>OU452250.1:10072500-15072500 GCA_911728495.1 Furcula furcula
CCTTATATTAATTAACACCAAGTGCAGTATTATCTGCATTTAGCTACAAAACATTGAAACACAGAATTTGTATAAACAATTACTGTTATCCTCTCTTAGTCACAATGTTCATACACAACCTCATCATCATCATCAGCCGGAAGACGTCCACTGCTGAACATAGGCCTCCCCCTTAGAACGCCACAATGAACGACAATTGGCTATTTGCATCCATCGGTTACCTGCGACGCGCACAATGTCGTCTGTCCACCTAGTGGGAGGCCTGCCAACGCTGCGTCTTCCGGTTCGTGGTCGCCACTCGAGAACCATTCTTCCCAGCGGTTATCGGTTCTTCGAGCGATGTGGCCTGCCCATTGCCACTTCAACTTGCAGATTCTGAGAGCTATGTCGGTGACCTTAGTTCTTCGGCGGATCTCCACATTTCGGATTCTGTCGCGCAAAGAAACTCCGAGCATAGCTCTCTCCATGGCTCGTTGTGTGACTCTGAACTTTTCTAAAAGGCCAGCCGTTAGAGACCACGTCTCAGTACCATATGTCATCACTGGCAACACACACTGGTTAAAAACCTTCGTCTTCAGGCACTGCGGTATTTTGGACGAGAAGATATAACGTAGTTTCCCGAACGCTGCCCGATCCGAGTTGGATTCTTCGGGCGACCTCTTTGTCGAAGTTGGACCGACCTACCTGGATAGTTTGTCCTAGGTATACGTAGTGGTCAACAACTTCGAGTGTATCGTTCCCAACAACTACCGGTACGGGTGCAACATGGACATTAAGACATGATCTTCGTCTTGTCCATGTTCATTTTAAGACCCACCTGTTGGGAAACGCTACTGAGGTCGCTGAGCGTGATTCGTATTGAGGTTCTCCAGCGACTCTGCCATAATGACAACCTCATGGCTCAATTGAATTCATATTTTTTAACTGACTGGGCAGTCGGTTTAAATGAATTTAATATAAGAAGTGTTATGTAGGTAGGTATACATATGCACACTTACTTATTTATTTACTTACTTATTTACTTTAAATACTATTGCTTAAGTGGCTTGATGCTTTGTAACACATGAGGTGTCCTTAGATTCGTTATAATTGTGGGATATATAATTCTACAATAAATCAAATGTGCATATTATGTCACTGTAAAGCCGGGTCTGCTGCGCCAATTTTTGAACAAAACATTCTTCAGTGAACATTGAACATTTCCCGTACATTGCGACATGTTCAGTAAACAATGTTTTTTAAATTGAAATGAAACTAATTTTACGGATTATATCGCGGTTTTTACTACCCGACGTTTGGAATACTTTACAGCACTCAAAAATAAAAATAAAAAAACCGCGATATAATCCGTAAAATTTGTTTCATTTCAATGTGTAATATTCGCGTAAATATCAGAAATCATAATGTTTTTTAAACATCTCGATCCGGATTTTTTATTTTATTCTTATTTTCATTTGCGTTAGCATCCCAAATCACGGGTCTTTTACGTATCAACTCAATTAATAACAATATAGTATCTGGATTCAACTCGATAGTCAAACCCCTCCCCGCCTCTCCCGCAGGGTAACTCCGGCAAGATGTTAGAGATGTTTTGTTCGACAATACAATCAAGCCACGCCCCTTATCTAATGTTTTCGAACAATGTTCTGTTCAAAACATGACGCAGCGAACCCGGCTTAAAAACAAAATGGCGACTGCATGCGCCATTTTGATAAATAACATGGGTATGATACGAAAGCTATGCGAGTTTATAGTATACATTTGTTTATGTTTTATTTGCTATTATTTTACTGTTAATAATCTGTCTAAATTAAAATAACAAAAATATTTTACAGATTATTTAAAATATTTAATCAAATACCTGAACAATGCAGTTCATAAAACACGTGGAGCCCAGGTTCTGCAAGCCACGAAGCCCGATGGTGGTGTGTGGGCTAATGAAGCGGCGCTTGCGCAGTCTCCTGAGAGCCATGGCCTCATTGTTGTTGGGTAACCATGGCATAAATGGCACACTTATACCTAAAGACCTGACCAACAAACATTATTATTATAAAAATTACAGAAACCATGCCTTCATGACTTAGTTCTTTATATGTTGGAAACCACTACCACACACCACCTACCTACCACAAATAGCTTCGAGCCTGCTGAAAATACTATAGTACACATCAAAACAAATACCTGAACCTGAAGAATAGCATGTCCCATCTACTCCTGTTGGGTGTATGTAAGAGGCGACTAAGGGATGACAAGAAGACGGGCAGCAGCGTCTTTCTATTAAATTACCTACCACCTATTATGCAATGCCCAAGCCCCCTGCCAAGCGTGGGGATTATGGCAACCCCTCCCTTCTAAAGAGGAGGCCTTTTGTTCAGCAGTGGACGTGTTTCAGCTGCTAATGATGATTCAAATAAAAACAAAAACTAGGTACCACGTTTTGTACACTAATTTTCAAGAAAAATGGTAACAGCCATACTTGTTATTTGCGAAACATACTATTACATCACCAGCAACAAAATACTTCGTGAATGTATATTACCAGAAATTATGCTGTCACTAATACGTGTTTTCAATTAATAATACATACATTGTACCTATTTTAAGTTTTGCTTTTATTTTCTAATGATTATTTCAGAGGTTACACTGGGTATACAAAATTCAAATTATAGGCCAGCACAACTGGGGAGGTGTGTTCACTTAACAGAAGACTATAAGTAAATAACACCACTAACTTGCATTCCTGCAATAAGTAATATTGCCAGTTGCTTAAAGACTTTTACTGACCATTTAACTATTTAGATTGTGGCCATGTACTAGATTCTAAAGTAGATTACAGTAGTTAAAATATTATAAAATACAATAGCAGCACTTACTTAGCTTCTTTTAATCTATGTGACATGGCAATCTCAGTCAGTTCTCTGTCATAGATGTAATCTTGACACTGGGCACAAAATACATTTCCGTAACTAAGGT
Source organism: Furcula furcula (assembly GCA_911728495.1). Lineage (NCBI taxonomy): Eukaryota > Metazoa > Arthropoda > Insecta > Lepidoptera > Notodontidae > Furcula > Furcula furcula. Next base: position 10,075,474 of record OU452250.1, read on the forward strand.
CAACATAAAGGAAGTGTTTTTTGGATTTAGAATGTTCTTGTATGTGGCCAGCGTAGCAGGCGAAGTAGATGCAATGAAGGCAGGAGTGCATGCGGGGCCCTGGCTGTCCACAGGCAAAGCAGAGACATGATGTCGCCTGGAAATACATAATAATATTTATACACACTCTGTCTAAGAAACAAAGGAATTTTCATGTACCAACTACCCATACTATTTTTTTTATTTAGTGTTATAATTTCTTAATTAGGTTACTTACAAACAAAAGAACTAAACAAAAGAAGATTATGTAATCAATTCATTTATTCTAATTAAACATTTCCACTCATTATGTACCATTAGCATTCATTTTTGGGCCAGTAATATTCTAGGTGCAGTTATTTTTTTTCCAAGTTATGCAATAGAAAATATCAGAGATTATAGTAATAATTATTATATGATATTTAATGATGTTTTTAATATAGAAAAAAACCTCAATACTCAATTTAAATTTGCTAACTAAAGCTATTTACATCATTAGTAATTCCAAAACAAATCAGGCCCTTTGTAACATTTTTCCTGCTAGGTGAGTACTATTACAAATGAATGCAAACATTTCCTATCAGGGACATGATTCAACTACACGACAAATAATGGTACCGATATAACTGCGCCAAACAGCTGTTAATAGGTCAAAGATCACTAATCAGCTGATCCCCAACTGTTAGTTCGGATATAAATTAAAAATACGGTCGGAACAAATTTGTCTTTCCCCTGTTTGCTTTTACAGGAAAACCTGACCCTACAGGGGATGCGATAAAATCAATCTACCATTTGCGTAAGAAGGTCATAAATGCAAAAAAGTACGTCGCAGCGATCACTTCGCCGTGTTACTTGCCTTGTATCTCCTAGCTTCGAATGAGGTACACGACACAAAAAACGCATGCACGATTTTATAGGGGTTCGTGCCTTTGGCAGCCTTAAAATTATTTAGGTGTATGCATCCATTGTCATTCATTATTTGGCTTGTAAATTATACCGGTAGGATAAATATGGAGATCTTTAGGACTGGACTAAAATAAAAGCATTATTTAACACTTTTCACTGATAATAATTTCACTGTTTAAAATAAAAACAAACAAAACATAAATTATTTGTTCAAGATAAAATTCTGAATTATTCGACTTCGAAACACTTCGAAAAAATGAAATGAAATAGATATAGGCGAACGGGGGCGTGTTCTTTTTGTCTTCTTTCCTTTCTTTCTTTCCTTTCCTTCCACAGCGTAGACAGAATACTTCCTCTAAGTTCCACAGTGTTTGATTGACTGACAGCTGACAGCCAGCAGAGAATGCACTGTGCTCGATATACATTGGCTGCGTTCCACTCGGGGCCCACAACGATCAAAACGCTCCTTTAGTCGTTCCACATAGCGTTGTGGTCGCGGCGAAATCGTCACTCATGACGTCATGACTTACGCTCACGCGAAGCTCACGATTCACGAGTAGGTACTAAATAACGTAACGACGACCCATCAAAGAAGGTGGGTCGTAGTGAGCGTTCCACTTGAGTCTACGACCGCGACGGTAACGCTCACAAGCAAGTGGAACGGGAAAAACTGCGGTCGTAAGCGTGAAGCGATAAATAAAGTGCGTGCCAAATAAGTCTGCGCGCGACTGGTGGCGTATATAATGTTGCCAGTCGATGAAATATATTTACCCATTTTGTCTTCATTTGATTCATAAGTACTCAGTTTCGCAACAAAAATAGAAATCTTAAAAAATAGAAATCTTAAAATCTCAAAAATAATATTACTACTTTAGACGTAAGTTGTCACTTGTATTAAAAATATAACGAATGATCCTTTGTGAATATTTTGATGATTTTAAAGGCAATGGAATTTAATTTATTTTATCGTATGAAAATTGTGGAAAGGAAGTAAATGAGATGTTATTGTAAGTCTTTTATTGAGTATCTACTAGAACTTTTAAATTTAGCGTAACAATAGTCCTGCAATGGGTCAATCCCTTTTATTCCAAGATCATCATCATCAATGCTAGATTCATTTTCAGAAGAGTCCAATGATTCAGTGTCACTTGTAAGATATTCATAACCGTATTCATCAGCTTATGTAAATCATAATATTTGTCTTCAAACATGTTGGCACACGTTGTACCATTGTTCTGTAGTCACTGTGCTAAAAGCGGCTTCAGTTATTGAGACTATTTCCCCTGGAGTTTTATTGAAATTTTTCTCTGCAATTCGTCTCTTCACAAAAGCGCATATATTTTCTATGGGGTTTAGGTCGCTGTGGTAAGGAAGCAAACGCTCTACTTCACTTCACACTTTTCAAACTTAAAAAACAATATTATTTAAATATCACAGAAATAAACTTCATCAATCATCATTTACAAAGATTACTAAATTATTAAAAAATATAGAACTTGTGAAGATTTATGAATAAATGAGGAAATATTCATTACTTGGCAGCCCCAAAACTAATCTGTCAAATAAGCAACGCGGGCTCTAATTTTGAAAAAAGGTATAACAGGCCCGTTATTGTTTTGTTCTGCCTCACAAGCACGTTTCACCTTCAAAATAATATCCTTGCCAGCACTTTTAATCACTTTTGGCATGATGATGGCAAAATTAAATCAGTCAAAACAAATAGAAAACAACACAACAACAACACCTGTCAATAAGTACAATATGGCGGAACCAATTAGTTCCGATTTCGGCCGAGCGCAGACTTATCTGGTGCGCACTCTAGTTGTGGGGGCCAAGTGGAACGCGCTCATTGATAATAATAATTAAAAAAATATCGATATTAGCTTTCTGTCTCTGAGCTTTCTGTAGATACTAGAATATCAAAGATCCTATATCCAAAACTGAGATCCAAAAGCTTCTTGATTACATCCATGATGTTGATGCATGAAATAATTGCATGATTGATTTGATCTTAAACATTCCGATATTAAATAACTAGGTATCGATTTAAAATCGATATAATATTTGATACAAATTATATCCAAGAATATCGAATCCTTAGAGAATATCGTATCGTATTCCATTGCATTGGATTGGAAAGCATCCCTAATACGTCTGTGTTGGAAACGAACGACACACACTTATAAGTTTAAGCATGTGAAAAATACAAAATCTATGCTTGGAGTTGTAATTGTAAGTCTAAACCGTAGACAGAATATAATACAGACATATGCCAAGCGTGCCGCCGATAAGGACAGAAAAATAAGTACATACTAAATTTAGAGTTGCCACGTAAAGGAAATTTTACCCTTTGTGTAAAGCAAATACGGAGGTTGTTGTAAATTATATTTTCTTTCCTAACCAAAAACCACTTTTTTGACACAACATTTACTTTTCTTAGTTTCCCGAACGCTGCGCATCCGAGTTGGATTCTTCGGGCGACCTCTTTGTCAAAGTTGGACCGACCTAACTGGACAGTTTGTCCTAGGTATACGTAGTGGTCAACAACTTCGAGTGTATCATCTATGACTAGCAATTAGCAACTATACTGGGTGTAAGGGACATTGTACCGGAAACCGATACCAGTGATCCAGTAGGTACATGATTCTGAAAATTTAATGAAAATTTGTGTGAAAATGTGTGAAAATTGAAAATGTGAAAATAGTGTGTAACATAGTGTTGAAAATTAAGAGATAAAAACTTTCTTAAACTTACAGACTTTTTAGTAAAGTTAAGAGATAAAAACAATAATATGCTATTTCCCAGAGAGGTAGGCAAAAATTGGCTTTCTTATAACTTAATATAATACATACTATGGCCATTTACCGGGTAAGTTTTAGTAAATTTCTCCAATATACAAATCTATAGTACTAGTATCTTGGGACAATCTACGCTTGACCAATGACCACCTGATCTCAATCTACGCAGATCCTTTAGTAAGGTAACCAGATAAATGATTACAAATACTTGTAAACGGTATAAATACATATTTAATAGATAAATAACACCCAGACAATTGTTCGGAATCCTTCGGAATCGAACCCATGTCCTATTGGACAGCGGCCAGGTACAGCCGTACATCGCCGCCGTCCGCGGCATGTACTGCTCGACCCACCTGACCCGATGTCCGTCCTCCTGGACCATGACACAACACCAACACCGACAACGATGTCAAGAGTCGTAAACACATCAACACACAGACACCGGTCTCGCCGGCGAGGCCGAAGGGATCCGTACGCATGCGTCCTCGACATGCATCCCCTCGCTGAGTTTCTTGCCGGTTCTTCTCAGCGGGGGCGCGTTGTGAACCGGTGGTAAACTCATTTTCTCTAAGCGGCAGCCCAAGCCGAGGCCGTGCCTCCCTGAGGTGCCCTTGTGCTAGTCGCTACCCAAACCTTTCTGGCTGGAGCGCTTTAAGCGCTCGCCCTCTTGTCCGGTGAAACAGTACTATTCCTACAAAAAAAAAAAGTGATGATCAATAAAGCAAAGTGACTATCAAGCTTCAGTTGTCCACCAAACTTTCATGTCTACTGAAAGTGTGTTTGGTATTTATTGGTGATTCAAGTTAGGCAATACCAAATGAATCATTTGATAGTTCTTTAGTCACTTTGCTTTATTGATCATCACGTTAGTTGTCAAACGAGATAGGTACATAATAGGGGGGCAAATGAAACAAACTATTCAACGTCGGTACTATTTATTTATAATTCAGACAAATTTACCAATAAATTGTAACCAACAACATACATACATATATTTAAACAACATGTATATCGTAAAAGCACGATTAAATGTACAATGACCATTGTGCCTATAAATAACGAATGAATACGTCCTGCGCAGCCTTGGACGAATTACTTGAGCGCTTACGTTATTTCTGAATATTTAAGCATTCGGGAATAACTTTTAGCAACCTAATTAATTATTTTTGTTGCTGCTATCCACAGTATACAAATATCCATATTTTCAGGAAATCATTAAAATAAATTCGGGAAATCTGAGAAATTCTTCGATGCACCCAGCATGTGGGATCATGTATGATGCACTTAATAATAATTTACCACTTATTTATGGTAGTCTCTCTTTTATACACTGGCAACACTGATAATGGCGATCAATAAACTGAAAATTTTAGGTTATGGATGAAAAACAAGAATTTATCGATCTTACACGTAACTTTCAAGTAAAATAGTAACTAATTTAGAGCAATAAGATCTAAATAAGTCGTTTACTTACATGTATTAGTTTCTAAATGTAATCTCTAAATTGGCCATAATAATTCACGTTTACCTGTGAAACGATACTCCACTAATTTTACGTTCACTGTCACTTTTACAGCCTATAATACTGCACTGCACGATTCTTATAGGATTTCCACAACACACAGTAATGTCACAGTTAGTTTTTTATTGAATTTTAAGTTATTTATTTAATATTAAAACCACGATAAAATTGTCACGGAGCAAAGTGGGAGCAAACGTCAAATTTGTTTCGCACCCACGGCGCGGAAAAATCGAACACATGCTGAGGGACAAAAAATCATATACACTGTTTCTTTCTATCACACGTAACCTACATAAACTCATTCTTTTCTTGCGTGAATGAGAAAGAAAGTGTCCAGCCCTCTATTGTTTTCTTCCTCTAAGGTCTAAACATTCTTACTCCATCTATTCATCCATCATGGACTTAGAAGAATAATGGGCCATCATGGCATGGGCACATCTTAGAGGAGATAGACAATTGAATTCTAAGTAATTTATTTAATAATAAAACCACGATAAAATTGTCACGGAGCAAAGTAGGGGCAAACGTTAAATTTGTTTCGCTCCCACGGTGCGGAAAAATCGAACAGATGCTGAGGGACAAAAAATCATATACACTGTTTCTTTCTATCCATCCATAATCAGTGTTGCCAGTGTACAAAAGAGAGACTACCATAAATTAGTGGTAAATTATTATTAAGTGCATACATACATACATGGTCCTACGTGCTGGGTGCAGCGCAGAATTTCTCAGATTTACCGAATTTATTTTTATAATTTCCCGAAGATATGGATATTTATGTATTGTGGATAGCAGCAACAAATGGAATTAATTGTGTTCCAAAAAGTTATTCCCGAATATGTAGTCTGCACATTGGTAACGAATATTTATTGAAAGGAAAAAAATAGGAACTTTCTTGTACCCACTGCCGTTCCGAATATGGTAGCAGAAGTACAGGTAACCATGGAGGTTACCAGATATTACTAGAAACAGTCACCTACTAAATTTTATTCAAAATATGGCACTGACTGCTTAAATATTCAGTATTAACGTAAGCGCTCTAGTCGTTCGTCCATGGCTGCACAGGACCTATACATTGTACTTTTAATCGTGCTATTGCTCTAAGCATGTTGTTTAAATATATGTATGTATGTTGTTGGTTACATTTTATTGTTTTTGTCTAAATAATAAATATATAGTATATACACACATCACACACATTCTTCATCTTCTTTATAATATTCTTTTTAGTCCAACTACCCCAGCATATCTCACAGCACGCTTCCAGTTCCTTCACGAGACGCATTCGTGACCTATAAGTTCATAAGAAAACCTTAAATTAAATATGCCCATTCCACAATTTTTTATGGAAAATCTTTTTCTGTACAGGCTGTCCGCTTGTGGAATGACTTACCAATCTCTCTCTTTAGTTACAAAAAGTTGGTACAAAAATTAACAGCGAGTGTTAAATTAACCCAAGGTACTTATGACTACTGAGATACTGAATCTATTTTTTGACATCTACAATTATTATTTATAAATTCATTAGTAGTTTGATGATGTAGACATTGATGTGAATGCGCTCGTATTGTTGGCTCAAGTATAGACTTATTATGGGAAGAATGAATATGCATTAATTTAGTTTTTTCATTATTTATAATTATGCCAGCGTCGTGCGCCAATTTACACAACAAATCAAAGTTTAGTTGCATTTTATTTTGTGCATTGGTTAAATTTTTATCGGCCACATCAAGGCATGTGTCATCTGTCCGCAAATTGGTATACAGAACCCTCCTTAAATATATTGAACATGTCAACAACAATTATATTGCTATTTATTATTATATTTAGGTCCCTATATATTTTGTAGTACAAATTCAAATTCAAACTCAAATGGTTTATTGACTTAATTGCGGTAGTTACAAAGTTGTTCTAATATAAATTATATGCACAGCACAATTTACCTTTTAGGCATGCAATAATATGTCTAATAATATAGTCTAATTTATTTAAATTCTCTGTAATCTACGTATCTATCTGTTTAATAATCATCATAATAAAATTACAATCACATTTTTCTTCTAAAGCATATTTCATAAATTCCATTAGATTTACATATAATATTTACAGAATAATAATCAATTAATAAAATGTCAATAATTAATGTCAATAATTAATACTTATATGTCAAAAGGTGATATTTAATGTCAAATTCAAAATAATAAAGGATTTAAAATATCAAATTGTGAACTAAAAGACTATATAATGTAATGAAAATTATATAAAATCTTTTTAAAAAAAAATATGAACCGACTTCAATATCACTGAAAAGTATAAAATAATTTAAATATTATTGAAGTTGGTGTTAGCGTACCTGCTCTGTATATTTGGCACCAACTTCAATAATATTTAAATTATTTTATACTTTTCAGTGAAATTGAAGTCGGTTCATTTTTTTTTTTTAAAAGATTTTATTTTAAACTTTTTAGTGATATTTTCATATATAAAGATTGAACCATCGAAAACCGTAAAATTATCTAGGTAGGTTATGATCACATTATCGTCTACATAGTTTTACATAATTCATGTTTCTTCAGAAAATAATATCCGGTCGTAATGAAATTTGCATGGAAACATCATAGTAGTTTACTCTCTCGAATAAAAAAAGAATCATCGAAATCGGTTCATAATTGTCAGAGCAATGTAATGGAGAACATCAGTTTTATGGTTTTTACCAGATAAATTCCTCCACATCGTTCATGGTCCTCCAGGAAGTTCTTATCCGGTTGTAATAAAATTCATACAGATTCAATACCGTGGTTTCTTCTTTCGAATAAAAAAAGAATCATTGAAATTGGTAAATATTTGCCAGAGTTATGACCATTTTTGTCCGACCGAGCGAGTCCGAGCGACTAAAACGTCATCTATATAGGCTTTCTTGCAACTCTCAGTGCGCAGTCACCATTCTTGTTTTTTTAGGAACTACTTAATACTAAGCAATAATTTTTTTATGGGACCCAATCAATGGATTGAAGAATGGATGGAAGAAAGATTTTTTCAAATCGGTTAATAATTGCCAGAGTTATGCGCGAACATACATAAAAAAAAAAAAAAAAAAAATATATACAGACGAATTGAGAACCTCCTCCTTTTTTGAAGTCGGTTAAAAATATTAAATTCATAAACGTGGATATACAATCTTTATGCTAAAGTACTCATTTATGTCGTAAAAGCAGTTATCAATTAATATATCTTTAAGAACAATTTTTAGTGATCTATAATTTAAAGAGGTCAGAGCTGTTGGCAAATGATTATAAATTTTAATTCCCATATAGTGCATGTTTCTATGTACAATTTCTTTTTTAGGGTGTGGTAAAATAATCTTATCCTTACTTCGGAGCCTAGAGTTATAATCCAATGTGTCATTAGTTGGGAAATAAATCTTATATTTCTTTATAAAAAGCACTATGTTATAAACGTATATCCCAGTTAATGTTAAATATTTGTTCTCTTTAAATATAGATCTGCACGAGATGTCATTTCTAATACCATGTATTATTCTAAGGCAACGTTTTTGCAATATAAAAGTGCTGAAGACATCTACTGCATTACCCCAAAATATTACTCCATAGCTAAGGATGGAATAGACTTTAGCATAATACGCTACTCTTGCTGTTTCAATATTTGTAGCGTTCTTTAATACTTGTAGTGCGTAACAGAATGACCTAATTTTATTATTTAATAATTCGATGTGTTTCTTCCAGTTTAAATGACTATCAATAGTTAAACCTAGAAAACACGAGGAATTTTCTTCATCAATACATGTTCCTTTGTAATTTATATTCAGTTTTACATGTTTAGCCTGATATGGACGAAATTGAATATATTTAGTTTTAATAAGATTTATATTTAAGTTAATACTTTGTAACCAGTCAATTATTTTTGTAAATGTACTATTTATTCTTTCTTCATAATTACTTAATGAATTCTTATTTCCGGTTATCAAAATAGAAGCATCGTCCGCAAAGAGTACGCACGTTTCGTCCATAATATTCGGTAATTCATTAATGTACACCAGAAACAGCAGTGGGCCAAGTATACTACCTTGTGGTACCCCTACTTTTATTTCCTGAAATTCCGATCTTTTACACAAAATACTTTTTGTTTTCTCATCTATATAATTTATTTCTGTTGCTTGTGTTCTTTTAGTCAGATACGTTTCAAACAGCTTTAGTGCTACATAGTGTACGTATAAATTTAAGATTTAAGATATTTAAATATAAATATGTATATATGATTATATTGGTTGGTTATAGCTACTTTTTTCAGTTATATTCTCTTTAGGTACATTCTTTCTTTTTTTTTGTTTTCTAAGTATCATAATTGTTGCACTAGCTAACTACCCCACTTTTATGTTTCATTCTCTCTTTTTTCCATCCCAAGGTTGCCTGGAAGAAATTGCGAATAGCGATAAGGCCCTTTGTACATATTTCAGTTTTAAGTGTTTTTATGTGCTTTATTTTATGTGTAAGTTTGTGTACAATAAAGAATATATCTATCTATCTATAGTACCGAAGTTCAATAGTTTGTTTCATTTGCCCCCCTATTACGTACCTATCTCGTTTCAAAACTAAAGTGATGATCACTATAGCAAAGTGACCATGAAATAACTGTCAAATGTTTTAATTGGTATTGCATAACTTGAATGACCAATAAATACCAAACACACTTTCAGTTGACATCAAAGTTCGGTGGACAACGGAAGCTTGATAGTCACTTGGGTGGCTTAAGATAAGCAATAGCCCTGCTGGTAGGTGACCCCCCCAAATCCATATTCGTACACGGCAAAATTGGGTAGCGGCTAATGTATCCAACGGAACCGTTTAATTAATATGACCTCTCCCAAAATCGTTGGCTGCGACCGCGCCTGTCTCAAAATATTTTGAGTTGCTTACCAACAACATGTTCACAATTATAAAACTACTTGCCACCGAAAATCGATCTAAGTGGAAATTTATGGGTATTCTGCTTAGAGGAGATACCACTGGAGAGAGCATGATGCGCTAACCCCTGTGACAAATTTTTGTTCGTTCAGGTCATTCTTTATTTGTGTGCGTATCTTTTTGAATGCGTTGCGAGTTTATTATAGTGTAGGTTCATAGAAACATGAAGAGTTTGCATTAGACATTTGCAAGAGTATGCGTGAAATTGTATCTGTGTGTGTTTACTTCGCCTCCCGCACCCCGCAAAAGTGCCACGAAAAATTTGTTCGGGGAATTGACGCGATACTAGCTCCATTCTAATTACTCTGAGGTATTCTGACTTGAGATATGGTTTTTTTTTAATGATTGCAAAACCTTACTTTACTCTATGGATCTTCCAGCCAGCGTGACCGTTTTTGGTATATTCGGTACCAAATTGGTATAATTTGGCCTCCACAATTTAGATTTAGTATTTTTTTGGTATAATTTCAAATTTTAGTATATTTTGGTAAAATTGTAATTAAATCCACGTTTTGTAGCATATTTTTTGGTAAATTTCTGGTAGCACCAACATTCATTCATTCAATTTCACTCGTGTAGTTTCTTCTTTGTCTAATGTTTACCGGAACTCTATGAATTGTTTCTTTTGTACCTACAGTTTATATTAATATTTTACTTCTAATCCTACAGTTCGTAATTTGTTGTGCTATTACTACTTCTATGTTATTTCGGTTAGTTAATGGAACATAATAACATACCAACCGATCCTGACTGTTAAGAGATGTATGTACACACATCAAAAGTGTCTAGGGATCAACATATATTTTTGCAATAACTTTTCTCCTGATTGATATTAATTAAAATTTTCTTTAAGGATTCATCAAATAAAGTGTTTTCGTTTGTCACAGTAACGATAAACCAAGTCACCTTTGCATTAATAAAGAAATTTGCCATTTTCTTATTAAAGGGATTTTTGACATTTGAACCACTAACACAAAAGTTCGAAAAAAAGACTGAAATAACAGTTTTCTTTATAATTTTATTGGGTAACTTAAACAATTAATAATCCGTGTTTCTACCGCGAACACTAACAACACAAAAACATCGGTTTGGCATACTCAAAATGAGTTCATCCAAATCACGCTGTGGAATGGCCGCCCATGTTCGTTGCAACAACAAAAAAAGGTCTTCTTGCGACTGGATACCCTCCATATTCGGCAGAGCTCTTCTCTGTAGCATATCCCATGCATGCTCAATCGGGTTCAAGTCTGGCGACTGAGCAGGCCAGGGCAGGACATTGATGTTAGCTGCGGCGAGAGTCTGTCTAACAACTCTTGCGGTGTGCGGTCGTGCATTATCATGCATTAACTGAAATAAGGGACCGATTTGCACTTGTAGAGGAACGATGACGTCTGATACAATCGTCTCAGCATAAATTTGAGCGTTGAGGTTGCCTCTGATCCAAATCAACTCAGTTCTTCCGCCGATCCAAATACCCGCCCATACCATGATGGTTCCACCACTATAAGGATGGACTTCCTGGCAGGATTTTAATCGCTGTTGGCGTCCAGGGGTTCTCCAGTGTCGTATACGTCTTGTATCCGGTCTCATACCAAAACGAGACTTATCAGAAAAGCACACGAAACGCCATTGTTCTTCTGCCCATTTTTTTGCCCAAAAATGCTTGATCCCTAGACACTTTTGATGTGTGTATGTAGCAGCTCAGAGTAAATAGCAAGAGTAAAAAGAAGCTATCGATTATAACATCGTTGTTGTAATCTTAATACGATTATTAAATTGCCTGAAACTGTTTAGGCTATAAATAAATAGAAAATAAATCCATGGGTTCTTTTGTGACACCGCTCTCTCTGAAGACAAAGGTCTAATCTATAAAAATATTAGTTTTAATATTATTTCGATATGTACTCTCTCTCTCTCTAAAAAATGCTGACGAAATTTTTTTGAAACTGAAAACAGTTTTTATACTTTTTTTTTTTGACGCGGGGGAAATCTTCGAAAGATCCCCGGGAGCTGTGGGGCTCGACCGGGGTATGTGAGATTCTTACCCACTAAAACCCCCGCGGCTGTCGCATCGGCACATGTGAGGGGGGACCCCAGGGCTCTCCGGTGGGATCTGCACCAGGGGCCCCTCAGTGCCTTGCCTTTGAGCCCACCGCCGGGGGGCGCATTGTAGCCCCCCGGGAACCTGTCACGGTGCTCACGGGGACGGGGGTCGCAACCCCGCCGCCGTCCTCCTCGGAGTCGCCGCCGTACTCAATGGAAGTTTTTATGATACTTAGCTTAACCTAACTAAACTCTATAAGAAACTTCTTTTTATGGTTTCCATACCGAAAAGGTAAAAAAGGAACCGTTCTGGTCTGACTTCGTCTGTCGGTCACACCATATTTCTGGGACCACTGATGCTATCGATTTGAAATTTGCAATACTTATAGGTTTTACTTATCCAACCTCATCGCAAATAAATAAAGGTATTTGTTTAATGGGGTCGGAATGGGACTACTATATCGAGTCGGAGGATTCATTTTCACATTTCAAAACAGATTCTTATTTTGGTTTATATCACGTAGATTTTGGCTGATAATTAAAAACGTAAAAAAAAACACCGTTACCCCCATATCTCCGAAATTTGTGGAGGAAAAAATCTGAAATAATTATGCAAAATACACGTCTATCTATATTGTGCAGGAAAAATAAAATGATCTTTCTAAGTGGTACAGTTTTTTAGTAATCTTAAGAAAACCTCGACAAACAAACATAGTATTGCGGTTTGTTTTTTTTTTGCTATCTGACGTGTTAGACGAATAGAAAAATAACTTTAATACGTCCAAAAATGGTATGGAACCTACGGTGCACGTGTCCGACTCGCACTTGACCGGTTTTTTTAGTATAATTTTAGTATAATTCTGCATGATTTTTAGTATTTTTTAGTACTGAAAACATAATGTTTTAGTAGATTACCTTTTTATGAAACGGTCACACTGCTTCCAGCGGTCAAAATTTTTACCTGTTTAGTAAATAAATATGGCTGCCAGTCAGGTCATAATGATGTAAACTTTTGTTTACTGTTTTATAAACATATCAAGATATGATAAGTGAATTTGAGAATTTGTCCCTTGGTGGAAACAATGCTGCAACAAATCATGGCGATCCTTTTACTCATACCGGTAATTGTTATGTCTAATTTCGCTATTGTATACGTAGAACGAGTTGTCCAATTATAACATGACCTCAATGGCTAGGCTTTATTACATTTATGGTATTCGTACCGTTGCTTGCAGAGTTGACACCTGAGCAGCAAAAGACTTTGATTGATATACGGCGTCGGAAAACGGAATTGTTGTTGGAAATACAGGTTAGTATATTACTTCATATTGCTTCTCTTCACCTGCCATCCTGTCAGTTGGTAAAAAAATAATTCAGTCAGAAATTACAAAATACTTGATACGGAGTATTACGCAGGGTTTCCTAGTCGTGCACTAAATATGTATGTATTCCAACATTTAACTAGCTAAACCTTGAATATATCTAATGCAATACAGTGTTTGTTATACAGAAGTATAACACTTTTCTTTTAGCATAAAGTTGTCTACTGACACCGCAGAGTCACTGGTAAAGAATCGGTGACATAACCAATCGCTTTCACCAGAGAACTACTGATTTATCTCTGGTGAATATTCAGTTTAGTTTAAATTTGTTTTGTGTTGGTGAAACATATGTAACATAAAAAAAAACATATATATCTCTCTCTCTTTAGCTTATAATATTCCCATCTGATGGTGGGGTTTGCTCTTCCCGTTTTTGCTTTCCAGTCTATCTGATGTGTCATTTTCAAAAACATTGCAGTCTAATAATTATACATATATTAAATAATCTATTAAATGAGACAACTTTTGTGTTACGAGTTTAAGCTACAAGGTTGGTGAGATTCATTTAGCTGTTTCTAAAATTACCCTACCTTACAAAGTATCTAACAAGACTTTTATCATAAAGATCAAAACAATCACTATTCTTGCATCAATCAACAGCTAGTTTATATGACTATTGATTTCATGAGACTTATTACCTTTATTTGAAAAACTTACTGAAGCATATCTTTACGATATACAATACGATAATAGATTTTCAAGCGGTTTTCACCATCCATCAGTTAGCTCATTTTTCACAGAAGGTTTCATATATAAGAAGACAAATTAAGTTTTTATGTAAGTAGAAAAGAAACAATGTTCACTACTTAAGTTTTCTAAATTCATCTATTGGGCGTAGCCAAATGACCAAGCTGAAGATCGATGATGGCAGTGTCATCACATCGAAACTGCAGATATTGAGAGAGCTTGAGAGGTTTTACGTATAGTTATACACCTCAACACAGGAACACATTGCCAGAACAGCTCAGGACACCAGAGCCAAACTAACCCAACATTATACTGAGGACATTCCAGACATCAGCCTGTATGAGATTAGGATGGCTCTCAAACGATTAAGAACAACATGGTGCTGTGTGAAGACGGAATTAAATCAGAACTTCTGAGAGCAGGTGGCAAACTGGTACTTTTAGTCCTCCAGAAGTTATTTAATTCCTTCTTACTTGAGGGTACTACGCTAGAAGCATGGCACAGGAGTGTGGTAGTGCTTTTCTTCAAGAAGGGTGATACCACTTTATTGACCTCTAGCTTCTCGAAAAAGCCGGGTCCCGAAAAGGCTTTAGCACCGTACACCACATACATACGCTCCGCTAGATTATACAGACGACCGAGGAGTATAATCGGCCATTATGTCTAGCGTTTGTGGACCACGAAAAAGCCTTTGATTCAATCGAGACCTGAACAGTGTGCAGTCCCTCCAGTGAGCGGTGCCACATTGATTATAGGTACATCGAAGTGTTTGTACCGCAACGCCACCATGTCGATCCGACTACAGGACTAGAGCACGAAACCAATTTTATTGCAGAGAGGTGTGAGACAGGGAGATGTTATCTTTCCAAAACTGTTTACGAACGCTTTGGAGGACGTTTTCAAGCTCTTGGACTGGAACGGATTCGGCATCAACATCAATGGCGAATACATCACTCACATGCGTTTTGCCGATGATATGGTCGTTTTGGTAGAGTCGCTGGAGGACCTCAATACGATGCTCAGCGACCTCAGTAGCATTCCCAAACAGGTGGGTCTTAAAATGAATATCATCATCAAGACGAATATCATGTCTAATGTCCATGTTACATCCGTACCGGTAGTTGTTGGGAATGATACGCTCGAATTTGTTGACCACTACGTATACCTAGGACAGACTATCCAGTTAGGTTGGTTCAACTTCGACAAAGAGGTCACCCGAAGAATCCAACTTGGATGGGCAGCTTTCGGGAAGCTACGCGAAATCTTCTCGTTCGAACTACCGCAGTGCCTGAAGACGAAGGTTTTTAACCAGTGTGTGTTGCCAGTGATGACATATGGTACTGAGACATAGTCCCTAACTGTTGGCCTTCTAGAGAAGCTCAAAGTCACACAACGAGCTATGGAAAGAGCTATGCTCGGAGTTTCTTTGCGCGACAGAATCCGTAATGAGGAGATTCGCCGAATAACCAAGGTCTCCGACATAGCTCTTAAAATCTGCAAGTTGAAGTGGCAATGGGCAGGCCACATCGCTCGGAGAACCGATAACCGTTAGAGAAGAAAGGTTCTCGAGTCGTGACCACGAACCGGAAGACGATGCGTAGGTAGGCCTCCCACTAGATGGACAGACGACATTGTGCGCGTCGCAGGTAACCGTTGGATGCAAATAGTCAATTGTCGTTCATTGTGACGTTCGAAGGGGGAGGCCTATGTTCAGCAGTGGACGTTTTCCGGCTGGTGATGATGATGAAGTTTTCTAAATTACACCTTTGCGAAGCCGGGGCAGGTTGCTAGTACAGTATATTTCAATTAAGGTAACATTGAGGTAACATAAAGAAAAATAATGTTTTAGTTAATCTGCTATTTTGGTGTAATACACGACTTACAACTAATTGCAAGTATACAATGGCAACAAATGTTTGTTGAAATACATTGAGAGGCAAGAAATTGTATTCATATTAAATTAAAGAACAATGGGAAAAAGCGTCCCCACCCTTGTAGCACTTTTTCTCATATATCAAATGAAAGAGCGTAAACAATACATCATTTTATTGTATGGTAGAGTAAATGTGTGACTAATAAGGGAAAAATGTTATTTATTCGTAAAGATAAATTATTTATTGAGAAATATTTTTTTATTTATTTATTTATTTATTTATAAATTTATGTACACACAAACATGGTTAGAGAAGTATTAGGAGAATACAGGTACAAAGGCAGAGCTTATTTCTATAGAAATCTCTTCCAGCACGCCCAGGAGAGAAACGGTGAAAGAAAGAGATAGGGCGCAGTGTGTATAAAAATACATATTTAAATAATAAGATGAAAAAAATAAAACAGAGCTACAATCAATATAATAAATACATAATTAAATAAAAATAAATACCTATGTATACATATATATATTATATATATAAATAACTAAATATATACCAATAATATAAACAAATATGAAAGCATTGTATTTATAGGAAAATAGACAGACTACAAAACAGAGGAAAGATAGTGCTCTTTAACGCGATTCTTAAATATGGATAAAGATTGACAGCCACGTATATCATGAGGCAAAGAGTTCCACAGTCTAACTGCATGCACGGTGAAGGAGTTAGAGTAGAAGCCAGTGCGATGCTGAGGAACTTTTAAAAGGGTACGAAGATGGGATCTACAAAGAACGTCAGGTGAATAAGCAAAGGAGAAACGTTCTTGTAGATAGGAAGGGGATTTGGGATTATGTAAAATGTTGAAGAGAAGACAAAGTATGCGAGTGTTCCTGCGAAGACGAATTGGGAGCCACTTGAGCTTCTTGCGAAATTGAGAGACGTGATCATACTTTTTTTTTTAAATACTCAAATGCAAATAAATACTAATTATAGCCGAGAATCGTGCAAGACTACACTAAAACCACAGGAAAAATAATAGTTCTATATTAAAGCGAAGGAAACACGCATCATAAATGTGCCGGTTCGTAGCGGACTGCACACAGCAGCAGCAAACGACATGTCGCTGTGATACTACTGGTTTCTATGTATTTCTATGAAACACCTTCCGCAGCGTTTGACACGTAGTGGGAAGCCTACCTACGCTGCGTTTTCCGGTTCGTGGTCGCCATTCGAGAACCTTTCTTCCCCAACAGTTATCGGTTCTCCAAGCGATGTGGCCTGCCCATTGCCACTTCAACTTGCAGATATTAAGAGCTATGTCAGTGACCTTGGTTCTTCGGCGAATCTCTTCGTTGTGCGAATCTAAGCTTCTCTAAAAGGGGGGTTACAGTTAGGGACCACATCTCAGTAGCATATGTCATCACTGGCGCACTGGTTAAAAACCTTCGTCTTCAGGCACTGCAGTATTTCGGACGAGAAGATTTCGCGTAGTTTCCCGAACGCTGTCCATCCGAGTTGGATTATTCGGGCGACCTCTTTGTCGAACTTGCACTGACCTAACTGGATAGTTTGTCCTTGGTATACGTAGTGGTCAGAGTGTATTGTTCCCAACAACTACCGGTACTGGTGCAACATGGACATTAGACATGATCTTCGTCTTGTCCATGTTCATTTTAAGACCCACCTGTTGGAAAACGCTACTGAGGTCGCTGAGCATCGTATTGAGGTCCTCCAGCGACTCTGCCTGCCATAATGACTATCATCAAAACAAAG
Organism: Furcula furcula; assembly: GCA_911728495.1. Lineage (NCBI taxonomy): Eukaryota > Metazoa > Arthropoda > Insecta > Lepidoptera > Notodontidae > Furcula > Furcula furcula. The sequence goes on from OU452250.1 coordinate 10,093,465, forward strand.
GTGAATGATGTATTCGTCATTGATGTTGAAGCCTGATCCGTTCCAATCCAAGAGCTTGAAAACGTCCTTCAATGCGTTTGGGAACAGTTTCGAAGAAATAACGTCTCATTGTCTCACACCTCGCTGCAATGGGATTGGATTCGTGTTCTCAACCTGTAGTCAAATCAACATGGTGGCGTTGCTGTACAAAAACTTCAATACTTCGATGTACCTGTAGTCAATGTGGCACCGCTGGAGGCACTGCAACACGGCGCAGGTCTCGATTGAACCGAACGCTTTTTCGTAGTCTACAAACACTAGACATAATGGCCGGTTATACTCCTCAGTCTTCTGTATAATCTGGCGGATCGTATGTATGTGGTCTATGGTGCTAAAGCCTTTTCGGAACCCGGCTTGTCGGGAGGCTAGAAGTCATCAAACCTGCGCTCGAGATGGTTCGTAATGACTCTCGAAAACAGCTTGTATACATGGCTCAGGGGCGAGATAGGTCTATAATTCTTCAATAAATCACCCTGCTTGAAAAAAAGCACAACCACACTTCTGTGCCATGATTCTGGCGTAGTACCCTCGAGTAAGACGGAATTAAATAACTTCTAGAGGACTAAGTGTACCGGTTTTCCACCCGCTCTCAGAAGTTCTGATGTGATTGCGCCTTGTTGTTCTTAAGCTGTTTGAGAGCCATTCTAATCTTGTACAGGCTGATGTCTGGGATATCCTAACTGTAGTGTCAGGTTAGTTTGGCTCTGGTATCCTGAGCTGTTCTAGCAATAGGTTCCCGTGTCGAGGTGTATAACTGTCCGTAAAACCTCTCGAGCTCTCTCAATATCTCCGGTTCGATGAGATGTCGATCTTCAGCTTGCTCATTTGGCTGCGCCCAATAGACGAATTCCTTGCGAACACTTTAGAGCCTTGGTTCCACTCAATTGCGCCCTTAATGCTGTATTACAGGAACGCAAGTTGTGTCGCATAGATTTCGCGATTCGTCTATTGAGTTCGGCATATTCCAAAATATTAGCAATCTTCTTGTAGTCTCATCTCAGTCCGGGTTTCCATTAGCTTAATGGTTTTATTGAAGAGCTTTTGAGGCTTTTTACGGTGTGGGGTCTTAAAGAACTTGGACCCCACTGTGTGGACAGTTTGCGCCAACCCATTGTTTATCTCGTCCGCAATTTCGCATTCGGCGAGGCACTGGAAGCGATTGTGCAGTTCGAGTTGAAAGTCTTTGGGGTTCTGGATTTGGGCGGATCCTGGACGGAGCATTTTCATGCAGGCAGTTGTGGCTGCACTTCCTTGTGAATCCACAACTGTTTTTGTTTCTTATGTTGACCACTTATTGCCTGATCCTGATTATAACTGTACTGAACCATACGTATACTTATGCATTTGTAATATCTTATGTTGTTTTTACAATCTAAGAACATGATATTGATCATAAAATAGTTATCATAAAGAGCAGTGTAATATAAAAATAATTAACAATAAAATAGTTTTTCCCACATTTGTACATTCATTCTTTCATACTTTCTTTCAGTAATTTGTTATTCAGAATAACATCTATTTTTTCACATATGACCCATAGTGCTACACTACTGGGGACGGGGTCCATACAAATTTTCCCATTGTTCTTTACTTATTTTTGCTACCTATTCCATTGAGTTCTCTACCCCATATAGGCGTTGCACTACACATAAATCCCCAATGAGTTCATCTATGTCCATTCAACAAAAGTTAGAGAATGAAAATATTGATTAACAAAACATCCTGTTTGTTCATCCTGATAACAGATCCAAATAACACCCCATCCCTCTTCGTTTCATTCAATACGCCATGCGGACCGATCTGACGTAAGCCGTCAATGCGTAGCTTGGGTTGGGCTTACTACACAGCCGGACAGCCTAGCCTGGTTGTAAGACCGTCAGTGCGAGACGGGCCGCGGTGCGGGCGCGACGTAACAAACTACGTCGGCGGTGTATTTATATTCCCACTATCACTTCAGGGCTATAGTGTTGTGACAAACAATCTAGACCTAATTCATCGTCAAGTGAACGGAATTGTTGTTGTGACATTTTCACTCATTATTCGAGTTCGTGTTGTAGTGTTATCACGCGTAAGTTTCGTAGTGATAAGGCGGATAAGTGGAAATTGATGTGACTACGTCGTCGGACATCGGGGGTTCTGTTGTTATGAGTTATGGTCTGTTTAGAATGGTCTTCCCTGGAACACTCCTATTCTCGATGAGTAAGACGACATGTAGTCTCATTAAAGATCAATAGTCCTCATCGCAAATATTTGCGATTGTAATGCTGTTGTTTACAGTAAGATTCCATAGACCACTTAACCTTCGTTAGTTTAATTCTTCCTATAAATCACTGACATCAAGCAAGTTTACTATGTAGATCCAATGTTCAAGAAACCTTGTACAACCACGTTGTCGTTCGCATTTCAATCAACGTATTTGCGCAAATACTTTAAATGGTCGTAATAATTTACATAAATAACTGTAGATAGATACTGCGTCAAGTAATGTAGCTTGGTAGTTGGTAATGTTCCACATCGATTTTGGTGCCTTTAATTGAAACACAATGACGTCATTAACTTATTGGTCATTAACTTTTTGTGAGACACCCCAAGAATTTCGTTTTTAGGAAAACTTCTCACACCTATTTTCTAATTTGATGTATAGTTTTATGTTGACGATGTTTTGTGTTGATGTTTTATGTTATGTTGACAGATTATCTTCAATTTATCAGATATACAGGAGTATCTGTAATACTTCGTTATCAATTTTTTTGTCTACTATCACCTTTTAATGAGTTTAGGTTCCATCATATGCACACTATGAAATCAGTTGGTAAGCTCATCCCATCCAGATTTTTCAGGTCACTTTGGAACTATCGGCAGATTATGTCGCTGGCTTCTACAATAATTAAAAATTGTCTAACAAGTAACAAATCTTAAGTGGTTTATGTATTTAATAATATGTGATATCTAAACTGTTCTTCGAATGCTATGCAGTTTTTTAGTCACAAAAACTGAATATTTTTTTGGAATTGTAAGACCGTTGGTATATATTTCAAATGCTCATCAATCTTACTTAGTATTTTCAGTCGATGCTGAATTTATTGAAACTTGTTTTAGGGCGAGGCGTAAGATAGTGACAATATGTGCGAATCATTGCGTTTTATCATATTTCCTTTAACCGCTTCCGCAGTGAGCCTGCTCGCTTCGATAACATGACTGTTAATTTTAATAGAATTGCAACAATATTGGAGAACATTATTGTAAAGTCATCAATCAGTATTCATAACTCGCTGTATTGAACTCATCAACTAAAACTTATCCTCATCTAAAATTACGCGCGATACGGGACTTTTTCAGGAGTTTTTGGTTTATTCTTCTAAGTCAATTAGTTCTCAATCACGCTCTGTATTAGAATAGTTGGTGCATTCTTTCTCAGCTTTGGTCGCCTATTAATTCTTTAGTCACTAGTCAGGCTCAGGGCCTTAATTCTCTAAGACCATTTGAATATCACGCCAATATCTTCCTCAATCATTATATCGTCATAATAAATTGGAGCTAATCAAATGGAGTCATCTTGTAGAAATTATGGAATCTATCTTTATTATGATTTTAACGCGTATACAATGATTTTGTTAAAATCTTTGATAATTGCTTAGTTATTGGAATTAAACGTACTCTTTACAAAGCACGGCGTGAGTGTAGAATATAAGTCGTTCAAAATACGAGCTTACAGCGGTAGCAATGGTTATCTTGTGATGGTCAGTTTCAGTAACCTTGTTACTTGTTATTTGCTAGGAAGTTAATGTATTCTCTTAATTTCTATTTCTAATTGTGGGTAGGGGTTACATCGCAGGTGCGTGAGAACAAAGATGTTGCGTTTAAGCAGCATTTGTTTGTGTTTTCCCTTTACAAATATAAACTAAGTGTGACGACGGCCTTGTCGCAGACGTGCAGAAAGATAAAGCTGTATCTATCTGTAGATAGATATATGTAATTGTCACTGTGCCAAAGACCGGTAGCGTCCGCGACTATCTTCAGTCGAGTGCGTTCCTTAGCGGGAAGTGTATGGCGCGCGATGTGTTTGCATGTTCGGCTGCTGTGCGGCGCGCTGTGGTGGCCACTGCTGGTCCGTTGCGCCCGCGCAACTCGCACCTACGACGACGACTATGATCAGGTGTGTCATCGACGCCGCTTTCTGTGCACTCCGCAAACGTAACTTCTTTGTTGTGTAGCTTCACATCTCTTTTTTGGCAAGCAATTTCACTTAGGTTCCCGTAATAACGTCCGGCGACGAGCAGTCACCCTTTTCCACTTTATTTGCTTTTACTTCTGAGTTTTTGTTTTAAAAATGTGTTGTGTGGGCTTATTAGGTACCCTTGGCTGCTAGCTTTTGTTAATCGGTGTTCGTGTGGTCGAGTCCCACTGTGTGTAAGAGTGTAATGTGCGTGGTGCGCCGGCACTTGTAAAGTAATGTTCATCAAGGCCGGGCCGGGAGCGGCCGAACCAGAGCGCCGTGGATCCGTCTCCAATTGGTTCTCGTCACTGAGACGCGGCGCTGGACGTCGTAAGCGCGAGGAAACCGCAGTGCCATCAGGTTACGGCTCGTTGGGCAGGCGGAAGGACGGCACGCAGCCACGTGGCAAGACCCGGTCCGCCTGGGATCTTACAACCGTCTCTCGACTGGTTTGTATTTTAACTACACCTATCATTAATTAACGTAGAAAAGCATGGTCCTACGACACGCTGCGCTGGAGACCACAATTGGCCGTTGTCCAAATTTTCTGGATCGATCTCGCTTTTCGCGTCTGCGTGCAAAATCATGACTGCACAAATTCTATTTTGAAATAAAAATTCAAATTTAGATATTTTGAAAATAAATTTTAATATAAATCACGTTTATTCATAAACTTTTTGTTGTATGCGTGATTCGCTGTGATCTGTCAATAATGTTCCATATTCCACGATGCAATAACAAAACTAAAATATTTTCATATTTTGGTGACTCATAGACTTCAGTTATCAGAAATTGAGTACAGTGCGTATGTCAGAGCAAACAAAATGATTGTGAATCATACACTGCTTTGAAACAATATTTTAGGATAAAGCCGTCTGTATTATTATTATTTGTCATCGATATCTATTGAGAAACATAAAAAATATAACTTATTTTAATAGCATAGCAATATAATTTTATTGGATACCTGAATCGAAACATACCTACTATTTACTTTTTATCTTAATGTACTAGTTCGTCACCTTGTTGATATTATCTACACTTCTACACTAATATTATAAAGAGGAAAACTTTGTTTGTTTGGTTGTAATGAATAGGCTAAAAAACTACTGGACCGTTTTTAAAAATTGTTTCACCATTCGAAAGCTACATTATCCACGAGTAACATAGGCTAAATTTTATTTTGAAAAAAATAGGGTTCCGTAAGATATTTGGGTTTTTTCGGACACAATCAACCAGAAAAGTTACTTATTTTGCGTACGCTGCCTAAACTATAAAAGATAGAACCATAAAATGTTCTAATTAATTGTAGATCTTATAAATATCTACAAAAAAGTCCGCGGCACACTATCTATGTCGAGGCCCACCAACCATTTTTTTATTTAAAAATCTTGCATTTTGTTTGGACTACATTTAAACGCATTTATTTTAATCATGCTATTAATCCTTATCAAAATAAATTAATTCATCATTAAGTACAGTTTATGTAGATAATACACACATCAAAAGTGTCTAGGGATCAACATATATTTTTGCAATAACTTTTCTCCTGATTGATATTAATTAAAATTTTCTTTAAGGATTCATCAAATAAAGTGTTTTCGTTTGTCACAGTAACGATAAACCAAGTCACCTTTGCATTAATAAAGAAATTTGCCATTTTCCTAATAAAGGGATTTTTGACATTTGAACCACTAACACAAAAGTTCGAAAAAAAGACTGAAATAACAGTTTTCTTTAAAATTTTATTGGGTAACTTAAACAATTAATAATCCGTGTTTCTACCGCGAACACTAACAACACAAGAACATCGGTTTGGCATACTCAAAATGAGTTCATCCAAATCACGCTGTGGAATGGCCGCCCATGTTCGTTGCAACAACAAAAAAAGGTCTTCTTGCGACTGGATACCCTCCATATTCGGCAGAGCTCTTCTCTGTAGCATATCCCATGCATGCTCAATCGGGTTCAAGTCTGGCGACTGAGCAGGCCAGGGCAGGACATTGATGTTAGCTGCGGCGAGAGTCTGTCTTACAACTCTTGCGGTGTGCGGTCGTGCATTATCATGCATTAACTGAAATAAGGGACCGATTTGCACTTGTAGAGGAACGATGACGTCTGATACAATCGTCTCAGCATAAATTTGAGCGTTGAGGTTGCCTCTGATCCAAATCAACTCAGTTCTTCCGCCGATCCAAATACCCGCCCATACCATGATGGTTCCACCACTATAAGGATGGACTTCCTGGCAGGATTTTAATCGCTGTTGGCGTCCAGGGGTTCTCCAGTGTCGTATACGTCTTGTATCCGGTCTCATACCAAAACGAGACTCATCAGAAAAGCACACGAAACGCCATTGTTCTTCTGCCCATTTTTTTGCCCAAAAATGCTTGATCCCTAGACACTTTTGATGTGTGTATTTGGTCTGTGAATGATTAAAATTGGACATTTGGTTTTGAAGTTATGGCGAAATTAAAATACACACATCAAAAGTGTCTAGGGATCAACATATATTTTTGCAATAACTTTTCTCCTGATTGATATTAATTAAAATTTTCTTTAAGGATTCATCAAATAAAGTGTTTTCGTTTGTCACAGTAACGATAAACCAAGTCACCTTTGCATTAATAAAGAAATTTGCCATTTTCCTAATAAAGGGATTTTTGACATTTGAACCACTAACACAAAAGTTCGAAAAAAAGACTGAAATAACAGTTTTCTTTAAAATTTTATTGGGTAACTTAAACAATTAATAATCCGTGTTTCTACCGCGAACACTAACAACACAAGAACATCGGTTTGGCATACTCAAAATGAGTTCATCCAAATCACGCTGTGGAATGGCCGCCCATGTTCGTTGCAACAACAAAAAAAGGTCTTCTTGCGACTGGATACCCTCCATATTCGGCAGAGCTCTTCTCTGTAGCATATCCCATGCATGCTCAATCGGGTTCAAGTCTGGCGACTGAGCAGGCCAGGGCAGGACATTGATGTTAGCTGCGGCGAGAGTCTGTCTTACAACTCTTGCGGTGTGCGGTCGTGCATTATCATGCATTAACTGAAATAAGGGACCGATTTGCACTTGTAGAGGAACGATGACGTCTGATACAATCGTCTCAGCATAAATTTGAGCGTTGAGGTTGCCTCTGATCCAAATCAACTCAGTTCTTCCGCCGATCCAAATACCCGCCCATACCATGATGGTTCCACCACTATAAGGATGGACTTCCTGGCAGGATTTTAATCGCTGTTGGCGTCCAGGGGTTCTCCAGTGTCGTATACGTCTTGTATCCGGTCTCATACCAAAACGAGACTCATCAGAAAAGCACACGAAACGCCATTGTTCTTCTGCCCATTTTTTTGCCCAAAAATGCTTGATCCCTAGACACTTTTGATGTGTGTATTACGATTTCTGCTGCACGGCCCGTTGCGAAGTGAGAGTCACCAAGGCGGGGGTGCGCATGCGGGAGGGGAGTTTAGATCTATGAGTAAGGTACCCGCGCGGCTCAGACGCGAGGTCAGCTCCCTCTCGATTTTTTTTAGATTTCTTTCTTAAAACTACACCTACGCAAAAGTTCTTCTCAGTTAGGTTAGGTTAGGTTAGTAGTAGTTTCGGCGTGATGCTCAGCCGTGATACAGACAGACAGACAGACAGACAAAAAGTGTAAAAATTACATTTTCGGCCTCAGTATCGGTTATAGAATGCCCTCCAAATATAATTTTCAAAATATCTTCAATGTACAGAATTGGACCTGTTACAGTTTTATTATAAGTATAGATTATCACGGCTTATTAATTAGTATGTAGACTTATTATTGTAGACTCTTTTATTCTAATGTTTCTACAGCCGAATACCAGAATTCAGATACTGGGTAGAGTATTTAATTTGTGGCCGTGGCCAAATTTTCGGCCAGCAAATCACTATAAGTGGCATCACTAACTAGTATTTTTCGATATAATAAAAAATATGACTAATATTGCGTGTGCGATAAGTGTCATGACATGAAACATAGTTGACTTGTTTCTGTTATATATGTAATAATATATTTCCATAACAGGATGGCTTGGTTGATTAGTAGAATTTAATGAGAATAGAATACCTAAAAATATCCAGTAAACTAGTTAGATGTGGAGCAAACCAGCAGTGTTTAACTATAATGTTTGTACGACCCAGCAGCAGACATGTGTGCGTGTGTTTGCTTGAGAACAATGAGACATGTGGCGCCTATATAGGTATCCATGTCGCTATACCGTTTTACGACTCGGTCCTGTATTGACTGTGTAAATTGAGTTTGGAATTCCCTTCGCGGTTTCAGCTGCTAGTTGACCTTTTTCTAAGTTGAGCTTCGTTCAGTAAAGGTTAATCCTCTTATCGAGCTTCGTAAACGTACGGTTTATTATCACTATCACGATTCACGCTAAGAACGTTGCTCGTATTTATTGTAATTGGTATAAATTATTTTTCTTTAAACGTATTATCTTTTAGAAAGCTAGCTAGGTTTTTACTAGATTGTGTTGCTCTGTCACCTCTGGCACGCTGAGTACGTGACTGAGTGACTCCACACAAATAGTAGCTCCATTCTGTGGTTTTTCCTCACTTACTACGAAGTTAATTCACTGGGCGCGGTTAAACTAACTCACTTAAATTTAGTGCGCCAAAGCTTTAGTAACAGACGTCCAAAAAACTGTTCTGACCATGCGATTGGCTGCTACAATGCGCTCTTTGGATAGTTGTCCCTAACTCCCGCTGATTTACTGCCTGCCTGTTTTGTTTTGTATGAAGGAATTTCCTTGACGGCCATCAGTTCTGACTCACATGAAGTATTCACTAAAGAGACCAGTAGCCTGATTCTCGTAATCAAAACAATAGCGTTAACGTAGCGACTCAGTCGTTTAAACACTTCGTATTCACGTCTGTCGATTTTACTTCAACGGCAACGATTTAAAAGTCGTTCGATTAAACTATCGTTGGAGCGTATTCTGATATAATAATCGTCGTTCAATCGTTTTATAACGTTGACTAAATGGTATTCTCGTATGAAAATGATGTCACTACCGATCGGATGCCAACGAGTAAGCGTCAAATTCCGCGATTCAAGAGTCGTTGAACAAACGTTGGTTAATTGAAACGATTTTTGCTTTTCTTCTTGTGGTGCGAGTCATAGTAATAAAATAACTTTTAAATGAGCCACGGACTTACGTATTTACTATCAAATTCGTCTGCACAGCAAGAACTACAAAAATAAAGCTGATAAGGCGAAATATGTAAAATATAAATAAATACGTAAAATTTGGGATATGGAACGCGACTAGGCATGATAGAGCTCATGTTAGAGATATATTGATTGTAGCACTAGGCTGGAACATGAGAGCTAGGAGTGAGTGAGTGAGACGAAAATAGGATCGTACGCTGTGAGTGAAGAGAGTAATTAGAAGATAGTGTGAGCGAGATGGTTTTAAGGTAAATATAATTAGAGTAAGAGAGATAGAATAAACTAATAAATAGAGAAAAACACGTATTTTAATTAATAAACAATTAGTATGTTTGTGGAGGGAACGGAAACGAATTAATCTCGAGTTTCCCAAAGCCTAAGCTCTTAGCTTATCTTACAAAACTCCTACCAAGACCAAAAATTTATTAGAACGACATCTATCAGGGAATAGCAAAACGTACAGAACAATGACTCGTTGACTAATCGTTTAGTTTCGATCCAATTGAGTTGAAGTCCTATCGAACTACGTATATGGTATACGAGAATACCGATTTTGGATAGGACTTCGATCGAACGACAATAAAACGTCAACGTAATTTGGACTGTTTGTTATTACGAGAATTGGGCTACTGAATGTGGAAACAACAATATTTACCACAAAACTAATTTAGCTGGAAGAATAAGTAACCATGCCTAAATTAAAAATTTTAGTTTTTATTTTTGCGATTTTTGCTATTTTACGTTTTGTATGATGGTGTATAAAATGAGGGTATGATGTGTATATGGTCCTCTCTCAACCCATTAATTCCCCACTACTAGGACTGGATCTCCTATCTTTCCATCCACAGCAATTTGTGTGTCCAGAATAGAGGATAGCTCATGCCAATTCACTAGACAAAGCAAGCGATCATTTCTCTTCCCCTTTTTCGTATAGGTTGAATAGCCTAAGCATTATTTTTTAACCGACTTCAAAAAAGGAGGAGGTTCTCATATATATTTTTTTTCTATGTATGTTCGCGCATAACTCTGGCAATTATGAACCGATTTGAAAAAATCTTTCTTCCATCCATTCTTTAATCCGTTAGTTGGGTCCCATAAAAAAATTATTGCTTACGAATAAGTAGTTCCTGAAAAAACAAGAATGGTGACTGCGCAGGAGAACTGCAGGAATGCCTATATAGATGACTTTATGTCGCTTTTTAAGGACAAAAATGGTCATAACTCTGGCAAATATTTACCAATTTCAATGATTCTTTTTTTATTCGTAAGATTAAACCACTGTAATGATTCTGTATGAATTTTATCACAACCGGCTAAGAACTTACTGGAGGACCATGAACGATGTGGGGGAATTTATCTGGCAAAAACCATAAAACTGATGTTCTCCATTACATTACTCCGACAATATAAACCGATTTCGAAATAGACGTTAATGTGATAATAACCTACCTAGATCATGTTACTGTCTTCGATGGTTCAATCATTATTTATGAAAATATCACTAAAAAGTATAAAACAAAATCTTAAAAAAATAATTGAACCGACTTCAATATCACTGAAAAGTATAAAATAATTTAAATATTATTGAAGTTGGTGCCAATTATACACAGCAGGTACGCTAAAACCAACTTCTATAATATTTAAATTACAGCTGACCCACGCAGCTCCGCCTGCGCTATTTTTACGTTAACTAAACGTTTAATAACAGACATTCGCATCGAATACATAACCTCCTTTTTTATAGTCAGTTAAAAACTGGGACCCACTTTTTACTTGCTCTCCGAAGCACGGACCAGTTTAGTTCAAATGGCGTTAAACGGTCACCCTTCTATTTTATGACTTTACCTAACGTTGCTTAACCCGATCGATTACAAAACCTTGATAACAACTCTCTATGAGTGTTCCCTTACTAATATTTATTATATTATAAAGAAAAATTGATAATATCGGACCAAGCGTATAACCAACTACCCATTTTGATTTTAATCCCTTCTCCCAAAAGAACCGTGCTAGATTACGGGATAAAAATTATCCTATGTCCTACCTCGTAGTAAGATCTCAAATCATGTCAAGTTTCGTTTCAATCCATCCAGTAGTTTCGGCGTGATGCTCAGCCGAGATACAGACAGACAGACAAAAATAAAAAAAAATTACATTTTTGGCTTTAGTATCGGTTATAGAATGCCCTTCAAACATAATTTTCTAAATATCTTCAATGTACAGAAATGGACCTGTTACAGTTTTATTATAAGTACTAGCTGACCCACGCTGCTCCGCATGCGCTATTTTTACGTTAACTAAACTTTTAATAACAGACATTCGCATCGAATACATAACCTCCTTTTTTATAGTCGGTTAAAAACTGGGACCCACTTTTTACTTGCTCTCCGAAGCACGGACCCGTTTAGTTCAAATGGCGTTAAACGGTCACCCATCTATTTAATTACCTTACCTAACGTTGCTTAACCCAATCGATTACAAAACCTTGATAACAACTCTCTATGAGTGTTCCCTTACTAATATTTATTGTAATTATGAAGAAAAATTGATAAAATCGGACCAAGCGTATAACCAAGTACCCATTTTGACTTTAATCCCCTCTCCCAAAAGAACCGTGCTAGATTACGGGATAAAAAGTATCCTATGTCCTACCTCGTAGTAAGATCTCAAATCATGCCAAGTTTCATTTGAATCCATTCAGTAGTTTCGGCGTGATGCTCAGCCGTGATACAGACAGACAGACAGACCGACAGACAGACCGACAGACAGACAGACAAAAATTAAAAAAATTACTTTTTCGGCCTCAGTATCGGTTATAGAATGCCCTCCAAATATAATTTTCAAAATATCTTCAATGTACAGAATTGGACCTGTTACAGTTTTATTATAAGTATAGATAGATTTTATACTTTTCAGTGATATTGAAGTCGGTCCAATTTTTTTTTATAAAGATTTTGTCTATACTTACAAAACAAAACTTATTCTGAGGTTAAAGTTTATGTTATAATGTACGATGTTTTATAACTTGCCCCCAAAGTGGGTATATTTAGGGATTTCTAAATTAATACCTTAGAAGTAACATTCAATGTAAACACAGGCCTAGGATGCGATCCGTTACTATTTTAAAACTTGGCTATTTTAAAATATTCTCTGTAATCAAAACAAATCACCGTATATTTTCTCTTTTAGTCGCATATGTAATTTATTAATCGCTTATTTATGTTCTTGGTGGTTTGCTATTAGAAAGGTTATTTTAAGAATACATTCCTCGATTGTTATTATTCATTTTCAATTAAGATAGTGAATGGACATTGTAAACGATTACTATTTATGTTTAGGTGTAAGTCGTATGGTTAGGTGTAAGTCATACTTTTTATGGAGTTTTTGCTAGGTTAGGCTTCTGTTCACGACAAAACAGTTTAGTACAAACAGAATTACGTGCAGTAATGTACGTATCTACCTGCCGTGACTGTGGACTTAAAAACCTTTACAAAAGATTCAGCCATGCATGACGTTCGATGTGTTCCTTTCTACATCGTTGCGGTTGCTGCCGCTATAGAGTTCATTTAGAAAATATATGACCTTACTCTTTCTCGCTGCTCGATAAAACACGATACTGTAAACTTTTGAAACTCCGTGTATTTATGTAACACGCAAAGATTAAACCCTGAAAGTTGGAATAAATTAGATAATGTGTCTGTTGGCAGATTAAATAGGTGCGTCTCATAAATTCATGCGAATTTATAGGAAGAAAAAAAATGTTATAACTGTACAACTTGATATTATATCTACTGTACGTATGCCTTCTATATTATAATGAATAATAATAAATATACAGCTGTGAGAAAAATTAAGTTCATTTTGTTTATATTGGACTCTGGATTGTGCATGTTTTGACATTAATTATTTGAATACGTACTTTATCGTTCGAAGGAAATCCTTGGGATCCTTTATTAGCTTCACATACGTCATACTTGATGCAGTATAGTTTCGTTCCTGTAATGTTTCACATAAAGTAATAAACAACGTCCCTTGCTAATTAATATATGGCATTAGTTTATTTTACTCATGTAATGATACTATAGATACACTTCGAAATTATTGCTTATTAATGAATTGGTGTTGGCGGTTATTAGATGGACTTATTTTTATTTTTATTTATTAAACAACCAACAAGTCACACAACGGCTTAAAGTAAATACAATACATCGTCAGTTGGATACATTGAACATTGCAGACTTAATTACAGGTTGCCCTGACATGCATCATAGCTCATGAAAACAAAGTGTCGAAGTTACTAAAGATAAATTGTAGAACATAATTTAAAATAATTAGAAAAAGAAATAATAATTTTGTAATTTGCAAGTATGGAGAGCTAAAAGTCAGCTAAACATTTATGCAAAGATGATCTAAATTTAGACAAGGAACAGCACAGATCAATATCGACAGAGGGCATGCGTGACAAGTGACTATATTGAGACTGAACTCTGTTAATGGTGGAAAAATGACCCATGTTAGTCCTAAATCCTTTGACACGGAAAAACGAGTACCTAGAAGGTCGGGCTAGTTTATAGGGAGTATTGATATTAATTTGACTTAACAACTCAGGGCAATGAATGTAGCCATTTATTAATTTATAAAGAAAGATAAGATCAAGAATCCTCCTGCGCGTTTCCAATCTATTAAGTTTGAAATATCTCAATCGGGCGTCATAAGAAGTAAGACGTTTGGTTAATCCAACAGACTTGACAATAAAGCCCCGATATACAAAGTTATTACGCAATTAAGGTCCACTAATTAAGCTTTACTTCCTTACTTAAATAGTTTGCAATAGTTAAATCATTCTTAGCAAGTAAATCATTATAAACACAAAATATCATGTGCAAATGTTGCCTATAATTAGCAGCATGTTTCACTCCAATATTCGAAGCTTATAAAACAAGATTCAAATTAGTCTTCCATTCATCTTTTTACTCTCTATACTATAGTATGTGAAGGTATTTGTATTGCTACATAGAAAATGTTTTTGCCCGACCTTTGCATTCTTGCGGCAAAAAGAGGCTTTGTCACTGTCATCCCCATCGACGGACCCTTAGTATCGGTCAGGGTATTCATTTATCTCAGCCCCTTCTGATTTAACAATGTCTGACCTACTAATATCCATATTTCTAGATCTTCGTATTACAGCCTCTGTGAAGTAGATTTTAAAATTATTGTAAATGTGTTATTGAATTTTAAACTGTTGCATTATCTCCAACAGTTTAATATTTACATAGTCAATCATCCCAGTTTCGCTGTTTAAATTTTTTATTAACTATTAAAACAGTTAGACAGTCTCTGAATCTATCTATTCTTCTTTACACTAATAAGACGAAACCGAACTACAGCTAGCTTCAAAACATCTTAGCATCCAGTGGACACATCCGGTACATTGTCAAGGTTAACCACACTTCTTCAAACTGTTATGTAAAGAACATTTAGTCAATTTGTGGTACTTCCGAGTGGTACAGCTAGCCGTCGCGTTTGAGTGGTATTGAGATGACCTTATGCAGAATTTGCGTCACCAGACGATAATGATGTTTATTAGTTGTTCCTTGCATGACACTAGCTACTGCTTCGCACATTTTCATACCGTTGTGATTTTTCTCGCGATCTATTTCCCTTGGTCTATCTGTGACAAATGTTTAGTACTAATTTTCGTGAGTACGCTAAACTCTCTAAGTAGGTTCTCTAGATGTTGGATATAACAACATTGAAATCAAACTACTTACTTATCAAGATACCCAAGGCCTCAAGATACTGTAAGCTCTTAACTGCGTAGATCGGACCAACAATAACAAAGAAGACCTGAGGGTACACCGGCATAATTGTGACATAAGGACGTTCAACATCTCAGTCCTCCCGTGACCATGGGTGCTGCAAAGCATTCGAAACGTCGGGATAGTAAAAACAAAAATCGCGATAAAATCCGTAACAGTAGTTTGATTTCAATGTGTAATATTCGCGCCAGTAATAGACAACATTATATAACAACATGTGAATAATTCTCTACAAGTTTCAGTCTTGGAACTGTTATAGAATAGAATAGAATCGTATATAGAATCTGTTACCGTATTTGTAGCTGTGATAACATTGATTAGTTTACATGAGATGATAATATACTGATTCATATTAGAAAATGTAGAAAACATTTTTATAAGAGCCCTTAAAACTGACTTTGTTGAACCCAAATCCATGTTACTTGTTTTTGTGACTAGGGCTTTGACGTAAAAAAATATAAGTAAGTTCGTAACGCTTGAATTATTTGTTCAATATGCTAAAAAATAACGAGCTTGTTTCGTTATCAGTGCTGCTTCATGACAAAGCAGCAATGAACTGGAAAAAAGGCAGATGATACCAACATTGCTCATTACTAAACTTGATGAAGTTAAACAAATACACATAGATTCGATTTGCCACTGACTGACGGATCAAATATATCTATATCATAGTATCACTTATTTAGTATATGTATATGGTGTTATCGATGATCATAACCTAATCTATGAATTAAATCAATGAATTTAATTAATTATTAAATTATCCAATTTAAACATACGTACGTAACAACGTAACGTAAACTCGTAGAGGGTAGAGCCAAATCGAGATGTCATCTTTGTCTGGGTAAATATTATTAAGCCCTAAACAATTATATAGAATAATTAAACGTATTTGTTTAGTATTATTTCTCTACACACATTATCCATAGTTATTTGCCTACTTTTGAATATTGAGTAAGAATCGAACACCGAAATGATCCAATCTGTCTGGACAATTGGTCGGTATCCGTTTGAATGGGTTGGTTCCAGGAATAGAGTTGAAAACAAGAGAGAGGGGTGTCTGACCTTGCCGGGGGAGTCGGGGGGCCAGGGGTCCGCGAACCGCATGCACTCGGTCACTGACTTGGGCGGCCCGTTCTACTTGCATTGCTATACCATTATTGTATGTGTACTACGTAATCGAAGTTATTTGGCTTTATAAAACCCTAACTTATTGGATACAAAGTAGTATTTTAGAAATTATTCCAATTTATACAGATTGGAATAGTTTTAAACTTCAACATCTTACTGTAAATATTAGAATAAATTATATTATAGCTAGATTGTATGTATATCCGGGTAGGTATCACTGCAATGTCAGATAGTTTTCCGCAGAGCAGCTGTGTGTAATTTTTGTTGTGTTCCGATGTAAATGGAATTGTGGCTGGTGAATTTATTGGGCTCAAGAGACTAAATAACTAAGGTCTAATGTATGCGGTAGGTGAGCTTTGGCTCATAGCAATCGTCCAAAGGTTCGGTTTCTGAACTTATTAATTTGTTAAAAAACCACAATTACCTATGAAATGATCCACGATCCACGAGCTAAGAATTATTGATTTTCTTTGGATTGAAATTTGTACATTGGTTATTAATTTACTATATTCGCTTGTGAAATTAGTGCAATGAAATATAACATGTATTTCATAGTTGTATGCCATCTCGAATCGCCGATTCGGATTTATGTTTTGACTCGAAGACTTGCTCAGTTTGTTATTGACTTGCTAATCGTTGTATAACTGTATACTAAAATGGATTAGATTGATTATAAACAGGTACATTGGATCTCAGTTTTTATATAGTGATCTACGTCCATGTTTTATTTTCAATGGTGAAAGCAGTTTTACCAAAAAATATAATTTCCAGATATGATTGGTTAACTACGTACCGTATGCTCTGAATTTCGTCAATACGTCATAATTCCCTTCTTTCTTTCAATTTCTGTAAACGCTTATATCTACTGGCAAGGTATGAATGTGAAGTACTATTACATTACTTAGGTAGTAATCCATGATCTAGGCATTAGTTGTTCCAAAAAAACTTGCAAATTAATTTATTACGCACGATCATCATATTTAATTCCTCTCATAATGATAAATCATAGTCTTGTCGTCATTTTTATGTTCCCCACAGCTACACTAAAATATCATGTCAATCATAAATTATCATCATATTACGCGAATGTTGCCACATGTACGAATTCATTACATCAATTAAAAAATTGGGTGACGTTGTGTGGATTGCTAATAACTAATTCGATAAAGATTACATTAGGATTTTTTCGTCATCCACTAATCTTTTATATTATTCTTATTTTATTTCTTGAGGTGGTGATGTCTTTGGTATGAATATGCGTATTTTAAGTATTATTTCAAGTAAGATTAATTAAATCAGTCTTATTGAATTGGAGATTATAAGTTTCTCCATCTTTGACTGATTGGCCATGTCCGTGACGCGCGTCAACTTGTTCCCACGACCTCTAAAGTATATTTTTGACATTCTTTCTGCCTCATTTTAATTGAGGTGCTTTTCCCTTTAATTGTTCTATAGTTTTTGAAAGTTATTTTAATTGAAGGTTTAAAGGTTAATTCTTTGTTTTTGAAGTGAAACTTCTTATGCGACTTCCAAAAATGTTATCACATAACGCGTAAACGTTAAATGATAGGTGATAGGCGTTAAGTGATAGGTGTTAAACGATAGGCGATAGGCGTAAATTTGTTAAGGTTATGAAAGCGCTCATGTGACGCCGTCACTGAGTGAGTGGGTGAGTGGGTGAGTGGGTGAGTGGGTGAGTGGGTGAGTGGGTGAGTGGGTGAGTGGGTGAGTGGGTGAGTGGGTGAGTGGGTGAGTGGGTGAGTGGGTTGAGTTGAGTTGAGCTGAGCTGAGCTGAGCTGAGCTGAGCTGAGCTGAGCTGAGCTGAGCTGAGATGAGCTGAGCTGAGCTGAGATGAGCTGAGTTGAGTTGAGTTGAGTTAGTGTGTGTGTGTGTGTGTGAGTGAGTGAGGGACCGACCGACCGACCGACCGACCGACCGATCGACTGAGCGAGAATGAAGTTTCACTTCTTCCGCGCGGAGGGACTCCACGCACGCACATTTTTTTAAAGTAATTTCCCTTGTAGCCATTACAAGCAACAATGAGGGAACTATTTAGTAAGCTAACACGCTGTTAGCTAAGTTTTGAGTAATCTATGGTGCTACCGTTTCGTTCCGGGAAGCGCCAATAAAAATACGGTTACAAAAGAAAGTAACGGTAAAGTGATATAATATTTATGTTAATATTGTGATAGGTACTTATCTTCATTTTGGAAGTATGTATATTGATATCATTTTAAAATCATGGCTTGTTGATAAAAAACAATGCTTATCTATAATAATAATACTTTGTTTTAATTATTTTGTATGTAAACATTTGATTGACTTATTGAGTGTTGACGCGGGACGTTTTGATATACATTTCTATTTCCTATATATGTATATAGAATGAATCCATAATTCCCTTGGTCACGGCATCACGCGTACACACACACAAAAATTACGCGGGCTGATCTGCGCGGGACAGATAATCTAATGATATAAAATCTTTTTAAAAAAAAATTGAACCGACTTCAATATCACTGAAAAGTATAAAATAATTTAAATATTATTGAAGTTGGTGTTAGCGTACCTGCTGTGTATATTTGGCACCAACTTCAATAATATTTAAATTATTTTATACTTTTCAGTGATATTGAAGTCGGTTCAATTTTTTTTTAAAAAGATTTTATTTTAACCTTTTTAGTGATATTTTCATATAAGTATAAAGATTGAACCATCGAAAACCGTAAAATTATCTAGGTAGGTTATGATCACATTATCGTCTACATAGTTTTACATAATTCATGTTTCTTCAGAAAATAATATCCGGTCGTAATGAAATTTGCATGGAAACATCATAGTAGTTTACTCTCTCGAATAAAAAAAGAATCATCGAAATCGGTTCATAATTGTCAGAGCAATGTATGTAGTGTGCAGTTTTATGGTTTTTACCAGATAAATTCCTCCACATCGTTCATGGTCCTCCAGGAAGTTCTTATCCGGTTGTAATAAAATTCATACAGATTCAATACAGTGGTTTCTTCTTTCGAATAAAAAAAGAATCATTGAAATTGGTAAATATTTGCCAGAGTTATGACCATTTTTGTCCGACCGAGCGAGTCCGAGCGACTAAAACGTCATCTATATAGGCTTTCTTGCAACTCTCAGTGCGCAGTCACCATTCTTGTTTTTCCAGGAACTACTTATTACTACGCAATAATTTTTTTATGGGACCCAATCAATGGATTGAAGAATGGATGGAAGAAAGATTTTTTCAAATCGGTTAATAATTGCCAGAGTTATGCGCGAACATACATAAAAAAAAAAAAAAAAAAAAAAAAATATATACAGACGAATTGAGAACCTCCTCCTTTTTTGAAGTCGGTTAAAAAACAAAAGTTAACAGTCGTAGATTTAGTGGTCTTTTGAGTTATCACCCTCATAGTTGAAGTACGTGCACAATGACAGTTTTATCCCGAAAATAATGATTTTTATTAAAGATCCCTGCCGAATGCAAGCAAAGACAGTTTTTTATGTTCGTTACAGGAAATAGATACTTTCGGTGGATCATTTAGTGGTTGGATATTTTAGTTGAATAATCTCCGAATACATACTATGCTATAAAATTTATCTTAGAAATAGAGTTGCCACAAATCTGCTGTTAAGTAAACATTGTGGTGCATTGATTAATTTTGTCGTAAATGTTTATCACGTTAGAGCCGTTAAGGGGGCATAAAACGTCTTGATTTACTTTTATTAACCTTTTACACGTGTTACTTAAGTTTATTTTTAAGTCGTGAAGCAGAAAAACAGTGGCTGACTTTAGTTACAGCATGTTTTGTTGCCTCTAGCTGAGTTTTTTTAATTTATCTCTGTGTCTCAAATTCACAATAGATTTATTATTAAAAGTACTAGATAATTACAAAGCTATATACTATACTAGCGACCCGCCCCGGCTTCGCACGGGTGTAATTGAGAAAAAAAAAGAAGTGAATAATTTAAAGTTACTGCCTTTGATTATAGAATTTCTTCATAAATAATGTTTGTAGCTGACTTTTCGTAACGCAATATGAACAAATTTTTTTTAGAAGTGACGCCTGAAAGGGCTACGTATAGCTGTCTGTCCATAGGCAAAGTACTCAACGCTTAGGTTTAAGCCTGCAACGTTGAATCTCTGAGCTTGTGATTTGTTAATTGTATTTATAATTTTATTAGAAACTGCAGACGTGTACCGGCGCACAATTTGGATGGATTAAGGACAGGAACAGGACACCATTTCTTTAAAATCAATTTATGGAAGCAATACAGGCTTCCTTGTTCGGTTTCATCGTTAAGACGTAAACGGTGGTCAACCGGGGAATTCTTACCCACCAAAACCCCCGCGGCTATCACGTCAGCACATTAGATGGTGGACCTGGGCTATCTGTCGGGATCTGCACCAGCTGATACCACTCAGTGCCTTGACTTTGAACCCGCCGCCGGAGAGGCACATTATAGTTCCCTGGGAACCTGTCACGGTGGTCACGGGGGAAGCCTTTAATGGGATTTACGGGACCCTGTTGGTGGTCAACCGGTTATGTAGGATTCTTATACACTAAACCCCCAACGGCCGTGCAATCAGCACATAAGAATCCCTTCTTGGGCTATCCGGTGGGATCTGCACCATGATACCTCAGTGGCTTGCCTTTGACCCCGCCAACGGGGGCACAATAAAGCCACCTGAGAAACTATCATCGTGCTCAAATATACGGGGATTGCGGGGGAAACTTCCAATAGGCCGCCCAGGATCCTGCGGGCGATCGACTGCGGTATGTGTTCGCCACAGCTGTCCACACAAAAGAGGGGGGCTGCACCGTGTACCCCTCAGTGCAAGGCAAGGGCCTTTGAAGCCGCTGCCGGGTGCGCATTATAGCCCCCCGGGAATCTGTCACCGTTGTCACAGTTAAGGGAGTTGCGGGGGAAACATCCAATATGTCCCCGGGATCCCGTGGGGAAGTCAACCTGGGTATTTGGGATTCTTACCCACTAAAACTCCCGTGGCTGTCACATCGGCACATGAGAGGGAAACCTGGGTTCTCGGGTGGGATCTGAACCAGGTGTCCCTCATTCCGCCGCCGGGAGGCAAGCATATTATATCCCAGATTTACCTTATATTATATGGAATGATGATAATATAGAATGAACTTCTCTAGTACTTGATTGTTAAGTATGTACCTCTTTAGGTTTAGTCAACGTAAGCTAATTAAATTTATTTCATCATCAGCCGGAAGACGTCCACTGCTGAACATAGGTCTCCCCCTTAGAACGCTACAATAAACGATAATTGGCTATTTGCATCCACCGGTTACCTGCGACGCGCACAATGTCGTCTGTCCACCTAGTGGGAGGCCTGCCTACGCTGCGTCTTCCGGTTCGTAGTCGCCACTCGAGAACCTTTCTTCCCCAATGGTTATCGGTTCTTCGAGCGATGTGGCCTGCCCATTGC
Organism: Furcula furcula; assembly: GCA_911728495.1. Classification (NCBI taxonomy): domain Eukaryota; kingdom Metazoa; phylum Arthropoda; class Insecta; order Lepidoptera; family Notodontidae; genus Furcula; species Furcula furcula. The sequence goes on from OU452250.1 coordinate 10,115,347, forward strand.
CACTTCAACTTGATTCTAAGAGCTATGTCGGTAACCTTAGTTCTTCGGCGAATCTCCACATTTCGGATTCTGTCGCGCAAAGAAATTCCGAGCATAGCTCTCTCCATGGCTCGTTGTGTGAATCTGAACTTTTCTAAAAGGCCAGCCGTTAGAGACCACCTCTCAGCACCATATGTCATCACTGGCAACACACACTGGTTAAAAACCTGGTACCCCTCAGTGCAAGGCAAGGGCCTTTGTAGCCGCTGCCGGGGGCGCATTATAGCCCCCCAGGAATCTGTCACCGTTGTCACAGTTAAAGGGGTGGCGGGGGACACGTTTAATATGTCCCCGGAATCCTGTGGGGAATTCTTACTCACTAAAACTCCACGTGGCTGTCACATCGGTACATGAAAGGGGTTCTCCGGTGGGATCTGCATGAGCTGTCCCTCAGTGCATTTCCTTTGAGTCCGCCGCCGGGGGGCGGGTATATTAAATAATAATAATATAATTGTTAACTATGTATCTCTTTAGGTTTAGTCAACGTAAGCTATGTAAGTTTATTAACTTAGAATAAAACTTAAAACCTTCAATGAAAAATTATCTAACCGATGGTGAAAACCTAGGAGGTGCTATCGGATATAGACAGACTCGGATAGCGACTTTGTATTACACTATGTAAAGATACTTTGACGTCGATAGGGAACAACACCAGCCAACCTGTAGAAAAAACCCTGACTGACAGACAGACAATAATTCCAATAAAGTTTTGGTTTTTATATCATACGTTCAATACATGCATATTGTATTCCTACCCAAACAGACATTTTGGAAACATATTTTCATTATTTTATTTTTATTTTATTATATTTGAGAAACAAACAAATGATACCACTATTACTACTATACGATCCAATAGTACAAAAATCAATTATGTTTCCACTTATCCAAATCATAACAGTAGAGAGAAGCTAACGTATGAATGATTTTAAATTAAAAAAAAAAAACATTAAATATAAAAAAAATATTTCAGAGATAAAAAGTGCTGGAGCTAATATGAGTTTAATATTTAAAACATCGAATCTTAATATAAATAAAAAGATCAAAAACAAAGTTTAAAAATACAAAAAAAAAACCGCACACGGGTAGCGAACCCGGACAGTCCGCACTTAGAGGACGCTTCCGTAACCACTTGGCCAAGGAACTTTTATTTTATGTTTCGAATTATCGTATGTTATTGTGGTAATATATTTGTACCGCCATCGGTTGAGTAATAATACTTCTTTTTTACCCTGTAAAGGGATAAATTATAAAAAATATGAAATACTAATTCAATTAATTTTCTTAACGAATGTTTGTGCAAAATTTCAAGTCAATAGGACCAAGGAATCGCGTTCTCCCATACAAACTTTGCCCCCCTATTTGACCCCCTTAAAGGTTGAATTTCACAAAATCGCGTCTTAGTGAGCACCTACGTCTTAAAAGGAACCCCCATGCAAAGTTTGAGACTCCTAGCACTTGTAGTTTCTGAGATTTCGTGATGAGCGGGTTTTTGTCTACTCTTTTATATAATAAGATTACACGATTTTACATAATCATTTTCCTGCTATTTATATTATTATGATTTCAAGAAACGTCAGCGGCGGCCACTTGAAACGCCTGATTTTGGTAGACGCGGGGAAACATTTGTTGTTTCCCATGGGGTGCTATAATGTCTCGATAAGCCCTGCTAAAGTCGTAATTGCCCTTATACTAAAGGACAGCCCGTCAGCTAAATTTGTTGAGGGATGGTAAATATATCTTTATTTTTTGTTGCTCCGACTGTTTCGAGCGCGTTTTTGCGTGCCAAGTCCTTGACCGTCCTTCACTTGTCATGAGCAGGTAGATTTATATTTTTAACCGACTTCAAAAAAGGAGGAGGTTCTCAATTCGTCTGTATATATATATTTTTTTTTTTTTTAAACGACTTCAAAAAAGGAGGAGGTTCTCAATTCGTCTGTATATATATTTTTTTTTTATGTATGTTCGCGCATAACTCTGGCAATTATTAACCGATTTGAAAAAATCTTTCTTCCATCCATTCTTCAATCCATTGATTGGGTCCCATAAAAAAATTATTGCTTAGTAATAAGTAGTTCCTAAAAAAACAAGAATGGTGACTGCGCACTGAGAGTTGCAAGAAAGCCTATATAGATGACGTTTTAGTCGCTCGGACTCGCTCGGTCGGACAAAAATGGTCATAACTCTGGCAAATATTTACCAATTTCAATGATTCTTTTTTTATTCGAAAGAAGAAACCACTGTATTGAATCTGTATGAATTTTATTACAACCGGATAAGAACTTCCTGGAGGACCATGAACGATGTGGAGGAATTTATCTGGTAAAAACCATAAAACTGATGTTCTCCATTACATTGCTCTGACAATTATGAACCGATTTCGATGATTCTTTTTTTATTCGAGACAGTAAACTACTATGATGTTTCCATGCAAATTTCATTACGACCGGATATTATTTTCTGAAGAAATATGAATTATGTAAAACTATGTAGACGATAATGTGATCATAACCTACCTAGATAATTTTACGGTTTTCGATGGTTCAATCTTTATATATGAAAATATCACTAAAAAGTTTAAAATAAAATCTTTTAAAAAAAAAATTGAACCGACTTCAATATCACTGAAAAGTATAAAATAATTTAAATATTATTGAAGTTGGTGCCAAATATACACAGCAGGTACGCTAACACCAACTTCCATAATATTTAAATTATTTTATACTTTTCAGTGATATTGAAGTCGGTTCAATTTTTTTTTAAAAAGATTTTATCATTATTAAAGCTAATTTTGTTCAAGTGTTCGCGTAATGCCGTTGCTATTGTCACACGTTACTGTCAATACAATATGTCTGTAAGTCTTTAAAGAACTTAGTCCAAATGAACACAGTCATAATAATTATTAGTGCAGCGGAATGTCAATTGTAACCAAGAAGATTTTAAAGTCTTACTATTTCTGACACTTGAGTTAAGCCAAATGTCACGTGTGGCATATGGTTTATGTCTTTGTCAAGTCTTTGTTCTATTTTTGCCTTGACCTTGCCGCTTCCTTAGTCTTGAAAAATAAACTGTTTTTGCTTGACATTCTTAATATGTACCACTAGTAGTACAAATGTATTTTCTACTTACTGGGTTTATTAAGTGCTCACGCGCTCCATGATATTTTTTTTAATTTAAGTAATAAGTCTTCGTAACGTATAGAATGTATTGTTTTGAAATTTTGAATCTAAGTATATCCTTCTCACCGCTACAGCCACAGCGGCTAATTTTGTCGGAATAAATTTATTTTAAAAAAACAAAAAAATAAGATACAACATGCATTAAATTAAGGTCTTTTTAACACTACACAAGTGCACTCTTTCTTCCTTTATTCTTACAATTCGACGAAGGACTGCAGCTGACGGACACGCATTGAGATTTAATGTACTAATGATTATATCGAGAAGATCTTAAGAATATCCAAATTTAATGTATAATTAGGGACGTTAATTGTTAAAAATCTTCTAAATGAGGTTCAGCCGGTGTTAAAGTTAAAGAAAACTTGTAACTTAATCTGGCTACTTGAACCAGAGTTCATGAAACACGGTCACGGTCGTCCTAAATAGTAGGTAAATAGTCGATGGTTGTGGAACATGTGCCACGCCACATGGCTTCCTTATCAATGTTCTTGAAAGGAAACATGCAGCAAAACAAAACAAAGTGTTATCTCTCTATCTTTTGAAGTTTAACTCTTATAAGACCAATGTAACCTTTCGAGGATGCGACGCCATTATTGATTTTGATCATGTATAGAAAGACGGGGTAAAGGTATAATGTTTTTCCTACAAAACATAAGAAAGGTATTTGAAGACTCTTCTTTAAACTTTAAATTCAGTAGAAAGTAGAGAAACACTGAATTACGCAAGATAATTATTTATTAGCACAAACACACATGGCGCGAGAACAAGAAGTGTCACTAGCGCGTCTAGTGCGTTAAGAGGGTTAGTGAGCTGCCCCGACCATATTGATATTGTTGATTTCGATTTTCTTGTCTAACAGTTGGTATCTGGAGTTTTAGTATCAACTAATCAATAAAATCTTTTTAAAAAAAAATTGAACCGACTTCAATATCACTGAAACGTATAAAATAATTTAAATATTATATAAGTTGGTGTTAGCGTACCTGCTGGGTATATTTGGCACCAACTTCAATAATATTTAAATTATTTTATACGTTTCAGTGATATTGAAGTCGGTTCAATTTTTTTTAAAAAGATTTTATTTTATACTTTTTAGTGATATTTTCATACATAAAGATTGAACCATCGAAGACGGTAAAATGATCTAGGTAGGTTAGACCTCATTATGATTTCACATTATCGTCTACATACTTTTACATAATTCATGTTTCTTCAGAAACTCAGAAACAATTTATCCGATCGTAATGAAATTTGCATGGAATCATCACAGTAGTTTACTCTCTCGAATAAAAAAAGAATCATCGAAATCGGTTCATATTTATCAGAGAAATGTGAAGGAGAACATCAGTTTTATGGTTTTTACCAGATAAATTCCTCCATATCATTCATGGTCCTCCAGGAAGTTCTTACCCGGTTGTGATAAAATTCATACAGATTCATTACAGTGGTTTCTTCTTTCGAATAAAAAAAGAATCATTGAAATTGGTAAATATTTACCAGAGTTATGACCATTTTTGTCCTTAAAAAGCACCATAAAGTCATCTATATAGGCTTTCTTGCAGCTCGCAGTGCGCGGTCACCATTCTTGTTTTTTCAGGAACTACTTATTACTAAGCAATAATTTTTTTATGGGACCCAATTAACGGATTAAAGAATGGATGGAAGAAAGATTTTTTCAAATCGGTTCATAATTGCCAGAGTTATGCGCGAACATACATAGAAAAAAAAAATATATACAGACGAATTGAGAACCTCCTCCTTTTTTGAAGTCGGTTAAAAATATAGCATGTCTGTTGTGAAAAGTCGCTGGAATAAAGTGAACGGTTATTTTACAAAGTTGCATACAGGGTGTGTATTTAGTTAGCATCAATCAAGTACATAATTATTATACGTGAGAGATGTTAGCAGTGTTCTACAATTGTATTGTAATAATGACTCTGTTGAAATGCAACTTCTAGAGCATCATGAAACTGGAACAGAAAAATCTTCGTATCGCAACAATGATTACATTAATTGCAATGTTACATAAATAACGATTTTATAACTTCCTGTTAAAATGTTACACTAAAAAAGTTGTTTTTCGTCATCGCATCTTACTGGTAGGATGAAGGCTCTATGTACTGCACTCTGTAATATCTTATGTAAACATTTCATTCGCAAATTAACGTTTGAGTTTTTTATTTGTACTATAGCTTAAGTTTACATAAATATGCAATAGGAAACATTTTACATGAGTATTTTTATGCACCTACATACTAAAGGATGTTTTTAAATCCTGCACATCGATCAATCATTAAGTACCTACGTAAAATCCTCGATTTTATGTTTAATTAAGTCTATCTAAATCGAGCTCCGTAATTTTTGTTTCACTTGAGAATAGTATTTAATGGTTCTTTACCAATGAATATTCAGGTCATTACGGAAGTAATCCTTACGTAAATAATGATTCAATGTATATTTCCCACGGTCACTTCGTTGCATTTATTTGACTTTTTTTCTTAAATTATATAGAAGTTAGACTGTTTGTGTGTGTTTCATTATATTTCTCTGAACCAACTATCGTATTTTAGTGGTTTTAGCGGTGTGGATCTTATATAATATGGGGATTTTACCAAGAATTCCTAATTAGATAGTAAAAAGTTAGTTTTTGTCATTTTTTTTTATTAATTTTCATTCGTCAATGATATTAGAAGTCTAAAATCATTGTTATTCGAGAAACTCATTTCGTTGTTACCGGAGTTTCCAGGGGATTTGCGTTTTGATTTATGATTAGAGTTGTGATTCTCACCGTAACTTGATTGTCGGGCCCGTTGGTCTAGTGGTCAGACACCCTGCCTGCTAACCGATGGGTCGTGGGTTTGGTTCCCGCCAAGTGTCTGGGTGTTGTTAATCTATTTAAGTATGTATTTACAAAAAAAAAGTATATAAGTATTAGTATCAGTGGTCTGGTTTCCATAGTACAGGCTCTGCCTAGTTTGGGATCGGATGACCGTGTGTGGATTGTCCCAAGATATTATTATTATTATTGTCACTGGCGTCAATAAAATATGTGGGTGCATTGCACGCTCGGGTGGGGTCTGCATGTTCCTCGGCCAGCTTATTGCAACAGTATTACCGTATCTCTGCTTCATTAGGTCCCTGTATTTTTGCTCTTATTCTTGTTTGACCCTTCGTTACTGGTGTATAATGTCGGGCGGACATAGCACTCGTTTTATTTGTAGTACGCCGGGAACAGTTTAATTGAAATGAATTTGTATTATCTTTTATTTGTCTAAACCATTCATGTCATTCAGCGTTTCACGCGACAATACTCGCAACATTAGTCATTCCAAGATCAATTATGTCCAGTAGTAAAGTTACGTTTTTAGACAATGCTTTTATTGGTTTGTAAAAAACCTCGTTTGATAAAACAAGATAAATGATTGGAAAGTAGAGTACATACATTTAATAAAAGCCTCATCGATCAATATGAACTAGTATAGCCAGTGGACAGATTCTCTGGAGTTTCTCTATTCCCTTTATGGCATTTTGCCTGATTTTACAATCGGCCTTAATTTACACGCGAATCGTTGGAACCTGTGCGAAACGAAAATTTCCGAAGCCTCTGCTCTCGTTTCGAGACCGCAGGCCGGAAATATGAACCCATTGTGTTCTGCATGTTCTTTTTGTAACCCGGCCGCAGTACTTTTAGGAGTGGCTTGCTGTACTTACATTGCATATAATTCTTATCACTTATTTTTTTGTTCGTACAATTCCAGGGATACAGAATTATCATTGTGCGTGGGATGTTAAAACGCAATAGGGAATGCAAAACCATTTTTTTTCATTGTTATAACTCTCGACATTATCTCGACAACGGGTTCCTGTTAATTCACTGTTGAATACATCCGTTTGATGTTGATAAAACTTTTTGTTTGGTGCCTAAGCGATAGTGAAGTCGCCAATTTTAGTATTTAGTGTCGCTTCGATCGATTTGAATTAACACATTGTTTGTTTTCTTTTTCAGGTAAATCATTGACCTTTCATAATTATATGGGTTTAAGAAGATGCGGTAAGGATATTTTAAGCATAGAGGGTGTACACATGACTTAAATTTCTCAGGAATTCCGGTGCGTTAACCTTTTAACGCTTATTCATACCGGCTTTGAGACTGGTGATCATTTAAAGTCGTTTAGGTCAAGCAAAGAATATTGGATAAAAACTAATATCGACAGGTATTAATATAATCTTGTGATGAATGCAATTACTCTTGATGGTAAAAGATGCATTAGAAAATAGTAAAGCGCACAACATTATCAACAATAGAGAAATCACTGCACTGGGGCCCCCACCACCTTCAGAAGGTGATAGAGCTATAAGCTATGTATATAGACGTCTCTACTGCGTGGCCCTGAAAACAAAAGTTGCGAATAATTGATAACCATACCACAGGAACACAACAACGCCACTGTTAGCGTTATTATTTGGAGTCGGAGTATTGTTAACCAAAATATATCTTCTCTGTGCTTTAAAAAAATAACTTTGTTGTTGGTTTTATGTCATACCTGCGACCGATTTATATTTGGTCTTTAAAGTATGCATTCAAGACAGTTCTTTATTCGAATAGTTGAGCGTCCGTTACCATCGCCTGGCCTTTCTCAGAAGTAATGAATGCTTGCCGCAAACAAATTGATTATAATAATGTGATGACTAACTCACTTGTAGATTGTTGTACGATTTCATATGCACATTGCTCTGTAAAATATGACACTAGTCAAACTTGTAAGACAAAGTTTACGCTTTTTAAACGTGTCTTGTGCTAAATAAAATCAAGTTTTCCGGTTTTACTGATTTTAATTAGCAACAAAAAGTAGACGGGTATGAGAACAAATGTTTGTTTTGGTTTTATTTTGCGTGTAGTGCTAAAATTAAACTTGCTAATGTAAACTAGTACGCAAATGTATGAGGAAGTATTGCAGGTATACTGATTGTATATATTGAGGACCTTATGGTATTTTTTTTTCAATACTATGTATTAATATCTAGTTAGATATATTCGGACGATTCACTTTTACAGTTTTTGTTGTAGATTTTTCCTAAATACATCTTCATACTTTATTAACGTTTATTCACTTTGCGCAACATATCAACATATAAACATTTTATTCAACAACATTAATTTCAGTTACTAATTAATTTCGCGTCAGTATTGATCTAATACTTGTGCAAATATGCAGTAGCGGTAAATGTCACTGCAGCCAGTTGTCATTCAGATCATTGTAACAAGAATCGTGAATGCTTACTAAAGGTATGACATGTTCTCGTATTCATCGGGCCACGCCTGAAGGTCAGTTGCCACAATGAACGGTTGATGTCGTTGGCGTTAGAGCATTCTTTGTCGATTACCACATCGAGCGAAAAAACACCTATGTCACTGTTGGATTAAATGATATAGGTGCATCGTTAGGACTTCCATAAAAAGAAATAATTACCATAAATAGTGACGATCACGTAAGCACAGATTATATTTATGGATAATTTTGCGAAAGGCTTCCATTTGGACTGCAATTTACTTATAGCTAAGGATGTTTTCTTCGCTCTCTGTACGTACGCCAAACAGGCTACGAGTACTCAATGTTATTGTATCATTTCTATGACTAAATAAAAAGATGCGATGTATGGTATGTCTTTATCATCAACCCGCTATGCCATTCCGAGTTGGCGTGATATTTTTTTGGTTTCGGTCCTTCACGGTTATTTCCTAGAATTCATTTCTTTGGTATTCATATCAGCTTTCACAGAGTTCATTTTTTTTGGATGGATAGGAGCTTCACATAAAAGTTAAAATAAAAATTAGGGTTATGTGAGTATTAAACTTAGACATGCTATTTGGTGTCCATAAAGATGTTTTAATGTCATTTTTAACTAATATTAACGGCATTTAAACTTATTTAAGTGTTTTGTCAATATTATTTTTGTCTCGTCTTCCTTTCATTAAGTCTTATGATATTGAAAAGTTTTGATCTGAATAAAGTTTCTCTGTCGCGGAAGACAATGCTTTTATTACGGCCAGACGCTAGACTAGAATAGTTTCTTCCAAGTTTTTGATTAAGTTTCGCTATTACTTGTGACTGTGAAGGGCTAGTTGTTCTTATTTTTATTGTATAACTTTTCGTATCTGTACGTGGTTAGAATATTAAATATAAAAGTATCATCCTACACCTATAAAGCAAAAACACGAAACCGCATAACTTAAGGTTGTTTGTCAACGTTTATAGGATAAAAGAAGCCGGTTAATAATATTTATTATGAAAGGTGTTTCATAATTTACTTACTCACCTAATACAAATTAATACAATATAGAAAATGTACAAGCACATTGGACATAATAGCTTATAACACCATAATTTGCAAATTAAACCTATACCTACTTGTGGTGTATCACAAGAGGATGCACTCAGCTTTCTATACCTAGGAGATTCCTAAAAAAAACCTATGCTAATAAAATTAAGTTTTTAACTTAGTTTTATTTTTCTTGTAAAAAAATAGGACAGACATTTATTGCCTGTAATTATTTCAGATTTTTTGTATAGATAAGAAAGTAAAATAAAATTAAGTATTAGGTATATTTCATTTTCGATGAGGTAAGGTAAGAAATATTTAAAAGTATTCCAAATTTCAAATACACACATCAAAAGTGTCTAGGGATCAACATATATTTTTGCAATAACTTTTCTCCTGATTGATATTAATTAAAATTTTCTTTAAGGATTCATCAAATAAAGTGTTTTCGTTTGTCACAGTAACGATAAACCAAGTCACCTTTGCATTAATAAAGAAATTTGCCATTTTCCTAATAAAGGGATTTTTGACATTTGAACCACTAACACAAAAGTTCGAAAAAAAGACTGAAATAACAGTTTTCTTTAAAATTTTATTGGGTAACTTAAACAATTAATAATCCGTGTTTCTACCGCGAACACTAACAACACAAGAACATCGGTTTGGCATACTCAAAATGAGTTCATCCAAATCACGCTGTGGAATGGCCGCCCATGTTCGTTGCAACAACAAAAAAAGGTCTTCTTGCGACTGGATACCCTCCATATTCGGCAGAGCTCTTCTCTGTAGCATATCCCATGCATGCTCAATCGGGTTCAAGTCTGGCGACTGAGCAGGCCAGGGCAGGACATTGATGTTAGCTGCGGCGAGAGTCTGTCTTACAACTCTTGCGGTGTGCGGTCGTGCATTATCATGCATTAACTGAAATAAGGGACCGATTTGCACTTGTAGAGGAACGATGACGTCTGATACAATCGTCTCAGCATAAATTTGAGCGTTGAGGTTGCCTCTGATCCAAATCAACTCAGTTCTTCCGCCGATCCAAATACCCGCCCATACCATGATGGTTCCACCACTATAAGGATGGACTTCCTGGCAGGATTTTAATCGCTGTTGGCGTCCAGGGGTTCTCCAGTGTCGTATACGTCTTGTATCCGGTCTCATACCAAAAGGAGACTCATCAGAAAAGCACACGAAACGCCATTGTTCTTCTGCCCAATTTCTGTGTTCAAGAGCCCATTGATATCGAATCCTACGATTGTGCATTGCTATAGGTGGTACCCGTAGCGGTCTTCGGGAATGAAGGTTCACTTCATGCAAGCGGTTTCTGACTGTTTGGTCGCTAATTAAGTTCCCTGAAGAGTGATGAAGCCTCACGGCTAACATCATGGCAGTTATTGTTGGAGCTCTTCGAGTTAAGATTTGAATATATCGGTCTTGTCTCCGTGTGGTGCAGCGATACCGTCCTCCATGGCGCTCAGCCACGGTACCAGTGCTTCGGCAACGTGTCCAAAGTCGACTGATAACACTCTGACTTGTATTCAGAGCTAAAGCCACAGTACGTTGCCGGGAACCAGCTTCTATCATTCCCACGGCTCTGAGCATTTCTTCCCTGCTTAAATGACGTCGCCGCTCCATAATAACGTTGGTTTTAATCAGTAGTAGGGAAACAGTAGCACTAATAATGTCTTCAATGCGTTGTATGTTTTTATAGGGAAAATATTGACAGCTGATTTTCATCTTTTACTCGAATTTGATTCACAGTTCCTGATTCAAATTATGAAATGCACCAAAAAGGATCCATATAAATTTATAAAATCATAAATTTATTACAAAGCCACATCTCAATCTCAAGAAATCCGCTTAAAAATGCTTGATCCCTAGACACTTTTGATGTGTGTAGATTACATTGGTGTTTGTTGAAATAAATCGGTGTGACAGACAGCCACACCGATTTTTTTTTAAAATAGATCCATCTAAAACTTGAACATGTATGAATAATCACAGACCGAATCGTTAGCATTACAAAATTGTACAATACTCATCAAAATATTAACGTCTGTGTTAATTAGAGCGGGTAGCGCAATTCGGTCTATAGGTGAATCAATGTGAATAATAACTACACATCCCAAATTAATTTAGTATTTATTTTTTTACCTATAAGTACATGGTGTTAAAAATATAATAAATTATCAAAGCCAAAAATGTTGTCAACCCTAGTAAGCTGTAACCAGATTATTTAAAAGAAAGGCCTACGTACCTATTTTACCTAATAATTGTCTACTTTAATAGTTTTTCTATTTTTCATTCATAAATTGTTTGCTACCTCAATACAAGGATGTAATTATACGTAATTATAAGTTGAAAAAAATATATTGTCAATTTCAAATCTGTTGAGGTTTATTATGAAAAAGTAAGTGTTCGTTTAGGTTGTTTCGTTAGGCTAGGTCTTATAAAAGGCTTCGGAGTCGCTGGACGCTCGGGGTGTGGGCCCTTTGAGCGTCCATTGAGTACGGCGGCGACTCCGAGGAGGACGGCGGCGGGGTTGCGACCCCCGTCCCCGTGAGCACCGTGACAGGTTCCCGGGGGGCTACAATGCGCCCCCCGGCGGCGGGCTCAAAGGCAAGGCACTGAGGGGCCCCTGGTCCAGATCCCACCGGAGAGCCCTGGGGTCCCCCTCTCATGTGCCGATGCGACAGCCGCGGGGGTTTTAGTGGGTAAGAATCCCACATACCCCGGTCGAGCCCCACAGCTCCCGGGGATCTTTCGAAGATTTCCCCCGCGTCAAAAAAAAAAAAAGGTCTTATAAAAGAAGAGGTCTGTGGCTACTTCTTTAGGCCATAAAACTCATTACTTGCCATACCAGTTCTTTTGTTACACCTTTTTAATTTGAATTTTGAAAAATTCCAGAATTCCGCATTTAACTTTAAATTAAAATAAAAGATTTGTAGAGTATGGTGTTCAAATTTCACTTTATTTCGTAAATATACAGTTGTGTAGTTCTATAGGCCGACCGTTTAACTCGCGTGTCGCCTGCGCGGTGGGAGGGGAGCGGGGGCGGGTAACGCTACACACGGAGTCAATAATCCAAAGATTTATCTCGAGATAGACATTGTTGGTAAAGAATAAAATAATAAGTATCTTTTTTTTAAGTATTTATTTTTAAGTTTTACAAATATTTTATAATAGCTTCATAGGTACAAAATCATAAAACAATAATTAACTCCGTTTAGGAAATATTTAACCACAGATAAAAAATTTATAGGACTATTCGTCACTAATATTCATATCGCTTGAATCATCATCACTGTCTGTGTAGCTTGAGGAGTCAGAATCTTGCAAATTAATAATAAATCGGTCCATCTCTTCATCAACGAACTGGAAGAGCGATTCATCTTGAGATTTATCTTGGCAGTCGTATACCTTGTGCGTTTATCTTCAAGCGTCCGTAACAAAAACACCAACCGCGCGCTGCGAGCACAGCCAGCGCACTGCCGCATCATTTGACGTAAGCTCTCTGCTCCGCGCACCCCTTTCACCCATCCGCTAACATCTCCCCTCGCTCCCTTCTTGCCGCGCAGGCGATGCGCGAGTTAAACGGTCGGCCTATAACATCTAGTTCTTTTTTAACCGGCTTCAAAAAGAAGGTTCTCTATTCGACGCGTATGTATGTAATATTGATAAAAATGCGTAATATTAATATATGTTAGCCTATGTGGGCTTCTAAACAAATTTACCAAATTTTATGAGTGTATGTATGTATGTAGGTTTGTCCACGGATTTCTCAGAAACCACGAGTCCGATTTAGAAAAATCGTTTCATCAAAATCGGTCCAGTAGTTTAAGAGATATAAACTTTTTATGTTTTCAGTAAGTTACTGTAACGTAGCCGTTCGAGTTGCGTGATAGTGCTGGTACCTATCATGGTAAAATAAGTCACTAAAAAGTGTTAAATAAACTATTTAAAAAAAATAAAAACCGACTTCAAAGTAAATTATCTAATAAACTATTTTTGAAAAAATAAAAACTGACTTCAAAGTAAATTATCTAAAAAGCATAAAATAACGAAAATATATTGAAGTCGGTGTCAGCTGGTGATAGTGTTAGTTAACGTGATTAGCTAGCACCGACTTCAATATATTTTCGTTATTTTATGCTTTTTAGATAATTTACTTTGAAGTCGGCTTTTATTTTTTTTTAAATAGTTTATTTAAATTTACACTTAAGTAACATCTAGTTCTTTTTTTAAAAACCAAAATTCGTGAAAAAATAAACAGAAAGGTAAAAATCAAATCAAAATTGTTATAAAAAAAAGATAAACGCAATCTGGATCTTCAAATTCTTTTAAAAACTTCTCTAGTCTGTCCCCTTTCTAACGGTATGAACTTCACTTCACTAATTCGCTAAATTTGAGTACCTATCGGGACGTAGAATTCATAGAAAGTAATACGCGCGAAGTAGGGAAAACGGGTTTTCCCTCATTTTTTATAACTATCCTACTACAACACCTACCTCCTGCACAATGACATTCCTCATATGTCCCTTTTTATCATGGGGTGTGTTCTGGAAAGTGTGGCGGGAAGGTAGTCGTCTATTAGTAAAGAGCTTCTGGTAAATTATTTGTGCTTCACGAGGATCACCATCGGCTCTTCCTTAAGCCATCAAAATGTTAGCGTATTCTTCAGAGAATGTAACCATTGTAAAACGACAAATTAAATTAATGAAATTTAACACAAATATTCACAATACACAACGAAAAGAAATTTACATTAACAAAACAATGATGCGTTAGTTTCTAAAATTTATTTAGTAAGCTGCAAACTGTTTAGTAAAATACTTAACCAGTTTGCGGCTTTCCCCCATGATAAAAAGAGACATATAAGGAATGCCATTGTGCAGGAGGTAGGTGTTGTAGTATAGTTATCAAAAATGAGGGAAAACCTGTTTTTTAACCGACTTCAAAAAAAGGAGGAGGTTCTCAATTCGTCTGTATATATATTTTTTTTTTTTTTTTTTTTTTATGTATGTTCGCGCATAACTCTGGCAATTATGAACCGATCTGAAAAAATCTTTCTTCCATCCATTCTTTAATCCGTTAATTGGGTCCCATAAAAAAATTATTGCTTAGTAATAAGTAGTTCCTGAAAAAACAAGAATGGTGACTGCGCACTGAGACTTGCAAGAAAGCCTATATAGATGACGTTTTAGTCGCTCGGACTCGCTCGGTCGGACAAAAATAGTCATAACTCTGGCAAATATTTACCAATTTCAATGATTCTTTTTTTATTCGAAAGAAGAAACTACTGTATTGAATCTGTATGAATTTTATTACAACCGGATAAGAACTTCCTGGAGGACCATGAACGATGTGGAGGAATTTATCTGGTAAAAACCATAAAACTGATGTTCTCCATTACATTGCTCTGACAATTATGAACCGATTTCGATGATTCTTTTTTTATTCGAGAGAGTAAACTACTATGATGTTTTCATGCAAATTTCATTACGACCGGATATTTTTTTCTGAAGAAACATGAATTATGTAAAACTATGTAGACGATAATGTGATCATAACCTACCTAGATAATTTTACGGTTTTCGATGGTTCAATCTTTATACATGAAAATATCACTAAAAAGTTTAAAATAAAATCTTTTTTAAAAAAAATTGAACCGACTTCAATATCACTGAAAAGTATAAAATAATTTAAATATTATTGAAGTTGGTGCCAAATATACACAGCAGGTACGCTAACACCAACTTCAATAATATTTAAATTATTTTATACTTTTCAGTGATATTGAAGTCGGTTCAATTTTTTTTAAAAAAGATTTTATTTTAGGCATATTTCATACCGTTGGAAAGGAGACAGACTAGAGAAGTTTTAAAAGAATTCGAAGATCCCGATTGCTTTTAGAATTTTTTTTAAACAATTTAGATTTGATTTTTACCTTTCTGTTTCTATTTTCAGAAACTGCTTGGTATTAAAAAAAAAACTAGATGTTACTAGCAAGTAATGTTGTATTTGATAGAATCATTTAAGAAATAAAATGAAATTTACTCACCATACTAATATCTTTTATATTCATTTAAGCTTAAATGCTGAAGTCTGGAAATTTTCAAAATTAATATTAAAAAGGTGTATCAAAAACACTGGCGTGACAAGTAATGAGTTTTATGGCCGAAAGAAGTTTCGGCCAAATCAATTTGGCAAACGATGCACCAAACAACCTGTATAATCTCAGAAATAGTAGGTCGGTGTAGTAGCAGATACCTGCAAAAAACTTCACGCAATCCCATTCAAACAATATGTTGTGTTATTCAAAAATCATTGCCTGCCCAGGTAAACCCATCTTTCTCCACTCCACAGTGACTAGTACTGATATCTACTCCAGAAAAATTCTCAGTTTTTAGTTTTTATTTTTGAGATCGGTTTTCTGCAATATAATTAAAAGTAATATTTATCATCTTTAACCTAACACCTGTAGGGTTTTGTGGTTCTATGTAATTTCATGTAAACTTTTTGTACGGAAAAAGTAACCTGCATTAAAAATGACAATAATCTATTTAGTAGTAACCACATAATTTAGGGGCTTTCGCTCATTACATTATAGGTTATGTAATCATATTTGTCGAATCGTTACCGTTCGTTAAAAGTTATGGTTACTAATCATACTTGTAATTATAATTTAACTTTTTAACGTACTTCTATATTCACACACCTTTCAAGATATGCAATGATGGATTATTGGCCTTAATCGTTTCTGCTATACGTAATTTGCTTCTAATATCTAAAATAAAGAAATTTAGTTTCATATTAACTTGTTTTAATTATTTAGTACCGATGCAAATTGTATTATAGAATCATGATTGGCGTAATGAAGTAACTTACTTTGTAACTGTTAATTACTTGTTTTAGATTAGATTGTTCATTGTTCAAATCCACATCCTTGAGATTATTTAGAAAACCATCCTCCTTTCGCCGTTCGTTGAACATAACTGTTTCGATATCGTACTTGGCCTAGTTTTCAAAAGTCTTGGAAAAAATATATGCATAAATATGTTTTGTAAATGCATGGATATGACCTTACAACTGAAAGGTCATTGGCAAAGGATGACTACAATCCAATCACGGAAATATCTTTGGCGTCGCTATGCCGCTGACGCATTGAGTGAAGTCCAACCAATCATATCACTGTCTTGTATATGGCTTATATATGGCTTAATTATAAAATCGGAGCATTTGGTCTGCCCCGTTTTACGACGTTCATGGGTCTTCTCACTATTTTAAGTAATGTATAAGGATTTTGCAAAAACGATTTAGCGGTTTTTTGGTCATTATTGTTTATGATGACTGAACTCTTTGCTGTTACTTGTCATAAGAATGTCTCGTTAGTGCTAGATATCATTATGTTCTGTAGTTTGTTTGGTTAGTGGCCAACGTTGTGTCAGCTCTTTGAGTTGACTTAATGACTGCTGTCATGATGACAACAACCGAGACAAACTTGATGAGCCCTCCAAAGCAATGCCTGGATTTGGTTCGTGGCCGACATCATTGTGGTAGCGACCTCGAACATAAATTTTCCATATTTTGTTTTCTCGTTATACTTGATTATATAATTTATATTCCAATATCTATTTAACTGCTTGTCACTGTCGAAATCATCAATAATTGATGGAAGCCATAATTTTGTAAAAGTAGAAGAAGCATGCAATGGCTATGAGTGCCTCGATCTTAATGATTTGTAGTTGAGATTAATCAAGAGACTAATGCAGTTATGAAACTAAAAATTCTCAAACGAAATGCACACAAGTAATGTATGGAACTTTGCTTTGCAAAGATCACAGTTCAACCAAAAATGGTGGCTCTAATAATAGTAGGAAGAGTTGGCAGACATAATGTTGCGTCTGTAAATATCACTGGGCCACTCTCTTGAAGTACTGAAAATGTATGCTAAGAAACTTACTAGCGTAAATTACAAAGCAAGTTTCAAATAACCAACTCAAACTAATTCTCAAAGCGAGCTTCAAAGATATAATTTTTGCGAAGGCAATTACAAGAAGCAATGCAAGGATTTCGTTTTGACACTGATTAATTGCCTTTAGAATTTAAAAGTTCGTTGAAGCTCGAGAAAAGTATTTATACATAAAGTGTATTTCGCCTCTTGTGCATTTAAGAATGCCTATATTACGTATACTTACTCAAAAATAGATTTTGTCAATATTTTTCTTAATTCCTAATTCAATTTGAAGAAAGTATTTTATACTTTAATATTTTATACAGTGTACAGTCTCATGGTATCATTCTATAATACAATTTGCATCGGTACTACACAGAATTTTAATCTAATTTCCCTGAAATAAGAGAAATTGAAATCATTCTTCCAATAACTTAGAGGAACTTCCAAATACTATGGTAAGACTTCAATGCAATCGCTGACCCGACCTTTTTAAGGGCTTATTGAAGTATCAAAAAGACAGCTATCAATTGATCTTTTTTATAATATTGACCTATGGCGTCATCTCTTTAACTATTTGGTTTATTGATGGTTTCAGAGCGCCACAAGTCGTTGAAATTAATTACCCCTAGTCTGTTTTCGCAGCCCTGAACACGAATTCATTTAGTGTGAAGATTAAATCAATGGCAAACTGCAATGACACAACTTGTATAAACTGTACATTCTGTCTCATCAATCCATTGTTGCGGATGAAAAGACGCTAGTTATAGCTTACATTACACATTCGAGGCGATGCGCCTTTGTAGTTTTTAGTTAGTTCCAGTCTAATGGTAGTGTTGCCTTTACTAGTTTTCTTCTTGTTTCAAATTCTTTTGCCAAACATTTAGTCCTAATCTACCGTCGTCGGTCGTCGCGCCCCACATGTTGCGTAACTCTTAAAATTATTGGAAAATGCCGGGCCCTTATAAAGTAGGCTATATTATTTATAGCATGGCATACATTAACTAGCCCATTAGCCGATGGACGGCGTCGTTAGGGCTGAGTAATGAGCTGAAATCTATTGTTAGAATTACTAGGCATTTTTGTCATTGTCATATATTATAAGGAATTTCTGGACTTATAAGTGTTTGGTATTTGTATTTTGATAATGGATATCCTTGGTTTCTGTTTTATTTAATTAATTCTATAATGTCTATTAATTTATTAACAGCTTTTATAACACTAAGCGGTGGCGAGGAGACGACTATATAAAAACTATTCATAGAGTGTAGCCCTCAATAAAATAATAATATCCTGGAACAATTCACGAACGGTCATCTCATCCCAAACTAGGCTTGCACTGCGGTAACCAGATAAGTAATACTTAGTTATATTTATTTTTGCGATAAATAACACCCAATCACATGATGGGAATCGAAGGCACGAGCTATTGGGTAGCGGCCAGGGTGTCTAACAACAGGCCCGTCAATCCGTCATGAAGATAATACACACATCAAAAGTGTCTAGGGATCAACATATATTTTTGCAATAACTTTTCTCCTGATTGATATTAATTAAAATTTTCTTTAAGGATTCATCAAATAAAGTGTTTTCGTTTGTCACAGTAACGATAAACCAAGTCACCTTTGCATTAATAAAGAAATTTGCCATTTTCCTAATAAAGGGATTTTTGACATTTGAACCACTAACACAAAAGTTCGAAAAAAAGACTGAAATAACAGTTTTCTTTAAAATTTTATTGGGTAACTTAAACAATTAATAATCCGTGTTTCTACCGCGAACACTAACAACACAAGAACATCGGTTTGGCATACTCAAAATGAGTTCATCCAAATCACGCTGTGGAATGGCCGCCCATGTTCGTTGCAACAACAAAAAAAGGTCTTCTTGCGACTGGATACCCTCCATATTCGGCAGAGCTCTTCTCTGTAGCATATCCCATGCATGCTCAATCGGGTTCAAGTCTGGCGACTGAGCAGGCCAGGGCAGGACATTGATGTTAGCTGCGGCGAGAGTCTGTCTTACAACTCTTGCGGTGTGCGGTCGTGCATTATCATGCATTAACTGAAATAAGGGACCGATTTGCACTTGTAGAGGAACGATGACGTCTGATACAATCGTCTCAGCATAAATTTGAGCGTTGAGGTTGCCTCTGATCCAAATCAACTCAGTTCTTCCGCCGATCCAAATACCCGCCCATACCATGATGGTTCCACCACTATAAGGATGGACTTCCTGGCAGGATTTTAATCGCTGTTGGCGTCCAGGGGTTCTCCAGTGTCGTATACGTCTTGTATCCGGTCTCATACCAAAACGAGACTCATCAGAAAAGCACACGAAACGCCATTGTTCTTCTGCCCATTTTTTTGCCCAAAAATGCTTGATCCCTAGACACTTTTGATGTGTGTATTTTGTTTGTACAGGACGTGGGTAGGAAAGTTTGTAAACATACTGCGAAACCGACACTTTGCCTGTCGAGGGTGCCGTTCATGTTTGTTCACGTGACTCACGCAGCACTAACTGTTGTAACCCTACCTACCCAGAGTAAATGTAATCCGGTTTATGGTTACTTCAAGTCCATATTGCCACTTGGACCTAAATCCTAATTATCTTTTTCAGAACTATGCTCTGACCCATGCTTAGAGATAGGTCGTTGACTCATTTCCCATCGACTAAACGAGTACACTTAACGAAAAGTTTAGTATTCGACGTTGGACGTATTGGACGTATTAATAGAGTCCACCGGTAAACTAGTTAATCATTGGACTGGTGTATCGGACTGTAGTTAATTCATTGACAAAAAAAAACAGTCGAAAAGAAACAGTTTGGTCGTTCAACGCCAACCCCTGCTTATGCTTTGTGCATCAACTAAAGAAGGAACAACATAAACTTCGTGTAAAAGTTAAAACTAGAGTTCCAAGAGAATGTTGAACACCAGCGATCATGAGGAAGACTTATCTACCCATCTGATGTCGGTACTGATCTTGTCTGTCACAAAAAGTTCAGCTCTAGAGTGCGCTCGCATAGTCTACCACAAGGATCAAATGAACAAGTATGCCAAAAGGAATGTTTTTCTTTTTTAAAGGAGTACTATTTATTGGAATGAAATTATTATTACAGATTATGTCGGTTAATATTTTTCCAGCACTCATAATCACGATAGGAATAAGGTGTTTAAGGGCTCCCGCACATAACTGCGAATTCGCATCGCATCGCAAATATCTGCGAGAAACAAATACATTTTCGTTACAAAAATTCATTTGTTTCTCGCAGATACACACATCAAAAGTGTCTAGGGATCAACATATATTTTTGCAATAACTTTTCTCCTGATTGATATTAATTAAAATTTTCTTTAAGGATTCATCAAATAAAGTGTTTTCGTTTGTCACAGTAACGATAAACCAAGTCACCTTTGCATTAATAAAGAAATTTGCCATTTTCCTAATAAAGGGATTTTTGACATTTGAACCACTAACACAAAAGTTCGAAAAAAAGACTGAAATAACAGTTTTCTTTAAAATTTTATTGGGTAACTTAAACAATTAATAATCCGTGTTTCTACCGCGAACACTAACAACACAAGAACATCGGTTTGGCATACTCAAAATGAGTTCATCCAAATCACGCTGTGGAATGGCCGCCCATGTTCGTTGCAACAACAAAAAAAGGTCTTCTTGCGACTGGATACCCTCCATATTCGGCAGAGCTCTTCTCTGTAGCATATCCCATGCATGCTCAATCGGGTTCAAGTCTGGCGACTGAGCAGGCCAGGGCAGGACATTGATGTTAGCTGCGGCGAGAGTCTGTCTTACAACTCTTGCGGTGTGCGGTCGTGCATTATCATGCATTAACTGAAATAAGGGACCGATTTGCACTTGTAGAGGAACGATGACGTCTGATACAATCGTCTCAGCATAAATTTGAGCGTTGAGGTTGCCTCTGATCCAAATCAACTCAGTTCTTCCGCCGATCCAAATACCCGCCCATACCATGATGGTTCCACCACTATAAGGATGGACTTCCTGGCAGGATTTTAATCGCTGTTGGCGTCCAGGGGTTCTCCAGTGTCGTATACGTCTTGTATTCGGTCTCATACCAAAACGAGACTCATCAGAAAAGCACACGAAACGCCATTGTTCTTCTGCCCAATTTCTGTGTTCAAGAGCCCATTGATATCGAATCCTACGATTGTGCATTGCTATAGGTGGTACCCGTAGCGGTCTTCGGGAATGAAGGTTCACTTCATGCAAGCGGTTTCTGACTGTTTGGTCGCTAATTAAGTTCCCTGAAGAGTGATGAAGCCTCACGGCTAACATCATGGCAGTTATTGTTGGAGCTCTTCGAGTTAAGATTTGAATATATCGGTCTTGTCTCCGTGTGGTGCAGCGATACCGTCCTCCATGGCGCTCAGCCACGGTACCAGTGCTTCGGTAACGTGTCCAAAGTCGACTGATAACACTCTGACTTGTATTCAGAGCTAAAGCCACAGTACGTTGCCGGGAACCAGCTTCTATCATTCCCACGGCTCTGAGCATTTCTTCCCTGCTTAAATGACGTCGCCGCTCCATAATAACGTTGGTTTTAATCAGTAGTAGGGAAACAGTAGCACTAATAATGTCTTCAATGCGTTGTATGTTTTTATAGGGAAAATATTGACAGCTGATTTTCATCTTTTACTCGAATTTGATTCACAGTTCCTGATTCAAATTATGAAATGCACCAAAAAGGATCCATATAAATTTATAAAATCATAAATTTATTACAAAGCCACATCTCAATCTCAAGAAATCCGCTTAAAAATGCTTGATCCCTAGACACTTTTGATGTGTGTATTTGCGATGCGAATTCGCAGTTATGTGTGGGAGCCCTTAAGTTGTATAGGTACTTATTGTTGTTGGTCCGATCTACGAATCAACGTCCGGAATAATCATATTAAAATAATAATAATATAATTATTTATAATTATTTAGCGTAGAAGATCTAACAGGTTGTACTTTCAATCACGAAATAGTACGAAAGGAAGATTTATTCAGTGGAAGAAATGGAGATAGCTTTCTTAATGTTTTCGTAACCAATATATTAAAACGATCCTACAACAATACTGTGACAAACTATTCTGGGAAAGTGAATTAATAGGGGAAAGTCTCTAAGGATTCGCGTGCTCGCTTTCATTACGTGCCACCAATTTCACATGGAGTAGCAAAACTTTGGCCAACCCATACCAGTACTATATTCAATTTGGTCCATGAAACTCAGGACATTAATTCAATTCCGTCGTGATGTTAGAGATACAAGGTACATGTGTAAGCAATTGATAAAATTGCGAATAAAGCTTTGCAGTTTGAATTACAAGATTGTTCGGTGCACCGTTCCTTTATGTAGATTTATTGTCAGGTCTCAATACTTCACGGAGATGATACAAATACACAGAATACAATCGGAATCGTTTGTGTGATTTTGTATCACTAATAAAAGAATTAGCTTCTGTTTATTTTACTATTATTTCCCGATTCTCGGTACCATCGCGAATAAAACTAATAGACACTGATATTTGGTCGTGTTTAATTCAACAGAAAAAAATCTCCACATTTTTAAAGGCGACGTAATTGTAGCTATAATTAGCCTCTAATACTCTGTGACACGAGGAACTAATGTGATGCCACATGTGCTCGTTGTCTGTCCAGGAATATTTTAAACTTCAGTACTTGCACGTTTGAACTCTGAAAAGATTGTCAAAACAAACAGAACGCAGCTAATTTTCTAAAATTACGTAATAATTTATTGAGTAGT
Organism: Furcula furcula; assembly: GCA_911728495.1. Taxonomy (NCBI): domain Eukaryota; kingdom Metazoa; phylum Arthropoda; class Insecta; order Lepidoptera; family Notodontidae; genus Furcula; species Furcula furcula. The sequence continues at coordinate 10,138,636 of OU452250.1, forward strand.
ATCAAAATACACACAAACATTGAAAGGGAGTTAATACTTAGGTCAACTACTTGTACATTTTATAGTAGTCTCAATTGACCTTCAATATAATGCGGGCCTTTTAGTTGTCGCCTATTGAACCTTTCTCGTGAGATTGTATTTTAATCGCCCCGCCACTTTTTTATTGATCACTGTAAGGTATTCGTTTCTTGCTGGTTGAATGATTATTTTCTTTCTTTTATTTAAAAAGTAATATTCCTTAGAAATATTGTGTTGATTTGATGAAGGGGGTCTGAATTAGAGCATGTTACTCTTGAACGGGCTAGAGTATACATAGGTTAAGGTTATGGAACTATACTCGGAAGTGATTAGCACCTACTTGTCTACTGAAATTGACAAAAGTAAGGCACACCTAAAACTATGTATTGTTGAAGATCTAAAATGATGAAACAGTTACAATATTATTGGAGTCGGTACGGTACCAGCTGTTAGTATCTGTCTATGTCTGTGTTACTTTAATAGTATTAATTTATTTTTGACAGGCCTGTTGGTATAGTGGGTAGACACGCTGGCTGCTACCCGATAGGTCGTGGGTTCGATTCCCGCCAAGTGTCTGGGTGTTATTTATCTATTTAAGTATGTATTTAAAAAAAAGTATTAGTTTCAGTTGTCTGGTTTCCATAGTACAGGCTCTGCCTAGTTTGGGATCAGATGACCGTGTGTGGAATTGTCCCAGAATATTATTATTATTATTTTCATTTTATTTTCGCGGGCTTTTACACCCGGACTTTTAAAAGGCTTGCGTGGGGACGAATCCAACACGTAGAGGCCTGTAGGAGAAATTAATGAAATGGAACACGCCTGCCAAAATCAACTGTTGGAAATAAGATATAACAGCAGTTGACTCTGGCAGGTGTAGGGACTATTGTAAGTATGTGGAAAGATTTCTAGATTTGTTTTGTGTGAGCATTTGGTGGACTAAACACTGGGCTATTGCAAAAAGCCGGGGTCACTTGCCATAATTAGTGTACTAATTATATTTTGGCAAGTGGTGACTTGCCACTCACTAGATGGGCTCTCCATATAGCCGTCAGAAGACGACGGAGTGCAACACCGGTGTGAGTGGCTCAGGGGTGTAGAGGGTGTGCTGCGCTTTCTCCGTAGTTATTCGCGGCCTTATGCCCTTTAACACACCCACCCCTGGAGCATATAGCGCTCACTATTATTATTTCCATAATTTAATTCTTAGTTTGTTTAAAAACATTAGATTTTTTAATAATAGTTATTCCTAAACCCAAAGCCAGAACTCTTGTTAGTAAAATCATAAATTGCAAGGAATAAATTGTTATGGCTTTAAATAAAACCATGAAACACGGTGGTGATTGCTTTTTGATTTTTATTATTCATTTAAATTATAGAAGGTTTATCTGTAACTAATTGTTACATAACTATTTTGGTAAGGATTATACTTTCCCTTGATAGTTCAATTGTATAATAATAACGAATATAAGGTTTAGTAAAACAGTTACAAATATGCCTGTGTGTACCTTTTCACGTGATTGTGACGAAATATTTTTATATAACTTTATGGAACTTTTTAGAAAAGATGTCATTATGGAGTCATATTATATATTCAGTCTATATTTTAATGGTAATAAATTTCTAAAAAGTTACCTACTGTATTCATATGAGATACTCTCACTTTTTCTATATTAACACTCTCACTCTATATTCAACTTTGATCTTTAAAAAATCTGTTCTTTAAGCGATTTGTGTTTAGTTTCAGTCAAGTCGGTAAATAAATGATTCACTTCAACTGTGAGTCACGTTACAATGAGAAGTACGCACGCATATGGATTTGCAAATATGAAATGCCGTTTTGTATTGTAACGAACATTTTGTATTTAAATTCTGGACACGTGTCGTCGCTATTTCGTTCATAATAGCTGCAACATGAGGGTATTTGTGTCCCAGCTATTTATACAGTGTGAGACTTAATGGCTATCCATTATGGGCTAAGCTCGCATCGCATCTAAATGACCCGATGCATGTTACAAATCACTGTGATCGCACGTAAAATATGCTTAGTCTCCGTGTAATCCTTCAGGGTAACATTAATGATCTGGCTAATGTATGGACAACAAGTGTCTTATAATATAAATGTCCGATAATGTAAATGTCCCAGCCCGAAGACGTCCATTGCTTAAGGAAGTCCTCCTCCTACTGCTATAATCCCTACGTTTGGCAGGCGTCTTGGGGATCGCAGTAGGTTGGGTGATAGTTAATCCAACAGAAAGACGCTGCTTACCATCTTCTTGTTTTACCTTAGTCGTCTCTTACGACACCCAACGGGAGCAGATGGGTAGATGCAATTCTTACCCGGTCACCCCATTGGGAACCGGGGGTTTATAATAATATCCTGGGACAATTCACTCCCGGTCATTTGATCCTAAGCTACTATAAATGGTTACCAGACAACGGATATAAATAGTTATACTTACTATACTTTTTTGTAAATACATGCTTATATGGGTAAATAACACCCATCCCAAGAAATACTTGTTTATTCACACACAAATGGTTGTCCTGGATAGCTGCATTGCTATTGAAAATGAAATCGTTTATTTCGAATAGGCCAAAATCAGCACTTTCGAATTGCCATATTTTAAGGAAAATCTACAAAAATACTACCAATGGGTAGTAGCAGTCAGGGCGTCTAACCACCTGGCTGACTAAATTACTACCTGCTATCAACATTACGTGTAATTAATTTTTAGTGCTGATCCTAAAATGTTGTTGAGGCTGTATTGCAACACGGCTGCTATGTTGGCATTAAAATTTCTGCTGTCCGCTGTCCCTTCAGCGCATTTTAACGATAAACACAAGGTTGACATTAAGTGCACCTGTAAAAGTATAAGGGTTTATATAATTTTAAAAATTCTTCGATAGTATCTTATATAGATGGAGTTTTAAAGAATTTACGGAACAACGGTTTGCCAGCTTACTATTTGCTGGCCCACCCTATGATTTTATAGGATAACTAGCTGACCCGGCAAACGTTGTTTTGCCATAAAATAAAAATAAAAATTTTTAGGGGGATGAAAAATAGATGTTGGCCGATTCTCATAGATACCGGATAAGCACAAAAAATATCATCAAAATCGGTCAAGCCGTTTCGGAGGAGTATGGCAACGAAAACTGTGATACATACGAACAAAGCCGTTTATCGATTTTGTTTATGATACCGTCTACGACAGTATTGATTCCGCGGCATTCACTTTTGTTAATAATGGCATAGGTGAAAGGATCAATTTCAAATCTACAGCGAAAGCGTATATGAGATATTGTGCGATGGACCCAAAGAAACTGCATGATTTTGACAACAAAGGTTTGACAACAAATTCGTTTAGAGGTTCACCATGTCGTTGATGTTGGCTTCATAACCAATTTACGAATATTCAAGTATCCATAGCCAGGTAGGTTCATGTGAATCATTTACAAGTGTCTGAACCTGTTATTGGTGAATAGCTGGAACGAATCAACCATTGTTGTTAATAATGGCTCGGCAAGTAACAATTGAAACTGTTCGCGCTGCTTTCTTTAGTATCACAATAAAATTAAAAATTCTTAGATAACAATACTATATCCAATACTATATCGTTATCTGGTTCGTTTGATAAGTAATAAAAATAAACCACATTTTGTAAAAGAATCATCGAAATCATACCGATTTCGATGATTCTTTTACAAAATGTGGTTTATCGTCAGTTCAGTCAAGAGTTATGAAATTCTTTTAGAACTACTTATCCGGTTCAGATAAAATGCGCATGGGACTATCTCAATGGAGCGTTCTCTCGAATAGAAATTCTATATTGAAATTGGTAGACAACCAGAGTTAAAGAGAGGCAAGATACACTGCATAAATGTTCATACATATACACAATCATCTCTCTTTTTACGAGAAAAAAGTAGACAAACACATGCAAATTTATTCAAATCTGCAAATGTAGATATTCTCGTTTGAATGGCAATGTAGCTTCAAGATGTTTAGAAAAATCGGTGCCTTTTAGGTAAGTTCGCTAAAGTTCACTTTTACTCTATGAACCTTTCGTGCTAAACGCCTTTAGTGCATCCGGCTTTTTCCTAACCATCGCAATTTAAGCACCTTCTGCATTTGCTACGCTAGACCGCGTTTTTTATTAATCTGTGACCGCGGCCCAGTTTATGTATTTGTTTAGGCAACTCAATCACCGGACGAGCAGGACTTCTGCCTAATGTTAAGCAACGTGCCTGCCCATGGACAGCTAGACTGCACTGCCTCGTCACCTGAGACTAGTTACACACATCAAAAGTGTCTAGGGATCAACATATATTTTTGCAATAACTTTTCTCCTGATTGATATTAATTAAAATTTTCTTTAAGGATTCATCAAATAAAGTGTTTTCGTTTGTCACAGTAACGATAAACCAAGTCACCTTTGCATTAATAAAGAAATTTGCCATTTTCCTAATAAAGGGATTTTTGACATTTGAACCACTAACACAAAAGTTCGAAAAAAAGACTGAAATAACAGTTTTCTTTAAAATTTTATTGGGTAACTTAAACAATTAATAATCCGTGTTTCTACCGCGAACACTAACAACACAAGAACATCGGTTTGGCATACTCAAAATGAGTTCATCCAAATCACGCTGTGGAATGGCCGCCCATGTTCGTTGCAACAACAAAAAAAGGTCTTCTTGCGACTGGATACCCTCCATATTCGGCAGAGCTCTTCTCTGTAGCATATCCCATGCATGCTCAATCGGGTTCAAGTCTGGCGACTGAGCAGGCCAGGGCAGGACATTGATGTTAGCTGCGGCGAGAGTCTGTCTTACAACTCTTGCGGTGTGCGGTCGTGCATTATCATGCATTAACTGAAATAAGGGACCGATTTGCACTTGTAGAGGAACGATGACGTCTGATACAATCGTCTCAGCATAAATTTGAGCGTTGAGGTTGCCTCTGATCCAAATCAACTCAGTTCTTCCGCCGATCCAAATACCCGCCCATACCATGATGGTTCCACCACTATAAGGATGGACTTCCTGGCAGGATTTTAATCGCTGTTGGCGTCCAGGGGTTCTCCAGTGTCGTATACGTCTTGTATCCGGTCTCATACCAAAACGAGACTCATCAGAAAAGCACACGAAACGCCATTGTTCTTCTGCCCATTTTTTTGCCCAAAAATGCTTAATCCCTAGACACTTTTGATGTGTGTATTATGACCGGTAATTTGACTAGCGACATACAGTGCAGTGTGGCGGAACAAAGCAATACAAGTTGGCTCCGCAGCTACTAAACAATCGATCTCATTTAGTTGTTATTAAATGTATACAATTTTCTTCATTCTATTGTTTAAAATGGTCGGTATATCGTATTTTCTACTAACGCGAACTTTAACCTTTTGTTAGTGTTTTTGTATAATCTAGGTTTTGTTTTGGCGTGACTATAGCATGGCAGTTAGTCATGCCATATTCCAACATACGTATATTATTTACGGGAATAAATTAACTAGAAACTAATTTATTTACATGGCAACTTTAAAAGCAAATTAATTTCTTTTAAATTGGTGTCTTCACCTCTCTGTCAATGTTCTGCGGTGAATAATGAGTTTGAACTACCTGCCCATCATATACTTTGGGAGTGTGATCTCTGGTACAATAAACGCAATTTTATGTTAGATAGTTTGGTAATAACATCCGAAGTTGTTTATTACTCGGACCTTTTTTTTTTGTTATCGAGGAAACCTTCCAAAGGTACCCGGTCTCCGAGGGGGCGGAGGCCAGGTTATGTGGGATTTTTAACCACCAAGTGGCGACTAAGCAAAATTTCCTTTTTTCCAATAATTTAAGGAAGATTATTACAAGTAAACATCTAAATGTAGTGTAAATGCCCTTAAATCTAGTAACTTCCGTGGTACCTTACAGGTGGACTAACTTTAGTTGGTGCACCTGTAAGAATCTCTCTCTGTCTGAGTTTATATCGACCTGTGTGATTTTTACCTGTCTCCCGCTTTGCAAAGGATTGTGGAAGTGTAATTTATATATTCCTCCTCCTATATACTTTTCTAATTAAAGTTGTTGCAAGACAATTTAGGGTTTCCCCGGGACTCGCCGAGGGTCAAACATCGGTGTCTTGGCTGGCGACCACTTTAGATCCTGGCTGACAGGAGTCACAGTGGTGGGAATGCGTGGGGAATTAGTCTTCCCATAACCATGAAGCAGCAAAAGTCAAAAATACATCGCAAAATTCGTAAAAATAGTTTGTTTTCACAGATTCGAAACGAACCAAAATAATGCACAAAACATACTAATAACAGTTTCGCATCTATAGGTATCTGTATTGTCAGGGCCATTAGCAAATTAGTGCTAAGGCGTGTCTAGCGCATCATGAGCTAAATATATTATAAACCATAGCTAAACTTGACAAGGAATTTTACCCCCTACGTACAAACTTATATCATGGTCTAGACAAGGCAGGCCGATATCCTCCCTTAGGAAGTACGTGGCGGACCGCAAATAATGTTAGCGTCGCCAGACCGTGGCGACAGACGCGCCCATTGTGTGCCCGTTTGTGCTTCGATTACGGCTTATTCATGTTCGATTCAAGTCTGCAGACGACAAGATTGCTCTCTACTGAATTTATTGCTCAGCCATCTACGCAGGAGCCGTGTAGTGCATAATTGCTTGCGCAAATGTGCACGCTCTTATCCTCTATTCTCGCTATCCAAAAGGACGGAGAGCAATACCGATACATAAATAAAAATTAAATGTTAATACTTAAAATATTTTAAATTTAGAATGGAATAATTCAACTTCAAGCGTGTTAGGTTAGCATCGATAAACTCTAGACTTTATAACCAAGTTTTAATTAAATTATTGAAGCTTTATCGAACAACCAGTTTGCCTTGTACGTACAGTCACGAGAAAATAATATGAGAAATATCTAAATAAATATTGTAATTCTGTAAAATATGAACTCGTCTTTTCAAGCTTAATTAATTATTTCGCAAATCGTGATTAAAATGAATGAACTGCTACATAATTATTAGTGCACGTGATTACTAAAACTACATCAGTAACGGCAAGCCATTAAATCTCAAATAGACAAGGAGCTTAGTAGATAATACAATGGGGCATCAGTTTAAACAATACATAAGAGACGTGTGTGCTTAGAACATGCCACAAAACAATACACTGAAAAGCCTAGAACACAGGCACACACAAAAGTTAAGAACTACGTAGTGAGCGCCAACTTAGGTCGTTGTTCCCGGTTTGTTTGTCTTACTTATTTCCAACTAGGCTTACATTTGTTCAAACGCCCCCGAGCCACAAAGTACTTTATTCTCTTTATTTATTTTGAATTAGGTAACCGCTATGTTTTTGTCTTGTGACGCTACAACAAGTATTCATAATTTATATTCAAGTAGTTCATCTATTGATTTTTACTGCCTTGAATGTTGATTTATAATCGAGTAGATTATTAATTCCTAAAGGAATAACTCTTTAATATCGCATTATATAACATTCTTGTTATTGCAGTAATTAAAGCTATAAACTCTGTTTGTGCCAATTTATTTACCATTGTCAGATACCATAGGAGAGACGAGTTCTGTAAATTTTAGTTATTTTGTGTGTTGAAACCTATTAGCACAAGCGGTTATGAGCATGCCCAACATGCCCTTCATCTGCTAACGGGCCTACGACTAAAGGGGACTTTGTTATATCATTGCGGTTAAATCAAATTACATCTGTGTTAGATTACAGCTAGACGATTATTGAGAAAAACCGATGGTTTATGGATGGATTGATAGTTTTGTTGAAAAATACATTTTATTTTATTAAAAAATCTGTTGATTATTCCCTATTAAATAACTTTTTAGGTGTCGAGTTAAAAATGAAGGCAATGATATTGTTTTCAATTACTTTACGTCATACACCTAGCATAACTAGTGGGTTCGCATCGCACTGAAACTGACACCAGCTTCTAGACATATCATACTCACGCTTACAGCAACGCAGACTCGAGTTCGAGTTGCGGTTCGCCTTGCGGTCACCGGTCACCAGTCATGCCACTAACACTAAACCATTTAACGTTATAATCTGGCTTAGGAATGCGAACACAATTAAAAACCTGATTACACTACGTCACAGTGGCGTTTTTTTAAGAATTACGGTACCCGGATAAGATTTATATGCATTTAATACATTTTAGTCTTATCAGTGCCCTTTCTGTTTGTTGCAGCAACTCAAAGATGAACTCGGAGAAGTGGTGGCCGAGCTGGAAGCCCTGGACGGGCAGGAGGAATGCAAGCAGAATAGTAAAGCCAAGCAGATGAGCATAGGCAGGAAGAAATTCAACATGGACCCAAAGAAAGGTGAGAGGCGCAAAATACGTTACATTATGAACCTAATGAAGAAAATTTCGGCTGAAGTCGTAAAGGGACTTGCACCAGAAAATCTCGTTTTCGAATCAAACGCGATCAAAATAATCCTATATCATTCTATAGGCGCTATTCATTATGATTGAAGATTTTATTTCATTGAAACTACTGCTATGTGAATAACGTTTTTAGAAAACCGCGGGAAGTGGTTCGATCGAGTTCTAAAACGCGTTTCTCTAGTAAGGTGATAAATAGCCCTACTGGCTCATTTATTTTGTGATAAAAAACGCTGAAGCACACTTTTCTATTACGGGAATAGAGAAATTGTGGACAAGTAAGAATTCTTACAAAAACTCGCTGATTTTCTCCTCTACAAATCTGCGAGCGGGAGTTTTCCCATTTAGCTCCGATATATAATTCGCAACTTGGTTGTGTGTAGAACTCGACGGAATCATATTTCAGGCTGATATTTCATACCGGCTCCGTAAAGAATTTCATACAATCTGACGATAAATACCGACGGTGCGCGATTTAGCGGTTTTATTAATACATTCTTTCTGTTGTATGTGCTGGATTTATTGCTTTATATAGAGTGTATATCCGCAGCGCCATTTTAATTAAACGAAACAGAAGAAAATGCAGAGCTAGAAACAATTATTGATGAAATCGTACAGGCCTGACTCGTTTGTTAAACGTATTGTACAATTGTAGATAAAATTATGGGAAATTTTGTTTGGCTTATTGTCAAGTTTCGAAGTCTGAATGTAGAACACGTTGTTATTAATAATATAACAAAGAATGTTTTGCTGAATGATTTGCCTGTTATGGGGCACATTTCAATAAAATAATGGTGTACAGGCAGTGGAATTCCCGGTACAGTGGTATTTGAATCGCAGGTGCAGCGTTCCCATGGCCGGTCAATCGACATACACTGCAAATTGTTCTAATCCATCCCCCCGTCCAGGTGACTGTCCAACAAACATGGCTTTGTAGAATCCAACTAATGAGATGTCAAATTAATTTAAAAAAAAAAAGCCATTTCCGAAACTTGTTTCAATGAATGCAGCTTGAATATTATTTCTTCTAATACATAATTTATGATTAGAAATTATGTTTGGCGGTTTTGTGTGTTAACATTGAGTATATTAAAAACTGCGCAAGCTCCTGCTTACTAACTAATTAGGTTCCTATAACGATTTATGACAGTAATCCCCTCTTCCCCCGGACCTCCGCGAGGAGTAGACGTATTAGTAACCTGCTGCTGATTTATTTTCAAATATTTAATTAAATTTTGTCAACATTTAATCCGAAGAAAAAATAGGAGTGCATAAATGAAAGGAGATATTATTCAAACGGCGAGATATTATTCAAACGGTGGCGGCGACTGTGGCCCTAGTACTTCATAGAACCTACTCGTGAGTGCTATTCTTTTCTAACCACCAATCTGCGCACACGCAGATTTCGCCATATTGCAAATTTTTGTGTTAACCCGCCCATAATAACTGATTGGCCCGGACACTAATTACATGCCACGCCCCCTTCTATTGTATCTACCTGGTGCGTGTATTGCTCGCTAGCGCATAGAGTGCACCCATTTTAGAAATAAAAGAGCCGCATACATTTATAATATCCTAGTATAATGGACAACACTTTGGATAGATCGCTCTCTGAATCTGATTTAAGTCAAATCGGGATAGTGGACAAAACACCACCTAATTTTAATAGTTTACGGCGTAAACGAAGAGGCGATAGTTTTACTTCGGAATTCAGTGCCTTCAAAGACGAAATAAAGAGTATGATCTCTTCTCTACTGAAATCCCATAAAAATGATATCGAAAAAATTACCCCAACTTTGAAAGAAATTCAAGATACCAGTCTCAATATTCAAAATTCTATTAAGTTACTCACTACACAAAACGAAGAGTTTAAAAAGAAAATCGAATATTTGGAGGGACAAATTAAGGAAGACAGGAAATATATAACTATGCTAGAGGACAAGTTTGAGGATATGCAAATGTGGAACCGGAAAACTAATTTCGAAATAAAAAATGTACCCAAAAAACAAAATGAAACCAAGGAAGATCTGATAAATATGGTTATGCATCTTTCGAAAAACACTGGCGGCGATATTAATATAATGCATATTAAGGACATTTATAGAGTACGAGGGAAGAAAGAAGGTATGGTCAATACCCCAATAATAGTAGAAACTATCTCTACCTTGATAAAAAACGACATATTAAAAATGTGTAAATCATTCAATATAAAACATAAATCTAAGTTATGCGCCAAGCACCTTGGTTTTACAACGGCGGAAGACACGCCCATTTTTGTCTCCGAGCAATTAACAGCTAAAGGCTCCCGTCTGCATTTTCTAGCTCGCGACCTCGTTAAATCCAGGAACTACAAATACTGCTGGACTGCGTATGGGAAAGTCTATGTCAGAGAGAATGACAGTTCTCCTATTATTATAATCAAGAGTGAAGCACAAGTCCATCAGTTAATACTGAAGTCATGACTATGCTGGCTAATATGTATCGAAGATGGTTTTGATTCTATTTACTTAAATTTGTTACTTATACTATTAGTTACTCACATATATTTTTGCTATTCACAATGGCGCTTAGTTTTGCGTTTATTGTGTTCATTTTTTATTACTTTTAATGTTTTTATTGTAGTAAGTAAACAGTTTTCTTGCAAGCATGTTACACTGACACTTAACAGCAAACTTAATTATAATCGCGAATGCCTTATTTCATACATTCAACATACACACATGAACACATATTATTTCTACAGCAAACACACGCACACACATATTTTTATTATATTACACAGTCTACACTCATACAATCACACACAAAAAGTACTAAATATAATTAAAAAAAATCTAGTCCCACTTAACAACCAAAAAATTGTCTTTATGTTGCCTTATATTCTTTATAAGCTTATGTTATCGACTGTTATGGTAATTGTATTCGCTAACTTTAATTATTTCTTAAATGGATAATTCGATTTCTACATTGAATGACATAGACGAAACATTGATCGCACGTGCATGTTACTGTGATACTGAAGACCTTAAAAAGAATATCCACTTTAAACAACAGGATCTCGTACTAATTACGCAAAATATTAGAAGTATATATAGTAACTCTGACGATCTCTGCATAACTCTATCAAGTTTAAAAGTAAACCCAGACATATTAATATTAACAGAGTGTCGGTTGAAACCTAATAAACCTCTACCGGGATTATGTAACTATAACTCTTTTGCTACGACAAACCAACTGAACCAATGTGACGGTGTAGTCGTATATGTAAAAAGTAACATTGTAGCTAAAATTAAAGAAGTTAATTTGGTACATGCATCCTGTGTTCAAATCGAATACAATGATACTACTATTTTAGGAATATACCGCTCACCCTCAAAAACTAACGCTGATATGTTTATTAATTCTCTAAATTCGTATTTAAATAGTATACAGTCACACAAAAACATTATATTAACAGGAGATTTAAATATTAACCTAATTGTTAAGGAATCTGAGGCAAGTCATGAACGAAACAATAGGAACAATTACCTTAATATGTTATCTGTGCACGGTATGTTACCAGGTCACTCTCTTCCAACAAGAGGCAATAGTTGTCTTGACCATTACATGCTTAAAATAGCAAAAGATGTGGTTTCAGCTCAAGTAGCTGTTCTAAATACAACTGTTACTGATCATTGTATGGTTTTGTTATGCATATCCAAGTATAATAAATATAAATTTAAGTGTGCCAAGAAAAAAGTAATTACTAATTTTAAAGATGCACTAATTAGCCTAGCAGAGAAAAATCTTTCAGAGTTACTTTTTTGTGACAATCCAGATCTAGTAGTTGAAAAGTTAATTGACAAAATAAGTAAATCACTTCAAGAGAACACACATTTCACTAATATTCCTAAAAATAAACGTACAATGAAACCATGGATTACTTCTGGTATTTTACGGTGTATTAGAAATAGAAATAGAATGCAAAAAAAATTAAAGACCGAACCTTTTGATGAAATTTTAAAAATAACCTATAAACGTTATCGTAACTATTGTAATAATTTAATAAAAAAGTTAAAACGTAGTTATGATAAGCAGCAGTTGGAGTTATCTACAAATAGCTCTAAAAATCTTTGGAAAAACATTAAAAATATCACTCACTTATCCCAAAAGACAATTGACAACACAAATTTATTAAATTTAAAATCATCTCCCCTAGAGACAGTAAATTATATTAACGGCTATTTCTCGAACATAGGAAAAACCCTTGCTGAAAAGGTGCAGTCCCGAGCATCCATGGTAGTTAGTAGTCAAAAACGTCATACTCAGCTTTCATCTTTTGCACTATTGGACACTCATCCAATGGAAATACATGATGTGATTAATTCGATGAAATCTAGCAGTGCTCCAGGTTGGGACAATGTACCTTCTAGTTTTTTTTTTTTTTTTTTTTTTTTTTTTTTTTTATACTACCAAGGTGGCAAGCAAGCGTACGGCCCGCCTGATGGTAAGCAGCCACCGTAGCCTATAGACGCTAGCAACACCAGAAGAATCACTAGCGCGTTGCCGACCCTTAAGACATTAGATGTTAAGTCTTTGTGTCCTGTAATTTCACCAGCTACAGTGCCCTTCACGCCGGAACACAGCACAGCTTAAAGCTTGCCATAAACGAAGTTACTCCAATTATATGTCATCTGGTCAATCTATGCTTCAAACTGGGCGTATTTCCTGCAATGCTTAAGCAAGCTCTTATTACTCCGGTATACAAGAATGGCGACAAAAACGATGTTAACAATTATCGTCCTATTTCAGTACTACCTTCTATATCTAAAATAGTAGAAAAAGTAATGAACAGAAGATTGATCAATTATTTGAGTAAATACAACATTTTATCTGATTCGCAATATGGTTTTAGGCAAAACAAGTCGACAGAAGATGCTGTTTCAGCTTTTAGCTCACTAATAGTGCAAAATTTAGATAAAGGATACAAGAGTCTTGCTGTGTTTTTAGATTTAAAAAAGGCTTTTGACACCGTTTCTGTCCCCATTCTTGTGCAAAAGCTTGAGAACATAGGCATCAGGGGTATCCCACTACTGCTTTTTAAAGACTATTTGGGTGGTCGGAAACAGAAAGTAAAGGTAGGACAATATGTCAGTGATGACTCACATATATCTTACGGAGTACCACAAGGCAGTGTGTTGGGCCCGACGCTGTTTTTGATTTATATCAATGAGCTGTGTAAATTACAAATTAAAGGTGCTAATATATTTTGCTATGCCGATGACACAGTCTTGGTTGTTAACGGTCCTTCATGGGATACTGTTCATAACGACACTGAACTGGCACTTATGCAGGTGGCTCATTGGTTAAAGACAAACCTTCTTACGCTCAATAGTGAAAAGACTAACTATATGTGTTTTTCTAAAAATATACGTACCCAGCCTGCTACTAACCTTAGTATTCAGATACATACTTGTCATTATCCACCTGAAATAAATTGCAATTGCTCCACAATTAATAAAGTAGCTTCGATTAAATACCTAGGTGTAATGATTGATCAAAGATTATCATGGCACAGTCATATTGATTTAGTTTCTACTAGAATAAGAAAGTTAATATGGATTTTTAAAACATTAAGGTATGTAGCATCTAAATCACTTTTGAATAGAATATATTTAGCATTAGCTCAGTCTGTGTTAGGTTACTGTGTCTCTGTTTGGGGTGGGGCATCCAAAATAAAAATTTTGGAAGTAGAACGAGCTCAAAGGGCGCTCTTAAAAGTGATGTATTTCAAGCCGTACATGTACCCCACAAATGAGCTTTACTTGGAAAGTAATCTATTGACTGTGAGAAAATTGTATATTTTGTCTGTATTACTAAAAAGGCACAAATCTATATTCTTTGATCCCAATATTTTAACTAAAAGAAGGAAAGATATTGTTTTCACTACAGAAAATGTTAAAACTGTTTTTGCTCAACGACAGTATATTAAACAATCAGCCCTCTTATATAATAAAGTTAATAAAGTTTTAAATATCTATCCTATGGATACTCGTAACTGTAAATTAAAGATAACTAATTGGTTAAAATCTTTAACGTATGAAGATACGGAAACTCTATTACAATCAACTTCTTAAATTATATTGTAGGGAGTAGGTACCTATAGTAAAAATAATGAATTTAATCTGTTGGCATTCGTATGGGCCGTCTTTGGATTGTATTTATGCATAATTAAATACCAACACTCTCTCATACACACAAACACACCCACACACACACACAAAACACACACACGCAGATACATACATTCATATACAGAATACAAAAATGATTACTTACCTTTTCTTTCTTTTTTATTTGTTAATGTTAATATTTACAATAATACACAATGTACTGCTTGGTTTATTAAAATGTATACCTTCTTATGGCTATGGAAGAGCGGAATCGTCTGGCACAGGTGTTACACTTAAAAGGCGATTCCAACCTTGTTTTGAAGTTTGTATAATCTTTCTGGTTAATGAATAAAGATTTTATTTATTTATTAAAAAAATCCATCTCTAAACTGGATTACAGCCTTGACTCAATAATGTCAGTCTCGGAAAAACGTAATCTTTGCTCAGATAAGAAGCAATATCCAAACAAAGCCATTCGATT
This sequence comes from Furcula furcula, assembly GCA_911728495.1. Taxonomy (NCBI): domain Eukaryota; kingdom Metazoa; phylum Arthropoda; class Insecta; order Lepidoptera; family Notodontidae; genus Furcula; species Furcula furcula. The sequence goes on from OU452250.1 coordinate 10,153,730, forward strand.
ACGTATATGACTATTTTACGCAGATGTTTTCCATTTGCTTCAAAGGATTCCCACATAATGTTTGTTTGTGTCAGCAAATCTGTCATTGTTAATGTCTCGAAGTCTTTTGTACCTAATGCGAGTGAAAGGGATGGCTCATCAAGTCCAAACCACTCGACAAACTCAGACGCTATTGATGCAATCTAAACTTATTATAACACTGTTCTGTAGATAGACGAGTATAATTTAGCTTTGATTTCTGCAAGTAACGGTCCAAATTGTCGGGATGGAGTCTGCATTGGATATGGTAATAATTCATCAAGTCGTAGCGTAAAGTAGGGTTCTTTTTACACGGATAAAAACTTGTTAATTTTGCTGTGTCAGTACTGAATATGATTCTCGAAATTCTTGCATCTAGCAGCCGTTCTTTTGGGTTTATAAAATGCTATGAATCCTTTCTCGTTTTCGCGCTTCAGTACAACACCTCAAAGTTCGTGCTCGCTAATTAGGTCGCGTTGACAGCATAAACTAGTTTCATGAGTGGTTAGATGCAAGGCACGGGGTCTTCTGAATATGTACTTCAACCTGCCGGTCGAGTATGCCTGTTCTTAAAACACACAGACCTAATGGGATGCATTCGCATACTTCCATTGTACGTACAGCTTCCTAATGACGTCACCGTCAAAACGGATGTATGTTCCTTTACTATTGTATCATATATTATCCAACGTTTCTTTTAGTTTTTGCAAAACAAAAGGTTACACCTATGTTTTATACATGCTCTGTAGGTCGGAATTTGCGTGTAAAATATTCATTGTAATTTGCGGCAGCTTTAATACAGGCAAAGCATATTTCTTCGTATTAAGCTTTAGCCGGCTTTATACCAGGCTTAGGCTTGTAGCATTATACCGATGACATTATGGTAACGGGTAAGCTTCCATTACGTGTGCCTAGTCTTAAAATTACAATCCCACATTAATTGTTTGCTTAGAATTGTATATTCTTTTAATTCATATACTGCTGATATTTTTTTTCTATTATGTGTTGGAATTGTTAATACAGTTACAACGTTAGAATGTAGTAACTTGTTGCAACATAGTAATTAACAAAATTTTTATTGAAACTAAATATTTACAGTTTATTTACAAACATGTACACTAATAATTAATTATAAAGTAATAATTGTATTGAAAGAACAATTAATCAATAGAAATTGTAATAAATATTAAGAATGATTGAAAGACTTGTCTTACAATTTTTATACTGGAGAAACGTGGTATGGAGTAAAAAATGTAGTTAGGAAAATCCATGAGTTGTACAGGTCAAACTGCTATTGACGCAACATCGCAAATGCTATTTAGAACTTTAGAGTCTTTTGTAACATGGTTTTAGACAGGTAGGACACAGCGGGTGGATATACCCCGTCTCAAAGTTTAAGCAAGCTTGAGTGGGAAAAGGTACAACCTTACTGAAAATAGCAAACTGTTAAAATTACATTCAAATCAATGTTATTGTTTACCAGCGTGATAATTATTATGTTTCTTGCTAGCCTGATTACGTAAAGAGTACTTGTGTCAATTTACGAAGTATACAGAATATCTGTTAAGTCTTAACGATTTATTTTTATAGTCTGTGCTATCACCAACAAGCTTGTTTTTAGAGCCATACGATTGCTTGAATAAGGTTGTCAAATAAAATATGCTAGTCCTATTTCTACACATAATAGTTTTGACTTTAGCTTTGCTTACCGGCGTAAACGCGCGCAAGAAAAGGAGGGTTCATAAGCTTAGTATTTTTGGCAAAAATGGCATTGTGGTAAATAATAAAAATCTTGACATTTTGAAGCTCCGGCCGAAATCGTTAAGTTTCTAAAAATCCTATCAGTACGAAACTTATCGTCTAGTCAACCTGGCTTCACATTTTACGGTCGCTTAACACAAACGATCCGTCATACTGCTATCTGCAATTTTGCATGCTAGCTTAGAAGCAACTAGAGACCGCCGCCATTTATAAAAAAAAAACATGATATACTCATGATTTTAGTCATGTATCTGAAGAGAAATAGCTTGTATCAATCACCAAAATAGGTATTATAGAAATAAGTACATTTATTTAATGGTAACAAAATAAAATGAATCCTACCAGATCTTCTTGTTAGATTTGCAACAATTAGTGAGAGTATCTGTAAATTGCTTTGTGTGACATTTTGGAACTTCATTTCAAGTAAAAATAAACTGCCACTCAATAAAGCTACCCACGCCTGTTATCCGCTTTCAGTTCAGTTGAGATACGTAGGCGGATGACGTCCTCTAAAAGGTACTACAATTCGTTGGGATTTTCTATATTTCTATAATGGCAATGACGTTGTTTAAATTTACATAATCCTAAACCGCAAAGCGTTTGTGGTCAATAAACTGTCATACATACGTTTTTGTGCAATCCATTATCTTTTTGGGGTATTTAAATCCCTAAGAGAAGCCAAGGTCGAGTCGCACATTTGGAGCAGATTATAATTTTACTGAAGATTCTAAATTTGATAAGGGTTACAAAGTTCAAATTCCACGTCCTTGAAATGAAAGTTTTTGAACCCTGACTTTTAGCCTTTTTAACCGACTTCAAAAAAAGGAGGAGGTTCTCAATTCGTCTGTGTATATATATATTTTTTTTCTATGTATGTTCGCGCATAACTCTGGCTATTATGAACCGATTTGAAAAAATCTTTCTTCCATCCATTCTTTAATCCGTTAATTGGGTCCCATAAAAAAATATTGCTTAGTAATAAGTAGTTCCTGAAAAAACAAGAATGTTGACTGCGCAGGAAAGCTGCAGGAAAGCCTATATAGATGACTTTATGTCGCTTTTTAAGGACAAAAATGGTCATAACTCTGGCAAATATTTACCAATTTCAATGATTCTTTTTTATTCGAAAGAAGAAACCACTGTAATGAACCTGTATGAATTTTTAACCGACTTCAAAAAAGGAGGAGGTTCTCAATTCGTCTGTATATATATATTTTTTTTTTTTATGTATGTTCGCGCATAACTCTGGCAATTATTAACCGATTTGAAAAAATCTTTCTTCCATCCATTCTTCAATCCATTGATTGGGTCCCATAAAAAAATTATTGCTTAGTAATAAGTAGTTCCTAAAAAAACAAGAATGGTGACTGCGCACTGAGAGTTGCAAGAAAGCCTATATAGATGACGTTTTAGTCGCTCGGACTCGCTCGGTTGGACAAAAATGGTCATAACTCTGGCAAATATTTACCAATTTCAATGATTCTTTTTTTATTCGAAAGAAGAAACCACTGTATTGAATCTGTATGAATTTTATTACAACCGGATAAGAACTTCCTGGAGGACCATGAACGATGTGGAGGAATTTATCTCGTAAAAACCATAAAACTGATGTTCTCCATTACATTGCTCTGACAATTATGAACCGATTTCGATGATTCTTTTTTTATTCGAGAGAGTAAACTACTATGATGTTTCCATGCAAATTTCATTACGACCGGATATTTTTTTCTGAAGAAACATGAATTATATAAAACTATGTAGACGATAATGTGATCATAACCTACCTAGATAATTTTACGGTTTTCGATGGTTCAATCTTTATATATGAAAATATCACTAAAAAGCTTAAAATAAAATCTTTTAAAAAAAAAATTGAACCGACTTCAATATCACTGAAAAGTATAAAATAATTTAAATATTATTGAAGTTGGTGCCAAATATACACAGCAGGTACGCTAACACCAACTTCAATAATATTTAAATTATTTTATACTTTTCAGTGATATTGAAGTCGGTTCAATTTTTTTTTAAAAAGATTTTATATTACAACCAGATAAGAACTTCCTGGAGGACCATGAATGATGGAGGAATTTATCAGGTAAAAACCATAAAACTGATGTTCTCCTTTACATTTCTCTGACAAATATGAACCGATTTCCATGATTCTTTTTTTATTCGAGAGAGTAAACTACTATGATGATTCCATGCAAGATTCCATTTCATTACGATCGGATAAATTGTTTCTGAGTTTCTGAAGAAACATGAATTATGTAAAAGTATGTAGACGATAATGTGAAATCATAATGATGTCATAACCTACCTAGATCATTTTACCGTCTTCGATGGTTCAATCTTTATGTATGAAAATATCACTAAAAAGTATAATATAAAATATTTAAAATAAAAATAACCGACTTCAATAACACTAAAAAGTATAAAATAATTTAAATATTATTGAAGTTGGTGCCAAATATACACAGCAGATACGCTAAAACCAACTTCTATAATATTTAAATTATTTTATACTTTTTAGTGTTATTGAAGTCGGTTCAATTTTTTTTTAAATATTTTTTAGCCTGGAGGATTAGTGTTTCGTCAGTACAGGGAAGCCATACAAAAAGTCCTTATTTTAGTGTCTACATGAGTATAACAGCTTTAATTTTTAAAATTATTATTTGCCAAATCTTGAACATTAAGCAAACATGCCGTGCAAACAATTTATAGCATTATAACTTTACATGCAATACAGCCCGATTCTATTTCTGTTCACCTGATTTGCACAACCATTTAAACCTAACGATACCAGGCGATACGGGCACCTGGTTGCATTGAAAGGTCGTCGTATAGCATTCGTATTGTGGGCATTGTTTGCATTGAAGTAGCATTCCGTTGCTGCTACGATTGCAGTTCTAAATGGGTGCAGACACGGTCACCGTTCGCTTTCACGACGTTTGCATATCGCTGGCGAGTGCCTCTCGTCTGAGCTGTCGTCAGACTTTACCTTGGCATTCATACGTTTTAAACCGTGATTCTCAGAATGGTTGCAAAAGGGGATCCGGATGTTCGATATTTTCTAAACATTGTAGTGGAAGTTTAATTTTTTTTGTTCATTTGGATTTGCATCGCGCTTTTTTAAACACAAGAGCACTCAATTTGCAGTGACTATCTTGGTAGTAGGTACATTTGTTGCGGTTTTTTTTTGTTGTGTGCTATTGTCTTGTAAGCGTGATCTGAATTTGAATTTCAAGTCACTTAGAGGTCTTTTGTTAGTTTTTTCTTTTCTCTTTACGAAGCCAGCATGGATACTTTCAGATGTACCAACTATAACACTACCACATTATGAAAAACTCCAGTTTCATTCTCTAAGCTATTAATGTAATATTTTAAAGTAATATTTTTTCTCCAGGAATCGAATACCTCTACGAGAACGGTTTACTGCAAAGGACACCAGAGGACGTGGCGCAATTTCTACACAAAGGCGAAGGCCTAAGTAAGACGGCGATTGGCGACTACCTCGGTGAACGTTCCGACTTCAATGAGGCTGTACTCAAAGCATTCGTCGAGCTTCACGATTTTACGGACCTTATACTCGTTCAAGCACTCAGGTAAGTTCAGCCTTAAATTGATATAATTCAGAGTGTTCGGGAGTATCTCTCTTGACTGAATAAAATAATTGGGGTGAATGCCCGTTACCTGCTTGCCTGGTGGAGCTTTGCCCGGGAAATTGGATCAAACAACTCGAACCCAAATATTCTTCACGCAAATATTGTCGTGTTAGATAGAACAGAGACTTGATTTCTAAGGCAGATAATGGGCGACAATTAGGTAACTCAATTCTGTTTATTGCATCTATGTTTGCCGTCAGACAATTACAAAATCGCAACAGGAAGCATATTTTTATACGACTGCCATACTATCTCATACTTGTTTTTAATGCTAACATTTGTTAATTACAAGGTAGTTTTCGCGGAAAATAAATGTTTAGTTATGATATCTTAAACCCACTATTGAACATGATCCAACAAAGACGACCTCCAGTGAGTTTAATAATTACGTTGAGCAAATATTGTGAAGTTCAAATTATTTTGTAGTCTTGCGTTGTGGTTTATGAATTCATTATACTTATTATGATGTAAAATGATTTCAGATGGGCTGTTGTCTGTATCCAAATTAATGTCGTATGATGTTTTATAAATCACGAACATTGTATCTTAAATTTTATGTAAAGTGGCTACTTTGTTTATACTTACATATGTAGTTATGAGTTATTATCTTTAGTTGGCAGTCGTAAATATTTTATTTGGCAGGCGTAGTGTAAATTCTACGTAAAGGTCATTGCACTATTTCTCTCTTTCCAATATTAATTTAGTTGCCCGAGTAAGAAAATTAGTTTCCATATCATGACAATTATGAGAAATTAAGATTGTAAGGTTTCATTTGTTTATTAGACTGTTTTTATGCTAAATCAATAAAAAAAACATCATCGAAATGTGTCGTAGCGATTGTCTGTGGTCCCCTTAAACAAAGCGTAGGCAGATTTATTCTACGAGGCAGGTGAATTGAACTATTATAGTTATATTACAAGAGTTATATTGTATGTAAGTGATAACTACTGATGGGTTTGATCTGTCACAAGCACAGATGTCGATAAATACAGCTGATGGTAAAGTACCTATTGTCGTATACCTGATATTTATGTATTTTTATGTTCTACGGTTCTTACTTGAAAATAAGCATTATATAGTACTTGTACTGATTTGTGTTCTGTGGTCGTATCAATTGCAGACAATTCCTTTGGAGTTTTCGATTGCCGGGCGAGGCGCAGAAGATCGATCGAATGATGGAATGTTTCGCTCAGCGATATTGCCAACTCAACCCGGACATATTCACGAACGCTGACACGTGCTACGTGCTGAGCTTCGCGATAATAATGCTGAACACATCGCTGCACAATCCCAGCGTGAAGGACAAGCCGGCGCCGGAACAATTCGTCGCCATGAACCGGGGGATAAATAATGGTGGCGATCTACCCCAGGAGTTGTTGTTGGTAAGTTCACTCTTGCCTTTTTATCTGTTTCGATGTCCGAATTTATTACAATTTTAATATCTTTTGTTGGGACAATTTCACGATCTTTGTGCTCCCGCGTATCGTGACAAGAATCCCTTTCAAGGTTAATGTATAATTTCCCTAAGTCTAACGAAGAGTTATCAAAAAATATACAGGTACATAAGGATTAGGGAAATGCCCACAATGTCTGGAAGTAAATAACATGTTTAATTTGTGTTTAATAAGATGCTATGAAGAAAGAGCACACGCGCAGTTCGGAGTATCCTCAAATATTTATTTCTTAATATCGTTACATATGATATAAAATTGCACAAAAAATTTAGGAACATATTAAGAGTTACGAACACAAGATCAAATTTTAATTCCCAACCTATACAACCAACTACTTATGAAATGCGTTTTATTACAGATAAGCTTTTCTGTTGTTGAAACCTTTTGTCGGCGCATGACAAACCATAACTTTCTAATTTTTTTTTGCATTAACTGAATTATATTCTGATTATCCAAATCACGTACACGTACGCCGTAATTTATATTATATAATGTCTAGGTTGCTAATTTACGTACAAATCATGATTTTTCATTTACTAATACGGACTAGGCTTATTCGCAGCACACTAGATGAAAATGCTATCTATGTCGTATTATAGGTTAGGTAGTTGAATAATTCGAGTTGTGTATTAGAAGGGCGTGTTTTAAATACAAATACGTAAAACACTCCTTGTTTTACATTTGTTGGAAGGTCATTTATAAGTATCAAAAAGAGTAGTGGCCCGAAGTTACTACCTTGCTCAATACCTGATGTGACTGGGCAAACTTGTAATCTGACTTTCTTATGTTATGCTCGGGATATTGTTTACGGTCAGGTCTTTATATACCCTGGCATAGTAATGTACTTGGTATAGTTATGTAACTAATGTATGTTTGTATGTTCGTAGTGTTGGCAACACCAACTAGTTATACAATACAATACAATACAAATATTCTTTATTGTACACCAAAAAAGAAGATACAACTTAAAAAGGAAATGTAAAATTTGTTGTCTGTTGTGTCTGTCTGTTGTTTGTTATCTGTTGTTGTTGTTGTTGTTGTAGTTGTTGTAGTTATCTGTGGTGCAAAGACTAATTATCTTTGCCACCACTAGACTTCCTGTTCCTCTTTTTTATACTATACTTACTTAGATTTGCTCCGTCTCTTCTGTACCTCACGCTCACTATAAAATATTATATTTTGTACTTATTTGCCTCTCGCAATAAGTAGTTATTCAAATTAGATGCAGTGTTTGTGTTTGCATCAACCCCGGCTACAACCGACCAGCCAATACAAGAAAACAGTCCGCTGCCAATCTCGTGTGCCGCGATATAAGCGCACACGTAGTAGTATCGTATTATGAGGATATAATATTCTTAAAAGGTGCCGAAGGTTCTTGTTGTATATTTATACTTATGCTATCTGTGCTGTGGTCTTCGCATGCATCAAAGTTGTCTAATTTCTAGGACGTTATTCTAACGCTCGCCACGTATTCTCCATTTTATTCAAATGAACTACTGAAGTTGATAAAATATATATGTGTGACATGCCATTACTTTAATTACCTACTTTAATATTATAATAATTATTATTATTATCCATTTCCATGTCGGCGGTTTTTCTATTTATCCTCTTGATATTTTATTCAAATATGAATCTGCACTACAAATTGGATATGTATTCTACTTAGTAGTGTTATTAAAAGGTAATTATTAACTTTTCGTTTAATTAGTATAAGAAAATCATCGGAGTCTATCTTTCTGTTTGTTCGATTTCTTCTAAACTACTCAAATAGCTTTTGATGCGCTTTTACACTGGAAAAATTATCAGTTTTTTTTTGGAAGGTTTTGTGTATAACACGTATAGGTTTAAAATCTTAAAGGTTGTACGAAGCTGCCGCCAATGCACGATGTAATGGAATCTGGCAATGTAATTTACACCAACTTCTAGAGTTCTAATGAAATTTTGCAGACTAGTGTTTTTTTTTACTTGAACTAACTATAAAGATAATAGTTTTGAACTATATGTAATACTAGTTTTACCTAGAATCGTGGGCAACAGCTGCTATAGTTTAATACAATATCAAGTTTAATATCAATGTTTGCACGTCACTCAATAGCAGGCGTTGACCCCTACTTGTTTGACTTTGCGATTAGGTGGTGTTGGTGGTGGTACATTACAGAGAAGTCTAGTAACTTAATATCTTACTAAGTAGTAATTCAATATCCTACGCTAGTTTTGCATAAAGGGCAACTGGTATTTAAGGTGTCGAATCCAATACTAACAGTGGCCAAACCAAAAAGGTTAAAGTTTAGCTGGTAGGTACGCATAATAATAAAACCGCCCCGAAATTCGCAAATACTTATCTAATAGATCTCAAAAATACCTAGTATTTGCTTCTGTATCCGTCTAAAACAGTACTAGGATTACTAAAACAGTATTAGGTTATAATACTAATTCCGTTTTTAACCCCAGAATTGTTAGACAGTGATAAGCCTATAATATGGTCGCCCTAGTTCATAGTAAATTACAATAATACCGAATTTTGTATCAACATGACGTTTAATAAACCTACTTCTATATCTATACATATTATAAAACAAAGTCGCTCCCGCTGTCTGTCTGTCCCTATGTATGCTTAGATCTTTAAAACTACGCAACGGATTTTGATGCGGTTTTTCTTAATAGATAGAGTGATTCAAGAGGAAGGTTTTTAAGTATAATACATGCGTAATATAGTAGAGAAACACTGATAATTTTAGAGGTTTCTAATGTGATGTCGTAAATAAACACATTTTTTTGCGCTTACATTGCAAACGCTGACTGAACCCTACGAGATAAATCAAAATAATGTACTACAGTATTGTATACCTTAACAAGGTCTACAAAAAAAGTCCGCGATAGTATATGTTTATCTCTTATGGATAACCCACAATAAACAATTTTTATCCTTTACTTTTTATGAGAAATAATTAACTAAGTATTAATAAATTGTTGTTAGAATGAATTTCTCCCTTTTCCAATATAACGTAAACTTCACTAATATTTACACCAATGAAAAAATAGCTGTGAACGTTGTTCATACCGCTAGGATAAGGTTACGCAACATAAGGCAAGGTCATTACATCGATGGGTGAACAGATTTTTATGAAATTTTGTGTGCATATCTGGTAGGTCTGAGAATAGGTCGTAAAGTATATTTCATGCCGCTAGGTTAAGCAACGTTTGGCAAGGTCATTACATAGATGGGTGACGGCAGCGACTCCGGGGAGGACGGCGAAGGGGTTGCGAGCCCCGTCCCCGTGATCATGGTGCCAGGATTATGGGGGCAATAATGTACACTGATGGGCATTTGGTGCAGATCTCACTGGAGGGCCCACATCCCCCTTCTTATGTGGTGGTGTGCGACAGATGCAGGGGTTTAAGTGGGTAAAAATCCCAGATACCATAGAAGGAGAGAAGGGTGCAAGAGAGGAGAGAGAGGGAGAGGGGATTCGAGGAGGGGCTGATCGATGAGGGATAGGGGGATTAAGATGGACCAAGGGGGAGTGAGGAGGAGCAAGGTGGATGAATAGAAAGGGGGAGGGGGTTCAGAGAGGGGCCAACGGGGAGAGGAAGAGGGGGAGTGTGATGGGGACCAAAGCGGGAAGGGGAAAGAGAGGGAGAGAGAAAAAAGGGAGGAGGGAGAAAACGGGAGCAAAATGTAATAAAAGCGCGGGCGGAGTTGCGCGGGTCAGCTAGTTATATATAAAACTAAATACGAAAATAAACACTAGTTTTTATCTGTTATTTTATTTGTACTGTATGATTATAATGAAACATCGTGACGTCTATTGTTTTGAACGAAAAATATGTTTTTGTAGTGTTATGTAAATTCAATGTTAAAGATTAAGGATATCGTGATTTTTATACCGTTTGGTTTTACCAGCGCAGGTCATGGCCTCATCATTTATATAAACAGATAAAGCCCCAAGTTAATTATATGTAATTACCTCCAGTAACGATGCACAATCGGTAATGGCACTAAAACATATTGACGTAAATATAATTATACTGTAAACAATCTCAGATCGTTAGTTATCAAAGTAACTGCAAGATAAGTAATAATTAACATTAATTTTGTTATAAGTCTAAATATAACATGCCACGAAGATATACTGTTTTATAGTGACAAAGCTTTGTGATTTCGTATTTTAGTACTCGGTACCGACTGAGCTTGGCAAATATAGCAATCAAACGAATAAAGGTATGAGTTTGTCTTTTGTAAACAAAACTAGCGGATTATTACATCTGCGTAACACGTGTTCAGACTTCAGTAAACAAGATTATGTTTGTAGTGCACGTATGTAGTTAGATAGCAAATTAGTGCCCAGAGTAAATTTTCAAACTTGCTTAAGTCTAGATAGCAAATGGTTACTGGAACTGTCCAAATAGTTGTGATTGAACAAGATTGTAGATAGTTTGACAGGTGCTACTCAACGTCTTCTATCTTTATTTAAGGGACTCTATTGGCAAGGAACGTAGTAGTAACGAGAGATCAAAAAGATATAGTTGACCAGAATTAGTTCTATTGTGACTGCTATGGTTCGTCGGGGAGAGAACATCAGCCCCCACTGAGACGAGTTTAAATGAACTCAATACGTACTGAATAGGTACCTGTGTGTTCAGTGTACCTACGAAGACTGCCATGTTCTTCAGAATTGAGTGCACTGGGAGGGTTTGTTTTTGTGAGCACGAATCCCACATAACCCAAATTTATTCCCTATGTACCTATTTGTGGACATTTTCTGCCTAAGTAGAGTACACCTTTTGGTCCCAATCGAGAGGTTTTATATGTATTGTTTAATGTTTTCAAGAATTATGTTGTTTCTTAACGTTTAAACATTCAACTATCAATAAACTACATCATTATTGACAATTGCGTTACGATTGCTTACATCATACCAGGAAAGAACTATAGAAGCTAGACTAAATTACACCTTGGTATCAAGAGCGAGGGTTAGAACTTCCGTTTTGTTTTGCAGTCGCTGTACGAGTCCATAAAAACGGAGCCGTTCAAAATCCCCGAGGACGACGGCAACGACCTGATGCACACATTCTTTAATCCGGATAAAGAGGGATGGCTGTGGAAACAGGGTGGCAGGTAAACATTTTTCTTTCTGGTTTGCTAGAGATATTGCCGGTGTTGTCGAGAAAATTCATAAGACTTCCCCGAACGGTGTGAAGCGCCGGGTTAGTCACTGGACGGGCAGAATAACATTTTCATATTGTTTACCCACTAACTGAATTACGACAAGTTTGAAAGAATTGGTGCTGCCAACGTAATATATCGCGATGATCACAGAATATTGTCTAGAATTTTTGCGATATGTATTTGGTCCAATACGTTTTCGGGCTGCGTATTATTGACCAAATCCTTTCAACTAGCAGTTGAGATATTTGTTCAACAGGGAAATGTTTGAGAGAGAAAACCTTGTCCTTAATTAAAAATTGCATTAGTAATATATTTGCAAAATTATTTTGCAACAGACTGCATAATCTATTAATAACCGGTTCCGAGTGAAGGAGTTTCGTTTCAATGGAATATTTTAAAGTAGGTACCCATATTTTCCGAGTCATTCACATGCGTACCGATAATTTGTAATGATGATGAACTTTGTTCTAGTGTTATTTTTTGTTTTAACTCGTATTATTTAACTTTAGACCGGTGCTGTTTTCGTTGAAGCAAGCATTTCTAACTATATTCCCTGGTCTTCATCTTTGTGGCTTACTATACGAAGAATTTTGATAAGGTTATCACCATGATTTAGAGCAGGACTTCCCAATCAGGGGGGTGAGGGGTTAGATATATCGCAGGGCGGGGCCTGGGGGCGATTGACGGTTATAAAAGAAAAATCCATAGTCTTAAATCCAGTCACTAACCGCAACAATTCGTAAGTTTGATACAAAGTGAAAGCGGGGCGTGAAAATTTGATCCAGGGTGAGTGATGTAAAAAATAAACAAAAGTTGGGTTTCCCTGATTTAAAGAATATCATTTATGTGACCAATATTATGGTAACGTCATCGGCTGAAACCGTAGGGCGTCGGTAGTTACAAAATCATGATCACTGTGACACTCCATATAAGGTTTACCTTAAGCACTGCATTAATTACTTAATAACACTGCTTATTATAGTGAATAATTATACCTACGACCTTGATTTATACCATCCCTTTTCTCATGCCTGAGCCTGACTAGCGATAGAGCGTACAATATTCCAAGTATGGTAATAACTGTAGACAATAACACATAATAACATTTTTGTTTGTATGCTTGCATTCTATACTTTCTAAAATGAACAGTTTGTGTATTCATTTTGAATGTTGGTGCCGATTAATTTGGTGAAAGTTGATTGTCTTTAAATAATACGGCGTTGAAATTAACGGATGCCGCGTATAATTCCATAAAGTAGCGTTCGTATAATTATGTAGGCCGCTTATTATTGGCGGATAAAAAAAAATATAGAACTGTGACGTCATTCAATAAAATTAATGCTTGCATAAGATTATTTGTAGCCTTTTGCTTAAAATACTTTATGGGTATGATTTATGTTTTTAGTCTGTGTGTATCTTACGTGAATTGGTATATTCCTTGTATACTTGGAGTATGTATTAGATTGCCCGTGTGGTGTCCGGGTAACAATAGCGCCCTCCTATCCCCTCCCACCTGTTAGGTGTCGTAGGAGGTGACTTAAGGAAAGCCATAAGGCCTCATTTACGGAGACGCGGGGCGTCGCGCGTCGCTTGTGGCGTGGCGCCTCGCGGCGCGTCGGACGTTTTTATTGTTTACGTAGCGGCGGCGCGTGAAGCGGCACGTATCATCGCACGCGTAAACACAGATTTATAGCAATATACGATGTTGTTTATAGAGACATGAGTCGGGAAGAGTAGCGATGCCCGCGGCGGTGCTGCAACTCACATTTTGGCATACAATTTTCTTCTAAAAAAAAAGAAACGATCATATCATACTCCATTGCGACGGTGACTACGTCTCTGTTGCCAAATTACCAAATAGACGGGCAGAAGGTTCCGCCACAGGCATCGCTTCATCGAGAATCGCCGCTGCTTGCGCCGCCGCGATAAACGCCGCGTGAGACGTGACGATGCCATCAGCGGGCTCCGCCGTAAAACACGCTCCATTTGAAGCAAACTCGTGTAAAATCGCTTCTCCGTAAACGCACTCATCCAACGCCCTACATTTGAATTTGGTGCGGGCCGCGCAGCAACACGCGACGCGCGACGCCCCGCGTCTCCGTAAATGAGGCCTAAGACGGGCAGCAGCGTCTTCTGTTTAATATACATCTCCGCGTATACTGAGATTACCAAGACGCCTGCCAAGCTCGTGAGATTATGGCCATTCCTCCCTTCTAAGGAGGAGGCCTTTGTTCAATTGTGGACATCTATCGGCTGTTGATGATGATCTCTCATTAGGTATCGTAGGAGGCGATTCATTAGCAGCCGATAGACGTCCACTGCTGAACAAATGCCCCTTAGAAGGGAGGGGTTGCCATAATCCCCACGCTTGGCAGGTGGCTTGGGAATCGCAGTATAGGTGGAAGATAAATCCAAGAGAAAGATGCTGCTGCCCGTCTTCCTGTTCTCTCTTAGTCGCCTCTTACGACACCCAACGAGAGGAGATGGGGGGATGCAATTCTAACCCGGCACCCCACGGGTAGGAGGCGATTTAGGTGGACGTATTCCGGCTGATGATGATGATAATTAGATACCTTGATGCCTTTGTTCTTGCATGGGAGTCTTACAAAAGGTCCCCAGGTCCCTGTTTTGCGGTTTCATACCCACTAAAATCCATGCGGCCGTCGCATCGGCACATGAGAGTCTGGTTCTCTGGTGGGATCTGCAACAGGTTTTCAGGTGACTTGTCTTTGAGCCAGCTGCCGGAGGAAGCATTGTAGCTCCTCGAGAACCTGTCACGGTGCTCCCAGGAACGGGGGTCACAACCCTGCCGCCGTCCTCCTTGGAATCGCCGCCGTACTCGGTGGACGTCTAAGGCCCGCACCCCTATATGTACAGCGACTCTAAAGGATCGCATACATACTAATACATCGCATACTCACGACAGTAAATTATGAATAACTACTTAGCTTGCTGAAACATAACTTTTGTTTCGTGTCTTTCCAGGTACAAGTCGTGGAAGAGACGGTGGTTTATACTGAACGACAACTGCCTGTACTACTTCGAATACACGACGGACAAGGAGCCACGGGGCATTATTCCACTAGAGAACATATCTGTGAGTATGCTAATGCCTGTTTCGCCAATCTTCGGCCTATAGGTGCTCTCACACAGCAGTTATATAACTTTAGAGAATGTTGCGTAACATTTGTTAACTAACTTTTTATCTTGAGTGGTATTTGAACTGAGCGTATCCGTGCTTCGAAGGGCACGTTAAAAGTCGGTCCCAGCTGTTGTCATCTAGACAGCAGTTGTAAAGCTAAGTCAGAGGCCTAAAGGCAGCTTGAAAGCTCTGACAACAGGTTGGCCACTAACTATACGACAAAAAAAATTCTAACAAATTGTAGCACATTTTATAAATTGTTAGTGATGTTATACAACTTCATGTAACGAAATGTTATATACAAGTAATTACAACATAATATAACAAATTATAGCTTTTATTGTATAACATCGTCCACTAACAGCTTCCTCGAAAGGCAGACTCAAACTGATGGTTACAAATGTTATACGATGTTATATAGAATGAATCGAACCAGTGTAGGAGTGTTTATGACATATAACGTACTTAATATGTTGTTGCAAACGAGAGAGAAGGAGGAGTCAAACAGTCAAAACAAAAACAACAGTCGGACAAAAACAGTCAGACTGTTTTTTTACATTCTCATCTGACATCTTTATTTTTTACATAAAATCACCAACCATTGTTGTCCCATCTATCGTAAAGAATGACGTGAAGTCCGCCAACCCGCACTTGGCCAGCGTAGTGGAATATAGCCTAAGCCCCTTCATCTTGAGGGGAGGCCCGTGCCCAAAAAGTGGGACATAAACAAGGGCTGGTATTGTTATATTATTATAAATGATAATATTCGCCGGGACACCCAGCAGTCACACGACTTGCAAATCTTGATAGATTACTGTGTGTGCGATGACGTCACTATGTCCGTAGTATTTTACATTTGTATTGTACATTGTATAGAAAATGTTGTACATTGTATAGAAAATGTCGTTTCGGTGTTGCAAACTACGTCATAGACCACGCTGATTTGTCAAGACTTGCAAGTCGTGTGATTGCTGGGTGTCCCGGCGAATATTATCACGCCATACGAGAAAGCCGCTGGGTGTCCGGGTAAGGATAGCACCCTCCTATCTTCTCCCGTTGGGTGTCCGTAAGGCGACTAAGGGATAACAAGAAGACGGGCAGCACCGTCTTTCTATTGGATAACCTACCACCTATACTGCGATCTCCCAGACGCCTGCCAAGCGTGGGTTCCAAGGAAGAGGCCTTTGTTCAGCAGTGGACGTGTTTCGCCTGGTGAGGATACGAGAAAGTCCTTTCCATTCAACCCCCGGAAAAATTAACCCGCATACATCGATATAATCTAGATCAGAGTTCCCCAAACTTTTTTGTGTCGTAGACCACTTACCATGTTTTTCCGTGTTGGGTAGACCCCCTACTTACCTCCCCCCCCGCTATTATATTTGATAAAGGAATTGCTTTTTCAATGAAGTAATCCTTTAAAATTTAAAACATGAAATATTGATTCACCTTTAGTGTCGGTTATCAAAGTTCTTGCGAAGAGCAGTTCTTCGTAGATTTCTTGATTCATAATAAAACGAACATATGCCATATATAATATTTTTTTTTCTTCATAGGTAATTTTATAAATAATGTATATGTCTTGATATTATAAGATAGTATGATGTAAGTAAATAGGTACTATCAGTGTATGTGTTGAGATCCACTATCGTGGACCCGAATTTTCTTTTCATGGACCCCAATTTTTTTTTTCGCTGACGTAGACCCTTTGCAGGTTGTCATAGACCCCTAGGGATCGATATAGACCACTTTGGGAATCACTGATCTAGATAAACATTCACTAACAAAATCACATCTTAAATGTGGTCACGTGGGTTGCAGATTTATCTGTGCTGGTGGCGGAAACTTGAACTAACTGTTTTATTATGATAATGACGTCTATTTTGACAGTTTTATATAGACAGTAGCGACACTCCTATCGGCAAAAATAATTTTGTCAGCCTGTGGCTTGGGCGACGCAAGGGCGCTATTTCTGTGTGCCACTGTTCGTACCGTAACAGCTAATCTAGTTTAAATATTATATCGATGCCAGCAAAGCATAACTGGCGTATTGCGAATCAGTGTTTGTTTACATCTAGTTACTAGTTATTATTTACTATTATTATTATCTATTGTTATGCAGGTGCGACCGGCGAGCGATAGACAAAGGCCTCATTGTCTAGAACTGTACGCGAGCGGCGGCGCTGATCTCATCAAGGCGTGCAAGACAGACTCCGAGGGGAAAGTCGTTGAAGGAAAACATACTGTATACAGGTACAAATACAATTTATTTTTGTTATACTTTCATTCATGTTTATTAGTCTGTAGTAAGAAGAAAATAATAGTTTAGTGCGGATTGAATCATCGATAAGGGCGACGACGTAGGTAGCTACGAACACGTCCATAAACGTTAAATAAATAAATAACACAATAGTTTTTTTTTTTTGGGAATGATCGACGCTGTTGGCCGCAGATGGCCATTACAGCTTCACCGGACAATAGGAGGCGAGCGCTTAAAGCGTTCTAGCCTTTACGGCAGAAGTAGCGACGACCTCAAGGGCACCTCAGGGAGGCACGGCCTCGGCTTGGGCTGTCGCTTAAGAGAGGGCTGAGTTTACCACCGGTTGACAACGCGCCCCCACTGATAAGAACCGGCAAGAAACTCAGTGGGGTGATGCACGTCGTTGAGGTCGCATACGTACGACCCTTCGGCCTCGCCGGCGAGACCGGTGTCTGATAGCTAGTGTAGCATACGGTTGTCGGGGAGGGGTCGGCGCATCCCGGTCCAATAGGACCGTCATGGGGTCAGGAGGGTCGAGCAGTACGTGCCGTGGTCTGCGGCGCGAGTCAGAAGGACTAGCGGCGTAATCGGCGGCGGCGCGGATTAAACTGTTACATAATAGTATAGATATGCGGCCAATATACAGGATTCACCATTTCAGCATTCGCGATAGGATGTGCATATTACGACTGATCATAAGCTGTAAGTCTGTGTGAGTATAATCTCTTACACGTGGTGATTGATAATCTACCCATGTATACCAATGAATTGATTTTTTATATAGTACCTAGATTAATCAATAAAATTCCCATAACTCTAAAAAACAAACTTAATAATAAAAATATAAAAATTGAATTAAAAAAATATTTAATTGATTGTCTATTTACAAATAATAATTAATGTCACATTATGAAACCACCTGTATATCGTTAGGCTGGTTACTGTCACTGGTACACACACACTTCTACCCGCTCGTATAATACTCATCGAGCCAACTTGTGTCGCCCGGTAACAGGTTTTTGTACCATCTACCGACCTAGCATAATATTGATTGTAACTATGCATAATTTAGATAATGTACTTATATTTTCCTTTTATAACAACCATTGTACGTTTTTATTCCTTTTATTTTTAGTTAAGTACGAAGATTGTTTCACTCACGTCAACGACAAACCCTAACGGGTTTATATGGCGTGATTGGTTTTTGTTTGTAAATATTTTGCATGATTAAATAAAATAAATTAAAAAAAATTAATTATTTGTTGATCTAGCTAGGTACTATCTAATAAATAGGTCGTGGGTTCGATTCCCACCAAGTGTCTGTGTTTTCGGCGAATGAGTTAGTTTATCTATTTAAGTATGTTTTTACAAAATAAGTATATAAGTATTAGTAGTTTGTCAGTTAGTCTGGTTTCCATAGTACAGGCTTTGCCTAGTTTGGGATCAGATGACCCTGTGTGGATTGTCCCAGAATTAAAAAAAATAGTTTCACTTCTAAACAATTGTTTTTTTAAACGTAATACAAATATAACATGGTTACGTTTCAGAATGTCCGCGGCGACGGCGGAGGAACGCGACGAGTGGATCGAGTGTTTGCGACGCTCCATCAGCCATAACCCGTTCTACGATATGCTCGCGCAACGCAAGAAGAAAGCACAACACAATCTACACTCAGCCTCGCATTAGCTGTACCAACACGGAATTATTACCACCAGCTATTAATAAGTAACGTACGGACCATGTGGCAACTAAAAACGAGTAGTGGTACAAATGTGGATGGTGGGTATGACACACCCCAAAGTGGTGTTACTGATGGCCGGATCGAACATGTGGGTAGTGGGTATGACACACCACAAAGAAGTGTTAATGATGGCCGGATCAAACATTTGGGGGTATGACACACCCCAAAGAGGTGTTACTGGTAGCTGGATGTTGGTACCATGACACGAGTGGTCGTACTTATCTAAGGGCGATGGGTATAGCATGCCCCACGGAGGTGGTACTGGGCACTGACCTATAACGGCCGATCAAAATCCACTGAATTGAACTTATGACGCGGCAAGACGAGTAGTGGGTGTAAGTGTTTGGTAGTGCATAACCCACAGAGGTGTTACTGAGGTTTGAATCGAAATGTTTCGTCGGTACTGTCGATGGCTAGTACGAAATTGTGATTCAACGTTTAAAGCCGTTGGGCGAATGACGGGTCCAAAGTCTGGTATGGCGTCACCCTAAAAGTAGTGGCCGAGGGCTGAATCAAACCGTTCTCCGGTGACACAGACAGCTGGTACGAAGCGTTAGACTCGACGTTTGAAGCCATGAGACGAGGAGCTATAAGCAATATAATAGAGTAGATGGATCGAAGCAAAAGGGATAGGCGCTGTAAAGGTAGCTTAACAACAATTATTTACACTTGTATTACGAACGCATAACTGCTCATGCATCTATTGACGTCCCTCTTGTTAGCCTGCCCGTCATACTGCTGAATTCATAGCTCCATGGTAACATGTGTTGATCACTCGTCAATTGGTGTATGTGATGTGCGGGGTCCTATACACCCTTATTACGAGTTTTTATAGTAAAAAATCTAAACACTGAGTTAAGAGAGATTATTTCACACATTCAGCGCCACTATTGAAGTCTGAAGTGTAATGGAGCAATGTGTTTTTTTTACTATAAAAACTAAGGGCTTTAGTTTTATAGACAAGAACACGTAAAGTAATAGTAGTGCAATTAGCATTACGACACGCAGTGTATGCGATTATGAATGTAATATATCGTCTAATAAGTGCAATTGAACGACCTCTCCACCTCAGTATAACAAGCCTTAATTTATTGAAGGTTGAATGTAACCTAGCGGTATATTTAAATTAATGTAATTGTTTTAAGTTCTAGGAATGTAGTCACCAAATTGTAGTGTCCAAATAAGAAGTCAGCGACGCACTCTATATACGTTAGGGAATCATTATCTCATCACTTAATATAGCGAGTCGGTAAACGATCATTGGTGGTTAAGCGACGTCAATCAAGGTCAGTCCATAGATGGATGACGGTTTAGAGACATTTGAAAAGAGCGTCTCCGTATTTTAGACAGCCGTCGGTAAACCAAGTCAAAGGCCTAAGGTTTAACAATTCTGATACCAGGTTGGCCATTAACCAAACGGAGCCGCGACGTAACAAAAAATTCTATATTATATATCAATACAAAATCTAAGGAGTAGTTTTAATATATTATACATGTCTACGTATGAGATAATGGTTCATTAACTGACACTGAGCGCGGCAGATAGTTGACAAAAGTTTAGTTACACACTTAGATGGTAAACAATGGCAAACATTGTTCATTTCGTGTGTCGAATTCAATGTGAGCTTACCCCGATATTTCGTCCGCGTAGTCAACGTACGACTTGACAATAGCCATTAGTCATAACTCCAATGAATATGTGATATTAAGCCATGATAAATTGAACGCATTGTTTTGTACGTAGCGAACAATAGGTCTCTTGCAGTAGTCCCCAGTAGTAGGCCCCGTATGCAAGGGTCTGTCCTTGTAGGTAGCACAGTGACAGATATTCAGCCGCCAAGCTGCAGTGTGTCAACATTGCTGTCATTCGGTGTAGAGAGCACTGTAGCTGGTGAAGAATCGGACACAAGAGCATAGATATAATAATTAAACTAGATTAGGTGTTACGATCCGAAAAGTGGCACACGGAAATAGCGCCCTTGTGTCGATATTTCTTTTCAAGCCACAGGCTGACAAAATTATTTTTGCCGATGCGAGTGTCGCTACTGTCTATATGAAACTGTCAAACTATACGTCATTATCATAATAAAACCGTTAGTTCACGTTTCCGCCACCAGCACAGATAAACCGGAGATCCCCGCGACCATATTTTAGATATCATTTTGTTAGTGAATGTTGATCTAGTTTATATTATTCTATCGATGCACAAGAGACTTAATGTAGTCCAAGCATCGATATACTATACCAACAAGATTAGCTGTCACGAACAAAATGACATCGAAAATGTGGTCGCGGTTACATATACCTACACAACTATACACGTACAAGCAAAACAATAATATGTTCATATAAAAAGATAACTTACCTACTATAAAATAAGGTTCAATAATAATTGCAGACAATTGAGCGACAGCCGTCTCCGTAGCTCTTATTTTCTTATTTTCGTGACCACTTTTCGGGTCGTGACAGCAAATCTAGTTGGTATAGTATATCGATGAGTCCAAGTGTCTATAGGCGTGTTTCTACCATCTTGAATGTCTCGTCACTTAAGTAAAATAAAAAGAATGCGCATCATTTCATGGCTACTTGTCCATGTAGGTAAACGAAAGGTAAGACTGAGAATTTGTGCTTTTTGACATCGGAGAAGGGAGTTTTTACTTAGAAATCACTTTAAAACCAGTTTCATGTTAATACACGCGGCACAATATGATGGACGTTTTGACGTGTTTTTGTTGTTCATTGAAGAAATAAGTTAATCAAGCGGTGTCCCCACTTGGTAAACTAATTGGAGGTCGCGAGTTCAGATTTTGCAGGGAGCTTTGTGTAGGTGTTCCTAGGACGATACACGCCAGTTTATCTAGAAAGTAAGATGATCCATGGATCGGATGGGCATGTAAAATGTTAGTCCAGCGCCTGACCTCTCCTCTTGTCATGTAGATCTTCCGTCCCTTCGGATTGTGAGAGTAAATTAAGAGAGACTGAACTTGGTCAAGCCCTTAGGTACTAAATATCCAGCGTCGTTGGCTGATCTTGTAAAAGACCGCCGCTGTAACCTTATCCGTCAGGAGGAAATTATTATTAACGAAACAAACAGAAAAAAGACAGCTGTCAGGGCGACCATCATAACATGCCGCGCATACATATTGCAATGAGTAATATGAAAACGAATATATGAGCACTTTTACTTTTTAAATACCATTTTCTTTTATATTGTGATGTCGTTATGTTCTTGTAGTTCAGCCGTCTGCGCGAGCAAAATTAATAACAAAAAAAAAACAGTACTGCCAAATCGTTGATTATTTGCGAAAGAAAAAATATAGCCTAATTGTTTTTTAACATTTTTTTGAATGTTAGAAATTCTATATTCGATTATAGCTTCTCAGCATCGACAATAAGTTTATTATTTATCAGTTTGGCAAGTTTTTTGTCGGACTGTAGCGTGATATAATGGCGGAATTGTATTCATTGAAAGTATTACTTTGATATTTGTATGTATCATAGAAGGATATTGTAAAGTAATACGTGTATAAATAGAATATTTAGCGTAGTTTAGCGTATGATAGCGCCCGTGATTACTTTCCCGTGAGAATGTAAATAATTATAACGTTATTTTCATTAGAAACCTGATTGAAAATAATTTATGAACGAATCAACAAAAGCATTTATTCTGATTATGTATCATATTCACATACCCGAAGGCACTGATTGATTTGATACAAAAAATATGAATATTTGCTTTTTTAATTTTTTTCTTAGGCAGTTTCGGTTTACATTCCTTTTTGTCAAAGTTTAAAGAAAAAAAAAACAGTTATTTATATTGTCTTATGATGTTTTTTTTTCCTTTGAAACTTGTTTTATTAATGCAATCCCGTCTATCCTGTAAATATTTCATCTAACATATTTCTTATGTACATTTAAATCATATTTCTTAACTACCAATCTAAGTATATTGTAAATACATTTTCTTTTTTTTCAACTAAGTATAAAAATCTTAGTCTTTTTCCTTATACACAACAGATTTTAAACAATGCAACTGCAATTGTTAAATCCTCATTTCTCGTTAGAATAATTGTAATGTATGGAATGAATGTGAGTGACGTAGAAATAGTTGTCAAGACGTCCAATTTATGTTTTTTATGGTCAGGCAGCGTTATATTAAGTTATATTTGGCAGTGTAATTTAATGTCAATGGAAGAAAATATTAAGTTTGTATTGCAAGAACAGAGGTTGTTTTGACCAAATCTCTGACCAAACTAAAATCTAAGCAAATAAAATCTAATATCGAAAATTAGATGTGATTTTAAATATAAATTACGTTCGTCTCTAAATCCAGTTACAAATGTACCTATTTGCAAGCGATTACAACTTTATTTAGCGGTCAAACAACACCCCATCCATGTATTGAGAATGCAACGCTACAGCAACAACTGTTTGGTTTTAACAACGTTTTATTTTGCTGCCACGCGACTCCGCGAAGTTTATCACTTGCAAATACATTTGCAACGGAGTATACAGTAATGTGTAACAAATAAACTATTTGATTAAAAAAAACCACACATAAACTCATAATCGTCAAAGTGATCTGTACCCCTAGTACCAGTTTGCACACTACCGCGACCGCCGTGAGCGTATTTTCTATACATTTCACACCACACTGGTGGAATCTATTTAAATCGCGTGGGATGTAAGAAACTCTGATAGTACCTACCGCGTATTTTTCACCATCGAAACTCGTACTATGGGTACTGTTCTTACCGTACCAACCTATTATTTTTACTCGTGGTAAGGCAATGGTAATGGTGCCTCAAATCGATCTGCAACTAGACTAGCTCGTTAGTTATAATGTATCTACTTATAATGCGCTGTAAATTCGCTTTAGGTAAACGTTAATTTATCAATGTAATGTTTTATATGACGCGGATATAATGTGCATAATAATAATAGTGATGTAAATAATTTTGTAAGAAAGTGGAATATACATAAATATGTTTATTTATTATGGTGTTTTACTTACCTGTTGGATCTAACCCTAAATACACACATCAAAAGTGTCTAGGGATCAAGCATTTTTGGGCAAAAAAATGAGCAGAAGAACAATGGCGTTTCGTGTGCTTTTCTGATGAGTCTCGTTTTGGTATGAGACCGGATACAAGACGTATACGACACTGGAGAACCCCTGGACGCCAACAGCGATTAAAATCCTGCCAGGAAGTCCATCCTTATAGTGGTGGAACCATCATGGTATGGGCGGGTATTTGGATCGGCGGAAGAACTGAGTTGATTTGGATCAGAGGCAACCTCAACGCTCAAATTTATGCCGAGACGATTGTATCAGACGTCATCGTTCCTCTACAAGTGCAAATCGGTCCCTTATTTCAGTTAATGCATGATAATGCACGACCGCACACCGCAAGAGTTGTAAGACAGACTCTCGCCGCAGCTAACATCAATGTCCTGCCCTGGCCTGCTCAGTCGCCAGACTTGAACCCGATTGAGCATGCATGGGATATGCTACAGAGAAGAGCTCTGCCGAATATGGAGGGTATCCAGTCGCAAGAAGACCTTTTTTTGTTGTTGCAACGAACATGGGCGGCCATTCCACAGCGTGATTTGGATGAACTCATTTTGAGTATGCCAAACCGATGTTCTTGTGTTGTTAGTGTTCGCGGTAGAAACACGGATTATTAATTGTTTAAGTTACCCAATAAAATTTTAAAGAAAACTGTTATTTCAGTCTTTTTTTCGAACTTTTGTGTTAGTGGTGCAAATGTCAAAAATCCCTTTATTAGGAAAATGGCAAATTTCTTTATTAATGCAAAGGTGACTTGGTTTATCGTTACTGTGACAAACGAAAACACTTTATTTGATGAATCCTTAAAGAAAATTTTAATTAATATCAATCAGGAGAAAAGTTATTGCAAAAATATATGTTGATCCCTAGACACTTTTGATGTGTGTATATACGTGCCTTCCCAAGCTCGGAGACGCTTTGTTCCAATGCCACTAAACAGTCACCCGCTGCCGTGAGCATTACCCCAGCAAGAAAGATGGTCGTAGAGAAGATTGAGTTAAACGAATAATTAGAGCATAATCTGCTGTAAATGTGCGCGGAATAAAAAATTAGTGCATCATTTCGTTTTCGAGAAAAATCCGAAAAACGATTCTTGCTGGGGTAACGTTGTTCCAGCAAGAAGATTCTAAACCAATGATCGGAGAGAAACATAAACTTCAGGAAAGATAGCTTATATTTGTGCGTAATTGTGCGCTGAAAATGAAATTTGTGCTTCTTAAGATTTCAGAGTTATTACAATTCCTGCTGGGGTAACGTTTTGCAGAATCGTGTTTCTCGGAAACCAATAATTGTGCACCTATAGAATAAACGATTATCAGTAGCTCTTAATTTGTGCGTATTTGTGCATTAATTAGATTTGCAAAAATATTTACCGTTTTAGCGTAATAATGGATTTATGAAAACCAAAAAAAGGTCCTAGCGCTTAAACGAACAAAAATTCATACACACTGAAAACGGTATTCGGTCCTTTTTAATACTCTTAACATCCACGAAAAGTTTCAAAACATATTATATACGCATTATTGAATAATATCACTTTGAATCAAAACTGATAATGTCTAGCTTTGACGTCAAAATACAAAAAACAAGACCAACCCTAGAGTTTTTGGTATAAACCAAGAATTAGAGCACTTAATGAAATACATATCCTGAAAATTTCAGCTTCAAATATTTCATAATAAAGAAGATACAAGCAAAAACTAGAACCCCTGTTAGATTACTGGTTATCCGACCAAATTGGAATGAACCCAAAAAAGCGAGGATTTCATACATACTCGTGACCTTCTTTAAATGACAGTATTATGTGAAGCTGTTGTCTGTACAGTTACGTTCATAATGTTTATCAACAATCGCGGTTATCTTAATAGTCCGTCAGGTGGTTATAGTTTGTCATTATTTTTATAATATATTGTTACAGTTCTGTTAATTACTATTTAATTACGATAACCACAGAATGCATTGCAAGTTTATAGGTGTAAATAGCAATGATTCGCATTGCAATAAAAAATCTATATTTCCAATACTTATAATAAAAACCGCTCTCCGAGAAAGTTCACTGACTTTTGTGTACGAACTATCGTGGACACGAACGGTGTACCAGTTTTCAATTAGAATCGTTTGAACGAACGTACGTGCTCCTACCCCGCCCGCTCGTCCGGGGCGGCTCGTGCAAGCGATTATCGACCGACACCGTTCGTGACCGCGAGACTACATTGAGTCAAAATCAAAATTGCATTGCAAGATTCCATTACCATCATACATATAGCTCAAGCAAGTAAAAGCTTGTTAAAAATACATACTATTACAATGCAATTAAATTGAGAACTTCCTCCTTTTTAACCGACTTCAAAAAAGGAGGAGGTTCTCAATTCGAATTCGAATTGTACGGATAGGCCGCTCCATTAATTGGGTCCCATAAAAATTTATTACGTACGAATAAGTAAGTAGTTTCTGAAAAAATGAGAATGGCGACTCTGAAAAAACTGTAGGAATGCTGGAGGTTGATGTTTTTATGGCTTTTTAAGGACAAACTGGTCATAACACTGGCAAATATTGACCAATTTCAATGAATCTTTTTTTATTCCAAAGAAGGAACCTGTATATAATGAATCTGTATAAATATGATCACCACCGATTAAGAACTTCCTGGAGAACCATGATTTATTTGGAGGAATTTATCTGGTAAAGACCATAAAATTGGGGTAAGTAATATTTGATATAATTACAAAATCTCTAATATTTACAAGATATAACAAATGTATCTATAATTTTATTTGATGTAATGATCAGTTGATACAATGTTATGTATGTCGGGGTTTTTTAAAATTTATACTTGTTAGTATGTGTATGCGGTAACAGCTCAGTGGGCGAGCGCTTGCCTTGGAAACAAGGTGCGCAGGTTCGAACCCCGGCTCGCACCTCTGATTTCTTCAATGAATCATGTGCGAATCGTCTTTGTGCGATTGTTACTAGCTTTCGGTGAAGGAAAACATCGTGATGAAACCTGCATGCCTGAGAAAGCCTAACTAGCTCTCGAATGACGTGTGAAGTCCGCCAACCCGCACTTGGCCAGCGTGGTGGACTATGGCCTAAGCCCCCTCATCTTGAGGGGAGGCCCGTGCCCAGCAGTGGGACATAAACAAGGGCTGGTATTATTATTATTATTTATACTTGTTAGTGATGAAACTGGGAAAGACATAAGCCTTGTCTTTCCCAGTTTCATCACAAAAAAATATGTCATGCTCGCTATCGAATCGCTCTGCTTGTGGCGGCTTCGTGTGGCGGGTCACCCCCTTCCCTCCAATATGGTTGAGGGGAGTGATGGCTGCTTCTCGAGTCAAACCGTGCGCGCGTGCTGCTTAGGGGGACTGCTCCGACTACTATCCCTTTGGCCTTTCAGTTTGATTGTATTTTCTCGTATTTTTTTTCTTAGCGTAGCACTCGAGCTAAGCGAGCGCAACCTACTTACTTTTTAAACAGGGATCAGTGTTGCCAACTTCACAATGGCATAAACTAGTTTCATGAACAAAATTGGTGGGTGAAAAAAAACATATATCTTATTTTATGGGCTAAACTAAGGAACTTAGAACACTATTTAACTCCCGCCCACTGAAGAATCTAATGACAAGGAAAAAGGTAACTAGATCGTCCATCCAGGTAGAAGGTCAAAGAATTTTGTATTAAATCTTCGTTTTCCATTGCTCATATTTAATTTGCAATGCAGTTTTAATTTAATTTCTGGTTTTCCACTTCACAATTGACGGGCCCGTTGGTGTAGTGGTTAGAGACCCTGGCAACCAACCGAGGGGCGCGGGTTCGATTCCCACCAAGTGTCTGGGCGTCATAAGTATATCAATATGTATTTACAAAAAAAGTATCATCATCATCACCAGCCGGAAGACATCCACTGCTGAACATAAGCCTCCCCCTTCGAACGCCACAATGAACGACAATTGGCTATTTGCATCCACCGGTTACCTGCGATGCGCACAATGACAAAAAGTATACTTATAAGTATTAGTATCAGCTGCCTGTTTACCATAGTAAAGGCTCTGCCTAGTTTGAGATCAGAAGATCGTTCGTCGAATCCAACACATAGAGGCCCTTTTTACAATTAAATGGTGTGTGGTTGGTTGGTACCTACCGAGGTCAACTACTTAATTGAAGAAAAAATAACAGTTTACCTCGGCAGCCAAGGGAACTATTGTAAATGTATGGAAAGATAGTCTACTTACTAGTCTTGGTGCGTAACGACACCAAGGACCCGAGTACTCCAGCGAGTTGGTCAGGGCCCCCACCTTGGCGTGTCTTCGTCGGCCGAGTGAAAACCGAAGGGGACCCGCGGGACTCAGCTCTGGCTTACCTTAATTGGCCGTCCAGAGAGGAGTTGTTAGAGCTATATGCTCCAGGGGTGGAAGTGCTAAAAGTCATAACGCCGCGAGTAACTCCGGAGAAAGCGCAGCATACCTCTCAACACAGGGGTGTTGAGCCACCCACACCGTTGTTGCCTTCCGCCGTCTTATGACGGCCGTATGGAGAGTCCATCTAGTAGGTGGCAAGTCACCACTTGTCAAAAAATAATGAGTAGGTGGCAAGAGACCCCGGCCTTTTACAACAGCCCAGTGTTCAGTCAACCAAATATCCACTCAAAAACATATAGTAATCTTTCCACATACGTATAATAGGCCAGAGTAGTCTGCCACAGTCAACTGCTGTTTATATCTTATTTCCAGCAGTTTATTCTGACAGGTGTCTTTCATATCATTAATTTCACCCAACAGACCTCTACGTCTTGGATTCGTCCCCACGCAAACCTTTAAAAAATCCGGGTGAGAAAACTAGAGAAAATAAAAATAAAATAATAATAATAAATACACTTTATTCTACACCAACAGTTACATGTAAATTGAACAATACGTTGAAGAAATCAATGTACACAGGTGGCCTTATCGTTAAAAACCAATCTCTTGCAGGCAACCTACATTTGGTTTTAAAATAAAGTTTAATTGCGTAATAATATAACTGACATTGTATTGAACTCTTCACCTACATAAACTATAAGTAACTAGATACTATGCGTTTCATCTAAGAATGCGGCCGCCATCTTGCCATTTCAAATATATAATGACTAAAAATGATGTTTTAACAAAAATAGATAGCAAACTAAGACATTACATCACATAATCAAAACCGAGGCGAATTTTTCATCGTAAAAAACGAGTGAAGTTCCGTAGTATGGCGGACACATTCTTAGTTGAAACGCATAGTACATACATTATAAAAAGAAAGGCACCAACTTTGGTTCTTGATTATATTTAAATTTAGAATAAAAGTAACTTCCGTTAACAGTTTTATACTTCAGTGTACCCAGGCAAAGCTGTTTGTGTGCAAAGTTAAGAAGGTCACGAGTATGTATGAAATCCTCGCTTTTTTGGGTTCATTCCAATTTGGTCGGATAACCAGTAATCTAACAGGGGTTCTAGTTTTTGCTTATATCTTCTTTATTATGAAATATTTGAAGCTGAAATTTCCAGGATATGTATTTCATTAAGTGCTCTAATTCTTGGTTTATACCAAAAACTCTAGGGTTGGTCTTGTTTTTTGTATTTTGACGTCAAAGCTAGACATTATCAGTTTTGATTCAAAGTGATATTATTCAATAATGCGTATATAATATGTTTTGAAACTTTTCGTGGATGTTAAGAGTATTAAAAAGGACCGAATACCGTTTTCAGTGTGTATGAATTTTTGTTCGTTTAAGCGCTAGGACCTTTTTTTTGGTTTTCATAAATCCATTATTACGCTAAAACGGTAAATATTTTTGAAAATCTAATTAATGCACAAATACGCACAAATTAAGAGCTAGTGATAATCGTTTATTCTATAGGTGCACAATTATTGGTTTCCGAGAAACACGATTCTGCAAAACGTTACCCCAGCAGGAATTGTAATAACTCTGAAATCTTAAGACGCACAAATTTCATTTTCAGCGCACAATTACGCACAAATATAAGCTATCTTTCCTGAAGTTTATGTTTCTCTCCGATCATTGGTTTAGAATCTTCTTGCTGGAACAACGTTACCCCAGCAAGAATCGTTTTTCGGATTTTTCTCGAAAACGAAATGATGCACTAATTTTTTATTCCGCGCACATTTACAGCAGATTGTGCTCTAATTATTCGTTTAACTCAATCTTCTCTACGAGCATCTTTCTTGCTGGGGTAATGCACACCCCGCTGCCTCTGAATTACTGGAAAGTCTATATTCCACCAATCACCATCAAACATGATTGCTGGTTTTGCATGATTAATTGAGCATCTACGAGATGCCTTAATTTAAAGAATGTTTGCCATATATCGATGATGTTTGCAGACTTTTTAATCAGTCATTATTGTCATTAATATTCTCGTTTTTAACTTTATTAAATTGGTTATTTAGTAATAATTATAATACAGTAAGAACGCCGGGCTATCTATGAACTTGTCCAAAACAAAAGTAATGGTCATATCTCGTAACCAGAGCTTACAGGGTCCTCATATCACCGTAGCGGGAACAACACTCCCAAAAAGTAACGCGTTACAGATATCTTGGAACATGGGTTACTGAAGAATGGGACTCGGATATGGAGATAAAAACCCGAATTGAAATAGCCCGTGCGTCCTTTAACAAAATGAGTAAGGTATTCTGTAACAAACAAATGGATGTAAAACTACGCGTAAGAATGCTCCAATGTTACATCTGGCCGATAGTTTTCTACGGTTGCGAAGCTTGGACCATAAAGGAGAAGTTGCGCCAAAAACTAGAGGCCTTTGAAATGTGGTGCTACCGTCGTATGTTACGAATAAGCTGGACACAAAAAGTAACGAACCACGAAGTTTTAAGACGAGTTAAAAAATCCCGAGAACTCATGAACCTACTCAAGAAAAGAAAAGTCAATTACCTTGGACATATTTTTAGACATGACCGATACCATCTTCTTCAGGTAATAATGATGGGTAAAATTGAGGGGAAAAGACGAGTCGGAAGACGCAAGCTATCGTGGCTTAGAAATATCAGACAGTGGACCGGCATTGCTAGCGTGGAACATCTATTTCGCTTGGCAAGGGACCGATCTAGGATTGATGAGCTGACGGCCAACCTTCAGTAGTGAAGAGGCACCGCAAGAAGAAGATAATACAGTGCAGAGGTACAGATTACATCTATGTACGACAGTACTTAGTGAAGATTCTCGCCGCATAAGTCCTGCCCCCCTAGACAATGTAACATTCTACAATCGTTATCGCTAATAGAAAGTATGAAAATGACATAAGTCGTCGAAAAACCACGTGACAAATTATAGGGAATTGACACCGTTAGCGAATGAAGAAATAGATTCGCTATGAAGCGATTGCATCTTGTCTAGGCCCTCTGTTGTAATGAGCCAAGTCTTGTAAATAAACATCCGAGTCCTTTGCAACACTACATAAGAACCTAGTTGGTCTACTATGACAATGACTACCATTAGGTACATTCCTTGCCTTCGGAGTCGCTGGACATTCGGGGTGTGGGCCCTAGGACCATTGTGTACGGTGGCGACTCCGAGGACGGCGGCGGGGTTGCGACTCCAGTCCCCGTGAGCACCGTGACAGGTCAGGGGCTACAATTCACCCCCCGGCGGCGGGCTCAAAGGCAAGGCACTGAGTGGCCCCTGGTGCAGATCCCACCGGAGAACCCTGGGGTCCGCTCTCATGTGCCGATACGTCAGCTGCGCGGGGGTTTTAGTGGGTAAGAATCCCACATACCCCGGTCGAGCCCCACAGCTCCCCGGGGACCTTTTAGGTTTCCCCCGTGAAAAATCAAAGGTACATTAAATTTCTTGAATGAAATAGCAAAAATTTACTTATAAGCAAGGCGCTTGAACATGTCTTCTTGTAAGCATTGTTTACAGTACTTCCTGCGCATCGTGATTACCTAAGGAATTGGTTATGCACAAATTTTCCCTACACTTGTATAATTCGGTCGACCGTGACGCTCTTTCCTTTTCCGTTAGTGAAACGATATGTTGCGCAAGTATCGGTCAAAATTATAATATTACGCACTGACGATATCGTAATATAGTTGAGTACTATATGTGAAGGTACATTACAGTCTCAGTCAGTAGTCAGTATTGTCTATACAGGTACAGGTACATTACAGTTACCTACAGACACTGCTGTTACTACTTTTGAAATACAAGCAAAATGTTATAACAACAATAAAGCCAATATTACCAATTTTGTCAAGAATAGATAGTTCTTCATCTTCAAAACCGTGCTTACGGCAATCAAAAAGTTTCTTAAGTAGTAACTAGTAAAGCAAGTTTCTTATTTGATTATGTCCGAAGCTAATCCACGTAACTATAAGTCACCGAATCGTTCGAATTGTGTTGTAAATTCAATAGTTCACATAACGACACGTCGGTCGTCGTCGGACCAAAGAAGCATTCAGGCGGGACATGCAGCTGTCGCTTCTTTCATGGCAGTTAGGTACTTACTCAACTGGACATCAATGAGAATGATTATGGCCAACTACAATTACGCACACAATGCGTCTGCAAGTGTATTTTTGGTGCGGCTCATTTTAATTTAAATCTAATAAATTTTTTGCGGCATTGATTTTAGCAAAAATAATTGGTATTTACCTGTTACAAGATGATTATAGTGTTGGCCAAGACGAACTCATATAATACTCGTACTTACTTGACCATCTGTTTTAAAAGGTCATTCATAAATCTTCATCAAGTTAATGTTGAAGAAGAAGAACTCTACTTACTAACTATTACAATTTAAACAAGAACAACTAAAATCCTTCAGTTATCTATCTACTTAAGTGATAGTTAAAAAGTAAGTAGTCGACTCCACCAACTTGATTGAGTAGCAAACACGATTCAAACGATTTTCATGGATAGCTGATTTTCAGATTCTTTGTTTTTTTTTTTTACCTAAATTGTTGACTTTCAGCTGTTTTAGATGGGTGGCTGATAAATAGATGCCAATATTATGTTGACTGCGGTAGTCGTTTGCTTTTAGTAGAGAGGAAATGCATTATTGGTTCCTTCTACGCATATTATTATAGTGAAATTATGTTGAACAATTAATATAAACATTACCTATCGAAATGCCGATTGCTTGATCAAGGAAATTTCCTTCTCAATTTTTAAAATAACAAAATAATCCAATTAACAATGTTATTGTCTGTCTATATTAGATAGGTTAAATATATTAGATAAAGGAATCGCCCTGGTTATATAATCAGACGTTGCCACTTTAACGACTTCTGAAAGGTACAATTAGGTATTTGAAAAAAAAAAAATTTTTATTATTTATTTTAAAACTTTATTATTAATAATATTGATATTTAAAGCAAAAAAGTAAAATAAAAGTTTTTCAATTAATTATAAACAATTAAATTTTATATAAAAATCATGTGACTATAAACGCACCAAGATTGGTCACCTTATAGGTGTGACGTCATAATGTTAAAGCGATTTAATAACAGTACAGCGTTAACGGCTATTACAGGTGACTAGACAATAATATTGAACATTTATTGCTAAATAACGATACTGAACGTCACTGAACGACACTGAACGTCACTGAATGACACTGAACGACACTGAACGACACTAAACGTCACTGAACGACACTGAACGTGAACGACGACACTGAACGTCACTGAACGACACTGAACGTCACTGAACGACACTGAACGACACTGAACGTCACTTAACGACACTGAACGACGACACTGAACGTCACTGAACGTCACTGAACGACACTGAACGTCACTGAACGACACTGAACGTCACTGAACGACACTGAACGATGACACTGAACGTCACTGAATAACACTGAATGACACTGAACGACACTGAAGGACACTGAACGACGGCACTGAACGTCACTGAACGTCACTTAATGATACTGAAGTAACTGACGTGACACTGAACGTCACTGACGTGACGTGGCTGTCGCATCGGCACATGAGAAGGGACCCCCGAGCTCTCCGGTGGGATCTGCACCAGGAGCCCCTCAGTGCCTTGCCTTTGATCCCGTCGCCGAGCGACGCATTGTAGCCCCCCGAGAACCTTTCAAGGTGCTCACGGGGATGGGGGCCGCAACCCCGCCACCGTCCTCCTCGGAGTCACCACCGTACTCGATGGACGTGGTGCCTATGGTCTAAGAACCTATCACGGTGCTCACGGGGACGGGGGCCGCAACCCCGCCACCGTCCTCCTCGGAGTCACCACCGTACTCGATGGACGTGGTGCCTATGGTCTAAGAACCTATCACGGTGCTCACGGGGACGGGGGCCGCAACCCCGCCACCGTCCTCCTCGGAGTCACCACCGTACTCGATGGACGTGGTGCCTATGGTCTAAGAACCTATCACGGTGCTCACGGGGACGGGGGCCGCAACCCCGCCACCGTCCTCCTCGGAGTCACCACCGTACTCGATGGACGTGGTGCCTATGGTCTAAGAACCTATCACGGTGCTCACGGGGACGGGGGCCGCAACCCCGCCACCGTCCTCCTCGGAGTCACCACCGTACTCGATGGACGTGGTGCCTATGGTCTAAGAACCTATCACGGTGCTCACGGGGACGGGGGCCGCAACCCCGCCACCGTCCTCCTCGGAGTCACCACCGTACTCGATGGACGTGGTGCCTATGGTCTAAGAACCTATCACAGTGCTCACGGGGACGGGGGCCGCAACCCCGCCACCGTCCTCCTCGGAGTCACCACCGTACTCGATGGACGTGGTGCCTATGGTCTAAGAACCTATCACGGTGCTCACGGGGACGGGGGCCGCAACCCCGCCACCGTCCTCCTCGGAGTCACCACCGTACTCGATGGACGTGGTGCCTATGGTCTAAGAACCTATCACGGTGCTCACGGGGACGGGGGCCGCAACCCCGCCACCGTCCTCCTCGGAGTCACCACCGTACTCGATGGACGTGGTGCCTATGGTCTAAGAACCTATCACGGTGCTCACGGGGACGGGGGCCGCAACCCCGCCACCGTCCTCCTCGGAGTCACCACCGTACTCGATGGACGTGGTGCCTATGGTCTAAGAACCTATCACAGTGCTCACGGGGACGGGGGCCGCAACCCCGCCACCGTCCTCCTCGGAGTCACCACCGTACTCGATGGACGTGGTGCCTATGGTCTAAGAACCTATCACGGTGCTCACGGGGACGGGGGCCGCAACCCCGCCACCGTCCTCCTCGGAGTCACCACCGTACTCGATGGACGTGGTGCCTATGGTCTAAGAACCTATCACGGTGCTCACGGGGACGGGGGCCGCAACCCCGCCACCGTCCTCCTCGGAGTCACCACCGTACTCGATGGACGTGGTGCCTATGGTCTAAGAACCTATCACAGTGCTCACGGGGACGGGGGCCGCAACCCCGCCACCGTCCTCCTCGGAGTCACCACCGTACTCGATGGACGTGGTGCCTATGGTCTAAGAACCTATCACGGTGCTCACGGGGACGGGGGCCGCAACCCCGCCACCGTCCTCCTCGGAGTCACCACCGTACTCGATGGACGTGGTGCCTATGGTCTAAGAACCTATCACGGTGCTCACGGGGACGGGGGCCGCAACCCCGCCACCGTCCTCCTCGGAGTCACCACCGTACTCGATGGACGTGGTGCCTATGGTCTAAGAACCTATCACGGTGCTCACGGGGACGGGGGCCGCAACCCCGCCACCGTCCTCCTCGGAGTCACCACCGTACTCGATGGACGTGGTGCCTATGGTCTAAGAACCTATCACGGTGCTCACGGGGACGGGGGCCGCAACCCCGCCACCGTCCTCCTCGGAGTCACCACCGTACTCGATGGACGTGGTGCCTATGGTCTAAGAACCTATCACGGTGCTCACGGGGACGGGGGCCGCAACCCCGCCACCGTCCTCCTCGGAGTCACCACCGTACTCGATGGACGTGGTGCCTATGGTCTAAGAACCTATCACAGTGCTCACGGGGACGGGGGCCGCAACCCCGCCACCGTCCTCCTCGGAGTCACCACCGTACTCGATGGACGTGGTGCCTATGGTCTAAGAACCTATCACGGTGCTCACGGGGACGGGGGCCGCAACCCCGCCACCGTCCTCCTCGGAGTCACCACCGTACTCGATGGACGTGGTGCCTATGGTCTAAGAACCTATCACGGTGCTCACGGGGACGGGGGCCGCAACCCCGCCACCGTCCTCCTCGGAGTCACCACCGTACTCGATGGACGTGGTGCCTATGGTCTAAGAACCTATCACAGTGCTCACGGGGACGGGGGCCGCAACCCCGCCACCTTCCTCCTCGAAGTCGCCGCCGTACTCGATGGACGTGGTGCCTACGGCCTAAGAGTTTAGGTGAGATGGTGGATGGTGGTCTTAAGATTTTTGCTTATCACACGTTCGGGGCCTCTGTGGCACGGGAGCCCTGTATTATTGATACGGCGGTAGATACGCCCCTGCTTCTCATCTTTGTCATAGTGAAATTATTAGTTTTTTCATTAACTTTTTTATTTAGATAGATAGATAGAGAACTCTTTATTGCATACCAAAAAGTACAGGAAAACAAAGAAGTACAAAGAAAATAGTTAGTTAGTTGTATGTTTACTGGTTATCTAGAAAACATGAGACAGTCCGACAGTAATACATTATAATTATTGTCTTACATAATTTATTTTTTAATTAATATTTTATAGGGGGCGTTTATAAAATGGGTATTATGAACTTAAAAGAAAATAATGTATGATGATAAGTTGTCTAATTTACAACAATGTAGTGATTAACGGTAAATGGAACTGTTTGTAGTCGATATGATACTTTTTATGTGTTTCATAACAATAGGGCTATTACCGATATCAGAGGTGACGCGTCAGCTGTGGATCAATGCTCGGTTGATGCTAGTACCCACTTCAGTAGGTATAATAATAATACCAGCCCTTGTTTATGTCCCACTGCTGGGCACGGGCCTCCCCTCAAGATGAGGGGGCTTAGGCCATAGTCCACCACGCTGGCCAAGTGCGGGTTGGCGGACTTCACACGTCATTCGAGAGCTAGTTAGGCTTTCTCAGACATGCAGGTTTCCTCACGATGTTTTCCTTCACCAAAAGCTAGTAACAATCGCACAAAGACGATTCGCACATGATTCAATGAAGAAATCAGAGGTTGGAACCTGCGCACCTTGTTTCCAAGGCAAGCGCTCGCCCACTGAGCTGTTATCGCTGTTCAGTAGGTATAGGACAGTATAAATGCCTTGAAAATACAGCGATGGGGAGGAAGCCTTCTAAAGGTACCCAGTCTCAGTAGGAGGCCTGGAAATGTGGGATTCTTACCCACTAAAGCCTCCCCAATGGCCCTCATCGCTATGGAGAGGGCACTCCATTCGGACCTCGCTAGAATCACTCCATGATTCTAGCGAGGTCCGAATGGAGTGCCCTCTCCATAGCTCACTAGAGCTCTTCCTGGGTAACCCCAGGCTGTCTGCTAACGCAGATAAACCACACTCTCCGGTACCCTTGAAGTACGGATTCACAACGACGCAAAGCCTACAGCGCGTCGTCTCGCCCGCCTTGGGGTCGCGATTAGTATGGACGCACAGAATCCCTACCCTGTGCTTCTCCGACCCAGAAGCCCCATTTAATGCAGGGGATACCTCACTACATTTATTTTGGGCCCCTGATGTTGGGGCCGGAGGGCCGAAGCGAATAGCGCCGCCGCCGCGCCGCTCCGAACCTGTCGCCTCCGCCAAGCGGGATCAGCCTTCTCCCAATCCCTCTATGCAGCCTCCTTCTGAGACATAGGGGCCGGAGGACTGAAGATAATAGCTCCGACGCTGTCGCCTCCGCCGAGCGGGATCGGCCCCTGCCAATCCCACTCCGCGGCCTCGCGGAGATATAGCGCTCTCCCAGAATAACGCTATGCTCCCTCCACGCCGATGCCTCCATCAGCATAGTCAATACTTGGGGTGCTGGGTTAGAATAGAATCCCCCCATCTCCTCTCGTTGATTGTCGTAAGAGGCGACTAAGCGAGAACGGGTAGACGGGCAGCAGCGTCTTTCTTTTGAATGTATCTTCCACCTATACTGCTATCCTCAAGCCGCCTGCCAAGCGTGGGGATTATGGCAAACGCTCCCTTTTTTTAGCTGTGGATGTCTTTCGGCTGCTAATGATGATGATGATAGTCGACACTACTGCTGGCAGAAAGAGCCCACGCAAAGCACTCTTCAAGCGTGTACTGAGCGGAATTCCGGTCACCGCCACAATGATGGCATGTTGTCGTTGCCTCTCGCCTTATTCACATAATCACTGAAGCAACTGAGCGATGTTAGCCTAGTGGCTGGACTAGATGGTAGTGGTCCAAGTAGGTACCACCAGAGTGTCAGATATTCTGACCTCACAATAAGCAGCAACGTTTTATTTTCCGGTATAAAGGACACTGTGTTATGGTGTAACAGCTGCTAGGTCTTAACGGCATCATAGTGTCAGGATTTCTGCTGCAGCATTCCGGCCGCCACTGTAGCTGGTAAAATTACCGGGCGTAAGAGACTAAAATAATTAGTGTCTTCGGTGTCGAAAGGCATTGTGATGCAGTGTTTGGTGTGCATCATTCATGTTTGAAAAAGGTACATTATTTCTGTAGTCTGATGCTTCTTTGTTCATTTGACTCAGCTCAGTGCGACCTCGAACATTTGTCGATGTAAATATTGTA
Organism: Furcula furcula; assembly: GCA_911728495.1. NCBI lineage: Eukaryota > Metazoa > Arthropoda > Insecta > Lepidoptera > Notodontidae > Furcula > Furcula furcula. The sequence continues at coordinate 10,192,745 of OU452250.1, forward strand.
TGTAAATAATGTACATCAACGACTCGAGTTCTGTTATTTAATATCCAAGTCGCTGACAAACATACCTAATAGGGAAGTAAAATGAATTGTAAAAAAAAATTGAAAACATATAATATGTACACACTATCTTATTACCCTATATAAAGCTGCGTGAGCTTGAACTGCAGGACTCTTACAAGCTTAAGTTTATGATATATTTACTGTAAATTTTAAAAAAAAAAAATCTTATACATATAATTGAAAAAAGACAAGCCCGCTGAGTTTCTTGCCAGATCTTCTCAGTGGAGGCCGCGTTATGATCCGGTGGTAGTTGCAAAAATGACAATATGTAAGAGCCCCCGTGCGGCCTATGCATTCCTAATAAAGAATTTTGAATTTGATTATCTATATCTATACTTATAATAAAACTGTAACAGGTCCAATTCTGTACATTGAAGATTTTTTAAAATTATATTTGGAGGGCATTCTATAACCGATACTGAGGCCGAAAATATATTTTTTAAAATTTTTGTCTGTCTGTCTGTCTGTATCACGGCTGCGCATCACGCCGAAACTACTGAATGGATTCAAATGAAACTTGGCATGATTTGAGATCTTACTACGAGGTAGGGCATAGGATACTTTTTATCCCGTAATCTAGCACGGTTTTTTTGGGAGAGGGGATTAAAGTCAAAATGGGTACTTGGTTATACGCTTTTTCCGATTTTATCAATTTTTCTTTATAATATAATAAATATTAGTAAGGGAACGCTCGATAAAGAGTTGTTATCAAGGTTTTGTAATCGATCGGGTTAAGCAACGTTAGGTAAAGTCATTATATAGATGGGTGACCGTTTAACGCCATTTGAACCAAACGGGTCCGTGCTTCGGAGAGCAAGTAAAAAGTGGGTCCCAGTTTTTAACCGACTATAAAAAAGGAGGTTATGTGTTCGATGCGAATGTCTGTTATTAAAAGTTTAGATAACGTAAAAATAGCGCAGGCGGAGCTGCGTGGGTCAGCTAGTACTTATACTTAATACGACTATGAATAGATGGGAAAATTCCACACACGCTCACCAGATCCAAAAATAGGCAGAGCCTGTACTATGGTCGCAACCAACTGATTTTATACACTGCTGCTTCGCGCCAGAATATCTGACTGTGTGGTTACACTAGAAACTTACTTTCTAGAAAATAGTATCTATTATCTACACAGGTACTATTGAGATTATTATTTTGAAATATGTGAGTAGGTACAGGTAATGAAAAGAGATTCTTAGCATTAAACTTCAGCCTTAGCTTTAAACTTAGGACATAGATTCGCAAATTTATTTTACCTACAGCCCACTTTGAGTAGCTATCAAACATTTTCTATATGCCCCACATTTTCCTAAAGCAGCGATTGCAATTTAAATCCGTAAACTCCCAGAACTCTACTCAAACTAAGAAATAGGTTACGTTTAAGGGGGAGTGGGGTTATTTCTGAGTTCAAGGTTTAAAATATTACAAAATAAATTATCTTTGCCTTTTTTTGCTAAACAACCAACGTCCCTTTAGGCAACGTTAACGTCCCCCTAACTTTTTTTGTCTTGCTGTCAGCCCTCTGAAAGTGTCCAGCGCCCATGAGTCGGTAAGGGCGTTATCGCCCACTTTGAGAAAGAGTGATTTAGGTGATTGCTTGTTATGCTTGGAAAAACTAGAAAATGAAGTTCCTTGTATAGGTACAAGCGGAAATATTACATTGACTGTTAATGTTCAATTGTTTCTCTAACAGTAGCATGACATTATGAAAATAGCGTAATCGGGTGGAAAATTAAACTGAGAAGTTGAAATTTACGTGAATTTTATAATACTTAACCTTGCCTCTTCCAAGGACCGGCGATATTCACAACAGACTTTTAAAACGGAGGAGGTTCATAATTCGACTGAATGAATTCTTTATTTTTAGAAAGAGTTACATCCCAGAATAGAGTCATATAGAAATTTTGTCCTGATCTGATTGTTGGGCTTAGCACGTAGAACTCTTAAAGAGGCAAGAAATATTACCTAACACAAAAACTCATAGTTAAGTTACGGTATTGGTGGTAGGATTTTACAAAAAAAATGTTATATAGTCTATGACATATAATTCATCTAAGAGTCTATGTTATTATGTTATACCTATAGTAAAGTAAAAGAGTGATTACGTCAGCTATCATAAATAAGTAACTTATAAAGTTGCCTGATGAATATTAATTATTTGCAGGAATAACTCAGTAGGAAGTAAATACTACGCAACAACAAGGGGAAACTTCCATTTATATTTTTTTAAGAGAGACACAACTAGGGGCCGTACCACCACCTCTGTCATCTTACGTTATCAATAGAACTTGACAGAGCTATAAACTACGTATATGGACATCTCTACCTCGTGTCAAATAACATAATAACAATTTAATAGAGGTGATGGTCTCCCCTACAAGTCTTAAAACCCGCAAAGATTCATAATAAGCCTTCCCATGATAGGCCATATTGGTAAGTACCCAGTTCTCCTTGTCAATCCCAATCTTGGCCATTACTCTTAAATGTGATTAAATGTAGTTCATGAGGAACTTGCCACTGGGTCAAGGTCCGCGAAGGTAAATATGCGACTGAGGTATAATGGTAGATGACAAGCCTACAGAACCGGTTCCACAGCTCATCGCTAGGGTCCGCACGTTTTATAATTTTGGGAGACTAATTTCGCAAGTCAGTTTCGATTTCATCATTGTCTTATTTTGCGATGAAGATACTTGAACTTGTTATGTTTAATAAGCGCTCCTTCATTAGGGAATGTGTGTTTTGTTTACAGTAGTAATTTTTAAATCAACTACTTTTAAGAATTTTATCGCGGTTTCTTTTAGATTTTACTATCCCGACGTTTCGAATGCTTTGCAGCACCCATGATCACGGGAGGACTGGGATGTTGAACGTCCTTATGTCACAATTATGCCGGTGTACCCTCAGGTCTTTTTAGTCATTATTGTTGGTCCGATCTACGCAGTAATAGCTTACAGTAGGTATCTTGAGGCCGTGCGGTGTTTTGATTGGTATTGAAAACGTTTGGTTTGGACGGTGAAAAGTGTTTTATTTTCGCCCTTTACCTTATATTTTTACGAAATTTCATAAATGAAAGTTCATGCCTCATTATTTGAATATACCTTTAGTTAACTAAAGCTTCAGTGGGTCTAAAAAGCCCACATTAACCACTTCATCTAAAAGGAATTCGTATTCTGCTTTCTCAGCAGATTCTTCGCAATTCCTGTAATTTCCGTAAATCATATTAAATTCATTTGTAGGTCGGCTGAAGGTAAACCAATCGTATCTTACAGTGTTCCTTTATGGAGCACTAATGTAAAATTAGATACGTGACTCTCTTTCTTAAGTTAATAGCATGATATCGCAAATCGCCATGAAAAGTTAATACAGTGAATGTAATTTTTTCAAACATAATAATAAATTTGTCCTGGCCGATGTGACTACAGTGGCCAATATTTCACAATATCAACTATTTCCGCGGAAAATATATATATAGTGCACAAGTGCCTGCGTAGACGTCTCTCTTTCCGTATTTCTACAATTTGATGGAACGGAAGACCGAAACGACCAGAGTGAGGTCAGGTGCAGGACCGATTTTATACATGAACAGACGATCAGGTGGTCGGCCTGCATTGTCGTAACCAGGAACAACTACATAAAGTAAACCCGTGACCTCCGGGTTGCAAAGCAAGCGGTTTTCAGCTGCTCCACGGAGGCCATTAATACAAGAATACACGCATTAAACAGTGAATCATTGCCACCCTATTAGCAATGCGATGTATGTCAACAACGTTATACACTGTCAATACCTGTTTTGTTTTGAATATTCTCGATGCAACATATTGTTTGGTAGCGATTGTTAATAACAAAATGCAATGTTATTAAGAAAACGTATGAGTGGATAGGGAGCTGATGTTAGCTTGTTTATCTTTTAGAAACGCAGTAGTTATCTATACTTATAATAAAACTGTAACAGGTCCAATTCTGTACATTGAAGTTATTTTGAAAATTATATTTGGAGGGCATTCTATAACAGATACTGAGGCCGAAAATGTAATTTTTTTAATTTTTGTCTGTCTGTCTGTCTGTCTGTCTGTCTGTCTGTCTGTCTGTCTGTCTGTATCACGGCTACGCATCACGCCGAAACTACTGAATGGATTCAGATGAAACTTGGCACGATTTGAGATCTTACTATGAGGTAGGACATAGGATACTTTTTATCCCGTAATCTAGCACGGTTCTTTTGATTAAAGTCAAAATGGGTACTTGGTTATACGCTTGGTCCGATTTTATCAATTTTTCTTTATAATATAATAAATATTAGTAAGGGAACACTCATAGTGAGTTGTTATCAAGGTTTGTAATCGATCGGGTTAAGCAACGTTAGGTAAGGTCATGAAATAGATGGGTGACCGTTTAACGCCATTTGAACTTAACGGGTCCGTGCTTCGGAGAGCAAGTAAAAAGTGGGTCGCAGTTTTAACCGACTATAAAAAAGGAGGTTATGTATTCGATGCGAATGTCTGTTATTAAAAGTAGCGCAGGCGGAGCTGCGTGGGTCAGCTAGTTTATAATATGAATAGATTTTAAAGCAATTGGTGAAAGAAGCCCCGTTTGTCTGATGGTAAGCGTCACGCCTCCCCGAATGCCCGATAGACAGCTAAGTCTTTTAAGCCTGATAATTTTGCCAGCTACAGTGCTGCTGCTTGGACTTGTTACAAGGAAAAGGAACTAATCTTACTAAATAATCTTATACTTATACCTGAACATCGAACCTAGTGCTTTTGAAGACTACGTAAGATCTGATATAGCGAACAAAATTTTCATCACATAACATATTACCAGTGGTAATAAGTCAATCAGACTATCATTCCTTCAAAAATATACGGTACGTACTTATCCGCCAATGAATATTTTTCACGGAAATATGTCTAATTTAGTGTTGCAGTACCTATAGTGATATTTTTGCAATATCACTATGGTGATATTTGCAATATCAGTATGATAGGTAAGTAGGTAAATGATGCAACAATTTATTTTCATAATGTATTTTGTATATCTTCCTTACTTCTACGAAATAATTATATGAACAAACTGAAATCTCGTATCTCAAGCAACTTTACACATATAAAAATTGTACATATTTTAATTAAATGACCACCAGTTTAATCCTGTCAAATATACAATTACGTAGAAAAGTATTTTTTTTTTACGAAATAGAAATAAACTACAAGTAACTAGAGCACGAACTCATCATGGAAAGTTATCAATTTTATTTGAGGTAGTTGATTTGTATAATAATCTACAAGCCGATATAAAAGAGTAGGTATGATCAATTAAATACTTACAAAACCAAACTGAAGAAACACCTATACTCCATCCCAAATAAGCTTGGAGGCGATTACAAGTTCGTTTGCGGCTCAATAACTACATAACGCATACATTGTCAACTAGGCGCGTCAGCAAAAACAATTTTTAACCGACTTCAAAAAAGGAGGAGGTTCTCAATTCGTCTGTATATATATATTTTTTTTTTTATGTATGTTCGCGCATAACTGTCAATTATGAACCGATTTGAAAAAATCTTTCTTCCATCCATTCTTCAATCCATTGATTGGGTCCCATAAAAAAATTATTGCGTAGTAATAAGTAGTTCCTAAAAAACAAGAATGGTGACTGCGCACTGAGAGCTGCAGGAAAGCCTATATCGATGACTTTATGTCGCTTTTTAAGGACAAAAATGGTCATAACTCTGGCAAATATTTACCAATTTCAATGATTCTTTTTTTATTCGAAAGAAGAAACCACTGTATTAAATCTGTATGAATTTTATTACAACCGGATAAGAAATTCCTGGAGGACCATGAACGATGTGGAGGAATTTATCTGATAAAAACCATAAAACTGATGTTCTCCATTACATTACTCTGACAAATATGAACCGATTTCGATGATTCTTTCTTTATTCGAGAGAGTAAACTACTATGATGATTCCATGTAAATTTTATTACGACCGGATATTTTTTTTCTGAAGAAACATGAATTATGTAAAACTATGTAGACGATAATGTGATCATAACCATCATCATTTTACCGTCTTCGATGGTTCAATCTTTATGTATGAAAATATCACTAAAAAGTTTAAAATAAAATCTTTTTAAAAAAAATTGAACCGTCTTCAATATCACTGAAAAACATTAAAATAATTTAAATATTATTGAAGTTGGTGCCAAATACGAGTATACACAGCAGGTACGCTAACACCAACTTAAATAATATTTAAATTATTTTATACTGAGGTCGGTTCAATATTTTTTTTAAAAAGATTTTATTGTATGTTAAAAATTCCAAGGGGCTCTGCAGTTTGCATAGATATTACTTAACTACAAGATGTTTAAACACACGCCACGTAATCTGAACTATGTAGATCTCACAATCAGAGAAGTTTTAATCCGCCGCAAACGTTTATCTTTATTACAACTTTTTAGATATGATAAAAGGATTTTTCTAGCAAACCTCTTTCTTCAATTAGTTTAACATGTCGAAATAATCGAGATAAAAGTTACCGTGTCTACAGAATCTTCCTCAGCATCAGCATGGTTATGATAATCTTAAACTAAGAATGCTTGTAGGACGACCAGATAGGTCATCAACACAGAGTCAGATATTTCACCACCAAGTGAAAACGTTGCTGTAGTCCAGTGTTAAGGGCATTGTTGCAATTCTGGCGGGCTTGTTGGTCTAGTGGTTAGACACCCTGGCCGCTGACCAAATAGGTCGTGGGTTCGATTCCCACCAAGTGTCTGGGTGTTTTATCTATTGATACAAGTACGTATTTACAAAAAAAAAGTAGGTATATAAGTATTAGTATCAGTTGTCTACATAGTACAGGCTCTGCCTAGTTTGGGATCAGATGACCGTGTGTGGATTGTCCCAGATAAAAAAAATGGTACTAATCCCACCACTCATTCCCACCACCGTGACTCCTGCCAGTCAGGATCTACAGTGGTCGCCAGTGAAGACACCGAGGTTCGACCCTCAGCGAGTCCCCGGGAAACGTCTTGTCTTGGAACCTGCAACAATTAATTTAATTAGAAAACTGAAAAGTATATAGGAGTTAGAAAAATATAAAGTCCACTTCCCTCCTTCGCAAAGCGGGAGACAAGTGAAAATCACACAGGTCGATATAACCTTAGAACGAAAGATTCTTGCACTGTAGCTAGTGAAATTACCGGACACAAGAGGCTTAATAACTAATGTTTCGGGTGACGGGTGACGAGCGACAGTGCAATGCAGCTGTCGATAGGCTCGCGTATCGCTTACTATCAGCATGGGTAAACGTCTCGCTTGTCTGGTCACTAGGTTAAGGGGGTAACAACGGTAAAATTGCAAAAATAGGCTTAGTTTAAAGAGTTCGATGGATCAATCCGCTATTGCATTGGCTATGAAAATTATATGTACTTATACCTCAGATCTTCAGCAAATAGGTTTATTGATTAGATATTGGATTAAATATAACGTTTTCAAGCAATATGTATTTAAAAAATGTACTACGTTGGATATGAATTGTGTTAGCGTTCAATATCCGTTCATCGGATAGACGTCAAACTTGGACTATAAAAAGCTTATAACCTATTCTACAAGTTGTATTGATTACATTTCTTAATTTCATTCATGTTTTACAAGAAATTATTGAAAAACCACGTACGCGATGCATTTCCCCTTGCAGCGCCCCCGCGATCGCCTTTCATCAGTCCTTCGTGGACTGTTAAGGAGGGTGGACGTGTTCGATTTTTTTTTTGACAGGACGAATTTAATTTAAATGATTTTGAACATATTTTTACTTAAGATATGTTACTTATGGTATAATTATAACATTATAAATCATTTCAAATGAAATCTATACTTCTATATTTAATTAAAGATATTTTTATAGTAATACCATATTTTTGGTTCATCATAGAGTATGCGAAAGTAGCGTTGCCGAGTATTATGCCTAACTTTTAAAGCGTATCAGAGTCATATATGATCTTACTAATTTAAATCGTATTTAATGCTGTCGTGTGTAGGTCGACAAAATGACATACATTATGATATCCTGTACATTATGATTTTTTTTTTCAAAACATGAACGGTGGTATTACTTCTATCATGTTGGTTTTTGCAACTTGGCAACGAGTCGAGTACCTGGGTGGTTGGCTTGGTGGTGAGTAACACGCTTACCTACGAACAGTTGCATTGGACAGTTGCTCGTCTTTTGAGACATCTGGATGGTTAAGTTGGAAGGGTACTTGTGTGCTATCTAGGTGGCGCCACTTTAATCTTAGATTTCTTCCACTATGTAACATAAGTAGAATGTCACTGTAGCTGGCAAAAAAACTATCGGACCAAAAGGTTTTGGATGACAGGGACAGGAAGAGACTTTTCTATGGGTGGGTGCTTCGATTACTATCAGGTAATCCCTTGTTACTTAACTAAGTTGCGTAACAATAAACTGATGGTGTTGTTGGCAGGCACGAGAAAAAATACCACTGCGTTAAAATGTTAGTCACTCTAAAACCAGATTGCTTATTAGAATCAATGTAAATTAAATATCTTATTAAATTTTAGATTACCTATGCACCTACCACTATTACCCTCTGCACATCCAAAGGTAGACTGGCAGAGAATGCCTAAGGCATTAAGTCCGCCTTGTACATATTTAAGTGTGCTAAAGAATAAATAAAATAAAATGTCAAATGCTCCGCGTAGTTCAAACCCCGCGATGGGTACAGAACTCAAAATGAAGTTACGTTACTTACTCTCGCGGCCACGAACGGTGTATCACCTTTAGGACGACAATCGCTTGCACGAGCCGGCCCAAAATACATGCGGGCGGGGTAAACGCCCGGAACGTCGTTCATTTTGATTGGTACAGCGGGAAACTGGTATAGCGTTCGTGTCCGCGATAGTACATAATATGACGTTACAATAAAAAAGACTATTACTGAATTCGTGCGTTCAAACAAACAGTGCTATGGATTCCTTTGGCAGCCACGTATATTGAATAACAACACAGGTCCGTTGATTTTGTAGTTTGCTACCCTGGTCGCTGACCTTAAGGTCTTGGGGTCGATTCCCACACAGGACAAACATTCATGTTTGTCCTGTGTGGGACGTGTGTCCACTTTTTTACCTGTACTTAATTATGTAAAAAGTTAAGTATCTTATCATAGTTTCAGTTAGATGGCCATTATGGAGTCGATCACGGAACTCATCAACATCATCATCAGCAGCCGAAACGTCCACTGTTCAACAAAGGCCCTCTCTCCCTTAGAGGGGAGGGGTTGCCATAATCCCCACGCCTGGCAGGCGGTTGGGGATCGCAATATAGGTGGTAGGTAATCCAATAAAAAGTCGCTGCTGCTCGTCTTCTTGTTTTTCCTTAGTCGCCTTTTACGGACACCCAACGGGAGGAGATGGATGGATTATTGTTATCACGGAATTAATTGTCGCAATAATAATAATTTATAATTTTTAGGTTTACACGACTTGGGTCGACGTTGGGTATTTGGTCTTGAGTAAGGTTGGATGCTAGCAAGCTTCCAAGATTCGGGTACTTGTGCCGCTCTTAAAGAGAATATACGCATTAGAATAGGAAACATTACAGTTACACGCTTCTTTAATAACACCGCGAGCATCTCACCAGGGCCACTGGCATGCATTGCAGCATCTTAAGTCACTCTCTTTATCAAACTCGAACATCTCAATCAATCATCAATTTGGTTTCAGTTCATTTTTCCAGGGATCAAAAAGCTTCTAACTAAACTATCAGATGGATGTTTATTGGTTAGAGAATTTGGAACTAATTCAGGAAATATGTTAAAAAGGTCCCTTTTTAAGAAAAAAAATCTATATTTTGAAGGCTCTGTTAAACGCTTTTGTTTTGACGTGCAGAATAGAAACCTTAGAACTTTGTGCATAGTTTCATTTCAAGTACGCTTACAGTAGTCACGGCGGATCTTTGTGTGTCTGAATTTGGCTGCAAGACGCTGCGTAGTAGCTATTTTTAGGTTTATGTATTCAGAACTCACAACTGTACTTGCGCAATGGTTCGCCAACCCTAACTTCAGACACACAAAAACCCGCTGTGACTACTGTAAGTTATAAGTAGTACGAATGTATATGGATTCCGAATGGCAGGTACAATGTATTCAGCTGGGTCGAAGTGCGTTCCGGTTGTAATCGGAACTAACTAATAACCACCAACAATAGAAAACAAGTATGTATAAGTCTCACTAGTCAGGCATTGGCCATTCTATAATAGACGGACTGAACCTTTTATATGAAGTTTGGAATATGAAATGCAATAATCCATATCCTGACGCAACACGTCAACTACGTTACCACTGTCGGTTGTTGGGTTATCAGATTGTAATTATAGGTGGCAGGCCATGGTATAAATCAAGATATAAAACAGTGGATTACCGTTCTTAAACTGCATGAGTCTTGTTCTTTCCGTGCCACTATGAAATGACAAAAAGCTTTGCCAGAGTTAAAATCGGTTATTATCATGCATTTAAATAATTCATCAGTCATTTATTTTACGTATACATAATCAACAAAACATTCAAAAGTTATATTATTAAGTATATTTGCAATAGATATAATTTTATTGAAATTTAATACTATAACGGAATAGGCAAAATTAACAAAACTATTCGATATGTAATATTCATATTTGCTGGTAGCGCCCTCTACGATGACAACTCTCGGCCGGAGCGGCCAGATTCTCAAGGTCATTGGCGCATGTTACCCCCTTAAATAAGAAAAACTTATTGCATGGCTGCCCTACTTTTATGCGATCTGATGCGTCCCAGTTTTTTTTTATACTACCAAGGTGGCAAGCAAGCATGCGGCCTGCCTGATGGTAAGCAGTCACCGCAGCCTATAGACGCTAGCAACACCAGAAGAATCACTAGCGCGATGCCAACCTGTAAGGGATTAGATATTAAGTCTTTTATGTCCGCTAATTTCACCAGCTACAGTGCCCTTCACAGCGGAACACAGGAATGCTTACACACTGCTGCTTGGCGGCAGAATATCTGACACTGCGGTGGTACCTGCCTGGACGGTTCCTTGCACAAGGAACCTACCACCAAGTAATAGAATTAAACCATTTGCAAGTTAATTGGTCAATCACAAACCTTGGTACTTGACACCTTGCTAATTTTTGCACACCGCCGGGAAGTATCCAAAATACTCTTCTATAGCTATTGAAATGGGTTCCGTCTCTGGTCGTCATATGGATACTTAATCATCTAAGTTTCATCTTCACCATCAGACGAAAAACGTCCACTGCTGAAGAAAGGCATCCCCTTTAGACGGGAAGGGTTGCTATAATCCCCACGCTTGGCGCACGTCGTTTTGGGGATCGATCGCAGTAGGTATAGGTGGTAGATAATCCAATAGAAAGACACTGCAGCCCGTCTTCTTATTATCCCTTACGCCTCTTACAGACACCCAACGGAGAAGGGAGAGTGCTATTCTTACCCGGACACCCCACGGGTAGCACAGCTAGGTTTGGTTAAGTGATAATATGTAAGGCGTTTTATCATATCGCGTCCACAGCCGTCGCATCTTTTTTTGGGAATATAGATTACTGTAAGCCATAGACGGCCATGTCATCTCCGCCAAACAAACGGGGCAAAACCTTACATACTAGCTGAAAAGACAGTTAATCGGCAAGCTAACTTGCAGGGCCTCAGGACAAAATCCATAGATGATACTTATATACGCAGGATCACAGGCCATGGCCTCGGCTTAACTGCCTTTGCGGCAACGGCTTGGTGGCGCGGCGGTACTGTGTTCTAAGGCCTACAGTAGCAAAACTTTAACGTTTTCGTTGATGATGATCAACTAGACGTGAGGATTTAATACTCCGTGTAAATTCTGGATTGGATACAGAACATCTGTGCTAATAATGCTCCATCAATTTGCACGCCGTTGAGTCATATCCATGACAATATCAACCGCCGTAGTCGGCCGGCTATTGCGCGGTGCGAATATGAACGAGGTTCACGTTTGTTTGAACATCTAGTTTTATTTTGGTTATTATATGTGGATATCAAATAGAAATAATATGGATTAACTTGAGGTTTTTTTTGTCGTATGGTTAGTGATTAACCTGGTGTCATAGTTTTGAAGCTGCCTTTAGCTTAACGACTGCTGTCTAGATGACTATAGCCGGGACCGACTTTTAACGTGCCCTCCGAAGCACGGAGACGCTCAGTTCAAATGCCACTAAACGGTCACCCATCTAAGGACTAACCTGCCTGACGTTGCTTACCCAACAGATCGCGAACAGTGGTTACACCTGGCTATGAGCGGCTATGAGGTTTATGAATAAATAAGTAAAGTTGCAATTAGGCAGAGCCTGTAATATGGAAACCAGACAACTGATACTAATACTTATATACTTGTTTTTTGTAAATACATACTTAGATAGATAAATAACACCCAGACACTTGGTGGGAATCGAACCCACGACCCATCGGTTAGCAGCCAGCCAGGGTTTCAATTAATATTCTACACAAGAAGCAAATTAATAAGCGTCAGTGAAAAGTAAAGAAAAGGAAGTAACGTAGGAGATATCTACAGGCGTATCTAATAAGTACAACGTAGGTACCGCAAGTCAATAAAAGGTAAAAAATATCCTTCTGAGGCATTCGGGCAAAAATATCAAAAAACAGTAGTTTGGAAAAGAAATATGGCTTCGAAACATAGAATGGGGTGGTATCATACATATCGTTGGGAAATCTATTTATTTATTTTATTGCTATTCATCTTAAAGTAGTGCTTGACTAGATAGTCCCACCTGATGGAAAGCGGCGACGCAATAGAGGATGGTAAAGCACACTAGCTTATTCACTCCAAGATATTTAGACTTCCTTGACTTAAGACTTTATTTAGTGGTGCTCGTCTTCCCGGAGTATTGTACAATTTACATAGGTACTAATCTGGTTGATCATCTTCGATTTCGTTCAAGTGATGAGGTCACAGTTTTTGTGAACCGTTGTCATTGTTTAGACTCTGAGGTTTCACGCTTCACGGTTGCCGATTTAGAACGTTAATTAGCTTGTACCCGCTTTGCGCGTGTATATATTAGATAAGTGTTGGGAATGCTATCTTGTTTAGTACTGATTAGTTGTAAATTGATTTGAAAGGCACAAAGTTAATAATGTTGGCACATCACTAGAAAACAAAGAAAATACATTTTATCCTTACTTGCGCATTTCATCCAGCATGAGTTTTTTTTGTCAAATGAGATTAATTTACTCGTATACGAGTATTTACCAGGCCAGCCTGTGTGTGCTCCGTGGGACTAAGGGAAAACAAGAAGACGGGCAGCAGCGTCTTTCTATTGGATTACTTACCACCTATACTGCGATCCCCAAGACGTCTGCCAAGCGATGGGATTATGGCAACCCCTCCCTTATAAGGGTCTTTGTCCAGCCGTGGACATCTTTCTTTGATGAACAATTGAATTGATTAAAAGATTGTAGGGGTAATAATAATATTCTGGGACAATTCCACACACGGTCATCTGATCCCAAACTAGGCAGAGCCTGTACTATGGAAACCAGATAACTGATACTAATACTTATATACTTTTTTTTGTAAATATATACTTAAATAGATAAATAACACCCAGAAACTTGGCGGGAATCGAACCCACGACCTATCGGGTAGCAGCCAGCGTGTCTACCCACTATACCAACAGGCCTGTCAAGATGTTCTGAGGTCTAAGTAGATCAACGCATTTATCGATTGTGGACATTACTAAGTATATAATAGAAATAACACTGTTACAGGGCAAGTATATTTATTATTAATTAATTAAATATTTACTTAATTATCAAGTTCCTGTTGCTCGCAGTTGCGGATACTCCACAATTCATAAAAGATAAAGGATGACAATGTAAATAACACGACATTAGTTTGATCGCATTTATTAAATTACTATTAAATATATCACATATTATCCTAATCGTAATATGTATGTGCAGATCAAGTAATCTCGAAATTACGAAATTAATGAATTCTTTCAATAGCGAGAGGATTTAGATATTTAACTATCAAACATATATTCTGTAAGAATTCTCTAAGGTAAGACTGGTTCTGGAGTGGAGACCAGGTGGAGTGACGACAGGCGCGGTCGCAGCCAACGATTTTGGGGGGGGGGGGGGGTGTCACATTTGACGGTCCCGTTGGTGTTGTACCTAGACTAGGTTAGGGTTAATTGCTACCGGCCGTGTACGAATAAGGATTGGGGGGGGGGGGGGGTCATGACCCCTACGACCCCCCCTCTCGGACCGCCACTGAGTGACGATATACGCAAAGCAGGAATAAATGAGGAGAGCCGAAGACCGGACTCAATGATGTGTATTAGGGAAGGCGTATGGCCAGCCGTGGACTAAATTAGGCTGATTATGATGATGATGTGATTATTTAAATAACTTCATGCACATAAAATACAAGATGGAATGCCTTAGGCATTTTCTAACAGTCTAGTTTTGGGTAGATAAGAAATATTTTACAAGACACAACATGACATGTACTCACACACTACACTACTACTTCTGTAACATGTCGCTTGGGGGACTGAGGGCCTAGACAAGATGTGCAATCGCTTCATAGCGTTTTTTTTTTTTTTTTTTTTTTTTTTTTTTTTTTTTTTTTTTTTTTTTTTTTTTTTTTTTTGGGAATGATAGACGCTGTTAACCGCAGATGGCTATTGCAGCTTCACCGGACAATAAAATATAGCGAATCTATTTCTTCATTCGCTAACGGTGTGAATTCCCTATAATTTGTCACGTGATTTTGCGATGACTTATGTCATTCTCATACATTTTTATACTTTCTATTAGCGATAACGATTGTAGAATGTTACATTGTCTAGGGGGGCTGGTCCGACTACTACCCCTTTAGCCTTTTAGTTTGTTGTTTTTTCGTCGTATTTTTTCATTTTTGTCTCTCTTATCTAACTGTAACAAGACAAACAATGTTTAAAAAAAAGTGAATAAAAAAAGACAAGCCCGCTGAGTTTCTTGCCATATCTTCTCAGTTGAGGCCGCGTTGTGATCGGGTGGAAGATTAAAAAAAAATACCGTTCTAAAGTGCTAACGTAAGCCTGTGAAATAAATAATATTGAATTTGAATTTGGATATAAGTATGGTTATAGTCTAACAAGATTATCAATATCCCTAGTGACCATTATAGTTACAAGAATAATAGTGTTGGAAATAGTATGGAACGGATTATTGGTCACTCAAAGAAATCGTCAATTTGTAATAACGTTGGCCATCACTGGCGTTACGTGAATATAAAACAAAATTATTGTTTCTTTCATAAACAATACGATTTGTCACCACTTTTGTTCTTAGGTACAATACGTTTTAAATCAATATGTAAAATATTTTCCGTCTTTCCTGTTGTCTCCTTGTCTGCAAATATAATTTACACTAAATTATCAATTTAACTATACCACGTGTTTATTTTTAAACGACGTAGTTCAACGTTTTATACGTAATACTATTAGTGTTATGTTTCGTTTGATGTAGGCATTGATGAGAGCCATCAACATCAACTATGATACCATTGTGGATTTCCGCAACATCATTAGCAACTCGTAGAACTTTATGCACAAATGAAGAATCAGACTACATAGAAGATTTTTGATTACAATATAATAAAATATCCTCCGAACCGATGAGTCATAGAGTGGCCAGTCTTGTAGGTTGTTCTGTGGTCTTTGGTAATAATATGTTCAGCCATATAGTGCACCAGGGTTTGCAAATACACGAGTGCACTCTCACTCCTCTTACTCTCACATTATAATCCACTGAGTCGGAAACTCTTCACGACTCTTCGAAATAATGACAGGTAGATATCAGGTGCGATTTGGCATTTTCATGCTCACCTGACGACCAGGTAGGAATTTCACAAAGTAGTTGCTCCCAGCTCCCTGCAGGATTTGAGCCTGTTCAACAGGCAACATAGTAAATAAATCAGTGAGATGTAGTAGTGAGTCGAATTGTGAGGATCCGAACGAGAGCCTGCGGTCAGCGTCGGGGAGCGGCTGCCGGGGAGTGTTCTTTACTCTGTACCATACTGTTACCTTACAAAGTATTGTTTCTGCTCACGTGTGTTATTAATGTAGTGCGGACGTGTGGTATGACTTGGTATATGTCTATGGAGGAACTAGTGATAGTTGCTGTGTAATGTGAACATGCGTTCGTAGGTGGCGTAGTCTTACTGGCTTGTGTAGCCTACCTCTGGTTCCCAGACTGTTAGAAGGTCGTGATAGGAAGATGGTTGGTCAGGGTTGGCGGTGAGGGGAAATGGAGGAGGCCAATCGTTAGGTAAAATAGGTAGGGCTTCAATGCTTTTATCGAATCCTATCCATAGCTGGTTGTTACCCTCATGAGTCTAGGATCATTCGAGTAAGGCTTTGTCAGAGAGGTACTAGCGAGTGTGTCGCATATCGGAGTTATTTTGGGCTATGTAGTAATTGCAGATAGTAGATAGCCCTTGCGACAGTATATATTTGAACTCGTTATACCTATATATTATAAAGAAATCTGATCTAATAAAAAGCATAAAGTCACAACACACGACAACTATGACGTATGGACAGCTACCACCTCAGTCCGCCAGTGACCATGAGTATAGTAGACAAAAGCACACAAAAGTCACAAAGACTTAATTATCTAATGTTGGCAACGCGCTAGTGGTTCTTCTGGTGTTGCTAGTGTCTATAGGCTGCGGTGATTGCTTACCCATCAAGCGGGCCGCATGCTTGTTTGCCATTTTGGTAGTATAAAAAAAATTGTGTTCGAAATGTCGAAGTCGGGATATTGTAATCAAAAATTTAGCTTGGCCATACAAAGAGGTCCGCCAGTCTTTTGGGTACCCTTCCCTCCCAGTGCCGCGACAATTTGGAGGAAGGTTTTTACTTAATTTAAGTATATTTGTAAATAAACTGTAAATATTTAGTTATTATGAAAATTAACCGCTACATAATTCGTAATATTAGTTTCATTTCAGAACCTAAACTCCTTCATATCGTAGGTCAATAACAGTGACGATAGTATGGATGGCGTGCAAGTTGAACAAGCGTGTCGACATCCAATTTAGTGGCCACTTGATGGCCGAGGACGAATTAAAGGTACCTTTATATCCCCGTAATAGGTACCTACTAAATTGACGTGATTCGTGATTTAAACTTTGAATTTTTTAACAGACTACAAAAAAGAAGATGTTTATAATCTATTAATTTTTAAGGTACCTAAAAGGTAAAGATCCTTATAATAATATCCTGGGACAATTCACACACGGTCATCTGATTCCAAACTAGGCAGAGCCTGTACTATGGAAACCAGACAACTGATACTAATACATATATACTTTTTTTTTTGTAAACACAATCTTATATAGATAAAACACCCAGACACTTGGTGGAAATCGAACCCACGACCTGTTGGGTAGCAGACAGGGTCACTAACCACTAGACCAACGGGCCCGTCCATTAGCACATCTCACCCTTATGGTGCGACTTCGTCTGTCAATAAATTTCCGCAACTACTAATATTATCGATTTGAAATTGGGAATAAGTAGTTTTAAAGATTGCACACTCAATTTTTTAAACTTAAACTTCATCATCATAAGCCGAAAGACGTCCATTGCTGAACAAAGCACCTCTCAGAAGGGGGGGGGGGGGGTTGCAGTAAGCCCCATGCTTGCTGCCCATCTTTTTGTTTTGTTGACACCTGTGGAAAGAGATGGGGGGGTGGTATTCTTACCCGGAAAATACACGGGTAACCCGCATTTACCTCATGTGAATAATAAAACTTTGATTTTCTTTTTAGGACCTGAAATGGGGCGTCGAAACAAAATGAGACTACCTACTATAACGAGTGGAATATCATAAGGAAGGGCTCCATTAGCACATCTCAAAATAGATTTTAATTTTGGTTTATGTCACGTACTTTTTGGCTGATAATCAAAAATGTAATAAAAATATACCGTTCCCCTTATCTCCGAAGTTTATGGAGGGAAAAATCTCAAATAATTTTGGGTAATACATATCTATCTATATTTTACAGGAAAAATAAAATAATATTTCTAAGTAGTACAGTTTTTTAGTAATCCTAAAAAACTTCGACAAACAAACTTAGTTTTGCGGTTTTTTTTTGCTATCTGAAGTGTTACATAAACAGTAAAATCACTTAAATACATCCAAAGATGGTATGGAACCCTCGGTGAGCGAGTCCGACTCGCACATGACCGGTATTATTTTTACTTATATTAAAAAATGTCAAGAAAATACCGTTTTGTTGTAACCTTTTGGGTATTACTTTCTTCTTCCTTTTACCACCTCCTTTTATCAGCTACGGCTCTCGCATTCAAGGTAATTTTTACTGAAGTTGGTTCTCGGAATTGCACTGTATTATTTACCTCATCTTATATAGCTATCCTAGTGAGAGAGAGGGTAAAGTTTCAAGGACAAGATTTTATCAGATTAACATAATACATATAAGTATTACAACAATTGAACGTGACTGAGTGTAGTGAAAAACCCTAAAAAGAGCGTCACCACGTACTTTGCTAACTTTCCACGTAAAAGTATGGTTTATAAAACACATAAAACTTAACTGCTATAACATAACAACTTAACAACGTAGAAACTCCGATAACATTTTCCTTATGTATTTTGTGTATCATTTGTATGAAAATGTAACGTAGATATTATAGTATAATGAGCACTTGCAGGGTCAAATACTGGCTCCCTTTTGGTATAAGAATAGAGTTTGCCATACGCTGTAAAAAGCAATGTAAAGGTGGAAGCTTGTGAGGTACAGATTGCAAAAAAATAACATTATGGAATTTATTTATTTAGTTTTCCCGAGTTTCCGGATAAAGGACGAAGTAAAATATTGTTCTAATGGGGCACCACTCATTCCAACGACTGTGACTCCTGTAAGCTAGGATCTACAGTGGCCACCTGTAAAGCGATGCCAAGGGAAACGCTTAATTGTTTTGGAACCCGCTACAAATTGAATTATAAATGTTTATGCAAATTTTACATATAATAAAACTATGTGTCTAAATAGCACAGTTTTCTAGAAATCATCAAATATGCAACCAAATGGATTTTTGATGAAAATCTATTGTATCCACCGATTCATTGTGAATTGGTCTCCTTGTATCGAGGGTTTAATAATAAAAAAAAATTGAAAAATTTCTTTATAATTAATTTCCCAACTGTATTCAAATAAATTATTATGTGTATGTATACTGAATGACGTAGCAGTCGGTCACGCAATACAACGACTTGGACGTTACGATAGTGCTTTACTTGCGATAATCGATAATTTAGTCCATACCTACATACTGAACAAGGAAAATATTGATAGCGAATATCCGAAAATTGCCGAATACCTATTTGATGTAATTTCTAAATGATACCTGCTTGATAGGTACTTTATTTAAGGATACCTTATTGCGATGAGAATTTCACATACCTTTTTTTTGACGCGGGGGAAACCTTCAAAAGGTCCCTGGGAGCTGTGGGGCTCGACCGGTGTATGTGGGATTCATCTTATCCATTAAAACCCCCGCGGCTGTACATCGGCACATGAGAGGTGACCCCAGGGCTCTCAGGTGGGATCTGCACCAGGAACCGGAAACAGGGCCAGGGGGTCTCAGGGGCCGGAAACAGTCACGGTGCTCCGAGGGGGACGGGGGCGGGGTTAAGACCCCCGCCCCCGTCCCCCTCGGAGTCGCCGCCGTACTCAATGGACATCCTAGGGCCCACACCTCGAACGTTCAGTGACTCCGTAGGAGAATTTCACATACCTCAGTTAATCCTCCGCAGTGGCCAAGACCACTACGAGGGGACGCTTTGCAGGCTACTTCCGCGAGAACAAAAAATAAATGGGAAGCAATCCATTTACGTTAATGTAATAGAATATACTCGTAAGTATCATGTCTCTTCGGAAGAAGCGTCACACTGCGTGTAAACACATTTTGCCGATTGAATCTTTTCAGACATAATAGTTTGCTAAGCGAATGCAGATGTCTATAAAATGATGTATCTACGATAAGATTGTGATTATAATAAAAGGTGGACTTTTACTCGGATACGTATGTTACATGCGGTTTATGCGGACAGAATCAGAAATTCACACGTGAAAGTTCAGGAAATGGTTTTAATATCGATATAAAGTTTAGTAACACACAATAACCATTTCGAATTATTTGCTGAGCAACAATAGGTCAGTGACCGTGTGTTGCAATAAGCTATTGCCAATATTTTTATACCGATGTTATGCAATGCAGATTGAAAGTGAGATGTATACTAAAACAATAAAATTTAATGTATTTTTAATTAAGGCCATTATTTAAGCTTTTAGATTAATGAATCAGCTACAGTCCATAGTAAAAGTGTAGAGAATAGAGCAAAATGTTAATGTTCTTTCATAGAAAATAATATTATTTTATGTCACAGAAGAGACTAGAAGAGAAAGAATGTTTTTAGTTTTTTATATATTATACTTTACTAGGTGGTAGGTTCCTTGTGCAAGGAACCGTCCAGGTAGGTTCCACCGCAGTGTCAGATATTCTGCCGCCAAGCAGCAGTGTGTAAGCATTGCCATGAAGGGCGTTGTAGCTGGTGAAATTGCCGGATACAAAGATTTAATATCTAATGTATTAAGTGTCGGCAACGCGCTAGTGATTCTTCTGGTGTTGCTAGCGTCTACAGGCTGCGGTTATTGCTTATCATAAGGCGGCCCGTACGCTTGCTTGCCACCTTGATAGTACAAAAAATAATACCATATTTCTCTTTACAAGGTCAAAATCGGCAAAATAAATTGTAAGCCTAACTAGTGTCAGTACCTAACGAAGACAATTGGTAAATTCAAATTCACAATTCTTTATTATGCATAGGCCTCACGGGGGCTCTTATGCTCACAGTACCTAACGAAGACGATTGGTAAATTCAAATTCACAATTCTTTATTATGCATAGGCCTCACGGGGGCTCTTACGCTCACAGTACCTAACAAAGACCATTGGTAAATTCAAATTCACAATTATTTATTATGAATAGGCCTCACGCGGGCTCTTATGCTCACAGTACCTAGCAAAGACAATTGGTAAATTCAAATTCACAATGCTTTATTATGCATAGGCCTCACGGGGGCTCTTATGCTCACAGTACCTAACGAAGACAATTGGTAAATTCAAATTCACAATTCTTTATTATGAATAGGCCTCACGGGGGCTCTTATGCTCACAGTACCTAACGAAGACAATTGGTAAATTCAAATTCACAATTCTTTATTATGCATAGCCTCACGGGGGCTCTTATGCTCACAGTACCTAACGAAGACAATTGGTAAATTCAAATTCACAATTCTTTATTATGCATAGCCTCACGGGGGCTCTTATGCTCACAGTACCTAACGAAGACAATTGGTAAATTCAAATTCACAATTCTTTATTATGCATAGCCTCACGGGGGCTCTTATGCTCACAGTACCTAACGAAGACAATTGGTAAATTCAAATTCACAATTCTTTATTAAGCATAGGCCTCACGGGAGCTCTTATATATTGTTATTTTTTACAACTAGGATCCGGTAAGATTCAATATATCAAATTCAACCCAGTTAATACGCAACGCAGCGGGCGGAAAACGCATCAGTGAAAACCGTATTAAAATAGGGACTTTGAGATTTCAATAATTGTGATTATATCATCGATCATCAGTATAATAAGTTAGCTGGACCACAATGAAATACCATAAACATCAGGTAGATATAACTTTACTACGCTATAAAATGTTATGATTATAGATATCGTAAGCTCGTAAGCGAATTATTTAAAAACGAGTCAAATATTATTTTATTCACCACAACTTGGTATTTATTGTATAATGTACTGTGTTGTCTTCATCCTCCTCATACAATTATACCTAGAGTATAACTAAGCAAAACTAGTATAACAGAATTATCATCTGACAACTTGTTACCAAATGGTAATAGTCAAGTCAATCACTCTCTGGTAAACGCGTACAAATTTGCACAACACTAAAGTTACGCGTCCATTGCGCGCCGGACGCGCCGCACGCACGGCACGCAACGGATTTTAGTTTGCTTTGTATGACTTTACATAGTGCTGCGTCCATTATCCGCGCCGTCATTTTCCGTTGCGGGCCGTCAAAATCATAGAAAGCAAACTAAAATCCGTTGCGTGCCGTGCGTGCGGTGCGTCCGGCGCGGGCCAATGGACGCGTACCTTTAAAATACTTTTTTATTATGTCTAATTCCGTGGGATGTCCGGGTAAGATTAGCATCCTCCCATCCCCTCCCGTTGAGTTTGCGTAAGTGGCGACTAAGGGAAAACAAGAAGACGGGCAGCAGCGTCTTTCTATTGGATTACATACCAACTAGGAGGTCTTTGTTCAGCTGTGAACGTCTTTAAGGTGCTAATGATGTCTCATTTCGTGTTATGGTATTTCAAAGGAGATTCATCATCATCATCATTAGCAGCCGATAGACGTCCACTGCTGAACAAAGGCCTCGCCCTTAGAAGGGAGGGGTTGCCATAATCCCCACGCTTGGCAGGCGGCATGGGGATCACAGTAAAATTGGAAGATAAATCCAAAAGAAAGACGCTGCTGCCCGTCTTCCTGTTCTCGCTTAGTCGCCTCCTACGACACCCAACGAGAGGAGATGGGGATTAAATCTCCTGTATTCATTACTAGGATCTAGAAAGTCAGATGACATATTTACCCGTGGCTTATATCTTTGTTTCTAAGCTACAGTGTTCAAACAAGAGCAGATGGTAGCGAGCGGAGCGGGCCGCTTGAACAATAATTCACATTCTCAGTAATTATAAAAATGTAAAAGCATTTATCTGTTTCTACATGCCTTTGTCTGTCGGTTGCTTAGTGATGGTATTTATTGTTATTGTCAGTGGAGTGTGCAAAGCAATAAAAATAGACATTACGCATACTCATTCACAAACAAGTCGTAGGTAGGTAGGTAGTAGTTAGGTGGTAGCGTAAAATATGACATACTTACTGAACCCTACCAATTATTATTGTCTACTGGTCACTGGTCAGCCGTTACTCTTGTGTTCGTACATTTATTGTAACGATTTTGATGATGTAAAGAAAATCATGGTATTCTATTCTATTGTTTGTCATGGTATTCAAAGGCTGCAAGTGTATTCAAACGAATAGACTGCTTAACTTCGTCTTTAGCTGAGTACCTAAGTATCGAGGTTGCACATCTTTCTATCCACAAAAAAAAAATTTCGTCACAAGAAAAACCACAATCTTATAAATTACATTCGATCATTATCACAACAGTTTTCAAAACCCTTCAATGGCTGAATTTCAAAAACTACAAGTGTATTCAAACGAATAGACTGCGTAATTCCGTCCTTAGCTTGGTAACTAAGTATCGAGGTTGCACGTCTCTCTACCGACAACAATTTATTTTATCACTGCAAAAACTGCAATAATTATTAAATGACATTGGATATAACAATGGTATCGGATTTCACAGGGTTTTTTTATTGAGATTCTTTAACTGTAGCATGAAATTATAACAGTCATTGTACTGATTATAATTGTAGTAATAATTATCATTTAATCAAAGTTTTTTACTAGTTTTTCCTGCTAAAAAATGTGGCTGCAAACTGCCTTTTTAACCGGCTTCAAAAAGAAGGTTCTTCATTCGACGCGTATGTATGTAATATTGATAAAAATGCGTAATATTAATATATGTTAGTCTATGTGGGCTTCTAAACAAATTTACCAAATTTTATGAGTGTATGTATGTATGTATATATGTATGTATGTATGTAGGTTTGTTCGCCGATTTCTCAGAAACTACTAGTACGATTTAGAAAATTCTTTTTGCAATAGTTAGAGTATTTTTCAATTTAGGGTAGAGTACAAGTTTCATCAAAATTGGTCCAGTACTTTAAGAGATATAAACTTTTTATGTTTTCAGTAAGTTACTGTAACGTAGACGTTCCAGTTGCGTGATAGTGCTGATACCTATCTTGGTAAAATAAGTCACTAAAAACAGTAAAATAAACAATTAAAAAAAAAAACCGACTTCAAAGTAAATTATCTAAAAGCATAAAATAACGAAAATATATTGAAGTCGGTGCTAGCTAATCATGTTAACTAACACTATCACCAGCTGACACCGACTTCAATATATTTTCGTTATTTTATGCTTTTTAGATAATTTACTTTGAAGTCGGTTTTTTTTAAATAGTTTATTTATAATATAGGTTAAGTTAAATATAATTTTTATTCTACTAGGAAACTTAAGTGCATCAATAAACTTTGTTAACGTTAAACTTTATGAACATAAGGACTTTAGAATATAAAGATGTAGGTACTCTCGCGGTCACAAGCGGTGTTTCGCCTTTAGGAGGACAATAGCTTGCACGTGCTGGCCCATTATACGTGCGGGCGGGGGTAAGCGCACGTAACGATTGAAAACTGGTACACCGTTCGTGTCCGCGATAGTACTTATTATTGATTGGCCTATTGCTCTAGTGGTTAGACACCCTGACCGCTACCGGTCGTGGTTTAGATTTACACCTTGTCATTTATTTATATAAGTTCGACTATCCCAGGATATTATATTATTATAAGCGATACCCACTCTAGAGTATCTGTTTAGCAACCTGTATCTGTTGTTGAGGAGTTGTGAAAGTTGAGGATAGAAATTGAATAATGTCTACTCGTAATCATATACAAGTGCCATCGATATGCCTATTAGAAATTAATTGAAAGTTCCTTTAATATTTGATTGTTCAACTCGCCGTGATTTTCTCTACGTAGAGTTAATTTGAGGTAAGGATAATTGAAGGTCCCCGGATGAGCGAGCAGTGACCCGAGTGACCGAACCGACGAAGTTTTGATGAACAAAATAGTAATTAAACTGTTAATGATAGGTTTTATGCTATTTAATGAATAACAACTTTAAAATGTAGAGGTGTAAACTACGTGTCTGTTTTGTTTTAAGATCTTTTGATGATAAAGGGATGTGTGGTTTCGTGAAATATCATCGTAATTAACAATATGGCAAGACAGGACTACTGATGCCGTCATCATCTTAGGGATCGCAGAATAGGTGGTAGATAGTCCAATAGAAGGACTCTGCTGCCTGTCTCCTTGTTTTCCATTACGACACCTAACGGGAGGAGATGGAAGGATGCTATTCTTACATCATAGTCATATCATCATCAGCAGCCGATAGACTTCCACCACTGACCAAGGCTTTCTTTCTAGAAGGGAGGGGCTGCCATAATCCCCACGCTTGGCAGGCGTATTTTAATCTATAAGACTAGGTGGTAGGTTCCGTCCAGGTAGGTACCACCGCAGTGTCAGATATTCTGCCGCCAAGAAGCGGTATGTAGGCGTGAAGGGCAATGTAGCTGGTAAAATTACCGGACACAAAGACTTAATATCTAATGTCAGGGTCGGTAACGCGCTAGTGATTCTTCTGGTGTTGCTAGCGTCTATAGGCTGCGGTGACTGCTTACCATGAGGCGGGCCGCATGCTAGCCACCTTGGTAGTATAAAAAAAATAAGGCAAAAAATATATTTACTTAAATTAAAAACAAACGAATGGTGATAAAAATAAGTTTACTTGTTTTTCTTTCTTTCAGCAGCAGATTCAAATCTTTTATTAATTGCCTTGAAATGAAACTGATTACATGTATTATTGTACAGATCTGTGTACTGCTATTCCCAGCTTAAAATATTAGTAAACATTCAACAATGTTATTGTACACCGTTCATGTTCAAGGAAACTTGTTGGTGATCCATAATTCATGAGCTGAACAATTGAATCTCTGATTATGTCAACAATAATAAATCGAAACCCGTTCATCGTGAATATATTAGACGTTAATATTCGATATAAAATGACTATAGTTACTTTGGAAGTACTGAGGTCAACTTGTAGTTATGTATTTTTTCTTTTGGTTTGTATAAACCCCGCCTTGCAGTTCATAGTTCCTCTCCATCCAAAGGTTGCCTAGTACTACCAGGCTGGTAGAGATCACTTTTAGTGATAAGGCCGCCCATTGTTTCATTCTATTTAACTGGATTTTTTTCTTATTTTTTTTTGTGTTTTTCTATAATGGTGGAACAATAAAGTATTATCTATCTATCTTGTGACAAAAAGATACAGTGTGTAATCTGTCATTTTAGGGTATAGGGTATATCATACCCTCCTTTCGAGTCGCTGGGCTTTCAGGGTGTGGGCCCTAGGTCGTCTGTTGAGTACGGCGGCAACTCCAAGGAGAACGGCGATGGGGTTACGACCCCCGTCCCTGTCAGCACTGCGTCTGGTTCCACGCGCCCCCCGGCGGCGGACTCAAGGCAAGGCACTGAGGAGCCATTGGTGCAGATCCCAACGGAGAGCCCTGGGGTCTCATGTACCGATGCGAGAGCGGCGGGGGTTTTAGTGGGTAAGAATCCCACATACTCCGGACGAGCCCCACAGCGCCCGGGGACCTTTTGAAAGATTCCCCTGCGAAAAAAAAAGTATTATAAATTTACACATTTTATCACATACACATTTTTAAAGGAAAATTAATCGAACAAAATTAAAAGCGCGTTGAAATTGAATACAAATAAAAATCTGAAATTCTAAATAATGTTAGGTATGGTGTCGAATTATCCAGGTTTTAGCCAAATTAAAAAGGGATATTTTATTGTTCGATACGCAATATTTTTTACTTTCAATTAATTATCAAAATAAATCTAAATATTGGTAATATTGGATGCTGGCACAAATCCAAAGTGCTTCTAGCCAACAACAACAAAACGGTCTGGAGTATACTTGGCCTTAGAGTTAGATGATGACGGGCCCGTTGGTCTAGTGGTTAGTGACCCTGTCCGCTAACCGATGGGTCGTGGGTTCGATTCCCACCAAGTGTCTGGGTGTTATTTATCTATTTAAGTATGTATTTACAAAAAAAAATGTATATAAGTATTAGTATCAGTTGTCTGGTTTCCATAGTACAGGCTCTGCCTAGTTTGGGATCAGATGACCGTGTGTGGATTGTCCCAAGATATTATTATTATTTATTTATTTATTTTTATTATTATGATAATATTACCATTATCACAATTAAAGCAAGTTGAACAGAAAACGAAGTAAAGACGATTTTAAAAATGTACCTAGTAGACTTAACAGCCATATTGATGACGTAATTACTGTGTAAAATTCGGTAAAAATATATTTACTTATACCTATTGAATTATACGGCATTTAATCGAAGAATGTCTACACTACACGTGTTTCACATTCAATTTAAATGAAACCAGCTGAGCAGATAATAGGTAAACATTTGTGCAGAGTTAATTCATGAAGAGAACTTTGTAATTACGTGGCTACAAGTATTGAAATTAAATAAGAAAATATTTTATTTTGTTATAATAAATTCAATATCATCAAACCAAAATGAATGTCGAAAAACAATCTTAACGTCCAAATACAGGAACCGTAACTTTGATTCCAACAAAACACATATTCAGTATAAATTTAAAGTGTATTGACACGTATAATAAAATTTAATTGCCCATTTGAAATGTTTCACAAGTGTTTCTTATTTCGACAGTTAGTCATCCAGCAATACAACTGTGACCACGTATTGAAAAACAGTCTACTATACGAAACCTAAACAAACATTGATAATATCCTTAAATTACTTCAACTAACACTGTGGTATTTATTTAAATGAAGTCACTATATAGAAGAACTAGCAATTTCCTGCGGCTTCGCCCGCTAATTTTTTTACAGAGTTTACCAACCCCTAACACACCCCCTAAGGTTGTTTTTGAATATTCGCGAAACACGTATTAATTTATTTTATTTAGAGAATCTTTTCAGTAAATTTCAAGTAAATCGAACCATACAATAAAAAGTTTCATACAAAAGAGAACAACCCATTTAACCCCTTTAGGAGTCGAATTTTCAAAAATCCTTTCTTAGTGCATGCTTACGTCATAAGAAGAACCTACAGCCTAAACAGCTTTCTTGGTCCAGCGGTTTGGCCTGTGCGTTGATGAATCAGTCAGTCAGTCAGTCAGTCAGGACAAGTAATTTTATATGTATAGATGACAAAGAAT
Source organism: Furcula furcula (assembly GCA_911728495.1). NCBI lineage: Eukaryota > Metazoa > Arthropoda > Insecta > Lepidoptera > Notodontidae > Furcula > Furcula furcula. The sequence continues at coordinate 10,221,002 of OU452250.1, forward strand.
AAAATCTTTTTAAAAAAAAATTGAACCGACTTCAATATCACTGAAAAGTATAAAATAATTTAACTATTATTGAAGTTGGTGTTAGCGTACCTGCTGTGTATATTTGGCACCAACTTCAATAATATTTAAATTATTTTATACTTTTCAGTGATATTGAAGTCGGTTCAATTTTTTTTTAAAAAGATTTTATTTTAAACTTTTTAGTGATATTTTCATATATAAAGATTGAACCATCGAAAACCGTAAAATTATCTAGGTAGGTTATGATCACATTATCGTCTACATAGTTTTACATAATTCATGTTTCTTCAGAAAAAAATATCCGGTCGTAATGAAATTTGCATGAAAACATCATAGTAGTTTACTCTCTCGAATAAAAAAAGAATCATCGAAATCGGTTCATAATTGTCAGAGCAATGTAATGGAGAACATCAGTTTTATGGTTTTTACCAGATAAATTCCTCCACATCGTTCATGGTCCTCCAGGAAGTTCTTATCCGGTTGTAATAAAATTCATACAGATTCAATACAGTGGTTTCTTCTTTCGAATAAAAAAAGAATCATTGAAATTGGTAAATATTTGCCAGAGTTATGACTATTTTTGTCCGACCGAGCGAGTCCGAGCGATTAAAACGTCATCTATATAGGCTTTCTTGCAAGTCTCAGTGCGCAGTCACCATTCTTGTTTTTTCAGGAACTACTTATTACTAAGCAATAATTTTTTTATGGGACCCAATTAACGGATTAAAGAATGGATGGAAGAAAGATTTTTTCAAATCGGTTCATAATTGCCAGAGTTATGCGCGAACATACATAAAAAAAAAAAAAAAAAAAAATATATACAGACGAATTGAGAACCTCCTCCTTTTTTTGAAGTCGGTTAAAAATTAAAATACATTATTTGAATTAATAGTAGTATTTGCTGGCTAACATCGATATAATATTATATTATATCGATGCTAGCTAAGAATGACATCCCCCCCCACCCTATCTCTTCCCGTTAGGTGTCGTAAGCGGCGACTAAGGGAAAATCAGAAGACGGACAGCAGCGTCTTCTCTGCCAAACTCCCCAAAGAGCGGCGTATGGGGCCTATTGTCAGCAGCGGACGTCTTCCGGTGATGAAAGTAGTGTTTATTTGTCGTTTTAATGGCCAACTTGTGTCGAACTTGAACTGCCCTTACGCCCTTGACTTGGCTTTGACCGCTGTCTAGTTGACAAAAATCTGGAACCACTTTTTACGTGCCCATAGAAGCACGGAGATGCTCAGTTCAAATTGCACTAAACAGTCACTCTGACTTTGCCTGATGTATTAACGCGGACACGAACGGTGTACCAGTTTTCAATCAAAATCCTTTGAACAACATTACGCGCGCTTACCTCGCCCGGACGTATTTCGAGTCGGCTCGCGCAAGCGATTGTCGTTCTAAAGCTGGTATACCGTTCGTGACTGCGAGAGTACCTTAACCAATTGATCGTTTGGCAGTGTTTACAACTGGCTACTAGTGACCAGTACGAACATATTGTTGTTAGTATCTAAATACACGGTAAAATACAGTAGGCTACGGTTTGTACGACATCCGTGCTTAAAAGGGATTTGACGATTGCTAATGGAACTCGAACGGCCGTGAGTAGGTTCTAATTAATAGATCATATATAAGCTTCGTAAATGGTTTACTTTATCAATGGATATATATGTTAACAAAAAACAAGTAATGAATATACGATATAAATGACTATATTGTTATCACACATAAGCTAAGAACCGTGGCAACGAAGTCTAGTTTTTAATCGACTTCAAATAAGGAGGAGGTTCTCAATTCGACTGTATAATATATATATTTTTTATGTACTCGTATGTTCGCGAATTACTCTGGCAATTAAGAACCGATTTTAAAAATTCTTTCTTGTACGGATAGGCCGGTCCACTGATTAGGTCCCCCCATAAAAAAGTTGTAAATGAAAAAACAAGAATGGCGCGTGAGAAAAATCTGAAAAACACCTAAAAGATGACATTTTACAGACAAGAAACTTCCTGGAGGACCATGAACGATGTGGAAGAATTCATCTGGTAAATACCATAAAATTGTTCTCTATTACACTGACAAATATAAACCGATTTCGATGATTCTTTTTTTATTCGAGAGATTAAACTACTATAAAGATTCCGTGCGTAAATTGTTCCTGAAGAAACATGAATGATGCAAAAAACTATGTAGACGAAAATGTGACCATAACCTACCTAGATATTTTTTACCATCTTCGATGGTTCAATCTTTATGAATGAAAATATCATTAAAAATTATAAAATAAAATATTTAAAAAATTGAACCGATTTCAATAACACTAAGCCTATAAAATCTTTAAAAAAAAAATATTGAACCGACTTCAATATCACTGAAAAGTATAACAAAAAAATAATATTACTGAAGTTGGTGTTAGGTTACCGACTGTGTATATTTGGCACCAACTTCAATAATATTTAAATTATTTTATTTATACTTTTCAGTGATATTGAAGTCGGTTCAATATTTTTTTTAAAAAGATTTTATTTTAAACTTTTTAGTGATATTTTCATATATGCATAAAGATTGAACCATCGAAGACCGTAAAATGATCTAGATAGGTTATGATCACATTATCGTCTACATAGTTCTACATAATACATGTTTCTTCAGAAAAAAATATCCGGTCGTAATGAAATCATCATAGTAGTTTACTCTCTCGAATAAAAAAAGAATCATCGCAATCGGTTCATAATTGTCAGAACAATGTAATGGAGAACATCAGTTTTATGGTTTTTACCAGATAAATTCCTCCACATCGTTCATGGTCCTCCAGGAAGTTCTTATCCGGTTGTGATAAAATTCATACAGATTCAATACAGTGGTTTCTTCTTTCGAATAAAAAAAGAATCATTGAAATTGGTAAATATTTGCCAGAGTTATGACCATTTTTGTCCTTAAAAAGCGACATAAAGTCATCTATATAGGCTTTCCTGCAGCTTTCCTGCGCAGTCACCATTCTTGTTTTTTCAGGAACTACTTATTACTAAGCAATAATTTTTTATGGGACCCAATCAATGGATTGAATAATGGATGGAAGAAAGATTTTTTCAAATCGGTTCATAATTGCCAGAGTTATGCGCGCACATGCATAAAAAAAAATATACAGACGAATTGAGAACCTGCTCCATTTTTGAAGTCGGTTAAAAATAAATTTAATATTATTGAAGTTGGTGCTAAAAATACACAGTAGGTACGCTAACATTTATTTCCACATTATGATTGTGGCTCTTGACAATCTATATCTATACTATAATAAAACTCAAAGAGCACTTTTTCTGTACATTGAATATTTTTCCAAAATTTCTATGTGGGTATGTACTATATACTGTATGTACTATACTATCGACATAGAGGCCAAAACATTTTTTTTTGGATTTATTGTCTGTCTGTCTGTCTGTCTGTCGTTCTGTTTGTCCAGGTATCATTTGAAAACCTGTGGATGGATTTTGATAGGACTTTCACTCATGTGTTGTGTAGAAGTCAAGGTATAAATTGGTATATAAAACATCACGCTATGTTTCATAGGGGCTAAGCAGTGAAACATTACTTGCACATATTACCACGTAATTTCCTTTGTATGAGAATAGGGTAATTATAGACTGATCAGTTAATCATTAAGATATGTATTATTACGCTATATACAATAGGGACTGAGCAGACATTTAGTTTGAATAAGATATGGCAGTGGCGAAGGGTCAATTTTTGTAAGAGGTAAGCCGGTCCGGTACACCCAGGACATTTTCATTAGATTTCCGTATTGTTCTAAGTACGTTGCTGATAGCAATATGACATTATATCTTTGAAAAGTTAAAATCTGTAAATCCCGAGCGAGTCCAAACTAGATCATGAAATTATTCATGAAATTTTAATGAAACTCCACAAGTCCAGGTAGTGTATAGGTATTGTATTACAGTAGCAACAATAAAAGATGCGAAAATTTTCTTTATCTAATATCATTAGACAGTAATTTACGATGTTAGCGTGATTTACATTATGAACAGCGCCATCTATCGGTGAAATTGAATATACAATCACCATAGAACTTTAATCTATATATTTAAAAGAAAGTCGTGTTAATTACACTATTTATAACTCAATAACGGCTCAACCGATTTGGCTGAAAATTGGTAGGGAAGTAGCTTAGGAGTAGGAGACGGACATAGGATACTTTTTATACCTGTAGGTTAAGGTTAAGCAACATTAGGTAAGGTCATTAAATAGATGGGTGAACCGATTTGTATGAAATTTTATGTGTATATCGGGTAGGTCTAATAATAGGCCATTAATTATATTTCATGCCGCTAGGTAAAGGTTAAGCAACATAACGCAAGGTAATTAAATAGATGGGTGAACGGATGTGTATGAAATTTTGTGTGCATATAGGGTAGGTCTGAGAATAAGTCGTAAAGTATATTTCATGCTGCTGATACCATGATTGATGGATATATAGAATGAGAGGTGGGTGCAAGAGAGGACAGAGAGGGAGAAGGGATTCGAGGAGGGGGTGAGGGATCGGAGGAGTTAGGTGGAGCAAGGGGGGGGGGTGAGAAGGAGCAAGTTGGGAGAGAGAGATGGGGGGGATAGGGTTCAGAGAGGGGACAACGGGGAGAGGAAGAGGGGGAATGTGACGGGGACCGATGCGGGTGGGGGAAAGAGAGAGGAGAGAAAGAGCATAGAATTACATTTTTCTTATAAAGCTTCAATCCCGGCTGGGTCCTAAAAGAAAACGCGCATTGTTCCTTTTGGAACCACATGGGCTTGAGGGGATAATAGAGAGAGAGAGTGAGAGAGATGGAGAGAAATAAATCAAGGGAGGAGGGTGAAAAGGGGAGCAAAATGTAACAAAAGCGCGGGTGGAGCTGCGCGGGTCAGCTAGTGTGAAAATAAAACCAGGATTCTAAGCTAAGATATCATCATCAAAATCAATCGTATCTAATATGTAGGATTTTTTAGAAAGATTTTACCAAAATATTTATTCCATCAATATCTTAACTACTGAAAGTATATTGCGACAAACATTCAGATTTATAATCACACATAGGCGGCTAACAAAAAACCTATTAGCAGTCACGAGATTAATAACTGAAGTACTGTTTTCTTCGCTCATTAATTTATTTATCACTAGCTGACCCACGCAGCTCCGTCCGCGCTGTGTTTACGTTAACTAAACTTTCAATAATATACATTCGCATAGAATACAAAACCTCCTTTTTTAAAGTCGGTTAAAAACTTGGACCCACTTTGTACTTGCCCTCCGAAGCACGGAGACGTTTAGTTCAAATGACGTTAAACGGTCACCCATCTATTTAATGACCTTACCTAACGTTGCTTAACCTGATTGATTTCCAAACATTGTTAACATCTGTCCATGAGTGTGTCCTTACAAATTTTTATTATAATTATAATGAAAAATTGTTAAAATCGGAGCAAGCGTATAACCAAGTACACATTTTGATTTTAGCCCCCTCTCTCACGGGAACCGTGCCGAATGTCAGGATAAAAAGTATCCTATGTCCTACCTCGGAGTATTAACTCAAATCATGCCAAATTTCGTTTCAATCCATCCAGTAGTTTCAGCGTGATGCGCAGCCGAGATACAGACAGACAGACAAAAATAAAAAATAAACACATTTTTGGCTTTAGTATCGGTTATAGAATCCAAACATAATTTTCAAAATATCTTCAATGTACAGAATTGGACCTGTTACAGTTTTATTATAAGTATAGATACATAGATTCTAGTGTTGAAACTTTTCATCGACTTTTTCATGAAATTCCAATAAAAAAGCCGGTTTTTTAAAATAAAAATAGTATAACATCATTATTGGTATAATAATAAAGCCTAATTTCAATTTAAAAACAATAAATTACTTGTTGGTGCAAAATTAGCAATGTAATCTACACTTCTACACTAATATTATAAAGAGGAAAACTTTGTTTGTTTGGTTGTAATGAATAGGCTCAAAAACTACTGGACCGTTTTTAAAAATCCTATCACCTTTCGAAAGCTACATTATGCACGAGTAACATAGGCTAAATTTTATTTTGGACAAAAATAGGGTTCCTTAAGATATTTGGGTTTTTTGCTACACTAATATTATAAAGAGGAAAACTTTGTTTGTTTGGTTGTAATGAATAGGCTCAAAAACTACTGGACCGTTTTTAAAAATCCTATCACCTTTCGAAAGCTACATTATGCACGAGTAACATAGGCTAAATTTTATTTTGGACAAAAATAGGGTTCCTTAAGATATTTGGGTTTTTTCGGACACAAGGTGTAAAAAATCAACCAGAACAGTTACTTATTTTGCGTACGCTGCCTAAACTATACAAGATAGAACCATAAAATGTTCTAATTAATTGTAGATCTTATAAATATCTATAAAAAAGTCCGCGGCACACGCGCGTATCTATGTCGAGTGAGGACCAACAACCATTTTTTTATTTAAAAATCTTGAAGTTTGTTTGGACTACATTTAAACGCATTTATTTTACTCATGCTATTAATCCTTATCAAAATAAATTATTTCATCATTAAGTACAATTTATGTAGATAATATTTGGTCTATGAATGATTAAAATTGGACATTTGGTTTTGAAGTTATGGCGAAATTAAAATATTACTGCATATAAATTAAAACATTTCTGCTGCACGGCCCATTGCGAAGTGAGCGTCACCAATGCGGGAGGGGAGTTTAGATCTATGAGTAAGGTACCCCGCGCCGCTCAGACGCGAGGTCGGCTCCCTACGCAGCGGTCGTGCGCGAATTCTAATAATTTTCGTGCGATTTTTTTAGATTTCTTTCTTAAAACTACACCTACGCAAAAGTTCTTCTCAGAGCTAAACAACAGTTCTTCTCAGAGCTAATCAACAGTTCTTTTCAGGGCTAAGCAACAGATTTTTTCAGGGGTAACCAACAGTTCTTTTCAGGGCTAACCAACAGTTCTTTTTAGGGCTAAACAACAGTTATTTTCAGGGCTAAACAACAGTTCTTTTCAGAGCTACAATATTACACGCTATTAGCATTTTCTTAAACATTTGAAAATGCCTAAGAGAGCCAGGTCTCAACTTTCTAAACATAGTTCTCAAGCACGGGCAGCAAGAATACGTCGTATGTGAGAATCTTCACCTGAACGTGCACAACGCCTTGCTGAACAAAATCAGAGAAACTCTCAGGTACGCGCACGAGAGTCGAGTGTCGAACGTTCGCAACGCCTTGCACAACAAAATCTGAGAACCTCTGAGTTACGTGCACGAGAGTCTGGTGAACCGATACGTATGAAATTTTGCGGGTTGGTCTGAGAATAGGTTATAAAGTATATTTTATGACGCTGATACCATGATTGACGAGGATATATAGAACGAGAGGAGAGTGCAAGAGAGGGAGAGGGGAGGGTGATGGAGTGAGTGATCGGAGGAGTTAGGTGGAGCAAGGGGGGGGGGGGAGTGAGAGGGAGCAAGTTGGGAGAAGAGAGAGGAGGGAGAGGGTTCAGAGAGGACAACGGGGAGAGGAAGAGGGGAAGTATGACGGGGACCGAAGCGGGGGGGGGGGGAGAGAAAGAGCATAGAATTAGATTTTTCTTATAAGAGAGAGAGATGGAGAGAGATAAATAAAGGCAGTAGGGAGCAAAGGGGAGCAAAATGTAATTAAAGCGCGGGCGGAGCTGCGCGGGTCAGATAGTTAAAAAAAAATATTATTCCGCACGCATTCATTACATGCTCGAAAATTAGCAAGTTAGTCATTTGTCATTTTCCATTGTATTATTAAATGGTTTTTGTAAAGTTGTAACGGACAATAATTGAAATCTTATAGAAACGTTTTCGGTACGTGGTCCCTTACACCCTGTATATGTTTTTATGTAGGTATCGTTCCGCGCAACGCGTTACATAAACAAATTTTATTTTATGATTTATACAGATGTCATGGTTGGTATCGATTAGGTACAGTTACAATACAAAAATTTCAAGTAAATATCCATTATCGTTGCAATTTTTAAACTAGATTATAAAACTCTAATGGCTTGATCAACTCTGCAGGCAGATTGAGCAAGCCTTTGCAATCAGTGACTGAAATACTTAATATTGGTACACTTTGAATAAAAGAAAGTGATGTTTCGTATTCTTAACTCCACAACAGCCAGTATTTATATTATTTTGTAGTTTATATTACAGATTTATTTAGAACTAGCTGACCCGCGCAGCTCCGCCCGCGCTTTAATTACATTTTGCTCCCCTTTTCTCCCTACTTCCTTGATTTATCTCTCTCCATCTCTCTCTCTTATAATAAAAATCTAATTCTATGCTATTTCTCTCCCCTCCCGCTTCGGATCCCGTCACACTTCCCCTCTTCCTCTCCCCGTTGTCCTCTCTGAACCCTCTCCCTCCTCTCTCTTCTCCCAACTTGCTCCCTCTCACTCCCCCCCCCCCCCACCTCTTGCTCCACCTAACTCATCCGATCACTCACTCCATCACCCTCCCCTCTCCCTCTCTTGCACTCTCCTCTCGTTCGATATATCCTCGTCAATCATGGTATCAGCGGCATAAAATATACTTTATAACCTATTATCAGACCTACCCGCAAAATTTCATACATATCGGTTCACCAGACTCTCGTGCACGTAACTGAGAGGTTCTCAGATTTTGTTGTGCAAGGCGTTGCGAACGTTCGACACTCGACTCTCGTGCGCGTACCTGAGAGTTTCTCTGATTTTGTTCAGCAAGGCGTTGTGCACGTTCAGGTGAAGATTCTCCCATACGACGTATTCTTGCTGCCCGTGCTTGAGAACTATGTTTAGAAAGTTGATACCTGGCTCTCTTAGGCATTTTCAAATGTTTAAGAAAATGCTAATAGCGTGTAATATTCTAGCTCTGAAAAGAACTGTTGTTAAGCCCTGAAAAGAACTGTTGTTTAGCCCTGAAAAGAACTGTTGGTTAGCCCTGAAAAGAACTGTTGGTTAACCCTGAAAAAATCTGTTGATTAGCCCTGAAAAGAACTGTTGATTAGCTCTGAGAAGAACTGTTGTTTAGCTCTGAGAAGAACTTTTGCGTAGGTGTAGTTTTAAGAAAGAAATCTAATAAAAATCGCACGAAAATTATTAGAATTCGCGCACGACCGCTGCGTAGGGAGCCGACCTCGCGTCTGAGCCGCGCGGGGTACCTTACTCATAGATCTAAACTCCCCTCCCGCATGCGCACCCCCGACTTGGTGACGCTCACTTCGCAATGGGCCGTGCAGCATAATATTCTAGCTCTGAAAAGAACTGTTGTTAAGCCCTGAAAAGAACTGTTGTTTAGCCCAGAAAAGAACTGTTGGTTAGCCCTGAAAAGAACTGTTGGTTACCCCTGAAAAAATCTGTTGCTTAGCCCTGAAAAGAACTGTTGATTAGCTCTGAGAAGAACTGTTGTTTAGCTCTGAGAAGAACTTTTGCGTAGGTGTAGTTTTAAGAAAGAAATCTAATAAAAATCGCACGAAAATTATTAGAATTCGCGCACGACCGCTGCGTAGGGAGCCGACCTCGGGTCTGAGCTGCGCGGGGTACCTTACTCATAGATCTAAACTCCCCTCCCGCATGCGCACCCCCGCCTTGGTGACGCTCACTTCGCAATGGGCCGTGCAGCAGAAATGTTTTAATTTATATGCAGTAATATTTTAATTTCGCCATAACTTCAAAACCAAATGTCCAATTTTAATCATTCATGGACCAAATATTATCTACATAAACTGTACTTAATGATGAAATAATTTATTTTGATAGTCCAAACAAAAAATGGTTGTTGGTCCTCACTCGACATAGATACGCGCGTGTGCCGCGGACTTTTTTGTAGATATTTATATGATCTACAATTAATTAGAACATTTTATGGTTCTATCTTTTATAGTTTAGGCAGCGTACGCAAAATAAGTAACTTTTCTGGTTGATTTTTTACACCTTGTGTCCGAAAAAACCCAAATATCTTAAGGAACCCTATTTTTGTCCAAAATAAAATTTAGCCTATGTTACTCGTGGATAATGTAGCTTTCGAAAGGTGAAAGAATTTTTAAAAACGGTCCAGTAGTTTTTGAGCCTATTCATTACAACCAAACAAACAAAGTTTTCCTCTTTATAATATTAGTGTAGATGTAGATTTACCTGTCTTGTGGACACAGCTCGTGGAGACTCGAATCCATTTTCAATTCCGAAACATTTTGAGTTTGACAGAGTAATATAATAACTGTATGTTTTAAAATAGCATATTTTTATATGTACGTCTTACTATAATTAAATTTATGTATTACTGCAGTTGTAGCTGCAGCTTTATGTATTGCTGCATTGGGGAGCATTTTCATTTTAATTTCATGCAAGAGCGTGTGCGATTTGGGTCAACCAAATGGACCCAAATCCATTTTCAATTCCGAAACATTTTGAGTTTGACAGACCAATATATGTATGTTTTAAAATAGTATACTTTTTAAATATACAAATTATTATAATAAGCTTTACGTAGGTATTACTGCAAGCATGGAGGATCATACAGGAGGGTGCGCTTGACCGAATATTGGACCAAACAGCATAGAAAGGCTTTCAGAGCACGAATGTCGTCCCAGCGACATGGACCACGATGGATTGAGTGAAGTTATTAAGATCACCAATAAGTAATAAGAAACAAAGAGACCTTTATCAAACAGTGGTCTATAATAAGTTATTAAACATCTAAGACCTGTGACGTCATCGTGGTGCTTTTAGGATTTCCAATAATTATACAAGCGCCGCGATGAGGTCACAGGGTTATCTTGAACTTCAACATAATCATGGACCTTTGTCGGAACTGTATGTCGACTGGCGCTACTGATATCAATCACATGTTTTACGTACATTTTATTATGTATGTATATAGTAGATGCAAAATATTTATAATGTAAATACTTATACCCATTTGCAACGTGCTTACGTCTTTTTATACAAGTTACCAAATATTGATTTTTAATGTTATCTTGAGTGTTTATCAAACATCAAGTAAGTGTTGACATGCTAAAATGAAAAACGAACGATCTAAATTGCGTCTGCCTTATCTTCATAATGGATAATATTCGTTGAATTCAATTAATTCAATATATGTATACCTACAGACAGGCATATTCTCTCATTAATACAATCACAGGTAAATTTACCTGTGTTTTTAGGGTTCCATACCTAAAAAGTAAAAAAGGAACCCTTATGGTCTGACTTCGTCTGTCTCTCAGTCTGTCACATCTATTTATTTCAGGAACCACTGATGCTATCGATTTGAAACTTGGAATAGTTTTAGATCTTACTTACAAACTCACCGAAATAAATATATTTTTTCTTTTACTTTTTTTCCCCGTGACCTGTGGGGTCAACCGGCACATGAGAGGACTGACCTGAGCTTTGGGTTAGTTTTGCGGTTGGGTTTTTTGCTATCTGAGGTGTTACATGAATAGTAAAATTACTTCAATACGTACAAAGATGGTATGGAACCCTCGCTGGGTGAGTTCAACTCGCACTTGACCGGTATTTTTTTTTCTCCGTAATACGAGTCCGTATTCATTTGACCCAAAACTCTGATGACGTATTGAAATATGCATGTTTGTGTGGGTGGTTTTTATGATTCCTATACAATATAGGTACAATGTCAGGAATGCTTGAAGCTATTATGTTTTGTCATTGTAATTGCTTGCGGTATTCTGTGTCGAATACAATTAATATTCACGATGACCATACTTATAAATATGTACGCATTATAAACGACACACTATGTTTGTACAATCGAGAAGACAATCGTAGAAAATAAATAAACAAACAGTTTATGAATTATCAACGACTCGCTGAGACTTATCAACAAGAAATTTGTAACTCATTAGTCGTAATCATAAATAATTTATATACATAAAATATGTCGGGATATGGAAGAACCAAGAAGGCTGGTTTACTCGGAGGCCAGTACCGCGAGTAGACGTCAGAAGGCGTCACTTGCGCGTGCTAACAAAACACAGGGGCCGGCCGGGGCGGTCGCCATATTGGGTGAAAACAGTCGCCGTCGCTGGATGCTTTGAGCAGTCCCCTCTGGATTGTGGCCTTTAAAGTAAACCGTTGTTACGAATGTGATCTGAGAATAAACGACTGTATAATCTTTCAAGTCTTCGTTTGTTATTGGGGAACCTGGGGTCAATACCCGGGTCAGGGATCTGATGTTCCATGATACGCCAGGAATCAGGGGGTGATGGCCATCTGCCGACAAATATATAAAAAATAAAATTAAATAGATCCTTTAAATATATTTTTTCTAAATATACGGACGTGGATTGTCGTAAATCTCATCATGTCGTTTTTTTATTTTTTATTTATGACTATAACATTAGATTGGTTTACAAAACGCAAACCATCGTGGGTTTTACAGCGGTATAAGTAGAGACCATCTCGGTACATCAGTTATCAACCATAGGATATGTTTTTTTTTTTACACGATTTTACAATTATTAGCATTTAGGGCATTGCATATTTTGATAGGTAAGCTATTCAGGATAGATGGTAACATGTATTTCCACGTCCATACTCCATTATTGTACTACACTTGGCATCCGTGCATTATAAAAATGATTATTAGTTTTTATAAAATATTTGGTTGAATTTACATATGTATTTGTATAATCTGCAAGTCTGTATAACTGGCGGAATTGAATGCAAGGCTACGGGAAATAAATAAGTAAGTCACGATCAAAAGTCATGGCTGACAATAAGGCTGATAAAATAATACAATGTCTATATACTTGTATGTTATAACACAGAATTCATAATAGTACTACGTTATACTTTGCACATACTTATCCCACCCTGTGCATAAGACTGAGGTATTTATACCACGGCAAATTATGTACCTATTTTTAGAAACATTATTCTAATTTTAAGATTTCTTATAAATTATAAAGTAAACTGGTATGTATATGTTTAGTTGGAGACCAATGATATTAGTAAAATATCACTGTTGGAGACGATATGATACATTACCATTCTATACAGGATCGTATTACCCATGAGAGGATCCGGGTAAGTATAGCACACACTGATCTCCTCCCGTTGGGTGTCGTGTGACTAAGGGAATACAAGATGGCCAGCAGCGCCTTTCTATTAGGTTACCTACCATCATAAGGCGGCGGCGGCTCCGAGGAGGACGGTGACGGAGTTGCGACCCCCGTTCCCGTGAGAAACGTATCTAGTTCCCGGGGGCCACAATACGCCTCCCGGCGTTGGGCTCAAAGGCAAGGCACTGATGGGTTCCTAATGGAGATTCCTACAGGCTCCGGGGATCTTTTGAAGGTTTCCCTCTCGAAAAGAAAAAATCTACCACCTATATTGCGATCTCCAAGACGCCTGTCATTAAGCGTGGGGATTATGGCAACCCCGCCCCTTTGGTCTTTGTTCAGCAGTGGACGTTATTCAGCGGATCATAGTATACCAGTATATCGTCCTTCTACATAATGTTTTAACCAATAAGAAGTGACAATTCTCTAACAGGTGACATAATTATTATTATTATTATTATAATTACAATCAATTAAACCTCCTCATCTTCTTGCGCCCATACTTTTGTAGACAACTGTACCTATGTTTAGTACACAACTGACGCGTCGTAAGTTAGATCTTTGTCTTTTTAATGACGCAACACTGATGTCATTGATTCAACGTGCGTTACGATTTGTAATATCGTTTTTATTAATCTTTTATTATCTTTAAGTATTTCAAATTGGTCGTAGATCTCTTAATCTAGCTAGAGAGTCCATGGTAAACGTTGTATTAAATCCTCTTACAGTTTTTTTTTTTTTTTTTTTTTGGGAATGATAGACGCTGTTAACCGCAGATGGCTATTGCAGCTTCACCGGACTATAGGAGGCGAGCGCTTGAAGCGCTCTAGCCTTTACGGCAGAAGTAGCGACGAGCACAAGGGCACCTCAGGGAGGCACGGCCTCGGCTTGGGCTGTCGCTTGAGAGAGGGCTGAGTTTACCACCGGTTCACAACGCGCCCCCACTGAGAAGAACCGGCAAGAAACTCAGTGGGGTGATGCACGTCGTTGCGGTCGCATACGTACGACCCTTCGGCCTCGCCGGCGAGACCGGTGTCTGATAGCTAGTGTAGCATACGGTTGACGGGGAGGGGTCGGCGCATCCCGGTCCAATAGGACCGTCATGGGGTCAGGAGGGTCGAGCAGTACGTGCCGTGGTCTGCGGCGCGAGTCAGAAGGACTAGCGGCGTAATCGGCGGCGGCGCGGATTAAACTGTTCGCGTGACGGGACGCGGATTCAAAGTAGCGTTTCGACGCTTCTTTGAGGAACTTACGAAGGGGATCTAATTTGAAATCGGAATGCAGATCTACGTTCCGCATGTACCACGGGGCACCGACGGCGCGACGGAGGAAACGATTCTGGATAACCTGGAGGCTATCGATACGGGTGCGGGCGGCGTGAGCGAAAACTACACTCGCGTAAGTCATGATAGGGCGAATGCAAGCTTTGTATAATGTCAACTTATTTCTAAGCGACATTTTACTCCGCTTGCAGAGAAGGGGATACAGGCGACCTAATACGAAAGCCGCTCGATTGCGGACGGACCTAATGTGCGGGCCGAAAGTCATGCGGGAGTCCAAGGTGACTCCGAGGTACTTAACCTTCCTAGTCCAAGGGATAGGGCGATTGAATAGGGATATTGGGACTAGTCGTCTGTTGGGCCGAAGGCTCCGCGCGGAGAACATATTGGCGGGTCCCCGGGAGAAGACCACCGCGGCACTCTTCTCCGGGTTCACCTCTATGCGCCACGTACGGAACCATTGACCCAGGGCGTCGACTGCGGCTTGAAGAGCACGCGTCAAATAGGACATGTTCCTATGGGAATAATAGAGAGCGGTGTCATCCGCGTAAAGGGCGAGTTGGACTCTGCTCGAACGAGGAATGTCGTTCGTGAACAGGCTGAACAAGAGGGGAGAGAGCACGGAGCCCTGAGGGACTCCGGCCTGTATAGGATGGGGTGAAGAAAACGTACCTTCGACCCGGTATCGAAAGGTACGATTCGAGAGAAAGTCTCGTATGATGAGTACGAGCCTATCGGGGACTCCTAACTGGAAGAGCTTGTATATCAAGCCGTTGTGCCAGACCTTGTCGAAGGCCTTGGCAACATCGAAGAATAGGGCGCCTGTGTAGACGGGCTTGGGCTGGTTGAGCCCGGTCAGGATGTGCTCCGTGAGGCGGTGCACCTGGTGGACGCAAGAGTGTCTGGTTCGAAAGCCAAACTGCTCGTCAATAAGGATATTATTAGAACTGACAAAGTCTTTGAGTCTCGCTAATAGCAAGCGCTCATAGAGTTTGCCGAGAGACTTGAGAAGACTGATAGGCCGGTAGCTCGCAGGGCTGCTGCGAGGCTTACCCGGCTTAGGGATACCTACTACATCCGCGTCTTTCCATTCGGCAGGAAAGACGCAGTGGGACATGGCTGCGTTGAAGATAGTCACTAAAAGACATATCAGATGGACAGGGAGAACCTTGAGAACGCGATTGGAGATGCCGTCGGAGCCCGGTGCTTTCTTCGGCTTAAGGCCTTTGATCAGGTCTTCCACCTCGGTTTGCGTGACCGGGGAGAGGGATTCGGTGGGAGGGAGTGAGGACCTGCGCTCTACTTCCCTATCCACAAGATCGAGGTGCGCCGGATCGACGGGAGCGGAGCTGGGTGTGCACTGACTCTCTAGAGAGTCCGCGAGAAACTCAGCCTTCTCGTCGTCCTCGAACGCGGGTGGGTCGCCTGAAGGGCGGGTCAAGGGGGGCATGGTAGCTACGGTGTCGGTTTTGAGGGATCTCGCGAGCCGCCAGTAAGCCTGGTGTGACGGCGAGATCTCCTCTAGAAACCCTCCCCATCGAGCCTCCCTGAGTTCCGCGATGCTGCGCTTCACATCCCTCTGCAAAGCACGCATGCGGACCCGATTGGCATCGGTGGGGTAGGAGTCGTACGCACGAATAGCCGCGTTTTTAGCGCGGACTAATTCCTTAATGTCATCGGGCAGCTTGAAGCGCACAGCGTAAAAGTTGTCCGCTTCAACCTGCCGGGAGGACTGGCTGATGGCCGATTTGAGATGATCGGTGAAAGCGCCGATAACTTGGTCGGTGTCCTGAGGGGACGAGATTTGCGCCGGGAAGCGGGCAAGATTCGGAGAGTCGGCATCGGCTAAACAGGTGTTTAGCTGATGCCAGTCCAGAACGGTCCTAGTGACCGGCTGGGAAATGGGCGGCGGACCTAGTTCCATTAGGACCGGTCGGTGGTCAGAGTCTAGCTCATGGAGAACCTCTAAGGAGCGCAACCGGAGGGTCACGCCCTTCAGGAGGGCCATGTCTAAGACATCGGGGCGGTGATTGACATTATTGGGATAATGGGTCGGGCGCATAGGTGCGATGACGTCAAAGTCGAGAACGTCGACCAAGCCGTCGAGGCACCTGCCGTTGCCGGTGGTGACGTTACAATTCCACCTGACATGCTTGCAGTTGAAGTCGCCGGCCAGAATGACCGCGTTGTCCAGGTCAAGGAGTGACTCGATATCACACCTGAGGGGCCGCTTATCAGGTGGAAGATAGATAGAGGCGATAGTGACAGCCGAATGGCCGGAAAGAGAGAGGCGGCAAACCGAGGCCTCTATATTAGTGAGCGCAGGGGGATCGATAGGGATGCAGTGCAGGGCCCTTCTGTAATAGATGGCAGTGCCACCTCCGAGGGAGGTGTCACGGTCATTTCGCACAAGATGGTAGTTGGCGATATTCGGACTCCTATGAGAGGGTTTCAGGAGGGTCTCCTGCACCAGCAAGATATCAACTTGGTGACTTCGCAGGAAGTCAGCAACCTGATCTCTTTGTCGGGAGAGGCCATGCGCATTGAAAAATGCGAGGGAAAGGGAATGGGGTTTTTGTCTACTCTGGTGTAAATCCATTTACGGGCCTACATTTGAGTTTACGGGGGACAGGGCGTAGTACACGTCCTCGAATTCGGCGATAGCTTGTACTCTATCGCAGGGGTTCTGTGCGCACCGAAGGCGGCTCGCGAAAAGGCGGATTCTATCGATGTTAATACCATCGATAGAGCGTCGGACCAATTCGAAGTCCGAAGCGAGGCTGGACGCGTGCGCTGAAGGCGCAGGCGCGGCCGGTTGCTTGGCGGGGACGCTCGTTGCTTTAGGAGCAGCGGCGGGGCGGACGTAGGGCAGTGTCTTATCCCACGCGTTCCTCTTACAGTTCATGACTGGCTATCTGTATTAGCCAGTCTGTGACTCTCTCGTAGGAAACATCATTTAGGAGATATTAATAACATTATATTTTAATTTTTGTTTTTAATATAAATTATAATTGTCATCAGCTTATATCACCTCAACTTATAGTATCAGCGAACGAATGTCCTCTGCGTAAAGCAGAGGACATTCGTTCGCTATACTTTAGAATAATCACTACACTTTAGAAAACCATTTAATCATAAAATCTCAGGCCCTAACGTTTGGAGTGAGTGCATTCAAAATGTATCTACGATACACCACCAGCTTGGGATCCTGTGATACATATAACCAAATTCAAAGACAAACATTCCTCTGCAAGACCTCAAGATACTATAAGCTCTTTCTGCGTATATCGGACTAACAATAATAATTAGAAGATCTGAGGGTACCTACCCTAAGACAACTATGACGTACATACACGTATGGACCGCTACCACCTCAGTCCGCCCGTGACCATGAATGCTGTAAAGTATTTGAAACGTCGGGTAATTAAAATAAAAAAATAAACCGCGATATAATCCGTAAAAATAGTTTTATTTCAATGTATCTGCGATAGTGTACATCAGGGACCAGGGTTTTTTATGGTGAGTAATGGGTATAAAAACGATGAAAAGAATTGATGAAAGACCTCCTCCGCGCATCAAGAAGCCAGTCAAGATATCGGTTCCGGCTGATGTCACAGCTCGACATTGCCTTGTGACGTCAGAAACCATCGGTAATGGTGGCGTGTATGGCCTTCGTCGTCTTGTTTACGACATTTGATATGTTGAATATTAATATGTGTTAATCGGATGTTTTAGCACTCAGTGCAGCGATGAAGCGCAAATTTTGCCTGATAATAAGCGCTGGTATGGACAATTATACTGAGCTCCCGTAATTTCACCAGCTATAGTTTTATTTCCTGTCCCCGTAAGCACCGTGTCAGATTCCCGTGGGCTATAATGCACCCCCCGGCCTCAGGCACGGAGGGGTTATTGTTGTAGCTCCCACCGGAGAGACCAAGTCACTCCTCTCATATGCTGTTTGACCCCACAGGTCACGGGGAGCTAAAACGGTTTGCCCTACGAGGACAAATAAAAGAGTTTTAGTTAGTAGGAATCTGATAGATATCCGTAGTGGTGTGGGTAAGTAGGTTAGTCTAAGAGGACTTTCTCACCTTCGGAGTCACTGGACGTTCGGGGTGTGGGCCCTTTGAACGTCCATTGAGCACTGCGGCGACTCCGAGGAGGAAAGCGGCAGGGTTGCGACCCCCGTCCCCGTGAGCACCATGACTGGTTCCCGGGGGGCTACAATGCGCCCCCCGGCGGCGGGCTCAAAGGCAAGGCACTGAGGGGCCCCTGGTGTAGATCCCACCGGAGAGCCCCGGGGTCCCCCCTCTCATGTGCCGATGCGACAGCCGCGGGGGTTTTAGTGGGTAAGAATACCCCGGTCGAGCCCCACAGCTCCCGGGGATCTTTGGAAGATTTCCCCCGCGTCAAAAAAAAAACTTAAAAAAGTCGTCCCAGTAGATTTCGATTTATGCGGCGGATTATGCGCAGTCTCCCCGTTCATTATTTCCGCCTAGTTAGGTATTCATACTATAATCATCAGTGTTTTATTTTAGTCTTAATCAATTAATACATTATTTATGGAAAATATGGCTGTTTTTTTTCAATAATTATTGGACCGGTTATGATTAGTTTTTATTTACTTACAAACTGGTATTTGTCATAAAGTATTGATAATGGAAGGAGTTTAGTAGTTCCTAGTTCCCACATTTAACATTTTTTTATTGGTTTGCTAGCAATTGTAATATTAATCCGATCACACTTCTAAGTTGGTTTGGTTTAATACAAAAGTTACACCCTATTAAGCAAACACTTCTTAGAAACTATGCATCTTTATACTTAGCGAGATACTTATATAATAGTACTTACGGAAGGCATGGACGGATTTAAATGGGATTTTATATTTGAAATCTAGTTTCATCGGGATTAGTCCTAGATATTTTATTGTGCAGTTTCTTTTTTAATTTTAAAGATTTTACAGATCAAATGCAAGGCACTTATTTTTTTCTTTATACAGCTTTAAAGAGAAATTGATATTGACAGTATATAAATCAGCCGGTGCCAAGATATGCCACAGAAGAATTATTTATACAAACAAGCAAAGCTATCTAAACGATTTTAATACAACTTTATCACTATTTGCTCGCTAATGGCAATACTCACAGTAATTAAGATTACATTTCCCTTGTAGGACGTTAACCTCTTATAAGCTGTAAAAATACATAAAGGACTTCTTGTGATTCAATTCCGATTTAAGAAATTGACGCTTTATACAAATTTTAAACAGAATATTGTATATAGGTATAAAACTCTACCTATATACAGGGTGTAAGGGACTACGTACCGAAAACTTTCTTATAAGATTACTATATATTATTTCATATTGTCCGTTACAACATTACAGAAACCTTTTATATGGAAAATTACAAATGACTAACTTGTTAATTTTTGAGCATGTAATGAATACGTGCGGAATAATATTTATTTTTCAAATTACATTGCTAATTTCAATCAAGCCGCCTGCCAAACGTGGAGATTACGGCAACCCCTCCCTTCTAAGGGAGAGACCTTTGTTCAGCAGTGGACTTTTCGGCTGCGAATGATTGCTAATTTTGCACAAATAAGTAATTTATTGGTTTTAAATTAAAATTAGGCTTTATTATTATACCAATAAATTTTATTAAAAAAAGCGGCATTTTTTTTGGAAATTCATGAAAAAGCCGATGAAAAATTTCAGCACTAGAATGTTCAGAATCATGTACTGGATCGCTGGTATCGGTTTTCGGTACGATGTCCCTTACGCCCCGTATATTAATATTTTGACTCACAGGTTTACTGCCAGGATAATTTATTATAATTTTCCGATATTTTGGCACTGTTGCAAATATTATTGAAGGTTTAAAACACTTTAAGTAGGATATTTATTGTAACTCACAATAATAAGGTTACATGATAAATACAATGAATAGAAGCATCAATTTAAAAATTAAAAAGAAAAAACGAGTTTGGAGAACGTCCTCTGAATATGACTTTCCTGCTCTATTATTAGACTCTGAGCTGTCTACCAACTACTCGTCAAGATCTTACCCTCGAGTTCAAATTCGGTGGGTCTACGTTTATCGGTGCAGAGATCCTGTGACCACCTCTTGTTCCATCGTCAGACCCTGACCACCATTTTTCTAGCAACTACTCGTCGAGACCTATCTGAATCCAAATTCGGTGGGTCTACGTTTAACAAGTGCAGATTAAGTGAAATCACTTGTGTAGGTACTTATATTATTTTTGCCCGACTGCCCCAGAAGCCTCCTTCTATTTAGTAGCGTACCTAGTTATGTTTTTCGAGGGTATATTTATTTATTACTCTTTATCAGATTGGAATCTTTACAATATATATTGTCCCACCGTACCGTCATTCGGTTTGATTGTGAGGATGTATGTATGTTTCTCTATTTCTTTGGCGAAGCCTTAACGGCTTGATGGATTTCGACTTATAATATGTCTTTAGATTCGTCTCAGTTGTGGGAGTGACATAGGCTATAGGTATATTTTTTCAAAAAAATTAGACGGCCTTCAGTCGCCATTTTGTATTTTTATTAAAAGGTCTTAACGAGAAGAGTTCAAATATGAATGATGACATATGATGATACATGTGATGGCTGCTGCTCGAGTCAACTTGTGCGCGGGTGCTGCTTGGGAGACGGGTCTGACTACTATCCCTTTGGCCTTTTAGATTGTTGTAATTTTGTCTTAATTTATTATTTTCTTTATTTTCTCCCTTGTTTTATGTGTCGAACGGCACGACACACTATCGCTAATGTTGATCCAATTGTAACAAGACAATGTTTAAAAAAGTGAAAAAATTACAAGCCCGCTGAGTTTCTTGCCGGATCTTCCCAGTTGAGGCCGCGTTGTGATCCGGTGGTAACTTTTAAAAAATTGACCGTTCAAAAGTGCTAACGTTAAGCCTATTTGAAATAAATATGACTAACTTTGACTTTGTACTTTCATGTATTCTTTATCTATGTATAATGAAATTTAAGTCAATTTAAGTGTTTCCTCGCAGTCGGGCTTTTTATGATTTTATCTTCTATACTTATAATAAAACTGTAACAGGTCCGATTCTGTACATTGAAGATATTTTGAAAATTATATTTGGAGGGCATTCTATAACCGATACTGAGGACGAAAATGTATTTTTTTTAATTTTTGTCTGTCTGTCTATCTGTCTGTCTGTCTGTCTGTCTGTCTGTCTGTCTGTCTGTCTGTCTGTCTGTATCACGGCTGAGCATCACGCCGAAACTACTGAATGGATTCAAATGAAACTTGGCATGATTTGAGATCTTACTACGAGGTAGGACATAGTATACTTTTTATCCCTTAATCTAGCACGGTTCTTTTGGGAGAGGGGATTAAAGTCAAAATGGGTACTTGGTTATACGCTTGGTCCGATTTTATCAATTTTTCTTTATTAATATAATAAATATTAGTAAGGGAACACTCATAGAGAGTTGTTATCAAGGTTTTGTAATCGATCGGGTTAAGCAACGTTAGGTAAGGTCATTAAATAGATGGGTAACCGTTTAACGCCATTTGAACTAAACGGGTCCGTGCTTCAGAGAGCAAGTAAAAAGTGGGTCCCAGTTTTTAACCGACTATAAAAAAGGAGGTTATGTATTCGATGCGAATGTCTGTTATTAAAAGTTTAGTTAACGTAAAAATAGCGCAGGCGTAGCTGCGTGGGTCAGCTAGTAATTTATATTTGTGCTATGGGTAACATGGGTATTGCTGTATAGAGTATGAATTAAATAAAGCCCATAGGGATCCGGGTAAGAATAGCAGCCACCCATTATTTCAAATTGAGGCGACTGAGGGTAAACAAAAAGACAGCCAGCAGCGTCTTTCTATTGGATTACTTACCACCTACACTGCTATCCCTAAGACTCTTGGCAGGCGTGGGGATTATGGCAACCTCTCCTTTCTAAGGGTAGGCGTTTACTCAGAAATGGACGTCTTTTGCCTGCTGATGATGTAATAATTATAACTTCTGGGAACTAATATACTTCCCTAGTTAGCCTAAAACATATTCTTATTTTTCGGAAACCAACTGCAAGTATTTCACGAATCAGTTAATTTCTTACAGACATGCACAACGTTTGCCTTCACCGCATAAATTATGATCATGTAATGTTTTTGGTCTACAATCAAATAATTACTTAGACGAGCACAGATTGTACGAATCAGAAAACTCATTTTCTCTAAAGAAATGGAAAAACAATGTGCTTGCAAGGCTACAGGTTATAAACAAAAAAAACAGATAAGTATTCTGTGGACCATTCTTCCGTAAAGTTTATAATTACCCACGTTATTGTTTATAGTAGATAAATTAATTAAGGCTACAGGAAGCACTTTTCAGTTGGCAACAGGAAAACTCCTTGAGTCTTCTGTTAATGCAGTTGTGACCTACAGCCGACGAGGAAATGCATTGAGGGCAGAGCTATTCTAAACTATCTACCTTTAGATGGATGTACTCTGAATATAAAGAAGTATAATATGAAGTTATAAACAGACTATATTATTGTCTTTAAAATTAAGAATAACATTGAAATAGTTCGCGTTTCCGCTACCAACCCGCGAACCAAAACGCGAACTTACCTACTTAATGTTTTTTATTACGTGTAAATAATGTAGTAACAGTTATTTAATTTATTTATTGTAATTAAGTATTTACAATCTATTTTAATTTTCAAATTTAGAATGCATTCTCCCAATTTTATTCCCTCTTGCAGCTGCTGTCAGTAAATTGAAAAATACTAATCCATTGTTTCAGTGGCGTGCACAGAGGGTAGGCAAAAAAATGTATTCGGCTTGTTTCACCTATTTTAAATATGTTATTATACCATTTCAAATATCCATATGCAAGCAAATACTATAGACATATTAATTTGCATTTGAAAATATAATAAATTTATTCAGCAGCTCCATACTGACAAAAATACTTTGCCTACCCTAGGATTTCTATAAACAGTCTTAATTTAAAAAAATCTTAGTTTGGACATGAATATAACGTAATTTTTTTTAATGTAAATGGATAGGTTGCTAATATTGGTTAATTTAAGGATATTTGTGCTGGAACACGAACAAATAGCATAAAGAATAAACAACTCGTAGATATTTTTGCCTGCTTTCAGTGCACGCCACTGCATTGTTTCTACAAAGATAATGGTTTCTATTCTTACCGAATTAGCGATTTTAACTGTTAGAATTTAATTTGTGTATCGAAGTATGATCATTAAATAATATCCTTATGGTTACTGGACTTTGCTTTTCATTTGAGAGCACAAACATCGATAAGTCATGTCAATATACCTAATACATATTTGTTGGGATTTTTCCATTAGAAAGTTTATACACTTGTATAAATAAATGCGCACTTGCGGCATACACAACATGTAGCTTCAACAGTTTTATTCTAGAAAAAAAAATACTCTATGCCGAATCAGGGAGAAATATGTAGGTCCTTAGCCGTTGTCCTTCAGTCTCTTGCTTGCCCTCATACAAAATTTATGTGTTTTAAACAAATTGTCTGCGCCACTTTCTATCAAGTCACATCTCTGTGAAGAACTAAGTACATTAAGTAATAATAATAAATTCGTGGCGTCCGTAGCGCATAAGGAATGCTTTGAAATCCGAGGAGCAACCACTTTGTGTAACTAACTTTAATTACTAGTAAGGACAGCATCATAATCAGCAGCCGAATAGACGTCCAGTGCTGAACATAGCTCTCCCCTTCTTAAAAGGGAAGGGTTGCCATAAACCCCACGCTTGGCCAGCATCTTGGGGATTGCAGTATAGGTGGTAGGTAATGCAATAGAAAGACGCTGCTGCCTTCTAATTAACCGGCTTCAAAAAGAAGGCTCTATTCGACGCGTATGTATGTAATATTGATAAAAATGCGTAATATTAATATATGTTAGTCTATGTGGGCTTCTAAACAAATTTACCAAATTTTATGAGTGTATGTATGTATGTATGTACGTATGTAGGTTTGTCCACGGATTTCTCAGAAACTACAAGTCCGATTTCGAAAATTCTTGCAATAGTTAGAGTATTTTTGAACTTAGGGTAGAGTACAAGTTTCATCAAAATCGGTCCAGTAGTTTAAGAGATATAAACTTTGTATGTTTTCAGTAAGTTACTGTAACGTAGCCGTTCGAGTTGCGTGATAGTGCTGGTACCTATCATGGTAAAATAAGTCACTAAAAAGTGTTAAATAAACTATTTAAAAAAAAAAACCGACTTTAAAGTAAATTATCTAAAAAGCATAAAATAACGAAAATATATTGAAGTCGGTGTCAGCTGGTGATAGTGTTAGTTAACGTGATTAGCTAGCACCGACTTCAATATATTTTCGTTATTTTATGCTTTTTAGATAATTTACTTTGAAGTCGGTTTTTATTTCTTTTTAAATAGTTTTTTTCCCTTAGTCTCTTACGAACACCCAACGGGAGGAGATGGGAGTGTGCTATTCTTACCCGGACACCCTACGGGGAGTTTACCTACTTACCAATGTAGCTACAACCATTTAATTATGATTATAATTGAGTAATATCATTTTGTTCTACTAACTAGTAGAACAAAATGATATTACTCAGACTATAGACTGTGGTAATAGGTAACTCAACTGAGTTACCTATTACCACAGTCTATAAACCAATACAGTCGTCCAACGAAGCCGTCTAGACAGGGCAATCGTGCGGGGTGTGAGGGGTGAGACGCGGGTAGGCGCGCCCGAGCTGCGTACGCTGCTGCCACCCGTATTAATTAGTAGCTCGTGACATAACTTTCAGGGCTGACGCGTATTTGTTTTAATTAATCGACTTCAAAAAAAGAGGAGGTTCTCTATTCGTTGTGTACGTATTTTTTTTTGTAAGCAGTTATAATGGTTTATACTACCTGTGCTGTGTGAGAGAGATATTATTTTACACATTTTCAATTCCAAAACAGAAAATATCATCAAAGGCGTCGACCCACTGTATTAGTTTGTAAACTGTGCTATTACGATCGCATATCGCGAGTCATTCCATCATTTGGCGAGCACATTAACCTGTCAGTGGCTAGGTAATTAACTTGATCGTATCAAGTAGAGTCGTAAAAAAATAATGTTATTTGCTTATGTGTCTTGTGTGTTCACTAATTTAATTTACTTCGTCAGAGAAAGTGATTGTAGCTGCGTTGAAGGTGTTATAATGTGTAGGTATAGTAAGGTATACTTACCTTGCACAATGATCTGAAAGTCTGCAATCCCACCTGATCTTTTGTTCAGGGTGGGAATCGACCTACTGGGTAGCAGCCAGGATGTCTAACATTGCACACTACCAACACGTCCACATACTGTGGTTAGACACCCTGGCTGCATTGTCCGGTGAAGCTGTAATGGCCATCTGCGGCCAACAGCGTCTATAATTCCCAAAAAAACAAAAAAAAAAAAAAAAAAAAAAATAACACCCTGGCTGCTACCCGATGGGTCGTGCGTTCGATTCCCACCAAGTGTCTGGGTGTTATTTATCTATTTAAGTGTATGTATATTAAAAAATGTATACAGAATGTAAAAAAAACACGTGTCCGATCCGTGAGGGTCTTATTCAGTGTATCAATACAATACGAATCTGATCTTGTATTTTTGGTACAAATTAGAAAAAAAAAATTGAGATAATTAACAAATGAGTTATATACATGTGTTTGTATTGATAGGTACACTGAATAATACCCTCGTGGATCGGACACGTGTTTTTTACATTCTGTATAAGTATTAGTAAATGTATATAAGTGAGGAAACCTGCATGACTGAGAAAGCCTAACTAGCTTTCAAATGACGTGTGAAGTCCGCCAACCCGCACTTGGCCAGCGTGGTGGACTATCGGGACCAACAGTGGGACATAAACAAGGGCTGGTATTATTATTATAAGTATTAGTATTATTTGTCTGGTTTCCATAGTACAGAATCTGCCTAGTTTAAGATCCGATGACCGTTGTGTGGATTGTCCCAAAATATTATTATTAACAAAAATAGAGTAACAGACTAGTAAAATTTTTATTTCCATTTAAATGCAGTAATTACAAAACAAGCTGCTCTTAAATTGTAGAGACTATTATATACATATATTCACTTAATACCAGCCCTTGTTTATGTCCCACTGCTGGGCACGGGCCTCCCCTCAAGATGAGGGGGCTTAGGGCATAGTCCACCACGCTGGCCAAGTGCGGGTTGGCGGACTTCACACGTAATCCGAGAGCTGGTTAGGCTTTCTCAGACATGCAGGTTTCCTCAAGATGTTTTCCTTCACCGAAAGCTAGTAACAATCGCACAAAGACGATTTACACATGATTCATTGAAGAAATCAGAGGTGCGAGCCGGGGTTCGAACCTGCGCACCTTGTTTCCAAGGCAAGCGCTCGTCCACTGAGCTGTTACTGAATTTAAATGTCTAATTAAACAACAAAATAGAAAAATACAATGTAGCAACAGTGATCATATTAATTCTTTAGTTATAATTCTATTTACTTCCTCAACTTCAACAGCGATAAAGATGTTAAGTGCTATTAATCGTAACACCCGAGCACAGTTAGCTACTATCTAGATTGAGTAATTTATTTTAGTAGGTACCTACTATGTCTAGAAATACCACAATTATTATTATTAATATTAATTATTATGGCCAGATTAATAATAATAAACCCGCAGGGAAGCTAGTGACGAGCTGTTGGTGCGTAACGACACCACGGACCCGAGTGCTCCAGAGAGTCGGTCAGGGCTCCCACCTCGGCGTGTCTTCGTCGGCCGAGTGGAAACCGAAGGGGGCCCGCAGGACTCTCAGCTCTAGCTTGCCTTAATTGGCCGTCCAGAGAGGAGTTGTTAGAGCTATATGCTCCAGGGGTGGAAGTGTTAAAGGGCATAACGCCGCGAGTAACTTCGGAGAAAGCGCAGCACACCTCTCGACACCCCTGAGCCAGTCACGCCGGTGTTGCTCCCTGTCGTCCGCTGACGATCATTTAGGGAGCCCATCTAGTGGGTGGCAAGTCACCACTAAAACCAAAATAATTTGAAATAAAATTATGGCAATTGACCCCTCCCTTTTGAAATAGCCCAATCGCCAGCCCACCAAATGCTCAACCCCATAAACCTAGAATTCTTTTCAAATTATTATTGAAGTTGGTGAAATATTTTATACTTTTCAGTGATATTGAAGTCGGTTCAATTTTATTTTTAAGATTTTATTTTAATCTTTTTAGATTTTCATATATAAAGATTGAACCATCGAAGACTGTAAAATGATCTAGGTAGGTTATGATCACATTATCGTCTACATAGTTTTACATAATTCATGTTTCTTCAGAAAAAATATCCGGTCGTATTGAAATTTGCATGGAATCATCATAGTAGTTTACTCTCTCGAATAAAAAAAGAATCATCGAAATCGGTTCATAATTGTCAGAGCAATGTAATGGAGAACATCAGTTTTATGGTTTTTACCAAATAAATTCCTCCACATCGTTCATGTTCCTCCAAGAAGTTCTTATCTGGTTGTTATAAAATTTATACAGATTCATTACAGTGGTTTCTTCTTTCGAAAAAAAAAAGAATCATTGAAATTGGTAAATATTTGCCAGAGTTATGACCATTTTTGTCCTTAAAAAGCGACATAAAGTCATCTATATAGGCTTTCCTGCAGCTTTCCTGCGCAGTCACCATTCTTGTTTTTTCAGGAACTACTTATTACTAAGCAATATTTTTTTTATGGGACCCAATCAATGGATTGAAGAATGGATGGAAAAATTTTTTTTCAAATCGGTTCATAATTGCCAGAGTTATGCGCGAACATACATAAAAAAAAATATACAGACGGATTGAGAACCTCCTCCTTTTTGAAGTCGGTTAAAAAGAAACAATAATCATCTCATTAGCTTACGCATATTTTTTGTGTGGGAAGGAGGAATGTTGTTATGTTATCTTAAACATCTGTTTTGTTCTTTTAACAATTGAAGATAGTATTACAATAGTATCTATCTACACTATTTGCATGAAGCTGTAGTCATGCTTTTTTTTTGTTAGCGCAATGACACGTCAAAATAGCCACGTCTCCACAGGCCACACGGGCTCGCGCGGCAGCCTTGCGAGCCAAATGTGTGGTCGATGTGGACGTGTCTCGGGGTTGTTCGGGCGCACGTTGCCTCGGCTGAACTCGACCAACCACACATTTGGCTCGCGATTTTAAATAACAAATAAATGTTTATTTGCTGTCGCGCGAGCCAGGGCGACCACCGGTGGAGACGGGGCTAGTTAGCAGTATTTTGATCAAATTGTATTAAACGTATAATAATGATAAGTCCTTTGCGCTCATGACTAATGTCCACATTATGGAATTTAGACATTAGTCATGACAGTATATGTACAGTATATGTTACCTACTAAGTAACCGGCGATTAGGTACATGTGGTACAGAATTAATTTATACTAACGAATGCAATGTGATTTATTGATTTCAAAAAAATATCTTTGGTATATTTGGATAATTTACATAATAGTATTTTCGATTGCTTTGATGCGATTATTCAATAATATTAAAACGATGTGACACTGTCAATGCTTCCGTGGGTGGTGTGCTACTGATTCAAGTTGTATTATTAGCTCACCTTTTTCAACCACTTTCGGAACGCCTATAACCGCCCGATCTACCTCTTTTTATTTTATAATTGTGTACAGCTAACCAAGTATAAGGACGACCTTGCTCCGAGGAGAATAATAGAAGATATCATCACAGAATATAAATCACTTTTATTATAACACACTGTTTCCAAACTAAAAACTAGATAAATTAAATTCACAATACCCAGTTACTTCCAACTCTTAACAGTCTCGTGGTTGACACTCGAATACCCCGCATTGTGCTCCCAACCATGGTTTTATCGGTAAAAATCCCTACCATCACAAAACCCAAACGTCTCACAACGACCAATCACAGCCCGCATCAGTTCTCTTTAATGCGGCCCCGTGATTGGCCGGCGCTACGAATCAATTGAATAGCTTCTACTTCTGTCAGTACTCTAAAAGTAGTTGCCAGTATATTAAAATATTAAACAATGAAAATAAAGAATTAAATAATTTGCGATAAATCTCTACAAAATTGCAAACCCTAACAATCGACCATCCTGACGACGTGTGCGTCCCCGCACACGACCCAGGTGGAAACCCTAACAATCGGTATCGAGTACATGGTCAGCAGCACGAAAGTCCCCAAATACTATAACCATTACATGAATTAACAATTAAACATTCTAATACAATCAATTAAACATCAACAATTTGTACAAACTATAGTTTAAAACCTGTTTTATTTTTATTTTATTTACATCATTTAAATATTTTACATTACAATAAACTTCGTTAGTTAATTAGATAATTAATTCCATTCCTTTTATTTGATTAAAAACAAATGTATCATCAATATAATTGCTGTTAGGAAAACTGTACACTTGTATAATATTGTAAACATCTAGTTATCCATTCTATTCTAATTTCGATGGCTCCTACGTTAAATATCGTATGTGTAAAACCCGCACTTTACAGGAGAGCAAATTAAAGGTATTTTTCTACGCTAATTATTAAACATTTGTTTTCATATTATTCGGTAAAATAAGGC
Organism: Furcula furcula; assembly: GCA_911728495.1. NCBI lineage: Eukaryota > Metazoa > Arthropoda > Insecta > Lepidoptera > Notodontidae > Furcula > Furcula furcula. Next base: position 10,251,106 of record OU452250.1, read on the forward strand.
ATGTTTTATGGTTGGTACAAATTTCAGCCAAATAGCTTCAAATTTAAAGAACAAGCGTAGAAAAATACATTTAATTTGCTCTCCTGTAAAGTGCGGGTTTTACACATACGATATTTAACGTAGGAGCCATCGATTTATTAGACAACGAATCGAAACCACATCGAAATATCAATATGTACATATATCAATAATTGCCGTTAGGAAAACTGTACACTTGTATTTCTATTCTAATTTATTAGACAACGAATCGAAACCACATCGAAATATCAATATGTACATATATGGACTTACTCAGGTCTACGAAAGACTGGTGACTGGCACACCAGCGCAAGCCGATCGATTGCTTCACACGGCGCAGGTGAGACTACTTAATGGCATTGGGATCGAATCGAGTCCATGAGGACTGCCCAACTACCATTTCAAAATAATATAGACACCGACTGGCGGATATACAAGCCGATCGATTACTTGATACCGGACAGTGGCACAATGCATCGTGGTGGCTCACACAAGCCGATCGATTACTTGTGGAGACGCACCATCGTGGCACGGAACGTATCAAACCATGGCACGATCGATTCGATACCATGCATGACCGGCCGACTACCAATTCGAAACACCAACTGGCGGCACAAGCCGATCGATTACTTGATACCGCACAGTGGGTCGATGCATTGTGGTGGCTCACACAAGCCGATCGATTACTTGTGGAGACGCACCGTCGTGGCACCGAACGTATCAAAACATGGCACGATCGATTCTATACCATGGCGTGCACAAGCCGATCGATTACTTGCGACGGCGTAGTGGGTCGATGCGCACAAACCGATCGATTGCTTGCGATTTATCTGGAAAGATACAAAAGACCTTCTGTAGCAACATTACTCTTAACATCTCAAATTATACACAAAATTATGGATTCAAATTAATCACCATCATTACTATTCTACTACATTAGCTTTAGATTCATTTTCGTGAACTTCTATTGAACTTATGTGGCTCAAAGGCCTGTAGTTCATACTTTTGTTTTGCATGCGTGCTGCTAAACCGCAAAACATTAATGTGTTGATAGGGTTCTATAAACATGGACATAAGCTTTTTGCTTTGCCCATCACTGTTAATGCAGGGTTTATATTTCTGTCTTATCTTACCTATCTTGAACCCTACTGCGAATAACAGACCGCTATTAAGGAGTTTTTAATCGACTATCAAGTATCACGTTAAGAATGAGCTTTGACCCCATTCATGCTGCCACCAAATAACACCTCTGAATACACCTATGTTTTATTTTAACGTTGTTAAGTATCCAGCGAACCCTCCCCAAAAGCCTATCTCAATCTTTCTCATCATGTTAGTGCGTTTAGCGATTCAAGGATAGTACGATTGAATCAACAACCATCAACACCGACTAAACAGTGTTTAAAACCTTTTCAAAAGCAAATCTTGTGAAAGCATGTGATGCAGAATAACTACAGTGATCGCTTGCCAAGCGATCCCCTGATCGACCCTAATTGTGTAAATTATAATCTTCAAAAACGAACACAGATTGTTTGTTTTCTTGACAGGTATAATCAATCAAGTAAACACACCCACAACTACAAGTAGGTGCGTATAACCTTAGATCTTACGAAGGGCCTAAGGTGGTCAACATACAAATCATGAAACGGCACCACTATTTTTGTTTTTGCGACATTGTGGAGTAATCCCTCATTCGCTTTTAAATTATGTTTTTTTTTTTAATAAGAGACTTCTATGCAAACGTTTATACATATATATACCAACGATATTGTACCATAATTTTAATTTTATTTACTTTTTTTGTAGCCCTACACGGTCCATAATTATACTTAGCTTTAAGCTACCAATTTAATAAATAACCACCTTGTAAATATTATGGAATGCAATAAACGATATGAATATATTAATTTTAACATTGTTTTCTGACTGACGAACCAGAATCGTCTGTTCTAAGGTCTTCTTTTGACACTGAAATGTTCAATGTCGCCGTGGTTCATACGACACAGTTGTCACCCCTCGGAACTACCCATCGAATACTGCTTTTATTACCATGTAAATAACTTAATACTTGACAGTCTTTTAAAACGTAACTATTTATGTAATTTAGGCACTTCATCACAATCGCTGTTAATACTTTTGATCCTACAGATTTGTCTCCCAGTTGGACAGTGCAACCAGTAGTCATTAAATATTGTTATTACACTCAGAAATTGGTCATTGACGGCTACGGGACTTCGCGGTAGCTTATTTGGCGACATGACCCACTTTTGAACCAGTCCTATGTTACAGAACAATCGAACTCTTGCAAAGTTTACACATACAGCCACCCACTAGAGATTCTCAGAATTAACCCCGGTACAGGAATGTGGAATGCAGTTCACTGACCGGTAATTATTAAAATACCGTACCTAGCAGATAACCCTAAACTTCCGCTGAAGGAAAATAACAGCTAAACTTTATAACTGAGTAGAGGTTCTTCGCTTCTGCTAAAGTCTGTGATGTAGTATAGTAAGCGACGATATGCTTGCTCTGCTCAGAAATTGGAACCCAGCTATCATCGCAACTTATTGTAGCAGTGCATGCTAGACGTAGAGCCAGCACCGAATTAGACGTAGAGCCTAACGCTGCTGGGATCCGTACTCACTATCGAATTTCCGCTCAACGTAGAGCTGACCGTTAAACTATTAGACCTTAAGTAGTTTCACTGAAAACCATAACCCTCGTGACGGTAGTGCTGCTTAAGCAAATTTATTGAACACGAAAACGTGACAAGCCACTGTCGTAGCATCGAGCTCGAGCCCTTGCTGCTTAGAGAACAGCACTACGGATAATACCGATTACAGGCCTGTTCAGCAAGTAGAGGTATCTAGTCTTCAATGACAGGAATAAGATAATTTCAAGTTAACAGCCGATAATCAATGCACATTCTAAATGAACCATCCCTTTTACGAACAAGCAAACTAAGACTAGTTTGAGACGGGCTAACTATTCCGGGATACAACATTTTCTAATAGACGTTGCTAATTTTCAGACACATTTTTTTTTCCAACGAGCCTGATTATTATAATGCTGTGATTGTGACTACATTTGACGGTGGTCCCGTTATGGCCTTGTCCGAAAATTGCACTATTCTCACGACAAAATACAAAATCTATCAAGATCCGACAAATGGCTGATGATGGTACTATCACAACATCAACACGTCCGCACTTAGCTTGATAAGAGTACTTTAGATATGTATTACTGTTTCTACTCTCTTTCATGTGTACTATTCGGGTGCAATGCGTTTTTTTTTTTTCAATACTGCTACTAAATGGTAGATAAATCAGCCAATACCGTGGCTGCACCGTACAACCCAAAGACATCGACTGATCAAGCTGTAAGGGAACATTCACTCATTTGTCAAACTCAGGTTAAGGAGAATTTATTACCTACATCAAGAAATTGCAACTGAGTCAAGTTTTTATAAGCGATTAATGTTCGTGCGCTTCCGCTGAAGCCACATCAACACTGGCTTGTCTTACATGCATTCACCACCCCCTGATACAACTTGGGCAGTAACGTCTATGCATAGTTGAGGTGATAACATACCCAGACTTAACAAAGGACCATGCCCATAGTATGGAGCTGAAAGTCAGCAATGCAATGCCCAAATTGCACTCTATGTCATAAGATAACTTTTTAACAGTATTTATATGATATCTAGATTTAATGTTATTTATAGCACCGGTTCAAAAGATATTGGACATTAAACATGATAACTTCCTACTGGTTTTTTTTTTACATTTTATCGTTCACAGACAGCATTGCTATTAGTTTTTCACTAGGAACTTCATGATCATCACATAAGCTAAATCAGATCAGTGTTCTTTTATATACTTATCTGTATGTTATCAGATAAACATGTCAGTTATTTAGAATTATCTAGTCTGTCTCCATTGTATAATGTCAATATGTATGTGAAAACAATTTGGTTAGATACACTGGTACTGCAATGTTAACAATAACGTCTTATTATTTTTTTTATATCTAGTGCTTCATATGATTTAAAATTAACAACATAATTCTAGTTTTTATTTATTAGAGCAATCTTATAAATTACTTTATCTGGGCATTTATGGGGCACAGATGGGCATTGTCCTTTGTAAAACCGATGAGAGATGATTAGACAAAGTCCTAATTTTTGTACAACATATCCATTCGTTAAAGTGGAGTCACTGCCAAAGGGTACAAAGGCCATGAAGAGTCCTATTTTCCGTACTTCATTCATAAATTTTGAGTAACGGCTCGGCTATTCTGACTTAATTAAACCTATACATGTCTCTTTTTGCAATGCCTTTTAATAGAAAAAGGATAGCACCAGTAATTCATACTGGTGAACGCATACTGGTGAACTCATACTGGTGAACTCATACTGGTGAACGCATACTGGTGAACGCATACTGGTGAACGCATACTGGTGAACTCATACTGGTGAACTCATACTGGTGAACTCATACTGGTGAACTCATACTGGTGAACTCATACTGGTGAACTCATACTGGTGAACTCATACTGGTGAACTCATACTGGTGAACTCATACTGGTGAACTCATACTGGTGAACTCATACTGGTGAACTCATACTGGGGACCAGTCAGCAACTTTGGCTCGTAAAGAGAGTTCGATCTTAAAAAGGACTGATGATCTTTAATGCCACAAAGATATTGCAAGAGTTTATCAGGATATGAGCATCGCGATGCCAGAGAGCCAGACCTCAAAGTTCGATACTTATATCTGCGAATAATACAATCTACCGCACGTTTTCCCTACAATATCACGTTGATTGTGTGTCAATTCTTCATAATAAACCTCGTACCTACTCCTTCGTCCTAAGACTCCTAAGTAGCCCCCCCCTTCAAGACATAAGACCCGGCTATGTTCTGCTCGAAAGGAAAAACAAACAGTAATTTCTCTTGCCATTCTTACCAGGCCAATAGAATCGAACTACCAGACCTCGGCCAGATCCTAGAACTTCTAAATACCAAAATCAGTGATAGTTCTATCACCCTCCCGTATAGCGATGCACACTTGTTAAACAAATATAATTAATTTAACAAAGCATGCATGCGTGATTTGAAGGATCCAAAATCTAAGTCTCGGTTTTTGCGTCCTGGGAAGATTGCAAGACCATCCCTAACGCATTTACAATATCGAAAACCACTTTTTTTTAAATGAAGGAATACGTGACCTGTTAGATTGTCCCGCGTCGACACGTGGCTCTGTGCTACCGGCAGTCAGCGGACCGATTGCGATGGCTCCTTCCACGTCGGTCGTTGTCCCGCCGTGATTGTTAACGCTGATTCCGATCCGCCTTTGTCATCCTCGCAGCCGTCATTCCGTAGCTCACGCTCGACTCGCAACAAAAAGGTTGTGTGAATATTATGCTACAGACTTACACGTGTATCGTATTATGACGGTAGCTTGTAAATATTAGTAGAGAGCATTTTATATAGGCAAGCTAAAATTACTACCTATCTACCTAACACAATCACTGCCATACGCTGTAGGAATATTTTGGTATAAGGTCACCCAACAATAACCGACGAGACCATTACTAATACTGCAATATGACACTAATACTGCGCACTTCAGCTATAATTTGATACAATACAGGCAGTGCTATCATCTTCCATATTATTCCATATCATGCAAGAAATGAATACAATCTCCCAATTATATTATTAGTTATAGGCTATCCGAAACTGTTACATACCTATGTATTTTTTTTATAAGAATACAATTGGTATGGATGTATCTGTCAATCATTGGACTACCTATTGAAATTTCTCCGTCTTGACCGTCTTCTGTTTTTATTTGCAGAAAATAGCGGATTATACTACGGTTTAAGACATTTATTTTCTCAAAAGATTACAAGATAATCATTTACAGAGAAAATACAAAATATAATATACGAACAGTTTGATTTGCTCAATTAGCGTTGTACATAAAAATAGGGGTAGGTACTTTTAAAAATATTTAAACATTTTTATTTTTCCAGGTATTGCGGGTACCTTCATTTCATTTAGAAATCACAATGCACGATAATAAATTTTAAGCAGCAAGCCGATATAGAAAAACTACAACGCATAGAGATAAATATCAATTCAAACTAATTCAAAAGACAAAGATTACTTAATTCAAAACACTTCTTGTCTAAAAATTGTAGATTTGGGCGTGTACTTACGTTTTGTTGAAGTTAGTTGCGAATCCCACTTCTGATCTATAAGGACGACCTTGCTCCGAGGAGAATAATAGAAGATATCATCACAGAATATAAATCACTTTTATTATAACACACTCTTTCCAAACTAAAAACTAGATAAATTAAATTCACAATACCCAGTTACTTCCAACTCTTAACAGTCTCGTGGTTGACACTCGAATACCCCGCATTGTGCTCCCAACCATGGTTTTATCGGTAAAAATCCCTACCATCACAAAACCCAAACGTCTCACAACGACCAATCACAGCCCGCATCAGTTCTCTTTAATGCGGCCCCGTGATTGGCCGGCGCTACGAATCAATTGAATAGCTTCTACTTCTGTCAGTACTCTAAAAGTAGTTGCCAGTATATTAAAATATTAAACAATGAAAATAAAGAATTAAATAATTTGCGATAAATCTCTACAAAATTGCAAACCCTAACACAAGTAAATAAATTATATAAATATTTTACTCTTTTTATTTTATAATTGTGTACAGCTAACCAAGTAAATAAATTATATAAATATTTTATTAATTATATTTACTAGCATTTTCTGAATAATATGATAATGTATTCAATCTCAAATCACGTCGTGTTACTTTGCATGCTATTGTTTTGCCACAGGTATACTTCATTCATCAACATCATTAGCAGCCGATGGACATCCACTGCTGAACAAAGGCCTCCCCCTTAGAAGGGAGGGGTTGCCATAATCCCCACGCTTGGCAGGGGGCTTGGGATCGCAGTATAGGTGGAAGATAAATCCAAAAGAAAGACGCTGCTGCCCGTCTTCCTGTTCTCGCTTAGGCGCCTCTTACGACACCCAACGAGAGGAGATGGGGGGATGGTATTCTAACCCGGCACCCCTCGGGTATACTTATCGCTCACGCTCGTGACGAACGGTGTACCACCTTTAGGACGGTAATCGCTTTGCACGAGCCGGCCCAAAATACATGCGGGAGGGGTAAGCGCACGGAACGTCGTTTAAACTATTTTGATTGAAAACTGGTACAGCGTTCGTGTCCGCGATAGTACGTGTATCCATCTTTTTTAGTAAGTCTATGGTATATAAAAAAAATGGATTAAAGAGAAATCAACATAATTTATCGTCTAATTAATACTTTATTTGTGGCAATGTAACTTCTTCACAATTTAAACACGTTCGACACTCAACGTACTTACACCAGCAAAAACAATTCCACGAATCGTTAATTAAAACTTTCATTGATTGAGCACTTTCTATATAATCCTCTAAACAAGAGCACAAAAAAAATGTTGAGTGAAAATCGTCCAGGCGGCACCGGACCAAGAGCAAACTAGTTTATTATCAAGTTCAAGTGTAAGTGAAGGCTAATATGCAAAAGATTAATCGTTCAGTGATGTCTGAATCTGTCGCACGTAGTTTATAATAATATTATTTATATATACCTAGTATACTTACATATATAGTCATATTTAGCAGTGGCGTGCACAGAGGGTAGGCAAAAAAATGTATTCGGCTTGTTTAACCTATTTTAAGTATGTTATTATACCATTTCAAATATCCATATGCAAGCAAATACTATAGACATATTAATTTGCATTTGAAAACATTAATAAGTTTATTCAGCGGCTCCATACTGACAATAATACTTTGCCTACCCTAGGATTTCTCTAAACAGTCTTAATTTTAAAAAAATCTTAGTTTGGACATGAATTAACGTATTTTTTTTTAATGTAAATGGATGTGTTGGTAATATTGGTTAATTTAAGGATATTTGTGTTGGAACACGAACAAATAGCATAAAGCGTAAACAACTCGCAGATATTTTTGCATGCTTTCAGTGCACGCCACTGATATTTAGTTATGTCTAAATAATATATCTATTCCCCGTGGGGTTAGAATTGCATCCCCCCATCTCATCTAGTTGGGTATCGTAAGAGGCGACTAAGCGAGAACAGGAAGACTGGCAGCAGCGTCTTCCTTTTGGATTTATCTTCCACCTATACTGCGATCCCCAAGACGCCTGCCAAGCGTGGGGATTATGGCAACCCCTCCCTTCTAAGGGGAGGCCTTTGTTCAGCAGTGGGCGTCTAGCTCCTGCTAATGATGAATAATGATGAAAATATATCTATCTATGTTCTTTAGTTTTTTATACTAATTGGCACCTACCACATAATATTTCTTCACTACCCTAAGGCAGACTGTTAGAAAATGCTCATGGCTTTAATCCGCCTTGTATTTTATGTGCATGAAGTAAAATCAATAAAATATTTCGGGTCAATCCACACGTGGCCGTAATACTTTGTATGCTTGTTTTGTAAATACATTAAATAGAATAAACTATTTTTAATCGGCTTCAAACAGAAGGTTCTCTATTAAACGAGTATGTATGTAATATTAATATAAATGCGTAATATTAATATATGTTAGTCTATGTGGGCTTCTATACTTTACCAAATTTTATGAGTGTATGTATGTGTGTAGGTTTGTCCGCAGATTTCTCAGAAACTACAAGTTCGATTTCAAAAATTATTTTTGCAGTAGTTAGGTAGAGTATTTTTAATTTAGGGTAGAATACAAGTTTCATTAAAATCGGTTCACTAGTTTAAGAGACATAAACTTTTAATATTTTCAGTAAATTACTGTAACGTAGACGTTCGAGTTGCGTGATAGTGATGATACCTATCTTGGTAAAAAAAAAGAGTTAATTAAAACTATTTAGTAAATTATCTAAAAAGCATATAATTACGAAAATATATGGAAGTCGGTGTCAGCTGGTGCTAGTGTTAGCTAACATGATGTGCTAGCACCGACTTCAATATATTTTCGTTATTTTATGCTTTTTAGATAATTTACTTTGAAGTCGGTGTTTATTTTTTTTTAAATAGTTTACACTTTTTAGTGACTTTTATTTTACCAAGATAGGTACCATCACTATCACGCAACTCGAACGTCTACGTTACAGTAACTTACTGAAAACATAAAAAGTTTATATCTCTTAAACTACTGGATGGACCCATTTTAATGAAACTTGTACTCTACCCTAAGTTGAAAAATATTCTAACTATTGCAAAAAGAATTTTTGAAATCGGACTTCTGAGAAATCTGCGGACAAACCTACATACATACTTACATATATACATACATACATACTAACACTCATAAAATTTGGTAAATTTGTTTAGAAGCCCACATAGACTAACATATATTAATATTACGCATTTTTATTAATATTACATACATACGCGTCGAATAGAGAATCTTCTTTTTGAATCCGGTTATAAATAACACCCAGACATTTGGTTGAAATCGAACCTACGTTTGATATCTTAGTTTGGTTTCAAAGATTTTTAAATGAACTAAAAACTTAACTATTTTTGTTTAAGTACCTATACAGAAACTAAATACAACGTGTTACAAAATACCCCGTAAAAATATAATTAATTATCAAAATAAAAAAAATTGACAACCCTAGTAAGGTTAGGTCTTTTGATATTTTTGGCGTTCCGCGAATTAGGTAGAAATGTAGGTACATTCTGCGTAGTTTACTTTTTAATTTTACTGAAATAGGGTTTGCACATCAGTGAAAATAATATTCTTTTATTTATTTTTACGGGGTAATTTGTAACACGTTGTATTTCAGAGAAACGGGCTAGTTTGCGACTAGTACTTAGTATTTTTTTTTGTTGTCGCAGATGACCACAGCTTCACTGGACAAGAAGAAGCGAGGAGTGATGAGCTCAAGGGCACCGACGGGAGGCACGGCTTCAGCTTCAGCTCAGTCAAGCAGAATTGCAGATGAAGATATCTTGAGAACGTCCCTCAACGCACACGCCAGTGCCCAGATGTGCCCAATGCACATATCACTAATCCTCACTCGAATAACCATTGCCAAACCGAGGTAACTGTCAGATCAGGATCAGACTGACCTACCTACCTGGTCCTAAGCCCTGCATTGGCCTTCACCTACCCCGTATGCCTATCTACCCCTGTCTACTCAGCTTCCTATTCCGACCTTCTAACAGCGTAGCAAAAGCCACAGAAATTATTATTATTATATGAGATTCTTTAGGTACCTATACGATAAAGTTTATTACAACTTATATGTGTGTTTAGGTCAGATCTATTTTCGATGCCAATTAATACACACGTATCTTTTATTGAATATTTCTATAAAATACAAACCCAAATCATAAAATTATTTATTACACGCAATTACCGATCTCTTTGCTAAGTTTTTACTTTAATAATTGCCGTCTTCTATACTATAAATACACACATCAAAAGTGTCTAGGGATCAACATATATTTTTGCAATAACTTTTCTCCTGATTGATATTAATTAAAATTTTCTTTAAGGATTCATCAAATAAAGTGTTTTCGTTTGTCACAGTAACGATAAACCAAGTCACCTTTGCATTAATAAAGAAATTTGCCATTTTCCTAATAAAGGGATTTTTGACATTTGAACCACTAACACAAAAGTTCGAAAAAAAGACTGAAATAACAGTTTTCTTTAAAATTTTATTGGGTAACTTAAACAATTAATAATCCGTGTTTCTACCGCGAACACTAACAACACAAGAACATCGGTTTGGCATACTCAAAATGAGTTCATCCAAATCACGCTGTGGAATGGCCGCCCATGTTCGTTGCAACAACAAAAAAAGGTCTTCTTGCGACTGGATACCCTCCATATTCGGCAGAGCTCTTCTCTGTAGCATATCCCATGCATGCTCAATCGGGTTCAAGTCTGGCGACTGAGCAGGCCAGGGCAGGACATTGATGTTAGCTGCGGCGAGAGTCTGTCTTACAACTCTTGCGGTGTGCGGTCGTGCATTATCATGCATTAACTGAAATAAGGGACCGATTTGCACTTGTAGAGGAACGATGACGTCTGATACAATCGTCTCAGCATAAATTTGAGCGTTGAGGTTGCCTCTGATCCAAATCAACTCAGTTCTTCCGCCGATCCAAATACCCGCCCATACCATGATGGTTCCACCACTATAAGGATGGACTTCCTGGCAGGATTTTAATCGCTGTTGGCGTCCAGGGGTTCTCCAGTGTCGTATACGTCTTGTATCCGGTCTCATACCAAAACGAGACTCATCAGAAAAGCACACGAAACGCCATTGTTCTTCTGCCCATTTTTTTGCCCAAAAATGCTTGATCCCTAGACACTTTTGATGTGTGTACTATAACTGTATGTAGGTACCTACTAGAAATGTATAAAATATGATAATCATACTTTATGTTATATATCAATTATTGCAGATTGTTGCTATTATGTACAGAACAATATAAAGATAATAATACTTTTATAGGTAATACTTGTTATTTCTAATTAATTGTTTTGTTATTGTCTGCGCTTATATTGTATCGCAAGGTCAAAAATGTCGAAATAATTAAATCAATCTTGTTAATAGAATTCTGTTCCAGCTCAGAAATTGTCTATAGAATTACTAATCCGTAAACAAAAACAGCAAAATGTCTTACATAAGCTACGATAATGAACCTGGGTTTAAACAGTACCTATCATAATTGTTGCACTAGCTAACTACCCCACTTTTATGTTTCATTCTCTCTTTTTTCCATCCCAAGGTTGCCTGGAAGAAATTGCGAATAGCGATAAGGCCGCCCTTTGTACATATTTCAGTTTTAAGTGTTTTTATGTGCTTTATTTTATGTGTAGGTAAGTTTGTGTACAATAAAGAATAAGTATATCTATATATCTATCTAAACCTAGGATTTTCGTAAAACTGGATATATTGGTTTAATGCTCTAAGGTTTATAGTATTCATCGGAAGACCTTCATAAATATGTTAATAAAATAAATGCGATGCGCAAAGTCGATAAGATTCATTTTTATCTGTAAAAATAAATATAATAAACGCTTTAACTTACAAATGTGACCTCTGCTTGCATACTTATACACCAGTTATAAACGAATAGCGTAATCACAAGTAGTGATTACGCTATTCGTTTAACGATTTAATACTGATTTGGATTGTAATGAATTAATATGTCTTTTACAGATGTTGTACAATAATTCTTTTTTGCAGTTTGATATTTTTGGTAGGTTAAGTTTTTTATGACGCATTTCGATGTTTCCTTTTTATTTTTGCCGGGCTTTGAAATGCCATAACAGTTCTTTATTTTTTTTGTTAAGTCTTGTTTATCAACAATATTTTAGGTAAGTAATCGAGATAAACAAAGATTTCATTCCATTTATTGTGCAGATATTTTATGTAAATACGTCAATAGTTTAATGCCAAGAGAATTTTGGTACTAGTATAATTTTTTATTGTTTTTTATATAACTTCTGACTGCAAAATGTGCGATTTTCCAACAGGTGAAATATTTACACTTTCCGCGCAGTAATCAAACACTGCAATAAATTACGATTTCCTATTTGTTATTTTTTTTGACATCGTTTTAATTATCATTAATTGTTATATTATGGAGGTAGTACTTAAATAAATTTGCATGCCATTAGGCTGAATATGGTGATACAATTTGTAACGTCTACCTAACTTACTATGTGGCCAATATTTCGCAAATATTTTGAAGTATATTTTTTTAATGTCTTCGGATTGATTGTCTTTGGATGTCTTCACATCGAACACTTAACAAATCTTTATGGCAGCCATCTAGTATCAGGTGCAAAACACTTAAAAAATGTTGTGGTCACGGCCATCCGAGTATTGCCCAATCTTATCATTCACCAAGTGTAAGTCGCACTACGGTTTTGGTCACGTACGTACCGATTGCATTTCTAGAAAGGAGACGTTCACAAATCGTGCTACGTCCCGGCCAAGACCGTACTGTATAGACTTAGAGCATTAATGCTCTTAGTGTATAGGTCCACGTGGGCAGTCACGGGAAGTACATTTGTAAAGTAAGTAATAATCCTGAAAAATCTGTCTGTTATGAAAATAACAAAAATAACTGTATTTGCACATAATTAAATCTAGACTCTAAACTAATGAACCGATTTTGAAGAAACTTATTTTTGTACATCATTAAATCTAGACTATAATCTACCAATTTTGAACCGATTTTGATATAGTTTAAAGGCATATGCGCATGTGCCTACCTGAGCTACGTAGGTACCATATATCTACATATTTACAAAATACTAGGGATTCTAAGTAGCCCGCAGCGTCAGATATGTTATGATATACATACCTATGTAATGTGTTATCTTATTATATAAAAGAGTAGACAAAAACCCACTCATCACGAAATCTCAGAAACTATAAGTGCTAGGAGTCTCAAATTTTGCATGGGGGTTCCTTTTAGGACGTAGGTGCTCACTAAGACGGGTTTTTCCGAAATTCAACCTCTAAGGGGGTGAAACAGGGGGGCAAAGTTTGTATGGGAGAACGCGATTCCTTGGTCCTATTGACTTGAAATTTTGCACAGACATTCGTTAAGAAAATTTATTGAATTTGTATATCATATTTTTATAAATTTATCCCTTAACAGGGTAAAAAAGGAGTATTATTACTCAACCGATGGCGGTACAAATATATAACAAGAATAAGATACGGTAATTCGAAAGATAAAATAAAAGTTCCTTGGCCAAGTGGTTACGGAAGCGTCCTCTAAGTACGAACTGTCCGGGTTCGCTACCCCTAAGCGGCATTTTTTTTTTGTATTATTAAACTTTGTTTTTGATTTTTTTTATTTATATTAAGATTCGATGTTTTAAATATTTAACTCATATTGACTCCGGCACTTTTTATCTCTAATATATTTTTTATATTTAATGATTTTTTAAAAATTTAATCATGCATACGTACTTAGTTAACTTCTCTCTAATGTTATGATTTAGTTATTAGTGGAAACTGAATTGATTTTTATGTACTATTGGATCTTATATTTAGTAATAAGTGGTATCATTTGTTTGTTTCCCAAATATAACAAAATAAAAATAAAATAATGAAAATATATTTTCAAAATGTCTGTTTGGGTAGGATATAGATAATTATGCATGCACATATTGTACGTATGATATAAAAAAAGCCAAAACTTTATTGGAATTATTGTCTGTCTGTCAGTCAGGGTTTTTTCTATAGGTTGGCTGGTGTTGTGGACCAACGACGTCAAAGTATCTTTACATAGTGTGAAACAAAGTCGCTATCCGAGTCTGTCTATATCGGATAGCACCTCCTAAACCACGCAGCGATTTTCACCATCGGTTAGATATTTTTCATTGAAGGTTTTAAGTTTTATCTAAGTAAATAAACTTACATAGCTTACATTGACTAAACCTAAAGAGATACATAGTTAACAATCAAGTACGGTGTGGTACGGTGTGGTACGGTGTGGTACGGTGTGGTACGGTGTGGTACGGTGTGGTACGGTGTGGTACGGTGTGGTACGGTGTGGTACGGTGTGGTACGGTGTGGTACGGTGTGGTACGGTGTGGTACGGTGTGGTACGGTGTGGTACGGTGTGGTACGGTGTGGTACGGTGTGGTACGGTGTGGTACGGTGTGGTACGGTGTGGTACGGTGTGGTACGGTGTGGTACGGTGTGGTACGGTGTGGTACGGTGTGGTACGTGTGGTACGGTGTGGTACGGTGTGGTACGGTGTGGTACGTGTGGTACGGTGTGGTACGGTGTGGTACGATGTGGTACGGTGTGGTACGGTGTGGTACGTGTGGTACGGTGTGGTACGGTGTGGTACGGTATGGTACGGTGTGGTACGGTGTGGTACGGTGTGGTACGGTGTGGTACGGTGTGGTACGTGTGGTACGGTGTGGTACGGTGTGGTACGGTGTGGTACGGTGTGGTACGGTGTGGTACGGTGTGGTACGGTGTGGTACGGTGTGGTACGGTGTGGTAAGGTGTGGTACTGTGTGGTACGGTGTGGTACGGTGTGGTACGGTGTGGTACGGTGTGGTACGGGACATACCGGGACGGACCGGGACTGAGCGGGACTGACCGGGACTGAGTGGGACTGACCTACGACTGAGCGGGACTGAGCGGGACTGACCGGGACTGAGCGGGACTGAGTGGGACTGACCGGGACTGAGCGGGACTGAGCGGGACTGACCGGGACTGAGCGGGACTGAGCGGGACTGAGCGGGACTGACCGGGACTGAGCGGGACTGACCGGGACTGAGCGGGACTGACCGGGACTGACCGGGACTGAGCGGGACTGAGCGGGACTGAGCGGGACTGAGCGGGACTGAGCGAGACTGAGCGGGACTGACCGAGACACAGCGGGACTGGGCGGGACTGACCGAGACACAGCGGGACTGGGCGGGACTGACCAGGACTGAGTGGGACTGAGAGGGACTGAGCGGGACTGACTGGGACTGACCGGGACTGAGCGGGACAGACCGGGACTGACCGGGACTGAGCGGGACTGACCGGGAATGAGTGGGACTGACCGGGACTGAGCGGGACTGACCGGGACTGAGCGGGACTGACCGGGACTGAGCGGGACTGAGCGGGACTGAGCGGGACTGAGCGGGACTGACCGGGACAGACCGGGTCTGAGCGGGACGGACCGGGACTGAGCGGGATTGAGCGGGACTGACCGGGACTGAGCGGGACTGACCGGGAATGAGTGGGACTGACCGGGACTGAGCGGGACTGAGCGGGACTGGGCGGGACTGAGCGGGACTGACCGGGACAGACCGGGACGGACCGGGACTGAGCGGGATTGAGCGGGACTGACCGGGACTGAGCGGGACTGACCGGGACTGGCCGGGACTGACCGGGACTGACCGGGACTGATGGGACTGACCGGGACTGACCGGGACTGACTCGGATTCAGTCAGTCCGAGTCAGTCAGTCAGGGACACCTGGTGCAGATCCCACCCGAACCCAGGTTTCCCTCTCATGTGCCGATGTGATAGCCACGGGAGTTTTAGTGGGTAAGAATTCCCCGGTTGACCCCCGTTTACGTCTTAACGATGAAACCGAACAAGGAAGCCCGTATTGCTTCCATAAATTGGTTTCAAAGAAATGGTGTCCTTAATCCACCCAAATTGTGCACCCGTACACGTCTGCAGTTTCTAAAATTATAAATACAATTAACAAATCACAAGCTCAGAGATTCAACGTTGCAGGCTTAAACCTAAGCGTTGAGTACTTTGCCCATGGACAGGCAGCTATACGTAGCCCTTTCACGCGTCACTTCTATACAAAATTTGTTCATATTGCGTTACGAAAAGTCAGCTACAAACTGATAAATAATTCCAAGAAATTTTATAATCAAAGGCAGTAGCTTTAAATTATTCACTTCTTTTTTTCTCAATTACACCCGTGCGAAGCCGGGGCGGGTCGCTAGTCATATATAATGTGGGTAATTAATATAAAACTTTTTTGTTGTAATAAACATATCATATTGTAAAAACTATCTGACATTGTAAAAACTGTCTGCACGCGGAATCACTTTTTGCTAGTGAAAAAAGACAAGCCTATTGTGTTTATCGCTGGATCTTTTCAGTGGAGGCCGTGTTACGATTCGTTGGTGGTTGTAAAGTAAGTATAAAATAATTTAAATATTAAAGAAGATGGTGTTAGCGTACCTGCTGTGTATATTTGGCGCCAACTTCAATAATATTTAAATTATTTTATACTTTTTAGTGTTATTGAAGTCGGTTCAATTTTTTTTAAAAATATTTTATTTTATACTTTTTAGTTAAATATTTTATTTTATTTTATACTTAAAAATATTTTATTTTATACTTTGATATTTTCATATATAATTATTGAACCATCGAAGACCGTAAAATGATCTAGGTAGGTTATGATCACATTATCGTCTACATAGTTTTACATAATTCATGTTTCTTCAGAAAAAAATATCCAGTCGTAATGGAATTTGCATGGAATCATCATAGTGGTTTACTCTCTCGAATAAAAAGAATCATTGAAATCGGTTCATAATTATTATTGTCAGAGCAATGTACAGGAGAACATCAGTTTTATGGTTTTTACCAGATAAATTCCTCCATATCATAAATGGTCCTCCAGGAAGTTCTTATCTGGTTGTGATAAAATTCATACAGGTTCATTACAGTGGTTTCTTCTTTCGAATAAAAAAAAATCATTGAAATTGGTAAATATTTGCCAGAGTTATGACCATTTTTGTCCTTAAAAAGCGACATAAAGTCATCTGTATAGGCTTTCCTGCAGCTTTCCTGCGCAGTCACCATTCTTGTTTTTTCAGGAACTACTTATTACTAAGCAATAATTTTTTTTATGGGACCCAATTAACGGATTAAAGGATGGATGGAAGAAAGATTTTTTCAAATCAGTTCATAATTGCCAGAGTTATGCGCGAACATACATAGAAAAAAATATATATATACAGACGAATTGAGAACCTCCTCCTTTTTTGAAGTCGATTAAAAAAATATGGCACTGTTTAAGAGCACCTGTGAGGCCTTTGCACCAATGCATAATAAAGATATTTGTCTAGTGTGAATAGGCTTTTAATAAGCTAATGTGCTTTACCATCCTCGATTGCGTCGCCGCTTTCCATCAAGTGGGACTGCAGTCAAGCATTAGCTTATAAGTAGTAAAAATAAATTATAGGCATTGTGATGAAAAACTCTAGAAGTTGTTTTGCGTCTTGGCTGTATGAGACACTGCCCCTTCCAGGCATTAGTTATACCTGTTCCTTAAGCCGAGTTATTTCACCAGCTAAAGTGTCCTTGACACCGGAACCCACGAATGTTATCGCTATATTGTCTACTGACTGCTGCTTGGCGGCAGAAACTAACTTTTAAGAATTTATTAGATTTGTTTTTCTAATCTCTTACACATTTTAAACCACAAGTTTACACACACTATGAACAGTTATCAGTTGACATATGCGAATTAAGTTGTACCTTGTGCTACGGACCATCCAGGTAGGTAACACCTACATTTTTCTGAGTAGCTGAATGTTCAGGGTGTGGGCCCTTGACTTCTATCGAGTACGGCAGCGACTCCAAGGAGGACGGCAGCGGGGTTACGACGCCCGTCCCCGTGAGCACCGTGACAGGTTCCCGAAGGGATAGAATGCGCCCCGCTTCGGCGGCCTTAAAGTCAAGGCATTTAGGGATTTCTGGTGCAGCGCTCCCATCTAAGCGCCCAGGTGTCCCCTCTCATAAGCCGATGCGACAGCCGCGGGGGTTTTAGTGGATAAGATCCCCCATACCCCAGTTTACCCCACAGGTCCCAGAGACCTACTGAAGGACTCCCTCGCCAGAATAAAAAAGTTACCACCTACATTTGTTCTGTGGTAACACCGCAGTGCCAGATATGAGCAATCTGTAAACTTTGCTATGGTATGACTTAATAACTAATGTCTCAGTTGACGAGGGCGGTGCAGTGAAACTGTCTAAGGGCAGGCATGTTGCTTGCCATCAGGCTTGTCTCCAGGCGAAAGTCTTGGCTGTCTCCAGGCGAACGTCTTGCTTGTCTCCTTACTAGGTTGAAAAAAAAAATTGTGGTAACGTGTATCCACTTTGCGATAAATGCCTGAAGCATGGACCTTCTCTGTTGCCTGATGTTTATAACTGCTTCGCAATATTTCACGTTGGCAAAGTACGTTTCTTTCTTTGAACGATACTGTGATGTTGTGCCATACATCATTCGTGCGGAACCAATTTATTAACAGGTAGCGAAACGTGTTTCACTACTGAAATAATTGCGGCAATTGTTTAAGCACCGGTCAATTGTACTGTAATTAATTAATGGGAAAACAATTATCTTAGATACCGTATGTTTATTATTTTTACAGCTCCATATATTTTTTGTTCTATATTAAGTTTAGTGTGACTCGAAAAACAGGCACAAAATAACCGCTAACTAACGCTTGTGTTCTCATTTCGAATTCGTATTTCAAATTGTTTGTAAATGTTTTGAACCCAATTTTAAATCTATTTTATTGCTTAATTAGTTAGTAGGTATCTACTAAATTAAAAACAGCGGCAACTCGAGAAAACTCTGTGTGAAACTGTCACAAAACGGTCTAATTGTGACAAAACTGACCGCGCTACCAACGCGAAACGCGAGTGTTCTAATTTCGAATGTTTATTTCAAATTATCTGCAAATATTTTCAGCCTTATTTTATTACAGGTAGTGTTCATTTTATTTTAAAATAAAGGAAGTTTAAGGTTGATTTTTTAAATGTTTACTTGTGTAACCGCTTTCATGTTTTGGATTTCACTTCGTCAATCATTATTTTTCTAGTACAAATAATTGATTGATGATTGTACACGCAGATACTTGTTACATGGTTCCATCTGTTACATATTACCACAATGCAAGGTTCCTGTTTTTATTTTAAATAATATGTCCTTGTCCACATCTACAAGGTTTCAAAGTGACAACAAGTTTAACGCTTCAAACACGAACGCAATAATGGCGAGCAAATAAAAAACACTAACATAAATAATGTGTTAAACACGTTTATTCAAGAATCACACGCAATTCGTCCGCACATGCATACAATATTAGTTACAATAATGTTTATCATACAGTATAGGTATCTTAAACAGATCACGGCTAGATCCGACAAACAATCTATGTTTGTGCAAACGACTCGATTATCCATTCAAATGGAACCAACTAACGTTCAGATTTTAGTCACTATATTCTATACATTACCGATCTCCAATTTATAAACCTATAGATTACAAAGTTATAAATAAATATTGCGCAACAATGCACCTTAAACAAATAATTGGAATGTTTATTGTTGAGCCGATTCACCGACATTTGGCAACAAGACCCCGACCTTTCATGCTCCGCCATGGCTCGTCTTCGACGGAATCTCTTGCGTAAAGGTCGCCGATGATCTATGGTATGTATGCTATGGTATTTTTACTTAATCGAAATACATTCTTAAATAATATACAAAGCATTTTTACACGCGCGTTATCACTGGGGGACCACGAGGTCAAGGTAACATTAAATATTTTTGGTTTTACGCATCAGTCCGAGCGTCGCATAAAAGCACTAGATTTCAGAGTCACGGCCGATTTCTGACCGCGGCCGAGAATCTTAGGGACTAGGCTAGAAGATGCGCTACCGCTAGCAGCGCCAAGGACACAGCCACCGTGGGCGCAGCGGCCCCACTCTGGGGCGATATGGGCTCCGTCAGATCTTCCCCGAACACGTAGCTCTTAGACCCAGTGTGGGACTTCAGAATCCTGTAGTTAACTTCAGTCAGGGACACCTGATTTTTCACGAAGTTGTACAGCCTATTTACTACGACATATATGTTACCCTTGTTGTCGAAAGTGAAGCGGTCCACCCATTGGATGTAGTTCGTGTCGCGGGCGATCGTACGCTGACCGATGCGGAAATCGACCGTCGAATTCCATTCCGCGATGGTCGAGTTCCCTATTAACCCGTAGAAGAGAAGGCCGGTCGAGTCCATTTTCATGCCGTCGGTTTGGGACGCTTTGGTTCCCAAGTCGGCTACGTACGGACGCAGGGCGCTGGGTCCTTGCTCCGCTAAAGTTTCATTCCGCAACACCGATGCGTTTATCGCATACAAATGGAAGCTAGATAACGGACAATAATAGACTTTCCTGTCGACTTTACCGTCTTCGTTTAAGAACTGTGGTCCGAGAGCAATGCCGTCGATGTTCACCGGTAGATTTACAGTGGTACCGTTGATGCGGAAAAGTGTTGCTTCCGGCACCGAAGACATCGACTGAGCGTCACGAAGTTTCCACGATTTTTTGTCGCTGCGGCGAAAAACTATTATACCCGGATCGACGGCGCTGTTGTCCGTGATGTATGCGTAGTCCCCATCCAGCCGATTGTCCACCACTAGGTCGTTCAAATACGTGGTATTCGGGTTCGCGGTATCAGCTGGGAACGGATAGCGTTCCATCTCGTTTTTGCCTGTCGTCAGGTCAATCAGTACAAGCGAAGGAGGGCACTTGGGGTCGGGATTTTGGGTGAGCGTACCGACACGTCCGTTATCCAAAATCCACATGATGCCGTTTTTGTCGATTTCCACATTCTGAACGAATTGCAGCGCATTGCAATCCCCGATTTTATTGTCGCTCCAGCTAGGGAACGGGCGCAGCTTCGGTGCAGTGTCCACCGGCTGTGCGGGGATAGTCGCCAGGGTCGCCGGCACTCCGTCCAGCAGCCTCGGCATCGTCAGGAACAAATCGTCTTGGTAAAAGTTTATTCCAGATATTAGTACGTTTTGGGGGATGTATCGGCTCGTATTGAGGTAGTCCTCGCGATCTTGTACGGAAATCCATTCGAAATCTATGGCGTTCCATTCGTATATGACGCGGAACTGTTCGCGTCTAGGCGCGGGCGGACGCGGTAGGGATTCGTTTTGCGCGGCCGCGGCGGCGACGGCTGCGAATAGCACCAGCACGAGCATCGTCGGTGGGTATCGGGTTGGCGTGTGGCGCGGTCGGCGCGAGCGATGCGACTGACGCCGGAGTAGGCTCGCGAGCTCCGCGAGTCCGAGCCTCGCGCGTGATCACACCGGGCTACGTCACCACAAGACAATCGGACCCTCGACGGTTTATCTCCAAACAAAACCAATTAGGCAAGCGGTTGATATGTAAACACTAACACGCGATATAAAATTATTTACATGCAGCTATTTATTCATTGCGATTGCATTTTAAATATTCGAGAAGGGTGCGTCAAGGTCGCAAACTCGCGACACCACCCCTGGCTAGACGGAGGGTCCGACAACTTGCAGTTGTGTTGGTAACCGTTTAAAGAATCGATCCCGTCTATGAAATCGTACGTAGCCGGTTCGTAGTAGGTACTTAACCTGTGGATACGCGATTAACCTAAAAAATAACTATTATTATAAACATAATAATAGTTATTTTTTGTTTATTTTTAGGTGTAGTTCTTGTAACGGCTTTTAATGCTCGTTGAATTCAAAATATAAACTTATTCTTATGTCAAAAGTACGAATTGCCATTGTATAATAATAATTGAATGCTTACATGTTTGGTAGTTTCTGGTAAAATGAAAACCGAGGCTATAACTAGGCAATTTCATTCTCATTATTTGATACGCAAGGAATATGAAATATTTTGACGGGCCCGTTGGTCTAGTGGTCAGACACCCTGCCTGCTAACCGATGGGTCGTGGGTTCGATTCCCGCCAAGTGTCTGGGTGTTGTTTATCTATTTAAGTATGTATTTACAAAAAAAAAAAAAGTATATAAGTATTAGTATCAGTTGTCTGGTTTCCATAGTACAGGCTTTGCCTAGTTTGGGATCGGATGACCGTGTGTGGATTGTCCCAAGATATTATTATTATATTATTTCGGCACATGAATAAAACATTTTGATTAGCCACGAACCCAGTTCGTGTCTGTCTACCTATCATACAAACATTGACATAAGACTGTAGAATCTTTTGCATTATACACTTTTTCGGTTGTAGTTGGTAGATAAGTTGAGTTTATTGAAATGGCTTAATGTTAACATCCGGTAGTAGCTAATTTGTTTACTTACGTTTAGTACAGGGCCTTAATTAACCATCTTCAGATTCCACGCTTAAATCGTGTCTACGAAATCATATTAATTTCGTTATAAATGAAGTTATTTTGTTATAGGTTTATAGGTTATTTTGTTATTTTGTTGTATAAATGATGTGGAAAATTAATGGTTTATATTAGAAAAAACATTAAAAATTACTCTGTTATTTTAGCGAGACAAGCCTTAAGCGCGGAATGTAAGTTGTCTTAACCGCGCACCTACAAACGTCGATTTTAGTTAGTGATCAATAATCCATTTTTAGTTTATTTGATACTAGAAGCAAATTAATACTTAATAGTGAAAAGATATATCAATTATCTCATAATCAATCATCGAAAATAATAATAAACTCAGAAAGTCGAAATAAATAGATTCTAAAAGTGACTTAATAATAATTAAAGTTAATTGGCGTTTGTGAGTGTGGCAGATAGTATATTAGGCTCCAGAGTGAGTGGTTAATATTACACGATGCGTAAAATATCGCACATTGGTTTTAATAAGTAAGTATTTGTATCAATTGTCTGGTTAACATTGTACAGGCTATGTCTAGCTTGGGATCAGATGAACGTGTGTGGATTGTCCCAGGATATTATTATTGTACATGTTATGGGGTCCTTACTCCAGGGGGAAAGAATCGAATTCAGAAAGTGTTAGATATTTGACGGGCCTGTTGGTCTAGTGGTTAGACACTGTGGCCGCTACCCAATAGGTCGTGGGTTCGATTCCCACCAAGAGTCTGGGTATTTTATCTATAAAAGTATGTATTTACAAAAAAAGTATGTAAGTATTCGTATCAGTTGTCTGGTTTCCATAGTACAGGCTCTGCCTAGTTTCCTTCGGAGTCGCTGGACGTCCAGGGTGTGGGCCCAAGGACGTCCATTGAGCATGGCGGCGACTCCGAGGAGGACGGCGGCGGGGTTGCGACCCCCGTCCCCGTGCGCTACGTGTCAGGTTCCCGGGGGGCTACAATGCGCCCCATGGCGGCGGGCTCAAAGGCAAGGCACTGAGGGGCCCCTGGTGCAGATCCCACCGGAGAGCCCTGGGGTCCCCCCTCTCATGTGCAGATCGACAGCCGCGGGGGTTTTAGTGGGTAAGAATCCCACATAAAAAAGGCTCTGCTTAGTTTGGGATTGGATGACCGTGTGTAGAATGTCCTAGAATATTATTATTAATTGTAAATACATTAATTGTTTATTTTCCATTAGTTCAAATCTTATTATATAAAAGAGTAGACAAAAACCCACTCATCACGAAATCTCAGAAACTATAAGTGCTAGGAGTCTCAAATTTTGCATGGGGGTTCCTTTTAGGACGTAGGTGCTCACTAAGACGGGTTTTTCCGAAATTCAACCTCTAAGGGGGTGAAACAGGGGGGCAAAGTTTGTATGGGAGAACGCGATTCCTTGGTCCTATTGACTTGAAATTTTGCACAGACATTCGTTAAGAAAATTTATTGAATTTGTATATCATATTTTTATAAATTTATCCCTTAACAGGGTAAAAAAGGAGTATTATTACTCAACCGATGGCGGTACAAATATATAACAAGAATAAGATACGGTAATTCGAAAGATAAAATAAAAGTTCCTTGGCCAAGTGGTTACGGAAGCGTCCTCTAAGTACGAACTGTCCGGGTTCGCTACCCCTAAGCGGCATTTTTTTTTTGTATTATTAAACTTTGTTTTTGATTTTTTTTATTTATATTAAGATTCGATGTTTTAAATATTTAACTCATATTGACTCCGGCACTTTTTATCTCTAATATATTTTTTATATTTAATGATTTTTTAAAAATTTAATCATGCATACGTACTTAGTTAACTTCTCTCTAATGTTATGATTTAGTTATTAGTGGAAACTGAATTGATTTTTATGTACTATTGGATCTTATATTTAGTAATAAGTGGTATCATTTGTTTGTTTCCCAAATATAACAAAATAAAAATAAAATAATGAAAATATATTTTCAAAATGTCTGTTTGGGTAGGATATAGATAATTATGCATGCACATATTGTACGTATGATATAAAAAAAGCCAAAACTTTATTGGAATTATTGTCTGTCTGTCAGTCAGGGTTTTTTCTATAGGTTGGCTGGTGTTGTGGACCAACGACGTCAAAGTATCTTTACATAGTGTGAAACAAAGTCGCTATCCGAGTCTGTCTATATCGGATAGCACCTCCTAAACCACGCAGCGATTTTCACCATCGATCGGTTAGATATTTTTCATTGAAGGTTTTAAGTTTTATCTAAGTAAATAAACTTACATAGCTTACATTGACTAAACCTAAAGAGATACATAGTTAACAATCAAGTACGGTGTGGTACGGTGTGGTACGGTGTGGTACGGTGTGGTACGGTGTGGTACGGTGTGGTACGGTGTGGTACGGTGTGGTACGGTGTGGTACGGTGTGGTACGGTGTGGTACGGTGTGGTACGGTGTGGTACGGTGTGGTACGGTGTGGTACGGTGTGGTACGGTGTGGTACGGTGTGGTACGGTGTGGTACGGTGTGGTACGGTGTGGTACGGTGTGGTACGGTGTGGTACGGTGTGGTACGGTGTGGTACGTGTGGTACGGTGTGGTACGGTGTGGTACGGTGTGGTACAGTGTGGTACGTGTGGTACGGTGTGGTACGGTGTGGTACGATGTGGTACGGTGTGGTACGGTGTGGTACGTGTGGTACGGTGTGGTACGGTGTGGTACGGTATGGTACGGTGTGGTACGGTGTGGTACGGTGTGGTACGGTGTGGTACGGTGTGGTACGGTGTGGTACGTGTGGTACGGTGTGGTACGGTGTGGTACGGTGTGGTACGGTGTGGTACGGTGTGGTACGGTGTGGTACGGTGTGGTACGGTGTGGTACGGTGTGGTAAGGTGTGGTACGGTGTGGTACGGTGTGGTACGGTGTGGTACGGTGTGGTACGGGACATACCGGGACGGACCGGGACTGAGCGGGACTGACCGGGACTGAGTGGGACTGACCTACGACTGAGCGGGACTGAGCGGGACTGACCGGGACTGAGCGGGACTGAGTGGGACTGACCGGGACTGAGCGGGACTGAGCGGGACTGACCGGGACTGAGCGGGACTGAGCGGGACTGAGCGGGACTGACCGGGACTGAGCGGGACTGACCGGGACTGAGCGGGACTGACCGGGACTGACCGGGACTGAGCGGGACTGAGCGGGACTGAGCGGGACTGAGCGGGACTGAGCGAGACTGAGCGGGACTGACCGAGACACAGCGGGACTGGGCGGGACTGACCGAGACACAGCGGGACTGGGCGGGACTGACCAGGACTGAGTGGGACTGAGAGGGACTGAGCGGGACTGACTGGGACTGACCGGGACTGAGCGGGACAGACCGGGACTGACCGGGACTGAGCGGGACTGACCGGGAATGAGTGGGACTGACCGGGACTGAGCGGGACTGACCGGGACTGAGCGGGACTGACCGGGACTGAGCGGGACTGAGCGGGACTGAGCGGGACTGAGCGGGACTGACCGGGACAGACCGGGTCTGAGCGGGACGGACCGGGACTGAGCGGGATTGAGCGGGACTGACCGGGACTGAGCGGGACTGACCGGGAATGAGTGGGACTGACCGGGACTGAGCGGGACTGAGCGGGACTGGGCGGGACTGAGCGGGACTGACCGGGACAGACCGGGACGGACCGGGACTGAGCGGGATTGAGCGGGACTGACCGGGACTGAGCGGGACTGACCGGGACTGGCCGGGACTGACCGGGACTGACCGGGACTGATGGGACTGACCGGGACTGACCGGGACTGACTCGGATTCAGTCAGTCCGAGTCAGTCAGTCAGGGACACCTGGTGCAGATCCCACCCGAACCCAGGTTTCCCTCTCATGTGCCGATGTGATAGCCACGGGAGTTTTAGTGGGTAAGAATTCCCCGGTTGACCCCCGTTTACGTCTTAACGATGAAACCGAACAAGGAAGCCCGTATTGCTTCCATAAATTGGTTTCAAAGAAATGGTGTCCTTAATCCACCCAAATTGTGCACCCGTACACGTCTGCAGTTTCTAAAATTATAAATACAATTAACAAATCACAAGCTCAGAGATTCAACGTTGCAGGCTTAAACCTAAGCGTTGAGTACTTTGCCCATGGACAGGCAGCTATACGTAGCCCTTTCACGCGTCACTTCTATACAAAATTTGTTCATATTGCGTTACGAAAAGTCAGCTACAAACTGATAAATAATTCCAAGAAATTTTATAATCAAAGGCAGTAGCTTTAAATTATTCACTTCTTTTTTTCTCAATTACACCCGTGCGAAGCCGGGGCGGGTCGCTAGTAAGTATATAATCATAACAGCATATGCATAAGTCATTAGCCATTAGATAATATAAATAGTTTATTTTGTTTACACATTGTTAGCTTTGTCATTTAATGAGGTTATATTTATTATATATTACTAGCTGACCCGCGCAGCTCCGCCCGCGCTTTTATTACTATTTGCTCGCCTTTTGTCCCTCCTCCCTTGATTTATTTCTCTCTCCATCTCTGTCTTATAAGAAAAATCTATTTCTATACTCTCTCTCTCCACTCTCTTTCCTCCTCCCGCTTCAGTCCCAGTCATACTCCCCCTCTTCCTCTCCCCGTTGTTCCCTCTCTGAACCCCCTCCCCGTTTCTCTTCCCACCTTACTCCCCCTAACTCCAACTCACTCACTCCCCCCTTGCTACACCTTAATCCCCCTATCCCTCACCCCATCACCCCCTCCTCCCCTCTCCCTTTCTCTCCTCTCTTGCACACTCCTCTCGTTCTATATATCCTCGTCAATCATGGTACCTGGGATTCTAACCCACTTAAGCCCCTGCAGCTGTCGCATCGCCACATAAGAGAGAGGACCTGGGCCCTTCAGTGGAACCTGCACCAAATACCCCTCAGTGCGCATTATAGCCCCCTTAAACCTGGCACCATGATCACGGGGACGGGGCTCGCAACCCCGTCACCGTCCTGCTCGGATTCGCCGCCGTCACCCATCTTTGTAATTGACCTTGCCTAACGTTGTTTAAACAAAGTAAAAAAAGTAAAAAAAAAAAAGCAAATGCGCAAAGCGTATGTTAAAGTATATTCCTAGCGGCATGAACTATACTTTACGAACTATTCTCAGACCTACCCGATATGCACACAAAATTTCATACAAATCGGTTGACCCATCTATGTAATGACCTTGCCTTGTTGGTATGTTGCTTATCCTTAACCTAGCGGTATGAACAACGTTCACAGCTAGTGAAGTTTACGTTATATTGAAGAAGGGACAAACTCATGCAACAATAGGCATGATGACTGTAACACAATACCAATAAATCTGTGGTTTTAAATATTAGAACAGATTGCACTGATTCCAAAAATGCATCTCATTTTCATAATAATAGAGAGATTTTCGTGATATTTAAGGAAATAAATTACTTAAATACAGCTAATCGCCATTTTGTAATAAACGCTGCTCAGAGTGAATGACGTCAATCCTGTGTAAATAAACAACTGTCAAACTGTCATCTCAACTTTTTCTTTTATACAATGATTCACTTTTAACTTTTATACCTAGACAGATGTTTATTTACACCGCCGTAGTGACGTCACAACATGGCGCCATGCACCGGCCATCGTTTTGGAACGAAATTCAAATTCTATTTTAAAAATTGAAAATATTGCTATTAATTGTAAATTTAATACAAAAATATGATTATTTTCGGCTATAGTAGACCCGTAAGTACATTATAGAGTATTTTTTCAAAATTAGACATCATGCCTATTACAACAATTTATTAATAGTTAATTATTTCTCGTAAAAAGTAAAAGACAAAAAATCTTTATTGTGGGTTATCCCTAAAAGATAAACATATACCATCGCGGACTTCTTTGTAGACCTTGTTAGGGTGTACAATATTGTAAAACATTATTTTGATCTATCTTGTAGGGTTCAGCCAGCGTTTGCAATGAAAGCGCAAAAAAATGTGTTTATTTGCGACATCACATTAGAAACCTCTAAAATTATCAGTGTTTCTCTAATATATTATGCATGTATTATACATATAAACCTTCCTCCTGAATCACTCTATCTATTAAGAAAAACCGCATCAAAATCCGTTGCGTAGTTTTAAAGATCTAAGCATACATAGGGACAGACAGACAGTGGGAGCGACTTTGTTTTATAATATGTATAGATGTTGATAAGTATGCATATGAATTTATGAATACGTTTGGTATGTATTCGAAATAATTATAATTATAATGTGGGTGTCTTCAAGGCTAGTGAATAGGCTTTTAATAAGCTAGTGCGCTTTACCATCTTTGCGTCGCCACTTTCCATCAGGTGGGTCTGCAGTCAAGCACTAGCTATTGTTGATAAAAAAAAAATTGTTAGAAAAATTCATAGCTTGTTCACTACAACACTTGTACTTATACAACAAAGGCTTTACGTAGGTAGTATAAAAACAAAGTCGCTTTCCGTGTCTGTCTGTCTGTATATCTGCCGCAACATATGTATTTCAATGGCGGCAACGGATTTTTTAAAGCGTGTTTCAGCGAAGGTAGATACTTATTAGATATACGCGTGAGCAACCGGGGCGAGTCACTAGTTGTATAAAATATTAAATATTCATTTTAGCAATTAATCACTTCAATTATTTTATGTGTAAGTATAAAACACTGCTTTTATCAAGAAATTTCATTTTAAGAGAGCAAAAATACATAATAGTAGTTTATGCACCAAGGGGATAAAGTAGTGTCTTATGTCGCGGGCGTATAATTGAATCGCGAGCATAATGAAGGATTCTAGCAACTCCTGAGCGCAGCGAGGGAGTATAGAGTTAACTCCCGAGCGTAGCGAGGGAGTTAATACTAGAATCCTGAGTACAGCGAGGGATTTAAGCTCGCCCAAGACAAAGGCACCTTTATCCCCGAGGTGAATACACTACTTTTCACACCTACTGCGAGGTAATAAAACACAAATATTGCTAGAATTAAAATAATGACAATATTTTGGGACCATCCACACATGGTAATCTGATCCCAAACTAGGCAGAGCCTGTACTATGGAAACCAGATAACTAATATTAATTAATAGTGAAATAACATCCAGACACTTACTGGGAATCGAACCCACAACCTATTGGGTAGCGGCCAGGGTGTCTAACCACTAGACCAACGAGACCGTCAATAATATCAACATAGTGATTTGCCGCGTTAACCTATTTCATTTTCTTTTCTAGAACACTGGGTTGTGCTCGTCGCGCTCGGTTCGATTTTCAAATGTTTTGTTTTTCGTGTAGTTCTCTGCTTAGAGTAGTAATATATATCTGTGGTAAAAGTGTTGAGGAATTTTTTGTTTGACGATCGAAATTCAAACACATTATTACCCAAGGGAGTTTAGTACAACATTATTACCCGGCTAGACTATAGGGCAATAATGAGGCACTTTATGTCATCTTTATATGACATATAATGTGACATTATCGAGCAGGTGGTGTGAAAAATATATTCCATTGATTGCAGTTCCTTTGGGTACCTGATACGTTGCTCACGGGGACGGGGGTCGCAACCCCGCCGCCGTACTCAATGGACGTCTAGGGCCCACACACAGCCCAAATGTCCACCGATTCTGAAGGATTTTGTCTTTATCAATGATATTGTAAACCTTAGATATGTTATATCCCTACTAATGAGCGCCAAAAATTGTGACTGTTGTAATTAACATATTTTTTCATATAGGTATACTTAGTTAAGGTATGATATCCTTTTCTTATTATTTACTTTTGTGTAGTAGGTACTTTGAGCTTTTTCTAAGTACGCATGACGGCATTTTACTTGATTTTCAAAGGCACACGTCACGTTCATTACAGCAACTAGCAGTAATGCTAGTTCACCCAATTTGGGTGAATTTCATTATGAACAGTTTTAGCCAACGTCTGGTAGAAAATGTTACTGTTCGTAAGGGGTCGTCCATTAATCACGTGAGGCTCGAAAGGGGGGGAGGGGTTCCGAAAAAATCACGAAATATCACTAGGACGGGGGAGGGGTATAATGAGACATCACATGTATTTATTTTTCGTTGAATGCACGATTTCTAAACCAAACAGCGGCACGTGGCCTTGACTCACCGTTGCCAGCAACGACGTCCCCTTCAACATTTAATCAGTTACCTGTATTTAAAGATAATATTCCAAAAATTTCGATATAGTTTGTACAAAAAAATACACGTGATTCTGCTAAGGGGGGGGGGGGGGGGGGGGTTAGTTTAACACCTCACCACATATCACCAGGAGGGGGGGAGGGGTTAAAAAGTTGCTAAAAAACATGACGTGATTAATGGACGACCCCTAACCCAAACGACTCGTTACATAGATATAGGAACCGGGCATTAGGGATGTATGTATGTTCCCGGGGCCCGTCAACACAGCGGGTTTATGACACCGTGGGGTTTTAGTCGGTAAGACTCCGACATAACCCGCACTGCTACCCCCGTAGCGGTGCTGGTGTCCAGGAGGATTACCCCACGTTTAAAAAAAAGGGATGATGGGTATGGGCAGGAAGTCCGCCTAATTATACGCGACACTCCTGTCTGTCTATTGACATTTTCATTGCTTTGCCACTCGTCACCTGAAATATTAAATTGTCAAGTCTTTTGATCCCAGTGCTGCAGAGGCTCTAGTTACAATGCCTTTGACACCAGAACAAAGCAATGTTTATCAACTGGTCATCATCATCATCAGCAGCGTTCACTGCTGAACGAAAGGCCTCCCCTGAGAAGGGAGGGGTAGCCATAATCCCCACGCTTGGCAGGCGGCTTGGGGATCGCAGTATACGTGGTTGGAACGCTGCTGCCCGTCTTCTTGTTTTCCTTGAGTCGCCTCTTACGGACACCGAACGGGAAGACATGGGAGGGTGCTATTCTTACCACGAGGTTCAGCTGGTGCTTTGCTCATTAATATCTGACACTGCAGTGGTACCTTCCTGGACGGTCCCCTGCACGAAGCTAAACCCAGGACATAATTTACTTTGACCAATAATCATCGCTTCGCATTTGGAATATTTCTATGATACTATTTTTTTAATAAACAAACCTTTATTCTTGATCGAAGTTCACTTTAAGTTACGCATTAGGTGCCTACGGCAAATCATACGCCTGACTCATTCATTCGTAATCATTTCATTCATGAACGTTGTACTATAGGTAAACGGAAGCTTCTAAGGTTACGTACACGAAACTTTCACTCACAATATTGCTGGCTACCAGCTATGATATTCTCACGTAATCTATCGCGGCTGTGCTCGACGGCGAACTCGACGTTGAGCAAGCCTTGAATTTGACGTCGAGTTTAACGCTGTTAAAATCCGTATTCACTATTGCATTTCGGCTTGACGTCATACGGACTGTCAAACTCTTCAACCTCAAGTAGTTCCATTGAACGCCGTATATTTTCGTGGCGCTAGTGTTGCGCAAGCAAAGTTACTACTACTTTATTACTATGGCCTTTACGTCTAATAAAGACGATTCATGGCTTAATGTCTGTGAGACACCGCTTTTGGTAACTAAACAAGCCAATACGAGAGCGACATAACCTGCCGCAGCGCTGACAAGAGAAGTTCGTGCTGTAGGGTGCAGAATCTCCTTGATGACGTTTATGTCTCTTGCTTGACAGGGTGTGCCCGCAACCAAGCTTCATCAGAAAACTTGCGACCCTCAACCCCTTTGCTGTAACATTCAGCCCGATTCCCAGCGAGTCTTTCCCAGTTACGATAGACGATTTTAAAAACTACCATGTCACGCTTGATACAGTCCTTAAAACGAATTAATGGCCTTCCAACATCTCTTTTCGCATTCGCCACTTCACGCCAATCTGGAGTGATAAAGTTAGTGAATACGAAAATGTAACAGCAACTTGCCGCTGCCACAGCGTCGAGGTCGAGGCTGTGTTTTTTAGAGAATAGCACTACAGGAAAACAAACACATTATCTTAATTGAGCCTAGAGGAAGACGAAAAAAAAAACACATACAATGAATTATTATTACCAAATCAAAACCTATTAGATATATCT
Source organism: Furcula furcula (assembly GCA_911728495.1). Classification (NCBI taxonomy): domain Eukaryota; kingdom Metazoa; phylum Arthropoda; class Insecta; order Lepidoptera; family Notodontidae; genus Furcula; species Furcula furcula. The sequence goes on from OU452250.1 coordinate 10,283,924, forward strand.
ATAAAATAGGAAAAAATAGTAAATATATTAGAGTAAGTAAGTAGATTTAAGATTGTTACTGGCAGATTGAAGTCAAAATACTGTTTATTGACTCTAGATTAATAAATAAAATATTGTTAATTTCTACACAACTAAATAAGTAAATATTATTCTATAATGAAGAAGAATGTATGCGTATAATAATAATTATATACAAACATATACAATCACGTTTTTTCCCACTCAGCTACCGATTATATAAACTAACTCAGCGCCGTAATACACTGAAGCAATGATATTTTATACAAAAGATATGCCATTAGCGCACGAAAAGTGAGACAACGAAAGTCACCCAAATTGGGTGAACTTGCAGTAAGTCTCGCGTCGGTAAAATGTAACGATCGTGACGTGTGCCTTTGAAAATCAAGTAAAATGCCGTCATGCGTACTTAGAAAATGCACAAAGTAGTGTACAAAAGTAAATATGGAAATGATAAATCATACTATGAGAAAATATTCCACTCACATGAGTCACAATTATTGGCACGCTTTAGTACGGATATAACATATCTATGGTTTATATTATTATTGCACTGAAATAATTTTGATAAAGATTTTAAGTTTCTCTCACTAAGTAATAAGTTTTTACTTTATAAATATGCATTATCTATAGGTCTAATTCTGTACATTGAAGATATTTTGAAAATTATACTTGGAGGGCATTCTATAACCGATACTGAGGCCGAAAATGTAATTTTATTAATTGTTGTCTGTCTGTCTGTCTGTCTGTATCTCGGCTGAGCATCACGCCGAAACTACTGGATGGATGGAAACGAAACTTGGCATGATTTGAGATCTTACTACGAGGTAGGACATAGGATACTTTTTATCCCGTAATCTAGCACGGTTTTTTTGGGAGAGAGGATTAAAGTCAAAATGGGTACTTGGTTATACGCTTGGTCCGATTTTATCATTTTTTCTTTATAATTATAATAAATATTTGTAAGGGAACACTCATAGACAGTTGTTAACAATTTTTGGAAATCGATCAGGTTAAGCAACGTTAGCTAAGGTCATTAAATAGATGGGTGACCGTTTAAAGCCATTTGAATTAAACGTTTCCGTGCTTTGGAGGGCAAGTACAAAGTGGGTCCAAGTTTTTAACCGACTTTAAAAAAGGAGGTGTTCTATGCGAATGTATATTATTGAAAGTTTAGTAAACGTAAACACAGCGCGGGCGGAGCTGCGTGGGTCAGCTAGTAATTAATATAACAGTTCAGTTATACAAGATTACTGAGCTGCACCACATAAAAATAATATTACACAATAGATAGCCTAGTTATACCTACCTACCAAGTGTGGGCGAATCTTTATACAATTATGAAATACATTTTTTATCCTTACCCATACATATGACCCATACATGACTCATTCCGGGATTGAAAAGTATGATTCACGTACGCATGTCGCTTAAATTCATCATTAGTTTAATTGGGACTAATATCAGTTACCCCGACCATTGTGTGAGACCCTTGGTTTAAATCAGAATCTATCTGATCGGGGGTCCATTGCCTCCAGGGTAGCGTGGTAGCCAGTTTCCAAGTAGGTAGGCACCCCGTTGTCAGATATTTTACCGTTCCTTCGGAGTCGCTGGACGTTCGGGGTGTGGGCCCTTTGAGCGTCCATTGAGTACGGCGGCGACTCCGAGGAGGACGGCGGCGGGGTTGCGACCCCCGTCCCCGTGAGCACCGTGACAGGTTCCCGAGGGGCTATAATGCGCCTCCCGGCGGCGGGCTCAAAGGCAAGGCACTGAGGGGCCCCTGGTGCAGATCCCACCGGAGAGCCCTGGGGTTCCCCCTCTCGATGCGACAGCCGCGGGGGTTTTAGTGGGTAAGAATCCCACATACACCAGTCGAGCCCCACAGCTCCCGGGGATCTTTGGAAGAATTCCCCGCGTCAAAAAAAAAAAAAAACGATATTTTACCGTCGAGCAGCAGTGTGGGTGAAAACTGTAGCTGGTAAAGTTACCGGAAGACGCCTCTCTCTTACTTTCTTTACTAAGAAATTAAATAGCTCTACTCAGAAATTAAGCTAGCTGGAGCTGGATCAACGAAGTCACCTTTATTTAGAACGATAATCGCTTCCACGAGCCGGCCCATAATACGTGCGGACGACGGGGTAAGCGCACGTAACGTCGTTCAAACGATTTTGATTGAGAACTGGTACACTGTTCGTGTCCGCGATAGTACCTACCACGGATAGTGGTCCATACTTCGTTACAGTAAAAAGTATGGTAGAAAAGACATACCTAACTGCGCAATTATACAGTCGCCACATGGTCTGAGTAATATTATAAAGGTTCGGATGATGTCATTTCCAAATTGCTTTAACTTTACATCAGACACAATGCTTATTTATCGAGTAGATATTTGTACTTCGTATTCGCAGTTTTGACGAGCCCGTTGGTCTAGAGCAGGGGTGGGCGAACCTTTATGTATCAACGTACCATTTTTAGGGTTCCATAACTAAAAGGTAAATGTATTCTTTAGTCTAAGGTAAAAAAGGAGAACCCTTATGGTGTAACTTCGTCTGTCTGTCGGTATGTCTGTCAAACGTATACGGGGTGTAAGGGACATCGTACCGAAAACCAATACCAGGGATCCAGTAGGTATATGATTCTGAACATTCTAGTGTTGAAATTTTTCATCGGCTTTTTCATGAATTTCCGAATAAAAATGCCGCTTTTTTAATAAAATTAGGATAACATGATTATTGGTTTAATAATAAAGCCTAATTTCAATTTAAAAACAATAAATTACTTATTTGTGCAAAATTAGCAATCATCAACAGCCGAAAAGCCCTTAGAAGGGAGAGGTTGCCAAATCTCCACGTTTGGCAGGTTGATTAAAATTAGCAATGTAATTTGAAAAATAAATATTATTCCGCGAATGCTCAAAAATTAACAAATCAGTCATTTGTCATTTTCCATATAAATGGTTTCTGTAATGTTGTAACGGACAATATTATAAATCTTATAAAAAAAATTCGGTACGTAGTCCCTTACACCCTGTATATTTCAGGAACCACTGATGCTATCTATTTGAAACTTGGAATAGTTTTAGATTGTACTTACCAAATCAGGGGGTTCTAGTACGAGTTAAGATAGTTTACGAGCTCGATCAAACTGACAGTTTTTGCCCGTACATTTTACTAGTTCTTGATAGTTACCGCTAGGGGCGCTGGCTGGTGTGAAATGTATGGAGAAAACTGACAGTTTGATCGAGCTCGTAAACTATCGGAACTCGTACTAAGTAGAACACCAGATCGCAAATAAAAAAAAAATATTTTTCTTTCTTTATAATAGGGACCAAAGTGGGACATAAAAATTTCAAAGTGAGACTACTATATCGAGTATCATATGACAGGGCTTCATTTGCCCATTTCAAAAAAGATTTTTATTTTGGTTTATATCACGTAGGTTTTGGCTTATAATCAAATTATAATCTTCTTCAATATCAAAAAATCCGACCACATCTCTCACCCCCGTTTTTTCCGGATCCATTAATTTCTAAATTAATAATTTTATTTCACTGATAATCCATGCGCTGCCAAGGCTTTGACGGACACAGGTAAAGAATTGTATGAAGTTGACAGCTCTATAAGAATTTATACCATCTAGCCAGCCACCAGCAGACGACGTAAACCACTCCGAAGCACTCCGTATTTTCTAAGCAGACTTCGTTACCCGGCAATGACTACCATGTTTTGAGGTCATGATAGTACATCTATGGAATCGTAATTCCCCTAGTGACTAATTCGATGACAAAGTACCTATTCTGAATTCAAATAGCCTATTCACCGTAGCATCTGTATCTTCCGCATACGTTTAAACAAGTATTAATGTTACTGACAGGTCTACTACTGAGGCGCTATTTTGCCCGAAATCCCCAGGAAAAGGGTTATGTAGAAAGAGTATGTATGTATCTCGTCTATTTCTGTGGCTCGGCCTATAGCCTAAACGGCTTGATGTATTTTGCCTTACAATATGTCCTTAGATTCGTCGCAGTTGTGGGAGTGACAACAATATATCGTTTTTCGATAAAGTTAATATAGCGGCCGTTAGTCGCCATTTTGTATTTTTTTACTTCTGAAAAAAAAAAACAATATGTGTAGCAAACAAGAAGCTTATATTGGTAGCAAATGAAAGGTCGTAACGAGAATTGAATGATATATACTTACATGTGTATACGTATTATACAGGATGTCCCAGAAAGGGGGTATCAAGCCGGTAATGACGAACTGTGTAACCCACAAGCAATCAATTTGTGAAAGAATGAAAATGAATTTCCTATTAATAAATTCTTTAAAAAAAAAATTGAACCGACTTCAATATCACTGAAAAGTATAAAATAATTTAAATATTATTGAAGTTGGTGTTAGCTTACCGGCTGTGTATATTTGGCACCAACTTCAATAATATTTAAATTATTTTATACTTTTCAGTGATATTGAAGTCGGTTCAATTTTTTTTTAAAAAGAATTTATTTTAAACTTTTTAGTGATATTTTCATATAATTATAAAGATTGAACCATCGAAAACAGTAAAATTATCTCGGTAGGTTATGATCACATTATCGTCTACATAGTTTTACATAATTCATGTTTCTTCAGAAAAAAATATCCGGTCGTAATGAAATTTGCATGGAATCATCATAGCAGTTTACTCTCTCGAATAAAAAAAGAATCATCGAAATCGGTTTATAATTGTCAGAGCAATGTAATGGAGAACATCAGTTTTATGGTTTTTACCAGATAAATTCCTCCACATCGTTCATGGTCCTCCAGGAAGTTCTTATCCGGTTGTAATAAAATTCATACAGATTTAATACAGTGGTTTCTTCTTTCGAATAAAAAAAGAATCATTGAAATTGGTAAATATTTGCCAGAGTTATGACCATTTTTGTCCTTAAAAAGCGACATAAAGTCATCGATATAGGCTTTCCTGCAGCTCTCAGTGCGCAGTCACCATTCTTGTTTTTCAGGAACTACTTATTACTAAGCAATAATTTTTTTATGGGACCCTTTCAATGGATTGAAGAATGGATGGAAGAAAGATTTTTTCAAATCGGTTCATAATTGCCAGAGTTATGCGCGAACATACATAAAAAAAAATATATATATACATATATATACAGACGAAATGAGAACCTCCTCCTTTTTTGAAGTCGGTTAAAAAGGGCAGGCACGCAATCAATAAAAAGCAGTCTCTCCATAGGAGTAGGCAAGATGCCACAGGGTTGCTTAGAAACAGTTTTAAGACGATATCAATATTTTTTTATGTAATTCAATATGAATTTTTGCCAAATTTGACATAATTTTCGGAGTCTTTACTATCAATACTATACATACCCTTTAGCTTGATAGGTAGGTATACCCTCTCCGGGACACCCAGTATATGTATAACTAGCTGACCCACGCAGCTCCGCCCGCGCTGTGTTTACGTTAACTAAACTTTCAATAATATACATCGAAATTAAACTACTTTTACGGATTTTATCGCGGTTTATTTAGTCGGCTTATTTAGCGGTCGGGATAGTAAAATCAATACATAAACCGCGATAAAATCCGTAAAAGTAGTTTAATTTCAATGTGTAATATTCGCGTAAGTAAAAGACAACATAATATACATTCGCATAGAATACAAAACCTCCTTTTTTAAAGTCGGTTAAAAACTGGGACCCACTTTGTACTTGCCCTCCGAAGCACGGAGACGTTTAGTTCAAATGGCGTTAAACGTTCACCCATCTATTTAATGACCTTACCTAACGTTGCTTAACCTGATCGATTCCCAAACATTGTTAACAACTGTCTATGAGTGTTTCCTTACAAATATTTATTATAATTATAATGAAAAATTGTTAAAATCGGAGCAAGCGTATAACCAAGTACACATTTCGACTTTAGTCCCCTCTCCCAAAGGAACCGGGCCGAATGTCGGGATAAAAAGTATCCTATCCTACCTCGGAGTATTAATTCAAATCATGCCAAGTTTCGTTTCAATCCATCCTGTAGTTTCGGCGTGATGCGCAGCCGAGAGACAGACAGACAAATATTAAAAAAAAAATACATTTTTGGCTTTAGTATCGGTTATAGAATGCCCTCCAAACATAATTTTCAAAATATCTTCAATGTACAGAATTGGACCTGTTACAGTTTTATTATAAGTATAGATGTAATTTAAGTACATTTTGTTTGTTCGCAGTCGGGCTTTGTAGGCTTTTATAAAATAATATTTTGAAGTAGGTGCCAGTCCTTAGAACACAAGTATAAATTATAAAAGCCTACAAAGCCCGACTGCGAACAAACAAAATGGTGATTTGTAAAAGTTTTTTTTTTTTTTGGAATGATATACGCTGTTGGCCGCAGATGGCCATTACAGCTTTACCGGACAATAGGAGGCGAGCGCTTGAAGCGCTCTAGCCTTTACGGCAGAAGTAGCGACGAGCTCAAGGGCACCTCAGGGAGGCACGGCCTGGGCTGTCGCTTAAGAGAGGGCTGAGTTTACCACCGGTTCACAACGCGCCCCCACTGGGAAGAACCGGCAAGAAACTCAGTGGGGTGATGCACGTCGTTGAGGTCGCATACGTACGACCCTTCGGCCTCGCCGGCGAGACCGGTGTCTGATAGCTAGTGTAGCATACGGTTGTCGGGGAGGGTTCGGCGCATCCCGGTCCAATAGGACCGTCATGGGGTCAGGAGGGTCGAGCAGTACGTGCCGTGGTCTGCGGCGCGAGTCAGAAGGACTAGGGGCGTAATCGGCGGCGGCGCGGATTAAACTCTTCGCGTGACGGGACGCGGATTCAAAGTAGCGTTTCGACGCTTCTTTGAGGAACTTACGAAGGGGATCTAACTTGAAATCGGAATGCAGATCTACGTTCCGCATGTACCACGGGGCACCGACGGCTCGTCGGAGGAAACGGTTCTGGATAACCTGGAGGCTATCGATATGGGTGCGAGCGGCGTGCGCGAAAACTACACTCGCGTAAGTCATGATAGGGCGAATGTAAGCTTTGTATAATGTCAACTTATTTCTAAGCGACATTTTACTCCGCTTGCAGAGAAGGGGATACAGGCGACCTAATACGAAAGCCGCTCGATTGCGGACGGACCTAATGTGCGGGCCGAAAGTCATGGCGGAGTCCGAGGTACTTAATCTTCTTAGTCCAGGGGATAGGGCGATTGAATAGGGATATTGGGGCCAGTCGTCTGTTCGGCCGAAGGCTCCGAGCGGAGAACATATTGGCGGGTCCCCGGGAGAAGACCACCGCGGCACTCTTCTCCGGGTTCACCTCTATGCGCCACGTACGGAACCATTGACCCAGGGCGTCGACTGCGGCTTGAAGAGCACGCGTTAAATAGGACATGTTCCTATGGGAATAATAAATTCAAATTCAAATTCAAAATTCTTTATTGCGAAACTTACTAAGGCAAAACTCATTACAGTGTTACATTGGAAAGAAAATTGTTGTATTACGCGTGACAGATGTTTTCTTCTTATGCATAGGTCTCACGGGGGCTCTTACATATTGTCATTTTTTACAACTACCACCGGATCGTAACGCGGCCTCCACTGAGAAGATCCGGCAAGAAACTCAGCGGGCTTGTCTTTTTTCAATTATATAAGATTTTTTTTAAACAAATTTACAATAAATATATCTTAAACTATAAGCTTGCAAGAGTACTGCAGTTCAAGCCCACGCAGCTTTATCCTCCAGGTAATCCGAGATTTTATAATAGCCCTTTTTAGACAAATGGCTCTTAATGGTAGTTTTAAATTTTTTTATTGGTAGATCTCGTATATCCTGGGGCAGTTTATTATAAAAACGATCAAAGGAATAAAGGCCATAAAGGAATTGCTAATTCTGTGGAGACGCGTGGAGTGTACAGCAAGATTGTGTTTGTTCCGAGTATTTATATTATGTCGATCACTAACCTTAGCGAAAGGACTTATATTCTTTTTTACATACATCAAATTTTCATAAATGAATTGTGATATAACCGTTAGAATGTTTATTTCTTTAAATATTTGTCTTAATGAATCCGTAGGAGCCAGATTGTAGATAGCTCTCACAGCTCTTTTCTGCAGAATAAAAATAGTGTTAAGGTCTGCAGAAGATCCCCACAGCAATATGCCATAAGACATAACACTGTGGAAATAACTAAAATATACAATTCTAGCGGTTTCGACATCGGTGAAAAATCTAATTTTTTTAACTGCATAAGCCGCTGAACTTAGCCTACCCGACAGTTTCTCAATGTGTGGGCCCCATTGTAACTTTGCGTCTATAGTAATGCCCAAGAATATCGTAGAGATCACAGGGTCCAATACCGCTCCATTAATTTCAATATTGGTTCCCACCTGTCTAACATTAGGTGTAGTAAACTTAATACATTTAGTTTTAGTTTCATTAAGTTTTAAATTATTAACTTCGAACCAATGGACCACCCTAGAAAGCGCATTGTTCACATCGTCATAGTCCTGCAATTTACGTTTAATTTTAAACAACAAAGATGTATCATCTGCGAACAATACAATGTTATGATTGCCCCCTACAAAGTAGGGTAAGTCATTAATATATACTAAGAATGGAAAAGGGCCTAGTATTGAACCCTGTGGAACACCTAAAATAGAGAGCGGTGTCATCCGCGTAAAGGGCGAGTTGGACTCAGCTCGAACGAGGAATGTCGTTCGTGAACAGGCTGAACAAGAGGGGAGAGAGCACGGAGCCCTGAGGGACTCCGGCCTGTATAGGATGGGGCGAAGAAAACGTACCTTCGACCCGGTATCGAAAGGTACGATTTAAGAGAAAGTCTCGTATGATGAGTACGAGCCTATCGGGGACTCCTAACTGGAAGAGCTTGTATATCAAGCCGTTGTGCCAGACCTTGTCGAAGGCCTTGGCAACATCGAAGAATAGGGCGCCTGTGTAGACGGGCTTGGGCTGGTTGAGCCCGGTCAGGAGGTGCTCCGTGAGGCGGTGCACCTGGTGGACGCAAGAGTGTCTGGTTCGAAAGCCAAACTGCTCGTCAATAAGGATATTATTAGAGGTGACAAAGTCTTTGAGTCTCGCTAGTAGCAAGCGCTCATAGAGTTTGCCGAGAGATTTTAGGAGACTGATAGGCCGGTAGCTCGCAGGGCTGCTGCGAGGCTTACCCGGCTTGGGGATACCTACTACATCCGCGTCTTTCCATTCGGCAGGAAAGACGCAGTGGGACATGGCTGCGTTGAAGATAGTTACTAAAAGACATATCAGATGGACACGGAGAACCTTGAGGACGCGATTGGAGATGCCGTCTGAGCCCGGTGCTTTCTTCGGCTAAAGGCCTTTGATTAGGTCTTCCACCTCGGTCTGCGTGACCGGGGAGAGGGATTCGGTGGGAGGGAGTGAGGACCTGCGCTCTACTTCCCTATCCACAAGATCGAGGTGCGTCGGATCGACAGGAGCGGAGCTGGGTGTGCACTGACTCTCTAGAGAGTCAGCGAGAACCTCAGCCAGAAGGGCGGGTCAAGGGGGGCATGGTAGTTGCGGTGTCGGTTTTGAGGGATCTTGCGAGCCGCCAGTAAGCCTGGTTTGACGGCGAGATCTCCTCTAGAAATCGAGCCTCCCTGAGTTCCGCGATGCTGCTGTTAAAGTTAAGTATTATAGGCAAAGAACAAAGTGCACGAGTGCTTGTGTAGGCACAAGTGCATCCTCTCTTCCTTTACTCTCATAACCCAACGAGAAGGAAGACCAACACAACTGGGAAGACGTCAGGCAGAGAAGAATTTTTACATTTCCATCTGACGCATGAATCGTCATACTTACCAGACGATCACGTGATCGGCCTGCATTGTCCTAGCCAGTAAAGACTACACTTAGTTGTTGGTCCAAGCGGGATTAGATCCCGCGACCTCTGGTTGATGACGTAAGCGGATTCCCACTGCGCCACGGATCCTCCGTGCTAGGAACATACTCCAATGGTTACAAGCATGTTACAAGATTTTAACATAATAGTCTAAGGCAGTTCCCTTCTGATAAAAGGACGTTTGTATGAGCATTTAGGTAAGTTAAAGCGGTATGTTGGAACCGAGAGATTTTAAATTAACGGAACAGCAAATCACTGGGTATGGTATGAATCATGTATGAATAAATGAGTAATATCCGCCGCAGAAAAAAATATAGGTAGTTAGTACTTACTTAGATTTATGTTGACTGTGTCTGCGTTCCGAGCTTAATTAAAAAATACCAACACCTTCTTTCTTTTTTTCTTTTTTCGCAGGGGTAACCTTCAAAAGGTCCCCGGGAGCTGTGGGGCTCGACTGAGGTATGTGGGATTCTTACCCACCCACTAAAACCACTAAAACCCCCGCGGCTGTCACATCGGCACATGAGAGGGGACCCCAGGGCTCTCCGGTGTGATCTGCACCAGGGGCCCTCAGTGCCTTGCCTTTGAGCCCGCCGCGCCTTGTAGACCCCCCCCCCGGGAACCAGTCACGGTGCTCATGGGGACGGGGGTCTCAACCCCGCCACCGTCCTCCTCAGAGTCGCCGCCGTACTCAATGGACGTCCAAGGGCCCACACCCCGGATGTCCTGCGACTCCGAAGGCTTTTGTTTTTTCTTTATAGAACCGGGCTCAGGGAACACCAACTTATTATCTTTTTTTACAAATGGAAATAGGTAAAGGGGTGTCAGTTACATGATTGCATTTGCATAGTATAGCTAATAAATTGGTTGTAACTATTACTTATACCTGCGGCCCATTATACTGGCCGTTCTGACGTTTGTCTCATTTTTAACACGCTTTTATTAGCTTGACCTGTATGTATGTATGTAACTATGATGGTAATGGAATCTTGCGATGCAATTTTGACCCACTTCTACACATCCAAAACATTTGAAATTTTGCACATGTATCAGGGACCGGTGACAATACAATAATATGGTATCCTCGAGCTGATCTGATGCTGGGGCTCGAAGGTGGATAAGAGAACCCTTGGATGGCTACTAGTAAACTAAACGAGTTTGGGTTCATTTGATTTGTTTTAAAGAGTTCTTTTCACTTTGACTATTAATGAGGACCTGATGGTGGAACTGGAGAAGGTGGGTGACGGAACCCTGGATTGGCTACTAGTAAACACATCGAGTTTGGGCTCATTTGGTTTGTTTAAAAGAGTTCTTTTCACTTTGACTATTAATGAGGATCTGATGATGGAACAGGAAGGTGGGTAACGGAACCCTCGAATGGCTACTAGTAAACACATCGAGTTTGGGTTCATTTGATTTGTTTTAAAGAGTTCTTTTCACATTAACCATTATTCTGGACCTGATGATGGAACAGGAAGATGGGTGACGGAACCCTGGATTGGCTACTAGTAAACACATCTAGTGTGGGCCCATTTGATTTGTTTTAAAGAGTTCTTTTCACTTTGACCATTAATGAGGACCTGATGATGGAACTGGAATGTGGGTGATGGAACCCTGCAATGGCTACTAGTAAACACATCGAGTTTGGACTCATTTGATTTGTTTAAACGAGTTCTTTTCACTTTGACCATTAATGAGGACCTGATGATGGAACAGGAAGGTGGGTAACGGAACCCTGGAATGGCAACTAGTAAACACATCGAGTGTGGGCTCATTTGACTTGTTTTAAAGAGTTCTTTTCAGTTTGACCATTACTGAGGGCTTGATGATGGAACTGGAAGGTGGGTGACGGAACCCTTGAATGGCTACTAGTAAACACATCGACTTCGGGTTCATTTGATTTGTTTTAAAGAGTTCTTTTCACATTGACGATTAATCAGGACCTGATGATGGAATTGAAAGGTGGATGACGGAACCCTGGATTGGATACTAGTAAAAACATCGAGTGTGGGCTCATTTGATTTGTTTTAAAGAGTTCTTTTCATTTTGACCATTAATGAGGACCTGATGATGGAACTGGAAGGTGGGTGACGGAACCCTTGAATACTACTTGTGAAGCTATTGACTTTTAGCGTACTTTTGTCTGTTTAAAGGGTAAATACGTAGTGCTTTCTTAAACTCAATCAGATACCTACGCGTAATACCTAGTTTAGTAAAAATATGTTTTGCCACAACCTGCCTACGATTCAAGCTACGAACAAATCAATAGTTGGGCTAATTTTATCCGTAGTTTAGGCGAATATTTCTAGGACTAAAAAGAATAAAATAAATTACTAGTTTAAAAAACTAAAAATACACGCTTTTATAAGGACTACTGCACTAAAAAGCAATAAATAAATTATCGAAACCGTTCTTTCTTTCTTTCTACCCCGTGCTTGTAATTTATGGATTATATTTATGTGTAAAAGCGTGGGGCGCCTTTTCTGAATAACAGCTTAACATTTTTGTCAAATTTCAAGAATGCTAAGTATTTGTATTCACATGACAATCATTTGTAATCATTTACAGAGAAAAGGCGCCCCACGCCTTTACACATAAATATAATCCATAAATTACAAGCACGGGGTAGAAAGAAAGAAAGAACTGTTTCGATAATTTATTTATTGCTTTTTAGTGCAGTAGTCCTTATAAAAGCGTGTATTTTTAGTTTTTTAAACTAGTAATTTATTTCGTTTATATTTTCTTCGTTCTATTTCGTCGAAGTTAGTAGGCGACCAAATAGATAACTTATATTTAGATAATGTTTCTCTACATATTCATACAAAACTGTATCTCACTTTTTAGAAATGGCACCTTTATTTTAGTTTTCAATAACTGTATGTTGGTAATACTTAGGAAAATAAACTGAGAGAGAGTGAGATTTACAACACCGAAACAGGAAATTATGCTGTCGGGATGTTTGGTTCTGATCTTCCGAGAGTTGTTGGTTCTTAAATAAGAGGCGAGTAACTGAAGCTTAAACCATATTTAATTGGGAAAACATAGCCTATATATACAATATTTACATGCTTACACTAGTGAACTCTCTACACAGTAAACGCGCGCTGGGATTGGTCGACTACTGCGCGCTGCGCTCGCGACCGAAGTCATAAATATGACCCGCGCGTTCCGTACCGCAATAGTTGTCCAGCTGACGCAGCGGCGCGCGGACGCACAGCAGCGCTGCGCGTGCGTGGCGATGCAGGTATTGATGTATGCCACTACAGTATTCCCCCCTAAGCGAAGCGTAGATTTTTCTTTACTACACGTCCAGAACGCGTAACATAGCGCTCTCTCGATGCTGATGTCGTTAGTCCTTGGTCACTCCGACCGGCCGCCGACGCGATAGCATGCGGCGTAGGCGCAGTGGTTGGAAGCATCACTGGCGATGTGTCCCCATGTTCTTCTTCTTTGCAGATGAATGCCGGCTTAAGTCTATCCAGCGACACAACTGTGGTGCGATTGGGCAACTGGATTTTAAAAAACTTGTCGTGTCTCTGCAGCACTTGATACGGCCCATCGTACGGCGGTGTTAGAGGCGCTCGAACTGTGTCGTTTCGCACAAAGACATGCGTGCAGGAGGGTAAATCCTTATGGATGAACGGCTTGGCCGATGTTCTGTGCTCCTGGTACGCAGGTGCGAGTGTCGCCATACATTCGCTGAGACGGCGTACGTACTCTGCGTCATCTACTACGCTGGGTCTTGAGCTGGTTGCGAAGAAATCGGATGGCATGCGCAGGGTAGCTCCGTACGTCATGAGCGCAGGACTGAAGTTATTGTCCTCACGCAGTGCTGTACGCAGACCCAGTAGAACGGTCGGTAGCTCTTCGCTCCAACATGAACTCGCGCTCCTAGCCATGAGAGCAGCTTTTAAAGTGCGATGCCATCTTTCAACTTGTCCATTCGCTTGCGGATGAAATGCTGTAGTCCGTATTCTCGTGACGCCGAATTTCTTCATTAATGAGTTGAACAATGAAGACTCGAATTGTCGGCCTTGGTCCGTAGTGACGCGTAGTGGGCAACCGAAGCGTGAGATCCATCCTTCGTACACCGCTCGAGCGACTGTCTCCGCGGTAATATCACGCGTTGGTATTGCTTCGGGCCATTTCGTCTTCCGGTCGATTATCGTGACGAGGTATCGAAAGTCGTTTGAAGGTGGCAGTGGACCGACGATATCTATGTGTATATGTTCAAATCGCTGCGACGGTGGAAACGTGCCGAGGGGACTGACGATATGACAATGAACTTTCGCGCGTTGACACCCGATACAAGCTCGAGTCCATGTTCCGACGTCCTTGTTCATTGCAGGCCAGAAGAATTTGGTTGTCACTATTTTTCGTGTAGTTCTGACACCGGGGTGGCTGAGTTCGTGTTGCGCTTTGAATGCTGCGTAACGGTAAGCCCTCGGTAGGTATGGCCGTATATTTTCTGTCGATGTCTCACACGTGATTGGCCGTTGGCTCCCGGGTAATGGTATTGGCGCGAATTTTAAGTTGGGTCTTGTCCTTAGATCTTTTAGCTCATCGTCACTAGCTTGGTCAAGCGCTAGTCTATCGTAGTCGATACTTGATAAACACTGTATTTCTTCTATTCTCGATAGCGCGTCAGCTGCTTGGTTCTTGTCGCCGTGTAGGTACTTGATGTTAGTGCAGAACTGGCTGATATAATGTAGTTGTCGCTCTCTTTGCGGCGTGTCGGTGCTGTTCGGGCCTCTTGTAAGAGCGAACGTCAATGGTTTGTGATCGGTGCATATTGTGAGGTCGTTGCCCTCTATTAATCTTCGTAGATGTTTAACAGCTGTATACATCGCCAGAAGTTCGCGATCGTAAACACTGTATCGTCGCTGTGTTTCGCTCATAGTCTTCGAATAGAAGGCGAGGGGCTTCCAGATCCCATTAATTTTCTGTTGTAAGACGGCACCAATGCTAGTATCTGAGGCGTCTGTGAGTAGGCATAGCGGAGCGTTGTGCACGGGATGAGTCAGCGAGGTCGCGTTGAGTATGCTTTGTCGGCATTTGTCAAAGGCGGCGTTGGCTTGCGGTGTCCACGTGATCGGTGACTTGTCGTTCTTCTTCGTATTGTGTAGGTGTTTATTTAATTCCTCTTGGTGTTCGGCTTGATGTGGTAGGCAACTGCGGTAAAAATTTTGCATGCCTAAAAATCTTCTAAGATCTTGTACGGTTTGAGGTTTTGGATACTTAGATATGGCTTCGATGCGTTCTTCTGTAGGTCTGATTCCATCTTCAGAGACTTCATATCCAAGGAATTGAATTTTGTTTTTTCCAAACTCGCATTTTTCGATGTTTAATGTGACGCCGTATGAGTTAAGGCGTTCCAAGACTTGATGTAGATGACGCTGGTGTGATGTACTGTCTGACGAGTATATGAGAAGGTCATCGACGAAACAGAATACGATGTCATCCAGGCCGCGGAGTACTTCGTGCATAAACCGTTGAAACGTTTGGCCAGAGTTTCGTAAACCGAACGTCATGCAATTAAACTCAAAAAGGCCAAAGGGTGTGATGATAGCTTCTTTGGTGCATCTTCTTTTTCTATGGGAATCCAAAAGTAGGCCATTTTAATGTCCAGTTTTGAGTAGACCATTTTCCCGTGAAGTTGATTAGTGAAGTCTTGTATTCTTGGTATAGGGTAGCGGTCGGGCACTGTCACGGCGTTTAGTCTACGGTAGTCGCCACACACCCGTAGTGAGCCATCCTTTTTTTTTACTACATGTAGGGGACTGGCCCAGGGGCTATTTGACGGCTTGCAAATACCCATCTCCATCATTCTTTCAAATTCAAGTTTTGCTGCTTTGTACTTATCAGGCGGTAATGGACGTGGCCGTGAATATAAAGGTGGTCCAGTCGTTTCTATGTGATGCGTCACTTCGTGCTTCGTTGGAGTCTTCAGCGACATGGGTCGAAGTACATCTGGATACTGAGCGAGGATGTCGTGGTATTCGTGATTGCTGCTTAATGTGGAGACAGATGGTTCGTTGTTAATTACTTGAATGGCGTTAACGGCGATGTCAGTGACGCTGTCGATTAATTTTCTCTGGTGCAGGTCGACAAGGAGTTTGTGACTCCGTAGGAAATCTGCGCCAAGTATTGATGTCTTCACGTCTGCGATGACGAATGACCACTTGAAACTTCTACGTAGGCCTAGGTTGAGTTCTAGAGTTCGCTCTCCGTAGGTACGTATAGGTGTGTTGTTACGTATAGGTACGTATAGGTGTGTATAAACTGTACGCCGCGGCGTACAGTTTATACGACGTAGTGCTGTCGCGTGTTTCCTTGCTTCGTGCCGCCAATACAGATATATCTGCTCCAGTGTCCACGAGAAATCTCTCTCTAGTCTTGATGTCGACGACGCATAGGCGGTGACTGGCTTTAGGAACATCAACGCCCGCCACGGTTGATGTTTGTTTTAGTTTTCCTGCTTCTTTCTTGAACACGGTGATTCACAGCGACGCGCGTTTTCACCGAATTTGATGTGGTAACGACAGAGCCATTCGCTGTCTAGAGGCGGGCGGGACGCGTCTCTTGGAGTCCTTGAACGAGCTGGGGAACGAAAACGCGTGCCAAATGGTCGGCGAAATAAACTTCGCCGTGGTGCTCGTTGATACGTTCGTAGTTCGGCAATTTCTAAGGACAGTCTCTCGACTTGTTTGGATAGGAGTTCAAGTGGTGTGCTGGCATCGCTGGCATTCTCTGTGCTTGAAGGCGTGGAGACTGCGGCCACGGTGTTGTTGTCAAATTGTTCCATAATTTTGTCTGCCATGACTGCTAGTCCGTCTAGTGTTGACTCCGTGTTGACTGACAAGACGGCGCGAACTTGGGTGGCCATCTGGTTCATCCACAATATTTTTAGCGCGTCGTCATTCAGTAGTTTTCCGCCCATAACGCGCATGCGTCGGAGGAGATGACTGGGCTTTTGGTCTCCGAGTTCAAGTCCGGTAAGAAGCTTTTGTAGCTGTTGATGCTCGGACTCTTCGTACGCTGTGATGAGGCGATTTTTTAAGGCTTTATATTGTCCTGTTGCCGGTGGATTGAGAATGATGTCGCTGACCATTTCGATGTCATTTCTTTCAAGCATAGTAACAGCGATATTATACTGATGTTGCTCGGAGATCTTCTGTGCGGAGACGGCGGCTTCAAACTGCTTGAACCAGAGGCTTGGTCTCTGGCGCCAAAATGGTGGAATACGCGCCTGTAGCGAGACTGTGGCTACCTCGCCCAGTGGGACGATGTCTTCCTTTTTCTGTTGCTCGGCCATTATGGATTTAATCTTGATGGTCGCTTTGTTCTGAAGGGGTCACCAATGTCGGGATGTTTGGTTCTGATCTTCCGAGAGTTGTTGGTTCTTAAATAAGAGGCGAGTAACTGAAGCTTAAACCATATTTAATTTTTTTTTTTTTTTTTTTGTGTAGGAGTAGTGCTGTTGGCCGCAGATGGCCATTACAGCTTCACCGGACGAGAGGGCGAGCGCTTTGAGCGCTCCAGCCCGGAAAGGTAGCGACTAGCTCAAGGGCACCTCAGGGAGGCACGGCCTCGGCTTGGGCTGCCGCTTAGAGAGTGTGAGTTTACCACCGGTTCACAACGCGCCCCCGCTGAGAAGAACCGGCAAGAAACTCAGCGAGGGGATGCATGTCGAGGTCGCATGTGTACGATCCTTCGGCCTCGCCGGCGAGCCCGGTGTCTGTGTGTTGATGATGTGTGTACGACTCGTGACGTCGTTGTCGGTGTTGGTGTTGGTGTTGTGTCATGGTCCAGGAGGACGGACATCGGGTCGGGTGGGTCGAGCAGTACATGCCGCGGACGGCGGCGATGTACGGTAGGTCGACGATCTGAGGGACCGGGAACAGGGTCAGGGTCGGGGATATAGTCGGCAGCGGCGCCGATGAGCGGGTTCGGGTGGACGCAAGCTTTTTCAAAGTAATGTTCGGACATTTCCTTGAAAAATTTGCGGATAGGGACTAGACCGAAGTCGGAATGAAGGTCGACATTCCGCATGTACCACGGGGCACTGACGGCATGTCGAAGGAATCGGTTTTGAATAACCTGGAGGCTATTGATGTGGGCGGGAGCCGCGTGTGCGAATACGGCACTGGCGTAAGCTAGGATGGGACGGATGCAGGTTTTGTAAAGTGTCAACTTATTCCTAAGCGACAGTTTACTCCGCCTGCAGATCATGGGGTAGAGCCGGCCGAGAACGAAGGCCGCTCGGTTGCGTACTGACCGTATATGCGGTCCAAATGTCATGCGGGAGTCCAGGGTGACGCCTAGATATTTGACCTTTTTGGTCCAAGGGATGGGACGCCCATAGAGGGTGATCTGACGTAATCGACTACTGGGATGGCCCGCAGTGTGAGATCTGGTGCTCCGGGAGAAGAGCACCGCGGCGCTCTTTTCCGGGTTCACCGCGATCAGCCACTTTTGGAACCATTCGCCTAGGGCGTTGACGGCGACTTGAAGAGTGCGCGTCTAGAAAGCCTTATTTCTGTGTGAGAAATAAAGTGCGGTGTCGTCCGCATAAAGGGCTAGTTGCACCCTGTCCGAACGAGGGATGTCGTTCGTGAACAGGCTGAACAGGAGTGGGGAGAGCACAGAGCCTTGAGGGACTCCGGCCTGAATAGGGTGGGAAGTGGATCGCGCACCTTCGACTCGATATCGAAAAGTACGATTCCTGAGAAAATCTCGTATGATGAGGACCAGACGGTCTGGCACGCCCATGAGGTAGAGCTTGTGAAGCAAGCCATTGTGCCAGACCTTATCGAATGCCTTAGCGACATCGAAGAATAAGGCTCCGGTGTATATGGGTCTGGGCTGGTTGAGCCCGGAGAGGACGTGCTCCGTGATGCGGTGCACTTGATGGACGCAAGAGTGTCCAGCTCGAAAGCCGAACTGCTCGTGAATGAGTATGCCCTTCGAGATGACAAATTCTTTGAGTCTTGCGAGAAGCAAGCGCTCGTAGAGTTTGCCCAGGGCGCTAAGGAGACTTATGGGGCGGTAGCTCGTGGGATCGTCACGTGGCTTACCGGGTTTGTGAATGCCGATGACGTCTGCTTCTTTCCACTCCGAAGGGAATATAGCGTGCGTCATGGCGGCATTGAAGATGGCTACCAAGAGGTAGATCAAGTGGTAGGGAAGGATTTTTAGTACGCGGTTCGAGATGCCGTCAGGGCCGGGGGCTTTCTTAGGCTTAAGGCCTTTGATGAGGTCTTCCACCTCGGAATGGGTGACCGGGGTGAGTGTGTCGGATGGCGGGGCAGAAACCCTGCGCTCTACTTCCCTATCTACGTGATCGCGATGGGGTGGGTCGGAAACTGAGACACTAGGAGAGCATTGTCTCTCTAGAGAGTCTGCGAGGACCTCGGCTTTTTCCTCGTCGTCGAAAGCTGGTGGGGCGCCTGAAGGGCGGGTCAGGGGAGGCATGGTGGCTACCGTGTCGGACTTGAGAGCCCTCGCTAGCCGCCAGTAGGCTTGGTGAGAGGGAGTGATACCCTCGAGAAAACCGTCCCACCGGTCCCCCCGGAGTTCCGCGATGCGGTTCTTTACGTCCCTCTGTAAAGCGCGCATGCGGATCCGGTTGGCTGCGGTGGGGTAGGAGTCGTGAGCGCGGATAGCCGCGTTTTTGGCTCGGACCAATTCTTTGACGTCGGCCGGCAGTTTGAAGCGTTGGACATAAGGGTCCACCGCTTCAACCTGCCGGGAAGATTGGCTGATGGCCGATTGGAGGTTGTCAGTGAAAGCACTGACGGCTTGTTCGGTGTCCTGAGGGGACGAGAGGTGGACTGGGATACGAGAGAGCTGTGGCGTGTCGGCATTGGCCAAGCAGGTGCTCAGCCGCTGCCAGTCCACCACAGTCTTCATGACTGGTTCCGGTGAGGGAGGTGGTCCGAGCTCCATGAGAACGGGACGGTGGTCGGAGTCTAGTTCATGGAGCACTTCTAAGGAGCGCAGCCGAAGCGTTACGTTCTTCAGAAGTGCCATGTCTAGGATATCGGGACGGTAGCCGATGCTGACGGGAAAATGGGTGGGACGCATTGGAGCAATGATCTCAAAATCGAGAGTGTCGACTAGAGCGTCGAGGCGCACGCCGTTATAATTGGTGGTGTGACAGTTCCACCTGACGTGTTTGCAATTGAAGTCGCCGCCAAGGATGACGGCGCTATCCATGTCAAGAAGTGCTTCGATGTCACTTCTGAGAAGTTGCTTGTCTGGTGGAAGGTACACCGAGACGAGAGTGACAGGGGGATGACCCGAGAGAGAGAGGCGGCAAGCCGAGGCCTCGATATTGGTGAGCGCAGGGGCATCGAGTGGAATGCAGTGCAAGGATTTCCTATAATAGATGACAGTGCCGCCTCCGCGGGAGGCAGTTCTGTCATTTCGCACGAGATGGTAGTTGGCGATGTTGGGACTCCTATGAGCGGGTTTGAGGAATGTCTCTTGCACTAGCATGACATCAACTTGGTGATCCCTAAGGAATTCACTAACTTGATCGCGTTGAGGGGAGAGGCCATGGGCGTTGAAAAAAGCCAGGCACAAGGAGAGGGGCTTGATTCGTTTTGGGTGTAAATCCATAATCAAGGATAAGATTGGGTGGTGGGAACCACTGACAGGGAACTGAGCACACTCTCGTGCTCGACAAGGGCCATGGTGCGTTCGAAGTCGTTTTTGGCGACTCGAAGCTTGTGCGCGAGGGCGCGGATGGCGGCAATGTTAAAATTGCTCATGGTGTTGCGGATCAGTTGGATGTCCGACACCAGGGTGTTTTGTGCTGAGGGCACTGGGGTGAACCCGGCGTGAGGCGCCGGGGCGCTAGTCGCAGGGTGCATGGGCGCGCTGGGAACATGGGTGTTCCATGCGTTGGGACGGTTGAGCCGTGGGTCGCGGAGCGCAGAAGGCGCGACGCCTTGTGGAGCCTGCGGCACGAAGGGTGCCGAACTTGGCGGGACTACTTTTTGCGCAGAAGGCGCAGGAGGAGCAGGGGGCCCGGGCACAATGGGTGCCGAAAAGATGGGCGCTGAAGGCGCTGGATTCCTGGGCGCACGGAGACCGTTGCGCCTCGCCACTCGGCGATTCCTCTTTGGGGCCTTCGAACATCCGCGATAATTCGCGGGGTGTCCGACGGTCCCGCAGAGGACACAGCCGGGAGGCTCGGTCGCGGTCTCCTGCTTGCGAGAGCAGGTGGATGTCGGGTGGTCCCCGATGCATTTAACGCATCGGGGAGTGGCGTGACAGTTGCGGGCCGAATGGCCGTACAATTGGCAATTGTGGCACTGACCGGGAGTGCCACGTTTGTGGGGGGGTTCGACATAGAAACCCCCGGTAAGGTCTAAAAGATGAGACAAGTCGAAAATACGCTTGCCTTCGGGGGTACGGTCGAGAATTACAGTCACCATACTGTATGGGACCTTGGGACCGCGGCCACTCGCCATGCGGTGGACTTCGTGGGCGGGGAATCCTTGGGACTGAAGGTCCTCAAGGATGAGAGAGGGCTCGAATTCCTTCGGAACTCCCCTGATGACCACTCGAAGGGTACGGTCCTCTTCGAGGGTGTAGGTGTGGAAGGAGATCTTCTCCTTCCTCAAGTGGGACGTGAGTTGACGGTGGTCGTCAGTCGTCATGGCGGACACACTGATACCGTTGGCCGTGTTCGAGGCCTTGGTGTATCTGATGTTTTTTGCTTTAAGAGCGTTAGTGACTCGCGGCCATGCGGCTTTGTCCTGTATAATTACAGAAGGAGGAGGGCGGGGCTTGCGGCCTTCGGGTTGGCTCGCCGGGGCGGCTGAATCGCGCGGCGTGGGTGAGGTGCGAGGGGACGGAGAGGCACTCAGGGAGATTGGGGAGGACGCACAGGCCTCCTCCTCAACGCACTGGTGCTTGGACGGGCGCTGGTCCCGGGGTTGACGCGCCCGTTTCTTATCCCGGACTAGCGTCCATTCGTCCTCCGAGGAGGAGATGGGGCGCTTGGCGGACTCGTGTTCGACCTCCATGTCCGAGGCTGACTGAGGGTCGGCCTCGAACCCCGGTGGAGGGAACTGGGTTGGCGCATCCAGGTGCGCCGGGGTGGGTTGCGGCGAGATAATCGCGGCGGAAGGTGGCGGGGTAAGCGCCGCTGGGGTCGGTGCGGTAAACGCGTCGGTGGGCTGCGACTGAAGGTCGGGCGGGGTCGGCGAAAGGGTTTCGCTCGAGGTGGCGGCGGCGTTCATGGCCGAGATTAACTCCGTCAAGATCGTTGGATACTTGACGGAGATAATCTCCACCAGTCTCACCGCAAATTCGGGAGGCACTTGGGAGAGTGCGGGGGACGACATTTTTCCGTCCGAAGGGAAACTCTCCGGACGAAAAATGGGTGAGTGATCCTCCCCGCCGGCAAGGCGGGGAGTGGGTGAGTGCCTAACGTGTGGCCCTAATGTGTGTGGGTGTGTAGGGTGTGTAGCCTAACAGCCCTGGGGCAGAGGAGACGAGACCGGCAAGCCGGCGGTTCGAAACCAAACAGCACCCAAGGAATAGGAAATAGGAGGCGGAAGGGTGGGAGGGCGACGATCAAGATCGACTAGGGGGTCACTCCCAGGGCCGGTTGCCTTGATCCCGTCCGAGTTGCCGTTTCCTGAAGGGAACCGGCGAGCGCTCGGGTCACGCTCCGCCTAGGTGCGTTAACACCGCAAGGATCCCCTAGGCGACCACTAAAAACACGTGGTTTTTAAAACGCGGAATGACTGCTTTGTTATTTGGAAACAGGAACCTGTTTTCAAGTAACAAAGAGTCACTCACGGGCGGGTGCGCACGACGCAGGTGTGCGGCGCGCGGGTGGCCGGCGAGCAGGTAGCCGGCGGCGCAAGCCGCGGCAATCCAAACACGCGGCGGGTCGGTGGGCCGTCACGAAGCGACGGCGGTGACGCCTGGCGGCGAATCTGTGAACACACAAACACACGGAGCGTGAGAGAGCGTAGCGAGTGCGCACGTCCGATCGGGACCGGAGCGCGCAGCGGAATGTCGCTGGATATTTAATTGGGAAAACATAGCCTATATATACAATATTTACATGCTTACACTAGTGAACTCTCTACACAGTAAACGCGCGCTGGGATTGGTCGATTACTGCGCGCTGCGCTCGCGACCGAAGTCATAAATATGACCCGCGCGTTCCGTACCGCAATAGTTGTCCAGCTGACGCAGCGGCGCGCGGACGCACAGCAGCGCTGCGCGTGCGTGGCGATGCAGGTATTGATGTATGCCACTACAATGCAAAATGCTTTCAAAAATGATTTTGTCGTCTCAGTGTGCACACGCCTTATCTACAAGAGAAGATGACATTAATACTGGTAACAAGTTTTAGTGAGAAAATTTTAATCCAGACAAACCAGTCATAATAATATCGGTCAAAATTTTCTTCTGCACTTCAGTCTTTGTTGGCAATTTATTTTTTTGCAAAGTGGTTAGAGTATGCGACAAGCGTCAGGGCTGGTATGATAGTGTATAGCAGAATATATTCTGTAATACTGATTTAGTTTATACGTAGGCAAAGTGATGACATAAAACAATAACTTGTCGTTCGTGACGTCTGTTAAGTTAAATATTAAAATCGGTTCCAAAAGAAAAGAATAACTAATTGCCGCACGTAGGGTCCGATAATGTCAGAGTTATCATCTAATCCCAGAGTATCAATTTTGTATTTTAATTTAATCTACTCAAATCGGCAATGGCTCTACAAAAATTTTTAGTAATCTCGGCTACTGCTGCCATCTGTAATTGGATTATGAAACGACAAAATAATTTGCGCTGGCGTCGCCATCTATCGTGCAATAGCGATACTATAGCAATACGTATACATTTAAATTAGTTAATTTAAAATAATGTTTGTTCCTTGCCGATAGATGTCTATCGTTCTTCATTAGCTACTTGTAATACTAAACAGCGACATCTGCATGATGTTGCTAAAATAAATAGGTTTCAACTTTGCTAAAACCTACATATTTCCTTTTTTTTTTTAATGTTTTGTCTCTAATTAATGTTATAGATAACACTAAATATTTTTAACAATTTTAGTAACTCCCGTATGGTCTAGTGGCTAGGATACCTGGCTTTCACCCAGGAGGCTCGGGTTCGATTCCCGGTACGGGAATGACTATTTTTTTACTTTTCAAAGCTACAAAGTATTTAACTTTAACTATTTTTGGAAATTCCTGTTTTGTTTGCGTTCGTTAACACTGCTCAAAATACTTTGCTTGCATTCCAAAGCAAGGGGAACTTAAACATAAATTGCATGTTTTGAAAACCATTGCATTCGCAACGCCTGCGCTCTGTTCACATTGTTGCCATAGTTTACGTAAATAGTAAATACGTACTTACATTACATCCATACTATTTGTAATCTTAATCATGCCGTGTATGTAGGTATAAAAGGCATTTCAAATGGTTGACGTCATGTGTAGTTTTATAAATTATCTATTAGTGTTAGTTCAATTTAAGTACATATCTTCTAGTTTGTAGTTTGCACATTTCTGTACCCTATAAGACAGCTGCCAAGCGTGAGGATTGTGGCAACCCCTCCCCTCTAAGGGGAAGGCCTTTGTCCAGCAGTGGACGTCTTCCGGCTGATTCACACTTTCATCTTAATTCACGGTGTTGCATGCCGCTGCCGCCACCGCGCCAAATAAAAATAAAAACATCAAATGATATAAATCGGTACTCAAAAGGGGTGGCAGTTCGTTTGGTCAAAGCGAGGACGTATCCACGCCTGGCGTACGCTCGGTGACCCATCTTTCACTCTACACTCCAAACCAAATAAGCTTGAAGGCGATTACAACTTTATTATGCAGTCATAAAACACCCCCGCTGTATAGTTGACCGTTAACGCGGCAGCAAAAAAAAGTTGGTAATACAAAGTTGTTTTTGCTGACGTGCCTAGTTGACAATGTATGCGTTATGTAGTTATTGAGCCGCAAACGAACTTGTAATCGCCTTCAAGCTTATTTGGGATGATCGGATCTGCATCGTATTTTTAAGTCAAATGACGCTGTTAATAGAAAGGCTTAACGTCAGCTAGTAATCAATGTAACACGATACATTTTTCTTTGTATCAGGTTTTATTTTATACCTAAAGTTCTTAGGTATCATGCTCTTTAGATCATAGTAATGTAACAGATAATAATAGACTCTCCTGGTGCATTAGTTTAAGTAAAATCTGGTGTAAGGTGTATCCGGAAGCAAAGCCCTTGGCATCTATCTATTGGACTATGAATAGTGCCTTTTAGCTTTAGGTTCCGGTGCGGTGCAAAAAGGAGGTGAGAAAAACTATTTAAAAAAAAATAAAAACCGACTTCAAAGTAAATTATCTAAAAACTATTTAAAAAAAATAAAAACCGACTTCAAAGAAAATTATCTAAAAAGCATAAAATAACGAAAATATTATTGAAGTTGGTGTTAGCGTACCTGCTGTGTATATTCTGCACCAACTTCAATAATATTTTCGTTATTTTATGCTTTTTAGATAATTTTCTTTGAAGTCGGTTTTTATTTTTTTTAAATAGTTTATTTAACACTTTTTAGTGACTTATTTTACCAAGATAGGTATCAGCACTATCACGCAACTCGAACGTCTACATTACAGTAACTTACTGAAAACATAAAAAGTTTATATCTCTTAAACTACTGGACCGATTTTGATGAAACTTGTACTCTACCCTAAGTTGAAAAATACTCTAACTATTGCAAAAAGAATTTTCGAAATCGGAGTTGTAGTTTCTGAGAAATCCGTGGACAAACCTACATACATACATACATACATACACTCGTGAAATTTGGTAAATTTGTTTAGAAGCCCACATAGACTAACATATATGAATATTACGCATTTCTGTTAATATTACATACATACGCGTCGAATACAGAACCTCCTTTTTTGAAATCGGTTAAAAAGCATAAAATAACGAAAATATTATTGAAGTTGGTGCAGAATATACACAGCAGGTACGCTAACACCAACTTCAATAATATTTTCGTTATTTTATGCTTTTTAGATAATTTACTTTGAAGTCGGTTTTTTTTTTTTTTAAATAGTTTATTTTTAAATAGTTTTTTTACCAAGATAGGTATCAGCACTATCACGCAACTCGAACGTCTACATTACAGTAACTTACTGAAAACATAAAAAGTTTATATCTCTTAAACTACTGGACCGATTTTGATGAAACTTGTACTCTACCCTAAGTTGAAAAATACTCTAACTATTGCAAAAAGAATTTTCGAAATCGGACTTGTAGTTTCTGAGAAATCCGCGGACAAACCTACATACATACATACATACATACATACACTCGTGAAATTTGGTAAATTTGTTTAGAAGCCTAAACTAACATATATGAATATTACGCATTTCTATTAATATTACATACATACGCGTCGAATACAGAACCTCCTTTTTTGAAGTCGGTTAAAAAGAATAGAAACATCAGCCAGAATCAAATTTTTAATGATATTAGAATAGGAAGCCTGATTATAAACGAAAGGTGTTATAAGTTTAACGACTATGTTTGTCTGTGGCATCTCTTTAACGAGTACTAATTTGAGTGTATTTTTTATTAAAAAGGTGATTTATTTAATCCTTCCTCTACTCCTCTTGCTTCCTCTCTTCAGCTACGTTTGATGAAAATCTGTTTAGCCGTATAAACAACATCAGCTCTTTTCCAAATGGAATGGGGTTTATTACTAGAGAAAATGGTAACCATCACCAGGGTCTGATAATGGAGTAAGAAGATCGTCACAAAACTCAGTTTTATTCTCATTGGATAGCTCTCGTCGAGGAGTCTGAAAGATCGTAATCAGGCTCCGATGTTGCAGCCAGAAAGTGATTAAAAGATCTCAGGTTCATTTAAGGTAGACTAAACGAATTTGAAGTCGTTGGGTTGATCAAAACAAGTTGTAGCACAGATGTTGATCAAGGTCTAATGATGGAGCAGGAACTCACAGGAACTCAGCAACTTATATGAATTTCTAAATTATCGTTTTGTGGATTCGGATGTAACTTGTAAATTAAAAGTATCGAATTAATAATTATAATATATAAACAATAGTGACAAGCTAGTTTTATTTGATACTAAAAATAATTTTATGACTCTTACACGTAGTGAAAAAATTTCAAACTATTATGTTGAATGCATTATAAGTATGTACTTGGCCTTAAATATAATTATGGGACATGGTGGTTCCGTTTGTGACGTCACTGTCATTTTCCTTAGTTATGAGCAATTAGTGATGGTTTACAGTGGAAAACTTCAGTGTATGGTCGGAAATCCTTGATTTAGTTTCTATGCTAATACAACCCCAACAATAGCAGTTCTTTGAGCTAATGCATGTACCTATATCACTTTACTTCTAGGTATCTTACTTCTTAAAAAGTAGCCCAGTCTGTTCTTAATAGTGCAATATGGGTGCACTTTATTACACTTTCAAGGAGAGTAAGTATACCACAAATTCACTACGCGATATGGCCAGAAGTGTGTTTTAAGCGCTGCAAATTTGAAGTTGCCCAGAGTTGCTAGCTAGCGCATATAGGGTTAATAAGTTTCATCGAGTTCAACCTATTATAGTATTTTGGATTTAAAATGTAAATGTATGTTCTATTCAAATGTTTATAATAATAGGTATATGCAATGATTTACAAAGTGGAACTCAAATTGGTACCGCTAACGCTGGGATGAGCCTTACGGCGCACTAGTCATTTATTTTTTAATGTATTTCAAAAAGGTTTGTAACGCCAAACTTCGACATTGCCTTCAGCATTTCAGTCTACAACCAGTGTGTGATGAGTGATCACCTTTTGGTCAGAGTCACACAACGAGCTATGGAGAGAGAGCTATGCTCCGAGTTTCTTTGTGCGATAAAATCCAGAACCGATAATCTACTCGTATTGGAAATATCTCGAATGGCAACTACGAACTGGAAGACGCAGCATAGACAGGCTCTGACTAGGTGAACCGACGATATAGTCAGAATCTGGTAGATGCAAATAGTCAACTGTTGTACATTGTGGCGTTCAAAGGAAAAAGTCTTTGTTTAGAAGTGGACAACTTCCAGTTGATGATGATGTATTTCAAAAATACATTGTGAACAGAAATTGCACAGGTAAGTACGTACATCATACACGTGTATCGTAACATCACCAATTATCCTTTGTACGACAGAGATGACGTGTCACAACGCCGAAGTTCTCCGATACATTTTCAAGTCCATAGCTCTTAGCATTTCCAAAGGTCAATGTGCATCGCTTGCAACACCGGGTTCGAAGACACCAACAACAAATATGTACTGTGCTGGCGCAATAAGTCTTCACGGGCGAAGTCTGACTGATATAGACCTCCAATAGTGTACTGGTTGTATTCTCATTGACTAATCGCAAGTGGCAGTGGGCCGGCCACATCGCTCGAAGAACCGATAACCGTTGGGGAAGAAAGGTTCTCGAGTGGCGACCACGAACCGGAAGACGCAGCGTAGGCAGGCCTCCCACTAGGTGGACCGACGACATTGTTCGCGTCGCAGGAAACCGGTGGATGCAAATAGCAAATTGTCGTTCATTGTGGCGGTCTAAGGGGGAGGCCTTTGTTCAGCAGTGGACGTCTTCCGGCTGGTGATGATGATGATGATGATGATGAATCGCAAATTACTGCAGTAGAGCCCCGACCTATCAGCGACTAGTGTCATGTAAAATGTTGCTAGCATTATAATAGTAATTTACTTTTTATTTTGTTTTGCACAAAATGACTCCGGAGGTCGTTAGTCGGAGGAGTTTATTAATAGTAGTTAGTTCTCAGGTGGGCGTCGATACTGATGCGAAATTATGTATTTTCATTGCGGTCCAATTTAATGTAAATATACGATATACATAATAAATACTTACATAATATGCACAATCATAAAGAAAACTATAGGATGTTTATTTCTTTAATTTAAGAGCTCTGTTCATTTCGGTAAAGCAATTACCATTGAGGAGAGCCGAATATCGGGCTCAGTGGCGTGCCTTGGGGAGGCCTACGTCCAGCAGTGGACTGATGTAGGCTGATGATGATGACTTTTATTTTGACCCCATGATACGGCACTCTTCCTACTTTTTCTACAAATTTTTCCATAAAACTTTGTCTAGGTCTTCTGCTACCCCCTTTTTTACTTTATTTCTTACAATCTTTTTTTAGGAACAGGTAATAATATGTTATTATATCTCAATGTTTAAGAATGGGCCATGTTGTATCACGTGACCACGTGACAATTATTTTACCTCACCAATTTTAAATGGTTTAAAATCTGCCGTTCCTCACTTAACATTTCTAAAACACGGTGAAATCTTAATCAATAATCACTTCTGTTCCTTTGTTTTCTTTACCGACCACGAATCTATATAAATAAATAAATAGAAATTATATAACTTATAATCCTTATAGAGCTATGTTCCCGCTCTCTATCTACAATCTCTACCTAGACCTAATAACATTGACATTTCATTCATTTAAAATTTTCAGAAGCCTTCAAGAATTTTTATGTAATTTTTGTATATGTTTAATGTAGGTATTTTTAAATAGTTTTCTCTTCAAGATCACGGATTGAGCTGCGTTGCCATATGAAATTATATGGTAGCGCTACTGAACAGGTTAGGTACATAATTATGTTCTGAATAACACGATATTAAATCATTTTTTTGCAATTTAAGTTGCGATTTTATTGCTTAATTGATAAATTAAAAAATTCTTGCAGATTAAATACAAAGAACTATGTCATAAAAACCTAGATCAAGGAAAATAAATCTGCAAAATACATTATGTATATGATGCAACGACGCCAATACAAAAACTTGTTTTAATCGTTTTCTGAGAAAACACGAGTATATGAGCAGATGTTTTCACAACCTTTTGGCAGCTTTGTGTTGAGTTTTAAACCGATTTTGTAAAGATATATTTTTCTGTAGGTTGAAGCCTTGAAGCTTCGTAGAACGCGCAAGACGTTCATTTATTCTGTAGTCTTAAATTAGTCTTTTGCATTCTATTTACATACTATAATAATATACGCATGTCAACACTAATAACAAGAATTGTGTACCTTTTTCTTATTTTAACTCAGTTACACCAACATAATGATGTATTTGCTCGTGTAAAGGTACTATCGTAGTTTTATTTCTATGAATTCTTTTAGGACCACAGAAATCTTTACTTTAATATTTGTTATATTCAGACCTCATAAATAAATTTTATATTTTTTGTTATTATATAAATTGTACATTCATAGGTAAGGATCAATTGCTCACAGACCTCTTCCTGTGAGCATAAATCCTGAAAAAAAGGTCAAACCAGGTAGAGTAAGGTAGAGTATAAAATTTTATAACATTTTTTTTTAACTAAAATGAGAGGTCCTTTGCACCGCATAAGGTAATGTGTAAATCGAGGCTATTACGACTAAAGTTATAACGAAAAAGTGATTGTTATGACAATAATTTTAATTAATGACACATATGCGTTTAAAAAAAAGAAACTGGAAAATATGATTCAAACCCTAAACAAGAAGAGCACAAGGATCGGACTACAAATGAATATTAGTAAGACCAAAATAATGACTAACAGCATTAAAATCGAAATCAAAATTAACAATAAACCCCTGGAATATGTAGAAGAGTATGTATACTTGGGTCAAGTCATCTCCATCGAAGACCAAATGATAAAAGAAACCAACATGAGGATTGCAGCTGGTTGGAAAAAATACTGGTCCCTTATGGAGATAATGAAGTCAAAAGACTTAAGTACTCGTATGTCACTGAAAAGGCAGACTTTTAACACCTGCATACTACCATGCTTAACATATGGATGCGAAACCTGGACTCTCACAAAACGATTTAGAGAAAAACTCGCCACATGCCAAAGAGCAATGGAGAGGAGTATGACCGGTTACAAACGACAAGACAGAATCCGTAACGTTGATCTCCGGTCTATAACAAAACTCAATGACGTACTATTATTAGTATTACGAATTGACCAACAAAAATGGAAGTGAACATATGATATGATGCGTGACAAAAAGGGGAAATGGAGCAAAGCAGTGACTGAATGGTATCTCAGAGATGGAACAAGGAATCAGGGAAGACAGCATAAAAGATGGGAAGATGGACTCAAGATGACTGCAGGGCCAAATTGGAGACGGGTTGATCAAGACAGGCAACAATGGAAATTGTTGGAGGAGGCCTTTGCCAAGAGGCACACCGAAATCAGAGATATTTTGTAATATATCATTGTATCTAGTTCTGTAGATTTAATTTCGGAAATTAAAAGGCTTATTTATATTATTTATTTATGCGTTTGCTGACCGGATTTTCCGATCTTTCAGCGCTTTATAATTAACAGAAATATTTATTTTGGCGCATTATATTGGCGCTCGCTTGCTTTGCAGAAATATTGAAAAATTAAAAATAATCCTGACAGAAACCTGTAAACGAATATAATATTGTAAATTGCTATGAAAGTTTTAAACGGTGTATAAATCACTGATTCTCGAAAGATGTTTCTTTGTTTGAAGTTTGGATCACACTGTGTTAATTTTGGCAGACGACATGAGCATTGTTTATTTGACCTTGCCCGCCATGATAGGCGCTATAATCAAACATTTGTAGCTGTTTTGTTATTTTGAACCAATTGGATCAACAAATCGGTTAAACCAAACAATGAAAAACTCACAATCTTCATAATTACGACGAGATGGATACATTCATGTAGGTATAGGTTATAGGCATTAGAGTTTGCGTGCAAGTGTGTGTGTGTGTGTGTGTGAACTACCAGTAATTTTAATTTTCTGTACATAGTTCGATACATACTCTATATTTTTAGTATTTTAAAACTAGAAGGAATTATTTTAGGAACTTTTGCTATAGATTTGCATTTTATAAAGGAAACAGATACGCTTTCAATACAATACAATACAATCTAGGGCCTGGGTAAAAATAAGATCGAATTAGATGAAAATGGTAATAGTTATAGGCTAATACATCAATAAACCATTACTAAAAATCCCAGTGAGGTAACCAACCTGAGAGCTGAGTTATAAGAGTTTTAATAAGTGATGGTGGACATTTTTATCAGCGGATGTTTGGAGTGTTAATGACTTTTTTATGTGCTTGGTTTCTTATAATTCACTTTAATATACATTTAGCGTATGATCTCTGTACAAACAAAGAATTATTATCAATGAAACACAATCAAAACACAAAAATGCCCAAAACAAATCAAGTTATTAATTCCACAGCATAGAGTATCGTGCAGTCGCGAGTTGTCACTGTCAGACCGAATCAGATGTCAGCATAGACTAAAAATACGGAATCGATCACAGCTCTTAATCGATTCCTAAATGCGAGTAGATTTTTTCCTATAGCAGGTATCTGACTTGAACTTCTTGAATATTAGGTTATAGAACTATTTAATAGGTTCCTTTTATGGGGATCTCATTTGTTTGATTAAATTAATCCTGGCTAACTCCCTAGATAGCCTAATTTTTGTACTTAACTAATTCACATTTACTGACTATCGATAATCGATTATGTTTGTATTGTGACTAAAACGTATTTCTCAGTTATCTCATTTCCAAGATTAATAAATGTGTTGATTTCTTGCCAATTGATATTGAAAAAAATTGCCTTTTTTTTAAACCTTATCTCATCTTTTTCGACCACAGAATTATCTTGGCCCAGAAATATCCACCTCCTTTGATTTTTGATATAGTAAGAGTAATGGGAAATAAATAACACCAGCGAAGTCTTCGAGTCGAAGCGTCAGCGGAAATTCCCAATACTCAACAAGTAAGAGTACTCGGTAAGACTACTGGGAGTAGGCCGATTTACAGAGAAAAAGTGTTGGGTTGTAGCTTTTATAACGGCATTAATTAAAAACCAACGGATGTTGAAAGTCAATATTACGTATCTTAGAAAAATATACCGATTTTTATTTATGTTCCAGGTGTTCCAGGTAGCGAAATGTTAATAACTCTATCAAACACGAATATATTATGTAAATAACTATCAAATCCAAATATAGTTTCCGATAAATATAATCATTCTTTTATTCACCACCGGAAAGGTCAAAGTATTCCTGATAAAATCCTATCCTAGGGGGAGTGAGTGCGGGGAGAAAGGTGAGAGGGGAGAGAGAGATGAAGAGAGGGGTTGATGAAGAGAGGGGTTGGGGCCAAGGGGGAGAGGAAGAGGGAAAGAGTGACGAGGACCGAGGCGGGAGGTGTAGAGAGAGAGAGGAGGGAGAAATAAATCGAGGGAGGAGGGAATAAGGGAGAGCAAAATGTAATAAAAGCGCGGGCAAAGTTACGCGGGTCAGCTAGTATAAAATAAATACACAACATATCATACGACGATATGCACTGAGAAAATAATGTCCACACACATAGTCAGCTTTACTAGCTGTGAAGTAACGAACTTCAACTAAAATTAGCCGTTTTGTAGGTTATCCGCGATATGCCAACGGTTTCATATTATCTATGACAAGGTCGAGCTAAATAGCTATAGCTTGTGGTCAATGGGCATTAAATAGACAATCGGTTTTTCCGCACGACAATCTGGAAATGTAAACCACAATTATTAAAAGGGATTTTACTTAAAAAATAGATATATATATTTATATAGGTACCTATACGTATATCTATATGTAGATTTTATATACTTACTACATAACTACTACGGAGGTGTTCACGGACGACTAGAGGCACAAAATACTGAGAGTACAGAAGGCAAGCTCATGTAGGTACCTCGCTTTTCATGCCTACGCTCGTGCTTGGGTTATCAACTCTGGCTTATGCGAAAAAACTATCGTGATAGTGGCACTCCTATCTAGTTGAGAATAAAACAGGAAGAACGGAAGAGTGTTTGAAGCGGACGGTATTCGCGCTCGCACTAAACCGAGATATACCGATATATCGGGTCCGTGAGCACTGTCTATGTGTGCGTTGCTCGAGCGACCGTTGTATGAAGCTTGCCTTCTGTACTCTCAGTATTTTGTGCTAGAGACGTGTAGCTGAATATGTGTCACGTCAAAATTCTAAGTGGACTCAAAGTAACTTTAATTATACACCTTCTTTTCCTTTTGTTTCTGCATTTACGAATCAATACAATAAAATAAATAAATAAATAGAAAATATACAACTTATAAATAACAATAATAAATAACATAAGGTAATAACCGTATGGAATTCTCACGTACAACAGTCACACCAGTATTTCAGAATGAGATTTAACTCCTGGGTGTTAGCCGGTAAGCCAACACCCAACAGGGGGTGTTTATAATGAGATGGTCCACAGTCGTAAGCTTTTTAAAAATAAATTAAAGTGGTGCCAACGTAATGAAGAGAAAATAAAACTTGATATATTAGCCTCGAGCCAAAAGGATAAGAACTTTGTAAAATTTTGGAAAGACACCACTACGCGGGTAACGCTATTTTCTCCAAACTGGCTAGTCTCTTCACGTTGTGTATTAGATATCCTTACCTTCCAGTGGAACTCATGAAGACAGTGGTCATTCCCGTGCCGAAAAACAAGACAGGTGATTTGTGCACCTCCACCAACTACAGACCCATCTCACTTGGAACAATTATTGGCAAAGTTTTTGAGAGACTGCCACAGCCCGTGCAAATTACAGATTGACGATGCACAGTTTGGCTTTCGTCCCGGTCTCTCAACAGATTCTGCTATCATGAGCCTCAAGTCTACCGTGAATTATTATACCAGTCGCAACACAACCGTGTATGCGTGTTTTCTAGACCTGAGCCGTGCATTTGTTCTCGTTAATTATGAAATTCTCTGGACCCAATTGCGCGGTTCAGGTGTGACCTCTTTAACGTCTATATTAATGGTATGATCGAGGAGCTGAGGGACACATATGTTGGTTGTCACATAGGTGGAATATGTGTTAACAATCTCAGCTATGCTGACGACATGGTGTTGCTCAGTCCCTCGATCAAAGGTCTCAGAAAGTTACTCTCAGTCTGTGAGCGTTATGTTAAGGCACATGGACTGAAGTATAATGTTAATAAGACGGAATTAATGGTTTTCAAGTCGGGTAGGGGTCCGGAAAACGTACCATATGTTAAATTGGACGGCGAAGTAGTACGGGCTGTAGAAAGATTTAGATATCTGGGTCACATTCTTGTTACTGATCTGAGGGATGATCAAGATATAGAGCGTGAAAGGCGGGCGCTCTCGGTTAGGTGCAATATGCTCGCGCGCCGATTTGGTAGGTGTAACGATGATGTCAAGGCAACCTTATTTATAGCTTACTGTCAGTGTTTTTACACCTGTCAACTTTGGGTTAACTTTACGCGTAACTCATACAATACTATGAGAGTGCAGTATAATGACGCCTTTCGCATTCTCATGCGTCTGCCGCGTTATTGTAGTGCATCAGGCATGTTCGCCGGGTCGAGGGTGCCCGAGTTTTACGCCGTTATCAGGGCGCGTATAGCCTCTTTTTGGGAGCGAATTTCCCGCTCTGATAATAGTATATTACATACAGTGAATGTTGGCCTTGACAATGCAATATACAAATATTGGTTGACAGTACATATGCATGGGAACCGAACGTAACGTGCGTGACGTAGATCTTATTAGATCTGTAGATTGTATTGACGTTTTACGTCCAACTGTATTTTTTTTTTCTTTAATTTTTATTATGTATACATTTTTGATATGGCTTTTTTGGCTGCAATAAAGAATATTATTATTATTGAGTTTTGAAAACACGGGCTTTTGCACCCGGACTTTTAAAAGGCTTGCGTGGGGACGTGTCCAACACGTAGAGGCCTGTTGGGAGAAAATGGTATTGAACACGCCTGTCAGGATCTACTGGAAAATGAATATAAACAGTAGTTAACTCTGGCAGGTATAAAAACTATTGCCAATATGTTTATGGATAGTTTTCTAGGTTTCTTCGAGTGGACATTTGGTGGACTAAAGACTGGGCTACTGTACAAGGCCGGAGTCATTATTATTATAACCCCTATCGAGCTATATCGGCGCTCTCTATCTATAATCTCTACCTTGACCTAATAACATTGAATTAACAGAAGCCTTGAATTAATTTACTGTTATTTTAGTATACTTATCTCTAGGTATTTTAAATATTTTTACTGTTCATAATAGATTAAGGATTGAGCTGCTGACTTTTTAACGTCTAATAATTTTTATTTTATAAGTACCTATTGTTTTGAATTTAAGTCCTTGAATAAATTTATTTCCTTTCTATTCTAATAATATACATGAGTAATGTATTATGAGGATCGTTGCCAGTGGTGGTTTTACTGTGATTTGCACTGCGCTTCTTAATTTTGTGCTCTTTAAATTGGTAGGTCCCTTGTGCAAGGTACAGATAGGTACCACCGCAGTGTCAGATATTATGTCGCCAAGGAGCAGAGTCAATGTGTAACTATTGTTTTGTTCCGGTACGAAGAGCACTGTAGCTAACTTAAGAGATTTTAAAAACATATGTCTCGGGTGTCAGTGTACATAGCTGGTATAGACAGGCGTGTTGCATATGCTTACACATGCGAAAGACTTGTCTTATAAATGCTAAATTAACTTTAAAATGGATTTATAAAGTAGTATAGCTTCCATAGCCTGTGAGTTACGAAATAATAGAAAAGGCGAATCTACGAAGCCTCCAATTTAAGAAATTGACCGTGGAATCTTAGAAGGAGAAATAATAGCCATGATATTTGAAACAAAAAGTTTGATGCAGCCTAAAGTAAATTCATTCATTCACTGCAGCGTCAGATGTAATGCTTCTAACCAGCATTAATGTGTTCTGAAGATCTGATTGATGAAGAAATAATTGGGCTCAAAAGACTTATACCTATTGTCACAAATGGCGAACGTTCAATACCCGCGGCTTCGTACGCAGAAAGTAATTTATTATACTAAAAAAATACAATTGCATGCGATAGGGGCCTGCTTAGCGCTTGATAATATAATATTTTGTACCAAATTATTGACTTTCCTGTTAGCGTTCAATGATGAAAACATTGAATGATGAAAACATTGAATAAATATTTTCGTTTCTGTCTTTTATTACTTCTGGAAACAGTGAGCATAAATAAAGGCAGTATTCAAGATATAACAACACTACATTGTATGGTTCATGCAACTTGACAAGAGGTAATAAATAAGTAACGACGCCTTTCTGTGTAACTTACAGGCACGACTTACATTTTTTTATACTACCAAGTTGGCAAGCAAGCGTGCGGCCCGCTTGACGGTAAGCTGTCACCGTATAGACGCTAGCAAAACCAAAAGAATCACTAGCGCGTTGTTGATCCTTAAGACATTGTACTTAGTTGTTTGAGGTTTTATTTTAACTAATTACTAGATGGTACTTGTGCGGCCACTTGACTTGACCACCGAGGTGTAAGGTATTTGACCGCAAAGCGGCAGGTAGAAACATTGTTGTATTCCAGTGAGAGGTTACTGTAGCTGGAGAAATACAGCAAGACATAGATAGAGTTCAAGGAACTTATAACGCTAGCCGCACACTGTCAATAATATTGTCAATATTCTACAACCCGTGCAACTTAACTGTGCACCTGGCGCTGTGACGTCGCATTCTAGCGAGGTGCCTATTTAAGACGGGCGGGTTGTAAAATATTGACAATATTATTGACAGTGTGCGGGCTACCTAACGAATACTTTGGTCCTAAAATAGAGAGGCATGAATATTACCTTTGGGTGGACTAGTACGTCCTAATAAAATATAATGTACTGGCCGATACAACCACAGCAGCTGTACCTAATATATCGCAAAATTAGCCGTCTACGCGTGAGATATTATAGTGCACAATATTAGCGTAGGTACACACAAGTGCCTTCGCTTTCTTTACTTTCACAATGCGATACGACGGAAAACCGACTTTGCGGGGGAGAGTTCAGGCGCAGGACATATTTACAGGAGTTCATTTAATTTTTTCATCAGTTAATCATTGTTTTAATAAAACAAAGATTAGTAGAGGAAAAAATCAGTGTTAAGACACACATAAGATAATGGTAGGCAGGTATTCCTAGTAGGATACGATCCTACGTTCAGTTTCCTCCTTTGAGGTATTACGTACTATGGTTTTCTCTCGTACATTTAGTTTTTGATAGTTACCGCTAGAGGCGTTGGTGTGCATTATACGAAGAAAACTGTTAGTTTCATTGTTTTTATTAACTAACTAAATCGCCTGTGCGTTGTGAACGCCTGTGTGTAGGCACACACAAACGTTCCACAACCAATTAACGCAGTCTTCAAGTAATGATGTAACAATAAAGTATGATTTGATTTGAATGTTGTTTTTCTTGCATTGGTAACTTGGAAGACCACTTTCCGTTTCGTCTGTTTTACCACCAGCGCACGGTTTCCTCTGAAACGGGGCTTTATCCTTATTTTAATAAGCCAACATACTTTACCATCCATGTTTTTTTTTGTTATCGCGGGGGAAACCTTTTAATTGCCCCCCGGCTCTCTGTTAGGAGTCTACTGGGGTACGTGGGATTCTTATATAAACTATAACCCCCGTGGCTGTCGCATTAGCACATGAGAGGGTGTACCTGGGAGAGCTCTCCGGTGGGATCTGCACCAGGTACCCCTCAGTGCCTTGCTTTTGAGCTTGCCGCCGAGGGCGTATTGAAGCCCCTGGGATCATATCACATTTCCACGGGGAAGGGGTCTCAACCCCGTCGTCATCT
The DNA here is from genome assembly GCA_911728495.1 of Furcula furcula. Classification (NCBI taxonomy): domain Eukaryota; kingdom Metazoa; phylum Arthropoda; class Insecta; order Lepidoptera; family Notodontidae; genus Furcula; species Furcula furcula. The sequence goes on from OU452250.1 coordinate 10,322,594, forward strand.
TCCTCGGGGTCGCCACCGTACTTGATGGACTTCTAGGGCCTTTTTTTTTGACGCGTGGGGAATCTTCCAAAGATCCCCGGGAGCTGTGGGGCTCAACTAGGGTATGTGGGATTCTTAACCACTAAAACCCCCGCGGCTGTCGCATCGGCACATGAGAGGGGGGACCCCGGAGCACTCCGGTGGGATCTGCACCAGGGGCCCCTCAGTGCCTTGCCTTTGAGGCCGCCACCGGGGGGCGCCCTGTAGCCCCCCGGGAACCTGACACGGTACTCACGGGGACGGGGGTCGCAACCCCGCTGCCGTCCTCCTCGGAGTCGCCGCCGTAATGGACGTTCAAAGGGCCCACACCCCGAACGTCCAGCGACTCCGAAGGACCATCAACGTCTGCATCAACGCTTTCCAACAGAAGAGATTGAGGTCAAGCACGAGCTTATAATAATTTAATTTATCATTATTTTTTTACTTTACAAGTGTCAGTCAGTAATATTGGGCATAAGGTGCGTTACAAATTTCCCAAGAAACCGGAGAGCATGAATGGGCATCAACGCCATAAAAAACTCTAAGGTAGGCGCCATTTAACTAGAAGCTCATATTGGAAACGCCGGTTAGATAATTCCTATGTGTCACGAGCCTTCCATCATCGCACCTCGTCGTGTTTATTTTTTAACGTCTGCGAATATACAAGTGTAGTGGATTCAGCCGCATTCAGCCAGTCACCGATCGGACAACGCACGGTAGACATTCGCGTCTCGCGCTACGTTGTTAATTTTCCCGCCGTGAATTTGAAATCGCATAGTTTTAAATGTTCTTCAACTACAGTTGATAGTTTTCAAAATTTGAAAATATAATGCCTAAAATGAAATAAATTTCGTTTTTTTTTTATAATTACGGAATTATTGGAGCGTGTATAAATTGTGAAATCGTGACATTGCGAACTGCATGATTACAGTGTTTTCGCGTATAACATTTCTGTGATAGTATATTGCTGTGAAACTTTTAGTATAAAAACGGTTTAGTTTAAAAACTCTTTGGATTCATATTGTTCGTTCTGGTTTCGTGAAATTTTGTTTCGCGAAACGATCAACAAAAATTCTTTATGATAGGACCACATATGAAGGTGAGTTTCTAATATTTTGTTACATTTTTAAGTGTTCAAGGATTCATCGTAGTTTTCACATTTGTATTCACACACACGCCGTACGTATAGTCCTAACTGGGAAAAGTGTTTGAATAATTTATTAGATATGCCTATTTACGAATCATAAATGTTCTAAATAGCACTTATTTAACAACGTGTGGTGAATAAAATGATCAAGCTCCGATGTTTGTTTGGTAAAATTATGATTTTACTCATTTGTTTAAGCAAAATGTAATGCAGCGTGCTCTACCAAAAATGCTCTGGATATTTTCATTGTAACCAAAACTTTACTAAAATAATTTTCCGAATCCATAGTTCTTTTGAAATACCTGGAAAATTGTAGACGTATCTATTCATCAGTTATTTGTTTTTCATATAGGTACGTAATAAACACTTGTGTATTGTATGTTATAACCTCAAAATGCAAATACACATCGTTTATTTTATAAAATTGCGTCAATGAACCCAGTTAGGTATTTAGCGATAATGTTATCTATAAATACGAACATACCTATATTGTACAGTAATGATTTTGCTATAGCACCTAAATTGATAGATTTATAAGGAGTATTATAATAATAAGTTTGAAGCCTGTCTATACTATACTCATACAATCATATTGTGTGTCCGTCTGTCGGCGGCTCCATTGTAGCTCTCAAACGAATGGTTTTTTATACATTGTATGTTTCATGAAACTCGTTTCGGCTGGTGAAATTTATTTCTGCTGAACTTTACATTTATTGAAATGAAACTAATTTTACGGATTATATCGGATTAGTCCGCCCGTGACCATGAATGCTGTAAAGTATTCGAAACGTCGGGAAATTAAAATCAAAAATAAACCGCGATATAATCCGTAAAATTAGTTTCATTTCAATGTGTAATATTCGCGTAAGTATCAGAAATCTTTACATTTATTTTTCATATTGTTATATTCTTTTAGTTTTCCTGCGTATGTTACTTGAACTGTATCGGCCGTTTTGTTTTACTACCGTAGGTATAAGGATACTTACAAAATATATTGTGTATATAGATATTTGTTTTTTTTCTTTATGTATTATACATATTCATTCAGATCATTGTTCTACACTTTTCCTAGTAATCACCTATACTACTTTTAATACTAATTAACACTATTGTAGTTAATTCCGAGTCGACGAAAGGAGCTCCATATAAATGGCTGATAGATTTGCATTAAATATTACTAAAAACTACTACTTCAATAAAGAATAAGCTATATCTTTAATTCTTTATTGTACACATACACACAAGACACAGATAAAATACAATACATGAAAGAAGTACAAAGGTGAGCTTAACTCATAATTGAGTTTTCTACCAGCAAACCCCAGAGTGGTAGAGGAAAAGGAGATTGAAGTGTGAGATGAAGTGAAATGTACAACAACTAAGAAGGATATGTAGCTCAAATTTATACATTGTTAACGTTAGTTAGAAAATATAAAAGAGCCTTTGTTTGTATTTTTATGTCATTGTAGCAGTTAGAAGGCGTAAGATAATTTATCTGGCCTGAAAACAGGCGTTCCTAAACGAACGAAAGTGACAGATATAATTGATTCCATCTTACTATCACTTGTGCGAAAGAGATAGCTATACAACCTATCACTAAGTTCACGGCGGCCAAGTTACAAAGCATGAAATTGCAAGTCTAAAACTGATAACATTTGGCACATATCGACAATTTTTTCTTTATCGATATTTTCGTTGCGTCACGTAGATATCACAAATAAAAATAATATATTAACCCGAATTCGTGCGTGTTTTTTTAAACAGAGACCACACAGATTAAAGAAACGAATACCGTTTTTTTTTCTTGTATGAATCATCGATTCGTTTTATCAATGGCATTCGCGGATAACCGTTGTACGCGGCTCGCAACAATCGGTAGTTTATTTTAACGGCTTTTTAACATGCCAAATGCGAATATCGACCTCGTAATGCATGTGATAGGGGCGACAATTGCTTGCACGTTTTCGGCACTTGGCCTGGTAATTTGTAGTCTTCTCATATCCGCACTGGCCTTTGCAATGGTATTGCAATTGTCGATTCTTGCATTGAACTATAATGAAAAACAAGGAACTAGTGACGGTATAACTGAGTATAAGGATGACAATATGCGTAAGCGATACACGAAGAGTAACACACTAACTATGCCAAACATTATGTTGAATTCTATTAGCATCATAAAAATTATTCAGAATTAACATTAATGTCTTCATAAAATGCTTGCCTACATAGAGTGGGCGACACTGTATTAACTGTGTTCCCATCCTTCGTAGTTTAGTAAAAGTCACATATACACAAAGAACAACCTTATTGAGCAAAATTTTCATCAAAAACTTCAAGCTCAAAAATAATATTTTTGAACAAAATATACCGGAAATATCCTCAAAGGCAGCTTTGTGGCCTATATTAATCTCTTTGATCAATATTTCATTCGTTTCCTTTATTTATTGATATCTCTCATAAATAGTATGTAAAGATAAATTTAATATGATTGTGATTAAACTACGCTTACGGAGTATATCGCAGTTTATTTTTGGTTTTACTTTCCCGACGTTTCGAATGCTTTGCTTTGAGGGGAAAGAGAGACAGAGGACGGTCGTTAGCGACGTGGTTTATAGATAGTTCTCACCAAGTATACCTATGGGACGACCTCAGCAGGGCTAAGATAGCACAACTAAAACAGTGTAGGTAGCGTCTTAAACGAAAAGAGAAGACCCTAAGTTAAGGGAGACGAAAAGATATGTTGCAAATACTCTAACGGTCAAAAGTTTTGACTGAATAAAATATTTAAATAATTTTAACTTAAGAGGTTGGTCAAGCGAAAGAGGTCAGTCAGCTACTACTAGTGCACTAACTGTTCTTAGTACAGTCTAGCCAAAACCACTTTCAACTACACACATCAAAAGTGTCTAGGGATCAACATATATTTTTGCAATAACTTTTCTCCTGATTGATATTAATTAAAATTTTCTTTAAGGATTCATCAAATAAGGTGTTTTCGTTTGTCACAGTAACGATAAACCAAGTCACCTTTGCATTAATAAAGAAATTTGCCATTTTCCTAATAAAGGGATTTTTGACATTTGAACCACTAACACAAAAGTTCGAAAAAAAGACTGAAATAACAGTTTTCTTTAAAATTTTATTGGGTAACTTAAACAATTAATAATCCGTGTTTCTACCGCGAACACTAACAACACAAGAACATCGGTTTGGCATACTCAAAATGAGTTCATCCAAATCACGCTGTGGAATGGCCGCCCATGTTCGTTGCAACAACAAAAAAAGGTCTTCTTGCGACTGGATACCCTCCATATTCGGCAGAGCTCTTCTCTGTAGCATATCCCATGCATGCTCAATCGGGTTCAAGTCTGGCGACTGAGCAGGCCAGGGCAGGACATTGATGTTAGCTGCGGCGAGAGTCTGTCTTACAACTCTTGCGGTGTGCGGTCGTGCATTATCATGCATTAACTGAAATAAGGGACCGATTTGCACTTGTAGAGGAACGATGACGTCTGATACAATCGTCTCAGCATAAATTTGAGCGTTGAGGTTGCCTCTGATCCAAATCAACTCAGTTCTTCCGCCGATCCAAATACCCGCCCATACCATGATGGTTCCACCACTATAAGGATGGACTTCCTGGCAGGATTTTAATCGCTGTTGGCGTCCAGGGGTTCTCCAGTGTCGTATACGTCTTGTATCCGGTCTCATACCAAAACGAGACTCATCAGAAAAGCACACGAAACGCCATTGTTCTTCTGCCCAATTTCTGTGTTCAAGAGCCCATTGATATCGAATCCTACGATTGTGCATTGCTATAGGTGGTACCCGTAGCGGTCTTCGGGAATGAAGGTTCACTTCATGCAAGCGGTTTCTGACTGTTTGGTCGCTAATTAAGTTCCCTGAAGAGTGATGAAGCCTCACGGCTAACATCATGGCAGTTATTGTTGGAGCTCTTCGAGTTAAGATTTGAATATATCGGTCTTGTCTCTGTGTGGTGCAGCGATACCGTCCTCCATGGCGCTCAGCCACGGTACCAGTGCTTCGGTAACGTGTCCAAAGTCGACTGATAACACTCTGACTTGTATTCAGAGCTAAAGCCACAGTACGTTGCCGGGAACCAGCTTCTATCATTCCCACGGCTCTGAGCATTTCTTCCCTGCTTAAATGACGTCGCCGCTCCATAATAACGTTGGTTTTAATCAGTAGTAGGGAAACAGTAGCACTAATAATGTCTTCAATGCGTTGTATGTTTTTATAGGGAAAATATTGACAGCTGATTTTCATCTTTTACTCGAATTTGATTCACAGTTCCTGATTCAAATTATGAAATGCACCAAAAAGGATCCATATAAATTTATAAAATCATAAATTTATTACAAAGCCACATCTCAATCTCAAGAAATCCGCTTAAAAATGCTTGATCCCTAGACACTTTTGATGTGTGTAGTTTTTCAGTGAAAAACAATAATGACCGAGATTTTTAAGACCTAAATACATTTGACTAATCTTTGGTTAAAAACCTTAGTTATCCAGTGGGCTAAGCCACTTGACGGGTTCTGATAGGGCAAACAATTTTTGTAACTGTTCCTTACATGGAGTTTAATTTTTGACGTTAATGTCAAGAGAACAAATACTATTTCGTTGACTATTCAATAGCATGCCAAATATATGATGTGGTAGACGCGGTTTCAATTTGTGACTTTGACGGGCCACTGAAGAATTTTAATAATGCTAATGCTTTCAATTGTTTTATAGTTAGTCCCGGTTGCAAAATTACAATGTATCGCGGGCCAGATGTTGCTTGCCATTGAATCGAATAGACAAGCGTGAAAGACGTGAGTGCCGTGTGGAAAATTTAAGTAAAATTTGTGATATTTCTTGAGACAGGTGGGCCGCACGCTTGCTTGCCACCTTGCTAGTATAAAAAAAATAACACATTTAACAGTGTTGTGGTAATAGTGGTTATGGAGGTCAGAAATGTGTCATTATCAAAGAGGGTAGCAGAAACATCGCTAATATTTTAAAAAAACAACAGCAAATGTCTGTACGGAGAGATCACCGTAAAAGTAGTAAGGAACTTTAGGGAATATGGCAAAAATAGAAAGAGAAGAGAAGACATCAATGGCATTAAAGTTAAGAATTAAATAAGCCATCTAGCACCTATTAATACTTACTAGTAAGATCACGTGTTCCAAAGAGACTATCAGTTACAGCCACCGATGTGTACTGTAGCTGGAGAAAAAATTGGGCTCAAAGAAATTTAAATATATGTCTTAGGTGAGCGGCAATCCAATACAATTACCCGTGGGCATGACGGTTACCATGAGGCTGAAACTGATGGCCACTAAATAAATGTATCACTTAGAAAAAATACTACTTATCCTAAACCTGTAGGTGTATCATAAGCCGATAAAGTTTAAACTATATTTTGCAAAGCGGTTGGATTGAAAACGCCAATTCAATTATTCCCAATAATATGAATTTAGTAGGTAAATTTAGCTGCTCATGCTCATTATAATTATATATGATAAACTTAATAACAACGTTCCACGTGACACGACACAGTGATTTAAACATGAAACCCGTGAGCTGTGTTTGTTCGACTGTCCTTGAACCACGAATTTACTAATTCTGAAATCGTATCGCTGACATTCATAGCAAAAAGATAATTTATTATATCACAGAAAAGATGATTTTATAATGTACAGAACACAGTAAGTTTTGTCGCTGAGAAAGATCTATATCTATACTATAATAAAACTCAAAGAGCACTTTTTCTGTACATTGAATATTTTTCCAAAATTTCTATGTGCGGATACTATACTATCGACATAGAGGCCAAAACAATTTTTTTTGGAATTATTGTCTGTCTGTCTGTCTGTCTGTCTGTCTGTCTGTCGTTCTGTTTGTCCAGGTATCATTTGAAAACCCGTGGATGGATTTTGATAGGACTTTTACTGATGTGTTGTGTAGAAGTCAAGGTATAAATTGGTATATAAAACATCACGCTATGTTTCATAGGGGCTAAGCAGTGAAACATTACTTGCACATATTATCACATAATTTCCTTTGTATGTGGATAGGGTAATTATAGACTGATCAGTTAATCATTAAGATATGTATTATTACGCTATATACAATAGGGACTGAGCAGACATTTAGTTTGCATAAGATATGGCAGTGGCGAAGGGTAAATTTTTGTAAGGGGTAAGCCGGTCCGGTACACCCAGGACATTTACATTAGATTTCTGTATTGTTCTAAGTACTTTGCTGATAGCAATATCACATTATATCTTTGAAAGGTTAAAATCTGTAAATCCTGAGCGAGTCCAAACTAGATTAAGGGGGGGGGGGGTTGTTTCATGAAATTTTAATGAAACTCCCCAAGTCCAGGTAGTGTATAATAGGTATTGCATTACAATCGCAACAATAAAAGATGCGAAAAACTTAGAACTTTCATTATCGAATATGATAAGACAGTATTTTACGATGTTAGCGTGATTTACATTATGAACAGCGCCATCTATCGGTGAAATTGAACATACAATCACTAAACAACTAATCTATTTTAATAAAAGAAAGTCGTGTTAGTTACACTATTTATAACTCAAGAACGGCCTAACCGATTCGGCTGAAAAGGTAGGGAGGTAGCTTAGAACCAGGAAACGGACATGGGATACTTTTTATCCCGGTAGGTTTTAAGGTTAAGCAACGTTAGGTAAGGTCATTAAATAGATGGGTGAACCGAATTGTATGAAAGTGTGCATATCGGGTAGAATAGGTCATACAGTATATTTCATACCGCTAGGTTAAGGTTAAGCAACATAAGGCAAGGTCATTAAATAGATGGGTGAACCGATTTGTATGAAATTTTGTGTGCATATCGGGTAGGTCTGAGAATAGGCCGTAAAGTATATTTCATGCCATTAGGTTAAGGTTAAGCAACATAAGGAAAGGTCATTAAATAGATGGGTGAACCGATATGTATCAAATTTTGTGTGCATATCGGGAAGGTCTGAGAATAGGTCATAAAGTATATTTAATGCCGCTGATACTATTATTGACTAGGATATATAGAACGAGAGGAGGGTGCAAGAGAGGAGAAAGAGGGAGAGGGGATTCGAGGAGGGGGTGATGGGTTGAGTGAGGGGGAGTGAGAAGGAGCAAGTTCGTAGAAGAGAGAGGGGGGGAGAGTTCAGAGAGGGGACAACAGAGGAAAAGGGGGTGTGTGACGGAAACCGAAGCGGGAGGGGGAAAGAGAGAGGAGAGAAAGAGCATATAATTCGTTTTTTTTTATAAGAGAGAGAGAGATATGGAGAGAAATAAATCTAGGGAGGACGGAGAAAAGGGGAGCAAAATGTAATAAAAGCGCGGGCGGAGCTGCACGGGTCAGCTAGTATTAAATAAATGAGCTATATCATTCGTTCATTTTACTTTATTGCGATTAGTAATAACGCAACTATTTCGCATATTTCCTTCAAAAATATTTTTGTTGGGTTAGAGCGTACGCAAATTTCTATTGACTTATTACCACTGGTAACTAGTTTAATAATATTTTTTCTCTCTCAATGGCTGGTCTATTGATGGGCTGTTGGTCTAGTGGTCTACCACCCTGGCCGCTACCCAAATAGGTTGCTGGTTGTGGGTTCGATTCCCATCTGGTGTCTGGGGTGTTATTTGTCTATATAAGTATGTATTAATTAGGAAACTACATAAGCATTAGTATCAGTTTCTGGTTACCATAGTACATGCTCTGGCTAGTTTGGGATCAGACGACCGTAAAATTTCTTGTATGAGTTTGTACCTACTTATTTTATATTTCAGAGAATATAGAATGATGTCTGTAGGTACTCTGGGCCTGAAAGCATTTTTAGTACTTACTATAGATATTAAAAATATAATACCTACTAAAAACAATAGAAAACTTTTTTTTTTATCGTAGAATTCATCAAGGTATATGCTAGGTAAATGAAGTAAAGTTCTAACAATACACAATTCAAATTACATGCTTAATCTTATTTACCGCGGAGAATAAGATCATGTGAGTTCTACGGTTAGGTATTTACTGTAACCCATGAAAAACGTGCGATTCAAGTGGCGATAACGAGCGAGCCGACGTCCAAGGCTACAATTAAAACATGAATGCGTTTAATACATAGGAACGGAGCGATTTGCAACGCGTGTCACATTAGACATTCATGAACGTGCAGGGAACAATTAAAGTACGAGTTATATAGTAATTATGGAACAGTCGCTAGCGGTGATTACATGACCATAACTATGTAGGAGAGTTGAGATAATAAGCGATCGAGACGGGTGAAGATGCGGAGTGGGCCCGGGCGGCGCCGTCGCGAGTGTGAAGGTGTCCCGGGGAAAACTCGTATACCTGCTAAGACACGCGGATTTATTCAAATTAATGACTAGATGTGATGTGTTGACTTTGAAGCTATCCTACTTTTCAGTCCCATGTTTTCCAGTGTAAATCGACCGAAACAAAATAATCCTGTGATGTAGCCGTTCTTTTGTTTATAAAATCCCTAATAGTTTTAGGTTGACTACTATCCCTTTGGCTTTTTAGTTTGTTGTACTTTGTATTTTTTTATTTTTTTCTGTCTTATTTGATATTTTGAACGGCAAGACACACTGTCGCTCTGATCTAATTGTAACATGACACACTGTTTAAAAAAAGTGATAAAATGACAAGCCCGCTGAGTTTCTTGCCGGTTCTTCTCAGTTGAGGCCGCGTTGTGACCCGGTGGTAGCTTCTTTAAAAAAAAAAAACATGACCTTTCAAAAGTGCTAGCGTTAAGTCTATTTGAAATAAACTATGTTTGAGTTTGACTTTAAATGTGCAGCGCGTCAGCAGCTCTCCTGCAGCGTTGCTTTGTAAATCCATATAAATAAAAAAAAAGCACGACAGCAGCGCGACGCTGGATTTACAAAGCAGAACGTCTGCAGCACTGCAGCCGTGCTGCCAATTTTAGTCACGTATTTATTTAATTCATCAAAATTGTGAGCACTATGTCCACCTTAATTTTCATTATATATGTCGCCATGATGTTTCCACTTTGTTACATAGTAAAGCACTGTTTAATGTACTTCTATGGCGCTACAGGTGCAGTCTACCAACGTAATCAATCACTTCACACATGAATTACATTCTATTAGTTTTTATTAGTGTGTTTGTACCAATTGAGCATATTTTTGTTTGTTACATTGCGAACACTTGCGCGTTTCACCCAGTGCGTGTTTACTCCCATCATTCACTGATTAATTAGTTAGTGGTAACCACGTGGTGACCATTAAGACTTGAAATTCGAAATAATATATCATTGATTTGACAAGAGCATTTTCTTAATATAATATTGACTTCAACTCCATCTTATGGTACGCGTCAGCAGTAATGCATGGATAGTTAAACTCGCTTGTTCATCTGGCAGTAATAGGGATAAAATTGCCTGTAATGCTTAGTACGTATCTCTGTGATTCTTTACAAGACCAAAATCGTAGCAATAAATCTATGAACACAGGAGTAATGGCTGACCGGGTGGCGATGATGATTTTGTAAAGAAAAACAGCGTCTAAACGTATCCTTAGTAGAGGTATGATCTCCTAGAGTATCTACTGTTTTGTGTCCAACTTATAAAAAAAAAAAAAAAAATTTCAGACAACATAGCCCATATATTGTTAGTCACAGTTACTTATACTATGTTAGTAAACATTTTTAACCGACTTCAAAAAAGGAGGAGGTTCTCAATTCGTCTGTATATATATATATATATTTTTTTTTATGTATGTTCGTGCATAACTCTGGCAATTATGAACCGATTTGAAAAAATCTTTCTTCCATCCATTCTTTAATCCGTTAATTGGGTCCCTTAAAAAACTTATTGCTTAGTAATAAGTAGTTCCTGAAAAAACAAGAATGGTGACTGCGCACTGAGAGTTGGAGGAAAGCCTATATAGATGACTTTATGGTGCTTTTTAAGGACAAAAATGGTCATAACTCTGGTAAATATTTACCAATTTCAATTATTCTTTTTTTATTCGAAAGAAGAAACCACTGTAATGAACCTGTATGAATTTTATCACAACCGGATAAGAACTTCCTGGAGGAGCATGAATGATATGGAGGAATTTATCTGGTAAAAACCATAAAACTGATGTTCTCCTTTACATTTCTCTGACAAATATGAACCGATTTCGATGATTCTTTTTTTATTCGAGAGAGTAAACTACTATGATGATTCCATGCAAATTTCATTACGATCGGATAAATTGTTTCTGAGTTTCTGAAGAAACATGAATTATGTAAAAGTATGTAGACGATAATGTGAAATCATAATGATCATAACCTACCTAGATCATTTTACCGTCTTCGATGGTTCAATCTTTATGTATGAAAATATCACTAAAAAATATAAAATAAAATATTTAAAAAAAAAATTGAACCGCCTTCAATAACACTAAAAAGCATAAAATAATTTAAATATTATTGAAGTTGGTGCCAAATATACACAGCAGGTACGCTAACACCAACTTCTTTAATATTTAAATTATTTTATGCTTTTTAGTGTTATTGAAGTCGGTTCAATTTTTTTAAAAATATTTTATATCGTATGTAGTCCGTAGAGCGGCAATATCGATATCGGATCGGATACTGTGCAAAAACTCTTATAATGACTTAGCAACTGTTCGTTCAGTTTTCCAGCACTTATCACTTGTCGGTGCGACAAAAAGTGAAATATGATGTAAGTGCGGGAAATATAATGAGTCTAGAAAAATGACGCCAACGCAAAACTAGAGTACAAATGCTTACACTAGCGATGCGGCTAAACAAAAAAGAAGTGCATAAATAAACTATTCTGACGTGATTAATGGACTTTGGATTCACGGCGTCGTGTGATATTTATTTCTATTATCGAACAATATGAACCAGCATTATTTTGACCTACTTATATTTTGTATCGTCAGACATAATGTAATGAGACAGTAAAGTCCATCGACTGAATTATGTTCGACGCTTTTAGGGCGCATACATTGCGAGCATTGCAGCCGCAGTTTTACTGGATCCAGGGCGGGTTCTATGTAACTTGCAAGGGTAAATTCATAGACGGATAGTCTAGCGGAGGAAATAAACGAGTAAATATACTTAGTTACAAATGAACTCCGGAACGAGTTCATTTGTAACAAAGTATATTTAAATCAAAGAGGAATTGCCGATGTAGGTAAAAAAACTGCCAGGCTGAAGTGGGATAGGGCGGGACATATTTGTCGCATGAAGGCAGACAGATGGGCCAAGCTTGTCACAAAATGGGTGCCGAATGGACGTCGTCGTCGTGGAAGGCCTAAAAAGCGTTGGCGTGACGACTTAGACGCATTTAAGAAGGATTGGTCTGAGATGGCTCACGACAGGGATATGTGGATGGTCATGGGGGAGACCTTTGCCCAGCAGTGGGACAATATAGGTTAAATAAAAATAATAAAAAAATTCTATAATTTATTTATAATATTTAAATCAGATAACAATGATCAAGACTCATTAAAAAGTAGAATCAATTTTAGTTAGTTGGGCTGTAATCTGCTCAGTTATAACTTGTTTGTTACCGTTTTGCAGTGGAAGCCTGACTTTAGGCTAGGTGTAGCAACACGTTGAGGGACTAATTTCAAACTCAATGGCGTACAATTAGAGATACCTAGCTATCATATGTATTTCCAGCAAAATAGACTATGGTCCAGCATTAAACAGCAAGCTGATTATTAGTCTGCACAGCAACCATTACAGTCCCTTCTTTTTAACCGACTTCAAAAAAGGAGGAGGTTCTCAATTCATCTGTATATATATATATTTTTTTTTTTATGTATGTTCGCGCATAACTCTGGCAATTATTAACCGATTTGAAAAAATCTTTCTTCCATCCATTCTTCAATCCATTGATTGGGTCCCATAAAAAAATTATTGCTTAGTAATAAGTAGTTCCTAAAAAAACAAGAATGGTGACTGCGCACTGAGAGTTGCAAGAAAGCCTATATAGATGACGTTTTAGTCGCTCGGACTCGCTCGGTCGGACAAAAATGGTCATAACTCTGGCAAATATTTACCAATTTCAATGATTCTTTTTTTATTCGAAAGAAGAAACCACTGTATTGAATCTGTATGAATTTTATTACAACCGGATAAGAACTTCCTGGAGGACCATGAACGATGTGGAGGAATTTATCTGGTAAAAACCATAAAACTGATGTTCTCCATTACATTGCTCTGACAATTATGAACCGATTTCGATGATTCTTTTTTTATTCAAGAGAGTAAACTACTATGATGTTTCCATGCAAATTTCATTACGACCGGATATTATTTTCTGAAGAAACATGAATTATGTAAAACTATGTAGACGATAATGTGATCATAACCTACCTAGATAATTTTGACGGTTTTCGATGGTTCAATTTTTATATATGAAAATATCACTAAAAAGGTTAAAATAAAATCTTTTTAAAAAAATAATTGAACCGACTTCAATATCACTGAAAAGTATAAAATAATTTAAATATTATTGAAGTTGGTGCCAAATATACACAGCAGGTACGCTAACACCAACTTCAATAATATTTAAATTATTTTATACTTTTCAGTGATATTGAAGTCGGTTCAATTTTTTTTAAAAAAGATTTTATTATTTAACTTAACGACGTGGGAAGCAAGGCGTTCGGATGACAAAAAGCGAAACGTCTGCCTGTAGACAGCTGCTTTGCACTGCCGCTCATTACCCGGAGACATTAGTGCCCTATACACCGAAACAGCAATGTTTACAGTGTTTTTATAAATTTTTGATTGGCGGCAGAGTATCTGACACTGCGGGCCCTTGGGGACGGTCGTAGTACCTTAGCCTTCCAACACTTTGATACTGCTAAGAACCACCTGATTTGTATAATTTATACGGCAAAATAATAACGAGAGAAAGATAATCGAGGTGGGCACACGCGTTGTCTGTTTACGCAGAATGATTAAAATATATCCACGGAAATAACCTTATTCATCGTGTCGAGAATAACTACGCAAACAAACGTGAGTACACGAGTAGTATAGCAACTTAATAATAATCAAGTTCGTTGCCTTCCGTGTTCATGGTCTAAATATTGGCACGGTCGGTGATCCTTTGACGAAAATCACTTTTTAAATGTATACAGTAGGGCTCTGGAAACCAATGTACTATCGCGGATACGAACGGTGTACCACCTTTAGGACGACAGTCGCTTGCACGTGCCGGTCCAAAATACGTGCGGGCGGGGTAAGCGCATGTAACGTCGTTCTAACGATTATGATTGAAAACTGGTACACCGTTCATGTACTCAATAGTACATAACAATCCAATTCTAAATTCCACCTCTCGAGTGGATATTGGAGGAATGTCCCCCGGGAGATGTCCGGGTAAGAATAGCAGCTTCACATCGCCTCCCGTTGAGTGTCCGTTAGAGGCGACTAAGGGAAACAAGAAGACGGGCTGCAGAGTCTTTCTATTGCTTACCACCTATAACTACTGCAATCCCCAAGTCGCCTGCCAAGCGTTAGGGTTACGGCAACCCCGCCCTCATAGGGGGATGCCTTTGTTTAGCAATAGGTGTCTTTCTGCTGCTGATGATGATGATGATGTTGACGTCATACTCTGGAAATCAAAATTCCACCAACAGATTGGATGTTAGAGGAAATAAATTTGGTTTCCAGAATTGTAATTATGTCTACTACTACTTTGATACTTCTATGTACTACTGGATTTTCAGGCGGTTCGTTTGATGTTAAGTGACAGTACCAGCTCATAGACAGTTGATAGCACTACTAAGTGGGTATTCTGTAAGAGGATTTAACAAACTCGAAATCTAACTCCGTGGTGAGATAAGCATTCGAGTTTGTTAAATGTTCTTACAGAATACTACCACTGATCGTCACTTGAGACTTTAGTTAGGAAGTTATTTAGTTTAGTTACTTATGCGCAGTAGATTCAAGCTACACTGCACTTCATACCAGGTCACAGCAATATCAGATTTGATGATTTTTCTCAACAATTAGTACGACAGGTAAAAAACAAACAATTGACTAACAGTAGTACATTACTGCAGAGTATGTTCAGTACTGGATCTTTGTGTGTCTGAATTTGGGTTTGGCGAACCATTGCGTAATTACAGCCGTGAGTTGTCAATACAAAAACACAAAAATAGTTACTGCGCAGCGTCTTGCAGCCAACTTCAGACACCCAAAGATCCGTTGTGACTACTGTATCTAGCATCAACGAACTTGTCTAGGTAAATGACTGAATGGTGTCCTGCACATAATTCGGATATGAATGAAGGATCTAAGAGTAATCAGATGATTCGCTGACCCTTAAAACTTCTCACAAAGCAATTTTTGGTTTTGGCACATATTTGTTGTTAGGTGCAATTTTTGTTTCTGCATTTCAAAATCTCGATTTTGAATGTCTAGTTTTGGCCTACATCTGAGTCATAAAGATAACTATCAGGTCGTATTTAGAATTCTGTGTCACTGAATCTATGTCAGATAATGCAACGATATGAAGCACTGCGTAAATATCTACTAGCTATACCGTAATTACATTTTAATGCGTTTACTTGGCAAAGTACTAGAAATCTCTACAATATCTCTGTCTACAGAATCGGCGGAGGTAGCATTCTAGATATACATGAAATTGTTCAAAATAACATTCCAATTTTAAAATACGATTAACTTTTTGTATATTTCGCATCCTCTATTGTAGCTGTGGCTCACAGGATATTAACAAAAAAACTATTCACAAAATATACTTAAGTTTTTTTTTGTTATTATTTCCGTAGTCAGGCGTCCACGTTGTACCATCCATCCATTATTCGTTATGGCTGCTACACACGTTACGAAAAATGGTTACGATTGGACGGTACTTTAACGGTAGTTTAAACTGCACAGTTTCGTAGTGCCGACACACGTAACAGACACGTACTAGAAAACTGTACGATTATTCATTCTTAAGTTATTTTTTTTTACAACAGCTTCTTTATCGGCCTGGGGGTCTATTTCTCTAAATTTGTTAATTAATTTATTATTATACGCAGACTGTTTTAAATCACGGTTGTGACAATCTTTGCACTTAATTTTCCATAGACAAGTTTCATTGCGATACATCACAATAAATGCTTGTAGCCACTCGCTGGACGAAACCATTTAATTATTACAAGCAAACGCACGCACAACCATTCGAACCACGATCCACGCGAAAACTGAACGACTGCTCACAAACATTACGATTATCGACACAGTTTCTTCCGATTCTGATTTATCTATCCAAAATTTCAAACTCTCCGTTCAACTGTATAGTTTTATAAAATCGGACAAACTGTACAGTTTTTCTCATACACACATGTAGTTTTATCGTTGCAGTTTGAACTGTACCGAGCAATCGTAACGATTTTTCGTAACGTGTGTAGCAGCCATTATACCTACATACTGATTTATCGCCTTTGAATTCGATCTCTTTCGTATTTTAAATTGGTTGGCAGGTTTTCAACCCAATAAAATGACTACGTTTTTAGAAGCTGACATTTCATCGGAAAAACTCCAAATTGACGATCTGGGTTACAGAGCGACAAACGCTAATTTATTTCGCCAAACCGTATATTATGTGAAAGTGTACAGTTTGTTGTTCCAGATATCATGTGACTCGGAGCAAAAATTTCGCAGAAAATAACGTGTAAAATGTTTACCAGATTCATTTGTGTTAGTTGACAGATATTGCAGTTAACTTGGCACATACCCACTAATATGATTGCCTGACGTTCTAACAAAAAAAAAACTTTATACAAGCTGTACTGTTTTAAAGAGCTTAAAACACCGTAATCATCAAAAATGAGAACAATCATCTAATTCATAGAATATTAAAACGATTTAGCGTAAAGTATCTAAGTTAAAGCTTACATTACTACTATAGGTAATTTTTACTTATGGATTTTAATCTCCATCCATATATTATATAAAAATGAATAACTGTTCGTTAGTGTTGCTAAAACTCAGAAACGGCTAAACTGACTTGAATTTTTGTTTTGTTTGCTCTAATCCAAGGATGGATTAAAAGTTTAAAAAAAATGGAAAACTCTTATAAATAAATACAGTTACAAATAGCCCAAAATAGAGCTGCAACAAATTGAAAATAAATGATATTTTACAGTATTTTCTTTATTAGACAATTGTTTTCTGCAGGTGTTTTTATTATCATCAAGATTACTATAGGCATGATAGCAATTTGCTCGTGCATTACCTACTAGGTAGGTAGTCTCTCAACCGATAGCTATGCAAATAATCATTTAAATACCATATAATCACATCTTGCGATTGACTGGCTGTGTCGAAGTAAACAAAGACCAAGACGTCATTTATGAGCACGAATAACTCATTGGATTTGATTTGCATGAATTAATGAGCATTTTGTATTTAATTAGCTGATTGATTAAACGTGGAAGCTTTTGAAATGTGGTTCGGTGTACAGAAGAGTGTTATGAGTTTTCTAGGGACACAAAGATCGTAATGTTACCATTTCAGTACGTTTAGACTAATAAGTGAAAATTATGAGCACTAGCAAGGCAAGAAACTGAAATACTGTAGCCCCATTATGCGAAGCACAAACGATTAGAAGGTTGCGTGACTAATAGCCAGGTATTTTTCCATTTACTAAAGTAGGTCCTTCTAAAATCTAAACCCTTAATCACGTCTTAAAGCAGGGAAGAGATTTTTTAACGCTCGGCTTGTTTCAGGCTTTTTTTTCAGTGCCTGACTGCATTTCTTAGTATTACTACTGATTCATGCATAGAGAAAAACAATGTTTCACTTTATGTGATTTCTGCAAAATCCTTTGTTCCACACATTTCAATGTCATGTTTTTAAAAACATTTTTGTAACAAGCTAAAGATTTCTCTAAAGAAATATACGTCGGTTGACGACGGAGCTCTTTCCTGATTTCATATTCATAATACTCAAATATTGCAGTTCTTTGAACCTATTAATATTTTATTCAGAACTGCAGTTATGTATATTGCAGGTATTTGAACTTGAATCATTTAACATCATAAAATACATATAGGTACTCACATATACATATATTATAATTAACACATATTTGTAACTAGTTCATTTTTAGTAATTAATATATTTTAAAATTACGTTTTATCATAACATAAATATTATTTAATTACTGCTGTTGCTGTTGTAATCATGTTGATAACAAAATAATTAATTAGTGGAATAATATATATTGACGCATTACAACAATTCAGTTAATATATACGGTTTAAAACATGGTGGCCTCGAGATTTGTACATATCGTTAGACAAACAGATATTAAATAGTCGG
Source organism: Furcula furcula (assembly GCA_911728495.1). Taxonomy (NCBI): domain Eukaryota; kingdom Metazoa; phylum Arthropoda; class Insecta; order Lepidoptera; family Notodontidae; genus Furcula; species Furcula furcula. The sequence goes on from OU452250.1 coordinate 10,341,151, forward strand.
ATTTGACTTAAATAAACTGGTATACAACATGCTGACAGAACTGAAAGTATACCTCATTTGCCCAATGAAAGCTTGGTACATTTTAACTCCTAATATTAAAATTATAACGCAAATAATACCTGGATTCTTTGAAAGTCGTCAATTGCTTGAATATATTTTCGGGTTTACATAAATACATTGCGCTATAAATTGCTCTAGAATACGCCGGAAATCCTTTAAGCGGATTTATCTATTTCTATCTTACAACAGTTGTGCTATATTCATTACTCATAGTATAAAATTAAAACCGGTAATTGATATTTATCAGGCTTTGGTGTTAATAAACCAGACGTATGGCCTAAATATGGTTTAAGCATTATTCCAAGTTGCTCTGCAAAATTATCTTATTTAACTACGGGCCTGTTGGTCTAGTGGCTACACCCTGGCCTCTACCCAATAGGTCGTGGGTTCGATTCCCGAAAGTGGCTGTGTGTTTTGTCTATATAAGTATGTTTTAAAAAAAAGTTCATAAGTATTAGTATTAGTTGTCTGGTTTCCATAGAACAGGCTCTACCTAGTTTCGGATCACAAATGCCACCACTCATTCCCACCACTGTTACTCCTGTAAGCCCTGATCTACAGTGGTCACCACTGAAGACACCGAGGTTTGACCTTCGGCGAGTCCCAGGGGAACGCTAAATTGTCTTGGAACCCGCAACAAATTTAATTATAAAAGTAGATAGGAGTTGGAAATACATAAAATACTAGTTTCGGATCAGAGGACGTGTGTGTATTGTCAGAGAATATTATTATATTTTTATTATTTTATTCTATAATTGGTTAGTTATTTTACATCAAAACCGATTCATACGAAAGGTCAATGAGCCTCCTTGCTGTGAATTGCAAAATGAAAATGAATAAAAAAAGAAAACCTTTCTCAGAAGTTGTACATCTTGGAGTGAGGTCGGGGCTTCCTCGGACATCAAAGGCGAAACACGTGCAATTACTCAAGCGATATTTGGACGTTATCTGTCAAAACGTACCAGCAGCATTAACGCTATCGGCCCATGATTCGCATCTGTTCCACTGGAGCATTGACCCACATATGAACGCCGCGGGACACTTGGCAGACGTTTCATTCTAAAATACGTTTCGTTCGCCAGGTCGACGAGTTGAACTACTTAAATGTCGTCCCACAGAGTGTAGAGTTACTCTAATTTTGAACGGTTTTCCGGCCAGCTACAACCGAATTCCACGAGTCTCGCTGCTTTAAATTAATCGAAGGAATTTATTATTTTTACACATTTTTCTTTAAGAAAATGTATCGTTTTTCCTGCGAAATCATCACGATCGTATGTTTTAAGTTAGTTTTCTCAGAACACTTTTCTTATTTGCATATGAATGACGAGCGGCCATGTTGTTTTTTGAAATTTACTCGTTGTTGTAATTGACTAGTATTGCATTTTAAATGAATTCGCTTTACATGAGCAGAGTGAGTGACTCAGTGAAGCTATTCTTTATTTAAAGTAAGATATATATCGTTCTTCGTCTAGTATTTTCTTTAATAAATCATTAGTAAGGTGCGGTAATTGATGCCTCTTAACAGCAGTATTTATTTTATACAAATATATCTATTATCTATGTTTCCTGTAGGAATTATTTTAACATGTTATCTCTAACGATGCAAGGACGCCGTCAGCGCTGGCGCCGACGCGGCGATTGCCGTGAGCAACCAAGATTGCAGTATGAGTTACATTAATAGTAACTTTTATTAAAATACGCGATAGTTACATATACTATTACATAACAGTATGCCAGTACATTTTTTATTCAGTTTGCCTGATGGTACACCACACGCCTGCCTGTGGATATCTGCATTACCACCTCGTCACTCGATAGATTACGAATTAAATAAATTATAAAAGAAAAATAGTTCATAATTTAAGCGTTTGACTTTCACTTTTTACATTACATATAAGTCATATAACCTATACTTATGTAGGGACTACATAATATTATGCCTTACTCTCGCGAATATTGCTTCTATTAAGACCAATTAAATCATGCTTATTTAACCATTCGCCAACTACCTAATAAATTACTTATATGATAATGTTATATAATAGATTTGACTGAGAGGTTAACTACATAAGATGCTCACATACTACTACTATGGCCTTTGCGTCTATTACAGACGATTTATGGCGTAATGCCTGAGTGAGACATGTGAGACACCAATTTTGGTGACTAAACAAACCAATACGAGAGCGACATAATCTGCCGCAGCGCTGACAAGATAAGTTTCTGCTGTAGGGTGCAGAATCCACTTGATGACGTTTGTTTTTTTTTTTTTGGGAATGATAGACGCTGTTGGCCGCAGATGGCCATTACAGCTTCACCGGACAATAGGAGGCGAGCGCTTGAAGCGCTCTAGCCTTTACGGCAGAAGTAGCGACGAGCTCAAGGGCACCTCAGGGAGGCACGGCCTCGGCTTGGGCTGTCGCTTAAGAGAGGGCTGAGTTTACCACCGGTTCACAACGCGCCCCCACTGAGAAGAACCGGCAAGAAACTCAGTGGGGTGATGCACGTCGTTGAGGTCGCATGCGTACGACCCTTCGGCCTCGCCGGCGAGACCGGTGTCTGATAGCTAGTGATGACGTTTGTGTCTCTTGACAGCGAGTGCGCCGAACCAAGCTCCATCAGCCAGCAAACTTTTGCTGTGCCATTCAGCCCGATTCCCAGCGAGTCTTTCCCAGTTACGATGGTCGATTTTAAAAGCGACATACTAGTATCGTAAAAATACTAAAAATATACTATCTTCATTTGGTAAGAAATAATGTTATTCAAAAACCTATTCAATTGGAATAGTAAGCACTACAATCAACATTAATTTCACGTAAAACGTCAAAGTTACGTTACGAAAATAATAATCAACCATATTATTGGCTCTCACTACACTATATAGATGACATTCACAGTGCGTATTGCAAACCAACGTGTGATTATGATATTCGCGCTACTTTCACACTGTCAAACTTATTATTCGCCACCATAAACATAGTTGAAGCAATAAAAAATGCAATCATTAGAGATTTGAACGCGGTTAAGTGAAGATTTCTAAAAGTCAATTAGCATACCTATTATTTCGGTAACAACCCGTCATGTTCATTTAGTTGGAGTCAGACAGCCTAAGTTTATGTACATAACCACTAATTAAGGCTTATTTGATTTGCTAGCAGTCTAGCTAAGTAATGCCTACACCTTTCTCTTCAAACAATCATACTAAATATGTCGGCGTTGAATTAACAAACTGTTTTTTTTTACTGTTTTTGTCGTAATCGAATAAACTAGTTTACAGTCCATTGATAAACTATTTCAATGATAGACTAATTTAATTCGGTAAACTTTAATCGTGAGCGAAATTTGACGTCCAACGTCGACCGCAAAATTTTTCGACAACGCAACTAGTCTAACATTGGACTGTTTTATAAACTGGTTTATTGTGGACGATAAACGGTCTCGTTTCGTCGACGGTAAATGCGTTGACCACCCATAACTACTAAATACTATGTTTAGAAAGGCTGCATTTGTCTTAGCATAAATCAGAAAAACCGTCGTTTGAAAGTATTATGGACACTGAACTGTCTGAACATATCTATAACCATATAAGTTACTAGACAACTGAGCTAAAATTTCAGTAAAAGTGAAAGAGAAACTTATGAAAGTAAATGGATTCGCTTCGTTTTCACAACATCACTTTGCATTGTAAAGTATAATTTCAAAACGTGCCCACTTTTGTATACTGACTGTTCCACCGCTAACGTATTCTATTTTCTTTGTTCCAGTGTCAACATTTCTACCCCAAGCATTATGATTTACAAATGGATATTATGATAAGAGTGAAGTGCTGTCAAGAAACTAAAAATCCAAAGTGACGAAGTGCCCTGTAGGTGTCTGTTAGTGCTGCGCTACGTTGCTATCCCGTTACCTTTCCTTTACCCATTAGTGTTCAAGATGTCAGACAAGACCTCGTCGTCGGTGGGCCCGAGGAGTTTCGAAACGATTTCGGAGGAGGATGACCTCACTTCGCCCTGGGAGAAGTTGTTAGAGGATGTGAAAACTGTTGTTCCTACGATAATAAAGACTGACGCGTCTAGTACGACGATCGAGGAGGTTTCTCCTCATCCCCAGCCAGTGGACTTGGAGGGGGCCAAGTTGACGCGCTCCAAGAGCCTTAATCAGCGTAGAAATAGTAGTTATGGCCTTCTCAGCTCGATTCCAAGGCAACTGAGGCTCTCCCTGCGCGGTGTTCGGAGCGAACCTTCGAGCGTCAAGGACGTACCAACGACCAGGAATGATAGCTCTCTCAACCTTCTTCTCAAGTAAGTCATTTTCATTGTGTTATATTTGTAATTCAATGGTATGACACACATGTTTTGTTAACGCATTCCAAGGTGCGTTTTATATTCTGAACATAATAGAAATATATCACCTGCAAATTGACGTCAACGCAAACTGATACACGTACAAAAAAATTAAATGCAATTACCAATATGCAAGAAATTCGTTATTTTTTATTTTGTACAAAAATTGTGAAATATGACCATTCTGTTCTTTTAACGCCAAAGGTTGGTGCACGAAAACTGATTTTACACAATAATTCGCACGTTAGCATATAAGTCTGTAACCTTTAAACTCTTTAAGGCTCAACATAAAATAAAATAAACAATCACCCTTTGTACTTATTTTACAGCATATAAGGTCAGACTAGATTATTCCGCCAAGGAATTCTGATTAGAAAATGCATAACGGGTCAAGAGCAGACTGACCTTATGTCCTCAGGGCTTCGTCTGCGTTTTAATATGCCTTACCCCATGCAATTAACTCTTGTTTTATATTATTCGCAACCTTCAGTCTGAAATGCATGAGGCTTCGCAGTAATAGTAGTGATTGGCTGTAACACTGAACGGCAAACTTGACCTACAGTTGGCTGTTGCCGTGTGCCAATATTTTATAGAAGAAAATTATTTTGTTCGAGACAATGTCACGAGTTAATTCATTGCGTCTGCTAAACGTTGTTTTAGACGACACACACAGTAGTCATATTTTTGTGTTCAATTAATTAATGTGTTGAGCTACGCTGTCGTATACAAGATGGTTACGATACATTAAATTGAACACCATACATATACAATACCCAACGTCAGCCTTCAAAATATATAAACTATGTTAGTGCAGTTCTTTAGCCACATGACACTTTTTATTTTTTGCTAGTTTGACACATTTTCATTATTTGGACGAGATATCATGTTTAAAAAATAAGTCGCCCCGGCCGCAGCCAGTGCAGCCATACTGATTCAAGTATCGTCGACCAAGAAAGTCTGCAATATTGTCGATGTTACTGAAGACTAAATAAAAATCAGTACAAATGAGGATTTGGTTATAAAAATGGTATAATAGAATTGTCTTTTCACTTGTTATTTTGTATAATCACGGATCATAGCTAGAACTATCTAATACTAGCGATTCGCAAGCCGATTATAGCGATCGTGAACGCTCAAACTCCTCGTCATGTGAGCGTAGCGAACTTACACTTCTCGTCATCTGGGGATGCTCTTGCGGCCTCTTGCTCTATTAGTTGACACCCTGGCCACGGCCGAATGTCCGCTGTCCAATCTTACTGTCAAAATAATCATACACCATTATTAGTTTAGTAATGAGAAGTAATAAATATCAAAAGGACTATCCGTTTATAAATCACCATCGACACCAAATGGATGATTTTTACCGATAACTTTCTCGTATGCAAAATGCGAAGGAAGCGGACGTCCTTATTTAAATACGAATCGCAATGGGTTGCAGGAAACCAGGCGCCGTGATAGACAGACTGCCTAAAACAATGCTCTGCACACAATGAATAGACGGACAGGATGATCGGAATTTGCTTCAGGGCCGTACGCATAAAGGTGACTACAGACCTATTAATGTACGCGCGATAAAATAATTGATACAGATAATGGTGGCCGATGTTATCGATAAGGACTAAATCGAAATTTTAATAAAGCAAACAGAATAATAATATCTTAATAATTCATGATGATTTCCGCAATCTGATCATATTTCAGGCCCTGTCATTCCAGCTAAAAAATAAACGTGACTTAACTTGCAGTAAAGTTTTCTGGTCACCGTCACTTTTATCTTTTATGTGAAGATTACGAACAGCATTCGTAAAATTGAATCAGCATGATCGTTACCACTGATCGTTTGTTTCCTAAAGATTTACTTGTTGCCTTTTGAGCGAACGTGACGATCGAAAAAATCGTGCGATGTGTAGGCACCTTCTAAACTCTCGTCCTCTTATTTTATCTAATCGATACTCGTTTTGAATACGCAAGCGATTTCAAATCGATTTTGGGCTTCTGACTTGACTGCATTTACATATTTTAAATTAGTTTCAAGAAATGTCTTTCGTTGTTTTATTAGTTCCCGACTCTTTAGATTTTATTGGTCTCTTTTGAGAATTTTTAATTTTGCGTACATAAGTAACTTAATTTTTATTTTTTTATTATTCAAGCGCCGAGACAAGCAAGATGTTCGCTTTATGGTAAGCTACACGACTGCCTAAAGATAGCTGGATTACACTGCCGCTCATCACCCAAGATATAAGTCACTTTTTAAGTCTCTTGTATTTAGAATTTGAAAATTGGTATGCACGTTAAGCATACAGGATTTAGTACAGTAAAGTTTAAAAATGCTTCTTAATTTATTCAAGATATGTAGAATATAATAGAATATACTTTATTGTACACCAAATAAATGAACAAGAAAATGGTACGACATAATACAAACAAAAACAACAAATAACAACAATATAGAACAAACAATAAAGAATAGTACAAACGGCGGCCTTATCGCTAATAGCGATTTCTTCCAGACAACCATAATGAAATTGAAGAAACTATTATTATTTTAAATACGGGCAGATGGTGGTGTGATAGGTCAAGTAAATAAAAATCACTATTTCCCCGATGTATGTAGACCACATTATATTATTTTTAAGTCTGCTCCTATTATTATTTCTTATATTATATACAAGGTATACTGTCGTATTGGGAGGTCATCTATAAAGGTAGCGGCAAGATTGTAAATTGAAATAAGATTGCAAATAAAGGAAATCTTTTTATGTATCTAGTATAAAAATATGAGTAGGCACTTCAATTCCATGAAAAAACCACCATCATCTATTTCTTTAGTAATAGATACTTACCATAAATTGCACGCTTATTTTGGGCAAAACGACAGAATGATATGTCAAAATCTGTTGTAGACACTTCTGAAATCAGGCGATCTATAAAAAAATAACAGTAATCGTTTAGTGTAACAGTTGAAAACGGTTTTTCGTAATTTTTTGCCAAAAATTATATTCAACTTTACGGCCACTGCCCTAGCAACCATCAAGATAATAATGTACCATGATATGCCTTTTTGTTAGATCATTGTAACAGAGTATCAGTCTATGTTATCAACCTTACGAATGGTCACGATAAATTGGCAGTTTTTATAGAGAAATACGAACAGATTTGTAAAACATTACTCGTAGGAATATCACTTTTTTGTACATTTAACTTTTTTTTAAACTAATGGAAAGTTCACATTTGGTAAGTTGATTCTTAAATAAGGGACAGTCTATGACATTAGATAGGGCTAGATAGGACTGTTAAACGTGAGGCCTAAGCTTTATCTCCCTGGTCAAGCAAACTTTTTTTAATTTTCCTAAACATTATTATGACGCAGTTAGTAATTTCGATAAGGGGGTAACCCCTGTTGGACATAATAAAATTCGTCTACCGTAACAGTCACACGACCATACAATGCAAATAAAACTGACTAAGCTTCCAAACCAGCAGATAATTTAATAATAATGACTCCTATTACGTTATTTTTTTGTGAAGAATTTGAATCAATTCAATAATAATGTGTACGTAACTTTTGCGTGCCGACCGATACGAGGGTCATGGGTACCCAGGCTATCGCTTCAATGTGACACAATACATGTAATTAGTTCTGACATTGACATTGAGAGCAGAGTTACGCAGCATTTTGAAGGCACATCAAACCTTGAGACGTTAACGATAGAAGTGAATAAATTATCTAATCTTAAAATAAGCCGTTATTTAACGATTTATCATTCTCATAGTAAAACGTCCAAGATAACAGTGGCTTAATCCAAAACCTAAAACTTTTATCATTTGGTAATTTAGTAATTTGCTTTCTACATGGACTTTTTATTTGAAAGGCACTTGGGAGGTAAGTACTATATCAAGTCTTGAGTCGATACATATTTACGAAGAATATTCTTAATTATAAGTTACTTTGCGAATATAACTCTATTCGCTATCTTCTCTTGTAGATCCTGGCTTACAGGAGTCACGGTGGTGGGAATGGCTGGTATGATGGTTAGTTCTATTATCTTCTCTTGTATTCATTATACCTATCGGAGTACGCGGAAAGAGCTTCCTAAAAAGGTAAACAATACATATCCGCCGGGCGTGTCTTGGACAATCAGCCTTAGAAGATCTTGCTGATCAACCAGTTTTTTTCACTATGATATGTACCATCATGCTATACATATCGACAAGAAAAGAAGATAACTCTGATATAACAAATTACCTATCAAAATAATAAATCGCTTTGTCTATTTTCTCTAGCGAATATAAAGTTGAGCGATACGATGCTATTTATATTTCTTGTTTATATATAGAAGCTGGATCATAAGACAGCTAAACGATAGCAAAAAATGAATTTAGTTCATAACCGTTGCGTGTTTCGCTTAATATATTTATTAATAAAACCAACGTCTAATTTATCTCTAGTCAGTCTAGTTCATGGAGCCAGCGTGCTCCATTTTAACAAAGTTATCGCGATTCTGGCAGTATGACCATCACTCAAATAGATTTGCCCTCGAACAATAATATATTATAATAATCTAATGCCATTAGTGCAATAATTTTATCGATAGATACCGTAGATACTAGAATTAAAAAAATCTTCCAGAGTATAGTACTCAAGTGAACTTAATAGTTGAATATTCGTATAGTCAATGCCATTAGGCATTGACTTGCTTTGAGTAATGGACATTATACAATGAACTAATAGAACATCTCATATTTCTTTTACATCACCGTAACACTCTCAAGAGACCTGATGACGACTGACAAAATTTTATTTGTAGAATTAAATGGCATCAGCGGATATAGCGATCTGGAATTTTGTGAATTTAAAATAAGAAAATAGACGGCTCTATTTTCCTCGTAGTAACAGAATCGGAGAAAAAGAGTTACCTCTTAGTGATAGTGATGACGACTATTGCCCGGTTTTTATAATTACCGTACCGTCATTTGACACACCAACCATTCTTAATCAAGCCACTAGCAACGATCGAGGCTTCCATATTTTTTTATGTCAACTAAGTTTATATGATCAATTGGAGATGACGTTGGTAGAAAATGTTAAAGTTCGTTACTAAAACGAGTCGTTTTATAAATATAAAGAATCGGACATATTTGGCTCCGAAAACCACCGTAAGTTTTATAGAAATTGCTATTAATGTTTTCGGAAAATAGCATAAGAATTTGTTTCAATCACGTAGGATTCATTCAATATTAGAACTTAATTCATTCTACGAACGTAAGTTTTTATTTTCCAATCAATGTCTTACCAAAGATGACCTCATAAAATGAATAGGGGCGTTTAACCTACCCGTGCACGGATTCAAGACACGGTTGTACCAAGAACGCAGCGAGGCCGTTCACTTCCTTCCAAGTGTTTCGCACATTTACGTGATGGGATATTGGTATGGCAATTCGCATGTGTGGTCTGCTTCATATGTGTGGGTCGCGTTTGATGGTGCCAGGCTGAATATTTCTGGACGTGTATTATTTTAAGAAAATTATTATACACCGTAGAAGTGTCATAACGATGATAAGATAAGCGTGATTCCCGTTAGATTAAATTTTTGTGAGAAAATTTAAAATCATATAATGCTTTTTTAAACAAAAAGTTATCAATGTCCACTTTAAAATTAAAATATGATTCATCGATTACTGATGATTGTACCAACAAGAAAATTATTTTTGGGTGGATACAAATAGTTCTCACATACTTAATACTCAACTGCGTAGTCTGTAGTTTCTAACGAGATAAAGATACAAGTGTTTATTAGGCCGACGATTAAAATACAACTACTGGTATTTAGTTACCGTCAATGTTGAAATCAGTCGATGACGTAACTAATAAACTGCGATCTGCATATGCAGTAGAGGAAAAACCAACCTTATAACTAAACAAAATCATAAAATTATAAGAAATATTAGTTATATACTCAAGATCCAAAACCTAGCAACGAATATCGTAACCTAGCAACACATTTGTGGTAATTTGCAATCGAACACTTCAGCATATTTCCTACCGTGTCTTATCGCCGTCCAAAGCAACACGCCCGACCTGGATTTGTAAATGTTTTACTACGTGGATTGGAACGTTTGCTCCATATAACTCCTGGTTGGTCTTGCATGTAAAATGTAAAAAAGAATCGACAAAGGGATTAAGGCAAATATTTTCGTGTTCAACTAATATGAAGTAGAATCGTTTGATGCAATTATTTTTTATCTTAGCATAATTGGAAGACAATACAAACTACACAGTTGTGTAGTGTGATAATATTTATTAAAGTTAAGAAATATTTTAACATTATTGTAGAGTTCACTATATTTGTTAATATTAACACTACACTATATCGGCTCGTTAACGCACACACCACGTCTGACCCGCACAGTGGTTAACACTCAAAGAAAATTTAATTTTTAATTTAAATGTAAATTAATAATCGTTTCTCAAAATAACAAGTATGTAACTATCATAAAATGAATAATGTTCATTAACTGATCTTATACACTGTCCTTTATTCATCTTTTTTTTTTTTTTGATAATTATAAGAATCTACTTCATAATAGCATTTCTGAAATAATATATTTTTTATATTCTTTACATAGAAGCATTTATTACATTTTATTAAACTAGGTAAGTACCTATTTTATTATATATTCTCAGAGTATCTAAAGCACGTTTCGTTACTCTTGCCAGTGTGGCTTAGTGGAGTGCCCCTGAAATGAGTTTCTACAAAACACCAGGTCCCAGGGGACCTCAAGGATAAGTCTTGTATTGAGAAGGAGTGCGGGGTCACTCGGGGAAAGATATATTGGCCCGCAAGTTGGCGTGCTCTTCAAAGAAAGTTAGAAGCACTCTTAAGCATTTCGCCAGACATTCTAAATGTACCGGCTGTGGTCAACTGCACTCATGGTTGACTCACCGATGCTTGCGTTTAAAGCAATAAATAATATCCTCCTGCCACACCGGCCAATCCGGCCAATCTTGTAGGGACAAGACCAGCCATCGACGCGGGAAATAGTTCACCCGCGCGTACACCAATCTTATTCTTTCCCTCACAGCCAACCCTAGCCGACCAGCTTCCTATTCTGACTTTCCAACGGCCTAGGAACTAAAGTCACAAGAGTGTTGATCATAACTATTATATGATTTGATAACACAAGCTAGTAAGACCCTGTGATACGAACCCACAGCACTACATGAAATATCACCAGAGAACATTCCCGGGTAATAAGAAAGTACAGCGGCAACAACAACAAGACTCGTAATATCTGTTGGTCGCATTGGATCTTTACAGTAGATTCACTACCACTGCTCCCCGGATAATTATCGATTATTATGATAGACTCAGTCGATTAAATAGGTAATATTGATAACAATCGTATCCTCCACCGAAAAGTTCAAATAAGACCACCGTATTTCGCTGTCAGTCAGCCACCCGTATCAATGGCATCGCGAGCACGTCCATCCTACGAGACACTGCCTCCCCGTGTGTGGATCCATATAGGAATATACTCACAGCTTTATTTGCTCGGTCAGTCTTGACAGAGTTGATGGACTCTAGTGAAATAAAGCCAAAACTAGGAACTAATTAGACTGTTAACATTAAATGTTGAGATCAAATTCAAAGCTGCTTACGACAGCCAATCAGTTCTAACTCTAACGCATCCGGATCAAGATTACCTACTGATCAGAACCGAGATGCCTAAGCCAACACGCCCTTGCAGTTAACTTCGATGAGAAGAAACCTCCCAACTACTCCGCGAGTCTTGCTGTCGAAACACTTAGTATTGTTCTGAAAATAACTCGAAAAACATAGTATTATTAAATTAAACTTATATAAAATTAACAGAGCAGATTATTAGAACTTCTAGTCACACAAACTTTTCCCCTTAAAGTATCACCCGAGTTCCGAAAGAGGTTCAAGGAAACTGAAGGTTCATTAAAATTTTAGCGATGCAACGACGTACCAAAGGGAATCCTCCGACCGAGCGAGGTGTGATGCTCGGTCAGGGCCGAAGCCCCCTACAGTTGATGTCGGGATGTTGTATATATTCTCCACGTTTGAGAAACTTCACTTGCGAGATTCAGGAATCGGAGGTGTCGTCATGTATCGCGTTGTATGTGATGCTGCTTGCTTTTCATCGCATCGCTGTACCACATGTGGCGCCATCCGGTCATGTCGAGTCGCCACATCACTCTCCCCGAAGACTGGAAGTCGATGAACGTCTTCATTTGCTAGCTCGTCCTTGTGTTCCAGTCGCTGTGCCAATACCAGTGGATGCAGTTCCAGTGAGTCGAAGCTGATGCTGCTACGTCTTCAGTGAGTCGAGGTGTGCAGTGGGTATGGCTGACGGCTGCTAGGCGTACCGGTGAGAGGGATGCGCTCTACTTACAAGGACCGGCCATAGTGCAGGGGTGTTGTGCCATGTTGTGGCCGAAGGTCGACCAGGCTTGCATCCGCAGCCGCAATGCGTTGGTCATCCGATGACGCCGGGATACTGGCTGGCTTGTGACTCGCTGGTTGTTGCAGAAGAGAGGGATGGCGAAGCTGTGCTGTTGTCCGATCCGAAGGCTGCGTCGATGTTCAATGCGGGGTTACCAGTTCAGCCTCATTCTGTGTGATGCTCGTTGGTACCAAAATGTCCTGTGAGTGCACCTACTCGGTGCCTTATTTGTGATCTGTTTAGGTTTAATAATTTAAACCCTCAGTCCCCCCTTGTGCTAGAGAATGTTTTGGAGTGGTTTAGGCCTTACGCTGCCCTCCATTCCTTCATGTGTTCATTTCTAGCATGTGCATATAATGCTTGGTGAGATATTCCATATGGAACCCCACAAATGGTTCCGTTGTCTAAGAGCCGGCCTTCGCTAGTCTATCTGCCTTCTCCTTGCCCTTGACGCCTTCGTGTCCAGGTACCCAGATAAGGCAGACATTGTTGTCTTCCCAAGTTGTTCAAACCTGTAACACGTTCTTTGACCAGTTTATAAGCAACTCTGAAGGAATTCAGAGCCTTCAGTACTGCCCGACTGTCGCTGAGAATGCAAATGGTTTTACCTTTTACATTTCTCCTTTGCATTTATTTAATGCTGGCAATTATGGCATAGGTTTCCGCTTGGTATACTTATGAATGCCCCATGCCGTGACCGACACTACAGTCCTTGAACAATCTCTGTCCTACCAGGGTAACCATCAGATCAGGATCAGTAATACTTGATATTGCTACCTCCCGATTGGCCTCCACCATACACTTTATTGTACGGTATTTTGAACTCATTTGAGATTTAATGCAAGGTATATAAACCCTCATTCGCAATTGAATGCCCGTTCACAATCCAATGTGAACCACTTTTCGTACGATATCTAAACCCACCCCTGCGCAATTTAATGCACGTTTGTTAAACCCTCGCAATTGAATGCACGGTATTGAAACCCTCGCAATTGAATGCACGGTATTGAAACCCTCGCAATTTAATGCACGGTCTTTAAACCCTCGCAATTTAATGCACGGTCTTTAAACCCTCGCAATTTAATGCACGGTCTTTAAACCCTCGCAATTTAATGCACGGTCTTTAAACCCTCGCAATTTAATGCACGGTCTTTAAACCATCGCAAATGAATGCACGGTATTCAAACACCCATTAGAAATTTGACACCGCCCTACATAATTTATTGAATGTCCTTAGCAAAATTTTATATAAGTAAGTTATACCATTTAGGTTAGGTACTGCAAATTAAATACTAGAATCAATAGCACTCAGGTACTTTAAAACAACCCTTACATTACAGATCAGTATAAGGTTTGCTAACCTTCTACACCTACACATTATAACTGAATAATTTCTTCTATTGGGACTAGTTACTTATAAGTAGTATTTCTCGTATAACAATTAGAGAGTGATCATTGAATTTATGTTTCATCTATACCCATTAATCATTCATATATGCAATTACATTTTATTAGGTTCACCTCACAACCTTAAGCAAATTTTGTGGGAAAATCTAATCTGGGATATAATAGCCCCAGGGACATTCATTATTGATATAATATGCAAGTATATAGAAATTTTATTTAGCGTTTACATTTGTGGTTTAGCTGCGCGTATCAGGACAGGTGCCATTTTTATGAACTTTAGAGGCGTTGTGGACATACTTATAATAAAACCAACTACACGCCTTTAGGTCAGTCAATTATTAGCTATTCTATCTGTCTGGGAAAGCGCATCAAAACGCTTCTTTAAACTGCGGAAAGGGCACTACGATCTGTGGTTAATATATTATTATATATAATATTTCCTCTTTTTTTTTAAGTCTTTTCGGCTTCCTTTTCGGTATCAAGGTATTTTTATAAAGAAGCCCAGGTTCTGACAACTAAAGTTCTGATATTTTACAGAAAAGATTTTGTGTTTAAACCCGCATACTGTACGTACGCACCTTTGCACGTATTTTTTTTTTTTTACCAAGCTATTCTAAAGTATTAAGATATTTCTAAATCATCTGTCTGAAGCGAAATATATTATGACAAAATGGTCGCCATCCTTTGACCTCGTTAAGATAGAGGAGACTACTTGAGAATCGAGATAATCATGACTTCACTGTTTTTTTTTTTTTTTTTGTAGGTATGTTCACGTTTACATGTAAAAATATAATTTCCAAAAGGTAATCTTTAGACCATGTCAAGATAGAGGCTACTTGAGAATTGAGATAATCGTTTGACTTCACACTTCTGCTTTTTTTTCCGTTTTTGTTTAATTATGTTCACTTATCACTTGAATATTATTTTTCCAAAAAGTGAATAAACTAATTGTATGTATTTATATGATCAAACACTTATATTGTCATTTTCAATTATTCAAAAATAGTTTATTATGATTAATTTTATTAACTTATCACGTAATAAAGTATTTCGTCCACGCCACTTATTTGTTTTTAATTTAAATTGCACTTTTATTTATCAAAAATATATAATTACTCACGGTTTTCACCTCGTCGCCATGTAGAGTTCACTATATTTGTTAATATTAACACTACACTATATCGGCTCGTTAACGCACACACCACGTCTGACCCGCACAGTGGTTAACACTCGACTGAACTCCCCTCCTAAACTAGAGGGGCTTTTATGTCTTTCTCACATCCCCACTCAGTGCCTGCGTAGTGTGCCCGCTTGAGACGATAAACTTGTCTACCCACAACTTTACACAATTTACCAGTACACTACAATTATGAACTAAAATTTGCAGTTGTCTACGTCAGATACTATAATGTAGATATCTTTGAATAACCAGTCTGAGTAACGATATTATAAAATATAAGCTGTCATTAAGTAAAGTAATACGAATACGTTTTTAATATCGCGAAAGATAAAACAAATGAAAATGAATCTTATAGTACATTATATTTGGAAAATCTTATAATGATCGTCATACTTCCTTCTCGTCCTCCTAACTGTTATTCTTGGATGAAATGTTGAAATTTTCTAAGTAACGATTTAAAATCAGCGATGACGACTTTACGAAATTCTGACGTGACTTATCACCTGTTCAAACAAGGCTACATACAATAACTCCTTAGAAACATCACAATAGTACTAGGAGTATTATTATAAGAATGTGTTAAATGTCTGCTTGGTGTAAGTAATAACTAAGTGAAAACCCTGAAAACATTACCCATGCATTAAATCATTCAGTACATACAGCTTGCTTTTCTGAGAAAAAAAGATCCAACTGACGTATTAATCGTGATTCACCAAAATAGTTTATTTTATAGCTAATAAATCAGCTGTGCTAAACAAAATAATAATATGCTAAAGCTGAAACATCAATAAACAATATACCAACACTTTTATCAGCCTTCACCGTACTACAAACTTGTGTTTAACATAAACAATTGCTACACAATCTTTAACGGCCGTAATAAATTTTCTAATCCGAAAACGTTGGCTCTAACAATCTTTTTATAGACCTTTTTTCTGTTGCTTTAAATTAACAACTAAAGCCAAAAATGTAGGTATCTAATAGTATTTTAAATGCCCAACTTAGCATTACCAACGTAAAAAGAAATACTCATGTAAAGGGAAAATGTTTCGCTCATAGACAAATCAGATTTTTCCCACTAGCAAAAAAACTTGCACATATGTAGTTTTTGTTCTGTAACTGCATTTAACATCACGATATTTTGTTAAATCATACTTCAAAATCAGTAATATTGTTTACGAACCACGTCGAAACTATAGAACTTCATTAAATTTAATTAAATTAATTTCAAAAAACAATAACATTGTTCTGGAACAATCACCTTGTTTTTGTAAAAATAACCTGTTTTTTCTTTGAAACAATGAGAAAAGATCAATTTTGATAGACACGCTTAATTAAGACGCCATACTAAACACACATTGTTGGTCATTTATAAATAACTAAGTATAAGGCTTTAAAATCTCATGTTACAAAATGTATCTATTTATCAATGTCCTTATTACACGCATTTACGAACGTAATTAATCCTCATCTGTTCTAGTCTTGTAGTCTGCGTGTAGCTGAATGATAATATCTGTCTACCTTTTAGGTTGGCCTTCTGTACCACAGCATAGGTTAGCGTGACGTTTCTTCTTGAGGATATTGCGTACGTAAAAAACCAGTAGATACAAAGTACAAATGAATAGGGGAAATTCTGTTGTCATTAAAATTTGAGTGTTCAACTTCGTTTTCTGTTTAGAGTTTTGTTAGTGAATCACGCTGAAACATTTGTCTGAAATTAGCTGTAGTTTGGCGTTAATGTCCATCATGCCCAGAAATAATAAATAGAATAGAGTTATACTGATACTTAATATTAAATTAAAGATATAAAAAGTTCATATGATCACTGGAAAAAGTATGATTAGTGATGCTACATTTTCTATAGCAACTATATTAATTTAAAACTATGTAACAATTTAACTAAATAATTAAGAGAGATGAGTGAGCATGACTAATGAACCAGAACCATTTCAAAGGAACTAGAAACTACAGATATCGTATCACGTCCATGACGTAGGCGCATCTGGTTAATATTTCCCGGATGATTCGTTGTTACTTATTGAGAAAAAACTATTAGTACCATCAATCATGAAAAAGGAGATAATGATTGGCTACTATGAACTTTTTTACTATTATACTGCTCCATATCTATCGTCTACAAGTGGGGTGTCCGGATAAGAATAACACCCTCTCATCTCCTCCCCCGTTGGATATCCGTAAAATTCGACTAAGGGAAATCAAGAAGACGGGCAGCAGCGTCTTTCTATTGGATTACCTACCACCTACACTGCGACCTCGAAGACACCTGCAAAGCGTGGAGATTATGGCACCCCCTCCCTTCTTAGAGGAGGCCTTTGTTCAGCAGTGGACATTTTTCGGTTGCTGATAATCTATCATCTATACAAGGGATTTTTAGTTAACATTTGTCATTGTGTTAACAACTAATAACATACAATTCCACACCAAGTGTTTAATTGAAAAAAATATATAAACGTGGAACATGCTTTTTCTGCCTTCCATTCATTTTCTGTTCTCATCAATTTGATCGCGCAATATCCTTCTTGATATCCCTTGAATCCGTCGTACATCCTTTTGATAGAGATTGAAGATTACACCCCGATAGTTTATGTTAAAGTTACTTTTCCATTACTTACTACTGCTAACTTAAACATTACTTACTAGAATCACATTGAAAAATCTACATAAACAGACATCGTAAACAATATTTCAAAACAGTATTTGATTATATGATTATGCCATTGATATAAATAAACGAAGAACTCTAATTGCTTTCGCTCAATATTATCTCGGTAAATAATTTAAACATATTTCTTTAGATTAAAACTTGTGGTAAAATTCAATGTCGCCTTGATTAATTTTATTTCTTGAATATTTGCATTGTTTATTGAGAAATCGATGTATGGTGTTTTGTAAAACGTGGCAATATTGAGGAAACAATTTTTACATTCAGTTTACATTGCAAGTAACTTCCTACAAATACGTAATGTATTAGAAATTGTTAGTAGTGATGTCAGTATCTGCTGATGTCACGAAGTAATGTTAGTTAATGCAAACGACTCGCGTAGGCTTTGAAAGTTGCCCGATCAGGTAACGGATCCTTATGATTAAGAATCTAGATATACAAACACTCTCAACGAACAATCTCAAAAAAGTTCTAACTGCTTTCACGAACGAAACAGCAAATAATTGACGATATGCTAGGCATAGCGTCCATCGTTCTGACAGTCATTTCGGCGTTTCTTTAGTAATTGGATTAAGTAACTTATATACAGCCGAATTATTTCCTCTTCATTGTTAGACATATTCATTAATCATATTTATTTTTATATAATTTAAAATGTCATCATTATGCATGGCCTTCACTGTAATTTTTTGTATGTTTATTTGATTTGGGCCTGACAGTGGCTCATATTCCATATTTGATTTTAATTAAACAAATATCCAACCGAGTCGATATTGCTGATAGCTGAACTCAGAAGATACATTATAACAAAAACACAGAGAAAAAAGTATATTATGATCAAAGATGTTCTCTTCTTCTATATCCTCTACCACATTCGTCATTCCTCTTTATCCACTTTCTATCTTATTCTAATATTAAGGTAACATTTCCTGGTAACTCTTTTGTACTTGGAGATAATGAGTCAAATTACTTGTCCTTAGCCTTACGTCAAATATGCCTCGTGATTTATACGAACTGCCCGAGTTTTTGCTATAGGTTACTGACGCCACGTCTTATTCGTTCCTATCCATTGAATGAATCATCATCGTATTTAATTGCATCACATTTAGTTGGTATTTTAGGTTGTAGTAACAGCTAGGTTGTAAAAATGATTTTTGTGTAAGTGCGTCCGCGGAGCCAAAGATAATGAGCGTCAAAGTTCTGAAGTGGGGGCTCGTAACGTCACGCCTCATTAAAAATTGTATACAGGCATGACGACACGCGAAATTTCAAACCACTATCTTCATCATTTTTTGTTTGACAAAAAAAAAATATAATATTGGATATTATAATTTTTTTGATAAACTAAATGGAGGACTAAATATTTTTTTTTGTCATCTTATTGTTCTATATTTCATCATCTAAGGGATTAGTTATTATCTACTTCAGCTCCAAGATCGTCTTCCCATATAGTGGCATTGGTACATCTTCCTTTTATTTAATTTGTTGTTTGGTTCTAAGCCAATTAATTTAGAACTATGCGTGGTCTCACTGTTGGTCAAATCTCCGAGTTTTCTTGGAGATTTTGCTCCTTAGATGGAAGACACTTTTAGTACAAACGGTTGGTCCCATTAAAGATGAGTCAGCTGTTGCCAACTTTGGGTATGACATCGATATATTAATAATATATAGACTCTTTAGTAATACGTATGTAGGTTAATGCTCGACCGTTAAAACCAGTTTCATTTTCTTCGGAAAGGAACTTGTACTACAGGTTACTATAGCAAGGCATCTTTTTCAACTGATACTATTCGATTTGCAAAATCTTCTGTAGAAACGCTTAGCAAACCAGTTTCAATAAGAAATAAAAATAAAACTGTGACGTCATCATTACAACAGTAGGTAACTAGTAATAACAGTATTGTTGTGTAACAGCGAGTCATGGACTTAAATTTATAGCAATCAGACAGTAAATAGACAAAAATCTTTTTTTTTTAAATTGAACCGACTTCAATATCACTGAAAAGTATAAAATAATTTAAATATTATTGAAGTTGGTGTTAGCGTACCTGCTGTGTATATTTGGCACCAACTTCAATAATATTTAAATTATTTTATACTTTTCAGTGATATTGAAGTCGGTTCAATTTTTTTTAAAAAAGATTTTATTTTAAACTTTTTAGTGATATTTTCATATATAAAGATTGAACCATCGAAAACCGTAAAATTATCTAGGTAGGTTATGATCACATTATCGTCTACATAGTTTTACATAATTCATGTTTCTTCAGAAAAAAATATCCGGTCGTAATGAAATTTGCATGGAAACATCATAGTAGTTTACTCTCTCGAATAAAAAAAGAATCATCGAAATCGGTTCATAATTGTCAGAGCAATGTAATGGAGAACATCAGTTTTATGGTTTTTACCAGATAAATTCCTCCACATCGTTCATGGTCCTCCAGGAAGTTCTTATCCGGTTGTAATAAAATTCATACAGATTCAATACAGTGGTTTCTTCTTTCGAATAAAAAAAGAATCATTGAAATTGGTAAATATTTGCCAGAGTTATGACTATTTTTGTCCGACCGAGCGAGTCCGAGCGACTAAAACGTCATCTATATAGGCTTTCTTGCAGCTCTCAGTGCGCAGTCACCATTCTTGTTTTTTCAGGAACTACTTATTACTAAGCAATAATTTTTTTATGGGACCTAATTAACGGATTAAAGAATGGATGGAAGAAAGATTTTTTCAAATCGGTTCATAATTGCCAGAGTTATGCGCGAACATACATAGAAAAAAAAATATATACAGACGAATTGAGAACCTCCTCCTTTTTTGAAGTCGGTTAAAAATAAGAACACGTCCTGTGAAGTATTGAACTCTTTGTGTTTGTAATAAGGTTGAAAATGGGGTAAAATGTAACACCTTGTTATACCTATTACAGTAGAGTTAAGTGTTTAAAACAAACATTTTAAATTAAAGTCTTAAATATGCAGTCCTAAAACTGTTAAGTATATAGGTATACTATAGGTATAATAGTATAGGTACTATGTATAAGTATACAATATTCTATCAAAATATTACTAAAGTTATGGTCACGTTATAAGATTAAATTAATACTAGCATAATTACCATTATAATAAAACTGTATACAAAAAATAACCGTTCCTAAGATTTTATACCTGTATCATCGTCAATTTCCAAGAAATCTTTTAGACAAATTAGTTACGAGAAAAACTCCACCGCCGAATATACCTTGTCGATTAATACTGGGATTTCCTCTATGTCACTTAATAAAATTAATCATTACCTCAGGTTTAAGGTATGTTTAGATTATCCTTTAATTTTTTTGCCAACGGATTATTAATATCGGTACTCATAAGCATGACTCAAACCCGGGTTCATAGCCGAGGTACACGCATTTGACATTTTGAATAACGTTCCACTATATAATTCATAAAACCCAAACACCTTTAGTCAATATACATAATAAATTTACATATAAAGGTGAATAGGTAAATGGCTAACCCATACATGGTACCAGACTAACAAAACATTAATGTCAATATACAGAGTGTAAGGGACATCGTACCGAAAAAAAAATTATAAGACGTCAACATGTCCGTTACAACATTACAGTAACCATTTATATGGTAAATAACAAATTACTAACTTTGGAATGAAACTAATTTTACGGATTATATCGCGGTTTATTTTTAACGTCGGGAAATTATAATCAAAAATAAACCGCGATATAATCCGTAAAATTAGTTTCATTTCAATGTGTAATATTCGCGTAAGTATCAGAAATCATTAAATTACTAACTTATTAATTTTCGAGCATGTAATGAATATATGCGGAATAATGTTTATTTTTCAAATTACATTGCTAATTTTCTAAAATAATAATAGTTAATTGCCTATTAATTAATTGCCTATGCACTGTTTTTGTGAATAAAGAATAAATAAATAAATAAAAATAAAATAAAAACACAAATAATTAATTAATTGTTTTTAAATTATGCTAACAATGATGTTATACTAATTTTATTTAAAAGAAGTGTTTTTTTTTTTTTGGAAATTCATGAAAAAGCCGATGAAAAATTTCAGCACTAGGATGTTCAGCATCGTGTTCTGGATCCCTGGTATCGGTTTTCGGTACGATGTCCCTTACACCCGTTATATATTCCGATCCCTGTAAAGCTAATGTTATGTGTGTGCAGAAAGGATAGTTTTTATTTTGTTTTGTCGTATGGTTAGTGTTGTCAGAGTTTTCAAGCTGCCCTGAGACCTCTGACTTAGCTTAACGACTGCGGTCTAGATGACAATAGCCGGGACCGACTTTTAACGTGCCCTCCGAAGCACGGAGACGTTCAATTCAAATGCCACTAAACGGTCACCCATCTAAGGACTTGCTTACCCATCTGATCGTTTACCGAACAGAGGTTACAACTAGCTATATGCGCTAAAAAGCTCTTGCCTCACGAGGTACTGCTTAACAGCAGAAGTTAAATGTGAGCCACTGTGACTTTAGTTCGGTCATGCTCGCCATCGAAAAGTCTTAGCTTGTGGCGGCTTTGTGTGGCGGGTCACCCCCTTCCCTCTAATATGGTTGAGGGGAGTGATGGCTGCTGCTCGAGTCAACTCGTGCGCGGGTGCTGCTTGTGGAGACCGGTCCGACTACTATCCCTTTGGCCTTTTAGCTTGTTGTATTTTTTGTCGTAATTTATTGTTTTCTTATTTTCTCCCTTGCTTTATGTTTCGAACGGCAGGACACACTATCGCTAATGTCGATTCAATTGTAACAAAATAAACAATGTTTAAAAAAAGCGAAAAAAATGACAAGCCCGCTGAGTTTCTTGCCGGATCTTCTCAGATGAGGCCGCGTTGTGATCCGGTGGTAGCTTTTAAAAAATTGACCATTCAAAAGTGCTAGCGTTAAGCCTATTTGAAATAAAGATTTTTGACTTTGACTTTGAAAATCAAAAGATTACAAAACCCAACAAACCTACATTGAGCAATGGCGCATTCAGGCTTATTGCTTATTAAAACAAGACCTATTCAAGTATAACGTACATTTGTGCTAAACGAAAGAAGCTACAAGAGAAGAATATTTCTTCAATTTTTTACTGAACCTGTCGAAACTACCTACCCATTATAGAAGTCAATGGCGATATAACCATGGATCGAAGCGATCTAGCTCAATAACAACCTAAGGGAACTTCAATTTTGTTTTTGATTTTGTTTTATGTTACGTAGTTTTTAGCTTATAATCCCTTATCTCCGATGTTTGTGGAGGGAAAAAAATCGGAAATAATTATAGGTAGGTATAAATGTCTATCTATATTTTACAGAAGAAATAAAATTATATTTCTAAGAAGTACTACAGTTTTAGTGATCCTAGAAAACTTCGACAAACAAACGTGGTTTTGCAGTTTGTTATTTTTTTGCTATCTGAAGTGTTAGACGAATAGTAAAATAACATTAATAGGTCCAAAGAAGGCATGGATTCCTCGGTGCGCGAGTCCGATTCGCACTTGATCGGTTTTTTTATTTAAAGTATTATTATGAAAACCCTATCAAAATGTATTTAAATCGTTTAGAAAGAGTAAGTGGACAGAGTCGGATAGACGCAGGTAGAGAAAATTAGTATTTGAAGATTGCAAATTACTTGCAGCGGTAATTTTTGATCACAATGCCATCTGTTAGCGAGTAGCGAGAATACGAAATACCATTTTCTAGCTCATGTAAACCGATAGTGAGATTATCATTAGCTATTTCCGACTCATGTGTCACCGGGCCCGACTTGGCACAGATACCTACTAGAGTATATTTCATTGAAAACGAAGTTCATTTAGCCACTGATTTCAATTCACTACTGGTTGCTAAAAATCAATCGGAAATTATCTGATTCTATAATCCTCTTTCTATTGTAAATCACAAGTATTTGTCTAGGTACCTTGAAAATTACCATAAATTCTTGAACAATGGCGTATTTACATATACTGTAGTACTAGTACGTATAGATATAGTATACGCAGCAGAAATAGATACGTCATAGATATTACGTATGTGTTAGTTGACTTCCTACTTGGCTCGTTTAATACACATACACCACGTTTGCTTTTCATCGAAATATTAATATCCAAAGTATTAAGAACAGAACTAAGTACGTCATAGACCTTCGCATAATAATATCGAACCGTGTAATACGATGACGTCTTAGGGTGAACCACACTTGTGCGTATTTGTGAATACCGTAGTGACGACTTGAACTGTCACGTATAAACTTACGCATATAGGAATATACGGGGCAAAATAATAATGAGCGAACTTTGTATTATACAGTTTTGGCACTAATGTTGAAATGACGTATAACGTAAAAACCGAGCAGTATCTACATCTCCTAAAACATAAATGTTCCATCAAAATATTAATACAGAGAAAATTGTGTTTATGATCCATGAAAATCTTGTAAACACATACTAACATTACGACAAGTTTGTTTACTACACGCGATATTTTCTCCCCTACAATAAAAAGATCACCGTCAAATTAAAAACTAATTTAGTTGGTCGGTGTGAATTTTCGAAATTTTACATTCTAGGCACTCATTGGCACTAAAACCGGATGATAATGTGTAACCGATTCGACGCATCCTTCAGCTGTTTGGCATGAGAAAAAAATAACGTGCGGCCTGATGAATACAAAGGCCGGTTTTAGGTTGAATGCCACACTGTGGCTTGAAATACACTAACAACTATTATTACTTTTATTTATTGTTTCTTTTATTTCCTCGGCAGTGCCATTCATTGCGCTTGTGACGCCTAAGCCTGATATTATCATACGGATTTTTATTAATGCCTTACCAACTAAATTAAAAAAAAGTATTAATATTCATTGCGTGTGCAATACAAAGTCTTTAAAAACTTCTGTGGAAGAAATACAAGATTGGATTCGTATAGCTGGTACAAAATAGTAAATAAATTATATATTCAGCAAATGAGTTATATCATCAGCAGCCGAAACGTCCACTGCTGAACAAAGGCCTCCCCCTTAGAAGGGAGGTGTTGCCATAATCCCCACGCTTGGCAGGCTTGGGGATTACAGTATCGGTGGTAGGTAATCCAATAAAAGACGCTGTTGCCCGTCGTCTTGTTTCCCTTAGTCGCCGTAGTTAGTCTTATGGGAGGGTGCTATTCCATCCAGGTAGGTACCACCGCAGTGTTAGATATTTTTCCACCAAGTGTACAAATGCTGTGTTCCGGTGTGAAGGCATTATAGCTGGTGAAACTACGTGACACAAAATACTTAAGAGTAATATCTAATGTCTTAAGGGTCAGCAACGCGCTAGTGATTCTTCTGGTGTTTAAGTGTCTATAGGCTGCGGTGACTGCTTACCATCAGGCGGCCCGCATGCTTTCTTGCCGCTTTGGTAATATTTAAAAAAAAACTCCGTATAATAATGCTCTCAGAGTACCGCTGGGTCTGCTTGGTTGCGCTGTAGTGCGTCGGGTATGTTTGCCGAGACCTGGATTGATTAGCGGTTTTGCAGCCATCATGAGGAAGACATACATGCATCTCTACTTGCACGTGTCCTCGGCAGCAATTCGCATAAGTATTTTCTCATAACCGTGGAAGGGAGGCGACCATGTTACAGATAATGATGCGGCCCCCACGCTTGGTTAAAACCTTTAGTTTTACTTTCAACTAGTGGAACCGCGCAGCTCCGCAATTTTTAACCGACTTCAAAAAAGGAGGAGGTTCTCAATTCGTCTGTATATATATTTTTTTTTTTTTTTTTTTTATGTATGTTCGCGCATAACTCTGGCAATTATTAACCGATTTGAAAAAATCTTTCTTCCATCCATTCTTCAATCCATTGATTGGGTCCCATAAAAAAATTATTGCTTAGTAATAAGTAATTCCTAAAAAAACAAGAATGGTGACTGCGCACTGAGAGTTGCAAGAAAGCCTATATAGATGACGTTTTAGTCGCTCGGACTCGCTCGGTCGGACAAAAATGGTCATAACTCTGGCAAATATTTACCAATTTCAATTATTCTTTTTTTATTCGAAAGAAGAAACCACTGTATTGAATCTGTATGAATTTTATTACAACCGGATAAGAACTTCCTGGAGGACCATGAACGATGTGGAGGAATTTATC
Organism: Furcula furcula; assembly: GCA_911728495.1. Lineage (NCBI taxonomy): Eukaryota > Metazoa > Arthropoda > Insecta > Lepidoptera > Notodontidae > Furcula > Furcula furcula. The sequence continues at coordinate 10,367,445 of OU452250.1, forward strand.
TGGTAAAAACCATAAAACTGATGTTCTCCATTACATTGCTCTGACAATTATGAACCGATTTCGATGATTCTTTTTTTATTCGAGAGAGTAAACTACTATGATGTTCCCATGCAAATTTCATTACGACCGGATATTATTTTCTGAAGAAACATGAATTATGTAAAACTATGTAGACGATAATGTGATCATAACCTACCTAGATAATTTTACGGTTTTCGATGGTTCAATCTTTATATATGAAAATATCACTAAAAAAGTTAAAATAAAATCTTTTTAAAAAAAAATTGAACCGACTTCAATATCACTGAAAAGTATAAAATAATTTAAATATTATTGAAGTTGGTGCCAAATATACACAGCAGGTACGCTAACACCAACTTCAATAATATTTAAATTATTTTATACTTTTCAGTGATATTGAAGTCGGTTCAATTTTTTTTTAAAAAGATTTTATTTACGTTGGTGACCCACTTTTTTTTTTCTTTTAAACCACCTCTGGATTAGAGCGAACAAAACAAAAATTATTTAAACCTGTCAAGCCGTTTCTCAGTTTTAGCGAGACTAACGGACATTAATTTTTAACCGACTTCAAAAAAGGAGGAGGTTCACAATTCGTCTGTATATATATATTTTTTTTATGTATGTTCGCGCATAACTCTGTTAATTATGAACCGATTTGAAAAAGTCTTTCTTCCATCCATTCTTCAATCCATTGATTGGGTCCCATAAAAAAATTATTGGGTAGTAATAAGTAGTTCCTGAAAAAACAAGAGTGGTAACTGCGCACTGAGAGCTGCAGGAAAGCCTATATCGATGACTTTATGTCGCTTTTTAAGGACAAAAATGGTCATAACTCTGGCAAATATTTACCAATTTCAATGATTCTTTTTTTAGTCCAAAGAAAAAACCACTGTATTAAATCTGTATGAATTTTATTACAACCGGATAAGAACTTCCTGGAGGAACATGAACGATGTGGAGGAATTTATCTGGTAAAAACCATAAAACTGATGTTCTCCATTACATTGCTCTGACAATTATGAACCGATTGCGATGATTCTTTTTTTATTCGAGAGAGTAAACTGCTATGATGATTCCATGCAAATTTCATTACGACCGGATATTTTTTTCTGAAGAAACATGAATTATGTAAAACTATGTAGACGATAATGTGATCATAACCTATCTAGATAATTTTACGGTTTTCGATGGTTCAATCTTTATATATGAAATATCACTAAAAAGATTAAAATATAATCTTTTTAAAAAAAAATTGAATCGACTTCAATATCACTGAAAAGTATAAAATAATTTAAATATTATTGAAGTTGGTGCCAAATATACACAGCCGGTAAGCTAACACCAATTTTTTTTAAAAAGATTTTATTATATAAATAGATAATAATATCAAGACCCTGTTTTTCTTTATAAGATCAAAAATTAAACAATTAATGTATGAAAGCAGGCATGGTGGCTGATCGGTGGCGAAACAAATAGGGCCAGTAGGGTCGAATATAACACATTTAACCCTACCAATTGTCTTTGTCGTATAGAAGAAAATTATAGTTTCAATTACTTATACAGGGTGTACGGGACATCGTACCGAAAACCGATACCAGGGACAGTACATGATTCTGAACACTCTAGTGTTGAAATTTTTCATGGCTTTTTCATGAATTTCCAAAAAAAATAACCACTTTTTTAAATAAAATTAGTATAATATCATTATTGGTATAATAATAAAGCATAATTTTAATTTATAAACAATAAATTAATTATTTGTGGAACATTTATTTAATTATTTATTTATTTTAGAAACTTAGCAATGTAATTTGAGAAATAAATATTATTCCGCATATATTCATTACATGCTCGAAAATTAATAAGTCAGTCATTTGTCATTTTCCATATAATGGTTTCTGTAATGCTGTAACGGACATTATTTGACATCATATAAAAAAAAATCGGTACGATGTCCCTTACACCCGTAATACATACACTTTTACACTTTGCCCGATATACATTAAATATTATTATTTTACACGTTACGTTTCTGATAATTGAATTGTTATTTCAATTTGTTTTGTTAGAAATGTATCATTCACGTCAACATCAGACCCTAGCGAGTCACTTGCGTAAATGTGCTGTGTACGTTTAAATAGAAAAAGATCTATTGGCATACATCTGTTGACTCGGAATATGACCTCTGGTGTACCGTTGTAGTTTGTACTGAAGTCACCTCTGTATCATATCTGTAAATATTGATAATTTTCAGAAAGATTGTAGAGAATGTAGAGAATGGACTATTCTAAAATTTCGCTTTATCCAATATTAGGTATAGTTTCCGTTTCTCAGTACCCTGTGAGGTGTCCGGGTAAGAATAGCGCCCTCCCATCTCCTCTCGTTGGGTGTATGTAAGAGACGATTAAAGGAAAACAAGAAGACGGGCGGCAGCGTCACCCATACTGCGATCCCCAAGACACTTGCCAAGTAAGGGGATTATGGCAACCCGCATCTTCTAAGTGGAGATCTTTGTTAAGTAGTGGATGTGTTTTGACTGCTGACGACAGTTCCTAAACAAAAATAAATTGTTAGGTATATTCATATCCTTCGGAGTCGCTGGACGCTCGGTGTACCTTTGAGTGTCCATTGAGTACGGCGGCGACTCCGAGGAGGACGGCAGCGGGGTTTCGGGCTTAAAGGCAAGGCACTGAGGGGCCCCTGGTGCAGATCCCACCGGAGAGCCCTCTCATGTGCCGATGCGACAGCCGCGGGGGTTTTAGTGGGTAAGAATCCCACATACCCCGGTCGAGCCCCACAGCTCCCTGGGATCTTTGGACGATTTCCCCAGCGTCAAAAAAAAAAAGAAAGAAAGTATATTCATATATCGTTTTAGCGAATGTTTCTAAGCTGATGAAAACCATTTTTAGTAGGTATACCTACAGATATGCAGATACAAGTATCTGCTGCAGTAGGGTGACATATAGATAAAGCATCGCGCGGACAACATACCGATGATAGACTCACTAAAACTCTACAAAATTTAAAACTCATAAATTAACACATGCTTCGTAAAGAAATCTCAAAATACATGAAAAATCGCAACAAAACTTACATTTCTATACATTTCTTGCTATATGTAATGTTGCTACAATAATGTTATCTGTTATTGGATAGTTGGCTACAATCAGAAGCAGCTGGTAATTATTCATCTGGAAACCAAAATAAATAGAAAATATTGCGTCTGTACGTTTCTATTATTCTCGTACAAGTTTCTGGGAAAATGCAGCGGTGTTTAAAAAAACCCGTAATCAGTGTCGAGTGACGATCGCTTTGGCGCTTGCAATGTCTGGAGTGTTTTGGCAGATGGCAAGCTGGTCTGAGGTTACGACCGGGCCCCGCCCACTTCCTCGTAGTAAATATATTTTAGACACCCTTCAGGTGTACTCACGAGGCACTTCGGTTCTCAGCGGGGGCGCGTTGTGAACCGGTGGTAAACTCACTTTCTCTAAGCGGCAGCCCAAGCCGAGGCCGTGCCTCCCTGAGGTGCCCTTGTGCTAGTCGCTACCCAAACCCTTCTGGCTGGAGCGCTTTAAGCGCTCGCCCTCTTGTCCGGTGAAGCTGTAATGGCCATCTGCGGCCAACAGTACTACTCCTACAAAAACAAAAAAAAGAGGAAACACTAACAAGCACATCCACCGAATGAGGCTATTGTCGCAGTTAAATATCAATTAGTGTTAATTATCATCATCACCATAACCATCAACAGCTGAAAGACGTCCTCTGGTGAACAAAGGGCCCTTTAGAAGAGAGGGGTTGCAATAATCCCCACGCTTGGCAGGCGTCTTGGGAGTATAAGTGAAAGACGCTACTGCCTGTCTTCTTGTTTTCCCTTAGTCGCTTCTTACAGGCACCCAACGGGAGGAGATGGGAAGGCGCTATTCTTACCCGGACACCTCACGGGAAGATTATTTCGATACTCGATGCAAATTAATCATTTATACTTGGTTAGTCAGTAGAGATATCGAATATCTCGTACTCAATAATGAAACATAAGCATAAACGGCTCTGACATACTAAAATAATCAAATAAAAAAAAAAGCTAAATGAGAACTTACGGTAATTGACATTTGTGAGTGTGGCAGTATTGAAGACACTTGCAGAGTCTGAGCAATTCCTCATCAAGATTAGAAGATTCTAATCGATTTATATCATTGACGACTCGATAAAAGGTCACAAAAATAATAAGAGCACAGAGTACCAGTGTATTCGTATTTTGAATTCTTACTTAATGCCCGACTGCCCCAGAAGGAGGGTTATGTTTTTCGAGAGTGTGTATGTATGTCTATTTCTTTGGCACGGGCTACAGCCTAAACCGCTTGATGAATTTCGACTTATTATATGTCTTAAGACCCGTCTCAGTTGTGGGAGTGACATAGGCTTTTTCGAAAAAGTTATCTCTCATGAGACACACGGTTTGGTGAAAGAAATTTCATCCAAACTTATAGAAGTCTCAGGAGACCGCCGGCTTTTTCTGCCAACGTATAAGCTTGGCCATACAAAGGGGTAACGCCGCCAGTCTTTTAGGTACCCTTCCCACCCAGTGCGGCGACAAGTTTTTTACCTAGTATAAGTGTACATGTTTGTAAATAAACTGTAAATATTTAGTTTCAATAAATATTATATTTAAAAAAAATATAATGTTAGATTTTTGAAATATGAGCAATAATAACTCAAAAAACTCAAAAAACGGTATTGAACCAAGATTCTGAGAGATTAGACACTGAAAAACATCGCTGCGAATTTGGATTTCCGGTGGAGCACTACGCTAATCGGTCACCCTCATTTGACGGAAGTGTGGCGTACGATCGTCACACGATTGTATGTATTTGATACATCATAATATATTTTTATATTCGTTGCTATCCGTTAAATAAATGTAGCTCTTTCTTTCTATTTCAGTAGGAAATTTATAAAATCGAGATATAATCACGAAACAAGTACATATTTAGAACATAATTCTCAGGCAAACATCAGCGTGCGTGCATCACGTGGTATACACAGACGTCTTTGGCACGAATTTACCTTGTTACCCATCGATATAATATATAAACTAGATTTGGTGTCACGGTTCAAAACGTGGTAGCGTGAAATAGCGCCCTTGTGTCGCTATTTCTTTACAAGCCACATCCTGACGAATTTAATTTTGCCGATAGGAGTGTCGCTACTGTCTATATGAAACTGTCAAACTACACGTAATTAACATAATAGAAATGTTAGTTCACGTTTCCGCCACCAGCACAGATAAGTTTTCAACGTCCGCGACCACATTTTAGATGTCATTTTGTTCGTGAATGTTCATCTAGTTTACATATTATATCGATGTTGTTACCTATACAAATATCATAAAGTTTATAAAATCAGTATCATCATGTACGGAATATACGGAACTTTCGTATTCACGTAAACTATAATTTTACTATATACGTAAAAAGTAAGTACTTAAAAATTGAATCTTACGACATACAATATTTTGTTTTCACCTCATCGTCGTTAGCAGCCGAAGGGCGTCCACTGATGAACAAATGCCTCCCCCTTAGAAGGGAGGGGTTGCCTTAATCCCCACGCTTGACAGGCGGCTTGGGGATCTTACCATCATGGGTTTCTACCTCATACATTAAAAGAAATAAAATTAGAATGAATGTTTGTAACATTGGTATATGTTATAGAATAATATAAAAAAAACTTTCTTTCCTTTGCCCGATATATTTATTAAACTTCGTAAACATAAAAAAAGATTTTTAATAGGTATTGGCAATATTAATCTTATTACATTTAGATTTAGATTCTAAATCATTATAACTTACAAGTTTTTTATTCTTATGTATACATATGCCTATACATAAAAAACGAAAATTGACTAATAAAACGTAAATACGAGAATCAATTACATAATTGTAGCTGATTCTTTGATGATTTAATTGGTGTGATTAATAAAGACCGACACAAATTGCGGATAGACTATCGCAAATTTGGCAGAACATTAATGCGATTGGTAGTACCTAACAGAAAGGACATTAGGTTACTGACCTCAGTACACTAAAAGGTTAATGTATAATAGAAGGGTATAAATCCGTTTCTCCGGTAGCAATAAAGCATAGATGAAAACAAAACCCTTATGATAGGATATTAACATAAATAATAACAGCCCTGGTTTATGTCCCACTGCTGGGCACGGGCCTCCCCTCAATGTGAGGGGGCTTAGGCTATAGTCCACCACGCTGGCCAAGTGCGGGTTGGCGGACCTCACGCATAATTCGAAAGCTATTTAGGCTTTCTCAGACATGCAGGTTTCCTAACGATGTTTCCCTTCACCGAAAGCTAGTAACAATCGCACAAAGACGATTCGAACATGATTAATTAAAGAAATCAGAGGTGCAAAATGTACTAAGGAGACGTATTGTGAATTACACTCAAGTGGCGTGGCACAGGCACGCCTGCGCCGCGCCGCTAACAGTCACAACTGAAGCGACACACAAGGAGCACGTCGCTTACTATATGGGACGATTATTATTTATCAGCAACAAAAATGCGTAATGATATAGAATATAATAAGTAATACAGTTCTGCGAAATTGTCGAACAATTACGACTCTTTAGGACTTTACCAATAGTAATATATAAAATATATCAGCCAATAGTAATATATCAAGAGTCTTTCTTCAGCACAGACGTTCTCTCCAATGTGTATGCTGTTTCTGAAGACTTTTGACAATATAATATGGAAACATTCTTGTGACATTTTATACACTGTGCGAAAACGGTCTCGATATTCATGTAATTTTTCCATTGTTTTATAATATCTAGGCTATCGCAACGAAATCGCTTCGCCTCTTCTATATAATTTCAATCGCGTCCGTGCCGTATCCGTTCCACGCCTGCGCCGCGCCTTATGCCTTACGCCGTTTGTGTGTATTTCGCGCCTAAGAGGTTATTCATGTCGTTAAGGAAAAATTGGTCAATTAGCAAAATCTTCAACACCCGGTGTGTTTTGCTAATTGACCAATTTTCTGGACTTCTCTCTGTATGTTGTTTCATATAGAATCGTATTTTTTATTATATCAATGTTAATATGACTGCCATACATTTGAGTGTCAGGCCACCGAACTCTAAAGGCGCGGGTTTGACGCCCGTGTGAGGTCAACTCCGCAGACGGAGTTTTCGCCAACTCAGGTCGGAGTTTTATTGTGATCGTGCCCTTTCTTTGAATTCATCTTTTAGTACAACGTAACTTTTAATAAGGATTTAATGTACCTGTATTGGAATATACGAATGTGTGTATGTATTTATCCGTTTCCGTTGTTCAAGGAAACTAAAAACAGCACAATGCTGTTATTGATGCGATATTGTTTTATTTAAGAGCTGGTATCTTCAACATGCTCCTTATCTGTTATTTTCATTACGGCTGTTTTCATTGATTCTTGTTATTAGTGCACATGCGTAATTACTAGCGTCGGAGACAGACAATGACAGATTTAATGTTGTTGCACCCCACTGAACCAGCTATTAACCTACATTCATATACACTACACAATATTATTGTACAAAATTATTCCGCAATACTGTATCGAGATAAAAAGAAACACGTATTTAAACGTAAACAATGATTCATTATAATGTATATTAAGAGTCTATAAAGCTATCCTCGTGCATCTACAAATCCGCCAATCAACATTCAAGATAAATAAATAGTTGATTCTAGCAAAGAGTATCGCGATACGTTTCTTGGATCCATCCAATATAAATATTTATGTTTAAATAATTCGTAAATCTTATTAGGCATCTTCCGCTAATAGCGGGTTCACAGGAGTCGGTTCTATTTGATCAGATTTTTAGTAAAGTGGAGGTTCAGTCAGTCACTTATGCAAGGGATTGTTCAAGCATCAATGTGTAGTCGGTGTGGAACACAGTGTGAATGGCACTGCAAATTCAAATTTCTTTATTATACATAGGCCTCTGGAGGCTCTTATATTGTGTCATTTTTTAACAAATACTGGTGTACTGAACTTAAGAGATTTAAATAACTTATGTCTCCAGTTACGAATGACAGTGCTTTACATAGCTGTGGGGAGACGTGTTAATTACCGTGAGTGAAGTGTCCTACTTGTCACATGTGATATGTCAAAAAACAAAAATATGTAAAAATATATGTAAAAGCAAAATCAGTTTCAACAGATTCAGACGGTTACATTTTTAAATTAATTTTAAATTGAAATAATACGAACTCGTTGAAAAATCTATAGTAAAACAAAAATTTAATTGAACTGATTGAACTTTTGCTAAAACACTTTAATATTGAATAAACGCGTTCTCTGGTCAGAACATAAAAATCGGGGCAAATTATATGCGATTTAAAAGTTAATCATTAAAATCGAACCGTGTGAACCCGCTATAAAAGATTGCTAGTGCGTACAGATAATGTGAAAAGATTTCAGTCAAAAATTAGAGTAGGCGACGTCGCGACGCGCCACGGCGCCACTGGCAAGAGTGGCAAGCAACATTGGCACGGGATCATAGCATTCTGTTTGTTTGTGAGCGTCTTCACATCTGTTTCATTAAACATCCGCCCGTTTCAGTACTGGACCAATTTTCAACGCAATCGGTGCGAGTGGAAAGTTCGTTGCACGTTTAGTAACGCAGTATTATCTTCTGATGCCATTTTGAGTCTTCTTGCCCTTTTCGATCGTTTTTCTTACGAGCTTGGACACGATGTTACGGAAACTAGTGGTGATCTTGTTCGATATCAAGGAGGTGTTCAGTGAATCACTAATAAACGTCCTTCTGAAAGACAGAGTGGAGACGATCCTGTAAATTACTGTGCAATAACTCTTTACATTTTAAGTTAAAAAAAGTATTTGAGTGTGATATTAATTTTAGTTTAATATAACAAATATATAGCGTTGCTTTCGTGGATTTGGTGAGAAAACGTTCCATTGCGTGTGTGATAGTTCTTTTGTTTCTAAAGTCCCAGTCTTCAGTATTACTGGAAAAGTGAATTCTGTGCTATCTAGAATGTCGGGATTGAAAAGATGTATCAGTCAAGTGTCTATGTTTATGACCGGAAAACCAATTAACTCATCGGAGTCGGCATGGAGGGAAGAATTACTAAAGTGAGTTATATCATTTGTTAGGAGTACTGCACTAATCGAATATTAAGCTACTTCATAGCTGTAAATAAACAGACAGGCCTCCCAGTCTGTAGAAACATCCAAATATTTGGCAACAGATGATTTTAACACGTTTCTCCTTCAGGATTTCCCAGAATCACTTGGCTTTGGCAATGATTTGAAAATGATTACGTTCCATGTACATTTAACAGTATTTCATTTACGATCAATACCTGTCCGAAACTAACTAAAGTAATTCACTGTAAACTGATATAAATTACGGTGATGATAAGGTTCATATTATCTAAAAAATATCAGTCGGATATTACCCTATCAAAAAGGAATGTCATCACATAATACAAGTAAATGTGAATGACAGGTGACAACGCTTTTTAACAATTGTCGCTATATTATGATATCCGATACATAAAATGTATCTACAGGTTTAATAAAAATCAGCCTTTATTCTACATTCGAAATGATGAATAATATCCAGAGAAATAAAACATCCAGCCCTACCTATGTAGATATAACAGATAGGTATCCGATCTAACTAGACAAGCTTGCGGTGTTTAATATTATAAGGCAACACATGTCAGTTCTTCTGAAGTGCCTAACTACAGATACTCTAATCCATAGATTATTTTTACTTAATAATCGTCGTTTTATGTGACCTTCACATCGCTTGATGTCATCCGCCGGCGCGGCGTGGGCGACCATACAATTTTAATAGAACGTAATGGTCACCCATGATATAAAGCGTTCATTAATATAAAAAAAGATTTATGCATATAAAAATTTGACTAGACTTAATTCCATTCCTAAAATAAATAATGTAATATTAGCTATAATAGCTAGATACATCTAACTGATCCACGTGGCTTCGCCAGCGGTTCATTTCTTTTTCACTCTAACATTTCAACTTTCAATTTTTGATCTTTTTTTATGTTAATTAATACATTTTGCTCTTTAAGCTTTCTTTTGACATGGAATTTCACTGTGTTCTTGATGCACCTCATCAATATCCAGATTCGACTCGCTGACTTTCCATTCAAGCACACCATCTGGCTGCCGGTTGATCTACTTACGCTTCGGCCATGCGGTCTACTTACGCTTCCACGGTTGATCTACTTACGCTTCGGCCGATCTACTTACGCTACTTCCACTTCCTGCAATGCTATTCTCTAACGTAACCTATCGTGGATGTGCTCGACGTCGAGCCAGCCTTGAATTCGACTTCGAGTATAACGATTTCAAATCCTCATATTATCAATCATTTCGGCTCGACGTCAAACTGACTTTCAAACTACTCGACCTTAACTAGTTCCAACTGAAAACCGTAAATTCTCGTGGCGCTAGTGCTGCGTAAACAAAGTTAGTGAATACGAACCCGCAACCACTGCCGCAACGTCGAGCTCAAGGATGTGGTGCTTTGAGAATAGCACTACCGTTCGGGGTCTGAGAACTATTTACATATCGGGACAAGATCCTTTCAATGGATCTTCCCTTTAATACACAGTTAAAGCTTATAAGAATAAAAATTGCAGACCAAAACAGGAACAAAATATTTATAAAATCTTTTTAAAAAAAAATCGAACCGACTTCAATATCACTGAAAAGTATAAAATAATTTAAATGTTATTGAAGTTGGTGTTAGCTTACCGGCTGTGTATATTTGGCACCAACTTCAATAATATTTAAATTATTTTATACTTTTCAGTGATATTGAAGTCGGTTCGATTTTTTTTTAAAAAGATTTTATTTTATACTTTTTAGTGATATTTTCATATATAAAGATTGAACCATCGAAAACCGTAAAATTATCTAGGTAGTCATAACCTACCTAGATAATTTTACGGTTTTCGATTTTACGGTATACCGTACGATAATGTGATCATATAGTATGCTATAGCATACTATATGATCACATTATCGTCTACATAGTTTTACATAATTCATGTTTCTTCAGAAAAAAATATCCGGTCGTAATGAAATTTGCATGGAAACATCATAGTAGTTTACTCTCTCGAATAAAAAAAGAATCATCGAAATCGGTTCATAATTGTCAGAGCAATGTAATGGAGAACATCAGTTTTATGGTTTTTACCAGATAAATTCCTCCACATTGTTCATGGTCCTCCAGGAAGTTCTTATCCGGTTGTAATAAAATTCATATAGATTCAATACAGTGGTTTCTTCTTTCGAATAAAAAAAGAATCATTGAAATTGGTAAATATTTGCCAGAGTTATGACCATTTTTGTCCTTAAAAAGCGACATAAAGTCGTCGATATAGGCTTTCTTGCAACTCTCAGTGCGCAGTCACCATTCTTGTTTTTCAGGAACTACTTATTACTATGCAATAATTTTTTTATGGGACCCAATCAATGGATTGAAGAATGGATGGAAGAAAGATTTTTTCAAATCGGTTCATAATTGCCGGAGTTATGCGCGAAAATACATAAAAAAAAAAAAAAAAAAAATATACAGACGAATTGAGAACCTCCTCCTTTTTTGAAGTCGGTTAAAAAACATATTTGACGGGCCCGTTGGTCTAGTGGTCAGACACCCTGCCTGCTAACCGATGGGTCGTGGGTTCGATTCCCGCCAAGTGTCTGGGTGTAGTTTATCTATTTAAGTATTTATTTACAAAAATAAAAAGTATATAAGTATTAGTATCAGTTGTCTGGTTTCCATAGTACAGGCTCTGCCTAGTTTGGGATCGGATGACCGTGTGTGGATTGTCCCAAGATATTATTATTATTATTATATTATACAATCGATTATTAATTTAATTAATAGCGGCATTGTATGCTAAGTGGCGTTAACACTTTATGGCATCGACGCCGCACGATTTTCAAGTCATGCGGATTTACTAATCGGCGCCCGCCCACTCAGTTTTGCAATCGCTCGTGAAAACCTAGAAATCATGCATAAATGAACACAGATCACTTGAATAGGTACTTAATCGTTTACGTTAGCTATAATAATTTATTATTATAGCTAACTTAAACGATATATTAAATTGATTGTAAATTATAATAGACCGGACGTATCGTAGATAAAGTCTATACCTACACTACACCTATACCTACGACATATTTGTAGCGACAGCGCAATGTGAAATAAATTATTTATTTTGCATAGGACTTATTTCCGAACTGTAGGGTAAAAGTGGGATAGTTGCCCCAGGGGTATAGTTGCCTCGATTGTAATTTCTCTAGTTTGGCGGATGATCACATGTTATTTTATTTATCTTTCGAGAGACTCTACAACTACCACTAAGTTGACCGTGTTGCATGTCTTTGTGCGATTTCATGGTAGGGCAACGTGACATCAAAGTTTTTGCGGGATAGATGGCCTCTTTTTCAGTGGAGCATCTATCCTATAAGTAATTTACATAGATTAGGCAATTATCCCCTACTAGCGACCCGCCCCGGCTTCGCACGGGTGTAATTGAGAAAAAAAAGAAGTGTTTAATTTTAACTTACTGCCTTTGATTATAGAATATCTTCAAAAATAATGTTTGTAGCTGACTTTTCGTAACGCAATATGAAAAAAAATTGTTTAGAAGTGACGCGTGAAAGAGCTACGACCTATCTATCCATGGGCAAAGTACTCAACGCTTAGGTTTAAGCCTGCAACGTTGAATCTCTGAATTTGTGATTTGTTAATTGTATTTTTATTTTTATTAGAAACTGCAGACGTGTACCGGTGTACAATTTGGGTGGATTAAGGACAGGAACAGAACACCATTTCTTTAAAACCAATTTATGGAAGCAATACGGGCTTCCTTGTTCGGTTTCATCGTTAAGACGTAGACGGGGGTCAACCGGGGAATTCTTACCCACTAAAACCCCCGCGGCTATCACGTCGGCACATTAGAGCGCGGTCCTGGGATATTTGTCGGGATCTGCACCAGTTGATACCACTCAGTGCCTTGACTTTGAACCCGCCGCCGGAGAGGCACATTATAGTTCCCCGGGAACCTGTCACGGTGCTCACGGTTACAGGGGTCACGGGGGACGCCTTTAATGGGATTTACGGGACCCTGTTGGTGGTCAACCGGGTATGTCGGATTCTTATTCACTAAACCCCGTTGCTACGGCCGTTAAATCAGTACATAAGAAGGAGACCTGGGTTATCCGGTGATATCTGCACCAAGATCCCTCAGTGGCTTGCCTTTGAGCCCGCCACCAGGGGGCACAATAAAGCCACCTGGGAAACTATCATCGTGCTCAAAGATACGGGGATCGCGGGGGAAACCTCCAATAAGTCCCACGGATCCCATGGGGAAGTCAACCTGGGTATTTGGGATTCTCACCCACTAAAACTCCCGTGGCTGTCACATCGGCACATGAGAGGGAAACCTGGGTTCTCGGGTGGGTTCTGCACCAGGTGTCCCTCAGTGCCTGGCCTTTGAGTCCGCCACCGGGGGGCAAGCATATTATATCCCAGATTTACCTTATATTATTTGGAATGATAATGATATATATGTAAAATAAACTTCTCTAGTACTTGATTGTTAAGTATGTACCTCTTTAGGTTTTTACTTACTTAGATAAAACTTCTAAATAAATTCAGTTAATATATACTTAAACCTTGAAAAAATAAAAAAGATATTAAAAATAAAAAGTTTAAAAGTACACAAAAAAATCCCAATGAGAAATTTGAACCCGGACTCTGCTGTGCTTAGAAGAGGCTTTCGTAACCTCCAGACCACGGCTACTCTAATTCTATTATTTGAATTACTTGATCATATTGCATGTAGCGTGATATTTTATCTTATGTATTAAAGTTATACGTGTACAGTACCTAATTTACGTACTAAGCTAATCTAAGTGAAAATATTTGTACCGCCATCGGTGGAGTAATAATACTGCTTTTTAACCCTGTTAAGGGATAAATTTAAAAACAGATCCCCTCAGTGCTTGCCTTTCAGCCCGCCACCGGGGGGCACAATAAAAAAATAACCAATCACCGTGCTCAAAGTTTCGGGGATTACGGATAGACCTCCAATAGGCTCCCAGGATCCTGCGGGCGGTCGACCGCGGTGTGTAGGATTCTTACCCTCTAAACCCCTCACGGCTGTCCGCACAAAATATGGGGTTACCCCTCAGTGCAAGGCAAGGGCCTTTGAAGCCACTGCCGGGGGCGCATTATGGCCCTCCGGGAATCTGTCACCGTTGTCACAGTTATAGCGGTAGCGGGGACACGTTTAATATGTCCCCAGGATCCTGTGGGGGATTCTTACCCACTAAAACTCCCGTGGCTGTCACATCGGCACATGAGAGGGGAACCAGGGTTCTCCGGTGACATCTGCATACGTACAATACATGCATATTGTATTCCTACCCAAACAGACATTTTGGAAATATATTTTCATTATTTTATTTTTATTATATTTGGGAAACAAACAAATGATACTACTTATTACTAATATAAGATCCAATAGTACAAACAATTAAGTTTCCACTAATAACTAAATCATAACATTAGAGAGAAGCTAACTACGTATGCATGATTTTAAATTTAAAAAAAGTATTAAATTTAAAAAATATATTAGAAATAAAAAGTGCCGGAGTCAATATGAGTTAAATATTTAAAACATCGAATCTTAATATAAATAAAAAAAACAAAGTTTAAAAACACAAAAAAAAATCCATACACGGGTAGCGAACCCGGACAGTCCATACTTAGAGGACGCTTCCGTAACCACTTGACCAAGGAACTTTGATTTTATTCTTCGAATTACCCTATCTTATTCTTGTGATATATTTGTACCGCCGTCGGTTGAGTAATAATACTCCTTTTTTACCCTTTTAAGGGATAAATGAAAAAAAATATGAAATACAAATTCAATTAACTTTCTTAACGAAAGTCTGTGCAAATTTTCAAGTCAATAGGACTAAGGAATCGCGTTCTCCCCTACAAACTTTGCCCCCCTGTTTCACCCCCTTAGAGATTGAATTTCGCAAAAACCCGTCTTAGTGAGCACCTTTGTCCTAAAAGGAACCCCCATGCAAAATTTGAGACTTCTAGCACTTGTAGTTTCTGAGATTTCGTGATGAGTGGGTTTTTGCTTACTCTTTTATATAATAAGATATGGGATAGAAGCCCCAAAATTTAGAGGTCCGCAAAAATCGCTAATACTCTGGAAATATCAAAGATGATGGTTTTTCCTTTCATAAGTTTGAAGATAATAAATCAAAGTACCTACCCGTATTACAAATAAAGAATTTTGATTTTTTTCACTGAGAGATATAAAGTAATTTTAAAAAGTGTGGCAACTATCCCACTTTTACCCTATAATATGAGTCAATATTTTCGTAAGTAAGGGACCATCCAGGCAGGTTCAGATATTTAACCATATAATATAACCACAGCAATCTCAGATATTCTGCCGCCAAGCAGCCGTATAGTAAACATTGCTGTAGGACACTGTAGCTGGCAAAATTACCGGGATCTGAAGACTTAATAACTAATGTCTTGTTTGAAGAGGGGCAATACAACGTCTTGCTTGGCTCATCCCTAAGTTAAGTAAAAATAAATAACCGAACATTTTACTTGTCCGCGATCCCGCTGATTATAACAATGCAGGTAAAAGGGTCCTGTAATGAAGGTATAGTTGCTATCGGGTCGTACAGCCTCTTTGATCTGACAGACAGTGAAATAATAAGAGACCAAGACAAGGGATACACGAAACATGTCCCGACCAAAGAATTTTCATATGTCGGTCCCGACTAACTACCAAAGTAGATAGCGAATAAAATAATAAATAACGGTCGTTTCCTTGAAAACAATTTCAGCTGCGAAAAGTCTGAAAAGGTATGAACAATTGTCCTTCAGTGAGCACAAAAACTCTTTATAGAGCATTAGCAACCTTTAAAACCTGTTTTGAAATTTTACTTTTAATGGAAATGTCCTTAACTAAAATAAGGAAATTATCTTAAAAAGCGAATTGAAAATCTTAAGAATTGGTTTCAAGTTCAAGAGGCTGAGTGGTTGTACAACGCAACTATGCATCATCATCATCATCATCACCAGCCTGAAGACGTCCACTGCTGAACATAGGCCTCCCCCTTAGATCGCCACAATGAACGACAATTTGCTATTTGCATCCACCGGTTGCCTGCGACGCGAACAATGTCGTCGGTCTACCTAGTGGGAGGCCTGCCTACGCTGCGTCTTCCGGTTCGTGGTCGCCACTCGAGAACCTTTCTTCCCCAACGGTTATCGGTACTTCGAGCGATGTGGCCTGCCCACTGCCACTTCAACTTGCATATTCTACAAGCTATGTCGGTGACCTTGGATCTATGCACTAGACACTAATTTGTCTGAAAAATTCATTGTCATCATCATCAGATGAAAGACGTCCACAGCTGAACAAAGCCCTTGTTGCCATAATCCCCAGCTTTGCAGACGTCTTGGGGATCGCAGTATGTAGGTAATCTAATAGCAAGACGCTGCTGCCCGTCTTCTTGTTTTCCCTTAGTCGCATCTTACGACAGCTAACGATGGGTCGGTCATAAAACTATGTAAGTGAAACAGGGAAACAAGGTGCGCAGGTTCGAACCCGGGCTCGCACCTCAGGATTTCTTTAATGAATCTTGTGCGAAACGTCTTTGTGCGATTGTTACTAGCTTTCCGTGAAGGAAAACATCGTGGCCAAACCTGCATGTCTGAGAATGCCGAAAGCAACTAGCTTTCGAATGACATGTGAAGTCCGCTAACCCGCACTTGGCCAGCGTGGTGGACTACGGCCTAGTCCCCCTCATCTTGAAAAGTGCCCAACAGTGGGACATAAACAAGGGTTGGTATTATTATTATGTAAGTATTATAAAAAGTTTATTTACAAAAAGAATTCAGTCTTTTTGTAAATAAACTTTTTATAATACTTACGAGTGAATGAAATTTATAAATCTGTAGCAAGTAAGAAGATAATAAAGTTAAAGAAAACAATGTTCAGTTACAAATTAGGTCAGGAAAGTAGAGCGTGGAATAATGTCATGTCCTGTCAGACATTACCTACAGTCCATTACGATAAAATAGGATGCAGGCTATTTCTGCTAATCAACACTGATGATATGAAATTATCTAATAAACTAAATTCGTATACAATGAAGGTGTATACAGACATAGCCTGTTATTGGTACTGGTTTGTGCAAGCTTGACTTAGCTTACTAGAATAGTACTTAGCTGTAATAGCGTCTATCGGTTTTAGGCTTCACACCTAAACGGTAAAAAAGGAACCATTATGATGCCGTGTATCGGTAGCACCTGTAGTACCACGGACAATTTTTCGTAACTGTGATACACATGTGATACACCCGGAGGGGTATCTCGGCAATTTCGTCTGACCAAATATTACAGCAACTACTTATGCTATCTATTTTAAATTCGGAATAGTTTTAAATGTTGCCTACAGATAATTTAAAAGCAAATCGGTCAAGATGACTAACGATTAGATAATTTTAATCCATTGTATTTATAATATAGTCGTTTACAATCGCCATTCGTAGTATGTCATAATTTGCTTAACGATCAATGCTAGCAAATATTCAAAGTCCTTGTAACATCGTTCGTGGTAACGAAACCAGTATAGAAGGAACTCACTTATTAGCTAAAATTCAAATAATGAGGGCTCAGCTTAAAACTACTGATGTGCAACTGTCTGTACGTAACGTACTTGTGAAAACTTGTACAATGTAGAGACAAACTGTTTGAACAGACAATCCATTGTTAACTAGTTCCTGTTCATGTTATGTTAGTACATACAATCTCTTAGTACTATACAATAGCAGGTGGCATACATAATGTAGGTATTTTGGTACTCACTATACCTAATGAGTTTTAATGAACTTAATATTTTAAACCTCTCAACAACGGATGATTCCGATTTAAACCATGTTAACACGCGCGCCCGCGATCATGCGTCGACCGCCATATTTAAAAACCCTGATCGCTGATCAAAATTGTAATAATCTTGGTGACCTTCATCTTATAGAGGTGGCAGTTGTATTAATAATATCCCCTTGACCGATTCGATCATAGCGACTACCACAATACCAAACTATCACAATGGCAGCCATCTACGCGAGAGATGTAGGTGCCTAATGTAGAGCCAATTTAATAGATCATATTTGACACCTGTCAGTTTCTTTGTTCTGTCTGTTTCTTTTGTCATTATTAGAAGAAATGTGTAATCGAAATTTAAAAAAGTTAAGCAATTGTGCAAGTCCAACTTCGAAAAAATTAATAATATTACTTATGCCCGCCGTTACAAGGTTACGTTGTTGAATTTTTATGAAGTGTCAAATGTGATCTATTAAATTGACCCTACTTTACTACATATACCCTGTTTTTCATTACGAGATTAAAATCACAATAAATTGATGAACACAGAAGTGATTGCTGACCCGTGGTTCAATATGTCATATTCAAGCCTACCAAATTATCTTTAGCTGGTCAATATTTAATGATTATTTTAAAACTTTATGGCAATAAAAAGATAAACAGCTATCAATTTATAAAACAAATGAAATATATTTATCAAGATACTGAGTACAAAAAGCTTTTCCAGATAAATGAAAGTGCCAATCTAAGTAGCTCCTACTGTGTTGATTTACGAGATAAAATGTCTATCTCGAGTGGTCTAAAAGCTCAGTAAATGTGTAGCTTCAGTTTCAGTTATCTTGATAAAACGTTGGGCAAAGTGCTAGATTTATGGAAATGCCAACATTCACCGATGATTTCGAATGTAAGTGACATTTTCTACAATAAATTGTGAAGTTTTTCTGTGATATTTAAAGCAGAGTGAACGCAAGGAATTTGCATATATCTAGTGACGTAATTATTTGTTTAAAAATAGAATGATTTATTTATAAAATGCGGAGATTATCAGCCAGGTATTTTAAAGGAATCGAAGTGTAAGCAAATGCTTTATTTTTTTAGCATTAACCCAGCGATTTGATAAAAACGCTTGTATGGTTCTTGCGATATCATCAAAATAAAAATAATAATTAATTTAAACGTGAAATATTTGTATATATATGTAATTTTAAATGTTGATCTCGTAGAATAAAACCCAAACAACAAGTCTTGACAATTATAGACCTAATTATTTATAGATCTATATTAGAAATCGTAGTTATCACGACAGATGTGACTGATGATAATAAACTTGCACTATAAACAAAAGAACGGTAACTCAGACAATAGAGAATCAGAAATAATAATTAAAAACCACGTATATTATATTGCATGTATGTATTATTTATACTGCATACAAACTTAAATTGAAAAAAATAAACTATTATCTTAACCGACACATAACGGTAATTTTAATAATTTATAAAAAATGTTTTTGTTTTTTAAAAACGCTAAACTAAGTCGTGTTTTAATGAAAAATTACATAATAATACAAGCCCTTGTTTATGTCCCACTGTTGGGCACCGGCCTTCTCGAAGGTGAAGGGGCTAAGGCGTGGCCACGCACTTGGCCACCATGCTGGCCAAGTACGTTTTGGCGAATTTCACACGTCATTCGAAAGCTAGTTAGGCTTTCTCAGACATGCAGGTTTCCTCACAATGTTTTCCTCCACCGAAAGCTAGTAACAATCACCCAAAGACGACTCGCACATGATTAATTCAAGAAATCAGAGGTGCGAGCCGTGGTTTGAACCTGCACACCTTGTTTCCAAGCGCTTGCCCGAGCCTCGAGCTGTTACTGAATGAATGAATGAATACAATATTTCGAACCTGCACAATATAATTTCTACTATTGATTATTTTTTCAACGCATCGCTATTGCGTTAACGTAATAATGGTTTCCGCATTTGTAAGTCAACAGTTATCAATATTTGCCGTTTGCACAGCGAATTCCTCTCAAAAATGATTAATGCCTTTTGAATACAAATTTATAAACCCTCTACTCGAATCATTATCTATCGTAAATTGTAAACATTGACATATGATTTATAAGCTACAATTGAAATTTTTAGCACATAAAGTCTATACTGTGAACAACATCAAAAAAATGTTTTTAGTTAAAAATGTTAAAACTATTCTACCAAAAGAAAGGCGTAGGCGTGCCTGAGTTAAAACAAATTGAGGACCTCGTTTATGGACATATGACATCATTTTTCAGATGCAAGAAATTACAAACACAGTTGGATTTTACATCGTGAAAATCATTAGCAGTCGTTAGAATTACCCTTAAGTGTGACCCCTACATGACACCTTAGCTTAAAAGGCACAATCTAAACAACACATTGTTCTTTCCTTACAGATACCGTCAAGCCCGTTATGCAGCGAGGCGCGTCAGGAAGCGCGTCATCTTTAAACACGGAGACTGCAACGTCGTCCAATGGAACGTGGCCAAGCGCAGGCGCCGATACCTTCAGGACATCTTCACGACCCTCGTGGACGCTCAGTGGCGCTGGACGCTGCTCGTGTTCGCGCTCTCCTTCATCCTCTCCTGGTTACTGTTTGCTCTCATCTGGTGGCTAATCATCTTTACCCACGGAGACCTCACTCCCCCACCTCCAACAGAAAACACCACATTCACCCCTTGCCTCAACAACGTAAATACCTTTACCGGTTGCTTCCTCTTCTCCGTAGAAACCCAACACACGATCGGATATGGATCGAGAACAACTAACGAGGAATGCCCTGAAGCCATCTTCGTTATGTGCTTACAGAGTATTGTTGGTGTATTTATTCAAGCATTCATGGTAAGTTTAATTCTTTCTATTGATAGATAGATTGATTTTTGTGTCCACTTCCTTCTAAGGGGAGGCCTTTGTTCAACAGTGGATGCATTTTGGCTGCTGATGATTATGATATGATATCCAATGGCATCTAAAAGTTGCAGTTTTAGTTGTAGAAGCGCTATGGTTTATTCCTGTAACATCTAGCTCTCCTATTGGAGCAATACAAAAAAGACGTGTGTGTTATGCTACAGACTTTTCTTGTCTGTTTCAATTTACGTAATTGTATTTCACCTATCCAATCTTTTAGACATACATCGCTGAAAATAAAATCCTTACCGTCAAAACAAATCTCGTTTACGAGCCGTAAATCTTCATTACACTGCTCAACATCTATCAAACAACTTAAAGTTTTACGTAGCAACAAAGTGTTAGGTGTCAACATATTTATTTTAATGAGAAAGCCTATGAAGATATCAGAATTAAAAAAACCTTCCCGCTTTGATGCTAATATGATAATTTAATATTAAAATAAACTTGGATGAGAGCCAAATGTAGTAACGTAACGTATCTTGATCTAGCCAGATGTTGATCTCTTAAAAATAAGATTGATCTTTCTTATATTCTTAATATTCTCTTTATAATAAATTCAATTGATGCTACTCTATAGCGGGATTTTTTATCACATGACGGCAGTTTATAATGAAAACACACATGAATTTTAGCCGAAGACTCGTAGGTGTAGATTGAGTTAAAAATATACCGTCTTCAGGAAGTATTTTTTAGCAAATACGACAACAGTCACACCTCGACCACTCCGTACATCGAATGGTTTATCTCGAGACATCCAGTCAAGGTTGATCTAATTTTAGGTTGGAACCGTGTTCGCAAAGCTCTCTAGACCAAAAAAGCGAGCCCAGACCCTGCTTTACTCAAGGAACGCGGTCATTTGCTTGCGGGAAGGCCAACTGTGCCTGATGTTCCGTGTCGGTGACATGAGAAAATCCCATATTGTTGAAGCCCATATAAGAGCACAGATAATCCGCCGCAAGGTATATTATTTCGCCAAAAACGGAGACTGGTTAGTGATTGGGGATTTCAGTCAGCACGCTTAGATACGTTTAACACGAGTTTGCACTGACTCCACTCTCTAACTCATGGGGCGTCGAATTCCGAGTGAGAGTAATCCCAAATGGTAAATGTCCAACCTCTTCAGATTTCGACGTCCCAAGTTTTGTAATATGATTTTCAAAACTGTTCTCTCTTGTCCGTAGGTGGGTCTTATATTCGCGAAGCTGGCGAGGGCCAAAAAGCGTAACACCACGCTTCTGTTCTCTCGGAACGCGGTGATATGTCTCAGGGATGGGGAATATTGCCTTCTATTTCGCGTCGGAGATATTCGCAAGTCGCATATTTTGGAAGCTCACATACGTGCACAAATTATAAGGAAAAAGGTACCTACCTCATTAATTACATTGTATTTTGATTGTAAATGTGCATTGTGTAAATATTATTATTAATATTACTTAGACTTTTTTTATACATTTACGCTGATGATGATGACCCATCTACGGACTGCTGCATGTTTCTTTAATTTTACTGCTTCTTATAGCTAATATAGTTGTGTAATGCTTGAAATAATTTCAGTTGTTTGAATTGATGTGATGATTTATGCAATATTATTAACGGTTTAATAGAATATGTGTATTGATCATTTGACAACCTTCCATAATAAGGTTAAATCTAGCCAATGGCATTCTGAATAAACTTGGTTTTGATTGAATAATGAGCATACCTAGTAAGTTCCGAAGATATACATATAACATTTTTCCATAGAATAATATTAGCAGTTGTTGTCGTTAATTATCACATTTTGTGTCAAAATCCAAACAAATCTATAAATATCTCGAGTTCTTATAATATACATAAACGACGACGACGATAATTATAGTAACGTTGCAAATACATAACTTGTTAGTATACCATTCACACAATATGTAGAATAACCGCATGCCTTTAGAACTAATCAGATGATTTTCACACGTTCATAGGTAAAACAATGGTCTCTAATTCAAATAGCTATATGGTTTGCATGTCTTGCAATTCGGCTTTAAAATGGTTAATTCAAAACTCTCTCTCCTTAAATTCTAATAAGTATATTAAAAATTTTGGTAAGCTTGACTTACAACGTTAATACGTTTTACGGACGAAATCTTGTGTATAATTCATCTGCTTGGGTTATTAATTTAGTTACGTTAATGTCATAAATTGCACCCTTAAACTCATCGTCATAATATGACAAAGTTAAAGCAAAGCATTTTATTTGGAAAACCATATCTGTGTTGAGTGTCTCAGAAAAGGTGTATCATATCGAAAGGTTTTAGAATTGATTGCGACACACAAAGGAGAAGTAAAAAAAAAATTATACAATACAAAAACTGTGAAATATTTTCTTAAAATTATGCTGTCACACTTCTGGAACCATTCATTGCGCGTTATGATGTGATAACAAATTGATTCGTTTACCGACGTATCATTACCGGTATGATAATCCATTTCTGGGACACCTAACCCTCAAGATAATTGAATATTCTAAGAGTTACTTAAATAAACTTTACGATTTTCCAATATTTTTTTTTTCAAACATACGACAACAGTAAATCTCACCGCGTATTTTGTCCAAAGCAGATAACCAGAGAAGGTGAAGTGCTGCCATTCTACCAGCAAGAGTTGAAGGTGGGTGCGGACGGTGAGGAGGACCGACTGATGTTCATATGGCCTATGACCATAGTGCATAAGATCAATGAGAAGTCGCCGCTGTACAACCTCTCCGCTTCTGATATGCTCAGGGAGAGATTCGAGATTGTTGTTATGTTAGGTAAGTTCTATTTAATAGTAGTTTATGCACCAAGGGGATAAAGTAGTGTCTTATGTCGCGGGTGTTAAATTAAATCGCGAGCATAACGAAGGATTCTAGCAACTCCCGAGCGCAGCGAGGGAGTATAGAGTTAACTCCCGAACGTAGCGAGGGAGTTAATACTAGAATCCTGAGTACAGCGAGGGATTTAAGCTCGCCCAAGACAAAGACGCCTTTATCCCCGAGGTGAATACACTACTTTTCACACCCACTGCGAGGTAATAAAATACAAATATTGCTAGAATTAAAATAATAATAATATCTTGGGACAATCCACACACGGTCATCTGATCCCAAACTAGGCAGAGCCTGTACTATGGAAACCAGACAAGTTCAGACAACTTATATAAATTAAATAGTTAAATAACACCCAGACACTTGGTAGGAATCGAACCCACGACCCATCGGGTAGCGGCCAGGGTGTCCAACCACTACACCAAAGAGACTGTCAATAATATCAACATAGTGATTTGCAGCGTTAACATCTATTTCTTTTTCTTTTTAACCGACTTCAAAAAAGGAGGAGGTTCTCAATTCGTCTGTATATATATATATTTTTTTTTTTATGTATGTTCGCGCATAACTCTGTCAATTATGAACCGATTTGAAAAAATCTTTCTTCCATCCATTCTTCAATCCATTGATTGGGTCCCATAAAAAAATTATTGCGTAGTAATAAGTAGTTCCTGAAAAAACAAGAATGTGACTGCGCACTGAGAGCTGCAGGTAAGCCTATATCGATGACGTTATGTCGCTTTTTAAGGACAAAAATGGTCATAACTCTGGAAAATATTTACCAATTTCAATGATTCTTTTTTTATTCGAAAGAAGAAACCACTGTATTAAATCTGTATGAATTTTATTACAACCGGATAAGAACTTCCTGGAGGACCATGAACGATGTGGAGGAATTTATCTGGTAAAAACCATAAAACTGATGTTCTCCATTACATTGCTCTGACAATTATGAACCGATTGCGATGATTCTTTTTTTATTCGAGAGAGTAAACTGCTATGATGATTCCATGCAAATTTCATTACGACCGGATATTTTTTTCTGAAGAAACATGAATTATGTAAAACTATGTAGACGATAATGTGATCATAACCTACCTAGATAATTTTACGGTCTTCGATGGTTCAATCTTTATATATGAAAAAAAATATCACTAAAAAGTTTCAAATAAAATCTTTTTAAAAAAAATTGAACCGACTTCAATATCACTGAAAAGTATAAAATAATTTAAATATTATTGAAGTTGGTGCCAAATATACACAGCCGGTAAGCTAACACCAACTTCAATAATATTTAAATTATTTTATACTTTTCAGTGATATTGAAGTCGGTTCAATTTTTTTTAAAAAGATTTTATCTAGAACAAAGAACATTGGGTTGACGCGTCGCGCCCGGTTCGATTTTCAAATGTTTTATTTTCGAGCAGGCTCTGCTTAGATTAGTATTATAGGACCTGTGGTAAAAGTGTTGAGGAATATTCGTTTGACGTTCGAAATTCAAACACATTATTACCCAAGGGAGTTTAGTACAACATTATTACCCGGCTAGACTATAGGGATATAATGAATGAGGTACTTTATGTCATCTTTTTATGACACATAATGCAACATTATCGAGCAGGTGGTGTGAAAAAATAAATATGACATCAATGTAACTACTGATGTACTGCAGTTTCTTAACTTTAAAAACAATTAACGTGTATATGTATCACTATTAAGTGACGATATTGACAGGGTTATGTATTAAAATTCCGTTAACATTCCGTTTCAAATGAACTTATAAATGATTACGAATTCGTTTGTGCCTCAATAACTTAATAACGCCTTCACTTGCGTTGCGTCACAGCAAATCATTTGTTGTTTTTTTTAATTATTTTGGAATAGGAGTTTGGCCACAGAATACATATTAAATAGTACTAGTCTGGCTATTAAAATATTTGAAATTTTATGGTTCTGTTTTGGAATCAGCTATGTGGGTTACAAGAACAAAACTAGTAGGCAGCATTGTTCGATAATTTTCCTGCAATTAACAGGATCTACTAAAAACAATATTTTAAATTTTACAAACAATTATAAAATTTTGAACACCTGTTTAAGGGTCGGCTGCGCACTGGCATAGTTAATGTTCTACAAAAGTATTTACGTAGCAATTTTTCAGGATATGTATTTGAGAATTTTTGCAAGCTCATTATACCGTTAATGTCAAAGCGTAAATCCATTAATTAGTACCCGATGGGATTTTTTAAAAAACGCTGCTCTATCGGGATTATGAATGATTTTTCCATACAATTCACAAGTCGTGGTAAGGCTTAGTTTTCAAACTGTTCCTAGCTGCTTTTGTATTGGTTCTTACACGGTAGTGGGTCCAACGGAATCCTCGCGAATTTCTAGGGAGTATTTTCTACTTTGCTATCATTTTATTTTGAAGATGTATTTTTATCAAATCTGATGGCGAATTGTGTATTTATTATGTATTTATTCATGTTGCGTTCTTGGCACATCCTTGACAGGGTTTTGGTTGTTTGCCCTGAACTTTATACTCAATACGAATAATTTCAATATGTTTAACAAGTTCGATAGATAAAGTATATACATATGACGCTTGTAAATTATAAACAAAAATCCATTTAAATAGTAAAATATACTTTTTTCTATTTTAGTGAAATAAAAACAAATATGATAAATTAAACCCGGGAGTTTGACGAAACATTATAGGGCTTTACTGTACTTGTGCAAGTTCACCTAAATTAAGGGTTCCACAAAAATATTTCCGATTCTTCGAAACTTTCTCATTTTGAAAATGGCCATATAAATTGTTTCAATCAGCACTCTCTAGGCACTCTAATAAACAAAAGTTTACTTCTCGATTCGGGTTTCGGCACCGATTAATGTGAATCTATTTTTTTGTAATATACATATAGATGGATAACAAAGAACTAAAAAGCTGATAAAACTCGCTTTTTCATTGCAGAGGGCGTGATAGAGTCGACGGGTATGACCACACAGGCGCGCAGCAGTTTCTTGCCATCTGAAATTCTTTGGGGCCATCGTTTTGAGACAATGGTGTCATTTAGGAAGGACACTGGTGAATATGAGGTGAGCAATTTTATATGTACTTATACGGGGTGTAAGTGACATCGTACCGAAAACCGATACCAGGGATCCAGTACATGATTCTGAACATTCTAGTGTGGAAAATTTTCATCGGCTTTTTCATGAATTTCCAAAAAAATGCCACTGTTTTTAAATAAAAGTAGTATAGGTAACATCATTATTGGTATAATAATAAAGCATAATTTACATTTAAAAACAATAAATTACTTATTTGTGCAAAATTTATTTATTCTGTATGCACAAAAACAGTACATAGGCAATTAATTATTATTATTTTAGAAAATTAGAAATGTAATTTGAAAAATGAATATTATTCCGCATATATTCATTACATGCTCGAAAATTAATAAGTCAGTCAGTTGTCATTTTCCATATAAATGATTACTGTAATCATCGATATACTATACCAACTAGATTTGCTGTCACGACCCGAAAAGTGGTCACGAAAATAAGAGCTAAATAAGAGCTACGGAGACGGCTGTCGCTCAATTGTCTGCAATTATTATTGAACCTTATTTTATAGTATGTAAGTTATCTTTTTATATGAACATATTATAGTTTTGCGTGTACGTGTATAGTTGTAACCGCGACCACATTTTCGATGTCATTTTGTTCGTGACAGCTAATCTTGTTGGTATAGTATATCGATGACTGTAATGTTGTAACGGACATTTATTTGAAATATTATTAAAAAACACTCGGTACGTGGTCCCTTACACCCTTTGTTTACCTATGTTTTATATAATTAGTACAAGTTAAAAAACAGAGCTCTGCGGTAATACATTATTACTAATAATAACTATTGATATGACTGTTCGTGAGATTTGAAAATACGAATATTGGCAAGTTAGAATCAGATCAATAAAATCTCGGCTATAAAATTAAGTTATTAGAGAACTGTTTTAATAACTTCCTGTTGTTGTTGTTGAGTTGAAGAGTAATTTGCGTATGTACAAAATAATATTTACCGTTAGATTTTTGGAGCCCTTGAATCAAAGCTAAAGTAAAATACAACAGGACCCAAAATTCTGTGTGTGACGTTAGGCATTAAACAAATAATATGTATACACGAATGTACGAAGTCATTTCAGTCAGTGCGTGTAACTTCAACTACTGTTTCAAGTTTGAAGTTAAGCTGACGCATCCGAGTTATTAGACTTTCGAATAGCGAAAACAAAGCGTGACCTAATTATGTTAATTATTTAATGTTCTGTAGTGCTATTATCTAAGCGACACAACCTCGAGCTCGATGCTGCGGTAGCGGCGAGTTGCGTTTTTACTAACTTTGCTTATGCAGCACGACAATTTACGGTTTTCCACTTACTTTAGGTCGAATAATTTGACATTCAGTTTGACGTCTGAATACCGCTGAACACGGATTTTAGTAGCGTTAGGCTGCCTGTTCACCGGAGCGGAGCGAGGCAGTGGAGCGGAGAAACGGAGAAATATTAACCAATAAGATTCAATAAGATTTTGGAGCGGAGATTTTGTGCAATCTTATTGGTTAATATTTCTCCGTCTCTCCGCTCCACTGCCTCGCTCCGCTCCGGTAGACAGGCAGCCTTAAGCTCGGCGTCGAAATCAAGGCTGGCTCGACGTCGAGCAGAGTATTAGTGTTATTATTACTATATAATAGTCAGGTGTATTATATAACGTGCATGAGTGACGGAAAAAATACAAGGATAACGGCATTTAACCGTCCCTTATACTCGAAGAATGTACGTTTAGTTCAACTATGTTTTAAATTACAATAAATCACTCGCATAGAATGTGGCGCCGTCTAGAATTACATTAATGACATTGCTGTTTGCGTCGTGCGTGGCCTGTCCATAAACAATTATACAAGTCCGAATAAGTTATTCTATAGCTTAAATATTTCCAATAGGTATACCGACTTGCATCGATAGCTCGGCTAATTTTAAACCAGTCCTACTTTTACGAATACAAGTAAGGTATAATGTTTATAGCAGCTTAATTTCTGTGCTATCTTCAAAATAGATCTAACTGTTGCGAAATAAAGAACAATAATCAATGTTCTCTCTTCTGATAGGTGTGTTACACACAGAAATTTAATTAAGTAAAGTCACGCCTAATGAGAAGTGGGACAATAATTTTAAAGGACCGCTTATATCGGCACATAATTAATTAAATGGAAAAACACAAGTAATTGGCCGTGATTAAAAGAGTATCTACTCTTTACAGCGATAAATTACTATTTATCGTGATAGGTAGGACAATAATAAACTACGACGCAATTTTGCGCTGTAAACAATAATTAATGTAATTTATTCGCGTTACAGGTTGACTACACCAAATTCAACAACACATACGAAGTGGACACTCCTTTGTGCTCCTCCAAACAACTAGACGAACTACGAGCGACAGTGTCAACCTCACAGAAACTAGGTATGTTTATCTTCTCTGCTACCCCCCTTGGTTTTGCTCCTTGGTGAAGGTCCGAACGGAGAACCCAGAGATTATGAGGAGACCATAACCGTCGATCAAGGCCACCGAGGAAGTTTTGGTGGGTAAGAATCCCATAAGGTTATGGGCCTGACCTTTTGAAAGTTTCCTCCTCAACAATAACAAAAAAAGTATGTACGTATACTGTTAGTTTAGTATTTTACACTTTTTACTAGTGTTTGCCAGTTTTAAATGACGATGATGCAATCAACGGTGCTAGAATAATATCGCCTAATTGTAATTGCCTCGTAACTTATTGCCCGTCTAATAATATATTATAAACAGGTTTAAAGCGGATTTAAAATAAATTGGAAACTAAAGAGATTCAATATACAGTGGCAGATTTCAGTCTTTGAGAATGTGTGAAAATAAATTTACACAGCACATACCAAATATATTTATTGAAATACTGGTAACCATAAATGCGGTTTTTTAAGTCACATTCTCTAAATTGCGACTGTCAGGCTTCAAATACGTTTTGAGTCTAGCACACAAAATGTTGAGAAAAATGCATAGAGCGCAGAGCGCCTGAGAAATCAGGTTGATTTCACGGCAGCCATTTTTTTTAGTTCGGTGACGATGACCCGATTGTTTTTGTCACAAATATTCTCATAAAAAAATCACATGGACCTTAATCCGGTGACCTGGGTGTCCACAGTATAGTGTTTTTGCGGGATATGCTTTTTTCAGGAAATAGCTGCAACAGTGCATTAATCGACCCAACAGCTGTATGAGCTGTTATCCTATCCAGCAGGAACCATGTGTTTTAGTTGCACTAGGGACTATTCTGTATTTTCATTCTTAATTT
The DNA here is from genome assembly GCA_911728495.1 of Furcula furcula. Taxonomy (NCBI): domain Eukaryota; kingdom Metazoa; phylum Arthropoda; class Insecta; order Lepidoptera; family Notodontidae; genus Furcula; species Furcula furcula. The sequence goes on from OU452250.1 coordinate 10,397,636, forward strand.
ATAATTACCGTATCTCCCCGAATTCAATTCTGGTTTTCAAAAAAATACAGCCGTATTAAGTTAGATACAGATATTGCAAGCCATACTGTTACTTGAGTTTTGTTGTGAAGGTTCTAAATGCATTTGGTTTGCTGGTATTCCAGACTTCAACACTGAATAATCTGTTACCCACAAGCCGACGGCCAACGTTTGCTTCAGTATTCGAAAAACTACTCGAAATTTAAGCAGTCATGCTAAAATCTCGATGCTCCCCACTCCAAGGCTCTCTCAATTGTTGCGTATAGAAAAGTCGTACTTTTATAGTTTGAACTCTGCCACTGGACACATTTTCATAAAAGTGCTCCCTACCTAGCGAGAAGTAGAACAATTATTATACTTCAAATGAAACTCTGCAAGTTGAAGTGGCAATGGGCAGGCCACATCGCTCGAAGAACCGATAACCGTTGGGGAAGAAAGGTTCTCGAGTGGCGACCACGAACCGGAAGACGCAGCGTTGGCAGGCCTCCCACTAGGTGGAAAATGTCGTCTACATTGTGCGCGTCGCAGGTAACCGGTGGATGCAAATAGCCAATTGTCGTTCATTGTGGCGTTCTAAGGGGGAGGCCTATGTTCAGCAGTGGACGTCTTCCGGCTGATGATGATGATGATGATGAAATGAAGCTACTTTTACGGGGTATATCTTGGTTTAGTTTGGGATCAGATGACCGTATGTGGATTTTCCCAGAATGTATATTCTATATTGAATATATATAATATATATATTTACTTTAATTTCAGACCGTATGTTAGGCACCATTCCGAAGACATTCTCCAACGACACGCTGGACCTAAGTTCCGTGGACTCGATTTCCTTAGACGAACATATTGAAATAAAAATCCCGGAAGCGAGAGCCCAAGAGAACAGACTGATGGCACAAAACAACTTCGTTCAACACATCAACGAAAAATTAAGAAATCCGAGCCATAATCACTTGGCGGTTGAAAACTGCCAAGATATACACAAAAACCACAATCCATTGGAGTACAGGAACATAGATATGAAAGAACATATGCACAGAAGTCACAGTCATGCGAGCATGAAGAAGGTGCATGGTCACACTCCGAATGGTCACATCCTGAATGGTCATCATGACCATAAACTAGAAGAACATAATAAAATTAAAAAGTGAGTTGTAAATCTGTTTTTATATATACATCTTTAGGGCTCTTGGTAAAACACAGTATGTTTTATTATTATTCTACTACTGCTATAAAAAAATATATCTTAAAATTACTGTAAATTTACAATTTTTATAGATCTTTCATATTATTATAAAATTCTAACCTTAGTTATGATTTCATTTCGTATAGTTCTTTTTTGATTCCACTCGGTGGAGATGATGGAACATTTCTCCTTCTCTGAATTTTAAAAAATAATATATGGAGTAATAATGTACATTACTCTTTAATATTTTTAATATTTTTTTGTTGCTTGCGAATTAATGGTCAATAAATATAAATAATATCTGATACAATGTCTGGAATGGCCGACCCTTATGGGTGAGTTGTAACCATATACTTGTCAATCATCAGATCCCCAAGCGAGAACTTCATAGAAAAAAGCCCTGTGATCCCCATCCTGGTGACGTCAGCGGAGCCCGACCCCGCATGACTACAGCCGCGCGCCCGCAACCCGCTCCATAGCCACAACAATAACGCAACCCGCAACAACAACGCGCTACGCAACTTTAACAACGCGCCGCGCAACGACAACGCGCTTCGCAACAGTTTGCGCAAGCCGCGCGTCACTATCTCTACGGAGAACATCGAGAACATTAGCATTGATTTAGATGAATTGTAGGACACCGATATGTAGTAAATTTAATAATTAAATGGATTTCGAAAACTCTGCTAAGCTTTAAATGTTTCTTTTTTTTTCTTCAAAATAGAAAGACAAAGAAGAATCCAGATTCATGGTTTTATGATTTCAATTTAAAAACTTTCTTTAATCATTTGTTGAAACAAAAGTTTCTCATCTTCAAATTCAGAACACTCGGTTTTACCTATAGTTGTAGCACAGACTACTTACTTAGTTACTTCTACTATAATTGTTGCGAGCACTCTTTTATATCGGACTTTTAGAAAATCTTCTTGAGTAGATGAAACTCTATCTTGATTACTTTTGCGAATATATTTTACTAATCAGTACTGATTACCAAGCTCCATCACTTCCAGTATTCTAAAATAAACACCCAATATCAATCTAATTTTCTTAACATCGATATTAAATCGATCTATTAGAATATTTACGACAAATTTGCCTAGCGTTCAAATGTAGGTTGATTGTAAGTCTTAACTATATCGCTTATTAATTTATTTAAAAATATATAGGAACGTTTTCGAAATCCTCTTTTTCGTCATTATATATTACCTTTTGAATGTATTAGGACACGAGAGAGTATTAAATAAATATATTATAATTAAAATTGAGATCTATAAATGAACTCAAATGAACGTGTTCTTTGTCCTTCAACATATAGTATTATTAAAAATTCTAAAGTTGAGTAGCAAAATGTGACTGCTCTGTTAGTAATAGATATTTATTTATTTATAACTTTCGAGGTACTTGAATTGAATACCAAAATATAATAAATTACTTCATTGACTACTAATAATTGAAAATTAGGTACGTTTGTAAATGGTGCCAAGATTGGAAGACAATAGATTTTTAAAAAAATGATCAAATTCATTTAATATCGATGTACCAGTTAGGGTTAAATTTAGGCAAAGTATTTATTTAGTGACTCTCCAATTACGTAGATGTGCGTGGAAACAAACAAATTAATATCCTGAAAGAGGGATATAAGGTAGTATAAGAGAGATAATATTGTAAGGAGAATATTTAATATTCGGTTCAAAACAGTAAATAACATACCTAACTCCCTTTTCGACGTTTTTGGGTTACAATATTCCATAGCTTCAATTCGCAAGTTCTTTTCCTTATAAACTTACTATTATAGTTACAATATTTCTCGCATATTACACATAAATTTATAAATACCTAACAATATGACAATGTGATGATAGACTTTCTAAAGCGCAATACATCCTAAAATACATTACCTAAATAAAGGCCTTAGATATTTGTTATGTAAACAATAATTAACCATTGCGTTTGATTTTCTTTATATACCAATGTGGTGTCTATATCGAGTCACACGCAATAGTTAAGTGTTTTTATAATTATGGTATCCAAACAGCAAGGGGCAGGGTAGTGCGGGTGGATATCTATCTGAGGTAAAGATTTTACAGAAATCAAGTCAATCGAATGATTATTATACTATTTACTATAGTAACAACAATCTAAAATTAAATAAACTCCTTCAATATGTAGGTTTTATACAGTCACTGTAGTTATTAACTATTTGATATGAAGCTTTAACATCTTAGCAAATGTATGTATGTATACATCTTTAAAATTTGTGTGTAAGATCAAGTATTTTGGTTCTAGAGTGCCAGCACACTACCCTTACTTACTGACGTATCAAATGTTAGCTTTTGGTGGAGTATTTTACTTTAGACCCTGAGAAAATTAAAATAAACATGCCTAATATACGTCTAAAACTTCTTCAGAGCCGTGCTAGCACTCCATATTAAAAATACTTTTTCTACCTATATTCAAACTGTAGATAATTAGTCAATACCTTTAACGGCCAAGGACAATGATTTGATCTGTCTTTAGACATTTTATCTCATAGGTATAACGTAGTGAAATAAATTCTAAATCTATGGTTTTTCTTGGACATTTCATATGTGAGGTAAATACAAAGATTTAAGCGTCAACCAAGTAGTGCCTATGGCTGTACGTAGTCGATACTTCCAATGATAGACTCGAATTTAATTCAAAATTATGTAATGGCCCCTGTTTTAAAAACTATTATGAAGTAGTTATACTGAAACAAACCAAATTGCAAAGCAAAATTGTAATTAAGGAAAAAGCCAGCTATAAGTTGCTTGGATAAAATCCATTTAAATTATTGTGTGAATATATTTTTAGAACTTAACATTGTATAAAGCTACGGTACATAACGTGTTGTGAATGCACAAGTAGGTAGGATAATTGCTTACGCTTTTATACCAAGAGAAAAATGTGCGTACAAAATAAATAGATAATCATAATGTACAAAGAGTATGTGATAATATTCTCGATATATAATTTCGGTCAAAAGTACTTACAACTTGGCGGGTCACAGCTGTGTGCGAGTTATTTTAACAAATTTCCCATATCTTATATAATAGGTAGTTATTTATGTTTAAGTGTTAGTAGTTAACTATTAATGCTTGGAATATGTACTGATTGTAATATAATTAAAACTCATAAATGCTACAATAATTACACTATTGTTCATTGAATTTATATTAAAAGAACTTTTTGTCGTCCATTTAAGTATGGATTCGGGACTTGTAGCGGCGCGGGCGCTGCTCATTTTTGATTAGCCCAGAGCTTTTTTGTCTTTCCTGATAGCACTATCAGACCTACAGAAATAAATGCGAATTATGATTTCACATGACTTTTATTTTACCAATTTTAACCTTATTATCTATATACTTTCTTAGATATATAAATTTTGTAGGTATCTTGTCACCTATAAAAATAATAATACTTACACATTTAAATTATATGCAATTATTCAATTTTATAAGATTCAGAATATTGCACATCAATTAACTTGTTGTGGCTACTCGATAACAGATGGCGCTATAGAATGAAAAATTTTATAAAAATTAAATAGCTTTACAATATTCACAATAAATAATACTTTCTATGAGGTAATTTAAGCTAACCATATACTTATACAAATTCGTAATTTAATAAATACCAGTGGTATCTATTCAAATCATCGCCGCAACATTCAATTACTTTTATGTTGTTTTGTTGTATACTTAATTTAGAATTATGACAATTAATGCTGCCAAAAATTAAAATGTTTTAAAACAAGATTAACCACTGGAATCATTAACGAATAATTTTAAATTTAGAATTAATTAACGCTGTTTTTCTTCTTCACTTTTGCATTAGTGTCTTCATCACTAGACGAAGACGAATGTTCTCCGGGCGCGTTGAAATAATCTGTTGGGTACTTTATGGAGGATGGTCTTCTAGTGAGGCTCGCCCTTCTGATGGCGTCTGCTACAAGTCTATCCGATATACGAGCTAGAGGTGAACTAGGATCTTTGGTGGATGCGCGGAATATCACTTCACCAGACGCTGGGGAACCGGTGGCTACGTAACCTGAAAGATATTTTGAAGTTATTATTGAAATTTCACAGGTTCCGGTGATTTTTTTATATTAATAATAGGTAAGTAAGCTGTAATAGCTCAGTGGGCGAGCGGTTGCTTTGGAAACAAGGTGCGCAGGTTCGAACTCCGTCTCGCACCTCTGATTTATTTAATCATGTGCGAATCGTCTTTGTGCGATTGTTACTGGCTTTCGGCAGGAAAACATCAGAGGAAACCTGCATGTCTGAGAAAGCCTTAATAGCTTTCGAATGACGTGTGAAGTCCGCCAACCCGCACTTGGCCAGCGTGGTGGACTATGGCATAAGGCCCTTCATCTTGAAGGGAGGCCCGTGCCCAGCAGTGGGACATAAACAAGGGCTGGTATTATTATTATAATAGGTAAGTATCTTGGGACAATCCACACAAGGTCATCTAAACACTGCCCTGTATAAAGAGAACCAGACAACTAATATATAATATTGTCGGGCCTGTTGGTCTAGTGGTTAGATACCATGGCTGCTACCCAATAGATCGTGGGTTCGAATCCCACCAAGTGTCTGGGTGTTTTATCTATTTAAGTATATATTACAAAAGAGAAGTATATAGGTAGGTACATATAGTATTAGTATCAGTGGTCTGGTTACCATAGTACAGGCTTAAAACATAGTAGTTTGGGATCAGATGACCCTGTGTGGACTGTCCCAGAATATTATTATAATTTTTTTTTTCTTTTTACTAGTAAATACATACCTTTTTAATAATACAGATAAATAACACCCAGACACAAGGTAGGAATCGAACTCACGACCAGCGGCCAGTGTGTCTAATTACTGGATCACTAGGCCCATAATTTTTTTTTTCAAATGATAGACAGGTTCCTACTCCGTTAAAGTATAATGTATGATTGTGTGTGGCTTCTCATAGCCTACGTAGCGTAGCGGGAATCCGCTCGCTTCCGATCACCGGATTTCTTGTGAAGTAAGATGACCATGCGTCGGATGGGCATGTAAAAATTTGGTCCCATGCCTGACTTTTCCTCTGCCGTGCTCACTTCACACACTACAGTTACACTGCCTTCCAGAAAGGACTCTTGCACAAGGAGGCCCACCACCTTATAATAAAAACAATGATAGTACCCTGACCGATACGACCACAGCAACCAATCTTTCACAAGATGAGCCTAGCAGAAGTGCTTGCGCAGATACTTGAGCACTCTCTTTACTCTCACAATCTATGGGTCTAAGGGTAACGGGAAAGGTCAAGCGCAGGACCGAATTTTTACATGCCCATCCAACGCACGGATCATCTTACTGTGTTCCAGTGTGAAGAGTATTGTAGCTGTTGAATTTGTCAGGCTCAATAGACTTACTATCCAATGTATCGGGTGATGAGTGGCAGTGCAATGCTACTGTTCATAGGCAGTCGCGTCGCTTACCTTCAAAGAACGTTCTACTCATGTCCTAGACTTCCTTTAAAAAATAATAATACAAGCCCTGGTATTTGTCCAACTGCTGGGCACGGGCCTCCCCTCAAGATGAGGGGGCTTAGGCCATAGTTCACCACGCTGGCCAAGTGCGGGTTGGCGGACTTCACACGTCTTTCGAAAGCTAGTTAGGCTTTCTCAGACGGGCAGGTTTCCTCACGTTGTTTTCCTTCACCGAAAGCTAGTAACAATCGCACAAAGACGATTCGCACATGATTGATTAAAGAAATCAGGGGGTCTCGTACGAGTTCCGATAGTTTACGAGCTCGATCAAACTGACAGTCTTTGCCCGTACATTTTACTAGTTCTTGATAGTTACCGCTAGGGGCACTAGTGTGAAATGTATGGAGAATACAGAAAACAGAAAACTGACGTATATCTGTCTATATAGCTCGTAGACTATCGGAACTCATACTAGACCCCCTGAGGTGCAAGCCGCGGTTCGAACCTGCGCACCTTGTTTCCAAGGCACGCGCTCGCCCACTGAGCTGTTACAGCTATAAAGATGTTTTTAAAAAAATACTGAAACTAAATTATATAAAAGCCCGGATTCAATTATTATTATTGCCATTAAACATGTCACATCATCAGCAGCCGAAAGACGTCCATAGCTGAACAAAGGCCTCTCCCTTAGAAGGGAGGGGTTGCCATAATCCCCACGCTTGACAGGCTTGGGGATCGCAGTCTAGGTGGTAGGTAATCCAATAGAAAGACGCTGCTGCCCGTCTTCTTGTTTTCCCTTAGCCGACTCTTACGGACACCCAACGGGGGGAGATGGGTGGGTGCTATTTTTACCCGAACACCCCTCGGGTAACTCATAACAATAATGTACCTACTTCTGGCCGATACGACCATTCTTTCACAAGATCAACCATGTACGTAGGAGATAATTATAGTGCACAAGTGCATCTCTTCCTTTACTCTCACAATCCGATGAAACCGAAAATGTACATGACCGGGTGGAGACATTAGGCGTAGGACCGACTTTTTACATGCGCATCCGACGCATGGATCATCTTACTTTACAGACAATCAGATGATCGGCCTACATTATCCTAGCTAGTAAGGAACGACAACACAATGTTGTTGCTCCCCGCGCGTTTGAACCGGTGACCTTTGGTTTGCAAATCAAGCTGTTTTACCGCTCCACAACGAAGGCTACGATTTGCGGTAAAATCGTAACAAGAGCAATAAATAATAATTAGTATTTCATAATCCTATATATTTGGGGTAATAAGCTGTAACAGCTCAGTGGGCGAGGGCTTGCCTTGGAAACAAGGTGCGCAGGTTCGAACCCCGGCTCGCACCTCTGATTTCTTGAATTAATCATGTGCGAATCGTCTTTGTGTGATTGTTACTAGCTTTCGGTGGAGGAAAACATCGTGAAGAAACCTGGATGTCTGAGAAAGCCTAGCTAGCTTTCGAATGACGTGTGAAGTCCAGAACCCGTACTTGGCCAGCGTGGTGGACTATACCCCTTCATCCTTAGAGGAGGCCCGTGCCCAATAGTGGGACATAAACAAGGGCGGGTATTATTATGTAATAATCCTGCTCCTGAACACATGACCGTAATTTATATTATGACTTACTTTGCTCCAGTTTAGCAGAAAGATTAATCTAAATTAAATGACGTCACAACACAATTTCGCAGTACGTAAACAGATAAGCCGACGGTAATCTTACACACACACATAGCCCAACAAACATGGTAAACCTTCGGGGTGTAAAAACTTCTATCACACTGCTTAATTATGGCTCAAATGCATTAAGATAAAAGCCTTCTAAAGAATGATAACCACCTAAGTACTGGCAGCAGAAAAAGTAAAGAAGTTTTCATTTTATTTATTTTAGTTTAGCCCTGGGTGCATCATTTTTTTTTAAGGAGACATAGCTGACTGTCTAACAGTACACAATTATTTGTTCACTTTAAAAATTATGAAAAGAAATACGTTTAACATTATTTTGCTCCAAGCACCTAATCGTTTTTGTCGCTATAGAAATTGAAAGAATTTAGAGCAAATAATAGTTCTATAGAGCTGACCAATTGTTTTAAGTCAAACACTTTTAAAATATATCCGTATAGTGTAAAACTTTTAAATTCTATCTATCCATACATTATGAAATGTATGGACCAGCGCAGCGCCTCATAAAGGCACTGAACGGAAAGGAAAGAAATGTAGGAAAGAAAACTAAAGTTGTGAAAATTTTAATTTTGCATTCAGGGATCCGCTTCCATCCATCGATGACCATCGCGGTCCGGCATAGATTCAATGTGTGGAGTTACAGACGATTTTATTTTAATTGATAAAACGCAGATCCCTAAGTGATAAGTTTAGTCATTTGCTTTTAAAATAATCTTAGACTAATGTAAATTTGCTGATGTCTGTATAGATCATTAGATTTTTTAAGGAATCATAAATCAAACACGAATCAACGTCACAACATAAATAATTATTCATTCAATATTTACATACAACATTTTCAGATCGTCACCATAACGTAAAGGTGATACTTACATTACATTATAAACAAACTACTTTTTGAAATAACTTCGTAGTACATACCTACCCTACTTATACGTAATAAAACTTTAATAAAATCTATCACAACGATGCGATGATTCAAATTTGAACCAATAGATACGTACGTAAATTAATGTTTTAAAATTGGAATGTATTATTAATTGTAGCTATTTAACAAAGAGCATTTAAACACTACATACGTATACTATAATGAACTATAATATTCTGACTAGCGACACTGCACTGGTTTGAAACAATCACAGAAATCTGAATGTTATTTTGTTGATACAATAGGTACACAATGATTTTTCATTGTATTTACTAGGTGTCGTGTAATCTATAGTTGTTACATAAAATGACGCAATAAATTTCCAGATTTTCGCTTTTTTTTTTAAATCTATTTTCTTTAATAAATACATTAACTTATTTTTTTTATAAAATATAATAACGTTAACATTGATTTCATAGTTCATTTTTTTATTCTTACAGGTTTTATAATCATTTAGTTCTTAATAAATACGTAGTTTCAAATTAAAAAGATACTAGCATGGATAAAATGTATGATGATATATTTAACATACAGAGCAAAGCTTCCACTTGCGCCTTACATAGCACTGGGTTAACGTTGGTAAAAATTTGGATTTTTTAAGGATAACTAATCAGATTATATTTGACTGTGTATGTGTAATACTAATCTTAAAATTTTACAATCGTTCTTATATATATATTCAAACGGTTAAACGGGTAACGGTTAAAGGTTGAATATTATTATATAATTAAAATATTGTTGCTTAAATTATTATTACAGGGTGACAGTGAAATCGCCATCTGTCTGTTCCGCCTTGGGCTCCGGGTGTACTCGCTCCGGAGGCATCTTCAGAATCAACTGGTGCTCTCCGCTCTCTGTATCACATCACAAACATATACATATACACACATACACACATTGTATACACTTATGTTTGTAATCTATATATCTTTTAAGATACAATTATCAGGAGTGCGCAATTCCAAATGGGATTTTTTGCAATATTGTATGCAATAGTATATTTTTAAATCAATTATTTTTTTCAATTTACTACTTCTATAACAAAAAATAGTGAATTTATCAAGGAAATTAGTAACCAACTATACTCGTACAAGCATTAAAATAAAAACTACTTTTAGCAGAGACTTTTAACTACAAAATTCAGAGATACCTGTATGAGTCTCTTATCATGTGAACATTTTTAAGTAAGTATCTTTTTTTACATACAACCAAAATGGCAAGCAAGCATGCGGCCCGCCTAATGGTAAGCAGTCACCGCAGCCTATAGACGCTAGCAATACCAGAAGAATCACTAGCGCGTTGCCGACCCTTAAGAGATTAGATATTAAGTCTTTTGGGTGCAGTAATTTCACCAACTACAGTGCCCTTCACACCGGAACACAGCAATGTTTACACACTGCTGCTTGGTGGCAGAATATCTGACACTGCGGTGGTACCTACCTACACAGTTCCTTGCTCATGGAACATAATATATAAACATAAATAGTATAACAATAAGTTCCCTCACAATTAAATTGTCACCATCCAATAGTTTGATTCTTATATTTTATATATATTATTATTATTCTTATATCTACCAATACCTATATAGAACAAAAAGATATTAGTATTATTACACACAACGGAATAATGTATACTTAATGGTTTAATTTCTTATTGAAAATATAATTTTTTACTATTCATAAAACACCATTTTCAGCTTTGAAATATAATTTGAATAGTCCGGCTGTTCATACTGATAGGTATACTATGAAGGTTATTTATATAAATAATCAGATGGGCCAGGGGCATTACGTATCGAGAAGCCAAACTGTTAATTACAATGCAAATGTGTTCTTATAGAATTTTACACTTAACCTACATAGAAAATAATACGAAAATACACCAGACAAGGTAATAATCCTTTTAAGGTCAGTTGAGAATATTTTTCTTGATAAGGCAAGCAAACACAGACGCCTACATCATATCAATCATTGCAAACTAAAAACAAGGACTTGTTAAAAGATGAAAGTACCTACTTTTTATAATTTAAGTATTAGTAGGTACATTAATTTTAAATTTGTTAGATTTATTATTTCACAAAAAAAAATACAAAAAGCATCGTAAAATTTAAAACAATAGTTGGGTGTGGACTACGACATATAAAGATACATCTTATTACTGAAGTTAACCACCAGCACAGACTTCCAGGGACAATATTTTAAGAAAAAGAAACTAATAATTTGTAATATACATTGTAGTCCACGCCAAACTATTATTTTAAACTTAGTTATTACGTAAATACAAAGGTTAGTTATTAACATAAGTTGTTAAGAATTAGTTCTGGATTTTTAATCGGTTTTTGAAGGCCTTCTTCTTCTTAGAAAATTTAATGTAGACATCCCATCAACGAAATGTTATTATTTATAGTCATAGTACGATTACTTACTACATTCAACGACTCCTATAAACATACCTACTTCTAATCTGTACAAGTTAAAGAATTATATTTGTAATTTTATTCATCTACACTAATATTATAAAGAGGAAAACTTTGTTTGTTTGGTTGTAATGAATAGGCTCAAAAACTACTGGACCGTTTTTAAAAATTCTTTCACCATTCGAAAGCTACATTATCCACGAGTAACATAGGCTAAATTTTATTTTGGAAAAAAATGGGGTTCCGTAAGATATTTGGGTTTTTTCGGACACAAGGTGTAAAAAATCAACCAGAAAAGTTACTTATTTTGCGTACGCTGCCTAAACTATAAAAGATAGAACCATAAAATGTTCTAATTAATTGTAGATCTTATAAATATCTACAAAAAAGTCCGCGGCACACGCGCGTATCTATGTCGAGTGAGGCCCAACAACCATTTTTTTTATTTAAAAATCTTGAATTTTGTTTGGACCACATTTAAACGCATTTATTTTACTCATGCTATTAATCCTTATCAAAATAAATTATTTTATCATTAAGTACAGTTTATGTAGATAATATTTAGTCTTTGAATGATTAAAATTGGACATTTGGTTTTGAAGTTATGGCGAAATTAAAATATTACTGCTTATAAATTAAAAGATTTCTGCTGCACGGCCCGTTGCGAAGTGAGCGTCACCAAGGCGGGGGTGCGCATGCGGGAGGGGAGTTTAGATCTATGAGTATGGTACCCGCGCGGCTCAAACGCGAGGTCAGAATTCTAATAATTGTCGTGCGATTTTTTTTATATCTCTTTCTTAAAACTACACCTACGCAAAAGTTCTTCTCAGAGCTAAGCAACAGTTCTTCTCAGAGCTAATCAACAGTTCTTTTCAGGGCTAACCAACAGACTTTTTCAGGGGTAGCCAACAGTTCTTTTCAGGGCTAACCAACAGTTCTTTTCAGGGCTAAACAACAGTTCTTTTCAAGGCTAAACAACAGATCTTTTCAGAGCTAGAATATTACACGCTATTAGCATTTTCTTAAACATTTGAAAATGCCTAAGAGAGCCAGGTCTCAACTTTCTAAACATAGTTCTCAAGCACGGGCAGCAAGAATACGTCGTATGGGAGAATCTTCACCTGAACGTTCACAACGCCTTGCTGAATAAAATCAGAGAAACTCTCATGTACGCGCACGAGAGTCGAGTGTCGAACGTTCGCAACGCCTTGCACAACAAAATCTGAGAACCTCTGAGTTACGTGCACGAGAGTCGGGTGAACCGATATGTATGAAATTTTGCGGGTAGATCTGAGAATAGGTTATAAAGTATATTTTATGCCGCTGATATGATTGACGAGGATATATAGAACGAGAGGAGGGTGCAAGAGAGGGAGAGGGGAGGGTGATGGAGTGAGTGATCGGAGGAGTTAGGTGGAGCACGGGGGGGGGGGGGGGGAGTGAGAGGGAGCAGGTTGGGAGAAAAGAGAGGAGGGAGAGGGTTCTGAGAGGACAACGGGGAGAGGAAGAGGGGAAGTGTGACGGGGACCGAAGCGGGAGGGGAGAGAAATAGCATAGAATTAGATTTTTATTATAAGAGAGAGAGATGGAGAGAGATAAATCAAGGAAGTAGGGAGAAAAGGGGAGCAAAATGTAATTAAAGCGCGGGCGGAGCTGCGCGGGTCAGCTAGTTCTTTATAAAATGCGAATAATCTTACATTTTTGTATTTGACGAATGTCTTAGAAATCTCATACACTGAAAAGAAACCGTCATTGCTATAATATTAATGTTACTATAGTATTTATAACTCCACGCTTTAGTGTCTTTCTGTCTGATCTATATTACTTTCGGCACAATTCAAAATAAGACACCTGTTTGTGGATACAATAGAGAGCAATTTATAAACTTTACGTTGAAATCCGTTCTTGAGGTTAGATTTTGCAATATAGGTAAGTACAAACTTTTGTTCGTAAAACAAATAAATACATAAAATATGGATGCAGGATGATTCTAAACAAATAACAGTCGTCAAATACACATAGCATCGTTTACAAGAGATACTAAATCGCAAAAGGCTGAAGTGAATGACACATAAGTCAAACAATTACTTGTCCAAGATGACGACTGTTTTTAAGATCGCCAAGAAATATCAAAAAACACCCAACTGGTATTTTGAGTTTAACTTCAAAGTACAAAAATCTTTCAATATTCTTTCCCGAGGTAGCAAAGAAATGGATTACTTATTTTACCCAAAGCATCAAATTGCAATATATTTTGTGCTAAGCTTAACGAATTAGCTAATCAATTTAATATAGATTTATTTTGTGCTACTGTTGCTACAGCTAGATGGCAACTAAGAAACAGTGAGCTGTTATTAAGAAATAACTTTTAATGCGATGATGATGGCAGAAGCTCAAAGTTAAAGTTTTTACAAAAAAAAAAAAAAAAAAAAAAAAGGAGTTTATTTTCCTTTGTACATAAGTACTCTAATATATTCACACAACCGTTTTGCATTTTGCCTTATAGTCGTGAGAACCTGAGTACGGCTTTCTATTCTCTATTCCTTTTTAATAGCTGTAGGTTTTCCTTTAAATTACATACTCAAATAAAATAGAGACTATCTGATAATTGATGACAATATTGTAAGTTCTCATATAATAACAGCTATCCACCATAATCGGACGTATATTTATATAGATTTATTTAATAATATATAATTAAATAAATCTTATAAACAGTACTTAAGTAGATTTGATAAATGGTAACATTCAAATAATTGGTCAAGCCAGTGATTCACCGGAAAAATAAACATTAGATTATTTTAAGAGAGCTCTAAATCAATCGTTCAATGCCGGCGGCCACCTTAAGCCATCGGCAAAACAAATGTATCCTGTGTCAAAAAGGGGGAAACAAATTGGCAAAATGGTATATCCTGCTGAGATTTGATAATGGTACTTATACCGACGACGTGATGAGATGCTAGGTAATATCGGACTATAATTTGAGTGGTGGGTGACATGGCCAAGGTGAAACGGTCTTATTTATAACAGGACAAGACATGGTCTTTTATATAGAAAATTCTCTGTCAAAATTAAATTAATATACTTCTTTGACGCTAATTAACAGATCTTAAATTACATATTCGAAAAACAAGTTTGGGTATGTAAATACATTATTTTACTAGTTCAGTAATAGCTATCCTTATTTGATTTGAAAAGTACCATTAAAATACCAAACGGAGATTATTTTCTCCTAAGTTAAGAAATCTATTTTCATACCTTACACAGTATGTAGATACGTAACAAGAAAGGACTAATAATATACACCATAAAGTTACATGTATATAAGCCTATGCTAAAAAATAATATTGCTATATATGAAGTATACATTTAGTGACGTAAAATGTAAATTAAGATGTTATAGCACCTACTTAAAAGTTTATTAGCATATACAATATTGTTTAAGCACGTACAAATGAACTAATTTAAATAAACGATTGTCTGTTCAATAGTTCACACATACGTTAAATGGAACGTGATATATCCTGCTAATAACCAACAAATATCTACATATTAATAATATGAGAAATATTTTAATACCTAAGACAGCTTGAGGGCAAAATAAGATGAAGAAAAACCGCAACAATACAATTTTTGTCAAAAGTTTAAATTAAAAAGATCGTCTTCTGACACCCAGTCTAAGTCACTTGCTCTGAGCTTCGTAAAAATACACACTAAGCTTCGATATCTAACAGACCGGAATTTTAATTTCTAGCCAAGACTGGTTAAACCTCAACTAAATTACTTTTCTGTCATTTAGTTAGGCACACCTTCATTAAAAATATATTTGAAACTTTCGAGTTTAAGAGCATGTAGCGTACTTTTGTTAGCGTGTATTTATATAGATAATATCCTGTCTAGTTTTAATTTCTGTTAATAATAAAGTCCATTCAACTAAACTCCTATACCTAATCACTATCCTCAGAATGTTTCATTGTCTAAAAACCAATTATGTATACTTTATTTATATAAAGAGTCATTAAGTTCAAATAATTTGTACCTATTTGAAAGACACACAAACTATACTTTACATATATTTTTTATTTTTTATTTATTCTAGGAGCAAACTCTTGTAGCTTCGTTTATATACTTGTTGCTTAATCTGACACAATTGTGACTGTGTATGTGACATGATACCTAAGAAGAAGATATCACGAGGTATGAATAATAACTTTATGCTATGTGTATTCCTTAATATATATATGCTCTTATATATATCACTACGAAAACAAAGCCTTTAGTAACTCGCAACAAAATTAAATGTATCGATATATATGTATATACTAATATATACATACATACATACATAAAATCACTCCTTTTTCCCGTAGGGGTAGGCAGAGCCCAAGGGCCGCTTTTCGCCGTGAGAAACGAGACGTGATGGGTGGCGAACCACATCGCCGCCATTTTGGTTAATTTATATATTTACCATGTATGTATGTATTGACCATTGCGTTCTCACGAATAAGGAGGGAAAGGGAAGGAGGTGGGGTGTTGTGAAAAGGAAGATTGGCAAGTAAGAGTGCGAAATAGGAAAAGTAGGATATTACCGCCCAGGAGGGCAAGGGATGGGACAGTAATAGCTAGGGAAGCCGGGGTCGCATACCCGTATACTAAACCACAACTACCGGACAGGTAAGTTGGGATGAGTATCCCATGACTACTAATACTGTAATTTGTACCTATTTGTATTGTGTAATATGACTACTAATTTATATTTATGTATATACTAATTATAATGTAAGATTTGATAATTAATTAGTCAATTTATTATTGTTAACTTTTACGGAGGCGAAAAGCGGCCCTTGGGCTTACCCCTACGGGAAAAAGGCGTGATTTTATGTATGTATGTATGTAATTTATGAATTATGTTCTTAACAAATGACATGTACTATTAATGACATTATACAATAGATATGACATTAGAGCACGAAAAATGAAGGCACTAGTATAAGTCCCACGTCGGTAAAATGAAATGAACGTGACGTGTGCCTTTGAAAATCAGGTAAAATGCCTTCATGCGTATTTACAAAATGCTCAACGTATTACATAAAAGTAAAAAATAAGGAAGGCATATCAGAGACATAAAAAATTGTAGTTACATGGGTCACATTTGGCGTCTGTTAGTAGGGATTTTCTTATCTATAGTGTATAATATCATTGCGTACTATATAATAATGAAAATACAATTATTAGTACAAAGTTATTCAGTCTCTACATTACTTTAATTTCCTGAATTGAATACTAAGCATTTTTCGTAGCACGCTAATAGTATTGCCTAAATACAGGATTCTTATAAACCACTTTTCCATTTTCAGTCAGGTAGCTCTTTTTTTTCGACGTAAGCTGCTTGACTGCAGTCCCACCCAATGGAAAGCGGCGACGCAATCGCAGATGGTAAAGCACACTAGCCTATTAAACTCCTATTCACTTTTATGGTGGTATCACTTGTGATATAAAGGGACCGGAAAACCGGACCGGATTTCAATGGACAATATAAATCCTATCCTGTGTTATTAGAATATAATTTTATACAGTTTTTATTCTTATATACAAAGGGTGAAAAAACTGTGATACATACAAGAAATTCCTTAGGCAATAAATTAAGCACTATCTATTGTAGGGGCGATTACAAGAACTTCGTCTGTTGACCCTAGATAAATTATATTTCTAAAGTGATACAAAGGCTGTATAAATAGGGCATAGCGCAATTATTGTATGTAACAAATTTATTGCTTTGTTATTTGCTTAGTTTGTTTAATTGGATTACAATAATTGAGTACAGTATTATTTTTAACCCCTGTTGTGCATCATAATATGATCTCTACATATTAAAATGACTACATATAACGAAATAATTTTTTATCTGCTCAAAACTGTCCTTATCACTTAATTTACTATTTAACCTACTCCATCGATTGGAAGTAATTCAGATAAATAACTAATAATAATAACATTAAACAGAAACAAACGAATTTTAGGCAATAATTAGTTAACATCCGGCACATATAACCAGCCACCACCGACACCAAATTTAGCTTTAAAAAGGGACTCACCAATCGATCTACGATCGCCCTGGCTGCCGTAGAACTCATCCAGCTCCTTGGCGGAGCACAGTGGCGTATCCACCTGCATCGTCTCGTCAAACTTGGAGTAGTCCACCTCGTACCCTTGCCGCTCACGATTGTACGCCACCAGTGGGGCAAACCTGTGACCCCACATTATTTCACTAGTCGTAAAACTCGAACGAGCTTGCGTCGTCTGCCCGGTAGATTCTATCGTGCCCTCCAATATGACGACTATCTCGAACCTCTCCTGCAAAACGTCCGCGGCCGATACACCATAAAATGGACTTTCGGCGTTAATTCTATGCACCATCGTTATCGGCCAAATAAAGAACAGGTTACTGTCACAGCCGTCCGCGTTTAGTTCCAATTCCGTTTGATAGTGCGACAACACCTCCCCTTCCTTCGTTGTTCTAGATCGGATCAACTGTGCTCTCACGCTAGCTCCTATAATGTGTGATTTCCTCAGATCGCCCACTCGGAACATTAAACACAGCTCACCGTCTCGCTGACACACTACGGCGTACTTTGAAAATAGAAGTGTTTGTGTCCTGTGCTTGGGCCGCGTCATCTTAGCGAACACAATGCCCACCATGAACGCCTGGATCATCACACCGACTATACTCTGAAGACACATGATGAATATAGCTTCGGGACATTCTTCTGTCGTGGTACGGGAACCGTAACCGATCGTGTGCTGTGTTTCTATACTGAAGAGGAAACACGATGTAAAGTCGTGTATGTTCAAGACGCACGGTTTCCAATTGGAAGTTTCTTGCATTTCAGGTAGGTGGTCAATCTCTAAGTCGCTGTGTGTGAATGCTATCAGCCACCATATTAACGCGAATCCCAACCACGATAGGATGAAGGAGAGTGTGAATATCAACAGAGTCCATCGCCATTGCGCGTCCACGAGGGTCGTGAACATATCCTGAAGAAACCTCATCCGCCGCTGAGAAATGCGAGACTTGAGAATGTTGCACTCCCCATTTTTGAGAATGGCGCGTCGCCTCGTCCTCCGCGTAGCCCCATGTCTGTGTGATCGGCTCCTACAAACAAACACAAATATTATATATTTATTTATGTAACGTTTCAATGATTACACTGATCTAATGTACGTCGTATGCTCTCAGAAGTGTGAATGTCTAGTTCACGTTGGCGGTGCGACGATTAGCGGCCTTCGTCAATGTTAATATCGGTAATATAGTACGAACGGCATAGAGAATAGACTTTCCAATTAACATAAATCGTTTCTAATGATGACGAGACAACACATAGAAAATATAGGTAAAAGGACACAGTACGGAAGTGTAAATGACGAAGACGGCACAGGGAGTCGGGCGTCGACGAACCTCTTGCTGCCGGTGGGGTAATAAACGCCAGGGGAGAGGTTCCCGTTGGTGGAGACTGGCTTGACTTTGAGCCATTCTTCGGGCAGGAGTTGGGTCTCCTCTCGGCAGGCGGGCGACTCCGGGTCGGCGTGCATGGCGTCGTGCGCTCTGGTCACTGGCAGCGGACTGTGTGCGCCACCATCCCTCAGCGGGCAGCCTCCTGAAGCATCGCTCGCGATAATGCCTCGGTCACGACTGGCTCTCTGCCCGTCCGACTCGACGCAGCGCGCTAAACGTTGTATAATTGTATCGCGAGATTGTATATAGGAAATTATCAGCTCGCTACGGAAAACAAATTTTAGTTAGTGTCTACGTTGACGTTATCTGGCCTACAGGATGTTACTTTAGCACGCACTATCACACCTATCTTCAGACTCAGAAATAGCACGAGACTAAAAAGTATTAAAGTACAACCTATCATTTATAATCATTTGACGATTTACTCGGTATAATTATATCTCAGCTTATTTTATTTTACGTAATCATCTAGTAGTATATTATATTATCTATAGACAAACACTACAATCCTAAATGGTCCAAACTAAGCACCCTAAGTCCTGTGGGCTTATCCTATAACCTTATACCAGAAATTGTGAGAGACATTGCCCAAATTTTATAAGTTCAGCCATAAAACCTACGATCACGTCTTGCCGGAAGCCGGCCACTAGGCGATACAGTCGTCTTCGTTCGTAAACAACTTGAGTCAAAAATGTTTATAGAATTGTATCACAGGACCTATCAAGAATCATATATATATGAAGTTTCCTTTCTGTTAGATTTATATTTTTATATTATGTTTTTTCGCGTTATTCCAGTCCATAGCTGTCCTTATATAAATGAAGAAGCAAATCGCTTAGTCCGGAATGAAGGCACGTTTCCCACATAAGGGTGCGTATGCGCTGTGCGTCTCGTCGTCCGATGATAGAAGGGTGAAGGTGGGATCAAGTCACGCAATTCCTGCGCACTCTCTCCAAAATGCAACCTGTAGAATACCGAGAGGCTGGCTACTCTGCGCCTGTGCTTTGCTTTGCTGGCTTTAGTTTTCTAAATACTCGTAGATTGTCATTTACTAGAACAAAAATTATGTTTCTATGAAGAAAACTACGTCATACTAATGTCATACTTCACAGTTCACGTTTCATGCATGCAGTGCTAAGCCCGCTGCTTGAAGCTTTGTAAGCACTAATAAGCATTCTGGTCCTTTTATTGCCACAGCCTGATTGTTTTAATGTTAGCACTTTGGTTCTAGATACAAGATTCTGGAAAATAAATCTTAGCGTAGTTGAGCTGAGTGTAACAAGATATTTTATCAAGGATCCATAAAAATGTATAACCTACTTATGATATCGGTCTTAGGATTAAGATACACCGATATCTTAGTTCTCAGATTTAAACATTTCAAGTATTTGCCTTAAGTTTACTTGAGTTTTATTGAAGTTTATTTGGTTTTGATTCTTCTCTATAAATACTAATCATCTACACATTTATGTTTTAGGAAAACGTTATGTTTTCATGAGCATATTGATATAAGATCCCTTAAAAATATATAAATCATATATTTTTGTTAAAAGAAAAGGTTAAATCTTGGCCATTACCAGAATAAAAAGCTGGCTTATGCAGCTCCATTTAAACTTTATTTTAATCGCGAATTAGCGCGACTTACCTTATATTTTGGCTGTAAACATTAAGAAATCAGCGATTGCCGAGCACACTTCAGTCGGATACTAATCACTGGATTTAATTTCATCGTTCACAAGTCCTTTCCACCGATCGACGTTTTCATTCTAGAGTTGTTCGTGAAACAATTGAAATCAAAAAGTATAAAAATTCTATCGGGAAGTGGGCTTTAGATTATCTGCTACAATTATTGTACGATCTGGGACCGTACACCTTAATATGATATTGATTGATATTGATACACAATGATGCTGATAGATGATAATAGTTTATTGATAATAATTTGTATGATAGTATGAATGAGTCCGCGCGGTATGAATGATTGCTACGAACTAACTTGAATGCGACGCGTTGGCGTAAAGTGCTGACATAGCAAAAATGTACAGTTGCACTGTACATGTACTATTTTCATTAATTTTGCAAGAAGAAGTGCGGCGCTCAACTCCAATCTTGGTAATGATACATTTTTCTGCACCGGAACAAGCCTTGATTTTCCGGCTACTATGATAACAGGGGTTTGATTTTCATTTTGTTGTTGTTTGCTGATCTTGCAATATATGACGCATGCATAAGCCTTCGATGACGCGTCACAAAAGCCGTGTAACTCTATTTCTTCGTTTTGATGCGTGTTGAGCCATCTTGGCACGGTGATATGATCAAGGTTTATTAGATCTTTCTTTATTTTCATCCATTCGTCATTGATGCTTTCAGGCACACGATCATCCCATTTCAGATTCATCGACCATACTGTTTGAAATAAACATTTAAGCTTAGTGGAAACCGGACACAACCAGCCAAGAGGGTCAAAGATTTTTGATATTTCTGATAATAATGACCTTTTGGTGGTTGGTGTCAATGATGTGTCAATCTTGATTTGATATTTAAATTGATCTTGATGTGGTAACCATTTCAGTCCCAATGTTTTGGTCGATTCTTGATGTCTGAATTCGAATGCCTGTTGATTGTTGGTAGTGCTGTTGTCTAGTATCTCGGGTTTGTTTGTAGACCATTTTCGTAAGTTGAAACCTCCAGAGTTTAACAACTGTATAAGATCTTTTTTGAGTTGAATGGCCTCTTCTAAGCTGTGATGTCCGGAAAGAAGATCATCCATATAGAAATCGTTTTCTAAAACTTTTGATGCTGCGGGATATTTTGATCGTTCATCTTGCGCCAGACGTTTTAACGTCATCATAGCGAGAAAAGGTGCGGCCTTAGTACCGTAGGTGACTGTTGTCAGCTCGTACTCTCGAAGGATGTCGTCTGGTGAGTCCCGCCATACAATTTTTTGATACTGTTGGTCTTTTTCATTGCAGATGATTTGCCGAAACATTTTTTCGATGTCAGCGGTAAATGCGTACTCGTACTGTCTCCATTTCAATATTAATTTTAATAGATCTTGTTGTAAATTTGGCCCGCTAAACATTAAGTCATTTAAACTGTAGCCTGTCGAAGTTTTCGCTGATCCATTGAATACGACGCGCAACGATGATGTAATTGAATCGGCTCGTAATACACAATGGTGAGGTAAAATGCAGTCTGGCACATTCTTGCGTTCACTTGCGCGCATATGTCCCAATTCAATGTATTCATTTATAAATGATTTATATTTTTTAGCTATTTCTTTGTTTCTTGCGAACCTCTTCTCCAACTGATAAAACTGTGATACTGCTTTTTGCTTTGATTTTCCAAGATATTGATCGATTTCAGGTTTTAGTGGTAATCTGACCACATATCTGCCATCATTTCTTCGTATTGTTTCGGAATTATATTGCTGAACGCATTGATAGTCCTCAGAAGACATATGGATCTCATTTTCGGCCACGTCTTCGATGGTCCAAAATCTTTGTATGTCTTCGATGTTGTTTAACACCACGTTGCATTGATATGTCTTGACATTTCCACACAATATCCAGCCCAGCTGAGTTTGCTGAGCCACTGGGAGTGCTTCATTTTCCTTGATAATCCCTGCCATGATGATTTCTGAGTATACGCTGGCCTCACATAAAACGTCTACGCCGCTACTTTCAAAAAAATGTGGGTCAGACAGTTGAATACCTTGTAAATATGGCCACGAGGGTTTCATGAATGTTTGATTTGGTAAATTATTGATTAAATTTTTCATGATGAAAACATCAGTCTGAAAGGTGAAGTCCAAATACAACGAGGATGCTGTGATACTGATTACTCCCTTGCAGTTGTTTTGATTCGAGCCGACACCAGATATGACCCCCTTGCATGCTCGTCGGGGCGTTCCTAGTATTTGGGCTGCATTTTCAGAGATGAGTGATACTTGGGAGCCTTGATCTATGAGTGCCCTCATTGTATAATATGATCCATTTGCCCCTTTGATTTTTAAAAGGGCGGTTGCCAGGAGAACTTCTGTGATATTCTGGTTGGACACATGTGTTACATTATTTCGTTGTTCGTAAGATGTTGACGGCATCGAAATCTCCATGCTTGTCTTTGATTTTTGCTCGAAAGTGTCGTGCAACAAGGTGTTGTGATGTCCCTGACAGACACGGCATTTTGCTTCCGACAAACAAGCCTTATCTTTATGATCATAAAGACAATTAACGCAAAGATTCAATTTCTTTATTGTGTTTCTTTTGGCTTCGGGTGTCGCGTTTAAAAATGTTTTGCAATGAAATAGCCCGTGGCTGTCTTTGCATAGTGGGCAATTTTGTGTCCTCGTTGCGAAACTTTTCATTGCAGAATTGCGAATAAACGGTGTGTTTGATTCATTTTTGTTCGATTTATGAGTGGTTTTGTTATAAAATTGTTTCTTGTTTGAATGATAATGCACAACTTCTTTTTCCTGGGATGATGTCGATGAAGCTTTCACAGCGCCTTGCTTACGCCGGGAAGACTCCAATGACGTATATTTGTTCTCCAAAAAATTTAAGAAGTCAGCTAAGGTCGGCAATTCTCTTGGGTTTGTTAAAGATTCGATGTACTCGCTATGTGATTGGGTGTCCAACTTTTGCGACAATAAATGCACAATCAGCGGGTCCCAAGTTGATATATCGACACCGAGGTTTTTTATAGCATTTAGGCATTCATTGGTGGTGTCGAATAAATTTTTGATTTGAGTGTCTGATTGTTGTTGCATCGCATGTAACGATAATAAGATGTTAATATGCGAGCTAAAAATTAATTTAGTGTTGCTATACCGGTGGTTTAAAATTTCCCAACACACCTGATAGTTGTCTGAACTGATACTTAAGTGCTGTATCAACCTTTCAGCTTCTCCCTTTAGCTTGCTCTTTAAAAATTGCATTTTTTGTGCACTTGAAATTGATTTGTTGTTGTGAATTGTTTCCGAAAATAAATCCTTGAATGATGTCCATTTATGATAATTTCCCGCAAACATGGGTATATCTATTTTCGGTGTACAATTTTCTCTATGAGAAGCTGACCACATCTTGCTGTTGATTTCTTTTTTCATGTTTGTATATAATTGCTCGTAGTGGCTGTATGCTGATTCATATTCCTCATTTTCCTCGTACAATTCGCTATCTATGTCCCAGTGAAGAGTATCGATAGCAGTCCACCTCGTTTCTATGATTTTAAGTACATCTTGAAACTCCCACTTTTCAGAAATATTTTCTAAATTAATGTTCGCAATAGCGCGAGATAGTGCCTTAAAATTACTTTTCTGCTTACGCAACATATCTTCTAATTTGCTTGGGTTGCCTTGCGACACCGATTTGACGAAGGTTGATGACATACCGGGAAGGTTATTATTTCCCCGATTTTGATCAGTTGATGTATCTTGATTTTGGGAGTCTGACATGCGGATTGATGGCTTTCCCGGAGACTGGTCAATGTACTTGCTTGCACTATCAGAGACCTTGTATTGCTTGATGGTTTCTCTGACTTCTTGATAAAATGTCATGGTTTTATGATAAATATTCTCAGAGAAATACGTGTAGCCGCGATCATCAAACTCACATAATTTGATATGGTTTCCTTGGAACTCCTTCCAGTAGGTTTCCAGGGTTTCCAAACGTTTCTTGATATACACAGGAGTCTTACGGTCAATTGGATCCTTTTTAAAGTTCCTAAACAGCTGCTCCATAGCGTCCTTCAGTTGTTGTTGGGTTGCTAAAATATCTTCCATGGTGCTCATGATGATTTTCTTTGTATTGTATGATATTAACTGTTAATGTGTAAACAGTTTATGTGTTCTGTATCCTTCTTACGATATGTGCGCCTTCTCAATTCAGCTGGGGAGACCCGCTTGTGGGAGGCCAGCCGAACCGATTCGCTACCGCAAAAAGAATCACAAAACACTATCCACGAAGATGATACTTGTAGATGACGTAAGTAGATACGTGTCCACAGGTGCTGGCGTTGATGTGCGCAGGAACAAACACGTGGTAATGTTGTATCACACGCGAATTGGTCCCGCTTTTACGGAAGCTCGTAGGACCATTAATGTACGATCTGGGACCGTACACCTTAATATGATATTGATTGATATTGATACACAATGATGCTGATAGATGATAATAGTTTATTGATAATAATTTGTATGATAGTATGAATGAGTCCGCGCGGTATGAATGATTGCTACGAACTAACTTGAATGCGACGCGTTGGCGTAAAGTGCTGACATAGCAAAAATGTACAGTTGCACTGTACAATTATGGTTAATATGTATATTATTATGATGATGATGATTAAAATTATTTGCCGGCGGTTAAATATACAGATACTGTGAGTGTACTATGTAGTGCGGTAAAGATATTTCTACCTCGCACACGGAGCCGTCTCGCTGAACCAGTCAGCTTGTGACCATAGCTAGTGCAACCTGGCCGAAACATCATGCCAAAATATAAGGTAAATCGCGCTAACTCCCGATTAAAATGAAGTTTGATAATGAAACGCGAATGCACAGCGCGAATGTCTAAAAGTAATAGCTCCATTTAAGCTTTTGAGCAGTAACACTACCTACATTTATAGTTAATTTGTTATTTTTGATGCTTCTTCAATTTTATTGAAGAAGTTGGAGTGTTCGGTTTAAACAATAGATTTTTTAATAATGCATATCGCTTATTAAATAAGTTATTTAAAGAAAAAGTCTGACGTAATGGTAACTTTTAACACCCTGTTTATAAAATATGGCTGCCTACCCCGACGTAGCGTTTTCATTATAATAGCTAATTTGACAGCGCGAATTGGCTTGCTAATGCGCGTCTTTTACCTATACTAATTTGTTGCTCCCGATCATTTTACGAATGAAGGTCGCTGAAAAGGCAAGTTAGTTACGTTACAAATAAAAATTGTAATGCATGTATGGAGACGACTTTGACAGCACTCTATATATCTATCTATAGATACAGAAGCGAAAATTAATATTTAGAAAACAAAATCGTTTAGCCTTTACACCGACAGTTGCATGAGACCGCTCATCACCTGAAAGATTCCTAATAAAAATTTCGATTCTAGAGCGCTGTAATTTTTTCCAATTTTTTCGATTACAAACACTGGAAAGCAACCCCTTTGTCAGATAAAAAAGTTGTCAGATTATACCCCTTGTCAGATAAAATAGTTGTGAGATTTGTCAGTTTTATAGTATTTAAAATTCTTAAAAAGACATTGCATAGACTATATACAGGGTGTCCCACGGCGATGCCACACGGAGGGAAAGTACCTTAAATATTAAAGATAGGATATTTTACTGAAAGAAGACATCGTTTTATTTTTAATAATAAGTAGAACTGCATTCACAGATTTTTTTTTTTTTTTTATTAAAAGAGTGAGAATTTGTATACAACAGAACGGATCACACTTTGAGCATTTGATAAATTAATTTTTTTTTTAAATAAAATGTAAAATTTTATGATCTTAGTTTCATTTAATATGCTAGGTTATTTAGGAAAAAATAATGCTTATGAGTAGCCCTTTCAAACGCTATTATAAAATACATGTAATTTTTCAATCACATTTGGCGGGTTCGATTCCCGGTTGAGGTAGGCGATTTTTAAAAAATCTGTGAATGCAGTTCTACTTATTATTAAAAATAAAACGATGTCTTCTTTCAGTAAAATATCCTATCTTTAATATTTAAGGTACTTTCCCTCCGTGTGGCATCGCCGTGGGACACCCTGTATAAATATGGTGTAAACTCTTCACAATACGAGCGAGAATGGAATAAACGAAAAATATTCTATTCGTTCCTAGACACTAAATATGGTGTCAACTCTACACGATACTAGTGGAAATGGAATGAAAGAAAGAGATCCTGTAAAATCCTGTTGATTCCTGAAAAGTAAATATGGTGTAAACTCTACACGATAAGAGTAGAAATGGAGAGAAAGAGATCCTGTAAAATCCTGTTGATTCCTGGACATTAAATATGGTGTGAACTCTACACGATACGAGTGTAAATGGAATGAAAGAAAGAGATCCTGTAAAATCCTGTTGATTCCTGAAAAGTAAATATGGTGTAAACTCTACACGATAAGAGTAGAAATTGAAAGAAAGAGATCCTGTAAAATCCTGTTGGTTCCTGGATAATAAATATGTCTAAACTCTACAGTCTATACGATACGAGCGGGAATGGAATGAAAGAAAGAGACCTTGTCGGTTCCTGAAAATTTGTATAAATAATCATGATCCACATTAGTTAGCCTGCCCAGCCCACTTATCGCGGTACACACCTACCAAAAACATCAAAATATAAGCTATCGTCAATTTTCATAGTTTGTTTATACAACACATGGTTACGGATAGCTTGAGTATAATTTTCAGTAAAATTAATTCACACCCACGCCTTCTCGCTAATATATTGCGACACGACTCATTATTAATTTGTAAATACTACGACAATTTTGTCGTGATATCTAAATAAACACCTTTAAATGTGACGTTTTATTATTTTCCCGCACATGCGCAGGAAAATATTGTTGTTATGAAGTTTAAATATCGCAGTTTTCAGTAGAAAGTACGTAGAAAAGCATTTCATATAATATTTTTGAAGTATTCCCTATCAAGTTTAAAAACTAGAGGTCTCATGAGAACGCATGCCGAGTCTTTTACTTACGCGAATATGACACATTGAAATCAAACTACTTTAATAATTGTGACATAAGGACGTTCAACATCTCAGTCCTCCCGTGACCATGGGTGCTGCAAAGCATTCGAAATGTCGGGATAGTAAAATCAAAAAATAAACCGCGATATAATCCATAAAAGTAGTTTGATTTCAATATATAATATCATTGCGTAGCACATAAAAAAGTTATTTATTTAGTTAGTTAGTTAGTTGTTTAGTTATTAGTTAGTGTTATTCATGAAACAAAAGCTTATAAAATCCTCTACAGGAATGATATACCTAATTTTAGAACATTAAGAACATTAGCATAACATTTTTCGGTGAAGGAGAACATCGTGAGGATACCTGCATATCTGACAAAGCCGAACTAGCTTCCGAATAACCCGCACTTGCGGGTTGGCAGACTTCACACGTCATTCGGAAACACCGCGCAGGCCAAGTGGCCAGCGTGGTGGACTACGGCCTAAGCCCCCTCATCTTCAGGGGAGGCCCGTGCCCAGCAGTGGGACATACAGAAGGGCTGTTTTATTTGTATTATTAACAACATTAGCGGATTAAAACAGTGAATGACGCACATACGTTAATCGGAAAGAATAGATTTTAATACAATAGCAATATGCTGAGGCAGCGCCCTGTCCACACACAATTATTGAAATCTGTTATTATTTTGTTATTTTTATATGTAGTGTTGGGCAAATAAATGCTTTTCTTCTTCTTCTTCTTCTTCTTCTTCTTCTTCTTCTTCTTCTTAATACCATAACTTTCTTTAGCAGGAAATTATTTAATTATTTTGGGAAAATTAAATTTATTTTCCCATTAAACAATAATGTATAGCACACGGATGAGTAAGTATATAATAAACTACCTACTTAATTATCATCATCGAAGTCCCACTTGCTCCACTCTTGTTGGAAAGGTTCGTAACTGCGATTTATCAAGATTACATGGACACGTATCAGTGTTTACATGTTTAGTGGATTCGAGGAGATTAAACTATTAGCCGTCTACTCGTCTATCGGTATTTGGAGACCTTGGTGACGTCAAAGTGAAATAAAATGACCAACAATGTTAGAGCCTATATCTACTTACAATAAGATACTTTTTTTCGCGGGGAATCCTTCAAAAGGTCCCCAGAAGCTGTGGTGCTCGACCGGGGTATGTGGCCCGGTACCCACTAAAACCCCCTGCTGTCAAAAAAAGGCTGTCGCATCGACACATTAGAGGGGTGACCTGGGCCCTCCGGTGGGATCTGCACCAGAAGTCCCTCAGCGGCTTGCCTTTGAGCCCGCCGCCGGATTGTAGTCCCCCGGGTACTGTCAAGGTTCTCACGGGGACGGGTTTAGTAGGCCCGTCGCCGTCCTCTTCGGAGTCGTCGCCATACTCACACTCACACTCTAAGCGTAACGACATAATACGGGGTGTAAGGGACATCGTACCGAAAACCGATACCTGGATCCAGTACATGATTCTGAACATTCTAGTGTTGAAATTTTTCATCGGCTTTTTTATGAAATTCTAAAAAAAAATGCCGCTTTTTTTATAAAATTAGAATAACATCATTATTGGTATAATAATAAAGCCTAATTTCAATTTAACAACAATAAATTACTTATTTGTGCAAATTTAGCAATCATCAACAGCCGAAAAGTCCACTGCTGAACAAAGGCCTCTACCTTAGAAGAGAGGGGCTGCCATAATCTCTACGTTTGGTAAGCAGCTTGATTGTATGTATATATTTGAAAAACAATGTAATTTGAAAAATAAATATTATTCCGCACGTATTCATTACATGCTCAAAAATTAACAAGTTAGTCATTTGTCGGTTTCTGTAATGTTGTAACGGACAATATGAGAAATCTTATACAAAAGTTTTCGGTACGTAGTCCC
This sequence comes from Furcula furcula, assembly GCA_911728495.1. NCBI lineage: Eukaryota > Metazoa > Arthropoda > Insecta > Lepidoptera > Notodontidae > Furcula > Furcula furcula. The sequence goes on from OU452250.1 coordinate 10,427,488, forward strand.
TTACACCCTGTATAATATTTGGAAGAATATAATGTAAAATAAGAAATAATGTAAAAAGGTGAAACATTTTTTTATATATTGTATTAAATGAGCAATTTCCTGCCGCTTCGCCCCGCTATTTTTTGACAAAGTTTACGAACCCCTAACGCACCCCCAAAGGTTGTTTTTGAAAATTCGCGAAACACGTATTGATTTATTTTATTTAGATAATCTTTTCAGAAAATTTCAAGTCTTACGAACCATAAAATAAAAAGTTTCATACAAAATAAAACACCCCATTTAACCCCTTTATTAGTCGAATTTTCCAAAACCCTTTCCTAGTGGATGCTTACGTCATAAGAAAAACCTACTGTCCAAATTTCAGCTTTCTAGGTTCAGCGGTTTGGCCTGTGCGTTGATGAATCAGTCACTCAGTCAGGACATGTGATTTTATATGTATAGATAACCCTTTCTTTTATTATTTAACCTATTGACAAGCCAAGCAAGACGTTCGCCTGATGGTAAGCAACCCGCCTGCCTATTGACAGCTGCATTGCAATGCCGCCTCTAAGGCTGCCTGTCCACCGGAGCGGAGCGAGGCAGTGGAGCGAAGAAACGGAGAAATATTAACCAATAAGATTGAACAAAATCTCCGCTCCTCTTTAGTGTGCAATCTTATTGGTTAATATTTCTCCGTTTCTCCGCTCCACTGCCTCGCTCCGCTCCGGTGGACAGGCTGCCTTAAACGCAATTACCTACCGTAATGAATCATGGATGAATAATTAATTATCAACTGTGCTATTCTCTAACCTAACCTATCATAGTTGTGCTCGACCACGAGTCAACCTTGAATTCGACGTTGAGCTTAACACTGTTAAAGTCTATAGTCACTACTGAATTCCGTCTCGACGTTGAACTGGCTGTAAAACTATTCGACCTTCAATAGTTCCACTGAAAACCGTTAATTCTCGTGGCGCTAGTGCTACATAAGCAAAGTTATTTGTAGTGAATACGAAAACGTAACTCACCGCTGTTCGCAGCGTCGAGCTCGGGGTTGTGTTGCTTATAGAATACCAGATAAATCGTGTGTTGTATGTTGTACATATCAAAATGTCTGGGGATATTATAATTGCACTTTCACATTATGTAAGGTTTATTGTTAATTCACTAGGTGGAGGTTGGTGTGGGTTCCTTCGGAATTGCTGGACTTAGGAGTGTGGGCCCTAGGACGTCCATTGTGTACGGCGGTGACTCCGGGGAAGAAGGCGACGGTGGAGTTGCGTGACTCCCCTCCCCGTGAGTACCGTATTTGGTTCCCGGGGGGCTATAATGCAGGTGGCTTGGGGACAGGCTTAAAGGTAAGGTACTGAGGGGCTCTTGGTGCAGATCCCACCGGAGAGCCCTAGTGTCAGCCCCGGATCTAGGAATCAGGGCAAACCGGGGCACCGGTCCCGGGCGGCAGTTTTAGGGGGCGCCAAAATCATAATCTAATACGATTAAAAATAAAAAAAAACTAGCTTCATAAACCGCCTACGATACGGAAGCCTCGTTGGTTCACCTTCGACATGTAATAAAAAGGCACCACACAGGCCCACACCTCAAGTGGACTCGTGATGCGGATTTGAGTTTGTTTAAGTAATTTCTCAAACGCTTGAGAGGGATCGTTGATCAACTTTCCACCCCGGTTTGAAAAAAATTTAGGTCCGGGGCTGCCTGGTATCCCCTTTCATGTGCCGATGCGATAGCCGCGGGGGCTGCACATACCCCAGTTAAAGTTAAAGGATTCCCCCGCGAAAAAAGGGTCGTGGACGAACAGGCTCTGAGCGTCCTTACTAAATTCGACCCCGCGGCGGGGGGTGACGCTGTGTAGGCTCTCCGTCGTCGCGAGCACATCAAGGGTACCGGTGGGAGTGTGCATCTGCATAAGGGAGAGCTTGGATTCTCAAGTGATATCTACAACAGGTACCTCTCAGTGCCATGCCCTTAAACCTGCCACCGGGTGGCGTATTATATAGCCCCCGGGAAAATATCACGGTGTTCACGGGGACGGGGGACTGTATCCTCGCCACCGTCCGCCTCGGAGTCGCCGCCGTACTCTATAGACGTTTCAGACACCAAACGTCCAGTGACTCTGAAGATAGTGTCTGTACGGTATAAGGTAAGTAACCACGGTCATTATAATAATTTAATTATCTTAACATCAATTTCAATTATGAAATTTCCTACAGGTACTCGCTCAATTTTTTTCTTGGTCTCACTCCTAACCTATTTGATTACTAAATATCAGTATAATTAAGTTTGTAAATCAGAACTTACGCTAACCTAGAAAGACCTAGAAGGTAAATAAAAAATTAATTTACATTTTATTCGAAGACATCATCAACAGCCGAAAAACTTCCATTGCTCAACCCCCATTGGCAACCCCTTTTTTCTAAGGGGAAGGCCTATGATCGCCTTCCCCTTAGAAGAGAGGGGTTGCCATAATCCCCACGCTCTGCAGGCGGCTTGGAGATCGCAGTGTAGGTGATAGGTAATCCAATAGAAAGACGCTGTTGCCCGTTTTCTTGTTTTCCTTTAGTCGCATCTTACGGACACTTAACGGGAAGAGATTGGAGGGAACTACATATATTTCTTACCCGGACTCCCCACGGGTGAACATACATAGATCATAGATGAATTAGATAGGCATGTTGTCTATAGATAAATAGGTATATACATTATCTATGCTCCAAGAGGTTTTTAAAAGTTTAAACCATGCGTGACTTCTATTTTTAAAAGATTTTTATCTACATACCTTTTTAAAGAAACAAGGTAAGTATATTAGAAAAACACTCAATCAACTTAGATAATGTCTGTCACATTATTTACGTCTACGACGCATTTTTCACACACATGTAGCAAAGTAATGCTTCATATATTTTACTACACCACTGCACAGACTTCAAAAGTTGTATCCAAACTAAATGAAACACAAAGTGGCCCCGCGATAGCATTATGCGAATAACTTATTTTACAGGAATGTTTCGATAAGTCGGCTATTATCTGTTGTATGATTAGATATCAGTTACTCAAGGATCTACGACAAATGCTGTAGACAATGTGAGTTCTGACGGCCAGGCTGACATCATTAATATAATTGCAATTAATGACAATCAATTTTAATGAATGGTGATAGCTTAAAATTAAAATATTGTTGACCTAAGGAACCCAAGCCAATAATTAGAACACTGATGAATATATTTTATGCGACCGAGTAAAGTCGGGTAGTGGAGCGGATCAAAGAGGACTATTTTAGTGACATATCACAATCACCAATTCAATGTCTCCTCACACAAGTCTTTATCTTCTCAGAAGCGGCCGCATTACGATCCGGTGGTAGTTTGTAAAAAATGATTTTTGTATAAGTGCCTCCGTGGGGCCTATACATAATAAAGATTTTTTGTCTTTGACTTTTGACAAGGATCTACACGAGTAGATCCTCATTAGGATGTACGAACATCCTAGTCACCTCTGACATACTCAATATACTTATCCACATCTAGTTATGTCTCTGATAATTTGTTTCGAAAGAAACCGAAAAACTGTCAAAAATTAAACTACCTACAGTAGGTAGTGTAGGTACAGTAGGTCAAATGAGACAGTGTGACAACAGTTTTTAATAAGAATTTAAGGTAAAATATGTGGTAATAATAATCCGGGTAACTCCCGTCAACTCCGGTTGGGAGTCCGTAAGAGTATAAGGGAAAACAAAAGGACGAGCAGCAGCGTATTTCTATTGGATTACCTACCATCTATAGCGGTCCCCAAGACGTCTGCTAAGCGTGAGGATTATGACAACCCCTCCCTTCTAAGGGGGAGGCCTTTGTTCAGCAGTGGGTCTTTCGGTTGCTGATGATGCGGTAACAAAGGTATAGGATGCGGTAATACCTATTGGGTGTAAGACACCCCTAAGGTGAATTTATAACATTCACAGTGAGACTTCATACTATGTATGATAATGATATGTATAGTACTTATATTTAAAACATCTTTGAACAACACCTCACCTGCAAGTGTCAGTCCTGTAAATAGTGCTATGTCCAATAGAGCTGCTGTACGTTGGGATTCTATGGAGACTACTCGACGGATGCATCTGCGGTGGTCGTAGGAACCCGCTGCCTCCAAGCCCCATCCCCAACATTGGAGTATCTGCTATAGAACTATCAAAGGCACTGGTCTCGTCCGTCTCCTCCTCAATGACCCCCGGTCTATAGAATATCTTCCCCGCGGACAGCCCTGGTTTCGTTTTTCCATCTTTCTGCTCGTCATTCTGTACTTGCATCTCATACGAAGAGGTCGCCTCCGACATTTTTTAAGGTCGACAATTGTCACGAAATTGCCCTCATATTGCTTCTAATAGCAGGCATTTTAGGTAATATGCGTTGAGAATTCATGTTGCAATTCTGTCTTTTGACGATAGTGTCACATCTATTACTGCTCCTGAAAGAAAAAATAGTATGAATTTTAAGTAATAAATAGTCTGTCTTAAAAAAAAATGGGAATACAAGATGTTTCCAATATAATATAACTATGTAGAGTAGAATAATAATAGTATGAAGATGCAACATATTTTAATAGATCCGAAAAAAGATCCAATTAGATACAGGATTCCGAAATAATTATCGTTGTGTCAATGACTAAAACCCAAGAGTTCATAGAGGCATATCAAATTTAATTAGATCTCTGGAGCATCTGTGTTCTCAATTACTTCGCATACGTATGATGTAACATTCTCGGAGCGAATTTGATATAAAAAGATTGGTTCCATCCATAGTTTAATGATCGTATAATATAGGGTAAAAGTGGGATAGTTGCCACACTTTTTGAAATTACATTATATCTCTCAGTGAAAAAAGCAAAATTCTTTATTTGTAATACGGGTAGGTACTTTGATTAGATTATCTTCAAACTTATGAAAGGAAAAACCATCATCTTTGATATTTCCAGAGTATTAGCGATTTTTGCGGACCTCTAAATTTTGGGGCATCTATCCCATATAGGGGATAATTGCCTAATCTATGTAAATTACGTATAGGATAGATGCCCCACTAAAAAAGAGGCCATCTATCCCGCAAAAACTTTGATTTCACCTTGCCCTACCATGCAATCGCACAAAGACATGCAACACGGTCAACTTAGTGGTAGTTGTAGAGTCTCTCGAAAGATAAATAAAATAACATGTGATCATCCGCCAAACTAGAGAAATTACAATCGAGGCAACTATACCCCTAGGGCAACTATCCCACATTTACCATATTTCTAAATATCGTAACAGCTTATTTTCAAAGAAAACGTCTATAGAAATACAGTTTAATAGAAGAGTGTACCGCCATCTATTATCGAATAGTAAAATTACTAAAAGTGATTTTGAAAAATAACATAATAGATTTATAAATTTCTTTGACTTTGCTTAATTTGTAAAAAACAATATTTAAATGTAAAAAACAGTTAAAATAAAACATACGGGTTACAGAATGAACTATACATATTTAAATTTAAAACAGTGACATCTATTGATGAATAAAAACAAAACAAAATAGAAATGTTGCAACATATTGTAGTCATCACTGTAAACATAACCCATCGCAAAAATCTCGAGCCGTATTCTTAAGTAAATTAAATAATATTCCGTCAGTGTTCCTATCGTTTACCTAAAACCTGCCGGTTGGTCGGATGGTTCCAGCTTTTGTTTGACACGTTACGTCCTTGCACTCATTAGGATGTGGTCGATCTCCATACTTTACTCTGTTAACGCCCCGATGCCGTGGCAAGCGTCGGATGTCTTTATACCCTCCCACGGACCGATGATGAGCGCACTTATTGCGGAAAACCTCGTAAAATTATATTCCGCATTTGTCACGTTCTATGTAAGCAGGAAGATGCGGAATTAAGTGTAATGCTTCGTTGTATCTCTCGAATACTCGATCGTGTTATCTATTATAGAAAATATACAATAATCACGCCGTTTATGCTTATTTTCATTATTGAGTACGCGATAATTGATATTTCTACTAACTGTTATATAATTAGCTGCAAGTATCGAAATAATCCGAACTCAAGAACTGGACTAATGCTCATTAACTCTAATTGACGTTTGTAAGCGCGGTAGTTAGAGTAATAACACTAGTTCTATATACAATCACATATTACAGTAACAGAGGTTTATCTACTTTTATTTTATATTTTTCCCGTGGGGTGCGCCGGGTTAAAATTGCAACCCCCCATCTCCTCTCGTTGGGTGTCGTAAGTGGCGACTAAGCGAGAACAGGAAGACGGGCAGCAGATTCTTTCTTTTGGATTTATCTTCCACCCATACTGAGATCCCCAAGCCGCATGCGAAGCGTAGGGATTATGGCAACCCCTCCCTACTAAGGGGGAGGCCTTTGTTCAGCAGTGGACGTCTATCGGCTGCTAATGATGATGAATGATGATCTAAATTTATATTAATTTATGAATCGACCGTCATAATATAGTTTCTACACGAAAGGAACAGATTCAAAATTTAGAAAAGAATCCTGATATTCATCTCAAGACCCGACAATGAGGAGGACAGCTAATTTGCCAATTAAACTGAAGCGTGTAACGCTTACACACGTTCTACGAGCTGATCTCGTACCTGACGAAGGTCGATCATAACTGCAGTTGTATCTGTTCGATAATTAATAAAGGATAGGTACACGTTGTCCTCAGTCCATAGGCTAGCTGCACACTGTCAATAATATTGTCAATGTATACAGGGTTACAGGAAAAGTCGTGCTAGATCCGTTGAGGGCGTGGAGTACCCATCATTTCTGACTTATTTCACTATGAAACACCCCACCCTAAACTTAACCAAAATAAAAAAAAAGTAAAAAAAAAAACTTAAACTTAACTTAAACAAAATAAAATTTAATAGCCTAAAAATCGGCAATTTTCAATAAAAAATTTAAAGTCGAAAATCTCGAAAAGGGTTAAGTTTAGGGTGGGGTGTTTCATAGTGAAATAAGTCAGAAATGATGGGTACTCCACGCCCTTAACGGATCTAGCACGACTTTTCCTGTAACCCTATATATATATATTTACTAGGTGGTAGGTTCCTTGTGCAAGGAACCGTCCAGGTAGGTACCACCGCAGTGTCAGATATTCTACCACCAAGCAGCAGTGTGTAAACATTGCTGTGTTCCGGTGTGAAGGGCACTGTAGCTGGTGAAATTACTGGACACAAAAGACTTATAATATCTAATGTCTTAAGGGTTGGCTGATTCTTCTGGTGTTGCTAGCGTCTATAGACTGCTTACCATCAGGCGGGTCGCATGCTTACTTGCCACTTTGGATGTATAAAAACAAAACAAAAAAAAAATCTACAACCCGTGCGAATTAACTGTGTACCTGGCGTGGTGACGTCGCATTCCAGCGAGGTGCACAGTTAAGTCGGACGGATGGTAGAATATTGACAATATTATTGACAATATTATTGACAATATTATTGACAATATTATTGACAATATTATTGACAATATTATTGACAATATTATTGGCAATATTATTGACAATATTATTGACAATATTATTGACAATATTATTGACCACAGTTATTGACAGTGTGCGACCATAAGTCGCAGTTACATTTTGCGATTAACGCTCCAGATCTAGAGTCATAAACTGCATCTACGAGTGTTGGTTTTCTGGTTGGTTTGGTTAGGATCCTAGCCTAGGACAATCCACATACGACCGTCTGCCCCTTTTTTGCGGGGGAAACATGAGGGGGGACTCCCGGGCTCTCCGGTTGGATTTGCACCAGAAGCCTCTCAGTGCATTTCCTTTGAGCCCGTCGCCGGGGGGCGCATTGTAGCTCCCCGGGAACCAGTCACGGTGCTCACGGGGACGGGGGTCGCAAGCCCGCCGCCCCGTCCTCCTCGGAGTCGCCGCCGTACTCAATGGGACCGTCTGATCCTTTTTTTTTTTTTGACGCGGGGGAAATCTTCCAAAGATCCCCGGGAGCTGTGGGGCTCGACCGGGGTATGTGGGATTCTTACCCACTAAAACCCCCGCGGCTGTCGCATCGGCACATGAGAGGGGGAACCCCAGGGATCTGCACCAGGGGTCCCTCAGTGCCTTGCCTTTGAGCCCGCCGCCGGGGGGCGCATTGTAGCCCCCCGGGAACCTGTCACGGTGCTCACGGGGACGGGGGTCACAACCCCGCCGCCGTCCTCCTCGGAGTCGCCGCCTTACTCAATGGACGCTCAAAGGGCCCACACCCCGAGCGTCCAGCGACTCCGAAGGGGGACCGTCTGATCCTAAGCTAAGCACACCTGGTAGTTTGGAAACCAGACCATTGTTGTAAATAAATCTTAAACATTATTTGTTCTTGTTGGGGGTCTTTTTTCCATGTTGGGGAGGAAAACTTCAAAATATATTCAGTCTCAGAGACGGGGCGGAGGTCGGATACCTATATTATGTTCTCACTTTCTTTCTATACAGTGTGGTCGTGATGCCAGAGCCCTTCTACAATGGGCTTCCACTAAAATGGATGTTATTAGAGTATTACATGATAATACACGTAATTTGATATAAACAGGTGTACGCGACAAACGATAAATGGTTGAGTTGAATCTCATTGTGCCGTAATAATGGACATTATATCTGTGGTCCGTGATCATAGGCCACGATCTTTTTTATTTAATAACAGGAAATTATGACAGCTAAAACAAGGGAAAGCTAGTTTTGGTACACGGACGTTATGATTTAAAAACATACATATATTATGTCCGTTGTCCTGTACGGGTAGGACAGAGTAGTAAACAGAAAACTAACGCTAAATGACACAGGAAATACATTTAATCAGAGATTAATTATAGGTAAGTATAGTTGTTAAATTTCTTTTAACATATATTAATTAATGTCTTTACTAGACCGAGAACAATGGGGCTAAATACTCTGGAAACCAATATCAATTTTAATCCAATCTAATTTTAGATTTTATCACTTGAGTGGCGCTTTGCGTGCTGTTTATTTTAACTCTACCATGATGGCTGATGGCAGTGCTACTCGATTGGTAGAATTTCAAATTAGAATTAAAATTGACATTGGTTTCCAGAGTAGTAATGTTATGAATTTGATCCGTTAATTGGCGTTTTAATAATAACTTATTATTCTTTTCTCACATGTTCTTTATAAATGAAACCTATTCTGACAAGCCTATTTTATCTCGTTGGTATCCATAAAAGGCAGTTTTAAAGAATTGGAGACATATGTTTAAAGTTATGCAGGCTCGTATCTCGTTACTAAATGACTTATATTTATTTTATTAACACAGACAGACATAATGGTTAAATCAAACTTAACTACGACAACTCGTTTTAAAAACAAGTTTTAAGTTCGATTGTACTCAATCAATAGGTTTGCAGTTATTCTAACATAAATAGTATAACCTATCTGTGAATCCCAGTTATATAATGATACTCTTATCCAATTTTCCGAATGTATTCCATAATAGGTTAAAACATAGAACTATATGTATGAGTATATGGATCTACTTATATAGTAAGTTCCAACAACATGTGTGACGAATTGTAAAGATCCCAATTTGCAGACAGGAAGTGTATATTGGGATTGGGACAGAGAACACTATTAAAGTAATTGCTACACAGATCGCATGGGTTGGACAATTCTGATTTGATGAAACTATTTTGGGAAATAAGAAAGAAAAACTATTATTCAACGATGACAACGACATTCGGACATATTGTAACTGACCTAGTACACTTGATCTAATATAGCAGAATGCCACCACTCACGCAGCATGTGTCGTTGCTCCTAGCTGGCGCAATGACGCTGATCTTCCGTGGTCAGAGAGAGCGCGTCTGAACGCAACAGGAAATATAGATAGGTATTTTACTTACGTAAAATAGTGTAATTGAAAGAAAAAAAGAAAGAAAGAAAGATAAATTTATTTGACTGATATAGATAACAAAAAAATAACAAACAAAAACAAGAAATACAAGACAAAAACACATATCCATATCAGTCACAAAAGGACGCACTCAGCTCAAGCCGGAGGTCTTGTGTGACCACCGACGCTGGTTTTCAGTGCGCCCTTATGTGAGTGACTACTACAACTATAAATACCTTAACATTATGTAACCAATTAAAACTTAACTAATAAATAACTACTTACTAAATATTATTACATAATTATAACCTATTAAAATGTGACTTTATATACACGTACCTACACTACAATAACACATTTAACACAAACATAAATACAAAGAAGCCGGTTAAAAAGACATGCATAATGCACACATAATACCTACATAAAATGTACACAATTTTAATAATATCAAGGCAATGACATTTTACGTAATACGTTCAGAGAAAAAATGAATCATTCGGCTAAAATTACAAGGTGCACAGAATTAATTTATACCAACGAATCAAATGTGATATTTTATATTTATATTTACGATTGTTTAATTGGTGCTACGATACAATTTGTTTCTTCGGAAACTCGTCAATGCCCCATTATAAATATTACAAACTATCAAGTCCCCCCGTCTTCCCGTGATCATGGGTGCTGCAAAGCATTCGAAACTTCGGGAAAGTAAAGCCTAAAATCAACAGCGATATAATCCGTAAAATAGTTTTATTTCAATCAGTCTGTCAAAATACAGCAGGCCTTAGGACGTATTCAGAACATAAAAGTGGCAGCCGGGTGCGGGGCGAGCTTCGACTCGCAAACCCCTACAAAATATAGGCTGCGAAATCAGTAGACTGCAAAACGGTTCCTCACAATAGGATTATAATTGTTTTGGGAATGAAGTTCGCTGTTGCCTGAGGCCATGTCAGCCTCACCAGACAAGAGGACGAGTTCTTATAGCCCTTCAGCTTTATGTGCAGGGGAGCTGCAAGATCAAGGGCACCTTAGAGTTACTAGGGAGGCTTCGGCTTGGGCTCTCGCTTAATGGAGGATTGGCTAGAGCAAATCCTGTCGTAAGCGATGGTAGACCACCGGATCTCGACACGACCGCACTACAAAGATCTGGCAGGAACTCAGTAAGGTGATGCTCGTCGTTGAGGTCGCATGCGTATGACATTTCAGCCTCGCCAGAGAGACGAGTGTTTGATAGTGTTGCGTGTGCGTTGTGTTTTTTGGGAATGATATTCGCTATTAGCCACAGTTGACCATTATAGCTTCACCGGGCAATAGGGCGAGTGCTTATAGTACTCCAGCCAGAAAGGCAGAGAAGTGACGCACTCAAGGGCACCTCAGGGAGGCTGGGAACTGATTGAACCACCGGATCACAACGCACCCCTACTGAGAAGATCCGGAAAGAAGCAATATCGGGGCTGTCATTGGATTCGGGGCATCAAACAATACATGGACTGTGGCGAGAGTTTGAGGCTGGAATTAATATATTCATTAAATAAATGTCATATGAATATCGTCATTCATATCAGAATAGATATCAGACTATTGTTGTCTCCGTACATTACCCAATCCATTTAGAAGCAGGTCTGCATGTAACTTGTTCTACCCACGAATTAAGTCTGATGAATCAAAAAAGCATTGGACAGCGCGACGCACTATACCACCTACGTAGGTACACTTTAAGATATAATGCACACTATACTTGTGACGTCATCCACGTTGTAAATATAAATATGGCACTGTCTGTACTGACACCGGTAACATTAATTTACCTGCTTATAGAAAGAAGATATTGAGCCTGTCTTAAGGTCAGTTCACTGACCTAGCACAGTGCATCAGGATTATCAAGTCAACTCTAAAATAATGACGCAGCTATGTACCTAATTTAATTTATTCACAAAAAATATAGACTGAATCCATTATCTGAATTACCTACTTGTTTCTGGAGGGCAGTGGAGGGTTACCCATTAGTAGCAAGACTTTGACACTCAATATAATCAGTTAACTTTATTTTAACGACATAGGTGTACTTTGTGGCAACTCTGACTCTAAGTTTAGTATGTAAGTACTAACATATCTTACTATCATCATCATCGACAATCTCTACCTATAGAAATCGGTGACGACTACTATAATAAAGTTTTCTTTTGTTTACGCATATACTACCGAATTGTTGGAATAAAACTACATTTACGATTTATATCGCGGTATATTTAATTTTAAAATAACCGGTGCGGCGTTTCGAATGGTTCTTGTCTTGTATTTGCACTAATGATAATGAAATTACAAGAATAGGCATGATGACTGCAACACAATACCAATAAATCTGTGGTTTTAAATATAACAGATTGCACTGATTCCAAAAATGCATCTCATTTTCATAATAATAGAGAGATTTTCGTGATATTTAAGCAAATAAATTACTCAAATACAGCTAATCGCCATTTTGTAATAAACGCTGATCAGAGTGAATGACGTCAATCCTGTGTAAATAAACAACTGTCAAACTGTCATCTCAACATTTTCTTTCATACAATGATTCACTTTTATACCTATGTTTATTTACACCGCCGTAGTGACGTCACAAAATGGCGCCATGCACCGGCCATCGTTTTGGAACGAAATTCAAACTCTATTTTAAAAATTGAAAATATTGCTATTAATTGTAAATTTAATAGCAGCGTTTTCCCTGAAAGAAAACGCATAATAAAATACTTACCTTATTCAAAGCTTATTATGAGAGCGGCACTTCCTGTTTCCCGTCGACTTTGCTCCTATTGGTCAACTTTCTTGTGATTTGACCGGAAATAGCATCACCATGGCAGGCGAGAGCAGCAAAGGTTTGTTATATATGCCCGCTCGCTCCGCTCTTGTTCATTGTGTCGAAGAATTACCAGGCAGGATTAAAAGTTAAGCTTTGAATAAGGTAAGTATTTTAATATGCGTTTTCTTTCAGGGAAAACGCTGCTATTAAATCACTGTACCGTTATTCAAAGCTTATTATGAGACGTGTTTGTTTTCGCCTGGTGATGCCAGTATACATGACGCCAATGTGATTGTGATACATAGATGTATTGTAATATCCATGTGTGAATTTTAAATAGAAATGCAATAAATTGCATACTTATATATCTACATAGTCTGCTACGAATTTCTTTTAGAAATGGGTAGCAAAGATAAGAGAACTGTATCTCAACCATTCCAATCAATATTATGGGCTATTGATAATCAATAATTATTTATATGCGATGTACTTTTGACTTCGATTTTATAAAACTGTCTAAAATGTATTAAAGACCTCCAATTTCCAGGAGCTAGCTAGTATCAAAAACTTAACTATACTTGTAGCGCATGATAGCTAACTATTTAAGCTAGATTATGTTGGTGATTTTAGTCTTTTTAAACCAATCAACGGCAGCTATCGTAACTGGAATATACAAACAATTTGTTTTTGGTATTTAACGCTGATGCTTTAAGCGCAAAACAAATTTTATTTTAACGCTGCAGGCGTTGCAGGCAGGTGGATTTCCGATTAACGCAATTCCAGGACGCGACTACGAATTACATCCTACCAGGTGCTGTTGCAATGTTTAGCTAAGCTACTGCATGAAAATTATCCTTGGACAGGAAATTCACTAAATCATATCGAGACCCCCCCGTCTTTGCGGAGGTAAAGGCAACTTTTTGTCATAAAATCGAAATTGCAAGGGATCATAATCAGGATTGCTAACATTTCTTTCGGTTACAAATGTCCTGACATTGATCGGAATTTAAATTACACGCTTTTGTCTACCAAAATTGTGTCGGGAGTGAATTTCTGGCTGATAAAAATGCATGCGATGCAGTGTTGCTACAATTTCGGGTAAGTGGTTTACTTACCATACAATACAATTGAGTTTTCTAATATTATGGAAACTCCTGGATAATTCTTTTAGGCATTATCATTGATTGCATTATGTTATTATAGGTCCTCAAAACTTCCAATGATTAATTGTTAAACAGCTATTATAATTGTAAGATTACATACTTTCCTTTTTTGTAATGAGGTAATAGTATAGAAAAACAAATGTTGGTTTTCGAATAAACTTGAAGGAAGGACTAAAGATGCTAGGAATGGCACTTGGGGCGGCCCTTCCCTCCATTATTTGTAGGAGTTTCTTACAATATTCTGTACGAAACTTCGGTAGACTTATAGTAGTTTCTGCTTGGTGGGTCCTGATATACCAAGACTGTCAAGAGAGGGGACCAAGAGTAAGATCCAATACGTGACTGCGAGCCATAATTATGCAATGAACTCTCATTAAGAAGTATACATATATTAATATATGTTAAATATTCATGTTCATATAATCACGTATGCGCTATTTGGAATAGCAAATATACATACATCCTTCATCTGTAAAGTAAATCTCTGTGTTCCATCCCCCACGAGAGTGGGTCATATTCTGTGCAACCTCTTCGAAACAGAGGTCAATAATAAGACGGACGATGTGCCAAGCGATGGCACTTATGTTAAAGTATCTAGGATGAATTTATTCTTAAATAAGAGGTGAATGCAACTGTGCAGAGCAGCAATGCCTTTATCCGTCCTGCAAAGGACTATTTAATATCTCAGGCCAATCCACACTCATTCGTTTGATCCCAACCTAGACAGAGTCTGTACAATGGTAACCAGACAACTGATACAAAATACATATTTATATTCTTTTCATACTTATATCGATGAACATCACACACTTGGTAGGAATAGAACCCGGCGATAGCAGGCCGTCAAATTATTATGTCAAAATAGACTTAGCAAACAACTTTCAGACATTTTGAATGTCCCCGATATTCAAAATGATCCTGAAAATCGGGTACCTACGTGCTTTCTTCACGAGCTGCTATTTGTATACCATCCCTGCGAAGGAGGTTAAGTCTATGTGTATCAACCCTGCGGGGGTGAGTAATAAATTATTTAGTCCCTGCAAAGGACAATATCATCATCATCATCATTAGCAGCCGATATACGTCCACAGCTAAATAAAGGCCTCTCCCTTAGAAGGGAGGGGTTGCCATAATCCCCACACTTGGCAGGCGGCTTGGGGATCAATAAAGGACAATATGCTGATGGTGAAATAGACTTCAGCCAACCATTTTTAAATTAACTAGGTTGTCAAAATTGATTCCAAATCCAGATGAGCAACCATCTATGTACCATCCCTGCGAGGGAGGTTAAGTCTTTGTGTACCCACCCTGCGGGGGTGGGCAGTAAATTGCTCAGTCCCTGCAAAGTAAAGTACGCGGATGGTGAAATATACTTCAGACAACCATTTTTATATTGACAAGATTGACAAAAATTGATTCCAAAACTAGATGAGTACTCCCATGATGAGCAACCATGTATGTACCGTCCCTGCGAGGGAGGTTAAGTGTTTGTTTACCCACCCTGCGGGGGTGGGTAGTAAATGGTTTAGTCCCTGCAAAGGAAAGTACGCCGATGGTGAAATAGACTTTCACCCAACCATTTTCATATTGACAAGGTTGTCAAAATGGATTCCAAAAACCAGATGTGCTCATGCAACAATATATATATATATATATATAAATCTAATATATATATATATATATATACCCACCCAGCGAGGGTGGGGTATATTTTATGCGATGATACGATGAAGTGGACTTCATTATCTGAAAACCAGGTGCTTACCCTCTCGAGATGCCACTGTACATGTCCCCCCTTCTTTGGTTCTTTATTTGTGTTCCCAACCTGCGAGGGTGGATAATAACTTCTGCCATGGGATAGCACTATATACTTATTGTAACCATAATGGGTTAGCCAGATTTGTGAATTTCGTGTAACACAAACATAATTGAACACTTTTATGGATCAAGGTGGAATATTAATCTTTTGGTTACTATGATAGCTTCTCTACGTTACTTGATACTCTCAGCAATGTGTCCTTTGAACAGTTTCTTATAAATATTTTTATTTTTTTATTACTAAAATTTTATTTTATTTTACTATTTTACATAGAATATACATTAACGTAATTGTATTTAACTCGCAATTGTAATATTTTCACCTTCCAGCACACAGACCATATCTGTAATAAACTACTTAGCCCACGCAGGAAGATTACGAAAACTGTCCAGCAGGCTATTTTTTGTTTTAAGACACAATAAAAAAAATAAAAATGGACGCAATGGTGCGTTTGTATTACTGGGATACTAATTAACTGAACTCACTTGTTTGCTGCCTTTCACGTTGATAATAGAGTCACTAATTCACTGTTCAGATTTTCGTAAATTAACAGTATTGCTACTGTCTGCATAATAATGTGGTTTAAAGAAATATTCATTCTGAAAAAAAGCTTAGAACTAACTGTAAGAAATGTATTATCATCGTAGGACTTTGCTACAATATAATTCAGCAAATGTTTAAAACTGCGGGTAGATTGTAAAGAAAATAATTTGCATTATTAATATGATTTATGGGTCGTTTACTAAGAGTCGTTTTTTTTATCCACTTAGAAATCTCGTACGTACAAATTACCAGCAATAAACTTTAAATTTCTTAAATTTCTGCACAAGTATTAAAAAATAAGTTTCGAGTTTTCAAAATAAAATTGTCGGTAGACTGAATGGAAAATAATTATTTATAAAAATATTGCTTACATAGCCCAATTTACTTGCACTATATTCAAACCACAAAATATTCATTAGTATAAAACATTTCATTAGGAACAAAGAAACAAAACGAACGGCAAAAACCGTTAAAATGTTTTTAATCACTGTTTGCTTGGCTTCCAACTATTTGTAACAACTATTGTTGTTCAATGTTTTATTCCTTTGGAATTATTTAGAATTTGATTTGAATTCCATAAATAGTTGTAATATTGTAGCCTCGGACAGGTGTCCGTGACGGGAAATAAGACGCCAATGAACAAGAGCGGAGCGAGCGGGCATATATAACAAACCTTTGCAAGCTCTCGCCTGCCATGGTGATGCTATTTCCGTTCAAATCACAAGAAAGTTGACCAATAGGAGCAAAGTCGACGGGAAACAGGAAGTGCCGCTCTCATAATAAGCTTTGAATAACGGTACAGTGATTTAATACAAAAATATGATTATTTTTGGCAATAGTAGACCCGTAAGTACATTATAGAGTATTTTTTTTTTCAAAATTAGTCATCATGCCTATTGAGAATGTATAGCAAGAAAAGGAGTTCTACATAAATCTAACATCTATTAGATGAACATATAGTTTTTAAGAGGTTGCTGTACCTACCTTACAGAGTTTTATCATCATCGTCATCAGCCGAAATACGTCCACTACTGAACAAAGGCCTCCTTAGAAGGGAGGGGTTGCCGTGAACCCTATACTTGGCAGGCGTCTTGGGGATCGCAGTACCTATAGGTCGCTGACGCTGCGGCCCGTTTCTTGTTTTCCCTTGGCCATCTTTTACCACACCCAACGGAAGAAGATGGGTGGGTGCTACTCTTACTCGAGCGAACTTACAGGGTTTATGTACTTATAGCTAAAACAATTATTGAAACATCTTAAGTACCTTTAAGGTACGCGTCCATTGGCCGGCGCCAGACGCACCGCACGCACGGCACGCAACGGATTTTAGTTTGCTTTCTATGATTTTGACGGCCCGCATCGGAAAATGCCGGCGCGGATAATGGACGCGGCGCTATGTAAAATCATACAAAGCAAACAAAACAAACCGTTGCGTGCCGTGCGTGCGGTGCGTCCGGCGCCGGCCAATGGACGCGTACCTTTATAAATCAATTAATTATTATGATCTATCAAAAAGTTCATATTTAGGTATTCGGTCTCTGTGTCCCTATTCTACTTGTGTCACAGAATACATAATAGTACTACGTACTTGTGTGGCTGTTGTGGGTAAGTACCTATTCTGTTTTGTTTACGAGTATTGTTACGCTTGTC
Source organism: Furcula furcula (assembly GCA_911728495.1). Taxonomy (NCBI): domain Eukaryota; kingdom Metazoa; phylum Arthropoda; class Insecta; order Lepidoptera; family Notodontidae; genus Furcula; species Furcula furcula. The sequence goes on from OU452250.1 coordinate 10,445,355, forward strand.
ACTCCTTAGCTTAGGTCACTTCGGTTAGCTACCTATAATATACTTTGAAGTAGACCTTCTGAGAATCGCAAATACCTATATTATGCATACTTATCACGAATAAATAGAATACATACGTACCTAATAAATTGCCATACGCTTTCTTTTCCTATACGCGTACCTACTGCATAAAGCTTAAGCCCGTCACACACCTAGCTATAATATATTAATATAAATTGAAGCTAGGCATATTACGATATGTTTTCTATCTTACTAATTTTCGAGCGACTGCACACGTAGCTAAAATATATTTTTTTTATATAACGAGTGCAAGGGACATCGTACCGAAAACCGATACCAGGAATCCAGTTCGTTTTTCATCGGCTTTTACATGAATTTCCAAAAAAAAATCACTTTTTTTAAATAAAATTAGTATCATCATTATTGGTATAAAACCTAATATAAATTTAAAAACAATAATTTAATTATTTGTGGAATTTTTATTTATTCTTTATGCACAAAAACAGTGCATAGGCAATTAATTAATAGGCAATTAACTATTATTATTTTAGAAAATTTGCAATGTAATTTGTAAAATAAATATTATTCCGCATACCTACATTCATTAAATGCTCGAAAAATAACAAGTTAGTCATTTGGCATTTACCTACCATATAAATGGTTACTTTAATGTTGTAACGGACATTATTTGACGTCTTATAAAAAAAAATCCGGTACGTGGTCCCTGTACACCCCGTATGTCGTAATACGGTACATATGTTAATGTATATTATAGCTAGGTGCATGACGGGCTACTCCTACATAACAATACATAGCTTACATCAATCTGTATCTGTATTGACTTAGAAATGTTTAAAAAAAAAAACTCCTTTATTTCGCATGTGACATGAATTTTAAACACTTACCTACTTGCGTAATAGTATTTTTTTTTACAGAACACTCAGTCACAAGATAGGAATTGAACCCATGACCCAGTTGATTTGCGATTGGTGCAATGTCGTCGTACAGTAGGGGCGTTGGGGTCTAGGGGATCTAAGTTGATATAACATTACATGCCGCTTCTGCTACTTATATTACACAAATCAATACAATATATTCTACGTCGTAAAAAAGGTCCTCCTGGCCGATACGACCACAGCAGCCAATCGTTCACAAGAGCAGCCATCTACGCGGGAGATATTATAGTGCTCAAGTGCTTGCGTAGACACAAGTGCACTCTCTTCGTTTATACCTCTCAAAATCCGATGCGACGGAAAACTGATACGACCGGGGAGAAGGTCAAGCGCAGGACCGAGTTTTACACAGACTACATGCCAATCCGACGCATGGATCATCTTGCCTGTTTTGTCCCAGCCATTAAGGAACAACTACATAAAGTTGTGGCCCCTCGCGGGATTCGAACCCACGACCTCCGGTTTGTAAAGCAATCTGTTACCAATGCGCCATGGAGGCTATTTTCTATGAGGTTTGTAACATGTTGAAAACGTGACCATCATACAACAGCTATTGTTGGAAGATATGTATATTATGATATATTTATTGAATTTTTAATTACAAATGATGTTGATGCGGAGCCTCCAAAGAACCTGATATTCTAAATCTGTAATAAATAATTACATACCTATGTTGTTTTTTTTTAAATCTTCCTTGTATATTTGCAACATTCTGATAATTCGCGGTTATAATGCGAAAGGTTGAAAACGTGTCGGACGTGTTTTTGCTGTTTTATTGTGTTTATGTTAGATAATGTTTATAGATATGCGAATGCTTGATATTCAACCGTGACACTGTAAACAGATTATAACTCTATCGAGTTATTTACCATATTTCAATATATAAGTATATATAATATAATATATATTATAATTCCAATATATATTATTATATAATAGATAGTATAGCTCTCCCTCGTGCAAAATACCGTTAAATGGGTTTACAGCAAATATATGTAGATATTTTTTTTTAATTTTAAGCATCTGTGTGTAAACAGTGCTGTGTTTTGGCCTTGTTTTTTCGTGAAGGGCACTGTAACCAGTGAAATTAATGGGTCTCAAGTGACTTAATAACTAATGTCTCACAACGAACGAACTGCAGTGTAGAGCAGCTGTCCATGGACATTTATATCACTTACTAGCACGCATTTTGTATATATTGTCACTAAATTGCATTAAAAAAACTGACATTACTCACCGATTGCATTAATTTCATTCATTTTTAAACATAGAACTGTCACATCACTACGATTTCAACGTTTTTTCGTGTTCCATATTCAAAATCGAATTACGTTCGCGAATTTTAGGGTTGTCACAGATAATAAATATGATTTGCTGTGTGTGTGCGACTTGTTCGCCAGGATAACATGGACTGGCTTACTAGAAGCGTGCTCTTGCCTCAATAGTACTTATTCCAATTGTGGATGGCGATTATTTAACTGGCCACGCGCTCGGAAACAATTGAGACTGCGTTTGCTTTTAGACTGCAGATAAGATTTTTGCATGTCCAGTTTTTTGTTTGTTTATACAATTATGTTATACATTGATTGTTTTTATACCATTTTTTTATTATTTCTATTAAATAATTTAGTTGTTATCTTTTAGGCTGATCAAGCAATCGTAAAGGCTAAATAGCTGTAACAGCTCAGTGGGCGAGCGCTGGCCCTGGAAACAAGGTGCGCAGGTTCGAACCCCGGCTCGCACCTCTGATTTCTTTAATTAATCATGTGCGAATCGTCTTTGTGCGATTGTTACTAGCTTTCGGTGAAGGGAAACATCGTGAGGAAACCTGCATGTCTGAGAAAGCCTAATTAGCTTTCGAATGACGTGTGAAGTCCGCCAACCCGCACTTGGCCAGCGTGGTGGACTATGGCCTAAGCCCCCTCATCTTGAGGGGAGTCCCGTGCCCAAAAGTGGGACATAAACAAGGGCTGGTATTATTATATATTATTATAAGCAATCGTAGTACCTATGTATGTCCTTAGCAATTGAACAACATAATACTTTTTAGTGCAGTTAGGCAAAATATCACTTACCAATTTAGCATTCTAATAGTCTGACCATACTTACCTACTTCTTACTTATATACAACTGTGTTTATGACGTGTTGTAAGTTGGTCCCCCTTTTAGTTGCGCAAACGCATATTAATTGTTAAATGACAGTTATTCGTCATCAGTGCGGCTCATTTGTCTTCTGTCTTTCTGTCAATCAATCACGATAACACCAACAAAACTTGACCTGCCATTCCTCTATTATATCAAGAATTGTAAAGCATTCAGAAGCTCACATAAGACTGGTATTAGTTTTTCCATGCTAGTAATTGTCATAGAGAAATGTGCTGCATTTTGTTAGCGGTCTGTAAATAATGAGAACATTTATGTCCATTTACGTTTACTTTAAATTGGCCTTTATCGCAGTTGTTTTCGGCCCTAGCGTCCAACTGTCACGCATGTATAAAGGAAATAGGAGTTTTCCTATCATGAGTGTTGATAGAGTCAAATATAGAGCACACCACATGAACAACACCGGTTTATTGTGAATTGTAGAACAAACATAATTAAGTATATAACAGAATAAATAAGGCATGCCACAGTACTATCTAGTTAGGTGTCGACGAGTAGTTGCTAGAAAATGGTGATCCGGGTCTGATGATGGAGCAGAAAGGTGGTCAAAGGATCTCTGCATCAATAAAGGTAGACATTCCGAGTTTGGGCTCGTTAGATATGTCTCGACAAGTAGTTACCAGAAAAATGGTGATCAATGATCATAGTCTGATTATGGAGCAGGAAGGTAGTCACGGGATCTCTGCTCCAATAAACGTAGACCCACCACATTTGGGCTCTTTGGGTAGGTCTCAACCCTGATCACTTTTTTAAACCCCCGACCAAAAACGAGGGGAGTTGTAAGTTTGACGCCTATGTCCGGATGTTTTCCGCTGGGTCTTACCTTACCACTCTAAAACATTCTACATTTTGTTGTCTGTTGTCCGTACAATTTATAGACATTGTGAGCAGAAATATAGATTAGCAGACAAAGAGATCGGGATATTGGCGACCAAGGCGAAGATTTGAATGCTCCTTTGTGTCTCTATAAAGAAATAAGGTAGTTCAATAATAAGGGCAAGGACTTGAAATACAGACTTGGTCAAACAAATTTTTCACTTTTTAGGCCGCTACCCAAAAGGGTGGTGGTTCGTGGATTCGATTCCCACCAAGTGTCTGGGTGATTTGGCTATTTAAGTATGTATTTACAATAAAAATCTCTGGATATCTCTAGCGAACCTCCAGTTTTCCAATCACCGATGTTATTCCCCAGTTAATTTAATTCCGCACCTGAGCAAATCTCTAGTTAGAACTATGTCATTGCCGCTATCTCTCCGCTACTACATCCGCATCTCATCCGCATATCCTCGGAGTTCATCCGTTATTATGACAGATGGTCTGTCAGCGCGCGGCGTTCAAGAGCAAGCCGATTATCGAATTAAGTTCCCTGCGTATTGCGATGCTCTTTCGTTTGTCATGGCCACAGCTCTTTTCGCCTCGGTACAGTATTACCACAGCTAGGATTTGTAATCCACGATGTACATTTTCATAAAGATCCAACAGGTTTTAAATTTTCTCTAAGCCTCGTGCGAAATGCTCATGGATATGAACCAAAAGTTTTCGAAATTTTGTCACTTACTGGGCAGTATGTTGTTAGACTTCGAATTTTTTTCACATACTGGCAAACTCAAACTCAAAAATCTTTATTTCAAATAGGCTTAACGCTAGTACTAGCACTTTTGAATGCTCATTTTTTTAAAAGCTACCACCGGATCACAACGCGGCCTCATCTGAGAAGATCCGGCAAGAAACTCAGCGGGCTTGTCATTTTTTCACTTTTTTTTTAAACATTGTTTTGTTACAAATGAATCGACATTAGCGATAGTGTGTCCTGCCGTTCAAAACATAAAGCAAGGGAGAAAAGAAGAAAACAATAAATTACGACATAAATTACAACAAACTAAAAGGCCAAAGGGATGTATCACATACTTCGAGAATCAAAAGTTATCTACCGCCTAACATTTTTTAACTTACCATCCTTAATCCTTAATCACTATCAATACCAATGTCCTCTCTGAGTTCAAACTTATATCTGAAAATAGCTGCTATCATTTGGTAACGCTTGTAAGGTATTTATTTTAGTTAGACCTATTAAAAAACATAAGACACAAAATTTACACACAGTTCTGTGTGTAAATTTTATTATTTATTTGGCATTTTTAAATGTAGTAGGTACGCTGGTAACACTGCCTGCGGCCTGCGTTGCTTCCTGACCGGTCCCTGCCAACACGTAATGTCCAGTAGCCCGATTCTCGTAATCAAAACAATAACGTTAACGTAGCGACTTAGTCGTTGAAACACTTTTCGTATTCGCGTCCGTCGATTTTACTTCAACGGCAACGATTTAAAAATCGTTCGATTGAACTATCGTTGGAGCGTATTCTGGTATAATATTCGTCGTTCAATCGTTTTATAACGTTGACTAAATGGTATTCTCGTATGAAAATGACGTTACTAACGATCGGATGCCAACGAGTAAGCGTCAAATTCCACGATTTAAGAGTCGTTGAACATACGTTGGTTAATTGAGACGATTTTTGATTTTCTTATTCTTGTGGTATGAGTCAAAGTAATAAAATAACTTTAAAATGAGCCACTGACTTACGTATTTACTATTAAATTCGTCTGCACAGCAAGAAATTAAAAAATAAGGCCATTATGGCGAAATATAAATAAGTAGGTAAGATATGGGTTATGGAACGCGACCAAGCATGTTAAAGATATTGGATGTAGCACTAAGCAAGCATGAACGTGAGAGCTGAGAGTGAGTGAGACGAAAATATGATCGTACGCTGTGAGTGAAGAGTAATTAGAAGATAGTGTGAGCGAGATGGTTTTAAGGTAAATATAGTTAGAGTAAGAGAGATAGAATAAACTAATAAATAGAGAAAAACACGTCTTTTAATTAATATACAATTAATATGTCTGTGGAGGGATTTGAAACTAATTAACCCCTAGTTTCCCGAACCCTAAACTCTTAACTCATCTCACAAGATTCCTACCAAGACCAAAAATGTATTAGGGCGACATCTATCAGGGAATAGCAAAACGTACAGAACAATGAATCGTTGACTAATCGTTTAGTTTCGATCCAATTGAGTTGAAGTCCTATTGAACTACGTATATGGTATACGAGAATACCGATTTTGGATAGGACTTCGATGGAACGACAATAAAACGTCAACGAAATTTGGACTGTTTGTTATTACGAGAATCGGGCTACAGTAGCCTGATTCTCGTAATCAAAACAATAACGTTAACGTAGCGACTCAGTCGTTTAAATACTTTTCGTATTCACGTCCGTCGGTTTTACTTCAACGGCAACGATTTAAAAGTCGTTCGATTAAACTATCGTTGGAGCGTATTCTGGTATAATAATCGTCGTTCAATCGTTTTATAACGTTGACTAAATGGTATTCTCGTATGAAAATGACGTCACTGCCGATCGGATGCCAACGAGTAAGCATCAAATTCCGCGATTCAAGAGTCGTTGAACAAACGTTGGTTAATTTAGACGATTTTTGCTTTTCTTCTTCTTGTGGTGCGAGTCATAGTAATAAAATAACTTTTAAATGAGCCACGGACTTACGTATTTACTATCAAATTCGTCTGCACAGCAAGAAATACAAAAAGAAAGCTGATAAGGCGAAATATGTAAAATATAAATAAATACGTAAAATTTGGGATATGGAACGCGACTAGGCATGATAGAGCTCATGTTAGAGATATATTGATTGTAGCACTAAGCTGGAACATGAGAGCTAGGAGTGAGTGAGTGAGACGAAAATAGGATCGTACGCTGTGAGTGAAGAGAGTAATTAGAAGATAGTGTGAGCGAGGTGGTTTTAAGGTAAATATAATTTGAGTAAGAGAGATAAAATAAACTAATAAATAGAGAAAAACACGTATTTTAATTAATACACAATTAGTATGTTTGTGGAGGGAACGGAAACGAATTAATCTCGAGTTTCCCAAAGCCTAAGCTCTTAGCTTATCTCACAAAACTCCTACCAAGACCAAAAATTTATTAGAACGACATCTATCAGGGAATAGCAAAACATACAGAACAATGACTCGTTGACTAATCGTTTAGTTTCGATCCAATTGAGTTGAAGTCCTATCGAACTACGTATATGGTATACGAGAATACCGATTTTGGATAGGACTTCGATCGAACGACAATAAAACGTCAACGAAATTTGGACTGTTTGTTATTACGAGAATCGGGCTACAGGATGGCACGAGCAACTAGCTGCCACTGGAAAATATAAGTCAAATCGGAAAAGAGGCAGAACACAGTTAGTGTACTGCCTCCTGTACAAGAAAAAGATATAAATAAAAGAATAAAATTCGCTATATTAAATACCCTGCCTAGGTGGTGTAAAGTACTGTCCATTTATATATATTAGATACCAATGCAGAGTGATACGAGTATTCTGATGCAAAATAGCAATGTATATATTGTCGTGTTCCGGTGTGAAGGGCACGGTAGCCAGTAGACTTATAAGCCGAGAAATTATGGTATTTACAAAATATAACTTTACAGTGCACCGCGCCACACCGTACATATTGCTTACCATCTGGCGAACGTTTCCCCGTTTTAAAGTTGTATTTGGAGGCTATGAAAAGCAATCAAAAGGCTTAAAACAAATACAATTTACTCACGTTTTATTCCATCGATCTAATTATTCTAGGGATGAGATAGATGATTACGGTAGCGACATCTAGTATCAGGTAGATTTAAACTTCTGTTGAGTTGAATGAATTCAGACTAATTGACGGGCCCGTTGGTCTAGTGGTCACCCTGCCTGCTAACCGATGGGTCGTGGGTTCGATTCCCGCCAAGTGTCTGGGTGTTGTTTATGTATTTAAGTATGTATTTACAAAAAAAAAGTATATAAGTATTAGTATTAGTTTGGGATCGGATGACCGTGTGTGGATTGTCCCAAGATATTATTATTATTATTATTTTTAATTATCAAATGTTAGTTCAAATAAAAGTTCTTGTACGTAAGTATCTATTTAAAATATCTTAAGGTGAAAATAGCCAATGTCAATATATTACTAGTTTATAATATACTTATTTCGATTTATTATAAATTTGTTTAAAACAATTTAACATACCTACTTATTTATTAATCTCTATTATTTTTTTCATTGTTGTGAATCATGAATGATTATAAGTCATTATGAATTGTTATAACATCCAGGGAAAATAAACGTAGGAAAAAAAAACATTTGATTTAAATTAACTACTTTGGAAACTAAACTGTCATCACTAGGTACGCACAATTGCCACCACTTATATTAAATTATTTAGATCGTTGGTCTAGTGTTCAGGAGGTCTAGTACGAGTTTTTTTAGTTTACGAGCTCGATCAAACTGTCAGTTTTCTTTATACATTTCACACCAGCGCCCCTAGCGGTAACTATCAAAAACTAGTTTAATGTAACGTAATGGGAGAAAACTGATAGTTAATTATCAAAACCAAGGTTTAGTGTGTCCCCTTCTAAAGTCCATCAAATCGCGTCAGTTCTATATCAGATAAATATATGGGTAGTTATATTAAAATAAATGAGGCACACGAAAGGAATATTGTCACTCCACAACAATTACAATGATTTTACAACTTCATCTTTACACAAGTTGTAGTAAGTACCTATGCAAATATAAGACCAATATTTTAATCTCTTAAAGCAAACAGAAATGATAATGCTCGCGAATTTAATGCCAGTTGTTGTTTAGAGAAGAGCGAGTATGTTTGTCATGAATTTCAAGGAAGCGAAGAATTGTGACACATACAAATTGTCTTGTATAGAAAATGGAGTAGAATTAAACACAAAAATAATTAAGAACCACAGAATTCGCAGGTGGGTGTTGTAGTGGTAAGAGCGTCCATTAACTTTATTAGATTTTAAGGTACGCAATAACGGAACGGTAAGAAAAGAATAAGGTTTTTTTTAATAATAACAAAAATATGAACGTTCTTACAGACACAGTACAAAGCGGAAATCAGGAAATAGAAGAATAACACAACGAGTAGTACAAAAATCTGGGTATTTTAATCTGGAAAAGTATAAGAAGTTCAAATATAATGTATTTCCGGATATCGTGAAGGCTTTCGTCATCGCTCGATGGAGGTGGACTATAATATACTGTATCACCACCTACATTCTCATTTGGCTGATCTTCACCGGAGTGTGGTGGATTATTTTAGACTTTCACGGTGATTTTGAGCCGGAACATCTGCCACATGCGGTGAACTCCTCGCATTGGGTACCATGCGTCAAAGAAATTTACAGTTTTACGTCCTTGTTTCTCTTCAGCATCGAGATTCATACAAGCATCGGGTACGGCACCAGATCTATCACGTTAGAGTGTCCCACCGCGATACTGACCATGTGCATTGAAAGTATCATGGGTACTATAACTCAATCCTTTATCATTGGCATTGTATTCGCAAAACTGACGCGGCCCAAAAGTCGTGCTCAAACCCTTATCTTTACAAAGAACGCAATCGTCAATCAGAGGGATCGTAATTTGTGTTTAATATTCAGAGTAGGTAATACTAGAAAATCGAGAATTATTGCTGTTAATGTTCAAGCTTATTTAATTAGACATGAATCCGAAGAAGACTTAATTAACCAAACATACTTAAATCTGTCCATTGACTCTAGTGAAAATGGGTCTTTCATGTTTCCTATTTCTGCGGTACATAGAATAGATGAAAGAAGTCCATTTTATTCCATGTCAACTAACGACATATTAAAAGCAAATTTGGAAATCCTTGTAGTATTCGAAGGGACCATAGAATCGACGGGTCAGCCAGTTCAAGCAAAATCGAGTTACACTGCACAGGAAATATTATGGGGTCACCGTTTCAGTGATATGGTCGATTATCGGTGCGATAAACAAGGATTTGTTATAGATTACGCTAAATTCAATGAAACCCGTCTCATTAACACACCTTTATGCTCAGCTGAACAATTGTTTTCTTATTATAAAGATCGAGTTGCCTCCTAGGTGTTATATAGTAAATTCTTAACTGGCACAACGCTGGCATACATAAATAGCACTTCTTGTAGCGAATAAATAAATCATTTTAATCTAATATCTGCAATTTTATTGTTTCTTTCACTAGCGTTCCTTTTGCAAATGTGGATTCAAAATAACAATAATTTTTCTAAGCTCCATTAAATCTTCGTACATAACTCTTAAAGCCGTTAATTGCAACTGTAACGTTGAAACCTTTAATTTCACCGCTGCTAACTGTATATTACATATCTGTAAATTTGTGTTTAAGTTTGTAAGTTTTTTATTATTCAACTCTAATTGTTCTTTCAAATATTTCTTCACTAACATTGTGCTATTACACACTTCGCTCAGGCACAAATTGTACGTCTTTTGTAATCACAACCTGATAGGTACCTACTCGCAGTCCACATTTTAACACAGAATTAATTACAGACGAAAATATTTAAAATGTAAGTAAGTACATGTAATTAATATACAGATATTTTAATACTAGAGGTGCGTCGACAATACTGTTATAAATGTGTGGAAATTATGAGTAATACTGTTTATCTCAAGGTTGGTATATATATTGAGATAGTCAATTATTATCAGCGAGCTTGAGCTGGCTAGTTTTTCGTATGGTTCACGTTCATATACTTAGTATAGGTAGTGCTATAAGTAGGTAAGAATAACATTTTAGTAAGTATATGCTGGTCGGTTCACAATTTAAAAATAGTAAGAAAAGAAAAAAGAAAAGAAAAAGAAAATAGTAATAATAATATAATTCTATTCTATCGTTGGTGGATATGAATTGGGCCCGGTAACTACCGGAACGCACTTTGACCTAGTTGGATCCATTATGTCTAAAATTTAAGGGATTAGTTACTATCTCTTGTCGGGGCAATTGATTTACTATCGCGGAAACGAACGGTGTACCAGTTCTTAATCAAAGTCGTTTGAACGATTATTTTGGGCCGGTTCGTGCCAGCGATTATCGTCCTAAAGGTTACATCGATTGTGACATGGTTGTGACCGACCGCGAGAGTTCACTGTATGTAATGCCCTCCAATGGACTCTGTTCCAAACTATCTCCTTTAACTTTTTAACCGACTTCAAAAAAGGAGGAGGTTCTCAATTCATCGTGTATGTATTTTTTTTTTTTTTTTTAATGTATGTTCACTCATAATTCCGCCAAATATGTACCGATTTGGATGATTCTTTTTTGTACCTAATGGACATTCCATCAAGATGGTCCCATAAAATTTTTATTCCTTATGAACCAGTAGTTCCTGAGAAAACGTGAAAGGAATGTTAGAATTATCTGGTAAAACGCCTAAAAATAGATGATGTTCTAATCAATAATGGTTATAACTCATACAAATATTTACCAATTTCAGTGATTCTTTTTTTATTCGAAAGCATGAACCATAAGGATGGTTCGGTATGAATTTCATCAAGACCGGATAAGAACTTTTTCGAAGAACGTGAGTGATGGGAAGGAGATATAACTGGGAGAAACCATAAAATAGATGATGTCTTCGTCTACAGAATGGTCATACGCCATCCAGATCATCGTACCGAATTCGATGGTTTCTTTTTGACCCCCGACCAAAAACGAGGTGTTATTAGTTGGGGGGGGGAGGGTCGTGTCTGTATGTAAAAAGAAAGAAAGAAAGAAAGAAATAATATTTATTTACCAAAAAAACGACGTACACAAATAATAATACAATAAAATGATAAATAGCACAAACTTTACAACTAGATAATATAATAATGTACTTATTTAAATCGTACGCCGCAGTTCCAGCAAACGAGGTTGGCAACTCAGCTTATTGCTGAACCGGAGGCCATGCTCCCGGTCCAGCACTGGTTTTCAGTACCAACCTCCGTGACACTTAGATGCCATTCTAACCTCACATTGTCTTCATCTTTTTGAGCGAAAGCAAGCAAAAGCAAAACGCGGTGTAAGTTGTAAAAATATATGTCTGATAACTGTCTGTGGCATCGCAGCGCTCAAACGAGTGGACAGATTGGTGTATGCTGGTTTATTGGAGATGGTTCTTAGCGATGTTTCTTGAAAATCGGTTTAGCTTTGAAAACCATCAGCTCATTTCCAAGTCGAGATAGGGATATTTCGTATACAATGGACATTTTTAATTACTTCTATTACTCCGAAAGATCTGAAATTTAGAACATATGTAAATCCGTTGATACTAAAAAACTGGTACTAAGAAAATGGTAACCTTCACCAGGGTCTGATGATGGTGCAGGAAGGTGGTGAGTTTGGGCTCGTTGTGTAGGTTTCGACGAGTATCTGCTAGAAAAATGATGATCAGAGTCTGGTGATGGGAGCAAACAGTATGATGTTAACAGGAACTCTGTTCCATGAAATGTAGGACCCACCGAATTTTAGATCTGTGGTTGGGTTGGGAGATTTTAATTAAAATAAATTTATACCTGTTGGTATTAAAGCTTTATATCCAAATCGGTATATAGTTGAATAAAGACTTTTCAAGAGAATATGACTAAAAAGAATAAAATAATTTTTTTATAAAAAAAAAATAAACCGACTTCAGCCTTTGAGTATTAAACCAACACTTCAGCAGATACCACACTAAAAAGTGAAAAATAACTTCAATATTCTTGAAGTTGGTGCTAAAATAAACACGATACTTACCCCAACCAGAATCAACTGACCAGCACCAACTTCAATAATATTGAAGTTATTTTTCACTTTTTAGTGTGGTATCTGCTGAAGTCGGTTTATTTTTTTTTTATAAAAATTTTATTTCTTTTCAAAGATAATTTGTACAGTAGCTCTAAAACAAGTAGTTAATATTTAGGCTTCTTATATGTAGTCTATAGTTATTGTGTCAGTACATTTGTTAATTTTTTGTTGGCTAATCTGTGGATGTAATTGGATACACCATTACGCCGCCGAGCCGCGCCGTTTAGAACATAGAGAAAAGTAATACCTTGGAAATAGAGAACCATCTCACTCAATTTTTATGTCACCCGAATTTCAAAATGAACCTGTGCCATCTATTAGACGTTCACCTCAAACTAAGTAGGTACTATCGTAGAGCGTGTTGCTATAGGTATACATATACCCATAATTCACTAGGTATATATACATAACTACTACGAGCATTATATAGGTAAACTAAAACCACATAAACCTTTAAATTTCAGTATTTTATTTTGTTTCAAACTTACTGATAACATAAATATGTAAAAACTTATCTTAACTTAACTAATAGCGTCTGTATCGCAAATTCACAAAAGGCCGGCCGGCGCGGTGCCAATCGTCAAGCGCGAAGTTAAACACAACTCAACGAAAACACAGACCGAAATCGATAATTATATGAGAAGACGGAGAAGAAATTACTCGACTCAATGTACTTGCAACAGAACTATCGTGCGAAAACAGAAAGTAATCCGAAAAACACAAATGTCAGCCATTTGCAATCAGACTCTGACTGACTGACGCTGCGCTGACGCCAGTGACGCCACCTCAGACGAACTATTACGCTTAGTGCAGGTGAAAAGGTAAAAGATGGCACTGTCAAAAACTACATTATCATATGTAAGCAACTTTCCAGCCCCTGGTTTAGAATTAGTGTTGACTAGACTAGCCAAAGAGTAAAATAATGATGTGATTAACTGAAGCTAGTTTTGATCCCTCTATCAGTACATGTTTCGTCTACTTCTCGCTAGGTGGCACGTTTTTAGAAAAAGAAAAACAACGTTTGTATCAAGTGTTTGTATGGAAAATGTTCCAAATTCCCTCCCTCTATACCAGCTTATTGAATATTTTATTCTGGTACCTACTTATACACCCTGGCTGGCCACTACCCAACAGGTCATGGGTTTAGGTCTCACCCGGGTCAAAAATTTCTAAGCAGTTTTTTCTTGGGTCTGGCTGTTATAAGTAGGTATTTATTTTAAAACAATGCAATGTACGTATGGGTGTGTGTGATGTAAATGTATGATTTGGTTTGATTCAATCTCATGTCGTGCGATTCCATTTCATTTACAAGCAACGTAGTATATTTTACATCCACATCTTTTGTCCGGTGAAGCTGTAATGGCCATCTGCGGCCAACAGCGTCTATCAGCCCCAAAAAAAAAACATGTTTACAAGATACCCTTTTTTTGTGGCACTGCGCTAATGATACCCATAAAGGAGATATCAATCAAAGATACCGAAGATACCAGATCTTAGAGGAAGGATCTCTATAGAGTACGCGTTTGTCTATGGTCCCATTAAACAAAACGTAGGCAGATTTTCCTCTATGAGGCCGGTAAATTGAACTATATAAAGTTATATTACAAGAGTTATATTGATATTTATGTGATAAGTAGTAATAGGTTTGATCTGGTTTGATCTGTCACAAGCGCAAATGTCGATAAATACAGCTGACGGTATAGTACCTATTGTCGTGTACCTGATATGTATGTATTTGTATGTTCTTGCCTGTGCCTACGGTTCTTACTTGCATTTAAGCATTCTGTGTACCAGATACTAAAGTATAACGATATGATTAAGGTTACTATTATTTAACGTTACGGAAAATCTATGATGATGATGATGATGACGACAATTGATATAATAAAGATAATATATTGTTGTTTGTAGTTGTTTGTATGATAGTAAATAAAATAAACTATTTAAAAAATAATAATAACCGACTTCAAAGTAAATTAGCTAAAAAGCATAAAATAACGAAAATATATTGAAGTCGGTGCTAGCACATCATGTTAACTAACACTAGCACCAGCTGACACCGACTTCAATATATATTCGTTATTTTATGCTTTTTAGATAATTTACTTTGAAGTCGGTTATTTTTTTTTAAATAGTTATTTTAACACTTTTTAGTGACTTATTTTACCAAGATAGGTATCAGCACTATCACGCAACTCGAAGTTCTAATTTACAGTAACTTACTGAAAACATAAAAAGTTTATATGTCTTAAACTACTGGACCGATTTTGATGAAATTTGTACTCTACCCTAAGTTGAAAGATACTCTAACTGTTGCAAAAAGAATTTTCGAAATCAGACTTGTAGTTTCTGAGAAATCCGTGGACAAACCTACATACATACATACATACATACATACATACACACACTCGTGAAATTTGGTAAATTCGTTTAGAAGCCCACATAGACTAACATATATGAATATTACGCATTTTTATTAATATTACATACATACGCGTCGAATACAGAACCTCCTTTTTTGAAGTCGGTTAAAAATATCGTTATTGATGACAAATGACGACGGGCGACGGCGACGCCCGTAAGCAAAAGTAACGTTACATTCCATAAAGTAATCAAATATTTATATTAACGTTAACGTTGCTGAGGACACGGTACTTACCTTTATAAAATGTTAACGTTATTTCAATCTCAAGGCATGCTACCACAAAATATAGCACGTAGAAGACTCTCGATCTTGCCAATATATATTTTTTTCATTATATTCAAAAATCTTGGCAACAACCATAGATAATACACTATATACTTAACTATAGATTGGACACTCTCGTTCAACTTTTAATAAACTAATTTTACCCTCGCCAAAAGATGGCGTAACTTCACAGGAATCCAAAATGTGCCAACAGATGGCGCTTTTTTAATAATCATTTTACGTATAGGGAAATGAAACTATGTTGAATGAATATTCGTAAGGAACATGTTTAAGGCAAAACAAAGAGATATTTATTGTAAAAAGTTTACTTGGTAACCAATAACTATCTAAACATATCTGACGCACATTCGTACTCTTTTATTTACATATATTGTCCAATCCCCTTAACTTGAGTTTCTTGTTTCAGTACAGCTTTGCATTAAATATTTCCAATTTAAGCCATTGTGGTTAACGACAATGATGTAGTGGACCTGAAATAGTTCACGAGTAGTATAGATGTTATTATAAATAAATACTTATGCCATGTTCTTAATGACTTGTTTTAGCTTTTATAAATGTTTTCGTAAATAAGTAAGTACATACCTACCTAAGTAGATAAATAACACCCAGACACAGAACAAACAGAATTCTTCAAAAACATACTTGTAAATAAACTGTAAATATTTAGTTTCAATAAATGTATAAAGCTTTTTATCTTCCATGAAACGTCTTTTTAAATAAATTACTAGTTTATAAAACTAAAAATACACGCTTTTATAAGGACTACTGAACTAAAAAGCAATAAATAAATTATCGAAACCGTCCTTTCTTTCTTTCTACCCCGTGCTTGTAATTTATGGATTATATTTATGTGTAAAGGCGTGGGGCGCCTTTTCTCTGTAAATGATTACAAATGATTGTCATGTGAATAGGTACAAATACTTAGCGTTCTTGAAATTCGGCAGAAATGTTAAGCTGTTATTCAGAAAAGGCGCCCCACGCTTTTGCACATAAATATAATCCATAAATTACAAGCACGGGGTAGAAAGAAAGAAAGGACGGTTTCGATAATTTATTTATTGCTTTTTAGTTCAGTAGTCCTTATAAAAGCGTGTATTTTTAGTTTTTTAAACTAGTAATTTATTTTATACTTTTTAGTCTTAGAAATTTTTGCCTAAACTACGGATAAGATTAGCCCAAGTATTGATTAGGTCCTCATTAATGGTCAAAGTGAAAAAAACTCTTCAAAAAAAATCAAATGAGCCCACACTCGATGTGTTTACTAGCAGCCTATCCAAGGTTCCGTCACCCACCTTCCTGTTCCATCATCAGGTCCTGAATAATGGTTAATGTGAAAATAACTCTTTAAAACAAATCAAATGAACCCAAACTCGATGTGTTTACTAGTAGCCATTCCAGGGTTCCGTTACCCACCTTCCTGTTCCATCATCAGGTCCTCATTAATGGTCAAAGTGAAAAGAAATCTTAAAAAAATCAAATGAGCACACACTCGATGTGTTTACTAGTAGCCTATCCAGGGTTCCGTTACCCACCTTCCTGTTCCATCATCAGGTCCAGAATAATGGTTAATGTGAAAATAACTCTTTAAAACAAATCAAATGAACCTAAACTCGATGTATTTATTAGTAGCCAATCCAGGGTTCCGTCACCCACCTTCTCCAGTTCCACCATCAGGTCCTCATTAATAGTCAAAGTGAAAAGAACTCTTTAAAACAAATCAAATGAACCCAAACTCAATTAGTTTACTAGTAGCCATCCAAGGGTTCTCTTATCCACCTTGGAGCCCCAGCATCAGATCAGCTCGATGATACCATATTATTGTATTGTCACCGGTCCTTGATACATGTGCAAAATTTCAAATGATTTGGACGTGTAGAAGTGGGTCAAAATTGCATCGCAAGATTCCATTACCATCATACATACATAGTTACATACATACATACATACAGGTCAAGCTAATAAAAGCCAGGTGGGCGAAACTTTCATAGTAGCGTAGAACGGACCACCGACGCGCATTTCTATGGCAGTCAATATGGCAGCCAATATGGCCGCCAAGATGGCTACTCCGTCCATCTTGCTCGCACCAAGGCTCGCACGCTCGCGCGCAATGGGGTCTCTTTCACACATTGTTTTTATCCACTTTACCGCAAGGTAGGCAAAGGTATTAAAACCATACAGCCTTATTAATTTTTAACCAACTTTCGTTCTCATTAGAATACTTATTTTTAACCGGTAACTATCAAGTAATCATATAATTCCATTTGGCGACGTTGCGAAGCCAAATACAAACTGACCAGCTCAGCGAGCGGAATATCAGATACCAGACAACTAAGAGATTGAGAGAGAAACTAAGTAAACGCTCAATGAATTTCCTTTGGTACCGTTCTAATATGGGTTGTAGTAACTTTGGTTGTTAAGCCCTGATCGGTCCACCAACTCTAAAAGAAGTTTTACTATAATCTTACTTTACACTAGTTATAGAAGTCAATATACCTATACCATAGAGTTAAGAGCAAATTTCGCGCAATTTATAATTTTGATGTTTTTACCCGTGTGTACTAGTTCTTACTTGAATTAAGCATTCTAGAGTACTTGTACCGATTTGTGTTCTGTACTCTATCCGGAATACCAAGAAAATAAAACAAAACCAATAGTTCTCAAACTATGCTTCGAGATATTCTAATTCCGAAGAACTCACCTAATAATATAATAACTTCAAACATATGTTATTAAAAAACAATTAAATATCTAAGAAATACAATGAAAAGAAAACACGACACACCAGAAACTAAACCACAAACACGAGAAAGAAACATGGCGAGTATCATCCGACCGAATTACAAAACACTACCTGTCATGTAAAATATTCACGTTTGCAGTACTCTTATAAATTGTTAACGTAAAATTCCATTTCGAACTTGAAATCATTGTCTTTTAGGTTCTTTAAGATGTAAGCTACGTAGATTAATAAAATAATTATAGTAACTGTCAGTAAATAAATTTAAAATCTGTTAGTACTGTTCTCAATTTTAGTTGTACAAATAATACATTTTAAGCTTGATAAAATGTATTTCTACGAAACAATTTAATTTAAACATGTTCCCTAAACGTCTAAATAACTGTAAAAACGACACACCAAGAACCCTTTTTACGATTTGTTTACATTTTATTTTTGGGATTCCGGATAGTGCCTTTCTTTAGGATTTAGTGTCTCAGAGTAATTAGAATGGAGCTAGTATCGCGTCGATTCCCCAAACAAATTTTTCGTGGCACTTTTGCGGGGTGCGGGAGGCGAAGTAAACACAAACAGATACAATTTCACGCATACCCACACTATAATAAATTCGCAACACATTCAAAAAGATACGCACACAAATAAAGAATGACCTGCAGGGTTATTGCGTATCTTTAGCCACCCAAGTGACTATCAAGCTTCAGTTGTCCACCGAACTTTGATGTCAACCGAAAGTGTGATAACATTGGTATTACGCATGGCTTTCGGTGGATATCAACCTACGGTGTACTACGGTGCTCATCACTTGTCTTTTAGCCATCTCTACTTTTTTATCGACATTATGCGACCAAGTTGAATATCCCCAAAACCATTATACAAAGAACATTTAGTGGTACTTTTTAATTTGCAGGTATTTCGCCTAGTGGATATTGGGAGCATAGACAACAAAAGTTTAATAAAAAAAACCCAAAGATATTGTGAAAAATCCTCAATCTATGAAAAAAAACAAAACTCACTAAATTAAAACAAAGTTTTCACGAAATTCGAGGTGTTTTACATCTTTTCATGCCATTTGCCGCTAAACTATAAGTCAGTGACAAGAGAAAGGCAGCATCCGAAATTAATCAAAAATAAGTATGTACCTACTTCAGTACATTATAGCTCAATGTATTATCGCGGACAAGAATGCTGTACCAGTTTACAATCAAAATGGTTTGAACGTCGTTACCTATGTACGTGCGCGTACCCCGCCCGCATGTATTTTGGGCCAGCTCGTGCAAGCATTTATCATCCTAAAGGTGGTACACCGTTCGTACCGCGAGAGTAGTAGGTACTCTCGCGGCACGAAAAAAAATCTTCAACGATTCATCTAAAATCTCAACTTCACAGCGCCCCCACCATAGCCCCAAGGATACACTCCAACCAAATACTTTCTTTAGGTCACAAAAAAAGTTATAAGCCTGCGAAAATAGTTGTCACATTTTTACCTACGTTGATAATGCTTCTAGTCAACATTTCAAATAGCCGGCTAATAGTGACGATCACCTTCAACAGTATAAAACACTGCTTCTTAATAGTTGCTTTCACGATGGTCATCGCAACTTGGATGACCATCAGTTTGATGTACACTTTACTTACATAATACCAATTATAGGTTATCGATACAGAAACATCTGTCAAATATTGTTTACGGTGATCATCACCGAGAATCGGTGCTCATGACGTCATTTCAGTTCGTCACTCAAGTTAGGCAATACCGAATGCATCATTTGACAGTTATTTGATAGCCACTTAGCTTTGGTGATCATCACTTTAGTTGTCAAACGAGATACATAATAGCCCCGCTGAACATATGAACAAAAATTTGGCAGAGGGGTTAGCGCATCATGCTCTCTCCAGTGGTATCTCCTCTAAGTTTAGCTCTGTCACTTTCTATCGACAAATTATAAAAGTATACCTGTTTTTCGAAACTGTTTAACATGTGTAAATAGCTCAGTGGTAAAGAGCTCGGACTGCGAAAATGTAGTCGTGGGTTCGAATCTTGGTAGTTAGATTGATTTATTGTTTATTATTTTTAAATTACTCTTTCTTATTTTCCTATTTAATATTTCTTAAATTCAGTAAATAAAACCGTTTAAAACCTCTAAAATGAGAAGTTAAGAAATAAGAAAAAGTTTTGGGGACGCGATGCGACTGACGATTTTTAATTCCCCTTATTACCGGCGTAGCGCTGCAATCGCCAACATTTAAGTTGGCTCTACTGGAAACTGTCAATATATTTTTTTGTGTTGTTGTATAAACTGTTCGCGTCGGACATAGTCAAGTCAATAGTTACGATGTATGGAAGTCCCGACTCTTATCTATTACATCCTCTTTGATAAAAGCGTGTTAAAAAATGACTTAACAACCTAAGTTGCCATAGTAACCGCCAAAGGCAATTTACAATACCACAGATATAGTACAATACTATACGGAGCGCGTTCCACTTGGGGCCCACACACAACGATAATCCGTTGAGGCCGGCTGTTACATTATGGAAATTTAATATAAATATTCGAAATATAACAGATTTACTCAAATAAATTGAAGATATACAATAACAATAGTAAACTAAATAAATAAAAATATATAAACTGCATTTTTAACGCCATCTAGGCAAATTATAGTAGAAACATAAAATTTAGTTCCTTCCCTCGCCTAAAGGTGTGCTAGTTTCCATACATTAAAATTTTGTCACCTGTTGTTTTAAGGAGAGTGCCACTGGCATGGCAACAACCAAGATAGGTAAAGTAAATCCAAAGTAAATCTATGAATGATCCAAACCTTTACAAACCAACCGAGTCAGTCAACCAACCAACACCAACCAATGAGCTACCAACCTACAAAACACCAAGTTTGATTGAGGGAATGTCATTCATGATTGACCTGACCAACATTTAGAAATAAAACGTCAGAAAATAATGTCAAAAATTGTGCTGTCATTTTTCTATCTGTTCATGGAATTCTCTGTTGATTTTTCTAAAATAAAAGCATAATAATACGCAAAATATGTTTCGAGCTAATAATTTCGATAAGTTACTTGGTGAGTAATTATTTAACACTATCGTGTGAATTGCCTCACCGTATAAATCCACAAAAAAACGTTTTCGTTGTCATATTTTTGCGAGATAGTTTTCTCTGATTAGTATGTATTCTTTCACCGCTTTCTATATTGTTCTTGCCAAATTCATATAACTTACCGGGTTTTTCGACGCTCAACATACAAAAGTATACCCAAATTTGAACTATTATTGTAAGATAACGATAATAAATTGACTACCTAATGGTGAAATAATTTGTTCTAGATAAAGCCACAAGCAATCTACGTCTAGACCCCGACTGGCCGACGATCTTACAAATATGCGATTTGATTAGACAAAATGATTGCTCGTAAGTACATACGAACATTCAATTACTATTAAAATTTATAATTTAAGTTATACATACCTACTTCATAATTTTATACTCAATGTTGCACTTTAATTAGTATAAAGAATGATGCAGAAGACTACCTACATAATATCTAACATAGTCTATTTACTTAACTCGTCTACTGACCAAATTTAATTCAATTTGAGAATACTGACTAAGCATACTGTGATAAAAAATAGTGATAACACAAAGTACATAATAATATCCTAGGACATTCCTTACACCTGATCATCTGATCCTAAACCAGGCAAAACTTGTAATTCCAGCAACCAGACAACTGCAAATCTTTTAATGAAGTAGAACCATTATTATTATTCCATGATTATTTGATGCTAGATCAAAGAGTGCTGATATATGCAAATTCTAATTTTGAATGAATCACTACTAATCTAAAATCCACGTATATTACATAAAATAAAATTAAAAAAAATTGTGATTCTGTTATTGAAAAATTCCAATATAATTATCCGTAAAAACATAACAATTATTATGATTTGTAATATGAAAGTACAACTATGAATGACCTTTGCATGTTTGTCATCTCCCCTCATCTCATCTCCTTATACCTAGAACAAGTACTGAGTGAAGATGGTTATGAAAAACAAAATTATAATTCACAATTTAATAATAATACCAGCCCTTGTTTATGTCCTACTGTTGGGCACGGGCCTCCCCTCTAGATAATAATAATAATATCTTGGGACAATCCACACACGGTCATCTGATCCCAAACTAGACAGAGCCTGTACCATGGAAACCAGACAACTGATACTAATACTTATATACTTTTTTTTTGTAAATACATACTTAAATAGATAAACAACACCCAGACACTTGGCGGGAATCGAACCCACGACCCATCAACCTTTTGTAAGCTAGTTAGGCTTTCTCAGACACGTTGGTTTCCCTTTTATTGGCAATTTAATAAACAAGACATTGTTTTCAGTCCTAAATATGCAGTGGCAGCAGTGAAAAAGAAGCTATATTCACAAAACCCACACCAGGCTATGTTTGCTCTACTGACTTTAGAGAGTCTAGTTAAAAATTGTGGTAAGTACTGCCATGTACTAGTTCACCATCATCAGCAGCCGAAAAATGTCGATTGCTGATTAAAGACCTCCTCCTTAGAAGGGATGATTTGGCATAATCCCTATGCTTAGTAGGTGTCTTGAGGATTGCAGTAATAGGTGGTAGGTAATCCAATAGAAACACGCTGCTGCCTGTCTTCTTGTTTTTCCTAGTCACCTCATGCCCAATGGGGGAAGATGGGAGGGATCTATTCTTACCTGGACACCTCATGGAGGAAGTAGTAGTTACCTTCATTAATATATGGACCTATGGTGCAGAGATTTGCGGAATAAAACCAACAAACAGATCATACAACAAGGACAGAACTGTATCTTGCGAACAATAACTAATGCACCCTGGTTTTGCTGCAACGACGAGACCCATGATTATCTTCGGGTCCCAACTGTAGGATCAACTATTGAAAGCCTCACACAAAAACATGCTCAAAGACTGAGCCAGCATTTAAACCCGTTAGCCTTAATTTTGCTAGACCCCAACAATCACATGAAAAGGCTAAAAAGGAAGCAAATTATATGAAGGAGACAAGGCAATGGCCTTGCCCCTTCTAAAATCACTACACACACTAAATCGTATGGTCTTCCAACCATTTGCAGATTACTAAGGAGAAAAAAAATAATTTAGAAATTATAATGTAATTATATTATTATTATTTTAATTTTTCTATTCGGTTCATTTTCGGCTTGCGCAAATATGACCATGTTTCAGAATTTCGTAAAAAGCTCAAGTGGCTTCCTATTCGCTTTCGCCGGAATACTCATATTCTTTCTCTCCTCTATTCTATTCTTTATAACCCTAAGTCACCCTCCTACTTAAAGGAGCGCTTTGCATTTGTTACGTCCCAGCACCATACTCTCCGCTCTTCATGTGAACTAAGACTTCTTACTCCTGCTCATACTTCTCATGCATACACAAAGTCTTTTACTGTGCTAGCGGGAAGACTTTGGAACTCACTACCGCTACATATAAGACGAGCTCAGAGTCTACTATCCTTTAAAACTCAAGTTGCATCGTACTATCTCTCCCTTCAATAATGGTTTATAGCTATTGATCTTCTCTCACTTTCTTGGTAATAGATATGTATTAGTCTATCATAATATATTATAATATGTAGTTTATTTTTTATTTTATTGTTATTATTATTATTTTAATATATATTTTTATTTTTAATCCACTTAATTTATTTATATAACTGCACCTGCCCATAAGAATGCTCTGTCCTGTACCCCAAGGTTGACTGGAAGAGATTGCTTTAGCGATATGTCCGCCTTGTCGTTCACTGTTTTAAATTGTTTTAATTTCAAATGTATATTTCTTTTGTGTGCAATAAAGAGTATTTGTATTGTATTGTATAATGTGTATATTTAATAACTTACGAATACTACCAGGAATCGCTATTTTTTAGGCTCCGGAATCCATGATGAGGTAGCATCAAAAGTATTTTGTGAGATGCTGAGAGACCTTGTGAAGACTACACAGCATGAGAATCTGCGCACCAAAATATTAGAACTGATACAAGCATGGGCTTTTGCATTTCGAAACTCGCCTAAGTACAGAGCTGTTCAGGTAATAATAAAAATTTATTAAGTTTATTATATTCTTTTCATGAATACCGATATGGTTTTCTTACCATTTTTCCTGTATATAATTTGCCGTACAAAGAGGAAACACTGCAGTGTTTTAGGGTTTCTACCATCCGTGTACAGTGATAAGACAAAGTTTTTAACTCATTTTGAAGGTTTAGTCGAATAATGTCTAGGTATAAAATGGTCCAAAGACGATATATAAAAATGTCGCAGTATAAAAATGACAAGAAATAAAATAGTCGAAATACAATAATGTCAAGAAATAAAATAGCCCATGTATAATAATGTCCAGAAATAAAATAGTCGAAGTATAATAACGTGCAGATATGAAATGGTCTGAATATAGAAATGTCTGGCTACCTATCAGTCTCTTTTAAAACAAAAACATTTACTTCTAAAATAAGGTTATAATAAAAATAGATCAGAAGTACCAGGAAATCATAAAGCACAAAGAAGCTTGTGACATCATGATGATATCCCGCTGAAGAAGCTTATTTCCCTCATTTATTACCCGCCTTGCATCTCGCTCACGCTCACCACAGCACAGCCCGTACAAAGAATATGGCTAGACGATTGAACATTGCTGATTTTAATTTATTTTTCGATTTCAAGAGGTGAGAAGTCTTTCTTGTGTGCTATGCTTCCCTGGTACTTTTGGTAATAAATAATTTGTTAATTTTATTACTCTACCTACTATGGTTACGAAATTAAAGTCATAATGGAAAATATCGTGTTTTATATTTGTTTTCTCTATGCTTGTAATTATCATTATTCTTGACAATCTTATGTCTGGACATTTTTATACATGGACCAATTTATAACTGGTTATTTTTATACGTTGTCAAATTTACATCTGGACGTTTTTATACCTTGTCAATATTTGATACAGACATTATTAGACTAAGACGAAAAAACTATTCTGGACCATTTTGTACCTGGACATGCATTTTCTACTATGACCTTATTCGACTAAACCATTTTGAACAAATATGCCTGCCTTTATAGTGTTGTGTTTATCATCATCAGTCAGCAGCCGAAATACGTCCACTGCTGAACACCCCTCCCCCCCCCCCCCCCTTAGGAGGGAGGGGTTGCAATAATCCCTACACTTGGCAGGTGGCGTGGGGATCACAATATAGGTGGTAGGTAAACCAATAGAATGATGCTGCTGCCTGTCTTCTTGTTTTCCCTTAGTCGCCTCTTACGGACACCCAACGGGAGGAGATGGGAGGGTGCTATTCTTACCCGGACTCCACACGTTGTGTTTATATTCAAGCATAACTGTTATAGTGTTATTCATGAGAAAGACATTTAGGGACACTAAACTAATTTTAGTTTAGTGTCCCTAAATGTCTTTCGTAGCCCATTTGGGCTACGAAAATTAAATATCACATTCAAATTCTAATTTTTTATTGGCTCAATTGAGGGGGCTAAAAGCAAAAACGCCACTGTCCATTTTGGCTCATACTGAACTAAGAATGCCATCTGGTAGAGTATTTTGAAACCTATCGAATGGTTCAACTCCTTACAATGTTAGCACTGTCCCATAGAAAAACGTGTTCGAAAAAAAATTTAGAAGCAAAAACGACACAGTCCTTATCAGTTAAAATGCAAATACGCTACTGTCCAAATTGGCCAATCACAGTAATCACAGAACGGTCGGCCATGACACTTCAGTATTGGCGGTAGATGATTTTTTGTAAGTATTAGGTGCAAACTGCAAAAGGGCCACTGTCCAAGCGTTTTGATGCAAACCTTACACTGTCCCAACGCTCAGATGCAGAAATAATATTGTCCTGTAATCAATTTTGTTTTCTCCGTATAAATATGCTTGTTTCCATGATTTGAGTGTTATTAATAGCCACTAAAATGATCTATGATCTTAGATAAATCAGTTATCTGATTATTTTTAAGTCCCTATAAACGATAATCGTTTATGTTACTTTTCGCCAAAAAAAAAATCTTGGACAGTGGCGGTTTTGCTTTTAGCCCCCTCAATTGTAGTACATAATTAATTCGGAATTACTTAGCCCTGTATGGGTCGACTTCCGGGCATCTTAGTAGCACGTGGGCCGCTGTTTCCTCCTCCTCCATACACACTCTACTATCTGTGGCTCCTATGGTAATATGGTATGGTAAAACGGTGTTCATTAAATGAACCATGTCCTGTTATGGCCGCCGTGACTACACGCAGTTATTGTTTTGATAGTTAAAGCAGCTATTTGGTGATGCGGCAATCGATGGCTGAAAGCACCTCTCTGGCCTGCCTGCACTCGCCCAAGAGTTCGTCCAAGAGTCATTATGTTTGTCTAGTTCGGACTATTCTCACATCTTCTTCTTTTTCGTCGTATGGGCGTTGTCACAACCTGGAGATTAATTGTGTGTGTGGGTGGACATAGCCCGGTTCACTCCAGTCATTCCAGATCCACTAAGAAGTCTCCCAGCTGCTTGATGTTGCTGAAGACCTGTCAGAGGCTACCCGGTGTTCCCGGTAGGTTGCCACCGCGCCGCAGTCAAGCAGCACGTCGGCAGCTGTTTCTTCCCTAAATGAAATAGAAGTCTGTTAAAGTGGCCGTGACCTATCATAGCACCTGTTTTAGGCGGATCTTTGGTTAGCTTAGCCGTATAATTCCATTGGAGAAGTGCAGGTCAACGTGGGTCAGTGTATGTCTGTCCTGCCTATAATCCTCCTGGTTATCCCAGTATGATTGATGTTGTTGCGTTGACGCAATGTGGTTTTGAACCACTTTTGTGTTAGAGGAGTTAAAGTTTCAGGGCCTACCGGTGTCAACTCTGAACCTTTCCTGGCTTGTTCGTTTGGTGCCTCATTGCCTCAAGCTTCCACCTATTCTCACATATGACAGCGCTGTATGGTGGCGTAGGACTTAACTAAAGATTTGCAAGGATTCTCTTAGGAAGGTACAAATAGTAGTTTGCATGGTGCCTTCAAAACAACGCCTACACTGGTTCTTGAGTGGGACTAATCCCACAACACACTCATATACAGATAGGCGCGAGGAAGCCTCTTTACAGACTTGCAAAAGCAAGAACCTGGTATCGTAACAAGCCCTGCACAAAACGCATTTTAATGGATCCCTTAAAATAACTGGATGATGTAATGGGGGCAAGTCCATTTGATCCATACCATCCGATCCATGTTATAAGATAAATCCAGTTTACGTGTTTTTACAAGAGGTAAAGTGTAAACCAGACGCACTGAGCACACCGAAAGCGTACGTGGACGTACCATTATGTTGTAATGTATGGAACTTTATGAGACATGGCACAACGGTTACGTAGGTATATGAATGCGTCATTACGTCATGCAAGCGGTGCGCCATGTTTCATAAAGATCCAGATATAACAACGTCATAGCACGTGCATGTGCTTACATCTATAAATTTATTGTGACGGGGCCCTATGAGTGAACCTCATAGAGTACACTGAGGACACTAAAATGAAAAACAGAGACAGGGATTTATTCCAAGGACTGCAGTGTCAGTCAAAGTACCGGGCATTATGCATCGGTATTCTGAGCGGAAACTTACCTATGCTGTAATTGCCAGCAACTGCTAAGGAGAAATCATTTGTATTCTCAGCGACAGTCAGGCATCTCTGAAGGATCTGAACTCCTTCCGAATTGTCTCCAAACTGGTCAAAGAAGGTGTTACAGGTTTAAAGACACAATAACGTCAGCTTTATCTGGGTACGTATACACGAAAGCGTCGACTGTAATGAGAAGGCAGCTAAACTAGCGAAGGCCAGCTCACGAAGACACATTTAGTTAGCTCTGAACCATTTGTGAGGATTGTGTATAGAACGTATCACCAAACATTATATGGACATGCTAGGAACGAACACACGAAGAAATGAAAGAAAGCGTCAGGTCTAAACCACTTCAAAACTTTTTCCTAGCAACAAGGATGGCCTGTGGTGTTAAATGATTAAACATAAACAGATTATACACTACACACACGTGTTATATACACTATATAATATGCTCCAGGGGTGGAAGTATTCAATTCAATCAACAACGTGACAACCCTTAGCCACTGACTGGTGGTGCTCTCTATCATCCCATGGCCATTCAGAGTGCCCGTCTAGTGTGTGACGGGCCACCACATGCCGCAAAAATAAATCGTTTTTAGAGCATTTGGCCCTGACATTTCTGCTCCCCCGTGGGCGAGGCCCGGACGGAGTGCCAGAGAGAGATATTTCCACAATAGGGCACCGAGTGTACTTCGGAGAAACGAAAGCATGTGCACATACGGAGTCGCCACAGACGCCATGGCCTCGTCTGTCGGAGAAACCTTTGCTACGTCAGTGCACCACGCTAGCAGATCTTAGTACAGCACGTGTAGATCGGGATGCATTTGCAGCAGCAGCCTCCTCAGCAACCTCCGCACGGTCCGCAACACATTTTTGGTTATTGGGTGAAGAGTACTGGAAACTAAATTAAAATAGAGTATTTCAAAATTATGCGGAATAAATCACTAGGTTTTTATTGGCTTTTAAAGCTATTCATTTTTTTTACTTATTTTTCGAGTAGAGTGTCTAGAGTACCGCCAAAGCGTCGTTGAACCCGGTCCCGGCCTACGGAGACTGGGTACCTTTCGAAGGTGTCTTCCCAGACTAAAAAAGGACATGTGACCTAGGGACACAACAGTCAAAAGTCCAGTCTACCAAATATTCAACTGCTTAAAACTCCTCCATTACACATGTTTGTAATAGTTTCGACACTGTCCGAGTCAACTACAAACTATACAATGTACCTAATGGACATCTAGTATCATTATTTTCGCGAATAGGACAAGTTGGATTCGTGCAAGGTTCCTTTAGGATCTCATGGGGAAACCGTAAACGTCCAAGCTACACAAAAAATATGATTTATGGTAGTAACACCCGTTGTTATGAAGAACGACTTATGACTTACTTACATTATGAACATTGCTGTTCCGTTGTGAAGAACATTGTATGTAACTGGTATAATTAATAAAGTCAATAGACCTAACAGCCAGTGCTATAGGTGACAAACGACAAGGCGAAAACATGGGCAAGCGTGGATCTCACCATCAGGTGAACGTCTCGATTGACTCGACATTAAACAATTTACATAAAAACTCCAATGAAATTCGTTATTCAGATGCTAAACAGTCTCACAGGTCACTGAACGTTTTTACCAGCTTCAAGGTTGAATAGCATTGGTTTCTCGTAGTATCTAATATTGATTCAACCACTCCTAATTTAATTACTGTTCACTTTCATGTCACTCGGACTAAACAGCAAGAATTGGAATATGTATTTAAGTTATTTTGTTTCCAATCATCCTTGTTATTAACAGTTGCGTTTTGTGTTGGTGACTGTACTTAGTGTGTCCACGTCTGTGAAGCGTTCATTTAATTAAATCCAATCAGTCTTAGTTCATCTACGTAATTGTTTTGTTTACATTGCAGGTTAGTGTCAGTCAACGCCCCTTTACACTGATTATATATCTATTTATCATTTGTTCTTGAATACATCTTCTTCTTGTAATATATAAAATCTTTTTTTGTAATACATAAAAATCTCGTGCGGTTTTGTCTTCGCACTCCTCCGAAACGGCTCGACTGATTTTTATGATTTTTTTTATGCGTATTTGGTATCGGTATGAGAATAGGTCGTAATATAGGTATATTTCATACCGCTATTTGATATTGGAGCATTGTTAACGTAAAAAAGTGTGGGTGGAGCTGCGCGGGTCAGCTAGTATTATATAAAAATTATAGTCACTTAGCACAGTATACTTATAGACTAGAATAACTACCCGTCATGTAACACACAGAAAAAAAAACTGTGAATCGTGGTAGGGTAAGGTTGAGCTACTAAATCATATCTTACAATACAACAAAAAAAGTAATAATGAATAGGAAGGAACTCCAGTTGAGAACTTTCATTTGTATGTTAGACTATACTTATGTACCTACCTACCTTCCTCTACCTATTAACTTGTAGCATATTAATCCCTTTTATCTCAGTACAATATCAGTAATTCTGTGCTGGTTACCTGTTTCCACGTCACGTCATTTCTTATCAGTCATTGTATGAATCACAAACATCGTACACAAATAAAGCCAGCATATTATTATGCGTCGCTTCTTTGTGTTAACTACCTAGTCTTTCATATTTGTTTATATAAAACACTTCAGTCTAATGCAAAAAAATGGTATAAATATTTAGTACTTATAGCACAAAAATATCTATATTTATACTTCATATTAAATTAATACTTCATTGTTTCGTTTTGGTGAACAGGATACTGTGAATATATTAAAGGCTGAAGGATTCAAGTTCCCAGCGCTAAAGGAGTCTGATGCCATGTTCTCTGCTGATACTGCACCAGAATGGGCAGAAGGGGAAGTCTGTCACAGGTATGCTTATTGTTGGCTAGCATTACCATATATCAAGGACCGGTGGTATGAAAAAAAATTCATTAACATTCAACACTAACTATACCATGTCAAGGTAGATCTTGCGTTGTCTTAAAACTAGCCCCTGTCTGGCACTACTTACTTTGTATCTGTATGCACTTATTAGTTCCTATTAACAGTATATTCGGTTCTACTAGCTTATAAGTAATACTTAATGTTCTACGACACAGGTGTCGCGTCGCATTTTCGTTGATGGTGCGCCGTCATCACTGTAGAGCATGCGGCCAAGTGTTTTGCCAACAGTGCAGCTCCAAGACATCCACACTACCTAAGTTTGGCATTGAAAAAGAGGTGCGTTGTTTATATTTAAAATGTAAAGTTAGATTACATAAAAAAAGTTCAATGTTAAAAAAAGGTTATATTGAGGTTCGTTTCACTTAGGTGCGAGTTTGCGATGCATGCTTTGACAAAGTGAGCCGGCCACCACCATCGTCAACCAAATTGGAGATTGTGGATACATCTAATGACTATGGACCATCACAACCTCAGGTAAGGATTCATTTTGGCCTTTTGAATTATATTTTTAATGAGTCTTATTGATGATACAGGATCCTCTTGGTAGTAAGCAACTTGTCTGATCGCAGACAAGTAAACTCCACTGCTGCTTATCATATAGTGATGAAATTTTCTTTAGCACAACTTCTTCAGAAAATTTGTCGTTACAACAGTGTCGTCACTTACACAATAGCCTTGCATTTTTCTCACTCAGTCAGTGGCGTGCACACTTTTACGATCGGGTAGACAAAAGCAAGTTACCATGTCTATGATGTTTTTGACCTTTGGTCTCTATGTTTTTATTGTGCCTCCTAAAATATTCATAAAGGAACTGATATTACAAACATATTTACCATCATTAGCAGCCGATAGACATCCACTGCTGAACAAAGACCTCCCCCTTAGAAGGGAGGGGTGCCCATAATCCCCACACTTGGCAGGCGGCTTGGGGATTGCAGTATAGGTGGAAGATAAATCCAAAAGAAAGACGCTGCTGTCTCCCGTCTTCCTGTTCTTGCTTATGACACCCAACGAGAGAAGATGGGGGGGATGCAATTCTAACCCGGCACCCCAATACACATATTTAACATAGAAAAACTAAATTTAACATGTTAAACACCAAGTGTCCAACATACAATGAATTTTTCTATGGTTTTGTGACCTGGCGGCAGTCAAAGGCTTAACATTATTGTAATATAACATTCAGAGAATTCATAGGGTAGGCAAGGTCTAATTGCTTGTATGGACTGCACACCACTCTCAAACAGAAAATACTTCAGATCTACAAGAAAGTCAGTCCCAGTAATTTCTCAAGTCTGAATACCATTTTCACTGGAACAGCAATGTTTTCATACTGTTGCTATGAGGCAGAATAGCTGACATTGCAGTGGTGGTGGAACAGTCTCTTGCACAAGGGAATACCTGAATTTACTGAAAAGAATACAGATTTCACTTCATCTAAAATCATTTAAAGAAATTCATTTTAAATGTGGATTTATAGGTATTTCAAGAACACACTTTTATAGTAGAATTGGTTATGTGTTTAAAATCATAATGAAACAATTTTTTCTTACAAGAATAACTTTATTTACAACTAAAATAGCATAAACATCACTGTCCGTCGTAGGATTCTCCAGGCATTTCACCACCAGGAACTAACATTGCAATGTTATTACCATTTAGTAAGATTTGATCTAATTTAGTAATTTTCCTTCCCTCTGGAGTTGATTCATACTCCGTGACGTCGTCCAGCAACATATTAACGAAATCATCAAATCCTTGTAGCGTTCCAACCATTTCTTTGTCGTTTTTCATAATGATATGAATTCGGGAACCAATACACTTGTCCACTAATTCGAGAGGTAATAAAGTGTTGGGGTTAGGCAACGCACCTTGTGCCATTTTATTTATATTAATGTTAAAACTGAAGTCCAATTTCAGTATGCAGCGTACTAAAACAAGAAATAAAACAAAATTTTGTGTACAAAACTGCAGTCGTACAACACGTTGTTTATTGACTGACGTCTGACAGTGTTAATGTCAAATTCGACAGTTGGCAGCGGTGTTGCCGTTTTGAAATATTAGAATGAACAATGCTTTCGTAGCAGCAGGGCTTGAAAACATTGAAAACCCCTACTATGGTAACGTAACTACTTTCAATAGGTTTAAATATTAATAAATATAACATTAACTAAAACAGAATCTTAAAGTTGCGTGGCAACGTTATTATTATCGACTAGCTGACACGCGAAACTGCGTCCGCGCTTATTTTACCATAACTAAATTTTTAAAAATAGCATACCTCCCTTTTTTAAAATCGGTTAACCCTTCGGGCCCGGCCGCGCCCGGCCGCTATTCGCGCGCGTACGTTTTGTGATGACGTAACTGTTTATGTTATTCGGCGGCCCGCCGTGGTTTCAAATTACGAACGTTATATAAACACAACCACTTAACCGATTTGCGTTCTGTAAACAGAGTTCTATTGAGACAGGTATTAACTATCCAGTATATGCTTTTTTAGAGTTATAAATATCGATTTTTTAAAGGGAAAGTCTAAAATAGGTGATTTTTTGGCAAAGCTGATTTTACCTATTTTTGAATTCGATTTTGAGGGTAGAATATTGACTCAGGCACTAAGAAAGATCCATTCATTGCATCCAAACTCCTTTTTTACAAGTTTTAAACAAAACACTACCAAAAAAATCGAAATGAACCCAATTTTTTTTTAAAATGACGTCACTGCGCGATATGACGTCATGGTATGCAAAATTTTCGATAGTTAGATTGGATTTTATGAATTTATCTTTGAGTTATTATCGTTATGATGTAATTACGATGTATTTACAACAATTACATTACAAATAATAACGGAATTATACCAAAAGTAAACAAACAAAAAAATCACCTATGGTGATTTTTTTCGTTTTTTCAGTTCCAAAATATACAATATTTTGACAAAATACACACTAACTACCCTCTACACAGCTTTATTATTACGTTAAAATAAAAAAATAAAACATTTCACCTGAAATAAAAGAATACTTACGATTTAAAACTAACATTCCGTGACCACAACTTTTAGTCCGTCCGACCGAGACCAGCCGACTTTCGTAACTGAATTTATGAATTAAAATGTCAAAAGAACTAATGAATAACGGGTCTATTATAAAGATGATACTATGATGTAACCATAAAGCATAGGGTTCCCATACAAACATTTAATTTCTACCATAAAAAAAAGGTGAATTCCGTCAACGGCGGATGATACAAATACGTATCAACCCGGGCCTGAGGGAGTCATTGCGGTGCGTTATGTTATGATACAAATACGTATCACCCGGGCCTGAAGGGTTAAAACTGTGACGCACTTTTTACTTGCCCTCCGAAGCACGTAGTCGTTTAGTTCAAATGGCAAACGGTCACCCATCTATGTAATGACCTTATTTAATTTTTTCCGCGGCGGAAACCTTCAAAAGGTTCCCGGGAGCTTTGGGGTTCGACCGGGGTATGTTGGATTCTTACTACCTAAAACCCCCGCGGCTGTCGCGGGTAATAATGTTTTAGGGTCAGATCGTGGATTCGATTCCCCATTATAACTCAATGCGATTCCCACCCCATTATATAAGGTAACGTTACAATTACCGTTATTTTTCTTCTTTTTTTATTATAAAAATAACGTTAAATTTACCACGTGCCTGGTGGTTGGTCAGAAACCTTAGAGAAGAAACCAATAGAGAGCTGGCACTTTCTTTCTCATTCGCGCAAGAAAATAATGCATTTAAATATATTATATGTGATAGAAAGAAACAGAGCATATGATTTTTTGTCCCTCAGCGTGTGTTCAAAGTCTGGCGCACCGCCGGTGCGTTTTCTTCGAGTACTCATGAAATTTTCTAGTTCACGATCTAGCTTTAGAGTTTTAAATTGAATTGCAATAGGAAATATCGTTTATACTACATAATAGGCACATTTGAATAAATATCCATAACGTGTGATGTGTACGAATGATTATTTTCTGTCCTTATCGGCGGCACGCTTGCTAGACGTCTTGTTATATTCTGTCTACATCAGAAACAGTTCTAATTTTATTTATCTTTTTTTTTTATAAATACGACGCTTCGTTTTACTATTCATTGTCATTCGGTTATGGCGTTTTTTTAATATGGTAGAAAATAAAGTTTATAGATGGCAACATTTTTGCTGATAATGACAAGTGTCAGTGGTGTCAGCAAGTCGGATTGTTTATCAATTTGAAAATAACGAACGAATTCAAAACGTTCAGCTCGTTGTTTTGTTTAAAATTATTGACAATTCAAGTTTTACGGAAAAATGTCTAAAAATGTTACGAGTTTTCGTGGTGAAATGTATTTCACTCCGAACGGGAAACTTTATATTAAAGACGAACCTGTCACCCCTTTAGAAGAGGATTTCGGCGATCACAATCATCTGGACGATTATTACAACAATGACTTCGGCCCGATTAGGAAATCGATGTCTATGAATGACATAGCAGCATTGCGTGAAGAACTCGTAAAGATGGAATTGAATGAAAGCGAAGACGTTCATAACAAACATCGAAGGCCTTCCGTAGCGGTACACGAATTGTCCAGGACAAAGTTTGTGTCAATGGCGGAAGCAATTTATCACTATCAGAGAGACACTCCGGGACGATTCCACACAACGCGTCCGCGGACTTTCAGATCGCAGCGTTCCACTGGCCCGACCGGGCTCACTGTGCCACAATCACCAATGTTACGTTGTAAAGCGCGTTCACGTCCCATTCACACCATGTCTAGGAAGGAGAAAGAAGAAATGGAATATGAGGAAATTAAAAAGTTTAAACTCAAAGCTAATCCCATCCCCAAGTCAGTTATAGAAGGGACTGTCCACCTTCCAGAGGTATCAAGGAAGCCGGTCACTGTCCCTGAGCCGTTCAAGTTAACAGAGATCCAAAAGAAACTAGCACAATCTTCTCCTGAAGTTCATAAGTTCAAAGCGCGACCGGCTCCCAAACATATACTTGAGAAGCCACATGTTCCTATCAAACCTCCTGTGCAAGTTACTAAACCAGTTAGTCCTAAGTTTCATTACAAGAGAGCTGTCTCCGCTGAACAACTTAAACATGATAATAAGCTAAGTTCACACAAAACTCAGAAGCACGAGGAGAAATCTCATCAGCGGGTAGGTCCTGTGAAACCAGAGCCATTTTCATTTGAGAAACGAGATGAAGAGTTGAAGAGACGCAGAGAGGAAAGAATCAAACAACAAATAGAAGAGGAGCGCAAACAAGCAACACAATTCAAAGCACAGCCTGTACCAGGGATAGTAAAGAAACGCATGCAGTGTACAACTGTGAAAGGTAGTTCTTCAACATCGTCCGAAAATAAGGAAAATTTGAAATTCGAAGCTAAACCACCAGTGGTACTTTATAAGGAACCATTTAAACCTGTTCTGCAACCAGTTCAGTTGGTAAAGCCAGCACCATTTGAGCTCACTACAGAAAAGCGTGCAGCAGAGAGGGAGATGTTTGATAAGCAGCTTAAAGAGAAGGAAGCTGAGCAGGAAAGAATTAAGCAAATGAAAGAAAAGGAGCAGAGTGAGGCTGAAAAAAGAGCAACGGCTGAATTAAGAGCTCAGTTAATACATCATGCTAAACCAGTTCCTGTTGTAG
The DNA here is from genome assembly GCA_911728495.1 of Furcula furcula. Classification (NCBI taxonomy): domain Eukaryota; kingdom Metazoa; phylum Arthropoda; class Insecta; order Lepidoptera; family Notodontidae; genus Furcula; species Furcula furcula. The sequence continues at coordinate 10,481,911 of OU452250.1, forward strand.
CCCCATTTATTCCAGAGAAGTCTACAGGACCACTCACTGTGCCTGAAACACCTAAATTTATTCGAAGGCTCAAACAGAACTAGAACAATGCTTTTTAATGCCTCAATAAATATATTAATATTAGCATAAATAGACTGTATCATGTTATGATAATTTTCTTTCATATTTTCAACTTTATGATTTACTGACTTATTAGCTGTTATTAGTAGTAAGTTTTTGACTTTCACGGAATTTGTAAAATAAATATAGTTTATTACAAAATGTAAGTTCAGCTTTTATTTCCTATTGTCTATTTATTTACACTTGAGGAATCACATAAAGAAAAAACTTAATAATAATAGGTAGTGAATTGATAGATGGATTTGAAATTGATTAATTAAAATCCCAATACCCAATACAAATGAGCAATAAAGACTTACCTTTTGGTTTTAAGTATGTGCTGTATTTGATTTACTGCAGTTTCCTTTGACTAAACAGATTTTTATAAAACATACCTAAGAAATATACCAAATTAATCTTATTATATAAAAGAGTAGACAAAAACCCACTCATCACGAAATCTCAGAAACTACAAGTGCTAGGAGTCTCAAACTTTGCATGGGGGTTCCTTTTAGGACGTAGGTGCTCACTAAGACGGGTTTTTGCGAAATTAAACCTCTAAGGGGGCGAAAAAGGGGGGCAAAGTTTGTATGGGAGAACGCGATTCCTTGGTCCTATTGACTTGAAATTTTGCACAGAGATTCGTTAAGAAAATTAATTGAATTTGTATTTCATGTTTTTTTAAAATTTATCCCTTAACAGGGTAAAAAAGGAGTATTATTACTCAACCGATGGCGGTACAAATATATTACAACAATAAGATACGATAATTCGAACGTTAAAACATAAGTTCATTGGCCAAGTGGTTACGGAAGCGTCCTCTAAGCGCGGTCTGTCCGGGTTCGCTACCCGCGTGCGGATTTCCTTTTTGTATTTTTAAACTTTGTTTTTGATTTTTTTATTTATATTAAGATTTAATGTTTTAAACAGTTTTAAATATTTAACTCATATTAACTCCAGCATTTTTATCTCTACTATATTTTTATATTTAATTCTTTTTTTAAATTTAAAATCAGGCATACGTTTACGATTTAGTTATTAGTTAGGAAACTTAATTGATATATTAGTAATAAGTAGTATAATTTGTTTGTTTCCCAAATATATTTCCAAAATGTCTGTGTCGGTAGGAATACAATATGCATGTATTGTACGTATGATATAAAAGCCAAAACTTTATTGGAATTATTGTGTCTGTCAGTCAGGGTTTTTTCTACAGGTTGGCTGGTGTTGTCCCTATCGAAGTCAAAGTATCGTTACATAGTGTGAAACAAAGTCACTATCCGAGTCTGTCTATATGATAGCACCTCCTAAACCACGCAGCGGTTTTCACCATCGGTTATATAATTTTTCATTGAAGGTTTACCTATGTACTTATATAGAAAACCTAATTCAGTTTTATGGGACTCAGCAGACATAATAACAATAATATGATCAAGTAATTCGATTAATTAAATAAGAGCAGCCGTGGTCTGGAGGTTACGGAAACGTCTTCTAAGCACAAAACAGGGTCCGGGTTCAAATCTCTCTTTGGGGTTGTTTTTGTGTACTTTAATACATTTTAATTTGGATCATTTTATTATTTTTTTATTGAAGTGAAACTTCTTATGCGACTTCCAAAAATGTTATCATTTAACGTGTTAGACGTTAAGCGTTAAATGATAGGTGTTGAACGTTGAGTGTTAAACGTTATGCGTTAAATTTGTTAAGGTTATGAAAGCGCTCATGTGACGCCGTCACCGAGTGAGTGAGTAGGTGAGTGGGCGAGTGGGCGAGTGGGCGATTGGGCGAGTGGGCGAGTGTATCGAATCACATAAAGAAAAAACTTAATAATAATAGGTAGTGAATTGATAGATGGATTTGAAATTGATTAATTAAAATCCCAATACCCAATACAAATGAGCAATAAAGACTTACCTTTTGGTTTTAAGTATGTGCTGTATTTGATTTACTGCAGTTTCCTTTGACTAAACAGATTTTTATAAAACATACCTAAGAAATATACCAAATTAATCTTATTATATAAAAGAGTAGACAAAAACCCACTCATCACGAAATCTCAGAAACTACAAGTGCTAGGAGTCTCAAACTTTGCATGGGGGTTCCTTTTAGGACGTAGGTGCTCACTAAGACGGGTTTTTGCGAAATTAAACCTCTAAGGGGGCGAAAAAGGGGGGCAAAGTTTGTATGGGAGAACGCGATTCCTTGGTCCTATTGACTTGAAATTTTGCACAGAGATTCGTTAAGAAAATTAATTGAATTTGTATTTCATGTTTTTTTAAAATTTATCCCTTAACAGGGTAAAAAAGGAGTATTATTACTCAACCGATGGCGGTACAAATATATTACAACAATAAGATACGATAATTCGAACGTTAAAACATAAGTTCATTGGCCAAGTGGTTACGGAAGCGTCCTCTAAGCGCGGTCTGTCCGGGTTCGCTACCCGCGTGCGGATTTCCTTTTTGTATTTTTAAACTTTGTTTTTGATTTTTTTATTTATATTAAGATTTAATGTTTTAAACAGTTTTAAATATTTAACTCATATTAACTCCAGCATTTTTATCTCTACTATATTTTTATATTTAATTCTTTTTTTAAATTTAAAATCAGGCATACGTTTACGATTTAGTTATTAGTTAGGAAACTTAATTGATATATTAGTAATAAGTAGTATAATTTGTTTGTTTCCCAAATATATTTCCAAAATGTCTGTGTCGGTAGGAATACAATATGCATGTATTGTACGTATGATATAAAAGCCAAAACTTTATTGGAATTATTGTGTCTGTCAGTCAGGGTTTTTTCTACAGGTTGGCTGGTGTTGTCCCTATCGAAGTCAAAGTATCGTTACATAGTGTGAAACAAAGTCACTATCCGAGTCTGTCTATATGATAGCACCTCCTAAACCACGCAGCGGTTTTCACCATCGGTTATATAATTTTTCATTGAAGGTTTACCTATGTACTTATATAGAAAACCTAATTCAGTTTTATGGGACTCAGCAGACATAATAACAATAATATGATCAAGTAATTCGATTAATTAAATAAGAGCAGCCGTGGTCTGGAGGTTACGGAAACGTCTTCTAAGCACAAAACAGGGTCCGGGTTCAAATCTCTCTTTGGGGTTGTTTTTGTGTACTTTAATACATTTTAATTTGGATCATTTTATTATTTTTTTATTGAAGTGAAACTTCTTATGCGACTTCCAAAAATGTTATCATTTAACGTGTTAGACGTTAAGCGTTAAATGATAGGTGTTGAACGTTGAGTGTTAAACGTTATGCGTTAAATTTGTTAAGGTTATGAAAGCGCTCATGTGACGCCGTCACCGAGTGAGTGAGTAGGTGAGTGGGCGAGTGGGCGAGTGGGCGATTGGGCGAGTGGGCGAGTGTATCGAATCACATAAAGAAAAAACTTAATAATAATAGGTAGTGAATTGATAGATGGATTTGAAATTGATTAATTAAAATCCCAATACCCAATACAAATGAGCAATAAAGACTTACCTTTTGGTTTTAAGTATGTGCTGTATTTGATTTACTGCAGTTTCCTTTGACTAAACAGATTTTTATAAAACATACCTAAGAAATATACCAAATTAATCTTATTATATAAAAGAGTAGACAAAAACCCACTCATCACGAAATCTCAGAAACTACAAGTGCTAGGAGTCTCAAACTTTGCATGGGGGTTCCTTTTAGGACGTAGGTGCTCACTAAGACGGGTTTTTGCGAAATTAAACCTCTAAGGGGGCGAAAAAGGGGGGCAAAGTTTGTATGGGAGAACGCGATTCCTTGGTCCTATTGACTTGAAATTTTGCACAGAGATTCGTTAAGAAAATTAATTGAATTTGTATTTCATGTTTTTTTTAAATTTATCCCGTAACAGGGTAAAAAAGGAGTATTATTACTCAACCGATGGCGGTACAAATATATTACAACAATAAGATACGATAATTCGAACGTTAAAACATAAGTTCATTGGCCAAGTGGTTACGGAAGCGTCCTCTAAGCGCGGTCTGTCCGGGTTCGCTACCCGCGTGCGGATTTCCTTTTTGTATTTTTAAACTTTGTTTTTGATTTTTTTATTTATATTAAGATTTAATGTTTTAAACAGTTTTAAATATTTAACTCATATTAACTCCAGCATTTTTATCTCTACTATATTTTTATATTTAATTCTTTTTTTAAATTTAAAATCAGGCATACGTTTACGATTTAGTTATTAGTTAGGAAACTTAATTGATATATTAGTAATAAGTAGTATAATTTGTTTGTTTCCCAAATATATTTCCAAAATGTCTGTGTCGGTAGGAATACAATATGCATGTATTGTACGTATGATATAAAAGCCAAAACTTTATTGGAATTATTGTGTCTGTCAGTCAGGGTTTTTTCTACAGGTTGGCTGGTGTTGTCCCTATCGAAGTCAAAGTATCGTTACATAGTGTGAAACAAAGTCACTATCCGAGTCTGTCTATATGATAGCACCTCCTAAACCACGCAGCGGTTTTCACCATCGGTTATATAATTTTTCATTGAAGGTTTACCTATGTACTTATATAGAAAACCTAATTCAGTTTTATGGGACTCAGCAGACATAATAACAATAATATGATCAAGTAATTCGATTAATTAAATAAGAGCAGCCGTGGTCTGGAGGTTACGGAAACGTCTTCTAAGCACAAAACAGGGTCCGGGTTCAAATCTCTCTTTGGGGTTGTTTTTGTGTACTTTAATACATTTTAATTTGGATCATTTTATTATTTTTTTATTGAAGTGAAACTTCTTATGCGACTTCCAAAAATGTTATCATTTAACGTGTTAGACGTTAAGCGTTAAATGATAGGTGTTGAACGTTGAGTGTTAAACGTTATGCGTTAAATTTGTTAAGGTTATGAAAGCGCTCATGTGACGCCGTCACCGAGTGAGTGAGTAGGTGAGTGGGCGAGTGGGCGAGTGGGCGAGTGGGCGAGTGGGCGATTGGGCGAGTGGGCGAGTGGGTGAGTGGGTGAGTGGGTGAGTGAGTGAGTGGGTGAGTGGGTGAGTGGGTGAGTGGGTGAGTGAGTGAGTGTATGAGTGTGTGTGTGAGTGTGTGTGAGTGTGTGTGATTGTGTGTGAGTGGTTCCACGTGGTACGGTGTGGTACGGTGTGGTACTCGGACTGACCGGGACTGAGCGGGACTGACCGGGACTGACCGGGTCTGAGCGGGACTGAGCGGGACTGAGCGGGACTGAGCGGGACTGGCCGGGACTGGCCGGTACTGACGGGACTGACTGGGACTGACTGGGACTGACCGGGACTGAGCGAGACAGACCGGGACTGAGCGGGACAGAGCGGGATTGAGCGGGACTGGGCGGGACTGACCGGGACTAAGCGGGACTGACCGGGACTGAGCGGGACTGACCGGGACTGACCGGGTCTGACCGGGACTGACTGGGACAGACCGGGACTGAGCGGGACTGAGCGGGACTGACCGGGGCTGAGCGGGACTGACCGGGACTGACCGGGACTGACCGGGACTGAGCGGGACTGACCGGGACTGACCGGGACTGGCCGGGACTGACCGAGATTGACCGGGACTGACCGGGACTGACTCGGACTGACTCGGATTCAGTCATTCCGAGTCAGTCAGTTAGTCCGAGTCAATGAAGTGAAACTTCTAAAGAGACTTACGTTAAGCGCTCCTGGGGAGGGGGAATAGAATGAGACAGAGCTATAATGAAGTTTCACTTCTTCCGCGCGGAGGGACTCCACGCACGCACATTTTTGGTTTATATATTAACTGAATTTATTTAGAAGTTTTATCTAAGTAAATAAATTTAATTAGCTTACGTTGACTAAACCGTAAACATACATACGTAACAATCAAGTACTAGAGAAGTTCATCTATATATCATTATATCATTCCATATAATATATGTAAGTTAAATATGGGATATAATATGCTTGCCCCCCGGCGGCGCCGGCGGACTCAAAGGCCAGGCACTGAGGCACACCTGGTGCAGATCCCCCCCGAGAACCCAGGTTTCCCTCTCATGTGCCGATGTGACAGCCAGGGGAGTTTTAGTGGGTAAGAATGAGGTTGACTTTCCCACAGGATACCCACCTATTGAAGGTTTCCCCCGTGACCCCTGTAACCGTGAACACGGTGACAGATTCCCGGGTGGCTTTATTGTGCCCCCGGTGGGGTGGGGTCAAAGGCAAGCCACTGAGGGTATCATGGTGCAGATCCCACCGGATAGCCCAAGAAGGGGTTCTTATGTGCTGATTGCACGGCCGTTGGGGGTTTAGTGTATAAGAATCCTACATACCCGTTTGACCACCAACAGGGTCCCATAAATCCCATTAAAGGCTTCCCCCGTGACCCCTGTAACCGTAAGCACTGTGACAAGTTCCCGGGGAACTATAATGTGCTTCTCCGGCGGCGGGTTCAAAGTCAAGGCACTGTGTGTTATCAGCTGGTGCAGATCCCGACAGATAGCCCAGGTCCGCCCTCTAATGTGCCGACGTGATAGCCGCGGGGGTTTTAGTGGGTAAGAATTTCCCGGTTGACCCCCGTTTACGTCTTAACGATGAAACCGAACAAGGAAGCCCGTATTGTTTCCATAAATTGGTTTTAAAGAAATGGTGTCCTTTTCCTGTCCTTAATCCACCCAAATTGTGCACCGGTACACGTCTGCAGTTTCTAATAAAATTATAAATACAATTAATAAATCACAAGCTCAGAGATTCGACGTTACAGGCTTAACCTAAGCGTTGAGTTCTTTGCCCATGGACAGACAGCTATACGTAGCCTTCTTCTAAACAAAATTTGTTCATATTGCGTTACGAAAAGTCAGCTACAAACATTATTTATGAAGAAATTCTATAATCAAAGGCAGTAACTTTAAATTACCTATTCATTTTTTTTATTCTCAATTACACCCGTGCGAAGCCGGGGCGGGTCGCTAGTTTAATATATAAAAAAAAGGCATACCGTCTGTTCATTTGTTAGAGAGGGATGGATTTGAATGGTATCTTTTTATATGAAAGTTGGTTAATCAAGGTAGTAATTAACTGTATTTAACGAAAATGAATTCAGCCATAGCCATTGCATAATAGTCATAGTTTTTATTCCATTTAAAGCTCTTCAGCGACTATGAGAAGAGCTGATGGTATACAATGCACATATTAAATTACATCCATTGTTCAAGTCATGATTTTTAGTAGATACATTATGTAAAATTGTTGACACTAAAGAATATGGTAACATACCCACGGACTACTTTAGTCTATCCTTTTACCACCTTGTTTGTTGTTGGATAAAAATGGTGATCAGGGTCTGATGATGAAGCAGGGACTAACTTAAGGAACAAGCTTAACTCATAAAGAGAAAACTCACAATAAAGAAAGAAAGAACTTTTTAACCGACTTCAAAAAAGGAGGAGGTTCTCAATTCGTCTGTATATATTTTTTTTTTTTTTTTTTTTTTTATGTATGTTCGCGCATAACTCTGGCAATTATTAACCGATTTGAAAAAATCTTTCTTCCATCCATTCTTCAATCCATTGATTGGGTCCCATAAAAAAATTATTGCTTAGTAATAAGTAGTTCCTAAAAAAACAAGAATGGTGACTGCGCACTGAGAGTTGCAAGAAAGCCTATATAGATGACGTTTTAGTCGCTCGGACTCGCTCGGTCGGACAAAAATGGTCATAACTCTGGCAAATATTTACCAATTTCAATGATTCTTTTTTTATTCGAAAGAAGAAACCACTGTATTGAATCTGTATGAATTTTATTACAACCGGATAAGAACTTCCTGGAGGACCATGAACGATGTGGAGGAATTTATCTGGTAAAAACTTAGAGGAGATACCACTGGAGAGAGCATAATGCGCTAACCCCCTCTGCCAAATTTTTGGTCATATGGTCAGGTCTTTCTTTATTTGTGTGCGTGTATTTTTGAATGTGTTGCGAGTTTACTATAGTGTGGGTATGCGTGAAAGTGTATCTGTGTGTGTTTACTTCGCCTCCCGCACCCCGCAAAAGTGCCACGAAAAATTTGTTTGGGGAATCGACGCGATACTAACTCCTTTGGTACTTTCTCTGAGGGTAAAAACCATAAAACTGATGTTCTCCATTACATTGCTCTGACAATTATGAACCGATTTCGATGATTCTTTTTTTATTCGAGAGAGTAAACTACTATGATGTTTCCATGCAAATTTCATTACGACCGGATATTATTTTCTGAAGAAACATGAATTATGTAAAACTATGTAGACGATAATGTGATCATAACCTACCTAGATAATTTTACGGTTTTCGATGGTTCAATCTTTATATATGAAAATATCACTAAAAAGTTTAAAATAAAATCTTTTTAAAAAAAAATTGAACCGACTTCAATATCACTGAAAAGTATAAAATAATTTAAATATTATTGAAGTTGGTGCCAAATATACACAGCAGGTACGCTAACACCAACTTCAATAATATTTAAATTATTTTATACTTTTCAGTGATATTGAAGTCGGTTCAATTTTTTTTTAAAAAGATTTTATAATAGTTCATTTTCCGACGTAGGTGATGTCGCAATTGACCATTCAAGGCATCGATATAATATATAAACTAGATTTGGTGTCACGGTTCAAAAAGTGGTAGCGAGAAATAGCGCCCTTATGTCGCTATTTATTAACAAGCACCATCCTGACAAATTTATTTTTGCCGACAGGAGTGTCGCTACTGTCTATATGAAACTGTCAAACTACAAGTCATTATCATTATATATAGATATATATAAAAATCCTTTATTTCAGGCAACTATGGCCCATACAACAAATACCTTACAGACTAACATACATATTATATTATAGTAAACATTAATTAACACGTAAAACTGCTGACGTGTCGCGCGCGGTGTTGGGTATCCGTCCACGGAATCGTCGGAACACAACACCCCTCGGCCAAAACTCTTCATTTGTGAAGGTCGACAGTTGTTCGGTTGGCACCCTTACCACAAAGGAATTAAAATTCACACTGTGGTGAGACTCCAACCGTTCGACCTCCAGGTTTAGCTTGGTCTTCATCTGCACGTAGTCTACAATCTCCTCTACCTTCGTAGAGCAGTGCAATCTGGACACATACAGCAGCGTCACCGGGACAGCCGGACGCAGCAGATGGTTGGTCCCGTCGGTGCGATGCCGCACTTATTGCGGTTGGCTGGCTTCCTCTTCCACCTCTGCGCCTTGACGAAGCCTTCCTCGTCGCACTGGTCCCTCCTAGGACCCGTTGGCGCAGTCCCACGAATAGGCTCGTGAGAACTCTGTTTTCCCCTCTGTATAGTCGGCCGTTTCGGTGGTGGCGCGGCAGCAGCGGCAATTATAAAATCGTTAGTTCACGTTTCCGCCACCAGCACAGATAAGTTTGCAACCTCCGCGACCACATTTTAGATGTCATTTTATTCGTGAATGTTTATCTAGTTTATATATTATATCGACGATTCAAGGGTTTAATTAAATTCGGTAAAAGTTCAATAAAATTTTAATAGCATACGCCCTAATAGGTCCCTTGCAGAAGGCACCGTCCAGGTCCTGCAGTGTCATATATTCAGTCGCTAAGTGGCAATGTGCAAAAAATTCTGTTTTGCTGTGAAGGGCATCGCAGCTGGTGAAGTTACCGGGCCCAAGGGACTTAACTAAAGTCTCGGGTGACGACACTTAACATACGTAACACATACAATAATAACAAAATAATAACAGATCTCCAGTTGTGTGTGGACAAACAGGGCTCTGCCTCATCATATTGCTGCACTATAGTATATATAGAGCAGCGTTGGTATTCTTGCAGTACCTAAAACTAGCATCACGGAATGCGAAGCACAAATAATAAAAAAATAAAGAAATTATCAATAAAAAATAAAAAATCTATTCTTACGGATTATATCGCGATTTATTTTAATTTTCCCGACGTTTCGAAGCATTGCAGTACCCATGGCCACGGGCGGACTATCCGTAAGAATAGATTGATTACAATGTCTAGTATTCGCGTAAATAAAAGACAACATTATAAAAAATAATAGTTAAATTTAGGGTAGCAGTGCAGTGCAGCTAGCTGTCCACGAGGTTGGGAATGTCTAGTCATCAAATTGTTTAAAAAGACAAGTCCAATGCATAATCTGTTCTATTATCATTGTCCAAATGTACATATTTATACAGAAGCGTGCTGGCGGGAAAACCGCGGAGGAATTGCAAGAAGAAGAAGAACTGCAATTGGCTCTAGCACTCAGCCAATCAGAAGCGGAGCATAAAGAGAAGGAGCGAAAGTCGCGAGCCCATATCGCGCCAGACCCTACTCCGCATATACCTACAGGTAGAGTCACAAACCCTAATAGATTAAAGCAGCTTTGCATTATAATATATCAATGTGTAAACGTCGTTGTTCCGTTGTGAAGGACACTGTAGTTGGTGAAATTACCTGGCTCAAAGGACTTACTAACTAATGTCTATAAGTAGCGCTTACCATCAGGCGAACTTGCGGTCTCGTCACTATTAGGTAGAATAAAATGAATTCTGTTACAAATTAAATTAGATTCGAATTTGATTCGATTCGTCTTAGTTGTAGGAGTGACATAGGCTATTTATAAATTTTTCCAATAATAATAATAATATGGCGTCCGTCAGCCGTTGTTTTGTATTTTTTTTTTACTTCCAAAAACATAAATATGGGTAGGTATCAAATGAAAGGTCTTAACGAGATGAGTTGAAATTTATATATAGGTACGTGTCTATACGTTTTATGTATGTGTAGTGTAATGGAATTTAAGACATTTTTATTACCCGGCTTCAAAAATATTCGACGCGTATGTATGTAATATTAATAAAAATGCGTAATATTAATATATGTTAGTCTATGTGGGCTTCTAAACCAAATTAATTATTAATTTACCAAATTTTATGAGTGTATGTATGTATATATGTATGTATGTAGGTTTATCCGCGGATTTCTCAGAAACGACAGGTCCGATTTCGAAAATTCTTTTTGCAATAGTTAGAGTATTTTTCAACTTAGGGTAGAGTACAAGTTTCATCAAAATCGGTCCAGTAGTTTAAGAGATATAAACTTTTTATGTTTTCAGTAAGTTACTGTAACGTAGACGTTCGAGTTGCGTGATAGTGCTGATACCTATTATGCTAAAATAAAAGTCACTAAAAAGTGTTAAATAAACTATTTAAAAAAAAATAAAAAATGACTTCAAAGTAAATTATCTAAAAATCATAAAATAACAAAAATATATTGAAGTCGGTGTCAGCTCGTGCTAGTCTTAGTTAACATGATGTGCTAGCACCGAATTCAATATATTTTCGTTATTTTATGATTTTTAGATAATTTACTTTGAAGTCGTTTTTTTTTTTTAATAGTTTATGTACTACCAAGGTGGCAAGCAAGCATGCGGCCCGCCTGATGGTAAGCAGTCACCGCAGCCTATAGACACTAGCAACAACCGAAGAATCACAAGCGCGTTGCGGACCCATAAGGCATTAGATGTCAAGTCTTTGTGTCCGGTAATTTCACCAGCTACAGTGCCCTTCATACTGGAACACAGCAATGTTAACACACTGCTGCTTGGCGGCAGGATATCTGACACTTCGGTGATACCTACCTGGACGGTTCCTTGCACAAGGAACCTACCACCTAGTAATTCAACCAGTTTGATCGCAGTCTGGCTTTATAGAATAGAATAGAATACTCTTTATTGTACACCAAGAAGATATTTACAATAAAAACTTAGAACTAAAACATAAAATGTACAAATGGCGGTCTTATCGCTATAAGCAATTTCTTCCAGACAACCATTTTGCAGGAGAAACACAATTAGACTAAATGGGCAGCTGGTGGTGTACTACAAATAAATACATAGGACACACTAACATAAACTTATACTATACATAAACTCAATACTATATGTGTAATTATTCAAGTACATTATAATATATATATGTATATATATATATATTTATATGTAATAAATCGTAGAACATGGTAACAATTATGTCTAATTTGTAGTTGAAGAATAGTGCAATTTTACCATCTGTTTAAATGATAACAGAGTCTGAGCACGTCTAATAGGAACAGGCAGAGCATTCCACAGGCGAGCAGCCTGAACTGAAAAGGATTTATCAAAATAGCTTGTAGAATGCCCTGGTATTTGCAACTCTAACTGCCGAACCTACAAACGTCCATTAAAGTTAATGATCCTTAATCCATTTTATGAAATCGGATTATTTCGTCACTCGAAGCCCATTAATACTTAATACGTAGATAGTGAGTAGATATATTAACTATCTCGTGTTCAGTAATCGAAATTAATCATTAACTGCTCCGACAGTCGAAATAAATAGATTTTAAAAAGTGACATAATTAGAATTAAAATTAATTGGGGTTTGTGAGTGCGGCAGTAAGTTCTCTAATGACCTCAAGCACCTTGAATGTGTTAAATGCAAGAATTCAAAACGATCTTATCTGTTTTTTCAAAAAATGTATATTTTTTTAATAATTTATACTTGTTTTTATTAGTATCCCCGACGCCGTCCTCGGTGAGTGCGTCGCCTGAACACAGTGGACAGCCCGCCAGTACAGAGCTGTCCCGCTACTTGGACCGCTCGTATTGGGAGCAGAGGATCGCTCGGGAAAACACCGCACCCACCGCTCCCGCTCCCGCTTCTAATGCCTCCGACATTACTGAGGTAGGTATCCACGTACACAAACATACACATATCACCTGAGTACCTACGGCTGTGACCCCCGTCCCCGTGAGCATCGTGTATGGTTCCCGGGGGGCTATAATGCGACCCCCGGTGGCGGGCTCAAAGGCAAGGCAGCACCACCGGTGCCGATACAACAACAGCGGGGATTTTAGTGGGTAAGATTCCCATATACCCAGGTTGACCCACACAGGCCCCGGGGATCTTTTGAAGGTTTCTCCCGCTGAAAAAAGTATCAGATATTCTGTCGCAATGAATGTGTTCCGATCACAGAACAATAATCAGTACAAGTACTATAGAATGCTCAAATGCAAGTAAGAACCGTAGGTACAGGTAAGAACATCAAAATACATAAATATCAGGTACACGACAATAGGTACTATACCGTTAGCTGTATTTATCGACATTTGCGCTCGTAACAGATCAAACCTATTACTAATTATCACTTACATATCAATATAACTCTTGTAATATAACTTTAAATAGTTCAATTCACCTGCCCCGTAGAGGAAAATCTGCCTACGCTTTGTGTAATGGGACCATAGACAAACGCGTAATCTATTCCTAATACTTAACGCTATGGTTCCGATGTTAAGAGAAGTGTAGCTGGTGAAATTACCAGGCGCAGAGACTTTAACACATTATGTACTTACATATACACACATTAACTAAGTAGTAGGTCTTTGTGGAAGGCACCAACCATTTATGTAACATCGCAGTGGCAGATTGTCACAGAATGACAATGGCTGTGTTCCGATGTGAAGGGAACTGTATGTGTGCTGTCGTGTGTGTGTGATGGTGAAATTATCGGGCGGAGAGACACATGACCATAGAGTTAAGTATTAAGAATAGAGTACGCGTTTGTCTATGGTCCCATTAAACAAAGCGTAGGCAGATTTGCCTCTACGAGGCCGGTTTTTTGAACTGTATATTACAAGAGTTATATTGATGTGTAAGTGATAAGTAGTAATAGGTTTGACCTGTCACAAGCTCAAATGTCGATAAATACAGCTAACGTTATTGTACCTATTGTCGTGTACGCAGTGGCGTGCACAGAGGGTAGGCAAAAAAACGTATTCGGCTTGTTTAACCAATTTTAAGTATATTAGTATACCTTTTCAAATATCCATAAGCAAGCAAATACTATAGACATATTAATTTGCATTTCAAAACATTAATAAGTTCATTCAGCGGCTCCATACTGACAAAAATACTTTGCCTACCCTAGGATTACTCTAAAGAATCTTAAATTTAAAAAATCTTAGTTCAGACATGCATTAACGTATTTTTTTTTTAATGTAAATGGATATGTTGGTAATGTTGATTAATTTAAGGATATTTGTGCTGGAACACGAACAATTAGCATAAAGCATAAACAACTCGAAGATATTTTTGCCTGCTTTCTGTGCACGCCACTGCGTGTACGTAATATTGATGTATTTTGTTTTTCTTACCTGTGCCTACGGTTCTTACTTGCATTTGAGCATTCTATAGTACTTGTACTGATTATTGTTCTGTGCACATGACACACAAATATAAACACATTTACTTTTTAACCGACTTCAAAAAGGAGGAGGTTCTCAATTCGTCTGTATATATATATATATATATTTTATGTATGTTCGCGCATAACTCTGGCAATTATGAACCGACTGGAAAAAATCTTTCTTCCATCCATTCTTCAATCCATTGATTGGGTCCCATAAAAAAAATATTGCTTAGTAATAAGTAGTTCCTGAGAAAACAAGAATGGTGACTGCGCAGGAAAGCTGGAGGAAAGCCTATATAGATGACATTATGTCGCTTTTTTGAGGACAAAATGGTCATAACTCTGGCAAATATTTACCAATTTCAATGATTCTTTTTTTATTCGAAAGAAGAAACCACTGTATTGAATCTGTATGAATTTTATTACAACCGGATAAGAACTTCCTGGAGGACCATGAACGATGTGGAGGAATTTATCTGGTAAAAACCATAAAACTGATCTTCTCCATTACCATTGCTCTGACAATAGTGAACCGATTTCGATGATTCTTTTTTTATTCGAGAGAGTAAACTACTATGATGATTCCATGCAAGTTTCATTACGACCGGATATTTTTTTCTGAAGAAACATGAATTATGTAAAACTATGTAGACGATAATGTGATCATAACCTACCTAGATAATTTTACGGTCTTCGATGGTTCAATCTTTATATATGAAAATATCACTAAAAAGTTTAAAATAAAATCTTTTTAAAAATCTTTTAAAAAAAAAAATTGAACCGACTTCAATATCACTGAAAAGTATAAAATAATGATTTCTGATACTTACGCGAATATTACACATTGAAATGAAACTAATTTTACGGATTATATCGCGGTTTATTTTTGAGTATAAAATAATTTAAATATTGAAGTTGGTGCCAAATATACCCAGCAGGTACGCTAACACAAACTTCTATAATATTTAAATTATTTTTTTTAAAGATTTTATTGGTAGATACTTTGTGAAAGGCACTGCTTAGGTGGCAGATATTTTGTGGAATGATCCGATGTGAAGGGCACTATACTTGGCGAAATTAAAGTGTTCAAGTATAATGGTCTCAGGTGTTGAGAGACAGTGCAGTGTAGTTGTCTAAAAGGCAGGCATTTCGCGTACCACCTGGCGGATGTCGACACGACTACACGATCTGTATGGTGTTCAGTAATCATTTGCCATCAGACATTCTATTCTGAAACCTCAGCGTCATAAGAAACAAAATGCTGGAGTAGAACTCTAGCATGGCAATAGGAGATAAATGAACTCAAAATTGCTTGAACAGAAATATTTTGGATTTTGACCAATATACCAAACTTAATAAATATTAATATTTAGTAGATAATATAGAGTTACCCGGTGGGGTGTTCGCGTCAGAATTGCACCCACCCACCTTCTCCCGTTGGGTGTCTGTAGGAGGCGACTAAGGGAAAACAAGAAGACGGGCAGCAGCGTCTTTCTACTGGATTACCTGCCACCTACACTGCGATCCCCAAGCCGCCTACCGAGCGTGGGGACTATGACAGCCCCTCTCTTATAAGTTCTCCCCTAGTTCAGCAGTGGACGTCTCTCGGCTGTTACCAAAAAAAACCACACAATATATATGCAAATTCTTTGCACACGCGAAAAACCAATGCATATCGAGGAAATTACTAAGGGCCTAACTGTGCCACTGTCAAACTATTATCGATATCGTCCTCATTGAAATACAGATATTATTTCAAACAACACAGTGTCGATAACAGCTTGACAGAGAAAAATGCTCTGCGCTGCGCTCCGGCATAAATATGCTCCGCCCTTTAAGTTTTTGAAGTGGAACTTCTTATGCGACTTCCAAAAATGTTATCATTTAACGCGTTAGACGTTAAGCGTTCAATGATAGGTGTTAAACGCTAAGCGGTAACTGACCGGGACTGAGCGGGACTGAGCGTGACTGACCGGGATTGAGCGGGACTGAGCGTGACTGACCGGGACTGACCGGGATTGAGCGGGACTGACCGGGACTGAGCGGGACTGACCGGGACTGACCGGGACTGAGCGAGACTGACCGGGACTGACCGGGATTGAGCGGGACTGACCGGGACTGAGCGAGACTGACCGGGACTGAGCGGGACTGGGCGGGACTGAGCGGGACTGAGCGTGACTGACCGGGATTGAGCGGGACTGACCGGGACTGAGCGTGACTGACCGGGACTGGGCGGGACTGAGCGTGACTGACCGGGACTGAGCGGGTCTGACCGGGACTGACCGGGATTGAGCGGGACTGACCGGGACTGAGCGGGACTGACCGGAACTGGGCGGGACTGAGCGTGACTGACCGGGACTGACCGGGATTGAGCGGGACTGACCGGGATTGAGCGGGACTGACCGGGACTGAGCGGGACTGACCGAGACTGACCGGGACTGAGCGGGACAGACCGGGACTGAGCGAGACTGAGCGGGACTGACCGGGACTGAGTGGGACTGACCGGGACTGAGCGGGACAGACCGGGACTGACCGGGACTGATACGGTCGGATTCAGTCAGTCCGAGTCAGTCAGTCAATCCGAGTCAATGAAGTGAAACTTCTTAAGCGACTTACGGTCAGCGCTCCTGGGGAGGGGGAATAGAATGAGACAGAGCTAGAATGAAGTTTCACTTCTTCCGCGCGGAGGGACTCCACGCACGCACATTTTTTTTATTAAGGCTTCACCAGTCCACTATAAAGTTGACTGCTTGTGACCAAAAAGCCAATCAAAATTATCAGTTATACAATTAAATATATTTTCAGGAATTCCCAAAGACAAGCACAAGCAAGGTCCAAGATGACGATGCGGAGGACAAAGAGATCGACGAATTCGTGGAGTCATTGAAGTCACAAGTTGAAATATTTGTTAACAGAATGAAGAGCAACTCATCAAGGTATTGTCTATTAAAATTTCCATAACACATTTGTAATGGAAATGATTTATATAGGGTAAAACCAGGATAGTTGCCACACTTTTGAAATTACCTTATATCTCTCAGTGAAAAAGCAAAGTACTTTATTTGTAATACGGGTGTGGTTTAATATCTTAAAATTTATGAAAGGAAAACCAAATGTCATTGATATTTCCAGAGTATAGGCAATTTTTGCGGACCTGAAAATTTTGGGGCATCTATCTAATATAGTCGCCTAATCCATGTAAATTACGTTTAGGATAGATGCCCCTCTGAGAAAGAGGACATACGAGTATATCCAGCCAAAACTTTGATCGCACCTTGCCTTTCCTTGCAATCGCACAGAGACATGCAACACAGTCAACTTAGTGGTAGCTGTAGAGTCTTTTGATAGATAAATAAAATAACGTGATTCATCCGCCAAACCAGAGAAATTACAGTCGAGGCAACTATACCCCTGGGGCAACTATCCTGGTTTTACCTTATGTCAAGGAGCTTATTGCCTGCAACTCGAGAGGGGAGATTTTCACCTAGACAATAGGCATGATGACTAATTTTGAAAAAATGCTCTATAATGTACGTACGGGTCTACTATTGCCGAAAATAATAATATTTTTGTATTCAATTTTCAATTAACAGCAATAATTTCAATTTTTAAAATAGAGTTTTAATTTCATTCCAAAACGATGGCCGGTGCATGGCGCCCTTTTGTGACGTCACTAAGGTGTAAATAAACATCTGTCTCGGTATAAAAGTGAATCATTGTATGAAAGAAAAAGTTGAGATGACAGTTTGACAGTTGTTTATTTACACAGGATTGACGTCATTCACTCTGATCAGCGTTTATTACAAAATGGCGATTAGCTGTATTTGTGCGATTTATTTGCTTAAATATCACGAAAATCTCTCTCTTATTATGAAAATGAGAAGCATTTTTGGAATCAGTGCAATCTGTTCTAATATTTAAAACCACAGATTTATTGATATTGTGTTGCAGTCATCATGCCTATTATTGTCTCTGTCTTGTCTCTGAGTGTCTGTATTATCTTTATAATTAGCATGCATTTAGTACAAGAAACTAGTTATTGCAACTGCATTGTCAGATATTCGAAGACCAAGTAAAACTATGTTTAAACAATGCTGTGCTCCAATCTTAAGGGCACTGTAGCTGGTGAATTTATCACTAGGAAAGGATCGCAATGTAAAATACAATCCAATTTGAAATACTATTGTGCTACCGTCCAGTCAGTACGGATCTCTGCGTGATTTGACTGGTGGAATTTCAAATTGAATTGAACATTACTATGGTTAACAAATTATTGATATTCATATAATAATAATAATATTATTCTGGGACAATTCCACACACGATCATCTGATCCCAAACTAGGCAGAGCCTGTACTATGGAAACCAGATAACTGATACTAATACTTATATACATTTTTTTGTTAATACATACTTAAATAATTATATAAATAATACCCAGACACTTGGCGGGAATCGAACCCACGACCTTTTAGGTAGCAGCCAGGGTGTCTAACCACTAGACCAACAGTCAAATGAATTGAATATTCATTCATATCATGTGCCTTAACAAAGATATTCTTTTTTTTTGCAGAGGGAGGTCAATTGCCAACGATACCGCTGTGCAGACGTTATTCATGAATATAACCGCGATGCACTCACGTCTACTGAGATACATTCAACAGCAAGACGATAAACGTGTATATCTCGAGAGTTTGCAGGTAATGTAGTCTGCACGGGGTAATGTAAATTACTATACCCTGATTTCCTTTACAAGATCAAAAATTGAACGATAAATGTATGAACGCAGGTGTGATGGCTGACCGGGTGCTACGTAGTCCACCCGTATCCACGGATATTACTCAAATTTTAATCAAGATTTCACAAATTTATTTCCAACTAGCTGACCCGCGCAGCTCCGCCCGCGCTTTAATTACATTTTGCTCCCCTTTTCTCCCTACTTCCTTGATTTGTCTCTCTCCATCTCTCTCTCTCTTATACTAAAAATCTAATTCTATGCTATTTCTCTCCCCTCCCGCTTCGGTCCCCGTCACACTTCCCCTCTTCCAGTGGCGTGCACTGAAAGCAGGCAAAAATATCTGCGAGTTGTTTATGCTTTATGCTATTTGTTCGTGTTCCAGCACAAATATTCTTAAATTAACCAATATTACCAACATACCAATTTACATTAAAAAAAATTACGTTAATTCATTCATGTTCTAAGATTTTTTTAAATTAAGACTATTTAGAGAAATCCTAGGGTAGGCAAAGTATTTTTGTCAGTATTGAGCCGCTGAATAAACTTATTAATGTTTTCAAATGCAAATTAATATGTCTATAGTATTTGCTTGCATATGGATATTTGAAATGGTATAATAACATACTTAAAATAGGTGAAACAAGCCGAATACATTTTTTTGCCTACCCTCTGTGCACGCCACTGCCCTCTTCCTCTCCCCGTTGTCCTCTCTGAACCCTCTCCCTCCTCTCTCTTTTCCCAACTTGCTCCCTCTCACTCCCCCCCCCCCCTTGCTCCACCTAACTCCTCCGATCACTCACTCCATCACAGACCTACCCACAAAATTTCATACATATCGGTTCACCCGACTCTCGTGCACGTAACTCAGAGGTTCTCAGATTTTGTTGCGCAAGGCGTTGCGAACGTTCGACACTCGACTCTCGTGCGCGTACCTGAGAGTTTCTCTGATTTTGTTCAGCAAGTCGTTGTGAACGTTCAGGTGAAGATTCTCCCATACGACGTATTCTTGCTGCCCGTGCTTGATAACTATGTTTAGAAAGTTGAGACCTGGCTCTCTTAGGCATTTTCAAATGTTTAAGAAAATGCTAATAGCGTGTAATATTCTAGCTCTGAAAAGAACTGTTGTTTAGCCCTGAAAAGAACTGTTGGTTAGCCCTTTAAAGAACTGTTGGTTACCCCTGAAAAAATCTGTTGGTTAGCCCTGAAAAGAACTGTTGATTAGCTCTGAGAAGAACTGTTGTTTAGCTCTGAGAAGAACTTTTGCGTAGGTGTAGTTTTAAGAAAGAAATCTAAAAAAAAATCGCACGAAAATTATTAGAATTCGCGCACGACCGCTGCTGCGTAGGGAGCCGACCTCGCGTCTGAGCCGCGTGGGTACCTTAGGGGTCGTCCATTAATCACGTGATGTTTTTTAGCAACTTTTTAACCCCTCCTGGTGATATGTGGTGAGGTTTTAAACTAACCCCCCCCCCAACAACCAAAATCACGTGTATTTTTTTGTACAAACTATATCGAAATTTTCGGAGTATTATCTTTAAATACAGGTAACTGATTAAATGTTGAAGGGGAAGTCGTTGCTGGCAACGGTGAGTCAAGGCCACGTGCCGCTGTTTGGTTTAGAAATCGTGCATTCAATGAAAAATAAATACACGTGATGTCTCATTATACCCCTCCCCCGTCCTGGTGATATTTCGTGATTTTTTCGGAACCCCTTTCGAGCCTCACGTGATTAATGGACGACCCCTTACTCATAGATCTAAACTCCCCTCCCGCATGCGCACCCCCGCCTTGGTGACGCTCACTTCGCAACGGGCCGTGCAGCAGAAATCTTTTAATTTATAAGCAGTAATATATTAATTTCGCCATAACTTCAAAAACAAATGTCCAATTTTAATCATTCAAAGACCAAATATTATCTACATAAACTGTACTTAATGATGAAATAATTTATTTTGATAAGGATTAATAGCATGAGTAAAATAAATGCGTTTAAATGTAGTCCAAACAAAATTCAAGATTTTTAAATAAAAAAAATGGTTGTTGGGCCTCACTCGACATAGATACGCGCGTGTGCTGCGGACTTTTTTGTAGATATTTATAAGATCTACAATTAATTAGAACATTTTATGGTTCTATCTTTTATAGTTTAGGCAGCGTACGCAAAATAAGTAACTTTTCTGGTTGATTTTTTACACCTAAAACCCAAATATCTTACGGAACCCTATTTTTTCCAAAATAAAATTTAGCCTATGTTACTCGTGGATAATGTAGCTTTAGAATGGTGAAAGAATTTTTAAAAACGGTCCAGTAGTTTTTGAGCCTATTCATTACAACCAAACAAACAAAGTTTTCCTCTTTATAATATTAGTGTAGATAACATGTACAGTAGTTTTCCTTAGTCGCCACAATTTTTTTTTTTATTCAACATAAGCTAGTGCTTGACTGCAGTCGGTGTATTCCAAGGATGCATTCTGAAAAGTAGGAGCCAAGTTAAACGGACTCCTTTTGGCGGTGAACAGACACGCTTGTGTTTTTGTGGCATTGAATCTCACAAGATTGGCATCGCCCCATTCGGAAACTGCCTTAAGTGTGAGATTCGCTCGCTCTACCATGGCCTCTCTTTCGAACTGGATAATATCCTTACCGGCCCGAGCACTCGGCAGATATCTTTCCACAACAGTGCTGTCATCTGCATACCCATAGATACCGGGTGTCATCAACAGATCATTAATGTGCAGCAGGAAGAGGGTTGCGGAAAGAACGGATCCCTGAGGAACTCCGGCATTAGTTATCATCGGCTCCGATGAGCAGCCGTCAATAACAACTCGGAGAGACCGTTCACTCAGGAAGTCCTTTATCCAGCCGATCAGACCTGGGGATAAGCCGTACACTGAAAGCTTGCTTATCAGGCCAGCATGCCAGACTCTATCGAATGCCTTCGAGACATCCAGGGATACAGCAAGCGCTTGCCCATTTTTCTCGAGGGCCTCGCCCCATACATGCGTGGCATACACTAGAAGGTCCCCAGTCGATTGATTTTGGCGAAACCCTTACTGTCGGTCGCTGAGGAGATCATTTTGCTCTAAGTATGCCATGAGGCGCGAGTTCAATATACGCTCCATAATCTTGCAGAGTATGGAGGTTATTGAAATCGGCCGATAGTTAGTTGGATCAGCACGGCTGCCTTTTTTGGGCACGGGCTGCACGTTGGCAAGCTTCCAGGATTTGGGCACTATTCCAGTCCTAAATGAGAGGCGGTACAATCGCGTCAACACTGGAGACAACTCGGGTGCACATACCTTGAGTACTATCGCCGGTATACCATCTGGTCCACTAGCTTTGTTCACGTCTAGATGACACAGTGCACTCAACACCTCCTTGTTCTTAATGCGAACCTCAGTCATTGCCGTGTCGCGTTGAGGCAGTTGAGGTGGAGTAGCACTGCCAGTGTCTAGACGTGAATTACGAGCAAAGAGAGAAGCAAATAGTCCTGCCTTCTCTCTTGCCGTATGAGCTAGAGTCCCGTCAGGTTTTACCAGTGGAGGTAGTGAAGGCCGACAAAAGTTTGTTTCGACCGACTTGGCTAGAGACCAGAAAGCTCTACTCCCTGATGGCTGGGCTGAGAGCTTTGTGCCAATGTGGTTTATATGGTCGAAACTTTCTTCAGTTCATTTTTGCAAGACCTAGCGGCTTGGTTAAAGGCTTTCTTCTTTGCACTTATGTCCGGAGTTTTGCGGTCTCGAGTGTCAGCCCAGGAAAGATAAGCCGAATGCTTGCTTTTTTCAGCTTGAGCACATTCAGCGTTGAACCATGGGCGAGCTTTGCCACCGATAGGTACATCAGCATGAGGGATGAAATAGTCCATCGCTTGACGCACCACATCGGTTATAGCATCCGCACAACTCGACGGATCTTCAGAAGAAAAGCAAACCTGCCGCCAAGGATAAGACGCAAAGAAATGCCGCATCTCGTCCCAATCTGCTGACTTGTATCGCCATACTCGCCGTTCCCCGCGGGAGTCATAATAAGGAGGGGAAAAGCAGGATACAGACTTCACCAGACAGTGATCCGAAGTTCCCAATGGGGAGGAAACCTTAACTTCGTACCTGCAGAAGGTCCAGGCAATTGGCTGTATGGCCAACTACGTCAGGTACCCTAGTCGCTTGTTTTACTAGCTGGAAAAGGCCCAGAGTCAGCGCAAAGTTCCGCGCTTCTCTTCCAGCGTGATCAGTCTTCTGGTATGGGAATAGCCAATCCTGGTGGCAGGCATTAAAATCCCCCAGAGCGACTAGTTGTGCATCAGGGTAGCGGAGTAGGGCCATATCAGCGGCTTCGCTAAGTTGGCCAAATAACCGAGTTGTCACCACTGTGCGATCGATAGACACAGGCATAGACAATTCTGTCTATGCCAGGGTCTACCAACATCCAGAGCGTAGACAAAGTGGGGTCTTTAAGATGACGGAGACGCTTGCAGCAGATGTCATTGCGGACGTACACACAGACTCCGGCGCGCTGGTGGAAATTGTGCTCTAAAGTATACACAGGGTAGTCAAGGTACGCCGCATCCGACGGACATCTAATCTGCGTCTCCGTTAAGAAAAGCAGGTGAGGCTTATCGGTCTCAAGGTGGTAGTGGACAGCATCGATATTGGAGTGCAAACCTCGAATGTTACAGAGGTGCACTTTGAGCGAGAGGACGTGCTTCCGCTGTGTAAACGTGCTTTTCTTATGTTCTTTTTTTTTTCATTTTAATGGATTTGGAGTGAATAGGTTGAAAGATGGCAGTTGAGCGAGACGCTGCGATGTGACCCCAACAACACGACCAGAGTTGCCGTGCCAATGGGGGCCTGATCTGGAGACTGCGGGGAACCCCCCCAGGGCTCGCCATCGGGTCCTCTCGCCCGGTCGCCAACCCCCACGATGGACCCACCCCGGGATTTTTCGCAGTTGGCGGGGCAGCCTTTCGTGTGTCTAGGTCCGTTTTTCATTTCTGTTCGATAACATTAAGTCTCTGTGTTCAGGACAAGGTGACCCAGATCCGTGATAGTCGCGCAGCCCTAGATACATTACGAGCAGAACACGCCGCGAGACTGGCGGCCGCCGCAGAGGCCGCCGAGCGACAACGGCAGCTACAAATGGCCGCCAAGCTGCAGGCCATGAGGAAGAAGAAGCACGAATACCTGCAGTACCAGCGACAGCTCGCTCTACAGAGGGTGCAGGTACACTTGCACTTACAAACGCTAATTAACGTAAATCTGACGGGCCCGTTGGTCTAGTGGTTAGACACCCTGTCCGCTAACCGATGGGTCGTGGGTTCGATTCCCACCAAGTGACTGGGTGTTATTTATCTATTTAAGTATGTATTTACAAAAAAAAATGTATATAAGTATTAGTATCAGTTGTCTGGTTTCCATAGTACAGGCTCTGCCTAGTTTGGGATGACCGTGTGTGGATTGTCCCAAGATATTATTATTATCTATACATACAAAAAAAAAGCTGTAACAGCTCAGTGGGCGAGCGCTTGCCTTGGAAACAAGGTGCGCAGGTTCGAACCCCGGCTCGTACCTCTGATTTCTTAAATTAATCATGTGTGAATCGTCTTTGTGCGATTGTTACTAGCTTTCGGTGAAGGAAAACATCGTGAGGAAACCTGCATTTCTGAGAAAGCCTAACTAGCTTTCGAATGACGTGTGAAGTCCGCCAACCCGCACTTGGCCAGCGTGGTGGACTATGGCCTAAGCCCCTTCATCTTGAAGGGAGGCCCGTGCCCAGCAGTGGGACATTAACAAGGGCTGGTAATTATTATATACATACAAAATTACTTGTCCTGCCTAACTGACTGACTGATCTAGAAAGCTGAAATTTGCACAGTAGGCTCTACATATGACGTAAGCATTCACTTAGAAAGGGTATTTGAAAATTCCACTCCTAAAGGGGTTAAATGGGGTGGGGAAAAAATAGCGGGCGTAGCCGCAGGGAATTGCTAGTTCTCAATAAGCCAACTTTTTAAATCTGATATTTCTTAACTTGAGATAATCGGCATCTACTCCCATAACTGTATAAACTATTAATTAGACTTCGAGTGTCGTAATCATCAACTGCCTAAAGAGGTTCACTACTGAATGAAGAATCCCCCTTACAAAGGAGTGGTTGCCATGACCCCACGTTTGGCAGGCGTCTTGGGGATCGCAGGATAGGTGGTAGTGGTAGATAATCCAATAGAAAGACGCTACTGCCAGTCTTTTTGGTTTCCCTTAGTCGCCTCTTACGGACGCCCGACAGGAGAAGATAGGAGGGTGCTATTCTTCCCGGACACCCCGCGGGAATATCACTCACAGTTAGAGCCCGATCTGAACGTCATCATCTTTATATTCCACTGCTGGACATAGGCCACGCTACTAAGCCCGATCTTCGGCTCTTATCTAGTTACTGCCAACGGCTCTACGTCACAGGTCGTCCTACGCTACGCTTCCCGGTTCATCAAAACATAGTAATAAAAATTACATTATCATCAGGTGGTAGGTCTTTTGTGTATTTAACCGATTAGGTAGGTCCCACTGCAGTGTCAGATATTCTGCGACCAAGCAGCTATGTATAAACATTGCTGTGTTCCAATGTATAGAGCACTGTAGCTGGTGAAATTATCGGAGTTCGAGATTTAACGTATTTAGTTGATTGAAAAAAAAGTCGACAGTGTTTTGGGCCAGGATTATGAGTTTTTCGATGAACGGCGCAGTAGCAAGCGCCGTAAATGTAGTCTTGGTAGAAATTACCATATTTCTTGGAAGAACCTGAAATATAACTTCAACTTAGATAGTATAGTAGAAAAAAATCATAATTAATTTTTTGCACACAATTTCCAGGAGCAAGAAAGAGAAATGCAGATGAGACAAGAACAACAGAAGCATCAATACCTGATGTCCGCCAACAATTACTACATGCCGGGAGTATCCATGCAGCAGATGCCGAGTGGCTACCCGAACCAGCCAATATACGGCAACCCACAGTTCCACCCACAAATGATGCCCCAACCGACCACAGAGAGCAACGCACCGGTGCCTGGTCAGCCTCAAATGTCTCAAGCCAATGTACCTATGAACATGAATCCCATGGGAACGATACAAACTCTACCCCAAGTGCCGAATACCTACACTTTGACAACCTCGGCTGGTGCTATCAACCAACCGCCCGGTAATGTTCAAGCCTCGATGAATCAGGCTAACATTCGTGCTTCCATCGGTCAACAGTTGCCTCTACAGCAACAAATGATGATGCAGCAAATGCATCAGATGCGTATGCCCACGCCGCCTGGCATGCATCAAATAGTCCCACAAAACGGCCTCCCCGGGCAGAACATGCCGCAGCAAAATGGACAAACTTCACAATTGCAGAAGCAAAATATGATGAATCAGCCTCAACAACCGCCAAATATGCCGATGTCAGTCGCGCAGCAGAACATTGGGCAACAGATGATGAATCCCAACAACCCGATGCAAATGCAAAATATGAGGATGCCTATGCCCCAAGGCAGTCATCCAGGTCAACAAATCCCAGTTTCTGGATATCCGACAATGAATATCCAAAACCAACCTAATACTCAGCAAGCAGGGTCACAAGGCGCAAACATGCCGCAAACATCACATATTCCTATGCCCGGACAGCCTATGCCGATGCAGGGACAACAGATGCTTCCAGGTCAAACACTACCTGGTCAGCATCAGAGCATGCAAATGAATAACAATATGCCTCCTCAGAACCAAAACTTACCACCCCAAGGGACACAGGTACCGCAAACGCAAGGGCAACAGATGGCTCAACTGTCTCAACAAACACAGATATCTCACAACCAACCCATGTCCTTGCCTGGGCAATCAATGCAACCACCAGGGCAGATGATGATGCCGGGCCAACAAATACATTCGCAACCTCAAAACATTCCTCAACAGGTTCCACAGATGATGAACCAAGGCCAGACGCCTCAGTTACCACCTGGCCATCAAAGTCAACATATTGGACAAGGGCAGATACCACAGATTCATCAAGGTCATACGATGCCACAAGGTCAATTGCCGCCCGGAAGCCAAGGTCAACAACTGCAATTAGGTCAACAGATGCAGATGGGTGGTGTGTCACAATTACCACAAATGCAAGGTCAAATTCCTCAACAGATACCTGGGCAACAGCAAATGCAAAATATGCAGCAAGGACAGAATATGCCGCAGGGACAGAATATGCAGCAGGGACAGAATATGCCGCAGGGACAGAATATGCCGCAGGGACAGAATATGCCGCAGGGGCAGAATATACCGCAGGGACAGAATATGCAGCCTGTTCAAAATTTTCCACAAAATATACCCGGTCAACCAATGAAAATGCCTTCTTCAAACTTTGTAAATAATCCTCAAGGCCAACCTCAAACTACCACCAGTCAGCAAGCACAAACATCTGTAAAACCTGAACATAATAATAACACGGCGGAACTAATTAGCTTTGATTGAAGAAACTGCATGTTCAATGAAGAGATCTTTGTAACTGAATGACTGTTAAGATAATGTTCTGGGGTAATTTAAAACTTTATGCAATAATAACCATTATGCACTTATTTATGCTAAGATTAGAAAACCAAAATATTATGGTCGTGTAAAGTTAAATTTGAGATTTAATTTCAAAGTTTGTGCAGTTCTCCGTCTTTACTTCTTAGTTATTATAAATGTTGTAAATTATATATAATTGTCATCTGTTAAACCAAGTCGCAAACAAAAGAGTTTGTGGCAACTTTTATATGCAAAGAACTTACATTATGTCACATTATCAAAAGCAATTATTATTGTATTTATTTATGCTATTTGAAATCGAAATTTTATAGCAAATTTTATTACAATTCACACAATATTAGGATATATCGTAATTTTGTTGTAGTTAGTAGGTATTTAGATTGTTATGGCCTTGTAATCTATGTAAATGAAAACATGTATAAAATGTACGCCGTTCTTAGTTTCATAAATACTAATATAAATGAAAAATTCAAATATTTTTTATTATTTTCATTGATGTGGTGTCAAATGTTTTGTTATAATATTTTAAGTTATATGATGTATCATACACGAATAAAAATAAATGGAAAGGTAATTGGTTTTTACTTGTGATTTATTTTTACCTTCGAAATCTTTGAGTATTAAACCAAAAGGAGACGACACGCGCACTATTCGTGTCCGTCAGGATGACCGGACCACAGCACGGATTCACGTGAAACTTTACCTAGATTTAGTACCTATTTTGTACTATTTTGTACCTATGTTTAAATATTTTGTACCTCAGTAATAACAAAGTTATTTAATAAATAAAGTGGGAAGCCATTCTGACGTCAGGATGACTTCCCACTTTTTAATTTGGGTACTTACGGTGCATATATTGCTGAAATCATTGCATAATAATTTAGTACCTTTTTTGTACCTACGGTAAATATATAAATACTTAATGTATTCCATTTAAAAATTACTTTTATTTCATTATAAACAATTATATATGGAGCATCATTCATCTGACATTTGTCTGACATATTATAATGTAACATGTAGTCCCCTATCCTGCGAAACAGAGCAAGTATTCAGTATTTTCTTTAAGATATTCCGACCACGCTTAGCGTTTCATAATTCTCCATCACGGCATACATTCATGCAGTAACAATCATGTGCTACATTCGACCCTCTCTGATGAAATTTAATAGATCACATTTGAAACTTTATCAAAATTTAACAACGTAACCTGGTAATGGCGGGCAAATAATATTATTAATTGTTTTTGAAGTTAGAACTGCACAATTTCTTAACTTTTTTCAATTACGATTACACATAATCTACACTAATATTATAAAGAGGAAAACTTTGTTTGTTTGGTTGTAATGAATAGGCTCAAAAACTACTGGACCGTTTTTAAAAATTCTTTCACCATTCGAAAGCTACATTATCCACGAGTAACATAGGCTAAATTTTATTTTGGAAAAAAATAGGGTTCCGTAAGATATTTGGGTTTTTTCGGACACAAGGTGTAAAAAATCAACCAGAAAAGTTACTTATTTTGCGTACGCTGCCTAAACTATAAAAGATAGAACCATAAAATGTTCTAATTAATTGTAGATCTTATAAATATCTACAAAAAAGTACGCGGCACACGCGCGTATCTATGTCGAGTGAGGCCCAACAACCATTTTTTTATTTAAAAATCTTGAATTTTGTTTGGACTACATTTAAACGCATTTATTTTACTCATGCTATTAATCCTTATCAAAATAAATTATTTCATCATTAAGTACAGTTTATGTAGATAATATTTGGTCTGTGAATGGTTAAAATTGGACATTTGGTTTTGAAGTTATGTCGAAATTAAAATATTACTGCTTATAAATTAAAAGATTTCTGCTGCACGGCCCGTTGTTAAGTGAGCGTCACCAAGGCGGGGGTGCGCATGCGGGAGGGGAGTTTAGATCTATGAGTAAGGTACAGTGTGACCGTTTTTGGTATATTCGATACCAAATTGGTAGAATTTGGGCTTCACAATTTTGTTTTAGTATTGTTTTGGTATAATTTCAAATGTTAGTATATTTTGGTAAAATTTTAACTAAAAGGACATTTTGTAGTGTATTTTTTGGTAAATTTTCTGGTAGCACAAACATTCATTCATACAATTTCACTTGTGTAGTTTTGTCTTTGTCTGATATTTACCGAAACTGTATGGTTTATCTGTTTTGTACAGTTTTTAACCGACTTCAAAAAAGAAGGAGGTTCTCAATTCGTCTGTATATATATATTTTTTTTTTATGTATGTTCGCGCATAACTCTGGCAATTAAAAAAAATCTATCGATTTTTTCCGATTTGAAAAAATCTTTCTTCCATCCATTCTTCAATCCATTGATTGGGTCCCATAAAAAAAATATTGCTTAGTAATAAGTAGTTCCTAAAAAAACAAGAATGGTGACTGCGCACTGAGAGCTGCAAGAAAGCCTATATAGATGACGTTTTAGTCGCTCGGACTCGCTCGGTCGGACAAAAATGGTCATAACTCTGGCAAATATTTACTAATTTCAATGATTCTTTTTTTATTCGAAAGAAGAAACCACTGTATTGAATCTGTATGAATTTTATTACAACCGGATAAGAACTTCCTGGAGGACCATGAACGATGTGGAGGAATTTATCTGGTAAAAACCATAAAACTGATGTTCTCCATTACATTGCTCTGACAATTATGAACCGATTTCGATGATTCTTTTTTATTCGAGAGAGTAAACTACTATGATGTTTCCATGCAAATTTCATTACGACCGGATATTTTTTTCTGAAGAAACATGAATTATGTAAAACTATGTAGACGATAATGTGATCATAACATACCTAGATAATTTTACGGTTTTCGATGGTTCAATCTTTATTATGAAAATATCACTAAAAAGTTTAAAACAAAATCTTTTAAAAAAAAAATTGAACCGACTTCAATATCACTGAAAAGTATAAAATAATTTAAATATTATTGAAGTTGGTGCCAAATATACACAGCAGGTACGCTAACACCAACTTCAATAATATTTAAATTATTTTATACTTTTCAGTGATATTGAAGTCGGTTCAATTTTTTTTTAAAAAGATTTTATTATATTAATATTTTACTTTTAGTTCCACAATGCGTAATTCGTTGTTGTATTACTTATTTCTTGCACGTTCGGGTGGGTAATTAATGGATGGAACATCATAACACTGCGGCTACTCGGTTGGCAACAAACGATCCCGAATCATAAAATTATTCTTCTTCTTCTTTTAAATGAACAATTTGTTTTTTTACTTTTTTTATAATGGGGTTGAATGCGCTCATCATAATTTCAAAGTGAGACTAGTGACTTGACTTGACCGACTTAATTATATAATATAATTAACTTTGAAGTCGGTTTTTTTTTAATAGTTTATTTAACACTTTTTAGTGACTTTTATTTTACCAAGATAGATATTATCACTATTACGCAACTCGAACGTCTACGTTACAGTAACTTACTGAAAACATAAAAAGTTTATATCTCTTAAATTACTGGACCGATTTTTATGAAACTTGTACTCTACCCTAAGTTGAAAAATACACTAACTATTGCAAAAAGAATTTTCGAAATCGGACTTGTAGTTTCTGCGAAATCCGCGGACAAACCTACATACATACATACATACACTCATAAAATTTGGTAAATTTGTTTAGAAGCCCACATAGACTACCATATATTAATATTACGCATTTTTATTAATATTACATACATACGCGTCGAATAGAGAACCTTCTTTTTGAAGCCGGTTAAAAAATACCATTCCCTTATCTCCGAAGTTGGTGGAGGGAAATATCTGAAATAATTACAGATAATACATGTGTGTTATCTATATTTTACAGGGAAAATAAAACGATATTTCCAAAAAAACCTCGACATACAAACTTAGTTTACTTAGTTTAAATACGTCCAAAAATGGTATGGAACCCACGGTGCTCGAGTCCGACTCGCACTTGACCGTTTTTTTTTAGTATAATTCTGCATAAATATTAGTATTTTTAGTACTGAAATCAAATTCTTTTAGTTGATTACCATTTTATGAAACGGTCACACTGGTAAGGTACCCGCGCGGCTCAAACGCGAGGTCGGCTCCCTACGCAGCGGTCGTGCGCGAATTCTTTCTTAAAACTACACCTACGCAAAAGTTCTTCTCAGAGCTAAACAACAGTTCTTCTCAGAGCTAATCAACAGTTCTTTTCAGAGCTAACCAACAGATTTTTTCAGGGGTAACCAACAGTTCTTTTCAGGGCTAACCAACAGTTCTTTTCAGGGCTAAACAACAGTTCTTTTCAGGGCTAAACAACAGTTCTTTTCAGAGCTAGAATATTACACGCTATTAGCATTTTCTTTAACATTTGAAAATGCCTAAGAG
Source organism: Furcula furcula (assembly GCA_911728495.1). Taxonomy (NCBI): domain Eukaryota; kingdom Metazoa; phylum Arthropoda; class Insecta; order Lepidoptera; family Notodontidae; genus Furcula; species Furcula furcula. Next base: position 10,513,941 of record OU452250.1, read on the forward strand.
AGCCAGGTCTCAACTTTCTAAACATAGTTCTCAAGCACGGGCAGCAAGAATACGTCGTATGAGAGAATCTTCACCTGAAGGTTCACAACGCCTTGCTGAACAAAATCAGAGAAACTCTCAGGTACGCGCACGAGAGTCGAGTGTCGAACGTTCGCAACGCCTTGCACAACAAAATCTGAGAACCTCTGAGTTACCTGCACGAGAGTCGGGTGAACCGATATCTATGAAATTTTGCGGGTAGGTCTGAGAATAGGTTATAAAGTATATTTTATGCCACTGATACTATGATTGACGAGGATATATAGAACGAGAGGAGGGTGCAAGAGAGGGAGAGGGGAGGGTGATCGGAGGAGTTAGGTGGAGCAAGGGGGGGGAGTGAGAGGGAGCAAGTTGGGAGAAGAGAGAGGAGGGAGAGGGTTCAGAGAGGACAACGGGGAGAGGAAGAGGGGTAGTGTGACGGGGACCGAAGCGGGAGGGGAGAGAAATAGCATAGAATTAGATTTTTATTATAAGAGAGAGAGATGGAGAGAGATAAATCAAGGAAGTAGGGAGAAAAGGGGAGCAAAATGTAATTAAAGCGCGGGCGGAGCTGCGCGGGTCAGCTAGTAATATAATATTCTGGGACATTCCACACACGGACATCAGATCCCAAACTAGGCAGAGGCATATTAAATGTGATCTATTAAATTGGCCCTACTTTAAGTAAGTTTTGCACTTCCAAATTGCTAGGAAATTTCGAGTGTGGGTCCTAGACGTCCATCAAATACGGCGGCAAGTCTTTTTTGTAGTCATAAGCACTAGCTTGGCTGCAATCCCACCTGATCGAAAACTTATTAAAAGGATATTTACTCCCTTGAAGACATTACATTATTATCAGGCGAAGGTTCTTACAAAAAAATAATAAAGAAGTTGTGCAGTAAAATAGTTAATTAGGTGGGTGGAGCTGCACGGGACAGCTAATTATATATAAATAAAAGTACATAAATAAAAAAAATATAATGTATAAATTAAAATTATTCACTATAGAATAGCATTTTATACAGAATATATTATAGAATTCTAGCAATATAGTATATAATATTATACGATCTGTAAAGGGCACATTCTCATATGCTTGTGAACTTCAGGAAATTATTTTAAAAAAATATTACTAGGAAAAAAATCAACAAAACATTTATTTAATAACAACATTAACTAGTACACATATAATGACCTACAATAACTATGGCTGGCTATGCCAGAGTAATTTACTGGAAACTTAGTCTATATCTCTTAAACTACTGGACCGATTTTGATATCGCTCGATCGCAATAGGATTTGTAGTTTCGGAGAAATACGGGGATAAACCTACATATGTACGTACACTCATGAAATTGGGTAAATTTTGTTCATAGATTAACATATTATGTAAATTACTTATTTTTATTAATATTACAGAACTACTCATTTTAAAGTCGTTAAAAGGGAATCCTTATGGTTGTGCATGGTATGACTTCATCTATCTGTCTGCCACACCTATATATTTCAGGAACTACTGGTGCTATCGATTTGTAATTTTGATCGTACTTACCCAACCTCAAAGCAAATAAAAACCATAAAATTATTTTCAATGGAAGTCGAAATGGGTCGTCAAAATTTCAAAGTGTGCTTTCTATATCGAGTTCATCGATGTGCATCGATAATGACCAAAAATATTCGTCCCTCGATAGGGCTCAAAAAATCCATGTGTATGCGAGCCCAGGGTTTCTCTGGCCATGGCCAGAGACAGGGCGTGGGTGGCGCTTCACTCTCTGCAATGCAGATCCGACAATCACGACAGATTCTTTCGATAGCTTCGTCAATACTTTGCCACCACACGTAGCTCCTAGCGAAAGATTTCTTTATATCTTGCTTCTGGCACAACCACCCTAACCACCACATCACACAATCTAATTCGTCATACAGTTATTTCCAGCGATTGAAGTAAGGCCGAAGAGACATTATTTCATTCTCAGTGGGCCATTCGTCCCGTATGTATCTTAATACTCTGCCTAGTAAAGCTGAAAAACGCTGTTCTCAGATTGAACGTGAGGCGCTGGCTATAGTGTTTTGTTTAGATAAGTTGCACCAGTATTTATATGGGAGACGTTTTAAATTGCGTACCGACCACAAACCGTTGCTGACTATTTTTGAGCCTAAGCGGGCTGGCGATGTCTGCGAGTCGGTGGTTTAATAGCCCACCGCTGTAACCGACTAAACCGCTGTAAACGCTTTGTGTAGTCATATGTCATACGACATAGAATAATATAAGCTAATATTTCTCTATAAACTCACGTTTTTGAGTTAAGCTCGCCCTTTGTGATACCTTTGTCTTTTGTTATGTGTTTTGTACTGTTTTCTGTTTATATGTGTACCCAATAAAGTATAATAATAGAATATGTAAAGTCAAAAGAAGATAGAGCAGATATTATATCATGATTGCCAGCTTTGACTAAAACTACACAAAGCGTTTGCGTTCAGGAACAATCTTATTTACATTTTGCGCAAAGTGCCATGTTTCCTAGGCAGTTCCTGCTTTTCGCGTCTATATATATGTAAAACCTAAATATTTTTACGGCTGAAATGCCAGTTCACTATATTCGGCATTTCAGCCGTACAAATATTTACGTGAAACCCATATATTTTAAGATCTTGTGTTAGCTACCTATATTCTTGCAAATAAATATAAAATATCAGTCATTCATATCGCATTATTTGTTGTGTTGTGCATACGTTATGAATATGTACGCTTTTCGTCAAGATCGATAGTCATATAGGTTTGTTGTCTATCAGGGATCAATAAAGGGTAAAAAAAATAAAACAAAACTTATTTTTGAAGTACATTACCGCGTGTTAAAACATCGTCCAAATATGCATTTTTAATTGATTCATTTGTTTTGAACGGGGAAGTTCGGGGTCAAGGTCAAATGTCAAGTGGTTTTTTAATAGGCTCGGCAACAATACCTAAAAGTTTCAGCTTTACAATCCTAGACGGAAAAAAGTTATGAGGAAAACTAATTCCATTTTCATACTGTTGAAATATATAAAGTCATTCTTTGATGGTATAGACTCGATAAAAAAACCGGTAACTACTCATTTATTCAATTTTTTAATGTACTTGACAAAACTGTATACTTGAAAGTATCAAATAAAATATTTCATTTTTAAATAATCCTATGAAAGGGAACCTCGTTTTTCCGTCCACTGTGCGGCGGCGGGGACCCTATCCCTGTGAACACCGTGTCTGGTACCAGGGGGGCTATAATGCATCCCCCGGTGGCGGGCTCAAAGGCAAGGTACTGACGGGCTGCTGGTGCAGATCCCACTGGAGAGCCCGGGTGTCTCCTTTCATGTGCCGATGCGACAGCGATGCGATAGGTTTACTTGCGCTTGACCACAATCTCACATAATGGTAAGTGAAGATAAGATGTGGTCTAGGATGGACCGCCCTTACCCATAAGATGCCTGTTCAATCTAGACTTGTAAACACCCAAGTTATATTTATCAGGGAAAACGTTGTCCGGGAGGGTATTCCACAGCTTGGCCGTGCGCATGAGGAAAGAAGAAGCGAAACGCTTAGTTCGGCAAGTTGGAGTGTCAACGTTAAAGCGGTGGAGACCCTGCCGCCGCCTGGCAGTCCGGATAAGAAAGGGGATGGTCATGAGTGCCGCCAGAGTTACTTTCAGGGGGGTGCATCTGCATCTACACATTTTACTATTAACTTAAACTATAGAATTATACATGTATATGATGTAAATAAATGTAATGTCAAATTCAAAACACGCGGGTATTTGATTGAGTATGTTTCGCTAATCAAAAGCGTACTTATGTATTTTTTCTATGTATATTCTTCCGTGACACGGGGGTGCAAGTGCACCCCCTTGCACCCTGCTGCCAGCGCCCATGGGGATTGTGGTACAAGGTCAAAAAGTGCTTGAGCGCATTCACCGTGGAACAATCTGTAAAAAACCGATAAGCATGCAACTTGGTGACGATGATCCAATTGTTGCAGTTTTTCAATTGTTAGGTCATTATCGTCAATTATCCTGCGAGCGCGTCTGTCTAGCGAATCCAAAGAGTCAAGTTGATATTTGGCAGAGCCATCCCACAGGTGAGAACAGTACTCCATGCAGGGTCGAACCTGAGCTTTGTAAAGATTCAACAGCTGTTCCTTTGTGAAATACAGCCTCACCTTATTCAAGATACCAAGTTTTTTAGCAGAGATTTTGGCTTTTGACTCAATGGATCGTCCGAAATTAAGGTCGGAGGATAAATTGAGACTTAACAAATCTAGAGGATTGGATGTCGGTATAGATACACCACAAAAAGCAGGAGTATAGATGTATTTTATGTATTGTATGTATAGATGTATTGTATGATCATTTTATAAAATATATAAAAAGATTGAACCGACTTCAATAACACTAAAATGCATAAACGTGAAAACTCATGGGAAGATTTGTTTACTTTTGCTTATACACATTTTCACGCAAACAAATCCCAGTCTATTTCCCTTACTCAGCAACTTAAGCAAAACTGCAACAGCCTCCCTCACGCCCAGATTCTGGCCCCTTCTGCAAATTTTAACCCTAAACGACTTAAACCATACAATATAGCCCAAATAATAGAATCAAAGGTTCAAGACGGAGACATTAAGAATGCAGCTCGCATACTATTTTCTAACGATACTCTTGCGCCTCCCAATGACTTAACGCTGGAAGCACTTCGGCTTAAACATCCGACACGCACCTCAACCTCCTCGCTTCCACCAATTTTGGCATCACAATTTCAAACCATTATAGCAAAAGAAGAAGATGTTCTGGCTGCCATAACATCATTTCCGAGCGGCTCTGCCGCCGGTATTGATGGAATTACTCCGCAGCATCTCAAAGATCTCGTTAGTATGTGCTGGAGATGGCGGCAGAGCCCTCCTTACTAACATAACCAAATTATGTAACCTTATGTTTGCAGGGAAAGTGCCTGACTCTTTTCTAGCCTATATTTACGGAGCTAGACTGTGCGCTTTTAATAAAAAGGATGGCGGCATTCGACCAATAGCTATTGGTTGCACCATTAGAAGACTTGCATCCAAAATAATTTGTAAACACATATCGTCAACCCTGAAATCTAAATTCCAACCTATACAGTTAGGATTTGGAAGCAAAGGAGGTTGTGAAGCAGCCGTACATGCCACGAGAACTTTCATATCATCGAGTGACATGGAGGTTCTCCTCAAAGTCGATGTTAGAAATGCCTTTAACTCTCTAGACAGATCTGTATTTCTAAATGAAGTAGCCACGCAACTTCCAGAAATCTACCCTTACGTTTCGCAGTGCTATCACACTACATCTAAACTACTGTACGACGATCATACTATCGACTCGGCTGTTGGCGTTCAACAAGGAGATCCACTCGGGCCTGCGCTTTTTAGTCTCGGTATCCACTCCATTGTTTCATCTCTAAATTCTAAATTAAATGTGTGGTACCTTGACGACGGCACCTTAGGAGGCGATGCTAACACAGTTATTTCGGACTTGATTAAAATAAATAATGAATTTAAATTAATGGGTTTGGAATTAAGTACCTCAAAATGCGAAATTTTTGTTACAGACTCTCTGTTTCCTCCTGAAATTGACAGTATAGTTAAACGTTTTCATCACATCTCGCCTGATATCAAAATTCTAAAGAGAGATTCACTTTGCCTTCTAGGTGCTCCATTGCTCCCAGAAAGTATGGAACCATTTTTGGAAGATAAAATTCAACATTTCTCTGAGAATTCACACAGATTGGGCAGTATAAATTCTCATATAGCATTCACAATCATGAAACACTGTCTTTTAGTACCAAAATTTATGTATGTGCTACGCGCCAGCCCAATCTGGAAATGTCTCGGCCTTATCGAACGAATGGATAAAAGATTCTCTTGAAAAAATTCTAAATATTTGTCTTCATGATAATTCTTGGACCCAAGCAACGCTTCCCATTAGATATGGTGGCATCGGCGTGAGAAAAATTTTGAGTGTAGCTCTCCCAGCTTTCCTTGCTTTAGAAAGCTGGAAAATGAATTGTCCCAATGGTGAGATCCCTAAGGAACTAAACGTGCAAAAACTTTGGGATCTGCCATTGGTACAGTCAGCCGCTGAAAGTTTGATCCAAAATTGTACCAGTGACCGTGATCGTGCCCGGCTTCTAGCGTTAGGTCGTAACGAATCAGGCCATTGGCTTCAGGCTCTACCCTCTTCTGCAATAGGTACATTACTCGATTCGGAAAGTTTTCGCGTGGCTGTGGCGATCCGTCTCGGGGTTCGGGTGTGCTGCGAGCACACGTGTCCATGTGGGGTGGAGGTGGACAGTTTTGGTCTTCATGGTCTTTCATGCAGGAGAAGTGCCGGTAGGTTCTCTCGCCATGGCTCCCTGAATGACATCGTAAAAAGGGCTCTTGCCTCCATCGACGTACCATCCGTTTTAGAACCGGCTGGAGTGTTACGCGATGACGGCAAGAGGCCCGACGGCATGACGCTGATCCCCTGGGAGCGTGGGCGTGCCCTTGTCTGGGATGCCACATGTGTGGACACCCTCGCACCCTCACGCCTCAGTGAGTCAGCGTCTGCAGCGGGAACTGCGGCTGAGCGGGCTGCTTCTGCCAAGCGGCGCAAATATGTAGCTGTTACTAATAGTTACATATTTGAGCCGCTTGCTTTTGAAACCTTTAGGGTCCAAAGGTTTTTCCAGGAGTTCCTCAACGAGGAACTTCTTCAAAAAAATAAGCCCAAAACTGGCCTCCTCCTCGGGCGACAAGAGGGCTGGCTCATTCCTCGCTCAACGGATCGGCATAGCGATTCAACGAGGTAATGCAGCCAGCATTCTTGCCACCTTCCCACGTGGACAACATTTTTTATTTTAAATTGTATTATAGTATTATATTTGTTAAGTTAATTTTTAGTTATATTGTAATTGCATAAAATAATTTTAATATTATTGAAATTGGTGTTAGCGTACCTACGGAGTATACATATTTGCATTTTTTTACATCATTCATGTTTCTTCAGGAACAATTTATCAGGACGTAATGAAATTTGCATGGAATCATTATAGTAGTTAACTTTCTCGAATAAAGAAAGAATCATCGAAATAGGTTCATATTTGAAGTTAGGCTCAATTCACACCAAGATGGCAGCGGCCGACTGCGCACTTTCAGTGTGAAAGAAAGACATTTGCCAGAGTTATGACCATTTTTTCCTTAAAAACGAGGAGTTTCATCCTTAAGGCGTTATTACTATTTTCTGACGCGACATTCTTGTTTTTTTTAGGAACTACCTACTTATTCGTAAATCGCAATCGTTTTTAATGGGACCCGATCAGGGGATCGGCCTATCCGTACAAAAAATAATTTTTCATATCGGTCTATAATTGCCAGAGTTATGCGCGAACATACGTAAATGTAAATATATATATAGTCGAATTGAAAAAAGGGATAAAAAGTATCCTCTTCTTCGTTCTTAGTGTTTCGCATCTTTTATTGTTGCGTCTATGATACAATACCTATACACTACCTGGACTTGGGGAGTTTCATTAAAATTTCATGAACGACAGATTTTACAGATTTTAACTTTTCAAAGATATAATGTCATATTGCTATCAGCAAAGTACTTAGAACAATACAGAAATCTAATGAAAATTTCCTGGGTGTACCGGACCGGCTTACCCCTTACAAAAATTGACCCTTCGCCACTGCCATATCTTATGCAAACTAAATGTCTGCTCAGTCCCTATTGTATATAGCGTAATAATACATATCTTAATGATTAACTGATCAGTCTATAATTACCCTATTCACATACAAAGGAAGTTACGTGATAATATGTGCAAGTAATGTTTCACTGCTTAGCCCCTATGAAACATAGCGTGATGTTTTATATACCAATTTATACCCCTACTTTTACACAACACATCAGTGAAAGTCCTATCAAAATCCATCCACGGGTTTTCGAATGACACCTGGACAAACAGAACGACAGACAGACAGACAGACAATAATTCCAAAAAAAATTGTTTTGGCCTCTATGTCGATAGTATAGTATCCCCACATAGAAATTTTGAAAAAATATTCAATGTACAGAAAAAGTGCTCTTTGAGTTTTATTATAGTATAGATAGATTAGTACATGTCAAATTGTGGAGTAACATATTTAACTTTTATCTAGATTGATTTTCCACCTGTGGCAAGCTATGGCAATACGGAAATGTAAACATAACAATTTTATCTACATTTAATTTTAGTAAATCATTATTATAATCTACTATTTTTTTTTTGTCAACTTTTTCCCTGTTCCTTAAAAGTATAATTACAGAAGTGGCCTGGCTATAGTTATAAGAGAGTATTCTTCTCATAATATCGTGGTAGGATAAGCCAGGAAAACAATTATTAATAACTGAGTACTCCCTGCAGATGTCTGATATAATAGTACCCATATGTTTACCGAGTTCATCACTGAAAAATAACCAATTTGTTGTTGGTTTCTGATTGAAAATTGCCCCTTTGACAGCTGTTTGTGTTATTAATGTAGGCATCTGAGCTCACACATTCATTATTTTGTAAACTATTGCTTACGGGTTGACATTTATCTAGTGTAGGCTCTGCATCAGGAATGCAATCAGGCACAGAAAAACTAGTTGAAACTCGTTTATGAATGTCTACAAAACTTTTTCTCCTATTGCTACTGTTACATTTGTCCATAACCAGTTCATTCATGGCCAGAATGTATTCCTTCATCAAGTTTTCTGAAGAATTATATTTTCCAGTCATAGATTTTAATTTACTTGCTATATTATTTATTTCATCTTGTAAAGCCAATGTGTCATTTTTATACTTTAAAGTACTATTTTCTCATTTGCGAGCATACATATCTAGTCTGTCTATAAGTGGCAAGCGTTCTCTATTTAACTTAACATTCTTGATAAAAATCTATGCTTTTTTACTAATTTTTGTGTTTTTTTTAATATATTTATTAATCTTTACATACTTCTTTAGTTTGTTTTTATTTTTAGATGAGTTAATGTTACTGCCACATCTAACATCACCTTCTGTGTTCATTTGCAAGGTCACATCATTTGTCAAGTCTATTACATGACTTGAGGGCTGTCCGTTAAATGTAGCAGACACCATGCTCGGGGCACTGACCACTAACTCATCAAAAAGACTTTGATTTAAGGAGGCTGTTATGTTATGGTTGGTTATTTCCCTCTGAGAAAGTTGATTATTTGCCTCTTGCAGTTGACGTTCTAGGGAGACTATGCGTTGAAGTGCTGTTTCGTACTCACTCCTACATTCATCAAAACCTGCTACAACAGATTGGAGTTTGTCCCGGGCTTCAACACTTTGAATTAATTCCAAGTGTAATCTTGACATTTCCGTTTTTAAGTTTTTATTTGTGCTTAATAAATCCAAAAACTCCCGCTCATTGGCATCCCTTTCCTGGTTTAACTGTTCATTTAAGTTTTTACATAACTTTAATTCTCTCAAAGCCTGGTGGAGTTTATTCTCCTCCTGGCGAGCAGCAGCACTACGGGTCATCATTGTGAGGGACTCGCCGAGGGTCAAACCTCAGTGTCTTCAGTGGTGACCACTGTAGATCCTGGCTTACAGGAGTAACAGTGGTGGAAATGAGTGGTGGGATTAGTCCCAATAAAAAAAAAAAAAAAAAAATGTCCCACACCAAATTTCACGCACCTTCGTTGAATCTGGTAAGCATGGAACTGCACCAAGTGACGCGGTCCGTTTTTTGAGCCTCTGTCAAATTGTGTGGGATCCACCGTGAGCACAGCTTTCTCACACCCAAATGTTTGTGTAGGATTGATTGTATTTGACTCATGCCTATGTCTAAGGATGCGCGAATCTCATGGTAGGTCACATGCCTGTCTGTTTCAATCATACGGTGCACAGCATCTCTTTGAAACTGCGATCCCCAAGACGCCTGCCAAGCGTGGGGATTATGGCAAGCCGCCGTGCGAAGAATCTCCGGCAGATGCCCCGCTACCACCCCCACCGAACTTTGGCCCTGGCAATAAATAATGTCCGCACGCTTAGGACTGACAAAAAGATTATCGAGCTGGAGGAAGAATTGAGCAAGTTACGTTGGGATTATCTGAAGTCCGACGAGAGGGACAGGATACGATAACCCTTGATTCCGGAAACTTGCTCTTCTTCCGGGAAGGAGACCGAAAATCTCAGGGTGGTGTCGGGTTTCTCGTCCGTAAGTCCCTCATTAACAACGTGGTAAAGGTCGATAGTGTGTCGAGCAGGGTAGCGTACCTTATACTCAGAATAACCAGTCGGTATTCGTTGAAGGTTATCCAGGTTTATGCTCCGACCTCGGCACACCCTGACGATGAAGTAGAGGCTATGTATGAGGAGATAGCAGAAGCCATACATACCTCCAAAACACACTTCACCATTGTTATGGGGGACTTCAACGCGAAGGTGGGCACACGGAATGGCGATGAGTTGAGAGTGGGGTCATATGGAAACGAGCAGCGGAACCAAATGGGCCAGCGGCTGGTCGACTTCATGGAGAAGGAGGGACTCTTTGCGATGAACTCCTTCTTCCAGAAGCGACCATCCAGGAAGTGGACATGGATAAGCCCCGATGGTTCAACCAAAAATGAGATCGACTTCGTCATGACGACCAATAAGCATATATTCGATGATGTCTCCGTGATCGGCAGGGTGAAAACCAGTAGCGATCACCGCATTGTTAGAGGCACATTGAGTATCAATGTCAAGCTTTTGAGGTCCCGTCTGATGAAGTCCACGCTCCGTCCGGGAACCGCCCAAATCCAAAACCCCGAAGACTTTCAACTCGAACTACACAATCGCTTCCAGTGCCTAGCCGAATGCGAAACTGCGGATGAGTTAAACAATGGGTGGTGCAAACTGTCCATGCAGTGGGGTCCAAGTTCTTTAAGACCCCGCGCCGTAATAAACCTCAGAAGCTCTCCAATCAAACCATTAATTTAATGGAAGCCCGAACTGAGATGAGACTGCAATCTTCAGCTGATATGTCGGAATATGCTAAACTCAATAGACGAATCTCGAAATCCATGCGACACGACTTGCGTTCCTATAATACAGCATGTATTAAGGACGCAATTGAGCGGAACCAAGGCTCTAAAGTATTTGCAAAGAATTCGTTTATTGGGCAAAGACAAGTGACCAAGCTGAAGATCGACGACGGCAGTGTCATCTCATCAAAATCGGAGATATTGAGAGAGCTCGAGAGGTTTTACGGACAGTTGTACACCTCGAAACGAAAACCCATTACCCGAACAGCTCAGGACACCAAAGCCCAACTAACCCGACACTACACTGAGGACATCCCAGACATCAGTTTGTACGAAATTAGAATGGCTCTCAAACAGCTTAAAAACAACAAGGCGCCGGGTGAAGACGGAATCACAACAGAACTTCTGAGAGCGGGTGGAAAACCGGTACTTTTAGTCCTCCAGAAGTTATTTAATTCCGTCTTACTCGAGGGTACTACGCCACAAGCATGGCACAGGAGTGTGGTGGTTCTTTTCTTCAAAAAAGGTGATAACACTTTATTGAAGAATTATAGACCCATCTCACTCGTGAGCCATGTATACAAGCTGTTTTCGAGAGTCATTACGAACCATCTCGAACGCAGGTTTGATGACTTCCAGCCTCTCGAACAAGCCGGGTTCCGAAAAGGCTTTAGCACCGTAGACCACATAAGTACATACGCTCCGCCAGATTATACAGAAGACCGAGGAGTATAATCGGCCATTATGTCTAGCGTTTTTGGACTACGAAAAAGCCTTCGATTCAATCGAGACCTGGGCGGTATTGCAGTCCCTCCAGCGGTGCCACATTGACTATAGGTACATCGAAGTGTTGAAGTGTTTGTACAGCAACGCCACCATGTCGATCCGACTACAGGACGAGAGCACGAAACCAATCCCATTGCAGCGAGGTGTGAGACAGGGAGACGTTATTTCTCCGAAACTGTTTTCAAACGCATTGGAGGACGTTTTCAAGCTCTTGGACTGGTACGGATTTGGCATCAACATTAATGGCGAATACATCACTCACCTTCGTTTTGCCGATGATATTCAGTCATTATGGCAGAGTCGCTGGAGGACCTCAATACGATGCTCCGCGACCTCAGTAGCGTTTCCCAACAGGTGGGTCTTAAAATGAACATGGACAAGACGAAGATCATGTCTAATGTCCATGTTGCACCCGTACCGGTAGTTGTTGGGAACGACACACTCGAAATTGTTTTTTTTTTTTTTTTGTGTAGGAGTAGTACTGTTGGCCGCAGATGGCCATTACAGCTTCACCGGACAAGAGGGCGAGCGCTTTAAGCGCTCCAGCCAGAAAGGTAGCGACTAGCTCAAGGGCACCTCAGGGAGGCACGGCCTCGGCTTGGGCTGCCGCTCAGAGAAAGTGAGTTTACCACCGGTTCACAACGCGCCCCCGCTGAGAAGAACCGGCAAGAAACTCAGCGAGGGGACGCATGTCGAGGTCGCATGCGTACGACCCTTCGGCCTCGCCGGCGAGACCGGTGTCTGTGTGTAGGTGTGTTTACGACTCGTGACGTCGTTGTCGGTGTTGGTGTAGGTGTTGTGTCATCCTTCGGAGTCGCTGGACGCTCGGGGTGTGGGCCCCTTGAGCGTCCATTGAGTACGGCGGCGACTCCGAGGAGGACGGCGGCGGTGTTGCGACCCCCGTCCCCGTGAGTACCGTGACTGGTTCCCGGGGGGCTACAATGCGCCCCCCGGCGGCGGGCTCAAAGGCAAGGCACTGAGGGGCCCCTGGTGCAGATCCCACCGGAGAGCCCTGGGGTCTCCCCTCTCATGTGCCGATGCGACAGCCGCGGGGGTTTTAGTGGGTAAGAATCCCACATACCCCGGTCGAGCCCCACAGCTCCCGGGGATCTTTCGAAGATATCCCCCGCGTCAAAAAAAAAAAAAAGGTGTTGTGTCATGGTCCAGGAGGACGGACATCGGATTGGGTGGGTCAAGCAGTACATGCCGCGGACGGCGGCGATGTACGGTAGTTCGACGATCTGAGGGACCAGGACCAGGGTCGGGGTCGGGGATATAGTCGGCAGCGGCGCCGATTAGCGGGTTTGGGTGGATGCACGCTTTTCCAAAGTAATGTTCGGACATTTCTTTGAAAAATTTGCGGATAGGGACTAGACCGAAGCGTTCGGGAAACTACGCGATATCTTCTTGTCCAAAATACCGCAGTGCCTGAAGACGAAGGTTTTTAACCAGTGTGTGTTGCCAGTGATGACATATGGTACTGAGACGTGGTCTCTAACGGCTGGCCTTTTAGAAAAGTTCAGAGTCACACAACGAGCCATGGAGAGAGCTATGCTCGGAGTTTCTTTGCGCGAAAGAATCCGAAATTTGGAGATCCGCCGAAGAACTAAGGTCACCGACATAGCTCTCAGAATCTGCAAGTTGAAGTGGCAATGGGCAGGCCACATCGCTCGAAGAACCGTTGGGGAAGAAAGGTTCTCGAGTTGCGACCACGAACCGGAAGACGCAGCGTTGGCAGGCCTCCCACTAGGTGGACAGACGACATTGCGCGCCTCGCAGGTAACCAGTGGATGCAAATAGCCAACTGTCGTTCATTGTGGCGTTCTAAGGGGGAGGCCTGTGTTCAGCAGTGGACGTCTTCCGGCTGATGATGATGATGATGATGATGGTGCACAGCATCGATGATTTTGTTGTTCACAGCGGTGGACGGGTATCCATCGCGAGATTCGTCACTGAGATTGACACGGCCGCGTTTGAATTCTGCAAACCAGCTATAAATAGTCGTCTTGCATGGTGCTTCATCGCCAAAAGCAGATTGAAGCCAAGCGATGCTCTGTTGAGCTGTCAAATTACACTTAAAATCGTAGAAAATCATACTACGAAAATTTTCTCGAGTTAAATCCATATTAACGTAGCGTAACGTAAAATGGCGCCACAATGTAAAAACAATTGACACACTGCATTTTACAGCCAAAGAGTTCCATAATAAAATGTTGTAATTACTTTTTAAATATTGTTTATGTGTGTGGTGTGGCCGTGTGGCCTGTTCCGGAAACTTTTAGTGTGACCTATTTAGACTGATTATTCTTTAGAATTGTAATCTCTGGCACAATGTTATAAAGAACTATTATGACTATAGCTTTACTTGTTTCCCGCTTTGCAAAAGAGGGAAGTAGAATTTTTATGTTTCTAACTTCCATATGATTTTAGTTAAAGGGTTTCAAGATAATTGATCGTTTCCCCGGGGCACCCCTACACATAACAGTAAAATCTTGCTCTCTCCACTGTATATCTTGAATGACCGGAGTCACAGAAGTAGCATACTATGCGTTTCAACTAAGAATGTGGCCGCCATCTTGCCATTTTAAATATATAATTACTAAAAATTCTGTTTTAACAAAAATAGATAGCAAAATAAGACATTACAATAAATAATCAAAACCGGGGCGAATTTTTCATTTTGTGTTTACTCTGCTGCCGGTACAAAAATCGTAAAAACGAGTGAATTTCCGCAGTCGCGATCATCATGGTGGCCACATTCTTAGTTGAAACGCATAGTAAGTCCCATTAAAAAAAATATTACTAAAAATACACCTATTTTTACACGTTGTTCACGCTATAATTATTCCGATTATTTGTTTAAAACCAGAGCCGGGGCGCGTTAGTGATTATGATCGTAAATCGAACGATTATGGAACATCACTATTTTAGCTGGCCACCCTATTAAGCCGCGTCCGCTGCGCCATGTTTTGACTGAACATTGTCCGAAACATGAAGCTAGTAGGTCAACAATGGAGCCCAAACTCCAAATACTTGATTGAGGCATACGCTATCCCTTTCATTGAGGTCCGATGTGTGGTCCATGTTATAATTGAAATTACCCGAGAAATGGATACCCTAATATAGAAATGCTTTACTTACACATCAAAAGAATGTTTTCCACCCGAAAACTTAAAATACGATGACAACCATGTCTAATAAAAAAATTATTGGTACTGTTCTGCGAGTTCGATTAGAATAATGCTCTATTGTGTTTTCGCCAATTATACTCAAATGCAATTTTAATTACCGATTTTAAGGGTTCGTATTTTGTGGCAACACTGTCGCTTATTGTCAGCATGAAACTGTCTGTCATATAAATCGATCAAACATTTAAATACCATAATTTCACGATAAAGTGAATTAAAATCATAAAAATGGTGATAAAATGTGCAGTACTTGGTTGTAAAAATATGTTGTATCCAGTATTTAATACCGAATATCACTCGTAAGTGCGATTTTGTTCAATAATTACCTACCGATGATCCCTGTGCATTATGCACCATATTTTCGATCAGTTCTTCTTTCGATAGGCACATAACACGTTTTCAGTTCGTTTGTTAGTATTGGGTTTAAGTTTATATTAATTTGTACTTGAATTATTTAATTTTAAAATATTTCACATTATTTTAATAGAGTAACCATGGTAAAGATTTTTTGAAGATTTTCCGTTTTGGGGATTTTTTACCGCCACTTTATGATCAAAAAATAAACGATGTATTTAGTTCAAAGGATTGATATTGAAAACATATTGTATGTTCATTAATTTTACAAGTGTGTAGGTATGTAGGTTAAGTTTAGGTACAGTTAGTTTTGTAACTTATTAGATACATATTATTAAAATCATATTTATTCTTGTCGCCTCCTAGTCCTGTCGCGTCTAGTAGCCTCCGTGGCGCAGTGGGAAACCGCTTGCTTGCATACCGGGGGTCGCAGGTTCGAATCCTGCGGGGAGCAACAACTATGTGTAGTTGTTCCTCACTGGCTAGGATAATGCAGGCCGGTCATTGTCTGTAAAGTAAGATGATCCATGCGTCGGATAGGCATGTAAAGTACACATGTGCACTTGTGTCTACGCAAGCATTTGTGCACTGGATGATGGCTGATCTTGCGAAAGATTAGCCGCTGTGGTTGGATTGGCTGTATCAGCGAGAGTACCTATATCATTCCATAAATATACATACTGTTTTATTTACCCCTGGTCAATATTAATACATTTTTTATTTTCTTGTAGATTTCCTAAAAATATTGAGTGAAGGAATGTACCTATGACTATCCATTGTCCCATTGGAAAATAAATTTGATGAAGCTGCAATGATCTGCTGTTGGTCCAATGGAAAACTAAATTTACCGCGAATGCTTTTTCTATCGTCTAATGTGTTGGTTAAAAGGTGTTTTAGTTGTTTGCATATAATGCTAATTGCTATTCAGTATCTTGTGATTAATCGGAGATCGTTAAACGTACTGAATAAATGATTTTATAGCACAATATTTTTTTTAATCATAACTTCATATGCTTTTATTTTCACAACCATTAGCTTATTATTTATCCCTTGATTTTCTGTAAAGTAAGATGCTCCATGCGTAAGATGGGCATGTAAAATGTTGATCCTGCACCTGGTCTCTCCCCGGTCGTGTTGGTTTTTCATCCCATCGTATTTTGAGAGTTAAACGGAAGAGAGAGAGAGAGAGAGAGTGCAGTTGTGTCTACGCAAGCACTTGCGCACTATAATATATTTTGCGTAGACTGAGATCTTTCAAAATACCCACTGTGGTCATATCGGCCAGATGGAGGTCCTTATTTATTTATCATCTGTTTCCCTATCAATCACAGTTTGTTCTTCTTGTACACAGTTCTTCCGTATTTGGGCTGCTCCAACCCATAATCAGACTGATTAAGCAACTAGACATATTTAATCGGTTTAAACTTAAAGCATAATAATAATATAATAATATCCTGGGACAATTCACACACGGTCATCTGATCCCAAACTAGGCAGAGCCTGTACTATGGAAACCAGACAACTGATACTAATACTTATATACTTTTTTTTTTGTAAATACATACTTATATAGATAAAACACCCAGACACTTGGTAAACAAGCCAAGTAAGTCGTATTATGCGACGAAGTTAAAAAGATGTCCTGATTTTTCATGAAACATTAAGGTTGCCTTCTTAGAAAGAGAGATCCGACCTCAATGAAAGGGATAGCGTTGACCTCAGGCATGTATTTGGGAGTGTTTCCTCCACTTTGACCCTAATAGCTTCATGGTCCGAAAACATTAGATAAGGGGCGTGGCTTGAGTGTTTTGTCGAGCAAAACCTGTCAAACATTTTGCCGGAGCTTGTGGAAAACATCCCTCGCGTTCGCCTGCGGAAGAGGCGGGGAGGGGTGATCGTTCATTTTATGTTCGATTTTGACGGAGGAAGACGAAGCTTCGATTTGAGCACGAATCACCGCCTAGACACCTAGACTACACCGAGACACAGTGATCCGTTCGTTCTTCAGAATTCCGATGCTCGAGTGTTAGGAGCGCGGACCGGCCTACCGTACAGCCACGCCAAATACCATCCCCAAAAACTGAGTGAACTCCGAGGGCCCGTCTCGACGCCACGAATCAGGTCGTGACCGGTGCCTTCGAGTCCGTAAGAACCCCGGGACGGCTGTACGGACACCGAGTGCGCCTAGCCGAGAGGCAGGCCAGACGGTTTTTTTTTTATTATAACGTTTTTTTTATTATAACGGTTTTTTTTATAACGTTTTTTTATTACCACGTTGTTTATTTTATTTACAACGGTTTTTTATTAACCTAGTTTTTTATTAACTGGGTATATTTTTATTTAACATTTTGAAATACCGGTATTTAACCGGTTATATTTAACTGGTACTTGTGGAGTACTGTTTTAACCGAAGCGTCGAGTGTACATCGCCTCGTCACCTCCGGATTTGGGACTGAAACAGTCCCTGGCGCCCCCCTTTTGTATTAATTATTAAGGCTTCCCCACACGGTTCTAATACTTTCGTTT
Source organism: Furcula furcula (assembly GCA_911728495.1). Lineage (NCBI taxonomy): Eukaryota > Metazoa > Arthropoda > Insecta > Lepidoptera > Notodontidae > Furcula > Furcula furcula. The sequence continues at coordinate 10,531,873 of OU452250.1, forward strand.
ACTTTAATACTGGAAGGAGTAACTCTAAAACTTTTAACTATATTGGCTTTATTCCCAACCACCCACGACCATAGCTCCCACCGCTGAGTGAATAAGTAATATAAGCTGGCTATTTTCAAGTAGGGTTGCATAAGCGTCGCCTAGTGTATGGCACTGGGCCTAATACAGTGTATTACTTTTAATAATAATTAAATATAAGGTTTAAGACTTAAGTAGGGAACAGTTTGTGATTTTGCCAATAAACAGAACATAATTGTACCACAACATATGTTTTATTCCAAGAGCAGCCCACCTACTAATCTTATATGTAACAGTGGTCGTGCTCGAAGACGTTTCCCCCGGAATATTATACTTACTATATTTTTTTCGCACGTGGTCATTGTTTTGGTTTGACTTTGGAGTGGAGTCCAGATACTATATAATTGCGTTGATACGTGAAAGACCCGTGATTTGGGATTGTAGGTACCTCAGGTATTTCAACTCCACCACGATATCGATACCTAAACTATTACTAAATTATTATTGCAACAACACTAGTCAGTCAAGTCAAAACACTCTGTCTACGCAAAACACAGACGTACTCAAAGAGGATTTAACACTCACTACGTATAGACGTACTCTTGAGTAATAGTGTTCTGTGCAGACGTATAGTCGCATCCATGAAGATATAGGGTCAAAGTGGAGTCCAAACTCCAAATAGTTGATTGAGGCATACGCTATCCCTTTCATTGAGGCCGGATCTCTCTTTCTAAGTGGTCCAATGTGTGGTCCATGTAATAATTTAAATTACCCGAGAAATGGATACCCTAATATAGAAATGCTCTACTTCAACATCAAAAGATTGTTTTCCAACCGAAAACATAAAAAACGATGACAATCATGTCTAATAATTTTGTTTTTAGTATTGTTCTGCGAGTACGATTAGGATAATGCTATATTGTGTTTTCGCCAATTGTACTCAAATGCAATTTTAAATACCGATTTTAAGGGTTCGTATTTTGTGGCAACACTGGCGCTTATTGTCAGCATGAAACCGTCTGTCATTTAAATCGATCCAACATTTAAATACCATAATTTCACGATAAAGTGAATTAAACTAATAAGAATGGTGATAAAATGTGTAGTACTTAGTTGCAAAAATATGTTGTACCCCTTAGATGATACCGAATATCACTCGTAAGTCCGATTTGTTCAATAATGTACCTACCGATGATCCCTTTGGATTATGCACCATATTTTCGATCAGTTCTTCTTTCGATAGGCACATAACACGTTTTCAGTTCGTTTGTTAGTATTGGGTTTAACTTTCTATTAATTTGTAGTTGAATTATCTAATTTAAAATATTTTACATTGTTTTCATAGAGTAACCATGGTAAAGATTTTTTGAAGACTTTCCGTTTTGGGGATTTTATTACCGCCACTTTATCATAAAAAATATACGATTATATAAAAAATATACGAGTATTTAGTTCAAAGGATTGATATGGAAAAAATATTGTATGTTCAAGTGTGTATGTAGTTTTAAACATATTATTAAAATCATATTTATTCTTGTCGCCTCCTAGTCCTGTCGCGTCTAGTAGCCTCCGTGGCGCAGTGGGAAACCGCTTGCTTGCGTACCGGGGGTCGCAGGTTCAAATCCTGCGGGGAGCAACAACTTTGTATATTGTTCCTTACTGGCTAGGACAATGCAGGCTGGTCATCTGATTGTCTGTAAAGTAAGATGATCCATGCGTCGGATAGGCATATAAAAAGTCGGTCCTGCGCCTGACCTCTCCCCGGTCGTGTTGATCTTTCGTATCACTAAATTGTGAGAGGTAAAAGGAAGAAAGAGTGCACTTGTGGCTACGCAGGCATTTGTGCACTGGCTGATGACTGATCTTGCGAAAGATTGGCCGCTGTGGTCGTATCGGCGAGAGTACCTATATCATTCTATAAATATACATATAATCACGCCTCTTTCCCGTAGGGGTAGGCAGAGACCACTTCTTTCCATTTGCTACGATCCTTACATACTTGTTTCGCTTCGTCCACTTTCATTATTCCCTTCATACATGCTCTTCGGTTTAGGGTACTCTTGACCTGGCCTTTTTTCAAGATGTCCCTGATTTGGTCTTGAAACGTTCGCCTAAGTCTACCCCTTCCAACACTTTCATTCACACTCGCCTTATACACTATTTTCGTCAATCGTTCCTCATTCATTCTCTCGACATGGCCAAACCATCTCAGCATACCTCAATTTTTGTCACAACATCTTCATTCATACCACAACGTTTCCTTATGTCACTATTTCTTAACCTGTCACTATACCTGTCACCTGTCAATATATATACTGTTTTATTTACCCGTGGTCAATATTAATGCATTTTTTATTTTCTTGTAGATTTCCTAAAGATATTGAGCGAAGGAATATTATGACTATCCATTGTCCCATTTGAAAAGAAATTTTATGAAGCTGCAATGATCTGCAGTTGGTCCAATGGAAACCTAAATTTACTGCAAATGCTTTTTCTATCGTCGAATGTGTGGGTTACAAGGTGTTTTAGTTGTTTGCATATAATGGAAATTGCTATTCAATATCTTGTGATTAATCGGAAATCGTTAAACGTACTGAATAAATGATCTTGTAATACAATTTATTTTTATCATAACTTCATATGCTTTTATTTTCACTTATTATTTATTTATTACTTGATTGTCTTTAAAGTACTCAGAGTAATTAGAATGGAGCTAGTATCGCGTCGATTCGCCGAACAAATTTTTCGTGGCACTTTTGAGGGGTGCGGGAGGCGAAGTAAACACACACAGATACAATTTCACGCATAACCACACTATAATAAACTCGCAACATATTCAAAAAGATACGCACACAAATAAAGAATGACCTGACCATATGAACAAAATTTGGCAGAGGGGTTAGCGCATCATGCTATCTCCAGTGGTATCTCCTCTAAGGTAAAGTAAGATGCTCCATGCGTCAGATAGGTATGTAAAATGTTGGTCCTGCGCCTGGTCTCCCAACGGTCGTGTCGGTTTTTCGTCCCGTCGTATTTTGAGAGGTAAACGGAAGCAACTAGACATATTTAATCGGATTAAACTTAAAGCTTAAACAAGCCAAGTAAGTCGTATTAAGCGACGAAGTTAAAAAGATGTCCTGATTTTTCATGAAACATCAAGGTTATCCTCTTAGAAAGGGAGATTCGACCTCAATGAAAGGGATAGCGTTGACCTCAGTCATGTATTTGGGAGTGTTTTCTCCACTTTGGCCCTATATCTTCATGGTCGCATCCCTAATACGTCTGTGGTATCATAGATAATATACTATATTGGTGTGGTATAGTCAAAACAAACTGAAGGAAGGCGGTTTTTAAGAATATTTTTAATAAATTCAAAAGTTGATAAATAAATTTAATTGTTGAAGAAAAGAATAATAACTATGGAAGAAGATAACCAAGAAGGACCGTTTACCGTGTGGCAAATGTTTAATGCACCCACAATGGTAATGTTTAATAATTTAGAAAATGCAGCCGATGGCTTGGATAGATTGCTCACATCGATTTTAAAATTGTCTGGGTAAGATTTAAACTACAATACTATAATCGTAAAAAATAGACAAATATTATGGTTCTCAGTCATAATAATAAATACTATACCTTTACTAACACTGAGAAGTGATTGGTTTGTATAAAGAATCATGTAAAGGTTTTCTATTTTTTAGAATACTTAAGTACAAGTAACGTACTTACGTAAGTACTTTTTTGTCAGTATAATAATCACATTAAGTATATACTATCATTATTCATATTCATTAAATGTAGAAAATTTAATGATAATGGTATGTTTCATAATCCTAGTCACATACAATAGAAAAAAGTATTAGGTACTTACATAGGTATTCATTTTGCTTTTCAGAGATTCTTCAGAAGTTCTAGTGCCTCGACCCGGTTCATCTAAATACCCAGATTCTTATTATAATGCATTTAATACTTGGCTGATTGGTAGGTTATTTTATGTATGGTCTGTAAAGGAATTGGATCAGTAAGTATTTTTTCACTCAGGTGTATAAATAATAGAGTACAGTTGTACCAAAATTTTACCATTAATAAATCTTCTTATAATTTTCAGGATACACATCACTAGTAGAGATGCTCAGTTAAAAATATTAAACATTTTATGTATGAATTCTGCATCATTCTACAACAGCCTACATTCACAATATTTTGATGTCTTAACAAAATTAATACAATATTACAAAGATAGCCCAAATGGTCAGTCAAATGAAATAGTACTAGAAAATTTCACATCTGAACAAATTAATATACCAAATGTTCAACTAAATCTGGAGCCTATTTATGTAAAAGTGAAGGATTTGAAGACATGCAAGACATTAATACATTTAACACTACAGCTGCTTTGCGAGAGTTTACCAATAAATTCTATTTATATTGAAAAGTACAAATGTGAATATATTAAGTTATTTAATGAAATATTATACATGCTTGACCAGTATAATGTTGACTTGAAGTTTGTAACATTAGAGTTCTTTATACAATTGATGAGTAACTATAGTAAAATGGGAATAGACAAGTTTAGTTCTACCTTCCCTGAAATTTTCAGTGAAATACTCTACTCTGTGGAGGCATTGGTCCACATAATAGATGTGGTATATGAAGAAGGTGAAATCAGTAAATTAGAATTAGATGACTTCAACAAGCTGATGATAAACTTCATAAAAATAAACAGACATGATGTTAAAAAACATAATGTAGTTTTTGTAAACATTTGTACAGTCATACTTAATACTAGAGGAAATAAACTGTTTAGCAATGAACTTAAAACAATATGCTTGTCTTTAAGTAATGATCTGTCATTTTCAAAGGACATTATAAATGTTACAAATATGGATTCATCACAAATAGATTTATTAAATGAGTGCTATTGTAAACATGTGCTACACCACATACAGAATGTAACAAAAGATAATAAACCAGTTGATTTAAAAGAAAACTGGTATTATAGTCAAACAATGAATGTTATTATGTCAGTGAAGTGTTTTGATGATAGTAAAATGGACTCGTTTCTGATTGGTTATCATTTACAAAGATGTCTTTCGGCTCTGAATGTAGTTGAAAATATATTCATACAAAACAATGAAAAGACAGGAAACTCTGCTCAAATAAATCTTCTGAAGAAAGAGGATGCAAAGTGCCTTCTCAGTTCATTACTTAACCTTTTAGAGCATCACAGAAGTACCATAATAGGAGAATCTCAATATGCAAAACTTTTTATGGAAATATTACTTAACATAGCCATTTTACACAAAGACATATCCAGAGATGAATCAGTTCTTATATTACAATTGCTATGCCTCCAAAGCAATGCACAGTTCACTGAGGCAAGTTTGGGGTTCAATGACAATATTAAAGCTATGATATTGAAGTATATCATGATTATTAGAATGATTTTGAAAAAGAAGTTGAATGATACATGGCTAAAATTAATTTCTTATCTTATCAATGGATTGGTTAAAAATAAGAATATTAATGTATATGCAGAGGTAAGTAAATTGTAATGATATTGTAATTGCTCCCATTGCCTACTGGATGTGAATTGAATCCTCCTAGAATTCACATCTGCACCCTACAGTAGAGTGCAGATGTGAATTCACTATTTTAATATCCAATTCATTTTCACACCTACGTCCAGTATCACTATTATTATTTCCAAATAATTTTCACACCTGCGGCCAGCATCACTATTATTATATCCAATACATTTTCACACATGCGTCAAGTATCACGATTATAATATCCAATTCATTTTCACAACTGCATCCAGTATCACTATTGTATCCAATTCATTTTCACACATGCGTCCAGTATCACTATTATTATATCCAATTCATTTTCACACCTGGGTCCAGTATCACTATTATTATATCCAATTCATTTTCACACATGCGTCCAGTATCACTATTATAGTATCCAATTCATTCTCACACCTGCATCCAGTATCACTATTATAATATCCAATTCTTTCTCACACCTGCATCCAGTATCATTATTATAAAATCCAATTCATTTTCACACATGCTTCCAGTATCACTATTATACTATCCAATTCATTGTCACACAAGCGTCCGGTATCACTATTAGAATATCCAATTTATTTCGACACCTGCTTTCAGTATCACTATTATAATATCCATTTCATTTTCACACCTGCATGCAGTATTACTATTATAATATCCAATTCATTTTCATACCTGCGTCCAGTATCACTATTATCACATCCAATTCATTTTCTACACCAGCGCCTCTAGTGGATTGATCAGAAACAATTGCAATTTGTCATTGCAAATGCCAGTTGGTGGGCTGTTCATCCTATTTATGATCTAAATATCGTGTACGATATACCTGTTACGTTACTATAAAAATTGTAGTTGGTCGCAACTTGTCAATTTTTTATGACCAGATGTTTATATTTCAGATAATACCGCTATGCCCGTTCCTGTTAATTAATAAAGTGTTCTCATCAAGTAAACTTATAGGCGAGTTATTAATGCCGGCGTTTCTTACGAAAGACAGTGTTATTCAAAGAGAAATCACGAGAACAATATCAGCACTAGCTTGCATGGCCTTGGGATCTTATAGTGTTATTATAAGTAATCCATACAAACCTGGACAACCTTTGTATAGAAATAGTGTTCTAAGTATAAATCTATTGTGTGCTAAATGCCACAACCAAGAAAAAGTACAGAACACTGAAGAATTCTGTACAAAGACTACATTAAAAAATATTGAGATACTCTCAGAGTGTAATGAGTATACTCCAAGTCAGCATTCAACTATTAATTCTTTGAGAAGTCTGTTTGTAAAATTCTTGAATTGGAAACAATATTCAGATTTAGCCAGCAGTGGATATTGGGAACTAATGACGCGGTTATGTCACCATTACTATGTATTGAATTATGGAGCTCCCGTTGATATTCTTAATGAAGATAACATTCGATTTGTATTACAAGCATTGAAGCCTGTCATAGAGTTGGTAAGTATTAGTACTAGTTCCGATTCAGCACCAATTGTCTTATCTCTAAATACGTAAAAAAGTCACTATTCGGTCCTTCGTTTTATTTGTCTAAACTTGCGTAGTTTGATGAATGTATGTACAGTTTTTTTTTATAACGTTCTTACAGTTTTAGATACTTACACGGCTGTGCAATTCTGTTTAAATTCAAATATACCAACACCATTCCAACACCACTATAGATTGGATAAATTGAATAATATGCAGTATGTTGCAATGTTTAATAAGTTTCTTATAAAAAGTTCTCGCATACAGGGTGGAATTTTGTAATGCCACCTGAAGGGAAAGTACTCTTAATACTGTAGATAGAAAATTTTACTCAAAGAAAACATTCCTTTATTTTTTAAAAGAAAGAAAACTGCATTCGATGATTTTTCAAAATTCGCTTGCCGCATCCGGTAATCGAACCGACTAAAATCTCTAAAAGTTGCACCCTGTACTTTTATTGCATCGATCGTTAGGGTCAATTATAAGGATGAAATCTCTCTAACAAACTTCATAAATTAAATAAAAGGAAAACAATGAAATCTTAAATTATTAATTCAATGGATCAAGTTAAAGCACTTTTACCATCGATATACTATACCAACTAGATTAGCTGTCACGAACAAAATGACATCGAAAATGTGGTCGCGGTTACATTTATTTACACAACTATACACGTAGCTAAAAATTGTAGAAAATAGTTTTAAATAATTCGGAACGTCGGACTAATAGCAGCCTTCACATGTAGTAATAAAGTCTAATTCTGTATGCAGTAATGTTGGCACATAAAACCTTTACATCGGAGACAAAGAAAAATCAATAAAACCGCCAAAATTATACGAAAAAAAGTAGTTGTTTTGACTGTACTCATTTAAAAGAAAATCTTAACCACTATAAAATAAGGTTCAAAACAGGTGTGTTTCCATTGTGTGTGTACTGACTTACAAACTTATCCGTGCTGGTGGCAAAAATGAGAACTAACTTTTTTATTATGGTAATGACGTGTAGTTTAACAGTTTCGTATAGACAGTGGCGACACGCCTATCGGCAACATTAATTTTGTCAGTCTCTAGCGGAGAAAATATCAAATAAATAATTTTTATTTCGTATTATAATGATATCTTACTTATATTTATTATTTAAACTAGTAGTAATAAGAAAACGAAACGAAAAAAAATTTCCCCATCTGCAATTTTAGTATTACGATAAGTATTATATTATTTGGACAGTTTATAAACGCGCAATAAGGAATTTCGATACATCCTGTTGTCGGCTCGTACTAATTTGAAATAAGCGACAGCCTCTCTATTTTCGTGACCACTTTTCGGGCCGTGACAGCTTATCTTGTTTAGATAGTATATCGATGACTTTTACTCAAAGATCCATGTGTTTACTTATGTTATTAATTAATAATTATCATTGACGTCATTTATCCATTAAAATGACGTATTACTATTTAGATAAGACGATTGCAATTTGCACGTGTTTGTAACGCAGACTCCTTTCTTAGACTATGCGACATAACTCCGTGTGTGTCGTAGTTTAAATATGGAATGTTACATTTGAAAATGGATTTTCATCTGTTATTCACATTTGATTGTTTTTACAAATCATTTCATATTTGTGTCACGGTAAAAATGGCTTATCAAGAACAATTTGATTTAATGGAAGCTTATTTTTTAAATAACAAAGATGTGAATCGTGCTCTGCGGTGGTATGGAGAGAGATATCGAGATAGACAGGCACCAACTCGGTTTGTACTGAAAAGAATGATAGAAAATTTAAAGAATACGGGTAGTTCCAAAAAGCGACGGCAAACTCTTCAGCAGAACAACTTCGATTTTGATCTAAATGTTTTAACATACTTCGAAGCATTTCCGAAGGCTTCAAGCAGAGATGCTGCCGGAGTAATTGGAACAACCCATACTCGCGTACTTAAAGTGCTGAAAAAGTATAAGTTTAAATGTTATCGCGATGGTCGGTTGGTACAAAAATTGCATCCTGGGGATTGTGAGAGACGACTACAATTTTGTCAAGACATGCTAAGAGAAATTGACCGTAACCCTAATTTTTTGAGTAACATTGTATGGTCTGACGAAACCAACTTCAGCAATAACGGCATGTACAATCGCCGCAATAACCACTATTGGTCTCGAGTGGAATCCTCTTAGTGTTCACGAAACTAACAGTCATTACTTGACTTGATTTTCTTTCAACGTTTGGTCCATGTGTACGAAGGTCACTTAAACACTGTCAAGTATTTAGAAATACTGGATTTATTCGGTGTTTTCTCGTGGACCCACTATTTTGTCCCACCAGTGGGTCCACGAGGGAGAACTATTTCTCGTGGACCCACTGTTGTTTATTAACATCCTATAAATAGTTATAGCAAGGGTTGGGATAATAGTATGTTTGATTTCAATAATAGTATGAAATTATCATATGAATAAATAAATATCAACTATAATTTATTAAATGAAATCTATATTATCGGGCATTTTAGGCACCACATAATATTACACCAGAAGTACCAGGGCGGCATAAGATACAAGGAGGCCTCGCGCATTTTGCCATCCAGTAATAAGCTCTGGTATGAGTTGTTTAATGGTATGGATGTCCGGGAAGACTAGACAACAGACTAAGGGAAAACAAGAAGCAACGTCTATCCAATAGAGGCTTATCCGTTCCAATTAGTCCGATTAGTAGTTCGATCATCAGACTCGATAAATATTCCAAGTAGTTACACCGGCTGAATGTGGTAGCTCCAGACGGAATTTCAAAGGTCCACGAAATAGCGCGTAAAACCGCAAAAATGCGCATTCTTAAACATTATTACCAGAAGTACTAGGGCAACAGAGGACACAAAAGAGGCCTTCCCCTTTCGTGAGACATCTAGTTTTACCAAACTGTGACTGCTTCAATATTTATACCAGAAGTACCAGGGTAGCATAGGACATAAGGTGGTCTCATCATGAATGATGGTTAACTTGTTAATGGGAAGTTTATAAGGTGTTTATAACTTAGTATGTAGTTGTAGTGAAAGATTTACACCGACCAGCGGAAGCATATTTTTTGTCTGCCACTTGTCACTTCACTATGCGATAGATAAATTTTGACAATGCAAAAAGGTGCTATACATCTTTATTATACAGGAGGAACATTTAATAACCGTAGAGTGCAGTGGGTCCACGAGAAATAGTTCTCCCTCGTGGACCCACTGGTGGGACAAAATAGTGGGTCCACGAGAAAACACCCGTAAGAAATGAGTTAAATGGTTTCCCCGAGCAAGAGCGAAACCAAATAATTCTACAGCAAGATGGTGCTCCAGCCCATAACAGCAGAATCACTACTGCCTACATTAATAACCATTTTAATACCTGGATTGGTACAAACGGCACAATCAGATGGCCTGCGAGATCACCAGATCTCACCCCTTTAGATTTTTTTTGTGGGGATATGTAAAAAATCAAATTTACATTAAATCTTATGAGAATGTAACGAGTTGAGAGTTGAAGTTCAGAATACGATTTATATTCACCACAACACGTTATTAAAGGTTACTAGAAATGAATTCGTTAGAAGAATAAATTTTTGTAACCAAGAAGATGGAGCCCATTTCGAGCAATTAATTAGTTAGTTTACCATTTTTTGTATATAATTAAAATAATTTAAGATTTCATTGGTTTCCTTTTATTTAATTTATGAAGTTTGTTAGAGAGATTTCATCCTTATAATTTACCCTAACGATCGATGCAATAAAAGTACAGGGTGCAACTTTTAGAGATTTTAGTCGGTTCGATTACCGGTGCGGCAAGCGAATTTTTAAAAATCATCGAATGCAGTTTTCTTTCTTTTAAAAAATAAAGGAATGTTTTCTTTGAGTAAAGTTTCCTATCTACAGTATTAAGAGTACTTCCCCTTCAGGTGGCATTACAATATTCCACCCTGTATAATATTCTCGTAAAGGGGGTATTTTTTTACAGAAACAACTTAAGAATGTTAATACATTATCAAATGATGATCATGTATTAACTGCCGAACCTACAAATGTCAATTAAAGTTAATGATGATTAATTCATTTTTTGAAATCGGATTATTTCGACACTCGCTGCCTATTATTACTAAATACGCTGATAGTGAGTAGATGTAACAATTATTTCGTGTTCAATAATCGAAATTAATCTTAAGTGAAGAAGTGAAAAGTGATTTTAAAAAGTGACTTAATTAGGATTAAAGTTAATTGGGGTTTGTGAGTGCGGCAGTAAGACTCATAAGATAGGTACTTATTTATTTACATACATATATCTAGGTGAATATTGTGTCTTTGAGTGTCTAAAAGTCACCATGTCTGTCCAAGTATTATAGCTTGTTTATTGTTTTATAGGTGGGAAACGAGCTAGAAGTATGCGCTGAAAAAGATGCCGCATTCAACTTATGCATTAATTTACTAGTAAAATCTACTAGAACATGTCTAGAAAACAATGATCTTGCACACCAAACGAATACGTTGAATCTCATCAAAGCATTTGGGCTCTGTCACAATGATAAAATCATTTTGCCAATCACAAAACTGTTTGTATACTTCATTATGCATCCCCAGTGCTCCCTTGGACCTAAAGCTGTAGTGAGTCTGAGAGAGGTCTGTGAGTTCCATAACTTCACACCAAACCGGGTTTACCATAGATACAAGAAAGATTATTGCAAGCTCTTTGTAGAATGTAGCTTATACAATGGAAAGGAATTCGCTATATCACTACTGAAGGTGGTAAGAGCTTTCGGTTTTGTTGGTTATCGAGATTTCATATCGAAAGACGTACATCACTTTTTACCGTACTTGATGCCGTATGCGGTGACAATAAAAGAAGTTCCGTCAATGATAGAAGAGATCGCGTCGCTGGTACAATGTTCGGTATCCGATTTTCTGGTCGAAAGATTCCCCCACATATACGTTCACGTTTACTTAAACGAGTCAAAGGAAGTCGCGAAAAAATGCTACGATATTATCGAGCGATTGGCGAAAACATCGATTTTGAACCTAATCAAAAGACACTTTAGGGTCATTTTGACAGAGTTCCTTCTTCAATATTGCTGTGATTCGGTTAAAGTTTTGAACGCGTGTCGATATCTAGCAACTCACGATCCCGATGTTTCAACGCCTACCGGCAGCATGTCCATGACCACTTCGCAAATAGCTGACTTCTTGAACCCCAAGTTCTTGGGTATATTGGCGTACTTTGACCACAAATTGGTTAATGCGAAGGTAGCATTGTCAGTGAAGCGGAAAGCTTTGACGAGCTTCCCCGATATAATGCAATTAATGGGAGTGAAGTACTTGACACCGCTGAGATTTAAAGTATTGGCGACGCTGCGGTCGGCGCTGCCTCTCGCGAAGGAATTCCCGAAGATTTTAGCAGAAGCTTGGAGTGCGTTCATACATAATATCGATAGCATATCTTTGGGTCCTCTGCTATCGAACCTTGCTGTATCCTTAATGCAGCAATTTAATTACGCGCCGCAGGAGATCAATAAGATTTTCCATTATCTCGTTTTGAACAATGAGAATCTGTTAAGCTCTCATATATCGGATCTGTTCTTTTTGGAAGACACAAAGTTGTCTGAAAAAATAAAAATGGTCATTAAAAGGCACGTGAAAAGGACGCAGCCGGACGGTTTTTTGGACAAGATAAAGTGGTATCTACAGCATATGAACCACGATATTCCTTGTATAAAGGCGTACGCGTTTTCTCATTTGGACAAGTTGTTGAAAAGCAACAGAACTGAGATTCACAAAGCAATATTCGGCGGCAAAAATATTGATCCTATTATTGTCGACTTCATAGACTCATTGCTTCTTGGTAAATATGATATTCATAATAAAAACTACAATAAGTAATACTTAGCATTTCCAATTTCGCCAGTTATAATTTTACAACTTGTACAACCATTCCGGTGTTTCCTTCCTTCACCAAGTACCTAGTTAGACTAAAAAAACACAAAAAAGAGGTGTTATAAGTTTGCAACCTACGTTTGTCTGTCGGTCTGTTTGTGGCATTGTAACTGCCAAATAAATGGGCGGATTAGAATGCGATTTTTTTATATTTGGAAATTCCAATATCAGTATATTTTGAAAAATATACTGAGATTGTGTATTGTTAAAATTGTTTTGCAGGATGTAAAGATACGGACTCGCAAGTCAGTTTAGCCAGTGGCGCTTGTTTGGGCCAGCTGGGTGCTATAGAAGCGGGCTATCTGCCGCGACAGTACGTGCAGCCAGACCGATCGCCCTTCGCGTTCTCTATAGGCGACAATTGCTTCGCTGCCACCGCACTTGTGGAACTTTCTAGAGCATTCCAGTATGAGAAGGATACGATGGTTTGTATACTTGATATTGTATCATATTTTATAGAATACAGAATTGAATATTGATTGGATTGGTATGGGTATAATTGTATAGAGTTATTCTCAGTTCATTTTAGATTAATGATTTAAGTATGTCGTAGCAATGTCATTAGTACAGGTTAACAATTGACAACGAAACGCAAGTATTATTTGATATTTTAGGTTGAAGGTAGAATTGTCATCTTTACCAAATGTAATGGGTAGCACAAAGGTCTAGAGCCTTTATAAGAATCGAAATAGGTGTTGTAAAGGCATTCTATCGTGATATTTCGTAGTAAATAAATCAGTGAGTTGTCGTAGTGAGTATCCGAACGAGAGTGAGTGGTCAACGTCGGGGAGCGGCCGGGGATTGTTCAGAGCTAAGTTCTTTATTCTTTACTATACTAGAAAGTATTGTTTATGCTCCTGTGTGATATTAATGTAGTGCGGACATGTAGGCGTCGGTACCTAGGTATGTCTTGGTGTATTTCTATGTAGATACTGGTGATAGTGGCTGTGTAATATGAACATGCGTTTGTAGGTGGTGGAGTCTTACTGGCTTGTGTGGCGTATGTTTGGTTCCCATGCTGTTAGAAGGTCGTGATAGGAAGCTGGTTGGTCAGGGTTGGCTGTGAGGGGAAATGGTGGAGGCCAATCGTTAGCTAGGTAAGGCTTCAATGCCTTCTCCAATCCTTATCTGATTATTACCCTCGTGGGGCAGGGTTCGTTCGAGTAAAGCTTTGTTTGAGAGGTACTAGCAAGTGTGTCGCGTATCGGAGTTGAGGGACGATGATGGATGTCAGTGTCGTCCTGTTTGTATTTCTTTATTCTTATTTAGTACTAAGTAAGTAGCAGCAGTAGATAGATGATATTATTTCCTCCTCCTTCTTTGCGACAGTATAAACTTACTAGGTGGAAGGTATCTTGCACATAGGACAGTCCTGATAGGTATCAACGCCATGTTTGAAATTCTGCCGTCAAGCAGCCGTTAGCAGCCGTTAACCTGCATTCTGGTCTGGGGGTCACTAGACCCCCAGACCAGAATGCAGAACTATCGGAACTCGTACTAACGAGTTCCGATAGTTTACGAGCTCGATCAAACTGTCAGTTTTCTTTCATACATTTTACTAGTTTTTGATAGTTACCGCTAGGGGCGCTGGTGTGAAATGTATGGAGAAAACTGACAGTTTGATCGAGCTCGTAAACTATCGGAACTCGTGCTAGACCCCTTGAAGACAGGTGAGGAGTGACAGTGCAATGCATCTACTAACGGGCGGGCATATCGCTTTCCGACAAGTGAACATCATACTAGCCTCGTGATATAAGATGAAGTTTGGACCGTATTTGCATTGACCATAGATAAAATATAACCTACTTTTGAATAAGTAGCTTCTTTTGTTTTGATTATTTTTTAATTTTAGAATATGGATTGCTACGCATTGACCATTCAAGAGATATTGAAAATATACGATATATCTCCGACTAGTAGCAAGAATGATGTATGGGACAGTTTTCCCGAGCATATGCATCAGATTATGCAGCCCTTATTAAGTTCTAGGTGAGCTTGTTTCCTTTTCCTGTTGTATTCAACGCGTACGCTCAAGTATATTAGGTTCTAAGCTTAGTAACCGTGTGAGAAATGTACTGTATCAAACCATTTTGGTACAAAATTACCATCAAATGTGCAATTCAAGGTACAAGCGTCGTCAGGTTAGACCCAAGAAACGTGGTTGCGATGAGCTTCAAGCGTTTTGCTTGGCTTAAAGACCAAAGTCCATTAATAGGGTAGAATTCGAGGCTTTGCTGAGTAGCGAGAGAGTTTTATAATGAAGAAGAAAGTTTATTAAAATTACTGATCCTCCAAAATTTTGCTATTCGGTATCGTATGCGCTAAATTAAATATGTTTTTCCAGGTACACACTGGCATATCCATCGCAACCAAAGAAAGCGCACCCTTTATTTGGGTCAACATACGCTACTACATTTTTGGAATGGGCTCACAAGTATGCAAATCTTATTTTTACTTTAATTTAGCATGGCATTTATCTTCGCATCGCATCGTTCGCATCTATCTTCAATACATTATTTTTGACCTCGATTTTCGGTTCTATCGCAGTGTCAGAAAACTCAGCCGCCTTAACGTCCTGCTATTCACATATCTAACAGCCGTACTCAGAGTCCACTTCTGTCACTTTTCTCATATTTCATCTTAGTGACTAAGGGGTCGTGCATTAATCACGTGATGTTTTTTTAGCAACTTTTTAACCCCTCCCCCCTCCTGGTGATATGTGGTGAGGTTTTTAAACTACCCCCCCCCCCCCATCCAAAATCACGTGTATTTTTTTGTAAAAAATTTCAATATACATATATTATATTGAAATTTTCGGAATATTATCTTTAAATACAGGTACTTAACTGATTAAATGTTGAAGGGGAAGTCGTTGCCGGCAACGGTGAGTCAAGGCCACGTGCCGCTGTTTGGTTTCGAAATCGTGCATTCAACGAAAAATAAATACACGTGATGTCTCATTATACCCCTCCCCCCTCCTGGTGATATTTCGTGATTTTATCGGAACCCCTCCCCCCCCCCTTTCGAGGCTCACGTGATTAATGGACGACCCCTAACTGGACGGACGGCAATACCACTTAAATGCAGATTTCAATACAAAACTATACTAAGGGTTGAAATAATGACTCATTAAATGGCTGAGTGCGGCAGTGAGATGCATGAATATCACCATTGTATTAATGATTATAATATTTCTCGCAGTTGGGCGGGTCAACTAATTCCACTAATAGAATCAGAGAGCATTCGTGAACTCCTGCGCACAGTCCATCCGAGCATGCGTCGTGACGTCAGAACCCTGTTTTTATTCCTACCTTACGTGCTGTTACATGCAGTTATGTCTAAAAACAATTCACAGTACATACAAGAGGAGATACTAGCTGTCATAGGTATGTTTTATGATATTAGCATTGGCTTCAAAGATAATTTATTTCTACTAGACTCAAAGGATTGTCGAAAGTGAGCGTGTGTTTATTTTGAATTCTTATTTCAAACTAGCTGACCCACGCAGCTCCGCCCGCGCTTTATTTACGTTAACTATACTTTCAATAATATACATTCGCATAGAATACAAAACCTCCTTTTTTAAAGTCGGTTAAAAACTTGGACCCACTTTGTACTTGCCCTCCGAAGCACGGAGACGTTTAGTTCTAATGGCGTTAAACGGTCACCAATCTATTTAATGACCTTACCCAACGTTGCTTAACCTGATCTCTTTCCAAACATTGTTAACATCTGTCTATGAGTGTTTCCTTACAAATATTTATTATAATTATAATGAAAAATTTTTAAAATCGGAGCAAGCGTATAACCAAGTACACATTTTGACTTTAGTCCCCTCTCCCAAGGGAACCGTGCCGAATGTCAGGATAAAAAGTATCCTATGTCCTACCTCGGAGTATTAACTCAAATCATGCCATGTTTCGTTTCAATCCATCCAGTAGTTTCGGCGTGATGCGCAGCCGAGATACAGACAGACAAAAAAAAAACATTTTTGGCTTTAGTATCTGTTATAGAATGCCCTCCATACATAATTTTCAAAATATCTTCAATGTACAGAATTGGACCTGTAACAGTTTTATTATAAGTATAGATATTCTGCAAATGTTTTCAACCTTATTTTTAAATGTTTAAGTTTTGTTTTTAAATGCTTAAGTGACAGTATTAATTTATGTTCATTTAGCATTTTACTTTGTAATACCATCAGGATTGGAGAATTTCGAGAATGAAACCAGAGTGGCAATCGACAGGTTGAAGTATAAACTGCTGCGTCATATTCGAATGACTCCGAGTATAAACTCAGTTCAAGCTGAAGAAGGCAATCAGGTATCTCAGCTTATTTTTTAACCGACTTCAAAAAAGGAGGAGGTTCTCAATTCGTCTGTATATATATTTTTTTTATGTATGTTCGCGCATATCTCTGGCAATTATGAACCGATTTGAAAAAATCTTCCATCCATTCTTCAATCCATTGATTGGGTCCCATAAAAAAATTATTGCTTAGTAATAAGTAGTCAGTGGCGGTCCTAGGGCGGTGCGAGCGGTGCGACCGCACCGGGCGCCGTCATAGGGGGGGCGCCAAAATCATCCGACGCGCGACGACGCGACGACGGTATACACTCCTAATAATGACAACGTTTTTGGTCTTGTGCAACTACTAGGGAAATTTGATACTGTGACGATGGGGCACCTCCGCCGTATTGTAAAGAAAGAGACTAATATGTGCTAATATCCATTATTTCAGCAAACGCATTCAAAGCGAATAAATTGATAGATACAATTGAGAATAAGTACATTGGTTACCCGTTTTCAACAATTTTCAAAGTTCAATGAGACATGGTATTTTATATACGACATAAAAATAATTCCAGATATATCCATGTTGGAAAAAGGCTGTGCTGATATGCAAATAATTTTAAGCGATGGCGAAAAATGTGATATGTCTGGACATGAATTGGGTGAAGAACTTGTGAGCCTGAATCCATTATTAAAAGATCTTCCATCAGCAGTTCTTCAACTTATACGAAGAAATGATTGACAAGATATGTTCCCTGATTTATTTATTTATTTGGACAGCGCTTCGTATCTTGCTTACTGTACCTACTTACCTGTTATTGTCGCCAAAGGAGAACGAAGTTTCAGTAAATTAAAACTAATAAAAACTTACCTGCGGTCTACTATGTATCAACAAAGACTGTCAAGGGTGGACTGTGGGGTTAAATTATTGAACCTTAACAGATCACAAATAAAGCACCTACTAGGTGCACTCACGGGACATTTCAGAACCAATGAGCACGTTCACAGAATGAGGCTAAGTATTATTGATACCTGCAGATTTTGTAAAGGTGAAAAAGAGTATGGCACAGGAGTGTGGTGGTTCTCTTCTTCAAAAAAGGTGATAACACTTTATTGAAGAATTATAGACCCATCTCACTCCTGAGCCATGTATACAAGTTGTTTTCGAGAGTCATTACGAACCGTCTCGAACGCAGGTTTGATGACTTCCAGCCTCCCGAACAAGCCGGGTTCCGAAAAGTCTTTAGCACCGTAGACCACATACATACGCTCCGCCAGATTATACAGAAGACCGAGGAGTATAATCGGCCATTATGTCTAGCGTTTGTAGACTACGAAAAAGCCTTCGATTCAATCGAGACCTGGGCGGTATTGCAGTCCCTCCAGCGGTGCCACATTGACTATAGGTACATCGAAGTGTTGAAGTGTTTGTACAGCAACGCCACCATGTTGATCCGACTGCAGGACGAGAGCCCAAAACCAATCCCATTGCAGCGAGGTGTGAGACAGGGAGACGTTATTTCTCCGAAACTGTTCTCAAACGCATTGGAGGACGTTTTCAAGCTCTTGGACTGGTACGGATTCGGCATCAACATCAATGGAGAATACATCACTCACCTTCGTTTTGCCGACGATATAGTCATTATGGCAGAGTCGCTGGGGGACCTCAATACGATGCTCAGCGACCTCAGTAGCGTTTCCCAACAGGTGGGTCTTAAAATGAACATGGACAAGACGAAGATCATGTCTAATGTCCATGTTGCACCCGTACCGGTAGTTGTTGGGAACGATACACTCGAAGTTGTTGACCACTACGTATACCTAGGGCAAACTGTCCAGTTAGGTCGGTCCAACTTTGACAAAGAGGTCGCCCGAAGAATCCAACTCGGATGGGTAGTGTTCGGGAAACTACGCGATATCTTCTCGTCCAAAATACCGCAGTGCCTGAAGACGAAGGTTTTTAACCAGTGTGTGTTGCCAGTGATGACATATGGTACTGAGACGTGGTCTCTAACGGCTGGCCTTTTAGAAAAGTTCAGAGTCACACAACGAGCCATGGAGAGAGCTATGCTCGGAGTTTCTTTGCGCGACAGAATCCGAAATGTGGAGATTCGCCGAAGAACTAAGGTCACCGACATAGCTCTCAGAATCTGCAAGTTGAAGTGGCAATGGGCAGGCCACATCGCTCGAAGAACCGATAACCGTTGGGGAAGAAAGGTTCTCGAGTGGCGACCACGAACCGGAAGACGCAGCGTTGGCAAGACGTAGGTTGGGTCATCTGGGAGTAGCCTATCTTACACCAGATGATTACGCACAGCTCCAAGCTGGAGCAATCGTTGCATAACTAAGGCAACTCCTCGACACGTCAGCAACAGAGTAAGGGTTAGGTTCGATGAGCGTTCCGGTGGTTACCGGGCCCGATTTTTAGCCACCAACAATAGAATAGAACAAAATAAATAAAACAAAAAAATCATAAAATTTAATCATAAAATTTATTGTTATTTTATGTTAATCATAAAATTTATTGTTATTATTTTATACATCAAATGTATGGTAACTGCGACTAAAACCGTATGTTACAAATGTCAAATCGAGTACAGTTTTATATTTGAAGGGGCGCCACTTTTAGATCTCGCACCACTTAAAAATATTGATAGGACCGCCACTGTAAGTAGTTCCTGAAAAAACAAGAATGGTGACTGCGCACTGAGAGCTGCAAGAAAGCCTATATAGATGACTTTTTTATCGCTTTTTAAGGACAAAAATGGTCATAACTCTGGCAAATATTTACCAATTTCAATGATTCTTTTTTTATTCGAAAGAAGAAACCACTGTATTGAATCTGTATGAATTTTATTACAACCGGATAAGAACTTCCTGAAGGACCATGAACGATGTGGAGGAATTTATCTGGTAAAAACCATAAAACTGATGTTCTCCATTACATTGCTCTGACAATTATGAACCGATTTCGATGATTCTTTTTTTATTCGAGAGAGTAAACTACTATGATGATTTCATATAAATTTCATTACGATCGGATATTTTTTTCTGAAGAAACATGAATTATGTAAAACTATGTAGACGATAATGTGATCATAACCTACCTAGATAATTTTACGGTTTTCGATGGTTCAATCTTTATATATGAAAATATCACTAAAAAGTTTAAAATAAAATCTTTTTTAAAAAAAATTGAACCGACTTCAATATCACTGAAAAGTATAAAATAATTTAAATATTATTGAAGTTGGTGCCAAATATACACAGCCGGTAAGCTAACACCAACTTCAATAATATTTAAATTATTTTATACTTTTCAGTGATATAAGTCGGTTCAATCTTTTTTAAAAAAGATTTTATATCATGGATGATTGTTGAATTAGATTAACTTATTTACTCCTAGGATTTCAGTCCCTTTTGCAACCGTCCATCCAGTTAGATAGTAGATACCATAGTGTCGAATATTCTGTCGCTGCATTGCACTGCCGCTCGTCACCTGAGACAATAATTAAGTATCTTGTGTCACAGCATTTTTTACACACTGCTGCTTGGCGGTTACTCACACAAGGTTTTCAGTGTTCTGGAGTAAAAACCAAAACCACTTTAAGGGTCTCAAGCGATTTAATTACTAAAGTCGCGAGTGTTATGCTGCAGTGCAGAAGCAGCAGCAGAAGTTAAATGAGAGCCACCGTGATGTTGGATCGGTCATGCTCTCCATCGCAAAGTCTTTGCTTGTGGCAGCTTCGTGTGGTAGGTCACCCCCTTCTATCTAATATGGTTGAGGGGAGTGATGGCTGCTGCTCGAGTCAACTCGTACGCGGGTGTTGCTTGGGGGGACTGGTCCGACTTTTTTTTTTTTTTGGTTTTACGTTTTACCAGGAAACGCCCTCGCTACAAATACGGGCGATGAGTCTGGGGTCTTGTAATTTGGGTTTTTTAAAAGATGTCATTTTGTTAAATAGTATATGGTGATGGTGCTCACTGTAGCTACGTTCCGTTGAATTGTTTTAAATTGTTTACAATAATTGTTATATAATTTAGAAAAGATTTAAAACATGATTCTTTGTTTGGTTTATGTAATTCTATTATCGAATATGGCTCTGTGTTAAATAAAATAATGGCACAACGCTTCATGACTGTGCCTGAAGCTGCAGAACTTAGGGCATTGCTTTAAAAGGTGATCTATTGACTGTTCTGTGGTTCCATCACATGGACTGGTCCGACTGATATCGCTTTGGCATTTTAGTTTGTTGTAATTTTGTCGTAAATTCATTTTTCTCTCTCTTTTGTTTTAATTTTCGAACGGCAGGACACTATCGCTGATGCTAATCTATTGTAACAAGACAAACACTGTTAAAAATAATGACAAGCCCGCTGAGTATCTTGCCGGATCTTCTCAGTTAAGGACGCGTTGTGATCCGGTGGTAGCTTTTAAAAAAAGACCATTCAAAAGTGTTAGCGTTAAGCCTATTTGAAATTGAGTGCATCGCAGCTGATTATACGTGCGAGCGTCCCTTACCATCTAGCGAACGTCTTGTTTTTTGCACGTCAGCAAATTGCTTTATTTTTTTCTTTCAGAGCAAATGCAGTAAAACAATATACACATTGCTGGACTTCCTGAATAGGTGGCTTTTAGAGTGGTGTCATTCTAAACAGCGACCATTAGAAAATGAAAACTACAAGTGAGTTGGTGCATTTTTATTGCACGATGCTGTGTGTCGTGGGGTGTCAGGATAAGAATAGCACCCTCCCATCTCTTTCCGTTGGATGTCGTATGAGGCGACTAAGGGAAACCTAAAAGATTAGCAGCGGCGTCTTCGGGTTGATATCAAACTACACGTATAGTGCGATCACCAAGACAGAATTCACTTCAGGCAATCACTTCAAGAGGGATTCCTATGTTCCGCAGCGTACGTCTTTCGGCTAGTGATGTGTGGCATGGCAGATATCCAAATATAATAATAATGGCTTCCTGGCCGATACCACCTCAGCGGCTAATATTTAACAAGATCAGCGATAGCTCCCGTTGTCTCATAATATCTACGGCATAGAGGCTCGGGCTTACACCCGGACTTTTAAAAAAGCTTGCGTGGGGACGAATCCAACACGTAGAGACCTGTTGGGAGGAATTAATGACATGGAACACACCTGTCAGGATCAACTGTTGGAAATAAGATATAAACAGCAGTTGACCCTGGCAGGTGTAAGGACCATTGTAAATATGTGGAAAGATTTCTATTTTTTTTTTGAGTGAGCATTTTGTGGATTGAGCACTGGGCTATTGCAAAAGGCCGGGGTCACTTGCAATAATTAGTATACTAATTATATTTTGGCAAGTGGTGTCTTGCCACCCACTAGATGGGCTCACCATATAGCTGTCAGAAGACGACGGAGTGCAACACCGGTGTGAGTGGCTCAAGGGTGTCGAGAGGTGTGCAGCGCTTTCTCCGTAGTTACTCGAGGCGTTATGCCCTTTAACACTTCCACCCCTGGAGCATATAGCTCTAACAGCACCTCTCTGGACGGCCAGTTAAGGCAAGCCAGAGCTGAGAGTCCTGCGGGCCCGCTTAGGTTTCCACTCAGCCGAAGAAGATACGCCGAGGTGGGGGCCCTGACCGACTCTCTGGAGCACTCGGGTCCGTGGTGTCGTTACGCACCAACAGCTCTCCACTAGCTGCCCTGCGGGTTTTGTTATTATTTTTATTTATTATTATTAACATAAAGTTATATTGTATTTATTTCTATTAGTTTTCTGGTTACCATAGTACAGGCTCTTTGCCTAGTTTGGGATCAGATGACCGTGTCTGGATAGTCCCAGGATATTTGTGGGCGATAGGTTTCCCAGGATCTTGAGAAGCTTGATAATAAAACACCGGTCTCTTGGAAACAGTAGGGAGGCAGCGGAGGCGGGGCAGAATTCCTTTTCTTCCTTTTTCTTGTTAGTTTTCTTGCGAATCACTTCCAAATTGCGAATGACGCCTCGGCCAATCAGCGTCCTTTTTATACTTTACCCGAGTGTTTTTCTGGAAGGTTCTCTGCCTCACCCCCTCTGACCAATCTTTATTGATTATTCCTTACAGCTATTACATACAGGTTTTACCTTATGTCTAGGTCTTAGCTTAGGTAATTCCACATTCCTTGACATATGCGTGCGCATCCGGCGTTGCCTGGTTTTAGAATGAGATCGCGCGGACGCGGCGGGGATATTTAAGTGACCTCGCCCCCCACCGTCCTGGTATAAATATTCGCCCTACGTGCGCTCGCATGCCATTCTATGAGAGCGAGCCGTCGCACGCACATGCATGACATTATGATCTTAAATTTACCTATTTCTTACACAATTAACATATTCTAAACATATTATAATATCCTATTCATTTCCTTTTAAAATAAAAATAACAAGTATATTTTACTATCCACAAAATCCTTATTCTACTAGTTACACTACTCACTAGTTGAGATACCATTCTTATACGACTACCTTATCCTATTTTTCTTAACATCTAAAATACTGTAAAAACTACTGCAAACACGTAAAATATAATGTCCTTATGTTCCTATGCCTATCCTATGATAATATACACATGTAAACGAACTGTCTCACGCACTGAGTCTATTCTGTCGTGCACAATATTATTATTTTTACAGAGCAATATCATCGTTCCTAGAGAAGTTTGATAAATTAACGATAGCTCGCGGCAACTTCGCGTGCGGTGAGCTGGAGCGATCTTTGCAATATCTAGAGTTGTATATGGACGAGATGAAGGACCGGATGCAGGAGCAACTGCCGTTCCTAGCCGAGATATACGCACTGTTAGACGAACCAGATTCAGTTGCTGGTAAGTGATAATAATACAGAAATTCTAATAATTATACACAGTAATAATAATACACTGATGCCATATGATAGACACACATCAATAATAATACGTATATTAATACGCGAAGCAAAAACTTTGTACCCCTTTTTACGCGCGGACGTAGGAGTATGAAATTTGGTACAGTTAAAGTTTATATGGAAAAGGAGTGCAGAATATTTTATTTATTATGCGATAGAAATAAATAAAATTAATGAAAAATCTTTACACACACTGCATGATGCATTTGACACATATGAATTATGGTCTAAGTCCGACCAATGTCAAATAAATAACACACATTTGCAGACCAGTAACTAGGAACGGAGTCAGCACAATCAATCATGAACCTTACACCTATGTAGATAAGACATATTTTTAGGTATTTTATCAATGAAGAGATCCGAACCGTCACTAAAAGAATTGATATTAGCTCAAGTAGTCACGGGTCGCTTGCAGGACGCCGCACTATGCTACGAAAGACTAGCACAAGAGGGACAATTGGATAGGCACAGCTTACAAGTAAGTCTCCTTAAGTATTGATGGTTTTTCATCGCCACAAAAAGTTCTGTCAATTGCAATTTCTTCTTTCTTTTTCTTGATTTGTCCTTCCACGCTACAACTGCAAAGAGTCAGGCATCGATATGTTTTTTGGTTAGCAACATCAGGCAAGGTCAGTCATTAGATGGGAGACAGTTTAGTGGCAGCAATGTTAGCAATGCTCAGCATAGATGCATGATCATTTATTAGAATTAGAACTGAGTGTCTCCGTGGTTCAGATGACACGTAAGTTGATGTCATCTAGACGCTAAGCTAAGTCAGAATCCTAACAGTAACTTGAATAACTCTGACACTAAGTTGGCCACTATACTTTCAATAAATAAGAAATTAAATCGCCATTGTAATCCGTTTATTCGTGTGGGAGCTATATATATTATACCTATTTCTATATTAAGCTGGGTCTGCTGCGCCAGTTTTCGAATGGAACATTGTTCAATGAACATTGAACATTTCCCGTCTGCTGCGACATGTTCAGTGAACAATGTTTTCTAAATAAATCCATCCGAGCTCATCCTCATCATCAGATGTTTTAAATTTATTTTTAGTTTCATTTGAGGTAGCATCCCAAATCACGGGTCTTTCACGTATCAACGCAATTAATAATAATATAGTCTCTGGATTCCACTCCATAGTCAAACCAAAACAATGTACACGTGCTAATAAAAAATCCGGTTGAAACGTCTTCCTCCGTCAAAATATCAAGCAGGCGAACGCGGGGAATGTTTTCCACAAGCTCCGACAAAATGTTAGAGAGGTTTTATTCGACAAAACACTCAAGCCACGCCCCTTATCTAATATTTTCGAACAATGTTCTGTTCAAAACATGGCGCAGCAGACCTGGCTTCACCCATGGCGTCGGCCAAGATAGACCGACATAGAAATAGACGTCAAAAAAGAATGGTTGTACCATTCTTTTTTACAGCGGTGGCCCAACATTGACAGGAAAGCTATACGAACATAGAATTTTATTTGTATGAATTATTCTGAAATTTACCTCTTTGTCTTTAGGGTATGATTGATTGCTACCTGGGTTTGGATCAGCCGTTCACAGCGCATCGTTTGCTAAGCGAACACGAAACTGAGGACAGTATGATGGAGTTGGCCGCTGAGCCTCTGTGGCGGCTGGGTCGCTTCGAACAACTCGACGAGCTGGCTAAGAAACCTATCGTAAGTAAAAATTGTGGTTAGAGAAAAATTGGTTACCAGTGTAGCCCTACTGGTCTAAAATAGATTATTATAATAGATCCAACCGTTTATTTTCTTTTTGACAGCACCAATAGAACGTAACTGCGTCATGTTACGCAAAAGTTCACTTTTAAATGCGAGGTTTTAAAAATATGACAACTGCCTAAGTTAGCTCCTTGATCCCGTAAAATAATCATCTTTGACAAATTGAGTCCATAAGTGCAGTAGTTTTTTTTATAAATTACATAAAATAACAAACGTTTTTAAAAATTTACGTTCTATGGTTATCAACATAGTGATGTTACGATTGAGATATCGATATTGTTTATTAACTATTTTTACACGGGTATAATGTAGCATTCTGATGTAGTATAAATATAGATAGGTATGAAATGATATGAAACAATTATTGTGACTTTTACTTTTATTTATTTATTAATCAAAATCAGATTCATCGTCGCTGTCACTCGAGCTATCGCCGACATTTATAATTAATTGTTGATTCATATTATCTATCGCCACGTGTTTATCCCAATCTGCCATTATAGTTTCTTGTGTTTTTTGAATTACATTTTGCCACTTTTCCGCAGTTACTTCCACACATGCATTTTTTTAATAAATCAAACATTTTGTTTGCCGTGAATGGGGGTTTTGTTTTATTTCGAGCGGCGTGTCCTTTTACTTGAGCCCATATTAATTCAATGGCATTGTATTGACAATGATAGGGTGGAAGTCTAAGAACCCAATGACCATGTTCTGCAGCTATTTCGTCGATCACATATCGTTTTGGGAAGTGTTTTTTTGTTCGTAATATATTTAGTAACTAGCTGACCCGTGCAGCTCCGCCCGCGCTTTTATTACATTTTGCTCCCCTTTTCTCCCTCCTACCTAGATTTATCTCTCTCCATATCTCTCTCTCTTATAAAAAAAATCTAATTATATGCTCTTTCTCTCCTCTCTCTCTTTCCCCCTCCCGCTTCGGTTTCCGTCACACTCCCCCTCTTCCTACCCTGTTATCCCCTCTCTGAACCCTCTCCCCCTCTCTCTTCTACGAACTGGCTCCTTCTCACTCCCCCCTTACTCCACCTAACTCCCCCGAGCCCTCACCCCATCGCCCCCTTCTCGAATCCCCTCTCCCTCTTTCTCCTCTCGTGCACCCACCTCTCGTTCTATATATCCTCGTCAATCATGGTATCAGCGGCATTAAATATACTTTATGACCTATTCTCAGACCTCCCCCATATGCACACATAATTTCATACATATCGGTTCACCCATCTATTTAATGACCTTGCCTTATGTAGCTTAACCTTAACCTAGCGGTATGAAATATACTGTAGGACCTAATCTCAGACCTACCCGATATGCACACTTTCATACAAATCGGTTCACCCATCTATTTAATGACCTTACCTAACGTTGCTTAACCTTAACCTACCGGGATAAAAAGTATCCTATGTCCGTTTACTGGTTCTAAGCTACCTCCCCACCAAGTTTCAGCCGAATCGGTTAGGCCGTTCTTGAGTTATAAATAGTGTAACTAACACGACTTTCTTTGATATAATATATAGATTAAAGTTCTATAGTTATTGTATGTTCAATTTCACCGATAGATGGCGCTGTTCATAATGTAAATCACGCTAACATCGTAAATTACTGTCTAATGATATTCGATAATGAAAGTTTTAAGTTTTCCGCATCTTTTATTGTTGCGACTGTAATACATACATAATCTAGTTTGGATCCGCTCGGGATTCACAGATTTTAACTTTTCAAAGATATAATGTCATATTGCTATCAGCAAAGTACTTAGAACAATACAGAAATCTAATGAAAATGTCCTGGGTGTACCGGACCGGCTTACCCCTTACAAAAATTTACCCTTCGCCAATGCCATATCTTATGCAAACTAAATGTCTGCTCAGTCCCTATTGTATATAGCGTAATAATACATATCTTAATGATTACATGATCAGTCTATAATTACTCTATTCACATACAAAGGAAATTACGTGGTAATATATGCAAGTAATGTTTCACTGCTTAGCCCCCTATGAAACATAGCGTGATGTTTTATATACCAACTTACACCTTGATTTCTACACAACACATCAGTGAAAGTCCTATCAAAATGCATCCACGGGTTTTCAAATGATACCTGGACGAACAGAACGACAGACAGACAGACAGACAGACAGACAGACAATAATTCCAAAAAAAATTGTTTTGGCCTCTATGTCGATAGTATAGTACCCCCAGATAGAAATTTTGGAAAAATATTCAATGTACAGAAAAAGTGCTCATTGAGTTTTATTATAGTATAGATAGATTGTACTTTTAGTAAGGAGTTATCAACATTTTCGCCATGTCGTTGAAGCCAGTCAATGATTACTTGTTTTTTGTCGGCCTGGGTCGGAATTTTATCAATTTGGTGTGAGTGATAGGCTGCGTTATCCATAATAATGACTGACAGTTCTTCCAATGATTGCACCATTTCCTTAAACCAACTTTCGTAAACCTCAGAATTCAGTTCTTCGTGGTACTCAATTGTTTTTTTGGATTTAAAGGCCAACAAAGCATCTGGCATGAATCCTTTCATAGATCCTGCTTGGCAAATGATTAGGCGTTCTCCTTTTCCCATCGGCACTGAGCTAGTGGAAGCAGCGGTGTCATCAGTCCAGTTCTTAGACACTGTGTGGTTCGCATTCAGCCAAGTTTCGTCAGTGAAAACAACATTTGACCAATCTGCAAGTTTTTGGCTTCGCTCAAAAATTCGCAACGAGCGAAAGCTACGTCGCGACGCTCCATCAATATTTTGCGTTTGTCCGATTTTTTATAAGTAAATCCAATTTCTTTCAAGACCTTTGCCAATGACGATTTTTGGCCTCGGAACAAATCACATTCACGCAAAGAAGCAACAAGTTTTTTAAGTGTTGGAACTTCTTTACGTAAGTAATAGTTATATATATGACGGCGTATAGCGTCTGCGTCAAAGTTGTCAACCGATGTCACACGACGTGGTTGGCGTTTTTTCTTCGGCGTACGAAGCAGTGGCGTGCACAGAGGGTAGGCAAAAAAATTTATTCGGCTTGTTTAACCTATTTTTAGTATATTAGTATACCATTTCAAATATCCATAAGCAAGCAAATACTATAGACATATTGATTTGCATTTCAAAACATTAACAAGTTCATTCAGCAGCTCCATACTGACAAAAATATTTTGCCTACCCTAGGATTTCTCTAAACAATCTTAATATTAAAAAATCTTAGTTCGGACATGCATTAACGTATTTTTTTTTTAATGTAAATGTATATGTTGGTAATGTTGATTAATTTAAGAATATTTATGCTGGAACACGAACAATTAGCATAAAGCATAAACAACTCGAAGATATTTTTGCCTGCTTTCTGTGCACGCCACTGGTACGAAGCTTATTCTCCTGCATGCCGCTTGTTCCGTAGGCTTCGGTAGTAATTTTTGTAACCGTAGGTGCACTAATACCTAACGCGGCCGCAACGCGCTCTCGCACTTGCGATAATGGTAAAAGCGGGCCGCCATTTTGATACTCTGCTTCAAAGTAATTACGAAGCTTGATCACCATTTCTCTCGTCTGTCCTGTCAGCACTGATCCTTTCGGCATTTTATAGTTCGAATATAAAACAATACAAAACTCAGCAAACAATGACTAGCACGGGTGTCTTGTTGCGAGTGACAGATGACAGTGACAAACACAAAATGGCGGTGGACCATTGAGTGTTGCTACCTTGAAAAAATACTGCTTACCCATAGACAAAAAATGGGGTAAGTAATAGAACGTTTTAAAAACCCCGCTCTAATATTTAGGAAGATTATTATTACGTGTCAATGTAACAAAAGTGATAATAGAATGACGTTCTACTACTTACTAGCGCCATTCCTACGACTGTTCTCTTTGCGCACAGACTCGATAGAAAAATGAATCGATATCGTGTCCACTATAATCACTTGGTCACAACACTATAACTGTCAAATTAGATCTGTAAAATAGAAAATAAACGGTTGGATCTATTATAGGTAGTAGAGTATTTTTCTCTAGTGGATGCATCGGTTCTCCCGATCAGCTGCTTGATTTTTGTCGCTGATAAAGCCAAAAAACAGTGAAGCTAAATAATAAAGTGTAGGAATAAAGGCAAATTTTATCAAATGTTGTATGATCTTCGATGATCACCAAAGCAGAGGCAGACCGAAGAGAGACCACATTTGTGCAGTAGTGACGACGTGTGACGCGTACAAATAATAGAACGGGCGGGAAATAGAAATTTGGATATCTTAAATGTATGCTTCTCGCTTCCCTCTCTCTCCACACCCTTCATCTGCCTGTCTCTCTTGCTATAGCCTAGCTATTCCTTAACTCTCCGCCTCTCCCTCTCCTGCTCTCTCTTCTCCTCTCTCGCACACTTGTGACTATAAATGTGAATTTGATTTATATTCATGAACTAGCTGACCCACGCAGCTCCGCTTGCGCTATTTTTACGTTAACTAAATTTTTAATAACAGACATTCGCTTCGAATACATAACCTCCTTTTTTATAGTCGGTTAAAAACTGGGACCCACTTTTTACTTGCTCTCCGAAGCACGGACCCGTTTAGTTCAAATGACGTTAAACGGTCACCCATCTATTTAATGACCTTACCTAACGTTGCTTAACCCGATCGATTACAAAACCGTGATAACAACTCTCTATGAGTGTTCCCTTAATAATATTTATTATATTATAAAGAAAAATTTATAAAATCGGACCAAGCGTATAACCAAGTACCCATTTTGACTTTAATCCCCTCTCCCAAAAGAACCGTGCTAGATTACGGGATAGAAAGTATCCTATGTCCTACCTCGTAGTAAGATCTCAAATCATGCCAAGTTTCATTTGAATCCATTCAGTAGTTTCGGCGTGATGCTCAGCCGAGATACAGACAGACAGACAGACAGACAGACAGACAGACAGACAGACAGACAGACAGACAGACAGACAGACAGACAGACAAAAATTTTAAAAATTACATTTTCGGCCTCAGTATCGGTTATAGAATGCCCTCCAAATATAATTTTCTAAATATCTTCAATGTACAGAATTGGACCTGTTACAGTTTTATTATAAGTATAGATTAAGCATTGCCTTTGTACTACTTAATCCTATATTTCTTCTTTAATTTCTTGATTATTTTGTGTACATGAAATATAAATAAATAAATCGATATGCTTGCAATTTAATTTCTGCTACTTTAATGGTGCCCATTGACGATACGTCCATCAATCCAAATGGCGTGGACGTCTTCCAAAATTGTTCCGTGAATGTGAAAAACGTTTGCCAATTTATTGGACGACGTCCAGCTTTGGATTTCCAAACGGATTGAAATCCATGCGTCCAATCCAAATGGACGTCGTCCGCGGCCGACTGTCAATGCGAAAAACGTGCACCACGCCATTTGGAAGACGTCCGATTTGTATGTGAATGGGCAAAACCGCGTCCATTTTTTTGAAATTTTCTTCTCAGTTTATGCTTTGGCGTTGACGGTCTCTGGCTGGTAGCTCTGTGGCTGAGTCTATGAAACGTATAAATAAAATCCCCGGATTGCATTAATGTTATCGCGGGCTTTCTGGAATATGTCTTTACAAATAAGCAGAGCCTCTGTACTATTATTTCCTATAATAATAATAGTCTAGGACAATCTACACACGGTCATCCGATCCCAAACTAGGCAGAGCCTGTACTATGGAAACCAGACAACTGATACTAATACATATATACTTTTAAACGTAATAAATACATAAATAACACCCAGACACTTGGCGGGAATCGAACCCACGACCTATCGGGTAGGAGCCAGGGTGTCTTACTACTAGACCAACAGGCCCGTCAAAAAAATATTATTATTATCATCATTAGCAGCCGATAGACGTCCACTGCTGAACGAAGGCCTCCCCCTTAGAAGGGAGGGGTTGCCATAATCCCCACGCTTGGCAGACGGCTTGGGGATCGCAGCATAGGTGGAAGATAAATCCAAAATAAAGACGCTGCTGCCCGTCTTCCTGTTCTCGCTTAGTCGCCTCTTACGACACCCAACGAGAGGAGATGGGGGGATGCTATTCTTACCCGGCACCCCACGTGTTTTTCATATAGCGTGCGACATTCGAAGTGACTGTGCGTACGGCCAAATGGACGTACGTCAATGTGCGTAGAATATGGAGTGCTTCCATTCGGAAGTATTCCATTTGGAAGCATTCCAAATGGACGTATCGTCAGTGGCTACCTTAAGACTGATTACCAAAGCTTATTGAAGTCTGGTCTACATTCATTCTAATTTCTACTGCATTCACCATTTTATCTTGTATTACCTCGTCGTACATACCTATAATGTTTTATATGTAATTCTAGCCACCATGTAAAGAGAACTGGGGCTTGCTTATGGGTCGCATCCTCCTCGCCTACCGCGGCCAGGACCAAGATACATTCATGACGTCTTGTAAGGAAGCAACGAGTCGATTGCTTTCTCAAATGGACGGCGAAAGCAAGGGGGAGAACGCACTGCGCAGTGGATACCAAAGTGTCCTTGGACTGCATATTATTACTGAAGCTAGCCATGCCAATGAAGTGTTAAAAAGGTATGTTGAATTAATTTAGCTTTTAACTGTCGCACCTACAAACGTTCATTATAGTTAATCCGCATTAATCCATTTCTTGAAATCGGGATATCATGACACTTGAAGCCGATTAATACTTAACTCGATGAGAGTGAGTAAAGATATCAATTATCTCTGATTCCATCGTAAAAAAAACAATCATAAACAGCCCCGAAATAATGAGTATTTAAAAAAAATAATTGATTCGAATTAAAGTTAATTGACGTTTGTGAGTGCGGTGAGTAAGTGTTAGGTTTCTAGAACATAGGGTCCTAGGTAGCCACCACCGCAGGAACCAATGTCTGACCATTGACGTGTCCCTTGCACCAAGTTACCTTACCTTAGAAAAACCTTTATATTAAATACGGGTGTCTGAGTATTTTTCCCAAGGTCGTTACTATGTCATGTTGCAACAAAATCTGTCAGTCCACGTGATATTTATACTTAGGGAATGAAATATCTCTAACAATAATATCTCTATTTTCTAAGTTTTCTGTATGTTTTACTTTGGTGTGCAAATAAAGAGTATTCTATTCTATCTCTTATTGTTGTATGTCGAATAAAACTTGGACTTGGTATATTATGGGGTACCCATAATATATAGTGGCATAATATATTCTCAAAGATCATCTCCCTGGTGATTCAATCCATTTACTCGTAAATATGTTACAAACTGTTGAGTACTATTATTTATGGAGTTCTATATTAAATAGAACTCTTTTTGCGGTTTGACGCAAAATGACTACTACGCAAAACGTCCAGTTCGCAAAATGTCAAATTCGCAAACCGTTCGCTTCGTAAAACTCCCACTTCCCAATGGGAAGTGGGAGTTTTACAAATGGGAAGTACCCATAATGGTCTCTTCGCAAATCATCCACTTCGCTGAACGTCCACTTCGCAAAACGTTCACTTCGCAAAACGTCCACTTCGCATAACGTCCTATTCGCTAAACGCCAACTTTGTATAACGTCCTCTTCGGAAAATTCCAACCTCGCATAACGTCCACTTCGCAAAATACGCACTTTGCATAACGTCCACTTCGCAAAATGACAACTTTAATATGATAATCAGTATGGAAATATCTGTCACATTTTTTTTTAAATTAGTATTTCGGGCTGTAAAAAGCCCGTTGCATGCAAAGTTCGACTAAAAGTAATTTTTAAGATGAAGATCGCGAAGTAATTAGTCCATATGAACATTAGTTTCTTCACCGACTCTTATATTGCAGGCTTATGAATCTGAGAGATGGGGACCATAAAAGTACAGAAATATTGAACCAGCTGTTGGACGAGTGGAGGCGGCGGTTATCTGTGGTGCAATCGGACGTAAGAACTATTGAGCCACTGCTCAGGCTCAGAAGGATACTATTACAACAAACTCAGGTAATATTATAATTTCATGGAAATATCAATGAAAATATATATGGCTCTTTATAGTACAGTCCTTGAATGTACATGCTATTTTAATGTTGAAGCAACTCCTTGAACCGACTCATCCGGGGACTGCGAATCATTTGAAAGCCTGCATTGGGGATCTTTGGCTGCAAAGTGCTAAACATGCCAGGAAAGCGGGCATCTTTCAACAGGTATGGATATAGCATAATGGTTAAATGTTATTTATGTGTTGTAGAATGTTACCTAAATTCAGTTCATTGATATTTCAACACGTTTTTTTTGTCGTATGGTTAGTGGCCAACCTCCCTTCTAAAGGGGAGGCCTTTGGCTGATGATGACGATGAACATATTCCAGTCGTACATGTACGTGCTGAACGCGGAGGAGTATCAGCCGGAGGAGTTGTTCATAGAGAAGGCGAAGATGTACTGGGCGCGCTCACAACACGATCATGCCTTTACCACGCTGCGCCGCGGACTCGACGACGCTTACCCTGCGGACCAAATGCTCACTGACCAACAGAGGTACTGGGGGATTCAAGGAGATATTATTCTACTTACACTGTCGCTGATGCTGTGATTGTAACAAGAAAAAAAGAGACTTAAAAAAATACCGGACAAGTGCGAGTCGGACTCGCCCACCGAGGGTTCCATACCATCATTGGCTGTATTAAATGTATTTTACTAGTCGTCTTACACCACAGATAGTAAGAAAACAAACCGAAAAACTAAGTTTGTTTGTCGGAGGTTTTTTTTTTGGATTATTAAAAAACTGTACAACTTAGAAAGATCATTTTATTATTCCTGTAAAATATAGATAGACATGTATTACCCATAATTATTTCAGATTTTTCCCTCCACAAACTTCGGAGATAGGGGGGGGGGGGGGTGTTGATGGTGGTATATATTTTGAATTTTTTTTTATCAGCCAAAAACTGCGTGACATAAACCAAAATAAAAATCTGTTTTGAAATGTGCAAATGAAGCCCTTTCATATGATATCCCCCACTCAATATAGTAGTCTCACTTTGAAATTTTGATGACCCATTTCGACCCCCATTATAAAAAAAGTTATAGTAAAAATATTTTTTTTTTTCATTTGCGATGGGGTTGGGTAATTAATATCTAAAACTATTCCATGTTTCAAATTGATAGCATCAGCGGTTACTGAAATATATAGGTGTGTGACAGACAGACAGAGTCGGACCATAAGGCTGCCTGTCCACCGAAGCGGAGCGAGGCCGCGGAGCGGAGAAACGGTGAAATATTAACCAATAAGATTGCACAAAAAAAAGGAGCGGAGATTTTGTGCAATCTTATTGGTTAATATTTCACCGTTTCTCCGCTCCGGTGGACAGGCAGCCTAAGGGTTCCTTTTTTACCTTTTATGTATAGAATCCTAAAAAGTTAACAAGCCCGCTGAGTTTATTGCCGGATCTTTTTAGTTGAGGCCAAGTTTTGATCCGGTGGTAGCGTTAAAACATATTGACCATTTGACTTTTTAACCTACTTCAAAAAAGGAGGAGGTTCTCAATTATAATAATACCAGCCCTTGTTTATGTCCCACTGCTGGGCACGGGCCTCCCCTCAGGATGAGGGGGCTTAGGCCATAGTCCACCACGCTGGCCAAGTGCGGGTTGTTCTCAATTAGTCTGTATATATATATTATATTTTTTTTATGTATGTTCGCGCATAACTATAAAAAAATCTTTCTTCCATCCATTCTTCAAACCATTGATTGGGTCCCATAAGAAAATTATCGCTTACGAATATGTAGTTCCTGAAAAAACAAGAATGGCGACTGCGCAGGAAAGCTGTAGGAAGGCCTATAAGATGACATTATGTCGCTTTTTAAGGACAAAAATGGTCATAACTCTGGCAAATATTTACCAATTTCAATGATTCTTTTTTTATTCCAAAGAAGAAACCACTGTGACAAATTTGTATGAATTTTATCACAACCGGATAAGAACTTCCTGGAGGACCATGAACGATGTGGAGGAATTTATCTGGTAAAAACCATAAAACTGATGTTCTCCATTACATTGCTCTGACAATTATGAACCGATTTCGATGATTATTTTTTTATTCGAGAGTAAACTACTATGATGATTCTATGCAAATTTCATTACGACCGGATATTTTTTTCTGAAGAAACATGAATTATGTAAAACTATGTAGACGATAATGTGATAACCTACCTAGATCATTTTACCGTCTTCGATGGTTCAATGAAAATATCACTAAAAAGGTTAAAATAAAATCTTTAAAAAAAAATTGAACCGACTTCAATAACACTGAAAAGTATAAAATAATTTAAATATTATTGAAGTTGGTGTCAAATATACACAGCAGGTACGCTAACACCAACTTCTATAATATTTAAATTATTTTATACTTTTTAGTGATTCAATGATTGGCGATGGTGATTCAGTCGGTTCAATTTTTTTTTTAAAGATTTTATACTTGGAGAGGTTGACTTGTGTTATTTATGTATATTTCTACCTGTGATTCACCGCCAGGCTGCACTCAGTTAATGAGTCATTATTATTTATCCCTTAGTTTTTGTATTGAAATCTAGACTATATGAACCTGTATATGAAACAAGCTTTGCTTCGGTTTCAGGAAAATATGCGCCAAAGCGAAATTGTTAATCGCCAAATACAACGACGAAACGACAAACGTCGACGTGGACGTCAACATTAGATATTACAAAGAGTCTGTGGACGTTTTCAAGCAATGGGAAAAGAGTTTGGTAAGTGGAGTAGTATGAAACATTATTTCGATATACAATGCTCCGTCTCCAATGCACGAGTTTTTTTTTGTAAAAAACACTTTTTGTTAAGAAGGAGACCAATAAAAAACCTTTTTGAAGGTGGAAGCCGGATTATGTGGGAGTTTTACCCACTAAAACTTTCCCGGTGGCCTTCATCGACGCAATATTGAGAGGCTTAGAGCCTGAGAGAAAAAAATGTAGTGTGTAGCCACACCGCCCCTATACATGTACGTTAATTAGTATATAAGGCAAGGATTGCATTAAGTTTGAGGACAGTAATAAACATCTTTAGTCGCAAGAAGGTCTTTCATTGCATGAATCCTGGCAGGGTCGTCCTCAAACTTAATGCTATCCTTGCCTTATATACTAATTAACGTAGATGTATAGGGGACGTGTCACCCATTCCACAGAATCTGAAGACAAAAGTCTTCAATCAGTGCGTCCTGCCTGTTATGACATACGGAGCCGAAACGTGGACACTCACGGTAGGGCTGGTTCACAAACTTAAAGTCGCTCAGTGAGCTATGGAAAGGTCTATGCTTGGAGTTTCTCTGAAAGATCGAATTCGGAACGAGGTGATCAGACAGAGAACCAAAGTTATCGACATAGGCCACCGGATTAGCAAACTGAAGTGGCAGTGGGCTGGCCATATCTGCCGTAGAACCGATAATCGTTGGAGCAAAAGAGTTCTTGAGTGGAGACCGCGAGTCGGCAAACGCAGTGTGGGACGTCCGCAAGCGAGATGGAGTGACGACATACGTAAAGTGGCGGCCAGAAATTGGATGAGGAAAGCAGAGGATCGTAGTCAGTGGCGTGATATTGGAGAAGCCTATGTCCAGCAGTGGACGACTGTAGGCTGATGATGATAGGGGAGGTGTGGCTACACTACAAAATATAGTGACGACTTACGTAAAGTGGCGGGCAGAAATTGGATGATGAAAGCCGAGGATCGTAGTCAATGGCGTGATATTGGAGAAGCCTATGTCCAGCAGTGGGCGACTGTAGGCTGATGATGATAGGGGAGGTGTGGCTACACTACAAAATATACCTACATGATTGTATCTTGACCACCCAACCAAAAATGTTATTCGAACGCTTGACTTCTGCCCGGTCGTATTGGTCTTCCATCCCATCGGTTTATAAGAGTAAAGGAAGAGAGATTACATCTTTCTGCGCAACCACTTGTGCACTATAATATCTCCTGCTAAGCTGGTTGATATCGTCAAACATTAGCCGCTGTGGCCGTATCTGTCACGAGTACGTTGCCTTTTATTAACTTTATTCAGGTATGTTTGGGAGCATACTACGAGAAAGTAAGCACTGGCGATGCGACCACGAGCTCTGGCACGGTGTGGTCCCGACGGTTGTACGCACTAAACAGCTACGGCAAAGCGTTACAGTACGGACACAAATATCTGTACCAAAGTATGCCTAGGATGTTGTCTATTTGGTAAGTAAAAGTATATAGGGTAAGTGGGGGGAAGACGCAAAGCGGGGTATCACAAAAACTCGCCTATAGGTAATGCCCTGGCTTTCTAGGCGACTTTTTGTGTTACCCCTCTTTACGGCTTCCCCCCCGCTTACCCTATTCCTAAGGTAAGAGGGGGTTGTTCCATTAATAAGCTTATAGGCCCCCCCATAAGCCCCCCATAAGGAGATGTATTGCGTGACTTTTCCTGCACTTTTATCCGCGATTGTATTGCCCTATATACTACACAAAAAATAGTTCCTTATTTTGTTAATTAAATGGACTGTAGTCGGAGTAAAAAAATAGACGTGCTTTTAGAAAGTTTTTCCTTTTGTATCGCAGTGTCGGTAACTATTGTTGTGTTCCGCTGTGAAGAATACTGTAACTGAAGAAACTGCACAAGGGACTTAATAGTTTTAAGAGATCAAAATATAGATCAGTTTTAGACTACTTGTTGTTAACAGCACTTTTGCGTGGTGTTAAGAAACTAGCCTGCCCATAAGCAGATGCACAGTACTACCACTCGACACCAGAGACATTAGCCTTTGAACATTGTCATTTATAAGCCCGGTCATTTCACCAGCTACAGTGCCCTTTACAGCAGGATGTATGACAATTGTATAAGTGTGATTTTATTTCGATGCAGGTTGGATGTAGAAGTGACGTCATCGGACACTAGCGCGCACTCTGTGCTGGCTCAGATGACGGATATAATAAAGACCTATTCCGAGAGGCTTCCTCTGTATTTGTATCTGACAGCGTTCTCGCAGATTGTATCGCGGATTTGCCATCCTGTCAAAGAGGTATCTAGAAAAATGATGAATATTTGGTTATTATTTTCAATAGCGCTTATCTGTGTTACATGATCGTTTTTTTTTTTTGACGCGGGGTAAATCTTCGAAAGATCGCCGGGAGCTGTGGGGCTCGACCGGGGTATGTGGGATTCTTACCTACTAAAACCCCCGCGACTGTCGCATCGGCACATGAGAGGGAGGACCCCAGGGCTCTCCGGTGGGATCTGCACCAGGGGCCCCTCAGTGCCTTGCCTTTGAGCCCGCCGCCGGGGGGCGCATTGTAGCCCCCCGGGAACCTGACACGGTACTCACGGGGACGGGGGTCGCAACCCCGCCGCCGTCCTCCTCGGAGTCGCCGCCGTACTCAATGGACGTTCAAAGGGCCCACACCCCGAACGTCCAGCGACCCCGAAGGTTATTCTATTGATCTAACCTAACTTTCATTATGTCTTATGCTAATAATATAACATGTAGTAGTTAGTGGGGGTGACTATACATATACCACACTTTCGTGCACTATAATATCTCCCGTTTAGATGGGTGATCTTGTGAAGAATTCATCATCATCATCAGCAGCAGCCGAAAGATGTCCCTTAGAATGAATGGGTTGTCATAATCCGCACGCTTGGCAGGCGGCTTGGGGATTGCAGTATCGGTGGTAGGTAATCCAATAGGAAGACGCTGCTGCCCGTCTTCTTGTCTTCCCTTAGTCGCCAACGGGAGGAGATGGGTGGGTGGTATTCTTACCCGGACACCCCACGGGTATGTGAAGGATTGGCCAGGACATACTGTATCTCGCTTCTGTTTCATTCAGGTGTATCTGCAACTTAAAGCGATAATAGTAAAGCTGATAATGGCGTACCCGCAACACACGCTGTGGATGATGCTGTGCGTTATAAAATCCAGCTACCCGCAGCGCATGAAGCGCTGCGCGGACGTGTTCGCCGACCCAAGGCTCAAAGAGCCGCACATGCTGAAGCTGCTGGGGGATTTCACGCAACTCGCCGAGAAGCTCATCGAACTGTGCAACAAACCAATCACGGATAATGTCTCGGTAAGATTTCTAATTTTATACAAAACTAGCTGACCCGCGCAGCTCCGCCCGCGCTGTTATTACATTTTGCTCCCCTTTTCTCCCTCCTCCCTTTATTTATTTCTCTCTCCATCTCTCTCTTATAAAAAAAACTAATTCTATTCTCTCTCCCTTCTCTCTTTCCCACTCCCGCTTCGGTCCCCGTCACACTCCCCCTCTTCCTCTCCCCGTTGTCCTCTCTTTGAACCCCCTCCCCCTTTCTCATCTCTCACCTTGCTCCCCTCACTCCCACCTTGTTCTATCTTAATCCCCCTCTCTCACCACATCACCGCCTCCTCGAATCCACTCTCCCTCTCTCTCCTCTCTTGCACCCTCCTTTCGTTCTATATAACCTCGCCAATCATGATAACTGGGATTCTTACCCACTTAAACCCCTGCGGCTGTCGCATCGCCACATAAGACGCCTGGGCCTACAGTGAGATCTGCACCAAATACCCCTCAGTGGGCATTATAGCCCCTGGAAACCTGGTACCGTGATCACGGGGACGGGGCTCGCACCGTCACCGTCCTCCTCGGAGTCGCCGCCGTCACCCATCTCTGTAATGACCTTGCCTAAAACGTTAGTCGTAAATTATATTTCATGCCGCTAGGTTAAGCAACGGCTTAACCTAGCGGCATGAAATATAATTTACGAACTATTCTCAGACCTACCCAATATGCACACAAAATTTCATACAATTCGGTTCACCCATCTATGTAATGACCTTGAATTATGTTGCTTAACCTTAACCTAGCGGTATGAACAACGCACAGCTATTTTTTCATTGGTGTAAATATTAGTGAAGTTTACGTTATATTGAAGAAGGGACAAATTCCAAGTTATCCCTAGAGATAAACATATAGGGCCTACCATCGCGGGCTTTTTTAACCGACTTCAAAAAAGGAGGAGGTTCTCAATTCGTCTGTATATATATTTTTTTTTTTTTTTTTTTATGTATGTTCGCGCATAACTCTGGCAATTATTAACCGATTTGAAAAAATCTTTCTTCTATCCATTCTTCAATCCATTGATTGGGTCCCATAAAAAAATTATTGCTTAGTAATAAGTAGTTCCTAAAAAAACAAGAATGGTGACTGCGCACTGAGAGTTGCAAGAAAGCCTATATAGATGACGTTTTAGTCGCTCGGACTCGCTCGGTCGGACAAAAATGGTCATAACTCTGGCAAATATTTACCAATTTCAATGATTCTTTTTTTATTTGAAAGAAGAAACCACTGTATTGAATCTGTATGAATATTATTACAACCGGATAAGAACTTCCTGGAGAACCATGAACGATGTGGAGGAATTTATCTGGTAAAAACCATAAAACTGATGTTCTCCATTACATTGCTCTGACAATTATGAACCGATTTCGATGATTCTTTTTTTATTCGAGAGAGTAAACTACTATGATGTTTCCATGCAAATTTCATTACGACCGGATATTATTTTCTGAAGAAACGTGAATTATGTAAAACTATGTAGACGATAATGTGATCATAACCTACCTAGATAATTTTACGGTTTTCGATGGTTCAATCTTTATATATGAAAATATCACTAAAAAGGTTAAAATAAAATATTTTAAAAAAAAATTGAACCGACTTCAATATCACTGAAAAGTATAAAATAATTTAAATATTATTGAAGTTGGTGCCAAATATACACAGCAGGTACGCTAACACCAACTTCATTTTAAATTATTTTATACTTTTCAGTGATATTGAAGTCGGTTCAATTTTTTTTTTAAATATTTCATTGTAGACCTTGTTATGGCGTACGATACTGTAGTACATTATTTTGATCTATCTCGTAGGGTTTAATTCAATTCAATTCGTTTATTATTGCAGTAATATGGGTAGATACAGAGGGTCTTAGAAATAAACATGCGTGATTCGCCATATTCAGCCATTGAGCCATTGAGCCAAAGCCAGCCAGCCAGCGTTTGCAATGTAAGCGCAAAAATATGTGTTTATTTACGTCATCACATTTGGTTTATCACATTAGAAACCAATAAAATTATCAGTATTTCTGTACTATATTACGCATGTATTATACATATTATAAACCTTCCTCTTGAATTACTCTATCTATTAAGAAAAACCACATCAAAATCTGTTGCGTAGTTTTAAAGATCTAAGCATACATAGGGACAGACAGACGCGGCGGAGGACTTTGTTTTATAATATGTATAGATATGTATACATGCATGTGATCTAAAAGTATACAACTTATTTTTTACGATTCGGCCGTCTACGGAACCGGAGTTTCGGAACTGGTTCCGATCGAGGCTTTTTATTTCCTTGTATGGAACTGGTTCCGATCGAGGCTTTTTATTTACTTGTATGGAACTGGTTCCGATCAAGTAATTATCGTATTCCACCAGCCGTGATCATAACTGAAGTCTCTACTTCAGTTATGATCACGGCATGTGTATGTGTCTCTACACAGACAGGTCTATAGCAAAAGGTATAATCCTACTCCTACTAATATAATAAACGTTAAAGTTTGGATAGATAGATGTTTAAGCTTGTTTCGCGCAAAAACTATAAAACGAATTTAACCAATAACTAGGTAGGTACTTAACCCCATTGTATATTAGAAATAATCATACAACTATAAAGTAAACATGAACATTTATTTCTGTTTTAACATTTGGTCTTACCAAGTTATTAACAAGAAAATCAAATCTTCTAATCTATATCTTATATTTAAATATGAAGGAGGATTCCATGAGTGACGTGATTTTTGGAAATTTAATCCTTAAGTGGGTTAAATAGGGTGTCATCGTATTCGAAACTTTACGAGTCGATTGACTCGAAGCTCACTGAAAATATTTTCCGAACAAAATAAAGAAAGATATCCCGCGGGCGGTTGCGCTAGAGGTTAGTCAAGTTTGTATGGAAAAAATTATTACACTATTTGCACGCATCATCAAAAACAACAGAAGTCTTTATCAAAGTTACGAGCATAGATGGGGACAGGAATAGGGAGAGAGAAGAGGGGGGAGAAGAATATATAAAAAAATACCAGAAACTAAAAATTGTAGTGCAGGTAAAAAAATGAGGGCGAAGCTGCGCGTGTCAGTTAGTATACCTATATAGGGTTACTTCCAATTAGCAATTACCTAGTACCACATAAAAAAAAATACCAGTCAAGTGCTACCAGTCGGACTCGCGCACCGAGGGTTCCATACCATCTTTGGACGTATTAAAGTAATTTTACTATTCATGTAACACCTCAGATAGCAAAAAAAAAAACCGCAAAACTAAGTTTGTTTGACGAGGTTTTTTTAGGATTACTAAAAAACTGTACTACTTAGATAGATCATTTTATTTTTCCTGTAAAATATAGATAGACATGCAGTATCCATAATTATTTCAGATTTTTCCCTCCACGAACTTCGGAGATACAACAGCCAAAAACTACGTCACATAAGCCAAAATAAAAATCTGTTTTGAGATGTGCAAATGAAGCCCTTTCATATGATACCCCACTCGATATAGTAGTCTCACTTTAAAATTTTGATGACCTATTTCGACCCCCATTATAAAAAAAAATTAAAAGAAAAAATACATTTTTTTTATTTGCGATGAGGTTGGGTAAGTAAGATCTAAAACTATTCCCAGT
The DNA here is from genome assembly GCA_911728495.1 of Furcula furcula. Classification (NCBI taxonomy): domain Eukaryota; kingdom Metazoa; phylum Arthropoda; class Insecta; order Lepidoptera; family Notodontidae; genus Furcula; species Furcula furcula. Next base: position 10,575,590 of record OU452250.1, read on the forward strand.
TTCAAATCGATAGCATCAGTGGTTCCTGAAATATATAGGTGTGACAGACAGACAAGTCAGACCATAAGGGTTCCTTTTTTACCTTTTAGATACCTAAAAGGAAAAGGAACCCTAAAAAGGTGAAAAGAAACAAATGAATCCTATTAATTAAGTTTCAAATTTTGCTAATTAACAAAAAATATCCATTTTTGGGTGAACTGGGTCCACTGGTTACGTAAAAGTAAATAAAAAGCCTCGATCGGAACCAGTTCCATACAAGTAAATAAAAAGCCTCGATCGGAACCAGTTCCGAAACTCCGGTTCTGTAGACGGCCGAAGCGATTTTCTAGTATACCCTAGAGCGAAAAGTGTTTTGTACAAAATCAGTTATATAATCAATGGCTATTAACCTTCGTTATATTTTATGCCCAAAACATATTAAATATTATTCAACAATTTAGTTAGCCATTATTTTAAGTAGGCACCAGTTGTTCAACTACGTTTCTCTACTGCACCCGCACTATCCATACCCACTTCCATACAGATGCGTCGTCGTTTTATGATAATCTGTGTATTGGCCTTAGAGGAGATACCACTGGAGAGAGCATGATGCGCTAACCCCTCTGCCAAATTTTTGTTCATATGTTCAGGTCATTTTTTATTTGTGTGCGTATCTTTTTGAATGTGTTGCGAGTTTATTATAGTGTAGGTTCATAGAAGCATGAAGAGTTTGCATTAGACATTTGCAAGATTATACGTGAAATTGTATCTGTGTGTGTTTACTTCGCCTCTCGCACCCCGCAATAGTGCCACGAAAAGTTTGTTCGGGGAATTGACGCGATACTAGCTCCATTCTAATTATTCTGAGGTATTGGCTAAGTGACGTCACTTAGCCAATACCTCAGAGTAATTAGACAGTCATCCATTTATGGAGCGTTTGCGATGACGTGACCGAATTCAAGAAAACGTGTATTTTAATTCGTTACAAGCTGACACGATTTTTTTAATACATTCAAATACGGTATTACGATGTATTACGGTATCAACACTGTTTGTACGATGTGTCTTGATTTTGGTAGTGTGTTTTTCACAGATATCGTTCATGAGACTAAATTAATAATGAACGTCACGACGTGATATATCTAAATAGGTGCCTTATTTATTAGTATTAGTTTGCTAAATGCCAATATTAGTACACTATAATTGAAATACCAAACAAAATTCGTATGTTTACACGCACTTACGACTTCGTAGAATTCCTATTTCCACAATACGTTTCATTTGGTTGTTCAAGGTTGTTTTTCCTTTTTTTTTATCCGTCGACTTGTATTGATATTTATCATGCCTGACGATGTGACCCAATTACGCTACTGTACGCTGCTTAATTATTCGAACCAGTTCCACTTTTTTGGACTTTCAGCGGAGCACTTCGACATTTGTCAGCTTTTGTGTCCAACTAATACGAAGCATGCGTCGGTACGTCCTCGTTTCGAAAGCTTCGATCTTTCGTCTGTTTTTTTTTTATTGTCCACGCCTCACATCCGTAAAGAATATGAACAATAGAATATGAAGTATTTATTGGCTTCGATTATTCAAATAATAGGGCGATCGCTTGCGTTAAAAAACATGGTTCGCAAGTTCAAACCCAGCTCGCAACTCTGATTACTTTAATTAATCATGTGCGATTGTTACGTTTCGGTGACGGAATACATCGTGAGGAAACCTGCATGTCTAAGAAAGCCTTGAAAGCTTTCGAATGACGTGTGAAGTCCGCCAACCCGCACTTGGCCAGCGTGGTGGACTATGGCCTAAGCCCCATCTTGAAGGTAGGCCCGTACCCAATGGTGAGACAATAACAAGGGCTGTAAATAAACTATATTAAAAAAATAAAAACCGACTTCAAAGTAAATTATCTAAAAAGAATAAAATAACGAAAATATTATAGAAGTTGGTGTTAGCGTACCTGCTGTGTATATTCTGCACCAACTTCAATAATATTTTCGTTATTTTATGCTTTTTAGATAATTTACTTTGAAGTCGGTTTTTATTTTTTTTTAAATAGTTTATTTAACACTTTTTAGTGACTTATTTTACCAAGATAAGTATCAGCACTATCACGCAACTCGAACGTCTACATTACAGTAACTTACTGAAAACATAAAAAGTTTATATCTCTTAAACTACTGGACCGATTTTGATGAAACTTGTACTCTACCCTAAGTTGAAAAATACTCTAACTATTGCAAAAGAAAAGAAGAATTTTTGTAATCGGACTTGTAGGACTATTAATATTACATACATACGCGTCGAATACAGAACTTCCTTTTTTGAAGTCGGTTAAAAAACAAATTAATCCGATTTTATGAACTGGATTAACGATAATTAACACTATTTGACGTTTGCGGGTGCGACTGAAAGTCTTGCCCTGCAAAAAATACCGTTAATTATATTCTTTGCGTTTGCAGAGCACCACGGTGTCCTCTCTAGTGCGTAGTCTACCGCGCCTACTTGCCGGCGACAATTTCAGCCACATAATGATGCCGTTCCAAGAGTTCTGCAAGATCGTGTTGCCGTCCAAGGCGGCGCGGCAAGAGCGTATCGACTTCAACATACCTACGGAACCGCCAGTGTACATCGCCGGCATTAAGGAGCAGATCAGCATATTGCCGTCTTTGCAGAAACCTCGGAAAGTTACATTGAAAGGTGATTAAGGGTTTTTATAAAGAACTTAGGTCTATAACAAACAGTGCGTTGTCGTTGGTAAGCGATACGATTGCTAGACAGCTGCTTTAGATCACCAGCTTCAGTGCCCTTCACATCGGCATTCAGAAATTTTACTAATCGCTACTTGGTGTTATTGCTGTGTGTGGCACTGGATATTGTATAGTCCCTTGTACACGGGATCTACCAACATTTTTTTTCTGTCATGGAGGAAACTTTCAAAAGGTTTCCGTAGAGGCGGAGCCTGGATTTTGTGGGATTTTACGTACTAAAACCTCCACGGTGGCCTTCATCATCATCAGTAGCCGTAATACGTCCATTGCTGAACAAAGGCCTTAGAAGGGGGGGGGGGGGTTGCCATAATCTCCACGCTTGGCAGGCGTCTTGGGGATCGCAGTAGTAGATGGTAGGTAATCCAGAAAGACGCTGCTGCCCGTCTTCTTCTTTTACTTTAGTCGCCTCTTACGGGCACCTTACGGGAGGTGATGGGTGGGTGCTATTCTTACCCGGACACCCCACGGGAAGGCCTTCATCAACGCTCTGAAAAGGACTGGGTGGACCGGGAGAGCACGCTCACCCCATGTTTTCCTTTTAACAGGTTCGGACGGCAAAAACTACATAATAATGTTGAAACCCCGCGACGATCTCCGCAAAGATTACCGACTGATGGAGTTCAATGGGGTCGTCAATAGGTTCTTGCAAGACGCCCCAGAGACGCGGCGTCGTAGGCTATATATACGGACATACAGCGTTCTGCCTTTGAACGAGGAATGCGGCTTGATTGAATGGGTGCCGAATTTAGTAGGCCTAAGGCCTATATTGATGCATATTTATAAACAGAAAGGTAAGATCCACCGTATTCATAGGGTATGGCTGTTGTGTGTATAGTCGAATCAATAATTCACTAGAGTAAACTGACGTTTATTGTGTTACCAGTTCTTGATGAAAAAAAAAAATAGTGAAGTGACAAAATGATTGTATTGATCACTTAGTCAGTACTTGTGAGCAAAAGATACATTCGTCCACTCAGACCAGAAGTTAGAAGCCAAATGATAAATAAGATGACGGCGTGTCACGGCGAATATAAAGCCAAGGTCAATTTATTCCCACCGACTTGGTCTGATGTTTTTAAGATAAAATTATAGCCCATGCAGCCGTGTCGTTCTTCAATTTCACTAGATTTATTTATAATTATCATCTATTGACAACTAAATATAATTTCTATTTAAAATTATTGTTAGTATTAGATATGTTCTCATTAACTTTGAGCAAGTGATTGAATCACTATAGACTGGGAACATCACTACTACTATTACAAGTCGCGTCACATAAAAAGAACGCTAGCGGTCAAGCTGCGCATTAGGCGATTTATCGGTCTATTTGGTGGTATGAGGTGGGCCCGGGGCGGGCGGGTCACGCGCCGCATGCTTGCAAGAGCGCTATTGGTTCGTCAGTTGAACTTAGCTTCCCGCGCTGTGTCCACGTTACGTTCGTTCTCAAAATACCATCGCGCACAACAGTTTTTAATTACGAAAATGGTTTTACATAGAAGAGTTAGAAAAATTATTTATGATGTATATTGTTTTATGAAGAGAGAGGCTGATAATAATTCAGTAGATAATTTAAACCAATGTATGAAACGGACCGCAGAGGCAACAAAATGTGATGATGATGATGATTCTGACGGTTCAGATGATGGTGAAGGCGACAGCGATGACGATGAAATGACCACCTCTAGCACAAAAACCGCGTCCTTACCTGGTTTTCACGTCACCCACGATGACTTAATGGAAGGACTACTACCAGACCCCATTACTTTATTTTTTTGTATATGTACTAAATTAGATTATACAGTCTACACTGAATAAAACATGTTTTTATTTCCATTTGATATTCTATGTAATATATTTTTAATGTGCCAACCAATAACTGATACGATGTCGTGACCGAAATGCTTAGTACTTTCGTGCGCGATTGTACCCATGCGCAAACACACCCCCTTCCCTTTCTTCCAGCGTTCTTTTTACATGACGCGAACTGTAATATGGTAATATTATTTTACAAAGTGACATTAGCAAATGTCAGTTTAGTCTACTGAATTATTGATTAGACTTTAGTAGTCGTAGACCAACTTTTTCCTTGACCCGCTAGATTGACACACTAACTGCCGAACCTACAAACGTCGATTAAAGTTAATGCTGATTAATTCATTTTTTGAAATCAGATTATATCGACACTAGAAGCCCATTAATATTTAATACGCTGATAGTGAGTAGATATAACAATTATCTCGTGATCTATAATCGAAATTAATCATAAACGACTCAGACAGTCGAAATAAATAGATTTTAAAAAGTAACTTAATTAGAATTAAAATTAATTGGGGTTTGTGAGTGCGGCCGTTAGTTTTTTTCATTAAACCTCGTGACGAGACAAGCAAGACTTTTGCCTAATGGTAAGTTTCACGCCTGCCTATAGACAGCTGCATAGTACTGCTGCTCGTCACTCGAGACATTAGTTTTTAAGTCTCTTGTGTCCGGTAATTTCACTCGGTGCAGTGCCCTATAGACTGGAATACAGGAATGCTTACTTCAAGCAGTAGGTAGCATATCATACTTGACATGAGTAAAGATGTAGCGTACATACGTAGTTTATAGCACTGTCACTCTCTCTCAAAACAGTAAGGTGGAAATAATATTGCTATTAGTGGTGATGGTACAGGCCCTGGACGGCCCCTTGCAGAATGAACCTAATACTTTGTCCGTATTGGATTTTAGTTCAAATGCCTGTATATATATTATTTTTCACACCACCTGCTCGATAATGTTGCATTATGTGTCATATAACCTTAACCTAAAGTAGCTCATTATATTCCCTATAGTCTAGCCGGGTAATAATGTTGTACTAAACTCCCTTGGGTAATAATGTGATTTGTTTTTTTTTGTCCTTTAGTTGACCCTAATTGGGAAGGCAAAGGGTTCTAGCTCATACAGCCTTGTCAAAAGTAATCTCGTAATAAATCAATTTGTAGCTATGCCTAAGCCAATTCTTCTATTTTTTTACCACGGAGACTCTTTACAGTATATATACCACTCCCTCTAAGCAGAGACTTGCATGAAAAAAATACATTTGAAAATCGAACCGAGCGCCAGGAGCCGAATTGGAGCCGAACCTTGTTCTAGGTTCTAGAAAAGAAAAAATAGATAAAAAGAAGGCGCTAACGCTGTTGATCAATATCATTGCTGTTGATATTATTATTTTAATTCTATTCAGTTTTGTATTTTACTGTCTCGCCTCGCAGTAGGTGTGGGCGCGAACGCTGGAAATCGGAGTGTTGATGTTATTTTATTTCTAGCAGTAAGTATTTACTTAATAATAAATACACTTCATTGTACCATTGAGATTTTACACCAAAACTTACATGTAAATTGAATAATACGTTGATGATATAAAAAGGTGGCCTTATAGCTAAAAAGCAATCTCTTCCAGAGAACCTAAGCAATCTCTTCCTAGTATTTGTATTTCATTACCTCGCAGTAGGTGTGAAAAGTAGTATATTCTCCTCGGGGATAAAGGTGTCTTTGTCTTGGGCGAGCTTGAATCTCTCGCTGTACTCAGGATTCTAGCATTAACTCCCTCGCTTTGCTCGGGAGTTAACTCTATACTCCCTCGCTACGCTCGGGAGTTACTAGAATCCTTCGTTATGCTCGCGATTCAATTCCACGCCCGTGACATAAGACACTGCTTTATCCCCTTGGTGCATAAACTACTAATAAAACCCTTAGTAGTCATATTAAAAAAATAAATAGAGTCGAACAGTGTTTACATACCAAAACTCCTTTAATCGAACTTACACTTGATAGGAAGTACAGATTCATGATAATATCGTTATTAATACACACCAATTGATAACCACAAGAATATTAACCAGCACTACTGCATTATAACAACTCTAGTGACAGAATGACAGAGTGACCGTTCTATACGATTACTCGCACAACCGTTCCGCACGAGATCTAATAATTGAATGTCCCTTGCACCGCCAGAGCAGTGACATTTATATGCGTTCGGTCGGGCATTCCACCATTCTACCCTCCATTTATTTTATTCTACCCCACATTTTATTTCTTATTGTTCCGTAATATCTAACAATATGTTAAGGGGTACTCTGATTTTAATGGTGTTTCGTAGAAATCCAACATTCGTGAATCCAATGTTATCTAAGGACAATTCCCTAAACTTACTCAGAAGCATCGCCACCATCGACAAAAGAGGACTGTAGATATTTTTTTTTTGTTATTGAATAAACAGGTATTCACACAAGTAATAGGGAGTTGAAAGAAATGATGTGTTCAAACAAGGACCCGGTTGAGAAAAAGCGGAGGATATACGAGGAGCGACTGTTGCCCCGACACCCGCCTGTCTTCCAAGAGTGGTTCCGAAGAGTTTTCTCTGATCCTTACGGATGGTGAATATAATACTTATATCTTGAATGCTAGTAACAGAGTTTGATACTTTTTTTACTACGAGACGGTTTGTTCTTGTTCTTGATGATCTCTTGTTATCAAGGATATAGCAGCCGAAAAAGGTCCATGTGGAAGACGCCCGCCGCCAAGCGTGGGGGGGGGGGATTACCCACGCTTGGCGGCCGTCTTGGGGATCGCAGTATAGTTGGTAGGTAAACAACTAGAAAGACGCTTCTGCCCGTCTTCTTGTTTTCTCTTAGTCATCTCTTACGGACACCTAATGGGAGAAGATGGGAGGGTGCTGTTCTTACCCGGGCACCCCACGGGTCATATGGACAATAATCCTTAATATAAATTTGTGACGAGACGGCAAGACTTTCTCACGAAGGGCAGCTATTCATCTGCCCCTAGACAATTTGCATCGCACTGGGGATGTTCCATTAGAGTAGAACCCAATAATTTTTCAGTCTACCAGAGATGTATCATCCAGAGATTTAGTGGGCTTGCCCATCTACAACATCGTCACCGCTTACCATCACGTGAGACTGCAAGCACTAGTCATATTTATTTTAAAAAAACGGATGTTTTTTTTTTTACTCAATATAAGCCAGTGCTTGACTGCAGTCCCACCTGATGGAAAGCGGTGACGCAATGTAGGATGGTATAGCACACTGGCTTATTAAAAGCCTGCTTTAATAATCATAGTTTATTTTAATGATTTTTATTTCAGGTACCAAGCAAGGTCGGCTTACATACGAACAACAGCTGTTATGTCCATGGTGGGATACATTTTAGGTAAGTTTTAGTTACGTAACTTAAATTTTTAAAAACTTTCTGGTGGTTGTACGGCACAAAGGTTCCTGTGTCCTTCTCGGTTTAAATAAAATAAATATTCCATGGGATGAACTAAAGGTGTACTGTACACTCGCGGTCATATAATGTTTACCAGTTTAAGGACTGTGGTTGATTTGACATCAAACACCTTGCGGACGACGTAAACGTATTCTGATCGCTTCTGTACATATACGTTAGTTAGATGATAATTTATTACTCTGACGCCGCACTTACAAACGTCAATGATACCTAATAAACATTAATCCGGTTCTTGAAATCGGATTATTTGGACACTCGAAGCCAACTAATAATTTATACTCATCAGATAGTGAGTAGAGATATCGATAATCTCGTACTCAATAATAGGAAATAAGCATAAACGGCTCCGAGAGCAAATAAATTAAAAAATATTGGTCTGATTAGAATTAACGATAACTAACGTTCGAAAGACCATCCAATTCTTAATTAATTACTTAACACATTCCTAATTAGTACCTACTAGACATGTGCGCCGCGCCGGCGCCGCCACGCCGCGTCAACCCCGCACGCCGCCGCCGCCGCCGAGACTTGTTGGTCGGCGTGGGTTAAAATGAAAATCATCATCATCAGTTTAGATCAGTCCACTGCTGGCCTGGATATAGGCCTCGCCCAAGGCACGCCAATGAGTCTTATCTTCGGTTCTTCTCATCCAGTTTCTGCCAGCCACGTGGCTCCTCTTGGTCACAAGGCATCTCACCTTACGCCTCCCGATTTGCGGTCTCCACTGCAATATGACCAGCACACTGCTACTTCAGCTGGCTAATCCTTTGAGCTATGCCGATCACTTTGGTTCTCTAGCGAATCACTTCATTCCGTATTTGGTCCCTTAGAGAAACACCCAGCATACCTCTTTTGATAGCCCGCTGAGCGACTTTGAATAGGTGGACTAGACGTACCGTGAGAGCCACGTCTCGTCTCCGTATGTTATCACGGGTATGACGCAGTGATTAATTACTTTAGTCTTTTTGCATAGCGGTTTTGGCGGCGAGAAGATTTGATTAAGTTTTCCGAATGCTGCCCAGTCTAGCTGTATTCTCTTTTTGACTTCCTTCTTTCTCAAAGTTGTCTTTACCTAGTTGTAGTGCCTGCCGTAGCTAATTTTTTTTTTGGGACAATCGCACCACTCATTCCTACCACTGAAGACACCGAAACCTTCGGCGAGTCCCTTCATCATCATCATCATCAGCCGGAAGACGTCTACTGCTAAACATAGGCCTCCCCCTTAGAACACCACAATGAACGACAATTGGCTATTTGCATCCACCGGTTACCTGCGATGCGCACAATGTCGTCTGTCCACCTAATGGGAGGCCTGTCTACGCTACGTCTTCCGGTTCGTGGTCGCCACTCGAGAACCGTGCTTCCCCAACGGTTATCGGTTCTTCGAGCGATGTGGCCTGCCCATTGCCACTTCGACTTGCAGATTCTGAGAGCTATGTTGGTGACCTTAGTTCTTCGGCGAATCCCCACATTTTGGATTCTGTCGCGCAAAGAAACTCCGAGCATAGTTCTCTCCATGGCTCGTTGTGTGACTCTGAACTTCTCTAAAAGGCCAGCAGTTAGAGACCACGACTCAGTGCCAAATATCATCAGTGGCAACACACACTGGTTAAAAACCTTCGTCTTCAGGCACTGCGGTATTTCGGACGAGAAGATATCGCGTAGTTTCTCGAACGCTGCCGATCCGAATTGGATTCTTCGAGCAACCTCTTTGTCGAAGTTCTTCGAGTGTATCGTTCCCAACAACTTCCGGTACGGGTGTAACATGGACATTAGACATGATCTTCGTCTTGTCCATGTTCATTTTGAGACCCACCTGTATGGAAACGCTACTGCGGTCGCTGAGTATCGTATTGAGGTTCTCCAGCGACTCTGCCATAATGACTATATCATCGGCAAAACGAAGGTGAGTAATGTATTCGCCATTGATATTGATGCCGAATCCGTTCCAGTCCAAGTCCAAGGCGAGTCTCTTGGAAACGCTAAATTGTCTTGGAACCCGCAACAAATTTAATTTAAAAGGCAGATAGGAGGATTTGGAAAGACATAAATTTCACTTCCCTCATTTGCAAAGCGGGTGACAAGCAATGAATTAACAGAAAGTCGATATACTCCTGACATGACCTGCCCTAGGTAACTCCTGAAAAACTTCGAGGGGAACCCCATTGACGGCAACTGGGCCCGGAACAACGTGCTCGTTCATCATGACATTGGTTTTATCCAAATTATTCATCCGGAGACCGATGGGGTGTAAAGAATCAGCCAGGTCATTAAGTTTTAGGGATATAACATCCCCCTGTCTCACTTCTCGGCATAGGTGGATATGTTCAGATCGCTTGTTCTGTATCAGGTCTCGGTGAAGTCAAAAGCCTTCTCATAATCCACAAACGCTAAGCCCAGGACCTGATTGTACTATTCAGTCCTTTGTACAATCTGCCTAACTGTGTGTAGCTACCTATATGGTCGTTGGTGCTATACCCGCTTCGAATCCCGGCCTGCTCTGGGGATTGGATCGAATATGTCGAGTCTTCGTGCATGAGCCGTCTTGCCGACTTGCCGTTCGGTTTAAAATAATAAGTTTATTAAATAGGTACTAGCTTGAGTAAACTCTCTATAGCCGTGCTTTATGAAACTAAAACTCGTAGTTTTTGTTGGAAATACTTCGAAAATCTTGTTATTAAGTACTTAGTAGTAAGTACTTACTGAATGAAACAAAAGAAAATAATTTTGTAGCTAAAACAATTGTTTCCTTTTATATTTTAAATAAAACAAACGATTCATGCATTATTCCTTATTTTATAAAGATTTTTTGATAGTTCACATAAATTAGCCACGCCGCCGGCGCTACGCCGCCGCCGAGCTGGATTCATCAGCACGCCGCCGCTGCAAAATTTGGGGGCGGCGCACATGTCTAGTACCTACCCATTTAACTTTTTTCAAAATTTCTCAAATGTTTAACTAACACTTGTGCACTATATGTTCACTGCTTGTACCTAAATTTAATTATTAGTAGAAACATTGTTGGCTAGACGTTTTAATTGTATGTTCGATATAATGAGCTATTTATGCTGTTTGTTTCTCTTATATAAATAAATAAATAGAAAGTCAGACTCTGAGCTAAGACGAAAAGAGCAGGCATCTACTTGCCTCGTTACCAATTTGTTTAAAATCCATGTAACGTATAGTGCATTTGTCAATTCTGAAGGTTGAAATATCGTGTTCTACATCAAATATTCAACAGGTCTCGGTGATAGGCACGGAGAGAACATATCCTTCGATTCAACGAACGGTGACACAGTACACGTGGATTTCAACTGTCTATTCAACAAAGGAGAAGCTTTTGAGTGGCCTGAGCGCGTCCCGTTTCGACTCACCCATAACATGGAGGCGGCCATGGGACCGCTTAAACACGAGGGAATGTTTCGGTGAGAAATAGTTTATTTTTGTTACGATTCAGTGATAGAATGAGAGAGATGTTTGCCTATATCCTATTATGAGTCTCGGGCGTAAACAAAAGCGGTCGTACTGTTACGGTTCCGGAGTTTTCTCGAATGTTCGGAGCGCCTATAGTCTTTAAGTAATGTTTACATTGAACACGTACTCGTACGTCGTACTTTTCTTGGGTCGTTACCGGTTGTGCCTTTGTTACTATTGTTTATGCTTCATGAGCAGTTCAGAACACTCATGTACTAATTTCTCATAAAAAACTCTATACATAACATCTTTAATTTTTACATACAAGTAACTCGTTTTTAACAGTTTACGCTAGAAAATATGAAAGTCTAAAAATATGAAAGGTTCCAGCATTGTATACATTACCATTTCACGGTACGAACGCATGCCAAGCACTTCTTCTAACGCGCAAAATGTACATCAGGTTTTAAATGTTGTAATTTGCATCTAATGACGTTCTTATAGTCATTATACAGTTTGATCTTCACGCGTCGGTGCGCACAATCTGTTTGCACAATCTGTTTACATGAAAAATTGTCGCGGTATTTATTTGCTTAAGGAACTCGTGTTTTTTTGTTCTGCATATGGATTGGACATATAGCGTCACACTTTACGCTATAAAGTTTGATCGCGATCCTGCGTAAGTAGTAAAACTGTCGTAAACGGTAAGGTTGGAGACCCTAAATGTTACAGGAAAGATCTAAGGTCTGATTAGATCCGCTCTACATTAGAAACCACATTGCACAAAGCGTTCCATAAGACTTCGGATCGTTCCGACAAAACTGTCAATAGCATCCCAAACCGCAAGTCGCCCTTAGCTTTGAGGTATCGACGCAAGGAGGGTGTTAAAGTAATCGCTGTAATGACAGTAAGAGACGAAGTTTAGGTCTCTGAGCTCGCTTCAGTGCGGTCTTCTGCTAAATGGAGTTATTTCTCCAGTTGAACTCATATGTATGGAATGGATTACCGGGGAGAGATAAGAAAATGCACAAAAAGTTATTAGTCGAAATGATGCGACAGGTATATTAAAAAAAAAAGTATATAAGTATTCTAGTTTCCATAGTACAGGCTCTGCCTAGTTTGGAATCGGATGACCGTGTGTGGATTGTCCCAAGATATTATTATTATTATTATTTGTAGCAAGTAATGATAACTGTTTTGATGTTTGTCCTCGTTTTTACGTTGTTTTTTCGCATAGAATTTTCGTGGAATTTGTCAGTTGCGAAGCAGCGACGGAACGAGAAGCTTTTTAGGGTGTTTTATACGTATGTACCTATGCCAAAGTTACAGTGAATAAGAGACTGTAGTCCGATACGTCTAAGAATGCAGCCTGTTTGTTTCTTTTAATGCTAGGGTAGCCTAGTGGCTAACGGACCGGTTTACCACGTCGTGAGGCGTTGGTTCGAACCCCATCCATGCTTGGCCACATTGTATCGTTCGCTATTATTAAAGTGAGGCGCCAGAGGAAACCTAGGAATCATACTGAAGAAGTTATTCGAAAACTGTCTGATTAGACAGTTTTGATAGATTTATCAAAACATCTTTAATGTCGAAGCGGAAAGAAGACCCTTGCCCAGTAGTACATTACGATTTAATTTTATCTTTATTCCCGTGGGGTCTCCGGATAATTATAGCACCCACTCATCTTCTCCCGTAAGAGGTGACTAAGGGAAAAGAAGAAGACGGGCAACATCTTTCTATTGGTTTAACCGCCACCAATATTGCGATCCACAAGACGCCTGCCAAGCGCGGGGATTATAGCAACCCCTTCTCATCTAAAGGAAAGGCATTTACTCAGCAGTGGCTATGGTTTTAAATATTCTGTATATGTTGTATACAGAAAGAGTTGCGAAGCGGTGATGCGTGCGCTCCGAGCTCAGACCGCGGCCCTCATGTCCGTGATCGGGCCGTTCGTGTACGACCCGCTTGTATCGTGGGGCCGCGGGCGGCCCGTTGACTGCGGCGAACGGACCAACGAACAAGCGCTGCAGCATCTGCTGCATATCAAACAGAGACTCAATGGAATGGTAAGCCTATAATAGTAGGGATCACCGAGTGCGAAGTTAATATTGCGAGTTAGCCCTATAGAAAACCGATTAGGGCAAACAAACATCATTGACTTGACTTGGTACAGGATTTAAGTTATATCAGGATTATAGTAAATTGTTCCGATATTTTTGGAAAAAATAGTATGCGTCCGACAAGTAGAGCGCATATTTCTTTCTCTGTCTCTCACGTAGATTAAATCAAGATTGATTTGATTTAAAAAAATCTCAGAATAAAATTGTTTAATTGAAAAATAGTAAAACACTTAACTGTTTGCTCCAAAAGGCAATAAGTTTACAACTATTGCTTGACCTCACCTGATGGAAAGCGGATGGTGAGGCATACTAGCTCATTAATCCGTCGGCTTACATGCTATGGGCTATGGTGCAGATTGGAATCACTGGCCGTTGAGAGCTTAACTTGTAAATTATGTTTTGTTCAGGTACGAACGAAAAACAAGCAACTGTCCCTGTCACTATCACCGGAAGGCCAAGTTGAGCATCTCATCGTTGAATCTACGAGCATACATAATTTGTGCCAAATGTACATCGGTTGGGGACCGTTTTTGTAATAAAGTGCCTTTACTACTGTGATTTTATATAATTTAATTATAAGCTTGAATAAACTTAGTTTTATTAGAACATTGTTTTATTTGTGTCTCACTAACTTTGCTTTTAGAAATTAGGTGACAACTTTAAATAATGTACGGTCGCGGTCACGAACGCTCTAAGCGAACCATCGATATAATATATAAACTAGATAAACATTCACGGACAAAATGACATCTAAAATGTGGTCGCGGAGGTTGCAAACTTACCTGTGCTGGTGGCGGAAACGTGAACTAACGATTTTATAATGATAAGGACTTGCAGTTTGACAGTTTCATATAGACTGTAGCGACGCTCCTATCGGCAAAAATAAATTTGTCAGGATGTGGCTTGTAAAGAAATAGCGACACAAGCGCGCTATTTCTCGCTATACCACTATACCACTTTTTGAACCGTGACACCAAATCTAGTTTATATTATTATATCGATGAAGCGAACGCTTAACAAATTTTCAAACCAAATCATTCGACGTTACGAGGTAATCACACCTCGCCCACACTTGGTTTGAGCCGGCCTCGTGCAAGCGATTATAGTCCTAATGATCAACCAGAAATGTCTCACTGTTCAAATCAATTGTTTAGGTATTATCGCGGACACGAACAGTGTACCAGTTTTCAATCAAAATAGTTTGAACGACGTTACGCGCGCTTGCCTCGTCCGCACGTATTTTGGGCCGGCTCGGGCAAGCGATTATCGCGTCCTAAAGGTGATACACCGCTTGTGACCGGGAGAATACATTGCACAAATTTGTTGTGTGTAACAAAGTAAAACGCACCCTAGACCTAATAATTCATCTGAAGTGACATCTATCACTGATAGAATATAATTTATCAGCCTCTGACGCGCCACTGGATCTAATGGCTTATGTGAATAAATCATAGCTCTCCTTTGTCCATTGCATTGTTATACAATTTACGCTTGATTAACTAACCGTCTTCGTTTTTTAGTTATAAGCAGTGACAATAAATTGCATTATGTATTTCACGGTCGCAGTAACCTTGCCGTGGTCCCTAAATTAATAAATTCATAAACTCTAAATTATAGTGGAAAGTGTTATTTTTTGTGGTTAGACAAAAATTGAGTGTGCGTAACTATGGTTATGGTGTCACACATCGTGATGATATGGGTGATCTTCGCGCAAGAAATCTTTGCCTTTGAGTATTTACCAAAAAAATAGGCTTTCATCGATTAGGCGATGATTTTTCCAATAACAGTGTTTATCCACAGAGAAGTAATAATAGGTAATTACATCATACCATCGGAAAAATGTGTGCCTACTGTGTTTGGCCATGTTTTTCATGTTAATAATCAAGGAGACCATTCTCCTTTGACGTTTGTAATTACCTGTGGGTGTCCGGGTAAGAATAGCACCCTTGCATCTCCTTCTGTTGGGTGTCTGTAAGAGGCGACTAAGGGAAAACAAGAAGACGGGCGTCTTCTATTGGATTGGCATAGATGATAATCTATACCGCGACCCCCAAGACGCTGCCAAGCGTGGGGATTATAGCAGCCCCTCGTTTCTAAGCGGGAGGCCAGAAGTGGACGTCTTTTGCCTACTGATGATGTTTGTAATCCATACCAGGAAATAATATCTATACTTACATATAAAATTACTTGTCCTGACTGACTGATTTATCAACGCACAGGCCAAACCGCTGGACCTAGAAAGCTGAAATTTGGACAGTAGGTGCTTCTTATGACGTAAGTATCCTCTAAGAAAGGGTTTTTGAAAATTCCACCCCTAAAGGGGTTAACAGGGATGGAAAAAAAATTGCGGGCGTAGCCGCAGGGAATTGCTAGTAATTTATAATTTTAAAAGATATTCAATCTTAGCCTTTTACATTACAATTTCAAAGGGACTGACTACGGCATTTTTCAAAGCAGTAAAATACACAGACACACATCAAACCAGTCTTTTTGAACTTCATGTTTTATGGAAACATTTTACCTCGGTCCGGTCGACCCAGCATCGCTTAGTGCGCGTGTACGTAGCTCAGTTGACAGGCAATATCCGGATGATCCATTGTTCACCTCATTGCGGATTCTAGCGGCGATGCGGTCTAGCCTCCCTCTTATTCTGCGCAGGGGAAACAAGAAAAACTGCAAATGGGGAAAAGTATTTTAGATTAGATTGGATAAAACAAAGTATTTATCTATATTGCAACAGATAGGTGGCTAAAGGCCAAAGCCGGAACCGGTGTAAGTATTAAATGACATTTCCGGTGGCTATTTTGCCATCGACATAAATTATGAAAATTTATAGCCATCGAAAATAAAAAGATAAAATAAATAATATTATAGGATATGGGACATTCACGCACGGTCACCTGACTCCAAACTAGGCAGAGCCTGTATACCTACTAAGGGAACCAGACAATTGGTACTAATACCTAGTAGTTATATAAGTATACATTTTTGTACATAGGTACATACTTAAATAGATAAATAACACCCAGACACTTGGTGGGAATCGAACCCACGACGTATTGGGTAGGTATAGCGGCCAAGGTGTCTAACCACCAGGCCCGTCAAATAAGTGAAGGTGTAAAGAAATACTAGGATGTTTGTTGCATAATATCTAATGTAAGTAGATAGATAGATAGATAATACTTTATTGTTCCATCATTATAGAAAAACACAAAAAAAAAACAGTAAAACAGAATGAAACAATGTAGGTATTAAATCCTAGTTGTAATGCAGCACTTAGATACCTAATATTCGCCTCCACCGCACCAAATGTGACGGTGGTAATGTAAAGTTAGTGGGGAAAGCTATTAGCCGTCTAGTGTCGGCGTGTAGTACGTATCCTCCTTTGTAGATTATTATACTTAGTACAGAAACTCGTGTGTACCAGCACTAATAGCATTCGATCGGTATTTAAAGGATAATGGCCGAATAACCTTAAACCTATACTAAAAACCGTTAAATAACCTTGTCACGGCTAAACGGAAATAATTCTAGCTACTTACTTAAATGCTTTAGAGTAAGTACTTACCTAATTGTATTTCTTGAGTTTGACCTTAGGGCTCCCACACATAACTGCGATGCGATGCGATGCGGCGTGAAACAAATGAATTTTCGATACAATTTCCCAGGAACTTGTATTCTTTGATGATGATTCTTAGTCATTCTCTGATGACACGATAAGGCACCGTTTTCAAAAGGCCGCTAAACCGTAACTATAGCCGCCCAAAAGCTGTGATTGACAATTAAAGCAGACCTCCGTCACTCACCAATACCTACAGCGATAAATGCCTACAAAGCTCGACTACCCGGGGTAGCCTATCACTCGCGGCTGCCACGCGCTTGCGAGCTCACGTTATTGAATACTTCGTGCAGAACGAAAATCAAAACGCGAAAGGATTTACGTATTTGTGTGTATGTTGCATTAATATCACCACATTTTGTTAAAATAATTATAATGTAGAATCGTAACAATAATACCTAATTGTTGTGTGGACGGTTGTCGCAATAAACAACAGGCTTCTAAACTGTCTTTTTTACTACTTATTACAACAAATCCGGCAATTAATGTATTAATAACGAAGCTAAAAAACATTGAGTTCACTGAACCACGCCTAAGTTTACCTTTTAAAACAATTTTAAATTATTTGTGCGGTTTCGAATTTTCGCCATCCTAAAGTATAGGTATTTTTAGATATTTCAGGGATGGTAAAAAATATATAAAACACTACATAAAAGTACAACAATTGTACTAAATATAATAAATGTTTGTAATACTTTTGTTGGTATTTTATTTTACTTTGCTTGAAAACCCTGACGATTGAACGAACGTGTAGATGAATTCGGAACACAAAGAAATAGCGCTCTAGTGCGCGTGGCGGTAAGGTACAATTTAGAATGAAGCTCTGTAAATTTTGTAGGCTATTATAACGGCGGCATTCTCTCAACATCAAAGCAGTGCTTCTTCTGTTACTATATATATTCTGTGATTAAAGCAAGCGGCTTTACCACATACACAAAAACATACTTTAGGCTAAGTAGGTAAGTAGTAATTTATTGTACTTGAAATAATGCCCAAATTATTTATGAAAATAAAACTATTCTAACACTTTTAAAACACTGTTAGTTGGCAGCTTTTTCTATCAGCAAGCATATAAGAAAGGATATCATGGAGGAAACACCGCCAGTGTCTAGACTTCGAGTTTTAGTTACTTACGAATATAATGGTATCTTCTATATCTTCTATCTTATATACTTATTATAAAACAAAGTCGATCCCGTTGTCTGTCTGTCCCTATGTTGCTTAGATCTTTAAAACTTCGCTACGGATTTTGATGCGGTTTTTCTTAATAGATAGAGTGATTCAAGAGGAAGGTTTATATGTATAATACATGCATAATGTAGTAGAGAAACACTGATAATTTTAGAGGTTTCGAATGTGATGTCGTAAATAAACACATTTTTTTGCGCTTACATTGCAAACGCTGACTGAACCCTACGAGATTGATCAAAATAATGTATTGTACACCTTAACAAGGTCTACAAAAAAGTTCGCGATGGTATATGTTTATCTCTTAGGGATAACCCACAATAAACATTTTTTATCCTTTACTTTTTATGAGAAATAATTAACTAATAATAAATTGTTTGTTTGTCCCTTCTTCATTATAACGTTAACTTCACTAATATTTACAACAATGAAAGAAATACATAGCTGTGAACGTTGTTCGTAACGCTAGGTTCAGGCAAGGCAAGGTCATTACATAGATGGGTGAACCGATTTGTATGAAATTTTGTGTGCATATCGGGTAGGTCTGAGAATAGGTCGTAGAGTATATTTCATGCTGCTAGGTTAAGCAACGTTAGGCAAGGTCATTACATAGATGGGTGACGGCGCGACTCCGAAGAGGACGGTGACGGGGTTTCGAGGAGGGGGTGATGGGGTGAGGGATAGGGCGATTAAGATGGAGCAAGGGGGAGTGAGGGGAAGCAAGGTGGACGATGAGAAATGGGGAGGGGGTTCAGAGGAGACAACGGGGAGAGGAAGAGGGGGAGTGTGACGGCGACCGAAGCGGGAGGGGGAAAGAGAGAGGAGGGAGAGGGTATAGAATTAGATTTTTCTTATAAGAGAGACTTGGAGAGAGAAATAAATCAAGGGAAGAGGGAGAAAAGGGGAGCAAAATGTAATAAAAGCGCGGGCGGAGCTGCGCGGGTCAGCTAGTACTTATTATATGATATAAGTGAGCTAAGTTGCTCATTAGGTACACACGAGACTGCGGGCTGTAGCCCGAGCCGTAGGCGAGGGCGTAATTCAGCCGAGTGTGTAGTGAGGAGCTCACGAGTTACATACGACGTTTTTCAACACATTTGCGAGGAAAAAACGAAATAATTTACCACACAGCGACAAATATAATAAAAACAAAAATGATTAATGTGAAAATTATGGAAAATGGTTATCAAGTTTTTCTTCACACGTTCAATGCAATGTAAGTGAACATACAGCCTACTTCAAAATTATAATTTTACCTAAGTGATAAAATGCAAATATCTTAATACTTTATAACAAATTATCATGAATTATGAATAATTTGATAATAATAAATGTTTGTTTGACTTAATTAAGGACGAACACAAAAATGTATAATATGGATTTTCAGCGGCACAAACCCTCTTCATGTTAAAAAAATAACTGTATTACCCGGGTAAATTAAGAATGCTCTGTTTACTCGCATACACCTGCAGGAAGGTACTAATTTAATTTTGAAGGAATAATTCCTGTCATCATTGTCGTCATTGTTACGCGTGTCTTATAACTAGGTATATGACCCTAATGCCCTAAAACGATGTAATAAGGCTCACTTTACCAGAAAGTAGACGGGAAACTACGTGACTTCTTCTCATCAGAAATTCCGCAGTGCCTGAAGACAAAGGTTTTTAACCAGTGTGTGTTGCCAGTGATGACATATGGTACTGAGACGTGGTCTCTAACAGCTGGCCTTTTGGAGAAGCTCAGAGTCACACAACGAGCTATGGAGAGAGCTATGCTCGGAGTTTCTTTGCGCGACAGAATCCGGAATGAGGAGATTCGCCGAAGAACCAAGGTCACCGACATAGCTCGTAGAATATGCAAGTTGAAGTGGCAGTGGGCCGGCCACATCCCTCGAAGAACCGATAACCGTTGGGGAAGAAAGGTTCTCGAGTGGCGACCACGAACCGGAAGACGCAGCGTAGGCAGGCCTCCCACTAGGTGGACCGACGACATTGTTCGCGTCGCAGGAAACCGGTGGATGCAAATAGCAAATTGTCGTTCATTGTGGCGGTCTAAGGGGAAGGCCTTTGTTCAGCAGTGGACGTCTTCCGGCTGGTGATGATGATGATGATGATGTAAAAAAGTCACTGCGACACATATAGTATGGCTGCGACGCTATTGCGAGACGTAGGTTGGGTCATCTGGGAGTAGCCTATCCTACACCAGATGATTATGTACAGCTCCAAGCTGGCGCAATCGTTGCGTACCTGAGGGAACTCTTCGAAACCAGAAACAGAGTAAGTGCTAGGGCATGCACAATGGATCCAACTGGGTCGAAGTACGTTCCGGTGGTTACCGGGCCCGATTTATAGCCACCAACAATAGAATAGAATGGAAACCCCTCCCTTCAAAGGGGGAGGCCTTTGTTCAGCAGTGGACGTCTTACAGCTGTTGATGATAATGACGAGGAAAGAAAAATGAATGATGAAGAACTAGTTCTACCTACACCATTCATTTACGATATGGTTATATCGTGATTATAACTGACCCAGATCATTCTATCGACTTTGATGTTTAAATCTTCTTTACTTCTGTATATCCGCTAACTACTAAACAACGCAACGGTTTTTAAGCGGTTTTCACCATCAGATAGATGACTTTTTACTGAAGGTTTATTTACCTACAACGTGCGAATCCGGGGCCGGTCGCTGGTTATGTATATAAAATCTTTTAAAAAAAAATTGAACAGACTTCAATATCACTGAAAAGTATAAAATAATTTAAATATTATTGAAGTTGGTGTTACCTTACCGGCTGTGTATATTTGGCACCAACTTCAATAATATTTAAATTATTTTATACTTTTCAGTGATATTGAAGTCGGTTCAATTTTTTTTTAAAGATTTTATTTTAAACTGTTTAGTGATATATTCCTATATAAAGATTGAACCATCGAAGACCGTAAAATGATCTAGGTTATGATCACATTATCGTCTACATATTTTTACATAATACATGTTTCTTCAGAAAAAAATATCCGGTCGTAATGAAATTTGCATGGAATCATCATAGTAGTTTACTCTCTCGAATAAAAAAAGAATCATCGAAATCGGTTCATAATTGTCAGAGCAATGTAATGGAGATAAAATCTTTTTTAAAAAAAATTGAACCGACTTCAATATCACTGAAAAGTATAAAATAATTTAAATATTATTGAAGTTGGTGTTAGCGTACCTGCTGTGTATATTTGGCACCAACTTCAATAATATTTAAATTATTTTATACTTTTCAGTGATATTGAAGTCGGTTCAATTTTTTTTAAAAAAGATTTTATTTTAACCTTTTTAGTGATATTTTCATATATAAAGATTGAAGCATCGAAAACCGTAAAATTATCTAGGTAGGTTATGATCACATTATCGTCTACATAGTTTTACATAATTCATGTTTCTTCAGAAAATAATATCCGGCCGTATTGAAATTTGCATGGAAACATCATAGTAGTTTACTCTCTCGAATAAAAAAAGAATCATCGAAATCGGTTCATAATTGTCAGAGCAATGTAATGGAGAACATCAGTTTTATGGTTTTTACCAGATAAATTCCTCCACATCGTTCATGGTCCTCCAGGAAGTTCTTATCCGGTTGTAATAAAATTCATACAGATTCAATACAGTGGTTTCTTCTTTCGAATAAAAAAAGAATCATTGAAATTGGTAAATATTTGCCAGAGTTATGACCATTTTTGTCCGACCGAGCGAGTCCGAGCGACTAAAACGTCATCTATATAGGCTTTCTTGCAACTCTCAGTGCGCAGTCACCATTCTTGTTTTTTTAGGAACTACTTATTACTAAGCAATAATTTTTTTATGGGACCCAATCAATGGATTGAAGAATGGATGGAAGAAAGATTTTTTCAAATCGGTTAATAATTGCCAGAGTTATGCGCGAACATACATAAAAAAAAAAAAAAAAAATATATACAGACGAATTGAGAACCTCCTCCTTTTTTGAAGTCGGTTAAAAATCAGTTTTATGGTTTTTACCAAATAAATTCCTCCTCATTCTTCATGGTCCTCCAGGAAGTTCTTATCCAGTTGTGATAAATTTCATACAGATTCATTATAGTGGTTTCTTCTTTCGAATAAAAAAAGAATTATTGAAATTGGTAAATATTTGCCAGAATTATGATCATTTTTGTCCTTAAAAAGCGACAAAAAGTCATCTAAATAGGCTTTCCTGCAGCTTTCTTGCGCAGTCACCATTCTTGTTTTTTCAGGAACTACTTATTACTAGGCAATAATTTTTTTATGGGACCCAATCAATGGATTGAAGAATGGATGGAAGAAAGATTTTTTCAAATCGGTTCATAATGGCCAGAGTTATGCGCGAACATACATAAAAATAGTAGTTTATGCACCAAGGGGATAAAGTAGTGTCTTATGTCGCGGGCGTTCAATTGAATCGCGAGCATAACGAAGGATTCTAGCAACTCCCGAGCGCAGCGCGGGAGTATAGAGTTAACTCCCGAGCGTAGCGAGGGAGTTAATACTAGAATCCTGAGTACAGCGAGGGTTTTAAGCTCGCCCAAGACAAAGGCACCTTTATCCCCGAGGTGAATACACTACTTTTCACACCTACTGCGAGGTAATAAAATACCAATATTGCTAGAATTAAAATAATAACAATATTTTGGGACAATCCACACATGGTAATCTGATCCCAAACTAGGCAGAGCCTGTACTATGGAAACCAGATAACTAATATTAATTAATAGTGAAATAACACCCAGACACTTGGTGGGAATCGAACCCACGACCTATCGGGTAGCGGCCAGGGTGTCTAACCACTAGACCAACGAGACCGTCAATAATATCAACATAGTGATTTGCCGCGTTATCATCTAAATATTTTATTTTCTTTTCTAGAACACTGGGTTGTGCTCGTCGCGCTCGGTTCGATTTTCAAATGTTTTGTTTTTCGTGCAGTTCTCTGCTTAGAGTAGTAATATATATCTGTGGTAAAAGTGTTGAGGAATTTTCGTTTGACGTTCGAAATTCAAACACATTATTACCCAAGGGAGTTTAGTACAACATTATTACCCGACTAGGCTATAGGGATATAATGAGGCACTTTATGTCATCTTTATATGACATATAATGTGACATTATCGAGCAGGTGGTGTGAAAAAATATATATACAGGGTTACAGGAAAAGTCGTGCTAGATCCGTCGAGGGCGTGGAGTACCCATCATTTCTGACTTATTTCACTATGAAACACCCCATCCTAAACTAAAGCAAAATAAAAAAAAGTAAAAAAAAAAACTTAAACTTAACTTAAACAAAATAAAATTTAATAGCCTAAAAATCGGGAAATTTCAATAAAAAATTTAAAGTCGAAAATCTCGAAAAGGGTTAAGTTTAGGGTGGGGTGTTTCATAGTGAAATAAGTCAGAAATGATGGGTACTCCACGCCCTTAACGGATCTAGCACGACTTTTCTTGTAACCCTATATACAGACGAATTGAGAACCTCCTCCTTTTTTGAAGTCGGTTAAAAATTATCACTAAAACTTATAAAGGCTCAAACTACACCTTCGTTGTTAATTGGTCACTTTCTTCCTTCGGTTGCAGGTATCTATTATAGATGATTTAAACAGTGTGTGTGTATGAGATATGACACTTTCTTTGATGGCTAAATAATCCAATGCGAGATCGGCATGATCGTCCACATCTTGAGCTGATATGTGTTGTGACAGATGGAATGATGACGCTGTCGTGCCGTTTCGCTCTCTTTATATCTAGACTATCAAACCTGGCTATATCCCAAATCTTCTACCGGTTCCTCCTATCCACTATGCTTGGGGTCTAGTACGAGTTCCGATAGTTTACGAGCTCGAACAAACTGAAATTTTTTCCCGTACATTTGACTAGTTTTTGATAGATACCGCTAGGAGCGCTGGTGTGACATGTATGGAGAAAACTGACAGTTTGATGTTGAATGAGTCCTTAAATCGAAGCAACGGTCGCCTAACATTCCTCTTTGCTTCCGCTATTGTACCGAGCATGACCTCCCTAGGAAGGCGAGAAGAGCTCATGTCGTTCGTCGTCACGTCTCTGTTTAAACAGGGCGGTAAAACTTGGCAGCTGTGATCTCTCAAGGAGTCCGTTTCCGTAATCATGCCCCAGGCGGAGCGTTATGTTTCTCGAGAGTATGTATGTATGTTTGCATGCATGTGTTAGCATCGGTGATATTTAATATAAATAAGTATAACAAATATTATTATAAAGTAATTTATTT
Source organism: Furcula furcula (assembly GCA_911728495.1). Classification (NCBI taxonomy): domain Eukaryota; kingdom Metazoa; phylum Arthropoda; class Insecta; order Lepidoptera; family Notodontidae; genus Furcula; species Furcula furcula. Next base: position 10,600,249 of record OU452250.1, read on the forward strand.
GGTTCATTTATGTTTCGTCAGCGACGATTGAGGGTAGTAGATATTGATTATGCTTTGAAAATGTGTTGTATTAATTAAATATCTTGTTAGTTGGTGATATTTAACTATTGGTTAACAGCTATAAAATTATTATGTAACGCCCTATGCAATTCGAATAATTTATTATTGATATTGTATAAAATATTGTATAAAACGAGTAATGAAACTGACAGTGTCACCCCCACTACTTCAGTGGATTGGGATTGCTATAAATACGTTGTAATCGTTTAGAACGGACAGTCTTGAACAGTCTTTAACGGTCTTCAGTCGTCGACGGATCTCTAGAAAGCTAAGTATATTTAGTATTGTTTAATTTACATTGTTATGATGATATTGTGTTATAATGTTATTATGTTGTATTTATGATAAGTCATATAATATGATATATGACTTGGAGCTGGTGCTGGAAGTGGTTGTAGGGGCTGGCGGAGACCACTTGGGGAGTCCCATATATTTTTATATATGGTTCTCACGTCATTTACAGTATTATGATATAATTGGTCTACAGCCTGCTCATATGTTCCCTACTCGTGGTAAAAATTGCTTAGATCACGTTCTGTTAAAATCAAGTAAAAGCGCTACAACATTAGTTTTTGAAAATTTTGTGACCGACCACGCTCCACTTTTATTAAGTGTAAATACTTTAGTGCCATTAGTTAAATCCAATCGGTACACACGTCATATAAATATGCCATTGCTTGTCAATACCTTGGAAAATCTGGATTTGTCCCCAATTTTGCATCCACAGACCCCAACTATGGTGCCGAACTTCTAGTACAAACAATAGCCACTGCTATTACTGAAAATTCTAGCATTAAAAAGACCGCAAACAGAAAATATATTATTAAACCCTGGATTACCCCTGGCCTCCTGAAGTGCATAAGAAAACGTGATATATTACATAAAAAAGCACAACTGGATCCAGATAACATGATTGCAAATACGACCTACACACGGTATCGCAATGTTTGTAGTGATTTGCTTAAAAAAGTTAAGTTGGAATATGATAGAAATGAGCTTCGGAAGGCTAAGGGAAATCCAAAGGCTACTTGGGATGCTGTTAAGTCCATTGGTAACCTAGGCAGTAAATCAAAATGTATGTCTGAGAATCTGCTGAATATATGCGAAGATGCTTCTACCTCTATTAATCACATAAATAATTACTTTGCTAACGTTGGCCACGACCTAGCATTAAAGATACAGAAACCATCAAACAGTTGCCTCTCTCCTTCTCAAGCTAATAGCACAGTAAATCGTCTTGGATCGTCTTTAGTTTTACTTGAAACGGATGAGACTGAGGTACATGGAATTATAACAAACCTGCGGAATTCTTGCGCAGTAGGTAGTGATGGCATTCCTGCTTCTGTACTTAAATCGGCGAGTCATATTCTTGTACCTGTATTGACCCACATATGCAATTTATGTATATCTAAAGGGGTATTTCCAATTGCCTTCAAAAAAGCGCTGGTCCATCCCGTTTTTAAGGGTGGACGTGGAGACCGGGTCGAAAACTATAGACCTATATCTGTTCTTACTACATTTTCGAAAATTTCAGAGAAAGTCCTTAACAGTAGATTAAAATCATACTTAGATAAGCACAGTCTTATTTCACGAAATCAGTTTGGTTTTATGAAAGGCAAGTCTACCGAAGATGCTGTACTTGAGCTCACTAACGAAATAGTTAACAATATTGAACTTAAGGAAAAAACTATAGCTATATTTATTGATTTAGCAAAAGCTTTCGACACGGTCTCCATTCCAATCCTTGTGTGCAGGCTGGAAGCACTTGGAATAAGGGGTATTGCCTTGGATATTTTCCGTGATTATCTTACAAATCGAACTCAATGTGTAAAGATTAACGAATTTATTAGTTCTGACGCAACCCTTGATCACGGAGTTCCTCAGGGTAGTGTATTGGGGCCGACGCTATTTTTAATATATGTAAACAGCCTCTGCCAGCTTAATATACCCAACTGTAAAATTGTCGCTTATGCCGATGATACAGCATTAATCGTACATGGTAAAAATTGGGAAACTGCTAGCCAATTAGCCGAAGAAGCACTTAATACTGTTATGCACTGGCTATCTATGAATTTATTAACACTTAATATTTCTAAGACAAATTGTATGGCATTTTCGCCATGTACCGCTTCTCAACCACACCGTTTAGTGATTAAGGCTCATAACTGTTCCTCTCCAATACAGGGTTTTTGTACGTGTACTGCCATTAACCACGTTTCTAAGGTCAAATATCTAGTAGTGATGTGAACCGATTACAATTTTCAACACCGGTTTTTATCGATTACTTTTTTAAAAAAACCGGTTTTTTAAAGGTTTTTTTAGGTTTTCAATGAAATGCACTAAAACAATATCTAATCATAGGCTTAGTGTTTATTTATCATAAGATAATCACATTAATTGTACTTTAGAAAATAATAATCGTCAAACATCAGTGGGTAACTTGTCTTGCCCTAATAGTTGTCAGAAGCTATAGAAGAAATCGTGAAGGGAATAATATGTACTATATAGTTACAGTGTATTAACTTGGTAAAACAGAGCTTAAAAATGTATTGAACCTTAATACTGTGCAGACGTGACAGTTCTTGACATCTCGTGGTATTTTCTAGTGATGCTCCATGTTTAGATCTTGATGCACATTTTTCATTAATGCACATTTTTCGAAGTCACAAACTCATGATCATGTTCAGTTGTCCACTTTAAATTGTCTCTCTCAGCTATCTTTGTCTTCATGTTCTCCTTTCTCTTTGAGCTCGGTTACTGAGGGGTTTAGGAATTATATCATCATAGTATTCATAAAATTGTTGTTACCTTGACCAATACTTGTCCAAGCTATCACTCAGTTATCAAGTGGTTTGATCGTATTCATATCTTCGTGGGCGCTCCCAATCTATCCGCTTTGAGGAGACATCATCTGTGGGCTTGAGGCGGGTGTTCTACTGGGTTGCGTACTTTCTCCTCTTTTCCATTTTCATCAATATCATCACGAGGGTTTTCTAACTATCATCTCTATGCAGATCATATGTAGCTTTATCGTCATGCCGATATTGATAGATTATCTTGGAGAAGCGATATATACGCTTAATAATGATTTAGATAGCATAAGTAAGTGGGCAAAATCGTTTGGCTTGTTAGTGGACCCTACTAATTCTCAGGGTATATTTGGTGGCAGATACATGATGAAACTGATTGTCGTTAACTCACTCTCTAGTTTAGTTTTCAATTCCGTACCAATTGCATACTCGAATAAAGTTAATTCTTGAAGTTCTGTTTCATTCTAATCTTTCTTGGGTCTCATGTTGGAGAGTTATTATTATATGATATCAGTCTCACAAACGCCTTCAAAAATTTCTTCCGCGTAAGAAAAAAAACTTTTTAGCTTAAACTTTACCTCTTTTAGATTATGCAGATGTATGTTTTCTAGATCCAAATGAGGAGCGATTGCAATATTTGTGTATTCGTTTTATCTTTGGCTACGGATATAATATGGTTACATTATATCATCATGGAATTTCGGACTCAACTAGAATGGCTGCCAATCCGTCAGCGACGGGACTGGCATATTTTTTTTCTAAATTGTTTACTTATGAATCTTAACTCTCCTCTTTATCTTCGTGAGCGTTATTCGTTGCTTGAATCTTGTGACCAGCCTTGGTGTTCCACTGCATCTCTTATTTTTAAGTTCCTCCTCATTATTCTAGTCACTATAACGTTTTTTTTACCATGCAAGCAGTGCGGCTATGGAATTCTCTTCCACATTCCTTCATTCCTTGTGTGCTAGTTGTAAATTAGTCTTAAAAAACTATTAAAAAAAAAACATCTCTCCAGATAGATTTATTTTAATATTTTTATTTAGTGTATTTATAATAATATAGTTATTTTTAAATTTATGTACGTATCAGCTCAGACTTTTCCGCCGCCGCGCCGTCGCTCTCGGCCAGATCAACCAATAATCATTGAAATCGCCCGGCCTTGCTCTGACTGGCGCACACGCGTCCCGCTAGCTCTCCTACTTTGTTTTGATAAAACACTGTATCTTGCAATGCACGAAGATTATTTGGACTGCATCTTGTTGTTGTGTTTGTTATTCGAAACGTCGGGATAGTAAAATCAAAAAATAAACCGCGATAAAATCCGTAAAAGTAGTTTGATTTCAATGTGTAATATTCGCGTAAGTAAAAGACAACATTACTTACATATTATTATGTATACGTATTATGTTATAATGTGATGATGTAGCTGCGGTTTGCTGTCCTTGCGTAGTTTTACAAGTAGAGTAAGTAGTTACTTAATAGAGGTGACAACATCCGTAAAATGAGTTTCATATATACGTGCAGTTGTGATAAATCATATGCTGCTGTATTTTTAGTACTATGTTTGCGTATAAAATATAAATCATTTGCATTATGGGATTTCTGTGGTTAACACTTACGTGTTGGGTACACAATACATTTGCGATGTAACCCACTATGGCCAATAATAAAGGAATGCTTAAATAATTTGACCTTCGTCAAAACTGGAAAACGTTTAACGAATAATACCTAATGATTTTTTACGTTTTTTTTAGATTAGAAATAGAATAGAATATGTTATTATTTCACACAAATAACACTAGTAGAACAATAACATAGGTAAGTACTAAAATAATTGATGAATGTTGTCCGTGTGAAACTGGGCTACCACTCACCGTTATACTGCATTTAGGCATAGCCACAATACAGCTCTGATTTTCAGTGGCGGCCCCGAGTGACCTCACACATGCTTAAAATAAATTAATTTATAAATATATTTTTTTCATTTCGTTTACAATATACCCGTGGGGTGTCCGGGTAAGAATTGGGTGTCTGTAAGAGGCGACTAAGGGAGAACAAGAAGACGGGCAGCAGCGTCTTTCTATTGGATTACCTACCATCTATACTGCGATCCCCAAGACGTCTGCCAAACGTGGGGATTATGGCAACACGTCCCTTTTGGAGACGTCTTTCAGCCGATGATGATGGCGATGACGTTTACAATATATTTTTTATTGACAGGTTAGTTGCTGTTAGATACCTTGACTGTCATCCAAAGCTTTTATTTCTAAGGTTCCCTAAAGTTTGATTACTTACCAAGGTATACCATTCAACCTGGTGAAAAGGCAATGATATTCATTTGGTAGTAAGTAAGCGACATGCCTGCCTATATACAGACGCCAATGCGTCTTGTGACACACAACAATACAAGACGCATTGGCGTCTGTATGAGATAGGTAGGTAGTACCTACCTACCTCATCCGCCAGTATAGCTGGTTCACATATAATACTGGCTCCATTAAGCACACCAATACCGGTCCCTAATAGGTCATAGGTTCGATTCCCACAAAATGTCTTAAGTTAACCTTCAATAGGTCCCCGCGACCTTGTGCGGGGTCAACCGGGGTATGCAGGATACCCTTAAAACCCCCGTGGCTGTCGCATCAGTGTATATTGTGTGACCTGGATTCTCCGGTGGGATCTGCACCAGATACCATTCGGTCGGCTATGGTATTATGGTACCTAATGGTGTGCCTATGTGTATTTTATTGACCTTAGGTACTAACGTGACTAGCTGCTCTACGTTTTTGGACAGGCGATCCAGCTCTAGCTCTCTTGAATATGTACTTTATAATAAAGTATTGTACGTTATTTCAGGTAATTCTGCTCTATACTTTATAAGAACAATAAAGTACACGAAAATACTCTATTTAGCATGATTTGATTTCTTTGGGATTTTGAATAGTATTTAGAGTCATATAGATTTATCCTATAGTAAAGTAAGCGAGACGAAAGAAACAACGGGTCTCTGAATATGATAAAAAAATGAATTACTTATTTACCTTAATTTAAATATAGACTGTACCTAAAGATGCTGTGTAATTGTTTAGTAGAGATACTAATTTGATACTAACTGCAAAAAACATTAAACAATAAGGTTCTAAACATAATAATAAAGGAAAATAAATTGTACTTTATTTTGCTACTATGTACTTTTTTTTTCTTACCTATAATAACCAATGTACTTTATCTGCACAAAAAAAAGGTGGCAACCCTACTAGCACCCCACGATGCCAGCCAAGCGTGGGGATTATGGCCACCCCTCCCTTCTAAGAGGGAGGCCTTTGTTCAGCAATGGACGTCATTCAGCTGATGATGATGATGGCTTCCACAACGAGTTTTTTACGAAACTATACGAATTGAACTATGAGAATAAACGTCCGTCGCTAGTATTTTAAGTAGATACCCGTCCCTTCTAGTGCGCCGACAACTTTGAAGAAGCTTTTTAAATACTCGTAGGTATAGCGCCACGCTTGAACATTAACAACGTTACTGCACAACGACTCGCCTCTCGACATATTCGTTATTAAGTCTTTTGAGCCCTATAGGTGAAACAGATAGTACTTTTCAAATTGGAACAGAACTTTTAAAATTTTGGTATTTATCTTTGATTATATATACGTCTAGATAGCGTGTTCGATGTTCAAACACTTGACAATATCAAGTATACCAAAACATCAAATTGGTATACTTGGTTGTTTAGTATCACTTGAACTCTACCGATGGTTTGTGCTCGCAAAAAAATAAACTTTTTGACGAATTGTGTAATCAAATCGTGAAAATATTAACTAAGTAAAATTAATAAAGATCCTAACTTAATTTTCCATTCATAAGTCTTAAGATTCTGTGAGGGATTATTATAAAAACTCGATTGTTTTTTACGACAATTTGTACATTGTCCGACTAGACTGGTGTGGCTAGGTAATAATAGGGGAATATATCTTAAGTCTGGGGTAATTTTTCTTTTGACAAAAATGAATTCAATGAAACTTAATACGTAGGTAGTTAGTGACCAAAATATGAAATAAATCAATTATAATAATTTTAATTTATTTTTTTGATAAATTAATTACTTTTATATAGGTCAGTACTTAGAAGTATTTTTTCTTCCTGGTCATGAGGCAAATAAGACGTTCACCTGATGGTAAGGGACACGCCATTTAATTTAATTTAATTTCAATTCAATTCAATTCAATTCTTTTCAAATCAATTCAATTCAATTCTTTTCAAATCAAATCTTTTATTTTAATTTAATTTAATTTTATTTTTAATTTAATTTAATTTTATTTTATTATATTTTTAATTTTATTTTATTATATTTTTAATTTTATTTTATAATATTTTTAATTTAATTTAATTTTATTATATTTTTAATATAATTTAATTTAATTTTATTTAATTTTATATTTTATTTTATTTAATTTAATTTTATTTAATTTTATTTAATTTTATTTTATTTTATTTTATTTTATTTTATTTTATTTTATTTTATTTTATTTTATTTTATTTTATTTTATTTTATTTTATTTTATTTTATTTTATTTTATTTTATTTTATTTTATTTTATTTTATTTTATTTTATTTTATTTTATTTTATTTTATTTTATTTTATTTTATTTTATTTTATTTTATTTTATTTTATTTTATTTTATTTTATTTTATTTTATTTTATTTTATTTTATTTTATTTTATTTTATTTTATTTTATTTTATTTTATTTTATTTTATTTTATTTTATTTTATTTTATTTTATTTTATTTTATTTTATTTTATTTTATTTTATTTTATTATATTTACAAAAAAGGAATTACACATTTACACAGTACATATCAATGCATAGCCCACAACGCTATCACTATTTATGGCAAAAATATTTATAACTGGAGATCCCCAAACACGCACACAACCACAGATGACGCGAGTGTACAACGAGGCTTGCACGCACACACGAATAATGAGGTTGTTATGCTTATTAACGTAACGTTACAAGACTAATAGGTATCTAGACGTATATATAATCAAAGGTATTTATATAAATTTTGTAAACAGAATGAAAAGTATTTTTTATAAAACCTTATAAAACATAAATGAATGATTTGTGACATTACGGCACGTATGTAGGTATGTCATACACAATAATAAATTATATTTTAAATAAGAACAGGTTTGTACGTGTCCATTCATAATAGTTCCAGAAAAATAACTAATAGTTTATGAAACTGACTGATAATAATTGCTTTTATCCGGTTGAATTGAACTAATTTCAAATTACGTAACATTACAATATTGACCGCGAAAATTAATTACGACAATGTGTTAAATTATTTGGAGATATGGATTTAATACAATTAAAATAGTGGCACCGCTAATATGGAGATTCCTTTTATTCTCAAAAAAAAGAAAACCCCTAAGGGGATGAAATGGGAGTGTTAAAATTTATGTTCTACTTTTTACTATACGAGTTGGTCAACCTGAAACTTATTTGCTTTTCAAGTAAGACGAAGTATTTATTTATTTTATTTATAATTAGAAATACCAACAGCATAAATATCAATATTACATTACATCATGAAATAGAAACTTTGGTCTTATAAGTATGCCAGTTACAGGTATTCACATCGTTCTATTAGTTAGTCATTTCAAAAATAAACAAGGGGATAGTTTTTTTTTCGAGAAATCAAGAAAATTTCGAAAGTGAATCATGGCAGAATAATAGGACATAACATAAGTACATAGGTATAGGACTCATAGTACAATATTTACGATAAAATTTTGTAATAATTGTGTTAATTGAATTAATTGAGATAAAATATATCTAAAGTTAGTTAAAATTAGAATTATATTATAACTACTTGGATGCTTAAAAGAAACTAAACTATCATGCCAATAAACTATAGTTCAGCGCTTATGCTTGTCATGATTTTACTTTAAGTAAGAAATGGATTTTCAAAAACCACCCGGTGGGATGCGCAGGGATTTAAGGAGTCAATTAAGTATAAAAATTACAAGACTCTGATTGATTTTAAACTCAGTAAAATGCTTTTGAAATAAATGTACTTACTAAATAAGTGTTTCTCATTTTTTCAAAGACCTAGCCCTAACCTGGTTTTAACTGGGGATGAAAAGTTGTCTCAAAATAAAAACTTAAAATTTAGCACAGTAATTATGTAAGTACTTAATATATTTTAGTACATATGTTTTAGCCTTAGTGGTGCATAGGGAAACCTCTTGCTTTGGGAACTGGAGATCCTTAGTTCCACTCTGCGAGGAGCTACCTACAGGCAGATTGTCTAAAAAGTAAGATGCGTTGGATGAATTTAGATTTTAGTAAGTATACGATATCCTTTAAAACAATCTATAAGTATTAACCGCAAGCGAAGCTGCGCGGGTGAGCTAGTATTAAACTAAAATAAATGTTTGAAGTGAAAACTTCTTTAGCATCGTTGTGATTTGAAAGTCGATGAAACGAAAAAGGAACAGTATCTTTTTATTTAAGGTTTTACTTCTACCACGTGGGAATTGCACACATGTTTTTTTTTAGTTGAGAGCAGCTGCTAGTATCCTTTGAGGAAAATTATGACAAGCAGGGTGAGAGGCCCGTTGGTCCAGTGATTATTCAACCTAGCCAATACCCGGTAGGTCACGGGTTTGATTCCCACCTTGTATGTGTGTTATTTATCTATATTTATTTGACCGGCCCGTTGGTCTAGTGGTTAGACACCCTGGCTGCTACCCGATGAGTCGTGGGTTCGATTCCCACCAAGTCTCTGGGTATTATTTATCTATTTTAGTATGTATTTACAAAAAAAATGTATATAAGTATTAGTATCAGTTGTCTGGTTTCCTTAGTACAGGCTCCGCCTGTACCTCTACATTGTCCCAAGATATTATTATGCCATTTATTTTTAATATAACAACATTATTTACATTTCTAGGTATAGATTATAAAAACAAAAAAATACATTTAAAAATATAAAAAACGGCTTCCAACCGGCTGAGGGAACAGGGTCCTACCAGACGGTGGTCAAGGCTCCAGAGAGAGGAACTTCTTAACGATGCGTGCCGTCTCCAGGAGCACTGCCTTCTGCATCTGGCCCTTGACCCAGCCGCCTAACGTGAGCCTCTTGAGATGTTTATCGAGGCTCTTGGCCATTCGGCCATGGGCGGAAACGACTATGGGTACAATGATTGCCCTATCAATGTCCCACATGTCGACAACCTCGTGCGCAAGATCCAGATATTTACATTCTTTATCTTTCTCCGTTTTCACGAGGTTCTCATCATGGGGACAGTGACGTCTTCAATCATTGCACGACGCTCGGTGCGATCTATCAGCACAATATCAGGCTTATTGGCAACAATTTATTATTATTATATTAGGATGTAACTACCTACTGGTCATCTAATCCTCAAATCTGATCCCCCCACTCACACGCACGCACACATACACTCACAAAGACACACTCGCGCACACACACACACACACAAAGACACACACAAACAAACACACAAACGCGCGCGCACGCAGTCGCACACAGACACACACTACACACACAAACACACGCACACACACACACAATTATTATTTGTCATTATTATGTTACTAAATAGGTTTGATGATTTGTACGTGGTCGTCATTAACAGTAAGAACGTAAGAACCGTGTCTTCAATTCATCATAATCTGTCACTTACTCTACTTTGTAAATAAATCCTAAAGAAGTTTATCCGCAAACCACGGACCGTGACAGGGAAATTAACCGATTGCAAGATATTTGTGCCAGTCTGCCATCAGGCAGTTTGTTTAACGAACGTTGTTGTCCAACGCGCAGGTTGAAAAAGTTCGCTACGCAAGCGCAGTTGACGCCTGACAGCGCGGGAAAATTTTCACACGCGCGCGTCTCCGGAGAAAAATTATTTTGTCGTTAATTGCCTACAATTATTATTTTGGATTACAGTTTTTATTTGAATGTAGTGATCTATTGTTTTATGAGTGTTACTATAAGGTTCTTGGTGTAACTTGGTTTTTCACTATAGCCGGTAAGTTTTGTACTTTTAAAGGTTTGATAGACAAGATAAAGATTTTATTTTACTTTACTTATTACAATAATATCAATTTAGTATGTATCTATGTATATTACTTTTAATATTAACTGTGCCTGCGACTCCGTCTGCGTGAAAAATTGTAATAAATTTTAATTTTTATAATAAATTTTTGTAATAAATTTTAATTGGAGTTTCGATGAAGTGAAAACTGCATTGAGTAAATGTTTTCACGTGATACGTAGGTACACACCTATATAAATAAAATAGATAGATAATAGATGGACAAACAACCGACTAAGTATTCATTTAAGACTCACAAACGTAGTTAACTTTAATTCTTATTCGTCATATGTATTTTCAAATCTATTTCTTTCTACTTTCGGAGCCTCCTATGCTTATTTTTGATTATTAATTACGAAATAATTTATAACACACTATCAGCGTATTAAGTATTAATTAGCTTCGAGCGGTGAAATAATCTGAATTCACAAAATACCCTAATGATAATTAATTATAATTGACGTTTGTAGGTGCGGCAGTTAATATCTAATGTCATATGGGTCGGCAACGTGCTAAAGATTCTTCTGGTGCTGCTAGCGTCTACAGGCAGCGGCGGTGACTGCCCTTGCCCACTTTAGTAGTATAAAAAAACTAGAGAACAGTTTTTTATCATGTACATCCACATCTTCTACATACGAAAAAAACGTGTGTATTTACCAAAATATCGTAGGCAAAAAAAGATAAAGACAAGAATTTTCCTTGTTAGTCTGTTACCAAGCTTCAGATAAAATATAATACAAGACAATAGGTATCAGTCTGACCTTGGTCTATGAATAGGTAGAGTTTACCGTGGGAAAGGGAGGAAGGAAGTGGTGTAATTTTGTACCTGAAGTAAATTTTTTTAATAATGTTTTATTTTATTTACGCGAACACTACACATTGTAATAAAACTACTCTTACGGAATACATCGTGGTTTATTTTAGGTTTTACTTTCCCGACCGTGACCATGTCTGCTGCAAAGCATTCGAAACATTTTTTTAAGACTGATATATGTGTCGCACTGCTGTGCAAAGGCCTCCCCTTTACTCTTCCGCAAAATTGGGTCCACCGACATCTCCGACTAAGTACTAACTACTAGGTACGTCCAAGACCACCGTTTTCTCCCTGGTCTACCTATACTTCGGTGCCCATCAAGTGCCGTCCAATTCTTTATTATCCTTGAGCAACTTTACAGTTATAAATATGTTAGCTTTATAAGTAAGTATATTGTTTACTTGTCGTTTAGTTAGCGTAGCCAAATTGTTATTCCACAATACGGAACTATACAAAATAGAATAGAAATGTATGGATTAACATATCTCTTCACGTGTCATTGAAGCTGTACAACTTCATGCTCTAGCGTTCTGCATAGTAGAATGACAACTTGGCTAAGGGGCTGGTGCCAGAGTTGTTCAAGCTGACCTTGGGCCTTTGACTTGGCTTACGACTGCTGACAACCACCGGGGCTGACTTTTATATTAGTTGTGGGCGTTGAATGAACGCACTGTTTTATTAGCCTTTTTTTTTTGGCTTCAACGTATAAACTAGTTTACAGTCCACCGATAAACTAGTCTAATGATAGTCTGGTTTATCGGTGAACACCATGCAAAAAGTAAGTAGTCTGTGAACGCCAACCACTAAACTTTTCGTCAACGGTATAAACTAGTCTAAACTTTAGACTGTTTTATAAACCGGTTTATCGCTGACGATAAACGGTCCCGTTTAGTCTACCATAAATGTATCGACGACCCACCACTATTTTACATACTCTCTGATGCACGAAGGAAGACTCTATTAAACGCCACTAACGGTCACCATCTATGGCATGAGTGCATGACCTTGCCTGACGTTGATTAACTAATAGATCCTTTGCCGATTAGGGATTACATAAAGCTGCCTATTACAGTATTAAGTATCAAATTCATATTAACAAAGTTATGAATTGATATGATCAACAAAATAGGTTTCCGTGATATTGAAGTACTTTTGTAATATTCCGCATTGTTTAGATACGTCTAATAATATTATATTATAAGATTGTTGAAATTCACGTCTCTGCTATTTCAATTATCTCATTTAATTGAACCTGTAATTTACAAGGAAACAATCTTAAAATAGGTATCTTGTGAATGTTAACTGAATAGGTAGTTGTGAACACAAAGGCAATAAGTAAAATAGAATAAAAAACCAGGAAATCGCTGCAATACGAGTGTTTTAACATTTCCGACCTTACGGAGGGCGGATTAACTACCGACATTACTTACTCGTAATATTCAGTTTTGAACTATTTTATACAAACACTACATGATGATAGGGCTTTTTTACCAATCACAGCTGTGTCAAGTGGGGATGGTAAGTGTTAAGTAAGTAAGTTAATTTCGCGATCCATTCAAACACCGTAGCTATTGTAAAATTAAAAGGGAAACCCGTCCGCCCGTGACCATGGGTGCTGCAAAGCATTCGAAACGTGCGTCGGGAAAGTAAACGCGATATATTCCGTAAGAGTAGTTTAATTACAATGTGTAGTATTCGCGTAAATAAAAGAAAACACTATATTTAAAGGGAAAATCAATGGGAAAATAGAATTATTGCTTTTTATGAGATTAACGATCTTATATAGCTCCCATCGATTATTGATGAATTCGCCAGTGTCAAGGCATTTTTGCATTCAAATTATAAATCTTGTTTTAGCCGGTAATATTTTTTTTTGTTCTATCAAGTGACGAGACAGGCAAGAATTTCGCCTGATGGTAAGTGATACGCCTGCCTATTATACAGCTGCACTGTACTTTGTCATTCAATACATTAGTTACGGAGTTTCTTGTCTCTTCCCCAGTAATTTCACCAGTTGCAGTGCCCTTCACACCGGAACACGGCAATGTTTACACATCACTGTAGTATCTACCTGCAGGCTTAGCACGACTTGCCAAGACTTCGTAATCTTGACAGTTCGGTGTGGAGTATGACGTAGTTATTGACCTAGCTAATACCGAAAATGACGTTTCTACGTCGATAACTACGTCATACTCCACACCGAACTGTCAAGATTACGAAGTCTTGGCAAATCGTGCTAAGCCTGCTGGACGGACGTGCCTTACACAGATTAAGGAACTAACACCTAGTATTATAGGTAGTAGATTATAGCCTATATTAGGCGTATATGCTAATAGTTTATATTTGAGTAGGTACTAGGATTTAATAAACTTGATATAATTTTAAAACAAAATATTTACAGTATATTTACAAACATGTACTAGGATTGAAATATAGAAATGTAAATGAACAGAAAGAGATCAGATTGCAATCCGTCACTGGCCCTTCACCACGTCTTTCGCTACACCAACAGACATATACCAAATAAGATAACTGTATGAAAAAGTACATATGTGCCTTATTTTAGTAGCGTGTTTATCGTAGAAACATTTTATGTGCAATACAATTTACACATAGTAGGTAATAACGTTTTCATGGTATGAAGCACAATACCTGTATTTCCATGTTATCAAATAGTGTAACCAACATTTCCATATTATCAACGAATTCCGGTAAATGTTTCAATTTACGCTCTTGAGCTCGTATTGTACGGTGTTTTTAATTAATAAGAATGCGATGTTTTAAAACAACATCCTTGGCTGTACTTGGAAAATGGAGACCTCAACCAATCACGAGATGTTTCTCTATCTGTTATAACGCCAATCGATCGGGAGGACTTAGGAGTGATTTACCTATCAGGCTGATATATAAGCATTTGCAGAGCTGAATACTTTGACTATTTTGATACTTTGAATACAGAATTCATGATTAAAACATCATATCCACTGAAAAAAAATGTATGCCATTTTTTCTTTACATTGTTAGGACTATATTCTTAACAACTAACGTTTTTTGTGTTGATTTTCTCATTGACAATGACCCGTATGATATTAGCTGAAACCAACTTAATAGTATTCAGGGCAACGATATCGAAACAGCGCGTACGATTAGAGCGGAAGAAAAAATATCTAAATAGATAACTCATCATATTTAAGTACCTATGTATGTTGGGCTTGTTAATTATAAATGTCGTTTAATACCACGAAGTTACAGTCGTGGTATTGTTTTACCTACTCCCAATTTTGGATCCTTCTGAGTTCACAATAAAAATATAATTTTTCTTTACATATAATATTTGTTTACATATTTTCAATTTATAGTACAAACTGCTAATGCAACTTACTACTTACTTGCTTACATACTTTGACTAAAGAGTAATTACTATACTAATCACCAATCTTTATTCTCACACCTCTACAGTGAACAATGTGAGATAATCACTAGACTGCAATTATCTTTGTAGACTGCCAAGTCAAAGTCAATGCCAGTCAATGCTATTGAGTGAATCATAGATAATACACTATATACTTAGAGTGAATTAAAATCTTATATTTGATTTAGATCATCATTCAATCGATACAACCTGTTATTTTAAGAAGGCGTAATACACGTACCTCAGAAATTACCTAAATAACATAATACAATCTGTGTTATTTCAGTCAAGAATGTTGAAAATCCCGGATCCGAGGCGACTCGTTGGCGGGGTGTTCCCCATACTGCGGTGGTCGAGGAGTTATGACTTGAAGACCGGGATAGGTGACCTAATAGCCGGGATCACGATAGCACTTACATTGATACCGCAGTCTATTGCGTACGCTTCGCTGGCCGGCTTCGGACCTCAGGTAGGTATTGTATGAATCCCGTGGTCATAATTTACGCTTGACTACCGATGGCATTAATTTGTACGGTTGAATAAGTACGAATATTGACGAATTTGGTGTTGGTTGATCAGTTCTGTAGATTTCTTGATCAACACCAACTACACTGATAATTGTTAAGCATTTACACTTTGACGGGCGCGTTGGTCTAGCGGTTAGGCATTCTGACCACTACCCAATAGGTCGTGGGTTCAATTCCCACCAACGGTCGAGGTGTTATTTATCTATTTATGTATGAATTTACAAAAAATACATGTATTCGTATCAGTTGTCTTTTTACCATAGTACAGGCTCTGCCTGGTCTGGGATCAGATAATCGTGTGTCCCAGGATATTATTATTATAAATTTTCCGGAATTAAAGTTTCCAGAATGTAAAACTAAAAATTCGTACGCGTGACTTCGTAACAGGTTTATACTTAGTAAGTAGTATAATTTTTATCATATGTATGTAAATATTAAAAACAAACGACTTTTTGTAATCTTAACGCCATTGTCTCGAATGCTATACATCCTGACGACTAGTATCTCTTGTCGATATTATTTACGTTGTTGTAAAGGTGTTTAGGTTTGACATACATTTTAGTATCTACAAAATTATATTACTTAGTACCATTTCATAAATATTTTATGTCACGGTTAGCAAATGCTTATTTATAATTATGTATTGTAGTAGGTATGATCCCATAACTGATGTAGCAAAAATGGTAAAACAATATGGTGTGAGTGGTGTGACCCATAATTATGTCACCTCCTCGAGCGATAGCATCGCTTTAAAATAAGTATTAATACGTTGCTCACTGTATACACAAGTCATTATAATTTATTTTATTTACAGACCAACAACAATAGCAGTAAATAGGCAGTCACCTTTGTCGAGTAAAATATAAATTTATACAAAAGCATTTAGTTCTGCTTGTAAGAACATTAAGTAGGTTTTCTATTAATAAAAAATATAAGACATTATTCCTTTAACTCTTCTCTTTCCTTTTAACTCTTAATAGATTTGGTCATTCATTAGCGTAATAAAAAAAACTGCATTGATACAATTTAATTACAAAAAAATGAGCGAGAACAAACACAACAACAATTTTTTTGGGAATGATAGACGCTGTTGGCCGCAGATGGCCATTACAGCTTCACCGGACAATAGGAGGCGAGCACTTAAAGCACTCTAGCCTTAACGGCAGAAGTAGCGACGAGCTCAAGGGCACCTCAGGGAGGCACGGCCTCGGCTTGGGCTGTCGCTTAAGAGAGGGCTGAATTTACCACCAGTTCACAACGCGCCCCCACTGTGAAGAACCGGCAAGAAACTCAGTGGGGTGATGCACGTCGTTGAGGTCGCATGCGTACGACCCTTCGGTCTCGCCGGCGAGACCGGTGTCTGATAGAAACACTCAAAATGAATTTCCTGCTCCATTATCAGACCCTGATCACAATCTGTCCACCAACTCGTCAAGACACTAGTCCAAATTTGGTGGGTCTACGTCAATTGATGCAGAGATCCTGCGACCACTTCTTGCTCCATCATCAGACTCTGATCACCATCTTCCTACCAACTGCTCGTCAAGACCTATCCAACGGGTCAGTGGATCTACGTTCATTGGGGCAGAGATCTTGTGACCGCCCTCTTGATCCATCATCAGACCCTGATGAAGATTACAAATTCTTTAGAATCATAGGATTTATTTCATGTCTTTCGGACAAATGGTAGTAATGAAGGTCTATTGTATCTCTTCATTGACTAAGAAAATAGATAATAGTCTTTAGACGGCTGAACCGATTTTCACGAAAAATTAAACCATCTCGATTTAACAAGCTTTTAAATTAAAAAAAACCGCATTTAAGTCCGTCCATTCAAGATGCATGATGGTATATGTCATATATCGCCCTAGTTTAAGGACAGTAATAAACACTTTTCAGTCGCAACTAAAGCATTTCATTGCAGAGCAATGATGTACCTAACAGTCAGACATACAGACACACATAGGCATCAATCTTATAACACCACTCGTTTTTGGTTGGAGGGTTAAATATAATACTCTACAATGTAGTAGAGTCTACATCATGTATTATGTAGTTTCGTAAGGAGCTGCAAGTAGATAACAATGAAAGTATTACTCACAGTATATTACTCTCAATCATTGATAACTTCCGCTGTTATACATACTACATAGTACATACAGAGATATTGGTACACACAGATCCTATTTATTCTAAGCACAAAATGAGTAAGATATTATGTGACGTACCCGCCCTCAGAGAGTTGCAGTGGCTATCCACTGACTATCACTAATCACTTTAAACATTAGTTATATTCTAGCGCCTTTCAATTTCTCCAGCTACCCTTCACACTGGAATGAAGTAATGTTTACAAACCGCTGCTTTACGGCTGATAATGCATTGGTTGCTTATTCATCATATCTGCTCAAATATTTGTATAGGTTTGGATGTTAACAAAAAAGTATCATCGTTCAATTGGACTCAGTTACGCTAATATCTACTGAAAGTGAAAAAAGAATATTGTTGAAGGAAACATTATTCATAAATACATTTAGATACGGTCTTAATTTGTATACAGATGGATTCTTTTATAAAGACATCACAATATATAATTATTCGTGTTTGGTGGCATTGATGTAAACAATGACTTTGCGACAACAACAGCTGTATTGTATGAACACTAGTTAATTATCATTCTCAATTTATTTATGGAATAGAGATGTAAATACTTAGGAATTACCGACAAGCGCGCAAAATTTTCACTACCACTAATGCAACCAATAAATATTTTTGGGGGAAAATGCCTAATTTAGTACCTATTGCGACATTTCAAATTTCACGATAAAAATATAACTAAATAAGACGTTTATATTCATATGTATTTTATATATTTACTGAAGAATATAATAAAGGTCCGGGTAATAATAGCATCCTCCCATCTTCTCCCGTTGGGTGTCCGTAAGAGACGACTAAGGGAAATCAAGAAGACGGGCAGCGGTGTCTTTCTATTGGATTACCTACAACCTATACTGCGATTCCCAAGACGCCTGCCAAGCGTGTGGGTTATGGCAATCCCTCCCTTCTAAGGGACCTCTTGTTCAGCAGTGGACGTGTTTCTGTTGCTGCTTCTGTTGATGACGGTGATAATAAAGGCAGTTGCAGGAAGTGGGAAACAGTTTTTGTATGAACATATTCCCAAAAACTGCTCTATAGCGCTCAATATGGAAATATATTGAATTATGGTGGTATTAAAGAATACCCTATTAATGTCACTTAAATTTTCATTCAAATCCAACAAACAACACCGTCATCTATGTGCACATAGTTGTTGTTGTCTGTTATCAATGTCAATGACTCCGTCTTTGCCCCTGATAAGGTGATGCGATATCAATTAGCTGATAATATAATAAATGGTAAACCTTCAGTCGAACCAAACACTGTTATCCGATGTATCCGATCTAATTACTGCTGGACCTCCTGGAACCCTTATTTCGATAGGGAAATAATCACTGATGGACTCAAACTGGCAAATTCCGCCATGGGTTGTTTGCCGTGAAGGATTCGCCTTCAACAGCTAGGACAAGAGACACAGGACCCATTGATAGTTATCGAACATTATTTAGCGCATTTTACCTTATGTTTTGTCTTGGCTTACAAATGAGTTTCTTGTCGGTTCTTCTTCATTGGGGCAAGTGCTGTTTGTAAACTCAGTTGTAAACCCAGATTGTAACTTCTTCCAGTCCGGTCAGTCAGCTTTAGCCACTGGCTAGAACCCTTGAAGTGTTCGCTTTCCTTATACGGGAGGGCTCCAGAAATTTTCCTGACATGTCTGGGTTGTAAGCACTTGATTCCGGTAGGCCTAAATATGTCAGGATTTTTGTCATACTACAATTTATAACTAACTACTCTTGATCAATTTATTAATAAAAATAATTTTTACAAAAAAAAGAACCGCCTTCAAAATGCAACTAAAAAGCCTGAAATAATTTCTAAGAATTAGTGGTTTTTACATCTACATAGTTGGACTTGGACTACAACATATTATAAATACATATTACTATCAAAGACGGCGCCAAACTGGAAAACAGTTAGGTACCTACTGCCCTTGTAAGTATTTGCTAGACGTTAGGCGCCGACTTCGATAGTAATATGTATTTCTAATATGTTGTAGTCCAAGTCCAACTATGTAGATGTAAAAACCACTAATTCTTAG
This sequence comes from Furcula furcula, assembly GCA_911728495.1. NCBI lineage: Eukaryota > Metazoa > Arthropoda > Insecta > Lepidoptera > Notodontidae > Furcula > Furcula furcula. Next base: position 10,620,205 of record OU452250.1, read on the forward strand.
AAATTACTAGCTGACCCACGCAGCTCCGCCTGCGCTATTTTTACGTTAACTAAACTTTTAATAACAGACATTCGCATCGAATACATAACCTCCTTTTTTATAGTCGGTTTTTACCCACTTTTTACTTGCTCTCCGAAGCACGGACCCGTTTAGTTCAAATGGCGTTAAACGGTCACCCATCTATTTAATGACCTTACCTAACGTTGCTTAACCCGATCGATTACAAAACCTTGATAACAACTCTCTATGAGTGTTCCCTTACTAATATTTATTATATTATAAAGAAAAATTGATGCAATCTGACCAAGCGTATAACCAAGTACCCATTTGACTTTAATCCCCTCTCCCAAAAGAACCGTGCTAGATTACGGGATAAAAAGTATCCTATGTCCTACCTCGTAGTAAGATCTCAAATCATGCCAAGTTTCATTTGAATCCATTCAGTAGTTTAGGCGTGATGCTCAGCCGTGATACAGACAGACGGACAGACAGACAGACAGACAGACAGACAGACAAAAATTAAAAAAATTACATTTTCGGCCTCAGTATCGGTTATAGAATGCCCTCCAAAAATAATTTTCAAAATATCTTCAATGTACAGAATTGGACCTGTTACAGTTTTATTATAAGTATAGATTTCAGGCTTTTTAGTTGCATTTTGAAGGCGGTTCTTTTTTTTGTAAAAAATATTTTTATTTTATTCTTTTTAGTGGTTCCATTGGTGTATTATTAGGTTAAGTTTTAACAACTTATATTTTATTCTGACAAACAGCCAGTTTAATATTTATTTTAAAAACACCCACTACATAACACAACTATGGACCATCACTAAAATATAAGCATAAGCAAAAATTTAAAAAAATGTAGATGTGACAATATCTTAATAAAACTAACCAATTGCCATAAACCGAAGATATCTAGGTGTTATACTCGTAGTTCTCGAGAACCATGGACTGCAAGCTCGGTGGGTCTACATTTATTAGTGCCGAGAACCCGTGTCCACCTTCTTGCTCCATCGTCAGACCCTGATCACCATTTTTCTAGCAACTACTCATCGAGAGCTACCCAACGAGCCCAAACTCGGCAGATCTACGTTTATAGGTGCAGTGATCCCGTGACGACCTTCCTGCTCCATCATCAGACCCTGATCTCCATTTTTCTAGCAACTACTCGTCGAGACCTATCCAACGAGTCCAAATTCGGTAGGTCTACGTTTGTTGGTGCCGAGATACCGTGACGACCTTCCTACTCCGTTATCAGACCTTGATCACCATTGTTCTAGCAACTACTCGTCGACAGCTACCCAACGAACCCAAACTCGGTGGGTCTATGTTTATTGGTGCCGAGATCCCGTGACGACCTTCTTGCTCCATCATCAGACCCTGATCTCCATTTTTCTAGCAACTACTCGTCGAGACCTATCAATCGAGTCCAAATTCGGTAGGTCTACGTTTGTTGGTGCCGAGATACCGTGATGACCTTCTTGCTCCATTATCAGACCTTGATCACTATTGTTCTAGCAACTACTCGTCGAGAGCTACCCAACGAACCCAAACTCGATAGTTCTACGTTTAGTAGGCACGGCTAGGATAGGATGGATTGTTAATTTTATTACAGAGTTCCGGTGGCCATCTATGGCCTTCTTCATCAGATCCACTTCACCAAATGATACTTTCTGAATGAAAATGCTTGACTAGTTTCTAAAAATACCAAAAACGTTATATGTGTGCCTATAATATTTAATGAGTTCCCTCAGTTACACATGGTTCCCATCATCAGAACTTTATTTTGAAAAAAATGGGACCAATCTGGAAGCATATACTTTCAATTAAAAAAATAATTTTCCAAATCGGTTCGTAAACGACAGAGTTCTGAGGTAACAAACATAAAAAAAAAAAAAAAAAAAACATACAACCGAATTGATAACCTCCTCCTTTTTTTTGAAGTCGGTTAAAAATAGCTACATACCTTTACCTTTGTATGTATACTAAAAGGTATATACAATTAATAATACTAACTTGTTACGAAGCCGCGCGCTATCGATACAAGAGCTAGGACTTTTCATAAAAAACCTACCTTTTAGTTTTACCTAACTGAATCCTAAGTAGAAGCTCCCGAGAGAGAATCCTCTATATGGCTCATTTTGAAATCTTATTATATTGAAATTTCTGTGTAATTTTTCACTTAAGCCGCATTTCCTGCACGTGTTTTGCCCTATACAATACATAAAAATATCTTAACAAAAAATCAAACAGAAGGCTGATGAGTCGTATTTTTGCGACTTCAGCATGCGTCACCCCTCAGAATTTCTTGTTTACTCAGTGAGGGCACGTTTTGGTCCGTTGGTAGAGCCAGTCCTCTCTTAAATGATACCCCAAGCCGAAGCCATGTCTCTCTGGTACCCTTGAGCTCATCGCTTCCTTGCCCATCTAGATAGAACGTTTCAAACGCACGCTCTTCTTGTCTGGTGTACATAACATCCTTAATTGATTCGCTACCCAATTTTGTTGATTACCTGAGAAGAAAACGTCTTAATAATTATGTTTTGTGTAGGTGTTTTTATGTAGTGTGTTGTGTAAGGCAAAACGTGCCGGTGACGCAGAGTTAGAGGTTCTAATGTATTTTCATACCATGTATTATTTGATCATGAATTTAGCATGACGTAGGTCTACAAGAAGATTCATTCACACAAAAAACAACAATAACATTGCGGATTAACGCCAACAGTTTTTTCTGGTAAATGGTATGGTAGCGACAAAAAAAAAGCGCTTATAAAATGATCACAGATAATTGGGTACATTGTAAATACGCGGATAGCTGCTAGTGCTCTATATGCAATACAAATGTAATAATTGCGGCCTTTATATGCCTAAACCGTCGATGTATTATAGCCATATATCGGTGTTCTAAGCCCTCCCATAATAGGACAGTGCATATCTTCTATTTTCAGTACGGATTATACGCGTCGTTGGTGGGCGGATTTGTGTACGCCGTGATGGGGACATGCCCTCAGATCAACATAGGCCCCACGGCGCTGTTGTCCCTCCTAACATTTACATACACGCACAACACGAATGCCGACTTCGCTGTACTATTGTGTCTCATCGCTGGCATTGTTCAGATGATCGCTGGGATTGCACAACTCGGTGAGTAGGTAATGTAGCTCACGCGGTAAAGGTTTACTGTTATCTGTTATTCAGACTAAGAAATTATTATAGATATTATTTATTTTACTGCATACGAATTTAAAAACAAAGCTTAGTAATCTATGCGTATCACTAAACTGGCAACTTGCATAAATTATTTCCGCACTACCTAAAGGTAGACTGTAAGGAAATGTCAAAGGCACTAAGTCTGCCCTTGTACAATATTTTCACAAAGTTAAATAAGTTATATCAAGAGAGCTCATATGAATTCATATTCGCGTTTATAAGTCGATGTAAACTCAGTTGATATCAGTATCGTAAATCACTGCTGAAGATTATGTTTGAGAAGCATTTTCTTAGTCAAGATTTGTATATAATTTTAATCTTTGTTTCATGTACGTGCAATTTTATGATCGATTACAGCAGATGGATTTCTAAATTCATAATTAAACAGCACATAGGTAATATTGGTTTTTAATCACATCCAGAGCCAGATATTCTGCTTCAAGGCAAAAGTATCATAGATATTGTCGTGAAGGATACTGGAAATGAAATGAAGAAACTACTGGTTATTTTTTTTTGTCATGTGGTTAGTGGCCAACTTGGTGTCAGAGTTTTCAAGCTGCCCTTAGGCCTCTGACTTAGCTTAACGACTACTGTCTAGATGACAAGCCAGCACCAACTTTTTTAAGTGCCCTCCGAAGCACGGAGACGCTCAGTTCAAATGCCACTAAACGGACCTTGCCTGACGTTGCTTATCCAACTGATCCTTTTATCGAAGAATGGTTGCAACTGGCTATGAGCATCTCAATAAAAAACAAATCTCTTATAAAATCTCTTTAAAGGTACGCGTCCATTGGCCGGCGCCGGACGCACCGCACGCAACGGATTTTAGTTTGCTTTGTATGATTTTACATAGCGCCGCGTCCATTATCCGCGCCGGCATTTTCCGATGCGGGCCGTCAAAATCATAGAAAGCAAACTAAAATCCGTTGCGTGCCGTGCGGTGCGTCCGGCGCGTGCCAATGGACGCGCACCTTAATCCTGTAATTTCTTAATGGCATTATCAGCAGCAGTTTATGATTATGACAGTCTAGGAGTATGCGTTTCTCTTAACCATTATATGTACGTCCTAGTTACCCGACTTCGGAACGGAGCCTCCCTCCGTTCCGTTATGATTTTAACAAGAATGTATGTATGTATGTTCATCTGTTCCCGCGTATCTTCTAATCTACTTAACAAAATTTGACAAGTAGGGTGTCGTTAGAAGCGTCTTGATTGTCCGCTGGTTATAGGCTATATAATATCACATTATTAGACTGCGATTTTATCCGTAGTCGAGTTTTAGTTTTTAAAACTTATTACTTGTTGTTACTAGGCTGTATATAAATCCAATTTTTAGGTTTTCTGGTGGAGTTCGTCTCGTTGCCTGTAGTGTCAGGCTTCACTTCAGCCGCTGCCCTCACTATAGCGTCATCGCAAATCAAAGGGCTTCTGGGCCTCAAGTATAATGCTGAAAGTTTCATGGCGGCGTGGCGAGGGCTGTTCGAGCACATCGGTGATACACGCCTCCCGGACACATTACTCAGCCTCGCTTGCTGCATCTTGCTTATGGGAATGAAGGTATGTAACATTATGTATCAACCTTTGAGGAGTCAAGTGCGTTAAAATGAAGTGTGGTATAAGGACACCATAGGCTTGCTACGTTTCGTACGAAAGACAAGAATCCTTTTCGTAAACATTAAGCTCGGTCACAGCGCGGTAGCCTGGGATAGGGAATAACACGCTATACAAAAAGCTGCAAAAGCACTGTGAAAGATCAGTTATTTTTTTTAAACCATTTTTCTTACGTTTTTTCGAGCGTGGTGTCTGCCTATGGATGGACTGTTACACTTACCTACTCGCAATGCCGCTTGTTACCTACCTAAGAAATAGTTTTATAAAGTAAAAGCCCAGTCATGGCTGTGGAATGTGATTGTCGCTTCTTCAAGCATTAGTAGTGTTATCTAAATCTTTTAAATTTCAGAAAATAGAACGTCTGCTGGTTTTTCTTTCCCGATTTAAATAATATATTCTCTAATATTCGTTAAGTAATTACCGAAACTAATCACAAAAATAAAATATTTCTGTTTTCAACAATTTCTTTAGTCTAAACAAGGAAGCAAATGCATGCTCCTGACGGCTCTTTTATGAGTTTAGTTTGGTATTCTAAAGAATATATTAGAGCATATAATGAAGAATTATAATGCATAAAATCAGCTGCTCTACACGGTTTACCTTTTGTTTTTATGTATTCCCGGGGTCTCGAGCATACGAGTAATAACTAATAATATAAGTTGTCCGAAAATATACGTTTATGTCCGAAAATATACGTTATAGGTTGCTTGGTGTGTGGCGATATTATATTCTCAGGGCCGCAGCGGGAGGCCTCTTGTTGTATTAACCAGACGTTAAGGGTTCGAAGCCAGTGTAGAGCAATTATTTTGTGCAGTTGTTCCTTAATATTTAAGACAATACAGGCGGCTCAATTAATTGGCTGTTAGGTAAGATAATACAAACGTTGTAAAGATATGAAAATTGTTGATGCTGACCCGAATGACAACCTTTTGTCAATTATTAAGAGAAAATTAAAAAAAGTAAAAATTAAAACTGGATCTGTTGGTCTGTCAGAACAATCCAAAGAGGATATAACACTACGTATAAGAGTCGGCACTCCCATACAAGCCCCTGAATCGAATCATGAACGTACTTTTCCTAACTTAACAAACATAAAATTTAATGGCTACCAGTTGGCCAACCTGCCATTTTTTTTTATGTTTGGATACCACTAGGGCTTGCCACCCCTTAGTATGTTTGTTTATCGATATCGATATAATTGAAAGAACACAATATACGGGTGTATTTATTGTTAAGTTTAATTCACGCAAAGTTACCTATGTACAATAACTATGTTTTCAAAATGAAATTAAGCAATTTTTAAGAAATATTTATGATTTTTGAATGCTTTACGATCATTAATCTCAAAATTCGATTCATAATGGAGTCGTCATACTAGATATGTTTATTTATATGCTGTATTAGTTATTTTTAATCCTGATAACACGTTGTGCCATATCTTTGTATGGCTATATACAACAAGTCTTCATTTCCAATTAACTTCACCCATCTGAAGAAAAAAGCATAATATTATAAAAGCACAAAAAAAAACTACAAATAAAAACATACATACACATACTCGAAAAATATAGCCCTCCTTCTGGGCAAGTCAGGCAAAAATATCGATATTTATGGACTTATCTATATAATATGTACTTACATCACTATTTATTTTGTTCAATAACTAAGTTTTATGAATAAATTCATAATTCCATTACAAAACTTGCGATCGACTACTAAATAGGATTTAAAAGTAATGTAACTACTACACCATAAGAAATATTTACATTTTTATATTAATTTATCATAAAATTTTACCTTGCCGGGTCATGTGGAAATCTGGCCAAAAATATCTCAGAAAACCTTTTTGTGACTCGCCTAACACCACATATTTCACATTTTCTTAACTATTTACCACCCATAATATTAACACAACGCCCATTAAGGCTAAAATAAATGTAAATAATATAATAACTTATTAGCCGCCAAAATTCAAACCAGAATAAAATTTTCAAAAGTCAAGTTACATCCACAGGTTAGACAACAAAAAATAACAAATTCGTATTATAATATAATACGTCCAAATTAAAACAGAACTTCATACAGTTGAAGCCAATACGTATTAGCAGTCATTTTAATTTGGTAACTTTATATTGCCTACCTAATTAGTGTCATTATTTCTAATAAGTATGTTCATAATTCCATACAAATATCGGTTTCTAGGCAGTGTCGACGGCCTGCAACAATCTACAATCTAGGTACACACGGTCATCCGATCCAAACGAGGCAGAGCCTGTACTATGAAAACCAAACAACTGATACCTACTAATACAAATATAATTACATTTCTTTGTAAATACATACATACATACATAAATAGATAAAACACTCAGACACTTGGTGGGAATCGAATCCACGACCAATTGGGTAGCGGCCCGGGTGTCTAACCACTAGACCAACAGGTCCGTAAAAAAATATTGTGCATTAGGTATAGATCTCTCTGACGCAGTTCTCTGGCCTGGCTTTCAGGGGTGCCGGGGGACCATCGATATAATATTTACAGGGGACCGAGCGTCTGGCACTTAAGAGACTATGGTGAGGTCCGAATGGAGTGTCCAGAATGTCATTTGCGTCAATTAAGGCCACCGGAGAGGTTTTAGTGGGTACGTACAGATCCGACATAATGTTTTCCGCCCCTACGGAAACGGGGTGCCTTTTGAAGGTTACCTCACTGACACCACATAAGGTATAACTAAATCGCCTGCATAAATGGAAAAGTTTGGCCGGCGCTGTAGGCGTATCGGTCAGGGGTATTAATGATAGGTATGTGTGGGTAAGCTGTAACAGCTCAGTGGCCGAGCGCTTGCCTTAGATACAACACGTTCGAAATGCTTTCGAACCTCGGCTCCCACCTCTGATTCCTTTAATTAATCATGTGCGAATCGTCTTTGTGCGATTGTTACTAGCTTTCGGTGAAGGAAAACATCATGTAGAAACCTGCATGTCTGAGAAAGCCTGACTAGCTTTCGTATGACGTGTGAAGTCCGCCAACCCGCACTTGGCCAGCGTGGTGGACTATGGCCTAAGCCCCTTCACCTTGAGGGGAGGGCCGTGCCCAGTAATGGGACGTGTGGGTAGGCTTGTAAATGTATGGTAGCCGCAGTACTATTGGCTTTGATCGCTCACTCGCTTGTTGAAATAATGTAGCCATTTCTCCAATCATAATGTGTAAGCCACATATTTACAAACTCACTCGCTCATAGCGCCACGGCACCGCGCGCTTATTTAAATTGAAAGATCTAATTGTTTTATCATCTAATCTAATTGTTTTGACGGACATTTTGGTCTAGTGCTTAGACACCCTGGCCGCTATTCAGTGCCGGATTAGCCATATAGCAGGAGTCAGCAAACGCTACGGGCCCCGCGCCTTGAGGTGCCCCGCACGTAGGTGTGTACCCAAGTAATTTGCATAAGTTTTACATTAAACCTAAACTTTAATACCCCTGTAAGACTTGACTTGTATTAAGTCAAGTCTTACAGGGGAAGTCGAAGCCCCCCCCCCCCGCCTTCGCTATATGAATTACTACGGGCCCCGCGCTGGCTTAATCTGGCCCTGCCACTATTCAATAGGTCGTGGGTTCGATTCCCACCAAGTGTGTGTTTTATCTATTTAAGTATGTATAAACAAAAAAAAAAGTTATTTAAGTATTAGTATCAGCTGTCTGGTTTCCATAGTTCAGGCTCTACCTAGTTTGGGATCAGATGACCGTGTGTTTATTGTCCCAGGATATAATAATAATAATAATAAAAAAAAATGCGTGCGTGGAGTCCCTCCGCGCGGAAGAAGTGAATGTCCCTCACATACTCACTCACTCACACACACACACACACACACACACACACACACACACACACACACACACACACACACACACACACACACATACAACTGAACTGAACTGAACCGAACCGAACCAAACCGAACCGAACCGAACCGAGCCGAGCCGAACCGAACCGAACCCAACCGAACCCAAGCGAACCCAACCGAACCCAACTCACCTACCACTCACCTACCACTCACCTACCACTCACCTACCACTCACCTACCACTCACCTACCACTCACCTACCACTCACCTACCACTCACCTACCACTCACCTACCACTCACCTACCACTCACCTACCACTCACCTACCACTCACCACCACTCACCTACCACTCACCTACCACTCGCCTACCACTCGCCTACCACTCGCCTACCACTCGCCTACCACTCGCCTACCACTCGCCTACCACTCGCCTACCACTCGCCTACCACTCGCCTACCACTCACCCACTCACCTACCACTCACCCACTCACCTACCACTCACCCACTCACCTACCACTCACCCACTTACCTACCACTCACCCACTCACTCAGTAACGGCGTCACATGAGCGCTTTCATAACCTTAACAAAGGAGATGTTCCATTTTGGGCCAACACTATGTACACTACATGGAAAAATAGGAAAAACATAGGAGAGTTTCATAAAAATACTTATAAATTAATTTGAAGCAGAGTACAATTGTACATAAATGATTACTTATGGAGTTATTTAGTATGTCCACCCTGTTTCTAGGGCAGCCATGACAGTTGCGTTTGACGTTGGTTTACTACTTGACAGTTAATGCAATAGGTGACATTTCGTAATAGATTGTTTACGCGTGGAGTACATAATGTTTTTCGGAGTTTTTAGTGATTATTTATGTTTACGGACATTCATTGACTGTTTCTTTCTTGACCCGGGCACAGACCCGGGGCTTTACTGTATTGATTATCGCCTGTGATTTGGATTGGTTTTAGTTACGTATTTGACGGGCCCGTTGGTCTAGTGGTCAGACACCCTGCCTGCTAACCGATGGGTCGTGGGTTCGATTCCCGCCAAGTGTCTGGGTGTTGTTTATCTATTTAAGTATAGTATTTACAAAAAAAAAAAAGTATATAAGTATTAGTATCAGTTGTCTGGTTTCCATAGTACAGGCTCTGCCTAGTTTGGGATCGGATGACCGTGTGTGGATTGTCCCAAGATATTATTATTATTATTATTTCCGATCCATCATATTACTGTGTGGTGTTGCTACAGTAGTATTATATTCTCTTTGGTGTTGCTCTCCTTGACCAATATATCTTAAATGTACAATAAAACGAAGCAATATTAAAAAAAGACAACATTACAAAACAGTTACTATATTGCATAGTTATATATACATATAGTGTACATGGTGTTGGCCCAGGCTCCATACATTTCTGGAAAAACTCCTTTACGCCTATCGTTTAACACCTATCACTTAACGCGTTAAGCGATAACGCGTTAAGGCGACTCATTTAACGCTTAACGCGTTATGTGATAACATTTTTGGAAGTCGCATAAGAAGTTTCACTTCAATAATCTCTGAATCTGTTAGGTAATAAGCAAAGAAAACCTAGTATCAGTATCATTATTAACATATTTCATGATCGACGGTATTAGACATGCCTGAATTCAACATCTAACAAAACTCGATTAATTATTCGATAGTTCTCGATTATTCTGATAGTTTGTCTGCAAACATCGATCGTTGGGAACTAGTTTTGATACTGGTGTGGCTCACCGCTGGTGCTTACCAGACTATGTTACTAAGTAAATACAAATTGTGATCCTCGTCGTCGTCGTTGTACATACTCACTACACACCGATGTTTACTGTGGGTCAGGGATCCAGGCTTGTTCTACATATTATGCTCTAGATATGTAGCTTTGCTGGCAAACATTTACATATGTATGTATGTAATAAGAACGATAAGTTCGCAGTGTTAATTAAATTTTGGCCACAAATATAAACGTGCTTATACTAAGTTTATTAATATTTCTTCCTTTAAATAGTGCTAGCAACCCACCGCGGTAGACAAGCTCATCAAAATCTCTTGTGTAGTAGCTTAAAGGCGAACAAAAGGAGATAGTGATTCAAACATGGTTGAGGGGAGTGATGGCTGCTGCTATTATTATATCCTCAATTCCCGTGGGGTGTCCGAGAAAGAATAGCACCCACCCATCTCCTCCGTGTCCGTAAAAGGCGATTAAGGGAAAACAAAAAGACGGGCAGCAGCGTCTTTTTATTAGATTACCTTCCACCTATACTGATATCCCCAAGCCGCCTGCCAAGCGTGCGGATTATGGCAACCCCTCCCTTCTAAGGGGAAGCCTTAGGTCAGCATTGGACTTTTCGGCTGCTGATGATGATGATGATTATTATGCTCTATGCTGCTGCTCAAGTCATACTGGTGCGCGGGTGCTACTTGGGTCTGGTCCGACCACTATCCCTTTGAATTATCGCATGGTTTCATTATTTCTCTCGTATTTTTTTCGTTCTATCTTTCGAACGGCAAACGCACTGTCGCTGTTGATATGACTGTAACAAAAAAAAACAAGACTAATTAAATAGGTATATAAAATATATGACCAAAAAAAACTCGCTGAGTTTCTTGCCGGATCTTCTCAGTAGCGGCCGCGTTACGATCAGGTGGTAGTATGAAAAAAAATATCGTGTAAGTGCCTCCGTGAGGCCTATACATAATAAAATATATTTTGACTGTTATTTTGATAAAAAAAGCATGTTAAAAATGACAAGCCCGCTGAGTTTTTTTCTAGATCTTCTCAGTTTATTCCGCGTATGAGCCGGCGATAGCTTTAAAAAATACTGACCATTTAAAAGTGCGAAGCTAAGCGTATTTGAAATAAAATATATTTTAATTTCATTTCTGTTCTGCACGTTTTAGTGACATTAGAACTAGATATTAAAATTAAACTTAGTGTCGAAACAATCAGTGCTATTGCCTGATGGAAAGCGACGCGCCTGCTAAACAGCTGCACTGCCGCTCGTTACGTTACAAGAGTCATAAGAACTATCTTAAGTCACTTGAGTTCGATAAGTAATTTCACCAGCTACCACCCTTCACTGCGGCACACAGCAATGTTTTACACACTGCTGCTTGGCGGCAGAATATCTGACACTGCGGTGGTACCTACCTGGACGGTTCCTTACACAAAGGAGTAAACAAGCTTTAGATCAAACAAGGTTTAGAATTCCAGCGTTCAAACTTATGTTGATCTTGTTGGTAATAATAATAATAATCATATCTTGGGACAATCCACATATGGTCATCCGATCCCAAACTAGGCAGAGCCTGTACTATGGAAACCAGACAACTGATACTAATACTTATACACATTTTTTTTTTGTAAATACATAGATAAATAACACCCAGACATTTGGTGGGAATCGAAAACACGAACCATCGGGTAGCAGCTAGGGTGTCTAACCACTAGACCAACGGGCCCGTCAAAATTGGTAATCTCTAGTACGGTATCTGGTACGTTAGTTATGAAACCGCGGGTCTAGTGGGTTTGAAATTCAAGGATTTTAAATGCAAGAAATTAAATCGAAATTTATAACCCTCGAAAGAAGAATACGATCTCAAACAAACTAAATGGAATTTTATTAACATTATAGCTAGGAACAAGTCTGATTGAACCAGCTTTAAGATAAATCACAATCAAACCGTTCTGTCGCTTGGGAGCTACGATGTCACCGGCAGACAAATACAGACAGAAATAGGTTTCGAACTTTAACGGTTTGACGGACATCCCCTATTTTACTAGATTTTAAATGGGTTCTGAAATGACGACATAATTTATACAAAATGGTGTTCATTTAACTCTATCGTTAATGAATTTGCTCTCCCTTTAATGCTGCCAAGGCCAATGTTTGGCAATATAGACACGGCCAGATAAGTCTTTGTTAAACTTAAGTATTCAAACACAGTAGCAGCGGGGTGGGAAGCGGAAGCTGCGAGCGGGTATGTAGAAAACATGATGCCTGTATGTGCGTCATTGAGGTAATATGACGTATTAATATATTAGAGACATCACCACAGCTAGATTATATTAAACAATTTATTATATTATATTATTATGTATATAATTAAACAACAAACTTTAGAGCTAGTTCGTACTTGACTTGCACAAACTAAGTTGTAAAATAACAATCTATGTCACATAGACTAACAGATTTTGTGCACCAGAACATAAAATTATTGTATGAAATAAACTTTGGCTTGTTGTGATGGCGTCTGCAGTATGTTAGGACATAATATCTACCCTCAATGCGAAGCAAAATAATTCTGTAGCAAGACAAGCGGCGTCGGTGCAACTATGTGAAAAACAATTGTTGCACCACTCATAAAAGCGATATTACTCTAGAGATTTGTGGGAATTTAAGCATTATTTATCGTGATCCCCTTGTGTATAGCCAACTTGCCGTTGCTGGTAGTGCACTCATAAATGACTAGTAGGATACGGTTCGACACGCGGTTCGTTTCAACCTACTTAATCCAACTACATTTTTACCGGGCTTTCTCTATAGTCAACTCTTTTCTTTTAGAAATTTAGACGATCTTGCCTATCATGTATAGCAGGAGTTCGTATCTTACATGTCTTGACCATGCCCAAAGTTGAACTTTCTCTCTCTTTATGATAGGTAAGAGTTCTTAGCCGATCCGCCGCAAAACCTCTTCGATAATCTGTGTGTAACAATCGCTCATCCGTTTCCATTTACCGCACTACTTCCACCGTGCACATAGCCTTACTTAAGGTGTCTACGTTTAATGGAACAGAAGTGAAAATAATCCAATGATTCATTCTATATTCGAGTTAAGGCGGATATTTCCAATTGTAAACTTTGGTAAGATAATTGTTTTCAAAACATGGCAACGCGAGTGTTTTACTAATCATAGCATGTATACATTTCCACGTATATGTATTTGCAATGCAACACAGGTTCTTGGTTATTTCAAATATTTTGTAAATTTAGTTTTTTGTCGTGCAAATATTAACAGAATTTTGCCATTCAAACGAGCGAGTGGATGTCTGATGGTAAACAGTTAGGTACTGCAGTTTTTAATTTGCGCATCGCTGTTTCTTTCATTTTTTAAGTACATACGTACGGTCGGCCTAGAAAGTGGTTTACCAGTTTTGACAAATCTTCCTATGCAATCAAAATAACACCAAGGTTGAACATTTCTAATAATGAAAGAGATGCACAATCAAGACGTATTTTTTATTATCTGAAATGCCTAACATGGGTTAAATATGTTATTTTGACCTTTATTTTCAATGCAATAAGCTAAAATTTTCAACAAATATAACCAATTGTCTTTTCTCATCATTTAGTGAGGATTCCATTATGTTCTTGTTTTTAGGTGAAAACCTCTTTTTAACTGAAAAAAGAAAATATCACTGACAACTATCAAGATTTGTCATTTTTATTTATATGTAAAAATGTTAAAAAATGGATTACATTCTTATTTCTCGAATTTGCAAATGCCTCGCAATTTATCAATAGCCGAAAGAGCGAGTATAGTTGCACTACATAACAATGGCCTCATATTAGTGAGATGTGTCGGTAAGTTTTATGAAGTTCACCGTGCCTTAGTATAAATATTATACATTTTCTATTTTTTCTATAAGCATTTATTTAGTTAATCTTTAATTTTAGATACAAGTTGTTCATCGTTGGATTACACGTGATGTGACGTGATGGCGAAGAAGGAAATTTAAATGATCTTCGTCGAAGCGGCCGCGCTTGCGACGCGTATAAGAAAATAATGGTTTCACACCGACTGAACATTTTGCCGAAATATTTGATGTTTACTTGGGTTTGCATTACAGGCATTATGCAAAAAAAATACATATAACTGACGCTCATAAAATTGCTTGACTGAATTTTGCTAGAGAACACTTGAATTTCGATTGAAATAACCTTGAGATCTCTGTCCAACCGCTACGAAAGAAGGAAGGAAGCTCTGAAACGGCACTGTAATGAGATATGGGAGGAAACCCGCGGATTGGATGTCTGTTTAAGGCTTGTGGGTTCAATAGGTGACCGTCTCCAAGCTGTCACAGACGCAAATGGCGGTTACACGAGCTATTGATATGACTATTTTAGATTTTTGCATTTTTTTAATTGAGGTTTTCTTTTAAATTTCTTCCATTTACCAGCAACTAGTTCGTTCGCAATTTTTATAAGCTATATTATTTATTATTTGTATTGTATTGCTTTATTGTATTTAATATAGTTATGTTACCTAATTGTATTTTTATTTTATTACGGATAAAGTTGTTTTTGGTAAGACTTACTCGTATTCTTCTTTCACTCCTATCCCTATTAATACATACTTTAGTATTATAAATGTGAAAGTGTGTTAGGTTATTTGTCCACCTTTCACGACTGAACCACTGGACCGATTTTGATAAAATTTGGTTTAAATATTGTTTGAACTTTGGAGAAGGACATAGCTTACCTTTTGGTGCTATAATCGACATTCATATGGGTGGAGCTGCGGGCGAATGCTAGTTATTATATACCTAAGTACGAAAAAAAGACAAAATGCTACCTACTATACCTATACTACTTTCTACAATAGAAATAAAGAGCACTATTTGCAAGAAAATTAGGATTATTTCAATCTAATCTCTTGATATAAGCTAAGCTGATAAATAGAAATGTATGACGAAATTTGGCTCAAAATTCGCCTTGCACCATATAAACTATTTTTAGACAAATGTGAGGGTTACCTATCAGTCAGATGCCACAATTTAAACTAGGAACACAAGGCCACGAAGATATAGGGTCAAAGTGGAGTCCAAACTCCAAATAGTTGATTGAGGCATACGCTATCCCTTACATTGAGGCCGGTTCTCTCTTTCTAAGTGGTCCAATGTGTGGTCCATGTAATAATTTAAATTACCCGAGAAATGGATACCCTAATATAGAAATGCTCTACTTCAACATCAAAAGATTGTTTTCCACCCGAAAACATAAAATACGATGACAATCATGTCTAATAATGTTTTTTTTTGGTATTGTTCTGCGAGTACGATTAGAATAATGCTCTATTGTGTTTTCGCCAATTGTACTCAAATGCAATTTTAAATACCGATTTTAAGGGTTCGTATTTTGTGGCAACACTGGCACTTATTGTCAGCATGAAACTGTCTGTCATTTAAATCGATCCAACATTGTGTGAATACAACATTAAAGTGAATTAAACTAATAAGAATGGTGATAAAATGTGTAGTACTTAGTTGCAAAAATATGTTGTACCCCTTAGATGATACCGAATATCACTCGTAAGTCCGATTTGTTCAATAATGTACCTACCGATGATCCCTTTGGATTATGCACCATATTTTCGATCAGTTCTTCTTTCGATAGGCACATAACACGTTTTCAGTTCGTTTGTTAGTATTGGGTTTAACTTTCTATTAATTTGTAGTTGAATTATCTAATGTAAAATATTTTACATTGTTTTCATAGAGTAACCATGGTAAAGATTTTTTGAAGACTTTCCGTTTTGGGGATTTTTTTACCGCCACTTTATGATAAAAAATATACGATGTAGGTATTTAGTTCAAAGGATTGATATGGAAAAAATATTGTATGTTCAAGTGTGTATGTAGTTTTAAACATATTATTATAATATATTTATTCTTGTCGCCTCCTAGTCCTGTTGCGTCTAGTAGCCTCCGTGGCGCAGTGGGAAACCGCTGGCTTGCGTACCGGGGGTCGCAGGTTCGAATCCTGCGGGGAGCAACAACTTTGTATATTTGTTCCTTACTGGCTAGGACAATGCAGGCTGGTCATCTGATTGTCTGTAAAGTAAGATGATCCATGCGTCGGATAGGCATATAAAATTCGTTCCTGCGCCTGACCTCTCCCCGGTCGTGTTGATCTTTCGTATCACTAAATTGTGAGAGGTAAAAGGAAGAAAGAGTGCACTTGTGGCTACGCAAGCATTTGTGCACTGGCTGATGGCTGATCTTGCGAAAGATTGGCCGCTGTGGTCGTATCGGCGAGAGTACCTATATAATTCTATAAATATACATATAATCACGCCTCTTTCCCGTAGGGGTAGGCAGAGACCACTTCTTTCCACTTGCTACGATCCTTACATACTTGTTTCGCTTCGTCCACTTTCATTATTCCCTTCATACATGCTCTTCGATTTAGGGTACTCTTGACCTGGCCTTTTTTCAAGACGTCCCTGATTTGGTCTTGAAACGTCCGCCTAAGTCTACCCCTTCCAACACTTTCATTCACACCCGCCTTATACACTATTTTCGTCAATCGTTCCTCATTCATTCTCTCGACATGACCAAACCATCTCAGCATACCTCAATTTTTGTCACAACATCTTCTTTCATACCACAACGTTTCCTTATGTCACTATTTCTTAACCTGTCACTATATCTGTCACTATACATACTGTTTTATTTACCCGTGGTCAATATTAATACATTTTTTATATTCTTGTAGATTTCCTAAAGATATTGAGCGAAGGAATATTATGACTATCCATTCGAAAAGAAATTTTATGAAGCTGCAATGATCTGCAGTTGGTCCAATGGAAACCTAAATTTACTGCAAATGCTTTTTCTATCGTCTAATGTGTGGGTGACAAGCTGTTTTAGTTGTTTGCATATAATGGAAATTGCTATTCAATATCTTGTGATTAATTGGAGATCGTTAAACGTACTGAATAAATGATCTTGTAATACAATTTCTTTTTATCATAACTTCATATGCTTTTATTTTCACAACCATTAACTTATTATTTATTTATTACTTGATTGTCTGTAAAGTAAGATGCTCCATGCGTCAGATATATATGTAAAATGTAGGTCCTGCGCCTGGTCTCTCAACGGTCGTGTCGGTTTTTCGTCCCGTCGTATTTTGAGAGGTAAACGGAAGCAACTAGACATATTTAATCGGTTTAAACTTAAAGCTTAAACAAACCAAGTAAGTCGTATGCGACTAAATTAAGATGATGTCCTGATTTTTCATGAAACATCAAGGTTACCCTCTTAGAACGAGAGATCCGACCTCCATGAAAGGGATAGCGTTGACCTCAGGCATGTATTTGGGAGTGTTGCCTCCACTTTGACCCTATATCTTCGTGCACAAGGCAAAGTGTTGACGTTTCTACAATAAATGATAAAGAGAGCAGTATGAATAATTTCAAGGGAAAATCAACCTTGTTGTTTTATGATATGCATAAGAACTTCAACCGTAGGGTGGTAAACCATATTTTTGGCTGACCGTACCAGGGCGCTCAACTGATAGTGTACGATACGCCTAACCATTAAGAGCTGTACTGCACTGCCACTCATCACAGGAGACTTTAGATATTAAGTCACTTGAACCCGAAAATTATATGAGTAAATTCAATACTTTTCACTCCGGAACACAGAAATATTCAGTGAATATTATTACATTGCTGCTAGGTGGCCGTATTAGGTACCTGAAACTACGGTGGAGATGGTTTCTCTTTTTCAGCGTTAAGAGCAAAAAACCGGTCAAGTGCGAGTCGGATCAGCACATATAGGTTTCCGTAGCATTTATTTATTTGATGAGTCACTTTTAATTAGTATCAATAACATTAGTATTTTTCGTTATAGTGGCACTAGAAATAGAAGCTCTGTGAAAATTTCAGCGCTACCTATTACGGTTCATGAGATACAGCCCGCTGACAGACACACGGACAGACGGACGGACAGCAAAGACTTAGTAATAGGATCCCGTTGGCACCCTTCGGGTACAGAACCCTAAAATGGAAAGTGTAGGAAAAGTCAGTATCTAAGACTAGTGTTACTCTAATATTATGCTTATATATTAAATTAGTTTTAACCGAAAAATATTATTAGTGAAGTATTAAATTTACTAAATATACATTAATTTCTACCATTACAATTTAACTGACAAAACCTATTTCGATTCGAAGCTAGGCAACCCCTCATTACTTCCACATTAATACGGTGTAGATAATGGAACTCATTTACATAATTACACCCAAGGAGAGTTTTGGAAGCAATCACGTAATGGAGAGACAATGCGAGTGCCAGATTTTCATTGTTGGAAACTCAACATGACGTTTTAATTAGGTATGCTTTCGTTTCTACACAGAATTGTCCTTAGAGATCTAGACTGTAAGCGGAGTTGCGGATCAGGGGTCCTACCACCACCACTACCACCTCTATTAGCAGTGTTATTATCATCTCACTTGACATTATGTAGCGACGTCAATATACGTTGTTTCTCAGCGTTGTTTATAGCTCTGTCCTTTCTATCGAGAAGGTAAGGTGAAAATATAGCTATTAGAGGTGATGGTACCGGCCCAGCGATGTTATTCTCTAACGTACCCTTTCGAGGTTGTGGTCAACGGTGAGCTCGACGTTGAGCAAGCCTTGAATTCGACGTCGAGCTTAGAGTTGTCAAAATCCGTATTCAATATCACATTTCGGCTCTATGTTAACTGACGGTACAACTATTTCAGTCTTATTACGAAAACCAGTTTAAAGATAAATCTATGTTTAGACTCAGATTTAAGGAACGATTTCCTGAGTCTAAACCTGGGTTTATTGTTAAACTGCTTTTCGTAATAAGATGGTTCGACCTTAAGTAGTTCCACTGATAACCGTAAACCCTCGTGGCGTTAGTGCTGCGTAAGCAAAGTTGGTGAATACGAAAACGTATCTCGCTCCCGAAGTGTTGAGCTGAATAGTACTACGCGTACCCGAGTTACAAAGTGGTACGTCTTACTAGGTGATAGGTCCAAAGGACCGGTTAATTAGGTAAGGTAGGTGGGCACTGTATACTATAACTGGTAAAATTACCGGGCTCAAGAGTCTTATTAACTAAAGACTCAAGGAAAAGCAGTGAGGTCGTTAGCTCTACAAAGCAGCCAAATCACGCGAACTTTGAGTTACTGATTTGAGATGGCAAACCCTTTAATGGAGGTCACTGACAGCTAAAAATACCGATTTTGTGACGAAGCTTACTTCCGTTTTGCTACAGCATACTAATTTTTCAGATAAAGTGAGGCAGTAGGAGCTGGCCTTAAGCAGGCGCGTTGTATACCACCAGCCAAATAACATATCTTCTCGTCTCGACACTAATAACCAAAGATTTAAAAAGAAAGAAAATATAGAAGAAACGTAAATATGTATTATTTCACACAGGTGACATTGTAGCAAAACAATAAGTTAAATGTTAAATTGATGCATATCGTCTGTGTGAAACTGGGTTTTCCACTCAATAGAGATGTTAAAGTGGTCAAACAGTATCGATATACAGATATCATATCGATATTTTTAAAATATATTAATATCCGTTTCGATATTATATCGGAGAAAAAATATCTATATATCTGTAAACCATTGTAATGATTTTGGAAGCTTTTGATACTTAATATTTTGTATCGATCTATCGAAAAATAAGTATCAATACATCCATATTTTTCAGCAAGCCTCTCAACGGCAGCCCCAATAAAAATTGTCAAGTTAATAAAATTGATCGGTACTATATTAAGAGCAGAATAACTACTTTTTGTATTTAGTCGATAGTTTCACTTTAACTTCTTCATTACAGGCACTGAAAGATATTAGATTGAAGGAGTCTACTGATGGAAAAGGTCAACGCAATACACTCATAATGCAAAGGGCATTTTGGTTCATTGGCGTGTCAAGGAACGCGGTCGTAGTGGTGCTAGCTGCTGTGCTAGCGTACTTCGTTCACGAGGATAAAGGGGAACCATTAATCTTGACGGGTATGTAGTACATACTATGAGCTATGTATAAATCTGGATAAATGGTGAGAGAAAACCTGTTAACCTGTTTACGTTTGCTTCTAAAATACATAACTATCGTGTACAGTCACTCTGTATGAACTCTATGGACCCTGGCCTCAGAACATCTGCTAGGATCGAATCAGGAATCATTGAGTTTTATAAACCACATTATTTTGCCTTTTGCAAGGAACCGTCCATTCAGGTGAGGTCCAGGTGGTGGAAGGTGGTCCAGGTGGTTCAGGTCCGGCGTGAAGGGCACTGTAGCTGGTGAAATTACTGGACACAAAGATTTAATATCTAATGTCTTAAGGGTCGGCAACGCGCTAGTGATTCTTCTAGTATTGCTAGCGTCTATAGGCTGCGGTGACTGCTTACCATCAGGCAGACCGCACGCTTGCTTGCCACTTTGGTTGTATAAAAAAAAGAACTTCCATACCGTACTTATATTACGAATAAAGCTAAAACACGCTTGGAACTACAGAGCACAGGAACATTAATTGGTGAATGTTTTGCAGACTAACTGAACCTTTAATAATCACCTTCGGGAGGTTTTATGTTTCGCTGTAAGAGGACGCTGTATTGACCGTTTTGTAACCCCTCAATCGTACCTCTGATACATTTTTTTAACCGTGGTACACCTCGGTGCTATGTGGCTGAGTCTCTGACACAGTGTCCTATTGCTAGTTTTGTTCTTAAGCTATATATAGCGCGTTTCCGTCCACTGCTGCAGAGAGTAACAAAAATACGCATATCGCCTTACTTTACAAACAAATAAGGAATTCACGTAAATTAATAATTACAATACAATCTGACGCGGCGGTGACTGCCTCCTCGACCTTGGCCTTTCAACAGAAACGCGCAACGTTTGTCGTCAGGCCTACAGTACTATTGCAGTTAAGTAATTTAGACTTGGTTCTGATGCATAATACATTTTTAATTATATTTGAGACTTTGTATCCTTAAACAAAGTAGTGTTTATTATGAAATCTATAGACATCAAGTAAGATTTGTTTTTGACATCAAAATAGATTTTTTGAGACCTTCAACACTTGTAAATAATGTAGATTATTTGAGGACCTTCAACACTTCTGAAATGTAAATAATGTAGATAAACCTGTGTTATATACAAATGTATTTTTTTTTAAATTAAATCTACTATATATATTGTTATTTTGTGTATTAGTTTAAAAACAAAATTTAAGAAAGAGCGAGGCTGTAGCAAATACCTAGTACACAAAATTTTAATTAAAAAAAAACAATTGATTTGTGTTTGGCGACTGTGGTTTTCATACATTTTGGCTGTTTTGCTACGTTTATCTTAATTTATTTGCTTTGTGGTTTTTACCATCGTATATATACTACATACGTAGATATGTGTGTGTATTCGTATGTATGCGTTTATTATACACCATCAAAGCTGTGTTTAATTATTATGTAAGTATTTATGTGGTAGGTAATTGTTTAATTCTATAATTATTTTTAAAGTAACAATTTTGAGAGCGGTTTATTTCTAAATATGAGACACCATGCAAAATTGGTCCAAAAATACAACAAACAATTGAGTACACTATATCCATTATTATGTCATGGTTAGTATTCAAATAAAATGTCTGGATAGGATACCTACTGTTTACAAAATAAGTTCACGTTTTTTGATAATAATAAAATCTTTTTTAAAAAAAATTGAACCGACTTCAATATCACTGAAAAGTATAAAATAATTTAAATATTATTGAAGTTGGTGTTAGCGTACCTGCTGTGTATATTTGGCACCAACTTCAATAATATTTAAATTATTTTATACTTTTCAGTGATATTGAAGTCGGTTCAATTTTTTTTAAAAAAGATTTTATTTTAAACTTTTTAG
Organism: Furcula furcula; assembly: GCA_911728495.1. Classification (NCBI taxonomy): domain Eukaryota; kingdom Metazoa; phylum Arthropoda; class Insecta; order Lepidoptera; family Notodontidae; genus Furcula; species Furcula furcula. Next base: position 10,642,578 of record OU452250.1, read on the forward strand.
TGATATTTTCATATATAAAGATTGAACCATCGAAAACCGTAAAATTATCTAGGTAGGTTATGATCACATTATCGTCTACATAGTTTTACATAATTCATGTTTCTTTAGAAAAAAATATCCGGTCGTAATGAAATTTGCATGGAAACATCATAGTAGTTTACTCTCTCGAATAAAAAAAGAATCATCGAAATCGGTTCATAATTGTCAGAGCAATGTAATGGAGAACATCAGTTTTATGGTTTTTACCAGATAAATTCCTCCACATCGTTCATGGTCCTCCAGGAAGTTCTTATCCGGTTGTAATAAAATTCATACAGATTCAATACAGTGGTTCCTTCTTTCGAATAAAAAAAGAATCATTGAAATTGGTAAATATTTGCCAGAGTTATGACCATTTTTGTCCGACCGAGCGAGTCCGAGCGACTAAAACGTCATCTATATAGGCTTTCTTGCAGGTCTCAGTGCGCAATTACCATTATTGTTTTTTCAGGAACTACTTATTACTAAGCAATAATTTTTTTGTGGGACCCAATTAACGGATTAAAGAATGGATGGAAGAAAGATTTTTTCAAATCGGTTCATAATTGCCAGAGTTATGCGCGAACATACATAGAAAAAAAAAAATATATATATACAGACGAATTGAGAACCTCCTCCTTTTTTTGAAGTCGGTTAAAAATTGTCACCCGGTTATTTATTGCCATTACATACTTAAATAATTATTAACTTATCACGCTGGAAGCTATATGTAGAGGCTTGTAAATAAAATAAGCTTGCTCATCTGAGTCCGATAATGAATCATTAGGTATCTCTCATTTTTACGTATGGACTGGCTAACCTGGTATCAGAGTAGTTTAAGCTGCTCTTAGGTTTCTGACTTGGCATAACGATTACTGTCTAGATGACAACGACCGGGCCGACATTTTACGGGCCCAACAAAACACGGAGATACTCAGTTCAAACCCTATTAACAGTCACCCATCTAAGGGGTGATGTTGCTTAAGGGGGTAACATGCGCCAATGACCTTGAGAATCTGGCCGCTCCGACCGAGAGTTGTCATCGTAGAGGGCGCAACCAGCAAATATGAATATTACATTTGAAAAATCATAGACTAAAAATATGCAGATGTGTCGAATGGAGTATTGTTCATATTGCCTATTCCGATAAAGAATGAAATGATGCAGTTTAATAACGATACCTAACCCACTGTTTTATATCTTGATTTACACCTTGGCGTGCCACTTAATTACAATCTGACAACCCAACCACTTACAATGGTAACGTAGTTGACGTGGTGCATCAGGATACGGATTATTGCATTTCATATTCCAAACTTCTTTCATATTCAAAATCTATATTCTACATTGAAATGAAACTAATTTTACGGATTATATCGCGGTACCACCTACCACCTCACCACCACCAGCTACCACCTCAGTCCGCCCGTGACCATGAATGCTGTAAAGTATTCGAAACGTCGGGAAATTAAAATCAAAAATAAACCGCGATATAATCCGTAAAATTAGTTTCATTTCAATGTGTAATATTCGCGTAAGTATCAGAAATCATTATCTATATTCTACGCAAATAAATGATTCTTATTCTTATTCATATCAAAGGTTCAGTCCGTCTATTATAGAATGGTCAATGCCTGACTAGTGATACTTATACATACTTCTATTCTATTGTTGGTGGTTATTAGGTCCGGTTACAACCGGAACGCACTTTGACCCAGCTGAATACATTGTGCCTGCCATTCGGAATCCATATACATTCGTACTACATATAACTTACAATCACAGCGGATTTTTGTGTGTCTGAAGTTAGGGTTGACGAACCATTGCGCAAGTACAGTTGTGAGTTCTGAATACATAAACATAAAAATAGCTACTGTGCAGCGTCTTGCCGTGATTATTGTAAGCGTACTTGATATGAAACTATGCACAAAGTTCTAAGGTTTCTATTCTGCAAGTCAAAACGAAAGCGTTTAACAGAGCCTTCAAAATATAGTTTTTTTCTTAAAAAGGGACCTTTTCAACATATTTCACACATTTAACGTATTAAATTAGTTCCAAATTCTCAAACCAATAAACATCCATCTGATATTTGAGCTTTTTGATCCCTGGAAAAATGAACTGAAACCAAATTGATGATTGATTGCGATGTTCGAGTATGACAAAGAGAGTGACTTAAGATGCTGCAATGCATGCCAGTAGCCCTGATGAGATGCTAGCGGTATTATTAAAGAAGCGTGTAACTGTAATGTTTCCTATTCTAATGCGTATATTCTCTTTAAGAGCGGCACAAGTACCCGAATCTTGGAAGCTTGCTAACTTCCAACTTTACTCAAGACCAGATACCCAACGTCGACCCAAGTCGTGCAGACCCAAAAATCATAAATTATTTTTATTACGTTAATTAGTTCCGTGATAAGAATAATAGCGCACCCATCCATCTCCTCCCGTTGGGTGTCCGTAAAAGGCGACTAAGGAAAAACAAGAAGACGAGCAGCAGCGTCTTTTTATTGGATTACCTACCACCTATCTGCGATCACCAACCACCAGCCAGGCGTGGGGATTATGGCAACCCCTCCCCTCTAAGGGAGAGAGCGCCTTTTTTCAACAGTGGACGTTTCGGCTGCTGATGACGATGATGAGTTCCGTGATCGACTCCGTAATGGTCATCGAACTGAAACTACACACATCAAAAGTGTCTAGGGATCAACATATATTTTTGCAATAACTTTTCTCCTGATTGATATAAATTAAAATTTTCTTTAAGGATTCATCAAATAAAGTGTTTTCGTTTGTCACAGTAACGATAAACCAAGTCACCTTTGCATTAATAAAGAAATTTGCCATTTTCCTAATAAAGGGATTTTTGACATTTGAACCACTAACACAAAAGTTCGAAAAAAAGACTGAAATAACAGTTTTCTTTAAAAATTTATTGGGTAACTTAAACAATTAATAATCCGTGTTTCTACCGCGAACACTAACAACACAAGAACATCGGTTTGGCATACTCAAAATGAGTTCATCCAAATCACGCTGTGGAATGGCCGCCCATGTTCGTTGCAACAACAAAAAAAGGTCTTCTTGCGACTGGATACCCTCCATATTCGGCAGAGCTCTTCTCTGTAGCATATCCCATGCATGCTCAATCGGGTTCAAGTCTGGCGACTGAGCAGGCCAGGGCAGGACATTGATGTTAGCTGCGGCGAGAGTCTGTCTTACAACTCTTGCGGTGTGCGGTCGTGCATTATCATGCATTAACTGAAATAAGGGACCGATTTGCACTTGTAGAGGAACGATGACGTCTGATACAATCGTCTCAGCATAAATTTGAGCGTTGAGGTTGCCTCTGATCCAAATCAACTCAGTTCTTCCGCCGATCCAAATACCCGCCCATACCATGATGGTTCCACCACTATAAGGATGGACTTCCTGGCAGGATTTTAATCGCTGTTGGCGTCCAGGGGTTCTCCAGTGTCGTATACGTCTTGTATCCGGTCTCATACCAAAACGAGACTCATCAGAAAAGCACACGAAACGCCATTGTTCTTCTGCCCAATTTCTGTGTTCAAGAGCCCATTGATATCGAATCCTACGATTGTGCATTGCTATAGGTGGTACCCGTAGCGGTCTTCGGGAATGAAGGTTCACTTCATGCAAGCGGTTTCTGACTGTTTGGTCGCTAATTAAGTTCCCTGAAAAGTGATGAAGCCTCACGGCTAACATCATGGCAGTTATTGTTGGAGCTCTTCGAGTTAAGATTTGAATATATCGGTCTTGTCTCCGTGTGGTGCAGCGATACCGTCCTCCATGGCGCTCAGCCACGGTACCAGTGCTTCGGTAACGTGTCCAAAGTCGACTGATAACACTCTGACTTGTATTCAGAGCTAAAGCCACAGTACGTTGCCGGGAACCAGCTTCTATCATTCCCACGGCTCTGAGCATTTCTTCTCTGCTTAAATGACGTCGCCGCTCCATAATAACGTTGGTTTTAATCAGTAGTAGGGAAACAGTAGCACTAATAATGTCTTCAATGCGTTGTATGTTTTTATAGGGAAAATATTGACAGCTGATTTTCATCTTTTACTCGAATTTGATTCACAGTTCCTGATTCAAATTATGAAATGCACCAAAAAGGATCCATATAAATTTATAAAATCATAAATTTATTACAAAGCCACATCTCAATCTCAAGAAATCCGCTTAAAAATGCTTGATCCCTAGACACTTTTGATGTGTGTATGATAAGATACTTAACTTTTTCCATAATTAAGTACAGGTAAAAACGACCCAGACCCAAGACAAACAGATTATGTTCACGCACATGAATGTTTGTCCTGTGTGGGAATCGACCCCAAGACCTTAAGGTCAGCGGCCAGGGTAGCAAACTACAAAATCAACGGACCAGTGTTGCTATTCAATATACGTGGCTGCCAAAGGAATCCGTAGCACTGTTTGTTTGAACACACGAATTAAGTAATAGTCTTTTTTAGTGTAACATCATATTATATACTACCACGGACACGAACGCTATACTATTTTTCAATCAAAATAGTTTTTCATTGAAAACTGGTATTGCGTTCGTGTCCGCGATCCGGGCGACGACGACGTTCCGGGCGCTTACCCCACCCGCATGTATTTTGGGCTGGCACGTGCAAGCGATTGTCGTCCTAAAGGTGATACACCGTTCGTGACCGCGAAAGTACGTAACGTAACTTCATCTTGAGTTCTGTACCCATCGCGGGGTTTGAACTACGCGGAGCATTTGATATTTTATTTATTCTTTAGCACACTTAAATATTTAATTTACATTGATTCTAAGCAATCTGGTTTTAGAGTAAGTAACATTTTAACGCGGTGGTATTTTTTCTCGTGCCTGCCAACAACACCAACAGTTTATTGTTACGCAACTTAGTTAAGTAACAAGGTATTACCTGATAGTAATCGAAGCACCCACCCATAGAAAAGTCTCTTCCTGTCCCTGTCATCCAAAACTATAATTATAGCCTTTTGGTCCGATAGTTTTTTGCCAGCTACAGTGACCTTCTACTTATGTTACATAGCGGAAGAAATCTAAGATTAAAGTGGCGCCACCTAGATAGCACACGAGTACCCTTCCAACTTAACCATCCAGATGTCTCAAAAGACGAGCAACTGTCCAATGCAACTGTCCGTAGGTAAGCGTGTCGCTCACTACCAAGCCAACCACCCAGGTACTCGACTCGTTGCTAAGTTGCAAAAACCAACATGATAGTAATAATAACACCGTTCATGTTTTGACAAAAAAAATCATAATGTAAAGGATATCGTAATGTACGAGTATGTCATTTTGTCGACCTACACAGTATTAAATACGATTTCAATTAGTAAGATCATATATGACTCTGATACGCTTTAAAAGTTAGGCATAATACTTGGCAACGATACTTTCGCATATTCTATGATGAACCAAAAATATGGTATAACTATAAAAATATCTTTAATTAAATATAGAAGTATACATTTCATTTGAAATGATTTATAATGTTATAATTATACCATATGTAACATATCTTAATTAAAAACATGTTCAAAATCAATTAAATTAAATTCGTCTTGTCAAAAAAAATTCGAGCACGTCCACCCTCCATAACAGCCCACGAAAGACTGGTGGAAGGCGATCGCGGGGGCGCTGCAAGGGGAAATGCATCTCGTACGTGGTTTTTCTATAATTTCTTGTAAAACATGAATGAAATTAAGAAATGTAATCAATACAAATTGTAGAATAGGTTATTATGCTTTTTATAGTCCAAGTTTGACGTCTATCCGATGAACGGTTATTGAACGCTAACACAATTCATATCCAACGTAGTACATTTTTTAAATGCATATTGCTTGAAAACGTTATATTTAATCAAATATCTAATCAATAAAACTGTTTGCTGAAGATCTGAGGTATAAGTACATATAATTTTCATAGCCAATGCAATAGCGGATTGATCCATCGAACTCTTTAAACTAAGGCTATTTTTGCAATTTTACCGTTGTTACCCCCTAACCAACAGATGGTTTACCGGACTGGATATGATCTCGCAATTATTTCGTCACTTACAATATCTGTACTAAAAGATGATATAAGAATAGACTCATTAAATAGAGTGTTCTCCTAATACGAGTTTGTAACTAAACTAATAATAATTGTAATCTTTACTGTTGCCCCGCACTCTTGCTATGATTATCGGGATTACATTCCATAAATTTCATATCATAGCGCCTCTATAGGAATTAGGGGAAATGTATATAGAAATACCTGACATATTCACAGTTCGGACAGTACACTGTACATTGGGGCTATTCACAATTGTCGGAAGTTTTCGAATATGATGAAAACGTCTTCGGCGATATCTTGTAAACGTTATGTACACGAATCCAATAGTTTCAACGTAGTAACATCGTCATACTAAATAGAAGAATACTTCAATGATGGATTCGTGATAGCGTTTACAGGATATCAGAGAAAATGTTTTGATTGGATTCGGATACGGAAAGTTCCGACAGGTTATGAATAGTAACAATGTTGCTATAATAATGCATTTTGAGTAACTAACTCACTGTCGTTCGAGGTTTAATTCGAGAATTCGAGGATAATGTAGGAATACAATGAAAAAATATACCTATTACCTATATATTTTGTTTGACTGTTTTAATTTTGAAAAAAAAAATGAGGTCCTTCATCCTGTCATCCATCCTAGTATCATGAATATTTTCCTTCCCAGGTGATATCACACCAGGGTTGCCAACACCTCGCGCACCAGCGTTTGGAACGACAGTTGGTAACACTACGTACACAGCTGGGGATATGTTTTCCCACATTGGATCCGGCCTCTTTGTAGTTCCTATCGTGGGAATCATATCGAACGTCGCGATCGCTAAAGCTTTTGGTAAGTACACCAATAGCCTCTCTCCATTAAGATTAAATTTGGTTTGCTTGCATACATTGTTCGAGTTATTTATGTCTTTTATGTAGTACCAGAGTTTTACCGCAGGTTAATACTTTTTCTAGACTTCATTTTTGTACCTTCATATTGGGTACTTTAAACATTTTATAGCCGACACTCGTAAGAGTTCAAAGTTAAATAAAGTTGTACGCAGACTGAACGTAAATTTAATATGAGTTCGTGACTCGGCAGGCTTTATAGTTTATAGCTTTAACTAAATTTAAATAAAACATCACTTTGGGTTGCCTTTCATCTAAAAGTCCATGTGTGGAAAATTTAAAATCATACATGACATGTATTTTTAAGCAATTTCAGATTTGAGTCTCACAAGCCCTAAGACAGAGATTTAATTTATAAATAGCGTATTATATATACATAAGTAGCGATATACGATCCGTAGTGATAAAACTTATCGATAGCGGGTTACACCTAATTACTAGAGTCTATACCATCTTGTCTAGAACTTTAAATATCTGCCGAGTTTGCGTTGTTTCCAAAACTAAACTGAGTTCGCAAGTCCTGTCTTGAGATTGACGTTATAATAACTGAGTTCTCAAGAGCTGTCCTACGATTGACGTTATTGAAATTAATATACTTACCTAGATACATAATACGTAAAAGTTTTAATAGATTAGCGAGGATCTTATGATCTTCACTTGATTTTAACAAAGAGAATTACTCAAAATATTTAAGAGCATCACTAAGAGCTAATTAAGAGAGGAGGCCGAAGACAAAAGAAAGTTATAAAATTGACCATTGAGTGTTTAACAGATCTCTACAAATGTCTCCATTTTAGGCCCTCTGCCAAAACTTCGGCGTTTCGTGCGATATTTTTACCCAGAAGCAGTATGTAATGTGTAGGTATTTCTTACTTTTTAATTTATCTATGTATGTTTCTTCGTCACGCTCTGTATCCTGAGCGGCTTAATAGATTTTAACATTTGAAATGTCTTTAGATTCTTAGTCAAGCAAGAGACAGCGTAATTAAAAAAAAAAACATAGTGCTACGTGGTGGGTATTTAAACTTCGATAAAAGATTTAAAACATTTTCCTACTCACTTCTGATACCAATTTTACGTGTGAATAAATTCTTCTACGCGTTTATCGGCGTTTCAATAACCACCCTCACGTAGCAATAGCTATCAATTGTCAGCAGTCAGTCACTACACCAAAACTGTCACCGCTTAATAAGTCTAACTTTTAGAGTAGATTTGGTTCGCGGCCGCCATCTTGGTGGTAGCGACCGCGAACGCAAATTTTCCCATTTTCATTATCTCATTATTACCTACTTGATATTCTCATTTATTTTGCAATTGCTATTTAAGTACTTGACACTGGTGAAATCATCAATAATAGATGGAAGCCATATTTTTGTAAAAGAAGAAGAACTTACAGAGTAAATAAAACATTGCATTTAGTGAAATAAGTTTTATTCGTATTTGCGTAAATGGTGCGTCAAGCATTAATTTGGTCATCAAATGCCACTTTAGGTCCTCTATAAATCAATACACTTTAAAACACGTTTCAGCTAGAGGCAAAACGTTGGACGCGACTCAAGAGATCGTCGCTCTTGGCGTTTGCAATATCGTGAGCTCGTTCTTCCGGTCCTTTCCTGTGAACGGGTCTTTCACGCGAAGCGCTGTCAGCGACGCATCTGGTGTGAAGACGCCTGCCGCAGGATTTTATACTGGTAAGAATCCTTACATCATTGAATATTAGTAAGGGTAAAACGTACTTATTGTTAACGAGTTCTTGTACACAAGGCCAATCTAGCCCCCTCAGCCAAGTTGTCATTCTACAATACGGAACGCTAAATAATAGAACACAAATGTATGGGAATGACATATCTCTGCGTATAATTCACGTGAAGAGATATGCCATTCCCACACGTTTGTTTTATATTCTCTAGCGTTTTGTATTGTAGAATGAACTTGGCTACAGGCTCAGGCTGATATTTTGCCGCCTAAAGTACGATCGCCGAGCAGGAAGAATTTGGCACGTTAACCTGCTGTTACCTGTCTCTGTTGCTCTCGGGCTAAATACATTGCGTCACGCTCGCACAGATGCAATGACCGCGTATGTGCAAGGATGACGAAACACATCCCACGCATGAGCGACAGAGACCGGTAATGACAGGTCAATGTACCAAATTCTTCATGCTCGGCGATCGTACTTTAGGTGCAATGAGCAATATGTAAAGCATTGCTGTATTCTGGTATAAAGCATAATGTGGTTGGTGAAATTACTGAAATTAAGAAACATAATAATCAATGTTTCCGGTGATGACCGATAGCAGTGTGTTGCAACTTTCTATAAGCAGACATGTCACTGACCATTATTCGTTGGTATTGATCGTCATGCCACTGCTTTTAAGTTACTGATAATGGAATCAGCAAATAAAAGTGGCATGAATTTATAAAATATGGTTTTTAATTTTGCTATTAATTTTAATTAAAACATGATACGAGGCCTAAAATTTAAGAATGTAATAAAAATTACTAAATGGTTTTGGCATTACTAAATGGTTTTGCATAACGATACTCCCGTAAAATTGCTCTTAGCAAATAACGATACAGCTATTTACAGTCAAATAGATTAACTATATACAATGACATAATAATTAGGTAAATATCTTTGTTACCGATTTGTTTATGCAATCATTGCTTATCATAGCATTGTATGGCCCGGTATTGTGGACAGAAACTTTAAAGATGCCGACACCGGAACTGCCATCCGCTTCCAAAGCATTAAAGTTTTGTTTGTCTGGAGTTACTTTGTAACAATTTGTTAACAGTTATTATATTGTAATCGTTGCTCAGGAGTTGTTCATTTCGGTCACTTTGTCAATGTTGAGGGGAAGATTCTTGTTTTGCCTCTTAAGACTTTGTTAAGTATTAACAACGGTCTTCATTAATTCATTATTATACCCTTTATATTTTAAGTTTATATATAGAAATTCATATCGAGTTATTTTAGTCTTCATGGTGCAGCGGGTAGATATTTGCTCTACAAAGAGGAGTTCACGGGTTCGAATCCCGCGGTGAGCAATGTTGTTGTTCTATCCTACTAATACAAGCAGAGTCCTAAATTGTCTGAAAATTAAGACGATCCATGTGTCTGAAGGGAATATAAAAAGTCGTATAAATATTTGTTAGTGTTTGTGTAATGGGCATAGTTATAAATATTTGATAAAATGTCTCTAAAACAGCTCTATCTGGATGGCTTTAGATAAAATTTACTGTATAGCAATACCCGTGAGTTATAAATATGTAGATTATGTACATCTCACTTCTGGGCAAATGTAGTATCCTTCAACTTTTACCTGCTTGAAACTCGATCGCTTAGGAACTATGTTACTGTAGATACGCCACCTTCCTTCGGAGTCGCTGGACGCTCGGGGTGTGGGCCCTTTGAGCGTCCATTGAGTACGGCGGCGCCTCCGAGGAGGACCGCGGCGGGGTTGCGACCCCCGTCCCCGTGAGCACCGTGACAGGTTCCCGGGGGGCTACAATGCGCCCCCCGGCGGCGGGCTCAAAGGCAAGGCACTGAGGGGCCCTTGGTGCAGATCCCACCGGAGAGCCCTGGGGTCCCCCCTCTCATGTGCCGATGCGACAGCCGCGGGGGTTTTAGTGGGTAAGAATCCCACATACCCCGGTCGAGCCCCACAGCTCCCGGGGATCATTAGAAGATTTCCCCCGCGTCAAAAAAAAAAAAAGATACGCCAACTTAAAATGTTGGAATAATACCTACCTAGTACGGATTCGTAATAGATTATACGTAAAATTCGGTATCCGGTCGATGAACTTGTTTTAAACTAGACTCAAAGATTTAGTACGTAGCTTTTTGATCCGATGCGAAGTTGGACAGTTTCGAGTTGGCATTGATTATTCAGGACGTCCTGATGAATATTTACTAACTCCTGCTGAATCTCCACAAAGTTCCTATTGAGATATTACTATGGACATTACGACTTTATTCCGAAACTTAGGAATATTAGAAATTGCAAGATATTGTATACAAAATTCATTGTTTCTGTCCTTAAAACTTTTGAAATATTGACGTCACCACGAACCATTTGACTATTTAAGTCATGGTGTTAATTTAAAAGCGCCATAAATTCAACAGGGCTGTTAATTTTTGTGGCTTAAGCCACAAAAATTAACAGCCATACACATTTTTATATCGACGGGCTTAAGCCCGTCGATATAAAAATGTGTATGCACCAAATACACACAGCTATACTGTGTAATTGTACCATACATCTTCCTGAATAAAATCAAATACATCTAAAGATCGTATGGAAGACAATTTTCCGGTCGATTGCTCGCACATCATTTGCTGTTATCCTGAAGATCTTTCACTCTACTCTATATTACTTAATAATTTCTCCATTTTGTCTTTACTAATCCTTGTATTCAATTGTGTCTTCCTAACGCATATAAGAACTAAATATGTTAGTCAACAAGCCAATTTAAGAGATATATCTTCTATTGAAATTATAAAACCTTTTTCTACAGTTATATATTATGTTCACATAGTAGGTACATAGTAGGTACAAAGCATGTATCAAGGGTGCTAGCGATGATACTTAATTTGTGCATATGTCATTCTTATCTCCCAGAGGATATGATGAAAACAATTGTAGTTCCAATAATGAAGAACAAGACTGGCGATGCAAGTGATAAAAATAACTATAGGCCTATTTCCTTGGCTACCATTATTGCTAAGGTTTTGGACAGTTTGATTGACCGACAGTTGGATAAGCATTTAAAACTGCATGATGCACAATTTGGGTTTAGGCCTCATCTATCAACAGAAACAGCAATCCTCTGTCTCAAACAGACTGTCCAATACTATACAAGTAGAAAAACACCTATATATGCGTGCTTTCTGGACCTCTCCAGGGCATTTGATCTGGTGTCGTATGACTGCCTATGGAGGAAGCTTTCCCTGGAGACCACATTTCCAGTTGAATTGATTGCTGTATTAAAGTATTGGTACAGCAATCAATCTAATTATGTAAGGTGGGCGGGGACATTGTCGGGGGCATATAGGTTGGAATGTGGCGTGAGACAAGGGGGGATAAGCTCTCCTAAACTTTTCAACCTGTACGTTAATCAGCTTGTGGTTGAGCTCAGCAATGCCAATATTGGATGTTCTATTGACGGACACATTGTCAATAATATAAGTTATGCAGATGATATGGTATTGCTGAGTCCATCTATAAGTGCCCTTAGGAAGCTCCTTCGAATATGTGAAGGTTATGCTGTTGCTCATGGTCTCCGGTACAATTCAACTAAGAGCGAGCTTCTCGTGTTTAAGGCAGGTGGCAAGCACTATGATACGGTGCCACCAGTTTTCCTAGGGGGTGCCCCACTTACTAGGGTAACTCAATTTAAGTACCTGGGACACTGGGTAACGGACGATCTTACAGATGATGTGGATGTTGAAAGGGAACGCAGAGCATTGGCGGTCAGGTGTAACATGTTGGCACGTAGGTTTTCCCGGTGTACGGAGCAGGTAAAGAAAACGCTTTTTCGATCTTACTGCCAATCCCTGTACACGTGCGCCCTGTGGACCAATTACACACAAAGATCGTACAATGCTCTGCGTGTCCAGTATAATAACGCCTTTAGAATAATGTTGGGGCTGCCGCGCTTTTGCAGTGCGTCGAGTATGTTTGCGGAATCAGGCGTCCAAGACTTTTTCGCAATAGTACGCAACAGAACTGCATCCTTGATGCGCCGAGTGCGCGACAGCCCCAACAACTATATAAACATAGTTGCGAACAGGCTCGACAGCCCCATGATGCGGCACTGGGTGGCGACGCATTGTCCGTCACTCAGGTGCTGTTTCATAATTTAATATTGTATAATTGTGCATGCTTCAGAATTCTTTTAAAAATCATTTTGTTTTATGGACCAAATGTCTGAGAATAAATTATTATTTATTTATTTATTTATTTATAGTGTTGGTTGCTATATGTACTATTCCAATGAATAAAAGTCATATTATTATTAACATAGAATAGACAGATAATATGTGAAATAAATAAAATAGAAATAATGGACATTTCTGTTTTCAAAGTACTCAATCACGGAGACGGATCAAAATTTATATCCGTTAGTTACGGCAGTTTGATTGGTATGAAATCTCTTGTTTATCCGACTATTAGAGCTGGTTCAAAGTGAACGGAAATTCAGTTGAAGGTATAAATCATCCGGATCTCATGCGGTAACACCACTAGTGCGCTACACAAGGTGGCGCTTCATAAATCTAAAAGTTTAAAACGTAGTTTACTGTCAGCTATTAAGTTTCCGGGTTCTGTAGTTTTTAATGTTAGACGAATTAAGGGACATTTTTTTTATTGCTGGCCACATTTTTAGACGCGAATCACAATTTAATAAATTCGATTATGAAAAAAAAAATTTACTGCTCGTTGAAAAATAACAAAAAAATCTCATTGTTAATTTCATACGCTTTTAATTATATTTTAGCTGTATTATTTAACGATTTAATATTGGTTTGTGTGTAGTTTCGAATACCTGTTGATCGTCTAAGCTGAAAATACGTCAAGAAAGCATAAAAAATCCTTTGCAAATCTTGGGTCTATTGCATAATAATGAGTATATAACCCGCGGGGTGTCCGGGTAAGAATAGCACCCTCCCATCTCCTCCCGTTGAGTGTTCGTAAAAGGCGACTAAGGGAAAACAAGAAGACGGACAGCGTCTTTCTATTGGATTACCTACCACCTATACTGCGATCCCCAAGACGCCTGCAAAGCGTGCGGATTATGGCAACCCCTCCCTTCTAAGAGAGAGGCCTTGTTTTTCGGCTGCTGAAGATGATGATAATAATGAGTCATTGAAATCATTTTAACATAGATCTGGCTTAATTTGGACTTCCTTCGACACATTAGTCGAAAAACACAAACGCAAAGATTGCGGCTATGTAGTGTGGTAGGGTTCAGCTAATCTGAAATAGACTTATAAATTATTTCTGCTTAAGCACATTATTTCCGGGTGTTCAGGAATAATCCTTATGGGTATTAATTGGGCCATAGTTTGGTAATTACGGAGGCAATAAGAGATTATTATTCATGTAATATCATAATCCCCGCCTAATTCCAATTGAAGTTTTGGTTCAATTACCTGTCGTGTTAATCTTGGTAGAACTTCGTTGATTCCCATCCATTTATTAAGGCATTCATTGATTAGGGCGACTTTAATGCCGCAAAGTGCCGCGCGGCAGCGCTCGTTTTTACCCGACTACGGAAGGGAGGGAAGGTTATGATTTTAACAAGAATGTATGTATGTATGTACGTATGTATGTATGTATGTTCATCTGTTCTCGCATATCTTCTAATGTACTTAACATAATTTGACAAGTAGGATGTCGTTAGAAGCGTCTTGATTGTCCGCTGGTTATAGGCTATATAATATCACAGACTGCGGTTTTAACCGTAGTCGGGTTTTAGTTTTTAAAACTTATTACTTGTAATAGTAACATTAAGAGCAGTGTTTCTTCGTCTGGGAAACTAAATGTAGGTACAAACACTATGATGCTCGAACTCAGTCGGCAGCCGCGCTTTTGTCACGCGGCACTTGCTGCAATTTGTAATCGCCTCGAATTTGAAGTCTTTTATATGTAAAACAAAGACTTGCCTAATAAAGGCTTCGACATTTTGTATTGGACCTCACGTCGCTCTTACTTTCACAGCAAAAATACAATAAAATGGACCTGATTTATATTCATATATCTGTGGAACTTTTATGAACCCCATAAATGAAGGGTTTCTTCGTAGAATAGACGAAGCCTGCGAACTTTTAATAACAGTTAGTTGTTAACGTAAAAATTTTGTGTTGTCTACCTACCGTATTTGAGACAAGTTTGAATCTTGAGCAGCTTGTATTTGTTAAGTATCTTAGCTAACAAAATGGAGGGCTGAATCTCTTAGGCCCAAGTGCACCGACAAAAAAACGTCCGTTTATTTTAGCAAAGAATCGATTATATCTATCTTAACAGTCCTTAACGGTGATCGGGGGTGTCGAGCTAGGTTAAGATAATGGGAGTACGGCAGCGACTCCGAGGAGGACGGCGGCGGGGTTGCGACCCCCGTCCCCGTGAGTACCGTGTCAGGTTCTCGGGGGGGGGGGGTCTACAATGCACCCCCCGGCGGCGGGCTCAAAGGCAAGGCACTGAGGGGCCCCTGGTGTGGATCCCACCGGAGAGCTCTGGGGTCCCGCCTCTCATGTGCCGATGCGACAGCCGCGGGTGTTTTTGTGGGTAAGAATCCCACATACCCCGGTCGAGCCCCACAGCTCCCGGGGATCTTTCGAAGATATCCCCCGCGTCAAAAAAAAAAATTAAAAAAAAAACAAAAAAAAAAAGGTTAAGATAATAGACTGTTAAGGGTTTATAACCGGGGTAATGGTGGTGGTGAAAAATAGATAATCGATTCTTTGCTAAATTAAACGGACCTTTTTTGTGTCGGTGCACTTATGCCTTAGATCTAACAAAGAAATCGAGATGATCCAAGGTATAATGGGAATCGCGGGACGTTCGGGGTGTGGGCCCTTTGAACGTCCATTGAGTACGGCGGCGACTCCGAGGAGGACGGCGGCGGGGTTGCGACCCCCACCCCCGTGAGTACCGTGTCAGGTTCCCGGGGTGCTACAATGCGCCCCCCGGCGGCGGGCTCAAAGGCAAGGCACTGAGGGGCCCCTGGTGTGGATCCCACCGGAGAGCTCTGGGGTCCCCCCTCTCATGTGCCCATGCGACAGCCGCGGGGGTTTTAGTGGGTAAGAATCCCACATACCCTTTGGAAGATTTCACCCGCGTCAAAAAAAAGGTATAATTGGCAAGATCTCCGTTTTCGACACGAACATCTATTGACTGCTCGCTGCCTCTAAAAAAATAGTAGTAGAAATTGCATGATATTGTAGACAAAATTCATTGTTTCTGTAACCTTGTTCTTTGATTATTTATCTGCAAGTTGCGTATACGTAGGTACGATACGATCCCAATTTTTCTTACCAATTAATTGTTGGTAAAATACGTGAAAATATTCAAGGTGTTTCACCCTAAGACGGGTCAACGACGCGGCAGGAATATAATCAATCAATCTATGCGGCTTCTCGTACAAATTTCCGACCAATATTAAGGTGGCAAGGAATCGATTAAGTTCAAAATAAAAAAAAAATACAGGGGTTGGGACTCTCCTTTTAAGTTAATAAATTATCACGTGATGCATGTATCGCTAGAACTATACCTGCATAGACTGGTATAAAATCGGTTAGTCGACGCAATTTTGGTATTATAAATAGTGAAAGATATTATTTATAGTGAAAAATCATAAATCTATTATGGTATTATCATCGATAAGTATTAATTTTATCAATTTTTCCTCAACTTAATGAGTTGTTTTAACATTGACCAAACTTCCGTAATATTGGCCAAAGAGCAGCAAAGAGTACTTAGCAGGCAAACCGGAGGTCAGGTACAATTCCTGCAGGGGAGCTACTTTATGTGTAGGGTACCCTGTTCTTCTGTATAGTTTAATATGACATATCAATATGTCATATTCAACTATACCAATTGTCTTTAGCTGGCCACCGATCAGTCATCACTCCTGTCTTCATACATTAATTATTGTTCCGATTATGATCTTGTAAAGAAAAGCAGGGTATACTTAGTTCTTTACTGGTCAAGTCAATACAAACCGATCACCTGATTGTCCCCTGACATGTTGGACATTCATCCCATCGTATTGTGAGAGTAAAGGTAGAGAGAGTGCAATTATCAGCGCAAGCACTCTTACAATATAATGTCTCCTGTTGATCTTGTGAAAGATTGACTGTGGTGGTGTTATCGGCTAGGACGTCATTATCATTATAATAATTCGGATTACTGCACCTATATTATTTTAATTGTTCACCAGGTATAATAGTGCTACTGACACTGGCTCTACTAACGCCGTACTTCTACTTCATACCTCGTGCGGCCCTCGCCGCCGTCATCGTGTGCGCAGTGTTGCATATGGTCGATGTGGCGATATTGAAGAAGCTATGGACCACAAGCAGTGAGTACTGTATTTTGTATCTTGGTATATTACTAGCTGTCCCACGCACCTCCACCTGCGTAATTTTCCAATTTTCAGCGCAACTATATTAATTTGTTTTCTGTCAGAACCTTCTCCTGAGAATAACGAACACAATAAACTATTTTTAAACAAATAAAAACCGACTTCAAAGTAAATTATCTAATAAACTATTAAAAAAAAAAACCGACTTCAAAGTAAATTATCTAAAAAGCATAAAATACTGAAGTTGGTGTTAGCGTACCTGCTGTGTATATTCTGCACCAACTTCAATAATATTTTCGTTATTTTATGCCTTTTAGATAATTTACTTTGAAGTCGGTTTTTATTTTTTTTTAAATAGTTGATTTAACACTTTTTAGTGACTTTTATTTTAGCAAAATAGGTATCAGCACTATCACGCAACTCGAAAGACTACGTTACAGTAACTTAATAAAACATAAAAAAATTATATCTCTTAAACTACTTGACCGATTTTGATGAAACTTTTACTCTACCCTTTGCTGAAAAATACTCTAACTATTGCAAAAAGAATTTTTGAAATCAGACTTGTAGTTTCTGAGAAATCCGCGGACAAACCTACATACATACATACATATATATGTACATAAATACATACATACATACACTCATAAAATTTGGTAAATTTGTTTAGAAGCCCATATAGATTAACATATATTAATATTACGCATTTTTAATAATATTACATACATACGCGTCGAATAGAGAACCTTCTTTTTGAAGCCGGTTAAAAACAAAAGAATGATCCAATTTAATGTAGTCGTTCGGAAGTTATACGCGTACAAACATTTTAGCATTTAATTTTTATTTCTAAAGATTAGTTGCTGATCTGGTGAGGTTGGTTGGTATCAGAAAGTACACCACGTACACAATGCGACCAATATCATCATAAAAGTATCATAAAAGTAGCTGTGGACCATCGATATAATATTTAAACTAGATTAGCTGTAACAGTCCGAAAAGTGGCACATAGAAATAGCGCACTTGTGTCGCTATTTCTTTACAAGCCACAGGCTGACAAAATTATTTTTGCCGATAGGTAGGAGTGTCGCTACTGTCTATATGAAACTGTCAAACTACATGTCATTTTCATAATAAAACCGTTAGTTCACGTTTCCGCCACCAGCACAAATAAGTCCGGGACCCCCGCGACCACTTTTTAGATGTAATTTTGCTAGTGAATGTTTATCTAGTTTATATATTATATCGACGCTGTGTTCAGGTGGTACCCGATACACTGGAATGAGCTACTCTACACATCGCGTAGTTAGTCATTCATTAATATCTGATATAAATTTGGAGTGCACGTATATATAAAGGTAATATATTAGTAATAGTAATTATGTCTGAAATACAGTTATAAATTGAATTGGAACTCTTGTGCTGTGACTACGGTGTCTGTTCGTCTGTCTTTTTGACACTTTAATGAAACCTTCATTTCGGATTCACCTCGGTGCGGAAACCTGACTATAATTTGAATTATATTTAACACTAGCTGACCCGTGCAGCTCCGCCCGCGCTTTTATTACGTTTTGCTCTTCTCTCTTTCCCTCCCACTTCGGTCCTCGTCACACTCCCCCTCTTCCTCTCCCCGTTGTCCCTTCTCTAAACCCTCTCCCTCTCTTCTCCCAACTTGCTCCACCTAACTCCCCCGAACCCTCACCCCATCACCCCCTCCTCAAATCCCCTCTCAGTCTCTCTCCTCTCTTGCTCTCCTCCTCCTCTCATGTCCTCTCGTTCTATATGTTATCAGCGGCATAAAATATACTTTATGACCTATTCTCAGACCTACCCGATATGCACACAAAATTTCATACATATCGATCGGTTCACCCATCTCTGCCCACCAATATTCAGCCAAATCGGTTCAGCCGTTTTTGAGTTATAAGTGTAACTAACACGACTTTTTTTATAATTATGTAAAAATATTAATTCTTTAGTGATTGTATGTTCAATTTCACCGATAGATGGCGCTGTTCATAATGTAAATCACGCTAACATCGTAAATCACTGTCTAATGATATTCGATAATGAAAGTCCTAAAATTTTCCGCGTTTTTTATTCTTGCGACTGTAATACAATACCTATACACTACCTGGACTTGGGTAGTTTCATTAAAATTTCATGAACCCCCCCCTGCGCCCTGACCTTGAAGCGTTTTTTGGGAGCGCTGTTGATTGTGTGTACTGTGAATGGTAGTTGTACATTTTATTGCGTTAGATTAGATCATTTCAAGTCATTTTAGGTCTTTTACCCAAGTAAAAATTTAGCAATTTCGTATTCTCAATTTCTACCTACCTATACCAATGTAGCCTTGGTCGTGCAGCGGACCTAACCGCTGGCTTTTAAATGAAATGAAATGGTATTTTTCCCTTGCCTATTTCTTTCCTAATCTAGTTTGGACTCGCTCGGGATTTACAGATTTTAACTTTTCAAAGATATAGATAATGTCATATTGCTATCAGCAAAGTACTAAGAACAATACAGAAATCTAATGAAAATGTCCTGGGTGTATCGGACCGGCTTACCCCTTACAAAAATTGACCTTCGCCACTGCCATATCTTATGCAAACTAAATGTCTGCTCAGTCCCTATTGTGTATAGCGTAATAATACATATCATAATGATTAACTGATCAGTCTATAATTACCCTATTCACATACAAAGGAAATTACGTGGTAATATGTGCAAGTAATGTTTCACTGCTTAGCCCCTATGAAACATAGCGTGATGTTTTATACACCAATTTATACCTAGACTTCTACACAATACATCAGTGAAAGTCCTATCAAAATCCATCCACGGGTTTTCAAATGATACCTGGACAAACAGAACGACAGACAGACAGACAGACAGACAGACAGACAGACAATAATTCCAAAAAAAAATTGTTTTGGCCTCTATGTCGATAGTATAGTCATAGAAATTTTGGAAAAATATTCAATGTACAGAAAAAGTGTTCTTTGAGTTTTATTATAGTATAGATAATTATTAACTTGTCATGCTGGAAGCTGTATGTAACGGCTTGTAAATAAAATAAGCTTGCTCCTCTGAGTCCGATAATTAATCATTATCTCTTTAATCATTTTTTATTCATTTTTTCGTATGGACTGGCTATCCTGGTGTCAGAGTAGTTTAAGCTGCCCTTAGGCAGTGGCGTGCAGTAATGTTTCACTGCTTAGCCCCTATGAAACATAGCGTGATGTTTTATACACCAATTTATACCTAGACTTCTACAAAACACATCAGTGAAAGTTCTATCAAAATCCATCCACGGGTTTTCAAATGATACCTGGACAAACAGAACGACAGACAGACAGACAGACAGACAGACAGACAGACAATAATTCCAAAAAAAATTGTTTTGGCCTCTATGTCGATAGTATAGTATCCCCACATAGAAATTTTGGAAAAATATTCAATGTACAGAAAAAGAGCTCTTTGAGTTTTATTATAGTATAGATAGAAGATAGATTTCAAAATATATTTCAAATACTTGGCGTAATTTTTAACAGTTTAGCATGATGACGAGGAAAATGTGATTTATAAAATTGGCACCCACGTGCCTGAGTAATCCTACAGAACTCCTGAAACAATTCGAAGCGGAGAAAAGTTAAATATTTACCTACTATCGTATTCCATTAAATTCCATTTTAGCATTCAGTCGGATACTTTCGGCCCCTTGTAATCCCACTAAGGATTATAATGTGTTATTCAGATTAATAACAGACAGCTATATTCGTGATTTACTAATGAGTTCTCGTTTTATTAATAACTAGCTGACCCACGCAGCTCCGCCTGCGCTATTTTTACGTTAACTAAACTTTTAATAACAGACATTCGCATCGAATGCAACCTCCTTTTTTATAGTCGGTTAAAAACTGGAACCTACTTTTTACTTGCTCTCCGAAGCACGGACCCGTTTAGTTCAAATGGCGTTAAACGGTCACCCATCTATCTAATGACCTTACCTAACGTTGCTTAACCCGATCGATTACAAAACCTTGATAACAACTCTCTATGAGTGTTCCCTTATTAATATTTATTATATTATAAAGAAAAATTGATAAAATCTGACCAAGCGTATAACCAAGTACCCATTTTGACTTTAATCCCCTCTCCCGAAAGAACCGTGGTAGATTACGGGATAAAAAGTATCCTATGTCCTACCTCGTAGTAAGATCTCAAATCATGCCAAGTTTCATTTGAATCCATTCAGTAGTTTCGGCGTGATGCTCAGCCGTGATACAGACAGACAGACAGACAAAAATTACAAAAAATACATTTTCGGCCTCAGTATCGGTTATAGAATGCCCTCCAAATATAATTTTCAAAATATCTTCAATGTACAGAATTGGACCTGTTACAGTTTTATTATAAGTATAGATGTTTAATAATTGGATAATGTTTACTAAACAAAAATAAAACCCGACTGTGCCTAAATCATCTGAAAAGCAGAAAAATAAGAAAATATAACTTTTAATGAATTCCAAGTCTCTTGCATAAAGGACTACCTTAAAAATAATATATAGCATGTATGTTTAATGTAGAGGTAATGTATGGCGGGAATGCTCGGTTTAAATAGGCATGTTGACTAATTTTGAAAAAATACTTTATAATGTAGTTACGGGTCTACTATCGCCGAAAATAATCATATTTATGTATTAAATTAACATTTTTTTTATACCACCAAGGTGGCAGCCTATGGACGCTAGCAACACCAGTAGGATCATTAGCGCGTTGCCGACCCCGTAATAATTTGTTAACTCCCTTTTTAAAAAACCCCATGCTGTAATTATTCGGGAAAACCTCGGCAGGCAGTTCATTCCACAATTTCAAAGTGCGGGGTAGAAAACTTCTTTGAAACCGCAAAGTGCGGGATGACATTGTTTTTAAGATGTGAGGATGAACCCCCTGCCGATGGCGAGAGGTGCGATGACATGATGCCCACGACCACTTTTTAGTGGCCGTGGGCATCATGTCAAACAATTCTTCAGAACACTGTCCGTTATACAATCGGTAGAAAACACACAGGGAAGCAAAATCTCTTCTCACCCGTAGTGATTCAAGACCGTTTGAGAGTTCATAATTAATAGCAATATTTTCATTTTTTTAAATAGAGTTTGAATTTCGTTCCAAAACGAAGGCTGGTGCATGGAGCCATTTTGTGACATCACTACGGTATAAGTAAACATCTGTTTGTCAGTATAAAAGTGAATCATTGTATGAAAGAAAAAGTTGAGACGACAGTTTGACAGTTGTTTATTTATACCGGATTGACGTCATTCACTCTGATCAGTGTTTATTACAAAATGGCGATTAGCTGTGGTTAAGTAATTTATTTGCTTAAATATCACGAAAATCTCTCTATTATTATGAAAATGAGATGCATTTTTAGAATCAGTGCAATCTGTTCTAATATTTAAAACCACAGATTCATTGGTATTGTGTTGCAGTCATCATGCCTATTGGTGCAGCCCGATAGGATAAGTAAACTTATTTACTACTTAAACATGCCTCTCCTCTTATTTAAATCGCGCGATTGCAACAAAATAACGTCACGTGAATAAAGTCGTCAGTGCCCTACTAAAAGTCGCTATATTGGCGGCTGACGGACGTATGACTTGTTCCTTCTGATGCAGATATACCTCTGATTAATTAATTGCTTATTAAACTTTTTAAGGTCATTTTGTTGTTTATATGTATAACTGAGTAACGAAGCGAGCACACTGTTCAGTAATTATTTCTGCCCAATGTGCATAGCACTGTCATTTGGGAAATTAGTCATTAGCTGTCTTGAACCCAGTAATTTCCCTAGATACAGCGCCCTTCACATCGAATCAAAGCAATTTTTACACTCTGATGCTTTGCAGCAAGCAATCTAACACAGAACCTTTCTTCGGTCTTACAGACACTCGAAAAACATAAAACTCTCCTAAAACAGTCGGATAAAATATCAACTTTATCGACATCATTAAGCAATGCATTGTTAAAAACCAATGAATTCAACTTCATTAATGCCCCGTCAACAAAACCGATAGAACTTTTTAATATAACAGTTCATAACGTCACCGGTGATACGCCTACACGGGCTTACGGTCGTGGCGGCTTAATTAAAACGCGGGCACAAAATGAAAAAAAGCTTAATAATGTAATTTTTTGCGTAATAATTGCGGACATTATTTAAAGAAGCGTGAATTTTGTACAGGGGGATATTATGGAGGGATAATTACAGTAAATAGAGACCTTACAGTGTACATATTTAGATTAAAGGAGAGCTTTTTGGTATGTTGACTTACGCTCTTTAGATATTGACATTAAAAGACGTCTAATCAGTAATCGGATGAGAGAAGGCATTTCAATATATGCCAATATTTGTACTCTCTTTTGAAAAATATAATTATTTCATAAGCATTTTTACATACCTTAAGGCATGCCAAAGAATTTATATAAACGGTGTGTCTAATCCATCAATACTCGTGGTGGCTTATGGTCTTTCTCATCTCTCATGATGAGGAGGAGAGAAGATCTTGGACCAGCAGTGACATATTATAGGTTCAAAAGATATGTTTTTTAACTCTCCAACTTTTGGTATTTCATTCAATGTTTGAATTGGTTATTTTTTCCCTTTATCTTGACTACTTTAATCGTCCGTTAGATTAACAAGTGATTTTCTTCTTCTTTCACGTGCCATCTCCATTCCGGAGGTTGGCGACCATTTGTCGATATGTCTCCCTGTCAGCAGTCATGCGAATTAATTTGTCCGTGTCTTCCACCTTCAACCAGTCTCTTATGTTATCTATGACATCCTTCTTCTACCCGGCTCTCTTTTTCCTTCAATTTTGCCTTCAATTATTAATTTTAGTAATTTGTAATTTCTT
This sequence comes from Furcula furcula, assembly GCA_911728495.1. NCBI lineage: Eukaryota > Metazoa > Arthropoda > Insecta > Lepidoptera > Notodontidae > Furcula > Furcula furcula. The sequence continues at coordinate 10,666,572 of OU452250.1, forward strand.
TCTATAATTATGTCCGAAATATGCAGCTTTTTTTTATAGTTTCCACTACTATATTTTTTTATTAATTATTTGCAAAACTATAACATTTGAAATTTTATCAGTCCATTTAATTTTGAGCTTTAATCAGAAGACTATAAATTGTTAAAATAAAATAAAATATTTATTGTACCATGCTTGGTTTCAAGTAAAAATAAATAAGTCTTGTGATATAACAAATCTCAGCTCTTCAGAGGCAAATATTGAGTAAATAATTCATCTTCTCTTCTCCATTGACATTCATTATGTTTAATGTGAATGTATTTTTGGATAAATAAATAAGTAGAAAATTTTATACTTAAACTTACATAAAATAATATTTGCATACTAACGGGTAAGTAACGAATCGTATTTCTTTGGGATCATGCCAAATTACAAACAACGCATGGATTATTTATACCTCTTGACAATATTGCTACATTTTATGGGCCTATTTATGAGAAGAAACATGACGTGCTAGCAGCATCTTCAGGCGCCAATACATAGAAGGTACATACATAATGGAAGCTGGTATAGGTAGAGTAAACTAACTATATGACGTTAGAGAGTACGGCTTCATCTCTTTGTATTGATCTGAATGCTATCAGCGTTACTCGTGTTGTATTGCATAGATTGATCTATCTAGATCTTCCAGAGCTGGTCGTTCAGCGTGCAGGAAACACATTTAGCCATTCTGTTTTTTACACTTTTTCCTTGCCGGAATTACCTTGGTGTATCTTGACATGCACAAATGACAGGAAAAACATATCTTGATTTCTCTGACCAGAATGTCTGATGTAGTTGTGTATTAAGGCTGATTTAAATTGGGCCTCTTATTTATAGTCTTGAATTAAAGACTAATGAGTCAAAAGTTATTTGGTACGCTGTTACTTCCTAAAATCATTCAAATGACATGTTAAGCGTTAATGTACTAGATAAAAGTACTGCCATGCATACCTTTTTATTTTTTTGACGCGGGGGAAATCTTCCAAAGATCCCCGGGAGCTGTGGGGCTCGACCGGGGTATGTGGGATTCTTACCCACTAAAACCACCGCGGCTGTCGCATCGTCACATGAGAGGGGGGACCCCAGGGCGCATTGTAGCCCCCGGGAACCAGTCACGGTGCTCACGAGGACGGGGGTCGCAACCCCGCCGCCGTCCTCCTCGGAGTCGCCGCCGTACTCAATGGACGTTCAAAGGGCCCACACCCCGAACGTCCAGCGACTCCGAAGGTGCCATACATACCTAGAGGTTATTCGACGATGGCGAAGGGACGTAGAGGAAAAATCTATACTTATAATAAAACTGTAACAGGTCCAATTCTGTACATTGAAGATATTTTGAAAATTATGTTTGGAGGGCATTCTATAACCGATACTAAAGCCAAAAAAGTTTTATTTTTTTATTTTTGTCTGTCTGTATCTCGGCTGAGCATCACGCCGAAACTACTGGATGGAATGAAACGAAACTTGGTATGATTTGAGTTAATACTCCGAGGTAGGACATAGGATACTTTTTATCCCGCCATTCGGCACGGTTCCCTTGGGAGAGGGGACTAAAGTCAAAATGTGTACTTGGTTATACGCTTGCTCCGATTTTAACAATTTTTCACGATAATTATCATAAATATTTGTAAGGGAACACTCATAGACAGTTGTTAACAATGTTTGGAAATCGATCAGGTTAAGCAACGTTAGGTAAGGTCATTAAATAGATGGGTGACCGTTTAACGCCATTTGAACTAAAGGACAAGTACAAAGTGGATCCACGTTTTTAACCGACTTTAAAAAAAGAGGTTTTGTACTCTATGCGAATGCATACTAATGAAAGTTTAGTTAACGTAAACACAGCGCGGGCGGAGCTGCGTGGGTCAGCTAGTAACTAAATAAATACAACCTAATACTCGGGAAATACCGAGCCTTTATTTTCCCAATTTCTGATATAACTAATTAAATCAATCCTTTTAAATTTATTTACGTTAATAAATTATTTTAGCGATTTTAAATTATTTTATACATTAAGCAAAATCTGCCTTTGTTGATAAAAGTATTGATTGGCTTTAGTTTTTTGTGCCATATTTTAGTTCCATTAAAAACTTAGTCCGTCAGCCTTATGTAATCACGTCATCACTGAATTCGATTAGCACCGTCTTTCTTTAACAATACATCGTTTCAGTAACATTGTGTAGCTAAGTTTTGAATACAGATATTGTATTCTCAAGTTTAGTTATTGTTATTTTACAAATATAAATATTCTAGGCTATCCTTACGCTTAAAGTAGTCTAATACTAACTACCGCATTCAAAATAATTATCCCGTCTATTAGGCTAAGTACACATGCAATGATTGCGCTAAATCTGAACTCTCGGTACAAAACCTAAACTAAACTCCGATAACGTCTACACTACATACACGATCGCGGCTCTACGCGCGTGTCCCTGCAGTGGGCAAAAGATATTGATTGTCGGTAATTAAATAAAGAAATTCACTGTTCTTTATGGAAGATGCTTTTAATACTAATTTAAGGAGATACATAACTTATACAGGTAGCAAATATTACACTGTAAACATAAGATAGGTGGGGTAAACAGGCATATTACACCCCTCTGGCGCGGTCCAAGTGCGAATGCGTTGGAATGCGATACAGTATCGATGCCTCCGATATACCGCGATTTGAATACAGCAATCGAACGCATTGAATCGTCAACACTGCCGAAAAATTTCTAAAGTAACACGTGTGTTTTGTTTAGTTATAATGCTATGTTTGTTTCAGGATTGGATCTAATACCACTTGTGGGCTCATTCGTGTGCTGCCTCGCGTTTGGCATCGAAATAGGGCTGATCTGCGGAGTTGGGATCGATGTGGTCTTGATCCTCTACTACCATTTCAGACCACCGCTAGATGTCCAATACATAGATGTAAGTTGTGTCATACCTATATTTATTTGGTAACCAAGTAGGTTGTAGGTATGTAAAAAAATACAGGATGCCAAAAAATGTGACTATCTATTATCCCATCCATTGACTGGCCCGTTGGTCTAGTGGTTAGACACCCTGTCCGCTAACCGATGGGTCGTGGGTTCGATTCCCACCAAGTGTCTGGGTGTTATTTATCTATCTATTTAAGTATGTATTTACAAAAAAAAAAGTATATAAGTATTAGTATCAGTTGTCTGGTTTCCATAGTACAGGCTCTGCCTAGTTTGGGATCAGATGACCGTGTGTGGATTGTCCCAAGATATTATCCCATACCATAGTAAATGGATCAAGCAAAATGTAATCTCAGTCGCTATGTCGGTGACCTTAGTAGTCCTTCAGTGAATCTCACATTCAGCGAATCAACATTTCAGATTATGTCGCGCATGCGACAAAATATGAAACCATCCCTAGATCAATCCGTCACCGCCTAACCCCATATGGTGGCAAAAAACAGCCCAAAATTGTATCTATACTACTCCTAAACAATCCTTTAGGTGGGTTTGTACCTGCTCCTTTTTATTGAGTCTTCTTCCATGACAAGGGTGAAGATCACATTCACCTGTCCGACGAATGTCGAGCTATCGTAGGATAACAAATAATCTGAATTTAATTGCCTTGTTAGCTGCACCTACGCGTGCTTCAGATCAATCAAACTAAAATAGCGCTGCTTATTTTTTCTCAGAAAAAATCTGTACATTGTGCCATATTCCAGAATATTATGATATTTTTACACCTTAATTCTTAAGTCATTTTAGTTCATTCAGTATTTTTAGAAGCCAGTTTATGAAACATATGTGTTGTAAGCGGGGTCCGTAAGGTTCTAATCTATCTTCGATCGGTTTACGAATACTATGGTTCTGCAGTATTTGAATTATTTTCTATTAAATTTAAAAAAAAAAACTCGCACATAAGTGTTTTAGCTTATTTTACTTGACAAATAAACTAGCGAAACTACATAAATAACTTTTAGTTTTTAAGGATTGGTAGTCTCATGAGGTGTATACTTCGTGGACTATGTACATGTGGAACGAATAACACAGACACCAAAGGAAAACAACATTCATTAAATCGATTTTCAAATGACATGATTTTTCTTCTATAATTTTTAATTCTATTGTTTGATGGTGTTTAGCAAACAGATTTTTTTCTATAAAATTCTCGTGGTGATGTATCTAGTCACCCAGTTTTGGACAGAATAAAAACTAGACTAGAGTAGAATTTAGCCTATTCACTAGTGCTAGGTGCCTTGTGCAATCGCAATGGAATCGTCCAGATCCACCAACGCAGTGTCAGGTATTCCGCCGCCAAGCAGCAGTGTGTAAGGATTGCTGTGTTTCGGCGTGAAGGGCACTGTAGCTGGTGAAATTAATGGACACAAAGACTTAATATCTAATGTCTTATGGGTCGGCAAAAAACAGAAAATATATAAGAAGAAAATATCAATTTCTAAATATCACCGTGAGGGGTCCGGGTAAGAATAGTATCCACCCACCATCCATCCTATTGGGTGTCGTAAGATGCGACTAAGGGATATAACATACTTGTTTTTACCCGTCTACTGACAGGGAGCAGAATTATCTATTAAGTATATTACCTACCACCTAAACTACGATCCCCAAGACGCCTGCCAAGCGTGGGGATTATGGCAACTCTTCTCATCTAAGGCCTCGTTTACGGAGGCGCGGGGCGTCACGCGTCGCGATGGGCGGCACTGAGTAAAAACATATGGCGTTGTAGGAGTGAGAGAGAGATGCGAGACGCCCCGCGCCTCCGTATATGAGGCCTTAGGCTGCCTGTCCACCGGAGCGGAGAAACGGTGAAATATTAACCAATAAGATTGCACAAAATCTCCGCTCCTTTTTTTTGTGCAATCTTATTGGTTAATATTTCACCGTTTCTCCGCTCCGCTACCTCGCTCCGCTCCGGTGGACAGGCAGCATTAGGGAGGCCTTTGTCAAGGACGCGGATGACGATGATGAATTATCACTTGTTAACAGGACGGCATCCTCCCACCACACTACTCTATACACCCAGTTGGTAGACTCCACTTCGCCGGCGCCGAACGAGTTCGATCACGGCTCATATCTCTAAAGGACAAAAAACCAGTTCCAACCCCAACATTAGAATCCCTCACAGTGATCCCTGACAGGGATGTCCCCACTATACATATTACCAACGGGTCGGTAGTGCCAACTGTAACAAATCACACGAACGGCGCCGCGAATGGTGGGAGTGAAGTTGCCAGCGCTGTTAGGTTGCCAGCACTGCTCGTAGTGCACTGCGACAATTTGTATAGACTGGATTATACGTTTTTACAGGTATGTACCATATTAGTACGATATAAACGTCTGTGTAGAGTAGTACAATGTTGAGTGTGTGGGGTGTACGAAATGGGAATATACCAACTCCCGGAAATATTGCCGGTAAATTTCCGATTTCTTGAGTAAATTTCCATATTTTGGGTAAATTTCCAGCCGTATTGGGAAAATTGACGGTAATATACACACTTTTTGGGAATTTACCCGGGCACGGTACATCACTATGTAGTGAAATGTGTTAAACTCTCCGCCTAAATCCGTTAAACGCTTAGCAGATAGTTTTGTTAGAAATATGTATTGCTATGTTTTAATTGTTAGGCGTTGTTATAATTTACACATTTTCTTGTTAAAGAAAATAATTAACTAACATTTGGTATTATTTTAGTATCAATCAGTGGAAGTAATATGAATTCAAAGACTAAGTAGTAAGAAAAAAATGATACGAGAAGTATCTAACAGATCAAAGTGTACTAATTCCGTTAATATAACTTTTAAGATTATAAATATAGAAAAAAAAATATGTTACTGTTCCATGTAGGTATTGTTCTACAAAATGTGTGCAGTAAAGAATTTATCTATCTAACAAACAACGCTATATTTTTTTTAATGTTAGTTACATTTGGTTGTTTACTAAACTACGAAGTACATAATATGGTTTAATACGTACATCACATCTTGTCATAAGCTGCAAGGTATAAAAAAGCTTAAAAATCCTGTACCACTCTTTTTGGATAGAAGGAATATGCTTTGATCTATTACTCCTCAATACAGCTTTATTATGACTCTTATGAGTGTGTGTGTTCCACAGAGTATGAAAATGTTAGTGTCTGAGTGGTCCCCCAGCGGGCGGGTTATATGGTGCAACGTGAAACCAGCCGTCAAGGATCAGATAAGCAACGTAGTCCCGGACCCCATATACTGTGACGGGGACCAGTTGAGGGCCTGTTTGATTGGTAAGTCCACTATAGGCTATTAAGATCGAAAAGTCAGGACAGGTAAGATGATAAAGAATTTGCTCTTGCTACTTTTAATAAAATAGTTTGATAGTATTTTATTTATGCAATTCTCTCCCCAATTTAAGAGTAAATAAACTATTTTAAAAAAATATAAACCGACTTCAAAGTAAATTATCTAAAAAGCATAAAATAACGAAAATATTATTGAAGTTGGTGCAGAATATACACAGCAGTTACGCTAACACCAACTTCAATAATATTTTCGTTATTTTATGCTTTTTAGATAATTTACTTTGAAGTCGGTTTATATTTTTTTAAAATAGTTTATTTAACACTTTTTAGTGACTTATTTTACCAAGATAGGTATCAGTACTATCACGCAACTCGAACGTCTACGTTACAGTAACTTACTGAAAACATAAAAAGTTTATATCTCTTAAACTACTGGACCGATTTTGATGAAACTTGTACTCTACCCTAAGTTGAAAAATACTCTAACTATTGCAAAAAGAATTTTGGAAATCGGACTTGTAGTTTCTGAGAAATCCGCGGACAAACCTACATACATACATACATACACTCGTGAAATTTGGTAAATTTGTTTAGAAGCCCACATAGACTAACATATATGAATATTACGCATTTCTATTAATATTACATACATACGCGTCGAATACAGAACCTCCTTTTTTGAAGTCGGTTAAAAATAGTGTTCACAAGATCTCTGCACCATAACCGATACCGATACCGATTTGGACTCGTTGGATAGGTCTCGACGAGTAGTTAGTAGAAAAATGGTGGTCAATGTCTGATGATGGAGCAGGAGGTGTTGAAAGATTCTCTGGACCAATAAACGTAGTCTCGTCGAATTTGGACTCTATGGGTCTAAGAAGAGAGTCAGTTTTCAAAGCTCGTTTTCCAAAGTCGGGATTATTAATATTTTTTTACATTTACACTTGTATAAGTACTTACCTAATATTTTATTCACAAAATAAGTATGTATGTAAAAAAATAGCAAATCAGTTTATGTGCACGGTATACGTATTAAAACTTGAACAGATTAAAATAAGTTTCTCAATTCACGCGAATCTTTGTTTAATGTAATCAGTGTAATTCATTGGATACACTAAATACTTATTTCCACTGAACATTTTCAGGATTCATAATTAAATTCCAGCTTTTGTTGCAGGTCCCGTTGGGGAACAGCCAAACACTCAAAGCGATACACAATTATAAATTTTATATACTTATTGAGATTAAATTGTTTTATTGAGATACGTATTATGGGATGTACAAAAGATTACAGTTTTGTTGTTAGCAAAAAGTATTCTGTTTTCAGTAATGCAGACAACTGTATAAGTACTTTTTCAAATTATATTATCTTTTTTACAAAAAGTCACAAACTGAAAACCATCGATATACTATACCAACAAGATTAGCTGTCACGAACAAAATGACATCGAAAATGTGGTCGCGGTTACATATACCTACACAACTATACACGTACACGCAAAACAATAATATGTTCATATAAAAAGATGACTTACATACTATAAAATAAGGTTCAATAATAATTGCAGACAATTGAGCGACAGCCGTCTCCGTAGCTCTTATTTTCTTATTTTCGTGACCACTTTTCGGGTCGTGACAGCAAATCTAGTTGGTATAGTATATCGATGCTGAAAACACTTTAGTTAATCTAATTATCTAATAAACTCTTACGATTGTAAAGTTAAAAAAATACACGACTATTCGCTCAAATCTAATAAGATTGTCTTGCGTCATGAATATACATAAAAAGTAGAAAGAAAATTTCCATTTATTTTTAAATATCAGCAGTTGTAATAAAAATAAAAGTAAATTCATTCTGCTTATGTTCTTATCTTCTAGTGCTATTTGTTTATAACAGTTTTTTTTTGTACATATTATATTATATTGTTGAAAATGTGATATGTAAATACGTGATCTGTTAATATGTTTATTAATTTAATATGATGTAAGTACTTCTATTACGTCCATAATAGTGGCAGATACCATTTAAATGGATACATGCGTAATTAATTTATACATAAGCACAGAATACATATAGTAACATAAGTTATACTTTGATTACAAATAATGTAAATTTCTGAGAACTATGGTATAAGTAATAATAGTTCCTAATAATACCATGCGAATAACGTAGCGATATTATTTATGTATTTTAATTAAAAACAATTGCTAATATTAGTTACGGAATTTAATTAAATGTAGCGTAAGCGGTATAGTGATTGCCCATGCGTAGTGATTGCCAATATTATATTTTATAAAACTTTTCAGAGTTCATTTCGAATTGGATTTGATAGATGTTACTGCTGGAACTAAGTTTCATCTATCAAATCGAATCACAAATCTGTTTCTTGCAATATTTAAAAAAATGTGCTTATTTCTTAACGTTGGCCGCTATCACTCTAAATGCTGGGCAATCACTATACCAGTTACTCCAATCATAATAATAATTATTTTCTCTATATCAGTAGTGCAATAAAAGCTATTAGGTATTTAGCTATTTAAAAAAAAAATGATTGTTTAAACTCGCTGTAGTGATTCAACTGTGATCATATAACTTATCTACATAATAATAATATATTTGGTTACAATATATATTTTATAATCAAAACAACTTCGAGCGTGACACTTCTACAGAACACTGAGCACTTTTTTTAATGTACCTTCCACCTTCAGTACCTGTGATCCCAGGCTACCTCACCATTAGGTCACCTTTGACTAGGGGGTAGGTACCACCGCTGTGTCAGATATTCTACCACCAAGCAGCAGTCTGTAAACGTTTCTGTGTTCCGGTGTAAAAAGCACTGTAGCTGGTGAAATTACCGGACACAATATACTTAATATCTGACGTCTTCAGGGTCGGTAACGCGCTAGTGATTCTTCTGGTTTTGCTAGCGTCTATAGGCTGCGGTGACTGCTTACTATCAAGCGGGCTGCATGCTTGCTTGCCACTTTGGTAGTATAAAAAATACCAGGCTCAAGATACTTAATAACTAATGTATTGTGTGACGATTGGCAGTGCAGAGAGTTTAGACAAGTTGCCATTCGAAAATACGCAACGCTATATATAGAAATGACATATCTCTAAGTCACTTAGCGATGAGATATTCCATTTCCATACATTCGTTTCCTATTAATCTAGCGTTTCGTATTGTAGAATGGCCACGTATCTAGGCCCTCAGTGCAGCTTTCTATAGGCAAGTGTGTACCAGGTGAACGTTTTGCTTGTTTCGTCATGAAAGTGTCACCAAGTTGTTAGGTACTGCAATAATTTGTTGATTTTTGTGAGGACTACGCGTCTGTGATCATAGATATAATATATAAACTAGATATACGTTCACTAACAAAATGACATCTAAAATGTGGTCACGGGGGTCGCGGACTTATCTGTGCTGGTGGCGTAAACGTAAACTACGCTTTTATTACGATAACTAGCTGACCCACGCAGCTCCGCATACGCTATTTTTACGTTAACTAAACTTTTAATAACAGATATTCGCATCGAATACATAACCTCCTTTTTATAGTCGGTTAAAAACTGGGACCAACTTTTTACTTGCTCTCCGAAGCACAGACCAGTTTAGTCCAAATGGTGTTAAACGGTCACCCATCTATTTAATGACCTTACCTGACGTTACTTAACCCGATCGATTACAAAACCTTGATAACAACTCTCTATGAGTGTTCCCTTACTAATATTTATTATAATTATTATGAAGAAAAATTGATAAAATCGGACCAAGCGTATAACCAAGTACCCATTTTGACTTTAATCCCCTCTCCCAAAAGAATCATGCTAGATTACGGGATAAAAAGTATCCTATGTCCCAGTGGCGAAGGGTCAATTTTTGTACAGGGTAAGCCGGTCTGGTACACCCAGGAAATTTTCATTAGATTTCTGTAATGTTCTACTTTGCTGATAGTAACATGATATTATATCTATGAAAAGTTAAAATCTGTAAATCCCGAGCGATTCTAAACTAGATTAGGAAAGAAATAGGTAGGCAAGGGAAAAATACAATTTAATTTAATTTAAAAGGCAGCGATTAGGTCCGCTGCACCACCAAGGCTACATTTGTATAGGTAGGTAACTAGAAATTAAGAATACGAGTACGCTAAATTTTTATTTCGATAAAAGACTCATATCCAATGATAAGTAAAATATCATTGCTCATATATATGAAATGGCCTAATGCAATAACATGTAGGTACAATGCACACTACATACAATGAACAGCTCTCCCAAAAAAACGCTTCAAGGTCAGGGCTCAGACAGAGGTTCATGAAATGAAACTCTCAAGTCCAGGTAGTACTCGTATGTAATATGTATACATAATATTGCAGTTGCAACAATAAAAGATGCGAAGATATTAAACGTTTCATTATCGAATATCATTAAACAGTAATTTACGATGTTAGCGTGATTTACATTATGAACAGTGCCATCTATCGGTGAAATTGGACACACAATCACTATAGAACTTTAATATTAATATACACAATAAACAAAACTTTAAACAACCATAGAATCTATTAGATTCTAATTATAATAAAATATTTAGTAACATTAAATAGTCATGTACCGTATAAGTGATACAAAATAAATACAACAAAGACGAAAGATTATGATCGATCGAAGTACGCGTACGCAATACTACACTCTATTTCGTGCGGTATACATATCATTTTTTCTATCCGTAACATAACTCCTCCCAATCATAACCCGATGTTCACCGGCTTGCCGTCGTTCTTAAAATCAGCGAGTGTCGCGTCTGCGCGGGAACGTTTTCGGTACTGATTTTACATGGTAGTTGCGCATGGAATTCCTGATCTTGCCGCGCGCAAGCCGCTCGGCTTGCCGCGCCGTGGCTTGCGCGCGGTTGAAGTGAATGAAAAGTGTAACCTTTTGCTATTAATAAAAATGTATTTAGGCGATTTTTAAATTAATTTTATTTGATGGTGTATTAAATACCTATGTTTTTAACGTTATGTTAGTAAATAAATGTCTTATTAGATCGTCGTAACAAACGCCTGTTTTCAAAGGGAAGCCGGTAGGAATCGAGTTGTATGGACCCTTCGCCACTGCTATGTCCTACCTCGTAGTAAGATCTCAAATCATGTCAAGTTTCATTTGAATCCATTCAGTAGTTTCGGCGTGATGCGCAGCCGTGATACAGACAGACAGACTGACAGACAGACAGACAGACAGACAGACAAAAAATCAAAAAATTACATTTTCGGCCTCAGTATCGGTTATAGAATGACCTCCAAATATAATTTTCAAAATATCTTCAATGTACAGAATTGGACCTGTTACAGTTTTATTATAAGTATATAGATGAAGTGTAGTTTGACAGTTTCATATAGACAGTAGCGACACTCGTATCGGCAAAGATAATCTTGTCAGCTTGTGGCTTGAAAAGAAATAGCGACACAAGGGCGCTATTTCTGTGTGCCACTTTACAGATCGTAACATCTAATTTAGTTTAAATATTATATCGATGAAAAACAGAGTAAACCAATGTCTTTAAATATTAAGATAGATACCTAATGCAATTAAGAAGAACTCTACTTTTATCGCAGCTAATTAATTTGTGGCAATGCTCGTGTTGTAAGTAGATAAATAAATAAATAATTTTATTGTTTATGTTGACGATTTTTATTTCATCATGTTGTATATTGCCAGCGCAAGACTCAACGTAACAGTGTGCCAACACAGTTCCATCCTCAATTTTAAAAAGTATGGACCATTTTAATTAAATTCGGTAGTACAAACTAAAACCTGAAATTCTTGCTGGGGATAGGCCAACCACGCTAGGTATCGACGACATGCTTACGATTTTTACTGGTAAGTTTCAAGGCTACCGCATGTAAAAATTTTATTAATTTTTTAAAAGCATTTATTTCAAGCTCGTTATGTAGGTATGTTTTTCAAGATTTGAAATAATACTTCTGAGTTAACTACCATAAAATCACGCCTTTTTCCCGTAGGGATAGGCAGAGCCCAAGGGCCGCTTTTTGCCTCCGTGAGAAACGAGACGTGATGGGTGGCGAACTACATCGCCGCCATTTTGGTTAATTAAATTATTTATATGATTGACCATTGCGTTCTCACGAATAAGGAAGGAAAGGGAAGGATAGGTGTTGGTATTGTTGTTTGATTACAAGTCTGAAATAAAATATTTATTGTTCAAATTGTCTTAAATAAAGATATGAAAATAAAATAAAAACAACACAAGTTAATCACTTAAATATTTAAAAAAACAATAGATATTTAAATTAAAGATCAAACAGAACATAACGACTTATTAAAAAAAAAACAATCTAGAAATTAAACCCTGAAATAGAAGTTTATCACTTATAAATTAAAAAAATAATAATATTTAAATTAAAGATCAAACAGAACAAGTATTTTCATCGCTCCGGGTTCAAGTGTCAAATTACATTTTTTTCGCACGGGCTCGGACACTTCGGTTATATTCGATCTCGCGTGCCAGGCGGTACCAGTGGATAATGAAAACATAATTTTCGGGATTTCCCCTATAGTACAACAGTTTATTATTCAGTCATTGTCAGTCTCCACTCATTAGGTACTAAACATTATACTGGTGACGGGGATTCCCTTAGCAAATAGAGTTAATAATAATAATACCAGCCCTGATTTATGTCCCACTGCTGGGCACGGGCCTCCCCTCAAGATGAGGGGGCTTAGGCCATAGTCCACCACGCTGGCAAATAGGGTTACCATAACTTAAATTGATTTATACCAATTATCAATAATTATTGATTATCTAAATAATAATCGATTGCCAACAATTATTTTGATAATCGATTATTAATAATCGATACCGCACACCACTAGTATAAATAAAACAGGTTATTAAAAAAGAACTAGGGACTTATTTTATTTTTAAGTTTTTATTTAATTACTTAATTCAATTTGCCGTAGTGTACAGTATTCTATGAGCCAAACCCTTACATTTGATAACCATCATGAGGGAAAATATGTACCTAATCCACCATTTTATGACGGCGGTAATCTTGGATTTGCAAAGATACTGAATAATATTATATTGTATTGTCATCAGAACTAAAGGGGTGTGCCAAATGCCAACAGGAAAGGGGTACAATTTCAATTAGTAAATTAATTTGATCCAAACAAACAAAAAAACAACCACCTTAATAAAAACGTTAAAAAAAATCTAAGTATTCAGTAATTATGCGCAAGTGAAGCTGCAGGGTAAAGCTAGTATGTAAATACTTAATATTTTTTTTAGCTTCGTCGCAGGTATAGTATTAAAAATAAGGTGTCATTTTGGAGAGTCAGGTTTCCATACTTTTCGGTGAAACTGTTATGTCCATCTGCGGTCACAAGGTACTACTCATGAAAAAAAACGATCATGTGCCAGTCGGACTCACGCACCGAGGGTTTCATACCCTCTTTGGCCGTATTCAAGTTATTTTATTATTCGTCTAACACCTCAGATTGCAAAAATAAATTTGTTTCTAGAGGTTCTTTTAGGATTGTACTACCTACTTAGAGCCATCATTTTATTATTCCTGTATAATATAGATACACTACATTCCTACCTGTAATTATTTCAGATTTTTCCCTCTTCAAACTTCGGAAATTAGGAGACCGGTACTCTTTTGACATTTATTATAATAAGCCAAAAACTACGTGACATACACCAAAATAAAATTCGGTTTTGAAATGTGCCAGGAAGCCCTTTCATATGATACCTCACTCGATGTACTCGTAGTAGTCTCACTTTGAAAACTTTGATGACCCATTTTGTGTGTTTAATTTATAAATCAATTTAAATGGTAAGGTTATACAATTTTTAATAAACAGCCTGCCTCCGATAATGTTAATAAACCGTTGAAAATTGATTTATCAGCTAGCAGTATATAAACGTGTTCTCACAAGCTTATTGCAAAATTTACGGTGTTCAGTGCTTAGCTAACATGAAGACTCTTTACTACGGTTTTATAGTGATGGTGGCAGTGTGTTCTGCCGCCCCAAAAAAAGAATTCTACGATTTGAATAAAGCCCCAGAACTTTATGTCAAGTACATGCGCGACTATAACAGGAACTATTCTAGCACATACGACATTCTAATCCACTACGAAGCGTTCAAGAACAGCCTGAAGATTATAAATATGCTGAACTCTAATTCTAAATCTGCAACTTTCGGCATAAACCAGTTCACAGATTTTACTCCTGAAGAACTGAAAAATTTGCATGGTGGTCTTACTGCTTCACCAGGGCAGATGTCGTCCTTCGTCGAACCCCAATATAGTATGCTATAAGTAAGTGCATATTAAGCGACAGATTTATAGAAGTAAGCGTGTTGTTTTTATAATAGTACGTCGGTAAAACTTGTATAGAGTACAATCTCCTACATCACCTACATATTTTATTCACTTTTTTGTTGTAAAAGCTTTCAGTTTTGTGAATATTGCGTGTAGTGTTCGCCTGTAATAGATTGTTACTCTAGTTATATATGCTTGGACAATGATATTGACTTGGACTAATTTTTAGTATTGAATAAGTGGAAAATATTAATGGTAAATTAATAAAATAAAACATATTTTTTTTTAACCGATTATACACCTGAGGAAAAAAACGACACCATTTTATCTCTTGAGGAAAGCAATAGGACAAAGAAATCACTGTTTTCACGAAATATATTGTGGTTTTTTAAAATTTTTCTATTACCTACCATCGTTTGGAATGCTTTGCAGAACCCATGATCATCAGATGACTAAGGTGATATAGATCCCAATGCATATTAAAGCCGATGTATCCTCAGGCTGTAGTAATTACTACAGTTGTTGGTCCAATCTACACTTACATACATAATTTAGAGGACAGCTATGGGTGCTGCAAAGCATAAAATGTTGGGAAACCAAAAATTCTAAATAAGCGGTGATATAATCCGTAATAATAGATTTATTTATTTAACTTTAAGAAAGTGATTATAATACTATTAATATATACAATAATTATAAATGAAGAAGAATAAAGGATGTCATTCTGCCAATGTGTGATAAAGATGTTCCCGCAGCTTAACTTTGAATGATAAGCAAATCTTAAGATCTGGTTATCTGAAGATCTGGTTTTAAAGTCACATTTTTTTTTTCAGATAATGAAACAATATAAGTACATCTTTAGTATTTTTGCATGAAATACTTACATCGAATGATTATTAAGGAACTTTCCAACATAATAAACCTTGAAGTAATGATTTCAAAATGTTCTTTAATTTCTTTCTTAAAATATGTAAAAAATGCGTTTCAACTAAGAATGTGCCCGCCATGATGATCGCGACTGCGGAAACTCACTCGTTTTTTACGATTTTTGTACCGGTACACAAAATGAAAAATTCGTCCCCGTTTTGATTATTTATTGTAATGTCTTATTTTGCTATCTATTTTTGATAAAACATCATTTTTAGAAATTATATATTTAACATGGCAAGATGGCGGCCACATTCTTAGTTGAAACGCATAGTACGTATATTATTAACAACTTTACGTTAACGCATAGGCGTTGGATGATAGCATCCTAATTAAATAAATAATAACACACGTTAACTTGTACATCTATAGGTAGTAAAATACTTTTTGATGGCTTTTTTTTTGGGACTATTCCCACCACTCATTCCCATCATTCATTGAGAATTAGTTACCCCTACTTTAGCAAATAATAAACAAAACACGAAGATACCCGTCTCCAGAAAGTAATTAGAAGGTCTGAATATTTTTTTATAATTAGTTATCCTTACGTCGCAATTGTTGGACGTGGATTACAGCAATCATAAATAGATAATTATTTACTACAAATATGATTATTATTTATTCGGAAAATACTAAATAGTAAGTATCTGTTACTAGCAATAATACGGCGTGTAAGGGACATCGTACCGAAAACCGATGCCAGGGATCCAGTACATGATTCTGAACATTCTAGTGTTGAAATTTTTCATCGGACTTTTCATGAATTTCCAAAAAATATGCCGCTTTTTTAAATTAAATTAGGATAACATCATTAATAAAGCCTAATTTCAATTTAAAAACAATAAATTACTTATTTGTGCAAAATTAGCAATCATCAGCAGCCGAAAAGTCCACTGCTGAACAAAGGCCTCTCCCTTAGAAGGGAGGGGTTGCCATAATCTCCACGCTTGGCAGGCGGCTTGATTGAAGTTAGCAATATAATTTGAAAAATAAATATTATTCCGCACGTATTCATTACATGCTCAAAAATTAACAAGTTAGTGATTTCATTTTCCATATAAATGGTTTCTGTAATGTTGTAACGGACAATATGAGAAACGTTATATAAAAGTTTACGGTACGTAGTCCCTTACACCCTGTATAGGATACCTGTACTTATACAATATAAAAAAACACGATGTGCTGTTGATTTTATGATTAAAAAAGGAAATATATTAATACATACATATATACATATATTCACGCCTTTTTCCCGTAGGGGTAGGCAGAGCCGCTTTTCGCCCCCGTGAGAAACGAGACGTGATGGGTGGCGAACCGTATCGCCGCCATTTTGGTTAATAAAATTATTTTATGATTAACCATTGCGTTCTCACGGATAACGAGGGAAAGGGAAGGATAGGTGGTGTTAAAAGGAAATAGGAAAAGTAGGATATTACCACCCAGGAGGGCAAGGGATGGGACAGTAATAGCTAGGGAAGCCGGGGTCGCATACCCGTATACTGTACCACAACTACTGGACAGGTAAGTTGGGATGAGTATCCCATGACTAAATAATAAATAACTAAATGATAAATATATTAATAGTTAAAAAAACACACGCTTTTAATAATAAGGATACTGCACTAAAAAGCAATAAATAAATTATGGAACCCGTTCTTTCTTTCTCACCGGTTAATATTTAAGTGTAAAAGCATGGGGCGCCTTTTTGAATAACAACGTAACATATCTGTCAAATTTCAAGAAGTCTGAACAATCATTTGAAATAATTTACAGAGAAAAAGCGCCCCACGCGCGTCTTTATCAGATGGTAGTATTGTGAAAGTGTCATCTACATACCGCTTGTATCTCGGAGTAACGGGTGAAGTTGCTCAAGCCCTCCAGGGCTGTCTCCACAAAGTCTTCCATAAAAATGTCAGCAACTACAGCAGATACAGGCGAGCCCATTGCTACTCCGTCTACTTACCTTACTTACCTATGTATAGAATTGCTCCTTCCACAATAGATAGCCAAATGTAAGGCATTTTCTAAAAGTTCCGCATACTCCTTTGGCATGTTTTTCTCAGCTAGCCTCTTTTTCACAATTTCGATGCAGCCTACTACAGGTAGGCATGTAAATAGGGACTGGACATCAAAACTGACCAAAGTTTCATTGTCAGTAAGACACAGATGTTTAAATTCACTGACAAAATGGTATGAATCCCTGGCGTGTGCTTGTGTGTGCCCTCTTAGTGATGAAAGCACTCCTGCTACGTGCTGAGCCAATGTGTAAATTGGTGTGTTATTCTGGCTCACAATCAGACGACGACGTAGGCTATTGCAATAGAAAAAACATCCTAATTTCAATAGAGAAGATGGTTGGGTGTTACCACCGGCTTGGGATCCAGTGATAAATATAATTAAATCCAACCAAGCAAAACACTGCACGGCCTCAAGATACTTTAAGTTCTTATTGCGTAGATCGGGCCAACAATAATAACTAAGAAGATCTGAGGGTACACCGGCATAAATGAGACATAAGGACGTTCAACATCTCAGTTCTCGCGTGACCATGGGTGCTGCAAAGCATTCGAAACGTTGGGATAATAAAATCTAAAATAAATTGCGATAAAATCCGTAAAAGTAGTTGAATTTCAACCTAACCACCTACCTAGATAATGTTAGATGTTTTATAATAAATTTATGTACTAGACTAAAATCCATAATAATACAGTCCGTAATAAAACACAGTATAATATATCATATTATATTATATATTATTATGTTATATATATACTTAGTAATATTATATTATACTTAGTAAGTCTATAATTAAAAAATAACCGGTCAAGTTTAAGTCGGACTCGCGCACCGAGCATTACATGCCTTCATTAAAGTTATTGCCCGACTGTTTCAGAAGGAGGTTTGTTTTTCGAGAGGATGTATTTATGTATGTAATGTATGTCTATTTCATTAGCACGACGATTTGGTTTTGACTTATAATATTATGTCTTTAGATTCGTCTCAGCTGTGCAAGTGACATAGGATATATATTTAAAAAAATATATATAATGGTGGCCGGCGTCAGTTGAAATTTTGTTTTTTTTTTTACTTCGAAGAACATTATTATGGGTATCAAATGAAAGGTCTTAACTTACATATAAAAATATAATAATAATAATATCTTGGGACAATCCACACACGGTCATCCGATCCCAAACTAGGCAGAGCCTGTACTATGGAAACAACTGATACTAATACTTATATACTTTTTTTTTTTAAATACATACTTAAATAATAATATTTATATAATACATATTTATATATTTTTTTAAATAATACATATTTTAATCTCGTCTCGAGTTTAATGTATTATATGTACCTATTATGTATGTATAATGAAATTTATATCCATTTTGTTTGTTCGTATTCGAGCTTTTTATGCTTTAATAATTTATACTTATTTTACCATTCGTCTAACACCTCAGATAACAAAAAAACCAAACCGCAAAACTAAGTTCATTTGTTGAAGTTTTATTAACCGACTTCAAAAAAAGGAGGAGGTTCTCAATTCGTCTGTATATATATATTTTTTTTTTCTATGTATGTTCGCGCATAACTCTGGCAATTATGAACCGATTTGAAAAAATCTTTCTTCCATCCATTCTTTAATCCGTTAATTGGGTCCCATAAAAAAATTATTGCTTAGTAATAAGTAGTTCCTGAAAAAACAATAATGGTGACTGCGCACTGAGACCTGCAAGAAAGCCTATATAGATGACGTTTTAGTCGCTCGGACTCGCTCGGTCGGACAAAAATGGTCATAACTCTGGCAAATATTTACCAATTTCAATGATTCTTTTTTTATTCGAAAGAAGGAACCACTGTATTGAATCTGTATGAATTTTATTACAACCGGATAAGAACTTCCTGGAGGACCATGAACGATGTGGAGGAATTTATCTGGTAAAAACCATAAAACTGATGTTCTCCATTACATTGCTCTGACAATTATGAACCGATTTCGATGATTCTTTTTTTATTCGAGAGAGTAAACTACTATGATGTTTCCATGCAAATTTCATTACGACCGGATATTTTTTTCTGAAGAAACATGAATTATGTAAAACTATGTAGACGATAATGTGATCATAACCTACCTAGATAATTTTACGGTTTTCGATGGTTCAATCTTTATATATGAAAATATCACTAAAAAGTTTAAAATAAAATCTTTTTTAAAAAAAATTGAACCGACTTCAATATCACTGAAAAGTATAAAATAATTTAAATATTATTGAAGTTGGTGCCAAATATACACAGCAGGTACGCTAACACCAACTTCAATAATATTTAAATTATTTTATACTTTTCAGTGATATTGAAGTCGGTTCAATTTTTTTTAAAAAAGATTTTATTAGAATTACTAAAAAACTGTACTACTTAGAAAGATCATTTTATTTTAGATTTTTCTCCCCAAAAACTTCGGACTTAAGGGTGGGACGTTATTTTTTTAACATTTTTGAGTATCAATCAGCCAACAACTACTTACGTGACATAAACCAAAATAAAAAAATCTGTTTTGAGATAATGTATGATACCCAACTCGATACAGTAGTCTTACTTTGATATTTTGATGTATCATTTCGAGACCCCCATAAAAAAAAAGATGAAAATATTTTTTTTATTTGCGATGAGGTTAGGTAAGTAAGATCTAAAACGATTCCAAGTTTCAAATCGATAGCGTCAGTGGTTCTTGATATATATAGGTGTGACAGACAGACAGACAGGCAGACAGACGAAGTCTCACCATAAGGAAGTCTCACCGTAAGTAATTTTTACTGTATTATTTGTACATGTATTGTATGTATTTACAGAAATCAATTTAAATGGTACGTTATACAATCCTGCCTCCGATAATGTTAATAAACTGTTGAAAATTGATTTATCAGCTAGCAGTATATAAGCGTGTATTTTATTTTCACAACCTTATTGAAAAATTAACGGCTTACAGTGGCTAGCTAACATGAAGATCCTTTACTTTAGTTTTATAGTGATGGTGGCAGTGTGTTCTGCCACCCCACAAAAAGAATTCTACGATTTGAATAAAGCCCCAGAACTTTATGTCAAGTATATGCGCGACTATAATAAGAACTATCCTAGCACATACGATATTCTGATCCACTACGAAGCGTTCAAGCACAGCCTGAGTATTATAAATAAGATGAACTCTAATCCTAGTCCGACAGCTGCAACATACGGCATAAACAAGTTTACAGATTACACTCTTAAAGAACTGAAAAATCTGAATGGAAATCTTGCTTTTACTTCTTCACAGAAGCCGTAACCTTTATGCTGTAAGTAAGTTAAATTTACAGAAGTAAGCGTGGTATTTTTATATTCTTTCATCGGTAGATATAGCTTGATTATTAAGTACACACCATGTATATTCCTACATATTTTATTCACTTTTTTGTTGTACAAGAGTTAATCTTTGTGAATATTGTATGCAGTGTTTGCTTGTAATAGATTGTTACACTATTTATGTATGCTTGGGCAAATTTTCAGTATTGCATAAATATGTAAACAATAATAAAATAAAACATATTTTAATCAATCCGATTTCACCTGAGGACCAAAAACACTTGTACCTATAGCTTTATTCCATTCAATCTTAGTATTATAAATATCTTAATCTTACTTAAATTAAATGAGTGTGTTTGACATCTTCCACGCAGCAGTAGAGCAATAATGGTGCGACACCATCATTGAGCCGGAGGTATTTTTAATAGAAGAAAAATAATAGGACAAAGAAATGAAAGAGAATTTACGAAATACATTGCGGTTTATTTAGATTTTTCTATTACCATCGTTCGGAATGCTTTGCAGAGCCCATGAACATCGGATGACTAAGGATATCTTTGTGTGTCTGAAGTTGGGTTTCGCGAACCATTGCGCAACTATAGTCGTGAGTTGTCAATACCAAAACACAAAAATAGCTACTGCGCAGCGTCTTGCAGCCAACTTCAGACACACAAAGATCCGTCGTGACTACTGTACTACGGTTGTTGGTCCGATCTACACAGAAAGAGCTTAAGTACATATGTAATTTCAAGGTCTGCTATGGGTGCTGCGAAGCATTTGACTTGTTGGGAAATTAAAGGTTTTTAACAAGCCGTGATATCATATAATAGAAGATCTGATTTTAAAGTCAATTTTTTTTTCAGATACACTTCGTTAATATGTCTACTTTTGCATGAAATAAGTACTTACATTGAATTATTAAAATGCATTAAGTAATTTTTCAAAATAATAAACCTCTAAGTAATGAATTTCAAACTATTCTTAATTTTTTTTAAATATAATAAGAACCTACTTATATTCCTAACAACTTTACGTTACTAATAATAATTGCCTATCATACTTAATTGAATAAAAAATAATACTTACATGTAAACTCCTACTTCTATGGTAAAATACTTTTGATGTTTTATTTATTTAATTTAACATTGTATAAGTAAGTACATTACTTAAAAAAATAGTTACACCTACCTAAGTAAATATAATCAATAAAAAATCTAGTAGTCTAAAACAATTATTGATATGATTGATGTCGACAAAAAACATTTCCCCTTTTTAAACCACGGGCAACGTCTAGCGAGCACACGGAATACACAGCATATTTGTCACTTATATAAAGTATTCTTCTTTTACAAAATTATTGTTTCCATCATTTGTAATTATTGATGATTTCGCCGGTGACAATTGCAAAATAAACTACTTATATTATCACTACATAGTATAAAACAAAGTCGCTTCCGGTTGTCTGTCTGTCCCTATGTATTAGATCTTTAAAACTACGCAAAGGATTTTGATGCAGTTTTTCTTAGTGATTCAAGAGGAATGTATAATATAGTAGAGAAACACTGATAATTTTAGAGGTTTTTATTGTGATGTCATAAATAAACAATTTGCTCTTACATTGCAAACGCTGGCTGAACCCTACGAGATAGATCAAAACAATGTATTTACTTACTGCAGTATTAGGTCTACAAAAAAGTTCGCAAGGGTATATGTTTATCTTTTAGGGATAACCCACAATAACCATTTTTTATCTTTACCTCTTTGATTATATATACGTCTAGATACCTATTAGTCTTGTAACGTTACGTTAATAAGCATAACTACCTCATTATTCGTGTGTGCGTGCAGGCCTCGTTGTACACTCGCGTCATCTGTGGTTGTGTGTGTGTTTGGGGATCTCCAGTTATAAATATTTTTCCCATAAATAGCCATAGTGTAATCGAAATAAAATAAAATAAAATAAAATAAAATAAAATAAAGTAAAATAAAGTAAAATAAAGTAAAATAAAATAAAATAAAATAAAATAAAATAAAATAAAATAAAATAAAATAAAATAAAATAAAATAAAATAAAATAAAATAAAATAAAATAAAATAAAATAAAATAAAATAAAATAAAATAAAATAAAATAAAATAAAATAAAATAAAATAAAATAAAATAAAATAAAATAAAATAAAATAAAATAAAATAAAATAAAATAAAATAAAATAAAATAAAATAAAATAAAATAAAATAAAATAAAATAAAATAAAATAAAATAAAATAAAATAAAATAAAATAAAATAAAATAAAATAAAATAAAATAAAATAAAATAAAATAAAATAAAATAAAATAAAATAAAATAAAATAAAATAAAATAAAATAAAATAAAATAAAATAAAATAAAATAAAATAAAATAAAATAAAATAAAATAAAATAAAATAAAATAAAATAAAATAAAATAAAATAAAATAAAATAAAATAAAATAAAATAAAATAAAATAAAATAAAATAAAATAAAATAAAATAAAATAAAATAAAATAAAATAAAATAAAATAAAATAAAATAAAATAAAATAAAATAAAATAAAATAAAATAAAATAAAATAAAATAAAATAAAATAAAATAAAATAAAATAAAATAAAATAAAATAAAATAAAATAAAATAAAATAAAAGATTTGATTTGATTTGATTTGATTTGATTTGATTTGATTTGATTTGATTTGATTTGATTTGATTTGATTTGATTTGAGTTGATTTGAGTTGATTTGAGTTGATTTGAGTTGATTTGATTTGATTTGATTTGAAAAGAATTTAATTGAATTGAATTGAAATTAAATTAAATTAAATTAAATGGCGTGTCCCTTACCATCAGGTGAACGTCTTATTTGCCTCATGACCAGGAAGAAAAAATACTTCTAAGTACTTACCTATATAAAAGTAATTAATTTATCAAAAAAATACATTAAAATTATTATAATTGATTTATTTCATGTGTTGGTCACTAACTACGTATTAAGTTTCATTGAATTCATTTTTGTCAAAAGAAAAATTACCCCAGACTTAAGATATATTCCCCCATTATTACCTAGCCACACCAGTCTAGTCGGACAATGTACAAATTGTCGTAAAAAACAATCGAGTTTTTATAATAATCCCTCACAGAATCTTAAGACTTATGAATGGAAAATTAAGTTAGGATCTTTATTAATTTTACTTAGTTAATATTTTCACGATTTGATTACACAATTCGGCAAAAACTTTTTTTTTTGCGAGCACAAACCATCGGTAGAGTTCAAGTGATACTAAACAACCAAGTATACCAATTTGATGTTTTGGTATACTTGATATTGTCAAGTGTTTGAACATCGAACACGCTATCTAGACGTATATATAATCAAAGCTTTACCTTTACTTTACTTTTTATGAGAAATAATGGCTTATTTACGAAGCGATTTTAAGCAATACAGCATTAATCCTTATCCAATTAAGTATAAATACATTTTTTACCACCCGTGCGAAGCCGGGGCGGGCAGCTAGTCAAGTATATAATGAGAAAACAATGATTTGAAAAATTGTGTTCGCGGTCACTCTCACCAAGGTGGCGGCCGCGAACCAAATCCGTATTATTATTATAATTATTTTATGTCAGGCCAGACAGTCACTCACAAATAATAATTCTATAGGTACCTATTTTAATATGGTCAATAGGGTTATCTGAGATAATTTAGAGTATATAAGCGACATGGTTGCGGTATTACTCCCTACAACATTGAACAAAGACAGGTTTAAAATACTGCTCTGCTCAAATATGCGTTTCGTCAGTCTCGCGTTGATCGTCGCTGCGTTCGCAATGGCCGATGCTTTGAAAGAGAAAAAACACTACGACGTGAGCAATGCACACTGCTTATTCGAGCAATTCGTAAAGGATTTCGAGAGAAATTATAAGGATGACGCCGACAGGGAGGAACATTTCAAGGCGTTTGTTACGAATTTGGAGAAAATAAACAAGATGAACGAGCAAAGTTCTACTGCGACGTTTGGAATCAATAAATTCGCCGATTACACAGAAGAGGAGAGGAAGAGTATGTTTGGACATGGTATAAAAAAAGGTTAGTAGCGTTTGAAATTAATATCAAAAATACATGTAGGTTTGCACTTATTTAGTTATTTATGGAATTATACTTTGTGAGTCATTGATATTATTTATTGTCGTACGTGAGCTCTGTGCTGTAGAGTTCAGAATCGAATGGCTTCATGCATGACTCAATAGTGTCTGTGTTTGTTTGGATATAAAGACCAAAGACATTTAAATTAGCATCTGTTTTTATAACTACTATTTTTTTGACATTGTTTTTGTGTATTCGGTATATTAATGTTTATTTACTTACTGTAGCTATTACAATAAATAAGGATAATATATTTTGTATAAGTACTTATTTATTTAGGTAAGGTTTGATGATCACCATTAATGATCACAACGTTATGATCACTAATGAGTTCGACCTTTAACCGTTGGTACATTGGGGTCATACTGGAAAATGATAACGTCATTTTTGCATGTAATAGGTACTTTATCACATTCTATGTTACTGTGTCATAACCACAGTGTTGTCATCGAAGTTTAATTACCCAATGATTTATTCATTAGTAAAGAACCTTGTACCTATTGACTAATTTATTGATAAAACACTTATGTATGTTTTTTTTTTGTTTTCAGAATAAAGAACATAATGAATAATGTGATCTATAAGTGATATTTAATTCGTAATCTTAATATAAGACTAAATAATGTTACAATAATTTTTATAATAAAATACTTGCATTATTAATTGTTTAATTTCGTATCATTAATTCAAACCTAGCCTATTAATAATGTAGCAAAACAATTTGTTACACTGCCGAGTTTAAAAAAAACATGACTCCTGTCAGCAAAGTCAAAGTCAAAAATATTTATTTCAAATAGGCTTAACTAGCACTTTTGAATGGTATGTTTTTAAAAGGTACCACTGGATCACAACTCGGCCTCAACTGAGAAGATCCGGCAAGAAACTCAGCGAGCTTGTAATTTTTTCACTTTTTTTAAACATTGTCTTGTTACAATTGGATCTAATGTTGATCCAATTGTGTGTCCCGCCGTTCGAAACATAAAATAAGGGAGAAATGAAGAAAAAAAAAATAACGACAAAGTTACAACAAACTAACAGGCCAAAGGGATAGTAGACGGACCAGTCCCCCCAAGCAGCACCCGCGCACGAGTTGACTCGAACAGCAGCCATCACTTCCCTCAACCATATTAGAGGGAAGGGGGTGACTCGCCACACGAAGCTGGCACAAACAAAGACTTTTTGATGACTAGCATGACCGAACCAAAATCACAAGCCGGGATCTACATCTACTGTCTAGTTGTAGCATTGATGATGTATGAGTTTATTAAGGACAGAACAGTCAGGTTTCATTGAATGACTCCTATAAATCTCCCGTAAGACAAAGGTACCCAGTCTGCCTACTCCAGTTTTAAGTGTTTGGTACAATGTCCTATAAATAATAATATCTTGGGACAATCCACATACGATCATCTAATCCCAAACTAGGCAGAGCCAGTACTATGGAACCAGTAATAATAAAGCTCTGGCTTGCCTTAATTGGCCGTCCAGAGAGGAGCAGTTAGAGCTATACGCTCCAGGGGTGGAAGTGTTAAGGGGAATCGAACCCACGACCTATTGGGTAGCAGCCAGGGTGTCTGATCACTAGACCAACAGGCTTGTCAAAATTGTCAAATGGCAATAAAATCACTCTTTACAGTGAACCGTTATGTTTATTAACTCTGCTTACCTTTTTAGGAAAAAGGCGGGATCTAAACAGTTGCCTTTTATTTGAATTTATAAAACTGTAGCATACTCCTTTAATAATAATACAACCTAAATACTCTAACAGAATATTGTTTGCTATCCCAAAAAGTTCTCGTACCTAATTTCTGCAATAATTTTTATTTTCTATCACATCTATCTTCATCTATATAACAGCAATCTTATGATTAGGCTTCTCTAGGTGTATTTACGTAACAGCAGCCTCTCACCAAGTGAGCAAGTGTCAGCATTCTTCTTTGTTTTCGCCCTATAGAATGTCTATCAATAGCCAATTTGTAGTTACGATCTGGCGTACCCAAGGGTGCTCTCTACAAACTCGATTGCGCCTCGTCTCAACTAGTTATTTTTATGTATTTCGTGTTTGCAATTTACATAATACCATCCCTGGCCATTACGAAGCTTGCTATTGCTATTAAAAGTTGAAGACACAACCAGTTTTTTAAATTAAGAACAAACCAATAGACTGGATTGCATTGAAACTTGCGGGTACTGATTAATTAGTCCGAAGAAGGCCGAATGTATGCCGGCTTCTAATGAACTGATGATGATTCATAGGAATATTTAAATGATTCATGTAAGTATACATAATTAGTAATTACTATTACTCAGTCATAGACATAGTAGTTGTTACCCTCAGTCATCTTTTAAATTTTCCATGAAAAGAAAATAATATCTAATATCTACACTCTATACTATACTTATAATAAATCTGTAACAGGTCCAATTCTGTACATTGAAGATATTTTGAAAATTATGTTTGGAGGGCGAATGCCCTCCAAACATAATTTTCCGATACTAAAGCCTATAACCGATACTAAAGCCAAAAATGTATTTTTATTATTTCTGTCTGTCTGTCTGTCTGTCTGTATCTCGGCTGAGCATCACGCCGAAACTACTCGATGGATTGAAACTAAACTTGGCATGATTTCAGTTAATACTCCGAGGTAAGACATAGGATACTTTTTATCTCGACATTCGGCACGGTTCCCTTGGGAGAGGGGACTAAAGTCAAAATGTGTACTTGGTTATACGCTTGCTCCGATTTTAACAATTTTTCATTATAATTATAATAAATATTTGTAAGGGAACACTCATAGACAGTTGTTAACAATGTTTGGAAATCGATCAGGTTAAGCAACGTTAGGTAAAGTCATTAAATAGATGGGTGACCGTTTAACGCCATTTGAACTAAAAGTCTCCGTGCTTCGGAGGGCAAGTACAAAGTGGGTCCAAGTTTTTAATCGACTTTAAAAAAGGAGGTTTTGTATTCTATGCGAATGTATATTATTGAAAGTTTAGTTAACGTAAACACAGCGCGGGCGGAGCTGCGTGGGTCAGCTAGTCAAGAATAAAGTTACTGAAAGAACAAAACGTAAGCTATAAAAACAACAATGAGGGACTAGGGGACTAGGTTGATTGTGGAAAAAGTAGACGGTATCTTTTATTTCGGCCCGCCAACCGTACGAGGGGTAAATTGAAATGCGGACTGAGGTATAGGAATTGACAAGTTCGAACCACGCTCAACCGTTCCCGGGATTTGTCGGACCCTCGTAAAACGTTCTTCGGAAACATCCCGAGTTCCCGGAGGTTTATCTTATTTTGAAAGGATTGATGACGCGGCGTTTATGACGATGCTGGGGATAACAGAATATATACGTTGATTTTCCTGGATTTGAGCACTTTATTATGATCAGGTAAATCAATAATGAGGTATAGAATTAAATGTTGACCTGCATGAAACAATATAGTATTTAATCATAACGTTATCCTACTGAACTATGAACTAGTCTTCTTCTTCGTCTTAACGGGTCGATGCCAAAAACTGAATCATATAAGCTCAGTAAGCAGCCACACTTCGTGCGTTGTCTGGAACCTTCCAAAGATCTTCTAGAGGGCAGGGCATGGACTAGTTAAGGACAAACACCTCAGTACTTAGCACTTTTTAAAATCTATACAAGATGCTACTCTACAACTCCATCCCAAATAAGCTTGAAGGCGAATACAAGTTCGTTTGCGGCTCAATAACTACATAACGCATACATTGTCAACTAGGCGCGTCAGCAAAAACAACTTTGTATTACCAACATTTTTTTGCTGCCGCGTTAACGGTCAACTATACTGCGGGGGTATTTTATGACTGCATAATAAAGTTGTAATCGCCTTCAAGCTATTAATTATTTTTTTATTATTATTTTATTTTTTATTATTAGCTTCGCAAGTATTTGGTTTTTAGTTATGAACATATCTTCACTAAGCCTCTCTATTGTCCAACGAATCATGAAGGCGGGGAGATATCGCTGCAGTATCTGGCTGGTTGACTGGACTGTTGGTCTAGTGGTTAAACAATGGCCCTGGCCTAGCGGCCAGGCTATTGGCTAGCGCCAATACGTCGTGGGTTCGATTCTCACCGACTGTCTGGGTGGTTTATCTGTTGTATACAAAAAAGTACTTATTTTGTTTGCTTTCTTTCACATAAATAATAATAATATCTTGGGACAATCCACACACGGTCATCCGATCCCAAACTAGGCAGAGCCTGTACTATGGAAACCAGACAACTGATACTAATACTTATATACATTTTTTTTATATATACATACTTAAATAGATAAATAACACCCAGACCAGTTATGAAAAATGAACTAAAAGGTTGTTATTATAAAGGTATACTTGTTTGATTGAAGAAAACTGACAACAAAAGGCTAACCTTTTGCAAGTTCATCAAAGAAGTTCATATTTCTATGCTGTATATTTATTAAATTTAACTTCAGATTCTTTCTTTATAACCAACTTTTACTTTACCATTTATTGCTTCTTTTGATACACGTGCCTACCTAATATTCTTATTACGAGACCACTTAGTGTTCAAAAGAAATACATGTATATACCTTATTCTTTTTTACACTTTTTATTTTAACTCTTTTTTATGTTGTTTCTACATTAAGCTCGTCTTCTTATCGAATGAATGGTGGAATGATTAGACCTTATCAACTACGCTACATAGGTTTTCTGTGGAAATACATATAAGTAAGTAACTATAAGGAATTCGATTTTCCCACATAATTTATACCGAAACAACCTAGCTATTTTGTTTGTAAGTGTAGAAACAAACGCAATGAAGCTATTGTTTTTCAAATTCAAAAATATTTATTTCAAATAGGCTTAACGCACTTTTGAATGGTCATCTATACTATAATAAAACTCAAAGAGCACTTTTTCTGTACGTTGAATATTTTTCCAAAATTTTTATGTGGGGATACTATACTATCGACATAGAAGCCAAAACAATTTTTTTTGGAATTATTGTCTGTCTGTCGGTCTGTCTGTCTGTCTGTCTGTCTGTCGTTCTGTTTGTCCAGGTATCATTTGAAAACCCGTGGATGGATTTTGATAGGACTTTCACTGATGTGTTGTGTAGAGGTCAAGGTATAAATTGGTATATAAAACATCACGCTATGTTTCATAGGGGCTAAGCAGTAAAACATTACTTGCACATATTATCACGTAATTTCCTTTATATGTGAATAGGGTAATTATAGACTGATCAGTTAATCAATAAGATATGTATTATTACGCTATATACAATAGGGATTGCGCAGACATTTAGTTTTCATAAGATATGGCAGTGGCAAAGGGTAAATTTTTGTAAGGGGTAAGCCGGTCCGGCACACCCAGGACATTTTCATTAGATTTCTGTATTGTTCTAAGTACTTTGCTGATAGCAATATGACATTATATCTTTGAAAAGTTAAAATATGTAATTCCCGAGCGAGTCCAAACGAGGGGAAGTGTGACGGGGACTGAAGCGGGAGGTGAGAGAAAGAGCATAGAATTAGATTTTTCTTATAAGAGAGAGAGATAAATCAAGGGAGTAGGGAGAAAAGGGGAGCAAAATGTAATTAAAGCGCGGGTGGAGCTGCGCGGGTCAGCTAGTTTTATTTAAAACTACCACCGGATTACAACGCAGCCTTAACTGAGAGGATCCGGCAAGAAACTCCGCTGAGTTTCTTGGCTTGTCTTGTCATTTTTCACTTTTTAGGGTTCCATACCTAAAAGGTAAAAAAGGAACCCTTATGGTCTGACTTCGTCTGTCTGTCTGTCTGTCTGTCTGTCTGTCACACCTATATATTTCAGGAACCACTGATGCTATCGATTTGAAACTTTGAATAGTTTTAGATCTTACTTACCCAACCTCATCGCAAATGAATAAAATATATTTTTTCTTTTACTTTTTTTATAATGGGCATCGATATAGTATGGGGGTCAAAATAGGTTATCAAAATATAAAAGTGAGACTACTATATCGAGTGGGGTATCATATGAAAGGGCTTCATTTGCACATCTCAAAACAGATTTTTATTTTGGCTTATGTGACGTAGTTTTTGGCTGATAATAAAAAATGTCAAAAAAAATACCGTTCCCCCCCTTATCTCCGAAGTTTGTGGAGGGAAAAAATCTGAAATAATTATAGGTAATGCATGTCTATCTATATTTTACAGGAAAAATAAAATAATCTTTCTAAGTAGTACAGTTTTTTAGTAATCCTAAAAACACCTCGACATACAAACTTAGTTTTGCGGTTTGGTTTTTTGGCTATCTGAGGTGTTACATGAATAGTAAAATTACTATAATACGTCCAAAGATGGTATGGAACCCTCGGTGCGCGAGTCCGACTCGCACTTGACCGGTATTTTTTTTAAACAGTGTTTGTCTTGTTACAATTGGACCAGATAAAACAAACTAAAAGGCTAAAGGGATAGTTGTCGGACTAAGACACATAATCACCTAACGCTACACAAAATTCTTTGACTCCTAAGCAAGATAAATTATGATATTAAATTACTAGCTGTAGCCCGCGGCTTCGCTCGCGTTTAATTTGTTACTCAAACGTGTTTTGAATTATGGATCGAGGTTTTTAAAATATTATTTACACTAATGTAACAACATTGTTCACACTTTTATTAACCCTGATCTAATAGGTATCAAGTATGTAGCCTGTATTTTTGTGTAAGCTATTATATGTGTAAGAAATGGAATTCTTAAATATTTACTTCTTTATTTATAAAGATATTATAAGGTTTTATAAGGTATTTATTTTGCAATTCCATAAAAAAAATTATGAGGTTGTTAAGTGGAAACCATTTGGTAACCCCATTGGTAGACTTGAATTAGCGGTTGATTTTCGAAAAATGCTAGAAATTAGTTTATTCAATTGTTTTGTTTAATTCATTCACTGAGTTCGTTACCATAGTTTCATTATAGCATTAGGTAAATGGAGATCATTCTTCACGCAAACTTTAGGGATTTTTCGAAGAATGCCGGAAACGGTTTCATAGATTCTTGTATGCAATACATAAAATATGTCGTGTGGCTGTAGGAATAAAATATTTTATGGAACTCAATTGAACGCTTTTAGGGGGTAATTTAAAAAAAATTACATGGCTTACTTCAATATGACAAATGTATCCGCAAAGTGTTATTAGTGCAGCATGAATTTTTTTTTCGTGTTTGATACTCAAAAAGCGTGCTAAAACCCCGTTAAGGGTTGATTTTCAAAACAAATGTGTTAGACGTGTTTCTCAATTTTTTGATGAGTACACTGACAAACTTTCGTGTCTTTGAAAAAATATTTTTTTACATACAATCTTTGATATCAACCTCATTTGTCCCACGGGTGGATTTTCGAATAAAACATTGCACACTTTATCCGGTCCTAATGATATTTGCATGAAATCACTACAGTAGTTTACTCTCTTGAATTAAAAAATAATCATCGAAATCGGTTCATATTTTTCAGAGTAACGTAATGGAGAACATCAGTTTCATGGTTTTTTAAACGACTTCAAAGGAGGAGGTTCTCAATTCGTCTGTATACATTCTTTTTTTACCAGATAAATTCCTACACATCAATCGTGGTTCTCCAGGAAGTTTTTATCCGGTTGTGATAAAATTTATACATATTCATTACAGTGGTTCCTTCTTTCGAATAAAAAAGAATCATTAAAATTGGTAAATATTTGCCAGAGTTGACCATTTTTGTCCTTAAAAAGCGATAAAAACATCATATTTCTACAGTTTTTTTCTGAGTTTTTGTTTTTTCAGGAACTGCTTATTCGTAAGTAAAATTTTTTTAAGGGACCCAATCAGTGGAGCGGCCTATGCGTACCAGAGAGATTTTTTGAAATTGTTTCATAATAATTATGGCAATTATTGCCAGAGTCATGCGCGATCATACATAGAAAAAAATATATGTACCTACAGACAAATTGAGAATCTCCTCCTTTTTTGGAGTCGGTTAAAAATATTGAAAATTATTTTGTTAAATTCTTGTGTTGAGTTTACTTACCGAGTTTCGTGACTGTAGCTGCCTTATAACTTAAATAGAATTCCTTCTGCATGCAAACTATGAAACCATTAATGGACCTTAGGGGTTGTATTTCGATTAATTATAGAAACACTTTTCTTAGATTGTTATGTGCAATACATAATGATTTGGACCCCAATTAATCCCTTTTGGGAGCCAATTTAAAAAAAAATTGCACATGTATTTATTTAATTTCATGAATGCATCCGCAGTGTCAGTTGAGTTTATATAATGAGTTTTAAAATTTAAATTCTAAAATAAGTTTGTTAGATTATTGTGTGCAATTCATGAAATATGTCCTGTGACTGTAGGACAAAAAACATTTTTTGGACCAAATTGGACCCTTTTAGTCAACTTAGGGGTTGATTTTCGAAAAATGCTGAAAATTTGGTTGTTAAATTGTTTTGTTAGACTTAACAAAACAATGTGTACCGAGTTTCATTACTCTAGCTGCATTGTAACATTCAATGGAAATCGTTCTACGTGTAATCTTTCCAACCCCATTAAATGACCATAGGGGTTGTTTTATGCAAAATGCCGGAAAAGGCTTTCCGAGACTTATGTAGAATACATAAATTAAGTCTTATGACTGAAGGTCGAAAAACATTTTTGGACCCCCAATTAGACTCCTAAAAAGGTGATTTTATAAAAAATATTATTTATACAATAATTGCTTTAGTTTGATAAATGTACTCGCAAAGTTTCATCAGTGCAGCATGATATTTTTTTCCGCGTTTCATACTCAAAAACCATGCTAACACCCCTTTACGGGTCGAATTGAAAAATATGTGATACACGTATTTCTTAATGTCTTTGGCTTAGTACATTGACAAAATTTCATATCCGTATGTTTTTTTTCCATACTAACTTTGGAAGCCCATTTGACCCACTTAGGAGTTGATTTTACAAAAATGCTCAAAATTAGTTTGTTCAATGGTTATGTTGAGTTTATTTACTGGGTTGGGTTTCTCTAGCTGCATCATAGTATGAAATGGAAATCCTTCTTTGTGCTAAATTTTCAACCCCTTAATATGACCTTCGGGGTTGTTTTTCGAAAATTCTTTAATTCTTGTGTACAATATATAAACTAAGTTTTATGACTGTAGGTCGAAAAACATGTTTTGGACCCCAATTGGACCCATTTCGGAGTTGATTCTCAAAACATCATATTTACACATAGATTGCAATAATTTGATAAATATATCCGTAAATTTCATCAATGCAGTAAGTATGTTTTTTTTTCACGTGTCAAACTCAAAAACCCCTTTAAGGGTCGATTTTCAAAAAGTTGTAATACACGTCTTTCTTTATTACTTTTGTTTAGTATAGTGACAAAGTTTCATGTCCGTGTGACGATAATTTTTTTTTTCTAATCAAACTTTGGAAGCCCGTTTGACCCACTTAGGGGTTGATTTTACAAAAATGATCAAAATTAGTTTTTTCAATTGTTGTATTGAGTTTATTTACCGAGTTTCGTTACTCTAGCTGCATCATAGGATGAAATGGAAATCCTTCTTTGAGCAAACTTTGAAACCCCATTAAAAAACCTTAGGGGTAGTTTTTTGAAAAATGCTGGAAATAGGTTTCTTAGATTCTTGTGTGCAATATATAAACTAAGTTTTATGACTGTAGGTCGAGAAACATTTTTTGGACCCCAATTGGACCCCTTTACGAGTTGATTTTCAAAAAATGATTATATGCACTTGGATTGCTATAATTTGATTAATGTATTCGCAAAGTTTCAGCAATGCAGTATGAATTTTCTTTTCCGCGTTGCATACTCAAAAACCAGGTTAAAATCCCAATATGGGTCGATTTTCAAAAAGTGTGATATACGTGTAGTATGGAATTTCGAAAAATCCGTTCTTATTGTTCACCTAGACTATTTGAATAATGTTGGTTCCAAATTTCAAGATTGTACGTAATATGGTTTTTGCTGTATCGTGATTCCTAGAAAACACCCTGCTCTTTTATTAATATAGATAATAATACTAATTAGTGACACGGAGAGTCGTTGTGTCGCGCACGGTGTCATGTAGCCGACCTCTGAAGCGGCGAAACACGACACCCTTCGGCCAAAATACCTCCTTCGTAAAGGTCGATAGATGGGCGGTCGGTATTCTCACCACAAAGGAATTAAAATTCACTCTATGGCGAGACACCAACCATAGTATAGTATATTTCAGTTCGATTTACCGAAGCATGTTCTAAAAGGTTATTGGTATTTTCATATTAACCCGGTATATTAAGTTCTCTGAAGTTCTTCGCCTCGGCACGTCACTCTGTCTAATAATGAACACGTCGATTGAGAGCCGTTTTAATTAACTTCAGTGTGCCAACTTCGGAGTTTCGCTGAAGAAATAATAATGAGGAGATCAGATTGGCGGCGCGGCGCGTGCTTCTAACCATTACGCTGCGTTTCCAGTCACGGGAATTTATTTTGGATATTCGCGTCAATTTTCGTAGGTAGGTACATAGTATATATTATTATTATCTATAAGTAAATACTATAAAAAAGACAATCTATCTTTTTATTCAGTTATTTATTCCAAAAAAATAATATCGTGGGAAACCCATACATGGTAGGTAGAGGAAGGCCGGGTAATCACGAACGCTGGGGAATCCCGAACACAGCGATTTTACTATGTTAGAAAGACATTCCAGCTTTTGATTCTTAGCCATCTTAGAAATGACGCTGTTACTAGTGCCAAGCGACTAGCGTAGCGCTATGGGTGCACACAACGTTCAAGGTATGAATAATTGCAATATTTAGTCATTTTCGTTAAAGTTTTTACATAAATAAAACTAAGTGGAAATTATCAAGTAATGGTAGTTCTAATATGGCATTGATAGGCATTCAAAGTTAGTAGTCGAAGATTTAAATATGATTGTTAGATGGGCGGCCGCCCAAACATAACCTAAAGATATAAAACTTTTTTTGTATTATTACCATGAAGGGTATAGTATAAAAATTATTAGGGGCCACACTATAGTATAAAAATTGGAAACCTTTCACTTGTTTGGTTAGTATTCTTTTTGTAACAATTATATGTTATTTGTTTTAGATGCCTCGAAACTATTTATGAAAATCCGAAACGAAATATAATGTAAAGAGTTAAAAATGTTAAAAGCAGAATGTTTTTCTTCTTGTTGTGGTGCTATCTCCTATCGGAGGTTGGCGACCATCATGGCAATTCTTATCTTGTCTACTGCTGCTCTAAACAGTGACTTAGTGCTCAATGCAAACCATTGTCTTAAATTATTGAGCCAAGGTGTTCTTCGTCGTATAAACCAACAAAATATTTTTTTATTTTTTAATTTTAAATGTTTTTCTCCTGACACTGAAAATGACAATGAGAATATAGGAAAATTATTTTTTATTCAATTTTTTGAATTGAAACATACGAGGAGAAATGAAACTTCTTTAGGCGGGGGCCTAAAGAAGCTATTGAAGCGAGCGAGTGCTATTATTATGAAAAGTAGGCCCATCAAAAATGCACAGACGTCCAATTGTCTTCCTTAGGTTACCATTGTGAGCTTTGTCGCACAATACGATCAAAAATCTTGACTAATCTGTCCTGCATGATCTAATTTTTAACCTAGTCTGGGTCAATGACGAACTATCGCAATTTCCCCACTAGGTGCTCGTGATTGCCCGGCCAGAGTCGGGTAAACACGAACACTAAAGGTTTTGTTTTTGTTAAAAAATTTGATTATATAAAAATAAATTAATAATTTTGATTGTTATAGCCTAAAATATGATAATCTACCTTACAGAAAATGTTATTAAAGTTAACCTACATCTAGTATCTTTTGAGATGTTTTAAAACTCCCTTAAGTGTTCGTAATTACCCTGCCTTCCCCTACTAAGGTAACTGGGGGCCTTACCATGAACCGTACCATTACGTCACCCAAACAGGTGAGTGGTCACGTAACAATATTATTGTCATGGTACTGTTATACAGGTCACATTTCGTGTTAAACTGCCCTGCTATAACAGTTCATCGTAAGGCGCCAGATCCCAAACTGGGAAAATCATGATAGGATGATCATAGGATCATCAATGAAATCCGCTATTGCAATTAGTGCTACGGGTTTCTTATTTAGAGCTTCTATTGCGATAGGTTTTTGTCTTACCTTAATTAACCAAACGGCGGGCGACCCATATGGCTTTAGTGGTGGCACTATGACTCGGGTAAACATCCATCTTATGATACGTACACACCGGAGAACGAAGGCCAGCGAACGATCGTTGGCATTTTCCAAAACGTCCGAAAAATACCAATGAAAACCAAGAGACCAATTCGATAGGCTCACTTGATCAATCTATTTTTAACCGACTTCAAAAAAAGGAGGAGGTTCTCAATTCGTCTGTATATATATATATATTTTTTTTTTCTATGTATGTTCGCGCATAACTCTGGCAATTATGAACCGATCTGAAAAAATCTTTCTTCCATCCATTCTTTAATCCGTTAATTGGGTCCCATAAAAAAATTATTGCTTAGTAATAAGTAGTTCCTGAAAAAACAAGAATGGTGACTGCGCACTGAGACTTGCAAGAAAGCCTATATAGATGACGTTTTAGTCGCTCGGACTCGCTCGGTCGGACAAAAATAGTCATAACTCTGGCAAATATTTACCAATTTCAATGATTCTTTTTTTATTCGAAAGAAGAAACCACTGTATTGAATCTGTATGAATTTTATTACAACCGGATAAGAACTTCCTGGAGGACCATGAACGATGTGGAGGAATTTATCTGGTAAAAACCATAAAACTGATGTTCTCCATTACATTGCTCTGACAATTATGAACCGATTTCGATGATTCTTTTTTTATTCGAGAGAGTAAACTACTATGATGTTTTCATGCAAATTTCATTACGACCGGATATTTTTTTCTGAAGAAACATGAATTATGTAAAACTATGTAGACGATAATGTGATCATAACCTACCTAGATAATTTTACGGTTTTCGATGGTTCAATATTTATATATGAAAATATCACTAAAAAGTTTAAAATAAAAACTTTTTAAAAAAAAATTGAACCGACTTCAATATCACTGAAAAGTATAAAATAATTTAAATATTATTGAAGTTGGTGCCAAATATACACAGCAGGTACGCTAACACCAACTTCAATAATATTTAAATTATTTTATACTTTTCAGTGATATTGAAGTCGGTTCAATTTTTTTAAAAAAAGTTTTTTATACTACCAAGGTGGCAAGCAAGTGTGCGGCCCGCCTGATGGTAAGCAGTCACCGCAGCCTATAGACGCTAGCAACACCAGAAGAATCACTAGCGCATTGACCGACCCTTAAGACATTAGATATTAAGTCTGTGTCCGGAAATTTCACCAGCTACAGTGCCCTTCACGCCGGAACACAGCAATGCTTACACACTGCTGTTTGGAGGCAGAATAGACATTGCGGTGGTACACAACTGAATGGTTCCTTGCACAAGGAACCAACCACTTAGTAAGGACATCCACTATCTATACGCAGGAAAGTCAACGAACGAACCTTGACTTTCGCCGAAACGTCCAGGCAGCACCAACCGTTCGTTAGCCTTTGTTGACCCGTTGTGTACGCGACTTTACTGTTCGCGGTACTGTTCACCAAGAGAAGTGCAGTGAGAATCAAGTTGCTGAATTCTATCTGATTCTTTTGACTGATATTTTTGTGTAAAACTATTGTAGTTTTGCATATAGGTAGAATAAATTGTAACTGCATTAGGTTTAATTAGGTCATGGTACTGCGTGCTTTTCTAGCGATCGTTAAAACTCTGTGGTTTAAAATATCTCTATCCATGGAAACCTTTATGAAGCTATATGAAGCTATGGCGGGTCAAGGGAAGGCCCTTCAATATGGTTGAGGGGAGTGATGGCTGCTGCTCGAGTCAACTCGTGCGCGGGTGCTGCTTGGGGGACTGGTCCGACTACTAACCCTTTGGTCTTTTAGTTTGTTGTATTTTTTTTTCTATCTCTTATTTTATCTTTTGAACGGCAGGACACACTGCGCTGATGCCGATCTAAATGTAACAAGACTGTTTAAAAAAAATGAAAAAATGACAAGCCCGCTAAGGTTCTTGCCGGATCTTCTGACTTGAGGCTGCGTTTTGGCCGGTGGTAGCTTAAAAAAGTGCTAGCGTTAAGCCTATTTGAAATAAATAATTTTGAATATGAATAGGTATATACAACTTACGGAATTACCGACGGACGGACGGGCCCGTTGGTCTAGTGGTCAGTCACCCTGCCTGCTAACCGATGGGTCGTGGGTTCGATTCCCGCCAAGTGTCTGGGTGTTGTTTATCTATTTAAGTATGTATTTACAAAAAAAAGTATATAAGTATTAGTATCAGTTGTCTGGTTTCCATAGTACAGGCTCTGCCTAGTTTGGGATCGGATGACCGTGTGTGGATTGTCCCAAGATATTATTTTTATTATTATTACCTATTAATTTTGTTACAGCTGTTGGTTTTCCTGTATGAGTAATATAAATAATAAAATGAAGCAATTATGACTAACCGCATTAATTCACATGCGCATAACTATGTAAACAAGTGTTTGAAATGGGTTCATTGCTGGACAATGAGCGATAACAATACAATGTGTATTGAACACATTTTTTTCAGTCACAGCTGTTTATTATAAACACGATACGCCAATTAGGGCTAAATATTTAGGCGAAGAATAATTACCTAACGTAAGTAACAAGTATAAATAAAAGTATTATGTAGACATACATACACACACATACACATACATACACACACATTCACATACATACATACACATAAACACACACACACACACACACGCATACAGACACACATACACCCACACACACCTTTCATGTGAATTTGCATTTAACCATAACAATGTTTTTGAAATAAAAAAAAATACAAATTGGCGACTGAAGCGACTATCGACATTTGCACTTGTGACAGATCAAACCCATCGTTACTCATCACTTACATATCAATATAACTCTTATAATATAACTTTAAATAGTTCAGCGGGCTTAAAAAGGCCACTTTGAGCAATTCGCCTAAATGATGTCATATTCCATATTGACAGCAGATGCTTAGCAATGCCTCTAAATTTTCGTAAAATGGTCACATTATTTAGGTAAATCGTACTCAAATATTTTCATATCAGACTCCAAAGAGTCACTCATATTTGGGGTTAATGCTGCCATACGAAAAAAAATAAACCGATTAAAATTTTAAATTACCGGTTTTATTTTATCTTCGTTTTTTAATATTTTATGAAGGTTATCGGCATAAATTTGTGCCCTATAAACTTGTTCATAGTTATTTAAACTTGACACTATTCAATTTATTGTGATTAGTGATGAAAAAGTAATCAATGATTTTTGTTATTTTTAGCTGGCAACAAGTAATCATGTTTTTTAGGTGACGGTAGATACATACATACATACTCTTTGGGTGACGGGGAATTGTCTTGTCATAATATTCTGTATTGGTAAAAAATTATAATATTTTTTTAGGAATGGAAAGGCAAGCAGTGCCGAGGCTCAGTGAAACATATAGCTTAAGTTCTTTGAGCGCAGCTTGGAGATTAAA
Source organism: Furcula furcula (assembly GCA_911728495.1). Lineage (NCBI taxonomy): Eukaryota > Metazoa > Arthropoda > Insecta > Lepidoptera > Notodontidae > Furcula > Furcula furcula. The sequence goes on from OU452250.1 coordinate 10,707,284, forward strand.
TAACAATACTGTAAACGCCATCTATACGTACTCAACTCACACGCAATACATCAAAAACACCTGTCACTCATCATCACACATGTCATTTTGACATTCTTTTTCATCGGTTTTATTTTTAGCCGTTACAAAATCAAATAAAAGAGCTCGTCTCTCACCGCTTGTTCGTCGCGCACGCAACACGCATTTTACACTAACTCAATTTCAATTAATTCCTACCCTTTATTATCGCCTTCCTTACGGCGCTAAAGCCATCGAAGTGCTGTTATATTTCAATCAAACGCTGGGAGCTCCCAAAGAGAAGCTAAAACAAAGTGCCGGGTGTTGTGGAAGACATCGAGCCAGCGCCTTCCTGTTACTGTAAGTCTTTTACTTCCATATTTTCCCACAACCCCCTTTTTGGTCCTTCGAGCCGGATCCTTTCAACTAACAATCCATAATTGTATCTACGCACACTATACTCTTTTACTCGTATTTACTCTTACTTATTTTCACCTTTCTATTTACCATAACTCACTCATATTACGTACCCCGTGGGGTGTCGGGTAAGAATAGCACCCCCCCAACTCTTCCCTTTGGGTGTACGTAGAAGGCGACTACGGGAAAAAGAAGAAGACAGACAGCAAGCAACGTCTTCTTATTGGATTACCTACCACCTATACTGTAATCCCCAAGACACAATCACTCATTAATACACTCATAACACATTAAACCATACACCACAACAATTTTAACGTCCATATTTTTCGCTCACAACTTATTATATTAATCATTTATCGCATTTAAACGCTTACATATACGCAAAACTAACGATATATCGTAAATTTGTTTACTCAAACATATTTGTTAAAGTTTCCGCTTATTTTATAATACGACTAAGTCTCGTTCATTTTACAAAAATAAAGTAGGTAGTTTCAAGTCATTCGCTCAATATGTCTAAAAAACAAGAAACTACTACAGACGTTAAGATTACGCTATTAGAAGCTAAGAAGGAACGATTATTTGAGTTGGTACAACAACTTTACAACTTAAGTTTAAATGTTTCTGATCCCACAAGTAAACAACAGTTTTTGGCCCGTGTTTTATCATTGGATAAAACACGGACTGAGTTTAATGAAACGCTAGATAATTTAATCGCTGCACAACTGGAGGAACAGCCTTCGGTAAAGCCCAATTACTCGCCGTTAAACGCTTTTGATGAATTGTACTGTTTCATAAAACAAAAAGAAAGTGTTTTAAAAAATAATGCTGAACGTACTGATTTATTAAATCAAAAATTGCCTCCTCTCCAGTTAGTAGGGTTCGATGGTACTCCGTCAAAATGGCCTATTTTTTATGAAAACTTCAAAAGTATTATACATGAAAACCCAAGGTTATCTAATGCAGAAAAGGTTCAGTATTTGGTTGGAAAATTAAGTGGTGGTGCATGTTCGGTCTGTGCCGGTATTTCACCAACAGCTGACAACTATGACATAATATGGAAGGCACTTTTGTCTAAATATCAGGACATTAGGGTTCAAGCTTCGCGTTATATAGATCAACTGATTAATTTTAAACCCAATCAACCAGTCGACACATTTATTGATCAATTTTGTTCTACAGAATCTGCATTGAGACGCTTAAAGGTAGATGATTTGTCAGATTTTATGATAACGCATATCGCACTCTCTAAGTTAGACAAGGAGATGGTAAATTTATTCGAACAAACGCATCGAGATGTTGATATTCCTATGTTTAGTGACGTCACCAAGTTCCTTAAGGAACAAAGTAAAATAAAATCATTACGATTTAACGTAACTGCTGCGCAAAGGTCAAATACTCCGTCGACTAGTCGTGAAATTAGGTCACGCCCGAAGACTCATGCGTTTATGGTCAATACTGACACACACGACAGTACACCGCATATGATATCCACGCAATATAAATCTACGCAAATAAATAATAATAAGCCTAAGCAAATAACTTCTTGCATCGTTTGTAATGGTGAGGTACATCCATTATTTAAATGCCAAGCTTTCTTATAGCTTGACCCACGTAAACGCTATGATATAGTTTATAAAAACCTATATTGCAAAAATTGTCTCGGTTTTCATGACGTAAAACTATGTAAGTCGCAGAACAGGTGTTATGTGTGTAAACAAAAACATCACAGTCTATTACACATAAATACCAATACTCAAACGTCTCCGGGATTTGAACCCGTGACTCGACGCGACACTCCGACCGCTGCGCCATGGCCGGCGGACAGTGGAACGCGAGCCACCCGCGCCGCCGACTTGTGCTTGGATGTCGTCACGCAGACACCGCCGCGCTTCGCCGCACCGGCCCCGCCGCCGTCAGCGCCATACGATCACCGCGCTCAGCTCGCGTCGCATGTATCGCACTCCGCGCAACTGCCCTCGACTACTGCGTCCGCCGCTTACGTTTCCCGCGTAAATTCAAACGCAAGCGCATTCACAACAACGCATACATCGACCGATAATCGTCATGAAACTACTGTTCTGCTTCCTACCGCAATTGTACACGTATTTAACGATACTAATACGCGTTTAAATGTAAGAGCTCTCATCGATACGGGGTCGATGAGTAATTTTATTACGAAAGATTGTTGTGATCGTTTAAATCTTCCCATAACGCATATTAAATCACCCGTAGTGGGCATAGGTCAGTCGGAAAGTGAAACTTTAGGGTTTACATCTTTGAAAATACACTCACGCTTCGATAAATCCTGTTCATATAACATTACCGCTAGGGTGATACATACCATCACCGACCGGTTGCCGACCTTCCCCATAGATGTTTCGCAATTTACGCAGTTTGATAGTTTACCATTGGCTGATTATGGCTATGCTGCTCCAGCGAACCTGGACTGTTTATTAGGTAGTGAAATATTCCCGCTTATACTTGGTAGCGATAAGGTTACCACTCCAAACTCTTCACTCGTAGCATTAGAGACCACACTTGGTTATCTAATCATGGGTAAAGCAAATTATGCTTCTTATCCAATTCCGCATACTCTAGTACAAACGCATAATGAGGATAGAAATTTCTTTTGTTCGGTAGACGCACTCTCAAAACTTACAGAACGCTTTTGGGAACTTGAAAATGTTCCAGATAAAATTCACATGAGCCCTGAAGACGAGGCATGTGAACATCTCTTTCGCTCAACGTATTCACGCGATAATACCGGTAGGTTCACGGTACATCTTCCCTTTAAACTCAACCCCTCGGAATTAGGTAATTCTTTCGCCATTGCCAAGCGCCGCTTATGTCTTCTGGAAAGGAAACTCGACGCAAATCCCAATTTACGCGCAGATTATAACGCAACTATTCGAAGTTATGTTGATAATGGTTATTTAACTGAAGTTAAAGGCCACAAACCGAACAGTGAATGTTACTATATTCCTCATCGGGCTGTCTATCGTCCAGAGAAGTCCACCTCCAAAACTCGTATCGTGATTGACGCCAGTTGTAAGACAACTTCTGGAAAGTCACTCAACGATCTCTTGTATAAAGGCCCTAACTTGCAGACTAATATTTTTAATCTGCTTATAAATTTACGCATGTTCTTAGTGGCACTCACTGCGGATATAGAGAAAATGTACTTTCAATTAATATTAACGCCAGAACACCGGTCTTTTCAACGCATCTTATTCCGTTTTGACTCAGATTCGGATATTCATATATTTGAATTTAATAGGGTCTCATTCGGAGTGTCAAGCTCTCCGTATCTCGCGATGAGAGTCGTCCGTCAGCTCGCCGCGGACAGCCGCGACCAATTTCCACTCGCTGCATACGAAGCTGAACATCACATGTATATGGATGACTATGTAGGCTCCGTAGAAGGATTAGAACAAGCTGAAGAAATCTATCATGAAATGGTAGATATGTTCAAAACCGGTGGTTTTAAAATTGTTAAATGGATATCCAACAGTTCGGAACTCATGAATAAAATACCCTTGTCACAAAAAAATCCGCAAATAATAAATTTCGACGATATTACTTCATCCGCAAACGCTAAGATAGTAGGCATGCAGTGGCAGCCTGCTACTGATCAATTTCAATTTGAAATAAATTCCGAGATATCGGAATGTACAAAACGCACTATTCTATCTGTGACCGCGCGCCTCTTCGACCCCCTGGGTCTTATAAGTCCGGTTGTCGCATTTATGAAACTCCTCGTTCAAGAATGTTGGGTATCTAACTTAGGTTGGGATGATCCCGTACCGCAGGCGATCCGTGACAAATGGATACAATTTCATAGCGAGTTGCCTAACTTAAAATTAATTAAAATTCCTCGTCATATAGGTATTACCTCGAAATCGCATATATCGCTAATAGGTTTCGCTGACGCGAGCGAAAAATGTTACGGTGCGGTTGTGTATGTTCGTGTCAGCCCGGACGAGTATACGCACGGCTCTGTCAACCTACTAGCCTCTAAGTCAAGAGTCGCGTCTCTCAAAAAGATGCCGCTCGCACGCCTTGAGCTCTGCGCAGCCCTGCTGCTAGCAAGTCTCATAGAATCCGTACGCGAAACGCTATCTAAACGCTGTCAAATAGATAAAATTGTTGCCTTCTCTGATTCAACTGTCACGCTCACTTGGATTCACTCACCCGCTTTTAAGTTTCATACGTTTGTCGCTAACAGAATATCTGAAATTAACCTAAAACTCTCCGCATGTCATTGGTACCATGTAAAGGGACAGGAAAACCCAGCTGATATTATATCAAGACCAGTGACTCCTTACGCACTTATAAACCGTGAAGATTGGCTTCATGGCCCTCAGTGGCTCACGCAACCTTTTTCGAAATGGCCGATATCTGTTTTTCAAGCAAATCATGATAATAATCTTTCAGAATCCAAACCGGTTTCATTAGTCGTGGATATACCACAATCTTCGCAAGCTTGTCATCCGATTGGTGACATTGCAGAGCGTGTCTCCAGTTGGACAAAGTTATTACGCATAACAGTTTATATTTTACGCTTTTTAAAAGTTTTACCGAGAAATAACTCTATAACTGTGTCCGATTTAGATACAGCCGAACAATATGTTCTCAAATATGTTCAAAACAATCATTTTTCTTCAGATCTTAACGCTATTAAAAATAATAAACAATGCAGCAAACGAATCATAAAGTTAAGTCCATTCATAGACAATTGTAATTTACTCAGAGTTGGTGGAAGATTAACACACTCGCAGCTTGATTATGGTCAAAAGCATCCTATATTACTCCCCGCCAAAGAACGCATAACTCAATTAATAGTTGATTTTTATCATAATACAAATTTACACACAGGTCCCGCATTATTACTCGCGCTGCTCAGACAAAAATATTGGATTCTCTCTGCTCGAAATCTTGTTCGACAAAGAGTACACGCTTGCAATGTATGCTTTAAACTCAATCCTAGATTTAGTAACCCTCAAATGGGCGATTTACCCGCGTTTAGAATAACAGAAGCTAAAGCTTTTGTATACACAGCCGTCGATTATGCTGGACCTTTTTACATAACGCATATTCGCCGTCGCGGTGTCAAAAGTCAAAAGGCATATATATGTTTGTTTGTCTGCCTGACTACTAAAGCTGTTCACCTGGAATTGGTTTCTGATTTGAGTACAGAACTGTTTCTCTCGGCGTTTAAACGATTTATTTGTCGTAGAGGACCCGTAGCTATGATCTATAGCGACGGGGGAACTAATTTCATAGGTGCGAAACGCAAACTAGACGAAATTTATAATCTTATACAGTCCACATCATATAATAATTATATAAGCGAAGAACTTCTATCTACACATCGTATTCAATTTAAACGAAGTCCACCTTATGGTCCCCATTTTAACGGCCTATGTGAGATAAACGTTCGCTGTGTTAAAACTCACTTATTCAAAGTGGTAGGCTCGCATATTCTAACATACGAAGAATTTTCATCTGTCCTCGTACAGATTGAAAATTTATTGAATAGCAGACCATTGTGTGTGCTAAGCTCAGACCCATCTGACATGTCTGTTTTAACGCCTAATCATTTCTTAAATGTAACGCCGCTTAAATTTTTACCCGCTGAAGATGTGACAAACATCGCAGACCACCGCTTAACTCGTTTCCAACTCGTAACCAAGTTAACACATATGTTTTGGCGTCGGTGGAGCCAAGAGTATCTCACTTCTTTACAGCAAAGGGAGAAGTGGAATACCCCCACTAAGCCAATTGAATTAGGATCCTTGGTTGTAATCAAAGATATTAATGCGCATCCGCTATGTTGGCCTTTGGGAGTCATCGAATCGGTCTATCCCGGAAAGGATGGCATCATCAGAACCGTTAAAGTCCGCACCTCAACTGGTAGTTATATACGACCAGTAATTCGAGTTTCTCCACTACCAACTCAATAATATTCACTCGTTCTCTTTTAGTTTAGTTTACTCTTTTAGTTCAACTCACACTCTTAACTTAGTATTTTAGTACCTATACACGCGTTTATCATTTTGTATACTATTATTATCTAGAGGAAACCTCTAGGCCGGCGGAATTGTAAACGCCATCTATACGTACTCAACTCACACGCAATACATCAAAAACACCTGTCACTCATCATCACACATGTCATTTTGACATTCTTTTTCATCGGTTTTATTTTTAGCCGTTACAAAATCAAATAAAAGAGCTCGTCTCTCACCGCTTGTTCGTCGCGCACGCAACACGCATTTTACACTAACTCAATTTCAATTAATTCCTACCCTTTATTATCGCCTTCCTTACGGCGCTAAAGCCATCGAAGTGCTGTTATATTTCAATCAAACGCTGGGAGCTCCCAAAGAGAAGCTAAAACAAAGTGCCGGGTGTTGTGGAAGACATCGAGCCAGCGCCTTCCTGTTACTGTAAGTCTTTTACTTCCATATTTTCCCACAAATACTATTGCTGTATTACTGCTTGGTGAATGGCTGTGTTTACGCTTCTGTAGGAGATACTTTGTGTAGATGTCTGACTCGCTCAATGTTGAGGGGTATGGCACAACATAAACACCAAAGGATTGATCCATTGTAAGTACATTATTTTATATCAGTCACATTTGTACTAGGTATGATAGATATAATTTTATCGATATTTACATTTTGTTTCCAGTGTGTCAGTCAATGATATTTTACTAAAGATATGTTATATCCCTACTAACGCACGATAAAAGTTGTCTCACTTGTAGTTAGCTATACCTAGCTATACATTTTCCTATCTATAGTCTGACAAGGACAGATACATAACGAGAAAAGTAAGAGAAAACGAGATGGCTATATTTTGTGCGTTCCGTTGTCAGCGTTGGTTAAACGCTTGTCAGTGTCATCTTGTCAACTGACACATTCAATTTTACAATTATTTCTTACAATATTATTATGAAAATTGAAATACAAATTGAAAATCAAATTATTTTTTCAAAGTTACATGTGCTATATTATTCCTGACTGTTTATTTACTTTTGCCTGGTAATTTGTGCACATTATAAATACGCAGGACAGCATTTTCAATTTTTAATGATAGACGTCACGATGCCGCATTAACTACGCGGGACGGCGTGCGACTAACTGCTAGAAAACCCAGTTGGGGGATACTCGCTGAACGTCTGGCGAGCGCTAATGGCATATCTATTGTTTAAAATATCATTGGTGTCAGTTAATAGGTACAAAAGCTAGCTTATTAAATTGATTTTAAATAATCATTAATAATATATTCCGTAAAAGTAATTATATTTCAATACTTGATTATTCCTATTTCCTTGCCAGCTGCTTACTGCTGAATTAAAATTCCTTAAGTGTTAGGTGTATCTCTGCTGTATTACCTGAAATAAGGATTTACATGTCAGTACATTAAACTTGAAATAAGGCAGATGAATTAAATTGCTTTTTTCTTATTATACAGCCTCCATTATAATAATTAAAATCACAACTTATAATTACTATTCCTGACTTTTCCTTATTTTGGTTATTGACGAGAAGCAAGACCTTTGCCTGATGGCGCGGGACTGCCACTCGTCAGCTGAGACATTAGCTATTAAGTCTCTTGAGCCTGGTGATTTCACTAACTACACTGCCCTTCACTGGAACACAGCAATGTTTATATAAAAATGAGCATTGCTGATATTTGACACTAATGTGTTACCTACCTGAAGAGTCTGATGTACATCTTGTACTTTTACTAGATAGTCTCTTGACTATCTAGTATAAGTAATAGGGGTCTTGTTTGGATAAATACACATCCATACTAACCTAAAAACCTTCTTAATTTTCAGAATAGTGGAGTAAGGAGTTTTTCCAGGACTTCAATGGATGATGGCTCCACAATAAATAAATGAATCATGCTTTGGCCCACCATGGCTGGCATCAGCTTAAAATATTAGTCCGAGCTACATTCCTGAAAAGTTTAAATCTTTATCTTAATAAAAAAATATATAATAGGTGTTTTGTGTTTTATTATTATAGTTACATCTCCAGTATTCCTGTAAGGTTGATTGTGTCCACTTTACAAAATATTTTAGTAAGGAAACATCTTGAGGAAACTTGTCTGTCCTCAATTAGGTATTTGTTGTTTTGAGATGTTTTCTTGGTGCATCGCAGCGTGTACTCCTATTTGATACATAGTGCAGACCGAAAATGAAAATGAAAGATGACCTAACTTTAGTATGGTAGGTATGTATTTCGAAGTGCGTAGCTTTGGTGGTAAAGTGTTATTACACAAAACAATGAATATTCACTTACCTTAGACACTGTATTTATTCCAACTTGGTGAGATGGTAGATAAGGCTTCAGCTCCTGTAGCGTCATACACATCCTTATTCACTCAGAACAATTAATTAAAATCTCAGGTTCCAACACTGTAACGTTTCTTAAAAACTACGTCTATTTTCGAAGAGTTTCTACTTTGCTAACGATGTAAAATGCTCTCCATAACACAAGCATACATTAAAAAGTTTTCCTAGAGGTCTAAACATGCCAATACTCCTTATTTTTGAAGAAAAACTACGTTACGAACTCTTAGGTGTTCGATGTGAATTGTAAGAAGTTAGTTTATAGTAACTTCTAATCATTCGGCTATTTGACGTAAAAGCAATTCGTATTTAGTGGACCATTTTACGAATATCCATAGAAAATTGTCAAATAAGTGTCAAATAGATGAACTTTCTAATTTGAGTCATACGCAGATGAGGATTTGTATGTGATCATTTTACGCTTTGACATCTAAATCATACTAGGCACATATTATGATTCGTCGAAAGTGGCCTTTTTAGCCCCCCAGTTCACCTGCCTCTTGGGGAAAAATCTGCCTAAGATTTGTTTAAGAGGACCATAGACAAACGCGTACTCTACTCTAAATATGTATATAAACTCTATGGTCCAGAAACTCCCTATAGCCTCCCTGAAGCTTTCAACCCCGACAAAAACAAAAGTTCCTCGTGTAAATGTGATGTATCATTTGTAGGGTCAGATATACTGCCGCAAAGCAGCAGTCTACCTATGCATTGCTGTGATCCTTTTCGGAGGGCACTGTATTTAATTAATTAAAACCATAACCAAGTACTTCATTCACCAGTAATTTTAAAGGATTTTTTTTAAATAGAGCTTTTCGGCTATCTCTATATTACTTTTATGAAAAAAAAACCTCTGCAATCTTTGAAAGAGTCTATATAAAGTTGGCTTGCGTCTTGGTTTCAAAAATCTGTATATTTCGTGATGCTTATATTTTGCAAATAAATGTAATAAATATTTAAGAGGCTAAATTTAATTACACTGAGAACTTAATTAACATCCAATAAATGATAAAAAAGTTCTATAATAAAATTACGAGGTTACTTTCAAAGCCTATATTCTACTATTCCAAGGAGCAGTCAAATATTTTTTTTTCTCCAAGGGCAAAATAAGTTAGTGTAGTCTAGGATTTCTTTTCATGATAAACTTTCTTTTATGTTTAATTATATTATGTCGTGGTGATTCCTTCAGAAATGGTGCTGTGTTACTTACCAAAATTAATAAAGGAATATGAGCTTATAATACTTCTAAATGTGTGGGCTTCTAAGTGTGTGGGCTTCTTAGTGTGTGGGCCGGACATATCTGCCTCATACCGAGTGGACTGTGGGCTAGACACATTACGGAATGGTGGACACAAACGTTAAACGGCGGTGCAGAAGACCTAAGTGGAGATGGCGAGATGAGCTGGATTCTTATGACGCAGAATGGACCCAAAACGCTTTAAACCGGGAAAAGTGGCATGAGGGAAGAGAGGCATTTGCCCTGCAGTGGGACAAACCAGACTTTTAATAATAAGTGTGTGTGTGTGTATGTCAAATAATTGTTTATTTTTCTTCAAATGTTCAAACATTTAAGAGTAGGTATCTGAGGTGTAGAGTAAGGTTAACTTATAATATTGGGAATAGTAAGTCATCGTTAGAACCTTGGAGCGGGTGAATTCAGCGAGTGATATTAGAGATTAAGCCGCAAGGATAGGAGTAGTCATATATCCAAGGAGTCGTGGGGCGTCCGGGGAATACCCACAATTGTACTTCAAATAAGTTTGTAACTAAACCATCCGACCTATTAACTGAAACTGCGCTTGTTATATATTATACACTGTTGCGATTAGCAACAGTGATGATGTTTTCCAGCCGGTTTCGACTACGGCGACCACTTTAACGCCGTTGTAAGTAACGCTATATGGCTAAAATAACCATTTTTTTTAAAAGGTGCGTGCATATCACAGCAGTAATATTATAAATAACTTCCTTTTTTTTACTTTTACGCGGGGGAAACCTTCTAAGGGGCTCCGGGAGCTATTGGGATCAACCGGGCATGTGGGATTCTCACCGACCAAAACCCCCGCGGCTGTCGCATCGGCACTTATGAGGGGACACCCGGGCTCTCGGTGGGATCGGCACCAGGTGCCTCTCAGTGCCTTGCCTTTGAGCCCGCCGACGGGGGGCGCATTGTATCCCCCCGGGAACCAGTCACGGTGCTCGCGGCGACGGTCGGAACCCCGCCGCCGTCCTCTTCGGAGTCGCCGCCGTACTCAATGGACGTATAATAACTTCCTATAACAACCGCGACAATAGTTTATTTATTTAATACTATATGTACTAGCCTTCGTTGGTCCGCCTGTAAGAGTCTTCCTTTTTGAGGTTGTCTCACGCTTTGCAAATGACGAAAGTGGAATTTTCATCATCATCATCATCAACCGGAAGACGTCCACTGCTGAACAAAGGCTTCCCCCTTAGACCGCCACAATGAATGACAATTTGCTATTTGCATCCACCGGTTGCCTGCGACGCGAACAATGTCGTCGGTCTACCTAGTAGGAGACCTGCCTTGACTGCGTCTTCTGGTTCGTGGTCGCCACTCGAGAACCTTTCTTCCCCAACGGTTATCGGTTAGTGGAATTTATGTCTTTCCAACTCTTCCTACCTTTTAAATAAAATTTGTTGCGGGTTCAAAGACAATTTAGCGTTCCCCTGGTCAAACTTCGTTGTCTTCAGTGGTGACCACTACTGTAGATCCGGGCTTACAGGAGTAACAGTGGTGGGAATGAGTGGTGGGACTAGTATATGCACAACCATAAGGCATTTAGTCCACCTATGTACCAACATAGGTGGGTTTAATGCCTTATGGTTGTCTAATTTAAGTGTATTGCAACCAAAAACCTACTACACTTGTACATTTATATGTGTCAACTTTATACATTCTCCTACATATTTTGTATACCTTAGAATCTATACTTATAATAAAACTGTAACAGGTCCAATTCTGTACATTGAAGATATTTTGAAAATTATATTTGGAGGGCATTCTATAACCGATACTGAGGCCGAAAATGTAATTTTTTAAATTTTTGTCTGTCTGTCTGTCTGTATCACGGCTGAGCATCACGCCGAAACTACTGGATGGATTGAAACGAAACTTGGCATGATTTGAGATCTTACTACGAGGTAGGACATAGGATACTTTTTATCCCGTAATCTAGCACGGTTCTTTTGGGAGAGGGGATTAAAGTCAAAATGGGTACTTGGTTATACGCTTGGTCCGATTTTATCATTTTTTCTTTATAATTATAATAAATATTTGTAAGGGAACACTCATAGACAGTTGTTAACAATGTTTGGAAATCGATCAGGTTAAGCAACGTTAGGTAAGGTCATTAAATAGATGGGTGACCGTTTAACGCCATTTGAACTAAACGTCTCCGTGCTTCGGAGGGCAAGTACAAAGTGGTTCCAAGTTTTTAACCGACTTTAAAAAAGGAGGTTTTGTATTCTATGCGAATGTATATCTATTATTGAAAGTTTAGTAAACGTAAACACAGCGCGAGCGGAGCTGCGTGGGTCAGCTAGTTATAAATAAAGTTAAGTCACACGCTGTCTTGCATGTGACAAACCAGATGTTATTGAACACTAATGGCCAATCTGTCATTATGCCCATAATATACTTATAGTACGCCCATCAGAAGTATCCATATTATAGAGTCTACGTAGGGCTAATACATATACGCTTATCAGTATCACTGAACTTTGAAAGCGAGTAAACACGTATGTGTTTACTCGCTTTTAATACAGGTCACATTTAATACAGGTCAAACTAATAAAAGCGTGTTAAAACGGAAATATACGGAATAGCTTTTAATAAAAGCTATTCCGTAGCAAATATTTTAACATGCTTTTATTAGTTTGACCTGTATTAAATGTGACCCGTGGGGTGTGCAGGTAAGAATCACACCCTCACATCTCCTCCCGTTGGGTGTCCGTAAGAGGCGACTAAGGGAAAAAAGGCAGCAGCGTCTTTCTATTGGATTACCTACCACCTATACTGCGATCCCCAAGGCGACTGCGAAGAAGGGAGATTATGACAACGCTTCCCTTCTACGGGTGGCCTTTGTTCAGCTGTGGACGGCTTTTGTCTGCTAATGATGATAAATACAACTTTAGCCTAATATAAAGTTAGTCTGTATCGGTTATCATTAATAGACCCCGAAGTTTGTTTCTCAATTAAAAAGTCTCAGAGAACCGCTAAATTCCTGTGTCTAAAATATTATACGTAGGTATAACTATGAACTCATACGATAACAGCTCCACTAAATCTTCGGAACTCATTAATCGAAGTTTCTAGAAGTACTCGGTGGCTGACGCCAACTGGCTTTGGCACGACCCGCCTCCACGCGACGCCAATTTAAATGATAAAACTCGGAACCCTCAAAGGATAAAATTCGAATTATTCCGCCCTATACTAAATTAAAAACCTTTCTAATAAGTCACGATTTTATATTATATTCACGTTTAATTTTGTTGAGCCATGAAATCTAGATGAAGTACGCCAATTGTACCAATCTTGTAACTAATTTGTGCTCCATCTATAGAATATTTTCCTTCCACCATATCTGCACGTCTCACTTTGTTGATATTCCGAGAACCAATTGGAGATAAAGTTAAATTACCCAGAAAATTATTTATAAATATAAAAACGATAACATTTATTGTTTGTTTACAAGTAAAAAAATTAGGGAAATACCCGGTCGGGTTAGATGGAATAACGGATATGATTATCTCGGGTGACGAGTGTCAGTCCAATGTTATCAATGGGCAGCGTATTGCTTACACGAAAACATCCAGTTTGCCATGACATTAAATTCTTATATAAAAATCAATAGCTGTCCGTTAGTCACGCTAAAACTCAGAAATTGTTTTATTAATTGTTTTTTGTGAAAAAAAAATGGGTAAATAAAAAATTGAAAATGATAATTTTGTACGAGAATCTCCTAGTGAATTAATTTCTCTAGAAGATGAGGAAGGGACTAGCTAAGGGGTAGGCTTTGGCGGGAGCGTGAACGGAAGCGGAGCGGGAGCGGAAGTGAGAGCAATAGCGAGTGCGAGAGGGAGAGCGAGTGCAACTAGAAGAAAGAGAGAGAGAGAGAATATTTTATTTATTTGACCGGAACTGGAGAATTGTTTATGTAAAAAAAGGCGCGGGTGAAGCTGCGTGGGCCAGCTAGTCCTCTATAACAATGCTATTTTCTTCGCACAAACAATTAAGGCTCATTTACACGAAGCAAGTTTCTTGCCTGTTGCATACAATAATATTCAGGCAATAATTGCCTTGCATCGTGTAAACAACATATCACATTCTTGCTCTACTGGGCAAGATTTGCATTCAATAATTACATTCAAATTTTTAACTAGTATCCGCGTGTAAACAGTTACTTACAATTCTTGAAGGTCAATTATTGCATATATGTACATTGCTCTTGTATGTACAAGAAAATGGCATCATGTAAATGAGAAATTACTTCACGTTTGGTGCACAGGTTTCAACGGAATTATTATTCAGATAAGTGTCAGGGTAACAAATAGGACTATCGTCGAGATACACGGCTACTCTGGCAACCAATGTCAATTTTAATCCAATCCATTTTCAAATTACATCAATCGTGTGGAGCTTCCGTCCTATCGGCACAGACGGTGGCGCCACTCGGTTGGTAGAATTTAAAATAGGAATGGATTGGAATTTTCAATGATTTCCAGAATAACCCTACAGATGTCATCTCGCGCTGACACCAACGTAGGTTTGGAACTTCGCCAACATCGACCGTACCACTCGAAGCACGGACGTGCTTGCTCCAAGATTTTTATTAAGAACTATCACATCTTTCAGTGACATGTGTCTATGACAAGAAAGTTTATACCCTTTCAAGACAATTATTTCCACGTTTGTGGTTTAGATTGGACACCATAATGCTTTATAAAGAGTCACTGTGCTAGTACATTGGTTCGTCCTTTTTGCAGCCGTCATAGTGATAATACCACCATGACGGTAATGGTAATGTAAGATGGTAATGGAATCTTCATTTTCACCCGCTTATACACGCCTGCCATTGGAAAATGTTACCATCGAGCTGCTCTGATGATAGAGCTGAAAGGGTTAAGGCAACGTACTGATGGCCACGCTTTTAAATTTTTTATAATAATTACTAATCATATATAATTACTATATAATATAATACTATATAATAATTACTAATTATATATATATTAATTACTATTTACGGGAGTATGGATTCGATGATTATTTATTATCTTTTAGTGCAGTAAGTACCTACTTATAATAATAATAACAAAAACAATATTCTGGGAATTGCCCCAGACTGTGTGGATTGCTGCAAATGGCCGCAAATACAAATCCTTTATTTTTGTAAGTGCATAATGTTAGAAACATTAATAATAATTTCTATTTAGTCTGTGCTAGCTATTTTAGTTCACTCTTTTTCAAATATAGGTATATCTATATCGCTCTTGCAATACAGTTCTTGAAGTGTTAAAAGTGCTCTGAGTTTTTATTGAAAACACGCCCCCAAACCCGACTAACCAGTCACCAGGAGCAACCAGAGTTCTCTACACATACTTATAAATAAAACTTGGACACAGAGTGGGAACCGAACCCAAGAATATCATAAACGTTGCATTAATGCGTGCAAACCTTCATTTTTAGATATGACCACTTCGATCATATAAACCAAGAACCTTACTTGGGATCTTGACTTGGGATTCCCAAGTCATAAGTATTTACCATACACTTGTATGTAACAAGTCTACAGACTCGCGAATCGATTCTGTTACGAATCCGGCATAAATTAGCAG
This sequence comes from Furcula furcula, assembly GCA_911728495.1. NCBI lineage: Eukaryota > Metazoa > Arthropoda > Insecta > Lepidoptera > Notodontidae > Furcula > Furcula furcula. Next base: position 10,722,930 of record OU452250.1, read on the forward strand.
TTTTCTTGTTGTATAAACACAATTTATGAAATGGAAAATTGTTTATTTATTATACGTAGTATTTTTTTTCTTTTAATGGTCTTTTTGGCGTGTCTATTTGACTAATGCTTGATTTTATATGAGATTATGTTTTATTTATTCCAGCTATATTTTGTCATGTGAGTAGGTAACGGTATAATATTGTTTTGGCATCGGCTGTGTATAATGTAACGTACTGTTTTAGAGGGATCTGGCCCTTAAATAGCTGTAGATAAGGCTATATTCCAGAATACGAAGGAGTTTAATGAACCATCTAACATGGCAAGTTGTACTTCGTGTTTTTCGTGTACATATGTTTTTAATCATAATATTGACGATTATTTTTGGAGTCCGATATTTCGGCGCCTGTTACAAATATCGGAAACCCAAAAATAATCCTGGCAGTAACCCGTAAGTCAATATAAAATTGTAAATGGCATGAAAGTTTAAAACAATTGTAGTATGTAGCTTTTAAGTTACAAACTACACAATATATATATTTATTAATTTATTTAGGAAAATAAACAATTGTACATCATGTATTAAAGCAGACATCGCAATAAGTAAGTGTAAACAAATTTACAATCAACCACATTTTCCACAAAGTAAAGTATTAAATTAAAAATAGAAATAAACTAGGGGCTTAAACAATTACACAATACTTGAAAGAAAGAAGAATAAAAAAAAAAAGAAAATAACATAATGTTGTCTTTTACTTACGCGAATATTACACATTGAAATCAAACTACTTTTACGGTTTGGGATCCTGTAATAAATATAATTAAATCCAATAGCAATCAAAATACTGCACGGCCTCAAGATACTGTAAGCTCTTACTGTGTAGATTGGACCAACAATAATAACTAAGAAGACCTGAGGGTACACCGGCATAATTGTGACATAAGGACGTTCAACATCTCAGTCCTCCCGTGACCATGGGTGCTGTAAAGCATTCGAAACGTCGGGATAGTAAAATCAAAAATAAACCGCGATAAAATCCGTAAAAGTAGTTTGATTTCAAGAAAATAATAATGATACTTGAAAGTGTGTTGAACAATAGTTGAAGAATTCAAAACAAGAAAACAATATGAAATGAAATAAAATATAACTACATAGAAGAAGGAAAGAGGGAATTGAATTGAATTAATTATTCGTAGTTGTGTTTTTATTTAATGACAAGAAAAATATTCTTGCTTGGTTGCCAAATGATGCTTTGTATCTTGAACAAAACAAATTGCATTGAATCCGTTATTAAATATCTATGTGTTTTTTTTAACTTGGTGCCGAGACAATTATGCTGCTCCTCTGGATGGTCAGCCCCTTGCCTGTCCACGCACAGCTGCAACAAGTACAATACTAGTAGAGATCTAAAAGTCCCTAGTAACCGTGTTCCGTGGTTCCTTGCAGGTGAACTATCTTTAGTAGGTGCACTTGTAAGAATCTTTCGTTTTTCGGTCATATCGACCTGTGTGATTGTTACTTGTCTCCCGGTTTTCCCGGCAAAGGTGGAATTTATATCTCCTCATATATAGGTACTTTTCTAATTAAAGTTGCGGGTTCCGAAACAATTTATCGTTTCCCCGGGACTCGCCGAAGGCCAAACCTCGGTGTCTTCACTGGTGACCATTGTAGATCCTGTCTAACAGGAGTCCCAGTGGTGGGAATGAGTGGTGGTATTAGTCTCAAAAAAATACAGCTGGATTGCACTGCCTTCCATTGCCTAATACATTCATCATCATCATTAGCTGCCGAAAGACCTCCACTGCTGAACAAAGGCCTCCCCCTTAGAAGGGAGGGGTAGCCATAATCTTAGGCTTGGGGATCGCAGTATAGGTGGAAAATAAATCCAAAAGAAAGACGCCGCTGCCCGTCTTCCTGTTCTCGCTTAGTAGCCTCTTATAACAAACGAGAAGAGATGGGGGGATGCAATTCTAATCCGGCACTCCACGGGCTACTTAATACATTAGTTATTATGTTAAGCCCGGTTACATCACCAAGCCTAGTAACAGAATACATAATAGTATGGCCTAGTGCCCTTCACAACGGAACACAAGAAAGGTTTACAAATATTTGCTTGACGACAGAATATCTGGCACTGCGGTGGTGCCTACCCTTAGTTGGACGTACCTTACACATGGGATCTACCAACTACTGGTAAGTCCAATGCACATTATGTTAATGGTGAAAATGCAAATCTATGTTAAAACTTAATAGAAAACTTAGTAAATATATATGTAGGTATATCGTCGCTGTTGTACAAAAATAATTCCCTTTATTATATTAATAAGCAGATTTCAAAGTATAATAAATATATTTTTTCTTCTTGGTCTAATCTAAAAATCTCGTATCACGGTGTTTGTGGTCTCACTCCTCCAAAACGGCTTGACCGATTTTTATGATTTTTTTATATAATAATAATAATATCAAACTTGAGACAAACCACACACGGTCATCCGATCCCAAACTAGGCAGAGCCTATGGAAACCAGACAACTGATACTAATACTTATATACATATTTTTTTGTAAATACATACTTAAATAGAGAAATAACACGCAGACACATATAATATAAGAATAGGTCGTAAACACAGATATAGATTTACATAGATAACGCAAATGCAGTTACCTACTTCGCGTGTCCGAACCCCCGCTAACTTACAGTCCGTGCGCGTCTGTTGTTGCAGCCTTGCAGCCGGTAGGCCGCAAAAAGTAAAGAAAATCGGTGGGGCATCAGCGGGGCATCGCGCATCGGCGGCATCGGTGTCTTTGAATCGGTTTGGACTTCCCGTCACTAAATTCGCCCGTGACGTGACAGAACTTTGTACAAAAGTCGGCACGATTCGTTTCAATACAAATCGTGATCGCATGCGTTATCTATGTAAATCTATATCTGTGGTCGTAAAGTATATTTCATACCACTAGGTGACATTGGAGTATTGTTATTGTTAAAAAAGCGCGGGCGGAGCTGCGCGGCTCAGCTAGTATAAGTATAATAAAGAAGGAAGGGCACGTGCGCTATCACAAATACATTTATGTTGTTCTTAAAATAACACGTACATTTCCTTAAACCCTCGTAAGGCTATCCCTCGTAATGTATGTAATAAAAGAATAATAAGGAACAGGAATGGTGGTTTGGTATTGTTATGTCGGATCCTCGACATCTAATCTACGTACTTAGGTGGGCTGTTGTGGGCATACGGCATTTTGCCTTCAAGCAGTGATGTTTAGATTCGGATGGATACGAATCATTCTGTTTAGGACTTAAAATAGGGCCAATTGTATATCCAATTTAATAAATACGTAGTATAAATGCAAACATATAAATTAATTTAGACCCAATTTAATAGATTACATTCAATTTTGACTCTTTATCAAAATTTAACAACGTAACGGCGGGCATAAAATATTATTACTTTTTTCGAAGTTGAACTGCGCAATTTCTTAACTTTTTTCAATTACTTACTAATATTAATTGTAATAATGCCAAATAAAATCTTTAAAAAAAAAAATTGAACCGACTTCAATATCACTGAAAAGTATAAAATAATTTAAATATTATTGAAGTTGGTGTTAGCGTACCTGCTGTGTATATTTGGCACCAACTTCAATAATATTTAAATTATTTTATACTTTTCAGTGATATTGAAGTCGGTTCAATTTTTTTTTAAAAAGATTTTATTTTAGACTTTTTAGTGATATTTTCATATATAAAGATTGAACCATCGAAAACCGTAAAATTATCTAGGTAGGTTATGATCACATTATCGTCTACATAGTTTTACATAATTCATGTTTCTTCAGAAAATAATATCCGGTCGTAATGAAATTTGCATGGAAACATCATAGTAGTTTACTCTCTCGAATAAAAAAAGAATCATCGAAATCGGTTCATAATTGTCAGAGCAATGTAATGGAGAACATCAGTTTTATGGTTTTTACCAGATAAATTCCTCCACATCGTTCATGGTCCTCCAGGAAGTTCTTATCCGGTTGTAATAAAATTCATACAGATTCAATACAGTGGTTTCTTCTTTCGAATAAAAAAAGAATCATTGAAATTGGTAAATATTTGCCAGAGTTATGACCATTTTTGTCCGACCGAGCGAGTCCGAGCGACTAAAACGTCATCTATATAGGCTTTCTTGCAACTCTCAGTGCGCAGTCACCATTCTTGTTTTTTTAGGAACTACTTATTACTAAGCAATAATTTTTTTATGGGACCCAATCAATGGATTGAAGAATGGATGGAAGAAAGATTTTTTCAAATCGGTTAATAATTGCCAGAGTTATGCGCGAACATACATAAAAAAAATATATATATATATATACAGACGAATTGAGAACCTCCTCCTTTTTTGAAGTCGGTTAAAAAATCAGAAAGAACAAAGAAACTGACAGGTGTCAAATGTGATCCATTAAATTAGCCCTATATAAATTATCTGTTTGCATAGATAGGTACTATTTATTGAATTGGAGATAAAAGTGACATATATTAAGACGATGTGCTTTGCGCGTACTGGTTTTAATTCAGTTACTAGGTATGTAGTGATGCGGTTACAGCTCAGTGGGCGAGCGCTTGCCTTGGAAACCAGGTGCGCAGGTCCGAACCCCGGCCACAGATTAATAAAGAACTCGGCACGCAAATCGTCTTTGTACGATTATTACTAGCTTTTGGTGAAGGGAAACATCGTGAGGAAACCTGCATGTCTGAGAAAGCCTAACTAGCTCTCCAATGACATGTGAAGTTCACCATCCCGCACTGGGCCAGCGTGGTGGACTATGGCCTAAGCCCCTCATCTTGATGGGAGGCCCGTGCCCAACATTGGGACAAAAAGAAGGGCTGGTATTATTATTAATAGGTATGCAGTAGTATAATCATTAATAATAAAAAAAACAGGTTAAAATATAATGTATTGGCAGAATCATAAGACGGCAAAGGCCAGATAGTAATATAAATTATAGAGACCTACATAAATGAATACATAATGGCAAATTACAAGCTCGTCATTTTATTGTGATTGTTGTACTTATTTATTTTAATTAGTATATATCTTAAATAACACAATGTGCTGTTGCTTTTAATTATTAATAAAGGATAAGAAATATCTAAAGGGAAAATTATGTGTAAGTAGTTATAGTATATTCTCAGAAGGATACTTATTTCTTAACTTATCATCGTCTTATCATGTATACCAGGACATTATAAAGGTCGTATTGGAAACCAAGGTTAGGCTGCCTGTCCACCGGAGCGGAACGAGGCAGTGGAGCGGAGAAACGGAGAAATATAAACCAATAAGATTCAATAAGATTTTGGAGCGGAGATTTTGTGCAATCTTATTGGTTATTATTTCACCGTTTCTCCGCTCCACTGCCTCGCTCCGCTACGGTGGACAGGCAGCCTAAGTCAGAAAAAAGTTTTAAAGTTCTATTTCGGTGTTAGAGAAGGCGATCTTTGTCCGAATGCCCCAGAAGGCACGTTTTGACCGATTGCTTCAGATGCGGTATGTTTTTCCGAGAGTATGTATGTATAATTTACGTAAGTATGTATGTATGTCTTTTTCCTAGGCACAGTCTAAACGGCTCGATTAAGTTGTAATACGTTGTTGGATTGGTCTAAGTTGTGGGAGTTACTTAGGATATATTTTTTTAAATATATATTCGTCCTTCAGCCGAAATTTTGTATTTTATAGTATCAGTACATACATGTTGAAGCAAAGCATAGGATAAAGTACTGTTCACACAACAGTTATTGCACAAGTTTATTTCCTACATTTATATCTAAACTATCAACAACTCCATCGAAGTGTAAGATTTGAATGCATCCGGATTTAAATCCAAAATATACCAATAATACCCATCTCTACTTTGATATGAGACAGGTATTCAACATAGTGTAGTAATAACGTAGTATATTATTATAAATGGTCACCGCTTAGTACATGGATGGGTTCGCAGTGGTGTTAACAGTTAAGTACCCATTCTTACGTGATTGCTCTTAAAACGGCTTCCAAAAATAAGTCTTCTTTAGAAGCAAGCTGAGAGAATTACTCAAAATATCTTTGAAAAATTACTAGTTTAAAAAACTAAAAATACACGCTTTTAGAAGGACTACTGCACTAAAAAGCAATAAATAAATTATCGAAACCGTTCTTTCTTTCTTTCTACCCCGAGCTTGTAATTTATGGATTATATTTATGTGTAAAGGCGTGGGGCGTTTTCTCTGTAAATGATTACAAATGATTGTCATGTGAATACAAATACTTAGCGTTGTTGAAATTTGACAGAAATATTAAGCTGTTATTCAGAAAAGGCGCCCCACGCTTTTACACATAAATATAATCCATAAATTACAAGCTCGGGGTAGAAAGAAAGAAAGAACGGTTTCGATAATTTATTTATTGCTTTTTAGTGCAGTAGTCCTTCTAAAAGCGTGTATTTTTAGTTTTTTAAACTAGTAATTTATTTTATACTTTTTAGTCTTAGAAATATTCGCCTAAACTACGGATAAAATTAGCCCAAGTATTGATTTGTTCGTAGCTTGAATCGTAGGCAGGTTGTGGCAAATCATATTTTTACTAAACTTGGTATTACGCGTAGGTATCTGATTGAGCTTAACTCAACGAGTTTACTAGTAGCCGCTCCAGGGTTCCGTCACCCACCTTCCTGTTCCATCATCAGGTTATGATTATTGGGCAAAGTGAATAGAACTGTTTAATACAAATTAAATGAGTCCAAACTCGATGTGTTTACTAGTAGCCATTGCAGGGTTCCATCACCCACATTCCAGTTCCATCATCAGGCCCTCATTAATGGTCAAAGTGAAAAGAACTCTTTAAAACAAATCAAATGAGCCCACACTTGATGTGTTTACTAGTAGCCAATCCGTCACCCACCTTCCTATTCCATCATCAGGTCCTGATTAATGGTTAATGTGAAAAGAACTCTTTAAAACAAATCAAATGAACTCAAACTCGATGTGTTTACTAGTAGCCATTCCAGGGTTTCATCGCCCACCTTCCAGTTCCATCATCAGGTCCTCATTAATGGTCAAAGTGAAAAGAACTCTTTAAAACAAATCAAATGAGCCCACACTCGATGTGTTTACTAGTAGCCAATCCAGGGTTCCGTCACCCACCTTCCTGTTCCATCATCAGGTCCTGAATAATGGTTAATGTGAAAAGAACTCTTTAAAACAAATCAAATGAACCCAAACTCGATGTGTTTACTAGTACCCATTCCAGGGTTCCGTTACCCACCTTCCTGTTCCATCATCAGGTCCTCATTAATGGTGAAAGTGAAAAGAACTCTTTAAAACAGATCAAATGAGCTCAAACTCGATGTGTTTACTAGTAACCAATCCAGGGTTCCGTCACCCACCTTCTCCAGTTCCACCATCAGGTCCTCATTAATAGTCAAAGTGAAAAGAACTCTTTAAAACAAATCAAATGAATCCAAACTCGATTAGTTTACTTGTAGCCATCCAAGGGTTCTCTTATCCACCTTCGAGCCCCAGCATCAGATCAGCTCGATGATACCATATTAGTGTATTGTCACCGGTCCTTGATACATATGCAAAATTTCAAATGTTTTGGACGTGTAGAAGTGGGTCAAAATTGCATCGCAAGATTCCGTTACCATCATACATACATAGTTACATACATACATACATACATACAGGTCAAGCTAATAAAAGCGTGTTAAAAAAGAGCCGTACTGCTTATCTTTATTTTGCTGTTATAATAGAACTACTTTTTTAGACCCTTAAGTATTCCCAATAGTAGTATATTTCGGTGAAGGAAAACATCGTGAGGAAATCTGCATGTCTGAGCAACTTTCGAATGACGTGTGAAGTCCGCCTAATAAACATGGATATTAAGTTATATCTATACTTATATTAAAACTGTAACAGGTCCACTTCTGTACATTGAAGATATTTTGAAAATTATGTTTGGAGGGCATTCTATAACCGATACTAAAGCCAAAAATGATTTTTTTTATTTTTGTCTGTCTGTCTGTATCTCGGCTGAGCATCACGCCGGAACTACTGGATGGATTGAAACGAAACTTGGCATGATTTGAGTGTTAATACTCCGAGGTAGGACATAGGATACTTTTTATCCCGACATTCGGCACGGTTCCCTTGGGAGAGAGGACTAAAGTCAAAATGTTTACTTAATTATACGCTTGCTCCAATTTTAACAATTTTTCATTATAATTATAATAAATATTTGTAAGGAAACACTCATAGACAGTTGTTAACAATGTTTGGAAATCGGTCAGGTTAAGCAACGTTAGGTAAGGTCATTAAATAAATAAATAAATAAAAGAACATTTATTGCCTTACAAATTGAACATAAAAAATAATTAAAACATAAACAAGGTAACTTAATAATAAACGGTCGTGGCAAAGGGCAGTGACTCAGCTTGTACTGCTAGCGATCGAGATCACTAGCAGCGCTGATTTTCAGTCACTCCCATCTCTCCCGCTTGAAGAGCAGGAGTGTCAAAGTAAAGAGAGTGGCCACCATCTATCAGAAAAAAAGAAAAGAAACCCAAACCAAGACTTCCGCGTAATCTAATATTCCACAGTATATGTGTGCGTGTGTGTGTGTTTGTGTTTATGCGTGTTGCTCTTGAAATAGATGGGTGACCGTTTAACGCCATTTGAACTAAACGTTTCCGTGCTTCGGAGGGCAAGTACAAAGTGGGTCCAAGTTTTTAACCGACTTTAAAAAAGGAGGTTTTGTATTCTATGCGAATGTATATTATTGAAAGTTTAGTTAACGTAAACACAGCGCGGGCGGAGCTGCGTGGGTCCGATAGTAGTAAATAATTACATACAAGGGGTAGATCACGTTATATAGATACTTTTACAGACCCCTAATATAACCACACTCACAATTACTTAACAAGATTAAGTTCTACTTAGTTGATTTACACTATCTACCTACGTAAGTAATTTGAACCTCTGCCAGGAAAGAAATGTACAACTTATTAGGCTAAAGTTATTTACCGATAACGATACCATTCAGAAATATGTAGCTTTCTAAAACAAATTGTGAAAGACAGCGAGTGCGAGAAAGAAGAATGGTGTATTCCAATCTCAGAGTAATTAGAATGGAGCTAGTATCGCGTCGATTCGCCGAACAAATTTTTCGTGGCACTTTTGCGGGGTGCGGGAGGCGAAGTAAACACATACAGATACAATTTCAAGCATAACCACACTATAATAAACTCGCAACACATTCAAAAAGATACGCACACAAATAAAGAATGACCTGAACATATGAACAAAATTTGGCAGAGGGGTTAGCGCATCATGTTATCTTCAGTGGTATCTCCTCTAAGATTCCAATTTAATCTCTTGTGGGCATAGAGTTTTTATATTAAGAATAGACTACGCGTTTGTCTATGGTCCCCTTAAACAAAGCGTAGGCAGATTTTCCTGAGGCAGGTGAATTGAACTATTTCAAATTATAGTAGGTATAAGAGTTATATTGATATGTAAGTGAAAAGCAGTGATGGGTTTGATCTGTCAGAAGCGCAAATTTCGATACATACAGCTTACGGTATAGTACCTATTGTCGTGTACCTGATATTTAGGTATTTTGATGTTCTTACTCGTGGCTACATGTTGTTACTTGAATTAAGCATTCTATAGTACTTGTACTGATTCATATTCTAAGCTTGAATTGACTTAATTCATCACCTCTGAATAAAATCATCTGGTGAATATACTGGGGTGATCAATGTGCAATATGATATGCAAGTTGGTCTTCAATGTGAAAAAGGTAGAGCTCAGACACGCTTTTAGTCATACCTGTAAAAGTATTTCTAAAATGTACTTTATCCCTAGACACTTTTGACGTGTGTGTATAAAGTGTGCCTGAAAAACAAAACCCATTTTTAAGTAAGTGAAAATAACAATGTCTGCCCAAACCAAAATTAAGAGAACCACGGAAGCCTTTATCAAAAGGGGTTCGCTTTACGTCCCCAATTTAAACGGTAAACAAATCAGAATAATGATAAAGTAGGTAGTCAACAATCGGCTCAAATTCCATTATTAACGAAACAAGCCCTTATTGAAACAATTACTTATTAATTGTAAGAATAATACATTTCTGGAATAAGTAAGCATTCTGTTTTGAAAATTCACGGTATTTTGTTTATTTGTGTATAAGTATTTAATAAATACAATACTACATATTGTTATACTTAGGTCAGCGTTTTGAGTTTATTTGTAAATTAAGTCAATATAATATCCTTGAATAATAGCTCAGTGGGCGAGCGCTTGCCTTGGAAACAAGGTGCGCAAGTTCGAACCTCTGATTTCTTTAATTTGTCATGTGCGAATCGGCTTTGTGCGATTGTTACTAGCTTTCGGTGAAGGAAAACATCGTGATGAAACCTGCATGTCTGAGAAAGCCTAATTAGCTTTCGAATGACGTGTTAAGTCCGCCAATCCGCACTTGTGGTGCCAGGTGGCCAGTGTGGTGTACTATGGCCTAAGCCCCTTGATATTGAGGCTTGAAAACTATCAAATATTTTTTCCTAAATTGTTCCAGAAAAACAAATCAGATATTGAATTCCTGGTAGATACAACTTAGGAAAACAAAAGAAATATTCAATAAATGAGTTACATACATGTCAGGCGACGAGTCGCTAGCAGTGGAAGGTATTTCATAGAAATACATAAAAACTAGTAGTGTCGCAGCTACACGTCGTCTGCTGTCAACTCGTACCTTTACAGTGACCTTGAAGGCTGTCGCCACAGTATGAGCAATGAGCATACGCCAAGGATGTTTCAGCGTATGCTCACAAACGGAATGTACTTGTGTCCAGTACAACGAACGTGTAGCGAGGCGATCCACCACACGCATGCCAGGCATGATGCATGTAAGTCAGGATATACGTCTTTAATACTTTAGTCCTGAAAAATTTATTGTAAGTTAAATGTTACAGCTAACTTGCACGTAGTGGTAACCTTTACTTATTACAACATGAATCTGTGCTCATATTTTACCAATTTTTAAGATGTCTGTAATGTTATGGATTATGTGGGAATTATGGCCACTCCTGCTTTCTAGGGAATGCCTTTGTTCAGCATTTAATGTCATTCGGCTTATGATAATGATGATGATATAATTTTAGCGATCCTTAATGAATAAATAAACTTTAATCTTTGAAATAATGCTATATAGCTCATATAGAGCTTTTTAGACATAGTCATGTTAGCAGCAAAAATATGATATTTAAATTCACTTAGTCTAAATCATAATACGTAAAAAATCTTTATAAATAACGGCCCAGAACTCAACAAATATTCGAGATCAATGTCCTCAAGTGTCGTCACTCTTCGGGGCCTTACAATAGGTACGTCGTGATAAATGATGCGGCGATCCAATGTCGAGATACGCCCGGAATCGGACACCCTATCAATTCATTTAATTAAAAACGATATTCAGCAGCCCCTTCAACAGACTTCGGGAAAATAACGTTACCGCGCGCTGCGACGGAATGGTGACGTATTATGTGTTTATTAGGGTTCCATACCTAAAAGGAACCCTTATGGTGAGACTTCGTCTGTTTGTCTGTCTGTCTGTTTGTCTGTCTGTCTGTTTGTCTGTCTGTCTGTCACACCTATACTACATTTCAGGAACCACTGACGCTATCAATTTGAAACTTGGAATAGTTTTAGATCTTTTTTACCCAACCTCATCACAAAGGGAAAAAATATATTTTTCCTTTTTTTTTTAATGGGCATCGAAATGGGTCATCAATATTTCAAAGTGAGTCTACTATATCGTGTGGGGTATAAAAGGGCTTCATTTGTACATCTCAAAAAAGATTTTTATTTTATGTTATGTCACATAGTTTTTGGCTGTTAATCAACACTGTCAAAAAAATACCGTTTCACGACATACTTCCAGGCTATTAAAAAAAAATATCTTAGAACAATCCACGCACGGTAATTTGATTCGAAAATAAGCAGAGCCTGTAGCATGGTAACGAGACAACTGTTACAAATATACACATCATCATCATCAGCCCACATTAGTCCACTGCTGGACATAGGCCAAGGCACGCCCCGAGCCCGATCTTTGGCTCTCCTCATCCAGTTTCTGCTAACCGCTCTGCGAATATCGTCGTTCCACCTGGTCACAGGGCGTCCTACACTACGCTTCCCGATTCGGGGTCTCCACTCCAGAACCAGTTTACCCCAACGGTTATAGGTTCTGCGGCAAATATGACCAGCCCACTGCCACTTCAGCTGGCTAATCCTCTGCGCTATGTCGGTCACTTTGGTTCTCTGGCGAATCACTTCATTCCGTATTCGGTCCCTTAGAGAAAAACCCAACATAGCTCTCTCCATAGCCCGCTGAGCGTCCTTGAATCAGTGAACTAGTCGTACCGGAAGTGGCCACGGCTCCATATGCCTTCACGGGATGTATACATACTTAATATTAATATAAGCATACTTTTTGTACATATACAGGGTGGAATTTTGTAATGCAACCTGAAGGGGAAGTACTCTTAATACTGTAGATAGAAAATTTTACTCAAAGAAAACATTCCTTTGTTTTTTAAAAGAAAGAAAACTGCATTCGAAGATTTTTTAAAATTTGCTTGCCGCACCCGGTAATCGAACCGACTAAAATCTCTAAAAGTTGCACCCTGTACTTTTATTGCATCGATCGTTAGGGTCAATTATAAGGATGAAATCTCTCTAACAAACTTCATAAATAAAATAAAAGGAAAACAATTAAATCTTAAATTATTTTAATTATTTACAAAAAATGGTAAACTAACTAATTAATTGCTCGAAATGGGCTCCATCTTCTTGGTTACACAAATGTATTCTTCTAACGAATTCATTTCTAGTAACCTTTAATAACGTGTTGTGGTGAATGTTATAAATCGTATTCTGAACTTCAACTCTCAACTCGTTTACATTCTCATAAGATTTAATGTAAATTTGATTTTATACATATCCCCACAAAAAAAATCTAAAGGGGTGAGATCTGGTGATCTCGCAGGCCATCTGATTGTGCCGTTTGTACCAATTCAGGTATTAAAATGGTTATAACATAAGTAAACAGATGTATCTTTGAGTAAAAGTGCTTTAACTTGATCCATTGAATTAATAATTTAAGATTTCATTGTTTTCCTTTTATTTAATTTATGAAGTTTGTTAGAGAGATTTCATCCTTATAATTGACCCTAACGATCGATGCAATAAAAGTACAGGGTGCAACTTTTAGAGATTTTAGTCGGTTCGATTACCGGGTGCGGCAAGCGAATTTTTAAAAATCTTCGAATGCAGTTTTCTTTCTTTTAAAAAATAAAGGAATGTTTTCTTTGAGTAAAATTTTCTATCTACAGTATTAAGAGTACTTTCCCTTCAGGTGGCATTACAAAATTCCACCCTGTATACTGAAGTAATAAAATAGATAAATTAAAACTCAGATACTAGAACAAACAGGTAGGTTTTACACAAAAATGCCCCTGGGTGGGATTTGAACCCACGACCTATTGGGTAGCGGCCAAAGTATCTAACCAACCACTAGATCAACAACCCTAAGTCTCCTCCCTAAAACTCTAAAATATCCATCCATTTACGTTACAACATTCCAAATTCGATATGAAATAATACCTATCGTGATTGTACGTTTGGAATTTTCTAACATGAATGTATGGTAACATTCCTATGTTGAAGGAGAAAATGCGGTATTGCGATTATGTGGTACGTGGAAATACCTGAAACTCAAATGGTGTAAGCAAGGTCTAAGTAACAATATTAGTTCGCCGGGTGCAACCTGGGCCTTCAGCACTAGACGATTTTGCTTATTGAAACTTTACACTACAACACGAATGAATATAACTTTTAGTCTACATCATGTTGATACAAAACAAGGAGATTTTCTTTATACTACATTAAAATTAGTATTTTAATATTGGTATAATGATATTGCTTTGTAACCAGTGGGGTGTCCCGGTAGGAATATCACCCTCCTATCTCCTCCCGTTTGCGTAAGAGGCGACTAAGGGAAAACAAGAAGACTGGCAGCAGCGTCTTTCTATTCGATTACCTACCACCTATACTGCGATCCCCAAGACGTCTGCCAAGCGTGTGGATTATGACAACCCCTAACTTTTAAGAGGGAGACCTGTTGTTCAGCAGTGGACGTGTTTCAGCTGCTAATAATAATGATATTATGCTAATGATAATGATAGTATGCTAATGATAATCATATTATGCTAATGATAATGATATTATGCTAACGATAATGATATTATGCTATGCGAAAAAGAGGTAACATTAAGTGCAAATTAATACCTATTGCCGAGTCACAGTTGGATGTCCATTGTCTCGTCATATAAAAGACAAATCTACATACATACATAAAATCACACCTTTTTCCCGTAGGGGTAGGCAGAGCCCAAGGGCCGCTTTTCGCCTCCGTGAGAAACGAGACGTGATGGGTGGCGAACCACATCGCCGCCATTTTGGTTAATTAATTTATTTATATGATTGACCATTGCGTTCTCACGAATACGGAGGGGAAAGGGAAGGGTAGGTGTTGTGAAAAGGAAGATTGGCAAGTTAGAGTGGGAAATAGGAAAAGTAGGATATTACCGCCCAGGAGGGCAAGGGATGGGACAGTAATAGCTAGGGAAGCCGGGGTCGCATACCCGTATACTAAACCACAACTACCGGACAGGTAAGTTGGGATGAGTATCCCATGACCAAAGACAAATCTAGACTAATATAAATAATTTAAAACAAGTATGATAAATACACAACGAAATTATTTTTAGACAAACATTTTTTTTTTTTTCAGTTATACACGTAATTTTGTATGGTTCATTTTGACGGGAATCATAAAGCTAATAAAATGTAAGAAGCTATTTATTTATCATCATATTTTCTACTACGCAAGTAGGTATAATAACTTTATTTAGTGTGTGCAATTTGTAATATACAATTTTCATAACTTAAGTATTTTTACAAATAATTTGCTACAACCATTAATAATATACTTACATATTATGTTGTGAAAAGTAAAAAAAAAACATTTATGTGTTCAGTATTTTTAAGAACAACAATCAATTAGGTTTTAATAATTATTAATCTTTGTTTTTATATACTCGCAATTTATTAGTATAGCTCCATTTAGTATACCTAGTAAGTTCGCTTTGCTTCAAATCTTTTTATTTACGAGATTAGTAGAGTTTGAGTAAGAATGAGATAAAGATAAAATGCCGTGTCGTTAGTTTGCGACGTGACCTCTGGCTAAGTACATACGGCTTATATTTAATCTTAAAAAAAAATATTAGCCAAATCCGATAGTTTGTAGACATCGTTTGTAAGATTCGTTTCATAAATCTCTATGTAAGCTTAATAAAATTAATAAGTTCATAAGTTTTTACGACTTTTAGTGTATAAGCACATAATTAGTTAATGTGGGTTAGGCAACAATATATGAGTACTACATTAGACTGTGAATATATTGCTAGCGGGTCAGGCAGCGAGAGCGGGTGCCGGATGTGCAAAAAACGCTTTCCGACTTGCGATCGCAGTCTTCTAGGAGCGAATCAACAAAAGGCTCGTCGTCAAAACGCTACTGGCGTTTTCCGAACTTTATACTGTTGCGGATTCCGCTAGCCCGTTTCACAATAACTTGACTCTTATTTATTAGGTGATAAAGAATATGTTTACCAGAAAATTTTAAGTTAGTGTTAAGAAGTAGCATATGGTTGAGTTATGGCTCAGTCCTTGAACTAAATTTTGTTTTAACCTTTCATTTGAACCAACGATTCTTGAATGGCATGTCAATGGCAATGGCTTGAGACAGGAGAATGACATATTACAGTTTTTTTTTAAACTAACCTAAAAGTAGCGAGACAGGAAAGACGTTCGTCTAATGTTATGAGACATGCTTACCAATAGACAGCTGCATTGCACTTTTGCTCGTCACCTGAGACATTACCTGTTAAGTATCTTGTGTCCGGTAATTTCGCTAGCTACAGATCCCTTCACACTAGAACACAGCAATGTTTACACACTGCTGCTTGGCAGCAGAATATCTGACACTGCGGTGGTGACTACCTGGACTTGCTCCTTTGCACAAGGGATCTGCTAAATGTTAGGTATGAAACTGGTGTTTATTTTAAAATAATATTTTATTTAACAAGTTACCTATTTGATTTATAATAAAATAACTGACCCGCCCAGCTCCGCTCGCGCTCTTTCACTTTGCTGAAGATCATGACATGATCAAATGCATAGTTTACCATTCATTTTTATATATATAGATTATATTTTATAATATTTTTTTAATATTTATGTATATAATATAATCAAATAAAATAAATCAGTTATCCGGTTCCCATTAGTAAAAGGCTCTGTCCAGCTTGTGATCAGATGATCGTTGTGGATCGGTTCATTATATTATTATTACCTACAATAAGCCTTCAGTCCGGTTTAAAAAATTTGCTTCTTCATTTATAATAAGGTCAACTAAGGACTGGATCAGTTTACTTGCGTTGGGTTTTGTTTAATTACCTACCTACCTAAAGCACATAGTTTTACAATAGGTATTATATTTTCTTGTTTATAGTGTAGTACTATGTGACATGTTTAATAGTCGGACATATACTATTTGATGTCCACTCGTAAATATATTGAAGGCAATAATTTAAGATAATAAAACACAATATACCAAGAAGAATAAAATAAAGTTATTGGTTAAGAATACTGTTGAATTGTATGTTGTAAAAACATTTTTGAACTAATACTTAAGTTTTATTTAAGTCATTACTTCCAATTTCAAATTTGACGTTATCTTCAACCAACTCAATTGGAATTGGGATTAGGACGAATAAGAAATATTGTCTAACAAGACAATATTTCTCGTATCTAACTAGATTATAAAGGGAAGAAGAAGGGGAAGAAAGGTTCTCGAGTGGCGACCATGAACCGGAAGACGCAGCGTAGGCAGGCCTCCCACTAGGTGGACAGACGACATTGTACGCGTTGCAGGTAACCGGTGGATGCCAATCGCCAATTGTCGTTCATTATGGCGGTCAAAGGGCCTATGTTCAGCAGTGGACGTCTTCCGGCTGGTGATGATGATGATGATGAGATTATAAAAGTTAACAAACTCAGTATAAATTTAATTACGGTGGAAGGTGGATAAATATTTGTCAAGTACGTTTCTTTGTTCCTACTCAATTACTAACGTACTCAAGATCCACTGAAACGTGAGTGGAAAATGTACGGTGAGAGACATTTCTAATTGATCACCATTAGGATTATAATCACTTGCACGAGCCGGTCCAAAATAAGTATACCACGTTTTTATTTTTTTAAACATATATTGCTACGATTCTGATTTTGTAAAGAAAAAACGGGGTATACTTGTAGGCGAGGTGAGCGTACGTAACGCCCTTCAGCTTGCACGTCCTTCAAACGATTTTGTCTAAAAACTGGTCAAGCGTTAGTGATCGCAACAGTATGCATGGAACACCTAGAACAGTGGAGATCTTGTTAACTGACACATACAACCCATGTCGACACGACGTAAATAAAGGTCTCATCAGACTTAATGAAGTCGTTATAAAGATCGTTTCGAAATTACCTACCACAGACCTACAATTCTACCCAATGAACTTATTTTTGTTCAGAACAAAAGAAACCTTATTTCACGTTCACCTTTTCATCTAAAAAAAACTTTTCCCACTGAAAAAATAACTACGTCAGTTATTGTTCAATGTAACAGATTTATATTTTTTCTTTATAAGAGAACCCCTCAAGCAAAAAGAAACCGTAATAACGATAGATACTTTTTGTGGCGAAATACAGAGGCCCTTATAAATACGACGTAATTCACAGAAGAAAATTTAATTAAAATTAAACGAATTTGAGGTTCGCTTTTTGACACCCGCTTAAAGCTTAGTAACGCTTGACAATTCACTCTTTTGAATTATAAGACACAATTAGGGGCTAGAATTTCCTTCTTTCTTTATTACTCGACTAAGTATTTATAAGAATCAGATATTTTATCTTCTATGACCTCTAGAATGATCTGAAGAAGCAAGACCACTTAACGGATAGAATGGTTTTTACTAGTAAAAAAACAAGTGAGAGAGAGTAACCGTATCCGGGTAAGAATAGCATCCTCCCATCTCCTCCCGTTCGGTGGACACCACAGGGGTGGTCAGAGGTGACTAAGGAAAATCAAGAAGACGTGTAGCAGCGTCTTGCTATTGGATACTACCTATGTGCGAATCCCAAGACGCCTGCCAAGCGTGGGTATTACTGCAACCCCTCCCTTCTAAGGAGGTGATACATAATTGCTCCAGTTTATCCAGGAAACACTTACAATTCTAAACTTAAAGCTTCAGCATCACACAGTGATACAACTATCAACAGACAGACGTGTCCTTATAATATGTATAACTACAAGTATTATAGAATGCTTATTTTCAAGTAAGTACCGTAGCACGAGTAAGAACGTCGAAAAGCATAATTCATATACACGACAATAGGGCTTATTCCACTTTTCCCCCTTAAAAATCCCCCCTAGGGGGGATTTTATAAAATATTTTTAATATGTTATTGTTTGCAACTCATCACAACTAATGTAGGCAGGGGTAATGGTAGTAGCCCTACCTCCCAGTCATTTTAATTTATCTTTATGTATCTAGTTAACGCTTAGTTAATTCTGTCAAAGATACAGAGATTTTTGCATTAGATGTTGGCTGGAGGGGCTGCGGCGACCGCTAGTGATGCTAGGTTGCAGCTATATATTTGCGCCCGTTTGCGGTGGAGACCATGGTGCCTTGGCCTTGGCACGGTTTGGTGAAAGAAATTTCATCCAAACTTATCGAAGTCTCAGAAGACCGTCGGGCTGGTAGCTTTTTCTGCCAACGTATAAGCTTGGGTATACAAAGAGGTAATGCCGCCAGTCTTTTAGGTACTCTTCCCTCCCAGTGCGGCGTCAACTTGGAGGAAGTTTTTTACCTAGTCTATGTATACATATTTGTAAATAAACTGCAAATATTTAGTGTCAAAAATAAACATGATTAGGTATTTATTATTTTTTATTGTCTTTTTTTTCTGTTACCGTAGGGGGGAAAATTGGAATATATATACAAAACTATAAGGGGGATTACTGGACTTTTTTTCACATTAGATTCCACTTTTCCCCCTTAGGGGGGATTTTTAAGGGGGAAAAGTGGAATAAGCCGACAATAGATACTATACCATCAGCTGTATTTATCGACATTTGCGCTTGTGACAGATCAAGTCCATCACTACTTGTCACAAGTTGAACAAAATACAATTTAATTAAAAAATTGAATGTGTTTATTATCACTCATTTGAATGTCCGTCAAATTAAATATTGGTATTGGTATAGCGGGCTGGTTTCCACAACTCCACGACAAAGCGCGTATTTTGCGTGCGGGTGGGAATAGATTTATTCGATCCACCCTAACTCCTCGAGAAAGCCCAGCAAGCGCTTGATGCCGCTGACAATCTCTAGGAGAGTACTTGGGTTTCCGAAGTACTTAGCCCTGGATGCGGCGACCTCCGGGCATCTCAGCAGCACGTGGGCCGCCGTTTCCTCTTCCTCCATGCACGCTCTGCACACACACAGAACACACACAAAACACAACACACAAGTAAACACCTTTCCACCATAGGTGGTGGAAAGGTGTTTATTGAATAATTCGTGTCCGGCAGTGGCTGCCGTGACTATGCGTAACCGTTGTTTTGATAGTCGAAGCAGCTGCTTGGTGAGGCGACAATCTATGACTGGAAGCGCCTCTTTGGCCTGTCTGCACTCACCATGATTCGTCCAGTGGTCATTATGTTTTGCCCTAGTGCGCTGTCTTATCAGGGTGCGTAAGTATCCGAATGGAATTGGCACTATAGGTTCGGGTCTTACATGGTCCATGGTTAATCCTCTTCTGGCGAGCTCATCCGCTGTATCATTACCGTGGAAGCCACTGTGTCCTTAAATTAAATATTATCAATAAATCTATCTCTAGACTAATGTAAAGTAATGATGTTTCACAAGGGACAGTCACGGGAATTAATTTACAGCATAAGTAAAATAATACATTCTATTATTCATTCAACCAAAATATTTATCTTTGTCTCTACTGAGAAGATCCGGCAAGTAATTACGCGGGCTTGTCTTTTTTTGACTTATTTTCCTTTAAATACATGTATTTTAACAATAACATAGAATAAAAAGAGTTTTATGTGCCGAAGTCGAGATCGCCCTGTTTCCACCTATTGAAAGCCCGGTAACGGAGGCATCCGAGCAAATTGTGCCGAATGTGTTAGATAAGTGAAATTTATGTGTAATGATATCGACTTGTGCCCTTATATCTCTGCATTTGGTTCAATAGCGCGGCTAAATACCGACTTAATTTATGAAGGCTGACAGTTCGTTTAAAATATTGTTCAGGCAATTAATGCGGATGTATCGTGATTAGTTTATTATTATGGGTAACTAGTTAATTTAACATTGAATGAATCTAAATGTTTAATATAATAATATTGTTAGTGCTACTTATTTAAAAAAAAAAGAAATCGGTCAAGTGCGAGTTGGAGTCGCGCACCGAGGGTTCCATACCTTCTTTGGACCTATTAAAGTTATTTTACTACTCGTATAATACCTCGGATAGCAAAAAATCAAACCATAGAACTCAAATTGTATGTCATGGTTTTTTTAAGATTTTAAAAACTAAACATCTATACTAATAATAAAACTGTAACAGGTCCAATTCTGTACATTGAAGATATTTTGAAAATTATGTTTGGAGGGCATTCTATAACCGATACTAAAGCCAAAAATGTAATTTTTTTTATTTTTGTCTGTCTGTCTGTCTGTCTGTCTGTCTGTCTGTCTGTCTGTCTGTCTGTCTGTCTGTATCTCGGCTGAGCATCACGCCGAAACTACTGGATGGATTGAAACTAAACTTGGCATGATTTGAGTTAATACTCCGAGGTAGGACATAGGATACTTTTTATCCCGACATTTGGTACGGTTCCCTTGGGAGAACCGAAGTCAAAATGTGTACTTGGTTATACGCTTGATCCGATTTTAACAATTTTTCATTATAATTATAATAAATATTTGTAAGGGAACACTCATAGACAGTTGTTAACAATGTTTGGAAATCGATCAGGTTAAGCAACGTTAGGTAAGGTCATTAAATAGATGGGTGACCGTTTAACCCCATTTGAACTAAACGTCTCCGTGCTTCGGAGAGCAAGAGTAAGGAGAGCAAGGAGTACAAAGTGGGTCCAAGTTTTTAACCGACTTTAAAAAAGGAGGTTTTGTATTCTATGCGAATGTATATTATTGAAAGTTTAGTCAACGTAAACACAGCGCGGGCGGAGCTGCGTGGGTCAGCTAGTTCTAAATAGAATGATGTTTCTAACATACTTAGAAACATCATTTTATTTTTTCTGTAGATAGATATATACTACCCATAATTATTTCAGATTTTCCTTCTACGAACTTCGGATATACGGTAAATTAATTTTTTTTTTTGCATTTGCGATGAGGTTGGGTAAGTAAGATCTAAAACTATTCCAAGTTTCAAATTGATAGCAACGGTGGTTACTGAAATATATAGGCGTGACAGACAGACGAAGTCGCACCATAAGGGTTCCTTTTTTACCTTTTCGGTATGGAACCCTAAACATCGTTATGTTTTGAGTTAAGTATTTAACATACCTACCGACCCTTAATCTAATCCCTTAAACCCTTAATTCTATCTAGTTCATTAGCCAAAAATCTTTGTCGCATTGCTAATTATTATTACATCTTAATGACGTCGTTAGCCGGTGTCTCTTTGAAGCCACTTGTTTTCATTTATGGTAAGATGGCCGTCATTATGGCATAAAGCAAAATCCTGTACACCATTATTGTCAACAGAGAACATTATTCTTGAGCCCTTTTCGAGCTGCGTGTAACTCATTTATACCCTTCCATTTTTACGGGTTATATTTACTGTTATTTCTATGTTTATTAAATCTCGGTTTAAGCCTGGTTTTTTTAAAGGCTTGCGAGGGTTAGTCTCATGTCTGAAGTTGAACATTCGGTGGACAAGTAGCTAGGGTATTACAGAAGCATTTATATACATGTTATGGACCTATTTATGTACACATAAACGGATTACTATCCCTTTGGCCTTTTAGTTTGTTGTAATTTTGTCGTAATTTATTGTTTTCTTCTTTTCTCCCTTGTTTTATGTTTCGAACGGCAGGACACACTATCTCAAATGTTGATCCTATTGTAACGAGACAAACAATGTTTAAAAAAAGTGAAAAAATTACACGCTCGCTAAGTTTCTTGCCGGATCTTCTCAGTTGAGGCCGCGTTGTGATCCGGTGGTAGCTTTTAAAAAAATGTCCATTCAAAAGTGCTAGCATTAAGCCTATTTGAAATAAATATTTTTGACTTTAACTTTGATTAAGATAGGTATATCATCGCGTCAACTATCGTTGGTATCTATCGTTGGTAAGCCAATAAAAGAAAAAGGGATATTATAATTATAGTTTTAATTTTAATTTTTGTTATAAGTATTATAAAGATGAAATATTTGTATTGGAGGTTTATAACGAATAAACTAAAAAACTACTGAACTGATTTAAAAAAATATTGCACCATTAGATTGCTACATTATCCCTGAGTTAAATAGGCTACATTTATTTCTACAAAATAAAATATCCACTGGTGCAACGCCAGGACGTATGATGAAAACAAAAACGAGTTTTACTAAGTATATATAATTTTAGTAACAAACATAAATTTTGATTAACCCTATTTTAAGAGGGGCTTATTAAATGTATCAAATTATTATAACTGAAATTGGATCTGTGTACCTAATCTAATTTATGTAACTAAAGAAAAAACAGTTACGCCAATAGCATGAAAACACGCTAACTCTATAAGCCTATAAAAGCCGTAAAGTTAGTTTCATTTCAATGTGTCATATTCGCGTAAATTTAATATCAGAAATCATTATTTATGCAGCTTAAGTGAAAAGTCACAGTGGCCAACACCCACACATTAATTCCTTGAAATACATAGATTTTTAGATCTGAATTTTAGTCCACTGACTTTAGTGCACACAACAAGCTATGGAGAGAGCTATGCTCTGAGTTTCTTTGCGCGACAGAATCCGCAATGAGGAGATTCGCCGAAGATCCAACGTCACCGACATAGCTCTCAGAATCTGCAAGTTGAAGTGGCAATGGGCAGGCCACATCGCTCGAAGAACCGATAACCGTTGGGGAAGAAAGGTTCTCGAGTGGCGACCACGAACAAGAAGACGCAGCGTAGGTAGGCCTCCCACTAGGTGGACAGACGACATTGTGCGCGTCGCAGGTAACCGGTGGATGCAAATCGCCAATTGTCGTTCATTGTGGCGTTCCAAGGGGGAGGCCTATGTTCAGCAGTGGACGTCTTCCGGCTGGTGATGTTGATGATGATGACTTTCGTGCCTTTACGTAAATTGAATTGCATTAACTTTATCTCGAATACATTCAGTATTCGAGATAAAGTTAATGGAACTGAAATAATGGAAATAAACACAAATGGAACTAATTTAATAATGTGCAATGTTACTCTTATTAATTATTAAAAATCTTGTGGTACTCAAAAGCAACATATTTTTTTTTAATGAAAAAGAGCGTTACGTCTCGTCTGCATTACGGTCTCTATACTTTAATTAAACATCGCAAGGACGTGGCGAAACTTGAAATAGCTCTACGTTTTCTTTTGAGAGAACTTTGACGGTCATTTCCTTTTGGTTTCCACTGTATAAACGTCTCGGTCAAAAGTTCTAAAACAGGCTCAATGAAAAGAAATTCACTTGGATGGCTTTTGCTTTTTTATATGCAGCCGGTAAAAAACGTATAATTAACTTTATAGTATTTTGTTTTATGGGACAATTTCACACACGGTCCAGTCACCAGACAACTGATACTAATACTTGTAAAAACTTGGTGCGAATTGAACCCACAATCTATTGAGTAGCGGTCAGCGTGTCTAACCACTAGCTAGACCAACAGCCCTGTTTCAGTGGAAAGAGGGAATTCAAGAAGACCAATTGTCGATATATTAAAGTTATATATGAAGTTAAATAAAAGAATAATGAATGTCGATTTGGTTTTCCTGCTATTAAATTTTATTTTATTATTCGTATAACTTAGTCCCCAAGTATCCGAAATTACGGCAAGATAGGTTACGTCATTGACATCTTAAAACTCTTTAACCCTTTTAACGTGTCTAATGAGCCTTAACGACCGTCGTCATCTAGTGACTTCAGCAAAAATCTGTGGAATAACCCTTCGATTTTATGTCAGGTCGTGGACTTCGCTATTATGGAAAGGGTCGCTTAATATAACCTAAAATGTTTTACTTCAACTAAAATGATAATTTTTTTTTATCTAAGTCTATTTATTTCAGTAAAAAATAAGAGTTAAAAAATAAGACAATACCTCAATAATCTTATTTTTGGTTCATTGGTTTATTGATTAGGCTTTTCTTTAAAATAATATATTAGTCATTTGGATTACAAGACATTTTAGTTATAGTAACGGATTAAGTCGAGCCTTGGCGTCGACTAAATTTTAAAATATTAAGTCTTGTAGTGTTAAATAAATAATTATCTAACTGAAAGTGTATAGTTAGCGGCAGGATAATTAAATTGACTTATTTTACATTTTTAATCATAATCATCTTCATCGGCAGCCAAAATACTGCTGAACAAAGACCCCCGTTAGGAGGAACTGGGTTGAAGGAGGGGTACATATTTAATGTTATTATTTTAAATTAAAATTATTAATACTATTTATTCATTCGGGTGTTTAGTTAAACTATTTAGCAATATAAACTACTAAAAGTAAAAATTCTAAAAAAACTAGAATCAGTTATACTGATGATAAATCATTCTCTAGACTTAATTCAATAAGATGTTCTAATAAAACGTGGAGATGTACACGAGAAGATTTATCGTTTCTAGCAATTCATAATTTGTGCAAAATGTCAAGGGCGTTGTTATTTCACTCAGAACAATATTGGTACTCTACATCGTCTTCATTTTAAATCAGGATTAATTTAATTTCTGTTCGTCTACTATAACCAAAGGCAATTTCATTATGATGTTTCATGAGTATAAATAATAATAACCTGTTGAAAACGAGATTGTTAACGTCATAATAATATTATACAGATTTACATTTTAATGAACACTGCGAACCTTTTGATAATTTTAATATAAATATAGTTTTAAATTTATTTATGATATTTATTTTAGTTTGTTTATTCATACCAACATAACCATGTCCATATGGTATGACCATATGACCGTTTGTGAATTATTCCGGTATCAAGAAACCCTGGTCTAATGATACAGGGTTAATTTACTAAAGTGACGTTATTTAATCCACCACTTTTGTTTTTAGAAGGTTATTAGTTTGTTTAAACTTAAACAGGTATGTGAAATGTTAAACAGTTCCAAGCCGTTCTAGGAGATATTAAGTCTCTTGAGCCCGTTGATTTCACCAGCTAACAGTAAGCCCTTCAAACCGGACAACAACAATGTTCACACAATGCTGCGGTGGCAGAATATCTGACACTGCAGTGGTGCCTACCTGGATAGTCCCTTGTACAAGGGGCCTATCAGCTAGTAAAATAATTTTGTCTGTTTTATGTTTGTCGCCTAATGCGGGGCAATTAATTGGATGGCTATTTTTTGATGATCATAAGAAATTACACGTAACATTTTTTACATACGTGACTTTTCATAAAGTATCCTGGCCCTCTTTTGGATTCAATATTAAAATAATGACTGACGCAATATAAGTCGAAGCGGTTGAATCCGAACTTCGAGCAACCCCGACACCACTGATAAAATCATTACAGTTTTTTAATTTAAATGCAGATGAGAAACCGACCGCGTTCGACCGAGACAGCCACGCAAAGTTTTTGAATCATAGATTTTTGTCCGATGGCCTTTATTCTTGCAAATAGAATCGGCGCCTGGACTGGCTCCAACATGGCCCGGTTTATTGCTGCATAAATCCTTATCTAGCCTCGGTTTTTGCGCAATTGCGCATCTGGCCGCTATCACGGGAAGATTAGAAGTCATCAACATGCTCGTTGCAGGACTTTTATCACGCTCTGAAAATAGAACATTCCTGATTGCACATCTGAATATGAACTTATAAAACTTGTTTCCTTTTTTTCTTTTGAAATATTTTGCACAGTTGTTATCATTTTAATAATGTATCTATTCATAATTCGTTTCAGCAGCTCTTATGGCAGTGTTCCTGCTTGGTACATAAACATTTTTATAACGGGTGTAAAGGACATCGTACCGAATTTTTTTTTATAAGATGTCAAATAATATCAGTTACAACATTACAGAAACCATTTTTATGGAAAATGACAAATGACTGACTTATTAATTTTCGAGTATGTAATGAATATATGCGGAATAATATTTATTTTTTATATTACATTGCTAATTTTCTAAAATAACAATACATAATTAATTGCCTATTAATTAATTGCCTATGTACTGTTTTAGTGCATAAAGAATAAATAAATAAACAAGTAAATAAAAGGAGTTGTTCCAGAAATGTATATAGCTTGGGCCAGCACCATGTACACTATATGAATATATAACTCTGCAATATAGTAACTGTTTTGTAATGTTCTCTTTTTTTAATATTGCTTCGTTTTCTTGTACATTTAATATGTCTTAGTCAAGGAGAGCAACACAAAAGAGAATATAATACTACTGTAGCAACACCACACAATAATATGAGGGACCGGAAATACGTAACTCAAATGTAATTTTGACAACAACTGACTGAGTGAACATACCTGCAATTAAAATTGTTGTGAAATAGCACTAATACGACGGATTCCAATCCAAATCACAGCCGATAATCAAAACAGGAAAGCCCCGGGCCATGAAAGAAGCAATCAATTAATGTTCGTAAACTTAAATAATCACTAAAAACACCGAAATAATAATATGTACTCGCGTAAACAATCTATTACGAAACGTCATATCTATAGCATAAACTGTCAAGTAGTAAACTGATGTCAAACGCAACTGTCATGGCTGCCCTAAAAACAGGGTGGACTTACTAAATAACTCCATAAGTAATCATTTACGTACAATTCTACTCTGCTTCAAATTAATTTACATGTATTATTATGAAACTCTCCTATGTTTTTCCTATTTTTCCATGTAGTGTACATAGTGGTGGCCCAAAATGGAACATCTTCTTTTCCACAAATAAGTAATTTATTGTTTTTAAATTAAAATTATGCTTTATTATACCAATTATGATATGAAAATTTTCAACACTAGAGTGTTCAGAATCATGTACCTACTGGATCACTGGTATCGGTTTCCGGTACAATGTCCCTTACACCCAGTATAGTTGGTAATTGCTAGTCATAGATGATTAATATAAATTATATAATACGCGCAAATTACATTTAATTTTGTAAAAAGATGGTTTATTATTGCTACTGATTATCGTTAATTTGCAGGGACATAGAGGCAGATTAAAATTAAACAATTTTAGAATATTTCCCAGTACACGCGCTTATTATAATTATAGAAGAAAGGCTGTCTGTGACAGCGTATATGATAAAATGATCAAAGTAAACATTTAATAAGGTTCTACCTTAACAAAGGGAGCTCCACTAACTTAATTGCTCCACCACCATACCGCTCTATTTAGGCTCAACATATCTATTTTATGCGAGGCTGTGAAACTGGAGATTAACGGAATATGATTATGAGCTGCAATAAAATCGGCGTTTGGTGAGCTTTACGAGACTCTCGTAAACGAATTTAATTAGAGTGCCTGTGTACGCGTGATGTAATTAAATTAATGGGATTCATTCCGTTTGTATAGTGACATTGATCATATTTGCGGAAGGCGTCATAAGATCGTTTTGAGCGTTCACATAATATGTCAATATTTGATGATCATTTATTTCAGATGCGGATGGAATGAAGTGATGCTTTTGTAGATATTGGGTTTTAAAATATACGTATATATGCTTTTGCCCGTGGGGTGCTGGTTAGAATTGCATGTACCCATACCCTCTCATTGGGTGTGGCGACTAAGCGAGAACAGGAAGACGGCAGCAGCGTCTTTCTTTTGGATTTATCTTCCACCTTATACTGTGATTCCCAACCCGCCTGCCAAGCGTGGGGATTATGTCAACCCCTCCCTTCTAAGGAGGAGAACTTAGTTCAGCAGTGGACGTCTATCGGCTGCTAATGATAATGAGTTTTAATGCGCCCTCCGAAGTACGACCAGTAATGGACCTGACAGATCGTTATAATGGCTCTGGTTGCATAGATTAGAGTTTGCTTCGAGTATATACCTACACGTTTTATGCATAAAATATATGTAAGTAGGTAAGTACTCAACTCGAAGACTTTCAACTCGAACTACACAATCGCTTTCAGTGCCTAGCCGAATGCGAAACTGCGGACGAGTTAAACAATGGGTTGGTGCAAACTGTCCATGCAGTGGGGTCCAAGTTCTTTAAGACCCCACGCCGTAATAAGCCTCAGAAGCTCTCCAATCAAACCATTAAGTTAATGGCAACCCGGACTGAGATGAGACTGCAATCTTCAGCTGATATGTCAGAATATGCTGAACTCAATAGACGAATCTCGAAATCCATGCGAGTGACTTGCGTTCCTATAATACAGCATGTATTAAGGACGCAATTGAGCGGAACCAAGGCTCTAAAGTGTTCGCAAAGAATTCGTCTATTGGGCGCAGCCATATGACCAGGCTGAAGATCGACGACGGCAGTGTCATCTCATCGAAACCGGAGATATTGAGAGAGCTCGAGAGGTTTTACGGACAGTTATACACCTCAACACAGGAACCCATTGCTAGAACAGCTCAGGACACCAGAGCCAAAATAACCCGACACTACACTGAGGACATCCCAGACATCATCCTGTACGAGATTAGAATGGCTCTCAAACAGCTTAAGAACAACAAGGCGCCGGGTGAAGACGGACTCACATCAGAACTTCTGAGAGCGGGTGGAAAACCGGTACTTTTAGTCCTCCAGAAGTTATTTAATTCCGTCTTACTCGATGGTACTACGCCAGAAGCATGGCACGGGAGTGTGGTGGTTCTTTTCTTCAAAAAAGGTGATAACACCTTATTGAAGAATTATAGACCCATCTCACTCCTGAGCCATGTATACAAGCTGTTTTCGAGAGTCATTACGAACCGTCTCGAACGCAGGTTTGATGACTTCCAGCCTCCCGAACAAGCCGGGTTCCGAAAAGGCTTTAGCACCGTAGACCACATACATACGCTCCGCCAGATTATACAGAAGACCGAGGAGTATAATCGGCCATTATGTCTAGCGTTTGTGGACTACGAGAAAGCCTTTGATTCAATCGAGACCTGGGCGGTATTGCAGTCCCTCCAGCGGTGTCACATTGACTATAGGTACATCGAAGTGTTGAAGTGTTTGTACAGCAACGCCACCATGTCGATCCGACTACAGGACGAGAGCACGAAACCAATCCCATTGCAGCGGGGCGTGAGACAGGGAGACGTTATTTCTCCGAAACTGTTCACGAACGCATTGGAGGACGTTTTCAAGCTCTTGGACTGGTACGGATTCGGCATCAACATCAATGGCGAATACATCACTCACCTTCGTTTTGCCGATGATATAGTCATTATGGCAGAGTCACTGGAGGACCTCAATACAATGCTCAGCGACCTCAGTAGCGTTTCCCAACAGGTGGGTCTTAAAATGAACATGGACAAGACGAAGATCATGTCTAATGTCCATGTTGCACCCGTACCGGTAGCTGTTGGGAACGTTACACTCGAATTTGTTGACCACTACGTATACCTAGGACAAACTATCCAGTTAGGTCAGTCCAACTTCAACAAAGAGGTCGCCCGAAGAATCCAACTCGGATGGGCAGCGTTCGGGAAACTACGTGACATATTCTCATCAGAAATTCCGCAGTGCCTGAAGACAAAGGTTTTTAACCAGTGTGTGTTGCCAGTGATGACATATGGTACTGAGACGTGGTCTCTAACAGTTGGCCTTTTGGAGAAGCTCAGAGTCACACAACGTGCTATGGAGTGAGCTATGCTCGGAGTTTCTTTGCGCGACAGAATCCGGAATGAGGAGATTCGCCGAAGTACCAAGGTCACCGACATAGCTCGTAGAATATGCAAGTTGAAGTGGCAGTGGGCCGGCCACTTCGCTCGAAGAACCAATAACCGTTGGGGAAGAAAGGTTCTCGAGTGGCGACCACGAACCGGAAGACGCAGCGTAGGCAGGCCTCCCACTAGGTGGACCGACGACATTGTTCGCGTCGCAGGAAACCGGTGGATGCAAATAGCAAATTGTCTTTCATTGTGGCGGTCTAAGGGGGAGGCCTTTGTTCAGCAGTGGACGTCTTCCGGCTGGTGATGATGATGATGATGAGGTAAGTACTGAATATCGAGATTGGCAGACCTTATCTTTCGGGACGATAATAATTATTTTTATGTTTTTCTACTAACAAGTAGCATATTACTAGAAGCCGCGGATATAAGTAGCCCCATTAATATGGAGCTACTTTTATGGATTATAATGCTTACAAGCTTATGATACTCGCTTACAAAATAAATAAAATTTCTGTATAATTAGGAGAATACTACTTCAACCCGTAAAAGATTTTCATTTACCAGATAAATGGTCCAAAAATATTAAGAATTTCAATTTGTTATTACAACTTCATTCTGCACAGCTACGCTGCTTTGAGTTAAGTAATGTAAACGCTGCGTAAAGAGATCTAAACTGTGTATGTTACATTATTCGTACGTTCTATACATAACATAACATTTGTGATCTTACAAAACACTAGAAAATGTGGAGGCACCGGTTAATTAACTTCTAAAGATACATTCACATAACACGCGTTCACAACTACATGCATTTTATTCAAGGCGTACTCTAATAGTAACGCACCTTTTTATAACACGCGCGGTCAACGCTTTTTTTGGATGATAATCGCTGTTAGCCGCAGATGACCATTACAGCTTGGCTGGACAACAGAGGCAAACGCTTGAGGAGGCGAGCGCCTTAAGCACTCCAGCCTGAAGCGCGTTCAACGCCGTGCGTTTTACCGAGTGTCCTAATAGAACGCGATCACGCGATCATCGCGCGAACGAACGACGCGACCATCGCACGTTCGCGCGAACGCAAAAATGAGTATCCTAATAGAACGCGACGCGATCATCGCGCGAACGAACGACGCGATCGACCTCGAGGTCAGGGCTACCAACTTGGTAGTTTCTCCCCTAGATTTAGGGAACAAAAATGACTAGGGATTTTCTTAAGGATGTTATATTATGAGGGGTATTTTTAGGTGGTATTCTGAATATATTTAAAATATAATCACCTAAGAATTTTTTTAAAAAATGTCGTACTTGAAATCGATTGATTAACACCAGTCTCACACGGCTCCTTTGTAGTCCCCACCATCACAGTGCTCACGGGGACGGAAGTAGCAGCTCCACCATCGTCCTCCTCGGAGTCGCCGCCGTACTAGATAGACGTCTAGGGGCTATTACTAAGATCATTGGTTTACTTCGCTATACTTAGATGAATGTTGCTTTGCTACCTTTTAAGTTTCAATTGAGCGCGTGCTTTTGACGGGGGTAGATATATTTTTGGTACGTTTGATTAGTTCGCTGAGACACCACCTAAAATGGAAACGGAAGCTTTATATACTGAATTGTTTATAGATGAAATATAAAAACGTGGTAAGGATAAGAAGTAGTGTATGTTGAAATTAATTCAATATTGGGTATAAAATCACCGGTAACTAAAACTGTGTCTATGTCAATCTTTGACAAATGTAGAGGGTTAAGTACTCATCGTCAAGCACCATTTGCACACTATACAAACATTTACCGCGCGTCTAACGCGTTTTGAGCGCTAGTCATGTGAACACACCCTAAAGCTAGATAGAAACTTAATTACGGGGTAAAAGGAGGTGATGAGGGGAGAAGCTACGCTACGCGATGCCTTAACTCGCATGGAGAGAATTTCAAAGGTCAAACGCTACGATCCTGCTCCTTCAGTAGGCGTATTGCTAATTGGAGCGTGCTTCCCGGCTTTTATGTATGACGTCACGAAAGCTCGGCCTCGGATAAGCTGATAGAAACGTTTTTCTCGATGGCTGAATATAAAACTAATGTTTCGTACCGATATTGGGAAGTTGTCCAATGATGTCATGTATACGTGAGACGAGTGCTCCTATAAGTTTAGCTCAAAGCTCATGAATGTTATGCGTTTTCATTTTATACTAATAATCAGCTTTATAAGCTTCTTGCTTATACTAATGTTTTTTTTTATAAGACAGCTAAGGATTGGAATAGTTTGCCAGCGTCGGTTTTCCCATCTGATTATTGTGTGGGGGTCTTTAAGGCAAGAATAGGTAAATAGGCTTTTGATAGGCTAGTTTGCTTTACCGTCGGCGCTTTTCATTAGGTGGAATTGCAGTGAAAAAAGGTTATAATGAATAAAAATAACATAATAGGTGCTGGCAGCTTTCAGTTTTCGTTTTCGAATAATTCCTATTCGTACCTCAGAATTGGTACGTAAAATTTGAAAGCCTGAAAGTTTACGCTACCTAGAAATAGACAATACATGTGTATATTTCGAAAAACATTTCGGAAAATCCGATGATAAAACCAAAATACTACAATAACTTTCTGTTTAGTTATAAAATTATAATTCGCCTAGTTTACGCGTATTTTTTATGCACACATATACGCGTATATATATACGTGAAAAATTCCCGTGGAAATTTCACCCACATGAACGTAGAGATAAATCCCGTCTTTGCTCTATTGAAGCACGGAGAACGTGTTTAATCAACCTCCAATGAAACCGCATCATAGCGCGGAGTGATTTGCTCTCAGCCTGTATTAACTGTATAGCATCCATGTAATGTGTACTGTGTATTATGTGAAATGTTATTGTGTATAATTGAAATAAAACTAATTTCAATGGTGCGTGCGAGTAAAGATTTTAATATGCAAAGAGTTTTCTTTTGATACCTTCTCTATTAATAAACCATTTTTTTTTTTGACGCGGTGGAAATCTTTCAAAATTCCCCGGGAGCTGTGGGGCTCGACCGGGGTATGTGGGATTCTTACCCACTAAAACCCCCGCATGTCGCATCGGCACATGAGAGGGGGGGACCCCAGGGCTCTCCGGTGGGATCTGCACCAGGTGCCCCTCAGTGCCTTGCCTTTGAGCCCGCCGGGAACCAGTCACGGTGCTCACGGGGACGGGGGTCGCAAGCCCGCCGCCCCGTCCTCCTCGGAGTCGCCGCCGTACTCAATGGACGTTCAAAGGGCCCACACCCCGAACGTCCAGTGACTCCGAAAGGCTCTATTAATATAATAAACCTACGGCAAGGAAGCAGCTCAACTTTATGTTTTTTTCAAAATATGAATGATGCTTAGTCGTGAAAGGCACTGTAACTGGTCAAATTACCGGACACAAGAGCCTTAATAACTTATGTCTCGAGTGACAAGCGGTGGTTTGATGTAGCTGTTTAGAGGCATTGCTTCCATATTGATGCCGGTCACCATCAGGCGAACGTCTTGCTTGTCTTATCAGGCTGACAAAAAACTACTTTCAAACCCGGCCATCGCCGAGGTACCAGCTGGGGTACGCGGAAATAGCCTCCTCAAACGGCGAGATAGTATGTCCTTGGATTCGCCTTAGTTGTGCTTGTAGGAGTAACAAAGGCTATATATATTATACTTTAAAGTAAAATAATAGCCGTCGTCAGTCTCTATTCTGTATTTCTTTTAATTCCAAGAATATTATTAGTGGTATCAAAATGAAAGGTCTTAACGAGACCAGTTGAAATATAACGATATAAGTAGGTATACATGTTTATACGCACATTCAAATTTTTTGTACGTGTTACGTAAAATGTAATTACCTAATGTAGGTACATTTTGTGTGTTTGCAGTCGTGCTTTTTGTGTTTAGTTTCAGTGATCAATCGATAACAACAAACGATTTAGATACCATGCAGCGATTGGCTGCATCTCAATGCATATTTGATACAGCCGCTAAATTGTTCGTTACACGTTAAATACAGCGCTCGAAAGTAATGAGTTGTTAAAACGCGACGCAGCCACAAAATCGCTCACCGTTAATGCTAAAACTGTCGTATGTGCTCTAGCTCTCTAGAAACGTGTATAAGCACATAGATAGCACCGGATTCTATTGTCTCCTTCCTCATTGCGGAGTATAATATACACTCGAATTGAAACCGCAGCGCTGTGCGGCATCGGGCTTGGCGTCGGCTCCCTATATTAGCTTTATTAATTCTCTCGATCTCCTGCTGCTGTGTGTATTCATGAAATTTAGTAGTAAATCTTAAATGATTGTAGCGTGTATCTTCTCAATATGTCACCCAGGTGATTTGATGCCAAGGTGATCAAAGTAGACTAATTAATTCCACTCGAATCACCCAGCTCAAATCACCCAGTTGATTTGATTCCGAGGTGATTAAAGTGGAATAAATTGTTCCACTCAAATCACCCAGCTCAAATCACCCAGGTGATTTGATTCCGAGGTGATCAAAGTGGAATAACTTGTTCCACTTTAATCACCCAGGTGATCAAAGTGGAATAGACCCATTATTTACCACTATCAAAAGGTAATGATCCCTAGATTTTTTATTGAAACCTGCTTTTCAAAGGACGAGATCTGAGTGCGGAGATGAATAAAACCTTTTTAAAAAAAAATTGAACCGACTTCAATATCACTGAAAAGTATAAAATAATTTAAATATTATTGAAGTTGGTGTTAGCGTACCTGCTGTGTATATTTGGCACCAACTTCAATAATATTTAAATTATTTTATACTTTTCAGTGATATTGAAGTCGGTTCAATTTTTTTTTAAAAAGGTTTTATTTTAACCTTTTTAGTGATATTTTCATATATAAAGATTGAACCATCGAAAACCGTAAAATTATCTAGGTAGGTTATGATCACATTATCGTCTACATAGTTTTACATAATTCATGTTTCTTCAGAAAATAATATCCGGTCGTAATGAAATTTGCATGGAAACATCATAGTAGTTTACTCTCTCGAATAAAAAAAGAATCATCGAAATCGGTTCATAATTGTCAGAGCAATGTAATGGAGAACATCAGTTTTATGGTTTTTACCAGATAAATTCATTCATTCCATGGTCCTCCAGGAAGTTCTTATCCGGTTGTAATAAAATTCATACAGATTCAATACAGTGGTTTCTTCTTTCGAATAAAAAAAGAATCATTGAAATTGGTAAATATTTGCCAGAGTTATGACCATTTTTGTCCGACCGAGCGAGTCCGAGCGACTAAAACGTCATCTATATAGGCTTTCTTGCAACTCTCAGTGCGCAGTCACCATTCTTGTTTTTTTAGGAACTACTTATTACTAAGCAATAATTTTTTTATGGGACCCAATCAATGGATTGAAGAATGGATGGAAGAAAGATTTTTTCAAATCGGTTAATAATTGCCAGAGTTATGCGCGAACATACATAAAAAAAAAAAAAAAAAAATATATACAGACGAATTGAGAACCTCCTCCTTTTTTGAAGTCGGTTAAAAAGAGAGAGATTATATTTTGTTAAGTTTTTAACCTAGATAAAACGGTAGTTTTACTACAGTGCTCCTTCACGCCGTAATATAGCAATGTCTACACAATGCCCCTTAGCGGACCAGCTTAGGACTTAGCCCCTGACACTGTGGTTGTGCCTATCAACTTGTACGATCCCTTCCACAAAACATACGGGGTGTAAGGGACATCGTACCGAAAACCGATACCAGGGTACATGATCAGGGGATCAGCCGCCTCAAGGGAAACCAGTCTCGCCAAGCTGGTCTAAGTTGGCGGCTCATTCAGATGTACTCAGTGCCCCGCCACTGCAGTAGACCCGAGGAGGAGGAGGAGGAGGAGGAGGAATGATTCTGAACATTCTATTGTTGAAATTTTTCATCGGCTTTTTCATGAATTTCCATAAAAAGCCGCTTTTTTAATAAAATTAGGATAACATCACTATTGGTAAGTATAATAATAAAGCGTAATTTCAATTTAAAAACAATAAATTACTTATTTGTGCAAAATAAGCAATCATCAGCAGCCGAAAAGTCCACTGCTGAACAAAGGTCTCTCTCTTAGAAGGGAGGGGTTGCCAAAATCACCACGTTTGGCAGGCGGTTTGACTGAAATTAGCAATGTAATTTGATAAATAAATATTATTCCGCACGTATTCATTACATGCTCAAAAATTAACAAGTTAGTCATTTGTCATTTTCCATATCAATGGTTTCTGTAATGTTGTAACGGACAATATGTGAAATATTATAAAAAAGTTTTCGGTACGTAGTCCCTTACACCCTGTATATCTTACAATGTAAGGCACATGTAAGGCTTCTATGTATTCATAGGTTACATAACATTTGGTACGTATTTCATAGACAAATCCGGCGGATCTGCCGGCCTTCCTGAGATAACTGTACGCTCGAGTTCACTAATCGCTAATTCACACCATTGCCCTTGGGAAAAACCGCGTTCGTTGCCCTAATTGTATTTAGTCACGTACACAGACTTATACAGTTGTATTGGTACGTTTAATCCTTAATTTATCTTAACTACTAAAAGACTAGCAGTCTCAAGGGGAATTAATATGCCTGTGAGACCATTGTCGTTGTGATAGTACAAGGGATGGTCCAGGTAGGTACACATGGCGACACCTCAACCTAGACTATTTGGACTTTGAACTATTAGAAGTTGAGCGCTGTGAATCGTGCGCAAGGGTGTGATGTTTTGTTGTTATTTCGTCCCACTCGGCGCGTACAGGGCGCCCGCCGGCATCAGCATTCCCAGTCCCTTTCTAACAATTCTCTGTGTTGTATGTAGCGTGTGTATAGCATAGCAGTGACAGCTTAGTAGGCGAGCGCTTGCCGTGGAAACAAGGTGAGCAGGTTTGAACCCCGCCTCGCACCTGTGATTTCTTTAATTAATCAAGTGCGAATCGTCTTTGTGCGATTGTTACTAGCTTTCGGTGAAGGAAAACATCGTGAGAACACCTGCATGTCTGAGAAAGCCTAACTAGCTTTCAAATGACGTGTGAAGTCCGCCAACCCGCACTTGGTCAGGCTGGTGAACTATGGCATAAGCCCTCATCATGAGGGGAGGCCCGTGCCCAACAGTGGGACATAAACTAAGGCTGGTATTATTATTTATGTAGGGTAGTTATCGGTAGTAGGGTAGGGATAGCACTTGATGTGTAGCCGTGTGTATCACCGCAGTGTTAGATATTCTGCCGCCAAGCAGCAGTGTGTAAACATTACTATATTCCTGTGTAAAGGGCACTGTATTTGGTGAAATTACCTTGGTAATTTTTCTTTTCTTCTTATAACCCGACGAAAGGTTCTCGAGTGGTGACCACGAACCGGAAGACGCAGTGTTGGCAGGCCTCCCACTAGGTGGACAGACGACATTGTGCGCGTCGCAGGTAACCGGTGGATGCATATAGCCAATTGTCGTTCATTGTGGCGTTCTAAGGGGGAGGCCTATGTTCAGCAGTGGACGTCTTCCGGCTGATGATGATGTTATAACCCGACGAGAAAATTTACCAAGTTCCCAGCGCTAATATTCGTAGTTCTCATTAGTACTTAGCATCAACGCTAACGATACGATATGTATGCATAACTCTGTCCATAAACATCAATGAATACCGCTGACATTGATCCTGAATGTCCATAAAAACACCCGAACGGGTCTAACGATGAAAAAGCGTGCAAATAAAGCACAAATGTGGGGGCGGGAGTGGAGGTGAAAAATCGTAGACAAACCACACAAAAATCATTCAAGCTAACAGCATACAGGGATCCGCACTTTCGGCTCGTGACCTATGACTCGGCCATTTATATTTGCTGAATCGCGGTAGAGGCTTTAGTAGGAAAACATATGTGTAATACTGCATACTACAATGAAATTTAATACTTAAAAATACTTTGTTTAACCTCTTTCTCTTCTTTTTGTTAATTAAATCGACGTCTAGATAAAGCAATCAACTGTACATCAACGAAACATAAAAATATAGACAGTAATTACCTATGTCTCTAATTACGGCTAATTGCAATTTTTTTCAGAAAACCTTTTGATGAAAGTTCGATATTAATACTGACAGTTCGTATTGTAGGTACCTACCTACTGCTATAAAAAGAAATAAGGTGTTAAGTAACTTAAATAATATTGCATATAACATTATACAACACATTTAAAGTTCATTGACTAAGTTAACAAACTAGATATCACATAAAATCAATAACAGATAGGTTAAGCAGGGGGAATAGCGCTCACTGGGTAATGGCGCTCACCTCTGTAACTTTGTCAAAATGGAAGATAGGAAATCACCGCGGCGCGGCGCTTGAAGTGCGGGGCTTAAGGACTTATAACAGGCAGCGACGCAACCGCCCGTACCCGAGTCAGCTCGCGGCATGTGACTGTAAAGTGTGTTTCTCCGTGTACAGCAGCTCTGATCTAATTTTCCATTTGGTCTATACTGTGTGGCTGCGACGCTCTTACTAGACGTAGATTAAGCCTTCTGGGAGTATCCTACACTAGACAGATGATTATGTATGGTTTAAGGTTGATTTCACGCTTAGTACTGTAATGAAAATGGATCTTACTAGATATTCTTCCAAAAAACATATGTGATCGTCATTACCCCATAGCCTTAGCAGCATTACCCATAGTCAGGGGCAATGGCGCTCAAACCAGTTTTTTAATAACAGTTTGCCACTACTTATAAGTCAAGGATAAATATGTTTGGTGTTAAAATGTTGATTGCTGAATAGGTAAAGAACATGTAATGTTTTAAAATTTTGAAGTAAAATCAATATTTTGAAAAATACAGCGTATTTTCCTTAAGTGAACGCCATTCCCCCGCCCTACCCTAGTTCTTTGAGCAAGTTCTTTAAGAACGACAACGTTTGAGTGCACCTAGTGATACAGACACTGCATTTTATAAACGAACCGTAAAGAGTTGTCAAAGAAAAGACCTCGGAAGGTGAAATGCATCGGTGTTTTTTCACATTTTTTTCCGTTAGAAGGTACCTTGACTACTGACTAGCACTGAATGAAACCTTTGATAAAAAATTCTTGGATTTTTACGTGCATTTATAAATAAAACTTTGACGTACTATTAATACTAATAATAACCCGGTAGTTTCTTAAAACGGGCCTCTACGTAATGGATCCGTCACCACGCAAGCCTTTAAAAAGACCGGGTTACATCCCGTGAGTAAATATACTTACCCATGAAAATAATAATAAAATTACATCTCCGTTATATTGAAACCACAGTAACTTTCATTTAGAATAATTAAGATAGTCGAGTAATTCTTAAGTAAAGTACCTACTCTTTAATAAAATTACGACCACAATGGTAAATCTGCAAAAATTAAAACATGCAGAAGATATTAACCTACAAATTGTAATATTTGCGGTATCTAATTGTTTCGTCCAGTACTTTTGCAGTCTAAGTTTGGGAGACTTTACTTTATCTGCAAACAATTTAGTAATCAACTAATTAGGCTTCTATTTAGACTTATTTAACTTATTTAGTCGGCAAACGTAGCGTGGGACGTCCGCAAGCTAGATGGAGTGACGACATACGTAAAGTGGCGGGCAGAAATTGGATGAGAAAAGCCGAGGATCGTAGTCGGTGGCGTGATATTGGAGAGGCCTATGTCCAGCAGTGGACGACTGTAGGCTGATGATGATGATGATGATGAGCTGTGAGTAACTAATATTGAACAAATAAACGACCCATTTTCTAACAGCGCATGTTTCTGTCCCACTGTTGGGCACGGGCCTTCCCTCAAGATGAACGGGATTAGGCTATGGACTATGATCCACCACGCTGGCCAAGTGTGGGTTTGCGGACTTCACACGTCATTCGAAAGCTAGCTAGGCTTTCTGCAGTTATTCTCACTATGTTTTCCTTCACCGAAACTAATAACAATCGCACAAAGACGATTTGTACATGATTAATTTAAGAAATCAGAGTTGCGACTTGGG
The DNA here is from genome assembly GCA_911728495.1 of Furcula furcula. Taxonomy (NCBI): domain Eukaryota; kingdom Metazoa; phylum Arthropoda; class Insecta; order Lepidoptera; family Notodontidae; genus Furcula; species Furcula furcula. The sequence goes on from OU452250.1 coordinate 10,763,181, forward strand.
GTTTGAACCTGCGCACCTTGTTTACCAAGGCAAGCGCTCGCCCACTGAGATGTCACAGCTTTTTAACCGACTTCAAAAAGGAAGAGATCCTCAATTCGATTGTGTATATATATATTATTAAACTAACTTGTTATCCTCTAATTCTATCCAGTTTGATGCTAAACTTTTACTTTTAATATTACTGTCATTACTTAGAGATAAGTTTTAAATGTCGGCATCAATCAAGTTTACCGTTATTTAATACACATCCTGCGCCTCTATCGGCAGGGTAAAACGACCCTAATTAAGTCTTTTACGAGGTATTCGTAATCTGCCGAACGTTGATTTTATTGGTCTATTATGCATTAACCCATTAATCTTCCTTTTCATAGCTTAACATTAATAGATTATTCGTCGAAAGGTCTCCTGCAACACCTTCACCTTTATATAAAGTATTTAGAAAGCCTTTTGTTTAAAAAGGTTAAGACTAGCTTCTGAGAGAAATGTTTACCGTCTTGATTGAATGTTCGTTCAAAGACGAAAGTTTTTCATTTTGCTTCATTCTATCTTTGATTTTATGAAGTATTTACAAAGATGTTCTTAATTGGTAGGTATTATTTAATTACTTTTAATCAGAATCTCAGCAAGCTGATTCTTACTGAGGTCACATGCGTACGACCGTTCGCCCTTTGCGAGACTAGGTGAAGTTAAAGGCAGTTAGTTCTATGTATTGGATACTTTTATGCAATCTAGTGCAAATTTGGTTATTCGCAGGATCGTACACGTAAGTAGTCGGGTCGTATCGGGTCTCTTGAGCTTGATGTTAACTTCGCCAGCAGTAGTGCCCTTCACATAGAAATACAGCAAGGTTTCGACGCTGTTGCTTTGCGGCAGAAAAATGTGGCATTGTGCTTGTCTCTTATGCAAAAGACCATCCAGACTGAAACCAAATACCCGGTAGTACTATGTTTGAGAAGTTTTTATGCTGTTGGGTACTATGGTGTTAAGCTTTACCTTTATGTTTGCTTCATTAATTATATATATTTCATTAATAGTATTAAAATCTATAAGAAAAACAAAAAGAATCTCGATTTATGTTGGCAGTCTCCACTCATGCACGGAATCATTCTGCAAGCGTTTCCGAAGCAAGACGACGTCAAATTTGTCGCGAGCGTGTTGTTATAACAGGGTCAACTGCAAATTTATGCAGATTGATCACAGGACTGCTCGGTGCGTCTCTATCTGCATTTAAGATAACAGTTGATTTAGTCTGATTTATATTTATAAATTCATTCCTCGTTGTATGATGAACAATTTACACCGCTTCAATTTAAAGTAGCCAAATATTACCTACATTATGTTTGTGGCATCGTGTAAGTTGTTCCATGAGACATGCCATATATGTAGCTAATCTAAAAAATATACATTACTTTACACATAAAAAAAAATGGTAATCTCGGTCGTATAATGTGTAATTCTTAAGAAATGATTAAACATGTCTCAACGCGAGTCGGTACACTGCTGACGAAATTAAATGAATCTTTCGAAATTCACACAAAATGGAATTCACATAATGACATTGTAGATGTCTGGATGACGTTCGCACTGTAGCTGTTCTTTATAAAAAGCAAATGTTCAGTGTTCTTCATAACAAGTGTTTTGCTGCATTGTGCAGTGTCGTACTGTAAAGGACTTGAATAGTTTGCCTTTGTCGTTCTTCCCCTTTCATTATAATCTTCAATCAGTTACAGGTTACAGTAAATTGTTCTTTATTAAGTTACTGCGCTTTATCATTCTTTACTGCATAGTCGCTTTACATCAGTATTGCAATTGTTTTATGTTATTTACAATGATATTATAAACCATAGATAAGTTATATCCCTACTAATGCGCCTCAAAAATTGTGACTAACTATATCCTTTCCTTATTATTATATATAGTTAAGGTATGATATCCTTTCCTTATTATTTACTTTTGTACAGCACTTTGTGCATTTCTATACTTATAATAAAACTGTAACAGGTCCAATTCTGTACATTGAAGATATTTTGAAAATTATGTTTGGAGGGCATTCTATAACCGATACTGAGGCCGAAAATGTATTTTTTTTAATTTTTGATTGTCTGTCTGTCTGTCTGTCTGTATCACGGCTGCGCATCACGCCGAAACTACTGAATGGATTCAAATGAAACTTGCCATGATTTGAGATCTTACTACGAGGTAGGACATAGGATACTTTTTATCCCGTAATCTAGCACAGTTCTTTTGGGAGAGGGGATTAAAGTCAAAATGGGTACTTGGTTATACGCTTGGTCCGATTTTATCAATTTTTCTTTATAATATAATAAATATTAGTAAGGGATCACTCATAGAGAGTTGTTATCAAGGTTTTGTAATCGATCGGGTTAAGCAACGTTAGGTAAGGTCACTATATAGATGGGTGACCGTTTAACGCCATTTGAACTAAACGGGTCCGTGCTTCGGAGAGCAAGTAAAAAGTGGGTCCCAGTTTTTAACCGATTATAAAAAAGGAGGTTATGTATTCGATGCGAATATATGTCTGTTATTAACAGTTTAGTTAACTTAAAAATAGCGCATGCGGAGCTGCGTGGGTCAGCTAGTTCTAAATATGCATGAAGGCATTTTACATGATTTTCAAAGGCACATGTCACGTTCGTTACATTTTACCGACGCGTGATTTACTGCTAATTCACCCAATTTGGGTGAATCTCGTTGTTTTACTTTTCGTGCGCTAAAATAGATATGCCAATATCTATTGTATAAAATATCATTGGTTATTTAATGTAAAAAAAATCTTAAGGCGTGAGAAGTGGACCATTCGTCTCACTGTGTAACCTCTTAATATTATAACGAAGACAAATTAAGTTGATAGTGTGTTCGTAGAACAAATATCTATACTATAATAAAACTCAAAGAGCATTTTTTCTGTACATTGAATATTTTTCCAAAATTTCTATGTGGGGATACTATACTATCGACATAGAGGCCAAAACAATTTTTGTTGGAATTATTGTCTGTCTGTCTGTCTGTCTGTCTGTCTGTCTGTCTGTCTGTCTGTCGTTCTGTTCGTCCAGGTATCATTTGAAAACCCGTGGATGGATTTTGATAGGACTTTCACTGATGTGTTGTGTAGAAGTCAAGGTGTAAGTTGGTATATAAAACATCACGCTATGTTTCATAGGGGCTAAGCAGTGAAACATTACTTGCACATATTACCACGTAATTTCCTTTGTATGTGAATAGGGTAATTATAGACTGATCAGTTAATCATTAAGATATGTATTATTACGCTATATACAATAGGGACTGAGCAGACATTTAGTTTGCATAAGATATGGCATTGGCGAAGGGTCAATTTTTGTAAGGGGTAAGCCGGTCCGGTACACCCAGGACATTTTCATTAGATTTCTGTATTGTTCTAAGTACTTTGCTGATAGAAATATGACATTATATCTTTCAAAAGTTAAAATCTGTAAATCCCGAGCGGATCCAAACTAGATTATGTATGTATTACAGTCGCAACAATAAAAGATGCAGAAACTTAAAACTTTCATTATCGAATATCATTAGACAGTAATTTACGATGTTAGCGTGATTTACATTATGAACAGCGCCATCTATCGGTGAAATTGAACATACAATAACTAAAGAACTAATCTATATATTTTAACAAAGAAAGTCGTGTTAGTTACACTATTTATAACTCAAGAATGGCCTAACCTTAACCTTAACCGTAACTTAGAACCAGTAAACGAACATAGGATACTTTTTATCCCGGTAGGTTAAGGTTAAGCAACGTTAGGTAAGGTCATTAAATAGATGGGTGAACCGATTTGTATGAAAGTGTGCATATCGGGTAGGTCTGAGAATAGGTCATACAGTATATTTCATACCGCTAGGTTAAGGTTAAGCTACATAAGGCAAGGTCATTAAATAGATGGGTGAACCGATATGTATGAAATTATGTGTGCATATCGGGGAGGTCTGAAAATAGGTCATAAAGTATATTTAATGCCGCTGATACCATGATTGACGAGGATATATAGAACGAGAGGAGGGTGCACGAGAGGAGAAAGAGGGAGAGGGGATTCGAGAAGGGGGCGATGGGGTGAGGTATCGGGGGAGTTAGGTGGAGTAAGGGGGGAGTGAGAAGGAGCAAGTTCGTAGAAGAGAGAGGGGGAGAGGGTTCAGAGAGGTGATAACAGGGTAGGAAGTGGGGGAGTGTGACGGAAACCGAAGCGGGAGGGGAAAGAGAGAGGAGAGAAAGAGCATATAATTAGATTTTTTTTATAAGAGAGAGAGATATGGAGAGAGATAAATCTAGGGAGGAGGGAGAAAAGGGGAGCAAAATGTAATAAAAGCGCGGGCGGAGCTGCACGGGTCAGCTAGTAATATAATAATATCCTGGGACAATTCACACACGGTCATCTGATCCCAAACTAGGCAGAGCCTGTACTATGGAAACCAGGCAACTGATACTAATACTTATATACTTTTTTTTTGGATATACATACTTATATAGATAAAACACCCAGACACTTGGTGGGAATCGAACCCACGACCTGTTGGTTAGCAGACAGGGTCACTAACCACTAGACCAACGGGCCCGTCTAAATATTTGTTTAGTGTAGGTTTATTTGCTTTGCTCTGATTCTATTAATGAATAATGTTTTTATTTAGGTAGATTTCAATACATTTTTGTGTTAAAAGGCATCAATAATGTCATGTTGGCCAACAAACAATTATACCATTTCTATCATTTTACTGTACTGTATTTTAGTTAGATTATCAAAACATATTGGACGCGTATTTTTATATATAACAAATCAATAAAAACTGAGTGTCAAAGTTCAGGGGTGGGGATCGTAACATCATGCCTCAGTAAAAAGTGTACGTAGGCTGATGTCACGCGGAATTTAGGCGCACTGTTATCTTCTCCCTTTTTTGTTTAATTACCAAAAGAAAAAATACGTGTCCAATATTTTTTGATTATGTAAATGACAAACTCATTAAAGTTTTTCAGGCATCTGGTATATTAAATATTTTATAAGTTAAACGATATTTGTAATCCAGAAACGTACCTAAACACACTACGCATATTTTTACTCTTATAGCTAAACATTTTTATAACATTCGTCGTGCACGCACATTACAAGATCATAAAAAAATATATTTTATTTATATTCGAAACATTCAAACGCGACTTGTATATTCAAAAAGCACAAAAGAACACTTGCTTGTACAATTTCGCGAGCAATAATGACTCTTTACGGCCGAGAATAAAGTAAAAAAAAATGTGAAGGGTGAGAAAAATCGCGTGGCTGGTAATAACATTTTCCTTTCGACGTCACTCTTGACGACAGCTTCCTCGCGTTATTTACATGGGAAATATCACCGTATTTTTCTTGCGAAGCGGAAATTTTACGCGACATGGAGTTTAAAGTGGAAAACAATTACTAACACAGACTAACACTGGATGTGGATGTCGTATAATTATATCATATCCAAGGAAGTTAGTCCAGGCTTAGCGTTAGCAAAAAAGTTATCCTAGCCTAGAGTACGTCAGCTAATAAAGACGTTAAGAAGTCTTTAGTTGAGGTACTCTGGACACCAATAAATGTATGGTTATAGAAAATTAAATTACTTTCATTTGATTGTGTTTTATTTCTAAATTAACCATACTACTTACCTATTTTAATAAAAATAATTTCTACAAAAAAACAGCTTTCAAAATGTAACTAAAAAGTTTGAAATAATTTCTAAGAATCAGCGGTTTTTACATCTACATAGTTGGGTGTTGACTACAACATATGTATTACATCTTATTATCAAAGACGGCGCCAAACTGGAAAACAATTAGGTACCTACTGCCATTGTAAGTCTTTGCTAGAGGTTAGGCGCCGACTTTAAGTTACATTTAATAGCATGTAGTAAATTGAACAATGTAATAAATAATAATTTGGTAATTTTTGGATATTATTTTTATTCTATAACTTCGTCATAACAATCTAATTTCCATTTACATACATAAAAATAAAACTATTATTTCCTTTGCCGTTGGTCTATTGCTAATATAAAGTAACACCTATAAAAGTGTGCGTTTCATTCAGTATGAGAATATCCTATTGTAAATGGTATGAAATATTGTATCGTTGGGGACGTTTCCAAAAAAGTTGTGATCGTAACAATAGCGCAAAAATGTCTTTATATGTCTAGAACTCAGTGCAGTGTCGTTCTCTGGATTATACACCCCTGCTATTATTTTACGCAAAATAACCTATTAATTGGCGTAAAATAGTCTTTAGGTTTTATGACGCAAAATAATAGCATGGTTGTTCATTAACCCTGTAACTGCGACGTGGTCTCTCCATAGAAATGTATATTAGTATAATGGAATAGTAGTGTAAGACTAAATTAATGAACGTTTGGCGGAAAGCCAGTGTGTCAACAGCGAATTCGCTTATTTGTCTATGAAGTTATTTTGCTGGTTTAAAAATATTTCCGCGAAAATGCGCAAGGATATAGAGAATATACGTATACTTGCGACCCGCTCCGTCTTTGCATGGGTGTATTTTAAGTTTTGATATAGATGAACCTTCAGTAAACGGTTATCTAAATGGTAATAAAATCCGCTTAAAAATCCGTTGCGTGGTTTAGGAGGAGCTAGCGGATATACAGACAGACAGACAGACAGACGCGGGAAACGACTTTGTTATATACTAGTTATACAATGTGGGGAAGACGATACGACAATTAATGAAAAATCTGGTAATACCGGTACATAGGGATATTTTGAAACCATCAAATAACATAGAAATTAAAATATATAATTTTCTAAACTATACTATAAACTATACTGCAGAAGGACGTAATCAAAACACCATTTGTAAATATTGGGTCACTAACCTCTGGTACGGGCCACAACAGCGCGGTCGGAAATACTCGTTCGTATGTTTCGACGCAATCACACCAAATAGTGACCTCTCTAGTATATATTTATGAGATTAATCACAATCAATTTTTCTAATCACCTAATAGACATTCGACTGAGAACATCATTACGCACACGAGGGTGAATTTATCGTCGTATTATATCCATCCCCAGATGGTAGATATAGAAGAAGATTTATATAAAATCATAGCGTCAGCCTTTTGCTCGAAGAAGTCTACAGGAGTCGGCTTGAGTATGAATGGGATCCCATACATAATATCCTCCCTTATAATGATTACCATCATCATTACATGTTGTGTACCGTTTTTATATATTTGACTTTTCTTGCCGCTCGCGCTAGAGTCGTTCTGCTGGTGGCTAATGTAATACTCGTATCGTTCCCAGTTATGCTTACCGAATATCGATACCTCTGATACATCACCTCAGTAATATGGCATTTATTTTCTTTGTGTGGTTAGCAAGTAATTTTCCGTCTTTGGCTTCGTCATCGTTTACTATCGGGTGGTATTATGCAGTAACTGCACATATATAGTATCACGTACCTATTCATTTAAATGCTGATTTTTTTTTAGAATATTAGAATTCAAATAAGTTATTTTTTTGACGCGGGGGAAATCTTCGAACGATCCCCGGGAGCTGTGGGGCTCGACCGGGATGTGGGATTCCTACCCACTAAAACCCCCGCGGCTGTCACATCGGCACATGAGAGGGGACCCTGGTCTCTCCGGTGGGATCTCCTTCAGTGCCTTGCCTTTGAGCCCACCGCCGGGGGGCGCATTGAAGCCCCCCGAGAACCAGACACGGTGCTCACGGGGACGGGGGTCGCAACCCCGCCGCCGTCCTCCTCGGAGTCGCAGCCGTACTCAACCATTAACAAACCTGCTACGACAATAGAAATAAAAATATGTAAGTACATAATATTTTTCAGTGTTCCCTAATGGCATCGTTTATTTGAAATGAATGAATTCATTCTGTGTTCTTCACAAATGAAAGTCACTTTAAAACAGACCCTTTTATCCTCAGAATTATTTATATTAAAACAGAGTAGAAAATCAAATCAAACTGAGATACTCGTAAACTTTGTTCCTCAAATTTAAGGCATACCTTAGAATGAAGATCTCAGGCCTTAAGGCTCCCACACATAACTGCGATGCGATGCGATGCGAATTCGCAGTTATGTGTGGGAGCCCTTACACGGAAACAAGATTAAAATTAAAATAAAAAATATTAATAATTTCATGAAGATGTAAATTAAAATGATCTTTATAGACCTAAATACATTATTTATTGAAACAAAATATTATCAGTTTATTTACAAATATGTAAGTACACTTAAACGAGGTAAAAAACTTCCTCGAAGTTGTCGCCGCACTGGGAGGGAAGGGTACCTAAAAGACTGGCGGCATTACCCCTTTGTATGGCCAAGCTTATACGTTGGCAGAAAAAGCTACCAGCCCGGCGGTCTCCTGAGACTTCGATAAGTTTGGATGAAATTTCTTTTACCAAAGCGTGCGTCTCATGAGACCAAGGCCCCATGGTCTCCACCGCAAAGGGCGCAAATATATAGCTCGAACCTAGAGCTACATACTTGCGTCGCTTTGCATCACTAGCGGTCGCCGCAGCCCCTCCAGCCGCCCTGCAAGTTGCCGGGGTGTGGGACGCAGCAAGTGTGTCGACACATGTCGCATCCCCACACCAGCGGCTTACCATGTTGCCATGGTATTAAAGTGACACCATCAGGCCTCTTGCCGTCATCTCGTGTAATGCCGACTGGTTCCAGTACGGCAGGGACACCGGCAGTGACAAGCTCCCTGAGAATAATATCATTAAGGGCGGCATGGCGTGACATACGGCCAGCGCTACGCGAGCAAGACAGCCCGTGGTGACCATATTTATCTACGTACTCCCCACAGCGACAACGATGAGGAAGGTTGGTCCTGGCACCCACCCGCAAACAAACTGCAAGACTAAGTGTGGTGTTGGTCAATAAGGTACCAATATGAGACGATGGCATGGCATAGCCTGCAGCCAGTGACCGGACTCCTTCGCAGAGACAGCTAGCAACCGCGCACGATCCAAATCGTTAACGCTGGATGCTAAAAGTGAATGCCAAATTGAATTACAAAGTGGTTTATCCCACTGTCTCTGAGAGATTAAATATTCTTCACAGTTTTATACAAATTAAGCGGCGTTCGATGCGTGATTGCGGATGCGTGCTTCGCGCGTTAACATGGTTTAAATCGGAATCATCCGTCGTTGAGCGGTTAAAGGTGTTTTTTACTCATTCTAAGCTAGATCTTGACTGATGAGACATCTACAATGTGTGCGTAGCTGCCATGGTGGATAGTGAAATCAAGTCATGTAATTCCTGCGCACACTTCCCAAAATCTAGGTTTGCGACAGTAACTCTGCATCTGTGCTCTAGGCTTTGTACGTTAGCCCCCACTATTTCAGGATCACCAATCCCTGATCTAAGGGATCGGCTGTTGCTCGTCACTACATAGTAGAAAACAAAGTCGCTTACCTCTGTCTGTCCCTATGTATGCTTAGATCTTTAAAACCACGCAACGGATTTTGATGCGGTTTTTCTTAATTGATAGAGTGATTGAAGAGGAAGGTTTAATGTATAATACATTTATAATATAGTAGAGAAACACTGATAATTTTAGAGGATTCTAATGTGATGTCGTAAATAAACTCATTTTTCTGCGCTTACATTGCAAACGCTGGCTGAACCCTACGAGACAGATCAAAATAATGTACTACAGTATTGTACACCTTAACCAGGTCTACAAAAAAAGTCCACGATGGTATATGTTTATCTCTCAGGAATAACCCGCAATAACCATTTTTTATCCTTTACTTTTTATGAGAAATAATGGCTTATTTACGAAGCGATTTTAAGCAATACAACATTAATCCTTATCCAATTAAGTATAAATACATTTTTACCACCCGTGAGAAGCCGGGGCCGGCCGCTAGTTAGTAAATAAATAGTTAAAATCTTTACCATAAAAAGAATTAGATTTTTTTATTGTATCCATCTGCATTAATTCAATTATGTGGGAGTGAAACTACGACGCTGATACAAGTTTTAATTGAAAGACTTATTGAGAACTTGATTAAAAACTAGAAAAAAGTTAAAAATGGCTTTCGGTTTCTGCTTCGGGTGTACCGTTATCATTCGGGACAACAATTTTATCAATATTAATCGATATCTTAATTTCTGTCGAAGAATTGAGTTTAAGATTTGCATTTACAATATAATTTAAGTGCTCGGTATGAAACTTGAGACCGAATGAATATTATCTTTCAAGAAGCCTTTGTCTGAGTTTGCGATAGTGTGTCTAAATTGCTATTTATTGAAATTAAACGTGAACAATGCGCTTCTATAAACTAATTAGTAGTACAAGTTATTTTTAGCAATTTGGTTTATTATAGTATACTGAAAAATAAAAGTAAAATTGGTGGTAGGTCACTTGTGCAAGAGACAAGGTAGGTAGCAATGTGTGAAAAATGCTGTGTTCCATTGATAAGCGTAGTAGCTGGTAAACCCCAGTTTAAGTCTTATAGACTAATCTTGGGCAGACCCAGATCTACGACTTTTTCGAAAGAGAAGGGACAGAAACTTGATAGTGGCGCTCCGTTCAACTTACTTATAAAAACACAAATCTCAAATCGGCATCGAACGTTCACTTGTGGTGTGGGTCTGTATGGTGCCTTTTTCTTACAAGTCGTAGATGAGCCTACCAGGCTTCCATATGCTAGGCGCTTTGTGAAGCAAGTTTTTATTTTATTTTAAATCATAATTATTATATTATGATTTTGGCGCCCCCTGAAACTGCCGCTCGGGGTTGGTTGGTTTGCCAATCATTCATAGTTTTGCGGGACGAGCCGCTGTTAGGGTTGAACTACAAAAAAAATGAACTAATACATATTATGCTGTTTTGTCATACTATCGGAGGCTCTAAAAAGCGTGTAAAATTATGCCTATATGTAACGACAATAGGTTGTGTGCTAATTTCGTATTTAGTGCTGATATCGGGCTTCAAATGCGTCGCATTCGAGTTGTTAGCTTTCCTGAAATATCTAACAAATGATTTCCAGATGCTCTCCCAATGGTATTAGTACTTCTTACTTCTAGGTCTAAATATAGGTATGTGTGTGTCTAAGCTTTTAATTAAAGAATTTATTAATTTAACAAATGGCGAAGTGCTGATGCTTCCCGTTGAAGAAATTATTCAATAACTGAGATATACTGGAGTCTTTTTTAAACTGAGCGGTTGAAATATTACTATCAGAAACCTAAAGCAAAATGTAGTAGATTACTATTTGTGATAGTTGGAAAAATTTTGCAGTCAGAACACCATTCCGCACTTTGATCTTTCATAAATACTACAGTTGTTGGAAACAAGTTACTGGTCCAAGTAAAAGTGGAATTAAAACCTCATCCCAAAGTTAATTAAACCACGAATAGTTAATGGGTCTTAACTCGATTTCTAAACGCGAACTTTGTAGAGAGCGAGCCCGTTGGCTTCAATGAGATTAAGATAAGTTTACGAAATTTGCTACTTTTTAAAAGGGTCAACCATTTAAACACCTCCACAGAAAGTACTGAAGTTTTAATGACCTTGTTGTAGTAGGACGCAAAATAACAGTACAACACTTATAATAATAAGTTAATTTAAGAAATAACATACACCACTTCTTACTACACGCTATCCTTTATAGCGATGTGTATAACGCTGGGTTCAAAAGGCTATGAATGTTTGGACATGAAAAGCAAACGTGGGTTTTGGAGCTCTCTGATGTGCGTAAGCTTTATGTGTAATGTATCCTATGGTTTTTTTTTGTTTAATAAGAGATAATAATGATGAGATTTATATTAATGTAAAACATTAACTAGCAAGAGGATCGCATCTGATACCTAATGAACTCTTAGTTCAATTAATGATCCTGTTAATGCGTCCAAAGATAGTTACTTTGGTATGTACTACATTACTTGGAAGTGTAATACATCTTAAAGTTTCTTAAGTCTGCACAAACTTGGCTCTAGGTAAAGTTTACCGAGCAGGTACGTTTTGTTATTGGAGTATGTATACGTATGAAATGCCAAGAGAAATAATATTATCTGTATTACAATGGGAGACGTGGTATTTAACTGCTGGCTTTATAGAAGTTTAGAGTCACACCGAGAGAGCTATGCTCCAAGTTACTTGCGCGATAAATTCAGCAATAAGGAGATTCAAAATCAAAATCTGCAAGTTAAAGTGGCAATAAGCAGGCCACATCTCTCGAAGAACCGATAACCGATGAGGAAGAAGATACTGCGGAGGCATGTCTCTCAATAGGGAGAGGACTGACAACATTTTGCAAGTCGCAGGCAACTGATGTGATACAAATGGCCAATTGTCAAGGGTGATGATGATGATATAGCCTACTATCTAGTATACCTATAGTTGCCATAAAAGCCTTGAGCTTAAAACAACTATAATATAATTATAATGGGGTAAGTGTTTACACTAGTGTTTACATGGCAGGACGTGTTTGTTCAGCAATGTGGACCGGACTGGATGAGAAAAGCAAGAGACAGAGATCTGTGGGTAAAGTTAGGGGAGGCCTACTATGCCGTTAAGGCGACTACTGAGTGAAGCATTGAAATTATACATATTTAGAACAAAAAGTAATGTAGAGTAGAAATAAAGGCTTTTTTATTTTTATTTTATTTTTATTTTATAAGTGTTTACACTGAGTTATATGATTGATGAGGAAAAATATTATTTATTTATTTATTTAGATAAGAGAAACAAACAGCATAAATAGTTCATAATATGGAACATACAATTAAAACGTCTAGCCAACAAAGTTTCTACTAATGATTGAATTAAGGTACATGGAGTGAACATATTTATAGTGCTAATCAAACAAACATTTGAGAAATTTAGAAAAAAAAAAGAAGTTAAATGGTATTAATTAGGAATGTGTTATGTAATTAATTAAGTATTGGATGGGTGAACCGACTTTAACCTTTTCAAGTAGCAATTATAATTATGCGCAAAGAAGTCTAAGTGGTTGAAAGAAATATTATGATTACGGCATGCTCTTACAATAAAACGATTCCTAGAATAATTTGTTTTACATGGATGATGGCCAGAAGGACATATTATTATTAGTATGATGATTATGTCCTTCTGGCCGATACAAACACATCGGGCAATCTATGAAACAGCTAAAACTGGACAAATGCTTGCGTAGCTACAAGGGCACTCTCTATTCGGGATTTCAGGATGGAAGACCGACACGGGAGAGATCAGGTGTAAGACCGACTTATTACTTGATCTTTGGTAAAAATACTGTTATGATGATGTACCTAGCATAGTTAATCCAAATCAAATGCATTTGATGATAAATACTTTAATTTTTTTCCATGCGAGGGAAATCTTCAAAAGATCTCCGGGAGCTGTGGGGCTCGACCGGGGCATGTCAGTGCCTTGCCATTGCGCATTGTAGCCCCCGACGGGGGTCACAACCCTCGCCGCCGTCCTCCTCGGAGTCGCCGCCGTACCCAATGGACGTCCTAAGGGCCCACACCCCGAACGTCCAGCGACTCTGAAGGATACCTAATTTATACTCTAACTTAAAATAAGCAAAAATCATAAATCTAAAGTCTGTTTATGTGTTAATCAAGAAAACTGGATGCCAAAAGGTTACATCGCTACATATAATTTTTGTCTGTTGATTTTACTACGTGAAATGGCATCTGCACATTCGCACCAGTGCGTGCTAATTAACGTTCGCCGTAAAACAACATGGAACATAATTAACCAAGTTCACAAAGCGTACAATCGTGATCAGAGGATGGTAATACTCAAAGACTGACAGACATTATTTTTGTTTCATTAAATCGTTTGCTTATTAACATCTTAGATAACTTACCTACATAAAATTACTTATTTAGATTGTATCTTAATACCACATTATTATCAGCAGCCGAAAGACGTCCACAGCTGATCAAAGCCCCTCCCCCCAACCCCTATAAAAGAGGGGTTGCTAGACCAGGGAGGCAGTGAATAATAATAATAATAATATCCTAATAATATCCTGGGACAATTCACACACGGCTAATAAGGCTGTTAAGTTTAACTAACTCAAGAAATATGAAACTTTAACTCATATTAATTAGTTAGGTAGAAAAAATGGATGCAAAATTTTAATCGCGATACTGTAACAAAAAAAATTATGAACTACTTGCTGTGCCGCGCAATTACGCCCGCGTAATTTTCTTATTTCCTGCGCAACTTTTTAAATTATTTTTTCCTAAACAACTTCTCCTGACAGTAACAATTACTAAAATAAAAGAATTATCCAATATCCAATTTGTCTAGTTATAGGCTGTGGTGACTGCTAACCATCAGGCGGGTCGCATGCTTGCTTGCCCGCTTGGTAGTAAAAACAAGTAAAGAAAACAAAGTGGTAGGTATCCGATGCAGACTGATATGTGGACCCATAAGCAAGGGTCCATCCAGAGTCAGACCGCAGCTTCAGATATTCAGGCGTCAAGCAGCAGTATGTAAAAATTGCTGTATTCGGGTGCGAAGGGCACCGTAGCTAGTCTAATTACTGGACAGACAGACTTAATAACTTACGTCTAGCGTGACGAGCGGCAGTGAAATGCAGCTGTCAATAGGCAGGCGTAACGCTTATCATCAAGCGAACGTCTTGCTTTTCTCGTCACTAGGGTGAATAAAAAAATACGTTTTTTTTTTTTAAAAACCGGTTTAGATTTATGGAATAGATAGTACAGGGGTGTCCGCGTAAGAATAGTGCCCTCCTATCTCCTCCCGTTGGGTGTCCGTAAGAGTCGGCTAAGGGAAAACAAAAAGACGGGCAACAGCGTCGTTCTATTGGATTACTTACCACCTATACTGCGATCCCAAGACGTCTGCCAAGCGTGGGTATTATGGCAACCCCTCCCTTCTATGGAGGAGACCATAGAAGGGAGGACTTGTTCAGCAGTGGACGTGCGGCAGCTGATGATGATGATGACGCCTACAATTTTTAAGGACCTACTTTTTTAATTCGCCAAACCTTTTAGAGTTATATAAATAATAAAATAATAATATCCTGGGACAATCCACACACGGTCATCTGAACCCAAACTAGGCAGAACCTGTACTATGGAAACCAGACAACTGATATTAATACTTTTATACTTTTTTTTTGTAAATACATAGGTACTTACAAAGATAAAACACCCAGACACTTGGTGGGTTGGTAGTTATATCTATACTTATAATAAAACTGTAACAGGTCCAATTCTGTACATTGAAGATATTTTGAAAATGATGTTTGGATTCTATAACCGATAAAAGCCAAAAATGTATATTTTTTTATTTTTGTCTGTCTGTCTGTCTATCTGTCTGACTGTATCTCGGCTGAGCATCACGCCGAAACTACTGGATGGATTGAAACGAAACTTGGCATGATTTGAGTTAATACTCCGAGGTAGGAAATAGAATACTTTTTAACCCGACATTCAGCACGGTTTCCTTGGGAGAGGGGACTAAAGTCAAAAGGTGTACTTGGTTATACGCTTGCTCCGATTTAAAAAAAAATTCATTATAATTATAATAAATATTTGTAAGGGAACACTCATAGATAGTTGTTAACAATGTTTGGAAATCGATCAGGTTAAGTAACGTTACGTAAGGTCATTAAATATATGGGTGACCGTTTAACGCCATTTGAACTAAACGTCTCCGTGCTTCGGAGGGCAAGTACAAAGTGGGTCCAAGTTTTTAACCGACTTTAAATAAGGAGGTTTTGTATTCTATGCGAATATATATTATTGAATGTTTAGTTAACGTAAACACAGTGCGGGCGGAGCTGCGTGGGTCAGCTAGTAAATAATATTTTTGTATTCTTAGATGTTAAGCAAACAGAAATAAGGCATGTTCGAGTATATGATATTCACTTGGAAAGGAAAATTTGATTGATGATTTATATTGATGGGTTCTTCAGTAGGCAATAGGTTCAAGCCTTATAAATAATAATAATAATGATAAAATAACATACGGAGCCGAGACGTGGCCACTCACGGTACGACTAGTCCACCGATTCAAGGTCGCTCAGCGGGCTATGGAGAGAGCTATGCTGGGTGTTTCTCTGAGGGACCGAATACGGAATGAAGTAGTTCGCCAGAGAACCAATGTGACCGACATAGCTCAAAGGATTAGCCAGCTGAAGTGGCAGTGGGCTGGTCATATTTGCCGAAGAACCGAAGACCGTTGGGGTAAACTGGTTATTGAGTGGAGACCGCGAATCGGGAAGCGTAATGTAGGACGTCCTGTGACTAGGTGGAGCGACGATATCCGCAGAGCAGTTGGCAGACAATGGATGAGGAGAGCCGAAGATCGGGCTCAGTGGCGTGCCTTGGGGGAGGCCTATGTCCAGCAGTGGACTGATGTGGGCTGATGATGATGATGATGATGATGAATATTATAACGATTCCTCCCACTCGTTATGTCTTAGTGAGTGAGGCATCTAGTTAATACGTGTCACAAAGGTGAATGAGTATGCCATTTAGTTTATTACTCTGTGTTAAATTGAATAGAAAAACAGTTTAGCAAGATGAGCATGTTATTTACGTTTGTGAAGGTTTAAGTATAAAAACCTATGTTTTACTATATCCCATCCTAAGGTTCCATCATATTATTATATTTTATCCTAAGATTGTTTGAAGGGAATGGAAACTAGCGATAAGACCGGCCAATGTACTGTATATTTTTTTGTAATATGTACCTAGGTCTTTCGTGTTTGTTTTGATGTGCATTTAAGCAAGGTATGGTATAATTATGGACGGGCTTTATTTAAATACTTATTACCATCTATATATAATAAGTAACCAGATAAGCAGTCACCTACTAAATTTCATCCATAATATGGCAGTGATAGCTTAAATATTCCGTATGAATGTAAGAGCCCGAGTGACCTGTCCAGGACTGCGCAGGATGTAAACGGTTTTTATAGACGCAATGGTCATTGTCCATTAATTTTTTTGTATAATGCTGTATCAACATTTACGCTACAAAAACAACGATGTATAGCGTTACAAACTATTTCTACGATGTTCCTACCGTAGCGCATTATGCCCGTAGTACCTACCG
Source organism: Furcula furcula (assembly GCA_911728495.1). Classification (NCBI taxonomy): domain Eukaryota; kingdom Metazoa; phylum Arthropoda; class Insecta; order Lepidoptera; family Notodontidae; genus Furcula; species Furcula furcula. The sequence continues at coordinate 10,780,299 of OU452250.1, forward strand.
TTCAAGCCACGCCACGAACGAGACCGGGATAGTTGGCGGACAACGCGCGAAAGGGAGAACGGGATAACTGGTGGCACGGGGGGCGACCGAACAAGTTTCAACGTAGGCCGACCAACTTATCTTTGCTGGTGGCGCAACGAGAATTGAACTATAATCTTATGAGAACTATGTTTAGTTTCAATCAATCAATCAAATCAAAAAGTTTGAGTGTTTTGTTTAGACAGTAGCGGCAAACTTCATTTAGTCGGCCGGTAGCTTAACGGTTGACGGACTAGTAGCATATTTAAAGAAATATTTATGATTTCGTGTTTTAGTGGTATCTTACTGATATCTATCATTTAATCTAATACTATTAACTACTACTAATGGGAAATATATGTTCCGTATGAAATTTTGCTGTTACGACGTGTATTAAGGCAGTTTATAGACGCAAATAAGGCATTTCGACATGTCTTTACGCTAGCTTTTGTCGGCTCGTACTAATTTGAAATAGCGACACAACTGTCTCCGTAGCTCTATTTTCGTGACCACTTTTCGGGCCTGTGACAGCTAATCTTGTTTAGATAGTGTATCGATGCTTATTACAAAACATATTATTATTTTTTATCTCGTAATTTCTATCTTACAACTAATTTAAAGAGAGCAGTCCACGACCAGCGATAGACGAATATAGGAAGGTATTTTTGGTGTTTCGCATATAATCAGTGGCTGTGTCAAACTTTATTAAGCTAGGCCTAAAGCACTTTAGGCCTCTCTTCTGGCTTAACGACTGCTGTCTAGATTACAACAACTGGGACTGACGTTTTACCTGAACTCCGAAGCACAGGCAAGACTGATGGTAATGTGTAACATGATTCTCGCAAAAAAATATGTAAGAACGGTAATTAATCGATCAAGCAGCGGTATTCTCTGAATAGGTGGATACTATGGAACTCACTTCTGATTACACTGGATTAAAACTTCACTAATCCGTTCAAAGAGAAAAGTTTTGACCGCAGATTAAGTAGCGAGTTAGATAGTGACTGTATAGAGAATAACATAGCAGTAGTCGATTCTGAATTAACTACTCTCGAGTCCCTATCTTTGTTAAAAGTTTTGGGATTATTTGCAGCTTCAAAAAAGCTTTACAACACGCCAAGGTACTTAATTGCTAATTAACTTACCTTAGCTTAAAATAAAGGGCGGTTAAATCTACGAATGCTCGTAATGGTAATCAAAATGTTTTTACTTATTTTATTTTATTTATTAGAAACCAACAGCGTTATAACAAAAATATAAATTAAACTATATCTTAGTAATAAGTACGGCCAATAACAGGTTTCCCTAAATTTAACATAAGTTAATGAGCGTTGGTACATATGACATAAAATATAATTTGGAAAAAATCGCTGAAAATACAATACAAAAGCTAACTATTGTAACAATTGTATTAAAATTATCTCTATAATTTCTTTAATAATCTTTGTATTGAATCTTTTTTATAAAACACTCATTCTAATTGTGACGTTTTTCTTTAAAATGGTCAGCTATTTTAATATCCCTGCTAGAGCTTGAAACAACAGTTGCGGGAGTTTTTATTTCGTGATTCCGTTTGAATGTTTTGGTTGTAAAAAATAACGGCGTTCGAGTTGGAGGCGAGGGAGGGCTTAGCCTGTTGTGATGGTAAACAAAATGCTTGGTTGTGTATATATTATAATTCAGAGCAGGGACTTTCATGAATAGGGATGTTTGGTTTTCAAAATATGCCAGTTTTAATGCCAAATTTGGTTTCCAGAAAGTTAAATTCAAGATTTTTTTTATTGCAATAATGAATTATTATTTAATATCATTTCACTTTATTTCATATCACAATATGTTTTTAACAATTTAGGGTATTCTACTATAGGGATAGCGGCGCTATGAACGTAAATAATTACGGACTAGATTATGATATAAAAAATACTATCTTCTATCTATACTTATAATAAAACTGTAACAAGTTCAATTCTGTACATTGAAGATATTTTGAAAATTATGTTTGGGGGCATTCTGTAACCGATACTAAAGCCAAAAATTTTTTTTTGTCTGTCTGTCTGTTTGTCTGTCTGTCTGTCTGTCTGTCTGTCTGTCTGTCTGTCTGTCTGTCTGTATCTCGGCTGAGCATCACGCCGAAACTACTGGATGGATTGAAACGAAACTTGGCATGATTTGAGTTAATACTCCGAAGTAGGACATAGGATACTTTTTATCCCGACATTCGGCACGGTTCCCTTTGGAGAGGGGACTAAAGTCAAAATGTGTACTTGGTTATACGCTCCGATTTTAACAATTTTTAACCGACTTCAAAAAAGGAGGAGGTTCTCAATTCGTCTGTATATATATATATATATTTTTTTTTTATGTATGTTCGCGCATAACTCTGTCAATTATGAACCGATTTGAAAAAATCTTTCTTCCATCCATTCTTCAATCCATTGATTGGGTCCCATAAAAAAAATATTGCGTAGTAATAAGTAGTTCCTGGAAAAACAAGAATGGTGACTGTGCACTGAGAGCTGCAGGTAAGCCTATATCGATGACGTTATGTCGCTTTTTAAGGACAAAAATGGTCATAACTCTGGCAAATATTTACCAATTTCAATGATTCTTTTTTTATTCGAAAGAAGAAACCACTGTATTAAATCTGTATGAATTTTATTACAACCGGATAAGAACTTCCTGGAGGACCATGAACGATGTGGAGGAATTTATCTGGTAAAAACCATAAAACTGATGTTCTCCATTACATTGCTCTGACAATTATGAACCGATTGCGATGATTCTTTTTTTATTCGAGAGAGTAAACTGCTATGATGATTCCATGCAAATTTCATTACGACCGGATATTTTTTTCTGAAGAAACATGAATTATGTAAAACTATGTAGACGATAATGTGATCATAACCTACCTAGATAATTTTACGGTTTTCGATGGTTTAATCTTTATATATGAAAATATCACTAAAAAGTTTAAAATAAAATCTTTTTTAAAAAAAATTGAACCGACTTCAATATCACTGAAAAGTATAAAATAATTTAAATATTATTGAAGTTGGTGCCAAATATACACAGCCGGTAAGCTAACACCAACTTCAATAATATTTAAATTATTTTATACTTTTCAGTGATATTGAAGTCGGTTCATTTTTTTTTTAAAAAGATTTTTTAATTATAATTATAATAAACGTCTCCGTATTTCGGAGGGCAAGTACAAAGTAGGTCCAAGTTTTTAACCGACTTTAAAAAAGGAGGTTTTGTATTCTATGCGAATGTATATTATTGAAAGTTTAGTTAACGTAAACACAGCGCGGGCGGAGCTGCGTGGGTCAGCTAGTAAAAAATAAAAAAGATATGAAACTTAATAAGTAATGCCTCAGGTGACGAGCAGCAGTACATTGCAGCTATTTATAGGCAGGCGTGTCGCTTATCATCAGATCTTCGTCAATAGGTTGTGACATCATTGTGACAGCTTAAAAAATTAAATGCCACTTGAGATCTGATTTTTCCAGCTAGGTTTCACCGCAAAGCCTGATACCTGATCTGCCAAGCCAAGGGTGTGAAGACCACTTAAGACATTACAGGATTCTAGCTAGTATATTTGTAGGTAACTATAGTACATTTATTCGACCAGCCGCAATGCAAACCAAATATCTAAGGGTAGGCAAAAATATGTCGCTATTATCTCGTTACTCTGGGAGTTCGCAACTATCTATAAGGAATATCTCGTTGTTCTAACTGAGCGATTCTATTCCATATGTAGACCATAACAGACAAAGAGACGGCATGGATTGCGAGTTGTCATTCAGTGTCCACTTCACAATGATATTGTATTGTACGTACGAGAATATAAGCTGGGGGAAATTACACATCATTCAAAGCGCAGTCTACAAAGCAGCCCATTCAATGATCATCTAGAATTTTTAGTAATAATACCAGCCTTTATGTCCCGCTGTTGGGCACGGGCCTCCCCTCAAGATGCTGAGATGAAGGCTTAGGCCATAGTCCACTATGCTGGCCAAGTGCAGGTTGGCGGACTTCACACGTCATTTCGTCTATCTGTTTCAGCTAGTTAGGCTTTCTCAGACGTGTAGGTTTCCTCACGATGTTTTCCTTTACCGAAAGCTAGTAACAGTTGCACAAATCACATTGCACATGAGTAATTGAAATAATCAGAGGTGCGAGGCAGAGTTCGAACCTGCGCACCTTGTTTTCAAGGCAAGCGCTCGCCCACTGAATGGTTACTGCTCTAAATTTGAATTTGAACTTTATGCCAGTTAAATCACACTTTTGTAAGTATTGGTGAAGTTGAAAGGTCGTAGGACATCATCATAATTAGCCTACATCAATCAGTCCATTGTCTGAAAGGCCTATCTCCCCTAACACACAACATTTCTCATTTTCTCTTTTCCTTTCCTTTTCCACGGGGCATTGTATGCTATGCCTCCCGATTCGTGGTTTCTACTTTATAACCAATTTATCCCAACAATTATTGATTCTGTGACAAATATGACCAGCCCATTGCCACTTCAGCTAGATGCACCGTGGTTCTCTGGCGTTTACAAAAACATTGAGCATAACACCTGATAATACCAACTAATCTCATCACTTGAGATATTAGTTATTAGGCATAGCTTACGAATAGTAATTTCTACACCTTTCTTTCTACATCCACCACACGTTACCACGTTCCTGTAGCAATATATCCGACAGGTGTGGTGGACTCTTATCTGAATGGACTCTTAATTCTTACTGTCGCACTTGCAAACGTTATTTAGAGTTAATGATCGTTAATCCCGTTCTTTAGGATCGAATTATTTAGTCACTCGCAGCTAATTAATATTTGAGTAGAGATATCGATAATCTCTTTCTTAATTAATAATGCATTAGGTTTATACGGCTCTAATAGACCTTTGTGAATGCAGCAGTTACACAAGAGACCTAATGTATGTATTTGTAATGGTGTCTTAATGTTTACTGAAGCTGGTTTTACTGTAGCTCGTAAATGAATGAAATGGTAACCAAGTTTTGTTTAAAAAAAATTAATCTCATCTACACGTGTAGTATTAAAACAATAAACAATATTGCATTCAGAATATAGCACAGAAATACACTGTAATTGTAAAACTGCGGCAGAAATATTATTTTTGTATTTCGGTGTGAAACTGTACCAATTACCATACGCTACAGTTGGATGGACAACGCAGTTAACTTTTAATGGTCAACTGCGACAGCAACACCAACACGCTTTTGCGATGTTTTTATGTAAAACCGATTGATCGGTAAGCACTGCAATATTGGTGTATAGAATACTCTTTATTTGCACACCAAAGTAAAACATACAGAAAACTTAGAAAATAACGGTATTATTTTCAACAATGACGAAATAAATAAAATATAAAGAAAGAAGAATATTGGTTTAAGTAAAAAAAAAAACTAAAATTTAAAACTGTTTATTTCAAATTTTGTTAATTAAATTTACAAAAAACTCACCGCTTAATCTAGTTAGAAAAGATTATGTGCTTGAGTGATTCAATACACGCTCGATACATCCCACTTTACCACAATTCAAGACTTATTTGCATTACGTTTGGAAGTATATATTGTCCTACAGTAAAATGGTGTTTTAATATACTTTTAATTTGTTTGGGGTTCTTAAGTATACTCTGTTATTCTTCACAAGATCATAATCGTCTCCTGTGTTCATACATTTATTGCTACGATGGTGATCTGAGGTGTTTTGTTGATTTTGAAAATGACAACACCCCTCCCCCTGGTAACATGATATTTTTCTTGACCACCGCCTCTAATCTTACATGAGATTTTTCAAAATGCATTTAATGTAAATATGTTAATCTGTGCTTGATTAAGTTGGACTTAGTAAAACGAAACAAATGACTTCAATTCTTTATTAATTAAGACTAGTATTTAGGATTTATAGTTTTTTATGTAATTTAACCAAATTTTCTTGTAGTTTTCAATTGTTTCTTGCAGAAAAAAACGTGATATTTGCCGAGATGATATCTCTACTCACTATCAGCGCATAAAGTAAATAAATAAATAAATAAATAAATTTTTATTTTCACAAAAAATGCGTTTAAACTTACAAACTGTACGTCAATGCCTGTGCTAGTTTAAAACTGTGTTACAGGCATCGGCGCCCTCCTTCAGAACTTATTCTAACAAATATAACACATTTTGTATGATGAGACGAAAAATTAAATGCTACAAAATATTTTTAACTAAATAAGAGAAACAATTATATAATGCTAAATGAGATAGTATATTGTAAGTGTATGTTGTAGGTTTATATGTGTGTTAGGGGTGTGTGTGTGGTTGTGTGTGTTTGCGTGTGTGTGTGTGTGTGTGTGTGTGTGTGTGTGTATGCGCGTGGGTGTACTATGCTATACAATTTTAACGAAAAGATTTTCTGTGTCGTCATAGCTTTGCTTTAACAAGAATTTTTTTTACAATTGATTTACACTCCGATCTATTCCGTGGGTAAATATTGCAGGACTTATTAACGACATTGTAAAGTCGGTTACTGAGGTATCTATAGTGCCGTCGAGAAACTGACTTTTTTGCTGGAATTTGGGTGCATACTGCGTATCTATGACGCTTACCAGATAGAAGCATTGGATCGTATGTTAATGAGGAATGCCTACGTAAAATAAGCTGTAGCACATACAGCTGCCTAACAGTCAAAACCGAGACATCTTCATAGATTTGCTGCGTGGGGTACCGGAAAGGTTTACTTAGCATAACCTTCAAGACGGCTCTCTGAGCTCTCTCAAGTCGCAATAAAGCAGTTTTAAACGTACCTCCCCAGGCAACAATGCAGTATGTCAACAAAGACTGTACAAGAGCAAAATAAATGGTTTTTAGTAACTCTTTATCAGCAGCGTCTCTCAATTTTTTAAAAGGATACATGAGTTTGCGTATGCGCGATACCATCATATCTATATGATCATGCCAGCTTAAGATACAGTCAATTTGAACACCTAGATATTTGACCTTAGAAACGTGGTTTATGGCAGTACACGTACAAGAACCCTGTCCTGGAGAGGAACAGTTGTGAGCCTTGATAACTAAGCGGTGTGGTTGAGAAGCGGTACATGGTGAAAAAGCCATACAATTTGTCTTAGAAATATTAAGAGTTAGTAAATTCATAGACAGCCAGTGCATAACAGTATTAAGCGCTTCTTCGGCTAAATTGCAAGCAGTTTCCCAATTTTCACCATGTACGAGTAAAGCTGTATCATCAGCATAAGCGACAATTTTACAATTGGGTATTTTAAGCTGGCAGAGGCTGTTTACATATATTAAAAATAGCGTCGGTCCCAGTACACTACCCTGAGGGACTCCGTGATCAAGGGTTGCATCAGAACTAACGAATTCGTTAATCTTTACACACTGGGTCCGATTTGTAAGATAATCACGGAAAATATCCAAAGCAAGACCCCGTACGCCAAGTGCTTCGAGCCTGCACAGTAGTATAGGAATGGAGACCGTGTCGAAAGCTTTAGCTAAATCAATAAATATAGCTATAGATTTTTCCTTACGTTCAATATTGTTAACTATATGGTTAGTAAGCTCAATTACAGCATCCTCAGTAGACATGCCTTTCCTAAAACCAAACTGATTACTTGAAATAAGACTGTGCTTATCTAAATATGATTTTAATCTATTGTTGAGGACTTTCTCAAGAATTTTCGAAAATGTAGTCAGGACAGAGATAGGTCTATAGTTCTCGACCCGGTCTCCACATCCACCCTTAAGCACGGGATGGACCAGCGCTTTCTTAAAAATATTTGGAAATACCCCTTTAGATATGCATAAATTGCATAAGTGGGTCAATACAGGAACAAGAACATGACTCGCTGATTTAAGTACAGAAGCGGGAATACCATCACTGCCTACTGCGCAAGAATTTCGTAGGTTTGTTATTATTGCATGTACCTCGGCGTCGTCCGTTTCAAGCAGAACTAAAGAGGATCCAAGACGGTTTATTGTGCTATTTGCTTGAGAAGGAGAGAAGCAACTGTTTGATGGTTTCTGTATCTTTGATGCTAGGCTGTGACCAACGTTAGCAAAATAATTATTTATATGATTAACAGAGGCTGTAGAATCTTCGCATATATTTAACAAATTTTCAGACACACATTTTGATTTACTACCTAGATTACCAATAGACTTAATAGCATCCCAAGTAGCCTTTGGATTTCCCCTAGCCTTCTGAAGCTTCTTTCTGTCATAATCCAACTTAACTTTTTTAAGCAACTCACTACAGACATTGCGATACCGTGTATAGGTTGTATTTGCAATCATATCATTAGGATCTAGTTGCGCTTTTTTATGTAATAAATCAAGTATCCATTTGCTGCGAGTATCAAAATATTCCAAATTCAAAAACTGGATTAATGATCATTGACCATCTCAACTGGATAAGGCCTCGTTTACGGAAACGCGGGGCGTCGCGCGTCGCGTGTGGCGTGGCGTCTCGCGGCGCGTCGGACGTTTTTATTGTTTACGTAGCGGCGGCGCGTGAAGCGGCGCGTATCATCGCATGCGTAAACACAAACTTATAGCAATATATGATGCTGTTTATAGAGACGCGGGGCGGGAAGAGTGGCGGTGCCCGCCGCTGCGCCCGCGGCGTGCACCGCCGCGTGCAACGGCGGTGCAACTCACTTTTTAACATACAATTTTCTTCTAAAAAAAAAATCGATCATATCATACTCCATTGCGATGGTGACTACGTCCGTGTTGCACGATTACCAAATAAAAAAAAATAGACTGGCAGAAGGTTCCGCCACAGGCATCGCTTCATCGAGAATCACCGCTGCGTGCGCCGCCGCGATGAACGCCGCGTGAGACGCGGCGATGCCATCCGCGGGCGCCGCCGTAAAACACGCGCAAACGCGTGTAAAATCGCTTCTCCGTAAACACACTCATACAACGCCCTACATTTGAATTTAGTGCGGGCCGCGCCGCCACACGCGACGCGCGACGCCCCGCGTCTCCGTAAATGAGGCCTAAGGTTTGTAAGTGCGGCAGTTAGTTCAGTTTCTCATTGACCGCTGCTATGACAAAGGTCGTTCAATCTTGGAGTGCAGTATCGTGTTTCTTACCCTCTTAATTAGTTTAAGCTACGTTTCGTCGCCCACGAACAAGATACGGGTTTGTACCTTCCAAATGTCTAATTAAAGTTCATAGTCTTGCCCTTCAAATGACTTAGGGTAAGGTCGATATTTTTCTTACGCGTTAGGTTCGCCCTATTTCGGGAGCCACATCGAAACAACTAATATAATTAAATTATTAAGCAAAAATATATTACATTGGTCAGTCTCCATTTGGAACCAACTCTGGCAAAGCTAAAATGAAAAAATTAATTAGTTTAGCTGTCTGTTATGTATTTCTATTTACGTTTTACCGTAGTCCCTAAACTACTCATCTCATTATACTAATCGAGGTGTCAATCGATTCAATATCGACTATTTACTATAGCATTCGTATAGTATCCGAATAATATGAAACATTTTATTTTTGAAGTGAAACTTCTTATGCGACTTCCAAAAATGTTATCACATAACGCGTTAAGCGTTAAATGAAGGTGAAGGGCGTTAAGTGATAGGTGTTAAACGTTATGTGATAGACGCTAAGCGTTAAATTTGTTAAGGTTATGAGTGGGTTTCAGTGGGTTTCAGTGGGTTTCAGTGGGTATCAGTGGGTTTCAGTGGGTTTCAGTGGGTTTCAGTGGGTTTCGAGTTGAGTTGAGTTGAGTTGAGTTGAGTTGAGTTAGTGTATGTGTATGTGTGTGTGGGTGTTTGTGTGTGTGAGTGTGTGTGTGTGTGTGTGTGTGTGAGTGAGTGAGTGAGGGACCGACCGACCGACCGACCGATCGATTGAGCGAGAATGAAGTTTCACTTCTTTCGCGCGGAGGGACTCCACGCACGCACATTTTTTTCCGTCGCTGGGTTTTTCAATTGTTTCTTATTTATGAAAATAGCCACAGCATGGGAGTTAAATTTAAGTCAGTAAGTACCTAAATTATCTTTGAATTCAAGTTTTATGTTCTTTATTTGTAATTTATTCTCGTTCGTATTCTGTTCAAATAAATTATTGTAGTTAGTGAATTCTTTCCCGTCTAGACTTTTTTCAAATGAATGCTGGGTATAATAAATTGTACACATCAAACACTTTTCTAGAAAAAAGTATATCTTTAACAGTGTTGTATGTAATTACATAAATAATAATAATAATAATAATAATAATAATAATATCCTGGGACAATTCACACACGGTCATCTGATCCCAAACTAGGCAGAGCCTGTACTATGGAAACCAGACAACTGATACTAATACTTATATACTTTTTTTTTTTGTAAATACATACTTATATAGATAAAACACCCAGACACTTGGTGGGAATCGAACCCACGACCTGTTGGGTAGCAGACAGGGTCACTAACCACTAGACCAACGGGCCCGTCATACGTCAATACGTATAGAGATGTGGGTATGTAGGTTTAGTATGTGGTCTTTGTGGAAGAGATTGTTTAGTTAGGTTCAGTTCAACTCCATTATTCTGGAATTCTGCTTCCATGCAGCAGTGGTGTAAACATTGTTCAGTGTTACTGCTTCCAATCAGATCAGATTGTGGTCAAACTGTAATTGCACGAATGCCCCTGGAGGAGGTTTATATTTTTCGAAAGTTTGTATGTATGTCTGTAAGTAGGTATGAATGTGTATGTCTATTTGGCATGGCCTACAGCCTAAACGACTTGATGGACTGTGACTTATAATATGTCGTTAGATTCATCTTAGTTGTGGGAGTGAAATAGGATAAATATTTTCCAAAAAAAAAACGTCGGCCGTCAGCATCCATTGTGTTATTTCTACTTCTAAAAACGTAATTATGGGTATCAAATGAAAGGTCTTAACGAGACGAGTTGAAATATACTTTATCACGCACAAACAAACAGATACAAGTAGAATAAGATACAAATTAATAAGACATGAACCATTGGGCGACCTTATCGCTAAAAGCGATCTCTTCGAGGCAACCTGTGCTTTTATAATTTGTACTGTCATTTAAATGTTTCATAACATTAAATGTTTGACGGGCCCGTTGGTCTAGTGGTCAGACACCCTGCCTGCTAATCGATGGGTCGTGGGTTCGATTCCCGCCAAGTGTCTGGGTGTTGTTTATCTATTTAAGTATGTATTTACAAAAAAAAAAGTATATAAGTATTAGTATCAGTTGTCTGGTTTCCATAGTACAGGCTCTGCCTAGTTTGGGATCGGATGACCGTGTGTGGATTGTCCCAAGATATTATTATAAAACACCTCTACATAGTTTCTACGTTTAGGAATTTATTTTTTACTGCAAAAAATTAAACAAAAGAAACAGTCTACAACGCAACATGACCTGGATTGATCTTATTTGATCTTCCCATACTGACATAACGGGACGGCATGTAGCCGAGACTGAAACTGGCATGTAATTTAGCCCAGGCCAGTGCTAATACACACATACACACTGGCAGCCACATAGTCACAAGAATCGAGAGCTGCGTTTGAATGACAGCCTATACGTTCCGTTCCGTCATGATCTACTATTTTTCCACCATTTTAATCCACTGTTGGTTTAGTAGGTTACTTATGGTACCTTTTTGATTTTGACTGGGAGGAAACCAATACCTACTAGTAATAATAATAATATGGTACCTTTCGAAAAAGGTACCCAGTCTCAGTAGGCTTGGAAATTGGGTTATGTGGGAGTTTGGCCCACTAAATAAATCCTCCTATGGATATACTCTGGGCGCTACGTTCAGACCTCGCCATTCTCTCCAGCGTCAGACGCTCACTCTAGCACGTCCCGGGGGGTCCTGAGGGTACTTAGGGTTTTTTCTGTTGGTCTTTTCACCAAACAGCAATAAAAAATGTCCTCATAAAAATGTTGCTTTATCCAATTTTGTTTTGTGCCATATAGCTAAAAAAAAGTCTAAATATTAAGAAAATTGCGTTAAATTCGTGATTCCAAGAATACTATTTCCAAATATAAAGTTTCACACAAATCCAAAAGTTCAGGTCACGAGTTGAATTCCGAGTTAATTAACAATTGCCAAGTGGGGAACGAACGCGGTGACTATCTTGGGGTGCACTGACATTAAAGTGCAAAGTTTTGTTTGTTCGAGAGTTTTAAACACTATCTGGTTGATAACTTTTGCATCATTTACCTCACACGTTGACGAAGGGAAGGGTCTCGTGGGTGTCATAAGAAACAAAGGGATTTTAAGGGTTAATTCCACTTAAAAGTGAAACTACAAACACCCGGAAAAGGTAACAGGGCTTTGAAGGTATCGTCAAATATAACATAGGTGCCCAAAATTAAAGCAGTTGAGTTTACTTAATAAAATTAGTTGACCAACATAATTTGAAAATCTCTCGAGAAAGTCCCTGCGGGTCAAATACTGTTTTATGACGTAGAAGTGATATATTTATATCACAAAATAATTCATTAAAATCATCGATATACTATACCAAATTAAAATCATCGCTAATGTTTTATTGATAGTTTTAAGATTATTTATATTAAGTATGTATTTCTTTGAAAATTTGAGCTTAGTTTATGAAAACGGGCTGAGTTATCGTTTATATTATATTTTGACGATATGTTTCTTCACCAACAGAATGCTATGGCGGTACAATGCTTATTTCTGGCCGTGGTGATCTTGGGATTCTGGGTTTGATTCTTAGGCCCGGAAAAGTGTTATTAAGTTTCTCTGTCAGAATTTTTTTAGAAACAGTCTGGACTTGTGAACTGTGATGTACTCATTAAATGACAATAGGCTTGCTTCCAAATTATGGGATCTAATAGACGTGAGTGAAATAACTTCAGCCATCTCGTTTTTTTTTTTTTTTTTTTTATTTACTACAAGCAGTACAATTTTTATGGAATGATCAACTTACAATCTAAAAACCACGAAGGTTTGTCCAGATCGTAATAAGTACATTCTGTGCACAATATCTAAAAAAATATAACAATTTAAAACGTTACATAATAGAAGCAAATATTTTTATCAAAAGATATGCAAACAAGTAACCTTTTAAAACTACCCACAGAGATAAGGTCACACCCGCAAACCCGATGCATGCATGGCGGTCACGCCAGTAAAAAAGCAACGTAATAGTGTTCAAAGCTACAGGCTGTTTAAAAAATATGATTTTAATTTATTTTTTATGTTTTGAATCGTGATTGTATCTCTAAATGATGGGTTAAGCTGATTAATTAATCGTGGAATTAAATACTGCATTGTTCTTTCACCAAAGTAATTCTTAGCTGGAATGGTAATAAGTTTCTTTTCTGTCTGTTGCCGCGTTTTTATTTTGTGACAGATAGGGACTTGTATACTGTCATTAAAAAACTGTTCTTTTAGTATACTATAAGTGACTTTGACATGTATTGGAAGAACATTACAGTACCTAAAAAGTTTCGAGTCTTGATCCTTAAATTTACGTGAAATATTGTAGGGAACTATTAATTTAAGTATTCGTACTTGCAATTTGTAAATTTCGTCTAAGTATGTTTTGAAGGTTCTCCCATAGCTGGTTATGCCATATGTCATTATGGAATCTGCAAGAGCATTATACAGCATCAGCCTAACTTTATAGGGTACTCGTCGCCTGATAATATAAAGATTGGCTAGAAATGCTCTAAGTTTGTCACATATGTAGTTGATGTGCAGGGACCAGCTAAACTTACTGTCAATAACTACCCCAAGATATTTATGGCTATTAATGTTATCTATTCTTGGGCATTTACATGTTATAGTAGGTTTATGGAGACAGTCATGTTCGTGAGATATGAGATACTTATCAATGCTTGAGTAGCCTTTAATATAGGGTGATCGAATATGAACGAGCTTAGTCTTGCCTGCATTTATTACTAAGCCATTATCATGGCACCACTTGTTTATATTATCAAAATCAGATTGAAGTTTGTAAATAGCAGCATTTACATCATGATCTGCAATTAACAAGCAAGTGTCGTCAGCATACTGGTACGAAGTGCAGTGCTTAAGTACATTGTTTATGTCATTAACATATGCTATGAAGTGAAGAGGCCCAAGCACAGAACCTTGCGCTGTGCCTTCAGTAACATTTTTAGCATCACTATGTACATCATTAATTTTGACAGTAAAGCTTCTATTATGAAGATAATTTTCACACCATTTTAAGAGAGGACCACGGATTCCAGTATTTTCGCGCTTTTTGACTAAATTAGAATGGTTTAACGTATCAAAAGCACGTGAAAAATCTATAAATAGTGCTAAAACATGCTTTTTACAGTTTAACTGTTTATTAACTTCATCTGTGAAGAATGACAAAAGGGACGTGGAATTTTTACCTGGCTGAAAACCAAATTGATTTTCACATATGAAGTTATGTTTCTTATAAAAACTGAGAACCTGTTGACTAATGTATTTCTCAACTATTTTATCAATAGAAGAAAGTAACGTTATAGGTCGATAATTTGACACATTATTATTTTGACCTTTTTTATGGACAGGACGCACGCAGCCTTCTTTTAGAGCATCTGGATAAGTTGCCAATCTTAGACTTTCGTTTATGAGATTAGCGATTGCTACAGATATATTCAGGCTTATCTTTTTAATATCAATTATTTTAATGCCATCATGACCAGGTGCTTTTATGGTGTCCAACTTACTAAGAATTTTACTGATATCACTAGATGTAGCTTTCTTAATGAATATACTCGCATCTACGTTTTTCATGTAAAGAGACTTATCTAGTAGTGGTTTTTGGCAGTTACTTTGTAATTTTTTTGCTGCAATACTAAATTCATGGGCAAATATATTGGCAATTTCTTTAGAAGATAGTTTACTAAAGGCTTTGGAAATCAGCTGATCAATAGATGGAGTGATCTTCCCACAAATAGAGTTAACTATACTCCATAATTTCCTGGTGTTAGTGTAATTGTTTTTAATTTTATTAAGATAATATTTATTTCTATAGAATTCAATTATTTTATGAACTTGATTGCGTACATGATTATATTGTAATCTTAAAGATTTGTTAGTTGTGTCGTTTTTCCATAGCTTAAACAGTTTATCTCTTTTGTCACTTAGGTTAATAATATTTGTGTTAATCCAAGGTAATCTATAACGAATCATATTACTAGTTTGATTTATACGAGACTTAAAATAGGCATTATCGAAATTGGTTTTTAAAAAGTCATGAATTTGTTGAGGACATTTCATTGTATCGGTGAGAGACCAGATAACACTCATTAATTCATCTAATAATATTTTATGGTCATATTTATGCTGCATGGTAGTAATCGTTACATACCAGTTATATCCCACAATACGTTATGATTAGAAACTATACCCTGTTTTTTTTATCAATTGGTCAGCCATCACTCGTGTGTTCATAAATTTATTCCTACGTTTTAAACTTGTACAGAAAAACAGGTATGATTAATAAATTGTTATCTGATTAATGAAACAGAAGAAAAATAAGCGCGAATAAAATTTCTATCGAACATTTGCATCACCACGAATCTGCAATCCATCGATAGAAAAATAATTTATCAACGTCATGTTAACCGAGAAGCTTTCGCCAAATGGAAAAGCACCTTAAAGATTTTTGGATCAGTACAAATGCACATGGCTATATATGTGATTGATGTGATCGATATGTGTGATGTCAAAGATAGATGGGACACGAATTTATATTTACTTCGTTTCGTGAGATGGGAGTCCATTTGCCCACACGCAATGGACACATACAATTTGTTATTACTCTTAGCTCCAATGTCACTTGCTCTCATTGACCGTGTTTTTTTTCGACCATTGAATGGCAACGCAGAGGTAACAGAGCTAATTTATATAAATTGGAATGCAATTAATTTCATGATTTTCTAACTTTGAGAAATATATTTATAAAAAAAGGTTTAAAAGCTGTTCTTTATTCTATTTTTACGGTTCCAGAGGAAGTCACGACTTTCAAGTGAATGCTTGATAGATTTAAATTAAACGTATTTATGTCTTAGTTGTGGAAGTGCCCTAATTATGATATTAGAAAAGCTAACCATCAACATATTACTAAACTAAGTGTATATAATAAAAATTAGTAATTAAACTTAAAAAAATGTTAACAGATGAGTAAGGTGACAGGAACATCCTACATGTGAATATGTAGAGTATGATATTTTAGTTCTTTTTATTTGTAGTCATATTTTAGCTACGCTATAAGCAATTGCAAGCGATCCTTAGGCCGCGTGTACATACTAAGAAAAGTCGCCGGCTTTACAAGAAATCGTATCGTTTCTACACACGAACTGAGTACATTGCTTCGGCGCTGACTAAGGTAAAAAATCTTGTCTGCGCTAGACCCGACGTGCGAAGTTACTATGGTGCGATGCGATGTAAAAAATAAATAAAAATAAGAATTTTATCGTGTCTGATGAAATTCTTGGCGTGTACATGCGGCCTTAGTTCCAGTCAGTTGAAGGTGGTTAACGTTCCTAATATTATCCAGCTACTACTACCACCTAGTACCATACGACCCAACTCTAATTCGTATGTTTATGTCCTTAATTATAACGCATAACACGCTTTTCGCCTTATAAGTTGAATTATCTGAATAAACAGCTTTGAGTTTACCATAGAGTTGAAAAGTGAGAGCACAGTCGTTTGTACAATAAACTTTGATGTGTATTTTTAATTAGCTTTGTTAACGAAGTTTGAAATATTCTCCGTGCGTCGACGGGATTGTTATTTTATATTTTCACAGATATTCTATAAAATATATCAGTCCATCTTTGATTGTAAAAGCATATTAAGCATTTATTGCTTCAATATTATTGAATGGAACAGGCAAGAAACTGGCATCGTGTAAATCAGTCTAAAGTAATAATAATATTCCATGACAATCTACACATTTTTTATTAATTTTTTTATAATACATCATCGATATACTATACCAACTAGATTTGCTGTCACGACCCGAAAGATTGGAGTTAATGATTGGAGTTAATGATTGGAGTTAATTATTGGAGTTAATGATTGGAGTTAATTATTGGAGTTAATGATTGGAGTTAATGATTGGAGTTAATTATTGGAGTTAATGATTGGAGTTAATTATTGGAGTTAATGATTGACGTTTATGAGTGGAGTTAATGATTGGAGTTAATTATTGGAGTTAATGATTGACGTTTATGGGTGGAGTTAATTACTGGAGTTAATTATTGGAGTTAATGATTGGAGTTAATGATTAGTGTTAATTATTTTTGACGTTTATGAGTGGAGTTAATTACTAGAGTTAATTATTGGAATTAATGATTGGAGTTAATGATTAGTGTTAATTATTGGAGTTAATGATTGGAGTTAATGATTGGAGTTAATTATTGGAGTTAATGATTGACGTTTATGAGTGGTTAATTATTGGAGTTAATTATTGGAGTTAATTATTGGAGTTAATGATTGGAGTTAATGATAGGAGTTAATTATTGGAGTTAATTATTGGGGTTAATTATTTGAGTTAATGATTGGAGTTAATGCTAGGAGTTAATTATTGGAGTTAATTATTGGAGTTAATAATGCAATTGTATTCATCAAATCAATTTGAAACTTATTTTCGTTTTCATTAGATTCATAGTGGAATATTGATGCTCAAAGTACAGACTTGTTTACCAAATTAAGTCTAATCACTAGGGCTCTAGGCCTCGTTAATGAAGTAACTACTTTTACACTTGTCCGGCATTGACCGCACAAAGATTTGCTATCTGCGGTCACCTGTTACTGTGAGGGTCGTTATATAGTAATAAGTAGGGACCGGATTTATATGTAAATACATATTTTTAATTTTAACAGTTTTTCTTAGTATGTTCTTTTTTTCACGAATCATGACATTTGGAATGAAAAAATGCAATTTTTATTTTCCATATTTTTCCATATTTTGGCATATTTCAAAGATAAGTCCATATTTTTGCAAAAATGAATATATTTCTGTGACAAGGGTAGAAAATACGGAACAATTACTTACGATAAGCGCAGGTAAATCACAAAAAAAAAATGTTCATACGGGATAGGAACAATTTGCGAATGAGCAAAATATTTCTTATTCTGTAAACATGTCACATCGCAGTCACGGGTCGTTATAGTAAGCTATCGGCGCTAAATTCGGTGCCTATTCACCGTTAAAAAATCACTGTCGCGAATAGCGGTTCGTCAGATTCGAACTCGTGACTTCTGATTTGCACAACAAGCGGTTTCCCACTGCACCACTGAGGCTACGGGAGGGGGAGGGATGTTGAAAGATTATTCAGTCAGTACCACGTCCTATTTTGACCAAATTGAACGACCTTGAATTTTCGTTCATCCATTCGTTAGGAAGCTACGATGCCACAGACAGACAGAGACTTATGCGTACAAACTTAAACATGCCTTTTTTGCATTGGAGGTTACAAAACATGGGATCCGTGTACTGCAACAACACAAATACTGAAAAGAACTGCCATATACCTGAAATTTCTGGTTATTTTTAACTCCATATTTATCCATATTTTACCATATTTTCGCTTTTTAGTCCATATTTTCATTTTTTAGTCCATATTATATGTACATATTTTGGAATTTTAAATACATATAAATCCGGTCCCTAGTAATAAGCTTAGAGGACTGCCATTCAATATTATAGGTAGATAGTATCTCTTTTTCCCCCGGGATGTGCCCTAACTAGCATCCAGTTTATATTTGTTGTTTGTTGAGAGACTGGTGAGGCTCGAACGCTGCCGTTCGGAGTGCCCAGAGGTGACATAAGAACGTTCAACATCGCAGTCCTCCCATTACCATGGGTGCTGCAATCCGTATAACTCATTTTATTTCAACGAATATAGTATAACACTAGCTGACCCACGCAGCTCCGCCTGCGCTATTTTTACGTTAACTAAACTTTTAATATCAGACATTCGCATCGAATACATAACCTCCTTTTTTATAGTCTGTTAAAAACTGGGACCCACTTTTTACTTGCTCTCCGAAGCACGGACCCGTTTAGTTCAAATGGCGTTAAACGGTCACCCATCTATTTAATGACCTTACCTAACGTTGCTTAACCCGATCGATTACAAAACCTTGATAACAACTCTCTATGAGTGTTCCCTTACTAATATTTATTAAATTATAAAGAAAAATTGATAAAATCGGACCAAGCGTATAACCAAGTACCCATTTTGACTTTAATCCCCTCTCCCAAAAGAACCGTGCTAGATTACGGGATAAAAAGTATCCTATGTCCTACCTCGTAGTAACATCTCAAATCATGCCAAGTTTCATTTGAATCCATTCAGTAGTTTCGGCGTGATGCTCAGCCGTGATACAGACAGACAGACAGACAGAAAGACAGACAGACAGACAGACAAAAATTAAAAAAATTACATTTTCGGCTTCAGTATCGGTTATAGAATGCCCTCCAAATATAATTTTCAAAATATCTTCAATGTACAGAATTGGACCAGTTACAGTTTTATTATAAGTATAGATTAGAAAAGTACTCAGCTATGAATGAGAATATGTTGCTCTTACCAGTAGGCATGGGCTATATAGTTCAAATGAAAGGATTGGATATAGTATATATTCTTCCAAATAAAGATATATACCTATATCCGATTAACATATCCATATCCGTAACGTATATCTAGGAGATAAATACATTCCAATAAGAGTGAGAATGTGTCGGAAATAGTAATGAAACTTATGTCATATATGCAATCTTGCTCGACGAGACTGTGTAACATAATAATTGATATCCCTTCATACTCTACAGGTTTAGGTAGGATCGTTTTCTTTCTTGTTTTTTTTTTTTCTAAAGAATAAATATCTGCTCAAAGGTTTGCAACGGAAGGAGCGAAGTATACCTATCCCTTGAGAGATATATATCCGAAGATATAGTTGTGTCCGGAGATACTCATGCCCAACTACCAGCAAATCTGACTCCGGTATCACATGATTTTGCACGCTGACTTTATGAGTATATTGTTCTTCATGTCTGTCTCGTCTCTCAACAATATATCAATTTGTCGCTGAAACTCGCGACGAGACTGCGGAGATTAACGAAATACCGTACTATTGTGTTCCCGGGAGCCGCAATAGAAATGTAACACTCCGTGTAATTGCCCCGTTAATATTGTTTTATTTTCGGATCCTCCCGCGGAGCCAGACACGTTTGAGCCTAAGTAAAGACAGAAAAACACACGCTATTGTGTTCCCGCAATATATTTCGTTCGTTTTCCTTGAAATATCTGGGCCGCGATTCGAGTGAAAGAGATCGAGAAATGTAATAACAACTTTAATATCACTATACTGTACATCATGCGAGCATTCTTAGAGGGCGGTATAATCGTTACGGCTCTGAATAATATAACGGATGTCATAATATGTATACATGGCGCGATAACAAGAGTTATGTGGTTATTAGATACACTAGATCATATAAGGGTTCGATAGCAGCTCTCTGTGAGGCGTTACATTGAGTAAGGGTCGCTAGTGTGTAATTGCCGTATCCAATTATGAGAAGTGCTATAGAACTCTCGTTTGCCCATGTTCATTCACTGACTGACAAACACCTGGGAAATATAATAACTTTGTTCATATTGCGTAACGAAAAGTCAGCTACAAACATTATTTATGAAGAAATTCTATAATCCAAGGCAGTAACTTTTCTTTTTTTTTCTAAACTACACCCGTGCGAAGCCGCCGGCTGGGTCGCTAGTGTGTATATAATTTTTTTATTTTTTTTATTTTTATAATAAATAGGTTTGCGCTTGACCACAATCTCACATGATGGTAAGTGAAGATGTGGTCTTGGATGGACCGCGCTTACCCATAAGATGCCTGTTCACTCTAGACTTGAATACACCCAAGTTATATTTATCAGGGAAAACGTGAAATGAAACAATTTACTTACAAAGTTTCAAAAGGTAGGGGGAATGCGCAGCGAGTTTCTGGTTAAAATATAATTTAAGAACAAAAGCATGACGTCGTGCACCATTTGTGACACTCCTTTGAGTTAATGACATAGGCATGACGTAGGTAAGGGAGTAAGCAACGGTTCAGTGACGTCGAAGTTAGCCGGGCTGGGAAAGTCATCCTTCGCCCGCCTGTTGCCTTCACCCCGATTATCTTTTGCCACTTCACCCGAGCTTAAGTTGGAGCCCCGCGGGAGTTGCTCGCATAAAGTAACCTTGTCGTGTAATATATAGCTATACAATTAGTTCTATTTTTGTTAACAAAATAAAGTCATCGGACATTAGAATCGTTCAACGACGGGAAAAGTGGTGTGCGGCAAACGTGACGAAAGTCTATCATTTGGCTTCAAAACATGTTTAATAATGTGCAGATTTAACAGCACTTGTTTTTCTCTGATTGTTGGGCACGGGCTTAACCTCAAGATGAAGGGGCTTAGGCAATAGTCCACCACGCTGTTCGAGTGGCGGACTTCACACGATCGTGCGTCTTTCGAAAGATATTTTCTTCGGCTTTTTTAATTATAAATAATTTAATGTTGTCTTTTACTTACGCGAATATTACACATTGAAATCAAACTTCTTTTACGGATTTTATCGCGGACCATGGGTGCTGCAAAGCATTCGAAACGTCGGGATAGTAAAATCTAAAATAAACCGCGATAAAACCCGTAAAAGTAATTTGATTTCAATGATAAATAATTTAATAAATAAATAGTTTAATAAAATCGAAAATAGTAAGCTAATGAGTTTCATCGTCATCATCAGCCGGAAGACGTCCACTGCTGAACACAAGCCTCCCCCTTAGAACGCCACAATGAATGACAATTGGCTATTTGCATCCACTGGTTACCTGCGTCGTCTGTCCACCTAGTCTGTCGGTCTGTCCGCCTAGGAGGCCTGCCTACGCTGCGTCTTACGGTGCATGGTCGCCACTCTAGAACCTTTCTTCCCCAATGGTTATCGGTTCTTCGAGCGATGTTAATGAGTTTACTATCTTCGATTTTGTACTAGATCCGAAATACAGCCGATAGGCATGTAGCGCCCACTGCAAATAATATGTACAAGGATGAATTTCAATGAGTTTTATTTTAATTTAAAAGCTGGTTTATTGGGTACGTTTGTAGCTACGTTTGATGTTTTCTTGTACTTATTTATTTTCACAATCTGCAAGGCGATCTCATCGAAGTATGCAAGTAAATGGACCGAATATGCTTTCAAAGTACTAAAAAAGTTAACGAATGCGGAACGTAGCGAATCGCTCGCTGGGATGGGCGCGGAATACGTTTTCGTATGCACACAGTGTACTGCGCTCAATCAGCTTTCAGGGAACGCAAAGGAGACGGATGCCGACGGGGAGATCAAAGGAGGTCACTCGTTACCTCAGCGAATACTTTGTTAGGTTGCTTCTGTATAGGAATTATTGAATATTTTAAAGACAAATTAAATGCATGTTAAAATAAAATATCTCTAGTAAAGCACTGATAAAGTAATGAAGTCGGGCTGGAGATAAAATGAGATTCAAACTACCTCACGCAGTTCGAGGTGGCGGTTAGGTCATAAATATTTTTCCTGAAATATGCCAGGAAAGCGCATGTTCCTGTTACAAATAAAAATAAAAAACTTTTTGAGATATTCAACAAATAATAATAATGTCTTCCTGGCCGATACGACCACAGCGGCCAATATTTCACAAGATCAGCCATCTACGCGGTGATATTATATACCCTGTTTTTCATCACAAGGTCAAAATCATAGCAATAAATGTTTGAATGCAGGAGCGATGCAGAACCGATGGCCAGCCAAAGACAATAATAATAATAATAATAAAAGTAAACAAAAAGTAACCATAGTCCCAATAGTCATTTCTACAACCGGGGTCATACCAAAACAGTTACACCAGTCTCTCAAAACCCTTTACCTACCTCCAAATATTTACCTATTACTCCAAAAAGCCGTCATTCTGAACACATGCCGTTTGGTTCGCAAATTTTTGCAAACTGAACAGGAGAGGCCTAACCCAATTCCTCAATCAACTACACAAGCCCCACCCCCTGATGAACACTTGGCTTAGACCCGTGCCATCAGGTATACCGGTTCATTTGCAACCGAGATAAACTAAAGTTTAAAATAATAATAATAATAATATCCTGGGACAATTCACACACGGTCATCTGATCCCAAACTAGGCAGAGCCTGTACTATGGAAACCAGACAACTGATACAAATACTTATATACTTTTTTTTTTGTAAATACATACTTATATAGATAAAACACCCAGACACTTGGTGGGAATCGAACCCACGATCTGTTGGTTAGCAGACAGGGTCACTAACCACTAGACCAACGGGCCCGTCAACAATTGATTGGTATATAGAGTTCAATATGACATATTCAACCCCACTAATTCAGACCAATTGTGTTTGTCTGGACCACGGTCAGCCATGACTCTTTTATTCGTACACGTTTTTCTAAGAAATTAATCTTGTAAAGAAAAACGGTGCACAAGTGCTTGCGTAGACATAAGTACACTCTCTCTTCATTTGCCCCTCACAATCCGATGGGACGGAAGACCGACATGACCTGGCAGAGTTCATGCACAGGACCGACTTTTTATATGCCCATCCGACGCATGGATTATCTTACTTTACACGAAATGTGCACAATAGGCATGATGACTGTAAAACAATACCAATAAATCTGTGTTTTCTGTGTTTTGTTGTGTGTGTATATTAGAACATATTGCACTGATTCCAAAAATGCATCTCATTTTTAACCGGCTTCTTAACCGGCTTCAAAAAGAAGGTTCTCTATTCGACGCGTATGTATGTAATATTGATAAAAATGCGTAATATTATTATATGTTAGTCTATGTGGGCTTCTAAACAAATTTACCAAATTTTATGAGTGTATGTATGTATGTATGTATGTATGTATGTATGTAGGTATGTATGTATGTATGTAGGTATGTATGTATGTATGTAGGTTTGTCCACGGATTTCTCAGAAACTACAAGTCCGATTTTGAAAATTCTTTTTGCAATAGTTAGATTATTTTTCAACTTAGGGTAGAGTACAAGTTTAATCAAAATCGGTCCAGTAGTTTAAGAGATATAAACTTTTTATGTTTTCAGTAAGTTACTATAACGTAGACGTTCGAGTTGCGTGATAGTGCTGATACCTATTTTGGTAAAATAAGTCACTAAAAAGTGTTAAATAAACTATTTAAAAAAAAATAAAAACCGACTTCAAAGTAAATTATCTAAAAAGCATAAAATAACGAAAATATATTGAAGTCGGTGTCAGCTGGTGCTAGTGTTAGTTAACATGATGTGCTAGCACCGACTTCAATATATTTTCGTTATTTTATGCTTTTTAGATAATTTACTTTGAAGTCGGTTTTTTTTTTTAAATAGTTTTCATAATAATAGAGAGATTTTCGTGATATTTAAGCAAATAAATTACTTAAATACAGCTAATCGCCATTTTGTAATAAACGCTGATCAGAGTGAATGACGTCAATCCTGTGTAAATAAACAACTGTCAAACTGTCATCTCAACTTTTTCTTTCATACAATGATTCACTTTTAACTTTTATACCTAGACAGATGTTTATTTACACCGCCGTAGTGACGTCACAAAATGGCGCCATGCACCGGCCATCGTTTTGGAACGAAATTCAAACTCTATTTTAAAAATTGAAAATATTGCTATTAATTGTAAATGTAATACAAAAATATGATTATTTTCGGCAATAGTAGACCCGTAAGTACATTATAGAGTATTTTTTCAAAATTAGTCATCATGCCTATTAGCCAAGTTGTCGTTCTACAATACGGAAGGCTAGAGAATATAGACAAATGTATGGGAATTATATATCTCCTCGTTAAGTCACGTGAAGAGCTATGTCACGTAAAGAGCTATGTCACGTAAAGAGCTATGCCACGTAAAGAACTATGCACCTAAAGATTTATGTCACGTAAAATGCAATGCCACGTAAATCACTATGTCACGTGAAGAGCTATGTCACGTAAAGTGCTATTTCATTCTCATACATTTGTTTTCACTTCTCTAGCGTTTCGTAGCAGTGCGTGCAGAATGACAACTTGGCTATAGGCCCAGGTGATCGGCCTGCATTGTCCTAGCTAGTAAGGAACAACTACACAAGGTTGGTACAATCAGGCAGGATTCGAACCCGGGACCTGCGGTTTGCAAAGCAAGCGGTTTCCCGCCCAGCCACGTAGGATACACTTACACTGCTACTACAGCGATCGGACAGGGTTTCTTAAACACTGTAGAAGTTGCCTGCTGCCCATATTATTATCAGCAATAAGAAAAAACAAACACTTGAAGGTATATTTATAAGGTGTTATTTTCTGTAAGGGCCCTATTCCCTTAGAGAAAATAACACAGATATAATAATATAACTTCAAGTGTTTTTTTTCGGGCTGCAACAATAGTTGAATGAATGGGATAATAATCCCATTCATTAAGCATATGACGGCGATCTGCTCAACACAAGACATAATGTGTAAAAATAAGAATTTTCTTATTCTTTAAAGTTACATTTATATAGAGATACGCTTCCTTTAAAATACTTCAGCATTTGAAAGAGCTGAAATATTTTTACTGTAAATATGACAGCGTATCTTGAAAACTAGCGATATTATTGTACCAGCATCTTACGTTGCGCGTTGCTTTTAGATTTGAAAGAGCGCTTTCATCGGACCAATGTGAATTTCACAGATTCAATATACCTAGACCTTTCATCTGCTGAGGATTTTAAACTATATACTCGTAATAATAATATTATGTTTACATGTTTCAGCTTTAGGGACTAAGAAAATTGCACTCGTTTTTGGAAAATGTTTTGTCAAAATTACTAGTTTAGACCTAACAATATTACATTATCCGCAGAGCAGTTGGCAGACGCTGGATGAGGAGAGCCGAAGGTCGGGCTCAGTGGCGTGCCTTGGGGAGGCCTATGTCCAGCAGTGGACTGATGTGGGCTGATGATGATGATGAATAACATTATTATAGTATTCTAGGTATATTATTTATTTGTAACTAGCTGTCCCGCGCAGCACCGCCCACGTCTTATTAATTTTTTCTATTTTTCTTTTTTTTCTAATCCACTCCTAGAACAACAAAACAAAATAAAAATTATTCAAATTAGTCAAGCCGTTTCTAAGATTCAGCGCGATCAGCTATTAATTTGATTATAAATATGTAGATAGATTTTAATATTCCTTACCAGTTCATACTGGTACAGTAGTTATCTACTGCAGGTGAATTTTTCAAGTGGCCGTGGATTTTTAAACATGAAAGAAATCACACAAAGAAAAGTACGAAAACACATGTAAAGGAGGAAAAAAGCAAACAATATAACACAAACAAAATAGCATAATTTTGTTCTCATGCACAAATGCCAAAAGGGTCACAAATTCACAATGTAGCGGCGCGTGTAGAAAAATAAACCTATTTATACCTGTTCACCCGGAAGTTATTGACGGAATAATAATTCTAAAAATATCTCTTCCTCATTTTATTTCCCTGAGACGATTATGTAGAATCATTATCTGTTACATTTATTTTTGTCTTACCACGATGTATCTGATCAACATATCATTCGTTATCATCATCAGCAGCCACAAAACGTCAAAAAAAGGCCTCCCCCTTAGAATGGAGGGTTGCCATAATCCCCACGCTTGACAGGCGGCTTGGGATCGCAAAATAGGTGGAAGATAATCCAATAGAAAGACGCTGCTGCCCGTCTTCTTGAATTCCCTTAGTCGCCTCTCACAGACATCTAACGGGAGGAGATGGGAGGGTGCTATTCTTGCCCCACAGGAAACGAGCTCATTAGGTACTTACAAATAAAGATACAGTATAGCTCAATAAAATATTGGAATCAAAGGGACTGTTGGTCTACCAACTGTCTGGGTGTATTATGTATATAAGTATGTATTTACAAGAAAAAGTATATAAGTTTTAGTATTAGTTTATTTACCACAGAACAGGCTCTGCATAGTTTGGCGTTGTCTTTCTTTTTTTTTTCTATATCAAAGAAATATTTAGGCCATAAAGCGGCCTTTGGGAGTTTTTTCATACAAAAACTCTTTACTTTTTAACCGACTTCAAAAAAGGAGGAGGTTCTCAATTCGTCTGTATATATATTTTTTTTTACAACTGCTATTGCATCTATATTGAATTCTTCAGTAAATATACAAAATATATAATGGAAATTAACTGAAGACGCTTTCAGTAATTTTATCATAGTGGAGATTTTCAATAGGTATCGCAACACGAAATTAGGCATGTTTCGTGCAAAAATACTTTTTTCAGCTTTGAGCGTACGATCATTTCTACACGTGTAGTAAGTTTTTGATGAAAATTTTGCTATAATTACACGTATAGAGCTCACAGTATAATTTTATTCATTAATGCCACTTCGCGTTATTCTATGAGAAGACAAAGCAATAACATAGCGATAGCGGTGTCATTACCGCGCCGAGTCGTAATACTACGTCGCAGTGCCAACTTATACATTACCGCGAACGAAATTATTCGGTGGTACTTCTCCTAATTGGATATGGCAATAACACTCGACGATCCTAACTCAATATAACGCCTCACGGAGGAGGGCCGTTACAGCCTCCTACGTGATCGAGCGAACCCACCTACATATTAACTACGTTATATCATTAATGTTAGCACATTTTATTGTGATAACATTGACACTATTTTCAGAGTTCCGTATCTAAAATGTGAATAAAATTATTTATAGAAAAAACTAGTTTAAAAAAAAACGAAATATCGTAAGGTTTTTTTTTTACTTCCTATAAGCCAGTGCTTGACGGCAGTCCCACCTGATGGAAAGCGGCGACGCAATCTAGGATGGTAAAGCACACTGGCTTATTAAAAGCCTATTCACTCTACCTTTGAAGTCACCCAGCTGTATCGTTTGTCCTTTGTTCTTAGCCAAGGTCGTTGTTGAATAGGGAAATCGGTTTTATTAATGTTTCGGAAGTGCGAATGATTGAGAAGTCTGAACCAGGGTTTTTTTTACCAAGTTAAGTGCTTAGTCTAACTATGAACCCTCCTCAGTTACACGGGCTTGGGATCGGCAGTGTTATGGTGACATAACACAGGTGGAATTAAACGTCGCACACGTCTAATACAGAACCTCCTTTTTTGAAGTCGGTTAATTAAAAAGGATTATGGTGCGACTTTGTCTGTCCGTCTGTCTGTCACACCGATAGGTACATATTTAAGCAGCCACCAATACTATTCATTTGAAATTTAAAATAGTTTTAAATTCTGCTTACCTAAACTCATTTGCAAATATAAAACATCCCTGGTTTCTTAGGGTCCGAAATGGGAATTGTAATTCTAAATTGAGACCACTATATCAAATGGGTAGGTATCACATGAATGTGCTTCATTTAGATGAATAACAAACGAACTTTTTCACGTGCAAAGAAGGTACGAAACCCGCGGTGTGCGAGTCAGACTCGCTATTGCCCGGTTTTTATTTTACAGCCAGAGCAATTTCAATATTCCGCCAAATAAAGGACATAGTGGAATCTAAATATTATAAAGTTACTTCGATTCTGGTTATCTCTTCTAAACAACACATGGGATAATGCAGGCTAAATCATCATTCTATAATTTCTTTTTTCGAAAGGATTATGTGTGTAATACATTTGGCGGGCCCGTTGGTCTAGCCCTGTCTGCTACCCAACAGGTCGTGGGTTCGATTCCCACCAAGTGTCTGGGTGTTTTATCTATATAAGTATGTATTTACAAAAAAATTAAGTATATAGTATCAGTTGTCTGGTTTCCATAGTACAGGTTCTGCCTAGTTTGGGATCAGATGACCGTGTGTGAACTGTCCTAGGATATTATTATTATTATATTATGTATCAAAACTTTACGACCATGAAAATGGCGTGCGATTCCTTACCAGGTTTCTAGTTTGTAAAATTACATTTGTCAAACTCTCTTTCGCCTGTTTCACGTTGATGTGATTTAGATATTTTTCGGTAACAGGTAAGAAATACATTGTGTTTTATATATTTCTATGTGTTATTCGGGAACTATCGGTACCCGAAACGACAAGTGAAGCGTATTTTTTTATGTCCTGGGACAATCCACACACGGTCACCTGATCTCGAACTAAGCAAAGACTGCACCTAATTTGTTATTCAGACTACGGATAAAAATGGTTCAACATCATCAGCAGTCGAAAGACTACACTGCTGAACAAAGGTCTCTCCTTTAGAAGGGAAGGGTTAATTACCATTAATCCCCTACGCTCGGCAGGCGTCATGTGAATCGCAGTAGATAAGCCAATAGAAAGACGCTGCTGCCCGTCTTCTTGTTGTCCCTCTGCCTCTTACGGACACTCAACGGGAGGAGATGGGTGGGTGCTATTCTTACCCGGACACCCCACGGTTTATAATACTTTTGTTGTTCTATGTGGGGATGGACCCCACGGCCGTGGTAGCCGGGATAACGGCCAGGGTGTCTATTTACTAGATCAACATAACCAACTCACGTAGTCTTTTTTTTGTAGGAGTAGTACCTGTTGGCCGCAGATGGCCATGACAGCTTCACCGGACAAGCGACTCACGTAGTTATTACACAACCTATGTATTACATTTCTATCATATTCCCAACCTTTTTTTTTTCAAGGGGGAAACCTTAATAAGATCCCCGGGAGCTGTGGGGCTCGACCGGGGTATGTGGGATTCTTACCCACTAAAACACCCGCGGCTGTCGCATAGCACATGAGAGGAGACCCCAGGGCTCTTCGGTGGGATATGCACCAGAGGCCCCTCAGTGCCTTGCCTTTGAGCCCATCGCCGGAGGGCGCATTGTAGGCCCCCTGGAACCAGTAACGGTGCTCACGTGGACGGCGGTCGTAAACCCGCCGCTGTCCTCCTCGGAGTCGCCGCCGTACAAAGGACATCAAAGAATTAAAGCTTAGTTATTATTTTTATTAGTGACTGTACTTTTGTCGAAATAGGGTAAGTGGTAAAACAACAAAAAGCAATCGGAGATGTGGGAAAAAATATTCCCGTTGCTCCTACCAGTCGGAGTTCCGATCGGAGGACAGGAAAAAACCCAACAACCAAACCTAACCAAATCTTGAACCATTGCATATTTCCGGGTTGATCGCGCGCTTAGTAATAAACTCAAATTTCTAAATCGGCGCATCTTATATGCAAACTATGTTATAGTTGGAAAGCGAATCTTATGACTTATGACAGTTATCCAATATTCCCGGAGGCGGGCGGGGCGCGCGCAACGGAACACCCGTGGAACACAAATCAAGCTGCAAAAATAGAGAAAAAGAAGCAAGACAAAGCGGCCGCTCTATCGACGAGAACTTTATTGTGAAATATGTGTTATTTTCTATGAAAAATGTATTCCGCGTTTAATACCATAACTCTATAAACGATAGAACGCGTTCGTGCATTTATATGTACGTATTGGAGTACTACACTGCAGTGTACGTACTGGCTGAGTGAGAGATATAAATTACATACATAATATACATCTTTCTTAATTCAAATTTAATGTCTTTATTGCAGTTATTGTGTTTGTACAATTTAATGTGGAAGTGGGAGGACTACGTTCAGCAGTGGACGTCTTCCGGCTGGTGATGATGATGATGATGAATTTAATGTGATCTTAAATTTAAATAAAGACATCACATTATAGCTTAACAGGCATGCATCAATGAAATAAATTACTATATTTATTATAGAATTAATTAAACTAAACAAATCATTATCGTTTCAAATTTAGTCTTATAATTAGACTAGCTATACTAATATTTATTATATTTTATAGAAAAATTGATAAAATCGGACCAAGCGTATAACCAAGTACCCGTTTTGACTTTAATCCCCTCTCCCAAAAGAACCGTGCTAGATTACGGGACAAAAAGTATCCTATGTCCTACCTCGTAGTAAGATCTCAAATCATGCCAAGTTTCATTTGAATCCATTCAGTAGTTTCGGTGTGATGCTCAGCCGTCATACAGACAGACAGACAGACAGACAAAAATTAAAAAAATTACATTTTCGGCCTCAGTATCGGTTATAGAATGCCCTCCAAATATAATTTTCAAAATATCTTCAATGTACAGAATTGGACCGGTTACAGTTTTATTATAAGTATAGATTTTTCTTTTTCTTTAACAGGCCTTGTCTTTGTCCACTGTTGGACCCGGACCTCCCCTCAATATGAAGGAGCTTAGGCCATAGTCCACCACGCTGGCCAAGTGCGGGTTGGCATATAATTAGTTGAGTTAACAAATGTTTAAGTAATCTTCTAAAACTGTAAAATTAATAACAATATTATCCGGAAATTAGTTGTATATTTATTTCAATACGACTAAAATACATTCAAAACTAACTTTATTTTTTCTATAGCTACTATCTATTCAAAAAATGGTTTAGATCCAAAGACATTTAACTATTATATTAAATCTCTGTGAAGATCCCTTTCTTTAACAGATTATCTAAATAGTCTTCTAAGATTCCACTGAAAATCTATTGGGTAATTTTAAGATTTATTTAGGTTTTATTTATTAAGCCAAGAGGGTATTAGACATTCCGTAAGATTTAACAATTTATAACCGTCATCGGGTCGACTAGGCTTGGGGAAATTAGCAAGCATTAATTGGCTGAAGAAAGCGAAGGATTGTGTTAAGCAGAAGCTGAATAAGATGACCTACTTTCCCAACTGGTATTATTTATTTAAGGAAATAATGATTTGATTAATTTGTACCTACTGATTAGTTTCGGGTTTGTGATAGTGTGTATTGTGTTTTGTTTAGTTAAATTATAAGCCTAAAGAGTAAAAATAACATGACTAAAATGTATTTGAGCATTGCTGATTTAAAATAAGTCATTTTATATTCTTTATCTTTCTGTGAAGACTTAAGCGTTCTTGAAAGTAAAACGTTAGCAATCTTAAATTTCTCTGTCCCCTTACGAAACGCGGTAAAAGTAATAATATCTTCGCCTTCAATTTCACTAATCAGCTGAATCTTAATCACCTTTCAGCGACGTTCGGTTCTCGGGTACAAAGTAAATGATAGGTCTGTAAGTATAACCTTTGCTACCGTCAAATTAAATAGGTACCTTGTACCCGGAGACACAGATAACCTTGTTAGTTGTCAATTGGCGTAAATTCTAATTGTTTTGTATAATAAAATATAATCATGTTTCTATTTATTGATGTTTTAAATTAACACTCAACCATCAACGAGGGGTGTTATAAGGTTGACGTTTATGTCTGTCTGTCCGTCAGTATGTCTGCTGTGGCATCCTAGCTCTCTGAGGAGTAGACGGATTTAAATGTGGTTTTTATTTGACAGATCGTTTAATCCAGATGGTTCTAAGCTATGATAATTGAAAATCAGTTCAGCCGTTTAAGACCTTTTTCCTGGTCCATGTACCAGTTAGCTAGTGTTGCCAGTTTACTAAAATTACAGGAATTGCGAGGGATCTGCTGGAAATGCAGAATACGAATTCCTTTTAGATGATTTGCTTATGTGGCCTTTTGAGGCCCCCAGTCCCTCTTTGTGTTGGCAGCAAAGGGAGTAAGGACATTCCCTCAGTTGCTATCAGAGCAATTTATTATGAGGCCTTCATTACAAAGAACCTACATCTGGGAAGTCTTAGTATTTTGAAATTAACCCGTTTTTTTTCTTTTGCTAATGGCCTACCTGCGGTGTCAATCAAAAGCAATCAAAGCCTAAGGACAGCTTGAAGAACTCTCGGTTCTTCAAGCTGTCCATAAGCTTTTGATTTGGCTTAACGAATGCTTACAACCAGGATCGACTTTTACATACCCTCCGAAGCACGGAGCCGTTCAGTTCAAATGACACAAAACGATCACCCATCTAAAAATTTACCTTGCCAGACGTTGTTTAACCAACTGATCAACTACCGAGCAGTGATTGCAACTGGATTTAGTCGCCTCTATTTCCCAGATAACCCGGTAGATGTAATTTAACGTCAAATAACGTTTCAATATCAAGGCACTGTGATTGCCTTCCATACCATGAAAGCAGAAGCACATTATCGCAAAGCTCTTTAGCCCTTTGGGAACGGATGGAACAGTCAGATCCATCAGGATTATTCGGACATACGCATCAGTACATTATTCACCGTGATTAACTCGTTTCGATTGAAATGTAAACCTTAACGGAAGTAAATTACAATTGTAGCAATCAGGTGGAAAACTGGGCAATGGATTGATTTAGGTACTTTGATGCGTCAGCGTGTGTATTAATTATTATGAGTATGCAATTGTATAAAAGGCCATTAAACCTGCAAACAAAGTAATAATAATATCTTGGGACAATCCACACACGGTCATCTGATCCCAAACTAGGCAGAGCCATGGAAACCAGACAACTGATACTTCTACTAGCATACATTTTTTGTAAATACATACCTAACTAGATAAATAAGACACAAACAGCCGAACCTACAAACGTCAATTAAAGTTAAATATCATTAATCCATTCTTTGAAACCTCGATACTTGAAGCCCATATTATTATTATATTATTAATAATCGAAATTAATCATAAACGGCTTCAACAGTCGTAATAGGTAGATAGATTTCAAAAAGTGACTTAATTAGAATTTAAGTTAATTGGCTTTTGTGAGTGCGGCCGAAACACTTCGTGTGAATCGAAACCACGATTTATTGGGTAGCGGCCAGGGTGTCTAACCACTAGACTTACAGACCCGACAAGCATAGTATTTATTTATTTTATTTTATAATTTTTGTACGCACAATGAAAGTACAGGAAAACGGAAATATAGGAAAGAATATTACAAAGGCACAGCTTATTTCTAAAGAAATTTCTTCCAGCAGGCCTACGAGTGGAAAGTTGGAAGAAAGAAATGGGACTAAAGACGTAGACGATATCCACGTCTGTTTGTTTGCTTATTGCTACTAAAACTATCTATCTATCTTTTATGCGGTTAAAGCATTGGTGGTTTAAGCATTTTAAAAGAAGGTAGATTTATACGTATAACACTTATTTATAAATACGTTCCTATGCTTAAGAAACTTAAAGGCCATATGTCGATTGCCCCAGAAGAACTATTCTTAGGTTTCATTCAGAACAAATATAAATTAAAAAAGCTAGAAAAGCCCGACTGCGAACAAACAAAATATATATAAATTACATTATATACATACCTAATTAATAGTATACACAAGTTTATTTAATTAAACTCGTCGTATTAATGATTCCGCAAAGCAAAAAAAAACGGGTTAATTTTGCACGAATTGAAGAAGAAGAAGAAGAAAAAGAAGAAATACATTTATTTGACCAACACACAAGTTAAATAAAAGATTACAAATGAGAAAAAAAAAGCAGCTAGTTGTGTGGGGCCAAACAGGATGCTGCCTCAGCATATTGCTGTGCCGTAATCAATTACAACACAGCGCTGGTATTCTGGCAGCACCTTAAAAGGTGACGCCACAGTCATTATAAAATACGTTAATATAATATATATTGTTAGATATTACCGATTAGTATAAAATAAAATGTAGGGTAGAATAAAATAAATGGAGGGTAGAATGGTGGAATGACCGACCGAACGCGTATATAAGGCGCTGCTCTGGCGGTGCAAGGGACATTCAATTATTAGATCTCGTGCGGAACGGTTGTGCGAGTAATCGTATAGAGCGGTCACTCTGTCATTCTGTCACTAGAGTAGTTATAATGTGATAGTGCTGGTTAATATTCTTGTGGTTATCAATTGGTGTGTATTAATTACGATGTTATCATGAATCTGTGCTTCCTATCAAGTGTAAGTTCGATTAAAGGAGCTTTGGTATGTACAAAACATTCTTCTCTTTTTATTTTTTTCTATTTCTACTTAGGGTTTTATAATATCAGAAGTGGGATTGGATTCTAGCCTATCTGCTTCGCTTTATGATGCATTTTGTTAAATTCGTTTTCATTATTTTTGTTTTTTTTTATTAAGAAAAAAAAACATATGCGGGTAGTTAATGTTTTATTAAAAATTATTAGCGATGCCTACAGATTGTACGATTTATGTCGGTATTGTCAAGGACTTTGATGGTGATAGTCAATGATATTATACATCAGTATTTTTAGTAAAATATCATTGGTGGTAGTGGTCACAAAAACAAGAATCTGATATTTAAAGTTTTTATTGGTCACATTCTAAGTAAGATCTAATTATTGGTGTTCTTTTAATGTTGGTGTGCTCTCAAAATAATAGACCTTGCTTAAATTTAGACATGTTGTGTGGGTGTGTTTAAACCTCAGGTGTAAACATTCAGTACAAGACTTGGTTTTGATTTATTATTTAGTTGATTCGTATTATTTTCAGCAGATTTGAGTTCCGACTGCTAGTTATAATAAAGTGCGATTGATAATAACTTTCGCAGTAAAATTGTATTTTGCTAAAGATGTTTGGTCATTGCAATTTGTAAAGCGTTGTTTTGGCTTATTATTTTCTCGATCGATGACTAATAATCGTAGTTAAAATCTGATTAGATCTGAATATGTTGTGTGAAGGAAGGCCGAGCGGTTATAGTCCGGTGGGTTGTACGGGCCTAATAATTGACGAGTGCTGATTGTGTTTATGTACTTGTTGATTTGACTACCTACCCGATTTTTACTGCCATGTCAAATTTTTAATTCTGTTTCTGTAGTTATGTTCACAGAATGTCTAAGTGCGACTCGCCAGGGCGTTTGTGGCATTAGTGGCTGCATTGTAACGCTGGCCGCCGCTGCACGAGTGGTGTTGGGCGCTAAATGCAGAGCTGCTGTCCTAACGGTGGCGTAGCCGCCCTGACGGTGGCGTGGCTGCCCTGACGGTGGCGTGGCTGCCCTGACGGTGGCGTGGCCGCCCTGACGGTGGCGCTGAGCCGCCATACGACGGTGGCGATGGGCCGCGACATGAGTGACTATGGGCTGCCACACGACTGTGGCGCCGTGCCACCGCTCACATCGTTGGTCATCCTGAGGACTCTGACATACATTTAATCTTGAGACAAACTGCGGTCACTGTCTCGGGCAACCTGCGGGCTCTGCCACTACAAACCTTTAATTTGAGACAAACTGCGGTCACTGTCTCGGTCATCCTGCGGGCTCTGACATATCATATTTTAGGTATTGTGAGACATACTGCGGTTACTGTCTCGGGTAACCTGCGGGCTCTGCCAGTACAAACATTTAATTTGATACAAACTGCGGTCACTGTCTCGGTCAGCCTGCGGGCTCTGACATATCATATTTTAGGTATTATGAGACATACTGCGGTCACTGTCTCGGTCAGCCTGCGGGCTCTGACATATCATATTTTAGGTATTATGAGACATACTGCGGTCACTGTCTCGGACAACCTGCGGGCTCTGACATATCATATTTTAGGTATTGTGAGACATACTGCGGTCACTGTCTCGGTCATCCTGCGGGCTCTGACATACACACGGTGGCGTTATTCGTCGGGACCGAAGTGCGATCTATCGATGGTCGCTGCGCTCCACATTGGCGTTGGTCGCTGCACCGTGGTGAAGATGAGTAGACTGTCACGTGGTGAATTTTCGAATTTCATTTTAATTAATTAATAAAGAAAATAAATATATTTGTAAGTGAATGACCATTACTTGATGCGTGAATGGGAACATTCATTTCACTGTGTTTGGTTACTCTTTGGGTTCAGTGTTGTCATGTTTTTCAGACGGCCGATATACTACTGACGTATTTATTTAGATGTTGGTTATGTTTCCAACATTTAAAAACTAAGATATGAGTTAAAAAGAACGTGTAGTTTAACATACAATGTTTAATTGTAAGTTATATTACTCTCCAGAGTAATATTTAACCACTAGTTTGTGAGAAAGTGACATAAACAGTGTACTTTATTAGATTCCGTGTGGAATTTGAAGGATAGTCCTGGCAACCCATTAGCTGGCTTAGCCGGATACGAAATACTTCTGGAGGAAGGTGTTTTGCAATGGAGGCTTTGACCTAGGAAGGTCACCTCCGTAGTTGCCTTTTATTATAGGGCATTAAGTTCTTCGTTCACAATAATTGGTAAGCATTATTGCGATGTCTCGTTGCACATTGTTGTAATGGTGAATAGAGGATACTTATTCGCTAAACCCATTTACAGGTTTCCACATTGTTATTTTTAAAAGAAGCACATGGCTTCTTGAATCGTTGGTCGTGGGGGGACCACAGTGGCTGATGGAGGTGAACAGCAGCCATCTGGTAGGTATTCTTTATAATTCACAAGGAGTATGTCTTTTTACTTCCAGTTTGTACAGATAATTAATTTGAGGTTATTTGTTTCAGTGGAATGGGATTCCATTTGATTTAAAAGTTTAATTTAAGAATTTATTAATTAAGTGATGTAAGTCTTTATTGGACTACATCCCGTCAGCACCCCGTAGAGGATATTCACCCTCTGTGTTTGATGTTTTTCACACCGGAATGAATCCGGCTTCTGCATGTGAATGCTGAGGTACGCTTGAAGATGGCCTTTGGACACAAGACAGCAGCTTATCTTTGAAGGAAGGTTCCATTTAATAATAACAAGGTACTGAAATTATATTTATATCTTTTCACCATATAAACTTGTAAAGTTTCTTTTATCTGACATGGCATGATTGGTGGTACAACCGTAGTATATTATTGTGCATATATAATTTAATTAAGTTTCTTAGGAAGTGTTGTCTTTATAAACTTTACTCGACATCCAACAACACCTGTATGTATATAAGCGTTCTTGGGTTGCAAGGTTAGTTGCTAGGTAGGATAATTAAGGAGTACATTTTAGAACCTACCAGCCGCTCTGGTTGAGCTAGCAAATAATTATTTACATCTGATGAGAATAAATAATTTTCAATAAATACCTGTAACTAACATATTCACTGCATTTTTATTTTCAACCACCTAGAACCTAATAGAGGACAACATCTTCCCTTTGTAATCCTGGGGAACACTCAGGCAGGTGAAACCCAGGCTTACAAATGGCGCCCAACGTGGGGCCCGAACCCACGACCCTGAGATTAAGAGTCTCATGCTCTACCGACTGAGCTAGCCGGGCCCCCAGGATTACAAGACACCGAAGTAAGAAAATCAGCTGCAGTTTGTACTGTGGTAATGACAGCCGCATTGGCGTAAGTTGCACACTGTTACTTGGTAAAAGCAAGCACATGGAGGGTATGTTCTTTGTATCTATTTATTGGTCAGGAGGAAACTGTGTGAGCAATACTCTAGATATGTATTTACGACATGTATGTTAGAACATGTATTAATTGCAAGAGGTGATCAAAGTAATTGTACAATGTGACCATGGTATTGTGGTCGCTAAGTCTTGGGTTCGATTCCCGGATCTGGCAGTGTTGTTAGACGTACTAAAGTTGCGAAATGCCGTAAATGGCAGGTGTCGTTGCCTAGTGTCATTGGCCAAATTTGTGATTGGGGCTGTGCCGTTAGGGTGCTGTGGCCAAGCAGAGATGCTTGCGTTTTAATGTTCTGTTCACAGTATGAAAATTCACACTGTTCGGCGCTTGTCGTGACGTGGTGGAAGTCGAGCGAGTGGTGTCCCGAAGCGTGTGGTACAGGATCAAGTTGGCGCTTGTCATCAAGCCGACTTTCGCGTTGGTGTTTGTCGCCATGTCTTCGTCTTTACGTTGGGAAGTATTTTGTTTATTGTCTTAACCATGAAGTTGAGGTGACCATGCCGTGAGGGTAACTGGTTGCATCAGCGGGGCGCACGCTGACTAGAGACGTGTGTAAAGCCTGTACGTTACTTAAGTTTCGGGGTGACCTGTTAGAGACCGATGTAAAGCCTGGTTACGCACTAGGTATCGGTTGAATGTTTTGACAGTGCTCTATTTTGACTGAATTTAAAATTTACACGATTTCTATGTCTTCAGTCACCAAGACTGTGCAGTGAGCGCAGTCAAGATACGAGTAACAGGACCAAATTTATTATTTTATTAGACTTCCATTAATTTGTTTATTTTAAGATGAATGTTTGAGAAGGGCTAAAACCATTGTGATGCGGGACAACTCTTATACACTACTTGCATCATTGTAGAGTGTCTAGCATTTGAATACCAGCGAGATAGAACTAAACATTTAATGTTATGTGTGTACTTTGTTTGGGTGCTATGTTTTGTGCAGGACGAGTCAACGTAACTGGGCTGTGCTCGTCGCAGCCTACACTCCGGGACTTCCTGTGAACGGTGCATGATGGAGCCTGGCTCTTCGTGTTCCCTCGGAAAACAGTTGTGAATATTTAGCGAGCCCGAGGACGGTCTCGTGTCAGGAGAGGCCGTGTTAGATATTACCGATTAGTATAAAATGTAGGGTAGAATAAAATAAATGGAGGGTAGAATGGTGGAATGACCGACCGAACGCGTATATAAGGCGCTGCTCTGGCAGTGCAAGGGACATTCAATTATTAGATCTCGTGCGGAACGGTTGTGCGAGTAATCGTATAGAGCGGTCACTCTGTCATTCTGTCACTAGAGTAGTTATAATGTGATAGTGCTGGTTAATATTCTTGTGGTTATCAATTGGTGTGTATTAATTACGATGTTATCATGAATCTGTGCTTCCTATCAAGTGTAAGTTCGATTAAAGGAGCTTTGGTATGTACAAAACATTCTTCTCTTTTTATTTTTTTCTATTTCTACTTAGGGTTTTATAATATTATATAATTATAAACTAATATAAGTACTAAATAAAAAGAGGAAAGAAAAAGGAAAGTTAGTCAAAACGTAGTAATACTAAAATAAAAATTGCATACACATTAATACGTTATTTAACAAAACATATAATTATTATTCCGTATAATATAAATTTTGTACATCTAATTACTAATTATTTAATTGCTTTAATTATCAGTATTAAAGTACTATCATTTATGTGGTAAAATACAATATTCATATGCCGCTATCGTACACAAATATGACAATTTATATTACATTAAAAATTTAACACTTCAGAACTATTACAATTATTTTACATTAACTACATAGACGGTCGAGCCATCAGCAGTCACCATCCATGGATGCACGTGGCACGCTGTAAACCAAACACACACTAACATTCGCGCAAGCATCCTGCGCCGCCTACGTCTTACCTTACGATTTTTCGATCAGGTCACGTGTCCTGACGCGCGAATTTTAAATTTAATTTAACATTTTTTCCCCATCAGAAAAAAGTGCACAGTGCCGCTAAAGAAGAAAGAAGGAAGAAAAAAATATAAAGCCTATGTCACGCCTTCTGAGACGAATCTAAAGACATATTATAAGTCAAAATCCATGAAGTCATTTAGGCTGTAGGCCATGCCAAAGAAACAGACATTCATACGTACATACATACATATTATACGTATACATACAAACAATATACTCTCGAAAAACATCGTCTTCCTGGGGCATTCAGGCAAAAAGTACTCTTTGGCTGATTAATTATATGTAGATAGGCACTTCTGTAGAGGAAGATAAATTTACAAAACATAGTCCATGTACTAAAATCCCCCTATCTCTTTCTTTCACCTTTTCTCTCCTGGGCGTGCTGGAAGAGATTTTTATAGAAATAAGCTCTGTCTTTGTACCTGTATTCTCCTAATATTTATCTAACCATGTTTGTGTGTATATAAATTTATAAATAAATTAATAATAAAATCGTATAGTACCTAAATGCTTTTCTGCATCAATTCTGCATCTAATCCCAAACACGGGCTTCCCAAGAGGGCTCAAGATAAATTTTATTATTCTCAGTTGAATTGTGCACACGATCCTCGATAACGTTGGTACAACAAACTAGTTTAATATTGTTGAAGAAAATGTTTTCTCTCATCCAGTGAAAAATAAATGCAGTACATTTATACCAAATGATTTTGCAAAATAATAGTTAAGATAGTTTCAGTATTTTGAACAGACGCCACCAAATTATGTATTTTTGTTATGTTTCTCATATGAATTTAACTTCGGCATTATAACCTTGCCTAATAGGTGATAAACTTTATAAAAAATCTTTTTAAAAAAAAATTGAACCGACTTCAATATCACTGAAAAGTATAAAATAATTTAAATATTATTGAAGTTGGTGTTTGCTGTGTATATTTGGCACCAACTTCAATAATATTTAAATTATTTTATACTTTTCAGTGATATTGAAGTCGGTTCAATTTTTAAAAAAAAAGATTTTATTTTAAACTTTTTAGTGATATTTTCATATATAAAGATTGAACCATCGAAAACCGTAAAATTATCTAGGTAGGTTATGATCACATTATCGTCTACATAGTTTTACATAATTCATGTTTCTTCAGAAAAAAATATCCGGTCGTAATGAAATTTGCATGGAAACATCATAGTAGTTTACTCTCTCGAATAAAAAAAGAATCATCGCAATCGGTTCATAATTGTCAGAGCAATGTAATGGAGAACATCAATTTTATGGTTTTTACCAGATAAATTCCTCCACATCGTTCATGTTCCTTCAGGAAGTTCTTATCCGGTTGTAATAAAATTCATACAGATTTAATAAAGTGGTTTCTTCTTTCGAATAAAAAAAGAATCATTGAAATTGGTAAATATTTGCCAGAGTTATGACCATTTTTGTCCTTAAAAAGCGACATAAAGTCATCGATATAGGCTTTCCTGCAGCTCTCAGTGCGCAGTCACCATTCTTGTTTTTCAGGAACTACTTATTACTACGCAATATTTTTTTTATGGGACCCAATCAATGGATTGAAGAATGGATGGAAGAAAGATTTTTTCAAATCGGTTCATAATTGACAGAGTTATGCGCGAACATACATAAAAAAAAAAAAATATATATATACAGACGAATTGAGAACCTCCTCCTTTTTTGAAGTCGGTTAAAAAACAGCTGTCTTACCAACTACATATGTTTCGTTCGTTTCGTACGAAAATAAAGTCTTCGTACGATACAGGTTACGTAGAACTGGTTTCGTACGCGGCCGTTTCGATTTCGTACGTATTCTCAAAATTTAACTCTTCGTCACTATTATGCCACAAGCCAAAAACTTAGATTAAATTTTGCTAGAAATGGTTCTAATTTAGACACCTAATAACTCGTTTTCCAAGCAAAGGGTTAAATTGCTTTACTAATAGCTTCGTGTGCTGTCAAATAGAATAGTTTACATGACTTATATTGCTGTAATATGAAATTCAAAGATACTAACGTTGTACAGACAAGATCATAATTCTTGGAAGTAATTTGAAAGATCACTTAATTCCGAATATTGCTTTCCAATAATGAAATGGCAATTTAGAAGGGAACTTTTAAATTATAATTTTACGGTGAATGAAAATGTATTAACTCATAATAACGTTGATCTAATTTTGACTTTCTTCCTTTCTTTGTCGTTGACTGATTGCTTTATAACGAGGTCGTAGATAAATTATATCTTGGTTAGTATAAAAATTGAGGTTTTGCTTGTTAATTTTTTTCAATTAATAAGTTAAGCTAATCCATTGTGCCCTAGTCCTGTCAAAATAAAAAGTAGAAAAGTTTGTATATAATCTGTTACAACAGACGTGGGCAGCGGGATTCATATTACGTTTTTAACTAAGATTTATGTTATTGATTAAAAGAAAGTGTCAGCTGCCAATACTGTGCATCCTCGTAGAACATTTACAACCTTGCCTTAGAAATATAACGCTACTATAAACATACTTACCTATGTATATTCTAGTGTTGACTCGGTATAAAAAGCACTGTAGCCTTAGAATCTATTGTGCTTCGGAGACCTAATGACCAACGTCTCCGGACTGCATTAATATTCTACTAGTTATTCATGTGTAAACAAGTTGCTAAACGTAAGGCAGTATGGAATACATAAACATCACAACACGTACACCGCCTCAAATAGCGTAATGACATTACAATCATCGAGCGCATCATGGACGAGCAGGCTTAGTAGATACTGCTGATGGATCAACCATTCCACTAAGACATAAATGGCCCCTTTCTGCAAGCTTGCACAATTTGAACTGGGTCACTTTTCCTGTTAAACTTCCCTGCTATAAGAGTTCATGGTAAGGCCCCTGAACATATACTTGAAAGACTGATGTGTCGAGTCGTTGTAGAGTATGACGTAGTTTTCAATACCATATCGTTATTTTCTATCAAAAATGACGTTTCTATGTAGATTACTACTTCATTGTGACGTCATACTTACTCTAATCTGTTATGATTTGCACGTCTTGCTAAGAAAACAAGCTCATTAGTGTTAATATCAACATGAAGAAGAAGTCTCTAACCTCCAGGCAAATTTCTATCACTAGTTGAATGCAAAAAACAAACTTTAGTATAAGTTGAAAGTATCTACAATAACGCTTTCACGCTTGGAATCTTACATCTTCAAATTGTGCACCATTTTGGATCCAATATCGTGGCACGGTGCAGCTAGGTAATCTTATAAACCAGAACGAAAAGCTCTTACCAAGTTCCATGATACTAGTTTATTATTATTCTTTAGCGGCATCGAGCGCACCGTTCAGCGTACCGAAGTAGATATTGGTAATATTGAGCATCAAGGTGATGTTGGAACGGTGTTATTGAAATATTTCGACAACCCTGTGTGCTTTCCTGACTATATTGGATCATCAATGTGTTCCAAATTATTTTAAAGTTATGTAGTGTTATTAGATAAGTTTTTAGGTGGCATGTTACTTATGCAAGGTACCACCGAAGCGCCAGATATTGTGCTTCTACCAAGTATCATTATGCAAATAGTGCCGTGTTCCAGTCTAAAAGACACTGCTGGTGCAATTACCGGATTTAGGAAAGGTCTTGAGCGGCAGTGTAGTGCAGCTGTGCATGCACTATTGCTTTAACTGCGGTGCGACAGTCATCAGGCCTAAAAAGGCCACACTAAGCTTTTCATCTAAATTGAATTCGTATTCTGCATTGCCAGCAGATTCTTCGCAATTCCTGTAATTTTCGTAAAATTATCACACATTTTAGGTCAATTATACTCAATTAATTTATTAGCACTAATTAGCAGACTCATATTTGGTGTTAATGCTGACATATGTATAAAAATTAAACCGTAACTTATTCATACTATGATTCACCGAAAGTGGCCTTTTTCTATCTTGGTATCTTGACAATCTCTTGTAAAAAAAAAAATATTTTGTGTTTCATTTCATAAAACGTTAAATTACTGAATCAATTTTTCACTATAAAGCTGACTCACGCTAACCGTGATTTGGGTCGAAACTTGTCACAGAGTGGACACACTGTAATCTGTTCCGGAAAACCATGAGCTGCATACATTATCTGTAGTTAAAATCACCCTCTAAATGGAACGAGTAAATGAAAGGGCAGTGTTCACTTACGTAAGCGCTTTTCCGGAAAATCGACTAATAGGAGAGAGGGGACGAACGAGACCTCAAACCCTAAAGTATTTAAAGCCTG
The DNA here is from genome assembly GCA_911728495.1 of Furcula furcula. Lineage (NCBI taxonomy): Eukaryota > Metazoa > Arthropoda > Insecta > Lepidoptera > Notodontidae > Furcula > Furcula furcula. The sequence continues at coordinate 10,824,865 of OU452250.1, forward strand.
GCATTGGTTAAACGCGTTACGCATTTTTGACCCGATTCTACGAAGCGTTTTTATAAAGAAAGAAAGGAAAACACTCTTACCCTTTCGTATTTAATTGTGGTTGAATTAATTTTATGTCAATTTTCGCAAATGTTAGTAAAAATGTTTATATTCCTATAAGTTACCTGAAATGTTCCAACGTTACGTTTATCAAGAACGAAAAGTATTTCCGTCACGAGGTCACTGATGTTATTGTGTCAATAACAATGTTTATAAACCATCACAATTTTTCCGTAAATTATTCTGAGGAAATAATAAAACCCTGTCACAACTTGTGACACTCACAAGAGAAGACATCATAATAACACCTAATAAAAATAAAGTTAATAATAACGAGGTGACCGAATTTTTTATGGTAACAGTAACGGAGACTGGGGCATAACGACTGGCTGGGGCATAACGACTAGGATACAAGCGGATGACGCAATTTGGTGCACGTGCGTGCTTCGTCTCTCACACTTTATTTACTGCATAATATTAAGCTACCTTTGAATTAACAGGTTTTTTAAATACTAAGGAATTAAAAAAAACCGGTTACTAAGGTATTTTTGAATACCTTAGCCACCGTTTAAATAATATTATTATAAGGTATAGACCAGCCGCGCGGCTTCAACTAGTAATTTTCTTGCCAAAACTTGTTATGAGTGGTATTAAATTATTTGGATTTATAGATATAATTATACGATATTTTCGAAGGAAATATGCCTAACTTTGTGATTTATAAAAATCCTGGATGAGAAAACTTCAAAATGTATCCTGCTGTACCAAAATCAATTGTTTTTAATTTATTTACACATCGACTAGATACTTAACATCTCACCAGTATTTTTATTTTTAATTGAACTCAGTGACGTAATAAGCAGTTTGTCTGATGGCAAGCGATACGCTTGCCTTTAGACAGCTGCACTGCAAGACTATTTGTCACCAGAGACTAGTTTTTAAACATCTTTCCCCTACACTACACCACAAATGCTTTTAGACCGGAACACAGTAGTGCTAATTCTCTTATTCATGTATTCAAAAGATAGTCGACATGTTAAAGAGGAAAAGATCTAAGGAAAACATTCATGTGATGTAATATAATAGTCAGCTATCAAAATATTCTGACCAAGTGATACCGGTTCCCCAAACGTCAACATGTTTAGCCGTACCTTTTTTGTAGAAACATCTCTCACTATATTTATTCAGTGGATACCAAATAATCCGTACATCCTTCGTTGTAATCCTGACAAGCAATCTCCGGTGCCATCAATCAGTGGAGCGTACCCTGAGGGCCAAGAGGAGATCGGTCAAAGTTATCCACCAAAAGGTTTTTGGTGACGTATGATTCGTATTGTTATAATGTAATGTTTAGGTATGATTAGACAATGAATTGATTGGTGTTTTTTTGCCCGTACGCCCCAGGAAGAGAACACAAGACCACACAAAGTCGCCACAAGCAAAGACTTTTCGATGGCGAGCATGACCAATTCACTAAAATACGGGATGTAAGGGCGGGACATCGTACCGAAAACCGATACCAGGGATCCAGTACATGATTCTGAACACTCTAGTGTTGAAATTTTTCATCGGCTTATTCATGAATTTTCAAAAAAAAAAAAAAACGCTTTTTTTTAATAGAATTAGTATAATATCATTATTGGTATAATAATAAAGCATAATTTTAATTTAAAAACAATAAATTACTTATTTTTGGAAAATTTATTTAATTATTTATTTTTTATGCACTAAAACAGTACGTAGGCAATTAATTAATAGGCAATTAATTATTATTATTTTAGAAAATTAGCAATGTAATTTGAGAAATTCCGCATATATTCATTACATGCTCGAAAATTAATAAGTCAGTCATTTGTCATTTTCCTTATAAATGGTTTCTGTAATGTTGTAACGGACATTATTTGACATCTTATAATTTTTTTTTGGTACGATGTCCCTTACACCCGTTATATATACCTAAAAGTACCTTATAAGTGTTGAGTAAAACTCATATAATATTTTCTTTGAGATCAAAACCGTGTTCCTTGAAGCTTTTAGCTTTACCATTCCTATTCAACGCGCCGTTAGGTACTGACGCTTTAATTATATAACGAAACTGAGTTTGCTTTCTACGGTGGTTGCTTATTGACATCTGTTTTAATAGAAATTAAATGTGTAATGATAACACCAATTTAAATTCTGGAAATATTGAAAGGAGTTTAATTATACTTACCTATAAACCAAAGTAATTGAAGAGTACATGTACTAACAGTGAAACAATTCCTGAATCCTCATTTTTAATAGAAAGAAAGAAAGAAAAACATTTATTCAGCGACATCTAAATCTAACTTATCTATTACAATTTATATAAAATAATTAAAAATAAAAATAATAAAACTTAATTAATTTAATTAATTTATAATAATAATTAATAATAAGAATATAATTATAATAATTATTATTATAATTTTAATTTAATTTATTTAATTTAAATTTAATAAAATTTTAATGTAATTTGTTATATGAACTGACCTAACCTGTTGGTTTAGCCATTAGATACGCTGATTTGTACCTAATTGTTGTAGCTTCTATTACCAAAATAACCTTTTGTAAGCGAGGCCTGTATGCTTTTATATGAGTTTTAGTAGGAGGTATGTATGTATAATGATTGGCCGCCGTGGTGAATCGTTATCAATATTAGTCAATTGCAAGTGGATACCTAAGAAAGTCCCTTTATTTTTTCTCAAACTAAGTAAAGACCTAAGCACCTCCGGTTTGCAAACAAGCGGATTCCCACTGAGACAAATGACAGTATTAAATAAATGAATACAACAAAATTAATTTATTTTATGTAACCAGACAAAATCCGAAATGTGGAGATTCGCCGAAGAACCAAGGTCACCGACATAGCTCTCAGAATCTGCAAGTTGAAGTGGCAATGGGCAGGCTACATCGCTCGAATAACCGATAAATAACCGTTGGGGAAGAAAGGTTCTCGAGTGGCGACCACGAACCGGAAGACGCAGCGTTGGCAGGCCTCCCACTAGGTGGACAGACGACGTTGTACACGTCGCAGGTAACCGGTGGATGCAAATAGCCAATTGTCGTTCATTGTGGCGTTATAAGGGGGAGGCCTATATTCAGCAGTAGACGTCTTCCGGCTGATGATGATGACGATAATGAACCAGACATATAAATTAACATTTACACAAACAAAAATTAAACATGAAGTCTGTTAAAAACAATACATATTGAAATCAAACTACCATTACGGATTATATCGCGGTTTATTTTAGATTTTACGTTCCCGTCGTTTCGAATGTTTTACAGCACCCATGGTCACGGGAGGACTAATATATTGAACATCCATATATCACAATTATGCCTTCAGGTCTTTTTTATTATAAAAAAAATTAAAGGAGACAGAGATGATTCTATACAATTTTGGTTCCAGGTTGTAAAAAGATGAAAGCTGTGTCTGTTGATAGCTAGTATATTCTTAAATTAATACTGAACATTTTGCGCATTTTGGCAGTCTGAGAGATAAGTTATAAGATATTTATGAAAAGTGAGGTTATGTAACAACCGGAACCTTAATGGGTGATTTTAAGTACAATTAATATTTTTATAAATATATAATTATATGATACACTATCTTGGCTGTAGTTATCTATGAGTAAGGCAAGGGTATACCCTGTTTTTCGTTACAAGATCGAAATCGTAGCATAAAATGTTTGCATACAGGAGTGATGGCTGGTCGGTGGCCAGCCAAAAGCAATTTATAGGGTTCAAAACTAAATATTCAATCCTAGCAAATGTCTTTGGCTGGCCACCGATCAACCATCACTCCTGTATTCATACATTTATTGCTATGATTTTGATCTTGTAAAGAAAAACGGTTTGCCTGATATGTTTAGTTCCCCTAAGGTTGGATTGAGGCTTTTACCATTAAATCAATTGCAACCCTGAGCCAGCACCTAGAATTTCATAGAGAAACCCAATACTTAATCCATTGCTCAATGCAATGCAATGCAAGCAATGGATTAACTATTGGGTTTTTCTCTAGCCCTTCAGTCGCGCTTACGACCAAGTATGAATTATATGTTAGTCATATTGCCGCAATTCACACAGCGATCCATAGTAAAATCCAAAACAATGAGTTGAAGTCAGAAGCGAGTTTCTCCGTGTCCGGCGATATCATAGTGTAGTTCGTACATATAAAGCAAGCTCAGAGGTCCGTAGAAAGCAGTACTTGAGGGATAAAATCAATTAAATATTAAATATTGAAAAAACCCTGAGGAAAAAACTAGATAACAGTCAAAACGTACGAAACGAGTGAGTGTTGTAGAGACGCTCGATCCGCATCGACAATTATTAACAAAAAGTATTTATTTCATGCATTTTAAACTAATATCTTATTTCTAGTTTTCTATTATTAATATAAAATCTTATTACTAATGGCAGCTCGGGTGCTCCTCCCTTCCGGCAGTTTTGTGAAGGTAGGTACTTGTGGAAGCACAGTTCCCCGATAGGACCTGAACAAACCTGAATGTGTACGTGTTGTGTTTTCGGTTCACCCAGTCGTTTAGCACCTTTAGTCGGTATGATCATTTTTTTATACTGGGACAATTCACACACTGCCATCTGATCCCAAACTAGTTACTACGGTAACAGGACAACTGATACAAATACTTATATACTTTTTTTGTAAATACCTACTTAATATACATTGTAACAGCCAGACAGAAGGTGGGAATCGATCCTATTAGGCCATGGTGTACCCACCAACAGACCATTTTTTTGCCTTCAAAAGGTACCCAGACTCCGTCGGGGCGGAGGCCTGGTTATATGGGATTTGAACTCACTAAAACCTCCCCGGTGGCTTTCATAGACGCTTGGCATTCTGGTCGCTCCGCTCGGACCTCACCAGAGTCTCCAGCCACACACACTTGACTTGATAGAGCATGTTGCTGGGGAGCAGAAATGCATTTCCGCCAGGATGTTCAGGGATAGTAAATGAGTCAGGATTGTTGCCACCTTATATGAGATGTTGCCGCACCTTCTTGCGACCCGGATTAAGCACTGGATCATAATAATGTAATTGAATGAACCGATAATTGACTCAATACAGTGAGATGCTTTCAATTGAGATTCAAAATATCGATACAAAGCGACTGGGAAGAACAACCCTAAAATGATTATGACTTCTTTAGTCTTTCCTCCAAGATTATGACAAATAGACAAATAGCCAGAAACTCAGAAAAAAAATGACTTGTCAATGCAGATACCACAGATTAAAAATACATAATTGATTTAACGCGACTAATGAGGCGATTCGTGAACTTAAATCGATTTGAAGATTATTCTTGTAAATATTTTTAGATCTGTTAAAATATCGCAATGATTATTCATAACATATAATTAATTAACTAAACACACAGTTTGGTATTAACGATTTTCAATAATTAATACGTTTAAGGGCACATTAATCGATTATAGTTTAATAGATAATCGATTTATGAACTGCCTAAACTTCTTGTTAAGATTCCTCTGTTTCCAGCTTGATTTAGTGGACTGGTTTTTTACATTTTTAAATAGAAATATATAACCATTTTTTAGGCCGTAACTCATCTTTTTACAAGTTGGACCCAATAATCCCAGTCTCCTTTAATGATATCATGTAAAATATTCTATCACCAACAAGACAGAGCTTTTAAAACGTGACTCGTAAGAGGAACGCTGCGCAACAAAATTGCCACGTCAAATAAATTCCTGTCACTCGTAAATACTTTGCATAAATTGGATACAAGGGAATTCCCGCTGCAAGACCGTCACACGGCTGTTTCAATAAAGAGAATGATTGGATCGCTTTTGATGAATGAGCAGCGCGTTACTTTAAAGGTTCTTTTAACCAAGTTTAAGTTTAGTTTTTTTAAGTTGACGGGCCCGTTGGTCTAGTGGTTAGTGACCCTGTCTGCTAACCAACAGGTCGTGGGTTCGATTCCCACCAAGTGTCTGGGTGTTTTATCTATATAAGTATGTATTTACAAAAAAAAAAGTATATATGTATTAGTATCAGTTGTCTGGTTTCCATAGTATAGGCTCTGCCTAGTTTGGGATCAGATGACCGTGTGTGAATTGTCCCAGGAGATTATAATTATTATTAAGTTTCTAAAATCTGTACCTACTCGTATATATTATATACATAAAATAAATCTGTAACAGGTCCAATTCTGTATATTGAAGATACATTTAGTAAAAAAAAGTATCGGGAATAGATGATTTGTTTATGGTTCCAAATGTTTTTTTTTTGTTTTTTTTTTTTGGTAGATTGGCACAACTGTATTCCATTTTGGCGCGGGGTTTCAGTTGCATCTGTTATTTAGATTTAATACAGTGCTATTTTGAGTTATATCATATCTAGTATGTATTGTGAATTTCATGGACAAAGCACCAAACAAAGTGTTTGTCTTAAATTTTGCATCACCAATGAAATTTCGTATTCGGAGTCACTGAAAATGTTACAGAAGGCTTATGGTGAATCGACTTTATCAATAACACGTGCTTATGAGTGGTACAAAGCGTTTAAAAGCGGTCGAGGTGTGATGGAAGATTTGCCCCGCTCTGGTAGGCCAACAACGTCTGCAACTGAAATTAACATCGCAAAAGTGAAGGAAATAGTGACTGGAAATCCTCATTCAAGTTTGAGAGAGATAGCCGCCGAACTTTCTGTGTCTCACGGATCGACCCGTACCATTTTAAATAATCACTTGGGCTCGCGTGTCGCTCGGCTAGTCCTAAAAGACCTGAATTTTCTCCAAAAACTCAATCGCATAAAAGTCGCTGAGGACATGCTAGAACGACTCAATTCCGACCCAACATTCATAAACGCATTGTTATTGGTGACAAGACGTGGATTTACGAGTTTAACATGCAAACTAGTCAACAAGCTTTGGAGTGGCGCCTTCTAACTGAACCGAAACCGAAAAAAACTACGCCAAAGTCGATCAAAAGTCAAAGTCATGTTGACTGTTTTATTTGACTTTCACGGTGTTGTATTATTGGAATTCTTGCCGGAAGGTCAAACGGTAAATAAATAATATTATTTCTGCGTTATGCGGTGTTTATGAGATCAAATTCGACGAAAAAGGCCAGATTTGTGGAAAGAAAATTCTTGGATTTTGCACCACGATAATGCACATTCGCACAATGCCATCATTGTGAACGATTTCTTGACCAAAAACTCAACAAATACCATCAAGCAACCACGTATGGCTCCAGTCGACTTCTTTCTTTTTCCTAAACTCAAATTACTACTTCCTGGCAAACGTTCATATTCGGTAGAAGACATAAAGGTGGATTCGCGGCCAAATCCGGAAAAGCGTTTAAATAATGTTTTGATGATTGGAATATTCGTTGGCGTATGTATATCGTTTCTGAAATATAGATTTAGATGAATAACTAACATTTTGTATTTCATTGATCTTTTCCCGGTACTTTCCTGACAGAGATGTATATACATACATACATACTGTCAAAAAACATAATCCTTCTTCTGGGGCAGTCGAGCAAAAAACTAAATCAAGTAGCGTACAATTTCACATTTTCTAACGTTAGTATTTATTATATTTTAACAAACAAGTCTTCTAGTGAGAAGTCTTACGTCAATCTTAATTACGTGTAAATCAATCAGGATCTTACTTACCATTTTTCACAGTGAATTTTCGTAGACGCTATCACTCAATACGTCACACTTTTTTGACGTTCTATCGTTCGTATCTAGTTAAGGGGAACTACCGATAATAATTGATGAATCACGTTTTATAACGAGCTTTTAGTTATTATTTTATGTTATAATGACATCTAGTATAACTTATAAAATAATATTAAGTTCAAAAAAGACGGCAGCATCTAAGTAGTCTCAGTAAGACTCTGGTGCACCTACGGGACATTTTGGCACCAACGAGCGTCTGCACAGAATGAGGCTAATTACTGGTGACATTTGCAGATTCTGCGAAAATGAAAAAGAGTCAATGCGACACATATTGTGTAGCTGTGACGCTCTTGCGAGACGTAGGTTGAATCATCTGGGAGTAGCCTATCCTACACTAAATGATTATGTACAGCTCCAAGCTGGCGCGATCGTTGCATACCTGAGGAATCTTTTCGATACGCCAGCAACAGAGCAAGGGCTAGGGCATGCACAATGGATCCAACTGGGCCGAAGTGCGTTCCGGGGATACCGGGCCCAAATTTATAGCCACCAAAAATCAATTTCTAAAATCAAGACTACGCGTCTACTATTCTTTGCAAAATGTTACCAAATTACGACATTAAATACTAAAATGTACTGTAAACTTACCTTTTTTAGCAGTTTACTGTTGTGACGAGCTACGAATCTTAGTAGAGGTCTGCAACTCTACGTTAGAATAAGCAATAACTGTTTCATCAAACGCTGTTGTCAGTTTATGAGAAGCAACAAAGAGATAAGAACAGCTAAGAAACTAGATGAGGTTCACGGCGGTCTTCATAGCATGCCGCATAAAACTCGCAAGGCGTATACTGCAAATCAAGCGAAGCAAGGTTAAATTCATTTAGATTTGTAATTAATTTACTCTTAAGGAATATATTGCGGCTTATTTTAGGTTTTAATTTAGATTTCCTTATATTTTCGCGTCTTCTCATTCTTCAGTTCACAGCGTGAAATATAGAGTTAAACTACGCTAGCGATATAGACTTGAGAGCTGGCATTTTTATAAAAAGAATTCCCTAAACAACACCACTAGTGACAATTTGAAATAAAAGAATCATCTGATCTAATTTGAACACATTAGACCGTACCTAGTTCTGTAATCAGTCTGAACAAATCGTAGGCTGCATTAATTAACGCTAGTTAAAAACACCCCACTAATGGGCTCGAGCAAATGAATGGGCAGCACTGTTCGACACCGACGCTTATCCGAATTTCGAGCCCGATCGGAATAAAGGCAGATAGAACAAACGACCGTCCTCACCGCAAGCATTTAAATTGTGCTCAGCTGTTTGTTTGTTGCAATCAATTCTGATAATCGAATGTTTTGTAGGTCTAACCTTAGCTTAAGAGCTAGTTTTCATCAACATTATTATGATCATTTACTACCTTTAAACCTCTGTTAAATTCCCATTATTGCTTATCTTGAGACCCTACAGCTAGTCAACTATAGAAAATAAAAACATCATAACCAATTAATTATTACCAACAAAAACTTATTTGTTCTTTGAGTGATTAATGTAGCTCTAGAATAACGCGGTTCAGAATGTACACGGGAAAGTCTCCAAGGGAAATAAATACAGACGGTCGGAAAGTGCACACTTTGTATAAATTGCAGCAGAAACTCGCAGCCCGGGACTCAGCTATTCAGAGATAAAGAAGTTGCCATCGCGCTACTGAATTTGTACTTCGAATAGTTTCGAATTCTGAGATAATTGTGGGTAATTGCATTAGTTGGCCAACTTCTCTGTGTCGTTGTTCTAGCTATAATTTAACCAAACTTCCAGCAGTAGCATAAATTAGCTTAAAGTTCTTTTACAATTAATCCGTCAAGCCACGGCACTCTTTATTTTGCATGGCATTGTGGTTCGATGTGTATGTGTTGATTCACATTTTCGTAGATTTTCCTTTACCTGGCAAGTACACTTTTTTATTTAAGTTGATCTGCCGCCATCATTAAAACTGTAACTACTTCTTGAACTGAAAAAAAAAACATCAACAATTGCTACTATTAGACTAATGAAGCAGATATGTTCTTTTTTATTTGCACTTCTCTGAATTTCACACTGTTACATTCAATGTTACGTTCTTGAGTGGAGACCGCGAGTCGGCAAACGCAGTGTGGGACGTCCGCAAGCGAGATGGAGTGACGGCGGGCAGAAATTGGATGAGGAAAGCCGAGGATCGTAGTCAGTGGCGTGATATTGGAGAGGCCTATGTCCAGCAGTGGACGACTGTAGGCTGATGATGATGATGACATTCAATGATTTCAGCTACGTTCCCAGATTCATAAATATATTTTTCATTTAAAATATTTGCAGAAAGTAGCCGAAAGCAAACTATTAGAAAGCTTATTCTATATTTGCAAGGACCTTTGAAACTCTAAACCCAGGATTAACACTAGAGATTCGGCCAAGATTTTGAAGGACTTCTTACTAGCGACGAGATTCAGGAATACTAAAACGGTCTTAATAAATTAGGAGCCGGCCAAGTGCGAACGTAACATTGGTGTGAGTTAACAAACTAGTCCAATATTTGGAGTGCTGATTGCCGGTTTAAACACGTAGTCCGTGCTGGTTACATATTTTAACCGTTTCTAGGACAGAACCATACCATGCTATTAGATATGTATTGTATAAACTACAAATTAATGCTGTGGTTGAGAAATACAACTACACAGAATTAAAATTCATAAAACCTTTGAAACGACATTTTTTTCGTCTTATCGTTAATTGCCATTCTGGTGTCAGAGTTGTCCAAGATTGGACACCACTGCTAAGTTAAGCCTCTGGTCTTTACTTGACAAATACTACTCTAGATGACAATAACCGGAATTGACTTTTAATATGTCCTCTGAAACATAGATACTCTCACTTCCAATGCCACTTAACGCCCCATCCAAATACTGACCTTGCCTGACTGCCTAATCAACAGATCCTTTACTGAAGAATAGGCCTCAAGCCACAGCCTATGCTAATTAGTTTTTTTTTATCAAACACAGCTAACAACCATTCCAATTAAAACAGATTTCGAATATAAATAAACCACCTTTACTATCGTCTATTAATTTGGGAGCTATGATCATTCGATACCATAGACAAAAACATGATTTCCTTTTTGCGATAAAAGTTAAAATCCCGATGCATTTTTGCTCAAAAATATCTGCATAACAATTTCCAAAGTAATGTCCACTTTCTTGTAAGTACCAGTTTATCACAAATTAGGTATATAAGAACTTTAATAATATAAAGAGTCAGAAAAATCGGAAGATTTGCTTACTTGCAACGCAGGCTTTTATGAGTTCTGTGGGTCTAGAAAGGCCACTTTCATCCATGAGTAAGTTCATCATCATCATCAGCAGCCAAAAGACTTCCACCGCTGAACACAGGCCTCCCCCTTAGAACAGAGGGGTTGCCATAATCCCTACGCTTCCCAGGTGGCTTGGAGAACTAAGTTACGGTTTCATTTATAATATTAACATCACTAACACCAAATATGAATCTGTTAGTTACTGCTAATAAATAAATAAAGAATGATTCATCTAAAATGTGTGAACATTATATGAAAATAACAGGAATTGCAGAGAATGCTGACTACGAATTCTTTTTAGGTGAAATGCTTAATGTGGACTTTTTAGGCCCGCTGAAGTGAGTAACGTATGTCATCTAGGTGCTTATCAAGTAAAGTGAATAAACTTAGTATGCAGTTGCCTAATTCAAATACTTGGAAAAAATATAATATTTTTAATTATTATGAAGACCTCACAAGCGTGGCTGATTAGGTACTCAACGTGAGGCCAACCAAGAGGGACATGGTGAAGAGTTGACTCGTTAACGCAGAACACGAATATTAAGGAAGATGGGATCACGTCAGTGTGAATGTTTAGGGGTTAAAAATATGAAAAAGGAAGTGGAAATATACAAAAATAGAAAAAGATATCGAAAGCAATTGAAAGGGCACAACTTTGGCAGATTGATCAAGGGCGTAGATTTGCGGCGAACAAGAAACTTGGCTGACAGATTACAGCGGATGACATAAATCAAAATGTCCAGTTTTTACGTTACACCAATCGCTGCTCTATTTGTAACACGAGTGGTTCGGATTTATGTCTCTATTAGGGAGGATTTTACACTAGTAGTGTTTAAAGTGTTTAAGGTAATCTTATAATAATCTATATTAATAAAAGAGCAGGGTGTTTTCTAGGAATCACGATACAGCAAAAACCATATTACGTACAATCTTGAAATTTGGAACCAACATTATACAAATAGTCTAGGTGAACAATAAGAACGGATTTTTCGAAATTCCATACCTAAGTGGGTCAAATGGGCTCCCAAAGTTTGTATGGAAAAAAAATTTTTTTTCTTCACACCGACATGAAACTTTGTAAGTGTACTAAACAAAAGAAATAAAGAAACACGTGTATCACACTTTTTGAAAATCGACCCATATTGGGATTTTAGCCTGGTTTTTGAGTATGCAACGCGGAAAAAAAATTTCATACTGCATTGCTGAAACTTTGCGAATACATTAATCAAATTGTAGCAATCCAAGTGCAAATAATCATTTTTTGAAAATCATCTCGTAAAGGGGTCCAATTGGGATCCAAAAAATGTTTCTCGACCTACAGTCATAAAACTTAGTTTATATATTGCACACAAGAATCTAAGAAACTTATTTCCAGCATTTTTCAAAAAACTACCCCTAAGGTTTTTTAATGGGGTTTCAAAGTTTGCACAAAGAAGGATTTCCATTTCATCCTATGATGCAGCTAGAGTAACGGAACTCGGTAAATAAACTCAATACAACAATTGAAAAAACTAATTTTGATCATTTTTGTAAAATCAACCCTTATGTGGGTCAAATGGGCTCCCAAAGTTTGTATGGAAAAAAGAAAATTTTCGTCACACGGACATGAAACTTTGTCAGTGTACTAAACAAAAGAAATAAAGAAATACGTGTATTACAACTTTTTGTAAATCGACCCTTAAAATGGTTTTAACATGGTTTTTGAGTATACAACGTAAAAAAAACATACTTACTGCATTGATGAAACTTTGCGAATATATTTATCAAATTATAGCAATCTATGTGCAAATAATCATGTGTTGAGAATCAACTCCGAAATGGGTCCAATTGGGGTCCAAAAAATATTTTTCGACCTACAGTCATAAGACTTAGTTTATATATTGTACACAAGAATCTAAGAAACCTGTTTCCTGCATTTTTTGAAAAACAACCCCTAAGGCCATATGAAGGGGTTGCAAAGTTTGCACAAAGAAGGATTTCCATTTCATGATATGATGCAGCTAGAGTAACGAAACTCAGTAAATAAACTCAACACAACAATTGAACAAACTTATTTTGAGCATTTGTGTAAAATCAACCCCTAAGTGGGTCAAATGGGCTCCCAAAGTTATTACGGATTTTTTTTTTTCATCACACGGATAAGGAATTTAATGTGTCAAGCCAAAGAAATTAAGAAACACGTGTATCAAATCTTATTCAAATTCGACCCGTAAAGGGGTGTTAGCATGGTTTTTGAGTATGAAACGCGGAAAAAAATATCATGCTGCATTGATGAAACTTTGCGAATACATTGATCAAACTAAAGCAATGATTGTATAAATAATTATTTTTTGAAAATCAACTCTTAACGGGGTCCAATGGGGGTGCAAAAATGATTGTCGGCCTACAGTCATAAGACTTAATTTATGTGTTGCACACAAGAATCTAAGAAACCTATATCCGTCATTTTGCAAAAAACAACCCCTATGATCATTTAATGGAATTGTAAAGTTTACACGTAAAACGATTTCCATTTAATGCTATAATAGAGCTAGAGAAACGAAACTCGGCACATAAACTCAATACAAAAATTGAATAAACTAATTTTCAGCATTTTTCTATAATCAACCTCTAAGTGGGTCAAATAGGATCTCAAAATTTGTATGAAAACATTTTGTTTTCACCACACATACACGAAATGTCAACGTACTAAACATAAGAAATGAAAAAACACGTGTATCACAAGTTTTTGAAAATCGATCCTTAAAGGGGTTTTAACATGGTTTTTGATTATACAACGTAATAAAATATTTTTTTTAAAAATTGAACCGACTTCAATAACACTAAAAAGCATAAAATAATTTAAATATTAAAGAAGTTGGTGTTAGCGTACCTGCTGTGTATATTTGGCACCAACTTCAATAATATTTAAATTATTTTATGCTTTTTAGTGTTATTGAAGTCGGTTCAATTTTTTTTAAAAATATTTTATTTTATACTTTTTAGTGATATTTTCATACATAAAGATTGAACCATCGAAGACGGTAAAATGATCTAGGTAGGTTAATATCATCATTATGATTTCACATTATCGTCTACATACTTTTACATAATTCATGTTTCTTCAGAAACTCAGAAACAATTTATCCGATCGTAATGAAATTTGCATGGAATCATAATAGTAGTTTACTCTCTCGAATAAAAAAAGAATCATCGAAATCGGTTCATATTTGTCAGAGAAATGTAAAGGAGAACATCAGTTTTATGGTTTTTACCAGATAAATTCCTCCATATCATTCATGGTCCTCCAGGAAGTTCTTATCCGGTTGTGATAAAATTCATACAGGTTCATGACAGTGGTTTCTTCTTTCGAATAAAAAAATAATCATTGAAATTGGTAAATATTTACCAGAGTTATGACCATTTTTGTCCTTAAAAAGCACCATAAAGAGATCTATATAGGCTTTCCTCCAACTCTCAGTGCGCAGTCAACATTCTTGTTTTTTCAGGAACTACTTATTACTAAGCAATAATTTTTTTATGGGACCCAATTAACGGATTAAAGAATGGATGGAAGAAAGATTTTTTCAAATCGGTTCATAATTGCCAGAGTTATGCGCGAACATACATAAAAAAAATATATATATATATATATACAGACGAATTGAGAACCTCCTCCTTTTTTGAAGTCGGTTAAAAAAAAAACATACTTACTGCATTGATGAAACTTTGCGAATATATTAATCAAATTATAGCAATCTATGTGTAAATAGTTTATGAAAATCAACTCCTAAAGGGGTCCAATTGGGGTCCAAAAATGTTTTTCGACCTGCAGTCATAAGACTTAACTTATGTATTGCACACAAGAATCTAAGAAACCCATTTCCGGCATTTAGCGAAAAACAACCCCTAAGGTCATATAATGGGGTTGGAAAGTTTACACGTAGAACGATTTCCATTGAATGTTATAATGCAGCTAGAGTAACGAAAATCGGTACATAGACTCAACAAAACAGTTTAACAAATTTATGTTCACCATTTTTCAAAAATCAACCCCTACGTGGGTCAAATGGGGTATCAACAAAACATGAAAAAAAAATATTCATAGCACACGGACACGAAACTGTATCAGTGTACTGATAAAAAACACGTGTATCACATTATTTTTTTAAATCAACCCTTGAAGGGGTTTTAGCATGGTTTTTGAGTATCAAGCGCGGAAAGGAAATCATGCTGCATTGATGAAACTTTGTGAATAAATTGATCAAGTTAAAGCAATTTAATTATTTTGAAAATCAACCCCTAAAAGGGCCTAATTGGGTCCAAAAAACAGTCACAGGACTTATTTTATGCATTGCACATAATAATCTAAGAAACTTATTTCAGGCATTCTTCAAAAAACAATCCCTAAAGTCATTTTATGAAGTTGCAAAGTTTGCATGAAGAAGGATTTTCATTTTAGCTATAATGTTGCTACAGTCACACAACTCATTAAATAAACTCAACATAACAACAAACAAATTTTCTGCATTTTTCGGAAATCAACCCCTAATTGGGTCAAATAGGGTATGCAAAAAAATATTTTTCATCACACGGACACAAAACTTAGTCATCAAAAGAAGTTTAGAAACACGTCTGACACATTTGATTTGAAAATCAACCCTTGATTGGGTTTTAGCACGGTTTTCGAGTATGAATTCGGAAAAAAAACATGCTGCACTGATGACACTGCGGATGCATTTATGAAATTAAAGAAATCCATGTGCAATTTTTGTTTTATTTGATTCCCAAAAGCGATTAATTGGGGTCCAAATCCTTTTGTTTTACCCTACGGTCACAAGACTTATTTTATGTATTGCACATAATAATCTAAGAAACCTGTTTCCTGCATTCATCGAAAAATAAAACCCCTAAGATCAATTAATGGTTTCAAAGTTTCCATGCAGAAGGATTTCCATTTAATTTATAATACAGCTACAGTCACGAAACTCGGTAAATAAACTCAACACAACAATTTAACAAACTAATTTTCAGCATTTTTAACGGACTTCAAAAAAGGAGGAGGTTCTCAATTTGTCTGTACATTTTTTTTTCTATGTATGATCGCGCATGATTCTGGCAATTATGAACCGATTTCAAAAAATCTTTCTGGTACGAATAGACCACTCCACTGATTGGGTCCCATAAAAAAAATTACTTAGGAATAAGCTCCTGAAAAAACAAAAATGGCGACTCAGAAAAAACTGTAGGAATGCCTAAAAGATTATATTTCTATCGCATTTTAAGGACGAAAGTGGTCAAATTCTGGCAAATACGAGTATTTACCAATTTCAATAATTCTTTTATATGCGAAAGAAGGAACCACTGTAATGAATATGTATAAATTTTATCACAACTAGATATGAACTTCCTGGAGAACCATGATTGATGTGGAGGAATTTATCTGGTAAAAAAAGGAATTATACAGACGAATTGAGAACCTCCTCCTTCTTTGAAGTCGGTTAAAAAAACATGAAACTGATGTTCTCCGTTACCTTACTCTGACAAATATGAACCGATTTCGATGATTCTTTTTTTATTCAAGGGAGTAAACTACTATAATGATTTCATGCAAATTTCATTAGGACCGGATAAAGTGTTCCTGAAGAAAAAATACACAGTAGGTACGTCAACATCAACTTCAATAACACTTAAATTATTTTATGTTTTTTAGTGTTGTTGAAGTTGGTTCATTTTTTTTTGTTGTGTCGTGTGCAATGTTTTATTTGAAAATCAACCCGCGGGACAAATGAGGTACCAAAGTTTGTATGTAAGAAAATATTTTTTTCAGACACGAAACTTTGTCAGTGTACTCATCAAAAAATTGAGAAATACGTCTAACACATTTGTTTTGAAAATCACCCTTAACGGGGTTTTGGCACGGTTTTTGATTATTGAGTATACGCGAAAAAAAAATTCATGCTGCACTGATTACACTGCGGATACATTCGTCATATTGAAGCAATCCATGTTATTTTTTTTAAATTAACCCCTAAAAGCGTTCAATTGAATTCATTCCAAAAAATATTTTATTCCTACAGCCACATGACATATTTTATTTACCTACTGCATACAAGAATCCCTAAAGTTTGCGTGAAGAAAGATGCAACTATGGTAACGAAACTCAGTGAATGAACTAAACAAAACTTTTGAATGAACTTATTTCCAGCATTTTTCGAAAATCAACCGCTAAGGGCATCTACCAATGGGGTTACCAAATGGTTTCCACTTAACAACCTCATATGTTTTTTTAATGGAATTGCAAAATAAGTACAGTATCTTTTTAAACAAAGAAGTAAATATTTAAGAATGTTTTGATTAGATCAGAGTTAATAAAAGTGTGAAAATATCGAAATCGATCGTCCGAAGATCGGACCAACAATAATAACTAAGAAGACCTGAGGGTACATCGGCATAATTGTGACATAAGGACGTTCAACATCTCAGTTCTCCCGTGACTATGGGTGCTGCAAAACATTGGAAACGTCGGGATAGAAAAAGCTAAAATAAACCGCGATTAAATCCGTAAAAAGTAGTTTGATTTCAATGTGTAATATTCGCGTAAGTAAAAGACAATAAGCTTACTATTTATGAAGCTGGCTTCAAAATACAGAAACGGTAAATGTTGTCCTTGAAAACTTGGAATGCACGATATTAAAAAGATTATCAATGCCTAAAGGATTAATGGAAATCCACAAATACATGGACGATAGATTGGTAAGTAACAATTTCAATGTGTAGCCTTCGCGTAAATAAAAGACAACATTAGTGTAAACAATATTTTAAAAAACCTCGATCCATAATTCTAAACACGTTTGAGAAACAAAGTAAACGCGGGCGAAGCCGCGGGCTACTGCTAGTAAGTATATAATAATTGTTTGTACGTTATAATAATATTAATGTATTGTAAATTATACAAAGCTGTGCTTAGCATAAAAAAATAAGTTTAAAAAATTAAAAATACATGCTTTTATAAGGTATAAGCAATAAATAAAGTATGGAACCCGTTCTTTTTTTCTACGCCGAGTTTGTAATTAAGCATTATATCAAGTGAAAATGCGTAGGTAATATTTAATAGATCACATTTGACATCTGTCTGTTTCTTTTGTCATTATTACAGTAAATATGTAATCGTAATTGAAAAAAGTTAAGCAATTATGCAGTTCTAACTTAGAATAAAATAATATCTTTTTCACACCACCTGCTCGATAATGTCACATTATATGTCATATAAAGATGACATAAAGTGCCTCATTATATCCCTATAGTCTAGCCGGGTAATAATGTTGTACTAAACTCCCTTGGGTAATAATGTGTTTGAATTTCGAACTTCAAACAAATTCCTCAATACTTTTACCACACATATATATTACTACTCTAAGCAGAGAACTGCACGAAAAACAAAACATTTGAAAATCGAACCGAGCGCGACGAGCACAACCCAGTGTTCTAGAAAAGAAAATAAAATATTTAGATGATAACGCGGAAAATCACTATGTTGATATTATTGACGGTCTCGTTGGTCTAGTGGTTAGACACCCTGGCCGCTACCCAATAGGTCGTGGGTTCGATTCCCACCAAGTGTCTGGGTGTTATTTCACTATTAATTAATATTAGTTATCTGGTTTCCATAGTACAGGCTCTGCCTAGTTTGGGATCAGATTACCTTGTGTGGATTGTCCCAAAATATTGTTATTATTTTAATTCTAGCAATATTTGTATTTTATTACCTCGCAGTAGGTGTGAAAAGTAGTGTATTCACCTCGGGGATAAAGGTGCCTTTGTCTTGGGCGAGCTTAAATCCCTCGCTGTACTCAGGATTCTAGTATTAACTCCCTCGCTACGCTCGGGAGTTCCTAGAATCCTTCGTTATGCTCGCGATTCAATTAAACGCCCGCGACATAAGACACTACTTTATCCCCTTGGTGCATAAACTACTATTATGCCCGCCGCGCCGTTACAAAGTTACGTTGTCTAATTTTGTTGAAGTGTCTAATGTGATTGGCCCTATCTGCTATTCATCCAATACCTTTGGTACCAAAAAAGACCAAACCGCATTAATATGTTTGTTTCTCAAGATTTTTTTAAGAACTAGCACGGCTGTCGCACCAATAACGTTTGCATTTATCCTAAACGTTTTCGGTTTTCATTATCAAGTTACTTTTTCCTTATCTCCTCCAATACATTAAGAGACTAGAAGGGCGCACACAAAGCAAATTGCTAATACTCAATAGGTCCGGAAAAGGACAGCGAATGGCCCATTTCCTGAAGGAATTTTATCTTTTTTCTTTCCTCTGCACAGTGTGATGTCAGAACTCTCCAGCCTAATACTTTAAGTTTTACGACACCAACTCGTGGAGATCGTTGGATGTTATTAACTGATGCAGGATATTTTGAAATCCAAAGTCGAGTAACGGAGAATAGTCAAGTCAAAGTCAAAAATAGTTTATTTCAAATAGGCTAGCACTTTTGAAAGGTCATATTTAAAAAAAATCTATCCCCGGATCACAACGCGGCCCTCAACTGAGAAGATCAGCGGGTTTGTAATTTTTTCACTTTTTTTTAAACAGTGTGTCATGTTACAACGAGATCAGAGCGACAGTGTGTCTTGCCGTTCAAAAGATCAAATATCCAGAAAAAAAATACGACGAAAGTACAAGAAGTTAAGGAAAAGATTACTTATTTTGCGCTTTACCGCCGATGATAGATGAGTGTTAGTTATTATTGTTCTCAAATGTAGATTAATATTCAAATAAACTAATTACTATTAAATTTAATATTACCTAACTGTTTGCTACTTAATTATTATTACTATTCTACAATAATCCATTATAAATAGAAACAATTGTTTTCGTTTGTTTTTCCGATGGCCATTATCAGTGATGTTCAATTAATTTCGATATTGTGATAACTAATTTCCTATTTTCACTACTAAATTGATCAGAAATATCAATATGATACATCAAACTTTAAATCGATTGTAAACACACGCAGTTTGCTCTAACAATTTTGAATAGCTAATAAACTTGGTTTAATAACGTAGAATAAATAGATTTATGTTGTGAGTTAGTTTGTTTTCGTTAAGATTGTTCTTAGTCGTTAACTAGTTTTCTAATAATTTAACACAATATAAAGTTACAAGTTGGCAATAAGAGATAATTGAACAAAAAACAATTTTTCATTATAATTATAATAAATATTTGTAAGGGAACACTCATAGACAGTTGTTAGCAATGTTTGGAAATCGATCAGGTTAATCAACGTTAGGTAAGGTCATAAATAGATGGGTGACCGTTTAACGCCATTTGAACTAAACGTATCCGTGCTTCGGAGGGCAAGTACAAAGTGGGTCCAAGTTTTTAACCGACTTTAAAAAAGGAGGTTTTGTATTCTATGCGAATGTATATTATTGAAAGTTTAGTTAACGTAAACACAGCGCGGGCGGAGCTGCGTGGGTCAGCTAGTTACTTATAAAAATGCTGACTGAAACATGTATAGGTAAACTAACAAAGTCTGGAGCATTCGAAAATCAGGGCTTTAGCAGTCAAGCCAGAAAGGCAGGGGAGTGACAAGCTCAAGGGCAACTCAGGGAGGCACGGTCTAGGTTTGGACTGTCCACCGGATCGCAACGCGGCCTCACTGAGAAGATCTGACAAGAAACTCAGTAGGGTGATGCTTGTTGCTGAGGTCGCATAAGTACCTACGACCCTTCGGCGTCGTCAGCCAGGCCTGTGTCTGATTGATGGGAAACACTTGTCATTTGCTGGCACAGCTCCCGCACTATTTGTGTTATTTAAAAAGGGAGAAATAATGTAACCACATGACTCTTTTTTTAAATTTCACTATCCGAGGGGTCGGAAGACCGCATTACTGAGGAGAGAACGGGAACTTATTTTATAAGACAAATATGTCTTATAAAATAAGTCAATAATCAATAGATTATCTTACTGAACCGTTGTTTTATTCTATTAATAAACAACTACACAAAATTGTTCTCCTCACAGAATTCGAACAGTCATCTACTACGTCTTATTATTATCATTATTAGCTGCCGAAAAACATCCATTGCTTAACAAAAGCTTCCTTTTCGTCTTTCGAAGAAGGGAAGGGTTGCTATGATCCACACGCTTGACAGGCGTCTTGGGGATCGCAGTAGGTATAGGTGGCAAGTAATCTTCTATACTATATTACTATAATAAAACTCAAAGAGCACTTTTTCTGTACATTGAATATTTTTCCAAAATTTCTATGTGGGGATACTATACTATCGACATAGAGGCCAAAACAATTTTTTTTGGAATTATTGTCTGTCTGTCTGTCTGTCTGTCTGTCTGTCTGTCTGTTTGTCTGTCGTTCTGTTTGTCCAGGTATCATTTGAAAACCCGTGGATGGATTTTGATAGGACTTTCACTGATGTGTTGTGTAGAAGTCAGGGTATAAATTGGTATATAAAACATCACGCTATGTTTCATAGGGGCTAAGCAGTGAAACATTACTTGCACATATTACACGTAATTTCCTTTGTATGTGAATAGGGTAATTATAGACTGATCAGTTAATCATTAAGCTATGTATTATTACGCTATATACAATAGGGACTGAGCAGACATTTAGTTTTCATAAGATATGGTATTTCGCAATGTATCGTATGTGATTCGTGGCCAAGTGGTTCGAGTCGGACGCATAATTATTTTATAATTATATATTTTTCTATACTATAATAAAACTCAAAGAGCACTTTGTCTGTACATTAGTTTGCATAAGATGAGATGCGACAGCCGTATGTATGAATTCCACATACCCCGGTTGACCTCCAGAAGTCTCTGGGACTGAAGCTTCGCCCCGCGAGAGCAAAAAGCAAGCAGATCAAGATATGTAGCTAGACACTCTTTTCGTAGATAGCTTACAAATAAGGGGTCAGGGTTACTTGAACAATATGTTTACGGATAATTCAAATAGCTGGTGTTAGTAGTTATCATTAGTTTTAAAATGGAAAAATGTATTAGTAATTTGTACACATAATCATCATCGTCGTCGTCATCATAATATTGTTTTCCAAACAACCCCAGTGACCATCCGATGCATGGATCATGTTACTTTCCAGACAAAAAGCTGATAGGCCATCATTGTCATGACCAGTCTGAAACAGTTACACAAAATTGTTACTCCCTGCGGAATTTGAACCTGTGACCTCCGTTTTGCAAAGTAAGCGGTGTCCCGCTGATCGCTTATCTAGGATAATAATCTAGAATTTAGTGCGACAGACTGGTTGAGCAATAGGGTGGAGTGGTTTAGAAAAAGGCAGAGTTCGGGCGAAGACCAGAGCGGCATGTGACGGGAAGGTAGGAGGGGGCAGAGAGAGTGTGGAGAGAGAAATAAAGTAAAGGAGGAGAAAAAATAGGGAAACAAATGGGAAAAAGAGCCCTCTCTTTTTCCGAGAAGAAGAATGAGAAGGCGAGAAAATTTGGACATCGGAGCATTTTTAATCTATACTATAATAAAACTCAAATAGCACTTTTTCTGTACATTGAATATTTTTCCAAATTTTCTATGTGGGGGTACTATACTATCGACATAGAGGCCAAAACATTTTTTTTTGGAATTATTGTCTGTCTGTCTGTCTGTCTGTCTGTCGTTCTGTTCGTCCAGGTATCATTTGAAAACCCGTGGATGGATTTTGATAGGACTTTAAAAGATGTGTTGTGTAGAAGTCAAGGTATAAGTTGGTATATAAAACATCACGCTATGTTTCTTAAGCTTCTAAGCAGTGAAACATTACTTGCACATATTACCACGTAATTTCCTTTGTATGTGAATAGGGTCATTATAGACTGATCAGTTAATCATTAAGATATGTATTATTATAATAATAATAATAATAACACCAGCCCTTGTTTATGTCCCACTGCTGGGCACGGGCCTCCCTTCAAGCTGAAGGGGATTAGGCCATAGTCCACCACGCTGGCCAAGTGCGGGTTGGTGGACTTCACACGTCATTCGAAAGCTAGTTAGGCTTTCTCAGACATGCAGGTTTCCTCACGATGTTTTCCTTCACCGAAAGCTAGTAACAATCGCACAAAGACGATTCGCACATGATTAATTAAAGAAATCAGAGGTGCGAGCCGGGGATCGAACCTGCGCACCTCGTTTCCAAGGCAAGCGCTCGCCCACTGAGCTGTTACAGCTATTTATGTATTATTACGCTATATATAATAGGGACTGAGCAGACATTTAGTTTGCATAAGATATGGCATTGGCGAAGGGTCAATTTTTGTAAGGGGTAAGCCGGTCCGGTACTCCCAGGACATTTTCATTAGATTTCTGTATGTTCATGAAATTTTAATGAAACTCCCCAAGTCTAGGTAGTGTATAGATATGTATTGTAATTACAGTCGCAACAATAAAAGATGC
Source organism: Furcula furcula (assembly GCA_911728495.1). Lineage (NCBI taxonomy): Eukaryota > Metazoa > Arthropoda > Insecta > Lepidoptera > Notodontidae > Furcula > Furcula furcula. The sequence continues at coordinate 10,848,371 of OU452250.1, forward strand.
GAAAAACTTAGAAAAAACTTAGAACTTTCATTATTGAATATCATTAGACAGTAATTTACGATGTTAGCGTGATTTACATTATGAACAGCGCCATCTATCGGTGAAATTGAACATACAATCACTATAGACTAACTTTAATCTATATATTATATCAAAGAAAGTCGTGTTAGTTACACTATTTACAACTCAAGAACGGCCTAACCGATTCGGCTGAAAATTGGTGGGGAGGTAGCTTAGAACCAGGAAACAGACATAGGATACTTTTTATCCCGGTAGGTTAAGGTTAAGCAACGTTAGGTAAGGTCATGAAATAGATGGGTGAACCGATTTGTATGAAAGTGTGCATATCGGGTAGATCTGGGAATAGGCCGTAAAGTATATTTCATGCCGCTGATACCATGATTGACGAGGATATATAGAACGAGAGGAGGGTGCAAGAGAGGAGAAAGAGGGAGAGGGGATTCGAGGAGAGGGTGATGGGGCGAGGGATCGGGGGAGTTAGGTGGAGTAAGGGGGGAGTGATAAGGAGCAAGTTCGTAGAAGAGAGAGGGGGAGAGGGTTCAGAGAGGGGACAACAGGGAGAGGAAGTGGGGGAGTGTGACGGAAACCGAAGCGGGTGGGGAAAGAGAGAGGAGAGAAAGAGCATATAATTAGATTTTTTTATAAGAGAGAGAGAGATATGGAGAGAGATAAATCTAGGGAGAAAAGGGGAGCAAAATGTAATAAAAGCGCGGGCGGAGCTACGCGGGTCAGCTAGTCTAATATAAAGACACTGCTGCCCGTCTTCTTGTTTTCCCTTAGTCGCCTCTTACGGACACCTAACGGGAAGAGATAGGAAGGTGCTATTCTTACCCGGACCCACGGGTTACGTGTTATAATTATGTAAAAATTCATTGTAAAGTAAAACACATAACACAAGCACTGTAAAAAAACATTTGTAAAGTAAAAATCAAAAGAACCAATAAATATCAAATGAAAATGTTTACAAGCCTTTATGGCTTTGAGGCAAAAGAAAATAATGAACATAGCGATATCAAAGCCAAATAGAAAAAATATAAAGGTAAAGCCACCATTAATTTTTTTTATTTGGCTTTGCAGAAAATTTAAACGATTATCTAACAACGTCACGTTATTTGAGAAAGTTGTCCGTAATTTTTTTAACTCTTATTCAAAACTAACCTTTCTACCTAAGGTGATACAGTTTATATTGATACGGTTCTAATAGCGCACCTCATGGATACATGCCTAGCCCTATAAGTCCCTTGCTGAAGATTCTCACGCCCTTGAAAAGGGTCTGACAAGAGAAAGGTTTTCCTACTCCGCCCAATTGAGTCGTCCGCTATATTTCCTTGGTCGAAAAGTAATTAAAGAATCTTGATGAATGGTGCTACGATAAAAATGTTGGACGAAAAAGCGATGTTGCGATTTATTAACAGTAGAAGAAAGTAGACTACATCGCTCGAAGAACCGATAACCGTTGGGGAAGAAAGGTTCTCGAGTGGCGACCACGAACCGGAAAACGCAGCGTTGGCAGGCCTCCCACTAGGTGGACAGACGACATTGTGCGCGTCGCAGGTAACCGGTGGATGCAAATAGCCAATTGTCGTTCATTGTGGCGTTCTAAGGGGGAGGCCTATGTTCAGCAGTGGACGTCTTCCGGCTGATGATGATGATGAGAAGAAAGTACCTACAGCAGGTACCAAAATGTACCGTATCAAATTGGTCTTGTTTTAGTTTTTAACAGGATTTTACAAACATTCAGAGTTTTTGAGAGTTTAGGTGATATATTTTGGTACAGCTTTACAGTTACTTAAATACATATATACAGTTATTTCAACTGATAATTGAGCATTACAGACTTGGATTTTGGAGAGATACACTTTGTTAAGAAAAATAATATAAAACTAAAACTTTCTGACGTCAGCAATACATGTGACTGGATTACAATCAAGCTGAAAAAAATATTCCCAACATAACGTTTTTTATCTCCAATATTCTGGGTTTCCTCTAACGCATAATATCCTACATATTTCAGTAGATCTAATAGTATTTCGGTCTCAAAGGATTTTCATAACAAAGGGCTACACTTGGTTTCGTAAATTTCATAATACCGAATCCAAACATCACTCAGTGCGATGAAAGTAAACAAAAGCATTGTTACTCTCCTCTTGGGAGAGAGCCTAAATCCTACTACTAAAGACATTCTAACTACTTAGGACTAGACCGGCCTCAACAAGCAAAGTGTTCAACAAAATCTTGTTACAGGTGTAATAAGTGAGTAGATACGTACTATGATGAAAATATGCCTAATTTCTATAACAAAAAGACTGAATGAAGCTACAGTTTCTTTTAATATATACAGTATCTAGCAAAAACCCTGTTTGGATCACTGGGAGAGTATTATTCAGTGTATAAGTATAATTATATCTACGTAACTCATTTGTTTAATATCAGCGATACAAGCTCGGATTCGTATGGCTAAAGTCGAATTATTATTAATTCACTGGAGTAAACTGACGTTTACTGTGTTACCAGTTTCTGATGATAAATAAATAGTAAAGAGACAAAATGATTTTATTGATCACTCAGTCAGTACTCGTGAGCAAAATAAACATACATGCACTCACATCAGAAGTTAGAAGCCAAATGATAAATAAGATGATGGCGTGTCGCGGCGTGTTTAAAGTTAAAGTCAACTCCCTCCCACTGACTTGGTGTATGTGTGATGTTTTTATGATTGAATTAAAGCCCATGCAGCCTTGTTGTTCGTCAATTTCACTAGATTTATTTATAGTAATCATCTATTTACAACGAAATATATTTTCTATTTAAAATTATTGTTAGTATTAGGTATGCTCCCATTAACTTTGAGAAAGTGATTGAATCACTATAGAATGGGAACATCACTATTACTATTAATATGGCAGTATTATTTTACAAAAAGACATTACCAAATCTCAGTTTACTCCAGTGAATTAATAATTTGACTTAGTATAAATTCGGAAAAAATATATAAGATTTTCAACAACTGCAAAATATCAGTATATTATATATCTTACATACTGTATATTTTGTATATTCACTGAAACATTTAATATAAAATGTGAATACAGTTGTTGTATGCAAAGCTTTCCAAAGGCAGCTCTATGGCGTATATTAAACCTTTTTGCCTACTACACAGAATATCCTTTGAAAACCGCTTGTTATCATACCGCGCACCACGTCTATAGTTTCCCTTCGCGAGGTACAGTCGGCGCCTACATTGTTTCAGTTCAAAACATTCACGTCGTCTTGGTGCACTCTGGTTCCATACGTGAGGCACTATAAAAAGCACCTACCTACTCAGCGCTTGATACATAAATTCTCATTATTGTAGCGGTATGGCGAGAAGAAAAAATAGTTTGTCATTTGTAGTTATGTATTTATTAATACTTTTGCATTTAAGTATGTATATAGGCGACATAATAGTGTATTTTATTAAAATTCGACCATTTGTGTAACATGACGTAATATAAAGTACTTATTAGTATACCTATGGTATAATTTTATTGTTACAATCTTGTAATCCGTCGGCGGTCGACGCGTGATCGCGCTTATCCGATTTGCGTGTTAAGATGGTGCAGATTGGAACCACCTGCCGTTGATAGGTTCAACGTTACCACGTGACAACGTGATGTGGGATCATGACGTGATCGTGATGAACAGTGATGAAGATTAATAAAAAAGTACAGTTTTAGTTTCTCTTACGCAAAACAGTTGCACATCTTATGTACAAAGTATCCTATTGTAATAAAGTATAGAAACCAGATTTCTTTGCAGCTTATTACAGTGATTACTTAAATAAGTTGTCAGTGGCTAGAGTGAATATGTTTCACCGTTACGAATTACACACTTAAATATTCTCACTTAATATAATAATAAGTAGTTTTCTCAAAATAAAATAAAATATATTATATTAGAAGGGTTGTATTGTATTTAAATAAAAATAAGATTAGCAAAAAAAAACTGTTCATGAAAAGAAGGAAAGGCACTTTGTATAATTTTTTATATATGGAGTAAAGTTATAAGTATTAGTACCTATCTGTTGTCTGGTTTCATAGTACAGGCTTTGCCTAGTTTGGGATCAGATGTACGTATGTGGAATTTTCCCAGGATATTATTATTATCTTCCATCTCAAAAGCGATAAGAAGATATGCATCAACACGTCATGTCTTAACCCATATTTCTCTTTCAATAACCAATCCATGAGTGCCTACGGCTAAGAGGCAGAAAGGACATAATTTCAAAGGATGCGCGTCGACCGCCATAACCGCAAAGTCGCAGTCAGAGTTGGCTATTTGGACAGCGATAAACTTCTCTAGGTCCGTGAATTTATTTGATAAAAGTCCGAGATAAGGGCACCGCGACGACTCACCACTTTGTCGGTCTGCAAGGTTGTGTGCACATCTCTTATCATACTATTTTTTATATAATCTTTTTTGCACCTTTTTACCAAACTTTTTGACTGAAAACTAGAAAAAAAAAATACACCATGTTCTTTATTTTTAATATAACACAAGGATTTATAAAGATGGGACCTCGGAAAAATCATAATAAATTAATAGTTTGAAAAACTAAAAATACACGCTTTTATAAGGACTACTGCACTAAAAAGCTATAAGCGCCCCACGCTTTTATACATAAACTAGCTGACCCACGCAGCTCCGCATGCGCTATTTTTAAGTTAACTAAACTTTTAATAACAGACATTCGCATCGAATACATAACCTCCTTTTTTATAATCGGTTAAAAACTGGGACCCACTTTTTACTTGCTCTCCGAAGCACGGACCCGTTTAGTTCAAATGGCGTTAAACGGTCACCCATCTATTTAGTGACCTTACCTAACGTTGCTTAACCCAATCGATTACAAAACCTTGATAACAACTCTCTATGAGTGTCCCCTAACTAATATTTATTATATTATAAAGAAAAATTGATAAAATCGGACCAAGCGTATAACCAAGTACCCATTTTGACTTTAATCCCCTCTCCCAAAAGAACCGTGCTAGATTACGGGATAAAAAGTATCCTATGTCCTACCTCGTAGTAAGATCTCAAATCATGCCAAGTTTCATTTGAATCCATTCAGTAGTTTCGGCGTGATGCTCAGCCGTGATACAGACAGACAGACAGACAGACAGACAGACAGAAAGACAGACAGACAGACAAAAATTAAAAAAAAATCATTTTCGGCCTCAGTATCGGTTATAGAATGCCCTCCAAATATAATTTTCAAAATATCTTCAATGTACAGAATTGGACCTGTTACAGTTTTATTATAAGTATAGATATAATCCATAAATTATAAACACGAGGTAGAAAGAAAGAAAGCACGGTTTACATAATTTATTTATAGCTTTTTAGTGCAGTAGTCCTTATAAAAGCGTGTATTTTTAGTTTTTTAAACTATTAATTTATTTTATACTTTTTAGTCTTAGAAATATTCGCCTAAACTACGAATAAAATTAGCCCAAGTATTGATTTGTTCGTAGCTTGAATCGTAGGCAGGTTGTGGCAAAACATATTTTTACTAGACTAGATATTACGCGTAGGTATCTGATTGAGTTAGCGAAGTTTAAGAAAGCACTACGTATTTACCCTTTAAACAGTCGAAAGTACACTAAAAGTCAATAGTTTCACAAGTAGTATTCTAGGGATATCTAATGGTATAACTGGTATTAACTAGTACCACCATTACAGGTATACATGGGACAACCATTACAGGTATACATGGGACAACTTAGTACCATTTATAGCATTTATACCATTAATGGTATAATTCAATGGTATAACTGGTCCGAAGCCGTTCGGTGGCTTACCAACCTTCCGGGTCCATCAACGTACACGTTATTAGGCAAAGTAAATATAACTCCTTAATACAAATCAAATGAGTCCAATCTACTAGTAAACCCATCGAGGTTTACTAGTAATCATTCCATGGTCCCGTCAACCACCTTTCATTTCCATCATCAACCCTGATTATTGGGCAAAGTAAATAGAACTCTTTAATACGAATCAAATGAGCTTAAACTCGATGAGTTTACTAGTAGCCGTTCCAGGGTTCCGTCACCAACCTTCCTGTTCTATCATCAGGCCCTCAGTAATGGTCAAAATTAAAAGAACTTTTTAAGATAAATCAAATGAGCCCAAATTCGATGTGTTTACTAGTAGCTAATCCAGGGTTCCGTCACCCACCTTCCTGTTCCATCATCAGGTCCTCATTAATGGTCAAAGTGAAAAGAACCCTTTAAAACAAATCAAATGAGCCGGAACTCGATGTGTTAGCTAGTAGTCATTCCAGGGTTCCGTCACCCACCTTTCTGTTTCATCATCAGGTCCTCATTATTGGTCAAAGTGAAAAGAACTCTTTAAAACAAATCAAATGAGTCCAAACTTGATGTGTTTACTAGTAGCCCTTCCAGGGTTCCGTTACCCAACTCCAGTTCCATCATCAGGTTCTCATTAATGGTCAATGTGAAAATAACTCTTTAAAACAAATCAAATGAGCCCAAACTCGATTAGTTTACTAGTAGACATCCAAGGGTTCTCTTATCCACCTTCGAGCCCCAGCATCAGGTCAGCTCGATGATACCATATTATTGTATTGTCACCGGTCCTTGATACATGTGCAAAATTTCAAATGTTTCGAACGTGTAGAAGTGGGTCAAAATTGCATCGCAAGATTCCATTACCATCATACATACATACATACAGGTCAAGCTAATAAAAGCGTGATAATTAATAATAATAATATCTTGGGACAAATCCACACACGGTCATTCGATCCCAAACTAGGCAGAGCCTGTACTATGGAAACCAGACAACTGATACTAATACTTATATACTTATTTTTTTGTAAATACATAGATAAACAACACACATTAAAAAGAATCTGATATTCTAATGACGTTAGACATCGCGCGTTTCATATTTAGTGGTACTAAAGACAAAAAAAATACGTGTTTGATCAATCGAATTTTCACTTCTGCTTCGTACATGTTCTCAGACAGAGAATATATGTATACTTACATGCAAAATGTAATGTTCTAAAAATATGAAGACTTTAGTTTTTAGAAGGTTTGTTTTATAGTTTTTGAAGTGAAAACTTCTTTAGCGGCGTTGACTTTTTCGACTTTTTTGTGATGGGTAAAAAATGTTAAACTCGCGTCAGGACACGTGACCTGGTCAGAAATTCGTAAGACGGAGGGAGAGTAGACCACCGGTGAGGCGTAGGAGAGGAAGTATCTCGCCTCTTTCTACCGTGCGGCGAAAATGTATGTCTGCTCCTGCTGTTTCATTTAGACGGCGCGGCGCAAGGCGCTTGCGCGAAAGTTCGTGTGTGTTTGGTGCAAAATTATTCCCTAACCATTCCAAAATATCAAAAATGCACAACGTTAATATTCAATTTTTCACTTCTGCTGGCACTCCCGGAGTGCAACCCGTTGTTTTTTTTTAAATAATGTATCCATTTTTTCCCAAGGTTAACTTTAGTAGGTACATACAAGGACAAGAGGTTACTATGGGTGACTTTGCGAAATAGTTTTATATGTTAAACTTGAGTAAGCCTAAAATAAATATAAAATAAACAATTGAATAAAGCCTAGGATCTACTAAGATCCCGTCACGCCTGTATAAATACGTTATTTACGTATTTCTTTTTGCATTTGGAATGAATAATTTCAGCAAATATTTGCTGTCTACGATTGTAATTTATCGCAGAATAGAAAGACTTAATACAGATGATACATTAGTATGCAAGAAAGATAGTATGCTTAGTGGTTAAGAGGGCAATGAAGTCTTCTAAGCTGAGTCTTGAATAACTAATTTGATAACGAATTCCCTTTTAATTCATAATCACCGTAGCTCAATAAGCGTAATGCTTTATGCCCGAATGCCCCAGGCGGAGGGTAATTGTAAAAATATATTCATATGGCTAAAGTTATTAGTTCTTAAGCTAGCCTAAGGCTGCCTGTCCACCGCAGCGGAGCGAGGCAGTGGAGCGGAGAAACGGAGAAATATTAACCAATAAGATTGCACAAAATCTCCGCTCCTCTTTTTTGTGCAATCTTATTGGTTAATATTTCTCCGTTTCTCCGCTCTACTGCCTCGCTCCGCTGCGGTGGACAGGCAGCCTAACTCTTGTATATTACGCTAGCCAAAAAAATATGTAAAAACTTTTCCTGTCTGCACACAAATCCTTTTGTTTTGGGGGGAAATCTTCAAGAATACCCCGCACCGCCACGGGGGTAGCAGTGCGGTTCTGGCGGATTTCTACAGAACAAAACCTCGTCTTACCATCGTACTTTTTAGAGTAGGTACTGCCAGCGACCATCAGCCTTGTGGCGGACTTCACTTCGTCTATGGGTGTAAAAAGCCTACAGACCCGTCCGTGGGTATACGAAACCCGCGGACTCTCTCCTCACTGAACCTGCATGCTTACAAATACACGAGTGTATCTCACTCATAGACGCATTAATAAAGTTATAATTTTCGAAATAGAAACGTCAGTTTTGTGCCGTGAATTATTTAGTTTAAAAAATCTACTATTTGAAAAACGACCTAGTTGTCGCACTGTCTTTGGAGTCACTGTATGTTTGGGGTGAGGGCCTTAAACGGCTGTCGAGCACGGAGGAATCTCCAAGTGCGGTGGCGAGTTTGCGCACCTAGAGACAAATATCTGTCTGGCTATAATGCGCCCTCCAAAGGCGGGCTCAAAGGCAAGGCATTCAGGGGTTGGTGCAGATCCCACCGGAGAGCCGGAGTCCTCCACAGGCTCCCGGGCACTCATTGAATGTATCTCCAGCCAGAGCAAAAAAAACATATTCTAAGCGTTACCCTACTTGCATAAGTACGACAACAACTGTAAGTACAGGGCAGTGATTTTAAATTCATTCTTATTTATAAACGGCTTTAGCAGATACCTAAAATCAAAAGCAATAGGATTGGATTTAGTAAATAATATTAATAGGCGAAAGTAATTTATCGTACTCTAGAGTAATCTTCGCCGTACCGTAGCTAGGTACGTCGTCGTTAGAAATAATTACTGCCTCTGAGGTAAATTAAAATTTATAGGCTGAGCGGATCAATCTCCGGAATATTCAAACGATTACGGATGGGCCTGAGCGGGAAAGGAAGTTGCGGTGCCAATATTCGATTTATAAAATAAAACAGGATTGAAATATTTATAATCAAATACTCATTAAAAGTCAAAGATGCCTGCCGAATGAGACGAGAATAGATAGCTTTAGCTATAGCTTTCAATATTTGATTAATTTTATTTCGAAGGCTTTAGATTATTTTCTTATGAGTTTTTTTTCTTATAAATTAAAATATAATATGTAAGTACATACTTAGAATATCATTTTCTACTGTTTTCCACTAATTTCATCAGTTTGGCAATTCGTAAAATAAACTGCGGGCCTGTTGTTCTAGTGGTTAGACACCCTGGCTAGTCGTGCGTGGGTTCGATTCCCACCAAGTGTTTGGGTGTTTTGTCTATAACTAAGTATGCATTTACAAAAAAAAAGTACTGTAATAGTATCAGTTGTCTGGTTTCCATAGTACTGACTCTGCCTAGTTTGGGATCAGATGACCGTGTGTGGATTGTCCTAGAAAAAAAACCTAAATATGTAAGTACTTTGGTAACGTAACATAAATTCGAAGAAGCTATTTACATGCAAAATAAGCACTAAGCATTGAGCAATAATATACACTAGTACAAGTCACGGCTACGGCCTTTGAGTATTTGATAGTTACTGTTCTTTATAGACTTTTAAGGGTTTTAATAAATTATTATGAACCACATTATACCCGCGCGTCCATCAGAAATATTGTGACAGGTAACGGTAGCAATATAACAGAGGATTTAATTAAAGCGTCAATCAAGCGGCTGTATTCGAAGCGACCATCACTTTGATACAAACCACATCAATTTTCGATGGACTTCAGGTCCAGATAGGAACACATGGGGCATGGCAATTTATACAACAATAGTGTACCTGGAAATATGAAATTGTGTGTCTATAGGCTGTTCACGTAAGTCATCATCACCCGAAAGATGTCTACTGCTAAACAAAGGCATCACCCTTAAAAGGGAGGGGTCGTAATCCCCACGCTTGGCAGGCGCCTTGGGGATCGTCGGTAATCCAATAGAAAGACGCTGCTGCCAGTCTTTTTTCCCTTAGTCGCCTCTTACGGCAGGGAATACACCCAACGGAAGGAGATGGGAGGAGTTCACGTAAATATCAGAGCCTTATTGAAGTACTGAACCCGTGGGGTGTTCGGGTAAGAAAAGCACCCTCCCATCACTTCCCGTTGGAAAGCGTAGGAGGCGACTAAGGCTGCCTGTCCACCGGAGCGGAGTGAGGCAGCGGAGCGGAGAAACGGTGAAATATTAACCAATAAGATTGCACAAAATCTCCGCTCCTCTTTTTTGTGCAATCTTATTGGTTAATATTTCACCGTTTCTCCGCTCCGCTGCCTCACTCCGCTCCGGTGGACAGGCAGCCTTAGGGATAACCAGAAGACGGGCAGCGTGTTTTGTTTGAAATCCAACTACACGTAAACTCCAATGTCACCCCCTTCCCTCAAGGGAAATTTTCAGCAGTGGACGTCTTCCGGCTGATGATTATGATGATAGTTGAATAACATACAAAAGTAGGGAGTGTTCTGAGTCGACAACTTTTATACCTTTCTCTGTTTACCGAATTTTGTCTTTCACTTTTAAGATTTAAAGCTTACTCACAGATACCAATAACAAAATAAGTTAGGCATAATAGGCACAAATTTACGTAGGCAATTTTACGTAGTATAAAACAGTCACTCCCGCTGTTTGTACCCTTAGATATTTTAAACTATGCAAGATTCTCGAGTGGCGACCACGAACTGAAAGACGCAGCGTAGGCAGGCCTCCCACTAGGTGGACAGACACAATTGTGCGCGTCGCAGGTAACCGGTGGATGCAAATAGCCAATTGTCGTTCATTGTGGCGTTCTAAGAGGGAGGACTAGCAGTCGACGTCTTCCTGCTGCTGATGATGATGATGATGATATTGCCTAGTTATAATTTTCATGCAAGTTTCTGAGTCTCGTCACTCAAATTCATCGGAACTCCAGAACCGCTTAAAAAGTTGCAATGGCAACCCTTCTCAGTTGGCTCTCTAGACATTATTGAATTTTGCCAACATAATCTGGCGTGCCCCAGATGCGACCCTGTTTCTCAGCTGTATGATCGCCCTTTCCTCAATTTACTGTGGTGGAACAAACTCGGATAATTTTTACACATTTCACTTTTTTTTGCATGCCATAAATTTTCTAGTCGTTTAGAAACCTCTACCAATTTTTTATACGATTATTTTTAAATTTATATTGATAGACGTTCAATTTTCTCAGATAGATAGATAGACAATTCTTTATTGCGCACAAACAAACAGATACAAAAAGAATAAGACACAAATAATTAATCCATTTCCATTAAAATAAAACCAGTTCACTTATAGATGTTGAATCTATATTATTTTTGGTATATTCTTACGTATGTCTATACATGTAAGGTTGTTGTATCTATATCTATACATATATTCGTCCACTGTCAATCGTACCGGCTCACAAGTTTCCGCACATTAGACATTTGGAGGCTTGTTGTTCACAGTTCCATAAGACATGTTTGTTATTTTGTATAAAATATATTATTATGTCATTGATATCATAGGAACTTCATAAAGTACATAGTCAAGCACAAAGAGAACGATTGTTAATCTACTTGCTTATATATTAAATCTAAACTAGCAATCTTCTAAATGCAATGAAATATTATATACTTACAACTTTGTGCTTATTTTTAATGAACTAATTTATATTTTATACATCCATCACCATGTAAAGTAAATACAACATTTCAGTTTCCATCCCCAATTAATTCACATTTTTTTGGTTTTCGTTTCCCGTTGATAAACAAATGTCAGAACCACGTGAGCTTATGTGTGGTTTAGTTAAAATACTTTTTCTATTAAACTTCTTAATATTTTCTTCGTCGTACCTAAGGCAAAGAAAGAAAAAATAAATTAAATGGTTCACATATTGTTGTCTTTTATTTACGCGAATACGTCTAGTATTCGCGTAAATAATTGCAATTAATCTATTCTTACGGATTATATCGCGATTTATTTAAATTTTCTCGACGTTTCGAATGCTTTGCAGCACCCATGGTCACGGGTGGACAAAGCAAGATGCAAAGCATTCGAAACGTCGGGAAAATTAAAATAAATCGCGATTTAATCCGTATGTTTGTTTACTTTTGGTATTATTTGTAATGTAATTGTTGTAAATACATCGTAATTACATCATAACGATAATAACTCAAAGATAAAGTCATAAAATCCAATCTAACTATCGAAAATTTTGCATACCATGACGTCACATCGCGCAGTGACGTCATTTTTAAAAAAAATTGAGTTCATTTCGGTTTTTTTGGTAGTGTTTTGTTTAAAACTTGTAAAAAAGGAGTTTGGATGCAAAGAATGGATCTTTCTTAGTGCCTGAGTCAATATTCTACCCTCAAAATCGAATTCAAAAATAGGTAAAATGAGCTTTGCCAAAAAATCACCTATTTTAGACTTTCCCTTTAAAAAATCGATATTTATAACTCTAAAAAAGCATATACTGGATAGCTAATACTTGTCTCAGTAGAACTCTGATTACAGAACGCAAATCGGTTAAGTGGTTGTGTTTATATAACGTTCGTAATTTGAAACCACGGCGGGCCGCTGAATAACATAAACAATTACGTCATCACAAAACGTACGCGTGCAAAAAGCGGACGGGCGCGGCTGGGCCCAAAGGGCCCAAAAAAATATTTTAATTACTTTTGCATGAAACCAATATCTAAGAGAAGCTTATCGATCAATCGATAGAGCGATCTAATATCTATTATTTGACCAATATCAAAGAGTTAGAGGCGTAATTTAGCATTCGTTACTAATCACTGAACTCAAATGCCCGATTCTTATGTCTATGAAATTACTTCTTGTAGTAAAGAACAGTACCTATCTAACATTTCTACCAGAAGTTAGCTAATTCAGTAGAAAATCGAATGTAAAGATTATGCTCTGTATAATATTTCCTTTCAACCATTAAGTAGCCTGAAATTATTAATCATCTTTATGAAAATGTACCTATTTAATGTCAACCCATATAAATTGCCTCGATCTTCGAAAATTAATTCCTTCTCAGCGAATGAGTATGCGAGAAAGTTATTTCCTCATCAACAAATAACAAGCCTATTTGCGGAATAATGCCAAATAAAACTGTAGCACTCCCGTAGATTGTTGATAGCCATATTACTTAGTAGATGACTGGCATTAATAACAACAATCATTAGATAGTAGGATATTTTTGGGTTCAGTACTTCGTAGTGATGTATATTTCTATCGCGAATATTTGCTATCTGCATCAAATCCCAAGGTTACTTTCTATTCAGTTTGGGGTCGTCCTAAATTGCGTTTCCCTGTTCTTGGGTGGCCACTTGAGAACATTTTCTTCCCTATCTATACATATATAAATGAATGTTCGACTGTATGTCCTTTATAGAATCGTAAACTTACCGGTTTCTGAAAGGCTATTCAAATGGATATTCAACTAACATGACTGTTAAATTGACAGCTTGTACAAATCAATTCGGGTTTCTGAAACGTTAATTACAGAAAAATTTACTAATCTATGATCATTTTAATTTGACATGAAGAATATTATTCAAGTAGGGCTAATTTAGTTCAATATTTTCAATATATTCAATAGCCCATTCAATTCAAAGATTATTATAATCTGTCACCATTGAAGAAGGATCTACAGGAGGCATGGACACTTTCTTTCTCATTCGCACATGAAAAGAATGCATTTATATAGGTTACATATGATAGAAAGAAACAGAGTATTTTTTGTCCTTCACCATGTGTCAAGATTCGAAGAAAAAGCACCAGCGATACCCCATAGACAAAATAGTTTTGATTGTCAAGCGGCTCCACACTCTTATTTCGTGGACCTTCATCCCGCGCGCATGTGGAGTGTGTATTTCACTATCGTAAATTTCAAAAGTAGCAATTGTTAATACAATCTTGGTATTTTTGTTGCAAAGGAACTTTTATACGTAATAATTACGTAATCTGCCATTAACTAGTATAGATTATCCAAAACAAATGGTATAATTTAATACTTAATTTGTCGACCAACACCGATTAGTTGACATTGTATTTGACAAGATAATAATCTATGATCATGACTTAATTAGCCTTTCAGAAACCCAAATTGGCTTTGACATGAAGTTTCTGAAGCAAATTTTAACAGCCGTGTCAACTGACAGGATGTTCAAATTAAAATAGTTGACCATGCTTTCTGCAACCCAAAATACACTTGACAGGAGATTTGACATCTAGTTAGTTGATTTTTGCGTTGATCATCCTTTCGGAAACCGGGCGTATGCATTTGATCATGCCATGATCTTCAGCAAAGTGTTGTGCATGAGCCCAAAAAGGTTTCTGAGTAAAAAGAGCGCGAGCGAAGCTGCATGGGTCAGCTAGTTGGTTATATTTTTTTGAGGCATGGTACCACTTTAACTTACTAAATATAATAGCTGTAAGCGGTAACCGCTGACCACTTATCTAAGATAATGAGCCAGAATTTAAGGTACTCTTTATCCCCAAAAATTAAAGGATTCCTGCAGGATGGATGTGGATGAGGAATCAATATTTAAGTGTAACGTGGAAAATTACGCGCGCATGCGGATGATTTTAACATAATTTGTGTAAACTTTTATTTCGGTTACAAATAATTATCGATTGAGTCGGTCGGATGGGTTTGGATCGGGAGAGAAAGAGAGGAGAGAGAACATAGGTTAGATTTTTTAGGAGAGAGAGGGAGAGAGAGAGGGGAGAAGGAAAAAAATAAGACGGCGAGAAAATTTTGAATATTTAACTAGAAACTGGAAATTGGAGCATTGTAAATGTAGGCAATAAAAGCGCAGGTGGAGCTGCACGGGTCAGCTAGTATTAAATATAATAGCTATGGCAATTACCATAGTTACTCACTGTATTCCTTTATTTAGGATTTTAACATGCTCCGCATAAACGAGCGTATTATTTCTTGTATAAAATAACGTGTCTTTCTTAACTTGAAACTGACATTTCTTTGTTTCCGAAGTATAATCAACTTACGTTTCTCGTTCCAAGTTTCCGGTTTTGTTTATAACTTTGCCTTTTGTAGGTAATTTGTAAATTTATTTCATGAAGGGTGATACAGATACAACTGTATCATAGACCTCGTAACAATCTAAGTGACTTGTGGCTGTCAATTATGCTCATATAATTTTCGTTCTTTTTTTTAATCATAATTTTAATAATTTAATAATAATTATTTATCAGGTCAGAAAAGCTTATCTATGAAAACCTCTATAATTTTTTTGAAATAAACAATGTCTTGGTAGAAGAACAGGTGGCATTTAGGAAAAATAAAACAATCAATCTAGCTATTTATAAATTCCTTGATGCCATAATGAGTAATCTTGACAAAAAACATTTAGTACTCGTAGCAGCTTTATATATATGGACTTAACGAAAGCCTTTGATTTTGTACATCATAAAACCTTGTTAAAAAAACTAGAAGGTTATGGAGTGAGGGGCAATATCTTAAAGCTATTAGAATCTTATTTGAGTAACCGTAGACAATGTACACAAATTACTCGTATTTGCCTTAAAACTAGAAAAGAAATGGTATATTCATCTAAACATTGTAACGTCACACAAGGAGTACCTCAACGGAGTGTGTTAGGACCCTTACTATTTATTGTCTACATTAATGATCTCCCTAAAGTCATAAAACAAAATATTGTTTTATTTGCTGATGACAGCATTGTTGTCTTCACCAATAACAATAAGTCGGAATTAGAATTAGACATAAATAGTACACTTGACATATTAATTAAATGGTATAATTATAACAATCTGACAATCAATCTGGACAAAACTAATATTATGACATTTAGAAATAGGAAACAATATTTACATAATTTAGACATACGATACAAAGGACAAATTCATGAAGTAGAAGATACAAAATTTCTTGGCCTACGACTAGATTGTAATATAAATTGGAAACTTCAAATTGAATATATATGTACCAAGTTAAACCGATTTTCATATGCGCTCTATATACTTGCAAAAGTTGTAGACCGGTCTGCTGTGATCACTACTTATTACGGATATGTTGAGTCAGTTCTACGGTATGGTGTAATTTTCTGGGGAAACTCTGTCGATAAAGACAAGGTATTTAAAGCTCAAAAGAAGTGCTTGAGGGCAATTTGTAAGCTTAAACCAACAGACAGTTGTCTGCCGTACTTTAAAGAATTAAAACTTTTAACTTTGCCATGTATTTACATCTATGAAGTGTGTGTATTTGTCCGGAACATATGAAACAATGTATGAGCATTTAAAAAGTAAGCGACATAATCAGAAAATTTGTTTTCCATGAAATCAAACCGCTCAATTGAATAAAAGTGTATTTTGTATGGCACCAAGAGTTTACAATCATCTTCCTACTGATCTCTTAAACTGCTCTGATGTGCAAACGTTTAAATATAAGCTGAAATTATTACTGACAGATAAAGCATATTTTAATATAAATCAATATTTAAATGACAAATTGAATTTTATGAATATTGATTGTATTGAATTATTAATTGTAGACGCTTTAATTTTAAGTTTAATCATTATTGTATGTCAAAGCGGCGGGTCATAGTTGATCGTACTACTTATTTTAACAACTTTGTTTAAATGTGCCACAATAAGACATTTAATTTGATTTGATTTGAATATATTTACTTACTTGATAATAACAAATAAGATCTAATACTTTTTATTTTTTATATAATGAGCCACTTTACGTTAAGTTTACACACATAATGCAACATTATCGAACAGGTGGTGTGAAAAAAAATTCACGTATTTAAACAAAACTAGATTTCTTATATTATTACAGCAATGAAAAAAGACGACTTAATTTACGTTCCAAATTATTATTTACATCTCCTTCCTTTGGTAAAAATGCCTTTAAACATGAAACGGCTCCGCACTCTTGCGATCGTCTTTCAGTTTTTTTTTTCAAAAGGGACTAAATCGTTTGCTTTATTAAAGCAACCGTTATCGAGACTTTTGTAATCAGAGGAAATATTGCCAAATTGTGCGAATAAAAATTATCTATCTTGGTCTTAGATGAATTAAAGATCTTGGTATTGATGTAGGTGGAGTCGATGTAGGTGTGAAATCTGAGTCTTCGGAGTCGTTGAACTTTCGGGGTGTGGGCCCTAGGACGTCCATTGAGTAGGTACTGCGGTGACTCCGAGGAGGATGGCTACGGGTTTGTGACCCCCGTCCCCGTGAGTACCCTGTCTGGTTCCCGGGGCGCATGAGGGGCTCCTGGTGCATATCCCACTGGACAGCCCTGGGGGTCTCATGTGCAGATGCGATAGCCGCGGGGGTTTTAGTGGGTAGGAATCCCACATACCCTGGTCGAGCCTCACAGCGCCCTTAAGAAGGTTTCTGCCGCGAAAAAAAAGGCGTATCACCTATGGACAAGTATGTCATGAAATTGATACCACCGAAGGCCGCCGAAGTAAGGGCAGACCAAGGAGAAGATGGCAGAATGATTTAAACCTATTCTCGGGTGATACTTGGCCAGAGATGGCATTAAATCGTAATGTGTGGAATCGTGAGGGAGAGGCCTTTACCACAAAATATGTATCTTTGCTCAGCTGTGGGACACACGCTATTATTATAATAATGTTTATTTAATTCCCTATAACGATTTTATAAATTCTGTGGGTAGATATGCATGTGCAAAGGTAATTGTCATAAAAAGACACATTGTACGTCTACATTTCAGTATTGTTTTTTTTTATTAGTAACGTTTGTTAGCGGTTTGTAAGAAAATTACTTTGGCAATACAATACAAATAATTTATTTGATCAACAAAATTACACAAAATTATTGCAGCTTACTAGTAAATGAAGTCTCCTTTTAAGCAAATAATTCCTGTATTAGGACTGCAACACTGGAGAAGATGAATAGGCAGAACTTGAAATTAACAGGTGTCAGTCATCGCGAGGAGATGAAAAAGGGTGCGAAGGGAGCTTTATTTCTGAAACAGAGTATAATCCTAAAAATATGGACGTGGATGTTGTTCGATGCCTATTTGTAATGGTTTAATTTGATAAATCTTCTAAGTATGAAACCGTATAAAATAGGTTAGTAGCAAACCTAGTAGTAAGGTGAGCTATGTAATGGCATGCCACCATTTTGAAATTTAACATAAATTTTTAAATGTATGATAGTGTAGTGTTCATTCAAATCCTCCTTGCTATGCAATTGTTTCAGCACTGTAAAGTTAAGAACTTACCTATGTAGGTATGGTATGGTGGGTACACAAGTTTTGTAATTATTAAATTGGTTTAAATTTTGTACTTTTGTACTTATAAGTTTAAAGGTTATTTATAGAATAACTTATAAGGTCTAAATTGTATATTTTACTTCTTTTTTCTGGCATCCGAGTGTCACTGGGGTTGGCTCTGAAAAACAGTGCTGGAGAGGTCATTTCACCGATCCAGCTATATGCTGAGTAGCCAATCTCATTTGCTAGACCAGCGGCGATAAACTATTTTATTGTAAAAAATTTAATTGCATGTTTTCTTAAATATCAAAGATTTTGTTTATTTTTTTTAATCTGTGCGCCGGTTTAGGAAATAAATATATTTTCATTTTCATTTTCATTATCAATCGACAGAGAGAGAGATGGGGAGAAAAAGAAGGAGGTCGAAAGAAAATAGATATAATTATTTAATCTGAGAATAAATAAAGTGAAGTGAAGATAATTACGGGAAAGTTACTTTTAATTAACAGGGCGTGTAATGTGAATATAAATAACGGACAAAGCAGCATCATCGTGCGTCTTATAAACAAGTGATAAATAGTTTAATAAACGATCATTTCTGCAACTATTCGCTTGTTTCTTTAGCGTTAGTAAAATATGTGATATATTATGCATGATTAAATACATCCAATGGAAGGGTAACTGAAGTGAATATACCTTGATAGTGCTGACTATCAAGATGTTATTAGCGTAAGATATTGACTAGAATTCGATCAGCCAACGCTTTGGAAATTACTATGGTTGAATAATCCTGTGCCTAGTCTGTCCAAAATTCCCTTGTTCTCACACTACTGCTCTGATTGATGGTACCGGAGATTGCATGTCAGGATTACATCTGCGGAGGATGTACGGATTATTTAGTGTCCTGGATATACGTGAATATATTCTGGAAGACTAAGACACACAGGAATATCGTAATTTATTCAGTCACAATTACATTTGTGTCTTTGTCAATGACCTAAAATGTAAAATGTATGTTGAAACCGCTAGAATTGTTTATTTCAGCTACTTAGCTGAAATAAACACCAGCTAAGCTGGTATATTACTGTGGAAAGGTATTGTAGCACTTAATACTGTTTTTATTCTGCCTCCTACCTTCTAACAATTTGAAAATTTTGTGTACGTTAAAAAAAATATCAACTCTTCGTAAAGTTTTCTTTTGTTCATGTCTATACAGGGTGTAAGGGACTAAGTAGGTACCGAAAACTTTTTTATAAGATTTCTCATATTGTCCGAAACATTACAGAAACCACTTATATGGAAAATGACAAATGACTAACTTTTTAATTTTTGAGCATGTAATTAATACGTGCGGAATAATATTTATTTTTCAAATTATATTGCTAATTTCAATCCAGCCACCTGCCAAACGTGGAGATTATGGCAACCCCTCCTTTCTAAGGGAGAGACCTTTGTTCAGCAGTGGACTTTTCAGCTGCTGATGATTGCATAAATAATATTTGTAACGTAAAAAATGCAGATGTTCAACATGAGAGTGAGCTTATGGATTTAGATCATATTTCTGTCTCGATTGATTTAGACAATCCGAGTAATTTAAAGAAGGTGGGGAGAAGTCAGTCGTCACCCATAAGCGTTGCTGAGAAACACAACACGAACAGTAAAAATGGTGATCATTTAGTTACTGTTAGTAATGCAACGAGTGTGGAGAATCTACAAAGTACTACGTTTTCGAGAGCTAAAAGGGTAACCGGGCCTCGTCTATCAGCAGTAGCGACTGAGCTGGCCCTTGCTAGTGGAGTTCCGATTGTATCCAATGACAAGCAAGAAGTGAGTATTAAGACACTAGCTGAGATTGTCGGTGAGGGTACGTGGAAAACTGAGGAACAGAATGAAGACTGGAATCTGGTACAGAGAAGGAGACATAGGAATCGTTTTGCGGGAATGAAAGGTAATGCCATAGTACAGCCTGAGAATAGTTTCAAAGCAGCCGATTTAAAAGTACCTTTGCACATCTTCAATGTTGACAAGAATGTGAAACTTAGTGACGTCGCGGACTACGTTAAAAAGAAATCGGGCATAGAAGCTAAGGCAGAGAAAGTTAATATGAAAATGCCTAAAGACTACGACAGTTATAAAATCTTCGTACCCAAGCATAAGCTATATATTTTTATGAGGAACGATTTTTGGCCAGAAGGAGTGTCTTTTAGGCAATTTATAAATTTTGGTAATAAGCAAAAAGGAAATACCATAGTTCGGGAAAATTTGGAAAATGCGTCTAACAAAAAATAAATATGGATCAAATAATTAAAATTAATACTTTTAACTGTAAGTCTATTACAACCTCTGTTGACTGCGTTAGACGACTGTGTGTATCGGCGGACATAATAGCATTACAAGAAACTTGGCTTCTACCACATGATTTGCAATTTTTAGGAAACATACACAGTGATTTCAATGCAACGGGAACGTCTGCTGTCGATACGTCAGTTGGGATATTGAGAGGTAGGCCCTATGGCGGTGTAGCTCTGCTTTGGAGGAAATCTTTGTTTACATCGGTGATTAGTATACAATGTAATAATGTGCGACTTGCGTGTATTAAATTACAGTTATTAGATCGGGATATATTAGTTTTCTCGGTGTATATGCCTACTAATTGTAATGAAAACCTTATTGAATTCACTAATTGTTTGAGTGATATAAATGCAATAGTAGAGAGTTATAATATTGAAACTGTTTTTATACTTGGTGATTTCAATGCACACACTAGTGAACTCTTTTATCGTGAATTGATAGACTTCTGCGAAGAACAGACGTGGTGTTGTGCGGATCTTGAACTATTGCCGGATCTTTCATATACCTTTATTAGCGATGCGCATGGCAGTAGGCGCTGGCTCGACCACTGTGTAGTGACCGAGGCTGCACGTCGTACGCTTACTAGTGCTAATGTATTATATGATACGTACGCATCTGACCACTTTCCTATACAGTTGGAATGTAACTTAAAGTTAGTTAAGCCTAGGATTATATTATCAGACTTATGTAGAAGTAATGTTATATGGGGCGATAGGGATGTCGAACAACAAAATAAGTATACAGAATTATGTAACGCGAGGCTAAGAGAATTAGATTTTCCCCTTGAAATGGTTAAGTGTGCGGATAAAATGTGTTGTGACGAGAACCATAAAGCCGTATTAGATCATATGTATAGTGAAATGATTAGTATTTTTACTGACAGTGCTGAAAGGACAGCCAGAGCCACTATGAAAAGAAAATATAATCCGCTGTTGGGATGGAATAAACACCTAAAATCTGCCCATCATGAGGCTCGGCTTGCGTTTCAGGTGTGGAATCTGTGTAATCACCCTTTGACCGGGAATGTTTATAATAACATGTGTAATACACGAAAAGCTTTTAAAAACAAACTGAAATGGTGTCGTCAAAATCAAACACAAATTAAAATGGATATAATAGATGAGAGTCATAAGTCAAATGATTTCAAAAGGTTTTGGAAATGTACTAATAAGTTGAACCCCAAGCCGAGCCAACCAGGGAGTGTGGCAGGTGAGTACGATCACGCAGCCATAGCTAACATCTTCAAAAACCAGTTCAATGTCGAGCCATTAATTTCATCAAATCCTACATCTTTGATTGAGATGCCTAATACTGGGTGTGCTGCCGTGGAATTAAATGTGCGTTTTACTGCTACTCAAGTGGCTAGTGCAATAAAAAAGACGGTAAGAGGCAAGTCTCCAGGGCACGACCACCTCAGTGTTGAGCATATTAGGTTTGCCGGTGTACATCTACCGAGAGTGTTGGCTATGTTTTATACACTGTGTTTAGGACATTCCTACCTGCCGCATGACCTAATGAAAACAATAGTTGTACCAATTGTAAAAAATAAAACGGGTGATCCAGCTGATTCCTCAAATTATAGGCCCATTTCTCTCGCTACTATTATAGCGAAAGTGTTGGACAGTCTGCTTGATGTGCATATGGCTTCTCATATTCATTTACATGATGCACAATTTGGCTTTATGCCTGGGCTGTCTACGGAGAGTGCCATTTTGTCCGTTAAGCAGATTGTTCAATACTATACACGAAGAAAGACCGCTGTGAACGCCTGTTTTCTTGATCTGTCCCGGGCCTTTGACATGGTATCATATAACATTCTGTGGGAAAAACTTCGAAATGAAAGTACTGTGGGAAATGAAGTTACCTCTTTGTTCCAATATTGGTATAACAACCAAACCAATCATATTAGGTGGGCTGGAACTTTGTCGGATGAATACAGGCTGAGATGTGGAGTAAGACAGGGGGGGATTACGTCTCCTCGACTTTTTAACCTGTACATCAATGGACTGATTGTTGAGCTCAGCAAAACCAGCGTCGGATGTCATATTGATGGTATATGTATGAACAATATCAGGTACGCCGACGATATGGTGTTGCTGAGTCCATCGATCGCTGCTTTGAAACACCTCTTACGGGTATGTGAGGCGTATGCCGTGGCTCATGGGCTCAAGTACAATAACAAAAAGAGTGAGTTACTTGTGTTTAAAACTGGCAACAAAGGTTACGCGATAGAGCCACAAGTAACATTATACGATGAGCCCCTGACGCAAGTAACTAAATTCAAGTACTTGGGGCACTGGCTTACGGATAATTTAAGTGACAATGTTGACATTGAAAGAGCACGCAGAGCGCTGGCTGTCCGATGCAATATGCTGGCCCGCAGATTTGCACGATGTACCACACCAGTTAAGATCACGCTATTTAAAGCATACTGTCAGTCACAGTACACGTGTAGTCTGTGGGTTCGGTATACGCAGAGGGCATACAGCGACCTGCGTGTTCAGTATAATAATGCTCTTAGGGTGCTGTTAGGGTTGCCCAGATTTTGCAGTGCATCAGGCATGTTCGCTGATGTTGGGATTGACGGCTTTCATGCCGTCATCCGAAAAAGCTGTGCCTCCCTCTTGCAGAGGGTACGTACCAGCCCTCACAGCATCCTGAGAACATTGTGTGATAGATGGGACTGCCCTGTGCTGGAGCATTGGATGCAGCTACATTCGCCTGTAGCTAGGTGTGCAGTGCTCTAGCTCATGGCCTTCCTAGATGTGGATGTATTATAATTTATATTATTTAATTTTAACACTAGTTTTTTAAGATTTTTGTACTAACTATGGATCTGTCTGGTCTGAAATAAAGATTTATTTATTTATTTATTTATTACTGATTTTACACAAATAAGTAATTTATGGTTTTAAATTGAAATTATGCTTTATACCAATAATGATGATATTCTAATTTTATTAAAAAAGCGGCATTTCTTTTGGAAATTCATGATAAAGCCGATGAAAAATTTCAATACTATAATGTTCAGAATCATGTACCTACTGGATCCCTGGTATCGGTTTTCGGTACGATACACCCCGTATATATTTTTAATAAATTATACCAACCGCGTGCCTGGAGGACCTTAGAGGATAAATGTTACTAAATCCTTTCTTTCTCCTTATCGTACGAAAATATATTCTTTTATTCATGCTTCTAACTACACCCATCAATTTATGCTATGAATTTTCTGTCATTCTGTATTAAAAATCTTATTGCGTAAACAAATTAGCATGAGTATGATGTACGTATGTAGGTACTTTTTCAAACCAATTACTTAGGTATTTAAACATCTTTGAAATATATTGTATTTGTTTAATGTTGTATTTTATTTACGCGAATACTACACATTTTAATAATGACCGCCCGTGACCATGGGTGCTGCAAAGCATCCGAAACGTCGGGAAAGTAAAACCTAAAATAAACCGCGATATTTATGAATAATTTTATTACAACATAGATTGTATTGGTATTAGTGTGAATATCTCTTAACACCTTTGCTTACTAAAATGTAATAGAGAGACATAGATTACTAATACCTATTTCTTTTACAGTCTACCAATCTATAACAAAGTATTTGACCTTCTAAATTCCGAACCCATTTATAAAGGGAATAATTTATCATTTTATTCCTCACAGCTCCCGGTCGAGGCTAGGTCGTATATGAAAATAATACTTGGTATCGATCAGACAAGGCTTGTCCCGATCCCATGAGAATTTTATTCATATGTCCGATATTATTTCCGTTTGAATGCTAACATTTCCAATAAGCACGGAACCCACGTTTTGAATAGTGTCACCGACATTTTCTTTTGTACTATAGAAAAAGAGCTGGCATTTATTATACGTCTGCGGTTGTATTGTACCTGTGTACCTACTATCGGATTTTATGTAGAATATTATTATATTATTATCCATACTTATAATAAAACTGTAACAGGTCCAATTCTGTACATTGAAGATTTTTTGAAAATTATATTTGGAGAGCATTCTATAACCGATACTGAGGCCGAAAATGTATTTATTTTAATATTTGTCTGTCTGTATGTCTGTCTGTCTGTATCACGGCTGTGCACGCCGAAACTACTGAATGGATTCAAATGAAACTTGGCATGATTTGAGATCTTACTACGAGGTAGGACAAAGGATACTTTTTATCCCGTAATCTAGCACGGTTCTTTTGGGAGAGGGGATTAAAGTCAAAATGGGTACTTGGTTATACGCTTGGTCCGATTTTATCATTTTTTCTTTATAATATAATAAATATTAGTAAGGGAACACTCATAGAGAGATGTTATTAAGGTTTTGTAATCGATCGGATTAAGCAACGTTAGGTAAGGTCATTCAATAGATGGGTGACCGTTTAACGCCATTTGAACTAAACGGGTCTGTGCTTCGGAGAGCAAATAAAAAGTGGGTCCCAGTTTTTAACCGACTATAAAAAGGAGGTTATGTATTCGATGCGAATGTCTGTTATTGAAAGTTTAGTTAACGTAAAAATAGCGCATGTGGAGCTGCGTGGGTCAGCTAGTGTAGAATATAATTATATCTTGGGACATAATACTGCGATAGCTGATATGTAGCTGAAATTCGTAATGTGAAAATGTGTGTGAAAATAGTGGTGAAACAATTCTAGTTATTTATCGTACAACATTAATACTACACCTATTGCTTTCCTATTATGTGGTTGCAACCCCCGTCCCCGTAAGCACTGTGTCAGGTTCCCGGGTGGCGGACTCAAAGGCAAGACACTGATACGTTCCTAATGCTCCTGATGTCACACCCGCAATATAAAACTGTACTTCTTAAATGTATCTTTACCCAGTTTAAAATAAATTCTGTTTCCGCGCCTGTCTGTTTTCTGCGTGTGTCTGTATTTCCGTTAACTCCACCTTAACCACGCTACGCAATTTTTAAGCAGCTTTCAGCATAAGTTAGGTTTTCACTGACGGTTTAGATTGTTAAAAAACCTAATTAAGTTTCTGTGTAAGAAGAAAAATAGTAGTTCAAAACTGTTGCATAATTGAGGTTATTAAAACACGTGTGTATTTATAAACCGAACCGAAGGCGAGGTTTATAATAGTATCATCATCATCATCATCAGCCCACATCAGTCCACTGCTGGACATAGGCCTCCCCCAAGGCACGCCACTGAGCCCAATCTTCGGCTCTCCTCATCCATTGTCTGCCAACTGCTCTGCGGATATCGTCGCTCCACCTAGTCACAGGGCGTCCTACATTACGCTTCCCGATTCGCGGTCTCCACTCAAGAACCAGTTTACCCAACGGTCTTCAGTTCTTCGGCAAATATGACCAGCCCACTGCCACTTCAGCTGGCTAATCCTTTGAGCTATGTCGGTCACATTGGTTCTCTGGTGAACTACTTCATTCCGTATTCGGTCCCTCAGAGAAAAACCCAGCATAACTCTCTCCATAGCCCGCTGAGCGACCTTGAATCGGTGGACTAGTCGTACCGTGAGTCTCGTGAGTCGGGCCACGTCTCGGTCCCGTATGTAATCACGGGTAGGACGCACTGATTAAAGACTTTTGCCTTTAAACATTGGGGTATCGGCGCCGAGAAGACTCGACGAAGTTTTTCGAATGCTGCCCAACCTAGCCCTCCTTTTGGCTTCCTTCTCAAAGTTGTCTTACCTAGCTGTAATAGTATCATACGACTGTTTTAATACTTAATTGTGTGTAGTTTGTGTCGCGCCTTATAAATTCGATTTGTAATCTCTTTGGTCGGTTAAAGAATGAATAACTTAGGGCTCCCACACATCACTGCGATGCGATGCGATGCGGCGAGAAACAAATGAATTTTCGATACAAGTTGCAGGAACTTGTATTGGAAAATTAATTTTTTGTGTGGGAGCCCTAAAGACTTAGCAAGTTATTGAAGTTATTGACGTTTGACGGGCCCGTTGATCTAGTGGTTAGACACCCTGTCCGCTAACCGATGGGTCGTGGCTTCGATTCCCACTAAGTGTCTGGGTGTTATTTATCTATTTAAGTATGTATTTACAAAAAAAAAGTATACACGTATTAGTATCAGTTGTCTGGTTTCCATAGTACAGGCTCTGCCTAGTTTGGGATCAGATGACATTGTGTGGATTGTCCCAAGATATTATTATTATTTAAGGCATCGTTTTATTCGGGAGACCTGTACTGTAAAACATCTTTTTCTTTTTTATAGTGGCGAGGGAATAATGTTTGTCAATAGAGTATACCTACTAGTTTTGAGTTCATAATTTGAATACTTGTTTTAAACGTTGATAAAACAATATTTTGCAACCGAGTCTTCTAAATTACACCCGTGCGCTAGATATGAAATGAATAAGGGATCACGATATAGAAAAGAAACTGAAACCACTTCTAAAAAGAACTTAAAGAATTCAGCTCAGTACGATTTACAACTTCCGAGTATCGGAGTATTGCGGTCAAAATACTAAGTAAAAAAAGAAATACGAATACATTTTGTTTTTTTATTATTTCTAAGCTCTTGTATAGAGGAAATGAATTTCTTTCTTGGTGATAAATAAAAGTAGGTATTCATTTTCACAGATGTTACTCGGCTGAACTTTGTATTTGATATTTGTATTGTTAATAAAACGGCAATGGAATGTGAAGTACCTAATATATTGTAGACTAACGAACAGTATTAGGTACCTACTCCCGTTCGTTCGTCTACACAATATAAGTAAGTAATTATTATATTTGACTAGCTAGTAGAACCTTTCTGCTATGTATAAACATTTTTCTCCGTGCCATTTTTTTTGCCCGTGGGTTGTTGGTTTAAGAGTCCCCTCCCGTCTTCTCCCATTGGGTATCCGTAAAAGGCGACTAAGGGAAAACAAGGGGGAAATCTTCAAAAGATCCCCGGGAGCTGTGGGGCTCGACCGGGGTATGTGGGATTCTTACCCACTAAAACCCCCGTGGCTGTCGCATCGCAACATGAGACGTCTCTCATTACAGAGTAGAGACCCGGGTCCCTACTCGGGTCTCTCCGGTGGGATCTGTACCAGGGGCCCCTCAGTGCCTTGCAAAGACAAGGCAATTTATACGTCTACTCTGTAAAGTTAACGATTATCTCGTACATAATAATGGAACATAAGCATTAACGGCTTCTAGAGTCGAAATAATCAGATTTAAATAAATACTTTAAAAAAAAAATTGAACCGACTTCAATATCATTGAAAAGTATAAAATAATTTAAATATTATTGAAGTTGGTGTTAGCTTTCCGGCTGTGTCTATATTTGGCACCAACTTCAATAATATTTAATTTTAATTTTTATTTTCACTTACTTGGAAATTCATTCCAATATAAAAAGAAAAAGTTTATTCAATATTTGAGACGCCATTAGGTAAAGTGGGCGAAACACCTATTCCGGTCGGTTTATAGATATAATAATGTGGTTATCACAATATTTATAGCGTAGCCGTCTTGAGTATCAATTACTTGTTATGACTTGTGTATTTATTTTTACGTAAAAACGTGCAAAGTGAGCCATGGTGTGTAATAGCTACTTATTTTTTACGTTTATCTTTCTTCTTGGCTTTGAAGATGGTGCTTTTTGTCTATAAAAAAATATTTAATACGATTTTGGATATCATAAAAGGTGAAAAATTTGTAAAGTTATACAAGATTGTATTTAAAGATGATACCTTAGTTGGCTTACGAAAAACATTGGTTGCGCTAGATATCGCAAAATTCTAAATTATACCATCAATTCCATGTCCACCTTGCAACCTCCTTTTCATATCCTTCCAAACTCCTTTTTCCTATCCATAAACCGCTCGCACTGAAGCTCACGATGTCAAGATTGACGGCTGCCTTCAGTCGTTCCGAAAATATTGTGAAGATCCCGCACGTTTTTATATAATATCCGCATTGTGAACATTTTTAAACCCGCAATAAAGTTCCGCGCCGCGCGTGCATTGTGTTTTGTGTTAACAATAAATACTAACAATAATAAAAAGACAAGAAAGTGATCCCCCTCCGCGCCGCGCCAGGTCGACGTGTGTGCAGTGCTGATTCGCTGTAAGGCGAAAGGACTGAAGGAATACCAGTAAGTGCGAGCCCTCCTAGCCTTTCACCACCATTACACGTCGACTGTAATATACAGTCCATTTTTCGAATTCCCCTTTTGTCACCCGCATCCTATTTAGCGCGATCATTTTTTGTGGTCCTTCTGACCCAGGATAATCAGTTATCCTTGACCCGCCCTTATTAGCATACTTCCATAGGCCCTAATAAGCGATCTTCCAAACATTTATTGCGAATGTTATTGATTCCCGCATAGGTTACTACGTAAAGTCACCTAATTTTCGCCCGTAACATACTGTTACGTGTATTTCTGCTTAGATTTTTATATCTACGTAGTTTATTTATCATACCATATATCATATTATCATTTCGCATTTGAAAATATTTTCATTATTATTTTCATAATTTGAAATTTTCCATTATTGCGACCTGTCATATTATTTGAAAAAATATATTGTTTATTTTTTGTTTATTGATTTTCTTGCACTTGTTTCAAAATGGCAAGTAGGCCAACCAAGACCAACACCGATAATTTCGAAGACTCGATTGATGATTCTTCGTTGTCTATAATATTAGCTAAACGCGATGCTATATTTGAAATAGTGCAGAAAATTTATGACTTGTCGTTGGACACCTCAAACACGGATAAGACAGAAATTTTCCTCGATGAATCTTCGCAAATCGATTCGTTGCATGAAAGTTTTGGTCGTATTTTGGACGATTATAATACCCGCTTATTGGAATTAAATCCTACCGCGAAACCTGAATATAAAAGCCTCGTTGCATTCGAGTCTCTTTATAGCAGGATTAAACGTATTAAATCTAAATTAACGCCAACAACGGTCTCACATGAGGCTCGTGATGTCACCAACCTGCACAAGGCTAGACCTACGCTTCCATGTTTGGAACTAATTCCATTTTCAGGTGACGTCCGCTCTTGGGCTCTTTTCTACGCCAGTTTTAAGTCTACCGTGCATGATAATCCATCGCTCACGAATGGTGAAAAATTATATTATCTGTTAGGCAAGCTGACTGGGAAAGCTCAAACCGTGTGTGCAGGTATTACACCCTGCGCAGAAAATTATGACTTATTTTTACAAGCGCTTATCGACAAATATGAAGATAAGCGTATGCTCGCGTCCGCATATTTAAATCAGATGTTCGACTTTAAACCTTTACAATCTGCTTCCGCGACAAACTTTGATTTATTTACAGAACAATTTATAAGTGCAGTGCGAGGTTTAAAAAACCTAAAGTTGGACAACCTGACTGATTTAGTGCTGCTACATATCGCGCTTAAAAAATTGGATACTGATACCGTCCGCACTTTCGAGTTAAGCTTTGGTTCCCACATGCCATCTTTCGAGAACTTAGTCGACTTTATTAAAACTCGCGCTAAGGCTTTAGAACGTACTCAGGCCAGCTCAAGTACATCAAAGGTATCATATCAAAATATTTCTCGTCGTGGTGCCACTAATAGAGACACCCCACCGACGCCACCGCCTAAATATCAGGCTTATTTAAGTACAATGTTGGATACCGCGTGCAAATGTCTTTGCAATAATATTACGCATCAGCATTTATTTAAATGTCCTGATTTTAATAAGATGACTCCGCAAGAGCGTTTTAAATGCGTTAAGGCTAACAACGCTTGTGTAAATTGTTTAAGCTTAAAGCATCGAGCTTCCAGCTGTTCTTCGGATTCTGCGTGTCGCGTGTGTCGTCTCCGTCATCACAGCATGTTGCATTTTGACAACAGTGCGAGACCAACAAGCCGCGCGGCCCATGCAGTCGCACCGCCGCCGCCTACGCCTGTACTGCCAGCGTGCGCACGCCGCGAAGTCACACACATCTGCCGCTCCTAATGAGCGTTCGGACGTTGCATTGTGTGCTACTTATACCACCTCGGTAGACAAGCTACCTTGCTCATCTTCACTGCATAATGCATCTGACCGTAGACAATCTACTGTCCTATTATCTACCGCTCAAGTCGTCGCCTATGATACTAAGGGTGAGCGACACATTATTCGTCTTATGTTAGATTCCGCTTCGCAATCACATTTCATCACAAAGAGTTGTTGTGATCGCTTAGGCATTCAGCTTCGTCATACTGAGCCTACTATTGTTAAGGGTTTCGGTGGAACTGAAAATGTGATTAAAACCAACTCTGTTGATTTAACATTTTACTCGCGTTTTGATAATAATATTAATTTTACTATTTCACCGCTGGTCGTTGATCAAGTCACCGACTTGCTGCTGTGGTAGACACATCTGTCTTATCACATCTGTCTGGATTGCCAATGGCCGACAGTAGTTATGGGGTACCAAATGTAATCGATGGATTGGTTGGAGCATCGCTCTTTCCCCATTTGGTACTGCCTGACATAGTTTGTGCCCCGCACAATTCATCTTTGCCGCCTGCATTACGCACAGTGTTAGGATACGTAATAATGGGCACTGTACCTACGATACCTACACTTCACGCTCATCAAGCCTTGACGTGTTGCCTCGTTCAAGGACATGATGCACTGGACTCTTTAGTCAAGCGTTTCTGGGAGATCGAAGAGCTCCCCTCCGCGTCCCCCCTTCAACACCCAGTTGATGTTGAATGTGAGGAATTTTATAAATCAACTACTACTCGCGATCCCGTGAGTGGCAGATACATTGTGGGCCTGCCATTCAAAGAGGATGTATACTCACTCGGAGATTCATATAATGCCGCTCGCAAGCGATTCATGTGCCTTGAGAGAAAACTTGAAGCTTCAGATACATTGAGGTCGGCATATGATGAAGTCATTAGAGATTATCTCTCCAAGGAATATATTTCTCCCGCGCCTCCGTATGATCCTCATGATCCTAAGCCAATATATGTGATCCCGCATCATGGAGTCATCCGTGAGGATAGGGCTTCAACTCGCCTTCGAGTCGTCTTGGATGCCAGCAGTAAAACTAGCATTAAGACTAGTGCTGGTTTTGTTTCCGGACGATCACTGAACGATGTCTTACACACTGGACCTAATCTGCAAGGCGACTTATTTACAATAATATTGAATTTTCGTCTACACGCAGTAGCGATGACCGCCGACTGTCGCCAGCAGTTCTTGCAGATTACTATGCGAGAATGTGATCGTCGTTTTCAGTGCTTTCTGTATCGCTTTCATCCACAGGACCCCCTTGTGCTATACCAGTTCAATCGTGTTTGCTTCGGGTTATCGTCTAGCCCATACCATGCATTGCGCACGGTAAGGCAGCTCATAGACGATGATGGTGCGAAATATCCGCTCGCAAGTAGCATTGCGTCTACTTCGTTATATATGGATGACATCGTCTTCTCAGTTCCCTGTGAACGAGAGGCAGTCCTCGCATCACAGCAGCTTATCAGCTTGTTTAAAGGTGCACAATGGGATCTCGTTAAGTGGAATAGCAACAGTCGTCCCGCACTAGATACCATTCCCGCGTCTCACAAGCTTCCCAATGAGGTGGAGTTTGATAAATCCGCGCATCACAAAATACTGGGATTACATTGGTCCACAGGTGATGACTCATTTTTATACAAAATTACCGCTCCCACTGATGTGACGTGCACTAAGCGCTCCATCCTATCAATCGTCGCCCGCCTGTGGGATATAATGGGTTTTGTTGCTCCCGCAGTTGTATATGCCAAGCTGTTAATAAAACAGCTTTGGCAACTTCATCTTGACTGGGATGATACACCGCCGCTACACATCATTAAGATGTTTAAGCAGTTCTGTGAAGAACTGCCTATTCTTAACAGTATACGCATTCCACGCCATGTAGGTGTGAGAGGGGATTGTGTCATAACCCTCCTCGGGTTTTCAGATGCGAGTATCCATGCATATGGAGCGGTGGTTTATATACACGTCAGTTCCGCCGCTGGAAATACCGTGCAGCTAGTGTGCGCGAAATCCAAAGTCGCTCCCACTAAGCCACTCTCCATCGCTCGTCTAGAGCTCTGTGGAGCTGTCCTCCTTTCGAGACTGCTTCGCAAGGTTCTGGACAATTATTCCCGTATCATCTCAATCAAGACTTATGCATTTATTGACTCTAAAGTCGCATTGTATTGGATTAAAAGTTCGCCACACCGGTGGCAGACTTTTGTCGCAAACCGCGTTGTTCAAGTTACAGACAATATTCCCGCTGATGATTTCTATCATGTTTCGGGTACTGAAAATCCCGCTGATATTATTTCTCGTGGTCTTACCCCACAGAAACTAGTCTCGCACCCGCTATGGCTCCACGGGCCGCCGTGGGCTATATTGAATCCGTCTCAGTGGCCTCTTAGGAGCCTGGACGGCCAGTCTATTATAGACATACCTGAAGAAAAGGTTTTGACGCACATTGTGTGCACGCCTGTAAAGTATTGCGCTTTACATGAGCTATCTCTCCGCGTCTCCTCATGGAGTAAATTACTTCGTATAATTGTGTATGTATGTAAATTCGCTGAGTTATTGCCCCGCCGCAGCACTACTGCAGTGACTGCTGAAGA
Source organism: Furcula furcula (assembly GCA_911728495.1). Lineage (NCBI taxonomy): Eukaryota > Metazoa > Arthropoda > Insecta > Lepidoptera > Notodontidae > Furcula > Furcula furcula. The sequence goes on from OU452250.1 coordinate 10,881,791, forward strand.
ATTAAATTTCGCAGAAAATATAATGCTCCGCGCCCTGCAAAGCCAGCACTTTGCAGAAGAATATTCTAATATTGTTAAAAATAAATCTTGTTCACCAGCTTTCAATCGCTTGAGGCCTTTTATTGACAACGGACTGATTCTCGTTGGAGGTCGCCTTGTCAACTCCGCACTGGACTATGCTCACAAGCATCCAGTTATATTACCGCGCAGTGGTCATGTAGTGAACATGATCATTGATTATTATCATGTAAAATATTTACATGCAGGGCCAGAATTGTTAATGTCTCTTCTCCGACAAAAATTCTGGATCCTATCCGCACGCCGCATAGTGAGACAAAGAATCCACATGTGCAATATTTGCTTTCGCCAAAATCCGCGTCCAACTTACCCGCTGATGGCTGACTTACCTAGTAGTCGCACGCGAGCTGTCGTTAAGGCGTTCACGCATACGGGCTGTGATTACGCCGGCCCTCTTGCCTATACTCCTGTGCGCCGTCGGGGCGTCCGCAGTGAGAAGGCCTATATATGTTTATTCACCTGCCTTACGACGCGCGCTGTACATATCGAAGTCGCCACGGACCTCAGCACTCCCAGTTTCCTTGCTGCGCTAAAACGTTTCCTTTGTCGACGTGGGCCCGTTCAGTTTATGTATTCTGACAACGGGACCAATTTTAGAGGTGCAAATTCGTATCTCCGCGACCTTTATCGTTTTCTTAATAACGAATATCGCCAAAAGTTGGAGCAAGAATATGCTGAGAGTCGCATTACGTGGAAATTTATTTGCCCTAATGCGCCTCATCATGTGGGAGCATGGGAAAGTATGGTCAAGGTGGTAAAGAATATATTTTTCCGCATTGTTGGACAGCAAATTCTTTCTTATCAAGAACTTTGCACAGTTCTTACAGAAGTGGAATGTCTTCTTAATTCGCGCCCGCTAACTATTCTTAGTTCAGATCCGTCTGAACCCTCGGCTTTAACACCAAGTCATTTTTTGCACACCGCGCCTTTATTATCGTTTCCCGCGCCTGAGGTAGGGTCTGGTTCTATCAGCCTGCTTCATAGACACTCGCTATTGGACAAATTGGTTCAATCGTTTTGGGATCGCTGGAGGATGGAATATCTACACGGTTTACAAGTTAGGCAGAAATGGAATACTCCATCCGCACCTATCACTCCCGGGACTGTCGTGGTAGTGATAAATGATAATTGTCCGCCCCTAGCTTGGCCTTTAGCTGTTGTGGAGCAAGTTCATCTTTCAAAAGACGGCGTCGCACGCGTTGCGACCGTCCGAACAGCCAAGGGATGTTATCTTCGTCCAGTTGTTCGTTTGTGTCCTCTACCAAAACAATAACTTTATATTTATATTATTACCGCATTTATTATTATATTTTATGTAATTTCTGCTTCACGGTCTTATACGTTTCATTAATCATGGCTTATTACCGATAGGTTTCCGCGCGCATTGAGCGCTATCTACTCATATCTCACCTTAAGTATGTTTGTTAATGGTGACCCATTAAGGGCGGGTGGAAATGGTTGCGCTAGATATCGCAAAATTCTAAATTATACCATCAATTCCATGTCCACCTTGCAACCTCCTTTTCATATCCTTCCAAACTCCTTTTTCCTATCCATAAACCGCTCGCACTGAAGCTCACGATGTCAAGATTGACGGCTGCCTTCAGTCGTTCCGAAAATATTGTGAAGATCCCGCACGTTTTTATATAATATCCGCATTGTGAACATTTTTAAACCCGCAATAAAGTTCCGCGCCGCGCGTGCATTGTGTTTTGTGTTAACAATAAATACTAACAATAATAAAAAGACAAGAAAGTGATCCCCCTCCGCGCCGCGCCAGGTCGACGTGTGTGCAGTGCTGATTCGCTGTAAGGCGAAAGGACTGAAGGAATACCAGTAAGTGCGAGCCCTCCTAGCCTTTCACCACCATTTCACGTCGACTGTAATATACAGTCCATTTTTCGAATTCCCCTTTTGTCACCCGCATCCTATTTAGCGCGATCAAACATTATTTATTATTACAAGCATAGGTACACACAGAGCTGTATGTTTAAAAAGCATGTGCAAACATCACCACTTTGCATCAAAATCTATCCCAATTGTAATCAAGTCACTGGTCACTAAACGATCATTGATTAAGCAATGTCAGGCAAGGTCAGTCCTTAGATGAGTGACCGTTTAGTGGCATTTGAACTGAATGAATCCGTTCTTCTGATGTCACGAAAAAAGTTGGTTCCGGTTGTAATTGATTAGACAGCAGTCGTTAAACCAAGTCTAACGGCCCAGCCACGACTTTGGTCTTAGCGGCCGGCGATGCAACGAGCGAATGGTGCGATAGCCATACCACGTAGTTACATCCAGTTGCGACTGGCTGACTGGCGTGCTGGATAGACTTTTCGGGCCCACACCCTAAACGTCCTACGACTCTGAAAGTCACCCTCCTTTCTTCCCCTAACCCTTTAATAATTAAAGATTTATGTTATTTTATTTTGAAACAAAATCTACGGCTCATAAAATAACACAGTCAGAACATATTTCCTAAACAAAAAGCCAAGAACGGATTTACATTTTTCAGCTAATTAATATAATTATTATTAAGTATAATAGTCAAAGAAATAACGTGAAAAGAAAAAAATAAGTAAAAAGAATTAAAAGAAGAAAAAAAGAATAATTAAGTACTTAATGTACAAAAAGTATAGGTAATTGTTGTGTGTGTGTGTGTGTGTGTGCGTGTGTGTGTGTGCTCATGTGGGTATATATATAAAACTGCATGCGTGTGTTTACGAATAGCCTTCCTGCATCATTATTTTTATAATATCTTTTTTAAAATTAGAATATTATTTATATACTAGCTGACCCACGCAGCTCCGCCTGCGCTATTTTTACGTTAACTAAACTTTTAATAACAGACATTCGCATCGAATACATAACCTCCTTTTTTATAGTCGGTTAAAAACTGGGACCCACTTTTTACTTGCTCTCCGAAGCACGGACCCGTATAGTTCAAATGGCGTTAAACGGTCACCCATCTATTTAATGACCTTACCTAACGTTGCTTAACCCGATCGATTACAAAACCTTGATAACAACTCTTTATGAGCGTTCCCTTACTAATATTTATTATATTATAAAGAAAAATTGATAAAATCGGAAAAAGCGTATAACCAAGTACCCATTTTGACTTTAATCCCCTCTCCCAAAAAAACCGTGCTAGATTACGGGATAAAAAGTATCCTATGTCCTACCTCGTAGTAAAAGCTCAAATCATGCCAAGTTTCATTTGAATCCATTCAGTAGTTTCGGCGTGATGCTCAGCCGTGATACAGACAGACAGACAGACAGACAGACAGACAGACAGACAGACAGACAGACAGACAAAAATTTAAAAAATTACATTTTCGGCCTTAGTATCGGTTATAGAATGCCCTCCAAATATAATTTTCAAAATATCTTCAATGTACAGAATTGGACCTGTTACAGTTTTATTATAAGTATAGATTAGAATATTATTTATATATTTGTATGCTTACAATTACAGGTCTTTGTCATGTTTGTTGTTGTAAACCCATTAATACTTAACAAGCAAACAAACTAAAATAAGTCTTCATTACACAAATAAATTCAATCACAATACACGACAGAACAGTCTATTATATGGTTCAATTTCTGTCCCAAAAAGTGCCTTATCAGTATTATGACATTTTGATATATGACGCAAGATATTGATGTGATGTTAGTATTTTTTATCGAATTAGGGATGTTGTTAGACAGTATACATACAAGTATTTTGAATTATTATTTGTTATACTTACGATATCAACAAATTGACGACAGGAGACATTTTTCTTAGAATCTTCTACATATTTATTGTTGCTACGTTATTAGGTAGAAATGTCCTCTTTGTCAGATTTATTCCGTTTCTTATTACATAGAAAAGTAATACTTCTATAATTTCCTATGTTGTTTGAAGACGATGTTTTTTTCGCTATTAGTAAATGGTAAACTTTCTATCTGATCATCATCAGCCGGAAGACGTTCAGTGCTGAACAAAGGCCTCCCCCATATGCCGCCACATGACCAGTTAGCCATTTGCATCCACCGGTTGCCTGCAACGCGAACAATGTCGTCGGTCCACCTAGTGGAAGACCTGCATACTCGAGAACTTGTACTCCACATCGATCATCGGTTCTTCGAGCAATGTGGCCTGCCACTTCAATTTGCAGATTCTAAGAACGTCGGTGATCTTCATTCTTCAGCGAATCTCCTAATTACGGATTCTGTCGCGCAAAGAATCTCTTAGCATAGCTCTCTCAACAGCTCGTTGTGTGACTCTGAGCTTCTCTAAAAGGTCGGCTGTTAAGGACCACGTCTCAGCACCATATGATATCACTGACAACACACACTGTTTATAAACCTTTGTCTTCAGGTACTGCGGAATTTCAGACGAGAAGATGTCACGTAGTTTCTCGATCACTGCCCATCCGAGTTCGATTCTCCGGGTGACCCATTTGTCGTTAGACTGACCTAACTGGATAGTTTGTCCTAGGTATACGTAGTGGTCAACAACTTTGATTGTATCGTTCCTAACAACCGGTACGGGTGCAACACAGACATTAGATATGATCTTCGTCTTGTCCATGTTCATTTTAAGACCCACCTGTTGGGAAAAGCTACTGAGGTCACTGAGCATCATATTGAGGTCCTCCAGCGAAGCTGCCATAATGACTATATCATCGGTAAAACGAAAGTGAGTGATGAATTCGCCATTGTTGATGCTGAATCAGTTCCAGTCCGAGCTTGAACACGTCCTCTAATGCATTTGTGTACAGTTTCGGAGAAATTACTTCCCCCTGTCTTACGCCTCTCTGCAATCGGATTGGTTTTGTAATCTCGTCCTGTAGTCAGATCAACATAGTGGTGTTGCTGTACAAACACTTCAATACTTCGATGCACCTATAGTCACTGAACATTTGAAAGGAAATTCTCATTGGTCGAGGCAAAAATGAGATGCAAAGTGCTTAAATTCCCACTGGACCACCACCTCTTTTATAATGTAATCAGACTTTTATGTTCTAAGTATGCCATTTATAGCTACAGAGCTTCTATTCTGCACTTTACATAAAAACTAGTGATGTAATATACCACACATTTGATAATATTCATGACTTTACACAGATAAGCCATACCCGCTACACGAATGCACTCTGCTACAATCTACAACAAACTGACAAGTAACTTTATTTTTATGGAAAGTAATGTGTTTTTGATGCGCCAGGCTTCAAAAGAACCATCAACTATGGGGAAGCGAGTACCTTAACACATTATAGCAAATGTTTAAACATTTTCATCACATAGATTTAAAGGGAAACACTTTACAGCGACAGCACCAGCTCAACAATCTGACGCAGCCGCCATCTGACGGGTTTAAAAAGGCTACATTAAGCATTTCACTTTTTTTTTTCACGCGCGGGAAATCTTCCAATGATCCCCGGGAGCTGTGGAGCTCGACCGGGGTATGTGGGATTCTTACCCACTAAAACCCCCGCAGCTGTCGCATCGGCACATGAGAGGGGGGACCCCAGGGCTCTACAGGCCGCCGTCGTCCTACTCAGAGTCGCCGCCGTACTCAATGGACGTAAGCAATTCACCTAAAATTCATGAATTGCATTTCGAGCATATTCTTAAAAAAATCGACTAGTTTTTGAAAAATGATCATTCATTTTAGGTGAATCATACTTCATTTATTATCACTACTCAGCAGACTCATATTATCAAATAATGCTGTCATACGAAGAAAAATTAAACCGTAACTTAATCATATTATGATTCACCGAAAAGTGGCCTGTTAAGACCCGCTGATGGAAAAAATGCCTTAGCCATGCTGTATAAAGAGTATTTTTATATTTCACATAATAATCATTGAGGTATTATGATATGATATGAGGTACCTATAAGATATTACTTCGTAACTTAACAATTAATCTTATGTTTTAGATACTTATAAAATGTCGTAACATTGGAATATGCTGAGTTATTCCAAACTAGCAATCGAGTTTTTGCATGCCACACTCAAAGTCAGTTAATTAATCAGTATGTCGGCATTTAAGCGTAGATTACGATACAAAATATGTTTTATCGGATGAGTATAATAGTGACTCTTAATCTGACGAGGTGCAGAAGTTAGAAAATTTACTTGACGAAATGTGACAAATATTTCGCTTATTTTGCTCGTGAATAACCACGATAATAGACATTGTAAGGAGCAAGTTTATAATCTGTAATATAACAATACGATACCTAACGGCAGAAGGACGCGAAGGTAAGATGCAAATAACCTTTGGCGCGAGACGTGCTCCGTGGAGTTTGGCCTCACGAGCTGAATACGAAAGTACGATACGCCCACGGCGACGACTCTATGCATCGGGATAATTCCCGCAACCGAGTACATACACACTGGAGGCTAAGCCGGGGGCTGGTAGCCCTTATCTCACGCGTGATTTGAATGTCACGCGCGATTTTATTCGACCAATACGACAAAATGTTTGCGACGACTGCGCTTTGAATACATAAACTCGGTGATTTTAAATGTCTTTTTATCCAAGCTTCGCTGGGGGAGTAGAGCGTGTGATGATAATGTTTTGATACTTTTTTGTTAAATGTTTTTGGATGACATGTTACTCTTTCGTTCTTATCTTAATGTCCAAGTCTTTATGTCCGTATGTCTGTTTGTTCTGTTTATGTGTAGGTAGAAGATGAAGAAGCGCTGCTGGCTGCTGCTCGAGTCAACTCGTGCGCGGGTGCTGCTTGGGGGGACTGGTCCGACTACTATCCCTTAGGCATTTTAGTTTGTTGTATTTTCGTCGTATTTTTTATTTTATTTGATATTTTGAACGGCAGGACACTGTCGCTGGTGCTGATCTAATTGTAAAAAGACAAACTTTGTTTTTTTTTTAAATGTGAAAAAATGACAAGCCCGCTGAGTTTCTTGCCGGATCTTCTCAGTTGAGGCCGCGTTGTGATCCGGTGGTAGCTTTTAAAAAATTGACCGTTCAAAAGTGCTAGCGTTAAGCCTATTTGAAATAAAAATTTTGAATTTTGAAGAAAAACATTTAATAGACAACAAAACATAAAACAAAACTAAGAATATCTAAGCTACAAAAAACTGTGTGGGGCCAAAAATGGCTCTGTCTCAGTATTATGCTGCGCCACAAAAACTATGAGACAGCGCTGTTATTCTGACAGCACTTTTAAAAAGAGGTACTCACTTATTTATGTATATTTAATTGATGAATTCAAACATAGAGTTAAGTATTATGAATAGAGTACGCGTTTGTCTATGGTCCCATTACACAAAGTGTAGGCAGATTTTCCTCTACGGGGTAGGTGAATTGAACTATATAAAGTTATATTACAAGTTATATATTGATATGTAAGCGATAAGTAGTAATAGGTTTGATCTGTCACAAGAGCAAATGTCGACAAATACAGCTAACGGTATAGTACCTATTGTCGTGTACCTGATATTTATGTATTTTGATGCTCTTACCTGTGCCTACGGTTCTTACTTGCATTTAAGCATTCTATAGTACTTGTACTGATTATTGTTCTGTGAATTCAAACTATGGCCTATTCTGGCCGCTATCCAATAGTTTGTGGGTTCTATGTGGAAATAGAACCACATAGAACATGTGTCTGCTCTGGGTGTTATTAGTAAAGAAGTATCTAAGGATTAGCAATATTCTGTTGTCCATAGTATATACCTTTTTTTTGTATATGCCATAGTATATGAATAGTTTGGGATCAGAAGACCGTGTATGGATTGTTCCAGGATGTTTAATATTATAATAATTATTGACATGATTAGTATTTATCATTACGCCAAGTCCTTTAACGGATAAGCAGAGAGAACTGCTTACCAACAGCCTGTTCTCCAGTCTCCTCATTTCGTACATAATATCAAAGAAATCTATATATTATTAGTATGTATATTCTTCGTGACCAAAAATCTTAAGATTTACTTCAAGATCTATAATCTCTCCCTAATTAAGGACATTCAAGACCTTAGTCCGCTCATAAAAACACACAAATAGTACATCTTTTTGTTAATATTTCTGTGTACTTATGGTAAATAAAGAGTTTATTATTATTTATTATTATTATTAAAAATATAAAGTTTTATTTAAATTTTTTGTGACCATAAAATTTTAACCATATTTTTAAATGCTTCCTCTAAATTGTTTAATGGGTGTATGACAAAATAGCTATTAACCGATAATATAAACCGCATTAGTAGATATTAAGATAATATAAAAGTACTTCATATAGGTATTTTGTGCGGTGTATTTTAAGTATATTCATTCATTCATATTACGTTTCAGGTTCATATAGGTATACGTCGCGTTGGGATATCGAGATAAACTTGAAGAGTGTCATAAACTCTGTTGCTCCGAAGAATATTAAGTACGGCGGCACTCGTTAAACTTTGCGAAATTGTAACAATTTATTACGCGGGCTACACAATTTATTGCGGCAAAATTATCGCTGTATATAATGTCCATGAATTTAAAATGACTTTGGCCCGTATAATCGAAAGGTTCACCTAAAAAACTGCTTGCAATCGGTGTTGGTACAATCGGAGCCAAAAGTAGTTAAGCATACAATTTTAAGCTAGAAAAAGCGATGTGATAGTCCTTTGTATATTGGAAGCTATTGTTTCACATAATGCTAACTAGTAGTTTTTCGAGGGTTTTTTTTTATTTAGTATTGACGGGTGAAGAAAAATATTTGCATAATGGCAAGCGCCACGCCTGTAGTATTTTCGTCGTATTATTTTTCTCTCTCTTATTTTATCTTTTGAACGGCAGGACACACTGTTGCTGATGCTGATCTAATTTTTACAAGACAAACACTGTTTAAAAAAAATGCCCGCTGAGTTTTTTGCCGGATCTTCTCAGGCCGCGTTGTGATCCGGTGTTAACTTTAAAAAAAATCGACCGTTCAAAAGTGCGTTATGCCTATTTGAAATAATTGATTTTAAATTTGAATAATAATATCCTGAGACATTCCGCATACTGTCATCTGATACCAAACTAGTCAAAGCCTGTACCTATGGTAACCTGAAAACTGACACTACTATCCTTTTTTGTGGTAAAAACGTACAAATAGGCACCATACCAAGGCACTAGGTGGAAATTAAACCCACGATCAATTGGGTAGTGGCCTGGGTGTCTGCTTAGACAGCCATGGGGGTTTTAGTGGGTCAGAATCCCACATACCCTAATGGTTATTAGTTAGATCAACAGGCCCGTGAATTTCACCATCTTCACGTATGTGGGATTCTGACCCACTAAAACCCCCGCATCGGCACATGAGAGCGGAGCACCCGCGCTCTCCGGTGGGATCTGCACCAGAAGCTCCTCAGTGCCTTGCCTTTTAGCCGCCGGCGAGCGCACTATAGGCGGCTATAATACGCCAGGAACCAGTCACGGTGCTCACAGGGACGGGGGGCCATAACCTTTCCGCTGTCCTCCTCGGAGTCGCTGCCGTACTCAATGGACGTGTTGACGACGTTGAGGGTGTGGACCCTAGGTCCACACCTCCAACGTCCAGCGACACCAAAGAGGAGCCAGAGTACCTATCTGAAGCTGCGATGGTCTTTGGACGGTCTTACGTCCGAGAGCTATGTTATAAAATCTTTATATTGTAAAATATTCAGATAACTAAAAAAAAATAAGTTTGAGAAAAAATATTGTTCAGAAAACTGTTTTTTTGTTTGTTCCTGTAGGTTATTGGGAATGTCATCACTGTATTATTAATAATATACACAAACTAATAATATTATAAAATTTATGACTGCAATATTTCTCGAAAGCAACAAAAGACGGGGCAAATGTATTCTATCAATCATACGCTTAATTTATATAAGTAACAACGAAATGTTTGTATTATTCATTACAAAAGAAAGCGATATATAATCTGATCAAGTGGTATAAAAGAAAATATTTACTTTTGTACGAATATTGAGATGATCTCCTTCTAATATTCCGAAGAAACACGTTATTAATTTTTTTAATCCGTTTTTTTTTTCATTTAAGCTGTTTGGTATTTAAATTAATCATGCATTTCTGAACGCTCTCTTGTGACGTAAATGACGTATTTCCAAATCAACCAATCCCGTTCTTCCTTGAGTGGCCTATATCCGCTTAGTTACCGTTTAACCACGAGACCTACAGCACACCGCCGCCGCCGCGAGAGTGCTTCTATTGCCTATAATTGTGAAGTTTTGTGAACTTTTGTGTCGACACATTGTGCCTGGTACCAGCTAATCATCAGGTGAGTGGCGCTAGCTGTTTCCTACCTTTTTCCTGGTCTGATTACCTGCGTTTTACAGCGTCGAGTAGCGTTCAATACCTACTAATTTAATACACCTTATACAGTCCACCATTAAAATATTAAAAACCGCAATTTCTTGGCTTCTAGCCATATTTTAAACCCGCCACCTTTTTTGGTCCATCTCACCGGATTTGATACCTTTTTTGGTCCCATCCAATAGTTTCATTATTCGATTATCTAATCGCTATAATTATCTAGCTGTCTGTGAAATAACAATTAAAAGCCTATTTAATTATAAATTATTCCCGCCCGCTTTGATAATATACATAAGTCATAAGTATATTCAATCGCTTCTAGATTTCTGCAATCTAATTCGCAGGCATTTATTTGTATTGAAGGACAGTGCTTATAGATTGATAATCGTAATTACGTACTTAAAATTATTTTCTTTAAAATCATACGCTGTATGCAGGTAGCATTCTGTGCCCCGCTTGGCTCGCGTCGCAGTTAATACGTGCCACCTACCTACTTAACGCGCTCATTTTCACTTCACAATACGCTAAGTTATTAATAATATTATATTTTACGCTCGCTAATTATTTAATTGGTTATAGGTTATTAAAGCTAATTAAGTAATTTCATAGGTGCATATCTCGGTAGTTAGGGTAACTCATTCGCTTAGTTGTACTTAATCGTTTATAAATACTTAGGTACCGCTTTAATTTAATAGCAATTGGTTTTTAAGCTATTAAAACCAACAAACGCATACTTTATTTATTATCGCCTGCTTTTATTAAATTAATCCGCTGAATAATGAGTAAATCTAGGGGTGAAGAACGGTCGCCATGCCGGGAGGACCCAAAGGTTGTCATTCTTCGAGCAAAACGAGAAGCAATGTTCTCGCGTTTGCAAAAAATTTACGAATTGTCGCGATCAGCTATCGCTGATGAACAACAGCGTGATACATTCTTGTTAAACGCTAGTAATGTAGATACGTTACGTACTGATTTCGAAAAGGTTGTTGATGATTATAATAATGTCTACTTACAAGCCAACCCCACCAGTTCCGTTGATTATCAAACCTGGATCGCATTTGAAGAGTTATACTGTCATATAAAGGGGGTTCTTTCTAAGTTACAGAAAGACTCTAATATTCCGATAAAGACTGAATCCAAGCCTTCTTCTTACCACAATAAGTTGCCGCCTATTGAATTACAATCGTTTGATGGCGATATTCGTCATTGGCCTATGTTTCATCAACAATTTAAAAGTATTATTCATGATAATCCGAATTTAACGGATACTGAACGCGTATATTATTTAGTTGGTAAACTTACTGATAAAGCCAAAGCAATTTGCGCTGGGCTGTCCGCTACGCCAGAAAACTATCCCATAATTTGGAATAATCTTATACAAAAATATAACGATACTCGTTCACTCGCTGTCTCTTATTTTAATCATATGTTAAGATTTAAACCGCTTACTTCTAGCTCCGCCGCAAATCTAGAATCATTTATTAATAATTTTGATTCCTCAATTAAAGCGCTAAAACAGTTAAAATTAAATGACTTAACAGACTTTATGTGCTTGCAATTAGCATTGCAGAGATTAGATGCAGATACTGTTAAAGCCTTTGAATTGTCGCAACGTCAAACTGATATACCTACATATCAGAGTCTTATCAGTTTCGTCCAAGAGCAAAGTAAGATACTTAATAATATACAAAAACAATTTGAACCTACCGCAAACAAACTTTCTAATAATAATAAAAAACATAATATACCTAGACCTAACAGTGGTCCTACTAGAACTTTTATTAATACTGACAACAATCAACCGTGCGTTATGTGTCAAGATAAGACACACACACACTTGTTTAATTGTCCGCGCTTTTCTAAATTAACGCCTAAGGAAAGGTATAACTACATAAAACAAAATGGTTTTTGTACGAATTGTTTAAGTAATAAACATAAGTCCAGTTTTTGTAATTCGCAACGTACATGTTTACATTGCAATCAACGCCACCATTCCTTATTACATTTTACAATTAAATATGAAGTGCAAGCGCTAGATCAAAAACCGGTTTCCCAGCCGGCCGTCTCGGGTATTCGTAATGCTCACTGTAATTTAACCTCTAATCCTTCTACGAATAAGATCGAAATTAATCCGCAGTCCAACTCGGGTGATAGTGTATGCACTCAGGGCTTGGAGTCTACTACGGTCTTGTCGTTCAGTATTACAAACCTTAACAATGATATTAATCACACTCAAACCGCTGCTTTATTAGCGACCGCAAAAATAAAAGTAATAAATAATTATGGACGTGAATATTATGTAAGATGTTTAATAGATCCAGGGTCACAAAGTGACTATATTTCGCTTGATTGTTGCAAACGTTTATCTCTACCCATATCGGGAAAAAACCGCTTTACCGAAGTTCATGGCATTGGTGGTTCATCGCAAAAAATATTAGGCGTTACTCACGTTAAATTCACATCTCGCTTCGATAATGAATTCGTATATGAAGTCGAACCGTTAGTAGTGCCTCACATTACCGGGAAATTACCGGACGTTAAGATTGATTTAAATAAGATTAATTATATATCTTCGATACGTTTATCTGATGACCAGTTCTTTGTACCTGGGGAAATTTCCTTACTTTTGGGGGTAAATACCTATTGTAAAATATTACTGTCAAATAAAATAATTACGCCGCACGCGCCTATGGCACTAGAAACAACGCTAGGTTATGTAATAATGGGCGACGCTTATGTTGAGTCCCCTACTCATAAATCGCATTCTTTTCATTTAATTAATCAAGAACCGCTTAATGACATGCTTCAAACATTTTGGATAATGGAAGAATTGCCTTCTACCAAGTATATAAGTCCGCAAGATAATGAGTGTGAAAATATTTTCACCTCTAATACCGCTCGCAATCCTGATGGCAGTTACGTTGTCGCTTTGCCATTTAAGGATCCACCAGAAAAATTAGGTAATTCGCTTCAAATCGCTGAAAAAAGATTTTCTCTTCTTGAAAGAAGATTTAGTAGAAATCCTGAACTTCGCGCGCGTTACAATGACGTCATTAGGGAATATTTAGATAAAGGGTTCTTAACACTTGTTCCGCAAGAAATGATAAGGTTTGATGTGCCTTGTTTTTACTTACCTCACCACCCGGTTATTCGGGAGGATAAATCATCCACACCGCTCCGTGTAGTAATAGACGGCAGTTGTAAGTCGGATAACGGTTTATCACTTAATGATATTTTGCATACCGGTGAAAACTTACAAACTGATATTTTCAATATTTTACTCAATGTACGAATATATTCTATTGCTTTTTTCGCTGATGTTCGTAAAATGTATTTTTGCATACATGTACAAGATTCGCACCGCAAGTTCCAACGAATTTTATTTCGCTTTTCTGATGACGAACCCTTGCAAACGTATGAATTTACTCGTGTTACTTTTGGTCTTCGTTCCTCACCTTTTCTCTCTCTTCGCGTCATGCGTGAGTTAGCAAAAGATGAAGGAGCTAACTATCCTCTCGCAGCTAGTCTTATTGAAAGACAGCTCGATATATACATGGATGACCTTGCTTCCACAGCTTCAACGCTAGATGAAGCTGTAGCGACAGCAACACAATTAATCCAACTTTTCAAAGCCGGTGGTTTTGATCTAGTTAAATGGACGAGTAATTCCCACGAATTGTTGGAACACATACCCGCAAGTCATCGTCAACAAGAATATATTTCTTTTAACGATAATGACACTCATAAGATTTTAGGCCTTCGCTGGCATCCCGCTACTGATAATTTTACTTTTACTGTATCTCAACCGCCCGCTATTTGTACAAAGCGTTCTATGCTATCCGCTACCGCACAACTTTATGATGTATTGGGTCTTGTCGGTCCCATAACGCTATTCGCTAAATTATTAATAAAAGAACTATGGCTCCTCAAAATTGATTGGGACGAGTCTCCGCCTCCTTCTGTTGTCAAGTTGTGGCAACAATATATTTCAGAGTTACCGCTAATCTCGGGTCTTCAATTCCCGCGCCATATGGGTATTAAGGACTCTTCTGTCGTTTCGCTAATCGCTTTCGCTGATGCTAGCGAAAAAGGTTTTGGCTGCGTTATATACCTTCACGTAGCTAATGAAGGTTCTCCCCCTATAGTCACGTTAGTTTGTTCAAAATCCCGCGTTTCTCCGGTAAAGACCGTGACTTTAGCGAGACTTGAACTTTGCGCCTTAACACTGCTCGCTAAGTTAGTGCGTTCAGTGGTCAATACATTGTCAATAAGACACCCAATAAATAATATTTACGCATTTTCTGACTCTGAAGTCGCTCTGTGCTGGGTTCACTCTTCCCCACACAGATTTAATACTTTTGTCGCCAATAGAATTTCGCAATGTCAATCTTTATTGCCAAGTGATCATTTTTATCACGTCGCAGGAGTAGAAAACCCCGCGGATTGTGTATCTCGCGAGCTGCTTCCCTCACGCTTAATAGAGACTAATCTCTGGTTCCAAGGCCCATCTTGGATGTCTTTTCCTATTAGTGAATGGCCAATTCAGCAATTTTCACCGCAAAGCTCATGTTTACCTGAAGAAAAAACATTATCTCACGTCGCTTGCGACGCCGCCGCCGCGCAAACTGAGCATCTACTTCTGACATTAAGTTATAGAGTATCCTCGTGGAATAAGTTACTTTGCACTGTAGTGTATGTGTTAAGATTTCTAAGAAAATTGCCCCGCAATAATGTAATAACCGCGCAAGATTTAGACGCTGCTGAACTTGTTATAATAAAGGCCGTTCAACACGCTTCATTCGCTGATGATATTAAACTTATAGATAAAGGAAAAGGTTGTCCCTCAGCTCTTCGCAAATTAACGCCATACATGAATGACGGCATTCTATATGTCGGAGGTCGGTTAGATAACGCATCATTAGAAAAATTACATAAACCTCCCATATTGTTGCCGAAAAATGGTCACATAATTCAGGAAATTAGGAAATTAGGTTCAGGAAATTAGTAGGAAAATTTTTGCTTCTGCTGGCTCATTAAGAAGATTGCGAAGCTTTCTTCCAGTTGCCACAAAAGTTGCGCTTGCTCAGTCACTTCTACTCCCAATCCTTGACTATGCAGACGTCAGCTACCTCGATCTAAATGAAGACCTACTTGATAAACTTGAGCGACTTCAAAATTTCTGCATTAGATTTATATTTGGTTTGCGCAAATATGATCACATTTCTATTTTTCGTAAAAAGCTCGAGTGGTTACCTATTCGCCTCCGCCGGAACTCACATATTCTTCATCTTCTCTATAATATTCTCTTTAATCCCATTACACCCCCATATCTTAAAGCTCGTTTCAAATTCCTTCATGAGACGCATTCAAGGAATCTAAGATCGTCAGAAAACCTTGAACTAGCTATGCCCTTACACTCAACAAATTTTTATGGTAAATCATTTTCTGTACAAGCAGTACGTTTATGGAATGCCTTACCAGTTACCATAAGGCGAGCTAAATCTTTAAACATTTTTAAAAATCTTGTAAAAGCTCATTACCTTACTTTATAGCTCATTGATACTTTGCTGGTCGTTATTATGATTTCGGAGTGCTATCTGTATATTTCTCAGAATTGATTTTTATATATATAATACATATATTTATAGTTCGTATATATATATATATATAAGTATATTGAATATATGTTGGTATGTAAGAAATATTTATATATATCTGTATGTATATTAATATATTATATGTAAATAGGTAAACTTATTATATGTATTTTTATTAGTGTATATTGTCTCACATATTAACTACCCCACTTTTCGTATTCCATGCAATCTTTTTTCCATCCCAAGGTTGCCTGTAAGAAATTGCGGATAGCGATAAGGCCGCCCTTTGTACAAATTTCTTCAAGTCCTTTTTATTTTATTTTTATGTGTGTACAATAAAGAGTATAAATAAATAAATAAATAAATAATAATTAATTTGATAATTGACTTTTATCATAAGAAAAACTTTCACGCTGGTCCGCAACTACTACTTTCAATACTGAGACAACGTTTTTGGATTTTATCCGCCCGCCGTATTGTTCGTTCCCGCATACATAAATGTAACGCATGTTTTAGGTTAAAACCAAAAGCTACTTTTCCTATGACGTCCGCTTTGACACCTGCCCATTTTATACATACCGCTCCACTGGAATGTTTACCCGCTCCTACGTTAGAAAATGATCGCATGACTCTTCAAACGCGCTTTTCGTTAATGGACTCATTAGTCCAATCGTTTTGGAAGAGATTCCGCACGGAATATTTACATAATCTGCAGTCGCGAGAAAAGTGGAACACACCTGCAAATCCTGTAACTGTAGGTACAGTAGTTCTCATCATTGTAGAGAACTGTCCGACATTACGTTGGCCGCTTGGGGTTATCACTAAATTGTTTCCCGGCAAAGACGGTGTAATTCGAGTTGCTGAAGTGAAAACCAAAAGTGGCATCCTGCAGCGTCCTGTAGTGCAACTTTGTCCGCTACCAACGCAGTAGTTTTCTTTATGTTATCGCTAGTTTAAGTTACAATTATTATTGATATAAGCACTATCCTTCGCTCTAGTTTTTGTCCTTATGACTTAGTTTATATTCCGCATTATTAGATTATATTACCGCACGCATACACCTAATTTAATGGTGATGTTCTTATATATGTTTTCCCCCTTTTTGGGTTTATTTTTATTTTGTTTTTGAGGTTACCTCAAAGCCTGGAGGTTGTTTGGTATTTAAATTAATCATGCATTTCTGAACGCTCTCTTGTGACGTAAATGACGTATTTCCAAATCAACCAATCCCGTTCTTCCTTGAGTGGCCTATATCCGCTTAGTTACCGTTTAACCACGAGACCTACAGCACACCGCCGCCGCCGCGAGAGTGCTTCTATTGCCTATAATTGTGAAGTTTTGTGAACTTTTGTGTCGACACATTGTGCCTGGTACCAGCTAATCATCAGGTGAGTGGCGCTAGCTGTTTCCTACCTTTTTCCTGGTCTGATTACCTGCGTTTTACAGCGTCGAGTAGCGTTCAATACCTACTAATTAATACACCTCATACAGTCCACAATTAAAAAATATTAAAACCGCTATTTCTTGGCTTCTAGCCATATTTTAAACCCGCCATAAGCTATAAATTACCGCCTCGTATTAGCATACCAGCTAATGATCATCATCATCATCATCATCAGCCGGAAGACATCCACTGCTGAACATAGGCCTCTAGTGGGAGGCCTGCCAACGCTGCGTCTTCCGGTTCGTGGTCGTCACTCGAGAACCTTTCTTCCCCAACGGTTATCAGTTCTTCGAGCGATGTGGCCTGCCCATTGCCACTTCAATTTGCAGATTCTGAGGGTTCTTCGGCGAATCTCCACATTTCGGATTCTGTCGCGCAAAGAAACTCCGAGCATAGCTCTCTCCATGGCTCGTTGTGTGACTCTGAACTTCTGTAAAAGGCCAGCCGTTAGAGGCCACTTCTCAGTACCATATGTCATCATTGTGCAACACACACTGGTTAAAATGGTCTTCAGGCACTGCGGTATTTTGGACCAGAAGATATCGCGTGGTTTAGCTAATGATACGATGTGGTAAATCAGCTACAGATGATATAGAGCACTAGATTTTAGTTATCCTATTTTCATCATCATCATCATCAGCAGCAGCAGCCGAACGACGTCCACCGCTGAACAAAGGCCTCCCGTTAGAAGCGAGGGATTGCCATAATCCCCTCACTTGGCAGGCGACTTGAGGTTTGCAGTATAAGTGGTAGGTAATCATCCAATAGTAAAACGCTGATGTCCGTCTTCTTGTTTTCCCTTGGCGATTACGGAACTCTTACGTACACCCAACGGGAGGAGTTAGGAAGGTACTATTCTTACCCGGACACCCCACAGGTATCCTATTTTAGTATGGCCTTTTTGCTTTATTAATGTAGGCATGTTCTAAATTACTTTACTTTTGAGTCAGTGGAAGTCCTAAATGTAAGTAACTAATTAGGTGGGAACCATTCCAGTGTCCGATTATTCGCTGCCAAGCAGTAATATGCAAAAATGTCTGTGTTTCGGTGTTCTTCACACCGCGGTGTGCAAAAATGGTAGTGTTCCGGTATTCTTCACACCGCGGTGTGCAAAAATAGTAGTGATCCGGTGTTCTTCACACCGCGGTGTGCAAAAATGTCTGTGTTTCGGCGTTCTTCACACCGCGGTGTGCAAAAATGGTGGTGTTCCGGTGTTCTTCACACCGCGGTGTTCAAAAAGGGTTGTGTTCCGGTGTTCTTCACACCGCGGTATGCAAAAATGGCTATGTTCTGGTGTTCTCCACACCGCGGTGTACAAAAATGGTAGTGTTCCGTTCGCACATTGCTGTTTATCAGCGGATAATCGGATACTGCAATGGACCAGTGGCAGCTATGTGTCTTGGGTAGAGAGGCGAATGCAGTTTGGGAAGCAAATTGAATACAATTTTTTTCTTTAGATATTTTCATAATAAAATTGTATTTATGTAGATGGAAAACGCATCAAAATTCTATGTGTTCTTTTTTATAAAAAGTAAGCAAAGAGACTGACAGGCGTGGATAACGACTTTGTTTTCTTTTTCAACTAAGTGATAGATATTTTTTATTAAGAGTAAAATTAGTAATTTGAAAAAAAATTACCTATTAGTTAGATAGGTTTCACAAATAATTTATAAAACGTCGTAGCTCTCTCCGGTTCTCTGATAGGTAGCTAGAACTCGGAACTCACATAAAGCGACATACGTCTCGAGAGTTACAAAGTTCACACTTGAGCAATTTGTGTGCTATAAATAGACATGAGATTGGAATCGGTGATACTGAGGCACTGATTAATTCCCTGTAATCTGTCAACGAAGTTTCTTGTTCACCGTAAATCTGAGTAATTGATCAATCTAGTAGGAATTCTACTATGATTCTCATTCTTGGAGTTCTGTATCATGTTTTATTTTTATTAAATCTAGTGTTAAAACAAGCAAAACGTTAGCCTGATGGTAAGCGACATGTCTGCCTATATACAGCTACATCGAACTGTCTCTTGTCACCTGATACATTATATTAAGTTTCTTGTTTCTTTTTTTTCTTGTGTCCGGTAATTTAATCAGAGAGTTACAAAGTTTACACTTGAGCAATTTGTGTGCTATAAATAGACATGAGATTGGAATCGGTGATACTGAGGCACTGATTAATTCCCTGTAATCTGTCAACGAAGTTTCTTGTTCACCGTAAATCTGAGTAATTGATCAATCTAGGAGGAATTCTACTATGAGTCTCATTCTTGGAGTTCTGTATCATGTTGTATTTTTATTAAATCTAGTGTTAAGATAAGCAAAACGTTAGCCTGATGGTAAGCGACATACCTGCCTATATACAGTTATATCGAACTGTCTCTTGTCACCTGATACGTTATATTAAGTTTCTTGTTTCTTTTTTTTCTTGTGTCCGGTAATTTCACCAGCTACAGTGCCCTTCACACCCGAACATAGAAATATTTACACATTGCTTGGCGGCAAATTATCTAAACCTACCAATAATTTAAATGACAGTAACATCAATATACTATCTATAGGCCGACCGTTTAACTCGCGTATCGCCTGCGCGGTAAGAAGGGAGCGAGGGGAGATGTTAGCGGATGGGTGAAAGGGGTGCGCGGAGCAGAGAGCTTACGTCAAGTGCGGCAGTGCGCTGGCTGTGCTCGCAGCGCGCGGTTGGTGTTTTTATTACGGACGCTTGAAGATAAACGCACAAGGTATACGACTGCCAAGATAAATCTCAAGATGAATCGCTCTTCCAGTTTTGCGAACAAAATAAACAAGCAAGCTAAACAAATAGCATACAATGTATATTCCTTTTTTAAAGCCAGAAAACAAGATCATAATTCTAAAGAGTATCTTGAAGACGTACACCTAAACAAAGTTGTTGCTAAAGCTACAGGACTTTCGGTGACTACCATATGTAAAATAATAAAAGAAGGAAATGAACTGAAAGATGAACAAAATAATGTAAATTTTAAATCACCAAAAAAAATTAAACAAATCCGAAAGAAAAAAAATGAAGTTGACAGTTTTACAGAGGGCGTTGTTAGAAGAAAAATAACTAAATTTTATACGGTTTATAAGAAGGTTCCTACATTAAAAATTTTGAATGCGAAACTCATAGAAGAAGGAATTTTAAATTGTGGCCGAGAATATTTGAGAACATTGATTCATAAACTTGGCTTTCGATTTAAGAAATGTCAATCAAAAAGAAAATTACTGATTGAACAACCAAACATCGTATCGTGGCGGTGGCGTTATCTTAATGCGATAAAGAAGCACAGAAGAGATCAAAGAAACATTGTTTACCTCGATGAAACATATGTCAATTCGTCATTAAATGTACCGGCGTGTTGGCAATCCAATGAAGAACGAGGGGTGCTGTCGCATATTGGCAAAGGGCCACGTTTAATTATTGTACATGCTGGTGGACAAGCCGGATTTATCGATGGAGCTCTTTTAATTTTTAAATCCAAAAGCAAAACCGGAGATTATCATAGCGATATGAATTTTGTAAACTTCAGCAAATGGACTAAAGAAAAGCTATTGCCAAATTTACCGCCAAGCTCAGTTATTGTTATGCATAATGCTGCATACCACTCGGTACAAGAGGACAAAAAGCCTACAATGACATCCACAAAAGCCACCATGCAAACCTGGCTGCAAAGACACAATGTTGAATTTGATACGTCTCTAAGAAAATGTGATTTATTGAATTTAATCAAACAACACGCGACAGAAAATATTTACAAAATAGATGAAATTTTAAAGGCGGCAGTCATGAAGTCTTACGACTGCCTCCATATCACCCAGACCTGAACCCAATCGAATTGGTTTGGGGGGATATCAAAGGACAGCTCGCAAAAATTGAAATTGATTCTAATTTAGACAAAAAGAAAAATACACTGAAACAGTTATTTGCCGAATTCTCTGTAGAAAAATGGGCTAACTGCGATAAACATGTATAAACTATTGAAGATGAATATTGTCTGCACGACCGCATCGTTGATGAAGAGATGGACCGATTTATTATTAATTTGCAAGATTCTGACTCCTCAAGCTACACAGACAGTGATGATGATTCAAGCGATATGAATATTAGTGACGAATAGTCGTATAAAATTTTTATCTGTGGTTAAATATTTCTTAAACGGAGTTAATTATTGTTTTATGATTTTGTACCTATGAAGCTATTATAAAATATTTGTAAAACTTAAAAATAAATACTTAAAAAAAAGATACTTATTATTTTATTCTTTACCATCAATGTCTATCTCGAGATAAATCTTCGGATTATTGACTCCGTGTGTAGCGTTACCCGCCCCCGCTCCCTTCTTACCGCGCAGGCGATACGCGAGATAAACGGTCGGCCTATAATTATGTATCGATGGACAGTAAAAACGGAAAATCATTTGTGAAGTTTTGTAGTACCTAAAGGCGGTGATCCATTTGCGAGCAAACCCTCCGGTAAGCCAACGAACTCGCGAGCCAAAGGTCTACCGCGAATGGAGCACTTAAAAGTCTGTGGACTTAGAAACCGGCAGATTTGCTAGCTGGCTCTTTGTGCATGCTTGAAATTCTAAGTCCGCGGTGCAAAAAAAGCCGCCGGTGGATCATTCGAGCCGGCAAGCCGACCGTCTTTATGCGACCTTGGTGGCTCTTGATGTAACAGTATACCCAAGTATAAGTAACTCCGTCTGGGAGCACGCCATGACTTCGCCAACGATAAGAGTAGACTGTTTGCTCGCCAATAGATCACCAATGAGCCGGCGATTTAAACCGTTGGCTCACCGGTTCGCAAATGGATCACCCCCTTTAAACTAAAAAGGCAGAATTTATTTCATTATACCTAGAGATGTCTCAAACTCATACAAATTACTTATCAGACTTCAGGGAAAAATATTAAAATATGCCCAAGATGCAACCCGTTGCAATATGTTCAGACCAACTAAGTAGAGTAGAAATTTCGGATACTGAAGCTACATCCTTATGTCAGCGTTTATGTATGAGCTAAATAGTGTGGGCGAAGCATAAAGTGATGGATCTCTGAATCCATTAAGGATCCTCCTTATTAAGTAAGTATAATATGCCCGTTTACGAGTATAACAGCACAGATAGATACATATATAAGATACAGTTTTGGAATAGGTTTGAGAGCTGTAATTGCTGTATCGAATCTTATGTGAACGAGTCAAAGATGTTAATACAATGGAAAGGGTGTATTTGATCGCGTCATCTCGGTTCACTGCGTTGCAGTTCCATCTAGTGCGGTTTCACCTTTAGTTTGACAATGGGGACGTAATGGAGACGCAGCAAGTTTATTACCTACGGAAATAATTGTCCGTGTCCAACCCGTCACTATATTTCTATAAATTGCAGGCCTATATCGATCACTCAGAATGATGTAATTCATTCATTGTAAGTACACTGATAGGTACAGTACCTACTAGGTCATCGTAAGTAAAGTTCACGAATCGGTAGACGCAGCGTAGGCATCCCACTAATAGGCAACTGTCGTTCATTGTGGCGTTACAAGGTAAAGGCCTAAGTGCAGCAGTAGAAGTCTTCTAGCTTGTGATGATGATGATGATGATGAAGTACAGTATACTTGGTCAAGTTCTGGTATGACAAAACTTACCGTAAAAGCACAACACCACTTGAAGTAGTTCAAGCTGCCTTTATGCCACTGACTTGGCTTAAAAACTGTTGTCTAGATGACAGCAACCGAGACAGACTTTTTACGTGCCTTTGAAGTACGGACAAGTTAAATTCAGAAGCCACTAAACGGTCAACCATCAATTTAACGCGCTTGCCCTAACTAATATTTTACCGAACAGATTACAACTAGCTCTGAGTGCCTGGGTCTCTCACACACAGTATTGTGTAGGGTTAAATAAAATTGTAAACTAGAAAACAGTCTTTATTTTTGGACTTAAACATAAGTAGGTAAGTACAGTATTTGGGGCCAATTAATCACTCATATTACAATGAATTTTTATGAAAATAAACAACATAGTAGAAAAAAAAAACATTACGCAGTTTCGTAAATCAGCAGTACTAATTAAGAAAACGGAAAATATGAAAAACAAGACTGGTACAATTCCCGACATCAGTCAAGTCACAAACAAGATTACAACGTAATCAATCAGCTGTTGGGGGACGAAGACTCTGCAGCAATTAATCAAAGGACGTCTCCAGATACCCTGTACTGACGGCGCGCTGTCTACCAGCGAGAATAGAACTCATGAGTCAAAATCTATACGTAAATCGAAGGGAAAATCGAAAATACTACACACTAATACTAAATGGGTTGATTTCAAAGTGATGTTTTTCATTGACATTAAACTAATTTTACGGATTATATCGCGGTTTATTTTTTATTTTAATTACCCGACGTTTCGAATACTTTACAGCATTCATGGTCACGGGCGGACAGAGGTGATATGAATGAATGAATGAATGAATGAATATTTATTTGTCAGAACATAGGTAATAAAAAAGATATTAAATACGTGCAGGTCCACTATGTCCCACCATATCGGTATACAAATGTTGTGGGTATTTTAAATCTAATTATTTTATATTTAATACATAAAGTTAAACATAAAATTACGCCATCTACCATAAACAATTAACATCACATTATTATCACAATTAGATTCACAATATTATTAAAATTAATGCAAAAATATAATTATATGTCAATATCAATTAAATAATCATTTACATTATAATAACATTTCTCAATCAGTAATAATGTCAATTTTGTTTTAAATTCCTTTATATTATTAATTTGTTTAAGTTCATTAGGAATCTTGTTATAAATAACTGTAGTCATGCCTAATACACTTTTACGGGCAGCTGCACTTTTGCAATTAATTTTACTACATAATAAATTTCTATATTGCTGCCTAATCGGTTGTTTTCTTACATCTCTTATGTTGGTAAATAAATGTGGATTTTGCTTGACAAACATTGCTACTTCTAAGATGTAGAGCGATGGCATTGTTAGGATTCTTAATTCTTTGAAAACCGGGACACAACTATCTCTTACTTTTAAACCGCACATAGCCCTCACACATCGCTTTTGAGCCTTAAATACCAATTCCCTGTTAGTAGAGTTGCCCCAGAAAATTATGCCATATCTTAAAATAGATACCACCAGACCATGATAAGCTACAAGGACAGCTTCTCTATTAACTTTTTTTGATAAACTATATAAAGCATAGGCACATTTATTTAATCTGTTACATATTTGTTCTATTTGTGGTTTCCATGTCAAAGTTTTGTCAATTTGTAATCCTAAAAATTTAGTGGTTTCTATTTCATCTATTCTAATGTCTTTCTGTTTTATAATAACAGCTGATGTACCTGTTTGTCTTGATAAATGCATTATGTTAGTTTTTGTCAAATTTATTTTCAAATTATTACTATCTAACCAGTCACTTATTTCAGTCATAGATTTATTTATGTCTTTCTCATATTTAGTCAAAGAATTTGAACTTACTATTACTGTACTATCATCGGCAAACAGGACAGTGGGCTGTTTTACATGTAGAGGTAGATCATTTATATATATGAGAAATAGTAAAGGCCCTAAGACACTCCCTTGTGGCACACCATATTTAATTATTCTTTCCTGGGATTTACAATGCATTTCTTTCTTTGTCTTATGAAATATGTGTGTAATCTCAGTAGTTTGTTTCCGATTATAGAGATAAGATTTTAAAAGATCATATACATTTCCTCTTACGCCTATAGCATATAATTTATTTAGTAATATTTTGTGGTCTACGTAGTCAAATGCTTTAGTCATATCTGCAAATAGTGCACCTACATCCTTTTTTTTGTCTACATTTTTTATGACATTAAATAAGAAATCGTATATTGCTAAATTAATACTTTTATTTTTCCTAAATCCCTTTTGTTCTTTACAGAATACCTCATATTTCTCGAGATATAGATAAAGTCTTTCATGAATAGCTTTTTCAAATATTTTGGAAAGAATCGATAACATAGCTACCGGTCTGTAATTTTCCATACATTCTTTATCACCTTTTTTAAATATAGGTTTCACTATGGCTGATTTTATTTGTGTTGGATAAACACCAGCACTTATACACATATTAAAAATGTGGCTCAAATGGGGTGCTATAATCTTTATCACGTACTTAATCACTTTGGTTGATATATCATCAGGTCCTACACTATTCGTACTTTTTAGATTTTTCGTTATTTTCATTAAGTCTTCAGTAGTAATGGGATACATAAAGAATGTTTGACATTGAGAGTTTACTACTTTGCATTTTCCATGTGTACATGGATTGGGTTTAATCTGATCTACAAAATAATTATTAAACTTATTAGCAATATCCTCAGGTTTAGTAGTCCAAATGTCATAGTTGTCTTTGGGTACCCTCAGGTCTTCTAATTATTATTGTTAGTCCGGTCTACGCAGAAAGAGCTTACAGTATCTTGAGGTCTTGCAGTGGAATGCTTGTCTTTGGATTTGACTATGTTTATCACGGGATCCCAAGCTGGTGGTAGCACCCAGCCATCTTCTCTATTGAAATTTGGATGCTTTTTAATTTCAATAGCCTCACGAATCATCCTTGGTAGGTAGCGCTGTTCTTTTGCGAGGATTTGTGGTTCGTCAAATCTAATATAAAGGCGGGTGCGATCCTGAACATGTTCACAGACTGCAGACTTCGTATAGCGTCGATGTTTAACGTCAGCTATATGTTCTTTTACCCGGGTTTTTACCGATCGTTTTGTTTGCCCGATGTATGAGAGCCCACAGTCACAATCCAGTTTGTATACTCCTGCATCTTGTAGAGGTATATGGCACTTGACTGATGGTAAAAACTGACTAATCTTCTTTGGTGGCTTGAAAAATGTTTTAATTGAAGCTCGCTTTAAGATATAGCCAATCTTGTCTGTTACCCCTCTAACATATGGCAATACAACAGGCCTACGTTCGACTGTGGATGGCTTGACACGTTCACAGTGACGGCGGCGCGGAACTCGGAGCTTGTTATCATGCAGGACCTGCTTGACATGTTGAAGCTCGGCACCAAGATGTTCCTCGTCACAGATCCCGTGTGCTCTCTGAAACAAAGATTTTCCAACGGTAGCTAATCTTTCAGCTGCGTCCCATCAGATTGTGAGAGGTAAAAGGAAGAGAGAGTGCACTTGTGTCTACACAAGCATTTGTGCACTATAATATCCGGGAGATTGGCAGCTGTGGTCTTACCGGCCAGAAGGAAATTATTAAACAAAACGCCTGCTCTTATATAGTTGCATTGTAAGATTTGATAGATTTAGTACTGAGTCTTTTGAGGTTTAATATTTCATGAGCTACAGAGCCCTTTGTGCCGGTACACAGCAAGCTCACACTTTGCTGTTTAGCGGAAGAATATCTGACAGTGGTTGTACATACCTGGAAGTTTCTCTGCACAAGGAATATACCACATAGAAAACCTACACAATCATAGCCTTAAATACGGCGTCAAAAAGCATCCCTAATTGAGGCTAATTCTAATAAAAAAGAGAAAGTGGCGTTCTACGGTCTAAATGATGCTAGTCAGTCCAGACCCAGGCAATTTAACTGAAACAAACCCAATTACCTAGTTTTATTTGTGTTTGAATGAGTCGATATAAAGATACCTTACAATCGTGGACTGTAAGTATTAAATCTGTACCTACGTTTAATTAAATAGGTTGAACTTATTCGAGGCAAATAGTTTCAATTACTTAAACAAAGTTAGAAGTACTGTTAGTAATTTTATAACTATCTGTTATTATTACGACTCACGAGTAAGTATATCGTTAATATTATGACTGATAAACTTACTCTTCTCTACAATAAAAAAACTGATTGAACCTGTTAAGTTATTACTAATGATTTCTGATATTTACGCGAATACTACACATTGAAATGAAACTAATTTTACGGATTATATCGCGGTTCATTCTTGATTTTAATTACCCGACGTTTCGAATATTTTACAGCATTCATGGTCACGGGCGGACTGAGGTGGTAGCTGTCCAAATGTCATAGTTGTCTTAGGGTACCCTCAGGTCTTCTAATTATTATTGTTAGTCCGATCTACGCAGAAAGAGCTTACAGTGTCTTGAGGTCTTGCAGTGGAATGCTTGTCTTTGGATTTGACTATGTTTATCACGGGATCCCAAGCTGGTGGTAGCACTCAGCCATCTTCTCTATTGAAATTTGGGTGCTTTTTAATTTCAATAGCCTCTCGAATCATCCTTGGTAGGTAGCGCTGTTCTTTTGCGAGGATTTGTGGTTTGTCAAATCTAATATAATGGCGGGTGCGATCCTGAACATGTTCACAGACTGCAGACGTTTTTACTGATCGTTTTGTTTGCCCGATGTATGAGAGCCCACAGAATAAACCGCAATATAATCCGTAAAATTAGTTTCATTTCAAAGTTATTACTAGTTCCATTCCTGCGGACGGTCCAGTAGTTCCATACTGGGAATAGATAGTCTCACTAGATCCATGGAACAAAGATCAATGGAACTACTGGGTATCATCAGGAAGCATCTGGGAAGTCAGCACTAATCAGTATCAACTTTATACGAACGATAATGTAGAAAAAGCAAGAAAACCAACATAATAAAGCAAGATGACTGCAACTAAATCACACAGTTAACGCCACCTTCGAAAGGAGCTTTTTTTTCTTGCTGTACCTAAAGGTGCTAGTGTTCTACGAAGAGTCACTGTGTAGTCAATTTGCCAATTCCTGCAAAACAACGCTCTCAACTTAACAAAGCTATATCTCTGAAAACAATACGTATCCCTTCCTAAGCACAGGTAAATTGCATTTTTATTAGAACTACAAATCCTACTTCACCTTTACTATCGCATCAAACCAACAAATTGTAATAACGTTGTGACAAGAAGTCCTCAGAACAACATAATCTAACTAACAACATAGTTTTTATAACAGGGTAGGTAGGGAGGGAGTGTATTTTTTAACATTTTCCAAATACCGATCTGAAAGAGACCAGAAATTAGTCCCTAATGACCCAATTTCGCCTATTTTAGGACGCAGCTGGCTTTCGGGCGATGTTTTACCATCTATCTTTCAATTAAGGTCACTAACTTCAAGAATACATGAATAGTAAAACTATTGATTCTGGTGGACGATGAAGAAAGATTAGATGTATCTAGAAAAATAATTTGTAAAAAAATTGTAATTTTATGATATCGCTCCTAAATGGGCCAGACCCATACTGGCACTAAAATACCATAAGAATAAACTTTCTATTCTTACTATTCTGCTCTAATTCTGTTTGGATTCATTCTCATTGTAATTATTTCAGTAAAAAATATGTTTCCCAATATTTTAATTGAAAATACTTTTATAAAATTCCTAGAGCGAAAAATAGACTTCGTAAATTTTGAAGCCTTATAATAATTACGGACAGCTTTCAATACATACATAGTACAGCTTAAACACATATGGTACATGGAAACCCCACTTGCATTGGCAAAGCAGTAACGAACTTAGCAAAGTTAATGATTTCCAACTCGACCTCGCTGCTTCTGCGTTTAAAGAGAAGCATCGACGCGAATGGTCGGTAACTAGACTTAACTTGAATCGCTAACTTAGGACGTAATAGTGAAAATCGTTTTTGAAGTCGTTACAGTAGCTTATCACGTAGGTATACTTGTTAAAATACCACGACGTAAAAATCATTATGCTTACGCCTATGTGTGTATGTCGTTATGATGAATTACAACGCGACTGCAAAAACGTCACTTTTGTTTTAACATAAAAATGTTTTTATTGCTACGCCAAATTGGAAATGTAGATATAATGTAGTTGTGTGCAAATGAATTTGTAACTGATAGCAAATTCATTAGAAATAGAACATTTAGAAGAGAATTTGGACTATCCTTGCTGACTTCCACGTGACAACGAAAAGACGGATGTCAGAACAGTCATCATAGTGTAAGTAGGTATAGTTAATATTTTGTGCATCCGCATTCATGGTCTTGCAAGGTCTTAGGTTTGATCCCTAGGTAATTAAATATGTGAGAAAATGTATAATAGTCGTTGGGAGTTACCAATAGCAACCCATATTACACGAGATTTAATATAACAAAATGTAGATTAAGTACGCCTTACCAATGCTATTTTGTGGTATAATTTGTATGAACTTCATTTCCAATAAACCTTGTTGCTATTCTGTTTTCATTTTTATTCTTTGCAACACGTTAACTTCAGTTAAGTGAGATACAAGAGTACTGTAGCTCGGTAATTAGCAAGGAGTGTTGCCACGACCTGCTGGCTTGAGAACAAAAACTTTACAGAGGTGAAAAAAAGCTGTGACGGATACGATAGCTAGGTAATTAAATTTCTTCTTTGTATAACAAAGAACATTGAAATGTTTTAGAATTTTTGAAGGCAACATAGTTGTCTCTTATCTGGCAATATAGGAATTCCGGATAGGACAATGACTTTAAAACTTCAGTAAAGGAGATGTTCCATTTTAGGCCAACACTATGTACACTATATGGAAAAATAGGAAAAACATAGGAGAGGTTCATAAAAATACTTATAAATGAATTTGAAGCAGAGTACAATTGTACATAAATGGTTACTTATGGAGTTATTTAGTATGTCCACCCTGTTTTTAGGGCAGCCATGACAGTTGCGTTTGACGTTGGTTTACTACTTGACAGTTAATGCTATAGGTGACGTTTCGTAATAGATTGTTTACGCGTGGAGTACATATTGTATTTCGGAGTTTTTAGTGATTATTTATGTTTACGGACATTCATTGACTGTTTCTTTCTTGACCCGGGGTTTTACTGTATTGATTATCGCCTGTGATTTGGATTGGAATCCGTCCGTCAAAATCAAAATCCGTCAAAATGACATTTTAGTTACGTATTTCCGATCCATCATATTATTGTGAGGTGTTGCTACAGTAGTATTTTATTCTCTTTGGTGTTGCTCTACTTGACCAAGATATCTTAAATGTACAATAAAACGAAGCAATATTAAAAAAAGACTACATTATAAAACAGTTTCTATATTGCATAGTTATATATACATTTAGTGTACATGGTGTTGGCCCAGGCTCCATACATTTCTGGAACAACTCCTTTCTCATAAGTTCATTTTCAATTTCGTTGGAACGTGCATTACGCGAAATGAAGCAATCAAATTTGAAATCCAATAAATCGGATGACCGCTTTAATGCGGTCATATTGGTATGAAACAGGATGTATTTATACCCATTTACATTAATGACAAACAGATAAGCCTGGCGAATAACGCAATTGAAAATCAAATATTAATGACCAACGCGTTGGCTATTTGGCCTGCCCAATGAAAATAAATAGTTTGTGGCCATTTGAAATTCACTGTAAACGATGCATATGCATTTTGCACTATGTAGATACGTAATTTGAATTTAATATTTATGAATTTCATCGATATACTATACCAACAAGATTTGCTGTCACGACCCGAAAAGTGATCACGAAAATAAGAGCTAAATAAGAGCTACGGAGACGGCTGTCGCTCAATTGTCTGCAATTATTATTGAACCTTATTTTATAGTATGTAAGTTATCTTTTTATATGAACATATTATTGTTTTGCGTGTACGTGTATAGTTGTAACCGCGACCACATTTTCGATGTCATTTTGTTCGTGACAGCTAATCTTGTTGGTATAGTATATCGATGATGAATTTGGATTTTTAGTTAGGTGCACTAAATGTCTATGAGTTGTTTCATTTGTTTTGTAGTACATAGATGGTAATAGATATAAGAACTTTAAACAATTAAATTATTGAGTACCTTTGTTTAATTCTTAATATAAATGAAATAGTTATCTCAAGTTCTAGTTGCTCTTAGGTTATTTGGAGAACCGTTTTAATTGAACTAGTTTTAATTTCAAAATACTTAGAAGTTTCATTTTAATTTGACCTTTTATCTTTAAAGTTTCAACAAGTAACTAGGACTTTAAGGGTCATATGAATTTACTCGTAATTCTACTCTAGTCCACCTTGTGTACCTACCACTTTAATTAAGTTAAAATAAATAAATACCCCCCCTCTCTTCCCGTGGGTATCGTAAGAGGGGACTGAGGGAAAACCAGAATATGGCAGCATCTTCTGTGTAATATCCATCGCTACCGAAACTGCGATTCTCAAGACGCTAGCCAAGCGTGGGGCTTATGGAAACAAGAGGGAGACCTATGTCTCAGTTGTTGTAATATCACTGTAATTTACGAAAATAACGTCTGTTGATATTTAAGACTAGCCGCACACCTTCAGTAATATTGTCAATATTCTACAACCCGCCCGACTTAACTGTGCATCTCGCTGGAATGCGGCGTCACAACGTCCGGTGCACACTTAAGTTGCACGGGTTGTAGAATATTGACAATGTTATTGAACATTATGTGGCTAGCCTAACATTTCCATCTTGTATATCTGCCAACGCTATCCGATGTTTCAATATCTCACATTCATAACCAAACGGGATATGAGATCTATCGCAAAGAAGGTACGCTTCATTTCGTATTCTGAGAATATCCAATATTTCTTCATCGCGTGGCAGACAACTGGTAGCATTGTCAACTTTGTCAGTAACGTCATGAAGGATAGATGGCTTTATATATCGAATAAATATTGAAAAATGGTCATCGGGTGTAATTAAGTCTTGATATAAATTTTGACTGTAGTGTTTTTTTTTCAAGTAAGTAAGTACCTACTTACTTCCCTAATAGGGTCAAAACCAAAAATAACTAATAATATTCAATATATTTTCGTTATTTTATGCTTTTTAGATAATTTACTTTAAAGTCGGTTTTTTTTAAATTGTTTAATTTAACACTTTTTAGTGACTTTTATTTTAGCAAAATAGGTATTAGCACTATCACGCAACACGAACGTCTACGTTACAGTAACTTACTGAACACATAAAAATTTTATATCTCTTAAACTACTGGACTGATTTTGATGAAACTTGTACTTTACCCTAAGTTGAAAAATACTCTAACTATTGCAAAAATATTTTTTTAAATCGGACTTGTAGTTTCTGAGAAATCCGCGGACAAACCTACATACATACATATATACATACATACATACATACATACATACACTCATAAAATTTGGTAAATTTGTTTAGAAGCCCACATAGACTAACATATATTAATATTACGCATTTTTATTAATATTACATACATACGCGTCGAATAGAGAACCTTCTTTTTGAAGCTGGTTAAAAATAGCTCAAACCGGAAGGACATCGTGGTAGCAAACTCAAGGTGCACACGGCCTCGGCTTAGGTGGTTAGTAAGAACTGGATTTACCTTTTGAGCACAAAGTACTATTGAGAAGATCTGGAAAGGAACTCAGGGAGACCTCTCAGACCTCTTCGATTTCGGCGCGACCGGTATCTATTAGTTAGAGTGTATGAAAATCGCCATCATAGTTGCGCAAAGTCCTGGTTCAATAGGTGCACTGGATTTGGGGATTATTAATTATTCGAAGTTCGGAGAAGACGTTACTGCAGTAATAGGCGAGTAAGAGTAGAGTACTTCATGATGGGTCACTGGGTCGCTGCTGAGGGATGTTGCACAACTACAGTTGTGGAACAATGGAAATCCATTTCTTTGTCCAATTTCTATGTCCTATATTTGATCAAATTTCTTTGACGAATTCCCATTCCACTTGTCCAATATCTTTGAGATATTAATATCTAAAAGATATATCAATATCTTTCATGGAGAAGGAGGGACTCTTTGCGATGAACTCCTTCTTCAAGAAGCGACCATCCAGGAAGTGGATAAGCCCCGATAGTTCAACCAAAAATGAGATCGACTTCATCATGACGACCAAGAAGCATATATTCGATGATGTCTCCGTGATCGGCAGGGTGAAAACCGGTAGCGATCACCGCATTGTTAGAGGCACATTGAATATCAATGTCAAGCTCGAGAGGTCTCGTCTGATGAAGTCCACGCTTCGTCCGGGAACCGCCCAAATCCGAAACCCCGAAGACTTTCAACTCGAACTACACAATCGCTTTCAGTGCCTAGCCGAATGCGAAACTGCGGACGAGTTAAACAATGGGTTGGTGCAGACTGTCCATGCAGTGGGGTCCAAGTTCTTTAAGACCCCACGCCGTATTAAGCCTCAGAAGCTCTCCAATCAAACCATTAAGTTAATGGAATCCCGGACTGAGATGAGACTGCAATCTTCAACTGATATGTCAGAATATGCTGAACTCAATAGACGAATCTCGAAATCCATGCGTCACGACTTGCGTTCCTATAATACAGCATGTATTAAGGACGCAATTGAGCGGAACCAAGGCTCTAAAGTGTTCGCAAAGAATTCGTCTATTGGGCGCAGCCATATGACCAGGCTGAAGATCGACGACGGCAGTGTCATCTCATCGAAACCGGAGATATTGAGAGAGCTCGAGAGGTTTTATGGACAGTTATACACCTCAACACAGGAACCCATTGCCAGAACAGCTCAGGACACCAGAGCCAAATTAACCCGACACTACACTGAGGACATCCCAGACATCAGCCTGTACGAGATTAGAATGGCTCTCAAACAGCTTAAGAACAACAAGGCGCCGGGTGAAGACGGAATCACAACAGAACTTCTGAGAGCGGGTGGAAAACCGGTACTATTAGTCCTCCAGAAGTTATTTAATTCCGTCTTACTCCAGGGTACTACGCCAGAAGCATGGCACGGGAGTGTGGTGGTTCTTTTCTTCAAAAAAGGTGATAACACCTTGTTGAAGAATTATAGACCCATCTCACTCCTGAGCCATGTATACAAGCTTTTTTCGAGAGTCATTACGAACCGTCTCGAACGCAGGTTTGATGACTTCCAGCCTCCCGAACAAGCCGGGTTCCGAAAAGGCTTTAGCACCGTAGACCACATACATACGCTCCGCCAGATTATACAGAAGACCGAGGAGTATAATCGGCCATTATGTCTAGCGTTTGTGGACTACGAAAAAGCCTTCGATTCAATCGAGACCTGGGCGGTACTGCAGTCCCTCCAGCGGTGCCATATCGACTATAGGTACATCGAAGTGTTGAAGTGTTTGTACAGAAACGCCACCATGTCGATCCGACTACAGGACGAGAGCACGAAACCAATCCCATTGCAGCGAGGCGTGAGACAGGGAGACGTTATTTCTCCGAAACTGTTCACTAACGCATTGGAGGACGTTTTCAAGCTCTTGGACTGGTACGGATTCGGCATCAACATCAATGGCGAATACATCACTCACCTTCGTTTTGCCGATGATATAGTCATTATGGCAGAGTCGCTGGAGGACCTCAATACAATGCTCAGCGACCTCAGTAGCGTTTCCCAACAGGTGGGTCTTAAAATGAACATGGACAAGACGAAGATCATGTCTAATGTCCATGTTGCACCCGTACCGGTAGTTGTTGGGAACGATACAATCGAAGTTGTTGACCACTACGTATACCTAGGACAAACAATCCAGTTAGGTCGGTCCAACTTTGACAAAGAGGTCGCCCGAAGAATCCAACTCGGATGGGCAGCGTTCGGGAAACTACGTGACATCTTCTCATCAGAAATTCCGCAGTGCCTGAAGACAAAGGTTTTTAACCAGTGTGTGTTGCCAGTGATGACTTATGGTACTGAGACGTGGTCTTTAACAGCTGGCCTTTTGGAGAAGCTCAGAGTCACACAACGAGCTATGGAGAGAGCGATGCTCGGAGTTTCTTTGCGCGACAGAATCCGGAATGAGGAGATTCGCCGAAGAACCAAGACCACCGACATAGCTCGTAGAATACGCAAGTTGAAGTGGCAGTGGGCAGGCCACATCGCTCGAAGAACCGATAACCGTTGGGGAAGAAAGGTTCTCGAGTGGCGACCACGAACCGGAAGACGCAGCGTAGGCAGGCCTCCCACTAGGTGGACCGACGACATTGTTCGCGTCGCAGGCAACCGGTGGATGCAAATAGCAAATTGTCGTTCATTGTGGCGGTCTAAGGGGGAGGCCTATGTTCAGCAGTGGACGTCTTCCGGCTGGTGATGATGATGATGATGGTATCAATATCTTTAAGATTTCTTTGTAATTGGGGTAGTTAATTAAGAAAGTAGCGGAACGTGGAGCGACCTTAAGTGCTGCAATTATCTTTCGATAATTACTGAAAAAGAACCGCACGTAAAATACGCGTTTTGTCGTGGAGTTGCGAAAACCAGCCCGCTATACCAATACCAAATACTGAAAAAGAAAAAAAAAGAAAACAAGCAAGATCATCAAAGATCAAATTTTCGTACTTAATATAGTCATAAATTGCTTTAATAAGCATTTATTAAAGAAATAGTCATTGGAATTGTTCACGAAATTTTATAGAAATCAAATATGGGTTTTGCTAGTAAATTGGATGAAGTCCTACAATTTCTTTGATCAAATGTACATTGGACAAAGAAACTTGACGAGTGGAATTACCCTTATCTAAATATCCACTAAATGCAATAAAAGCGAAGTTTATCCAAATCAAAGAATTTAGAAACTTTATTAAACAATGTTTTTTATTTATTTATTTATTTAGCCTTCTGTAATATTCTACATTAAAATTAGTATATATATATATCTCTCATTAAATTAAAATTCATACAACTTCATTAAATTATTATAAAACATGCATTACATTAAATTGTTATAATTTAATTTTAGTTCATTAATTTAAGTATATTATTATTTTTCATATTACAGTTCATCCCATTGTTGGGCAAAGGCCTCCCCCATCTGTTTCCACATTTTGCGGTTGGTACTTAGTCTCATCCATGACTTTTTGAATTTATTTAATTCATCTTTCCAGCGTATTCGTGGCCTTCCTACTGGTCTCACGAGGTAACGTGGGCACCATGTTGTTGTTACTTGGGTCCATCGCTCGTCTGACTGTCTCATAACATGACCCGCCCAATCCCACTTAAGTTTCTTCGCCTGTCGTATAACATCCAAAGTTCCAGTTCTCTGTCTCAAGTCCTTATTTGAGATCTTATCTATTCGTCTACTTCCAATGATACTTCTTTCCATTGTTCGCTGTGTAATTTTGAGTTGTTTTGTTTGGCTTATTGTTAACGCCCAAGTTTGTGCTCCGTACGTGAGTATAGGGAGAATGCAACTGTTAAATGCCTTCTTTTTTGTCTTTAATGTTATTTTCCTATTCTTAAATATGAATTTCAGGGACCAAAACCTTTTCCAAGCGTTTGATACTCTACGACTTATTTCTTCGTTTTGGCAATCGTTAAAAGAGAATATTTTCCCAAGGTATACATATTTGTCCGTTTAAACAATGTTAATAAAGTTTAATTGCAAATTATAATTCTTTAGGAATATCTTAATTAAAATTATGTCAAACAAGCTATCTTTGTCTACAAACAATAAAACAACTAAGAACTTCATTATAGCAATTCCAACAAGTCTTTATTGATATTTTAAAAGGATGGGTTTGACTCGTAAATCTGGACTTTACCCTAAAGACATCACACAACATTCTCCAGAAGATTATTCTACATGTAAACATCATGGGCAAAATTTGACAGATTTTTGCTTAGAACTACAAATTCTTTTAAGTTATATTACACATGTTGTCTTTTATTTATGCGAATACTACACAAACGTCGAAACGAAAACGTCAAAACGTGTCGTGGCGAAACGTCGGGAAAGTTAAAATGAATCGCGATAGAATCCGTAAGAGTAGATTAATTACAATGTTATATTACACAATTTATATTCTGATACTAGAAAGCGATATGCATTCAGTCGGTTTTTCTGTCCTTTTCTCTCGCTAAAGTATTATTAAACTAACACTATTCTAAATTAATTTTCCTGAACAAGTTAACATGATCTTCAATTGAATTGTAATCGTTCGACAATTTTGTAAGCTTTAAGCGTTGTGAATGGCATGAAATTAAATTATTATTGATTAAGTTCGTATCGCTTTTACTTGTAATTCAATTTTGTAGTTAGAAGAGGCTTTTGATTAAGTTTCGAATATCTAATAACGGCACCTTAATTGGATTTTCTGCCAATATTAGTGATAGTTGGATTAAAAATTATCACAATAGTAGCAATGATCGCAGTCTCATTATTTTGGAGGCTCATAATGGGTTCGGGTTTTTAATTTGCTGTAATATCGTGAGTAAATTATTTCACAACAAATACATCATCATCATCATCATTAGAAGGGAGGGGTTGTCGTGATCTCGTCTTGGCTGGCGTCTTGGAATACATCAATATGTTAATTTAAAGCAATAACAATAATAATAATATGGTTCCAAGCGAAGAATTTTCAGTTATCAATCAAATCAACCGTTATTTTTGCAGTTTATTTTATGTCATTAGTAATGAAAATGATTAAGCTAAAAACCAAAATTTAAACATTGGCCCCATTGGCATTGGCATTCGTTTGGAACTTACGAGGCCTCGAAAGATAAACCGAATGATTGGATCTTACAATGCCCCACCAAAAACACATTACTTTGGAACCTAAGATCTCCCACAGAAAACCGCATTCGTTTACAACCTGCGACGCCCCACAAAGAACAGACAACAGACTGATTTTTCTTTCTGGAGGTTAAACAAGGTTAATAAACACAGTGTCATATATAATAGGTATACTATACTACCTACGTACAAAAAATAGCTGAATATGCGTTGAAACATTTCTCCATTGTCAAATATGAAGTTAGCGCTTTAACAATAGAGCTTTGATGGATATTCTGTGTAGTTTGAAAACAACATAAAAATTCAGTTGTACAGTTTTTTACCATTAATTTGGAAACAGGCAAGTACAAATTTCATTGAGCATTTTCTGCTAAATACAATAAAAAATTTGGCCTGCATATTTTCATGTCAACCTGTTTGTAGCCTCCGCGGCGCAGTGGAAAACCGCTTGCTTTGCAAACCGGAGGTCGCGTGTTTGAATCCAGTGGGGAGCAAAAACTTTATTTAGTTGTTCCTTACAGGCTAGGACAATGTAGGTCGATCATCTGATTGTCTGTAAAGTAAGGTGATCCATGCGTCGGATGGGCATGTAAAAAGTCAGTCCTGCGTCTGATCTCTCCCCGGTCGTGTCGATTTTCCGTCCTATCGGATGGTGGTAGGTGAAGATAGAGTGAAGTTGTGTCTATAACGCGAGCACTTGTGCACTAGAATATCTCCCGCGTAGATGGCTAATCTTGCAAAAGATTTACCGTTTTTTTTTTTCTTTCTTTTTTTTTTTGGTATGATAGACGCTGTTGGCCGCAGATGGCCATTACAGCTTCACCGGAGAATAGGAGGCGAGCGCTTGAAGCGCTCTAGCCTTTACGGCAGAAGTAGCGACGAGCTCAAGGGCACCTCAGGGAGGCACGGAAGATTTACCGCTGTGGTCGCAACGGCCAAGAGGACATTATTATTATAGTAAAATCTAATTTCAAAATGCGGAGCCATGATCTAGAAATTAAACTAGATTAATATATACCCCATACCTTTTAAATACAATAAAAATATGTTGTTATATACAAGCCTTATTCGGCTAGGAAACATGTCAACAAGAATAATCAAGACAATAGTTGTGTTAATGTAATGAGAGCCACCACACAATTAACGAAGAGAGGCGGAGGGCCAGCCCACTGGGACGTAGGGCTGACACAGACAATTGTTGTGAGAACATTCTTATGAATACAAATTACGGCAAAGGAAAAGATTGCTGGCTTCCATGTAATAATCATTACTGAGAAAAAGCAATAGCAATACGCCTTCAAAGAGATTTGATTGCACGAAATGTTTTTTTTTTTTTCATAACCCGCAATGTACCACTACTGAGCAGGGTTTTTTTTTCCTCTTGGCCTCTTGAGTATGAAAGAAACATAATTGGTGGAGTCTACGGAGGTAAAATGGAGGTAAATGGGGGTAATAGGTATTGGGCTGGGCTGCTACCCTTTGCTGAGATAAACGAACCCACGGTAGCTACACTTGGAATGCAAAGACGTCCACTGCCGAACTTGAGTCGTCTTGAGGATCGCAGTATAGGTAGTAGTTAATCCAATAGAAATTCTTTATAAAGACTGGGCTTAAGGGTATATTTATATACTAGCTGTACCCGCGGCTTCGCACGCAGCCAGTAGGTAGGTAATTTTCACGTTATACTCATGAAATCAAACTCGACATCATGAATCACACAATCCATCTCCATTCAACTTGATCAGATTCGGTCCGATTCGATCCGACCCTTTTATTTTTCGCGGGGAAACCTTCAAAAGGTCCTCAGGACCTGTGGAGGTCAACCAGGGTTTGTGGGATTCTTACCCACTAAAGCCCACGCGGCTGTTGCACATGAGTGCACTAGTATAGTATCCCCACATAGAAATTTTGGAAAAATATTCAATGTACAGACAAAGTGCTCTTTGAATTTATTATAGTACTAGCTGACCCACGCAGCTCCGCCTGTGCTATTTTTACATTAACTAAACTTTTAATAACAGACATTCGCATCGAATACATAACCTCCTTTTTTTATAGTCGGTTAAGAACTGGGACCCACTTTTTACTTGCTCTCCGAAGCACGGACCCGTTTAGTTCAAATGACGTTAAACGGTCACCCATCTATTTAATGACCTTACCTAACGTTGCTTAACCCGATCGATTACAAAACCTTAATAACAACTCTCTATGTGTGTTCCCTTACTAATATTTATTATATTATAAAGAAAAATTGATACAATCTTACCAAGCGTATAACCAAGTACCCATTTTGAGTTTAATCCCCTCTCCCAAAAGAACCGTGCTAGATTACGGGATAAAAAGTATCCTATGTCCTACCTCGTAGTAAGATCTCAAATCATGCCATGTTTCATTTGAATCCATTCAGTAGTTTAGGCGTGATGCTCAGCCGTGATACAGACAGACAGACAGACAGACAGACAGACAAAAATTAAAAAAAATACATTTTCGGCCTCAGTATCGGTTATAGAATGCCCTCCAAAAATAATTTTCAAAATATCTTCAATGTACAGAATTGGACCTGTTACAGTTTTATTATAAGTATAGATAGATAGAAGATAGAAGAAGAGAAGTACCACAATGGTAAAACGTTTACCGATAGCCTATGGAGCAAACAGCTATTAATGCTATAGGAACAATCGACTTTCGGAATAATATCGGCAAGCTGGGAAAAACCCGGATACAGGAGATTCATTAATGAGCGCAATCAGGAGAACATTCGTGCTAATGTAATTAGAAGAACCGCACTATTTGCAAAGTGTTTTGGAAAAGCAGAGCCGATACTAAACTCTTCATAATAACTAGTAATTATAATACCGGCCCTTGTTATTGTCCCACTGTTGGGCACAGAACTCCCTTCAAGATGAAGGGGCTTAGGCTATAATCCACCACGCTGGCTAAGTGCGGGTTGGCGGACTTCACACGTCATTCTAAAGCTAGCTAGGCTATTTCAGACATGCAGGTATCCTTACGATGTTTTCCTTCATCGAAAGCTAGTAACAATCGCAAAAAGACGATTTGAACATGATTATTTAAAGAAATCACAGATGCAAGCGGGGTTCGAAACTGCGCACCTTGTTTCCAAGGCAAGCGCTCGGCCACTGAGCTGTTACTGCTATCCACTACAAATAGTACCTAATGCTGTAATTACTCACGGATTTTATTAAATTTTGTATTGTACCATCCATATTGCGAGGGACAATTTTTTATTTGATTATTTTTTTACTTTCTACGTATACCTAGTAAATTTTACAAACGTTAGCCTGAATGATAGACAATATTTAAGACAACGTGTTTTAGTCGGTTTTCGTGTTAAAAGTTGAAGAAGAAGAAGAAGAAGAAAAATATTTATTTTGACACACACAAGACATGGTAATGAACACACAGCTGATACAAGAAGAGACATACATTAACGAGAGAGGGAAAAAAAGAAAGAACTACATTGACATAAAAGTAAAAAACAATAACATTAATCATTACCAAGTTGTGCGATGCCAAAAATGGCTCCAATCTCAGCTTATTGCTGCAGCCACAATAAGGTGCTGCAGCGCTGGTTTTCAGAAAGGACC
Organism: Furcula furcula; assembly: GCA_911728495.1. Classification (NCBI taxonomy): domain Eukaryota; kingdom Metazoa; phylum Arthropoda; class Insecta; order Lepidoptera; family Notodontidae; genus Furcula; species Furcula furcula. Next base: position 10,923,366 of record OU452250.1, read on the forward strand.
AGATAAGTTAAACAAAATTGATTTTTCATTATTTTTCTATGATTGAAAAAGATGATACTTATTTAATTTTAATTGCGTTATTCTTTTAATAATTTAAATACAAGGTCCTATAAGTTAACAGCCCTAAGCAGCAGGAATGGGATGGAATGTTAAATTAAACCAATCCGTTACAAAAACTTTGTCTGCGAGGTTAAGTCTACCGCCAGATAAATGTGGCTCGTGACATACACTTAATAGATTTACTACGAGAACATAATTATTATCAATACTGAGCATTTTCTACTATTTATTAACCGACTTCAAAAAAGGAGGAGGTTCTCAATTCGTCTGTATATTTTTTTTTTTTTTTTTTTTATGTATGTTCGCGCATAACTCTGGCAATTATTAACCGATTTGAAAAAATCTTTCTTCCATCCATTCTTCAATCCATTGATTGGGTCCCATAAAAAAATTTCTGCTTAGTAATAAGTAGTTCCTAAAAAAACAAGAATGGTGACTGCGCACTGAGAGTTGCAAGAAAGCCTATATAGATGACGTTTTAGTCGCTCGGACTCGCTCGGTCGGACAAAAATGGTCATAACTCTGGCAAATATTTACCAATTTCAATGATTCTTTTTTTATTCGAAAGAAGAAACCACTGTATTGAATCTGTATGAATTTTATTACAACCGGATAAGAACTTCCTGGAGGACCATGAACGATGTGGAGGAATTTATCTGGTAAAAACCATAAAACTGATGTTCTCCATTATATTGCTCTGACAATTATGAACCGATTTCGATGATTCTTTTTTTATTCGAGAGAGTAAACTACTATGATGTTTCCATGCAAATTTCATTACGACCGGATATTATTTTCTGAAGAAACATGAATTATGTAAAACTATGTAGACGATAATGTACCGATAATCTACCTAGATAATTTTTCGGTTTTCGATGGTTCAATCTTTATATATGAAAATATCACTAAAAAGGTTAAAATAAAATATTTTTAAAAAAAAATTGAACCGACTTCAATATCACTGAAAAGTATAAAATAATTTAAATATTATTGAAGTTGGTGTTAGCGTACCTGCTGTGTATATTTGGCACCAACTTCAATAATATTTAAATTATTTTATACTTTTCAGTGATATTGAAGTCGGTTCAATTTTTTTTTAAAAATATTTTATTAAAGTAGACTTACTTAGTAGTAGTGGTGGTAACAGCTCAGTGGGTGGGTTAGTGCTTGGGAAACAAGGTGCGCAGTTTCGAGCCCCGGCTCTACTTTAATTGATCATGTGCGAATCATCTTTGTGTGATTGTTACTAGCTTTCGGTGAAGGAAAACATTGTGAGGAGGTTATGTTCGAGGAAGCCTTAACTAGCTTTCGAATGACGTGTGAAGTCCGCCAACCCGCATTTGGCCAGCGTGGTGGACAACGGCATACGCCCCCATGTCTTGCCCAACTGTGGGACATAAACAAGGGCATGTTTTTTTTTTTTTTTTAAAGTAGAATATTTTAAGAGTAGAACTGTCGCACTCACAAACTTATCTGGCGCTCTCAATCACGTGAAAAGTTTATCGAACTAAAATATTCCCATTATAGGTGAATAAACATTGTTATGATGAATGGCTACTTCAATCATTAATATAATTTTGTAATAACCCTGTCTTAGTTAATTGGGCCATCAACGTTCGGCCCTCGCCAAGGGACTTAGTAATACGATCGCTAAAAAGCACCTACGTACCTACTGTATAATAATATGACGTAATTGCCCACTCTAGTTAACTATAAAGATCGATTATTTAGGGCGTGGAGAAAGGGTTAGCTTATTAATTATTTTAATTTACAGCCTTTTTTTTTATTACCAGACAAAAAGTAAATTAAATTATCATTATCAAGTGTTCATTTAAAAATTTTACACCCCTGACGTCTGAGAACGGTCTCTTGAAATGTAATTTAAGAAGCTGATTCCTTTTTTTTTGACGCGGGGTAAACCTTTAAAGTCTTTGAGCCCGCCGCCAGGGGGCGCAATGTAGCCCCCCGGGAACCAGTCACGGTGCTCACGGGGACAGGGGTCAAACCCCGCCGCCGTCCTCCTCGGAGTCGCCGCCGTACTCAATGGACGACCTAGGCCCCACACCCCGAACGTCCAGCAACTCCGAAGGACCATCGTCTAACAACTACTCGTAGAGGCCTATTAAACGAGTCTAAATTCAGTGGGTTAGTGGCTCCGTTTATTGGGGAATCATCAATCGTGAGGTGTCCGTGTAAAAATAGCACCCTCCTATCTCCTCCCGTTGGGTGTCCGTAAGAGTCGGCTAAAGGAAAACAAGACGACAGGCAACAGCGTCTTTTGGATTACCACTTATTGCTACTGCGATTCCCAAGACGCCTGCCAGTCATGGGGATAATGGCAGGGTGAGGCCTGTGTTCAGCGGTGGACGTCTTTAGGCTACTGACGACGTTTATTGAAGCCGAGTTTGTGTGCCCACCTTCTCGCTCCATCATCAGACCTTGATCACCATGCGTCTTAACGTGTATATTATTTCGACTAGGAAAAGAGCTGATAGTCTTTAAATTGCTGAACTTCATAAAACATAGTTAAGAACCATTTCTGTAAACAAGTTTTCAAATAAAATAAGCCACTTTGAAATTCGTCATTTCGTTAGTGAATTACGATGCTTATTCCCTCCCCTCTAAAATGGTTGAGGGGAGTGATGGCTGCTGCCCGAGTCAACTCGTGCGCGGGTGCTGCTTGGGGACTGGTCCGACTACTATCCGTTTGGCCTTTTAGTTTGTTGTAATTTATAGTTTTCTTCTTTTCTCCTTTGCTTTATGTTTCGAACGGCAGGACACACTATCGCTAATGTCGATTCAATTGTAACAAAACAATGTTTAAAAAAAAGTGAAAAAAATACAAGCCCACTGAGCTTTCTTGCCAGATCTACTCAGTTGGGGCCGCGTTATGATCCGGTGGTAGTTTAGGGATGCATCGCTGGCAGTGCTAAAGGGAGGATCCTCCGACCGAGCGAGGTGTGATGCTCGGCCAGGGCCGAAGCCCCCGACAGATGTTGTCGGGATGTTGTATATATTCTCCGAGTTGGAGAAACTTCGCTTGCACGATTCAGAAATCGGTGGCGCCATCTGTCTTGTTGTATGTAGTACTATTTGCTTCTCATCGCTTTATTGTACCACATGTGGCACCATCGGGTTATGTTGAGTCGCCACAGTAGCTTTTAAAAAAAATGACCATTCAAAAGCGTTAAGCCTATTTGAAAATAAAGTTTTTTTTTGTATTTTGACTTGACTTTGATGCCACAGACAGATAGACAGAGATAGGCGTCAAACTTATTAACTTAATACCCCTCGTTTTTGGTCGGCGGTTAAAACTTCTTTTTTAATTAGGTACCTACTATAAAGGCAAAGCGTAATTACAAATTAATGTTTATATTGTAAACGTAGCAAGGCTTAATTAATTTGCTTCATTACTTAGCTATTCAATAATATAATAAGGGGAAAAGTTCCTTTGTTCGTTTTTAACAATACTCAAACATCTTATTATAATGTACTTAATGTAGGTCAATATTTACGTAGGAGAAAAGTGATCTTGATAATTTCATTTGCTATTTTATGTGCACATATATCTTTAAACTTGTCAATATTAGTAATGGCCGTAAGACGTCCACTACTGAACAAAGGCCTCTCCCATAGAAGGGAGGGGTTGCTATATAATCCCCACGATTGGCAGGCGTCTTAGTTATTGAAGTTGGTGCCAAATATACACAGCAGGTACGCTAACACCAAATTCAATAATATTTAAATTATTTTATACTTTTTAGTGTTATTGAAGTCGGTTTAATTTATTTGTAATTGTTTATGTTCCATGTGTCATCTTGTGTGTCATCTTTTAGTCGTTTTACAATTTTTTTTTTGACGCGCCTTTCTTTTCTTTTTCAGGAACTGCTTATTCGTACGTAATATTTTTTTAATGGGATCCAAACAGTAGATCAGATCCGTACAAAAAGATTTTTTTTCAAATCGGTTCATAATTGCCAGAAGTATGCGCGAACATACACAAAAACAAACATATACATACAGTCGAATTGAGAACCTCCTCCTTTTTTGAAGTCAAGCTTGAAGGCTAAAAAGCATAAAATAATTTAAATTATTGACGTTGGTGCTAAATATACACAGTAGGTACGCTAACAACAACTTCACTATTATTTAAATTATTTTATGCTTTTAGTGTTATTGAAGTCGGTTCAATTTTATTTATTAACTATTATTTTATTTTGTTGTTTTCGGAAAACTAACAACACATGCAATACAATTAAAACATTACAATAGAAACAGATGGCCATTTACAGGTCTTCACAAATAGTAGAGGAGAGGTGGCATGATTTTTTAAACAGGTTGTACCTGAAAGAGATGCTAACATTACTTGACTATTGAAATATATAATCCAATAAATTATTTTTCTATATTCTTAATTGTATATTTTCGCATTTAAAAAAAATGTGGGTTATGTCCCTTGCATAAATGACCTGTATTGAAAGGGACGCAATAATTTATGAAAGCGACAGCATATAATATCAATGAAAAGTCACTTTACAACATTTTTATAGACAGATTAAATATAATATATAGTTGACTAAGATTTAAAATCCATGTTGTAGTCTTAATTTATTATCATAAAGACAATAAAAATAATAAATAAGTGTGTTAACAACTTAGCAATTTTAACAGAAATCAACAGATTCGTAATCCATATAATAAAAATAAACAATCGCTTGAAGATGATTATTGCTTCTCGTGAGAGAAACAATCAAACAACTTCATCATCATCAACAACAGCAGCCGAAAGAAGACCACTGCTGAACATTCCATAATCCCTACGACTGGCAGGCGTCTTGATGATCGCAGTATAGGTGGTCCATTAGAAAGTTCGTGCTACCCGTCTTCTTGTTTTCCCTTAGTTGCCTCTTACAAATACCTAACGGGAGGAGATGGGAGGATACTATTCTTACCTGGACACCCCACGGGCAATCAAAAACACTATACTTTAATTCGCTGGTCATCTTGAAACGAATCTACAGATAATAATTCTTAGTAACGCAGTGCAAGAGCAAGAACATTAATTTTTAATCAGAACAAGAACTGCTCTACGTCTTCCTTGTGTGGATAACATATGCCAGAGCTTCCAGCAGATGCAGCGGTAGGGTTTCGATTCAAATGTGGTCGATCTGCGACGAAAGAGGGTAAAAATCTTCATCACATTATTAATTGTGACGGTTTTGCAAGGATGTGAAGTTGAAGGCATCCAGGCATTCATGCCAGCTCTATAACGAGATTTAAAGGATCCGAAAACACTCACGTTGAGGGGTAATAAGCGGCGACTACAGTGAGTACAGTTATGAAAAAAACGTCCCGTTCATAACCGTTCACCGTGTCCCTTTCATAAATATAAATAAATTAAAAATACGAGCATATAATCTACAATTTTCAATAAATGTCTACTGATCTTTCGTTCCTTTATCTGCATGTATCTAGTCGATCATAAACAATGGTAAACAATAAAATCATGAATATACAGCATTTGGCAAAATATTTCCAAACAATACCAAAAAAAATACTTTTGTAAACAAATATAAATGTACGTGCACCATCGCCATCTTTAAAATGACAGGTGCGTTAAGTTAGGTGCGAATGAAAGTATATCGGGGTTGCAATGTAACAGAAATAGTTTCGTCTCGAGACGATTTTTAGTTTGTCGGTAATTTGAATTGTCCCTTTCAGTACGTGTCCCTTTTATGCCACCTCTCCCTGATAAGGTAGAAATACAAACATCGATTTGATTTGATTTAAAAAGAAAATATTTTATTGTTTTATTGACAGGAGAAAATCCTTAAAAAACCAAAACTAAAAAACTTGCGCAGTAAATTAGAAGATTATGCGGGCGGAGCTGTGCGGAACAGCTAGTATGTACATAAATACACGCTGCTATACATACATAGGCATTAATTATAGACATAATTAATTTTAATATAGGTATCTACCTACATACATACCTAATGGTCTTGATTACTTAACGTAATTTCATTAAATTAAACTTCAACAGCTTTAAAATAAGGGCACACACCCCTTTGAATTCGTATAAAGTTTGTAATTACATCTTTTCCATTAGCAGGGTTTTGGGTGAAATCAGAAGATTCACGCTTGAAGTCACCCACTTGGTAAGGACTGCGGTTTTGACTTGGAAATTTCTACTCTGCGAAAAGCTTTGTAGGAAATAGAATTACAAATATACTAAACTTCCCAAACTTAGAATAATAACGCCTAGAATGATAGTTTCATACGAAAAAAAACTGTCTCGTTTGAGGCACAATAGGATAGATGTAGGCGTAAGTCACGCGTATTGACGCTCTGCGACACTCACACAAGTGAGCAAATAATGTTGTTAGTGGAATCAGATTTTCCCTAAAATTACGGAAATTGGAATTGCTTCTTCCTGAGGTCATTATATATTTTTTTGAATAAACTACTATTATTGCTGTCAGTAAGGAAATACTATTTAATTTAAAAGATATAAATCTGAAATAACAAATCTACTATTTATAAATCTCGTGTCACAGTATTCGTGGTCGCACTCCTCCGAATCAGCTGGAGCGATTCTTATGATTTTTAATGTAACATATACTATATACTTGGTAGGTATGAGAATAGGTCGGAAAGTATATTTCATATCGCTAGGTTAAGGCAACGTTAGACAAGGTGACCGTTTAATGTCATTTGAAAACGTAAGTGTGTGCGGATCATCAAGTTATTAAATAAATCTTTTCTTACTAAACAAAGGAGTTGTTCCAGAAATGTATGGAGCCTGGGCCAACACCATGTACACTATATGTATATATAACTATTCAATATAGTAACTGTTTTGTAATGTTATCTTTTTTTAATATTGCTTCGTTTTATTGTACATTTAAGATATCTTGGTCAAGGAGAGCAACACCAAAGAAAATATAATACTACTGTAGCAACACCTCACAATAATATAATGGATCGGAAATACGTAACTAAAATGTCATTTTGACAACGGACTATACCTTTGATTGAACTTGTTGCGGATTCCAATCCAAATCACAAGTGATAATCAATACAATAAAGCCCCGGGTTAAGAAAGAAACAGTCAATGAATGTCCGCAAACATAAATAATCACTAAAAACTCCGAAATACATTATGTACTCCACGCGTAAACAATCTATTACGAAACGTCAACTATAGCATTAACTGTCAAGTAGTAAACCAACGTCAAACGCAACTGTCATGGCTGCCCTAAAAACAGGGTGGACATACTAAATAACTGCAAAAGTAATCATTTTTGTACAATTGTACTCTGCTTCAAATTAATTTATAAGTAATTTTATGAAACTCTCCTATGTTTTTCCTATTTTTCCATGTAGTGTACATAGTGTTGGACCAAAATGGAACATCTCCTTTGGAGTAGCAATTTTCCTTTTATTGGCAACATTTTGATATAATGTCGTCTGTTGAAATTTAAAATTATTGTTTTCACTTTGGCGATTGTTTTACGATAAAATATTAGGTTAAACGTAATACTTGCAGGTGAAATATTATGTTACAATGTTTCTTAAGTTTTTCCGATGTACTGTGATTTCCATTTATTCCACAAACCATAATTTTAAAATAAAATATCGGGAGCTACCAGCGCTACGACTCGACTATAAGCACTGTCGCGGGCTGTTCGATACCAAGCCATTCTGGCTTGGTTTTACTTGCCTCACTATGCGTGCATGTTCTCGGTTTCTAGGCGTTATTATTCTAAGTTCCCAAACAGAAAAAAAAAGAAATACTTTCTTTGTGCAATTCTTACCCGTGGGGTGTCCTGCCGTTGGGTGTCCGTAAAAGGCGACTAAGGAGAAACAAGAGTCTTCTTGGGCAGCATTGTCTTTCTATTGGATTACATAACCCCTATGTATACTGCGATCCCTAAGACGCCAGCCAAGCGTGGGGGGATTATGGCAAACTCTCCAATCTAAGGGGCAGGCTTTTGTTCAGCAATGATGACGTCTTTCGGCTGCTGATGATGATGATGATGACTACCTTCGTACTCAACTAAGATATACTTATAAAGGACTCCAGTTACAGGTTCATTAAAACCGGGACCAAGTTAGCTGACCAAGAAGACCAAATTAGTTCAATATTTTCATCGAGCTATTTTACATAATTTTATTTAACCCATTGCACCGGAAATTATTTTATAAGGCACCACTAACCATATTTTCGATAGTTACGATGCTAGATGAAATTATTATCTGTCTATCTTACTGCTACTATACTAAAAATAAAAGGAAGAATTACAAAAAGTTGCTATTTTTTTTTCGTGTAAGTTAACGAACCGTTTTCGAAGAACAAAGCTGTATTGTAGGTTGTTATCGACTTCAAACCTGTGAAAAATTTAACGAATATTATAAATGTAACAGTTATCAAAAACATCCACTGTCTTCGTACAATACATAAACAAAATTAGTAGTCTATAATTGTTTTTTTTTTTTATTATTTTTAACCGTGGGGTGTCCGGGTAAGAATATGACCCACCCATCTCCTGCCGTTGGGTGTCCGTAAGAGGCGACTAAGGGAAATCAAGAAGACTGGCAGTAGCGTCTTTCTATTGGATTTCCTACACTCAAGGTACTACCTATAATCGTTCCGTACCCGTGGCACCACCGGAAGAAAACCCTGGGGGTGCCACGGGAACTTGAATACGGACCCCTACACACACAGATAGATACCTGCACGCATCTTCACATCATCACCCCCGTCATCTGCAATCCGTTGTTACATCGCTCAACAATAGAGCATACGACCTCTGCGACCCTGAACATTTAGAACAGGAGCTCAAACATGTTCAGGCTGTACTGGTGAAAAACGGTTACAGAACGAGTGGACGGCCGAGGCGATCAGAGAAGAAATGCAGACATCCTGAAGCCAAGAGACAACCTGCTTACATGCCCTATGTCAGGGGAGTAACGGACAAAATGGGTGCAGTGTTAAGAAAATATTCTGTACCCATTGTGTACGTACCTGGGTCCAAAGTAAGCAACGTTGTAGGTACTGCAAAGGATGTCCTGCCATTACAAACACCAGGTGTCTACAAAATAAATTGCAGTTGTGGTAGCTCCTATATAGGCCAAACGAAGCGGACTATCGCAGAAAGGGTTAAAGAGCATATCACAGCTGTAAAGAACCGTCAGATTAGCAAGTCAGCGATTGCCGAGCATATACTTCAGTCGGATACAAATCACTGGATTGAGTTTCATCGCCCACAAGTTCTTTCCACCGATCGACACTTTTATTCTAGAGTTGTTCGTGAAGCGATTGAAATAAAGAAATATAAAAATTTCAACCGGGAAGATGGCTTTAGATTATCAGCTGCTTGGGAACCAGTGATCAAAATGACAAAACCTCGCTATTTGCCGGTGGTTAAATATACAGATACTGTGAGTGTAGTGTGTAGTGGGCTTAACGTTACAAGTGAAAGAACGGGGGTAGACGAAGATATTTCTGCCTCGCGCACGGAGCCGTCTCGCTGAACCAGTCTGCTTGTGACCACGGCTGGTGCAACCCGGCCGAAACATCAAGCCAAAATATAAGGTAAATCGCGTTAATTCCCGATTAGAATAAAGTTAGATAATGGAACGCGAAAGTCTAAAAGTATATATCATTATTGAAGTCGGTTCAATTATTAAAAAAAATATTTTATTAGGTATATACGTTTTAGTGATATTTTCATACTTAAAGATTGTACCATCGAAGACGGTACAATGATAGAGGTAGTTTATGATCACATTATCGTCAAAAAATTACCGTTCAAAATTGCTAGCGTTAAGCCTATTTGAAATAAATGATTATGAATTTGAATACTCTACGCTACGTGATAAAAATATACGCAATGAAAAAATAATAAACCGTATATCAGATGTTATCCCGATTTGTAGTATAGTACCGCCGGAGCTCACAAGAACACCTAGCCTTCTTCCAGTATAAAAAATATAAATGATGTTATAATTGATCATAAATAATATTAGCAGTTCAGAAAAAGCTTAAAGAAGTAAAACTATAAATAATTTTGTTACTATCGTTTAGACAACACCTTCAAAGAATGCACGAAAGAACACACACCCAAGCTAGTTAAATCCTTATACCTAAGAGATGAAATATACAATGTCCTTGTCTTATAAATTATGCATACTTGTATTACTGTTCCCGAAAGTCAATTATCTTTCGCAAGGGTACCGTTAGCAGATTACTGTGCCAATATTTACGGCTCATTCAACATAAGCGACAGAATTACTACCTCTGAGTTACACAATATCTCACTAAATATATTGACCTACAAATCTGAACAATCAGACGTTGGGATCCGAGATACTGTGTTAGACAGGCAATCTAGATCTAGATCTACGCGGGATACGGACTGACAAAGACTAATTACTTAGAAAGAAAAATACGATTTTAATTTTGCGAATTAGTAATCTATCTATGGAAATATACCAGATAGCTATTTTTTTTATTCAGTAAGGGCCGTAAAGCACAAATAGGTATTAAATATCCAGTTTAATGAAATTACATTTATTATCTAATGTTGTTATTACATCTGCCCTTCAACATACTGTCCTGTACAAGATTGTCTGGAAGAGATCGCTTTAGCGATAAGACCGTTTAAATTGTCACACTGCAATTTAATTTTCCTTTTAAACTGTATCTTTTCTTTTGGTGTACAATAAAGAATATTTGTATTGTATTACACGTTAATAATAACGTGTTGAAGTTTACCACAGGATAATGTCATGGAAATACTGTCATTTAACATTTTACTATTCATCATCATCATCATCATCATTATCAGCCTACATCAGTCCACTGCTGGACATAGGCCTCCCCCAATACACGCCATTGAGCCCGGTCTTCGGCTTTCCTCATCCAGTCACCGCCAACTGCTTTGCGTAAATCGTCACTCCACCGGGTCACAGGGCGTCCTACGCTACGTTTTCCAGTTCGTGGCCTCCACTCCAGAACCAGTCTTGCCCGCCGATCATCGGTTCTGCGGCAAATATGACCAGCCCACTGCCACTTCAGCTTGCTAATCCGTTGAGCTATGTCAGTAACTTTTGTTCTCTGGCGAATTACTTCGTTTCTTAATCGATCCCTCAGAGAAACGCCGAGCATAGCTCTCTCCATAGCTCGCTGAGCGACCTTAAATTGGTGGACTAGTCGTACCGTAAGTGGCCACGTCTCAGCACCGTACGTCATTACGGGTAGGACGCACTGATTAAAGACCTTAGTCTTCAGACATTGCGGTATCGGTGACGAGAAGACCTGACGAAGTTTTCCGAATGCTGACCAGCCCATCTGTATTCTTCTTTTGATTTCCTTCTCAAAGTTGTCCTTACCTATTTTACTATTAATTAGTAGGAATGTGTGTCAGTAGCAGAGTACAGAGAGTGTTAGCAGGAAAGGCATAGTGCCGAATATCAACTTTTTCTTTTTATAAATATTGTTCTTACATAGTGATAGAATATTGTCATTACTAAAATTAAATTGATATTGGAATAATGTTTTAAACTAGTTTGATTTCAATGTGTAATATTCGTGTAAATAAAAGACGACATAATGTTTTTATGTTTTTTTTTACTTGTTAGCTTAACTGCCGCTCATAAGTAACAACTAGCTTCCATTCTGATTTAGGTACATATTTCTTTTAATCTGAATATTTCGACTCTAGAAGCCTGAAGTTTATGCTTATACGATTATTTAGTGCAAGATAATCGGTATCTATATTCACTAATAAATAGTATAAAGTATTAATTAATTGGCTTCTATTGTCGAAATAATCCGATTTCAAGAACGGAATTAATGATAATTAATACTAATTGACGCTTATAAGTGCAGCAATAAGACTATGCCAACCCCTTCATAGGTTTTTGAACACTAATTGAAAAGTTAAGTTAATTGACAAGTGTTATTAATACTTATATTATGATTTTAAAAGCACGTCAAGTAGGTTTCACAAAATTACGATAGCTGTACTTCTGCTGCTATGTATAAAACGAGGCAATTTCAAAATACATTTATATTTCTTGATATGGCAGACAACAAAGGACAGAGAAACGGCGAATGCAAGAATAGTAACTACATTCTTCCAAAAGTCATTTGAGACCTAACTGAATCTGACCAGCGCAGCGGGAAGATGGCGGACAACTACGAATAAACGTTCCATTTTTCTGACTCTCTGTGCTTGCATGAAAGCATTACATAATGGTTCCTATACTACATTGAGATTGTGTCGTAAATCTTTGAGAATTAGAATTAGTATTTTAAGATGTTTTATTGCAAAATCATTGCAGAATGTGACAAGCGCGTTGTTTCTACAATCGTTAATGACTAGCAGTAAAATGCTGCTTTCAATGGACTGTTCCATTGAAAGCAGCATTTTACTGCCAGTAGTCACATTCGTTATTATTAAGTACGATACTCACAACGGATCGTTGTGTGTCTAAGGTAGGTTTGGCAAACCATTGCGCAACTATAGTAGTGAGATGTCAATACAAAAACACAAATATAGCTACTGCGCAGCGTCTTGCAGCCAACTTCAGACACACAATGATCCGTTGTGACTACTATAAGAGCCTAGTCTTTACTATACACCGCTGCATTATGGCAGAATTTTTACAGTATCTTCAGTATCAGTACAGTAACAAAAACTGATCGATCACTGGAGGTATTATTAATATAATTATATGTATGTATTTCGTTTGTTGAATAATATTTCCTAATTTAATTTTTTTTTCATTTGTACCAGCGATACAAGATCAGGAACATTGTGTCTTGTTTGGATCAACATCAGCGATAATGTGTCCTGCCGTTCGAAAGATAAAACAAGAGAAAAAAAATACGACTCAATTACAACAAACTAAAAGGCCAACGGGATAGTATTAAACAAATGAGTTACATACATATTATAGTGATACACCTACTTACTATCCCTTTGGCCTTTTAGTTTGTTGTACTATCGTCGTATTTTTTTTTCTGTCTTATTTGATCTTTTGAACGGCAGAACACACTGTCACTCTGATCTAATTGTAACATGACACACTGTTAATAAAAAAGTAAAAAAAAATACAAGCCCGCTGAGTTTCTTGCCGGATCTTCTCAGCTGAAGGCGGGTTGTGATCCGGTGGTAGCTTTATTAAAAAAAAATATGACCTTTCAAAATTGGTAGCGTTAAGCATAATAATATCTTGGGACAATCCACACACCGTCATCTGATCCCAAACTAGGCAGAGCCTGTACTATGGAAACCAGATAACTGATACTAATACTTATATACATTTTTTTTTAAATACATTCTTAAATAGATAAATAACACCCAGACACTTGGTGGTAATCGAACCCACGACCTATCGGTTAGCGGACAGGGTGTCTAACCACTAGACTAACGGGCTTTCAATATAATTGAAATAAACTATTTTTGACTTTGACTTTGAGTAATAGTGATTGAACAGGGTTTTTGTTACATACTGTATATGCGAAGAAAGTTCTTGTTTGGAGTAATGTAGCTTTTCGCTGAGGGACATGCAATGGAGTAGTAAGTACTACCTCCGTTCATTCCGCTGCCAGCACAAACATTTTACTAAATTCACAATGTCTGTAAAGCATAAATTATTCTTCATGTTCGCCTCTCTAGACTGCAGGTCTGCTTTCGACATAACCGTTTATTTGCCACCTTCGTTTTAGAAAAAAAGAGAAATATTTGCATTCATATCGATATTCGTTGAAAGCAATAAAGGAATATTTACAATAAGCAGTAAGCCAGCCTTATAGGACGATGCATTGGAAACGGCGAGCGTGCTCATAAAAATGGCAATTTTGAATAAAATTCATAAGGAATTGCATCTTAAACCTCTTATACTGCTCGTTCTTCGATTCAACTGTGATGCCGTAGATTCGAATTGCTTTGGAGCGGATAAATAGATTATCCGAACGTTTCAAATATTTCTTCTCCCTTAAAGCTTCACTATTCCATTAGCTAATAACTTTTTTTATCTAATTGAAGAACAAAGTCAAGACAATTACAATTTATTCGTGATTGTCTAGACGTATTCTATTTTAACTAATTGCTTAATTTCAAAAACAATTTCTTTTTAACCGGCTTCAAAAAGAAGGTTCTCTATTCGACGCGTATGTATGTAATATTGATAAAAATGCGTAATATTAATATATTATGTTAGTCTATGTGGGCTTCTAAACAAATTTACCAAATTTTATGAGTGTATGTATGTATGTATGTATGTAGGTTTGTCCACCGATTTCTCAGAAACTACAAGTCCGATTTCGAATTTTTTTTTAGAGTATTGTTAAAATTAGGGTAGAGTACAAGTTTCATTAAAATCGGTCTAGTAGTTTAAGAGATATGAACTTTTTAAGTTTTCAGTATGTTACTGTAACGTAGACGTTCGAGTTTAGTGATAGTGCTGATACCTATATTGGTCAAATAAGTCACTAAAAAGTGTTAAATAATCTATTTTATAAAAAATAAAAACCGACTTCAAAGTAAATTATCTAAAAAGCATAAAATCACGAAAATAAATTGAAGTCGGTGTCAGCTGGTGATAGTGTTAGTTAACATGATTAGCTAGCACCGACTTCAATATATTTTCGTGATTTTATGCTTTTTAGATAATTTACTTTGAAGTCGGTTTTTATTTTTTATAAAATAGATTATGTCTTTTTATTTAAGACTAGCTGACCCGCGCAGCTCCGCACGCGCACATTTTTTTTACTGAAGGTACGTTATGATTTTGCAATAGTTTCAGGATGTTTCAACTTAGGGAAGAGTACAAGTTTCATCAAAATCGGTTTAGTAGTTTTATAGATATGGACTGTTAACAATTCTAGAAAGTTACTCTAGCCGTTCGAGTTGTGTGATAACGTGAACGCAAGTTATAATGATAATGAAGTCGGTTAATCGGTCGGTTCGATGTACAATCGAAGTTCGTATCACGCCCTAAGGGTACAATATAACAATATTTTCAGGATGTTGTTGGGATTGCCCAGACGTTGCAGCTAGAGAATACATTCCCGAGCATCTTTTTCAATCCCGGGATTACGGAATTTTTTATTCGTAATTGACGCGTGGGATATTGCGGGTGGGAAAGTCCCTTCTAAGTTCTACGACAAACTCAGAGAATTCTCTAAGACGACAAACATATTATTAGGGCTGTACATGTGTAATACGTATCGTACGGCGTAACTAAGGGTTGTTTTTGTCGTTATGAAATAAATTATAATAATATAATCTAGGCAAGGTTATTGTCAAGGCGAAAGGGACTACGGAATGCAAACTAGAACTGTATTTGGCAATCCCGAAAATCCCGAGATTAGCCAAATGCAGTCCCGGGATTTTCGGGGCCAGAAAACGGCCGGGATTGGTATGTTTGCGGAAGCTCGTACAGATGACTTTTACGCTATTTTACGCAAAAAAGCTGCTTCGATGCTGCGACGCTTGCGAGATAGTTCCAACACCATCTTGAAACTTATTGCTGAACGCTATGACTACCCCTTTCAACAACACTGGATTGGGGTGGTCTTAGGATTTAAATAAAAACACATGTACATACTTAATTGTTATAACCCTTACATACCCAACCGTTAACTAACCGGGCAAAAGGAAAATAATTAGTGATTCGTGCTCACTGAAATCCCAAGAATCCAAATATCTCATGATTTCAGGGTATTCAAGTGGCCATCTTGCTTTTTCAGGTGGCGTAAAATTGTATCAACCTGGGCCTATTAAATTTATCATCACAATTGTGATGCTCACAATTGTATTAATCGAGGCTGTATTATAGCCTCGGGTATTGCATCAAATTTAAATTGCTGGTTCTAGTACATCTTTTTCGAGGGTAGTTTACTACGCTCATCATGCCATGAACTCCGGAAGACTTTTTATTTCACTAGGAGTACAATTTGGGCGTATAGGGTGTCCTTTCTCGGCTGTGTAGTACTGAGATGTGGCGTTAGAAAATTGTTCAGAGCTCTTCTGTAAAATACTCTGCTGGTGATTTGAGTAGCTCGGCGGTGTCTACAGGAGCTTCTGTTGATAAATCCTTACCGTGAAACCTCTACTTTAGCCATTCATATTGGCATTGAGGAGCTTTTCTTGGCTCCTCAACTTGATACTCGGGATCAGATTCACTGGAATCCTGATCCTCAAATGGAACAAAATTCTCGTAATCATCTTCGTCAATATCTTTTATGTCTGACAGTCTCAAAAACCCTTCAATTTCATCATTATTGACGTTCTGCCACCGACTTCTCATATTGCCCACTTCTCCACTCCGGCCCGAATTGATACAATTGTGATGGTTTTGTTCAACCATGACTTTTATTTCAAAATACTTACAAAAACACATGAATTAACATGTTTTTACGTAGACTAATTCATATTTTAAATGGTTTACAAACAATATTTGATGAAAAACTAGCTATGAAACTAAAATGTTTACTTACACGCAACGTGGCGGCAACCGCGTCAGGACGAAAATGTACAGTTTCTACAGGATCGCCGGCCCGTTGATTACCTATCTCACTTACTCTTATCGATAGATCATTCGAATCACGATCGTGTGGCGCTAGGCCCGTTTAGATATGACTACAATTACTATAAAAAAAATATCTAAAGAGGCATCACAATTGTGTTTGAGGGGGCTGTAAGGGATAATACTAACAATACATACTAACGTAGGCTTAAGATAACAATTGTTACTAATAATACTAACATTCTATGGACATCTGACGGAAATAAAAATAAATAATAATAGTAGTGAATCGCATATATCATGCCATTTTTTGACTTCACGACCATATTCCGAAAAAGGGTAGACAGAGAAGTAATATTTTTGTATTCATTTTATATTAATCGATCTGATATATAGCACACGTACTGCTGATATCTTGGTATCTTAGTGTGAAATAAAATATTTTCAGAAAAAGAATACAACTTCAAAGAAATTATCTAAAAAGCATTAAATAACGAAAATGTTTGTTTATATTGAAGTCGGTGCCAGTCAACACGCCATAACGCTATTATTAGCACCGACTTCAATATATTTTCGTTATTTTTAACCGACTTCAAAAAAGGAGGAGGTTCTCAATTCGTCTGTATATATATATATATTTCTATGTATGTTCGCGCATAACTCTGGCAATTATGAACCGATTTGAAAAAATCTTTCTTCAATCCATTCTTTAATCCGTTAATTGGGTCCCTTAAAAAAATTATTGCTTAGTAATAAGTAGTTCCTGAAAAAACAAGAATGTTGACGGCGCAGGAAAGCTGCAAGAAAGCCTATATAGATGACTTTATGTCGCTTTTTAAGGACAAAAATGGTCATAACTCTGGCAAATATTTACCAATTTCAATGATTCTTTTTTTATTCGGAAGAAGAAACCACTGTAATGAACCTGTATGAATTTTATCACAACCGGATAAGAACTTCCTGGAGGACCATGAATGATATGGAGGAATTTATCTGGTAAAAACCATAAAACTGATGTTCTCCTTTACATTTCTCTGACAAATATGAACCGATTTCGATGATTCTTTTTTTATTCAAGAGAGTAAACTACTATGATGATTTTATGCAAATTTCATTACGATCGGATAAATTGTTTCTGAGTTTCTGAAGAAACATGAATTATGTAAAAGTATGTAGACGATAATATGAAATCATAATGATGTCATAACCTACCTAGATCATTTTACCATCTTCGATGGTTCAATCTTTATGTATGAAAATATCACTAAAAAGAATAAAATAAAATATTTAAAAAAAAAATTGAACCGACTTCAATAACACTAAAAAGTATAAAATAATTTAAATATTATTGAAGTTGGTGCCAAATATACACAGCAGGTACGCTAACACCAACTTCTTTAATATTTAAATTATTAACCGGCTTCAAAAAGAAGGTTCTCTATTCGACGCGTATGTATGTAATATTGATAAAAATGCGTAATATTAATATATGTTAGACTATGTGGGCTTCTAAACAAATTTACCAAATTTTATGAGTGTATGTATGTATGTATGTATGTATGTAGGTTTGTCCACGGATTTCTCAGAAACTACAAGTCCGATTTTGAAAATTCTTTTTGCAATAGTTAGAGTATTTTTCAACTTAGGGTAGAGTACAAGTTTCATCAAAATCGGTCCAGTAGTTTAAGAGATATAAACTTTTTATGTTTTCAGTAAGTTACTGTAATGTAGACGTTCGAGTTGCGTGATAGTGCTGATACCTATTTTGGTAAAATAAGTCACTAAAATAAAAAGTGTTAAATAAACTATTTTAAAAAAAATAAAAACCGACTTCAAAGTAAATTATCTAAAAAGCATAAAATAACGAAAATATATTGAAGTCTGTGTCAGCTGGTGCTAGTGTTAGTTAACATGATGTGCTAGCACCGACTTCAATATATTTTCGTTATTTTATGCTTTTTAGATAATTTACTTTGAAGTCGGTTTTTATTTTTTTTTAAATAGTTTATTTTATACTTTTTAGTGTTATTGAAGTCGGTTCAATTTTTTTTTAATATTTTATTATTAGATCATTTTCGTTGAAGTCGGTTTTTATTTTTATGGAAAATATTTTTTTAAATAGATAGTGAAGTTAATAGTGGGTTTATAATTATAATTTGGTATAGTAATAATAGTAATACCAGCCCTTGTTTATGTCCCACTGCTGGGCACGGTATAATTTGATATACCAACAGAATAATAACGCTAACGTACCTGCTGCCTGATACAGAACACTACCGTTTTTTTATTCGAGACCAAATAATAATCAGACATCATTACTATAAATACTCTACATACATACTATATACATAATATATATATAATATTAATATAATACTTTGTAAATATAAATACTCTGCCTGATGCAAACATATTATAATATTGGCTGATGTAAACAGTGACATTTCCCCGCAGGATACTCAATACGAATGACGAAAGCATAATAACTATAAGTTTTCGAATATCTTTCCCATAGCCATTGCCGAGTCTTCCAGCCATTTTCCTACATTTAAACCGAAAGCGGAATATCCACTCAGGTTAGGGTGACAAATTCTAGGGTCCTCACTTAATTTTTTATGCAGATTGACTTGTTAAAGTTTTTACGGCGTTGGATCTTAACTGCTTTAACAGCTGGAGGCTCCGTCTAGAGCTAAATTAACAGGCGAGATCGCTTGACCCATTTAGAAGTTAAAGTGGTATTGACCTAGTTGTACTTAATTGGGTGTTGGCATTTTTTTAAGTGTAATATCGATGGTAGCTTGTAATGTAATAAATATTATTGTGCATACATGTTTTTAAACAGTCTGTATCCCTATTTCCCTTGGTCACGGCCAATGATATTCTATACATTATATATGCCGTTAAGGGGGAGGCCTATGTTCAGCAGTTGACATCTTCCGGCTGATGATGATGCCGTTAGCGCATGAAAAGTGAAACAACGAAATTCACCCAAATTGGGTGATCCCCTTGGCCTTTTAGTTTGTTGTATAGAGTTTTCTCTCTCACTCTTATTTGATCCTTTGAACGGCAGGATACTGTCGCTGATGCTAATCTAATTATAACAAGAATTGTTTAAAAAAATATGAAAAAATGACAAGCCCGCTGAGTTTCTTGCCGGATCTTCTCAGTTGAGGCCGTGTTGGGATCCGGTGGTAGCTTTAATAAAAAAATAACCGTTAAAATAAATTTCGAATTGGCTTCAAGTGTCGAAATAATCCAATTTCATGAAATTTATCAATGACAACATTAGTTGACGTTTGTGTAACAGTGCCGCAGTGAGTCATGTCCCACATCGATCTTTAAAGACTTAAAAACCATGCTTGGTATACTTATCACTAACTTGTCGAAAAGGTTCCTATGTATTTTGTGGACCCAAAAGTAATGTGTAATATAGGTCCTTGGGGTTTAACAAGTAATTTTGTCCGTCCTGTGTAGACGAAGAAGACGGGCTAGCTCATACGTTATTCAACAACAATTTGAATGGTTGGAAAGCGATCTTTATTTTACAATACTGTACCTCTGTAATGTATTGGAAAATAAAGGATCGTGATTTTGAACAGGAATTAAATTCTGGGTTATTTTTGGCCGAATATTTTTCGAGAGTATGTATGTATATCCCCATCTCCTCTCGTTGGGTGCCGTAAGAGGCGACTAAGGGAAAACAAGAAGAAGGGCAGCAGCGTCTTTCTATTGGATTACCTACCACATATACCTACTGAATCCCCAAGACGCCTGCCAACGTGGGGATTATGACAAACCCTCCATTCTAAGGGGAAGCCTTCCTTAAACAGTAGACGCCTTTCGGCTGCTGATGATCACTATGGACTGTCGCGGTCACGATCGCTTGACCAATTAAAAAAAAAATTAATGAACGACGATACGTGGGCTTATCCCGCCTGCAAGTATTTTTAGCAAGCTCGTGAAAGCGATTATCAACCTAAATGTGACACACCGGAAATGTTTCTCACCGTACCTTTGTGCATACATTATTAATTATTTTCGAAAATAATTAAGAGCTTGACTCTAGTTTGAAAATTAATTATAATCTGACAGATTACAAATAATTGTCAGGTAATTTTGATATTGATAATATATTGGAATAATATTATGTTGCAGTATGTCATTACTGTTATGACTTTTAATACTTTGCGGAGGGCAAAGTATAAAAAGTCAGTAGTCGTAGTAATGTCATTGTTTATTGAAACAATATGCCGGCGTCACTGAAAAACAGCGCTGGGACACTTGTGTGTTTAGCATTATGCTGAGTGACGCCTTTTTCGTTCAGTGCGGCAGCATGCTCGAAACACGCGTAGGTTAAGTATGCAGTATCTACTCCTTAGGGCTCCCACACATAACTGCGAACTCGCATCGCATCGCAAATATCTGCGAGAAACAAATGATTTTTTTATATGGAAAATTTATTTGTTTCTCGCAGATATTTGCGATGCGATGCGAGTTCGCAGTTATGTGTGGGAGCCCTTAATGCATGTGCTGTGCTGAACGAAATAAATTTTATTTCATTTCATTACAATATTTTCTTTTACCAAAAACTAGCCGACTCTCACAGCTGCCTGCGCTTTTTATATGTTAACGCCCATATTTTTTCTTTTAGACCACCCATATATTAAGTCGAGCGAATCAAACAAAACAAAAATTATTTGAATCGGTCAAGCCGTTTCTGAGTTTTACCGAAATAGGAAAAAGAAAATTTTATTGGCACTACTATTTTACATAACACGAACGTAATTTCTTTGTAGCCAACCAATTGCGAAACTTGGTTGTCAAAACGGCCGAAATGAAAAATACATCCGGTTCTTTCCTCTTAAATTTCAAATCCCACTAAAGTTGTCGTTAATATCGCTAGACATCTTCCAACCCACAGAAAGCAATGTTTATTTAATCCTATCATTCGATGTAACAGCCCTTTGTTTCGTAAGAAAACAGTGCCTTCAAAAGCTGAAATCTAATTTCAGTGAATGGAGCGATCGGAACATTTCTTGGGCCAGTCCATATTACCAAATCGTGGTTTGTTTTTTTTTTATTCATACATTTCTAGCACTACATTTTTTTATTATTAGATTTGATACGTAATAGTGACAGAAATGGCACAGATAAGATAGATATATAAATCGAATGAAGGAAAACACAGACATTTTAAATAGGGAAGTAAAAAAGCTGTCTTCAAGAGGTAAAAATAAGTTTGTATATAGACTATAAATTATAGCAGTATAAATTATACTGAAATTACATTATATACATAAACCTAAAGAATAGGTATACATATTTATATATATTTGAACTCGAACTGACTACCGCCGTATGAAACTTGTTTATTTATATTACACTCCCACTACTAAGACATAAGTCGAAATGAAATATGTATCCATTTAGGCTGTAGGCCGTGCTAAAGAAATACACATACATATAATAGTACTTCTAAAAAAACATAGCTCTCGTTTTAGGACCGTTAGGCAAAAATAAAAATATCTGAAGGGTAAAAATTAATACCTTAGATTTTGCAGACAGTTTAATTACTTTACTTATTTGAAGGATAGCTAGAGGACGACGCAATTATTGTGGTCTATTGTTCATGTTCGATACAATTACAGATAGAATATCTATAATGATCAATAAGAGCTTACTGATTGATCGTTTTCCCTGCCGAAGGGTCGGCTTCGGCAAAACAATCCCGTCCATCAAGCCCCCAAATATACCCAGTGGATTTTATTTGAGTTAACAAAGGGAAGATTACGGGAAATCAGCTTTCACTTTATAGATTACTTAATAATATGGCAACAAATACTGTATTAACTTATTGACGGGACCGTTGATCTAGTGGTTAGACACCCTGGCTACTACCCAATGGGTCGTGGGTTCGGTTTTTTTCTACTTACCTAAAACTTAATGAGGTTTTTTAAAACCTTCAGTGAAATATTATCTTTAGGTTTAGGAAGAGTTAGCGAATATATGCAGAATTGTTTTACACTATGCGTATAGATAGATGTACTCAATACCTACTGCTGTTGCTCGCTGTATCAAAATAGTTCATTACATATTCAACTTTAAAAGGAATTCTGTAAACTTTGAAATTTATCCCTTAGCACCCTTTAAATTGGGTCGGCAACTCGCAAGATACATAGCAAAAACACTTAGACCATCCTGCTTCTACCACAAATTGCTGTTCCTAAAATGTAGGTGCCATTGACATGCCCGAACAGGATGTTTCTGTGTCGTAATGTTCCAATGGAATAGTTTCGTCCGATCCCGTTGGAATGCCTTCCCTTATCCCATTCCCTTTCGTTGAGTGGTCACTTCTAATGTTGCCCCGACCTTCTTGTCCTAACTAATTGTATTAAACTTGCGATAGACGGGGTTGGTCGAGTGGCGATTGTATTGCGAAATAAATGAAATCGATTAATTTTATAGAACTACGGTGGGGCATATTGCTAGTGGTAAACACCCTGGCCGCTAACCTAATAGGTCTTAGGTTCGATGCCCAACAAGTCTCTGGGTGTTTAATCTATTTTAAGTATGTATTTAAAACAAGTACAAATTATAAAAGCATAAAAAGCCCGATTGCGAACAAACAAAATGGTCCTAAAGTCACTGTTCATCACGCCGTTTAGGCACGCCTATAGACCGTCCCAAAGAAATACATACATACATACAGCCTTGGCCAAAAGAATTGAGCACCTGAGAATTTCAAGCGAACACAATAAGAATGAAAAAAAACAGACAATTGCTTACGAATTATTTTTTTAGGCACCTAAAAAGGAATTTAAAACAAAGACCCCACACTACTACTTGCTACAAAAATTCTGTTCTGATGCAATTCTACTTTTGCTCGCTGCGTACACATCCAGTGATCTAATGCTGTTATTGATGTTTTGAGTAATTACACTGAGTGATATCGTTTCAATATGCCTAAAAGAAATGCTCATAGTATTAAAAAACTTAGGAAGATACAGCTTCTGCTTGAGCATGGGAGGTAACAGGTAGAGATTTCCAAAAGACTGCAACGCTCACACCATTCTGTATAATATTCTATTCAGCTATTTGCTGATATCGAATCACATACGAATAGACACAGAATTTGGCGTAAACGCATTACAGACAGATCGTGTGAACCAGAAATAAATAAGAGAGTCAGTAAAAAATCGAAAAAAACTTATTCCGAGCTAGCTGCTGAGTTGTCTATTGAAATTAGCAGACCAATATCTTCTCGCAGTACTCGAAGAAAGCTTGAGGAAGCTGACCTGAAAGGCTGTAAAGCTAGAGAGAAAGCATGGCTCTCGGACAACAACGGGAAAACTCGGTATGAATGGTCAGTGTGGTCAACTCGGTGTGGTCAGACAATTCGAATGTTGAGTTCAGTTAGCCAATTTCCTGGCCTATTATTGTGAAATAACCAGATTCAAAAATAAAACTCCATGATAAAAATACTTTAGTGTTTCGAAATGGTCAGGGGCTGCATGACTGGTTTAAGAGATGGAGAAATGTTCGTGCGTGAGTGTAAAAATCTACATTGCTGCCCCTTTCTTCAACCTTTTTCGGCGATACAAACATGTGGATACAAGGATGAGCACGCATTATGCCATGGTTTCGAGAAAAAAATGGTGAGCTTCTGAAGTGATCTGCCCAGTCACCAGAATTTAACCCTGTAGAATATTTTTGGTGTAAAAGCGTGGTGCGCCTTTTCTGAATAACAACTAAACAATTGTATGAGGTCTGTGCCCAACAGTGGGACATAAACAAGGGTTGGTATTATTATTATATTTGTGTCAAATTTCATGAAGATAAAGTTTTTTTTTATTCACATGAAAATAAATTGTAATGTTTACAAAGAAAAATCGCCCCAAGCTTAATTACAAACACGGGGCAGAAAGAAAGAACGGAACTTTTTAGTGCAGTATACATACATACTTAATTAGATGAATACTCCAGTGTATAAAAATACATATACAAGAGAAATCCGTTGCGGTTTGGTACTAAAACATGACACCGTTAATTAACAACAAGTTACTGCCTAACTTTCTTACCCATACAGACCCGTACTTGAGTGTCGTTCAACTTCTAATGTTCAAGTGAGAAGTCCTTGGCTTTCCTTGTAAATACTTCTGCTTGTATTTACTGTGTCCCTTTCGATTATCTTTACGTATGGTGCTGAATTGAAATGAGAGACATGTGGTTACATGGTTAGATTGTTCTGAATTCTAATTGCTATTTTGTAAATCATACGTGTATCTAGCTATTTTATTTCAGAGTAGTACCAATACATTATCTTTCATCTCACTGCTTATTCGGCAACAGATTAGTACTTTATTTAGTGGGAAGCCGCTTGCTTTGCAAATCGGTTTGAATCCCTTACTGGCTTGGACAATGCAGGCCGATCACCTGATTGTCTGTAAAGTAAGCTGATCAATGTTTTGGATCGGCATGTAAAAAGTCACCTGACCTCTCTCCGGTCGTGTCGGTCTGCCGTCCCATCGGATTGCGAGAGGTTAAAGGAAGAGAGAGTGCACTTGTGTCTATGCTAGCACTTGTGTGCACTATAATATCTCCCGCATAGATGGCTGATCTTGTAAACGATTGGCCGCTATGGTCGTATCGGCCAGGGGAAGATTAATTATTTCTTTTTACTTTATATAATGCCCTTCACACTGGTATTCTTACCACCACCGTGACTCTTGTGGGGTGCCGGGTTCGAATTGCATCCCCCAGTCTCCTCACGTTGAGTGTCGTAAGACTAAGCGGTGGAAGGTGACTAAGCGAGAACAGGAAGACGAGCAGCGTCTTTCTTTTGGATTTATGTTCTACCTATACTGCGATCCCCAAGCCGCCTGCCAAGCGTGGTGATTATGGCAACCCCTCCCTTCTAAGAGGGAGGCCTTTGTTAAGCTGAAGTATATGTAATTGTATTCCGCTCTTAGGTTACAAGCGCGGTTACTTTGTGCTGACATAGAATAAGTTACTAGTTTAAGTAAACGCTGTAAATTATAGACACTTCAATAAATGACATCAAACTGGAAACATGTCTTTTAAATAACACTTCGACTATACCAAGATCACACAATATCATATGGCGACCTAATGCCACTTACCATGGAGTTTCATATCTAAATAATTTGAAGATCAAGAGCCAAGACAGAATACGGAAAAAAAAAGAAGACTATATTTTGAAAAAACGAACATGGGGAAAAGCTACTCAAAAGAAGAATTTATTATCGCCCGGAACGAGAATGCGGACCTAACAAGAAGATTAATTTAATGAAATGGCGCTGAATGTCTCTCAGCCTAATTTAACGTAAGCAGTTTAATCAAGAAGAAGGAACAAGAAGAGGTGTCCAGGGATAGCCCGGCCAGAAGAGGTGTCCAGGGATAGCCCGGCCCGAAGAGGTGTCCAGGGTTAGCCCGGCCCGGAGAGGTGTCCAGGGATTACCCGGCCCAACTCAAGAAGATGACAGCATTTCACTCCGGAACATGAAATTGGAGACCCACGCCACGCCGCGTTGCCGTCAGCGCGTCGCCACGTTGCACCGCCGCCGCGCCGCGCCAGCGTCACACCATGCAACATGACTCCGCGTGCACATGTGCCGCGCCATGTTAGGTACATAAAGTATTTGTAAGTTTAAAGTAATAATGTCTATATAATGAATACCTACTAGTTTAAACCCTTTAATAAGGCCTAGCAATATTTTTTATTTTGTTTTGCATCAGCATCATGGTACGTGAATTAACTCGTATAACTACAATATAATGAACTAAGTAAAGAATATTTATTTAACTCGGTCCTGAAATAATTCTAGATATTATGACCGTTTTGCGTGTACTTTTCAGAATTCTTTAATTTAATTAACGTAATCAATACTTTAAGTAAGTAGAATTTAAAGTTTAACTCTTTTGCACTTAATATTTAGAAAGTTCAGACACAATGGCGTCGGATAATTTTGATATAAAAGTAGCTATTTCCTTGTTACCAATTATGACTGGTCAGGAACATATTACTAAGCAGTTGATCGATGGTATACAACTTTACAGTTCCATGATAACTGATACCACAAAAAGTAATTTAATTAATTTTGTCCTAAAAACTAGACTTTCGCCAAGTGCAAAGCTGCGAATGAAATCTAGTTACGAAGATGTAAATAGCTTGCTTGTTGATATGCGTAAGTTTTTATTGCAAAAGAAGTCAGCCGTAGCCATTCAGTCCCAACTTCAAACTTGTAAACAAGGTAACAGGTCAATAGATCATTTTGGGTCAGAACTTGAAAACCTGTTCGTGAATTTGACACTCACACAAGCGGACGGTGATGATGACAAATTTAAGGTTTTGCGTCCGATAAATGAATCTATGGCGATCAAACGTTTCGCCGATGGATTATCTAACACGCGACTCAGTACGATAATTGCTTCTCGTCACTTTGAGTCCTTGCCCGAAGCGATTCGAGCAGCAGCAGATGAGCATACGTTGTCCAGTAGGGAGGATCACGTAATGTCAGTTAAACGTTTTAGGGGGAACAATCGTTACCTCCGTAATAATTTTACTTCCAGACGTGGAAGCACACACAGTAATTTTCATAACGATTCGAAAAGTTACTACAAAAATCGTAACAATCATTATATGCCAGATTCGAACCGTGAACATTACGATAGGAGACCGGTAACTTATTACAATCGGTCTATGCGAGGTACTTTGCAAGCTACTGCACGTGTTCAGCCACCTGCAATTCGCGTAAACTCGACGCGTCCAATTCCGCGTATTCAACATACACGGTGTGATACGATACAAGAATACACTAACAATGCACCGAATAGTGAGTTTTTTCGTGCCCATAACGAATGAACCATTTATATTAAATTATAACGTAAGTAGTATAGTGACTTTGAACTTAGATAATAATAATGTAGTAAACTTATTAGTCGATAGTGGAGCAAGTATTTGTGTTTTAAAATATGAATGGTTGCAAAATAGTAAGTACTTAAAAAACATTAGCTTAGATAGGATACCGATAAAAGGTGTCAGTGGACAGCTGATATCAGAAGGATATGTTTATTTAGACTTAGAATATAACGGTATTATTTTTTCGCAGAAGTTTTATGTTTTTAAGAATTTATCGTGTTATGCGGACGGAATTTTAGGTGAAGATTTTTTTAAACGTTATAAGGCTACTATTGATTATAAAACAACAACCTTGCAGTTGTCGAATCATAACGAGTCTGTATGTATAAGGATAAATAGTAATAATAGGTTTATGTATTCGATACCACCACGATGTGAAGTTATCAAGTACATACCTTGCGTCTCGAGTGAAGATTCCGTTATTTTAGCAAATGAAATAAAAGATGGAGTATTTATAGCGGGAATGATAGCGAAACCGGATAATGGTTATATCCCGGTACGAATTTTAAATACGAAGGACGAAGAGATGATTATTGATTTATCAAATTTAAACATTCACTCTTTGAATAGTTTCGAAGTTTGTGCTTTTAACGATGAGTATAATTCAGTAAATCGCGTTAAGTCATTATTCGATTTATTGGATCTTAGTTATTTGAATAAGGAAGACAAGATAAGTATTGAGAACATATGCGCAAAATACGCAGACGTTTTTCATTTACCAGGAGATAAATTGTCAACTACCAATTTAATGCAACATTCGATTATTTTGAAAGATAACGTAGCGCCGGTTTACGTCAAACCTTACAGAATTCCTTATGCGTTAAGAAAAGAAGTAGACAAACAGATAAAGGACATGTTAGATAATGATATCATTGAGGAAACTGTATCGGAATGGTCAAGTCCGGTATTGTTAGTCCCAAAAAAGTCGATTAATTCAAATGATAAAAAATGGAGGCTTGTAGTTGATTATAGGCAACTAAATAATTTAATTAAAGACGATAAATTTCCATTACCCAATATATCAGATATTTTAGACTCTTTATATGGTTGTATTTATTTTTCAAAACTCGATCTTTCGCAGAGTTATTACCAATTGAATTTAAATGAAAATTCCAGAAAATATACGTCATTTAGTTTAAATAAAATGTATCAATTATCATTGGATGAGGATTCGCGTAATTGTACAGCATTTTCCGCCGGAAAACAGTATCAAATGAAGCGTTGTCCTATGGGTCTTAAGACTAGTCCAAGTGTTTTCTCTCGCCTTATGACAGTAGCAATGTCAGGCCTAAATTATGAAAAATGCTTCATATATTTAGATGATTGTATTGTGATAGGAAAATCGAGAGATAGTCATAATAAAAATCTTATAGAGGTTCTTAACCGATTACGTAAAGTGAATTTAAAATTAAATCCAATTAAATGCGAATTTTTAAGACAGGAATTGATATATTTAGGACATAAAATCACGCCTGAAGGAATTTTTCCAGACACTAGTAAAATAGAAGTTATGCGTAATTATCCAGTACCAACAAATAACGACGAAGTCAAACGTTTTGTTGCCTTCGCAAATTATTATCGACGATTTATTTCTCATTTTGCAGATATCATTAAATTTATTAACTAAAAAAGGAACTAAATTTAAATGGACATCCGAATGTCAAT
The DNA here is from genome assembly GCA_911728495.1 of Furcula furcula. NCBI lineage: Eukaryota > Metazoa > Arthropoda > Insecta > Lepidoptera > Notodontidae > Furcula > Furcula furcula. The sequence continues at coordinate 10,952,575 of OU452250.1, forward strand.
TAGCTTTTAATAAACTCAAATCAGCCCTTATTAATCCACCAATTTTGCAATATCCAGATTTTTCTGAAAACAATGTTTTTAAATTACAAACAGATGCGTCTAAAGTGGGTTTAGGAGCAATATTATCAAACAGCAATGGAAAAGTAATAGCATACGCTAGCCGAAACCTTAAACCAGCAGAGTCTAGATACCACGTGATTGAATTGGAATTGCTTGCCATTGTATGGGCAATCCAACATTTCAGGCCATATTTGTATGGTAGAAAATTTAAAATTTGTACAGATCATAGACCACTTGTATATTTATTTAATTTGCATGATCCATCTAGCAGATTAACAAAATTTCGATTATATTTAGAGGAGTACGATTTCGAAATAGAGTACGTACCAGGTAAAAATAATGGACCAGCAGATGCACTTAGTCGACTGCCAATCACATGTAAAGATTTGAAAGAAATGCGTGAAAAAGTAGTCTCTGTTTTAACTAGAGCTCAAACGCGAAAATTACAAGGACAAGACAGTATTAGTCACGATTTTGAGAACCCTGTCCTGCATAGGCCTGATCAACCTACCGCAGTAGAGGTACTCAAAAGACCAAAAGATATTATAGAACTTATATTTTATGACTTTAAGGGAAATGAGTTGAATAAAGTAGAAAATGTTATATCAGATAAAAGGTTTTGTATTTTTAAGCCTTCGCAATGTGCTATATTACTAAATACTCGATCGTTATCGACCCCAGAGGTGTTAGCGAGAGATTTAGAAAAGTTATGCAAAAAGATTAATATTCAAGAAATATTAATAATAAAAGATAAAAATAATGCACAATTTATAGAGATATTATTACGAGAATTTAAAAATTTAAATATTATGCTACCAAAATTTCTTATAACTAGAGGAATTTTGAAAATAACTGATAACGACACGAAGAAAGTAATTCTTAACGACTTTCATTTATTACCCACAAGTGGCCACGCGGGGGTTAATAGAATGATAAATAACGTGAAAAAATATTATTACTGGCCAGGAATGAGTCGCGACGTTGCTAATTTTGTGAAAAAATGCAGAAGTTGTCAATTACATAAGTATACTAATCGAAGCGTGAAAGAACCAATGGTTATCACCTCGACAGCGAACTCAGCGTTCGAACGAGTTAGTTTAGATCTAATGGGTCCCTTAGGTATAGATAATTATAGTTATAAGTATATATTAACTATCCAATGCGATTTGACTAAGTTTATAGAAGCGTATCCATTAAGAACAAAAGATTCAGAAACAGTATCCAGAACTTTTGTCAAAGAATTTATTTTACGCTATGGTATACCAAAAGAGATAATTACTGATAATGGAACAGAATTTATGTCTCAAATTATGACAGAAACATGTAAATTATTATCTATCAATAAACTTAACTCGACTCCATACCATCATGAAACCTTAGGAGCACTAGAAAATTCACACAAACATTTAGGTACATATCTCAGGATACAGTGTGAAAATAACAAAACCAATTGGAGCGATTGGATTCCGTACTGGAGCTTTGCTTATAATACAACAGTACATACTATGACCAAGTATACACCATATGAGTTAGTTTATGGAAAATTATGTAGCTTACCTAATAATTTACAAAGAATAGTAGAGCCATTATATAATTACGGTGATTATCCTTTAGAATTAAAATATAGACTACAAAAAGCCAATGCCGATGCAAAGCAAAATTTACAAGATTATAAGGAACTAAGAAAATTTATGTATGATAATAATTCAAACCCAATTGTTTATAGGAAAGGGGATTTAATTATGTTAAAAAATCAAACTGGTACAAAATTAGACAGTATTTACACAGGTCCCTATATTGTAATTGAAGATTTGTCACCTAATGTTAAGATATGTAAGAATAATAAAGAATACTTAGTTCATAAGAATAATACAAAATTGTTTTATGAATAAATTTTATAGTAATTTTTAGTATTTTTAAGTTGTTATAATTATTAACTAATTGATGTTTAAAAAAAAAAAATGTATTTTCGATCATTTTTTTTCCCTTTAGCAATAGGGGTAATGATGAGACTTTTTCGGGGGAGATGAAGTATATGTAATTGTATTCCGCTCTTAGGTTACAAGCGCGGTTACTTTGTGCTGACATAGAATAAGTTACTAGTTTAAGTAAACGCTGTAAATTATAGACACTTCAATAAATGACATCAAACTGGAAACATGTCTTTTAAATAACACTTCGACTATACCAAGATCACACAATATCATAAAGCAGTGGACGTCTATCGGTCGCTAATGATAATGATGATGTGACTACTGTAAAACGGAGGGCCTAGACAATTTAACATTCTACAAGAGTTAAATCACGTGACTAATTATAGGGAATAAAAAGCATTAACGAATGTAGAAAAAGAATCACTATTAAGCAATTGCAGCTTGTCTGGGCCCTCAGAATTACAGTAGTCACCAGTGAGTAGTACACTGAGGATTGACCCTCTAGGCAAGTTAAGGGATATCATTGAATTTGTTTGCTATTAAGTCCCACTGTTCTTAAACTCGAGGTAAGGTTCTATTCTATTGTTGGTGGCTATAAATCGCGCCCGGTAACCACCGGAACGCACTTCGACCCAGTGGGATCCATACATGCCCTAGCCCTTACTCTGTTTCTGGCGTGTCGAAGAGTTCCCTTAGGTACGCAACGATTGCGCGTGCTTGGAGCTGTGCATAATCATCTGGTGTAGGATAAGCTACTCCCAGATGACCCAACCTACGTCTCGCAAGAGCTTCGCAGCCACACAATATGTGCATTGACTCTTTTTCACCTTTACAAAATCTGCAAGTATCAGTAGTACTTAGCCTCATTCTGTGAAGGTGCTCATTGGTACCAAAATGTCCCGTGAGTGCACGTATTAGGTGCCTTAACTGTGATCTGTTAAGTTTCAATAATTTAACCCCACAGTCCACCCTTGTGCTAGAGAAAGTTTTGGAGTGGCTTAGGCCTGACGCTTCCCTCCATTCCTTTAAGTGTTCATTCCTAGCATGCGCATATAATGCTTGGTGGTACGTTCCATACGGAATCCCCACAAATGATTCAGGACCCACCAACTGTCTTTGTGAGCCGGCCCATGCTAGTCTGTCCGCCTTCTCATTACCCTTGACACCTTCGTGTCCAGGTACCCAGATGAGGCTGACGTTGTTGTGTCTTCCTAGGTCATTCAAACCTGTAACACCTTCTTTAACCAGTTTAGAGACAACTCGGAAGGAGTTTAGAGCCTTCAGAGCTGCCTGACTGTCACTGAGAATGTAAATGGTTTAACCTTTAACATTTCTCCTTTGCTTTTCTTTAATGCTGGCAATTATGGCATAGGTCTCCGCTTGGAAAACCGATGCATAATTCCCTGAGCCGTACCTGACTTCATTTTAGAACGGTCAGTGTACCACGTTCCACCAACCGGTTTAAGTTCCCTCGTCCACTCATCCCTTGATGGTATATGGATTTAACACTGGATTTATCTTATCACAGGGCATGTCCATTAGATCATCCAGTTCTTTCACGGGATCCAATAAAGTGTGTTTTGTACAGGGCTTGTTACGATTCCAAGCTCCTGCTTTTGCAAGTCTGTATAGAGATTTCCTTGCCTGTGTTTGGATATAAGTGTGTAGTGGAATTAGTTCCAGTATCCACTCAAAGAGCCTGTGTATGCGTTGTTTTGAAGGCACCTGTAATTGCCATGCAAACTACTCTTTGCACCTTCCTAAGCAAATTTTTACAGATCTTTAGTTTAGTCCTAGGCCACCATACGGCGCTACCATATGTGAGAATAGGCCTCAACATCGTAGTATAACTAGTATATTACCTTTGGTATGAGTTCCCAAGTTTTGCCATATGCAGAACGGCACATGTTGAAGACTCGTAAGGCCTTTTTGGTTATATTTTCAACATGACTATGCCACGTTAGTTTTCTATCGAGAGTTACCCCCAGATGTTTAACTTCCGTAGCCCATTTCAGTTTGGTACCGTACATTTCTAGTTCCTGAAGGCCCCCTAAATGTCTTTTTTTCGTGAACGGTACAATAACGGTTTTGCTGGGATTGATAGAAAGGTAATCGTTTTTACACCATCTTTCCACCCTACCCAAAGCACCTTGCAGCAAGTCCACTACTACATTTGGAAATTTGCCATTTACTTGTATGACTATATCATCTGCATAGCCTACCGCTTGAAGTGGTCCACTGTTTAGCTCTACTAACAATGAGTCCACCACTAGACTCCACAGTAGTGGGGATAGTAACTGTACTCCTCCTTTTGGAAATCCCTTAGTTGCCTTTACGGTAACCTTATCACCTGATAAGCTTGTTTCAATAACTCGTTCCTGTAGCATAGTGTTAATCCATTTGACAATTGTCGTATCTATGCCTTGATGAGGTAAGGTTAATAAAGCGATGTAAATAAAAAAGCTTGGCTTTATATAAAATATCTGTAAATATATAAAAAAGTATATATTGTTTATACCAAATAAAACTACCTTGAAGCTACCGCTACATAGGCTATAAGACGCCTATCCTCGTTCGATAATGAACATCATTATTTGTATAACTTACTAACAAACTACACAAATATGAACACGAACAATAACGATACCAAAATATTTATAATACACCATTACGAGAAAATGGAAACAAAGGCTCGAGGAGAAGTTATTTCCAATTGTGTCGTTATTGTTCCTTTTATACTATTTATATGTTTAGCGGTTAGATATGTATGTATATTCAAGTTTTATTTGCTCTCTGTCGCTCTATCTCTTTTATTCCGAGATTTTATTCCGTTGGCCTTCTAGAGAAGAGTCACACAAGCTATGGAGAGAGCTATACTCGGAGTTTCTTTGCGCGACCGAATCCGTAATGAGGAGATTTGCCGAAGAACCAAGTTTACCGACATAGCTCTTAAAATCTGCAAATTGAAGTGGCAATGTGCAAGTCACATCGATCGAAGAACCGGTAACCGATAGGGAAGAAAGTTTCTCTAGTGGCGACCACGAACCGGAAGACGCAGCGTAGTCAGGCTTCCCACTAGGTGGACAGACGACATTTAGCGCGTCGCAGGTAACTGGTGGATGCGAAGAATCAATTGTCGTTCATTGTGGCGTTCGAAGGGGGAGGCCTATGTTCAGCAGTAGACGTTTTTCGGCTGGCGATGATGATGATGATGATGTCTATTAATTGTAACCAATTACCATTTCGAACAACTTTCACATTTTCAGTTTTTTCTTTAAGGCAGTGATAAATTATGAACTACCAAAATTACTAAGAATGTTAGGATGCTACTCTTAGGAGGTAAATATAATTTTTTTATTAACCTTGTATATGCTACAGTGTTGCGACCTCTATCCCCGTGAGCAACGTGACTGTTTCCCGGAGGGCTACAATGCCTCCCCCGGCGGCGGGCTCAATGGCAAGGCACTGAGGGGCCCCTGGTGCAGAGACCTGAACCTAATGCGCCGATGCGACAGCCGCGAGGATTTTAGTGGGTAAGGATCCCACATACCCCGGTCGAGCCCCACAGCTCCCGGGGATCTTTAGAAGATTTCCCCCGCGTCAAAAAAAGCTTAATATTTGCTGTATATTTGTAAATATACCGTAATCGAATGAAAGCGAATCCCGTGCACCGTTCTGCACCAGCATTTTGCATTTTCATATTATTGTTCTTCTGTCCTCGTCTGCATGCAAATATTTTATAGTTCAAGCTGAGCGACCCGTCCCGCATTTTAGTTCCTTTCACTTACCTTAATTCGCTATTGTCTTCTTTTAATTCATCTTGCTTATTTATGTCGCGTAAATAAAATAAAAAAAACGTTGAATTTTTTAGCAGCACAACCGAGGCTATACGGGTTGATGAGTTATTCACTTGAGGGCTACAAGAGGGTGAACCACCCCATAATATACTACTCAATTCTCTAAAGAATAATACCTACCAAATTTTTAACTATAACATTTACTGCCGAAGTCTTTTTCTTTTGTTCTTGCGGGAGAAACCTTCAATAGGTCCCCCGTATGATTCCCACCAAGTGTCTAGGTGATATTTAACTATTTAAAAAAATCTATTAGTGTCAGTTGTCTGGGATCTATAATACAGGCTCTACCTAGTTTAGGATCAGATGACCGTGTGTGGATTGTCGTAGAATATTATTATTATTACTACTAAGTTTAATAAATGAGAATTCCTCTCCCACACGCTTCCTCTTTTAAAATGAATTAATATCATAATATGTATAACGAAAAACTAAGACATTATGTTTAACGAAAACGACATTTTAAATTGATCAATATTCCACTGCACTGTAGGTTGGCAAATACAGGAAGTATTTAAATCTTGTTAACAAACTCTGTTTTGTACTATTTTGTTTACACTTTAAAACAGCGACGATAGTAGCAATAAACGCAAAAGCGCAGCGGTACAATTGTAAAACACTAGTATCACGTTATACCTCTACAACTATTATGTCTGTATGTGTAAAGTCATACTGTATACATTCGCCGCGTTGGGGAAGTACCAACTATTCCCCGACTGTGTTTACATTATTTATTTATATTGTTTTATAGTCTCTCGTTTCTCCGGTATACGGGTTGTTGTCTCTTGAATTTAACTTCGTATTATGTGTATTTGTAAGAGCTGAAACATTTGTAACTGTACTACTGTAAGTATATGAATTTATCAAATAAACTTAATACCTAAATTGCTGATGGCTGCTGCTCGAGTCAACTCGTGCGCGGGTGTTGCTTGGGGGGACTGGTCCGACTGCTATCCCTTTGGCCTTGTAGTTTGTTGTAATTTCGTCGTGTTTTTTTTTTGCTCACTCTCTTGTTTTATCTTTCGAAATGCAGGACACACTATCGCTGATGCTGATCTAATTGTAACACAACAAACACTGTTTAACAAAAGTGAAAAAATTATAAGCCCGCTGAGTTTCTTGCCGGATCTCGAGTCAACACGTGCGCGGGTGCTGCTTGGGTCCGACTACTATCCCTTTGGCCTTTAAGTTTGTTGTAATTTTTGTTTATGTTTCCAACGGCAGGACACACTATCGCTAATGTCGATTCATTTGTAACAAAACAATGTTTAAAATAAAGTGAAAAAATGACAAGCCCGCTGAGTTTCTTGTCGGATCTTCTCAGTTGAGGCCGCGTTGTGATCCGGTGGTAGCTTTAAAAAAAAATACCATTCAAAAGACCATTCGTTATCTATTTGAAATAAATATACCTATTTGAATTTAAACAGACGCTTTCCACTTATATCTGTATATCCTCTAACTTCTTCTTAGGGTGCGTTTCCACTAAAGTAGAGTTGGGTGGAGTGGAGGGAGCTAAGCTGAGCAGACCAGGGCCGTATTTTTAGAACGTATGTAAACCCGATAATACTAAAGAAGTCGTTTAATAAAATGGTGACCTTCACCAGGGTCTGAAGATGATCAGCAAGAACTTGATAACAGGAGAGATCCTGTCTCGATGGGTGGTGGGATGGCCGCAATAAACGTAGACCCATCGAGTTTGGACTCGTTGGATAGGTCCCGATGAGTAAGTTGCTAGAAAAATTTATCGTCAGACGATGATCAGCAAGAAGGTGGTAACAGGGCCTCAGCCCTAATAAACGTAGACCTATCGAGTTTGGGCTCGTTGGATAGGTCTCGATGGGTAGTTGCGATCGGGGGCGAAAAATGGTGATCAGGGTCTGATGATGGAACAGAAATCCATTGCATGTAAGACCCACCGAATTTTAAATCCCGACCGATCCACCGAATGATGGTTAAATCTTGACGAGTAGTTAGTAGTAGTAAAAAGGAGCGAAGGAAAGTAAATAGTAGTCTCGGGTGACGAGCAATAGTGACATGCTTGCTAGCTGCCTATTATAGGCTGTCGCTCGCTTACCATCATGCGAACGTTTTGCTCAAATAGTTACAACTTCAGTTTAATAAAATTGAAAAGGTTTTACGCTGAGATGGAACGCATCCAAATAATAGCGAAGCAATTCTACAGGACTAGATTCCTCTAAGCATTAGATAACAATGATAATGGTCTCAGTATATTACCCTGCGCATCTTGTAATGGGCATTATTTATAGTGTTAAGCTTATTTTAAGCTAAATCTCGTTTCAAACAGTACACTCGAGCTATCATTAAAGTAGCCTCTGTAAATAAATATGCACAACAATGGATTTGTAATAAAATTACCTCTTATTATCATCATCTAGGTATATGTTTAAAACTCATTGCTGCGAGTAACTACATACTGCATTGAGCCCTTGTTCAAAGGTATCTAGTACCATACTACGTACTACCACAGGATGGGAGCTCTTTGTGTCCCTAATAAATGCAGCTCCAAGGCGGTCGATGACGCAATCTAGGCCCCATGTCTTCGCTAACACCGCGAGGATGCTAGGGGTAGCAGGCACTTCTGCTACCCCAGAAGAATCAACTCGCACTGGAGAGACTGGCTAGGTCTGTATGGTGTGGCCAGAGTCTCTCAATTGTTGAGTAGTAGTGCTTGAATAAAACTACGTAGTTAGCTTACACTCACGCTAGCCTACACGCACGCACATACACCACCCACACGCACACACATACACCACCCACACGCACACACACACGCACGCACACACAAATAGGTATACACGCATCCACAAAAGAATCGAAAACGAAACCTTCTACCTTTTGAAGATTCTTCCACGACAGCAAAAAAGATACCGCTTTTCTGCCCTAAAGCAGCATTGTATAAATGTAGCTGGTAAAGGCACTGTAGCCAGAGAAATTACTGAGCCAAGGTTACTTGGAAGAGATCGCTCTTAGCGATAAGGCGGCTCATTGTTGCATGTCATACGTTTTTACCTTTTCCTTTTAATACCTGTATTTTGTGCACAATAAAGAATTGTGTATTTATCTATCCTATAATGAATCATTTGCATCGATATGATGATATGATATTTCATTTGGCATTCTTGAGTTGACGACCGGCAGTGGGATGGAACTGTCCATTTGCGTTTTTTTGTGATCCAGGCAGGTAGTCGCTAAACCAAGGCTACAGTCTATGGGTAGTTTGAAAAACCCTGACTTGGTGTCAGTTGACTACTAACCAAACGATAAAATAACCATCTAACGAACATCAACCTCTGATAAGAGGTTTTATTTCAGTCCCATATCCAATTACGTCAAGCAACATGCTTGCGCAGATTTCACTTAAGATTGCACAAAACTTGGCATACCTACTCTATACATAGTCCCAACATTCAGTGACATGCATGCAAACTGCTTATTAGAAATTTAATTAGTTCAAATCTGCATTATGTGGGTGTGCATGGTACACCGCCTTCACTTACATGTTGCTCATTAAAATTTCTGAAAATAAAATTTAAACTTCTTTGTTCTTGTTGTTGTCAAAGAATTTGAAGAGACCAAAACGCCTCGAGCTTTTTGTTCCAAACACAGCAATTCTTATTATAAGCTAATGCGCTTTACCGTTCACGTCTTTTGTCTGGTTTTCTCCGGTCCCCGGGACTTGTGGGGGTATGTAGGATTCTTAACCACTAAAACCCCCGCGGCCGGATACCTGGAAACACCTAGATTCTGCGGTGGGATCTGCACTAGGAGCCCCTCAATGCCTTACCTTTCAGCCCGCTGTTAAATCCACATAAGTACAAATAAGTAGGTAGCATAATATAAGGTATTGGCATCGATATAATATATAAACTAGATAAACATTCACGAATAAAATGACATCCAAAATGTGGTCTCGGAGGTTGCAAACTTATCTGTGCTGGTGGCGGAAACGTGAACTAACGATTTTATAATGATTTGTAGTTTGACAGTTTCATATACACAATAGCGACACTCCTATCGGCAAAAATAAATTTGTCAGGATGTGGCTTGTAAAGAAATAGCGACACAAGGGCTATTTCTCACTACCACTTTTTGAACCGTGACACCAAATCTAGTTTATATATTATATCGATGGGTATTGGTAAAAAAAAACTTAAATTAATGTAAGAAATATACACACTTGCTTTTAACAAGAAAGCTATTATTCGTTAGGCCAAGTTCAGCAATTCAAATACTATACAATTTTATAAAGTATCTGTTTATACATATACGTTTCTACTACACTGCCATGAAATCAGCTAAACATACACACACAATACACATACATATATACCTGCGGTTTCCTATTACACTGTACAGAGTAAAGTTTCAAACCATTTATCGTTCTATAAATTATTTTCAAACTAACTCCGGGATTTGCATTCATGAATTTATGTATGAAATATATAATGAAAGTGGTTATTGCTTAAGTCTATAGTTATTTAAAATCTTGTAAACACTGACTTAATAACCGATTTTATAGCTCATTTAAAAAAAAATTGATTGATTACGTGTGTTGTGTTAGGTTAGGATCACGTTTTTCATCTTTTGGTTCTAGTAGGCAAGATAGAGTCTTCTTCAATTTTTCAGGGTGCGTTTCAGGTGTATCATGGGTACCTTATTATTTATTTACATTAAAATAAAATCATTCAAAGCACCTCTTTAATATTGCGCTGGTGATCCGATTACTTATCTATTCGTTGTCCGAATAAAAAAAATTAAACATACCAGACAAGTATAAAAAGTAGAATACCTATCTCATTAAGCTAAGTGGCATCTTGCAGATCCAAACCAAATAATTAATGCAAATAACGGTTTGAGTAGCGTTGTATTTCTATGGTGAATTAAGTTGCTGGTACTCTATGAGGAGTCACTGCGATGCCGACTGACCATCGATATCTCGATGCGACTGACGCAAGGCACAAGATTCTATATATGTACTAGCTGACCCGCGCAGCTCCGCCCGTGCTTTGTGAATCTAAACCATTCTCGAATCCCCTAGAACACACACCAAAAATTTCATCAACATCCGTCCAGCCGTTTAGGAGGAGTTCAGTGACATACACACGTACAGTAGAATTATATATATAAAGATATAGTTATATTGATTTATATGCTTTTAATGCGCTTCCATCCATTGCTGTATATTAAAGGCGCTGAAGAACGATAATTCTTCCCCTTGCCACTAGATGGATCATCATCGCATTTACCGTTGCCAAAACGAGATCGTTTATCGACAACGATAAACGTTATAAAACAGTCTAAAGCTTAGACTGCTGCTGCTGACGAAAAGTTTAACAGTCAACGTTCTCAGACTGCTTACGTAAACGTATTGCATGGAGTTCACCGATAAACTAGTCTATCATCACACTAGTTTATCGATGGACTGCAAACTCTTATTCGTCGAAGACAACAAACAGACTGTTAAAAACAGTGTTCGTTCAACCACAAAATACTGAGAGTACAGAAGGCAAGCTTCATACAACGGGCGCTCGAGCAACGCAGACAGCGCTCACGGACACGAATTCTTGGTTAATCTTGGTTTAGTGAACCGGATAAGAACTTCCTGGAAGACCATGAACGATGTGGAGGAATTTATCTGGTAAAAAGCATAAAACTGATGTTCTCCATTACATTGCTCTGACAATTATGAACCGATTTCGATGATTCTTTTTTTATTCGAGAGAGTAAACTACTACGATGATTCCATGCAAATTTCATTACGACCGGATATTTTTTTCTGTAGAAACATGAATTATGTAAAACTATGTAGACGATAATGTGATCATAACCTACCTACATCATTTTACCGTCTTCGATGATTCAATCTTTATATGTGAAAATATCACTAAAAAGTATAAAATAAAATCTTTAAAAAAAAAATTTGAACCTACTTCAATAAATTTTGAATTATTTTATACTTTTCAGTGATATTGAAGTCGGTTCAATTTAAAAAAAAAAAGATTTTATATTCTCAACAATCAATCAAAAAACTAGATACGAGTGCCACTATCATGATAGTTTTTTCACATAAGCCAGAGTTGATAAACCTAGCGCGACCGTCGAGCGAACTCCGAGGTGCGTCACCTTATATAGTAAAACTAATAATAGGAATTTCCTCGTAGGTACTAGTAAGTACTTATGTCTAGCATATTCGCGAGCCCACACAATATAGGCGACATTTCGAGACGTAAACGAACAATAGGCGGGGCAGTGAACTGAGAGCGAGCAATAAGTAGGTACAATACCTAATTACCGAAGTTAAGGGAACAACTTTCTATTGGCAATTCTAGATTTTTTTCTATACGTATCGATAGTAGATCTTAATACTAAGAATGCATTTTGTGATCATTGCAATTAAAAGTAATCATTCACCGAGTAATTAGCATGTCCCGGTCGTAACACTATGTTTACCTTGGAAAGTTAGCTAGTTTTGATGTCGGTGAGCCATTGACTGAAGTATATTATATGCATATTGGTTATACGAACTACATATAAAAAGCTGAATATTCAATTCAAAATTGGCAAACTTATTTATTTTCTAGCAATTTAAATACTGTTATGGCATCAATCGATAGGGTGTTAGAGAGATTTGATTCTTATGATTGACCCTTTCGATTGATGCCATAAAAGCACAGGATATAATTTTTTCAACTTTTAGCCGATTTGGCTACCGAGTGTGGCAAGCTGGTTTTGTGAAGGAGTCTGAAAATCTTTGAAATCAAATTTGTTTATTTCAAAAATAAAGGAATATTTCCTTTAGGTAAGTAATATTTGCTATCAAACAATTAGCAGTATAATCTAGAAAAAGTACTCTAAATACTGGAGTATTTAGAGTACTTTCCTTCCGGGTGCAGTTAAAAGTCCAGCCTGTATACGTAAACATTGTTGTGTTCCGGTGTGAATGGCACTGTAGCTAGTGAAAATAATGAGCTCAAGAGACTAAATAACTAATGTCAGCTGTATTTAAGCAGGCGTATCGTTTGCTATCAAACGAACGTCTTACTTCTCATTTGTGAAAATTAAAACGAATTGTTAGCAAAAATAAAACACGTCGATAAAATGCACTCAAATTTAATTCAATGCATCTCTTTTAAAGCCAGATTGTAATATCCAGTTTATAACAGTTTAATGCCGCTGTATTTTCCGAATATTATAAATGAATAATTAAAATGACAGTGGTGTGGTTATTCGCTGGCATGCTTCGCAAGAATAGCAATTCTAGCGCGCGTGTAAACGAAAATGGACACTGCTTCAATTATAATAAACCATATATTCGAATGTATGTAAATGCGTCAAGTATACGTGTTTTTTAAGCTCGTTCCATTTTAAATTGGAATAAGCGAGATGAAAAGAAAAAAAATAAGTACCTACAGCAAATTATACGAAGCAAAAGAGACTAAAATACGGGACGGTTCGCTAGAGCTCGTACTATGAAATATTTGCATTGGAATGAGTCCACAATTTACCATATAAATGTAAAATTTTGATGTTTATTTTGCTAATCGCCTAACAACAAACTCCAATATTATACATACAGTAGGCACTGTATGTATAATATTGGAGTTTGTTTATGTAAATGGCTGCTGGCACCAACACGCCAGCACCCTTCGGCACCGATATCCCTATAGGTATAATAGAAGTTGCTAGGGTTTGATGAATAAAAAATGCTTATAATATTAAGCTCAGTGAATCAAATTATTTTGAGCTTGGCAATCTTATAGGCATTCATTTGGCTCATAGTGTGAGCGACCGGGTCTACTCCAGCTGCTATCTATTACTTAAATGTGGCCATAAGTAAGCTACAAATTGACTCAAGAGAACATCGATATACTATACCAACTAGATTTGCTGTCACGACCCGAAAAGTGGTCACGAAAATAAGAAAATAAGAGCTACGGAGACTGCAATTATTATTGAACCTTATTTTATAGTATGTAAGTTATCTTTTTATATGAACATATTGCGCGACCACATTTTCGATGTCATTTTGTTCGTGACAGCTAATCTAGTTGGTATAGTATATCGATGCAAGAGAATGATAAAATGGGGTAGTATCTTGGGTAGGATTTGGCGAGCAATCTACTACATTAAGTTGTAACCTTAGCATAGTGTTAATAATAAAATCTTCTTACAAAATAGTGCACATTGAATATGTAGTGACTACTGAGCATAAGCACTAAGAGCACTATCTATTTCACATGTATGGTTTAAATGTGTTGCAGTATCCCTATTATTTTCGGCAATATATGTACCTATTTACGAGTACTTTTAGGCCCTGATGCAAAAAGGAGGTCAAACTTTTAAGTACCGTGGAGTCAGATATCATCCTAGTTGGTTGGTCTAGTGGTCAGACACCCTGTCCGCTAACCGATGGGTCGTGGGTTCGATTCCCACCAAGTGTCTGGGTGTTATTTATCTATTTAAGTATGTATTTACAAAAAAAAAATGTATAGAAGTATTAGTATCAGTTGTCTGGTTTCCATATGCTCTGCCTAGTTTGGGATCAGATGACCGTGTGTGGATTGTCCCAAGATATTATTATTATTTATCCTCACATCATTATTACTCGGAAGACGTTCAGTGCTGAATAAAGACCTCCTCCTTGAAACGCCATATTGTACCACAACCAGAATGACGGAGGCTTTCAAATTATTACACCTACAGGGTTTTGCGTCGATAGTTATTTAAAACACTAATTTGAGTCTCCTCAAGAATATACTTACTTACTGTCACTTGTGTTTGCCAGATAATAATCCACGTCCAGTCCAATCTTGAAATAACATAGCAGCTAAAACTTTAAATATACGGTAACCCCTTCCTTACCTTTTGTACTCCGTGTAACCACTAACCGAATAATACCTAAAGGCTTTTAGCTTCGCTGACCTGGATACAATGGTCGTTAAAATAACAACTCCAAAGATTTAAGTGTGTATAAACTGCATTCATGAGTTTCTTCGTCAGGTTTTTATTATAAAAATCATGTCTAAAAATGTAAAATGTATTATAAAAATCATGTCTGTTGGTCTAGTAGTTAGACACCCTGGCTGCTACCCGATAGGTCGTGGGTTCGATTCCCGCCAAGTGTCTGTGCGATAAATATCTATTTAATAATAATAATAATATCTTGGGACAATCCACACACGGTCATCCGATTCCAAACTAGGCAGAGCCTGTACTATGGAAACCAGACAACTGATACTAATACTCATATACTTTTTTTTGTTGTAAATACATACTTAAATAGATAAACAACACCCAGACACTTGGCGGGAATCGAACCCACGACCCATTGGTTAGCAGGCAGGGTGTCTGACCAATAGACCAACGGGCCCGTCTATCATATGTATTTACAAAAAAAACCATCTTAGGCAAGGTCAGTCCTTAGATACCTATTTAAAATTAGTGGTATTTGAACTCAGTTGTATTACATGGTCTAAGATTGAATAAGCTACGAGTCTCGGAAAAAGTTCAATTGGCTCCGTGCTGGAGAGCACGTAAAATCGTTTAGACACATCAGGGGCTTAAAAGCAGCTGAACCACTTGACACCAGGTTACCTACAAACTACCTATGACTAAAAAAGATATAGAACGTGAAATGGTCTGATTTAATACCAGAAGTTTCCCAAGGATGTGCAGGGATATTATAAAACTTTTTTTCGGCACAATCTACATAAAAAATGAGCCAAGGGTTTGTGGTGACCCTCTAGTAAATGAGAACCTTTTGAACAGTTAATTTTGTTTGCATACGAAATGAAATCTAACATCAAAGTTATTTGTGCTTTTATATCACGGCGAATCGATTCAGTTGGCTAAATATTTTTTATTTTTTAGGGGCGAACATGATCTAGGTTGGTCTCTATATACGAGTACTTTTAGACTTTCGTGTTCCATTATCAAACTTTATTTTAATCGGGAATCAACGCGATTTACCTTATATTTTGGCTTGATGTTTCGGCCGGGTTGCACCAGCCGTGGTCACAAGCAGACTGGTTCAACGAGACGGCACCGTGCGCGAGGCAGAAATATCTCCGTCTACCCCCGTTCTTTCACTTGTAACGTTAAGCCCACCAGATCGGCCACTAGACCTTTCCACCGATCGACACTTTTATGCAAGAGAGGTTCATGGTTTGATTGAAATCAAGAAATATAAAAAAATAATCAGATGGTTTTAAATTAGCAGCTGCTTGGGAACCAGTGATCGGTCAAATATACAGATACTGTTAGTGTAGTGGGCTTAACGTTACAAGTGAAAGAACGGGGGCAGATGGAGATATTTCTGCCTCGCGCACGGAGCCGTCTCGCTGAACCAGTCTGCTTGTAACAACGGCTGGTGCAACCCGGCCGAAACGTCAAGCCAAAATATAAGGTAAATCGCGTTAATTCCCGATTAAAATATAGGTTGGTCTCATATTGTAGGATAATGTGGGGTACACTTGACAGGAAACCATAGATCTTGCTGAATGACAAATATTTTGTGACAGACTAGTTCTTTCTTAGTTCTTATAATTTTGATTAAAATTAACGGTGTTAGAAATGGGGATGAAATCAAGCACTGCGCAGAGATGACGCCATTCTTGGTGGCATTATTTGGTTTTGGCATAATAAGGTGACAATATTAAGAACTCATTTTTGACAGAATATTTTTGAATATGAAGTTCATATGCCAGGGCATACTCCAGGACACACTGCAGCTGATGTGGATCTAAATGTAACAAGACAAACACTATTTAAAAAAAAAGTGAATAAATGACAAGCCCGCTGAGTTCCTTGCTGGATCTTCTCAGTTGAGGCCACGTTCTGATCAGGTGGTAACTTTAAAAAAAAAATACCGTTCAAAAGTGCTAGCGTTAAGCCTATTGAAATAAACGAATTTGAATTTGAAATATATATATATATCTTTCTCCAAGTAGGAAAAAATAATCAAGGCATAGTTTGTATCATAACTTTATTTACGTATCCCATTTAAATTTTACAATAAATCCAATAAAAATCTCGTAAAAAAACACAAACAAATCAACAATCTTGTGTCACTGTACATTTATAGTATAAGATGTTGTAGTGCAAAGAATTGACATTATCTTAAGTGAAACACAGCCATAGATTAATGTGTATTATTTTATTTATTTACATGGACATCACTATATTCTCTCAAACGTGATGCAAAAATAGATTGACAACTTTCTATTTCTTTGGATTATGATTTGCCAGTTTTGCGATGCATTCGTTTTTCAGATGCTTGTAATAACTTATAGCTTATTAAACGAGATTAGAAACGAACGATTTGTTTACAACATCGATCCAGCCGCAAAATAACTGATTGCCAAAATGATCTGTGCGTTTCTTTGTTATTTGCTAAACACGTGAATCCGCTATTAGGTCTGTTTAAATCACGTATGTTTTAAGCTAGAATGCCAATTCGAATTTTAAATCTGAGCAAGTCCTATTTTTGATAGTTATATTTTTCTTTTTTAAATTTGTGTCCATGTATGAATAACACTGGTTGTATCTGCGCATACGCACATGCAGTATTTTTATGCTATAAAATAACATTTATTTCTAAACCAATATTTAATTATAACTTAATTTCCTATCTACAGTTATAATCCTATTTCTTTTAACGTAAACATCAAGTGTTAGAATGTACAAAAAATAAATACCCTTGATACAATGTATGAGGTTTCTGGGTGTATTCGTACATATAAATTCACATTTTCCTTAATTTCATTTAAATCTACGTAGTTACGCAATAATTTACTTATGAGCTTGTTTTCGAAACTTTTATTTTGTTTTCTTGAAAATATTTGTCTTCTCTTTCATACTATCTATATATAACATCCTTTACGGTAGGTATCTATGGTATTTTTAGTTGAATTCGATTCACGCACAAAATTTGAAACATAAATAATTTGAAGTAAACATTTTTGCTCTAGTTAAGGAGTTGACACACAGTTTGTATAAGCTGTCAAGTAAATGCATTTTTTTTTATTTAGGGTAGTAAGCAACGTAACAAATAGTTATATAATATACGATATAATAAATAACATATAAAACATGGTAAAATAAATAGTATTTCATGTATGAAATATTAGATACAAAAGTATACCAAACAAGATAGTTGTCTATTTTTATGAACCGACCGTTATGCATATATTTTTTTGATATTTTAATCGATCGTTTACTTTAACACATTAACTTAAAAGTAACATTTCTAAAAATAATGTTATTTACATAGGGTAAAAAAAAATATAAAACTCTATTCAGTTTTGGGTGATTTAAACGCCGCCATCTTCGCGCACCTTCTGTGACGTCAGTGTCCGCCACATCGCGATCGGCGCAGATTATAGAGTTTATAATCTTAGCCACGCAATTTTTCAAATCTTATCTTTACTTATATTGCGAAAAATAAAAAAATATGGTGTAGGTGTAATTGTATATATTTTTTAAACGTACATATATTTAAATGACATACATATTGTTATTGTGATATTGCTCTCGTCATCCTTTTGATATTGTCAATGATATATATTAAATCAACTGCTTACTCTATTAAGTTCCTTATAGATAATAGAGTAAGCATATAGCGTGGGATATATAATCCCGCAACAGAATAAAGCCACAGACACCCTAATTAGAATTGCGTGTTATACCTTTATACATACATAAAAATCACGCCTTTTTCCCGTAGGGGTAGACGGAGCCCAAGGGCTGCTTTTCGCCTCCGTGAGAAACGAGACGTGATGGGTGGCAAACCACATCGCCGCCATTTTGGTTAATTAAAAATTATTTATACGATTGACCATTGCGTTCTCACAAATAAGGGGGGAAAGGGAAGGATACGTGTTGTGAAAAGGAAGATTGGCTAGTCAGAGTGGGAAATAGGAAAAGTAAGATATTACCACCCAGGAGGGCAAGGGATGGGACAGTAATAGCTAGGGAAGCCGGGGTCGCATATATACACAAAACAAAGTAGGTACCTAGCTTGTGATTTAATTACGGGTTGTACAAAACTAATATGTCAACTCCTTTACATCATTGGGAACAATCAGTTTCTTTTTTAATCGGCCGTTTTATTTATTTTTTATCTACACTTATAGTTAATATCACCGAATACTGCGTCACACCAAATCTCATAAGCTCGACGATAATGATATTTTATTATAAGTCATTAACAAACTTGTTAGTATTAGCATCACTGTATTATATACTACTGTTGTACCTGAAAAATAAGGATTATTTTTTAATGTACATATATGCTAACGAAGATCCACAGCGTCTTTAAAAGCTTGTTTTTATTTTAAACCCGATTTTATTCTAGGTACATGGGAAGGTCGACTTTTTTTAGTTTAGGTCGACTTTTTTTGCTACTGTAGGGCCAATTGAATAGATCACATTTGAAGTCTGTCAGTTTCATTGTTCTGTCTGTTTCTTTTGTCATTACCTATTACAATAAATATGTAATTGTAATTGAAAAAAGTTAACGTATTGGGCAGTTTTAACTTTAAAAAAATTAATAATATTTTATGCCCGCCGCACTTGGCCAGCGTGGTGGACTATGGCCTAAGCCCCTTCATCTTGAGAGGAGGCCCGTGCCCAACAGTGGGACATAAACAAGGGCTGGTATTATTATTATTATGCCCGCCGTTACAAGGTTACGTTGTACTTAATTAATTGACTCTTACGGAATATATCGCTGTTTATTTTAGGTTTTACTTTCCCGACGCCGAAGTTTCGATTGCTTTGCAGCACCCGTGGTCACGGGCGGACACCCATAAGGTTACGTTGTTAAATTTTGATGATGTGTCAAATGTGGTCTATTAAATTTAGCTTAGTTTAGTTTATTTCCTTTACTTCTTGAGTGCGATCTCACCTGATGGTAATCAGTGACAAAATGGTAGATGATAGCGTCTTTTTTTGCTGACGGGGAGAAAACCTTCAAAAGCTTCTGTGTAAAACTAGTAACACTAAAACTTTCCCTCATCAACGCTGTGAAAAGACTGAGCACTCAGTAGAATCAGCCCTCACTTAAGCGACAACCTAAGCCGAGGCCGTGCCTCCCTGAGGTGCCCTTGAGCTCGTCGCTCCTTCATGTCCATTAAGGCTAGAGTCCTATAAGCGCTCCCCGCCGGACCGGTTGACCGGACAATAGTCCGGTGAAGCTGTAATGGCCATCTGCAGCCAACAGCGTCTATCATTCCCAAAAAAAAGTATGAGCACTTATTTAGGCTTTGGGGCACTCTGGCATAATATTTCGGGGATATTTATACTCACCACTATCATTAGAAACGTATTTCGAAAGTTGTGTGAGCGAGTGTATCGTTATAACTGTTTTTGTTTCGCGCACAACCGGCGGTTCAACTTTCAGGACGGACTCGCAGCGCACGCGCAGCGCGCCGCTCGCCGTGGTGGGGACCCGCAGTCGTAACACCCGCCACGATCTTCTAAGACCGCCGGGCTTGCTGTCTACCACTTCTGTTTTCTGCCACGCTTCTGGCTGTGATAAAAAAAAATGAAACTTTATTTTTAAGGAAAGGTACAGAGATCCATTCGAGAAGTACTTCCTACAAACAGAAGATGGCAGCCATATAACGCTAACTGTGTGTAAACCGATGGTAGATTCAGCTCTATCTTAAACGAGACCCCAAGTCGAGGCCGTGCCTCCCTTGCAAGGGCCGTGCTAGGGCCGTGCAAGGGCCGTGCAAGGGCCGTGCAAGGGCAGGGGATCTAGGAGATTAAGAGCACCTTCCCTTAATCTCGTCGCTTCGCTGCCCTTCAGCCTAGAGTGCTATAAGTGCTGGCCTACTTTTACCCAATAGAGCTGTCACGGCTGTCACTAACTGTGGCCAACAGTAACTTTATTTTTTAACCGACTTCAAAAAAGGAGGAGGTTCTCAATTCATCGTGTATGTATTTTTTTTTTTTTTTTTTTTTTTTAATGTATGTTCCCTCATAACTCCGCCAAATATATGTACCGATTTGGATAATTCTTTTTTGTACATAATGGACGTTCCATCAAGTTGGTCCCATAAATTTTTTATCCCTTATGAACCAGTAGTTCCTGAAGAAACATGAATGGAATGTTAGAATTATCTGGTAAAACGCCTAAAAATAGATGATGTTCTAATCAATAATAGTTATAACTTACAAATATTTATCTATTTCGGTAATTCTTTTTTTATTCGAAAGCATGAACCATTAGGATGGTTCAGTCTGAATTTCATCAAGACCGGATGATAACTTTTTCGAAGAATATGAGTGATGGGAAGGAGATATAACTGGTAGAAACCATAAAATAGATGATGTCTTCGTCTACAAAATGGTCATACACCATCCAGATCATCCTACCGAATTCAATGGTTCCTTTTGAACCCCCGAGCAAAAGCAAGGGGTACAATAAGTTTGACGCCTAAAGCGGTGGGGGGGGGGGGGGGCATAATGTCGTGTCTGTCTGTCTGTCTGTGGCATCACACACACCGCTCAAACGAGTGGACAGATTTGTATGCGTTTTTTTATTTGTAAGCTGGTTTAATCGAGATAGTTCTTAGCGATATTTCATGAAAATCGGTTTCGCTATTTGAAGACCATCAGCTCTTTTCCAAGTCGAGGTAGGGATATTTCGTATACAATGGACATTTTTCATTACTTCTATTAGTCCGTAAGATCTAAAATTTAGAAGATATGTAAATCCGTTGATACTAAAGAAAATGATAACCTTTACCAGGGTCTGATGATGGAGCATGAAAGGTGGTCACAGGATTTCTGCACCAATAAACGTATACCCACTGAGTTTGGCCTCGTTGTGTAGGTCTCGACGAGTAGTTGCTAGAAAAATGGTGATCAGGGTCTGATGATAGAGTAGGAAGGTGGTCACAGGATTTCTGCACCAATATACGTAGACCCACTGAGTTTGGGCTCGTTAGGTAGGTCTCGATGAGTAGTTGCTCGGAAAATGGTTATCAGGGTCTGATGATGGAGCAGGAAGGTGGTCACGGGATCTATGCACCAATAAACGTAGACCCATCGAATTTGGTCTCGATGCGTAGGTCTCGGCGAGTAACTGCTAGAAAAATTATATTCAGAGACTGGTGATAGGAGCAAGCAGGAAGGTCGTAACAGGAACTCTGCTCCATTAAATGTAGGATACACCGAATTTTATATCTATGGTTGGGGGTTTTTAGAAATTTTAAATTTATACCCGTTAGTGATAAAACTATATATTATCCAAATCGGTATATAGTTGAATAAAGACTACTCAAGAGAATATGACTAAAAATAATAAAATAAAATTTTTATAAAAAAAAATAAACCGACTTCAACAGACACCATGAACACTAAAAAGTGAAAAATAATTTAAATATTATTGAAGTTGGTGCTCAAATAAACACGATACGTACGCTACCACTCGAATCGTCTGACCAGCACCAACTTCAATAATATTTAAATTATTTTTCACTTTTTAGTGTTCATGGTGTCTGTTGAAGTCGGTTTATTTTTTTTTATAAATTTTTTTTTTAAATTCAACTTTGATTGGTGTTAGTTGCCAGCGGTAAGCAAGATCGCTTTCTATGAAGAATCAGTGCGCTGGTGGCTGAGGGACGATCGTTCTCTCCCTTTTTTTATACTACCAAGGTGGCAAGCAAGCATGCGGCCCGCCTGATGGTAAGCAGTCACCGCAGCCTATAGACGATAGCAACACCAGAAGAATAACTAGCGCGTTGCCGACCCTTAAGACATTAGATATTAAGTCTTTGTGTCCTGTAATTTCACCAGCTGCAGTGCCCCTCACGCCGGAACACAGCAATGCTTACGCACTGCTTTTTGGCGGCAGAATATCTGACACTGCGGTGGTACCTACCTGGACGGATCCTTGCACAAGGAACCTACCACCTAGTAAAGCCTACCTACCTTACCTTTAGCCTACCTTTTGCCGTTGGACAGCGATACCTCTGACACAGTGTCCTTTTACATGTATTATAATAAGATAATGCAATTTCAAGCACAGTATTACTGCTCTCTTTAATCTATTATTACATAACAATTAATATGTATTATATAATATCCAGGGACAACCCACACACTGTCAACCCAAACTACTCGTAGATAGAGCCTGTGTGCCTGGTAACCAGACAACTGAAAGAAATACTTAAATACTTCCTTTTTTCGTAGGTAAATACATAGGAACGTAATATAGATAAATGACACCCAGACATATCAAATGAAATCAATCATTTATTTGAAATAGGCTTAACGCTAACGCTTTTGAACGGTCAACTTTTTTTTAAAAGCTACCACCGGGGTCCCAACGCGGCCTCAACTGAGAAGATCCGGCAAGAAACATGCTTGTCATTTTTTCACTTTTTTTAAACAGTGTGTCTTGTAACAATTAGATCAGCATCAGCGACAAAAGATCAAATAAGAAGGGACAAAAATACGACGAAAGTACAACAAACTAAAAGGCCATAAGATGAAAATCGAACCCAAGACCTATTGGGTAACGGCCAGAAACTCAACTGAGCCCATTGGTCATTGTCCCAAACATACTTTTTTTGTTAACTTATTCCTAAGTTGAGACCAATTAAATGTTCAAGTGTACCTACTGCCCTTCAGACTACTCCATATTCATATTTAATATGGAAATGTCAAAGTTTGAAATATTATAGGTACACCTTTCTGTTATTGGCGAAACGATTTTCATTGTTCGCGAACTGATTACTTAAAGGTTGCTATTTTAATCCTAAGTTAAGTCACGGTTTTAGTAAGGGTACAATTCACCTATCTTCTATGTAAGTAGATTATGTACTTCTAAATTGCATCATAAACTTTCTTTATAGTATTTAGTTACTTAACACAATGTATTTAGAGAAGCCTAATTGTAAATATAAAGTCTCTGAACAAGGAATAATGGCGCTTTTTGGTGAAATATAATAGTCATTTTAGAAGGTAATTAGCGAAGATTTAACGGTTACCTTGGCTACTTAGCGTTACTTAACAATGATACAAGTTTAAATGCAATAATAGCAGTGCCTAGTATAAAGCACTGAGTGAGGCAACAGCAGGTTTAATACTGGTCATAAAAGATTAACCACCCGCATTGTCGTGGTAGTGCTAAATTAAATAATCATTTGCAGAACTAATTATAATAGCACAAAATACCAGAATGTGAACAAACAAAGTGGTTACATTAAACTCATAAAATATAAACATAATGTATATTTTTAACCGACTTCAAAAAAGGAGGAGGTTCTCAATTCGTCTGTATATATTTTTTTTTTCTATGTATGTTCGCGCATAACTCTGGCAATTATGAACCGATTTGAAAAAATCTTTCTTCCATCCATTCTTTAATCCGTTAATTGGGTCCCATAAAAAAAATATTGCTTAGTAATAAGTAGTTCCTGAAAAAAGAAGAATGGTGACTGCGCACTGAGAGCTGCAAGAAAGCCTATATAGATGACGTTTTAGTCGCTCGGACTCGCTCGGTCGGACAAAAATGGTCATAACTCTGGAAAATATTTACCAATTTCAATGATTCTTTTTTTATTCGAAAGAAGAAACCACTGTATTGAATCTGTATGAATTTTATTACAACCGGATAAGAACTTCCTGGAGGACCATGAACGATGTGGAGGAATTTATCTGGTAAAAACCATAAAACTGATGTTCTCCATTACATTGCTCTGACAATTATGAACTGATTTCGATGATTCTTTTTTTATTCGAGAGAGTAAACTACTATGATTTATCCAAGGCTTTTGACTGCGTAGTTCACGACACGATGGTCAGGAAATTACGCCACTATGGTGTAAGGAATAAAGCTCTAGACCTTCTGACTTCATATTTGAATAATAGAATTCAGAGGGTCGATGTAAACGGTAAGAGATCTCCAGGTTCCGTGGTCTCCCTGGGCGTTCCTCAAGGTTCAATATTAGGCCCATTTTTGTTTTTAATATATATTAATGACTTACCCTACTTCGTGGGGGACAAACTTAATATTGTATTGTTCGCGGATGATACATCTCTTCTATTTAAAATTAAGCGTAAACTCCATGATTATGACGAAGTGAACAATGTACTTTCTATGGTTGTCCATTGGTTCAATGTTAACAATTTAAAACTTAATGAGACCAAAACTAAATGTATGAAATTTGTAACTCCTAATGTGAGACAGCTGGCAACCAATGTAGAAATAAATGGAGCAGCGTTGGACCTTGAGGCGTCGACTGTGTTTTTAGGTATAACAATTGACGCCAAACTACAGTGGGGCCCACAAATTAAGAAGTTGTCGGGTAGGCTAAGTTCCGCGGCTTATGCAGTCAAGAAAATTAGACGTTTAACTGATGTTGAAACCGCTAGAATTGTTTATTTCAGCTATTTTCACAGTGTTATGTCATATGGCATATTACTGTGGGGATCTTCTGCAGAACTTAATACTATTTTTATTCTGCAGAAAAGAGCTGTGAGAGCCATTTACAATCTGGCTCCTATTGATTCACTTAGAGAGAAATTCAAAGAGATAGATATTCTAACGGTTGTGTCACAATACATATTTGAAAATTTAGTTTATGTTAAAAAAAATATCAGTTCTTTTAAAAAGTATAGTGATACACATAATATTAATACCCGGAACAAACACGATCTTGTTGTACATGCCACGCGTCTCCACAGAACAGGCAAATCGTTTATGGGCCAAAGTATACGCTTTTATAACAAACTGCCACAGGATATCCGAGATCTTCCAATAAAGAAATTTAAACCTTTGATAAAAAGCCGTTTGTCAAAAAAGGCTTATTATAAAATCTCGGATTACCTGGAGGATAAAGCTGCGTGGGCTTGAACTGCTCAACTCATGCAAGCCTAGAAGTTTAAGGCTGACATAAGTATAATTTGTAAAACTATTTAAAAAAAAAAAAAAAATGACAAAAAAAAGACAAGCCCGCTGAGTTTCTTGCCGGATCTTCTCAGTAGCGGCCGCGTTACGATCCGGTGGTAGTTTGTAAAAATGATTTTTGTGTAAGTGCCTCCGTGGGGCCTATACATAATAAAGATATTTTGACTTTTTTGACTTTTTTTTTTTTTGATGTTTCCATGCAAATTTCATTACGACCGGATATTTTTTTCTGAAGAAACATGAATTATGTAAAACTATGTAGACGATAATGTGATCATAACCTACCTAGATAATTTTACGGTTTTCGATGGTTCAATCTTTATATGAAAATATCACTAAAATGTTTAAAATAAAATCTTTTTAAAAAAAAATTGAACTGATTGAAGTTGGTGCCAAATATACACAGCAGGTACGCTAACACCAACTTCAATAATATTTAAATTATTTTATACTTTTCAGTGATATTGAAGGCGGTTCAATTTTTTTTTTTAAAGATTTTATTCAGTTAATGGCCGATGGCTCGGATGCGCACAATAGCGCGATTAGGTGGTCAGGCGGCGAGGGATTACGATCTTTCATTTGATACCCATAATCATGTTTTTGAAAGTAAATTATAAATACAAAATGGTGGCTGTCAGATGACATGTTAGTTTAACAAATATATGTTACTAGCTGACCCACGCAGCTCCGCCTGCGCTGTTTTTACGTTAACTAAACTTTTAATAACAGACATTCGCATCGAATACATAACCTCCTTTTTTATAGTCGGTTAAAAACTGGGACCCACTTTTTACTTGCTCTCCAAAGCACGGACCCGTTTAGTTCAAATGGCGTTAAACGGTCACCCATCTATTTAATGACCTTACCTAACGTTGCTTAACCCGATCGATTACAAAACCTTGATGACTCTCTATGAGTGTTCCCTTACTAATATTTATTATATTATAAAGAAAAATTGATAAAATCTGACCAAGCGTATAACCAAGTACCCATTTTGACTTTAATCCCCTCTCCCAAAAGAACCGTGCTAGATTACGGGATAAAAAGTATCCTATGTCCTACTTCGTATTATCCATGTTCGTAGTAAGATCTCAAATCATGCCGAGTTTCATTTGAATCCATTCAGTGGTTTCGGCGTGATGCTCAGCCGTGATACAGACAGACAGACAGGCAGACAGACAGACAGACAAAAATTTAAAAAATTACATTTTCGACCTCAGTATCGGTTATAGAATGCCCTCCAAATATAATTTTCTAAATATCTTCAATGTACAGAATTGGACCTGTTACAGTTTTATTATAAGTATAGATATTCTACTGTCCCACAATTAAGATAAAATTAAGTCAAAATTAATCGGGCCGTTTTGGATGTAGGCCATGGCAAAGTAATAGAAACATAGCCCTTTTTTGGGGCATACCGAAAACTTCTTTTTCTGTAACGGATTATAATTTTGCACTACGTTTTTCGGTAGATTAGAAGTACGAATTAACTTCGTCAATCACAGCGATATGACGTTACTATAATAGGCTATTAGATTATCAAAAAATATTGGACCGTATTTTTTCTTTTGTCGCTTAAACAAAAAATGACAAAGACGTAGTGCTTTGAAATGTCACGTGACGTCACCCCGGTATAGAATTTTTACTGACGCGTGACGTCAAGAGCCCCGACTCCCGAACTTAGACACTCTATATCTTTGGCAATTTTTATTGATTTGTTAAATAAAAAAATACGTGTCCAATATTTTTTGATAATCTAACTGATGGACTAATTAGCATTATTATTTTTTTACCCAGTCTTCATCCCCATTAAAAAAACTTGTACGATGCTAAGTACAAGTTTTTAGAGACCGATATTTGAACACTAACGCACTAAACTTCCCCTTCACTAATCGCGAAACAATAAATGCACACAAATTGACGGGCCTGTTGGTCTAGTGGTTACTGACCCTGTCTGCTAACCAACAGGTCGTGGGTTCGATTCCCACCAAGTGTCTGGGTGTTTTATCTATATAAGTATGTATTTACAAAAAAAAAAGTATATAAGTATTAGTATCAGTTGTCTGGTTTTCATAGTACAGGCTCTGCCTAGTTTGGGATCAGATGACCGTTTGTGAATTGTCCCAGGATATTATTATTATTATTAAATGTAATCTGGAGGTGTCTACAACAGCCACCTAAATCGGTTAATCGTTATTCATTCAGCAAAATAGAATCGAGTATAATTCGATTCACATATTTATGATAACAGCGCGCTCACAACGCGGCTCAATTGATCGTTTTCAATCACATCTATGAATACGGTGCCTAATCCCTTAAAATTGGATTCCTGTACGGTATGAGAGCAAACAGATCCAACTTAGTCTATGTACCCAATGCATTGTAGGCCTGAATAGATGTATGTATGTATACGATGTATTTGAGTAATACCCTTGTGGACTAGAATTATATAAGGTTTCAGATTTAGATTTAAGTCTATTATTCTCTCTTGTTCGGGCTTATAATCCCAAAAGTAATCATAATAAAACAATAGAGCTCTAGGCTAGGCAATTACTTTAAAGAGGGTGTAATAAATAAATTCAAAAGTTAGTCTAACAAAAGAAAATCGTAAAAGGTGGTTGCTTTTTGTTTTAATTTCATTTGTAATTGTTGTATAGCTGAATTAGGTAGACTTTTTGACTAAAATTTATTTAGAGGCGATACGAAAACTAATCCAGGAGTAAAAAGCCTTGTCGTATTTGGAAATTTTACGGGACTGGTTGGGTTCGTTAGAAGTAAAATATTATGAGTATGTACAAAAAAATAGTTATTAACGTGTCTAATAAAATGTATTGTAAAATAAATACCTTTTGTTTAATCATCATTAGCAGCAGATAGACGTCCACTGCTGAACAAAGGCCTCCCCCTTAGAACGGAGAGGTTGCCATAATCGGCTTGTGGATAGGTGGAAGATAAATCGAAAAAAAGACGCTACTGCGCATCTTCCTGTTCTCGCTTAGTCGCCTCTTACTACACACAACGAGACTTGATGAGGGGGATGCAATTCTAACCCGGCACGCCACGGGTTGGCCACCCCTTTTGTTTATTAACAGTGTGAAAAATATATACTTTTTAATACCTATCAGCTTGAAACCATCAAAAAACATACTGAACACCAATCTCCAAGTTCTACCTAAATAGCAGTAATAAGATTTGCTAATAGCATTAAAAACAATTGTATTTGCTTTCAAATTGCGATCCGATTTCAGGTAGAACGGTTAAACTAAACAAATCGAGAGCGTCGTTAGCTATGTACACCAACCTTTTGTAGCTCCTCGTCGATGTACCAATTAATTTCTGATGGCGGCAACGAAAAGTCAGACGTGCAGTTCAAGAATATTTGCTCCCCGGGTTTTAACACTTTCGGCGCTCCAATTATCAGCGGGTCTTTCTCTGGCATAGCTGAACACAAAGTGAATTTGAATACAAACAACACAGCAAGGGAATGCAAAATCACAAATGAATATATTCATAGTTCTAAGTAAGTTTACGAAAATGGAAAACTTAACCATATCTTTATAATAATTGTGACCAGCCGCGGTTGCGCCCGGCCCTTTCAAGATTCTCAACCTAAAAGTTTGTATTCATGTACCTCATGGTACGAACCTTTCGGAATATGTTTTCTAATTCAGTGAAAACCTCATCAAAATTTATAGCGTTATTTAAAAGTTAAGCTGACAAACAGTCGCATGCGATAGAAACTCTGTTTTATATTTATGTTACGGTTTAAATGTCACTGTAGCTGATTAAATTACTTGGCTATAGGGATTGGCAGACAAGTGACAGAGTGATGAAGCTCTTCCTTATCAGCGTGTCGCTTATCACCAGATGAACGTCATGAATCATAATGATTTCTGATATTTACGCGAATACTACACATTGAAATGAAACAAATTTTACGGATTATATCGCGGTTTATTCTTGATTTTAATTACCCGACGTTTCGAATACTTTACAGCATTCATTTCCGTGATAAACATAGTCAAATCCAAATGCAAGACCTCAAGATACTGTAAGCTCTTTCTGCGTAGATCGGACTAACAATAATAATTAGAAGACCTGAGGGTACCCTAAGACAACTATGACATTTGGACAGCTACCACCTCAGTCCGCCCGTGACCATGAATGCTGTAAAGTATTCGAAACGTCGGGTAATTAAAATCAAGAATAAACCGCGATATAATCCGTAAAATTAGTTTCATTTCAATGTCATGAATCATCATCATCATCGTCATGAATAGACATTCATAGTGAGAAGACTCTCCTATTATCCTTAAAAAAAATTGTTAAGCTTTAGTACCTATATATGTACCTATTTGTAGCAGTAACAGCTCAGTGGGCGAATGCTTGCCTTGGAAATAGGGTGCGCAGTTTCGAACCACGGCACGCACCTCTGATTTCTTTAATTAATCATGTGCGAATCGTTTTTGTGCGATTGTTACTAGCTTTAGGTGAAGGAAAAAATCGTGAGGAAACTTGCATGTCTGAGGAAGAAATGACGTAGATCGACGACGATACGACCAGCGTAGTGAACTATGACTTAAGCCCTTTCATCTTGAAGGGAGGCCTGTTCCCAATAGTGGGACATTAACAAGGGCTGGTATTGAACATTAAATTTAAATGTAATCTTTGTTCTTAATTTAAGCTCACCAACAACAGTCATATGCTTCGTCTCCCTTGCTATTTGGAACCTCGGACCTTCCGTGGAGATCTCGCAGGTGTAAGACGCCCTTGTTGAGATGGGAGGCAGCAGGATACGCACCACGCAGTGGTCTGCGTAGCAGTCACCGCCTTGCACGTTCACATCTGATATGTTGAAGAGGCGGATACTAGGCTGGTGACAAAAAAAAGTATGACCAACAATTCATAAAAATAAAACAAATGGTGATGAGAATATGTTATTCATACGCAATTCTATAATTGCAGACAGCATTATCCCATTGATAAGAGGTGATATTACCGTCTTCGAGTTAGGTACCAGGTTATTTTGACCAGCCTTCTTCTCCGGAGCCATTAGCCTCCAACATATTTGTATTTATTATCACTCTCAAAGCGACGCATTGCGATGCCAAAATATTTGCTATCAGATGAGACTTTTAGTGTGACATACAGTTACATTTTATGCCAACAATAGGATCAAGATTTTTTTTTTTAAATCGAACCGACTTCAACATCACTGAAAAGTATAAAATAATTTAAATAGTATAGAAGTTGGTATGGCGCACCTGCTGTGTATATTTTGCACCAACTTCAATAATATTTAAATGATTTTATACTTTTCAGTGATATTGAAGTCGGTTCGATATTTTTATTTTAAAAGATTTTATTTTAAACTTTTTAGTGATATTTTCATAAATAAAAATTGAACCATCGAAGACGGAAAAATGATCTAGATAGCTTATGATCACATTATTGTCTACATAGTTTTACATAAATGTTTCTTCAGAAAAAAAAAATAACCGGTCGCAATGAAATTTGCATGGAATCATCATAGTAGTTTACTCTCTCGAATAAAAAAAGATTCATCGAAATCTGTTCGTATTTGTCAGAGTAATGTAATGTACTCGTAGAACATCAGTTTTATGGTTTTTACCAGATAAATTCCTCCACATCGTTCATGGTCCTCCAGGAAGTTCTTTTCTGGTTGTGATAAAATTCATACAGATTCAAAACAGTGGTTTCTTCTTTCGAATAAAAAAAGAATAATCAAAATCGGTATATATTTGCCAGAGTTATGACCATTTTTGTCCTTAAAAAGCGACATAAAGTCATCGTTTAAGCTTTCCTGCAGGTTTCGTGCGCAGTCCCGATACTTGTTTTTTTCAGGAACTACTTATTCGTTATTATATACGTAGGGTGTGTAGGTATAATTCCGAAATAGAGAAATGAATTTATTGAATGCACTTCTAATATCGTAGCATATTTGAAGTCATATATGGATCAAAACACGGCCTAAACAAGAAGATCCAACAGGAAACTTCTAGAAATATGGTAAAAAACGCAGTTTAGAATTAAAAGAAGTAAGAAAAAGGCTGACGAAGGGAGATCTCCTCTATCACTAAATCGCAAAATATTCAACATATGTATCTTGCCCGTCCTAATTTATGGTGCTCAGACGTAGTCACTGACTGAATCTCAAAAGTCCAAGCTCAAGGTTTGTCAAAGAGCGATGGAGCGCAGTATATTGGGCATAAAATTGTTAGATCGGGTCTGGAACACCAGATTGCGAGCCAAAACGGATTTAATAGATGTGGGCTACAAAAAAAGTGAAAAAAGTGGGCAGGGCACGTAAAGCGCATGAATTTAAAGAGATAGTCAAAAATCGTCACTCAGTGGACTCCTGTAAATGGGCGAAGATGTGACGAGTTGAATGCCTTTGAAACGGAGTGGGCGGATATCGCTATGGACTGGGGTAGGTGGAAGTGTATGGGGGAGACCTTTGCCCAGCAGTGGGACACAACAGGTTAGAAAAAAAGGGAATGTGTTGAAGACCTGGGTTGTGTGTTGTTTTATTATACACTAGCTGACCCACGCAGCTCCGCCTGCGCTGTGTTTACGTTAACTAAACTTTCAATAATATACATTCGCATAGAATACAAAACCTCCTTTTTTAATGTCGGTTAAAAAACTTGGACCCACTTTGTACTTGCCCTCCGAAACACGGAGACGTTTAGTTCAAATGGCGATCACCCATCTATTTAATGACCTTACCTAACGTTGCTTAACCTGATCCATTTCCAAACATTGTTAATAACTGTCTATGAGTGTTCCCTTACAAATATTTATTATAATTATAATGAAAAATTGTTAAAATCGGACCAAGTACACATTTACACCCAAGGGAACCGTGCCGAATGTCGGGATAAAAAGTATCCTATGTCCTACCTCGGAGTATTAACTCAAATCATGCCAAGTTTCGTTTCAATCCATCCAGTAGTTTCAGCGTGATGCTCAGCCGAGATACGGACAGACAGACAGACAAAAATAAAAATAAATACATTTTTGGCTTTAGTATCGGTTATAGAATACCCTCCAAACATAATTTTCAAAATATCTTCAATGTACAGAATTGGACCTGTTACAGTTTTTAACCGACTTCAAAAAAGGAGGAGGTTCTCAATTCGTCTGTATATATATATTTTTTTTTCTATATATGTTCGCGCATAACTCTGGCAATTATGAACCGATTTGAAAAAATCTTTCTTCCATCCATTCTTTAATCCGTTAATTGGGTCCCATAAAAAAATATTGCTTACGAATAAGTAGTTCCTGAAAAAACAAGAATGATGACTGCGCAGGAGAACTGCAGGAATGCCTATATAGATGACTTTATGTCGCTTTTTACGGACAAAAATGGTCATAACTCTGGCAAATATTTACCAATTTCAATGATTCTTTTTTTATTCGAAAGATTGAACCACTGTGATTAATCTGTATGAATTTTATCACAACCGGCTAAGAACTTACTGGAGGACCATGAACGATGTGGGCGAATTTATCTGGTAAAAACCATAAAACTGATATTCTCCATTACATTACTCTGACAAATATAAACCGATTTCGATGATTCTTTTTTTATTCGAGAGAGTAAACTACTATGATGATTCCATGCAAATTTCATTACGACCGGATATTTTTTGTGAAGAAACATGAATTATGTAAAAGTATGTAGACGATAATGTGATCATAACCTACCCAGATCATTTTACCGTTTTCAATGGTTCAATCATTATTTATGAAAATATCACTAAAAAGTATAAAATAAAATCTTTTAAAAAAAAAAATTGAACCGACTTCAATATCACTGAAAAGTATAAAATAATTTAAATATTATTGAAGTTGGTGCCAATTATACACAGCAGGTACGCTAAAACCAACTTCTATAATATTTAAATTATTTTATACTTTTCAGTGATATTGAAGTCGGTAAAATTTTTTTTTTAAAAAGATATTTATTATAAGTATAGATTATTTGAGAGGAGTTCATCCTCTGAGATTCCTGTAGGGATCTACAGCGGAGGCCATCTCTTTTGGGACCCCTTTAACAGAAATGATCCACTAGATACGTGTCGATTTTTCTCGTCCAAAAGAACAGAGAGATGACAAAAGTCCTCAAATATATCACAAATAGAATCGGAATTGAACATCAGTTTCAAATCAACTTCTTATTTTTTACCAAATAGGTACTAACCAGTAATCCCCAAGACGCTTATCAAGCTTGGGGATTATGGCAACCCCTCACTTCTCCTTAGAAGTTAACCCCTTGGTTTATTCAGCAGTGGACGAAATTTGGCTGCTGTTGATGATAAGTCAGTGCTTGACTACAGTGCGAAACAATTAGCGAAAGCACACTAGCTTATTAAAAGCCTATCCATTCTAGCCTTGAAGACATCCGCAGTGTAATCGTACGGGTAGACCGACGCAGGAAAATTGTTCCATTCCTATTCTATCATACACAAATAGAATCTGTTAACACATTACCTATACATTATTTTCCGCACCGTCAGAACTCGTTTATATTGATGTTTGAAGTTCAAGGCCCTCCTTTATTGAGCTGTACTTCTTTGACAATAGCTGTATCATGTTCGGCTTTCAGGTAATGGAACCATTAATACTGACAATAGAAAGGAGGCGTGAATCGAAACGAAGTAGCCACCCACGAATTCAGTATTCCCAACAATGGGGTGGTAAAAATAAATCTATGAATTCGATTTGGATCGCAACTTTGTTCAATATTCGAACAATGCCTTTTTCAAATGACTATTTTTGAGTCAATATAGAAGGGCAAAATACATTGAGAGAATAGAGGTACTTGGCCTCTATGCTTGTGTTTTTAAAACTTGTGCAATTCCATGGCTGTATCATCATCACCTCATCATCAGTTAGGATTTGCGCTGGTTTATATTCATCACCGATTGCGCCAGAGTTTCTTTGCGCGACAGAATCCGGAATGCCGAAGAACCAAGGTCACCGACATAGCTCTTAAAATCGGCAAGTTGAAGTCGCTCGGAGAACCGATAACCGTTGGGGAAGAAAGGTTCTCGAGTGGTGACCACGATCCGGAAGACGCAGCGTAGGCAGGCCTCCCACTGGGTACACAGATAACATTGTGCGCGTCGAAGGTAACCGATGGATGCAAATAGCCAATTGTCGTCCATTGTGGCGTTCGAAGGGGGAGGCCTATGTTCAGCAGTGGACGTCTTCCGGCTGGTGATGATGATGAGATCGCGCCTAAATATTTCAAATAGATTTTTTTTTGTACTCGCGGGGCGGGCCTTCGATAGGTCCCCGGGACCTATTAGGGTCAACCGGGGTATGTGGAATTCTTATCCAAACCTCCACCTGGGCCTGAGAACTGGGCTCTCTAGTAGGATCAGCACCAAGAGCCCCTCAGTGTAATGTCTTTGCAACCGCCGCCGGGAGCGCATTGCAGCCCCCCGGGAACCTGACACGGTGCTCACGACGTTATCGCCTATACAGGCTGTTTAAAATTGTCAATTGGCATGGGGAATATTTGCATTGCTGGTATAAATTAGGAAACATATTTATGAGATATTCAAGAAACTAGTTGTGGGGTGTCCGAGTAAGAATAACACCCACCCATCTCCCACGACGTTATCGCCTATACATGGTGTTTAAAACCCCCTGTCCGATTTGCTTCGATAATATTTGCATTGCTGGTATAAATTAGGAAACATATTTATAAGATATTCAAGAAATTGGTTATACACTTGTATTGCGACACCAAACAATGCCCTTAGCGATCGGACAGGGTTTTACTAACACTCTATATTTACGTAAAACAATTGAAGTTAGTCCATACCTCCTGAGTGGGGACGTATCTGAAAATTTCATTAGCGTCGCGGTACCATTTGAGCGAGTGCAGTTTTTGCTCCTCCATCATGAAGTGGCAGCTTAGCTCGGCCGCGCGCCTCGGGTCAGCGTACAATGGAACTTTCAGCTGAGCTACGTCGTGTGCTGACGTTATTGCTGCGAACGAAACAAAAAATATAATCCCTTCATTGTATTTCTATGTTCATTTCTTTATGAATTTATGTACTAAATGTGATTGTAGTCTAGAAGCGAGAGACTTGACTTGAGCGCCGTGCGGTAATCCATATCGCTTTCAGTGAAGAAACATTCTGGGGGTTTTCTGCGTAAGGGACTATCAAGATAGGTATCACCACCGTATTAATTATTCCGCCAAGCAGAAATGTGCAAACATTGCTGTGTTCCGATGTGATGCTGGTGAAATTACCAGACCCAAGTAGTTTTGTGGCGAGCGGGCAGAGCACTGCAGTTATCTATACAGTGTGATCAGATTCAAATTGATCATTATGCTAGCCGCCATGCCAAATTCTGCTAAATTCTACTAAACTTTTTGAAAAAAAAAACATAGCTTTAATTCTGCTAATTATTTTTCATTACCTACTTTACCTATGGAAAATAAATAAAAACACTTAAAAAAACTGACCGATGACTGTCCAGAATACCCAATAATACTTTTTTTGTGCTTTACTGAAGTAATAGGAGTTTATATAACCTTTAAAACAAAAAGACTTGCCACGCTTGAACCTTATTTCTTAACACATGCTTTTAAGAAGTGGTATTTATTTAAAACATACAGGGGCCCAACTGTCACCTCTATTAGCAGCGCTAATACAATATTAGATCGACTTTTCCTACTGGTACGTCCAAAAACTAATGTTATTTGGGTGCTTAAATAACATTGTTTTCTAAGAAGTTTTGGTTAAATTAATGTTAAATTCTTTACTCAAGAAGCATTACAACTTACTGTGACGTGGCTTTTGATAGCCAACAACGCTAACAATATTGTTTTTCTTGTCAAAATTAGCCGTCATACAAAAGTTGCTCGGAGGCGACTGCAATAACATTATTTTGTAAAATTCTATATGAAAAACGCTGAGTTACTTACAAAAAATAGTTTTGGGGACATTTAAAGTTAGTGAAACTTATTTATTTGTATAAATATTACTTTAGTATCTACGTGTGTGTAATAAGTAAGTTTGATTTCAGATGGTGATCAAGCAAACGAATTATTTCAGTTTTTGGATGCTTTTTACGCTGAAACTAATAATAAACGAAAGCTGCGACGTATGCAGCTTCGTGAGTGACCACTTTACTTAAGTTGAAGCCAAAAAACACGGACTTAAAGAAACTAACGCATAATCCAAGCTAACGCCGTAAATCTCCGTCTGATGAAGAAGCCGACAACAATAGACTTGACGATTTGTGCAAATAATAAGTGTAGATAATATTATAGTTGTGAATCTCATGAAACTTGTATGTATACCAGTGGACTATAAATCATCCAGATATTGCTTCCCAATATTGGATGCAACATCCGATTGTATCAAAGCTTGCTATAAGCATAGTGTAATACACAATTTGTGCAGCTTACATAACTGTGAAACAACGAAGTTGTGATTCGTGAACAACAATACCAGCGAATAGTCAGAAAGAAATTTATATGGCTCTGCAGCAGGGTTTATCGGTTAGCGATTCCCCCTGGTTCGGAGACTGTTGTAGTTTGATATTAATATACCGCTTTTATTTTCATTTTGGTTAGGTATTTATTTATCTAATACATAAGTAACTAACTACTATAATAGTTATAAGTCTAAGGTTATAATATAATAATACTGGGACAATCCACACACAGTCATCCAATGAAGGCAGAGCCTGTACTATGGTAAGCAGACAACTGATACAAATACTTACATACTTTTTATTGTAAATACATCCTTTAATAGATATAAACAACACCCAGATAAGGGGAAATGTGCCCATAACCTATTGGGTAGCGGACAGGGCACAGAACATTATTACTCTAAGGGCCAGGGTGTCCTACCACTAGACCAATATCTAGTAGTCAGTAACTCATAGTGTACATACTTTAATACATAAGATAATTTATAAATATTGATGTAAATATGCAATAAAACATGTGCTTTTTAAGAGATTTTTATTTTATTTCAAATTGTCAATAACAGATTAATACTATGCACTACTTACATGTTTTTACCAATAACATGTACTTTACTTATATACTTAGCTCATTTAATAATGATAGATTACCTAAAGGTATGCTTAAATAAACAAAACTCAGATACTAAACAGCAAGAAAATCAAAGTAAGTATAAGTTAACATTTTTTGAAACCGGGTTGCAGTCAAACAAGGCTGGTTTGCTTTTATTATAGAATCTTCATGTTATATTATGGTCGAGGCCTACTTACACACACAAATGTTTAATGCTGTTGTATGTACTTAGTCCCTCCTTAGTACAGAGTTGCTAAGTGAATAGGATCCTATTCAACAATAATTATTATATCTGCGGCACACTATGATTAGAAATAAAGTATTGATGGATGGACTAAGGTACCACAATCTACCCCTTTGGTAGCCCGCACACTGTCAACAATATTGTCAATATTCTACAACCCGTATGATTTAAGTGTGCACCTGGCGGTGTGAACTTGCAATCCAGTGAGGTGCACAGTTAAGTCGGACGGGTTGTAGAATATTGACAGTGTGCGGCTAGCCTTTGGGTAAATTAATCTGCTATTTGTCAGAATTTATAGCCTATAATGCATTAAAATTACTATTCCGTCGTTTGAACCGTATGTGAACTCAGAATAATTATGATGAAATTTTTGTTTACTGGGATCACTGCACTGGGATCTAACAAATCCTCTTGAGTTTGTTGATATTTAAGTATTTTAAGTCCTAGCCCTGCTGCAGTGGCTCAAACAGCTAGCAGCAGCTGTTATTGCATTCATTGTTAACTCTTTCAGCATCACGTTTCGGAGGCGGCGACGTATGATGATAGTATTGAACTTTACTTCTGCAAGATGAATAATAAAACACGATTTAGCTTACACGTAATCATTTCATTAATAGAAAATACATATTCATTGTTTTAAAATTATGTTCAACTATGACTAATCCTTACCTTGTTTCCATAGCGAAAATTGTAATTCTATGAACACAGTTTGTTTGCCGCTTAATTATGCCGCCATAATTTTTCGCTTAGGTACTAATTCCATTTGTTTTATCTCATTTGTTTAGGCACCGAAAATTAAAACTTGAGATAAATAAATATTAAATACCTATGTATTGTCTCCGTCCGTCCCAGTGCCAATGTCTGTGTTGCCAGCAGATGAATCGAATGGCCGAAAGCCGAAAGCTTTACGGGAAAGGGCCGATTTTTTGTAGGAAAGGCCGAATATAAAAGATCATTGCCCAAATGCTTTGGACGGAGAATTATTTCTTTTGTCATTATATTCAATGTATGTACTATTTCTTTGGCACGATTGCTTATCTTAATGGTTTCTAACTTGCATATTGTTAGATTCGCATTAGTTGTGTATTTGCATCCTGCGACTTGTATAATGTCAGCGGTCACTCTAGTGGTAGACCTGCTTATTTTTGTTGTCTGGGAGGAAACTTTCAAAACGTTTTCCTTACGGTGCAGGCCGGGGGATGTGGGATTTTTATCCACTAAAACTTTCCCGGTGGCCTTCATCGACGCTGTAGAACTTTGGGCACACCGATCGGACCTCACCAGAATCCCTCCAACACCGGACGCTTGCTAGAGCACCCGTCCCTCCCGGGAAACAGAGAAAACAAGGTCTCCCGTCCCCTGCACCGTCGCGTTACTTGCGACAACGCAGGATCTACACCGCGACGTCGCCTGCCTCGGATTGGTTACCTTGGACCTAAGAAACTTCCTTCCAGATTGTCCTCAGTGCATCATTCTTCGAATAATGTGGCCTGCCCATTGCCACTTCAATCTCGTCAAAAAACTCCAAGCGTAGGTTGTTGCATGACTTTGAGCACCCACAGAAATCTAAATAACGTGGTGGCCCATGTTATTTAGATTTCTGTGGGTGCCACACTAAACCAATAGAAATATGACAATCAAACCAATGTTTTGGATGGATTTGCTCAAAGCCGATGGCTGCCAACGTACATTCCGAAAGGCCGAAAATTGTTCGCCTAAGGGCCAATCTGGCAACATTGGTGTGCCCACTTTTTTGTTTTAGAGTTCCGTTCCAATTCACTTTAAATTTACTTATCTAAATATCGGCATAAATATTATGTAATTTTCTTTTTCTTTTTACATTTTGAAGTTATACAATTGTACATAATAAATATATGAATAATTATTAAACTAAAAGAACTTTTAAATATTTTATTAAAGCAAATATTCTTACACATAATTTATTAATGTTTCTCCCCAAAATCGTAATTTGGAACGTCATATGAAAGAGAAAGCGCTACGTGCTCGCGTATAGCGTCATTTCTTTCTGACCTCAGCAGGCCATAGACAATTTGTATTATATCCTTTATTCTTTTCCGCACTATTTGGTTTTGTATTAACCATGTTCAGCGTAGGTCACAGTATTTTTAAGAGTAAAGTGAATATAAGCTCAAAACAAAACTCAATTGAATTAATGTTATTTCATTAAAGGTGACAGTTGGGGCCCAGGTACTTAAAGGTGGCCTGTCAAACAAGAAATTAGATATATGTATAAAAAGTGGCAGATTTTATTACGCGGTATTTGCAACTATTCAAGTAAAATTTAGTTAATGTGTTCAGTTATTACTAAGCCATATTCTGCTAAAATTCTGCTAAGCCCTAAAATTCTGCTAAATAAAATAGCACTAAGCAATGAATCTGGTCACACTGTATCTATAGGCTTACCATTAGGTGAACGTCTTGCTTGTTTTGTCACTAAGTTGAATACAATAACCCCCATGCATAGTAAAGCATTGGTTAAAGGCTAATTTATCAAGCCGGTTGCCCCACTTATGGTCTGAACCCGCTTAATGGATTGAGTAGTATTATTAACTTTCACTGGCAGTGGAAAAATATTAGATAAAAATCACCAGTCACGTGCGAGTCGGACTCGCGCACCGTGTGTTCCATAACATCTTTGGACGTAATAAAGTAATTGTACTATTCATGTAACACCTCAGATACCAAAAAACCAAATCGCAAAAATAAGTTTGTTAGTCGAAGTTTTTTTAGGATTACTAAAAAAACTGTGCTAAATAATAATTCAGATTTTTCCCTCCACAAACTTCGGAGATAAGGGACGGACCGTATTCTTTTCACATTTCTGATTATCAGCCAAAAACTAGGTGACATAAACCAAAATAAAAATCTGGTTTGAGATGTGCAAATGCAATGCTTTCATATGATACCCCACTCAATATTGTAGCCTCACTTTGAAATTTTGATGACCCATTTCGACCCACATTATAAAAATAGTAAAAGAAAAAATATATTTGTT
The DNA here is from genome assembly GCA_911728495.1 of Furcula furcula. Classification (NCBI taxonomy): domain Eukaryota; kingdom Metazoa; phylum Arthropoda; class Insecta; order Lepidoptera; family Notodontidae; genus Furcula; species Furcula furcula. The sequence goes on from OU452250.1 coordinate 10,993,728, forward strand.
TATTTGCGGCGAGTAAGTAAAATCTAAAACTATTCCAAGTTTCAAATCGATAGCATCAGTGGTTACTGAAATATATAGGTGTGACAGACAGACGAAGTCAGACCATAAGGGTTCCTTTTTTACCTTTTAGGTATGGAACCCTAATAAACATGGTCATATTATTAGTCAATATGAGTGAAAATTTACTCTTTCGTTCTTCTTTCTTATCGCAATTATTCTGGTGATAATATTCACGCCACCTATTATACCTATTCATATGTAAAATCTCTCGTAAATCTCTCACTAAGAGTCGTTGAGAAAGGGCGAGAGGTTCTCATTTATATGTATTATCAAAATCGTTGTCATTATAATAGGCATACGCAGACTTTCGAAAGTGGTATTATCATAATTAATGCAAAAAGAGATATCTTGTTATTCATCCATTTAGAATCAGGGCTCTAATTCTCTATGAGCATTTTCAGATTCTACGCTTAAATCTTATCTACGAAATCATGTTTAAATTTATAATGAAGTCATTTGGTTACGAATTTGTAAATGATGTGTAAAATTGAGAGAGACCAAGTGAGACGTGGTCATTGACTTCTGCCTTTTAGAGAAGCTCAGAGTCAAAGACGACATTGTGCGCGTCTCAAGGAACCGGTGGATGCAAATAGCTAATTGTCGTTCACTGTGGCGTTCGTCTATGTTCAGCAGTGGACGTCTTCCGGCTGGTGATGTGTAACATTAATGGGTAATAATAGAAAAGAAAAAAAAACATAAAATAGAGTACTCTGTTAGGCGATATTTATGTTATTTTAGCAAGACAACGTCATAGAGAATCAGGCCCCTGATATAAATATGTCTGATTGATAAATGCTAGGTTCATTTTTCTAGCCTAAACGTGAGATTAATGGGCTGCTAGTGATTTCACGATTACCAAATACAAACAAAAATAGACTTGTCATGGTGCTTGTTAAATATTCCGTCAAATACCGGAAAATAAACAGCATATGAAAACGTATAAATTTTCATATGAGTATCTACAAACTCAACGTAAAAGGCTTTTGTGGTTCCAAAAAATTTACATATTTTTATCACACACGCTTGGTATTGCGTAGCGTCAACACGTGTATTGTGGATTTCCGCAAAGCTCGTATTTGATTTAAAATTTTGTTTCAATTGCGCTGTGGTCTATTTTGAATAATGACTTATGGAGGCTTTTACTTTTTACCTAGAACTGCTATGATTTTCCACATCGATAAACAGACTTGTAATCATTGTTTGGTAAACGATCAGCTGATTAAACAACGTCAGGCAAGATCAGTCTATAGATAGGTGATCGTTTATTAGCGTTGGAACTGAAAGTCTCCATACTTTGGTTGGCACGTAAGAGGTAATTGTCATTTAGACAGAAGTTGTTAAGCCAAGTCAAAAGTATAAGGGTAGCTTAAACAAAATGATTTAGAGGCACGAGAACACTTTCAACAAATACTTCAAAGTTTCACGAGATAACACTTGCTCCGCTTGTTACTGTAGTTACAGTATGGTTTGGGACCATACTGCCAAATCTTCTAAAAACACTAAGGTGTTTTATAATAGCAAAAAAGTTATTATGAAGCATTGTTTTATTCGGGAGACCAGGTTCTTGTACCATCGCCTCTATTAGCAGTATTATATCCCCTTACATAAAATGAGGTAGAGACGTCAATATACATGTGGGGTTAATTTATGATTAGAATATGTTGGATTAAAATCGGGAGGGTTACATTTTAAAAAAACAACAGTCCCACATACATAGCATAAAGCTCTGTCACTTTCAATCCAAAAAGTAAGGTAATAAATTACTAGTTTCAAAAACTAAAAATACACGCTTTTATAAGGACTACTGCACTAAAAAACAATAAATAAATTATCGAAACTGTTCTTTCTTTCTTTCTACCCCGTGCTTGTAATTTATGGATTATATTTATGTGTAAAGGCGTGGGGCGCCTTTTCTCTGTAAAAGATTACAAATGATTGTCATGTGAATACAAATACTTAGCGTTCTTGAAATTTTACAGAAATGTTAAGCTGTTATTCAGAAAAGGGCCCCACGCTTTTACACATAAATATAATCCATAAATTACAAGCACGGGGTAGAAAGAAAGAAAGAACAGTTTCGATAATTTATTTATTGTTTTTTAGTGCAGTAGTCCTTATAAAAGCGTGTATTTTTAGTTTTTGAAACTAGTAATTTATTTTATACTTTTTTAGTCTTATAAATATTCGCCTAAACTACGGATAAAATTAGCCCAAGTATTGATTTGTTCGTAGCTTGAATCGTAGGCAGGTTGTGGCAAAACATATTTTTACTAAACTAGGTATTACGCGTAGGTATCTGATTGAGTTTAAGAAAGCACTACGTATTTACCCTTTAAACAGTCGAAAGTACGCTAAAAGTCAATAGCTTCACAAGTAGTATTCAAGGGTTCCGTTACCAACCTTCCGGGTCCATCAACAGGTCCACGTTATTAGTTAAAGTGAATATAACTCCTTTATACAAATCAAATGAGTCCAAGTTCTATGGGTTTACTAGTAATCATTCCAGGGTTCCGTCAACCACCTTTTATTTCCATCATCTACCCTGATTATTGGGCAAAGTAAATAGAACTTTTTAATACGATTCAAATGAGCCCAAACTCAACGAGTTTACTAGTAGCCGTTCCAGGGTTCCGTCACCCACCTTCCTGTTCCATCATCAGGTTCTGATTATTGGGCAAAGTGAATAGAACTCTTTAATACAAATTAAATGACTCCAAACTCGATGTGTTTACTAGTAGCCAATCCAGGGTTCCGTCACCCACCTTCCTGTTCCATCATCAAGTCCTGATTAATGGTTAATGTGAAAAAAGCTCTTTAAAACAAATCAAATCAACCCAAACTCGATGTATTTACTAGTAGCCATTCAAGGGTTCCGTCATCCACCTTCCAGTTCCATCATCAGGTCCTCAGTAATGGTCAAACTGAAAACAACTTTTTAATACGAATGAAATGAGCCCAAACTCGATGTGTTTACTAGTAGCCAATCCAGGGTTTCATCACCTACCTTCCAGTTCCATCATCAGTTCCTCATTAATGGTCAATGTGAAAAGAACTCTTTAAAACAAATGAAATGAGCTCACACTCGATGTGTTTACTAGTAGCCAATCCAGGGTTCCGTCACCCACCTTCCTGTTCCATCATGAGGTCCTCATTAATGGTCAAAGTGAAAAGAACTCTTTAAAACAAATCAAATGAACCCAAACTCGATGTGTTTACTAGTAGCCATTCAAGGGTTCCGTCACCCACCTTCCAGTTCCATCACCACGTCCACATTAATGGTCAAAGTGAAAAGAACTCTTTAAAACGAATCATTGAGCTCACACTCGATGTGTTTACTAGTAGCCAATCCAGGGTTCCGTCACCCACCTTCCTGTTCCATCATCAGGTCCTCATTAATGGTCAAAGTGAAAAGAACTCTTTAAAACAAATCAAATGAACTCAAACTCGATGTGTTTACTAGTAGCCATTCAAGGGTTCCGTCACCCACCTTCCAGTTCCATCATCAGGTCCACATTAATGGTCAAAGTGAAAAGAACTCTTTAAAACGAATCAACGAATCAAATGAGCCCACACTCGATGTGTTTACTAGTAGCCAATCCAGGGTTCCGTCACCCACCTTCCTGTTCCATCATCAGGTCCTGAATAATGGTTAATGTGAAAAGAACTCTTTAAAACAAATGAAATGAACCCAAACTCGATGTGTTTACTAGTAGCCATTCCAGGGTTCCTTTACACACCTTCCTGTTCCATCATCAGGTCCTCATTAATGGTCAAAGTGAAAAGAACTCTTTAAAACAAATCAAATGAGCCCAAACTCGATGTGTTTACTAGTAGCCAATCCAGGGTTCCGTCACCCACCTTCTCCAGTTCCACCATCAGGTCCTCATTAATAGTCAAAGTGAAAAGAACTCTTTAAAACAAATCAAATGAACCAAAACTCTATTAGTTTACTAGTAGCCATCCAAGGGTTCTCTTATCCACCTTCGAGCCCCAGCATCAGATCAGCTCGATGATACCATATTATTGTATTGTCACCGGTCCCTGATACATGTGCAAAATTTCAAATGTTTTGGACGTTTAGAAGTGGGTCAAAATTGTATCGCAAGATTCCATTACCATCATACATACAAAGTTACATACATACATACATACATACATACAGGTCAAGCTAATAAAAGCGTGTTAAAAAGAATATTGCTATTAGATAGTATAGGCTCTGTAGTATTTTATTTTTTTAAAGAGTCATGTAAAAAAGTTTGTCATTGGAATACCTACTAGTTTTGAGTTCTTAATTTGAGTTTAGATAAAACTAGTTACCCAGCTTATGGTTTTAATAAAAAATTGCTGATTATACATACGTTTTACTATAATAACGATAAGTACAAAACTTTTGTATTATCATTTGCATTTTAATACCTACGAGCTGTCGCGTGACTCAGGCAGGAATAGGGGAATTAGTACCTACGGGCATGCTTTTTACATAGCGTTATTGAATCCTTTCTACATTATTGTCATGTCTTATATACCACTATCATTTTGTATTTTTTTCTTTATCTCATTTTAACGGTTCCTTAACCATTTTTTTCTTATCTAAATATCTAAAGTAGAGACGAAGTTAAAATATTATCTCTTCATAACGTTTTAAGGCCTGGGGTTATTTCAAGACAAGTATTCAAGACTTTTATTATAGTTTTAGAAAATTCGATAAACTGTTTTAGCAAAGAAATGTGGTAAGGAAAATCAAACAATGGTGTATGAAGTGACCCTATTCCACCACGTTCTCTGGCATTGGCGGATTCAGAACAGTTGCCAAGACTTTTACACACTTATCTTGCCCTTTGTATTGCACATAGTACTTTTATGGTCTCATATGCTTTTATATCCTGGGACCTGTATTCTTAACCCGATCTCATTCTGGGAACAACATTAACTGATAACGATTTAAAATGTTTTTTTTTTGTTAATATTGCAGTATCAGCTAGTATGTCGTTATTTGAACTCTTCGCCTGGCTATGTGTTTATAAGATCTTGATCAAGGTCTTATAGTATCAATTGATATAACGTTAAACCTAGTTTTAAGTTCGGCCCCTTCTGGTATGCTAGCATCGGCAATGATTTAGGTCTCCAGTTAGTTAAAATTAGGTGCAAAATATCAAGGCGTGTGTGCAGGGCCACTTGCTTTTTCTGTAAATTATTTAAAAAATGCTGACAAAAGTTATACAGTAAGTTTATATATTAGGCTATGATTGTGTAATAATTATTTTAATATCAACCACAATTTCTTTTGCCTTGCATGTGTAGTATACTCGTAAAACACTCAATATCAGTATCATTCGACGAGAGAGCGCGATTACCAACTCCTGTGCATAAAGGCTCAAACTACACCCTTGTTGGTAATCACTCATTTTCTTCCTAGTGAAAAACGTAGGTTACTATTTTTCATTCAAAATATACACGATAATAAACAATTTTATTAATAGAATGCGTATTTGTTATATAAACAATTTTTTTCAAAGTATCTTTCATCTAAAAATCCGCTGAATAACGCACACAACTGGCAATTACTTCGCAAGCACGAAATTTTGTTGATGAAGCCTTTGGCGTTCAAGCTTGACAAAGCTGCCTAATGTACCGTATGTTATTAAGTAAAGCTAAACATGATCGATTTGTGCCTCGGGCTTGCGGTTTTTATACTTTGAAAGCTAATAACATCTGGTACCAATGTTTCCCAAACTCTTTGGTTTCTTGGAATTTTATCGAAACAAAATTGTTTTCTTAGCTAATTAATAGGGATATAAAGTTTACCAAAACGGCGGTTTCTTTATCTTGAGTGTTAGATGTTTACTGTAGCGAATTTAATTACGAGATTTATGGCTTTTTAAATAGCGATGGGCTGGTAATTGACATGGTAGAATGGTTATCAAGTGGCGACCATGACCCAGAAGACGCAGCGTAGACAGGCCTACCACTAGATGGACTGGCGATATTGTGCGTGCAAGTTGTCGACATGGTAGAAAGGTTCTCGATTGGCGAAGACAAACCGGAAGACACAGCGTAGGCAGATGTGATGACATAATGCGAGTCGCAAGCAACCGGTGCGGTGGATGCAATAGCCAACTGTCGTTCATTGGACCGCCCAAGGGGAGACCTATGTTCAGCAGTGCACGTCTTCCGACTGATGATGATAGCTTTCTAAATATTGATCTACTTGTATGCCTAGTAGTGTCATGCAATTTAATGCATATTTAACCCGATCGATCACAAAACCTTGATAACAACTCTCTCTCTATGAGTGTTCCCTTACTAATATTTATTATATTATAAAGAAAAATTGATAAAATCGGACCAAGCGTATAACCAACTACCCATTTTGACTTTAATCCCCTCTCCTAAAAGAACCGTGCTAGATTACGGGATAAAAAGTATCCTATGTCCTACCTCGTAGTAAGATCTCAAATCATGCCAAGTTTCATTTGAATCCATTCAGTAGTTTCGGCGTGATGCGCAGCCGTGATACAGACAGACAGACAGACAGACAAAAATTTTAAAAAAATATTTTCGGCCTCAGTATCGGTTATAGAATGCCCTCCAAATATAATTTTCAAACTATCTTCAATGTACAGAATTGGTCCTGTTACAGTTTTATTATAATTTTGAGACATGTTGTTGGCTTTCTATAAGTTAATGAGCATATTCATGAGTGAATTGATTGTATTCCGTAGTTTAGCAAAATTTCCCCGTGGGGTTTCCGGGTAAGAATAGCACCCGCCCATCTTCTCCCGTTGGGTGTCCGTAAAAGGCGACTAAGGAAGTACAAGAAGCCGGGCGACTTTTTTTTATTGGATTACCTATACTGCTATCCCCAAGCCGCCTGCCAAGCGTGGGGATTATGGCAATCCCTCCTTTCTAAGGGGAGGCCTTTGATGATGAGATTAACCAATTAATTAAAGTTAATAATAACATCTATAGCAGTAACAGCTCAGTGGGCGAACGCTTGCCTTGGAAATAAGTTGCGCAGGTTCGAACCCCAGCTCGCAGCTCGTTTATTGGAACGCCCAAGGGGAGGGAGGCCTATGTACAGCAGTGCACGTCTTCAGGCTGATGATGATATCTTTCTAAATGACTATGACTAGTAGTATTACGCAATATAACGCATATTAAGATTTACGCCAGGATTAATTATTAAACCAACAAATAGATTTTGTATTCTGTCGATTAGCATAATAATTAAAGTTATAATAACATCTATATCCATAACAGCTCAGTGGGCGAGTGCTTGCTTTTGGAAATAAGGTGCGCAGGTTCGAAGCCCAGCTCGCACCTCTGATTTCTTTAATAAATCATGTGCGATTGCTACTAGCTTGCGGTGAAGGAAAACATCGTGAGGAAACCTACATGTCTAAGAAAGTCTAAATAGCTTTCGAATGACGTGTGAAGTCCGGCAACCCGCACTTGGCCAGTGTGGTGGACTATGGCCTAAGCCCCTTCATCTTGAGGGGAGGCCCGTGCCCAACAGTGGGACATAAACAACGGCTGGTATATTTTTTTATTTTTTTTTTAATTACTTCATCATTATCACCACCGGAACACCACGTCCACTGATGAACATAGGTCTTCCCTTTGGAAAGCCACAATGACCGAAACTTGATTTAATATAACACATTCAAATAAATATCAGCAGTACCTATTATGGTAGGATTGACGGAAAAAAATGTGGAAGGAGTAATCATTTCATGTTTTTTGTTCACTGAAAAACGCTGCGGCTTGCGAAATCCGATAATCACTTTACTTAAATTATTGAAACAAATTGGCTTGGGTTTCTGCTGTCTAATGAGTGTGTAATTAATTAAATACTTAATAATAAAAATTATACCATCATTGAACCTTTGTATTCATTTAATTAAGTTGTCTTTTATTTACATTGTAATAAAACTACTCTCAACGGAATATGTCGCTGTTTATTTTAGGTTTTACTTTCTTACGTTATTTTAGGTTTTGGTTTTTTCGGTCTTTTCGGTATGTTCGGTCTAAAATAAACCGCGATATATTCCGTATGAGGAGTCTTATTTAATGGTTTCTAGATAGATTCAGTAATCCATTCTTAAATTTAATTGTGACATTATGTATATTATGTTAAGGTACCACACTGCTGCATTATGTTACCCTGTAAAAACAGATGTGTTGAATTTTAAAATAAAATAAATAAATAAATTGTGATTTATATCCAATGCTCTATTTTTGTACATAATATCTCATGTTTCTCATTATCATTCGCATATTTCATTCACGTACAGCTATGTAGTATTATATATAGATTTGACCTGGACTCTGTATAGGCAAAATACAAAGACGTTACATGGTGGTACTTGGTGTAGCGTCTTCGGTGTTTGCTTTATTCACACAAAAACTGCAAACTGTAGATAATACATAATTCGGGTAACATAAAGTAGACAACGCAAATAGAAGACACGCATAATTATTGGGTTTTTCGTGGTTCAGTCCAAAGGTACACGAGATGTTTGTATTTTTTTAAAGGTTTCTCGTGACAATTCGTGCCGGATGTTTTCCTCATCCTAACAGTACAGATACAGACTTGTGTGACAGAGCTGATAAACATAACTAAATATTAAAATTTGGAAAATTGCTTAAAAATTGGATTTGGGATTGCGTAAGACGTCCACTGCTAAACATACACTATACCCTGCTTGATTCAGATATGTACCTACTATAGGCTTATTAAAAGTGGAAATTACATTGTCTTAGCCACCTTCGCATTCGTATCATACCCGTTAAATTATGAATAAACTAGCTGACCCACGCAGCTCCGCCCGCGCTGTGTTTACGTTAACTAAACTTTCACTATAATATACATTCGCATAGAATACAAAACTTCCTTTTTTAAAGTCGGTTAAAAAGTTGGACCCACTTTGTACTTGCCCTCCGAAGCACGGAGACGTTTAGTTCAAATGGCGTTAAACGGTCACCCATCTATTTAATGACCTTACCTAACGTTGCTTAACCTGATCGATTTCCAAACTTTGTTAACAACTGTCTATGAGTGTTCCCTTACAAATATTTCTTATAATTATAATAAAAAATTTTAAAATCGGAGCAAGCGTATAACCAAGTACACATTTTCACTTTATTCCCCTCTCCCAAGGGAACCGTGCCGAATGTCGGGATAAAAAGTATCCTATGTCCTACCTCGGAGTATTAACTCAAATCATGCCAAGTTTTGTTTCAATCCATCCAGTAGTTTTGGCGTGATGCTCAGCCGAGATACAGACAGACAGACAAAAATAAAAATAAAACCTACATTTTTGGCTTTAGTATCGGTTATAAAATGCCCTCCAAACATAATTTTCAAAATATCTTCAATGTACAGAATTGGACCTGTTACAGTTTTATTATAAGTATAGATAGATAGATAGATAGATTAATACTTTATTGCACACATTTTGTTGAACAATACATGAAACAGTTACATAACTTAATGTGAGCAAATAATAATATATAATGTGAGATAGATAATAGCTATAATAAATAATCAATAGCCATTCAAAGAAAAGCAGACGTTAGCTGTTATCTTTTTGTATTATCAAAATTAAAAACCCGTAGTCTTGGTAAGAATAGCATACTCCCATCTCCTCCCGTTGGGTGTCCGTAAAAGGCGACTAAGGGAAAACAAGAAGACGGGCAACAGCGTCTTTCTATTGGATTATCTACTACCCCCATCTACGAGCCCCAAAACGTCTGCCAAGCGTGGGGATTATGACAATTTATCCCATCTATGGGAGAGGCCTTTGTTCAGCAGTGGACGTCTTTATGCTTATGTCTTTTAGTATCAACTGATGCTGAAAATTAAAAACAAATAACTAGAGTGTAACTCGGTGTCTAAAATAAACTGCTGGCCATCTATAATATTATTAAAATTAAATAAATAATAATAATATCTTGGGACAATCTACACACGGTCATCTGATCGCAAACTAGGCAGAGCCTGTACTATGGAAACCAGACAACTGATACTAATACTTATATACATTTTTTTTTGTAAATACATACTTAAATAGATAAATAACACCCAGACACTTGGTGGGAATCGAACCCACGACCCATCGGTTAGCGGACAGGGCCACTAACCACTAGAACTAACTACTAATGTTAATATATTCAAATTAAATATTTACAGTTTATTTACAAACATGTACACTTAAACTAGGTAAAAAAACTTCCTCGAAGTTGTCGCCGCACTGAGAGGGAAGGGTACCTAAAAGACTGGCGGCATTACCCCTTTGTATGGCCAAGCTTATAGGTTGGCAGAAAAACCTACCAGCCCGGCGGTCTCCTGAGACTTCGATAAGTTTGGATGAAATTTCTTTCACCAAACCGTGCGTCTCATGAGACCAAGGCTCCATGGTCTCCACCGCAAAGGGCGCAAATATATAGCTCGAACCTAGAGCTGTATACTTGCGTCGCTTTGCATCACTAGAGTGTATACTTAAATGTTTATACAGCAAATATACTCGGTTAGAATGTTCGTAGTACCAAGTTTCAAATGGGATCTACAGACAAAGTTTTCGAGTGACAATATTACTCGACTAAATAGAGGCGAGACGCCTGAAGCAAACTGGACGTATTTATTATATTCCCAACTAATAATAATCTGAACCGAACTTTCAAAGAGGATTAGAATTCTGTTGTGTATTTTACGTGAAATAACAGACCAGCAGAACGTCTGCCTCGAGGGAAGCGACAAGTCCATTTATGGTGCTGGAATGCACTGTCGCTCGTCACCCCAGACATTAGTTATTAAGTCTTTTAAGCCAGGTAATTCCACCACCTTACATATTATGCAGGCTTAAATGGCAGTGGACTGATCATATTTGCCGCAGAACTGATGATGCCAACGATCATCTGGTTCAAACTAGTTCTGCAGTGGAGACCGCGAACTAAAAAAATGTAGCGTAGGACCAATTAAGGCGAATATATATATTAGCAACTAGCTGACCCACGCAGCTCCGCCTGCGCTATTTTTACGTTAACTAAACTTTTAATAACAGACATTCGCATCGAATAGTGAATACATAACCTTCATTTTTTATAGTCGGTTAAAAACTGGGACCCACTTTTTACTTGCTCTCCGAAGCACGGACCCGTTTAGTTCAAATGGCGTTAAACGGTCACCCATCTATTTAATGACCTTACCTAACGTTGCTTAACCCGATCGATTACAAAACCTTGATAACAACTCTCTATGAGTGTTCCCTTACTAATATTTATTATATTTTATAGAAAAATTGATAAAATCGGACCAAGCGTATAACCAAGTACCCGTTTTGAATTTAATCCCCTCTCCCAAAAGAACCGTGCTAGATTACGGGATAAAAAGTATCCTATGTCCTACCTCGTAGTAAGATCTCAAATCATGCCAAGTTTCATTTGAATCCATTGAGTAGTTTCGGCGTGATGCTCAGCCGTGATACAGACAGACAGACAGACAGACAGACAGACAGACAGACAGACAAAAATTTCAAAAATTACATTTTCGGCCTCAGTATCGGTTATAGAATGCCCTCCAAATATAATTTTCAAAATATCTTCAATGTACAGAATTGGACCTGTTACAGTTTTATTATAAGTATAGATGGCCGCAAAAGGAGAGCCAAAAATCTTAATAGCATGCCTTGGAGGATGCCAATGCCCAGCAGTGGACTGATGATATTTTTTGTGTAATGCAGTTATGACCAAGATCCACAAAAGCATTGTATGCTGTGATATCCCAACATAATTTATTCCTAAAACTGAAATTCCAGTCCATTTGCTTTAGCACTTTGGTTCGACAAAGGGAAAATACTTTTAATAAAATTAACTTTGAAACAAAATTTACTCGATGTGCGTCTGATAAAGGCTGAATAATAATTATGGAGCGGAACTAAGTAATTTGCTTTGCTGTTTGCGAATTGACGGCTCTGACTCGGCGAATTGTAAATATCAAAATATATAGAGTGGCTAAAGCCCCTTTGAATATTCAATGCGTTAATTATTTCATCAGCTCAAGTAATGTTTTTATTAATCCTTAGAGACAGAAGTTAATAAGATTATACTGTTGTTACCTGTCGCTTGAAATTTATACCTATTAAGAAAATGACTTGCTTAATATTACCAATTAATAAATACTTGTTTGCTTTTGTTTAGACGAGATATGCAGAACATTTGCATAAAGGTAAGCAACACACTTGACCCACTCTTGTTGGTTACCATAGACATGAAATGGTAAGTAAGTCTGGAAGTCGGAAATCTTACTAGCTACTGTGCCCTTCGCTCTGGAACACAGCAAATTCAAATTCAAAAATATTTATTTCATATAGGTTTAACGCTATGTTTTTAGTGGTCAATTTTTTAATAGCTATCACCAGTTCACGACGCGGCCTCAACTGGGAAGATCATGTTTTCACTTTTTTTTTTAACAGTGTGTCTTGTTACAAAATATTGTAACAAGACACACTAATAAGCGATCGTGAGTCCTGCCGTTCGAAAGATAAAACAAAAGAGAGTAAAAAAAATTAGGACAGAATTACAACTAACTAAAAGTCCAAAGGGATAGTAGCAAAGTTTACACATCACTGCTTGATGGTAGAATATCTCATACTACAGTAGAACCTACCTTTTTTTTTTGTTTTCACCGGGAAACCTTCGATAGGTTACCAGGGTATGTGAGTTTTTACCCACTAAAATCCCCGCGGCTGTCACATCGGTATATGCGGGGCAAGAGACCTGGCCTCTCCATAGAGATCTGCACCAGGGAACCTTCAGTGCCTTGACTTTGAGCCCGCTATCGGAGGGCGCATTATAGACACGGTGCTCATAGGGACGAGGTGCACAAGATACCTATCACCTCATAGTAAGAATTTTAATTAAGTAAGTAAAATTGTAATTAGTGATATCATGTTATCAGGTGTGGTTGCGATACTTGGAAATCGTTACTTATTTTTCCACGTAGACACTGCTAACTTTGCGTGCAATACAGGGCGGAGCAGACCTTCGGGGATTACTTTCCAGACAGAACTAATTTCACAGGAGACTGTTTCACACACCCCGCAATTAGCCAGTTTATTTAGACAGACAGTACCTATTGTATTTACTAGTGTTATTTCGCATTCCAGCGGGGTTTTAGGTAAATTGATTATTCGCAATGATGAACTAGGATAAATTCATTTGCTACTGTTTAGTTGACAAGTAGGCCAGTCTTACCAACGTCGTACTTGGACCCACTGGGCATTAAGAGGTGACAAAAGAGAAGAGAGTCTCAAAGTCGTAGGGTATTATTTTCAGGGCTAACCAACAGTTCTTTTCAGGGCTAAACAACTGTTCTTTTCAGGGCTAAACAACAGTTCTTTTCAGAGCTAGAATATTACACGCTATTAGCATTTTCTTAAACATTTGAAAATGCCTAAGAGAGCCAGGTCTCAACTTTATAAACATAGTTCTCAAGCACGGGCATCTTCACCTGAACGTTCACAACGCCTTGCTGAACAAAATCAGAGAAACTCTCAGGTACGCGCACGAGAGTCGAGTGTCGAACGTTCACAACGCCTTGCTGAACAAAATCAGAGAAACTCTCAGGTACGCGCACGAGAGTCGAGTGTCGAACGTTCACAACGCCTTGCTGAACAAAATCAGAGAAACTCTCAGGTACGCGCACGAGAGTCGAGTGCCGAACGTTCACAACGCCTTGCTGAACAAAATCAGAGAAACTCTCAGGTACGCGCACGAGAGTCGAGTGTCGAACGTTCACAACGCCTTGCTGAACAAAATCAGAGAAACTCTCAGGTACGCGCACGAGAGTCGAGTGTCGAACGTTCACAACGCCTTGCTGAACAAAATCAGAGAAACTCTCAGGTACGCGCACGAGAGTCGAGTGTCGAACGTTCGCAACGCCTTGCACAACAAAAACTGAGAACCTCTGAGTTACGTGCACGAGAGTAGGGTGAACCGATATGTATGAAATTTTGCGGGTAGGTCTGAGAATAATAATAATATAATAATATCTTGGGACAATCCACACACGGTCATCTGATCCCAAACTAGGCAGAGCCTGTACTATGGAAACCAGACAACTGATACTAATACTTATATACATTTTTTTTTTGTAAATACATACTTAAATAGATAAATAACACCCAGACACTTGGTGGGAATCGAACCCACGACCCATCGGTTAGCGGACAGGGTCACTAACCACTAGACCAACGGGCCCGTCAATATAGTTAGGGAGAGGTTAGGGAGAGGGGAGGGTGATGGAGTGAGTGATCGGAGGAGTTAGGTGGAGCAAGGGGGGGGGAGTGAGAGGGAGCTAGTTGGGAGAAGAGAGAGAGGGAGAGGAGAGGAAGAGGGGAAGTGTGACGGGGACCGAAGCGGGAGGGGAGAGAAATAGCATAGAATTAGATTTTTATTATAAGAGAGAGAGAGATGGAGAGAGATAAATCAAGGGAGTAGGGAGAAAAGGGGAGCAAAATGTAATTAAAGCGCGGGCGGAGCTGCGCGGGTCAGCTAGTACAATATAAAGTTTTTATAATATCACCTAGTTAAACAGTTCCCGTTGAATTTATAGCGGTTTCCTTTTAACTTCTATAACGAGTACTAAGTTAACCAAGAGTTTATTGATAGAGAATTTTATATCATTTGAATGATATAAACTTCGGAATACTCCTCGTATTCAGAGTAGGATTCATATCAATAACTAAAAAAATAATCTGTGAACCCCAAGATGCCAAGCGGGGGGATAACAATCCCTCCCTTTTAATGGGGAGGCCTATGTCCAGCGGTGGAAATCTTTCGGCTGTTGATGATAATGACAAAAAAAAAACATGTAACTTTTATCACAAGCTTTTATTGAACTTACAATGTATGTATGTAATTTGTTTGGGTGGAATCTTGAGATTCAATTTTTGCACATGTATCAAGGAATCGCGACAATACAATAATATGGTACCATTGAGCTGATCTTATTTATTTATTCTTTTACATCAGGCAAATAGGCCCATATAAAATACAATAATACCATACAACATATAAGTAACTAATTATATACAAAACAATATTAACTATAATTACTATACATACATAAGAAATGTTATATATGAACTAAAATTAAAATTAAGTTAAAATGACGTGAATGACGAAGTTATGACGGAGCTTCAAGGTGGATACCCTTGGATGGCCACTAGTAAACTCATCGAGTTTGGACTCATTTGGTTTGTTTTAAAGAGTTCTATTCACTTTCATAATTAATGAGCACCTGATGATGTAACTGGAGAAAGTGGCTGATGGAACCCTGTACTGGTAAAGACATCGAGTTTGGGCTTATTTGATTTGTCTTAAAGAGTTCTATTCACTTAGTACTGTGTAGTCTTAGTACTAATCGTAAGTAGGTATACCCAAAGCGTGTGTTTTTTAAACTATTATTTTTTATTTATCATGCACAGCAAAAATAAAAACCATCGCTGAGTGAAATATTAAAAAAAGAAAAACCGATTTCCAAACGAAATCCTAATAATTCCGAAACAATTTTGCATTTTCTCAGATGCAATGAACCGTTCATCTTGTTCCAATGAATAATCTGTCATTCATTACAGATACTTCAGACGATTCTTGGGCACAAAAATATTTCGTGTCCATTCAATCGTGTGGCGAGGCAGTTTGAATGCTGCACCAGTGAAAATAATCGGTGTAGAGGTTTACGATAGGTGCCTGGAATACTGCCAAGTTACAGAGCTTTGCACTATGCCTTCTACGATTTTCGATTCAACGGAATTAACAGTTTTGTATATTACGGCGATATTAAATAAATTTCGGTGTGTACTTTATAACCATCGCACTGGTCACGTATAATGTTTTTTTTTTTATAAAAATCTGTTTGTGTTTTGAATAACTTGTCACATCTGTGACAAGTTATTCAAAAGTGCATTTATCATTGTTTAGTAATTTATTAAAAAGTCAATGCTTATAACGAAATGATGCTGTTTTATTCTATAAACTAGCTGACCCACGCAGCTCTGCCTGCGCTATTTTTACGTTAACTAAACTTTTAATAACAGATATTCGAATCGAATACATAACCTCCTTTTTATAGTCGGTTAAAAACTGGGACCCACTTTTTACTTGCTCTCCGAAGCCCGGACCCGTTTAGTTCAAATGGCGTTAAACGGTCACCCATCTATTTAATGACCTTACCTAACGTTGCTTAACTTGATCGATTACAAAACCTTGATAACAACTCTCTATCAACGTTCCCTTACTAATATTTATTATATTATAAAGAAAAATTTATAAAATCGGACCAAGCGTATAACCAAGTACCCATTTTGACTTTAATCCCCTCTCCCAAAAGAACCGTGCTAGATTACGGGATAAAAAGTATCCTATGTCCTACCTCGTAGTAAGATCTCAAATCATGCCAAGTTTAATTTGAATCCATTCAGTAGTTTCGGCGTGATGCGCAGCCGTGATACAGACAGACAGACAGACAGACAGACAGACAAAAATTAAAAATAATATATTTTCGGCCTCAGTATCGGTTATAGAATGCCCTCCAAATATAATTTTCAAAATATCTTCAATGTACAGAATTGGACCAGTTACAGTTTTATTATAAGTATAGATAATATAATAAGTAAATGTGATTGCGCACTTGGTAGATGCATAATCATCAGCCGCTGAACATAGGCCTCCCGGACTTAGGGGGGTTTTCCATAATCCCCATGCTTGGCAGGCGTCTTGGAGATCTCAGTATACCTGTAGTTAGATATCACAAAAGACGCCGACGTCAGTCTTCTGGTTTTCCCTTAGTTGCCACCTACGTTACCCAATGGGAAGATATGGGAGGTGCTATTCTTAACCGGACACCCAACAGGGGATGCATATAGTCAAAATAATTGACTAATAATTATTATTATGGTAAATATAGTCTGCATGATATCCTAATATTGTCGAGTTACTAATTTACTGTAACGCAGAAATAGAAGAAAAAGTTCATAACAAAATAAAATCTGGCTAAAAGCCAGCTATCTCACATAGGAAGTTAAGAAACCACTAACGAAAATAAACGATATTTTTGCCGCGACAATTGACCAATTTAACTTCATTAAATATTGTTCAGTTTTAGAATTTCATGGGATAGGATATATAGTATTTATAACTGGCATTGTATTTTTATTAATACTTAATGCCAATAGTATTTATTGCACTAGTTTTAAAACACTATCGTTTACAGCTTGCCTTAACGGGAATGATGGAATCATATTTTATTTTATTTCTAAATATTAAAAAAAACAGGAAACATCGCGGTCAAAAGTAACAAAGGGAGGGAGTTTGAAATAACAGATGGTAGCTAACCGTGTGACCTTTGGGTGTGACCCAGAACGAATTTTGACAACCCTTGTTTAAAACCGTGTGAGCGAAGAGATTTGGTCTTGAGCGTTATCCCATTTTACGATCCGACATCGGGACTAATCAGTCTAATTATTAAGCAACCTGAGTATAAATTAATTAAGAAAAACCGACTGTGAACAAAAAAATGGGCATATTTTACATTTTTATTTATTATCAAATATAACATTATATGTACTCATTTAATTTTATTGTATACTAGCTGACCAGGCAAACGATGTTTTGCCATATAAATAAAAAAAAAAATTTAGGGGTGGACTACCCCTAACATTTAGGGGGATGAAAAATAGATGTTGGCCGATTCTCATATATACCCGATAAGCACAAAAAAATTCATCAAAATCGGTCAAGCCGTTTCGGAGGAGTATGGCAACGAAAACTGTGACACGAGAATTTTATATATTAGAAGATTATATGTGTATGTTTGTTATTATATACAATATTTATTACACAATTAACTTTGTATTTTTGTATGTAGTCATTTGTTGTATACACTTGTTTGTATCCTCAACAGTATTTAAATTTTTCTCCAAATTCTCCATCACTCAAAGGTTAGCTGTCAGAAAACTCAATGTTTGGGTTAAGCACGCCTTTGTGCATTAATTTTCTTTATTTTATAATAATTACACATTATTATAAAATAAAGAAAAGCCAAATATACACAGCCGGTAAGCTAACATCAACTTCAATAATATTTAAATTATTTTATACTTTTTAGTGTTATTGAAATCGATTCAATTTTTTAAAAAAAATTTTTTTGTAACCTGTTAGTTAACCTAGAATAATACCTACTTACATTAACTAATAAATGTTAATTAAGTCTCAATGTAAGCCGTTATAGCATAGCCTGTATAAACCTCCGTGGTGTTTAATGCTATATTAAGCAAACAGCATATTATAATAATATGTATTCTTCAAACGATAAATAAAAGAAAAAATAAACGTATTATTTGTTTTAATTGCACGACCGCCAAATGTACAGTCGTCATATTATAATAATATGTATTCTTCAAACGATAAATAAAAGAAAAAATAAACGTATTATTTGTTTTAATTGCACGACCGCCAAATGTACAGTCGTGGTACAAAAAATTTCTACACACAAACGAATATTTTGTCTTGTAGTGCTTAAGATTCAGACTTTTTAATACATCCGACGTATTAATTAGTATTTTTTTATTTTATTTAAGTGTTTATTTATCATGTTTGTTGATCCTTGACGATTTTAAGCTCAACTGTAAGTAGTTTTTCGCTTTTGGGCTATGTTTTAATATTAAGCAACTCTACCTGCACACACTTACAAACGACGATTACCCATCATGCCGTTTATTCATAAATTGAGAACGAGATTCTCGATGTATATGTTCTCTCTTACAGAATAAAAAGTTCAAGTGATTATTAACATTAATTGACGTTTGTAAGTGCGAAATTAAACTCTTATCCACTTTTAATTACTATTCGTTAAACTATCACTTCGTTCAATATCTTCAGACAAGACCTTGCCTTGTCCAAAGATGGGTGATATTTAGAAACACAAGATGTATTGTATAAAATATTTATCTCATAATATATGATTAGATAACTTTGTTTTATGATCTCTCTCCAACTTAAGAGCTGGGCTTTTGTCGGTGAAGCAATTTCCACTCTGCTCTATTATATGCCTTCATTCATTTTGACCTCCTGATACGACATTCCACCCACTTTTTCTGCTCCCTGCTTCATAAAACTTCGTCTGGGTCTTCCTCTTCCCCTTTTCCCTTCTATTTTACCTTCCACTATCGTTTTAAAGAAGGTGTCGTGTCGTATCAAGTGGCCAATCATCTTTCCTCTCCTATTCTCAATAGATCTTAAAATTTTTCTTTCTTCATTGACCAATTCTAAAACTTCCTCATTCGTCGTCTTTTCTGTCCAACTTATTCCCTCTATTCTTCTCCAACACCACATCTCGAATGCTTCCAACCTTTCTCTATCCTTCTGTGTAAGGGTCCATGCCTCACTGTAATACAAACCGATGCTCCAAATATATGTTTTAATGAGCCGTTTTCTTATAGCAGTTGCTATCCTGGCTTTGAACAAATGTTTCTTGCAATTGAATTTAGTTTTAAAAGTTTTATGATATCCAAATATAAACAAAACAATTAAAGTAAAACCTCTTTAACTCTGGTATAGACGCTCGAGTAAACATACAATAAAAACCAAATTCAGAATTTATAAATGACGTAGCTTTCTAAAAAAACTTTTTTAAGACGCAATTTACTTCGTTCTCTACCCAGCGAATGAAGAAATAACTTTGATGACTTGATTACGCAACTTCCCTTAAAAGATAAAACTCAACCTTTTCTCTGTAATCTTAGTATTTTCAAGACCCTAAAATGAGTTCAGTTTGGGTACTTCGCTTAGTATTTAAGTTAAGGCGTAGAATTTAAGGAATACAATATAAGCGAATACTAGCTGAGCTTTTATGAAAATAACAATGCTCAAGTATCACCTAACGATATGAAATATACCTTACGACCTATTCTCATATATATTTCTTAATAAAACCTTTTAAAAAAAAAATTGAACCGACTTCAATATCACTGAAAAGTATAAAATAATTTAAATATTATTGATGTTGGTGTTAGCTTACCGGCTGTGTATATTTGGTTTCGGCGTGATGCTCAGCCGAGATACAGACAGACAGACATACAGACAGGCAGACAGACAGACAGACAAAAATAAAAATAATAAACATTTTTGGCTTAAGTATCGGTTATAGAATGCCCTCCAAACATAATTTTCAAAATATCTTCAATGTACAGAATTGGACCTGTTACAGTTTTATTATAAGTATAGATATAGATGGTGACTCTTGGTGGATGATGGAGATAAATATGAGACGTCTATCTCGTGTCAAAGATTCATTCAACTATGGATGTTTAATGAATATTTTATTATAAAAATGCACATTAACTTATAAAACTATAACACTATTGTCAGCAATCTTATGTTGCAGTTATAGTATTAATTCATATGTAACAATATATAAGAGAAATATTACATAATACACAGAGCTCCGTTCGTTTGTTAAAGTTACTGCTATGACGAATAGCAGATTAATTTTGCACCAGTATTGAAACGGTATCTGTATCTTTGTCATCTCACGACTGGCCCGGAACCTCTCAATTTATATGGTCAAATGAATAATAGGCAGATTCCATACGATTAGGCCACGTGCACGTACATGTTTGAATTGATAAGCATATTGAACTGAAATGACCTTTAATGTAGGATAATAATAATATTATGTAGATATAAGAAAGTATATCGTAACATACAATGTCAAATAATAGTTAGCTGTTTTTGTGCTGATACAAATTCCACTTAAAGGCGTACACAACATTTACAAAACACTAGTCAACATAACATTTCATTACAATCGATAATAATTATTATAAGAATTCAATACATTATAACTTCCGGAATGTCAAAAAAATTAAATAATACCTACTTTGACTGAATTAAACAAATCAATAATTCGTAATATGTTCTGACTATAATTATATTACATTATAATATTGATAACATAAATAATTACTTGTATGAATGAATGAATGAGAATGATTAAATTAAAAATTTAAAAAATAATATTATTACAGCAGCAGTAGAATAGCAGCTTCTTTGATGTTTATTTATTTTCTTCAAAGCGTTTTTCTTTATATTACCTAATATTATTAGGTTACATTATTACCCGTGGCGTGTCCGGGTAATAATAGCACCCTTCCCATCTCCTCCCGTCGGGTGTCCGAAAGAGGCGACTAAGGGAAATCAAGAAGACGGGCAGCAGCGTCTTTCTATTGGATTACCTACCACCTATACTGCGATCCCCAAGACGTCTGCCAAGCGTGGGGATTATGGCAACCCCTCCCTTCTAAGGGAGAGGCCTTTGTTCAACAGTGGACATCTTTCGGATGATGATGAGGTTACAATAGTAGCCATAGTTTTTTTTTTCCACTATGAGTTTATAAAGACGTGAAAAAGTGTAATAAATTGTTGTTTGATTTGAAAAGATTTGAAGTCACTGTCATTCAGAATGACAGGTTAGCTGCGCTACACCATTTTGATGGCAGTGGTCGTGAACACAATTTTCGTGTTATCAAGTTTACAAATCTTGCTAAAAAATATATGACTCATTGTAAGAAAATAATTACGTTATAAAATCTTACACTAATTCCATATATGTATTGTGAAATTTGTATTTGAAAGCAAACGAATACTTTTTCTATTTTATTTACATGTTGTACATGTAATCAGAGTCACACAATGAGCTATGGAGAGAGCTTTGCTCGAAAATTCTTTGTGCGACAGAATTAGGAAATTCGAAAAGCCAAAGTCACCGACCTCGCTCACAGAATCTGCAAGTTGAAGTGGCATTGGGTAGGCCACATTGATCGAAGAACCAAAATCAATGGGGAAGAAAGGCTCTCGAGTGGCGACCACGAACCGGAAGGCGTAGGCTAGGTAGACCTTTCAGGTAGACTAACGAAATTTTTTGAGTTGCAGGCAACCGGTGGCTGCAAATAGCCAATTGTCGTTTCTTGTGGGAGGCCTATGTTCAGCAGAAGACGTTATCTAGGTGATGATTATTTACATATTATGCACCGACTGCAAAAAAAAGGGGATTCCTTAGCTACCTCTTTATAGAGGACTGTCAACCTGGTTCACCAGAGAAACACAACGCTGTTTGAAGGTGGCGATATTTGGATAAGCGAGAATCAAGTCTGGCTGCTCCAGTTTTATTGGAAGGGCGTTCCCCTATTGCGTATCTGAAACTCTGTTAGAGGAAGATTCCACTTCTGTCTGTAGAGCGATATCTGGTAGGTACTAACAACACCAAAAACTAACGGTCCCTTCTGCGCAAGCTTGTATACACCAAGATATCTAAGATCGGGTACAGCCAAATTTAAAATTAATGACGAATACAACTATCTTTGGGCCCTGTGGGGTGTTCAAGCAAAAATAGCACCCACCCATCTCCTCCCGTTGGGTGTCCGTAAGAGACGACTAAGGGAAAACAAGAAGACGGGCAGCAGCGTCACTCTTACCTAACACCTATATTTCGATCCTTAAGCCACCTGCCAAATATATGTTGGCAACCCCTCCCATTTAAATACTCAAACTCAAAAATAGTTTATTTCAAATAGGCTTAACGCTAGCACTTTTGAAAGGTCATGTATTTTTATTTAAAAAAAAGCTACCACCGGATCACAACGCGGCCTCAACTGAGAAGATCCGGCAAGAAACTCAGCGGGCTTGTCATTTTATCACTTTTTTTTTTAAACAGTGTGTCATGTTACAATTAGATCAGAGCGACAGTGTGTCTTGCCGTTCAAAAGATCAAATAAGACAGAAAAAAAATATAATAAAAAATTAAAAAATAATAAAGAAATAATAGAAGGCCTTTGTACAACATCTCTCTAACAGAAAGAATATCCCTCTTCTCCTTCTGTGTTTCTCCTGCAAAAAGGTTGTCTGGAAGAAATTTAATTGCTTATTCTTAGTTCTAAGTTTATATTGTAAATATCTTCTTGGTGTTTAATGAAGAGTATTCTATTCTATATGAAGTGTTAACGCCGAGACTTTTGCGCTTTACCCTTTGTAAGAATAAGAATAAGAAAAATTTATTTGGACACCACAATGAAACACAATTACAAATAAATAACAGAAATACAATTAAAGGAAAAATATTACATTTGTGCCCCAAAGAGATAGGTCCAAATGGTGGTCTTTGTTGTTACTATTCCCGATTTCCCGGTAAGGTTGGTACAATTTAGAAATACATATTTCATTATAAGAATATGGGCCACCGATGCAGGGTTACTGCCCGCTATTGTGCCCCCACTAAAACTTCGGGTCGTTTATTGTGGGCATAATCATAAATCTCACGCCGCGATATTGGCAAGGGGCTAGGTTACGTGGGCGCATGATTATAATAACATAGGGGTAGTATACAACCCTGGCAGGTGAGGAAAATTAACCATATTATTTTTTATTTTCACCGTATGGAGGTTTGGAGATTTTTTTTTCTATTCTGCCTACTGACGAGGAAAGTAAGACGTTCACCTGATAGAAACCGGTACGCCTGAATATAGATAGCTGCATTGCACTGTCACTCGCCACCAGAAAAATTAGTTCTAGAAGTCTATTGTGTCTGGTAATTTGCACTCTATTTGAATGTAGTCTAGTCGCCTGTTGGAATGCTATTACAACTGATCAAATTGGCTGTAAAGTTTATGGAGACATTATCACGTAAAATACGAGTTCATATTATACCGTCAGTCAACACAATTTGCAAGTAATTCAGCACGGTCTGTTTAAAAAAAAAAAATTATTGTTAATGAGTTTTCTACAAAATAATGATTTTGCACTTACCACACAGCGCGATTAATGCAAAAAACTTCATTTTTAGTACCAAAATGTTTACTTTTACATCACTAAACTGTCAATTGCCACTGTTTTTTTTATATAACTATTAGTCACATTATATAACATTTATTTTTTCTGACACTGTAATTAGCTTACTAAAAGCACTTTGCACCACTCGATAACATTTAAATTAATTTAAAAAAACAATTACGTCCACTGTTGTGTAACTGGCTGTAAATATTTATGAAAACTTTTTTTTAGTTTATGTTATTTTCACTAACGTGCGCGTGTGTATTCCATATTTGAATGCAGCGGACAATATAGACGTATTCCGAGCGTGCTGGTCGTCCGCCTAATGTCCTTGGCGATTCTCGCTAGGGTTTCTGACATGCGCAATGCACACTCCGCTTTAAGGCCACTTAAGTGGATTAACTTTAAAAACTTTGGCAATTGATGACTTTGGAAATGATATCTAATTTATTTTGATAAAATTGCTAAGTATAATTTATATTTGTTGTATTAATTTTAAGAATTAATTATAAAGCAAAATCACTTTAGACGTCCACTGCTGAACAAAGGCCTCAGAAGGGAGAGGTTGCCATAATCCCCACGGTTGGTAGGCGTCTTGGGAATCGCAGTATGGGTGGTAGGGTAGGTAATCCAATAGAAAGACGATGCTGCCCGTCTTCTTGTTTTCCCTTAGTCGCCTCCAACGAAACCCGACGGGAGGAGATGGGAGGGTGCTATTCTTACCCGGGCACCCCACGGGAAATAGAGAATGAAGTACCTACCTACTTAATTGCAGTAAAGAGTTTAAATAAAAGCCATAGAGTGGCCATTTGGATTTTTTTCATACCATAACTGTCATCACTTTTTATATTAAATTCTTCTGTAAATAAACAAAATATCATATAGGTACTTATAAAAATATAAACTTTAGTCCCCTTTAGTTATATTGTCAAAGGTATTGCAATAAAAAAATATGACAAATAACACACACACATCATGTTAACTAAGACTAGCACGAGCTGACACCGACTTCAATATATTTTCGTTATTTTATGCTTTTTAGATAATTTAATAATAATTTAATTTACGTCGTTTTTTTTTTAAATAGTTTATTTAACACTTTTTAGGGACTTTTATTTTAGCAAAATAGGTATTAGCACTATCACGCAACTCGAACGTCTACGTTACAGTAACTTACTGAATACATAAAAAGTTTATATCTCTTAAACTACTGGACCGATTTTGATGAAACTTGTACTCTACCCTAAGTTGAAAAATACTCTAACTATTGCAAAAATAATTTTTGAAATCGGACTTGTAGTTTCTGAGAAATCCGCTGACAAACCTACATACATACATACATACATACACCCATAAAATTTGGTAAATTTGTTTAGAAGCTCACATAAACTAACATATATTAATATTACACATTTTTATTAATATTACATACATACGCGTCGAATAGAGAACCTTCTTTTTGAAGCCGGTTAAAAAATATGACAAATAATATTTTTGAAGAAAATATGACGTACCAATCAATGACCGAGTGCGACTAGCCATAGAAATTAGGCATATTTTCTTCAAAAATACCATTTATCATATTTTTATTGCACTGCCGCTCGTCACGCGAGACATCTGTTGTTAAGACAGTTGTTTGGACTCCTCTGTCCGGTAATTTCACCAGCTACAGTGCCCTTCTCATCGAAACCCAGAAATATTTACACACTGCTGCTTCGCGGCAGAATATCTGACTCTGCATGGTACCTAGCTAAACAGTCGTTAGCACAAGGGTCTCTAACACCTAATAGGTACACGAACGCTGTTTTCAATCAAAATCTTTTCGACGACGTTACATGCACTTACCCCGTCCGCACGTATTTTGGGCCGCCTCGTGCAAGCGATTATCCGCCGTGACCGCGAGAGTACGTCTCTACTGATTACACACGTTACACATGTAACAAGTTTATGATTAAAATTTTGCTCGATAAGGCCGGTCTCGTCCTAAGTAGTTAAATATCTTTGAGTAACTGTAAGTTTTTGTATCTTTGAATAGATAGAAATTAACTCTAAAGTTTAAAAAATACCTTAAATTCATAGAAACTCTATTACATACACAAAATATTGAAGTTTTCGTAAATAACTTATAACTATAGTACCTAGTATACAGATCTTCACGTTACATAACATCCTAGAATCTTACAAAAAATACTTACTTACAGTGTCTGGTCATGTCATTTTTGTATTACCATTATCTGATAGAAATTTGACTGTCAAACCCTCATCACTTGGATTATTCCATAGAATTTGTTGCTAAACAGGTATTACCTACGATATCCTCAATATATTTATGCATGGGTACATCTTTGAAGCCTTTTTACCTGCTCTACAACACACGACGATCTGAAATTCAGTGACATTAATATTTCTTTTAAATAAATATTTTGTAGCTTGACTATGTTGACCTTTGCAGTTAAAATAATATCTACTCTGTAAATTAAACAATTTATGCTAATTCTGTTAACACATTTACATTTGAGCTTCTCTAAATGAAACTAAAAAGATGGAAACTTAATAGAGCTAAAGTAATTGTAATGGGCATAGTGCTAGTATTACCACTATAGACTGTGGTATTACTGAGCACTATAACTACTCGGTCTATCTCTAAGGTACTTAATTATTGCATAAATAGACAGCCCCGGATCTACGATTTTTTTCCAACTGGATCAGAAACTTGATAGTGGCGCCCCTCCCTTCAGCGTTTGAGAAATTACTTAAAAAAGCTCAAATCGCCAGGCTTCCGCTTTGTGGAGCGATATTTTTAAATATTAATTGTATTATTATGACTTTGGCGCCCCTTGAAAATGTCGCACGGTGCCGGTGCCCCGGTAATGAAGTCTGTTCCTAACAGTCGGGTAAAAATTCAATCTGTCGTCCATAGATGGGTGACCGTTTATTGGCATTTAAACTGATCGTCTCTGTCCTTCTTGAATTTTGAATATTAATGAACCCTTGTCGACACATCTAGAATTTAAAATCTTTAACTGTTAAAATTAAAATTCACCACGTGTTATTCGCCACTGACGATGTACTATCGCGGACACGAACGATGTACCAGTTTTCAATCAAAATCGTTTGAACACGTCGTTCAAACGATAATCGCTTTCACGAGTCGGCCCAAAATACGTGCGGACGTGGTAAGCGCACGGGACTCGAGCAAGCGATTATCATCCTAAAGGTGATACACCGCTTGTGACCGCGAGAGTACATGCAACGTAAAATCTGCGTAAAAGTCGTCCTAATGACAATTTATCAAAAGATAAACGTATAAAGACGGCATTAAAATTTAAACACAGTTTGTGTAACTGGGTGTTAGCGCACGTAAAATGACTGTCCCGGTATATGTCATCTAGACCGCATTCGTTAAGCTACCAGCAGCCTATGGAAAGTTTGAACAACTCTGAGACTAGGTTGGTCATTAACCACCCGATAACTTATACAGGGTGTAAGGGACTACGTACCGAAAACTTTTATACCTTATAAGATTTCTCATATTGTCCGTTACAACATTACAGAAACCATTTATAAGGAAAATGACAAATGACTAACTTGTTAATTTTTGAGCATGTAATGAATACGTGCGGAATAATATTTATTTTTCAAATTACATTGTTAATTTCAATCAAGCCGCATGCCAAACGTGGAGATTATGGCAACCCCTCCCTTCTAAGGGAGAGGCCTTTGTTCAGCAGTGGACTTTTCGGCTGCTGATGATTGCTAATTTTGCACAAATAAGTAATGTATTGTTTTTAAATTGAAATGTTAACCTAATTTTATTAAAAAAAGATGCATTTTTTTTGGAAATTCATGAAAAAGCCGATGAAAATTTTCAACACTAGAATGTTTGACGATGTGTCTAGGATGTTTGATGTTTGAATGTTTGACGGGCCCGTTGGTCTAGTGGTTAGTGACCCTGTCCGCTAACCGATGGGTCGTGGGTTCGATTCCCACCAAGTGTCTGGGTGTTATTTATCTATTTAAGTATTTACAAAAAAAATGTATATTAGTATCAGTTGTCTGGTTTCCATAGTACAGGCTCTGCCTAATTTGGGATTAGATGACCGTGTGTGGATTGTCCCAAGATATTATTATTATTATGTTCAAAATCACGTACTGGATCCCTGGTATCGGTTTTCGGTACGATGTCCCTTACGGGGTGTAAGTGTACCCCGTATACTCGTAAATTAAAGATTTTCTTATTCCTTCCAATCCAGATTCTCCACTGCCTGGTGCGAAGGAACTTTTAATAATATTTATTGCATTGTCACATCAAATCTATATAAATCTACCATACCCGATCACCAGCCATCGTCACCCTCTCCGAAAACTTCAATACGACCGAGTGCTAAGCTATCAAACTACAATATTTTTTCTTACAACGCCGAAGTAAACAATTCGTGTATAGATAAAAAATATTTCCGAAGTTTGAAGACAAACATTTGGCAAGAGGAAAAGTAATTTATTTCGGCGTACGTCATATTTACAACGCCGTGGGTTCTCGGAGCTCGTAAAAAATGCCAGGTCTACGCACCTACATAAAATTGACGCCTGTCCTAACCAGAATCTATAACTTTTTAATTTAACTAGAAAATAGTATTATATGACTATTTACATGCCTAAAACCAAGACAGATTTGCCTGAATTTCTTTTGTCGTGGTTGGAACTAACTAAACGTGTAGTGCAATGTTAATATATGGACTATTAAGGTTACGTAATTTACTTATTTTACAACGCCATGGGTTCTCGGAGCTCGTAAATAATGCCAGGTCTACGCACCTACATAAAATTGACGCCTGTCTTAACCAGAGCCTATAATTTTAAAATTTATCTAGAAAATAGTATTATATGACTATTTACATACCTAAATATACCAAGACAGATTTGCTTGAATTGGTTTTTGTCGTTGTTTGAATTAACTATACGTGTAGTGCTATGTTAATACACACATAATTAAGGTTACGTAGTTTACTTATATTTACAACGCCGTGGGTTCTCGGAGCTCGTAAATTTTGCCAGGTCTACGCACCTACATAAAATTGACGCCTGTCCTAACCAGAGACTAAAATTTTCAAATTTAACAATGAAAATCATATTATGTGACTATCTACTCGCCTAAATATACCAAGACAGATTAGAATTAAATGTGTTTTTGTCGTGATTTGAATTAATTAAACGTTTAGTGCAATGTTGATATATAGAAAATTAAGGTTATGTAATTTACTTATTTAGATGTACCGTTTTCTTATTTTCTTGTTCTACATGTGCACTGTGTCTACTTTTCTTCTTTTTCCACTCACCTCGCACACGTCTGCTGGAAGCGATTTCATTAGAAATAAGCTGCACATTTGTACTTTCCTTCCTATTAATTTTATGTATTCTTGTTTTCTTCTCTGTACATAAATTGTAAAATACCTAAGTATACATAGAAAATTACTTACTTTCAACAGGAAACCGGAATTTGAAATCACCAATGTAGGTTTTTATTTTTTTGGTGATTTCAGACCACGACAAGGAAAGCTACTAGCAAATTTTTTTTAAAATTTTGATAGTAATATTTCATCAATTATCATAGTTGGCCATCAAAAGTCTCAGTTCAAAGCTAAGATGTTTAAACTATTTAGGTATAGACAGACCGTCGGTGACCGTCCCTAGCGAGCAAGATCCTCATCAAAAGTTTATCACACCAGTAGGACCGCACGTAGGCTTAAGCTGACAAAAAATGTTTTTGAAGACAATATGCCTAATTTTGTTTTGCGGTATTACAAATTTTACTATGATACAAAGAAGACTTTGACTGCTGGTCACATAATAGAAAAATCCATTGTTTGTCAGGGACTTGGCCTTTAACGTGAATAGGTACAGCTTATTTTCATTTTACACATTTACTGAAGAATTTACTCGTGAAAAGTGATGACTATTTTTAACCGACTTCAAAAAAGGAGGAGGTTCTCAATTCGTCTGTATATATATATATATATTTTTTATTCTATGTATGTTCGCGCATAACTCTGGCAATTATGAACCGATTTGAAAAAATCTTTCTTCCATCCATTCTTTAATCCGTTAATTGGGTCCCATAAAAAAAATTATTGCTTAGTAATAAGTAGTTCCTAAAAAAACAAGAATGGTGACTGCGCACTGAGAGCTGCAAGAAAGCCTATATACACACATCAAAAGTGTCTAGGGATCAAGCATTTTTAAGCGGATTTCTTGAGATTGAGATGTGGCTTTGTAATAAATTTATGATTTTATAAATTTATATGGATCCTTTTTGGTGCATTTCATAATTTGAATCAGGAACTGTGAATCAAATTCGAGTAAAAGATGAAAATCAGCTGTCAATATTTTCCCTATAAAAACATACAACGCATTGAAGACATTATTAGTGCTACTGTTTCCCTACTACTGATTAAAACCAACGTTATTATGGAGCGGCGACGTCATTTAAGCAGGGAAGAAATGCTCAGAGCCGTGGGAATGATAGAAGCTGGTTCCCGGCAACGTACTGTGGCTTTAGCTCTGAATACAAGTCAGAGTGTTATCAGTCGACTTTGGACACGTTACCGAAGCACTGGTACCGTGGCTGAGCGCCATGGAGGACGGTATCGCTGCACCACACGGAGACAAGACCGATATATTCAAATCTTAACTCGAAGAGCTCCAACAATAACTGCCATGATGTTAGCCGTGAGGCTTCATCACTCTTCAGGGAACTTAATTAGCGACCAAACAGTCAGAAACCGCTTGCATGAAGTGAACCTTCATTCCCGAAGACCGCTACGGGTACCACCTATAGCAATGCACAATCGTAGGATTCGATATCAATGGGCTCTTGAACACAGAAATTGGGCAGAAGAACAATGGCGTTTCGTGTGCTTTTCTGATGAGTCTCGTTTTGGTATGAGACCGGATACAAGACGTATACGACACTGGAGAACCCCTGGACGCCAACAGCGATTAAAATCCTGCCAGGAAGTCCATCCTTATAGTGGTGGAACCATCATGGTATGGGCGGGTATTTGGATCGGCGGAAGAACTGACTTGATTTGGATCAGAGGCAACCTCAACGCTCAAATTTATGCTGAGACGATTGTATCAGACGTCATCGTTCCTCTACAAGTGCAAATCGGTCCCTTATTTCAGTTAATGCATGATAATGCACGACCGCACACCGCAAGAGTTGTAAGACAGACTCTCGCCGCAGCTAACATCAATGTCCTGCCCTGGCCTGCTCAGTCGCCAGACTTGAACCCGATTGAGCATGCATGGGATATGCTACAGAGAAGAGCTCTGCCGAATATGGAGGGTATCCAGTCGCAAGAAGACCTTTTTTTGTTGTTGCAACGAACATGGGCGGCCATTCCACAGCGTGATTTGGATGAACTCATTTTGAGTATGCCAAACCGATGTTCTTGTGTTGTTAGTGTTCGCGGTAGAAACACGGATTATTAATTGTTTAAGTTACCCAATAAAATTTTAAAGAAAACTGTTATTTCAGTCTTTTTTTCGAACTTTTGTGTTAGTGGTTCAAATGTCAAAAATCCCTTTATTAGGAAAATGGCAAATTTCTTTATTAATGCAAAGGTGACTTGGTTTATCGTTACTGTGACAAACGAAAACACTTTATTTGATGAATCCTTAAAGAAAATTTTAATTAATATCAATCAGGAGAAAAGTTATTGCAAAAATATATGTTGATCCCTAGACACTTTTGATGTGTGTAGATGACGTTTTAGTCGCTCGGACTCGCTCGGTCGGACAAAAATAGTCACAACTCTGGCAAATATTTACCAATTTCAATGATTCTTTTTTTATTCGAAAGTAGAAACCATTGTATTGAATCTGTATGAATTTTATTACAACCGGATAAGAACTTCCTGGAGGACCATGAACGATGTGGAGGAATTTATCTGGTAAAAACCATAAAACTGATGTTCTCCATTACATTGCTCTGACACTTATGAACCGATTTCGATGATTCTTTTTTTATTCGAGAGAGTAAACTACTATGATGTTTCCATGCAAATTTCATTACGACCGGATATTTTTTTCTGAAGAATCATGAATTATGTAAAACTATGTAGACGATAATGTGATCATAACCTACCTAGATAATTTTACGGTTTTCGATGGTTCAATCTTTATATATGAAAATATCACTAAAAAGTTTAAAATAAAATCTTTTTAAAAAAAAATTTAACCGACTTCAATATCACTGAAAAGTATAAAATAATTTAAATATTATTGAAGTTGGTGCCAAATATACACAGCAGGTACTCTAACACCAACTTCAATAATATTTAAATTATTTTATACTTTTCAGTGATATTGAAGTCGTTAAATTTTTTTTTAAAAAGATTTTATCTTATTATATAAAATCTTCCAAAGGTTGCTCTTTGGTCTATTTAATATCTTTGAGTCCAAATAAATTGTCACTAAATTTACGTCTTTAGGGAAAACCTCGACCACAACCAAAATTACACTGTAACTGTATTCAGTATTTCCGCATGGTGTTTCTTCTGGTAACTCAAATACCGTAGAAACTAAATTGGCTTTTTGACCTTCTTCCGTTAAAGGAGAAAGGATTTACTCGGGCCGGATATGGGGCGTTTTGTTGGGAACGGTCCGGTTTATGTGAGCACACTTTATTCCGAGGTTAGTGGCTATAAAACGACGCGCACGCTGGTTCACAAATGAACGCAAAATGTACCGAAACACACCTGTCCAACACGGTCTATATTAGCATTAAAAAAAATGGAAACTTACTACAAACTGGACAGGAAATTACGTGGTTTTGAATGAGGATTTATTATTATTAAGCCAGTAAGTAAAAGATAATAATATGTATACAAGTAACAAATAAATTACAATAAATAGGTTGGTGCATCGCGCATCGGTGGTGGTTGGTGGTCACCTGGTAATGTACCCAGAAGACTGGCAGCGTTACCCCTCTGGATGCTAATATGCTGAGCAAGGTACGTACCAACCCTCTGGTCTCCTGTTGACTCTACTAGCGTTCTTGATAAATCACTAAAAAGGCGATGAGTGCTAGGACCCCACGGACCCAATGTCTCAACCCCAAACGGCTCAAACTTAAAGCCGCGATCGAGGCTACTATATTTGCGCCATTTGGGGCGTTCAGCTGACGCAGTGGCAGCTCCAGCCCTGCCAGAACTTAGCCAGTAAGTAGTTTTATTTATATAATAGCTAACTATGAAGTTGAGGCGTTTATAGCATATCAAACTTTATTCTAATCGGGAATTAACGCGATTTACCTTATGTTTTGGCTTGACGTTTCGGCCGGGTTGCACCAGCCGTGGTCACAAGCAGACTGGTTCAGCGAGACGGCTCCGTGCGCGAGGCAGAAATATCTTCGTCTACCCCCGTTCTTTCACTTGTAACGTTAAGCCCACTACACACTACACTCACAGTATCTGTATATTTAACCGCCGGCAAATAGCGAGCATTGTATTTGGTCTCAATAGTATATCGCTGGAATAGTAATTGTATGTTATTCTATTAAGAGGCAGCCTTGGGGCCCGGGCCAGTGACGAACCACTAACACGCCACTGATCTTATAAAATTAGTAGACCAAATTCGCAGAACCCTCCAATTTTCACTCTATCACTCAAATGAAGCGTGTGTAAATTAGCAGACTTGAGGCCCAGTTGGTTAAACATTGTCAGGCGAGGTCATAGATGGGTTGGTCCCCCATCCACACAATTAGTGCCATTTCAACTAGTCGTCTTAATGCTTCGAAAGGCACGGTAAAAGTTGGTATCGTTGGTTATCATCTAAACAGCAGTAGTTAAGCCAGCCTAGCTTAGGGCAGCTTATTAACGGATGTATCTCCTCAGTGGCGAAATCAAGATAACCATTTATCCTATTTTCGATGCGATCGTTATTATTTAAGCCAGTGCTTTGACTCTGAGGAATATAAAAACATTATAGGTAGAGGGACTTACAGAAACGACGTAAAACAGTCCGGGCTGGAGCGCTCAAAGCGCTCGCCCCTCTTGTCCGGTGAAGCTGTAATGGCCATCTGCGGCCAACAGTACTACTCATACAAAAAAAAAAAAAAAAAAAAAAAAAAAAAAAAAAAAAAAAAAAAAAAAAAAAAAAAAAGACGTAAAACAGAAATAGGCGCTTCTTATATCATAAAAATATCTTGTTTATGAATATAAAATAGATATAAAATGTGTGTGAAGTTAAAAGCATCAGTATTAAAGGACGGAAACAACACCATCGCATAGGGATAACTTAAAACTGATTAAAGTATTGCAATATTTTGTCTGAAAAATACGAATTTACAATGTATTCGGAGCATAATTGGCTCATAGAGGAACGGCCTTTAGTAAAAATAGAATGAATAATTTTAATAAATAGAAGTAATGCTCAGTAGGTACAATTTTCAAGTTCTAAGAAGTCAAGACTTGTTACAAATGATAAGGAAAATTAAAATGAACTACAAAAAATTAATTTCTTTCATCTGCATTCCCTGAATTAGGTTCTTGTTCTAAGTTCTTGAAATATCACTTTCATAATTCAGTTACTAGTTCAGTAATTCTTGTATATACTGACAAACAAACAAATATGCAAAATTTTTCCTCTTCTTAATATAGTAGGTGTTTGCTTTATAATTTAGTATGTAGGTAGAAAATGTAACGGCCTGCCAGATAGTTTTCTCCGTACCCTCAAATATTCATATTTAACTGGTGCTGTCCCTTTTTTCCCCTTGCCCCGTACTGTTGACTGACCATTGCGTGGACCGGACGTGTCCCCCGCACCTTAATAAGTTAATTCGTGTGTGCCTCCGAAAAGACTATTACTGTTGTGACCTAGTGAACTTTGTGAAGCGCTTCTAGTTTAGTGTGCCTGAAGACCAGCAGAGCCACCCATCCAGTGAAGAGGAATTTACCTACACCAAGTGCCGGTAATGTACCACGCATGACCTTGACTTGACCCTTTTTCTTTGTTTCCCCTCTTGCAATTTTATTTTGTATTTACACCCCTTTTACGCCCAGCACACTTCCCCGCGACAGTAGGCATAGTAACATTCCTATTTTATTTGTGTAATGTAATTTATTTAGAGGTGCTTATGCTTCTGGTGATTTACTCGGAGCTCTGTAAGAAAATGGGACGCCTGCTCTCGCAAAATCCGCTGTCTTCTGAATGTCTCCCCGGAACACTGTAGGACGAATACTGTTTGTTGTTTTGAAATGGAAAGCGACAAAAAACTCGTTGGTGAATCCGAGACGGCAAAGCTCCAAAATCCAGGGTAACTTAAACCTTACCTAACTAGACGTATAGGAAACGAAAATCCCTTGTGTAATTTTATAGGAGTTTGGCGTGGTCATACAATAAAATTATTCAACACAATTTCTGTTGGAAGTGCTTATGGATGGAAATAGAGCCACTTGTGCCGGTTTTAGTGCTATTTGAGTGCATGATGATGTAATAAATTTTAGTATTACCGATCCCGGCACAGTGAGTTTAGTATTCATAACGATGGTTTGGTCAATTCGGAACTACTTTTAGGTTTATTTGTGTATTGAATCAAAACAAAGTTTATAAGTACC
The DNA here is from genome assembly GCA_911728495.1 of Furcula furcula. Taxonomy (NCBI): domain Eukaryota; kingdom Metazoa; phylum Arthropoda; class Insecta; order Lepidoptera; family Notodontidae; genus Furcula; species Furcula furcula. The sequence continues at coordinate 11,029,292 of OU452250.1, forward strand.
TATATAAATAATATGCCTCCTAAGGGGGAGACCGTTGTTCAGCAGTGGACGCCTTTAGGCAGCTAATGATGATGATGATAAAATATATTTTTTGACTAAATAATATAATATCCTATCCTAGAACGATCCACACGACCAAATCCCGGATCAGGCAAAGCCTGTACTATTGCAACTAGGCCACTAATACGTACAAAATATTTATACATAATTTAAGTAGTAACCAGAATAGGTCTACTTCAGTCAGCCCGTGAAATATTTAAGATATCAATTTTAGTTTACACTTAATGCTTGGTCATAACCACGGCGTGACATAAAGATAACTGATGAAAATAGGAGTTATCTGTTCTGAAGTCTGCAAATATTCTGAACGTACATATATTACCATAGAGCTGCCGGAGCATAAATTTCAATTTCCATGAAAAATGTATTCCCATAAATATGAATAACCACGCGTGTATATTCAAAATATCTCAGCGGTTACAAAAATCCGAGCCACGATCGCCAGATATTTTTAAAAGTAGAGCCAAACAGCAGCACTAATATAACTCTTATAAAGTTTGTAAATTGTATAGATCGTCCATTTTTAACCGGCTTCAAAAATAAGGTACTCTATTTGACGCGTATGTATGTAATATTAATAAAAATACGTAATATTCATATAATGCTAGTCTATGTGGGCTTCTAAACAAAGTTACCAAATTTAACTAGTGTATGTATGTATTTATATATGTATGTATGTTCGTCCGCGGATTTCTCAGAAACTACGTATAGTTTAAGAGATATAGACTTTTTATATGTTCAGTAAGTTACTGTAACGTAGACGTTCGAGTTGCGTAATAGTGCTGATGCCTATTTTAGTACAATAATTCACTAAAAGGTTTTAAATAAACTATTTAAAAAAAATAAAAACCGGCTTCAGAAAATTATCTAAAAAGCATAAAATAACAAAAATATATTGAAGTCGGTGCCAGCTGGTGCTAGTATTACGTAACTCCGACTTCAATATATTTTTGTTATTTTATGTTTTTTTAGATAATTTTTGCATAGATCCATTCCAAGACAAATTCCATAGTGATAGAATAACTTTTAGTGCAAAGCATTCAATCCTCCGAAAGAGATCAAATATACGCTAGTATACCGTTTTATCTGCAGCAGCCGAGCGACATCCACTCCTGAAAAAAGGCCTCCCCCTTAAAAGGCAGGGGTGGTCATAATCCCCACGCTTGGCAAGCGTGTTGGTGATCGCAGTATAGGTGGTAGGTAATCCAATAGAAAGACGCTGCTGCCCGTCTTCTTGTTTTCCCTTAGTCGCCTCGTACGGACACCCAACGGGAGGAGATCGGAGGGTGCTATTCTTACCCGGATACCCCACGGGCATCTTGATGCTAATCTATAAAAATATTAACAATTTTTTACTTGGTGGTTCCTTGCGAAGGAACTGTCCAGGTACTGTGTTCCAGCGTGAAGAGCACTGTAGCTGGTGAAATTACAGGACACAAAGACTTAATATCTAATGTCTTAAGGGTCGGCAACGCGCTAGTAATTCTTCTGGTGTTGCTAGCGTCTATAGGCTGCGGTGACTGCTTACGATCAGGCGGGCCGCATGCTTGCTTGCCACCTTGGTAGGATAAAAAAACAATGTAGTTATCCTTCTATTACTACGTTCGTTCGTAGCGTTCATGTCACTGTGTCATGCCATGGTAAATTAATGTATCGTACGTAATGGATTATCTTCATTTGATTACAAAAAGATAATTTACATTAATATATATAATATATAGATCATTTTAATTGTAATTATTTACCTCTGCGACTCATCCATTGGCTTAGAGTTAATAAAAATTACAATTATATACCCATATCCTGCAAACGGATAATCTTACCTAATAAAATCTTAAAGCTGCGTGGGTTTGAACTGTGAAACTCGATATCAACTCAAGCAAGATAGAATTTTAAGAACTTATAAAAAAGTAGAAAAAAAAAGACAATAAATACAAAACCACCGTGTTTCTTGTCGGATTTTTTTAGGATTCGTGATCAGTGGACCTTTAATAAAGATATTTTGACTATGACTTTACTCATCAACCTTGCCGGATATTTGAATTTTTTTTTTTTAAATTTACCATTCAAAAGTGCGTTAATCCTATTTGAAATATATATTTTTGACTTTGACAAGCAAGCATGCCCACCTGATAGTAACTAATCACCGCAGCCTATATAGTAGACGCTAGCAACACCAGAAGAATCACCAGCACGTTGCCAACCCTTAAGACATTAGATATTAAGTCTTTCGTGTCCGATAATTTCACCAGCTGCGTCGTGGCAGGATATCTGACACCGGTAGTAGCTACCTAGACGGTTCTTTGCACCAGGAACCTACCACCAGTGGTTACTAGACCACGTAGTAGTCGTTTTTAGTGGTTACTAGACCACGTAGTAGTCGTTTTCAGTAGCCTTTAAATGAATTGAATCAAAACACCACCACGTAGTGGTGGTTTTTTGATTCAATTCATTTAAAAATGTATCTCACAAAACAAGAATGTGTTCTTAAGTTTTACAAACGACATGTCTACTTCCATTGTTTCGTTCCGGAGATTTAAAGGAGTGTGGGCACGAGGAAACAGGGCACCGCGCGATGTCGTGTTTTAACAAAATACAAAGCGAAGTGTTTCGCTTGCAATTTACTTGAATGAAAAACACTTTAGGGACTAGTGGAATAATTTAAAATCTGCACATTACTTGTGCTTTCTATCAACATTGCATTAAAATGGTATACCAACTATCTTCCTAGAGCCTTCCACCTAGTTCCGATGCCAAGCGCTTACTCCAAAAATCCAGATCCAAGCCTACATAGGTGTATACTTAGAATAGTAACAGGCAGCTCTCCTGTAATCCTTGTGACCGAATTTTTAAGACAAAAATCGTTTTCGCTAGTCGTGTTCGCTCTCATGCGTATGTTAATTGACAGGGTGTCACCTTCGACGGATACCTCTGGGAGGACATCATCATCATCATTGCTTTTTTTATTAAGCCCTCGTAAGGTGGGTCTCTGAGGGGGCGGGGGCCGGGTTATGTTGGATTTTTACCCACTAAATCTACCCCGATGGCCTTTACCGACTCTATGGAGAGTCTTTGGGCTCTCCGTTCGCACCTTCGCCAAAGTCTTCAGCACCAGACGCTCGCTAGACATGCCGGGGGGAGCGGTCATTTCTGCTCCCCCCAGCACCCTCGCTGTGCTCGCGATTACGCAGGGCCTTCACCGCGTCGTCGCCCACCTCGGGGTCGCAGTTAATAGGAGCCCCCACCCTGTGCGACCCACAAGCATGGTGGTACTTAGATAGACTAGAGGCGGTCCAGTACGCCTAGCACGACTTGCAACATCTGTCAATGCGGAGTGCATGTGTGGAGTAGTATGTCGTAGTATTCAGAAACGTCCTTTTCTATTAAAAAATTTGAAAAGCCACGTCATAGTAACGTCATACTCCTCAGCGCAAACTCACCTTTCCTAGACAAACTGGAGACTGTCCAGTTAGGTACCATCGCAGTGTCATAATTATTATTTTGCCGTAAATAAGAGACGTGTAAAAGCACTGCATTTCGTACTTTAGTATTTTTGTAGAGTTCGATGGGCTCAAGCAATTATATTTTAAGTAATAGTTGCGTTACCTACTAAGACTACAATCGACGATTAGCAGTGGCACAACACTCACACATATTGAAACATCACTCTAATCCAACTAGTCTATTAAAGTTTGTGTATGTGTAATTTATACCTACATAGTAGTATTTTCGTTTGTTTTGATGCGGTTAGTCAATGTTTCCGTGGGTGGTGTACAAGAAGCATAATATGGTGTGCTACTGATTCAAATTGTGTTAGTCAGCTCACATTTTTACCATCACTTTTGGAGCGCCTATTAACTTCTCTACCTCTTTTTACATATAACATCATTGGGCTCAAGAGTCTTAATGCCTAACGTGTGATAGATGTCTTGATAAGTGACGAGCGGCGATTCGATGCATGTCTATGAGTAACTCGTCGTACGAAGCGTATCGCTATTCGCTTAATAGGCGAACGACTTACTTGTTAAGTTATGGCACCTGCTATACCTGAGGTTTAAAGCAGTTTGCTTAAATAAGTAAATAACGGTTCTAGACTAATTTAATAAAAAAACTCATTAGGTTCATCCAAAACGTCTGCGTATTCATCCAAATGCTCCATATTCCCACCCATCTTCCCTCTATTGAGCTCCACTAATGTTTTTATAAACCTATAATAATGAATAATGTTGTCCTTTTTCTTAGGATAGTTCTTTTTATATTTGTTGAGGTAATCTTTATATAATTTGTCTGCTTTCGTGAGATCGTGCAGTCTCGTCTGTTCTACGGAGACAGGCTTTTTATTTCGCATAATCTTGTTTGATGTTTCATTCAATACATTATCATCTGTAATATTGTAATAAAAGTTATTGAAATTCAAATAGGGCTCAGTGTAATTTGAGAAAATATTTCCATTACCAATTCAGATATAATAATTTGATGTTCTTTTATTCTACAATTCTACAAAATTTGTAATAAACAGAGTGGAAAAAAATAATGTGATGCGGAGTAGTGGAAGTAGGTACCTACCCCAATTATTGAACATAGCAAATATTTTATTTATCTTAGTACTAGTGTTTCTTTAACGTTTCTTTTTTACAGATAAATGAAGTACAATTAAAATACGTCAAAAATGGCCGTTAGTATTACATTACAAAAGTGTTGTATCGTAGATTTCCGGTAATTTAAAATCTGAGTACATATTAGCGGTGCAGAAGTTTTAAAGAGCAAAAACAAGAGCACAGTTTTGTACACGAACAGGTTGGCAAACCAACAGTCTGTCAATACATTGCCAGCCGTTGGCAAATAAGAGCTGATATAAAATATATAACTACTAGAGATGTTATTACACAACTTACATGGGCTTACATCGATTCCAAAATGCAACTCAAAATCTTCAGGATCAACATCAGCATATCTGTTTAATTCGTAAAGGTGAAACTTGTCAGTAGCTTTCTCATTAAGACTGTCAACTTTCTTTAAATTATTGATGAAGTTATTCAGAGCAATTCCTTCTGTTTTCTTGTTTGCGTAATGTCGGCCATACTTGTTTTTATAAAACTCGAACATTTTTACTAAATTCTGTTCAGTATGCATTACGGATTCAAAAGGCCTCATCAAAAGTATTACCATTAGAAATAAAGTCATAATCATTATATTGCATAGCTCTATTCTTCGATATAAATACTTATTTATAAGTAGTAGCCTCATTGTAACATGTACAGATTATTGGCACTGTCAAAGTATTAAAACATAGAGAGCAAACTTGATAATTTACACACAGCTAGTAGCATTTCAAAAGTTCCCACTTCATTAGCCGTCTTCTGCAGTATCTTGTTATTATAAAAAGTAAAATTGCTAAAGTTATCGTCTTTATACCTGACAAAGCAATAGTGGTTTGTCTATCTCAATCTGAAGTTAATACCTACGTAAAATAAACAGAAATATCACAATCACTAATCAATAAATTTGTAATCTCTTAATCCAGCGTGAAATGGACATTGAACATCTGAAATCCGACACGTTTATAAGTGGCAAACGGTTCGCTTCATTCAATCTGTCGATATCTGAGTCTGTATCAATACAAAGGGACCCAGACCCACCAAACGAGGAAAATTTACATCACAAACAATGAGAGCGAAGGATCCCAGATGTGAAATTACAGCCGTTAGGATCAGATCATGGTTCAGTGGAGTCGACGCGAAATAATATGGCCTTAGAGAGCCTACTGTGAATTACAAAAAGTTATTACTTTGCAAGTCGACATAATATATACAACAATTGAAAACTACGTTCCTTTGTATACTACTCTATCAAGAAAGAAAAGATAATATAATAATGTCCTCCTGGCCAACATTGTTACATGCCCATCCGACGTATGGATCATCTTACTTTACAGACAATCAGGTGATCGGCCTGCATTGTCTTAGCCAGTAAGGAACAACTACTCAAATTTGTTGCCCCCCGCAGGATTCGAACCCGCGACCTCCGGTTTACAAAGCAAGCGGTTTCCCACTGCGCCACGGAGGCTACAAATAATATACAAACTGTTAGATAGGTAATCATCCAAATTTATTTTATCACCTTTAAGGTATGCTTCGAAACTTACGTCAACGAATATTTCAATCATCGAAACATTTTTTTAAACGCGAAGTTTTCAATTCTGCCTCATTTGGAATTAGATGACAGTATGTGGATAGGCATTAAAAAAATACACTCGATATATATAACCCAATTTCTAGGGCAGTTGTATAGAAAATTAAATTTTGCCAGTAACAAACTACTTTGGTACGTAGTACGATCTTTGGACACCATCCAAAGTTATTATATGAAATATTTCCGATTCTGGAATGTAATGTAAATAAACCTTGTCAACTTGGTGAGATTATACAGAACAACACTAGAATTCTTTATAGGGGAATAATTTACATTTAGATAGGTCTATCTGGGTTCATTACATAACAATGCCTGTCGTGTTTATCATTACTGAAGGGTGATAAATAATAATAAAGCAATAGCCTTGAGCTAGTCGCTATCTTTCTGGCTATCGAGATTTAAGTGCTCGCCTTCTTGCCCGGTGAAGCTATTATGGCCATCTGCGGCCAACAGTACTACTCATTAAAAAACCCGTATAATTAATATTACGAGTATCGAACATGCAGGTTTCATTACAACATTTTCAAGAATGTCAATTCCTTGGCTTAGTAGGTGTATTTACAATTGGAATTTCCTCAACCTCAATTTCCAATGGAATCCAATGAAACCATAAATCTTTCATAGTAAAAACAAATATTATCCGAAATGAAGAGGTCTTCTTACGGTTGCGTTTAGTACTTTACTAACTAAATATAGGACTAGTATTAGTATGGGACTTTTCCAAGGTAAAATTCCTATTTATTATTGCTAGGCCGGGAATAAAACAAGCATCTCAGGCTACAATCATTATTAATTACATCACTACGAAATCCCATATAATACCGAATACCTACATACAAATTGATTAGAAACCCGAACGGTATTAGTAATGTGGGAATGAATTTAGTGTTACCTCATTAACCCAATTTTATTATTCATGGCTCCAACTTTAAAATGTTAGACGGTTAGACCCAACTATAATCTTTGTAACGTCGAATAGTTAAAATGAACTCAATGGACTGATAATTTCTATAAAACAAAAAAAAAACAAACAAAAATTTACTTCAATATGAGTACCTAAGTAGTCACAGACTGAGTGCACTTAGCGCTTGCATCATCTTCGCTGCAAATGCTATTAAAGACATCTGCGGCCAAAAGCTTACTTCAATAACATAAAATATTTTAAAAGAGCAGTGGCATGAAGTAGTGGTAAATACAATGAAACTACATTGCACAACTTTTCGACTAATAAGAAAAGATCATAGTTATATTTAGTTTTAGTGAAAAAAGGATGCCTCTAAATAGAATTAAAATATAGTTTAAAAATTTATGACAATGGAAACGATTGATAGCCTACTATAAATACAATTTCATTTAAGTATTCATATGCATCCAAATTCATCCAATTGCCTAAATTATTTCTAACAAACTCCATCTTACTCCACAATACGGGTTGTATTGTCATAAAAAGAAATCAGATTTCACTTTATTACTCGAGCAATAAAAGCGGGGAAACGAAAAAGACGTGCCAATAAAGCTAACAGAAAGTTATCTCGGCGGACATGTCAAAAGACTACGTCTCAACTAATCGTCAACTAATTTGATACCGTACAACTTTTAGTTGCCATCCAAAAATAAGCGATATATCTTTTCTCGCCGAGCTATGACCATACCCGTATTCATTCCTATAGCCACGATTCATTGATCATAATGTGCAGCTGGTTTTACATCCCCTTTAAATACCGTGAAACTCAAAGCTCACGGATGATTTATTGCCGATATATCGGCACGAACATCCGCCGCATAACGATTGGTCGCCTAAAACATCGCAAAATAATAACGGCACATAAATCTCTGGGTTTTATAACGAAACATCGCTTCGGATCAGCTCGTAAAGGGACCTCGCAGCCGATGACGTCATCACAATTATTTGAGCCTTACAATGCCCGGGCACACCCGGGCCTATGATTGCGAATGTCCAACCGTAATCAGAATCCCTTTGGCAATCAAAAATTTTTGATCTCTGCAAATTAACGCGAAGATGAAAAAGATTACGGTATTATTAGATACGGGAGGACAAATAGATAGGTATTTTTGCCCTCTGGGGCAGAGAGGGAGGGTTATGTTTTTCGAGGGTATATATGTATGTCTATTTCCTTGGCATGGCCTACAGCCTAAACGGCTTGATGGATTTTGACTTATAATATGTCCTTAGATTTGTCTTAGTCGTGGGAGTGACATAGGCTACAAATTTAAAAAAAAAATAACTTTTTTTTTTTTTACTTCCAAAAATATCAATATGGGTATCAAATTAAGTCTCAATGAGACGAGTTCAAATATGTATACGTTTTATGCATGTATAATGTAGATTAAGTCCATTTTTAACCGACTTCAAAAAAGGAGGAGGTTCTCAATTCGTCTGTATTTATTATTATTTTTATCTATGTATGTTCGCGCATAACTCTGGCAATTATGAAAAAAGCTTTTTTCCATCCATTCTTGAAACCATTGATTGGGTCCCACAAAAAAATATTGCTTACATATAAGTAGTTCCTGAAAAAACAAGAATGGCGACTCTGCAGGAAACCTGCAGAAATGCCTAAAAGATGACGGTTTGTCGCTTTTTAAAGACAAAAATGGTCATAACTCTGGCAAATATGGTAAACATTTTTTTTATTCGAGAGAGTAAACTACTATGATAATTCGATGCAAATTTCATTACGACCGGATAAATTGTTTCTGAAGAAACATGAATTATGATAGACGATAATGTGATCATAATATTTATGTTTAAAAATATCACTAAAAAGTATAAAATAAATTATTTAAAAGAAAAATTGAACCGACTTCAATAACACTGAAAATTATAAAATAATTTAAACATTATTGAAGTTGGTGTTAGCGTACCTGCTGTGTATATTAGGCAACAACTTCAATAATAATTAAATAACATTTATTAAAACTAAATATTTACAACTCAACTTGCAGGGCGGCTGGAGGGGCTGCGGCGACCGCTAGTGATGCAAAGCGACGCAAGTATGCAGCTCTAGTAGGTTCGAGCTATATATTTGCGCCCTTTGCGGTGGAGACCATGGGACCTTGGTCTCATGAGATGCTCTATTTGGTGAAAGAAATTTCATCCAAACTTATCGAAGTCTCAGGAGACCGTCAGGCTGGTAGCTTTTTCTGCCAACGTATAAGCTTGGCTATACAAAGGGGTAATGCCGCCAGTCTTTTATGTACCCTTCCCTCCCAGTGCGGCGACAACTTGGAGGAAGTTTTTTACCTTTATTTAAATTACTAGCTGACCCACGCAGCTCCGCCCGCGCGGTGTTTACGTTCAACTAAACATTCGCATAGAATACAAAACCTCCTTTTTTAAAGTCGGTTAAAAACTTGGACCCACTTTGTACTTGCCCTCCGAAGCACGGAGACGTTTAGTTCAAATGGCGTTAAACGGTCACCCATCTATTTATTGACCTTACCTAACGTTGCTTAACCTGATCGATTTCCAATATTGTTAACAACTGTCTATGAGTGTTCCCTTACAAATATTTATTATAATTATAAAATTATAACGAAAAATTGTTAAAATCTGAGCAAGCGTATAACCATGTACACATTTTGACTTTAGTCCGCTCTCCCAAAGGAACCATGCCGAATGTCGGGATAAAAAGTATCCTATGTCCTACCTCGGAGTATTAACTCAAATCATGCCAAGTTTCGTTTCAATCCATCCAGTAGTTTCGGCGTGATGCTCAGCCGAGATACAGACAGACAGACAGACAGACAGACAGACAGACAAAAATTAAAAAAAAATACATTTTCGGCCTCAGTATTGGTTATAGAATGCTCTCCAAACATAATTTTCAAAATATCTACAATGTACAGAATTGGACCTGTTACAGTCTATACTTATAATAAAACTGTAACAGGTCCAATTCTGTACATTGAAGATATTTTGAAAATTATTTTTGGAGGGCATTCTATAACCGATACTGAGGTCGAAAATGCATTTTTTTTTATTTTTGTCTGTCTGTCTGTCTGTCTGTCTGTCTGTCTGTCTGTCTGTATCACGGCTGAGCATCACGCCGAAACTACTGAATGGATTCCAATGAAACTTGGCATGATTTGAGATCTTACTACGAGGTAGGACATAGGATACTTTTTATCCCGTAATCTAGCACGGTTCTTTCGGGAGAGGGGATTAAAGTCAAAACGGGTACTTGGTTATACGCTTGGTCAGATTTTATCAATTTTTCTTTATAATATAATAAATATTAGTAAGGGAACACTCATAGAGAGTTGTTATCAAGGTTTTGTAATCGATCGGGTTAAGCAACGTTAGGTAAGGTCATTAAATAGATGGGTGACCGTTTAACGCCATTTGAACTACGGGTCCGTGCTTCGGAGAGCAAGTAAAAAGTAGGTCCCAGTTTTTAACCGACTATAAAAAAGGAGGTTATGTATTCGATGCTAATGTCTGTTATTAAAAGTTTAGTTAACGTAAAAATAGCGCAGGCGGAGCTGCGTGGGTCAGCTAGTTTTATTATAAGTATAGATTTGATACTTTTCAGTGTTAATGAAGTCGGTTCAATTTTTTTTTTAATATTTTTGTTTCTTCACACTCGGGCTTTATGTGCTTTTACAATTTATACTTGTTATATTTACCTATTACCTGTCTCTTATACGTGACGATGTGTGATCACGTTCTTAGTCTTATGAGACTATTACTCTTTCAGATGCCGTTCAGCGCACATAATACGTGACTTTTTTCGTATATGAGAAAACAGGAGCTCTTGGCTAGTCTGTCGGTGTAAATTGATTTTGTAAGGGAAACGTTGTAAAACTTGTACCTTCAAAATAAAACCTGCGTCGTTGTTTCAGTTCGTAGCCTGTGACATGTCGGTAAATATTGTCTTCTATCCATTTACGAAGTTCTAAATTTTGTTACGGATATCAGTATCCTAGGATTGACATGCAATAAATTACGCAAGAGGGGTTACGGTGAAATAGAAAAATAATGGTTACATTTTAACTTTTTTTGGTACATAGAAAATCCTCTAATTTATTTATTCTTTGGCGTACGCCAAGTCTATGGGTTTCAGTTTTCACCACCATTATAAAACGAAGGTCTTTAGGTATATAAAATGTAATGCTTTTGAAGAGTTAGGTACATATTTTTAGGCTCAAAACATGAAATGACTGTACTAAGTCTACAATTATTATTTAAGCCAGGATTAACTGGCGCACTCACAAACGTAAGTTATCGTTAATTCTAACTAAGCCATTTTTTAAGTTCAACTCTCAAAGCCATATTTTCCATTATTGAGTACCTAAGTACGAGATAGTTTGATATTTCAACCCCCTATCAGAGTATAAAGATTTAAATGGAGTATAAAGATTTACTTGACGTTTGTAAGTGCGTCGGTTACACTTCATGATTACTAATTGATAAGAATGGACATGTTAAATTATTAAAGTAATTCGTATTTCTTGTAGCATTCGCAATCGGATTTAAAACGTTGCAAATATACATCTAATCAGATCTTCCCTCAGAACAAACTGAGGATCTTCCTATAAAACAAAGGCTAACTTACTGTCATTTTAATACAGATTTCCGCGAATTAATAATTAGTTGCAAAGATATTGATTAATAAGGAACGTATACGCGTGGTTTATTAAACAATGGATTGTTTGAAAGTTTTAAATTAGGTAAAGTTGCTTCAAAGGATTTTAATTGTGTTGTAATGAGAATTAGAAGGTTCTGAAACTCAAACATATTTTTTTTTAAAGAACCTTTGGCTTCCTGTCTCAGTAATATCAAGTATTAAATATTTTTTTCATTGAGACAATCCAGACCGGCTATTCCACTTTTCCCACCCAGCTATCCCACCTAGGTGGGAAAAGTGATTTTTTTTTCCACTTTTCCCACCTAAGTACCTATGCTATTTTAATTCAAAATTAAAAAAAAACACTGAAATTTATATAAGAACATTTTTTTAAATCTATACTTATAATAAAACTGTAACAGGTCCAATGCTGTACATTAAAGATATTTTAAAAATTATATTTGGAGGGCATTCTATAACCGATACTAAGGCCGAAAATATTTTTTTTTTTTAATTTTTGTCTGTCTGTCTGTCTGTCTGTATCACGGCTGAGCATCACGCCGAAACTACTGAATGGATTCAAATGAAACTTGGCATGATTTGAGATCTTACTATGAGGTAGGACATAGGATACTTTTTATCCCGTAATCTAGCACGGTTCTTTTGGGAGAGGGGATTAAAGTCAAAATGGGTACTTGAAAAATAAAGAAAAATTGATAAAATCAATTTTTCTTTATAATATAATAAATATTAGTAAGGGAACACTCATAGAGAGTTGTTATCAAGGTTTTGTAATCGATCGGGTTAAGCAACGTTAGGTAAGGTCATTAAATAGATGGGTGACCGTTTAACGCCATTTGAACTAAACGGGTCCGTGCTTCGGAGAGCAAGTAAAAAGTGGGTCCCAGTTTTTAACCGACTATAAAAAGGAGGTTATGTATTCGATGCAAATGTCTGTTATTAAAAGTTTAGCTAAAGTAAAAATAGCGCAGGCGGAGCTGCGTGGGTCAGCTAGCGTGTAATATAATTGAAACACATTATTCAATAATTTTGGAGGAATCGTGATGACTATTCTACGGAACCCTTAGGTTCTGCGGAAGCCAGTTTGGGAATCCCTTCTAGTCGATCCCATCCCTAATGTAACGTTGTCAGCACAAAGTACATGGTAAACTCAAACTCAAAAATCTTTGTTTCAAATAGGCTTAACGCTAGCACTTTTGATGGTCATTTTTTTAAAAGCTACCACCGGATCACAACGCAGCCTCAACTGCGAAGATCCGGCAAGAAACTCAGCGGACTTGTCATTTTTTCACTTTTTTTTAAACATTGTTTTGTTACAAATGAATCGACATTAGCGATAGTGTGTCCTGTCGTTCGAAACATAAAGCAAGGGAGAAAAGAAGAAAACAATAAATTACGACAAAAATTACAACAAACTAAAAGGCCAAAGGGATAGTAGTCGGACCAGTCTCCCCAAGCAGCACCCGCGCACGAGTTGACTCAAGCAGCAGCCATCACTCCCTTCAACCATATTAGGTGGAAGCGTTACCTAACTAACGTTAATATATAACGGTATTATATTTTCTTAATTTGTCATGTCGCGGGTGCTTACTAAAACGAATGTCTCGGGTGACAAGTGGCAGTGCAGTGCAGTTATAAGCAGGTGTGACGTTTACCATCACGTGAACGCCTTCTTGTTTCGTCTCAATTGGTTATATAATTCCGTTGTCATTGTTAAGTATTGCAATACTTAATTGTTGTCTCTTTCTTGTGTCGTCTCTCTCGCTCTCTTGCCTTCTGCTTTTGATCACGGTGTGTGCGCTCTCGAGTTTTAATTACTTTAATAATACTAATCAAAGTTGTATCACGTTCAAATATATACCAATAAGCTGCTGATAAAACAAAAAAAAAAAAAAAAAAAAAGTGAATTATCAATTAAATCTCCCAAAACCAAATAATAATACACATGGTCCTAGCGAGGCCTTTTGCTCTTTGTGAAAAACGTGAACGGCGACGCCATTTTGTAAGAAGCTTAAGAAAGAATCCTTTGGATTGACGTGGCGTCCCCCGAGAAATGCGTAATTGCGCATATTATTACGCAGCGAATATCACAAGAAAGTAGAATCCAGCGCAATACGATCTTCTATTTCAAGTATTACTTTATATTTGTCCGAATACAAAACAAAAGTGCAATATGGATATCGAATCATTAAAATTACAAAAAAAGAATTTAAAGGGAAAACTAACGAGACTTTATAATTACGTCTTAAACTACGACGCCGTTGATCGGAATAAATTACAGGAAATAAAAGTCCGCCAAGCCGAACTTTCGGTATTACTGCATCAATTTGAGGATATTCTATTGAAAATAGAATTATTGGACACAGATCCCGAAAAGTCAGATCATTATGAAGAAGAGCGGAGCAATTTCGAAAATAAATACTACACTGTGAAAGCGGCCATGGATACAATTATCATTGGCCCCATACAACCTATTGAACAATCCAATACTACTGTGCTTGATTCCTCGCTATTAAGGAAACCTAGTGTAAAGCTTCCACAATTGGAACTGCCAAAATTTAATGGAGACATGCGCCAGTGGCCTGCCTTTAAAAACATATTCAATGCTTCAGTGGACAGCGCTGATTTGCCATTAGTTAACAAACTACAATACTTAAAGACTGCGCTCACAGGGGAAGCTGCCGGTCTCATCTGTTCACTGCTGATTACTGATGACAATTACCAAAAGGCCATGGATATCCTAACTAAGAGGTATGAAAACAAAACATTAATTGTGAACTTTCATCTTAAAGCCATTACAAGTTTCAATGTCATTACTCGATACAATCTCAAAGATTTCCTAACCACATTGCAACAAAGCTTAGACAGACTAAAGGCCATTAATCTACCGGTGGATGGCTGGGATGCCCTTCTGGTTTTCCTAATAACCCAGAAGTTAGACAACTCATTGCGTGCAGCATGGGAAATCAATCGGAAAGAAAATACGATTGCCACATTGACAGAACTTTTAGAGTTTTTAAATCTTCGCAGAACTGCATTCGAGTTGTTAAGTGATAAATCTAGTGAAAAATTCAATGTGAAAGTGTCCCACCATACTACTTCAATGTCTAATGTAAAACCTATGTCTAATGTAAACAAATTTGTAAACACTAAATGTATTCTTTGTCAATCTTGTCATGCTCTTCATAAATGTCCTAATTATCTTGAGATGACTGTACCAAATCGTATACAATTTATAAAAACTAAATAATTGTGTTATAACTGTTTACAGCCATATGAAACTAAACATAAGTGTTCTAAATTTAAATGCCTAACATGCCGAGGTAGGCATCACACAAGCATACATATAGACAAAAGTCAGCCTCAGGTCAGTCTTGCCTCTACTAACATTTCACCTGAGCAGCATCAACCAATCCCCTCTGACAATATACAAATAACTACACCTACTACTAATATCAACAATTCTCAATCTAATCCTACCTACAATAGTATCATTCCAAGCACCATATCCTCAACAGTGCTATTATCAAATATTAATAAGCCTCAAATATTGCTTTCCACAGCTATAATACAAATTCAAAATGCATCGGGCAAGTGGGTGAACGCTCGTGCTCTCCTGGATGCAGGAAGTGAAGTCAACATAATCTGCCACAGACTTGCAACTGAACTACAGCTTGATCAAACTCATTGTGCTTGCACTATTCAAGGTGTTGGCAATAGCCTAAAACAAACTCAAGTAAGTGTAAATGCTAATATTTCTTCACGTCTATCTAACTACCAAAACAATCTCACATTCATTGTAATGGACAACATAACAGTGCCCCTACCACATATTTTCATAGATACACATGCCTGGCATATACCCACTAAGCAAGCTTGTGCACTATCCGACCCTGCCTTTTTTATACCTTCCAATATACAACTACTCTGTGGAGCCGATCTATTCTACTCTGTACTACAGACAGGGCGTGTTAAGCTTGGTCCTACACTGCCATACTTAATAGAAACAAAGTTTGGATGGCTTGTTTCTGGCTCTTACACATCTGATAGCTTATCAAACTCCATTGACACTCAGCATGTAAGCATGCATGTGACAACTAAACCCACAGATAATATTCTACAATCATTCTGGGAACAAGAAGAATTACCCCAGAAAAAACTACTCTCACCAGCAGACACATACTGCGAGGAACTCTATCAAAAAACTACATTACAAGACAACACAGGTAGATATACGGTATACTTACCACTACAGCCGGACAAAATTAAGGAACCTCATTTAACAGAGCCTATTGCTGTTGGCTACAATTAGAATCTAGATTACATAAGGATCCCACCTTACACAAACACTATAAAGCTTTCATAGAAGAATTCATAGAACTAGGACACGCTCACTACATAGAGAACTTTTCACCAACCGATACTAATGCTTACTACATGCCACATTTTCCTATAATTAAACCAGAAAGTATTTCAACTAAACTACGTACTGTATTCAATGCAAGTTCTAAATCTTCTACAGGTATATCACTTAATGATATATTGTATGAAGGTCCAAACATATACAATGATCTCTTTGATATCATACTAAGATTTAGATTGTATAAATATGCCTTTATATGTGATATTGTTAAAATGTTTAGAGGTATTTTTATTAATCCTCAACAATCTTCCCTTCAGAGAATATTGTGGAGAGGATCAAAATCTGAACCACTCAAGTGCATAGAATTAGATACTGTGACTTATGGTACAAAATGTGCTCCCTACCTAGCTTGTCGTACTTTGTTTGATTTGGTTGAAAGATATAAGGACACATACCTACTAGCAGCTGACTGTATAAGACATAGTAGTTATATGGATGATTATTTGTGTGGTGCTCAAACATTAACCGAGTGTATTCAACTATGTACTGAACTAAAAGATCTCATGGATAAAGCAGGCTTTGAACTTCACAAATGGTCAGCCAATCATACAGATATATACTTACATGTAAATTCAGAACATACATTGCAACACGATGGACATACTTACAACTTCACTCCGCCAGACTCTGTCAAAACACTGGGTTTGAGATGGTTACCCGAACAAGACACACTTCAGGTGTGCATTCCTAACTCTAACAACAGTATTCCTAACACAAAAAGGAACATATTGTCTCAAATAGCTCAAATATTTGATCCTATTGGATTATTATCTCCTACTATTATACTTGCTAAATTATTGATGCAAGATATATGGAAAGAAAACATTAATTGGGATTCCGTGATTCCAGAACACCTACAATCCATTTGGCACAAAATTACTGAACAACTTCATTGCATAAAATCAATTAACATGCCTAGATATTATTTCTCTGATAGACCTACACAAATTATACTAATTGGGTTTTGTGACGCTTCTCAGAAGGCTTATGGTGCCTGTCTGTACTTAAGGGCAACTTACCAAAATAAACCTCCTACTTGTGTATTAGTTGCTGCTAAATCAAAAGTTGCTCCTATTAAAAGGGTACAATCTATCCCACGCTTGGAACTTTGTGGTTCACTTCTATTAGCTCAGTTAATTAATAGGTTTTTAAATGCTACTAAAAATAAAGTTGATATTGATGAATTATATCTATTTACAGATTCATCTATTGTTTTGAGTTGGATTAAAAGTCCATACACACACAAGCAAGACACATATGTCTCACACCGAGTTATGCAAGTCATTGACACTACTCTAGCTGGCAACTGGCATTACATACACACTAAGGAAAATCCTGCCGATCTAATTACTCGTGGTGTCATGCCTGGTGCCTTAGTATCATGCACCTTATGGTGGCATGGTCCTCCTTGGATAAAACAAGACCAATCAAAGTGGCCTGTCAAAACACCACACCCTATTCCTCCTGTAAGTCAGATACAGTTGCCAGATAAACTTCCTATGCATAAGGTCATTAACCTTTGCAGCACAAACACAGATTATTAGATTACTCTTATTTCTATAAACTTTTTCTTAATTATTCTAGTTTTCCAAAATTGATCAGAATAATGGCTTTTGTATTTCGGTTTATACTTAACTTGAAAAACAAAACAAAACGCTCCTCATTTTTATCTGTTTCTGAGCTTACATTCGCTCACAATTTTATAGTGAAAACCATTCAACATCATCACTTTGCAAAGGAATTTCATGAATTACAGTCCATTCAATCACAATCTCAAATTCACTCACACATTCAAACACAACATACACAGTCATCACAACGCACTGATGCTGCATCCACTTCAAGAAAACAGAAATTGTATACATACACTTCAAGCCCACTCAGGAAACTTAATCCATTTTTAGACCAAAATAATATTATAAGAGTAGGAGGCCGAATACAACATTCAAACATACCATATTACCAAGCTCACCCTATTCTTCTACCTGACAGAGACCATATTACCACACTCATAGTGCATCACTATCATATCAAACTTCTTCATTCAGGCATACAAAACACATTATACAATATACGACTCAAATACTGGCCTATTAATGGTAGACGTGAGGTAAAGAAATGCATTTATTCTTGTGTAAGATGTACTAGATATAGGGGTCAAGTCTGTGCTCAGCAGATGGCTGATCTTCCAGCACCCAGAGTGACATTAAGTCGCGCATTTACTCATGTTGGAATTGATTACAGTGGTGCTATTGCTATTAGAAGTTCCATGACTAGAAATTGTAAGTACTCAAAAGGCTATATTTGTTTATTTATATGCTTGTGTACCCGTGCTATACACCTAGAATTAGTCACAGATATGTCTTCACAATCATTTATATGTGCGCTAAAAAGATTTATATCTAGAAGAGGTATGCCTACTCATTTGTACACAGATAATGCAAGTAATTTCAAAGGTTCCAAAACTGAATTACATGACCTTTATAAAATGTTTAAAAATCAAACTTGTTATAGTGAAATTATAGACTATTGTAATGTTAACTGCATAGAATATCGCTTTACTGTTCCATTAGCTAGTCATATGGGCGGTATATACGAAGCCGGTATTAAATCTGTAAAATCCTTACTTAAAAAACATCTTTTCAATACTAAACTTACTTATGAATTTTTGTACACCATTATGGTTCAAGCCGAAGGAATTTTAAATTCTCGACCTTTGTACCCATTGACTGATTTACCCAATGATATAACTTGTCTCACTCCTGCGCATTTCATTATAGGGAATGCAATAACAGACTTACCTGAACCTAATGAATTAGATGTGCAATCAAATAGACTGAATGTTTATAAAAATATTATTCATATCAAACAGAAATTCTGGAAGGAATTTTATTTCAGCTATATTTCAGAGTTACAAACAAGAAATAAATGGTTAAATGTACAAAAGAATTTAAATATAGGAGACTTGGTATTAATAAAGGATGAGGCAACACCTCCAACCTTTTGGCCCACCTTTTGGTTTGTTAAGTATTGCAATACTTAATTGTTGTCTCTTTCTTGTGTCGTCTCTCTCGCTCTCTTGCCTTCTGCTTTTGATCACGGTGTGTGCGCTCTCGAGTTTTAATTACTTTAATAATACTAATCAAAGTTGTATCACGTTCAAATATATACCAATAAACTGCTGATAAAACAAGTGAGTGAATTATCAATTAAATCTCCCAAAACCAAATTATAATACACATGGTCCTTCGAGGCCTTTTGCTCTTTGTGAAAAACGTGAACGGCACCATAAGCCAGGCACCATAAGCCTTCTGAGAAGCGTCACAAAACCCAATTAGTATAATTTGTGTAGGTCTATCAGAGAAATAATATCTAGGCATGTTAATTGATTTTATGCAATGAAGTTGTTCAGTAATTTTGTGCCAAATGGATTATAGGTGTTCTGGAATCACGGAATCCCAATTAATGTTTTCTTTCCAGCATCAATAATTTAGCAAGTATAATAGTAGGAGATAATAATCCAATAGGATCAAATATTTGAGCTATTTGAGACAATATGTTCCTTTTTGTGTTAGGAATACTGTTGTTAGAGTTAGGAATGCACACCTGAAGTGTGTCTTGTTCGGGTAACCATCTCAAACCCAGTGTTTTGACAGAGTCTGGCGGAGTGAAGTTGTAAGTATGTCCATCGTGTTGCAATGTATGTTCTGAATTTACATGTAAGTATATATCTGTATGATTGGCTGACCATTTGTGAAGTTCAAAGCCTGCTTTATCCATGAGATCTTTTAGTTCAGTACATAGTTGAATACACTCGGTTAATGTTTGAGCACCACACAAATAATCATCCATATAACTACTATGTCTTATACAGTCAGCTGCTAGTGGGTATGTGTCCTTATATCTTTCAACCAAATCAAACAAAGTACGACAAGCTAGGTAGGGAGCACATTTTGTACCATAAGTCACAGTATCTAATTCTATGCACTTGAGTGGTTCAGATTTTGATCCTCTCCACAATATTCTCTGAAGGGAAGATTGTTGAGGATTAATAAAAATACCTCTAAACATTTTAACAATATCACATATAAAGGCATATTTATACAATCTAAATCTTAGTATGATATCAAAGAGATCATTGTATATGTTTGGACCTTCATACAATATATCATTAAGTGATATACCTGTAGAAGATTTAGAACTTGCATTGAATACAGTACGTAGTTTAGTTGAAATACTTTCTGGTTTAATTATAGGAAAATGTGGCATGTAGTAAGCATTAGTATCGGTTGGTGAAAAGTTCTCTATGTAGTGAGCGTGTCCTAGTTCTATGAATTCTTCTATGAAAGCTTTATAGTGTTTGTGTAAGGTGGGATCCTTATGTAATCTAGATTCTAATTGTAGCCAACAGCAATAGGCTCTGTTAAATGAGGTTCCTTAATTTTGTCCGGCTGTAGTGGTAAGTATACCGTATATCTACCTGTGTTGTCTTGTAATGTAGTTTTTTGATAGAGTTCCTCGCAGTATGTGTCTGCTGGTGAGAGTAGTTTTTTCTGGGGTAATTCTTCTTGTTCCCAGAATGATTGTAGAATATTATCTGTGGGTTTAGTTGTCACATGCATGCTTACATGCTGAGTGTCAATGGAGTTTGATAAGCTATCAGATGTGTAAGAGCCAGAAACAAGCCATCCAAACTTTGTTTCTATTAAGTATGGCAGTGTAGGACCAAGCTTAACACGCCCTGTCTGTAGTACAGAGTAGAATAGATCGGCTCCACAGAGTAGTTCTATATTGGAAGGTATAAAAAAGGCAGGGTCGGATAGTGCGCAAGCTTGCTTAGTGGGTATATGCCAGGCATGTGTATCTATGAAAATATGTGGTAGGGGCACTGTTATGTTGTCCATTACAATGAATGTGAGATTGTTTTGGTAGTTAGATAGACGCGAAGAAATATTAGCATTTACACTTACTTGAGTTCGTTTTAGGCTATTGCCAACACCTTGAATAGTGCAAGCACAATGAGTTTGATCAAGCTGTAGTTCAGTTGCAAGTCTGTGGCAGATTATGTTGACTTCACTTCCTGCATTCAGGAGAGCACGAGCGTTCACCCACTTGCCCGATGCATTTTGAATTTGTATTATAGCTGTGGAAAGCAATATTTGAGGCTTATTAATATTTGAGAATAGCACTGTTGAGGATATGGTGCTTGGAATGATACTATTGTAGGTAGGATTAGATTGAGAATTGTTGATATTAGTAGTAGGTGTAGTTATTTGTATATTGTCAGAGGGGATTGGTTGATGCTGCTCAGGTGAAATGTTAGTAGAGGCAAGACTGACCTGAGGCTGACTTTTGTCTATATGTATGCTTGTGTGATGCCTACCTCGGCATGTTAGGCATTTAAATTTAGAACACTTATGTTTAGTTTCATATGGCTGTAAACAGTTATAACACAATTATTTAGTTTTTATAAATTGTATACGATTTGGTACAGTCATCTCAAGATAATTAGGACATTTATGAAGAGCATGACAAGATTGACAAAGAATACATTTAGTGTTTACAAATTTGTTTACATTAGACATAGGTTTTACATTAGACATTGAAGTAGTATGGTGGGACACTTTCACATTGAATTTTTCACTAGATTTATCACTTAACAACTCGAATGCAGTTCTGCGAAGATTTAAAAACTCTAAAAGTTCTGTCAATGTGGCAATCGTATTTTCTTTCCGATTGATTTCCCATGCTGCACGCAATGAGTTGTCTAACTTCTGGGCTATTAGGAAAACCAGAAGGGCATCCCAGCCATCCACCGGTAGATTAATGGCCTTTAGACTGTCTAAGCTTTGTTGCAATGTGGTTAGGAAATCTTTGAGATTGTATCGAGTAATGACATTGAAACTTGTAATGGCTTTAAGATGAAAGTTCACAATTAATGTTTTGTTTTCATACCTCTTAGTTAGGATATCCATGGCCTTTTGGTAATTGTCATCAGTAATCAGCAGTGAACAGATGAGACCGGCAGCTTCCCCTGTGAGCGCAGTCTTTAAGTATTGTAGTTTGTTAACTAATGGCAAATCAGCGCTGTCCACTGAAGCATTGAATATGTTTTTAAAGGCAGGCCACTGGCGCATGTCTCCATTAAATTTTGGCAGTTCCAATTGTGGAAGCTTTACACTAGGTTTCCTTAATAGCGAGGAATCAAGCACAGTAGTATTGGATTGTTCAATAGGTTGTATGGGGCCAATGATAATTGTATCCATGGCCGCTTTCACAGTGTAGTATTTATTTTCGAAATTGCTCCGCTCTTCTTCATAATGATCTGACTTTTCGGGATCTGTGTCCAATAATTCTATTTTCAATAGAATATCCTCAAATTGATGCAGTAATACCGAAAGTTCGGCTTGGCGGACTTTTATTTCCTGTAATTTATTCCGATCAACGGCGTCGTAGTTTAAGACGTAATTATAAAGTCTCGTTAGTTTTCCCTTTAAATTCTTTTTTTGTAATTTTAATGATTCGATATCCATATTGCACTTTTGTTTTGTATTCGGACAAATATAAAGTAATACTTGAAATAGAAGATCGTATTGCGCTGGATTCTACTTTCTTGTGATATTCGCTGCGTAATAATATGCGCAATTACGCATTTCTCGGGGGACGCCACGTCAATCCAAAGGATTCTTTCTTAAGCTTCTTACAAAATGGCGTCGCCGTTCACGTTTTTCACAAAGAGCAAAAGGCCTCGCTAGGACCATGTGTATTATTAGCCGCGACGTCGGCAAAGATGACCAGAACAAAGAGAGTTATGGCACTGAGTATAGATCAATGAAGTTTGAAAATAAGATACTTAATTTCTCTTCTGACGTTATAAATTACGTAGATTATTACAAAAGAAAGTTTTAATTTCACCATTAGATTGTTATTTATAACCAGTTAAACAAGAGAGGCCATAAAGTGAAGCGGCTTGAGCAATGTTACTAATGCAAATTTAAATTTCAGAAACAATTCGCCTAAGTTGTTTATCTCCAACGCTATGTTGTGGCCAGACTGTAGTGTCCTCACCAAAGTTTGGCTTGTAAAGTGAGGTGATTAAACAAGAAGTATCAACATGCTCCCTAGTAAATTGTACTGACATCATACTATCTGAGTCTCAAAACTTTAATTAAAATAGATTGTATTATCTTCAATCTGTCCCCTTTCAAACATTATATTATAATAAAGAATTTACAATACCCTCATCAATATTTGGGAGTAAAACCATTCTTCTTCATTAACGAGGAGGAAGGCCCCTTGTGCAAGGAACCGTTCAGGTAGATACAACCACGGTGTTAGATAAGCTGCCGTAAAGCAGCAATATGGAATCATTGCTTTAGTGTCTGGGGCACTGTAGTTAGTTTGGTAAAATAACAGGCTTAAGGGATGAGTCCCTAAGGGACGTCTTACGTCTTCAGCCGGAAGACGTCCACTGCTGAACATAGGCCTCCCCCTTAGAACGCCACAATGAACGACAATTGGCTATTTGCATCCACCGGTTACCTGCGACGCGCACAAGGTCGTCTGTCCACCTAGTGGGAGGCCTGCCTACGTTGCGTCTTCCGGTTTGTGGTCGCCACTCGAGAACCTTTCTTCTCCAACGGTTATCGGTTCTTCGAGCGATGTGGCCTGCCCATTGCCACTTCAACTTGCAGATTCTGAGAGCTATGTCGGTAACCTTAGTTCTTCGGCGAATCTCCACATTTCGGATTCTGTCGCGCAATGATACTCCGAGCATAGCTCTCTCCATGGCTCGTTGTGTGACTCTGAACTTTTCTAAAAGGCCAGCCGTTAGAGACCACGTCTCAATACCATATGTCATCATTGGCAACACACACTGGTTAAAAACCTTCGTCTTCAGGCACTGCGGTATTTCGGACGAGAAGATATTTTTTTAACAACAAATGCATCAAGTAACCACCCAGTTCCCCGAAACACTAGCCGATTAAATAGTGAGGATCGATTCGATAAGGTGCAGTTATCAGCGCGTAAGACATGGTAACGTAACCAAAGTAACGTCCAGTATATCGTTAATAGTAATGTTACCACGTAACTTTATGATGTTAATGATAACGATATATTTTCAACATCACAGGTACATAGAACGTTATTATACATGTGATGATAACTAACTTAATAGCGTTAAATACTTTAATGTTACTTCGGGGTCATATTGGAAGTAACGTTACTTATGAGTCTTTGTAATGTTTTTAAATCCGGAGCATAGTTCTACTTACAATCCATGTAGCTCGAAGTAAGCCTTTAAGTGTCTTCACTTGTCCACTCAACCTTTCATTGTCCCTTCGATGCGGATAAGGCCACGCACTAATATCGATGCGATTCAATACCAATGCTGAATCGATGAATCGTTACTGTTTTGCTTCTGTAGCTACAGCCAAAGAGGATTTAAAACTATGTTTTTAGAAACAGCTGTAACAAATTAAAAGGACGACCCAAAACTAAAGTGATACGATATAGTATGTTATTAAGACCGTTCCTGTTATTTCATCATCATCATCAGTAGCAGCCGAAAGGGGTCACACGATATTGGTCAAGTTGTATATTAGTCAAATCGAGAATTCGTCAAATTTGATATTGGTTAAATTGGTAATTCGTCAAATCGTGTTTTTGTCAAATTATGAAATTCGCCACATACGACATTCGTCAAGTGTATGTACAGTCGATAATAAACTATGCTTACTTATACTTAGAAAATAGTGTGTCTAGGCAGCAAGTAGATTTTTAATTATAAAAAAAATACAATTAATATTTACCAAATCTAGCCTTCCAGGCTTCTTAGTTTAATACCTATGTTTAAGTTGACGACTTATTACTATATTTTGTAAAAAAAAATGCTTTTGCAAATTGTGGGAAATTAACCTAAGTTAATGTCTGACGAAAAATGAGGATTTAAAAAAAAATATCGTAAGGAGAAATAAAATAATTTATGTTTCCAGACGATTGTGACGAATCTCATAATTTTGGCATGCTTAAAATTACTTTGAGGAATGGCCGCCCACGTTCATCCTAGCAAATCAAAAAGTTGTTGTGGGGTATGCACGGCATCCATACTCGGCATAGCTTTTCTTTGGAGCATATGCCATGCGTGCTCAATTAGGATGAGTTCTGGTGAGGGAACTGGCCACGGCAGAACGTTGATGCGGGCATCAGCAACAGTGCGTGTTACAACTCTAGCCGTATGTGGACGTGCATTGCCATGCAGTAGTCGAAAGGAATCACCCAACCGACTTTGCAAAGGGATGACCACTTCTAAAACAACCGCTTTGCATAGATCTGAGCATTGAGGCTACCCCTAATCCAAATGAGATTGCTTTTTCCACCGATCCACATACCAGCCCAAAGTATTACTGTTCCTCCTCCATATGAGTGACAAACTTTCAAACCTGTCCGGTCCTCCAAACTCGAGTAGGTACCTACTGTTTGTATCGGGCCTTATACTTAAACAAGATTCATCGGAAAGGCGAACACCATGCTATTCTTCTTCCTCCCAATTTCTGTGTTTGCGAGCCCATTGTAAACTGGCCCTAAGATCGTCTTCTTTGTCGCTCAGCCACGCTGTCCGTGATACGATAGCATATCCAGAGGTGGCTTCGGACGCTCTGTGTAATGTCAAGAGCGACGGCCACATAAAATTGCCTGGATATTTTGATGAACTGATTTTAAGCATGCTAATTCGCTGTTATTGTGAAATCGTGACTTTCATTTTTGTAGTTAATTGTACTTAAATTACTTGACCAATGTCGTATGTGTCGAATTTCATAATTTGACAAAAACACAATTTGACGAATTACCAATTTGACCAATTTCTAATTTGACGAATTCTCGATTTGACTAATATACAACTTGACCAATATCGTGTGACCCCCGCTGCTGCCCGTCTTATAGTTTTCCCTTAGTCGCCTCTTACGTCACCCAATGATTGTGATGGGTCTATGCTATTATTACCCGGATACCCCGCACGGGCTCATTTAGTTAGGTCAAATGACAGTTCAAATAATAGAAATATTGCCCGTTGACATAAAATATGCCGGCAGTAAAACATTTAAAACAATAGCCACACACAGGGTGTGAACTTAATCCCAAACAAAGTTGAACGCATTAAATTAGGCGTTGATGTATGGGAAACGTGATTAACCCTCGAATTTCAGCGCCGAATTACGGCAGTTAGAGACGTCGCTAGAACTTTTCTTTAGGTGATAAACGTTCTCACAAATTGCCTACATTTATTCCGAGTTGTAGGAGACCACTAATATGGACCGGGAGGCATTCTTTGTGCCATCGCGCCTCTTTATACACTGGTGTCGGCATTCATTCATACAATTGTTCATACACCATTGAAAGTGCTCAAAATGAATTGAGTTGAATTTGCGCTTTATAAGCGGATTACATTTCGATGCGAGATGAAATTTTCCATAATGTGAGCAGAATTAATTTGATCCACTATAATTATCAGGCAAACCACGTTTTTGTTTTGGTACCTATAATATTGTTGTTCACTAGTTAATGCAGCGTCGCTAGTGCGAAATTGGTAATGCCTGCCCAATTTATCCCAATAAATTAAGCTGTTACAAACCTGTATGTCAGGAAAGATACATCTATTGTGCGGCAATGCTTTATGTAACTTCACAATTTTAACAGCCCGTTATGGGGCAGAGTAATAAAGATATTTTCAAAATTGGGCTGGTGCTGCAAAATGCCATCTAGCAGCTTTGGACTCAGAGGAGAGGCGCGATAAAAGGTTAATTGGTGGCACTGAGTTAGTGGAGGTTTATCTTCAAAACATAAAGCACAGGCGAAGAGTAGCCAGTCTCTCGGTATTCTAGAGGATGCATTTTGAAGAGTGTGCCCTGTTGCCCCATGTTTCTTACACGTGCACAAAAATGTGTAGTAGTTAGTTTGTAGGTGGCAATAAATTGATTTTTATTTATTTATTTAATTACATGACTTGATCCCTTGACCTTCACTATTCTATCATCGGACGACGAGACGCACAGCGCATACCTACGCACTCTTATGTGGTAAACGTGCCTTCAGTCCAGACCACAAATGCTTCTTCATTTATAATAAGGACAGCTGCTAAGGGCATGAAATAGTTTGCCTGCGTCGGTTTTCCTACCCGATTATAATATGTATGTCTTCAAGGCTACGAGTGAATAGGTTCTTAATAAACTAGTGCGCTTTACCATCCTCGACTGTGTCGCCACTTTCTAGCAGGTGGGACTTCAGTCAATCACTAGTTCATTAAGTAATAAAAAAATATACAATCTGAAGTATAACTGCGCATAAAATATCTTACGTAAGGTATCGATAAACGTTCTTGCTTCTCCCGATATGTAGATAGATGATCAAATATTTCCCACGTTCACCCCGACTGGTAGCATGACAAGCCACCGCGCGATCTTGCAGAAATTTGCAATTTTTCCCCGAGTAAAATCCATTCCGGTGAAAAATGCATACGGCGGCAACTTTTGAAAGACGTTACTTTCAATAGACACTAAGTAAATTTAGGGTCTATAATAAGTTACTAGCGAAGTTACTAAGTTACTACGAGTGGCGACCACGAACCGGAAGACGCAGCGTAGGCAGGCCTCCCACTAGGTGGACCGACGACACTGTTCGCTTCGCATACAACCGGTGGTTGCAAATGGCAAACTGTCGTTCATTGTGGCGGTCTAAGGGGGCGAATTTTGTTCAGCTAAATAAATAAATAGCTATCTCTACCGTGCGTGCACAAGTACGGTAGAGATAGCTATTTTGACGATAGTTCGTAGAAGCCAATGGAGAAATAAAGAGTGGACTACGTCGAAAAACATGCCTAGGCGTGTAAAAGTTAAGTTTACTAAGTAACTCTGGGCAGTCGATGGAGGTCGAAGTAACAATGCGCGCAAGTAGAAATTAGGTAAGTAGGTACTAAACTATTGTGAAGCTGATACAAGCGGAAATAACAACGGCGAGTGTTGATGGCACTTATTATTGATCGCTCGGAAGGGAAACAACTGAACGACTGTTGTGTTTAATATTTGGATAATTTTAGTTTTATTGCTACATTTTATTTAGGTTACTTTATTGCTAGTGCTCAACAGTATATTATTATTGCTAGAAATATAAAATTTAAACTAAATAATAATATCGTCTCAATTGAAGACCAATAATGTTGATTTATATTTACACATACACGGCATACTTACCTACTTAATCATAAGTTCTTTTTTTTTCAAATGATTTCCGTAACTTATGCCGATGGAGCAATTACATGCAAGGGTGCAAACCCTTATAGTATTATCCTAAGAGACGGACATGACTGATAATTACGACTAAACATTGCCTATTGTCTATTAAAACATGCCTTATATAACACTATTGTTTTCCCTAATCATCTTTGAAAGGTCACTCGCATTCGTCTTAACGACAGAATTTAACTTACAATCGAAATACGAGGAAGCTTTCAAATCCTGTAAAATCCGCGTCATCACCGCTTACAAAGACATTCCAACAGACAGCCCATCATACGCGGATTATGTTTCCTCATTTTCAATAGAACGAAAGAATGCCGTGCTACTCTCAACCACCTGATATTTCAGATATTTTCAATTTCCTTGTGCTTGACTAAGCATTTACAAGATACGATATTATTGATACCTACACGACAAAGTATTTCCATATTACATTATTTGATAAGTATATTATTATCTATGATAGGTAGTTATAGGTGTCGAGTATTGTTCATTCGAACGACACCAACGTAATATTGAGTAAACTAAAGAAGACCATATACCATGTAGTGGTAAGTTTATGTGTACTTAACTTCAAACGTCCATATTCTAGATGTTATAAACAAACATACATACATCTAGTTTAAACTTCGTAACATACTGAACGATATTAAATCATTTTCATAGTGAAATCAGTCGCAAGCGATGCCAGCATTGATTTATTCCTACTTGCTTTATTGCATCATCTCGGAAAGCCTGTTTTCAGAGTTGTCAAAGAACGACTTCAGTCCAGTTGCAGTTAAAAAGATGAAAATATAATTGTAATTAATAAATTATTTACTACACCTTATACTTGTATACTCACATAACTGACGCTCATAGCCGTATAATCACTGAGGCAAACGAGCAGTTAGCCATAGCTGGGTGCGATTAGTGACATTCGAATAGAACGTCTCTGGAAGGTGTTTTGGAAGGCACATAAAAAGACACTCCCGGTTGTTGACATCTAGAAATTTAAAGGTCTAGGGGTAGCTTGAAAAACTCCGACACAAAGGGGCCTACCGCGCCAGCTTTTATGGAAGTTTTAACTTAATCTTACTTTTAACTCGGAAAGCGACGCAGATATACGGGATATACAGTTCATATCTCTGTTCCTTTCTCTCGCCAAAATAATGTTACTATAATATTGCTTCAACAGATGGTAGTATGCGTTCAAGTTGGCCACTACCCAAATTACTAACAAACTGTTGTTTTCCCCTTGTTTATTATTTTGTACTATATGCCCCGATATCCAATTAGCATCTACAATAAACACACAGCGTGTTTCAATCCAGTCATCTGAACAAATTTATCACGGTTTATGAGTTTATACAATCCGGGGGAAATAACAGCGCCCTGTTAGGGTAAACAATTACGATGAACAAGATATTGAGCTAACTTTCACGTCAACAAACCAGTTCGATGTAGTCGACCAACTATAAGGAAAGCGGACAGGCTCCAATATTTATGAGAACTTCTCCCGTTGAATACAAACAAAGTTCAAAACTGGCTTTAACCGGCCGGCTTAGAATATGTATAAGTACAAGTTCTATAGAATGCTTATTTTCAAGTAAGAACCGTAGGTACGAGTAATCGAAAAGCATAAAGTCGACAAGACAATAGGTCCTCTGCCGTCAGCTGTATTTATCGACATTTGCGCTTGTGACAGATCAAACCCATCACTATTTGTCACTTACATATCAATGTAACTCTAAATAGTTCATCTGCCTCTTGGAGGAAGGACTAAAGAAACCTGCCTAGGCTGCCTACAATTTGTTCAAGGGCACCATAGTCAAACGCGTTCTCTGTTCTTAATATGTAAACTCTATGCCGGCCGGGAACTCTCATCAAAACGGAAATTCGAACAATTTTGTACAAATAGCGCAGTTATGTTAACTTTTTACTGCTGCAGTTACAAACGTCAGTTAGTGTTAATTATCATTAATAGAGTTTTTGAAATTTGATTAATTAGCCGTATTAGCTAATATTATATACTCTGTTAGTGAGTATAGGATATTGAATATCTCGTACTCAATAATGGAACATAGGCATAGATAGCTCCGAAAGTCTACATACTCAAGGTCAAAATAATATACCTACTAATCATAATTATCGCTAATTTCCGTTTTTGAGTGCGAAGACATTAATTCCACCACTGTTTCTAGTAATACTTTAATCTTGAAATAATAGGCAATTAGTAAGTTACATAAAAATAAAACTGAGTTTACTTGTTTAAACAATTTAATCATCATCATCACCAGCCAAAAGACGGCCACTGTTGAACATAGGCCTCCCCCTTGGAAAACCACAATGAAGGAATGGGCCCCAGTTCACCTAGTGGGAGTCAGTCCGCAGTGTAGGCAGGTGTCTACACTGCGTTTTCCGCTTTGTGGTCACCACTCGAGAACCTTTCTTCCCCATCGGTTAACGGTTCTTCGAGCGTTATGGCCTGCCCATTGCCACTTCAACTTGCAGATTCTGAGAGCTATGTCGGCACCTTGTTTCTTTGGCGAATCTCCTCATTGCGGATTCTGTTGCGCAAAGAAACTCCTCTCCATAGCTCGTTGTGTGACTCTAACAGCTGTTTTTTTAGAGAAGCTCAGGACCGACCAGTACCGTTTGTAAGCAAGACAGTGTAAGGTATGTGAAATGAGAATGAA
Source organism: Furcula furcula (assembly GCA_911728495.1). NCBI lineage: Eukaryota > Metazoa > Arthropoda > Insecta > Lepidoptera > Notodontidae > Furcula > Furcula furcula. Next base: position 11,060,550 of record OU452250.1, read on the forward strand.
AAATGAAATATTTTATTCTCATCTTGATGTTATTACTTATCACTCAGGACCGGATTTTTAAGTAAACACTTATTTTTAACCGACTTCAAAAAAAGGAGGAGGTTCTCAATTCGTCTGTATATATTTTTTTTTTTTTTTTTTTTTTATGTATGTTCGCGCATAACTCTGGCAATTATGAACCGATTTGAAAAAATCTTTCTTCCATCCATTCTTTAATCCGTTAATTGGGTCCCATAAAAAAAATATTGATTAGTAATAAGTAGTTCCTGAAAAAACAATAATGGTGACTGCGCACTGAGACCTGCAAGAAAGCCTATATAGATGACGTTTTAGTCGCTCGGACTCGCTCGGTCGGACAAAAATGGTCATGACTCTGGCAAATATTTACCAATTTCAATGATTCTTTTTTTATTCGAAAGAAGGAACCACTGTATTGAATCTGTATGAATTTTATTACAACCGGATAAGAACTTCCTGGAGGACCATGAACGATGTGGAGGAATTTATCTGGTAAAAACCATAAAACTGATGTTCTCCATTACATTGCTCTGACAATTATGAACCGATTTCGATGATTCTTTTTTTATTCGAGAGAGTAAACTACTATGATGTTTCCATGCAAATTTCATTACGACCGGATATTTTTTTCTGAAGAAACATGAATTATGTAAAATTATGTAGACCACATTATCGATCATAACCTACCTAGATAATTTTACGGTTTTCGATGGTTCAATCTTTATATATGAAAATATCACTAAAAAGTTTAAAATAAAATCTTTTTAAAAAAAAAATTGAACCGACTTCAATATCACTGAAAAGTATAAAATAATTTAAATATTATTGAAGTTGGTGCCAAATATACACAGCCGGTAAGCTAACACCAACTTCAATAATATTTAAATTATTTTATACTTTTCAGTGATATTGAAGTCGGTTCAATTTTTTTTTTAAAAAGATTTTATTAATTTCAACAGTTTTTGCTCAGTATGTTGTTTTCTTGACGAATCATTGACATTTGGAATGAGAAAATGCAGTTTTTATTTTCCATATTTTTCCATATTTTGGCATATTTAAGTCCATATTTTTACAAAAATGAATATATTTCTGTAAAAAGGGTAGCAAATAGATGTATACGAAACAAAATACTTACGATAAGTGTAGGTAAATAACAAAAAAAAATCATTTGGGGTAGGAACAATTTGCGAATGAGCAAAATATTTATTTTTCTGTACAGTAAGCTATCGGCACGGAATTTATTGTACTTTCTCCGTATTCCAGGTGAATACGGAGAAAGTACAATAAATCTTTAAAAAATCACTGTCGGGAATAGCGAACCGTCAGTGTCACGTGGTGAATTTTAAAATTTCATTTTAATTTATTAATAAAGATAATAATTATATTTGTAAGTGAATGACCATTGCTTGATGCGTGAATGGGAACATTCGTTTTACATAGTTAAATACTCTTTGGGTTCAGTGTTGTCATGTTTTTCTGACGGCCGATGTCAGTAATATTTATTTAAATGTTGGTTATGTTTCCAACATTTCAAAAGTAAGAATTGAGTTAAACAGAACGTGTAGTTTAACATACAATGTTTAATTGTAAGTTATATTACTCTCCAGAGTAATATTTCATCACTAGTTTGTGAGAAAGTGACATAAACAGTGTAATTTATTCGATTCCGTGTGGAATTTGAAGGATAGTCCTGGCAACCCCATTAGCTGGTTTAGCCGGATACGAAAGACTTCTGGAAGAAAGTTCTTGGCAATGGAGGCTTTGACCTAGGAAGGTCACCTCCGTAGTACATTTTATAATATATAAGTTCATCGTTCACAATAATTGGTTTCCACATTGTTATTTTGAAGCACATGGCTTCTTGAATCGTTGGTCGTGGGGGGACCACAGTGGTTGATGCAGATGCAGTAGCAGCCATCTGTGGAATGGGATTCAATTTGATTTTAAGATTTTAAAGATTCAATTTAATTTGAATTTATTAATTAAGTGATGTAAGTCTTTATTGGACTACATCCCATCAGCACCCCGTAGAGGTTGTTCACCCTCTGTGCTTGATGTTCATCACACCGGAATAAATCCGGCTTCTGCATGTGAATGCTGAGGTACGCTTGAAGATGGCCTTTGGACACAAGACAGCAGCATCGCTTTGAAGGAAGGTTCAATTTAATAATATCAAGGTACTGAAATTATATTTCTATCTTTTCACCATATAAACTTGTAAAGTTTCTTTTATCTGACATGGCAGGATTGGTGGTACAACCGTAGTTTATTGTGCATATATAAATTAAATTAAGTTTCTTAGGAAGTGTTGTCTTTATAAACTTTACTCGACATACAACAACACCTGTATGTATATAAGCGTTCTTAGGTTGCAAGGTTAGTTGCTAGGTAGGATAATTAAGGAGTACACTTTAGAACCTACCAGCCCCTCTGGTTGAGCTAGCAAATAGTTATTTATATCTGATGAGAATAAATAATTTTCAATAAATACCTGTAACTAACATATTCACTGCATTTTTATTTTTAACCACCTAGAACCTAATAGAGGACAACATCTTCCCTTTGTAATCCTGGGAGACCCCCAGGCAGGTGAAACCCAGGCTTACATCAGTTCAGTGTGCAAGTATGATCTAGTCACATAAATAAAAATAATGTCGTCCTGGCCGATACGACCACAGCGGGCAATCTTTGCTTGCACAAGCGCTTGCGTAGACACAAATGCACTTTCTCGTCCTTTATATCTCTCATAATCCGATGGGACGGAAGACTGACACGACCGCGGGAGAGGTTAGGCGCAGGTTTGTCTTATTACATGCCCATCCGACGCATGGATCATCTTTATTTACATACAATAGGCCTGCATTGTCCTATCCAGTAAGGAACAACTACACACATCAAAAGTGTCTAGGGATCAAGCATTTTTAAGCGGATTTCTTGAGATTGAGATGTGGCTTTGTAATAAATTTATGATTTTATAAATTTATATGGATCCTTTTTGGTGCATTTCATAATTTGAATCAGGAACTGTGAATCAAATTCGAGTAAAAGATGAAAATCAGCTGTCAATATTTTCCCTATAAAAACATACAACGCATTGAAGACATTATTAGTGCTACTGTTTCCCTACTACTGATTAAAACCAACGTTATTATGGAGCGGCGACGTCATTTAAGCAGGGAAGAAATGCTCAGAGCCGTGGGAATGATAGAAGCTGGTTCCCGGCAACGTACTGTGGCTTTAGCTCTGAATACAAGTCAGAGTGTTATCAGTCGACTTTGGACACGTTACCGAAGCACTGGTACCGTGGCTGAGCGCCATGGAGGACGGTATCGCTGCACCACACGGAGACAAGACCGATATATTCAAATCTTAACTCGAAGAGCTCCAACAATAACTGCCATGATGTTAGCCGTGAGGCTTCATCACTCTTCAGGGAACTTAATTAGCGACCAAACAGTCAGAAACCGCTTGCATGAAGTGAACCTTCATTCCCGAAGACCGCTACGGGTACCACCTATAGCAATGCACAATCGTAGGATTCGATATCAATGGGCTCTTGAACACAGAAATTGGGCAGAAGAACAATGGCGTTTCGTGTGCTTTTCTGATGAGTCTCGTTTTGGTATGAGACCGGATACAAGACGTATACGACACTGGAGAACCCCTGGACGCCAACAGCGATTAAAATCCTGCCAGGAAGTCCATCCTTATAGTGGTGGAACCATCATGGTATGGGCGGGTATTTGGATCGGCGGAAGAACTGAGTTGATTTGGATCAGAGGCAACCTCAACGCTCAAATTTATGCTGAGACGATTGTATCAGACGTCATCGTTCCTCTACAAGTGCAAATCGGTCCCTTATTTCAGTTAATGCATGATAATGCACGACCGCACACCGCAAGAGTTGTAAGACAGACTCTCGCCGCAGCTAACATCAATGTCCTGCCCTGGCCTGCTCAGTCGCCAGACTTGAACCCGATTGAGCATGCATGGGATATGCTACAGAGAAGAGCTCTGCCGAATATGGAGGGTATCCAGTCGCAAGAAGACCTTTTTTTGTTGTTGCAACGAACATGGGCGGCCATTCCACAGCGTGATTTGGATGAACTCATTTTGAGTATGCCAAACCGATGTTCTTGTGTTGTTAGTGTTCGCGGTAGAAACACGGATTATTAATTGTTTAAGTTACCCAATAAAATTTTAAAGAAAACTGTTATTTCAGTCTTTTTTTCGAACTTTTGTGTTAGTGGTTCAAATGTCAAAAATCCCTTTATTAGGAAAATGGCAAATTTCTTTATTAATGCAAAGGTGACTTGGTTTATCGTTACTGTGACAAACGAAAACACTTTATTTGATGAATCCTTAAAGAAAATTTTAATTAATATCAATCAGGAGAAAAGTTATTGCAAAAATATATGTTGATCCCTAGACACTTTTGATGTGTGTATCTACACAAAGTTGATGCGCCCCGCAGGATTCGAACCCGCGATCTCCGGTTTGCAAAGCAAGCATTTTCCCACTGCGCGTCGGATGCTACAACAGGAGGCCAGTCCCACACTGCGATGTTGAAAGATTATTCACCCAATACAAAACCTTATTTTGACCAAACAAAAATACCTTGAATTTTCATACATCCATTTGTTAGGAAGTTACGATGCCACAAACAGACATACAGACAGAGAGACATAAGCGTACAAACTTATACATGCCTTTTGTACATTGGGGGTTACAAAACATGAGATATTGAAATTAAACTACTTTTACGGATTTTATCGCGCTTTATTTATTGACTAGCTGACCCGCGCAGCTCCACCCGCGTTTTAATTACATTTTGCTCCCCTTTGCTCCCTACTCCCTTTATTTATCTCCCTCCATCTCTCTCTCTTATAAGAAAAATCTAATTCTATGCTCTTTCTCTCCCCTCCCGCTTCGGTCCCCATCATACTTCCCCTCTTCCTCTCCCCGTTGTCCTCTCTGAACCCTCTCCCTCCTCTCTCTTCTCCCAACTTGCTCCCTCTCACTCCCCCCCCCCCTTGCTCCACCTAACTCCTCCGATCACTCACTCCATCACCCTCCCCTCTCCTTCTCTTGCACCCTCCTCTCGTTCTATATATCAGCGTCATAAAATATACTTTATAACCTATTCTCAGACCTACCCGCAAAATTTCATACATATCGGTTCACCCATCTATTTAAAGACCTTGCCTTATGTTGCTAAACCTTAACCTAGCGGCATGAAATATACTTTACGACCTATTCTGAGACCTACCCGAAATGCACACAAAATTTCATACAAATCAGTTCACCCATCAATTTAATGACCTGGCCTTGTGTTGCTTAACCTTAACCTAGCGGTATGAAATATACTTTATGACCTATTCTCAGACCTACCCGTGTTAGGGTTTGCAATTTTGTAGAGATTTATCGCAAATTATTTAATTCTTTATTTTCATTGTTTAATATTTTAATATACTGGCAACTACTTTTAGAGTACTGACAGAAGTAGAAGCTATTCAATTGATTCGTAGCGCTGGCCAATCACGGGGCCGCATTAAAGAGAACTGATGCGGGCTGTGATTGGTCGTTGTGAGACGTTTGGGGGTTTTGTGATGGTAGGGATTTTTACCGATAAAACCATGGTTGGGAGCACAATGCGGGTATTCGAGTGTCAACCACGAGACTGTTAAGAGTTGGAAGTAACTGTGTATTGTGAATTTAATTTATCTAGTTTTTAGTTTGGAAACAGTGTGTTATAATAAAAGTGATTTATATTCTGTGATGATATCTTCTAATTATTCTCCTCGGAGCAAGGTCGTCCTTATAGATCAGAAGTGGCTATCGCAACTAACTTCAACAAAACGTAAGTACACGCCCAAATCTACAATTTTTAGACAAGAAGTGTTTTGAATTAAGTAATCTTTGTCTTTTGAATTAGTTTGAATTGATATTTATCTCTGTGCGTTGTAGTTTTTCTATATCGGCTTGCTGCTTAAAATTTATTATCGTGCATTGTGATTTCTAAATGAAATGAAGGTACCCGCAATACCTGGAAAAATAAAAATGTTTAAATATTTTTAAAAGTACCTACCCCTATTTTTATGTACAACGCTAATTGAGCAAATTAAACTGTTCGTATATTATATTTTGTATTTTCTCTGTAAGTGATTATCTTGTAATCTTTTGAGAAAATAAATGTCTTAAACCGTAGTATAATCCGCTATTTTCTGCAAATAAAACAGAAGACGGTCAAGACGGAAAAATTTCAATAGGTAGTCCAATGATTGACAGATACATCCATACCAATTGTATTCTTATAAAAAAATACATAGGTATGTAACTGTTTCGGATAGCCTATAACTAATAATATAATTGGGAGATTGTATTCATTTCTTGCATGATATGGAATAATATGGAAGATGATAGCACTGCCTGTATTGTATCAAATTATAGCTGAAGTGCGCAGTATTAGTGTCATATTGCAGTATTAGTAATGGTCTCGTCGGTTATTGTTGGGCGACCTGATACCAAAATATTCCTACAGCGTATGGCAGTGATTGTGTTAGGTAGATAGGTAGTAATTTTAGCTTGCCTATATAAAATGCTCTCTACTACTATTTACAAGCTACCGTCATAATACGATACACGTGTAAGTCTGTAGCATAATATTCACACAACCTTTTTGTTGTACGGTGCAGCCACGGTATTGGCTGATTTATCTACCATTTAGTAGCAGTATTGAAAAAAAAAACTCATTGCACCCGAATAGTACACATGAAAGAGAGTAGAAACAGTGATACATGTCTAAAGTACTCTTATCAAGCTAAGTGCGGACGTGTTGATGTTGTGATAGTACCATCATCAGCCATTTGTCGGATCTTGATAGATTTTGTATTTTGTCGTGAGAATAGTGCAATTTTCGGACAAGGCCATAACGGGACCACCGTCAAATGTAGTCACAATCACAGCATTATAATAATCAGGCTCGTTGGAAAAAAAAAATGTGTGAAAATTAGCAACGTCTATTAGAAAATGTTGTATCCCGGAATAGTTAGCCCGTCTCAAAACAGTCTTAGTTTGCTTGTTCGTAAAAGGGATGGTTCATTTAGAATGTGCATTGATTATCGGCTGTTAACTTGAAATTATCTTATTCCTGTCATTGAAGACTAGATACCTCTACTTGCTGAACAGGCCTGTCATCGGTATTACCCGTAGTGCTGTTCCCTAAGCAGCAAGGGCTCGAGCTCGATGCTACGACAGTGGCTTGTCACGTTTTCGTGTTCAATAAATTTGCTTAAGCAGCACTACCGTCACGAGGGTTATGGTTTTCAGTGAAACTACTTAAGGTCTAATAGTTTAACGGTCAGCTCTACGTTGAGCAGAAGTTCGATAGTGAGTACGGATCCCAGCAGCGTTAGGCTCTACGTCTAATTCGGTGCTGGCTCTACGTCTAGCATGCACTGCTACAATAAGTTGGGATGATAGCTGGGTTCCAATTTCTGAGCAGAGCAAGCATATCGTCGCTTACTATACTACATCACAGACTTTAGCAGAAGCGAAGAACCTCTACTCAGTTATAAAGTTTAGCTGTTATTTTCCTTCTGCGAAAGTTTAGGGTTATCTGCTAGGTACGGTATTTTAATAATTACCGGTCAGTGAACTGCATTCCACATTTCTGTACCGGAGTTAATTCTGAGAATCTCTAGTGGGTGGCTGTATGTGTAAACTTTGCAAGAGTTCGATTGTTCTGTAACATAGGACTGGTTCAAAAGGTCATGTCGCCAAATAAGCTACCGCGAAAACCCGTAGCCGTCAATGACCAATTTCTGAGTGTAATAACAATATTTAATGACTACTGGTTGCACTGTCCAACTGGGAGACAAATCTGTAGGATCAAAAGTATTAACAGCGATTGTGATGAAAAGTGCCTAAATTACATAAATAATTACGTTTTAAAAGACTGTCAAGTATTAAGTTATTTACATGGTAATAAAAGCAGTATTCGATGGGTAGTTCCGAGGGGTGACAACTGTGTCGTATGAACCACGGCGACATTGAACATTTCAGTGTCAAAAGAAGACCTTAGAACAGACAATTCTGGTTCGTCAGTCAGAAAACAATGTTAAAATTAATATATTCATATCGTTTATTGCATTCCATAATATTTACAAGGTGGTTATTTATTAAATTGGTAGCTTAAAGCTAAGTATAATATATGGACCGCGTAGGGCTACAAAAAAAGTAAATAAAATTAAAATTATGGTACAATATCGTTGGTATATATATGTATAAACGTTTGCATAGAAGTCTCTTATTAAAAAAAAAACATAATTTAAAAGCGAATGAGGGATTACTCCACAATGTCGCAAAAACAAAAATAGTGGTGCCGTTTCATGATTTGTATGTTGACCACCTTAGGCCCTTCGTAAGATCTAAGTAAGGTTATACGCACCTACTTGTAGTTGTGGGTGTGTTTAGTTGATTGATTATACCTGTCAAGAAAACAAACAATCTGTGTTCGTTTTTGAAGATTATAATTTACACAATTAGGGTCGATCAGGGGATCGCTTGGCAAGCGATCACTGTAGTTATTCTGCATCACATGCTTTCACAAGATTTGCTTTTGAAAAGGTTTTAAACACTGTTTAGTCGGTGTTGATGGTTGTTGATTCAATCGTACTATCCTTGAATCGCTAAACGCACTAACATGATGAGAAAGATTGAGATAGGCTTTTGGGGAGGGTTCGCTGGATACTTAACAACGTTAAAATAAAACATAGGTGTATTCAGAGGTGTTATTTGGTGGCAGCATGAATGGGGTCAAAGCTCATTCTTAACGTGATACTTGATAGTCGATTAAAAACTCCTTAATAGCGGTCTGTTATTCGCAGTGGGGTTCAAGATAGGTAAGATAAGACAGAAATATAAACCCTGCATTAACAGTGATGGGCAAAGCAAAAAGCTTATGTCCATGTTTATAGAACCCTATCAAGACATTAATGTTTTGCGGTTTAGCAGCACGCATGCAAAACAAAAGTATGAACTACAGGCCTTTGAGCCACATAAGTTCAATAGAAGTTCACGAAAATGAATCTAAAGCTAATGTAGTAGAATAGTAATGATGGTGATTAATTTGAATCCATAATTTTGTGTGTATAATTTGAGATGTTGTAGCGTTTAGCGCTACAGGTAAAGAAAAGAAACTAAGATTTATAGGAACAAGAGAGTTATATTGAAAAAAATGACAAGATCTCAGAGGTCGCGGGCTTAAGCGGTCAGATCGTGTGGCACGATGCACCTGGCGGTAGTAGGCCAAGCGAGTCGGTGGTCTCCCGGCAGCAGGCGGGGGGACAGCTGAGAAGGGTGGCAGGCTTGGACGGCTGGTAATGTAGCACGGGGGCCGACCAAGACCCGAGGTGTAGCAGGCTCTCAGGAACGGTAGACGGTACCAATCCTGGTACAAGGACCCCAATTCTGGGGAAGTTGAAGAGCAAAAGAGGGAGACCGAAGCCCTAGCCCGGCCTTTTATAGTTACGGTCGATGACCGGAAATGTGTTTTTTTAGTACTAGTGACATTACGTCCAGTAACGTCACTAGCTGAGATAATAAATCATTGAGCAGTGTTTAAGCTTAGTAAAAACTTTAAGCACCTAAAAATAGATTACGGGAGTCTTTGAGTATATAAACTATGTATATAATTAAGATAAATGATTTTAAGTGAGCAAATTTGTAAAGATAATCACGAACTATCAAGTTTTTACGTTTGCAACTATCAATTTTTGAACGAAATATAGCTGTCAGATGACAGTTCAGTGACATTTTGCTACTGTCACAAATGTCAACACAATGTTTTTCTGCAACCAAAACAAATGTTTTAATTGTTAAATTAGTGAAGATTTCATAAATAACTGTAAGTATTAGTGGTAGAAAAACAAGGTGTTACAGTATCCCCCCCGTTAGCGGAGAATTTTTCCTAGGGAAAATTCCATTAGACCTAAAGAAAACTGACTGGCTCTACTACAGTTTGTACTTAAGAATCAAGATATATACCCCTTCCATACCCAAGCAAGTACAATAATGCCCTCAAAGTGCATAGGCCCTTAGTAGGAGGCCTATACAAAGAAATCTGTGCCCTCAGACGTGACACAGATCATAGGTGTGCAGGCGACACCAAAGAGTGGCTATTAACCTTTAGTCGGTTAATAACCAAAGGTGAGGACAAATACAGCAGCTGTGTATAGAAGAGTAATAGACGTTTAAGATAGTTTCAAGGATTTAATGGAGTACAAAAGGTGATAATCAAGGATGAGCCGACAATGTTTAGGAATGAAGTTGGGACACTTGTCACCAAAACTGAGTATTAAAGATTAAGAGAGTTGAGAAGGGATACCGTTCAAGGACAAGATTTACCATATAGAATTTAGAATATAGTAATATAATCTAGATTTTTTTTTTTTAAAGTAGAATTTACATGTATAGCAAGATGATAACCAAGGAATAAATTATATAATTATTAAGTAGCATAATTATTTATTTTAAAATCTTTTATATGCCAAGAACCTAGATTTTTGTCTTGCATGTCAGTAAGTTCATAGACCAACGGAGACAACTTAGATTTTATGCGACACTTAATAAATTTGGGAGCGAGTTTTTTAGAAAAGCGTTTGTCCTTATCACTCTGAAAATATGTGCGCTTCCACACAATATCGCCAACATTAAAATCTGCCATCTTGCGGCGAAGATTGTAGTGACCACAATTTCTGGAGTGACTTTTTATTAGAGAACTATGCACTTTGTCAAAGATTTTCCTTAGTTTTCCCAAATTTTCCGCATAAGCGTCCCGAGGCGAAAATATAAGATCATCAGACTTATCGACGTCGAGATAATGAGAACCACAAGCAACTAATTCCCTACCAAAGACAAGAAATGATGGTGTGAAGCCAGTCACCTCACTTACAGCAGAGTTTAAGGCAAACTGTATTTTAGGTAGGTTAACATCCCATATTCGATGGTCATCGCTATTAATAAAAGTGGAAACAGCTGTCATTATAGTTTTATTGTATCTCTCAACGGTATTAACTTGAGGTGTATATTTAGGCGTATAGCGCACATCAGGGACTTTATATTGAGCGAACAAATTCCGTAGAGTTTGACTGACAAACTGTTTGCCGTTGTCCATGAGTATAGTACTTGGGACACCATGTACTAGGAACACAGATTCTTCGACCAGACGAGCTATGACGTCAGCCGTTGCACGACGTAGAGGGAAAAGAAGGCAGTATTTTGAAAAACAGCAGGTTATTACGAGTATCATAGTGTTTTGTTTCCTGGAAGAAGGTAAAGGTCCGACAAGATCCATGCTTATCATCTGGAACGGTCGTGAGCATTCTTTTGGCCGTCCCATCAGACCTAGTGTAGGATGATTAGCATGTTTATGGGAGTTACATGAGTCACAGTTAGTAATAAAATTAGAGACATCTTTTTGCATACCAGGCCAAAAATAATTTAAAGTGATACGCTTAAGCGTTTTAAAGACACCAAGATGAGCAGAAGTTGGTGCAGAATGACACTCTGTAATAATTTTTGTTCTTTCCTCAGCAGGAACGACTTCTTTCCACTCAAATTCGCGGATTAGAGGATTTAAGGTTTTGACATAACGATAGAGTTTGTTATTGTCAATTTTATAATTTAAGAAAGACATAGGGGAAGTTTGACACCCTTTAAAGATATTAAGATACCAAGCATCAGAGGTACTAGGAGACGATGAAGTTTGGTCATTAATTGCAGCGACAGGTACTGCACGAGACAAGGAATCAGGAACGACATTTTCCTTCCCGCGCCTGTGTTTTATTTCAAAGTTAAAAGCAGAAAGACGTATACCCCATCTAGCTAGACGTCCAGTTGGGTTATTTAAGTTAAGAAACCATTTTAAAGACGAATGGTCCGTATAGACGATGAATTTTGTCCCATTATCCAAATAGCACCGCCAATGTTCTGCAGCTAAAAGGACAGCAAAAGCTTCGCGTTCAGTAGCGCTGTAATTACGTTCTTGGGCTGTTAGAGATTTGCTCATGTAGGCTATAACCCTCTCTTCGCCATCGAGAATCTGGGTAAGGACAGCACCAATGCCGTAATCACTTGCGTCAGTGTGAATTTGGAATGGCTGAGAATAATCGGGACAAGATAAGACAGGCGAAGAAGTTAGACATTTTTTTAAAGCTTGGAACGAAGATTCAGCCTCTTCAGACCAAGTAAAAGGTGGAGCTTTTTTACCCTGAGAAGTAAGTTTATTTAGAGGAGTAGCAAGAGAGCTAAAGTTTGGTATAAAGCGTCGGTACCACGATGCTGTGCCTAGGAAACGCCGAACTTCCTTCCGATTTTTCGGTGTAGGGTAATCAAGTATTGCCTTTACTTTTTCGGGGTCAGCATGAAGACCGTTCGAGTCTACCAAATAGCCTAAATATTTAAGTTTTTCTCTGAAAAATTGACACTTTTCGAGATTAACTGTTAAGTTAGCAGATTTTAGTTTATCTAAGACTTTTTTAAGTAAGGATATATGCTGTTCAAACGAATTAGAGACCACAATGATATCATCAATGAACACGAACACTCTATGCTCAAATTCAGGCCCGTAAAAGAGCAAATCCACAAGTCTCTGTTGCGTAGCAGGAGCATTAGTCAACCCAAAGGGCATAGACTTAAATTGAAAGGTCCCCCTAGAGGGAATATAGAAGGCAGTCTTACATCTGTCCTCTTTTTTAATCAAAATTTGCCAAAATGATTTGGAAAGGTCAATAGAGGATAGGTATTTAGCATCTCTGAGGTTGTCTAAGATTTCAGAGATGTAAGGTAAGCTATAGGCATCTTTTCTAGTAACAGAATTTAATTTACGGCTATCGAGACAGAATCGATATTCGCCATTCTTTTTAGGAGCAAGTAGGACAGGAGATGACCAAGGACTCTCACAAGACTCGACAACATCTTCCCTGAGCATTTCGTCAAGTTGTTCTGAAAGAATTTTTTGCTTCACAGGGGACATTCGATAGTAGCGTTGCCGAATTGGAACGGCATCACCAGTGTCGATAGAGTGTGTTATCAAAGAGGTACGACCCAGACCACGATTTTCGTACGATATCTCTTCAAATTGGCGAATGATGTTATCTGCCGTGCCCTTTTGTTCTGCTGAAAGCTGAGCGTAGGATTGTAAATTTTTTTCGTTCAATGTTACGTTAGACACTTCGCTCTCCTCGGGCAATTTAAAGACCACACTATCTAAGTTTTTCGGAAACAATTCAAATTTCTTCCAAAAATCAATGCCTAGTATTAAGTTATTTTTAATTTGAGGAACAATGTAAGTTCGAATTATTTCAGTTTTATCGACAAAGTGAAAAGGAATGTCAATATACTGACAAGTAGATAACTTTTGACCACCAGCTGTGGAAAGGGTTAACAATTCACCATGTTGTACTTTCAGATCTTTGTGTAAATTAATAATGTTGGTGTGTGAATTGTTACCTAAAATAGAAATACAAGATCCAGAATCGAGCAACCCAATTTTTCTTGTGTTAGCGATAGTGACGTTAACGTAGGGACGAGAGATGTTAGTTTTATTTTCCAGGATTGAAGAGACCGAGTAACAATTAAAGAATTTTTTCAAAAATTGCACCCAATTTTCCCGGTCAGTTTTGTCAGTGTAGTTGGTTTTACAAAACTGACCAGGCTTAGATGAGGCTCTCCAACCCTGGCCTACAAGTTTTTTGGACTAGAATTTAATTTGGACTTGCACGCTGGACAATCAACCGACCGAAAACCCAATTTACCACACCTGAAACACAAAATTGTTCGGGGCTCCTTACACTCCCGAAGATCGTGAGTGTTGGATCGGCATCTAGGGCAGAACCTATTACCTAGGGAAGGATTAAGAGTAGGTTGTTTTGTAATAGAGGGCTCCATCGCAACAGCAGAGACTTGTGGTTTTTTATTAAAATTTGTATATTTATAGCTAGACCCCACCTTAGGTTCTACAGGTTTATAGGCAAATTCTGGAGCAATAGTATGAGAAGTTATCACCGGAGGTTCATGGAAATGTTGTATTCTGGACTGAATAACCTCGTACGATTGGCACGCCGATTTTAGAGTGTTGATGTCAACCACAGCAGTTGACGCAAGAGAAGAAGCATAGCAAGGCCTAATATTATGTAATAGGATTTCCAATTTATCGGCTTCATTTAGAGGTTTAGATAACCTAGCAAACATTCCATGCATTATAGATAGATAGATGGTTATACTCTCAGTAACACCCTGAGTGCGAGTTCGAATTTCCTCCATCAAACGGTAGTCATAATCGTGGATGCTAAAGTCAGCTAAAAGTAGAGTGGTTAAGTCTGACCAAGAGGAAATTCCATCCTTCACTGAGCGATACCAATGCAAGGCATCACTCGTGAAAATTTCAAAACAGTTAGATAATATTTTCTCGTAGGAAATATTTCTAGATGATACAAACTCCTCTACTTGCTGGATAAAAGATCTAACACAAGTTTTACCGCTAAATTTAATTTTACTCAAATCAGAACTTATGCTGCGTTCACATGTTACTGAGATTACAGGCTGGATAGTAGAAGATGTGCTTGGGGACACAGCCTTATCAAATTTGTTTTTAAACCCCTTTATGTCTTTATATTGTGCATTGAAGTCATTTTTAGTATCAGTTAAATCATCAACATTGCTCAATGACGTTGAATCTATCCTACCAAGTCTATGATAGACGTGGTGTAACAAACTTTCAGTACGCAAGTAAAGGTTAGTATCAAAATTATCCTTTAGTAGAAGCAGGTTCTCGCTTGATCTAAAAAGCGTATCCCGGACACCTTTTAGATCATCCTCCGGTTCCAAGTGAGAAGCAGAGATGGGGGCGGAAAGAAGTTCCTTCCCAATGTCAGATATTTGCTTTCTAAGAGAAATTACCGTAGCAGCTGGTTCTAGACCACGCAACCCGATTTCATACGATAATTCTGCTTTAGGCAAGGAATAAAAATTAATGGGGTAGGCCATATTAACTAAAAAGGTGAGTCTAGCTTCCTAAGTTAAAGAAAAAAATCAAGTGCACAAAACAAAATAGGTGTATGTGGGTGCCGTAGAATTTGGGGGCCAAAATATGATTATAAGTAAGGTGGTTGTAAGTTAAAGAAATTTAAGCAAAAGCAAAATAAATTTAATTTAAAGTTTAAAAAGAAAGTGAGCTTAATTTAAAAATTTTATGTTAAAAAAAAACTGATGAGAAATTTTAAATATACCAAAATTGTTGCAGCCAAAATAAATAAAATGTATTAAGAGTGCTCAGCTGAAGTAAAGCAAGTATAGTTTAAAAAAAAAATTTTGGCCGCAGATGGGTGGAGCGAGCAGAGGTGTTAAGCGCTCCTGGTGCTAGCGGACTCGGGTATCCTAGCTACAATAAAAGAATTACTGTAACTAGGATAGGTGGTATCCCACCGAGGCGTACTGCGCACAAAGTACTACCACCTAGAGGGTACCCACATACACATAGAGAACACAAAAAAATAAAAATAAATATAAAAAGAAGAACACAATCTGACCACTTTAACCGCTAGTTAGGGCGCCACTGTAGCGTTTAGCGCTACAGGTAAAGAAAAGAAACTAAGATTTATAGGAACAAGAGAGTTATATTGAAAAAAATGACAAGATCTCAGAGGTCGCGGGCTCAAGCGGTCAGATCGTGTGGCACGATGCACCTGGCGGTAGTAGGCCAAGCGAGTCGGTGGTCTCCCGGCAGCAGGCGGGGGGACAGCTGAGAAGGGTGGCAGGCTTGGACGGCTGGTAATGTAGCACGGGGGCCGACCAAGACCCGAGGTGTAGCAGGCTCTCAGGAACGGTAGACGGTACCAATCCTGGTACAAGGACCCCAATTCTGGGGAAGTTGAAGAGCAAAAGAGGGAGACCGAAGCCCTAGCCCGGCCTTTTATAGTTACGGTCGATGACCGGAAATGTGTTTTTTTAGTACTAGTGACATTACGTCCAGTAACGTCACTAGCTGAGATAATAAATCATTGAGCAGTGTTTAAGCTTAGTAAAAACTTTAAGCACCTAAAAATAGATTACGGGAGTCTTTGAGTATATAAACTATGTATATAATTAAGATAAATGATTTTAAGTGAGCAAATTTGTAAAGATAACTAATCACGAACTATCAAGTTTTTACGTTTGCAACTATCGATTTTTGAACGAAATATAGCTGTCAGATGACAGTTCAGTGACATTTTGCTACTGTCACAAATGTCAACACAATGTTTTTCTGCAACCAAAACAAATGTTTTAATTGTTAAATTAGTGAAGATTTCATAAATAACTGTAAGTATTAGTGGTAGAAAAACAAGGTGTTACAATGTTAAGAGTAATGTTGCTACAGAAGGTCTTTTGTATCTTTCCAGATAAATCGCAAGCAATCGATCGGTTTGCGCGCATCGACCCACTACGCCGTCGCAAGTAATCGATCGGCTTGTGCACGCCGTTGGTTTTAATCTGATTTCGAATTGGTAGTCGGGCGGTCATGCATGGTATCGAATCGATCGTGCCATGTTTTGATACGTTCGGTGCCACGACGGTGCGTCTCCACAAGTAATCGATCGGCTTGTGTGAGCCACCACAATGCATCGACCCACTGTGCGGTATCAAGTAATCGATCGGCTTGTGCCGCCAGTTGGTGTTTCGAATTGGTAGTCGGCCGGTCATGCATGGTATCGAATCGATCGTGCGATGGTTTGATACGTTCGGTGCCACGATGGTGCGTCTCCACAAGTAATCGATCGGCTTGTGTGAGCCACCACGATGCATTGTGCCACTGTCCGGTATCAAGTAATCGATCGGCTTGTATATCCGCCAGTCGGTGTCTATATTATTTTGAAATGGTAGTTGGGCAGTCCTCATGGACTCGATTCGATCCCAATGCCATTAAGTAGTCTCACCTGCGCCGTGTGAAGCAATCGATCGGCTTGCGCTGGTGTGCCAGTCACCAGTCTTTCGTAGACCTGAGTAAGTCCATATATGTACATATTGATATTTCGATGTGGTTTCGATTCGTTGTCTAATAAATTAGAATAGAATGGATAACTAGATGTTTACAATATTATACAAGTGTACAGTTTTCCTAACGGCAATTATATTGATGATACATTTGTTTTTAATAAAATAAAAGGAATGGAATTAATTATCTAATTAACTAACGAAGTTTATTGTAATGTAAAATATTTAAATGATGTAAATAAAATAAAAATAAAACAGGTTTTAAACTATAGTTTGTACAAATTGTTGATGTTTAATTGTTTGTATTAGAATGTTTAATTGTTAATTCATGTAATGGTTATAGTATTTGGGGACTTTCGTGCTGCTGACCATGTACTCGATACCGATTGTTAGGGTATCCACCTGGGTCGTGTGCGGGGACGCACACGTCGTCAGGATGGTCGATTGTTAGGGTTTGCAATTTTGTAGAGATTTATCGCAAATTATTTAATTCTTTATTTTCATTGTTTAATATTTTAATATACTGGCAACTACTTTTAGAGTACTGACAGAAGTAGAAGCTATTCAATTGATTCGTAGCGCCGGCCAATCACGGGGCCGCATTAAAGAGAACTGATGCGGGCTGTGATTGGTCGTTGTGAGACGTTTGGGGGTTTTGTGATGGTAGGGATTTTTACCGATAAAACCATGGTTGGGAGCACAATGCGGGTATTCGAGTGTCAACCACGAGACTGTTAAGAGTTGGAAGTAACTGTGTATTGTGAATTTAATTTATCTAGTTTTTAGTTTGGAAACAGTGTGTTATAATAAAAGTGATTTATATTCTGTGATGATCTTCTATTATTCTCCTCGGAGCAAGGTCGTCCTTATACCCGATATGCACAAAATAAATCATACAAATCAGTTCACCCATCTATTTAATGACCTTACCTAACGTTTCTTAACCTTAACCTACCGGGATAAAAAGTATTCTATGTCCGTTTCCTGGTTCTAAGCTACCTCCCCACCAATTTTCAGCCAAATCGGTTCAGCCGTTCTTGAGTTATAAATAGTGTAACTAATACGACTTTCTTTTATATATATAGACCAGCTGACCCGCGCAGCTCCGCCCGCGCTTTAATTACATTTTGCTCCCCTTTTCTCCCTACTCCCTTTATTTATCTCCCTCCATCTCTCTCTCTTATAAGAAAAATCTAATTCTATGCTCTTTCTCTCCCCTCCCGCTTCGGTCCCCATCATACTTCCCCTCTTCCTCTCCCCGTTGTCCTCTCTGAACCCTCTCCCTCCTCTCTCTTCTCCCAACTTGCTCCCTCTCACTCTCCCCCCCCCCCCCCTCTTGCTCCACCTAACTCATCCGATCACTCACTCCATCACCCTCCCCTCTCCCTCTCTTGCACTCTCCTCTTGTTCCATATATCCTCGTCAATCATGGGATCAGCGGCATAAAATATACTTTATAACCTATTCTCAGACCTACCCGCAAAATTTCATACATATCGGTTCACCAGACTCTCGTGCACGTAACTCAGAGGTTCTCAGATTTTGTTGTGCAAGGCGTTGCGAACGTTCGACACTCGACTCTCGTGCGCGTACCTGAGAGTTTCTCCGATTATGTTCAGCAAGGCGTTGTGCACGTTCAGGTGAAGATTCTCCCATACGACGTATTCTTGCTGCCCGTGCTTGAGAACTATGTTTAGAAAGTTGACACCTGGCTCTCTTAGGCATTTTCAAATGTTTAAGAAAATGCTAATAGCGTGTAATATTCTAGCTCTGAAAAGAACTGTTGTTTAGCCCTGAAAAGAACTGTTGTTTAGCCCTGAAAAGAACTGTTGGTTAGCCCTGAAAATAACTGTTGGTTACCCCTGAAAAAATCTGTTGGTTGGCCCTGAAAAGAACTGTTGATTAGCTCTGAGAAGGACTGTTGTTTAGCTCTGAGAAGAACTTTTGCGTAGGTGTAGTTTTAAGAAAGAAATCTAAAAAAAATCGCACGAAAATTATTTGAATCCGCGCACGACCGCTGCGTAGGGAGCCGACCTCGCGTCTAAGTCTTCTGTTTATATTAAAATTCTCTATGGTCTGAGTGTAAACATACAACTATCTAATCTGTGCGTCTGAGCCGCGCGGGTACCTAGATATAAACTCCCCTCCCGCATGCGCACCCCCGCCTTGGTGACGCTCACTTCGCAACGGGCCGTGCAGCAGAAATCTTTTAATTTATATGCAGTAATATTTTAATTTCGCCATAACTTCAAAACCAAATGTCCAATTTTAATCATATTCTCAGACCAAATATTATCTACATAAACTGTACTTAATGATGAAATAATTTATTTTGATAAGGATTAATACCATGAGTAAAATAAATGCGTTTAAATGTAGTCCAACAAAATTCAAGATTTTTAAATAAAAAAATGGTTGTTGGGCCTCACTCGACATAGATACGGGCGTATGCCGCGGACTTTTTTGTAGATATTTATAAGATCTACAATTAATTAGAACATTTTATGGTTCTATCTTTTATAGTTTAGGCAGCGTACGCAAAATAAGTAACTTTTCTGGTTGATTTTTTACACCTTGTGTCCGAAAAAACCCAAATATCTTACGGAACCCTATTTTTTTCCAAAATAAAATTAAGCCTATGTTACTCGTGGATAATGTAGCTTTCGAATGGTGAAAGAATTATTAAAAACGGTCTAGTAGTTTTTGAGCCTATTCATTACAACCAAACAAACAAAGTTTTCCTCTTTATAATATTATAGTGTAGATTTTACTATCCCGACGTTTCGAATGCTTTGCAGCACCCATGGTCACGGGAGGACTGAGGTGTTGAACGTCCTTATGTCACAATTATGCCGGTGTACCCTCAGGTCTTCTTAGTTACTATTGTTGGTCCGATCCACGCAGTAAGAGCTTACAGTATCTTTAGGCCGTGCAGTGTTTTGATTGATATTGGATTTAATTATATTTATCACAGGATCCCAAGCCGGTGGTAACACCCAACCATCTTCTCTATTGAAATTAGGATGTTTTTTGATTTCAATAGCCTCACGAATCATCCTAGGCAGGAATCGGTGTTCTTTTGCGAGGATTTGTGGACATGAGATCCTTATGATTTTTAACTCCATATTTTTCTATATTTTCGCTTTTTAGTCCATATTATATGTACATATTTTGGAATTTTAAATACATATTAATCCGGTCCCTATGTATGAGTTTTATACCCCATATATCTTTTAAAAATGATAACAAATGCCATTTTTTATACCTATATTTGAGTTCACTTATGATATAATATTGATAATGTAAATGTGCGTTGATGGCGCGGTCCGCGGGTGAACTGATTTGTATCGAGGTAAATGTGCAAAGGTTTGCAGTTTGCGCAATTACCAGGAATAATGTACAGTTGGACCGTACATTACTTACCACTTATTTTATTTTTTGAAACTTTTAATAATACTAGCTTCTCGCTAACCCTTTTGGCCCGGCCGCGCCCGGCCGCTATTCGCGCGCGTACGTTTTGTGAGGACGTAACTGTTTATGTTATTCGGCGGCCCGCCGTGGTTTCAAATTACGAACGTTATATAAACACAACCACTTAACCGATTTGCGTTCTGTAAACAGAGTTCTACTGAGACAGGTATTAACTATCCAGATTATGCTTTTTTAGAGTTATAAATATCGATTTTTTAAAGGGAAAGTCTAAAATAGGTGATTTTTTGGCAAAGCTGATTTTACCTATTTTTGAATTCGATTTTGAGGGTAGAATATTGACTCAGGCACTAAGAAAGATCCATTCTTTGCATCCAAACTCCTTTTTTACAAGTTTTAAACAAAACACTACCAAAAAAATCGAAATGAACTCATTTTTTTTTAAAAATGACGTCACTGCGCGATATGACGTCATGGTATGCAAAATTTTCGATAGTTAGATTGGATTTTATGACTTTATCTTTGAGTTATTATCGTTATGATGTAATTACGATGTATTTACAACAATTACATTACAAATAATAACGGAATTATACCAAAAGTAAACAAACAAACAAAAAAATCACCTATGGTGATTTTTTTCGTTTTTTCAGTTCGAAAATATACAATATTTTGACAAAATACACACTAACTACCCTCTACACAGCTTTATTATTACGTTAAAACAAAAAAATAAAACATTTCACCTGAAATAAAAGAATACTTACGATTTAAAACTAACATTCCGTGACCACAACTTTTAGTCCGTCCAACCGAGACCAGCCGACTTTCGTAACTGAATTTATGAATTAAAATGTCAAAAGAACTAATGAATAACGGGTCTATTTTAAAGATCATACTATGATGTAACCATAAAGCATAGGGTTCCCATACAAAAATTTAATTTCTACCATAAAAAAAAAAAAGGTGAATTCCGTCAACGGCGGATGATACAAATACGTATCACCCGGGCCTGAGGGAGTCATTGCGGTGCGTTATGTTATGATACAAATACGTATCACCCGGGCCTGAAGGGCTAAGGACTATAGAATACTATTATCTAGCCTAATACTTTAAGGAGATTCAACGTATTAAATGAAAATAACCAATGCAAATATAAATTACCTTTCATTTTAAATAGCCTTTAAACTATAGTATCTTTTAACAACCATGTGCGTAACATTTTATCTTTTTCGGTTCTTAGTGCTCTGAGTTCTGGATCTATCCTTGGTGTGGTTTGTCTCTTCAGAATCTCATCCATCGACAAATCAGCGTCTTCATTATACACGACTGGTCGCGCTCCCGGTTTCGAGTTTATGCGGTTTATTTTTTTCAAAGTTTGCACAAAATTATGAAACCTTTGGTTATAGTCGTATTGACCAGCGAATTCCTTTCCATACTTATTTACGAATTCATCAAACAGCTTAGGCGCCTGCGCTATGTCATATAAATATTGATTCTTCTGCGATTCCACTATGCATACTATTACAATAATTGAGAATAATATTGCATTCAATTTTCCCATCTTACCAGTATGTGCATTGATATCCGAAGCTAGCTTTATGATAATGATTCACCGTTGCCGTGAAATGACTTTTAATCTGATACATTGTGGCCGTAAAATTTCAATAAAAACCGTAACGTCTGACTCGTATCTGCGGATGTCATCTCGTGGAGTTGGGACAGTCGTAAAAACTACCACTGAATGTAGGCAGTTTCTTTCGAGGTTTCATAATTACCATGATAACGTGACTACGGGTTTGTAGGGCGACCCTTTCCGTGTTAGTGGGCTGTCTGCGAACTGTGAGACCTGCAAGTGACCGGAATCCCGCCCCTGGGAAGGTCACTATTACTGGGCATTTTAAAATGCTTAACGTACCTATTTTATGACCACTTTAAACGCAGCTACAAGTGTAAAATTGCTGTTTCTCTTTGTGATTACTAATTCATCATAATTATCAACCAAAAGTGGTCTACGCTGAACAAAAGCGCCCCTTTAGAAGGGAAGGGTTGCCACAATCCCCGCACTTGGCAGGCGGTTTGGGGATTACTAATTCAATACTTCAATAAATTCCAGCACCCTTTTTTATTCAGCTCAGTAACGAGACAAGCGTGTCGTTTGCTTGATAGTAGGTGACACGATTGCCAGACACACTTGTAGCGTGGTGGACTATGACTTAAGCCCCTTCATCTTAGGGGGGGGGGGGGGTGGCAACAGTGGGACAAAAACAAGGCTGTTATTATTATTAAGCTTGCCAGACAGCTGCTTTGCACTCGCCGCTTTGCCGCTCGTTGCCGGAGATATTATACAACAACATTTTTTCAAGTTTTTTATCAGCTACAGTGTTATTCAAACCGGAACACAGCACTATTTTCACATGACTGAATTACTGAATTTGCTATCGGGGCGGAATTATAAAACCTACAAAAGGTATCCGGTCTCCATGGGGGCAGAGGCCGCGTCATTAGGGATTTTTACCAACTAAAGCCTTCCCGATGGCCTTCATAAAACAATGCAATTTAAGGGTCGAGCTGAAAACCAGCACCACAGCCCCGGCTGCGACTTTATGCTGATCCCTTTTTGGCAATATTTGAATCATTAACATCAACAGTCGCAAGACGTCCACTGCTAAACAAAGGCCTCCCCCTTAGAAAAGCCCCACGCTTGGCTGAAGTTTTGTGTAATATTTGAATAGCGTGTATATATCATTATTTATTTGTAGCTAAACAATAAAATGTAAAAGAACGACTGCACTATTCATATTCTCACAAGAGGACGGATTCGGCTTTTATGAAGGCAATTTACTCGACAGCAGAATTCGATCCGGTGACACTGAGGCATTCGCATTTGTAAAAGCCAATGAAATATCTCAAAGGCAATAGAAACGTATTCATTCGTTCGGCACCGTCGACTGAGGCTCACAACGATAGGATATTCACCAAATAAATGGATATAAATGTATAGTCGTAAGACTGAAGTCGTTCAACTGTGACCGGAATACTTTCCCAATATCGGTGCTTGAGTTCGACATGTATAATTCAGGTCAGAAATAGCATTGTTCGACTGGACATAGAACATGATGGACCTTATAATAAAACGAATATCTTGCCAATTGACCAGTTATTTCATTACACCATGAATTATCTACCCGTGGGGTGTCAGGGTTAGAATAGCACCCTCCAGTCTTCTCCCGTTGGGTGTCCGTAAGAGGTGACTAAGGAAAACCAGAAGACGGGCAGCAGCGTCTTTCTATTAGATTACCTATACTACCTATACTGCGATGCACAAGACGTCTGGACGTCCAAGCGCCGAAGCGGGATCATGGCTTGGTAGGCTTTTGTTGATGATGATGATGATGATGAATAATCTCATAGTTTTCAAGTCAAATCGAAAAAAAACACTAATAAATTCACTTTAATATAAATCTCATGATATTAACAATATGCGATGCTCGCATAGATTTATTCAATTCAATATCTATATCTATCTATATCTATACATATTATAAAACAAAGTCGCTCCCGCTGTCTGTCTGTCCCTATGTATGCTTAGATCTTTAAAACTACGCAACGGATTTTGATGCGGTTTTTCTTAATAGATAGAGTTATTCAAGAGGAAGGTTTATAAGTATAATACATGTATAATATAGTAGAGAAACACTGATAATTTTAGAGGTTTCTAATGTAATGTCGTAAATAAACACATTTTTTGCGCTTACATTGCAAACGCTGGCTGAACCCTACGAGATAGATCAAAATAATGTACTACAGTATTGTACATCTTAACAAGGTCTACAAAAAGTCTTAGATGGTACATGTTTATCTCTTAGGGATAACCCACAATAAACATTTTTTTTATCTTTTACTTTTTATGAGAAATAATTAACTATTGATACAATTTTGTTAGCATTTTGTCCCTTCTTCAAGAAAACGTAAACTTCACTAATATTTACAACAATGAAAAAATACGCGAATGAACGTTGTTCATACCACTAGGTTAAGCAACATAAGGCAAGGTCATTATATAGATGGGTGAACCGATTTGTATGAAATTTTGTGTGCATATCGGGTAGGTCTGAGAATAGTTCGTAAAGTATATTTCATACCGCTAGGTTAAGCAACGTTAGGCAAGGACAAAGATGGGTGACGGCGGCGACTCCGAGGAGGACGGTGACGGGGTTGCTAGCCCCGTCCCCGTGATCATGGCGCCAGGTTTAAGGGGGCTACAATGCGCACTGAGGGGTATTTGGTGATGATTCCACTTGAGGGCCCAGGTCCCCCACTTATGTGGCGATGCGACAGCTGCAGGAGTTTAAGTGGATAAGAATCCCAGATACCATGATTGGCTATGATATATAACGGGTATAAGGGACATCGTACCGAAAAAAAAATTATAAGACGTCAAATAATGTCCTTTACAACATTACAGAAACCATTTATATGGAAAATGACAAATGACTGACTTATTAATTTTCGAGCACATAATGAATATATGCGGAATAATATTTATTTCTCAAATTACATTGCTAATTTTCTTAAATAACAATAGCCTATTAATTAATTGCCTATGTACTGTTTTAGTGCATAAAGAATAAATAAATAAATAATTAAATTTTCCACAAATAAGTAATTTATTGTTTTTAAATTAAAATTATGCTTTATTATTAAACCAATTATGATACTTACCTATTTTATTTTTAAAAAAGTGGTTTTTTTTTTGGAAATTCATGAAAAATCCGATGAAAAATTTCAACACTAGAGTGTTCAGAATCATGTACTGGATCCCTGGTATCGGTTTTCGGTACGATGTCCCTTACACCCTGTAGAACGAGAGGAGTGTGCAAGAGAGGGAGAGGGGATTCGAGGAGGAGGTGATGGTGAGAGGTGGGGTGAGAGAGGGGGATTAAGATGGAATAAGGGGGGACTGACGGGAGCAAGGTGGGAGAAGAGAAAGAGGGAGTGAGGGCGAGCAGGGTGGGAGAAGAGAAAGGGGGAGGGGGTTCAGAGAGGGGACAACGGGAGAGGAGGAGTGGAAGAGGGGGAGTGTGACGGGGACTGAAGCGGGAGGGGAAAAGAGAGAGGAGAGAGAGAGTATAGAATTAGATTTTTCTTATAAGGGAGAGATGGAGAGAGAAATAAAGGGTGGAAGGAGAAAAGTGGAGCAAAATGTAATAAAAGCGCGGGCGGAGCTGCGCGGGTCAGCTAGTTTTATTTTAAAATAGGTTAAAGTATTTACATATTAACAATCATCATCATCATCGCCATCACCAGCCGGGAGACGTTTACTGCTTAACATGGGCCTCACCTTGGAACGCCACAATGAACGACAATTGGCTATTTGCATCCACCGGTTACCTGCGACGCGCACACTGTCGTCAGACCACCCAGTAGGAGGCTTGCCTATGCTGCGTCTTCCGGTTCGTGGACGCCACTCGAGAACCTTTCTTCCTCATCGGTTATTGGTTCTTCGAGCGATATGGCCTGCCCATTGTCGCTTCCACTTGCATATTGTGAGAGCTATGTCGATGACTTTAGTTATTCGGCGAATCTCCTCATTCCGGATTTTATCGCGCACAGAAACTCCGAGCATATCTCTATCTGCATGCGACTCTGAGGCCACCAGTTAGGGACCACGTTTCAGTAAAAATGTTCATCGAAACATATTTTCTAGAATCCCAATCATAGTCACATATCTCTAAAATACGAAGACAGAAATACATTTTAAAAGACATTACGCTTCGGTAGTCGCTGAAAGTGCAATTTCGGCGGGTCACCGCGAGTGACCACCTAATGGCCGGTGAGGACCGTCCTTTTTCTTGTACCCGAGAGAACTGTGTGACTTTGCTTTATCTTTATCTGACTGAATTCGTAAATTTTGTTCAGTTGCATTTCAACTGAAAATATATAAGTAAGTAAGGCGGCGTTTCCTCTTTGTATGGCCAAGCTTATACGTTGGCATAAAAAGCTACCGGTCTGACGATGGCGCCCTAAGACTTCG
This sequence comes from Furcula furcula, assembly GCA_911728495.1. Taxonomy (NCBI): domain Eukaryota; kingdom Metazoa; phylum Arthropoda; class Insecta; order Lepidoptera; family Notodontidae; genus Furcula; species Furcula furcula. The sequence goes on from OU452250.1 coordinate 11,087,068, forward strand.
ATAAGTTTGCATGAAATTTCTTTCACCAAACCGTGCGCCTCATGTGACCAAGGATTAAAAAGGATTCAAAGTCAATGTCAAAAGTATTTATTTCAAATAGACTTAACGCTTTGGAATGGTCATTTTTTTAAAAGTAACCACCGGGTCACAACGCGGCTACAACTGATAAGATCCGGCAAGAAACTCAGCGGGCTTGTAATATATTCACCTTTTTTTTTTAATTGTTTGGCTTCAGCGATAGTAATAATAATAATATCCTGGGACAATTCACACACGGTCATCTGATCCCAAACTAGGCAGAGCCTGTACTATGGAAACCAGACAACTGATACTAATACATATGTACTTTTTTTTGTAAATACATACTTATATAGATAAAACACCCAGACACTTGGTGGGAATCGAACCCACGACCTGTTGGGTAGCAGACAGGGTCACTAACCACTAGACCAACCGGCCCGTCAAACGTGTCAACCGTCATTAGTGTGAGTGTATGTGTGTGTGAGTGTGTGCATAAATGAAAATAAATTTATCCTTTATTAGGTTCTGCAAAAGACCATCCAGGTAGGTACCACCGCAGTGTCAGATATTCTGCCGCCAAGCAGCAGTGTGTACACATTGAGGTGTTCCGGTGTGAAGGGCACTATAGCTGGTAAAATTACCGGACACAAGATACTTAATAATTAATGTCTTCGGGTGACGATCGGACTATGCAGTTGTTAGGCAGGTGTGTCGCTTACCATATTAGTGGTTAGACCTCTTGGCTGACATCTGAAGGGGAGTGGGTTCTATTCCCATCCAGGACAGAAAATTGTGTGCGTCTACGTGTATTTTGAAAAATAGTAGTTTCGCAATCAAACCTGCATGGTTGGGCCTGAACTATTACAGGCACAGCCTAGTTTGGGATTAGGTGGCTGTGGGTGGATTGTACCAATGTTTTAATATTTCTTAAGCCCCAACGACATAGGTATAAAATAATACGGTGGGGCTTCACATGGTAAAATTAGTTTAAACATAAGTACCAGCTGCATGCACATTTAGCCCGGTAAATAGCAGAAAACTCGCCTCTCGGGCCCTAATATTTTCAGCAAAACGTGGATTTACCATACACCTTTGCTAAACCTTTAGCTGAAAATACGCGCGTATTTTCCTCCCTATGAGAATTTTAAGGGTATTTTTACGAGCACAACGCCTTATCTCGTTCAGCTTACGACAGCATTGTTTTACAGTGTGTGTAGACACGGCTTTAAGGCTAAAATGTAATTTAAGAACACGTTTGTTTTTGCTATCTTATTACGAAAGGTATATTGAAGAGCCGTTAACGTGACTTAAAATTAATCGAAACTCTGGAGTAAAGGAGTTGTTTTCTTACAAGTGAAATATTGTTTCACGTTTTTCTTGCTTGGGCCTCAAATGTAATATCTCCTTTATAATAATAATACCAGCCCTTGTTTATGTCCCACTATTGGGCAAGGGCCTCCCCTCAACATGAGGGGGCTAAGGCCGTAGTCCACCACGCTGGCCAAGTGAGGGTTGGCGGACTTCATACGTCATTCGAAAGCTAGTTAGACTTTTTCAGACAAGCAGGTTTCCTCACGATGTTTTCCTTCTTCGAAAGCTTGTAACAATCGCACAAAGACATAATAGTAACAAGCGCTTGCCCACTGAGCTGTTACTCTCCGATAATATACATATATTAATATTTAACACATTATTTACACTTACTGACATTAATAGGAACCTTGTTACGCGTGCCGTCCTGAGAGTGTCTACTAATACGGTTTAGTAAAATATACCTATAGTGAGTTCACACTCCCATGAATGTAGTATGGTGTATGTGACAATAGATTTGCTGCTCCAGCAAGAATACTGGTAATAAAACAAGTAATAAATTTTAAAAACTAAAACCCGACTACGGATAAATTCGTAGTCTAATAATGTGATATTATATAGCCTATAACCAGCGGACAATCAAGACGCTTCTATCGACACCCTACTTGTCAAATTATGTTTAGTAGATTAGAAGATATGCGGGAACATATTAACATACATACATACATGCATTCTTGTTAAAATTATAACCTTCCCTCCGTTCTGTAGTCGGGTAATAATACACAATAGTCATAATCTATTTGAAAGTGCACATTCCTACTCGTACGTGCTGAATTATTTCTAGGCTTGCAGCACTCAAATTATTGAGACAAGATGTTTACCTTAAATTATTATATTTTAGTTTAAATCGTCAAGGTGAGTACCTACTACCAAGGGAACAGATATTTTGCTTCAAATCAGCATTGTGTAAACACTGATGTGTGCTCGTGTAAACGGCACTGTAGCCGATGAAAATTCCGGCCTTAAGAAGCTTAATAACTAACTTAATAACATAACATAGTAGTTGACATAACATAACATATAAACTTAATAACAGTAGTTTACGTCCCGTTTTCTGGTACGGTGTTCTCGAGGAAAGCTTTGGGACGTATATTTGTCGTAAGTTAAGACGTAAGTTTTCAAAAAAGATATCATTTACAAAACTCCTATAGCGGTAAATGGCTTTAAAATACAAAAACTACTTTCGATCATATTACACCAAAACTGTTATACAGAAAAAAAATTAATAAAATCTTTTTAAAAAAAAATTGAACCGACTTCAATGTCACTGAAAAGTATAAAATAATTTAAATATTATTGAAGTTGGTGTTAGCGTACCTGCTGTGTGTATTTGGCACCAACTTCAATAATATTTAAATTATTTTATACTTTTCAGTGACATTGAAGTCGGTTCAATTTTTTTTTAAAAAGATTTTATTTTAAACTTTTTAGTGATATTTTCATATATAAAGATTGAACCATCGAAAACCGTAAAATTATCTAGGTAGGTTATGATCACATTATCGTCTACATAGTTTTACATAATTCATGTTTCTTCAGAAAATAATATCCGGTCGTAATGAAATTTGCATGGAAACATCATAGTAGTTTACTCTCTCGAATAAAAAAAGAATCATCGAAATCGGTTCATAATTGTCAGAGCAATGTAATGGAGAACATCAGTTTTATGGTTTTTACCAGATAAATTCCTCCACATCGTTCATGGTCCTCCAGGAAGTTCTTATCCGGTTGTAATAAAATTCTTACAGATTCAATACAGTGGTTTCTTCTTTCGAATAAAAAAAGAATCATTGAAATTGGTAAATATTTGCCAGAGTTATGACCATTTTTGTCCGACCGAGCGAGTCCGAGCGACTAAAACGTCATCTATGTAGGCTTTCTTGCAACTCTCAGTGCGCAGTCACCATTCTTGTTTTTTTAGGAACTACTTATTACTAAGCAATAATTTTTTTATGGGACCCAATCAATGGATTCAAGAATGGATGGAAGAAAGATTTTTTCAAATCGGTTAATAATTGCCAGAGTTCTGCGCGAACATACATAAAAAAAAAAAAAAAAAAAAAAATATATATACAGACGAATTGAGAACCTCCTCCTTTTTTGAAGTCGGTTAAAAATACACTCCGTTATCGAATAACCGCAACGCACAATTATTGGTGACTTACTTCTGTTTAATTGTTTTAGCTCTCTGTTTGCGGTATACCTATTTCTTATTTTTATTGCTAGGCATAGGTGAAAATCCCGGTTTGAGCCAAAATTAAAATGGTTACGTTGTTAATAACTAGTATCTCGGGAGAGATAGGGCAATGGAGCTTACCATAATAATAAACATAAATACACTTTATTGTACACCAAAAGTTACATGCAAATTGAACAATACGTTGAAGATATCAATGTCCAAAGGCGGCCTTTTAAAAAGCAATCTCTTCCTGTCTGGACCACTAGTCTTATCATTAATTTGCCTATCATAATATATCATTAATTAACCTACCACTAGTCTTATCATTAATTTGCTTAAAAACACTTTTATATAGGAAGCATGACTGATTATACCTACATATACATTTGTATTTGTTTGTACCATAACACTAGTCGGTATTTTTTCTGCAAGACTTAATTGCGAGAGTTAGTCAAAAAGTCAAAATATATTTATTACTAGCTGACCCACGCAGCTCCGCCCGCGCTTTGTGTACGTTTACTAAACTTTCAATAATATACATTCGCATAGAATACAAAACCTCCTTTTTTAAAGTCGGTTAAAAACTTGGACCCTCTTTGTACTTGCCCTCCAAAGCACGGAAACGTTTAGTTCAAATGGCGTTAAACGGTCACCCATCTATTTAATGACCTTAGCTAACGTTGCTTAACCTGATCGATTTCCAAAAATTGTTAACAACTGTCTATGAGTGTTCCCTTACAAATATTTATTATAATTATAAAGAAAAAATGATAAAATCGGACCAAGCGTATAACCAAGTACCCATTTTGACTTTAATCCTCTCTCCCAACAGAACCGTGCTAGATTACGGGATAAAAAGTATCCTATGTCCTACCTCGTAGTAAGATCTCAAATCATGCCAAGTTTCGTTTCAATCCATCCAGTAGTTTCGGCGTGATGCTCAGCCGAGATACAGACAGACAGACAGACAGACAGACAGACAGACAGACAGACAGACAGACAAAAATTAAAAAAAATACATTTTCGGCCTCAGTATCGGTTATAGAATGCCCTCCAAATATAATTTTCAAAATATCTTCAATGTACAGAATTGGACCTGTTACAGTTTTATTATAAGTATAGATGTATAGGCCCCACGGAGGCACTTACACAAAAATCATTTTTACAAACTACCACCGGATCGTAACGCGGCCGCTACTGAGAAGATCCGGCAAGAAACTCAGCGGGCTTGTCTTTTTTGACCGGCTTCAAAAAGAAGGTTCTCTATTCGACGCGTATGTATGTAATATTGATAAAAATGCGTAATATTAATATATGTTAGTCTATGTGGGCTTCTAAACAAATTTACCAAATTTTATGAGTGTATGTATGTATGTAGGTTTGTCTACGGATTTCTCAGAAACTACATGTCCGATTTTGAAAATTCTTTTTGCAATAGTTAGAGTATTTTTCAACTTAGGGTAGAGTACAAGTTTCATCAAAATCGGTCCAGTAGTTTAAGAGATATAAACTTTTTATGTTTTCAGTAAGTTACTGTAACGTAGACGTTCGAGTTGCGTGATAGTGCTGATACCTATTTTGGTAAAATAAGTCACTAAAAAGTGTTAAATAAACTATTTTTAAAAAAATAAAAACCGACATCAAAGTAAATTATCTAAAAAGCATAAAATAACGAAAATATATTGAAGTCGGTGTCAGCTGGTGCTAGTGTTAGTTAACATGATGTGCTAGCACCGACTTCAATATATTTTCGTTATTTTATGCTTTTTAGATAATTTACTTTGAAGTCGGTTTCTATTTTTAAAAAAATAGTTTATTGTTTTTTTTTTTTAAACGTTTAGTTAAGGGACCTTATTTTATTCTCAACAACAGTATAATGCGTTACATCATGAAAATAATACGTAAATCCTAACAATAACGTTACATGGACTTTATGGGTAACAACAGAAACAAGCTTTTATATTTACATACATCACGCGTAAAAGAAATCTTTTTGCGTGAAAGGATGAAAAAAAATCCTCTTTGATGGGTGCAATATTTTTCTTTGTGTCGACATTTTTGTTTCGTGTACTGTGTTATAATAATGTTAGGCGTATGAATAATATTGCACAATCTTTTTATTAGATTCTCTGGAAACTAAGGTAAATTTCAATCCAATCTAATTTTAAATTCCAACTCAAGTGGCGTGGCGCTGACGTCTGTAGTGACATGACGACCTATCAGCGCAAAGACAGCATAATTTTCCAGGGTGCCCCAGACGAATATCTCTTTTATTGGTTTATATAAGCTATGGGCCAAAATGAAACAAGTGAATAGCGATATTAATTATTCATTATTATAATAACCTTTTTAAGCACAAGATACGTCTGAGACTTTTTACGGTACACTCTGCTATGTAACGTTAGAAAATAGAACATTTTCTACATTTTCTAACGTACCTAGCATAAATCATGGATGTGTTAGATTTGTGCCACAGCTTATGCAGTCTTTCTGGATTTCAGGCGATGTAGTGGCTGATTGCAGAACTCGTCATGAAATCGTCATGATTAGAAGCGATGGTGTTTTACTGATTCTTTTCAGTGCATTCCACCTTCGTAGATGTGGCATAGATTTAGTAGCCATATATTTTTTTACCAAGGTGGCAAGCAAGCATGCGGCCCGCCTGATGGTAAGCAGACACCGCAGCCTATAGACGCTAGCAACACCAGAAGAATCACTAGCGCGTTGCCGACCCTTAAGACATTAGATATTAAGTCTTTGTGTCCGGTAATTTTACCAGCTACAGTGCCCTTCACGCCGGCTTGGCGGCAGAATATCTAACACTGCGATGGTACCTACCTGGACGGTTCCTTGCACAAGGAACCTACCACCTAGTAAATATAATATCGACTTGTTTGTTTAACTTAATTAAGGACGAACACATTTATTTATTCCAAAAATGTACATTAAAAATGTACATTTGTGTATTCAGCGGCACAAAACCTCTTTGTTATTATGAAAAAAATAACTGTATCATTCGGTTAAATTAAGAATGCAAACAGAGCAGTCGCATATAGCTTGCAGTAAGATACTAATTTAACTTTATAAGGATAATAATAATGTTACGCACTAGTGCTTTATGTCATTATGCTCGGTTTATGGCCCTAAAAGCGATGTAATAAGGCTCACTTTACGAGCAAGTGTGTTGAAAATAAATTAACTTTAAAAAGGCACTGAAACAAAATGTAACTAGGCAGTATATATAATGCGGTCCGATAACGATAATAGGCGAGGGCGGACTGCGTTGTAACATTAGCGAGGTGTCGACTCATTAACTTCCAAGTGAGAGCACCCGGCCTTTGATAACTTCGCTTTTTATGACGTCACTGCGGCTTTGCACACGATAATGATAATGCACAATTTATTCAAGCCAGTGATGGGAAACATAATAACAAAAAAGATACTATTTTAAAATATTTTTTTACCAGTTCGCTGAAGAGCTTTGGTATTTACAGAGATAACAACACTGAAAGGGTCTGTGTGGAATTTTCTTTCTACACTATCTTCTTTTTCAAGTAACCAGGTTTACCTGATCAAAGATTTGAACCAGAAATGGGCGTAAGTGTGATTATAGAATTTGTATTGTAAAATAAAACTAACGTATTCAGAGTCCTTTAATAATAGTCGTTTAATTTAATAACAAGGAGCGGTTATAGCCAGATGTATTCAACTGGGGTAATCCCCGTCGCTATGTAATGTCAGGAAAGGCAAGACCCTTAGACTATAGAATACATAGACCACGCGCACGGAACAAATAAGTGACGCCGGTTTGACCTTGCCAGTGTGTGCGTAAGCTGCGATTTCTGTGTACGGATACAATTACCTGTGTGTGCGTAGAGTTACCAATACCCGAAATAATCTCCCGAGTATTTTTCTTTATCTTAAGGGACTTTCAAATTTTGACTTATTGATTATTATTATAATTTATAAAATAAACTATTTTTAGAAATATAAAAACGACTAAAGAAAATTATCTAAAAAGTAATTAACGAAAGTATATTGAATTCACTCCGAAGTATTGTGTGTTAACTAACACCAGCAGTAGCAAAATGAGGAGAGGCGTTTTATGTTTGTCGCATATGTCTGGCTGTGGCATGATAACCTTACTAAAGACGAATTTGAATTATTAACCGACTTCAAAAAAAGGGAAGATGTTCTAAATTCGACTGTATATTTTTTATGTATGTTCACGCAAAACTTTGGCAATTGTTAACCGATTTTAACATTATGTTTGTTTTTTTTTGTTTGTACCGATAGTCTAATCCACTGAAAGGGTATCATCAAAAAATGTTACGAACGAACAAAAAGTTCCTGAGAGAACAGGAATGGCGCGTTTTAATAATTTGCTAAAATACCTAAAGATGATATACTAAGCAACAAAAAATGGTGATAACTTTAGCAAATATTCTCCCCTACATTACTCTGACAAATACGAACCGATTCCGATGATTCTTTTTTTTATTCGAAAGAGTAAACTACTACGATGATTACAGGACTAAGCACCCGACCAGATAATTGCTGCTCGTAGTGCCAAACCCAGAAGACACTTGTAGGGTGGTCAAAACACAAATAGCTACAGTACTACAGTCGTGAGCAGTCTCCATCCCCAAAGCTATGAAATAATGCAATACATGTTTATTTCAATGATTCATATTTAATTCGAGAGAGTGACTGTTACAATTATAAATAGTTCCTAAAGAAACATGAATGATGTAAAACTACATAGACGATAACATGACCATAATTTACCCAGATCAGTCGATAAATCTTTGATAGTGCAATCTTTATGAATTCGAAATCAAAATTATTAGGCATAGGCCTCATGGCGGCTATGATCGTAACGCGGCATCCACTGAGAAGATCCGGCAATAAACTTAGCTAAGCTTGTATTGTTTCATTCAATAAAAAATATTCTTCCAAATATTTTTTGTTTTTTTGACAAGTGACAAAATACGTGTCCAATATTTTTGATAACCTAAATGGAAATAAATAGATATTTTAATCATCAAGCCTATTGCCAATTCTGTGGAGACGCGTAAAGTAACAAAGGCGCACAGCCCACATCAAACACAAATAATTAATTATTCGTAGAAAATAATTCAAACTTGATATTTTTGAGATTAATTATATGTGCGTGATTGACTGCTGGCACAGGAATCAAGCTATATTTTACCGGGTATAAAGATCTCTTCCAGACAGCCTTAGGGTACAAGATAGAATTTTGAAGGGCAGGTGTTAACCAAATATATACATATGTATTTATTTATAACATAATGTAGAAATTATAAATATACATATACAAAACAAATGAATAGTATTATAAAACTTTAAGCTTTAATTTCTAGCTTGAACTGTTTTTTTTTTCACCGCTCCTAACTTGTTTAAAACTATTAATACTTTTGTCCACTCATCCCTTGAATTATCGAAATAGGAATTGCAGTTTCTGAGAAATACGTTGGCAAACCTACATACATACAACCATTTACAGTACATTTCTTACTAGGTGGTAGGTTCCTTGTCCAAGGAACCATCCAGGTAGGTACCACCACAGTGTCACATATTCTGCCGCCAAGCAGCAGCGTGTAAGCATTGCTGTGTTCCGGCGTGAAGGGCACTGTAGCTGGTGAAATTACCGGACACAAAGACTTAATATCTAATGTCTTAAGAGTCAGCAACGCGCTAGTGATTCTTCTGGTTTTGCTAGTGTCCAGAGGCGTATTTAAGAATTTGGCGCCCCGGGCCATTAGGATTTGCCGCCCCATACACTAGTATTTTTTTAATCCAATATAAGCCAGTGCTTGACCACAGTCCCACCTAATGGAAAGCGGTGACGCAGTTGAGGATGGTAAAGCAAACTAGCTTATGAATAGCCTATTCACTCTAGTCTTGAAGACATCTACATTACAATCGGGCGGGAAAACCGACGCAGGCAAACTATTCCAGTCCTTAGCTGTCCCTATTATAAACGAAGAAGCAAATCGCTTAGTCCTGACTGAAAGCACTTTTACCACATATGGGTGCGTGTGCGCTGTGCGTCTCGTCGTCCGATGATAGACGGGTGATGGTGGGATCAATTCATTTAATTCCTGCGCACACTCTCCAAATTGCAGCCTGTAGAATACCGAGAGGCTGGCTATTCTGCGCCTGTGCTCTAGGCCTTGTAGATTGGCCTCCACGAACCTAGTGTCACCAATTGGGTATTTGTTTTTATTTTTTGTGATAAATGGAAAGATCATATATAAGTTTTATAATAAAACTATTTTTAGTTTTTTTTTTAATCGTAATAATTCAAAAGTTATTTCAAAATAAAAAATATAATTTTTGAATTCAGTACCGGAAACACGCCGACAGCTCCTGAACACACCCGAGCGGGTGTGACGTCATAATGTTAAAGCTATTTAATAACAGTACAGCGTCAACGGCTAGTACACTTGACTAGACAATAATATTGAAAATTTATTGCTAAAAAAAACGACTCTGAACAACGCTGAACGTCACTGAACGTCACTGAACGACACTGAACGCCACTGAACGTCACTGAACGACACTGAACGTCACTGAACGACACTGAACGACACTGAACGACACTGAACGACACTGAGTGACACGGAACGACACTGGACGACGACACTGAACGTCACTAACGTGACACAGAATTATTTTTTTTATTTTTTTGCATTAAATTTCAATATTATTAATAATAAAGCTTTAAAATAAATTTAAAAAAAAATTTTTTTTTTCAAATACCTCATTTGCCTTTTAGCACGCTTCTCCACCGAGTCCAAAGCTGCTAGATGGCATTTTGCACCACCAGCCCATATATGTACTCCACACACCAGTGCACGGTGTGTTATAGAGCCCAAAAAAATGACATCCTCGTTTTCGCACACAAACCGACGGCAGTTACTATTTAGAATGCAAGAGTAGAACACCCAAGTGCCAATTATGATTAGTTCAGGCTAAAAAAAATATCAAAGCCGGCAATATTTTTTGGGGAAAAATCAGAAAATAAGTCTAATTAAAAAAAAACTATAGATACAGAAAAATAACTTTATAATGATTTAATAGGATTATAAAGGCGCATCTATTGCTACTATCAGTGGCCTTCTAGCAGTTAAAAAACTGCATTTATTAATATTTCTCTAAATTTTTATTTTTTTTCTTCGGAATTCTGGCATCTGTTTTTTATATCAATCGAAAGCTCTTGGTATACACTATTTGCACCAAAATTATTATTCGCTTATCTCATGGAATTCCGAAAAAATCTTAGAGTGAAATTTTTACTCAGGGCTGTCACCCTTAGAGCCGGAAACTTTGGCCGAAAATCTTAGTTTTAACAATAAATTAAAGAATCTGCTTATTTATTTTGTAATTTCATTTGACATCAAAATTAGGTTGGATTAACTATTTTGAAATCTATTTACGAGGAAATATAATCTATAAAGTTGGTTATAATCATATCATCAATATATGAAAAGGAGATGTCCTGACTGACTGATGGACTGACTGACAGACAACGCACAGCCTAAACCGCTGGCTCTAGAGAATTGAAATTTGGGAGGTGTATTCTCCACAATACGTAACCGCACACTAAGAACGGAATTTTCAAAATTCGCATCCTAAGGGGTCCAAATAGGGGGTTGTATGTTTTATAAAAAGCGTTATAATTCATGAACGGTTGGTACTAGAGCCTTAAATTTTCACACGCAGGTGCCTAAAAAAAATACGTGGATTGCATTTCTCGAAATTTTCTAAGTAAAAAAAATATTTTACCATTTCTTTACACATTTCACTATTTTCCGATGCAATATGAAAGAGTATTATTAAGACGAAGTCAGTTTTAAGAAATTATGAGCGTCTTATAGTCAATCAAATTGACAAACTTTATTTCTTACTTTAAAACGTTTAACCAATTTTATCCAAAATAGGTTACGCACTTGAAACACTCAGACGCAAGGTGGGAATCAAATCCACTACCAGCGGCCAGGGCACTAGACCAATGGGCCCGTCAACTATGACCACCCCACCCCCCAAAATCGTTGGCTGTGACCACGCCTGCCACACACGGCCTGACTTGCGCTTTATATAACATCAGAAACAGTCCCTGTGTGAAGTACCGCCGGATCTTTGCAAGGACACCAAGCTTCCTTGCGGCTACTTTGGTCTTGGACTCAATGAACCGCCCAAAGATTAGGTTTGAGGAAATATCAACCCCAACAACTGAAGGCGGTTGGTGTATTCTAAGGATACATTCTGGAAAGTAGGAGCCAAGGTGAACGGACTCCTTTTAGCGGTGAACAGACACGCTTGTATTTTGGCTGAGCCGTCCGCCCGTATCGTCTCTCATTGGATATGTACAAAAACTACACAACGCACGCACAACCACGTTGAAAGTGAAACATCCCGAATTCCCGACTAGTTCAAACAAATCAGTTTTAGTTTAAGTTAATCATGTAGGTTTTTTAATCCTTCAATCATATAAAACCAAAAAGAAAGACGCACATAGCTAAGCGAGGTGCGGCTCGCGCCGCATCTCGAAGCCTGCCACCCCGGGCCATGGCCCCCTTGGCCCTAGGGTAAATACGCCCCTGCTAGTGTCTATAGGCTGCGGTGACTGCTTACCATCAGGCGGGCCGTATGCTTGTTTGCCACCTTGGTAGTATAAAAAAATGGTTTAGATGCCCACATGAATTAACATTACGTTAATATTACGCAATTTTATTAATATAACATGCATACGCGTTGAATACAGAACCCCCTTTTTTTGAAGTCGGTTAAAATCTTTAAAAGTAATCTATTAATATTTATTTCCTAACATCAAATAAGTTACCCACAAAAGATGTGATATATTATGGGAAAATAAAATTGTGCAGTATGACAACACCGTATGACTTTGGTGAGGATTTGTGTTCCGAATTTGTGGGATCAAAAAATTCACCAAACTAATTAGAAATCTATTCCTTTTAGAAATGTATCTATGAAATGATAATCCAGTATTCTTTCTTAATTTATCTGAAGTGTTTTTACAATATTTTACTACACAGTACCGCATAGTTTCGATGTTTTTTTTTGCTGTGACCAGACGTGCGCTCCCTATCGTGGCTCGCGTTCACTGCGGGTCGAATCATAGCACTTTGTGTTTTCATATTCCTCGTGCCCGGCGTCATTTGTTAGTTCCGCGCGTCATATCTATTTCTTTTATATGATCTAAGGCAAGACCAAAGCAAGATGAGTGACCGTTTAGTGGCATTTGAACTGAGCGTCTCCATGCCTCGGAAGGCATGTAAAATGTTGCTCACAGTTGCTGTCATCTTAGATATCAGTCGTTATGCCAAGTCAGAGGTCTGACTGGACCACTGACACCAGATTGGCCTCAAACCAAAAGATGTCAGAACAGAACAGTAACAATGAGTCAGTATATCTTCCCTTAAAATTTGACTACCTATTTAAATAATATATAGATATACTTAAATAGAATCTAACTAAATAATGATTCGTTTATAGACTGTAAGTGCTGCAGTATGCTTTATACTATAACATCATATTTTTATAAAAAGTAGTAAAAAATAGAAAGCAATAAGTTGTTCACAATTTCCTCAATACATAAAAGGAGGAGCTCTTACATATAAACAAAGAAAAAACCCTCAAGGGCGCACAGTTTGGGGAGAAAAGTTATATATTCAGATGATAAAGAATATGGAACACCAAGACCGTTGACTTTGTTATAAACTTATAGTGCGACAAAAAATAATAGGGATGTTGGTGAGGGCCGAGGTGATAAGGACCCACCCAAAGACCTGATGAATTCTTGCTACGGATTAGCCCTTACTATATGAGCACAATTTCACAAGTGTCAGAGGTCTAACGGTGACTAATGCAGCCATCAACGTCTCACGATTTATTCTCGGTACCATCTCGTACTCGCTAAGTATATTTTGTAATAAAAATGGTAATTTGAAATATTTTAACGATGTTATTCGTCTGGGCGTGCATTAAGTGAGAGTACATAACACTTTTGCTGAATAAACATTTTAAAATATAAGATACATTTCAGATTCTTATTTTCATTTATTATCTTGCTTGTCTTGTTAATGCAGTACTCGTTATAAACAATATTCTTGAAGACTCTTAAACATTAAAAGAAACAAACACGTAAATCTAAAAAAAACTACATAAAGGTGGGAGGGGGGGACAGATCAAGAACAATAACCATGGATATACTTGCTGCGTTTAATGTGGATTAGAGCTGTAATGGCCTATCTAATTTAAGCGTACCTGCAAACAATTGACGTACGAGCATTTACAAACACCGTTACAAAGCAGAGTTCTCTTACTTATCTTACTTCACTGGAGAATAATCTGGACCCTAATCTTTTCATTTTTGATTTTGTGGACAAGGTTTGAGCGTGGAATCTGAAAATGGTCAGAGAGAATTAGGGCCCTGTGGTTGGTTGACGTCACAAGTTCGGACTGATCCATGAGTTGAGCTGTGCTATTTAGAATTAAGTGTGACAAAAACACCCATGTACGATTCTTTTCGTCTGACAAAATAGAAAATACTATTAAGAAACCACTATTTATTTTAATACAATAGGCATGATGACTAATTTTGAAAAAATACTCTATAATGTACTTACAGGTCTACTATTGCCGAAAATAATCATATTTTTGTATTAAATTTACAATTAATAGCAATATTTTCAATTTTTAAAATAGAGTTTGAATTTCTTTCCAAAACGATGGCCGGTGCATGGCGCCATTTTGTGACGTCACTCCGGCGGTGTAAATAAACATCTGTCTAGGTATAAAAGTGAATCATTGTATCATTGTATGAAAGAAAATGTTGAGATGACAGTTTGACAGTTGTTTATTTACACAGGATTGACGTCATTCACTCTGATCAGCGTTTATTACAAAATGGCGATTAGCTGTATTTGAGTAATTTATTTGCTTAAATATCACGAAAATCTCTCTATTATTATGAAAATGAGATACATTTTTGGAATCAGTGCAATCTGTTCTAATATTTAAAACCACATATTTATTGGTACTGTGTTGCAGTCATCATGCCTATTAAATCTTTTGAATGGCATATAAACATTGAGTTAACTTTCCCCAAATGGAATTAAATTACGTTATAATCTTAAGCAAAGTTTAAGGCTCTCACGGGAAATCAATATAAACACGAAGCAATTCCATTTCTGATAAAATATTGTGAGAAGTGGTGTTGAGAATACAAATTATCTTCGTGATATAATTAAAATGTTCAAATGCCGTCATATAACGGATTTAAATACCACAGCATATTTATTGCTATATCTTCTTTAATTAAAAATAGTACAATAAGTACATATTCCTGTCCTCACAAATTAGAAAAAAAAATTAAAGCGTCGTCGGCCTTTAAAATTGAGATTTGGTGGACCATCTCCAGTTACATAATATTAACGTGAAACGATTAATATATCGTGACCATTACCATACACCACTAATATTAGAAAGTTAAATGTTTTATAAACAATTAGGTAGTTTTTATTCTAGTGATACTTCAATTTTAATAACCGTTCCGTTGCTAGACTAGAACCCAAACCCACCGTAGGTCACGTCAACTCTGCCAACTATCTATCTATACTATAATAAAACACAAAGAGCACTTTTTCTGTACATTGAATATTTTTCCAAAATTTCTATGTGGGGATACTATACTATCGACATAGAGGCCAAAACAATATTTTTTTTAATTATTGTCTGTCTGTCTGTCTGTCGTTCTGTTCGTCCAGGTATCATTTGAAAACGCGTGGATGGATTCTGATAGGACTTTCACTGATGTGTTGTGTAGAAGTAGGGGTATAAATTGGTATATAAATCATCACGCTATGTATCATAGGGGGCTAAGCACATATTACCACGTAATTTCCTTTGTATGTGAATAGGGTAATTATAAACTGATCAGTTAATCATTAAGATATCTATTATTACGCTATATACAATAGGGACTGAGCAGACATTTAGCTTGCGTAAGATATGGCAGCGGCGAAGAGTCAATTTTTGTAAGGGGTAAGGCGGTCCGGTACACCCAGGTCATTTTCATTAGATTTCTGTATTGTTCTAAGTACTTTGCTGATAGCAATATGACATTATATCTTTGAAAAGTAAAAATCTGTAAATCCCGAGCGAGTCCAAACTAGATTAGGAAAGAAATAAGCAAGCGAAAAAATACCATTTCATTTCATTTAAAAGCCAGCGGTTAGGTCCGCTGCACCACCAAGGCTTCATTTGTATAGGTAGGTAGAAATTGAGAATACGAAATTGCTAAATTTTTACTTAGGTAAAAGACCTAAAATGACTCGAAATGATCTAATCTAACGCAATAAAATGTACAACTACAATTCACACTACACACAATGAACAGCGCTCCCAAAAAACGCTTCAAGGTCAGGGCTCAGGGGGGTTCATGAAATTTTAATGAAACTCCCCAAGTCAGTCTCGTCCCCAGTCCAGGTAGTGTATAGGTATTGCATTACAGTCGCAACAATAAAAGATGCGAAGAACTTAGAACGTTCATTATCGAATATCATTAGATAGTAATTTGCGATGTTAGCGTGATTTACATTATGAACAGCGCCATCTATCGGTGAAATTGAACATACAATCACTATAGAACTTTAATCTATAACTCAAGAATGGCCTAACCGATTCGGCTGAAAATTGGTGGGGAGATAGCTAAGAACCAGGAAACGGACATAGGACTTTTTATCCCAGTAGGTTAAGGTTAAGCAACGTTAGACAAGGTCATTAAATAGATGGGTGAACCGATTTGTATGAAATTTTGTGTGCATATCGGGTAGGTCTGAGAATAGGCCGTAAAGTATATTTAATGCCGTTGATACCATGATTGACGAGGATATATAGAACGTGAGGAGGGTGCAGGAGAGGAGAAAGAGGGAGAGGGGATTCGAGGAGGGGGGTGATGGGGGAGGGATCGGGGGAGTTAGGTGGAGTAAGGGGGGAGTAAGAAGGAGCAAGTTCGTAGAAGAGAGAGACGGAGAGGGTTCAGAGAGGGGACAACAGGGAGAGGAAGAGGGGGAGTGTGACGGAAACCGAAGCGGGGGGAAAGAGAGTGGAGAGAAAGAGCATATAATTAGATTTTTTTATAAGAGAGAGAGATATGGAGAGAGATAAATCTAGGGAGGAGGGAGAAAAGGGGAGCAAAATGTAAAAAAGCGCGGGCGGTGCTGCGTGGGTCAGCTAGTGTATAATAAGTGTCATTTCTACAGCAACGGTACTCTCTCCTCAGTTCTCTCCTTGATAAATGTCTTCCCCAAAATATGCTACTAAGCTCGGTCTTGGGCTCTTTTATTTCAGTTTCTGCCAACCGCTATCCGTATATCGTCCTCCACCTGGTGACCTAAGCTACGTTTCCTGATTTGTAATCTTCACTCCAGAACCAGTCTACCCCAATGATCATCGGTTCTGCAGCAAATATGACCAGTCTACTTCCCCTTTAGCTGCCTAAACAGTTCTACTACTAATTAAAATTAATTCAACACGTGAATCCACAGCACAGTTATGAGCGTGAACCCATTCAATTTAACTGTAACAAACATTTCAAAACGTAGCTAATTTTGAAAGCATAAACATTGTATTCATACAAACCTTTAGAAGAAAACTTTTTAAACGAAATTTCAGGAACCTGTGATTACGTAAGCTTTTATAAATGGAAACGCCTCATTGCTCAATTTCAACCGGTATATTCGCAAGTCTGATGACGCACAGAGACAACTTAGGATCTCTAATATGGCGAAGATGAGAGTTAATGTGGGTTAAGTTGGTGTGTACGAGATAACGTTGTGCGAAGCCATTTTGTGTAGCGGCCCGTGATTTATGATAACATAGTCCTTTGGGAGGCTATGGACGATAACCTATCGTTCAAACAATTTGGTGTTAATAATGCAATGTTTTCGTATTTTAGAATGATCCGTAAGCTATGATGAAGCTACTTAGGCTCGTACACTCGTATTCACGTTCATATACGATGATGATGATGATGATGACCTCCTAGACGTATCCGTCAACGTCCGTATAGACATACGTGGTGACACATGCACATGCACAAATACTCGCATACACACATAAATACAAACATGGAAACGAACATACAACCCGTTCCAAAAATAGGATTTTTCTTAGGGTCAATTTTTTTTTATATCTTATTCTAGATTTAAAAATCTTATTTTGTTTATTTTTTTATCTTGGTTGTTTGTTTTCTATATGCTTAAATTTAAGTATACCATGGACCGTCTTATTACGAGAATTGGTTTGACAACGAACCTACATTTAGCCTCAGGAAATCGTTCCAGATACCTGAGTCTTAACCTAGGTTAATCCTTAAACTGCTTCTCGTAATAAGACTAATAGTGGGATGGTTTCAGCCCTACCTTTAACTATTTTTATATTTATTTTGTAATATCATTATATAACATTTGTCTTGTATACAAATTGCGTATTTTCAATTTATTGATTATGTTCAACACGTGCCCAAGTTATTATAAAAGACCACCGTGCGTAATATAAACATAAATGATATCACCTTGTCGTATCTAACACAAAACAAATTAAACGAAACGAAACGGGGCAAACACAGATGGAACAGAATGATGGAACGTATGTTATTTGCGTCGTTTCTATGAAAAATAATTCAACTGATATTGTTTACATTGACACAATAATCCGCACGCGTGTAGAACGTTTTTACGCTCTGACGAGCAGACGCGAGGGCAGGGCTGGCGCTAAATTACGCTGTCATTTGTAAAATATAACCGTCAAACCTCCACGTGCGATCCCCATGACTCATGTTGTAGGAACGGTCAGGGGTAGTAATAATTACTAAACTACGCTAGCTTGCAGGCTACGTTTTTAGGATTCCGCACCTAAAAGTCTGCCTGACACACCCATGTATTTCAGCAACCACTATGCTATCGATTTGAAATTTGGTATAGTTTTATGTACTCGACATATTGCCCAACCTCATCGCAATTCCTCACTATATTTTTTCTTTTATTTTCTTTTTAACCGAATTCAAAAAAGGAGGAGGTTCTCAATTCGTCTGTATATATATATTTTTTTTTATGTATGTTCGCGCATAACTCTGTCAATTATGAACCGATTTGAAAAAATCTTTCTTCCATCCATTCTTCAATCCATTGATTGGGTCCCATAAAAAAAAAATTGCGTAGTAATAAGTAGTCCCTGAAAAAACAAGAATGGTGACTGCGCACTGATAGCTGCAGGAAAGCCTATATCGATGACTTTATGTCGCTTTTTAAGGACAAAAATGGTCATAACTCTGGCAAATATTTACCAATTTCAATGATTCTTATTTTATTCGAAAGAAGAAATCACTGTATTAAATCTGTATGAATTTTATTACAACCAGATAAGAACTTCCTGGAGGACCATGAACGATGTGGAGGAATTTATCTGGTAAAAACCATAAAACTGATGTTTTCCATTACATTGCTCTGACAATTATGAACCGATTGCGATGATTCTTTTTTTATTCGAGAGAGTAAACTGCTATGATGATTCCATGCAAATTTCATTACGACCGGATATTTTTTTCTGAAGAAACATGAATTATGTAAAACTATGTAGACGATAATGTGATCATAACCTATCTAGATAATTTTACGGTTTTCGATGGTTCAATATTTATATATGAAAATATCACTAAAAAGTTTAAAATAAAATGTTTTTAAAAAAAAATTCAACCGACTTCAATATCACTGAAAAGTATAAAATAATTTAAATATTATTGAAGTTGGTACCAAATGTACACAGCCGGTAAGCTAACACCAACTTCAATAATATTTAAATTATTTTATACTTTTCAGTGATATTGAAGTCGGTTCAATTTTTTTTTTAAATATTTTTTTATAGGGGCTAATAATATTAGTCGAAATTTTAAAATGTGACTGCTATATTAAGTGGGATATCACATGAAAAGCCTATATTTGCACATTTAAAAAAAGATTTTTAATTTAGTTTATGTTTAGTTTTATTTATCCTTCCTTACTTTCTCATTTAGTGTTTCTTAATTCCGGTAATTGGACCTACCTTTTTCTATGCATTATGCGAGTAAATTAAGTCTATAAAATAAATATTCATAAAAGGGAAGGGAATCAAAATCCTCTTATCGAGTAGAAGCATAAAGCTTAAAATTGAAATTTAATAACTGTGCGGCGCGGTGTTCCGGCATCGGATCACGTGCCATACCGTTTCAATGCATTTGTTGACGCTTATGGGAAATCAATTTGCTTAATGAAAGCTATGTGTTCAATGCGCACTATCTAAACTGAATTATTGTTTCAATATGGGATATCACATGTCGTGAATATACACACAGAGTAAGAGAGTTATAGATACATACGTCAACAGTTAAAATGATTTTATCAATAGACAATTGCACTTTTTTAATTTGTTCTATGGTTGGTTCCATACATTATCTGGAAGTAGACAACGTACCTAACAATATGGTTATTTGATCGCTATCCTGGAATTAAATACGTATATTCGTAGTCGTGCAGTAGTCCCGCTGCCCGCGGCTTTGCTCCTATGGAATTAGTTTGTAAGGAAAGGAATAATTTAGTAACAGACAGTGAAAAACGATATTCCTAGGGGAATGGAATATTTTCCCGCTATAAATAGTTGCTTTTATCTAAAACGAAACTCGTCTATGGAGCAGTGAAAGCAAGTCTTAATCGTCTTAGTTTTACTATTCCTTGTCTCACCCTGTATGTATATTTTCATCTGGAAATAGCATATTTTCTATTAACATGAGATTTTTTTTACTTAGAATTAAATAACGTTATCGCCACCTAGTATTGGTTGCTTTACATCGACTATAATAAACATATAACAATCATATAACACCATAAAATGCATACCATAAGTCTTAATTTCAGTTCCATTTGCTGCGTACAGTTTAAAATTGTTACGGTCACTATTGTTTAATTTAATATCTACCGCCTTACAAGGTAGCACTGAGACGTTGGCTCCGCTGTCAATCAGAAAATTAAAGCCAGTTTTCATATCCATTACGCTGAGACGGTGATTTACGTGCTGGCCACAGACTCCCGACTGTGCCTCTATTCAATTTTCCGCCTTCGTATTTTTTTTTACCCCAGTCTGCCAACTGCAAGGTTCTTCGCACCGGGTAGATCTATACCTGTAGCGGAAATGGTATCGACATAACCAACTCGGATCCCCCGGCGTTTTCCTACGACTTCTGCATTCCAGTTGCGGCCTCGATTCGTCTCGTCTCTGACTCCAATTATTTCTTTGGTTAATCCTTTGTCGTGGGCGAGTTTCAAGGTGACGTAACCATTTCCTTAGCCGGTCGACTTTCTCTGCTAATTTCGCGTTATTATTTCCTGACGTACTGGGTCCTTGTACTCCAGCTACGTCGTGCCCTGGCGTTGCTGTCTCCTAATCTTGTCCGCAGTTGCTATCAACTTCTCCTCATCTGCAGTGTCAGCCACGGCAAGTATACCTTGCACTGATGTAGGCAAATGAGCTTGCCATAAAACTATCAATGCGTCTTTGTTATTTTATTTGGCATCTGCATTTAGTTATAATAGTATATACCTACAGTGTAGACTAAGGATAAAAATAAGATTACTTTTAGCTTAATTTTGCATGTCATGTTTCTACTTGTCAATTTCTTGTGGTCAATTTAAATTTGCATAAGTTGTTTTTATTAATTGTGTAACCAGTGTGCGGTGTATGCTTTTGCACTCAGACGCGCTCTCGCTGACGGATGTCCACGGAAGATCAGCGTCGTTGCGCCAACTAGGAGCAACGACACATGCTGAGTGGATAACCTTTCAATGGCATTCTTATTAGTAGTTTAAGTGTACTAGGTTAGTTATATGTCGTTGAATAAATGTTTTTCTTTCTTTCTTTATTAATTTTTCCGCATGCTAAACTTTCCATCCGCCGGAACAAATGTGAGGGATTCTGGTCACCTAACTAAGTGTCCCCCACGAGTAACTTGGTCTCGTCAGACTCTTCATACGCGGTGATCAATTTTTTTCTTTAAAGCTTGGCACTTTTTTGTCGCAGGTGGGTCATTAAGGAACCCTAATAACTGTTACTGCTGTACCACATTCTTGCCGAGCTTGGTAACCAATATCCGGAATGTATCTTCATCGGACATATTATTATGCTGAGGCTGGAGCGCAGCTTTTGCTTGTATGAACCAGGCTGTGTGTGTATCCTGCCAGAACTCCGGTATTTTTGCTTGTACCGATATTCCCGACATTTGGCTTTGAGCGCCTAGCTTTCTTAAGTGCCTTCGAAAGTCTTTTTTTTTTTCCATTATTATACCGCACTACCGATTAAATTTTGAGTAGCCCGTGTGTATTTTATCAAATTAACACTGTCTGAAAAAAATGTTTGTTCACTTTTGCGAGTCCAATTTAGAGTCACCACTTTACCGCATTGGATGTGTGAGCCAGACCGTATCGTTTATATTTAATAGTGTTTCTTGAAGATGATAATAAAACAAAGTTTGCACTTCAGTGCAAACTTTGTTTTATTATCATCTTCAACCAACATAAAGTGAACTTTATGTTGGTTTCATTAACGGTAAATTACAACTGTTCACGATATTCAGATACACAAAATATTCACATATATTACTCAATAAAAGGTGCTGTGACATGATGGCGCGGAGCGGGCCCTTGCTCCTGAGTCAGCATGTCACTAAACACATAATTTATTCTGCTAGTAGGTAACTTTCTAACTTAAAAAAAAAACAAGGGTCGCTACTTTGAGTTGTGTACCTATTACGTATTCCGTGGAGCAATGAATAGTTAATCGGTGGGACGTCACAAGTCATTCGTCTATTTTTGAAACTAAACCAAAACGGCCTTGTTTTATTAAAAATTCAGAGGGTAGACCGTTTGTTACAATATATTATACAAGTAGAAAAAACATACAAAATTGGTAAACCGAAGCATGTTCCGAATGTATATTCTAACTTCGCATAGCTGAGAAATATTGTCGTTATTCCTGTGTTACAAAATGGGAAAAATTCGGGTGTAGAAACACGTACCTAAAAAGGTAAATAACTATTTAGTTAGAATATATTATCTGTAAGCATGTCTTATATGAAAATGAATTGATTGTGTCTGTAATTATTGGTAATGTAAGAGAACTCTAACGACATACTAATTAGCGTTTCAAATTAGGAAAAAGTACCTAAAAGTTTCATCCAACTTGGTTTAGTAGTTTAAAAGATATGGACTCTACATGTTTGTAGCGAGTTATTCTAAAGTACTTTAACTCTCTTTTTACTTATCATTTAATGTAGCCGTTCGAGTTACGTAATCGTTTCGCAAGCATTTGCACAGTTATAAAGATGAAGAATGGTGACTAACATTTTGCTTTGAATTTTTTGACTTTACGTCCTGATTACCATATTCCCAGAGCGGGAAGACAGACCTATTTTGTTCACTTTCCCTACTAACAACTGATTTACTTTTATTGAGCCCACGTACTACTAATATACTGTGACCCGTGGAGTACCGGGTTAGAATTGCATCCCCCCATCTCCAGTCGTTGGGTGTCGCAGCGTCTTTCTTTTGGATTTATCTTCCACCTATGCTGTGATCCCCAAGCCGCCTGCCAAGCGTGGGGATTATGGCAACCCCTCCCATCTAACGGGGAGGCCTTTGTTCAGCAGTGGACGTCTGTCGGGTGCTAATGATGAATGATGACTGCTGATATCTTGACACTAAAAAGTGTTTAATATATTTTTAGAAAAATAACATCCATTGCAGTGATTTTGCTTTTGTTCATTCCATTATAAAGTTTTGTACACAATAAATTATAAGATTACTTTATATCTTAGCTAAGACAAGGGTTTGAAATAAATATCTATCAGGTTTCGACGCTCAGTGGTTTGGCCTGGGCGTTGATTAATTAATTGTTCGAGGCTAATAAAGATTTCCTAAGTAGGTACCTAACATTTACCGACTAGGTAAGATAGCTTAAGAAACTACTTATTGTACTTACTCGCAGACATTATAATGAACTACTTTTGTCTGCGAATAGTTTGTACTCCGTATATTTTGTTACGAAAAATATATATACAGAAGAAACTTCCAGCAAATTAATTTAGATGAAAAAGTTTGGCTGTAGACTTTGTTGCGAACCAGTCAGTGGGTACATATTGCCATCTTCCATTTGGAGTTGTAGTTCAACAATAATTGGGTATTTAGATGCGATTGGCAACATTTCTTTCTTTGTTTTAATATTAGATGTGTATTAATTCAGTTTTTTCATACTTGACAAATAAATTAATTTGTTTTTAATTTACTTGTTTGCACTGGAAGGAATTAAAAGCTCATTAGATATTAAAAGATAGAGATTACCTTCCCACCATTTACTTTTTGAAAAAAAAAGGTTATAATAATTCGGAAACATTTGTCAGATAGTAAAAAATATTATATTAATGTTTTCTGATATTTACGCGAATACTACACATTGAAATGAAACTAATTTTACGGATTATATCGCCGCGATATAATCCGTAAAATTAGTTTCATTTCAATGAATACTTATATTAGTTTGATAGTTAATTAAAAAATTAAACAATAGTCCGGTCAATTTAGACATAAAAATAGTGATCAAATAAAGAAAATTCCGACAGAGCCAAATCTTCGTAGAGACCTTAGGTTTACCACAAGGAATAAAGTGTCAAAAGTCCCAATCAGTCCCATGTGCGCTAAGGGACTTATTCGGGGCCCAAGGTCAAAATTTTAGGTTTTTTGGATTTTTCTCGAAAACGGTAAGTTTTATCGAAAACGTACCGCAGAGCAAAGTTGTAGATCTTAAAATTCTCTATAAAAATGGTCCAAAAATTTTTTCTCTAAGACCCACTATTTCCCAGATATTGCGCTTGTAAGAATCACGTTCTACATAATATGAACACATTTCCACACCACCTGTGAGGTAGTGTACTCGGCGCGTTTTTTTTTAACGTGGTATCTCCGGTAGGCCTATTCCACGAACCTTTATGACGTTATTTTCAGGAACAACAATTATTGAATAGTATGAAGATTATTGATATGGGTTACTGAGTTTAACTGTCGTTCTAACTTTTTTTTATTTTTGCCCCTTAGCGCACATGGGACTGATTGGGACTTTTGACACTTTATTCCTAATGATAAACCTAAGGTCTCTACGAAGATTTGGCTCTGTCGGAATTTTCTTTATTTCAATTATCTAAATTGACCGGACTACAAAGCATTGATGTATAATGTACTCAAGTCCTAATATATAGTCATTCCAAATACATTTAGAATGACTATAATTATGTTTTTATTTGGTGATATTACGACCAGTGAAGAAAAAACCATTTTTGTAAACAATATTAAAATAGACTACGTCGAGGAATATACATATCTCAGTGAAATAATTAAAATCTTTGAAAGACCAAATGTCTAAAGAAATATCAACAAGAATAGCTAATGCGTGGAAAAGGTACTGGTCGTTCAAAGAAATAGCATATATATAAGAAGAAAACTGTATAACGCATGTAGGATACATGCACCCTTTTTTTTTTTTTGACGCGTGGGAAATCTTCCAAAGATCCCCGGGAGCTGTGAGGCTCGACCGGGGTATGTGGGATTCTTACCCACTAAAACCCCCGCGGCTGTCGCATCGGCACATGAGAAGGGTCCGGTGGGATCTGCACCAGGGGCCCCTCAGTGCCTCGCCTTTGAGCCGGCCGCCGGGGGGCGCATTGTAGCCCCCCGGGAACCAGTCACGGTCGCCGCCGTACTCAATGGACGTTCAAAGGGCCCACACCCCGAACGTCCAGCGACTCCGAAGAGGATACATGCACCCTATACTAACCTATGGATGTCATATGTGGGCCCTTGCAAAAGCACACTACATAATACTAGAAACTTGCCAACGGAACGGAGTATGCTAAAATTAAGGAAATGTGAAAGAGTAAGAAACACGGGAAGGAAATCAAAAAAATTGTCTGTGTCACACAAACTATAAGAAAACATAAATGGAAGTAGGCAGGACATACCATTCGTGGCAAAGACAAATGGAGTAAAATCATTATAAACTGGTATCACAAGAACAGAAAAAGGAAACGTGGAAGACAATTTCTAAGATGGGAAGACGAAATCAAAAGAATGACATCAAACATGGACTAGAACGGCTAGAGATAGAGAAGAGTGGACTTCCACTCTTCTCTGGTAGAGCCCTTTGCCAAACCTGGGCAAACAGATACAATATTTTAGATATAATTGTCTTAAGGGTAATATTTTGTAAAATATGTATTGTCTCCGATATAACGGCTTTATTATTTATTTTTATTTTTTTTACTCACGGGCTTAGCCCGGTCTCTTAGAGGCTTGCGTGGGGATGGATCCAAGTAAATGGTGTGTAAAACACCTCCGGGGGTCAACTGTCACAATGATGAAATTACAGCAGTTGACCTCGGTAGGTGGTAGGGACTTTTGCAAGCATGTGAAAAGGATTCTAGGATTATGGGGTTGAGTATTTGGTGGACTGGCAACTGGGCTGGGGCACTTGCCATAATTATATTCATAATTATTTAGTGGCAAGTGGTGGCTTGCCACCCACTAGATGACTGACCACTGACCAACTCTCTGGAGCACTCGGGTCCGTGGTGTCGTTACGTACCAACAACTCGACACAAGCTGCCCTGCGGGCTTATTATTATTATTATTAGAGACATAGGTAAGTAACTAAACTATATATTTTTTTTTTATAATAAATAGGTTTGCGCTTGACCACAATCTCACATGATGGTAAGTGAAGATGTGGTCTAGGATGGACCGCGCTTACCCATAAGATGCCTGTTCACTCTAGACTTTAATACACCCAAGTTATATTTATTAGGGAAAACTTTGTCCGGGAAATTCCACAGCTTGGCCGTGCGCATGAGAAAAGAAGAAGCGAAACGCTTAGTGCGGCAAGTTGGAGTGTCAACGACAAAGCGGTGGAGACCCTACCGGCGCCTGGTAGTCCGGTAAAAGAAAGGGGATGGTGGTACAAGGTCAAACAGTGCTTGAGCGCATTCACCGTGGAACAATCTGTAAAAATCCGATAAACATGTTTGTTTTTCCTATTAAAAAGGTACAAAATCTTAGACAAAGTCAAAATAAGATAAAACACAAGAATATTATAAGTATTTATTTATTTATTAACTCTTTATTGCACACATATAGATAGTAATAAATATACAAGTTTTGCAAAAATAAAAAGTACAATGGTAGTAATAAATGTAATAACTAATCAAGAAATAATTATATGTATAATGTCGTAGTTAGTATATGGAAAATATTAAAAATATTCCACAACTTTAATCCAACGTACATTTTAGGTGTGTAATTCATTAATAATGCTTAACAGCTGACAACAAGCCCTTAAATTAATTAAAACACAAGGTATTAAAAGTTGTCCGGGACAGTTATGCTCATGTGCAAACGAACGCTGCCCTTTAAACTTTAAATTAGTTTCCCGCAGAACTATCATGCATCATTCTGCAACATTCTAACTAGTTATGTTTGTTTAGCTTTCCTCTAGTCTCTGTCTAACTTCATTTCGAAATAGTTGATTAATAAAGTTCTTAAATTTTCCGCAGTAACTATTAAGCATTTTTCTGATAGCAAAGACACGACTCGACTAATACAATTTACATTAAAATTCAAAATTCGTTATTATGCATAAGCCTCACGGGGGCTGTTACATATTTATTACAACTACCACCGGATTTACGATCCACCGGACGCGGCCTCAAGCGGCATAAGATTTTTTTTTAAATAATTTTACAATAAATATATCTTAGCTCTTAACCAAGTTTTGGCCGTGGTCACAATCAGACCACTCAATGACGAGACGAGACCTTCGAGAAGCAAGCACTTCGCTCGCCGAGTCCCATGATATCTCGAATTTATAGGGTCTTTGATAGGGTTTGGCATGCTGGCTCTATGAGCAAGGTTTCAGAGCGTACAGGAAACCAATTACCAATTAGACCAGGAGATATCCTGGTCTAATTGGTTAGATAAGGGACCTCCTAAATGAACGGTCTCTCAGAGTTGTAGTGGACGTTTGCTTATCGTAACCGATCAATGGCAACCAGTGGCGCGCATACAGGTAAAAAGATTGTCAACTTAAGACTTCTCTAAATGTCTATATTATAATACTGATGGCAACTAATGCCGGAGTTCCTCAAGGGTCTGTTCTAGACTTACTACATTAATGTACTACTTATTCCCGGTATCTATGGGTATGCAGATAATACTGTTGTGGAGGCCAGTAAGGATTTTATCCGGTCTGAAAGAAAGACCATGATAGAGACTGTTAGTCTAGCTAGACTAGAGGACTTAGACTTCAGGCAGTCTCCAAATGGGCTGATGCCAATCTTCTGAGATTCAACGCCGTCAAAACCTCAGTTTACCTTCAGAATATTTCCTTGGA
Organism: Furcula furcula; assembly: GCA_911728495.1. Classification (NCBI taxonomy): domain Eukaryota; kingdom Metazoa; phylum Arthropoda; class Insecta; order Lepidoptera; family Notodontidae; genus Furcula; species Furcula furcula. Next base: position 11,115,206 of record OU452250.1, read on the forward strand.
ATAATACACCAACCTGAAATATAACTTTAGTTTAACAAAATACTTATGTAATTTTTCTAAACGCTGGTATCATTAAGCGATAATTATAAGGAATTTACGAATTAATTCCGGGTAATTCCCTAATTAAATTGAGTTGCGGTAAATAAAACTTCACCTTTATAATTCTTTGTCCTGAACCAACAAACATTTTTACGTAGAAAATACAATAAACTCAGTTGGCAAATATTTTCTAACATAAAAAAGACGGAAGATAGGAACTAATAAAATTTATTGAACGTATTAAACGACGTTCGTAGAAAACTGTAGTGGCATTCTGTAAGAATATTTAACAAGATATCAAATTCGTTGAATGAATTTCATATCTCACGGCGGATTTAGCTTTCGAGTTTGTAAAACCTTCTTAAGTGATCAAACGAACTTACCTTAAGTGAAGTTCGATCCTAATTATCCAGTCCTTGACGAAAGATTACTTGTAGTCCTTGTACATATACGTTCCGGTCTAGTCGCACAAGTTTAGAGAGGTTTAATAGAGAAAACAATATTATTGTCTCCCTCTCAACCACCCCGCTCCAGCAGAACGGCAGACACCTCATTATCTTTAGAGTAAAATGAAATACAGCTGCAACATTGATTCAACAGGGACATTTAGGGTAGGGAGGGACCTTAAATCTTTCGTCAAGGACTGGATAATTAGGATCGAACTTCACTTAAGGTAAGTTCGTTTGATCACTTAATTATCCCGTCCTTGACTTCAAGATTACTTGTAGATGTTTAGAGATAAAAAATCAATGTTGCACTTAATGAGATTCCAGGATGAGATAAAGTTTTCTTAATTTGATGATTAAGCTATCTGTATATATAAAAGAAGAAACTGACTGACTGACTGACATATCAACGCACAGCCTAAGCGGCTTGGGTTAGAGACTTGAAATTTTTACAGTAGGTACCTTTTATAACGTAGACATCCACTAAGGAAGGATTTTTGGAAATACCACCCTTAAGGGGGTAAAATAGGGGATGAAAATTTGTATGAAAATCCGTCATTTTTGAAGTTAAATTAATGAAAATTAGTATTTGGCCTTTAAGTTAAAAATAAAAAATATATATTTCAGGATTTTTGGAAATTCCACCTCTAAGAGGGTAAAATTGGGGATGAAAGTTTGTATGAAAATAAGTAATTTTTTAACTTAAATTCATGTAATTTAGTAATTGGCATGTTAGTTAAAAAATTAAAAAATATATTTCTGGATTTTTGGAAATTCCACCCCCTAAGGGGGTTAAATAGAGCATGAAAGTTTGTATGAAAATCAGTCATTTTTGAACTTAAATTCATGTAATTTAGTAATTGGCCTGTTAGTTAAAAATAAAGAATACATATTAAAGGATTTTTGGAAATTCCACCCCTAACGGGGTAACATGGGGGATACAATTTTGTATGAAAATCAGTCATTTATGAACTTAAATTCATGTTATTTAGTAATTGGCCTGTTAGTTAAAAATAAAGAATACATATTAAAGGATTTTTGAAAATTCTACCCCTAAGGGGGTAAAATAGGGGATGAAAGTTTGTATGAAAATTAGAGATTTTCGAAGTTAAACGCATATAAATTGGTATTTGGTGTTTCAGTAAAAAAAATATATTTCAGGGTATTAGGAAATTCCACCCCTAAGGTGGGTAAAAGGATGACAACATCTGTATATATAAAAGAAGAAACTGACTGACTGACTGACATATCAACGCACAGCCTAAGCGGCTTGGGTTAGAGACTTGAAATTTTTACAGTAGGTACCTTTTATAACGTAGACATCCACTAAGGAAGGATTTTTGGAAATACCACCCTTAAGGGGGTAAAATAGGGGATGAAAATTTGTATGAAAATCCGTCATTTTTGAAGTTAAATTAATGAAAATTAGTATTTGGCCTTTAAGTTAAAAATAAAAAATATATATTTCAGGATTTTTGGAAATTCCACCTCTAAGAGGGTAAAATTGGGGATGAAAGTTTGTATGAAAATAAGTAATTTTTTAACTTAAATTCATGTAATTTAGTAATTGGCATGTTAGTTAAAAAATTAAAAAATATATTTCTGGATTTTTGGAAATTCCACCCCCTAAGGGGGTTAAATAGAGCATGAAAGTTTGTATGAAAATCAGTCATTTTTGAACTTAAATTCATGTAATTTAGTAATTGGCCTGTTAGTTAAAAATAAAGAATACATATTAAAGGATTTTTGGAAATTCCACCCCTAACGGGGTAACATGGGGGATACAATTTTGTATGAAAATCAGTCATTTATGAACTTAAATTCATGTTATTTAGTAATTGGCCTGTTAGTTAAAAATAAAGAATACATATTAAAGGATTTTTGAAAATTCTACCCCTAAGGGGGTAAAATAGGGGATGAAAGTTTGTATGAAAATTAGAGATTTTCGAAGTTAAACGCATATAAATTGGTATTTGGTGTTTCAGTAAAAAAAATATATTTCAGGGTATTAGGAAATTCCACCCCTAAGGTGGGTAAAAGGATGACAACATCAATATATATAAAAGGAGATGTCCTGACTGATTGACTGATTGACTGACTGACAGACAACGCACAGCCTAAACCGCTGGTCCTAGAGACTTGAAATTTGGCAGGGGTATTCTTCACAATACGTAGACGCACACTAAGAACGGAATTATCAAAATTCACATCCTAAAGGGTCCAAATAGGGGGTTTTATGTTTTATAAAAAAGTGTTATATTTAATGAACGGTTGGTACTAGAGGCTTGAATTTTCACACGCAGACGCCTCAATGAAAATAAACAATTCCGTATTTTTGCATTTCTCCAAATTTTCTAAGTAGGAGTTACAGGACCTTAATTTTTGTAAGAAATAAATATTTTACCATTTCTTAACACATTTCACTGTCTTCCGATACAATATGATAGACAGGATAAAGGACAAAGTCAGGTTTAAGAAATTATGAGTGTTTTAAGGTTCAAAATGGGACCCCTAAGTTAAAAATCTTGCGTGTGGTGTCTTTTAAAAGGTAATTGAAAACAGTTTTTTTATGATATAAGCGGTAGGTATGAGTTATATCATGGGTTTTAAAACTAAAATACGACATCGATGTTTCAAATTTGAATTTGATATGATTTTTAAAGTGATTATATTGTTTATTTAAACTATTCTGCTAACTGCTGCGTTAGCTCGAGTGTGGCTACTAAATGCACGCAAGGTTTCAATTTAATACGAGGCTGTCGAGAGTGTTCACAAACGCGTGTATCCTGCACCACGCGCACCCACGTCAAGCTGCCACCTAAAAAAAAAAAGCTGCCGCCTCGCTCCTCAGCCATAAGCCCGGACAAATAACGGGCAACCTTCGGAGTTGTCGGTTGGACGTTTGGGTTGTGGGCCCTAGATGTCCATTGAGTACGTGGCGTTTTAGTAGGTTAGATACTCCGGTTCGGAGTTAGGTACCGAATCAAACCAAAAAAAAAACCGGTCAAATGCGAGTCTGACTCGCGCATCGAGGGTTTCATACCTTCTTTTCACGTATTAAAGTTATTTTAATCTATACATATAAAATTACTTGTCCTGACTGACTGACTGATTCATCAACGCACAGACCAAACCGCTGGACCTAGAAAGCTGAAATTTGAACAGTGGGTTCTTCTTATAACGTAAGCATCCACTAAGAAAGGATTTTTGAAAATTCGACTCCTAAAGGGGTTAAATGGGTTGTTTTCTTTTGTATGAAACTTTTTATTGTATGATTCGATTGACTTGAAATTTACTGGAAAGATTCTTTGAATAAAATAAATAAATACGTGTTTCGGGATTTATAAAAAACAACCATTGGGGGTGCGCTAGGGGTTGTTAAACTTTGTATGGGAAATACTTATTACTTAATTCAATTGATTTGAAAGTTGGTGAAAGTACCCTTAAAATAAAAAGATTGAACACGTATCATTCATTTTTCAAAAAATCTACCCCTAAAGTGGGATAAGAGGGATTTTTTTTAATCTATATTATTAAAAGAACAGGCTTTTTTTTTCTAGAAATCACCATACAGTCAAAACCATTTAAAGTAGAATCATGAAATTTAGAATCAACATTATTCAATAGTTTAGGTGAACAATAAGATCGAACTCGACATTTCACATCTAAATGGGTCAAAAGTCAAATGGGCTCCCAAAGTGTGTATAAATTAAAAAAAAATCATCACACAGACACGAAACTTTGTCAGTATACTGAGCAAAAGAAATAAAGAAACACGTATTTCATAACTTTTTAAAAAAACGACCATTAAAGGGGTATTAGCATGGTTTTTGAGTCATACTCAAAAACCATGCGCATAAAAAAATTCATGCTGCATTGATGAAACTTTGCGAATACATTTATCACCGCAAATGCAAATCCATGTGCCATTAATATTGTTTTGATTATCAACCCCTTCTTCTTCTTGCGGTGCCTCTTCACTACTGAAGTTTGGCCGTCAGCTCATTAAACCTAGATCGGTCCCTTGCCAAGCGAAATAGATGTTCCACCCCTAAGAGGTTCTAATTGGGGTCCAAAAACTACAGCCAATACTTAATTTATGTATTGCACACAAGAATCTAACATACCTATTCCGGCAAAAACAACCCCTAAGTTAATTTCATGGGGTTGAAAATTTGCACAAAGAAGGATTTCTATTTAATGCTATAATGCAGGTAGAGTAACGCAACTCGGTAAATAAACTCAACACAACAATAGAAGAAACAAATTTTTGGATGTTTTTCTAAACCCTTTTTTTTTGACGCGGGTGAAATCTTCCAAAGATCCCCGGGAGCTGTGGGACTCAACCGGGGTGTGTAGGATTCTTACCCACTAAAACCCCAGTGGATGTCGCATCGGCACATGAGAGGGGGGACCCCAGGGCTCTCCGGTGGGATCTGCACCAGGGGCCCCTCAGTGCCTTGCCTTTGAGCCCGCCGCCGGGGGGCGCATTGTAGCCCCCCCGGGAACCTGACACGGTACTCACGGGGACGGGGGTCGCAACCCCGCCGCCGTCCTCCTCGGTGTCGCCGCCGTACTCAATGGACGTTCAAAGGGCCAACACCCCGAACGTCCAGCGACTTCTAAGTTGATGATCCAGCTTGGCTCAACTCAATCCACTTTATTCCAACTTGACCCACTTCAAACCACCTTGACTTATCTCGATCCACCTCGGTCTATCTCGATCCATATCAATCATCCTTGATCCAACTCGAACCAGTTCAATGCAGTTTGATAGTCCAGCTTGACTCATCTCAGTTCATTTTGTATCACCTTGACCCACGTCGACCCACCCAGAGTTAACTATATCGATCCACCTCGGTGCATTTCGATTCACATCGATCCACCTCGATTTACCTCGCTTTAGCTCGATCCAGTTTGATCCTGCTTGATCCAGTTTGATCCAGCTCAAACCAGTTTTATTCAGTTCAATCCGGTATTATCCGGTCCAATCGAGTTTGATACAGTTTGATGATCCAGCTTGACGCAACTCAATCCATTTTATTCCAACTTGACCCACTTCATACCACCTTGACTTATCTCGATCCCCTCGGTTCATCTAGATTCACATCGATCCACCTCGAACCAGTTCGATACAGATTGATAATCTGGCTTGACTCATTTTGATACATTTTGTTTCATATTGACCCATTTCGACCCACCTTGACTTATATTGATCCACGTCGGTCTATCTCGATCCACAATCCACATTGATCTACATCGATTTACCTCGGTCCAGCTCGCTTTAGCTACATCCAACTCAAACCAGCTTGATCCTGCTTGATCCAGTTTGATCCGGCTCAAACCAGTTTTATTCAGCTCAATCCAGTTTTATTCCGTTTAATCGAGTTTGATGTAGTTTGATGATCCAGCTTGGCTCATTTGGATCCACTTTATTCCAACTAGACCCATTTCAAACCACGTTGACTTATATCGATCCACCTCGGTCCATCTCGATCCACATTGATCCACCTCGATCCAGCTCGATTTACTTCGATCCAGCTCACTTTAGCACGATTCACCTTAATCCTGCTTAATCCAGTTTGATCCAGCTCAAACCAGTTTTATTCAGCTCAATCCGGTTCAATCAAGTTCGATGCAGTTTAATGATCCAGCTTGGATCATACCGATCCACTTTATTCCAACTTGACCCATTTCAAACCACCTTGACTTATATCGATCCACCTCGGTCCATCTCGATCCACATCGATCCACCTCGATTTACTTTGATCCAGCTCGCTTTTGCTCGGTTCACCTTGATCCTGCTTGATCCGGTTTTATCCAGCTCAAACCAGTTTTATTCAGCTGAATCCGGTATTATCCGGTTCAATGCAATTTCATGATCGAGTTTGGCTTAACTCAATCCACTTTATTCCATCTTAACCCACTTCAAACCACCTTAGCATATCGATCCATCTCGGTCCATCTTGATCCACATCGATCCACTTCGATTTACCTCGATTCATCTTAATCCTGCATGATCCAGTTTAATCTAGCTCAAACCAGTTGTTATTCAATTCGGTTCTATCGAGTTTGATGCAGTTTGATAATCCGGCTTGACTCATCTCGAACCAGTTTATTTCACTTTGAGCTACTTCGACCCACCTTGACTTATCTCGATCTACTTCGGTCCATCTTGATCCACATCGATCCACCTGGATTTACCGAGGTAAATACCGCTTTAGCACGATGATCCGGCTCAACCCAGGCAAAATAATTTTCATAATCTGATCAGTGGTTCTGAAGATTACCCTTAGATTACACATACTTACAAACACACAAACATACAAAAATACAAATCTCTCAAATACTCTTTACAATATTTACTTAATATTTATTTTCTCTTTATTTTATATTTTTAGTTAGATATATAGATAGATAGTATAGAAGTAGGGAGGAAGTAGGATTTCTTATCAATTGTAAAACAAAGTCATGGTATTATTTTCAACAATGACGAAATTCCATTCTAAATTTCATTCCCTATTTCAACCCCTTCAATCTTTTTGTTCGGGATAAAAGGTAGCCTATGTCCTTTCTTAAGGTCTAATCTGTCTCTGTACCAAATTTCATCGAAATCGGTTCAGTCGATTAGGCGTTAAAGCGTAGCAGACAGACAGACAGAGTTACAAAAACACAGGCTATGTCATCAAGTATGTATATTTGACGATGACACATAATAGGTCCAGGTTTAATAAAAGTGTAAACAATTTTTTTAAAAACCTTCATCCTTGATTTAAAACGCGTTTTACTTACAAAACCAACGCGGGCGAAGCCGCGGGCTACAGCTAGTTAGTTATAATAAAACCAAAGTAGAAATTGCAAAATGCATATTTAAGTACATACATTTAAATTAATTACTATAGTTATGTTTATATATTTAATGATTTCTGATATTTATATATTTCTTTAAATATATTTATTTTAATTATTTATCTATTCAATAGTTTAAACTTTTACCTTAACATTGTTGAACAATTAATTCCGACATTGTTACCCAAGTAGCAATTGAGGTCCATTATAGAAACTTAGAGACTGCTTGCTAATTGTGCAGACCATCCTGAAAACAGTTTTATAATGGTTTTAATAATAAAGCCTTTCTGGACAGCCGCTGAAGTCATGACTTCATTTCTCGTATCTACTGTAAGTAGTAAAGATAGAAGCATCAATTGTGCTGTTTAATAATATCACTTTTTTATATGTTCATCGTCCCATGGTTTGAGAAGATGTTGATAAATTTATTATATAAATTAATAATATACTTAAAATAATATTTTGAGACAATCCAAATACGGTAGAGCTTGCGTCATGGCAACCAGACAACCGATACTAATAAGTATTAGTAGTGAAGGTATATCACTATATACCTTTCCTCCTTGTAAATATAAACTAAAAAGATAAACAACACCCAGACACAAGCTAGGAATCGAACCCTCGATACATAGGACAGTGGCTAGAGTGACAAGATAAGACCATATCATGGAGGATATAACTGAAAAGTTAGTGTTGGTGCCAGACAAATATCAGGTCTTCGAATGAATTGATGCATATTTAAAATGGTTTGACATCTCCTTAGAAAAGGTCCTAAGGTTTTAAGTCTGTAACTGGCCTTACGTTTGATATATTCTAATAGTTTAGCTTTTGTTTATTCTACAGGCAGAGAGTTAACGGTATAGCTATGTACTTTTAAGTTTTGAATAATATTTTCTAAACTAATAAAATCAGCTACTGTAAGTAATGTTTTATAAGTATCCAAAGATATTATGGTTGTATGTAATATAGTAATTAGATTCTATGCAATGTCATAGCGAGGAAATATTGGTTTCAGTTTACAGATTCCTTGAAAGAAACATTTAAAACTTTTAATAATATTGCCTATTTGGTTTATGTATATCAAAGAAATAGCTAATTTGTTACTCTTCAAATAAGTATAGAATTTATAAAAACTACTTATTAACGAACTTATCAGAGATGAGACGTTAATATCATTATAAAATCAATGTTCTTTGCTTGAAATTAGACTTATTTTACAAGTTCTCTGTGAAACAAGAGAGAATAACTTCTGCAAAAGCTGATCGTTGTATGTGTTGTCTTCGAAAACATACCAGAACAACAAATATGCTGCTAGAGGAAGATGGCAGTGTAGTGAATGCTTTGGAAATAATTTCTATATAAGTAAATATTTTCAGGATTTAAAGATGGTGTACCACGGTTAAGACGACTATAATAGGAAAACTCCTAATCAAGTTATTAGGGTTTATCCTAATCAGGTTAATAAAGCCTTATTAACATTTCCAAAATATAAGATGGAAAGATTTTCCTAGGCATTTAATTTCATCCGGGCAGAGTATAGAAAGCAAAAAGCCTGAGACTGCAGATAATATACGGGAACCGAACACAAGCGTAGATATTAATTACATTTGAGGCTCATAATAAAAATTATGTCTAGAATAATAGAACTTTTAAAGGCAGAACTTTCTGAAATAAGCTGTGCCTTTGTAGTAAAGAATAGTATCTTGCCTATATTTCTTCTTTCCTTTATTGTTACTGTGTGTACATAAATTATAAAACAATAATATAAATGCCCTTCTGGTTGATACGACCACAGCGGCCGATCTTTCACAAAATCAGCCTTCTACGCGAGAGATATTATAGTGAACAAGTGCATGCGTAGACACAAGTGCACTCTATCTTCATTTACACTCACAATTCGTTAAGATGAAAAATTGGCACGACTGGGGAGAGGCCAGGCGCAGGACTGACCTTTTACAAGCCCATCCGACGCCTGGATCATCTTACTTTACAGACAATCAGATGACCGGCCTGCATTGTCCAACCCAGCAATGAACAAGTATATAAAGTGGTTACTCTCCACGGGATTTCACAGATTTGAACCCGCGACCTCCGGTTTGCAAAAGAAGTGGTTTACCGCTGCGCCACGGAGGCTATAATACTATAAAGACTCATAAAATAAGATATAAGATAAAGGCCTCTTAGAGGTCAACTTTTATTATATGACAGCCCTTTGTAATAATTTTGGTAATGGTTATTACGATTCCCAGTCTTTTTTTTTTTTTTTTTATAAAATCTCCATCTGCAACTAACTTTGAGGATCATGAATATGGCCTATATTCGATATATAATAAATGCCTCATTTCGATCGTTATCGCTAAAAAATAGTCTTGGAAAAAAAATTACATTTGTATTTTTGTGCCCTTACCTGTTTTTTTTTTTTTATATATATATGAGGGTACCCTATGTTATTCAAAATATTTTTTCTTTTAATATTATTCTTTTAATGTTGTTATACATATATTATTATAATTGTTTACACCCGATCTCTTGTTCTGTGTCTTTGTTTATCCTATTACTATTATATCGGCCTGCATAATATAATAAACTTATACTTGAACTAATGAGTTTGTTAATATGTGCACCTCACTTCCAAATATTAGCCTATCCTAATACTAGCTAGGGTAATAAACTGCTTATTCTGTGTTAATAAGAAAAGGCAGTGGTATTAGGTATACACACGATAGTCACAATTTTTCTTGTCTCCAGAGACTAAATCAATGGATTACCATTCGTTTTAACACACTCAATGTGGACCAATGCTCACCAGTTTTTCAAACCAATTGCTACGCTTCAACTTTAAGGTTTGAGTGCAGAGGAGTATGCCACTCGTTAGAAAGGCGTCCGTGAAAATCTGAAGAATATATTCATCTAAAAAAATCAAAAAGTTCACACATTTCACACAGTTAGAACATTCATTTAAGCAGGAGCTAAGTATCTAACTTGCTCAAGCGACATAGTACAACGTACATTGTCACAATGTAGTGTACCTACATAGTGTAATGGGACTTGCCGAAATAAGTCTAAAAAGGTGCAGACGATTTTTTTTTTTTTGTATTATTATTATTTTAATTGTTTTTATTTTGTATTTGAGTTTAACTGTTGCGGGAAAAAACAAGCAAAATTATGGAGCCCAGAATAAAACTTACTTTACTACAAGTTTTCGAAATAAACATTTATATTAATAATCATTAGTGATTAAACTGAGAGATAGATTGAGTTGCATTACGGTGCTGTGACTCGTGGCGGACACGGTCGGCAATCAGTCAAGCGGTGAAGATGGCAGTCCTCGAAGCCGCGCTGGCGGCGGTTAGAGTGCTCATTAAAAACCTCACTGGTTTCAGTCCACGGACTATGTCAGTGTAGTTCTGGCCATCATGCTGGTGCTAGGATTCAACTTAGGTCTTCGGAGCCTTTCCCGTTTAAACTTACAGTAAGTATGAAATCTGGGCAAGTATTAACTTAACTTACTACTGGTTTTTAATCATATATCTACCTGTTTTTTTTTTTTTTTTTATAATTGCCTAGGTATTCTCCATAAAATCTAACAAAAAAGAAATAAATCTGTTACACTGTCTTTAAAGGGATCTGTCAAGGGTTGATCGATCAGTTGAATGATAACCGACCTACTGGTATCAGTTTCGGCATAGTGAGAATAAGCCAAGAGTTGACCCCTTCGTTTAGAGTACGGATATTATTATTATTATTTTATGATGTATAGGCTTGTCCACCTTCCCTGAAGCCAAAAGAGCTTTACTGACTAATAGACTTACAACTATCAATTAGCATGGTGCCAATCTCCAGGTTCAGAGTAGCTATTACAAATTGAGGAATAAATTTTCAGATACATAAAACCAAGTGAATCAACTTCGTTAGAGATTCCTTCCGCATCACGAACAAAAATCTCATCTGATCAGGGACTATTATGTGACATTTGTTACCGTGCTTAGTTGCCTCCGCACCTTCGAGCACAAATCCCGTTTCAGCGCGAAGCTTACATTTGACCAAGGAATACCATTAGGTATCTTTGCGTTGTTTTTTTTATAATCATAATTGAGGGTACATCACCAGCGAATATTTATTCGCTTTTATCTAAAATAGACATACTTACTTACTTGTAGTAAATAATGCGGGTAGTTAGGACACGAAGAAAAAATGCATTATCTGAAGAATACAACAGATAAGCTGCACGATTTGCGATGAATCCAAATGTCATATTTAGGACATTGTGATAATTAGGCAAAATAATATCCGAAGAATACAACGGATAATAAAAATTAGTGCTTCCCAATGAATGCAAAGAGTACACAAACTCAGATCGAGCGTAGAAATCTTCGCAGGTACAGGAGGTACAGCAGTGCAGCAGCAGCAGGCAGGCAGGATGATATTTAGACACAATCATGGATGAATTCATCCATGGGCACAATAATATCCGAAGAATTCAACGGATAATAAACATTAGTGATTCCCAATGAATTCAAAGGGTACACTTTAGCTCGAGAGTATAAATCTTCGTTAACAGCGACACGAACAATGTTCCACTATTAGTTTTATGACTTCCTTTACTTTTCTTTTTTTTTTTTTTTTTTCATGATTTCAAAGATCTTTTGTATTTGAAGTTTGAACTCGTGCGAACGCCGTGAGCGCACGGACAAGAATGAGGTGTCTGCCGTTCTGCTGGAGCGGGGTGGTTGAGAGGGAGACAATAATATTGTTTTCTCTATTAAACCTCTCTAAACTTGTGCGACTAGACCGGAACGTATATGTACAAGGACTACAAGTAATCTTGAAGTCAAGGACGGGATAATTACAGAGTCACCACTCTAATCTTTTCTTTTAACCTTTGAGCAGATAGCTGCTCAAAGGCATGCAAAGTCGTGTACATTATAGTGTTTGATTAGATATAGATTTATATATTCAAAGACCGTTACTTCCATAAGTTTACATTTTATTTCACCATTATTTCAGAACAATCTACTACTACTTTTCTACTTTTTTTCTAGGAATATTAATTATTAGGCATTGGACATCAGTTTTATTATCATCATCATCCTAGAGACGTCCACTTCTAAACAAAAACCTCTCCCTTGCTTGACAGGCGTCTAAGGTTGGGGGTATCCGTTTTATAGACCTTTTCCATTTTTATAATAGTTTATAAAAGCTTGTTGTATAAAGACTCTTGCACTTGCCGATTCGCTTTGTAATTTCTATCCTTTTAAAAACTAAAATCTTAATTTTGAACCCCAGTTCTCACGAGTCGTCACATCGGATGGCTATAACGTTGCAAATTGCGGGTGTAATTTTCCGCCAGCTCAGCTCACGTCTGCTCCGTAAACCGTAAAAACGAACGCTCAACAAGCAAACCGATTACGTATCGATTTAAACATAATCGTGTTGAATACGTAAGTACTTAAATCACCAATACCTATTGGGTGCACAAATATGCACAAAACTCGGGTTATAAGATGTAATGGTCAAAGATACAAAAAAAAGTGAAGGTATTTAAATATTACTTAAAACGTGAAAGTTTGTTGGTTTGTCTTTCTCTCATGTAGTAAAAGCACAACGAGTGGGCATCATTTTATTCACATGTATCTTATGGTTTGAAGAGTGATTTTAGCGGACCCCATATTTCGTATTTCGGTCGATTCTCAATATCTGCATTGTCTCAAGAAATACATACACACATACACAATCATGCAAAGGTGAGCAAGGGTATACACTAAACGCAAGGGGTAACAATGTAACGGTAAAAATAATTCGATTATAGATAATACATCCCATTTCGATTACGATCATCGTCATCAGCCGGAAGACGTCCACTGCTGAACATAGGCCTCCCCCTTCGAACGCCACAATGAACGACAATTGGCTATTTGCATCCACCGGTTACCTGCGACGCGCACAATGTCGTCTGTCCACCTAGTGGGAGGCCTGCCAACGCTGCGTCTTCCGGTTCGTGGTTGCCACTCGAGATCCTTTCTTCGATTACGATAGTGCGTCAATATTATGACATAAAGTCCAAAGGTGTAATATTTTTGTCACACGTTTTTCTATTGGTGAAGGATCCTCTCTCCTCTACAATATATAAAGCTTAGAAAGTTCATTTGGCTTTTATCCACCAAGCGGGTCAAGCTAATGCCATTTAAGCTCAACTTTGGTGTAAATTTTAAATCAAGCCGGAGTTTCCTCACGATGTTTCTCTTCCCGTATAGTGAATTATGTTGCCAGAATAAGACCGATTGGTATGCCTCTTGGCGTGATATCGGTTTGATCCTTACAGATCGATGCGCTGCTACTATCGCTTCTTTTTTATAGATGCTTATTTTCATTGCTACTTTCTTTTATTGTTTTAACTAGAGGCCCGCCCCGGCTTCGTACGGGTGGTTAATAAGTAATGAATTTATACTTAATTGGATAAGGATTAATGCTGTATTGCTTAAAATGGCTTCATAAATAAGCCATTATTTCTCACAAAATTAAAGGATAAAAAAATGCTTATTGTGGGTTATCCGTAAGAGATATACATATACCATTCTGGACTTTTTTGTAGACCTTGTTAAGGTGTACAATACTGTAAACATTATTTTGATCTATCTCCTAGGGTTCAGCCAGCGTTTGAAATGTATGCGCAAAAAAATATAAACCTTCCTCTTGAATCACTATCTATTAAGAAAAACTGCATCAAAATTCGTTGCGTAGTTTTAAAGATCTAAGCATACATAGGGACAGACAGAAAACGGGAAGCGACTTTAATTTATACTATGAAATGATTAGTGATTGCAATATGTCTAAATATCTACTTTGCTTTCCTCAGATATTTTTTTACCAGCAATCTCTATGACCGAAACACATACTAATCTATACATAATAACATGGATGGATTATTATTATACAAAGATACATGTGTAGACACAACAAATATAATAGGAAATATTAGGTATTAATATTAATTTTCATCGACCCGAATTTCAGTATAGTACTTTTATGTAGTAAAAGTTATATTTACATATAAAAAAATCTGAATAAGCTGACAAATAACGAATGAGTATCAATATCGTTATGTAAATTCGACCTCATTAGTCCTAAAACAACGTTGACTCGAGAGATGCTCAAACATGATCCATGAAATCAGTGGATTTGAGAAATTAGGACAAAGTGGGCCTTATAACACATAATTACAGATCCAAAGTAATGACATTTTAAAGTTTTGGGACGGTCTCTAATATTTATTTTGGAATGTAACACTTAATTGAAAACGAGTTTGGTTTTGGCCTACAAATTAAAGGAAATCTATCTAGATTTTCAGATGAAATAGGACAAGTTAAAAATTATAATATTTATCCTAAGAACCAAGTTTAAACCTGAGATTATTTAATCGAAGGTGCAAAATAAAACTCATGATTTATGCCTGGTTCACTGCTCACTTTATAAAGTACTTGCTTTAGTCAGGGTGATACACGGATATCGCACCATTTCGTGCGAGGCCGCGTGCACGCTGGCAGGGGTACCACCCTGGGACGTGGAGGCGGAAGTGCTGACCGCGGTCTACCGGCAGCGCGCAGAAGCGCGTAGCCGGGGCGGAGCATCTCCCGCTGAAGTCCAGCATAGGTGACAAATGCCCGCCGTGGTCCAATCCATGGTGGGCAGCGAGAAGGCGTGGTCGGCGGTGGTCTCCTTCTGCGAGTGTGTAATGTCGCAGAAGGAGGCAGCGGAGCGGGCCAGGGAGAGCGATCCTCTCACTGACCCGCGACGCAAGAGGAGGCCCGGGCGCGGAAGGCGAGCCCACGCCGCCTTGATGCCCCCGTAGCGAGGTAGTGCGGGCAGCGAAAACGGGGGAACTGCTGCCTGCGCACAGCGATGTATCGCCCTCGTGGAGGATGGCGTGCCGTAGTGTCTCGGCACGCCACCCGGTTGTGAGTCTGCGGGCCTTTTACACCCGCAGACAGGTCCGTGGCCTTTACACCCGTGGACGAGGAAGGGCTCGCCGGAAGGCGAGCGGCCGCTGACTAGCACGGAGCACTACTACACTCCTGTGCTATGCTTCTGGCGTAGTACCCTCAAGTAAGACGGAATTGAATAACTTCTGGAGGACTAAAAGTATCGGTTTTCCACCCGCTCTCAGAAGTTCCGTTGTGCCTTGCTGTTTTTAAGCTGTTTGAGAGCCATTCTAATCTAGTACAAGCTGATGTCTGGGATTCGTTGGGCTCTGGTGTCCTGAGTTGTTCGGGCAATGGGTTTTCGTGTCGAGGTGTACATCTGTCCGTAAAACCTCTCAAGCTCTCTCAATATCTCTCTCACTTCAGCAAACACTTTAGAGCCTTGGTTCCGCTCAATTGCGTCCTTAATACATGCTGTATTATAGGAACGCAAGTCGTGTCGCATGGATTTCGAGATTCGTCTAATGAGTTCAGCATATTCTGACATATCAGTTGAAGATTGCAGTCTCATATCAGTCCGGTTTTTCATTAATTTAATGGTTTTGTTGGAGAGCTTCTGAGGATTATTACGGCGTGGGGTCTTATAGAACTTGGACCCCACTGCATGGACAGTTTTTACAAACCCATTGTTTAACTCGTTCGCAGTTTCGCATTCGGCTAGACACTGGAAGCGATTGTGTAGTTCGAGTTGAAAGTCTTCGGGGTTTCGGATTTGGGCGGTATTATGTTTACAGGCATAACTATTTACCTATTTACATACCTACCTACATAAATACAAACACGTACAACGCACATAAATATTATTATTTCCATATTGAAATCGTTTAGCATAATTGGAGCATCAAGAGCCTTGTTGACGTCGAATAAATTGAGCACGCGTATCACCCTTACTTTTTTTTTTTGACGAGGCGGAAATCTTCCAACGATCCCCGGGAGCTGTGTATTAATGTGTATGCAATTTTTATTTTAGTATTACTACGTTTTGACTAACTTTCCTTTTTAACCGACTTCAAAAAAGGAGGAGGTTCTCAATTCATCGTGTATGTATTTTTTTTTTTTTTTTTTTTTTAATGTATGTTCACTCATAATTCCGCCAAATATGTACCGATTTGGATGATTCTTTTTTGTACCTAATGGACGTTCCGTCAAGTTGGTCCCATATTTTTTTTATTCCTTATGAACCAGTAGTTCCTGAGAAAACATGAATGGAATGTTAGAATTATCTGGTAAAACGCCTAAAAATAGATGATATTCTAATCAATAATGGTTATAACTCCTACAAATATTTACCAATTTCAGTGATTCTTTTTTTATTCGAAAGCATGAACCATTAGGATGGTTCGGTATGAATTTCATCAAGACTGGATAAGTACTTTTTCGAAGAACATGAGTGATGGGAAGGAGATATAACTGGTAGAAACCATAAAATAGATGATATCTTCGTCTACAAAATGGTCATACCCCATCCAGATCATCGTACCGAATTCGATGGTATCCTTTTGACCCCCGACCAAAAACGAGGTGTTTTTTGTGGGGGGGGGGGGGGTGCTTGTGGTCGTGTCTGTCTGTATAACTGTCTGTGGCATCGCAGCGCTCAAACGAGTGGGCAGATTGGCGTATGCTGGTTTATTGGAGATGGTTCTTAGCGATGTTTCTAGAAAATCGGTTTAGCTTTGAACACCATCAGCTCCAAGTCGAGATAGGGATATTTCGTACACAATGGACATTTTTAATTACTTCTATTACTCCGAAAGATCTGAAATTTAGAACATTTGTAAATCCGTTGATACTAAAAAACTGGTACTAAGAAAATGGTAACCTTCACCAGGGTCTGATGATGGAGCAGGAAGGTGGTCACAGGATTTCTGCACCAATAAACGTAGACCCACTGAGTTTGGACTCGTTGTGTAGGTCTCGACGAGTATCTGCTAGAAAAATGATGTTCAGAGTCTGGTGATGGGAGAAAACAGTAAGATGTTAACAGGAACTCTGTTCCATGAAATGTAGGACCCACCGAATTTTAGATCTGTGGTTGGTTTGGTAGTTTTTAATTAAAATAAATTTATACCTGTTGGTATTAAAGCTTTATATCCAAATCGGTATATAGTTGATTAAAGACTTTTCAAGAGAATATGACTAGAAAGGATAAAATAAAAATTTTATAAAAAAAAATAAACCGACTTCAATAGACACCACACTAAAAAGTGAAAAATAACTTCAATATTCTTGAAGTTGGTGCTAAAATAACACGATACTTACCCCAACACCAGAATCAACTGACCAGCACCAACTTCAATAATATTGAAGTTATTTTTCACTTTTTAGTGTGGTGTCTATTGAAGTCGGTTTATTTTTTTTTATAAAATTTTTATTCTTTTCTCTTTTTATTTAGTACTTACATTAGTTTATAATTGGATAATATATATTATATTAACGTATTTTATAATGACTGTGGCGTCACCTTTTAAGGTGCTGCCAGAATACCAGCGCTGTGTTGTAATTTATTACGGCACAGCAATATGCTGAGGCAGCATCCTGTTTGGCCCCACACAACTAGCTGGTTTCTTTTTAACACGCTTTTATTAGCTTGACCTGTATGTAACTATGTATGTATGATGGTAACGGAATCTTGCGATGCAATTTTGACCTACTTCTACACGTCCAAAACATTTGAAATTTTGCTTATATATCAAGGACCGGTGACAATACACTAATATGGTATCATCGAGCTGATCTGATGCTGGGGCTCGAAGGTGGATAAGAGAACCCTTGGATGGCTACTAGTAAACTAATCGAGTTTGGGTTCATTTGATTTGTTTTAAAGAGTTCTTTTCACTTTGACTATTAATGAGGACCTGATGGTGGAACTGGAGAAGGTGGGTGACGGAACCCTGGATTGGTTACTAGTAAACACATCGAGTTTGGGCTCATTTGATCTGTTTTAAAGAGTTCTTTTCACCTTCACCATTAATGAGGACCTGATGGTGGAACTGGAGAAGGTGGGTGACGGAACCCTGGATTGGTTACTAGTAAACACATCGAGTTTGGGCTCATTTGATCTGTTTTAAAGAGTTCTTTTCACCTTCACCACTAATGAGGACCTGATGATGGAACAGGAAGGTGGGTAACGGAACCCTGGAATGGCTACTAGTAAACACATCGAGTTTGGGTTCATTTGATTTGTTTTAAAGAGTTCTTTTCACATTAACCATTATCCAGGACCTGATGATGGAACAGGAAGGTGGGTGACGGAACCCTGGATTGGCTACTAGTAAACACATCGAGTGTGGGCTCATTTGATTTGTTTTAAAGAGTTATTTTCACTTTGACCATTAATGAGGGCCTGATGATGGAACTGGAATGTGGGTGATGGAACCTTGCAATGGCTACTAGTAAACACAACGAGTTTGGGTTCATTTGATTTGTTTTAAAGAGTTCTTTTCACATTAACCATTAATCAGGACCTGATGATGTATTAGGAAGGTAGGTGACGGAACCCTGGATTGGCTACTAGTAAACACATCGAATGTGGGCTCATTTGATTTGTTTTAAAGAGTTCTTTTCACTTTGACCATTTCATTAATGAGGGCCTGATGATGGAACTGGAATGTGGGTGATGGAACCCTGCAATGGCTACCTACTAGTAAACACATCGAGTTTGGACTCATTTAATTTGTATTAAAGAGTTCTATTCACTTTGCCCAATAATCATAACCTGATGATGGAACAGGAAGGTGGGTGACGGAACCCTGGAACGGCTACTAGTAAACTCGTTGAGTTAAGCTCAATCAGATACCTACGCGTAATACCAAGTTTAGTAAAAATATGATTTGCCACAACCTGCCTACGATTCAAGCTACGAACAAATCAATACTTGGGCTAATTTTATCCGTAGTTTAGGCAAATATTTTTAAGACTAAAAAGTATAAAATAAATTACTAGTTTAAAAAACTAAAAATACACGCTTTTAGAAGGACTACTGCACTAAAAAGCAATAAATAAATTATCGAAACCGTTCTTTCTTTCTTTCTACCCCGAGCTTGTAATTTATGGATTATATTTATGTGTAAAAGCGTGGGGCGCCTTTTCTGAATAACAGCTTAACATTTCTGTCAAATTTCAAGAACGCTAAGTATTTGTATTCACATGACAATCATTTGTAATCATTTACAGAGAAAACGCCCCACGCCTTTACACATAAATATAATCCATAAATTACAAGCTCGGGGTAGAAAGAAAGAAAGAACGGTTTCGATAATTTATTTATTGCTTTTTAGTGCAGTAGTCCTTCTAAAAGCGTGTATTTTTAGTTTTTTAAACTAGTAATTTATTTCATTTGTAATCTTTTATTTTACTTGTGTGTTGGTCAAATAAATGTATTTCTTCTTCTTCTTCTTCTTCTGTGGGGCTCGACCGGGGTATGTGGGATTCTTACCCACTAAAACCCCCGCGGCTGTCGCATCGGCACATGAGAGAGGAGACCCCAGGGCTCTCCGGTGGGATCTGCACCAGGGGCCCCTCAGTGCCTTGCCTTTGAGCCCGCCGCCGGGGGGCGCATTGTAGCCCCCCGGGACCCTGACACGGTACTCACGGGGACGGGGGTCGCAACCCCGCCGCCGTCCTCCTCGGAGTCGCCGCCATACTCAATGGACGTTCAAAGGGCCCACACTCGCGTATCACCCACGCTAACTCAATGCGAATAGCGAAATTAACACCCCACTTTTTCAGTGGTGAAGAAAATATTATTACTTCTACTAGTTACGCCTGCTTGCAACGTACCTTTTTACTTTTTCTAAATGTGTAAGGGCTTAAATTGTTGTACAAATGTGTAAGGGCGGAAAAAGTGTATGAAAATCTATTTTTAACGAGCTGAGCGTTAGTGAACGAGCAGAAACAGGTTGGATTGGTAACGTATTGGTAATTTATTTAATCGTATGTATGCAATACAAAACCAGTCTATTAATGACAAAAGACAAAAACCATTCGTGACCATGAATGCTGTAAAGTTTCCGAAACGTCGGGAAATTAAAATTAAAAATAAACCGCGATTTAATCCGTAAAATTAGTTTCATTTCAATGTGTAATATTTGCTTAAACATCAGAATTCATTTATGTTCATATTCTGAAAATGATAATGGCCACTTGCTATTTCTGTACAATACACTATTTTAAAAAAAACCTGCTAAAAACAATGAAATATTAAAATAAGTTTTCAGAAAATACTTTAATTACATAAAGAATTTGTCAATACTGAAATGATACTTACTACATAATAATAATATTGTAGTAGGACAAAAAATAAAGTATGTGGCAACACAGTTTCCGTACAGTACAGACGTGTTTTATTTTATAGGTTATGGGCCCAGTCCCAATATAATTAAAAAATAGCTTAAAATAGGGCAGTAAGAAACGCTTTTTCGAATAGGTTTCGTCTTTATTTAGTTTTTACTTGTATCGCGTTTGTACGGAAACAGTTCTTTCAGGATGAGCTCAAGTTTTGTGGTGAATGTGCCCAAGTTAAAGGGCCGAGAAAATTACCAAGAATGGGCGTTCGCGTCCCAAAATCTACTTGTGCTGGAAGGAATGGATGATTTCTTAAAAGAAGAGACGTCGAAAGAAACTGCAGCAAATGACGCTAAAGCCAGAGCAAAGTTGATTTTAACAATTGACCCGTCGTTATATGTACACATCAGGGAGACAAAGTCCACGAAAGAGTTATGGTCGAAATTAAAAAATTTATTCGATGATTCAGGATTTTCGAGGAGAATTACTTTGCTCCGCCATCTTATTTCAATAAGATTAGACGGATGTGAGAACATGACGAGCTATGTCACGCAGATTGTGGATACATCTCAAAAGTTAAGTGGTACAGGATTTTGCATTAATGACGAGTGGGTAGGTTCATTATTGCTAGCCGGTTTACCAGAGCATTTTTCACCAATGATTATGGCCATAGAACATTCCGGTATAGCTATAACAGCGGATACGATTAAAACCAAATTGTTAGATATGGAATATCCTGAAGGAAGTGAAACTGAATGTTCAGCTCTAGCCACTAAACATTGGCAACGGAATTTTAAATCCAGGAGCGGTAAAGTTGGCAGTACTGGCAATAAAGGCGGACAAATGCCACCACCACATTCCATAATGTCAAAAGTGCCTAATGTCATGGCAGAAAATAAAAAGGTTATAACTTGTTACAAGTGTAAAGAAATTGGGCACTATCGCAATCAATGCCCTCAGATTATTAATAAACCCGTCAAGAAACAGTCTAACGCATTTAGTGTTGTTTTCTTAAGTGGGAAATTTAATAAGAGTGATTTTTACATTGATTCAGGTGCTAGTATGCACATGACGGCAAATGAAACATGGATTAAAAATAAGAACTATGACTGCATTACAGAAGTAGTTATTGCAGACCAGAGAAAGGTTCCAGTATCATGTTCCGGTGATGTCGACATTACTACAAGTTTAAATTATGACATAACCGTAAAAAATGTCCTGTGCGTGCCAAGTCTCACAACAAACTTATTGTCAGTGAGTGAATTAATAAAAAATGGAAACAAAGTCACATTTGATTCGGACAGATGCTATATACAGAATATGCAAGGTAAATTGGTTGCAGAAGCACTATTAGTCAATGGTGTGTATAAATTACAGATGAATAAAGGGCAAGATTGCTTAATAGCTACTTCCGTAGTGACTAGTGACATATGGCACAGGCGCTTAGGACATATTAACACTAGTGACATGAATAAATTGAAAGAACTAGTGGAAGGAATTAATTACCCAGTAAGTTCAAACACATTACCTTGTGAGGTATGTTGTGAGGGCAAGCAGGCGAGACTACCATTTAAGCATCAGGGTACTCGGGCTTCTCAGGTACTTCAATTAATTCATTCAGATATATGTGGACCCATGGAGTCCAGTTCAATTGGAGGTGCTAAATATTTTATTTTATTCATTGATGACTACAGCAAAATGACATATATTTATTTCTTAAAAGCCAAGAGTGAAGCATTAGGCTATTTTAAAGAATTTAAAGCAATGGCAGAAAATACACATGGTAGAAAAATTAAAATATTGAGGACAGACAATGGATGTGAATATTGTAGCAAAGATTTTGAGAATTATCTTAAGTGTGAAGGCATCATACATCAAAAAACAAACCCTTACACACCTGAACAAAATGGATTGTGTGAACGGGCAAATCGGACAATAGTCGAGAGAGCGAGATGTCTTTTATTTGAAGCAAATTTGCCAAAGAAGTTCTGGGCAGAAGCTGCAAACACAGCGACATACCTTAAAAATAGATCTGTGTCATCTGGCTTGGATAAAACTCCATATGAGATCTGGACTGGACAGAAACCAGATATGGGACATATCCGCATCTTTGGCAGTACCGCTATGGTACATGTGCCAAAAGAGAAGAGATTGAAATGGGACAAAAAATCTAAGAGGCACATTCTTGTTGGCTTTTCAGAGAATGTAAAGGGATATAGGATATATGATATGGTTACAAATAAAGTCACTACGAGTAGAAATGTCATAATATTTGAGAAACCAAGAGAATCTGAGTATAATGTGAACATCCCGTTAGAGAATGCAGATTCAGTGGGGGAAGATTCACAGGTGAAGCTAGAACTGCATGATTCAAGTTCTAATGAGTCAGACTATGCAGATGTTGATAGCGATATAGAGGAAGTCTTACCTGCACCTGATGTTACCGTTGAAAATGAAGAAAGAGTACAGGAAGTGTCCCAACCAAGGCCACAAAGACAAAGAAAGATACCGGATAGGTATGGATTACTCAGCACATGCACTTTTGATACTCCAGATGATCTCACATATGCAGAAGCAGTTGCAGGGCCTGAGAGCGAGCAATGGAGACAGGCCATTACCTCCGAGTTGAGGTCTTTCGCTGATAATGAGGCATGGGAGCTTGTTGATGTTCCAGATGATGTAAGTGTAGTAAAGTGCAAGTGGGTATTAAAAAAGAAAGTGGACAGTGAAAATAATGTGCGTTATCGTGCAAGACTGGTAGCCAAAGGCTTTTCACAAAAAGCTGGCATTGACTATGTTGAAACATTTTCTCCAGTAATCAGACATTCAAGTTTACGATTATTGTTTGCTCTAAGTGTACAATTATCTATGGACATTACTCATTTAGATGTTACAACTGCTTTTCTTAACGGTCATTTAAATGAAACTATTTACATGTCATTACCGGAAGGTTATCCCGTTGATAAAAGTAAACAAAAGGTTTTAAAGTTAAAAAAGGCAGTTTATGGTTTAAAACAATCATCTTTGGCATGGTATAAAAGAGTGGATGAAACCTTGTGCAACTTAGGTTATAAGAAAAGTAAGATAGAGCCTTGTGTTTTCATAAAAGGTGATAACAGTAATAAAAAGACTATAGTAGGTGTTTATGTCGATGATTTTTTAATTTTTTCTAATGATCAGCAGGAGACTGATAATTTAAAGTTAGCTTTAAGCTCTGAGTTTAAGATAAAAGATCTAGGACAAGTTAGGCAGTATCTAGGTATGAGAATAAATGTTACTAAAGAATACATAACTATAGATCAACAGCAGTATATTGAAAATTTGTTAAAAAAGTTTAATATGTCTAATTGTAAAACTATAGCTACTCCTATAGAAAGTAAATTAAATATTAAGAAGCCTGAAAATTGTGATCATAGCTTACCTTATCAGAATTTAATAGGTAGCCTAATGTACCTATCTATAATGACTAGACCTGATATTTCTTATTCAGTAAGTTATCTAAGTCAATTTAACAATGCACATTCAAGTACACATTGGAACTATGCTAAGCGCATTTTAAGATATTTGCAAAGGACAAGTGATTATTGTTTAAAATATTCTATAAAAGATAATACTAATTTAAAAGGCTATGTAGATGCCGATTGGGCCAATGATGTTATAGACAGACGATCCTATACAGGATTTTGTTTTGTTAAGTCTGGTTCCGCTGTCTCATGGGAGAGTAAGAAACAGAGAACTGTTGCTTTGAGTAGTACAGAAGCAGAGTATATGGCTCTTTCTGAAGCATGCAGAGAGGCTATATATTTGCAAAAGTTAGAGTCAGAAGTTACTGGTTCTTTACATAAAATTAAGTTGTTCAATGATAACCAGAGTGCGTTGACATTAGCCAATAGTCACCTGTCACACAAGCGCTCAAAACATATTGATGTTCGTTATAATTATATAAGAGATGTCATAGCAAGTGGTGGAATTTCTACAGAATATCTAGCATCTGCAGAAATGCCTGCCGATTTGTTAACCAAAGGGTTATGTGCAAAGAAACATTACATGTTTATGAAAATTCTAGGTGTATTAAAAAAATAAGTATGATTGTGATTGTTAATGAATATTTTTTGTAGTGGGGGTATTGTAGTAGGACAAAAAATAAAGTATGTGGCAACACAGTTTCCGTACAGTACAGACGTGTTTTATTTTATAAATAATATACATAACTTCAATTCCAAGTGTTGTCACTTGGAATTGATGTTATGTATATTATGTATATATAGTTATGTATATATAACAAACAGCTTTCTGCTTTGTTGGGTAATCGAGAAGACGACGAGAAACATGGCGACAATTTCATTATTTTACACCACATCTCCATCTCATTAATTGTTGTAGATCATTCCGCGTTGTATTTACGTATATAAAACCAAGTACGTATAGAAGAATTCCATTTCGCCATTAGCAAATTCCTTTTCAAGCAACCGCGCAAATTACATGCAATTTGTGAAACAATTTCACGAAGCTTGTTACATTTTATAATCTTATTATATAAAAGAGTAGGCAAAAACCCACTCATCACGAAATCTCAGAAACTACAAGTGCTAGGAGTCTCAAACTTTGCATGGGGGTTCCTTTTAAGACGTAGGTGCTCACTAAGACGCGAATTTGTGAAATTCAACCTCTAAGGGGGTCAAATAGGGGGGCAAAGTTTGTATAGGAGAACGCGATTCCTTGGTCCTATTGACTTGAAATTTTGCACAGACATTCGTTAAGAAAATTAATTGAATTAGTATTTCATATTTTTTATAATTTATCCATTTACAGGGAAAAAAAGAAGTATTATTACTTAACCGATGGCGGTACAAATATATTACCACAATAAGATACGATAATTCGAAAGATAAAATAAGAGTTCCTTGGCCAAGTGGTTACGGAAGCGTCCTCCAAGTGCGGACTGTCCGGGTTCGCTACCCGTGTGCGGATTTTTTTTGTATTTGTAAACTTTGTTTTGATTTTTTTATTTTTTATATTAAGATTCGATGTTTTAAATATTTAACTCATATTGACTCCGGCACTTTTTATCTCTAATATATTTTTATATTTAATACTTTTTTTAAATTTAATATCATGCATACGTAGTTAACTTCTCTCTAATGTTATGATTTAGTTATTAGTGGAAACTGAATTGATTTTTGTACTATTGGATCTTATATTTAGTAATAAGTGGTATCATTTGTCTGTTTCGCAAATATAACAAACTAAAAATAAAATAATGAAAATATATTTTCAAAATGTCTGTTTGGGTAGGAATACAATATGCATGCACCTATTGTACGTATGATATAAAAAAAAGCCAAAACTTTATTGGAATTATTGTCTGTCTGTCAGTCAGGGTTTTTTCTATAGGTTGGCTGGTGTTGGGGACCATCGACATCAAAGTATCATTAAATAGTGTGAAACAAAGTCGCTATCCGAGTCTGTCAATATCGGATAGCACCTCCTAAACCGCGCAGCGATTTTCACCATCGGTTAGATAATTTTTCATTGAAGGTTTTAGGTTTTATCTAAGTAAATAAACTTACATAGCTTACATTGACTAAACCTAAAGAGATACATAGTTAACAATCAAGTACTAGAGAATTTCATTAATTCCATATATTATAAAGTAGGTAAATATCCGGGATATAATATACCCGCCCCCCGGTGGCGGACTCAAAGACAATGCACTGAGGGACAGCTGATGCAGATCCCACCGGAGAACCCCCTCTCATGTGCCGATGTGACAGCCACGAGAGTTTTAGTGGGTAAGAATCCCCCACAGGATCCCAGGGACATATTAAACGTGCCACCACCCCTTTAACTGTGACAACGGTGACAGATTCCCGGGGGGCTATAATGCGCCCCCGGCAGCGGCTTCAAAGGTCCTTGCCTTGCACTGAGGGGTACCCGGTGCAGCCCCATATTTTTTGCGGACAGCCGTGGGGGGTTTAGAGGGTAAGAATCCCACACACCGCGGTCGACCGCCTGCAGGATCCTGGAAGCCTATTGGAGGTCTACCCGTGGTCCCCGAAACTTTGAGCACGGTGACAGGTTTTTGAAGTGAAACTTCTTATGCGACTTCCTATGCCATCCGTGAGTGAGTGAGTGGGTGAGTGGGCGAGTGGGCGAGTGGGCGAGCGGGCGAGTGGGCGAGCGGGCGAGTGTGTGAGTGTGTGAGTGGTTCTGTGTACGGTGTGGTACGGTGTGGTACGGTGTGGTACGGTGTGGTACGGTGTGGTACGGTGTGGTACGGTGTGGTACGGTGTGGTACGGTGTGGTACGGTGTGGTACGGTGTGGTACGGTGTGGTACGGTGTGGTACGGTGTGGTACGGTGTGGTACGGTGTGGTACGGTGTGGTACGGTGTGGTACGGTGTGGTACGGTGTGGTACGGTGTGGTACGGTGTGGTACGGTGTGGTACGGTGTGGTACGGTGTGGTACGGTGTGGTACGGTGTGGTACGGTGTGGTACGGTGTGGTACGGTGTGGTACGGTGTGGTACGGTGTGGTACGGTGTGGTACGGTGTGGTACGGTGTGTTACGGTGTGGTATGCTGTGGTACGGTGTGGTACTCGGACTGACCGGGACTGAGTGGGACTGAGCGGGACTGACCGGGACTGAGCGGGACTGAGCGGGACTGAGCGGGACTGACCGGGATTGAGCGGGACTGAGCGGGACTGACCGGGACTGAGCGGGACTGGCCGGGACTGACCGGGACTGAGCGGGACTGAGCGGGACTGAGCGGGACTGAGCGAGACTGAGCGGGACTGACCGAGACTGAGCGGGACTGGGCGGGACTGACCATGACTGAGCGGGACTGACCGGGACTGAGTGGGACTGACCGGGACTGACCGGGACTGAGCGGGACTGAGCGGGACTGACTGGGACTGACCGGGACTAAGCGGGACAGACCGGGACTGACCGGGACTGAGCGGCATTGAGCGGGACTGACCGGGACTGAGCGGGACTGAGCGGGACTGAGCGGGACTGAGCGGGACTGACCGGGACTGGCCGGGACTGACCGGGACTGACAGGGACTGACGGGACTGACCGGGACTGACTCGGATTCAGCCAGTCCGAGTCAGTCAGTCAGGGATACCTGGTGCAATCCCACCCGAGAACCCAGGTTTCCCTCTCATGTTCCGATGTGATAGCCACGGGAGTATTAGTGGGTAAGAATCCCAAATACCCAGTTTGACTTCCCCACGGGATCCCGGGGACATATTGGATGTTTCCCCCGCTACTCCCTTAAACTGTGACAACGGTGACAGATTCCCGGAGGGCTATAATGCGCCCCCGGCAGCGGCTTCAAAGGCCCTTGCCTTGCACTGAGGGGTACACGGTGCACACTCTTTTGTGTGGACAGCCGTGGGGGACACATACTGCAGTCGATCGCCCGCAGGATCCTGGGGCCTATTGGAGGTTTCCCCCGCGATCCCCGTATCTTTGAGCACGATGATAGTTTCCCGGGTGGCTTTATTGTGCCCCCCGGTGGCGGGCTCAAAGGCAAGCCACTGAGGGATCTTGGTGCAGATCCCACTGGATGGCCCAGGTCAGGAGACCTGTGCCATCCAGTGGGATAAGTAGGAACTTATGTACTAATTTAACAGCCGTTGGGGGTTTCGTGTATAAGAATCCTACATAACCCGGTTGACCGCCAACAGGGTCCCGGGGACCAATTGAAGGCTTCCCCCGTGACCCCTGTAACCGTGAGCACGGTGAAAAGTTCCCAGGTGGCTTTATTGTGCTCCCCGGTGGCGGGGTCAATTATATAAAAGAGTAGGCAAAAACCCACTCATCACGAAATCTCAGAAACTACAAGTGCTAGGAGTCTCAAACTTTGCATGGGGGTTCCTTTTAAGACGTAGGTGCTCACTAAGACGCGAATTTGTGAAATTCAACCTCTAAGGGGGTCAAATAGGGGGGCAAAGTTTGTATAGGAGAACGCGATTCCTTGGTCCTATTGACTTGAAATTTTGCACAGACATTCGTTAAGAAAATTAATTGAATTAGTATTTCATATTTTTTATAATTTATCCATTTACAGGGAAAAAAAGAAGTATTATTACTTAACCGATGGCGGTACAAATATATTACCACAATAAGATACGATAATTCGAAAGATAAAATAAGAGTTCCTTGGCCAAGTGGTTACGGAAGCGTCCTCCAAGTGCGGACTGTCCGGGTTCGCTACCCGTGTGCGGATTTTTTTTGTATTTGTAAACTTTGTTTTGATTTTTTTATTTTTTATATTAAGATTCGATGTTTTAAATATTTAACTCATATTGACTCCGGCACTTTTTATCTCTAATATATTTTTATATTTAATACTTTTTTTAAATTTAATATCATGCATACGTAGTTAACTTCTCTCTAATGTTATGATTTAGTTATTAGTGGAAACTGAATTGATTTTTGTACTATTGGATCTTATATTTAGTAATAAGTGGTATCATTTGTCTGTTTCGCAAATATAACAAACTAAAAATAAAATAATGAAAATATATTTTCAAAATGTCTGTTTGGGTAGGAATACAATATGCATGCACCTATTGTACGTATGATATAAAAAAAAGCCAAAACTTTATTGGAATTATTGTCTGTCTGTCAGTCAGGGTTTTTTCTATAGGTTGGCTGGTGTTGGGGACCATCGACATCAAAGTATCATTAAATAGTGTGAAACAAAGTCGCTATCCGAGTCTGTCAATATCGGATAGCACCTCCTAAACCGCGCAGCGATTTTCACCATCGGTTAGATAATTTTTCATTGAAGGTTTTAGGTTTTATCTAAGTAAATAAACTTACATAGCTTACATTGACTAAACCTAAAGAGATACATAGTTAACAATCAAGTACTAGAGAATTTCATTAATTCCATATATTATAAAGTAGGTAAATATCCGGGATATAATATACCCGCCCCCCGGTGGCGGACTCAAAGACAATGCACTGAGGGACAGCTGATGCAGATCCCACCGGAGAACCCCCTCTCATGTGCCGATGTGACAGCCACGAGAGTTTTAGTGGGTAAGAATCCCCCACAGGATCCCAGGGACATATTAAACGTGCCACCACCCCTTTAACTGTGACAACGGTGACAGATTCCCGGGGGGCTATAATGCGCCCCCGGCAGCGGCTTCAAAGGTCCTTGCCTTGCACTGAGGGGTACCCGGTGCAGCCCCATATTTTTTGCGGACAGCCGTGGGGGGTTTAGAGGGTAAGAATCCCACACACCGCGGTCGACCGCCTGCAGGATCCTGGAAGCCTATTGGAGGTCTACCCGTGGTCCCCGAAACTTTGAGCACGGTGACAGGTTTTTGAAGTGAAACTTCTTATGCGACTTCCTATGCCATCCGTGAGTGAGTGAGTGGGTGAGTGGGCGAGTGGGCGAGTGGGCGAGCGGGCGAGTGGGCGAGCGGGCGAGTGTGTGAGTGTGTGAGTGGTTCTGTGTACGGTGTGGTACGGTGTGGTACGGTGTGGTACGGTGTGGTACGGTGTGGTACGGTGTGGTACGGTGTGGTACGGTGTGGTACGGTGTGGTACGGTGTGGTACGGTGTGGTACGGTGTGGTACGGTGTGGTACGGTGTGGTACGGTGTGGTACGGTGTGGTACGGTGTGGTACGGTGTGGTACGGTGTGGTACGGTGTGGTACGGTGTGGTACGGTGTGGTACGGTGTGGTACGGTGTGGTACGGTGTGGTACGGTGTGGTACGGTGTGGTACGGTGTGGTACGGTGTGGTACGGTGTGGTACGGTGTGGTACGGTGTGGTACGGTGTGGTACGGTGTGGTACGGTGTGGTACGGTGTGTTACGGTGTGGTATGCTGTGGTACGGTGTGGTACTCGGACTGACCGGGACTGAGTGGGACTGAGCGGGACTGACCGGGACTGAGCGGGACTGAGCGGGACTGAGCGGGACTGACCGGGATTGAGCGGGACTGAGCGGGACTGACCGGGACTGAGCGGGACTGGCCGGGACTGACCGGGACTGAGCGGGACTGAGCGGGACTGAGCGGGACTGAGCGAGACTGAGCGGGACTGACCGAGACTGAGCGGGACTGGGCGGGACTGACCATGACTGAGCGGGACTGACCGGGACTGAGTGGGACTGACCGGGACTGACCGGGACTGAGCGGGACTGAGCGGGACTGACTGGGACTGACCGGGACTAAGCGGGACAGACCGGGACTGACCGGGACTGAGCGGCATTGAGCGGGACTGACCGGGACTGAGCGGGACTGAGCGGGACTGAGCGGGACTGAGCGGGACTGACCGGGACTGGCCGGGACTGACCGGGACTGACAGGGACTGACGGGACTGACCGGGACTGACTCGGATTCAGCCAGTCCGAGTCAGTCAGTCAGGGATACCTGGTGCAATCCCACCCGAGAACCCAGGTTTCCCTCTCATGTTCCGATGTGATAGCCACGGGAGTATTAGTGGGTAAGAATCCCAAATACCCAGTTTGACTTCCCCACGGGATCCCGGGGACATATTGGATGTTTCCCCCGCTACTCCCTTAAACTGTGACAACGGTGACAGATTCCCGGAGGGCTATAATGCGCCCCCGGCAGCGGCTTCAAAGGCCCTTGCCTTGCACTGAGGGGTACACGGTGCACACTCTTTTGTGTGGACAGCCGTGGGGGACACATACTGCAGTCGATCGCCCGCAGGATCCTGGGGCCTATTGGAGGTTTCCCCCGCGATCCCCGTATCTTTGAGCACGATGATAGTTTCCCGGGTGGCTTTATTGTGCCCCCCGGTGGCGGGCTCAAAGGCAAGCCACTGAGGGATCTTGGTGCAGATCCCACTGGATGGCCCAGGTCAGGAGACCTGTGCCATCCAGTGGGATAAGTAGGAACTTATGTACTAATTTAACAGCCGTTGGGGGTTTCGTGTATAAGAATCCTACATAACCCGGTTGACCGCCAACAGGGTCCCGGGGACCAATTGAAGGCTTCCCCCGTGACCCCTGTAACCGTGAGCACGGTGAAAAGTTCCCAGGTGGCTTTATTGTGCTCCCCGGTGGCGGGGTCAAATGCAAGCCACTGAGGGTATAAAGTTGCAGATCCCACCGGATAGCCCAAGAAGGGGTTCTTATGTGCTCATTGCACGGCCGTTGGGGCTTTAGTTTATAAGAAATCTACATACCCGGTTGACCACCAACAGGGTCCCGTAAATCCCATTAAAGGCTTCCCCGTGATCCCTTTAACCGTGAGCACCATGACAGGTTCTCGAGGAACTATAATGTGCCTCTCCGGGTGCGGGTTCAAAGTCAAGGCACTGAGTGGTATCAGCTGGTGCAGATCCCGACAGATAGCCCAGGTCCGCCCTGTAATGTGCCGACGTGATAGCCGCGGGGGTTTTAGTAGGTAAGAATTCCCCGGTTGACCCCCGTTTACGTCTTAACGATGAAACCGAACAAGGAAGCCCGTATTGCTTCCATAAATTGGTTTCAAAGAAATGGTGTCCTTAATCCACCCAAATTGTACACCCGTACACGTCTGCAGTTTCTAAAATTATAAATACAATTAACAAATCACAAGCTCAGAGATTCAACGTTGCAGGCTTAAACCTAAGCGTTGAGTACTTTGCCCACGGACAGGCAGCTATACGTAGCCCTTTCACGCGTCACTTCTATACAAAATTTGTTCATATTGCGTTACGAAAAGTCAGCTACAAACTGATAAATAATCCCAAGAAATTCTATAATCAAAGGCTTTAAATTATTCACTTCTTTTTTTTTCTCAATTACACCCGTGCGAAGCCGGGACGGGTCGCTAGTAATTGATATTTCTCTCACTCAAATCAAATGGATTTCAATAATTTTATTGTTATTTAGGTGACGGGTGGGTGTAACTGTTAGTATGACGACTACCTGGTTTGCTATTCTTTAAAGTAAACTATCCTGGCTGTGCTCGACGGCTAGCTCAACGTCGAGCCAGCATTGAATACGACGTCGAACTTAATATTCACTGTCGCATCCTTTTTTTTGACGCGGGGGAAATCTTCTAAAGATCCCCGGGAGCTGTGAGGCTCGACCGGAGTATGTGGGATTCTTACCCACTAAAACCCCCGCGGCTGTCGCATCGGCACATGAGAGGGGGAACCCCAGGGCTCTCCGGTGGGATCTGCACCAGGGGTCAGTGCCTTTCCTTTGAGCCCGCCGCCGGGGGGCGCATTGTAGCCCCCCGGGAACCAGTCACGGTGCTCACTGGGACGGGGGTCGCAACCCCGCCGCCGTCCTCCTCGGAGTTGCTGCCGTACTCAATAAATAATAATAATAATAATATAATAATATCTTGGGACATATCATTGTGGCGTTCGAAGGGGGAGGCCTATGTTCAGCAGTGGACGTCTTCCGGCTGGTGATGATGATGATGATGATGATCTTGGGACAATCCACACACGGTCATCTAATCCCAAACTAGGCAGAGCCTGTACTATGGAAACCAGACAACTGATACTAATACTTATATACATTTTTTTTTTGTAAATACATACTTAAGTAAATAGATAAATAACACCCAGACACTTGGTGGGAATCGAACCCACGACCCATCGGTTAGCGGACAGGGTCACTAACCACTAGACCAACGGGCCCGTCAATGGACGCTCAAAGAGCCCACACCCCGAGCGTCCAGCGACTCCGAAGGCACTGTCGCATCCTAGCTTAACGTGTGACTGTTAAACTATTTAACTTTAACTAGTTCTACTGAAAATCTTAAATTCTCGTGGTGGTAGTGCTACTAAAAATTTTGTGAATACAAAACGCAACTCGCCGCTGCCAGCACCGTCGAACTCGAGGTTTTGTTGCTTAGAGAACGCAGTCGAGGATGGTAAAGCACTCTAGCTTATTAAACCTATTCACTCTAGCCTCGAAGATATCCATATTATAAAGGGAAAGGAAAACCGCAGGCAATCTATTCCAGTCCATAGCTGTATATTATTTAAACTTCTATTTGTGTACTGTGCATTATCTATATGTAGGCCTCAGACCAAAAGATTAAGAATAGTGTGTAGCCACCTAAAATAATACGAAATTGCGCTGGGATAAATAATTACGTAGGAGCACTATGATCAATCTACTGGTTGAGACTTATTAGAGCCGTTTGTTCATAGTTCATCTTTATACTGTGATTTAGAACATTAGTAGTTTCAGTAGTTTCACTTACTAGTCTCAGAGACGCTTGCTATGTCTAAGAAGTAGGCGTATCTATCGCTATAGTCAGGAGCACGTCATCTTGTCTAAACAAGTACAAATAATGAAGGCACAAAACTAAACTACGAACAAACGAAATAGACTTAAATTTTTATTTCCTTTTTTTATACTACCAAGGTGGCAAGCAAGCGTACGGCCCACCTGATGGTGAGCAGTCACCGCAGCCTATAGACGCTAACAACACCAGAAGATCATTAGCGCGTTGCCGAGACTGTCGCCAGCACACAGCAATGCTTACACACTGCTGCTTGGCGGCAGAATGTTTGACACTGTGGACCACCGCAGGTACCAACCTACCTGGATGGTTCCTTGCACAATGAACCTACCACCTTTTTTCGTTAAGATCTTGCATTTGAATCACATATTGATGATTTTGGAAATAAAATACACAAACTCGAAATACATAGCCCTCTTCTTAGGGCGGTCAGGCAAAAAACGAAGCGATTTTCAAAAGATATCTAGCCCTTATCACAGCATATTTCAGTTTTATTTTAGCCACACGAATATCGCAACCTTGCAAAGTTTCACCAGTTTTCGCCGAGGACGTATCAGCCAATCCATTATGAGTCGTCGCCATATCTCGAATAGCCCCAATAGGATTAAAGCTCGCTCCGTTAGATACTGTTTTACTGGTCTTTTTTGTTTTATGATGGTATTCGTCCGATAATGTATTGAAAGTGGTCACAAAAGAGTCACCGTTCGATTATGAAGATTATTTGTTTGCGACAGAGAGATGTATATTCAAACTTATCGATGAAATAGATTGCGGTTGGAATTTGCCACAACAAATTAATTGAATAGATAGTGTCTATTGTTTATTTTATAAATATGATATTATAAAGTTTGGTAGTTGCTCTCAAACTATTTGCATACTATCTGCAACATTATGACTACTGTAGAGTACGGTATAAGCGTAATTTTTATTACTTAATTTCAGCATCGCCTCCCGTTAGTTAAAATTTTATTTTACAAAATAGGACTGGCCCTTTAATTTGTACTAACAAACATAATAAACTAATTGTGATTGTGTTGTTAGGTGTTCTTCAATTTTAAACCTTCGTGCATCACATGAACTTTTCCCCAACAGACTCGGCATACAGCATGGACTCCTAAAATCTCCTCCATTTACCGGCGAGCCGTTAAACCGTTTCCCCGACCGCCAGTTTCGATGAAAACGAGTTTGGTTTTAGTATCGAGCGAAATGCCTGCCCATATCGTGCAAGAATCTCCCCCATAACTGACTGCCTCTTCGATACAGCATTGCTCATATCGCTCTCCTAGCCTCTTGTACAACCGTCCTCTTCTTGGCTGCTATACAGGCAGACTCTGCTTTCATCTGAGAATATGATTTCATTCGAGAATAACACAGCTCCAATGGCCAATTTGAACGGCAAGACACACTGTCGCTCTGATCTAACTGTAACATGACACACTGTTTAAAAAAAAAAAGTGATAAAATGACAAGCCCGCTGAGTTTCTTGCCGGATCTTCTCAGTTGAGGCCGCGTTGTGATCCGGTGGTAGCTTTTTAAAAAAAAAAAAAAATACATGACCTTTCAAAAGTGCTAGCGTTAAGCCTGTTTGAAATAAACTATTTTTGACTTTTGACTTTTTGACTTTGACAATAGGGTGAGTGGGGGAACGAAAGTAAGACGAAAGGCGGAGTAAGACAAAAAGTCGCCTATAAGGTAAGTTGCATAAAGGCAACTTTTTGTGTTACCCCGCCTTTCGTCTTACTTTCATCTTCCCCCCACTCACCCTACTGCAATTTACGTGTTCCCGAGTTAAAGGAAGATGGGCTTGCCGATGCGCTACGGTCAATTTCGGACCTGTGGCTGGTCTTTTTGGGGTGAGACGACCTGCCTACTCAATAACAGCTACTTCTCTTGTTCGTCTGAGCTGCTGTTGGACCTCAACGCCAGTAAGACGTCGATTTCGGAGAGAGGAGCTAACGATAAAGCGATCGCCTGTTTCCGAGGTGCACCGCTGCCTGCCCGATCCACTCCTTCTCCTGAAGGCCTCCAGTAAACTCTCGATACGGCAGACTGGCTCATATTCAGCTCACGAGCAACTTCTCGCTGGTTCTTTCCTTGTTGAATCAAAGACGACGGTTTTGACGGGCCCGTTGGTCTAGTGGTTAGACACCCTGTCCGCTAACCGATGGGTCGTGGGTTCGATTCCCACCAAGTGTCTGGGTGTTATTTATCTATATAAGTATGTATTTAGAAAAAATAAATGTATATAAGTATTAGTATCAGTTGTCTGGTTTCCATAGTACAGGCTCTGCCTAGTTTGGGATCAGATGACCGTGTGTGGATTGTCCCAAGATTAGATTAGATTAAGATTAAAGCCCCCACTTGAGTTGCTTCTTCGGCTGAGGTATCCATTTTCGGTGTGTTTTTATACGACAATAATATCGGAGATGTGTACTAAATTTTAGCCCTTTTATAGCCCTTAATAGGATGAAATAGTCACTAGCTCAACGAGTAAAAAAGTTAATTTTCTCTGAAAATTATGGAAAACTGGGTAAATTTTGGCATGATTTTCTTTAAGGAGGTATTCAGCTATAAGGTAGTACTAAAATAATTTGTATGCACCTAAACATTTTTTTTTTGTTAAAGGGACATAAGTAACAATATACGATAATACACAATGTATATAAGAATATTAGTTTGTCTGCCACGGCACGTGTCTGGAACGCTCAATGTCTGTAGATATAAACGGACCTTTCGATGGCGTTTCAGCCTTGCTTCCGCTTTCCACTCGACAGTGCTGAGTAAAATACTACCTTTGGTAACTTGCTATCATCCAAGCGTATGACGTGTCCACTCCATCTGAGTTGGTATTTAATTATAAGCACCTCAATCCCGAACATATTAATAACTAGCTGACCCGCGCAGCTCCACCCCCGCTTTTATTAAATTTTGCTCCCCTTTTCACCCTCCTCCCTTGATTTATTTCTCTCCATCTCTCTCTCTCTCTATTATCCCCTCAAGCCCATGTGGTTCCAAAAGGAACAATGCGCGTTTTCTTTTAGGACCCAGCCGGGATTGAAGCCTTATAAGAAAAATGTAATTCTATGCTCTTTCTCTCCTCTCTCTTTCCCCCACCCGCATCGGTCCCCGTCACATTCCCCCTCTTCCTCTCCCGGTTGTCCCCTCTCTGAACCCTATCCCCCCCATCTCTCTCTCCCAACTTGCTCCATCTCACCCCCCCCCCCCCCCCTGCTCCACCTAACTCCTCCGATCCCTCACCCCCTACTCGAATCCCTTCTCCCTCTCTGTCCTCTCTTGCACCCTCCTCTCATTCTATATATCCGTCAATCATGGTATCAGCAGCATGAAATATACTTTACGACTTATTCTCAGACCTACCCTATATGCACACAAAATTTCATACACATCCGTTCACCCATCTTTTTTTTTATTTTATTTTTTATACTTCCAAGGTGGCAAGCAAGCATACGGCCCGCCTGATGGTAAGCAGCCACCGTAGCCTATAGACGCTAGCAACACCGGAAGAATCACTAGCGCGTTGCCGACCCTTAAGACATTAGATGTTAAGTATTTGTGTCCTGTAATTTCACCAGCTACAGTGCCCTTCACACCGGAACACAGCAATGCTTACACACTGCTGCTTGGCGGCAGAATATCTGACACTGCGGTGGTACCTACCTGGACGGTTCCTTGCACAAGGAACCTACCACCTAGTGAACCTACCATCTATTTAATTACCTTGCCTTATGTTGCTTAACCTTAACCTACAGGTATAAAAAGTATCATATGTCCGTCTCCTGCTCCTAAGCTACTTCCCTGCCAATTTTCAGCCAAATCGGTTGAGCCGTTCTTGAGTTATAAATAGTGTAATTAACACGACTTTCTTTTAAATATATAGATCAAAGTTCTATGGTGATTGTATGTTCAATTTCACCGATAGATGGCGCTGTTCATAATGTAAATCACGCTAACATCGTAAATTACTGTCTAATGATATTCGATAATGAAAGTTCTAAGTTTATCGCATCTTTTATTGTTGCGACTGTAATACAATACCTATACACTACCTGGACTTGTGGAGTTTCATTAAAATTTCATGAATAATTTCATTTCATGATCTAGTTTGGACTCGCTCGGGATTTACAGATTTTAACTTTTCAAAGATATAATGTCATATTGCTATCAGCTAGCGGTGGGTGGTCGTCAAATTTTAGACGGACGAGACGCAACCGTTTTTGCGGTGTCGAAAACGGCTGCGGAAAACGGTCGTCGTTGCAACTGGTTTGAAGACGGCTCCAAGGACAGAACTTATCAAACAGAACGAACAAGTACGACGCGACGAATGTGATGAGACTTGCAACATTGCATTATCGACTCTATTTTCTTAGCAGTGTAGTAAAAAATGTTTTTTTTTTATGAAAGGACGAGACGACGCGACGACCAGTGATGTAGTTGCAACATTGCATTATCGACTCTATTTGCTTAGCAGTATAGTAAAAAATATTTGTTATAACAAGGACGGGTCGACACGACGAGCAATGATGTAGTTGCAACATTGTATTATCAACCCTAATTTCTTAGCAGTACAGTAAAAAATGTTTGATAAGACAAGGACGAGACGACGCGACGAGCAGTGATGTAGTTGCAACATTGTATTTTCGACTTTATTTTCTAGGCAGTAGTAGTAAAAATTGCATTGTTTTGACATGGACGAGACGACGTGACGAATGTGATGATAGTTGCAACATTGCATTGCCGACTGAGTTTTCTTAGGTGTAAAGTAAAAAATCGCGTCACGTAATTCGAAGACTGTTTTGTGCAACGAGGACTGTTTTGACCCAGCACGTAAAACGGTTTCATCGTCGCAGAACACAAAACAGTCCTTTAAAACGGTTCCTCGTCGCAACGCCCACCGCTACTATCAGCAACGTACTTAGAACAATACGGAAATCTAATGAAAATGTCCTGGGTGTACCGGACCGGCTTACCCCTTACAAAAATTTACCCTTCGCCACTGCCATATCTTATTCAAACTAAATGTCTGCTCAGTCCCTATTGTATATAGCGTAATAATACATAATATCTTAATGATTAACTGATCAGTCTATAATTACCCTATTCTCATACAAAGGAAATTATGTGGTAATATGTGCACTTAATGTTTGACTGCCTAGACCCTATGAAACATAGCGTGATGTTTTATATACCAATTTATACCTTGACTTCTACACAACACATCAGTTAAAGTCCTATCAAAATCCATCCACGGGTTTTCAAATGATACCTGGACAAACAGAACGACAGACAGACAGACAACAATTCCAAAAAAAATTGTTTTGGCCTCTATGTCGATAGTATAGTATCCCCACATAGAAATTTTGGAAAAATATTCAATGTACAGAAAAAGTGCTCTGAGTTTTATTATAGTATAGAAGATAATATATTACTAGTAGTAAAAATCACTCTATACTACTAATAAACGTCCAATTATAACAATCGCGAGACGCAGTACCCAGCAGTCTAGCATAACTTGCTAAATACAGAACTGTCTAATGAATTTTACATTCGATTCGGTACAAAATGCAAAATCAGCAATACTGAAAAACGGTGTGAATAGTCGCTACTTGGCACTGATTGGCGTATCGCGGTTTTGATAGTAATTAACTAAACGCACGTCAGCCTCGTAAATAGAGCTGTTTAATCTAGAACCATTTATTGATTGGCGATAGCACTCTACCAGTGCCAAAATCTAAATACACAACTGAAATAATACAAAGAAAAGGGGCGCAAATATAATTCCCTGTTTGCACTTTAATGACACATCATCAGCCAAAAGTAGTCCACTGCTGAACAAAGGCCTCCCTCTAAGAAGGGACGTGTTGCCATAATCCCCACGCTTAGCAGGCGTCTTGGGGATCGCAGTATAGGTGGTAGGTAATCCAATAGAAAGACGCT
Source organism: Furcula furcula (assembly GCA_911728495.1). Classification (NCBI taxonomy): domain Eukaryota; kingdom Metazoa; phylum Arthropoda; class Insecta; order Lepidoptera; family Notodontidae; genus Furcula; species Furcula furcula. The sequence goes on from OU452250.1 coordinate 11,155,000, forward strand.
GCTACCCGTCTTCTTGTTTTCCCTAACTCTCCTCTTACGAACACCCAACGAGAGGAGATGGAAGTGTGCTATTCTTACCCGGAAACCCCACGGGTAAAATATAATATAGGTTTATTATACAGGCATATAGGTGGCAAAAACTTGAGGTAGGTACTATTTTATATTTGAACGTCTATTGAGTACGGCGGTGACTCCGAGGAGGACGGCGGCGGGGTTGCGACCCCCGTCGCACCGTGTCAGGTTCCCAGGGGCTACAATGCGCCCACCGGCGGCGGGCTCAAAGGCAAGGCACTGAGGGGCCCCTGGTGTAGATCCCACCGGAGAGCTCTGGGGTCCCCACTCTCATGTGCCGATGCAACAGCCGCGGGGGTTTTAGTGGGTAACAATCCCACATACCCCGGTCGAGCCCCACAGCTCCCGGGATCTTTGGAATATTTCAAATATATTGTATATATATTGTCAAAAAAAAAGGTACTATTTTACAGCATAAATACAAAGTTAGTGCCTATAATTCATTATTAGCATTATCTTGACATTATCATTAAAAATAACTTATGTTTATACTTATTATTTTTTTTTTTTTTTTTTTGGGAATGATAGACGCTGTTAACCGCAGATGGCTATTGCAGCTTCACCGGACAATAGGAGGCGAGCGCTTGAAGCGCTCTAGCCTTTACGGCAGAAGTAGCGACGAGCACAAGGGCACCTCAGGGAGGCACGGCCTCGGCTTGGGCTGTCGCTTAAGAGAGGGCTGAGTTTACCACCGGTTCACAACGCGCCCCCACTGAGAAGAACCGGCAAGAAACTCAGTGGGGTGATGCACGCCGGCGAGACCGGTGTCTGATAGCTAGTGTAGCATACGGTTGTCGGGGAGGGGTCGGCGCATCCCGGTCCAATAGGACCGTCATGGGGTCAGGAGGGTCGAGCAGTACGTGCCGTGGTCTGCGGCGCGAGTCAGAAGGACTAGCGGCGTAATCGGCGGCGGCGCGGATTAAACTGTTCGCGTGACTTCTTTGAGGAACTTACGAAGGGGATCTAATTTGAAATCGGAATGCAGATCTACGTTCCGCATGTACCACGGGGCACCGACGGCGCGACGGAGGAAACGATTCTGGATAACCTGGAGGCTATCGATACGGGTGCGGGCGGCGTGCGCGAAAACTACACTCGCGTAAGTCATGATCGGGCGAATGCAAGCTTTGTATAATGTCAACTTATTTCTAAGCGACATTTTACTCCGCTTGCAGAGAAGGGGATACAGGCGACCTAATACGAAAGCCGCTCGATTGCGGACGGACCTAATGTGCGGGCCGAAAGTCATGCGGGAGTCCAAGGTGACTCCGAGGTACTTAACCTTCCTAGTCCAAGGGATAAGGCGATTGAATAGGGATATTGGGACTAGTCGTCTGTTGGGCCGAAGGCTCCGCGCGGAGAACATATTGGCGGGTCCCCGGGAGAAGACCACCGCGGCACTCTTCTCCGGGTTCACCTCTATGCGCCACGTACGGAACCATTGACCCAGGGCGTCGACTGCGGCTTGAAGAGCACGCGTCAAATAGGACATGTTCCTATGGGAATAATAGAGAGCGGTGTCATCCGCGTAAAGGGCGAGTTGGACTCTGCTCGAACGAGGAATGTCGTTCGTGAACAGGCTGAACAAGAGGGGAGAGAGCACGGAGCCCTGAGGGACTCCGGCCTGTATAGGATGGGGTGAAGAAAACGTACCTTCGACCCGGTATCGAAAGGTACGATTCGAGAGAAAGTCTCGTATGATGAGTACGAGCCTATCGGGGACTCCTAACTGGAAGAGCTTGTATATCAAGCCGTTGTGCCAGACCTTGTCGAAGGCCTTGGCAACATCGAAGAATAGGGCGCCTGTGTAGACGGGCTTGGGCTGGTTGAGCCCGGTCAGGATGTGCTCCGTGAGGCGGTGCACCTGGTGGACGCAAGAGTGTCTGGTTCGAAAGCCAAACTGCTCGTCAATAAGGATATTATTAGAACTGACAAAGTCTTTTAGTCTCGCTAATAGCAAGCGCTCATAGAGTTTGCCGAGAGACTTGAGAAGACTGATAGGCCGGTAGCTCGCAGGGCTGCTGCGAGGCTTACCCGGCTTAGGGATACCTACTACATCCGCGTCTTTCCATTCGGCAGGAAAGACGCATTACCTTTAACATACTTACCTTTAACTGGTGACAAGCGGCCTCACAGGCCGAGCGGCAACAGTGAAACATCATTTCACCCCTTTCCCGCGTTTCCTTTGTTTCATCGCCTGAGTAGCGTCGACTTAAGTATCCCCCTCGACGGCGTGGACGCACCACGCCGTCGAGGGGGATAGTTGCGTCGTATAGTGTCAAATCGGTAAGTTACATCGATGTAAAGTTCGGCAGCGGTCCCCCAGACCTTATGTCACCACTTACGTAACTTTTAAATGTAATATTGCTATATTGTTTTTTTCGTATTTTAACTGTTATTACTTGCAATGAATAATTCCGCTCCTCCAAAAAAGAAGCGTAAGGAGTTCCCGAATACTAGAGAACGGCTTGAAAATGTCCAAATTGAGGATTTTTTGTCACAGGAAGACTCAAGTTGATCTGAAGCCGAAAATGTTCCCGAAAATTCCCGGATTTGCCACCTGACCCACAATACTCTGAAAACAGGCCAAAAAACGCGGAAAACTTGTGTCAGTTGTCCTCCTAAGATAAATCGTAAATCTAATTACCAATGTAATTCGTGCAAAAAACATGTGTGCTTGCAATGTTCCAAACAATTATGCCCTGAATGCCAATAAAAATTACCAAAGTTTGACCACTGTCAGTTTTGTAACATGATACCTATGATTAAAAAGCATTTTTTTATTGAAGTGAAACTTCTTATGCGACTTCCAAAAATGTTATCACATAACGCGTTAAGCGTTAAATGAAGGTGATAGGCGTTAAGTGATAGGTGTTAAACGTTAGTTATAGACGTTAAGCGTTAAATTTGTTAAGGTTATGAAAGCGCTCATGTGACGCCGTCACTGAGTGAGTGGGTGAGTGGGTTTCAGTGGGTTTCAGTGGGTTTGAGTGGGTTTGAGTGGGTTTCAGTGGGTTTCAGTGGGTTTGAGTGGGTTTCAGTGGGTTTCAGTGGGTTTCAGTGGGTTTCAGTGGGTTTCAGTGGGTTTCGGTGGGTTTCAGTGGGTTTCAGTTGGTTGCAGTGGGTTTCAGTGGGTTTCAGTGGGTTTGAGTGAGTTGAATTGAGTTGAGTTAGTGTGTGTGTGTGTGGGGTACTGCCGCTGCCGCTGTTCCTGATGGGGCACGACGTCGGTTGAGCGCGGTGGTGGTGCAGGGGGGAGTCGGGCCGCAAGGCCTTAGGGCGGGGGCACCGCAGCAACCGTGCTGTCAGGGTATGGGACCTGGCAGACGGCAGTACCTGGGGTATGGGACCCGGTAGCTCGGTGCAATTGGGGGTGTGTGTGTGAGTGAGTGAGTGAGGGACCGACCGACCGACCGACCGACCGACCGACCGATCGACTGAGCGAGAATGAAGTTTCACTTGTTCCGCGCGGAGGGACTCCACGCACGCACATTTTTTTTTATTCATTGGTATCTTAACTATAAGGAAAAATTGTATTTATGTTATAATGTGTGGATATTTTTTTTTATTTTGTGATTATTCATCTCATCTCTAGATTTTTGATTTTAGATACTACTTATACTGTAATAGCAAGTTTTTTATTAAAAGTTTCATTTAGAGTTTACATATTAGTTTTATTTTATTCTTTTATATGTTATTAAACTGTTTTTAAAGACAGTGCTAAGCTGTTTTATATTATTTCTATGCTATAGACCAGATACGGTAGCGGCCTCTCAGGCCGTTCGTAACCAGTTACGTTACTGAAAAACCATGTCACCAGTTAAAGGTTAAACCAAAAATGTTTACAGTTTATTTGCAAAAATATATACTTAAATCAATAAGTGAAAATAAAATTCCGCGAAGAAATTGACATAGCTACTTATGTTTAAAACAAACAATAATGTTTAACCTTAGTGTTTCCTTTACGTTCAACATAAATAATTCTTATAAAACTTCGCCTTAATTTTCTTATTAAATTTTCAAAAGCTCTAATACCCAATTAGATTTAAAAGCGTAAAGCTTTGAAATTTAAATAAACAATAAATTGCTTCTAAATCCACAGTCTGTGCTATATTAAAGCAATACGATCGCCATCCAGTGTGATTAACGAAGATTTGAGCTTTGTGCTGTCCGGTCATAATACAGACGAATTACAGTAGTATTTTAAGAGCAGTAAAAGGCAAGGATCAAAGAAGGCGGTAGAGAAAACCTCAGTCCAATAACGCCATAATAATGCGCTGGCTGGCAAATGAGTGATAACCGTTTTGGCCATTTTGATGACAGCACACAAGTGACGACTCCATTTTTAAGAAACTTGTTCATCATCGTCATCAGCCCGCATCAGTCCACTGCTGGACATAAAGCTTGTTAGTTTGGCTTAAATCGCGCGGCTGCATCACTTAGGTACGATCAGGTACCTTCGGAGTCGCTGGACGTTCGGGGTGTGGGCCCTTTGAACGTCCATTGAGTACGGCGGCGACTCCGAGGAAGACGGCGGCGGGGTTGCGACCCCCGTCCTCGTGAGCACCGTGACTGGTTCCCGGGGGCTACAATGCGCCCCCCGGCGGCGGGCTCAAAGGCAAGGCACTGAGGGGTGGTGCAGATCCCACCGGAGAGCCCTGAGGTCCCCCCTCTCATGTGTCGATGCGACAGACGCGGGGGTTTTAGTGGGTAAGAATCCCACATACCTCGGTCGAGCCCCACAGCTCCCGGGGATCTTTAGAAGATTTCCCCCGCGTCAAAAAATAAAAAAAAAGGTACTAATCAGGTGAAATATCAAGCACTAGTATTTGTATCGAGAAAAAATGCAGAGAAATAATCTTGGGCACGTTTTAAGTAATTATCTCCTGATTGTTATCGGTGCATTACTACAATAGGATCCGAAGACACCGGCCGAGTGTGGGGATTATGGTAATCCCCTCCCTTCTAAGGGGGAGGCCTTTGTTCAGTGGTAGATGTTTTTCGGCTGCTGATGATGACTACAATAAGTATGCAATTGGATGAAAGTTTTAATTGATAAATTTAATACCACCATAATTATGTGATGTGAATAAAGGACAAAATTTTATACCTTTAATATCCTGGGGAAATACACACACGATATATTTTTTTTTTTTGCGTATGATTAGTACTGTTGGCCGCAGATGGCCATTACAGCTTCACCGGACAAGAGGGCGAGCGCTTTAAGCGCTCCAGCCAGAAAGGTAGCGACTAGCTCAAGGGCACTTCAGGGAGGCACGGCCTCGGCTTGGGCTGCCGCTTAGAGTTTACCACCGGTTCACAACGCGCCCCCGCTGAGAAGAACTGGCAAGAAACTCAGCGAGGGGATGCATGTCGAGGTCGCATGCGTACGACTCTTCGGCCTCGCCGGCGAGACCGGTGTCTGTGTGTAGGTGTGTTTACGACTCGTGACGTCGTTGTCGGTGTTGGTGTTGGTGTAGTGTCATGGTCCAGGAGGACGGACATCGGGTCGGGTGGGTCGAGCAGTACATGCCGCGGACGGCGGCAAGTACGGCAGTTCGACGATCTGAGGGACCAGGACCAGGGTCGGGGTCGGGGGCACACACGATAAAGATAACCTGTAGTATGGGTAACCAGACAACTGATATAAATACTTTTTTTTTGTAATACGTCCTTACATAGATTAATAACACCCAGAACAAGGACGCACAGACAATTTAATGTACACAAATTTTTATCATTTGTGACAAGATGTCTAACCAGGAGACCAACGGGTCCGTTATTAAAATTGACCTACTGTTTCACTTGTACAGTGAACATACTGGAAGTCGCTTGTGGACAAATGACAAAAGACTTGGTGGTTTCAGAACGTCGACGACACAGATTTACGGTGCAGAAAATCTTGTCGAGCTTCCATTTCAATGAACCGTTAAAAGCGATTTACAACCAAAACCGAGTTGCTGTGATTACTCCAAGGCTAAGATAATAATCTTAATGCGTTTTAACCCTGCGATCCGGTATTACGAGCGATCATTCTTGGTTTTTGTTTTCGCGATAAAAAGTCGTGTTCGTTCCTCAGCAGGTACTTATTGAGCCTACACTATCAGTTGAACTTTCGCAGCTTGGTAAAAATGATGCACAGACACAGTGGCGGACTAAGCCTGTCAGGGGCCCGGGGCGGCAAAAAGTTATGAGGCCCCCCGGTCAGAGAGTGATGTATTTTTATCCCAGAAATCGGGTATCCCAGAAAAAGGGGTATGTTTTTTGAGAGTATGTCTGTGTGTTTGTCTGTTTCTTTGGCACGGCCTACAGCCTAAATGGCTCAATGGATTTTGACTTGTGATATGTCGTTAGATTTGTGTTAGTTGTGCTAGTGAAATAAATGCTTTACAGGATGGACACGTTGTAAATGTCAACAGACAATATTTTCGTAAATTTATAGTAATATTCTTCTACTTAGTCGTGACTTCATGACTAAGGGACGTGACTATGCAGACTTGCCACCACTCGTCTCTAGGCTGTTCGATCTTGAGCTCCATGTATTCTTCCCGTAGCGTCGCTCTCGTAACCGCTTTGACAGTGTCTGCCCATCGCATCGACATGCATCCTCTGCTTCTCTTGCCATCCATTTGGCTTATCACGATAAGCCTCTCTAGGCTGTTCCGTTTTATCTTGCCCTTGTGGTCAAAGAAGTTGACGACACGTCTAACGCAGACATGACCCATGCCCCCACCGACTTTCCGGTCATATGGGCAGAATCGCGAGAGATGCTCGCGGTGGAAAGTCGCTCTTTGATATTATCATGGATAAATTTATCCATGATATTATTAAGCTCTTCGAGATTAGATGCATTAGTGCGATGCTTGGTCTACGATTTGCCTAGCATTCTGCGCCAACACAACATTTCCAAGTCATCAACATCCAGTTTCAGAAGTATATAAAAAGATCGAGAAGACCAGAGTACGCATTAATTTGATTTAGAAAGAAGATTCTTCAAAACCATTTTATAAATTTTTCATCAATCCTCAATTTTTCAAGAAGATCGGCCTGTTTCTTTTTCGAAGATCAATCAAGATTATTAGTTAGGTGTCATCGGTGAAGCGGATATCGTTCAGTAGGGTCCCACCAATCCGGATACCTCCCTCCCAGTCCTCTTAAACGGTACGCATTATATGTTCACCGATTATATTAAAGAGCTGTTGTAATAATACGCAAACTTGACGCAAACCTCGTTCCGTCTAAAAAGATCCTGAGTCTGCAGCGCAAGATGGCCGACCGGGTCGCTATAAGGGTACCGTAATGTCATGTATGAGGGGAAACAGTCCTGGCGCGCTTTCAGGATCAAATAACTTCAGTCGGAGGTGGATAAGGCACGCACTTGAACAATTACGCTCATGGCCTTCTGATGAGCGTACGAAAGCAAAGGGAGTTGTCAGTGTTGTCCTGCCAGTCTTCGAAGTCCAGATATAGATTTACATAGATAATGCAAGTATCACGATTTGTATTGAAACCAAGAAACTTATGAACCAAGTTTTTAACACCTTCTGTGACGTCACGGTCGAATTTAGTGACGGAATTCCAAACCTATTCAAAGACACCGATGCCCCGCCAATGCGCCGCCGATTTCTTTTAGTTTTTGCGGCCGACCGGCTGCAAGGCTGCAACAGCAGACGCGCGCGGACTGTAAGTTTTCCAACCCCGGCGTTTCATCGGGGTTCGGACACGCGAAAGACATGCATTTGCGTTATCTATGTAAATATCTGTTCTTCGAAGCCTGGCTACGACAGAAACGTGAGCGAATAACCTGTAGACTCAGAGAATCTGGGTATGTGTGTTACAGTGATTATCTGAGTGAGATAGGGTGAGGGTGACAACGACTTGCCATCATTGAGGTGGGCCCGGGCTTCCACCCAACACGCACCATAAGTATCTTCTCTTATCTTAAGCCTCTTTCAACCATTATGGTGTAGGCCACCGTCATTTTCCTCCATTCCGATCTTTTTTGGGCTTTACTATCCAGTTTTTGCCCGCTACCCTTGAGATATCGTCCTTCCAACTCATTTGCGGTCTCCCTACTGGCCTTTTTCTGTCCCCAGGTCTCCACTCCAGTACAGTCTTACACCACGACTCCGATTTTCGGGTGATGTCACCAGCCCATTTCCACTTCAAACTTGCTATTCTATTGGCAATGTCGGCGACTTTACTTTGTTTGCAAAGCCATTTGTTTGTCGTATAGGTACAGGCTTTGTGTGGTAAGGCGGCAGGCATTGCTACTTTTTGCCTAATAGCACCACAAGTATACTATGCGTGTAAATTAGAGCAGCGGATCCACGTCAGCCAGATTGGACACGACCAGACCACTCTCTGTCGGCAGTAGTATCTACTATATTGGCAGACAGTCCTTCTGTAAGACAGTCATGCTCCAGAAGAAGGAGACCAAAGAAACGAAGACGATGCGTCAAGCCGGTGGTGCAACTCGCATGGCCAGGGACCAATAGAAATGTGACTAGGTATCCTTTGCCTTAAGGAGGCACTTGTGTTCTTGGCATAGTATCATAATTAATCAGCCGGCGATGTGCTACCCTATCTCTCTCTCTCTGCCAATCGGTCCCTCATTACTGAGGATCGTGACTCCGCTGTGCACACTCATGTATACGTATTAGCTGTGATCCGCCTCCATTGAACCCGATCTTCTGCCAGGTGAAGGGTAGAGTTGACAGATCGCTCCAGTATCTCAGAGATCTGGTTCGACCACCGCTTTACACAACGTCCTCTTGGCCGCTTTCCTTCAATTTTTCCTGTCAACACTAGTTTTTCTAAATTAGGTGGATCTCTTCGTGCAATATGTCCAAAATATTGCAGAATTCTAGACTCGCATATTGTTGACAGTCTTGGCATACGTTCAAGGCATAGCTCTTGTAGCAAGGTATCGAGATGTTCGTACGAAAAGCCATCCAAGGTACCCTCAACATACGTCGCCAGCAACACATCTCAAATGCGTCGATTCTGTGCTTATCTGCTGCTTTGATGGTCCATGACTCCGATCCGTACAAGAATATGGAAAAGATCAAAGTGCGCACAAGATGAATTTTTGTTCGCCTGGTAATATTCCTATCTTTCCATATCTTGCTGAGTTGTGTCATCGCTGTTTTAGAAACTCCAATGCGATGACGAATCTCACGTTCGCAGCTACTATTGTGAGTGACTACGGATCCTAGGTACTGAAACTTCTTCACTTCATCATAGTCCTTCAACAGATTTGTATTCTGTAGCGATGCGAAACGGTCGACTATCATTAATTTTGTTTTGCTCTTGTTAACAGCAAGGCCACCATTTCTAGACTACAACTTTCTAAACGACCCATTAGTGTCACCATTTCTTCCATAGAACTTGCAAATAAGGTGGTATCGTCGGCATAACGCAAATTGGTTATTTTAACTCCACCAATTTTTATGCCACCTTCCCATCCATGAAGGGTCTTGCGCATGATATATTCCCCATAAATGTTGAATAGGATGGGTGAGACCCTACATAAACCTACCATACATAAACTTATAATTTAATTTGTCAATTTTGTATAACGGGTGTAAGGGACATCGTACCGAAAACCGATACCAGGGATCCAGAACACGATTCTGAACATCCTAGTGTTGAAATTTTTCATCAGCTTTTTCATGAATTTCCAAAAAAAAAAACACTTTTTTTTTTAAATAAAATTAGTATAACATCATTATTGGTATAATAATAAAGCCTAATTTTAATTTAAAAACAATTAATTAATTATTTGTGTTTTTATTTTATTTTTATTTATTTATTCTTTATTCACAAAAAAAGTGCATAGGCAATGAATTAATAGGCAATTAACTATTATTATTTTAGAAAATTAGCAATGTAATTTGAAAAATAAACATTATTCCGCATATATTCATTACATGCTCGAAAATTAATAAGTTAGTCATTTGTCATTTACCATTTAAATGGTTACTGTAATGTTGTAACGGACATTATTTGACGTCTTATAATTTTTTTTTTCGGTACGATGTCCCATACACCCTGTATATTACACTTCATTTACAAATCACTAATTGATTGATTGGGTTATCATTCTACAGAGTAAATTTTGTGTAAATTCCCTGCTGAATAGACCATAGGCACTACAGCTACATTGTAGGTACATTTATATTTTGGTTACGTGCATCACGAGGCCCCCAACTCCAAACTGTCTAATAATCACCACACATAACATTATGGCTGTCTTTGAGATTAAGGGGACGTATCGGATTATTTCAACCAAAATTTAAGAGTTCCGACTTCCGATGCACACACTTAGTTGTCTCATATCAATCTAAATGCAATTGTCATGGACTAACAGGATCTGTGCGCTATAATCTAAGTATGGTAATAATCTCTCTAATACGTAGTAGGTACTGAAATACCTCAAAGATTAAAAATAAGTTTTGGCGATTGGAGGCCCCCCTGGACCCGAGGCCCGGGGCGGACCGCCCCCTCCGCCCCCCCGTTAGTCCGCTACTGCACAGACATTGATTTGTTTATCTTGTACAACAATCTCTAACAAAACATAATTCTCGTATGCTACATGTCTGACCCTATTATAAGAACATATTATCATGATAAACAGTTGAGAGTCGACAACTGCTGAACAAAGGAATCCCCCTTAGAAGGGAGGGGTTGCCATAATCCACACGATTGGCAGGCGTCTTGGAGATCGCAGTATAGATGGTAGGTAATCCAATGGAAAGACGCTGCTGCCCGTCTTCTTGCTTTCCCTTTGATGCCTCTTTCGGACTCTTACGGATGGGAGGGGACACCCCACGGGATAAGAATGTATATATATAATCCTTATTCGTGAGAACGCAATGGTCAATCATATAAATAACTAGCTGACCCACGCAGCTCCGCCTGCGCTATTTTTATGTTAACTAAACTTTGAATAACAGACATTCGCATCGAATACATAACCTCATTTTTTATAGTCGGTTAAAAACTGGGACCCACTTTTTACTTGCTCTCCGAAGCACGGACCCGTTTAGTTCAAATGGCGTTAAGCGGTCACCCATCTCTTTAATGACCTTACCTAACGTTGCTTAACCAGATCGATTACAAAACCTTGATAACAACTCTCTATGAGTGTTCCCTTACTAATATTTATTATATTATAAAGAAAAATTGATAAAATCGGACCAAGCGTATAACCAAGTACCCGTTTTGACTTTAATCCCCTCTCCCAAAAGAACCGTGCTAGATTACGGGATAAAAAGTATCCTATGTCCTACCTCGTAGTAAGATCTCAAATCATGCCAAGTTTCATTTGAATCCATTCAGTAGTTTCGGCGTGATGCTCAGCCGTGATACAGACAGACAGACAGACAGACAGACAGACAGACAGACAGACAAAAATTAAAAAAATTACATGTTCGGCCTCAGTATCGGTTATAGAATGCCCTCCAAATATAATTTTCAAAATATCTTCAATGTACAGAATTGGACCTGTTACAGTTTTATTATAAGTATAGATTTAATTAACCAAAATGGCGGCGATGTGGTTCGCCACCCATCACGTCTCGTTTCTCACGGAGGCGAAAAGCGGCCCTTGGGCTCTGCCTACCCCTACGGTAAAAAGGCGTGATTTTATGTATGTATGTAAGAATTTTATAAACGACTTTGAAAAAACACAGGTGTATGCACTGTCTACGTCTACCGCATGTAAACATATCAGTATTCTAGTATGAAGAGCACTATAGCTGGTTAAATTATCAGTGTCGGGAGACTGTTTTTCGATACCCCTAACCCCCCTAGGAGCCTACTCCTAAGGCATTCGGGCAAAAAATCCAATTACTTTTGCTATTTTTCACTATTTGAAAAAGAATCATCAATTAACAGGAGCGACGATGCGAATAATTTATAACGATTAGGAACAGACAGGGTTTAAAATATTTTCTATCACAGCTGAAATCAATACTTATATAGATCTGGAGAAAGCGAAGCTCACAGATTCTTCGCGCGATAAATTTCGAAATGAGGAAATTGACCGAACATCCAAAGCCACCGATGTAGCTCTCAGAATCTGCAAGTTGAAGTGGAAATGGGCATAACAAATCGCTCGAAGAATCGATAAATGATAAGGTAGAAATGTTCTCGACTGGTGATAATGAACCGGAAGACCCCGCGAAGGCAGGCTCCTAGTAGGTGAACTGATGACATTGTGCGAGGCGCAGCCTGCGAATCACAGGCAGCCGGTGCGGTGTATCATCATCATCATCATCAGCCGGAAGACGTCCACTGCTGAACATAGGCCTCCCCCTTAGAACACCACAATGAATGATAATTGGCTATTTGCATCCATCGGTTACCTGCGACGCGCACAATGTCGTCTGTCCACCTAGTGGGATGCCTGTCAACGCTGCGTCTTCCGGTTCATGGTCGCCACTCGAGAACCTTTCTTCCACATCGGTTATCGGTTCTTTGAGCGATGTGGCCTGCCCATTGCCACTTCAACTTGCAGATTCTGAGAGCTATGTCGGTGACCTTAGTTCTTCGGCGAATCTCCACATTTCGGATTCTGTCGCGCAAAGAAACTCCGAGCATAGCTCTCTCCATGGCTCACTATGTGACTCTGAACTTCTCTAAAAGGCCAGCCGTTAGAGACCACGTCTCAGTACCATATGTCATCACTAGCAACACACACTGGTTAAAAACCTTCGTCTTCAGGCACTGCGGTATAGATTCCCGAACGCTGCCCATCCGAGTTGGATTCTTCAGGCGACCTCTTTGTCGAAGTTGGACCGACCTAACTGGATAGTTTGTCCTAGGTATACGTAGTGGTCAACAACTTCCAGTGTATCGTTCCCAACAACTACCGGTTCGGGTGTAACATGGACATTAGACATGAACTTCGTCTTGTCCGTGTACCATGTTCATGTTGGTGCTGTGTATGCAAATAGACAATTGTCGTTCACTGTGGCGTTTTAAGGTGGAGACGTATGTTCAGTAGTAGACGTCTTCCGTTTGATAATGATGATGACATAGATTTTTTTTTTGTTTTTTTTTTTTGTTATTTATTTATTTATTTATTTATAAACTCTTTATTGCACACAAAGATAGTAATAAATGTACAAGTTTAGCAAGTATAAAAAGTACAATGGGCGGTCTTATCACTCATGGCGATCTCTTCCAGACAACCTTTGAATGGACAGAATGAAAATATATTAAATGCAATGGGCAATCGTGGTGCAACAAACTATATAAGTAAACTAAACTTAAACTACCTTCTTAAATAAGAATATAATTTACATACTAATACTTAAATAATTTCTAGGATAAACTAATACATAACATATTATATATAAATACAAATTAGAAACAGATACTGACAGAATTAAATTAGAATTAATAATACAATTAGAATGAAAGGGACAGATAGTGTTCCTTTAAAAGAGATTTGAAGGAAATGACAGGAGTTGCTTGTCTTATTGGTGTGGGTAACGCATTCCACAAGCGTACGGCTTTAACCATGTAAGACTTATCTAAAAATATTGTGGAATGCGGTGGTATTTTCAACTCGAGAGTTTCAGATGATCTCAGGGATCGCGTATGTGTCTCATGTAAGAAACTAAAGCGTTGTTTAAGATACGACGGAGAAGAGGGATTGAAAAGAATTTTATATAGTAGTAAGAGAATGTGAGTATTCCGGCGATAGCGAATTGGCAACCACTTGAGCTTATCACGAAATACTGAGACATGATCATATTTACGAAGTCCAAATATGAATCGTATACAGAAATTTTGGAGACGCTCAAGTTTATTAAGTTGTACTTCAGTTAGATCAGGATAGCTGGCATCGGCATAGTCAAGAATTGGAAGAAGAAGAGACTGTGCAAGAGTCGTCTTAGTGGAAATTGGAAGGAAGTTACGAAGTCTTCGTAAGGATGCTGCTGAAGCAAAAATTTTGCGACTGAGCTCCTTCAACTGATGATCCCAAGATAAAGTTTTGTCAATGTAAACGCCTAGATTTTTCACAACATCCTTGTATGGTATAACGGTTCCGCTAAACACAATTTTAGGAAGTTGCAGCCAGTTAATTTTAGAAACCATTTTAGAACTGCCAATGATAGTGACCTGGGTTTTCAAGGGATTAATTGTAAGACCATGTGCTTTACTCCATGTACAAATCTGAGATAAATCTCTGTTTACAGCATTAACAGCTTCCGTCAGATCTGCAAATGGCGCTTGAAAATAAATTTGAAGATCATCTGCATAAAGGTGATAGGATGAAGATAGTTGTTTAGAAATAGAGTTTATAAATATTGTGAAGAGTAAAGGGGAGAGAACGCCGCCCTGAGGTACACCAGCAGATGTTTCACACCAAGAAGACAGTACATCTTCTATTCGAGTGCGCTGCCGGCGGCCGAACAGGTAACTTCGAAACCAGTCAAGCACCGTTGGAGATATGTTCAGAGAGCGCAATATGTGAAGTAAGACATCAAAATCAACTGTGTTAAATGCATTGCTAAAATCTAGTAAAACAAGCACTGTCAGTTTGCCGTTTTCCATACCGGTGCGGATGTCATCCGTGATATGAACCAAGGCTGAAGTAGTACTATGACCGGGACGGAAACCTGATTGGAAAGGATTTAAAAGATTATTTACAGTAAAGAATTTACTTAGCTGATTAAGAACTAGCCGTTCAAGGACTTTAGATAGAAATGGAAGAATAGATATGGGACGAATTTCTGAAAAGGTTGAGGGATTTGGCACCTTGGGTAACGGGGTGACTTGAGCATCTTTCCATATAGTCGGAAAGACACCACTGGATAACGAAAAGTTTAATATATGACTAAGAACAGGAAGGATCAGATCAAGGATAGGACGAATCATATCACGGCTGACACCATCACCCCCAACTGCATTGGATGTAATTGATAAAATACTCTTCTGAATATATATCATCATATCACTATCAGTGAATTGCGTGAAGACAAATTGAGAATAATTAGGAGCAGGAAGCGATAACAGATGTTGTAGCGTACAAGCTTTAACCGAGCTATCAAAATTGGACGAAGCCGAGAAGTGTTTATTTAAAGAATCAATGCTGAAATGTTTGGGAACCGTGTTTATTCGTGATTTTCCAACTCCTAGTTTTCTTAGAAACTTCCAAACCTTTGCGGGATCTCCATTTTCCACGGAACTATGAATGTGGCGGCGTTGAGCTTTCCTACATACCTTATTACAGTGATTACGAATTGTAACAAACTTGTCCCAATTACTTGGAGTTGACCGTCTCTTGAATTTGCTCTTAGCCAAAGCCTTTTTTGCTAAAAGAGTTTTTATATCATCTGTTAGCCAGGGAGACGGAAGATGTTTTACCTTGATTGAGCGAATCGGCGCATGTACGTCGTATATATCTAATAGGCGTTTATTAAAGAGATTAATTTGATCATCAGTAGATAGTGAAGAAAAAATGGGAGTCCAATCTATGTTACTGACATCCTTACGAAGTTCAACAAGATCGATAGCACGATAATTACGTTGCTTAAAAATTTTTACCTTGTTCTTTGGGGGCCGTACCGTATAGGACATGTACAGTAAGTCATGGTAAGAAAAGGCATCGGCTGAACACTGACCATGTTTAGCAACATGTTGGGAAGAGGAAACTAATATGAGGTCAAGTAATGATGGAGTGCAATTGGGAAGGTGATGAGTGGCATTGAGTGGAAGAATAAATAAGTTATTGGATTCTACGACAGAAGAAAATGATGCAGAACGAGAGTCATTTTTTAGAATGCATGTGTTGAAGTCACCCATAATGATAGTATGACTGTATAAAGACACCAACTTCTCTAAAAGATTGTCAAGGGAGGAAAAGAAATTAATGCGTAAAGAGGGACAGTAGTAGACACCAAGAAGGACTTTGGTGTGGTTCATATCGACCTCTACAAAGAGATGTTCACCAGCATTGACTGGTGGTGGCTGTGGCGACATATCAACAATTGTGTAAGGAATATGTGATCTAAGATATATGGCAACACCGCCACCACCGCCAACCGCACGATCATTCCTAATAAGTTGGTAGCCGGGCAACGTGTAGGATAAAGTAGGTAGGCATGGTTTTTGTTTTCGGAGAAACCTTCAATATGTCTCCAGGATCCTGTAGGAGGTCAACCGGGGTATGTTGGATTCTTACCCACTAAAACCCCCGTGGTTGTCGCATCAGCACATGAGATCAGGGCTCTTCGATGGGATCTGATTCTGTGGATATTCCTCAGTGCTTGCCCTTAAGCCCTGAACTCCCCGGGAACTTGTCATGGTGCTTATGATGTCGGGGGTCGCGACCCTTCTCGGAGTCGCCACCATAGATTACAAAGATCTAGGCAACAATGGACTAATAATTAATATATTATCTTATAAATTTTACAAGTTAGTCTCTTATTATCTAGTCTAACAGTTCCAAGGGCTTCTAAAATAAAATATTCATAAAAATATTATCTGCTTTTAAATTCCTATTCAATGAACAGTTAATTAAATGAAAAACGTTTTATAATAAGTTAATTAGAAATCACCGCCGGGCAATATAGCCAGGAAACCTATTTCCCATTATAGTCGGCGAACGACATGGCCGGGACAATTAGATCGTATTTCAGTATAATGGTATTGAGGAGTCGTTGTTCACAGTTAACTGCGATCTTATAGTTCTTCCCGTGACCACCCTTCGTTATACGGCAAACTTTTCCAATTATTATATTGAATTAATGGAAATTTCGTGAAATTATGCACATTACGGGGGACTTTATTTGTTTATCTTCGGCGTCTTTTGTTTTGATAGTTACGGAAGTTTCACGCCATTTATTGTTAGCAGTATAATTAACTGCTAGGGATACTTATTTTTTTTTTGTTTTTTAATAATAACTACTTACTACTTACTTTTGATTTACTAATTTACATTAGTAAATCAAAACCAACAGCATAAAAACAAAATCTACTCTTGTCCAGCTAAAGTGAACTTCACATAAGCCAATTACAGGTTTACCCAGAGTACTAAGATATACTAATAGTTAGTAGGGAATAATGGGACTAACACTCATAACGAATTAATGATCATTATCAATTTAGCTGTATGCTAAAAACATAGAGTTTA
Source organism: Furcula furcula (assembly GCA_911728495.1). NCBI lineage: Eukaryota > Metazoa > Arthropoda > Insecta > Lepidoptera > Notodontidae > Furcula > Furcula furcula. Next base: position 11,172,224 of record OU452250.1, read on the forward strand.
TATATTAAGAATAGAGTACGCGTTTGTCTATGGTCCCCTTAGACAAAGCGTAGGCTGATTTTCCTCTAAGAGGCAGGTGAGGCGGTATAGTACATATTGTCGTGTACCTGTAGCCCGATTCTCGTAATAACAAACAGTCCAAATATCGTTGACGTTTTGTTGTCGTTCGATCGAAGTCCTATCCAAAATCGGTATTCTCGTAAACCATATACGTAGTTCGATAGGACTTCAACTCAATCGGATCGAAACTAAACGATTAGTCAACGATTCATTGTTCTGTACGTTTTGCTATTCCCTGATAGATGTTGTCTTAATCAATTTTTGGTCTTAGTAGGAATTTTGTGAGATGAGATAAGAGCTTAGGTTTTGGGAAATTCGGGGTTAATTCGTTTCCGTTCCCTCCACAGACATACTTATTGTATATTAATTAAAAAAAGAGATTTTCTCTATTTATTCGTTTATTCTATCTCTCTTACTCTAATCATATTTACCTTAAAACCCTCTCGCTCACACTATCATCGAATTACTCTTTTCACTCACAGCGTACGATCGTATTTTCGTCTCCCTCACTCTCAGCTCTTACATTCCGGCTTGCTTAGTGCTACATTCAATATCTCTAACATGCATAGTCGCGTTCGATATCCCATATCTTACATATTTATTTATATTTCGCCATAAAAGCTTTCTTTTTGAATTTCTTGCTGTGCAGACGAATTTAATAGTAAATACTTAAGTCCGTGATCATTTTAAAGTTATTTTATTACTTTGACTCGAACCACATGAATAAGAAAAGCAAAAATCGTCTCAACAAACCAACGTATGTTCAACGACTCTTGAATCGCAGAATTTGACGCTTGCTCGTTGGCATCCGAACGTCGTTTTCATATGAGAATACCATTTAGTAAACGATTGAGCGACCGTTATAATACCAGAATACGCACCAACGATAGTTCAATCGAACGACTTTTAAATCGTTGCCGTTGAAGTATAATCGACGGACGTGAATATAAAAAGTGTTTCAACGACTAAGTCGCTACGTTAACGTTATTGTTTTGATTACGAGAATCGGGCTACTGATATTTATGTATTTTGACGTTCTTACTCGTGGCTATATGTTCTTACTTGAATTAAGCATTCTATAGTACTTGTACTGATTCATATTCTAAGCATAAAAATAATCGTGCGCTCATGCTATAGAGAGATTATATACACATATAATTGAAACCGTTAACATTAACAAATGGAGTACTTACGAGTATTTAAATGGTTAGTAACACATTCAGTTCAATATTGAATAGCTTCTCACACAATTATTATTCTTCTAGTGAAATGTTTGTTAAAAATAACTTAATAAAAAAAAAACACGCTTAACAAGCGTAAATAATTGTTCTGAATTTTATCTCCCACCCCGAATAGCAGTCTTCATTAGGCGTGAAGTATTACGTTTTCGGTTTAGCAAGATAAATATATGGCGGGTCATCTACACGAACATTTGTCGCAAGTCAGCAATTTGTGGGGATGCGTGGTTTTCTTCATATACCCTCGGAGTAATCCCCGGGTGTAATTTGTCAAAATTTCAACGTATACAGCCGGGGCGGGCGGTCGGTCGAGCCGCACGCCGCGCGTAAGCCCTGTTGATAAACTCAATGTATTATTTTATGTCACGGGCCGGTGTTAACATCATGGTATAAGAGTACACTATCTTTGTATTTTGGGAGAACGTGAGATTCTTCCTTTCTATTTGTTCACACTTTTGGAGTGCTCCGAAACTATTCTAAATCAGAAAGAATATCACGTAAATATGTCGTTTCTATAAACCGACTGTCAACCGCTTTCTTGATTTTTTTCAGGTTGGAAACCTAAGGTTGAATTCATAAATAAGTTATGCTTAACTATAAAATTCATACATACTGAAATAAATTAATAATTCATTCATACATATTCATATATTCATACATATTTTCCTTGTGCAAGGACGGTTCCAGGTAGGTACCACCGCATTGTTAGATTTCTGCCGGCAAGCAGCAGTGTGTAATCATTGCTGTGTTCCGACGTGAAGGGCACTGTAGCTGGTGAAATTACTGGACACAAAGACTTAATATCCAATGCCTTAAGGGTTGGCAACGCACTAGTGATTCTTCTGGTGTTGCTAGTGTCTATAGGTTGCGGTGACTGCTTACCATCAGGCGGGCCGCACGCTTGCTTGCCACCTTGGCTGTATAAAGAAAAAGTATACTGAAATAAGTCAATAAGTTCTAATATCATTGGATGTATGTACATACATATAATAGGTAATATACCTACATACATAGGTAAGGTAGGTGTTAAACATTACTCACCCTTTATTTTCCTCATTCTTTCAGGGTTTTCTCAATTGACGCCGCGTTGTGATCCGGTGGTATCTTTCAAAGCAAATCTTTGAAATAAATATTTTCATTTGAAAAACTAATAGATCTTAATTGTACACTTAATTACAAGTAAATTGTAAGGGAAAACAGCAGACGTGAATTCCGACTTCGATATTAGTTGAAACTATGTATGTAGAGAAAATTGAGATGATATATTTTTAATGACCACGTGACATCTTTATTTACATAATAACTAAATGATCACGTTATATCAAAATATCATCACTCTTTATTTTAATATTACATACAAGAATAATGGACTCATTATTGCCAGGTTTTAAATTACTTAAAAATTAAATATTTTTAAAGTAAATTTTATAATCATTGCACACTATTTTAGACTGACACACATATATATTTTAACACGTTAAACGCCAAGTGTCCGGCACACAGTGGATTTTTCTATTGTAATGTGACCGGACGGCAGTCAAAGGCTTAATGTGTATTAAACATGGATATGAAAATATCTCAACTAATTTACTATCACAGAAAACTAAACTATTGTATTTTATAGATCGCAATAAATCTTCTGAACAAAAAGAAGAGCGCTACAGGAAAAATATCGGTGGAAATATTAAAAATCGTCTGTGAACCAAGAGTAATGTGTCACAAAAATTCAATGCTGCCATGAATCGTCGCAAAGCACTTAATAAAAGAGGAAAATATACTAAAAAAAGTTATTGTCCGAATTCTTGTGAATTCTGCTTGGCAGCGTTGCTATGAGCCAAAAGTTATTCGGTCCAGTGTTTATTTCACTGGCGGAATAAACACGGGAACGCAACGGTTGAATTTAATTGAGTGTAATGTACTTATTTGCATTTTTCATCAGTTTCTTTTGAGAGAATTCCTCTCGCAAAAATGCTAAGGAAGTAAAACAGAATTGAACTAGCAATTTCCTGCGACTACGCCCGCTATTATTTGTTTTTTTTTTCATACAAAGTTTATAATAAATAGTATAAATATATTCGCGAAACACGGATCTGTTTATTTTATTTAGAGAGTATTTTTAGTAAGTTTCAAGTCGATCGAACCATAAAATCTAAATTTAATTTTATTTTATTTTAATTTAATTTTTTACCATTTTTATACAAATGAAAACACCCCATTTCACCCCTTAAGGAGTGGAATTTTCAAAAACCCATTCTTAGTGGATGCTTTAAGAAAAACCTATTGTCCAAATTTCAGATTTCTGGCTGGTTTGGCCTGTGCGTTGATGAATCAGTCAGTTATTCAGGATAAGTAATACAATACAATACAAAATACACTTTAATGCACACCATAAGATACATTTTTAAATTACATTAGTAGGACATCTTAGTGTTACAATTCTAGGCGGTCTTATCGCTAAAGCAATAATTTTATATGTATAGAGATAGATATTGACGAATCTTCTGCATTCCCTTCATTTTTAATTGTGCTTGGTAGGCAGTTGAATTTCTGCAGGTATACTAAAGACTATTAAAGTATAACAGAGTCAGTTGTTTTATTTTTTATAATTGTGAAGTAAATATCCTACAAAAAAGCCGCTCTCTAACAAAAGGAGACCAAAAAGAAATGTGGGTTGTGTATGGATAATATGCTCCGCGAGATGATGACGGATGATGGTCCGAAGCCCCCAGCGGTTGATTTTGGAATGTTCTATTTATAAACATGTAGCGCTGAAACTTCACTAGCGTGATTCAGGAATATTCGTGAAATGTCATGTTTACTGTCGAGTCACATGTTAGTCGCCACAGGATATCTAACCACTACACCGAATGACGCGAATACTGCTACATAATGTTATATTTACATGCTACTTCCTCTCTTCTACTCGTATAAATAAACTAATGTACCTGTCAATCCGATCGCGGAAATAGATGCCTAAGTAAACCCGTCGAATAAATATTTAATCTCATATAGCCTATTAAGCCGATAACTCTCATATTATATGAAGAAACGATATTTTGAGCGCAGAAATAATCCCATCGGCATAAAAATAAATATGTCCGCCGGGCGCACCCTGGACAATTAATTAATTAAAGATCGTGCTGATTTACCAATCATTTCAGTACAGTAAATAAACACTTTAGTATAATTATGTTGACACACAATGGTGGGCACATTCGATTTATATAATAAAGCTACACTTTTACGATTTATCTGCTGAAAAATTTATATTATAATATTGTCTCAGTTGTTGTATGTTCATGTCCCAGAACTCCGTTTACGGGAAAACCAGATGCAGTAACTCTGCAATTTTCAAAATGTTACAAGTCACCCTCATTACACTCCGAACCAAATAAGCTTGAAGGCGATTACAACTTTATTATGCAGTCATAAAACACCGCTGTATAGTTGACCGTTAACGCGGCAGCAAAAAAAGGTTGGTAATACAAAGTTGTTTTTGCTGACGCGTCTAGTTGACAACGTATGCGTTATGTAGTTATGGAGCCGCAAACGAACTTGTAATCGCCTTCAAGCTTATTTGGGATGGAGTGTACGTACGTAAATTAACCCTTAAAATTAATTAACCTTTAAATAAGTTAATTAAATTAATTAATAAATTAAATTTATTAACCTTCAAACTTCTTTCAGGTGCCTACAGATAATCCGGCAGATTACTGCAAAATGTATAGGTAGTTTAACGTACAAGAAATTTCAATTAGGTAAAGCGCGGGGTTCCGACCCCCGTCCCCGTGAGCACCGTGACAGGTTCCCCGGGGGCTACAATGCGCCCCCTGGCGTCGGGCTCAAAGGCAAGGCACAGAGGGACCCCTGGCGCAGATTCCTCCGTAGAGCCCTGGGGTCCCCTCTCATGTGCCGATGCGACAGCCGCGGGGGTTTTAGTGGGTAAGAATCTCACATACCCTGGTCGAGCCCCACAACTCCCGGGGACCTTTTGAAGGTTTCCTCCCCGAAAAAAGGGACCTACCACCCTAGTAGACCAGATGAAACAGAAAATACTTATAACAAAAACTATAGTGGCGGCAGAGTAAATATCTACGCTATGCAATTATACGGCAGTCCATTGTAGGATACCATAAAAATACTTTTTGGGAGAAATCTCATTAAAAGAATAGCGAATGCGTAAAATTCGCAGATAATTCCGAAAGTTTGGAATTCATCCCGCGAGAGCAGTTGCACAGTTTTTATCGTCGAATGTATTTACTGTTGGTTCGTGTATTACATAAAATCGGGCCATAAAGTGAATTAGGTTAAAAAAAAGATATATCTAAATAACGACTTATTAAAAACAAGTTTTTGTAGAAAAAAAATATTTTTCCAGTCAAGCTTTTATAAAATACGTCAGTGGTACGGTAAGCTGATCAAAATGAGTCCAAACACCATCAATCTACTGTAACTTACTGAGGACTTCAGTTGCCTGCCTTCCGTCTCCATCATCAGATCAGCTTGCTGTCACCATATATTGTATTGTCATCAAAGATTGACAGACATGCAAATTTTTAGTTCAGTCGCACATCGGGAAGTGGGTCAAATTTAACTTGCAATATTTGATTACAGACAACGGGACAGGTGAAAGTAAATAAAAACTTGTAAAAACTGGTCACCGGTAACAAATAAAACCTTATCATAATCATCATCATCATCAGCCGGAAGACGTCCACTGCTGAACATAGGCCTTAGAACGCCACAATGAACGATAATTGGCTATTTGCATCCACCGGTTACCTGCGACGCGCACAATGTCGTCTGTCCACCTAGTGGGAGGCCTGCCAACGCTGCATCTTCCAGTTCGTGGTCGCAACTCGAGAACCGCTCTTCCCCAACGGTTATCGGTTCTTCGAGCGATGTGACCTGCCCATTGCCATTTCAACTTGCAGATTCTGAGAGCTATGTCGGTGACCTTGGTTCTTCGGCGAATCTCCACATTTCGGATTCTGTCGCGCAAAGAAACTCCGAGCATAGCTCTCTCCACGGCACGTTGTGTGACTCTGAACTTCACACAACAAATAAAACCTTATGGGATATAAAAACTTTTATTTCCAAATTACATTAAGAAGCCCTCAAATTAATCCAGAATAGTTTATTTATTTAGATTATTGAAGCAACAATAAATTTTCTTTATTGTAACTTATAACTTGACAAGCTAAAATGTTTAGCCATAGTGGTGTGGTCCTGGTGTAACCTTTCTCGAGCAAAACAATTGAGTATACAATTTATGATACAATAAGCCATGGGGCAAAGTAATCCAAATTTACAAAGTGATTTAAATTTTCGATAGCGTAATTTATGAAGAAGATTCATTCTTAGACATCGCGTAGTTGTATTGTTAGATAAATCACTGCTCAACCCTTAGAAATTCGTTGGACCATCAAATTAGTATTCTAACATAATACGATATATTCAACTCTATACTTACTTATTATAAGCTGAATAAAATCTCATCTGATAGTAAACTCAAGTCGATAGGGACAAGGGAGGTCCTTGATGCATATTCTCATACATACTCGTACAATCCTTGGAAACAAGGTGCGCAGGTGAACCCTGGCTCGTACCTCTGATTTCTTTAATTAATAATGTGCGTTTCAGTGAAGGAAAATATCGTGAGGAAACATGCATGCCTGAGAAAGCCTAACTAGCTTTCGAATGACGTGTGAAATTCACCAACCCGCACTTGGCCAGCATGGTTAACTATGCCCTAAGTCCCTTCACCCTGAGGACCATGCCTAACAGTGGGGCATAAACAAGGGCTGGTATTATTATTATACCATTTATTAACTAATAAAACAATTTCTTACATGTTTAAATATAAATAACATAAATTACAAATACATTTAATATTTACATTGTTTATCTTTTTCCGCCTTCACGAGGTTCTCATCATGGGGAACAGTAACGTCTACAATCATTGCAAGATGCTCGGTGCGATCTATCAGCACAATATCAGATTTATTGGCGACAATAGTCCTGTCTGTGATGATAGATATTATTATTCCATTTATTTATTTTTAAAATATTTTTTACATTTTTAAATATAAATATTAAACACAAATACATTTAACAATGTAAAAAACACCTTCCATATTATTATTATTATTTTGTATTTTATGATAACACGGGCTTTTACACCCGGACTTTTAAAAGGCTTGCGTGGGGACGAATCCAACACGTAGAGGCCTGTTGGGAGAAATTAATGAAATAGAACACGCCTGCAAAAATCAACTGCTGAAAATAAGATATAAACAGCAGTTCACTTTGTCAGGTGTAGGGACTATTGTAAGTATGTGAAAAGATACATAGATTTTTTAAGTGAGCATTTGGTTGCCTGAACACTGGGCTATTGCAAAAGGCCGGGGTCACTTGCCATAATTAGTATACTAATTATATTTTGGCAAGCGGTGACTTGCCACTCACTACATCTAGTGAGTGGCAAGTCACCTGTTTAGTAGTAAGTAGTGGGCTCTAAATATGGCCGTCCGCTAGAGACGACAGAGTGCAACACCGGTGTGAGCGGCTCAGGGGTGTCGAGAGGAGTGCTGCTCTTTCTCCGTAGTTACTCGCGGCGTTATGCCCTTTAACACTTCCACCCCAGGAGCATACAACTCCTCTCTGGACGGCCAATTAAGGCAAGCCAGAGCTGAGTCCTGCGGGCCCCCTTGGGTTTCCACTCGGCCGACGAAGACACGCCGAGGTGGGGGTCCTGACCGACTCTCTGGCATTCGGTCCGTGGTGTCGTTACGCACCAACAGCTCGCCACAAGCTGCTCTGCGGGCTTATTATTATTACAATTACAATTAGTATAGTATAGTATACTGTCAGACAATCGTTTGTACTCAATTGCATCGTAAGAATACATCGCAGCCTTATTTTTGAACCTAATTTTAAGGAGAAAAAACGTAGGTTCTACTCAGTATGCAAAACTGAATCCGTAAGTTTGAAAGTAGCGAGAAGGCAATTCATTTTTCTAGCGCCTGTCCTATATAATAAAGTAAATAAGAAGCTCGATATTTATTCTCTAACTCTACGAGAATGTAAATTGCGAATGACTAACTGGCTTTATAAGCTATCTTACGACCAAGTAGAAAACTTTATAATCCAATAACATAATATTTTAGTAGAAATAGAAATTAATCCTTCCCTTCCCAAACATAAACTTTACACACTAAATCACTCACTCACCCACACACACACACATACACACACACACAAATCATTGTGTACTGCATGCAATTTTTGTATTAATTAACTTTAAGTCATATTATTATTATCATCAAACATCTGTACTTACCTATTTGCTTATAAAAACAATTGTTGGAACGCTGCTGCCTGTCTGGAGGTGGGCGTTAATGGCTACAACACAGTTATTCAACTAATGTAGCTGTTATCGTTGTAATTTCTGTATACATGTTTTTTGTTCCAATAAAGATTATATTATTATTATTATTAGTTAGAAACATTATTAGGGCGCCTTTCGTAGCGCAGCGCGCTAAATATACGCATCAGTGTGCTTCTGACCCGCTGACACGATACGAGAGCATCACCAAACACTAATACAATAGCAGCCGAAAGACTTTCACTGTTGAATAAAGACCTCCCCCTTTGAAGGGAGGGGTTGCCATAATCCCCCACACTTGGTAACAACACAACGCCACTCCAAAATCATTATGCTGCGAGATTCTTTAAGGTGTTTCACCGGTCGCACTGGTGCATCCTGGGGCTCTATCATCAGCTTTCATGATGTTAAAATAATCTTACTTTTCCCGTAGGAAAGTGACGCAGATATACGCAACTTATAGCTCTGTTTCTTTCTCTCGCGAAAATAATATTTTAATTATACAGCTCTAACAGGTAGTAGGTAGGTTTCCCGTGGGCTGTCCGGGTAAGAATAGCACCCACCCATCTCTTCCCGTTCGGCAGTAAGAGGCGACTAAGGCAAAAACAAAAGGCCGGGCAGCAGCGTCTTTGTATTGTATTACCTACCACCTATACTGCGATGCCTAAGCCTTATAAGGCTCTACAGAAAGCCATCTGGTAGTCGTAGTAGGGAAGTAGGAATTGTTTCCGAGAAAAAAAAACCCAACATTATAAAAGAAGAAGGCTGTGTTTAACCAGACTGCTCATATTTTTAAGCGAGCGTGCCCGTACCCGGTGTATCCCGGCCACGGATTTGAATGTTATATCTGCAACGTCTCAGCCATTTAAAACTCGAGGGGAGAGTTGAATGGCATTCTGACACAGTTTTATACTTGCACAAACAATACGAACGGGTCTAGAATTGCTGGTTTAAATTTAACCCAGAAACGATTTGTTTTGGAATTCAACTTTACTTTAACTGCAGAATATGTACCTACTAGTAAGTCCATATTTAAGGCATCAATGATACTTTTTTCTGTCAATTCTTTAATATTATACAGCTGGACATCTCTATCAATCCTTAGATAAATATCTCCTCTTTTAAACCATGTGGGCCAAAAAAACAGCCCATCAACTATATATAAAGTTTATATAAAAATAATGTACCAATTAACGCATTTTGTATTCATGCTCGGTCTCACGGTTTCGAGAGTCATTACGAACCGTCTCGAACGCAGGTTTGATGACTTCCAGCCTCCCGAACAAGCCGGGTTCCGAAAAGGCTTTAGCACCGTAGACCACATACATACGCTCCGCCAGATTATACAGAAGACCGAGGAGTATAATCGGCCATTATGTCTAGCGTTTGTGGACTACGAAAAAGCCTTCGATTCAATCGAGACCTGGGCGGTATTGCAGTCCCTCCAGCGGTGCCACATTGACTATAGGTACATCAAAGTGTTGAAGTGTTTGTACAGCAACGCCACCATGTCAATCCGACTACAGGAAGAGAGCACGAAACCAATCCCATTGCAGCGAGGTGTGAGACAGGGAGACGTTATTTCTCCGAAACTGTTCTCAAACGCATTGGAGGACGTTTTCAAGCTCTTGGACTGGTACGGATTCGGCATCAACATCAATGGCGAATACATCACTCACCTTCGTTTTGCCGACGATATAGTCATTATGGCAGAGTCGCTGGAGGACCTCAATACGATGCTCAGCGACCTCAGTAGCGTTTCCCAACAGGTGGGTCTTAAGATGAACATGGACAAGACGAAGATCATGTCTAATGTCCATGTTGCACCCGTACCGGTAGTTGTTGGGAACGATACTCTCGAAGTTGTTGACCACTACGTATACCTAGGACAAACTGTCCAGTTAGGTCGGTCCAACTTTGACAAAGAGGTCGCCCGAAGAATCCAACTCGGATGGGCAGCGTTCGGGAAACTACGCGATATCTTCTCGTCCAAAATACCGCAGTGCCTGAAGACGAAGGTTTTTAACCAGTGTGTGTTGCCAGTGATGACATATGGTACCGAGACGTGGTCTCTAACGGCTGGCCTTTTAGAAAAGTTCAGAGTCACACAACGAGCCATGGAGAGAGCTATGCTCGGAGTTTCTTTGCGCGACAGAATCCGAAATGTGGAGATTCGCCGAAGAACTAAGGTCACCAACATAGCTCTCAGAATCTGCAAGTTGAAGTGGCAATGGGCAGGCCACATCGCTCGAAGAACCGATAACCGTTGGGGAAGAAAGGTTCTCGAGTGGCGACCACGAACCGGAAGACGCAGCGTTGGCAGGCCTCCCACTAGGTGGACAGACGACATTGTGCGCGTCGCAGGCAACCGGTGGATGCAAATAGCCAATTGTCGTTCATTGTGGCGTTCTAAGGGGGAGGCCTATGTTCAGCAGTGGACGTCTTCCGGCTGATGATGATGATGATGATGATGATGCTCGGTCTCACAAAATATTCGAACTCACCTTGAAAAGATTCCCCCTTAAATACGTTCTGTAAACATCGCACCGCAGAATTGTTTTCTTTGCTGTAGAAAAAAATACTTAGAGGTTCATAAAGTGATTCACTCGTATTTATTTACCCTTTTTTGGCTTAATGTATTATTTAGATTTAGATATTGCAAGCAAGTGTAGGTACTGGAGTACCTATACAAATGTTCTGAATGTATCTTCGTAAAATCCCATTATTTATTTTTAGAAACCCTACGTAATAATAAAAAAAGAAGATTGGTAGGTAGTTATACACCACCAAACCCCTAACATAGTACTTGTTAGGAATTAATTGCAAACGTTGCAATAATATTATAAATATATGGAAAGCTCTAGAAGTTTTATTAATAACAATATAAAGTACATGTGTTTACTTTATATCATGTATCAAGTACTAATTTTAGTCATAACAATCCTTGTTTATTAGAGATCATATTACCGAATGATCTAGAATACGTCTGATGACGAATGAGTCTTTATAAAAACTAATTGCGTAACTAAGAGAGATGCATTATATTTTTGTAATTCAAAGTGTCTGTATCACTTTTCAGTAATAAAGAGCATGCAATTCTGCTCTATTACAGTGTTTTAATTTCAAATAAAGTTTTTAAAAACACATAAACCGCTCCCCTAAAGTTGTTTGGCGCAGCCGGATCGAACGCCTCGGGCCGTAAAGCTGTTTGGCGCAGCCGGATCGAGCGCCTCGGGTCGTCACGTTATTTGGCGTAGCCAAAGCTAGCGCCCCGTGCTGATAAGCAACCGCGTCGCGAATTCGCGAATCAAAATCTTCGCATCGTGATATCGCGGAAGGCGTTCGTCGAACCAAAAAAATTCAACAACTGGAGCTATGATTAACCCGTCTGCAGGTTGGTACTGCTTGATCGTAGCGACCACATCGCTGATAGCTCTGAACCAGGGCCTTCAACTAGAAAAGATTAATAACAATCCTGGAATTTTGCCGATTAATATAGGACAAGCATTTAAGCAAGAAGATAAATGGACAATAATTAAGGTTTTAGATTTAAGTGAAATAATTTCAAGTTTAGATTTTAATATAAAGAAATACATAGAATTTAAGAAATTACTTTTAACTAATAATCAATTTAATCAAGAATTTTTAACAATAAGGAAACAAACAGAATATTCATTATTTATTACAAAAGAAAAATTTAAACAAGTTTTACCCACAGTAAATAATTATCATGAAAGAAGAGTCAAAAGAGGTCTTTTGAACCCTCTTGGTTCCCTAATAAAACTAATAACTGGAAATTTGGATCATGAAGATGCAAATCGATATGATAACTTAATTGCACAAATTAAAGATGATCAAATCTTAACCGATAAAAAAATAACAGTAATCTCCCAAATGTTGGATAAACTTATAAATGGGACTGGGACATTACAAGAAAATATTGAAATATTAGATACTAAATTAAGAATAATTCAAGAAGTTGTAAAGAAAATAGAAAGGAATGCGGTTATACCAATATATTCAACACATATTTGAATGATGTTTGAAATTTTTGAAAATAATTTTAGATCAATATTTATGTCTTTAAGTGAAATTGAAACAGCATTAGCTTTAAGTAAAATTTCTGTATTACATCAGTCAATTATTAATTCAACTGAATTGTTAACCATTTTGCAATTTATAGATAAGACAGATAATCTTATGTATCCTGCAACATTAAATAATTTAGTTAAATTAGAAAGAACTATGATTGTTAAAGCATATGTAAAAGGGGACCAGATAACATTTATTTTAGAGATTCCTTTAACGGATAATATCTCATACAACTATTTTAAACTCTATTTGTTTCCAATTTTCCATAAATCCTTAAATAAGACTCTTGTTATATTTCCTAAACATCCTTACCTTTTGGTGAAAGGCTTGAAATTTATACCAATTACACACCCGTGTGATGAAATTGAAGAAAATCATTATATATGCTCCGAAAACAACATTGCTCAGTATTCAATTAAAGATGTTCGAGTTCAACGAATTAAATACAATAGTTGGATAATTTTTACCAAGGAAAATTCCGTATTGATGGAGAAATGCGGAGATGACACTTCGTATGCTGCTCTACATGGCTCCTACATCATCCACATGGAGGAAAATTGTGAAATTACGCTTGGACGTTTCCACATCAAACATCGTCAATTATATGGAAAAACTTTATATACGAACTGGACATTGATACCAGAGTTACCAGATTTGAACACTTTTAGTGAAAACTCTTTTGGAAATGAAACAGTGAACATTAAAGAAATAAACTTGGACGATTTAAACAGTTTATCAAATGTGTTAAAATTAATGAATAACAAGAATAATATCAGTGAAAGTGCAGTGAAAATTAAAAGTGTTAGTTTAGCCACGATATTGTTATACATAATTATAAGCATTATTATTGTATCTTTAATATTATATAAGTATAAAACTTATTTCATAGATTTTTTGCGAAATAATCCGAATCCACAATCTTCGGATAATTTCGCACTTGAGGGGGGAGGAGTTATACACCACCAAACCCCTAACATAGTACTTGTTAGGAATTAATTGCAAACGTTGCAATAATATTATAAATATATGGAAAGCTCTAGAAGTTTTATTAATAACAATATAAAGTACATGTGTTTACTTTATATCATGTATCAAGTACTAATTTTAGTCATAACAATCCTTGTTTATTAGAGATCATATTACCGAATGATCTAGAATACGTCTGATGACGAATGAGTCTTTATAAAAACTAATTGCGTAACTAAGAGAGATGCATTATATTTTTGTAATTCAAAGTGTCTGTATCACTTTTCAGTAATAAAGAGCATGCAATTCTGCTCTATTACAGTGTTTTAATTTCAAATAAAGTTTTTAAAAACACATAAACCGCTCCCCTAAAGTTGTTTAGGTACATATCCAAACTGGTTTATTGACACTAAAACGTCACTGACACAAAGGTTACATATACTATGACACATTAACAGGTAATTATAAAAATGTGGGGACTCCCATGAGTGGTCTCCGCCAGCCCCTAACAAACCACGCCAACTCCGTCCTTTTTACAATTCAAGAAACACATTGACACAATTTAACAGTATGACTGCATTGCAACAAATCAAGTGATAGAATGACAGAGTGACCGCACTATACAACTATTGGAACAACCGTTCCGCACGAGATCTAACATATGAATGCCCCTTGCACCGCCAGAGCAGTGACTTATATACGCGTTTGCTGCGTTCGATCATTCTACCATTCTACCCTCCAGTCCTGAAATATTCGACATTATAGATATGCGGTTTCGATGGAAAATCTACTGTCTATTATAATCCTGATGCTGGACTGCTAAATGTTAGCACCCCAGCCGGTGTGCCTATATAAACGCGGTGCAAGCTAAGACGAGGACATTCATACAGCGGTCACGGGACAGTCAACAGTCTACGCTCATCAGGATAACAGTACGGTTGAAGATGTAAACTTGTAAGTGATTTATTATTATTCTCGTTAATGTCTAGTTATGGTGATCTTAATTTGTGTATTTGACGATATGATATAATATTATGCTAAAGATTTAAATAATCGTCGTGCCTCTTACATCAGAAGTGTGATAAGTAACTCGCTAGCCCACAAACTATAGCTGTTTTTATTTTTCTTATATATATTATATATATACTTTTGGTTTTTATGTTAAATGGTTAAAGGTATTTTTATGGTTAATACATAGAAACTGATTAATTGCAAAATTTACTACCCACATCTAGTAGATATCGAATATCGGCGATTGTTGTTTTTATGAAATGTAAACTGTATCACGTTAACCCACTACTATAGATGTGTTTATCTATCTTTTGATTTAATTTTGATATTTATGACCGTGCTAAAAGAATTTTAAAGTTTAGTACAGAAAGAAAGTGAATAGTTGCAGAAGTGCCTAATGATAGAATCTACTTCCCACATATAATAGATATCGAATATCGGCGATTGTTGTTTTTGTGAAGTGTAAACTGTAACACGTTAAGGCACTACTATATTTGTGTTTGTCTATCCTTTGATATAATTTTGATATTTTTGACCGTGTTAAAAGCATTTTAAAGTTAATACAGAAAGTGAATAATTAAGTGCTTAATGAAGGAATCTACTACCCACATCTGGTAGATATCTAATAATCGTAATTGTTTGTGATACGGAAACTGTGAGTATTCATAACTGCAATTATACGTACCGCATGTTGTAGTGATGTATCCACGTAATTTCTATAATTAATTATTGTTTAAATAATTGAAGTGCTTTAAAATTAACCTGGTAATTTGTCATGATAAAAAGAAAATTATAAAGTTTGCAGGTAGAAAGCAAATTGTGTTGAAAATATTTACGTTTGAACTAGAAAAGAATGGTTCTTCGTGGTAATATTTATATTATGTGCATTTTCGTCAAATATCTACCTACTAGTTATACGAAATGGTATAATAACTTGTATAATGACGGCACCTACCTTTACCATTATAAAATACTTTACTGGTTATTTATATATGGTTATGTTTAGGGGACGGCCGAACGGTTGATAAGCGGTAATAGTTTTCAATTATAACTAAAAGTTATTAATGATAATAAATAAGAATCTCAGTAGAGTTAAATCCTTGTTAATTTTATTAAGAGTTTTTAATATTTTGTGGATATATATATATATATATTGTTACATTTCATTAAGACAATGTAGTACGTGTATCTGCATTGCAAGTGGGAGCGCAATGGCGGAGAAGGCTATAGTGTCTTGGTGATATATACTGTAACATCCCATCGGGACAATGTAGTGTATGTCTGTATTGCGACAATGTGTAAGCGCAATAGCAGGGATAGCTACAGTGTCTTGGTGATATATAGGTACTGCAACATTTCATTAAGACAATGTAGTCGCGTATCTGCATTGCAAGCGCAATGGCGGAGAATGCTATAGTGTCTTGGTGACGTGTGCTGTCATTTAAGACAATGTAGTTGTGTATCTGCATTACAAGTGGGAGCGTAATGGTGGAGAATGCTATAGTGTCTTGGTGACATATACTGTATCATTTGATTAGGGCATGTAGTCTTGTAGCTACATTGTGACAATGTGAGCACAATGTCTAGAGGAAACTACAGTGTCCTAGTAATGTCTGGATAATGTTGTAATGCAAAATTATGTTTTACAGAAAGTTGATATGCACTGTATCTGGCCCACTCAAGCTCATGGTGCCTGAGGGCAGGCACCTGTGCAGGAGGGCCGTGTTAGCACCCCAGCCGGTGTGCCTATATAAACGCGGTGCAAGCTAAGACGAGGACATTCATACAGCGGTCACGGGACAGTCAACAGTCTACGCTCATCAGGATAACAGTACGGTTGAAGATGTAAACTTGTAAGTGATTTATTATTATTCTCGTTAATGTCTAGTTATGGTGATCTTAATTTGTGTATTTGACGATATGATATAATATTATGCTAAAGATTTAAATAATCGTCGTGCCTCTTACATAAAAAACATCAAATTGTCTTGAGATTCCATCCCAGAATCACAGAATACGGTAGGCCCGCTTCCAATAGATATGCCAAAGACATAAATTTTAGGTTACATTATTTGCCTTTGAATCTTGACAGGAAGGAGAACTATGAAACTAAAACATTGTAAACCTATAGCAGGTTTATCAATGAGTGTATATCTTTGCATTTGCTTTTTTATTATTATTATTAATCTAAGAGTATTACGTGGATTTCTATCAGTTACCTATCAGCTTAGTAAAAGCTCTGGCTACGTTTCCTTAAGATGACCGCGTGAGAATTGTCCCATTATAGCAATATTATTATTATAATCATTTAATTTATTTTATTTATTAAGACAACTTGGGTCCATATTTGTTAGTAACAATAAAAAAATAACCTATGTTAGTATTAAATATTTACAACTAAAAGGGATTTGGTCCGATTGACCATCTCTCTCACGAGCTATCGGGCCGCGCCACTATCGCGCGCAGGATGGAGTTGGGGCTGTCGCGCAGCCGGCGCAGCAGTGACGCGGTGTGCTTGCGCCAAGTCACTTTCACTGCCGCGACACAACGGGAGAACCTGTGGGCCAGCATATTAGCCCGGACTGACAATGCTCTGCGTTCCCTCTCCATGTCTACATCGTCCTTCATGTCTTCTGTTACCAAGTGTCCTAGGTACTTAAATTTATAGACTCGGTTTATAGGCTGTCCATTTAATTATAAAGGTGGTACTGTATACGGACACTTGGTACCAGCCCTGAAGACGATGTACTCGGACTTACCGCTATTATATTTTAGCCCATGCGAGGCGGCATATGCCTCACACAATTGGAGAAGCTTTCTCAGACCGGCGACCGAGGGGGCCAACAGCACCATGTCATCTGCGTAACTAATGTTGTTAAACAACAACAAATAATGTAATTTAACAGTGCAATGCCTGATTTACAAAGAAAGTTGTGATTATATTAAATCATTAAAAAACTTTGCACATTTTTCACAGAACAGCTGTTTATTTAGCTGGAAACGCGTCCTCACGAAGGCTTATTTATGAAATAAATCAAGCAGAAAAATATCTTAAAAGAACTTATCTGCGAAATGCGTAAGAATAACACTCTGAACTTTATTCCCTCTTTGTTTGTTACCCAGTATTTTTGTATTGTGTTGATAACAATGTCAAAGGATCCCCCTTTTAACCCAGAGGGATTCCGGCGATATGATGACAACAGAGTTCAATAAAACGTAATCTATTTTCGGCGGAACTCAGTTCCCCATACATTTCCGTCGGATACCCTGAAGTAATAAAGAAATACTTTATGCATCGAAATATTTACCATTCGCTACAGAAAGTAAACACCACTGTTTTTACTAGAATTGATTGAAAATCGCGTATCTGATCTGCCAACTAGACAAGGTCTTCAAACTTGCATAAAAGAAGAATAACGTGGTAATAGCTTTATGTAATTATCATTATCAGCCAGAAGAAGTCCACTGTTGAACATAGGTCTCTCCCTGGAATGAGTTGCCATAATCTCCAGGCTTGGCAGGCGTCTTGGGAGTCGCAGTAAGGTGATAGATAACCCAATAGATAGACGCTGCTGCCCGTCTTCTTGTTTCCCTTAGTCGCCTCTTACGACAACTAACAGTAGGAGATATGTATATTCTTACCTAGACTCCCCACGGGGTAACTAGGTAGGTACTAAAATTTTCATGGATTGAACGTACCTAATGCATTCATCTTAATTTTCATATTATGATGAAACTGCAATATTTATACGAATAACAAAAATGTAACATTAATGTATCTGTGTATGTGTGTGTAATGTGTTTTACTAGGCGGTAGGTACCTTGTGCAAGGATCCGTCCAGGTAGGTACCACCGCAGTGTCAGATATTCTGCCGCCAAGCAGCAGTGTGTAAGCATTGCTGTGTTCCGGCGTGAAGGGCACTGTAGCTGGTGAAATTACTGGACACAAAGACTTAATATCTAATGTCTTAAGGGTGAGCAACGCGCTAGTAATTGTTCTGGTGTTGCTAGAGTCTATAGGCTGCGGTGACTGCTTACCATCAGGCGGGACGCACGCTTGCTTGCCACCTTGGTAGTATAAAAAAAAAACAAAAATGTATCGCACCTTCTGAGATGCGATAGACCTCGTAGTCTTAATATTCACAACATTTACGTATCAAAGTGTTCAGGTGAATGTAAAAGCAAACTTGATAAGCAGAAGGAACAACACGCTCCCGGTACGACAATGGTTCCCCTGATAAACTTTCCCGCGTGAACGCTGTGTCGGGCTTTATTAAAGTACGTGTTTGCGCGCTTCGCTAAATCCGGGATTCTGTTTATGCACATTGACTAAGGTAACAACGAAAACATTCCCATAACAAAGGCTTTTATGTGCGAGTATCAAAATTTGACGAGACGTTGTCGGTGCAATGGCGGGAGATATTATTAAAGTGTATTATTGAGAGACTTGTTCACTGTTATAATTATATTTATTATGTCCTCAATTAAGGCGCGTCACATGGCTTATATATTAAGTACCTACTATGTAACATAAGAAGGTGGGGATGCCTATACACACACTATATCGGATCATATAATAAATTTAAATGAAAGTAAAAAGAAATAATATTTATTTGACGGAAACCAAAAAGATACAAAAGATACAACGAATACAAATTTTAAAAAAAAGAAAACATATAAACAAGTGTGGTAACTGTACGCGCCGCGCTTCCGCCAAACGGTGTATTTCATTTAGCACGCAGCGTAGCGTGCACCTGACTGTAAAGTAAGATGATCCATGCTTGGGATGGGCATGTAAAAAGTTGATTCTGCCTCCTCTCTGCGGTCGTCTCGGTGTTCCGTTGCATCGGATTGGGAAAGTAAAGGTAAATAGGTAAAAGAAAAGAAAGTGCATGTGTACACAAGCACTTGTGCACTATAATAATATCTCCCGCGTAGATGGCTGATCTTGTAAGAGATCCACCTCTGTGGCTGCCAGTAGGTCGTTATATAAATCTATATAAAATTAACTTAAAATTTATTATAATAATAATAATAATATCTTGGGACAATCCACACACGGTCATCTGATCCCAAACTAGGCAGAGCCTGTACTATGGAAACCAGACAACTGATACTAATACTTATATACATTTTTTTTTGTAAATACATACTTAAATAGATAAATAACACCCAGACACTTGGTGGGAATCGAACCCACGACCCATCGGTCAGCGGACAGGGTGTCTAACCACTAGACCAACGGGCCCGTCAAAATATTCATTCCCGTTATTCATTAATAAGGTTTCATATCCAAGGAACCTTCGAGGCCCGGCCGGCGAGGTAGGTACCACCTCAGTGTCAGATATTCTGCCTTCTAGCAGCAATGTGTAATGTGGGGTGTCCGGGTAAGAATAGAAACCACCCATCACCTCACATTGGGTGTCGTAAGAGGCGACTAAGGGAAAACAATACGACGGGCAGCATAATCTTTAACACACAGTAATAACAGAAGAATTACTAGCCCGTTGCAGAATGTAAAGATATACATAATTTCACCAGCTACATTGCCCTTCTGCCTGAAGGGCAATGTTGCTGCCTACTGCTGGACAAAGCCCTCTCCCTTAGAAATGAGGGGTTGCCATAATCCACACGCTTGGCAGGCGTCTTAGGGATCGCTAGGGTACCTAGGTAATCCAATGATTACATTCGGTAACGCGCTAGTAATTCTTCTGTTATTACTAGGTGCTCACCATCAGGCAAACAGTGGCGGTCCGAGAGGGGGGGGTCATAGGGGTCATGACCCCCCCCAAATCCATATTCGTACATGGCAAAATTGGGTAGTAGCTAGGGTGTCTAGGTACAAGACCAACGGGACCGTTAAATATGACCCCCCCAAAATCGTCAGCTGCGACCGGGCCTGCAGGCAAAAGTATACAATCTGAAATCTGAATAGCATGTTTACAACTACTTCCTAAAGAAATTAGTACGCGTAAATTATTCAACAGAACCTTTAGAAATTTTGAATACAAGAGCACCTCTTCAAGGACATTCGGATTATACTACCCCTTCCTTCCTTTGTTATGTAAATATCTGTCTGGCAAAAGTTTTCCAACCAAATGTCTTTGTCTTTGCTTGTGGCGGCTTCGTGTGGCGGGTCACCCCCTTCCCTCCAATATGGTTGAGGGGAGTGATGGCTGCTGCTCGAGTCAACTCGTGCGCGGGTGCTGCTTGGGGGGACTGGTCCGACTACTATCCCTTTGGCTTTTTAGTTTGTTGTACCTACTTTCGTCGTATTTTATTATTTTTTTCCCTGTATTATTTGATCTTTTGAACGGCAAGACACACTGTCGCTCTGATCTAACTGTAACATGACACACTATTTAAAAAAAAAAAAAAAGTGATAAAATGACAAGCCCGCTGAGTTTCTTGCCGGATCTTCTCAGTTGAGGCCGCGTTGTGATCCGGTGGTAGCTTTTTAAAAAAAAAAAAAAATACATGACCTTTCAAAAGTGCTAGCGTTAAGCCTATTTGAAATAAACTATTTTTGACTTTTGACTTTTTTTGAAATACCCTTCTAGCAAGGATCCATTAGAAAATGAAACAACATTTACTCGAAACGAATACAGCATTGACGCACCTAATAATATAAAAGGTGGATCCCAAAATCTTTATTTGCCGAACAGATGCTAATATTAGTTTAGGCCTAATGATCTATTTGCCGCGGCTCAAATTACTCGTGCTACTATGGCTAAACAATTTAGCTTTCAATTTTCTTAGGCCTCATTTTAAAGGCGACAAGGCAGTCAAAGTCAGAACTCGGTAAGGTTTGTCAAATCCAATTTTATTTAAATATGTGTAGCGGAATTTGTATTTCTTCTAAGTGAGGCCTTTAGTGCAACTTTGGAGACTAGTAATAAAACGGGTGACATCGTAGACAAAAGCAGCTGATGCGTAAACTTTGCTGTGTGAAATGTGAAAGGCACAAAATAACGAAAATTTATTGAAGTCGGCTGGCTGTTAGTTAACATGATGTATTTAGCACCGACAGCAATATATTTTCATAATTTTGTGCTAATTAGATAATTTTCTTTGAAGTTTATTATTATTTTTTCTAAAAATAGTTTATTGTCAGAATATTGGGTCGAAGTGTGTTCCGGTGGTCACTGAGCCCAACTTATAGCCAGCATCAATAGAATGGAATATAGTAGGTAAGTCAATGGTCTCAGGTGACCAGCGGCAGCGCAATGCAACTGGTAATGGACCGACTTAAGGCTTAATGTTAGGCGATCATATCGCTCGTCTCTACTGTGTCGTAAAAAAACTAATGTCCTACTGCTGAACAAGGGTTTCGCCTGCGTTATTACGAGGGCTTTGAGGGTTTAGGGGATAATCCAATAAAGCGTAGCCAGTGAGAATACCAATCCACACCAATCCACCAGGATTTGTTAGATGAGTTACGTCATTTGAATAAATTGTACGGGACGGCATAGCGCCGAGTCTCGTCATGATGGCTTCATACATTGTTTAGTTTGTGACGAATCTTTTGACTAGTCTTTGTGGTTGACAAAAATTGTACTACTTGGCTCATGATCGAATAGAGAAGTAATAGAAAAGTAATTCGATTTCAAGACCTGAATTAATTAATCTATTTAAACTTATAATAAAACTGTAACAGGTTCAATTCTGTACATTGAAGATATTTTGAAAATTATATTTGGAGGGCATTCTATAACCGATACTGAGGCCGAAAATGTATTTTTTTTTAATTTTTGTCTGCTGTCTGTCTGTCTGTCTGTCTGTCTGTCTGTATCACGGCTGAGCATCACGCCGAAACTACTGAATGCATTCAAATGAAACTTGGCATGATTTGAGATCTTACTACGAGGTAGGACATAGGATACTTTTTATCAAGTAATCTAGCACGGTTCTTTTGGGAAAGGGGATTAAAGTCAAAACGGGTAATTGGTTATACGCTTGGTCCTATTTTATCAATTTTTCTTTATAATATACTAAATATTAGTAAGGGAACACACATAGAGAGTTGTTATCAAGGTTTTGTAATCAATCGGGTTAAGCAACGTTAGGTAAGGTCATTAAATAGATGGGTAACCGTTTAACGCCATTTGAACTAAACAGGTCCGTGCTTCGGAGAGCAAGTAAAAAGTGGGTCCGAGTTTTTAACCGACTATAAAAAATGAAGTTATGTATTCGATGCGAATGTCTGTAATTCAAAGTTTAGTTAACGTAAAAATAGCGCAGGCGGAGCTGCGTGGGTCAGCTAGTATTAACTATAATTGGCGTTTGTAAGTGCAGCAGTAAATGTTTTTTTTTATTTAATAATAATAAATACACTTTATTGTACTCCAAAAGTTACATGTAAATTCAACAATACGTTGATGATATCAATGTACAAAGGCGGCCTTATCGTTAAAAAGCAATCTCTTCCAGGCAACCCTTTAATTTTTATTTACAACAATATTAACGACGATCTTTCTATATCGGCCAATTAGCAGTTGCAGTGCATCAGGCATGTTCGCTGATGTTGGAATTGGCGGCTTTCACGCCGTCATCCAAAAATACTGTGCCTCCCTCCTACAGAGAGTACGTACGTGCCAGCCCTCACAGCATCCTGAGAACATTGTGTGATAGATGGGACTGCCCTGTGCTGGAGCATTGGATACGGCTACATTCTACATTCGCCTGTAGCTATGTAGGTGTATCTAGCTCATAGCCTTCTTAGATGTTAAAAGAGATGTTCCAAAATGTATGGAGCCTGGGTTAGGACTTTGTACACTATACCCTAAAATAGGGAAACACACCTAGAACAGTTTTTAACTATCCATTTACTTTAATTTGGCTTTATTTGCTTGTAAAACTTAAGAATTTTTACATAAAATTGCAACACATAACAAAAAACTGGCATAGCGGAAAAGTGTCACTGTCATGTGTCATTTTTATTATCAATGGTATTTTTATTACAGTACTCTTTGTATTTTTGTTTCTGTTTTCTCATACATCATTTTAATAATTAAAATATCAATGATAATCAATTCACTACATAAAATACACGCACACGACCAACTGTGACAAGTGTGACAGCTGCAGTAGCTATTGACAGCTGGCTGGCTGACAGTTTAATTCGACATCAGTGAGACGCCATCTTAGGACGCCATGTTGAATATAGATATAAAATAAATGATAATTATAATTAAAATGACAACAATAATTGTAATTTATACGAAATATTTATATTTTTCCCGGATTCTATGGATTTTTCTCGATTTTTTGAGGTGGTGTACATATTCCTAGCCCATTTTGCAACAACTCCTTTTTATATTGTTTAATGTTTCTAACACTAGTTTTTCAGATGCGTTTGTACTAACACTATGAATCTATTTGTGTTCTGAAATAAAGATTTATTTATTTATTTTATTTTATTACTGTTTACACAGTAAAACCAGCCGTTTGACGTTTCATATAATATGCTAAAAATATTGTCGTGCCTACTTACTGTGCCTACACTAATACTAACATGAATACTTAAAGCTATGACAGTGGTACCTTTGAGTATTTCTAATCGCACCCTCGATCATTCATCTCTATTGAGATACTATACTATAACAAGACATTCCATTACGTAGCAATAAATTACCAACCACAAAACATCTGGATAAGAGAAAAGGGTATGGTAATTTCAAATCTTAGTTATCCTCCAATAAGACTGAACGCCTTAGGGAATTCAAGATTTGGACGTTTGCAAACTTATCTTGTTCCTCGTTAGCAGGAACAGCGAGACTCCTGAATTCGTAAGCGTGTCATTCATGTTTAAGCAAGCGTTCGAGACGTGACTGTTGACAAAAACACGGTAGAAGGACAATCACGGAGCCCGATTGGACCCAAAAATACAAACAGACAGCTCAACTACAGAGATAAAACCCGCTCTGCCGAATAATCAAGATTCTTCAGTTACTTGTCGAAATCGCGTCTCTGGCGAGAGTGTGGATCATTTACGCAACCCCACCGAAAGTCAAGTAGGAACTTTTGAATGCGCGGAGATGGATATTTATCTACCAACAAACGGTTAATTAGTTCTATTAAACAATATGTTTACATTGGAAGTATAGTAGATACTACACACCAGCTACGTAGAGTAAGTATTAAAAGAGTATCATCGGTGCCCCGGGGCGTAGTAAACGACCCCGAAAATTGCTAGCTATTTATTCGTTCCAAGGACACCCAAAGCAAAAAGGAATGAGACGTTTGTCACTTAGTACGTACCTGTATTATTTACACGCGGGTAGGGTTACCATTTGTTCAGATTAGTCCGAACATGTCCGAACATTTTGGACTTCTGGCTTTTTAATCTTCTTCTAATATATAAAAATTGCGTGTCTCGGTGTTTGTGGTCGCACTCCCCTGAAACGGCTCCACCGATTTTTATGAATCTTTTATGTATGTACATTTGGTAGGTATGAGAATAGGTCGTAAAGTAATATTTCATACCGCTAGGTGATATCGGAGCATTATTAATGTAAAACAGCGCGGGTTGCTACCCGCCAATATCATGCCAGTATTTATTCTTGTTTAAATTCTCAATTATTTTTAAACAAACTATAATCATCTGCATATAACCCTTCGCGTCATTTGCCGCAGTTGTCACTGTAATTACAAGCAAAGTGTTTTCATTTCTTGTGACTAAAACTACTGCACTTTAAGCAGAATGTGTTGGAACTCAACAGCATCAGACCAAGAATAGCTGATGAATAGAAGGATTCCCATTGAACCGTAACGCCTGACTGAATTCTCATAGCACTTTGCAATTAGCACATAATTAAGGCGTTAGCATGAATTACTTGTAATATATTTACTTTCCCTTTAACTTGCAAGCATGTAATACACAAAATCGAAGACATCCATCGAACTTGAGTTATTTAAATTATTCCCTCAAGAAGTCCACCAGGACCTACACATTGTGCGACTTTTTATCAGGAGTTTTTAAATTATATAAATGGTTAACCTACACACGGGCATTGTTGAGGGGAGGTATAAAAAATAGCGGACTGGTCCGTTACTATAGTCAGAAGTTCCGGCGGACCTCAGCTGGTGTTTCATAGTATTTCCCCAAAGACCCTTTATAAGTATACGGCCGCACTCAAGTAGCCAACTTGATTAATATAAAAACACCTCGTGAGATTGCAAGGTTTACTACTTTGTTACATTCAAACTTTTTTTAATTAAATTAATACAATAGAGAACTTTAATTTATTGCATAGACATTTAACTATGTACTTACGTAGTACCGACCACCCGGCCGACCGGCTTTAGCGAGCAAAATTTTCATTGAAAATTTGTTACAGTTGTAATTATAATTCAGTAGATATTGTTTACAATAGATTATGCTATAAGCGCCCGAAACGGGAACAACGAGTATCCCCCAACTGGGTGAACTAGCAGTTAGTCCCGCGTCGGCAACGTAACGAACGTGCAGTGTGTCTTTAAAAATCAAGTCAGTAGGTAAAATGCCGTCGTGCCTGTTTAG
Organism: Furcula furcula; assembly: GCA_911728495.1. Taxonomy (NCBI): domain Eukaryota; kingdom Metazoa; phylum Arthropoda; class Insecta; order Lepidoptera; family Notodontidae; genus Furcula; species Furcula furcula. Next base: position 11,198,499 of record OU452250.1, read on the forward strand.
ATAAAATCTTTTAAACAAAAAATTTAACCGACTTCAATATCACTGAAAAGTATAAAATAATTTAAATATTATTGAAGTTGGTGTTAGCTTACCGGCTGTGTATATTTGGCACCAACTTCAATAATATTTAAATTATTTTATACTTTTCAGTGATATTGAAGTCGGTTCAATTTTTTTTTTAAAAGATATTATTTTAAACTTTTTAGTGATATTTTCATATATAAAGATTGAACCATCGAAGACCGTAAAATGATCTAGGTAGGTTATGATCACATTATCTATATAGTTTTACATAATTCATGTTTCTTCAGAAAAAAATATCCGGTCATAATGAAAGGAGACAGAGATGATTCTATACAATTTTGGGTCCAGGTTGTAAAAAGATGAAAGCTGTGTCTGTTGATAGCTAGTATATTCTTAAATTAATACTGAACATTTTGCGGATTTTGGCAGTCTGAGAGATAAGTTATAAGATATTTATGAAAAGTGAGGTTATGTAACAACCGGTACCTTAATGGGTGATTTTAAGTACAATTAATATTTTTATAAATATATAATTATATGATACATTATCTTGGCTGTAGTTATCTATGAGTAAGGCAAGGGTATACCCTGTTTTTCGTTACAAGATCGAAATTGTAGCATAAAATGTTTGCATACAGGAGTGATGGCTGGTCGGTGGCCAGCCAAAAGCAATTTATAGGGTTCAAAACTAAATATTCAACCCTAGCAAATGTCTTTGGCTGACCACCGATCAACCATCACTCCTGTATTCATACATTTATTGCTATGATATAACCACAGTATGCCTGATATGTTTAGTTCCCCTAAGGTAGGATTGAGGCTTTTGCCATTAAATCAATTGCAACCCTGAGCCAGCACCCAGAATTTCATAGAGAAACCCAATACTTAATCCATTGCTCAATGCAATGCAATGCAAGCAATGGATAAACTATTGGGTTTTTCTCTAGCTCTTCAGTCGCGCTTACGACCAAGTATGAATTATATGTTTGTCATATTGTGTATGTAAGTAGAGTAAAAGGAGACTCCCATGATTCTCCTTAAGAAGGGAGAAATAAAACTATTAAGTATTATAATTATTTATTTATTCGTCTTCAATTTATTAAAATATTACCTTACTAAAAATTGTTCAGGCGGTACTAGGTATATGATCTTGGTATCGTTTTTTTTTTCGCGGAGATAACAATCGATAGGTCCCCGGAGTCTGGGGGTCACCCGGGGTACGTGCGATTCTTAACCACTAAAACCCCCGCACTAACGCCCTCACTAAAAGGTAGTCTCATCGCTAGATGGACCCTCTCATCAGACCTGGGCTCTTCGGTGTGATATTCATATAATTTTATTCACTTTTTCATAATGTAGGTATAATTAGATCTGCACCAGGAGCCCCTCAGTGCCTTGCTTTTTACCCTGCCGCTGGCGAGAGCGTATTGCAGCTCCCCCGGGAACCAGACACGGTACTCATGGGGACGAGGGTCGCAGCACCGCTGCCGTCCTCTGAGTCGCTGCCATACGCAATGGACGTCCTAGGGCCCATACCCTGAAACACTGGACGTTAGGGGGGTGGACTCCGAAGGATTATTTATTTATTTAATCATTTATGTACACACAAACACAAGATAGACAAAATAAACCTTTGGATAATACAGCTCTCGTAGCAGGCTGCTGCTGACCTCTCTGCACACCTATAGGTATTACAAAACCATCATTACCCCGTACATATTCACCAAAATAAGATCCACTCCTGTATAATATTAGAATACTTGATTGAGGAGCTATTATATAGTAAATCGCTCGTGATGAAAGCGAACATCCACAGCGGAGACAAACATTAGGGTGCCCAAGTTATCTCGATTCATTTGCAGTTGGTCATCGAGCTAGGTCCTAGTAAGCTTGACAAACACGAAAGCTGCTGTTTATCTGAAAGATGGGAACAGTTTTGAATGTAATATAATAAATATCGTAAAGGTAATGTAACCAGCATGGTAGTCGCTGGTAAGCTAACAAAAGGAAGTATGAACTTACAGGCTGTAGTGCATGCTATTCACGAATCACTGACAGCATCAACTCATCAACCAAAGGTCGTTGGCCTAGTGTATCACAGAGACTAGTCGCTATGCCGCAATTCACACAGCGATCCATAGTAAAATCCAAAACAATGAGTTGAAGTCAGAAGCGAGTTTCTCCGTGTCCGGCGATATCATAGTGTGGTTCGTACATATAAAGCAAGCTCAGAGGTCCGTAGAAAGCAGTACTTGAGGGATAAAAACAATTAAATATTAAATATTGAAAAAACCCTGAGGAAAAAACTAGATAATCTTCAAAACGTACGAAACGAGTGAGTGTTGTAGAGTCGCTCGATCCGCATCGACAATTATTAACAAAAAGTATTTATTTCATGCATTTTAAACTAATATCTTATTTCTAGTTTTCTATTATATATAAAATCTTATTATTAATGGCAGCTCGGCTCCTCCCTTCCGGCAGTTTTGTGAAGGTAGGTACTTGTGGAAGCACAGTTCCCCGATAGGACCTGAACAAACCTGAAGGTGTGCGTGTGTGTTTTCGGTGCACCCAGTCGTTTAGCACCTTTAGTCGGTATGATCAAGTAGTCAGTGCTTGGCTCCGCCACTCGCTTCTGCGGCCACACAAGGACGTCATCTTGTGCCTTCCTTCGCTTTCGCTGAACTTCAACAGGAGGTGCTCCGCCCCGGCTCCGCACTTCTGTATTCTGCCGGTGTAAATCGATATATCCGCCTCCAAGTGTCAGGGTAGGACAACAATGGATGGGCCTTGGTTTGGGCTGTCAGAATGTCCACCCACACTGGCACACCATAGAGGGATATCGTTATATAAGCGATGGCAACTATCACTTTGGCTACCCAGATTCGACAGGTGCGCAACAGAGCACCGGCGCGGCGCTAGACCCTTGAAATGTTCGTCATTGGCTTTCGCTGAAACATAGGATAGGACCAGCGAAACCAATACGTTAGGTCGTTTGACTAGTCTGTCTGTATGCAACAAAACCTAAAGAGCAATCATGGGCTTTCTCTGAAACGTCCAACATACTAAGCACGATATCCAATACTTGATTCACACACTGCCATCTGATCCCAAACTAGTTAAAGCCCATTCTACGGTAACCGGACAACTGATACAAATACTTATATACTTTTTTTGTAAATACCTACTTAATATAGATTGTAACAGCCAGACGGAAGGTGGGAATCGATCCTATTAGGCCATGGTGTACCCACCAACAGACCATTTTTTTGCCTTCAAAAGGTACCCAGACTCCGTAGGGGGCGGAGGCCGGGTTATATGGGATTTGAACTCACTAAAACCTCCCCGGTGGCCTTCATAGACGCTTGGCATTCTGGTCGCTCCGCTCGGACCTCACCAGAGTCTCCAGCCACACACACTTGACTTGATAGAGCATGTTGCTGGGGAGCAGAAATGCATTTCCGCCAGGATGTTCAGGGATGGTAAATGTGTCAGGATTGTTGCCACCTTACATGAGATGTTGCCGCACCTTCTTGCGACCCGGATTAAGCACTGGATCATAATAATGTAATTGAATGAACCGATAATTGAATCAATACAGTGAGATGCTTTCAATTGATATTCAAAATATCGATACAAAGCGACTGGGACGAACAACCCTAAAATGATTATGACTTCTTTAGTCTTTCCTCCAAGATTATGACAAATAGCCATAAACTCAGAAAAAAAATAACTTGTCAATGGTCAATGCAGATACCACAGATTAAAAATACATAACTGATTTAACGCGACTAATGAGGCGATTCGTGAACTTAAATCGATTTGAAGATTACTCTTGTAAATATTTTTAGATCTGTTAAAATATCGCAATGATTATTCATAACATATAATTAATTAACTAAACACACAGTTTGGTATTAACGATTTTCAATAATTAATACGTTTAAGGGCACATTAATCGATTATAGTTTAATAGATAATCGATTTATGAACTGCCTAAACTTCTTGTTAAGATTCCTCTGTTTCCAGCTTGATTTAATGGACTGGTTTTTTTACATTTTTAAATAGAAATATATAACCATTTTTTAGGCCGTAACTCATCTTTTTACAAGTTGGACCCAAAAATCCCAGTCTCCTTTGCATGGAATCATCATAGTAGTGTACTCTCTTGAATAAAAAAAGAATCATCGAAATCGGTTCATAATTGTCAGAGAAATGTAATGGAGAACATCAGTTTTATGGTTTTTACCAGATAAATTCCCCCTCATCGTTCATGGTCCTCCAGGAAGTTCTTATCCGGTTGTGATAAATTTCATACAGATTCATTACAGTGGTTTCTTCTTTCGAATAAAAAAAGAATCATTGAAATTGGTAAATATTTGGCAGAGTTATGACCATTTTTGTCCTTAAAAAGCGACATAAAGTCATCTATTATAGGCTTTCCTGCAAGTTTCCTGCGCAGTCACCATCATTGTTTTTTCAGGAACTACATAAACGGAAGCAATATTTTTTTTATGGGACCCAACTAACGGATTAAAGAATGGATGGAAGAAAGATTTTTGCAAATCGGTTCTTAACCTTTCGGAGCCCGGGCCTATTTTTTTTGCGCGGTTTTTTCTTGATACGATTCGAGCCAACGGGCTCCGAGTTAATAATTGCCAGAGTTATGCGCGAACATACATAGAAAAAAATATATATATATGCAAACGAATTGAGAACCTCCTCCTTTTTTTGAAGTCGGTTAAAAATGCACAAAATCAAATAATATCATGCCTTATTTATATACAGGTGGCCAGAACAGTGACGTCATAAATTTTTTTTAGGTGCCTCGTGTTGAGAGGTATCTGAATCACTCCTATGTATGTTCTACAATTTTTTGTAGTTTTCGAGTTACGATTTTATTTATGAATTTTTGGAAAATTGCGACTAGGTCAGTTTGAAACATGTCTAAAAAAAAAGTAGAAGGTTTCTTCGTTTTTTTTTTCTTTCAGCTAAATACCTATATACCTGCGATCCCCAAGACGCCTGCCAAGTCTGGGGATTATGCCAACCCGTCCTTTCTAAGGGGGAGGCCTCTGCTTAGCAGTGGACGTTTTTCAGCTGCTGATAACGATGATGAAGGTTTAATTAAATATTTAAGTACAAGTTATCAAAGTACCATACAAATAAAGATAAAAATTGGCTGAGTCGAGTCGTCAGAATTTTTAGTATGACATACCTGGTGTTGATATACCAGGCGGTCTACCATCATCTTTTCGAGCATTATTATTGTAATCTTATTTTCGCGAGAGAAAGGAATGAAGCTATAGAAAGGAATGGAGCGGGTCCCCCTTCCCTCTAATATGGTTGAGGGAAGTGATGGCTGCTGCTCGAGTCAACTCGTGTGCGGGAGCTGCTTGGGGGCATGACTGGTCCGACTATTACCCTTTGGCCTTTTAGTTTGTTGTAATTTTGTCGTATTTTTTTTCTTTTCTCTCTTGTTATCTTTCGGACGGCAGAACACACTATCACTGATGTTGATCCAATTGTAACAAGACAAACAATGTTTAAAAAAAGTGAAAAAATAACAAGCCCGCTGAGTTCCTTGCCGGATCATCTTAGTTGAGGCCGCGTTGTGATCAGTTGGTAGCTTTTAAAAAAATTACCATTCAAAAGCCTAGCGCGTTAAGCCTATTTGGAATAAATATTTTTGACTTTGACTCTATAAACTGTGTATGGCTGCGTATCTTTCCCTCTAAAGCCAAGCTAAGATTACTTAACAGTGCCATTAGAGCCCCAAAGCACGATTTTTTTCAGACTGGGCGGGCCATAGGAGAAGGGTGTTAACCGACTGGCTCCAGGTTGCAGGCCCGACGGCACCATGGGGTAGCAAAGCGAGCAAGTCCGTGAATGTAAACGCACTATGACTAATAATACAAGAAAATAACTCTGTGTCAATGGTAGCTCTGAGCCGGCAACAAAAGCGGCGAAACATGTTGTCTCAGCCACTAGCTCAGCGAACTCTCATAAAGATAAATTTATGTAATTCGCAATTATTTTTCTTACCGTCTACATACCAGACAACGCGACAGAGGTTTTCTCGATGCAACCTTGTGCGTGACACGCCATGCCATCGTCGCTCGACGGTGTAATCCAGTCCTATGCAAATTCTGTGGTCCTATGTGGTATATGAGTAAGTCAGAAGACCGCTCAAAAATGTTTGTATGTGTGTGTAAACGATACCGTATGAGCGGTGATCAATAAGCCAAACACTCCTCGCCCGGTATAATAATAATAATAAAAAATAGGTACCTAATAAATATTGTTATCAAGAGGTTTACAAAAGTTGATAAACATAGTGGTCTCCGCACTAGGACTAGCGGATGGCCGCAATTAACAAGGAATACTTTACAATTAACGATTACACTAATACCGGGAAGACAGTGACAAGGTTTAAAGTAATACACATCAAAGATAACAAAACAATTCAAGTGTGTGTGTATATACGGCACTTATTGTAGATGGAGAAATAACAAAGCTTAAGAGATTTAAAAACTCATGTTACAGGTTTCAGGTGATGGTGGAAGTGCACTGCAGCTGTTAACTAGACGTCCAGCTCACGTCGTCACAAAGTGCTTTTTAGTGGGTATGGTGGATAGGTCCCGGTAAGTACCACTGCAATGTTAGATATTCTGCCGCCAAGCAGCAGTATTAAAACATTTCTGTGTTCCGGTGTGAAAGGCACTGAAGCTGGTTAAATTACCGGCCACAAGAGACGTAATAATGTCTGGGGTGACAAGCGAGCGGTATGGCAATGAGCTGTCTATAGGCAGTCCACCGAACTTCACGGTGATTCCGATCTGCACCATGTTTAACACGCGAACCACATAACGCGATCACGCCGCCGACGGATTAATTATTATTATCAATATTTTGTATCCAAAACAGACATACATAAAAAAAACCATTTTGATAGATAGATAACAGTTTATTGTCCCACCATAAGAAAAAAATAATTAGAATAAAAGGAACTAAGCTGTGTACATAAATAAATGCAACATTTGATAAGATATAAAAGGGATAAAACTACATCCAATTGGCACAGCGACTTTTTCACCTACGCTACCCTGGAAAGGACCTGGCGTAATAAGAAATTGTGGTCCCTAATTATTTCATTTCCGCATTTACCCGCATAACTTGTGGAGCCGTAATCCTTTTATCTTATTTTTCGCCCTTCTGCTCAGATAATAATCTGATGGGCTGACGTTGCCTCGCGCCGGCCTCGGAGGCAACGACTTTTCTGTTTATTTGTGAAGTTACGGCGACACGACCGACCGACACGAGGTAATCCTTTGTACGCTCCACTTATCTCCGGGTAAGGCTGAGGCCCCATTAGTGCGTTACGTTGCGTTGCGTCGCGTCGTCGTCGCAACGGATCAACGCCCCATCTGCGTTTCGTCGACGCACACACACTGTCCGTCGTAGCACCAGAGATCCCGCTTCGTCTTTTGTCCGTCGGTCCGATGAAAAGTCGCGTGCGACGACGCAACGCATTAATGGGGCATATCGTAAAAAATATATGAAAAACGTTGCAGCGTCAACGTTGCGACGACGCGACGCGCGCAATGCAACGTAACGCTCTAATAGGGCCTCAGCCTAACAAGAGCAACTAACTAATTTATTAGTCAACTTATGCAATGCGGACGGATGCCACGGCAGATACGCATTTACATAAAACTTTCACGTTTATAGGCGAGGGTCACGGTTGAATGTCCAAACGTTGCGCTACGCTGTCTAAACGATACTCGGGAGGCGTAGTATGTAAAAGGTAAAAACGTTCTATGGCATGCGGTAAAGCTGTTGTCTTTACAATTCTGTGAAATTGTTGTTGTTTGTCGTTTAGCGTGGCGGACTTGTTTCGTTTTATGTCGACTTTATACGACAATTCTGAGTTTGACAACTTCAAGTTGAGTTGATGTGGTACTGTAACAATGACTTGTAAATAAAGCATTCAGACTTGACGTCTAATTACTTTAATGTTGGTAATTGTAGTATGAAAGATATTAAATATATACCTATTGCTCATTATAGCTGCATTTGGCATTTTTACATACATAATCTGCCATCACTTTTTTATATACTACCAAGTTGGCAAGCAAGCGTGCGGCCCGCCTGATGGTAAGCAGTCACCGCAACCTATAGACGCTAGCAACACCAGAAGAATCACTAGCACGTTGCCGACCCATAAGACATTAGATATTCAGTCTTTGTGTCCGGTAAATTCACCAGCTACAGTGCCCTTCATGCTGGAACACAACAATGCTTACACACTGCTGCTTGGCGGCAGAATATCTGACACTGCGTTGGTACCTACCTGGACGGTTCCTTGCACAAGGTACCTACCGCCTAGCAAAACCTAATATTATGTAAGTAACTCATAAGTTGACTGATTATTATTAAAATCTTCCTTAAATGTGAATTTAATGAAGATTTTTGACAGACCTGTTGGTATAGGTTAGACACCCTGGCTGTTACGTTAGATAACTGAAATATCTATTTAATCCGTCATTTACGTTATCAAAAATATTAGACACGTATTTTTTCTTTTGTTAGTTAAATCTGAAATTAGGATGATATAGTGCTTTGAAATTCCGTGTGACGTCATGCCTTTGTACTAGTTCATACACTTTTTACCGAGACGTGACGTCACGAGCCCCCACTCACGAATTTGGCGATCTTTATCTATGTCAATTTCTAACTGACCGACTAATAATTAATTCGAATTACCTATTAATATTTTTTTCATCCCTTTGACTATACTCCCGATAGCTAAGTGTTTACCAGTATACGATCGCCCTACATGTCCATCGATAGCTTTATGACATATTTCCGTTTCAATAAACAAAGATAGAAATATCTGTCCTTACTATTGGTCTAGCTTCGAGACCTTGAAGCTTACTAGAGATAAGAAAATTAATGTCAAGTGTCATATTGTTACTTTTTAACTGAGATTTCTATCGGCGGTAGAGTAGGGACCGACCGTTAGTGATATTTTTGGAAGTAGAAAAAATACTGGCTGACGGCTGCGATATATTTTTTTAAAAATAATATAGCCTATGTCACTCCCACAACTTAGACCTCTGTGACTTAAACCAATCTGACGACATATTATAAGTCGAAATACATCGAACTATTTAGGCTGGGCGTATAGGCATATATACCTACTCTTGAAAAACATAGCCCTCTGCGTGTGGCATTCGGGCAAATTATATCGATGGGGCAAATAGTAAAAAATCCTTGGTTATTTCTCGTGTGTGACAGTAGGCACGAGGCCAAGAGTCAATAGCCACGCATGACCGAACTACAGTGCCTACGTCTCAATTGATTGAACATTATGCCTACGTGTTACGGTTAGCAAAACATCTGTTTTGTTATTCATTGACGGACCGGTCTGTACTCGGGATGCCACCAATACGCCGTCGTACGCCAACTGACCTCATCACCGAATCGATGAATTGTAAGCTTTATATCAAGTAGCGTAAACATTACAATATTTTTGTAAAAATAGTACCTACTTACCTACAAGACAAGTGATTTGTGCGTTGCCCACACGTGGTACACTCCTCACGCTAGGTATACTAGTTGGACCTGCGTTGCCAACTCCTCGGCTCTGCAACTTCACAAAGTTTTTGCTACTTGCGGGATTCAAACCCGCAACCTCCGGTTTAGAAACGAACGATTTCCGGCCGCGCAACTGAGGCTACATCATAAAATGTTAATAAACTTGACCTTAAACGATTACAACTTTATTTTGCGGGGCTCGATATATCAAGTATCGCGACAGCAAATACGACTTGACTTTGCTGTCACACTTAGCTAACAATGTAGGCGTTTCGTAGTTATTGAACCGCAAACAAATTTGCATTAGTTTACAAGTTCATTTGAAGAGGAGTATAGGTAGTATTTTCCCAGGTACCCTTGCACTATAATCAGTTGTAGGACTAAATAAAAACAATCTCGTTGAAATTAAATGTCATAGCACAGGTTGAACCTGTTCGCAGTTTTATTATAATCAAAAACAAACTGCGCCGTACCATAACAAGATTTTAATATTTGCCCAAGGTTACATAATAATTAGTATGTGATTACAAACTATTCTTATGATAATATAACCTTAAATCTATAAAAAAATATGCAAAATAAAGGCATCTACATACATTGTTGTAGACCCGAACAACGGCCGACCGGGCCTGCTAAAGTTTATGTACGTGGTCATACATACATTTATATTTGGGTTGTATCTAAAACCAGATAAATCACAGAGCAGGCGTTATGCACATAACTCCGAAGCTCCGGACCACTTGACATTAGCGAGGCCTTGTCCCATGGCAAAGAATTAAAATAGCACAGAAGCGACTTTTTATTATGAGGAACGTACTTCGTTGGGGCTATATAAACATTTTCTTTTCATAATCTTAAGATGGGAATATCCTTTAGCTGGTACGGTAGGTCAGTTGTGCAAGGGATTGTCAAGGTAGGTACCACCGCAGTGTCAAATATCCTGCTGTGAAAATATGTGACTTTTGCGAATTAATAATACACACTTCATACAAGAGTACAAAATATCTGTATGAATAAGTAGATACACACTACAAATAGTAAAATCCGTATTCTGTCTGTTTTATCACAAGCTGTAAGTAGGTGTCGTGTCTTCTGCGTAGTTTTAGTTTCCCTGAAAAGAAAAAAAAAATTAACATCAAATTGGCTGAAAACCATTGGGAGGTAGGCATGAGTACAAGCTAAGTTCCCGGGCCCGTCAACACAGGGGGTTGAGGACACCGTGGGGTTTTAATCGACAAGAGTTCGAAATAACTCGCGTCCCGCATAGCTCGTAGCGGTGCAACAAGGCAACATAAGGAATCCGTACGCAACGGACGACGCATATGCGACTGATGTTGCCTATCTTTTTTTACGTGGGAAAAGCAAATTCAAAATTATTTATTTCAAATAGGCTTTTCATTTTTTTTTAATAGCTATCACCGGATCACAACGCGGCCTCAACTGAGAAGATCCGGCAAGAAACTCAGTGGACTTGTAATTTTTTAAACCTACAGATGCGACCGATATCCGATATCAACAAAGTTGAAGATTCAATTCATATTCAACCGTAATTCTCGTAAATGGCATACGAAAGACCGCGACGTAGGTTTAGACTTGTCATAATTCTATACAAACCAAATTTTAGGTAATTAAGTTTAGGAATCAAGTCAACCTTGAATTAAGTTCATCAAGTCAAAGCATAAACAAATAAAGTAGTAATAAAAACTTTGTACTTTATATAAAAAACTATTTACTTTTTATCGGTAGGTAATTGAAACTTAAGTATTTATAAAAAAAAACCTTGTGCTTACATCATGACTGCTTGTTTGATTGGTTGTTTTTGAATTTGTTGTGTATTTGTGGGCATCAAAAGGTCAATCACGTGGATAACTTTTTTTATATAATTACCTACGCTTCTTAATGATTTGCCTTATTTGTATCAAAACACGTTTTACAATTTTCGTGCCCTGAAGGCACATAATTATAAAAGCGGATTCACATTAGTCGATTCTAGCTGATAACCTTTGTTGACCTAAAAAATGCATATTAAAATTACAGCATTGTAAAAACATGACGTAATCGTTGAATTCGACTTGAATTCGAGAGGTTTAGAGCAGTCAAATGGCTTTTGATAGTGAATTGAAAGATAAAGTAAAATTGAAAAAGTTGTTTGTTCAATCAACTTTTGATTCAATTTGATTGAAAATGTTTTGATACGGTTAAAATCACATGCAGTTTAGCAGTTGATCGAACGTCGTAATTAAATCAAACCCCTTGGGATTTTTATTTAGGTGATACCTACAACCCAACAACTTTGTGAGTACCTAACATTTCCTTAGGTTCACTCATGACATTTTTGGGTGTATATCCTCCATTTAAATACATTAAAATTTTCTATCGGATCTCTACAAACCTCGATAACGAATCATTTATTTAAATCTGGAACATAACGAATGTTTCATTTAAATTTCAATAAATTTGATGTTTCATTTGAATTGAACACCATCTACTCTCTATCTATATTCATATTATAGGTTTACTCATTTTTGGGGTTTTAACCTCTATTTAAATACATTAAAATTTTCTATCGGATCTCTACAAACCTCGATAACGAATCATTTATTTAAATTTGGAACATAACGAATGTTTCATTAAAATTTAATTTAATTTGATGTTTCATTTGAATTGAACACCATCTAGTCTCTCTCTATATTCATATTATTGCCCCCATCCCCGGTTTCTGACGGTGAGGTCATCAGTGGGACCTAATTTAATTCATTACGCCCGCCTTGTGTCGACCCTTCCAGGACAAACCGAAATGTCCCTATGCAAAATTCTTTGACCGGGATTATTAAAGTGGACCTGCTTAACCGTTCATTTCCATACGCTTTGTTTGAAATGGAATATGAAATATTTCATGATTAGAATTAAAACAAGAAAAGGATTTTTTTTATTTATTGACCATCAATTTTGGTGTTTAAATAATTAAGTTAATATTTATTAGATTATTATAAACATTGTTGGGTTTTAGCGTCAAAGGCAATATGGCTTTAAAATTACTAGGATCGAGAGTGAGACTAAATAATACAACTTGTTACAAAATACCCCGTAAAAAATAAAATTAATTATCAAAGCCAAAAATTTTGACAACCCTAGTAAGGTTAGGTTTTTAAAATTTTTGTCCTTCGGTTCGGTAGAAATGTAGGTACATTCTGCGTAGTTTACTTTTTAATTTTACTGAAATAGGGTTTGCACATCAGTGAAATTAATAATATTTTTTTATTAATTTTTTACGGGGTATTTTGTAATACGTTGTACGAGTATATTTTAGCTATGAAAATTTCTCTCGTGTTTTTGTTTATTGTGATGGTTAATTGCCCGAATGCCCCGGCGGAGGTTATGTTTTTCGAGAGTATATATGTACGAGTAAGTACATACTTACTCGTACATACATACATATGTATGTATGTCTATTTCTTTGGCACGGCCTACAGCCTAAACAGCGTAATGGACAGTGACTTATAAATGTCGTTAGATTCGTCTTAGTTGTGGGAGTGACATAGGCTAAATATTTTTTCAAAAAATAATATTGCGGCTGCTAACCATGCCATTATGTGGTTTTTTTTATAGTTCCAATAACATCAATGGGTATCAAATGAAAGGTCTTAAATATCCGAGTTTAAATATATATACATATGTACACGTATTATGTATAATGTAATTTAGGACCATTTTACTTGTTCGCAGTCGGTCTTTTTATGCTTTTATAATTTACATTTGTTTTACTGAAAGTCTTTTTGTGCAACGGAAAGCAATGAAAATGTACAATGCCTATAGATAAGCATAAATAATAGGATCATAATTATTATTACGTGATTGTTTGGGATAGGCATTTATAATCTAACTTATCCTATTGACACTCTCCTTAAACTTAATGTATAACAATCAAGCCTATGAGCTGTTATTAAAGGTCAAGACTGAATGGAATTATCATAATCTTCTGCCGCTGCCATGATCGCGATGACGAAAACATGTAGGTAAGTATATCCGGTTATATCTTTATATAACAATTTGAGTGATGGACAGATGTTTGGATGTTATTTAAATACTTGTAGGTACCTACTACATAACATATTTAAAGCTAAATGAGCCAGCGCCTTTTCCGACACTTCCAACAATTATCGTTATATGTCAACAAATTTACAAAAAAACCTAGTCAAATTATATACCTAAACCTTCCTCATGAATCACCCTATCTATTGGTGAAAACCGCATGAAAATCCGTTAAGTACTTTTTGAATTTATCGCGAACAGACAGACAGACGCGGCAGAAGTATTTACTTAAAATCTTAAAACATAATAATACAGTTAATAGAACTAGTAAATATTAATAATAATTTAATTCATACGAAAATCATATTTGTGACGTGCTGATGTGTTTATATAATAGGTATGTTTGATAAATTTAGATTACGGATTTATTTTGTACCTCGTCACACGTACTTAGGTAGTTATTAAAGTATAACAAATGTGGATTTGGTAATTAACTAGGGGTTACTATCAACGGGATTTCTATTATATTATTGTGCCTATACGCTTACTTGGAACTTGGTATTTCGTCTGGAGGTCAAAGGTCAGCTATAAGTTTATTTCCCTTGAGATGACTTTTTGTAATGAATGCGTTATACTCAGGATAAAATTACTACTTTCCGGGACAAAAGTAGATAAGTAGGTAGTACCTATGTAAAAAGTCGCTCGTCTGAGTAGTTACAGTAAATTATAATTCAAATACTCATGTATAATAGATATATAGAGTATTAGGGCTTACTTACTTTTAATCCCATGGGTTCCCAAGTCCCTGGTAAGATTCTCTTTCTGCCTTCGATAAATCAGAAAACATATTAATACCCGACGTCCAACTGTACTCTTTATTACTATTGATCTCATTAACTGTTTTCAAATTCACCACAAAGTTTTCATAATGTTTCTTATATTCCTTATCGTCTTTGTATTTCTTATTGTATTTTGTTATAAATTCACGGAATAGTTTTGGTGCATCATCTAAATCGTATATTGGTTTAGGTGGGTTATCTTCTTCGGTCTCATCTGGCTCGTCTGATCTGGATTTTCCAGCGTCATCATTGTAATCTTTATCCTCTGCAATATCTTCTGTATATTCATCATCATAACTTAAGCCATTAGTTATTTGCAACAATACTATTGCTATACCGATGACTATTATATTTTTCATTATTAAATGCACACGATAATAACACACGGAGTTACACAGACGTCTGACTATTTGGTATTTACGAAGATAATATTCACAAACTTGAGAACCAGTCCTACTAAGGTTATACACTTTTTGCAATGTTAATCTTTTTAAGTTTTTATTATCAAAAATCAATTTATATTAATAGCGTCGATACACATATATTATTATTCTATAGATGGTTCTGATTTGCATAAACGAGTAGGTAAACACTTTAAGTCGTTCTTAGATCTGATTCACGTAATACCCTCCTAAGCTAAGGGCCTTAGCAGAAAATTTTTCATACTATCAGCCATCTACGCGGGAGATAATATAATGCACAATTGCTTCCGCGGATTCGAGTGCACTCTCTGTTTACTCTTCTCTTACAATCTAATGGGATGGAAGATGGATAATGTCAGGTGCATGATGTACTTTAACATGTCCATCTGACGCATGGATCATCGTACTACCCAGATAACTAGGATATCAACCTGTATTGCCCTAATCAGTAAGGATAAACTACTCAAAGTACATGTTGATGGCCAACATGATTTGAACCGTAACCTCCAGTTTGCAAAGCCGCTACACCACAGAGGCCACAATCATTATAAGTACAGGCTAGGCTACAGACAGTCACCATAAGTACCGGAAGTTCAAGGTTATATCTCACAAAACTTCAAGGTTCTATCAACCAATATCTTTTATCTTCTATACTTATAGTAAAACTGTAACAGGTCCAATTCTGTACATTGAAGATACTTATTTTGAAAATTATTCTTGCGGGCATTCCATAACCAATACTGAACGCCAAAACTGTAATTTTTATAATTTTTGTCTGTATGTATCAAGGCCGTGCATCACGGCGAAACTACCAAATGGATTCAAATGGAACTTGTCATGATTTGAGTTAATACTACAAGGTAGGACACAGGATACGTTTTATCCCGTAATACACCATGGTTCCCTAGGGAGAGGGGGTTAAAGTCAAAATGTTTACTTGGTTGGTTATACGCGTGGTCCGATTTTATGTATAAACTAGCTGACCCGTGCAGCTCCGCCCGCGCTTTTATTACATTTTGCTCCCCTTTTCTCCCTCCTCCCTAGATTTATCTCTCTCCATATCTCTCTCTCTTATAAAAAAATCTAATTATATGCTCTTTCTCTCCTCTCTCTTTCCCCCTCCCGCTTCGGTTTCCGTCACACTCCCCCTCATCCTACCCTGTTATCCCCTCTCTGAACCCTCTCCCCCTCTCTCTTCTACGAACTTGCTCCTTCTCACTCCCCCCTTACTCCACCTAACTCCCCCGATCCCTCACCCCATCGCCCCCTTCTCGAATCCCCTCTCCCTCTTTTTCCTCTCGTGCACCCTCCTCTCGTTCTATATATCCTCGTCAATCATGGTATCAGCGGCATTAAATATACTTTATGACCTATTCTCAGACCTCCCCGATATGCACACAAAATTTCATACAAATCGGTTCACCCATCTATTTGATGACCTTGCCTTATGTTGCTTAACCTTAACCTAGCGGTATGAAATATACTGTATGACCTATTCTCAGACCTACCCGATATGCACTTTTCATTTTAATACAAATCGGTTCACCCATCTATTTAATGACCTTTTTTTTTTTTTTTTAGCGATGGTGGAATCCTCATACCACGCGCACGACGCCTACCATGCGCGGGTTATGTGGGACTCTTACCGACTAAACCACCATCGGGCCTTCCAGCACCTCCGCTATAGTGGCGGGCCCCGGGAACGTACTTTGTACTACATCCGGTTCCCGCCAGCGGCCGTTCGGCTTTCGCCAAACCCACAACCGGCTCGACCAGAATGGCCAAGCCGGAGCCTTTGCAGGCTCTCCCCCCCGTTGTCACGTGCGGTGCCCACCAGTCCACTCTGCTCAACAGAGAAGTACCAGGGGCGATCACAGTGACACACACCCTATAGCCTTTCGGCCCTACCCCCCCAATTGCATCGAGCTACCGGGTCCCATACCCCAGGTACTGCCGTCTGCCAGGTCCCATACCCTGACAGCACGGTTGCTGCGGTGCCCCCGCCCTAAGGCCTTGCGGCCCGACTCCCCCCTGCACCACCACCGCGCTCAACCGACGTGCGAGTCCATCGGGAACAGCGGCAGCGGCGCCCCCGCCCTACGTGGCCTTTCGGCCCTACACCCTCCCGCGCCTCGCTGCCGCTCAACCGGTACCCCCGTACCAGGAACAGCAGTTCGGCGCCCCCACCTAAGGCTTCGCCACCGAGCAACAGCTGTCCACCCCGAAGAGTGGAGAGATATTACCCGGTGCCCAGGGTACACCGTCCCAAGCCCATTGTCCTTCCTCCGAACGAATCCTCGGGAATTACAATGGGCCGGGCACTCGAGGAGGTGATGCCAGTACCCCATCTATTTAATGACCTTACCTAACGTTGCTTAACCTTAACCAACCGGGATAAAAAATTCTATGTCCGTTTCCTGGTTCTAAGCTACCTCCCACCAATTTTCAGCCGAATCGGTTAGGCCGTTCCTGAGTTATAAATAGTGTAACTAACACGACTTTCTTTTATTTAGCTAGATTAAAGTTCTATAGTGATTGTATGTTCAATTTCACCGATAGATGGCGCTGTTCATAATTGTAAATCACGCTAACATCGTAAATTACTGTCTAATGATAATCGATAATGAAAGTTCTGAATGTTTCGCATCTTTTTAACCGACTTCAAAAAAGGAGGAGGTTCTCAATTCGTCTGTACATATTTTTTTTTTTTTTATGTATGTTCGCGCATAACTCTGGCAATTATTAACCGATTTGAAAAAATCTTTCTTCCATCCATTCTTCAATCCATTGATTGGGTCCCATAAAAAAATTATTGCTTAGTAATAAGTAGTTCCTAAAAAAACAAGAATGGTGACTGCGCACTGAGAGTTGCAAGAAAGCCTATATAGATGACGTTTTAGTCGCTCGGACTCGCTCGGTCGGACAAAAATGGTCATAACTCTGGCAAATATTTACCAATTTCAATGATTCTTTTTTTATTCGAAAGAAGAAACCACTGTATTGAATTTGTATGAATTTTATTACAACCGGATAAGAACTTCCTGGAGGACCATGAACGATGTGGAGGAATTTATCTGGTAAAAACCATAAAACTGATGTTCTCCATTACATTGCTCTGACAATTATGAACCGATTTCGATGATTCTTTTTTTATTCGAGAGAGTAAACTACTATGATGTTTCCATGCAAATTTCATTACGACCGGATATTATTTTCTGAAGAAACATGAATTATGTAAAACTATGTAGACGATAATGTGATCATAACCTACCTAGATAATTTTACGGTTTTCGATGGTTCAATTTTTATATATGAAAATATCACTAAAAAGGTTAAAATAAAATCTTTTTAAAAAAAAATTGAACCGACTTCAATATCACTGAAAAGTATAAAATAATTTAAATATTATTGAAGTTGGTGCCAAATATACACAGCAGGTACGCTAACACCAACTTCAATAATATTTAAATTATTTTATACTTTTCAGTGATATTGAAGTCGGTTCAATTTTTTTTAAAAAAGATTTTATATTGTTGCGACTGTAATACAATACCTATACACTACCTGGACTTTCATTTCGAGTTTCATTAAAATTTCATGAACAACAGATTTTACAGATTTTAACTTTTCAAAGATATAATGTCATATTGCTATCAGCAAAGTACTTAGAACAATACAGAAATCTAATGAAAATTTCCTGGGTGTACCGGACCGGCTTACCCCTTACAAAAATTTACCCTTCGCCACTGCCATATTTTATGCAAACTAAATGTCTGCTCAGTCCCTATTGTATATAGCGTAATAATACTTATCTTAATGATTAACTGATCAGTCTATAATTACCCTATTCACATACAATGGAAATTACGTGGTAATATGTGCAAGTAATGTTTCACTGCTTAGCCCCTATGAAACATAGCGTGATGTTTTATATACCAATTTATACCTAGACTTCTACACAACACATCAGTGAAAGTCCTATCAAAATCCATCCACGGGTTTTCAAATGATACCTGGACAAACAGAACGACAGACAGACAGACAGACAGACAGACAGACAGACAGACAGACAGACAGACAGACAGACAATAATTCCAAACAAAATTGTTTTGGCCTCTATGTCGATAGTATAGTATGCCCACATAGAAATTTTGGAAAAATATTCAATGTACAGAAAAAGTGCTCTTTGAGTTTTATTATAGTATAGATTTTTCAGTATAATTATAATAATACGGAAAAACTGCTGTTATCAATATGTAGTTATCGATCAGGCTAAGCAACGTTATTGCCATTTTGATTCAGCGTCTCCGTGCTTCGGAGGCCAAGTAAATAGTGGGTCCCAGTTTTAAAAGAGTTTATGTGTTCAACGCAAATGTACGCTATTACAAATTTATCTAACGTAAAAACAGCGCGGCCGGAGCTGCGTGGGCCAGCTAAATAAACATAAAATTACATTGTCAAAAATACAATTTCAAAAGACGACGCTTTGATTCTGGAATCTGGTCCGATATGACCAGAAGCTAGTATCTATACGCTCCTCTTAAACGAAACATCCGCTTTGGTGTAACATTTTTTTAACCGACTTCAAAAAAGGAGGAGGTTCTCAATTCGTCTGTATATATTTTTTTTTTTTTATTTTTTTTTATGTATGTTCGCGCATAACTCTGGCAATTATTAACCGATTTGAAAAAATCTTTCTTCCATCCATTCTTCAATCCATTGATTGGGTCCCATAAAAAAATTATTGCTTAGTAATAAGTAGTTCCTAAAAAAACAAGAATGGTGACTGCGCACTGAGAGTTGCAAGAAAGCCTATATAGATGACGTTTTAGTCGCTCGGACTCGCTCGGTCGGACAAAAATGGTCATAACTCTGGCAAATATTTACCAATTTCAATGAATCTTTTTTTATTCGAAAGAAGAAACCACTGTTTTGAATCTGTATGAATTTTATTACAACCGGATAAGAACTTCCTGGAGGACCATGAACGATGTGGAGGAATTTATCTGGTAAAAACCATAAAACTGATGTTCTCCATTACATTGCTCTGACAATTATGAACCGATTTCGATGATTCTTTTTTTATTCGAGAGAGTAAACTACTATGATGTTTCCATGGAAATTTCATTACGACCGGATATTATTTTCTGAAGAAACATGAATTATGTAAAACTATGTAGACGATAATGTGATCATAACCTACCTAGATAATTTTACGGTTTTCGATGGTTCAATCTTTATATATGAAAATATCACTAAAAAGTTTAAAATAAAATCTTTTTAAAAAAAAATTGAACCGACTTCAATATCACTGAAAAGTATAAAATAATTTAAATATTATTGAAGTTGGTGCCAAATATACACAGCCGGTAAGCTAACACCAACTTCAATAATATTTAAATTATTTTATACTTTTCAGTGATATTGAAGTCGGATCAATTTTTTTTTAAAAAGATTTTATTTAATTCCTTTTTGACGTTATCCGTGAAGACAGGCCAGCGGCGAGCTGAGATAAGTAGACAAAGGTTTATCTTGGTGGGCCGTGGCACGTAGAGCGCAAAGCCAAGAATTACGTCGCAACGGGAACACTTGCCCGGAGCTTATCTTTCGGCGAAACACCTACCGCAGGTATCTAAGAGGGTTAAGTTTGGAAAGGAGAAATGACATGGCTAAAAATTTGTAAAGTATATTGGAGCCTTTTGTTTTTGCCCGGCTGCCCCAGGAAGAGGGCTATGTCTTTGGAGAGTATGTATTTGTGTATGTATACTAGTTGGGGTGAGTTGGGGCGAGTTGAGTTGAGTTGAGTTGAGTTGAGTGTGTGTGTTTGTGTGTGTGTGTGAGTGAGTGAGTGAGTGAGTGAGTGGTGAGTGAGGGACCGACCGAACGACCGATCGACTGAGCGAGAATGAAGTTTCACTTCTTCCGCGCGGAGGGACTCCACGCACGCACATTTTTTTTTTATCTACAATTATTGGTATCACCATCAGATATACTATCTGTATATCGATGGGTATCACTGCATCACGCATATGCTTACCTTTTAAAAAAAATCCGTGTGGTGTCGTGGGACACCGGATAGGAACATAGTTCCTTAAAAAAATATTAATTTTATGTTCTATTCGAGGTAAGTATAAAAAAAATAATTATTCGTGTAGAGTGCGTTTCACGAAAGAGTTCCCTTTGAGGTTAAGTTGGTATAATTGAATTAGGTGTCATTAAATTTAAAAATATTTACCCTCAATATAGTGAAAATACACTCTAATATAAATCACACGGATGTATTCACTAGTCCAAAATTACGTAAATATGCAGTACCCTAATTTATATTTTGCGATTTTTTTTTTTTTTTAAATAAAAACCGACTTCAAAGTAAATTATCTAAAAAGCATAAAATAACGAAAATATTATTGAAGTTGGTGCAGAATATACACAGCAGGTACGCTAACACCAACTTCAATAATATTTTCGTTATTTTATGCTTTTTAGATAATTTACTTTGAAGTCGGTTTTTATTTTTTTTTAAATAGTTTATTACATAATTTACTTTGAAGTCGGTTTTTTTTTTTTTAATAGTTTATTTAACACTTTTTAGTGACTTATTTTACCAAGATAGGTATCAGCACTATCACGCAACTCGAACGTCTACATTACAGTAACTTACTGAAAACATAAAAAGTTTATATCTCATAAACTACTGGACCGATTTTGATGAAACTTATATTCTACCCTAAGTTGAAAAATACTCTAACTATTGCAAAAAGAATTTTCGAAATCGGACTTGTAGTTTCTGAGAAATCCGCGGACAAACCTACATACATACATACATACATACACTCGTGAAATTTGGTAAATTTGTTTAGAAGACCACATTGACTAACATATATGAATATTACGCATTTCTATTAATATTACATACATACGCGTCGAATACAGAACCTCCTTTTTTGAAGTCGGTTAAAAACACACTGAACAAACCGGCACACATACCACACACCTACACACACATACACACACACACACACACACCACACACACCACTACACCACCAGACCACACACAACAACTCCGTTCCAATAATAATAATTAAGTCTAATTATGTTCGATCATAGAAACAGTGGCGGACTAAGCCTGTCGGGGGCCCGGGGCGGCAAACAGTAAAGAAAATGACGTAGTTTTGCCTGACTGCCAGAAGGAGGGCTATGTTTTTCGACAGTATGTATATATGTATGTCTGTATGTATACCCCAATATGTGTGTGTGTATGTGTGTCTGTGTGTCCCAAGGTTGCCTGGAAGAAATTGCGAATAGCGATAAGACCGCCCTGTGTACATATTTCATTTATAAGTGTTTTTATGTGCTTTATTTTATGTGTAAGTTTGTGTGTACAATAAAGAGTATGTCTATCTATCTATCTATACCTAAGTATGTATGTCTATTTCTTTGGCACGGCCTAAGGCCTAAACGGCTCAATGGATGTACATTTGTCTTTGTTGTGGTAGGTAGTACATAGGGTGGACCCGGACGAGTACCAAGTACGTTCCCGGGGCCCGTCGATACAGCGGGTTGTGGACACCGTGGGGTTTTAGTCGGTAGCTGACAAGCTGTCAGTAGTCTGATATAACCCGCACCGCTACCCCCGTAGTGGTGCGGGTATCCGTAATGGATTTCCCCAGGTAAAAAAAAAAAAAAAAGTAGTACATAGGGTATAGAGAGTGGAAAAGTTAAATGTCAACGGACGACATTTTCGTAAACTTCTCCTGCCATCCATTTGGCTTGTCACGTTATGCCTGTCGAGGCTGTCCGAAGAAGGTGAGGACGCGTTTAACGCAGACAGTGAAAAGTCGCTCCTTGTTTAGCTCTTCGAGAATAGATGCATTAGTGTGACCGAGCGTTACGATATGCCTAGCATTCTCTGCTAACACCACATTTCGAATACATCTATTCTTCGAAGAATACAAGCCTATTAATGTCAGGATTCAGGCATATACGTGTAGAAAGATCGAGAAGACCAGAGTACGTTTTTATTACTCGGTTAATACCTCTGTTCTTCCATATCTTCTAGAGTCTTTTTACAGCTGTTTTTTTTCATATGGTATCTTCTTATTACCTATTGAACACAATCTTTAACATATAAAGAGCACAGACAGAGACAGTCATGTCCCAGAAGGAGACCAAATGGACGAAGACGATGCGTCGGGGCGGTGGTGCAACTCGCATAGTCAGGAGCCCTCGCAATAGAAATGTGACCAACCAGGTATCCTCTGACTCAAAGAGACCTCGTGGATCACGGACGCACTGGATGGGGCTCATCCTTACAAAATATAATACTGATCTGACCAACTAAATCCCAACTAATTACGATCCCTTTGTAGCTGACGATGCGTCGAGTTAGGAACTGTGTCCATTATTGGTAGCAACCACGAGCCTGATGGAGGGAGCGGACATTCCTCCTCCCAGGCCAAGAATGTCTAGTACCTATATATTTTTTATTTTTTGAACGGCAATCGCTGAAGTCAAAGTAAAATATCTTTATTATGTACTAGCTGACCCACGCAGCTCCGCCTGCGCTATTTTTACGTTAACTAAACTTTGAATAACAGACATTCGCATCGAATACATAACCTCATTTTTTATAGTCGGTTAAAAACTGGGACCCACTTTTTACTTGCTCTCCGAAGCACGGACCCGTTTAGTTCAAATGGCTTTAAACGGTCACCCATCTTTCATCATCATTTAATGACCTTACCTAACGTTGCTTAACCCGATCGATTACAAAACCTTGATAACAACTCTCTATGAGTTTTCCCTTACTAATATTTGTTATATTTTATGGAAAAATTGATAAAATCGGACCAAGCGTATAACCAAGTACCCGTTTTGACTTTAAATTCCTCTCCCAAAAGAACCGTGCTAGATTACGGGGCAAAAAGTATCCTATGTCCTACCTCATAGTAATATCTCAAATCATGCCAAGTTTCATTTGAATCTATTCAGTAGTTTCGGCGTGATGCTCAGCCGTGATACAGACAGACAGACAGACAGACAGACAGACAGACAGACAGACAGACAGACAGACAGACAAAAATAAAAAAAATTACATTTTCGGCCTCAGTATCGGTTATAGAATGCCCTCCAAATATAATTTTCAAAATATCTTCAATGTACAGAATTGGACCTGTTACAGTTTTATTATAAGTATAGATTTTAGTTTTATCCATTGGTAAAGTCAGGAATGATTTTATAATGTTTTTATTAATTTTACTTCTGTTATCTGGCGTTGTTATTGTCTGTAACATATTTGTTTACTGATCGTTTTCATAGAATGTCCGTGATAGCACCAAAGGCTTCACCATAATACCAGCGCTGGTTGTGTCAACCAGCACATCGCTGAGGTGGGGCCTTATGTGACAATATTAAGACTGTATTGTATGTTTTTATTTTTATATCTACTACTAGCTGACCCGCGCAGCTCCGCCCGCGCTTTAATTACATTTTGCTCCCCTTTTCTCCCTACTCCCTTGATTTATCTCTCTCCATCTCTCTGTCTTATAATAAAAATCTAATTCTATGCTATTTCTCTCCCCTCCCGCTTCGGTCCCCGTCACACTTCCCCTCTTCCTCTCCCCGTTGTCCTCTCTGAACCCTCTCCCTCCTCTCTCTTCTCCCAACTTGCTCCCTCTCACTCCCCCCCCCTTCCTCCACCTAACTCCTCCGATCACTCACTCCACCACCCTCCCCTCTCCCTCTCTTGCACCCTCCTCTCGTTCTATATATCCTCGTCAATCATGGTATCAGCGGCATAAAATATACTTTATAACCTATTCTCAGACCTGCCCGCAAAATTTCATACATATCGGTTCACCCGACTCTCGTGCACGTAACTCAGAGGTTCTCAGGTTTTGTTGTGCAAGGCGTTGCGAACGTTCGATACTCGACTCTCGTGCGCGTACCTGAGAGTTTCTCTGATTTTGTTCAGCAAGGCGTTGTGAACGTTCAGGTGAAGATTCTCCCATACGACGTATTCTTGCTGTCCGTGCTTGACAACTATGTTTAGAAAGTTGAGACCTGGCTCTCTTAGGCATTTTCAAATGTTTAAGAAAATGCTAACAGCGTGTAATATTCTAGCTCTGAAAAGAACTGCTGTTTAGCCCTGAAAAGAACTGTGTTTAGCACTGAAAAGAACTGTTGGTTACCCCTGAAAAAATCTGTTGTTTAGCCCTGAAAAGAACTGTGTTTAGCCCTGAAAAGAACTGTTGGTTAGCCCTGAAAAGAACTGTTGGTTACCCCTGAAAAAATCTGTTGCTTAGCCCTGAAAAGAACTGTTGATTAGCTCTGAGAAGAACTGTTGTTTAGCTCTGAGAAGAACTTTTGCGTAGGTGTAGTTTTAAGTAAGAAATCTAAAAAAAATCGCACGAAAATTATTAGACTTCGCGCACGGCCGCTGCGATGAAATGAATGAAATGCGCTGATGATGAAATAATTTATTTTGATAAGGATTAATAACATGAGTAAAATAAATGCGTTTAAATGTAGTCCAAACAAAATTCAAGACATTAAATAAAAAAATGGTCACTCGACATAGATAGTGTGCCGCGGACTTTTTTGTAGATATTTATAAGATCTACAATTAATTAGAACATTTTATGGTTCTATCCTTTATAGTTTAGGCAGCGTACGCAAAATAAGTAACTTTTCTGGTTGATTTTTTACACCTTGTGTCCGAAAAAACCCAAATATCTTACGGAACCCTATTTTTTTTTCAAAATAAAATTTAGCCTATGTTACTCGTGGATAATGTAGCTTTCGAATGATGAAAGAATTTTTAAAAACGGTCCAGTAGTTTTTGAGCCTATTCATTACAACCAAACAAACAAAGTTTTCCTCTTTATAATATTAGTGTAGATAGGCCCCACGGAGGCACTTACACAAAAATCATTTTTACAAACTACCACCGGATCCTAACGCGGCCGCGCTGATGGTGTTATTGTAGAAGAAAAAATAGTCAAGTGCGAGTCGTGTGAGTCGGCGAGAGCGGCGAGAGGTATGGAACCCTAAAAACTTGGATGCACTCTACATTCGTTTAATTTGTCAATTTTGTATATTTTACGCTTCTTTTAGAAATCACTAATTGATTGAATGATAACCCTCACCGGTTATCATTCTACAGTGCATTTTGTGTACATTCCCTGATGAATACTGAATAGGTACCACAGGTATTTTGTTTACGTGCATCATGTACAAATATATAGTGATCTGTGATCATGGGGCCCCGAACTCCAAACTGCCTAATACTTACAACACATAACATTATGGCCGTCTTTGAGATTTAATTGAGGGGACATATCAGCTAGATTGTTTTAATCAAGCTTTCAGAGTTCCGTAATGATTTCTGATATTTACGCGAATATTACCTACACATTGAAATAAAACTATTTTTAAGAGTTCCGCACAAACTCAGTTGTCACATATCAATCTCACTTTGCTAGTCAGGGTTTGTGCGCCTGAACTCTCAAATAATCTAGATATGATGTACTCTCTAATACGTAGTCGGTACGAGTAAGTAGGTACTTAAATACATCAATGATTAAAAATAACTTTTGGAGATTGGAGGCCCCCTTGGACCCGAGGCCCGGGGCGGACCGCCCCCTCCGCCCCCCCGTTAGTCCGCTACTGCATAGAAATTTAAGTTTTATGGTAACTAAAGTAAGATATATATTTATTTGTGAATAAAAAATCTTACGTTACGTACGTTTTTAACCGGCTTCAATAAACTATTTTAAAAAAAATAAAAACCGACTTCAAAGTAAATTATCTAAAAAGCATAAAATAACGAAAATATATTGAAGTCGGTGTCAGCTCGTGCTAGTCTTATTATTAACATGATGTGCTAGCACCGACTTCAATATATTTTCGTTATTTTATGCTTTTTAGATAATTTACTTTGAAGTCGGTTTTTATTTTTTTTAAAATAGTTTATTTATCACTTTTTAGTGACTTTTATTTTACCAAGATTATCAGCACTATCACGCAACTCGAACGTCTACGTTACAGTAACTTACTGAAAACATAAAAAGTGTATATCTCTTAAACTACTGGACCGATTTTGATGAAACTTATACTCTACCCTAAGTTGAAAAATACTCTAACTATTGCAAAAAGAATTTTTGAAATCGGTCTTGTAGTTTCTGAGAAATCCGTGGACAAACCTACATACATACATACATATATACATACATACATACATACATACATACATACATACATACATACATACATACACTCATAAAATTTGGTAAATTTGTTTAGAAGCCCACATAGACTAACATATATTAATATTACGCATTTTTATTAATATTACATACATACGCGTCGAATAGAGAACCTTCTTTTTGAAGCCGGTTAAAAAGAAGGTTCTCTATTCGACGCGTATGTATGTAATATTAATAAAAATGCGTAATATTAACATATGTTAGTCTATGTGGGCTTCTAAACAAATTTCCCAAATTTTATGAGTGTATGTATGTATGTATATATGTATGTATGTATGTATGTATATATGTATGTATGTAGGTTTGTCCGCCGATTTCTCAGAAACTACTGGTCCGATTTCAAAAATTCTTTTTGAAATAGTTAGAGTATTTTGCAACTTAGGGTAGAGTATAAGTTTCATCAAAATGGGTTTAGTAGTTTAAGAGATATAGACTTTTTATGTTTTCAGCAAGTCACTGTATCGTAGACGTTCGAGTTGCGTGATAGTGTTGATACCTATTTGTTAAAATAAAAGTCACTAAAAAGTGTTAAATAAACTATTTTGTAAAAAATAAAAACCGACTTCAAAGTTAATTATCTAAAAAACATAAAATAACGAAAATATATTGAAGTCGGTGTCAGCTCGAGCTAGTCTTAGTTGAACATGATGTGCTAGCACCGACTTCAATATATTTTCGTTATTTTATGTTTTTTTAGATAATTAACTTTGAAGTCGGTTTTTATTTTTTACAAAATAGTTTATTTCTCGGTTAGGGTCCCTCCGCAACGTCCTATAAAGGTACGCGTCCATTGGCACGCGCCGGACGCACCGCACGCACGGCACGCAACGGATTTTAGTTTGCTTTGTATGATTTTACATAGCGCCGCGTCCATTATCCGCGCCGGCATTTTCCGATGCGGGCCGTCAAAATCATAGAAAGCAAACTAAAATCCGTTGCGTGCCGTGCGTGCGATGCGTCCGGCGCCGGCCAATGGACGCGTACCTTAAGGAACTTCGTTCCGACAATTTTAAAATTATTTAAGCGGTTTACGAATTTTCGCCACTCAAGTTAATAATAGATATATATGTAGGGGATGGCAAAAAATATATAAAACACTACATAAAAATAAAACAATTGTAAATATAATAAATGTTTGTAATAATTTTGTTGGTATTGTAGGTAATTTACTTTGCTTGAAAACCCTGACGATCGAACGATGGTGTAGGTAAATTCTGAACACAAAGAAATAGCGCTCTAGTGCGCGTGGCGGTAAGGTACTATTTAGAATGAACGCAGTGCTCTGTAAATTTTGTAGGCTATTAAAACGGCGGCATTCCCTCAACATCAAAGCAGTGCATCTTCTGTTATTATATGTATTCTGTGGCATGACCTTTCAGAAAGTACATGAAATAAAAAGATATATTAGACATGGGACACTTACTCCAAAAAAGAAAAATTATTAGTAGACCCCTTGTCCCATAGACCACTTGTCTATGGGTTAAAAAGTTTGGGATCTATATAAACACTATCTCACTCTTTTGTTCTCGGAAAAGACCAAGGATACTAACCGGTTTCAGGATTAACCGGTAATTTTTAAACGGTAAGTGTTACCGGTAACTGCTTATCCGATACTCAGGGCCGTAGACATAATATAACAAGACATCTTGCTACCGTTCCGCCGATAAGTACCGAAAATAATCATACGTACACATAACACACGTTATGGATATTTATTCAAATGCGCCTATTATTTAGTTTAGACGATATTTCATAATGCAATTCAATTTAAAACTCCAAAGCTAGATCGTGAACGAGAAAATTTCATGAGTACTCAAAGAAAACCGCACCGGCGGTGCGCCAGGTGCTGAACACACGCTGAGGGACAAAAAATCATACGCACAGAGCATTCTTTCTAGAGTCTGTCTAGTCAAACTTGAGTGGAAAAAGGCGGCAAATTTAAAAAAATTAGGTGGTGCAACCCTGTTTAAACTAGGAATAATCATACTTGATACTTTAATATATTCGTTATACTTTAGAAGCCCAAGGTCTCTATTGTGCTGATGTCGATGATGCCATTGGGGTGTTTTAATGGGTAAAAGTTCAACGTAACCCGGCCTCCACCCCTACATAGACCGGGTACCTTTTGAAGGTTTCCTCTCTGACAAAAAAGGTGATAGGTTCCTTGTGCAAGGGACCCTCCAGGTAGGTACCAACGCAAGGTCAGGCAATCTGCCACCAAAAAGCAATATGTAAACATTATTTTGTTCCGGCTTGAAGGGCTCTATAGATGCTATAACCCTCCTTCTGGGGCAGTCTGGCAAAAATTACCGCTTCAAAAGACTTCATAAATAAAACACTAATATACTGAGAAGCAGTACAGTGTAGCTGCCTATAGGCACATATGTCGCTTACCATCAGGCAAATGTCTAACTTGTTTCTTCATTAAGTCGATTAAAATAAAATAAATAAGGTAAATAAAGATTAGATATTAGTTTTTAAATACTTGATTGCACCGTATACATATTGCTTGTCATCATTCTATGCATTAGAATAGAATTAAATAGAATAGAACAAAGTACTATATTTGTTTAATTTATTATCATATCATCATAACAAATTACAGGATTTTAAACTGGACTATATTATTAACGAGGCACAGTTTCATCATAATATTTTCTTTTATTCTTGTCTTCGCAATTTCATTAAAACTCATTTTTCATTTACCATAGAGTGCTTATAAGCCTGTTGTACTAATTCCTGAAACAAAATATGTAATTTTACTTTATAATTCATTTGTATGCCTACTAAAAGGAAAAAAAAACATTTGTATGCCTACAGATCATAACCTTACTTGTAATATATGAGATTCCAAAAACAGATGACATACTTATACAACAGTTTACATTAACCCAACAGACATACTTAATAACAAAATAGTACTAGAAAAATCCTTTAGGCGTACTGTATTTTTCTCAAATGTACTGCTACTAGAAAATTGTATCTTTACCCCACTACCAAGACGATAAGGAATTATAGAAACATTTTAATTACGTCAAGATATTCCGCTGTATGCACAACTTAGTTCCACGTTAAAAACAGGATTCATATAATACACCAATCTCATACAAATCCTTTACAATTTATTAGTAAGTATCAAGACTAACCTGTAATTTCCGTTGACGTTCCGAACAATTTTACGTTTTCATGAAATACAGCATCGGATTCACTTTTCCTTTGATGGTATTTACTTATCATGTCGTATAACATTGCTCTGACACTGTATTTAATAGTTTAAGGTAATATTTAATTTAAAATAAGGATAATTATAGGTCTACCAGAATCTCATGGCATAAAAAAATCATAAAAAAATGTGATTTTAATATGGCAATGTCAATTATCACCTGTCAAATCAAAGTACGTGATTTGTCAACTGCTGCTAAGATTTTGTGATATCTTTAAGACAATTTGTTTCTTTTTGTGAAAATGTCGCAAAAGCCACTTCGATCTCAAGCGAGAAATATTGTTTTCAATGTGTATCGTAAAATAAGGGAAGAAGAAGGCGTAAATCCATCTCAAACGTTGATTTTAAAGCGCGTCGTAGAGTTGACCGGTAAGTTGGACTGAGTTGTTAAGATACTTTTGGTTTATTTTATATTTTTCGTACATACTTGTAGCTTCTTTATAGGGGTTTCCAGTACTACTATACGGCGAATCGTAAGTGAGGGCACATCAAATGATGGTGTATTTTCCACGCCTGGTAAAAAGAGGAGAGGGGGGAAGAAGAAAATCAACTTGGACAGTTTCGATTTAGAATTGATTAGAAATAAAATAAATGAATTTTAAACAGTTCGGAAGGAAATTCCAACAGTAATTAAACTGTTACAAATTCTTCGACAAGATATTGATTTCAACGGAGGGAGAGAATCTTTGAGGTAAGAAAAATATTAAGTAATAACCCCTCTAACTGTCACTCGATGATGATGATTAAGCTATCGTTTGAGTAATGTCATTAATTTTACTATTTTTGTACAGACTTATCCTTAAAGAGATTGGTTTTGAATATGTTAAATGCCAATCAAAAAGGACCATTTTGATGGAGAGAGATGACATAAAACTACAAAGATTCAAGATTTTGAAGCGTATAAAGGAAAACCGCGAAGCTGAAGAGCATAATAAATTGGATGTGATTTATTTAGATGAGACTTACATTCACGGTTCATGTTATGTGAACAAGTGCTGGCAAAGCCAATCGCGTCCTAGCAATGATAGCTGGCAGGCTTGACTCTTTCTACATGAATCATTGCATTAAGATGCATGTGGAAAGGGTTGGCCAAAACCGTATTATATATTAGAATAACTAACACTTAGTTTTTAAGCTTTTACTAACAGTCTTTGTAATTATATTTTCTTTTATGGGTCTTCAAGACCTGACAATAAATGAATAATAATAATAATAATAATAAAAGCAAAGATATTGCAGGTCTATCTAAAAGTATTTCACTTGGAGCGAGGTGGATCATTGTTAACGCTGGTGGAGAAAATGGCTTTGTACCAAATTGTTCTCCGGTGTATAGCTCAAAAAGTGTACCTGCTGACTATCACCACGATATGAATAAGGAGAATTTCACAAAATGGGTGACAGAGAAGCTAATTCCAAATCTGACAAGGCCTTCAGTAATTATTATGGATAATGCTAGTTATCATTCCGTAAGGATGAACAAACCGCCCACACAAGCTAATCGTATCGCTGATATAAAATAATGGCTTCGTGCAAACGATGTTCATTATGATGATCTTTGGCGTAAATGTCAACTTCTTGAAGTAGTAAAATAAAACGTGTCTGCGCCCTTGTATGAGATAGATGAAGTATTAAAATTGCACGGTCACGAAGTTTTAAGACTCCCACCTCTCATTGCACTTTGAATCCCATAGAAATTATTTGGGTTATAATGAAGCAAAAAGTTGCTGATAAAAATGTAAATAGGCCTGCAAGTGATATTAAATCATTAACAGAAGAAGTTTTCTCACAAATTGGTGCAGAGGAATGGCGAAAACGTTGTGAACATGTAAAAAAAGTTGAAAATGATTTTATCAAGCAAGGTAGAATAATTAAAATGCTGGAAGAGCGATTTATAGTAAATACCACTTTATCTTCATCATCTGATGAAGAACAAGAAATGCAAGTGGAGTTCTTGGAATCGTTTTCTAGTTCTGAATGAAGTGTGAAGTTAATTATTATGATTTAAATGATATATAATAAATTAGCACATAAAGTAATTGATTTATTTGATTTATTTTGCCTATGTTAAGAACCCGACGTATAACAACAGTTTTTTTTTTTTTTGTGTAGGAGTAGTACTGTTGGCCGCAGATGGCCATTACAGCTTCACCGGACAAGAGGGCGAGCGCTTTAAGCGCTCCAGCCAGTTGGGTAGCGACTAGCACAAGGGCACCTCAGGGAAGCACGGCCTCGGCTTGGGCTGCCGCTTAGAGAGTATGAGTTTACCACCGGTTCACAACGCGCCCCCGCTGAGAAGAACCGGCAAGAAACTCAGCGAGGGGATGCATGTCGAGGTTGCATGCGTACGACCCTTCGGCCTCGCCGGCGAGACCGGTGTCTGTGTGT
Organism: Furcula furcula; assembly: GCA_911728495.1. Lineage (NCBI taxonomy): Eukaryota > Metazoa > Arthropoda > Insecta > Lepidoptera > Notodontidae > Furcula > Furcula furcula. The sequence goes on from OU452250.1 coordinate 11,231,292, forward strand.
AGGTGTGTTTACGACTCGTGACGTCGTTTTTGGTGTTGGTGTAGGTGTTGTGTCATAGGGGTGCCGAGCGGACCACCGGCTGGGCACAAGGAAGTGTACTCCGCCTAAGGGCAAGGGCAAGAAAGGCTCTTCCGCCCCCTCCAACGAGGCGTCAACCGCGGCCCAGTCCAGCGCAGCGGGCTCCAGCCCGCCGGAGGACATGGAGGCCTAACGTTCACTCCCCACGTTAGGTTTCTTTAGGGCAACCTGAACCACTGCCGCAACGCTCAGCACCTGCTCATGCAGACCGTTGTGGAGCGTCAGGTTGCCATCGCGGCGGTCGCGGAGCCCCACAGCGTCCCGGACCACCCTCGGTGGTTCGGAGACGACCTGGGCTCTGTGGCGGTCTATTGGGGAGGAGGAGAGGGTGTCCCACCCTGCACCCTACTGGAGAGGGGGCAGGGCTTCGTCGCCGTCGAATGGGGCACCATGGCCATAGTGGGCTGCTACGTCTCTCCCAACAGGTCCCTCGCCGACTACGAGGTGTACCTGGACCGGGTGGGGAACTGCATTCGCCGTTGCCTACCCCGTCCGCTGATCGTCCTGGGGGACTTCAACGCCCACGCTATCGCGTGGGACTCCCCCAGAGACAACATCAGAGGAGAGACGTTGCTCGATTGGGCGGCTGGGCTCGACCTCCGACTAGTAAATCGGGGGTCAGTGAGCACGTGCGTGCGGTGGCAGGGGGAGTCGATCGTCGACCTGACGTGGGCGACTCCCTCTGCCATCGGCAAACTGTCGGGATGGCGGGTAGCGGAAGAGGTGGTCACATTGTCCGACCACCGCCACATCTTCTTCGATGTGGCCATCCGCCGCCGTCCCCGCGGTTCCAGCCGCCGAGAAGGCAGCCCCCCGCGACGTTGGTCTCTGAAGCGCCTCCACGTAGACATGCTCGAGGCGGCGGCCGACGTCGCGGCATGGCCGGAAAGCGCTGATGAGGTCCGATTCGATCCGAATGTGGAAGCAGACCGGTTCCGGGGCACGATGACGCAAATCTGCGACGCGTCGATGCCCCGAGCCGGCCGCCCCAAGCGTAGCCCGGTGGACTGTACTGGCCCGGTACTGGTGGACGCCGCAGATCGCGCAACTTCGAGAGATCTGCTGGCGAAGCCGCCGAGAGTTCACCAGGGCGAGAAGACGAAGGCGAGCTCAAGCCGACGAGGTAGCCAGGCTCTACAGGGCATACCGAGTGGCCACCAAGGCGCTCCAAAATGCCATCAAGAGCGCCAGGGACCAGTCCTGGGACGAACTCCTCGAGGGACTCAACGAGGATCCGTGGGGGCGCCCGTACCATATGGTGCTGGGCAAACTACGCCCATGGATGCCCCCGGTGACGGAGACTCTCGATCCGGCTTTGCTGGGACGCGTGGTAGACACCTTGTTCCCGGCTGGTCGGTCAAGTCCCTCAGTCCACCCCCTTCAGTTGCCCGAATGGCGCGACGATCTGGGGGTGACCATAGAGGAGATGGACTGGGCCGTTGGCCGCTTGAGAGCCCGAAACACCGCGCCCGGACCCGATGGTATTCCGGGTAGGGTGCTGGTGTTGAGCCTGGCTGCCCTGGGGGACGTGCTGAGGCAGCTATTCACTAGTTGCCTCCGTGAAGCTACGTTCCCTAGGGCCTGGAAGGAGGCTAGTTTGGTCCTCTTAAAGAAGGAAGGCAGAGCCGCGGATTCTCCCTCCGCGTACCGTCCCATATGTCTGCTGGACGAGGTTGGCAAACTGTTCGAGAGAATAGTTGCCTCTCGTCTCAGCGGGCATCTGTCGCGCGTCGGTCCCGATCTGGCTGACAGCCAGTTCGGCTTCCGACAGGGCCGTTCGACCGTGGATGCGATAACTCGCGTCCGCGCCCTGTCGGATCAGGCGGTCTCCCGGGGTGGCGTGGCGTTGGCGGTGTCACTCGACATTGTCAACGCCTTCAATTTCCTACCCTGGGATGCGATCTGGGAGGCACTGGTCTACCATGGAGTGCCTCCCTACCTGCAGGCCCTGATCAGGGACTACTTGCGCGACAGGTACATCCTGTACGTGGATCGAGACGGTACGAGGGTCCAGAGGGAAGTAGAGCGAGGGGTTCCGCAGGGGTCAGTGTTAGGCCCCTTGCTATGGAACCACGCCTACGACGCGGTTCTGCGTGTCGATCTCCCCGCCGGCGTAAGTGTCGTCTGTTACGCTGACGACACGTTGATCGTGGCCGGTGGGGACACCTTCGAGAGGACCAAAGAGCTCGCCGAGCTTGGGGCGGAAATCGTCGTCGCGAAAATACGTGAGTTGGGCATGGAGATAGCGCCTCACAAAACCGAGGCGCTGTGGTTCCACGGCCTACCTAGGAGCCGGGAGCCACCGCCCAACTTGCGCGTCCGTGTGGGTGAGTCGGAAGTCAAGGTGGGGCCGTACATGAAATATCTTGGTCTCACCCTTGACAGTCGCTGGGGCTTCGAGGAGCATTTCGAGCGCCTGGTCCCCCGAGTCGACAGGGTTGCAGCGGCCTTGCACAGGCTGCTCCCCAATCTCGGGGGGCCGAGCGAGGAAGTTCGCCGCCTCTACGCCGGAGTCGTGCAGTCCGTAGTCCTCTACGGGGCGCCCATCTGGGCGCCGAGGCTGGCCATTAGACGCTGTAGAACGAAAATCTACAGCGTCCAGCGGAGGATGGCACTGCGGATTGCACGAGGATACCAAACGGTGTCCTTTGAGGCGGCGACCATACTGGCACGCTTTCCGCCCTTAGACATCCTGGCGGGCATGTATGCGAGGGTCTATGACCGGATCCGCATCGCCCGCCAGAGTGGCGGAGGCGAGCCGGTGGCGCTCGAATCCATAAAGCGGCAGGAACGACACAACGCACTCACGACGTGGCGCGAGCGGCTCCAGCTGGAGCACATAGCGCGCAAACGCGTCGTTGAGGCATTCCTGCCGCATCTCGAAGCCTGGATACAGCGACGGAGCTGACGACTCACCTATAGGCTTACGCAGATAATCACCGGTCACGGTTGTTTCGGTGATTATCTGCATAAGATCGGACGTGTAGCGACGACGAGATGCTTCCACTGCGACCAGTCTGACTCCGCCCAACACACGCTGGAGGCTTGCCCCGCGTGGTCGTTGGAGCGTCGAGACCTGGTCGCAGTCATCGGATCGGACCTCTCCCTAGGCAGCGTAGTGTCGGCTATGCTGTCCGGGGATGCGGCGTGGGGAGCGATGGCCGCCTTCTGCGAGACTGTCATGTCCCAGAAGGAGGCCGCCGAGCGACGCGAACGCGCTGATCCCGCTCGGCGACGAAGGCGCAGGCCGCCACAAGTGGCGGCCGCCCGACGTCTCGCTCCCCAGCCCTGAGCCCGGGGCTATAAACAACGGGCAACCTTCGGAGTCGCTGGACGTTCAGGGTGTGGGCCCTTTGAGCGTCCATTGAGTACGGCGGCGACTCCGAGGAGGACGGCGGCGGGGTTGCGACCCCCGTCCCCGTGAGCACCGTGACAGGTTCCCGGGGGGCTACAATGCGCCCCCCGGCGGCGGGCTCAAAGGCAAGGCACTGAGGGGCCCCTGGTGCAGATCCCACCGGAGAGCCCTGGGGTCCCCCCTCTCATGTGCCGATGTGACAGCCGCGGGGGTTTTAGTGGGTAAGAATCCCACATACCCCGGTCGAGCCCCACAGCTCCCGGGGATCTTTGGAAGATTTCCCCCGCGTCAAAAAAAAAAAAAAAAAAAAGGTGTTGTGTCATGGTCCAGGAGGACGGACATCGGGTCGGGTGGAACAACAGTTTTCATTCACATACCTAATATACTTCACGTTCATTAATACTAAAGAGATAAATAAAAATCAAACAGTATCAAGACCGTTTAATCCAATTTCCCTAGTATTGCACACAACAAATTCTTATTTCCCCATTTGCCATGAGATTCTGGTAGACCTAATATTCACAATCATGTTTACTATATGAGCTTATATAGAGGGTAAACAACAAATGACATTTGTCGCAATGTTGTCAGTTTCTAAAACCGCAAAACTAGTAGTGTCAACCAAAAATAGACAGACTATCACATATATATATAAATGCATTCTTTTCTTGCGCGAATGAGAAAGTGTCAGCTCTCTATTGGTTTCTTTCTATAAGTTCAGGGCCATAAACGTGTTACCGGTACAATTTTTAACCGGTAATCCAGTCCCTGCTTAGTAGTAATCAGCTGTCACTGCCTGCTGTTGTTGTCAAAACAATAACGTCAACGTCAAACTGACAGACAGCACAACACACACAAGTTTTTTTGCTTGCTTGCTCGCTCAGCTCAAAGAGGATCTGTCTGTAGCTAGCTACTAGTATCTAATCTCTGTGGTCTGGGTCGACTGCGCGAGACGGTGTAAAGTGTTTTTGTTTTGATAATTATTTAATAATTATGTTGCTTATGAATGAAAAGTAATAAACTTTATATATGTGAGTGCTTACAACATAATATACACAATTATAACAGCGTCTTGGCACAAGACTTGGTGAGTTTATTTTGTTTTTATTAACGTTATCGCATGCAGTAACCGTTTTAGACTATAATTGACTGTATGCAATAAACAAAAATTAAATGTGGTCCTCGATAATTCTTTAACACTAATTTGTTGCAATAGTTTCAGTAAGATATCTATTATTAAAGCTTCTGTAAAATATTAGCACTCACTGAACAGTAATTTCAACATTCCCAATTAATCATAATAATTTTATTGTACCTACTTCGTAGCCGTAGTAATAAATGAACGCCATGGAGAATTTAATCAAAATATATTGAGCATTTATAGTTGTTGAAAGGAGTTCTATACTTATACCTTTCGTGACTAAAGTTCTACTAAGAATATTTATTATTTAAGTAATGATAAAGTCCACGCTCTAGCTATCCTAGATATAATTAATTGTTAGAACTGTTAACATTTTGGGTTCCTTTTTTTTAAATCCTTAAATTAAAGAAAGAAGTGTTTGTTTAATTTCAGTTTTTTGTGTTTCATTATTGAATATTGTAACTTTCTGTTAGCCATGTTCTTTTTTCTGTGAGTGGAATATGTTAAAAACATTAAAAATAATGCCTATTTAGTCTGTGCTAACTATTTTAACTCACTCTATTCATGTATACATCTGTCTCGCTCTTGCAATAAAGTTCTCGAAGTGTTAAGTGCTCTCTGAGTTTTTATTGGAAAAACACCTCAAAACCGACTGACCAGCGACCAGGAGCAACCAGAGATCTGTACAGCACTCTTTCCATGGGAAAATTCTTCACTGCCAATCGTATGGATTGATTTAGGGACTCCAAATTATCATGACGTTTAGAGCAAGCCGTACTCTCTAAAACTGATAATAAATCATAATCCAGCGGATTAAGTTCGGGACTAGACGACGGCCAGTCTTCATCAGCTCTGATGAAGTCCGAAACTTTGGTTTCCAACCAAGACTGCGTAGACCGAGCTTTATGACCTGGATTGTTAAATTGTTGCTCAATCTAAAAAAAATCTCCTTTGCATACCGCTTCAGTAGTTGTTTCGATTTTAGCACCCTATTCTTTTTTAAGTTATCAGTTAAGAAATGACCAGTACGTCTATTATAGGCTGCAAGTCCTAAGTCATCTTTTAAAATATGTGACATGGTTCTAGGTGCTATCTTCATCTCCCGAGATAACATCTTTTGCTTTCGGATAGAATTTCTTTGAATTCTTTCCCTTACTGCTTTTACCACCTTTTTCGTACGAACACTATGTGGACGGCCAGATCTTTTTCTGTCACAAACAGAGGAGGTCTCATTGTACCTATTAATAGCCCGGCACACAAACATTTTACTAATACCAAGCGTATGGAGAGTTTTAAAAATTGCATTTGTCTCCATACCTACTTTTTGTAATGCAATCACAGCGATTCCATTTATCACCCCACTCCAAAATATTGTACTATGTATTGGCGCCAAAATGAGAAAACTCAGTGAACAATCATATAAAAATTACAGATTCCAAATTCAAATGTAATATTTTGTTTATTTTTGTACAATTAAAAATGGCAATATGTATACACTTTAGGACCTTGTCTTTATAACAAAATTGCAAAAGGAACACTAAACTTTTCTCATAACAAAGAAGACTACAGTAGTCGCAGCAGATCTTTGTGTGTCTGAAGTTGGCTGCGAGACACTGGCGCAGTAGCTAGTTTAGTGTTTTTGTATTCATAATTCACAACTGAAGTTGTGCAATGATTCACGAATCCTAACTTCAGAGAGACAAATATCCGTACTACTCTAAGTTACTATGTCAAAGTGCAAAAGTTTATTAGCCACCAGTAAGCCATCACTCCTGCGTTCATACATTTACTGTTTAATTTTTGATCTTTTAAAGAAAATTGTATACATATTATGGTCATGGACTTGGATTGGAAGTAGGCGTTATTTAGCTGTGGTTTTCCATCTGCTACAATTTTATAAGCCGGTGATCTCGCTGTTTAAAATACACTGTCGAATTTTTTTATTACAATAGAATTGTTTTTATTAAAATACAAAATGAAATAATGCAAAACCTCAAGCACTCCAAATTATTTTATTTTTTAATATCAATCTAGCACACTATTATTTATTTTCATAGATTATTAGCACATATTGGCGGGCCTGTTGGTCTAGTGGTTAGTCACCCTGGCCGCTGACCAATAGGTCGTGGGTTCGATTCCGACCAAGTGTCTGGGTGTTTTATCTATATATGTATGTATATACAAAAAAAAAGTATATAAATATTAGTATCAGTTGTCTGGTTTCCATAGTACAGGCTATGCCTAGTTTGGGATCAGATGACCGTGTGTGGATTGTCCCAGAATATATAGGTATATATCAGATTTTGAATATTATCACTATTCTGTTTATTCGTAACTCTACACTCACTACATGCAAGTAGTGTATGCTCGCTGGAGCTTAATAATCTATTACCCTTCGTATTGAGTAGGCCGCCTGTGCTATTAGACCTGGCATGAAAAATAAATATATGTAATAATATAGTAAAATCGGACAGGGTTCAATTAACACTCAGTACTAAATCTCTTGATACTAAAAAAAACTACTATTCTTTATTATTATAATAATATCTTGGGACAATCCACACACGGTCATCCGATCCCAAACTAGGCAGAGCCTGTACTATGGTAACCAGACAACTGATACTAATGGTACGAAGGGGGCCTGCAGGTCTCTCAGGTCTGTCTTGCCTTAATTGGCCGTCCAGAGGGGAGCTGTTAGAGCTATATTCTCCAGGGGTGGAAGTGTTAAAGGGCAGGGTGTTAACGCCGCGAGTAACTACGGAGAAAGGGCGGCACACCTCTCGACACACCCCTGAGCCACTCACACCGGTGTTGCTCTCTGTCGTCTCTCTAGCGGACGGCCATACGGAGAGCCCATCTAGTGGGTGGCAAGTTTCGACTTGCCAAAATATAATAAGTAATACTAATGATGGCCTAATGACTAATAGCCCAGTCTTTAGTCCACCAAATGCCCACCCAAGGAAACGTAGAAAACTATCCATTTACCTGTGTGTGCGTTGCTCGAGCGCCCGTTGTATGGAGCACGGGCTCGCGAGCCAAATCAGCCCCCTAGACAATGTAACATTCTACAATCGCTATCGCTAATAGAAAGTATAAAAATGTATGAGAATGACATATGTCATCGAAAAATCACGTGACAAATTATAGGGAATTGACACAGTTAGCGAATGAAGAAATAGATTCGCTATGAAGCGATTGCATTTTGTCTAGGCCCTCTGTAGTCGTTCAAGCCACGCTCAGCCGAGATAACATGCGCTCCGAGGCACGTCCACACCGACCACACATTTGACTCGCGAGGCTGCCGCGCGAGCCCGTGTGCCCGGCGAAGACGCAGCTAAAATTGTCTGTAATTATTTGGCTACAAACTATTGCAAGAAACGTAATGACTTTCTTTTTATGTCCATAAGGATAGTAGACAGAAAAACCTGGCCCTGATATCCAAAGAAAGAGACTTCATAAGGCCTCAGAGCCAGAGCACAGAGGTCTTTAGGCTGTTAAGGTATGAAACCCTAAGGTAGCCCGCACACTGTCAATAATATTGTCAATATTCAACAACCCGTCCGACGTCACAGCGCCAGGTGCACAATTAAGTCGCACGGATTTAAATTTCCTTAATAGTACAACTACAAGGCAGCTACTTTAACAGAACAATTAAATATTAATGAATTGTAACTAGTAACCACAGCTAATAACAGATGATGTAATCTAACCATTTCAATTATAATTATCACGAACATAGATTTTGTAACTAGCTAATAATCTGTAATATATTAAAAGTGAAACACATACTTGCACAAGAATATTTACCGTCATTTTTAGGGTTCTGTACCTAAACGGTGAAAAAGGAATCCTTATGGTACGACTTTATCTATCTACCTGTGTGTCGTTCAGACTGATATATTTCAGTAACTACTACCTAAAGCTATCAATTCAAAATTTAACATATATTAAATACCTAAATAAAAAAAATCTTTTCAATAAGCACCGAATAACCGGTGGGGTATCCGGGAATCCACCCGTCTCCTCCCTTTGGGTATATTAATAATCCCCACGCTTGGCGGCAGTCTAGAGGATCGTAGTATAGGTGGTTGGTTGGTAATTACCATCGATATATTATTATTTATAGATGGTAATTATGCGAAAGATGATGTTGCTCGTCTTCTTGTTTTCTCTTAGTTACTTCTTACGCTTGGAAATATATCTACTCCCGGGAATATTCCCGGTTTTCTATATTATTGGAATATTGCCGGCAATTTACCAGAAATATGAAAATTTACCGGAAACATTGCCGGCAAAATTCCCACTTTTTGGGAATATACGTCATTAGAGTCCGGATTTATATGTAAATACATATTTTTAATTTCAATAGTTTCAACATTTAGAACGAAAAAATGCAATTTTTATTTTCCACCATATTTCAATGATAATATAAGTCCATATTTGTACAAAAATGATAATATTTCTGTAAAAAGAGTAGCAAACGGATGTATACGAATCAAAGTACTTACGATACCGCGTAGGTAAATCACAAAAAAAATGTTCATATGGGGTAGCAACAATTTGCGAATGAGCAAAATATTCCTTTTTCTGTAAACGTGGCACATCGCAGTCGCGGCTCGTTACAGTAAGCTATCGCCGCTGAAATTATTGTGTATTCCCCGTATTCACCTTATCAATACAACAATCAAAAATTAATGTCACGGATACCAGTCCGTCAGTTCGGTGTGCAAGTATGTTCCAATCACATGCTGTGATGTTGAAAGATTGCTCAGCCAGTACAAAGCCTTATTTTTAATAAACAGAACGACCTTGAATTTTGAAAAATTAATCAACGATCCTTTCATTAATTTGGGAGCTACGATGCCACAGACAGACAGACATAGGCGACAAACTTAAACATTATTCTAATCGGGAATTATCGCGTTTTTTTTTTTTAAGTTTGATAATGGAACGCGTAAGTCTAAAAGTATAGACTTAAACATGCCTTTTTTACGGTTTACAAAACATGAGATCCGTGTAATGCAATAATAGAAATACTGAAAAGAACTGCCATATACCTGAAACTTTTGGTTATTTTTAACTCCATATTTTGCCATATTTTCGCTTTTTAGTCCATATTATGTGTACATCAACGGGAGGAGTTGAGTAACTTGCTAAAGGCTTAAGGGTTCCCTCAGTCACCATCACAGCGACTTCTCGAGAATACTCGCAGGCAACCTTATTCTCCTTATGTTGTTTCAATCCTCTGTTACCTCTGTAAAGTATTTTCAAGGTTCATATTGATATGCCGATTGTACGGACGGACCATGGACAAATTGTTTTCTAGCTATTGGTTATAAGCGTAAATGCATAATGATTGGTAGTTACGTTGGCGCGCACTGAATGACACTTGTTGGATTTTATCTTATTATACTCCATGCTCGTTTTACATTCGGCCAGTCTGTCTACGAACGCGATTAACTACCGCACGCGCAGTTTTTTTTGTTGCAACAGTTTTGTTAGAATAGAATACCTACTCTTCATTATACACCAAATGTACTATTTGAATACAATTTATTTAACCTTAGTTTAAATGGTTTTGTTTTTATATTCTGTTATATAACGGTGTAAAATTAGTCACCTACTTACGGGTAAGTTTTTTCTTATTTTTTATGTTACCCACTAGCACATGATAGGAACGTCTTAAGAAATATACTGTCAGAGTCGCGATCCTCAGAATTGTAGGAACAAGATGAGGAAGAACAACTGCCGCTATCATATTTATTTTCTTGCCATGTTTTTTGCGCCACTTTCTACTGTTATTATTATCGCATTTTATTGTTATGTATATTTTTTACAAGTGTGATAATTCATAAAGGATTGCTAATATTTCACACAAATTTATTTTATTATCTTTGCGTGTATGGTCATCGTCCACGCTAATGATAGTAATTTTTTTTAGTGCGATGAAATTTTCTGCGCAAATATCTAATCTTTATTTATACATAAAGTACTTACCTTAATATAAAGTGACAGTGCACCTACCACTCTTTTCGCATAGTATGGACAAGATGTAATACATATCGATACAATGTGGAATATCGTATCAATGTCCGGAAATCTAACAAAATATTCAGAATTTAAGGGTTAAAGGTTTATCATCTGAAAGAGTTAAAAGAAATTCATTTTAATACAAACAGTTTACTGAAGCTTGGTTACTGGAATAGATAAATTCGAGAGTAATATCGAACCAAAATGATATCATTAAATCGTAAACTTATATGCCAAGAGGAGATTGCTTTAAGCTTCGTTATCAGTCACGGCACCATTAGACAGAAACCTGCATCTGAAACTTTCGTGAGATTATGTGGTACTCCGTATGAAAGTGCCGTTGGACAACTACGTTTGAGACACCCTGTATAAACCTTCAGTGAAAAATTGTTTAACTGATTGTTAAAACCGCTTAAAAATTCGTTGCGTGGTTTAGGAACAGTTAGCGGGTATACAGACAGACGCGGAAAGCGACTTCGTCTGATACTAGGTATATTTATAAGGAAGTAACCATAATATACACCAATTATCAAGTTATAATATTAATTGTATCGCAGTTTAGCCTCAGAATACAGTTTAGCCCACGCAGCTATATCCTCCAGGTAAACCGCGATTTTATAATATCATAGCTCTTCCTTTTCATCATCAAATCAATTGAAATAAATTTATTTCGTCGGGCACTGTTCATGCACTAAATATTACACACTTAGCCTACACTAAATATCTATCTATACAATGTGCGCATGCCACGGCACTCGAAGAAAAAGGCATCACCTAATGCTTGGACACGAAGTGCTCCCAGCGCTGGTGTTCAGTAATGCCTTTCTCGGAGCTCGCTTTGGGCATTTCTGATGAAGATAATACAATTATTTAAGACAATTAAACTGAAGCTAAAAAAGTATGTACCGATTTCCCCGACCTCTCAGAATAATCTATTTAACTTAAAAACTGCACTCTCACATACCTTTGCGTTCGAAGAAACGTGTTTTGCATTAGGCTTTGTTTACGATTGGTTTTCGGTTCAAATCGCGTTTTTGATTTTGGTGTTCTATCGTCACGTATCAGGTGACAATCGCTGGAATGTCTGAGCTAGAGAAACTGATACCAAAGGAATGAGGTGGCACAAAAAAAAATATTTTTCGCTCCGTTGCCAATTTTATTTCACACAATATTGTTTACGACACTGGAATATTATATGATCGAATTCTTACCTAAATACGAATTTTCTTCTTCGCAAATAATATTTACTACTAGAATACATTTCGAAATCAGATCACGTAATTATTAGACCCCCAAAAGTTATACTAGGTAGAGCTTACACATGAATTTTAGTATTTTTTTTATTTTTGGGCATACGACCAGAGCGTGTATAGTATCTCAATTAGGTTATAATACTAGTCCGTAAATAACTGCTTTGTGTTAATTACTAAAAAGAACCTACGTGGTAATTTAAAAACCAACAGCAAACATTGAGAATGTGAATATGTGGGGTAATTAGGTACCTACTACCTAGTTATCTTGCTGTTTGCTGGGAAATCTCGTTATTATATTGTGACAAAAACTCAACGCCAGTCACTCGGCCAGTTTTATGAGTTCCGTAATATAAGTTTTGTTACGCGGCTGTAATCTGCACTTACTAACACAATCTGTTTTGACAGAGTTGACGTAAGAACAGTGAAATTATCCAAGAAATCTATTATGTTTTTTATCGGTTCCTGTCGTTCTGGTGGTACCACGGACAACAAACGGTTTTGACTAACAGGAAATTATTCTGAAATGTTTCACTAACTACATAATTATTGAGGCGCTCATAGTCAATTGTGATCACTATTCGGTAAACGATTACTAACGTCAGGCAAGGTTAGTCCATGGATGAGTGACATATTAGTGGCATTTGAACTGAGCGCTTCCGTACTTCTGAGGGTACGTAAAGTCGGTACCGGTTCAACATAGCAGTCGTTAAGCCAATTCTGAGGCCTAAAGGCGACGACCCCGCTGAGGGCTACGCTGCGGATCCGTCGCTCGCGGAGCTCCTTCTCGACAAGCCTCAGCACTGGGGTCCATTGGGACACCACAACGGATTTCTTGCCTGTATGATATAAATGACGGAGTTAAACAACGATCGAATATTCAACTTCTCGATCAATCATCATCAATCAAGCTGACAATCTTACAGAAACTTCTTAATCAATTAGCCTGGCAGCACATGAACATATTCTCACACTGCAAAAAAAAGGTACTGACCAAATGACAAACAACCTATCAACCAATATTATGTAAACGTCTGTTTTCTTTTACACAACTGTGTAAAAGAATACTGAGAGAGAGAACATCTCTTTGTAACATTCTAAACCATATCAAGGAAATTTAAAATACCTACATACTTAGTAAAAGTATAAAGCGCAGAATCGGAGGTGTTAAAATGATGCTTAGAAGAAGAAGAAGAAAAACATTTATTTGCATAAGCACGACGCACACATCCTGTTACATAATAATAATCTTTCATGTTATACAATTACGTAGATAGAACTTATAAAAAAAAAACCTACATAAACGAAGAGGATACACACATCTATGACTATCAATAAGTATTTATAAATTTATGATAAGCAAAAAATCTTTTGATTGGTTTGACATTGACAACTTGACTTGCCTTGTCAAGGCAGTTCAAATGTCACTTTGACTTTTGACATTAACCTAAAAAAAGACTTTTATGACACAAATGTATATCTGATTATTATTTAAATGTATCTTAAGTACAACATAGGAAAAAGGATTATCAACATGAACATTATTAATTAAGCCTCGTGTCGCCGCCCGCAAATTGGTTAGGCACTCAGCTTTTCGCTAAGGACGGGTACATGTCCCACCCTTGCACTGATTTTCAGTGCCTACCATAGTTGGCGTGTTGACGCCAGCTAGCGTTAATCTTACAGAAAAAATAAAAATAAACAGCATAAAATTCACCATCACTTGTTAGTGGTATATCCGTAAGGTAAAAAATGCGTTACACACTTACATAGTAGGTAATCTAAATTTTATTACACTTAATTGTTATCTTAATACTTATATTTAATAACTAGCTGACCCACGCAGCTCCGCCCGCGCTGTGTTTACGTTAACTAAACTTTCAATAATATACATTCGCATAGAATACAAAACCTCCTTTTTTAAAGTCGGTTAAAAACTTGGACTCACTTTGTACTTGCCCTCCGAAGCACCGAGACGTTTAGTTCAAATGGCATTAAACGGTCACCTATCTATTTAATGACCTTACCTAACGTTGCTTAACCTGATCGATTTCCAAACATTGTTAACAACTGTTTATGAGTGTTCCCTTACAAATATTTATTATAATTATAATGAAAAATTGTTAAAATCGGAGCAAGCTTATCACCAAGTACACATTTTGACTTTAGTCCCCTCTCCCAAGGGAACCGTGCCGAATGTCGGGATAAAAAGCATCCTATGTCCTACCTCGGAGTATTAACTCAAATCATGCCAAGTTTCGTTTCAATCCATCCAGTAGTTTCGGCGTGATGCTCAGCCGAGATACAGACAGACAGACAAAAATTAAAAAAAAAACACATTTTTGGCTTTAGTATCGGTTATAGAATGCCCACCAAACATAATTTTCAAAATATCTTCAATGTACAGAATTGGACCTGTTACAGTTTTATTATAAGTATAGACTGCAAAACAAAATGTTGAGACAAAATAAGGAAATAAATAAAATATTTGCATAAAATTAGGTCAGGCATACAAACAAAAATCATAAAAGAGTATATTGACTGATTTGAGACCACTAAGAGACAGAAGGAGCATAGAAGCAACAAACAAGTCACCCCACGTACAGGAAAGTATGATGAGAGACTTAAAGGCACAGCTAAAGCTAGACATACACGCACAGGTCCACCTGACAGGTATACCTGTGCAGTTAAACCGTACAAGTATAATTGAGCTCCATAGAGACCATACACGTAACGGTAAACCTGCACAAACTCTCAGTTGAAACCATGGCCCCGACAGCGGCGCATGACCGCGACGCAGTAGCGTTAATAGATTAATAGTTTGTTTTATTAAAGAAAAGGATATTAAACGACGACACCGTGAACAGTGGTGAAAAGCAAACAGTATACTCTTATGTCGACTTATTGGAGGAATTGAAATTTAAACCGAATTACCGCAATTATCTACGAATAATAATAATATTCTGGGACAATCCACACACGGATCACAAATTAGGCAGAGCCTTTATTATGGAAACCAGATGACTTTTTCTTGTAAATACATACATAAATAGATAAATAACACCTAGACACTTGGCAGGAATCGAACCCACTACCTATTGGGTATCAGCCGGCGTGACCACTAGACCAACAGGCCCCAATAGATGAAAAGACATTTCTCGATGATTTTTTTCTTACCATTTATTATAATTGCTGCTACTTTTTTATTTTTAAAAGATTAAGAATCATTATTTGTCAGCATATTTTTATGTTACAATAATAGATGGTACCAAGTATTCTACCGTTTCCGGCGTACAAATGTTTTATCGTTACAGGGTGACATAATCATGTCAAGGAATAAAATTATTATTATTGTGCTTATGATAGTATGTGCCTGTGTCATCGTTCTTATCTATATTTTATGAAAATCTGCTTTTGAATTTATTTATTTTTTCAGAAGATTTAAATATTTCCAATTCATGCATGTCTTCTTGTTAGGAGATCCAACACCCTAAGAGTCGATATAAAACAATTTTACTTCATCCCCAACTTGACTCGTTTCTTGGTTAAATGTTCGTAGGTCTCTATGTTTCAAATAAATTTTCGGTAATATTAGAATAATTTGATGACTAGATACTTTTGCCTAGATCATCATTTAAGCAGTTGACTGTCGGGTAGCGAAGCCTTCGCCATTAAAACAATCTTAGTAATGTCTTACAGAAACTGATTTATATTTCTCGAACATCAGAGAAAATTTCATTGTTCTTAGAAAAGATACATGTGTAAGCCTATATTTCCTGATTTTCGATAGCGTTGACAGATCGGACGCAAGACGGCCGGAATAGATGAGAGAAGGACGTGCTCCATCCCCAACTCGGCTTGATGAATCGCCGACTTGTAATCGCTGGACTAACACGGGTCTTGTAATTTGTTTAGGGGAAGTTCGTTGGGTCTTGGGACCTTCGCAGATAGATGTGCACTATCATCTATTGTAAGCGAATACGCGACCTTTTTATTTATAGAGTCGAATCAAGTAAAGAATTCATTTTAAATAGTTTAAGAATGAGTTCAGTATATTATCTTAATAAAACTCTTATTTACTTTTCGACAGTCCAGTTGTGATGATCTCTCGCGCATAGGAGTTGCTTGTAATGTAATTGTAATGTGTCCTCTCAAAATGACTCACTGGTTACTTTGGAAAGTGCTTTTCATTTTCTGAGTTATATTTTTAGTATCGGAGACTGCTAACATTTTAATACTGAATAGTGGAATGCGAACGCCTAAAACTAAAAGAAAGCCAGCACTTTGAGTCATGTTATCTATTTCCTGATATATTATTGTACAGATTCTGAACGGCTTGTTACAAAAATGTTGTCAGGATTTTATTAATGACCACTTCGTGCCGTACTCACGACGTAATATGTAAAGCAAATTGATGTCTCGTAATCGATAGACTCGCAATTCAGAAAATTTGTTAAAGCAAAAAGATCATGGCACTCAATCGTTCATTCGCTTATAATACTACATCGTCGTTTATAACTGCGTACGTCCTAGTCTATATTTCGTCGAATTCATTGTTACATACCATTTTAATAACAGTATTAAATTGATTTAGTTTACACTTGAGGCGTCTACATCTAGCTTTGGTCAACCCGGAAAATATTAGAAATGTTTTCAACATGCTTCTTATTATCTTCAAAATGTGCACAATCTAGTCACAAATATATATATTTTTGCGTAATGTATCACGTCAAAGTTCGTTTCAGTTCGTTCATATTTAATCATCGGTCAGAGTTCGTTTACTCTTGTTTTATCTTATCTATCTATATCCATACTTATAATAAAACTGTAACAGGGCCAATTCTGTACATTGAAGATATTTTGAAAATTATTATTGGAGGGCGTTCTATAACCGATACTGAAACTGTAACTGTAATTTTTTTAAATATTTGGCATTCTATAGTTTTGTCTGTATCAAGCCGCGCATCACGCCGAAACTACTGAATGGATTCAAATGAAACATGACATGATTTGAGTTAATACTACGACGTAGTACACTTTTTATCCCGTAATCTAGCACGGTTCTCTCGAGAGAGGAGATTAAAGTCAAAATGTTTACTTGGTTATACACGTGGTCCAATGTTATACATTTTTCATTATAATTATAATAAATAATGCCATTTGAACTAAGCGTCTCCGTACTTCGGAGAGTAAGTAAACAGTGGGTCCCAGTTTTTAACCAACTTTAATAAAAGGAGGTTATGTATTCAACGCAAATGTATGCTGTAAAAATTTTTGTTAACATACAAAGAGTGCGGGCGGACATGCGCGGGTCGGCTAGTTTACAATTAAAAATGGTCTAATGTTCTTATATTTGGACACACATGACTCATACGACACATTTTTTTACATAAATTAAATGGAAAGAAAATTGACTGTCACCTACCCGATTTTATTATGGCAATAATGTAGTCGTACCGTGAAATATTAAATTGTGATTTACAAACGTGTGACAGGTACATAGTACTGAATATCAGTAAATAACGTAAATAACCTAGTAAATAGAAGTCGAGGTGCCGTGAGATAGATGACAAAGACATTGAGATAATATACTCAATGTACAAAGACGGTGTCCTACTATGGATTTATATATTTCTGAAATTTTGACATATCTATCACTCGATATTTTGCCGTTGGCCATTTTTAATAAACAATTTTTGTCATATTTGCGATTTAAAAGACACACGAATTAGGTACTAATTTCTCGTACAAAATAATGCTGTGTTAAAATGTTCATAAAAAAAATATATCGGATCTAGACCAGTAATTCCCGGGGAAATATGATTTGTATGATTCTCCACACCATTTTACTAAGTAAATTTCTATTTAGATTTAATTAGTGAAAGACTATGGTTATTTAGATGATAATATCTTCCACAGTCAAAAGGTTACAACCCTCATCAACCCCGACAAACATATTATCAAACTGACAAAAAAACCAGACAAAGTTTTTACTAAATAAAAACTAATAAGAAATTTAGGTGGCATCGCTAATCACAAGAATGTCATACTCGTATAAATAACTGTGGTAATTATCAAGAACCTTAGGTAATATGTACTGATTTTTATCAAATAAAAATATTTTTAGTTAATAAATATTATTCAAGTTGATGCTAAACAGGGTGTTATCTAAGTAACTATCACTACTTAATTATTATATACGATTAAGTGATTTTGGCATTGTGCAGCCAATGAGGAGCGTTGCAGGGTCGGGTTTGTGTTGTAGGACCCGATCTTAAACGTTCTTTATGAACCATTGCATGTAATGAATAGTGCAAGATATTTTATGTTACTTTTAGTATTTTTGCGGCAGATTTATAGTTCTTTATTTTCGTAGTAGTATACTTATAGAATTATTACATATATATTTATCAAATTTTTAAGTTAGGTGTTTAGGTACTTGTCGGCAAATTTTGTAATCGCTTTAATTCGTACTTAATTCGTTATTATGGCATTATCTCAACAATGCTATCGTAAGCTAAATTGATGTTATTGTTACTGTGTGGTCGTTGTAAATTTCTTTCACCTTTGATAACAAAGATTTGTAATCTTTGTTTATTGAAGTTATTGTCATGCACCTAATCTGTGAATAATGAATTCTGATACTCAGTTTTGATAGTATATTTACGCGAATTTATCACAATCAAATAAAACAATTTTTACCGATTATAAGATTATAGGATCGCAGATAAACAACTATGACCTATGGACATCTACCACCTCAATCCGCCCGTGACCATAAATGCTGTAGTAAAATCAAAAATAAACCACGATATAATTCATAAAATTCGCTTCAGTTTAATAATATATGAATTAATTATTATTGTTTATTTCATTTAGTTTTAACATTAATACGTATTTATCATTCTGCTATCATTTTCAGTTCTTAAAGCTTATTACTACTAATGATACTAGGGATATACGATATTATAATGTTTGAAATTTAGAACCATGAGTATTCATTTAAAATGTGGGTAAATTTATGGTTATTGTTCTAATCTTGGTGTGTTCTATTTAAAATTTTCTTATATTGAACCGTTCCCTTTCTTCATTGGTTGCCTGCGTTACGATAAAGTAAAATAAAAATATAAAGAAGAAAGAAAGAAAAAAAGAAAAGAATATTTATTTACCGAAAAATAACGACGTACATACAAGCGAAATAAAAATAAAAAGTTAACAATAAAAATAAACAAGGAAGTACAATACACAAAAAAAAGCAATGAATAACATTCAAAAATAAAAACATAGGTACCACTAAAATAAATATATATATATATATATATATGAATATGACTCTTTAAGCCATATAAATTAATAAAAATAGTAGAACTATTGTTGCCGTTTCTAGAACAACTTATTCTCATATATTACGCACGCAGTAATTAGACCGCTTTCTCAAACTGCAGAACATGTTTATGTGTGGTACGAGAATTTTCTCATGAAACGCTCTATGCCAAATGTATGTATCCCCATTCATATTTATTCATAACTTAAATATCGACAATCATTGAACAATAGGATTGCGATTACATTGAACCTGAACAAATAAGAATCGTTTTCAGACATATACAAACTTGAACAATAGACAATATTTATAATGCCAACTATACTACAATGTGCTACATTGTGTGTATGTTTATAGACACTACCAAATTATTTGAAATGACACCATTCTTCCTGATTTATTCAGTATTAATTATTGTAAATGATTCTATAAATTAATGGTAAAAAGATGGAAAAAATAGGTCAGTGATAATTTAAAAGTGAAATGCTGGTTATACCTATTATTTGTCAAAATATATTTTACATAGATATTATACTATGTGGCGAACGTTTTACTAATATCTTCATCATTACATTATATAACAATAAGAAATCTATTCTTCTATCATAGCAACAGGCCTACGTAACGATGACGTAGATATAAAAACTTACTACCACTAAAGAAAGAGTTACTTACATAAAAACAAAACTATTTAAAAAAAAAAAAAACCGACTTCAAAGTAAATTATCTAAAAAGCATAAAATAAAAATATTATTGAAGTTGGTGTTAGCGTACCTGCTGTGTATATTCTGCACCAACTTCAATAATATTTTCGTTATTTTATGCTTTTTAGATAATATACTTTGAAGTCGGTTTTTATTTTTTTTAAAATAGTTTATTTAACACTTTTTAGTGACTTATTTTACCAAGATAGGTATCAGCACTATCACGCAACTCGAACGTCTACATTACAGTAACTTACTGAAAACATAAAAAGTTTATATCTCTTAAACTACTGGACCGATTTTGATGAAATTTGTACTCTACCCTAAGTTGAAAGATACTCTAACTATTGCAAAAAGAATTTTTGAAATCGGACTTGTAGTTTCTGAGAAAACCGTGGACAAACCTACATACATACATACATATACCCGAATCCAGAAATAAAGTCATTTTTAACCGACTTCAAAAAAAAGGAGGAGGTTCTCAATTCGTCTGTATATATTTTTTTTTTTTTTTTTCTATGTATGTTCGCGTATAACTCTGGCAATTATGAACCGATCTGAAAAAATCTTTCTTCCATCCATTCTTTAATCCGTTAATTGGGTCCCATAAAAAAATTATTGCTTAGTAATAAGTAGTTCCTGAAAAAACAAGAATGGTGACTGCGCACTGAGACTTGCAAGAAAGCCTATATAGATGACGTTTTAGTCGCTCGGACTCACTCGGTCGGACAAAAATAGTCATAACTCTGGCAAATATTTACCAATTTCAATGATTCTTTTTTTATTCGAAAGAAGAAACCACTGTATTGAATCTGTATGAATTTTATTACAACCGGATAAGAACTTCTTGGAGGACCATGAACGATGTGGAGGAATTTATCTGGTAAAAACCATAAAACTGATGTTCTCCATTACATTGCTCTGACAATTATGAACCGATTTCGATGATTCTTTTTTTATTCGAGAGAGTAAACTACTATGATGTTTTCATGCAAATTTCATTACGACCGGATATTTTTTTCTGAAGAAACATGAATTATGTAAAACTATGTAGACGATAATGTGATCATAACCTACCTAGATAATTTTACGGTTTTCGATGGTTCAATCTTTATATATGAAAATATCACTAAAAAGTTTAAAATAAAATCTTTTTAAAAAAAAATTGAACCGACTTCAATATCACTGAAAAGTATAAAATAATTTAAATATTATTGAAGTTGGTGCCAAATATACACAGCAGGTACGCTAACACCAACTTCAATAATATTTAAATTATTTTATACTTTTCAGTGATATTGAAGTCGGTTCAATTTTTTTTTAAAAAGATTTTATTTGTAAACAAACCGGGCACTTCAAAACAAACTTAAATTTCTTCACCAAAACAACATGAAATCTTTCCATTTATCACCACACACACGTAAAACATCCAACTGATTCGGAAAACTAGTTAAACTACTGAAAATATAATTAAAATCTTAAGATATACGAATAAATAAAATATTTTTGACATGAGAATGCCACAGATAAAATATGTCAATATATAGAACACACACTTTGTCTATGGAAATTAGTGATGTCCAATATTTAAAGATCTAAATCTCTATATTGAATGATTTCAAATTGATCCACAACCAATCATTTTATAAAATAAAAAGTATTATATTAAACTCGGACTAAACTGAGGTAGATTCAACATAAACAGTAGGTCCGCCGTCTCAGAGTAATTAGAATGGAGCTAGTATCGCGTCGATTCCCCGAACAAGTTTTTCGTGGCACTTTTGCGGGGTGCGGGAGGCGAAGTAAACACACACAGATACAATTTTACGCATAACCACACTATAATAAACTCGCAACACATTCAAAAAGTTACGCACACAAATAAAGAATGACCTGACCATATGACCAAAATTTGGCAGAGGGGTTAGCGCGTCATGATCTCTCCAGTGGTATCTCCTCTAAGTCCGCCGTCCGTATTTCAAAGTAAATCGCTACTCTGCCCACGTCTACACGGATTATATTATGTTGATTGTAAGATAATATTTTGTATTACGTATTTAATTATTTATTTAAATAAATATCAATAAAATTGAGTCCCGAATATGAAAATGTATGCGGTTTGACAGGTTCCGGGACTTACGCCTTAGTGCTGCCACCTGGTGCACGTCATTTTTGAACACCCTCATTGTGTTATTCATAGTCATTCATTCGTCGATGTCGTACATACTGAATGGTCTCTGGTGTCTTTTCTTTAACGACTTTGCTTTCGATTTTTGGGTTTGTGTTTGCTTTGTGATTTGGACCGTTTGGCCGATGATATATTCACTAATTTCACTATGGCAAAGTCGCTGGAGGACCTTAATACGATGCTCAGCGCCCTCAGTGGCATTTCCCAACAGGTGTGTATTAGTATGAACATGAACAAGACGAAGATCATGTCTAATGTCCGTACCGGTAGTTGTTGGGAACGATACACTCAAAGTTGTTGACCACTACTAGTCGGTCCAACTTCGACAGAGGTCGCCCGAAGAATCCAACTCGGATAGGCAGCATTTGGGGAACTACGCGAAATCTTCTCATCCGAAATACCGCCTTAAGACGAAGGTTTGTAACCAGTGTGTTGCCAGTGATGACATATGGTACTGAGACGTGGTCCCTAACTGTTGGACTTTCAGATAAGCGCAGAGTCACACCACGTGCTATTGAGAGAACTATGCTCGGAGTTTCTTTGCGTGACAGAATCCAGAATGAGCACATTCGCCGAAGAACTAGTCACCGACATAGCTCTTAAAATCTGTAAGTTGAAGTGGCAATGGCCGGCCACATCGCTCGGAGAACCTATAACCGTTGGGGAAGAAAGGTTCTCGAGTGGCGACCACGAACTGGACGCAGTGTGGGTAGGCCTTCCACTAGGTGGATAGATGACATTGTGCGCGTCGCAGGTAACCGGCGGGTGCTAATAGCCAATTGTCGTTCATTGTGGCGTTTTCTTAGGGAAAAGTTTAAGTTTCATAAAAATCGATTTATAAGATATAAACTTTTATATTTTTACGCACGCATTTCCATCAGAGTTAGTTTGCAGCTTGTGGCCAAAAAAGATCGAAGTTACAAAATGGTTCGCAAAAATCTCAAATGCTACCCTTTGATTTTATATTATATTCAATCTTCTAGAGAATAAGTAAAATTGTTGTACACTCAAATTAACATTTTATACTCACGCATTTGTTAATTATTTTGAATTAAAGGGTTTCGAGGTGTTATTTGTTTAAATAAAGGTGAAATTATCAATAAAAATAATTGACAGTAATAATGTATTCTTTTTAATCCTACCGTTGCTGACATAAATATCGATACTGTAATGGATTTATCATACATGTATGATGTGGTCAGATTCACTCGTTCATGAGGCGTCACCTCCCTAATATTGTCGATGGTTGCAATACCGCCATGTTTATTTACTTTTTACGACGGAATACTTGAATTCGTGTATACATACATACACTCGTGAAATTTGGTAAATTCGTTTAGAAGCCCACATAGACTAACATATATGAATATTACGCATTTTTATTAATATTACATACATACGCGTCGAATAAAGAACCTCCTTTTTTGAAGTCGGTTAAAAATCAAAGCTCTGGCATGCAAGTTGGTTCGTTGAGCTTAAAATTACGTAGCTAAATCCACCCAAAATGATTGATAACCATCGTGGTGAAGGAAACTGAAGTCCGTGATAGTCGTTCAGCTCGGTAGTTAAACCTGATGGCTCCGTACCGTCATTATGGACCCTAATATAGTGCTATCCTCTATGTTTGTGGCAGTCGTTCGAGATATCTTGATGTGGAAAATAAATATTTAGCGTCCTAATCCAAAGATACCTTTCACTTTCCTCTTTATAATAGGGTTTTTTGTATGAGTAATATTTAACCTTGTAGAAGTTTGTGTTTCTTGAGTGTACAGTGTATTCTTTGGCATACCATGCAATGTATACGGCTTGAAGGATTTTAACATAATATGACTTGTCGTTAAATTCACATTTGACACTTTATCAAAATTTAACAACGTGACATTGTAACGCGGGGATAATTTTTTTTGTTTTGATTTGTGTTTCGAAGTTATTACTGCACAGTTGCTTAACTTTTTCAAATACGATTACATATTTATTGTACTTAATAATGGCAAAAAAAAAAACAAACAGAATAAAGAAACTGACAGATGTCAAATGTGATCTATTAAATTGGCCCTAGAGTAGGTAAGTATGTTTTATGTGCATTTATAATTTACTAGCAACCCGCAAAGGTATAATTTAGAAAATGTTCAGTGAAAATTCAACGAAGTATCTGATGGTGAAAACCGCTTAAAAATTTGTTGTGTGGTTTAGAAGAAGTAAGCGGATATATAGACAAACAGACGCGAAAAGCGACTTTGATTCATTCTATGTAAAAATACAAATAATATTGGTTTCGAGTACTATATAGAGACCATATATACCTATGTGTTTAAAATTGTCTTGTTTAGGTACATAGAGATTCCAATAGAGCAAAGCTTTGTGTTAAAAGGTTAGACTGTCGTAATTATACTCGTTATAGGTTAGAATTTTATCTGAATAACAATATAGTATGTACATGCGGTAACAGCTCAGTGGGCGAGCTCTTGACTTGGAAACAAGGTGCGCAGGTTCGAACCCCGCTCGCACCTTTTATTTTTTATAATGAATCATGTGTGAATCGTCTTAGTGCGATTATTACTAGCTTTCGGTGAAGGAAAACATCATGAGGAAATCTGCATGTCTGAGAATTCTTAAATAGCTTTCGAATGACGTGTGAAGTCCGCCAACCCGCACTTGGCCAGCGTGCCCCCCTCACCTTGAGGGGAGGCCCGTGCCCAGCAGTGGGACATAAACAAGGGCTGGTATTATTATTATTTTATTATATAGTACGAAGATCGATATCATTTTATTTGACATTATTTATATACTACAATCATTCATCTACAGATTACTTTCCTTTCAATGTCAATGTGTACTCAAGTGCCTATTCAGGAAAATGTTTATCGGCAATGTCATATTGATAAAAAAAACGATAAATGTTTTCATATCAGTCATGGTCAATATTTTTATCGTCTATTTAGAGGCCAACCTGCGGTGTCAGAGGGCTAAAGATATTCAAGTGGATGGTAAAGGGAACTAGCCAAATAAAAACACACGGACCCTCTGTTATAAGAATCCCTCATTTGGTAGCGAATCTTCATAGAAAGTTCAAAATACGAGTACTAACCCCCCTAACTAAGTAAGGGAAAAGTTAAGCAACAAACAAGTTGCAAGAAAATGTAAAATTGGATGACAATGTCTGGCTATGACATCACTAACAATGATACCTATAATAGATTTTATTATTTTTGTTTGACAGATTATTTAGTTTTTTAGGCGATTTTGAGTTCGTTGCCTTGTGTTTTCTGTGGCTTCATAATTAATACTGAGAAATATATCTCTTATTTGTCTGTTGCTTACTGACTCTACATAAATCGGTATAGATTTATAGGTACCTACACAAAAACGTAGATTCAGGAAACAAACAGTAGATAATAAAAAAAAAAACAATTTATTTTCGTTTTATCGTAGCACATTTATATTGCAACAAAAACCATATAATAAGTTATGTATAGGTTGGTAGTTAGTAGTTAAAAACGTTTGTTGTATGCACAGGGAAGTCATAATTCAAGGCCTTACAATTGATTCGCAATTTGCGAAGTATATACATAAAAGAATAACCAATAATTGATTTGGTAACTACTTTTTCATAGTGCACAATTTTCAATTTATTGAAGTCATGGTCATCTTAATGAGAATGTTGATGAAGACTAAGGTAGTACATGGCTATAAAAAATACCACATAGAAGTATACTTAATGATAATAATTATTCTATTCACATTCAATATGAATACTTATTTATGATTATTTATAAAATGATATAACCTTGATAGCGATGGTAAAAAAATCGTTTGGATTTGAGTAATATAAACTCACACATAGTAACTGCACTTGATAGATTGCCTAGGATTACAAGATTTGACCCGGACGAGTGCCAAGTACGTTCCTGGGGCCCGTCGACACAGCGGGTTGAGGACACCGTGGGGTTTTAGCCGGGAAGAGTCCAAAATAACCCGCGCTGCTACCCCCGTGGCGGCGCGTGTATCCTATGAGGATTTCCCCACGTAAAAAAAAAGGATTATAAGATTTGTAAATGAAAACACCCGTTGCGATTTTGTTTGTACCCCTACAATCAACCAGCAGAAGCGGCGCAGGGTTTCATTTTCCTTGTACTTTCCTTTTGTTGTTATCCTTCCGAAGCCCGTACGCTGATATTTTTTTTTTTAATAATTCTGCAGCCCTGGTCCCTCAGCCGCCATCACAGCCGCTCCTTATAGAGTACTGGCAACGTTACTTACAAGATCACAAGGCCACTCTACATCATCATCATAAGCAGCCAAAAGACGTCCACTGCTGAACAAGGGTCTCCCCCTTAGAAGGGAGGGGTTGCCATAATCCTCACGCTTGGCAGGCGTCTTGGGGATCTCAGTATAGGTACGTAATCCAATAGAAAGACGCTGCTGCCCGTCATCTTGTTTTCCCTTAGTCGTCTTCTACGGACACCCAAGGGGAGGAGATGGGTGGGTGCTATTCTAACCCGTACACCCCACGGGTAAACCCAACGCCACTCTAAGGTTGCGTTGTTTTGGCTTCGATCCTCTGCAAGATAAAGGTCTCCCCCAATAGAGTTCCTCTAATTTTTCGGTACCGTTGTACCCTTCCTCTCAAAAATACTTATACCCGATATAGAAACCATTTTGACTAAAAAACCCTGATAAAGATCCCCAGGCTTCATCAAAACCAAATTGTCGGAGATATTTGGCTAAGGATGTGTTGCGTACGAAATGAAGTCAACAAACAAACCCAGTAAGTATCTGAATAACTGACGCGTTCTGCTTCTGTGCGATATCGATAGACTATCGTCATCAAATAGACCGTTATTATTATAACAACAAATATATAGGATTATTTAACAATTAGTGTTTTGTTTCCTTTATCGTCTACAACACTACTCATTCATGTTAGTGTCGTGGTTAGTTGCCCTGGAGGATAGGTACCCAAAAGATCATTAATTAATAAACGGCTGGTAGGTACTAGACCCTTAAAATATGTATAAAATATATAAATTTTCATATAAAAACAACTAAAAATATTCCCCAAAAATATATAATTATATATTTTACTATTTTATATATTATTCGTTTGAATTGAAATAAATCTAAACATTCTGTGTTGTAGGGGTCCGTGTTTAGCTGTCAAGTTTTATTACACAATTCGAAGTGTGCGACTCAAAGGGTCTTAAATTGAATCAACTATCCCAATATTCCCCGCAGGCGTGCTTTATAGGGCGGGCGATGGGAGGGCGTTCTGACCATCCCAAAGAATACATATTGACTGAGTCTGACCAATTTACAATCCAAACATTATATGGACTACCTACTATAAGATGCATAAATTATTATAAAAGTACCTACAAAAAACCGACTGCGAAACAACTAACATTATCTGATAAAACATAAGTACCTATACACTTGTATATAAGATCAAAATCGGAATATAATTTCAATTACGGTTACATATTTATTGTAATAATAACAAAAGAACCAGGCATAACAAAGAAACTGACAGATGTCAAATGCGGTCTATTAAATTGGCCCTACATTAGCGAGGTCTATTTGGTAACATCTCTAGGCACTGAATTAACGCAATCCCAATTTGTAAACTCTTCCATTAAGTTTCAGCAATTGTCCCAATCCGTTACGGAGTCGTACTTTGTAATTGGTGTTCTGTTTGCTATTTTTTTCTTTATTTTGAGACAAACAAATACTTAGATATATTCCCGAATGCGCGCAGAACTTAACAATGTTTTCGATAACGGAACTGAACCAAGTTTCTGATTTCTTTGTGTTACTTGTTTGAAACACAATAACAACAATGTAACTATTGAGCGCTTGAATCGAAGAAAACGATATACCTATACCTACTTATTTAGCAAAAAGTATCTCGTATTTTTTTTCAGACCGACTTTGTAGGTATAATGTATTGAGTGTTATAGAATACTATCAAATACATATATTTAAAATGAAACTAATTTTACGTATTATATCGCGGTTTATGTATGATTTTAATAAAAACCCTATGATTTATTTTTTTGATTTATGTTTTATTTATGATTTTTTAAACCGCGATATAATCCGTAAAATTAGTTTCATTTCAATGTGGAGTATTCGCGTAAATATCAGAAATCATTAAATACATATATTAATTAACATAAATCATATAAACATCCTCATAATCATCATCATATATTATTATTATTATTATATAAATATCAAATAAAAATACTCTATGCATATGTACAAGCTTATGTTTAAAAAAGAGCGTCACTTTAGTATACTGTTAGGTATACAAAAAACTTCTTAATTTCCTTATATAATAAAGTTATATAAACTGAAACGTCTATTATACAATATAAATTATAAAAGCATAAAAAGCCCGACTGTGAACAAACAAAATGGTCCTAAATTACATTATACATACGTAATACGTATACATATTTGAACTCGTCTCGTTAGGACCTTCGTTTAGATACCCATACCACAACATACTGATGTTTTTGAAACTAATAAAAATACCGCGGCCGTCAGCCGCCATATTATACGGGGTGTAAGGGACATCGTACCGAAAACCGATACCAGGGATCCAGTACATGATTCTGAACATTCTAGTGTTGAAATTTTTCATGAATTTCCAAAAAAATGCCTTTTTTAACAAAATTAGGATAACATCATTATTGGTATAATAAAGCCTAATTTCAATTTTAAAACCTTAAATTACTTATTTGTGCAAAATTTGCAATCACCAGCAGCCGAAAAGTCCACTGCTGAACAAAGGTCTCTCCCTTAGAAGGGAGGTGTTGCCATAATCTCCACGTTTGGCAGGCGGCTTGATTGAAATTAGCAATGTAATTTGAAAAATAAATATTATTCCGCACGTATTCATTACATGCTCAAAAATTAACAAGTTAGTCATTTGTCATTTTCCATATAAATGGTTTCTGTAATGTTGTAACGGACAATATGAGAAATATTATAAAAAAAAATCGGTACGTAGTCCCTTACATACACCCTGTATTTTTTGAAAAAAATATATAGCATATTTCACTCCCAGAACTAAAACGAATCTAACGACATAAATTATTAGTCATTGTCCATCACGCCGTTAAGGCCGTGCCAAAGTAAGACATAAACAGACATACATACATTGTATACTCTCGAAAAAACCTAACCCTCCTTCTGGGGCAGTTGGGCAAAAAGTGCAATTGAATAAGTATAGATAGAGTTGTATGTACCGTGGGTGTAGTCCTCCTTTGACCATGAGAAGTATTGAAAACGAATGGATTAATCTTAAGTCAACCTTGGTTTAATAAAAAAAATAGCTTTTTTTCCTTGTATTACCTACATAAAATATCTAAGACATTGACAAATCATTGATCATTAAAATTATACTCGTATATTAATCGGAACTATGCCTTATCAATGTTTTAAGTAATTTAATTCGATTATAGCGTTAAATTTTACATTTTATGCTTTTCTTGATATCCCTTTATTTTTGTCCTCAGGTAAAGCAATTCCACAATGTCTTCACCATCAAAACACCGGTCCAAAAAGCAGACTCGATGTAAACGACTGATGCACAAACGGTTGCCAATAACAAAGTGGCTGCCAGAATACAATACCGAGAAAGCTGTGGCTGATTTAATTGCAGGTATCACAGTGGGCCTGACCGTCATACCGCAAGCCTTGGCATATGCGACGCTGGCTGGATTAAGTCCTCAGGTAAATATAGAAATGGACTTGCCTTTTAGGTGAAATAATCTGTAAATGCTACAGAGCCTACAAATACACAAGTATCAGGTTAGGCCTTATATAAAATTGCAAACTGATTAGATAAACATTTGGTGTATCATAGCCGTCGAGTTGCGGGATAGTTCGTATCACTCGTATCCTTAGAGCATTAAACCAACTCTAAGCTCGTATCTCAATAATACTAAAAAAAAAAATTAAGTTGTCTAACACAAAATAGTGAAGAAAAATACTTTGGTATACATTTATTAGGTATATTTATTCACGTAACTTGTTAACCAATAGAGGTGGTCAACTACTATAATTATATAAAAATTTTAAAAAAAAAAATATTTTATACGTTTTAGTTATATTTTCATACATAAAGATCGAACCATCGAGGACGGTAATTTAATTAGGTAGGTTATGATCACATTATCGTCTACATAGTTTTTTACATCATGTTTGTTTCTTCAGGAACAGTTTATCTGGTCGTAATGAAATTTGCATGGAATTATTATAGTAGTTTTCTCTCTCGAATAAAGAAAGAATCATCGAAATCGGTTTATATTTGTACCACCATATTAATTTTTTGAAAAAAATATATAGCCTATATCACTCCCACAATTATAATAATAATAATATCTTGGGACAATCCACACACGGTCATCTGATCCCAAACTAGGCAGAGCGTGTACTATGGAAACCAGACAACTGATACTAATACTTAAATACATTTTTTTTGTAAATACATACTTAAATAGATAAATAACACCCAGACACTTGGTGGGAATCGAACCCACGACCCATCGGTTAGCGGACAGGGTGTCGAACCACTAGACCAACGGGCCCGTCAATTGAGACGAATCTAAAGACATAGACAAGTTGAAATCTATCAAGCCGTTTAGGCTGTAGGCCGTGCCAAACAAATAGACATAGGTACATACACATACTCTCGAAAAATATAACCCTCCTTCTGGGGCAGTCGGGCAAAATACGTATTAATTGATACATATAAATAAAAACCGGTAAAAAGAATACACGCTATCTGCTCTAATTTAACGATTTCGGTTGCAATTTGGAGGGCAATAACCGGATCGTATAAGAAACTGTGTAAGGCCATAAATATTTTTAGTCAAAATATACTACAATCCCAATAATTTCAAAATTAAATAAAAAAACGCAAAAGGCAAACCGCATTGAAATCCTTCCATTCATTTGGGCTCTACGACAACGCAAGAGACAGACTGACAAATAAACATAGGCTTTAAACTTATAATAGCCGTCACTATCCCTTTATTACGCCGGCAATAAGAAACAGATAAATATGATAACAATTAAACTTAATAATAATAATACCAGCCCTTGTTTATGTCCCACTGCTGGGCACGGGCCTCCCCTCAAGATGAGGGGGCTTAGGCCATAATCCACCACGCTGGCCAAGTGCGGGTTGGCGGACTTCACACGTCATTCGAGAGCTAGTTAGGCTTTCTCAGACATGCAGGTTACATCACGATGTTTTCCTTCACCGAAAGCTAGCAACAATCGCACAAAGACAATTCGCACATGATTCATTGAAGAAATCAGAGGTGCGAGCCGGGGTTCGAACCTGCGCACCTTGTTTCCAAGGCAAGCGCTCGCCCACTGAGCTGTTACCGCATTAAAGTTAAGCGATGCATATATTTTCAAACCAAACCGAAAACAAACTGTGTTATCATGAGTAACCTTTGATAGCTTTTATCGAGCAATCAGTTGTCAGGTGTCCATAGTAGGTAGGGCTCTGCCTAGTTTTGAATCGGATGACCGTGTGTGGATTGTCCCAGGATATTATTATTATTATTTTAATGCACAAAGTACTGCGTAAAAGTAAATAATAAGGAAGGGATTTGTACCTTAACTATACATGAGAAAATATTTTGATTACATGAGTCACAATGAGTTATCATACAGATAGAGATTATACTGATTGTGAGATGATACGTCGTGATAACATTTTTTTTATTAGTCACAGTGACGAAAGAGATAAACCAATTAGAAATATCGGAATAGTATTTAAGAGTAAATAGATTAAATCAATTGGAATTTAATTGTGGTTTTGCAATATTTCACTATCATTTATTTATGTGACTTAAATCATACTCAATAATTATGTACCTATACGACACTAATTGTATCGTATTACCATTGTATACGTATGTAAACTATTGTCAAAAATAAAGACAGCAACTTCATGATTCTTCACTAAGTTTGCTTAAACATATTTTGCAATAATACTATGGGAACCGACAAATCCGCTACATCCGCAATATTATAGTAGATAAACTGTACCATGGCACTCTGGACATCTATATATGGAATGGATACATTTATCCAATTCGAAGTTATCTATAGCCACCATTGTAACCTGTCTAATATAGTAAATAAACAATTTAAAAAAATACTAGCTGACCCACGCAGCTCCGCCCGCGCTGTGTTTACGTTAACTAAACTTTCAATAATATACATTCGCATAGAATACAAAACCTCCTTTTTAAAGTTGGTTAAAAACTTGGACCCACTTTGTACTTGCCCTCCGAAGCACGGGGACGTTTAGTTCAAATGGCGTTTTAACGGTCACCCATCTATTTAATGACCTTACCTAACATTGCTTAACATGATCGATTTCCAAACATTGTTATCAACTGTCTATGAGTGTTCCCTTACAAATATTTATAATAATTATAATGAAAAATTGTTAAAATCGCAGCAAGCGTATAACCAAGTACACATTTTGACTTTAGACCCCTCTCCCAAGGGAACCGTGCCGAATTTCGGGATAAAAAGTATCCTATGTCCTACCTCGGAGTATTAACTCAAATCATGCCAAGTTTCGTTTCAATCCATCCAGTAGTTTCGGCGTGATGCTCAGCCGAGATACAGACAGACAGACAGACCGACAGATAGACAAAAATAATATTACATTTTTAACCGACTTCAAAAAAGGAGGAGGTTCTCAATTCGTCTGTATATATTTTTTTTTTTTTTTCTATGTATGTTCGCGCATAACTCGGGCAATTATGAACCGATTTGAAAAAATCTTTCTTCCATCCATTCTTTAATCCGTTAGTTGGGTCCCATAAAAAAAATATTGCTTAGTAATAAGTAGTTCCTGAAAAACAAGAATGGTGACTGCGCACTGAGACCTGCAGGAAAGCCTATATAGATGACGTTATGGTGCTTTTTAAGGACAAAAATGGTCATAACTCTGGTAAATATTTACCAATTTCAATGATTCTTTTTTTATTCGAAAGAAGAAACCACTGTAATGAACCTGTATGAATTTTATCACAACCGGATAAGAACTTCCTGGAGGACTATGAATGATATGGAGGAATATATCTGGTAAAAACCATAAAACTGATGTTCTCCTTTACATTTCTCTGATAAATATGAACCGATTTCGATGATTCTTTTTTTATTCGAGAGCGTAAACTACTATT
The DNA here is from genome assembly GCA_911728495.1 of Furcula furcula. Lineage (NCBI taxonomy): Eukaryota > Metazoa > Arthropoda > Insecta > Lepidoptera > Notodontidae > Furcula > Furcula furcula. Next base: position 11,264,587 of record OU452250.1, read on the forward strand.
ATGATTCCATGCAAATTTCATTACGATCGGATAAGTTGTTTCGGAGTTTCTGAAGAAACATGAATTATGTAAAAGTATGTAGACGATAATGTGAAATCATAATGATGTCATAACCTACCTAGATCATTTTACCGTCTTCGATGGTTCAATCTTTATGTATGAAAATATCACTAAAAAGTTTAAAATAAAATCTTTTAAAAAAAAATCGAACCGACTTCAATATCACTGAAAAGTATAAAATAATTTAAATATTATTGAAGTTGGTGCTAAATATACACAGCAGGTACGCTAACACCAACTTCTTTAATATTTAAATTATTTTATACTTTTCAGTGATATTGAAGTCGGTTCGATTTTTTTTAAAAAGATTTTATTGGCTTTAGTATCGGTTAAAGAATGCCCTCCAAACATAATTTTCAAAATATCTTCAATGTACAGAATTGGACCTGTTACAGTTTTATTATAAGTATAGATCAATATATAATAACCGACTTCAAAGAAAATTATCTAAAAACATTAAATAACGAAAATATATTGAAGTTGGTGCCAGCCGATGCTCGTATTAAGTTAACATGCGTAGCACTTACATACTTCGATATATTTTCGTTATTTAATGTTTTTTTATTTTTTTTTCTAAAAATAGTTTATTACTATTAGACAGGTTACAATGGTGGCTATAGATAACTTACATACATACATACACTCATGAAATTTGGCACATTTGTTTAGACTAACGTATTTTATGTGAATATTACATATTTTTATTAATATTACATACATACGCGTCGTATACAGAACCTCTTTTGAAGTCGGTTTTAAAAGATAAGGCTTCATTAACAGACTGATTGTGGCAGTAATTGAAAAAAAATATTCTCCTGGCAACTCCTGGCACCGTGGTACCCTTTGAAGTAGGTCCTAAACCTCTCTGAGCCTAAACCTCGTTTTTTTTTCAGGACGGCCTCTACTCCTCATTTATGGGGTGTTTCGTGTATGTCATATTCGGGTCTTGTAAAGACATCACTTTGGGCCCGACAGCTTTGCTGGCCCTTATGACGTATCAACAAATACAAGGCAGGAACGCTAACTATGCAGTGATGTTATGTTTCTTATCCGGTGTGGTGCAACTCGTGATGGGCATTTTACATTTGGGTAAGTCGTGCTGCCATAGTATTTAAATTTAAGTAGGTACTAGCCGCACTCACAAACGCCAATTAACTTTAATTCTAATTAAGTCTCTTTTTAAAATCTATTTATTTCGACTGTCGGAGCCGAATATGATTAATTTTGATTATTAAACACGAGATAATCGATATCTCTACTCAGTATCTGCGTATAAAGTACTACTACAGGGCTTCGAATGTCGAAATAATACGATTTCAAAAAATTGATTAATGATCATTAACTTTAATTGACGTTTGTTGGTTCGTCAGTAAGTATTATTTAACGTGTGTTTGCTGACTACCTGAAGCTTAGAGCTCTGATTTGGCTTAACAACTGCTAGCGCAATGATAACAACAGGGATCGACTTTTACGTGACCTTCGAAGCACGAAGACGATAAGCTTAAATTCCATGAAATGGACATCCATCTAAGGACTGACTTTGCTTGACGCTGCTTAACCAACTTATCATTTGCCGAACAATGATTACAACTATGATTGCCTGAGTAAATTACTGTAGTACCGTTAAACCTATAGCGGGTCCAGATGATCAACTTTTTTCAAATTTATCCATTCTTAATCTGAAGAAAACCCGTTGTAAATGTCGATAGAACCAGTATTGGATTCAACTAGAACACTGCCTTATAGTAGATACGGTATTTAGTGTAATTATTTCACTATGCTGTCTGACCACATCGACACCGATGGTTAGTAGCGATTCAGCCATAGCCAAACGGTACACACACTAGCTTAATAGAAGCCTATCATTTACTATGCCCTTGTAAAAAGTGATATCATATAAGTTATACGATACCCCCTGATGTGTAGACCGTGAAGACAAATTAAGTGTGTTTAAATGACTAAGCAAATAGTTTCGTCCAGACGGTAAGAATGTCCACAGTAAAAAGGTGATTTTGAGCTGTGACTCTCGTCATTTAATGATTAAAAAGTACCTACCTATCGTAGAATTTAGTCAATTTAGTTAGTCAATAAAATAGACTGATATAAATTTTATAATATTTAACACTTTAGAGCCAGTTGTAGATTAGTATCAAATCAGTCGTAGGTACACCAATTATTATGCGCAATCACGTAACGTAATGGACATCGATGTAACATAAATTGGCACATGTTACACAATAATCACTGTGAATATACGTACAATGCACTAATATTCAATTGTAATTTAATCATTCCTATCAAGGCTGGCATGCGATAAACTAGCGAAAAGTGACAGTTAACGTTAATGGAATGGCCTGTAAATTGTAATACTACTGTATATTTGTATTTCGTTATGCGGTTTGGTCTTTTTTGTTACCTAGATGAATAGTAAACTAACAAAACTAACTTTTAAACGTCCAAGAGGGTACGGAACTGAATGCACTTGACGGTTTTATTATCAAACTACCGACCCGGCCCGACTTCGCACAGGTGTGATTTAGAAGACTGTTGCCAAATATTGTATTTTTTTCTACCTACTTATAAACTAAATTAGGTTTTTTTTATGTCTATCTATCTATTCTTGGTGGCTATAAATTTGGGCCCGGTATCCCCGGAACGCACTTCGACCCAGTTGGATCCATTGTGCATGCCCTAGCCCTAGCCCTCTATTGCTGGCGTATCGAAGAGCTTCAGGTACGCAACGATCGCGCCAGCTTGGAGCTGTACACAATCATTTGGCGTAGGATAGGCTACTCCCAGATGATTCAACCTACGTCTCGCAAGAGCGTCGCAGCTACACAATATGTGTCGCATTGACTCTTTTTCATTTTCACAGAATCTGCGAGTGTCACTAGTACTTAGCCTCATTCTGTGTAGATGCTCGTTGGTGCCAAAATGTCCCGTGAGTGCACCTATTTGGTGCCTTATTTGTGATCTGTTTAGGTTTAATAATTTAACCCCACAGTCCACCCTTCCGCTAGAGAACACTTTGGAGTGGTTTAGGCCTGACGCTGCCCTCCATTCCTTCATGTGTTCGTTTCTAGCATGTGCATATAATGATATGTTCCATATGGAAACACCACAAATAGTTCGGGGCCAACCACATGTCTCTGTGAGCCGGCCCTCGCTAGTCTATCTGCCTTCTCATTGCCCTCGACGCCTTCGTGTCCAGGTATACAGATACGGCTGACATTGTTGTGTCTTCCCAGGTTGTTCCAGCCTGTAACACCTTTTGTGACCAGTTTTGAAGCAACTGAAGGAATTCAGAGCCTTCAGAGCTGCCTGACTGTCGCTGAGAATGCAAATGACCTTTGACATTTCTCCTTTGCATTTCTTTAATGCTGTCAATTATGGCATAGGTTTCCGCTTGGAATACCGATGCATAATGCCCCATGCTGTGACTGACACTACAGTCCTTGGAATAAATCCCTGCCCCTGTACTCAGGTACTGCCAGTGTACCATATGAGGTGAGACATAAACTATTTTTGAAAAAATAAAAACCGACTTCAAAGTAAATTATCTAAAAAACATAAAATAACGAAAATATATTGAAGTCGGTGTCAGCTCGTGCTAACCTTAGTTAACATGATGTGCTAGCACCGACTTCAATAAATTTTCGTTATTTTATGTTTTTTAGATAATTTACTTTGAAGTCGGTTTTTATTTTTTCAAAAATAGTTTATTAGATAATTTACTTTGAAGTCGGTTTTTATTTTTTTTTAAATAGTTTATTTAACACTTTTTAGTGACTTATTTTACCATGATAGGTACCAGCACTATCACGCAACTCGAACGGCTACGTTACAGTAACTTACTGAAAACATAAAAAGTTTATATCTCTTAAACTACTAGACCGATTTTGATGAAACTTGTACTCTGCCCTAAGTTGAACAATACTCTAACCATTGCAAAAAGAATTTTCGAAATCGGACTTGTAGTTTCTGAGAAATACGTGGACAAACCTACATACATACATACATACATACATACACTCATAAAATTTGGTAAATTTGCTTAGAAGCCCACATAGACTAACATATATTAATATTACGCATTTTTATCAATATTACATACATACGCGTCGAATAGAGAACCTTCTTTTTGAAGCCGGTTAAAAATACAAAATACTTCAGTAAAAAAATATCTAAAAATCCGTTGCATGGTTTTTGGTGGAGTTAGCGGATATACAGACAGAAATATGCGGAAAGCGACTTTGTTTTATATACAATGTAAAGAATATAGCTAAAAGAATTGACCTTGAGTAAAATCACAGCCAAATAACGCCCGTAAACTTCAAGTAGATAGTGTTTTCTTCTAAGTAAGGTAGAAAAGATAATTTTTTGAAGACAATGAAAAATTATGGATTTTAAATGTGGTAGAAAAAAATATTGTTCGGTATAATGTTAAGAATCTAGCCGATTCTAGCCCTAACAGCTTAATAGTATTTTTTTTGTAATTATCTCTGTATTGGGTAACATTATGTATATGTAGACACTATGCTCAGTGCTATATTCAGTGGACTTAAATGTTCTGTTAGCCATTCTCCGCACACTTAATATATCTTCATCGGTTGTTGACTGGTTCAGCAGCTATTTGTCTGGGTGTCGGCAACGAATTAGAGTTGATGAGACTTTTTCTACGTGGTGTGGTACAACTGCCGGAGTTCCTCAAGGAGGTGTCTTATCTCCACTTATTTTTTTCTATCTTCATTTCCTCTATTACGGATAACATCTCTTCATCCTACCATCTTTATGCTGATGACCTGCAAATCTATAGACAATCTTCTTTAACTGATCTCCCATCTGCAATTCACCTTACAAATAATGACCTAACTGTAATCTCTAACTGGAGCAGTCGTTATGGTCTAACAGTGAATCAATCTAAGACAAAAACTATTATTATTGCCAGCAAAGCTTTCATTGCTAGGGTTGACTGGGACGGGTTACCACCTATCATTTTTGATGGAGTTCTCATACCACACAGCAAAGAAGTTAAAAATCTAGGTATCATTTCTGATCATACTTTGTCATGGATTCCGCAAGTTGTTGAGGTAAGCAGGAAATTGTTTGCTGTTGCTGGTTCACTTAGGCGACTTCGTAATTTTTTGCCGATTGACACCAAAGTTGCGCTCCCTAAGTGTTTACTTCTGCCTTATCTTGATTAAGCTGACGTCAGCTATCTAGATCTTACTGAGGAGCTTTTAAACAAACATGAGTGACTTCAGAATTTCTGTATTCGGTTCTTATTTGGCTCAAATATGACCACGTTTCCATGTTTCGTAACAGGCTCAAGTATCCCTATTATAGTAGTCCCTATTTGCCTTCGCCGGAATACTCATATCCTCTCTTTGCTTTAAACTGTTCTTTACAATCCTAGGACACCACTTTATTTAAAAGAGCGTTTTATGTTTTTTACTTCCCAACATCACGCCCTTCGAACTTCCTCCGAATTGCGTCTAGTTACACCTTCTCATACGTCTCATGCCTACACGCCTCTTACTATCTTTCTCTTCCGTAAATCTATTCTTTCTCTAATTTATACACGGAAAAAAATGGTTTAGCTGTGGTCGCTAAATTGGTTTTGCTGCCAATTCATTTGCTGCTCTGTATAATATCTTAGGTACATCAGCAAAGCATTGTGTATTACAACTAAGACCACTTAGCTATTATTGATAACGACATTTAGCTATAAGAACTACAAAAAATTAACAGGTGTTACAAATTGTTTAACAACTATCGCAAACTTTTTTCGCTATATCATCAAAACAACATTAGGGGTTGCCCTTAGCTGTGGCTACAAATCATTATTACCATTTATGGATAAATACTTCGTCACTATTGCAAAAAGATAGATGCCTTAAGCAGCAAAGACATGTCTGTATCGGTCCTGCTAATAGTCTTTGCAATCACTGCAAATGATTTTGCAACCAGTACTAAATTTGTTTGCAGATGAATCTGTGAAGTTTAATTTGCTAATACTGTTCAAACTCTTAGTAACTATTCCAAATTATTTTAAACACCACAACTAATATTTCGAGCTGTGGTTGCTAATTATAATGTCTTCATATAGCTAAATGGTATTTGCAATCACTGCAAATAATTTTGCAACAAGTACTAAATTTTTTTGCAGATGAATCTGTTAAATTTCATTTGCTAATATTGTTCAAAATCTTAGTAACTATTCCAAATAATTTTAAACAACACAACTAATATTTTTAGCTGTGGTTGCTAATTATAATGCCTTCCTATAGCTAAATGGTCTTTGCAATCACTGCAAATGATTTGGCAACAAGTACTAAATTTGTTTGCTGATAAATCTGTTAAGTTTAATTTGTTAATATCTTAGTAATATTGTTCAAAGTCTTAGTAACCCTTCCAAATTATTTTAGACAACACGACTAATATTTTTAGGTGTGGTGGCTAATTTTAATGTCTTCCTACAGCTAAATGTTCTTTGCAATCCCTGCAAATGATTTTGCAACAAGTACTAAATTTGTTTGCTGATAAATCTGTTAAGTTTCATTTGTTAATATTGTTCAAAATCTTAGTAAGCCTTCCAAATTATTTTAAACATCACAAGTAATATTTTGAGCTCTGGTTGCTAATTATAATGTCTTCATATAGCTAAATGGTCTTTGCAATCACTGCAAATGATTTTGAAACAAGTACTAAATTTGTTTTCTAAATCTTAGTAAGCCTTCCACATTATTTTAAACACCACAACTAATATTTTGAGCTCTGGTCGCTAATTATATGTCTTTATATAGCGAAATATCTTATTAATACTTTCAAATTAACTTAACAGTGAACCATAATAATACCTTGTCAGGGGTAGCAAACTAGAGTTGCGTGAGTTTTATAAGATCATTTTGGAACTTTATCTAATTGTTCTAAATTGTACAACTATTTTTTTACAGCAAGTTACAACAACGCACAACGGCCAGTGTTCTTTATGCAGTATCGTAAAGTTAAATGTATATCAAAATTTTCAAAACTAACGGTTTCACTGACGGTTTCCATTACGAACCCAAGCGATCAAGGCATAGTGTAAGGGGTGAGCCATTATATCGACACACCCCTCTATATGGAGGGGGTTCTGGACATAGCCCACCAGATGGCCGTGTGCGGGTTGGCAAACTACACACGTCTATTTTTGAATGATGTGCAGGTTTCCACACGATGTGTACTTACATCGTACACTGCACCATAACACAAGTGATAATCAATATTAAAATTAAGATGACATGAAATAAGAAAATCTCCGAGGTGCAAGGCGTTGTTTGAACATGGGACTCTTGTGTTCAAGGCATGCTTTTTGACAAATTTTCTTGACTTCTGTTGACTAAAATAAATATCTCGATTTTACACGTATGTACTTCATACATGCATCTAATCCGTGGGGTGTCCGGCTAAGAACAACATCCTCCCATCTTCTCCCGCTGGGACTCTGTAAGAGGTGACTAAGGGAAAATAAGAAGACGGGCAGCAGCGTCTTTCTATTGGATTACCTACCATCTATACTGCGGTCCCCAAGACGCCTGCCAAGCGAGGGAATTATGGCAACCCCTCCCTTCTAAGGGCCTTTGTTCAGCAGTGGACTACTTTAGGCTGCTGATGATCATACATTTCGTGGATGGTTTTATATATTTAGGTATACATATCTACTTGTTGCCGATTATTATGGATATAATACCTAAGATAATAATAAAACACTGTTTACGGTTACTCAATCTTATGTAGTAATAGGCATTTACTACCTATTAAATACTTGCGTTTTAGTTTGAATTATAAAACGAGCCCGAATTTTTTTGCGACTTTTGCAAATATTATAGTAACAATACCATAGAATAATTTGCCAGTACAGCTAACAAGATTAGCGTTTAACTCAGATAACGGGCCTTTAAAAGTATTACCAGATATACCAGATTGGTTTATGGAATCCGCCAAAATAGTGAACAAATGGATTTGACTGTATTCACTCGGTCTCTGAGATGGGTTTTAAACATTGATATGTCCCACAGTGAGTAAAACCGGGATAATATCAGCAGTGCCCACGACTTGGTGTGATGGATTATTATGCATTAGGCTTTAGTCCATTGAGATATTGCTTTAGGCTCTCCAAACCTTCGCGCATTCAAGGGTTACCTTCCAGCTCCATCATCAGATCCTCATATTGGGAAAAGTCAATGGAACTCTTAAAGCCGAATCAAGCGAGCCTAAACACGATGTGATTACTAGTACCCACTCAAGGGTTCCTTTACCCACTTTCCAGTTCCATCATCAGATCCTCATTAGTGGTCAAAGTAAATAGAATTCTTTAAAACAAAACAAATGAGTCCAAACTTGATGAGTTTACTAGTAGCCATCTAAGGGTTCCCCCTTATCCAAATTCGAGCTTTATCATGAGATCAGCTCGATAATACTATATTAATATATTGTCACGGGTCTTTAACACATGTGCAAAATTCCAAACGATTTGAACGTGTAGAAGTGGGTGAAAATGGAGTGGCAATATTCTATTACCATCATATATACCTACGTACTTATTACAGGTGAAACTAATAAAAGCGCGTTTAAAAGGCGTTTAAGCTAGCTGCTCATATTATGGCGAACACACAGACAGCAGATACAGGCTTAGTACTTGTCAAGACAAATACATCTAGCCTAAACACGACGAGGTTATTTTGGGTATTTCAGTAGTTCCAATGGTCACCATTCCTAATGTTCCTATGGTCCAATATTAGTAAGTAGGTATGTTCTTCGTAAGACAAGAAAGCGAGTTAATAGGTACAAAAGAAACGTTTTAAAACGAGCCCGAATATTTTAACGACTGTTGCAAATATAGTATTCGCTGCAGTAGCATACAATAATTTGGGATGGTAGCAAATTTATTCGCGTTTTGCGCGGACAAATGAAATAACGGTTCTTGCAGGTGTTGCCAGAGTGACGATTCACTTAATCACATCAATTCACTAAGACTTTGCAGCTCGCTTTACGACTCGATGAAACGCTATAATATAACGTGTTAGTTGTTTATTTAATAGGCGATAAATATTGAAAATTATAATAAATATGGTTTTATACTTTTCATAGGGTGATTTTTCGCTAGTTGGGTTATAGTTTTTGAATTTACTTTTTTATTTTTGAAATCTCAACAAAGTTATCAACTTTGAGTCATAGTGTTAAAAAATATAATGGTTCCATGAAATCTCAAACTAAACCTCTGTAAAATACGTTGATGTGATAGATACCGAAATCATTGAATCATTGATCTTGAAATACATAAGATAGTAGAAGTACTTAATAAAAAAATATAAGATGTTATTGACCACTTACAATAACATTCTTCAATATATAAGAATAAAGCTCCTTCAGAAAGTTTGAGGTGTGTGGCCCTAGATGTCTAACAAGTACGACAGCTTGCTTGGTGGATGTATAAAGTGTCTCCAGCGGCGGGCTTAAAGGCAAGACCAGATAACCCTCAGTTTTCTGGTGCAGATCCCACCGGAGCGTCCACGCCTCCCGTCTCATGTGCCGTGCGACAGCCGTGGGTAAGAATCCCACATACCCCGGTTGACCGCATAGGTCCCGGGACCTATTGCATGTGTCCCCCGCGAGAACAAAAAGCAAGTAGATCACGATATGCAGCTTGACACTTATCGTGTAGACAGCTTACAAACAAGATCAGGGTTACTTGAACAATAGATTTACGGATGTACGGGTACTTAGTAGTAAAATGGAAAAATGAATTTAGGTAATGTCAAAATAGTACTATTTTGAATGTGGCATACCTACACATAATCGCCATCGTAGCTGTCATCATAATAATAATAATGTCATCCAAGCCCCTCAGTATCTATCCGACGTATGGATCATCTTACTTTCTAGACAAAAAGATCCATCATTGTCCTAACCAGTAAGAAACAATTACCTACACAAAGTTGTTGCTCCCTGCGGGAATGGAACCCGTGACCTCCGGTTTGCAAAGTAAGTGGTGCTCCGCTGACCGCTTAACTAAGAGACTCTTTATCCCGAAAAATTGAAGGGTTCCTGCAGGACGGGGCATCAAAATATAAGGGTAACGCGCAAAATATATAGGATGATTTTGATATAATTTATGTAAATCGATCGAGTCGAATCGGGTGGTCAGACTGGGTTGGATGGAGTCGGATTGAGTTCCTTCAGAGTCGCTGGACGTTCGGGGTGTGGCCCTTACTTAGGATGCCCATCCAGTACGGTGGCGACTCTTAGGAGGACGGCAGCGGTGTTGTGACCCCCATCCATGTGAGCACCTTGACACCGTGAACGCTAAAATGCAAGGCACTGATCACACTGGTGCAGATCCCACCGGAGAACTTTGTTGTCCCCACTCATGTGCCAATGCAACAACCTCGTGGGCTTTCGTGGGTAAGAATTCCACATACCCTGGTTGACCTCCACAGATCCCGAGGACCTTTTGAAGGTTTCCCCGCGAAAAATAAAAGGGCCGGATCGAATCGGGCCGAAGGTGATCAAGTTCAATGGAGATGGATCGTGTTATATCGAGTTTTATTTTATGAGTATAACGCGAAAATTACCTACCTACTAGTTCTTAATAAAGATTTTTTTCATATATTTTTGTTAACAGTTATGACTTAGCCTATCACCCGGTCCTGGCTTGATGTCGATTTCCGCATGTACATTACTAACCTTTATTTTTTACATTTTAATGTTAAAATGTTAAATATATTATTTGATAGAAATTACATTTTTAATAGAAAAGTTTCATCTGTATTTTTTTGACAGCACTGGCAACATTGCTTGGTAGTTAGTTTTTCGAATGCTGACAGACGCGTGATCATAGTCATGATCTGTGATAAGCTGAGGTGATAGGATAGACGGTGAAGTTATTGAAGTTATTGTGCAAGGGAGGACGTTACAAAATTATTGGAAATCTGGGTTTATGACCAACCAGTCATTGATACATTCAAAGGTTAGTACAATATAATAAATTATAATTGCCTGTAATTAATTGAACAGAATAGCGGTCCTACATATGCCTTATTATATGAAAATGTGCTAATATTTCACAAAGAATTTTTCGGCCACTTATACTAAACCTTCCATTTTACATAAACTCTTCGGAGTCGCTGGACGTCCGGGGTGTGGAACCCTTAGAACGTTCATTGAGTACGGCGGCGACTCCGAGGAGGACAGCGGCGGGGTTGCTACCCCCGTCCCCGTGAGCACCGTGACTAGTTCCCGGGGGGCTATAATGCACCCCTCGTCGGTGGGCTCAAAGGCAAGGCACTGAGGGTCCCTGGTGCAGATCCGGCGCGCGGGTTTTAGTGGGTAAGAATCCCACATACCCCGATCGAGCCCCACAGATCCCGGGGATCTTTAGAAAATTTCCCCCACGTCAAAAAAAAGGTATCTTCCATTTTACATAAGCTTGTGGCGAGCTGTTGGTGCGTAAGGTCACCACGGACCCGAGTGCTCTAGAGAGTCGGTCAGGGCCCCCACCTTGGCGTGACTTCGTCGGCCGGAAACCGAAGGGGGCACGCAGGACTCTCAGCTCTGGCTAGCCTTAATTGGCTAGTCCAGAGAGGAGCTGTTAAAGCTATATGCTCCAGGGGTGAAAGTGTTAAAGGGTATAATGCCGCGAGTAACTTCGGAGAAAGGGCAGCACACCTCTCGACACCTGAGCCACCCACACCGGTGTTGCACTCCGTCGTCTTCTGACGGCCATATGAAGAGCCCATCTAGTTGGTGGCAAGTCACCGCTTGACAAAATATAATTAGTGTATCTACTAATTATGGCAAATGACCCCGGCCTTTTACAATAGCCCAGTGTTCAGTCCACCAAATGCCCACTTAAGGAAATCAAGAAATCTTTCCATATACTTCAATAGTCCCTACACCTGCCAGAGTCAACTGCTGTTTATATCTTATTTCCAGCAGTTGATTCTGGCAGGTATGTTCCATTTCATTAATTTGTCCTAACAGGCCTATGTGTTGGATTCGTCCCCATGCAAGCTTTTTAAAAGTCCGGGTGTAAAAGCCCGAGTAACCAAAAATGAAAAATAATAATAAAACCTTTATTGCAGGCAACTATGGCCCATAGAAACAATAAGCCTATTATTTATTATGAAGCTGGCTTCAAAATACAGAAACGGTAAATGTTGTCCTTGAGAACTGGGAATGCACGACATCAAAAAGATTATCAATGTCTAAAGGATTAATGGAAATCCACAAATACATGGACGATAGATTGGTAAGTAACAATTTATTATGAACGTTTTAACTAACTTCTACGAAGCTCAATCTATATGGGTGCGTCCCATTTCATATAAATTTATTTGGTCTATTTTCATTTCAATAACGTTCACAAGATCTAATAAACGTGAGATATAACAACTGTTGCTATAATTTCTTTACATATAACATTTATATATTCTAAAACTTATTTCGTATAATGTTATTGGATATAATGTTTATCTAATCGAAAATCATTAGGTCTATAGTTTAAAATGTATATTTATAGGTACCAACATAGTTAACACCTCGATTTAGAGCAATCCGACTCGGATATGTTAGGCTAGAAGCGGAGCTCCCGCCTTAACCTTCGTGGTTATTGTCTTATGACCACCCAGAATTAGGAGCCCCGCAAAGCAGGGCTCGCGAAATTACAAAAAAACATGATATTATTATTATTTTATTTTTATTATATTAGGCTAAATAGGTTTTATATCTTGTAAATGATATCAAATGGTTTTGTAATCAATGTATGTTATGCTTAATAAAAATAGTTATTTTAAAATTATATCAATCGTTTATTATATCAACTGATATGAAATATAATTATAGATTCAGTTATTATATCTTGTAAATATTAGAAATGTTGTAATTATATCAAATAATACTTACCCAATCTATATCATTCATTTTTTTTTTTATATGTCCACAGCTGGAAATCGATTTTAAAAAATTCTCTACTGATGCTGAAATGCAACTGCATGGAGACGACTCCAGCAAATATTGTGTATGTATTTTGTAAGTGGTACTGATTTATGAATCCCATATTATATGATTTTACTCAGTATTTATATTATAACCATATTCTGTAAAGGTTCTAGTAAATACATATTACATGTATGCCTAGTGTATCGATGTTGTATACAAGATGGATTTGAAATCATCGGCAATACTTAAGACTATGCTTCTGCATGTGAATTACATCCATAGTACAATCATTTTAGGAGTTTAATTAAAATAAATGTCAGGGATTTTTGTGAGGACTTGACTTGCGTATAAAATATGATGACTATCATTCTGAAATACGAGAATTTATCTGTAGTGATTCATTAAATGTTGTACCTATTATCATTTTAATGTTATGTAGAAGCAAAGGTTAAAATATTGCCAACATTTTCCAATGCTCCCTGTAGTAGTGTATAAGTGTTTTTGTACCCTTATGTGTAATCGTTATTTATATTAAGTATAATGTATAGGCTATAAATTATTGTTAGTCTCAATTTGTAGATGCTGCAAGTTAGCTGCAGAATTGTGGTTTAGTCGGAGTATGTGGTTTAGTTGACTTATCTCACTATACGGACAGTGGGATAGTCGGTCAACAGTTTAGATGTAGTTATTTCAACTGCACCAAAACTGCAATTGTATAACTAGCTTGCAGTTTAAATGCAGATCATGTGCATTTACCCTAATAGGGGGTTAAGTATTGCATATTTTAAATTAATATACAGGGTTACGGGAAAAGTCGTGCTAGATCCGTTAAGGGCGTGGAGTACCCATCATTTCTGACTTATTTCACTATGAAACACCCCACCCTAAACTTAACCCTTTTCGAGATTTTCGACTTTTAAATTTTTTTATTGCAAATTGCCGATGTTTAGGCTATTAAATTTTATTTTGTTTATTTTGTGTGTATTATTATTATTGCATTTTTACATGTGTAATAAGATGCTTTAGGACGTCAATCATTAAAATAGTGCACAAGTTAATAGAATAGGCCGTAGTAGACAAGTGAAAGTAAAGAAATTACAAAAATAATTAGCAGGTTTATTTTTCTCTAAGGGATATCTAAAAAAAATATTATGGCAGTTGTTCGACAGATGTGTTTTAAAATATCTTCGTTTCATCAGCTTTCTAACGAGGTATAACTATCTAGGGTTCGTATTACATTTCGTGGAAAAAAAGTAGTTGGGACGCTTCAGGTAGCAGTTCTAACGGTCCCGCATCTATTGTCCTTCAAGTTGGGACACACCGTGCGAGCGAGACAAGTGACGATTTATGCAGGTGTGAATGAAAGAAAAAATGTGTAGAGACTGATAAGGGCTGGTAATACAACACAGGATATTGTTTTGGTTGGCAGTCTGCTTTTGTGCTTCGTACATAGTAGATGTGATATCGTTTTGCTCTTTTTCTCGACTTGGCTGTGATTCTGGACTATTTCTTCTGATTTGTGACTACTGTGCTTGTTAACGGGACTCTGATTTGTACTTGTGATACGGAAGTGTTGAAGATGACGTCCTACATACCTGAGGAATATGCTGATATGCTTATTTGTTATGGATACTGCGATTGTGTGTCTGTGCAAGCTCGCAACGAATACATAACTCGCTATCCCGGTCGTCGAGTGCCGGATGTGGGACTTTCGCAATGGAGTGTGTAGTTTACAGTGTATACTGCTGGCCTATACCCGTACCATTACACGCCGGTACACGTTATTGAAGAAGGAGACTCCGCGAGAAGGTTGGACTTTTGCAGATTCATGCTAAATGCTGACGTAGAAGACCCAGATTTTCTAAGAAATATCTTGATGACAGATGAATCCAAATTTGATAAAGATGGCATAACTAATTATCACAACGCTCACTACTGGGCCCCAAAAGAACTAAGGAATCCCAATAAGAAAAGAGTGACGGGGTCCCAACGAAGATTTAGCGTGTGGATGGGTATTATCTCCAATCATTTGATCGGACCTTACTTTCTACCGGACAATCTAAATGGGGAAAACTACGAAAACTTTCTGAGAGGAGACTTGAATGACTTGCTGGATGATCTGCCACTCAACTTAATAAGGGACATGTGGTTCCAACATGATGGCTGCCCTGCCCATTTCAGGAGAAGTGTCAGAGACTGGCTGGACACAAATTATCCAAACAAATGGATAGGACGAGGTGGGCCGTTGCCATGGCCAGCAAGAAGTCCGGACCTAACCCCCATGGATTTTCATGTATGGGGGCGCATGAAAAGTCTTGTATACAGCGAGCCAAATCCAGTTTCGTCTGTGGAAGAATTAAGAGAAAGGATTGTTGATGCAGCAAATCAAATGAGGACAACGTTGACCACTGGAGTGGTGAAGACTGGTCTCCGTAGAAGGATGCGACAATGTGTTAGAAATAGAGGTGGCCATGTTGAACATGAACTGTAGAGAGTGTAGAGTAAGAAAAAGTTGTGTGAAAACCTGATTTAGTAAATGACATTTCATGCTTACCTATTTTTGTTTTACTTTACTTTTTAGGGCTAAGTATTAACTTTCTTCACCACTGTCGCCTATGAAACTAAGTTTTTTTTCCACGAAATTTAATACGAACCCTAGATAGTTATACCTCGTTAGAAAGCTGATGAAACGTAGATATTTTAAAACACATCTGCCGAACAACTGCCATAATATTTTTTTTAGATATTCCTTAGAGAAAAATAAACCTGCTAATTATTTTTGTAATTTCTTTACTTTCACTTGTCTACTACGGCCTATTCAATTAACTTGTGCACTATTTTAATGATTGACATCCTAAAGCATCTTATTACACATGTAAAAATGCAATAATAATAATACACACAAAATAAACAAAATAAAATTTAATAGCCTAAAAATCGGCAATTTTCAATAAAAAAATTTAAAGTCGAAAATCTCGAAAAGGGTTAAGTTTAGGTTGGGGTGTTTCATAGTGAAATAAGTCAGAAATGATGGGTACTCCACGCCCTTAACGGATCTAGCACGACTTTTCCTGTAACCCTGTATAAGCTTAATGTTCCGATTATAGTATAGTATTTCTTTGTTGTTCCGATTATATATAGTATAGTATAGTATTGAAAAAAATTGAAATTGACTTTGCCCTTATTGTCACTTTATCAGATAGTGATTTTATGATCAAGTTAGTTAACACTTGTACTTATAAAAGTTGATATGTTGGAATTACTGTCTTATACCAGTGTTACATAAAATTGTTAGTAAAAAATATTATGTATATAACTTTTCTTTTCAATTATCCAAACTAATGTTTGTTTTAGGAGTAACTTTGTGATTTCAATAAATAGATACTTTCTTTAATTTTGTTTTGTATTGACTTCATGTAACAATTGAGAATGGTGATTAATTTATCATAATTCGTAGCATGTTAGGTAGTTTAAGCAGTACCTAGTAACTAAGGTAATTTATTACTCTATCGTATCACTGTAGCTGCACTTGACAGTGTTTTAAGTGTAAATGTTAGTTGTGTTTGTTTGCTCACCTAAGGATTTCGTTTCAGTTATGTATTACATTTATTTGAAAAAGCTAATGTACAGTAACATGGAAGGTCATTTTAGCTGTTAAAGCTAAGTTAATTTGATTCTATATCGTTTCACCTTAGCTAGAACTGACAGTATTTTAGCAGTATTAGCTAAGTTAATTTGATACTGTATCGTATCACCTTAGCTGCAATTGACAATGTTTTAGCTGTGGCTACGAATTGTGTTTGTGACTACACATAATGATTATAGTTGCAATATCTAATAAATTTATGAAAGGTAGCTAATATAATCCGTAGTAGCATGGAAAATAATTTTAGCAGTCGAGGCAAAGTTAATACTTTAAACGATACAGTATCATGTATCGTATCATCGTAGCTACAATTGATATGACGACATGAATAGAATATGATAAATAAAGTATCACAAAATATCTAATAATCCTGAGTTGCTATAAGTATTTCAATACAAAAAAATGTATTTACGCACTTGATGGCAACAACATAACAATTTATTAGAAAACGAATAACATAACCGTAACATATTTAAAGCTATGTAACCGGTAACCATTTACACATTCTTTTTAATAGTTAAAGATGTTGAATTGCTTTAATTAAATATGTAAATGATCTCATTATTCGTCTTCTGAAGATTTGTTTTGTTGCCATCAAGTTTAATAAGGACAATCTATCGTATCAAACATACTTCTAGCAACATGAGATAGTGTTAATTCATATTTTGTGATATATTTTTTTATCATATTATATTCATGTCATCGTAGGAATTGTAGCTGCATTAATACTATACAGTATCAGATTAACTTTGCTTGTACTGTTAAAATTACTTTACATGCTACTACGTATTATATTAGCTACCTCTCATAAATTAATTAGATATCGCAACTAAAATAAAATCATTATGTGTAGTCACAAACACAATTCGTAGCCACAGCCAAAACATTGTCAATTGCAGCTAAGGTGATACGATACAGTATCAAATTAACTTAGCTAATACTGCTAAAACAAACCTATCATACTACGAATTATATTAGCTGACACACATAAATTTATTTGGTGTCGCAACTAAAATCCTTTGGTGGAGTCACAAACACAATTCGTAGCCACAGCTAACACATTGGCAATTACAGCTAAGATGATACGATACAATAACAAATTAAGTTAGCTAATGCTGCTAAAACAAACCTATCATACTACTAATTATATTAGCTGACACTCATAAATGTATTTGGTGTCGCAACTAAAATCCTTGGGTGGAGTCACAAACACAATTCGTAGCCACAGCTAACATATTGGCAATTGCAGCTAAGATGATACGATACAGTATCAAATTAACTTAGCTAATACTGCTAAAACAAACCTACAATACTACGAATTATATTAGCTGACACTCATAAATTTATTTGGTATCGCAACTAATATCCTTTGGTGGAGTCACAAACACAATTCGTAGCCACAGCTAACACATTGGCAATTACAGCTAAGATGATACGATACAATAACAAATTAAGTTAGCTAATGCTGCTAAAACAAACCTATCATACTACTAATTATATTAGCTGACACTCATAAATGTATTTGGTGTCGCAACTAAAATCCTTGGGTGGAGTCACAAACACAATTCGTAGCCACAGCTAACATATTGGCAATTGCAGCTAAGGTGATACGATACAGTATCAAATTAACTTAGCTAATACTGCTAAAACAAACCTACAATACTACGAATTATATTAGCTGACACTCATAAATTTATTTGGTATCGCAACTAATATCCTTTGGTGGAGTCACAAACACAATTCGTAGCCACAGCTAACACATTGGCAATTACAGCTAAGATGATACGATACAATAACAAATTAAGTTAGCTAATGCTGCTAAAACAAACCTATCATACTACTAATTATATTAGCTGACACTCATAAATGTATTTGGTGTCGCAACTAAAATCCTTGGGTGGAGTCACAAACACAATTCGTAGCCACAGCTAACATATTGGCAATTGCAGCTAAGGTGATACGATACAGTATCAAATTAACTTAGCTAATACTGCTAAAACAAACCTACAATACTACGAATTATATTAGCTGACACTCATAAATTTATTTGGTATCGCAACTAATATCCTTTGGTGGAGTCACAAACACAATTCGTAGCCACAGCTAACACATTGTCAATTGCAGCTAAGGTGATACGATACAGTAACAAATTAAGTTAGCTAATGCTGCTAAAACAAACCTATCATACTACTAATTATATTAGCTGACACTCATAAATGTATTTGGTGTCGCAACTAAAATCTTTCGGTGGGGTTACAAACACAATTCGTAGCCACAGCTAACATACTGGCAATTGCAGCTAAGGTGATACGATACAGTAACAAATTAAGTTAGCTAATACTGCTAAAACAAACCTACAATACTACGAATTATATTAGCTGACACTCATAAATTTATTTGGTATCGCAACTAAAATCCTTTGGTGGAGTCACAAAAACAATTCGCAGCCACAGCTAAATATTGCTAATATTGTTAGCAGCCACAGCTAAATATAGCAAATAATATTCGCCGCTACCGCTAATCTTAGCTATGACATGTAGTAATTTTAACTAAAATAATTCGCTACCTTGGCTAAATTCTGGTAGCTAAAAACACTTTGCAACGACTGCTACAAACTTCGCTGTCCCTATAGTTCGTAAGAAAATTTGCAATAGCACCTAAAATTTAGTAGCTGCAGCTAATTTTTTTTTTCCGTGTAGACCAACGGGCCCGTCATCATCAGCATTATTACAACATAACGAATAGTTTCATGTTGTACACTTAATTAACTTGTGTCAGGGGCTATCTTATCATTATCCAATTTCCATTCATGGTCCAATATGGGACTTGTTGCATTAGTCATCGTCGTCAGATTAATTCGATCTACCCTTGCTGAATTGGTCATAGGAAAGATTGAAAGTTATTAAATGGCGCTGAATAATATGTAGGTGAAATTAGAAATGTTCTTTATTTAATTAAGTTTCGTAGGTACTTACCCATTGTTTGGCGTTGAGTTAAGATGTTGACAGTACTTCGGAGTCGCTGGACGTTCGGGGTGTGGGTCCTAGGACGTCCATTGAGTACGGCGGTGACTCCGAGGAGGACGGCGGCGGGGTTGCGACCCCCGCCCCAGTGAGCACCGTGACTAGTTCCCGGGGGGCTACAATGGGTTCCCCGGTGGGCTCAAAAGCAAGGCACTGAGGGGCCCCTGGTTCAGATCCCACCGGAGTGCCCTGTCGCATCGGCACATGGGAGGGGTCCCATGTGCCGATGCGACAGCTGCGGGGCTTTTAGTGACAGTAAGTTATCGTATCACGTGTTCCACGATTCGCAAGTTACTATACCACTATAACATTGAGGTCACCTCAATGGTACAATAAATTGTTTTTAATTAAAATAACTCAATACATTTTAAAGTACCTACCTACGTGGCCTTATATTGGCCTATTGGGATTTAATTGAAAAAATATATGTGATTGTCTTTGTTCAGTGACATTTTAAACGGATCTCGTAAATGAATGGACAGCTTTTAATGTTTTTATTTGATTTGAAATTATATTATATATAGAGTGGATATTTTTGATGAAAGCTCTTCACCCGTATTATGTTTTTTGTAGTAGGGTAAGCAGGGGGAATAGCGCTCACTGGGTAATGGCGCTCACCTCTGTAACCTTGTCAAAATGGAAGATTGGAAAACGCCGCAGCGCTTGCCGTGCGGGGCTTGAGGACTTATAACAGGCAGCGACGCGTTCGGGCAGTCAGCTCGCGGCCTGTGACCGTAAAGTGTGTTTCTCCGTATACGGCAGCGCAGATATAATTTTCCATTTGGTCTATACTGCGTGGCTGCGACGCTCTTACTGATTAAGATTAAGTCTTCTGGGAGTAGAGCCTATACTACACTACAGTGGCGTGCACAGAGGGTAGGCAAAAAAATGTATTCGGCTTGTTTCACCTATTTTAAGAATGTTAGTATAACATTTCAAATATCCATTAGCAAGCAAATACTATAGACATATTAATTTGCATTTGAGAACAATAATAAGTTTATTCAGCGGCTCCATACTGACAAAAATACTTTGCCTACCCTAGGATTTCTCTAAACAGTCTTAATTTTAAAAAATCTTAGTTTGGACATGAATTAACTTAATTTTTTTGAATGTAAATGGATGTGTTGGTAATATTGGTTAATTTAAGGATATTTGTGCTGGAACACGAACAAATAGCATAAAGCATAAACAACTCGCAGATATTTTTGCCTGCTTTCAGTGCACGCCACTGCTACACTAGAAAGATGTTTAAGTATGTATGGTTTAAGGTTGATTTCACTCTTAGCAAATGGATAATAATTTAAATGGATCTTATTTGATATTTTTCCAAAAAACATATGTCATCGTCATTACCCCTTAGTCTGAGCGGCATTACCCAAAGTCAGGGGCAATGGCGCCCAAACCTGTTTTTTTTAAACAACTTCCCACTACTTATAAATCAAGGATAAATACGTTTGGTGTTGAAATGTTGATTGCTGAATGGGTAAAGAACATGTAATGTTTTAAAATTTTGAAGTAATATCATTATTTTGAAAAATACAGCGTATTTTCCTTAAGTGAACGCCAGTCCCCCTCCCTCTCCTACCATGGTAGTACTTAGGACCTCAGAGCTGGGATATTCATATAATTATCAATTTATATACTTATGTATACCCTGTTTCTCGATGCAAGATCAAAATTGGAACAATTAATGTATGAACACAAGAGCGATGGCTGACCGGTGGCTAGCCAAAGACAATTGGTAGGGTTAAATGTGACATATTGAAATGATTTTGATCTTGTAAATAAAAACAGAGTATCGTCGATATATACGATAACAAGGTACAGGTCCCAGCCGGATATTTAAAAACAGTGAAGTCAGCGGGGCAGACGTCGCCGTCCTCTTTCATTGTAATAAATTAATAGATTTAAAAACTAAAAACACACGCTTTTATAAGGTATACTTACTTACGATTAGTTTTTACACAGTACTAAGTGAGAACTCTTTAAGACAAATCAAATCAGCACAAAATCGATGTGTGACCAG
Organism: Furcula furcula; assembly: GCA_911728495.1. NCBI lineage: Eukaryota > Metazoa > Arthropoda > Insecta > Lepidoptera > Notodontidae > Furcula > Furcula furcula. The sequence goes on from OU452250.1 coordinate 11,286,326, forward strand.
TAGCCAGTCCAGGGTTCCATCACCCACGTTCTCTAAACTTCAAACGATTTGATCGTGTAGAAGTGGGTGAAAATTAAGTTGCAAGATTCCACCCGAACAAATTACATACATACATACTACATTGCAAGTTAAATAAAAGCTTGTAAAAATGAAAACTTATCTTAACTAAACTTTATTCTTATTAAGAATTATTTCAATTAGCCTTAAACTATAAATTAATAATTTTAATCTTACTTACAAGATATTCCGGTCAGCAAAAACCATTTGCCCTTTTGTAGTCCCACTCTCTCGACCATGGCTTCGCAACGGCCCACCATTTCTTCTTTTTCAAAATGGCGTGGTCGTCGCGAAGTCATTGCAATAATTATTTCCACAAATTACAGATAACACCGATTTAAGTAACAAATTATGATTTGGTAATTTGTTTAACTATTTTTAACATTAGATTTTAATGTTGAATGAATTTTCTATTGCTTTCCGCTTGACCAACAATAATTCACAAAACTGTTTTCATTAAACAAAAGGTAACCCAAAATCCTCTAACCAAATGCATATCGTTTATAATAGTCCGGTCAATTTAGACATTCGAAGTTACATAAAGTCCCAACAAGCTGAATTTCTGTGAAATTGTTCAAAACATAATTATAAACAATGTCTAGAAGTTCCCCATCATTCCCTTGTAAGGAAAAAATTTTATTCAAGGTCAAAGGTCAAAAAAATGAGTTTTTCGCGATTTTCAGCAAAACGGTAAGTTTTATCATAAAGTAGATAGTAGTATCATAAAGTAGATAGTAGTAGTAGTAGAAGTAAAGATCATAAAATTATCTATAAAAAATGAATCAATATTTTTTTTCTTACGAGCCACCGTTTCTGAGATATAACGATTCAAAAAGTTATAAAAGTTGTTATCGTCATAATATGCACACGTTTCCACGCCACCTATGAGGTAGTGTACTTAGCGCGTTTTTTTAACGTGGTTTCCCCAGTAGGCCTACTCCACGGGTCAGTTGTGATCCTGTTTAATGTAAAACTATTGCATAATAACGGAAATTTTCAAAGATTGGGAAAGATAAAAGCGATGTAAATTAAAAAAAAGTGTTGAAGTTTATTCGTCTTATTCGTAAGTTTCAAATTCTTGTTCTTCTTCTTGTTCTTCTTCTTCATCTTCATTTTGGATGCAAGTAAGTTGCGTCAATAGCGATGTATCGCATGATACTTCGTCGGAGTCAAACGAATCCTCCATTGTTTGTGATTCAATATTAGAGCACGACCGGCCTTGACAATTTGTGCATGCCAAAGAACAAGACAGTCCGACTTTTTTGCAACCACATTTAGCACTGCATCCCTTTTTGCAGTTGCAAAAAATAGTGTTCAGCAGTTTTTCCGGCGCAGGTGGAAGTAAAGTTTGAACTGGCTCTAATATATTGTTGACCAACTTCCAACCCCAGTCTGTAGGGTCGTGTGTGACGCTCAAGACTAACGATATTTCATTTATTATCTATACTTATAATAAAACTGTAACAGATCCAATTCTGTACATTGAAGATATTTTGAAAATTATATTTGGAGGGCATTCTATAACCGATACTGAGGCCGAAAATGTATTTTTTTTAATTTTTGTCTGTCTGTCTGTCTGTCTGTATCACGGCTGAGCATCACGCCGAAACTACTGAATGGATTCAAATGAAACTTGGCATGATTTGAGATCTTACTATGAGGTAGGACATAGGATACTTTTTATCCCGTAATCTAGCACGGTTCTTTTGGGAGAGGGGATTAAAGTCAAAACGGGTACTTGGTTGGTTATACGCTTGGTCTGATTTTATCAATTTTTCTTTATAATATAATAAATATTAGTAAGGGAACACTCATAGAGAGTTGTTATCAAGGTTTTGTAATCGATCGGGTTAAGCAACGTTAGGTAAGGTCATTAAATAGATGGGTGACCGTTTAACGCCATTTGAACTAAACGGGTCCGTGCTTCGGAGAGCAAGTAAAAAGTGGGTCCCAGTTTTTAACCGACTATAAAAAATGAGGTTATGTATTCGATGCGAATGTCTGTTATTCAAAGTTTAGTTAGCGTAAAAATTGCGCAGGCGGAGCTGCGTGGGTCAGCTAGTAGCAGGTATAAGACCCTAGCCACGCACACAATAGAACAAGAGACAGATGTCTCGAAGTTACACTGGCTTAAAGATTAAGGGACTGGGTTTCATTTTACCTGATATTCTTATAGTTAAAACTTATGTATATTTTATATTGTATGTATAAGTTACAATGACCGATAGAAAAAATTTATACATTTAATATATAATATATATATATATAAGATACCTTTGTTCAGCAGTGGATTTTTCAGCTGCTAATGATTGCTAATTTTGCACAAATAACCAATTTATTGTTTTTAAATTGAAATTAGGCTTTACTGTTATAGGTACCAATAATGATGTTATCCTAATTTTATTTAAAAAAGCGGCATTTTTTTTGGAAATTTATGAAAAAGCTGATGAAAAATTTCAACACAAAATGTTCAGAATCATGTACTGGTATCGGTTTTCGGTACGATGTCCCTTACACCCCGTATATACTAGATAAACATTCACTAACAAAATGACATCATCTAAAATGTGATCACGGGGGTCGCAGACTTATCTGTTCCTGGTGGCGGAAACGGGAACTTAACGGTTTTATTATTATAATGATGTGTATTTTGATAGTTAGACAAAATATTTTTTGCCGATAGTAGTGTCGCTACTGTCTAGTAGCGACACTACCATCGGCAAAAATTATTTTGTCAGCCTGTGGCTTGTAAAGAAATAGCGACAAAAGGGCGCTATTTCTGTGTGCTACTTTTCGGACCATAACAGCTAATCTAGTTTATTAAATATATTATATCGATGCAGAGTATACGTTATTCGCCTGAAGAACATTGGGCGTAGAAGCAAATAGAAGTAAAAAAAAAAACTTGTTTGTAATTATATTTTTCCTTATCAGGTGTCCTGATAGACTTCATATCCGTACCAGTCACTGTTGGTTTCACGTCAGCCACATCTGTGATCATAGCTATGTCACAACTGAAAGGACTTTTGGGTCTGCAGTTCAAATCTGGCGGGTTCATTGACACCGTGAAAAAGGTATTAAATATTCTCTTCACGTCAAAAATATACTAATTTTAATGATATTTAAAATAGATACTAAGTATGTTTATTATTAATGTAAATAATTTTCTTCTAGACGCAAACATTTGACGACAAGATGTGTCATTCAGATTAGGTAATTAATTAATTTCAGAACCTACAAACGTCAATTAAAGTTAATGATTATTAATCCATTTTTTTGAAATCGGATTATTTCTATCCTCCAAGCCCATTAATACTTGATACGCAGATAGTGAGTAGAGATAACAATTATCTCGTGTTCATTAATCGAAATTAATCATAAACGGCTAAGGCCTCGTTTACGGAAACGCGGGGCGTCGGGCGTCGCGTGTGGCGTGGCGTCTCGCGGCGCGTCGGACGTTTTTATTGTTTACGTAGCGGCGGCGCGTGAAGCGGCGCTTATCATCGCACGCGTAAACACAAACTTATAGCAATATATGATGCTGTTTATAGAGACGCGGGGCGGGAAGAGTGGCGGTGCAACTCACTTATTAACATACAATTTTCTTCTAAAAAAAAATACATCATATCATACTCCATTGCGATGGTGACTACGTCTGTGTTGCATGATTACCAAATAGACTGGCAGAAGGTTCCGCCACAGGCATCGCTTCATCGAGAATCGCCGCTGCGTGCGCCGCCGCGATGAACGCCGCGTGAGACGCGGCGATGCCATCCGCGGGCGCCGCCGTAAAACACGCTCCATTTCAAGCAAACGCGTGTAAAATCGCTTCTCCGTAAACACACTCATACAACGCCCTACATTCGAATTTAGTGCGGGCCGCGCCGCCACACGCGACGCGCGACGCCCCGCGTCTCCGTAAATGAGGCCTAAGACAGACGAAATACATATATTTAAAAAAGTGCCTTAGAATTAAAGTTAATTAGGGTTTGTGAGTGCGGCCAATTAAACCTGTACGATATAGATGTTAACTACATACTAGCTGACTACATTGCTGTATTTTCTTAAAAACATGTAATTGCTTAGACTACACCTGTGCAAAAATAATACATTATTTTACAGAAGTGCTCCTAAAAGTACATTTTCATACCCCATATGAACCTAAAAGTGAATAACAACAAATAAGTGTTATAAATCGTTTACGTATAGTTAATACATTTTTAGTATTTGCCAATTTATATATGAATTGATTTTTATATACTTACACATAAACTTATAAGAGTAACATAGTTACTACTAAAAGTCGTCTAAATAGCCGATTCCGAACTGAGACTAGTCTATGTCACGAAAAGGGCCGCAATCGCGAAATTCCAATTAGGTAACCATATTATGGTAGTAAAATGAACATGGACAAGACGAAGATCATGTCTAATGTCCATGTTGCACCCGTACCGGTAGTTGTTGGGAACGATACACTCGAAGTTGTTGACCACTACGTATACCTAGGACAAACTGTCCAGTTAGGTCGGTCCAACTTTGACAAAGAGGTCGCCCGAAGAATCCAACTCGGATGGGCAGCGTTCGGGAAACTACGCGATATCTTCTCGTCCAAAATACCGCAGTGCCTGAAGACGAAGGTTTTTAACCAGTGTGTGTTGCCAGTGATGACATTGGTACTGAGACGTGGTCTCTAACGGCAGGCCTTTTAGAAAAGTTCAGAGTCACACAACGAGCCATGGAGAGAGCTATGCTCGGAGTTTCTTTGCGCGACAGAATCCGAAATGTGGAGATTCGCCGAAGAACTAAGGTCACCGACATAGCTCTCAGAATCTGCAAGTTGAAGTGGCAATGGGCAGGCCACATCGCTCGAAGAACCGATAACCGTTGGGGAAGAAAGGTTCTCGAGTGGCGACCACGAACCGGAAGACGCAGCGTTGGCAGGCCTCCCACTAGGTGGACAGACGACATTGTGCGCGTCGCAGGTAACCGGTGGATGCAAATAGCCAATTGTCGTTCATTGTGGCGTTCTAAGGGGGAGGCCTATGTTCAGCAGTGGACGTCTTCCGGCTGATGATGATGATGATTATGGTAGTAAACTTTTATTGAAATGAAACTAATTTTACGGATTATATCGCGGTTTATTTTTGATTTTAATTACCCGACGTCCGCCCGTGACCATGAATGCTGTAAACTATTCGAAACGTCGGGTAATTAAAATCAAAAATAAACCGCGATATAATCCGTAAAATAAGTTTCATTTCAATGTGTAGTATTCGCGTAAATATCAGAAATCATTATGATACTGAGACGTGGTCCCGAACTGTTCGCCTTTTAGAGAAGGTTAGAGTCACAAAACGCGCTATGAAGAGAGCTATGCTCGGAGTTTCTTTGCGCGACTGAATCCGTAATGAGAAGATTCGCCGAAGAACCAAGGTCACTGACATAGCTCTTAAAATCTGCAAGCTAAACTGACAATGGGCAGGCCACATTGCTCGGAGAACCGATAACCGTTGGGGAAGAAAGGTTCTCGAGTGGCGACCACGACCCGGAAGACGCAGCATAGGTAGGCCTCCCACTAGGTGGACAGACGACATTGTGCGCGTCCCAGGTAACCGGTGGATGCAAAATGCTGAAATGAACTCTCCCCGGTACCCTCGCAGTGCTCGCGACCGCACAGGACCTGTACCGCGTCTTCGCCCGCCTCGGGGTCGCATTTAGTAAGGACGCCCAGAGCCCCCACCCTGTTCGTTCACGACCCCATTAAGGCATCGGGCCCCTGGCAATGGGACCGGAAGGCCGGAGCGAGCGGTGCCGCCTCCGCCAAGCGGGATCGGCCCTTTATGTGGTGGGTCTACAAGTGATGGCCAACGTACTGTTCCCTACAAAAGCCCAACTACAATAGTAAGCTTAGGTTAGGTAAGCAGTTAAATGTTAATCAGTGTTAGGCTTATAAAGTCATTTGAATATGCTTTGGGTTCAATCTAAAATGCCGTAAATAGATGTTAACTGTAAAATACTATCACTTACTCATTAAGTATTAGTTATACCACCGTGAAATCAGCCAACCGTAATGTTTTGCACTTGAGTTATCCTATTTTTAAACTGGTTTATCGCCGTCGTAAGTAATCGCGTTTTCTTGAATAATATACTTGTCATTTGTTTCAGGTAGTAACAAATATACCAAACGCAAAATTTGCTGACAGCACGCTGGGTATATCGTGTATCGTCCTACTTCTTTTAATGCGCGTAGGTATTGTTTTACAATTATAATTTACTTTTTAACACGCTTTTATTAGCTTGACCTGTATGTATGTATGTATGTAACTATGTATGTATGATGGTAATGGAATCTTGCGATGCAATTTTGACCCACTTCTACACGTGCAAATCATTTGAAATTTTGCACATGTATCAAGGACCGGTGACAATACAATAATATGGTATCATCGAGCTGATCTGATGCTGGGGCTCGAAGGTGGATAAGAGAACCCTTGGATGGCTACTAGTAAACTAAATGAGTTTGAGTTCATTTGATTTGTTTTAAAGAGTTCTTTTCACTTTGACTATTAATGAGGACCTGATGGTGGAACTGGAGAAGGTGGGTGACGGAACCCTGGATTGGCTACTAATAAATACATCGAGTTTAGGTTCATTTGATTTGTTTTAAAGAGTTCTTTTCACTTTGACCATTAATGAGGACTTGATGATGGAACAGGAAGGTGGGTAACGGAACCCTGGAATGGCTACTAGTAACCACATCGAGTTTGGGTTCATTTGATTTGTTTTAAAGAGTTCTTTTCACATTAACCATTATTCAGGACCTGATGATGGAACAGGAAGGTGGGTGACGGAACCCTGGATTGGCTGCTAGTAAACACATCGAGTGTGGGCTCATTTGATTTTTTTTGAAGAGTTCTTTTCACTTTGACAATTAATGAGGGGTTAATCAATACTTGGGCTAATTTCATCCGTAGTTTAGGCGAAAATTTCTAAGACTAAAAAGTATAAAATAAATTACTAGTTTAAAAACTAAAAATACACGCTTTTATAAGGACTACTGCACTAAAAAGCAATAAATAAATTATCGAAACCGTCCTTTCTTTCTTTCTACCCCGTGCTTGTAATTTATGGATTATATTTATGTGTAAAAGCATGGGGCGCCTTTTCTGAATAACAGCTTAACATTTCTGCCGAATTTCAAGAACGCTAAGTATTTGTATTCACATGACAATCATTTGTAATCATTTGCAAAGAAAATGCGCCCCACGCCTTTACACATAAATATAATCCATAAATTACAAGCACGGGGTAGAAAGAAAGAAAGGACGGTTTCGATAATTTATTTATTGCTTTTTAGTGCAGTAGTCCATATAAAAGCGTGTATTTTTAGTTTTTTAAACTAGTAATTTATTTTATACCAAACAGGTGAAAAAGAAACCCTTATAATGTAACTCCGTCTGTATACCTGTATATTTTAGTAACAAAGACAAATAGTTGTGAGTATTGATTTGTGTAACCAAACTTAATCGTAAATGAGAAAAAAAATTGGGGCCGGAATTTCAAATTGTGAATACTTGAGAAACATTTCAAAACGTACTTAATTTTTTATATGCCACGTAGGTTTTAACTTATATTGTGTGTCTTGTTATATATTAATCTCCTGAGTTTGTGGAGAGGAAAATCTGAAATAATTACAGGTAGTAGGGATGAATACATGTTTAATATGACATATTCAACTCTTTCCAATGTCTGGTTGGTTAATTGCTGACCAGTAGTCAACCATTAATTTACTCTTATGTTTATTTATTATTTTGATCTTGTTAAGAAAAACAGAGTTTACTCAGTAACAATTTTTGTTACATTAATCAGAATTTAAATAACAAAAAATACACAAAACATACCTGAATACCTATATAAAAAATCCAACTTCAGTTAAGAAGTAAAAATCCCCTATTAGTATTCATAATATCACAAGACTTATTGTATTTTGAAGAAGTGTTTTACCAATCAATTAAATTACCATTATAGAAGATGTGACCTCCGGATGACACCTGAAATGATAATAATTTTTTTCATGTGACGACAGACGTTACGATTGAACAAGTGTACTACAATAAATTGCATTACCTCTTCTGAAACGTGTACCCAAGTTACTTATAATGGCAATTTAATTGTTTTAATATTTGTTTATTTTAATGTGAAGTATCATGTTTGACATGTTTTCTTTTCTTCAATCATGCGAACGTTGTTCGATAAAGTATTTTAAATGGATTTCAGATGAATACATTTTTGGATATTTATCATCATCATGATGCCGAAAAAAGTCCTTCTGAACAAAGGCCTCCACTGGGAAGGGAAGAGTTGCCATAAGCCCCACGTTTGGCAGGCGCGGCTTGGGGATCGCATTGTTTGTAGGTGGTAGGTAATCCAATAGACTGACGCTGCTGCCAGTTTTCTTCTTTTCCATTAGTCGCCTCTTACCTTACCTATCTTGGGTGTCCACCCAATGGAAAGGGACAGAGCGTGTGCTTCTAACCCGGACACATAACTTGTTTTGTGATGAAAATGTTGCTGCCTATGGCTGGTCTATTTCTAAATATAAAAATACTATTCCCGATTTTGAAAGATTTCTTATTTTTTATCACTCGACTCGATTGCTTATGACTATCCTGTTTTCAGAAAGTAAAAGATATCAGCCTTCCGCCAAGTCAGAAAGGGTTAAAGAAGGCGTTGTGGCTATTGTCGACTTCACGAAATGCAATCGTGGTCGTTGGGTGCTCCGTTATAGCTTTTATATTTGAACAATATTCGAGTCAACCATTCAAACTCACTGGGACCGTAAAGTAAGTATCCATATTGCAATATTTTTACTTTAAATCTTAGAATAGAGAAAACATATCTCAGTCGTAAATGCGAAGATATTTTTATATTTTAAGAAATATTTCTTTTTATATAAAGTGACTGTTACTTTTATGTGTCTGTAGATTTTTAACATTATATTCTTGTATAACCAAAGCATTTTTATATCCTTTGAATGCTGACATCAAATAAATAATAACTTGATGGATCAAATAAAATATTTTGACATTATCCAATGTGTATCATTAAATCATAATTTTAAGCCTATTTCGTTTAATATCATTTTCATGAAAAGTGAAGACACGAGAAAGACCTAATCAGGAACTTACTTGAATTTTTACAAAAAGAATTTTACATACACATGGTACATAATTTGTTCTTACTAGATACTTGTATGTTTTTCTTTCTTTGTATGTCTTCATATTTGTATGTTTTTAAACGTGTATTCTTTTTCAGAGAAGGCCTCCCGGAGTTTAAATTACCTCCATTTCAAACTGTATCTGGTGGCAGAGAAGTACATTTTATTGATATATGCTCTGAACTCGGTTCATCCATCTTCATTGTTCCCGTAATAGCAGTGCTGGGAAATGTTGCTATCGCTAAAGCTTTTGGTGAGTTACCCTTATGATAATCTCCTTACCGTAGCATGCGTACATAATATGTAGCGTGTATTACACAGTATTACAGCGACCGAACATTACATGTTCAACCATAGGTTCAGTAGGTATTAGGCAGAAGATATTACTGTGGTTGCATAGTTGCACTCTCTTATCCTTTACGAGTGGTCACGATCTGGAAAACTCCTCTAGTCGCAGTAGTCCGGTTGTTAGTCCGGTTGACCGGACTAGTGCAACTTTTCAGTAGCAGTAGTTCGGTTGAAATATATCACCGGAGTACTGATACTCTTTAGTAGCAACAGTGCGGTTGTTAGTCCGGTTGACCGAACTAGTGCAACTTGTCAGTAGCAGTAGTTCGGTTGAACTATAGCACCGGACTACTGATACTCTTTACTAGCAACAGTTCGGTTTGTAATATTACGAATAAAATTGTACAATATACTTTCTTACTTTACTGTTATTTTAAAATGAACACGAAACCACGTTGCATAAAAATAATCATTGGTTAAAAACATCGCAATTAAGCCATGCAAACTCTTTCCTATTAATCATAGTGACAATGTCTGTTTTCAGTTGTTTAATGATTCAGTTTACAGTGTTACATAAAAGTGTTAATTACTCAGTTAATTATTGCTTAATTGCAATGATCACATAATGCATTGTTAGTCTATAGGTCTACTATCGATCCGTATAGAAAAATCGAGTTTGTAATAGAAAGTTGTTCCCTCAAATTCGGAAAGTACTCGTACTTAGGTTATGTACCTACTTATTGCTCGCTGTCGGTTCACTGCCCCGCCTACTGTCCTTTATTTCTCGAACTGTTGCCTCTAATGGGTGGGCTCGCGAATATGGTGGACTAGGTATTTACTAGAACCTTTGCGAAGTTTCCACCCCTCTATTAATTTAGCTATAAGCCGACGCATAGAGGCGTCCACACAGTTGAAACCGCGTCTCGTCACGCGAACAGTTTAATCTGCGCCGCCGCCGTTTACGCTCCAAGTCCGTCCGTCCTCGCGCGCAAGCCACGGCACGTATTGCTCGACCCCCCTGACCTCATGACGGTTCTATTGGATCAGGATGCGCCGAACCCGCCCCGACAACCGTTTGCTACACTAGCTATCAGACACTGGTGTCGCCGGCGAGGCCGAAGGGTCGTACGCATGCGACCTCAACGACGTGCATCACCCCACTGAGTTTCTTGACGGTTCTTCTCAGTGGGGGCGCGTTGTGAACCGGTGGTAGAATCAGCCCTCTCTTAAGCGACAACCCAAGCCGAGGCCGTGCCTCCCTGAGGTGCCCTTGAGCTCATCGCTCCTTCTGCCGTTAACGCTAGAGTGCTATAAGCGCTCGCTTTCTATTGTCCGGTGAAGCTGTAATGGCCATCTGCGTCCAACAGCGTCTATCATTAGTAGTACATGTATAGTGTATACAGTGTGAGTGTACGGAAAATAAAATCTTTTCCGTTAATCGGCATTTTAATACCCACCCGCACGTAACAATAACAATAAAGTATGAAAGTATATTGTACAATTTTATTCGTAACTAGCTGACCCACGCAGCTCCGCCCACGCTGTGTTTACGTTAACTAAACTTTCAATAATATACATTCGCATAGAATACAAAACCTCCTTTTTTAAAGTCGGTTAAAAACTTGGACCCACTTTGTACTTGCCCTCCGAAGCACGGAGACGTTTAGTTCAAATGGCTTTAAACGGTCACCCATCTATTTAATGACCTTACCTAACGTTGCTTAACCTGATCGATTTCCAAACATTGTTAACAACTGTCTATGGGTGTACCCTTACAAATATTTATTATGATGAAAAATTGTTAAATCGGAGCAAGCGTATAACCAACTACACCTTTTGACTTTAGTCCCCTCTCCCAAGGGAACCGTGCCGAATGTCGGGATAAAAAGTATCCTATGTCCTACCTCGGAGTATTAACTCAAATCATGCCAAGTTTCGTTTCAATCCATCCAGTAGTTTCGGCGTGATGCTCAGCCGAGATACAGACAGACAGACAGACAGACAGACAAACAGCCAGACAGACAAAAATAAAATAAAAATCATTTTTGGCTTTAGTATCGGTTATAGAATGCCCTCCAAATATAATTTTCAAAATATCTTCAATGTACAGAATTGGACCTGTTACAGTTTTATTATAAGTATAGAAGATATTACAAACCGAACTGTTGCTACTAAAGAGTATCAGTAGTCCGGTGCTATATTTCAACCGAACTACTGCTACTGAAAAGTTGCACTAGTCCGGTCAACCGGACTAACAACCGGACTACTGCTACTAAAGGGGAAAACTTATTAAGCAGATGCTTATCCGACACATGAGCCGACTTAGAATTTCAACATTTTCCATTTATTTTTGATTTCGTGACCTCGAACCCTTACAACAATATGGCCAGCGTCATAGTCACCCTCTTGGACCGAAATGTAACGGCGGGCATAAAATATTATTACTTTTTTCTAAGTTAGAACTGAACAGTTGCTTAACTTATTTCAATTACTTTAACATATTTATTGTAATAATTACAAAATAAACATGAACACTGAAACTGACAGATGTCAAATGTGATCTACTAAATTGGTCCTACATTGCGTTAAATTATTTTTGACTGTAAACCTTAGACTTTAAAAAAAACATGCTATTTATTGACAAAATTGATCGGTATGCAAAATGTTGCGAAGTCCCTGTTAGGATATTTGCATTTCTTTTACACACAGAGGGTACCTAGATAAAACTCGAAGAATTGGGATGTTTACAAAATATTTACTGACATCAGCAACAAAAAACGGAAGTGATTGTTTGCTATGAAAGTGATGATAAAGTTATCTATTGTATATGTTTTAATAACCTTATCACTTTTATAAAAATGTTTTAATGATAAAGCTTAAACGTTGAAACTATCAATATTATTTATTATCAATTTAACAACATTGGTCAGAACTTTTTTACACTTTCAGCAATATTACCTCTTGCTTTTTAGGGTTCCATACATAAAAGGTAGAAAATGAACCCTAATGGTCTGACTTCGTCTGTCTGTCTGTCTGTCTGTCACACCTATATATTTCAGGAACCACTGATGCTATCGATTTGAAACTTGGAATAGTTTTAGATCTTACATACCCAACCTAATCGCAAATTAAAAAAAAAAAAAAATTTTTCTTTGGGTCATAAAAATTTCAAACTCAATACAATAGTAGCGAGTGGGGTATATGAAAGGGCTTCATTTGCACATCTCAAAACAGATTTTTATTTTAGCTTATGTGACGTATTTTTTTTGGCTGATTAAAAATTTATGGCTAATACATGTATATCTATATTTTACAGGAAAAATAAAACTTTTTTTTTTATTTTTGTATGAGTAGTACTGTTGGCCGCAGATGGCCATTACAGCTTCACCGGACAAGAGGGGCGAGCGCTTTGAGCGCTCCAGCCCGGAAAGATAGGTAGCGACTAGCTCAAGGGCACCTCAGGGAGGCACGGCCTCGGCTTGGGCTGCCGCTTAGAGAGTGTGAGTTTACCACCGGTTCACAACGCGCCCCCGCTGAGAAGAACCGGCAAGAAACTCAGCGAGGGGATGATGCATGTCGAGGTCGCATGCGTACGACCCTTCGGCCTCGCCGGCGAGACCGGTGTCTGTGTGTAGGTGTGTGTACGACTCGTGACGTCGTTGTCGGTGTTGGTGTTGGTGTTGTGTCATGGTCCAGGAGGACGGACATCGGGTCGGGTGGGTCGAGCAGTACATGCCGCGGACGGCGGCGTTGTACGGTAGGTCGACGATCTGAGGGACCGGGAACAGGGTCGGGGTCGGGGATATAGTCGGCAGCGGCGCCGATGAGCGGGTTCGGGTGGACGCAAGCTTTTTCAAAGTAATGTTCGGACATTTCCTTGAAAAATTTGCGGATAGGGACTAGACCGAAGTCGGAATGAAGGTCGACATTCCGCATGTACCACGGGGCACCGACGGCATGTCGAAGGAATCGGTTTTGAATAACCTGGAGGCTATTGATGTGGGCGGGAGCCGCGTGTGCGAATACGGCACTGGCGTAAGCTAGGATGGGACGGATGCAGGTTTTGTAAAGTGTCAACTTATTCCTAAGCGACAGTTTACTCCGCCTGCAGATCATGGGGTAGAGCCGGCCGAGAACGAAGGCCGCTCGGTTGCGTACTGACCGTATATGCGGTCCCAATGTCATGCGGGAGTCTAGGGTGACGCCTAGATATTTGACCTTCTTGGTCCAAGGGATGGGACGCCCATAGAGGGTGATCTGACCTAAACGACTACTGGGATGGCCTGCAGTGTGGGATCTGGTGCTCCGGGAGAAGAACACCGCGGCGCTCTTTTCCGGGTTCACCGCGATCAGCCACTTTTGGAACCATTCGCCTAGGGCGTTGACGGCGACTTGAAGAGTGCGCGTCAGAAAAGCCTTATTTCTGTGTGAGAAATATAGTGCGGTGTCGTCCGCATATAGGGCTAGTTGCACCCTGTCCGAACGAGGGATGTCGTTCGTGAACAGGCTGAACAGGAGCGGAGAGAGCACGGAGCCTTGAGGGACTCCGGCCTGAATAGGGTGGGGAGTGGATCGCGCACCTTCGACTCGATATCGAAAAGTGCGATTCCTGAGAAAATCTCGTATGATGAGGACCAGACGGTCTGGCACGCCCATGAGGTAGAGCTTGTGAAGCAAGCCATTGTGCCAGACCTTATCGAATGCCTTGGCGACATCGAAGAATAAGGCTCCGGTGTATATGGGTCTGGGCTGGTTGAGCCCGGAGAGGACGTGCTCCGTGATGCGGTGCACTTGATGGACGCAGGAGTGTCCGGCTCGAAAGCCGAACTGCTCGTGTATGAGCCCTTCGAGATGACAAACTCTTTGAGTCTTGCGAAAAGCAAGCGCTCGTAGAGTTTGCCCAGGGCGCTAAGGAGACTAATGGGACGGTAGCTCGTGGGATCGTCACGTGGCTTACCGGGTTTGTGAATGCCGATGACGTCTGCTTCTTTCCACTCCGAAGGGAATATAGCGTGCGTCATGGCGGCATTGAAGATGGCTACCAAGAGGTAGATCAAGTGGTAGGGAAGGATTTTTAGTACGCGGTTCGAGATGGGTTCGGAGTGGGTGACCGGGGTGAGAGTGTCGGATGGCGGGGCAGAAACCCTGCGCTCTACTTCCCTATCTACGAGATCGCGATGGGGTGGGTCGGAAACTGAGACACTAGGAGAGCATTGTCTCTCTAGAGAGTCTGCGAGGACCTCGGCTTTTTCCTCGTCGTCGAAAGCTGGTGGGGCGCCTGAAGGGCAGGTCAGGGGAGGCATGGTGGCTACCGTGTCGGACTTGAGAGCCCTCGCTAGCCGCCAGTAGGCTTGGTGAGAGGGAGTGATACCCTCGAGAAAACCGTCCCACCGGTCCCCCCGGAGTTCCGCGATGCGGTTCTTTACGTCCATCTGTAAAGCGCGCATGCGGATCCGGTTGGCTGCGGTGGGGTAGGAGTCGTGAGCGCGGATAGCCGCGTTTTTGGCTCGGACCAATTCTTTGACGTCGGCCGGCAGTTTGAAGCGTTGGACATAAGGGTCCACCGCTTCAACCTGCCGGGAAGATTGGCTGATGGCCGATTGGAGGTTGTCAGTGAAAGCACTTGTTCGGTGTCCTGAGGGGACGAGAGGTGGACTGGGATACGAGAGAGCTGTGGCGTGTCGGCATTGGCCAAGCAGGTGCTCAGCCGCTGCCAGTCCACCACGGTCTTCATGACCGGTTCCGGTGAGGGAGGTGGTCCGAGCTCCATGAGAACGGGACGGTGGTCGGAGTCTAGTTCATGGAGCACTTCTAAGGAGCGCAGCCGAAGCGTTACGTTCTTTAGAAGTGCCATGTCTAGGACATCGGGACGGTGGCCGATGATAACGGGAAAATGGGTGGGGCGCATTGGTGCAATGACGTCAAAGTCGAGAGTATCGACTAGAGCGTCGAGGCGCACGCCGTTATAATTGGTGGTGTGACAGTTCCACCGGACGTGTTTGCAATTGAAGTCGCCGCCAAGGATGACGGCGCTATCCATGTCAAGAAGTGCTTCGATGTCACTTCTGAGAAGTTGCTTGTCTGGTGGAAGGTACACCGAGACGAGAGTGACAGGGGGATGATCCGAGAGAGAGAGGCGGCAAGCCGAGGCCTCGATATTTGTGAGCGCAGGGGCATCGAGTGGGATGCAGTGCAAGGATTTCCTATAATAGATGACAGTGCCGCCTCCGCGGGAGGCAGTTCTGTCATTTCGCACGAGATGGTAGTTGGCGATGTTGGGACTCCTATGAGCGGGTTTGAGGAATGTCTCTTGCACTAGCATGACGTCAACTTGGTGATCCCTAAGGAATTCACCAACTTGATCGCGTTGAGGAGAGAGGCCATGGGCGTTGAAAAACGCCAGGCACAAGGAGCGGGGCTTAATCCGTTTTGGGTGTGAATCCATTGATTAAGGGTAAGATTGGGTGGTGGGAACCACTGACAGGGAACTGAGCACACTCTCGTGCTCGACAAGGGCCATGGTGCGTTCGAAGTCGTTTTTAGCGACTCGAAGCTTGTGCGCGAGGGCGCGGATGGCGGCAATGAAATTGCTCATGGTGTTGCGGATCAGTTGGATGTCCGACACCAGGGTGTTTTGTGCTGAGGGCACTGGGGTGAACCCGGCGTGAGGCGCCGGGGCGCTAGTCGCAGGGTGCATGGGCGCGCTGGGAACATGGGTGTTCCATGCGTTGGGACGGTTGAGCCGTGGGTCGCGGAGCGCAAAAGGCGCGACGCCTTGTGGGCCTGGGTGCAGGCCAGGAGGAGCCTGCGGCACGGAGGGTGCCGAACTTGTCGGGACTACTTTTTGCGCAGAAGGCGCAGGAGGAGTAGGGGGTCCGGGCACAATGGGTGCCGAAAAGATGGGCGCTGAAGGCTCTGGATTCCTGGGCGCACGGAGACCGTTGCGCCTCGCCACTCGACGATTCCTCTTTGGGGCCCTCGAACATCCGCGATAATTCGCGGGGTGTCCGACGGTCCCGCAGAGGACACAGCCGGGAGGTTCGGTCGCGGTCTCCTGCTTGCGAGAGCAGGTGGATGTCGGGTGGTCCCCGATGCATTTAACGCATCGGGGAGTGGCGTGACAATTACGGGCCGAATGGCCGTACAATTGGCAATTGTGGCACTGACCGGGAGTGCCACGTTTGTGGGGGGGTTCAACATAGAAACCTCCGGTGAGGTCTAAAAGATGCGACAAGTCGAAAATACGCTTGCCTTCAGGGGTACGGTCGAGAATGACCGTGACCATGCTGTAAGGGATCTTGGGACCGCGGCCACTCGCCATGCGGTGGACTTCGTGGGCGGGGAATCCTTGGGACTGAAGGTCCTCAAGGATGAGAGAGGGCTCGAATTCCTTCGGAACTCCCCTAATGACCACTCGAAGGGTGCGGTCCTCTTCGAGGGTGTAAGTATGGAAGGAGATCTTCTCCTTCCTGAGATGGGATGTCAGTTGACGGTGGTCGTCGGTCGTCATGGCGCTGACACTGATGCCGTTGGCCGTGTTCGAGGCCTTGGTGTACCGGATATTCTTCGCTTTAAGAGCGTTAGTGACGCGCGGCCAAGCGGCTTTGTCCTGTATAATTACAGGAGGAGGCGGGCGGGGCTTGCGGCCTTCGGGTTGGCTCACCGGGGCGGCTGATGCGCGCGGAGTGGGTGAGGTGCGAGGGGACGGAGAGGCACTCAGGGTGTTTGGGGAGGACGCACAGGCCTCCTCCTCAACACACTGGTGCTTGGACGGGCGCTGGTCCCGGGGTTGACGCGCCCGTTTCTTATCCCGGACTAGCGTCCATTCGTCCTCCGAGGAGGAGATGGGGCGCTTGGCGGACTCTAATTCGACCTCCATGTCCGAGGCTGACTGGGGGTCGGCCTCGAACCCCGGTGGAGGGAACTGGGTTGGCGCATCCAGGTGCGCCGGGGTGG
Source organism: Furcula furcula (assembly GCA_911728495.1). Lineage (NCBI taxonomy): Eukaryota > Metazoa > Arthropoda > Insecta > Lepidoptera > Notodontidae > Furcula > Furcula furcula. The sequence continues at coordinate 11,303,844 of OU452250.1, forward strand.
GTTGCGGCGAGATAATCGCGGCGGAGGGTGGCGGGGTAAGCGCCGCTGGGGTCGGTGCGATAAACGCATCGGTGGGTTGCGACTGAAGGTCGGGTGGGGTCGGCGGGGTTTCGCTCGAGGTGGCGGCGGCGTTCATGGCCGAGATTAACTCCGTCAAGATCGTCGGATACTTGACGGAGATAATCTCCACCAGTCTCACCGCAAATTCGGGAGGCACTTGGGAGAGTGCGGGGGACGAAATTTTTCCGTCCGAAGGGAAACTCTCCGGACGGAACACGGGTGAGTGATCCTCCCCGCCGGCAAGGCGGGCAGTGGGTGAGTGCCTAACGTGTGGCCCTAGTGTGTGTGGGTGTGTAGGGTGTGTAGCCTAACAGCCCCGGGGCAGAGGAGACGAGACCGGCAAGCCGGCTCGAAACCAAACAGCACCCAAGGAATAGGAAATAGGAGGCGGAAGGGTTGGGAGGGCGACGATCAAGATCGACTAGGGGGTCACTCCCAGGGCCGGTTGCCTTGATCCCGTCCGAGTTGCCGTTTCCTGAAGGGAACCGGCGAGCGCTCGGGTCACGCTCCGCCTAGGTGCGTTAACACCGCAAGGATCCCCTAGGCGACCACTAAAAACACGTGGTTTTTAAAACGCGGAATGACTGCTTTGTTATTTGGAAACAGTGACCTGTTTTCAAGTAACAAAGAGTCACTCACGGGCGGGTGCGCGCGACGCAGGTGTGCGGCGCGCGGGTGGCCGGCGAGCAGGTAGCCAGCGGCGCAAGCCGCGGCAGTCCAAACACGCGGCGGGTCGGTGGGCCGTCACGAAGCGACGGCGGTGACGCCTGGCGGCGAATCTGTGAACACACAAACACACGGAGCGTGAGAGAGCGTAGCGAGTGCGCACGTCCGATCGGGACCGGAGCGCGCAGCGGAATCAGGAAAAATAAAACGATCTTTCTAAGTAGTACTGTTTTTTTAGTAATCCTAAAAAAACATTGACAAACAAACTTAGTTTTGCGGTTTAGTTTTTTTGCTATCTGAGGTGTTGCATGAATAGTAAAATTACTTTAATACGTCCAAAGATGGTATGGAACCCTCGGTGCGCGAGTCTGACTTGCACTTGACCGGATTTTTTTTTATTGTTATGACATTTAAAGTTAACAATTGATAAACGGTTCCTACTTATTGTTATTTCAATTATTTTTCATCATTATGTGCTTTATCATTACATTACAAGTATTATCGGTGTCGCTACGTGACGTAAACCCGTGTATAATGACATACGTACTTCCAGTCCCATGATCAGGTCCTCATTCATGGTAAAGTGAAAAGAACTCTTTAAAACAAATCAAATGAGCTCAAACTCGATGTGTTTACTAGTAGCCATTCCAGGGTTCCGTCCCCCACCTTCCAGTTCCATCATCAGGTCCTCATTAATAGTAAAAGTGAAAAGAACTCTCTAAAACTAATCAAATGCGCCCAAACTCGATGTGTTTACCAGTTACCATCCCAGGGTTCCCATATCCACCATCGAGCCCCAGCATCTGATCAGCTCGATGATACCATATTATTGTATTGTCACCGGTCTTTGGTACATGTGCAAAATTTCAAATTATTTGGACGTGTAGAAGTGGGTCAAAATTGCATCGCAAGATTCCATTACCATCATACATACATAGTTACATACATACAGGTCAAGCTAATAAAAGCGTGTTAATAAAAATTGAACCGACTTCAATATCACTGAAAAGTATAAAATAATTTAAATATTATAGAAGTTGGTGTTAGCGTACCTGCTGTGTATAATTGGCACCAACTTCAATAATATTTAAATTATTTTATACTTTTCAGTGATATTGAAGTCGGTTCAATTTTTTTTTTAAAGATTTTATTTTATACTTTTTAGTGATATTTTCATAAATAACTAGCTGACCCGTGCAGCTCCGCCCGCGCTTTTATTACATTTTGCTCCCCATTTCTCCCTCTTCCCTAGATTTATCTCTCTCCATCTCTTATAAAAAAAATCTAATTATATGCACTTTCTCTCCTCTCTCTTTCCCCCTCCCGCTTCAGTTTCCATCACACTCCCTTTTTTCCTCTCCCTGTTGTCCCCTCTCTGAACCCTCTCCCCCTCTCTCTTCTACGAACTTGCTCCTTCTCACTCCCCCCTTACTCCACCTAACTCCCCCGATCCCTCAACCCTTCTCAAATCCCCTCTCCCTCTTTCTCCTCTCTTGCACCCTCCTCTCGTTCTATATATCCTCGTCAATCATGGTATCACCGGCATTAAATATACTTTATGAGCTATTCTCAGACCTCCCCGATATGCACTCAACATTTCATACATATCGGTTCACCCATCTCAACTCAAACTCAAACTCAAAAATCTTTATTTCAAATAGGCTTAACGCTAGCACTTTTGAATGGTCATTTTTTAAAAGCTACCACCGGATCACAACGCGGCCTCAACTGAGAAGATCCGGCAAGAAACTCAGCGGGCTTGTCATTTTTTCACTTTTTTTTAAACATTGTTTTGTTACAAATGAATCGACATTAGCGATATTGTGTCTTGCCGTTCGAAACATAAAGCAAGGGAGAAAAGAAGAAAACAATAAATTACGACAAAAATTTCAACAAACTAAAAGGCCAAAGGGATAGTAGTCGGACCAGTCCCCCCAAGCAGCACCCGCGCACGAGTTGACTCGAGCAGCAGCCATCATCTATTTAATGACCTTTCCTTATGTTGCTTAACCTTAACCTAGTGGCATGAAATATACTTTACGGCCTATTCTCAGATCTACCCGATATACACACAAAATTTCATACAAATTGGTTCACCCATCTATTTAATGACCTTGCCTTATGTTGCTTAACCTTAACCTAGCGGTATGAAATATACTGTATGACCTATTCTCAGACCTACCTGATATGCACACTTTCATACAAATCGGTTCACTCATCTATTTAATGACCTTACCTAACGTTGCTTAACCTTAACCTACCGGGATAAAAAGTATCCTATGTCCGTTTCCTGGTTCTAAGCTACCTCCCCACCAATTTTCAGCCGAATCGGTTAGGCCGTTCTTGAGTTATAAATAGTGTAACTAACACGACTTTCTTTTATAAATATAGATGATTGAACCATCGAAAACGGTAAAATGATCTAGGTAGGTTATGACATCATTATGATTTCACATTATCGTCTACATACTTTTACATAATTCATGTTTCTTCTCATGTTTCATTCATGTTTGTTTGTGGTTTACTCTCTCGAATAAAAAAAGAATCATCGAAATCGGTTCATATATCGATGGCTCCTACGTTAAATATCGTATGTCTAAAAACATGATTTTCATATTTTTATTGATTCGTAATTAAGGTGTTATTTACTTTTTAATCCCATTAACAGAATTTTCAAAACGTGAAAAATGGAAAAGTTTTTTCCCGTATAAAGACGTATGTTATTTTTGAGGGCGCCGTAAATGAGCGTATTTACTCTAGCTATATTATACGGGGTAAAGATGCGCGGGAGTACGGAGGATCGGCGAATCGTATCTATCACTTACCGGATTGTACGTGGGTATTACGCCCCGCTCGCACGGCACGTATTCGTTTTACCATATACTTAATTTAAATCATTATGTAAGATTGATAATGAGTAAAAATAAATCATGTTCGTATTTGAAACATAATTCAAGAACTCAAAGACTCTGTGATGTCCCTTGTGGGGTTGTACAGATAGAGTAATGCGTCGGATTATCTTTCACGAGATGAACAGTTGGGTCATGCACTTGTTGATAGCAGAGAAATCAACAGAGCATTAGCTGGTAAGTACTATATAAACAAATAAGTTTTAAAATTGTATCGTTGTGGCTATGTGTTTGAGTTTTTTACGAAACTATGTCAAAAATATCGTATATAACAAATACAATTTAGTACGTTGCTTTTTGGTCATCAAATTATATCGTATGTAGTACTTACGATTTTGTACGCTGCCAGTCTAATCAATTATTTTATCGTATGTATTACGTACGTGTATTTACGTGGTATTTTTAAATCTGACTTTTATCGTATGTGTTACTTACGCTGATTTACGTTGCGGAAATGGATATGGTAACGTTAACATACAATAACTTACGTGGTAATTGCAAAAAAGGTACTGTATTATGTTACTTTTTTTATATCTTTAGAGTGTCCATTGCCAACTGGGACTCATTTATTGGAAATAGAAGCACTTTCTTAGATGCTGAAAGAAGATATTAGTCAAACACTACCAATACTACCAAATAATCATTCTGGTAGGTAAACATTTACTTATTAAAATACTTTGTGTTAACTTTCTAGGATCTATGACTGCTGTATGATTTACATAAGATTTTTATAAGATCTTTTTTTCAGATGAAGGTTTGATAAAATTTAGAAGTATTTTATCATCAAAGTTCAAGGAAGATGAAGTAAGTGCCTTGCAAGTTTAGTCACAGTTTATGCCATTTAAATAAAACCACACTTGAAGCTAATTTGACCAATTCCTTGGATTTTAATAGTTTCATACTACGCCACCCACCGTAAACAGTAACACTCCTCATTCAGAACTTGATGACAATGATGCAGAAAATATATGTCAGGACCACTCTATTACGTGAAATAACCCGGGAATCATACAAACACGTCATCCATTATCACCAGGCTGTGAATGTTAGTCCTTTGCGCGCGTAATACTCTGTATTATCTATACATATAATAAAATCGTAGAAAAGTAAAAACTGTACATTGAATATTTTTTGAAAATTTTAATTGCTACGTGTTCTAGGAACGATACTGATTCCGAATATATGATTTTTAGAATTTTTGTCTGTCTGTATGTCTGTGGCTTTGTGTAGACTTGACGTCAAAACCGCTGAACAGATTTAGTTGCTATTTGGCAAAAATATTTATTGATAACCTAGAAAAATTATAGGATATAAATTATCTCGCTATTTGTTACGGGGAATGAGCAGTGTCGAAATATGTACTTTTTCTACTAAAATTAGCCGTGAAATTATTTTGTGTTGAAGATTTGTGCACATACTGTTCAACAGATTTAGTTGATATTTAACGGACATGTTTACTATAGACCTGATCAGACTTAAATATAAGTAATATCAAGCTATTTGTTACAGGGAATGAGCAATATTGTAATAAGCACTTCTTCATCTTAATTTTTCCGCGAAATTGTAAAAAAACTAGAGTAATGTTACAATATAACAGAATAATTGTGGATTTAAACTCCAAAATTAAAATCATTACGCTATATTAACATAAGGAGCTAAGCAGTAACTATCTATAATGCAACATAAGGAAGGGAATTTCGAAATGTAGCCTAACGGCTGAATCAGCGTAGCGGTTGAACGGTCTTCCGACATTTTTGTGTTTCCGGGTTCGATCCCGGATGAACTCTTCTTTTTTTTCCTTTTTATTTTACTTTTCATAGTACTATTACGACATACCGGTACATTACGAGGTACTTCTACAACTTAAATCGATAGGTATTGCTTTCAATTTTTAATAAAATAAATTAAAATGTTCATTTTTTGAATAGTCTCAGTTAGATTATAAAATATGAGTCCCACTGCTGCATCTCGATTTAAAGAAAGTAAGTAACCAAGTAAGGAAATTGTAAGTTATAAGCGAATGGGAACGCTACAGTGAAGCTTGCGCCTGTAACATATCCTGTACACACTGTGTACCTACTTATCGGTTCCTTGGTAACAGTGGCGAGTGTGAAGCTTAACTCAGTTATGATCGAAAGCGCCACGGTCAATTGCATGTCTTAGTGAAAGGAATGGTCAATCACCAAAATATCTTAGATTGTTGGCCAGGTTGCGCCCGTTAAACTGAATATAATATTTTGCCATTTGAAGAGGCTCATTCCGCGCACTTCAGTTCATAGTTTTCCCTGGCAACGTGAGCACCATAGTGCCGCAGCACAGCATTATTATCGCCATACGCGTGTCAGTCGACGCTACTGGGGTTCTATCTGTTACAAGAACGTGACAATGACGTGTCCAGTTCAAATGGTCTAAGGCCCTCTGCGTTATACTCAGTCTAAACAGAATACGTTGCAGATTATATACCTACTGCCAATGTCTATAGTATAGACATAGGCAGTAGTCATCTGATGTGCACAGTATTAGACTCTTTACCGTGGACATCATATGATGAATCCAAGTATCGTCGTTCGGATGGCTAACCTTAGTCAAAGTTGAAGAAGAGAAGTGGTCGAGAAAGTTAGGAGTGGGTTTTTATCTACATACATAGGTATGTTACTTATTAACTTCACTGACCATGAAAAAAGAGAGAGGAGCCCAAAAGCATGAGTTATACGTTTCGCTAACGTATACAAGAACATAAGGAAATTTCAAAAGTCTGTAGTGTTTTAAGAGGTCAGCATCCCAATTTATTAATTCACCTTTCAAATGACACACACGAGTCAAGCGCAAAGTTTAATTAAAAGTTCAAGCTATCCTTAGGCATCTGACCTGGTTTATCGACTGCTGTCTAGCTGACAACTTGTACTGACTTTTTACTTAGGTACCCGCCGAACCATGAAAATGCTCAGTTCAAATGATACCTTAACGGTCACCCATCTAAGGAATGACGTTTCTTAACCAACTGATCGTTTGCGAACAGTGATAATAACTGGCTACGAACATGCCAATTTTTCTGTAAGCGTATGGTTCTCAAATCAAAAAGTTGCAGGGACAGACACTGAAGGCTGGATGTCGGTCGAACTGGGTCGAATGGCTCCAGTTACTCTTAGGAGTCGCTGGATGTTTGGGATGTGGACCTTAGACGTTCATAGAGTACGGCGGCGGTGACTCGGAGGACGGCGGCGAGGTTGCGAATCCCGTCCCCGTGAACACTTTGACAGGTACCCGGGGGTAATATGCTCCCCGGTAGCAAGCTCAAAGGCAAGGTACTGAGGGGCACCTGGTACAAATCTCATCGATTGATCCCCCACAGTATCTCAGGAACCTTTAAAGGTTTGAGGTTTTGAAGGAAAAAAGGCAGCTCGAACTTCATGTAACAGAGCGGATTCGGAACATAGCAAGAGGCCCGGGCGCAGAAGGCGGACCATTTTATTTTTTGACGCGGGTAAACTTTCAAAAGGTTCGCGGGAGCTGTAGGGCTCGACCGGTGTATATGGGATTCTTACCCACTAAATCCCCCGCTGTTGTCGCATCGGCACATGAGAGGGGCCCCAGGGCTCTCCGGTGTGATCTGCTCCAGGGTAACCCCTCAGTGCCTTGCCTTGCACCAGCCCGCCGCCGGGGTCGCATTGTAGCCCCCGAGAACCTGTCACGGTGCTCAGGAGGTCGAGGGACGCAACCCCGCCGCCTTCCGCCTCGGAGTCGCCGCCGTACTCAATGGACGTCCTGGGGCCCACACCCCGAACGTCCCGAGATTCTGAAGGGCAGAAGGCGGACCAAAGCCAACCTTATGCCCCCGTATCGAGAATGTGCAGACAGCAGGAACGAGGGGGAACTGCAGCCTGTGCACCACTATATTACACTCTCGCTAATATGGCGTGCTAAAGTATTCCGGAATGCCACCTGATGAGATTCTGCGGGCCTTTTATAGCGACAGGCAGGTCCGTGGGCTTTACTTACACCCACGGAAGATGATGGGCTGGCCAGCCGCTGGTGGGACTCGAAATTGTATACAGATAGACACGTTTCCGGTGCCCATCAACATAGCGGAATTTGGACACGAAGGGTTTGAGTCAGTAGGAGTCATACTGAACCCACACTGTCACTCCCGTGATGGTATGGGCAACCCTTGGGATTTCTCCACGTTAAAAAAAGGAATGGCTTAAGTTGAATCAAGCCAAGGCCTTGGCTCACCCCAAGGTGAGGTTTAAACGAGCGCCTTGCGGTGTACCACTTGTTTGCTTGGCAATGACGTTAACATTGCTTGAGCTCATCAAAAATACAGGCTGCGGGCAAAGCCGCGGGTACTGCTAGTATATTATATACCTAATATAATGTGTCTCAGATTTCATGTCGAAAAGTGTGGAAGTAGTTGCTACAGAGTTCAGGTATTGGTCTTTTTTTAATTTGGGGTTACTCCCACCACTCATTCTCACCACTGTGACTGTCAGCCAGGATCTACAGTGGTCACCAGTGAAGACATACGACTATTTGACCCTCGGCAAGGTTTAACCCTCGGCGAGTCTCGGGGAAACGCTAAATTCTCTTGGAAACCGCAACAAATATAATTAGAAAGAAATTATATAGGAGGAGTGAGAGAAATACAAATTCCACTTCCTTCCTTTGCAAAGAGGGAGACAAATAACAATCACACGGGTTGATATAACCTCAGAACGAAAGATTATTACAGGTGCACGAACCCTTGTTAGTTCACCTGTAAAACACCTCGGAAGTTATTAGATTTGAAGAGACCTTTATTACGATGTCTACTATTAAACTTGTTTCCGATAATAAGTATCGCAGCACGAAAATGTTCCGTAGTCACCACAAGGTCCGAGTATGCAACTCCAAATGGTATTTCCAAACTATTCAACATAACATGGTGATGGTGTTCACTGTTCAGAGGACAAAAATTAAGAAGTTAAACGTACTTTCTTTAGATCCAAATAGACTACATGTAAGTAGTACTACGTGTAGTATGATCTAACAGATCTCAGAAAGCAAATACCAGACGATGACGACGACAAGAAAGCGATGTTGTTGTGGGCCTACTTTACAATAAGCTGCATATATCTAAATTGAAACACACATTGAAAAGAAAATAATTTTATGGATTATATCCTGGTTTATAATTTTATTTTAATATCCCGACGTTTTAAACACTTTACAGTATTCATAGTCGCGGGCGGACTGAGGTGGTAGCTGTCCATAGGTCATAGTTGTCTTAGGGTACCCTCAGGTTTATAATTATTACTGTTAGTCCTATCTACGCAGAAAGAGCTTACAGTATCTTGAGGTTGATATAATCCGTAAAATTAGTTCAACTCATTTCAACAATAAACGATGATTTAATGAGTTAAAATAGGTGTCATTCCAGCTATTCTTCATAATTTATACTCGGAATGATTCAGATTAATCATTTTGTTGTAGATTTATATTATAAGATTTTAACTTACTTAAAAAGAATTCATTCCGTTCTGTTGATTTGTTTGTACTAATTATGTTGATTTTTTATGTGATTTTTTTTCAGTATCTTTATTTCTTATTTTTGTTGACTGTTATTAAAGGTATGATGTCAGTATTTTCTGTCAATGTTTCTGTTTTTTAACTATAAGTACTTAATTATTTTATGATAGTCAAAGCTATTTTAAAAGTTTTTCTATGTCCAATATAAAAGCCTATCATACACTCGAATAAAGTGTTTGTTTAGGTATTTGTAAGAATTCAGTTTTGTTTTACCAAAGTAATATTATGAGCCTTATTATTTTCAGGCAACCGTATCTACGTGAGTTAGAGCTCGTGAGTATCTACTTTGTTGTCAGACCCCTAAGACTTTTTTTGCATTGTCTATTTTTAATTGACGTACAAGTAAGTCCAAATAAAATATTTTAATAAAGTAATTAAGATTCAGTGTTGTTTCATTTATTATTTTAATATTTTGTTGACCTAATCACCACACGCGACACTATTTCATTTAATATTGACAAAGTAAAATATAGTATGTCCAACAAACGACTCAAAATGCCAAATCCGTGTCAATGTAAAACGTCGTAAGTAAAACATACGATATTTTCTGCTTACTGAATTGCAGCGTAAGTAATCGTTACTAATACTTACGATATTTGTATACTGCTGATTTCCACCGTAAAAAAGCGTAACTACAATATCTCTAAAACTAATAATGATTAAATGTTTGTTTTCATACTATTCGGTAAAATAAGGCATTTTCTATGTTTGATACAAATTTCAGCCAAATAGCTTCACATTTAAAGAACAAGCGTAGAAAAATACCTTTAATTCGCTCTCCTGTAAAGTGCGGGTTTTGCACATACGATATATAACGTAGGAGCCATCGATATGTCAGAGAAATTTAAAGGAGAACATCAGTTTTATGGTTTTTACCAGATAAATTCCTCCATATCATTCATGGTCCTCCAGGAAGTTCTTATCCGGTTGTGATAAAATGTATACAGGTTCATTACAGTGGTTTCTTCTTTCGAATAAAAAAAGAATTATTGAAATATTAAATATTTGCCAGAGTTATGACCATTTTTGTCCTTAAAAAGCGACATAAAGTCATCTATATAGGCTTTCGTGCAGCTTTCCTGCGCAGTCACCATTCTTGTTTTTTCAGGAACTACTTATTCGTATGCAATATTGGACCCAATTAACGGATTAAAGAATGGATGGAAGAAAGATTTTTTCAAATCGGTTCATAATTTCCAGACTTATGCGCGAACATACATAGAAAAAAAAAATATATATATACAGACGAATAGAGAACCTCCTCCTTTTTTGAAGTCGGTTAAAAATATAATAATTAATTATATTTACTTGTGTATATGTATATAGAAATACATACATATCATACTACTTGTGACAGAAAATACTCCTTAATTCTTTTCTTAAAAAACGTTCAATGATGAACTGGCTCTGATAGTGTGCGAACGAATGTGGTGTTAATTAGTTATATGGATATTTCAACATTATGTTTGATTACCAAAAAAAAACAGAGAGAAGTGCTCTGGTCCTAGTGTAGGTATCTATCTATTACTCATGTCGTGTATCTACACGACACTGCTATCTAGCAGTTAGTAGACCAGATTAATAAAAAACGGCTTTTTAAGCCTCATGGTCTATTATCAAAATACATATAAACATTACAACACATAATTATGTGTATATACGCTCATACAATGTCGAAAGTGTGTGAAATTACTATACGACCGCTGTCAAACAATCTTGAGGTTTTCAATGTGAGGGAGGTGACATTGGTACATTGGTATTTTATGTCACGTGACGTGACCAAGGGTTACATTTTAAATCATTTTATTACTCAAAAGTATTGAATAATCTTGAATAAATTGTCAATTTGAATTCATTTTCAACTATTAATTAATTTAACTAGCCTTTGGTATGTTAGCACAATCGAAGTTAGTTAATGTAGGGCCAATTTAATAGATCACGTCTGTCAGTATCTTTTGTCATTATTACAATAAACAAATATATACGTAATCTTAATTGAAAAAAGTTAAGCAATTGTACGAAAAAAATATTTTGTGCCCGCCGTTACAAGGTTACGTTGTTAAATTTTGATGAAGTGTCAAATGTGATCTATTAAATTAGCCCTATTTTAGTGAGCTTTCATAATCATATACCTAGTAGTATTTGTCATTATATCCCTCATTTATTGAATATTCTTTATAATATGAATAACGGTTAAATCGTTAGTAAAGTATGTTAAGTTTATTAAATGATTTTGTTCTAGCCAGCGGTGAGTCGGTGGATGCAACTCAAGAACTGATCACTCTATCTTTGGCCAATATATTTGGTTCTTTTGTCGGTGCGATGCCCATCACTGGCTCGTTCTCACGTAGTGCAGTGAACCACGCTAGTGGCGTAACTACACAATTCGGCGGTATTTATACAGGTAAGAAAAATATCAAGAAATGAAAACTAAAGTAGACAATCCGAAGGTAAACTCCGGTTAATGCTTTAATCCAATCATCCACAGTTTAAATACTAAGTTTAAAAAAGTAACTTGTGTTTGTTGCGTCTTCATAATTATATGGCTGAACTAATGTTGATGAAAAACGCTAAAAATGTAAACCTACTTACCTCATCATTATCATCAGCCCAAATAGGTTTCCCCCTTAGATGGGAAGGTTGCCATAATCCCCACGCATGGCAGGCGTCTTGGGATCGCAGTATAGGTGGTAGGTATTCCAACAGAAAGACGCTGCTGCCCGTCTTCTTATTTGCCTACATGAGTATTATGAGCAAAATTCATCGACCTAGTATTATAAATTCCTTGTGTTTGAAGTAATATATCTCTATCTAGAAGCATTCTCAAAGAACAAAAGTTTTAAGGTTTACATCTTAAAAAATACAGTACAATACTGTTTTTTTGTAATTTGTGTCTGTAATTAGATCTATATCATTGTTATTATGTTAGCAAAAGTGACAAGTTTGATTTCTAGGAACTCACAAAAAACAACTGCACCTGCGAATCCAAGGGTCACTGATTTGTAAATAAATTCTGAGTAATAAAATGATTACGTTGTATCGTCATAAAAATCAACTTGGAATGCTGCAATCAGTTTGGTATTTTACTATTTATAAATATTTATTATCTGCCTTATATTAACGAATAACTGCCGCACTCACAAACCCCAACTACCTAACTTTAATTCTAATTAAGTCACTTTTTAAAACCTATTTATTTCGACTGTCGGAGCAGTTTATGATTAATTTCGATTACTGAACACGAGATAATTGATATTTCTACTCACTATCTGCGTATTAAGTATTAATGGGACGAAAAAATACGATTTCAAAAAATGGATTAATGATCACTAACTTTAATTGACGTTTGTAGGTTCGGTAATTAGAAGCTTAAGACACCGCAAATGATAAAATCCATTAAGCATTTTTGGCTACGCAATGCGCCTAATAGATAATAGGTAATATTTACATACATGCATTCAAATCTTAGTCCTCCTTCTGGGGCAGGTCGCGCATATTAAGCTCTATTAAAGTGACATTTGTCAGCGCCGAAAGAAGCGACCACGACAAACGAAACTAAGTGTGCTTAGACTTCGCACACCTATCCGCGCCAAAAGAATCTACCCAGCTGATAGAATTCCTTATACCTCGTTGTGTTGTCAGAGCTAACAATCTATCAGTCCGCGCCGAATCTGATGACGTCATCTGAATCGCCCCGACTACCGTATGGTACCTACACTAGCTATCAGACACCGGTCTCGCCGGCGAGGCCGAAGGGTCGTACGCATGCGACCTCAACGACCTGCATCACCCCACTGAGTTTCTTGCCGGTTCTTCTCAGTGGGGGCGCGTTGTGAACCGGTGGTAAACTCAGCCCTCTCTTAAGTGACAGCCCAAGCCGAGGGCGTGCCTCCTTGAGGTGTCCTTGAGCTCGTCGCTACTTCTACCGTTAAGGCTAGAGTGCTTTAAGCGCTCGCCTCCTATTGTCCGGTGAAGCTGTAATGGCCATCTGTGTCCAACAGCGTCTATCAGTCCCAAAAAAAGAGGTCATCCGAATTCGGGCATCTTCCGAATTCTTCCGGCAATACGTCCGATTTAGCGTGGATAAGTGTGCGAGGTTACATAAATCTTCAAAAAATGAATTCTAAAGTTCGTAATTTTATCGTTTGCGCACGTCACTGAGGGCATTATTGATCATTGTTCTTTATATTCATGTTTTTTTGTTTGCTTCCAGGTATCCTGGTGCTGTTAGCGCTCAGTTTGCTAACGCCGTATTTCTATTACATTCCGAAGGCGGCGCTTGCCGCCGTTGTTATTTGTGCTGTGATATTTATGATAGAATATGAGGTTAGTTCGTATAACTAATAAGTACACATGCATATACCTATACATATATTATACAAAATGAGCTCGATACTATTAAAACTTAATTATATAAGCAACTTCTTTTCAACGAGACGAGTTTACTTATCAACCGACTTCAACGAAAGGAGGAGGCTATCCATGTGTTTACTAAACAAAAGATTCCATTTGATTTTTTTTTATATTTGTTGTTCACTTTTAAAATACTAGTAACCTCTTACGTGTAACTTACTTTTTCGTCATACTTGACAACTTTAGTTCTGCTACTTTTAATAACTAACCCATTTCTGTACCACACAAAAAAATATTTCTTTTTCTTTATGTTGCTCGTGTATCTAATTTGCTACGAATAAGACTATTTTTATATAGCGCTGTATACCTACTTGCTCAATGTAGTATTTAGTCACAGTACACAATCACTTTACGGTTTTGTAACATATTTTTACAGCGGAGTAATCGGCTTTTTGCCCGAATGCCCCGGGGGAGGGCTATGTTTTTCAAGAGTATGTGTATAGGTATGTATGTATGAAAGTAGGTATAAAAGTAGGTATGTAGGTAGGTATACATTGTAAATAGGTATGTATGTCTTTCTTTGGCACGGCCTACAGCCTAAATGGCTTGATGGATTTTGACTTAGAATATGTCGTTAGATTCGTCTTATTTGTTGTAATATGTCAGCCGCCATTTGTTTTTTTATTTTTACTTCCAAAACATCAATATGGGTACCTATCAAATATAAGGTCTTATTGAGTTAAGTTGAAATATATAGGGTATTCGTTTTATGTACGCTTAATGTAATTTAAGGTTATTTTTGTTGGCATTTTTGTGTTTGAATAATTTATACTTGTTTTGCTCATTATGAGCTACTTGCTTGAAGGCAGTCTCGCCATATGGTAAATGGTGATACAATCGTCGCACAAAGATACGCTAAGCATTTCCAACATATATGTATGTAAATCTACTTTGTGCGATTGTTACTCGCTTTCGGTGAAGGAAAACATCGTGAGGAAACCTGCATGTCTGAGAAAACTTATTTGTCAGTTGCCTTTGTGTCTACGCAAGCACGGGTGCTCTATAATCTCCCGCGTAGATGGCCGATCTTGTGAAAGATTGGCCGCTATGATCGTATCTGTCAGGAGCATATTATTAATATACGTGCACGTGCACGCTTATGTCTACGCATTTGGTGTGCTGTGGTCTTAAGGGTGACTTCAAATAAGCAGCGCGACGGTAGCGTGACAGCAGCTTGACTGCAGCGTGTTTTTTATTTATATGGATTTACAAAACACTGAGTCTGCAGCGCTGCAGCCACGCTGCAAATTTAAATCTGCATATCTTTCCCATGTAAAAGTAGCATTACTTTAACACTTCCCCATATATAGCTTATGGTTGCGCAAGATACCTACCCAGTAAACGTTATTCTGTAAATGGTTGGCAACTGTGGCCGTATTGTCGGAAGTGCATCATTATTAATCATTAGTACTCGTGTAATCGCAGGTAGTGAAACCAATGTGGCGTTCACGGCGCGCTGACCTTGTGCCGGCGTTCGCTACGTTCGCGTTGTGTCTGTCTGTGGGCGTGGAACTGGGCATCCTGGCCGGTGTTGCCGTTAACGTCATATTGCTTCTGTACCCCAGCGCAAGGCCACAGCTCGACGCAGAGATTGTCACGGTAATATCACAGTGAAAAAATAAAAAATAAACGGTACTTAACGTCTTTAAAGTTGTGTAAAAGTGGACAGTGAGTATATAATAGTGTACCGAGCTGCTAATATGCAATATGTGGTGTATGCAGCGTGGGTACGTTATACCAGCGTCTCGTCCCTGACGGCCGTAGTTTGATAACGTTAGTAACTACTAGATCCAGAGAGAAAGTTTCCGAAGATCCGAAAATTTCGATTATCTGGCCGAGACAGAAACAATCTTGTGTAATTGTAGGAATCTTTTCTTTTAGTAGTTACTCATGTGATTTGTTTTTTTTTTTAATCAATATAAACTATAACTTGAAAGCAATCCCACCTGATGGAAATCGGTGATGCAATCGAGGATGGTAAAGCATACTAGTTTATTAAAAGCCTATTCACACTGCCTTAGAAACGAATGTCTTCAGCGCTCTAATCTGACGAGAAAACTGATGCAGGCAAGGTATTCCTATCCGATGACGAAGCAATTCGTATAGTCCGGGCTAAAGAGGCTTTCACAGCTTAAGGGTCATCGATATAATATATAAACTAGATAAACATTAGCGGAGTTGCTAACTTATCTGTGCTGGTGGTGGAAACGTGAACTAACGGTTTTATTATGATAATGACGTGTAGTTTCACAGTTTCATATAGACAGTAGCGACACTCCTATCAGCAAAAATAATTTTGTCAGGCTTGTAAAGAAATAGCGACACAAGGGCGCTATTTCTGTATACCACTTTTTGTAACCGTGACACCTAATCTAGTTTCAATATTATATCGATACCCATCGATAAATTAGGTCCGATGATAGAAAGAGTAATAAATCAAATAACTACGGCCCTATACGACATTAAGAATGCCCCTACAACCCCTGTGGGCTTTTGTTCAGTTGTGTACGTCATCTGAGGGCCTAGACAACATACAATCGCTTCATAGCGATTCTATTTCTTCATTCGCTAACGGTGTCAATTCCCTATAATTTGTCACGTGATTTTGTCGATGACTTATGTCATTCTCATACATTTTTATACTTTCTATTAGCGATAACGCTTGTAGAATGTTGCATTGTCTAGGGAGGCCTTGCAAAATGCAAAGAGTACTTTAGAAATAGCGAACGAACAGACAGAAAGACGCGAATAGCAATTTGTTCTATACTATTTACAGTTTTTCAGTATGATGGTTACGGATATAATTTTATTTCAGAACGCTTCAGGCTTCAGTTACCTTCTAGTTACAGTAGGCAACAGCCTATACTTCCCAGGTGTGGAATACATAAGACAGTACGTGGAAAGAGCTGCCAAGAAACAGGGAGGGTGTAGCATGCCCGTCGTCATAGACTGCAGATACGTTCTAGGTATGTAATTGAATCTACTATACAGTATGTATCACAACGAAGTTCAAACCGTAAAACTGGTTGATGGGTAGGTGGAGATAATGGTATCTGATATTTACGCGAATATTACAAATTGAAATGGAACTAATTTTACGGATTATATCGCGGTTTATTTTTAATTTTAATTACCCGACGTTTCGAATACTTACAGCATTCATGGTCACGGGCGGACTGAGGTGGTAGCTGACCATATGTCATTTATTTATTTTTATTTTATTTTATTTAGGAAACAAACAGTCATAAACTATCATTATACAAAGGAAAAAAAATACTTATAGACTTAGAGTTCCATGAAATAATAACATAGAAGTACTTAAAATAAAAAGCATTAGGTATATCTTATCTATAAAGAACACAACAAAGATATAGAAAAAGCAAAACAAGTATAACTAAGTAAATGTGATAATCTAATATAACTATAGTTTCAATTTTTATTTTATTATTAATAAATTATGTATCTATAAAATCTAGGTAAGCAAGTAACTTAATATATTATTTTAATAACTTCTTTCGATTTTTTTCTTTGAATACAGTTACATTATTACAAAATATATCTACATCACTAAATTGGTTGTTATAAATATCAACACTTCGTCTGAAGAAATTATTTCTGGTATATATTGTTTTATATAAAGGAACCGAAAATAATTGTTGCAAGCGAGAGCCAGGCCTAGGTACTCGAAATGTAATTTTCTGTAAAATGTGAGGGGAGTCAACATGATTATTTAAGATTTTAAATAGATAAACTAGATCAAACATTTTTCGCCTATCATCAAGGGTGGTCAGAGAATGTCTGGAAAGAGAGTTTTCGTACGATATATGCTCATAATCTGCAAGAATCCAAAAAAAAATTATGAGATCTTTGGAGATAATCCAAAGATCTCATAATTTTTTTTTGGATTCTTTCAATCCGCGCTTTATGACAGGCGTAGTAGGGACTCCAAATAATAGAAGCAAAATCTAATATGGAACGAACATAGCTAAAATATAATATTTTTAATGTATATGCGTACTTAAATGGTTTACAGATTCTCAAAATGAAACCAAGTTGACGAAATGCTCTATTAACTATTTTATCAATGTGCAAATTAAAAGACAATTGTGGATCCATAATAATCCCTAAATCTCTTACAGATGTAACCCTGTTAAGAGATTCGTTATTAATTTGGTAATCGAAGGTATGTAAGTTATGATTACGGGTATATGTCATTACAGAACATTTCTCTAGATTTAAGAATAATTGATTTGACACACAATAATCATACAACCGTATCAAATCTTCTTGTAATTGCAGAAAATCTTCAACACTAACTATAGTTTTAAAAAATTTAGCATCATCTGCATAAAGTAGCAAATTTGAATGACGAATGACTTTTCCTATATCATTAATATATATTATAAAGAGCAAAGGCCCTAAATGTGATCCTTGGGGAATTCCAGATGGGATTTCCAAAAATCTGGAACGATAACCTTTTATGGAAACAGCTTGGGATCTGTTCCTAATATAAGAATCAATCCAACGAAGCAAGTCCCCGTGTATTCCGATGTTCCATAGCTTCTCAATAAGTATATCGTGATTTATTTTGTCGAAGGCTTTGGAAAAATCGGAATAAACGACGTCTACCTGTCTCTTTTTATCCATGGCATCGACTAGATAATTCGAAAAGGTTAACATATTACTCTCAACAGAACGCCCTTTGCAGAATCCATGTTGAGAAACAGAAATATGATTCTTTAGAACTTCACCCAGGAGCCGAGTCACAATCTTTTCAAAGATTTTGCCGAAAACATTAGTTTTAGAAATAGGGCGGTATTGTGAAACATCATTTTTGTTATTATTTTTAGGAATAGGAGTGACCAGTGCTTGCTTCCACGTTATTGGAAATACCCCGTCCTTTAAGGATTTATTATATATAATACTGAGAGGTAAAGATAAAAGATCACAACAATTGCGAATGAATATAGGGTGAACATCATCGCAACCAGCACCTTTATGAGTATCAATATTTTTAAGCTCTTTGTAAATAGTTTCTTCTGAAATGATTATAGAACCAAGGTGGACAGGTGGGCTTACAGAAGGACAATCTTGTGTATAATTAGTTGGTCGTGAAGGTGTCTGGACAAAAACAGAATTAAAATATTCATTAAATAAATTGCACGTGTCTTCACCTGAGCTAGAAGAACGCTCCCCATATTTAATAAGGTTGGGAATTTGATTTGTTGGTAATTTTGAGTTAACATATGACCAAAACATTTTAACACTGCATTGTATATTCTCCTCACTTTTTTTGATGAAGTTATTATAATCATTTTTTTGTAGTCTAGCCTCTCTTTTACGAAGTGTTGAAAAAGTTTGATAGTCTAGCGGATTTCCATATTTTTTCCACTTGGTATGATATTTCCTTTTCTCCCTAGCAACTTTAATTAAAGGAATAGTGTACCAAGAGGGATATCTATTAGAGTGAATTGTCTTACGGACGGGAATGTATTTATTAATCAATTTATATATCATAAAAATTGTGCACCATTGTATCAATGTCATCAGTAGTAGGTAATATTATAGACCAGTCAATGGTCGAAAGCATAGACCGAATAGATTCAAAGTCACCTTGGTGAAATAGTCTTCGAGTGTTTAATTTTGGAGGCAGCGGTAGATCAAATTGTAAGGGTAAGTTAATTATTAAAGATTTATGATAAACGTCCTCAATGGTTATTGGATCACAACAGGTGGAAACAGAGCAATCTATATTACAAAATAATAAGTCTAATAATCTGTCATTAACATTAAAAGAATTGTTAAACTGCTTTAGATTCGAAAAATTCATAAATTCAGCAGTCAGCTGTACCAATGTATTAGTGCTAGAATTCAATATCATAGAATTAGTCTCCGGATCTAAGTACCAACTTGCGTGACTAACATTGAAATCCCCCATAATCAGAAATATGTCATTAGGATACTGATCTACTAAATTACTAATGTAGTCAAAAATTGAACTTAACTCAGCCTCATGATGATCGCCATGAGGTACATATACACATATGATATGTATGTTTGCTGGAGAACAAGTACTGGATGCACCTGTTGTACACTGTGAGAGCGGGATACTCACACATAAACGTTCAGAATGCGCTGAAGCATTACAATCATCGCGCAGGACTGGGTTTTTTTCTTGTCGTACAGCTATAATGACGCCACCGCCTCTCAACGCTCCCGATAATGCTGGATCCCTATCGCACCGGAAAACAATATACCTATCGTCAAAATACTCAGAACTGTTAAAATTACTATTTAGCCACGACTCAGTTATGCAATAAATATCATAGTTGTTAAGAAGAACTTTATTAAAAAAAGTATGAGACTTGGTACGCAATCCCCTCACAGTGTGAGAATGTAATGAATTAAAAATAAAATTTAGATAAATATTACTTAAATTAATCGCTAGGTTAACGTTATAAAACAAATAAGGCAGGCTCGCTGTAAATAAACATAAAACAATATTTTTTATTAATAAATAAAAAGTAAAGTATTTCATAATGACGTAAGACGAGATGATGCATATTTTATACATACCAACAATAAAATTATACAAATGTGATAGTATATATTTATTCCAAGGATAGCTAATAAACAAAAGATAATCGAAGTTCAGTCACTTTATACTATTTAGATCTTGTGTAGTTGAAATGCGAATTATCTTTGAAGAGTCGGATTTACGCATGAATATTTTACAATCTCGAATCCATAGATAAGCATAATCATGTTGCTGTTTCAATTCACGGGCTCTTTTAAGCAATTGTTTATTATTCGGTGTTAAGTGGTCCCCGATGTAAATATTGACGGCGGCGCCCGACATACCAATATCGGTGGTATTGAGTCCGCGACGCGCTCGCACCGCTGCTAACAGCTGATCCTTGCTACGTTGTCTGGTATAGCACACAATAATAGCAGGCGGCCGGGTAGCTGAAACATTTTTCTGTTCGAAGCGACGTACACGATTTATGCGATTTATATCAGAAATTTCTAGGGGCAACCCCACTTTAGCATAAATATTACTCAAAATTGTAACCAAATTTTCTCCCTTTTGGAATGGGACGCCAGATATTTCAATGTTGTTCATTCTAGAAAATTGGTCCCTGCTATCACGTTCCTTACGGAGTTCTGTTATGGTGTTATTAGCAGCGTGAAGGTCTTTTTGCAGCGAACTGATCTGAGCGGGCACCTGTTCCATTTTCTCTAGTCGCCCTTCCATAACTTCTATCCTTGTATTGGTCTCCTTCCATTGAGATGCTATATCTTGGACCGTAACCTTGAGACTTTTGTAGTCTGTTTTGATGTCCTCCAGTACACTGCGGTTATCCCTTAACTCCTTTAGAATATCGGCCAAGGTGGGTGATTGGGGTGCAGCGGAATTGCGGCAGTTTATACAACGCCAATTATCCTTTTTTTCGGAGGTCATCTTCCGATAGGTACTTTCTGACAATCCCGAGCAGGAAAAGTGAAGATAACTTTGACATTGGCTGCATGAAACTCCATCAGAAACTTTGTCCTTGCACTTTGAGCATGAATTCATTATTAAATTATTATTATAGTTCTTGTTCGTAATTAATTTGATAAGCACAACAGGTTGAAAATACTCGTTCGAGATATTCAATGCACACAAATAACACCACGCACGTTATTTAACTACTACGATCGATATACGAACGACACGTAATAAAAACAATATAATGTGGGTATGCGTTGCGCAGTTTGGCACACGTCTAATCCCGAACGCGTTCGTGAGCGAATGATGATATATGTCATAGTTGTCTTAAGGTACCCTCAGGTCTCACCCACCTCAGTCCGCCCGTGACCATGAATGCTGTAAGTATTCGAAACGTCGGGTAATTAAAATCAAAATTAAACCGCGATATAATCCGTAAAATTAGTTTCATTTCAATGGGTAGGTGGAGTATAATATAATTGTACAGTTTTTAACACCATTCATGCCTATCCACTTTACCTTTAATTTGAATACAGGATATTATTACTAGTAGTTTTAAATGACAGTTGTTGAGATTTCTCTGTGGATATAAAGAAATTTTTATGTAACCTCAGAAATTGGCTTACTAAATCTCAAGAAATATCATAACTAATAGTACTTAATAATATCCTATATTGAAATTACAAATAAAGTCAATACCTAGCATGAATAGTTATAGCAAATGTACCGTTTTAGCGTAAAATAGTACCGTATAAGTATAAATTAATATTCAATTTAGGCGAAATTAAGTAAATGGCCGAATAGATATTAGACAGATATAGCTAGTGACCCTCCCTATTAAGCTTTTTTTTTAAATCTCATTTATATCCGTCCGTACATTCGTTTAAACTATTTTTCATTCGAAGTTCCAATGTTTACTAACATTGGAATTGTCTATGAATTGACGAACTAACTAGTGATGTGGTATCGTAGACACTTAACGAATCATAATCGATTACAGTTAACCGTTACTCGTAACGAAGTATCACCAACTCGTGGAAGTGGAAAAAGAGTCTAATAAATATTTAATAAAATAAACATTAATAATAATCGCCCATTCAGACAAAAAGTCCCATTATTAAAATACATATCTATGTATATAAGAAAGTCGTGTTAGTTACACTATTGATAACTAAAGAACGGCTGAACCGATTTGGCTGAAAATTGGTGGAGAGGTAGCTTAGAACCAGGAGACAGACATAGGATATTTTTTATAAGGTTAAGCAACATAAGGCAAGGTCATTACATAGACTGACCATTTAATTACATTCTAAGCGTCTCCGTGCTTCAGAGGGCAAGTAAAAGATAGGCCCCGTTTTTAACAGACTTCAAAAAGGAGGTTATGTATAAGACGAGTACCTATGTATCTAATACTATTAAAAATGTGTAATACGTATTACATAATAAGCCTATGCGGGCATCTAAAAACGTGAAAAGAGCGCGGGCGGAGCTGTGCGGGACTGCTAGTATCAAAATATATATCCAAAACACATAGGTTCCCTAACTAAAAATCTAACAATAATCTATACTATAATAAAACTCAAAGAGCACTTTTTCTGTACATTGAATATTTTTCCAAAATTTCTATGTGGGGATACTATACTGTCGACATAGAAGCCAAAACAATTTTTTTTGGAATTATTGTCTGTCTGTCTGTCTGTCTGTCGTTCTGTTTGTCCAGGTATCATTTGAAAACCCATGGATGGATTTTGATAGGACTTTCACTGATGTGTTGTGTAAAAGTCAAGGTATAAATTGGTATATAAAACATCACGCTATATTTCATAGGGGCTAAGCAGTGATACATTACTTGCACATATTACCACGTAATTTCCTTTGTATGAGAATACGGTAATTATAGACTGATCAGTTAATCATTAAGATATGTATTATTACGCTATATACAATAGGGACTGAGCAGACATTTAGTCTGAATAAGATATGGCAGTGGCGAAGGGTCAATTTTTGTAAGGGGTAAGCCGGTCCGGTACACCCAGGACATTTTCATTAGATTTCCGTATTGTTCTAAGTACGTTGCTGATAGCAATATGACATTATATCTTTGAAAAGTTAAAATCTGTAAATCCCGAGCGAGTCCAAACTAGATCATGAAATTATTCATGAAATTTTAATGAAACTCCACAAGTCCAGGTAGTGTATAGGTATTGTATTACAGTCGCAACAATAAAAGATGCGAAAAACTTAGAACTTTCATTATCGAATATCATTAGACAGTAATTTACGATGTTAGCGTGATTTACATATGAACAGCGCCATCTATCGGTGAAATTGAACATACAATCACTATAGAACTTTAATCTATATATTTAAAAGAAAATTAGTAAAATATTGTTTTTATTACATTACCTAGCTGACCCACGCAGCTTCACTGTCCTAATTTTTCATTAATACTGGTAGCACTGCGCTTATAGTGTTAGTATTATAAAATTATACAAAACAAAAATAAAACAAAAATCTCGCGCCGTACACACATCCCTAAAAACTACATAACAAATATTATTGTTGCCATTTTTTTAATAATTACAATTCAATTTCTACTGAACTCATAATATTTTCACTCCCCTGTTGCTGCTCGGTATTGATCATTGTATAACGGATATTGTTATAATAACGGTATCGATCGTACGCGTTTTTCATAACTTCACTAACGTTCCATAGACAAATAGAGTTACGAAAAAAAAACAATCACAGCTCGTGTTGACGCCGTTACCTAGTTTGTGCATTTTTGGTAAATTTTGTTAGTTTTTCCTATATAATTCATAGTTAAATGCAGTGCGAGATGGACGTGATATAGTGCTAGATAAATTAAAATAAACTTCAGCTAAATTCTGCGGAAGGTTGTCGAGAAAACATGTGAAAATGGTTTTGTTTACATGATCTATAACTTCTAATGACCAGAACTGTACGAACTACTTACGCTAAGGTGCCATAAACATTTTCTTCAAACTTATGATAACATCTCTTTTTACTTCAGTGGTTAAAAATATAAATTATCAAAGATTTTGTAAGAAATTCAAGTAGTTACTTACACTGTAATAATATTAATAAAAAAATATGATAAATGAACACAAAACCTCTGAATAAAAGACAAAAGCTAATAATCGGCAGACAATAATTAAGAAGTCAAGACTTATTAAAATTTGTTTGATGAAATATTCACGGTCAAAAAAACGCGAAACAGATGTTTCTCATATACGTCAAGCAATCTAAAATTTAGAACATTATAAAATAAAGAAGATAATATACTTACATTTGTTATGAATCGGTATTTTAATCAACCATATTCAAAAAGTAGCTCTTAGTACTACTGACGAATATTCAAATTCAAAAATAGTTCTCGCAGCATTAAGTCTAGTTGAAATAAATATATTTGAATTTGTATATTCGTTTTTTTATTTAGGTAAAATAAAACATATGTTCATAATATCTGCACAACAGAGTGTTAACATCACGATTTACGTGCAAATTGGTCCACGTTTAATGCATTAATTTGCATTAAGTCACGCCAGCACTGCGCGTGAATCATTTGTTCGTGTAACTCTTATGAATACATAAGAGTAATTAATAATTTCCTTAAAATACTGTACCCAATTATATTATGAACGTACAAAGATATACCATTACAACGTGGAAAGTGTAGAAAATAACTCCTTTGTCACTCATAAACTGGGATACATTTAATTTTTCATTTTCATTTCATTTGATTATTTTTTTAAGATTGGAGAGATAACAAAAAATAAAATACACGTTTCTTTTATTTTTATTTTTTAGATAAGATTATTTATTTGCAACAATGTGGTAAACATAGATCTTATGGCTATAACATGTCTCTTTACGTTGGTTACAGTCAATAACATGCAAAATAATATTTTGCATATCATTATATTATAATGATTAGGTAGGTATACACAAGTTTTTTAAATTGCAGCCGACCCACTTATATACCGCTAGCCGAATAACAAATTCCAATTTGCGACTAGCAGCGCCATCTAGTGGTTTTATTTGATACAATTTCGCTAACACAAAGTGTATATATAATACGGGCTACAGCATAGATAAGAGTATGTCGGAAACACGTGTAACATTCTTTTTTTTTTAAACTTTACATGATCGCCAGAACACAGAAGCACAATCTCACCCATGCACACCAGAATAACACACGAGGACACTACCGGCATAAAGTCTCGAGTAGGCACTAAAGCCCTACCTACCTACCTAGAGTGGCCTCCACCTGCCCCTTACAGCCACCCCTGACCGACCGCTTCCTATCTCGACCTTCTATCAACCTAGTAACCAAACCCACCGGAATGTAAATTGCAACCACTAGATAAATGGACTACACGAGTCAGAGAGGACAACCCATCGCACGACTACTCAACATGAAATCTCACAGGAAACTATCACATTCTAAACCAACAGCTGCAGTACGTTAGCTCACCAACACCGATCTTCACCATAGACTCTCTTCCATGTCTTACGGATCCCTGTTTCCATATTTGTCAACTGTAACAATCACTGTAACCGTCTTACCCAGCGAACCTCACATAAAGACCACAACACACACTAACACACACACACATAGACACACACTACTGTAACAATCTTGCCCAGCTGGTCCCTCTAGGCGGCCACAGTAACCATCTTGCCCAGCGAACCTCACATATGGACCACAACACACATTCACACACACAGCCACACACACTACTGTAACAATCTTGCCCAGCTGGTCCCTCAAGGAGGCCACTGTAACCGTCTTGCCCAGTGAGCCTCATATAAGGACCATAACACACACACACACTTAACAAATAATCCAACACAAACTAAGGGTTCCCTTCGACCATTCATCTCATATGACAGCGTGGACTTGATAACCTGACATCTTATTATATCATCATCTCGTATGATGACATAACCCTCCACACACACAGTGATGTTCGACCTCATGCAAACGACCACTGGCTAAGGCATCCCTTCGAGCAGCTGTTTGTCATCTCATATGACAGCGTGGACCGGACAACCTGGCACCTCATTATGCCATCATCTCGTATGATGACATGACCCTCCGCACACACAGTGATATTCGACCTCCTGCAAACCATCACTGGCTAAGACGTCTCTTCGAGTAGTTGTCATCTCATATGACAGCGTGGACTGGACAACCTGGCACCTTAACATGTCATCATCTCGTATGATGAAATGACCCTTCACACACACGGTGATGTTCGACCTCATACAATACAAGCGACCCTGTACTAGACCACCGACCAGATCGTCACGCCATCCAAAACTAGATCACTCAGCACAAATCACTCCCTTTGAGATCACCGCACCAACTATCTCAAGATCCCAAACTACTACTCGCAATACAAACTACTCTCTACGAGATCACCACGCTGACTCTCACGAGATCCCAAGCTATATACGACTCACAGCACGAACTACTCTGTAGACTAGACTGTGTTCACACTACAAAGTACTTAGCTCTCAATATCCACTGATCGTTTCCCAAATAACTGAACGTAGACTCTCGTCCGGATCCTCGCGGTGGACTCAATGCTACACCTCACTGATTCACTAGGAAATATCACGATAGACTATCCATTATAATTTACAATCATCATCAAACATAACCATTCTACTTTTCCAATCATCACACTTGTCCAATCGAATATGTCATTGTCAACCAATGACCCAAACTAATGTCATGGCGTCACGTCAAACATGACAGTTGACATCTCATAATAATGACGTGCCGGCAAGTATATTTAGGCTACGGTGCGTGATTTTGTTAAAAAACAATTCTCTCGATTTTGGGGGTTCTAGAACGAAATATTACCTACAGTCTACATTATGCTACGGAGGGCTTTTTTTCGAGGTGGAAACCTACAGAAGGTCCCCGGGAGCTGTGGGGGCTCGACCAGGTATCTGGGATTGTTACCCACTAAAACCGCCGCGGCTGCATTGTAGTTCCCCGGTAACCAGTCACGGTGCTCACGAGGACTGGGGTCGCAACCCCGCCGCCGTCCTCCTCGAAGTCGCCGCCGTACTCAATGGACGTTCTAAGGCCCAAACCCCCAACGTCCAGCGACTCCGAAGGGTTCTTACTCGTGCCTACGGTTCAAGTGTCTGGGTGTTTATTATCTATTTTAGTATATATTTACAAAAAAATGTATATTAGTATCAGTTGTCTGATTTCCATAGTACGGGATGAAAGTGTGTGGAATTGTCCCGGAATATTACTATTGTAGTACTTGTACATATTCCAACATTATTTATTTTTGCATATACCTATTAACTTTCTTGGTTTTAGTATCTACCTATCTTAGAGGAGATACCACTGGAGAGAGCATGCTGCGCTAACCCCCTCTGCCAAATTTTTGTTCATATGG
The DNA here is from genome assembly GCA_911728495.1 of Furcula furcula. Lineage (NCBI taxonomy): Eukaryota > Metazoa > Arthropoda > Insecta > Lepidoptera > Notodontidae > Furcula > Furcula furcula. The sequence continues at coordinate 11,331,395 of OU452250.1, forward strand.
TCAGGTCATTCTTTATTTGTGTGCGTGTATTTTTGAATGTGTTGCGAGTTTACTATAGTGTGGGTATGCGTGAAAGTGTATCTGTGTGTGTTTACTTCGCCTCCCGCACCCCGCAAAAGTGCCACGAAAAATTTGTTCGGGGAATCGACGCGATACTAACTCCTTTGGTACTTTCTCTGAGCTACCTATAGACAAGCCCAAAATCTTTATAATACACTAATGTTATCCATTGGTCTGAACAGGTGCAGATTTCACGGCGGCTAAAGGTTTATGCGCGCTATCAAGTTCACTGGCGTCTCGTGGTCAACCGCTCGTGCTGCTATCACCGCGGGCCAGTGTGGCCGCCGTATTCAGTGGCGCTGGTTCTAGCGTAGTCGTCGTACTCACACACAGCGAGTTGGACGCAACCTTACATAGTATGTACTGCTCATCTCTCTTTATAGCCTCCGTGGCGCAGTGGGTAACCGATTGCTTTGCAAACCGAAGGTCGCTGGTTCGAGTTGTTCCTTACAGGCTAGGACAATGCAGGCCGATCACCTGATTTGTAAAGTAAGATGATCCATGCGCCGGATGGGCATGTATAAAGTCTGTCCTGCGCCTAATCTCCCCGGTCGTGTCGGTTTGCCGTCCTATCGGATTGTAAGAGGTAAAAGGAAGAGAGATTGCACTTGTGTCTACGCAAGCACTTGTGCACTATAATATCTCCCGCGTAGATGACTGATCTTGAGAAAGATTGGTCGCTGTGATCGTATCGGCCAGGAGGACATTACTACTCATCAATATCATCATTAGCCGGAAGACGTCCACTGCTGTGCATAGGCCTCCCGGAACTCCCTCCGGCCTCCTGGAACGCCACAATGAACGATAATTGGCTATTAGCATCCACCGGTTGCCTGAGATTTGCACTATGTCGTCAGTCCACCTAGTGGCCTGCCTACGCTGCGTCTACCGGTTTATGGTCGCCACTCGAGAACGTTTCTTCCCTATCGTTTAGTACTTCGAGATATGTGGCTGCCATTTCAACTTGCCGAAGAATCCAACTCGGATGGGCAGCGTTCGGGAAACTACGCGATATCTTCTCGTCCAAAATACCGCAGTGCCTGAAGACGAAGGTTTTTAACCAGTGTGTGTTGCCAGTGATGACATATGGTACTGAGACGTGGTCTCTAACGGCTGGCCTTTTAGAAAAGTTCAGAGTCACACAACGAGCCATGGAGAGAGCTATGCTCGGAGTTTCTTTGCGCGACAAAATCCGAAATGTGGAGATTCGCCGAAGAACTAAGGTCACCGACATAGCTCTCAGAATCTGCAAGTTGAAGTGGCAATGGGCAGGCCACATCGCTCGAAGAACCGATAACCGTTGGGGAAGAAAGGTTCTCGAGTGGCGACCACGAACCGGAAGACGCAGCGTAGGCAGGCCTCCCACTAGGTGGACAGACGACATTGTGCGCGTCGCAGGTAACCGGTGGATGCAAATAGCCAATTGTCGTTCATTGTGGCGTTCTAAGGGGGAGGCCTATGTTCAACAGTGGACGTCTTCCGGCTGATGATGATGATGATGATGACTTCAACTTGCAGATTCTGAGAGCTATGTCGGTTACTACTCAATGCAGTCTTATTATTGAGTATTTGAGTATTTGAGGGATTTTTACCTGTCAATCGGGGTATGGGGGACTTACCCACTAAAACGTCGTAGTCTATTGGACAGTTTTTAATACTTATTGTTTTTTATGTTGTGATAATATTACGTTGAACTGTTTGACTAATAAATTCATTTTTTTCTTTCCAGATCTAACAGGCCAAATACCGCTACCGCTCATAAACTGTAAGGAACACACTCCACCGCCGAACTACAACTCTCTGAAGCAGACGGACGATGACGTCACGGAGATCGTCATAGCGGAGGAGCAAAACAACACCCCTTTGCTCAACAAGAATGGTACAATATCTCACATGAACGAGGTCAATGACACGTGACCGTAGTCCGATTCTGTATTTTAGATAATAGGCGCCTGAATAAAAATAATATAAAGGGATTATTAAAATCAGTCAATATATACAGATCTATACTCCATCCCAAATAAGCTTGAAGGCGATTACAAGTTCGTTTGCGGCTCAAAAACTACATAACTCATACATTGTCAACTAGGCGCGTCAGCAAAAACAACTTTGTATTACCAACCTTTTTTTGCTGCCGCGTTAACGGTCAAATATACAGCGTGGGTGTTTTATGACTGCATAATAAAGTTGTAATCGCATTCAAGCTTATTTTGGAGTGTAGCTCACACTTCGAGTATACAGTGTGTCACGGAAAGGGCTGGCAAGCTGCAATGTATTCGTAGTATTGCTTGTAACGGCCCCAAAAATAAATGAAATTAGGGCAAAACTAGAAATTGTAATACTAAATTTATTATTTGTTGTTATAAGTTGTTCTTAAGCAACCCTATTTCACATATGGAGCTGCAATTTTTAATTAATTGCCCGCCAGCTGTGGGTGGATTAATTTAAAAACAAGCATGTTTTTTAGCTTACGGTATAGACGAGTTTCATATTCCGTTATACACTATACACTTTGTCTCTTTAGACAAGCGTAATACCCTAACAAATGCATTGTGTTCTGCACATTAGTAATGATTTGGACTTAATTCCGTAATTTATAATCCCTTTGTTTTATCCCCGCGTGCCTTAGAGTGTACAAGCTTGATATTAGTTTAATGTAGCAGTAATAGTTCCTTTGCAATGTATTTAAGTTATAGTAATTAAGTTATTCTTTTTAAGTTTTAAAATATCCTAGTGCATTTCTTCTTAATATTTATATATAGACCATTAGCCATTTCATTCGTCTCTCATTTCGTATCGGCATGAATACTTCTAACACTGATTGTCAAATCAATATGATCATCGCCCCTATTCACAAACAAAACTTGATGGAACCTTTGCTGTGCCTTGAATTTCGGCGCTGTGATTGGCAAAGTCAGTACTTTGACTTTTTAGAGTAAAGAGTTCTGCGGTTAGTTTATAAGCATCTGATTGGCGTTTATAGGCTTGGTGCCGCGCACCTAACCCGTATACGATGCGTTTAATGACCGTATAGTACGAGTTGTAAACGCAGTATACCCCACACTTATATGTCAATGCTAATATTTAGTAAATTACGTTTTTATTTTGAAAACTACGGCATACTCCACACCTATCTGTCAAGGCTAATATTTAGTAAATGATGTTTATTTCTTGAAAACTACGGCATACTCCACACCTATCTGTCAAGGCTAATATTTAGTAAATGATGTTTATTTCTTGAAAACTACGGCATACTCCACACCTATCTGTCAAGGCTAATATTTAGTAAATGATGTTTATTTCTTGAAAACTACGGCATACTCCACACCTATCTGTCAAGGCTAATATTTAGTAAATGATGTTTATTTCTTGAAAACTACGGCATACTCCACACCTATCTGTCAAGGCTAATATTTAGTAAATGATGTTTATTTCTTGAAAACTACGGCATACTCCACACCTATCTGTCAAGGCTAATATTTAGTAAATTATGTTTTCACACCACCTGCTCGATAATGTCACATTATATGTCATATAAAGATGACATAAAGTGCCTCATTATATCCCTATAGTCTAGCCGGGTAATAATGTTGTACTAAACTCCCTTGGGTAATAATGTGTTTGAATTTCGAACGTCAAACGAAAATTCCTCAACACTTTTACCACAGATTATTACTACTCTAAGCAGAGAACTGCACGAAAAACAAAACATTTGAAAATCGAACCGAGCGCGACGAGCACAACCCAGTGTTCTAGAAAAGAAAATAAAATATTTAGATGATAACGCGGCAAATCACTATGTTGATATTATTGACGGTCTCGTTGGTCTAGTGGTTAGACACCCTGGCCGCTACCCAATAGGTCGTGGGTCAATTCCCACCAAGTGTCTGGGTGTTATTTCACTGTTAATTAATATTAGTTATCTGGTTTCCATAGTACAGGCTCTGCCAAGTTTGGGATCAGATTACCATGTGTGGATTGTCCCAAAATATTGTTATTATTTTAATTCTAGCAATATTTGTATTTTATTACCTCGCAGTAGGTGTGAAAAGTAGTGTATTCACCGCGGGGATAAAGGTGCCTTTGTCTTGGGCGAGCTTAAATCCCTCGCTGTACTCAGGATTCTAGTATTAACTCCCTCGCTATGCTCGGGAGTTAACTCTATACTCCCTCGCTGCGCTCGGGAGTTGCTAGAATCCTTCGTTATGCTCGCGATTAAATTAAACGCCCGCGACATAAGACACTACTTTATCCCCTTGGTGCATAAACAACTATTATTTATTGAAAACTACGGCATACTCCACACCTATCTGTCAAGGCTAATATTTAGTAAATGATGTTTATTTCTTGAAAACTACGGCATACTCCACACCTATCTGTCAAGGCTAATATTTAGTAAATGATGTTTATTTCTTGAAAACTACGGTATACTCCACACCTATCTGTCAAGGCTAATATTGAGTAAATTACGTTTTTATCTTGAAAACTACGGCACACTCCACACCTATCTGTCAAGGCTAATATTTAGTAAATGATGTTTATTTCTCGAAAACTACGGCATACTCCACACCTATCTGTCAAGGCTAATATTTAGTAAATGATGTTTATTTCTTGAAAACTACGGTATACTCCACACCTATCTGTCAAGGCTAATATTTAGTAAATGATGTTTATTTCTTGAAAAGTACAGCATACTCCACACCTATATGTCAATGCTAATATTTATTAAATTAAGTTTCTTTCTTGAAAAGTACGGCATACTCCACGATTGTCTGTCAATGCTAAAATTTAGTAAATGGCGTTTGTATCTTCAAATCAATAACATACTTACAATGCCGTTCTGGCAGAACTAGTATGCTGTACCCGTAATTAACCTGCGAATTCATCCAATGTTCAATTTTGGCTATTGTACAAGAAAATTCATTTATTATTCTATGTATTCGATTTATATCATTACAACTGATCTGAAATAGCGATCTTTATATGACAGTAGCATATAAGTTGCACTATTATTAAGGAATGGGTTTTGTAGGTTTATTATATTTAATGATTAAGTAAAATATGTTCTCTGTTATTTAATTTCTTCGTGTGTTAAGATAATATTGTGCCGCCCGAGTGCCCAGTTATGATAAGTCTAAACTGATTTTATATTGATGCGCAAAACTTGCATTTGTCATGAACGAATTGATAATTATTTTGTCTGGCAAATACCTGTAATATATATCTTTTGTATAATATCTTAATATATCAACAGAACTTAGATTTGTATAAATAAAATTTCTGTATTATTTTTAATTGTGAAACTAAAGATTAAGTCTTAAGGCGTGAAAGGAAATAGTACCAAAGATGTTGGAGTCTATACGTTTATATTTTGGCTATGTGCTATCGATTCTCAATAAAAAGATTGGCAATGTATGTTCTTTTGACAGCAAGTATTATACATTTTAAATATAGTTTAGTGTCCATGGATGTAACATATAGACATTGCATTAAACCCTTTAACATTCTATAAGTATTAATCAAGTATGTGCAGTAATTTAGCCACATTGCAGTTTATTAGTTTCAGCAGCAGCTCAAAGTCGTCCACTGCTGTATAAACACACCCCCCAAACCCCCCCCCCCCCCAACCCCCTTAGAAGGGAGGGGTTGCCATAATCCCCACGCTTGGCAGGCGGCTTGGGGATCGCAGTATAGGTGGTAGGTAATCCAATAGAGAGACGTTGTTGTCTCTTACGGACACCCAACGGGAGGACATGGGAGGGTGCTATTCTTGCCCGGACACCCCACGGGGCGTTTATTAGTTTATAATACCTATTTTGAAACAATTAGTAAATGACAATTAAACTAGAAATTACACCCGCTGTCGTTGAAGTAATAAAATAGGTTGCTCTTACTGCGTTCCACAAAATAATACAAGTATTTTTTCACTTGTTTTTTTTAAATTATAACATTAGTACTTACGATGGTTTAATTTAATGTCGTTATGTGTCGTATCCACTGTTACTTCGTTTAACAATAAACATAATGGTTAAAAAATCGTTAAGTCAGATAATGATATTCATAAAAAATATCGCTTTACATTTATATATCTATAGTTAAGTAGCTTTACCAGTGTGTACAATTAATAAAATTGAAGTGTCAAAATGTGTTTCGTGAAATTACAAAGGAAAAAGTAATTTAAAACCGCGTAAGCGCGATATCAATGGATTAATCAGTTACGTCTGTAATAAACGACTAGTTTCAATAAATGTTGATTTTTATTTTATTTTTCCTACCCTTTCTAAACTGTATTAATATATTAAACATTTTATTATTCCTTGCCTGTACCTTCTCCAAAGCTAGTAGCCATATTTTGACGCTGGAAATGAAAAATTATTAAAATGGGTAAGAAATTAACTGAAACTTTTATTCGGAATAAACAATGATTAAAAATTAAACTCTTTATTTGCAAAAATCTTAGCACCATTACGTTATAAATTAATAAATGCATTGCCTGACTATTCATTACATTAATGAGTATCATAATCCTTAATGCTGTGAAAATAAAGTACATTTTCCAAAGCCTATTTTTAGATAATTATATCAATCAGTCATAACCGACAACTCAAAGGCGCGTTTTACAAAAAAAGCTATCCCCTTTCCATTTATTCCCATATATACATGGTTTAGTAAGTAAATAAATTATACTTTTGCTTATATACATTATAACAGTGAAGACAAAATGTAACTACCTAGGAAATAATTCTAATGCAGTGAAAACCACGCGTTTGAAGAGTCGGTTGCCTAGTGCCTATCTAAATAATTTCACCATCACCTTAGTTCCCATATTTGTATGAATTTGTCATACAATAATAGACTCTGAATCTGTGTCAGTCAGTTCAAAGTCTATTGTTTGACAACGGTCTGTTGGTATTGAAACATGGGTTTGGACGCCGAGAGAAGTTTCTCAGAGACGACGTGCGCTATCCTGGCGCTGCGTTGCCAAACAAGTTCGCGCGTGCGTTCGTTGTTGCTCTCTACTCTGACCTGAAAATTAAGCATTGTTTTCTTATTTGGCAAAAAGCAAAATGTTCGATGAAAATGAAGACTCAGAAAGTCATGTAGCCAATGGCTTTACAGGTAAAATCATTAGGTTTATAGACCAAGACAGACAAGGAGTTTTGGTCGACCTTTGATAAGAACGCTGGAAGAAATGACTAAATAACTCTATTTATTTTCCAATTGACAATGACTAGATGGGATGTATATGTAACTGTACCTGTTTAGGTTGCAACACTTTGATGCTGTGCAACGTTGCGATGCCCTGGTTGTTGACACGCAGTGTTAGCCTGCCAGTCATCTCCGCTGTGGTTGCTGTCGCGGATTTCAGTTCTTTCTTCGCTCCACGGCCCATCTAGAGGCAAGTATTACTTATTGCAACGTAACGTAGGTAACGTAATTTAGAAAACCGGAGATTTTACAGCACCGAATCATTTTAAAACTATCCTAGGTGTCATTTGTAAGATTCTATATATTTATACCGTAATTTTAAAATTAGGAATTATGATTTAGAGAATTTCGCCCTAGATATAGCTAACTATATATATCTAGGGCGAAATTCTCTAAATCATAGTGAAAAACTAAACCAATGTGTACCTACTACCTAGTTCAAAATGAAGCCTAAAAAGTAAACATACAGATAGACGAAAAGCGACTTCATTTTTGTCTCCATTGAGTAGCTACAACTAGGTCCTTATCAACCACTCAGATTAAATTTGGCTTGCTGATTCAGATACCTACCTTTCTCGAATACAATTTATCTGATGTGATAACATGATATTATCAATTTGTTGTTATTAAAACTAGACTTTTGATAGACCACAGTGTGATTCGTGTACAAATCTAGGAATATATTATATCTACTTATAATATTGTTTAAAATTACCTCTTTCTCCACTCGCAGTATTAAGGGTCCAACTGTGAAATCGCTTTTAATAGTTGTGAGATCCGACATAATATTGACAGCAACGTCTCCTGACCTTCTCAGTGTTGACAGTCCGTACAATGTCCCTTTCGCCCTGGGCTTACTCTTTTGAGTCTTTGTCTTATTCTTAGTCTTGTTCTTGTTTGTCGACGGCTTGTTTGTTGCCGGTTTCTTCGTTGTTGTCTTGACAGGAGGCTTAGGTTTGGGCTTAGTTGTTTTAGTAGGTGTTTTCGTTGGCGTTTTTGTTGGCGTTTTTGTCGGAGGCTTAATCTTATTCGTCGTAGGCTTTGCCTTTTCTTTAACAGCTCTAGACTCCACAGCAGGTGTCTGTTCAACTACAGATTCTTTTCTATTTACTTCATTGACTTGAGGATGTTCTTCCTTTGTTGTCTCAGGGGTTTCAGACACCGCTTTCACTAAGTTTTTGTTAGCATCAGTACCACGACCGGCATTCTTCTTTTTGTTTGAACTTTTTCTAAAAAGTGAAAAATGGTAATATCTTATTTCAAAGAGAAATTGGTATTGTATAATCTACACCTACGTGATGGATAGCTTTCTGTATATAATTTCGAGTTTCACTTTAATACGAACTGTCTAGGTTTAGTTAAAATATTCAAAAGGTAAAATTAAATGTTATTTTTCCTGTTCTACTACTTAGCTACTCTATGTTTTTATTCATCATCATCGAGGCGAGTGAAATGTATGTATACAATAAGAATCTGTCTTTTACATTGTCCACCCCAATATCGGGTCGGCGTCCGATACCGATATCGGACAATGTGAAATCGTTTATTCTAATATTTTAGTTCTAAGTGTTTGTACAATTTTGGAATCAGAATCTCAGAACGAAAAATCTTACCTTTTGTTCGTTTTTGTCTTATTCTTCTTTGGTTTAGAGTTCTTTTTTGTAGCGTCTATCGGCTGCAGTTTTACATTGACCGGGTCGTATGACTTCTTCAAGATATCGTTCATCTTCTCCAGAATGTTATCGACGAACCTATTATACTTGACAATGTAGATCGCTGGCACGGGGACTGGCTTCTTTGGAGGCTCATCACTGAGAGCGCCTGTTACAAATGATGCCCATGTATATGAGTTTAAATTACCAGAAGCTAACAGACATTAATTTATAATATGCCCACCTAGTGCATCTATAGATGCAGACCTGCAAAGTGAGTGCCTCCTAAATACTTTCAAAAATGATGTTTATTGAAAATAGCTCTACTTTTGAATTGCTTTTCCCGGCTAATAGTTAGGCCGGATTCCAGTTGCATCGCAACATGCTAAAAATACTATCCGTGTAACCAATTTTTTGATAAATTTATTTTGTAGCCTATATACTATCCGCACACGAGCGGTGTTCCAGTTTTCAGCCGTACGTATTTTGGGCCGGCACGTGCAAGCGATTTTCGTCCTAAAAGCGATACACCGTGACCGCTAGAGTACAATTGTTTTTTTTTTTCTGATTAAATTGTTAATTTTAACTCCAATAATAATGCTTTGAAAACTTGTACCTACTTATAGGAAATAGGAAATAGAATATATTTTATATGTGTACCATACACATAGAAAATATATCATAGTATCTAACTGCCTATGTATTTAAATACATAAGCCTAGGTATTTAAATAAATAGCATGTGTAATATAGATAATAAAATAAATAATAAGTAATAATAATATCTTGAGACAATCCCCACACGGTCATCCGATCCCAAACTAGACAGAGCCTGTACTATGGAAACCAGACAACCGATACTAATACATTTATCCATGCTAATACTTATATAGGCTTTTTTTTGCACATACATACTTAGATTGATAAATAATATCCAGACACTTTGTGGGAATCGAACCCATGACCCATCGGGTAGCAGCCGGGGTGTCTAACCACTAGACCAACGGGCCTGTCAATATTTGATGGATATTATGGATGGATATATTTTTATATTTATATATAGGTATATAATATACTCTGTTTTTCTTTCTATGATCAAATTCTGGTAGGGTTCTTATTCTTTATTGCACACACTAATATTACACATTATTATAAAGTAAAGAAAATGGTATGGTTCACGGCCGTCACTCCTGTGTTAATTTTATTGTTCCGAACTTGATCTTGTAAAGAGAACAGGGTAGGTATATACATCTAAAAAGATCCATCTGTATGTACTATTATATATCTTATAATTATTTTCCCTATGCAAGATATTTTGAACTCAGTCTCGAAAACTACTTATAAATATCAATTCCGTATTTAATCATAGGCAGTCTCATTAATAAATCATTTCTCTTTTTGACTTGTAATATCACTTCTAGAATACTCGTAAAAAGTTGTATCATGTCTCCATATGATTATCGACCAATACGCTCAATAATTATTCAGTTGGGTAGCACAACTAATTCTAGCCACGTTACATTGGCACGCGAGCTAACTGTACCGGTCTCTCGCAGCCCCTGTAGAATTCTAAATGGCATTCACAATTAATACGCCCAGTCAACGGTGGATTTTCTATTTTCCACACGTAAAAGAAACTGCGATCCGTGACACGTACATTCGAAGAAATCTGACACATATACATCGATATGGCCTGCATTACCACATTAAAATGTAGGTATCTAATCATATACTTTTCAACCGGCGCAGAGATATTTGAGTTGTTAATAAGATTGATTATATCATTACGTATATCGTTATTTGTTGTGATGGACTTGATTACACAATTTGGCGATTAGACTATCTATCTAATTTCACTTATAATTTAAATAATTCTTAAAAGTTTTAGTAGGTTTATTTCCGTAAAAGAGGCGGATATAGTCTCAATGTTTGTGTATGAGTTATCGTGTGACCACGACGAACGAGTTCCATTTGGGTCGCTTATGACTCTTTGCGACACTCCCAGCATTTCACGACGGCAAACATTTAAAAATTTCTCTTTTCGCATCTCATTATGTTGTTTTCACTGTGCCGGACATTCGGCATGCAAATTTTGCGGCCAGTTTCGTCATTAAGTGAGAGTAAACTTTGTGTTCGATTTACATTCTATCGATTGTTTCCAAAGAAAATTTTGAGATTCGTCAAGGTTGTTCCTGGACGCTGCCGGAGCAAGGTCAAAGAAAGTGTCAAGGTTGTAGAAGAAATCGGACGGGTTCATCGTACGAGCTACATTGGAAAAGTAAGCGGCACTGGACGTGCCGCTGCCGGCGACCTCATAACATACATACTCGTATACGCCGAACTAGTTCGTGAGCCCACCAACCGGTGCTATCTTAGTCTGGACAACAGCCGCGTTTCTACTAGATCTCTATCACTGACAGATCGCCACTATCTTTAATTGAAATCTCGTTCATTTTCGAGCTATATATAGATCAATTAATCGTAGATAAGGATGCGGGAAGCGGATATTATTTAGGAGAAAGGATGGTTTGTGCGTTATACTACATAGATAAATCGGTCAAAAGGCTAGTCAATCATTATTACTATTTAATATCTATATACAATACTGTTATGTAAATATACTACAGAGAAATAAATTGGGAGGTATATATGCATACTATTATTGAAACATAATAAATTCATGATCATACACAATAGTTATGGGCAGGGATATAGGGAGTATAAATACCTGAGGCTGACTAGTATACATTTTATTGTTACAAATTAAATTAATATAACTAGATAATGTCACTTGATTAGCGGACAATGAGATCGAAAGAGGCAACTAGTTTTCTGACCGATGTATGATTTTAACCCAAAAAATAAAAGTATTTTCCGAACTACGCACAAATCATTGTGAAGGTATAAAATTAAAAAAATATCACACATCAAATTAGAACAACAGATTTATTTCAAATAAATTGCCACGAGACCAGTGTGACATAATCTAGACATTAATTTAACTTTCTCGGTTCCATACTTACACTTTCACACATCAAACACGCTCACATAATAAATTAAATAAATTAAATAGAATAAATAAATAGTCAATAAATAGCTAAGCTAAAGGAGAGGACCGTGGAGGTCCCTCAGGTGGATGAGTGGCGTGGCTCGCGCGGAACTTAGCACCACCTGAACACTATCTGAACTTTTTGTGTTCAGGAACAGCTGCCGCAGCGGATGTCGCTTTGATTTTCTTAACTTTACCGAGGTGGTTGGCTTTTTTCCCAGACTTTTTCGCATACGGCACTACGCTCGCCTTCAATTTTTTAGACTCACGTGAGTGCTTTACGGAGATGTTCCTGCCGAGGGCATCGGTGATGTCGTCATCGTCATCATCGTCCTCTTCCTCGTCATCGTCGTCTTCATCATCATCTTCTTCAGGGTCAAGAGCATCAGTAATATCGTCTTCTTCCTCGTCATCGTCGTCTTCTGCTTCCGCCTCGGCCTCAGGCTCCGGGGCTACTTCCGCGCTTGCGGCTGCGGCTTCTACTTCCGCACTTGCGGGTTCTTTCTGTCCGGCTTCGGGCTCTTCGCCTTCTGCGGCTAATTCGCCCTCCGCAGCTTCAGTTTCTTCGACGGAAGACGCGATTTCATCGACGGACGCAACGACAGGCGCGGCCGGTGCGGCGGCTACTGTATCTGCGGCAGCGACAACTGGCTGCACTGCTGCGGCGGCAGGCTCATCGTCGTCATCATCTTCGTCTCCTGTAAGGTTTACTTCATTACATTGCGAGTACGTACATATAATTAGAAACCTAAAATGTATCCATTAATTTACTTGCCTCCAAGGATGTCGTCGAAGAATCTTTCCAAGTAGTCATCTTCTTCATCATCTTCCGACTCGTCATCATCGTCGTCGTCATCATCGTCGTCATCATCATCGTCATCTGCGACAAATAAAAAAATAAATAAATGATGTGCCTACCAAATTTATAATCGATTATCCATATTTAGGCACGCATTATGGGCCCATCGTGCATCGGTCTACATTAATATTACACCTGTATTGTATTGCTTCGTACTAATACGTTAATATCTATACCTTACTACAGATTAACTGTTAAACAAACAGTTAAACAGACGCGCGCCGGCGACTCTCGGTGCGTGACGTCCTGAGCGAGGCCTTCACGGCTAGAAAGCAGGAGCAATTTCTCTGATTGAGTGTTTCTGGGTGAATTCATTATTAATTGAGAGCGCCAGCCATGCTGTGCTACTCACATGCCGCATTTTCTCCACCGCGTTCTTGTTCTAAGGAATTTTTATGGATCGCTTTTGCCGTTTTATATGCGTGTAACATAGAATGTTCCTAAGAATGTTCTTATTTTTCTACTTTTTATCTACATATTTAATTGTTATAAGTAATACAAAACATGAACTATCCTACTTATTCCATGCTATTTCTAATTGGAATAGTAAACAAAAACGTTGAATATATGTTATGGAGATGACAAAATGAATAAAATATAGGTAAGTATACCTAAATTCTATAACATGAATGTCACAAAAATTCGTATTAATTTGTCAATAATGTAATTGAGTTTTAACTAAATATTTGTGCCCATTTAATATATTAGTCATATAAGTGATGTATGAGGTAATATTATTTAGATATATTATTATAAACAATTCAACAGCTTATTTACGCGTGCGTTGGTAATTATTTTGAAAAGTTTTATGCAGGTTTATATTACGGAGTAAGTTCTCGTTTGGGTGATTTGACATCTAATTAGATCGACTAGGTCTAAAGTCCAATGTTATTTTCTGATTATTATTATAAAAGCGCTAAAAATAAATTTGTAAATTATTTTACCGTGTTCACTATTAATGCAATTAGGTATTTCCTAAAACGGTAAAAAATGAAAACTGTCACAAACTAGCATAAGCGCTTAAAAAATCGGCTTTTCACGGAATATCACTTAAATCGCATCATCGATATCTGTTTATTTTATTAATTCTATAAATTCGTGCTCATGATTCATATAATTTGGTTCAACGGCTACTTTTCATAAAATTGTATTATACTTATTCGAACTCACCACCAGTTAAGGCATCATCAAGGTCGACGTCGTCATCGTCGTCATCATCGTCGTCGTCCTCATCGTCATCATCAGTGGAGGCTGCGGGTGATGCAGCCGGCGCAGCCGCTGCTGCCTGTCTTCCCACACCCTTCTCCTCATTTTCGCGGGCGATAGGACCACCGCAAGCTGACAACACTAAGCAGCACAAAGCCGCTAACAAGAACAACGACCTCATCTCGTATCTGAAACAAACACACCGATTTAGTTTCGTCGCCGGGAGCATCGCGACCGCGACAGTGCCAGCCCCAACCCACCACTGTTGCTATCACGATATCACAACACTATCACGTCACAAGCACGTGCACTGGTGTCCTTGTCACTGCACCTTTTAATGAACTGTCACTGTTGAGTCCGTGTTGGCTCCAGCGGAAGAGGTTCCGCTCGCGTCCTTCTGTGCCGGTGTTTGGGACGCTATGGTCGAGCGTGGCGAACGGAAACGGTATAGCGGCGGCCTCTTCATGGCACACTCTTTTATAGAGTTACGTCACATACGCAGGGAAAGAAAGTAGTGATGGTAGCCGACGTCACAAAGACCAACAACGCGCAGACAAGCCAATATTTTTACCTATTCAGCTCGTACAAAGTAAAGTTGTGTATCTTAGTTCATTGTAGATAGCCAATTCTTGGTGGTGCAAAAAACCAAAAGCTTCTTAAATAATAAAAAGATTATTTAACACGCTGACATTTACTGGTGTCGAAATGATCTTCTTTATCTAAATAAAATTCTATTCATATGGGAATTAATTTCATATGGGAATAAAATAATAGATCTACGGGGTGTAAGGGACATCGTACCGAAAACCGATACCAGGGATCCAGTACATGATTCTGAACATTACAGTGTTGAAATTTTTCATCGGCTTTTACATGAATTTCCAAAAAAAAATGCGGCTTTTTTTAATAAAATTAGGTTAACATCATTATTGGTATAACAATAAAGCCTAATTTTAATTTAATAACAATAAATTACTTATTTGTGCAAAATTAGCAATCATCAGCAGCCGAAAAGTCCACTGCTGATCAAAGGTCTCTCCCTTAGAAGGGAGGGGTTGCCATAATCTCCACGTTTGGCAGGCGGCTTGATTGGAATTAGCAGTGAAATTTGAAAAATAAATATTATTCCGCACGTATTCATTACATGCTCAAAAATTAACAAGTTAGTGATTTGTCATTTTCCATATAAATGGTTTCTGTAATGTTGTAACGGACAATATGAGAAATCTTAAAACATAGTTTTCGGTACGTAGTATGATTCGGTATGATTAATGGTTTCAAAAATATTTCATTTTCGCATTTCTTTCCTGCTATTCAGCTTGAAAAGTCGAGAAATCATTTTGCAATGTTACCAACAGACGTATTAGTCAACCATCCATTAATTTAAATAAGAAGAAATCACTTTGAATGAAAAAACATATTTTATTTATTCATCATAAGCTAGTGCTTGACTGCAGACCCACCTGATGGAAAGTGGCGACGCAATCGAAGATGGTAAAGCACACTAGCTTATTAAAAGCCTATTCACTCTAGCCTTGAAGAGACATGTTATAATATTTATCAATAATAGTGACTTACTATAAAATAAATTATGGTCAGTTTCGCATTCTTCACAATTATATAATCTTTGACCTTCTACGAGGGGTTGGACCTAAGTCCGACTGATTAATTTATTCAGCTTATTTACCAACCTGTGTCTCGCTAGAGAAATGTGCGACCACGGTGTATGGCGTGGTATCAGAATCTTAAACGTTTTAATCATTAGTATGAGGGAACTGGTCCCGTACTTTCACTCGAGGTTATGTGTGTAAACGCGCTTTAAGTGCCATCGATAACGTGACGTAAAATCAAAAACGTAGACCACCGATATGGACTTATCATAAGTTTCGCAATCTTACTTAAATGGTATTTATGTAGTTATTTTGTCGGACTTTCGCGGAGATAGCATCAATTTATTTTTTTCTAATCATTTCCGTTTATGCGTTTTCTAAAAAATACTACTTACTGGATTTAATGATTTCATAATTATGTTATGTAAAACTTTTTAACTGAAATCATTATTATTTAAATACTTATAAAAGTTTTTGACAAAGTGCCAGTATTTATGTACAAAAAAAAAACACCAAACAAAGAACCGCATTACCTACTCATAAATATCTGCATATTTTTAGCAATATAACAAACTTAGGTGGTAGGTAGCACTTAGGTACTAGGTAACATTTACACATTCTGATATTCTTTGGAACATAGTTTTGTACTACATTTAGTAAGTATACATTTTTCTATTTAGAACACAAGACGTCTTGGCTTGTATCGGGACTTTAGCTCAATTATTTATTTTTACAAGCACGTCAGTGATATTTTTGAGGTACCAAAAAGGCAGACCTAGAATTTGCGGGCTAAATCATACTTTCGAAATCATCACACACAGTCATTGTAAAAGATAAACATTGCCAGGTCGACTGGGCAAAGACCAGTCACGACTCACGACAAGTTTCATCTACACTGCTAGAAAGTTTAGGAAATTCTTAAAAAAATAAATATAGTGACATTATAATTGTAAAGCGGTATTATATAAAAATTGTGTAACTAACCACGCAGCAGTGTTGATTTTCCTCATGCCTATAAAAAGATGAAATCATACGTTGTGGGGGACTTTCTCTGTACATATCATCATCATCAGCGGCCGAAGGACGTCCACTGCTGAACAAAGGCCTTCCCCTTAGAAGAGAGGGGTTACCATATCCCAACGCTTGGCAGGCGTCTTGGGAATCGCAGTATAGGATTACCCTATAGAAAGACGCGGTTGCCCGTCTTCTTGTATTCCCTTAGTCGCCTTTTACGGACCCCCAACGGGGAAAGCTGGGAGGGTGCTATTCTGTACATATTTTTTTAACAGCTCGTGTTTTGGGCACTGACCTCTGTTCAAAAGGTAGGGACTTAGCCCATAGTCCACAACACTGGCCAAGTGCGGGTTGGCGGACTTTACGCGTCATTCAAAAGTTAGTTAGGCTTTCTCACACATTCAGGTTTCCTCACGATGTTTTCCTTTTAATTCCATCTAAGTAATGCGTCACCCATTTGGCCCCTTTCTTGCTACCCAAGAGGTTGTAGGTTCGATTTCCTTTTGTTGTAATCATAAACATGCCTGTTTGGTGTGTACTATTAATTAATACTAAACAAACACCTGGTGTAAAGCGATTTAGTATAGCTGTGAAATTATTATTCGTACAGTGACTCCTCTGTTGTCAATAAGCTAGTAAGTTATATACTTACTACCAAGCTTAATTGCAGTCTAGCACTAGTCTACACCTAGTACCTACGTAAAGAATCAGACCAACGGTTCTACTAATTAATGTTTTACTTTTAAGCAAGAACATGATAAATATGCTTATACCTATTCTTCTTCTCGTGTCGACAGTGCATACAAAAATAAATACAATATTAAGATCTTAAAGAGGCCACATCAATAGCATTCTGATTCATCATCATCAGCTGCAGTAAGACGTCCACTGCTGAACAAAGGCCTCCCCCTTAGAAGGGAGGGGTCTCCATAATCCCCATGTTTGACAGGCGGCTTGGGGATCGCAGTACATGTAGGTGGTAGGTAATCCAATAGAATGACGCTGCTGCCAGTCTTCTTGTTTTCTCTTAGTCGCCTCTTACGGACACTCAACGGGAGGAGATGGAAGGGTGTTAATATTACCTGGACACCCCACGGGAATCATTCTGATTAGCCTGAACCTAATCCTCTTTCCTGCAGCTAGTAGGACAGGCGGCGCAACTGGTAAGATGAGATATACTCGTAGTTTGTGTGGACGCACCACACTCGCCACATGCTCGCAACTGATGTTGGTGTCACTGTTACAAATGTAACAGTCAACCTATTTAGAAAGTGACCTATTAACGCTTTTCCATTAATACTCGTTATGAATGATAAGCTATACATATAATATTGGAAAATTCTGACAGATTTTCCATTATTATATATATAGCAATAAAAATTACCAAGGATATAAGGTAAGCAGTGTATAAATGTAATTGGCTAACGTATTGCTATTAGACAACTTGGTGTCACAGTTGTTAAAGCAGCGCTTCGGCCTCTGGCTTGGCTTGACTAAAAGGACTGTTTTTTTACGTGCCCTCCGAAGCACGGAGACGCTCGCTTCAAATGCCACTAAACGGTCACCCATCTAAGGACTGCCCTAATGTTGCTGAACGAACTTATCGTTTACCAAACATTGATTACAATTGGCTATAAACACGCTTTAAATTATCAAATTATGTTTTGTCTCTGGCTCATTAACAAAATAATCAGCGAGTGAACCCATACAGTTTGATGCCGCGACTTTGCTTCCGAAGGTAGAAAGGTCTAAACTCGTTTTTGGTATTGTAGGCATCCATAAATATTTGTATGCGCCTTGTGAATGGACCCCGAGGACTTTCTCTCGCTCCGACCGAGTGTCTAACGCTGGCGTGCATAGGTCGTGTGTGTACGCAGCTTATGCCACTGTTAGTAATGGCTTTAGGGTTTTCAATAGCACATTATATTTAAACTATTTCTGGGTGTTACAAATCTGGCCTAGTGCCTAGAAAATTTCAAAGTGAGACTAATATATCGAGTAGGGTATTTATAAGGGCTTCATTTGCACATTTCAAAGCAATATTTTAATAATATCTTGGGACAATTCACACACAGTCATCCGATCCCAAACTAGGCAGAGCCTGTACTATGGAAACCAGACAACTGATACTAATACTTATATACTTTTTTTTTTGTAAATACATACGTATATAGATAAACAACACCCAGACACTTGGCGGGAATCGAACCCACGACCCATCGGTTAGCAAGCAGGGTGTCTGACCACTAGACCAACGGGCCCGTCATATTTTATTATGGTTACGTGATTTATCACGTAGTTTTTGGCTTATAATATAATCAAAAATGTGAAAAAAATATACCTACTATTCCATTATCTCCGAAGTTTGTGGAGGTTAAAATATGAAATGACTTTCTATATCTAACAGGAAAAATAAAATTATGTTTCTAAGTTGTGCAGTTTTTTAATTATTCTAAAAAAACCTCGACAAACATACTTAGTTTTGCGGTTTGGTTTTTTGCTATCTAAGAGGACGAACAGTACCAAAAATAACTTTAATACGTTCAAAAAAGATATGAAACCCTCCATGCGGGAGTTCGACTCGCATTGCGCCATTTTTTTATACTGTACTTGCTATTTTAGTTTTTTCATTTCAAACCTACAAGTCATTTTCCTCAACAATCATACAAATGTTAAGCCTTACAAATTACGATACACGAATATTCAAATATTGAATCTGCATAAAATTTGCAATTTGTTACATTAAGTTACAACACACAGTATTTTTAGAAAATGTCTTCTTCATATTGCTAACTGCAACATTTTCGCACACTAGCACCAGCCACACGAACAGGTCCAAATATCAGCACTCGACATAAGGTCAATGCATGCACATGACACAGTTGATTCAACTATTTGTGTCAGTCGTCCTTCACTTCCTATGGAACTTGCACGTTCTTAAACATATCGTTAGATGGATATCGATACTTTGCATTCGATTAAAGCAGCATAGATTATTATAACTACATTTTAAACTGTTGTGAAGCCGGAAAACGTTTAGAAATGCAATGTATGTTCAATAGCAAATTTATTTGTATAGTTCGCTTGATATCGTACGTAACATCTTTTTTCATACATGTGTATGACATGATCGAGGTCAAAATAAATACAATCTAATGATTCTGCCAATCATCATGTTACGTTAAGTGAAACAACTTTTTTTACAAGTTCATGGTTACATGTTGTGCGGATTCACTTCACGCACTACATATATTATTAAATAACATTTGATGATATAAAAATACCAATATTAACTTCTAACTCTGGTTGTTTGTTAGTACAATATTTTCTGTACTTTACCTACTCATAATGTTTAGTAAGTTAGTTTTTACATTATGAGTAGTAGTATGGATGTAATATATTACATCATTATATTGTTGTTGTTGTTGTTTATCTGTGCGGTATTATCGGTAAAAAAAAGTCATCATTTGCTTTAAAGGAAGGTATAGAAATCTGCTGCTGATGGCTGCTGCTCGAGTCATCTCGTGCGCGGGTGCTGCTTGCGGTGACTGGTCCGACTACCTTTGGCGTTTTAGTTTGTTGTAACTTTAGTTTTTTTTTTCTTGTTTTATCTTTTGAATGGCAGGACACACTATCGCTGATGCTGATCCAATTGTATCTATCAAGACAAACACTGTTCCAAGTGTGGTGTTCCAAGCGGAAACTTATGCCATAATTGCCAGCATTAAAAAAATGCAAAGGAGAAATGTCAAAGGTAAAACCATTTATATTCTCAGTGACAGTCAGGCAGCTCTGAAGGCTCTAAACTCCTTCCGAGTGTTCAAGAAGGTGTTACAGGTTTGAATAACCTGGGAAGACAACAGCGTCAGCCTTATCTGGGTACCTGGACACGAAGGCGTCGAGGGTAATGAGAAGGCAGTCAGACTAGCGAGGGCCGGCTCACAGAGACATTTGGTTGGCCCCGAACCATTTGTAGGGATTCCGTATGGAACATATCACCAAGCATTATATGCACATGCTAGGAACGAACACACTCCAAAGCGTTCTCTAGCACAAGGGTGGACTGTGGTGTTAAATTATTAAACCTAAGCAGATCACAAATAAGGCACCTAATAGGTGCACTCACGGGACATTTTGGTACCAATGAGCACCTTCACAGAATGAGGCTAAGTACTGTCGATACTTGCAGATTCTGCGAAGGTGAAAAAGAGTCGATGCAACACATATTGTGCGGCTGCGACGCTCTTGCGAGACGTAGGTTGAGTCATCTGGGAGTGGCCTACCCCACACCAGATGATTATGTACAGCTCCAAGCTGGCGCAATCGTTGCGTACCTAAGGGAACTCTTCGGCACGTCAGCAACAAAGTAAGTGCTAGGGCATGCACAATGGATCCAACTGGGTCGAAGTGCGTTTTGGTGGTTACCGATCGGTGGTGGGCTCGATTTTATAACCACCAACAATAGAATAGAATAGAAGACAAACACTGTATAAAAAAGTGGAAAAATGACAAGCCCGCTGAGTTTCTTGTCGGATCTTCTCAGTTGATGGTAGTTTTAAAAAAATTGGCCAATCCCGCGAATAAGTCTTTTAAACAGCTGTCTCGCGGGGTCAATGAAGCTGTAATAGTAGGGGAGCCCTAGAAAATATTTCAGGATTCCTATCAAATATAAGAGCGTCCAACCGTTTATTTTCTTTTTGACAGCACCAATAGAACGTAACTGCGTCATGTTACGCAAAAGTTCACTTTTAAAAGTTCACTAGTTAGTAGTTTAGTTAAAGTGAACTTTTAAAAGTGAACTTTTGCGTAACATGACGCAGTTACGTTCTATTGGTGCTGTCAAAAAGAAAATAACGGTTGGACGCTCAATGTACAAAATCTATTAGGTCCCCATGATGCTTGAGTAAATCCTCATTCAGCATCATAAGCCATAAACCAAACCTTCATTTTTCATTGGTTATCTAGTTTGTAATTTTGGAGCCGATTAATTCCAATTATAATCGATATCGTCAGTCGATTTCACTTTATATTTTTTATGAGATATAATTGGCTTTATTTTCTCTGATATTACACTTTAATAGCTAATCTTAATATTTTTAACATGAGGTAACACGGCTATTGGTAATTTATTTAAAATGGATCGTTTTCTAATTGGGAAATTGATAATCATGTACTTAAATAAAAACCTTTTGTTTTTATGCTGTATCGAACATTATTTTTATCGGGAATTAAAGCGATTTACCATGTTTTATGAGTAATGTTCTAAAAATATATGTTTATATCCTGTATTTATAAATATAATAAAGTTGTGTCGATGCATTAGAATCATTGAAGATAGCAGCTTTGGCTACAGAATGCAGTATTAGGAGCATACAATAAAATCTACTTCTTTTTATTGTCTTACTGATGCAAAAACGTTCCATTGCTATTTTTTTTTATGAAAATCAATCGGTAATTGGAAGGATGCGAGATATAACTGCACTACTAGCATCATGCATAATTTTTGGTTGAACAAAATTGATTTCTATGACAAAAGACTTAGTCCCACCTAGTGCAATTACATCGATACTCGTCCGTTATATTAACGGGATAGCATTTCAGTTCGACGCTAATACGTACGATTGACCGAACGGCTGCGCGGACGCACCACGCCACCATAAACTCAGGTGGCCTACTAACGCGACCGGTTGCCGGCAAGTACTTTCTTTCGGGCGTTCTCACTTCCGCCTGGGCCGCGCGCTACCACGCAACCAGGACTCGTCTCGTCCATATAATGCTACACATAGTAGGCCCATGATATGCCGTCAAAGGATTGCCATTGATTTCTCTTAGAAGAAAACAAGTTAATAAAATTATTAAACCATATTGTGTTATAAAATTCTCACAGATACGTAATTTTGTTTATACGCGTACATAAAGAGACCGCTGTTTGTTTTCTAATTCTAAAGGTTTTATGACGTATTTTAATTTTCTGTATCAATTACAGAAACAAATGAGACGCTGTAATAAGTTGATAAAAATAATTTTTACAAAAAAAAGAACCGCCTTCAAAATGCAACTAAAAAGCTTGAAATAATTTCTAAGAATTAGTGGTTTTTACATCTACATTGTTGGACTTGGACTACAACATATTATAAATACATATTACTATCAAAGACGGCGCCAAACTGGAAAACAGTTAGGTACCTACTGCCATTGTAAGTATTTGCTAGACATTAGGCGCCGACTTCGATAGTAATATGTATTTATAATATGTTGTAGTCCAAGTCCAACAATGTAGATGTAAAAACCACTAATTCTTAGAAATTATTTCAAGCTTTTTAGTTGCATTTTGAAGGCGGTTCTTTTTTTTGTAAAAATTATTTTTATTTTATTCTTTTTAGTGGTTCCCTTGGTGAATTATTAGATTAAGTTATAACCACTTATATTTTATTCTGACAAACAGCCAGTTTATATTTATTTTAAAAACACCCACTACATAACACAACTATGGACCATCACTAAAATATAAGCTTAAGCAAAAATTTAAAAAATGTAGATGTGACAATATCTTAATAAACTAACCAATTGCCATAAACTGAAGATATCTAGGTGTTATACTCGTAGTTCTCGAGAACCATGGACTGCAAGCTCGGTGGGTCTACATTTATTTGTGCCGAGAATCCGTGTCCACCTTCTTGCTCCATCGTCAGACCCTGATCACTATTTTTCTAGCAACTACTCATCGAGAGCTACCCAACGAGCCCAAACTCGGCAGATCTACGTTTATTGGTGCAGTGATCCCGTGACGACCTTCTTGCTCCATCATCAGACCCTGATCTCCATTTTTCTAGCAACTACTCGTCGAGACCTATCCAACGAGTCCAAATTCGGTAGGTCTACGTTTGTTGGTGCCGAGATACCGTGACGACCTTCCTGCTCCATTATCAGACCTTGATCACCATTGTTCTAGCAACTACTCGTCGAGAGCTACCCAACGAACTCAAACTCGGTGGGTCTATGTTTATTGGTGCCGAGATCCCGTGACGACCTTCTTGCTCCATCATCAGACGCTGATCACCATTTTTCTAACAACTACTCATCGAGAGCTACTCAACGAGCCCAAACTCGGCGAATCTACGTTTATCTCGGCGGATCCCGTGACAACCGTCCTGCTCCACCATCAGACCCTGATCTCCATTTTTCTAACAACTACTCGTCGAGAACTATCCATCGAGACCAAATTCGGTAGTTCTACGTTTAGTAGGCACGGCTAGGATAGGATGGATTGTTAATTTTATTACAGAGTTCCGGTGGCCATCTATGGCATTCTTCATCAGATCCACTTCACCAAATGATACTTTCTGAATGAAAATGCTTGACTAGTTTCTAAAAATACCAAAAACGCTATATGTATGCCTATAATATTTAAGGAGTTCCCTCAGTTACTCATGGTTCCCATCATCAGAACTTGATTTTGAAAAAAATGGGACCAATCTGGAAGCATATCCTTTCAATTAAAAAAATAATTTTTCAAATCGGTTTGTAAACGACAGAGATATGAGGTAACAAACATAAAAAAAAAAAATAATAAAAAAAAACATACAACCGAATTGATAACCTCCTCCTTTTTTTGAAGTCGGTTAAAAAGTATAGTGAATGGTAGGAATTTTACGACAGTTAAAACAAAACAAATATTTTTAATACTTCTGATCTTGGTCTTGTATGAAAATATTTGACAATAACCATTTATTATAAATAAAGTGGATCTTAAAATAAAATATTTCACATATATATAATTTCTAAGAAAATGTGTGTAGATTATTTTGGGTTCGTGCTTTCGAATGTAAAAGTGAAATTGTTATATCGCCGAATATTAATTTAGAATTCCGATGATGTATTCACGTTTCACAATTTCACGATACGTATGCCACAATTACGTAATTATATCGATATTATTATAACAATTATGCTTTTACGTTTTACATATGTTTTAATAGTACGTAGTGTACATTTCTTCTCTTAAATACATATTTATGGTTGGTATGTATGGCTTAATTTGTTAATTAAAAGAGAGTTGAAGGAGATCGTTCCCAAGCACTGATGGATATAGGCAGCTCTAATGCGACGTCATATACTTGAATAGTATGCTCTTTATATCAAGTACTAAGCTGCCCCTCTTACTTTTTCGTTTAATCTAGGCTGAAGCCTTCCTACTCTACTCGTTTATATAACAATCATCATCATCATCATCATCATCATCATCAGCCGGAAGACGTCCACTGCTGAACATAGGCCACCCCCTTAGAACGCCACAATGAACGACAATTGGCTATTTGCATCCACCGGTTACCTGCGACGCGCACAATGTCGTCTGTCCACCTAGTGGGAGGCCTGCCTACGCTGCGTCTTCCGGTTCGTGGTCGCCACTCGAGAACATTTCTTCCCCAACGGTTATCGGTTCTTCGAGCGATGTAGCCTGCCCATTGCCACTTCAACTTGCAGATTCTGAGAGCTATGTCGGTGACCTTGGTTCTTCGGCGAATCTCCACATTTCGGATTCTGTCGCGCAAAGAAACTCCGAGCATAGCTCTCTCCATGGCTCGTTGTGTGACTCTGAACTTCTCTAAAAGGCCAGCCCTTAGAGACCACGTCTCAGTACCATATGTCATCACTGGTAACACACACTGGTTAAAAACCTTCGTCTTCAGGCACTGCGGTATTTCGGACGAGAAGACATCGCGTAGTTTCCCGAACGAGTTGGATTCTTCGGGCGACCTCTTTGTCGAAGTTGGACCGACCTAACTAGTAACAATACCACTAATTTATTAGCAATTTGACAACCTATAATAAGATATAGCTATAAAAGGGTGATAAAAGCGTCATAATAATATAATTCAAGTGACGCTTCATATTCATGATTGGTCTGCGATATAAAAGACTTCAACGCGCTATACTGATTTTATGTCTCTATAAGTAAGTAATTTTAGTCTTTGATATTTCTGTAACTCTCCAAGCTGTATCGATAAAATAAAAAGTGAAATAGATCTCTACAATTAAAATATAAAAATGTTCTTAGTTAGTATATATTTTAGGTATAATAGATCTACACACATCAAAAGTGTCTAGGGATCAACATATATTTTTGCAATAACTTTTCTCCTGATTGATATTAATTAAAATTTTCTTTAAGGATTCATCAAATAAAGTGTTTTCGTTTGTCACAGTAACGATAAACCAAGTCACCTTTGCATTAATAAAGAAATTTGCCATTTTCCTAATAAAGGGATTTTTGACATTTGAACCACTAACACAAAAGTTCGAAAAAAAGACTGAAATAACAGTTTTCTTTAAAATTTTATTGGGTAACTTAAACAATTAATAATCCGTGTTTCTACCGCGAACACTAACAACACAAGAACATTGGTTTGGCATACTCAAAATGAGTTCATCCAAATCACGCTGTGGAATGGCCGCCCATGTTCGTTGCAACAACAAAAAAAGGTCTTCTTGCGACTGGATACCCTCCATATTCGGCAGAGCTCTTCTCTGTAGCATATCCCATGCATGCTCAATCGGGTTCAAGTCTGGCGACTGAGCAGGCCAGGGCAGGACATTGATGTTAGCTGCGGCGAGAGTCTGTCTTACAACTCTTGCGGTGTGCGGTCGTGCATTATCATGCATTAACTGAAATAAGGGACCGATTTGCACTTGTAGAGGAACGATGACGTCTGATACAATCGTCTCAGCATAAATTTGAGCGTTGAGGTTGCCTCTGATCCAAATCAACTCAGTTCTTCCGCCGATCCAAATACCCGCCCATACCATGATGGTTCCACCACTATAAGGATGGACTTCCTGGCAGGATTTTAATCGCTGTTGGCGTCCAGGGGTTCTCCAGTGTCGTATACGTCTTGTATCCGGTCTCATACCAAAACGAGACTCATCAGAAAAGCACACGAAACGCCATTGTTCTTCTGCCCAATTTCTGTGTTCAAGAGCCCATTGATATCGAATCCTACGATTGTGCATTGCTATAGGTGGTACCCGTAGCGGTCTTCGGGAATGAAGGTTCACTTCATGCAAGCGGTTTCTGACTGTTTGGTCGCTAATTAAGTTCCCTGAAGAGTGATGAAGCCTCACGGCTAACATCATGGCAGTTATTGTTGGAGCTCTTCGAGTTAAGATTTGAATATATCGGTCTTGTCTCCGTGTGGTGCAGCGATACCGTCCTCCATGGCGCTCAGCCACGGTACCAGTGCTTCGGTAACGTGTCCAAAGTCGACTGATAACACTCTGACTTGTATTCAGAGCTAAAGCCACAGTACGTTGCCGGGAACCAGCTTCTATCATTCCCACGGCTCTGAGCATTTCTTCCCTGCTTAAATGACGTCGCCGCTCCATAATAACGTTGGTTTTAATCAGTAGTAGGGAAACAGTAGCACTAATAATGTCTTCAATGCGTTGTATGTTTTTATAGGGAAAATATTGACAGCTGATTTTCATCTTTTACTCGAATTTGATTCACAGTTCCTGATTCAAATTATGAAATGCACCAAAAAGGATCCATATAAATTTATAAAATCATAAATTTATTACAAAGCCACATCTCAATCTCAAGAATTCCGCTTAAAAATGCTTGATCCCTAGACACTTTTGATGTGTGTATTTTGTAATCAGTAAACGCACGCCATCTAACAGGAAAATGTGACAACATTTAAAAACCTCCCAACTTATGCTAGAAACTGTACAAACTGTAGAGCCACCTGCACCTACTACCTTAACAGTCAATAAGTTGATTTTATAAGAGACAGATGGCGCTATGCACACATTTATTTGGTGTACAATACAATACAAATATTCATTATTGTACACCAAAAGAGAAGATACAATTTAAAAGGAAAAGAAAATTGCAATGTGACAATAAAATTTAAGGTGGTCTTATCGCTAAACCGATCTCTTCCAGACAACCTTGGGGTACAGGACAGTACGTTGAAGGGCAGGTGTAATTACAACATAGGTATATATATATAAATAAAAAAAATATAATAACATAAAATTTATATTATAATATATAAATTAATAAATAATGAAATCCATGATGTAGCTCTATGACTTTATAAAAGTACTATTACATACTATAAATTAGAGAAATAATAAATTTACGGAAGAGAAAGATTGTAAGAGTTGTGTTTTAAATGATTCCAGATTCTGAGCTCGTCTTATATTCTGTGGCAAAGAATTCCACAGACGGCCAGCTTGAACAGTAGTGATTTCGTATATGCATGAGACGTATGAGAAGGTGTAACTATACGAAGCATAGAAGCAATTCGGAAGAAGTCCGAAGGGCGTGGTGTTGGGAAGTAAAAAACATAAAACACTCTTTTAAATAAAGTAGTGTCCTAGGATTGTAAAGAACAGTATAAAGCAAAGAGAGGATATGAGTATTCCGGCAAAGGCGAATAGGGAGCCACTTGAGTCTGTTACAGGAGCTATTGTATTTAAATAAAACAAAATTAATATGAAAAATACAATATTTTATTCAGATATTTTTTTTTAGTTTTATTTTATTTTGACACGCTTTATAAGGTACATCAACATTTATTTTAGCTGTTATTATTATCGATTTGAAATTTGGAATAGTTTTAAATATCGCTTACCGAAACTGATTACCCTTTGGGGACTGCCCGCGGGGTGTCTGGGTAAAAATAGCACGCACCCTTCTCCTCCAGTCCGGTGTTGTACGAGGTGACTAAGGGAAAACATGAAGACAAGCAGCGGTATCTTTCTGTTGGATTACCTTTGATGATAAACCAGAATATAAATGAAAAAAAAAACTACTTGTATTTTCTTTTCAATTGGGGCTGAAATAAAATAAAAGGAGCGTCGAAATATCAAAGTGAGACTACTATAAAAAGTGAGGTATCATATAACAGGGTTTCATCTGCATTTCAAAAGGGGTATGTTTATTTTCTTGAATTTATATTGATTTTAACATTTATTTTGTGTCGAGTAGTTTATGTGGTATAAGTTAATTACAAAAGTTAAATAAACAAAATACAGTAAGTACACTCCCCTTGTCTTCGAAGTTTCTGTAGGCATGTTTTTAATAAATAGGTACTTAATAATTTTTGTAAATATTATAGGAAAAAATATAACATGTTTTTGTAGAAAACATGAAAAATATAGCAAGCTAACTTTATACGTCCAAAGAAGGTACGAAACCGTCTGTGCGTTAATCCGAATCGCACGTGTCTAGACAAGCAGAACTTTTGTATGATATTAAGGCTCTTGCAGTATTTTAGACCAAAAAATCACGGCCACAATAAGTACGTACATTTCTTAGTACATACATTTATTTATCCTTGTTTGTTAGAACATATTTTTTACTAAACTCGTCATCAAAAATCCAAAATATGTTTTTACTCAATAATAATTACTACTTGACCGTCGTCCCACCTGGGGATTGATGCATCATCAAACAGACTTGGATGGCAAAACATCCTCGCTTAACAACACGAGAGCAAGGACCCTGTATCAAAGGAATGACAGCGCTGATAGGACGCATGGACTTGGTAATTCTTAGTAATTCGTAGTTCTTTTAATTTAATTTGTTAAAGGCTCCGTGCAAAAGAGAGATCATGCCTGTGCCTTACAAGAGTCTGTGTAGATATTTTAAAGACTAATTCCACGTCTTTAAAATGTCAAATATTTTATATAATGGAGCGGTTCATTTAAATATGTATATGATGGATTGAACTTTGTTCGACGTTAACAAGACACATTTAAAATAATTAAATATAATATATTTAAGTATGTAGTGTATCATTGTTTCACATTTTAACTACCCCACTTTCACTTTCCCACTTTTCAAAAAAGGAGGAAGTTCTTATTGAGACTGTATATAATTATATTTATTTATTATGATATGATTGCCTGGAAAAAATTGCGAAATATGCGATAAGGCCGCCCGTTGCACAAATGACTTTTTTCCTGTATAATTCATATACTTATGTGCTTTACATGATTTCACAGTAAACAGTATAATAATTTAGTGGAGCTAGTCGTCAGTAGTCTTCACAGGACTCGCGCTCAACGATTCCTAGAATAGAAATAAACGAAGCGAGCGACAGATACGTGGCCACGTACTCGGACACATAATTGCTGAACACTTCGAGTCATCACAGTACAAGCATCAGCGTCTACAATATCCAAATAATCGCGTTGATCAGTCTGTCCACGTGAGCATGCAACCTTTCCAAATACCTTATATGGTACACACATTTTAATCTTAATGCTTCGTCTAGCTTGAACCTGATCACCCACGTTTATTCAGTCGGCTGGGAAAATTAAACCGACAACAACGAAAAAGGAATACCGCAACCTGCGGAATGATCTAAGTCACATCACAAACAAGAAATGCTGTAAAGAGAGACACCAAATTTTTTCTATGTGTATTGTATAACATCCACAGAACAAGTCCGCACAATTGATGATATACATATGTACATGGTGAACAAACGTTGCCTAGTTGGCGCATGTGTTAAAAAAGACGACTTTTCAGGCTTTTGTATAATATTTTTTTCTTGCAGATCCACCAATGTAAGCTAGGCTTAACTTGGTCGACTCCTAGGAGGAGGGCGGCGGGGTTGCGACCCCCGTCCCGTGAGTATCGTGTCAGGTTCCCGGGGGGCTACAATGCGCCCCCCGGCGGCGGGCTCAAAGGCAAGGCACTGAGGGCCCCTGGTGCAGATCCCACCGGAGAGCCCTGGGGCCCTCATGTGCCGATGCGACAGCCGCGGGGGTTTTAGTGGGTAAGAATCCCACATACCCCGGTCGAGCCCCACAGCTCCCGGAGATGTTTAGAAGATTTCCCCCGCGTAATAAAAAGGCTTAACTTCGTCATATATGGCTTGCCTTGTAATAGGTACAAAATCATACACATAGGATCACTCCTACATCCTGTAATTTCAGTTTCCAATGAAATCTACCAGACAATACTGTCTCGTAGATCCCTTTAACCGTAAACTTAAATTCTTGGAGCACGCCATCAAAATTTCTTGATACTTCAAAGTTCGTAGAACGTATACATACTTTACCCACGAGTGTGCCTGTGTGTGAACTAGCAACAAGTTTATTCATACATATTTAGAGGAGTAAATATTAGCAATCGTAGTCATGTGACCGCCTATAGCACAATGACAGCCTTGACATTTTCCGATGAGGACGATGCTACGACCGGTTGAGCTTACCGCATACGAAACAGCCGTACAGTTCGTAATACATTGTTTTTAAAAAATACATTATTTATTTTACCGTTCTGATGGATTTCCAATTCTTTTGCTAAAAATATTGATTACTATCTATGCAATATTTTGCTGTAGAAGGTACATAGTTGATAAAATGTTTTAATATTATAAAATTATTACTAAATAGGCATGCAATGTAGAGATGAAACTAGTATTATTTACTTATGTCGATATTAGTGTATTATGGGATAATTTAGCAAGTATTACGAAACTCGCGTGAAAAGCTCTATCAGAACTGCTAAGCAACTATGTCCTTATTTTCTCAGGATATAATTCTTCTTTTTTTATTCCCACTCCCACCGAATCAGTGTTAACACGGTGCTGCATGACGTCACTTGCTCGTGAAGTCTACCATCTAGAACTTATAGTGAAGACTTTTCTATTCTTTTATTGTCGGCTATGAATGGGTCCAGTTGCCCCCGATCGCATGACCCCCTTGAGACTAATGTGCAAGCCTTAGCCTTTGACAGTAGCTGACATGTCAAAAAGTTCTCTAACGATTGCGCCCGTTTGCTGAACATAATTTGATGTACGATTCAAACTACGCCTTGCAAGAGTATCACAGTTACACGGTAATTATGTGTAACATTGATTATTTTTCACCTTCACACCTTAAATAGTAAATAAAGACTTTTAAATCTCTGAATCATAGCCAGTTGTAATCACTGTTGTTGTTGTTGTTGACGGGCCCGTTGGTCTAGTGGTCAGACACCCTGCCTGCTAACCGATGGGTCGTGGGTTCGATTCCCGCCAAGTGTCTGGGTGTTGTTTATCTATTTAAGTGTGTATTTACAAAAAAAAAAGTATATAAGTATTAGTACCAGTTGTTTGATTTCCATAGTACAGGCTCTGCCTAGTTTGGGATCGGATGACCGTGTGTGGATTGTCCCAAGATATTTATATTTATTTACTGTTCGGATAAGCAACTTCAGACAAGGTCAGTCCTTAGATGGGTGATCGTTTAGTGTCATTTGAGCTGAACGTCTCTGTGCTTCGGAGAGCACGTAAAATTCGTGGCATATAGAGAGCAGTCGTTAGGCCAAGTCAGAGGCCGACGTGATCAACTCTGACACCGAGTTGGCCACCAACCATACGACAATCATCATCATCATCAGCAGCAGCCAAAAGTCGTCCACTGCTGAACAAAGGCCTCCCCCTTAGAAGGGAGGGATTGCCATAATCCCCGCGTTTGGCACACGTCTTGGGGATCGCAGAATAGGTGGTAGGTAATACAATAGAAAGACGCTGCTGCCCGGCTTCTTGATTTCCCTTAGTCGCCTTGTGGCACCTAGGCGCACTATGTCTGTGTCGCAAGAGTGCGTTACTGTATGGTTCACTCTCTGGGCTATGGAAGAGAAAAGATTGTCACCGTGGTCGACATTGTTTATTGTTTATTAGTTTATTGTTATCCCACAGCATATACATAAAAAGAACACAGAAAAGTACATTTAAAAACTGGCCCGATATACATGCCACTTACGGGTTACACAGCTTACATAATAAGTAGGTAGACAACACAATGTGCATGTTATTACAAAAAAAAACGAAGAATTTGTGAAGTAAAATTTGATTGCATTGAATATAATAAAAATTTAATGTATTCTAAAATTAAATAATTATGTTCTGTAAGTATGTAAAAGTTAAAAATTAAAATTTATTTGAGTATTCAAGAAGAAATACCTAACTAAATAAAATGTGATAAATAAATAATTAATTAAGGCGAAATTAAAAGTTGAAATACACAATTAAAATTAGTAATTCATTAACAATTAAAGTTCTAAATTTAAATTTAAATTTAAAATAACAAAAAAAAAACATTTCATAAATTATAAATAATAATAAATAAAGCAACATATAAGCAATAAAGCGACATTAGACATAGACACTAACGCATTGTGACAAGCCACGGCCTCTTACAGACACCCAACCGGATATGGGAGGGTGCTATTCTTACCGGGACACGTGCAAAATAACAATAAATAAAGCAGACAGCAGCACCTAGTAATCGACCGTGGTTCTATGTTTGCTATCGTGATCCGCAGCCACATCCACGGTGCTCCGCGGCGGAATCGTCTCAAATTGC
The DNA here is from genome assembly GCA_911728495.1 of Furcula furcula. NCBI lineage: Eukaryota > Metazoa > Arthropoda > Insecta > Lepidoptera > Notodontidae > Furcula > Furcula furcula. Next base: position 11,364,424 of record OU452250.1, read on the forward strand.
CCACGAACGACCAAACGTCTCTGCAATTAGCTACACACCTCAGCCTCCATGCAGTAATCGTTGTACGCAATCAACCATATTTTCCTTTGTCTCTAATAAGCAATCCGCATGTAATTGATCCGCATCTTTACAAATATTTACTAACGATTCTCTGAAATGAGCTTTTGAAGGTTGATAAGCTATTGTATTTACCTATTTAAATGAGTAAGACATGATGAGCAAATATTGTTGTATTGTATTGACGGGCCTGTTGGTCTAGTGGTTAGACACCCTGGCTGCTACCCAATAGGTTGTAGGTTCGATTCACGTCAAGTGTTTCGGTGTTACTTATTTATTTCAGTATGTATTTACAAAAAAGTATAGTATATAAGTATTAGTATCAGTTATCTGGTTTCCATAGTACAGACTCTGCCTAGTTTGGGATCCAATGACGGTGTGTGGATTGAGCCAGAATATTATTGTGTTGTTTTTTTAAATACGAAATAAACGAGGTACCTATGCTATGAAGCATTACTAACATTAGAGATGCTGCCAATTATTCAAAAATAGTCAATAATTTGAAAATTTACAGAATCCATAATGTCTTTTATTTACGCAAGCACTACACATTGAAATAAAACCACTTTTACGGATTATATCGCGGTTACAGAATCCAGCTCCACTTAAGACAAAGAATTTTAGAATAGATTTAGTCAGCACCAAGTTATAATTATAGTTGGCATTTAGATTTAAAATAATTGATATAATCCAATCAAAACTAAATATAGTCGCTTATATTAATAAAACTAAAACGATATAATAATTAATGTCCAATTTATTTACATATATAAAAAAATAACCAAATTGAACAAATATGTATAATTAAAAAACCAAATATGTCTCGTGATTAGATCCTTCAAAACTGGTTAGTTGACCCCAGGACCGTTCATGACGGATGTCGGAGATGCTAGCCGCTGTAATGTGATCAACGCGATGCTGCCTACGTCACATTATCTCAATAGTCCACGCATACACTGTACATCCTGTTTGTCAAGTAACCACGCATTAAAAAATAAAAAGAAACCTCAAAAAATATAAATAACAAGTGGGCGTGGAGTCTTTATCCATATGTTGTCAGTAGGATCTCATTCACTCATTAAACGGATGTAATAATGCTAAGTTTTACTATATCCATCTAAGACAAACTTTACCCGATTTCTATATACAATTTTAACGATTTGTAAAACCATGTAATAATTATTTCCCTTCTATATAAAAATATCTTAAGTGCAAAAAGCAACAACACACGTAACTAACGTGTTTTATATTGAAACAATAATAAAAATAATAATTGTAATGATAAAAGTTTTGATAGTATAAATAAATATTTAAAAATAAATAAAATCTATTTTAATTTGCTGTCCCACAGTTATTATCTATAATGATTGACTTAAAATTAAACAGTAAAATGAAGAATTGCGTTTTAACAATCAAAATAAGAATACAAACAATTACAACAGTAGTTAATTAAAAAACGAAAAATAATAAATAAACTACTTATTGTAATATAATATGATAGACTATAATAGATCCAACCGTTTATTTTCTTTTTGACAGCACCAATAGAACGTAACTGCGTCATGTTACGCAAAAGTTCACTTTTAAAAGTTCACTTACAGTGAAGTTCACTTTTAAAAGTTCACTTTAAGTGAACTTTTAAAAGTGAACTTTTACGTAACATGACGCAGTTACGTTCTATTGGTGCTGTCATAAACTATTTTGTAAAAAATAAAAACCGACTTCAAAGTTAATTATCTAATAAACTAGTTTTGAAAAAATAAAAACCGACTTCAAAGTAAACTCAAACTCAAACTCAAAAATAGTTTATTTCAAATAGGCTTAACGCTAGCACTTTTGAAAGGTCATGTATTTTTTTTTTAAATCTACCACCGGATCGCAACGCGGCCTCAACTGAGAAGATCCGGCAAGAAACTCAGCGGGCTTGTCATTTTATCACATTTTTTTTTAAACAGTTTGTCATGTTACAACTAGATCAGAGCGACAATGTGTCTTGCCGTTCAAAAGATCAAATAATACCGAAAAAAAATAATAAAATACGACGAAAGTAGGTACAACTAACTAAAAAGCCAAAGGGATAGTAGTCGGACCAGTCCCCCCAAGCAGCACCCGCGCACGAGTTGACTCGAGCAGCAGCCAATAAATAAATAAATTATCTAAAAAGCATAAAATAACGAAAATATATTTTAATATATTTTCGTTATAGCATAGACCGAGCCGTAAATGATGTGCGAGCACCGACTTTAGTCGGTGCTAGCACATCATTTTAAACTAAGACTAGCACGAGCTGACACCGACTTCAATATATTTTCGTTATTTTATGCTTTTTAGATAATTAACTTTGAATCGGTTTTTTTTTAAATAGTTTAAATACCGTTTTTTTTTTTAAATAGTTTAAAAATTAAATAGTTAGTGACTTATTTTACCATGATAGGTACCAGCACTATCACGCAACTCGAAGGTCTACGTTACAGTAACATACTGAAAACGTAAAATCCGCGGACAAACCTACATACATACATACACTCATAAAATTTGGTAAATTAGAAGCCCACATAGACTAACATATATTAATATTACGCATTTTTATCAATATTACATACATACGCGACGAATAGAGAACCTTCTTTTTGAAGCCGGTTAAAAAAGAAAATAAACGGTTGGACGCTCTATAATACATACCTATTACCAAGAAATTCAAATTCAAATTCAAATATTTATTTATTTACCTGAATACAAAATATATAATCAGTTGAGGCTCTGTAGTCTGCGCTAGTTAATAAACTGTATTACAGACTACAGCGTCTTCCCCGTTCAACGTATAAATTATTCTTGTAAATACATGTGTAAGAATTAAGTAAATTAAATTATAAGTATATAATTAACTAATTTCAAAATTATCTTAATTGTGTGTGTGCGTGTGTGTGTGCGTGTGTTTGTGTTTGTGTGTGCGCTTGCGCGTGCGTGTGTATGTGTGCGAGAGACAGTGTATGAGTCAATTGCGTATGTGGGATAATTGTGGGCGGCTGTAATGGCAAATTATACTATTTGTACATAATGAAGTCAGCAATATCTAGTTAATGATGAATTAAGTCTTCAATTTGTTGGTAATCTAAATCTTGTAAATAAAATTTTAATTTGTTTTTCAGTGAGTGGTAACTAAGATCTTTAATTTTTATTTTATTGTTAATGATCTGGTATAGGAATGGTGCACTATAGACATATTGTCTGCTGGCAAATCTGGTCTTGCATCCAGATATAGGAAGTCTGTAAGTTCTTTTGGTACAGGGAGGAAAACTGGGAATGACAACGCGATGATATCTTCCCAGGCACTCCAGAATATACAATTTACGTATAGAAAGAACTTTAGATTTTTTGTACAGCTCAGTTGTTGAGAACCTGTATGGGAAGCGCACGTTGTGCTCGTTCTACAGTGAGAAGATGCGTTTTAGCAGCACCGCCCCATACACAAACGCAGTATCTCATTATACATTCTCCTATTGCCTTATAAATATTACCCAGAAGATTTACATTAACATAATCTCTCAGGTTTTTAAAAACGTATATAAGTTTTCTTATTCGTCCAGCTGTAAGAGTAATTTGAGGTGCCCAGCTTAATTTACTATCAATATATATCCCTAAGTATTTTATAGTTTGACAGCTCTCCAATTCAGGGCAGTTGCAAGCAGTAGTAGTTCTATTACATGGATATGTATGTAATCTTAAACGATAAAACCCAATTGGTTTAGATGCGTTTGTTTTGAAAAACGTCATATATTTGGTTTTTCCTGGATTTACTGTTAGCAAATTATCTTCCAGCCATGCTGTGATTTGTTTGAGTCCCTCTTCTGCACATCTTAGAACTGTATTCCAACCTCTATCACGAAAAAGTAATACCGTATCATCGGCAAACATTAGTAATTCCATCCTCGGAATATTTATATTGCATAGTTCATTTACATACAACAGGAACAATGTTGGACCCAAAGTACTGCCTTGCGGAACCCCGTAATTAAAAGTAGCACTGTCACTTAAATCGCCGTCAATACGAACCCTCTGCTGTCTATCATTTAAATAACTTCGAAACCAGTTTAATGAGCTACCCCTAATTCCTACATTTTCTAATCGGGCTAGCAGTATGGGAATAGAAACCGAATCGAAGGCTTTTTGTAGGTCTAAAAATACACCCACACATTGAAGCCCTTCATCCAAATACTTAGTTACAGATGAGGTAAGATGTAAAACGGCGTCTTCCGTCGATCTAGCACTACGAAAACCATATTGATTAGTCGAAAGCAGATTGTTTCTCTCCAAGTACGTTACAAGTCTCTTGTTAAATATCTTTTCTATGACCTTGGATAGGGTTGATAATAAGGAAATTGGTCTGTAGTTTGTTGGTAACTTTTTGTCTCCTGATTTATAAACAGGCGTAACTAGAGCTCTCTTAAATATTGTTGGAAAGATTCCCTGACTAAAGCTTATATTACACAGATGCGCTATTGGTTGGGCAAGTACATTACTATTGTCTTTTAGAATTTGGGTTGGAATATTATCATCTCCAGGAGCACTATTAGGTTTAAGGGTGTTAATTGTTGATATGACCTCATTCGAGTTGACTAAAAACATTGCAAATGAATTGACAGGAGGAGCGGAAGAACATTTACACTTTGATGCTAGCGTAATTTCTGACGTATTAAGACGAGTAAGAGTAGCACTCGCAAGACTTTTTCCTATACTAGTAAAGAAATTATTGACTTCGTTCAAGGTTTCAGTTTTAGATTTTGTGTTGATAAATAGTGCTTCTGCTTTTTCAGTAACAGGGTTGAGATTGCCTATGTCTTTTATTATTTTCCATGTCTTTTTACTATTTCCTGCATGCTTTATAAATTGCTTATCATAATATTGTTCTTTAAGAAAGTGAGAGATGATTCCCTCAGGTACGCAACGATTGCACCAGCCTGGAGCTGTACATAATCATCTGGTGTAGGATAGGCTACTCCCAGATGACCCAACCTACGTCTCGCAAGAGCGTCGCAGCCATACAATATGTGTCGCATTTACTCTTTTCCACCTTTACAAAATCTGCAAGTATCAGTAGTACTTAGCCTCATTCTGTGAAGGTGCTCATTGGTACCAAAATGTCCCGTGAGTGCACCTATTAGGTGCCTTATTAGTGATCTGCTTAAGTTTAATAATTTAACCCCACAGTCCACTCTTGTGCTAGAGAACGCTTTGGAGTGGTTTAGGCCTGACGCTGCCCTCCATTCCTTCATATGTTCGTTCCTAGCCTGTACTATATCATATCTACTTAAGAACTCATATAATAAAAGCGGGCTTTAACCACAATTTACAACTCAAGCAAGCTACATACAGTATTTTTTTACGCTCTAATAAAATCACTATTAATGTATTGAGAGTAGGTATTACGTCAAAAGTAATAGTAACACAAATATTAGTAGGTTGGTAATCAATTTCGAATGTGTACCTAATTTTCTAATATAAATTCAAGTGATGAGCATTCGCATGCCAGCACGTTAATTGCGCGGTTGTGAAATACATTTTATAATGTCAATAAAACTCGGTGGAAATACAAAATAGCTGGCAAGTGGCAACATAATGTTCGTAGCCCAGTTTACGGTGGGTTTTCGCAATGTATTGTGTACCCGCCTCCCGGGCTACGTCCCCCCTCCCCCCCTCCACCGCAGGTCGCGGCGGTCATGTGACTGCTACATACTCTTGCGCAGTTCATGTTCTTGCATTGCGGAAGAAACGGACTTTCTCCCTATAATTCTACGCATCAACGCCTCCCCACTCGGTTCGCGTCGAAAAAAGGGCGGTTATTTAAATTACACACAAATGTAATTCCAAACCTTTTATTAAATAAATGTAAAGAGTTCCCTATATTTCGTAAAAAATAGTTAAGTCACGTATGTTTTTAGAAAAAGTCGTTATTTAAATAAATTACCCAAAAAAAGTAATTCCTGCATAAAAAAAAACAAAGGACGTTTTGATCAAACGTTTCTGCATAGATACATAAATACCTACTACAGAAAATACCAAAAGCGTTAGATCATATCGAAACAACTGTATAGTCATGTGATGCAAATTTCCTACAGTCATGTGATTCAAAGTTCTGTGAATTAAGTTGGGCAATCGAAGAAAATCCACGGCCAACTTAGCAACGCTGTTTATGAAATAGATATTCAGTAGAAACGGCTTATTACTTCATTATTATTCCTTAGATAGCTAATTTGTTTCAAAGTATTTACGATTATTATATTATATTATATTATACGATTATTATTATTTTTGTAACATCATTGAGTCACTTAAACTCCAAATCGATCGAATTCTCTGAAGAGGTTAGACACGCTGGCTGTTACCAGATAGGACGTGGGTTAGATTCCCACCAAGTGTGTGTTTTATTATTTATTTATTTATTTTATAATTTTTGTACACACAATAGTATTACAGGAAAACGGAAATATAGGAAAGAATGGTACAAAGGCACAGCTTATTTCTAAAGAAATTTCTTCCAGCAGGCCTGCGAGTGGAAAGTTGAAAAAAAAAAGAAATGGGACGTAATGTGTTTATAAAATATAAATAACTAACAAAATAATTAATTTAAATACATTATTTAAATAAAATATATACACACATATATACATAATGTAGTAAACATGAATACATACTAATAAGTAAAATTACTAATACTATAGAATATACACTAATATACTATAGTATATATTTTATATATATACTAATATATAACTATAGTTATATATTAGTATATATATATAGTATATATGTTATCTATATAACTATGTATATACAAAAAAGAATTTAGGTATTAGTTGTCTGGTTTCCATATTACAGACTGCCTAGTTTAGGATCAGATGACCGTGTGTAGATTGTCCCAGAATATTATTATTATTATTAATTTAAGAATTAATATTATAATACATATACGGTACATATTTGAGTTGGTGGGCCCTGGAGTTCCTCAACGAGAAAGTTCTTTAAGAATTAAGCCGAAAACTGGCCTTCTCCTCGGCTCGCTATAACGATCTAACGAGGTATTGCAGCCAGCATTCGTGCCACAATCCCACGTGTCCAAAATGTTTTATTAAACGACTTCAAAAAAAGGAGGAGGTTCTCAATTCGTCTGTATATATTTTTTTTTTCTATGTATGTTCGCGCATAACTCTGGCAATTATGAACCGATCTGAAAAAATCTTTCTTCCATCCATTCTTTAATCCGTTAATTGGGTCCCATAAAAAAATTATTGCTTAGTAATAAGTAGTTCCTGAAAAAACAAGAATGGTGACTGCGCACTGAGACCTGCAAGAAAGCCTATATAGATGACGTTTTAGTCGCTCGGATTCGCTCGGTCGGACAAAAATAGTCATAACTCTGGCAAATATTTACCAATTTCAATGATTCTTTTTTTATTCGAAAGAAGAAACCACTGTATTGAATCTGTATGAATTTTATTACAACCGGATAAGAACTTCCTGGAGGACCATGAACGATGTGGAGGAATTTATCTGGTAAAAACCATAAAACTGATGTTCTCCATTACATTGCTCTGACAATTATGAACCGATTTCGATGATTCTTTTTTTATTCGAGAGAGTAAACTACTATGATGTTTTCATGCAAATTTCATTACGACCGGATATTTTTTTCTGAAGAAACATGAATTATGTAAAACTATGTAGACGATAATGTGATCATAACCTACCTAGATAATTTTACGGTTTTCGATGGTTCAATCTTTATATATGAAAATATCACTAAAAAGTTTAAAATAAAATCTTTTTTAAAAAAATTGAACCGACTTCAATATCACTGAAAAGTATAAAATAATTTAAATATTATTGAAGTTGGTGCCAAATATACACAGCAGGTACGCTAACACCAACTTCAATAATATTTAAATTATTTTATACTTTTCAGTGATATTGAAGTCGGTTCAATTTTTTTAAAAAGATTTTATTTTAAATTGTATTTTGTGTTAGTAGTTATATTATCTAACGAGGTATTGCAGCCAGCATTCGTGCCACAATCCCACGTGTCCAAAATGTTTTATTTTAAATTGTATTTTATGTTAGTAGTTATATTTATTATTATATTTCTAGATAAGTATTGTATTCAATATTATAATAAGTGCCTTTAAATATGTTAATTACAAAATGTGTTATATTAAGTAGTCCAAAAAGGATGATTCAATGCAATAAACATACTTCTCATATTACTGTTGCGTTTAATCAGCATCTCGTTAAATTTACACCTACAGTCATAATATGCTCGGGAATACCGTGTCATCTTATAGTAGAAGAATCCCAATATATTTAAAATCCCAATATATATACAATCCCAATATATTTAAAACAAATGATTGTATATTGAAATGAATTTCGACGGTTCGAATACTTTACAGCATTCATGGTCACGGGCGGACTGAGGTGGTAGCTGTCCAAATGTCATAGTTGTCTTAGGGTACCCTCAGGTCTTCTAATTATTATTGTTAGTCCGATCTCCGCAGAAAGAGCTTACAGTATCTTGAGGTCTTGCAGTGGAATGCTTGTCTTTGGATTTGACTATGTTTATCACCGGATCCCAAGCTGGTGGTAGCACCCAGCCATCTTCTCTATTGAAATTTGGATGCTTTTTAATTTCAATAGCCTCACGAATCATCCTTGGTAGGTAGCGCTGTTCTTTTGCGAGGATTTGTGGTTTGTCAAATCTAATATAATGGCGGGTGCGATCCTGAACATGTTCACAGACTGCAGACTTCGTATAGCGTCGATGTTTAACGTCAGCTATATGATCTTTTACCCGGGTTTCCCACCCGCCCCCGCACCCGCCATTATATTAGATTTGACAAACCACAAATCCTCGAACCTCGAACAGCGAGGATTTGTGGTTTGTCATTGTCCAGTAGTGGACGTCTTTGGTCTGATAATGATGATCAGCCATTGAAATCTCATCAAAGTTGCTTCATATATACTAGATAGGTAACATACAGAACCTCTTGTTTGAAGTCACTAATCAACTGGTCATAAATACCAGCAACCACAATTAGAAAAAAAAATTAAAAGTAAACTCATATTAATATTTCTCGGGTCATTGCACTGTATTCTGTGAGTTTACAAGTCAAATATACACGTACCTTTCCTAATAAAAAAAACTGATGGATATATTAAAATAAAACTATTAAAAATGCTTACTATTTGTTAAGATTAATTGAATGTAGAAAACATAGAGATAGATTCATTATCATCCATGAATTTATTATAAGCTCATTTTTCCTGATTTTTTATTATTTAACTTAATGGTATGCGAGACTTCCACTCGTACATACTTGACATTATTACTAGGTAACTGCCGAATCTACAAACCGCATTTAAAGTTAATGATCATTAATCCATTTTTAGAAATCGGATTATTTTGGCCCTTAAGCCCATTAATACTTAATACGCAGATAGTGAGTATAGATATCAATTATCTCGTGTTCATTAATCGAATTTAATCATAAATGGCTCCGAAAATCGAAATAAACAGATTTTAAGAAGTGACTTAATGAGAATTAAAGTTAGTAATTGGCGTTAGTGAGTGCGGCTGTTAGTCTCATTAGGGTTAACCGCAATTCTACCTGTAGTGACTACCACACTAACAGAAGAAATGGCGATAAACATTCCTGAATCGCGCTAGCAAACTTTCAACGCTACGTGGTTGGCCACAGTGAACGAGCGGTGACTTGAGCCTAGCGCGGGCGCGGCGGCGGGCGCGCAGGGTGGCCACAGTGACGCGCGGGCTGTTGTGGCGATAACACTTATTGCAGGTGTCGCAAACCTTTAATGAGGATTCTGTATTTTTTACTGGATAGGCCAATCCTGAGATGGGAGGCGTTGATCATAAGAGATGGTGTGCTGGGTGCGCACGAAATAACTAAAAACAGTTAAATGAATGGAGATTTTTAAAAAATATATATTAAGAGATGAAATTGTAGTCAATAAAGTTTATTTTATTTATTAAGGAACATCAACAATATACATATTATACACTTACAATTTCAAATGTCCAAAAAACCTTTTTTATACATGTATTTAAAGTTATTTAATAATAAAAAAATACTTAAAACGAGCGACAAGACCGAAATGGTTTGATACCTCGCCAGCCGCGCGATCGGTCGCTTGTTGGCTAGGCCCGCAGTGTGGCCAGAACGAGCGGATAGGAACGTTTGAAAAGTACGCCCGCTAACTCGCTCAAGCCGGTCGCGCTAGGCTCCCGCCTAAGTCACTTCAGTGTGGCCGCAAGCGGCGGTTTCATATGTTTGATATTTCGCGCCCGCCGCCGCCGCCGCGCTAGGCCTGCAGTGTGGCCGACCACTAAGTGTGATATAAAATAGAAGATCACTTTGATTACTGTTGTGGAGACTCTAGGCTAGCTAGCTAGTCCATGAGCTAGACTCTGACCACCGACCGGTCCTAATGGAACTAGGTCCCCCGCCCACTTCCTAGCCGGTCACTAGGACCGTTCTGGACTGGCACCAGCTAAACCCCTGATTAGCCGATGCCGACTCTCCCAATCTTGCCCGCTTCCCGGCGCAAATCTCGTCCCCTCAGGACACCGACCAAGCGATCGGCGCTTTCACCGATCATCTTAAATCGGCCATCAGCCAGTCCTCCCGGCAGGTTGAAGCGGACAACTTTTACGCTGTGCGCTTCAAGCTGCCCGATGACATTAAGGAATTAGTCCGCGCTAAAAACGCGGCTATTCGCGCATACGACTCCTACCCCACCGATGCCAACCGGGCCCGCATGCGTGCTTTGCAGAGGGACGTGAAGCGCAGCATCGCGGAACTCAGGGAGGCTCGATGGGGAGGGTTTCTCGAGGAGATCTCGCCGTCACACCAGGCTTACTGGCGGCTCGCGAGATCCCTCAATACCGACACAGTAGCTACCATGCTCCCCTTGACCCGCCCTTCAGGCGACCCACCCGCGTTCGAGGACGACGAGAAGGCTGAGGTTCTCGCTGACTCTAGAGAGTCAGTGCACACCCAGCTCCGCTCCCGTCGATCCGACGCACCTCGATCTCGTGGATAGGGAAGTAGAGCGCAGGTCCTCACTCCCTCCCACCGAATCCCTCTCCCCGGTCACGCAGACCGAGGTGGAAGACCTAATCAAAGGCCTTAAGCCGAAGAAAGCACCGGGCTCCGACGGCATCTCCAATCGCGTCCTCAAGGTTCTCCCTGTCCATCTGATATGTCTTTTAGTGACTATCTTCAACGCAGCCATGTTCCACTGCGTCTTTCCTGCTGAATGGAAAGACGCGGATGTAGTAGGTATCCCTAAGCCGGGTAAGCCTAGCAGCCCTGCGAGCTACCGGCCTATCAGTCTCCTAAAATCTCTCGGCAAACTCTATGAGCGCTTGCTACTAGCGAGACTCAAAGACTTTGTCATCTCTAATAATATCCTTATTGACGAGCAGTTTAGCTTTCGAACCAGACACTCTTGCGTCCACCAGGTGCACCGCCTCACGGAGCACATCCTGACCGAGCTCAACCAGCCCAAGCCCGTCTACACAGGCGCCCTATTCTTCGATGTTGCCAAGGCCTTCGACAAGGTCTGGCACAACGGCTTGATATCCTGACCCCATGACGGTCCTATTGGACCGGGATGCGCCGACCCCTCCCCGACAACCGTATGCTACACTAGCTATCAGACACCGGTCTCGCCGGCGAGGCCGAAGGGTCGTACGTATGCGACCTCAACGACGTGCATCACCCCACTAAGTTTCTTGCCGGTTCTTCTCAGTGGGGGCGCGTTGTCAATCGGTGGTAAACTCAGCCCTCTCTTAAGCGACAGCCCAAGCCGAGGCCGTGCCTCCCTGAGGTGCCCTTGAGCTCGTCGCTACTTCTGCCGTTAAGGCTAGAGCGCTTTAAGCGCTCACCTCCTATTGTCCGGTGAAGCTGTAATGGCCATCTGCGGCCAACAGCGTCAATCATACCCAAAAAAAAAAAAATCTGTTAGGGGTGCCCGCTAGCAACCAGGACCAAGCATATCACTTCGCACAGTCGGAGGATCCTCCCGTTTAGCTACAACACACACCTGATTCGCCATTCATGATGATAATAAATAAATGGCAAAGCAAAGGCAAAGGTGTGGTGAAATAAATGGCGAAGCTTATTATTGAACCAATCGCGCAACGCCGAAGCAGAGTAAAGAAACAGAGATCTTCCTTTATAATCACACATACTAAGACTAGTAAATTTCCGTTTTATCGTCTTATGAGACAGAAGACCGACACAGTTGGGGAGAGGTTAGGCGAAGGACCTACTTTTTAAAATCCCATCCGACGCATAGATGATCTTACTTTTCAGACAATCAGGTGATCTTTCTGCTTGCCAAAAATGAACAACCACACAAGGTTATTGCTACCCGCGAGTTTAGAACCCGTGACCTCCGGATTACACAGCAAGCGGTTTCCCGATGCACCACGGAAGCTCCTCAAAGGCTTCTCCTGAAATACTACTGGAATATATAATACTTGATGTACCCGCGATGTTTCCGGGTAAAAATAGCACCCACCCATCTCCGCCCGTTGAGTGTTCATAGGAGGCGACTAAGGGAAAAAAAGAAGACGGGCAGCAGCGTCTTTCTATTGAATTACCTACCAGCTATACTGCGATTCCCAAGACGCCTGCCAAGCGTGGGGATTATAGTAACCCCTCCATTCTAAGGGGGAGGCGTTGGTCAGCAGTGGACGTTTCCGGCTGATGATGATGATGTAATACTTACTAATTAACAAAAGGCAAAGAGAATTTCGCTAGTTCAAATTTACATAGAGACAGAGTGCAGTGTCTATCAAGCATCGCTGTTACATAAGTTAAAGACAATTTACTGCTGACAACAACCGGTTGGTAGATTGGACGTGTCATATTGCGAATCACAAGCTTCGTGGTAGGGTTAACACTATTTTTTTAGCATATTTCTTTAAGAGCATATTAATTTCACGGGGTTGTTGGTCTAGTGGTTACACATCCTGGCTGATAGCCTGGATTGGTGGGTTCCATCACTCAGGACAAACACTTGTGTGTATCAACATATCTGTCATATTATCCGACTGACCCAGATGAAGGACTATGTTTTTGGCGGGAGTATGATGTATGTATATTTCTTTGGCGCGTCCTTCAGCAAAAACGGCTTGAGTTTTGACTCATGCATGACATATCGTTTGAGTCGTCTTAAATGTGAAAATGAATTGGCTATATTTAAAAAAATACAAATGCCTGCTGTTTTTACTTTAAAAAATATCATTATGGATATCATAGAAAAGGTCTAAACGTGCCGGTTAAAAGTATTGTTCCTGGTAGTATTTATTAATCACAGAATCAAGAGCATGCATAGGTTATTTAGAATGTTTAGGTATACCGGTAACACATTCGTGTTTTGTGTGTGTAATGTGCCCCAAGACTCCCAAGGGGGGAGGGGGCGATGTTTAGCAGTGAACGTCTTCCAGCAGGTGATGATGGTAATGACAACCAATTACCAACTCAACGTCGAGAGTATCAATGTGTAGTTTTTATTTACGTCCAAAAGCTTCACGCATAGACAGACTATCTTACAGTTTTACTTCTATTCTTCTTTACTGTACACATACACACAAGAAAAAGATAAAATACAATGCATAAAAGAAGTGCAAAGGCGAGCGTAACTCATAATTGAGTTTTCTAACAGCAAACCCCAGAGTGGTAGAGGAAAAAAAGAATAAAGTGCAATCTTGCAATACAAAATAATAATGTGTCAAAACAAGCAAGTATTGATAACTCGGAGCCCGTTGGCTCGAATCGTATCAAGAAAAACCTCGCAAAAAAAATAGGCCGGGGCTCCGAAGGGTTAAAAAATCTGAATAGAAAAAAGTCGTAAAAGCTTGTAACATAATATTACGAGCTTTTGACACCCCTACAGTGTAAACGCCTGCGACCCACCGAATATATCACTTAAGCCGGTAGTGAGGCGGCTTTTATTATTATATTATTATATAGTTAACATACTTAAATAAAATACAGACATCAACACTACGTCACAGCTGTAGGACCAAATAGGTTCTAGATTAGTTCTAGATTAGTTCTAGTTCTAGAACCAGCTTGGCGCTAGTTATCATCTGGACCTTGTGTGACAGGAGCAGAACCATCTAGCTGGAATTGTTCTCCATCCAACGAATGGTACCCCAGAATGGTATGGTAGCTATTAACAATTCCATTGGTTTTTTTTTTGGGAATGATAGACGCTGTTGGCCGCAGATGGCCATTACAGCTTCACCGGACAATAAATTCCATTGACGAATTGTGATCTATTTCTATACAATTACATTGGAATATTTACTAGCAGCTAGGCCCTTTCTTTAAGTGATATAGGTATGTAGGTACCACCACAGTGACAGATATTTTGCCACAAAGCAACATTGTATAGACATCGCCGCAAGTCGGTATAAAGGGTTCTGTATCTGTAAAAATGTTAATTCTAACTAGTGTTTATTCTTATTAAACCATTTATTTTTTATCTTATTATTTCGATACTCGAAGCCGTTGAATGGTATCATGTTCCGTTATTAAGTGCTAGATAATTGATATCTCTAATCACTTACAGAGTATCTTCAGGCTTCAATATCGAAATAATCTGATTCCAAGAGCTGGATTAGTAGTAACGGTGGTTAATGTTAATTGGCGTTTGTAAGTGCGGCAGTAAGTATTTATTGTACGTATGTAATAATAGTAATACCTAGATGTTATCCAGTAACCGTTTTGTGTAGTCAATCTATAAGACAAAATTTTTGATATGAAACATATGTCAAAAATAGCATTTCGAGCGATTGGCCACCCACGTAAAAAGAATACTAAACAGATGGCAACCAAACTAGTGTAGGCAAAACGAAACGTGACCGCTAAAATACATACAAGAAAAAAAACGACATAACTGTCTATTTTTTTTAAAAACTAACGAACTAGTGATTCAGTCATTAGAATAAAGTTTAGTATTAAATAATTTCCGAAACTTCAGAAGTTATTATGTCCCTACATAACCAACCATAGTCAACCGGGCTATGAAAGATTTTTACCGAACTAAACCCCCATGACAGTCGCACCGGCACATAAGGCTCCCGGGCTCTCCGGCGGGATCTGCTCCAAGTGCTACTTAGTACCAAGCCTTCGAGCCCGCCAGGAGGGACTGGCATTATAATCCCTCTGAAACCGGTCACGGTGCTCACCGGTCCGCTGTACTACGGGGAGAAACAGACCGCGAGGAAACAAGACGCGCGTCGGGGCATCCGCCATAGAGTGCCGTAAATATAGGTAGTTTTACAGAGTTTTTTAAATATACACTATAACAGTCTCTGATATAAATAGACAGTCGTCACTCTACGGGTCAAGAGTCAAGCTACCACACTCATCCGGGTCAATGGACTTAAAAACAGAATGAAAAATGTCGTATCGGCATGTGAGGTATACGAGTATTTTTTTTTTACGTTATAAATTAAAACCAAAACCAGACTGACGGATGACGTAGACCTATGGGTCTGTATCATCGATATACTATACCAACAAGATTAGCTGTCACGAACAAAATGACATCGAAAATGTGGTCGCGGTTACAACTATACACGTACACGCAAAACAATAATATGTTCATTTAAAAAGATAACTTACATACTATAAAATAAGGTTCAATAATAATTGCAGACAATTGAGCGACAGCCGTCTCCGTAGCTCTTATTTAGCTCTTATTTTCGTGACCACTTTTCGGGTCGTGACAGCAAATCTTGTTGGTATAGTATATCGATGGTCTGTATGCATGAAATTTGGCATAGGATTTCCATGCTATAACGTAGGTGAGAGCACTAAGGGGTTTTTAAAATTTAAGGAACCGTGAACTTGACGGAATATCCCATACCTACGGCGCGGTGTACGCCTTGGGTGGGATGAGATGGTATTTTCCGTGGACATTTAGACTAGCGTGTGTCTAGCTTAAAATAAATATTAATTCATGTCATCAAAAAACTATTTAACCAATTTGATAGAACACTCGCTAAGATTCCATCTTGGATTTAAATAACGATGTCACGTGCTTACTTAATGGGTGATAAGAAAAAAAAAACATAATGTTGTCTTTTACTTGCGCTTTTTAGTTTGATTTAAAAAAAAAAAACATTGTAAAGAAATAGGTGGGTATCTCAGGTGGGTATACATGTGTTAGAGCAGACTACGAGTAACTTTTTTGAATCTTAGATTAGAGTTTATCATAATATATTCTTCTGTATATAATTATGTAAGTGTAACTTAGTCTTTTTGTTTTATAGGTACACTAGCAGTACCCGCGGCTTTGCACGCAGCCAGCAATTTTCATGAACTCAAGCCATGTTAGCCTCAATCAAGCAATGTTTGTCAAGCACTTTTTTCACGTACGAAAATCCCCATGGTCACCCACTCCACCACGGGAGTGGCAATGTAGGTTATGTACGACTCCAACTGAATCGAGACCTTCGGTGTTCACATACCGCTGTGTTGGCGGGCCCTGGGAATGGCCCCGTTTACTATTCAGAGTCCCAACAGCGGCGAGCTAGCCCATCCTCGTAGACCTGCCTGCCGATGTAAAAGGCCCGCAGATTCTCATCAGATGGCGTGCCGAGACACTTTAGCACGACATATTCAAGGGTGAACACAGGCAGCGGTTCCCCCCGTCCCTACTGTTTGCACATCCTAGCATGGGCGGGATAAGGTCGCGGTTGGTCCTTCATTGCGGATCACCGACGGGATCCCTCTCCTTGATCTGCTCTGCCACCACCTTCTGTGACATTAAACATTGGCGACCCTTTTTTTTTCCTTTAAAACCTCAAACCTTCAAACCTGTATATTGTGGAGGATCAACCAGGGTTTAAAAGATACTTACAGTCAGTAAGTCCAATCTATACTATAAAAAAACCCAATCTATACTATATTATAAAGAGGTAGGCCTTTTTCGCGTGGGTGACTCAACACCGCAGAGCCGAAACTACCAAAGCTAGGACTACAAAATTTGGACAGGAGGTTCATTTTATGGTTTAACCAATCAATAAGAAAGGATTTTTGGAAATTCGAACTCTAAGGGTGTGAAATAGGGGTTGAAAGTTTGTATGGGAAGGGTGTAAAAACATTGTCTTTTGACTTGAAATTTTTCACTTAGACTCTTTACCGAAAATAATAAAACACGTATGTCAGCATTTTTCATAATTCATCAGTTAAGGGTGTAATCTATACTTATAATAAAACTGTAACAGGTCCAATTCTGTACATTGAAGATATTTTGAAAATTATATTTAGAGGGCATTCTATAACCGATACTGAGGCCGAAAATGTAATTTTTTTAATTTTTGTCTGTCTGTCTGTCTGTCTGTCTGTCTGTCTGTCTGTCTGTCTGTCTGTATCACGGCTGAGCATCACGCCGAAACTACTGAATGGATTCAAATGAAACTTGGCATGATTTGAGATCTTACCACGAGGTAGGACATAGGATACTTTTTATCCCGTAATCTAGCACGGTTCTTTTGGGAGAGGGTATTAAAGTCAACATGGGTACTTGGTTATACGCTTGGTCCGATTTTATCAATTTTTCTTTATAATATAATAAATATCAGTAAGGTAACACTCTTAAAGAGTTGTTATCAAGGTTTTGTAATTGATCGGGTTAAGCAACGTCAGGTAAGGTCATAAAATAGATGGGTGACCGTTTAACGCCATTTGAACTAAACGGGTCCGTGCTTCGGAGAGCAAGTAAAAAGTGGGTCCCAGTATTTAACCGACTATAAAAAAGGAGGTTATGTATTCGATGCGAATATCTGTTATTAAAAGTTTAGTTAACGTAAAAATAGCGCAGGCGGAGCTGCGTGGGTCAGCTAGTATGAACTAAAAGAGGTAGGCCTTTTTCGCGTGACTGATTCATCAACGCAGAGCCGAAACTACCGAAGCTTAGACTGCAAAATTTGAACAGGAGGTTCATTTTATAGCCTAGGGAACCAATAAGAAAGAATTTTTGGAAAATCGAACTCTAAGGGTGTAAAATAAGGGTTAAAAGTTTGTATGGGGTGGGTGTAAAAACATTGTATTTTGACTTGAATTTGTGTACTTAGACTCTTTACTAAAAATAATCAAATACGTGTATCAGCATTTATCATAATTCGTTAGTTAAGGGTGTAAATAAAGTTAAATTATAAAGAGGTGGGGGCCTGCTTCGCGTGGGTGACTCAACACCGCAGAGACAAAACTGCCGACTACAAAATTTGGACAGGAGGTTCATTTTATGGATTAACCAATCAATAGGAAAGGATTTTTGGAAATTCGAACTCTAAGGGTGTGAAATAGGGGTTGAGAGTTTGTATGGGATGGGTTCAACAATGTCTTTTGACTTGAAATTTAGTAATTAGACTCTTTATCAAAAACTAGCTGACCCGCGCAGCTCCGCCCGCGCTTTTATTACAATTACAATTTATAATACAATTACAATTACAATTACAATTTGAATTAAAATTTGCTCCCCTTTCCTCCCCCCTCCCTTGATTTATTTCTCTCTCCATCTCTCTCTCACTTATAAGAAAAATCTAATTCTAATTCTCTCTTTTCTCTTTCCCCTTTCCCGCTTCGGTCCCCGTCACAGTCCCCCTCTTCCTCTCCCCGTTGTCCCCTCTCTGAACCCCGTCCCCCTCTCTCTTCTACCACCTTGCTGCCCCTCACTCTCCCCTTGTTCTACCTTAATCCCCCTATCCCTCATCCTATCACTCTCTCCTCGGATCCCCTCTCCCTCTCTTTCCTCTCTTGCACCCTCCTCTCGTTCTAAATATCCTCGTTAATCATGGTATCTGGTATCTGGGATTCTTACCCACTTAAACCCCTGCGGCTGTC
This sequence comes from Furcula furcula, assembly GCA_911728495.1. NCBI lineage: Eukaryota > Metazoa > Arthropoda > Insecta > Lepidoptera > Notodontidae > Furcula > Furcula furcula. The sequence goes on from OU452250.1 coordinate 11,383,422, forward strand.
GCATCGCCATATATGAGGGGAGACCTGGGCCCTCCAGTGGGATATGCACCAAATACCCCTCAGTGCGCATTATAGCCCCCGGGAACCTGGCACCATGATCACAGGGACGGGGCTTGCAACCCCGTCACCGTCCTCCTCGGAGTCGCCGCCGCGCGTCACCTATCTATGTAATGACCTTGGCTAACGTTGCTAAACCTAGCGGCATGAAATATACTTTACGATTTTATTCTCAGACCTACCCGATATGTACACAAAATTTCATACAAATCGATTCACCCATCTATTTAATGACCTAGCCTTATGTTGCTTAACCTTAACCTAGCGGTATGAACAACATTCACAGCTTTTTTGTCATTGGTGTATATATTAGTGAAGTTTATGTTATATTGAAGAAGGGACAAATTCATGCTAACAACAATTTATTAATAGTTAATTATTTATCATAAAAAGTAAAGGATAAAAAATGGTTATTGTGGGTTATCTCTAAGAGATAAACATATACCATCGCGGACTTTTTTGTAGGCCTTGTTAATATGTACAATACTGTAGTACATTATTTTGATCTATCTCGTAGGGTTCAGCCAGCGTTTGCAATGTAAGCGCAAAAAAATGTGCTTATTTACGACATCACATTAGAAACCTCAAAAATTATCAGTGTTTCTCTACTATATTATGCATGTATTATACATATAAACCTTCCTTAAGAAACACTCTATCTATTAATAAAAACCGCATCAAAATCCGTTGCGTAGTTTAAAAGATTTAAGCATACATAGGGACAGACAGACAGCGAGAGCGACTTTGTTTTATAATACACACATCAAAAGTGTCTAGGGATCAACATATATTTTTGCAATAACTTTTCTCCTGATTGATATTAATTAAAATTTTCTTTAAGGATTCATCAAATAAAGTGTTTTCGTTTGTCACAGTAACGATAAACCAAGTCACCTTTGCATTAATAAAGAAATTTGCCATTTTCCTAATAAAGGGATTTTTGACATTTGAACCACTAACACAAAAGTTCGAAAAAAAGACTGAAATAACAGTTTTCTTTAAAATTTTATTGGGTAACTTAAACAATTAATAATCCGTGTTTCTACCGCGAACACTAACAACACAAGAACATCGGTTTGGCATACTCAAAATGAGTTCATCCAAATCACGCTGTGGAATGGCCGCCCATGTTCGTTGCAACAACAAAAAAAGGTCTTCTTGCGACTGGATACCCTCCATATTCGGCAGAGCTCTTCTCTGTAGCATATCCCATGCATGCTCAATCGGGTTCAAGTCTGGCGACTGAGCAGGCCAGGGCAGGACATTGATGTTAGCTGCGGCGAGAGTCTGTCTTACAACTCTTGCGGTGTGCGGTCGTGCATTATCATGCATTAACTGAAATAAGGGACCGATTTGCACTTGTAGAGGAACGATGACGTCTGATACAATCGTCTCAGCATAAATTTGAGCGTTGAGGTTGCCTCTGATCCAAATCAACTCAGTTCTTCCGCCGATCCAAATACCCGCCCATACCATGATGGTTCCACCACTATAAGGATGGACTTCCTGGCAGGATTTTAATCGCTGTTGGCGTCCAGGGGTTCTCCAGTGTCGTATACGTCTTGTATCCGGTCTCATACCAAAACGAGACTCATCAGAAAAGCACACGAAACGCCATTGTTCTTCTGCCCAATTTCTGTGTTCAAGAGCCCATTGATATCGAATCCTACGATTGTGCATTGCTATAGGTGGTACCCGTAGCGGTCTTCGGGAATGAAGGTTCACTTCATGCAAGCGGTTTCTGACTGTTTGGTCGCTAATTAAGTTCCCTGAAGAGTGATGAAGCCTCACGGCTAACATCATGGCAGTTATTGTTGGAGCTCTTCGAGTTAAGATTTGAATATATCGGTCTTGTCTCCGTGTGGTGCAGCGATACCGTCCTCCATGGCGCTCAGCCACGGTACCAGTGCTTCGGTAACGTGTCCAAAGTCGACTGATAACACTCTGACTTGTATTCAGAGCTAAAGCCACAGTACGTTGCCGGGAACCAGCTTCTATCATTCCCACGGCTCTGAGCATTTCTTCCCTGCTTAAATGACGTCGCCGCTCCATAATAACGTTGGTTTTAATCAGTAGTAGGGAAACAGTAGCACTAATAATGTCTTCAATGCGTTGTATGTTTTTATAGGGAAAATATTGACAGCTGATTTTCATCTTTTACTCGAATTTGATTCACAGTTCCTGATTCAAATTATGAAATGCACCAAAAAGGATCCATATAAATTTATAAAATCATAAATTTATTACAAAGCCACATCTCAATCTCAAGAAATCCGCTTAAAAATGCTTGATCCCTAGACACTTTTGATGTGTGTATGTATAGATAGATAATAAGATACGTGTATCAGCGTTTTTCAGAATTAGTTAGTTAAGGTTGTAAAATAGAGGATGAAAGTTTGTATGGGATGGGTGTAAAAACATTGTCTTTTGACTTCAAATTTTGTAATTAGACTCTTTAATAAAAATAAAAAGATACGTGTATCAGCGTTCTTCAGATTTCGTCAGTTTATGGTGTAAAAAAGGGAATGAAATTTGTGTGTCAAAAAACATACTGTATCTATCTATTGACCTGCCCTACCGTGATGGTAGGGCAGGTCTCTATGAGCAGTATTATTATCATCTTACATGACATGAGGTAGAGACGTCAATATACATAGTCTATACCTCTGTCACTTTCTATCGAGAAAGTAAGGTGAAAATAATATTGTTTAGAGGTGATGGTACAGGGGCTGCAATTTAGCAAGCATACTATTTTAAAAGAATAATAAGACACGTATTTTTGTGTTTGTGAAAATTTATCACATAAGGGAATTAGATAAGATTTGAACCTTTGTATGGTGTTTTTTTTTGTTTATTGATTTGATATAAATGTATTAAATACATATGGACCACACATACTCTTACTTAAAAGCACCTTCATCTGAATTAAATTAAGGGATACGATTTATATTGTATGATAGGATAACAGCTAACAGTAATGGATATAAAATAATTGATACGGTTGTGGTGGATACGCGTGGTGTAGACACGGAAGACACAATTCATTAGAGTGTTCTAAACCAATAACAGTTTTTGATTTCTATCAATACGTCATGACTTCCACCTCATAGCCTCAAATTATAGGTAAGTTATCCAAATATTATAATTTGATAAGTAATTTTAATCCCCTTCACAAGTGTGCAATGGGATAAGATTACAGTTTAGATTATATAAAATAACTAGCTGACCCGCGCAGCTCCACCCGCGCTTTAATTACATTTTGCTCCCCTTTTCTCCCTACTCCCTTGATTTATCTCTCTCCATCTCTCTCTCTTATAAGAAAAATCGAATTCTATGCTCTTTCTCTCCCCTCCCGCTTCGGTCCCCTTCACACTTCCCCTCTTCCTCTCCCCGTTGTCCTCTCTGAACCCTCTCCCTCCTCTCTCTTCTCCCAACTTGCTCCCTCTCACTCCCCCCCCCTAGCTCCACCTAACTCCTCCGATCACTCACTCCATCACCCTCCCCTCTCCCTCTCTTGCACCCTCCTCTCGTTCTATATATCCTCGTCAATCATGCTATCAGCGGCATAAAATATACTTTACTAGCGACCCGCCCCGGCTTCGCACGGGTGTAATTGAGAAAAAAAAAGAAGTGAATAATTTAAAGTATAAGCCTTTGATTATAGAATTTCTTCATAAATAATGTTTGTAGCTGACTTTTCGTAACGCAATATGAACAAATTTTGTTTAGATAGACGCGTGAAAGGGCTACGTATAGCCACAGATTAATAAAGAAATAGCTGTCTGTCCACGGGTAAAGTACTCAACGCTTAGGTTTAAGCCTGCAACGTTGAATCTCTGAGCTTGTGATTTGTTAGTTGTATTTATAATTTTATTAGAAACTGCAGACGTGTACCGGTGCACAATTTGGGTGGATTAAGGACATGAACAGGACACCATTTCTTTAAAACCAATTAATGGAAGCAATACAGGCTTCCTTGTTCGGTTTCATCGTTAAGACGTAAACGGGGGTCAACCGGGGAATTCTTACCCACCAAAACCCCCGCGGCTATCACGTCGGCACATTAGAGGGCAGACCTGGGCTATCAGTCGGGATCTGCACCAGCTGATACCACTCAGTGCCTTGACTTTGAACCCGCCACCGGAGAGGCACATTATGGTAGCGTAGCTCTTTCTTTCCTCTTTTAGTTCTTTTTGATGCTTCTCTATCACTTCCTTGAGGTCCTCTACCTTTCTATTGCACTCAGCAATTAGAAGGGAGTGTTCCTCCAGTTTTTTGGGAAGACCCTCATTTTCGTTGGGTTCTCCACTTCACGGATTTTTTCCCTCTCTTTCTCGCTGTTCTCCTTTACGGTTCTTGTGAGCTCTGCTACTGTGGAGATCAATTGATCGAGTTTCTCCTTTTGTGGCTCCTGTGTCTCCTTTTCGTTTTCCTGTTTCCGTTTCCGTTCTATACTACCCCCTTTCCCGCCAAATGGTCTTCCTTCCTCGGCGTCTATCACCCGCTTATACGTCCGATTTTATTTCCGTTTTAAGGTTACGACTGTTTTGCATTTGTAACTTGGCCCTCTCGAAATACGCCTTTGCTTCCGCTGGCCTGTTGTCGAAGGTTTTATTCCATGGTGGTGATGAGATGGCGGGGGTGGCGGTCGTCGTGGTCGCAGTTGTTTTTGAAGGGCCGGGTTTTGGCCGCGCCGGCTCGGCGATGCCCCGAGGCCGTTCAGATAACTCGGTCTTGGACTCGAAGCTTCTCCAACCCGAGCCTGCGCGACCTATTTCCCCTCCGCTTCTTTACGGGACCCTGTTGATGGTCAACCGAGTATGTAGAATTCTTATACACTAAACCTCCAACAGCCGTGCAATCAGCACATAAGAACCCCTTCTTGGGCTATCCGGTGGGATCTGCACCATGATACCCTCAGTGGCTTGCCTTTGACCCCGCCACCGGGGGGCACAATAAAGCCGCCCGGGAACCTGTCACCGTGCTCACAGTTACAGGGGTCACGGGTGAAGCCTTCAATAGGCCCCCGGGACCCTGTTGGCGGTCAACCGGGTTATGTAGAATTCTTATACACTAAACCCCCAACGGCCGTTAAATCAGTACATAAGAAGGAGACCTGGGCTATACGGTGGGATCTGCACCAAGATCCCTCAGTGGCTTGCCTTTGAGCCCGCCACCGAGGGGCACAATAAAGCCACCCGGGAAACTATCATCCTGCTCAAAGATACGGGGATCGCGGGGGAAACCTCCAATAGGCCCCCAAGATCCTACGGACGATCGACTGCGGTATGTGTCCCCCACAGCTGGCCACACAAAAGAGGGGGGCTGCACCTACCCCTCAGTGCAAGGCAAGGGCCTTTGAAGCCGCTGCCGGGGGCGCATTATAGTCCCCCGGGAATCTGTCACCGTTGTCACAGTTAAGGGGGTGGTGGGGGAAACATCGAATATGTCCCCGGGATCCCGTGGAGAAGTCAACCTGGGTATTTGGGATTCTTAAGCACTAAAACTCCCGTGGTTGTCACATCGGCACGTGAGAGGGAAACCTGGGTTTTCGGGTGGGATCTGCACCAGGCGTCCCTCAGTGCCTGGCCTTTAAGTCCGCCGCCGGGGGGCAAGTATATTATATCCCAGATTTACCTTATATTATATGGATTGAATGATATATAGAATGAACTTCTCTAGTACTTGATTTTTAAGTTTGTACCTCTTTAGGTTTAGTCAACTTAAGCTAATTAAAGGAGTTGTTGCAAAATGGGCTAGGAATATGTACACCACTTCAAAAAATTGAGAAAAATCCATAGAATTCGGGAAAAATATAAATATTTCGTTTAAATTACTATTATTGTTGTAATTTTAATTATAATAATCATTTATTTTATATCTATATTCAACATGGCGTGCTAAGATGGCGTCTCACTGAAGTCACTAATGCCGAATTAAACTGTCAGCCAGCCAGCTGTCAATAGCTACTGCTGCTGTCACACTTGTCACAGTTGGTTGTGTGCGTGAATTATATGTGGTGAATTGATTATCATTGATATTTTAATTATTAGAATGATGTATGAGAAAACAGAAACAAAAATACAAAGAGTGCTGTAGTAAAAATACTTTTAACGCCATTGATAATAAAAATGACACATGACAGTGACACTTTTCCGCCATAACTGTTTTTTGATGTGTTGCAATTCTAAGTAAAAATTCTTAAGTTTTACAAGCAAATAAAGCCAAATTAAAGTAAATGGATAGTTAAAAACTGTTTTATGCGTGTTTCCCTATTTTAGAGTATAGTGTACAAATTCCTAGCCCAGGCTCCATACATTTTGGAACATCTCTTTTATTTACTTAGATAAAACTTCTAAATAAATTCAGTTAATATATAAACCTTCAGCGAAAATTTAAAAAAATAATAAAATAATCAAAAATAAAAAGTTTAAAAGTACACCAAAAAAATACCAAAGAGAGATATGAACCCATCCGGCTTCAAATCTCTCTTTGGGATTTTTTTCCTGCTGTGCTTAGAAGACGCTTCCGTAACCTCCAGACCACGGCTACTCTTATTCTATTATTGGAATTACTTGATCATATTCTTGTTATATGTCTGCTCAGTCCCTAATGCATATAGCGTGATATTGTACCTTATGCATTAACGTTAACCGTGTACAGTATCTAATTTATGTACTAAGCAAATCTAAGTGAGAATATTTGTACCGCCATCGGTTGAGTAATAATACTGCTTTTGAATCCTGTTAAGGGATAAATTTAAAAAAAGATCCCCTCAGTGGCTTGCCTTTGAGCCCGCTACCGGGGAGCACAATAAAAAAATTACCTGTCACCGTGCCCAAAGTTTCGGGGATCACGGGTAGACCTCCAATAGGCTCCCAGGATCCTGCGGGCGGTCGACTGCGGTGTGTAGGATTCTTACCCTCTTAACCCCCCACGGCTGTCCGCACAAAATATGGGGCTGCACAGGGTACCCCTCAGTGCAAAGCAAGGGCCTTTGAAACCGCTGCCGGGGGCGCGTTATAGCCCCCCGGGAATCTGTCACCGTTGTCACAGTTAAAGGGGTGGCGGGGGACACGTTTAATATGTCCCCGGGATCCTGTGCGGGATTCTTACCCACTAAAACTCCCGTGGCTGTCACATCGGCACATGGGAGGGGTTCTCCGGTGGGATCTGCATCAGCTGTCCCTCAGTGCATTGCCTTTGAGTCCGCCGCCCGGATATTTACCTACCTTATAATATATGAAATTAATCAAATTCTCTAGTACCTGATTGTTAACTATGTATCTCTTTAGGTTTAGTCAACGTAAGCTATGTAAGTTTATTTACTTAGATAAAACTTAAAACATTCAATGAAAAATTATCTAACCGATGCGGTGAAAACCGCTGCGTGGTTTAGGAGGTGCTATCGGATATAGACAGACTCGGATAGCGACTTTGTTTCAGACTATGCAAAAATACTTTGACGTCGATAGGGAACAACACCAGCCAACCTGTAGAAGAAACCCTGACTGACAGACAGACAATAATTCCAATAAAGTTTTGGCTTTTATATCATACGTACATATTGTATTCCTACCCAAACAGACATTTTGGAAATATATTTTCATTATTTTATTTTTATTTTATTTGCGAAACAAACAAATGATACCACTTATTACTAATATAAGATCCAATAGTACAAAAATCAATTAGGTTTCCACTAATAACTAAATCATAACATTAGAGAGAAGCTAACCACGTATAATAATAATAATAATAATAACCACGTATGCATGATCCTAAATATAAAAAAAATATATATATTAGAAACAAAAAGTGCTGGAGCTAATATGAGTTAAATATTTAAAACATCGAATCTAAAACAAAGTTTAAAAATACAAAAAGAAACTCCGTACACGGGTAGCGAACCCGGACAGTCCGTGCTTAGAGGACGCTTCCTTAACCACTTGACCAAGGAACTTTTGTTTTATGTTTCGAATTACCGTATCTTATTCTTGTTATATATTTGTACCGCCATCGGTTGAGTAATAATACTCCTTTTTTACCCTGTTAAGGGATAAATTAAAAAAAATATGATATACAAATTCAATAAATTTTCTTAACGAATGTCTGTGCAAAATTTCAAGTCAATAGGACCAAGGAATCGCGTTCTCCCATACAAACTTTGCTCCCCTGTTTCACCCCCTTAGAGGTTGAATTTCGCGAAAACCCGTCTTAGTGAGCACCTACGTCCTAAAAGGAACCCCCATGCAAAATTTGAGACTCCTAGCACTTATAGTTTCTGAGATTTCGTGATGAGTGGGTTTTTGTCTACTCTTTTATATAATAAGATAACCTATTCTCAGACCTACCCGCAAAATGTCATACATATCGGTTCACCCATCTATTTAAAGACCTTGCCTTATGTTGCTTAACCTTAACCTACCGGGATAAAAAGTATTCTATGTCCGTTTCCTGGTTCTAAGCTACCTCCCCACCAATTTTCAGCCAAATAGGTTCAGCCGTTCTTGAGTTATAAATAGTGTAACTAACACGACTTTCTTTTATATTTATAGATTAAAGTTCTATAGTGATTATATGTTCAATTTCACCGATAGATGGCGCTGTTCATAATGTAAATCACGCTAACATCGTAAATTACTGTCTAATCATATTCGATAATGAAAGTTCAAAGTTTTTCGCATCTTGCTTTTATTGTTGCGACTGTAATACAATACCTATACACTACCTGGACTTGGGGAGTTTCATTAAATTTCATGAACACCCCAGAGCCCTGACCTTGAGCGTTTTTTGGGAGCGCTGTTCATTGTGTGTAGTGTGAATTGTACTTGTACATTTTATTGCGTTAGATTAGATCATTTCGAGTCATTTCAGGTCTTTTACCTAAGTAAAAATTTAGCAATTTCGTATTCTCAATTTCTACCTACCTATACAAATATAGCCTTGGTGGTGCAGCGGACCTAACCGCTGACTTTTAAATGAAATGAAATGGTATTTTTCCCTTGCATATATCTTTCCTAATCTAGTTTGGACTCGCTCGGGAATTACAGATTTTAACTTTTCAAAGATATAATGTCATAATATTGCTATCAGCAAAGTACTTAGCACAATACAGAAATCTAATGAAAATGTCCTGGGTGTACCGGACCGGCTTACCCCTTACAAAAATTGACCCTTCGCCACTGCCATATCTTATGCAAACTAAATGTCTGCTCAGTCCCTATTGTATATAGCGTAATAATAGATATCTTAATGATTAACTGATCAGTTTATAATTATCCTATTCACATACAAAGGAAATTACGTGGTAATATGTGCAAGTAATGTTTCACTGCTTAGCCCCTATGAAACATAGCGTGATGTTTTATATACCAACTTATACCCCTACTTCTACACAACACATCAGTGAAAGTCCTATCAGAATCCATCCACGGGTTTTCAAATGATACCTGGACGAACAGAACGACAGACAGACAGACAGACAATAATTCCAAAAAAAATTGTTTTGGCCTCTATGTCGATAGTATAGTATCTCCACATAGAAATTTTGGAAAAATATTCAATGTACAGAAAAAGTGCTCTTTGAGTTTTATAATAGTATAGATATTATCGAAACCAATATCCTCATTATGTCACCTACTTACCTACCTACATACAGATCTTTTCAATTTAGCGTCAACAATTTCCGGTGAAAATTCTTATGATAATACTATAAACGAATTTCAAGGTCAAACCTTAAAATATTTTGTTAGAGTCGATCTACGAGAAGAATGTTTTCCCATGGACAGTTATATGGTTGGTCTATAGAGCAGGACATGCTAAAAACCTTGATGAACCTTGTTACATCTTGACGAACACTAATTGGAAGAAAAAAAGTCGTGTATTCATTAATTTTACTTTAATGATTTTACTCCTTCTTCATGTACAAAAATTATAGTCTGATCCGGATCTACGATTTATTCGAACCGGGGCAGAAACTTGATAGTGGCGCCCCTCTTGAGATTCAGATAAATTACTTAAAAAAGTTCACAAGTATAGGTAATATAATGGCATTATTCCTGAATAGGAAATTAAGAACCCTTAAATTAATTTGTACTCTTTATTAACTATTACTCTGATTTCTTTAATTAATCATATGCGAATCGTCATCGTGAGATTGTTACCAGCTTTCAGTGAAGGAATACATCGTGAGGAAACCTGCATGTCTGAGAAAGCCTAACTATCTTTCAAATGATGTGTGACGTCATCCAACCCGCACTTGGCCAGCGTAGTGGACTATGGCCTAAGCTTCTACATTTTTATGGGAGGCCCGTGTCCAACAGTAGGACAAAAACAAGGGCTGGTAAAAAAAAAAGTAGGTTTCCATGGTGTAACGTAATGTTTCTGGAACGTTCTATAGTTTGTGTATGCCACCTGTCGTCAAGTTGTATTTTTTTTTGGGTTGTTTCTCCTAAGAGGCAATATAGAGAAGGAATGTTTGCAATTTGTCCAATTTACGTGAAACTTAACATGGTTATTCCTCTTCAACTAATTATTTACAACGGGTTATTCAAAATTCAATTTATAAAAGAAATCCAAAAATATAATATGGTAAAATTGTTAGTAGAAATCTTATTCTACGAAAGTCTACTGTAGGTATGGTAAGGTATTATTCTTTACACATATTATAATTTAAACATAACATTTTGCCACCCGTGCGAAGCCGGGGTGGGCCGCTAGTGATATTATAAACCATGTTAGATAAGGTTAAGGTATATCCTTTCCGTATTATTTACTTTTGTACAGTAATTTGTGTGTGTAAATTTTACTTGAAGGAACACACCACTTTCGTTACATTAAAACCCTACCCCGACGACTGTCGCATCGGCACATGAGAGTGGAACTGGGTTTTCGGGTGAGATCTGTACCAGGTGCACCGCAGTATACCTTTGAGCTCGCTGCCGGTGGAGCGCATTATACCTGTTTTTTTTCGCGGGAGCTGTGGACTCGATCGGGGTATGTGGGATGCTTACCCACTAAAACCACCGCGGCTATCACATCGGCACATGAGACTGGACCCCAGGGCTCTCCAGTGGGATCTGCACCAGGGGCCCCTCAGTGCATTGCGTTTGAGCCCACCACCAGGGGGGGCATTGTAGCCCTCGGGGAACCTGTCACGGTGCACATGGGGATGGTCACGGGCGAACTGCATGGGTGTTGCAAAGCATTCGAAACGTCGGGAAAATTAAAATAAATCGTGATGTAATCCGTAAGAATAGATTAATTGCAATGTACTAGACATTGCAATTCGCGTAAATAAAAGACAACATTATAAAAACATCGAAGTTAATAAATTGAAAAAAATACAATTGTAACTAAATTATGCTGATAATGATCTTCGTGTGATAAATGAAAATGTTACCACGGAATATATTATGGACATCCTTTTATTCAAAAATGATGGCTTATTATTACGATAATATGTATATCTAATATCATATTCATTCATTGTTATTTTGAAAATAGTTCGCAGAAATATTCTCGATCCTCTATAAGTGATTATTATCTATCCACAATGATGGTTTAGCATTTAAATATATATATGAACAGACCTCTTATTATGTACGATAAATAAGCAGCAAGGTGATACAAGATCTCTTTGATAACTTGGTTTTCCCCTCTGTAAGGAATACACATACTCATCATTTGGATAATTCCCGGTACTTCGAAAAACGTAAAAGATACAAAGGCAAAGATAATAATAATATCCTGGGATAATCCAAACACCGTCATCTGATCCTAAAATAGGCAGAACCTGTATTATGGTAACCAGACAACAGATACAAATACCTATTTATTTGTGACACATACTTAAGAATAGATATCATCCAGACACACGGTGGGAATCAAATCCACGACATATTTGTTAGTAGTCAGGGTGTCTAACCACTACACCATCGGACCAAAACTGGATACTTTGATTAGGTACCTTGATTCAGTTAATACGGTATACAAAAAAAACAGTATAGGAAAAAAATAAAAAGATCTAAAAAACATTAACGATCGAAAATAATATCAGTCGGTGTTAAGCACATAAAGCTAAATTAGATTTTTGTAATGCTGTGCTATCTTCAAAAATGGATTGCGAGTTACTTATCGCACTTCTGATGTATGAGGATTATCTAAATCGTAGTATATATTATTTCTATTATAGTGTCAAGATGCCTATTCAAATTTGGGCACTAGCAAGTAAATGTCCCGCGGAGGCTGCCACACAAATTCTTTTTTTATAAAATACCACCGGATCTTAACGCGGCGTCTACTGAGAAGGTCCGGCATGAAACTCTGTGGACAAATAATCGAAACGAATCGGTCGAACCGGCATTTCATTAGATTCGAGGTAACACATTGCCGCTACCAGTAGCTTTTCTTTGAATATTAAAACTGTAAAGCATTATGAAAATGCAAGCTAACTCGTGTATATCATATCAGTAAAACCCCATTCGTACGGTAACAATGATGGTGGTTGGTCACGACGACGCTGCAGTCTCACGCGCATCCTTGGCTAACGATTGTCCCTTCTCCAGCACATAGGTCACCGACCCTGACTACTAACTATACAATAAAACTAATGTGAGCTATTATATTTAATCAAGTTGCGATTTTGCATTAATAAACTGAATAATTGTTTATTTTGACGGCCAAACTCTGACCAAGAGATTACTCATATATTATGTACTAGCTGACCCACGCAGCTCCGCCTGCGCTATTTTTACGTTAACTAAACTTTTAATAATAGACATTCGCATCGAATATCCTCCTTTTTTATAGTCGGTTAAAAACTGGGACCCACTTTTTACTTGCTCTCCGAAGCACGGACCCGTTTAGTTCAAATGGCGTTAAACGGTCACCCATCTATTTAATGACCTTTCTTTTTTTTTTTTTGACGCGGGGAAATCTTCCAAAGATCCCCGGGAGCTGTGGGGCTCGACCGGGGTATGTGGGATTCTTACCCACTAAAACCCCCGCGGCTGTCGCATCGGCACATGAGAGGGGAGACCCCAGGGCTCTCCGGTGGGATCTGCACCAGGGGCCCCTCAGTGCCTTGCCTTTGAGCCCGCCGCCGGGAGGAGCATTGTAGCCCCCCGGGAACCTGTCACGGTGCTCACGGGGACGGGGGTCGCAACCCCGCCGCCGTCCTCCTCGGAGTCGCCGCCGTACTCAATGGACGCTCAAAGGGCCCACACCCCGAGCGTCCAGCGACTCCGAAGATCTATTTAATGACCTTACCTAACGTTGCTTAACCCGATCGATTACAAAACCTTGATAACAACTCTGAGTGTAACCTTACTAATATTTATTATATTATAAAGAAAAATTGATAAAATCGGACCAAGCGTATAACCAAGTACCCATTTTGACTTTAATCCCCTCTCCCAAAAGAACCGTGCTATAGATTACGGGATAAAAAGTATCCTATGTCCTACCTCGTAGTAAGATCTCAAATCATGCCAAGTTTCATTTGAATCCATTCAGTAGTTTCAGCGTGATGCTCAGCCGTGATACAGACAGACAGACAGACAAAAATTAAAAAAAATGTATTTCGGCCTCAGTATCGGTTATAGAATGCCCTCCAAATATAATTTTCAAAATATCTTCAATGTACAGGATTGGACCTGTTACAGTTTTATTATAAGTATAGATTAAGAGGCACCAATTTTATCCTTATACGGAATTTTCTTAACTATTATAAGTTAGTGCTTATTTACAATTGTATCTGATGATAAGCTGTTATGTAGGTGCAGATGGTGAAGCGTAGTTTGTTGGTTAGTACTCGTTTGTTAATAACATAAGGATCTTATGTCAGAGGAGTCATTGCAGTGATGGTATAAAAAGACTCGAAGATATACGACAGGACTATTCCTTATAGGGCACTATAATTTATTTTATTGTCGTCTGTTATTAACAAAACAGCATATCTAGAACCAACTTGAAATATTTATTAAAGCAACTATAGTCACGTATAGATTGAGTTCATTATTTCTAAAAGACCTCTTTCGAAAGAACATAAATAAAGTTATTTGGCAGAAAACGGAGATAAAAATTGGTATAATAAATTTACATCATCTTTATATTGCGTTAAAATTTTGATTAGTAACTTAGATTATTAGAAAATAATAACATGCGAAGTCTAGAGTTCGTGAGAGTTATATATATTCCATTTTAATAAAGTTCGCCTACCTTTGAGGTTAAAGATCTCCTGTTTTTTTTAATTATCAACTGAGATACTGAGATATATATGTATATATATATATATATATAAAGCGTTATTCCCTCCCCTCCTTGCGTCGATACCTCAATGCTTAGGGTCGTGACCTGTTGTTACGGATGCAGATAATACTTTGCTTCGGATGACGGTTTTCCACTTATCACGATCCGAGGCATCATGGAACGCTGCACGTGCAGTGGGATTTCGAGAGTGGCGCGAATCTGGTCAGACCAACGTGTCGGCGAACGTCACCGTGCCCTTTTCCCTTCGATCTTACCTGTAACAATTAACTTTTCTAAGCTGTCAGGATTTTTGCGAGCTAAGACACCGAAGTACAAGGGTTCGTCTCAGACAGATGGATGACAGTCGTGTCTTGATCTTTAGTTCTTTAAGAATCGACACGTTGGTTCTTTTTGCAGTCCAGGGAATCCGGAGCATTTTCCTCCAGCACCACATCTCAAAAGCATAAATCCGTCTGCGATCAGCCGCTTTGAGTGTCCACGTCTCCGCCCCGTACAGGAAAATGGAGAAAACCAAAGAATATACCAGCTTGGTTTTGGTATTTAAGGTTATGTTCCTGTCTCTCCATATACTCTGCAGCTGTGTCATGGCACCCTTAGCCATACCGATACGTCGACGCACCTCAGGCTCGCATGAACCAGTACTGCTTATGTTGGAACCCAGGTAGATAAAGTTGTCTACTACATCCAGGTTTAGCGCTACAGTAAATTCCAACTTTTTGGTTCTGTCCACTACCATGATTTTAGTTTTAGACCTATTTATGGCAAGTCCCAATTCTGCACTTATCTTCTCCATCCTATCCAGCAAAAACACCATCTCGGATTCAGATGCAGCAAGTAATGTGGTATCGTCGGCGTAACGAAGGTTTGTTACTTTGACGCCACCGATTGAGACACCACCTTTCCAATTTTCGAGGGTGTTCCGGATGATATACCCTCCATAGGCATTAAACAGGATGGGTGACAAGATACAGCCCTGACGTACTCCTTTCTCAAATTGAAAGGGTGCAGACAATGTTTTGTCAATCTTGACGATACCTTGGCTGTTAATGTACAGGGATTGCAAGAGGGCCGTAAAATGCTGGGGCACTCCAAGCTCTTTAAGTACTTGCCATAAGCAGGACCAGTCAACGCAGTCGAAAGCTTTGCTGTAGTCGACAAAACACAGTAACGCCGGAGTGTCGAACTCATAGCACTTTTCAATTATTTGCCGACCGTTACCGTTATTACCTAAGTTTAATTATTTTTGATTTTTACTTAATAAATATATTTAATCATAAGTCAAAAACTACGTAACATAAAAGACACTATTTTGAAATGTGCAAATGAAGGCCTTTCATATGATACCTCACTTGATGCAATAGTAGTCTCACTTTGAGATTTTAATGCTACATACATATCCCTATTAAAAGAGGAAAAACACAATCCCAAATGACAGCGAATTGAGAATTATTCCAAATTTTAAATCATTAATAATTGCTGAAATAAAGTGGAAGAATGATTAGGACCAAACCTTTTTGAGTTATAAGTAATAAATTAGACACCTTCTCAAACTATTTTAATTTATTCGATTAGGTCAAACTAATATAACTGATTAGTATTTATACTAAATCGTAATTTATATGATGTTTCCTCACGTGAGCAGAATTACGGAATAAAATAGTAGTTGCTAAAATACACACATCAAAAGTGTCTAGGGATCAAGCATGTTTAAGCGGATTTCTTGAGATTGAGATGTGGCTTTGTAATAAATTTATGATTTTATAAATTTATATGGATCCTTTTTGGTGCATTTCATAATTTGAATCAGGAACTGTGAATCAAATTCGAGTAAAAGATGAAAATCAGCTGTCAATATTTTCCCTATAAAAACATACAACGCATTGAAGACATTATTAGTGCTACTGTTTCCCTACTACTGATTAAAACCAACGTTATTATGGAGCGGCGACGTCATTTAAGCAGGGAAGAAATGCTCAGAGCCGTGGGAATGATAGAAGCTGGTTCCCGGCAACGTACTGTGGCTTTAGCTCTGAATACAAGTCAGAGTGTTATCAGTCGACTTTGGACACGTTACCGAAGCACTGGTACCGTGGCTGAGCGCCATGGAGGACGGTATCGCTGCACCACACGGAGACAAGACCGATATATTCAAATCTTAACTCGAAGAGCTCCAACAATAACTGCCATGATGTTAGCCGTGAGGCTTCATCACTCTTCAGGGAACTTAATTAGCGACCAAACAGTCAGAAACCGCTTGCATGAAGTGAACCTTCATTCCCGAAGACCGCTACGGGTACCACCTATAGCAATGCACAATCGTAGGATTCGATATCAATGGGCTCTTGAACACAGAAATTGGGCAGAAGAACAATGGCGTTTCGTGTGCTTTTCTGATGAGTCTCGTTTTGGTATGAGACCGGATACAAGACGTATACGACACTGGAGAACCCCTGGACGCCAACAGCGATTAAAATCCTGCCAGGAAGTCCATCCTTATAGTGGTGGAACCATCATGGTATGGGCGGGTATTTGGATCGGCGGAAGAACTGAGTTGATTTGGATCAGAGGCAACCTCAACGCTCAAATTTATGCTGAGACGATTGTATCAGACGTCATCGTTCCTCTACAAGTGCAAATCGGTCCCTTATTTCAGTTAATGCATGATAATGCACGACCGCACACCGCAAGAGTTGTAAGACAGACTCTCGCCGCAGCTAACATCAATGTCCTGCCCTGGCCTGCTCAGTCGCCAGACTTGAACCCGATTGAGCATGCATGGGATATGCTACAGAGAAGAGCTCTGCCGAATATGGAGGGTATCCAGTCGCAAGAAGACCTTTTTTTGTTGTTGCAACGAACATGGGCGGCCATTCCACAGCGTGATTTGGATGAACTCATTTTGAGTATGCCAAACCGATGTTCTTGTGTTGTTAGTGTTCGCGGTAGAAACACGGATTATTAATTGTTTAAGTTACCCAATAAAATTTTAAAGAAAACTGTTATTTCAGTCTTTTTTCGAACTTTTGTGTTAGTGGTTCAAATGTCAAAAATCCCTTTATTAGGAAAATGGCAAATTTCTTTATTAATGCAAAGGTGACTTGGTTTATCGTTACTGTGACAAACGAAAACACTTTATTTGATGAATCCTTAAAGAAAATTTTAATTAATATCAATCAGGAGAAAAGTTATTGCAAAAATATATGTTGATCCCTAGACACTTTTGATGTGTGTATGTCGGTGTAACAGACAGACAGAGAAAGTCGCACCATAAGGGTTTCACTTTTACCTTTAAGGTACGGATCCCTTAAAAATCTGTAAGTTAATTATAACAAGTCATAGTTTATACACTCGCGGGCATCAGATTTTGCGTGCACAAAAGCACGTAGTCCTGTTACTTTCCTTGGCTACTCTTTAGATGTGAATACCTATTTGTGAATTATTTGGTGAATTCAATATACAATAATTTTGTAGATCCTCATTCACTAGCGAGTTTGTTCATAGGAGTAAAACAATATTCATTACATAATACCTGAGTATAATACTTTGGTATATTGAATTCACCAAATACATGGCTTCTTTTGTGAAAATAGCATATTTCCTCTGGGATGTATTGGCCGAAAGTGTGTAAGTACTACGAGTATATTAGTTGTGTTTCTGATTCGATTCCTAGGTTAACAAATTAGTATTACTTTTATTTAAATTCGTAATACGGTACTGAACTCAACCCTTAGAAGGAACATTAGGTACTTAAATAGTTGCCAAAACTTTGGTGTAACCTCTATTTACCCTTTAGATATAAATACATTGAATTTTTACTTCCTATGAATTGCGTCCTACATATGTAGAAACCGTAATGATGTCATTGTATTGGCAACTGAAATATAAACAAATTATAAAAATTTGTTTGTGTCCCTTAACTTAAATTTTATACCTACAACAACAATCAAATGCATATTTTTACATACCTAATGGTTTTTATATTAAATGCACACGTGTGCACGTTTGAATTGAACATACAATACTTACCCACCTTTATTATCACCAATTCAAACAAATTCACCGACTGTAAATATACACAAACTCGTAATATTTTTACTGACTGCAAAAAGGAAGTAGGTAATGAATTCGACACGTAGGTATATAGGTAATAATATTAATAATAAAAATGCGTAATACTCACCAGTTAGCGTATGTGGTCATATAAAAAAAATACCCATGTATGTTGAATGTAGGTT
The DNA here is from genome assembly GCA_911728495.1 of Furcula furcula. Lineage (NCBI taxonomy): Eukaryota > Metazoa > Arthropoda > Insecta > Lepidoptera > Notodontidae > Furcula > Furcula furcula. The sequence continues at coordinate 11,401,988 of OU452250.1, forward strand.
TATCCAATGATTTCTCAGCGATAATTCTTTTTGCAATAGTTTTAATATGTTTCAACTTAGGGAATATTAATTAAAATCGGTCCAGTAGTTTAAAAGATATGGACTATTTATATTTTTAGTAAGTTGCGCTGATATTTATTTTGGCAACATAAAAGACACTACAAGTTAAATAAACTATTTTTAGAAAAAAAAATAAAACCGCCTTCAAAGGAAATGGTCTAAAAAGCACTATACATGTAACGAAAATATATTGAAGTCGGTGCCACTGTCAGTTAACATGATGTGCTTAGCCCTGACTTCAATATTTTACTTGCAGACGTCTTTATTTTTTTTCTAAAAGTTGCTTATATCTTAAAAAGTTCGTGTAATACCCTGTAACACCCCCTCAAGTATGTTTATTTGTATGACAAGGTCCAACGTTCTATAGATATTCAATATTTTCGCTATCTACTGTATAGTATACATAGTAAGAAAAAAACATAACTTTATTAATTAATAATTTCACAATATTACGTTAAACTGCTGCAATATAAATATTTTTATACTTACCTCGAATCTTATGTCGCTAGTTCCGTTTACACGGCAAGGTCAAACTCATGAAAATTTAATATTACTACCAGGTATGCCATTTAAACTATAACCTTGGCAAAGCTTGATATTAGCATACATGTTATAAATATTGGGTAATTTAGTAAAGTATATAAAACAGTTTTAGATATCCCTACCGCCAAGCAGTGTTTTATAACATGGGGCGAAGGACACTGTAGCTGGGCTAAAAGTCTTAATACGTGCAGTCCAACTGTCGATGGGGCGCGTCGCTTAACATTACTTATTACAAACATCATAACTTATTATGTTTCACAGTTCGGTCCTTAGCAACTTATAATGTTTACTTATTGTAGTTATGCGTCCATACTACTAGCCTTGCACGGTGTTATTTATAGATTTTTTTTTTTTTCGGGTACTTTATTATTTTATCACTTTGCCTACCACCACCACACTGACACTCCTATAAGACGGCCCACCCGCAGTTTATCTCCATTGTTTGTTTCCGTGCTCAAGCCTTCGCACGTCTCCAATCCAAAGCTGCAAGTGTATTCAGTATTACATAAAAAGTGAAAATCAAGAACCGGACACCTGGGAGGCGACGCCGCGATGTCGGGACAACGGAGAGGTGCCGCCGCGGTGGTGACGTCGGACGTCTCTTCGTGCTTCGGGAAATGGATCGTCGTGCACTATTGTGTTCGTACGAATCGAGCTTCCATACCGGGTCGTCTCACACGTACATAAAGAACACATTTACGGTTAACAGCGATGCCCCACCAGCGGGTAGTTGTCACCCCATCAGCGGGTATTGACGTTATCGCTGTGTTCAGACGATGCGAGCTTCCAATACCAGGGTCGTCTCTGTCGTAGTGTTGAACACGTTAACCGTATAGTGCGTTACACAAAAGCGATGCACACTCCTGTAGTTGTTGTTTTCGCTGTGTTCTTACGATGCGAGCTTCCAATACAATCGGGGTCGTCTCTGTCGTAGATAATGAACACGTTCACCGTTATAGTGCGATACGTCCGCTCTGCTGATGTGAGTATACATATATATATGAGTATTTACGGTTAATCGCGATGCACACACCCAACAGCGGGTAATTGTTGCTTTCGCTGTGTTCATACGATGCGAGCTTCCAATACAACCAGGGTCGTCTCTGTCGTAGATAACGAACACCTTTACCGTCATTGTGCGATACACAATGCTCATGTGAGTATAGGTCTTGCTGCTGGTATGTCAGTATGACATGTTTACGATGTTATCTTTACGATACCTGTTTCCACGCCGTGTCGTCTCATTTGTACAAACAATGTACAGATGTACGAATAAATGCGTTGCGCATTCCTTATTGCGGGTAATTTTTATGACTTATGACTTAACGCTGTGTTTAGTAAATGCAAGCTGCCAATACAACTGGGAACATATAATCCGATCATTATCATTAGCCAGAAAAATTCCACTGTTGAATATACGAAGACGTCCATCTTGGAACGTTACAATTAACGATAATTTGCTATTATCATCCACCGATTGCCTGGGATTCTTACAATATCGTCTGATATAAATCGATGTGTAGGTACTCCTAATTATCGGAATGCGTTGTGCGCCACTCGACGAGATGAGTAAATAATTAAAAACTTGTAATAATAATTATAATAATAATTCACAGTAGAATGAATTCAAGACTTCATAGTTCGTACTGCAAAGTGGTATCTAGCAGAGCCGAGGCGGACTGGCCGCCGCGGGCTTGACGCTCGACGACATCCTGGCCGGCCTACAGCCGGAGCATCCGTGAGTAACACCGTGGAGCTGCAGTAAGTAGCCTCTGAACTTATGGGACAGTACGCCGCGCCGGCCGCCTCCTACACTTATTATAAATACCTAAGTACTTAGTGGAAAGTAACTATTGATAAATCTGTTCTAGAGAACATAACAATATGACGAATTAGCTAAATTAATTACCTTTATGACTATATTTATGGTATAACTTTATGAACAGTAAAGTTGCAATATTTGAATGTGACAATATTAAGGACGAATTTTTGTCATACATAATTCTAATTTCTACATTTATTGCTACATTTAAATCTGTGTAGTAAATTTATAAAGTTCAATATTTTCTAAAATATATATATATATTCAGGGTGTTTCAAGAACCCTGTCCAATCACAGTGAGTGTTATAAAATATCTTAACACGGTCATATTTACGTAATATTTTTTTATCTAAGGCATATATTATTATATAGATAAATAAAACCTTATAAACAGCGTTTAAAAAAAAAAATAACCCTGTTTGTTTACCGAGGTTATCACTCAGTGTCAAAATACGATTATATATTATATAATCCTTTGCTAAATATATCATAAAAATAATATACATGATCTTAGTATACCTACACAGTTTAAAAAAAATAAAACATCCTGTCTGATCTTTGATATTATTATTCAGAATTCATACGATTATACTTATGTATTTTTTTGTTGAATATTTCATTGGATTTTTTCTGATATTATATCTACCAGCGTTGCGAATATTCCTCTTATAAGTTTGATGTGCCTTTTAATGTGTAATACACCACATTCAAGCTGTTTTGAGTAACTTATATGTTTTTTCTACAATATGCACAAAACTATCTAGTTTACGCTCTCTATTCAATGTCTTTGCTTCTTAAGATTTTGAGATTGACGAAATAATTTTACACCGACCATATTATTAGTTTTTACTACCAATTAATTTTGATTGTTACTATATTTTTGGAGATAGGAACTATTCTTGAGTTCAAATATATTATTTGTGTTTACTAGTACGTCACTATTACCATCCCTTAGTTTTAATAATTTAAAAAAAATATTGTTGGGTAATTTTAATTTTTTTTTTTATGCCCTGGTTGCGGGTTCGATTCACATGCAAAACACATTTGTCTGCGTGAACATGCTTATTTTGAGCGTTAATTGTCTATACAGAATATAAAGCATACCTTGGCGTATTTGTTAAAAAAAAACAATCACATTAAATACACCAGAAATAGATAAATTTGTAATTTGGAGGCTTTACGAGTTCTTCCTATATTAAAAAAAAAAAAAAAATTGTAACAGAACTTAAATCCTTTTTGGAACAATGACTTACGTTCGGTATCTAATGAGTGCATTAATTAAAGATTGTGACTGTTGTGTATATACCTACCTACCTCTATAGCACCTAAATGTACTAAATAAATACCGATCACGACCATGATCTGCTAACAATCTTCTTTATTTGTCTGACTGCGAAATTGGTAAATAAGTTATACTTCATGACTGAATAGACATTCACGCAATTTCAGGTTGTGGTTATCACCAGTAATCCGCAATAACGTTAGGGTCATTGGCGCCATACGGGCTGCATAGATATTATAAAATAAAATAATAAAAAAAAACTTTAAGTTCAATATATGACTGTTTTACATAATATCCTTTATGAGATAAGCTAACGGTCATTGACATTACAATCAGCTGACAGCTGGTAGATACATATGAGGGTAGGTGACACAATAAATAATATTTGGAGGGTATATCTCCTTATCTACCCTCAACTTATAAAATGTGACATAAAGTCTTGACCCATACATATGAGGGTAGGTGACACAATAAATAATATTTGGAAGGTATATCTCCTTATCTACCCTCAACTTATAAAATGTGACATAAAGTCTTGACCCATACATATGAGGGTAGGTGACACAATAAATAATATTTGGAAGGTATATCTCCTTATCTACCCTCAACTTATAAAATGTGACATAAAGTCTTGACCCAATAGTTGTTTTCTAAAAAAAAAAAAAATGACGCAGTAACTTTGAAGTGCAACTAATTAATCATAAAGATACTTTTACTATTATGGATGAAATTAATACAGGATTGTTCATTAATTACAATTTATTGCTTACCTATTGTCAAAGTTCAATAATGTTTCGGTTATGCATCATGTTAATTAAATAATTAATTTAAGGTTTTTTCTATCTGTTCTATGTGGCCTGTGTGGCCTTTGGGAACATTTACGTTCACAAACTGATATTTACTTACATGTTACCCTTATTATATAGTTCAGTTATTGATTATATAAAATAATTACGAAAATAAACTTCAATTTCAGTCATTGTCTAATGGTGAGGTTTTGCATATTTCCTATTAAAATTGTTTTTGTAAGCTTGGTGCATTTGCGCGTTTTTACAAGACAATGATTTATTGCCACTGTTGACAGGTTTTGAAGCGAGATTTTTCTCGATTCAACATTTCTATTCTTACATACTTAACCTTAATAATGGATAATTTTGCTTGCGGTTCCTCCGCAGTATAAATTACGATTGGTCAGGGAAGATAATCTACTTTATTACGGGCTTAATACTTACGTCTGAATTTTACTGTTGGCTACGTGTAATATAATATTAGTGTTATAAGACTCGTATCAAGGTTGTTGTTAGAAAACTCATTTGATATTTAAAACAAAAAAGAAAAAAATCTAGTGCATAATATTATGTAATGTTGTCTTTTGATTATAATAATTGCAGAGATAAATGAATTTGGATTTTTAGGGCATATCTTGTATTACCTATTCTATTTTATTTTATTGGGGAAAACAAACAGTTATACATTTTAGTATCAGTACACAATATGCATGCGTAGTATAGCCAAATGTACAACCAACAACATTCCCCAAATCATAATAGCTAATATTCACATTTTATAGATCATCACTCTAAACATCCTACAATAAGTAAACATTATAAGTTGCTAAGGACCGAACTGTGAAACATAATTAAGGATCAAACGAACTTACCCTTACGTGAAGTTCGATCATAATTATGTGAACAGTTCGGTCCTTAGCAACTTATATACTCCCCTCCCTTTTAAATATCACCCGTCCCAAGTATAAAATGTGAAATGTTTTTCCTACTCTAAACATAATGATGATAAACTGCGGGTGGGCCGTCTTATAGGAGTGTCAGTGTGGTGGTGGTAGGCAAAGTGATAAAATAATAAAGTACCCGAAAAAAAAAAAAAAACTTTAAATAACACCGTGCAAGGCTAGTAGTATGGACGCATAACTACAATAAGTAAACATTATAAGTTGCTAAGGACCGAACTGTTCACATAATTATGATCGAACTTCACGTAAGGGTAAGTTCGTTTGATCCTTAATTATCTTCTTTACACAGTATAAAACAAAGTCGATTTCTGCGTCTGTCTGTCGATCCGCGAACTCTCATCCTAAACCACGCATCGGATCTATGAGCGGTTTGCATCATCAGTTGGATAATATTTCACTGAAGGTTTATGTATATAAAAAACCTAATTAAGTTTTAGCGCGCTAATTAATTTTAAGTTTTAACTCGCCCCAACTCGCCCCAACTCGCCCTAACTCGCCCCAAATCACCCCAACTCACCCCAACTCGCCCCAACTCGCCCCAACTCGCCCCAACTCGCCCCAACTCGCCCCAACTCGCCCTAACTCGCCCCAAATCACCCCAACTCACCCCAACTCGCCCCAACTCGCCCCAACTCGCCCCAACTCGCCCCAACTCGCCCCAACTCAACTCGCCCCAAATCACCCCAACTCACCCCAACTCGCCCCAACTCGCCCCAACTCGCCCCAACTCACCCCAACTCGCCCCAAATCACCCCAACTCACCGCAACTCACCCCAACTCGCCCCAACTCGCCCCAACTCACCCCAACTCGCCCCAACTCGCCCCAACTCACCCTAACTTTCCCCAACTCGCCCCAACTCGCCCCAACTCGCCCCAACTCGCCCCAACTCGCCCCAACTCGACCCAAATCGCCCCAACTCGCCCCAACTCAACCCCAACTCAACCCGAACTCACCCCAACTCACCCACTCCACCCACTACACCCACTCCACCCACTCCACCCACTCACCCACTCACCCACTCACCCACTCACCCACTCACCCACTCACCCACTCACCCACTCACCTACTCACCCACTACACCCACTACACCCACTCCACCCACTCCACCCACTCACCCACTCACTCAGTGACGGCGTCACATGAGCGCTTTCACAACCTTAACAAATTTACGCCTATCGCCTATCGTTTAACACCTATCACTTAACGCCTATCGCCTATCACCTATCATTTAACGCTTAACACGTTATTTGATAACATTTTTGGAAGTCGCAATAAGAAGTTTCACTTCAAAAACAATATTTTGCAACTGAACCTTCTAAATTACACCCGTGCGAAGCCCGGGCGGGTCACACGTTGCGTATAAAATGTCCCGGTTTTATAACCACAATGCAAAATTCGTCTGGTTTGTCTGTCTGTCTGTTTGTGAGATTGAAGGATTGGATTTAAAGCTGGTTTAATTGGGATGGGGTTGGGTATGTCTACAACAATCTTTTAGCTGCTTATTATGAGTTTAATTTGTTGTGTCCGAGATTATTAAATTATATGTTTGGTGTGGCTTTAGGGGCTGGTGGAGACCACTTGGGGGAGTCGCCACACTTTTATAGGCTTATCAATGTATCGGATACCTTTATTATTGAATTATTAAGAGATTACCAGTAAGAGTATATGAGACTCTTACATATAATACGTATACATACGTATACCTTGCAGGACTGCTGTTGTTTATCAAAATTCAAAGGACCTTCTCTTATACCTGATTCGTTACGAGTTATCAATTTCATTAAAATTGTTAATTTAATAATACATCCCCTAGAAGAAGAAAGCTTTCCCGTAGTAGAGCTACGGGAAAGCTTTCTAACCCAGTCCTCGCGTTATCCAATAATATTATCAAAACATTGGTAACCCAGTGAGGGCGCTTCCATTTTCGGGGATAAAAACTAAAGGGATAAACCCTATTTGATCCGTAAATTATCCTGTGGTTTTCGTTCCCTAAAACTAGCCGGTGAGTTTATTTATCACTAACATCACTCAGTAGTTTCTGCATAAGGCATATGCACCAGATAGACAAATAACCAAAACTGTTATATTTGTATATAAAATACTTTATACTTTATGTACAGACACTGCGCAGTTATGGTTCAATAGTAAAGTATAGTGTAGTATTAGTCCATCCGCTATCCAGCTACTAGACAGCCTCATCATAAGTATTTTGTTCTTGCTATTTTATTGTAAGATTTAGGTATAATTCAATGTGAAAAGGTCATCTTGTGTGGACACTCGGCAAGGATAAAGCTGTATTTAAAAAAATGTTTATTTGTATACTTCTCACGTGACTCTGGGGGCGTCGAAACGATAAAATATATGTATTCTTCTAATTAGTGATTGTGAGATAAATCAAATGATAATCTGTATGTGCATTCATATACATATATGCAATATATACATATATATACATATATATATATACTGTATTCTAGCACTACTATTATAACCAATATTCAAATGAGAATTCTTTTTAGAGAATTTTTAAACGATATAATATGCAGTTTTAAATGTTTATCGCTAATTAATAAAATATATAAAATTGATTGTTACTTGATACGTTGAGGTTCCGGGTTACTAAAATAATATACTTATTGTACTTAGTTGAATATTCATGTATGATCATTCACTATCAACTAATGTAAGATGGTAATTGAACTAATATCGATTAATTACCGTTTACTTATGTAGTATTTAGTATTGAACTTGAGAAGTACTCAAGTCAGATAGCAACCATTATTCCCTCTCATCAAGTTAGTTACTTAGTTCGTATTTCAGTATATTGCGCATAATCTTATAAAATATATGAACGATTTAGTTGACGTTCATGAACATAAATGCAATATACTATTTTACTATTTATACATATACGCATAGTATACTTATTGGTATAATTAAGTATGTAACCTAAAAGTGGTAATTTAATAGCCGTCGCAACGTCGCTATGAATGATGATGACTAATATTTTTTGACAAAACCACTCAATAAAAATAATTATTAAATTAAAATGTACACCTACACGATCGTATTTGTTAACAATATACCCCTTTAAGAATACCGTGTCTGTTTACAAAGGTTATTCTCTTTTTTGTAATATGTAACAAGAACTAAATTAATCGTTATGTAGGTACTCACGTCATTTTGTAAACAACATTGTATCGTCCGTTATTTAGTATGCTTTGTTCATATTATTCATATCATATTATTAGTGCAAAAAAGGTGCATTTTACAATTTTCCTACAAACCTACTAAGCGTACATGTACAAAACATGTAATACGTAGGTACTATTGCGGACACAAATGGTGTACCAGTTTTCAATCAAAATCGTTTGAAGGACGTTACGTGTGCTTACCTCGTCCGTACGTATTTTGGGCCGGCTCTTGCAAGCGATTATCGTCCTAAATGTGTTACACCGCTTGTAACCGCGAGAGTACATCTACGCGGAAAATTAAAAAGGGACAACCTTACCTACCTTACCACAGACATGCAAGATGAAAATGAAATATTACATTAACACAAACAACAGCCGAAAGTTTGTTTTCGAGCAGAAACGGCCAGGAAAGCTTGACTAATTGTATGTATGTTTGTGTACTGTTTGGCCTCGCTTGTATTTTGTTTTCTCTGTTAGTTCCGCATGTCCAACAAAAGTGAAATTATTGTCAATATACATTCTTTTCTTATGCCACATACATAATAAATTAGTATTATATACCACACTCAATACATTTATAGAATACATAACTTAAATTTTAATCTAAATTTTTACTTAAAAATATGTATAGGTGAAGTATATGTAATTGTATTCCGCTCTTAGGTTACAAGCGCGGTTACTTTGTGCTGACATAGAATAAGTTACTAGTATTAAGTAAACGCTGTAAATTATATACACTTCAATAAATGACATCAAACTGGAAACATGTCTTTTAAATAACACTTCGACTATACCAAGATCACACAATATCATATGGCGACCTACTGCCACTTACCATGGAGCTTAAATTCTAAATAAATTGAAGATCAAGAACCAAAACAGAACAAAGAAAAACAAAAATGAAGATTAAATTATGTCAAAAGAACTCGGAAAATAATTAGCCAAAAGAAGAATTTACCATCGCCCGGAACGAGAATGCGGACCTAACAAGAAGATTAATTTAATGAAATGGCCCTGAATGTCTCTCAGCCTAATTTAGCAGTTTAAATAAGAAGAAGCAACGAAAAGAGGTGTCCAGGGATAGCCCGGCCCGAAGAGGTGTCCAGGGATAGCCCGGCCCGAAGAGGTGTCCAGGGAGTACCCGGCCCGAAGCGGTGTCCAGGGAGTACCCGGCCCAACTCAAGAAGATGACAGCATTCCACTCCAGAACATGAAATTGGAGACCCACGCCACGCCGCGTTGCCGTCACCGCGTCGCCACGTTGCACCGCCGCCGCGCCGCGCCAGCGTCACACCATGCAACATGACTCCGCGTGCACATGTGCCGCGCCATGTTAGGTACATAAAGTATTTGTAAGTTTAAAGTAATAATGTCTATATAATGAATACCTACTAGTTTAAACCATTTAATAAGCCTTAGATACCTTGCCTTGCCTTAGATGCCTTGTATTCCGCTCTTAGGTTACAAGCGCGGTTACTTTGTGCTGACATAGAATAAGTTACTAGTATTAAGTAAACGCTGTAAATTATATACACTTCAATAAATGACATCAAACTGGAAACATGTCTTTTAAATAACACTTCGACTATACCAAGATCACACAATATCATATAGGTATTTGTTCTGTAATATTGTTTGTTTTTTTTATATGAAATTTCCATATAAGCTAGAGATAAATCAAAATCTAAACCTCCCCGGTGCAGCAGGTAGCCACTTGCTATACAAACCCGTGGTTACAGTCACAGGCTCGAATCCCCAGGAAAAGGAAAGGTTATTACTTATTTATTTATTGTTATTAGGTTCTGAATCTAATATAACATTAATATTCTAAAACCAGTTGTTTAAGCATATACATTAATTGAAACTAAATATTTACAGTTTATTTACAAACATGTACACTTAAACTAAGTAAAAAACTTCCTCAAAGTTGTTGCCGCACTGGGAGGGAAAAGTACCTAAAAGACTGGCGGCATTACCCCTTTGTACAGCCAAGCTTATACGTTGGCAGAAAAAGCTACCAGACTTCGATAAGTTTGGATGAAATTTCTTTCACCAAACCGTGCATCTCAAGAGACCAAGGCCCCATGGTCTCCACCGCAAAGGGCGAAAATATATAGCTCGAACCTAGAGCTGCATACTTGCGTCGCTTCGCATCACTAGCGGTCGCCGCAGCCCCTCCAGCCGCCCTGCAAGTTGCCGGGGTGTGGGACGAAGCAAGTTTGTCGACATATGTCGCATCCCACACCAAGGGCTTTCCATGTTACCATGGTATTAAAGTGACACCATCAGGCCTCTTGACATCATCTCGTGTAATACCGACTGGTTCCAGTACGGCTGGGACACCGGCAGTGACAAGCCCCTCTGCGAATAATATACTTAAGGGTGGCATGGCGTGACATACGGCCAGCGCTACGTGATCAATACAGCCCGTGGTGACCATATTTATCTACGTACTCCCCACAGCGACAACGATGAGGAAGGTTGGTCCTGGCACCCACACGCAAACAAACTGCAAGAATAAGTGTGGTATTGGTCAATAAGGTATCAATATGAGACGATAGCATAGCCTAGTTGTACCAGTTGTTTATTCTACAAATTAAATTCCTATTATATATTCATAAATGTGCATTCTTATTAAGAATATTCTAATTTACTTGTTCGGTGAAGGGCATCAAATAAGTCGACCTCGGGGGCCTTTAAGTAATATATATTATTTTTAAAAATATATTAAATTTATCGACTTGTAGAAGTAAGTTACTTTAAAAGGTACCTCAAATCGCCTACGATTCGTGAACCTGCCAGCAGTGCGTTTGCCTCACACCTCTATAGTCTTATGTTCAATAAATGCGAATAAAAATACAGTAATGTCTGCTCACACCAAAAACCGCAAAAAAAAACATGAGCGGGTTCGTGAAAATCTCGAAATCTCAGTACGCGCTGTACCCAGATACCGAAAATGGGGCCCTCAGTATGGGCAGGAGGCCGACACTTCTAGCACGATCACGAAGCAAGTCCCCGGCACCGGGTCCTTTAGTATCTGGACTATCAGTTTATATCACCAACATCACTCGTACTCTAAACACAACCTGGGCCAATAAACATGACAAATAATTACGTACATAATTAAGTGTCATCATACAATAGCAGTCGCAAAACTAATAGTACGCATTGTTAGAGGCGAAGACAAGACCTCACCACGAAACAGGTTTAAAGGCTTCGTCAACTTTCACCTTATGATCACTGGATACTGGACAATTGTATAACTTAGCCTACGTGGACATAACGCAGTGGAAACGGCTTGTAGTGAGTGAGCCACAAAACAATTAAAGTTGAGCCCAGCCTCAACTACACTCCTCCTCATAGTGTAAGAAAATACTAATAGTATATCTTCCAGTGTACATATATGTAGCGCTAATCTGTTATTCTCACTATATGTATTGATTAGTTATAGATGGTTATATCTTTTATAATTCAACTATTAAGATATCAACTTAGTACTTAAGAGGAAGTAGGATCATTTAATTGCATTAATGTGGTACAAGTATCTTATAGTTAAATCAGAGATAGTTAAATAATAATAGTATTTTCACTTTAATACGAGATTAGTACTAGTTTATTCTAGGATATTCAAAAACTCCTTAACTGTGTAGAAACATTTATATATTAACCATTCATTTAGACGACTCTAAATTCGTTGAAATAAAACCTTAAACATTTTGGTATGTAGTTATAATTATATTCTACTCATTATTTAATATTTTTTTTTGAAAAAGGCGGATCTATAAGAAAACATTAAAAGACCTACAGAATCTCTCAAATTTCTTTCTTGAGCTTTCGGTTTCTATGATAATATAAGCGAACTCTATTATAATGTCAACAGTGTAAGCATTTATTGAAACTAAATATTTACAGTTTATTTACAAACATGTACACTTAAACTAGATAAAAAACTTCCTCAAAGTTGTCGCCGCACTGGGAAGGAAGGGTACCTAAAAGACTGGCGGCATTATGCCTTTGTATGGCCAAGCTTATAAATTGGCAGAAAAAGCTACCAGCCCGGCGGTCTCCTGAGACTTCGATAAGTTTGGATGAAATTTCTTTCACCAAACCGTGCGTCTCATGAGTGTAAGTAAATATTTATACGTTTAAAAATATATTTTTTACAAGAAAAGCAGGAAGTTCTCAGGATGTTAAAAGACATGCCTGTTTATAGATAGCTGCACCACTTTTGCTATCATCCGATACATTAGGGATTAGTCTTTTGTGCCCAGTAGCTTCAATTCCACACCGACACATTGCAGTTCTACTGCAGTCCCATCTGCTGAAAAGCGGCGCCGCAATTGAGGATGGTAAACACACTACTTTATTAAAAGCTTATTCACTCTAGCCTTGAAGACTCCCTCCATATAATCGAGCGGGAAACTGACGCAGGCAAACTATTCCAGACCTTAACTCTCTTTATTATGAATGAAGATGCAAATCACTTAGTCCGGACTGGGCAAGGCACATTTACCATATTAGGGTGTGTACGTGCCGTGGGTCTTGTCGCCCGATGATAGAAGGGGATGGTAGAATCAAGTCACGTAAATCCTGCGCACACCTAAATACATCGTATAGAACACCGAGAGCCTGGCTACTCTGCACCTGTAGCAGTGTTCACACATTGTACTTAGTTACAAAACTACTACAAGTAATAAGTTTTAAAAACTAAAACCCGACTACGGATGAAATCGCAGTCTAATAATGTGATATTATATAGCCTATAACCAGCGGACAATCAAGACGCTTCTAACGACACCCTACTTATCAAATTATGTTAAGTAGATTAGAAGATATGCGGGAACAGATGAACATACATACATACATTCTTGTTAAAATCATAACCCTACCTCCGTTCCGTAGTCGGGCAAAAAGCAACACCTATTTCCGAATTACAGTTCTGTCTGTGTCGCGGCCTATTTACTTTGGTCGGTTACCAACGCCTACGAGTACAGTCTGTCAAAAATTAAGTTTGCCAGTGGCAGTGTCGCTACTATCTATGCAAAACTGTCAAACTACACGTCATTTTCACAATAATAATGTTAGTTCTCATTTCCGCCACCGGCACACACGTGTTGGTCAGTACGTTTATCATATGACTTTTCTTAACAACCTACCCACATTCGCACGAGTGAAAGTTGCCCGGTCACCACTTACAATCGAATAAATATTAACCCGTGTATTATGTAATAACGATCAATATAATACCGGCTTTTACTCTGAACGTTGATGTTTATATACCATACGTATGTATCGTGAGATAATAAAAATAATATTAAGGCGTTTTATATAAACAAATGTATTTATATGCGTGTGAATTAAGAGTATGTACGAATTGTAACGTGCGCATGTGTTTGTGTTTAATTTATGATATACTTATTTATGACTTTGACGGGGGCATATAAAAACATTTTACATATTTTTGTAATCTCTACGTGTCATCTTTATATTAGAAGTAATTATTCTTTGAGACTAACCTATTTAAATATGATATAAGATTTAGGGGTTCTGCAGACTTTAATATGCTTCCCTTACACAGCTAGACTTTACCGAAATAAATATACATGTATTTTCATGTGGATTTAACCAATTGTAGACAGTCCAAGCGACAAGAGAGCAAGGTGTGCTGCAAGAATTATTACATCGCTAACAGCCAAACGTAAATAAACAAACCCGCAAAAGTGGGACGCCATGAGCGGTGGACGTTCACCGTGTCAGTCGCGTGTAAACAGCGGCGGGTGTGCGAAAATTTAATTTTGTCATCGAATACGCAACCGCGGGAAGATAGCGTCATCGCTGAACGTAACCGCCGGGTTTGATAACTTAACTTTCTCTCTCCGCTGCGCTGGCTGCTGCGAGGAGCTTCCACTCAGCTCATTCCGCCACCAGTACCGAGCCAGCTCGTTCGCCGCGAACGGGGCGCTCGCACGCTCTGACTCCGCGCCGCAAAAATTGAAATATTGACATTTAGCGATCGAAAACAAGTGATTACTCCGATACTAGTCTCACTCTTTTATTTCGTGTGAATTAAATGGTTTTTTAATTGATTTCTGTTCAGTTGACTATTGTTGGTGGCACCATGGGAACCTTTAAAAAGTAAGTCGGATTATTTCTAACAAGGACAAGGACCGATATCTATATTTTTAATTAGACTATACGACGATTTTTTAATACATATTTATTATTTTTATTTGGCAACGTTTAGTTATTAATGAATGTGTTTATGACAGGTGATCAATAGCCGTGCATAAATTTCGCAAATAAAACACGAGGTGTCAAACCGACCGCTGAATTCCTCTCGGCTTTAGAATGTAGAACAATGCCAGTCGAGGTTGCAAGTTCAACTAGTTTAAATATCATTGCAAACGCTAGTTTCAACATTTCGAAATCAATGAAACCTAGCTATTGCCATTTTATTGAATAAAATGTACTTGTAAAATAGAGACGACCATGAATACTAACATAATGTCACCATAGCACAAAGTTGTGTCAACGTTACAGTGAATGCCGACATTATTCGGTATTGCAAAATTTTACACTCCAACCAAAAATGTATAGAAAAGTTTACTTAAGCATGAAGGAATTGCTAAACAAAAGCAAACAAAAGTTTCGGAATTTCAGACTTTAAACAATGAAATATCGCGTGAAACGGTGCTCTTAGTAAATTTTAATTCTCACTTTTTAAACTGCTTGTTGTCCACTGACAGAATGCAATCGACCTCATTGCGTTAACCTTGGCAAAAAATTGGTATTATTATTCAAGTATTGCCGAACAGCTGGTCAACAGACAATGCTCATCACCATGATGACTTGCTATAGTATCTTCTTTTTCTATAGTATAAATATTATTATCACATTAGTATTTCTATAAAACCTGGTTATTTTAAGGAGACATTTATCCTTTAATCTACAATTTAAATTAAATACCATAAGGCACCCACCCGCCAAAAATGGCTTCTTCAAGTCATAAAAACACGAGTAGGTTACGATAGGTGACTATCAAATGATGTAACTTCATTTCCTGTTTCTTACGTTATTTAACCAAAGTCAAAGAGTTTGTTTAATGCAAAATATTTAAGCAATAATCTCAATACTCGTTTTATGGATCTCAGACACGAACGGTAGTGAAACAAAAATTCACTTGAGGTTACGTATTCGTGCACCCATAATAAATATTTAAGTAAGTAATCTTTTGCAAGTCGTTAAATTTTGTTCCGCTTCTGTAGACGCGTTGAAATCTTTTGTACTGGTTAACTGGGTGAAGCTGAATAGAAATTAAAAACGTCTGCCTAAATTGGACAAATTAGTGCAAATGCAAAGTGCCGATGCAAAAAAGGAAGGTGTTATAAGTTTGAATCTATAAACATGTGTACGTATCTTTGGCATCATAGCTCCTAAACAAAGGCGCGGATTTGTTTTTTTTTATTTAAAATTTAGTTTAGTCAGAACAGTGTTTAGCTATGTCAGATAAAAATTTGCCCTCTCGTCGTTTATTGATTTTGATTTCAATTTTTATTTACACTTTTTTGAAATGTGTATATACATTCAGCTGGCTGCGTATATCGTATCCTTAATGTTAAAACTGATCCAGTATGTATGCCACGCTTGCTTTCATGCTTATTCACCGGAACAGTTTTACTATTACCATGTGTGGATTGTCCCAGAATATTGTATTATTATTATTATTCCACGTAGAGGGAGAGTATTTTAAAGTGATTTATTTGCCTAATTAGTGGCATTAAAAGAAATGTTACGCAGTTCGTTTTGTCGCAACCATATGCACAATTAGAGTCACTGAAATCTCGGACAGTGCTTGCGGTCAGAACAGCATCGACCTCTTTCCAACCGCCGGTGATAATAACATTGTATAATACATATTTGTGTCATCGATTGCGACTCTGCATCGCAGACGTACGTTCATCAATGAACTTTGCAACTTCTCATATTTATGTTTATTACGTAAATTAAATTAAGTGTCTCGTTTATTATCTTCGAGCATAGCTGATCTATGACGTTGACTTATATTATGAATATCACCTAGTTGGTATATATTTGGTTTACACTATATAAGCCAGTAGTTGACTGAAATCGTACCTGATGGTAAGCAGCGGTGCAATAGAGAATGATAAACTACACTAGCTTATTGAAAGCCTATTTCTCTAGCCTTGATGACACCCACAGTACTTGACTGAAATCCTGCCTGATGGTAAGCAGCTGTGCAATCTAGGTTCATAAAGCACACTAGCCTATTGAAAGCCTATTTCTCTAGCCTTGATGACACCCACAGTACTTGACTGAAATCCTGCCTGATGGTAAGCAGCTGTGCAATCTAGGTTCATAAAGCACACTAGCTTATTGAAAGCCTATTTCTCTAGCCTTGATGACACCCACAGTACTTGACTGAAATCCTGCCTGATGGTAAGCAGCTGTGCAATCTAGGTTCATAAAGCACACTAGCTTATTGAAAGCCTATTTCTCTAGCCTTGATGACACCCACAGTACTTGACTGAAATCCTGCCTGATGGTAAGCAGCTGTGCAATCTAGGTTCATAAAGCACACTAGCTTATAGAAAGCCTATTTCTCTAGCCTTGATTACACCCACAGTACTTGACTGAAATCCTGCCTGATGGTAAGCAGCTGTGCAATCTAGGTTCATAAAGCACACTAGCTTATTGAAAGCCTATCTCTAGCCTTGATGATACCCACAGTACTTGACTGAAATCCAACCTGGTAAGCAGCTATGCAATCGAGGTTGATAACGCATACTAGCTTATTAAAAGCCTATTTCTCTAGCACTGATGACGCCCACGTTATAATCGGGCAGAAAAACGGACGCTATACGTATTATATTATGTATAATACTCAGAGACTACTCTACTATGCGAACACTTATACTAATTGCAATTACCAGGTTATTGTCGTCAGGCGTCATGTAGATTTCAAGCTAAGAAGTTTAACCTTTTGAACTAAAATACAAACACAAAAATAAGCATTTGTGTAAAGTGTTAGCTACTTTAATGTATTTGCATTATAGTGTGTACGTGACAATGTATATTTGTTCGTAAGCTTAGCATAATATGTGCCAAGGATTCATTCTTGACGTCTCTGTACTAATCTATCAATACGTTTTACCAGAATATTTATTTGTATGTATAATTATAAGGTATTATATACAGAGCACCCAATTTATTACAGAGTGGATACGATAAGGAATCTTACTCAATTATTCTTAAATAGATTGCAAAATTATTGCGAAACCTTTTACTGATGTCGAGACTGGTGTCAATTACTATTTATAAATGTATATTAATAGCTATCTCTAAAAACTAATTATTTATATATAAGATTTATTTTGTTCTCATATAGTTACTATAGTATATCACTAAGGTATTTTTAAGAACCAGTTATACTGTGGAGAATATTTTAAGCGCTTCAATTTTGATGTAAGCATTTAATGATAATTAATAATTATATGATTGATAGACATATGGTAAAAACTCGTATCTGTGCCCTACTCAGCTACTTTAAAAGAGTTAAAAAGTTTGTATAAATTTTGTACCTTTAAATACCTCCTAATAAATAAGCAAAAGATGGCATCATAATTAAATCACTTTTAAGTTATTATTGCCTATTAATAATTTATTAAAAACATATTTAGTCCCATGTCAAAGTATCAGAAGTAATATATATAAATTTGGGACATAGCATTTTTTCGGATACATAGCCAGCAACTCAAATTAAATATCACTAAAAAATAATACATAGTTTAAAAATAATACAGTGCGATCACCTATACATTCTGAATTATATCTAAAAGAAAACAGTTGATTAATATATAAAAAAAAAACAAATATCTTACTTTTACAGGTGCAAAGAACCAAAACACTTATTTTAATTCAAAAATGCATGTGTACACTTCACAGCAAACATAATAAAATACATAGACGGTCGAGCGGTTATCCTTTACACTTATCGAACGACACAATCTCATACATATAATTATAAAAATGTACAATAAATTATCTTAAGCAACATTGTAATTAACAATTGTATAGATAGAGGCATTTTAATTGGCACGAGAGTACTAACTACCGCAATGTAGTCCGTAAATATGTACTTAAATAATATAATGTACGTGCTGAAGATCAATTAAAGGACGATAAAGCTGGGAGACCTGTCTGTCTCATTATATTTTGCTTAATATTAACAAAAAAAAACATACAAACATAATATATAAAAAAATATATTTGATTAAACCCCCGACACAGGAAAACTCAGGCGCAATATACAGTTTACTATACAGATTTATATCAAATTCAGCTAATAACTATTCCGACTAAATCAGCTTCCAAATAGAAAAACTACACTACTACTTTTTTGCAAGGGACTGTCCATGTAGGTACCACCGCAGTCTCAGATATTCTGCCGCCAAGCAGCAATGCTCCGGTGTAAAGGGCACTGTAACGGGTGAAATTACCGGACACAAGAGACATAAGATCTTTAGGGTCGGCAACGCGCTGGTGATTCTTATAGTGTTGCTAGCATCTATACGCTGTGGTGACTGCATACCATCAGGTGGACCGCATGCTTGCTTGCCACCTTGACAGTATAAAATACTACATTCAATAACATTCGTACATTTGGGAGCCACATCTATCTCAGTAACTCCTCTTTTTTAACCGGCTTCATTAACCGGCTTCAAAAAGAAGGTTCTCTATTCGACGCGTATGTATGTAATATTAATAAAAATGCGTAATATTAATATATGTTAGTCTATGTGGGCTTCTAAGCAAATTTACCAAATTTTATCAGTGTATGTATGTATGTATGTATGTATATATGTATGTATGTAGGTTTGTCCGCGGATTTCTCAGAAACTACAAGTCCGATTTCAAAAATTATTTTTGCAATAGTTAGAGTATTTTTCAAATTAGGGTAGGGTATAGTTTCATCAAAATCGGTCCAGTAGTTTAAGAGATATAAACTTTTTATGTTTTCAGTAAGTTACTGTGACGTAGACGTTCGAGTTGCGTGATAGTCTAGTGACTATCACGCAACTGTCAGCTCGTGCTAGTCTTAGTTTAACATGATGGGTGCTAGCACATCATGTTAAACTAAGACTAGCTTCAATATATTTTCGTTATTTTATGCTTTTTAGATAATTTACTTTGAAGTCGGTTTTTTTTTTTAAATAGTTTTTCTTAGGGTGTAAAAAAACGCATTCAAATACTTCCGTTTGTTTCGGAGCAACGCTACCATTACAGACATACACAAACACAGACATAGACATAGGCAACAAATCGTCGAAAATTAAAAACAAAATTAGATTGATAACACACACTTTTAAATTGTTTCTAAGGCGTAAATGCAACACAGTTATTAATACACCTATCCGATTTATTTTTGCACTTGTTGTCCTTACCGAAAGGCAAAGTAAACTTCAGTATTTTCCTGTTATAATATTAAAAACATCAATTTTACAAGGATACATTTTGATAAACAGGATGTTATATGTTTCATGACAAAACATCATTACTAAATTAAGTCTAATATACGAGTATGCGCTAATATACGAATTTAGTGTCGAAACTAACATCCCTGTTGGTAAGCTTTTGCTTATCCATAGGATTACCTAGTCATTTCACCAGCTATACTACCATTTACACTGGAACAATTTGCCTGCGTCGGTTTTCCCGCCCGATTATAATGTGGGTGTCTTCAAGACTAGAGTGAATAGGTTTTTAATAAGCAAGTGTGCTTTACCGTCCTAGATTGCGTCGCCACTTTCCATCAGGTGGGACTGCAGAAAAGCACTAGCTTATAAGTATTTAAAAAAATACAGCTATATTTACACATTGCTGCTTGGCGGCAGAATAATATCTGGCACTACAATGTGTACCACTCCATTCGCAGGCATATACTACAACATATTAGCATAATTCTCACGCCGATCTGTCAAAATTTGCTCGCCACGCTAAATCTGCCGCTGGACGCAGGATGGCACAAGATACAGAGGAGAAACTCCTATATATTGAAGTCGGTTAATGATGCACACATTGACGCAATTTCACCGTGACACAGACACAAATGCAGGTCATAATTGATACAGTGCGCACGCGCAAATGGCTCATCGAAGACGCGTTACAATGCGCCCTTGCGTAATACCGGTTGACGGATTATAAGGGAGCGACATTGGAAGGAAAGGTATAAATCGAATTATTTTTTTACAATGTTGGCTAGTCCTTGACTCAATCTTACCTTATGGTAAGTGTGATAAAGCTGTGAATGGTAAAACGCAATAGCTAATAGTACCAGGGCAAGAACCACAAGGAACCGCTGCAAGCAGCAAAGGGGCAAAACGGTGGTCTCAGCCGTTAGTACAACGATTCTTTATGAGGGTCAATCAGTTTCTATATGTTGGAGATATTTCCCCAGTCTAATCCAGACCGAAGATATGCTGCCCTAATAAATAAATATTATGAACGATAGATACTTAATTAATCGTATCCGAAATAAAAGTAGACACAAATTATATTGAAATCATCCTATATATTTTGCGCGCGGGTTACCCCTAAATATTGATGCCCCATCCTGCAAGAACCCTGCTCAGGAAATGAAAAAAAGCCTACGTAAGTGATAAAATACGGTGACGGGTGTTGTTTATCTATTTAAGTATATATTTACAAAAAAAAAAGTATTTAAGTATTAGTATCAGTTGTCTGGTTTCCATAGTACAGGCTCTGCCTAGTTTGGGATCGGATGACCATGTGTGGATTGTCCCAAGATATTATATTATTATAAAATTACATTACCAAAACAATTCGTTCCTAAGGAATGATAATATTAGCGACTGGTGTGTTAAAATAGCGGAAAATAAATTGTGACAACACCTAAAGAATCGACACCAAGGAAATTGTGTATTTCCTACGCGTAAAATAATTTCAACAAACAATTTAGTCACAAACCAGTGTTTATTACAAATACGCGACTAAGCTTAAAGCAAACGCACTTTACACGTTAAGTAATAATAATAAACGATCCATTGTTCGCACGAACCAGAGGTCACATGCAAGCGATGGTCCCAACGCGTCGTTTTACGCAACTCTATGGGACCTCAGCCTTAGGCTTTCCGCTTGCGTAACCAACATTTTCGATTTCTTACATCCTTGAACGGATTCACTTTCGTTCATATTTTTTTTACTGTCCCAGAAGGACAAAGTCTTTATTTTGATTCTGGCTGTATGTGCATATGTATTCTCATTTCTTTAGCACGATTTGTAGCCTAAGAGTTATGATGATTCTTTAAGGATTCGCTAAAAAAAATATCGTCGATTGTGGGTTTGTTTTTCAAATTAATTATTAATCGTTTTAATTATATTGAACAAGAGAGCCACTGTGGCTTCGCCTGGCATTTCAAAGATTCTAAGCCACATAATACATATATGTTTTATATATAGACCTATTAGAATGACTAAAATATATATGATCATGAAAATCCGAGTCAGAATCCAATGTGTGATTTAGAAGAAAATACAGACGAACGCGTGTTTCTACTTTGTTTTACTTAACCTACGGTAGGCTCTACAGTCTAAAGATGTTATGTCCTAATAATCTTTTCAAAATGTTGGTCATTCCTCTTGGTTACGTAAAGAATCCATTAGACGCCCGCTGTCAATAATTGCTGTTCATTATGTTAGTAAAAAATGCTATAAAAGTTCGCGGAAGAACTAGTACACAACCGGAACTTTGTTGGGTTTCTTATTAGGTGTACCTACGTCACTTTTGATTGATGGACTTCCATTTGTAGTGGCGGATG
This sequence comes from Furcula furcula, assembly GCA_911728495.1. Lineage (NCBI taxonomy): Eukaryota > Metazoa > Arthropoda > Insecta > Lepidoptera > Notodontidae > Furcula > Furcula furcula. The sequence goes on from OU452250.1 coordinate 11,424,496, forward strand.
AGCCGGGGTGATCTCACGCTTAAAAATTACTATAATATAATAATAATATTCGTTTATTGCAGACTCAACATCCATATACAATGTAGATACATAATTGTTCTAATTAATAATAATTATATCTAAAAATAAATAAATTATTATTAACAATTAAAAACATAAGTAATATGTATATGTAGGTATGCATTGTTTAAATTAGTACATCCCTACGGCTAGAAGTACACAGGCAATAATATGCTGTAGATGTACGTGTATGCATAAAAAAGAGTATTTTGCTGTTTGAATACTATCAATTGAACTATTCTTATATTTTCTAATACACATTTAATTAGGAGTGCAATGTGAGTAAGACAAACGGTTAAATTATTTAAAAACACAATAGCAGACATATCTAGTTACTAGCTGACCCACGCAGCTCCGCCCGCGCTGTGTTTATATTAACTAAACTTTCAATAATATACATTCGCATAGAAACAAAACCTCCTTTTTTAAAGTCGGTTAAAAACTTGGACCCACTTTGTACTTGCCCTCCGAAGCACGGAGACGTTTAGTTCAAATGGCGTTAAACGGTCACCTATCTATTTAATGACCTTACCTAACGTTGCTTAACCTGATCGATTTCCAAACATTGTTAACAACTGTCTATGGATGTTCCCTTACAAATATTTATTATAATTATAATGAAAAATTGTTAAATCAGAGCAAGCGTATAACCAAGTACACATTTTGACTTTAGTCCCCTCTCCCAAGGGAACCGTGCCGAATGTCGGGATAAAAAGTATCCTATGTCCTACCTCGGAGTATTAACTCAAATCATGCCAAGTTTCGTTTCAATCCATCCAGTAGTTTCGGCGTGATGCTCAGCCGAGATACAGACAGACAGACAAAAATAAAAAAAAATACATTTTTGGCTTTAGTATCGGTTATAGAATGCCCTCCAAACATAATTTTCAAAATATCTTCAATGTACAGAATTGGACCTGTTACAGTTTTATTATAAGTATAGATAGAAGATAAATGAAATTGAATTGAATTGAATTTTTCTATAGATCACGCGTGACGTAATGTAGTATAAGTACGCCTACCTACGAGTATTATTTTGAATATACTAATCTCGTAAGTTGAAGTCCCAACCACTCAGTAATATTTAAAAGAGAACAAGGAATCACCTTCTATTTTTTAATTTTTTTAAAAGCCATGTTATCGCTACACAGGTTAATAAACGGAGATGGATGAATAAGGCTGAAACTAGAAAAGATTAAGTTATTTTAAAGAACCATGTCGTCTCTTTTAGAATTAAAAGTCGTAAGTCGAAAGTCGTAAAAATGTGAAAATATGACAAGCCCGCTGAGTTTCTTGCCGGATCTTCTCAGTTGAGGCCGCGTTGTGATCCAGTGGTAGCTTTTAAAAAATTGACCGTTCAAAAGTGCTAGCGTAACCTATTTGAAATAAAAATTTTGAAATTTTGAATCTAAGTTTAAAAAAACTCATACACTCGAAATTTGAACCTAGTTATTTATAATACAATTTGTACCAATGTGGTATTAATGACTAATAACAACATAAAAAATAATACACTAACATTGGCCTTTCTTTTAGATTGTTAGCAGGGTTTATTCCACTTTGATCACCTGGTAACCCAATTATTAATCACAAGTGTACCAACGAAGACCCAATAATAATAATATATTGGGACTATCCACACACGGTCATCCGATCCCAAACTAGGTAAAGCCTGTACTAGCCACGTGCCAAAGAAATGGACATACATACATACGCACACACTCACGAAAAACATAACCTGCGGCAATCGGGCAAAAAGGTCGTTCGTTTTGCGCCACGCATCGCGATGGCATAACTACAGAGTAATAACGAAACTTCTTCCTTCCTTGCGTATTGCACAATATTACTGCACGCCAATTGACATAACAGCTTTTTTCTGTAGTACACTGTGCCAAATACTGGCATGTTGATGCGATGTTCTTGTCTGTGTATTATGTCCAACTTTCATTACACTGTGTTGAAAATGTCAGCAAAATTCGTTACATCTTCTTTGTGCGCATTTAGTAGAGTACTAGCTGACCCACGCAGCTCCGCCTGCGCTATTTTTAAGTTAACTTAAACTTTGAATAACAGACATTTGCATCGAATACATAACCTCATTTTTTATAGTCGGTTAAAAACTGGGACCCACTTTTTACTTGCTCTCTGAAGCACAGACCCGTTTAGTTCAAATGGCCTTAAACGGTCACCCATCTATTTAATGACCTTACCTAACGTTGCTTAACCCGATCGATTACAAAACCTTGATAACAACTCTCTATGAGTGTCCCTTACTAATATTTTATTATATTATAAAGAAAAATAGATAAAATCGGACCAAGCGTATAACCAAGTACCCGTTTTGACTTTAATCCCTTCTCCCAAAAGAACCGTGCTAGATTACGGGATAAAAAGTATCCTATGTCCTACCTCGTAGTAAGATCTCAAATCATGCCAAGTTTCAATTGAATCCATTCAGTAGTTTCGGCGTGATGCTCAGCCGTGATACAGACAGACAGACAGACAGACAGACAGACAGACAGACAGACAGACAAAAATTAAAAAAATTACATTTTCGGCCTCAGTATCGGTTATAGAATGCCCTCCAAATATAATTTTCAAAATATCTTCAATGTACAGAATTGGACCTGTTACAGTTTTATTATGATTGCTTGAAAATCAGAAGTATTCTACACTTAACGTAAAAAACAACTAGGTACTCTCGCGGTCACGACCGGTGTACCACCTTTAGGGCGACAATCGCTTGTACGAGCCGGCCCAAAATACGTGCTGGCGGGGAAGGGCACGTAACGTCGTTCAAACGATTTTGATTGAAAACTGGTACACCGTTCGTGTCCGCGATAGTACGTAATAACAGCGAACTAAATAAAATTCGCATAGAAATTTAAAAACACTGCTCGCAAATAATTTTGTTATTTGCAGCGTTTTCATGGACTGCAGCTTTATGGGACCATTAACTCATATAATATTATCGAAACGGTAACTGAAAACAGTTGATAGGTATAAGAGAGTTAGGGCAATAGGGCATTGCTTCGTATTAATTCATACAAATAATATTTTATTGCCTAATACATTCACGATCACGGTATTTAAGGAGTCTACGGACCGTCCGTTACAGTGGGCAGACTCCTAAATAATTAAATAAAGCCTTCTTTAATTATGTTTAATTCAATGCGTATTATCATATAAAGAAAATAATATCCTAGGACAGTTCTCACACGGTCATCTGATCCCAAACCTGATACTAATACTTATAACATATATATTTTTAAATACGACGCTGTATTGATAAATACTCATAACATCCAGACACAGGATGCGAATAGAACTGACGACCTATTGGGTAGTGGTCAGGTCTAACTACTAGACCAATTGAGTTAATTTTATAAATGTTATACTACCTAAAGCCAAAGCTATTAGTGGACATAATAATGGTGCCTGCACCTGGGCGGAACTGACTAAGATAGCGGTGAGTTATCGAACAATCTATTGATATTAAAATAACGGACCATACAAACAAATCATGCCCCAGGGTCGTTATAAAATTGTATCAAGCATTTTAGGACAATAAATTATTAATCACGCCCTCTAAAATGGGCAGACTAATCTTTAATCATATCTTTTACAGCCATAAGAAAAGATACATAAATATATTATTCTCGAAATTATAGACTCGGGAAACAAAAGTTGTGTATGGGTACAGCAATCAGATTTAATCACAGATCAGCCCTCAACATTGAGTTATGCCCTCAATGCGTTGGAGTATCTATTAATCAAATTTAACGGTATGAAATAATTTCAGAAGTTCTGCTTAACGATTGCATAAACATTTCTGTATTCCGGTGTGAAAGCCTTGTCCTTCTGAGGTGACCTTGAGCTCATAGGTCCTATAGGCGCTTGCCTTTTTGTCCGGTCAGAACCGATGAGAAATGTTGGTTTTATTTAGTCGTGGAGAAGCCTGAACTAAAGTAGCTATTTATATGTCGTACCAATAATAACATAGGTAAGAATTAAATAAACAAAACAATGTTAATATGGAGAAAAAACCTTTTAGTCGTACCATCATGAAACTTTACTTTTTTCCCTAATGGCGATTAAAAGAAGACATTGTAAATGAGTTTCTGGTAAAAAATGTATTATTCTCCATTATGTCTATTTTTTTACTTGGTGATCGGGTACATAATTATAAACAAACACACTCTTGATACACAAAAAATATTGCTAACCAATAACAACAATTAATAAAGGTGTTATGAGAAGGAAAAAAATATCGTAAGTGACCAATTTAAATGCTTTATTAAGATGTAATTCTACTTAAGTATTGAGTTATGGTTGTACTAAAGGTTCACTGAACGATTAGCCTATAACTTGATTTAATCTTAGCCGAAAAAACTCCACTGCTGAACAAAATTCTTCCCCCTTAGAAGGGTTAGGTGTTGCCATAATTCCCAAACTTGGCAGGCGTCTTGGGGATCGGTAGTAGGTATTCAAGTAGAAATACGCCGCTGCCGGTCTTCTTATTTACGCTTAGTCGCCTCTTACGGACACCCAACAGGAGAAGAAGGAAGGGTGCTATCCGGATACCCCACAGTCATAATTTAGCATAACTAAATAAAAATACATAGTAAGTAACCCACTGCAGCGTCATTATTAGCATTATACATAATGTAAATGGACAAACCAAAATCCTTTATGTGTAGAGTTTAGATGATGTAAGTTAAAAGACAGACGAGAGTTTTGAAATAACTAAATATTTTTTATTCGGATTTCTTAAGGAAATGTGAGAGACATTTTTATGAAATTATTATGAAAAGTTATTACATAATAAGTACTTATTATACAAAAATATGTGTATCGTTGGCCGCTGCACTACCATAGAAACGCGCAGGTATGATACGAACTAAGAATACAAAATGATAGATTTGTTGGCACTGTCCTAGACTTGGCTTGTTATTTAAATGCAAATATATAGCAGAATATATTGTATACCTACGCAAGGTATACCTACGAGTCGTTCAATGGCCATCCTATAATTCCAAGTTTGGCATCACTCTCTTTTTCTTTCAATGATAGGGTGTGTTTTCCTCCCTTCGGAGACGCTAGGCGTTCGGGGTGCGGGTCCTAGGACGTCCATTGAGTACGGGGCGGCGATTGCGAGGACGGTGGCGGTGTTGCGAGCCCCGTCCCCGAAGACACCGTGTATGGTTTCCGGGGGGTTATAATACGCCCCCCAGCGCGGCGGGCTCAAAGGTGCTCCTGGTGTAGACCCCACTGGAGAGCACGGGTGTCTCCCTCTTATGCGCCGATGTAACAGCCACGGGGGTTTTAGTGGGTAACAATCCCACATACCCCAGTTGACTGGTCCCGTTGGTCCCGGGAACTTCTTGAAGGTTTCCCCGCAAAAAAAGAAGTGTACTTTCCTCTTCATGGTCACCATCATGCACCATGAAGAGGTACTTCGAGAAGGATGGCGTTGGGGTTACTACCTCCGTCCTTATGAGCACCATGACAGGTTCCAAAAGGACTACTCTCAAAGTTTGTTTGTTGTTGTTTTTTACGGAATCACACAATATAGGTCTTGAAGTACTTAGTACGCACATTCCGAAGGCTAGTCGTTTTGACCCATGCGGTTAAGTCATTACGAAACGAACGACTACGTCATGATCAAAGCAATTGTTCCCGTGTATCTTTGGCACATGCTTGTGTTTATACATAAAAGCAAATTAAAAAATTGTAAGGTCACAAGTTTCAGTCCCCTCTTAAGCAACACTCCAAGCCAAGGTCGCCCTACTCCGCTGTGCTCTTCAGCCTTTGCTCTCCTGCCTATCAGGCTGGTAGTGCTATTAGCACTCGCCCTTCGTGTGCGTCGCTGTCATAGCGATCTGCAGCCAAAAGTAAACCTTATTGCAAAAAAACTTTAGTTTTGAGGTCCCTAATATTATGTCCCTTTAGGTGTCACCTTAAATCATATATAAGACAAGCTTATGTTGTATGTTTGTACCATACAAAATAAGGTAGGCGTAAGAATGGAACAAAGTTTCTTCAGAATCGACAACTTTTTTTTAAATGGCCAGTGCAATTCGGTAATAACATTTTTGTAAAAAAAATTATGTTACCAAACATCTACCTATTATTTCTTATTGTATCTACGTGTGTAGCGTTTCGCACATATACATATAAGGTTAAATTTACCTAGTAAAATACCTAGTTCATTAACTACCTTAGTCTTGCATATAGCACAATAATCTAATAAAGGTGTCTGAGTCTGCCCTTAATCTGGTACTGGTTGTATTGGATCTATAAATATTTATAGTCTTTTTGACGATATTTATTTATCATTTACATATTTTATTACTTAATATTCGCTAAGCACACGATGAAGCAATTTAATTGAGGAAAATACATCACACTCGCAACAAATACATGTGTGCTTTATGGATTATCTAGTTTTAATATTGGCTATCATTTTATCAACACAGATAAATGCGTTAATAATACCTTCGTTACACAACTTATATTGCATTATGAATACATCAAAATATATACCAGGAAGGCTAATGCTGAGGAAGAGAAAAATCAAAAAATTATTATTGAAAATAGAATAGTAACTTGAATATGATCTAAGCTTGAATCTTAGGTCTGCTCAGGTTCGGTAACGTATTGAAATGAAACTATTTTACGTATTATAGGTATCGCGGTTTATTTTTGACTTTCCCTATCGTTTCGAATACTTTACAACATTGATGACCAGACCGTGACCATGAATGATGTAAAGTGATAGTTACATTAATAACTAACATTAATAACAAAAAAAAAACACCCAAAAAATGAAAAAAAAAATATTACTATAAAAAAAAATAAACATAGTATAGTATTAAATATTATTATTGCCTTTGTACATTGATATCTTCAACGTATTGTTCAATTTACATGTAACTTTTGGTGTACAATAAAGTGTATTTATTATTATTATTACTTCTGATTTTTCTTCCGTACATCTCAATCTGTATCACCTTCTATTTTGTTTTTTCCGTATATGATTACAATATTTAAAAAATATATATATATTAACCATGTAGTGTAGTTTCCCACTGCTGAGTAAAGGTCTTCCTATATATTTCCACCTACCTCGGTCTGTCTACACCTAGCGATCTCTCTCCCACTCTGTCTCAAAAGCGTTGAAATCACCTTCATTCGGCTTACGTGACGGTAATTTCCAATATATTAATTCTATGAAGTACGATCGGATAGAAACAATTATAAAAAACATATTAATTTGCTTATCTAATCGTGCCTTAGCACCGATTTGTAAACTACCTAGTAACCTAAAATTTATAAACATCATCATGCAAAAACTCTTAATTGACTCTTCACCGCTAAGTGCTGTTGACAGTTCAATTAAATACATCGTGTGGAATCATCGAAACGTAACTAACTGTTGTTTTTAACGCACATTTTAATCTTTAGGCATTTATGTTACGTATTACGTAAATTACGCCATAAGTAAGACAGGTAGCGAGCGCGAAAGTCGAATATTTACAGTAGTCGAAACACGTCCACTGCTGAACAAAGGCTCTCCCTTTAAAGGGAGGGGTTGCCATAATCCCCACGCTTGGCAGGCGTCTTGGCGGAAAGTATTTAAGCTAAGACAATTAAATTAACTGACTCGGTAATTTGATTAAAAATTGTCGATTAAAAATTGATTTGCAAGTACAAAACCGAAACTTTATATATTTTTTAAATTTGTTCAAAAAAAAATATATTATCATTATCAGCAGCCGCAAGACGTACAAAGGCCTCTCCCTTATAAGGAAGGGGTTGCCATAATCCTCAGCTTTGCAGGTGGCTTGGGGATCGCAGTATAGGTATCCAATAGAGACACTGATGCCCGTGTTCTTGTTTTCCCTTAGTCGCCTCTTACGGACACCCTACGGGAGGAAAGAGAGATGGGAGGGTACTATTTTTATCCGGTCACCCCATGGGTTTTAAAATGGTTTTAGAATAACTTCTGACTATGTTATAAAACCTCTGAAGAATAAAATATTGCACGCTACAGAATCTATACTTATAATAAAACTGTAACAGGTCCAATTCTGTACATTGAAGATATTTTGAAAATTATATTTGGAGGGCATTCTTTAACCGATACTGAGGCCGAAAATGTATTTTTTTTTAATTTTTGTCTGTCTGTCTGTCTGTCTGTCTGTATCACGGCTGAGCATCACGCCGAAACTACTGAGTGGATTCAATTGAAACTTGGCATGATTTGAGATCTTACTACGAGGTAGGACATAGGATACTTTTTATCCCGTAATCTAGCACGGTTCTTTCGGGAGAGGGGATTAAAGTCAAAACGGGTACTTGGTTATACGCTTGGTCAGATTTTATCAATTTTTCTTTATAATATAATAAATATTAGTAAGGGAACACTCATAGAGAGTTGTTATCAAGGTTTTGTAATCGATCGGGTTAAGCAACGTTAGGTAAGGTCATTAAATAGATGGGTGACCGTTTAACGCCATTTGAACTAAACGGGTCCGTGCTTCGGAGAGCAAGTAAAAAGTGGGTCCCAGTTTTTAACCGACTATAAAAAAGGAGGTTATGTATTCGATGCGAATGTCTGTTATTAAAAGTTTAGTTAACGTAAAAATAGCGCAGGCGGAGCTGCGTGGGTCAGCTAGTAATAAATAAGAGCGTGTGTATAGATCGTACATTGTAATAATATACTTAGTAATTAATAACAGATTAATTATCGTAATATGTAATGAATCCGTAATATTATTTATTTGTAACTACACACATCAAAAGTGTCTAGGGATCAACATATATTTTTGCAATAACTTTTCTCCTGATTGATATTAATTAAAATTTTCTTTAAGGATTCATCAAATAAAGTGTTTTCGTTTGTCACAGTAACGATAAACCAAGTCACCTTTGCATTAATAAAGAAATTTGCCATTTTCCTAATAAAGGGATTTTTGACATTTGAACCACTAACACAAAAGTTCGAAAAAAAGACTGAAATAACAGTTTTCTTTAAAATTTTATTGGGTAACTTAAACAATTAATAATCCGTGTTTCTACCGCGAACACTAACAACACAAGAACATCGGTTTGGCATACTCAAAATGAGTTCATCCAAATCACGCTGTGGAATGGCCGCCCATGTTCGTTGCAACAACAAAAAAAGGTCTTCTTGCGACTGGATACCCTCCATATTCGGCAGAGCTCTTCTCTGTAGCATATCCCATGCATGCTCAATCGGGTTCAAGTCTGGCGACTGAGCAGGCCAGGGCAGGACATTGATGTTAGCTGCGGCGAGAGTCTGTCTTACAACTCTTGCGGTGTGCGGTCGTGCATTATCATGCATTAACTGAAATAAGGGACCGATTTGCACTTGTAGAGGAACGATGACGTCTGATACAATCGTCTCAGCATAAATTTGAGCGTTGAGGTTGCCTCTGATCCAAATCAACTCAGTTCTTCCGCCGATCCAAATACCCGCCCATACCATGATGGTTCCACCACTATAAGGATGGACTTCCTGGCAGGATTTTAATCGCTGTTGGCGTCCAGGGGTTCTCCAGTGTCGTATACGTCTTGTATCCGGTCTCATACCAAAACGAGACTCATCAGAAAAGCACACGAAACGCCATTGTTCTTCTGCCCAATTTCTGTGTTCAAGAGCCCATTGATATCGAATCCTACGATTGTGCATTGCTATAGGTGGTACCCGTAGCGGTCTTCGGGAATGAAGGTTCACTTCATGCAAGCGGTTTCTGACTGTTTGGTCGCTAATTAAGTTCCCTGAAGAGTGATGAAGCCTCACGGCTAACATCATGGCAGTTATTGTTGGAGCTCTTCGAGTTAAGATTTGAATATATCGGTCTTGTCTCCGTGTGGTGCAGCGATACCGTCCTCCATGGCGCTCAGCCACGGTACCAGTGCTTCGGTAACGTGTCCAAAGTCGACTGATAACACTCTGACTTGTATTCAGAGCTAAAGTCACAGTACGTTGCCGGGAACCAGCTTCTATCATTCCCACGGCTCTGAGCATTTCTTCCCTGCTTAAATGACGTCGCCGCTCCATAATAACGTTGGTTTTAATCAGTAGTAGGGAAACAGTAGCACTAATAATGTCTTCAATGCGTTGTATGTTTTTATAGGGAAAATATTGACAGCTGATTTTCATCTTTTACTCGAATTTGATTCACAGTTCCTGATTCAAATTATGAAATGCACCAAAAAGGATCCATATAAATTTATAAAATCATAAATTTATTACAAAGCCACATCTCAATCTCAAGAAATCCGCTTAAAAATGCTTGATCCCTAGACACTTTTGATGTGTGTATATACAATTTTCTTATGTATAAACTTGTAAATTGATTTATATAGTACGTTATACATTACAAATATGAATAGTGGAATAAAATTAATTAAATTTATATATTAGTTTAATATTTTTGAATCGCGTAGCTTGTAGTAACATTTCATACAAAGTTAAGCTAAGTTAAGTCCAGCCGCAGTACGCTACACATTCATACGTGCATATTTACCACCATTGTAATGTTTAGGTAACCATTTTCCCTGGCTCCATTGAGTTTTGCAAGACTATTGCCACACCAAGAGACCAAGTTAATAGGCGTAGCGCGTCATTGGTGAACCACGTGGTTCTACGGGCGTTGCATTCAATTCGTTTGGGCCCCAGTCGGTTGGTAGCGTTTGGTTTCCCATTAAGTCGGTCACAGCAGATTGAGCGTGCAGATCGATGATTGTGGTTAATTTTCGATACTTAAGCAAGTATTCAATTTCGTGTACGTGCATAATACATTGTAGGTTCATTATTTGAACTTTTAGCCGTATATAACACATTTCTAAAATATCAGAAGCTAACATGATTGTTTAGAACGTTCTTCCGGTTAAGTATGCAATTTATAAGTGCTATTTTCTTTTTTGTAAATGTTAAAATACCTGTTTGGTCTGTACACTAAATAATGAAAGTGAACACGCCTACTGTTGGTGACAAAAAGGTCGCAATCCGGCTTATCGAATTGACCAGTTTCGGACACAGTTTATTATTGAAAAAGGAAAATATTATTATCATTTACATAACGTAGGTGTATGTACAGCGCAATAAAGAAGAATTAGACTTAATTATATCAAACAAGCTTTGAATTTTTGGATTTAAAGTTTATTTAAAATAGTCTTTAAAATTTTGGTCAACAAATTCAGTTATTCTCTTCTCAGTCGTTACACTCTTGACAGAGTGGTCGTGGTTGTCGTGAGAGTGGTGGTAGCACGCCTGACAATTCGGCGCCAATCCTCCCTCACTGCCGCCTTTCTGGCGCATTGATGCACTGCACCGCCAATGGACGCTTTTATTTGATCGGTCCATCGCATGGGTAATCTCCCGCGGGCTCTCATGCCTTCTATTTTCCCCTCTATGACAAGGCGCTCGATGGAAATGCCATCTCTTCGCGAAACATGTCCAAAGAATGACAGGATGCGAGACTGAACAATTGACGACAGACGCTGCTCGATGGCGAGTTCCTGTAGTATGGACTGATTCGTTCTGAATTCAGTCCATGACACTCCCAGCATTCTTCGCCAGCACCACATTTCGAGAGCGTTTATTTTCTTTTTATCTGTCCTCTAAGTGTCCATGTCTCAGCAGCGTAGAGGAATATAGGGAATACCAATGTTCTAACGAGACGTTCTATTCTATGTAACTTATTATTTTCGTAAGTAGTGTATTATTTCACAACTAAGTTTGTGGTCCAGAACTCTAAAGCTATGTAATAATTTAGCTGTGGTCCATTTGTCAGTTACTTATCACTTGTTAAAGTTAAAGAAGTTTTAAACTAAATAACCTAAACCTACTAGTTGCTCAAGACAATGGAAATTGTTAGAGCCCTTTGCCAAGAGGCACACCGAAATAAGAGATAGTTTGTAATTAATCATATCATTTAGTTCTGTTCTAGATCTAATTTCTGAATTAAAAAGCTTATTAATATAACCGGTGGCGCCTAGCCTGTAGTCAACGCCTACACTCTTAGGAAGAGTTCACGTGACTAAATTGCAAAGTGTTAGTTACATGAACAATATACCACGAGGTGCTGTGTACCATTCAACGAAGGTGGGGGTGGCCCGTGATAACCGACGGTTGCCCAAGACCCGCATACAAGTAAACACATTAACCTTACGTCACCGGCTTATACTTATAGTTACGCGTAATGCGGAAACATTAACGTGCAAACAGCCGTTTCAAATGGAGAAAAAATGTGAACTGTAGTAAATTTGTTAGCTATCCGGTGAAGTGAGGTCGAGGACGTGTCATGGATTTTAAATGTCTTATACGATTACGTTAGAATCAAAATATTATTGGCAGGAGGTATTCAATAGATGCTTAGTCCCCAAGTCGCCTGCCACGCATGGGGATTTTGGCAAACCCTCTCTTCTAGGGGGAAAGCTTTTGTCCAGCTGTGGACATCTTTCAGCTAATGATGATTCAGTAGGTACTTTACGGTGATAATGCATAGTTAAACAAAATTATTTTCTTACAATATAATAATAATATATATTTAAATATTTTATGGCTTCGTATATGTATAAGCTTTTTATATATCTGGTTTTATTTCCATATTGATCGTAGAATAAAAACGCTACCTATAAATTCCATTCCAATATTAGTAATATAAAATATTATGTATTAATAAATCTCGTAATAACTCGATGTATAATTGAAATAACTTCTGTGTGAATGAATAAAATGCTTAAAAAAAATTAAGCTAATTTTTTTTTAAATTAGTTAATTATTTCTGTTCATTTGCTGGCTTCATCTGATCACTTTGTATTAATTTGATTAAAATAACTTTATAATCAGCTATCAGGAACTAGTAGCCAGTATCTATCAATAACAACTCAGTGGGCGAACGCCTGCCTTGGAAACAAGGTGCACGCAGGTTCGAACCCCGGCTTGCACCTCTGATTTGTGCGAATCGTCTTTGTGCGATTGTTACTAGCTTTCGGTGAAGGAAAACATCGTGAGGAAACCAGCATGTCTGAGAAAGCTTTCGAATGACATGTGAAGTCCGCCAACCCGCACTTGGCCAGCGTGGTGGACTATGGCCTAAGCCCCTTCATCTTGAGGGGAGGCCCGTGCCCAACAGTGGGTCAAAATAAATAGTGGTATTATTTTAAAATCAATATTCTTTAGGTACCTGATGATAAAACACCAGTAGCACCGTATTAAAAAAATATAGAGTCCGTATTTGGTTTAAAAGGCGGGTGGAATATATTACCTCAAATGTTAATAAACACGATTCTACGCGAATCACATGTCTACTGTGTAGTATTTGAAGAAGCATTCAGGATGTTGTGTGTCTAGCAAAGTAAAGGTCGACGGGTGTCCGGCTTCTGAGGTCATCACTGTGCGTTTCGATCACGTGCTCGCCTTTTTGTTCCGATTTACTAATTGCTAGATTAAAATAGGTATAGTTAGTTTTCGGTTATTTTATACCTGGCAATCTGGAAATTATATTTTTTTTTGTTAATATTTGAAATTAGAAACAAAATCAAATGGCCTTTTGTTGCTGCCATAACCGTGCCATAATCGCCATAATCTCGTTACGTTATTTACTATGATTAATAATGGTATTAAAGTCGCCGTAACCATGGGCGCCGGCAGCAGTCCCGTAACAGGAAGGAACGATCACTCATAACTTGAACAATAATCAATAAGCTATACAACAAATTACCTCAAAAAGACCATAATTATGTAGTTTGATGTTCAAATTATTATAGACTAACTGATTTGTGCAAGCGAAAAATTAATATAAAATGTAGTTATAATGTGTAGTTGTAGATGCACCTCCCTGAAAGTAATCCCGGCGGCGCCCATGACAAATATGTATTCTTTATTAATAACGATGTGTAGGCTATTTATTTTCCAAAATTCTAGTAAAATATAAACTTAAAACTTATGCCTTTAAAATAAAGGTTCATATTACGTTATTTGATTTAGGCAGGTACTTAGATAATAATTAACAGTTTCTAAATTTAAAAAATATGTACACTAATCTTTAATGCTATTCGTTATATTAGGTACTTAACAATAATAAGTACATTAACATTATTTTTCTGTCGTATGGTTAGTGGGCCTAGTGGAGTTATTAAAACTGCCGTTAGACCCTATCTTGGCATAACGTCTGCTGTCTTTTCACGTGCCTTACATAACATGGAGACGCTCAGTTCAAGTTCCACCAAACGGTCACTCATCTAAGGACTGACCTTGCCTGACGTCGCTTAACCAACTAATCGTTCACAGAACAGTGATTGCTACTGGCTTTAAACGCCTCCATCAAATATAAAAACATTACCTACTATTAAAAATAAATATAGTCATTACTACAACAAAACAGGTAACCCTTGATTACTTTTTTAAATTTAGGTCTTGTAATATAAGAACTTTTGAAATTAGTTGATACAATAATATTATTAAAAATATATTACCCGTACATTGACCCATCTTTTATCAAAACAATCGCAAAAACATTTGGTTGTATTTTTTGTTCTTTTCAAATGAAATCAAATAATTTACTGTTCGCAAGTGTGGGTATTATACAGATAATATAAAAGTCTCTCCATATTTTGCAAAAAAAGAAAGCAGACAAACATTCACCATAGTTAAAGGAATCATAAAATTGCATATAATTTACTGGTCTGCTAAAAAATTGGACACTTTTTTTTTAGTAGTTATGAACTGGGGCTCATACAAACAAATTCCAGTTACGTGTTCTTGAATGTCCTTAAAAATTGTTAGTATTCCGTAATTATTAATTTTACCTGCGCGCTTGTTAAACATTTTATAATTGTACGTAAGATTTCTGTTTGAGTCTACGAAATATGCTCATGTGCAACTACCTCCAAGTAAAGCAAATTGTTAAAATTTTCTATGCGCCAGTTATACATAGGTACTAGTATGTGTACCATATTTAAGTGTCGATGAACAGATAATAAAATTCGTATGTTTAACTTTCTGTAGGGTCTCTCTTACATAGAATATCATACTAAAGTAATCATGAGTCGTCTTAAAATCCTCTTCGCCAATTAATATTTTACAGAAATCATGCATTGTGAAATTCTTCAAATTTGTTTCTACGCCTCTTAGGAGATGTTTAGTGTCACCATTCGTCATTAAATGATGAAAAATGTTATACCTAGCTAACTGACAAAATATGTTCCGCTATAGGTAAGATTTTGTTTTTATTATTGGCGCTTAATATATAGATTTTATTTTCTGTGTGTTTTGGCGTTATATTTCCGGTGTTATGCTTTTGCATTTCTGTCGGGAATTCGGGATGCACAGATTTTGTTTCATCTTTATGTATTAGTTTATCGCTATTATTTTGAAGCATATCATGCCGGGTTTCAAAGTCTATCCTTCTTTCTGCTGGACCACACTTAATTGAATCAGGTGTAGTTTTATTGTTCCCTAACTTGTCATTTATTTGTTTAAACTTTGTATTTTCTACAGACAGTAATTTAACTCACTCTCGCGCACTGGTCAGTTCCAATACAAGTCGTTCAATTAGGCTCTTGAGTTCAGTTATCTGTTCTTCCTGCGTTTCCTCATTAGATAAATCTGCCATATTTGATATATTGTCCTCATTCAGTCTATTTATAAATAGTTGGCTATCATCGGTATCCGTATCGGTATCTGCAGCCGGGAATTTCAACGATATCTTCTTTATTGTGTATTTTTTAAAAGATTTTTTTGCACCTTCTTATTGAATTACATTGTCAAAAAAAAAACTTTTCCATTCATAGACAATTAATACTTTTTACCTTTTCTTATTAAATACCTTACCTATAATATTTTCAGTAATAGTAAATGCAACCGCTTCTTTAAAAATATCACATATTATTGTTTTGTCTATAAACGAATCTGATCAGTTTCTATGTATATCAAGAAATAAAATAATTTAATTACTTATGAGAGTTAGATAACCCGCTACCAAGAGCGAAGATAGAATTGCCAGATTGACTGGTGGATTGACGACATTGTGAAAACCGTAGGCAACTAGTAGATGCAAATAATTAATTTTGGTTCATTGAAGCGTTTCACTGGGGAGGCCTATGTTCAGCAGTGGTCGTCTTCGGGCTGATGATGACGAATAGGTACTTACCAGAATTTAAATATTTATACCTTTCTACTTAGATAGCAACGTAAATCAGACCAAAAATAACAAGAAGTATGGTTTACAATATATAAAAAATATACGGATGTGCATTTATGTTTTTAAAGTTATTATGGACTTAATTAATTTGCATTAACCTGTAAGATAAAAACTGTAAATAATTGACAAGGAAGTAAGAACGGACTAAGGTTAATTATACCTTCAACGCTGAAATTCCCAATTTTGCAATTAACATTTATTTAACGTACAACGATGATGATAAACATTGTACATCGATGACCTGTGCTTACTTCAATTTAAATATGTACTTAAATCTAGTTTTAAAGAATGATCGAAATGGTAATATTTTCTAATGTGTTCTTTTTATTAAAAAAAAACTGACAGAAAAATTACGGCCAATAAGTATTTTAAAATCGAAATGTTCACAAATAGAATGTATTTCTAAATGTCATGCTTTTAAAAGTACTAAAGAATGTACACAGCAAATACGTTCTTACGCTAAACCAATGTAGTTAAGATAATCCAAGCCTTCTAATCCCTCGTTCTTACAACCAATATGACCTTACGCTTATCCGTTTGCCAAAATCTCCTCAGCCGAGCGTCACGACATCTTATTCGTGGTCCCATTCAGTGCTCAGTGTTATCACGCGGCTGGTTGCGTAACCTTCCCAAACGAACAATAGATGACGGAATAAACCTCAATCCTAGTTTACTTACAATGAACCACGTACTTGCCAATTCGAATAAGCCTTCTTCATATCCATAAAAAATAATTGCACATGCATATTGCAGAAGACTAGCCAAATGCCGTCACCTACGGGGCGTCGTTGTGCCTTGCATTTAGTAACGTTACAAGGCAAGGCATTCAAGGACACCTGGTGCAGAGTCCACCGGAGAACCCAAGTCACGGTCAATAATCCCACATACCTCGGTTGACAGGTCTCGGGAACCTCTCGGAAGTTTTCCCCTCGAGAGCCAAAATAAATTGTGTTGTGTGAGAAATTACACCGCGGGCTGCGAAGAGACCATGTTCGGTAGGCTTACGCCGCATTTGGCCTCTTAAAATACCATCGCAGCAGTTCCTCTGAATCTCTAAAATTGCAGGAATTCGATCCAACATTGAGGTAAAAAGTATGAAGTAAGGTACCTATTAAATATTGCTACAACGGGTCTAGTTAACAACGTCCACTCGGTCGACAACATGCTTGCTCATAAAAAATGTGGACGGAAATTTAAATATGGAATGTCCTAGTACAAAAAGTCTTACCAGCCAGTGTTTTGTTGTTCAAAACTTTTATCATGGCCTGGACATAACGATCTGTGTAGTAATATCTACGATTTTCGCGAAAACGGGCTGTATCAATTGTACCAATATCTACTTTGGGAATATAATCTGTATTTTATTCTTAATATCAGCTATTTCTCGACGACAGTCCAACCCGGTAGTGAATCAAGATGCAGACGTGCAATTTTGTTGTAATAATAGTCCTAGTTAAGAACTTGTCATCCTTGGGATGTGCCCTAGCATATTCAGTGCGAACAATTAATTAAATTCGTACTATGTAAGCACTTTTTAATGAGGTTTTATTTTGCTGTGGTTTTCCTGTAAGGTGAAGTTCTTCCCGTGCGCAGTGGCATGCTCTACTTTTAAAAAAATCGTATTATCTGGCAAAAGAATCCCGAAGCGGGAGATTTATAATTGCGAAATCATTTTTTTACTTTTTTTTTATTGAAAATGCTTAATTTGCTACGGGATTATTGTATTAATCTGACTGTCACATCTAGCAACAAAATTAATGTCATTAGTGTCGCAACATTTCGACCTTGTCCAATATACCCGGGTAGCAATATCCATTTTAAGTATTCAAACTTTTTGGTCACGTAATGTTGGCGAATGCACTTTCGCTTGTAGTTAATGTCAAAATGATCGAGGCCCCTTGTATAACCAGGTATAACCTACTACAACATTGAATTCTTGTAGTACATCATAATATCTGACCGTCAGAATATGTCTTACGATTTCCTAGCGGCTAGAAGACTCAACATGTGGATAGTAAGCCACAGCAAAGTGGGTTATTTTTATCTTTACCTACTTAGTATAAAACAAAAGTCGCTCCGCTGTTTGTATGTATGCTTAGATATTTTAAGCTGTGCAAAGGCTTTTAATGCAGTTGATGGGCCTGTTGGTATAGTGGTTAGACACCCTGGTTGCAACCCGATAGGATAGGTCGTGGGTTCGATTCCCACCAAGTGTCTGGGTGTTATTTATCTATTTAAGTATGTATTAACAAAAAAAAGTATATAAGTATTAGTATCAGTTGTCTAATTTCCAGGACCGGCTCTGCCTAGTTTGGGATCAGATGACCGTGTGTGGATTGTCCCAGAATATTATTAACAAAAAAAAACTTACATTCAGAGGTTTGATACCTCATTCACTCATCTTATTCGGTTCACAAAGGAATATTATAGTTACTTGGAAGTCTCTTTGTATTATTATTTAGTAAGTATAATGCCGCCTGTCATGTAATTATAGTTATAATATCCTGAGATAACCTACCTACATTTATCCGTAACCATTTAGCCATCTCATTTCAATATAAGCGGAGCTTATATTAAGTCTATAATTATACGATAGTACAAATACGAGTACTTAACGTATTTAAATTACTTATGTACATTATAATATGTGTGGTATTTATGAGGATGTACTTTTGAAAGGAATTTTAAGTGAACAACCAATTCTTACTGTGTAGGTATTTATTTAGAATTTAACGACCAATTAGTTGAACACAAATAAGTTATATTTATACCTACATCAGGTGGTGTGAGTGTTCTTTTTAAGCTATCTATCGTAATTAAGAACCTTGATAAATTAAAAATATGTCTAAATTACGCATAAGTTTACAAGCGTGAATCCAAGATCAGTGGTTATGGGGAGGGGAAGTTTCTAATAGAACAACGTTTCTGCCGGATCCGTAGGATAGGGGACTACGGGATAGCTTAGGGCTTGCTAGGCTCCCTTCGGAGTTGCTAGACGTTCGGTGTGTGGGCCTTAGGACGACCATTGAGTTTTTTTTTTTTTTTTGTTTTGTTTTTTTGGGAATGATAGACGCTGTTAGCCGCAGATGGCCATTGCAGCTTCACCGGACAATAGGAGGCGAGCGCTTGAAGCGCTCTAGTCGTACGGCGCAGCGGCGAGTCCTAGGAGGACGACCGACGGCGGGGTTGCCAACTACGATATACGAACATATCTACGTAAATAAATATGTCTAATCCGGTAGAAAAAAAACCTAGCACTAGAACATTAGTGATTTCAGATACATTAAACAATCACCTGTGTGCCTACAATAGTAACACAATATGTAGAAGGTATAATAGTGAGTACAAAGGATCACCTGAAAAAAAAATGATAATTGAACAGGAACTTTTAAATCCGGGATCGTAAAGATATCATTAACATTTTTATCATTCCGAGCTAGCTGACGTAAAAAATGGGTCGCTGCCCCTTGCAAGGTTTCGAGGATAAAGAAAACCTGAATGACTCTATCTATATTATACACCAATCAACAGTTGAGTATTTAAGATGTTAGTTACTTATGTAGTCGTAAAATAAACATTTTAAAGCCCGTCACAGACCTAGCTATAATATATAATATACCGTATTATGACATACATCACAGAAATATATATTACAGCTGCGTGTGCTTTTGCTCGAAAATTAGTATAGAAAATATATCATAATATGCCTAGCTATAATTTATATTAATATATAGCTAAGTTTGTGACGGGCTTAATCTTCGATCTTACAAAAGGTCGGTATTATAACCATAGGCTAGAGACCCCGTATTGGACGTACAAGCGCCCATAGACCTGCCATCCGAAAACATAAAAAATATACATTTGTTATTATTATTAAGAATGGGGTGGAAGTCCATTGCAGAGGCATATGTCGAGCATATAGTTATATGCTTAGAGAGAGAGAAGTACTTGTGGCCTTCATCGATGCTATAGAGAGACTGAGCACACCATTCGGAAAATATCCTTTACATATGATTTTTTTCTAGTCGTAGATCTGAGAATAGGTCGTAAGGTATACTTCATACCGCTAGGTTAAGCAACTTTAGGTAAGGTCGCTACATAGATGGGTTGAACTAAGCGTCTCCGTGCTTCGGGAGGTAACTTAAAAGTGCTGTAAAAAGTATGCTGGTTTTTAACAGACTTCAAAAAAGGAAGTTATACATTCGACGTGTATGCACCTATCTAATACATACTCTACATTAAACATTACGTCATGTATTCAGACTGCACAGGACTGCACATACAAGGCAGCGAAGCGACAAGCTCAAGGTCACCTCGGGGGGACACGGCCTTAGCTTGGGCTATTGCTTAAAGATACAAGCTTTACATTTGTAAATGAAATGCCTACTAAATTTTCCAACAGTTTCCATATCTAGGTATGCATTAAGCGCAATGCTTGAATTCGACACAATCGTTTTAACCTTTACTTTAATCTCACTGAATCGCTAATATTGCTCAAACAGAACAATTAACGAATCCACACAAGTATATACGTCACGCTTTTGAACTTTTACCGACAAAACATCAATGGAAGCCGCACCCTAAAAATAGATATTACAAATACCAGAATTCACAACTAATAGATTAAAATAAATGTCATCATCATCATCATGATCAGCAGCCCAAAGATGTCAACTGCTGAACAGAGGATTATGGCAACCCCTCCCTTCTAAAGGGGAAGGCCCTTAGAACGAAGGGGTGGCCATAATCCCCAACGCTTTTCAGGTGTCTTGGAGATTGCAGTATCACCTATACTGCGATCCCCAAGACACATACCTATGTGTCTTGGATGCCGTAAGAGCAGTCCGTAAGAGGCGACTAAGGGAAATTAAGGAGACTGGCAGAGGCTGGATTACCTAATCCAATAGAAGGACGCCGCTGCCAGTCTCCTTAATTTCCTTTAGTCGCCTATTACGGACACCCATCGAGAGGAGATGGGTGGGTGGGGTGTCTATCCTTACCCGGATACCCCACGGGTAATTTGAAATAAATGCATGATTAATTTATTTTATTTATTTATTATTATCATTTGCAGCTGAAAGACGGTCACCGCTGAACAACACGGCCTTCTCTTACAAGAGAGGGGTTGCAATAATCCCCACGCTTTCTTAAGCGACAGCCCAAGCCGAGGCCGTGCCTCCCTGAGGTGCCCTCGAGCTCGTCGCTACTTCTGCCGTTAAGGCTAGAATGCTTTAAGCGCTCGCCTCCTATTGTCCGGTGAAGCTGTAATGGCCATCTGAGGCCAACAGCGACTGTCATTCCAAAAAAGAAAAAAAAATCCCCACGCTTTGCAGGCGGCTTGGGGATCGCAGTATAGGTGGAAGATAAATCCAAAAGAAAGACGCTGCTTCCCGTTCTCGCTTAATCGACTCTTATGACACCCAACGAGAGGAGAAGTGGAAATGCAATTCTAACCCGGCACCTTATTAACTGGAACTTATATATTTATATATAACCACGGGAACTTATTAATAGATTAAATAAAATACATATTACTTAATGATTAGATTAAACTAATGATTGATAATATCCCGGGACAATCCCCACACAGTCATCTGATCCCAAACTTGGCAAAAACTGTAATATGGTAACCAGGCAACTGATACAAATACATATAATTTTTTTGTAAACAGACACTTATATAAATAGATAACACCCAGGCACTTGGTGGGAATCGAACCCTCGACCTATTGTATAGCAACCAGGGTTTCTACCGCTAGACCAACAGACCGGTCAATAAGGTTTATTAGTTTGTCAAAAGGACGCCGTTTATTTTATGCAGAACAACTCCGAAAGAAAAATAAGGCAAGAACCTTAGATGAATTATATGGCAAGAACAATTTAGTTTTTAAAATATCTATGGAAGGAAAACAAACCATCAGTAGAACCAGGTGGTGTAATTTTTAGTTCGGTGAAACCATTTTGTTCAACATGTAAGTATAAAGTATTGTTGTGCAAATTAGATAGTTTCTCACGCATAATTGTTATACTTTCTTTCCTGTCTAATGATTGTTCGTACGACAGCATAACTTTTTTATAGAGACGGTCCATTTGATATACCCACTTTACTTTGTTAGTTCAGATAACTGTAGGGTCAAATAATAATAGATTGGTATACAAGGGATGAAAGGGACCTACATCTTTTACCCGAGGTAAACACTCTCTGCTTTTCATTTTGGGGTCGCCACCCGCCGTTCCCAATGCACATCCTAGGGCCCACATTCCCTACACCCCGAACTTCCAGCGAAGGGCCCAATATTATACCTACCTAGATTTACTTAATGCTACGTTCTTGAATTAAATTAAAGCTTCAGATACTTATATTCACAAACCGTAAGGGCCTGATTTCGTTTATTTATGTTATCATTGATAAAACCGCATTTGGCCTTGTAAAAAATATTTATTTAGTTAATTTAAACTTAATGTACTAATGTGGTACACAAAGCAGACTTAATGCCTCTAGGCATTCTCTACCAGTCAACCTTTGGTGGGAAACACATCAAAGAGGTGCGATCAATAGGCACTATAACTCTTAATTAATAAATAACTTTATTAAAAATACTATAGAATATATATATTAATGTTATACATATGCATATGTATATAACTAAATAAAATATAACATATATAATGTATACTTACTTAAATATATATAATAATGAAAATATAAATAAACTCAAAAGAAAATATATACTAGAAATGCGTACGAATCACAAATAATTACTATACTATAAAGTTTTTTTTAAAGTCACATACAAGTTTGGAAAGTACTGTCATTCACGTTTAAATGAAAATTTACTTGGAGCCTTTTTAAATATCTATCTAGAGATGAAGCGCGTTCCGGAGCCTTATAGTAGAGACAACGAAGGAGTTAGAAATTAAATATTAGATGACACAAAACCAACAAAAAAAATGTACCCGGATATTTTTTTTCTATCATCATATTCGTCGTAGAAACTATAAAAAAACAATTAAGTATACAATCTAACTTACTAACTTAAAGGTCATAACTTACACACGGATGTAAAATAAGCGTCACTAGTAGCTGTAGGCGCATTGCAATGTATGAGAGCCATCAATCTCAAAAGTTTGTTATGATATAGTTTTTTTTCGTTTATACAATGTCAATGACATAAGATGACAATAGGGTTGTCAAGCGACTTTGTGTCAAATACTATCTCAATTTCAAATTGTCTTCGTTTATTATTACGCTTTCGATTTTTAGGTCAATGCTGATTGTCACTTAAAATTGACCTTTGTATAATAGTATAAACTTCTATACCATTTCTAAAGTGAAATAAAAGTTTCATGTGATACAGCGATGTTACGATAATTTCTAATACTATTGTTTTGTTATTTAGGCTAAAATAAATATTTTACATTTTTGTTAAAAAAGCCTTTCAATTAAAAATCTAAGCTGTTTAAAATCAGTAATTTTACATCTTAATAAAAGTTGATATACTTACTTTAAAATAAAAAATACGGACAGCCCTATTAGAGTAGAAAGCAAGATGGATGGTGTATGTAACAAGTATGGTGTCACAAATGATCGTAGATAAAAATGAAAGAGTTTTGTGGTCACTGGCTGCTTTGCGGTCGAATGCCATTCAAACGTAATACTTCCTAACGCATAATAATAAATAAAATATACAATAACATACAAAGGAACGTATTTAACTTAATTAAAGTTAATCCAATTACACATTAACTACAATTTAACTAAAAAATATGAATAAGTAACATTTTAGTTATAAGTTCATAATTACTGCAAATAGCTGCTAACTTGGTGTCTGGGCCCTAGACGTCTATCGAGTACGGCGACGACTCCCTCGCATGAGCTGCGGGTTTTCAGTAGGTAAAAACCCAGCGAAAAAAATATATAAACCGATAGGGTTACTGGATTTACAGCTATATCATATTAAATTTAACTGTGGTGAAACCTTGTTTAAAATAAGTTGCTGTATTTAAACTTAACTTTAGTAAAGTTCCAACTTGGACAGTAAAAGGGATGCACCTACTGTAGCCCCGTCTACCAATAAGTATAATTAGTACTTATAATCCTTAACCAATATAACAAATCAATATATTACCAAAATAGGAATAAAAAATCTCTAAAATAAAAGTCACGTGATTACTTCGATATTAATTACTCGTTTTATTGTTATTCATCGTGAAAACCAGATTGTTAACGTCTCTAAGCAAAGATAATAATACCTGTAACATTCTAATAATAGATATTATAGTCTCCGAGAACAAGACACTAATGACAAAGGTGAATTTAAAATAAAACAAGAACGTAGGTATTTTTTATTCAATTTACGATGACTGATTTATTTCCTAAACGATAATGTTCTCACTTTAGCCTGTGTCGATAGTTATTTTCATATACACTTAAACAACACTAAATGATATCATTGTACGATCTTATTGAACAAGCAATTAGTTAGGCACCTGATCATCATCACCATCAGGAAGATGTTCACTGCTGATCATACGCCTCCTTGGAACGCCATAGAGAACAACAATTGGCTATTTGCCTGCGGCTGCACCAGTTGCCTGCAACTGGCACAATGTCGTCATTCCACCTAGTGAGAGTCCTTCCTACGCTGCATCTCCCGGTCAGTGGTCGCCACTCGATATCTTTCTTCCTCAGCGGTCATCGGCTCTTCAAGCGATTTGGCCTGCACATTGTCACTTCAACTTGCAGATTCTGAGAGCTATGTCGGTGACTTTGGTTCTTTAGCTAAATTCCTCATTCCGCATTCTGTCGCGCAAAGAAACTCCGAGCTCGTTTTGGGACTATGAACTTTGAATAAGATTGATTGGATTTTTTTGGATGTTTATCTGTAGGTATGTAGGTTATGGCATCACGCAAAAACTACTGAGCCATTATAGATACATATTAAATAATCAACTTATGATGGGTATGATAGGTTAATTAAAAGATATCTTAATTTTAGATTTTGATTTTTTATCTTATTTTTAAACGTACGTACAACTCCGTTAAATGATTCACACATACTTACATGCCTAGAATTAAACGCGAGCGGTAGGTGTAATGTCCGTCTGGTACAGCAGCCAATTTTTCACAAAATCGGCCATCTCTGGGTAAGATTATAGTACACAAGTACTTACACAGGTGCACTCTCTTTTCTTTTTAACCGACTTCAAAAAGGAGGAGGTTCTCAATTCGTCTGTATATATATAGTTTTTTATGTATGTTCGCGCATAACTCTGGCAATTATGAACCGATTTGAAAAAATCTTTCTTCCATCCATTCTTCAATCCATTGATTGGGTCCCATAAAAAAATTATTGCTTAGTAATATGTAGTTCCTGAAAAAACAAGAATGGTGACTGCGCACTGAGAGCTGCAGGAAAGCCTATATCGATGACTTTATGTCGCTTTTTAAGGACAAAAATGGTCATAACTCTGCCAAATATTTACCAATTTCAATGATTCTTTTTTTATTCGAAAGAAGAAACCACTGTATTAAATCTGTATGAATTTTATCAAACCGGATAAGAACTTCCTGGAGGACCATGAACGATGTGGAGGAATTTATCTGGTAAAAACCATAAAACTGATGTTCTCCTTTACATTGCTCTGACAATTATGAACCGATTTCGATTATTCTTTTTTTTATTCGAGAGAGTAAACTACTATGATGATTCCATGCAAGTTTCATTACGACCGGATATTTTTTTCTGAAGAAACATGAATTATGTAAAACGATGTAGACGATAATGTGATCATAACCTACCTAGATCATTTTACGGTCTTCGATGGTTCAATCTTTATATATGAAAATATCACTAAAAAGTTTAAAATAAAATCTTTAAAAAAAAAATTGAACCGACTTCAATATCACTGAAAAGTATAAAATAATTTAAATATTATTGAAGTTGGTGCCAAATATACCCAGCAGGTACGCTAACACCAACTTCTATCAGATGGCTATCCATGGATTTGCTTACTTTCCATACAATCAGCTGATCGGCTTGTAGCCTAGCCGGTTAAAAACAACTACACAATGTTTTAGGTAGGTACTCTTGGCAGAATTTGAACCCACGAACTTCGGTTTGCAAGCAAGCCGCTGCGCCACGGCAGCTACATTAGGAAATACGGAAGCGATACGTGTAATAAATAGTTATAATATGACTTATATCTTTTTTCCAGATTACGAAGGAGTCTGCTGCTTTTAACGACAGTGTTATCGGTACAGACGTGCGCACAAAAAAGCAAATCAGACGACAGCAACGTACAAGCAGTGCCAACTGACTTGCGGAGAGCTGTCAGTGAAGCACTCGCCCTAGAGAAGCGGTTTTTATTGGGCGCTAGCGATGCGTGAGTACTCTATTTAAGTAATTCTATTGTAATAAGTACAACAAAAATGACCCGCCAGGTGATAAACAGGAACTGCAGTCAATGGACGGTATTTTTTTGGGACTAATTCCACCACTGTGACTTCTGTGAGGCAAAATCAATACTGCTCACCAGTAAAGACACCGACGTTTGACCCCCAGCAAGTCCCGGGGAAATTGTCTGGGAACAAGCAATTTTGATTAGAAATGTACATATAGGTATACAAGTTCTATGGACGGAAGTAAAGCGACGTAAAAAAGGGATTCCAGTGGAATAGATAGCTGATACAGCAATAAAAGCGAAGAAGCTGGTGCAGACCTGCAGGTCCGACAATTGTTAGCACAGCTACTTGAGCTTGAGAGACTTTCCGCAGGAACGTAATTGAAAACTAAAGTCCTCTGTAAGGTTCCCCAGTTAAGCTTCAGTTCTCTGAAGAGGTGTTACACCTCTTTTTAATTTAAAACGTACAAACAAGGCAGGTGTGTTTTAATAATAGCGTGTTAAAAATACATCTGTTGCAGCCACAACAATCTAAATGGTTTTTTTAGATTTCTGTGGTTACAGCCGTAGCGTATTAGTTATATTCCTATAATGGCCTTTTTCTGTTGTTAGATAAATTTTGATTACTTATTTGAGAAGGAAAAAAGGTCTTTTACATTTACTTGTACCCTCAATGTCAGTAAAACCAAGAACACCAACGTCAGGAAATCCCACCACGGGGATCATCATCGTCATTATCATCATCATCATCAGCCAGAAGACGTCCACTGCTGAACAAGAGGGAGGCCCCCTTAGACCACCACAATTAACGACAGCTTGCCATTTGCATCCACCGGTTGCCTGCGACGCGAACAATGTCGCAGATCCACATAGTGGGAGGCCTGTCTACGCTGCGTCGTCCGGTTCGTGGTCGCAACTCGAGAACCTTTCTTCCTCATTGGTTATCGGTTCTTCGAGCGATGTGGCCACTAGCCTTGAAATAAAAATGACTTGAATAAAGTTTATTGCAAACAGGCAAAACTGCACATCTGACTACGATGAATCAAGCAGAACCCCGTGCCCGCCCAGCAAGTACCGCAGCGCGAGCGGAGAATGCAACAACGTACGACACAGGCCCTGGGGCAGGCGGGGCGATGTTTTCCTCAGACTTATGCCCCAAAATTACGCTGATGGTGAGTAGACTAGATTAGAGAAACACTAGATTAGCTTAAGCTAGACACCGTCCAGGCAAAGTACTTGTGCACTAAAATAATTATGGCCAGTGTGACCAGATCATTAGCCGCCATGCCAAAATCTGCTAAATTCTACTAAAAATTTTGAAAAAATGCTAAGATTCTGCTAATTCGTATTTATTACCTACTTTATCCATCGAAAATCAATATAAACACTAAAAAGTATAAAGGTTTTAAAATAATTTTATAAGAGCAGGCATGTTGTGCGGCAACAGCTCAGTGGGCGAGCGCTTGCCTTGGAAACAAGGTGCGCAGGTTCGAACCCCGGCTCGCACCTCTGATTTCTTCAATGAATCATGTGCGAATCGTCTTTGTGCGATTGTTACTAGCTTTCGGTGAAGGAAAACATCGTGAGGAAACCTGCATGTCTGAGAAAGCCTATAACTAGCTCTCGAATGACGTGTGAAGTCCGCCAACCCGCACTTGGCCAGCGTGGTGGACTATGGCCTAAGCCCCCTCATCTTGAGGGGAGGCCCGTGCCCAGCAGTGGGACATAAACAAGGGCTGGTATTATTATTTATTATTATTAGGCATGTTAACTGACCGTGACTGTGACTGTCTAGAATAATACTTTTGTGCTTTACTAAAGTAATATAATGTATCTTCTAAAACCTATAAAACTAAAAGACATGTCATGCTTGAACCTTATTTCATACTAGCTGACCCACGCAGCTCCGCCTGCGCTATTTTTACGTTAACTAAACTTTTAATAACAGACATTCGCATCGAATACATAACCTCCATTTTTATAGTCGGTTAAATACTGGGACCCACTTTTTACTTGCTCTCTAAAGCACGGACCCGTTTAGTTCAAATGGCGTTAAACGGTCTCCCATGTATTTAATGACCTTAACTAACGTTGCTTAACCCGATCGATTACAAAACCTTGATAACAACTCTCTATGAGTGTTCCCTTACTAATATTTATTATATTATAAAGAAAAAATGATAAAATCGGACCTAGCGTATAACCAAGTACCCATTTTGACTTTAATCCCCTCTCCCAAAAGAACCGTGCTAGATTACGGGATAAAAAGTATCCTATGTACTACCTCGTAGTAAGATCTCAAATCATGCCAAGTTTCATTTTAATCCATTCAGTAGTTTCGGCGTGATGCGCAGCCGTGATGCAGACAAACAGACAGACAGACAAAAATGAAAAAAAAAATACATTTTCGGCCGCAGTATCGGTTATAGAATGCCCTCCAAATATAATTTTCAAAATATCTTCAATGTACAGAATTGGACCTGTTACAGTTTTATTTATAAGTATAGATCACATGCTTTTTAAAAAGCAGTATTTATTTGAAATATATAAAAGTGGCAGATTTTATTACGTGGTTTGTGCAACTATCCAAGTAAAATTCTGCTAAGCCCTAAAATGGGGGTTAATTTCCGCTAAAATAGCAGAATTCTGCTGAATCTGGTCACAATGATTATGGCCCGCGTACACGGGTGATCGTATAAGAAATCGGTCGCTGTAGCCATGACTGCCAAATCGAATCCACGACCGTTTGGGTACCAACCCGGTCCAATGCTTCTTCTTCTAGCTATTAAGTAACATAAAAATACCCATAAGGTATAATTACAGGCTTTAATCTGTTTTGATGTTCCGCGTAGGCAAGGCAAAGCAATAATATCTATAATTTCGATGTTATTGGTCAAAATATCTAATTGTCAAACAACATACCAAATAAGGAAGATAATATATAAATAACTGATTGCCATTTTTTTAACACTATAAAAGATTAGCATAATACATTATGTAACAAAAAGCTACATAGGTACCTAACAAAGACATGTTTTGTTAGTGCCATATAAAGATGATTAGGAGCGGGGCGATGATATTTTGAATATTAACTGCCGCACTCACAGACATCAAATAACTTTAATCTCATTTAAGTCATAGTTAGTAATCTATTTATTTCGACTCTCCGAGTCTCCGAGTAGTCCGAGTATGATTATCTTTTAGTATTAATTACGATATTACGATATTATTTATATATCTACTCACTAACCGCGTATTAAGTATTATTTGACTTCGAAAGTCGTAATAATCCATTTACAAAATATGACTTAATCACATAATAATAATAATAATATCTTGGGACAATCCACACACGGTCATCCGATCCCAAACTAGGCAGAGCCTGTACTATGGAAACCAGACAACTGATACTAATACTTATATACTTTTTTTTTGTAAATACATACTTAAATAGATAAACAATACCCAGACACTTGGCGGGAATCGAACCCACGACCCATCGGTTAGCAGGCAGGGTGTCTGACCACTAGACCAACGGGCCCGTCGAACAGTTACCTATAGTTACACAATTAACTATAATTGACGTTTGTAGGTGCGGCAGTAATTCACAAAAATATATCTTACTATAATAATAGCAGAATTAGCGATAAATATGTCCACGTAAAGTTCATATTATTTCATAACATTTTAACCTTTATGGGCTACCGTATGTAAGATTGCGTTGTTCAATGTAATATTGAATTGAAGTTAAATTGCTATCATCAAAAAATGAACAAATCACCTTCATTTGCGGCACCAACACATTAAGCAATTAAAGATTCATCATAACAATCAACTACCAATGACAACCCACGTATGACATTGCGCACCGACTCTATGTAGAGGTGAAATCATTCAAGTTGCTTCCCACGGTGTTTTACGGACACCTGAGGGCTTAGTACTGTTTATAATAGTTATCGAGATCAACCAAACTATCAGTTATTTCCCGTACATTTGATTAGTTACTACACTTTTTCATAGTTACCACTAGAGGCGCTGGTGTGAAATGTATACAAAAAACGGACAGCTAGATCGTTTTTTTTTTTGGGCTGTTGACTGCAGATGGCCATTACAGCTTCACCGGGAAAGTACTCGATAACTATCAAAAACAAGTAGACGAGCAGCAGCGTAGTGGATTACCTACCACCTATACTGCGATCCCCAAAACGCCTGCTGTGCGGAGAATATATATATAATTTTTTATACTACCAAGATGGCAAGCAAGCATGCGGCTCGCCTGATGGTAAGCAGATACCGCAGCCTATAGACGCTAGCAACACCAGAAGAATCACTAGCGCGTTGCCGACCCTTAAGACATTAGATATTAAGTCTTTGTGTCCGGTAATTTCACCAGCTACAGTGCCCTTCACGCCGGCTTGGCGGCAGAATATCTGACACTGCGGTGGTACCTACCTGGACGGTTCCTTGCACAAGGAACCTACCACCTAGTAAAAAAAATATGGCAAAACCTCCTTTTTAAGAACCCTTTGTTCAGCAGTGGACGTCTCACAGCTGATGATGATAATGATAATAACAAATGACGCAACGCGATGTTCCTCACGCACTAAGGCTCAATCAGATTGGCCCTACGGTCTTTAGCTGCCTTCGGAGCTTCATCGGCCTTTGAGCCTCTAACGGCCAATCCAACATTATTACGGTTGCCAAATCCCTATTGTATTAGCATTCAAATCATTTTCGGGCAAGTTTTTATTCATTTCAAAGCATTCCGCATGTCACGCCACAAACTTATCTGCTCTATTACGGACATTCCCCACGGGTGCTGAGACCAGGTCTCAGGTTTGAGGCAAGCTTGCACGTGGGAGATCACTGGTATAAGGCCGTCTGGAGACAGTCAAATAACACAACAGTTCTATTAGGAGTATTCGATTCTTGACTTTCTACATTTCCCGTAACCTTTTCAGCTGCACATATATACTTGTTATTGTAATTTAAAATAAACACACTTGAGCTGGTGTAGCTTATGAGCTAGTAATTAAATAAACTCGTTGTTTTTCAATAGCGTATAACTGTTTTTTTTATTACCACCGGATCACAACGTGGCCTTATCAATTTTATTTCTTTATTTTTATTTATGAGTTGAATTGTTTTCCGTGATTTTTCTGAACCAATACTGGTGAGTTTTTCGCAAAAGTAAATCAATCAATTTCCTTTATATTTATTTCGATAAATCCATATTTTGTTAGTAACATAAAACTTAAATTCTATTAGTAAATTGAAACAAAAAAAACCACTGATTGACAATAACATACATTATATAACATCTATAGGTAGGTCGTATAATTTACAATTTATTTTCTATACTTCTCGTTCTGCGAAACCTCTCTGCAATTTCGTTCAGGAGACTGTTGTCGCTTTATCATTTCCTGAACATTTCTGCATCGATCTAATGAGTTCTATACTAATCAAGGCTAATAATGGGTGGGGCTTAATCACCTTGTTTCGCTTTCCTCTGTTTTATTGCAGTTTGACCACCTGTGTACCGAATATGACGATTATTTTTACACTCTCAAAACAAAAATTTTCACTAAAAGTAGAAAAATGTCGCTCTAAAATAATGCTTTAAAATCTTGCAATGACGGAAGTTGCTGCCAAACAGTAGTCGGTATAGATTTAACATACCTTCAGTATAGGTATTACTTAGTACAGATTTCAGTAATAAGTACTTATAGTAATTCATGCATTATTTTTTTTTAATACTTTTCTAGAAAAATGTTATCTGGTTTTAGTTTAAAGAAATAATAAAGGTATTACTGCCGCACTCACAAATGTCTTGAAATCAAATTATTTCGACACTCGACGCCGAAGATAGTGAGTAGAGATATGGTTTATCTTGTACCTACTCAATAATAGAAAATAAACATAAACGCCTCCGAGTCAGAAAAAAATGGTTTAAAATGACTGCTTAATTTGAATTAAAGCTAAACGACGCCTGTGTGTGGGGCAGTTAGTCATTTTAACAGTAAAAATAATATTATACCCTCGTCTCATTGGGTTTTCTGATGACACTGGATTTGCCGATCTCTGCGAAGTGACGCAAATCCAATAGTTAACGCTCTTGAATTAATCAATGACGAAACCGGAGATACTTTTTAAGAGGAAAACATAATTAGGTACTACCAAGAATAAATATTTGAATAAAATCAATTTTTAATTTGAATTACAATTCGAAGAATTTATCCTTAGAAGTAGGTACACTTCAATCATTTTAACATTAGCAGACTACAATTAGCTGTCAAGATATGAAATGGGACTTGTTACTTCGTAATACTGGCTAAATGATGTGTATTTTAACTGTTTTGATTATTATTACAATCCTTTGAAATTTACTGATGATAGAGATAAATCTATATCCGACTAAAACAAAGTTTTAATGTGTATTTAGTTTTTTTATTTTATTTAAAGACGATCCAATGCGAGTGAGATCCAACCCATTTAATATGACATTGAGAGTAAAGGCAAGAGAGTAAAGGTATTAGGTTTTTATTTTTAAGTACCTATGATACAAATTTAAAGTCATTAGCAAAATTATGTTACATACAGAAATAGACACATTACTAGAACTATCTACATAAACATTCAATAATTCACGGAAGTGACAAAGCACTTAGAAATTGTTTGATTGCCTGGCTTTAGCACTTAATATAGCATGAAGGTGATATATCCAACGTTATTCTCAAATCAATTTACCTAAGCCTTCTAAAGTACGGATTTAATCAATAGCCATTGCTATTACACGTGCTTATATAATGCATATTCAAGAAATTCCAAAAAACAAAAATAACAAAAGTTAAACAAAATTTCAAAAAAACTATTACAAATTGATTCTATGATATAAAATAATGATAAGTCCTATGTTTCATTTTAAACAAATGGTTTCGTTTATCAAGATTATTTTCTAAATCA
Source organism: Furcula furcula (assembly GCA_911728495.1). NCBI lineage: Eukaryota > Metazoa > Arthropoda > Insecta > Lepidoptera > Notodontidae > Furcula > Furcula furcula. Next base: position 11,458,164 of record OU452250.1, read on the forward strand.
AAATCCAATATAAATTACCAAAATGTTGCAATATTACAATCCATTTAGATGGACGCTTGTTAGAGACAATAAAAATAAAGCAAGTCCGGTCAGGCAAGCGTAATAGATATTCATTAAATGTTGGATGATTTGTCATCATCTTAAATAATAGAAATACATTGTCAGCATTGAAAGCAATACTTGATTTCCTGAGTACCGTACTGTTTCGTATACCGAGTGCGCTATGAGGATTAATAAAATACCTGGAATCGGTAAACTCGTCTCGCACTACCATCTCTTTACTAAAAAAAGCCCCAGGGAAGTAACGCATCCCTATAATTTCAAGTTTTGTAAACTTTCCTGTATCGATGGTGAGGACTTGAAAAGTTCAACATCTTCCTCTTACATTTAATTTAAGTTCGCAATAGATACTGTGTAATAAATTTATTTACGAAATTAAATAGAATAAGCTATTGGAAAGGCAAATCTATCGACAATTATTAGGAAATACATTATAGTAATACGAACAAATTTGTAGCCTTTAACATACCTAAAGATTTTCCTGCTCATACATAGGTACCTACTCGTCAAAATACACACATAAATATAATATTCTAAATATATTTACTTACTTAAATGGATTTTTAATATCAAATACTTAACGGGTCTATTGGTCTAGTGGTCAGAAATACACCTTATAATGTGATTTATATAATTAATTTTTTTTCTCTTAGGTATATCAAAGCCATTGTCAGAGCCGTATCTACCCGAGCCAAAATTAGCAGTTCGAGCCGTATCCCAACTTACCCAGACTGCAGACCATAACTACGTGACCAGCATGCTTGCAGCATGGGGTCAGCTACTCATGGACGACCTCATAGCCACGGCTAATGGAAACAAGGTATTGTTCATTAACTTTTTCTCATTAAAAAAAACTTAAACAAAAAGGGCGACAGAAATCAACCTTGCGGTACTCCTTGAACTATATTACAATGAATTAAATATTAGAAGCACTTATGTTCGTGAATGCAAATAGTCATTTCGCAATACCAAAGACGTCTGTTGGTGCATTGCCAAATTAAATACAAGTGCAATAGTATGCAAACCAGTAAATGTTTTCTCCAGATATGGATGCTTGACTGACAATTACGCGGTACAATATTAAACATTTATGAGGTCAAGTTTTTAATAAAGCTATTGCACACGTATCCATTTATGACTGATAATATCATCGTACTCGATTCTTAGACGTCAATACGGTTTCAATGAATTCGGCAGACGCAACAGGCTGCAATCGATTACGTGGCGGAGGTTACCTCGAAGTCAGCCACACGTCGTATCCAACAGTGTGAAGGCCAACGGACGCATGCTTTTTTGTTAATAGGAACGGACGGTGGCGCAACCTGACACGCATTCAGCCTAATCATCCGACTAATGATGCCTCCCACTCGAGATATTTCAAAGCTTGTCAACTTGAACTTGGCCGAGACTCGATTATGATAACCAATTACGTAGGTAGACATTGTTATTAGTCCGTTAGACAGACATGAACTTTGGCATATCCTTGGTGTAAATTGTACTTTTTATGGTTTTCTATAGATAAAACGTTGTATCATTAGCTTATATTATCATCCAGTCACGTCTAGACAGTTCCATTTGCGAAATATGGATAGACTAGAAAGTTCAGATGTCTTTATTTTACAACAGGATACAAACGTATTAATATTCGTTTTCGATTAAATGCAACAGGTGTGCAACAGTTTTAAATCATTTTCTTTTTATTGGTTCTATTGTTGTCAAATCGAAAGTTTTTCCCCATCGTAAATTATTGGCATTAGTTATAAAAAAGATTGTATTGCAAACATCATTATACCTAAAATGGTGTTCCTAACATGCCTGCATTTATTTTAATAGGCCACGTTCTTTTGTTAAGAAAAAAAACCATGATTGGTACTGAGATCGGTACCTGCCATTTATATTCGCTCCTCACGAGTCCTACGTGACGTTCGTAATTCAAATTAAAACTATTTTTGTTGAATTTTGAATACAAGGACCGTATTCGTGTTAGCTAACAAAGCACGTGAGAGGGATTACAAACCAGCCAGACGAATTCGAATTCTACCAGAATTCGAATCGTGTCATATTCAATACTCGAATAATATTTCTTCTTAAATATCCGACTTTTTAACTCCGATTGGTAGTGTTATACGAAAGTATCACAGTACCTGCGGGCGAGGGACAATCGTTCGTCTTTTAAGCTACCATCACGGTGATTCCTCTATAAGATTTTCTTGCCTGTTTATAGTTTACCCATGATTAAAACACCACTAACTAGTTAATTGAGTAAAAAAACACATTACCGTGGTCATTATTTACAGTAAAGGAAAACATTTTGAGGAAACCATCTAGGTAAAAAAACACCTAAAGTTAACCTTTTAAGTAACAAAAAAATCTAAATTACTGTCGGGATGGTCACTTGTTTACAGTAAAGGAAAACATTTTGAGGCAACCTTCTCAGAAATGTTGCATTCTGATGATTCTTATTTAATATCCTGATCGGCTATCAAAATATCACCACCAGGTGAGATCATCAAGTACCTAGTATTTTTATTTTATGTACTAGCTGACCCAGGCAGCTCCGCCTGCGCTATTTTTACGTTAACTAAACTTTTAATAACAGATATTCGCATTGAATACATAACCTCCTTTTTTACAGTCGGTTAAAAACTGGGACCCACTTTTTACTTACTCTCCGAAGCACGGACCCGTTTAGTTCAAATGGCGTTAAACGGTCACCCATCTATTTAATGACCTTACCTAACGTTGCTTAACCTGATCGATTTCTAAACATTGTTAAGAACTGTCTATGAGTGTTCCCTTACAAATATTTATTATAATTATAATGAAAAAAATATATATACAGACGAATTGAGAACCTCCTCCTTTTTTGAAGTCGGTTAAAAATTGTTAAAATCGGAGCAAGCGTATAACCAAGTACACATTTTGACTTTAGTCCCGTCTCCCAAGAGAACCGTGCCGAATGTCGGGATAAAAAGTATCCTATGTCCTACCTCGGAGTATTAACTCAAATCATACCAAGTTTCGTTTCAATCCATCCAGTAGTTTCGGCGTGATGCTCAGCCGAGATACAGACAGACAGACAGACAAAAATTTAAAAAATTACATTTTCGGCCTCAGTATCGCTTATAGAATATAATTTTCAAAATATCTTCAATGTACAGAATTGGACCTGTTACAGTTTTATTATAAGTATAGATGTCAAAGAGCTTACAGCTACAATCGCATAATATGTATCGCCCTAAGTTATACTCGTAACATGTTAATTACAATAAACAGACTTCTAAGGTAGGAGATAGACGCAGATAGACTTCTAAGTTAGGAAAACAAACATATCTAGTATGTACATACTCGTAGCATACTAAGTTTGTTAAAAGATTTGTAGGTACTGTTTATGCCAACAGATATTTTAGTGACCAAATAAAGGCACAGCCTCTTCAAATAAGATAATGCTAGGCGTTTCGTAATATCCGTGATAGTTTGCGGGGTCAAGAAGGAAGGTTAAGTTACAGTGAAAGCGGTCACAGATGATATCATAGTTTCTGCAGGGTCGCATTTCATGTAGTAACCGAATCCAACATAAAAATAATTTGCAAATGATACAGGTTTCCTTAAAAAATAAGTAATTAAAACCTACGCCTACACGACACTATTTTATTATTGTATTGCCAAAATATTAGTCTAAATACAAAAAAAATACAAGCCTTTTGACAAGTTCTTTTAAGTACCTAGGTACTGTTAAAACAATAAAGATGTACTTACCTAGAATATTTTTTTATCATAGCAATATAATTTAGCATAGATAAGTACTTATTTTTCCCAAATAACATTAAAAGGACGTCTTTATCTACCAGATCAACTTTACAAAAAAATACCTGTCTGTATCACTGACCTTTATCATACAAGCAGACCTGTATTTTCCGATATAAGCGCTAATAAAATAAAAGATGAAAGGGTTTAACATTTAAAAGAGGTCCCACGCAGTGGGTTCTCCTGCAATGATTTTTTTTTTACTCCGTACAATAAACTACTTAGTTCTTGCATCCTGATTCTACCAGTGGGGTTACTCTGGAAACCAACATAAGCCTAAATCCATACCAGTTTCGAATTCCAAAAATCACGTGATGCAGCGATACTGAACTACTGGATGAGTATCGATGGGTGTCGAACCGCTAGACCAAACGCCTGTTGGTCTAGCGGTTAGACACTATAGATTGTGGGTTTAATTCCCCCCTTGTGTCTGGTTGTTACTTATCTATACAGGGTGTAAGGGACTACGTACCGAAAACTTTTTTATAAGATTTCCCATATTGTTACAACATTACAGAAACCATTTCTAAAGAAAATATTAATAAGGAATAATATTTATTTTTCAAATTACATTGTTAATTTCAATCAAGCCGCGCCGGCCAAGCGTGGAGATTATGGCAGGTGTATGTTCAGCAGTGGACTTTTCGGCTGCTGATGATTGCTAATTTTGCACAAATAAGTAATTTATTGTTTTTAAACTGAAATTAGGCTTTATTATTATACCAATAATGATGTTATCCTAATAAAAAATTTCAGCACTAGAATGTTCAGAATCACGTACTGTATCCCTGGTATCGGTTTTCGGTACGATGTCCCTTACACCCTGTATAATTATGTATTTACAAAAAAAAGTATATAACTATTTGTATTAGTTGTCTGGTTACCATGGCAAAGGATCTATCTAGTTTGGGATCAGATGACAGTGTGTGGGTTGTTCCGTCAACAAACCGCCTCTCGTAGATGGCGATGATCACGATCTGAAAGGTACTACTCCACTCAGACTCCTCCGAATTCAAGGCATGTCCACGTCCCAAAGTTCCACTTGCCTTAAGCTCTTTTTCTAAAATCTGTAGGCCGATACTAATCTATGCGTTCAAATTCATTGAAATTATGTATGTTCGACTCAGTTACACTAATGGCATTACACAATGTTTAATTTGGACTTGTGACTGTTTGAATTACGTATGCCATACATGTACGACAAGTGAAAGTTTCGTCTTACACCTGCACCATTGTTCGTGATTATGTTCATGGGTCACTTCTATTTAATGGCGTGTTACAATTGCGTTTTGTGTGTGGTTTCTGTTTATCTTTTCAAACGAAGCTACGAATCGTTCTGTACCTTTAGCAGAAGTAGGTACGTCTGAAAGTGAAGTGGCGTCACCTTCTTGAGGTGACATCAACCTGTTGGACCCCACACAACTTACGTTTTTTGAAGTCTTACTATGTTCTTCTTCTTTTTGTGTTGGTAAAATATTTATTTCAACCCTTGACGTGGCCAACAACTACAAAGCTCTAACCTTCAAATACGTAATATCTGCGATTAGCGAAATGTTGACTGATGAGTGATTTTAATATAACGCTTTACTGCCGCAACCGGCCTAAACGCGATGCAACATCGATGTCTGATCACTAAAATAATAAACACGCTACTTACGCGATTGACGATTTAGTTGCTATTCCGAAACTTGATACAGTAGATGATCTCTAACCTCTAATCCCCGCACAGTATTAGCATCAGCGATTCAGTCTATTTCCGGATGCTCGATGCAGTGACAGCGCTTTGCTAAAACCCGATGCAAAATTGATGCAGTCGCTAAACCGCGAGACCCTGATACAGCGATCAAACGCAGGAAATCGCTAAAACGCGATGCAGTATCGAGGCATTCGTGCCGCAGCCAAAAGTAGCATGTTTGTGGTGGTCCTTATATGTGTGCACCAAATTATAAGTACCTATAGACCTCCTTACACAATCTCATGTAATTTATACGTAATCATTATTCAATTCATAGTTACCTAGATTAGACTTCGCAGTCATCAAAGTTCAGTTACTGGTTTAATGAATGTACGCTGCTTATGCATCTAATATAAATAACATGTCACAGGATTATGTTAAAGTAGTGACCCACTCGACCATAACCGGTTGACATTCAAATTATAATTATGTGTGACGTGAAATCCGATCACGTGAAATTCCTAAGTCAAGTAAATTAAAGGTTGTCATTAATATAGCGTGTTAATGTGTTCTAATTATCAATTGTTAGAATCAATAGAATTTATTTTGATGGTAACTATTTTAAAATCTGTTTTGACTACGCCCATCTTCTCCCGTTGGGTGTCCGTAAAGGCGACTAAAGGAAAAGAAGACGCGCTGCAGCGTCTTTGTATTGGATTACCTACCACCTATACTGCGACCCCTAAGGCTGAATTAAGGGATTATGGTAACCCCTGCATTCTAAGGGGGAGGCCTTTGTTCAGCAATGGACGTCTATTAATTAGATACTGTTGTGTAGTCTACTGTTGATGATGATGATGTTTTTGCATAATTTATTACATGAAATATTTATTAATTTACCCTATTTATTTATTAGTTCATATTATGTAGGAATAAAAGTGTATTGGATGAAGGTTGAAAACAGCACTTTGCTGTGAATCTGGATTTCCGGTGCAGCATAACGTTGAATGGGCGCATAATTGTCAGACCTATTTGTTTTTTTTATATCAATCATTTTTAGTCTCCTTTATCGTTATTAGACTATAGGAATTTCGCGTTCGTTTAAATTAATTCAGTTCTTTTTCCCTTTTTTCGATACCATACAATGGGGTTTACAAAAGTTTCAAGAGCTAGCTCAAATGGAGAAATATTAGGCTTGACTCTTGGACCATCAGCCTTAGAAAAACTTGCTGATTGACTAATCTGTCTTCCACATGAAAAACCCCATACCCCACCGAATTATAAAGAACTAATATAGTTTTTTTTATATATATATTAACGAGCGACACCCCTAGTGAGCGGTGTCAAAAATTAAGGCTTCGGTCTATTAATTCGAAATCGACTCTAGCTCGTTTTATAGGCACCTATTTGGAATGCTACTACCTAGCGTTAATTTGCTAAAGTTGTAATAATGTTTTAAATAACGATTATCATAGATTTAATAAAAATATATTTTAGGAAATATTAGACCGGTCAGTATTTTTTTTAATTTTTTTATTTATTATTGAATGCAGCAATTTTTCTAATCTAGATACTAAATAAGCGTAAAATGCAAATTAAAGACGTCTAGACACAATTTCCTATTGTAGTTAGCATGAATTTTATGATATCATATTATAGGTACCACATCAATAGGTACACACATACTTAACAAGAATTTTTTTATTCAATTACCTACTTCAATGAATTTTTTTTTCATTTTCAGAACTGTCAAGGAAATGTTTGCGAGTACGTTAGATCCGCTCCAACGCGAAATATCGACTCGTGCGACTTTGGTAAGTAATATTCAAAATATCTCTTATTCGTAGCGTTCTCTTATACAGCACAAAAATCATATACACGCAATTAAATCAATGAAAACGTTTTATACACGATTATAGCATCTGCCCTACGAGACTTATTATGATTTCTATATGAACAATTGTTTCTTTACATTTAACTCAAACTTAAAATGCCTAAAGTTACATTTAGGTAAGTACTTAAATCAAACTTAAAATCCCTGAATTAAATAGCAGGATGTAAGTTTAATTACATTGTCTCTAGGTCTTTTTGTTTGGGACTGATAAACGCTGTTGGCCGCAGATAGCCATTACAGCTTCACCAGACAATAGTAGGCGAGCGCTTATAGCACTCTAGCCTTAATTGACTCTAGGTCTGTGGCGTCGTAGCTCCCAACCAACTTGAAGGTTCTGAATACAGTTTTTTTTTTAATTTAAATGATTGTTCTCAGTTCAAATTTAAACATGCTGGTTTTAATTTTTATTTGTTTAATAACAATGAATCAACGTATACCTACCCGCGTCAGCTTTCGTGTTAATGTGTATTTGAAAGTTAAACACATACTTCACTTATATGAATATAGAATTAAGCAGTTGGTTCAATGAATATTCATAATCACATTGTAATTATCACGTATCGTAGACGCTCTGGATTGACGGGCCGACCAGTTTGAAATGTTGCATTAAACAAAACCAGGAAGTGTTCCAATGGCGCAACTCATGTCATTGAACATGTATTTTGTAACAATTATAATAGTTACCATGAGTCCATCATTTCTTAGTTATCACATTTGCCTTAAACGCGTCTTAATTTTATATGATAAAGTGTCAAGTTAAGACGATGCTCACTTTGTCTTATTATTTTATCAGTCTGAAAAAAAGTTATCAGTTATGAGTATTTAATGAAAAATCTTATGCAATGAATATGCAAGTTGAACTGGCAATGGGCAGGCCACATCGTTCGAGAGAACCGATAAACGCTGGGGAAGAAAGGTTCTCGAGTGGTGACCACGAACCGGAAGACGCAGCGTACGCTCCCAATAGGTGGACCGACGACATTGTTCGCGTCGCAGGCAACCGGTGGATGCAAGTGACAAATTGTCGTTCATTGTGGTGGTCTAAGGGGGAGGCCTTTATTCAGCAGTGGACGGCTTCCGGCTGATGATGATGAATGAAAAATCTTTGCAGCACGAGTTGACTGTTAAAATTTGAGTTATTATTATTATTATTATACTTTATTGGGTACACTTAAAACAGAAAACAGTACAAAAACACTTAACAAAAGACAAAGGTATCACAAAGGGCGAGCTTAACTCAAAAACGTGAGTTCGTTTTATTTTGTTCGCAACTTCGATAATATCTTATCATTTCTGCAGGTACACAAAAATCTATAGTTCGTGCCTAGTGTTAGACAATAGATTTCCAGGAAATGACTGTTTTGTCCTTGTCAACAGAGTACCGTGATCAAATGAACATGGCCACTTCATTCGTGGACGGCTCTGCGCTGTACGGCAGCTCAGAAAAGGAGCTGCGTTCATTGAGATTGTACGACGCTGGCAAGATTGATTTGGGATCGTGCCGCAAGTAAGTATTCAATAACGGACTGCAATTAGGATAATTATAATAAGAATATGTTGGGACAATCTACACACGGTCATCTGATCCCAAACTAGGCAGAGCCTTTGATTTTTGAGAAGCATCAATTTAGTTTAGTTACTGAACGAAAAGCGTGAGCGAAGCGCTTTTATTTCTAAATCGGACTAATCTAACCAATTACTCCCACCACTATGACGTGTCAGCCAAGATCTACAGTAGTCACCAGTGACAACATGATTTGACACTTGGCGAGTCACGGAGAAACTCTAAATTGTCTTGGAACCAGATAGGAGAAGTTGGAACGATACAAATTCTTCTTTACTCTTTTGAAAAGCGGGATAATCAGTAAATTACATCGATATAGCCTCGAAAAGTAAGACTCTTACTGGAACGTTGGCGAAGCGTAAGCGCATCGCCATGTATTAAGTTACATCAATATATTTGTAATACCTGATAGAAAGGGTCAATGTACTGTAATAATAATAGATCAGATGCGGATTTGGTAAATAGACCGAGACACGTCGATTAGGCCTTACAAAAAGCTTTAAATAAGAATAATTGAGGACAACAAATACTATATGCATTCCAGAAACCGTATTATAACACATAAACGTAATTATAGTATTAAAGCTAAAGCTAATGCATTCAAATATTATCGCCAACATCAAGGAAGAAATACAATGATCAGATACGTCATCGAAACGGTTCTCATGCTATACTGATTCATACATAACATGAACTTTGCCAATCTATTTTTGTGTGAACAATTCCCATAATTTTGTACCTATAGGTACAAATTACAACATGACCTCTATAGAGTTCGCAAATAAATTTCTCATGTCTACAAAAGTATAACTACGTGCAGCGTATAAAATTATTATATTTTGACGTATAGAGGCCGATGCATAATCGCTCTAATCTACCTGTCTAAGAAGATTTCTATCACTATTGCTGTTAAATTCGACAAAAAAGTCAGTTCAAGGGCATAACGTAACATTTTGTAGTCTCTATTTATACTTAACTTAATTTCTGTAAATATAAATTTTTTTTTCTTAGCAGACTACTTCTAGTTGGTTTCAGAACTTCACGATTTTTAGAATATTACTAGGTGACCCACGCAGCTCCGCCTGCGCTATTTATACGTTAACTAAACTTTTAATAACAGACATTCGCATCGAATACATAACCTCCTTTTTTATAGTCGGTTAAAAAATGGGACCCACTTTTTACTTGCTCTCCGAAGCACGGACCCGTTTAGTTCAAATGGCGTTAAACGGTCACCCATCTATTTTATGACCTTACCTAACGTTGCTTAACCCGATCGATTGCAAAACCTTGATAACAGCTCTCTATGAGTGTGCCCTTATTAATATTTATTATATTATAAAGAAAAATTGATAAAATCGGACCAAGCGTATAACCAAGTACCCAATTTGACTTTAATCTCCCAAAAGAACCGTGCTAGATTACGGGATAAAAAGTATCCTATGTCCTACCTCGTAGTAAGATCTCAAATCATGCCAAGTTTCATTTGAATCCATTCAGTAGTTTCGGCGTGATGCGCAGCCGTGATACAGACAGACAGACAGACAAAAATTAAAAAAATTACATTTTCGGCCTCAGTATCGGTTATAGAATGCCCTCCAAATATAATTTTCAAAATATCTTCAATGTACAGAATTGGACCTTTTACAGTTTTATAATAAGTATAGAAGTAATTTTCCAGTAGCGTTTACCGTTCAAGATAAACATGACAATCTAGACGCTGGTTAATCAAACATTACCAAGCTATTTTCCATATCATACTCTGGCTCCTGTAATCTGCTAATATACAATTGTTACGAGTAGTCACAAAACTCGATTGTATGCAAATAGACCTGAACACAACCTTGCGACGATTTACATACACGCTGAGATATCTATCTTCTATATTACCATTGGCATTTATTGACTGTGCGTGAGATGCAACAGATCCGAGTTAAGTTTATAACTTCGTGGGAAGGCCAGTTGGTAGGAAGTAATAAGTAATTGTTGTAATGGATGAGATAATAATTGAAGACATAGCGATGCTTTTAATGCTCAAAAAATATATAATCAAACACTTTATGATCACTACACTTCACGATATTGTGCTTTAGAAGGTCAATTGAAGTATTAATTATTACATTAATAGTTATTCGCAACAACGACTATTAAAAAAATATGATGATTTTTATTGTCCTGAAGGTAATTCACGTACTTATACGAAACAATATAATATTCGATAGAAATTCAGAAGCGCAACAACTTCAGAAGCGAAACATACACAACAATACCATATTTACAGTGGATATGGTTTCAAATCATTTTCTTTTAGTGGTAGGTACAATATGGAAGTAAAGAAGAAGCAAATATACTTCTTCTTCTTTTCGTGTCGAAATAAATACTTCGAGGACCTAACCTCGTGAATACCTACAGTCACATCGTAATGGAAATTTTAGTCGATAAGCAAGATTTTCTAGGGCTTATTGCCGAGGTTGTACTCGAAAGGCCTTATAAAATTTTTCTTCCCACGCAACCCTAATAATATTTAGTTGAAATATTAACTAGGAAAATTATTAAATTTTCATCTATTTCAGATGCAATGACGGCTCTCCTACAGCACCTCTGTACAAAGTCCTGTTGTCTGAGCACAACCGCATCGCCGGAGAACTCTACTCCTTGAATCCTTTCTGGGACGATACGACTTTGTTTTTGGAGACGAGACGAGCTATGGCGGCCATTATCCAGCACATTACCTTCAACGAGTTCTTACCGGTGCTATTGGGTGAGGTAAGAACTTAGACATTTTTCATTCTAAGCGGTCATTTTTTGATTCGTAAACCTAATCTTTGCCAAATTTATGCAGTAGATCATGTTTTAGTTCGTGCGTAATGTACTCACCTCTAGTGCATAAATTAGTACATAGTATAGTACATTGCCCGTGGGTTGTCCGGTTAAGAATAGCACCCTCTTATCTCCTCCCGTTGGGTGTCCGTAAGAGGCGACTTAGGGAAAAGATGAAGACGGGCAGCATCTTTCTATTGGATTACCTATCACGTGGGAATTATGGAAGCCCTTCCCTTCTAAGGGAGAGGCCTTTGTTCAGCGACGTATTTTGGCTGCTGCTGATGATTATACTGATAATAGGTACATTTAAAAGCCTCTACAAAATGATCATAGTGTCGTATCTTGAATAGTGTTCACTCGTATTAAATATATATTAGCGTCCAGAGAAAAAAGTACACTTAGTTCTTGTTAAAGCGTAACTATTCTAAGATTGCCAAACGATTTCTGTAAATGATTTCTGTGGTTTAAAAATCTCTGTGTCCAGCTATTATCCTCCCATCCTAAATAAACCTTATTTTTTATTATATTTCAGGTAGGCATGGCTAAGGCTGAATTAAAACTGACTTCTTTAGGCTTCTGGCGTGGATACTCTAGCGCGAACCGAGCTGGAGTGTACTCAGAACTTGTAGCTGTAGCCCCTATATTCCACGCTATGATGAATCAGAAACTGGTAAGAATGTGTACTAAAATATTCAAATCTTTTTACTATGGTATATCTTGACTTATAACCACGTGTGACTTGCTTAAAATAAACCTTATATTTTAGGCTAACTCAACAACTAACGTCCAAGAGTTAGTCCACACTAGTGCTCATCATGTGTCTCGCTTTCCACCTTCTGCTCAATGGGATTTGAACCGCGCCCGTGACCATGGGGTTTCTTCATATATGCGAGCACTTCGAATGTGTGAACCTATGGCTAACGTTAAGTCCTTCGGAGACTTAGGCAAAATGGGCTTCGAGAGGAACCAACAAGAGATGTTGGCTAATATGTACAGGTCAGTTATTTATCTCCCTCGATTTCCAATTCTCATCACTAGTTCCGTTAGTCGGTCCTCAAAATGTTTTTATGGTCTCTGTATATTGTAAGATTTGTCTTCTCTTTTAGTTGGTCCATGTAACGTCTTTTGAACATCTTCCTACCGCTATTTTCTTTCTCTTTTCTCTTGGGTCTGAAAATTCTTAGTCCTCACGAACGCCATAGAGGATCTGTATTGATAAAATTGTAACAAAAATGTATTATCGTTTTCAGAAATGCTGATAATATTGAGCTAATGATTGGAGGTGCTATGGAGAAACCAGCAACCGGTGCTGTAATTGGGCCTACCCTGGCTTGCGTTCTAGCACTACAATTCGCAAACCTTAAGAAAAGTGACAGGTAACCAAGAACACATTTTTCACTATGAATCACAGCATCCAAAAGTCGAAGTCACTAGCTTAAATTTTAATTTCCCTTTTGTAATATTAAACGTAGGTAGTTCTTAATAAAAGTCTGTCCATGTTAGTCACGATGATATTACGACTTAATTATGGTTACACGTTAAACCGCGGGGCTGTGTTTAATTACAATGGTGGTATTGTGGGGGGTATTATTTTCCATACCGCAGTATGTTATTGCATTTGTATTACCTAATTTATAGCATATAATAAAATGTATATTAATATGTCATGTTTCAGATTCTGGTATGAGAATGACATTCCGCCATCATCTTTCTTGCCCGAACAACTCGGCGCCATCAGGAAAGTGTCTCTCTCAGGGCTATTATGTGCCGCCGAAGAGACAGTGCTCCATATTCAACCGAAAGCTTTTGTCAAAGAAGATCCATATTTGTAAGTATCTACATTTAATGATGCCGATTTTACTTAGCTGTTGACTTATAAAAAGAAAAATAGTACCTACATCTTACTCGTACGAAAGTAAACCTTTCAAATCGTGGCTAAAGATTTTAGCGTATGCTTTGTTAGTGATTCGGTTATTATTTTCATGGTATCGTTATTGTATTTTGTCGAATATCAACCATAATAATTATTATACCGAGGGTACACTACGATGCCCGGCCAGACACGGGTCCCGTTCTCTCACTGCCTCACAAAAACTGATATTATCTAACAATAATTATTCTTTCAAATGTCGTTGCCGAATTCCACAAAATAATAAAGAGACATAAACAATGAAAGTCCGAGACAAACGTCAAAACGGCCATTATAAATGTAGCATAGCGTGTCACAGATATCAACTCAAGTTCCTTAATAAATCGATATAGATTTATTTGATTTTTATAGTGTTTCATAATCCATAGGAACGCAGCTCAGCACTGCTCACAACACAACCCTCTAGAACTAACTGCGTGGAAAGACGAGAGTGGAGCCAAGGCAGCTGAGAGGCTCTCTCAGGAGATGCTCTCCACCGCACTGGAGAAGGCCAAGCAAGAGATGGCGGACAGAAAACGACTGGAGTACATGCTTTGGGAATCACGTAATTATCCTCTATCAACATTCACGAGAAATAACAATTCACAAAGTTTACTATGATCTCCAATGAAACAAAAAAGTTCAGGCTAAGATATTTTTTAAATTGTGCACAATTTTTATGCGTATTCCAAATCTATTTAGAATTTCCTCTGGACTTTCTGATGGCCAAACCCCAGTATGGTGGCCAATACACATGATTTGTAAATTCTTGTATACTGGTGCAGTGGTGCAAATGTGTCTTAATGAAAAATATATTAAAGTACTTATTTACATTTTGAATTGAACTGATTTAAATCGGATGATATTTATGTTTATTTGGCTGTTTGCAGGCGGTGGAGCGGATCCAAAATCACCGGTGGGCACAGCGGCGTCATTCTCAAAGGCCAACAAATATGCGCTGAAGCTTGCCAACACATCACTGTACTTGGAGTTCGCTACCAATGAACTTCTCAACTCTGTTAATGGAGGGTGAGTTTGTAATTAAGAAGTCATTTTTACTTCTCATATCAATCTTATCTCAAGTAGAGCAAATTCTTCAGTCATTCTTCATCTAAGTGAAAGATCATTTTGGCTATTGTACAAGACAAAATTCTGTGAAAAGCAAAGACATTTTTTAATCTCTTTAATTATAACCATACCTCACACTAAAATAACCAATGTGCAATTCTCTATAACTATTATTTCCTTACAACAACGCCAAAAGCAGTTGCTGTATAATGTTTAATTAATTTGCCAGACATTTTATGAAGACAAGCGCTATGAATGATGATCATAATTTCAAGTTTCCCTGATTGTCGACAGACATCGTCGCAAACGTCAAATCTTTGATGACGGCCTCGGCTTCGGAACATCCAACGACTTCGTAGACTCTTTGCAATCGGTCGACATCAGCAGCTTGCTAGGATCCGACCAAGTGGGACCCATCATTGAACCTGAATGTGACGACAAAGGATCTTGTGACCCCGACAGCCCCTTCAGAACGTACACTGGATACTGTAATAACTTGAGGAATCCCAACTTGGGCAAGAGTTTGACGACATTTGCCAGACTGTTGCCACCTGTTTATGAGGACGGTAAGAAAACAAGTAGACTCGTATAATAGTCGTTTTTATTTGTTTCTTCCATTTACTCCAAGCACGCTCTGCACAGTGGACTGTCAGTGTCATCGATATTCAACATTAAAAAAACTTTCTTATAGTTGCTATGTTAATGCTTTGGAATTTTATGCTTTGGAAAAGAATACTTTAAAAGGTACTCTACCTCTACTACCGGACTCCGTAGGAGCGAAGGCCAGATATTTGCCTAATAAAATCTCCTCGATGAAACTAAACGACGATGTAAAGAGACTGGATACTATGTTCGGAGTAGTTCCGACCTCGCCAGATTCTCAAGCGCTGAAAGTTCGCAAGAGCACATCCAGGAATCTGAAGCACATCCAGAAATACACGCTCATCCCGACACCCACACGGTGTTCCAGTTAATGCACAAGAGTTTTGAAAGGTACTAAATTATTTAGAACTAATAAAGTTTGCTTTTCATAACAGGTGTAAGTCGTCCTCGTATCAACTCTGTGACGGGCACTCCGCTGCCGTCGCCGCGTGTTATATCTACAGTAATCCACCCGGACATCTCCAACTTGCATACTCGGTACACGCTTATGGTGATGCAGTTTGCTCAGTTCGTCGACCACGAGCTCACCATGACACCTATTCATAAAGGTAAGACTTTAAAAGGTCTATTCCCAGTTGTCACCACTGGCTTTGTCACCACTGGTGACAAATGGGAAAAATATTCCCAGTTGTCGCCAGTGGCGACAAAGTATTAAAATATGTATATTATACTAACACGAAACTTTCCCGTCTACGGCTGTATTTGGATTGATATGAAGCACTAATTTATGCCAGCATGTTATCGCAGAGAGGATCCGATTGAGGAGTCCTCAATTGGAAACCTCAAGCAGGAAACCAGACATGCCTTATTGAGGATGGAGTAAAATCCACTGTAATGTAATAAGTCAAATTAATTTGATGATGACTGATGTTTCACTTTTATTATAGATCTAGTAACTACTTAGAGGAGATACCACTGGAGAGAGCATGATGCGCTAACATCTGCCAAATTTTTGGTCATATGGTCAGGTCTTTCTTTATTTGTGTGCGTGTATTTTTGAATGTGTTGCGAGTTTACTATAGTGTGGGTATGCGTGAAGGTGTATCTGTGTGTGTTTACTTCGCCTCCCGCACCCCGCAAAAGTGCCACGAAAAATTTGTTCGGGGAATCGACGCGATACTAACTCCTTTGGTACTTTCTCTGAGAGTAACTAATATCTAGATTTTTCTATCGTAGATTGTTTTTGGTTATTTGTAATATTTAATTGATTACAATTCGTCCCACAGGTTTCTTCGAGTCCATCCCCGACTGTCGTTCGTGCGACTCTCCCCGCACCGTGCACCCCGAGTGCAACCCGTTCCCCGTGCCGCGCGGCGACAACTACTACCCTGAACTCAACGTCACCTCGGGCGAGAGACTCTGCTTCCCCTTCATGAGAAGTCTGCCCGGACAACAGCAACTTGGTGAGCATAACTTATGCCTTTTATCATGAGCATATCGTTGATGTTTTCTTTTATTGACGGGAATTCTGCACATTAAATTAAAGCTTCTAGGATTCGATGCCGTGGGACCCTGTGCTAAATATAATTAAATTCAAAACCAATAATACACACATCAAAAGTTTCTAGGGATCAACATATATTTTTGCAATAACTTTTCTCCTGATTGATATTAATTAAAATTTTCTTTAAGGATTCATCAAATAAAGTGTTTTCGTTTGTCACAGTAACGATAAACCAAGTCACCTTTGCATTAATAAAGAAATTTGCCATTTTCCTAATAAAGGGATTTTTGACATTTGAACCACTAACACAAAAGTTCGAAAAAAAGACTGAAATAACAGTTGTCTTTAAAATTTTATTGGGTAACTTAAACAATTAATAATCCGTGTTTCTACCGCGAACACTAACAACACAAGAACATCGGTTTGGCATACTCAAAATGAGTTCATCCAAATCACGCTGTGGAATGGCCGCCCATGTTCGTTGCAACAACAAAAAAAGGTCTTCTTGCGACTGGATACCCTCCATATTCGGCAGAGCTCTTCTCTGTAGCATATCCCATGCATGCTCAATCGGGTTCAAGTCTGGCGACTGAGCAGGCCAGGGCAGGACATTGATGTTAGCTGCGGCGAGAGTCTGTCTTACAACTCTTGCGGTGTGCGGTCGTGCATTATCATGCATTAACTGAAATAAGGGACCGATTTGCACTTGTAGAGGAACGATGACGTCTGATACAATCGTCTCAGCATAAATTTGAGCGTTGAGGTTGCCTCTGATCCAAATCAACTCAGTTCTTCCGCCGATCCAAATACCCGCCCATACCATGATGGTTCCACCACTATAAGGATGGACTTCCTGGCAGGATTTTAATCGCTGTTGGCGTCCAGGGGTTCTCCAGTGTCGTATACGTCTTGTATCCGGTCTCATACCAAAACGAGACTCATCAGAAAAGCACACGAAACGCCATTGTTCTTCTGCCCAATTTCTGTGTTCAAGAGCCCATTGATATCGAATCCTACGATTGTGCATTGCTATAGGTGGTACCCGTAGCGGTCTTCGGGAATGAAGGTTCACTTCATGCAAGCGGTTTCTGACTGTTTGGTCGCTAATTAAGTTCCCTGAAGAGTGATGAAGCCTCACGGCTAACATCATGGCAGTTATTGTTGGAGCTCTTCGAGTTAAGATTTGAATATATCGGTCTTGTCTCCGTGTGGTGCAGCGATACCGTCCTCCATGGCGCTCAGCCACGGTACCAGTGCTTCGGTAACGTGTCCAAAGTCGACTGATAACACTCTGACTTGTATTCAGAGCTAAAGCCACAGTACGTTGCCGGGAACCAGCTTCTATCATTCCCACGGCTCTGAGCATTTCTTCCCTGCTTAAATGACGTCGCCGCTCCATAATAACGTTGGTTTTAATCAGTAGTAGGGAAACAGTAGCACTAATAATGTCTTCAATGCGTTGTATGTTTTTATAGGGAAAATATTGACAGCTGATTTTCATCTTTTACTCGAATTTGATTCACAGTTCCTGATTCAAATTATGAAATGCACCAAAAAGGATCCATATAAATTTATAAAATCATAAATTTATTACAAAGCCACATCTCAATCTCAAGAAATCCGCTTAAAAATGCTTGATCCCTAGACACTTTTGATGTGTGTATTTTATACAATAGATATGCCATTGTCGCACGAAAAGTGAAACAACGAAATTCACCCAAATTGGGCGAACGAGCAAGTCACGCGTCGGTAAAATGTAACGAACGTGACGCGTGCCTTTGAAAATCAAGTAAAATGTCACATTAAATTTTAATCTGATAATCTCGCTTACAGGTCCCCGTGAGCAGGTGAACCAAAACACGGCGTTTATCGACGCGTCCGTGATCTATGGCGAGAATCCTTGCATCGTGCGCAAGCTTAGAGGCTTCAATGGGCGGCTCAACGCCACCACAAGCCCTCACAACGGCAAAGACCTGCTACCCAGGACAGACAGCCATCCCGAATGCAAAGCAGCCAGCGGGTTTTGTTTTATTGCTGGTACGTTTTTTTTGTTTAGGTGTATAATTAGCTCAAAAAGGTTTGGTCCAAGTATACCTACTCACATTTACCCGTGGGATAACCGGGTAACAATAACACCTTCCTATTTTTTTTAACGCGGGGCTACCTTCAAAAGGTGGGAGAACTGTGGGGCTCGACCAGGGTATGTGGGATTCTTACCCACTATATCCCCCTCGGCTGTCACATCGGCACATGAGGGGGGACCCAAGGGCTCTCCCGTGGGATCTGCACCGGGGCCTTGCCTTTGAGCCCGTCGCCGGGGGGCGCATTGTAGCCCCCCGGAACCGGTCTCGGTGCATGAGCACCGAGACGTCATGGGTACGGGGGTCACAACCCCGCCGACGTCCTCCTCGGAGTCGCCGCCGTAATCAATGGACGTCCTGGGGAAGAATAGCTCTCTCCCTACCCTCCTATCTTATCCCGTTAGGTGTCCACAAGAGGCGACTAAGGGAAACAAGAAGACGGGCAGCTGCGTCTTTCTAATTGATTACCTACTACCAATACTTCGATCCCCAAGACGCCTACCAAGCATGGGTATTAAAACAACCCTTCCCTTCTAAGGGAGAGGCCTTTGTTCAACAGTGGACGTCTGTCGGCTGCTAATGATGAATGAATGATAATGATGACGATTGTTTTTTTTTTGCGCTCGGTACTACGCTACTTGCTTACCATTGACCCAACTTTCATTGCGTTGGATCTGTTGTAGTACCAAATACTAATAGATAGCCGACCCCTTCAGGGAAGAAGGTGGTAGATAATAATGTTAGATGTCGAGAGCTGGACTATGGAATCTTGTGAGCCGCCAGGCTAAACCCCAATTAGCTAGCACCAATTCAACCTAGAGTATCACTTAGAGGCCCAAGACCCGTATACCGTAAGGCGCTATTTTAAATCTTATCGCCAGCCTTGGCAAAGTTAATATGATTTCCACTTCGTGATAATCAAATATTCTTAAAAGCATTTAGTTCGCGTGAATGGATAAGCTTCCGTAATAGTTGAGCGATGGGAGACCCGTGTCTAGCTTAAAGACAGGATTTAATGGTTAAGTGCAGAACTAATTCTCGAAGAGCTCAGGTTTGAATGTTTTTTTAGTCAGGATAAAAAATGAATATCGTCGGCTTAGAGTGTAAACCTGCCAAATCCATTTTTTATCATTTCTGACTTATTAATAGTGTCAAAAAAAGTGTTATGAGTAAAACTGCTAAATTGCGTCGCTTCAAATATTCACGGCTAAATCCAGCACCACCGCTATTTTGTATTGCGGTGTTGCCGCCGTTTTGTTACTCCGCTACAAAATAGTATATTTCGTGTTCTAATACTTGATGACAGATATTTGCAAAGGTAGATAGGTACCTATTATTTAAACTCAGTTTTATTTTAGATGAACTCATTGATATTTTAGTAAAAATATGGTTTGAAACAATATTACCTATAAGTAAAAATAGGTCATAGCGATCTAAAAGCTGCAGCAAAAGGTGAGCTAAACGTGAGCACAACTTGAATCAGTAGCACATCACCCACGGAAGTGTTGTCAATTCGTTTGAATTTTATGGAATAATCGATCATCGAAACTATCGAAAATACTATTATGTTAATAATCCAAATACACAAACAAAACTAGAAATTAATAAATCATATTTCATTATTTCTTCTAAATTAATTCTGTGTCACTTTTAACTGTCGATTGCTTCGTAGGTAACGTATCCAATACTTATAATAATTATTGGTTGGAAATACAATACCTAAACTGCTCCTGTTGCACTGTTAGCAGTTTTTTATAGACTATTGAACAGTTTTGAGGCTTTACTAGTATTTTGTATGTCGACTCTAAACATTTTCTTGGAGATTCACCCGACTTTAAAAGTACATAACAACTTTAACGATTGTTAAAACAAAATATTATTTTTATTTATCAACCAAACCAAACGGTTACCCTAAAGGTTAATTTGGCCAATAAGTACCTATTTACTGTGCTCTCTGTTACAGATGTCATTAAATACGTTTTGACGATATAATAAAATAACGGTCATCTGATCCCAAACTAGGTAGTGGCTGTACTAGGCAGATACTAATACTTATATAGGAACCTTTTTTGTAAATATATACTTAAATAGATAACACCCAGATACATGGCGGGAATAGAACCCACGATGTATTGGGTAACAGCCGGCCAGGGTGACTAACCACAAGACCAACAGACCCATCAAACCGTTGTTCCTCAACAGTAACTAAGTACGCGTAAAAGTAATAATAAAGTACCTAATCTTTGTAAAACCAAAACTTACGTTTAATTTATTATGTTTTTCCAAAATATTTAGTTTATATGTATGATTATTTTTACTAATGGAAGTCTAATTGAATGAAAACATAACTTTATTTCTTGATTATACTTATGTCCTATGTGTTATAGTAACGTAGTTCTTTATTTAAACCAGAAAACCTGCTAAATTACATCGCAATGTACAACTTAAACATAATAAAACCTGCTATGTCGCAAAATCGCTTATAAACCAGTAAATACAAAAAAATATTTATTAATTTATTGTTTATACTATAGAATATTACATAATAAATCACCCATATTTTGGGTTTGGTTCATACGCTACAAATATAAATTATAAGAAGTTTTTTGTCTGTCCTGTAAAATTATGTTGAAGTTAGTTAGCAGGTTTACACTTTAAGCCGACGATATGATACATTGATTTCTGATATTTACGCGAATATTATTTGAAACAAGCTGCAATATACATAATCCGTGATGTTTGCTTAATTTCAACAAATTCTACATACTACTTAACTTTGTGCAAGGAACCAAGCAGCCAAGGTGCCAAGCAGTTTTGTTTAAGCATTGCTGTGTTCCGGCGTGAAGGGCACTGTAGCTGGTGAAATTACAGGACACAAAGACTTAACATCTAATGTCTTAAGGGTCGGCAACGCGCTAGTGATTCTTCTGGTGTTGCTAGCGTCTATAGGCTGCGGTGACTGCTTGCTTGCCACCTTGGTAGTATTAAAAAAAACTACATATTAATTTTCAGGTGACGGCCGTGCCTCAGAGCAGCCTGGTCTAACCGCGATTCACACAATCTTCCTCCGGGAGCACAACCGGGTCGTGGAAGGTCTCCGCGGAGTGAATCCACATTGGGACGCGGATCTCCTGTTCGAGCACGCCCGCCGTATAATGGCGGCCACTTTCACGCACGTCATATACAACGAACTACTACCCCGTCTGCTCTCATGGAACGCTGTCAATCTCTATGGATTGAAGCTTTTGCCTTCAGGTAATTACTACAACTATTTTTTTATGAAATGCTGAGATCGGTGGGGTGATCGCGACATGCTACCATAGATAACCTAAGACATAGGTAAGTTGTAAGTTCTTTTAAGCCCACTCTTGATGGGTCGTTAACGCATTTACCGCTGACGAAACAACACCGTTTATCATCCACGATAGACTAGTTTAACATAAGATTGTTTTATAAACCTGTTTGTGTAAAACTAGTTTATACCGTTGCACAGTATGAAAAAAGACCCGAAAAACGGTCATCACTGTTTTATTTACTTAAACGCAAGCTATAAACATCCTTAATGCATGACGAGAATACCCAAGTGTCAATTTTGCATACATCCAGAGATAATCAACATTTTAGGTTTTTTCTATGGAACCCAAAAAAATTCAAGAAATTGGTTATAACTAGAAATACTGTCATTTATAGCTAATTATCTTATTACTAATGTTTAGAGAGCTAAATTTTAGTATAAATTACACAGCTCTAACTATACTAAAGAATGAGATAAATGGCTTTTTTAACTTTTCGGTTATGATTTTTTTTCTCCGTTATCCTTGGGAAGTTGGATTCATTACCTAGCCTATTATAATCTTAAGATCTATCCTAATAACCACTATTTTTTGCAAATCCTAATCACGTAGGATCTCTGAGATATTGTACTCTAAAATTTACGCGTTAGGGTTGTTGGTAGTTGATTTTTATGTACTTATGAAAAAAAAGCAGATTATTTAAACCGACCGTAGCCTTTATAATACTTTTCCTACTGTATCTGTACTGTATCTGGGGTTAGTACAGGTATGATTTTTTTCTGTAACTTATTTTATACTACTTAAAGCAAAATTCCTGTGACACCCCTAAACCCTAGAAATCTAAATTAACTTTAGAAATTTATAACTCTGAGATCCTACGAGTTATGTATTTGATAATACTATAGGTATAAAGAATGTATTAAGTAAGAAATGGATTCCGACTATTGCAAGATATAGGACTAAAAAAATAAAAACTAAACTTTTAATAAATAGCTATATCTTTGATCCTATTGAAACAAAACTGTAATTGTTTCATGTAGTAAATACCTAAACATATCCTTTTTACGATATCCAAATAAAAAATAATAAAACGTATGTTAAACGTTACTTTTTTAATGTTTTCTAAATTATAAAAAATATCTTAATATACTCATAACTTAAGTTCTAAGTACATTTGAACTTCGGGTGTTCTACTCTTGCATTTAAAATATATTATACTTTATGATAAGTCACTAAAAACAGGATGACCGCTTTTTCGGTCATTTTTCATACTGTGCGTTGCTGAAATATTTGGTGGTCGACGTTAAACGACGAATGTAGTTTACGACTATAGTCCACCAATAAACTAGTCTATTATTATATATGACTACTTTAACTAAGGTCTAACTGCCGAACCTACAAATGTCAATTAAAGTTAATGATCATTAATCAACTTTTTGAATTCAGATTATTTCGACACCCGAAGCCAATTAATACTTAATACGATAGATAGTGAGTAGAGATAATAATTATCTCGTGTTCAATAATCAAAATTAATCACAAACGGTCGGAGTCGAAATAATAACATTTTATAAAGTGACTTAATTAGAATTAAAGTTAATTAGGGTTTGTGAGTGCGGCAGTAAGAGCTGGTCCCACTGGTTGGGTGTCGGATCCGTATATTAATCGGAGGTTCCAGTAGGTATATTGTAGTTCCCTTAGAACGTCCATTGAGTACGGCAGCGACTCCGAGGAGGACGGCGGCGGGGTTGCGACCCCCGTCCCCGTGAGCACCGTGACTGGTTCCCGGGGGGCTACCACGCGCCCCCCGGCGGCGGGCTCAAAGGGAAGGCACTGAGGGGCCCCTGGTGCAGATCCCACTGGAGAGCCCTGGGGACCCCTCTCATGTGCCGATGCGACAGCCGCGGGGGTTTTAGTGGGTAAGAATCCCACATACCCCGGTCGAGCCCCACAGCTCCCGGGGATCTTTCAAACATTTCCCCTGCGTCAAAAAAAAAAGGTATATGGTAGTTTGATTCGCCACCGGTTACCTATTTTGTAGGAATTAGTGTGAGAAAGATACTTAATTGGATCGCATTAGTTCAATCGCTAACTTATTCTCAAAATAGGGCCAACGATCACAAAAAATGGCCTGACAATGGGCCTGCTGCTACTATTGGATAATGGCAGTGGCGTGCACTGAAAGCAGGCAAAAATATCTGCGAGTGGTTTATGCTTTATGCTATTTGTTCGGTTCCAGCACAAATATCCTTAAATTAACCAATATTACCAACACATCCATTTACATTTAAAAAAAATACGTTAATTCATGTCCAAACTAAGATTTTTAAAGATTAAGACTGTTTAGAGAAATCCTAGGGTAGGCAAAGTATTTTTGTCAGTATGGAGCCGCTGAATAAACTTATTATTGTTCTCAAATGCAAATTAATATGTCTATAGTATTTGCTTGCCTATGGATATTTGAAATCTATACTATAATAAAACTCAAAGAGGACTTTTTCTGTACATTGAATATTTTTCCAAAATTTCTATGTGGGGATACTATACTATCGACATAGACGCCAAAACAATTTTTTTTGGAATTATTGTCTGTCTGTCTGTCTGTCTGTCTGTCTGTCGTTCTGTTTGTCCAGGTATCATTTGAAAACCCGTGGATGGATTTTGATAGAACTTTCACTGATGTGTGGTGTAGAAGTCAAGGTATAAATTGGTATATAAAACATCACGCTATGTTTCATAGGGGCTAAGCAGTGAAACATTACTTGCACATATTACCACGTAATTTCCTTTGTATGTGAATAGGGTAATTATAGACTGATCAGTTAATCATTAAGATAATTATGTATTATTACGCTATATACAATAGGGACTGAGCAGACATTTAGTTTGCATAAGATATGGCAGTGGCGAAGGGTCAATTTTTGTAAGGGGTAAGCCGATCCAGTACACCCAGGACATTTTCATTAGATTTCTGTATTGTTCTAAGTACTTTGCTGATAGCAATATGACATTATATCTTTGAAAAGTTAAAATCTGTAAATCCCGAGCGAGTCCAAACTAGATCATGAAATTTTAATGAAACTCCCCAAGTCCAGGTAGTGTATAGGTATTGTATTACAGTCGCAACAATAAAAGATGCGAAAAACTTAGAATTTTCATTATCGAATATCATTAGACAGTAATTTACGATGTTAGCGTGATTTACATTATGAACAGCGCCATCTATCGGTGAAATTGAACATACAATCACCATAGAACTTTAATCTATATATTTAAAGGAAAGTCGTGTTAGTTACACTATTTATAACTCAAGAACGGCTCAACCGATTTGGCTGAAAATTGGAAGCTTAGGACCAGGAGACGGACATAGGATACTTTTTATACCGGTAGGTTAAGCAACGTTAAGTAAGGTCATTAAATAGATGGGTGAACCGATTTGTATGAAATTTTATGTGCATATCGGGTAGGTCTGATTATAGGCCATTAATTATATTTCATGCCGCTAGGTAAAGGTTAAGCAACATACGGCAAGGTAATTAAATAGATGGATGAACGGATATGTATGAAATTTTGTGTGCATATCGGGTATAGTAGGTCTGACAATAAGTCGTAAAGTATATTTCATGCCGCTGATACCATGATTGACGGATATATAGAATGAGAGGAGGTTGCAAGAGAGGACAGAGAGGGAGAGGGGATTCGAGGAGGGGGTGAGGGATCGGGGGAGTTAGGTGGAGCAAGTTGGGAGAGAGAGATGGGGGGATAGGGTTCAGAGAGGGGACAACGGGGAGAGGAAAAGGGGGAATGTGACGGGGACCGATGCGGGGGAAAGAGAGATGAGAGAAAGAGCATAGAATTATATTTTTCTTATAATAGAGAGAGAGAGAGAGATGGAGAGAAATAAATCAAGGGAGGAGGGTGAAAAGGGGAGCAAAAGGTAATAAAAGCGCGGGTGGAGCTGCGCGGGTCAGCTAGTGGTATAATAACATCCTTAAAATAGGTAAAACAAGCCGAATACATTTTTTTGCTTACCCTCTGTGCACGCCACTGGATAATGGTATGCTAAAATGCGAAATTTGATCACACTTTGAGTTTCAGATCACATCGATAGACGTCGGTGTGTACAAATCACAGAATTTAAAGTCGATCAATCTCAAATATCTTCATAATAATTCCAGGTTACTACAAAGAATACTCTCCCACTTGCAACCCAGCCATGGTCACGGAGTTCGCAGCCGCTGCATTCAGGATCGGGCATTCCCTTCTCAGGCCGCATCTGCCGCGACTATCGCCTACCTACCAGCCTGTAGAACCACCGATACTGCTCAGAGACGGGTTCTTCAGGACCGACATGTTCATGAGTGTGAGTACCATTTGGCAAGAATGTCTTTGAATAGCGGAACTCTTATTTTAAAGTAAAATATCAGCTCAGCATGCAGGCGCTTCTACAGTGATCGTCACATATTAAGGGACCATTAATTTAAGTTATATTTGCACTAGCTACCTGCCTTTGAAACGCTATCGTTACAAGCATATCTACCATACAGAAGATAACCACATCTAATGCATCTTAGAACTAATCTGCAATTGTTAATGGTACTAAATCAACCAGTTCTACACTTTACTAGGTAGTATGGTAGTATGCCTCAAAACCGTGGGGTGTTACGGTAGGAATAGTACCCAAACCATCTCTTCCTGTTGCGTGTCCTTAAGAGGCGACTAAGGAAAGCTAGAAGACTAGAACTAGAAAAAACTGTTATCTCTATACTTATGTTGTGTATTTTTTTTCACCCAGATTTCGTTACGACATGTAGAGTAATTCTAGAAACCTGTTAGTATTGATAGCATCACCGATTGATGGAATTTCAAAATTGTTTTCCATTGAACTGTACACTTGTTTCTACGCCAGGGGTACTACTGGGCCCTTCATAATTTTCTGTGACTATTTCCAAATTCCACGCTTAAATTGTGTCCAATAATCACGTTTATATCGATATAATGAAGTTATTTCGTTATGAATTTGTAAATGACTTGCAGAATTGCTGGTTTTTAATAGAAAAAACATTAAATATTACTCTGTTAGCCAATATTTACGTTGTTTTAGCAAGACACGACTTAAGCCCAGTATATAGGTGCTCATAGAGAATTAGGCCTCCGTTCGTTTCTTACATTAGGTATATTGTATTCTCAGCACCCACCGTTAGTTGATGAACTGATGCGTGGTCTCGCTTCCACGCCTATGGAAACTTTGGACCAGTTTATTACTGGCGAAGTCACTAACCATCTCTTCGAGGACCGCCGCATACCGTTCTCCGGCGTCGATCTGATTGCGCTGAACATTCAAAGAGCGAGAGACCACGGCGTCCCGAGCTACAATAATTACAGAGCGCTCTGCAACTTGAAGAGAGCAACTTCATTCGAAGACCTGGCCAGAGAGATCCCTGATGAAGTTATTGCAAGGTATTTTTGCTTACTCAATCTATTGATATAACTTGGTAATACCGTTCATTGCTCTATCAAAAATACAACTACAAATGAAGGCCATAAGAGCCAGAATACTATCCCTTTGGCTTTTTAGTTTTTCGACGTATTTTTTTTTTCTCTCACTCTTATTTTATCTTTTGAACGGCAGGACACACTGTCGCTGTTGCTGATCTAATTTTAACAAGACAAACACTGTTTAAAAAAAGTGAAAAAATTACGAGCCCGCTGAGTTTCTTGCGGATCTTTTCAGTTGATGCAGCGTTGTGATTCGGTGGTAACTTTAAAAAACAAAATGACCTTTCAAAAGTACCTACTAACTAGAGCTTCTACCGCAACCTCTAATAGCAGTATTATTATCATCTTATTTGACACGAGGTAGAGACGTGACGAGACGAGGTACGTAGTTTATAGCTCTGTCACTTTCTATCGCGAAAGTAAAGTGAAAATAATATTGCTCTTAGAGGTGGTGGTAGGGCCTCAGTTTAGCAAACTCGAGAATAAGGTATACTTGACTACTAATTATATGACTCAACAATGCTTTTAAATATCTTGACATCTCGTCCGTAACTTCAGAAAAATTATAGCCAGATTACTTATGCTGCTTGCTCTATCAAATCTCAATCATACTACATAAAATATTTTGTTCAAGGTTTAAGAGAATATACGCGACCGTTGATGATATTGACCTGTTCCCGGGCGGTATGAGCGAGCGTCCTCTACAAGGAGGTCTCGTTGGACCAACCTTTGCTTGCATCATCGCCATACAGTTCAGACAGCTAAGGAAGTGCGACAGATTCTGGTAAGAATCTAACAACTCCTAGACTATTTTAGGTCATATTTTTTTTATTTAGGAATATTTAATATCTTTATGAAAATAACGTTTTATACACATTGTATTCTGCGTTCTGTATTAGGCCTTAGATTATAATCAAATACAAAATTTCTAGGTACGAGAACGACAATCCGTCAACCCGATTCAGCGAACAACAGCTCGCTGAAATCCGAAAGACGACGCTATCTAAATTGCTTTGTGAGAATTTCGATCATCCCGGTGACATACAGAGGGCTGCCTTAGATTTGCCCAGCAACTTCTTGTAAGTCCTCTCATATATCTGAATCTACCTAAGCTCATAATTTCAGTCATGTTGAGACGATGATTTTTGTTTAGGAATCCACGCGTCCCGTGCTCGTCGTTACCGATGTTAGACTTGTCAGCGTGGCGGGAGAGTTCTGCCCAGGGATGTCTGATAGCAGGCCGTTCGGTTGCAGTAGGGGAGTCCGCCTTCCCTTCACCGTGCACGTCGTGTATATGCACCAATGATGGGGTAATTATATTCTC
This sequence comes from Furcula furcula, assembly GCA_911728495.1. Classification (NCBI taxonomy): domain Eukaryota; kingdom Metazoa; phylum Arthropoda; class Insecta; order Lepidoptera; family Notodontidae; genus Furcula; species Furcula furcula. Next base: position 11,487,268 of record OU452250.1, read on the forward strand.
CTGTTTACTATTAGTTCACCGACTAGTCCTTAACATTTAAGAAGAAGTGCTACGTGGAATGACAACTTCCAGAATGACTGTGTGACCCCTGGCTGTGTCTTCTGTAGAGAACTCTGTTACTCAGAATCAGACTTATCGTGCAGTACACGATATCCATAACTGAATGTCTGTCTGACTGTTTTCGTCAACTATTAACTATGTAGTACCCCGTGGTGGTGTTCGGGTAAAAATAGCACTCATCTTGTCCCGTTGGAGGCGACTAACTCAAAATCAGAAGACAGGCAGCAGCTTACTCTATGTGATATCAAATTACACGTGTACTGAGATCCCCAAGACGCCTGCTAACCAAAACCAGGTAAACCCTATCACATCTAATAGCAATATTATTGTCACCTTACTTTCTCAATAGAAAGTGACAGAGCTGTTAACTATGTATAGTGACGTCTCTACCTCATGTCAGGTAAGATGATAATAATACTGCTAATAGAGGTGGTGGTTGGGGGGTCCATGGTCCCTGGTCCCTGGGGTTGGGGGAAGCCTATGTTCGGTAGTGGACGCGTTCCGGCTGATAATGTAGTACAACCCTCACGCGCAATCATATCTAATGGTATCCCTGTTTTTGGTCTTGCTCTATAATAAGTTATTGTGGTGTTTAATCAGGCGCAGTGCGCATCGCTACGCATAACGGACTGCGCGCAGTTGCTTCGGGAGTGGCCGCGAGAAGCCGTGGCGCGCGATGACGTGTGCGCTGCGCAGTGCGGAGCCTCTGCCCCGTCCCCCGCGCGCCGCCGCCCGCACTCACCCCCCGCCTTCAAGTTCCCCGACCTATCGCCCTTCATCGCTAAGTGAGCGCGCGCTCGGATTCACTTTTTTTTATTGAATACATCGTAGGCTCGTCATCGAGACAGCCAGTATTCATATTTGGAACGATAATGTGGTGCCGCGCCGCGGAACACTGTGAGCTGAGCTTGTGACGTTTCTATAAATGTGTAATCGAGTGCATCGTCCGATTATGAACGAAATATGAATAGACATTTTTTGTAGTGTATTACAAGGTGAGGTACTCTCGCGGTCACAAGGGGTGTACCACCTTTAGGACGATAATCGCTTGCACGAGCCGACCCAGACTACATGTGGACGGGGTAAGCGCACGTAACGTCGTTCAAACGATTTTGATTGAAAACCGTTCGTGTCCGCGATAGTACATAGGTGTATCATGTGCGGTAATATAAAAATTTAAACATGAAAACTGTGATTTAGGTATTTATACCTATTTTGCTTGTTTGAGTATTAGAAATATTGACAAGTCACATTCCAAGATAATTACCTATAATTTTAAGAAAATAGTACCTTAGACACCGCGTTTTTAAAACGCGCTGCCCGTCGACGCGCTTTTGTATCGATACAAGGGCACACAAACTGATTATGTGGAGAAAAACGCGCTGTCCAAACGTTTAAAAAACGCGGTGTGCATAGGCCCTTAGAGTATTTAATTGATACTCTAAGGATAGCACGTTTCGATTCGATTCAAGAGCTAAAAAATATTCTATAGATACCTACAGACCACAGAACAAAAAAGAAGTGGCATGGACATCACCCAAATCTAAGCGCTCTGCGTTTTAGAATAGTTCTGTTATGACACGTGTTTCTTTCCATTGTAATCATGATAAGTTACCAGAGTTTTCACATCAGTTAAGTAGTCAAGAGTTGTTTGTTTGTCAATTCATTGTTGACTGATTGTGATTCACTTAAGCAGATATTACTTTATAATTCAGCTTTGAATGATGTACTTATTCAATTTTACTTTTAAGGTCTGACAATAATAATTATGTGTATGCAGGGCTGGGCAAAATACATGCTTTGCTTTAATTGAAATACAAATTACAAAATACTGTATCGCATGTAATTAAAATACGAAATACAAAATATCTGCAAGTAGGGTATTTAAAATATGAAATACAAAATACAGTATTTTAGCTATTTTTAATTGAAATACAAAATACAAATTACAAAATACTCTAGGGGTCGTCCATTAATCACGTGATGTTTTTTAGCAACTTTTTAACCCCTCCCCCCTCCTGGTCATATGTGGTGAGGTTTTAAACTACCACGTATATATAATCAAAGGGTTATATTGTATTTTAATGTTAAAATGTGTTTTGAATCCTGAAGTATTTGAAATACTAATTACAAAATACCTCGGGGTCAGGTATTTGAAATACGAATTACAAATTACATTTTAAGGAAGTAATTGAAATACAAATAGCAAATACGTATTTGTATTTCAATTACGTATTTCAATTACAAGTAATTCAAATACTGCCCAACCCTGTGTGTATGCACATAACATAGTCGTATAAAGATATTCCTAAAATTGAGTTTTCCATCAGTCAAATGTGCGTTGCCTGGAAATTAATTTAGTAGAATTATGAATAGTTTTCGATGCCCAAGACGCCTGCAAAGCGTGGGAATTATGGTAACCCCTCCCTTCTAAAGGGGACGCTTTCGTACAGCAGTGATCGTCTTTCGGTAGCTGATGGTGAATAGCTTTTTCCTGTTGGTGCCTCTGTCAACATGTACAGTGAGAGACCTTTCCGGTTGATCACCTGTAGGATAAATAATCGTTTGCACGAATCGGCCCAAAATACGTCTGGTCGCGGTAAGCGCACGTTATGTCGTTCAAACGAATTTGTTTGAAAACTGGTCAAGCATTCGTGACAGTAATTTTACATTCGCGAAGTTTCAGTGATGATGGCATGAATGAAATAGGGGCTTTGAATACCTATCGTATAGGAAGTTACATAATAGGTAAATATTGTTAATTGTAAAAAAGTAATTTAAGATTGATTTAATTTAGAATCAGTAAATGATGTGTTTATTTATCATTGATTTTGATTGTGTGACCAATGGTTAACTTCGTGAGATTTTTATTTATTTGAATAAAAAATTGGACCAATTATTATTATTATATTTTAACTAAGTTATTACTCAGAATTAACCGAACACACATTAGTGACTAAATCAAAAATGTCTTGTGTTGAAGCAAGGGAGTAAACATTACGGGCCTTACCACTTACCTTATGGCAATGTTAGAGTAATCTTACTTTTACATGGGAATAAACATCTGCGTTTATTTCCACGCAAAAGTAAGATTACTACACGCCGTTTATAGCTCCGATCCTTTCTCACGCAAAAATAACATTACAATAATACTCCTCTAACAGATGGTAGTAGACCCACTTTTAAACCATAGACAATCGGTACTCTCGCGATCACAAGCGGTGTATCAACTTTAGTTCGATAATCGCTTGCACGAGCCGGTCCGAAATACGTGCGGACGAGGTAAGTGCACGTAACGTCGGCGTCGGTCAAACGATTTTGATTTTGAAACTGGTACACCGGTAGTGTCCGCGATAGTACATCAACACAGGAAAAAACAAATTGGATAATGTTTAGTAAAAGTTATTGTGAAACATCATCATTGTATTAAAATAGCATTTATTGTGTAATAATGTTCTCATTTAATCCACTGCCTAATTCTATCTCTAGGATACCTACTAAGTTCTTTTGTAAAATACTTATAGAAATTCTATTTTTTATATATTTTTTAGTTTTGTAACTATACGACATCTCACCTAAACGAAGAAAATTAAAAATAATTTATAAGGTCATTGTTGTTTTAATGAATGAAAACCCTAAACACAATGTTGGTATCAAATCATCAGCTGGACTAGAGCTTAAATATTTCAGATATTTACCAGGCAGAATATAAGAGAAAAATCTTACTACGTAGGAAAGTAAGGCCGCTTGTACCCGCTATGAAAAGTCACCGAACCTACACAACGAACTGTGCGTGAACACTGCTTCAGCGTTGACCAAGAAATAAACTTGTCCCGCGAACCCGCGAAGTATTTTTGTTCGTGCCTAGATCCGACAAAATTCTTACATGATGAATTGGTGTCATCTACCGCAGACATAAAATTTCTTAGCGTGTACAAGCGGCATAAGGCTTCCATGTCTCTAACCCAGTATTTCAGATATAAATGCAAAACCAGTCATATACTTCGGCTTTTGGTATTATATGCTACCCTAGTATACTTCTGATAAAAATAATATGTTTGCTCCAAACCACTCCCGCTAGTGGATTACCAGTCTGTAGGTATGGTAGACTTATTAAAACACGCACAATAATTTAAAATAAACACTGATTTTAAAATATTTACAAATCACTTTATTTTGTTGCATATCAAGTCCATTAGTTTCTTTTTACAATAAATACATTAGGTCTGAGTATAAAAAAATCAGTGTTGAAAAAAAATAAACAACACAAACTCTTAATTTATCTTCATTAGGTACTTAAGTCTTGATTGTTCAGGCTAGCCCCCTCGTAAGTTCAATATACACATAACTTGGCGACGAGCACATCACACAGCAGCGACGCCTAACCAAGCGATCAATTTTGATTTCGATCTCACTGCTCTTCAATGTCCTGCAACAAACATCGTTATTACTGCCACAGAAAGTATATTTTTATGTGGTAATTGCCACCCCAAGATTTAATTTAATTTTTAATGTTGGTAGTTTCTGAACTCTCTGGGAATACGAGGTACACGCGGCTAGACATCAAGTTCGACATCCTAAACTATAACTACGCTACATACAAGACAGATAATTGTTGGAAATGGCCCGTCCCTTTACGGCGAAATAACAACAACATATCTCGCGCCCCCTTGGACGATTCGCAACGTTCAACTTTTAATAGTTCAAAGTCCAGAAAGTCTAGGTTGAGGTGCCGCCGTGTGTACAGACATAGATGAGGGCGATGTAGTTTTCCCTCCCAATACGGTCACAGCGAATATTCTTCCTTTTCACTTATGTATGTATAGTCATCAGACTATACATACATAAGTGAAAAGGAAGAATAATTGCTGTCAATGTCGCTGTAATCGTCAGGATGGGACGGAAGACCGATACTAAAAAGGAAGAGATCAGTCTTGCTTACCCTTAAAATTATCAGATCAGGTGCTGTATACATATTTGGAGACTAGTTAGCAACATGTTTACACATAATTGTTACCTATTATTGTATATTAGCCTGTAAGTCTTCCAAACAATAAATAAATAAAAAAAATTAATAATAATTCAGAAACTCTTACCATTATAAACACGCACATAGATCTTGCAGACTTGGATAACAAATCAATACCTTTACCCCTAGTTTAGATAGTAAACTCTACCATCTAGGGTGGATTTTTGAGACAACAGACAGACAGTAAGGTCAGATACCTTAACCGTTACAAGAAAACTTTCCTAGGAGACCACCCATAAGTTTTTGAGATATTCTAAACTGCACTCACAGATTTCGTAAAAAATGCAGCCCCAGAAAAAAATGCTTAAATACAAAAAAAAAATGTTATACGTCAATCGATCCTATTTCATGTAGGGATCAACAGACTTTATGGAACCATTTAAGGTAAGGTACGGTATGAGTACTAGAAATGACAGAAAACCTTTTTTACATCACGTGAAAATTTTAGCTATGGTCCAGTGGGCAAGTAGGTCTCTGTATTGTGTATGAGTGATGATAATGTGTGGTGTGTGTATATAACTATACGATATGATGTCGGCGCAGTGTCACTCGGCGGCGACTTCCTTGTACCGTTGAGCGCGGGAGCAATGGCGTATGTATGTGTTGCATGTGTTGTGTGTTGTATGTACTCTCGCGGTCACAAGCGGTGTATCACTTTGAGGACGACAATCGCTTGCACTTTACGGCCCAAAATACATGCGGGCGGGGTAAGCGCACGTAACGTCGTTCAAACGATTTTGATTGAAAACTGGTATACCGTTCGTGTCCACGATAGTACATACCTATACAATGTCGAGGTGGCGTCAGTTGGCGGTGATCTCCTTGAACCAGTAGAGCGTGGAAGCAATGGTGTGTGTGTGTGTGTGTGTGTGTGTGTGTGTGTGTGTGTGTGTGTGTGTGTGCGCGCAGTGTCAGTTAGCGGCGACCTTCTTGAATCCGTTGAGCGCGGGAGCATTGATGTACATATGTGTATATTGTGTGTGAATTATGTGTGTTTGTTTGTTTCTTGGTGTGTGGTGTGTGCACATATTTATGCGATGTCAGCGCGGCGTCAAATAGCGGCGATTTCCTTGAATCCGTTGAGCGCGGGAGCAATGGTGTATGTGTATATTGTGTATGAATTATGTATGTTGCATGTGTTGTGTGTCGCGTGTGATGTGTGTGTGTTACATGTGTTGTAATTGTGTGTGTTTTGTCTGTGTGTGTGTTGTGTGTACATACCTATGCGATGCCGGCACAGCGTCAGTTGGCGGCGACCTCCTTGAACCCGTTGACGACGGGCGTAGGCTCGTTCGCGCGGCGCCACAGGCCATACACGCGGCCCGGCACGGCCTGCCAGAGCCGCACGGTTCCATCCTCGGAGCCTGTGGCGTACAACTCGCCGTCCGCCGACCAGCGCACGCAGTGTACGGGACCGAAGTGGCCCTTGTTCGACTCTACAACCGAATAGTCAACAACGTCATGCACCAGTACGTCAGTTTATGGTCGAATATGGACTTCAAGGCTAGAGTGAAGTAAGATTTTAATAAGGTAAAGCGCTTTATAATCTGTAACTATATTACAGCTTGCCATCAGGTGGGATAGCAGGCAAGCACTAACATATTAAGTATATTAAATAAAATAAAAATCGTTGACGACGAATTCACGCATACAATCGTATACAAATAACGGTCTCTTATTCTTTTTAAGGGGATATGAATACTAACAGGGTTATTGATGTCGTATTGGAAAGAATGGCTGACTGAACAGGGTGCGCAAGGACAAATAGACGAACGATACATAGAAATACGCGCATGCTCGCTCCCTCACACATCACACAAAAAGATCATCATCATCAGCCGGAAGACGTCCACTGATATATGATAGATATATCAATAATCTCGTAATTAATACTAAAAGATGAAACTCGGAGAGTCAAAATAAATAGATTACAAAAAATGACTTAATTGCGATTAAAGTTAATTGATGTCTGTGAGTGCGGCAGTTAATATCTTATGTCTTAGGGTCGGCAACGCGCTAGTGATTCCTCCGATGTTGCTAGCGTCTATAGGCTGCGGTGACTGTTAACATCAGGCGGGCCGCAAGCTTGGTTGCCACCTTGGTTGTATAAAAAAAATTAAGATACAAACAGTCAAAAACTCACCAAGTTCAGTGCCGGTGTTGTAGTCAAACTTGTAGACCTTCAGGTCCTCGCCGCCGCACACGAAGGTGGCGCGACTGGGCGCTAGCGAGGCCGAGTAGCACTTGGTGGGCACCGGGAACTCGCGCATCTTGCGCATAGTGTCCGACGAGTAGAACGACACGTTTGTACCTGCGAACGTCGCGTCCAATACCTAAACATAGCTCTATTTATTCAAAAACGTATTAAAAGAAAACCGGATAGTGTGTTTCGGATCCGCGCAACGCGAATTGTGTGCCTTCTTTGGACGTTTTCATGAATACAACATGCATCTTAGATAGAAAAACACCACACCGCATAAATAAGTGTGATTGTCAAATTTTTTTTGAAGATTTCTAATAACTATGTTAATGCTATGAAATTATTAAGAGTAAGTAATTATTTCAGTTTTTCCCGTGACGACCTTCGGAGATAAGGCGGGACGTTATTTTTTTTACAATTTTAATTATAAGTTGAAAACTACACGATGTAAAATTAAAATCTGATATGAAATGTACAAATGAAGCCCTTTATATGACAACCCATTTGATAAAATAGTCTCAGTTTGGAAATAAAAGATTAATAATAATAATAGGATTCCTACAGAATGAGGCAAATTATTTGAATTTTGTTATTTTTGGTTTCAGTAACCATGGACAAGTCCATGGTTTTCATTTTGATGTTTTTTGCCAGTGTTAACTTATTAATATACATTTAATCCCGATATTAATTCAAGTTCAAACTAGTTATAAACAAATTAGCAAGTAATTTAGCAGTCAATTTATCAATAGTTATTATATTACTGTCCTCGGCAGTATCTCTATAGCCAACCATAATTATTTTGAAAGTAGAAAAAGATATGGCATGTTGTCGGACAACCTATTTCGCAGTTCCGCGCCTATTAATAAAAACGAAATATCCTTATATATCAGCTATCATTACAAAATAATTATTATTACACTATCAGTCTACAAGGCCAGCTTTCTGATACATTCTGTTTTAATAATTACTTGTCTAGATACTAGTAATGAAAAGAACTTACCATGTGCCACAGTCAATATAGCCCCATCTCTAGACAGCTCTAAGCTATTTGGTATAGTCGGAAATTCTACTTTATGAATCTCCTGCAACAGAACAACATAGGACTATTAAATTTTAGTAAATATTGTTGTTGATTAAATTAATTAAATATGTAGCGTGCACAGAAAGTAGGCAAAAATACCTGCGAGTTATCTGTACTATAAGCTATCTGTTAGTATCCATTTACATTTAAAAACATCACGTTAATACCATGTCAGTACAAAATATTTTTAAATTAAGATTATTTAGAGAAATCGTAGGGTAGGCAAAGTCTTTTTGTGTGTATGGACCCTATGAATAATCTTATTACAGTTTTTAAATGCAAATTAATATGTCTACAGAATCTACTAACTTATGGATATTTAAAATGGTATATATATATACATATAATAGGTTAAACAAGCCGGATATGTGTCTTTGCCTACCCTCTATGCACGTCACTATGGACAGTATAAGTATATTGTGTAATGATCATCAGCCAGAAAACATTAACTGCAGAACATAGGTACCTTGAATCTCCGCAATGAACGACAAATTGCTTTTATTTATTAGTTGCCTGCGAGTCCTGCGACTTGCACAATTATGTCAGTCTACTTGCTTACGTTGCGTGCTTTACTATGTAATATTACACACAGAGATTAAAGTGAACTTTGTACTGAATACTATTAGTAAATTTACTGTAATAACACATCACTAATTATATATAGCCTTTAAGAGGTAACGTGACTGGGACGAACGCTTAAATAATGTTGGAACAAAATGGGCATCTACTCCCACGGTCACAGACGGTGTACCACCTTTAGGACAGCAATCGCTTGCACGTGCCGACCCAAAATACGTGCGGGCGGGGTAAGCGCACATAGCGTCGTTCAAACGATTTGATTGAAAACTGGAATACCATTTGTGTCCGAGATAGTACATCCATCATACAAAAGACCTCAGTTAAACAAAAAACGATTTAATTTTTCAAACAATTAGATTTAAATAAGATTTAATGTATAAGCAATTTTTAATGTATAAGTAATATTATATATGATACTAGCTGACCCACGCAGCTCCGCCTGCGCTATTTTTACGTTAACTAAACTTTTAATAACAGACATTCGCATCGAATACATAACCTCCTTTTATATAGTTGGTTAAAAACTGGGACCCACTTTTTACTTGCTCTCCGAAGCACGGACCTGTTTAGTTCAAATGGCGTTAAACGGTCATCCATCTATTTAATGACCTTAACTCAAACTTTGATAACAACTCTCTATGAGTGCTCCCTTACTAATATTTATTATATTATAAAGAAAAATTGATAAAATCGGACCAAGCGTATAACCAAGTACCCATTTTGACTTTAATCCCCTCTCCCAAAAGAACCGTGCTAGATTACGGGATAAGAAGTATCCTATGTTCTACCTCGTAGTAAGATCTCAAATCATGCCAAGTTTCATTTGAATCTATTCAATAGTTTCGGCGTGATGCGCAGCCGTGATACAGACAGACAGACAGACAGACAGACAGACAAAAATTAAAAAAAATACATTTTCGGCCTCAGCATCGGTTATAGAATGCGCTCCAAATATAATTTTCAAAATATCTTCAATGTACAGAATTGGACCTGTTACTGTTTTATTATAAGTATAGATTCATCAGCAGCCGAAAACACTACTGAACAACACTACTGAACAAAGGCCTCTCCGTTAAATGGACACCTCCCATTATATATAGGCTATAATCCCCACGCTTGGCAGGCGGCTTGAGGATCGCTGTATAGGTGACAGATAAATTTAAAAATAAAGACACTGCTGCCCATCTTTATATTCTCGCTTAGTCGCCTCTAACGACACCCAACGAGAAAGGATGGGGATGAGAGAAGATATGAGTAATATGATTACCTGTCCGCTATTACGATCCCAGACTCGCATCGTGAGGTCATCGCTCACGCTCACGATTCTTGAGTTGTGCAGGAACACGGCATGTCTTATGCTACTCGTGTGAGCGCTTATTTTCTCCAATGCTAGAAGAATACACCACTACGTTAATTTGTTGTTGTTTTTATGTGCTGTATATTATAATAATAATAATATCTTGGGACAATTCACACACGGTTATCTGATCCCAAGCTAGGCAGAGCCTGTACTATGGAACCAGACAACTGATATTAACTTTTAAAACATATCTTTATAAAATTTATAAACTACAATTGAGAATTTTAAAAACAATAGTTTCCCCTCAAGTAAAAGTGCAATTCCATAATGACGAATTAGGTCTATTTAAATATTGCAAAGTTCTACCTATCCAACAACGTTTTAAATATGTATTTTTAAAAGAGAACTATTTCAATAAGGATTGTTTATGTAAAAAAGTTGAACATACTGTGTATACACGGGCAGTGGCTAACAGTCAGTTACAAACAGTGCGCGCAAATAATATGTATGGTGAAAGAACTACCCGCTATTTGCTACCGGTTTTAATAAATCAGTTACCATCAGATTTACGCAATACACTGACAACTGAAAACATTAAAAATAAGTTACTAAATTATTTCATAAGTACGCTCGATGTAGATGATATTTAGCATTAAGGACAAACCTTTGTGGTTTTTTGTAATGCGATTAATCTTGTTTGTATCAAAATTGTGAAATGTGAAATAAAAGAAAAAAAAAACATATATTTTTTTTTTGTAAATACATACTTATTTAAATAAATAAAACACCCAGACACTTGGTGGGAATCGAACCCACGACCTGTTGGGTAGCAGACAGGGTCACTAACCACTAGACCAACAGGCCCGTCAGTTATGTGTGTGTGTCTCGTTTATGTGGGAGTGTGTGTGAGCGTCGTGTGTCTTGTGTATGTATTGTTCTTTGTTCAGGATCCCTCCCGAACAAAGAACCCCTAACAGCTTATATTTATTTTGGAGCAACTGACTTTTTATTCATTTCCAAAAGATTGTGGAAGATTAATTTTGTTTACATTGTAGTTTTTACAGTTATCTTTCGTTGTGTCTATTGACGTTTGTTTCGTTATTTTCTAACTAAGTTAATAATAATTGTTGGTCAGTTTGTGCAAAGCAACGAGGAAGAAACAGCGAGGTATCCAGACGCGACTCACAGCGGTCATACCTCCACATCTGTTTTTCTTTATAAGATCAAAAATTTAACAATAAATGTATGAACGCAGGCGTGATGGCTGACCAGTGGCCAGCCAAAAACAATTGGTAGGGTTGAATATGACATATTCGACCCTACAGGCCCCATTTGGCCTCCGGTCAAGTACTGTTCTATTTTTGATCTTGTAAAGAAAAGCAGGGTATAGAACGGCACACTAGTGCTTACACTAGCTGACCAAGAAAACCTGGCAACTTTTTTGCTAAACAAAGAAGAAATTCATCATCAGCCGGAAAACCTAACTGCTCGCCTTTTAGAGAAGCTAAGAGTCACACAACGAGCTATGGAGAGAACTATTCTCGGAGTTTGCTTGCGCTACAGAATCCGTAATGAACCAAGAACCACCAAAGAGCCAAGCTCAACAACACAGCAACATAGCTCTTCTAATCTGCAAATTGAAGTGGCAATTGGCAGGCCACATCGCTCGGAAAACTGATAACCGGTGGGTAAGAGATTTCTCGAGTGGCGACCACGAACCGGAAGATGCAGCGTAGGCAGGCCTCCCACTAGGTGGACAGACGATATTGTGCGCGTCGCAGGTAACCGGTGGATGCAAATAGCCAACTGTCGTTCACTGTGGCGTTCGAAGGGGGAGGCCTATGTTCAGCAGTGGACGTCTTCCGGCTGATGATGATAATGAACCAGATTTTCTTTTATAGAGTATGTTTCATAATGAAAAATAAAAGTATAAAAATGACTAAGTACTCATTACTTTTTGCAGTGTTTTTGCTTCATAGTTTTCTACGATCACCATGGTCTGAGTTTCTCTTGCAAGAGAAGATGCTTATATTTAAAATCATGACAATACTGTGATTTAAGAACACTAACCTCCTGCTTCAGGTTTGTTCAAGTCAAACACTCTTATGAGTTTCTCGTTGCTGGCGGTGAGGAGAAGTGTGTCGTCAGCATTGAAGTTAACGCTCTTTACTATGTGTTCGTGGTCGAATGTATGCACCACTTCGCCATATCGAGCGTCCCACAATTTTGCTGTAATCATACAAAAATACTCGATATAATTCCTCTGATAAATATAAAACGAATAGTACCTATTTAATAACTCGTATCTGTTATTGTTTCGCAAGCAAAGCTTAATTCATTTTCCCTTAAAGTCGACGAAAAAAGGGTGTTTTTAAAACATTCGGGAAAAGTTTACAAAAAATATTATTGTTAGTCTGATCTACGCAGAAAGAACTTCCTAAGCTCTTTTAATTAGAAGTCTCTTAATAATTAGAAGACCTGAGGATACTCTAAGATAACTATGACGTATGGACAGCTACCACAAATAAACCGCAATATAATCCGTAAAATTAGTTTCATTTCAATGTGTACCTTATATTCGCGTAAACATCAGAAATCATTAATATAAGTTAATTTACAGTCAAGTAATATACAGATTATATTTTCTAAATTGAACCTTTAAATTCGAGTATTAGTGATTCTATTAGAGCAACAACAGACTAGCCAGTATAAATAGGTACAATATAAAACATAGAAAGTTGTTGGTAACTGTCTCAGTGCTTTATAGAATACATTTTGGCGAGTGTGAATTACATGACTTCATTATTATCTATTGAACGAGACGCGCGGCGGACTCTTTTGTCGTGGCATTCCTACAGTCCGGACAAGGTTCTTCGCATAGTCGTTCATAATACGCACAACAAAAAGAATGAAGTAATATGCCTGGTCGGTCTTCCCTTTCGACTATACTGAATGCAGGTGTCGTCAAGGTCCGAGTAAACCGCTGAATCGCCTCTAACCATCGGATAGTAGGTGGATAAGTATCATCTTATTATTATAAGTAAACTCGCTTCAACAAGACGTTGCTAAGCTACAAAACACGGTCGCAAATTAACAGTGTAACACGATAACCAGCTACAGAAAAATGTGGATCAATGTGTGTGTGCAGATTAAATTACGCATAATATTAGAATGGACTATTGAACAGTAAATATACAAAACAAACATGACTAAAGCCCCTATAGGACACTTTTACGAAATTTACTCAAGGTCCTCCAATGTTAGAACTGGTTTTATAGCAATATAGGAAGTATTAAATAATGATAAGACATAAATGTAAATATACATAATCTTTATTATAAATAACTGTCTAAGACGAGGTGGAGCACATATGGTCTAGCTACAAATATTCCATAGTAAAGGAATCAGAAGTTTGCTAATTGATAAGCTAAAAACTCCCCTACATTTTACTGTATTTTCTCTCCAGTAGGTATTACAGTTCTCCATCATTCTAATATATTGGCTACAAGATTATTTTTATTCGTAGGCAAGGTTATAGAAAAACATATCCATAGGAAAATATAATTTTACCTGAAAAGTCAGCTGCACCGCTGGCAGCGAGATTGGCATTTTGTGTTAAAGCTACCCCCCACACGGCGCCTTTGTGACCCTCAAATGTACCGATCCAATCACCTGTTTCACCTTGCCGCAACATGGGCTTACCATCTAAAAAAGGAATTCATTAATGTTACAATATGTAAAAATTATAATATCACTTGTCAGATTATTTTGTGGTTTATACATTGGATTATATATAGGTGGAAAATATTGATAGTTATGTTTTATAAATAGCTGAAATTAAATCAATTTCATTCAGACTGTTTGATACAAAGTTCTACTGAGCTTTAATTTTGAAAGACAATTGTACACATAAAATATTTCAAGCAATGATCAAATATAAAATTTGGCATTATAATCAGCTTCAAATTATTCTCTCTCTCTGAAGTAAAAAAAAAAATATTAACTTAAAAAGTAGTAGAAAAGTTAAGTCTGTATTTTAACATAAAACACTATAAGTTCCTATTAAAATAATAGGTGCTAGATTTTCGAAAATTAACTTAATTCTTTATTAACCAACTTCATGCAAAAGGAGGTCCTCAATTTGACATGTATGTATTTTTATAGCATTAAATAAACAAAACTATATATATAATATATAATATATATTATATAGCAAAAAAATGCTTAATTGTAGCCTTTAGGAAACAAAGAATTTTAAGTTAGTTCATAACATAACATTTTACAAAAACAGAAAACATAAGTATAGTATGTTTATGAAAATTTTATCTTTGTTGGAAATGTATTTATAACCATAATTCTGCCATAACCATACAAAGAAAAAATAAAAAGCCATATACCCTCTAGTATAAGCATGTTACTGAGAATTTTATTATGGATTACAAATATAATTTTTTTATTGCATTGGTTATGGTAATACAGAATCAAATAATACTGATATTTTTATAATCATGTCATACTAGCTGTCCCGCACAGCCCTGCCCACGTATTTTATCTAATTTACAGTGTAACTTACTTAAATTTTTTTCTGTAAGAACCTTCTACAATGTATTAGAAAGCTTTAAAAAAATGATGGATGAAATTAGTAAAGTCATTCACAAGTTATGTCATGACCTAGGGAAATAGAAATTCATTTTTATATATGTATAGATAGATATGTACTATAGAGACATAGGTCATGTTTCTATAAAAGTGATTCATAAAATAAATTAGAATCTGTCACCATAAATAGAAAGGCTGATTGTGCTTGGCAAAGGAGCAATACGAGTACAATTGTAGTAAAAGGCCAAATTACATGAGAACCCCACAACATATTTTACAATGAACTCACATCTAAGAAAGTAATGGAACAATAATCCAGTCTGTCTAAAAAGGAATTATTGTGCAAAGTGCACAAATGTTAAATGTTCAGTGGTGCCAGTAAAAAGCCTCCCCATAAGAGGTTATACAATACTACAAAGCCTCCCTATAAGGGGTAATATAATACTAAATGTTAACATGAATTCTAGATTACAGTAATTGATGAATCTTTCCAACATGAATAACATATTAATCATGTCAACACAGTAAGAAACTTATTATTTTTGATTGCTATTTGTTGATATTTACATAATTATGGAATTTACAGTATTACAATACATGCATACACTCATTCACACACACTCACATATACAGTACAGTTTATAGTAAGTATATAAACTTCTTCCAAAATATTACCACAATATAAATATATATATTCTCATCTTGAATCCCACTTAATGAAATTAATATAAGCCAAATTTTCTTTTCAAACCAGATTTACTACCACCAGAACACCAGACCAGATTACCAGATCCAGAATTACAGACAATATTTATACAATTGCATCAATTTATTGTTTTAACTCATTTATGTACACAGTCAAAGTAAGTATTGTTATTTCTATTAATAAAATTAGTAAAAAACTGTTGCTGCTTAACCTTCTATGTTCTTAATATAGTAAATTAATTCCTGCAAGAACAAAAGCTAAGCGACACTGATACAATAATAGTTGATACACTGGTCACACATAATCAACAATGATAGGAAGTTGCAAGTAATTAAATGGTAGATATCAATTATATGTTATTATCTCTCAGTACTTATTGTTGAATATAGCTTAATTACTGTTTTCCATCACTTTCATAAATTAAACATTAATGTCAAGTGCTGTATGGAACCTTGAGCAGGCACAAGGTGACCCACAATGGGTGAAATGTCAACACAACACAGGAACAGAATTTCACGTCAATAAGAATTTCATATTAAACACAAAGGCGTGGAACTTGTCATGTAGCAAGTACGTGAATTAAAAGCGACAAAAGCATCAAGGCGAGCAGCCGGCGAGGAAACATACAAGCGGATAGTCAAGGTGCTTCCTGCATGTCCGGAAAGAGAAGGTCACAACATGCATAGAATGCACGCCGGCCGATCACAAACGAGAAAAGTGAAGGCCTCTCGAATACATCTCGCCACCAAACATCTGTCACGATAACAAGCAACCGAACACACTTAGATGACTTCCACCTGTATACGGGCCAAGGCGAAAGGGCACTCTGATTCTTATTACAAATTAGCAGTCAAAACTCACCTTTGCAGGCCGAAATCAAATAATATCCGTCTTTTGTAACGTCACTAAAATCCAAATGCACGACTGGTCTTGTATGGCCACCGCACGTGAGAGGAACTTGCTTGAAAGTCGTCATTTTATTGCTTAATTTTGTTTGTTGTACTTTTGAAAAATAAAACTAATTATCTTTGTTGATAACTAAAAATTAACCTAATGAGTCTGATCGTACTGAATGTTGACAATCGACTGACGCAAAACTGACGGAATAGTAAAAGACAGACAGCTGACAGTAGCCAAATAATAAATACTACCATCCTAAGACAAAACTACCACCACTAAGAAAAGTTGGTCTATTCGTAAGTGTAAGGTTCAAGAAGCTTATTTCGATTACGTATAATTATTAGTGGTGTGCCGATTCGATTATTTGACTAATCGGTTAATCGATTATGCGAACTAATGTTATCGATCGGTTATTAATCGATTTTGTTCGATTACAAGTCTTAAATTAAACATTTCTTTAAATTGTCTTATTAAAGATATAAAATTTAAAAAAAAACAACATAACCCTTCGGTCCCGGCTGCGCCCGGCCGCTTTTCGCGCGCGTACGTTTTGTGATGACGTAACTGTTTATGTTATTCGGCGGCCCACCGTGGTTTCAAATTACGAACGTTATATAAACACAACCACTTAACCGATTTGCGTTCTGTAAACAGAGTTCTACTGAGACAGGTATTAACTATCCAGTATATGCTTTTTTAGAGTTATAAATATCGATTTTTTAAAGGGAAAGTCTAAAATAGGCGATTTTTTGGCAAAGCTGATTTTACCTATTTTTGAATTCGATTTTGAGGGTAGAATATTGACTCAGGCACTAAGAAAGATCCATTCTTTGCATCCAATCTCCTTTTTACAAGTTTTAAACAAAACACTACCAAAAAAATCGAAATGAACTCAATTTTTTTTTTAAATGACGCCACTGCGCGATATGACGTCATGGTATGCAAAATTTTCGATAGTTAGATTGGATTTTAGGACTTTATCTTTGAGTTATTATCGATAAGATGTAATTACGATGTATTTACAACAATTACATTACAAATAATAACGGAATTATACCAAAAGTAAACAAACAAAAAAAATCACCGATTTTTTTTTGTTTTTTCAGTTCGAAAATATACAATATTTTGACAAAATACGCACTAACTACCCTCTACACAGCTATATTATTACGTTAAAACAAAAAAAAATAAAACATTTCACCTGAAATAAAAGAATACTTACGATTTAAAACTAACTTTCCGTGACCGCAACTTTTAGTCCGTCCGACCGTCCGACCGAGACCAGCCGACTTTCGTAACTGAATTTATGACTTAAAATGTCAAAAGAACTAATGAATAACGGGTCTATTTTAAAGATGATACTATAATGTAACCATAAAGCATAGGGTTCCCATACAAAAATTAAATTTCTACCATTAAAAAAAAAGGTGAATTCCGTCAACGGCGGATGGTACAAATACATATCATCCGGGCCTGAGGGAGTCATTGCGGTGCGTTATGTCATGATACAAATACGTATCACCCGGGCCTGAATGCGTTATGTCATGATACAAATACGTATCACCCGGGCCTGAAGGGTTCATTAATCACTGATATTTAAAAAAAAAACAATATTACAGAACAATCACTTATTACAGAACAATCACTTATTTAAAAAAAAAACAATATAGAAATTAAATATCAAATAGAAGTTTTGCCATAAAATTCAGCATATTAACTGTAGTTTTAACTTTGTTCTAGCAATTTCCACCAGCGCGCCGGAGTCTGTGTGTACGTCCGCAATGACATCTGCTGCCAGCGTCTCCGTCAACTTGAAGACCCCACTTTGTCTACGCTCTGGATGTTGGTAGACACCGGCATAGACAAAATTGTCTACCGATCGCACAGGGGTGACCAGGAGACAACTCGGCTATTTGGCCAACTTAGTGAAGCCGCTGATATGGCCCTACTCCGCTACCCTGATGCACAGTTAGTTGCTCTGGGGGATTTTAATGCCTGCCATCAGGACTGGCTATTCCCATACCAGAGAACTGATCACGCTGGAAGAGAAGCGCGGAACTTTGCGCTGTCACTGGGTCTTTTCCAGCTGGTAAAGCAGGCGACTTGGGTGCCTGACGTAGATGGTCATACTCATCCAGACAGGTATGAAGTTAAGGTTTCTTCCCCATTGGGAACCTCGGATCACTGTCTGGTGAAGTCTGTATCCTGCTATTCCCCCCCCCCTGATTATGACTCCCGCGGGGAACGGCGAGTATGGCGATACAAGTCAGCAGATTGGGACGAGATGCGGCATTTCTTTGCGTCTTATCCTTGGCGGCAGGTTTGCTTCTCTTCTGAAGATCCGTCGAGTTGTGCGGATGCTATAACCGATGTGGTGCGTCAAGCGATGGAATATTTCATCCCTCATGCTGATGTGCCCATCGGTGGCAAAGCTCGCCCATGATTCAACGCTGAATGTGCTCAAGCTGAAAAGAGCAAGCATTCGGCGTATCTTTCCTGGGCTGACGCTCGAGACCGCAAAACTCCGGACGTAAGTGTGAAGAAGAGAGCATTTAACCAAGCCGCTAGGTCTTGCAAAAAGGCACTGAAGAAGGCTCGTTTCGACCATATAAACCGCATTGGCACAAAGCTCTCAGCCCAGCCCTCAGGGAGTAGAGCTTTCTGGTCTCTAGCCAAATCGGTCGAAACAAACTTTTGTCGGCCTTCACTGCCTCCACTGGTAAAACCTGACGGGACTCTAGCTCATACGGCAAGAGAGAAGGCAGGGCTATTTGCTTCTCTCTTTGCTCGTAGTTCACGTCTAGACACTGGCAGTGCTACTCCACCACAACTGCCTCAAGTCAACACGTCAATGACCGAGGTTCGCATTAAGAACAAGGAGGTTTTCAGTGCACTGTGTCATCTAGACGTGAACAAAGCTAGTGGACCAGATGGTATACCAGCGATAGTACTCAAGGTATGTGCACCCGAGTTGTCTCCAGTGTTGACGCGATTGTACCGCCTCTCATTTAGGACTGGAATAGTGCCCAAATCCTCCAAGCTTGCCAACGTGCAGCCCGTGCCCAAAAACGGCAGCCGTGCTGATCCAACTAACTATCGGCCGATTTCAATAACCTCCATACTCTGCAAGATTATGGAGCGTATATTGAACTCGCGCCTCATGGTATACCTAGAGCAAAATGATCTCCTCAGCGACCGACAGTACGGGTTTCACCAAAATCGATCGACTGGGGACCTTCTAGTATATGCGACGCACTTATGAAAAATGGGGAAGCGCTTGCTGTATCCCTGGATGTCTCGAAGGCCTTCGATAGAGTCTGGCACGCTAGCCTAATAAGCAAGCTTTCAGTGTACGGCTTATCCCCAGGCCTGATCGGCTGGATAAAGGACTTCCTGAGTGAACGGTCTCTCCGAGTTGTTATTGACGGCTGCTCATCGGAGCCGATGATAACTAATGCCGAAGTTCCTCAGGGGTCCGTTCTTTCCGCAACCCTCTTCCTGCTGCATATTAACGATCTGTTGATGATACCCGGTATCTATGGGTATGCAGATGACATCACTGTTGTGGAAAGATATCTGCCGAGTGCTCGGGCAAGGATATTGTTCGGTCCGAAAGAGAGGCCATGGTGGAGTGCGCTAATCTCACACTTCAGGCAGTCTCCGAATGGGGCGATGCCAATCTTGTGAGATTCAATGCCACCAAAACACAAGCGTGTCTGTTCACCGCCAAAAGGAGTCCGTTTAACTTGGCTCCTACTTTTCAGAATGCATCCTTGGAATACACCGACCGCCTTCAGTTGTTGGGAGTTGAAATTTCCTCAAACCTAAACTTTGGGCGGTTCATTGAGTCCAAGGCCAAAGTAGCTGCAAGGAAGCTGGGTGTCCTTGCAAAGGTCCGACGGTACTTCACACCGGGACAGCTTCTAATGTTGTATAAAGCACAAGTTCGGTCGTGTGTGGAGTACGGTAGTCATATATGGGCCGGTGCTGAAAAATGCCATCTTGCTGCTTTGGACTCAGTGAAGAGGCGCGCTGAGAGGCTGATTGGTGATACTAGGTTAGTGGAAGCCAATCTACAAAGCCTAGAGCACAGGCGCAAAGTAGCCAGCCTCTCGGTATTCTACAGGATGCATTTTGGAGAGTGTGCGCAGGAATTGCATGACTTGATTCCACCATCCCCCTTCTATCATCGGACGTCGAGACGCACTGCGCATACACACCCCTATGTGGTGAAAGTGCCTTCAGTCCGGACTAAACGATTTGCCTCTTCGTTTATAATAAGGACAGCTAAGGATTGGAACAGTTTGCCTGCGTCGGTTTTCCCGCCCGATTATAATGTGGGTGTCTTCAAGGCTAGAGTGAATAGGCTTTTAATAAGCTAGTGTGCTTTACCATCTTCGATTGCGTCGCCACTTTCCATCAGGTGGGTCTGCAGTCAAGCACTAGCTTATCACGAATAAAAAAAATTAAAAAATAAAAACTCGTAGTTTACGAACTTGAAGTGTTTTTATCACTCCGGGGTCAAGTAAGTGGGTGAGTGAGTGTAAATTTACTTTTTTTTTTGCGCGGGCTCGGACACTTCGGTATTTCGCGTTCCGGGTGGTAGAGTGGATAATAAAAACAAAATTTTCGGGATTTCCCATATACAACAGTTTACTACTCCGTCAGTCTCAGTTTCCACCCATTAGGTCCTAAACTTTTTACTGGTGATGGGGATTCCATAAGTAAATAGGATTACCATAACAAATGGTTTTATACCAATTATCGATTATATAAATAATAATCGATTGAAAACAATTATTTTGATATTCGATTAATCGATTATTAATAATCGATACCGCACACCACTAATAATTATGATTGCGTTTGCAATCTTAAGTACGGCATACACGCGCAGGTATACCTGACAGGTATACCTGTGCAGTTAAAACTGTACAGGTATAATTGAGCTCCATAGAGACCATACACGTAACGGTAAACCTGCACAAACTCTCAGTTGAAACCATGGCCCCGACAGCGGCGCATGACTGCGACGCAGTAGCGTTAATAGATTAATAGTTTGTTTTATTACAGAAAAGGATATTAAACGACGACACCGTGAACAGTGGTAAAAAGCAAACAGTACTCTTATGTCGACTTATTGAAGGAATTGAAATTTAAACCGAATTATTATTATCGCAATTATCTACGAATAATAATAATATTCTGGGACAATCCACACAGATCACAAATTAGGCAGAGCCTAAACTATGGAAACTAGATGACTTTTTCTTGTAAATACATACATAAATAGATAAATAACACCTAGAAACTTGGCAGGAATCGAACCCACTACCTATTGGGTAGCAGCCGGCGTGACCACTAGACCAACAGGCCCCAATAAGATGAAAAGACTTTTCTCGATGATTTTTTTCTTACGATTTATTATAATTGCTGCTAATTTTTTATTATTAAAAGATTAAGAATCATTATTTGTCAGCATATTTTTATGTTACTGTAATAGATGGTACCAAGTATTCTACCGTTTCCGGCGTACAAATGTTTTATCGTTACAGGGTGACATAATCATGTCAAGGAATAAAATTATTTAAATTTTATCGTGATAATCTTTACACTTAATATGCCAAAAACAATGCTCCGACTTGTACATGTTTATAAATTCTTCCATTACTACATTCCGCTTACGAGACGACATACTGTATTAGAGCGCCGCGCGTCCTTTCCCTCTAACAGTCATCGGATAACTGACGCCTGCGCAGGCGAGCGCCATACACGCTCAGTTTTGCCTGCACAGGTAAACTGCACAGGTATACCTGCGCAGTTAAAAATATGAAAATTCATATTTTTTGACTCGCCTGTACAGGCGTGGAAACCTGCACAGTTTTGCGGCATACACGCTCAGGTTTACCTGCGCAGTTGAACTGTACAGGTATACCTGTCAGGTATACCTGCGCGTGTATGCCGTACTTTATGAAACTTCTTGAATAAAATAACTGAAGTTTGCAATCATAAATTTACAATAATCAAGAAGCTTCTTGAATAGAATAGCTGAACGTAGTGAAAAATCTAAAAACAGCAAATTATTATTTTAGATAATTTCAAATCTATTCATTTATTATTCGATTTTTTAATATGTACCATTTTCCGGTTTAGTCGATTACGTACGTAAGCAATTGTTTTGTATGACGTGTCCGTTTTGACGTTGTCAAGCAAGTGAATTCATTGCAGGCAGTGGTTGTTTTCATTTTCAAGTGTTAAAATTATTGTAAAATGGATTTCTTTACTTCTATTCCAACTCATATAGACTATGTGGGCCAAGCAAAAGCAGAGAAGTTGTACAGAGCTATAATAACACTGTTTAGTATAGTCGGCTTCGTTTGGGGCTACATAGTGCAACAATTTTCGCAATCTGTGTATATTCTGGGAGCCGGGTTTATATTAGCAGCAATCCTCACTGTGCCTCCATGGCCCATGTACCGGCGCAACCCATTGAACTGGCAGAACCCAAGGAACACTGATGAAAAACCATCTGGCAAGAAAGGGAAGAAGTGAACATCTGTCAACACATTAACTTACTATGTAAAGGATTGCTGTGTTTCTCAAATAAAATAGCTTATAAGGATAAAACTTTTTATTTTATCATCTGATGACACAAATTGTTTCAGTATATACAAGCACAACTATGCAGTCATTGTTCCGCTCTTGCACAAATGTGCAAAATGGCAGTGAAAGTTTAAAGGTTTCAAATTTCATCCACCAAATAATAGATTAACTATCAATTAAGTCTGCATAGAGATCATCTTCATTCAGAACTAAACATTCACTGGGCACAAACTGCTGTTGTCCATAAAACAAGGCAGGGTCCTGTTCCTTTTGGAACAGGACCCTGCCGGGATTGAAGCCTTAAGTTGTTGAGGGGATAAAAAGCTTTACAAGCATGTCCAAGTGAGAAGGATTTTATTTAGATGATTACTATTCCATTCTGTCATTTGATCCTCTAAACTTGGTCCACCAATTTCATTACTACAATAGGCACAAAGTTTTAAGCTTAGACAAACTGGACATATGCAGCATATATTACTTATCATTGTAATGAAATCCTGGTGACAATCCAGACAGCTGTACTACAGCAACCTGACAAGCGATACATAATTATACTTTTTATAAAGACATACTTTAAATAATACAAACAGACATGTCCTGGGTGGGAGTGAAACCAACCCTTGGTAGCAGCTTGGTTTCCTAATCGCTACCAACAGGTTGATAAATAAAACACATAAAAATCTCAGTACAGTACTATTGAATAAATGGACTAGTTTTTCACAATATAGTTATACTCTGTTTTACTTTACAAGATCAAAATTGTAGTAATAGATGTATGAACGTAAGAATGATGGTGATCATTGGCCAGCCAAAGACTATTGGTAGGGTTCAATATGTCATACTCAACCCTACAATTGTCTTTGGTTGGCCACCGGTTAGCCCATGGTATGGTATCTTAGAAGAAATGGAAAAAGCTACCAGTAGCACCCTCTTGCGGCGTGATTTGCAACTTTTCTCTGTTCGGAATGAAACTGAGATAGAAGATCAGTATTTTTCATCTGACGTCATATGACTTACAGCGGTAGCGGTAAATAGGTTGGAATCAAATTAATACGAAGTCTAGGGGGCGCAGGTTCGAACCCCAACCCATGGGTGAGGCTGTGGATGGGGTTCGAAATCATTTTTCTTTTTTTATTTCATTCCTTAATGCATATACTATTGACGTCCGCGTACTTTATATCGAATACTACAAAGTTTTAGCTATTTTTTTTATTAAAAATTCTCGAGGCTATTAAAGTTTCAAATCACACCGCTGGAGGCGCTGGTGTTAGGGGGCGCGTTTTGACGTGGGAGTTACATATCTATTTCTAAGTAATATACTCTTATCTATGGGTTAGCCCTTGTGGTCAGCCATCATTACTGTGTTCATATTTATTGGTATGATCTTGTAAAGAAAAACAGAATATATATAAAATTATACATTCATTTGTTATATAATTATATCGTTCAGTTAAATTATTATTTTTGAAATTATATACAGTGACATTTTTAAAGTGAAAAAATAATATCCTGAAGTGTACATTATGGTTTAAGTCTATTTTAAATGAGCTTAGAACATCGTACATTTAAACCATAGTTAAATAACTAACCTCAACTAAATTTACCATAGTTAACAATTGAAATTCATCGATGTATAATTTATACCAGATTAATAATCACAAACAAAATGACACCCAAATATAGTAGCAGTTGCATGTACATATAAAACTTAAATTCATTTAAAAATCTAAGCATTTGCGATACGCGCATACTTTTATGCTAATTTCTTGGACCATTTTATGAGTCTTCACACTTAATCTAGTATATATAATATATCGATGCTGTAATTACATATAATCACATTGCTAAACTGTGTAAGTAAGTTTGTTCTCGCAACAAAAAAATTACTATTGTGTACTTATATACAAAATTTCCAATAGGAACATCAATAGTAGTGAGATAAAGTTAAGAATTTTCACTAAATCCAGCCTTCTCCTTAAGATTCTTGAACACATTAAATATTCGGCTCTCATCGCAGTCATCAATGGTTTCCTCTATATTAATATTATCCGAACTAACATTAGCTCCTTCTCTTCTTTGCGAATTGTCATCATCTGATTTCGTTGCACTGGCTTCTTTATCACAATTGTCCTGTTGCGAGTCATTGCTTTCAGTGTTATCTTCTGAAGTGTCTTCTCGGTCTAGTGCTTGTTGGAGCGTTATAATTACGAACATAAATGTCACGCCATAGTTAACGATAGTCAATGAGAGTGGTCCTAAAGCTAAAATAAATACAGCCATAGTGAATAGGAGTGCTGCAACTGAGTCATAGTGCCTCCTGAAAATAAAATTCACCATAAAAAATATGCATAATACTAGGTCCCTTCTATAGTGCACCGTCCAGAAATGGCGTACACAGAGGGTAAGCAAAGAAAGGTATTCGGCTTGTTTAACCTATTCTATGTATATTTGTATACCATTTTAAAAATCCATAAGTTAGCAGATCCTATAGACATATTAATTTGCATTTAAAAACTGTAATAAGATTATTCGGAGGGTCCATACACACAAAAAGACTTTGCCTACCCTACGATTTCTCTAAATAATCTTAATTTAAAAATATTTTGTACTGACATGGTATTAACATGATGTTTTTAAATGTAAATGGATACGACTGTAATGTTAGTTCATTTAAGGACATTTGTGGTGGCATACTAACAGATAGCTTAGAGTACAGATAACTCGCAGATATTTTTGCCTACTTTCTGTGCACGCCACTGCCGTCCAGGTAGGTACCACTGCAGTATCAGATATTCCAAGCAACAGTGTGTAAACATTGCTGTGTTCCAGTGTAAAGGGCACTGTAGCAGGTGAAATTACCGAACACAAGAATCCTTATAACAAATGTCGGGTGACGAGCGGCAATGCAGTGCACCTGTCTTAAGTGAAGCTCATAGCTTACCATCAGGCGAACGTCTTGCTCGTCTCGTTGCCAAGTTAAATTAAAAAAAAAAGTTTACTCAAATACTAGCGCTGCTGAAAAAATATTGACCGCAATCCCTCCCGATGGCAATTGCTGATGCAGCTAATAAAAGGAAAGAGATGAAGTAGGAGTATGCTCTCTCAGTTTCCAACATATCAACCACACGAAGCACCTGTCTCACTCACGCCTGCAGGCTTCAGGCAGTCTTGATAGATCGGTGTGGAGTTGGACGTAATTTTGAACACAGAAATGGCATTCACTGTACAAAAATGTATAGCTACTTAGACAATCTGTCAAGACTTGCACGCATTCGCATGTGGAGTCATTTTGGACCAGTTTTCAAGCAAAATCGTTTGAACGACGTAACGTTCGCTTACCCCGTCCACACATATTTTGAGCCGGCTCGTTTAAGCGATTATCGTCCTAAAGGAGGTTAGGTCCGCGAGAGAACATTTCCCCAGTCGAACTGCTGCAATTTTGAGGTTTATCCCGAATCAGCCCTACCTTTTATTAAATAAGTAGGTACAATGTGTTAATGAATAACGCAAAACCTCAAGACACTCCAATTTTATGTTTTAAATAATCTGGCACACTATTATTTATTTTCATATATTATAGTCACAGATATTAGTTTTTTTACTTGCTTATAACTATTCTATATGTTCGTAACTCTAATGAGCGTATACGACACGCACGTAGCATGTCGTATACGTATTGAGTAGACCACCCATTCTCTTAGATTCGGCATATTAATATTGTAAAAAATAACCTATCATAAAAACTTGTGTAACCAATTCTGCTCTCGGTACTGAACAAACTAGTCTAATGTTTTGCGTTAATTCGATAACACGTTGTATATTATTATGTAAGAGCAAATATTATGACTTACAGTTTCCTCCTTGGTCCATTCATTTGCCACACACAAGTGGAGCACGCAGACATTACAAGACCAGTGTGATATGATGTGTCAGGTTTGAGGACCATACTATATCTGAAGCAAGAACAAAATGACGTAAGTTATTTTGAATAGGAACAATTTTATGTTTAAACCCGCAAATTGTGCAACCTCGAGAGATTTTTTTCTGTATTAAGAAAATAATTTTGTAACAATCGTTGGTAGACCAAATAAAAAAATTACCAGTCAAGTGCGAGTCGGACTCGCGCACCGAGTCCACGGTATATTTTTTGGGCATTTTTGATTATCAGCCAAAAACTACGTGACATAAACCAACATAAAAATCTGGGGGGCTGAGACGTGCAAGTAAAGCCCTTTCATATGATACCCCACTCGATATAATAGTCTCACTTTGAAATTTTGATAACCCATTTCGACCCCTATTACAAAAAAATATAGACTATTTTTCTTTATTTGTGATGAGGTTAGGTAAGTAAGATCTAAAACTAAGTTTCAAATAGATAGCATCAGTGGTTCCTGAAATATATAGATGTGGCAGACAAACAGACAGACAAAGTCACACCATAAGGGTTCCCTTTTTACCTTTTAGGTATGGAACCCTAATAACAGCCCTTTCACGTTTTACTATTTTGTCCTATAGTTTAGTTTTGGTTGTCTGGTAATGATTGCTGTAGGGGTAAAACTACCTGTAGTAACACTATGCTGTAATATTGTAAGTTTTAATGTTTCTGAAGAGTATAATATAGGAAAGATACTTACTTAAAATTCCTTGCCCAAGTCAGCAGAGCGGGTACATTGACCAGAGTCACTGTCAACCACATCAAGAACATCATCATGTGGAAATTCAAGTTGTTCAGGTCCTCATCCACGTCTACATGTCCCTCTTTCTCTCCTACTCTCTCTTTACAAGTTTCTTGTGACGTCACTTCTTCTTTTTCCTTTTCGGAATCTTCTAAAGCTTTATCATTGGCCTCAGAAGTAGGGTTGTCATTTCCCTTTGTAGGCTCAGGTATCTCTTTAATTGCTTTAATACTTTCCTTTGTAGGCTCAGATACTTCTTTAATTGCTTGAGAACTGAGGTCGTCTGATGAACTGGATTTTACAAGACTTCTTTCAGATACGTTAGTTGTTTTCTTACTTTTGAACATATAGCATATTTTAGATGCTATCCGTGCCATTATCTTGTAGAAGTAATCTTCAAGATATTCTTCGTACATTTTCGAAAGCTGTGGAATTTGCTGCCTATAAATAACTGCATTACACTATCGCATAAGACCTTGAGTGAGGCCATTGAACTATATGTGTAAAGCGATTACTAGTCAAAATTGTCGATGTGGGAACTCGTTTATTTCTTATCATCATCATCAGCAGCTGAAGGACGTCTACTGCTGAACAAAAGACTCCCCCTACAGAAGGGATTTCTCACAGCGGTTAAACGTGAGTCGTTCAACCGTCCAAAGAACCTGGACTCGATACCAAGACACAGGTTCCGTTCAGAGAAGGCAAGGTTCTGGGAGAAAACGTTGCACACAACCACGAGATGACCGCTTTTTAGTGACTCAGGCGCTGCGGAACCGCAAATGCAGTTGCATAGACCTTAAAAGAAACCTTGAAGAGGTGCGAGGAACGCAAGTTAGCCTATGGACTGCGAGGAGGAGGCTTTTAGCAGCTGATATACGCAGTCGACGACCAGCGCGGGCCCCTAAGTTACTCCGTGAGCACCGCATTGCTCGATAGGGGTTCGCTAGAAATTGCCTATCTTGGACACTACGTAACTGAAGTAACGTACTCTTCTCGGATGAGGCTCGAATTTGTCTGCATGGTGAGGACCGACGTCGGCGAGTGTTACGAAGACCAGGAGAACGCTATGCCGACGTGTGTTTTGAAGAAATCACACCTTATGGTGGGGGGTCCGTTATGTTTTGGGCGGGCGAAGTTCTTGCTATCGTACTGAGATAATATTCATTGAAAATGGCTCACTAAATGCGCAAAGGTACATAACAGAAATCATTTGTCAACATGCACAACGGGCACTGGCTGTAATTGGTGAAGATGCCATTTACATGGACGGACGATAATGCTAGGGCCCACCGTTCTGGCGCTGTAGATGCTTATATGCAAGAGGTCGGTATTCGTCGTTTGGATTGGCCAGCGCGGAGTCCCGACCTTAACCCCATTGAGCATGTCTTGGACCTCCTAAAAAGGCAAGTACGATCTGTCCAACCACCTCCACAAAACATCAGGGAGCTGAAACGTGTGATCTCGGCTGAGCGGGAACACATTTCACAGGACACCATCAAAAGCCTAGTGGAAAGCATGCCAAGAAGATTACATGCCGTAATCGCTGCAAGAGGAGGTCACACTCATTATTAATTTTTATTATTTAATGTCTTTTTTTATTAAAATTCCATAAAAAATTTCATTTTACACGGCTCTTTGTTTTCATTGACTGAAACACCGATTCCAGGATTTAAGTGTTAAAACCTA
The DNA here is from genome assembly GCA_911728495.1 of Furcula furcula. Taxonomy (NCBI): domain Eukaryota; kingdom Metazoa; phylum Arthropoda; class Insecta; order Lepidoptera; family Notodontidae; genus Furcula; species Furcula furcula. Next base: position 11,516,690 of record OU452250.1, read on the forward strand.
TATTCTCATTGATAATAAGAAATTTCTAGTCATCTAAGCTAATGAAATACTAAAAATATTAATATCATCCATAGAAAAGCCAATGACTGTAAGGTGCCCGTTTTTTTTTGCAAAGGAGTGTAGTTGCTAAGTAATCCAATAGAGAGAAGGTGCTGCCCGTCATTTAGTTTTCCCTGAGTCGCCTCTTACGGACACCCAACGGGAGGAGATGGGTGGGTGCTATTCTTACCCGGACACCCCACGGGTGTGGGGGTCATTGTATATTCACCATGAATCCATAGAAAGCGGCGCCGGCAACCAACGCAGCGGCCCCGCAAGATACTGGCGCAGTACAAACGAGCACCGCGCTCATAACCAAGGGCACCTTCTGCAAGCCCGACGCTACATTCTCCGCTAGACCGCTGCCCCCGCGCCATACTATCCTACACCAAACAACACTGATTGTTGATCATACCTTTTTTGTAGCCTTGGAAAACCAGGTGCGTAGGTTCGAACCCCGGTTCCTCTGGCTTCTTTAAATAATCATGTGCGAATCGTCTTTGTGCGACTGTTACTAGCTTTTGGTGAAGGAAAACATCGTGAGGAAACCTGCATGTCTGAGAAAGCCTAACTAATTTCGAATGACGTGTGAAGTCCGCCAACCCGCACTCGGCCAGCGTGGTGGGACTATGGCCTAAGCCACTTCATCTTGAGGGGAAGCCCGTGCTCAGTAGTGGGACAAAAACAAGGGCTGTTATTATTATTGTATCATATGGTTACAGTGGCGTGCACAGAAATCAGGTAAAATATCTGCGAGTTGTTTTTCCTTTATTCTATTTGTTCGTGTTCCATCACAAATATCCTTAACCTAATCAATATTACCAATATTTCCATTTACATAAAAAAAAATTACGATAATTCATGTCCGAACTAAGATTTTTTCAAATTAAGATTGTTTAGAGAAATCCTAGGGTAGGCAAAGTATTTTTGTCAATATTGAGTTGCTGAATAAACTTATTAATGTTTTGAATTGCAAATTAATATGTCTATAGTATTTGCTTGCTTATGGATATTTGACATGGTATACTAAGATACTTAAAATAGGTTAAATAAGCCGAATACATTTTTTTGCCTACCCTCTGTGCACGCCACTGTATGGTTAGTAGAAAACCTGGTGTCCGAGTTCAATCTGCCTCGACCCTGACTGGGCTTAAAGACTGCTTTCTAGATGTCAACCGGGGCCGACTTTAAACATGCCTTCCGAAGCATGGAGAGGCTCAATTCAAATGCTACTGTACGGTCACCCACCTAAGGACTGACACAGCTGGCGCGACGACCGCATAACAAAGTTGTACTCGTTTTCAAGTTTATTTGAAATGGAGTACATACATACCTAAACAGCATTCGATGCGCAACTTGTGACGAGAAAACCATAACTGCCATCATGGCAGCTACTGCAATGCTCAGTATGCCCAAAGCGGTCATATACGCTGGCAAAACCAGCAGGGACCTCGTAAAGTACTGCAATTCAAGATTCTTCCAACTCGCGTTCTCAAACAGAAACGATAGAAGTGGTACTGACCTGAATGTAAAAAAGAACTTTAATATAAAAGCAAAGAATTGATAAGCCCAGAACGTCATATCAAATAATACGATTGGCTAGTATACTACAAAAAATAAAGTAAGGTAATTTCGACCTTGTAACGTTATAAAAAGGGTTCATTTTGGCTTGCAGATTTTTTAAAGTTTATTTTGTAGATATACTCCTGTAAGCGAGCCTTTGCACTTATCATACCGCCCATAATGCTTGGCCACTAAAAACGCGGTAAACTAAAGAATACGTCAAATTTGCCATCGGTGGAAGGCACGCATATGTAATTGTATTTATATGATTGCTTAAGGTAAATGTACTCACATGAAAACCATAGCACCAAGTCTTGCAAAAACCAAAGCGTAGTACGGTTTAACTCCATCGCTTGTCAACGCGCTGTGTATGGTCACACAGGTTCCCTGATCCCGCAGATTGAGTATATTAGTCCTAGCAGCGAGTAAGACAATGGCTGCTATGTATGGTACAAGTACAGTGCTGTAATTGCGAGCTAGCTGGGCGAGACGAAGGTACCACGAGGTGGATATACTGCAATAATGTTAATAAGGAGATTATATACAAGTTTTAAAAGGCGCGGTCTTAACTGATGAGCAAGAAAAGGTAGAATGTTTGAGCGTCGAGTATGACGTAACGGGATGAAAAAAAAATAATGTAAAAAATACACTGGACAGAAAAGGCGTTTAAGATATATGGCTACTGTACCGATTTTTCAAAAGTGACTTACAAAAAATTTCAGTCAAATTTATCCCAAAATGAACCATATAACCCTGTAGTCACAATTCTCTTGAATTATCTGTCAGCGATAACTTTTTTCAAATTTATTATCCACTTAATTATATTTACAGGCATACCTAGTGACCCCCCACTAAACAACGTGTAAAAGCAATTTCAGTGCAGTACATATTTTCTACAAATGGCAATTTTTTTTTAAAGTTGACTTTGCCTCCATAACATAAGATTTAATTTTGTAATTTATATATTTTTTTCTTTATCATATAATATCAAAACAGTCTCTTTCTGCATATGTTATTCGCTAACTCCTTCTAAACCACGCAATAAAATTGGTGGTTTTCACCTACGTTTAGACAATTTTTCTCTGAAAGTTATACCATCTGGGATGAATAATACGACAATAAACTAAACCTCGTGTGCGTAATGACGTTCCCAGTTGATGACGTTAGAGAGGTGACTATTCGGTGTGATCGCGTCGAAATATACGAACGAGTAGGTATTTCCGCCCGCGGTGTTGCCACCCGTACCAGAGGTTAGTGACCCAATATACAAATAAAGTTTTATTTTGATTGTCTTTCTGCAGTATAGTTTATTCGAATATATATTTTTTTAAACATTTATGTAAGGATTTATTTGACGTTTTCAAAATATTCCTATGTAGCGGTATTACCAGATTTTTCATTAATTGTCGTATCGTCTTCCCCACATTGTATAAAAAAAAATAATTACGTTTTTATGTAAATAGAAAAAAAAACAATATTTTGCAACAAGTCTGCGAAATTATACTTGTGCGAAGCCGGGGCGGGTCGCTAGTATAATATTTCTTATAAGTTCACCTGATTGTGTATGTGCACTGCGGGTCCAAAAGCAATGTTACTTTTACATGTTCGGTAGCTTCCAATCCAAAAGTGACATTTGGATTACTTTTGTACAATCTTAACTTCATTGGATTTTGTTTAAGATGCCTGAAAAAAGAAATGCTAATGTTACATCGCTGAGGACCTAAAACGCAGATGGCTTGTGAGGATCAATAATTCACACGATAACGGACTAAAGCATAAAATTAGCAGATAATCCATACTGTATAAGTAATGTGTACATGAACTTAAGAAGAGTCCTCTAGTGTACTTGTGTGTAAGTATTTACAACTACCTGTTAGTATGTGTGTTTTGTCAGAAAATACCGGTCAAGTGCGAGTCGGACTCGCGCACCGAGGGTTCCATACCATGTTTGGACGTATTAAAGTAATTTTACTATTCATGTAACACCTCAGATAGCAAAAAAACCAAACCGCAAAACTAAGTTTGTTTGTCGAGGTTTTTTTAGGATTACTAAAAAACTGTACTGTTTAGAAAGATCATTTTATTTTTCCTGTAAAATATAGATACACATGCATAACCCATAATTATTTCAGATTTTTCCTTCCACAAACTTCGGAGATAAGGGGGGGGGGGACGGTATTTTTTTTGTCATTTTTGATTATCAGCCAAAAACTACGTCACATAAGCCAAAATAAAAATTTGTTTTGAGATGTGCAAATGAAGCCCTTTCATATGATACCCCACTCGATATAGTAGTCTCACTTTGAAATTTTGATGACCTATTTCGACCCCCATTATAAAAAAAGTAAAAGTAAAAATATTTTTTTTTCGTTTGCGATGTATGCGGGTAAAAAAGATCTAAAATTATTCCAAGTTTCAAATCGATAGCGTTAGTGGTTCCTGAAATATATATGTTTGTGACAAACAGACAGACAGACGAAGTCTCACCATAAGGGTTCCTTTTTTACCTTTTAGGTATGGAACCCTAAAAAGGAGAAAGGAATATTATATCATTAATTGCATTAAAGGACCATGCCCATATTAGTATGGAGCTGAAAGTCAGCAATGCCATGCAATGCCCAAATTGCAGCTCTATGTCATATGATAACTTTTTAACAGTATTTATATGATATCTAGATTTAATGTCATATATAGCGCCGGTTCAAAAGATATTGGACATTAAACATGATAACTTCCTACTGGTTTTTTATACATTTTATCGTTTACAGACAGCATTGCTATTAGTTTTTCACTAGGAACTTCATGATCATCACTTAAGCTAAGCCAGATCAGTGTTCTTGTATATACTTATCTGTATGTTATCAGATAATATGTAAAGCAGTATATTGTAATTGTAATGTCATATAAAGCACCGGTTCAAAAGATATTGGACATTAAACATGATAACTTCCTACTGGCTTTTTATACATTTTTATCGTTTACAGACAGCATTGCTATTAGTTTTTCACTAGGAACTTCATGATCATCACATAAGCTAAGCCGGATCATTGTTCTTTTATATACTTATCTGTATGTTATCAGATAAACATGTCTGTCTCCATTGTATAGTGTCAATATGTATGTGAAAACAATTTGGTTACATACATTGGTACTGCAATGTCAACAGAACGTCTTATTTTTTTTTAGCCAGTGTTTCATATGATTTAAAATTAACAACATAATTGTAGTTTTTATTTATTAGAGCAATCTTGTAATATACTTTATCTGGTCATTTCTAGGGCACAGATGGGCATTGTCCTTTTTTTGATAGAATTTATGACCTGACTATATACAATTACGCGTTTGTGTGTCTGTGTGTGTTGGTGAGAGAAAAAGAGAGAGGAAGATTCAGTCAGTGTGCGTTTATTTAATACAAGCCATACCTCTTATTTACTTACAAGTCATACTTACGTAAAGTAATGGTAGTATTCATGATTGCTTGCCCAGGGTACATGTACTTCAGCAGACACATGATATTGACTCGCTTTACAGCTAGCCGTGGGCTCGACATACAGTAAATACGCTTGGTGTATCATATTGAAGTCTTTTAATATAAGTTCGTAGTACAGACTCTCCGGTTCAGTCTCATGTTCGATCACATTCCTTCCGAATGATAAATCCGACGGCAAGTCGACGTTAATTTGTCTCGAAGCGAGATCGTTTATGTCAACATTGAGCACTATCTGCAAATAAGCTGTAAAGTTTAAATAGCTTATATCTAGTTTATCGGACCACTGTTATACAACTATATTTTGTCTATAAATACCCAAAGCGGAAGTTAGGTTGTTCAGAATCACTAATAAAACAATAGTTTTCAGGCTATGTTAATGTTTTTAACCGACTTCAAAAATAAGTGGTATGCATGCATATACAACGTGTTAATGTAATAACGCAAAACCTCCGGCCATAATTAAAACCCAATTAATTCTATTTTAAATACTAATTTAGCACACTTTATAAATTATCGACAGTATTTTGCCTTTTTAGTATCACATCTATGTATTGTTTGACACTAATTTATTTTTAATTTATCGTCGATATGACTCTTTTTATTATGACATCTATCTATGTTTGTTTATAACTATATACTCATGCGTGTCGTATGCGCTTACTGGCTGTTAATAAACTCTTATTACCTCTATATTGGTCAGACCACCAAAGTTTTAGACGCGGCATGATAATGATAAATAAATATAAATTAGTAAAAAAAAATACCTATAGTAAAAAGTAGTCTAATCTATTCTGCTCTCAATGCTGCACTAACTAGTTTCAGGGTTTGCGCGAATTCATTAACACGTTGTATACAACAAATTGTGATGTTAAGTTCAGGGACCATGGTGGATCCTTTCTGATATAATAGTGCGTCACAAGGCTGCAAAGGAGAGCTTAGACTTTAATAGACTTTATTAAACTACACCTATTGAAATACCAGTATTCGCGCCTATTTATTCTGTCAGTAGTAGGATAAATTGCAACTTTTACAAGTTACAACTTGTTTTAAACAAATCGCTGTAATGTATAAAATGAAATTACCGGTTTTCTAGTCGGTGAAACTTTAACGATGACGTGCGTCCAGTCGGGGTGGTCTTCTTTGATACTGTGAAGATGCACCGTTGCAAGTTTTCTTTTGCCAAAGTCCGTGGCCGCGCCAGTCCAGCGACTCAATTCAGACAACAACGTCGCGTCCTTACTAAAATTAATAATTTATTGTGTTGTAAAAATTGTTATGTTAATAGTAAAACAAATGACGAGTCAAGTAGCTCTCAGCTCTCAAACCCCGAGAGACATTGGTGCCGATTCTGTTGTCACACACTAGACTAAACTAACCTAAATTTTAGTTTAGTCGTGTCTTTCCTATTCAGAGATCCATGAATTAAACTAAATTAGGTATAGTCTGATAGAATATAATGGTTTTAGTTACTCAACTTAGTTTTAAACGTATTTTGCTATTCTGTTGTGCACAGTTTACGTCATTTATGCCTAATATTAGAAACTTCAAACTAAAATTAGATCAAATTAGTCGGCATCTAAAAGATGTCGATTAAAATAAAATAGAATAGACTAAAATAGAATTAAATAAATATTAAAATTAATATTAAAATAAATATTAGAATAAATAACAAAAATAAATATTAATATAAATAATAAAATAAATATAAAAAAATATTTTATTATTAAAATATAAAATATTAAAATAAAATAAATATTAATAAATATTAAAATATATATTAATAAATAAAAAAAAATATATTCAATTTTTTTTAAATGAAATAAATATAATAAATATTAAAATAAATATTAATAATTATTAAAAAAAATATTAATAATAAATTAAATATTAATAAAAAAATATAAATTAATAAAATAAATATTAATAAATAAAAAAATATTAATAAATATATAAAAAAATATTCATAAATATTATAATAAATATTAGAATAAATATTAATATAAATACTAAAATAAATATTAATAAATAAAAAAAATATTAAAAAATATTTAAATAAATATTAATAATTATTAAAAAAATATTAAAACAAATATTTAAACAAATATTAAAATAAATATTTAAAGTAATATTAAAATAAATATTTAAACAAATATTTCAACAAATATTAAAATAAATATTAAAATATTTTTTATTAATAAATAAATATTAATATAAAATATATTAAAATAAAATAAAATTAATATAAGTATCGGAGCCGGAGAATTATTTTAGTTTAGTTTAGTGTAATCAGATGAACAAGAGAATTGTTTTCAACTAACATGATTTGACCAATGAAAACCTCACTATCAACTCAATTTAGTAGCTGTCGAAATCAAATTAAGCACTTAATCATCGTTTGACACCACTAAACTAAAATTTAGTCTAGTTTAGTGTAGTGGTGACAACAGAATCGGCACCATTATGGGTTATATGTTATTAGGCACTGGCGGGTCACCCCCTTCCCTCTAATATGGTTGAGGGGAGTGATGGCTGCTGCTCGAGCCAACTCGTGCGCGGGTGCTGCTTGGGGGGACTGGTCCGACTACTATCCCTTGGCCTTTTAGTTTATTGTAATTTTTGTCGTAATTTATTGTTTTCTTCTTTTCTCCCTTTCTTTATGTTTCGAACGGCAGGACACACTATCGCTAATGTCGATTCATTTGTAACGAAACAATGTTTAAAAAAAGTGAAAAAATGACAAGCCCGCTGAGTTTCTTGCCGGATCTTCTCAGTTGAGGCCGCGTTGTGATCCGGTGGTAGCTTTTAAAAAATGACGATTCAAAAGTGCTAGCGTTAAGCCTATTTGAAATAAAGATTTTTGAGTTTGACTGTTAAACCAACTTACCAGTATCTGTACATATTGTAAGTATATTTAGCGTTGCATCCAAATATCCATTCCTTATCGTCGACATTTACTGATTCGACTGCTACAAATCTATTTTGCGGAAAACCGACTAATCGGATCATTAAATATGTAGTTCTGAAAAGAAAGAGATGGATTGCATGAAACACATCTGAGAAACCAGATGACGCCAGATTTATAATAAAAATGCCCATTGTTTGGGAGTTACGTTACGATGCTACAGACAATTTTTTAGCGTTGTCGATCGTCAACAATATGTAGAAATGCATTTGCTACTGAGTTCCAAAGTCAATAGTTAATTAGTCATAAATAGAAATTGAAGTATTTCACAAATCTATGAACGTTTTATCCTTGGATTTAACAAGTGCATTACCATGAAGCACCTCAGTCTATTTACGAAAATGTATTCACGGTTATCCATACAAACAAACGTTAATTATTATGTAAACGTTTGTCTATAACGAAATTTATTCGAATGACGTCATGGAGGCATCCAAAAATACTCGTTCCTGACATTGCTGGATATATGCCAATGCACGTCTACGTGTGTCTCGGAAAACAGTGATGACACTGTGTTAATGTATCATTACGGAAAACGATTCGTCATTGCACCTTTATGGGAGTATTTTCGTAATAGCATAATGCCAATAGACTTTATAGGTACCCTCGTGATTTATTTCCCTCAACTTTTATAGTTCGTTTTCATTATTTTTATCTATTTATAGACTCGACTCATTCAAGTAAACCATGATCAATTTTATCCTGGTATGGTAGGTCAGGGTGTAACTTTAACCTTGATTTTATTGCGCATGCCAGTTCTGGCGCATTTTTAGTTTCTAAATAGACCGCTGGTGGTAGTACACTAGTACCAATTTCGAGCAGTCTACCTTGGTATACAAGCTTGTCAAAGTTTATCTCGTGAATACTCTTTCTTATATAATCAACTTTCTCTTCTATTTAAGAACGAGAAACAATGGGCTATGCTCCACATCGCTAGTTGCGCCTCGCAGTTATGAAAATTACCTCATCAAAAAAAAAAATTTTTTTGTTTTTGTTCAACTTTGTAGGATGTAATCTTTGAAACTACATCACTAGTTTGCACTACATTGTTAGTACATTACAAACTACTGATGATGACTACCTATTACCATTTACCATAGGACAGGGTGTCTATGAATAATTTAGTCAAGTTTTATTTACTTTGGAACCAAAAATGCCGACGTACCTCGCAAAAGACTTATGAGAAAAGTACTTACTTATCGATATAAGGCCTAGATATTTGGTAAATTCTTCTATTGTCCTCATACCAAAACGCCTCTGCAATCATAGTCAAACTCGGCCGTGATATCTCAGGACTCAATGTCATCGATCGATTCGCCTGAATTTATTGGAAACACAATACTTATAAAATAATTGAACGGGAAGATCATAAAATGGCTTTTAAGTACAATTTAACTAACATAATCATCAACACACAATAATAATCTTATCTTTAAGATTATTCAACACCCGTAAAAAGACAGTGTTTTATGATCTGCTATTTAAACTGGACAAATAATGTACAGTATCGCACTAGTATACATTTATTTTATACGAGTAAGAACACAAACACAGGCCTTGAATTATCTTTTGGCTTTTGAAAAAACTTGCGACGAACGGGCTCCATTCTACATTTTTTTTTAATTTCATCCAAGACCATGCCAAAGAAATAGACAAACATACTTATGTATACACGGTTTTTCTTTACAAGATGAACACAGGGCCGGTCTGCCATCGCTGTTTTAATTCTTAAATTGTTCGGAATTTGATCTTATAAAGAAAAACAAGCTATAGACTCGAAACACATCCCCTTCTTTCTAACGCTAACGCAGACTGATAATAATCCTAAACAAAACAAAAACATAGATTACGATTTACAAACTTACTTGAAAATATTGTGTCGCTCTAGACATCAATGTGTGGTTGTCCTCTACAATTTGTTCAGTCATCGGATTAATTATAGAGAATAGATATCTGTTGATAACCATCACCAATTGCTTGCACCATACAATGCAGACATGGTCTGGTGATACCCAGACGCCCGGGACTGCTGTAGTCTGGGAGATTAAAGGTGTAAAGAGTCATAAAAGCTTAATCTTTTCATAAAATACAATTTCATAATCGTTTCTAGATCATAAGAAGAAGCGAAGCGTAATAGCTGTAACAGCTTAGTGGGCGAGCGCTTGCCTTGGAAACAAGGTGCGCAGGTTCGATCCCCGGCTCGCACCTCTGATTTCTTTAAATAATCATGTGCGAATCGTCTTTGTGCGATTGTTACTAGCTTTCGGTGAAGGAAAACATCGTGAGGAAACCTGCATGTCTAAGAAAGCCTAACTAGCTTTCGAATGACGTGTGAAGTCCGCTAACCCGCACTTGGCCAGCGTGGTGGACTATGGCCTAAGCCCCTTCATCTTGAAGGGAGGCCCGTGCCCAGCAGTGGGACATTAACAAGGGCTGGTATTATTATTATATTATTATAAGAAGAAGCGAGCCACATCGGCTTCGCCTGGGATTTTTAAACTTAATTTGATAACTGCCGCAATAAAAGTATGTTAATGAGTTATGATCTCATTCCTTAGTATAGATTTAGTATTGAAATTTACACATAACTGACCAGTTATTCTTTACATAAGGCAAATAATGTATTTTTTTTATTGGTAAAATTCGTGTCCATACCGCGTTAAAATCTTTTTAACCCCCGACCAAAAACGAGGTGAGATATAAGTTTGACGCCTATGTCCGGAAGTCTGTCTGTATGTATGTATGTCTGTGGCATCGTAGCGGTCCAACCAGTGAACGGCTTTGAATGCGGTTTTTTTTTATTTGAAAGCTAGGTTAAGCGAGATGGTTTTTAGCTATGTTTCATAAAAATCGGTCCAGCCGTTTAAAGACCTTCAGCTCTTTCCGAGTCGGGGTAGGGATTTTTGTATACAATAGACATTTTTCATTACTTCTATTAGTCCGAAAGATCTGAAATTTAGAACATATGTAAATCCGATGATACTTAATTAATGGTAACCTTCACTAGGGTCTGATGATGATCAGCAAGAAGGTGGTAACAGGATCTCGGCCCCAATAAACGTAGACCCACATATTTTGGATTCGTTAGGTAGGTCTCGACGAGCAGTTGCTAGAAAAATGGTGATCAGGGTCTGATGATGGAGCAGGAAGCAGTGGCGTAGCTAGCCTTAGTACAGGGTGGATTATGATACAGGAGCCCTGTATCATAATCTGGTGGGGGGCCCATAATGAAAGGTAATGTTTTTCTCAAAACAAACAGAGACGCCCGTATTGAATTATAATAATAATATCTTGAGACAATCCACACACGGTCATCTGATTCCAAACTAGGCAGAGCCTGTACTATTGAAACCAGACAACTGATACTAATACTTATATACATTTTTTTGTAAATACATACTTAAATAGATAAATAACACCCAGACACTTGGTGGGAATCGAACCCACGACCCATCGGTTAGCGGACAGAGTGTCTAACCACTAGACCAACGGGCCCGTCTTAAAATAATAATTATACAAGGTATTTGGTGCATCGTTTGCCAAATTGATTTGGCCGAAAGAAGAGGTCATTTGCTACTTCTTTAGGCCATAAAACTGATTACTTGCCACACGAGTTTTTTTATTACAACTTTTTAATTTTAGAATTCCAAATTTTTAGAATTCAGCATTTAAGCTTAAATTAAAATAAAAGATCTAAGTATGGTAATGATTTCTGATATCTAAGTATGGTGTTCAAATTTCATTTTATATCTTAAATGTAAAGTTGTATGGTTCTATCAAATATAAAATTATTTGCTATTATTAACTTAACAATTAACTTAACATCTAATTTTTTTTAAAAGAAAAAGAAACTTTAAAATCAAATCTTAATTATCTTAAAAAAGAAACTAAAAGCAATTGGGATCTTCGAATTCTTTTATAACCCTTTCCAACGATATGAAATATGCCCAAAAAACTTGTATTAACTTCACTAATTCGCTAAATTTGTGTATCAAAACGTAGAGTTCATAGAAAATAACACGCACGAAACAGGGAAAATCAACAGGTTTTCCCTCATGTCTGATAACAATCCTATTACAACACCTACCTCCTGCACAATGGCATTCCTCTTATGTCTGTTTTGATCATGTTTTGTATTTAAGATAGGTATTTTACTAAAAAAAACTTAAATAAACACATCAAAAGTGTCTAGGGATCAACATATATTTTTGCAATAACTTTTCTCCTGATTGATATTAATTAAAATTTTCTTTAAGGATTCATCAAATAAAGTGTTTTCGTTTGTCACAGTAACGATAAACCAAGTCACCTTTGCATTAATAAAGAAATTTGCCATTTTCCTAATAAAGGGATTTTTGACATTTGAACCACTAACACAAAAGTTCGAAAAAAAGACTGAAATAACAGTTTTCTTTAAAATTTTATTGGGTAACTTAAACAATTAATAATCCGTGTTTCTACCGCGAACACTAACAACACAAGAACATCGGTTTGGCATACTCAAAATGAGTTCATCCAAATCACGCTGTGGAATGGCCGCCCATGTTCGTTGCAACAACAAAAAAAGGTCTTCTTGCGACTGGATACCCTCCATATTCGGCAGAGCTCTTCTCTGTAGCATATCCCATGCATGCTCAATCGGGTTCAAGTCTGGCGACTGAGCAGGCCAGGGCAGGACATTGATGTTAGCTGCGGCGAGAGTCTGTCTTACAACTCTTGCGGTGTGCGGTCGTGCATTATCATGCATTAACTGAAATAAGGGACCGATTTGCACTTGTAGAGGAACGATGACGTCTGATACAATCGTCTCAGCATAAATTTGAGCGTTGAGGTTGCCTCTGATCCAAATCAACTCAGTTCTTCCGCCGATCCAAATACCCGCCCATACCATGATGGTTCCACCACTATAAGGATGGACTTCCTGGCAGGATTTTAATCGCTGTTGGCGTCCAGGGGTTCTCCAGTGTCGTATACGTCTTGTATCCGGTCTCATACCAAAACGAGACTCATCAGAAAAGCACACGAAACGCCATTGTTCTTCTGCCCAATTTCTGTGTTCAAGAGCCCATTGATATCGAATCCTACGATTGTGCATTGCTATAGGTGGTACCCGTAGCGGTCTTCGGGAATGAAGGTTCACTTCATGCAAGCGGTTTCTGACTGTTTGGTCGCTAATTAAGTTCCCTGAAGAGTGATGAAGCCTCACGGCTAACATCATGGCAGTTATTGTTGGAGCTCTTCGAGTTAAGATTTGAATATATCGGTCTTGTCTCCGTGTGGTGCAGCGATACCGTCCTCCATGGCGCTCAGCCACGGTACCAGTGCTTCGGTAACGTGTCCAAAGTCGACTGATAACACTCTGACTTGTATTCAGAGCTAAAGCCACAGTACGTTGCCGGGAACCAGCTTCTATCATTCCCACGGCTCTGAGCATTTCTTCCCTGCTTAAATGACGTCGCCGCTCCATAATAACGTTGGTTTTAATCAGTAGTAGGGAAACAGTAGCACTAATAATGTCTTCAATGCGTTGTATGTTTTTATAGGGAAAATATTGACAGCTGATTTTCATCTTTTACTCGAATTTGATTCACAGTTCCTGATTCAAATTATGAAATGCACCAAAAAGGATCCATATAAATTTATAAAATCATAAATTTATTAGAAAGCCACATCTCAATCTCAAGAAATCCGCTTAAAAATGCTTGATCCCTAGACACTTTTGATGTGTGTAGTTTGTAGCTCACTAAATTTTTTTAGGAACTAACGCATCGTTGTTTAGTTAATGTACCTATTTTCTTTTCGTTGTGTATTGTGAATATTTGTGTTAAATTTCATTAATTTAATTTGTCGTTTTACAATGGCTACATTATCTAATGGAGATTATGCTAACATTTTGATGGCTTAACTTAGAGGAGATACCACTGGAGAGAGCATGATGCGCTAACCCCTCTGCCAAATTTTTGTTCATATGTTCAGGTCGTTCTTTATTTGTATGCGTATCTTTTTGAATGTGTTGCGAGTTTATTATAGTGTGGGTATGCGTGAAATTGTATCTGTATGTGTTTACTTCGCCTCCCGCACCCCGCAAAAGTGCCACGAAAAATTTGTTCGGGGAATCGACGCGATACTAGCTCCATTCTAATTACTCTGAGTGGCATAAGGAAGAGCCGATGGTGATGCTCGCGAAGCACAAAGAAATTACCAGGAGTGCTATTCTAACAGACGACTACCTTCCCGCCACACTTTCCAGAACACTTATCGACGCTTACGCGAGACTGCCCCCCTAGACAATGTAACATTCTACAATCGCTATCGCTAATCTTCTTCTTCTTATTATATAAAAGAGTAGGCAAAAACCCACTCATCACGAAATCTCAGAAACTACAAGTGCTAGGAGTCTCAAACTTTGCATGGGGGTTCCTTTTAAGACGTAGGTGCTCACTAAGACGCGATTTTGCGAAATTCAACCTCTAAGGGGGTCAAATAGGGGGGCAAAGTTTGTATGGGAAAACGCGATTCCTTGGTCCTATTGACTTGAAATTTTGCACAGACATTCGTTAAGAAAATTAATTGAATTAGTAATTCATATTTTTTATAATTTATCCCTTTACAGGGTAAAAAAGAAGTATTATTACTTAACCGATGGCGGTACAAATATATTACCACAATAAGATACGATAATTCGAAAGATAAAATAAAAGTTCCTTGGCCAAGTGGTTACGGAAACGTCCTCTAAGTGCGGACTGTCCGGGTTCGCTACCCGTGTGCGGATTTTTTTTTGTATTTTTAAACTTTGTTTTGATTTTTTTATTTATATTAAGATTCGATGTTTTAAATATTTAACTCATATTGACTCCGGCACTTTTTATCTCTAATATATTTTTATATTTAATACTTTTTTTAAATTTAAAATCATGCATACGTAGTTAACTTCTCTCTAATGTTATGATTTAGTTATTAGTGGAAACTGAATAGATTTTTATACTATTGGATCTTATATTTAGTAATAAGTGGTATCATTTGTTTGTTTCGCAAATATAACAAACTAAAAATAAAATAATGAAAATATATTTTCAAAATGTCTGTTTGGGTAGGAATACAATATGCATGCACCTATTGTACGTATGATATAAAAAAAGCCAAAACTTTATTAGAATTATTGTCTGTCTGTCAGTCAGGGTTTTTTCTATAGGTTGGCTGGTGTTGGGGACCAAGGACATCAAAGTATCTTTAAATAGTGTGAAACAAAGTCGCTATCCGAGTCTGTCAATATCGGATAGCACCTCCTAAACCACGCAGCGATATTCACCATCGGTTAGATAATTTTTCATTGAAGGTTTTAAGTTTTATCTAAGTAAATAAACTTACATAGCTTACATTGACTAAACCTAAAGAGATACATACATAGATATAGATGCCCTTTGTACAAATTTCTTCAAGTCCTTTTTATTTTATTTTTATGTGTGTACAATAAAGAGTATAAATAAATAAATAATACATAGTTAACAATCAAGTACTAGAGAATTTCATTAATTCCATATATTATAAAGTAGGTAAATATCCGGGATATAATATACCCGCCCCCCGGTGGCGGACTCAAAGGCAATGCACTGAGGGACAGCTGATGCAGATCCCACCGGAGAACCCCCTCTCATGTGCCGATGTGACAGCCACGAGAGTTTTAGTGGGTAAGAATCACCCACAGGATCCCAGGGACATATTAAACGTGCCACCACCCCTTTAACTGTGACAACGGTGACAGATTCCCGGGGGGCTATAATGCGCCCCCGGCAGCGGCTTCAAAGGCCCTTGCCTTGCACTGAGGGGTACCCGGTGCAGCCCCATATTTTTTGCGGACAGCCGTGGGGTAGTGGCCGTTTAGAGGGTAAGAATCCCACACACCGCGGTCGACCGCCTGCAGGATCCTGGAAGCCTATTGGAGGTCTACCCGTGGTCCCCGAAACTTTGAGCACGGTGACAGGTTTTTGAAGTGAAACTTCTTATGCGACTTCCTATGCCGTCCGTGAGTGAGTGAGTGGGTGAGTGGGCGAGTGGGCGAGTGGGCGAGTGGGCGAGCGGGCGAGTGGGCGAGCGGGCGAGTGGGTGAGTGAGTGTGTGAGTGGTTCTGTGTGGTACGGTGTGGTACGGTGTGGTACGGTGTGGTACGGTGTGGGACTGACCGGGACTGAGCGGGACTGAGCGGGACTGACCGGGACTGAGCGGGACTGACCGGGACTGAGCGGGACAGACTGGGACTGACCGGGACTGAGCCGGACTGAGCGGGACTGACCGGAACTGAGTGGGACTGACCGGGACTGACCGGGACTGAGCGGGACTGACCGGGACTGGCCGGGACTGACCGGGACTGACAGGGACTGACGGGACTGACCGGGACTGACAGGGCTGACGGGACTGACCGGGACTGACTCGGATTCAGCCAGTCAGTCAGGGACACCTGGTGCAGATCC
Organism: Furcula furcula; assembly: GCA_911728495.1. NCBI lineage: Eukaryota > Metazoa > Arthropoda > Insecta > Lepidoptera > Notodontidae > Furcula > Furcula furcula. The sequence continues at coordinate 11,533,212 of OU452250.1, forward strand.
CACCCGAGAACCCAGGTTTCCCTCTCATGTTCCGATGTGATAGCCACGGGAGTTTTAGTGGGTAAGAATCCCAAATACCCAGTTTGACTTCCCCACGGGATCCCGGGGACATATTGGATGTTTCCCCCGCTACTCCCTTAAACTGTGACAACGGTGACAGATTCCCGGAGGGCTATAATGCGCCCCCGGCAGCGGCTTCAAAGGCCCTTGCCTTGCACTGAGGGGTACACGGTACACACTCTTTTGTGTGGACAGCCGTGGGGGACACATACTGCAGTCGATCGCCCGCAGGATCCTGGGGCCTATTGGAGGTTTCCCCCGCGATCCCCGTATCTTTGAGCACGATGATAGTTTCCCGGGTGGCTTTATTGTGCCCCCCGGTGGCGGGCTCAAAGGCAAGCCACTGAGGGATCTTGGTGCAGATCCCACTGGATGGCCCAGGTCTCCTACTTATGTACTAATTTAACAGCCGTTGGGGGTTTAGTGTATAAGAATCCTACATAACCCGGTTGACCGCCAACAGGGTCCCGGGGACCAATTGAAGGCTTCCCCCGTGACCCCTGTAACCGTGAGCACGGTGAAAAGTTCCCAGGTGGCTTTATTGTGCTCCCCGGTGGCGGGGTCAAAGGCAAGCCACTGAGGGTATAATGTTGCAGATCCCACCGGATAGCCCAAGAAGGGGTTCTTATGTGCTGATTGCACGGCCGTTGGGGCTTTAGTTTATAAGAAACCTACATACCCGGTTGACCACCAACAGGGTCCCGTAAATCCCATTAAAGGCTTCCCCGTGACCCCTGTAACCGTGAGCACCATGACAGGTTCTCGAGGAACTATAATGTGCCTCTCCGGCGGCGGGTTCAAAGTCAAGGCACTGAGTGGTATCAGCTGGTGCAGATCCCGACAGATAGCCCAGGTCCGCCCTCTAATGTGCCGACGTGATAGCCGGGGGGGTTTTAGTGGGTAAGAATTCCCCGGTTGACCCCCGTTTACGTCTTAACGATGAAACCGAACAACGAAGCCCGTATTGCTTCCATAAATTGGTTTCAAAGAAATGGTGTCCTTAATATAGAAATACTAGCCGCATTTCAAAGCATGGGACTGCCGCTGAGTATCTCCTGACAGTTATATTCGACCCCGAAAAGACTTTAACCAACTTAGGAATCAAATTCAGGACCTCGTGATTAAAAGGTACGGTCGCACCTGGATCATTATAATTACCAGTAGGAATAAAAATTAAAAGAAATATTATTTCCCATTACCTTTCAATTGACATCCAACTCGTGTTTAAACGAGTCTCATTAGTTTTGTGTCAGATATTATTATACATATATTTTCCATGATATATATCCCATACAGTTATTCTTTAAAACGAATAAGTACTTTTTTTAATTACTTTCTAAAGGACACCACACTCGAGATTTTTAATTCATGGGTCCTACTTGACTTACCTAAGACCCTCCAAATATGTGTCAGAAAACCATCGATATACTTACTAAGAAAACAGTGTTTCTGTATAATAAATCAAATATTACTTTGGAAAATTGTGGACATAAATCACCATCAGGTGTAAGACTCTTGGAACGCTACAATGAACGCGAAATAGGCGATTTGCATTCACCAGTTGCCTGCGACTCGCATAATATCCTGTTTCCATTTCGATTCGTTGTCGCTACTCGAGAACCTTTCTACCCCATCGGTTATCAGGTTTCGCGCGATGTGGCCTGCCCTGACTAGATTCTGGGAACTATGTCAGAATTTCCTTATTTCGGATTCTATCGCGCAAAGAAACACCATTTAGCTCGTTGTGTAACTCTGAGCTTTTCTGAAAAGCCAGCAGTTGTAGACCACATTTCAGTGTCATACGTCATCACTGGCAATATACACTGTTAAAAATATTTTCTTTGGGCACTATTTAATTGTGGTCAATTCATTTGGGTTGAAGACACAGCTTCAATTTAGAAAATTTCAAAATATTCTTGAAACACGTATTCGTATATTTTCTTTAAGCCGCTAGTACCAACTTGCCTTTCAAGGAGCTAGTACCAACAGTTTATGAATTAAACATTTTTTTACAAAATAATATTCTCTTTCCATAAAGCGGTCCTACAATGCGAATTTCGAAGTCCGTGAGTGTGTCCCTACCTATTGTGACGAATACACCTCCCATATTTCAAGTCTCTTTGCATTGCGTTGCCTGTCTAAACTTGCCTTTTTTATGGTATACAATAATAACGGCCCGCCCCGGCTTCGCACGCGTCGAAAAATATTTTAAAGAACTTTTCTTTTATGTTTAGATTAAATCTAAAGCAAAAATATCTTCCTCCATTCTTCTATCAATATAATATTAGTATAGATTACGAAACTAACTGTCTACCCCTATTTTACAAATAGATATGATTTTTTTCCCGGGAAGTACGGCTAAGTAAGACTATGGATAATGTTTTCCGAAGTTTTGCTTACACACGGCCCTTGTAGCCCGGGGGCCCCATATCATTGATCCTACGGCTGATACGGCGGTAGCTACGCCCCTGGCAGGGATCTCTGCACCAATAAACATAGACCCACCGAGTTTGGGCTTGTTGGATAGGTCTCGACAAGTATTTACTAGAAAAATGGTGATCAGTGTCTCATGATGGAGCAGGAAGGTGGCAACAGGAACTCGGCTCCATTAGATGTAGGACCCACCGAATTATTAATTTATGGTTAAATCTTGACGAGTAGTTAGTTACAGATACTGATCAGGGTCTGATAATAGCACAGGAAAATCATTTTAAGAGTTCGTTTACCTATGCCGAGGGTTAGTAAAAAAAAATTAAACTTATACTTGTTAAATTAAATCGTTATATCTGAGGTTTTGTATTATTACCTTAAAATGTTCTATAAATAATGATTAATTCGCACTCACCAATGCATTTAGGTAGCTATCATTTGATGATGTCAAACCCGACGGCATCAGAACATCTCTAGGACCATTTCCAAAGCAAATCAACAGCTTTTTCTGTTTCATTTCAACATCCTTATTGATGAAGGCTTCCCATTCGAAGCCCATCAGCATATAGTAGTCATTCATAGCAGCATCTACATTTATAACTGGGGCGTCTACAGGAGCGGCTAGGGCGATTGCTATGGAAGTTGTGTTTATTGTACTTGGGTATGCCAAAAGTCGTTTGGCTATCAGCCCACCCTGCAAAATAGATTTGTCATTAATTTTATGTCATCGCCGAACTGCCCCCAGTGGAAATTTATCTTTTTAGATTGTTATACATATACATTTATTACAAACTTCCATAGACCTGGATAAGTGGAAGTAAGACAGGGACATAGAGTTGGTGAGGCTGGCTTAGTACAAATATATTTAATGTATGTTTGTATAATTAAGATATTTTGACTTTAATTTTGCAACAGGACAGTAATGTATGATGGAGACATGGATATGATGGTACAATACAGAAGCTATACACCTATGTAAATATATCTGTGTGTTTGTGGCATCATAGCTCCTAGACAAATGGACAGTTGTGAATGCAGTTTTTATTACCTGAAAGCTGGTTTAACAGGATGGTTCTGAGTTAGATGAATCTTAATTATGACTCCGTTTTCTTGTGGGAATTTTATAAATGCAATTTATGCATCTACATTATTTATTACTTACATAATATAGTACTTACCATAGAATGTCCAATAAGTATGACAGAATTTGGTACTGATTTAGTGTATTTGTTGCTTTTGTATAAGCTCAAGATCTTTGCTATACAGGCTGCTGCAAATTTTGTTTGTCTGTGAAGCACTCCACCATATAAGCCAGACAGCTCTTCGTTGTAACTTACTATAAAAAATGTATAAATAATTGACACACTGAAGGTCATTTTGTCTTTGTAGTTTTGTGAAAGATGGCAACTACATACATTTGAAAGAAGCAAAGTTTAATCGATAAAATGTTGCAAATGATTGTAAAACAGCATGGGAACCCAATGCATACAACTACTTATACCATCACAGCAAGCCGAATTTTTACCACAGAATTTGTAACATAATTATTTTTGTGTACCTAATAAGTCGGTAGAAATACTCTACGCTGACTGACTGACGAAAAATACTTTTGAAGAAAATATGCCTAATTACATGGTGCCATTGCAAATGATATCACTATTAAGTAACATACACACATCAAAAGTGTCTAGGGATCAACATATATTTTTGCAATAACTTTTCTCCTGATTGATATTAATTAAAATTTTCTTTAAGGATTCATCAAATAAAGTGTTTTCGTTTGTCACAGTAACGATAAACCAAGTCACCTTTGCATTAATAAAGAAATTTGCCATTTTCCTAATAAAGGGATGATAAAATGACTGGTAGTTGTAAAATTTGTAAGAAAAGTGCTGTGTAGCCTATATATATATATAATCTCTTAGCTTTAGATAATTTAACAATTGCCACTGTTTTTTTTTCCTATAAAATATCCATTAAAGAATGCGAGATATCATAGTACTATACTGAATAATACCCAATATAAGGTTGTTTTTTTAATGTTTCATTCTATTTATTACATAAGGAGGATAGTTTGAGTAAATAAATAATTATTATATTCATTGAATTTAAATATTTTCAAAATGTAGACAAAAAAATACTATTAGATTAAATGTACTACATTGTGATGATAACCCATTTTACTGTAACTTTTATACATTTGACAAAAATACATTGAATTTAAATATTAAATTCTTATACAGGATGTAAAAAAACCCCTGTTCGATTTTTATGAGGAATATTTGTATTGCTTGTACAAATGAGGAAAAAAATAGAGACATTCAACAAATGAATTATATACATAATTATGATTGTATTGTGACACCGAATCATACCCTCAGCCATAGGACAGGATTTTTTTAACAGACTGTATACATAAAATGTAATCATAGTAAACTTACTAGTAAAGAAATCAAAATGGTATGTGTATCCTTTGGAAAGAGCTTTCCTTAGAGCTACCGATGCCAGAGATCTGACTTGCATATGACTACCTGAATTACCAGGCAAGAATAGTACAGGCACACCATCAAACCTGAAGAAGAAAACAATCTTAATATTTTTATTACCTAACAGCTCTATAATATGGACAGTACCCTAAATGGCTTTTGAATAAATGCGGTTCAGCTAGATTTCATCTGTTGGGTGTAATCAGAGCCAATATCAGTTGAGATCTAGACAATTGTTAATACACTTAGGCAAATTCATTACTGCACACATTAAAAATAACACATAATTACATTTATTTAACAGAAACTTAAAAGAAACATGAGCTAAGGTAGTGTGAATTTTTCAAGTGGTTGGGGCCAAATCTGAAATTATAACTCGAAATAATGTTAATGAAAAATACTTTAACGAGACTCAGGCTTGATTGTTAAGAATGCTTAAACTAAATCATTACATTTTAGAAAAATCAATCTTTCTTGCTAATAATATGTGTTAATAATATTACCTGTTGATTTTGGAAAAAAAAACAGACTGTATAACTATTACATCATCCAATGGTAAAGATAATTCAGGGCAGTATTGGTATAACAAAATGGCAGCGAAAGAGTTGAATTTATTATAATATTGATAAAATCAGGCTTGAAATTCCTCTAGATTATTTTTCACCTTATAGTTTCTGATTTGGAAATCCACACCCTCTTGAAAGATTCACTCCTTACAATAACACATATACATGGGACAAATTTGAAAAATATCATATTTATTAGGTGTGAGATATGTTTTTATTTACATTTCAGACCTTGGTTTTTTTTTGTTGTTTAGATAGCGGCCAAACAGTTGTCAGAGTTGTTCAAGCAGTTAGGTCTCTGACTTGGCATATGAATAAGACCAGACATATCACATTTAATGCAGAATGTTAGCACAACTAGTAAGTGCAGCCTTCTAAAGTAATAGCAAAGTACAAACAGTATAAATAATACAGTATATGCACTATAAACAAGCAGCTGTATCAAATGTATTATGTATCAAATCGCATAGTTATTTCTCAGAAACCAGCTTCTCACAAATATTAAATATTTACATCGGCACACCACACACTAATAAGTTCATAAATATGTTCATCTTCTTGAGAAGAAAACAAACAATACATTAGTATTATTTGTACAAATATAAAATATTGAGGCCAATTCATTTGCAGTCTGGTTCTTTTATTTTGTAATTATTAATTAATAATTGTATTAAATTTGCAACATATAATAATACTACTTTGGAACATTAATTTCCTACTTACCACATTTTTCTAGCTCGTTCTGTAAATCTCCCTTCACTATATGCATACAATTCATATTCAGGATAGATCTTATTTTCTGGCACGGAAATACTCTAAAAATTCAATAATTTAGTATCCATAAAAATTGCACTTAAATGCTACTTTGCAAAAGGTTCAGTAAATACTTACCACGAATTGGGGATATTCAAACATGTATGTCATTAAACAATAATTATTTTTGCCACTAAAATACAAATTCATAACACCGAGAAAATATCCCAAAACAAAAAATAGTGACAATATTTGAAATGCGCTGGAGCCAAAAACCTTTATTATATTCATTTTTCTTGCATATAATATTGTTATGTATGTTTAATTGTATATAATATGTTTTAAACAATAATAACTTATTTACCAACTAGAAATTAACAACAACATTCTAAACTCGCACGAGATAATCGGAAATAAACACCGAAATAAATCATCACTGGCGACAACTCTTGAGTAATAGTGTTCTGTGGGCGACAAGCACAGATTAGATACTAGTAGGCGACAAGCAACACAAGCGGCAAGTCGTCAGTCGTCAGTCAGCCGCCGAGTCTATTTTAATGATTGGACCACAGATCATAGTAATATGGATTGGACCACAAAGTAAAGCAAGGTGTTGGCAGCCATTTGAAAATTTTCCCCCTAAACTCAAATCAGAATATCCCCAATAAACATTATCGTCCTCAGAGTAATTAGAATGGAGTTAGTATCGCGTCGATTCCCCGAACAAATTTTTCGCGGCACTTTTTTGCAGGGTGCGGGAGGCGAAGTAAACACACTAATAGATGTCTTTGTTATATTCTGTCTACGCTTTTAGGGGTATTCTGACTTGGGGAGATTTTATTCAAATGATTGTAACACCTTGCTTTACTCTATGGTTCAATCATTAAAATAGAATCTGCCTCATCATTGCAGAACTTAGAGGAGAATTGAGGAGATACCACCACGAAGATATAGGGTCAAAGTGGAGTCCAAACTCCAAATAGTTGATTGAGGCATACGCTATCCCTTACATTGAGGCCGGTTCTCTCTTTCTAAGTGGTCCAATGTGTGGTCCATGTAATAATTTAAATTACCCGAGAAATGGATACCCTAATATAGAAATGCTCTACTTCAACATCAAAAGATTGTTTTCCACCCGAAAACATAAAATACGATGACAATCATGTCTAATAATGTTTTTTTTTGGTATTGTTCTGCGAGTACGATTAGAATAATGCTCTATTGTGTTTTCGCCAATTGTACTCAAATGCAATTTTAAATACCGATTTTAAGGGTTCGTATTTTGTGGCAACACTGGCACTTATTGTCAGCATGAAACTGTCTGTCATTTAAATCGATCCAACATTTAAATACCATAATTTCAAGATAAAGTGAATTAAACTAATAAGAATGGTGATAAAATGTGTAGTACTTAGTTGCAAAAATATGTTGTACCCCTTAGATGATACCGAATATCACTCGTAAGTCCGATTTGTTCAATAATGTACCTACCGATGATCCCTTTGGATTATGCACCATATTTTCGATCAGTTCTTCTTTCGATAGGCACATAACACGTTTTCAGTTCGTTTGTTAGTATTGGGTTTAACTTTCTATTAATTTGTAGTTGAATTATCTAATGTAAAATATTTTACATTGTTTTCATAGAGTAACCATGGTAAAGATTTTTTGAAGACTTTCCGTTTTGGGGATTTTTTTACCGCCACTTTATGATAAAAAATATACGATGTAGGTATTTAGTTCAAAGGATTGATATGGAAAAAATATTGTATGTTCAAGTGTGTATGTAGTTTTAAACATATTATTATAATATATTTATTCTTGTCGCCTCCTAGTCCTGTTGCGTCTAGTAGCCTCCGTGGCGCAGTGGGAAACCGCTTGCTTGCGTACCGGGGGTCGCAGGTTCGAATCCTGCGGGGAGCAACAACTTTGTATATTTGTTCCTTACTGGCTAGGACAATGCAGGCTGGTCATCTGATTGTCTGTAAAGTAAGATGATCCATGCGTCGGATAGGCATATAAAATTCGTTCCTGCGCCTGACCTCTCCCCGGTCGTGTTGATCTTTCGTATCACTAAATTGTGAGAGGTAAAAGGAAGAAAGAGTGCACTTGTGGCTACGCAAGCATTTGTGCACTGGCTGATGGCTGATCTTGCGAAAGATTGGCCGCTGTGGTCGTATCGGCGAGAGTACCTATATCATTCTATAAATATACATATAATCACGCCTCTTTCCCGTAGGGGTAGGCAGAGACCACTTCTTTCCACTTGCTACGATCCTTACATACTTGTTTCGCTTCGTCCACTTTCATTATTCCCTTCATACATGCTCTTCGATTTAGGGTACTCTTGACCTGGCCTTTTTTCAAGACGTCCCTGATTTGGTCTTGAAACGTCCGCCTAAGTCTACCCCTTCCAACACTTTCATTCACACCCGCCTTATACACTATTTTCGTCAATCGTTCCTCATTCATTCTCTCGACATGACCAAACTATCTCAGCATACCTCAATTTTTGTCACAACATCTTCTTTCATACCACAACGTTTCCTTATGTCACTATTTCTTAACCTGTCACTATATCTGTCACTATACATACTGTTTTATTTACCCGTGGTCAATATTAATACATTTTTTATATTCTTGTAGATTTCCTAAAGATATTGAGCGAAGGAATATTATGACTATCCATTCGAAAAGAAATTTTATGAAGCTGCAATGATCTGCAGTTGGTCCAATGGAAACCTAAATTTACTGCAAATGCTTTTTCTATCGTCTAATGTGTGGGTTACAAGCTGTTTTAGTTGTTTGCATATAATGGAAATTGCTATTCAATATCTTGTGATTAATTGGAGATCGTTAAACGTACTGAATAAATGATCTTGTAATACAATTTCTTTTTATCATAACTTCATATGCTTTTATTTTCACAACCATTAACTTATTATTTATTTATTACTTGATTGTCTGTAAAGTAAGATGCTCCATGCGTCAGATATATATGTAAAATGTAGGTCCTGCGCCTGGTCTCTCAACGGTCGTGTCGGTTTTTCGTCCCGTCGTATTTTGAGAGGTAAACGGAAGCAACTAGACATATTTAATCGGTTTAAACTTAAAGCTTAAACAAACCAAGTAAGTCGTATGCGACTAAATTAAGATGATGTCCTGATTTTTCATGAAACATCAAGGTTACCCTCTTAGAACGAGAGATCCGACCTCCATGAAAGGGATAGCGTTGACCTCAGGCATGTATTTGGGAGTGTTGCCTCCACTTTGACCCTATATCTTCGTGGATACCACTACTGGTACTTACTCTAACCCCGCGGCTACATCTGCACGCGAATATTCGTGTCGCCCTGTCTCGCGATAAAACTTCGTCTACATTATCGTCCTAGCAAAAGCACGTGGTATTCGGGCGAATATTCATCGGAATCAGTGTTGCCAGATGCATTGAGCGTTTTATAATCTGTATATAAATCTGTACCTACTTATGCCTTATTAACATGAAATCTGTATAAAATATGTATGGACAAAGGAGCTAAAATAAGTGAATTGGATAGGTAGGATTAAATAAAAAAAAAACAGTCAACTGCAAGTTGGACTCGCGCATCCAGGGTTCCAGGGCATACCTTTGATTGGACGTATAGTTATTTTACTATTCGTCTAATAAACTAAACCGGAAAACTCAGTTTGATAGTCGAGGATAAAAAATAATAACGACGTTTGTATTAACCACTAGATGTCCCGCGCAGCTCTGCCCTCGTAATTTTCTAGTGTTTCTTTCATATGAACCTTCTCTTGACAATAACAAACACAAACAAAAAAATAATTAGCGAAATTGGTCTAGCCGTTCAGGCATGTTGCCGTGACCAAAGGAAACAACAGGGGGACAACATTTAAGATAATTTACTACGGAATAAGAAATCTGATAAATGGCAACTCTGCTGCAAATGCAAAGGCGAAGTGTAGCCCTAGCCAGTTCGGCGAAGTTTGTCGCGACAAAATCCTTTGATGCGTGTCAATTTACCGACATCACCGCGAAGCTTTGAGTATTAAACCAACCGGAGAGGCCACTGTCAGGCGTTCCCCTCTGTCAAAGTACGAGAGCACCGGTCATACCCGTTATATAAAACTAGTTGACCCGCGTTCCACGCCATTCAACAAATCCCGGTGCGCGCGGAACGACGTAAGCTAAAAATGCCGAATGCCAGCGCGTTTTCGTGTAAAAAAATATAAGACTTATCTAGTGTACCCAAGGATAACGTTACTTTCCATCTGTAAATATTATTTCGTTTATAAATTGTCAAATAATGCACTAAATTTGCAAAAAACTAAAAAATATTATTAATCAAAAAGTGTTGCCACTAAATCGTACAAAAGCGTAACGAGCGTAATTTTAAAAGTTGAATGTACTGACATTAGTTTAAGACTTCTATTTCACGTAAATGATTGTTAATACCATTTATTTCTGTAGATGCATAATTAATTAATTAAAGATTACTGTTTGAAATTCAGTATCTTTACTTGAATTTTCTACATATTTTTTTACTAAACACTTTAAAAATTATCGATTCTATGAAACTGTATGTTTATGTTTGGGTGTACTTAATTATTATAAGATATTTACGGTCGTCACTTTTATTCCGAATACTTTTATTTATTTTTAAATACATTGGCCACACCGCAGCAAAGTTAGCGCTGGGACAGCTCATAATCAAATATCGATATCGACTATCAGTATGTTATTCTGACTATTTATTAATCAGATATCCAAAAGAGTTTGTGTAGTGTACCGTATGCCGTGTCACTTTTTAGCCGACTTCAAAAAAGGAGGAGGTTTTCAATTCGACTATATATATATTTACATTTACGTATGTTCGCGCATAACTCTGGCAATTATAGACCGATATGAAAAATTATTTTTTGTACGGATAGGCCGATCCCCTGATCGGGTCCCATTAAAAACGATTGCGATTTACGAATAAGTAGGTAGTTCCTAAAAAAACAAGAATGTCGCGTCAGAAAAATTTATAATAACGCCTTAAGGATGAGACTCGTCGTTTTTAAGGAAAAAATGGTCATAACTCTGGCAAATGTCTTTCTTTCACACTGAAAGTGCGCTGCCGGCCGCTGCCATCTTGGTGTGAATTGAGCCTAACTTCAAATATGAACCTATTTCGATTATTCTTTCTTTATTCGAGAAAGTTAACTACTATAATGATTCCATGCAAATTTCATTACGTCCTGATAAATTGTTCCTGAAGAAACATGAATGATGTAAAAAAATGCAAATAAGTATACTCCGTAGGTACGCTAACACCAATTTCAATAATATTAAAATTATTTTATGCATTTTAGTGTTATTGAAGTCGGTTCAATCTTTTTATATATTTTATAAAATGATCATAAATTCTTTGGAATACATCTATACTCCTGCTTTTTGTGGTGTATCTATACTGACATCCAATCCTCTAGATTTGTTAGGTCTCAATTTATCCTCCGACCTTAATTTCGGACGATCCATTGAGTCAAAAGTCAAAATCTCTGCTAAAAAACTTGGTATCTTGAATAAGGTGAGGCGGTATTTCACAAAGGAACAGCAGTTGAATCTTTACAAAGCTCAGGTTCGACCCTGCATGGAGTACTGTTCTCACCTGTGGGATGGCTCTGCCAAATATCAACTTGACTCTTTGGATTTGCTAGACAGACGCGCTCGCAGGATAATTGACGATAATGACCTAACAAATGAAAAACTGCAACAATTGGATCATCGTCACCTAGTTGCATGCTTATCGGTTTTTTACAGATTGTTCCACGGTGAATGCGCTCAAGCACTTTTTGACCTTGTACCACCATCCCCATGGGCGCTGGCAGCAGGGTGCAAGGGGATGCACTTGCACCCTGCTTGTCACGGAAGAATATACATAGAAAAAATACATAAGTACGCTTTTGATTAGCGAAACATACTCAATCAAATACCCGCGTGTTTTGAATTTGACATTACATTTATTTACATCATATACATGTATAATTCTATAGTTTAAGTTAATAGTAAAATGTGTAGATTCAGATGCACCCCCCTGAAAGTAACTCTGGCGGCACTCATGACCATCCCCTTTCTTTTACCGGACTGCCAGGCGGCGGCAGGGTCTCCACCGCTTTAACGTTGACACTCCAACTTGCCGAACTAAGCGTTTCGCTTCTTCTTTCCTCATGCGCACGGCCAAGCTGTGGAATACCCTCCCGGACAACGTTTTCCCTGATAAATATAACTTGGGTGTTTTCAAGTCTAGATTGAACAGGCATCTTATGGGTAAGCGCGGTCCATCCTAGACCACATCTTATCTTCACTTACCATAATGTGAGATTGTGGTCAAGCGCAAGTAAACCTATCGCATCGCTGACGCATCGGCACATGAAAGGAGACACCCGGGCTCTCCAGTGGGATCTGCACCAGAAGCCCGTCAGTACCTTGCCTTTGAGCCCGCCACCGGGGGATGCATTATAGCCCCCCTGGAACCAGACACGGTGTTCACGGGGATAGGGTCCCCGCCGCCGCACAGTGGACGGAAAAACGAGGTTCCCTTTCATAGGATTATTTAAAAATGAAATATTTTATTTGATACTTTCAAGTATACAGTTTTGTCAAGTACATTAAAAAATTGAATAAATGAGTAGTTACCGGTTTTTTTATCGAGTCTATACCATCAAAGAATGACTTTCTATATTTCAAATGTATGAAAATGGAATTAGTTTTCCTCATAACTTTTTTTTTTTCTGTCTAGGATTGTAAAGCTGAAACTTTTAGGTATTGTTGCCGAGCCTATTAAAAAACCGAACTTCCCCGTTCAAAAGATATGAATCAATTAAAAATGCATATTTACTCAATGCATAATTAATGCATTTTATTTATATTTATTTATGATACTCTCTTTTTTTGTGATTTGTTTAGATATTCTTTTTTATTTTAATATTTTTCCTGTATTTGTGTGTCAACCAAGAAAACACAATCCACGTAATTTTGATAGTCAATTTCTTTATTTCTCTAAAATGCAAAACGAAAATTAAACTTTAATTATACAAATTAAACCCAATTATACAAATAAAAAACGTTTATAAAAAAATATTCAACCGCCTTCAAAAAGAATCTTCAAACAAAAATTAACAAACACTAAAAAACGAAAAAAATAATAATTAGAATAATTAGAAAATAATTAGAATTTTTAATTCCAAGGACGAAAATGCGTGACTTTTTCTAACTTATCTTGGTACTTACTGAACTCAAGTCGGTGCCAAGCCAAAAGAATAAGAAGGAATTATATTGAGATGATTGTAATGGCGAAAAACACCAGCAATCCAACTCTCGTTTATGTTGTTATTTAATTGCTTGTTACGAGCCAGTATGCCTCGTCAGCATATACCGAGACCGTGGGACATTTGCCGCGCATCGGACACCGAGCTCATGACGTCACGGCTTCATGAGATGGCTTTCCCTTACCTAAGATCGGTGGGAACAGACGCATAGACTTTAAGGATAGATACTAAGATTATATATATTTTAATAACTATTGTGGAAGATTAAATATACCACTTTATTAATTTAATCAAATATTTTATTGGAGTTCCTGTGTTCGGCGCCCCCAAACACGTAATTTCGTCACATACATCAAACAAACTCAATTTTTCTTGCTTTTGAGTTGGCAAAGATTTTAATTAAATCATTTATTTTTATATCAATTTTGGATTCTATACTTATAATGATGTATTTTTCTAGCTAGGTATGAGTACTTTTAGGTATCGGTATTGTACCTATGTATTGTATTTTAATGTTAACCGACGAGTTCTCGAATGGAAACCACTGTCCACGAACGAACGAACGTACGTAGCTTCGGACGCCCCTCCAGCCCACCGCTGGACCGACAAACAGCTAGTCGGTAGGCGCCTAGGTATTAGTTGGATGAGGATGGTCGAGATCTGCATGCTACCTTACACTTAAAAAATAAAATTGACTTACCTTGATATTTTTTCTCTTATTTATGACGAAGAAATTCTATTTATTCCATGAATTTCCATGCACTTACAATTACAACTTACACTATGGTTACACATATAAATTAATGAATTTCTCCACTAGATCTTCCGTGCTAATTCGGCGGTCGTCGCAAATGAAATGAGCTAACGAATTTAATTACTTAAAAAGAAGAAATCAGATCAATCACTGACCGACACTTGCAAAGGCGCCGCGCGCCGCGCTGTGTATTCAAATAAACTTACACCTAATTGTAGTGATTTTTTAGAGATCATTTCTCTTTAAGTGCGAGTGCCCGGAGAGCTATGTCAAAGGACGCAATTACTCGCCTATGACAGACGCACAGGTGCCGCGCCGCGCACCCATTTCAAATGAATTTACGACTTATACTTTATTGACTTAGAGATCATTTTGCTTCAAGTGCGGGCGACCGGGCGGCATTGTGTCAAAGGTTATATACACTCTCTTTGGATTAGAGCTTTTTCCGCGCACGTCTTGTATGAAATAAAATTGTTATTTGTGTACTAATAAGAGTCATTTTAGCTTGCACACCATGAGCGGTGTGACAAGCGCCGAAAGCGTAATACAAGTAAAAACTAATACCTAACCTGTGGTAAAACAATGATTTTTGTTGATGACTATTTTTTTTTAGTATTTTATTTTGCGCATACGTATTCGTCGTAACAAACATATGAAACTGTGCAATGGCGTTAAGTTCAATGAAATATCTAAATATTCAGCTATATTTCTTGAAGTTTCAGACTTAACCATACTGACTTATCCTAATTAATCGGATTTTGACGACAACCCAAGGTTCTTTTCCTATGATCCTAAATCTAAAAATACCTTACACCTATTTAACTTTCACCAAAAATATTATCGGAACTCATCGACAATAAAATATCGATAGTGTCATGCACTATCCTCGTTTACTTAAAATTGACGTCATCTCGTGTACAGACAGTGTTGTCACTGTGTGTGAATTTACTTGTGTGCGTATAGATTATGTTAGTGTTTGATAATATTGTCGTGTGCCTGCGTAGCGACGTGGCGAAGAATGCATTAGTAGTACACACATCAAAAGTGTCTAGGGATCAACATATATTTTTGCAATAACTTTTCTCCTGATTGATATTAATTAAAATTTTCTTTAAGGATTCATCAAATAAAGTGTTTTCGTTTGTCACAGTAACGATAAACCAAGTCACCTTTGCATTAATAAAGAAATTTGCCATTTTCCTAATAAAGGGATTTTTGACATTTGAACCACTAACACAAAAAGACTGAAATAACAGTTTTCTTTAAAATTTTATTGGGTAACTTAAACAATTAATAATCCGTGTTTCTACCGCGAACACTAACAACACAAGAACATCGGTTTGGCATACTCAAAATGAGTTCATCCAAATCACGCTGTGGAATGGCCGCCCATGTTCATTGCAACAACAAAAAAAGGTCTTCTTGCGACTGGATACCCTCCATATTCGGCAGAGCTCTTCTCTGTAGCATATCCCATGCATGCTCAATCGGGTTCAAGTCTGGCGACTGAGCAGGCCAGGGCAGGACATTGATGTTAGCTGCGGCGAGAGTCTGTCTTACAACTCTTGCAGTGTGCGGTCGTGCATTATCATGCATTAACTGAAATAAGGGACCGATTTGCACTTGTAGAGGAACGATGACGTCTGATACAATCGTCTCAGCATAAATTTGAGCGTTGAGGTTGCCTCTGATCCAAATCAACTCAGTTCTTCCGCCGATCCAAATACCCGCCCATACCATGATGGTTCCACCACTATAAGGATGGACTTCCTGGCAGGATTTTAATCGCTGTTGGCGTCCAGGGGTTCTCCAGTGTCGTATACGTCTTGTATCCGGTCTCATACCAAAACGAGACTCATCAGAAAAGCACACGAAACGCCATTGTTCTTCTGCCCAATTTCTGTGTTCAAGAGCCCATTGATATCGAATCCTACGATTGTGCATTGCTATAGGTGGTACCCGTAGCGGTCTTCGGGAATGAAGGTTCACTTCATGCAAGCGGTTTCTGACTGTTTGGTCGCTAATTAAGTTCCCTGAAGAGTGATGAAGCCTCACGGCTAACATCATGGCAGTTATTGTTGGAGCTCTTCGAGTTAAGATTTGAATATATCGGTCTTGTCTCCGTGTGGTGCAGCGATACCGTCCTCCATGGCGCTCAGCCACGGTACCAGTGCTTCGGTAACGTGTCCAAAGTCGACTGATAACACTCTGACTTGTATTCAGAGCTAAAGCCACAGTACGTTGCCGGGAACCAGCTTCTATCATTCCCACGGCTCTGAGCATTTCTTCCCTGCTTAAATGACGTCGCCGCTCCATAATAACGTTGGTTTTAATCAGTAGTAGGGAAACAGTAGCACTAATAATGTCTTCAATGCGTTGTATGTTTTTATAGGGAAAATATTGACAGCTGATTTTCATCTTTTACTCGAATTTGATTCACAGTTCCTGATTCAAATTATGAAATGCACCAAAAAGGATCCATATAAATTTATAAAATCATAAATTTATTACAAAGCCACATCTCAATCTCAAGAAATCCGCTTAAAAATGCTTGATCCCTAGACACTTTTGATGTGTGTAGATAGTATTTGTGTGAGTTACCTCGTCCCCCGCGCAGAAAGTGACAGACTTTTTCTCATAGCGAATAGTGCGCGTGTCGTCTCCTTTTGGTTTAATACTCAAAGCCGCGAAGGCATTCGTGTTCGCCCGAGTACATCGCGCTAGCACGAATTGTTTGGCCACACTTGTCGCGATAACGCGAATCTTCGCCGAAGCGTGCAGATGTAGCCCCGCCATAAGTTGCAGAATGCAAATACTTTTTTTTTCAGATCCTCTGCTAATCATCATAATAGACTTGGCCAGAGAAACCTAGGTATTTATTTACTTTCATGAAAGCGTAAAATAAATTATGAACAAACAAGGAAAATGAGTACATGTTTCATGGTTAACATTAACAACAGTCAATAAGAAGTGAATGCAGTTATTGTGCAGAACAGGAATATAGTTAAAATACAGGCAGATTGACTGCGTGCGATCCTGAATATTAAGCCGGCCTGTTTCTGGTTAAAAATTCGTTGCAGTGCTGAAGTGTATCTATATATTGTTTTGTGCTGACTGAACATAGGCAGTGAGTAGTGAATTATATCCAGTGACGAATTTAATTAATGGAAGTCCAGTGATTTGCGTGCTTTCAAAGATTAACACAACTTCGTAAAAATGGATGAATTGTCTATTTCCAGTGCTGGTTTATTATTTTTGGTTGCTGCATTTGTTGTTCGCGTGTTATATTTACTATACAAAATATTCACGAGCGACTGTGGTTTGACGAATACGAAAACATTACGCACCATAATGTGCATCGGTTCTGGTGGTCACACAACTGAACTATTGAGGCTTACGAGAAGTTTGAACATGAACAAATATCATCCTCGGTTGTACATCTTAGCAGACAATGATACTACCAGCGAAATGAAGATACAAGAGTTGGAAAAGGGACAAAAACACTATGTACTGAATAGAATACCAAGAAGTAGGAATGTGATGCAATCTTATTGGTCTTCTATCATCAGTACTCTTCATGCCACATTATCTACCATTCCGGTAGTTTATCACTTCAAGCCTGATGTAATATTCTGTAATGGACCCGGAACATGCATTCCTGTATGTGTTGTAGCATTCTTCTTCAGATGCTTTTTCTTGTTAGACTGTAGAATAGTTTTCATTGAAAGTATATGTAGGGTACGCACACTGTCACTAACTGGAAAGATACTCCAATGGTTCGCTGATCTTGTTATTGTACAATGGCCAGAACTCAGGGATGCTTGTTTTAGGGCTAAATACTTTGGTAGATTAACATAAATGTTGTGTTCTAGTGAAAGAAATAAAATAATTTCTTGAAAAAGTGTATAATTATGTGTATAGTTCTAGGGAGATCAGTACCTATACAAATATCTGAAGATTAAGAGTTTTGATTGATCTCGCTCACACATAGAGCAATGCATTGACATCTACAAATTGGCTGATTGATTAAAAAAGTAGTTTTCATGTTTCATTGCTTTAAAATAATGTTGAACACATATTGGCTTCAATATGTTTAAAATTACAATAATGATTAGGTAACAATTACATTACACATAACCATAAATACCACTTAAATGCTTGTCTTTACAATGACAAAGATACAGGTTACAGCTAAATGGTTTTTATGCTCTTTTAAGTTTACATTTGATGCAAAGTTTTATTTTTAATTCAAAAATATTAGTACTAACTAATGTTTAAGTTAATCAATTCTAGCTCGATTTCTAAATATGAATACAACTGCACCTTAACAACCATGTTGAATTTAACATAAATCATTCGGACTTAACAGCTGACATCATAATAAGTTTCAAGGTGACAAATGAATATTTCACTGTAAAAACAACAATTTAGGTAAGTTTGTATACATATTTAAAAAATCTTTTAAAAAAAAATTGAACCGACTTCAATATCACTGAAAAGTATAAAATAATTTAAATATTATTGAAGTTGGTGTTAGCGTACCTGCTGTGTATATTTGGCACCAACTTCAATAATATTTAAATTATTTTATACTTTTCAGTGATATTGAAGTCTGTTAATTTTTTTTTTAAAATGATTTTATTTTAAACATTTTAGTGATATTTTCATATATAAAGATTGAACCACCGAAAACCGTAAAATTATCTAGGTAGGTTATGATCACATTATTGTCTACATAGTTTTACATAATTCATGTTTCTTCAGAAAAAAATATCCGGTCGTAATGAAATTTGCATGGAAACATCATAGTAGTTTACTCTCTCGAACAAAAAAAGAATCATCGAAATCGGTTCATAATTGTCAAAGCAATGGAGAATTTATGGTTTTTACCAGATAAATTCCTCCACATCGTTCATGGTCCTCCAGGAAGTTCTTATCCGGTTGTAATAAAATTCATACAGATTCAATACAGTGGTTTCTTCTTTCGAATAAAAAAATAATCATTGAAATTGGTAAATATTTGCCAGAGTTATGACCATTTTTGTCCGATCGAGCGAGTCCGAGCGACTAAAACGTCATCTATATAGGCTTTCTTGCAACTCTCAGTGCGCAGTCACCATTCTTGTTTTTTTAGGAACTACTTATTACTAAGCAATAATTTTTTTATGGGACCCAATCAATGGATTGAAGAATGGATGGAAGATAGATTTTTTCAAATCGGTTAATAATTGCCAGAGTTATGCGCGAACAAACATAAAAAAAAAAAAAAATATATATATACAGACGAATTGAGAACCTCCTCCTTTTTTGAAGTCGGTTAAAAACAATGTAATGTAATATTCCAGCTATCCTTACTAGTAGTGGACATTTGAAAATGCATTTAGTTATTTAGTAAAATGATAAAAAGAGTTGAACTTTGTATAGGCAGAGCAGAGATCTGCTGTATTTTGGTTGGAGACGTTTTATTGCTGTTGGTAACAAATGTTGGAAAAAATAAATTTGTTTTGTTATTCCTATGTATGCTGTCACAAGCACATTAACAATTTACAAACAAAATCGTTTAAAACTACCTTAAATGTGCGCCCAAAAGTGCTCACACATATTTTGGCATGCTTACACGGGCTGACTTGTGCAAGCAATTATCGGCCTAAGGTGATAGATACATCATCCCTTTAGTCAGAAAACTAAAAAAATCCTCAGGAAGCAATGGTTTGATAATTTTGACTAGTCAGTAAATTGAAGATTATCAGACCTATCTATAGTCTCCCACTTTTAGCCAACACAATGATTTTTTTAAGCGGTCATTTTTAGATAAAGCAATAATTCGTTATTTAATAAATTACATTTTACTTGTTTTTGATAGCTCCCGCTAGGGGCGCTGTTGTGAAATTGAGAAAAGCTGTAAGTTTGATCATTTTCGTTAACTAGAAATAAATGTACCTAAATATCCCCTCTGCCTTCAAGTGGTACGGACAAGCAGAATAGACCTGTCGACTTGCTGTAAAATTACGCAATAGAGCTTTATGTAGTAATGTTAACCTATAATCTTTTTCCATTAAATATAATAATCATCTGCGCGCGGGCATTTTTGAATAAAAATCGTTTGTAGGTATACATAACTCTTGTGACTTTGAGTACTTATCACTAATATTGACTGCTAATAAAATCACAAACGGCACGTTTTCATAAAAGAACTATTTTACACATAGATAAATATTTACGCGACCTTGAAAATACGCGCCGCTAACTTTTAAGTACCTACTTTTTTCCCCAGTTCAAATATCCCTGACCGAAATAAATGACCTTATTAAATACTGTAGCTACAAAAGATGACAAACTATTTGCCTTCAGTAAATAAGTGTAAATGATACTACGCTCCAATTCGGCAGATAAAACTGCGAATTTTGATTATGTTCTCTACTAATATTCAGATTACTAAATAATTTCCTTAACAAAGTTACTAAAGTGTTGAATTAGTAGTGCTTGCTCTTCTATTATAAAAATAATGGATTCCATCAATTAAGAATAATATAGTCAATAGCAGTACCTAAGTAGCAATTACAGAACAAAGTATCAAATAAAAAACGAAAATTTGTGTCTGCTGCCACTACCACCAAGAAGGTGGCCGTGAACTGAATTTAAAAAGTGTAATAATAATACAGTCAAAGCTAACCAGCTATGTTGTACATTTATAAATTATTGGTATCCCTTCCTCAGTGATAGTTAGTTAATCAACAGATTAACCAGCCAAATATTGCCACCATTTTTCAATGTAGATTTTTATACAAACGCCAGACGTGATCTTTGATACCTTGTTGGTTCTCTGACTGTATAATGTATTACTCTTTTTATTTCTTATTTGACCAACCTACACTAAAACAGTATAAACAAATACTTTTGCATACAAAACCATATTTGTTCATTTATGTAACATATCAACGAAAACTAGGTTTAATACATAGTCTCTATTTGTAACAAACAAATACCTAGAATGTGCATGATCAATTTGTTACGATTTGATTTCGTAGTTTAACTATGATAGTCTGCAAAATTAAAAATCTTTGGCAGTATTTTGTTACATTTCAATATCCATGCTATGACAGAGTTCAGATCAAAATTTTCATCAGGCTATAATTTAATAATTCAGTTTATCAGTCTTCATAACACATTTTGTAGAACACAAGTCTGGCATAACTTGTTGAAAGAAACGAAAAGAGTATAGTGGAGTTGACACATGACTTTCTCCCTAGTTTATTGAAGAATACCTACAATTTACTCAAATTAAAAGTCTAAAGAAAAATATTGTTGCATTTTTTTTGGATTAGACACACCTTAATATTAAAGTACTACTAAGTCAGTGTCTTTATCACACTACTAGAATAATCACATGTTACTGCCAGATACTATGACTAAATAATACTACATGTAATTGACAAACACAGAGTTAATTTAAAAATACTTATTAGCTCTTTGAAGCAGCTCACTTGTAAAAATTATTACAATTTTTTTATCTTTTAATTTTTCAATTTCGTCATAACATGATATCACCAAAAATATTGACAGTGAAATTAGACTTTAGACAAAAACTTTCAGCCTGATGAGATAGTCAAAATTGATTCTGAAAATCAAGTACAGGCTTTCACAACAAGCATATATCAGCCCATTGTGATATTTGTTTAACCCTTTCTTTTGCATCTACTTTGAAATATTGCTATTCAAAGCAACTGATTACAAAATTATAATTTTTGTACAGTAGTCAAAATTTATGAATAGCCAAAAGTGGTAAAACATTTTTTTTAGAATGATTTAGAGAAGCTGCCTCTGCCTGCCTGCAAAAAGTTATTCGTATTTTAAATTAACCCTGTACATAGTATGTCGAACAGATCTAAACCCACCTTGATAAACCAGTCGATTATGCACCATAGAAACTGGCAGTGACACAAGATACACAAGCCACAAGTTTTTCTCTTACACTAGACATTAAATATACCCTTTACATTGATATAATAACAATATTGCTAACAAATCAATATTTAGGCACATTCGAGAATACTATATGAATAGTAAGTGACTATATATCTAAAATATAAGTACAAAAGGAAGAGTTAAGTTTTTCTTATGTGACTAAGTTATAAACAAATAACCATAAGTTCAGTATTTTTTTTTTCAGGGCTTACTATTATCCAAGTTGGTACTTGATGTCTGGTTGCTTGTTTCGTGTTTGGTATTGTCTTCATTTTTGTTTTCCACCTGCAGTTTATCATCACCAATAAGGTACATAGCTTCATCATAAGTAGGAGGTGGCGGTTCAGAACTGGACGGTTGCGGCTTACTAGTAGTAGCATTTGCTATTAAGGCATCATAAGACGGTGGCAAGGTTGCACTAGATGCAGTGCGAGGAACCTGACCGCTGTAAGCTTGTTCTGCTTGTACTGCAGCCATATCCTGCAAAAAGAAACATAATACACAACGTCACTGTTATGTTAACTTTTATACCCATATTAAAATCTCTAGGTCACTCTTTCAAGGAAAACATTTATGAGTAATTCTTATTGTATCTATTTGTAGAAAGCATTTTTAGTAAACCCATTCCGATGTACTCAGTGACCTGCCACTGCAGTAATACTGAGGAGGAAATGACTATAGCAATACCAAAATGCAATAATGCTCATGAGTTAGAAATGACACTTCTATAGTATCATAATATACTAGTGTTTCTGTGGGTATTGTTGAGGGTCAAATCTGGCCAAAAATATAACATTCTGAACATATTTCTCCTTTTGGATTTCATCATAACAATAGAATCAAAATGAAACACAAATTAGATAGGAGTTTCTATGAAGATAGTACCAATTTATCTTTCAATAAACATAAATAATTCATTTACTTTCACAATTCAACTTTTACATTTAATAATAATTAACTATATTGCACACTAGATTTCTTAAATGTCAACTGGTTGCATTATGTTGTTGATATTTATAAACTGTATATGGACATTTTTATGTTTCACTATATTAGAACATAAATTAAGAATTCATATTTTACAAATGAGACAATGAACTTATTTATTTTTGATAGTTATTAATTGATTTGGTAATAATTAATTCCACCTATGTACATTTATTTCCTGCATGTACATAAATCATTAAATAAATAAATACAAAATTAATAACTGCATAAATTATGTGTTTGTACTACACAGAATTGTTTTATGGAATTATTATAACTTACTTATAAAATTTACCCATAATGGTAACGATTTGATAGATCATGTAACTAACACTCCTAGAGAGCAATATCCCTGCCACCAGCTGCACTGCATGGTCATTACCCAAGGCAGTGAAGACAATATTGATAATGATGTGTAGACAGAATGAACTATACATAACATCTGAGGTGCAGACATGTTTATGTTCGACCAGATTTGTAAAGGAGAAGCTTATCAATTCAATATATATAAAAACCAGCTGACCTGCAGCTCTGCTTGCGCTTTTTACATATCACCTAGCAGCATGAAATATAATTTTACAAAAATTGGTTGTTTTTAAAAGATTTTCTTATATACAAAATAATTATATAATTTTTCCCTGCATTACTGTGCCAATCCAACTGCTTGTGAAGCCTACTAAGTTTTGTTACAAAATAACATCATAGTGTAAAACAAAATAAGTGTCTTCTTCCCAGACATTCAAATTTTAAGTTAATGCCAACAAGATTAGGTATGTAGTTGCTTACATAAACCAGTTCTATACATTTGTTTATGTTTTCTCTCAATGATAATAGGTATTCTTTATTTTAAAAACACTCACCCTGATGATTGCTCTCTGATGCAGGAGCATTTGTATAACGCTCTTTCTTCGTAAATATAACATGCTTTTCACTGCAACCATCATACCAGAGCATATAAAAATCGGGCCTACTAGCCACATGTGCCCCAAATTACTTAGAATATAACCATCGGCATCACCCAAGGCTAATACTGTAATAACAGTGCCGACGGAGAATAAAACCATCGAAAGTACAAAATAGGAATAGCTTGTACAGTCGCATCGACCAAATCTCTGATCCTCGTCAAAGTCGTAATCTCGTCGCCTCAAACGATGTAAACGTTGTCGAATGAAAGGGCTATCGAAGACGGTAGCCATTTTTTAATTCTAAAGGCACACTGTTCACATCAACAACATATTATTATCTCGAGTATAAATTTACCGGAAGTAATAACGTGTAAAATCACAACCTTTAGGAGAAGAGAAAGTACGTGAAAATTAATTGTTGTAAACTCTAGCAAAAACAATTTGCGCCTGCCGCAATCTTAACTTAACCCACAGAGAATGTAAATTAAATTTACATCAATGAGAAAGAATGTCATCCATGTCCTGTTATGTCAAAATTGTCAAATCAAACACATAAAGCCGGGAACATACTATGCTACTAACGTTATGGTGGTCTCAGCTCAGTAGCGTATAGTATATTGTAATGTTATGTTTGCTCGTGGGATCTATGTATAGTAGACCCTAAATCTGTAGCCCCAAGTACTCAGCCAAAGAACGACCACCACCACGACCATGAAGATATAGGGTCAAAGTGGAGAGAACACTCCCAAATACATGACTGAGGTCAACGCTATCCCTTTCATTGAGGTCGAATCTCCCTTTCTAAGAGGGTAACCTTGATGTTTCATGAAAAATCAGGACATCTTTTTAACTTCGTCGCTTAATACGACTTACTTGGCTTGTTTAAGCTTTAAGTTTAAACCGATTAAATATGTCTAGTTGCTTCCGTTTACCTCTCAAAATACGATGGGACGAAAAACCGACACGACCGTTGAGAGACCAGGCGCAGGACCAACATTTTACATACCTATCTGACGCATGGAGCATCTTATCTTACTTGTAAAGTAACGACGATCAAACGTAAAGACAATCAAGTAATAAATAAATAATAAGTTAATGGTTGTGAAAATAAAAGCATAGGAAGTTATGATAAAAAGAAATTGTATTACAACATCATTTATTCAGTACGTTTAACGATTTCCGATTAATCACAAGATATTTCCATTGGACCAACTGCAGATCATTGCAGCTTCATAAAATTTCTTTTCAAATGGGACAATGAATAGTCATAATATTCCTTCGCTCAATATCTTTAGGAAATCTACAAGAAAATAAAAAAAATATTAATATTGACCACGGGTAAATAAAACAGTATGTATACTCGAATTCAAGTATTCCTTCGTAAAAAGTAAATAAACATGGCGGTATTGCAACCATCGACAATATTAGGGAGGTGACGCCTCATGAACGAGTGAATCTGACCACATCATAGATGTATGATAAATCCCTTAGAGGAGATACCACTGGAGAGAGCATGATGCGCTAACCCCTCTGCCAAATTTTGTTCATATGTTCAGGTCATTCTTTGTTTGTGTGCGTATCTTTTTGAATGTGTTGCGAGTTTATTATAGTGTGGATATGCGTGAAATTGTATCTGTGTGTGTTTACTTCGCCTCCCGCACCCCGCAAAAGTGCCACGAAAAATTTGTTCGGGGAATAGACGCGATACTGGCTCTATTCTAATTACTCTGAGGATAAATCCATTACAGTATCGATATTTATGTCAACAACGGTAGGATTAAAAAGAATACATTATTACTGTGAATTATTTTTATTGATAATTTCACCTTTATTTAAACAAATAACAACTCGAAACCCTTTAATTCAAAATAATTAGCAAATGCGTCAGTATTAAAATGTTAATTTGAGTGTACAACAATTTTACTTATTCTCTAGAAGATTGAATATAATAGGTCAAAGGGTAGCATTTGGGATTTTTGCGAACCATTTTGTAACTTCCATCTTTTTGGCCACAAGCTGCAAACTAACTCTGATGGAAATGCGTGCGTAAAAATATAAAAGTTTATATCTCTTAAATCAATTTTTATGAAAACATAAAACTAGAGATTTTTAAGACATTTATTCTGAGGAATAAGCAAATTCTGAGCTGGAGCTCGTCCCGGTTGCATTTATGATAAATCGCGGTGTTTCACTTGCTGCATCTATTATGCCATCCAATTTTAACATTTTGTCTTCCTCCTTCTGCACATGTTCTATACATTTTTTCCATGCATTTGCTCCAATTAATGCCAAAGCATCGCGAAGTAACGTTTTCACCTCAGCCATTTTGAATGTTTTATTGTTTCTTCCCACGTATGATTTAATTTGAGCCCAAATCAATTCAGTTGGATTGAGTTCACAGTGATAGGGTGGTAGCCGCAAAACAGTTACATTTTTCTTAGCCGCCATGTTATCTACTACTTTTTCTTGAAAATTCAATTTGTCAAATTTTAATAATAATTAAATAATAAATAAATAAAATATTTATTGAATTAAAACAATTACATAGCACTCATAGCTTATCAATTAATACACTATGTAGAAGGTCTTAAATAGTAGACAGACTCCTCTCCCCGCGCGGGGCTCCGTCCCAGAACTAGGAACAAACCTGTAAGTCAGGTAACGGGGCAGCCGCACAAGAAAAAGAGGCCAGCCCAGCAACGTTCAGGATGTTAACAGTATTTTAAAGACTATTGTAAGCTAAGTCGTGCATAAAATGTAAATAGATTCCCAAACAAGTAAAATTGTTTTTTTGAGAATCTAAAAGTATGGTTAGAGATACAGTAAAGGTACGTTAGACATTAAGTAATAATAACATTCTTATTAAAGTTAGGTTGTACCTGCTGCATGTGTGCGTCAGCGCGCGCGCGCGCGTGTGTGTGTGTGTGTGTGTGTGCGTGGGTGCTCGTGTAGTTGAGAGAATGTGTATGTTTAGGTGTGTGTGTATAAGTAAATTGAAGCTAGTAATTAAAAATTATGAATGTGTGTTGTATATTAGCTAATGTTATGAAATGTTTCCAATTGATTTTAATTAATTAAATCTTCCGTTTTCTTATAATCCAGTGTTTTGAGCCAATCATTGACCTTACGTTTACATGTATGTCTTACATTGGGATAAATATGTAGAATTTTATTAATTTTATTATACAATATACCACTAAGGACAGGAAAGTGACGTTTTGAGAAACTTGTTCTGTGTGACACGGATGGGCAAACAATATCAGAGCGACGTTTAGTTTTGTATATAGATGGATCGAATGATAGGGAAGAGTGTTTCCTCAATACAACTGAAAGTATGAAAAGTTGTCTCACTGTTAAGACGGAGGATTGGGAGTATAGTAGGGATGTAGAAAATCGAAAGGGTTTCCTCTGTATTACTTTTAATACCGCACGTTGAGCCCTCTCTAGTTGCAACATTATTGTTTTGGATGATCCGCCCCAGACACCAATGCAATAGGATAGAATCGATTGGCACAGGGCATTATATACCATCATAAGGGTTTCAAGTTCGGTGACATTTCTTAAAGTTTTAAATATATAAATTAGTTTCCTGACTCGAGATGTTAATGATTTAATATGAATTTTCCAATTTAATTTTTCATCTATCTGTACGCCCAGGTATTTTACGTGGGTCACCCTTGGTACAGCAATGCACGAGCAGCTTGCGGAAGGAGAAGAACATGTATGAGCTTTGATGTTGAAGTCAGAAGAAGGGAGCGCAGAGTGTTTTAAAGCAAAAGGAAGAAAATTAGTTTTTTGTAAATTAAGAGTTAGCAGGTTGGAAGAGAACCAGGACATAACCAACGTGAGAGCAAACTCGGCACTATTCTTGAGCTGAGAATTGAGCTTTTATTTCGTTTTCTTCATACGAAATGTTTTTATTTCGTAACCATGCTTTAATATCTGCTTTTTTCCAACTCATATTTGGCACACGTTCTATGTTTCGTGAGTGGTAAGGCGCATTATCCATCACTATAACAGAACCCGGTTAATTTTTTTCTAAAATTTTGCCAAACCTGGAACGAAAGAAGAATCTAAGTTAATGTCATTTAATTAACAAAATATTCCTTATTTATTTCCGTGTTGTATTGAATACTATGACAGTAAGCTAATCCACAAGACCGTCCACACCGGTGTTCATTAGGAAATCGGTTCACCGTGGTTCATTAAGAAATACAAATATATTTTAAAATGGCAGCGAAGAATTTGATGTTATCCTAAAACTGCAAAATACTAAACAATTTTCAAAATTATGAGCATCCATTTCCCCATGGTAGTCGCCATCAGATTTTTTAGCTTCAAATATCCATTCGCCTCCTTCCAAAAATCCATCTTCACTGCCTACGTGGGTTATTAGTCGTTTTCCTTTATTTGGATTTTTGAGACCCGTCGAGAGGCCTCTGAGGAATGCTTGACGATTGCACTCAATTGAGTTGTCAACCCAAACGTAGTCTACTGTATGACCTGAAAGAAATGTGTTATTAATAGGATAAAATATCAAAAATAATATAACTACTTTTAGAAAAAATTAAAAATTACTTCAAAGAAAATTATCTAAAAGCATTAAATAAACGAAAATATATTGAAGTTAGTGCTAAGCATGTTAAATTATACAATTATGTATAACTTTATTAAGGCATTCATGACTCATAGAAATAAATACAACAAAAATATTACAAACACAGTGTAAACATTATATAACGGCACTGAAGGGACTGTGCATTTTATGGCGTTATAAAGAGTTGTCGTTAAATGTAGAACGAGAAAAATCTGAATTATAAAAAGAAAAAGTTTATTCAGACTAGTGTCTACATATTCACTAGTTATGTACATAAAAAAACCCACGCAGAAAAACCATGTTTACCTGCAGTTTGTGAACAGTTTGAGCTTGTGGCAACTAAGAATATGATAAGGTATACATAATCTATGACTCCTGCATAATAGTCATGGTCAACAATAGTCTACACGTGCAAGCAATCCGAATTTGTAAACAAAAGAACGAATTACTTAGAAATTTCGGTATTCATGATGCCGACAGTCAAGTTTATTACGGGCAACGATAATAAAGCGACAAAAGAACGTGCACAGCTGCGCGTTTTTACTAATTTTGGCAACTTAAAAGGTAATTAAAAGGTAATAAATAAAGACGTTTCGAATGCTTTGCAGCACCCATGACCACCCATGTCCGCCCGTGACTATGGGTGCTGCAAAGCATTCGTAACGTCGGGAAGATTGAAATAAATCGCGACATAATCCATAAGAATAGATTAATTACAATGTCTAGTATTCGCGTAAATAAAAGACAACATTAACTTAAAAGGCCCTTTTCATTAATTGTTGTCGTTATTGAGAGTGGGTGTAATGCTATATGGAGTGTATCATTGTATGGAAGGCAAGCTAAAAAAAATTAAAGCTAAGTAACTTCGACGCTTTACGGAGTTAGTCGTTAACTCGAGTGACGTTACATGGAGTTTACACTGCACTATTAAACCTCATCATGACATACAAACAACTAACCTTCATTGACCCATGTTTCATCGGTATAGTAATTTTTTTTGTTTTGGTTTTTATAATCCTTTATTTTTAGCAAATATGTCCGCCTCCATACCATCAAATCTGGTCTGTCAATAATTAAAATGCTTTTTCGTTCTCTTTTCGAGTACGTGAAATTCATACTCTTTAAAAGTCTATAAAAGGTGGTTTGAGAGAATGAAGGAAGATCTTCATCACTGTTAACTTCCACCAATACTTTTTTACAGTCGGAATTTCGTTGCTAAAGTAAAATTGGTGAACTTTTCTTCTAATGGCGCTAATTGTAAAATCGTCCAAGGTTTTTAGTGAAGAACAGTGATTTCCTTTCTTTTTGTGTTGAGGTGAAACTACATTTCCTGTTATTTTGTATTCATGTACAATTCTCTCCACAGTTCTTTTAAAAATGCCCATTACTTCCGCAGTAGCCTGCGAAACCTCCGACTTATACGGATATGTGGATACAAATTTATAAATATTGATTGCAATATTTTTTTCGTTGGAAGTTAACTGTGTAGGTCTTGGCCTTTTTTTCATGGGATTACTCAAAATTATCGGGGAGTTACGTCTCTTCCTTTTTGACGATGTAGGTTCAGATAGCCCAGGACGAGGTTCGCTCATCTTCAAGCACTAAAAACACATTTAGTGATTACTTATAATTCTTGTAATAAAGTCACCCATTTTATTTTGTTCTCACGGGAAAAAAGTTTAAAAGGTACCTGGTACCTGTGGGGACGTGGGGTGATAGGGGTCGCAACCCCGCCGGAGTCATTACCATACTCTATGGGCGTCTTAGGGCCCACACCCTGAACGTGCAGAGACTCTGAAGATTATCACCAATTGAGCTCAACCCACTGGATGGTTCAACAGAGTGAAATCTATATACATTTTGTCAAGCCATCCAGTGTGTGGAGCGAACTGATTTATAATGGGTTTTAACCCACTCGTGAGTTCCACCCGGGTAATTAAACCCATTTATATTTTGGACTCAAACGAAATAAATGGATTTATTGACTTGTTGTAATTACTAATAAAAAGTATTGACATAATTTATAAATTAAATATTCAAGCTTATAAAATAATGCTCATTGAAACAAATGAGTGCACGACAGTGCAAATGTATAATAGCTTTGGAGACTTAATCGTCAACACTTAGTAAAACTACATGTAAAAAAAATGGATGGAAAAAAGAACCTGTAGTCAGTGGCGTGCACAGAGGGTAGGCAAAAAAAAGGAATTCGGCTTGTTTCACCTATTTTAAGTATGTTATTATACCATTTCAAATATCCATATGCAAGCAAATACTATAGACATATTAATTTGCATTTGAGAACATTAAAAACTTTATTCAGCGGCTCCATACTGACAAAAATACTTTGCCTACCCTAGGATTTCTCTAAACAGTCTTAATTTAAAAAAATCTTAGTTTGGGCATGAATTAACGTAATTTTTTTAAATGTAAATGGATATGTTGGTAATATTGGTTATTTTAAGGATATTTGTGCTGGAGCACGAACAAATAGCATAAAGAATAAACAACTCGTAGATATTTTTGCCTGCTTTCAGTGCACGCCACTGCCTGTAGTGCATGTATGTGAATTGATTTTTTTTAAACGATGTTGTATATTTCTATTGATAAATGTATTTTTTTTACTTTATCATAATTTTTTTTTTCAATTTACTTAAATTACTTTCAACTAAAATAATCTTATAAAATCTTACCTTATATACACACAAACACTTCAATTGAAATCTAATCGAGAGTATCAAAATCCTTAGATCGTAGCAATAAGTCGTCAGTCCAATCGAAAACACGGTCCAAATCACAAAGCAAACACAAAACCAAAAATCGAAAGCAAAGTCGTTAAAGAAAAGACACCAGAGAGCATTCAGTACGTACGACATCGATACGAAGCGACGAATGAATGACTATGAATAACACAATGAGGGTGTTCAAAAATGACGTGCACCAGGTGGCAGCACTAAGGCGTAAGTCCCGGAACCTGTCAAACCGCATACATTTTCATATTCGGCACTCAATTTTATTGATATTTATTTAAATAAATAATTAAATACGTAATATAAAATCTTATCTTACAATCAACTTAATATAATCCGTGTAGACGTGGGCAGAGTAGCGATTTACTTTGAAATAGGGACGGCGGACCTACTGTTTATGTTGAATCTACCTCAGTTTAGTCTGAGTTTAATATAATACTTTTTATTTTATAAAATGATTGGTTGTGGATCAATTTCAAATCATTCAAAATCGAGATTTAGATCTTTAAATATTGGACATCACTAATTTCCATAGACAAAGTATGTGTTCTATATATTGACATATTTTATCTGTGGCATTCTCATGTCAAAAATATTTTATTTATTCGTATATCTTAAGATTTTAATTATATTTTCAGTAGTTTAACTAGTTTTCTGAATCAGTTGGATGTTTACGTGTGTGTGGTGATAAATGGAAAGTTTTCATCTTGTATTGGTGAAGAAATTTAGGTTTGTTTTGAAGTACCCGGTTTGATTACAAAAAATGACTTTATATCTGGTTTTGGTGACAGGTTAAGAAATAGTGACATAAGGAAACGTTGTGGTATGAAAGAAGATGTTGTGACAAAAATTGAGGTATGCTGAGATGGTTTGGCCATGTCGAGAGAATGAATGAGGAACGATTGACGAAAATAGTGTATAAGGCGAGTGTGAATGAAAGTGTTGGAAGGGGTAGACTTAGGCGGACGTTTCAAGACCAAATCAGGGACGTCTTGAAAAAAGGCCAGGTCAAGAGTACCCTAAACCGAAGAGCATGTATGAAGGGAATAATGAAAGTGGACGAAGCGAAACAAGTATGTAAGGATCGTAGCAAGTGGAAAGAAGTGGTCTCTGCCTACCCCTACGGGAAAGAGGCGTGATTATATGTATATTTATAGAATGATATAGGTACTCTCGCCGATACGACCACAGCGGCCAATCTTTCGCAAGATCAGCCATCAGCCAGTGCACAAATGCTTGCGTAGCCACAAGTGCACTCTTTCTTCCTTTTCCTATCACAATTTAGTGATACGAAAGATCAACACGACCGGGGAGAGGTCAAGCGCAGGACCGACTTTTTATATGCCTATCCTACTCATGGATCATCTTACTTTACAGAAATCAGATGACCAGCCTCCATTGTCCTAGCCAGTAAGGAACAAATATACAAAGTTGTTGCTCCCGCAGGATTCGAACCTGCGACCCCCGGTATGCAAGCAAGCGGTTTCCCACTGCGCCACGGAGGCTACTAGACGCGACAGGACTAGGAGGCGACAAGAATAAATATGATTTTATTAATATGTTTAAAACTATATACACACTTGAACAAACAATATTTTTTCCATATCAATCCTTTGAACTAAATACCTACATTGTATATTTTTTATCATAAAGTGGCGGTAAAAAATCCCCAAAACGGAAAGTCTTCAAAAAATCTTTACCATGGTTACTCTATGAAAACAATGTAAAATATTTTAAATTAGATAATTCAACTATAAATTAATAGAACGTTAAACCCAATACTAACAAACGAACTGAAAACGTGTTATGTGCCTATCGAAAGAAGAACTGATCGAAAATATGGTGCATAGGGATCATCGGTAGGTACATTATTGAACAAATCGGACTTACGAGTGACATTCGGTATCATCTAAGGGGTACAACCTTAGAGGAAGAAAGCAATAGAGGGCTGGACACTTTCTTTCTCATTCACGCAAGAAAAGAATGTGTTTATGTAGGTTACGTGTGATAGAAAGAAACAGTGTATATGATTTTTTGTCCCTCAGCATGTGTTTGATTTTTCCGCGCCGTGGGTGCGAAACAAATTTGACGTTTGCTCCCACTTTGCTCCGTGACAATTTTATCGTGGTTTTAATATTAAATAAATAACTTAAAATTCAATAAAAAACTAACTGTGACATTACTGTGTGTTGTGGAAATCCTATAAGAATCGTGCAGTGCAGTATTATAGGCTGTAAAAGTGACAGTGAACGTAAAATTAGTGGAGTATCGTTTCACAGGTAAACGTGAATTATTATGGCCAATTTAGAAATTATATTTAGAAACTAATACATGTAAACGACTTATTTAGATCTTATTGCTCTAAATTAGTTACTATTTTACTTGAAAGTTACGTGTAAGATCGATAAATTCTTGTTTTTCATCCATAACCTAAAATTTTCAGTTTATTGATCGCCATTATCAGTGTTGCCAGTGTATAAAAGAGAGACTACCATAAATAAGTGGTAAATTATTATTAAGTGCATCATACACGATCCACGTCGTAGACAGAATATAATACAGACATATACCAAGCGTGCCGCCGATAAGGACAGAAAAATAAGTACATACTAAATTTAGAGTTGCCACGTAAGGGAAATTTTACCCTTTGTGTAAAGCAAATACGGAGATTGCTGTAAATTATATTTTCTTTCCTAACCAAAAACCACTTTTTTGACACAACATTTACTTTTCTTACATTATATCGTCTTAATCTATGACAGTCTGCAAAAAGTACGAAAGTGATTGTTATAATAATGTCCTCCTAGCCGAAACGACCACAGCGGCCAATCTTTCACAAGATCAGCCATGTACGCAGGAGATATTATAGTGCACAAGTGCTTGCGTAGACACAAGTGTACTCTCTCTTCCTTTATATAATAGGTACCTCCCATAATCCGATGGGACGGAAGACAGACACGACTGGGGAGAAGTTAAGACTTTTACATGCCCATCCGACGCATGTGTGGCGTATCTCGGATCACGGTTTCGGAACGCCAAAGGGGCTGTCAAAAAGATGACAGCGCGCTAGTATCTATGGCAGAGACATGTTTTAATTATTACGATTACTCCACTGTATTATAAGTTGTTCTCTCTCAATTTGATTCTAAGTGTTTATTACCAAAGCTCGGTGTTTTAATTTGACGGACAGGAGTCGGGCATACGTCCTATCGCAAATCCCGACACATGGATCATCTTACTTTACAGACAATCAGGTCATCGGCCTGCATTGTCCTAGCCAGTAAGGAACAACTACTCAAATTTGTTGCCCTTCGCAGGATTCGAACCAACGACGGAGGCTACAAAGTGAATTTACACTTAGTATCATATATGCTGTAGCTAGGGTCTATTCCACATTGTTCACCTGGGTGATATCACGTGGTGATTAAAGTGGCTAAGAGCTGTAGATAATTATTAGCCTCATACAAAAAAGTTAAGAGATAAAAACAATAATATGCTATTTCCCAGAGAGGTAGGCAAAAATTGGCTTTCTTATAGCTTAAGGCTTAAGTTTTAGTAAATTTCTCCAATATACAAATCTATAGTACTAGTATCTTGGGACAATCTACGCTTGACCAATGACCACCTGATCTCAATCTACGCAGATCCTTTAGTAAGGTAACCAGATAAATGATTACAAATACTTGTAAACTGTATAAATACATATTTAAATAGATAAATAACACCCAGACAATTGTTCGGAATCCTTCGGAATCGAACCCATGTCCTATTGGGCAGCGGCCAGGTCCCTCAGATCGTCGAACAGCCGTACATCGCCACCGTCCGCGGCATGTACTGCTCGACCCACCCGACACGATGTCCGTCCTCCTGGACCATGACACAACACCAACACCGACAACGATGTCAAGAGTCGTAAACACATCAACACACAGACACCGGTCTCGCCGGCGAGGCCGAAGGGATCCGTACACATGCGACCTCGACATGCATTCCCTCGCTGAGTTTCTTGCCGGTTCTTCTCAGCGGGGGCGCGTTGTGAACCGGTGGTAAACTCATTTTCTCTAAGCGGCAGCCCAAGCCGAGGCCGTGCCTCCCTGAGGTGCCCTTGTGCTAGTCGCTACCCAAACCCTCTCGCCCTCTTGTCCGGTGAAACAGTACTATTCCTACAAAAAAAGAAAGTGATGATCAATAAAGCAAAGTGACTATCAAGCTTCAGTTGTCCACCAAACTTTGATGTCTACTGAAAGTGTGTTTGGTATTTATTCGTGATTCAAGTTAGGCAATGCCAAATGAATCATTTGATAGTTATTTAATAGTCACTTTGCTTTATTGATCATCACTTTAGTTGTCAAACGAGATAGGTACATAATAGGAGGGCAAATGAAACAAACTATTCAACGTCGGTACTATTTATTTATAATTCAGACAAATTTACCAATAAATTGTAACCAACAACATACATACATAATTATATTTAAACAACATGCATATAGTAAAAGATTGTGCCTATAAATAACGAATGAATACGTCCTGCGCAGCCTTGGACGAATTACTTGAGCGCTTACGTTATTTCTGAATATTTAAGCATTTGGGAATAACTTTTAGCAACCTAATTAATTCTTTTTGTTGCTGCTATCCACAGTATACAAATATCCATATTTTCAGGAAATCATAAAAATAAATTCGGGAAATCTGAGAAATTCTTCGATGCACCCAGCATGTGGGATCGTGTATGATGCACTTAATAATAATTTACCACTTATTTATGGTAGTTTCTCTTTTATACACTGGCAACACTGATAATGGCGATCAATAAACTGAAAATTTTAGGTTATGGATGAAAAACAAGAATTTATCGATCTTACACGTAACTTTCAAGTAAAATAATAACTAATTTAGAGCAATAAGATCTAAATAAGTCGTTTACATGTATTAGTTTCTAAATGTAATCTCTAAATTGGCCATAATAATTCACGTTTACCTGTGAAACGATACTCCACTAATTTTACGTTCACTGTCACTTTTACAGCCTATAATATTGCACTGCACGATTCTTATAGGATTTCCACAACACACAGTAATGTCACAGTTAGTTTTTTATTGAATTTTAAGTTATTTATTTAATATTAAAACCACGATAAAATTGTCACGGAGCAAAGTGGGAGCAAACGTCAAATTTGTTTCGCACCCACGGCGCGGAAAAATCGAACACATGCTGAGGGACAAAAAATCATATACACTGTTTCTTTCTATCACACGTAACCTACATAAACGCATTCTTTTCTTGCGTGAATGAGAAAGAAAGTGTCCAGCCCTCTATTGTTTTCTTCCTCTAAGATCCACGTGCTGGGTGCATCGAAGAATTTCTCAGATTTCCCGAATTTATTTTTATGATTTCCTGAAAATATGGATATTTGTATACTGTGGATAGCAGCAACAAAAAGAATTAATTAGGTTGCTAAAAGTTATTCCCGAATGCTTAAATATTCAGAAATAACATAAGCGCTCAAGTAATTCGTCCAAGGCTGCGCAGGACGTATTCATTCGTTATTTATAGGCACAATGGTCATTGTACATTTAATCGTGCTTTTATTTTATGCATGTTGTTTAAATATATGTATGTATGTTGTTGGTAACAAGTTATTGGTAAATTTGTCTGAATTATAAATAAATAGTACCGACGTTGAATAGTTTGTTTCATTTGCCCCCCTATTATGTACCTATCTCGTTTGACAACTAAAGTGATGATCAATAAAGCAAAGTGACTATTAAATAACTATCAAATGATTCATTTGGCATTGCCTAACTTGAATCACCAATAAATACCAAACACACTTTCAGTAGACATCAAAGTTTGGTGGACAACTGAAGCTTGATAGTCACTTTGCTTTATTGATCATCACTTTTTTTTTGTCGGAATAGTACTGTTTCACCGGACAAGAGGACGAGCGCTTAAAGCGCTCCAGCCAGAAAGGTTTGGGTAGCGACTAGCACAAGGGCACCTCAGGGAGGCACGGCCTCGGCTTGGGCTGCCGCTTAGAGAAAATGAGTTTACCACCGGTTCACAACGCGCCCCCGCTGAGAAGAACCGGCAAGAAACTCAGCGATGGGATGCATGTCGAGGTTGCATGCGTACGGATCCCTTCGGCCTCACCGGCGAGACCGGTGTCTGTGTGTTGATGTGTTTACGACTCTTGACGTCGTTGTCGGTGTTGGTGTTGTGTCATGGTCCAGGAGGACGGACATCGGGTCGGGTGGGTCGAGCAGTACATGCCGCGGACGGCGGCGATATACGGCTGTTCGACGATCTGAGGGACCTGGCCGCTGCCCAATAGGACATGGGTTCGATTCCGAACAATTGTCTGGGTGTTATTTATCTATTTAAATATGTATTTATACAGTTTACAAGTATTTGTAATCATTTATCTGGTTACCTTACTAAAGGATCTGCGTAGATTGAGATCAGGTGGTCATTGGTCAAGCGTAGATTGTCCCAAGATACTAGTACTATAGATTTGTATATTGGAGAAATTTACTAAAACTTACCCGGTAAATGGCCATAGTATGTATTATATTAAGTTCTAAGAAAGCCAATTTTTGCCTACCTCTCTGGGAAATATATATTGTTTTTATCTCTTAACTTTTTTGTATGAGGCTAATAATTATCTACAGCTCTTAGCCACTTTAATCACCACGTGATATCACCCAGGTGAACAATGTGGAATAGACCTTAGCTACAGCATATATGATATTAAGTGTACATTCACTTTGTAGCCTCCGTCGTGGGTTCGAATCCTGCGAAGGGCAACAAATTTGAGTAGTTGTTCCTTACTGGCTAGGACAGTGCAGGCCGATGACCTGATTGTCTGTAAAGTAAGATGATCCATGTGTCGGGATTTGCGATAGGACGTATGCCCGACTCCTGTCCGTCAAATTAAAACACCGAGCTTTGGTAATAAACACTTATAATCAAATTGAGAGAGAACAACTTATAATACAGTGGAGTAATCGTAATAATTAAATCATGTCTCTGCCATAGATACTAGCGCGCTGTCATCTTTTTGACAGCCCCTTTGGCGTTCTGAAACCGGGATCCGAGATACGCCACACATGCGTCGGATGGGCATGTAAAAAGTCGGTCCTGCGATTAACTTCTCCCCAGTCGTGTCGGTCTTCCGTCCCATCGGATTATGAGAAGTACCTATTATATAAAGGAAGAGAGAGTGCACTTGTATCTACGCAAGCACTTGTGCACTATAATATCTCCTGCGTACATGGCTGATCTTGTGAAAGATTGGCCGCTGTGGTCGTTTCGGCTAGGAGGACATTATTATAACAATCACTTTCGTACTTTTTGCAGACTGTCATAGATTAAGACGATATAATGTAAGAAAAGTAAATGTTGTGTCAAAAAAGTGGTTTTTGGTTAGGAAAGAAAATATAATTTACAACAACCTCCGTATTTGCTTTACACAAAGGGTAAAATTTTCCTTACGTGGCAACTCTAAATTTAGTATGTACTTATTTTTCTGTCCTTATCGGCGGCACGCTTGGTATATGTCTGTATAATATTCTGTCTACGGGTACAACATATTTTTGCAACTAAGTACTACACATTTTATCACCATTCTTATTAGTTTAATTCACTTTATCTTGAAATTATGGTATTTAAATGTTGGATAGATTTAAATGACAGACAGTTTCATGCTGACAATAAGCGCCAGTGTTGCCACAAAATACGAACCCTTAAAATAGGTATTTAAAATTGCATTTGAGTACAATTGGCGAAAACACAATAGAGCATTATTCTAATCGTACTCGCAGAACAATACCAAAAAAAAATATTAGACATGATTGTCATCGTATTTTATGTTTTCGGGTGGAAAACAATCTTTTGATGTTGAAGTAGAGCATTTCTATATTAGGGTATCCATTTCTCGGGTAATTTAAATTATTACATGGACCACACATTGGACCA
The DNA here is from genome assembly GCA_911728495.1 of Furcula furcula. Classification (NCBI taxonomy): domain Eukaryota; kingdom Metazoa; phylum Arthropoda; class Insecta; order Lepidoptera; family Notodontidae; genus Furcula; species Furcula furcula. The sequence goes on from OU452250.1 coordinate 11,572,754, forward strand.
CTTAGAAAGAGAGATCCGGCCTCAATGAAAGGGATAGCGTATGCCTCAATCAACGATTTGGAGTTTGGACTCCATTTTTGAACTATAAGCTTCATGACCACGACTGCAGAATACTTAGAGGAAGAAAACAATAGAGGGCTGGACACTTTCTTTCTCATTCACGCAAGAAAAGAATGCGTTTATGTAGGTTACGTGTGATAGAAAGAAACAGTGTATATGATTTTTTGTCCCTCAGCATGTGTTCGATTTTTCCGCGCCGTGGGTGCGAAACAAATTTGACGTTTCCTCCCACTTTGCTCCGTGACAATTTTATCGTGGTTTTAATATTCAATAAATAACTTAAAATTCAATAAAAAACTAACTGTGACATTACTGTGTGTTGTGGAAATCCTATAAGAATCGTGCAGTGCAGTATTATAGGCTGTCAAAGTGACAGTGAACGTAAAATTAGTGGATTATCGTTTCACAGGTAAACGTGAATTATTATGGCCAATTTAGAGATTACATTTAGAAACTAATACATATAAACGACTTATTTAGATCTTATTGCTCTAAATTAGTTACTATTTTACTTGAAAGTTACGTGTAAGATCGATAAATTCTTGTTTTTCATCCATAACCTAAAATTTTCAGTTTATTGATCGCTATTATCAGTGTTGCCAGTGTATAAAAGAGAGACTACCATAAATAAGTGGTAAATTATTATTAAGTGCATCATACACGATCCCACATGCTGGGTGTATCGAAGAATTTCTCAGATTTCCCGAATTTATTTTTATGATTTCCTGAAAATATGGATATTTGTATACTGTGGATAGCAGCAACAAAAATAATTAATTAGGTTGCTAAAAGTTATTCCCGAATGCTTAAATATTCAGAAATAACGTAAGCGCTCAAGTAATTCGTCCAAGGCTGCGCAGGACGTATTCATTCGTTATTTATAGGCACAATGGTCATTGTACATTTAATCGTGCTTTTACTAATTCATGTTGTTTAAATATATGTATGTATGTTGTTGGTTACAATTTATTGGTAAATTTGTCTGAATTATAAATAAATAGTACCGACGTTGAATAGTTAGTTTCATTTGCCCCCCTATTATGTACCTATCTCGTTTGACAACTAAAGTGATGATCAATAAAGCAAAGTGACTATTAAATAACTATCAAATGATTCATTTGGTATTGCCTAACTTGAATCACCAATAAATACCAAACACACTTTCAGTAGACATCAAAGTTTGGTGGACAACTGAAGCTTGATAGTCACTTTGCTTTATTGATCATCACTTTTTTTTTTTTGTAGAAATAGTACTGTTTCACCAAACAATAAAGCAAAGTGACTATCAAGCTTCAGTTGTCCACCAAACTTTGATGTCTACTGAAAGTGTGTCTGGTGAAGTGATGACTGGCTGGAGCGCTTTAAGCGCTCCAGCCAGTCCAGGTTTGGGTAACGACTAGCACAAGGGCACCTCAGGGAGGCACGGCCTCGGCTTGGGCTGCCGCTTAGAGAAAATGAGTTTACCACCGGTTCACAACGTGCCCCCGCTGAGAAGAACCGGCAAGAAACTCAGCGAGGGGATGCATGTCGAGGTCGCATGCGTACGGATCCCTTCGGCCTCACTGGCGAGACCGGTGTCTGTGTGTTGATGTGTTTACGACTCTTGACATCGTTGTCGGTGTTGTGTCATGGTCCAGGAGGACGGACATCGGGTCGGGTGGGTCGAGCAGTACATGCCGCGGACGGCGGCGATGTACGGCTGTTCGACGATCTGAGGGACCTGGCCGCTGCCCAATAGGACATGGGTTCGATTCCGAACAATTGTCTGGGTGTTATTTATCTATTTAAATATGTATTTATACAGTTTACAAGTATTTGTAATCATTTATCTGGTTACCTTACTAAAGGATCTGCGTAGATTGAGATCAGGTGGTCATTGGTCAAGCGTAGATTGTCCCAAGATACTAGTACTATAGATGTGTATATTGGAGAAATTAACTAAAACTTACCCGGTAAATGGCCATAGTATGTATTATATTAAGTTATAAGAAAGCCAATTTTTGCCTACCTCTCTGGGAAATAGCATATTATTGTTTTTATCTCTTAACTTTTTTGTATGAGGCTAATAATTATCTACAGCTCTTAGCCACTTTAATCACCACGTGATATCACCCAGGTGAACAATGTGGAATAGACCTTAGCTACAGCATATATGATAATTGTACATTCACTTTGTAGCCTCCGTCGTGGGTTCGAATCCTGCGAAGGGCAACAAATTTGAGTAGTTGTTCCTTACTGGCTAGGACAATGCAGGCCGATGACCTGATTGTCTGTAAAGTAAGATGATCCATGTGTCGGGATTTGCGATAGGACGTATGCCTAACTCCTGTCCGTCAAATTAAAACACCGAGCTTTGGTAATAAACACTTATAATCAAATTGAGAGAGAACAACTTATAATACAGTGGAGCCCCCTGGGAGGCCGGCTTTTTATAGCGTTCTTTCTATAAATGAATTCGCTGCGTCTGCGCAGCGCGTTTATCATGTTTCAAACCACTTACGAACGTTATGTAATCTGAACCACTTATCCGAATCGCATTCTGTAAACTGAGTTCTACTGAGAAAAGTATTAGTTATGCAGTATATCCTTTTTTTGAGTTATAAATATTGATTTTTTAAAGAAAAAGTCCGAAGTAGACGGATTTTCGGCAAAGTTGATTTTACCTATTTTTGATCTCGATTTTGAGGGTAGAATATTGACCCAGGCACTAAGAAAGATCCATTCTTTGCATCCAAACACCTTTTCATACAGGTTTTAAACAAAACACTACCAAAAAAAAAATATATCTCAAAATTTTTTTCAACTGTCGTCATCGCGCGCCATGACGTCATAAAAATTCTATTGTTGAAAAAAAAATTCTATTGTTAGATTGGATTTTATGACTTTAACTTCGAGTTATTATCATTATGATGTAATTACGATGTATTTACAACAGTTACATTACAAATAATATCGAAAATAAACCAAAAGTAAACAAACAAACAAATAATGACCCGGGTCAGATTTCATTTCGAAAATATCCAATATTTTGATAAAATACGAACTAACTAACGTCTACACTGCTTTATTATGATGTTATAACACTAAACACAACAAAATAATATCACTTCACCTGAATATAATACAATATTTACATAAAAAATAAACATTCAGTGACCGCCAAAATAAACATTCAGTGACAGCTACCTTTGCTAACTGAAGTTATCAATGAAAAAGTCAAAACGGCAACTGAATGACGATTTTAATAAAGAGCATATACACCTTAGAGGAAGAAAACAATAGAGGGCTGGACTTTCTTTCTCATTCACGCAAGAAAAGAATGCGTTTATGTAGGTTACGTGTGATAGAAAGAAACAGTGTATATGATTTTTTGTCCCTCAGCATGTGTTCGATTTTTCCGCGCCGTGGGTGCGAAACAAATTTGACGTTTGCTCCCACTTTGCTCCGTGACAATTTTATCGTGGTTTTAATATTAAATAAATAACTTAAAATTCAATAAAAAACTAACTGTGACATTACTGTGTGTTGTGGAAATCCTATAAGAATCGTGCAGTGCAGTATTATAGACTGTAAAAGTGACAGTAAACGTAAAATTAGTGGAGTATCGTTTCACAGGTAAACGTGAATTATTATGGCCAATTTAGAGATTACATTTAGAAACTAATACATGTAAACGACTTATTTAGATCTTATTGCTCTAAATTAGTTACTATTTTACTTGAAAGTTTCGTGTAAGATCGATAAATTCTTGTTTTTCATCCATAACCTAAAATTTTCAGTTTATTGATCGCGTTTATCAGTGTTGCCAGTGTATAAAAGAGAGACTACCATAAATAAGTGGTAAATTATTATTAAGTGCATCATACACGATCCCACATGCTGGGTGCATCGAAGAATTTCTCAGATTTCCCGAATTTATTTTTATGATTTCTTGAAAATATGGATATTTGTATACTGTGGACAGCAGCAACAAAAAGAATTAATTAGGTTGCTAAAAGTTATTCCCGAATGCTTAAATGTTCAGAAATAACGTAAGCGCTCAAGTAATTCGTCCAAGGCTGCGCAGGACGTATTCATTCGTTATTTATAGGCACAATGGTCATTGTACAGTTAATCGTGCTTTTACTATATGCATGTTGTTTAAATATATGTATGTACGTTGTTGGTTACAATTTATTGGTAAATTTGTCTGAATTATAAATAAATAGTACCGACGTTGAATAGTTTGTTTCATTTGCCCCCTATTATATACATATCTCGTTTGACAACTAAAGTGATGATCAATAAAGCAAAGTGACTATTAAATAACTATCAAATGATTCATTTGGTATTGCCTAACTTGAATCACCAATAAATACCAATCACACTTTCAGTAGACATCAAAGTTTGGTGGACAACTGAAGCTTGATAGTCACTTTGCTTTATTGATCATCACTTTTTTTTTGTAGGAATAGTACTGTTTCACCGGACAAGAGGGCGAGCGCTTAAAGCGCTCCAGCCAGAAAGGTTTGGGTAGCGACTAGCACAAGGGCACCTCAGGGAGGCACGGCCTCGGCTTGGGCTGCCGCTTAGAGAAAATGAGTTTACCACCGGTTCACAACGCGCCCCCGCTGAGAAGAACCGGCAAGAAACTCAGCGAGGGGATGCATGTCGAGGTCGCATGCGTACGGATCCCTTCGGCCTCGCCGGCGAGACCGGTGTCTGTGTGTTGATGTGTTTACGACTCTTGACATCGTTGTCGGTGCTGGTGTTGGTGTTGTGTCATGGTCCAGGAGGACGGACATCGGGTCGGGTGGGTCAAGCAGTAAATGCCGCGGACGGCGGCGATGTACGGCTGTTCGACGATCTGAGGGACCTGGCCGCTGCCCAATAGGACATGGGTTCGATTCCGAACAATTGTCTGGGTGTTATTTATCTATTTAAATATGTATTTATACAGTTTACAAGTATTTGTAATCATTTATCTGGTTACCTTACTAAAGGATCTGCGTAGATTGAGATCAGGTGGTCATTGGTCAAGCGTAGATTGTCCCAAGATACTAGTACTATAGATTTGTATATTGGAGAAATTTACTAAAACTTACCCGGTAAATGGCCATAGTATGTATTATATTAAGTTATAAGAAAGCCAATTTTTGCCTACCTCTCTGGGAAATAAAGTTTTTATCTCTTAACTTTTTGGTATGAGGCTAATAATTATCTACAGCTCTTAGCCACTTTAATCACCACGTGATATCACCCAGGTGAACAATGTGGAATAGACCTTAGCTACAGCATATATGATATTAAGTGTACATTCACTTTGTAGCCTCCGTCGTGGGTTTGAATCCTGCGAAGGGCAACAAATTTGAGTAGTTGTTCCTTACTGGCTAGGACAATGCAGGCCGATGACCTGATTGTCTGTAAAGTAAGATGATCCATGTGTCGGGATTTGCGATAGGACGTATTCCCGACTCCTGTCCGTCAAATTAAAACACCGAGCTTTGGTAATAAACACTTATAATCAAATTGAGAGAGAACAACTTATAATACAGTGGAGTAATCGTAATAATTAAAACATGTCTCTGCCATAGATACTAGCGCGCTGTCATCTTTTTGACAGCCCCTTTGGCGTTCCGAAACCGTGATCCGAGATACGCCACACATGCGTCGGATGGGCATGTAAAAAGTCGGTCCTGCGCTTAACTTCTCCCCAGTCGTGTCGGTCTTCCGTCCCATCGGATTATGAGAGGTACCTATTATATAAAGGAAGAGAGAGAGTGCACTTGTGTCTACGCAAGCACTTGTGCAGTATAATATCTCCTGCGTACATGGCTGATCTTGTGAAAGATTGGCCGCTGTGGTCGTTTCGGCTAGGAGGACATTATTATTGAAAAAAAATTATAATAATCACTTTCGTACTTTTTGCAGACTGTCATAGATTAAGACGATATAATGTAAGAAAAGTAAATGTGTCAAAAAAGTGGTTTTTGGTTAGGAAAGAAAATATAATTTACAACAACCTCCGTATTTGCTTTACACAAAGGGTAAAATTTCCCTTACGTGGCAACTCTAAATTTAGTATGTACTTATTTTTCTGTCCTTATCGGCGGCACGCTTGGTATATGTCTGTATTATATTCTGTCTACGCTCAGATAAGATTAGCTTCATGCAGATAAGACTAGAACTAGCATGCCGCCCGTAGACAGAATATAACAAGACATCTAGCTAGCGTGCCGCCGATAAGGAAAGAATATAATCATTCGTACCGGTCCCTCAGATCGTCGACCTACCGTACATCGCCGCCGTCCGCGGCATGTACTGCTCGACCCACCCGACCCGATGTCCGTCCTCCTGGACCATGACACAACACCAACACCGACAACGACGTCACGAGTCGTACACACATCATCAACACACAGACACCGGTCTCTTCTTCGGTGAAGCTGTAATGGCCATCTGCGGCCAACAGTACTACTCATAAAAAAAAAAAAAAAAAAAAAAATCATTCGTACACATATTCTATCACACGTTATGGATATTTATTCAAATGCGCCTATTATGTAGTTTAAACGATATTTCATTATGCAATTCAATTTATAACTCCAAAGCTAGAAAATTTCACGAGTACTCGAAGAAAACGCACCGGCGCGCGCGGCGGTGCGCCAGATTTTGAACACACGCTGAGGGACAAAAAATCATATGCTCTGTTTCTTTCTATCACATATAATTTAAACGCATTCTTTTCTTGCGCGAATGAGAAAGAAAGTGCCAGCTCTCTATTGGTTTCCTTCTCTAAGATGCCGCCAATAAGGACAGAAAGTCAGCATTCTTACACCCACCCACGCTAAGGATATTTCTAATAAAAATACTGTATGGTATGGTATAATATAAATGTATGGCTAAAAATTGTAGTAATATTTCACAATAATAAAAGTCGTGTCCGAGAAAACTTCAAAAGTAAAAAGCACCACTGGTGCTTTTTCTTCGAGTCTGATGATACATGAAAATCATATACTCTGTTTCTTTCTATCACATGTAACTACACATCACATTGCATTATTTTCTTGTACGAATGAGAAAGAAAGTGTTCTCTCTCTAGCGTTCCTTCCTCTACGTTCGTAAATGACAGCTAAGATAAAGAACTGTCAACAACTAGTGTCAGTCAACAATGGGCTGGCTTATAAAAAAATAATTTGCGTTTGATCGTCGGTTTTTGTGACGACGCTAATAATAAAAAAAACATCTGTTTAGTTTGATTTGAATTGAAAGTAATTTGGTGCCAGAATTCGCAAATAAGTGCTAAGAAATATTCTACGTTAATGTTAGTTTTAGATCAGAAGAGTTATCTCTATTGCAGTTGATAATACCTACGACGCGAAACGAAATGGCCACTAGAATTCTTCCTTTTGTATTTTTAGTCCTAAAAACGGGTGTGTTCCTATAATACATTGATATAAAAAATCTGCTGGTAAAATACAGAATTTTAAAATGTGAAATCAAACAACTGTTCTCTTTTTGTAGGAATATCTGCATTAGAAGTGTCTTTGACAAATAGTGGGCCTGCAGTTCGCGGGTCCAATGTGACTTTCACGGCTACTATAACATCTGGATATATGGGAGAAGAGCTCAAATATGTGTATCAAGACGATGCTACTGCTCAACATAATAATGAGGTAAAAATAATTAGTCTGCTTGTATAAATAATATTTTCCTGAAATGAAGACTCTTTGAGGAAAATGATTTTTGCTTTATTACTATATTCAGGCAAGTGGCTCATCAATATTACATATTGGTAGCAAATGCTTAGAGTATCCCCAAATTAATAAATATACACCATAGCTCTTTTTTATCCATAGAATTTCCCTAATAGGAGCTGAGTGTATTTATTGGGTACCCTTTGAAATCGCAAGTTGCTACTGAGAATCACCTAACAGATAAAACCTAATTAAACTGCCCAAACTGGGAATTCAACCCACAATCTAACAGGAAATTGCATGCACTTGCAACTTAGTAATAGCAGGGTTCAGTAACCCTTGAGGCATAAAGTCAGAAAATAAATTTATTAATACTGTTATTTAAGTACTTATGATATTAACATGTAACAAAGTATTCCACATACATACACATTAATTATTGAAATCTATCTATAAATAATCTCTAATTTGCTCTTGAAGAACTCAGGCTATAGCACTATTATTACTAAAAAGAATATATTCATTTTTATTCTTTTACTGGTTTATATATTGGAGGGATACTTATTAACTAGATAAACCCAGCCACTCCTCTCTGTGGATAAAAAAAGATATCCAAACACTGCTATTAAAATGAAATGTTGTGTAAAATCTTCAAGACAATTCATCATTTACTTTCTAGTTTTTTGGACACAAACATACGGAAGCTGAATTTTGCTATTATGTGTAAAGATAATATAATATTTGCATAATTACACTAGACAAGTAGGATGTTAAATTGAGTTCACTATACAATTTAGTTATTTTGGTGCATTATCAGTGTTGAAATTGAATATAGTGCAATAAACTCTTGTCATTTTTTATCTGTTATAGTTCACAAGTACTAACAAAACTGTGACTTGGACTGTTGAATACACCCGAAGTGATTATGAAGCTGGGCAGTATTCTGTCAAATTGGTAGTAAAGAAATACATCATTGTGTGGTACAATGTTGCCACATGTTTTACTGCATTTAATTTGACAGGTTTGTACTTATACAATATATAAATTGTTCCTGGGAAAGTAAGTTTGTTCAATAAGTATCAATATTTTTTTGGCAGTATGTGGATATATCTAATATGATAATACTACGTGTCGACAGTGGTATGTACAAACTGTTATATCAGGGTAGGCAAAAGCAATTTACTTACACAGTGTCACCTTATTTGCAGACTGGGTGCCTGTATTCCTGCAAACTATTTTGTGTCTATAGTACTGTTATTAAATGCATAGGTACTCAGTCTTCTCCGTGCCTGAAACATGCATGTTATGGTTTTATGTAATAGCCCTTTAACATGTGAGGTAATTATTGGATGACTCCTTAATACAAATAAATTAATACAAGTAGAAAAATACAACAATTGGGTAAACTTTGCTTCTGACGCGACATTTAATACATCTGTGTAAATAATTATAAGTAATTGAATTTATATAAACAATGTCAATCATTGCATAGACAGCAGACTTTAGCAGAGTTCAATATATTTTTTCTTTATAATATCAAAGAACTTGACTGTTACCAAAACAGTATAAGATACATGGACTTCAACGCTTTTTGCTGCCGCACAGTGATACTTCTGATTTGTTTAACTTCATAACTTCATGACATATTGCATTATGATCAACGGCTTTAAAACATCAGATGGCATCACAGTCAAGCCCTTGCGTCTATATAAAAGTAATAAAAAACGGTCAAGTTCGAGGCAGACTTGCGCACCCATAAGGTTGGGTGCGCAAGTCCGCCTGTCTGTGTGTCTAAGCATATGTGAACCTATTTCAAATTCCATATCTACAGCGATGATTGCTGTAATAAATTAGTGTGACAGACAGACTAAGTTGCACCATAAGGTTTCCTTATTTACCTTTTAGGCACAGAACCCTAAAAAGTAAGCTTGAAGGCATTTGTATAATCAATTATACACCATGGTGATAAGTCACAGGAGTTTAGAGTCAGTAACATCATACAACTATTAAGTTTTTGTAATTGTTTGTCCCTATAGACACATTACATGGCAACATGGTGGTCAGTCAGAATGAAATGGAAAAGCCAAATGAGTTTGTGGCTACGAATCAGCCCGTAATGCATACAGTTAAGCTGCTGGACAGTGAATTACAGTTCCTAAGGAAAAACTCGTCCTCTATTATCACATATTGGTTTATGGACTGTGTTTTAATAACAGAAACGAATGATTTCTATTACAATTATACATACAACGATGCAATGGGTAGTCACGAAATCGAAGCTATCGTTGTTGCGAATAACGAGCCTCTACCGCCTATTACTACAACTACAACGACAACAACGACCACCACTACTACAACAACTACTCCGAAGCCAACTACAACTACATTACCGCCGTCGACTTCAACCGCACTGCCGACGACTTCAACTGTGCCACCGGCGACTTCACTTGCACCGCAGCCGACTTCAACGCTCCCTCCAAAATCTGCGGTGCTGCCGATAAGCTCAAATGCTCTGCAAATAACCACCAAAAAAGTGGATGCGGTTGCAAAGTCAAGCGCACATAAAGTGAAAAAGCGATCTATTTCAAATAGAACTATGATGAAAGGGCAGCAATTTTGTAATAACACAGTGCCTGTTGGCGAGAAACACACTGTAGGGCGTTACCAGAGAAGCATCGCGGTTAGAGGTAAGTGCATATTCGTAATTTCCGAATCTTTAAAAAAATACTAATACTTGATCGATCCAAAGTTAGATAGATTGTTATCTCTTAACATATAGGGCAGATAAATATGCTTAAATATTACTTTGAATAAGCCAGTTTAAGGGTGAAATAATCTTAAATTTGTTTTTTACCCTCGACGCAAAATGGTTGTTAAGTTGGACCCCCTATCTCTGTCTGTGCGTCTATGATATTGCAGCTCCTATTGGAATGGACTGATTTCAATGTGGATTCTTAATTATGTTTATCTGTTTGATGAGTTCATCGTTTAATATTAAATTGTCTTCTTATGTGAGCATTATTAATTTTCAATTTATATGTATGTATAGAGATTTATGAAAGAGTGAGAGGGGCTTCCGCCCCACAGTAGAACATGGAATTATGTCAGTATTAGAGATATATTAAAGAGTCTGGGAGTGCCCTTTGCCCTAGTAGGACATGTTACCAGGCTACTAAAAAAAATTTTGCTTTCCAGATCCCATATCCTCAGTGAACATTAGCGGCAGTAATTGGCTGCAGCACGGTGACCTTTTAAACTTGAACGTGAAATACTCGGGGTCACCGCCCTTCAACTACTGTATACTGTACAAAGTAGGCCAGTACAACGTGACGGGCAACGAGACTTGTAAAGAAGAGGCTACTACTAAGTCCAATTCGTTCCCCCTCATCCATTACTTTCTAGACAGCGATCAGCATACCGTTGTTGTGTTAATAAGCAACGATGTTGGCCGAACGTTCTCTAAAGCCACCGTTAATATTTACAAAGGTAAGTTCCGATGAATATTGACAATAGACCAATAAGTTTGAAATACTATAGCATCGATATAATATATAAACTAGATAAACATTCACGAACAAAATGACATCTAAAATGTGGTCGCGGAGGTTGCAAACTTATCTGTGCTGGTGGCGGAAACGTTAACTAACGATTTTATAATGATTTTATAGTGATATTGACTTGTAGTTTGACAGTTTCATATAGACAGTAGCGACACTCCTATCGGCAAAAATAAATTTGTCAGGATGTGGGTTGTAAAGAAATAGCGACACAAGGGCGCTATTTCTCGCTACCACTTTTTGAACCGTGACACCAAATCTAGTTTATATACAGGGTGTAAGGGACATCGTACCGAAAACCGATACCAGGGCTCCAGTACTTGATTCTGAACACTCTAGTGTTGAAATTTTGCATCGGCTTTTTCATGAATTTCCAAAAAAAAACACTTTAAAAATAAAATTAGTATAATATCATTATTGGTATAATAATAAAGCATAAGTTTAATTTAAACACAATAAATTACTTATTTTTGGAAAATTTATTTAATTATTTATTCATTTATTCTTTATGCACTAAAACAGTACATAGGCAATTAATTAATAGGCAATTAACTATTATTATTTTAGAAAATTAGCAATGTAATTTGAGAAATAAATATTATTTCGCATACATTCATTACATGCTCGAAAATTAATAAGTCAGTCATTTTTCATTTTCCATATAAATAGTTTCTGTAATGTTGTAACGAACATTATTTGACAGCTTATAAATTTTTTTTCGGTACGATGTCCCTTACACCCGTTATTATATCGATATACTATAGTCAGGAAAGTCGTTTAGTGATACGGATAATGGGGGTGATATAGCAGCAGCAGCAGCAGCCAAATGACGTCCACTGCTGAACAAAGGCCTCCCCCTTAATAGGGAGGGGTTGCCATAATCCCCACGCTTGGCAGGCGGCTTCGGGATCGCAGTATAGGTGGTAGGTAATCCAATAGAAAAACGCTGCTGCCCATCTTCTTGTTTTCCCTTAGTCGCCTGTTACGGACACCCAACGGAAGGAGATGGGAGGGTGCTATTCTTACCCGGACATCCCAGGGGTCCATGCGAGGTCGAATGGTTAGATCTAGAACTAAATAAATATACAGCGTGCGCCAGGCGAAAATTATATAGATTTTTTTAAGCTGTGCGGACATTTTATTGTTTAATATTTAACTAAAAAAAACTTAAAAAAAAAAATTGAACCGACTTCAATATCACTGAAAAGTATAAAATAATTTAAATATTATTGAAGTTGGTGTTAGCTTACCGGCTGTGTATATTTGGCACCAACTTCAATAATAATTAAATTATTTTATACTTTTCAGTGATATTGAAGTCGGTTCAATTTTTTTTTTTAAAGTTTTTATTTTAATCTTTTTAGTGATATTTTCATATAAGTATAAAGATTGAACCATCGATACCGTAAAATGATCTAGGTAGGTTATGATCACATTATCGTCTACATAGTTTTACATAATTCATGTTTCTTCAGAAAAAAATATCCGGGCGTAATGAAATTTGTATGGAATCATCATAGTAGTTTACTCTCTCGAATAAAAAAGAATCATCGAAATCGGTTCATAATTGTCAGAGCAATGTAATGGAGAACATCAGTTTTATGGTTTTTACCAGATAAATCCCTCCACATCATTCATGGTCCTCCAGGAAGTTCTTATCCAGTTGTGATAAAATTCATACAGATTCATAACAGTGGTTTCTTCTTTCGAATAAAACAAGAATCATTAAAATTGGTTTATATTTGCCAAAGTTATGACCATTTTTGTCCTTAAAAAGCGACATAAAGTCATCTATATAGGCTTTCCTGCAGCTTTCCTGCGCAGTTACCATTCTTGTTTTTTCAGGAACTACTTATTACTAAGCAATATATTTTTATGGGACCCAATCAATGGATTGAAGAATGGATGGAAGAAAGATTTTTTCAAATCGGTTCATAATTGCCAGAGTTATGCGCGAACATACATAAAAAAAAATATATATATATACAGACGAATTGAGAACCTCCTCCTTTTTTGAAGTCGGTTAAAAATTCATAAATTCAAATACGTAACATATTCACTTTTATAGCGGACTTAGGGTCACTGACGTACCAACTAAGTAATAATTTTTATAATATGAGTAAGTTATTTATATAAATGTGTGGTTTACAATGTTAATGCAAATTCGAACTGGTTGAAAAAAATCGTGTTTGTTTCCCTGCATCTCACCAATTTAGATTACTCTTTAATTATTTTAAGAGTATGTCACTAAAATGTGTCGAATAAGATTTTTTACAGACAAAAAATCTTAAATTGTAATCTTAATTTTCAGCAAATGTCCACGCTCAGTTATCAGTCATAGTGGTGCCCGTATTCTTCTGTTTAGTAGCGGTCATATTGGTCGTGTTTGGTATAGCGTATTACCAACACCGCTCGAGGTAATTATATTGTCATATATTTTTTATCTATTTTATATGATCCACACAAACTCACACACACACACACACACACACACACACACACACCCACACACATACACACACACACACACACACACAAGCAAACACGCACAAGACCACACACAAACACATTCACATTCAAATCCTGTATCACACGTATGTGCGTGTGATACAGGATTCACACAACTCAAACTTTTTTTTTGTCTCCTGTTTTTTTCTTTCTTAAGAATTATTATAACGTAAGTATATATATAAGTATTTGTATAACCATGGCTATCACCGCGGGAGTTAGTCCTGGAGGCCTAAAATACAGTGCTACCCTAGTTTAGGTCCCAGTCCACCCCTTGCAAATGTTACCATTAGAAAGTCGACTAAGGGAAAACAAGAAGACGGGCAGCAGCGTCTTTAGTCCGGATTCGTATTGGATTACCTTCCAACTATACTGCGAGCCCCAAGACATCTGCAAGCGTGGGATTACAACCCCTCCCTTCTAAGGGGGATGCCTTCCTTCGGAGTCGCTGGACATTCGGGGTGTGGGCACTAGACGTCCATTGATTACGCGGCGAGGAGGACGACCGCAGGGTTGCGACCCCCGTCCCCGTGAGCACCGTGTCTGGTTCCCGGAGGGCTACAATGCGGCGGGAGTACAAAAGCAAAAATAAAGGCGGAGGACTTTTTTCAGCAGCAGACATCTTTAGACTGCTGATTATGATGATCAATATAATTAATAATAATAATACCAGCCCTTGTTTATGTCCCACTGCTGGGCACGGGCCTCCCTTCAAGATGAAGGGGCTTAGGCCATAGTCCACCACGCTGGCCAAGTGCGGGTTGGCGGACTTCACATTTCATTCGAAAGCTAGTTAGGCTTTCTCAGACATGCAGGTTTCCTCACGATGTTTTCCTTCACCGAAAGCTAGTAACAATCGCACAAAGACGGTTCGCACATGATTAATTAAAGAAATCAGAGGTGCGAGCCGGGGTTCGAACCTGCGCACCTTGTTTCCAAGGCAAGCGCTCGCCCACTGAGCTGTTACAGCTTAATAATCAATATAATTAATTAATTATAATAAGATCCTGGGTTAATCCACACACGGTCATCTGATCCCGAATTAATCAGAATCGGTACTATGGTAACAAGAAAGCCGATACAAATAATTAAATAGGTACTTAATGTGTTTACTGTTATATGCTTATTTTACCGCGAACGAGGATATTTAAAAACAAAAGGGGATAATTATTACTTTTGTGCCTACATGCATCGTTATCGCTCATACACAATTACCTTTTATTGTTTTGCTCTTTATTTAGACAGTACCTATATAGTATAATTATTTACAGCACTTCTTATCAAGTCAGAGTATTTATGTTGCCAATAAATGTCTCTTTGCAAGACATTTATTGGCAACAAGAAGTGAATACACTATGTGTTGGTAATAATGCAAAATTTCAATCTCGAACTTAATCTATATCTATACATCTATATCTATACATATTATAAAACAAAGTCGCTCCCGCTGTCTGTCTGTCCCTATGTATGCTTAGATCTTTAAAACTACGCAACGGATTTTGATGCGGTTTTTCTTAATAGATAGAGTGATCTAAGAGGAAGGTTTATATGTATAATGCTTGCATAATATAGTAGAGAAACACTGATAATTTTAGAGGTTTCTAATGTGACGTCGCGGCGTCGTAAATAAATACATTTTTTTGTTTTTTTTTGGGACGGGGACCGAAGCGGGAGGGGGAAAGAGAGAAAGATAGCATTGAATTAGATTTTTCTTATAAGAGAGAGATAGAGCGAGAAATAAATCAAGGGAGGAGGGAGAAAAGGGGAGTAACATGTAATTAAAGCGCGGGCGGAGCTGCGCGGGTCAGCTAGTTTATTTATAAAACTAAAACGAGCCTTCTACCATTCATATTTAAACTCTTTTTAGTCTCATTCTTATTCATGTCGTATTGCGCTCGCTGGAGGTGAATAACCTCTTACCGCCTTCGTATTGATTAGAAAGTATGCACTTTTAGACTTGTCAGGATAAACAAATAGTTATACAGTGGTTGTGGCCAATTCACCTAATTATGATACAATTTAATGCTGTGTCTGCGCGTGGAGTAACGGCAATGTATAGGGCCATGCGGAATACATATTTTAAATTTTGACAGGAACGTCCATGCCAAACCTGTAGTAGGCGTTGCTTTATACAGTTTCATATAAATATTATTTTCGTTACCTGTGGGGTGTCCGGGTAAGAATAGCACCCTCCCATCTCCTCCCGTCGGGTGTCCGTAAGAGGTGAATAAGGGAAAACTCGGGCAGCAGCGTTTTTCTATTGGATTACCTACTACCTATACCACAGATTAATAAGGAACAGATACTTCACTCAGAAGAAAATTACCAATACCTACTGCTATAATAGCCTACTCTGTCGCGTCAGCAATCGCTGCATGCTAAAATGTGCCTAAATACTCAAGCTTACAATTGTGATTGCTTCGTATCGCGCGATCCCACAGCAATCGCAGGGCTGCCGCTTCGATAAAATTAAATTAACATAAATAATTATTTGTTTCTATTGAGAACTGTGAATATGTTCTGACTATAGGTGGTATTTTAAAATTGTATCGTTTATTAGTAGATTATTCAACAAGGGGATAAAGAAGTGTTTTATGTCGCGGGCGTGAAATTGAACCGCGAGCATAACGAAGGATTCTAGTAACTGCGCGGCAATAAAATATAAATACTGCTAGAATTAAATAAATAATATCATATAATATCAACATAGCTATTTGCAGCGATTTTCTTTCCCAACCCAGTGTTCGATTTTCAAATGTTTTTTTCGTGCAAGACTGCTTATGGTGTGGTATTATACCTGTGGTAAAAGTGTTGATAGGACATTCGAAATTCAAATCACATTATTACCCAAGGTAGTTTAGTACCAAATTATTACCCAGCTACACTATAGGGGTGTAATGAGGTACTTTATATCATGTTTATATGACACATAATGGAGCATTATCGAGCAGGTGGTGTGAATTTTTTTTTTTTAATAAATTGGTGCTGACTGTGCAAAACATCTAAAACATAATTATAGAGGTCATGGAAAAATGTTAGGTGTTTATCCCTTCTTTTACTTGATTTGCACCCATCTACTGCACATAAGGCACCAGACGGCATCGTAGGTACGCGTACAAACGAATGGAACGAATATAAAATGTTTATAAAAAAAAAACTGACTTCAACAGACACCACACTAAAAAGTGAAAAATAACTTAACCTCCTTTTTTGAATCGGTTAAAAAATGAACAATGTGCGTGCGCTTCGCTTGTGAAAACCGCGCTGAATTTGGTCCGCAAACGGCCCGTGACCGCTTGGCCGGGCGGTAGGTAATTATAGCGCGTAAGTACATGGAGTGCCGTAGCTGTGCCTATACTGTGATACCGAAGACGCCCGCTAAGCGTGAGGGTTATCGCAACCCCTCCCTTCTAAGGGGGAGGCCTTTGTTCAACAGTGGACGACTCAGCTACTGATGATAATGATTGTTGCCAGGACGGTCATAAAACGGTCATAGTTATATAGTAGTTAGAAGTCTTTGCACACCTGAACGGACCTTCCGTTCAGGTGTGCAAAGACTTCTAAAATAACTGTTTACATTTTTGTATTTCCAGGCATACAGTAGAAGTCGCGGACTTTGACTTTGGCCAGGCGCATTTGGACTACAAGACTTTTAACGAACGGCTCCGAGATAGCTTTAGGAACGCGTTCAACTTCCGTCAAAGGGATGACACCGATCCACTCACTTCCAACACTAGATACGATTCTATGACGTAAGTCCATTGTCTGAAGCATAATTGTGAGTAGCGTGAATATAATAAAGCCGCGTCGCTAGTGTGTTTTGTCGTACAGACTACACAAAACCCCTACAGAAAGTTATTTAGACCCCTATTTCATGACGACACCAGGTCGTCGCAACCGTGCTGTCTTGAGATACATAACGAGAAACACCAGAGCCAGAATAGAATCCTTGATACTGGAATCAATTCGTATTAACAAATGCGCATGATTGGTAAAGTTTACTGGCATCGCAACTGGATGCAGAGTGCGTGATTGAAGTGCCATACTGGTGTATGAATAAGTCTTTGCCTACTCTACGGCTCCTCAATGATTATGATACAAATATCGACTATCATACGTTTCGTTTTTAAAATATGTGTCCTCGTTTATGGATTTGAGGAGGCACAGGAAAAACAATTTATAGCTTCACAACTAGCAGTTATTTTGGTGATGTCCTTATTTTGTCTACCCTGTCATAAAAGCGTGTGCACGCCACTCTCGTGATTATAATTACTCTATAGAATTGGTTACGTAACACAAGGTTAGAGACTCCAGTACGACGTGCAAATCTTGATAGATTAGTGTGAGTATGACGTCACTATCACGTAGTAATATCCTCGTGCTTCAACCAGGTGGAGAACTTAGGTGAAGCACGGGTCCGGATTCTGTCCGGACCGGGGCGTAGCTACCGCCGTATCAGCCGTATCAATGATACGGGGCCCCGAACATGTGTAAGCAACAATTCGTAAAATCCATTTTCTCACATAATCTCTTAGACCGTACCATAATTTGGTCCCCCTAACAAATTTCGATATGGGGCCCATCTAAGGCAAGCTACGCCACTGGTCCGGACTCTATTCCACATTCCTTTATAGAGACTACGTGTCGTTGTTGAAAACTACTACTACTACAAATTAATCGTTATGATTTGCATGCCGTGCTAAGTTTGCTGATGAGGTACTCACCATAGATCTGTATACTTTTTATTGGTAGTGCTACGAGTTGCGCCGCCATTGTCTTTCATAGGGCTAACAAATATGATTTGGAGTAAAGGGGGAATACCTATTCCTCATGCGGGGAGAAATGGGTTTATGTTCTCCGCCGGCATGGAAAGCAAAAACATTGTTGCCATCAAAATTGAGTATCGAAACAATGTTTCGTGTAGATATTTTGTGTAGTGTATCACAAAACACGAATTGGAGACGCGGCTTAAGGTAACTCGGCCACCGACAGGAATCGATGGTATTTACTTATATTAAGCTCTGTAGGATTCTGGTAATAGACTAACTGACGCACCTTCAAATGTCAATTATAGTTAATTTTCATTAATTCATTTTTTGAAATCGCTCAACACTCGAAACTAATGCATACATAAAACTTTGATTGTGAGTAGGGATATAAATTATCTCTAAACTAATCATAAACGGATTTGACAGTCGATAATTATATCGACTGTCAAATCCGTAGTAATTAGATTTAAATAAATGACTTAATTAGCATTAAACTTAATTAACATTTGTGAGTGCGGCAGTAAGTAAGGCTGAAGGTAAGCGAATCATTGCACTGTTGCTGGTCAGTCGAGACATTAGATATTAAGTGTCTTGAGATCGTTAATTTCACCAAGTATAAGGCCCTTCACACCGGAACACAGCAATGGTTACACATTGCTGCTGCGGTAGTACACACGGCGACACCGCAACCCAGACTGTTTGGACTTTGAACTAATAGAAGTTGAACGCTGCGAATCGTGCGAGAGGGTGCGATATGTTATTTCGTCCCACTCGGCGCGTACGGCGAGTGGACTGCGCCCGCCGATCGCCGAATGTCCCGTTCCTTTCCAACAATTCGCTGCGTGTATATAGCGTAGTTCCGTAGTTATCGTTATATAGGGTGTCAAACCTGATGTATAGCCGTGTGTACGTAGCTGGACGGTTCCGTACAACCTACCACATAGTAAAATGATACTTTTAGCATCAGCGATTACCTATTTTACGTTTTCATAGATGCTGTATCGCGTTTTAACGACTTGCTGCGTTTAATCCCTGTCTGTATCGAAATCGTACGTTAGCCGCCGACACGCGTCACTAGCTGCGTTTCGATAAAATAGCGCGTTTGCTTTATGTGGTATCGCGTTAAGGCGACTTCCTGCGTTCGAGATTGGTATCAAAATCGCTCGTTTAATCCCTGATGTTAAAAGTATTTAGAGTTTATCTCAATCGCGCCGTATCAAGCTTTGTCTTGAATATTTTACAGTGACATTTGCATCACTTTGTATGAATCCTATTTATTTTGAACGAGACTGATGAGATGTTTATCGATCTTAGATAATAAATGACTAGTCGATTGTTAACTCTCGTAAAATATATAAATATTATTACAATTTTATAGATATACAACATTACTTTTTTATACTTACCCTAATAATTATCCGTCTTTTTATTATTTAACGCTTGTAGTCCAATCACGCGTCGGTGGCTGGGTTATTTTTAAAATAATATGTGTCAAAATAAAAGTATTAATATATAAATTTCATTATATAAAATCGAATTCATTCCAATTCTTCTATAATTTTTAAAGGTTTATATAAATTGTACTGTTGTAGCGGGCAGGCAGAGCTAATTGTAGCATAAAAAAAAGAAATTGTTTTGAATGGTATGATGTCTGCTTAGACGCCACTTAGGTTGTGACCTGGAGTGATCTGATACTGCTTAGAGATGACGTACATTTTGTTTGTGCAAAACTGAACTATATTAACATGACGATTGGTATTGTGCATTACAATTAAATTATATGATTTGATAAATTAAATCTAATATATACTATGTCGACTTTATAAATGGTTTAAGATGTTCGGAACACTCCAGAGGGCCTAGACAAGATGCAATCGCTTCATAGCGAATCTATTTCTTCATTCGCTAATGGTGTCAATTCCCTACAATATGTCACGCGATTTTTCGATGACTTATGTCATTCTCATACAATTTTAAACTTTCTATTAGCGATAGCGCTTGTAGAATGTTACATTGTCTAGGGGGACAGGTCGCAAGACGAATCAGTAACTCCAATCTCAGTCAAAATCGTACGCAACATATCGTCAAAAACGTAATTTTGTTGTTGTAAGTAATAATTTTATAATTAGGTGTATGTGATCTCGTGCGGTTTTGTCCTTTGTGTGTTAATGAAAGAAATATTTGTACCAAAAATAACTGATGTATGGAAATACAGACTGATACGTAAGAAGAGTATGGTTTAGAATGTTATTATTTGTTTGCAATTATTCTATAAATTCTAATTATTCTATATATTCTAATTAACTAACCACATACAGTATTTTTTTTAACAAACTTATTGAAGAATTTAATTCCATCTATAATCAAAGATTATAGTTACTCCGTAACTTTGTTTGTAAATGCCACTGATAGAATTAACAGTCAATAATATTGTATAAAACTTTGTTTGTAAATGCCACTGATATAATTAACAGTCAATAATATCGTATAAAACTTTGTTTGTAAATGCCACTGATATAAGTAACAGTCAATAATATCGTATAAAAAATAAATTTCTGACCGATTAGGTAAATTTCTAACTTTAGTTTATGTGAATCTTAGAATCAAAATACCTTATGTTCGGCAATTCAATTTGAATCGCATTTTCTTTGACATTGGGTTCACAGTGGCACGTAACGTTCACGGTAACGTTTAACTTTAAAAGTGCTTTCGTTCATTTTTTACAGAAATGATGAGATCTTAAGATTATTATTACAATTCCAAAAAAATCTACAGAATTATAAGGAAATTGCTTTGTTATAACAGATAGTGTATGTGGTTTAGCACCATGTCATTTAATCTATTCCTAGTGCTGTATATGGACTGATATGCATTACAAGTCGTTCAGTCATGTTTGTGATATCTTAGGTTAATATAATTAGGTCGATAATCAATTATTGTATTTAATTTAATCTGCGTCATATGTATAACACTGATTGTATAAAAGTCACAAACAAGAACTCTGTATTTTTAACTCTCCGAGTGCAAAAAAAACTAACATGTTAGATGTTAGTTTTTTTTTAAAAAGAAAATTTTAAATTACAAAAAATTAATGAACACTTGGAGAAGAATTGGATTTAGAATACTATAAGGCTAGCCGCACACCTTCAATAATATTGTCAATACAATATTCTACAACTCGCCCGAATTAACTGTTCATCTCGCTGAAATGCGACGCCATAGCGCCAGGTGCACATTAAGGCTCAATTCATACCAAGATGGCAGCGGCCGGCAGCGCACTTTCAGTGTGAAACAATTTTAAACTACAATACGTAACAGACCAATATTGACCGATATTAAAAAGAGCGGCGCCGCTTGAAGCCGCTCACGGCCTCCTGTGGCCGCCCGCGCGCCTCATTTTTCAAGCGATACTGGTCTGCTACGTATTGTAGATAAAGTTTAAAATTATTTCAGACTGAAAGTGCGCTGCCGGCCGCTGCCATCTTAGTGTGAATTGAGCCTAAGTCGCTCGGGTTGTAGAATATTGACAATATTATTGTAGGTGTGCGGGCTATCTAAGATCCGTCCTATTGGATAGTCAGTTCAAGAAAAGAATAAAATGTAGGATATAAAATCCCCATTCAGTGAACGTTTTGATGAGGTTTAAATACCTACAGTGTTATATTTTTGATGCAGTTGTATTAATTAATTTCTAGTTACAATAAAATGTTATTTAAAATAATGTTGTTTTATTTCATTTATACTGCCAAGTCTACTCTCACGGGAATACTAGTTATTCCATTATACAACGTGTTAACGAAGTAACGCAAAACCTGAAACTAGTTTTTCTGGTATCAAGAGCAAAATCCATTACTGTATTTTTTAACCGATTTTTTTTTTATATAGGATTACCAACGATTGTTACACTAATACATTATCATAACACTTGCCATAAAGATTTGAACTAAATGCACAATCACTTAACAACATGCAATTATTAAAGTAGGTACGGTTTTTTTTCTTTACAGCAGCTAGCAGTTTTTAATATATAGATTATTCTATATAATATCTATCTATCTATATAAAAATAATAGCTGTCCGTTATCCTCACTAAAACTCAAACTGCTTGACCGATATGATTAATTTGGTTTTGTGTTGTTCGCTCAAATCGTAAAGGTTGTTAAAAAAATTGATGAATTCAAAATTGTTCATTTTGTATGAGAATCTCCTCTGGATTAATTCTATAGAAGATGAGGAAGGGACCAGGTAAGCGAGTGCGAGAGGATTAAGGCTATTTTACCGAGAAGTGGAATTTGGAGCACTGTAAAACAATCTTTTTAAAAAAAAAAATTTTTGATGTTGGTGTTAGCTTACCGGCTGTGTATATTTGGCACCAACTTATACATTTACAATATTTAAATTATTTTATACTTTTCAGTGATATTGAAGACGGTTCAATTTTTTTTAAAGATTTTATTTTAAACTTTTTAGTGATATTTTCATACATATAGACTTATAGATTGAACCATCGAAGACTGTATAATGATCTAGGTAGGTTATGATCACATTATCGTCTACATAGTTTTACATAAGTCATGTTTCTTAAAAAAAAAACCGGTCGTAATGAAATTTTCATGGAATCATCATAGTAGTATACTCTCTCGAATAAAAAAATGAATCATCGAAATCGATTCATTTTGTCAGAGTAATGTAATGGAGAACATCAGTTTTGTGGTTTTAACCGGATAAATTCCTCCACATCGTTCATGGTCTTCCAGGAAGTTCTTATCCGGTTGTGATAAAATTCATACAGATTCATTACAGTGGTTCAATCTTTCGAATAAAAAATATATATATACAGACGAATTGAGAACCTCCTCCTTTTTTGAAGTCGGTTAAAAATGAAATCCCAGTTGTCACCGGTGGTGACAGTCGGATAAAGGAAATTATCATCATCATCACAAGCCGGTAGTTTACAGCGTTTCCCAACAGGTGGGTCGTAAAATGAACATAGACAAGAAGATCATGCCTAATGTCCCCGTTGCACCCGTACCGGGTTGGTCGTTGGGAACGTTAAACTCGAAGTTGTTGACCACTATGTCACCTTGGACAGATTGTCCAGATCGAACTTCGACAAAGAGATTGCCCGAAGAATCCAACTCGGAACGATATCTTCTCGTCTGAAATAGCTACCGCAGTGCCTGTAGACGGAAGGTTAACCAGTGTGTGTTGCCAGTGATGACATTTGGTACTGAGACGTGGTCCTTAAATGTTGGCCTTTTAGAGAAGCTCAGAGTCACATAATGAGCTATGGAGAGTTATTTTGCGCGACAGAATCCGAAATACTTACGGAGATTAGCCGAAGAGCTAAGGTCACCGAAATAGCTCTCAGAATCTGTATAAGTAGTCTGTACCAAATAAAACTGAAAACGTTTACAGCTTTATTATGCGGTCGTAAAACACGCACGCCGTATACCTACCTACCTACTTGACAAAAGGCGTGGTAAGTAATTGAAAGTTGTATTTGCGGCCACGCGAAATAAACAATGTAGGCGTTATGTTATGGAGTTATCAATAATCAAATCAAATAAATTTATTCGTCGGGCACTGTGCATGCACTAAATATTACAAACTACACTAAATATCTAAGTATACAATTTCCGCATGCCACCTGCACCGCAGTTAGGTATTAAACCGCAAATGAATTTGTAGGTATTCCTTTACAAAATCATTTGAAGCGTCACTATTATACAAGTTGAGGTGGCAATGGACAGGTAACAACCGATAACCGACGGGGAAGAAAGTTCTCGAGTCCACGAACCGGAAGACGCAGAGTAGGCAGGCATCCCACTACACCTAGTGTCTGTCCACCGACAGACGACATTGTGCACGTCGCAACTGGTGGATGCGAATAGCCAATTGTCGTTCTTTGTTGCGTTCGAAGGAGCAGGCCAAATACCTACCTACATACTAACCTGTACCTAATTATTTCCTTATGATTTTTCTTTGTCACTATACCCCATGACGAGAAGGCTTAGAAAGATAAAGAATTCAAATATGACTTGATCTCGGGCACAAGGTTGTCGACATGTGGGATTGCCGCCCTTGATAAGGCAGCCATTGTACACACAATGGCGGCCTTATCAAGGGCGGCCTCGTTTCCGCCCATGGCCTAATGGCCAAGAGCCTCAATAACACCTCACGAGGCTCACGTTAGACGGCTGGATCAAGGACCAAATTTAGAAGGCCGTGGAGGCGACACGTGTGTTAACCACTGTTTGCTAGAACCCTGTTACCGCAGCCAGTTAGAAGCCGGTTTTTATATACTTACCTATTATTTTTTTTTGTATAATCTATATTCAACAATGTAATTGGGTAGGTAGGTACTTAATGTTGACATAGGAAAAATCAAAGAAATAATTATACTTATTCTAGGAAAATCTATACGTACACGGTTATCTGATCCGAAACTAGGCTGAGCCTGTCACAGAACAACACTACAAGCCTGTACTATGGAAATCAGAAAACTGATCCTTATACTTAGGTACTTATAAATCCTTTTTTTGTTGTTGTAAATAGTTACAAGCTTAAATAGATAAAACTACCAGACGCTTGGTGGGAATCGAACCCACGAACTATTGGGTAGCGGTTAGGGCGTATAACCATTATTATAGACCAACGAGCGAGCCCGTCAAGGGTAAGTGTTAATTTTTTACCTTTTTGTTGCCATGCTTACGAATGAAGTCTACGTCGATATCATCGAATTGAGTAGGTTCTACCTACTCAGTTTACTACATTTAAATCTGAAATGGCGAAATAGTGATGGTCTCTGAGTGCGGCCGTTAGGTAAACCGTTGGTAATAATATAAAAAATTATTACCGCACCTACATTAACGTTTCAGTGAATTCGCTACGTTGCCTTTGAGACGATAGCTAAAATAGTTTGTCGACCTTTATACGTATACCTACAAAAGTATACCAGCATCCAAGCCAAGCGAACCCGATTAATCCTTATCTTCTCACAAAATATAATATTAGGTACCTACCAACGAATGTCGTGTAATTTTATGATAGAGGTATGTTTGTACAATCAGCAACACAGGTCTTGCATTATTTATAAATCGTAAAATAATGAAACTAAGCTACATAAGTAGATATTTACAATATTTTATTTATTGATACTATTTTCATATTTTATGTAAAGAAAGAAACAACTGGGGTTTAAGGTGAACAAGTATACAGTAGGTATACTTTTCCTGTTTTTGTTTACAAGATCTAAATCGGAACAATAAATGTATGAACCGGTCAGCCATCCATCACTTCTGTGTTCATTTACATTTATTGAAACAATTTTAATATTTTAAAGGAAAACAGGTAGGGGTAGGTACTTTTTATTTTCACGCGGGGGAAATCTTCCAAAGATCCCCGGGAGCTGTGTGGCTCGACCGGGGTATGTGGGATTCTTACCCACTAAAACCCCCGCGGCATCGGCACATGAAGAGGGGCGAACCTGGGGCCTCCGTTGGGATCTGCACCAGGGGCCCCTCAGTGCCTTGCCTTTGAGCCCGCCGCCGGGGGACGCATTGTAGTCCCCCGGGTGCCATCACGGTGCTCACGGGGACGGGGGTCGCAACCCCGCCGCCGTCCTCCTCTGAGTACGCTATGCTAACGGTACCTACTAAGATATCGACGTAATAGTATAATAATAGTGCTTTCATCAGAAATGACACACAATACGTTAGCTTTTAAGATACGATATCAACGCCTTTCATTTTATTCCCGCGAAAACATATTATCTAAATAAGTAGGTACTTTAGATAAGAATTAGCTTGTTATAAATGAGACAGTCGACCGCATTATTTATGTTAAATGAATTGATGAGAACTCTTTTACAAAAATAATAATCATACTTACGTACCTTTAGGTTTCGGCACAGCGAACGGGACGGGACGGCGAAGGGGCGTACAGAGATATACCTACTCAATTATTCCGTGATTGTACTAAGTAGTCACGTACTAAAATATAGAATACGTCACACAGTGCCGTCGGGCGCAACGGGCCCCGTCACGTCGCCGCCCCATCCGACGGGAATACAACGGACGTAGAAAACGGATAATATCTGTTTACGCCGTTTTTTTCAACGCAAACGAAAGCATCACAGCTTCCACGTCGGAATCGCTCGACATATTTTGAAACACTCGAGAAATCGCATCGAGTGCGATGGGACATCAGTTGATGACTGCTGAGTTCAGCAGCGGGCGTGATGCCCGCATTGTGACATCAACGCCGCGTCATCCTGCTAGCGTCCCATCGCCGTCCCGTCCCGTCAGCTGTCTGCCGAAACCTTAAACCTAGTAAGGTTTAAGAACACAAGAAACAGTAAACACTTGGCTTGGCCAGCAGTAGCTGGCCAAGCCAAGTGTTTACTGTTTCTCTTATTTTCACGAGAGAAAGGAATGGAGTTATAAACTCAGTAGGTATATCTGCGTGTCTTTACCACGTAAGATTACTTTAATACTGCCCTAAGAGCTGACGGTGGTGAGGCCCCAGGTCATAATCAATAACAAGTGCGGATTGTTGAATCAGATATAGGTAAATACCTACCCTTCGAATAATTTCTAGGCTTTGCGTTCATTTCCTCATGATGTTTTTCATCACAGTTAACGAATGGTTAATCTATCGTAACTTATGAGTAGTTATGAGTTAGACAAAATTCAAATCACATTGGCATTGTCGCGGGGTAGGAGTGGGGTTAGAACCGGCCGTCAGATATTCTACCGCCAAGCAGCGGTGTATAAGCATTGCTGTGTTCCGGAATGCACTTTAACTGGCGAAATTACCGGACACAAAGACTGAAGATCTAAGGTCTTACGGGTCGGCAACTCGCTAGCGATTCCTCTGGTGTTGCTAGCGTCTATAGGCTGCGGTGACTGCTTCTTACCATCAGGCGGGCCGCATGCTTGCTTGCCACCTTGGTAGTATAAAAAAAAACTTAACTCAATGAAGAATAAATTTATATTCATTTGGTTGTGAAAGAACCCTGTGTAAGAAGGAACCTATTAAGACACCCTGAGGTATGACACGATTTTTTATGCAGGAAGTAGGAATAATTTACTGCGAAATGAACTGGAACTCAGATAGTCTTCTTATTTTTGCTTGGTTAAACACGAATAGCTTTGCATAAAAATAATATTACGCTCATTGCTTAAAAAGGTTATTCAGTCGGATAGATGTACCTACTAATAATAATTTAAAATAATTAATAGAGTAGAGATGTACAAATACACTAACATGTTCAAATTAGTTCGGTTTTTTATTTTCTTTAGAGACTTTTTAGTCGAACAGGGGTCTAGTAAGAGTTCTCCATCCATTTCACACCAGCGCCCCTAGCGGTAACTATCAAGAACTAATAAAATGTACGGGAAAAAAACTGTCAGTTTGATCGAGCTCGTAAACTATCGGAACTCGTACTAGACCCCCAGGTTGTTTTGTACAACAGTGTCTGTAGTGTAGATAACTGTTAATATCATCATCAGCCGGAAGACAGCCACTGCTGAGCAAAGGGCCCTTAGACCGCCAGCCACAATGAACGACAATTAGCCACTTACATCCACCGGTTGCCTGCCACGCGCACAGTGATCGGTCCACCTACTGGGAGACCTGCCTACGCTGCGTCTTCCGGATCGTAGTCGCTACACGAGAACCTTTCTTCCCCATCGGTCGGTTCTTCGAGTAATGTGGCATGCCCACTGCCACTTCAACTTGCAGATTCTAAGCGCTATGTCGGTGACCTTGGTTCTTTGGCGAATCTCTTCATTACAGATTCTGTCGCGCAAAAAAACTCAGAGCATAGCTCTCTCCATGGCTCGTTGTGTGACTCTGACCAAAGTCGTGGCCGGGCCGTTACGAAGACAGACCACCTTTTGAAGGTTTCCTCACCGACTACAAATAAAAAGTTTGTGAAAACTAAGCAGGTGCAGAGTAGCCAGCCTCGGTAAGGATGCATTTTGGAGACTGTGCTCAGGAATGACATGACTTGATTCCACCATCCCCCTTCTATCATCGGACCACGAGACGCACAGCGGGTACGCCGATACTCCCTTTGGCGTACACACCCTTGTGTGGTGAACGTGCCTTCAGTCAGCTAAGTACAACTGAGGTCTGGAATATTACGGTTTGAATGCGTCGGTTTTTCTACCCGACTATAATGTGGGTGTCTTCAAGACTAGGATTTTAATGAGCTAGTGTGTCCTACCAGATTTCAAGCACAAAAACTGTTTATCTAAAGAATAGGCGACCGAGCAAAACAAACTTATCAGTTTGCAGTGTGTTTTATACGCATATTGAATTTGTGGGTGGATCAGCCTGCAACTTTTGAGCGTAGGTTATTTGATATTTTTGTTATCTACTTCAAAACAACACCTTCATGTCAGCTATGTTTCTGGTGTACCTGAGTTACTCTGTAGCAGTGGCGGTCCGAGAGGGGGGGGGGGTGGTCGTAGGGGTTATGATTCACCCCAAAATCCGTATTCGTACACGGCAAAATTGGTTAGCAATTAACCCTAACCTAGTCTAGGTACATCACCAACGGGACCGTCAAATGTGACCCCCCCCCCCCCCAAAATCGTTGGCTGCGACCGCGCCTGCTCTGTAGAGTATTAGGTCTTCATATAATGTATCCAGAGCTATCCAGCATATCAACAGAACCCTCTGGTTACGTCGAGCTTGCTGGAACATGGGCATATCAATTAAGAGTAAGTAGGCTCCATAGTAGTCGTGGGTTCATTCCTACACAAAACAAATATTTTTGTGTAACATATTTGTTTGTCCTGGATCTAGGTGTTATACTCGTATAAGTCCTATCTACATAAGTACTTTTTTACAGAAAAAGTATCTACTTAAGTAGGGAAGTATTTGCGCAAGCATATCTGCCTAATTTAGGACAAGATGACCGTGTGTGGATTGTCCCAGTATAATTTTTATTATTATATCTAATATGTATTATCATTCCGATTGACCAATCTGCATCTGCTGATTCCATAGCGATGAATACTTAACCCTATATGATACGAATAAAAGAAGATAGTTAATTAAGCTTCTCGTCTGTCATTATGGATTAGTATAAAGGTAGTAAGTAACTACAAGAAGAACTTAGAGACGTTTAATTCCAGTTACACACCAGCATTTTCTATCAAGCTGATAAGAGTAATCGAAACGGACACAAGCTACCCTCAATTGATTTGATTCGCTCTGTATTAACTGTAATAGAGAGTTAGAATCTTTATAAGCGTAAGCAGTTAGTTGACATACTTACACAACATGAGGTACTATCAAAGAAATTGAATAGGTATACCTATATAAGTAAGTAGGCAAGTACTTAAATGACTTTGAATACTACATATAGGTTAGTCGTCTTATTAAAACGATACTTATTAGATAATTAGTACGTGGGTTAGTATACATTTTTAACACCCAGCACAAGGGAACAAACTCTTAGTAAACGGCTTTGAATGAAATTTCCTCAACAAGCTAAAATCATCCTGATTAAACCATCTATCAATTTAAAAATACTATTCTCATTTAACTATTAACATAAATAAATCTAATTATTTATTGTATTGTCACTAGGTAATCGTTTGTATTTTGTTTGTATCGTCCCTAGGTGCTCACGGAAGACCAGCCAGCGTTGTTGCTTTTAATAGCGACGACATTAGGCTGAGTGAGCACCATTTCAACGTGATAACATATATTTATTTTATGCTTTCGCTTATTGTAAGTTTTTGTGTTTTTATTATTTATGTCGTCGCTTAAACCAATTTCTCTTTTCTTCTTTCTATTTCGACTCGAGTTTTATAGCTAATGTTCCATTATTGAGTACCTACGAAATAATCGATATCTCTACTCTCTAACAGGGCATTTAGCTTCGAATGCCTAAATAATCCAATTTTAAGAACTACATTAATGATCATTAAAACTAACGGTCGTTTGTGAGCGGCAGTCTATTCGCATGGATTAGCGTCGAGCTTAAGAAATATATCTATACAATCTTGAGTATCGGTTTTTCTGCCAAGTTTGTTCGATACCCGACATTTCGGCTCTTTTACAAGGCACATGATTATAGGATAGTTATTTCTTGAAACAGAGCCGAAATGTCTGGCTCATAATATGCAGTCTTATAATTATTATAACCATGCACGTTTAATAGGTAAATGTGCTTACCTACATTGAGAATTCAGCTTCTGTTACGAGGATGGAATGTTTAACTTCCTTAACACAGCAAACGCTATTGGCTAAAAATATATTATGCTTAGGTATTAGGTACTAAGTGATAAGAGAAAATAATAACATAGTTTGTTTATCGCATAATTATGCATATGGATGATTAAACATATCATTATAGTATACACATGGCAAACTAATTTTAAATTTCATGACCATATTCCTATTTCAAAATCTATGTTTAATGAAATATGTTTTGTGTACATGTGACCCGTGGGGTATCCGGGTAAGAATAGCACCCCTCCATCTCCTACCGTTAGATGTCCGTAAAAGGCGCCTAAGGGAAAACAAGAAGTCGGGCAGCAGCGTCTTTCTATTGGATTACCTACCACCTATACTGCGATCCCCAAGACGCCTGCCAAGCACGAGAATTATGGCAACCCCTCCCTTTTAAGAGGCATAAGGGGGAGGCCTTGGCGTCTTTCGGCTGCTACTGATGATGCTGATGTGTACTAGTAGATATGAATTTGCATTTATTTATATTTATTTGACGGGCCCGTTGGTCTAGTGGTTTGATACCCTGGCTGCTACCCGATGGGTCGTGGGTTCGATTCCCACGAAGTGTCTGGGTGTTATTTATCTGTTTAAGTACTTAGGTGTTTACAAAAAAAGTATTTAAGTAAGTATTAGTTTCAGTTGTCTGGTTTCCATAGTACAGGCTCTGCCTAGTTTGGGATCGGATGACTGTGTGTGGATTGTCCCAAGATATTTTTATTAATTAATCGAGATGAATAAATGATTAAGTAGAATTGTTTGTAATTATTTTATTATTTCTAGAGAATAGGACAGCAATAACAATAATAATTATATTTTAAAAAAAATAGCCATAACTAATTTCTTAGTCACATTATTTAGAACGTAAAACTAAATAACTAAAGATAATTAATTATAACATCGTATGACACGTTAATTAAACATCGGTTCACCGGCTACAATAGAACTCTCGATACCACAGTGGTCTTCGCCGCGGAGGATTTTGAAGAATCCATTGTCCCCCCAGTCGGCGTTCCAAGAGTTAGCGATCAGCCAATATTTAGTACCGTTTTCGACGCCGTAGCCCAGAATTTTGATAGCATGACCACCGAGCGCATCGCCTGCAACGTGCTGGTAAACACCAGATTTATAATTCAGCAAGTCTGAGTACACAGTAAAGGCGCCTTCGACTGGGCCATTCTTGAACAGCTCAGCCCTGATGTGGTCCTCGCCGCCCGATACGGAGAACACATGTTTACCGTACCGCTTGTCCTTATGGTAGTCTACGTTGTACCCAGACTCGCAAGTTTTCTGGCATTTCGGAGTTTTGTCGTCCCCAGTGCAGGGTTGTCTGTTACCAGGAACGTGGTGCTCGCACGGGGGTATCTCGTACGGTCTGCAGCCTTGGCTAGAGTTGTAACTACCTCCCGAAACCAGTCCAATGTGCTTCCAGTATTCCCACGCCAAGCTCGGCATGCCACCGTTGCAACCCAGGCCGCAAATCGGACAACAACTCAACAGATCCTCAGCGGAAAAGTGGAAATGTTTCGTACCGTTCGAATATGTGCAGTATCTATCGGTCATCGCTTCGACCGCGCCGAACGCCCAACAACTTCCGCACGATCCTTGATCTCGAATTTCATTCAAAGTGGGGCAGTCCGGCCACTTGTCTCTGGGGTCAAAGTTCTCTGGGAGACTATCAATCACTTCGGCTTCGTGTTGCACTCTTGCTAGTTTTGCAAATAAATCATCTTGTAATACGCCAGCCAGTTTCTTGATGTGTTTTATTGGCGTGTGGAGCGGGAAATTCCTGCCGGCGGTCCACGAATTCTGCTTAGTGTTGATGAGGTTGATAAATTCATCGGAGAGCGGGTTGGTTAAGTCTGCTGTTACGGCTGCGAGTGCGCACACGAGCAGAACGTAGGTTGCGTGCGACGCAACCATTGTTTGGTTTGTTTCCTTTATCGCAGTCAAGTAAATGGTTGATGTGCACTCTGGACGAATGTGGAGCGACGACTGAGCAGCCGGCAGGCGTTCGGTCGGGCGATATCGTGACCAAGAGCCGAGTAATTGCGACGGAGCACACGATACGGGGGCGAGACGACGCTTGACCGCTCGTGTCGAAGGTTAGCGATACATGTGTAGTTAGCTATCAAAATAGCTTAGTAAACAGATAGAAAAATTGAACTCTAGGCCTTTAATAAACATTTGTTCTATGATTAAGAACCAAGAGTCGGGAGTTATGCTATTACGAGTGCAGTTAAAAACTTCAGGGGCGTGAATTTTCAGCTATGGTGGCTATGTAGTACAGTATCAATCTTTATAACCTACTGCGTCTTGTTTGTATGTGTGTAATGTATAATCTTGCAATGATCGACCGATCACTCAACTCTAGAGGCTCGTCCGATGAACTTAAAATTTAACAAATCTTGGATTGATAAGGACCGGGCGGTGGTGGTGGTGGGTGTTGGTTATCTCATTAGAAATTATAGAAGTACTATTAATTAGTTTCATTTCGTAGTCCACATTAAAATAAAATTATTTCAAATAAGATATAAAATAAAAAAATAAGTAAATAAATAAAAGTAAAAAATAATATAAAATAAAAATGTATATTGAAATAGAATAGTCATGGGATACTCATCCCAACTTACCTGTTCGGTAGTTGTGGTAGGGTAAAAGTGGGATAGTTGCCACACTTTTTGAAATTACTTTATATCTCTCAGTGAAAAAAGCAAAATTCTTTATTTGTAATACGGGTAGGTACTTTGATTTATTATCTTCGAACATATGAAAGGAAAAACCATCATCTTTGATATTTCCAGAGTATTAGCGATTTTTGCGGACCTCTAAATTTTGTGGCATCTATCCCATATAGGGGATAATTGCCTAATCTATGTAAATTACGTATAGGATAGATGCCCCACTGAAAAAGAGGCCATCTATCCCGCAAAAACTTTGATTGCACCTTGCCTTACCATGCAATCGCACAAAGACATGCAACACGGTCAACTTAGTGGTAGTTGTAGTCTCTCGAAAGATAAATAAAATAACATGTGATCATCCGCCAAACTAGAGAAATTACAATCGAGGCAACTATACCCCTGGGGCAACTATCCCACTTTTACCCTATAGTATACGGGCATGCGACCCCGGCTTCCCTAGCTATTACTGTCCCATCCCTTGCCCTCCTGGGTGGTAATATCCTACTTTTCCTATTTCCTTTTTACACCACCTATCTTTCCCTTTCCCTCGTTATTCGTGAGAACGCAATGGTTAATCATAAAATAATTTAATTAACCAAAATGGCGGCGATGTGGTTCGCCACCCACCACGTCTCGTTTCTCACGGGGGCGAAAAGCGCCCATGGGCTCTGCCTACCCCTACGGGGAAAAGGCGTGAATTTATGTATGTTTATGTATGTATGAAATGTGGAAATAAATCATATTATTAGTGCAAATGAAGTCCTTTCATATGCTATCCCATTTGACATAATAATAAATTATAATAATAATAATGAACCTGTTTATACTAAAATCATCATCATCAACATATAAATAATACATTCCCTAATCGTATTATCAAATTAGGCATAGATTCCACAAAAAAACTCGGTCAAAGAATAAAATATTTCTCATTTGCGTTGAGGTTGGGTAAGTAAGATCTGAAACTATTCCATGTTTCAAATTGATAGCATCAGTGGTTCTTGAAATATATAGGTGTGACAGACAGACATCAGACCGACAAAGTCTCACTATAGGGTTCCTTTTCTACCTTTTAGGTACTTACCTATGGAACCCTACAACCTATGGAACCCTACAAATACTCAAAGTACATAAAACTTAATAGACACGCATTTTGCATTTTAGTATGCATACCTATTGTACCTTTGTGGAATTTTAATGAGTACAATAAGTACGAGTATGTTGGACAAATATTTAGATACCTATGTATTTTGTTATTTATTACTTTACAGCACATTGTTTTTTTTAATGCCTGCCTACACACTAGGTACTAACTTATATAAAATTGATTGAGTTTTAGTGGTAATAGTTTGTACGTTGTAAACAAAGAAATTTAACCACTTAGGACTTTGTCCACAAGGAATAAAACTTGGGATGGGCTGGAATAGGTTTATTTTCAGGGACGCTGGACGTTTGGGTTGTGTGTCTATAATTACGGTCTTCTAGTATCTAGGGTGTCATAGGTGCTTGCTGAACGCGATACTAGGGCTTCCGATTACTAGTATGTGTTATTAAAATACCAGGGTCAAAATCTAGGGCTCAAATACTTGCAAGTATGGACTGGATTAGTATGTATTATGCGTTTGTACAAACTTAAGTACATACTTAAAGTACAGAATATATCTATTTTAATAGAGTTCTAGTGCCGCTGGTTACTGTTTCCATTATTGATTGATGAAAAAATAATATAAGTATTTCCTTCCAAGTAGGAAGGTATTAAAATGCTTTGGACTGGAGTTATTTATTTACTTTATAGTAAACGGCACGCCTACCTATAGAAAACTGCGTGGACTTCCGGTCGTCACCCAAATCATTAGTTTCTTGTGTCCGGTAGTCTACTGTGCCCTTTACATCGGAATTCTGAACTCAGCAAAGTTTCTGCTTGGCGCCTTAATAACGTGACACTACTGTGGTACCTATCTAGACGGTCACATCTTACTTACCTTGCACACGGAGCCTTTTTTTGCTGTCGAGGATTGTACAAGGGGTCTACCCTTTCTGATGGCCTTCTAGAGAATTTTTGATTCACATATTTAACGAGCTATGGAGAGAGAATAAACTTCAGTTATTGAAAGCATTAAATAGTGATATTATGACAGTCGGTGCCAGCCTAGATAAACATTCACGAACAAAATGACATCTAAAATGTGGTCGCGGAGGTTGCAAACTTATCTGTGCTGGTGGCGGAAACGTGAACTAACATTTCTATTAAGATAATTACGTGTAGTTTGACAGTTTCATATAGACAGTAGCGACACTCCTATCGGCAAAAATAAATTTGTCAGGATGTGGCTTGTAAAGAAATAGCGACACAAGGGCGCTATTTCTCGCTACTACTTTTTGAACCGTGACACCAAATCTAGTTTATAATTAACTAGCGACCCGCCCCGGCTTCGCACGGGTGTAATGGAGAAAAAAAAATGTGCGTGCGTGGAGTCCCTCCGCGCGGAAGAAGTGAAACTTCACTCTCGCTCTGTACTGTACGACACCGTACGACACCGTGCCACACACTCACTCACTCACTCACCCACTATCACCTACTATCACTCACTATCATTCACTATCATTCACTATCACTCACTATCACTCACTATCACCCACTATCACTCACTATCACCCACAATCACCCACTATCACCCACTATCACCCACTATCACTCACTATCACTCACTATCACTCACTATAACTCACTATCACTCACTATCGCTCACTATCGGTCACTATCACTCACTATCGCTCACTATCACTCACTATCGCTCACTGTCGCTCACTATCGCTCACTATCGCTCACTCACTCACCCACTCACCCACTCACTCAGTGACGGCTTCACATGAGCGCTTTCATAACCTTAACAAATTTAACGCTTAACGTTTAACACTTAACGCTTAACGTCTACCGTTTAACATCTGACGCTCAACGTCTAACGCATAACGTCTAACGCGTTAAATGATGTCATTTTAGGAAGTCGCGAAGTTTCACAACAAAAAAAAAAAAAATGTGCGTGCGTGGAGTCCCTCCGCGCGGAAGAAGTGAAACTTCATTCTAGCTCTGTCTCATTCTATTCCCCCTCCCCAGGAGCGCTGAACGTAAGTCGCTGAAGTTTCACTTCATTGACTCGGACTGACTGACTGACTGACTGACTGACTGACTGACTGACTGACTGACTGACTGAATCCGAGTCAGTCCGAGCCAGTCCCGGTCAGTCCCGTCAGTCCCGGTCAGTCCCGCTCAGTCCCGCTCAGTCCCGGTCAGTCCCGCTCAGTCCCGTCAGTCCCGGTCAGTTCCGGTCTGTCCCGCTCAGTCCCGGCCAGTCCCGGTCGGTCCCGGTAAGTCCCGGTCAATCCCGGTCAGTCCCGCTCAGTCCCGCTCAGTACCGCTCAGTCCCGCTCAGTCCCGGTCAGTCCCGCTCAGTCCCGGTCAGTCCTGGTATGTCCCGCTCAGTCCCGGTCAGTCCCGGTCAGTCCCGCTTAGTCCCGCTCAGTCCCGGTCAGTCCCGGTCAGTCCCGGTCAGTCCCGCTCAGTCCCGGTCAATCCCGCTCAGTCCCGCTCAGTCCCGGTCAATCCCGCTCAGTCCCGGTCAGTCCCACTCAGTCCCGCTCAGTCCCGGTCAGTCCCGCTCAGTCCCGGTCAGTCCCGGTCTGTCCCGCTCAGTCCCGGTCAGTACCGGTCAGTCCCGCTCAGTCCCGTTCAGTCCCCGTCAGTCCCGCTCAGTCCCGCTCAGTCCCGCTACCACACCGTACAGTAGGATTCTTATACACTAAACCCCCAACGGCCGTTAAATCAGTACATAAGAAGACCTTTTTTTTTTTTGACGCGGGGGAAATCTTCGAAAGATCCCCGGGAGCTGTGGGGCTCGACCAGGGTATGTGGGATTCTTACCCACTAAAACCCCCGCGGCTGTCGCATCGGCACATGAGAGGGGGGACCTCAGGGCTCTCCGGTGGGATCTGCACCAGGGGCCCCTCAGTGCCTTGCCTTTGAGCCCGCCGCCGGGGGGCGCATTGTAGCCCCCCGGGAACCAGACACGGTACTCATGGGGACGGGGGTCGCAACCCCGCCGCCGTCCTCCTCGGAGTCCCCGCCGTACTCAATGGTCGCTCAAAGGGCCCACACCCCGAGCGTCCAGCGACTCCGAAGGTAAGAAGGAGACCTGGGCTATCCGGTGGGATCTGCACCAAGATCCCACAGTGGCTTGCCTTTGAGCTCGCCACCGGGGGGCACAATAAAGCCACCCGGGAAACTATCATCGTGCTTCTATCTACTTCCAATAGGCCTCCAGGATCCTGCGGGTGATCGACTGCGGTATGTGTCCCCCACAGCTGTCCACACAAAAAAGGAGGGCTGCACCGTGTACCCCTCAGTGCAAGGCAAGAGCCTTTGAAGCCGCTGTCGGGGGCGCATTATAGCCCCCCGAGAATCTGTCACCGTTGTCACAGTTAAGGGGTGGCGGGGGAAACATCCAATATGTCCACGGGATCCCATGGGGAAGTCAACCTGGGTATTTGGGATTTTTACCCAATAAAACTCCCGTGGCTGTCACATCGGCACATGAGAGGGAAACCTGGGTTCTCGGGTGGGATCTGCACCAGGTGTCCCTCAGTGCCTGGCATTTAAGTCCGCCGCCGGGGGGCAAGCATATTATATCCCAGATTTACCGTATATTATATGGAATGAATGATATATAGAATGTCTAGTACCTTCTTGATTGTTAAGTATGTAGGTACCTCTTTAGGTTTAGTCAACGTAAGCTAGTTAAATTTATTTACTTAGATAAAACTTCTAAATAAATTAAGTAAAAAACCTTCAGTGAAGAATTAAAAAAATAACAAAATAATCAGAAATAAAATGATTAAAAATACACAAAAAAAATCCTAAAGAGAGATTTGAACCCGGACCCTGATGTGCTTAGAAGACGCTTCCGTAACCTCCAGACCACGGCTACTCTCTATTAATCGAATTACTTGATCATATTCTTGTTATATGTCTGCTCAGTCCGTAATGCATATAGCGTGATATTTTACCTTAGATCCAATTGTACAAAAATTAAGTTTCCACTAATAACTAAATCATAACATTAGAGAGAAACTAACCACGTATGCATGATTTTAAATAAATAAAAAAGTATTAAATATAAAAAATCTAATGTTGTCTTTTACTTACGCGAATATTACACAAAGCAAAGCATTCGAAACGTCGGGATAGTAAAATCAATAAATAAATAAACCGCGATAAAATCCGTAAAAGTAGTTTAATTTCAATGTATAAAAAATCTATTAAAGATAAAAAGTGCTGGAGTTAATATGAGTTAAATATTTAAAACATCGAATCTTAATATAAATAAAAAAGTCAAAAATAAAATTTAAAAATACAAAAATAAAATCCATACACGGGTAGCGAACCCGGACAGTCCATGCTTAGAGGACGCTTCCTTAACCACTTGACCAAGGAACTTTTATTTTATTTTCCGAATTACCCTATCTTATTCTTGTGATATATTTGTACCGCCGTCTGTTGAGTAATAATACTCCTTTTTTACCCGGTTAAGGTATAAATTTAAAAAAATATGAAATACAAATTTAATTAACTTTCTTAACGAATATCTGTGCAAAATTTCAAGTTAATAGGACCAAGGAATCGCGTTCTCCCATACAAACTTTGCCCCCCTGTTTCACCCCCTTAGAGGTTGAGTTTCGCAAATCCCCGTCTTAGTGAGCACCTACGTCCTAAAAGGAACCCCCATGCAAAGTTTGAGACTCCTAGCACTTGTAGTTTCTGAGATTTCGTGATGAGTGGGTTTTTGTCTACTCTTTTATATAATAAGATTATATTATATCGATGGTGCCAGCCAACGTATGCGTAGTATAGATCCAATGATTACGTAGATCAGTATAAGACGTCTGTATGCTCGTGGTAGGTCCCTTGTCCTTGTAAAAGGAATGAAAGAACTGTCCAGGTAGGTTACCAGGTAGGGATTCCGTCGTCGAGCAGCCATGTGTAAACTGTGAACATTGCTGTGTCTCTGTGTAGAGGGTACTGTAGCTGGTGAAATTACTGGGTTCAAGAGCCTTAATAGCGAATTTGTTGGGCGGCAATGGAATGCAGCTGTCTATACGCTCTATTACGCATGTGTATTGTATAACATCAGACAAATATCTTGCTTCATCACTAGCTTAATCCGTCGGCGATCAACGCGTGATCGCGCTTATTCGGTTCGCGTGTTAAACATGGTGCAGATTGGAAACATGGGCCGTTGAAAGCTAATAAAAAAGAAACCTACTTCAAAATGCGTCAATCTCAAATAGCCTTTGGGTCTACCGTAGGGTATTTACGTACTCTAACTATCTATGTGATGTGCGCCCTTTGACCTTTTGGTTAAAGAAATTTAATTCAAACTGATTCGGGAGACAGACTGATGGGTTTTCTACTAGTCTATAAGCTTAGTTATCCAAAGAGGAAAAGACGCCCTTATTTTATGAATCATAGATAATTCGGCGAAAACTTCATGGAATTGTATTAATTA
Source organism: Furcula furcula (assembly GCA_911728495.1). NCBI lineage: Eukaryota > Metazoa > Arthropoda > Insecta > Lepidoptera > Notodontidae > Furcula > Furcula furcula. Next base: position 11,612,820 of record OU452250.1, read on the forward strand.
GTACAAATGTTAATATAATACTTTATGTTAATAATTTCTTATGTAATAGCAGAATAAGTTGACAATATTTACAGTACCCAGCTAAGTATCTGTACTTATGTAGGTAGTACATTACTTTTTACGTACTCATTAAGAAGTTTTATAATTATTTTACAGCAGGAATATTCAAGTTTTGACAGCTGTCGTTGCTGCGACATCAAAGTTTCGGCAGGATAGCGTTATGAAGTTTGTAACTGAAGGGGGTCGTAAAATGATTTTATGTAGATTTTAATTTGTATTACACTTTTAGCAAGGTTAATAAAACTGTCGATCATCATCATCATCATCAGTCGGAAGACGTCCCCTGCTGAACATAGGCCTCCCCCGTAGAACGCCACAATGAACGACAATTGGCTATTTGCATCCACCGGCTACCTGCGACGCGCACAATGTCGTCAGTCCACCTAGTGGGAGGCCTGCCAACGCTACGTCTTCCGGTTCGTGGTCACCACTCGAGAACCTTTCTTCCCCAACGGTTATCGGTGCTTCGAGCGATGTGGCCTGCCCATTGCCACTTCAACTTTCAGATTCTGAGAGCTATGTCGGGGACCTTAGTTCTTCAGTGAATCTCCACATTTCGGATTCTGTCACGCAAAGAAACTCCGGGCATAGCTCTCTCCATGGCTCGTTGTGTGACTCTGAACTTCTCTAAAAGGCCAGCCGTTAGAGACCACGTCTCAGTACCATATGTCATCACTGGCAACACACACTGGTTAAAAACCTTCATCTTCAGGCACTGCGGTATTTCGGACGAGAAGATATCGCGTAGTTTCCCGAACGCTGCCAATCTGAGTTGGATTCTTCGGGCGACCTCTTTGTCGAAGTTGGACCGACCTAACTGGATAGTTTGTCCTAGGTATACGTAATGGTCAACAACTTCGAGTGTATCGTTACCAACAACTACAGGTACGGGTGCAACATGGACATTAGACATGATCTTCGTTTTGTCCATGTTCATTGTAAGGCCCACCTGTTGGGAAACGATACTGAGATCGCTGAGCATCGTATTGAGGTCTATTTTTTTTTGGGAATGATAGACGCTGTTGGCCGCAGATGGCCATTACAGCTTCACCGGACAATAGGAGGCGAGCGCTTAAAGCGCTCTAGCCTTAACGGCAGAAGTAGCGACGAGCTCGAGGGCACCTCAGGGAGGCACGGCCTCGGCTTGGGCTGTCGCTTAAGAGAGGGCTGATTTTACCACCGGTTCACAACGCGCCCTCACTGAGAAGAACCGGCAAGAAACTCAGTGGGGTGATGCACGTCGTTGAGGTCGCATACGTACGACCCTTCGGCTTCGCCGGCGAGACCGGTGTCTGATAGCTAGTGTAGCATACGGTTGTCGGGGAGGGACAACCGTATGCTACACTTCGGCGCATCCCGGTCCAATAGGACCGTCATGGGGTCAGGAGGGTCGAGCCGTGGTCTGCGGCGCGAGTCAGACGGACTAGGGGCGTAATCGGCGGCGGCGCGGATTAAACTGTTGGCGTGACGGGACGCGGATTCAAAGTAGCGTTTCGACGCTTCTTTGAGGAACTTCTTTGCTTCACTTGAATGATCACACAAACACAGCACGTTGTCTCAACACTGTCACATTTGACCCGGATGAAATTTTGTCTTATGCCAGAAAACTTGAAGCTCGTAAGGGTGCGGGTTCTGATGGCATCCCCACGATATTCGTGTTAAAATGTTGTGAAGTTTTGGCATATCCTCTATCATTGATATTTAACAAGTCCTTGAGTACTGGTACGTTTCCGTCAGCATGGAAAGAAGCTTTAGTAGTACTTACCAATTCACAAATCAGGTGACTTCACGGTCGCCAACAATTATCGTCCAATTTCATTATTACCTGTTTTTAGCAAGTTATTCGAATCAATATTATACTCTTCATTGTCTACCCATTTTAAACATATATTTTTTTCCAACCAGCACGGTTTTATCAAATCTCGGTCTACAGCTACTAATCTCGCATCTTTCTTATCTACTGTTACTGACCTGGTCGATAGTGGTACCTCTGTTGACGTCATATATACTGATTTTAGCAAAGCGTTTGACAAGGTTGATCACGGTTTGCTTGTGAGTAAATTATCTGACAACGGAATTTCAGGAAATCTCTTAAAATGGTGCCACTCTTATCTCTCAAGTCGTACATTCAAAGTGGTAGTCAATGGCTACCAGTCTGACACTAATTTTACTTTATCTGGAGTGCCACAAGGTTCTCATCTTGGGTCTTTGTTTTTCAATGTATTTATTAATGACGTTAACACTGTCTTTAAGAACTCTGCTATTTTTCTATACGCTGACGACCTCAAAATAGTAAAACCTGATGGTTAGAGGTATATCCATGGAATAATATATAAGATTTATTAGTAATGAAATTCAGTTTATTAATATACGAGGAAAAAAGAAAAAAGCGTGAGCAATACAGAAGCCGTCAAGGCAGAGACGAAACATAAAACATATACGAGTCACAATGGAGGTTGCGTTCACATGCTATCATCCACCCTTGAACGCAAGTCCCATTTTCATAGCACAATAAGAATGCTCGGCTAAAACAGTACCTTTTGTTAATATGTCTGCTAGCATTTCGTCACCTTTACAATAACAAAATTTTACTTCACAATTGCTGACATGCTCCCTCAGAAAATGATATCGTATGTCTATATGCTTGGATCTTGGTAAGTAACAATTGCTCGTGGACATCTTGACTGCACTCTGGTTGTCATTGAAGATGATAATAGGTGCCTCAAGCGATTGCCCCTGCTCAGCGTGTAATTGCCGCAGCCATAGAGCCTCCTGCGTTGCGGTGGACATGGACATGTACTCCGCCTCGGCTGTCGACAGCGCCACCGTTCGTTGTTTGCGCGAACACCACGATATGGCAGCACCCTGTAACATAAAAATATAGCCCGTGCACGACCTACGGTCATGCGTGTCACTTGCCCAGTCGGCGTCACAATAGCCTGTGATCTGAGCATTACCATCTTTGGTATAAATTAACTTATATTCCTTAGTTCCCTGTAGGTATCTCAGTACCCGTTTTACTGCAGTCCAGTGTTCAGTACTTGGTTTTTTATTGAATCTGCTCAATGTATTGACTGCAAAAGATATATCAGGCCTTGTACCCTGAGCTACATACAGCAAAGATCCAATAACTTGTTGGTAACGAAAATCTATTTTTATCTCTTCTTCTGCATCTTGACTAAATTTAATTCCAACTTCAATAGGTGTTTTAACAATTTTACAGTCTGACATTCCGAATTTATCTAATATTTCATTTATATATTTCTTCTGATCTAACATAACTATGTTTTTGTCCCTTGTTATGTTAAGTCCTACACATTGACTTGCTTTTCCTAAGTCCTTCATTTCAAGTAATTGCATCAACTTATCTTTCAACTTTTCTTTGACGTCTTGCTGAGAAGTAAACAGGATTAAGTCATCAACCCAAATCGCCACGTAGGTATTTTCCTTAAAATTAAAATAAACACATGGATCTGTTCTAGACTGTTGCAATCCTATTTCTCGTAATACGTTACTAAATTTGATGTTCCATATCCGACTAGCTTGCTTAAGCCCGTATATCGACTTTTTCAAATGGCATACTTGAGTCCCTTGCTCATAAGTTTCGGGCTGTACCATATAGATATCAGCATCAATCTCTCCTTGTAGAAATGCACAAACAGCATCCATCTGGTCAATGTCAAGGTTGTATTTAACTGCCAGAGCAAACAAGTAACGAATAGAAGTATATCGGACTACCGGAGAATACACTTCATCGTAATCGATGTTTTTTTTCTGAGCAAAGCCTTTTATTACGAGTCTTGCCTTGAAACGTATAATATTGCCAGCCTGATCTGTTTTTGTCTTAAATACCCACTTCGAAGGCAAAGCTTTTCTGTTAGCGGGTAAGTCAGTCAAACTCCAAGAATTGTTTCTCATCAGGGAGCTATATTCATCATCCATAGCCTGTTTCCACTGCACTGCACAAGAGGATGACAATGCTTCCTCGACTGACTCTGGATCAGACAGATTAGCATACATGCAATACAAACTATTTTCATCCTTATTTTTGTTTGGTTTATTACGTGGTCTCAAATTAAATATTCTATGATAGTTATCATGTCGATTTATATTACTAGGAGGCAGGTAAGTCTCATCAAGTTCACCAGTATCAGTTTCAAACTCACTTAAACATTCAGCGTCTGAGTCAGCCCTTGATGTACTAGCCAACTGCTCTGAATTAATTCCTTTCCGCTCCTCGTCGATGCCACTGTCGTTCTCTAAATATCCAACCTTATCAGCTAAACTGCTGGTTCCCACTGGTGGATTCTCACTGCAGACAGGCGTATCGACTAAAATTTCATTTCGACATAACACATCATTACGACATTTTTCATAGAAAACCACATCCCTACTTTTTATTACTTTGTGAGTTTTTGGGTCTAATAAACGGTATCCTTTAGTATTCTCACAGTATCCCACCAGTATCATTTTTTCTGACTTCTTATCCCATTTTTGTCTCTTTTCCTTAGGAATGTAGACCATGGCTTCGGAACCAAATACTCTCAACTGAGACAGATCAGGTTTATGACCATTCCACATTTCATAGGGCGACTTACCTCCCAAACTTTTAGTCGGAGAACGATTAACAACATAAGCAGCCGTTGCAATCGCCTCTGCCCAGAGCCTCTTCTCAAGATTGGCATAAAACAACATACATCTTGCGCGCTCTACTAAAGTACGATTCATGCGTTCTGCGAGACCGTTATGCTGAGGTGTATAGGGTGTTGAAGTCTGATGAGATATACCACATTGAGATAGATACTTTTCAAAATTATTATTGCAATACTCCTTACCGTTATCTGTTCTCAACCCTTTAATTTTCTGACCCAACTTATTTTCCACCTTCATCTTAAAGTCTTTAAATAATTCCAAAACATTAAGTTTATCTTTCATGAGATATACATGCACCATCCGTGTATAATCATCTATGAATGTAATAAAGTATTTCATACCTCCATAAGACAAGTTTTCCATCGGGCCGCATAGATCGGAATGTATTAGTTCCAGTGGTTGTTTGGCTCTGGTCCCTGTATTGTTAAACGGCAGTCTTGTCTGTTTGCCTTCTAAACATACAGTGCATCCAATGATGTTACTCTTCCCTTGAGCCAATAACACACCCTCAGCGCAGGCAGGTAACTTGTTCACATCTAAAACATTTAAATGTCCCATACGGAGATGCCATAAATAAGTATCATTCACCTTTTCAGTGGTAAAATGAGCAGAATCAGGACGAATCACAGTATCCAAAACGTATAGTTTATTACTAAGTTCTGCAGTACATATCGGTTTTCCAGTCAAATTAAAAATAATGCAACTCTTATCATTACATGATATTTTGTAGCCAGACTTTACTATGGTACTAACTGATAGAAGATTAGCTGCTAGGCCAGGGATATATAATACATTTTTTACCTGAATGCTCCCACCCTGGGCTAGGTGAATATCAACACATCCAATTCCTTTTACCAGTAGTGGCTCTTTGTTGGCAACTGTAATATTCTTTATTGACGGATCCGTGACATTGTACATCCAATCTCGCCTGCATGTCATATGCATAGATGCACCTGAGTCAACATACCATTTTCCGCAATCAACTCCTACAGTAGCTGGAAAGGCAGCAACAAAACTTGTATCATCATTATTTTTATGCGATTTATTCGCAACTTTCTTGGGACTTCTACAAAATTTTCCAATGTGTCCGTATCTATTACATTTGTAGCACCTTGGTCCTTTGGAAATTACTGGCTGCTGATTATTCTTTGTTTTCTGAAAGTTTGTATAGAAAACAGCGCTCGAGTCTTTAGACTTCACTTCCTGCAGAAGCTTTGTTTTTACAAAGTCAGCGCTAATATTTGTACCTGAACTTTCGAGCCCCATAATCATAGGCATATATACATCGGGTAGACCAGCTAACATCAATGTACCGAGCCATTCATCATTCACATCAAAGCCTATATTACGTAGCTTGTGAGCTGTAGTCATAATCTTATTCACATATTCTTCTACGGTATTGCACGACTCTAAGGATGTATTCACCAAATCCTTTAATAAGCCTACCTTTCTAGTCAATCCATTATAGTCAAAAGCTCTTTCTAGGCTATCCCATACCTCTTTTGCTGTTTTGCAATCTTGAACGTGTACATAATTTTGGGGGTCTAACAATAAAATTAACTTAGCTTTAGCCTTGACGTCCTTGCTGGGATCGACTTTTTTGTCGCCACTTGGCTCCACGCATTGCCATAAATCTTCGTGCTCCAGATATGTCTTCATACCAAACTTCCACGTCGCAAAGTTTTCACGACCAACTAGTTTGTCTACACTGAACATATTTGAGCTCATTATAACTGCGGATTTCTCGGTTACTACTAATCTTTTATACGCTACGCTCTGCTACCATGATGGTTAGAGGTATATCCATGGAATAATATATAAGATTTATTAGTAATGAAATTCAGTTTATTAATATACGAGGAAAAAAGAAAAAAGCGTGAGCAATACAGAAGCCGTCAAGGCAGAGACGAAACATAAAACATATACGAGTCACAATGGAGGTTGCGTTCACATGCTATCAAAACCCATCCGTGATGACCAGTCTGATCCCGTACTCTTACAAAAAGATCATGACGGCTTTGAAATTTGGTGCCTTAGAAACAAAATTTCAATCAATGTTGATAAGAGCCATCATATCCGTTTGACAAGAAAAAAGAATGTTGCACCCATTTCCTACTCGCTTAATACAACAAAAAGATGTTGTTAAAGATCTTGGCATATATATTGATGCTAAACTGAATTTTAATTTCCACATTGATCATATTGTGACGAAATCTTTTAAAAATTTAGGCTCTTTACTTCGTAACTGTAAAGAATTCAAAAAGATATCTACCAAATTTTTAATTTATAACTGTTACATAAGGTCTACTCTTGAATACTGTAGTTGCATTTGGTCGCCTAAGTATGACATCCACAAAAAAAGAATAGAAAATGTACAGAAACGTTTCTTGGGACATATTGCTTATTACTCTAATAAGCACAGAGAACTCTCCTCTTAGTGCAGGAGGATGAAACATTATCATCTAATTTCATTGGAGGATCGTAGAATTCTTTTGGATTTTATGTTCTTATATAAAATTTTAAACGGCCAGCAGGATTGTCCTCAATTACTTAACCTTGTAAAGTTTCACATTCCACATAATTTACCTCGTAAATCAAAATATACTCTCTTTAAACCAAAACCATTTAGAAGCAATTTAGGACATTTTTCCTGCGTCGACCGTCTACAGGCACAGTACAATTCGCTTAGTAAGAATCTAAATATTGATGTATTTGCTATGAGCCCCGCACAATTTAAAAAGTGTATATGGAATCACTTATATTCTAATTCTAAATTGTAAATTAAATTGTAATTGGTATCTTAGGCTACACCTTCTCATCTACTATAGGCTTTTGTTAGTTAACTATCTCATCTCTTATCTCGTCTGCTATTCTACTTTTATATTGTACAATCCATGGGCACCTGTAATTAAGGTCTTGCTTGGCTACCTATAGTCTATTTATAATAAGCATCATATTTTGTAAAGCTTGTATCTTGTTGGTGTCTTAATAAATAAAAAAAAAAAAAAAAAAACTTACGAAGGGGATCTAACTTGAAATCGGAATGCAGATCTACGTTCCGCATGTACCACGGGGCGCCGACGGCACGTCGGAGGAAACGATTCTGGATAACCTGGAGGCTATCGATACGGGTGCGGGCGGCGTGCGCGAAAACTACACTCGCGTAAGTCATGATTGGGCGAATGCAAGCTTTGTATAATGTCAACTTATTTCTAAGCGACATTTTACTGCGCTTGCAGAGAAGGGGATACAGGCGACCTAATACGAAAGCCGCTCGATTGCGGACGGACCTAATGTGCGGGCCGAAAGTCATGGCGGAGTCCAAGGTGACTCCGAGGTACGTATTGAGGTCCTCCAGCGACTCTGCCATAATGACTATATCATGTTTCCGGAATCAAGGGTTATCGTATCCTGTCCCTCTCGTCGGATTACAGATAATCCCAAGATATCCCAATGTAACTTGCTCAATTCTTCCTCCAGCTCGATAATCTTCTCGTCAGTCCTAAGCCTTGCCAGGGCCAAAGTTCGGTAGCGGGGCATCTGCCGGAGATTCTTCGCGCCCCCTGCTCGACCGTTACCCCGCCCGCTACTAAGGCGGGGAATAGACGATTCGCACATGATTAATTAAAGAAATCAGAGAGCCGGGGTTCGAACCTGCACACCTTGTTTCCAAGGCATGCGCTCGCCCACTGAGCTGTTACAGCACTGTACTGAGCTGTTGTTTTTCTTATTTAATGGCCAACACCGACAACGACGTCACGAGTCGTAAACACACCTACACACAGACACCGGTCTCGCCAGCGAGGCCGAAGGGTCGTACGCATGCGACCTCGACATGCATCCCCTCGCTGAGTTTCTTACCGGTTCTTCTCAGCGGGGGCGCGTTGTGAACCGGTGGTAAACTCATACTCTCTAAGCGGCAGCCCAAGCCGAGGCCGTGCCTCCTTGAGGTGCCCTTGAGCTAGTCGCTACCTTTCTGGCTGGAGCGCTTAAAGCGCTCGCCCTCTTGTCCGGTGAAGCTGTAATGGCCATCTGCGGCCAACAGTACTACTCCTACACAAAAAAAAAAAAACTTATTTAATATTATATACACACATCAAAAGTGTCTAGGGATCAACATATATTTTTGCAATAACTTTTCTCCTGATTGATATTAGTTAAAATTTTCTTTAAGGATTCATCAAATAAAGTGTTTTCGTTTGTCACAGTAACGATAAACCAAGTCACCTTTGCATTAATAAAGAAATTTGCCATTTTCCTAATAAAGGGATTTTTGACATTTGAACCACTAACACAAAAGTTCGAAAAAAAGACTGAAATAACAGTTTTCTTTAAAATTTTATTGGGTAACTTAAACAATTAATAATCCGTGTTTCTACCGCGAACACTAACAACACAAGAACATCGGTTTGGCATACTCAAAATGAGTTCATCCAAATTACGCTGTGGAATGGCCGCCCATGTTCGTTGCAACAACAAAAAAAGGTCTTCTTGCGACTGGATACCCTCCATATTCGGCAGAGCTCTTCTCTGTAGCATATCCCATGCATGCTCAATCGGGTTCAAGTCTGGCGACTGAGCAGGCCAGGGCAGGCCATTGATGTTAGCTGCGGCGAGAGTCTGTCTTACAACTCTTGCGGTGTGCGGTCGTGCATTATCATGCATTAACTGAAATAAGGGACCGATTTGCACTTGTAGAGGAACGATGACGTCTGATACAATCGTCTCAGCATAAATTTGAGCGTTGAGGTTGCCTCTGATCCAAATCAACTCAGTTCTTCCGCCGATCCAAATACCCGCCCATACCATGATGGTTCCACCACTATAAGGATGGACTTCCTGGCAGGATTTTAATCGCTGTTGGCGTCCAGGGGTTCTCCAGTGTCGTATACGTCTTGTATCCGGTCTCATACCAAAACGAGACTCATCAGAAAAGCACACGAAACGCCATTGTTCTTCTGCCCAATTTCTGTGTTCAAGAGCCCATTGATATCGAATCCTACGATTGTGCATTGCTATAGGTGGTACCCGTAGCGGTCTTCGGGAATGAAGGTTCACTTCATGCAAGCGGTTTCTGACTGTTTGGTCGCTAATTAAGTTCCCTGAAGAGTGATGAAGCCTCACGGCTAACATCATGGCAGTTATTGTTGGAGCTCTTCGAGTTAAGATTTGAATATATCGGTCTTGTCTCCGTGTGGTGCAGCGATACCGTCCTCCATGGCGCTCAGCCACGGTACCAGTGCTTCGGTAACGTGTCCAAAGTCGACTGATAACACTCTGACTTGTATTCAGAGCTAAAGCCACAGTACGTTGCCGGGAACCAGCTTCTATCATTCCCACGGCTCTGAGCATTTCTTCCCTGCTTAAATGACGTCGCCGCTCCATAATAACGTTGGTTTTAATCAGTAGTAGGGAAACAGTAGCACTAATAATGTCTTCAATGCGTTGTATGTTTTTATAGGGAAAATATTGACAGCTGATTTTCATCTTTTACTCGAATTTGATTCACAGTTCCTGATTCAAATTATGAAATGCACCAAAAAGGATCCATATAAATTTATAAAATCATAAATTTATTACAAAGCCACATCTCAATCTCAAGAAATCCGCTTAAAAATGCTTGATCCCTAGACACTTTTGATGTGTGTATTTGTCTACACAGAACACTATCACTGCCAAATTTGTCTGTCTCTCAGCGATTCGATGTTTAAATTTCTATCTTATAGCTATTTGTGAACGATTACCTGTAAATGGCTATCTGTTTCTATTTTTATTAACCGACTTCAAAAAAGGAGGTTCTGTATTCGACGCGTATGTATGTAATATTAATAAAAATGCGTAATATTCATATATGTTAGTCTATGTGGGCTTCTAAACAAATTTACCAAATTTCACGAGTGTATGTATGTATGTAGGTTTGTCCACGGATTTCTCAGAAACTACAAGTCCGATTTCAAAAATTCTTTTTGTAATAGTTAGAGTATTTTTCAACTTACCGTAAGTTGAAAAATACTACTACTTCAATATATTTTATGCTTTTTAGATAAATTACTTTGAAGTTGGTTTTTATTTTTTAAAAAATAGTTTATTGTTTGTGCTATTGGTTTTCCGAAAACAATAAAAATAAAATTATGTGCGTAATAAAATCGCTACCTCATTTTACAGACTGAATAATTCAATAGGTGCCTTTGTATATTTATTTAGGCACAAACAGTAGTTTACAAAAAAATAATAAAAGAATTTTACAAAATAAGTAAACTTATGACGAAGACCTAACGGTGCCCTAGAAATGGTTGTACAAACATAATTTTTGGTTATCAGTAACTAATGTCAATAGGTACATCACAATTAGCACTGACCTCTAGCAGAGAAACCTTATCAATGTTCAAAGCCGTTAAAACTAGCGAAGAGACAGTTCGGAAACTACTCGTACATGTGACTCGTACCGGTCAAAGAAAACGTTCTGCGAAACTATTCCACAGTAAAATATCGATATAATATTTTATGATTGTGGATGATAACTATGAATTCGTATTTCCTATTCCTATGATTTCATTATTATATGACTAGGTTATTACTATGAGTGATAGGTGCACTATATAATAACACTAGCTGACCCGCGCAGCTCCGCCCGCGCTTTAATTACATTTTGCTCCCCTTTTCTCCCTACTTCCTTGATTTATCTCTCTCCATCTCTCTCTCTTATAATAAAAATCTAATTCTATGCTATTTCTCTCCCCTCCCGCTTCGGTACCCCTCTTCCTCTCCCCGTTGTCCTCTCTGAACCCTCTCCCTCCTCTCTCTTCTCCCAACTTACTCCCTCTCACTACCCCCCCCCTTGCTCCACCTAACTCCTCCGATCACTCACTCCATCACCCTCCCCTCTCCCTCTCTTACACCCTCTTCTCGTTCTATATATCCTCGTCAATCATGGTATCAGCGGCATAAAATAACCTATTCTCAGACCTACCCGCAAAATTTCATACATATCGGTTCACCAGACTCTCGTGCACGTAACTCAAAGGTTCTCAGATTTTGTTGTGCAAGGCGTTGCGAACGTTCGACACTCGACTCTCGTGCGCGTACCTGAGAGTTTCTCTGATTTTGTTCAGCAAGGCGATGTGAACGTTCAGGTGAAGATTCTCCCATACGACGTATTCTTGCTGCCCGTGCTTGAGAACTATGTTTAGAAAGTTGAGATCTGGCTCTCTTAGGCATTTTCAAATGTTTAAGAAAATGCTAATAGCGTGTAATATTTTAGCTCTGAAAAGAACTGTTGTTTAGCCCTGAAAAGAACTGTTGTTTAGCCCTGAAAAGAACTGTTGGTTAGCCCTGAAAAGAACTGTTGATTAGCTCTGAGAAGAACTGTTGTTTAGCTCTGAGAAGAACTTTTGCGTAGGTGTAGTTTTAAGTAAGAAATCTAAAAAAAATCGCACGAAAATTATTAGAATTTGCGTACGACCGCTGCGTAGGGAGCCGACTTCGCGTCCTGAGCCGCGCGGGTACCTTACTCATAGATCTAAACTCCCCTCCCGCATGCGCACCCCCTTCTTGGTGACGCTCACTTCGCAACGGACCGTGCAGCAGAAATCTTTTAATTTATAAGCAGTAATATTTTAATTTCGCCATAACTTCAAAACCAAATGTCCAATTTTAATCATTCACAGACCAAATATTGGTGCCGATTCTGTTGTCACACACTAGACTAAACTAACCTAAATTTTAGTTTAGTCGTGTCTTTCCTATTCAGAGATCCATGAATTAAACTAAATTAGGTATAGTTTGATAGAATATAATGGTTTTAGTTACTCAACTTAGTTTTAAACGTATTTTGCTATTCTGTTGTGCACAGTTTACGTCATTTATGCCTAATATTAGAAACTTCAAACTAAAATTAGATCAAATTAGTCGGCATCTAAAAGATGTCGATTAAAATAAAATAGAATAGACTAAAATAGAATGAAATAAATATTAGAATAAATAACAAAAATAAATATTAATATAAATAATAAAATAAATATAAAAAAATATTTTATTATTAAAAAATAAAATATTAAAATAAAATAAATATTAATAAATATTAAAATAAATATTAATAAATAAAAAAAAATATATTCAAATTTTTTTAAATAAAATAAATATAATAAATATTAAAATAAATATTAATAATTATTTAAAAAACAATTAATAATAAATTAAATATTAATAAAAAAAATATAAATTAATAAAATAAATATTAATAAATATTAAAATAAATATTAATAATTATTAAAAAAATATATTAATAATAAATTAAATATTAATAAATATTAAAAAAAAAAATCATAAATATTATAATAAATATTAGAATAAATATTAATATAAATACTAAAGTAAATATTAATAAATAAATAAAATATTAAAAAATGTTTAAATAAATATTAATAATTATTAAAAAAATATTAAAATAAATATTAAAACAAATATTTAAACAAATATTAAAATAAATATTTAAACAAATATTTCAACAAATATTAAAATAAATATTAAAATATTTTTTATTAATAAATAAATATTAATATAAAAATATATTAAAATAAAATAATATTAAAATTAATATAAGTATCGGAGCCGGAGAATTATTTTAGTTTAGTTTAGTGTAATCAGATGAACAAGAGAATTGTTTTCAACTAACATGATTTGACCAATGAAAACCTCACTATCAACTCAATTTAGTAGCTGTCGAAATCAAATTAAGCACTTAATCATCGTTTGACACCACTAAACTAAAATTTAGTCTAGTTTAGTGTAGTGGTGACAACAGAATCGGCACCATTATCTACATAAACTGTACTTAAGGATGAAATAATTTATTTTGATAAGGATTAATAGCATGAGTAAAATAAATGCGTTTAAATGTAGTCTAAACAAAATTCAAGATTTTTAAATAAAAAAATGGTTGTTGGGCCTCACTCGACATAGATACGCGCGTGTGCCACGGACTTTTTTGTAGATATTTATAAGATCTACAATTAATTAGAACATTTTATGGTTCTATATTTTATAGTTTAGGCAGCGTACGCAAAATAAGTAACTTTTCTGGTTGATTTTTTACACCTTGTGTCCGAAAATACCCAAATATCTTACGGAACCCTATTTTTTTCCAAAATAAAATTTAGCCTATGTTACTCGTGGATAATGTAGCTTTTGAATGGTGAAAGAATTTTTAAAAACGGCCCAGTAGTTTTTGAGCCTATTCATTACAACCAAACAAACAAAGTTTTCCTCTTTATAATATTAGTGTAGATTAATAAATAATAATGGATTTTATTTATCAATGGGCCCGTTGGTCTAGTGGTTTGACACCCTGGCCGCTTGCCAATAGGTGGTCGTGGCTTACCAATATATCCATTTACTTAAAAAAAAATTACGTTAATTCATGTCCGAACTAAGATTTTTAAAAATTAAGAATGTTTAGAGAAATCCTAGGGTAGGCAAAGTATTTTTGTCAGTATGGAGCCGCTGAATAAACTTATCAATGTTTTAAAATGCAAATTAATATGTCTATAGTATTTGCTTGCTTATGGATATATGTCTGCCGGGGACGTAAATAAACACTGTCGAACAATGTGCCATAATCCCCACGCTTGGCAGGCGTCTTGGGAATCGCAGTTTCGAAAAGATGGATATATTACACAGAAGACGCTGCTGCCTGTCTTCTTCCCTCAATCGCCTCTTACGAAACCCACGGGAAGAGAGGGGGGGGGGGGATGCAAATTCTTAGCCGGCATCCCACGGCTAAACAAACTGCAAATGGCAAACTGTCGATAATGACCATGAAAGAGAAGGGAATTAGTTTTTATATTTACATTGCTTATGTATGTTAGGTAAGTACTTATATTTCTAGTGATGCAGCTGGAAATCGCTCGCTACAATCTAAACGTGAACGTGTTTGAATCCTACGTAGGGTGCCCTCAGAACGATCTGTTCAGCGGTGGTGGTGGTGGTTATGCTTTTCTAGTTAGGACAAAATAGACCGATCACCCGATTGGCTGAAAAGTAAGAAGATGGACAGAAAAAAAGTTCGGACCTCTCCCAGTTCGTGTCGCGCGCATAAGATTCTAAGAGTAAAGGGCCGGCTTCACGTTAGGTAAGCTTGCTCTTGCTGTAACTCTTGGCTTATTCCAAGGAGTTCTAGATTTTGTTCTACTTGCCATTCGAAACGTTTGTCAGCAGCCGGCCCTTAAAGAAAGAGAGTGCGCCTGTGTCTACGCCATGTCTACGCGCAGCAAGCACTTGTGACCTCCTGTGTGTATCTTATATGTTTTGTGGACTTGGTCAATATTGTGATAGTTCAACTGTTGTGGCAGTATTAGTCGGCAGTCATTATTTATTTACAATTATTTTAGAAACCCTAAGTGGAAATAATAAAAAAAGAACAATGGTACATACCCAAACTGGTTTATTGACACTAAAACATCACTGACACAAAGGTTACACATACTGTGACACATTTACAGGTAATTATAAAAATGTGGGGACTCCCCCAAGTAGTCTCCGCCTTCCCCAACAAACTACACCAACACCAACTCTGAGGTGACAATTACTCAATAAGAAATACATCGAAACAATTTAACAGCATGACCGCATTGTAACAAATCTACGGAGAGAATGACAGAGTGACCGCACTATACAACTACTGGAACAACCGTTCCGCACAAGATCTAACAAATGAATGTCCCCTGCACCGCTATAGCAGTAACTTATATACGCGTTCCGTGCGCGGTCATTCTACCATTCTACCCACTATGTTATTGATAAGTTTTAAAATGTTCGACACGGCCTCTCCTGACATGAGACCGTCCCCGGGCTCGTTAAATGTTGATGACTCTTCTTCGCGAACGACACGAAGAAGCGGACTCCACCATACATTATTCACAGCACCACTCAAAGAAGCGGACTCCACTGTCCAGTTCACAGGAAATCCCGGAGTTTATTCTGCGACGAGCACAGCCCAGCTAAGTTGACTTGTCCTGCACAAAACACAAGCAAACACAGGAAAAAGTTAGAAAACATACACGTTCATAGGCTTTATTCAGGTCTCTTCCTGCGCAACCGATACCTTGTGCGCAACCAGGCTTTACATCGGTCTCTAACAGGTTACCCTGAAACCTAGGAAACTTACAGGCTTTACAAAGGTCTCTAGTCAGCGTGGGCCCCACTGGCGCAACCCGTTACCCTCACACATTGTGATCATCCCAAAATCACGCGTAATGGCTCTAAGCCATGTCCAAAACCCATAAAACTGAGTGGAAAAACTTTATGTGCCGATACATAATTCCACAGACATGTAAGCTAAGCTCACCTAACTGACCTAAGCACATGGGTATTAAACAAACTGATAACTGTACCGATCACCTGGGGAAATTCCCGTCGGGGAGTGCCACCTCACGTCTCGCTAGAGATCTACGTGTACTTACGTGAGACATAGCTTTGCATGTGTGAATCAGTTCCAGATAAAAGCATGCTTCAACCCAAACTATCAAGTGGGAAAACTATGTGTGTCATTACAAAATTACACAACAATTCGACATATGTAAGCTAAGTTTCCCTAACTCAGCCTAAGCACAAGGGTGTAAAATAAACTGATAACTGTACCGACCACCCGGGGCAGGTCCCGTCGGGGGACCGCCACCTCACGACTCGCTAGAGATCTACGTGGACTTACGTGAGATATAGCTTTGCGTGTGTGAGTCGGCCCAGATAAAAGCATATTTCAACCCCAACTATTAATTACACCAGGTCTCGTCAGTGGCCAACCTGTGGCATGACCCTGCGTGTACTACAGCTCCAGGACCATGTGTCCGAGCATAATATAAAAACACCCTAGGCATGTTCCATATATTAGGATCGCATGTCTGAGCGCACTCCAAGACAGCATCCAATAACATGAAACCGTACCTTACTTGAAGTGTATCCGTCAGCCAAGATAGCATATCTGAGTACGAGGACATCCGAGACAGAGGCTATCCCAACCGCAAGACAAAACTTCCCATAATGTGTTTACCCTTTACGAAAACACTAAAACACAAAACCACCCCAGGCATGTTCCATATACTAGGATCGCATGTCTGAGCGCACTCCAAGACAGCATCCAATAACATGAAACCATACCTTACTTGAAGTGTATCCGTCAGCCAAGATAGCATATCTGAGTACGAGGACATCCGAGACAGAGGCTATCCCAACCGCAAGACAAAACTTCCCTTAATGTGTTTTACCCTTTAAGCTACTAAGCTATTAATTTGCACAACATTCATCTTCTAGTATACACATGTAAGGCAAAACACGCTGAAGTTTGTCAAAAACATTCACAGCACGGCATAGGTAGCTACCATCAGGTACGCGCCCGTGGCTCCCAGTCTACCAGACACGCACACCGCACACGGCATAGGTAGCGACCATAAGGTACGCGCCCGTGGCTCCCAGTCTACCAGACACGCACACCGCACACGGCATAGGTAGCGACCATAAGGTACGCGCCCGTGGCTCCCAGTGTACCAGACACGCACACCGCACACGGCATAGGTAGCGACCATAAGGTACGCGCCCGTGGCTCCCAGTGTACCAGACACGCACACCGCACACGGCATAGGTAGCGACCATAAGGTACACGCCCGTGGCTCCCAGTCTACCAGACACGCACACCGCACACGGCATAGGTAGCGACCATAAGGTACGCGCCCGTGGCTCCCAGTCTACCAGATACACACTCAGCATAGGTAGCGACCGTAAGGTTGTGGTGTAATACTTAAATAATGTAATATCCATACTTAGGTTAAGACATTTAGTAATAAAGCTACGATCTAACGAACCAGACGTGTTTTCATTATTACTCTCTCGGCCCCCGGTAGCCTCCACAGTACATGGCGACCCGGCCAGGCCCCGCGGAATTCGCTGCGGTTGCAAAAATGCAGGTGCGCGAGCGCGTTAACGGGAACTAAAAATGACGCAATCGGACGATAGAGCTCGGCGATCACTACTGTGTACAGTATTAGAGTGTGTAAATTATAAAATAATTCCGGCTATTTGTGAAAACGCGTGTCCTGATACATAATTTTTGGACGTATTTCAAGATGGGAAAAGAATGCTCAAAATGTATCTGTGAAAATAAAGAGACGGTGATTTCTCAACACGGCGGAGATAATGGACTGCAAGCAGACGCCTCGACACATTATCAGACAAATAATATATTATTGGCAACTTTAGTCGCAGTATGCGGAGCAGCTATATTATTTTTGGCCTTTAAGCAGTACCGGAAATGTCACAAAGCTTGGGTTGAAGAAGGAGTACGAGCAAATTTCCTAAGGCGTATGCAGGAACGGCTGTCAGGACGTAGAGACCGACCAAGGGAAGAGGATACGATATAATTGAGAGACGGTTCCCACGGCAATACCTGAAAAACTAAAATATAAATAAAAACATACCATACGAACTGCGGAAAAAAAAAAGTGAAGTGCGTGTTAAAAATATAAAAATAAATAATACAAAAAATTTTCGGTATTTATATTATTAAGGAACGTTACCTATGGATTTTAAGTGATAATTAAGTTCATTTTAAATAATACATCGTGCGTGTGCCAATTATTAGATGATGTACAATTATTAATGGAACTACAATTAAATAATATATATAACAAATTAGAACAGATAAGGGTAAGTCTTAGAAAATTAGGACCTAAGCGGAGATTAGAGGATATTGGTACAAGTAAAGTGAAGAAAGCTATAGAATTATATAAGTTGTATAAAAATATTGTAGAGTCTCTTGATTTACAGCAATTATTACCTAAATATTCTGGGTTGTTGTTAGAAATTTTATGTAAGAATATTGAAGAAACTTATAGTAAAATATTAAGTTACAGTGGCTCTATTTCATCCATAATCATGGCAGGTTTTGATTTGAAAACGGCAAGTACGCTGATTCCTGTCATGGACGGCAAGGAGGCGACCACTGAAAATATTATACAAGGTATAGAAATGTATGATTCTTGTTTAAGTAAATTAGAAGATAAGAAGTTGCTGATTTCTTTCGTAATTAAAACACGTTTAACTAAAATAGCGAAATTAAAATTAAAATCGGATTATAAGACAATAAACGATTTAATCACGGATATGAAAAAGTATTTACTTACAAAAAAATCTGCAAATTCTTTATTAATACAACTTAATAAATTATCTCAAAATGATTTGACTATCTCAGAATTTGGAAATAAATTAGAAGACCTTTTTGTAGAATTAACAATTTCACAGGCAGATTCCAATGACACATCAAATGCCATTTTAAGACCGATTAATGAAAAACTTGCCATAAAACGGTTTTCAGATGGACTTCGCAATCGAAGATTGGGCACTATCATCGCGGCTCGAGACTACGAGGAGCTGAAGGATGCTATCCGTGCGGCGGAGGACGAAGAGTCGTCTCAGCCAGCTGCACCAGTGGTAATGAACATGAGAGGTAAGCCCGTTGGCTTGGGCAGAGGAAGATGGCAGCGTAAACCAGGTCAGAGGTTTTATCCTAATAGAGGTCATTATTATAACGGTACGTCTAGCAGAGGTAGCAACTACAATAATAATTATCAAGGTAATTATTTTAACTATCGCGGTCGAAGTAATACGTTTCGACCACATTCACAAAATTATTACCGTGGAAGTTCTCGGAGACCCTTTACTCAATATCGCGGGAGATTGCAGGATTCGCAGCATAAGGCTTATCTTGGTGATCATAAAATAAACCAAGAACAGGCAAATCGTGAATCAGAAAATATAACCGAAAATCAGTTTTTTCGAGCATAAAATATTAACATGTCAAGGACTACATTGTGTGAATTTCAAAATAGGTAATACTATTTGTTCATTTTTAGTGGATACTGGCGCTACTTTGTCGATAATAGATAAAAATATAATCCCACAGTATATCACGTTACAAAAAAATGAAACTGTAATAAAAGGTATAGGTGGTAACATTTATTCTAGTCAGCTTGCTGACTTATCTTTGCAATTGAGCGTCGACTCACAAACAAAGTCATCATATTACAAAGACTCAACTGAGTTTATGTTTAAGTTCCACGTACTAAACAAAATGCCATGTCAGGCTGATGGTATTATTGGTTTAGATTTTCTAAGAAAGTACAAAGCAAATGTAGATTTATTAAATAACGAATTGGTATTACAAAATAATGATGTGGAGGTTAAATTAGAATTATATAATATAAATGATTGTAGTAAAACATTACTAATTCCATGTAGAAGTGAATCAATTCATTTTGTTCAAATTGCATCGTATTTAAAAGACGAATACGTAGTTATTCCAAGGCAATTGTCGGAAAATATATTTTTGGCAGGCAGCATAGTGCAACCAAAAGGCGGTAAAATACCAATTAAAATTTTAAATACCGGTGAACAAAGCGTAAATTTACCTTTCGTAGAACCGAAGTTAGAAAAATTAAGTGATTATATTTTGTGTCAATTCAGTCAAACGCATACAAATGCTGACAGAGTTAAAAGACTTTTATCTATTTTAAACCTTAATTATTTACAGTCTGATGAACAAAAAACAATTGAACAGATTTGTGCCAAATATGCAGATGTTTTTCATCTTGAAGGTGATAAACTTAGTACTACTAATGTAATGAGACAGTCTATTAACCTAAAACCTAATGTTCATCCTATTTACGTAAAACCCTATAGACTGCCACAGTCTATGAAACCAGAAATCGACAAACAAGTTAAGAAAATGTTAAATGATGATATAATTGAGCCTGTAAATAGTGAATGGAACAGTCCTATACTTCTTGTTCCTAAAAAATCTGATGATAACAATAAAAAATGGAGATTGGTTGTAGATTATAGAAAAGTAAATGAAACTATTCAGGATGATAAGTTTCCACTTCCAAATATTACAGAAATTTTAGATTCTCTTTCTGGATGCACATATTTTAGTCATTTAGATTTGAGCCAAAGTTATTATCAAGTTGACCTTGAACCCACCAGTAGAGGTATCACATCTTTTACAACAAACACGGGACAGTACCAAATGAAGCGTCTACCCATGGGACTAAAAATAAGCCCAGGTGCGTTTTCTCGTATTATGTCAATAGCAATGTCAGGATTGAATTACGAACGCTGTATTACATATATGGACGATTTAATTATATTTGGCAGAAATTTGCATCAACATAACCAAAATTTAATTAACGTATTAGAACGATTGAGAGAAGTAAACTTAAAAGTAAATCCACAAAAATGTGAATTTTGTAAAAAGGAATTGTTATATTTAGGTCATGTTGTCACTCCCGAAGGTGTCCTACCAGACCCAGGGAAGGTAAAAGCAATTATAAATTATAATATACCACAAAATTCAGATGATGTACGAAGATTTGTTGCAATGTGTAATTACTATCGTAAATTCATACCACGCTTTTCAGATATCACTATTCCATTAAACAGATTGTGTAGGAAAGGTGTAAAATTTGAATGGAGAGAAGAGTGCAAAAATTCATTTGAAATTCTGAAACGTTTACTAAGCACTCCACCAGTCTTACAGTACCCAGATTTTTCTTCTGAGTGTGAATTTGTATTAGACTGATGCTTCTGGTGTCGCTATTGGATCAGTTTTATGTAATAAAGACCTAAAACCAATCGCTTATGCGAGTAGACCTTTAAACAAAGCCGAATTAAACTATCCCACAATTCAAAAAGAATTATTATCTGTTGTTTGGAGCGTTAAATATTTTAGACCGTATCTTTTTGGCAGAACGTTTACAATTATGACAGATCATAAACCACTAATATATTTATTTAGCATTAAAGATCCGTCAAGTCGATTATTGAAATTTAGATTAAGACTAGAAAAATATGACTATAAAATTGTTTACATAAAAGGGAAACATAACGTAGTAGCAGATGCTCTAAGTAGAGTGACCATAACATCAGATGATCTGAAAAATATGAGTGAAAAAATATTAATTACAACAAGGGCACAAAGTAGAAAAATAAATGAATTAGCTAAATCAAAACAAAATGATTTAGTTCAGAGTTCACCAAATTATCTTAGTAAACCCACCGATTTGAGGCCTGATCAACCAAAAATCGTGGAGATTTTACGGAAATTAAGTGACTCGATAGAAATGAAGTTTATAAAAGGTAAAGATTTAAAAGAAATTAGAAAGAAAGGATTAATAAAAATAGAGTATAAATGTTTAGCATACGTAGAAAATCAGCTGATAATTTACATAAACCTTGATTTTATGTCGCAATTCACGCGAGACGTATTTGCGAATATATTAAGTGATTTTTGTAACAAAATAAATGTAAAAGAAATATGTATAATAAAAGAAAAAAGTAACGCGTTATTCATAAAAGAGTTATGTGAAGAAATAAAGAGTAGAAAAATGTGGTCCGGACCGCAAATACATATTTTGAGAAATGTAAGGAGAATTACAGACAAAGACGAAAAAACTGTAATATTGAATGATTATCATTTATTACCTTCGAGGGGACATGGTTCATGGGTCACACGGTTCGACGAATGGTAAACAATATTAAGAGTAAATATTACTGGCCAGGACTAGAAACTGACGTCAGAAATTACGTAGGTAAGTGTACGAAATGTCAAATAATGAAACATTCACCTAGTTATAAGGAGCCTATGGTAATAACAACAACTGCAAGCTCAGCATTTGAAAAAATATTTTTGGACCTTGTTGGACCTTTAGACAAGGATGATACAGGTAATCAATATATACTTACGATCCAGTGTGAGCTTACCAAGTACGTAGAGGCATACCCACTTCAGACAAAAGACTCTGTGACGGTGGCAAGAGCATTAGTAAGTAACTTTATTTTAAGGTATGGCGTGCCTAAAATTATTGCAGCGGACAGAGGTTCTGAGTTTATATCTTCAACAATGACGGAGGTATGTAAGTTGTTAGAAATAGAAAAAATGCATTCTACTGCTTTTCATCATCAAAGTATAGGAGCGTTAGAAAATACACACAAACAGTTACGAAATTTTTTGCGTATTCAGTGTGAGGAAAGCACTTATACATGGAGCCATTGGCTACCATTTTGGTGTTTTTGTTTTAACACAACAGTACATACATCAACAAATTATACGCCGTATGAACTTGTATTCGGAAAGCCATGCATTATTCCAAGTAGACTAAAAGATGAATTAGAGCCTCTGTATAATGTAGATAATTATGCATTAGAATTAAAATATAGATTACAACTGGCACATAATGACGCACGAAAAAGATTAATAAATAGTAAGTTAGATAGAAAGATAGTTTATGATAAAAATAAAAAGCCAATTAGTTATAAGAAAGATGATTTAATTTTAGTAAAAAATGAGAGTGGTAATAAAATGGAAAGACTGTATAACGGACCGTATGTAGTAATTGAAGACGATGGACCTAATGTTAAGATAATTAAGAAAAATAAAATAGAAACGATTCATAAAAATCGTACTAAACCTTTTAGAAATTAATAAGTATATTGTTTTATTTTATAATTATAAATTTTATTGTCATTTAAAAAAGTTTTCTAAACAAAATTATCTTTAGATTCTTAAATTTTTAGCATTTAAACAAAAAAAAAATGTATTCAATAAGTATAATTTTTTTTTTACTTTTAGGGGGATGATGTGGTGTAATACTTAAATAATGTAATATCCATACTTAGGTTAAGACATTTAGTAATAAAGCTACGATCTAACGAACCAGACGTGTTTTCATTATTACTCTCTCGGCCCCCGGTAGCCTCCACAGTACAAGGTAACTAAGGTAGACCCGTGACGTAAGACAACAAACAAATATACTTCCCAACGCATAGGCGAAGTCTTGGCGACACCACCACCGCGAAATCCGTCTTGGTGATGAACGCCGACGTGCTCCTGTAGCGCACGCTTCAAGACTCCATTCGCCTCAGCACGCGACAGCAAGCTCCAGCAAGCACCCAACTGTCTGTACTTTTCCACTACGAACAGAGTAATAGAACACGTAAGCATTTTCCTTTTGGTTTATGGCCCACAGCACGTTAGCGGCGCAGCCCCACCCACAAATTTGCAAATTTGGTCAGTGACACTAAACAAGGCAACGACCCCTTGCCATTTTGTATATCACTTTTAGTTTGTTAATGAGAATCTACCAACAGGAAAGTCCAAAAACTGACCCAAGAATCAAACAAGACTTAAGCCAGATCTGGGAATCAAACCCAAGACATAGCAACCACAATACCATAGAGGTATATCAAATAAAGAGCTCCAATCCTCCACAACGGTATGCTACCAGCGCATCAGAAAAGCACTTGGTGGGCAAGCGTTCTACCCACCCCACCAATCTTAAATTACGTCCAAATTTTTAATTGGATTCGGAATTACTTTGAAAACCACTTGTAAACAATTAGCGTATTGCTTCCACAGTTTACCCTTGACCAATAAATAGTTTCGAAAGAACATACCTCTATAAATGTTTCTCTTCACCAAAGAACAGTGTGCAACTTACTTCAGTGTGGCTGTCATTACCATACCATATAAAACTTTGAACATTGATAAGGTTTCTCTGCTAGATGTCAGTGCTAATTGTAATGTACCTATTGACATTAGTTACTGATAACAAAAAAATATGTTTGTAAATATAACCATTTCTACGGCACTGTTAGGTCTTCGTCATAAGTTTACTTATTTTGTAAAATTCTTTTATTATTTTTTTGTAAATTACTGTTTGTGCCTAAATAAATATACAAAGGCACCTATTGAATTATTCAGTCTGTAAAATGAGGTAGCGATTTTATTCCGCACATAATTTTATTTTTATTGTTTTCGGAAAACCAATAGCACAAACAATAAAAAATAGAAACAGATGGCCATTTACAGGTGTTCGTTCACAAATAGCTATAAGATAGAAATTTAAACATCGAATCGCTGAGAGACAGACAAATTTGGCAGTGATAGTGTTCTGTGTAGACAAATAAGATTAAATAAGTTTTTTTTTTTTTGTGTAGGAGTAGTACTGTTGGCCGCAGATGGCCATTACAGCTTCACCGGACAAGAGGTCGAGCGCTTTAAACACTCCAGCCAGTTGGGTAGCGACTAGCACAAGGGCACCTCAGGGAGGCACGGCCTCGGCTTGGCCTGCCGCTTAGAGAGTATGAGTTTACCACCGGTTCACAACGCGCCCCCGCTGAGAAGAACCGGCAAGAAACTCAGCGAGGGGATGCATGTCGAGGTCGCATGCGTACGACCCTTCGGCCTCGCCGGCGAGACCGGTGTCTCTGTGTAGGTGTGTTTACGACTCGTGACGTCGTTGTCGGTGTTGGCCATTAAATAAGAAAAACAACAGCTCAGTACAGTGTTGTAACAGCTCAGTGGGCGAGCGCATGCCTTGGAAACAAGGTGCGCAGGTTCGAACCCAGGCTCTCTGATTTCTTTAATTAATCATGTGCGAATCGTCTTTGTGCGATTGTTACTAGCTTTCGGTGAAGGAAAACATCCTGAGGAAACCTGCATGTCTGAGAAAGCCTAACTAGCTTTCGCACTTGGCCAGCGTGGTGGACTATGGCCTAAGCCCCTTCATCTTGAAGGGAGGCCCGTGCCCAGCAGTGGGACATTAACAAGGGCTGGTATTATTATTATTAAGAAAAACAAAATCAATAAGTATTGTGTTCAATGATGTCAGTAGTAAAGATATTATGCCCTAGGAACATTCTCATAGAAAGTTATAGCGTACTTATTTTACCAACGCCATCTATTCATTTAAGGCATGTTTAAAATGTTTTCTATGTTTGACATACTAACATCGCAGCTGTTTGTTATGTTGAACATCATCATTATTAGACTAAATTGCTTTTTTGTACTTATTTATAGGCCTGATAATGTTTAATGACTTAAACAACGATGTCAATAGTTCTGCCCTCACGTATATTCTCTTTAAACATTTTAGCGTACTTATCATGGTACTTATTATATCAACGCCATCTAGTGTGGTAAAACAAATGTTTTGACATAGTAACTTGGAATTTGTTTGGCATCGAAAAATTATTTTTAATCAAATTCTTTTTTCGTTACTTGTTTGATTATAGGCCTGATAGCAGGCGCGGTCGCAGCCAACAATTTGGGGGGGGGGGTCATATATGACGGTCCCGTTGGTCTTGTACCTAGACTAGGTTAGGGTTAACCGCTACCCAATTTTGCCGTGTAGTGTATAAATATGGATTTGGGGGGGGGGGGGGGGGTCATGACCCCTACGACCCCCCCCCCCCTCTCGGACCGCCACTGCCTGATAGTGTCAAATGGTAGTAGACTATCCAGTCTTTTAATGTTATTAGGAAATCCTATATTTCAGTTCGGAGCCTTATCTCCCAAATTGATGATCTACAGAGTGTCCCAAAAATGGGGTATCAACCCGGTAATGACGCAATGTGTAACACACAAGCAATCAGTTTGTAAAAGAAAATAATGAAAATAGTCAACAGTTTCAGTGCAGTGAGCTAGAAATTATGTTCGTAATTTAACCGAAAATGAATGAATTTCTTACTAAACAGGGCAGGCACGGATTCAATACAAAACAGTAGCTCCATAGTAGTAGGCACAATGACACGGCTGCTTAGGAACAGTTTTAGGATGATATAATTTTTTTATTATGTAATATAAAATATCAATTTTTGCCGCATTTGACATTTTTTCCGGAACCGTTAGTATCAATATTATACATACCCTTCGGCTTGATATACCCTTTCCGGGACACCCAGTATAACAAAACATGCAAGAATAAGAAACTCCTTATCCAAGAATTTAAATTATTCGTATATAACTCTACTTATAATAATAATATCCTGGAACAATCCACACACAGTCTTCTGATCCCAAACTACTACTACTAACAGTGCCTGTTCTATGGTAACCAGACATCTTTTTTGTAAATGCATAACATATACAACACACACACTTGGTGGGAATCGAACCCAGAACCTATTCCGTAGCGGCCAGGATGGACCGTTGCTGTACCATCAGCTCAACATGCACATCACTTATTTGGTTTTTAAGTTTTTTAATTAAATGAAATAATAGCTGTTAGCGGACATCGATACTTACTCCACAAAAAAAACAATAAGCAATATCTTCTAATTCTCTTTGATATTTCTACAGTAAAATTTCAATTTGTCGATTATTAAAAAGTAACTACAAATTAGTATTCGGTAATTGGGTTTCATTAAAAAATGTTCATTGATAAAAAGAACAATGGACAAGGTTTTAGATGCTTTTCATTATATATGATTAACATTAAATAATTCAGAACGAGGAATGAAAAAAAAAATATTATATATTTTTTCCATTATACCAAATTCACAATACAACTTATTGAAAAAAAACTATTTACAACGTAAAATATATTGTTATTTTATGAATAAAATAACGATCAATTCAAAGAGTAAAATACTAAGTAAATTCTCGCCTCGAAGCAGTCTACGCAAAGTCATTATCTTTGGTCATTATTTGAGGACTAAATTGGGGAAGTCTTCGTGCGTAGACTAATTACAGGTAATGGTCATCTTGTGGTAATTGGCACCTATCAACACTCAACAGATTTTGAGTGGTAGTGAGACATACGTACCTATACAATTTTCTTGAGTACCTACTTATCTATACTTATAATAAAACTGTAACAGGTCCAATTCTGTACATTGAAGATATTTTGAAAATTATATTTGGAGGGCATTCTATAACCGATACTGAGGCCGAATATATATATTTTTTAATTTTTGTCTGTCTGTCTGTCTGTCTGTCTGTATCACGGCTGAGCATCACGCCGAAACTACTGAATGGATTCAAATGAAACTTGGCATGATTTGAGATCTTACTACGAGGTAGGACATAGGATACTTTTTATCCCGTAATCTAGCACGGTTCTTTTGGGAGAGGAGATTAAAGTCAAAATGGGTACTTGGTTATACGCTTGGTCCGATTTTATCAATATTTCTTTATAATATAATACATATTAGTTAGGGAACACTCATAGAGAGTTGTTATCAAGGTTTTGTAATCGATCAGGTTAAGCAACGTTAGGTAAGGTCATTAAATAGATGGGTGATCGTTTAACGCCATTTGAACTAAACGGGTCCGTGCTTCGGAGAGCAAGTAAAAAGTGGGTCCCAGTTTTTAACCGACTATAAAAAAGGAGGTTATGTATTCGATGCGAGTGTCTGTTAGTAAAAGTTTAGTTAACGTAAACACAGCGCGGGCGGAGCTGCGTGGGTCAGCTAGTGGCTAATAAAAAAGGCTAATTTAAATGATTGACAATCATGAAAGTTGTATTTTATGTCGTTTGACAATACGCCTGATTACAAGTCCAGACTCAAATTTATAACTCGTTTGAAATGAATGCTGTGCTAAATATTCAGTTCTAGTAAGTAGTTAAGCAAAACTTCAAAAGCTTTTTCTGACACTGCGGTGGTACCTACCAAGCCCCTAATTCTACTAATGTTAATAAAATACAATTATTGCCAATTGCCCCTCCAGCGACACAATATAGACACTCCACTACGATTGTAACCAATTCGATATTCTGCTAAAATAACCTTAACCAGCGATATCACACCACTGAGATGCCATTGCGGTTTTCGGTCTCAATAGTGGGTCACTGAAATGGCAATGGCAATTTACAAACGCTTCAATTGAGTGTCGATAGTCTGTTAGTTGGATGGTTTTACACATTTGGTTGTCTACTAATTTTATAAGACCAGTGGCGTGTCAGTGACCTGGTATAAAAGTCCGCTAATTTTAAAAAAAAATCCCCTACAGCCATTCCAGCGCCACACTATTGAGACCTAATACGATATTGGCGTCTCAGTGGTATGACACCACAGGTTATAGTTATTTTACGGTGGCTTTAGCAGAATACCGAATTTGTCACAATAGTAATAGTGTCTCAATAGTGTATCGCTGAAATTTTATTAAAATTAGCAGACTGTAAAATTAGTAGACTCATTTGAAGCGTTTGTAAATTACCGCCTCGTGAAAATGTAGCTATGTTACGAAATGATAGTAGTTTATAAACACAATGCCCATAAGCAGATTAATGACATAATCAAATCCAAAAGGGTCACTGAAAGGGTCTAATCAACAGGGAACGTTCGGGAACATCTATCTGTTGTAATAATGACTGAAGTAATTATTCGTAATTCCCTGGCCGCAGTATTATTCCTGCGTGGTTTCAAATAGATTGGATGAACGATGCTTTACATGTTTAGACCACTGGTTTTGATACAGTTCAACGCATGAATTGTTTGGATTAAAT
Organism: Furcula furcula; assembly: GCA_911728495.1. Lineage (NCBI taxonomy): Eukaryota > Metazoa > Arthropoda > Insecta > Lepidoptera > Notodontidae > Furcula > Furcula furcula. The sequence goes on from OU452250.1 coordinate 11,641,865, forward strand.
AAGGTTTTGTAGATTATTTTCCCGATTTTGATCTAGTCAAGAAAAACAGGGCATAATATCTGCCGCGATAACTAAGAATGCAGTAATCGCAAAAACGCAGTTTCGAGAAAACCGCGAAAAACATATTTTTAGATATCTGAACAAGATGTTCATATTTTATGGCCATAAAAATATATCAGAAAAATTAAGAAGAAAATCAAACTTTTGAATGATAATATTCTTTTATTTAATTTATCAATTTATCCAAAGATAATGCGCATTACTGCGTTTAGGTTTAGTATCAGGTCTTGTGAGAATCGGAGGATACTAAAACTAAATGCAGTAGTTGCGCTTATTACTGCATTATGGTCTAGCATTATATCGATTACTGTGTTATTTTTTAGTATTAATTTCGATTTATTATGCTCGGTACTAAGTGGGAGTGGACTTAATTATGCCCTCGCATAGTTTTAAAGTCCTTCCTAAGTGTTTGCTATGAGGTGGACGCATACCTACTTATATTATGCAGTATTATAATAAGATAACGTAGTATTTACTTACTTACGTACTATTTACTTGTTATATTTGAATAAGATACACCAACACGCAGGCATTTGCTAAAAAAGAATGCAGTACTTGCAATGCTTTTGTAGAGTAAGTACCTACTGCATTCTTTTTTTAGCAAACGTTCAATGCTGCGCTTCTTCTTAGCATTCGTACAATGCAGGCCAATCCCCTAAATGTCTGCCCAGATAGACATGTAAAAAGTTGCTTCTGCACCTAATCTCTCTCCGGTAACGTCTGTCTTCTGTCACATCGGACTTTGAGAGTTAAAAGGAAGAAAGATTGCCACAAGTGCACTTTTTCTTTACTTACGCAATTTCTACGCAAGCACTTATTGTTAAATGAAACGTGATTGGCCACTGTCGCATCAGCAGCCGAAACGTCCACTGTTGAATAAAGACCTCTCCCTTAGAAGGGAGGGGTTGCCGTAGTCCCCACGCTTGGCAGGCGGCTTGGGGATCGCAGTATAGGTAGTAGGTAATCCAATAAAAAGACGCTGCTGCCCGTCTTCTTATTTTCCCTTAGTCGCCTTTTTGGACACCCAACGGGAGGAGATGGGTGGGTGCTATTCTTACCCGGACACCCCACCAGGCTGCGTATCAGCCTGAGGACATTATTATGTATGGTGACTGCAACTTTAGTTGTTTTATTTCCTTGCCTTATTTGGTTAAATAATGAATTCTAGTTGATAACATTATATTTTCTCTCGCAGAATTAATGTCTTGGTTTAGTTATTTTTTATGGATGGGTATAAAGTCTACTAGAAGAGTTATGGCGGCCACATGCCTCAAACATTATCCCCAAATTCCTCACTTTTGTCACTGGCAGCACTGACATGCCTCCGATATAATTTTTATGATCGACATCATTTAGTAACGGCGCGGCGACCGAAATGCTTTTGTGCTCTTTGAGCCATGTATAATTTGAATTAATGTTCCTGTCAACGAAACAAAATATTTGTACTTATATTTATTTAGTTTTGCTACGTTTTATATAAATAACCACAGGACGATAATAATGTACATATTGTGTATTCACTTTCTACTGTAAGCTTCTTTTTGTGATTTTAATCATTTTTATTTTGCTTATCGTAGTACTATTACAAAATAATAACTAACCAACTAAGTATATTTCTGCATACTGTTAAACTAAAAACGTATGATAGAATTTTTTAATAATAAAATTTAAGGTTTTTTTAAAAGTATCTATGAAATACAATAAGTAGGTATATTTTAAGCAAAATCGAAATTTCGAGAGGATTAACATTTTTGTTAACTTGTATTAATTTTTCCCGGTATTTAAAATATAATATTAAATGGTGCCAAAAATAAGCAGCCGCGCTACTTTCGCGCTGCAAATTTGAAGTCGCCCTGACAGTTTTTTGTAAGTAAGTATAAAAAAATGTGCGTGCGTGGAGTCCCTCCGCGCGGAAGAAGTGAAACTTCATTCTCGCTCAGTCGATCGGTCGTTCGGTCGGTCCCTCACTCACTCACTCACTCACTCACTCACTCACTCACTCACACACACACACTCAACTCAACTCAACTCAACTCGCCCCAACTCGCCCCAACTCACCCCAACTCACCCAACTCACCCCAACTCACCCCAACTCACCCCAACTCACCCCAACTCACCCCAACTCACCCAACTCACCCAACTCACCCCAACTCACCCCAACTCACCCCAACTCACTCCAACTCACTCCAACTCACCCCAACTCACCCCAACTCACCCCAACTCCCACTCACCCACTCACTCAGTGACGGCGTCACATGAGCGCTTTCATAACCTTAACAAATTTACGCCTATCGCCTATCGTTTAACACCTATAACTTAACGCCTATCACCTATCATTTAACGCTTAACGCGTTATGTGATAACATTTTTGGAAGTCGCATAAGAAGTTTCACTTCAAAAATCCCATAGGTTGGAAAGTTTTGGAAAGTTCATAATATAGGGGTGCGTAGTAACAATTAAAGAATCCAAATACATCAAGAGTGTCAATAATTGTCCGAGTCAGGGTTACCAACTGGCGGCGTGTGCACTTTGCGTTTGCATTATCGATATAATAGTGTGCATCGATGTTGCGCGTTTGTAGGAAGCTCATTACTTAGTTCTAGTATAGTTGCTGTGCCCGACATCTATGTATGTGTTGTCTGTATTGTTGTGAACCCGCTAATACAGTTAACGCGGCCTTATTTAAAGCTTTAACGTTTCCTTTGTGTTAACATAAAGATTCCTTTAATTTTTCTGCCTGTGATGGTGTTGCATAAGTTTAGACGTGAGTTTTGCTGTATTGATTTTTGTTTGCACATAGAGTAGTCCCTTAGTTAATGTAATTCCACGTGTTTATTATGTTTTTAAAAGTAGTTTTTTTTTTATACTACCAAGGTAGCAAGCAAGCGTGCGGCCCGCCTGATAGTAAGCAGTCACCGCAGCCTATAGACGCTAGAAATACCATAAGAATCACTAGCGCGTTGCCGACCCTTAAGACATTAGATATTAAGTTTTTGTGTCCGGTAATTTCACCAGCTACAGTGCCCTTCACGCTGGAACACAGCAATGCTTACACACTGCAGCTTGGCGGTAGAATACCTGACAGTGCTGTGGTACCTACCTGGACGGTTCCTTGCACAACAAAACCCACCACCTAGTTTATTTTCCAAAAATGTTTGCATGCCACATTTTTTGGCAAAATATGAAGAGAATTTTTAATGTATGTTATTGTATAATACCTATGTTTGCAAACAATAAATGATTAGATTTAGTAAGGTAGAGGTTACTATAATAGCGGGAAGATTTTGTTACTGTGCAAATAAATGACGAGACCAGCAGGCGACGGTAAACAACACGACTGCTGCGCACGGACAGTTGCATCTCACTGCTACTCGTTCCTTGTGAAAACGTTAGTTAAGTATGCTATTTTTTTCAGTTCAGTGCAATTTACACACGAATATAGTAAAGTTACATTTCGGCCGATATCAGACTCTGTGTCCTTCCATGGCGTAGCGGGAAGCAAGTCAGGGGTTTAAATACCGATCACCTGATGACCAAAGTAAGATGATCTATGCGTTGGGTGGGCATGTAAAAAGTCGGCCCTGCGCCTTATCTTTTCCCTTTCGTGTCAGTCTTCCGTCCCATTAGATTGTAATGGAAGAGAGAGTACTTGTGTTTACGCAAGCATTTGTGCACTTTATTATCTCCCGCGTATATGTCTTCTAAAACATCCATTTATTTTTACTTATAGCTTCTGTCACTCATAACTAAGATGAATCTAACGACATTATAAGTCAAATTCAATAAAACAGCTTAGGCTGTGCCAAAAAAATAAACATAGACATTCATCCGAAAAAACAACCCTCTTGGAGCAGTCGGGCAGAAAGTATAGGTACCTAATATGAAAACCCTACATCTCATTAGCTACCAGATTGTTATTTTAATCTTTATTCGTTCCTTGTAAAGGAACACCTCTTCCGTTTTCTTAACGAAGAGACAAAACAAATTCCAACAATTTGTCGGCGGCGTGAACTCTGCCCGGAGGGAATGGCGTCAAACACGCATGAACTAAGCGGAGTTTTCCTCCTGTTTTCCTGTAATTATTGATATAAATAGGACTATTGTGTTTCCTGGCGTTAATGGGTTTGTGTTATTCTAATGGTGTATTTTGTATGTAGTATTTTTATCGGTTGTTTATCTATTAGATAAATCCACTCGTATTACTGTTTAAGAACCTTTAAAAACTTTATCTATGGTCAAAAACACTTGACTACCTTTTATCTCGTTATCAACCTGGGCCCTTACCTTGAACTCCTTTTTTTCGCGGGGGAAACCTTCAAAAGGTCACCGGAGCTGTGGGGCTCGACCGGGGTATGTGGGAGTCTTACCCACTAACACCCCCACGGCTGTCCCATCGACATATGAGAGGGCTCTCCGGTGGGATCAGCACCAGTGGCACCTCAGTGCCTTCGAGCCCGCTGCCGGGGGGCATTGTAGCCCCCGGGAACCAGTCACGGTGCTCACTCCTGAATCTAATATACTGATATCTCTGTTATAGGTGTGAACACGGGTAACGGATAGCTGAGGTGATTATTTATAGAAACCACTAAAATATTAGGCAGAACAGCCCCGTTTGCATTTAATCCTTACTTAATGAGTCGCTCTGTATATTTGTTACCGTACATTACGCGTTTGAAACGGCGCAGTCCATTCGCGGCGGCAAATGACCCATATTCTCAGCGCAGTGTATAAAGCTCCATGAATTTATTTGTTTTGGTCCGAAATGTGTTTGTTGAAACATCGAATATCGCGGTTCAATGCATTTTGATGATAATAGAGTTAAACTTCGTTATTTTATATTTAGTGCAAATTTACATTTGTATTAATCCAAATTAAGATATCGGTGCTAAACATGGCATCTTAGATTATTAATTATTCCTCTAAGCATAACGTCTTAACTAACAACACCAGCAGCCCTGATTCCAATATAACTTTTTAGATTTTTTTTTTCTTAGGATGCTAGAATCAAGTTAACCCGACACTACACTAAGGACATCCCAGACATCAGCTTGTACGATATTAAAATGTCTCTCAAACAGCTTAAAAACAACAAGGTGCCGGGTGAGGATGGAATCATAACAGAACTTTTGAGACCGGGTGGATAACCGATACTTTTAGTCCTTCAGAAGTTATTGCAGCCCCTCCAGCGATGTCACATTGGTATATCAGAGTGTTGAAATGTTTGTATAGCAACGCCACTATGTCGATCCGACTACAGGACGAGAGCACGAAACCGATCCCTTTGCAGAAAGGTATGACAGGGAGATGTTATTCTCCGAAACTGTTCACGGACGCATTGGAGGACGTTTTCAAGCTCTTGGACTGGAACGGATTCGGCATCAACATCAAATACATCAGTGGCGAATTCATCACTCAGGCTTCGCTTTGCCGATGATATAGTCATTATGGCGGGCCCGTTGGTCTAGTGGTCAGACACCCTGCCTGCTAACCAATGGGTCGTGGGTTCGATTCCCGCCAAGTGTCTGGATGTTGTTTATCTATTTAAGTATGTATTTACAAAAAAAAAAAGTATATAAGTATTAGTATCAGTTATCTGGTTTCCATAGTACAGGCTCTGCCTAGTTTGGGATCGGATGACCGTGTGTGGATTGTCCCAAGATATTATTATTATTTGTCTGGTTTCCATAGTACAGGCTCTGCCTAGTTTGACCGTGTGTAGATTGTACCAGAATATTGTTATTATATTATTATGGTCGCATCACTCGAAGAACCGATAGGGAAGAGAGGTTCTAGAGTGGCGACCACGAACCGGAAGACGCAGTGTAGGCAGGCCTCCCACTAGGTGGACAGACGACATTGTGCACGTCGCAGGTAACCGGTGGATGCAACTAGCCATTTGTCGTTCATTGTGGTTTTCAAATGCGGAGGCTTATCTTCAGCCGTGAACGTCTTCCGGCTGTCGTTTTTGTTCATACATTATTTATTTACCATTTCATAATTGAACGCTTGCGAAACTATCGCACAATTTACAAGGATATTATGCTAGAGTGACTTACTGGAAACATAATGTATCGATTTCGATAAAACTCGCACTCATCCCTAAGTTGAAAATTACTAAAACTATTCCAGAAACATATAAATAGTACACACCCATGGAACATTTGTTTAGATTCCCATATAACTAAATTAACTTATTTGAATATTACGCATTTTATTAATATTACATACGTACGCGTCGAATACAGAACCTTCATTTCGAAGTCGGATATAAAAAGTACTTCTCAGCCAAATAGGTGGACTGAGGACCTTCTAGTGTTAGCACAACACAGCTAACACGAATTTAACTACATCAATCAAGTTGTAGGCTATGCCAAAGAAATATACCTACATACATCATTATCATCATCACCAGCCGGAAGACGTCCACTGCTGAACATAGGCCTCCCCCTTGGAACGCCACAATGAACGACAATTGGCGACTTGCATCCACCGGTTACCTGCGACGCGCACAATGTCGTCTGTCCACCTAGTGGGAGGCCTACCTACGCTGGGTCTTCCGGTTCGTGGTCGTCACTCGAGAACCTTTCTTGCCCAACGGTTATCGGTTCTTCGAGCGACGTGGCCTGCCCATTGCCACTACATACATACACTATTTCTTTAGAAATAAGGTAGTGCCTTTGTACTATTCTTTTCTATATTTCTTCTTTTCTTTTATGTAAGTAATTGTTTGTACAGAAATTATCTATACTATAATAAAACTCAAAGAGCACTTTTTCTGTACATTGAATATTTTTCCAAAATTTCTATGTGGGGATACTATACTATCGACATAGAGTCTAAAACAATTTTTTTTGGAATTATTGTCTGTCTGTCTGTCTGTCTGTCTGTCTGTCTGTCTGTCTGTCTGTCGTTCTGTTTGTCCAGGTATCATTTGAAAACCCGTGGATGGATTTTGATAGGATTTTCACTGATGTGTTGTGTAGAAGTAGGGGTATAAATTGTATATAAAACATCATGCTATGTTTCATAGGGGCTAAGCAGTGAAACATTAATTGCACATATTACCACGTAATTTCCTTTGTATTTGAATAGGGTAATTATAGACTGATCAGTTAATCATTAAGATATATATTATTACGCTATATACAATTGGGACTGAGCAGACATTTAGTTTGCATAAGATATGGCAGTGGCGAAGTGTCAATTTTTGTAAGGGGTAAGCCGGTCCGGTACACCCAGGACATTTTCATTAGCTTTCTGTATTGTTCTAAGTACTTTGCTGATAGCAATATAACATATCTTTGAAAGTTAAAATCTGTAAATTTGTTTCATGAAATTTTAATGAAACTCCCCAAGTCCAGGTTGTGTATAGGTATTGTATTACAGTCGCAACAATAAAAGATGCGGAAAAACTTAGGTCTTTCATTAACGAATATCATTAGACAGTAATTTATGATGTTAGCGTGATTTACATTATGAACAGCGCCATCTATCGGTGAAATTGAACATACAATCACTATAGAACTTTAATCTATTTATATAAAAGAAAGTCGTGTTAGTTACACTATTTATAACTCAATAACGGCCTAACCGATTCGGCTGAAAATTGGTGGGGAGGTAGCTTAGAACCAGGAAACGCACATAGGATACTTTTTATCCCGGTAGGTTAAGGTTAAGCAACGTTAGGTAAGGTCATTATATAGATGGGTGAACCGATTTGTATGAAAGTATGCATATCGGGTAGGTCTGAGAATAGGTCATACAGTATATTTCATACCGCTAGGTTAAGGTTAAGCAACATAAGGTAAGGTCATTAAATAGATGGGTGAACCGATTTGTATGAAATTTTGTGTGCATATCGGGTAGGTCTGAAAATAGGCCGTAAAGTATATTTCATGCCACTAGGTTAAGGTTAAGCAACATAAGAAAAGGTCATTAAATAGATGGGTGAACCGATATGTATGAAATTTTGTGTGTATATCGGGGAGGTCTGAGAATAGGTCATAAAGTGTATTTAATGCCGCTGATACCATGATTGACGAGGATATATAGAACGAAAGGAGGGTGCAAGAGAGGAGAAAGAGGGAGAGGGGATTCGAGGAGGGGGTGATGTGGTGAGAAATCGGGGGAGTTAGGTGGAGTAAGGGGGGAGTAAAAAGGAGCAAGTTCGTAAAAGAGAGCGGGGGAGAGGGTTCAGAGAGGGGACAACAGGGAGAGGAAGAGGGGGAGTGTGACGGAAACCGAAGCGGGAGGGGGAAAGAGAGAGGAGAGAAAGAGCATATAATTAGATTTTTTTATACGAGAGAGCGATGGAGAGAGATAAATCTAGGGAGGAGGGAGAAAAGGGGAGCAAAATGTAATAAAAGCGCGCGTGGAGCTGCGCGGGTCAGCTAGTAAAATAAATAAAAAACCTACATACTTTCGCAAAAAACATAACTCACTTTTGAGTCAGTTAGGCAAAAAGTTCGACTTATAAAAGAATCGGATAATAAACGGGCTCTTACAATAGTATTTCCTCTCCGTAGCATCAACACAGCGTCATATTGTCTCGTGCTCTTTGACATCGATCTGTACCGCTGTCGGCTACGAGCGACATGCTGACGTCACAAAAATAACAATTGCATAAAAGGAGGGGAGATCCTGCCGCCCGAACCCCTTTGTTCGCGGCAAGATTGGCCGATGCACTGCTTGCCTTATTAACAAAGGTTTTCCGAATTTTCTTCCTCGTATATTTGTTATTAAGCGGATAATGGAAAAGTCCTTATTTAAAAATATTGCAGAATGGATTTTCAATACTGGCTACCATAGCAACACCCCGGTCGTTTGTATTAGTTAAAAAGATTTCCCATAAAAGGATACTTACCCTTTAATGACGAGGAGTAGAATGTTCTTGTTAACAAAATAATTAGTACCTACTAACATCAACTTATATGTGTTTAATGACTATTGATTATTTCTTAGGATTTAACTCGTGTGTTAAGCTAGCATAGTGTGATACACAACCATTAATCCGAGAGTAAGCCGGGATTAGTAGGTATATAACATAATTATGTGACACATCTAATTGTAGTTTATAGAGGCTAGGCGAGCAAGAGGACATTGAGTCATTTGTAACTATAAAGCTAAAGTTATAAATGTATTTATTCGATATGTGTTTATTGAGACAGTCGCTGTTTATATTTATGACAATATACATGCTAGGCTATACGGCTGAGATCACATGTTGGTCAATGCGAGTACAACCTAAACAAATGGGGATGCAAGGAACTGCAAACAAGCAGCAATATGTAAACATTGCTGTGCACTGTAGCTGGTGAAGTTACCTGGCGACTGAAGAGACTAAATAACTAATGTCTCGGGTGACAGGTGGCAGGGCACTACATCTGTGTATAGACAGGCGTGACATTTACTATCAGGCTAATGTCTTGCTTATTTAGTCTCTAGGTTGAATAAAGAACAAGATAATTGAAGTACGTACTATCGCGGTCACGAATGGTGTGCCAGTTTTCAATCAAAATCGCTTTAACGACGTTACGTACGCTTACCCCGCCCACATTTATTTTGGGCCGTCCTGAGCAAGCGATTGTCGTCCTAAAGGTGATACACCGTTCGTGAACGCGAGAGTACCTAGAAAGTATCTCCAGTCGACGACGACGGGTATGCTACATCCACCCGGTTTCTTAGTAGCTCTCTTCACGTACAGTCTTATATATTCCATCCTGGCTGTCTATATGCAGGCGTTACGCTTACCGTCAGACGAACATCATGCTTGTCATCACTAGGTCAAATAAAAACAAACTAGCATCAGCTGAATTCAGCTGCAAGTGTGGTGCATCGTGTTTTCGTTTTGAGGTTACATCGACCTGTGTGATTTTGACTTGTCTCCCGCTTTGCAAAGGAGGGAAGTGAAATTTATATATATATTTTTTTACGATTTATAAGCTAGTGCTTGACTGCAGTCCCACCTGATGGAAAGCGGCGACTCAATCGAGAATGGCAAAACACACTAGCCTATTAAAAGCCTATTCACTCTAGTCTTGAAGACACCCACATTATAATCGGGCGGGAAAACCGACGCAGGCAAACTGTTCGAGTCCTTAGCTGTCCTTATTATTAATGAAGAAGCAAACCTCTTAGTCCGGACTGAAGGCACTTTCACCACATAAGGGTGTGTACGTGCCGTGCGTCTCGTCGTCCGATGATGAAAGGGAGATGGTGGAATCAAGTCATGCAATTCCTGCGCACACTCTCCAAAATGCATCCTGTAGAATACCGAGAGGCTGGCTACTCTGCGCCTGTGCTCTAGGCTTTGTAAATTGGCCGCTACTAACCCTGCGTCACTAATGAGCCTCTTAGCACGCCTCTCCACTGAGTCCTAGTGATTTTTCTAACTCCTCCTATATACTTTTCTAATTAAATTTGTTGCGGGTTCCAAGACAATTTAGCGTTTCCCCGGGACTCGCCGAGGGTCAAACCTCGGTGTCTTCACTGGTGACCACTGTAGATCCTGGCTGACAGGAGTCACAGGGTAGTGGGAGTAGTCTAATTTTTAAGGTGTGGTGCATCCCTGTAGGCCATAGTTCATCATACCCTTTTCCCTACGCGTCCAATCACTTGTAACTGGGAGAATTTGTGCTTATTAACCACCGTATCTAGAATGCAATGGAATGCTACATACAACTAACTATATGCTACTTATAAGTAGCATTTACTAGACATTGGGTGAAGTTATGAATACATATTGCAAGTTTAGCATCTTCTTGTTACTCAGATAAATATCTGCAGGAGCAATTTCTATTTACACATACGTGTTACGAAATATCAATGATTGTCGCGTTTAAGACATAGAGACAATTTTTAGAGGATTATAAATAAGCAAATATTTTTGGTTGTTATTTCAGGATCATGTAATCAAAATGTGTTAATGCGGTAACAGCTCAGTGAGCGAGCGCTTGCCTTGGAAACAAGGTGCGCAGGTTCGAACCCCGGCTCGCACCTCTGATTTCTTCAATAAATCATGTGCTAATCATCTTTGTGCGATTTTTACTAGCTTTCGGTGAAGGAAAACATCGTGAGGAAACCTGCATGTCTGAGAAAGCCTAACTAGCTCTCGAATGACGTGTGAAGTCCGCCAACCCGCACTTGGCCAGCGTGGTGGACTATGACCTAAGCCCCCTTATCGTGAGGAGAGGTCCGTGCCCAGCAGTGGGACATAAACAAGGGCTGGTATTATTATTATTATGTAATCAAAAAACAGAGCGTTTATTCGTTTAGGTCAAATTAATATTACTCATTAGTCTTTAGGCTAGATTGTAATTTATATGGTGTTACCTTATGGTAGCAGCATTATGGAAATAAAAATAAAAAAACAGAGCGTGCCAAAAATATACAGAGTCTCGAAAGACGACCTTCGTTCAGGGGCAAAATTAAAAGTTTGCTATCTCATCAAGCAATATATCTACGCTATATTACCTGTCATATTACTATGTAATATAATAATACCAGCCCTTGTTTATGTCTCACTGTTGGGCACGGGCCTCCCCTTACGATGAGGGGGCTTAGGCCGTAGTCCATCACGCTGTCCAAGTATGGTTTGGCAGACTTCACATCACACGTCATTCGAAAGCTAGTTAGGCTTTCTCAGACATGCAGGTTTCCTCACGATGTTTTCCTTCACCGAATTACTGTCCAAAAGGTTGTAACCTACTGGGTACGTTATGGTGTTTTTAAATCAAACAATACCCTAAATAAACATAATAATATGTTTAAAAAAAAAGAAGGTAGTCGGTCTTTAAGCCCTTTGCAGTACTATTGTCTACACATTCCATACAAGCAGCCCTGTGCAAGTACCGCCCTGGTGGTGACGGAAGCAACATGCAGTTCGGTCTGCAGGAAGTCACGGCCGTAGTAAACGGCCATGGAACCGGTGTCGAGGTGATCATCCGGCCGGTGAATATAGTGCTGGCTCGTAGGTCTGAGCCGCGACGTAACAGCGTACCTACTGACTATTTAATATAAACAGATACAAAGAGATCGATATCCTCTCCCACTGTGGCTTGGCAATCAAGGCCTCGATGACTCATACTATGCACTTCATGATGCCATTGCAACATACTTCGTGTCTTAGGGCGCGTAGATATAGAAAAATCGTAGCCGGCGTGACGGGCGGCACCGACCCGCATGCTAAACAGTGGAAGCTCGCCTTAAGTCTTTGACTGCCGTCGGGTCACATAACATTAGAAAAATCCATTGTTAGTCGGAAATTTGGCGTTTATCGTGTTAACCAAGTTGCCATTATCCAATATTGAACGCTAGAGAATAGAAAACAAATGTATGGGAATGACATTTCTCTAGCGTTCAATATTAGATAATGGCAAATTGGCTAAGGGGGCTGGTAGAGACGGAAAAGGTTGTGGAGAGAATGTGGAAATGCCAGCGCTTTTCGCTGCATGCTCAGGCCTCATTTACGGAGACGCGGACAGTCGCGCGTCGCGTGTGGCGACGCGGCCCGCACTAAATTCAAATGTAGGGCGTTGTATGAGTGCGTTTACGGAGAAGCGAATTTACACGCGTTTGCTTGAAACGGCGGAGCCCGCGGATGGCATCGTCACGTCCCACGCGGCGTTAATCGCGGCGGCGCACGCAGCGCAGCGGCGATTCTCGATGAAGCGATGCCTGTGGCGGAACCTTCTGCCAGTCTATTTGGTGATCGTGCAACACAGACGTCGCCGTAAATGAGGCCTAAGGCCTCCTTTACGGAGACGCGGGGCGTCGCGCGTCGCGTGTGGCGTGGCGTCTCGCGGCGCGTCGGACGTTTTTATTGTTTACGTAGCGACGGCGCGTGAAGCGGCACGTATTATCGCACGCGTAAACACAGACTTATAGCAATACTAGCTGACCCACGCAGCTCCGCCCGCGCTGTGTTTACGTTAACTAAACTTTCAATATACATACATTCGCATAGAATACAAAACCTCCTTTTATAAAGTCGGTTAAAAACTTGGACCCACTTTGTACTTGCCCTCCGAAGCACGGAGACGTTTAGTTCAAATGGCGTTAAACGGTCACCCATCTATTTAATGACCTTACCTAACGTTGCTTAACCTGATCGATTTCCAAACATTGTTAACAACTGTCTATGAGTGTTCCCTTACAAATATTTATTATAATTGTTAAAAATTGTTAAAATCGGAGCAAGCGTATAACCAAGTACACATTTTGACTTTAGTCCCCTCTCCCAAGGGAACCGTGCCGAATGTCGGGATAAAAAGTATCCTATGTCCTACCTCGGAGTATTAACTCAAATCATGCCAAGTTTTGTTTCAATCCATCCTGTAGTTTCGGCGTGATGCTCAGCCGAGATACAGACAGACAGACAGACAAAAATAAAAAAAATACATATTTGGCTTTAGTATCGGTTATAGAATGCCCTCCAAACATAATTTTCAAAATATCTTCAATGTACAGAATTGGACCTGTTACAGTTTTATTATAAGTATAGATATGATGCTGTTTATAGAGACGCGGGGCGGGAAGAGTGGCGGTGGCCGCCGCGGGCAACGGCGGTGCAACTCACTTTTAACATACAATTTTCTTCTAAAAAAAAATCGATTATATCATACTCCATTGCGATGGTGACTACGTCTGTGTTGCACGATTACCAAATAGACTGGCAGAAGGTCAGGCATCGCTTCATCGAGAATCGCCGCTGCGTGCGCCACCGCGATGAACGCCGCGTGGGACGTGACGATGCCATCCGCGGGCTCCGCCGTAAAACACGCACCATTTCAAGCAAACGCGTGTAAAATCGCTTCTCCGTAAACGCACTCATACAACGCCCTAAATTTGAATTTAGTGCGGGCCGCGCCGCCACACGCGACGCGCGACGCCCCGCGTCTCCGTAAATGAGGCCTTACACTCCATTAGCTTGTAGTATTTTTATACAACATAGTGACGAAAAAAGCAAGGCGTTCTCTTGAAGGTAAGTGACCCGCCTGTCTATAGATAGCTGCATCGAACTGCCGCTTGTCACCTGAGATATTAGATACTAAGTCTCTTGTGTCCGCTAACTTCACCAGCTACAGTGCCTTCCACTCCGGAATACAGCAATATTTGGCACTGCGATGGTACCTACTGGGACGGTCCCTTACAAAACGAACCTTCTATTCATTAAAATTCCTTAACATAGTTCGGTGCCTGCGTCAGTTGCCATGTTTCTTAAACGCGTTTATATTACGGCCCATTTTACTTTAATATTTTATGCACTACCTACTGACTAATGTGCCTCTCGCAACCCAGACTCTATCAGCTTCTATTATGTAGCTGATCGACGACTATGGGCGCTAACTGTTCGACGCCCCGTTGCTGTCTTTCCACATGAATACGCCCTTAGGATTTCCGCTTGTAGTTATAAGTAGGATATTTAAATTCCTATTTTTCTTTTATGATTTTACTCCCTTTGAATGTTCGCAACGAAAGTAGTTAGTTTATATTTAGTAGGTATACTTTTATGTTTGCACAATGCGCCAATAGGCTTTAATATTTATAGCTTAAGTGCTGTGATAACAGTAATTAACCTCATTAGACATTTCCTATACCGAGAAAGTTATTTCATCTTGAAAGCTACCTCTAAAAGATTAAAGAGGTCACGCTATCCAGCCGCTAACTAGCCATTGGTTAGGTGTTAGATACGGGTTTTATTTATTATTTGATTACTACTTGTCACATTTAAACTAAATATCACATCTGTCTGCATCGTAATTTAAAAATAATATTTATTAATAAACTATACAAGAGATGAACAATTCTGCCCCTCAGAGAGTCTGAGTTCTGCCCCTTTCATTTATTGTGTTGCACGCAACCAGCCGCTGAAGTCTACACTACTGTTCTCAAGGAATTTCTCACAAAAAAAAAATAACTAATAAAAAAATAATTTCGGTTTCTATATTTATCTATATTTTATTCGATATCATTTTATTTCTTGTCCATATTACGCTAATTTACACATGAAAGATATTATAATTATTGCAATCAAGCACCCTCCCTTCGTTTGATCTCTTCAATTACCCAATGAATTCGCATCTCGCTAATACTAGCTATTAACTGATCGTGGAAACGTTAATGTACCTTCTTAGTAATTCGATCAATTAATTACAGGGAATTGGGTCTAAAAGTCGTCTCCCAATTTGTAATCGAGTAAAACAGTGAAACATAATGGCTGAGTGGACCGCCAGCCCCAAACTTTCCACCTTTTCAAACCCTTTTAACTTTTTATTGACCCTGACTGTATGAGTGAGAGTTGAGGAAAATTACATAACGTTGATTTTGATCCTTACTACTACCACAGTGTACAAACTTATAGACTGTGCTACTAATATACTACTATGGTATTACATTATATGTAATGTATTAAGGTTTAATAGGCATGATTACTAATTAAAAAAAAATACTTTATAATGTACTTACGGGTCTAAAATAATAATATTTTTGTAATAAATTTACAATAGCAATATTTTCAATTTTTAAAATAGTGTTTTTTAATTTTTTTTATTGTAACAAAAAAAAAGTTGAGATGACAGTTGTTTATTTACACCGGATTGACGCCATTCACTCTAATCAGCGTTTATTACAAAATGGCGATTAGCTGTATTTAAGTAATTTATTATTATTATATATTAACCATAAAAACATTACCTTTACAGGCCTTAACCTAATACAGTAACGTTCACAATTTGTAACTAATAGCATATGTAGCTATCCTTGTGAATTCACTCAGAGTACAGTGAAATAAATCAGTTTCTGTCGCAATGAGATTTAGAATGCGAATCGCACGCGTCAGCGGCGCCTCTTTCAGTAATTTAGTGCGAGCGCGCGGTACCGCTAACAGTTGCGGTCGCCGTCTTCGCCACACGTACTTGTCCGGGACACATAGTTCCATCTGCCGCAAGATGTCACCGTTTTCCACCTTGCCCGTAATGACCTTAAAAAGGTATGAGACTAGCATGAGGTCCCTCCTTACACTTAATTCGCTGTATCCAACCATACCTATGACAAATAAGGTCGGATACGTTAGTGGATAAAACGGGTACACCCCGTACTGTCTCATATATAAAAATCTCACAAATTTATTCTGCACTCTTTCAAGCATGATTCTATACTTTGCCTCATGAGGAGCCCAAACGGCTGCGTTACATTCAAGTTGACTCCTGACTAGCGCATTGTATAAAGCTATAAATGCCTTTATATTTGTGAAACCACGAACTGTACGAAGCAGGAAACCTAAATTTCTAAAAGCTTTTTTGCATATCTTAACAACATGATCTCGAAACGTCAACTCAGTGTTAAAAGTTACCCCTAAATCCCTAACTGCTGTAACTCTACTTATTGGTTTCCCTTCAATTTCATAAGTTCCGATAATAGGTTTATGTAAACGAGAGAAAGTGATAGCTACGCACTTCGAGATATTAAATTCTAAGCGATTTTGTTTACACCATCTCACCACTGCATCTATGTCATTCTGCATCTTTTCACAGTCATCAGCACTCGTGATATCTAGGTACAGCTTCAGATCATCAGCAAAAAGTAGGCATTTTGCGTCTTTTACAACCTTCGGCAGATCATTCACCATAATTATGAACTGTAATGGTCCTAGGTTGCTGCCCTGGCTTACTCCAGATCGTGTAAAATATGGTTTCGACACGTATCCGTCATATTCTACATATTGCTGTCTGTCCCTTAAGTAACCGGCGAAAAAATTCAGCAGATGTGGAGTAAAACCAACACCCGCTAACTTTGTAAGTAATACGTCATTATCCACTAGGTCGAATGCTTTTTTAAAATCAAAGTAAGCGGCATCAGTCTGCCTTCCACTATCCACTGTCGGCAATATATACGCCATGTAATTGAGTAAATTACTTGTAGTGCTTCTCGTGGGTCGGAAACCGTGCTGAGCATCTGATAGCTGTACGCTAACTTGTGCCAATATGTTCTGATGCAAAGCTGATTCTAACACTTTAGCCGGAGTTGACAATACTGCCACTGGCCTGTACCCCTCCACCACATCTCGAGCGCCTCCTTTTGGTACCGGAACGACCCTAGTTAATTTCCATCTATCCGGAAACACTGCATTTTTGAGGCTCAGGTTATATATATGAAGCAGCGGCTCCGCCAGGATCCATCGGCAATCTTTAAATATGAAAGCTGGTATACCATCTGGTCCCGATGATCTTTTTGGCTTAAGTTTTTGAAGTGCTTCTTGTACGTCTTTCAACGTTAGATTATCAATGTGTACTCGTGCTGCGCCATTGACACTGCCTGCTTTCGCTACTGCCTCATTAACACTTAGCTGCGCTCGCTCCGAACTGTATACAGAATGGAATGGAAAAACGTCGCAAACTCATTTGCACACTGTTCACTACTTAAAACCTTGCCGTTCTTTACTATCTGTTGCGATGTTCTAGTGGCTCTTTTGGAATTGACATAATTCCAAAATGATTTTGGGTCATCTTGGAGATCTTTTTCTACACGATTTCGGTGCCGGTTTTCTGCTATCGCTATCATACTCTTGACTTTTGTTCTACACTGAGCAAACGCTTCGTAATCAGTTGCTGATCTTGTCGATTTGTATTTCTTATGAAGAGTAGCTTTAAGTTTAATGTTGTGAATTAATTCCCCCGTATACCACTCAGGGTAAACGTATCTCGAGCATATAGTGCTTCGCTTTTTTTTTGGGACACATTTATCTAAAATGGAATTAATAATATCATAGAAATAATTTAAACTTGCCTCTAAATCCAATTCATACAACGGCGTCCAGTCTACATATGTTATTGATGCATATAATAAATTATAATCGGCTTTCTTAAAATTCCAACTCGTGCGTGTCGACTTGTCTGCACTTGAATCCCTGGAATCCCTATAATAATTGTCAGATTGGTACCGATACGGCAAGTTGACGGTCACCTCAAGCGGAGGATGGTACGCGTCAACCGGCACGAGTGGCACCTCTGCCGCGCGCACTCGCACTTCCTGTCTCCCATCGAAAGTACTTAGTACTAGATCTAATTGTCTGTTGTTACAATTACCTACTCTGTTACTCTGAGTGAATCCACAATATGTTAAAAAATATTCATAATAATTAGTAACGGAAACGGAGCATGAACATAAATTAAAATCTCCAACAACAATCACATCGCTGTACCTATCACAAAATTGTTCTATTATTTTGAATAATAATAAGTATTCATTTTCACAACATCTAGGTGGAATATATATTACACACAATAAAAATAATAATCTATTGCTTAAGTATACATTAGCGCAAACCAGTTCAAACATATGATTGTCGATATCAATATTACAATGCAGTCGTCGTAGTTCAAAACGCGGTGTGGCCACGAGACATGCGCCGCCTTGCTTTCGCCCGTCCGCTCTATCACACCTTAATATTGTAAATCCCGGCGGGATCAACTCAGCATCTTGAATAGATTCGCTGCACCCTGTTTCGGTAATAGCAAACAGATCCGCATTCAAAGAAACGATTCCAGTATAAAAATCTTCTAATTTTGTACGAAGTCCTCTTACATTTTGATAGAAGATATCTATAGGTTTATTCCGACGCTGCTGTTGGTGTTTTGGTATATCGACGAAACCACACCCACTCACAGAACTCGATATTCACTGCCCAATTGTTTGGATCGCATAGAATATCATAAATATTCTCTGGAACTCCTATTATGAAGGAGGCATAATCCCTGTCCGTTTTATGTTTTATTCTTTCCACTTTTACTGGTACTCCTTCGCCACATATCTTTTTAACATGTTTTTCCAAACTTTCCTCAGTTGTCTCTTTTTGCAGACGCCAAACATGTAAATATTTTTTGCGTTCTGCTCCTTTAATATCTAATAAGCTTGTATTACCACCTCTTTTTACCTCACTTTTAGGATATTTATTTCTTTTCTTTGTAACCACTGTCCAATTTTCCTCCTTATTTTCCTGATTATCCTTGTCCTTTTCTTCCCTCATTTGAGGCAAAGAACTAATGTTAGCCACATTTTTACATTTTGTTTGCTCCCTGGTTGTTCTAACTGTTTCATCCGATTTCGTGGCCACACAGTCCGGTGTGATTTCGTTTCTTACTACCCGCATTTGATTTTGCTTGACTGTGTCAACAAACGATAACACCACCGGCTCTTTAGGTTTCTCAGCATTTTTTACTGTTAAAACATCCCCCATATTACTGCAGATTTCTGACTGATTTTTCTTTTCTAGTAATAACTTAATGTGATTCTCCAATAATTCAACTTTATTTGCTTTTTCTCTAACTACCTTTAATTCTTTTCGTGTTTCTTGTAATTCGATTTCTGTTTTCATAAATCTATTTAACAATAATTCATACTCCTTCATTTGTACATTGAGCCGATCCGTCATTTCCTGACGGAATTCTCGTAGTTCCTTTAGTACAACGCCGTTCTCTTCACTACAATGCAATTCTTTTGCTTTGTGACGACTGCCACGTTCCATATTCACATAATTGCTGGGTGTAAACAGAGTATTCATAGTACTGTTACCTCGAACAGGTGTCTCTGAGTTATCCTTCTTGGGTATGGTACATACGCATTCAGGACACTTCCAGTTTAATTTATATTCCTGCGTAAATGTCTCGAATCTCTCTTCCGTAATCGCCAAACATTTTAGGTGATATAATTTCTTACACGCATCTTGAGAACACTTCATGCAAGTAATATCTACAATAATAGCTCCACAGCCATTACATGCCCTATCCATTTAACTTTTAAGACTATATTCATGTACTTTAAAGCAATAACACAACACAACAAACACGTCCGCTCACTAGCGAGTTGCGCGCAGAATATCATATTTGCTTGAATATCACGAAAATCTCTCTATTATTATGAAAACTAGCTGACCCGTGCAGCTCCGCCCGCGCTTTTATTACGTTTTGCTCCCCTTTTACTCCCTCCCCCCTAGATTTATCTCTCTCCATATCTCTCTCTCTTATAAAAAAATGCTCTTTCTCTCCTCTCTCTTTCCCCCTCCCGCTTCGGTTTCCGTCACACTCCCCCTCTTCCTCTCCCTGTTATCCCCTCTCTGAACCCTCTCCCCCTCTCTCTTCTACGAACTTGCTCCTTCTCACTCCCCTTACTCCACCTAACTCCCCCGATCCCTTACTCCACCTAACTCCCCCGATCCCTTACCCCATCACCCCCTCCTCGAATCCCCTCTCCCTCTTTCTCCTCTCTTGCACCCTCCTCTCGTTCTATATATCCTCGTCAATCATGGTATCAGCGGCATTAAATATACTTTATGACCTATTCTCAGACCTCCCCGATATGCACACAAAATTTCATACATATCGGTTCACCCATCTATTTAATGACCTTTCCTTATATTGCTTAACCTTAACCTAGTGGCATGAAATATACTTTACGGCCTATTCTCAGACCTAAAAAAGAAAAGAAAAGAAAAGAAAAATAAATTTATTCAACGACACACAAAAACTTAAAATAAACGAAAGTATTAAAAAAAATAACTAAAAACTACATTAAAGTCGTTGAAATGGTGCTCACTCAGCTTAATGTTATTGCTCCAAAAAGCAACAACGCTGGTCTTCCGTGAGCACCTAGTGACGATACAAACAAAATAAAATAAACGTAGCCCGAGCCCCACGCAATGCGCGGCGCCGCCGCGCTACTATATAATTATATAAATATGGCCAAACCGGACCTGTCACATGAGGCAGGGTGTCGCGTCGTCTGTCGCCGCCACCGCTGCGCCGACTCGCTCATACGCAGTTGTTATCGCACGCGAGCGTACCCGACACCTACCTACCCGACCCGACGGTGCACCTACCCGATATACACACAAAATTTCATACAAATCGGTTCACCCATCTATTTAATTACCTTGCCTTATGTAGCTTAACCTTAACCTAGCGGTATGAAATATACTGTATGACCTATGCTCAGACCTACCCGATATGCACACTTTCATACAAATCGGTTCACCCATCTATTTAATGACCTTACCTAACGTTGCTTAACCTTAACCTACTGGGATAAAAAGTATTCTATGTCCGTTTCCTGGTTCTAAGCTACCTCCCCACCAATTTTCAGCTGAATCGGTTAGGCCGTTCTTGAGTTATAAATAGTGTAACTAACACGACTTTCTTTGTTATAATAGATTAAAGTTCTATAGTGATTGTATGTTCATCTTTTATTCTTCTTCGCATCTTTTATTGTTGCGACTTTACAGTCGGATAGGTATTGTATTACTACAATACCTATCTATACACTACCTGGACTTGGGGAGTTTCATTAAAATTTTATGAACAGAAATCTAATGAAAATCTCCTGGGTGTACCGGACCGGCTTACCCCTTACAAAGATTGACCCTTCGCCAATGCTATATCTTATGCAAACTAAATGTCTGCTCAGTCCCTATTGTATATAGCGTAATAATACATATCTTAATGATTAACTGATCAGTCTATAATTACCCTATTCATATACAAAGGAAATTACGGGGCAATATGTGCAAGTAATGTTTCACTGCTTATGCTTATGCTATGAAACATAGCGTGATGTTTTATATACCAACTTATACCTTGACTTTTACACAACACATCAGTGAAAGTCCTATCAAAATCCATCCACGGGTTTTCAAATGATACCTGGACGAACAGAACGACAGACAGACAGACAGACAGACAGACAGATAGACAGACAGACAGACAGACAGACAGACAATAATTCCAAAAAAAATTGTTTTGGCCTCTATGTCGATAGTAAAGTCATAGAAATTTTGGAAAAATATTCAATGTACAGAAAAAGTGCTCTTTGAGTTTTATTATAGTACTAGCTGACCCACGCAGCTCCGCCTGCGCTATTTTTATGTTAACTAAACTTCTAATAACAGACATTCGCATTGAATACATAACCTCCTATTTTATAGTCGGTTAAAAACTGGGACCCGCTTTTTACTTGCTCTCCGAAGCACGGACCCGTTTAGTTCAAATGGCGTTAAACGGTCACCCATCTATTTATTGACCTTACCTAACGTTGCTTAACCCGATCGATTACAAAACCTTGATAACAACTCTCTATGAGTGTTCCCTTACTAATATTTATTATATTATAAAGAAAAATTGATAAAATCGGACCAAGCGTATAACCAAGTACCCATTTTGACTTTAATCCCCTCTACCAAAAGAACCGTGCTAGATTACGGGATAAAAAGTATCCTATGTCCTACCTCGTAGTAAGATCTCAAATCATGCCAAGTTTCATTTGAATCCATTCAGTAGTTTCGGAGTGATGCTCAGCCGTGATACAGACAGACAGACAGACAGACCGACAGACAGACAGACAGACAGACAGACAAAAATTAAAAAAAATACATTTTCGGCCTCAGTATCGGTTATAGAATGCCCTCCAAATATAATTTTCAAAATATCTTCAATGTACAGAATTGGACCTGTTACAGTTTTATTATAAGTATATAAGTATATAAGTATATTGCCGTCTTTCATCTTATATAGTATTTCTTTCTGTACGACGTAGTCTTGATAATGTTCTCTTTCTAAAATTTTCTTTAATAATCTTACATGGTCATCTTGATCTTGGGCTTTCTTTAAACGAGCGGTAGTTTCAGTAAGTATCAAACAGGCAGGATGTCTGCTTAATGCGTCAGCATGTTTCATTCTAGATCCAGGCCTGTGTTCGATTTCATAATCGTATTCCGCTAGAAGCAGAGCCCAGCGAGCAACTCTTGGCGGTAAATCCTTTTTTTGTAATGTCATAGTTAACGCGGAACAATCGGTAACAATTTTAAAATGGATACCCAAAAGATAAACTCGAAACTTCTTTATAGCTGCGACAATAGCTAAAATTTCTAAATAATAGCTATGATATTTCTTCTCAGCTGGAGTTGTCTTCATACTCATATAATGAACTGGATGTAATTGGCTGTCTTTCGGACTTTTTTGTAGGAGGACAGCTCCGTACCCATCAGCGCTAGCGTCGGTGTGTAATTCTGTTTCAAATTCAGGATTGTAAATTTGAAGAACAGGTGAACTGCACAATATCTTCTTTAACTCTATAAAAGCTTTTTCGCATTTTTCATCGAAGTTAAATATGGCATCCTTCTTCAACAAATCTGTCATTGGTTTTGCAATCAGGGAATAGTTTCGGATAAACTTCCTAAAATAACCTGTCAGCCCAAGGAATGATTGAACGGTCTTCACGTCAATTGGCTTTTTAAATTTAGCTACGGCATTAATCTTCTCTTCAGATGGGCGAACTTCGTTGTCGCAAATTTTATAGCCTAGATATTGAATATCCTTCTTCAGGAAATGACACTTCTTCCAATTAAACTCAAGTCCAAATTCTTCGGCTCTTTTTAATACTAACGCTAGTTTTCTTAGTCCTTCTTCTTCTGTTTTCGATGGAATTATTAGGTCATCTAAATATGTCAGTAGGGTACCATCAAGTATCAGGTCATGAAAGATATCATTGATGAATCTTTGAAATACAGATGGCGCTGTACAAAGTCCAAAGGGCATTTTCATAAATTCGTAATGCCCTTGTGGCGTTACAAATGCGGTGTACTTCTGACTGTCTTTATGCACGCGTACGTGAAGAAAACCGTTTTTTAAATCAAGAGATGTGAATACTTTTGCTTCTTTCAGCTTGTCAATCTGATCTTCAATTATTGGTAGTGGAAACCGCTCCTTTATAACTTTCTTATTTAATTGTCTATAGTCCATGCACATTCGGTATGTTCCATCTTTTTTATGAGCCAAAACTATCGGACAGGCGAAATCAGATCTGCTAGGTTTGATTATTCCCTTATCCAGCCATTCCTGTATTTGCGTGTTTACATTAGCCATCTCTAGAGGGGAAAGACGTCTTGGGTTCTGGAAAACAGGGACTTCATCGGTGAGTATTATCTTAAGTTCAACGTTGCTTTCTTTCTTCTTTTCGTTAGGTTTATAATCATCACACATCTTATAAATCTCATCTTTGTATTTGGAGTCGTCTATGTTATATCGTTGAGTGTCATTATTATCTTCTATTAAAAGTGTAAGATTTTCAATCTTTTCCATGTAAACACCATCGGGAGTAAAACTAATCTCGAAATCTTTTAGGAGTGGATTTCCAATTATTGCTTTAACAGGTATCTCATTGTCTTTAACAACATGAAATTTGACGTCGGTGTAGAAACCATCAATTACAATTTTCGTGGTAAACATTCCTTCAGTATAAAGCTTCTTCTCAGCTATTCCTGTTAGACACGTTGATGATTCTGGATTATAAGTCGTAATTCCTTCTTTAATCTTTTCAAATTCTGATTTTGTGATAAGGTTCACATCGCTCCCTGTGTCGATTAAGGTTATAATGTCTATTCCGTTAATATTTATCTTTTTATAAGGAACTTTCTCTTCATCATTTTTATTTTGAATATTCAAAGTCTTCTTAGGTTTATTACTTGTACATTCAGTTGATTTATGCCCAAATTCATTGCATTTGAAGCACTTAATTCCCTTTGGGCAGGCGGACAGTTGATGGTCTAAATCACCACAATTGTAGCATCTTTTCACGTGAGTCATCTTACGAGTTCCGTGACTAGCAGACGGGTAGCTAGAATGTGATGGTCTACTACTTGACATCTTTCTTCTGAAGTCACTGTATATGTCCAACTTCTTACGAAAATCTTTTATATCAGAGGCGCCGTACAGGATGGCTTTATTAGTCTCAACGTCACGGATACCATCAATGACGTATTCTATTAATGCAGCATCTTCAACTTTACCATGCAGTGCTAATTCCTTCATAGACAGAAAATATTGCTGATAAGTTTCATCGCTCTTCATTTTACGCGAAGCGAGTTTCTTATGGATAACTGCGCTATTAATTTTTGGTCCAAACTCTTCTTTGAGTGCCTTCTTCAAACTTGCATAGTCTTTCACTCTTCCCAACGACCGTAAAAATAGTTTAGCTGTTCCATCTAAGAGTCTCTTGGCATAAATCAACTTTTCTACTTTAGTCCAATTCATAATCTGTGCGATGTCTTCAAATTCCTCAATAAATGTCTCAATCGGATAAGTGTCGTCTCCGGTAAACGTAGTCATTGACTTTTCTAAATCTCTGAATGAAATTTGTACATCAACCTCCTGATCTTCGTCTTCAATATCCTGTACGTCTTTTTTCGGTGGCATTGTGATACTCGTATTATGGCTACTCATAGGATTCTTAATAGATCTTCTTTTACTCGTAGTGCAAAATGATAATTTTCTTGAACTCATCAGAACTTTCTTTCTTCAATTAATCTTCATAACTCAGTGTTCATCTTTAAACATCATTAAAAAATCTTCAAATCTTCGAAAGCAAAACCTCCGTATGTTTCATTAAAAAAAAATCCATTTACACTTGAGTTTCATAAAGTGGCAACATTTTCAACTGTATGATATGAAGTTATCACGCCACCGAACAATTTGTAGGTTAACTATGTTTGCAATCACGTCTTCAGTCTTCAATTCTCTCGAGATCGTTATTTGCTTCGATCCCGGACGAGCCCCCAAAAGATGTGGGATCGCAGGAACAAGACACGAAGAGAATTTTCTCCACTTTTATATTTTATTTTCACCTTAACCATCACACGTAAACACACACATTGCTTGACATCGCTCAACCCCGTGACAGCTACTATTGACATTGACATTACTAATCAAACCAATGTTGCTAGCCTAACAAAATCATAAAGGTATAAAATTAATATCCGACAGATAGATGAGATGCATTTTTGGAATCAGTGCAATTTGTTCTAATATTTAAATCCACAGATTTATTAGTAGGTATTGTGTGGCATCATGCCTATTGTAAGGTGGAGTTTCTGCCTACGTTTAGAATTTTGAAATATTTTAAACTCTACAAGTTGTTTAGTGATTATATTAGCCGATTTTGATCTATACAGACGAGTGTAAAGAAGTAGGTAAGATAGTTTGAACTATTTGCAGCAGTATGTGTATACACTTTGTTTATATAGATTTTGTACAAACTTTAGGCAATAAAGTTACTTCGTCTACAGACAGAAAACATTATTGACGGGCCCGTTGGTCTAGTGGTTAGACACCCTGGCTGCTACACGATGGGTCGTGGGTTCGATTCCCACCAAATGTCTGGGTGTTATTTATCTATTTAAGTATGTATTGAAATGAAACTAATTTTACGGATTATATTATAAACCGCGATATAATCCGTAAAATTAGTTTCATTTCAATACATACTTAAATAGATAAATATTTGAAGAGATCCAGTAGGTAGCAACATTATCTGAATGCTGAGTTTCTGTAAGTTTCCCGTTTGCGGTGTCGATTTCCGGTGAAACGGGAAATTTCCGAACGTCGTCTAAGCAATAGCGAATCCCAAGTTATTAGATACAGTATTCGTATATAGAATGTACTCTGTTTATTATCCATATACAAATGAAATCTATAAATATATGTATATTATGTATATTCAAATACATATTAGCTGTCGTTGTAATAGGATACACTATACTTACTCGTAACCAAAACAAGTGCGGGCCGGATGGACTAGAGTCTAGTGGTTAGAACCTCTGGCCGCTACCCAACAGATCGTGGGTTCGATTCCCACCTTGCATCTGGGTGTTGTTTAACTATTAAGTATGTGGTTACTAAAAAAGTATTTAAGTAGGTATTAGTATCAGTTGTTCGGTTACCATAGTACAGGCTCTGCTTAGTTTGTATTCAGAAGAGCGTGTGTCGATTGTAAGCGGGGCGGTGTTTCGGGGCTTGTAAAGAGCTTCCTCGAATGGTAAAATAATACTAGCTCGTCTGGTATGTATACCAGGCTGAACGACTATCTTATCTAATAATCTTCCTTCTAATAATCTATCTATTCGTCTTCAATGCTGGAGTAGAATAGGATTATAAAAAGATGGCTGCTGTACAAAAAATAATAATAATAATAATATCCTGGGACAATTCACACACGGTCATCTGATCCCAAACTAGGCAGAGCCTGTACTATGGAAACCAGACAACTGATACTAATACATAATATATACTTTTTTTTTGTAAATACATACTTATATAGATAAAACACCCAGACACCTGGTGGGAATCGAACCCACGACCTGTTGGGTAGCAGACAGGGTCACTAACCACTAGACCAACAGGCCCGTCCAGCCAAAATCTACCAATAATCCATAATATCGTCAAGACAAAAATAAGAAGTGGTGACCTTATTTAAATATCAGGCTCAATGTACTATCGCAGAAACGAACGGTGTACCAGTTTTCAATCAAAATCGTTTGAAGGACGTTACGTCCGCACGTATTTTGAGCCGGCTCGTGCAAGCGATTGTCGTCCTAAAGATGATTGGTACACCGCTTGTGACCGCGAGAGTACACGCATGCATAATTTCAGCCATCACGTTGCAAAAAAGCCTATTTATAAGTATGTAGTTGTATCCTGGTAATAAAATTTTATCCGTAAGTCGACGCCAAATGTAGCCTTATTAAACTGTCGTGTAAATCGTGTTCGCACGTTGCGAACTGCTGACGATATAAAAAATAACAGGGCTATAAAATCGTCCTGCTTCCCCCGGCCACGGCTACTTGGACCGTATAATCAGAAAAATGTATCGAGACACCTATTGATTTTGTGTCGTGCTTGAAAAATATATTTTATTATGAAATATTGGCGCTGCTGAGATATATGACTCCAATTTCAGGATGGTTATTTTATCTGGTCAGGAATGCAGATGGATAACTTGTCTGTAACGATTTGTTAATTTATTTTGAATAAGTTAAGTAGTATTCAATTAGCGATGCATTTTATTTTTGCTTAACATTATTTAGGTAAGTATTTATTACCCGACTACGGAACGGAGGGAGGGTTATGTTTTTTTTTTACTATAGCCCAAAAAAATAAAGCAATGTTCGAGTATGAAGCCCGCTTTTACAGGACGCATATTAAGATACTAGCGGCCCGCCCCGGCTTTGCACGGGTGGCAAAATGTTATGTTTAAATTATAATATGTATAAAGAATACCTTACCATACCTACAGTAGATTTTCGTAGATTAAGATTTCCCCTAACAATTTTACCATAACTAAGTACAACATTTATAGATTCTTTTAACACCCATAAAAAATGAATTTTGAATAACCCGTTGTAAATAATTTGTTGAAGAGTAGATATTAACCAAGTTTAGTTTCACGTAAATTGGGAGAAACAATCCAAAAAATTAATATACCACATGGCGACGGGTGGCATACACAAACTATAGAACGTTCAAGAAACTTTAAGTTACTCCATAGAAACCTATTTTTTTACCAGCCCTTGTTTTTGTCCCATTGTTGGACAGGGCCTCCCCTAAAAATGTAGAGGCTTAGGCCATAGTCCACCACGCTGGCCAAGTGCGGGTTGGATGACGTCACACATCATTCGAAAGATAGTTAGGCTTTCTCAGACATGCAGGTTTCCTCACGATGTATTCCTTCACCGATAACAATCGCAAAATGACGATTCGCACATGATTAATTAAAGAAATCAGAGGTTTGAGCCGGGGTTCGAACCTGCACACTTTGTTTCCAAGGCAAGCGCTCGCTCACTGAGGTGTTGTTGTTTCAGAAACCTATTACTTACTGTCATAAAGTTATCAATCGTAGTTCAAACTTTGAATTAAAGCAACTTAGTCCAGGCCCGGATCAGGGGGGGGGGGGTCGTAGGGGGGGTGTTCAACCCTCTCCGGGCGGCTCTCCTAAAGAAAGTAATAGTTAATAAAGAGTACAAATTCATTAAAGGGTTCTTAATGTACCATTCAGGAAAAATGCTAACCATTACATTACCTACATTGCTAACCATTATATTATAAAAATCGTAGATCCGGGGCTGACTCAGACTTAGTTTTTGTACATGAAGAAGGAATAAAATCACTAAAGTAAAATTACTGAATACACGACTTTTTTTTCTTCCAATTAGAGTTCATCAAGATGTATCAAGGTTCATCAAGGTTTTTAACATGTACTTATAGAGTACTCTATAGAGACCAACCATATAAACACCACGGGAAAAACATTCTTCTCGTAGATCGACTCCAACAAAATATTTTATTAACCAAAAATTAACACCACTCATCGATCTCCCCAAGCTGACACATTTGAAAACAGTTTCCAATAAAAGTTTGGACATGAAAGATATTAACTTTGATGATCTAAAACAGTTGTCGCAAATTTTGAAAGTGAAAAATTTGGAAAGTGAATTCAGTGCAAGTGGAAACCGAAGTGCAGTGAAAATCAATAGTGTAAGCGTTGCGACCATATTATTGTACGTAATTATACCCTTATGTATTTTAGCATATATCCTTTATAAATTTAGATCTAAATTGTTCATTTTTACGCGAAATCACCCGAATACTGTAAACCCCGATTCGGATAATTTCGCTCTTGGTGGTGGAGAAGTTATACCTCCTGTGCCACACAGGGTCATAACATTAAGACCATAGACTGCTGACATTGCGACACCTGGGTGGCACCGGTACCGGTAAAACTGACTCCGCTGTCTGCGTTAGATAGGAGTCTTCGTTAAGACTGCTAAATGTATTTTGAAATTAATTATAGAGAGCATCTCACTCTGCTCACACGTCTCTGAATTTTTATTTTAGTTTTTAAAAACCTAAAAGTCGCATCCCTAAATTTGACTAGGTAGAGTATGCATAAATATTTTCATAACATTGAAATTGTGAGATCGAAATGGTATATCTGATCTAAGATTAATTGGTGGGTTCAAATAGGTAAATATCCCCGCGCAAAATACATACGTTGGGATATCACGATTACATCATACGACGAGCATCTAATAGAATATGGTTCATGATAGGTACCTACCTTAATTATCTCTGTTCTTTCCAAATGCCAAAGTACACAAAAGCGCGCAAACGCCCCTACGATACTATGTTGGGACATATACAATACACGTTTTATGATACTGAGCATTTATGTACGACATACATTGGCGTATTTATGATTGAGATGTTTTAATCACTATGTAGATTATTTAATTAATATAAAAATATAATAAGTGGGTAGTTGCAAAAAAGAAAAATATTAGTCTGTACTTTGAGATATAATTTTGTACTCACCTTGAAGTTTTATGACATCTACAAAGTAAAGAATTGAGAAAGTAGTAAAGAATTTACCAATATTATGCTGACACATCTTACGATGATACAATATCTTCACTAGCGGAAATTTTCTTTAAATCCAATCTTATTTGATTTACATATTTGAGTGGAGGTAAATTTACGTGTGACTCGGGCATCACAAAATCACGTAATGAAGATGGCGACCGGTTGCATGCCATTGCCAAGAAATGAGTCAAAATAGTGAATTTTATTTAAAAAAATATGTATTTATATCTTTAAATCCGTGACTTGGGCAGCATAATCTCCCGTCTGCTGCATGTAATTCAGCCTTGTCTTCGTGAAATAAACGAAGTATAATATAGTATAGATAGATTGACAGGCCTGTCTTTCTAGTGGTTAGATTCCCTGGCCGCTACCTATAAATATGTACTTATAGATCGTGGGTTCGATACCCACCAAGTGTTTTTGTGTTATTAATCTATTTAAATACGTAATTACAAAAAAAGCATTAGTAGCAGTTGTCTATTGTCCATAATATAGGGACTGCTTAGTTGGGGATTAGATGATAGTGTTTGGATTGTCCCAAAATATTATTTTTTTACAGATTTAAGCAATATCGTAATTTTGACTAACGTTAAACTTCAGATTCTTTGCGATTGGTATTTCGGGATTTCAGGCTTTAGGCCATCTATCTATACTTATAATAAAACTGTAACAGGTCCAATTCTGTACATTGAAGATATTTTGAAAATTATATTTTTAGGGCATTCTATAACCAATACTGAGGCCGAAAATATATTTTTTTTAATTTTTGTCTGTCTGTCTGTATCACGGCTGAGCATCACGCCGAAACTACTGAATGGATTCAAATGAAACTTGGCATGATTTGAGATCTTACTACGAGGTAGGACATAGGATACTTTTTATCCCGTAATCTAGCACGGTTCTTTTGGGAGAGGGGATTAAAGTCAAAACGGGTACTTGGTTATACGCTTGGTCCGATTTTATCAATTTTTATTTATAATATAATAATAAATATTAGTAAGGGAAGACTCATAAAGAGTTGTTATCAAGGTTTTGTAATCGATCGGGTTAAGCAACGTTAGGTAAGGTCATTAAATAGATGGGTGACCGTTTAACGCCATTTGGACTAAACTGATCTGTGCTTCGGAGAGCAAGTAAAAAGTGGGTCCCAGTTTTTAACCGACTATAAAAAATGAGGTTATGTATTCGATGCGAATGTCTGTTATTCAAAGTTTAGTTAACGTAAAAATAGCGCAGGCGGAGCTGCGTGGGTCAGCTAGTACTTATAATAAAACTGTAACAGGTCCATTTCTGTACATTGAAGATATTTTGAAAATTTTATTTGGAGGGCATTCTATAACCGATACTGAGGCTGAAAATGTATTTTTTTTAATTTTTGTCTGTCTGTCTGTCTGTCTGTATCTCGGCTGAGCATCACGCCGAAACTACTGGATGGATTGAAACGAAACTTGGCATGATTTGAGTTAATACTCCGAGGTAGGACATAGGATACTTTTTATCCCGACATTCGGCACGGTTCCCTTGGCAGAGGGGACTAAAGTCAAAATGTGTACTTGGTTATACGCTTGATCCGATTTTAACAATTTTTCATTATAATTATAATAAATATTTGTAAGGGAACACTCATAGACAGTTGTTAACAATGTTTGGAAATCGATCAGGTTAAGCAACGTTAGGTAAGGTCATTAAATAGATAGGTGACCGTTTAACGCCATTTGAACTAAACGTCTCCGTGCTTCGGAGGGCAAGTACAAAGTGGGTCCCAGTTTTTAACCGACTTTAAAAAAGGAGACTTTTATATTGTTACGTGCGGGTGGGTAATCAAATGCCGATTAACGTAAAAGAAGATTTTATTACACGTACACTCACACTGTATACACACAAGGCACAGTATACACACAAGGCACAGTAGTCCGAGTCGCACAGTATTTCACAGTAGTCCAAAGTCTTCGCAAGGGTCGCTGGTACAATTCTCTTCGATCGCTTCCTTAAGATGTTTTCGCTGTCGCTTGTAAACACAAACTGTCCGGACGCCACTATGTGTCGGCTTATATACCTAAATTAACAGAGGGGTGGAACTCTCTCGAATGAACTCGTATGTACTTACCTATTCTATCGTTTTCGCGAGATACAATAGCGGCGCGACCTTCGAGAATGAACTAACAATAGGCGGGGGCAGTGACCCGTGAGCGAGCGAGCGGTAGGTACTTACACAAGTACTAGGGAACTACTTTCTATTGAGAAATCGAGATCTTTCGGTACGAATCGATAGTAGACCTATAGACTAACAATGCGTTTTGAGATCATTGCAATTAAGTAATAATTAACCGAGTAATTAACACTTGTATCTCCCGGTCGTAACACTACCCCCCTCTTAGTTATGCTCGTCCCGAGCATCATTATCACCATGATAACGTGCCAATCTATCCAGGTGAACTATCTTAGGTTTGCCTCGGGGTCCCTTCTTGATGCGGTAGGTGACGTCGTTGATCCTCGTAATAACAGTAAAGGGTCCTTCCCAGCGGGCTTGAAGTTTCGGAGACTTCCCTTTTCTGCGAAGCGGATTGTGAAACCACACTAGCGTTCCTTCATCGAAACCGTTGGTATTCGCATTTCGATCGTAGCGGGTCTTCATCCTCTCGCTGGTCTTCAGACTGTTCTCCCACACTCTCTTGTGCACTTCGTCCAACTGATTTTGAAGATCGCACACATAGTCCGTAACGGGTTTAGGACTGTCAGGTGGGGTACCCGTTATTGCGTCCACCGGAAGTCTCATCTCTCGGCCGAAGTTAACCTTGGCTGGCGTGTTCCCCGTACTATCATGTACTGCAGAACGATAGGACATCAGGAACAAAGGGATGTACTGATCCCAGTCCTTTTGATGATCATCCACTACCTTGGCCAAGTGATTCTCTAGAGTTTTGTTAAATCTCTCGACCATTCCGTCTGATTGCGGATGTGCCGGTGTCGTACGGGTCTTGTGGATCCCAAGAAGTTTGCACATTTCTTGAAATACGGCAGATTCGAAGTTACGTCCTTGGTCCGAATGAATTTCCATGGGTACACCAAATCGACATATCACCTCCTGGACCAGTTTCTTGGCTACGGTTATTGCTTCTTGGTTGGGTGTTGCGAACACCTCAGGCCACTTACTGAAGTAATCCTGCACTACTATTATGTACTTGTTCCCATCGTCAGTCTGTGGAAACGGCCCAGCTACATCTATCGCGATGCGCTCCCATGGTGCCCCAACGTTATACAGCTTCAGCTGTCCCTTACTTCTGGTTTGCGGGCCTTTTACCGAGGCGCAAGCAGTACATTTACGGCACCAATCTTCGACATCTTCACGGCATCGTAGCCAGTAGAACCGCTGTCTGACTTTAACGAGGGTTTTCTTGACTCCAAGATGACCACCAGAGACACCATCGTGGACGTGCCGTAGAAGAGGGGCCACCATGATTCGTGGTATTACCACTTGCAGAGTGGTTTCCCTTCCGTCGTTGGACTCCCATTTCCTGCACAACAGATTGCCTTCCAGAACTAAGCTGTCCCACTGAGCCCAATAACTTTTAGTGGTCGCGCTGTAAGCAGACACATCCTTCCATTGGGGTTTGTTTCCACTTTGCTTCCAGCTCAGTATAGGTCCAAGGTCATCATCTTCCTCTTGTGCCTTCTTCATATTGGGCCCAGTCCACTCGTCGTCTAAGCCATGTATCCTTATAAGCTTCACTTCTTCTCGGGCTTCATTTTTACCACAATGCTTGCAGTCGACAGCACAAGGTCTTCGTGACAGAGCGTCCGCGTTATTGTGTCCTTTTCCACTGCGATGCTCGGTTACAAAGTTGAACTCCTGCAATTGCTCTATCCACCTTGCTACCTGTCCTTCCGGATTTTTAAACTGTAACAACCACTTTAATGCTGCATGATCGGTTCTAACCGTGAACTGTCTTCCTATAAGGTATTTCTGAAAATGTTGTAAAGTCTTTACCACAGCAAGTAATTCACGGCGGGTAACACAGTAATTTCTCTCTGGTTTTGAAAGTGCTTTGCTGAAGTATGCAATTACCACCTGGCGGTCCCCTTGTGTTTGCGACAATACTCCACCGATTCCCGTGTTACTAGCGTCCGTGTCCACAGTAAATCTTCCTTCCCTGCTTGGGTAACCCAATATAGGAGCTTCACAAAGCCGTTGCTTAAGTTCACTAAAAGCATTCTCGCAATTCGAGTCCCAGATGAAATCGCGTTTATCCTCTGTTAATTGATGTAATGGTTTTGCCACGTCCGAAAAATTCTTAATGAAGCGCCTGTAGTAAGTGCAAAGCCCAAGGAACGCTCGCATTTCCGTCTTATTTTTCGGGACAGGCCATTCCTGAACAGCTTTTATCTTTTCAGGGTC
Organism: Furcula furcula; assembly: GCA_911728495.1. Taxonomy (NCBI): domain Eukaryota; kingdom Metazoa; phylum Arthropoda; class Insecta; order Lepidoptera; family Notodontidae; genus Furcula; species Furcula furcula. Next base: position 11,676,557 of record OU452250.1, read on the forward strand.
GGTTTTTACTCCATCCGCCGAGATGACATGTCCTAGGTAACTGACCTCCTTCTGAAATAGAGCACACTTCTTTGGACTCAGTTTCAGATTCGCTTCTCGGATCCGGGTGAACACTTTCTCCAGGTTCTTCAGGTTCTCCTTGAAGCTGCGTCCCATCACAATCACGTCGTCGAGATAAACCAGGCATACGTCCCCAAGGAGGCCTACCATCACCCTCTCCATAAGGCGCTCGAAAGTTGCTGGAGCATTACATAAACCGAAGGGCATGACGTTGAAATGCCACAGTCCGTTCCCAATTCCAGTACTAAAAGCCGTCTTCTCTTTATCTTCTGGACTTAATTCCACCTGCCAGTAGCCACTCTTCAAATCAATGGTTGAGAACCACTTCATGCCACTTAGCATGTCCAGCGTATCATCAATTCTCGGCAGGGGATAGCTGTCCTTTTTCGTGACATTATTTAACATTCGGTAGTCAACACAAAACCTCGTACTGCCGTCCTTCTTCTTTACTAGCACCACAGGTGATGACCATGGGCTTGTAGAGGGTTCGATGATCTTGTTTTCAGCCATGTCTTTAATCATGTCGGCGACCTCTGTTTCTTTTGCCCACGGTATACGTCGAGGTCTTTGTTTAATAGGCCTGGCATCGCCTGTGTCAATCCGGTGCTTCACAAGGCCTGTTCTACCACAGTCATTTCCGGTTGCAAAAATGTCCCTGAATGTAACCAAAAGCCCTTTGGCTTGCTGCAGTTCCAGTGGCGATAAATTTTCCTTACAATCTTCCAAAAGCTGTCGAATGTGATCGTCTTTGTTCGAACTTACATTTTGATTAACCGCGGAAGTGTCTAACCGTTTCAGGTACTTTACTTCTTCGCATCTTCCAATTAGGCTATTCTTCCTCAGGCGAACTTCTTCATTACTCAAGTTTAAAATTCTTACTTTTGCTACTCCTTTTGTCATAAGTAATGTCCTGGCAGTGATTATCTGTGGATGATTGCCGGAGTCTTCTACAATAACACATTTGTTTGATTTGATTTTCTTAGAAAATTTCACTGATACTACATTTTCAGATCTTGGAGCCAGTATGAAATCCTTTAAACAATAAAGATTGCATGGGTGTGATCCTTGCAGACAAACTTCTTGATCAGGGAACCTTAACACTCCTTTATCAATATCCAAAACACATCGCTGATCCTTCAAGAAGTCTAGGCCCAGAATGCAATCATCCGTGATATTCGCGATAAGAACTGAGTGGATGTATGTTCGGTCACCAATATTAATCTCTACGTCTGTATCACCGAGGACGGAGACTGGCTGGCCGGTTGCTGTCTGGAGGCGACATGGTGGAGATTGCCTTTTCCACATAACAGTGCGTTTCAGTAGCTCTGGTCTGACTATAGTCCGCGAAGCTCCAGTGTCTACTGTCAACCTGCATGTTTGATTATTTAATGTTCCCTCGATGGTCAGACTATTTCCGTTGCGAACTTGAGTAATGGTGATGGTGGGGGCCTTATTATTACCAGCCAGCACCCGCCCCGCGGTCCTGGCGACACTTAGTTTAACGGAAGGTCTTGATCCACTTGGGTCCCGGAGTTCGTGACCCTCTTCCTCTTTTTACGACATTCCAGTCGAATATGCCCCTTTTCTCCACAGCCATAACAAGTGGGGACATACTGAGGCTTCCTCTCATCAGATGCTATCTCTCGGATTTTATGTACCCGAGTGTCTTGACGTACAGCTTCCACTTCGAGAGCATGAGCCAATGCGCTCTTTAGCGTCAAATGATGGCTCAGACGAACGGCAGCTCTGACTTCCACGTCCCGTATGCCATCCACGAATGCTTGTAGAAGATTCACCTCCACAGTCGCCGGCGCCGACGAGTATGCACGACGAACCAACCTTTCCACCTCAAGCGCCCACTGCTGGAGGCTTTCACCGGCCTTTTGAGTACGCTCGCGGAGCTGTGCTCGATAGACATGTTCTAGGTGTTTTTCACCATAACGCGTCTCTAATGCCTCTAAGAGAGCATCCAACGTCCGTCCTTCAAGTGGCAGGTTTTCCAATATCATCAGAGCGTCTCCTCGCAGGGCAAGCGTGAGGGCCATAAAAGATTGGCCATCAGTCCAACCGTTTCCGTTGGCCAGTGTTTCGAACTGGTAGCGGAAGGCTGTCCACGACGAAGACCCATCGAAGTGCGGAAGGTCGAGTTTCGTTGCTGATAGTGATGGTGAAGCCACAGTTAGCGGTTGGCGAGTTTCTAGTTTAGCTAACTTATTGGTTATCGCATGAAAACGGTTCATCAATGCGGCCTTCCAGGTTTTCCGTCTTAAGAGTAACCTCTTTGACATCCACTTCCAGTTTTGTGACTTTCTCGCCGAGTATAGAAATGCCGGCGTCAATCTTGCACAGAACGGCCTCTTGGTTTGCCTGAATCTCGCGGCGGGTTGCCTCTTGGTTGAGCTGGATAGCCTCCTGGTTAGCCTGGATTTCGCGACGGGTAGCCTCCTGGGTAGCCTGGATAACCTCCTGGATCTCACGACGGGAAGCCTCCTGGTTTGCCTGGATAACCTCCTGGATCTCACGACGTGAAGCCTCCTGGTTTGCCTGGATAGCCTGAATAGCAGCCAAGAGGGTTGTCAGGTTCAGCTCTGTTGAGTTTCCCCCCGATGCAGTACCAGACGAGGTAGCATTCTCAGGCTGGACCTCCTCCTCTTGACCACGGCGACGTGCAGCATCCATCTCCACCTGTCTCCTTGTTCGCGGAGTACGCGCTTCTTCTTCTCGCGGCAGAATCGGCATTCCGCTTCTGACACCAATTGTTACGTGCGGGTGGGTAATCAAATGCCGATTAACGTAAAAGAAGATTTTATTACACGTACACTCACACTGTATACACACAAGGCACAGTATACACACAAGGCACAGTAGTCCGAGTCGCACAGTATTTCACAGTAGTCCAAAGTCTTCGCAAGGGTCGCTGGTACAATTCTCTTCGATCGCTTCCTTAAGATGTTTTCGCTGTCGCTTGTAAACACAAACTGTCCGGACGCCACTATGTGTCGGCTTATATACCTAAATTAACAGAGGGGTGGAACTCTCTCGAATGAACTCGTATGTACTTACCTATTCTATCGTTTTCGCGAGATACAATAGCGGCGCGACCTTCGAGAATGAACTAACAATAGGCGGGGGCAGTGACCCGTGAGCGAGCGAGCGGTAGGTACTTACACAAGTACTAGGGAACTACTTTCTATTGAGAAATCGAGATCTTTCGGTACGAATCGATAGTAGACCTATAGACTAACAATGCGTTTTGAGATCATTGCAATTAAGTAATAATTAACCGAGTAATTAACACTTGTATCTCCCGGTCGTAACAATATTATTGAAAGTTTAGTGAACGTAAACACAGCGCGGGCGGAGCTGCGTGGGTCAGCTAGTTAAACAATAAAAAAATACATATCTATAGATTTGTGTCTACAGCTCAACAGTGACAAAAGTTTATAGTATTCAGAGATTTAAGGAGACTGACTATTATTAAAGTATTAAACAAAAGTCCTTCGAAATATCTGATAAATTATATATGTATGATATATGTACTATATTTTATATTGCCAATACGAATATTATATATTCAATCCACATTTCATTTCGCGTTATCAGTTCAATGGTTCGCTCACACAATAACGATACTTGTGGAAATTTTATTGGTTTTCTCGAGCACTATAGTGCCACACATACTCCGCGTCACATAACCGTCACTCATCTGAAAGTGGTCTGAGCTCATACAGCGGCCGGGAAGCGAGAAGCCTCAGTGGACCTAACCATAGTGCTGTGCTCCATTCAATTTTATATAATACTAGCGACCCGCCCCGGCTTCGCACGGGTGTAATTGAGAAAAAAAGAAGTGAATAATTTAAAGCTACTGCCTTTGATTATAGAATTTCTTGGAATTATTTATCAGTTTGTAGCTGACTTTTCGTAACGCAATATGAACAAATTTTGTATAGAAGTGACGCGTGAAAGGGCTACGTATAGCTGCCTGTCCATGGGCAAAGTACTCATCGCTTAGGTTTAAGCCTGCAACGTTGAATCTCTGAGCTTGTGATTTGTTAATTGTATTTATAATTTTAGAAACTGCAGACGTGTACGGGTGCACAATTTGGGTGGATTAAGGACACCATTTCTTTGAAACCAATTTATGGAAGCAATACGGGCTTCCTTGTTCGGTTTCATCGTTAAGACGTAAACGGGGGTCAACCGGGGAATTCTTACCCACTAAAACTCCCGTGGCTATCACATCGGCACATGAGAGGGAAACCTGGGTTCGGGTGGGATCTGCACCAGGTGTCCCTGACTGACTGACTCGGACTGACTGAATCCGAGTCAGTCCTGGTCAGTCCCGGTCAGTCCCATCAGTCCCGGTCAGTCCCGGTCAGTCCCGGCCAGTCCCGGTCAGTCCCGCTCAGTCCCGCTCAGTCCCGGTCAGTCCCGGTCAGTCCCGCTCAATCCCGCTCAGTCCCGGTCTGTCCCGCTCAGTCCCGGTCTGTCCCGGTCAGTCCCGCTCAGTCCCGCTCAGTCCCGCCCAGTCCCGCTCAGTCCCGCTCAGTCCCGCTCAATCCCGGTCAGTCCCACTCATTCCCGCTCAGTCCCGCTCAGTCCCGGTCAGTCCCGCTCAATCCCGCTCAGTCCCGGTCCGTCCCTGTCTGTCCCGCTCAGACCCGGTCTGTCCCGGTCCGTCCCGCTCAGTCCCGCTCAGTCCCGGTCAGTCCCGCTCAGTCCCGGTCAGTCCCGCTCAGTCCCGCTCAGTCCCGGTCAGTCCCACTCATTCCCGGTCAGTCCCGCTCAATCCCGGTCAGTCCCGCTCAGTCCCGGTCAGTCCCGGTCTGTCCCGCTCAGTCCCGGTCAGTCCCAGTCAGTCCCGCTCAGTCCCTCTCAGTCCCACTCAGTCCTGGTCAGTCCCGCCCAGTCCCGCTGTGTCTCGGTCAGTCCCGCTCAGTCTCGCTCAGTCCCGCTCAGTCCCGCTCAGTCCCGGTCAGTCCCACTCAGTCCCGCTCAGTCCCGCTCAGTCCCGGTCAGTCCCGCTCAGTCCCGCTCAGTCGGAGGTCAGTCCCACTCAGTCCCGGTCAATCCCGCTCAGTCCCGGTCCATCCCGGTCCGTCCCGGTCTGTCCCGTACCACACCGTACCACACCGTACCACACCGTACCACACCGTACCACACCGTACCACACCGTACCACACCGTACCACACCGTACCACACCGTACCACACCGTACCACACCGTACCACACCGTACCACACCGTACCACACCGTACCACACCGTACCACACCGTACCACACCGTACCACACCGTACCACACCGTACCACACCGTACCACACCGTACCACACCGTACCACACCGTACCACACCGTACCACACCGTACCACACCGTACCACACCGTACCACACCGTACCACACCGTTCCACGCCGTACCACGCCGTACCACACCGTACCACACGTAACACACCGTACCACACCGTACCACACCGTACCACACCGTACCACACCGTACCACACCGTACCACACCGTACCACACCGTACCACACCGTACCACACCGTACCACACCGTACCACACCGTACTTGATTGTTAACCATGTATCTCTTTAGGTTTAGTCAATGTAAGCTATGTAAGTTTATTTACTTAGATAAAACATAAAACCTTCAATGAAAAATATCTAACCGATGGTGAAAATCGCTGCGTGGTTTAGGAGGTGCTATCCGATATAGACAGACTCGGATAGCGACTTTGTTTCACACTATGTAAAGATACTTTGACGTCGTTGGTCCACAACACCAGCCAACCTATAGAAAAAACCCTGACTGACAGACAGACAATAATTCCAATAAAGTTTTGGCTTTTTTTATATCATACGTACAATATGTGCATGCATATCTATATCCTACCCAAACAGACATTTTGAAAATATATTTTCATTATTTTATTTTGTTATATTTGGGAAACAAACAAATGATACCACTTATTACTAAATATAAGATCCAATAGTACATAAAAATCAATTCAGTTTCCACTAATAACTAAATCATAACATTAGAGAGAAGTTAACTACGTATGCATGAAATTTTTTTTTAAAATCATTAAATATAAAAAATATATTAGAGATAAAAAGTGCCGGAGTCAATATGAGTTAAATATTTAAAACATCGAATCTTAATATAAATAAAAAAAATCAAAAACAAAGTTTAATAATACAAAAAAAAAATGCCGCTCAGGGGTAGCGAACCCGGACAGTCCGTACTTAGAGGACGCTTCCTTAACCACTTGGCCAAGGAACTTCTATTTCATTTTTCGAATTACCGTATCTTATTCTTGTTATATATTTGTACCGCCATCGGTTGAGTAATAATACTCCTTTTTTACCCTGTTAAGGGATAAATTTATAAAAATATGATATACAAATTCAATAAATTTTCTTATTGAATGTCTGTGCAAAATTTCAAGTCAATAGGACCAAGGAATCGCGTTCTCCCATACAAACTTTGCCCCCCTGTTTGACCCCCTTAGAGGTTGAATTTCGCAAAAACCCGTCTTAGTGAGCACCTACGTCCTAAAAGGAACCCCCATGCAAAATTTGAGACTCCTAGCACTTATAGTTTCTGAGATTTCGTGATGAGTGGGTTTTTGTCTACTCTTTTATATAATAAGACTAGCCGTCCCGCGCAGCTCCGCTCGCGCTCTTTTTACTTTAGCTTAGTTATAGCATCCATTGCCTGATTGACTGATCCGTTGGCATTGATTGATCCGTTGACGGGCTCGTTGGTCTAGTTGGCAGACACCCTGCCTGCTAACCGATGGGTCGTGGGTTCGATTCCCGCCAAGTGTCTGGGTGTTGTTTATCTATTTAAGTATGTATTTACAACAAAAAAAAGTATATAAGTATTAGTATCAGTTGTCTGGTTTCCATAGTACAGGCTCTGCCTAGTTTGGGATTGGATGACCGTGTGTGGATTGTCCCAAGATATTATTATTATTATTATTATCCATTTGCGTCGAATACGTAACCTTTGTTTAAAGTCGGTTAAAAATTGGGGCCTACTTTTTACTTGCTAGATTAAAGTCATAATGGTACTTGGTTAAGTACCATTATGACTTTAATCTCATTTCCCAAGGAAACCGTGCTGGATTACGGGATAAAAGGTATCCTATGTCCTTCCTCGTAGTATTACCTCAAATCATGCCAAGTTTCGTTTAAATCCATTCAGTAGTTTCGGCGTGATGCGCGGCCATGATACAGACAGACAGACAAAAATGAAAAATATTACAGTTTTGGCTTTAGTATCGGTTATAGAATGCCCTCCAAATATAATTTTCAAAATATCTTCAGTGTACAGAAATAGTCCTGTTACAGTTTTATTATAAGTACTAGCGACCCGCCCCGGCTTCGCACGGGTGTAATTGAGAAAAAAAAGAAGTGAATAATTTAAAGCTACTGCCTTTGAGTATAGAATTTCTTGGAATTATTTATCAGTTTGTAGCTGACTTTTCGTAACGCAATATGAACAAATTTTGTATAGAAGTGACGCGTGAAAGGGCTACGTATAGCTGCCTGTCCATGGGCAAAGTACTCAACGCTTAGGTTTAAGCCTGCAACGTTGAATCTCTGAGCTTGTGATTTGTTAATTGTATTTATAATTTTAGAAACTGCAGACGTGTACGGGTGCACAATTTGGGTGGATTAAGGACACCATTTCTTTGAAACCAATTTATGGAAGCAATACGGGCTTCCTGGTTCGGTTTCATCGTTAAGACGTAAACGGGGGTCAACCGGGGAATTCTTACCCACTAAAACCCCCGCGGCTATCACGTCGGCACATTAGAGGGCGGACCTGGGCTATCCGTCGGGATCTGCACCAGCTGATACCACTCAGTGCCTTGACTTTGAACCCGCCGCCGGAGAGGCACATTATAGTTCCTCGAGAACCTGTCATAGTGCTCACGGTTACAGGGATCACGGGGAAGCCTTTAATGAGATTTACGGGACCCTGTTGGTGGTCAACGGGGTATGTAGGTTTCTTATAAACTAAAGCCCCAACGGCCGTGCAATCAGCACATAAGAACCCCTTCTTGGGCTATCCGGTGGGATCTGCAACATTATACCCTCAGTGGCTTGCCTTTGACCCCGCCACCGGGGAGCACAATAAAGCCACCTGGGAACTTTTCACCGTGCTCACGGTTACAGGGGTCACGGGGGAAGCCTTCAATTGGTCCCCGGGACCCTGTTGGCGGTCAACCGGGTTATGTAGGATTCTTATACACTAAACCCCCAACGGCTGTTAAATTAGTACATAAGTAGGAGACCTGGGCCATCCAGTGGGATCTGCACCAAGATCCCTCAGTGGCTTGCCTTTGAGCCCGCCACCGGGGGGCACAATAAAGCCACCCGGGAAACTATCATCGTGCTCAAAGATACGGGGATCGCGGGGGAAACCTCCAATAGGCCCCAGGATCCTGCGGGCGATCGACTGCAGTATGTGTCCCCCACGGCTGTCCACACAAAAGAGTGTGCACCGTGTACCCCTCAGTGCAAGGCAAGGGCCTTTGAAGCCGCTGCCGGGGGCGCATTATAGCCCTCCGGGAATCTGTCACCGTTGTCACAGTTTAAGGGAGTAGCGGGGGAAACATCCAATATGTCCCCGGGATCCCGTGGGGAAGTCAAACTGGGTATTTGGGATTCTTACCCACTAAAACTCCCGTGGCTATCACATCGGCACATGAGAGGGAAACCTGGGTTCTCGGGTGGGATCTGCACCAGGTGTCCCTGACTGACTGACTCGGACTGGCTGAATCCGAGTCAGTCCCGGTCTGTCCCGTAGTCCCGGTCAGTCCCGGTCAGTCCCGGCCAGTCCCGGTCAGTCCCGCTCAGTCCCGCTCAGTCCCGCTCAGTCCCGGTCAGTCCCGCTCAATCCCGCTCAGTCCCGGTCAGTCCCGGTCTGTCCCGCTCAGTCCCGGTCAGTCCCGCTCAGTCCCGCTCAGTCCCGCTCAGTCCCGCTCAGTCCCGGTCAGTCCCGCTCAGTCCCGGTCAGTCCCACTCAGTCCCGGTCAGTCCCGCTCAGTCCCGGTCAGTCCCGGTCTGTCCCGCTCAGTCTCGGTCAGTCCCAGTCAGTCCCGCTCAGTCCCTCTCAGTCCCGCTCAGTCCTGGTCAGTCTCGCCCAGTCCCGCTCAGTCTCGGTCAGTCCCGCTCAGTCTCGCTCAGTCCCGCTCAGTCCCGGTCAGTCCGAGTACCACACCGTACCACACCGTACCACACCGTACCACACCGTACCACACCTAACCACACCGAACCACACAGAACCACTCACCCACTCACTCACTCACGGACGGCATAGGAAGTCGCATAAGAAGTTTCACTTCAAAAACCTGTCACCGTGCTCAAAGTTTCGGGGACCACGGGTAAACCTCCAATAGGCTTCCGTCGACCGCGGTGTGTGGGATTCTTACCCTCTAAACCCCCCACGGCTGTCCGCAAAAAATATGGGGCTGCACCGGGTACCCCTCAGTGCAAGGCAAGGGCCTTTGAAGCCGCTGCCGGGGGCGCATTATAGCCCCCCGGGAATCTGTCACCGTTGTCACAGTTAAAGGGGTGGTGGCACGTTTAATATGTCCCTGGGATCCTGTGGGGGATTCTTACCCACTAAAACTCTCGTGGCTGTCACATCGGCACATGAGAGGGGGTTCTCCGGTGGGATCTGCATCAGCTGTCCCTCAGTGCATTGCCTTTGAGTCCGCCACCGGGGGGCGGGTATATTATATCCCGGATATTTACCTACTTTATAATATATGGAATTAATGAAATTCTCTAGTACTTGATTGTTAACTATGTATCTCTTTAGGTTTAGTCAATGTAAGCTATGTAAGTTTATTTACTTAGATAAAACTTAAAACCTTCAATGAAAAATTATCTAACCGATGGTGAAAATCGCTGCGTGGTTTAGGAGGTGCTATCCGATATTGACAGACTCGGATAGCGACTTTGTTTCACCCTATTTAAAGATACTTTGACGTCGTTGGTCCCCAACACCAGCCAACCTATAGAAAAAACCCTGACTGACAGACAGACAATAATTCCAATAGAGTTTTGGTTTTTTTATATCATACGTACAATAGGTGCATGCATAATGTATTCCTACCCAAACAGAAATTTTGAAACTATATTTTCATTATTTTATTTTTAGTTTTTTATATTTGCGAAACAAACAAATGATACCACTTATTACTAAATATAAGATCCAATACAAAAATCAATTCAGTTTCCACTAATAACTAAATCATAACATTAGAGAGAAGTTAACTACGTATGCATGATTTTAAATTTAAAAAAAGTATTAAATATAAAAATATATTAGAGATAAAAAGTGCCGGAGTCAATATGAGTTAAATATTTAAAACATCGAATCTTAATATAAATAAAAAATACAAACCAAAGTTTAAAAATACAAAAAAAAAACCGCACACGGGTAGCGAACCCGGACAGTCCGCACTTAGAGGACGCTTCCGTAACCACTTGGCCAAGGAAATCTTATTTTATCTTTCAAATTATCGTATCTTATTGTGGTAATATATTTGTACCGCCATCGGTTAAGTAATAATACTTCTTTTTTACCCTGTAAATGGATAAATTATAAAAAATATGAAATACTAATTCAATTAATTTTCTTAACGAATGTCTGTGCAAAATTTCAAGTCAATAGGACCAAGGAATCGCGTTCTCCTATACAAACTTTGCCCCCCTATTTGACCCCCTTAGAGGTTGAATTTCGCAAAATCGCGTCTTAGTGAGCACCTACGTCTTAAAAGGAACCCCCATGCAAAGTTTGAGACTCCTAGCACTTGTAGTTTCTGAGATTTCGTGATGAGTGGGTTTTTGCCTACTCTTTTATATAATAAGATAGAAGATAGATTAAAAGATAATGTTTAGGTTCTATTGACTTTAAATTATAAGAAATTTTATCGTAAGAAATAATTAGATTTATTTGTATAAAAATATTTGTTAGACACAGGTAATTATTTAATGATACAATCAATTTATGGATTTTGTGTTGGTTTCTTCTAGTTTTAGCGCTATAATAAATTTATAACGTTTAAACGATTATAAATGACAAGAAATAAAAAAGTGCCTATTATTATGTATATTTGTTGTTATGTTTGTTTGTTTGTTGTTGAAATTTTCGAGCGTCTGTAAATTTTTAACTTGATATAAAGCCATTTTTTTATATTCCAATATAAGATCCAATATTACTAATAGAAAAGTTTCAAACAGCAATTTTTCCACGTCTTTTCTCACATGAATCCATCCTAACGCTAGGGGCGCGTCTTGCTGATCTAGTTCAGGATCGTCACCGGATCACTCGGAAAGGGTTATAGCTTCAATATTTGGTAGCTTTCTCTTACCCCGTGCACTTAAATTTTATTGAATAATGCACTTCGCTTCTAGTTTTGTTGATATGAAGAAAATAAAGCGATTTATGTTCACGACCTATTTTTAGCTCGACGAGATTAGCAGCAACCTTGCGTAACCGCCGCGCGGTGCAGCCTTCACAATGTGGTTTAATATGGGCTGGTATCCAATTTGCCACTGCGTTGTTGTGGGGCTTCGACCGCAGCTCGCGTAATTGACACGGAAAGTAAACCCGCAACTTGTGAATCGGAAAATCAACGAGCTATACACGATGCATCGAGACTCCGCAAAATTAAGACACTTATCCAAGCCAGACAACAATCGCCGTGCAGCATACTCAATCTACTAAATGCTTTATTATGCTTTCAAAAAGAATGTACTTAATTTACCTTCTCAATAGATCTATCTTATAGGTTTAGTTTAGAAAGTTGGCAACTTATCTACAGTGGTTATTCCGCGTTCCCTACATAGGCTACCGGGCTATAAAAAAGAAGGCTCTATTTAACGGGAACTGATTCGGAAAAAAGTGCCCTGTGAGCTCCATGGTGAAGAACCGGATTACTGTGGCCGGCCCGCAAAACAAATCCACTACGATTTACGTACCGTAAACTCGTTACGCGTTGCGAACGAGACGAGTTCGCAGTTGCGTGTGATGTTGGAATCTGTCTCTTGTTATGATAACACGAAAGTTCAGATCTGATGTCGACGGGGCGGGTTAAGTACTAGCGGAGGCGAGAGAGAGGCGAGCTTACTGTCTATGGAGAGGTTCGTAGGTTCATTCGTCGGAAGTGTCGTTATCACAGTCGCTGTTTGGCGTTCGGGCAGCGCGGTTCCTTGCGGCCGGCCTGTGCACTCGCTCTTCCAGCGCTCTCTACGGTAGAAGTTTTGCGGAGATCGCATTCTGATATTGGAGATCGCATTCTGATATTGCACCGGCTCTGTTTCTTCAGCTTCGTGAATGATCACGAACGCTTAGAGAAAGTGAAACTGTATTGTTGAGACGTGAAAACAGATTGTGTAAGGATATTCTAAACTTTGTGCTTGATTGAGTGAACTAAGTGGGACATACCGATTTATTAACTGATTGTTAATAACTCAACTCGAACTTGTTTCGATATCAGCGCAGTTTTGTTAGTTAAACTGTGTCTCGATTATTGAAGCGGCAGAGACATTTTTCCGAAAACGGTAAGTAATGTAAACATTAAATTATTATAAACAGCTGTATTAACATGGAATAGACAATATAATAACATTGTGGCATTAAGAGATATTCTTTGCAGGATCTTTTATATAGAGCTTTTGCTTTCCTTAACGTTTTTACTTGTCAGCATAATGAAATTACTACCATATGGATAGTATTGGTTATTTATGCACAAGTAAGCATAAAACACGAGAATGCCTTAATTTGTGGTTTCGTTAATGTTTTTAAGCGCAGCGGGGCCAATAAATAAACGCGAGATATAAATTAAATGATGAATGCAAATTGCTGTTTTATCAACCTTTGCTAAGCAAGGGGAGGGTGGACTAAAGTATTCATAAGGACGGAAGTGTGTACGTAAAAAATGGTAATATCATTAAAGCAACGTAGCTGCATAGCTCAGGGTGATTATTCACGAAGGCAATAATTTAGGGAAATAAAATACCTATAATTCAAGAAAATTTTCGTAGAAAAATAGACTGGAATTTTAAAAATTTGTTTGTTGTTTTTTCTCTTGCTATCTTTTCTTTAAGGATATTTCCTGGATCTACGCACTTATATATTTGTTTTGCATATTTTTGTGGATAATTTAGAATTTAGAGCAATTTGTAAAGCATAAAATAAAAGATAATTAATTATTAAATTCTTTAATCTAATGTTTATGACATGACAGTCGGTTCAAAACCGGGACCCACTTTTTACTTGCTCTCCGAATCACGGACCCGTTTAGTTCAAATGGCGTTAAACGGTCACCCATCTATTTAATGACCTTACCTAACGTTGCTTAACCCAATCGATTACAAAACCTTGATAACAACTCTCTATGAGTGTTCCATTACTAATATTTATTATATTATAAAGAAAAATTGATAAAATCGGACCAAGCGTATAACCAAGTACCCATTTTGACTTTAATCCCCTCTCCCAAAAGAACCGTGCTAGATTACGGGATAAAAAGTATCCTATGTCCTACCTCGTAGTAAGATCTCAAATCATGCCAAGTTTCATTTGAATCCATTCAGTAGTTTCGGCGTGATGCTCAGCCGTGATACAGATAGACAGACAGACAGACAACAATAAAAAAAAATACATTTTCGGCCTCAGTATCGGTTATAGAATGCCCTCCAAATATAATTTTCTAAATATCTTCAATGTACAGAATTGGACCTGTTACAGTTTTATTATAGGTACTGTTTGGTGTTGTCTTATCAATTTGTTTACTTTTTACAAGGTACTTACTGGTGACAATTTTTTCAGTTTTTTTTTTGACACTGAGACTGCTATTGTTGTTATGTGTTATCTAACATCAAGTTGTTTTGTCACCTTTAGTTTAATTATTCTGTTTGTATCTAGTCGTCCCTTGTGTGTGTTACTTGTGTGTCTAATAAATGATTTTTCTTCTTCTTACTCACCGAAATAGTGTATACTATATATAATAATAAACACCAAACCCAAAGATATTCCACCATCATTGAACAAACCACTGTCCATATGAAGGTCTGTTCCAATAAAGATTTTTGATGAAAACAAACATTATTCACTTGGTAGAAACCAGTAGTATATTTAAATATAAACAAATACATCATTGGTATAACAATTTTATCACCATAAAACAACGATATTACACAGAACTGTCAAAACCGACACCGGCCCAGACGCAGGCCGCCATGTTAATCTATCAGTGTTACCAACACAAAAATTAATACAAGAATACAAAATCATGACATACATATACTATTCTTTAGCTTCTTCTTCTCCTAGTACCGTCTCCTATCGGAGGTCAGCAAATTGTAAGGCTATTTCTACTTTAGAAATTGCCACTCTATATAAGTAATAGAATAGTTGCGGAGTTGTTTGGTTAAACCATTGACGCAAGTTTTTTAGCCATGATATCCTCCATTGGGTAGGCCTCCTTCTACCATCTATTCTTCTCTGATTACCATTATTCAGACCTTCCACAGGTCCATACCTGTGGAAGGTCGTCATTATTCGTTAACAATAAAGGAAAACCTCGTCAGGGAACTCCAGCACCAAGGACTTTACTTAAACGGTGTGACTGATCTCCAATCCGAATTTGGCCCGCGTGGTGGCTTTGGCCTAAGCCGTGTCAGCTCTCAGGTTGTGGAGGGGAGGAAACCCTTGTCCAACAGTAGGACATTATGGGATAAAAAATATTATTCGGCATTATTGATAAACCGAGAAATTATAATAAGTATATCATATTTTTAAAGTGCGTGACTACTTTTTTATTGCTCAGTATACATATATGACATATAAATACAAATATATATTTTTAAGTTTCGTTTTGTTTTTTTTTTTATGTGTGTCATACACGTACGCGTGCTTATGTTGCGTTTATACATTATAAAAGTGACGGAATTTAAGTATTTGGTAACATTATTCTGTTTAATTAGATCAAGGCGTATGCATACATTCATAATTACCTCATATCTAACTAAACTAGCATAAATGCGATACTTATAATCATTATCTTCTATGTAGTACGCCATTGATATGTTACTTACAATTATTTTCACACAAAACTAAGTGAACATAGTACGATGATACCTATCTTATGACGTTTTCCCATTTTATTTATTCATTATTTATTTACACTTAAGTACAAACACAAAATACAGAACACATAAAAAGGAAACAGAAACATTGTACATATAGGCGGCCTTATCGCTAATAAGCGATTTCTTCCAGGCAACCCATAGGATAAGAAGAAGGAAATATAAATATAAATAATAGGTAGTGCGACAAAGACCAAAGTACTAAACAAATTACAACTAAAGCACATATACTATTACGTATATAAGTTAGCCTATGGACTGCGAGGAGGAGGCTTTTAGCAGCTGATATACGCAGTCGACGACCAGCGCGGGCCCCTAAGTTACTCCGTGAGCACCGCATTGCTCGATAGAAATTGCCTATCTTGGATACTACGTAACTGGAGTAACGTACTCTTCTCGGATGAGGCTCAAATTTGTCTGCATGGTGAGGACCGACGTCGGCGAGTGTTATGAAGACCAGGAGAACGCTATGCCGACGTGTGTTTTGAAGAAATCACACCTTATGGTGGGAGGTCCGTTATGTTTTGGGCGGGCGTAAGTTCTAGCTATCGTACTGAGATAATATTAATTGAAAATGGCTCTCTAAATGCGCAAAAGTACATAACAGAAATCATTTGTCAACATGCACAACGCGCACTGGCTGTAATTGTTGAAGATGCCATTTACATGGACGATAATGCTAGGGCCCACCGTTCTGGCGCTGTAGATGCTTATATGCAAGAGGTCAGTATTCGTCGTTTGGATTGGCCAGCGCGGAGTCCCGACCTTAACCCCATTGAGCACGTCTGGGACCTCCTAAAAAGGCGAGTACGATCTGTCCAACCACCTCCACAAAACATCAGGGAGCTGAAACGTGTGATCTCGGCTGAGTGGGAACACATTTCACAGGACACCATCAAAAGTCTAGTGGAAAGCATGCCAAGAAGATTACATGCCGTAATCGCTCCAAGAGGAGGTCACACTCATTATTAATGTTTATTATTTAATGTCTTTTTTTATTAACTGTTTGGCAAGGTTTAGTTACTTATTGTTGTTCTGGTCTTTTTTTATTAAAATTCCATAAAAAATCTCTTATAGTCTTCAAATTTCACTATACCCATAAAAATGTTCATTTTAACACGGCTCTTTGTTTTCATTGACTGAAACACCGATTCCAGGATTTAAGTGTTAAAACCTATATTCTCATTATTAATAAGAAATTTCTAGTCATCTAAGCTAATGAAATACTACAAATATTAATATTGCCAACGACTGTAAGGTGCCCATTTTTTTTGCAAAGGAGTGTATATCACACCTAGACATAAGTCAATTCAAGTTTGGCCTCATTTTGCCTGGGTGGAAATCAACCAACCAAGTCTGAGTAGCGGCCAGGGTATCTGAGCACCAAACCAACTGGCCTGTTATGCTATTAGGACACTCAATGTCAATGATACTACATCGGACTTCAAATAAATCATTGATACAAGTGTTAATTTATTCTTATATCAACAAAAAACTTTAAGTCATTGTACAAGCAATTTACTGTTAATTATATGAATTTAAACTGCTAATATTTTTTGTTAGATGATTGATTGCTGATTAATTGTGTGCTAGTACTCTAATAATACTGTAAAGCAGTTTTAATTACCAACATACCTTTAACAGGACCACTAAGCTTAATGA
The DNA here is from genome assembly GCA_911728495.1 of Furcula furcula. Classification (NCBI taxonomy): domain Eukaryota; kingdom Metazoa; phylum Arthropoda; class Insecta; order Lepidoptera; family Notodontidae; genus Furcula; species Furcula furcula. Next base: position 11,693,454 of record OU452250.1, read on the forward strand.
ATTTTGAAAAGTGTTACTAGGTGGCGAGCGTCTGGTGCTGGAGACTCTAGCGTGGTCTGCCCAGTGTCTCTCTAGCTACCTAGCGTCTATGAAGGCTACCGGAGTTTTAGTGGGTTAAATCCCACATAACCCAGCCTTCGCCCTTACGGAGACTGGGTACCTTATGAAGGGTTCCTCCCCGACAAAAACAAAGTGGCGGTAGGTGTTATGCAACAGTTCGTCAAGTTAGGTAACAATCGTAGGGGCTAGCCTGTATCGTCGTGAGCACCGTGAGGGTGCCGGGTAAGCGTGCACTTCTGTTGCCCCAGGATGTGCTCTAGAGAGAATCTGTCGTTGAGAGACTTTAGCGAGGTTCTCGAACATAATGCCCCCTCTCTCTCTCACTCTTCTCAAGGACAGCGGCAACGAAGGTCCACCGGGGAGGTTATAGAGTATAAAAATCCACATAACCCGCTGCTACAGAAATCGGGTACCTATTGAAGGTTTTCTTTGCGACGGAAAACATATTGTAGGAAACAGCGCAGTGTCAGATATTCTGCCGTAATAGTAAACATTGCTGTGTTCCATGTATGTGTAAAAAGCGGAAGAAACTACTGGACTGAAACTGTATACGTAGTATTTGGTGACTAACCCATACCTATGGTGCTCTAGCTTGGTATTTAACACAACAACGAAAGGTTGCACTTGGAGTAAGCCAGCGTGTCCTGGAGCAATCAAACCGCAGCAGAAACTGCATTCTAGAACTCGAATTGTTGGGCATAAAAGCTGCTGTATCTGCTGTTGCACGGAATAGGATCCACAAAACGTTAGAAGGTCGCGTGGTAGACCCAGTCGGTGTTAGTGGGACGGTAAGCTTCCAGCTCAGCTTATAACACAGAATGGACATACATTTCTTACTGAATTGACACGTATAGGTGTAGGTATATTACATTCGGCCCCTTGGCTATGTTAATTAAATTTACATTATCATAGATCTAATTGAACTTATATTAAACCTGTTAATTATTTCAAGTTGAACATTTCTTGAGACAGTCTAAGATTCAATATTAACTAAATTCCTGGAACGGTATTCACTGTTAGCAGACTCATTCTTGTCCATTTTATCTCGTAAAACGAACCTAGACAAGTGTCACAAAACATTATGTGCCCCATGTTATACGAAAATTAAATAAAAAAGATAAAGTTATGATTTTGTTCCATGGTATACATAATTAATTTATGATAATGCGTTGTCCGAGGCGGGTTTAGGTTGAGTGCCCACTTATGGAACCCATTTTTTCATTCCTTTTACATTTTTATCTACATTTATTACTTAACGCCATTTTTGGAATATTAGTTATTGCTTAATAGAATATTTTAGCTTTAAATGGAAAGCCCTAAGGTCTCAAACTTTATATAAGTGCCTAACTTATTTTTGCATCAGAGACTGAACATTTTGGCCGCAAAGCAGTAGTGTGTTAACAATGATGAATTATAGAATGAAAGGCACTGTAGCTGGTGAAATTACTGTGGCCTCCATAGAGCTGCAGTGCACTGACACTCCCCTGCAATTATAGTGATAAACCTGACAAAAAGTTGTTAATTAATACGCCTTCGATAAACGGTCTCAATGAAACAAGTAGGTATTACGTAAGTACACTACTCTTAGGGAACATGTAATTTTTTTATGATGTTACTAGGTTTAAATCATTGAACTGTTTTATACCTCAGAAATCGAAATACCAAAAGTCTCTTACACAGCAATTCAGAAGGAACATTTTAGTCTCATGAATGATAAACAGTAAAAACTTGTAGAGATATATATATATACAGATAATAAGGCTACTATTTTCATGACAAACATATCCTTATATCATATTTAGCTTAGCAGATAGGAAAGTACTTTATTAAAACTAAATATTTACATAATGATTTCTGATATTTACGCGAATACTACACATTGAAATGAAACTAAACCAAGAATAAACCGCGATATAATCCGTAAAATTAGTTTCATTTCAATAAATATTTACAGTTTATTTACAAATATGTATACTTAAACTAGCTAAAAAACTTCCTCAAAGTTGTCGCCGCACTGGGAGGGAAGGGTACCTAGAAGACTGGCGGCATTACCTCTTTGTATGGCCAAGCTTATACGTTGGCAGAAAAAGCTACCAACCCGACGGTCTCCTGAGACTTCGGTAAGTTTGGATGAAATTTCTTTCACCAATCCGTGCGTCTCATGAGACCAAGGCCGCATGGTCTCCATCGCAAAGGACGCAAATATATAGAACCTAGAGCTGCATACTTGCGCCGCTTAGCACACTCTATAATTAAAATATGTAGACACAATTATGTGCTTTCTGATACGGCCGCCTTTATGCTGAAAGTATATTAAAGAGATGTGCCGGTTTGATATCATACGACGTTGAACTAAATTAACTGACTGACAGCGGCACATACTCGCATGTTAGCGGTTTTGAGATTTATCTCAATGACAAAAATACATCAGCAGTATTTTTTATATTGTCGATTTTGGGTAGGTATCGTATTCCCATGAGTAGACTTAAACCAAATCTTCTCCCCTTCGCGTCTAATACCAGCCTTACAAATCAGAAGATTTATGAGTTATTTACATTATTTTGTAAGAAAACATCGCGATAAAACTGAGGCTCTTTATTTCGTAAAGCCGTGGTCTCTGTCTGATCCACCAATCTGTACTTGGGCTGCGTTGATTTACGCCTAAGTCCTCTAAGCTCTCATGATGGACATTCTCGGTGGTACTTTAATAAAATTATTTTGATTAAACCGAGTAAGCCAAAAACCTCAAGCCGCCTCCACCAGGTAAGATGTTACAAGGTGCCATGGCTCAACTCATTGAAAAATCTACTTATTTATTATTAAGAAAATATGAAAAAGCAATAATAAATACGTTAAATTTGATGTCATCTCTTAGAGACTTTTCAACTGAAATCCATGATTGATACTTTGAAAAAGAACAATATTAAGATAGACGCACACCCACTGTTAATTTCTAGACTTTGTTTAAAAACATTTATCAAGTGGTTTGGAGTATAAAACATGCCAAAGAAGTAGGCACAATATTTAAATATCCAACTTCGCTAAAAACATTACCTTTTTTCTGCGGTTGTGAGGTAAATAACATAACATAATTCCTTTCTTTACGTAATCTGCTGACGACGATTGCGAAATATTTCAGCTATATTCTACTGGTTGTTAGCTATGTGCGTTTTTTGTGTCATAGTTATTGCACGACTTTTAACGTAATAAGTAACAAAACGTCTATTAGACGCGATCCATTTAGTTCGCAGCGTGTGTCCTCGTCTGATTGGTATTCAATTTTGGAGCGAGCTCTCTGCATGACGGGATTATACGATGTTTAATTGCTTGTATCATGTTGGAGCGGGTGGGATTTCCGATTGTTTCAAGTTCTGTAACGTGCTTAAGAAATAATTGCGTTCAATTATTTTGCCTTGCCTAAAAGCAAGTTGAAAACGTCAAGTCGAATGTAGCTAGTCTGACGCTACTTAAATTTTAGAAGCTCAATTATTTGATTTGAGATAATAATAATATTCTGGAACATTCCACACACGTTATCAGATACCAAACTAGGCTGAGCTTGTACTATGGAAACCAGACAACTGATACTAATACTTTCGCCCTTTTTTTCGTAAATTCGTACATAAGTAGATAAATTACACCCCTATTTGCTATTGGGTAGCGGCAAGTGTGCCTAACCATTCAACCAACATAGGCCTGTCGTCGCGAAATGTTTATATCAAAATTCAATATGTAGTTTAGAAGAAGTAAGAGGGAACAACCAGATGAGATCTCTAATAAATGAAGCTGAAGTAAAAACAGATAGAACTATATATCTACCTTTCAAAAGTCATTTTACAGAATCTGTAATACGTCGTATCTCGTACTCTATCAGGTTTTTTTTAGCAGGGTTATCATTGTTATGTACTTAATTATAAATTATTTTCAGGATGTCGAAGTCAGTTCATTAAACCCTCCATTACCTTAGAAAGAAAAAAAACAAACACAGACGTTCAACAATAAAAATAAAGGTGGTCACGAGTTGTGGGCTCCAACAGGATCCTGCTTTAACATGCTGCTCCAAAATTTAAATATGACACAGCGAGTGGTGGAATTTTGGTAATATATCTATAGGCATTTATTTGGCCTAATAATTAAGGATCAAACGAACTTACCCTTACGTGAAGTTCGATCATAATTATGTGAACAGTTCGGTCCTTAGCAACTTATAATGTTTACTTATTGTAGTTATGCGTCCATACTACTAGCCTTGCACGGTGTTATTGAGTTTTTTTTTTTTTTTCGGGTATTTTATTATTTTATCACTTTGCCTACCACCACCACACTGACACTCCTATAAGACGGCCCACCCGCAGTTTATCTTCATTATGTTTAGAGTAGGAAAAACATTTCACATTTTATACTTGGGACGGGTGATATTTAAAAGGGAGGGGAGTATATAAGTTGCTAAGGACCGAACTGTTCACATAATTATGATCGAACTTCACGTAAGGGTAAGTTCGTTTGATCCTTAATTATGTTTCACAGTTCGGTCCTTAGCAACTTATAATGTTTACTTATTGTAGGATGTTTAGAGTGATGATCTATAAAATGTGAATATTAGCTATTATGATTTGGGGAATGTTGTTGGTTGTACATTTGGCTATACTACGCATGCATATTGTGTACTGATACTAAAATGTATAACTGTTTGTTTTCCCCAATAAAATAAAATAGAATAGGTAATACAAGATATGCCCTAAAAATCCAAATTCATTTATCTCTGCAATTATTATAATCAAAAAACAACATTACATAATATTATGCACTAGATTTTTCTCTTTTGTTTTAAATATCAAATGAGTTTTCTAACAACAACCTTGATACGAGTCTTATAACACTAATATTATATTACACGTAGCCAACAGTAAAATTCAGACGTAAGTATTAAGCCCGTAATAAAGTAGATTATCTTCGTAATTTATACTGCGGAGGAACCGCAAGCAAAATTATCCATTATTAAGGTTAAGTATGTAAGAATAGAAATGTCGAATCGAGAAAAATCTCGCTTCAAAACCTGTCAACAGTGGCAATAAATCATTGTCTTGTAAAAACGCACAAATGCACCAAGCTTACAAAAACAATTTTAAAGGAAATATGCAAAACCTCACCATTAGGCAATGACTGAAATTGAAGTTTATTTTCGTAATTATTTTATATAATCAATAACTGAACTATATAATAAGGGTAACATGTAAGTAAATATCAGTTTGTGAACGTAAATGTTTCCAAAGGCCACATAGAACAGATAGAAAAAACCGTAAATTAATTATTTAATTAACATGATGCATAACCGAAACATTATTGAACTTTGACAATAGGTAAGCAATAAAATGTAATTAATGAACAATCCTGTATTAATTTCATCCATAATAGTAAAAGTATCTTTATGATTAATTAGTTGCACTTCAAAGTTACTGCGTCATTTTTTTTTTTTTTTTTCAGAAAACAACTATTGGGTCAAGACTTTATGTCACATTTTATAAGTTGAGGGTAGATAAGGAGATATACCTTCCAAATAATATTTATTGTGTCACCTACCCTCATATGTATGGGTCAAGACTTTATGTCACTTTTATAAGTTGAGGGTAGATAAGGAGATATACCCTCCAAATATTATTTATTGTGTCACCCTCATATGTATCTACCAGCTGTCAGCTGATTGTAATGTCAATGACCGTTAGCTTATCTCATAAAGGATATTATGTAAAACAGTCATATATTGAACTGAAAGTTTTTTTTTTATTTTATTTTATAATATCTATGCAGCCCGTATGGCGCCAATGACCCTAACGTTATTGCGGATTACTGGTGATAACCACAACCTGAAATTGCGTTATTGTCTATTCAGTCAAGAATTATAACTTATTTACCAATTTCGCAGTCAGACAAATAAAGAAGATTGTTAGCAGATCATGGTCGTGATCGGTATTTATTTAGTACATTTAGGTGCTATAGAGGTAGGTAGGTATATACACAACAGTCACAATCTTTAATTAATGCACTCATTAGATACCGAACGTAAGTCATTGTTCCAAAAAGGATTTAAGTTCTGTTACAATTTTTTTTTTTTTTTTTAAATATAGGAAGAACTCGTAAAGCCTCCAAATTACAAATTTATCTATTTCTGGTGTACTTAATGTGATTGTTTTTTTTTTAACAAATACGCCAAGGTATGCTTTATATTCTGTATAGACAATTAACGCTCAAAATAAGCATGTTCACGCAGACAAATGTGTTTTGCATGTGAATCGAACCCGCAACCAGGGCATAAAAAAAAATTAAAATTACCCAACAATATTTTTTTTAAATTATTAATACTAAGGGATGGTAATAGTGACGTACTAGTAAACACAAATAATATATTTGAACTCAAGAATAGTTCCTATCTCCAAAAATATAGTAACAATCAAAATTAATTAGTAGTAAAAACTAATAATATGGTCGGTGTAAAATTATTTTGTCAATCTTAAAATCTTAAGAAGCAAAGACATTGAATAGAGAGCGTAAACTAGATAGTTTTGTGTATATTGTAGAAAAAACATATAAGTTACTCAAAACAGCTTGAATGTGGTGTATTACACATTAAAAGGCACATCAAACTTATAAGAGGAATATTCGCAACGCTGGTAGATATAATATCAGAAAAAATCCAATGAAATATTCAACAAAAAAAATACATAAGTATAATCGTATGAATTCTGAATAATAATATCAAAGATCAGACAGGATGTTTTTTTTTTTTTTTAAACGCTGTTTATAAGGTTTTATTTATCTATATTTATTTATAATAATATATGCCTTAGATAAAAAAATATTACGTAAATATGATCGTGTTAAGATATTTTATAACACTCACTGTGATTGGACAGGGTTCTTGAAACACCCTGAATATATATATATATATATTAGAAAATATTGAACTTTATAAATTTACTACACAGATTTAAATGTAGCAATAAATGTAGAAATTAGAATTATGTATGACAAAAATTCGTCCTTAATATTGTCACATTCAAATATTGCAACTTTACTGTTCATAAAGTTATACCATAAATATAGTCATAAAGGTAATTAATTTAGCTAATTCGTCATATTGTTATGTTCTCTAGAACATATTTATCAATAGTTACTTTCCACTAAGTACTTAGGTATTTATAATAAGTGTAGGAGGCGGCCGGCGCGGCGTACTGTCCCATAAGTTCAGAGGCTACTTACTGCAGCTCCACGGTGTTACCTACTCACGGATGCTCCGGCTGTAGGCCGGCCAGGATGTCGTCGAGCGTCAAGCCCGCGGCGGCCAGTCCGCCTCGGCTCTGCTAGATACCACTTTGCAGTACGAACTATGAAGTCTTGAATTCATTCTACTGTGAATTATTATTATAATTATTATTACAAGTTTTTAATTGAATGATCAAACGAACTTACCCTAAGTGAAGTTCGATCTTAATTATCCAGTCCTTGACGAGAAGATATTCCATCACTAGTAGTAGTACCTCGTGGGTACGATCCGGAGATATCGCACAAGTTTCAGAGGTTAGAAAGAGAATTATCTCTTCAGCAACCACCCCGCCTCAGCCGAGCGACAGCCACCTCATTATCTTTAGAGTAAAATGAAACACAGCTGCAACATTGATTTAACAGGGTCATTAATGGGTAGGGAGGGACCTTATATCTTCTCGTCAAGGACTGGATAATTAAGATCGAACTTCACTTAGGGTAAGTTCGTTTGATCATTCAATTATCCAGTCCTTGACTCCAAGATATTCCATCACTAGTAGTAGATGTTTAGAGATACAAAATCAATGTTGCAATTAAAGAGATTCGAGAATAAAACAAAGTTAACTTAACTTGTTGCTTAAACTATTAGTTATAATAAAGCCAAATATATTTTGCAAATTTTTTGCAGAATACATAAACACGTACTAATTAATTTGATATAAGTAATTATGTTTTTATACATATTATTTGATGAATTAAACTTATTTAATATACAATGATTTAAAATTTTACATTAACATTATTGAACATGTAATCCCAAATAGCATAGCCTGCTAATCGTGCAGACTATCTTGCGACCAATTTTCTAATAGTTTTAATAATAAAGGCGTTCTGGACAGCTGCTGAAGCCAGGGCTCGTCTCGTATTGTAAGTAATAAGATAGAAGTATCGATTGTGTTGTTAAATAATATCTCTTTTATACATCGTCCCATGGCTTGAGAAGACATATACTTATAATAATATACCATTTATTTTGTTTGCTGTATAGCAAATAATATACCATATTTGGGACAATCCACACGCGGGCATTCGTCCCCAAATCAGGCAGAGCCTGCACTACGACAACCAGACAAACGATATCAATAGGTACTTATACCTTAAATACCTTTCCTTCCTGCAAAATATATCAACCCAAACAGACAAACTACACCCAGACAAGGTGGGAATCGAACCCACCACACATCGGGCAGCGGACAGGGTGTCAAGATGTGAGCCATGTCATGGAGAATAAAACTGAAAAGTTAATGTTGTTACCAGACAAGTGGGAAATCAATAGGTCTTTGAATGAATTGATGCAGATTTAAAATGGGTTAACATCTACAAATTCCGTACCTAAGGTTTTTAGTCTGTGTAAACCTTACAACACATTTGGTAAATTCTAATAGTTTAGTTAATGACAATTATTTGCATATTTTGTTTACTCTTTAGGCAGAGAATTAAAGGTATAAATATGTAATTTTTTGGTTTGAATAATATTTTCTAAACTAATAAAATCAGTAACTTTATGTAATGTTTTTTAAGTAACTAAAATTATTGTGACTAAGTAATCTAGTAATTAGATCCTATGCAATGTAGAACATAGCGAGGAAAGATTGGTTTCAATTTACAGGTTCCTTGAAATAACCGTTTTTGCTTCTAATAATATTGCCAATTTTATTTGTGGATATCAAAGAAATAGCTGGTTGTAAATAACCATACAATATTCAAAAAACAATCTAGTCCAGAACTTGTTAAAGAAATAACGTAATTGTCATCATCAAATCAATGTTGTTTGTTTGAAACTAGACTTAAGTATGTTACCAGTAATGGGTGAATTAGGAGAGAATAACTTCAAAAGCTGATTGTTGTATGTGTTGTCTACGAAAATGTACCAGACTAACAAACATCCTGCTAGGGAAACATGTCGATGTAGTGAACCCAATACATTCACTACTTGAATGCGTTGGATTTTGAGGAAGAAAGAAGATATTAATTCGAAGGATTACTGAATTGTCTCGAGAGATGTAGTGTGATACCAGGTTAAGACAGCTATAATAGGATAACTCCTAATCACGTTATCTACAGGTTAATAAAGGTTTATTAGCGTTTATAAAATATTCACAGCATTGGAAGATTTTTCCATGACATTTAGTGTCATGGAATAACATACTCTGCCCGGCAGAGTATAAAAAGAAAAAACCCTGAGACTGCAGACAATATACAAAAGGTTGCAATATTTTTGTAATAGGAACCGAAAACAAGCGGAAATATTACAATTGTGACTCATAATAATGTCAATAATAATAATAATAATGTAAGGCCTGCTGGAATAACTTTCTTTAGAAATAAGCTGTGCCTTTGTATTAAGAATAGTATCTTGCCTTTATTCCTTCTATCTTTTATTGTTATTGTGTGTACATAAATGATAAAATAAATAAATAAATGTCCCCCTGGTTGATAGGACCACAGCGGCCGATCTTTCATCAAATCAGCCTACTACACGAGAGATATTATAGTGCACAAGTGCTTGCGTAGAAACAAGTGCACTCTATTTTCCTTTACTCTCACAATTCGTTAAGACGGAAGATCGACACGACTGGGGTGAGGTCTGGCGCAGGACTGACCTTTTACATGCCCATGTGACGCATGAATCATCTTGCCTGCATTGTCATAGCCAGCAAGGAACAACTACACAAAGTAGTTGCTCTCCACGGGATTTCAACCCGCGACCTCCGGTTTGCAAAGCAAGCGGTTTACCGCTGCGCTACGGAGGCTACAATAAGATTCATAAATAGAAAATAAAATAAAGGCCTCTTTGAGGTCAATTTTTAATAAAAACCGCCTTTTGTAGTAATTTTGGTAGTGGTTATGACGCTTGCTCGCCTTTTCTTTGTATAATCTCCATCTCCAACTCTCCTAAAGGATCATGAATATGGCTAGGTAAATCTTTCCCCTTTCATAAAGATTAAATTTTAATACATGCCTCATTTCGATCCGTATCGCTAAAGAATAGTCTTGGAAAAAATTACATTTTTAGTTTCTTACCCTTGCATTAGGTTTTTTTTTTTTTTAATATGAGGGTACCCCCATACTTAAGTCGAATATTCACAATATTTTTTGGTTTAATATTATTGTTTTAATTGTATTATACAAAAATATATATATTAATTATGTATAAATAGTTATCTTTTACACACTATCTCTCGTTCCGTGTCTGCATTTATCTTATTATTATTATATCATATCAGCCTCAGTAATATAATAAAGAATGAATATATATATGATGCAAATATGAATTTGTTAATATGTGCACCCCAATTCCAAATGTTAGCCTATCCCAATATTAGCTAGGGTAATAAACTACTTATTCTGCGTGAATAAGAAAAGGCAGTGGTATTAGGTATACACACGAAAGTCACTTTTTTTTTTTTTTTTGTCTCCAGAGACTAAATCAATATAACAATGGATTACCATTACTTTTAGCACACTGTATGTAGACCAATGCTCACCAGTTTTTACGAACCACTTGCTACGCTCCAACTTTAGAGTTTGAGTACAGAGGAGCACGCTACTCGTTAGAAATGCGTCCGTGAAAATCTGATGAAAATATTTATCTTGATATCAAATTAACGATTAAAGTAAACGTAAACTATGTGTCAACGTCATAATGATATCACAGTTATCATTCATATAAGCAGGAGCTTAGTATCTATTTTGCTAAAGCGACATAGTACAATTACATACTAATTGTAGTTAATAGTTATAACAACATTCCCCAAATCCCTAAGCCAAGCCGCCTGCCAAGCGTGGGGATTATGGCAACCCCTCCCTTCTAAGGGGGAGGCCTTTGTTCAGCAGTGGACGTCTTTCGGCTGCTAATAGTTATAAGTCGTAATGAAATTAATAATTATATATAGTATATATATATATATTTTTTTTAGAATATCTGTTGCGCGCCAAATCAAGCAAAAGTATGGACCCAGCATAAAACTTTACTAGAAGTTTTTGAATCAAACATTATACTGGTAATTAATGATGAAACTGAGAGGTTCATTGAATTGTTGCGACGCTTGGACTCGTGGCGGACACGGTCGGCAATCAGTCAAGCGGAGGCGATGATTACAGTCCTCGACGCCGCGCTGGTGGCGGTTAGAGTGCACATTAAAAACTTCACTGGTTTCAGACCACTGACTTTGTCAGTGTAGTGTGTGACTTTGTCGGTCATCGCGCTGGTGCTAGAATCGAAAATAGTTTTTCGGAGCCTTTCCCGTTTAAATTTCCAATAAGTATGAAATGTGGGCAATTTTTTTTTTTTTTTTTTACAAAATCGCCTACCTACTTCTTCTAAAAAAAAAGAAATCTGTTTTACAATCTTAAAAGGATCTGTCAAGGTTTGATCGATCAGTAGAATGATAACCGACTGACAGGTATCAGTTTCGGCATAGTGAGAATAAGCCAAGAGTGGCCCCTTCGTTTAGAGTACGGATATTATCCGGCATATCATATATATTTTTTTTTTTTTTTAAGATTTAAGAGGCTTGTCCACCTTTCATGAAGCCAATTATGCTTTACTGACTAATAGCCTTATAACTATCGATCAGCATGGTGCCAAACTCCAGGTTCAGAGTAGCTATTACAAATTGAGTAATGAAGATTCATAAAACTAAGTGAATCAACTTCGTTAGAGATTCCTTCCACCTTCGAGCCACAAATTCCGATACCACGCGAAGCTTGCATTTGACTGATGATTACCATTAGGTATCCTATGCATAGATATAGAATTTTTCTTTCGATTATAATTGAAGGTACAACAACAGCGAATATTTAGTCGCTTTTATCTAAAAATAGACGAACTCACCTGTAGTAGTAAATAATGCGGGTAGTTAGGCCAAGAAAAAAATGCAATATCTGAAGAATACAACAGATAAGCTGTATGATTTCCGATGAATGCAACTGTCGTATTTAGGACATTGTGATAATTAGGCCAAATAATATCCGAAGAATACAACGGATAATAAAAATTAGTGCTTCCCAATGAATGCAAAGGGTACACAAACTCAGCTCGAGCGTATAAATCTTCGCAGGTACAGCAGCAGCAGGCAGGCAGAATAATATTTAGGCACAATAATATCCGTAGAATTCTACGGATTAAACAGTAGTGATTCCCAATGAATTCAAAGGGTACACTTTAGCTCGAGAGTATACATCTTTTCGTTAACAGCGACACGAACAATGTTCCACTTTTAATTTTATGTCTTCTTTATTTTCGATTTTTCCATGATTTCAAAGATCCCTTGTATTTGAACTCGTGCGAACGCCGTGATCGCACGGACAAGAATGAGGTGGCTGTCGCTCGGCTGAGGCGGGGTGGTTGCTGAAGAGATAATTCTCTTTCTAACCTCTGAAACTTGTGCGATATCTCCGGATCGTACCCACGAGGTACTACTACTAGTGATGGAATATCTTGGAGTCAAGGACTGGATAATTATTTACTCATCTCGTCGAGTGGCGCACGACGCATTCCGATAATTAGGAGTACCTACACATCGAATTATATCTGACGATATTGTAAGAATCCCAGGCAATCGGTGGATGATAATAGCAAATTATCGTTAATTGTGACGTTCCAAGATGGACGTCTTCGTATATTCAACAGTGGAATTTTTCTGGCTAATGATAATGATCGGATTATATGTTCCCAGTTGTATTGGCAGCTTGCATTTACTAAACACAGCGTTAAGTCATAAGTCATAAAAATTACCCGCAATAAGGAATGCGCAACGCATTTATTCGTACATCTGTACCTTGTTTGTACAAATGAGATGACACGGCGTGGAAACAGGTATCGTAAAGATAACATCGTAAACATGTCATACTGACATACCAGCAGCAAGACCTATACTCACATGAGCATTGTGTATCGCACAATGACGGTAAAGGTGTTCGTTATCTACGACAGAGACGACCCTGGTTGTATTGGAAGCTCGATTCGTATGAACACAGCGAAAGCAACAATTACCCGCTGTTGGGTGTGTGCATCGCAATTAACCGTAAATACTCATATATATATGTATACTCACATCAGCAGAGCGGACGTATCGCACTATAACGGTGAACGTGTTCATTATCTACGACAGAGACGACCCCGATTGTATTGGAAGCTCGCATCGTATGAACACAGCGAAAACAACAACTACAGGAGTGTGCATCGCTTTTGTGTAACGCACTATACGGTTAACGTGTTCAACACTACGACAGAGACGACCCTGGTATTGGAAGCTCGCATCGTCTGAACACAGCGATAACGTCAATACCCGCTGATGGGGTGACAACTACCCGCTGGTGGGGCATCGCTGTTAACCGTAAATGTGTTCTTTATGTACGTGTGAGACGACCCGGTATAGAAGCTCGATTCGTACGAACACAATAGTGCACGACGATCCATTTCCCGAAGCACGAAGAGACGTCCGACGTCACCACCGCGGCGGCACCTCTCCGTTGTCCCGACATCGCGGCGTCGCCTCCCAGGTGTCCGGTTCTTGATTTTCACTTTTTATGTAATACTGAATACACTTGCAGCTTTGGATTGGAGACGTGCGAAGGCTTGAGCACGGAAACAAACAATGAAGATAAACTGCGGGTGGGCCGTCTTATAGGAGTGTCAGTGTGGTGGTGGTAGGCAAAGTGATAAAATAATAAAGTACCCGAAAAAAAAAAAAAAACTCAATAACACCGTGCAAGGCTAGTAGTATGGACGCATAACTACAATAAGTAAACATTATAAGTTGCTAAGGACCGAACTGTGAAACATAATAATAATTAATAAATCATTGTAACTGGCCAAAAACACCAATCAAATTTTAACGCTACTCGAGTGTATGGGGAATCTGCGATACAATGAAACAATTACTGCCAAGGGAAGAAATTGATGAAAATTCAACACGTAATTCGCGACAGATATCGGAACACTCTTCAGGCAACTGTAATTTGGCAGACACGTTTTTTTGCAAAGTCGTTTTGCCCGGCCTTTTCCGAAATACGGCGTGACTTGGCTTGCGAAAGAGATGAGATTAATGACAGGGGCAGAACGACTCACTCACTAGACCTATAGTTACACCGTAATCCTTTTACGTGTCATCGACCTTCAAATAACGTGTTTAGAAAGTATCACTCCAAACAAAAACTACAACCATTCGTGTTTTGTTCCACGAATTTCTTTAGCTTATTGTAAAGCAGAAAATATTAGTTGTATTATTAATGGTAAAATTATACCGAAACCGGCCAAGGATTATGTCGGCATATTAGCAATATCATCGTCCTCCATAACTTATCGCTATGATCAATTATTGTGTTCTGTCACAGCCATTTCACTAAATCACTTTGATATGTACCGTTATATAATTAAAAACAGTAAATTCAGTAGCAGTTTGTGGCCAGTTTTGTCACGGATATCGATGGCCCTCATCATTCAACAATTTTGCGGCTAGGATTCGATATGTTACGGGGCGGTGTGATAGGAGGAACTTTATCGTTTCTCGAATCGGACTTCCTTCGGGTCAGATTGTTCGGATGGGTTCTGACTCGCATACATTACAGCTGACCTCTTGAATGAATGGCCAGATTGTTCAATACCTTTGCTGGAGTTAAGGGAAAACTACTGTTTAATAGAATGGGCCTCGCATCGTTTATTTGTGGACTATAGCAACTATTAATTTAACTTTAGTTTTAATTAGGTTACGTGTTAAGTATTCGCATTTTTTTATATGTATTTGCTCTTTACTGTGTAGACAATTAGGTAAATGAAAAACCAATTAAAATAAATTATATGTCGGAAACACGTTTAACATCCTTTTTTTTTAAACTTTACATGATCACCTGAACACAGAAACACAATCTCACTCATGCACACTAGAATAACACACGAGGAAACTACCGGCATAAGGTCTCGAATACGCACTGAAGCCCTACCTACCTACCTAGAGTGGCCTCCACCTGCCCCTTACAGCCACCCCTGACCGACCGCTTCCTATCTCGACCTTCTATCAA
Organism: Furcula furcula; assembly: GCA_911728495.1. NCBI lineage: Eukaryota > Metazoa > Arthropoda > Insecta > Lepidoptera > Notodontidae > Furcula > Furcula furcula. The sequence continues at coordinate 11,708,859 of OU452250.1, forward strand.
CCTAGTAACCAAACCCACCGGAATGTAGATTGCAACCACTAGATAAATGGACTACACAAGCCAGAGAGGACAACTCATCGCACCACTACTCAATATGAAATCTCACAGGAAACTATCACAATCTAAACCAACAGCTGCAGTACATTAGCTCACCAACACCGACCTTCACTGTAGACTCTCTTCTGTCTTACCGATCCCTGTTTTCATATCTGTCAACTGTAACAATCACTGTAACCGTCTTACCCAACGAACCTCACATAAAGACCACAACACACACTAACACATACACACATAGACACACACTACTGTAACAATCTTGCCCAGCTGGTCCCTCTAGGAGGCCACTGTAACCGTCTTGCCCAGCGAACCTCACATATGGACCACAACACACATTCACACACAGACACACACTACTGTGACAATCTTGTTCAGCTGGTCCCTCAAGGAGGCCACTGTAACTGTCTTACCCAGCGAACCTCGCATATGGACCACAACACACATTAACACACACAGACACACACTGGTGTAACAATCTTGCCCAGCTGGTCCCTCAAGGAGGCCACTGTAACCGTCTTGCCCAGCGAACCTCACATAAGGACCATAACACACACACACACACTTAACAAATAATCCCACACCAACTAAGGCTTCCCTTTGATCATCTCATATGACAGCGTGGACTTGATAACCTGACATCTTGCTATATCATCATCTCGTATGATGACATAACCCTTCACACACACACAGTGATGTTCGACCTCATGCAAACCACCACTGGCTAAGGCGTCCCTTCGACCAGCTGTTTGTCATCTCATATGACAGCGTGGACCGGACAACCTGGCACCTCATCATGTCATCATCTCGTATGATGACTTCACCCTCCGCACACACAGTGATGTTCGACCTCATGCAAACCACCACTGGCTAAGGCGTCCCTTCGACTAGTTGTCATCTCATATGACAGCGTGGACCTGACACCCTGGCACCTCATCATGTCATCATCTCGTATGATGACATGATCCTTCACGCACACAGTGATATTTGACCACATCCAATACAAGCAACCCTGTACGAGACCACCGACCAGACCGTCACGACATCCCAAACTAGATCACTCAGGACAAATCACTCCCTTCGGGGTCACCGCACCAACTATCTCAAGATCCCACACTACTACTCGCAATACTCTCTACGGGATCATCACTTTGACTGTCACATGATCCCAAACTAGACTACTCGCAATACAAACTACTCTCTACGAGATCACCACGCTGACTCTCACGAGATCCCAAGCTATATACGACTCACAGCACGAACTACTCTGTAGACTATACTGTGTTCATTCTACAAAGTACTTAGCTCTCAATATCCACTGATCGTTTCCCGAATAACTGAACGTAGACTCTCGTCCGGATCCTCACGCTGGACTCAATGCTACACCTCACTGATTCACTAGGAAATATCACGATAGACTCTCCATTATAATTTACGATCATCATCCAACATAACCATACTACTTTTCCAACCATCACACTTGTTATGTCATTGTCAACCAATCACCCGAACTAATGTCACGGCGTCACGTCAAACATGACAGTTGACATCTCGTAATAAAGATGTGCCGGCATATATTAATTGTTTTTTCATACATATTTACTATGCGTAGAACTTAAAAACAATATTAGATTTTTGTAGTCAGATTCTAACAGTAAAATAATATGCATGAGTATAATTGATTAAAAAAACTAATTAGATTGTTTTACTCAATGAAAAACAACGATTTGTGGGCCGCAATGATGACAATATTAGCGTATCTAGCGTATAGCGATTTATTTATTTAGGACAACCAGTAATTGTTACATTAGCACACTTAAATGTACAAAATACACTGAAAATTAATTAAATGCACATTTTTTAAGGTGCTCTTTAAGTAACTTAGGGTAACTTCTAACTAACAAAAAAGAAAAAAAGTAACAATAATAATGGTTCACATGCTATGATCGACTAAAATAAATTGGATCGAAAAGACTTCATTACGAGTTTCCTTTAACGGCGCAGAGAATCATTGAATATATCTATCACTAATACCATCTAGTGAGTTGTAAATTTTTGGCAATCTACATACTAAGGAGGATTGTTTTTGTTTAGTTCAGTTTTGCAAAGTTTTAGATCATCCGCATAAAGATAAGCGCTGCTATGATTAATACGTAAGGTTATATCGTTAAAACAACCGAGGTCCTAAATGGGAGCCCTGCGGTACCCGGAATATGCCTTTGTATATGCCAGTTTGAAACCCCTTAACAACTACGTATTGAGATCTGTCATTTCGACAATCTTATTATTCTACGTTTATCTAAAGTACTAATACATAATGAATAGCGTAAGTACTGTAGCTGTTACTGACACTACATTTCCCACAGTACACTAGAGAGAGAGCTAAGTAATTTGACCTGATTTTATAGCCCTTAGCAATTGCTCGCATAATTATGCGTACCTATATTAAGAGGCCCCATAAAAAAACTGTGAAGATGCCTTGTCAGAAGTTTATAATGATGATTTTACGTTAAATTTTGCCAGCGATTATACATTAATTCGCATCATTAATGTCATGCAAATATCATTCGTCATATCTGCACTATTCGCTTCGCCCACATCTCAAATAAAACATTAGTATTGCCACCTAAGGAAATCCCTATTGCAAACAGTGCAAACAGACACATCAATTATGTACATTTACCAAGTAGATATAAAGCTAACGTAATATTTTACTTCACCGAGATCGTCGTGTTACATAATCACTTGTCTGTAAGTAACGTCTTGCTAATGCCACAGATCACCTCTATAAATCATGAGATACCAAAAAGACTGTGACAGATTAGAAAATTCGGAAGTCGTTAGTGTCAGTCATAACCGGTTTGGTGACAGTAACTAGAAATCACCGGAAGCGTTGCAGTTGGACGGAACTCTCGCTTTTTGTGCATGGTCTCTTAAATGGTGCATTTAAGTGGTAAACTACATAAACAGGTTAAAATCGTAAACAATTTTTACTGTAATCGGTGTACACACGGGTACACATAAAATTCAACAGCTTATATAACGATAACTACGCTACACACAACACAGTGAATTGTTGGAAAGGGACTGGGCATGCGGCGGTCGGCGGATGCAGGCCGCGTACCGCACGCGCCGAGTGGGACGAAATAACATAAACATATCGCACCCTTTCGCGCGATTCGCTGCGTTCAACTTCTAATACTTCAAAGTCCAAACAGTCTAGGTTGCGGTGTCGCCGTGTGTACTATAAAAAATGTACCACGGTATTATGTCAGTAGTTAACGCAACATCGAGAAGGACTTGGTGGTCAGAACAGTCACGCCCGGTAATGGTCGAGCGAACTTTTGCGACCGCTTTCAGTTTTTACGCCATCCATAATTATTTTCGATTGCCACCAATTGGACTCTTAGTAGGAGCGAATGCTCGGAGTGTTTCATAGCAATTTTTCTATTTGCCAATTGTCTGCCTAAGGTCACTGCGAATTTAATTTTAGATCCAGTAGCTCAGCTAGGTTGTCTTTCAAAACTAAGTTCGTCAAAGTGCAGACGTTGACGCGTAGTATTTATAGTTACATTCATGCAACAGATTATAATTTTCTCCTTGGAAAGTCTTGTTTTAATTATGATTTGTGTACATATAGTTTTTTAGAACATGGAATCACACCTACATTCATGATGACGCAAGTGCGCTCCTCATTGCCTTTATTATGTGAACTTTTTTCTACTATTATACTACTATTTAAATTCCATAATATTGCACCAACAAATAGCAAAGTTAGATAGCAGTCAAAACTGTTACTAAATATTTCATGTTTTAACGTGGAACCGGTTAAAACTCTGAAAAAAAGAGATATCCATTTCTTACGCACGTAACAGAAATAAAAGACTTACTTATTGCTTTATATTCAGTAAGTTTGCTTGAAGAATTGTACTATAAGTGAGCTAGTTTGTAGATTTCGTACGAGTAGCACACTTACACACTTATTCAAATACAATGATGAATGAAACAATACCTGTCTATTTCCATTGAGCGACGTGATGGGTTTACAAAAAATAGATCCGTCATCTTTTAGATTGCTTTATAGACATAATTATGGAGATAATATTGAATAGCTATCGAAGCGATGACCGATAATACTTTATTAAATTCTATTCACGCGTATCCGATGAGCAGACTTCGAGATGCAATGACAAGAATTCTGTGGAGACAGGAGGGAGGACCGTTAGTGGACGTGCCGGAATTCACCATATAGGTACCGTTACCGTGTCGCCGATCGATGCTCAGGCCTTGACGGACCTTAGTAAACAAATGCCAAGCGATTTTTGGAATGTGTGTTGTTGGCCATATGAACCAAACCGGTTGACGAAATTAGTCTCTGCATTCGAGTTTTAAACTTTGAATGTCTATGACTAATTTTGTTCTTTTTTTTGAAAATAAAGATTACTGAATTTTTAATAAATGCTAGTCACTGTAATAGGTATATTTCTATACAAGTCACTTCTATTTCACACATTATTAACTTCAATATGATATTAACAATATTTGTTAAGCAACTCCCTTAGCTCCACTAATTTACTCAACTCTCAAAGTTTACTTCAATTCGGATTCAATAGCCGATATTTAGGTGAAACCGCCAAGCTTTTGAGCTTTCCCATTGACCACATTTAATAGATTTTCAATGTTTACGAATGTTTTTAGGTTTATTCTTAGTGGGTTGATTTCTCAGTAAAAGTCTGTGTTACAAACTATGGCTCCAAGAACAACGAGGGCCAACTGACCGTGAAAAGGTAGCAGTTTCTCTGCGCACGAACTATTGCTGGTAGCGCGTGCTCATTAAAGCGGAGATTGTCAACAGCGGAAAAAATATTTAATAATGTTGATATCGTTATTAATGGAGAAGTGCTACTGGATTTTACAGTTACGGTCATTAATTTTAGTATCATATTTTTTGTAGAGTTTTTTTAACCGACTTCAAAAAAGGAGGAGGTTCTCAATTCGTCTGTATATATATATATATATTTTTTTATGTATGTTCGCGCATAACTCTGTCAATTATGAACCGATTTGAAAAAATCTTTCTTCCATCCATTCTTCAATCCATTGATTGGGTCCCATAAAAAAATTATTGCGTAGTAATAAGTAGTTCCTGGAAAAACAAGAATGGTGACTGCGCACTGAGAGCTGCAGGTAAGCCTATATCGATGACGTTATGTCGCTTTTTAAGGACAAAAATGGTCATAACTCTGGCAAATATTTACCAATTTCAATGATTCTTTTTTTATTCGAAAGAAGAAACCACAGTATTAAATCTGTATGAATTTTATTACAACCGGATAAGAACTTCCTGGAGGACCATGAACGATGTGGAGGAATTTATCTGGTAAAAACCATAAAACTGATGTTCTCCATTACATTGCTCTGACAATTATGAACCGATTGCGATGATTCTTTTTTTATTCGAGAGAGTAAACTGCTATGATGATTCCATGCAAATTTCATTACGACCGGATATTTTTTTCTGAAGAAACATGAATTATGTAAAACTATGTAGACGATAATGTGATCATAACCTACCTAGATAATTTTACGGTTTTCGATGGTTCAATCTTTATTTATATGAAAATATCACTAAAAAGTTTAAAATAAAATCTTTTTTAAAAAAAATTGAACCGACTTCAATATCACTGAAAAGTATAAAATAATTTAAATATTATTGAAGTTGGTGCCAAATATACACAGCCGGTAAGCTAACACCAACTTCAATAATATTTAAATTATTTTATACTTTTCAGTGATATTGAAGTCGGTTCAATTTTTTTTTAAAAAGATTTTATTTTGTGTTAATGGAAAATAAACGAAAGAAAGAAAAAAAAATGATTTAACGAGGAAACAAAACAGTAAAATCATAAAAGAAAAATTACACGTGTCGCGAAAAAAGGTCTTAACACAGCAATAAGCTGGTTGCGAACAACCAGCGCTGGTCTTCCGTAAAACTTTTTTTGAAATATTAATTATGTAACAATGTTTTGGTCAACTACATTTAGTTGCATCTAGCCAATGTTAACTAGTTCTCTCAACTCTATTATAACTGTTCCACTTTCATGCGCTCCGTTTATCTCCTTTTTAATGGACACGGTCGGTGTTACTTTCTTCGGTTGCGGTTGGACCGCAACGAATCTATTCGGAATCATGCACTTGTTGCAATCAAGCGGTGGTTTATAACCTTTTTTCCTATGGTAATTGCGTAGCTTGGTCGTAATAAAATTGACTTGCGGAGTCGGCCAGTAGAGTTTAACAGGTGTGAATAATTACCACACTGGTTTGTGTAAGCAATATTGTAATTGCAGTTTATTTGCATAATAATGCCATTGATGTAAGAATAAGCGTTGGGTCTTCGCGTTGGTAACTTTTCAACTATGTTCTGTGTACTTGACCTGAAATTCCAAGGAGGATAGAATCGTATTTGTTTACAAGTTTAGACTTTCATTTGATGTAGAAACACATCTAACATCATTGTGAATTTTGCATTAAATTTTGTTTTGGCTGTCAATTTGTTAAACAGTCCTAAACTTCCGTAACTTACAAAACCTTTCAATTCAACCTTGAATTGCACCAATCACCTAAACCTTACTGGTATTGTTTTTAATAACAGAGCAGAGAAGGGTTCATATAGCAATTTTTTTATTCTTGTTTAATTCTTGATTACTTTAAGAATCTCGGTGTTTTTGAATAGATATTGTGATATATTTCGAACGAGACTTATTGAGGTGTACATAATTTATTTGCTGATTGTACATATTACATATTTTATTAGGTTTCTTTAACTGTATCACGTTTAATTTAACCTTCGCCAAAAATACAGTCAATCAAGCATGTAGGTACATAATTATATCCTTCTGTATTCTGTAATTAATATACAAAAATAAGGCCTCTTTAATTTAATTATATTTTCAAAGATGTAATTTTTCCATCAGAGTAAATGGAAGGTAAATTTTCCCGTGTTCGTCTTGAGACTTTGCAAATTACGATAAAATATTAATTTTCAAGGTTTATGTGAATATTAATTTGATTAGTTTCCCTCATTTTGATTTAATGTATCGTTCTTAATGTAAAAGATAAAATCAGTAAGCGCTGGAAGTCATAAAAGAATATTTACGACGTTATTATTCGGCAAAATGTGACCAAAATCTGTTTGGTAAATTAAAATTTAGAGTTCACCTGTTGAAGTAATATAAAATATAGCTGACAAAGACGTCCTCGGGCTACCGGGGATTTTCTCGCTCAGCATTTTGTTTTACTCTAGAAAATGTAGAGATCGTCGCTATGTTATCACTTTAGCAAAACCTTAGGTAAAGGTATAATATTTTCTACTTTACTCATACTAATCTTGATCTTTATAATGGAACCTAACGAATTGTTCTTCTTTTTACTTCATATACTGTATTGACCGATCTGACCCGAATATAAATACAGCATGTACAACTATGTGTCCCGTGGGGTGCCGGGTTAGAATACCATCTCCCCATCTTCTCTCGTTGGGTGTCGTAAGAGGCGACTAAGCAGGAACAGGAAGACGGGCAGCAGCGTCTTTCTTTTGGATTTATATTCCACATAACTGCGATCCGCAAGCCGCCTGCCAAGCGTGGGGATTATAGCAACCCCTCTCTTCCAAGGGGGAGGCCTTTGTTCAGCAGCTAGCAGCAGCTTTGTTGTCTGTCGGCTGCTAGTGATAATGATGATGTATAACTAACTATACAACTATTTTTCATACGTACTATCTAACAGGCAATTGGCCATGTACACATTTGTAAAGCCATGTCTTAGCCCCTGAGGTGTCCGGGTAAGACTAGCACCTACCTATCTCCTCCCGTTGGGTATCGTACGAGGCCAGGGAAAATAAGAAGACGGGCAGCAGCGTCTTTCTATTGCTTCACCTACCTGCGATTCCCAAGACGTCTGTCAAGCGGGGGATTATGGCAACTGACCCCCAAGGGCAAGGCCTTCGTTCAGCAGTGGACGTCTTCCAGCTGACGATAAAATTTGTAATCAAACCCATGAGCTTTTTGGTTGCAGCCAGGGTATCTAACCACTACACCAACGGGACCGTCTTTATATGAGAACTTTTATACAAACACCGATATACAGAAAAGATTTTATACAAAGAAACAGAGACTGCATAGAAATAAAAAAACACACTAAGGAGATTACTAACAACATAATAGGTATACAAAGAAATTGGTTGATCGATACACCTTAGATGGGTTTTATGTTTGTTTATTCTGTTAGATATTTGTTAACAATAGAATTCTGAAAGCCCATCCACTGTAACAAATGGAAGTATTTCGTTTTGTACTCTTTACGGTATTCAAATAGTAATAACAATTGTCCATTCTTGAAGAAAACAAATTGAGTATGTTTTGTCTACGGAAGTATATATTAAGTGTTTTTTATTAAGCCAGCGCAGCGTTACCTTTTTAGAGAGTAAAGGCACGAAACGGAATGCCAAATTCAATTTAATTGGGTAAGAAAGTAAAATAGGTACATTTATTATTATTTCTATAAAAGCGTACGCCATGGAATGTTCAACTTATGGAACCAAACTTTCTACTTCAGTAAGCAAGTAAACGTAAAAAAACTATTTTTAAAAAAAAATAATAACCGACTTCAAAGTAAATTATCTAAAAAGCATAAAATAACGAAAGTATTATTGAAGTTGGTGCAGAATATACACAGCAGGTACGCTAACACCAACTTCAATAATACTTTCGTTATTTTATGCTTTTTAGATAATTTACTTTGAAGTCGGTTATTATTTTTTTAAAAATAGTTTATTTAACACTTTTTAGTGACTTATTTTACCAAGATAGGTATCAGCACTATCACGCAACTCGAACGTCTACATTACAGTAACTTACTGAAAACATAAAAAGTTTATATCTCTTAAACTACTGGACCGATTTTGATGAAATTTGTACTCTACCCTAAGTTGAAAGATATACTAACTATTGCAAAAAGAATTTTCGAAATCGGACTTGTAGTTTCTGAGAAATCCGCGGACAAACCTACATACATACATACATACATACATACATACATACATACATACATACAAACACTCGTGAAATTTGGTAAATTCGTTTAGAAGCCCACATAGACTAACATATATGAATATTACGCATTTTTATTAATATTACATACATACGCGTCGAATACAGAACCTCCTTTTTTGAAGTCGGTTAAAAAATACGTTACAATGGAGAGGCCGTAGGGCACATTGGGACGGTCCCTCAAAATTGGATAAGATCACAGCCAAGTAACACATACTTTAAGGACCATTGTACTGCCGGCTGAGGGTCTATTGCTTTTTTTTTCAATAATAATTTTGACTACAATTTTACGAGATGGTATATAAAGATGTAGTCAAGGACAGACCGAGCTTATCCAAAATGCCTGATCATCTAAACATGAATAAACCCATGTTAAATATTTCTCGAAATATGGTGTCCAAGAGAGAATTCCACAGCTTGGCCGTTCGCGCGTGGAAAGATGAAGCTAGGCGCTTAGTGCGGCCAGTTGGAATATCGACGACAAAGCATTGTAGTCGGATAGAAGAAAGATTTCCTGTTCGAATTCGGGGGATTGTTCGTCCTTTTTGCTGCCCACCTTTGATACAAGGTCCTTTGCCTTCTGTTGATAATCTAGTGCGTTTTCAAATACTGCTGCATCAGCTTTTACGATAAGTAGGATGCGATCGTAGTAACAATTATCAGAAACTAGTTTAGTAGTGTAGTATTCAAAATGTTTATTGAATTAGTCATGATCCAAAATGGATTTAGGATTTTATTTTGAAGAACGTTCTAAAAATTTTAATTACGATGTTGTTTGCTGCAATTTTTAGGGTTCCGTACCCAAAAGATATAAAAGGAACCCTTATGGTGGTGGTGGTTTTAGCGAGCACCCATCCTCATCGCAAATTAATAAAATAAATTTTCTCTTTTACTTCCTTTTCAAACAAAATAGGGAGTTGATATTTAAGTGAGAATACTTTATCAAGTGGGGTTACTTTATCATAATATGAAAGGGCTTCACTTGGATATTCAATCCAAATTTTTACTTTATTTTTTCATTTTTGACTTAAAATTGTATTACAATTATAAATATTAATAAATACCTACCGTTCTCCTAAAAGTAAAAAAAGAAAAGATTAGTTTGAAATAGTAACAGAAAATAAATCTATATGTTACAGGAAAAATAAAGGGTCTTTGCATCGATATCGACTATCTAAACAAGATTAGCTGTCACGGCCCGAAAAGTGGTCACGAAAATAGAGCTACGAAGACGGTTGTGTTGCTATTTCAAATTAGTAAGAGCCGACAACAGCTAGCGTAAAGACGTGTCGAAATGCCTCATTTGCGTCTATAAACTGCCTTAATACACGTCGCAACAGCAAATTTTCATACGGAACATATATTTCCCATTAGTAGTAGTTAATAGTATTAGATTAAATGATAGATATCAGTAAGATATCACTAAAACACGAAATAATAAATATTTCTTTAAATATCTCTGCTACTAGTCCGCCAACCGCCAAGCTACCGGCCGACCAAATTAAGTTTGCCGCTATTGTCTAAAGAAAACACTCAAACTACACGTAGTTCTCATAAGATTATAGTTCAATTCTCGTTGAGCCACCAGCAAAGATAAGTTGGTCGGCCTACGTTGAGACTTGTTTGGTCGCCCACCGTGCCTCCGGTTATCCCGTTCTCCCTTTCGCGCGTTGTCCGCAACTATCCCTGTCTCGTTCGCGGCGTGGCTTGAACGGTACTACGGGTATAATACGCTACGGTAGTAACATCGCAGAAATAGGAGTTTATCAAAGACGACCTTCTGTCGCAGTCCCTCCCGGTACTGGAGGTGCACCGTATGCACCCTCCCAACTGCCCGCTCCAACCGTACGAGATGGTTCAGGTCCATCTCGTGCGATCAGACGAGGGCAAACAAATCTTCAATTTGAAGACTGTATGCGGTCTCACCGGCTTCGCCGTAGAAGCCCCCCACAAACGTGGCCTACCCGGGCAGTGCCATAACTGCCAGCTGTACGGCCACTCCTCCCGCAACTGTTTCGCGCGGCCTCGCTGTGTGAAGTGCACAGGTGACCACGCGACGTCGCAGTGCGAGCGCGATAGGGAGACGGCGACCGAGCCTCCCGGATGCGTCGTCTGCGGGACCGTCGGGCACACCGCGAACTATCGCGGCTGCCCGAGGGCCCCGAGGAGGAACCGCCGGGTGGTGAGGCGCAACAATCTCCGCGCTCCCCCCCGCCCCTCCGCCCTTGGAGTCCTACCCGCCCGCGCCTCCAGCACCTCAGGCCCCGGCGCCCTCAGCGCCTCTTACGCAGCCGCTTCCGGCCCCCCGCGACCCCGCGCCCTCTGCGCCGCGACCGCTCTCAGCGTCCCAGCCCGCAGTGCGTCCACCGAACGCGTGGGATAAGACACTGCCCTACGTCCGCCCCGCCGCTGCTCCTAAAGCAACGAGCGTCCCCGCCAAGCAACCGGCCGCGCCTGCGCCTTCAGCGCACGTGTCCAGCCTCGCTTCGGACTTCGAATTGGTCCGACACTCTATCGATGGTATTAACATCGATAGAATCCGCCTTTTCGCGAGCCGCCTTCGGTGCGCACAGAACCCCGGCGATAGAGTATTAGCTATCGCCGAATTCGAGGACGTGTACTACGCCCTGTCCCCCGTAAACTCAAATGTAGGCCCGTAAATGGATTTACACCAGAGTAGACAAAAACCCCATTCCCTTTCCCTCGCATTTTTCAATGCGCATGGCCCCTCCCGACAAAGAGATCAGGTTGCTGACTTCCTGCGAAGTCACCAAGTTGATATCTTGCTGGTGCAGGAGACCCTCCTGAAACCCTCTCATAGGAGTCCGAATATCGCCAACTACCATCTACTGCGAAATGACCGTGACACCTCCCTCGGAGGTGGCACTGCCATCTATTACAGAAGGGCCCTGCACTGCAACCCTATCGATCCCCCTGCGCTCCCTAATATAGAGGCCTCGGTTTGCCGCCTCTCTCTTTCCGGCCATTCGGCTGTCACTATCGCCTCTATCTATCTTCCACCTGATAAGCGGCCCCTCAGGAGTGATATCGAGTCACTCCTTGACCTGGACAACGCGGTCATTCTGGCCGGCGACTTCAACTGCAAGCATGTCAGGTGGAATTGTAACGTCACCACGGGCAACGGCAGGTGCCTCGACGGCTTGGTCGACGTTCTCGACTTTGACGTCATCGCACCTATGCGCCCGACCCATTATCCCAATAATGTCAATCACCGCCCCGATGTCTTAGACATGGCCCTCCTGAAGGGCGTGACCCTCCGGTTGCGCTCCTTAGAGGTTCTCCATGAGCTAGACTCAACCACCGACCGGTCCTAATGGAACTAGGTCCGCCGCCCATTTCCCAGCCGATCACTAGGACCGTTCTGGACTGGCATCAGCTAAACACCTGTCTAGCCGATGCCGACTCTCCGAATCTTGCCCGCTTCCCGGCGCAAATCTCGTCCCCTCAGGACACCGACCAAGCGATCGGCGCTTTCACCGATCATCTCAAATCGGCCATCAGCCAGTCCTCCCGGCAGGTTGAAGCGGACAACTTTTACGCTGTGCGCGTCAAGCTGCCCGATGACATTAAGGAATTAGTCCGCGCTAAAAACGCGGCTATTCGCGCGTACGACTCCTACCCCACCGATGCCAATCGGGTCCGCATGCGTGCTTTACAGAGGGACGTGAAGCGCAGCATCGCGGAACTCAGGGAGGCTCGATGGGGAGGGTTTCTAGAGGAGATCTCGCCGTCACACCAGGCTTACTGGCGGCTCGCGAGATCCCTCAAAACCGACACCGTAGCTACCATGCCCCCCTTGACCCGCCCTTCAGGCGACCCACCCGCGTTCGAGGACGACCAGAAGGCTGAGGTTCTCGCTGACTCTCTAGAGAGTCAGTGCACACCCAGCTCCGCTCCCGTCGATCCGGCGCACCTCGATCTTGTGGATAGGGAAGTAGAGCGCAGGTCCTCACTCCCTCCCACCGAATCCCTCTCCCCGGTCACGCAAACCGAGGTGGAAGACCTGATCAAAGGCCTTAAGCCGAAGAAAGCACCGGGCTCCGACGGCATCTCCAATCGCGTTCTCAAGGTTCTCCCTGTCCATCTGATATGTCTTTTAGTGACTATCTTCAACGCAGCCATGTCCCACTGTGTCTTTCCTGCCGAATGGAAAGACGCGGATGTAGTAGGTATCCCTAAGCCGGGTAAGCCTCGCAGCAGCCCTGCGAGCTACCGGCCTATCAGTCTTCTCAAGTCTCTCGGCAAACTCTATGAGCGCTTGCTATTAGCGAGACTCAAAGACTTTGTCAGTTCTAATAATATCCTTATTGACGAGCAGTTTGGCTTTCGAACCAGACACTCTTGCGTCCACCAGGTGCACCGCCTCACGGAGCACATCCTGACCGGGCTCAACCAGCCCAAGCCCGTCTACACAGGCGCCCTATTCGTCGATGTTGCCAAGGCCTTCGACAAGGTCTGGCACAACGGCTTGATATACAAGCTCTTCCAGTTAGGAGTCCCCGATAGGCTCGTACTCGTCATACGAGACTTTCTCTCGAATCGTACCTTTCGATACCGGGTCGAAGGTACGTTTTCTTCGCCCCATCCTATACAGGCCGGAGTCCCTCAGGGCTCCGTGCTCTCTCCCCTCTTGTTCAGCCTGTTCACGAACGACATTCCTCGTTCGAGCAGAGTCCAACTCGCCCTTTACGCGGATGATACCGCTCTCTATTATTCCCATAGGAACATGTCCTATTTGACGCGTGCTCTTCAAGCCGCAGTCGACGCCCTGGGTCAATGGTTCCGTACGTGGCGCGAGGTGAACCCGGAGAAGAGTGCCGCGGTGGTCTTCTCCCGGGGACCCGCCAATATGTTCTCCGCGCGGAGCCTTCGGCCCAACAGACGACTAGCCCCAATATCCCTATTCAATCGCCCTATCCCCTGGACTAGGAAGGTTAAGTACCTCGGAGTCACCTTGGACTCCCGCATGACTTTCGGCCCGCACATTAGGTCCGTCCGCAATCGAGCGGCTTTCGTATTAGGTCGCCTGTATCCCCTTCTCTGCAAGCGGAGTAAAATGTCGCTTAGAAATAAGTTGACATTATACAAAGCTTGCATTCGCCCTATCATGACTTACGCGAGTGTAGTTTTCGCGCACGCCACCCGCACCCATATCGATAGCCTCCAGGTTATCCAGAATCGTTTCCTCCGTCGCGCCGTCGGTGCCCCGTGGTACATGCGGAACGTAGATCTGCATTCCGATTTCAAATTAGATCCCCTTCGTAAGTTCCTCAAAGAAGCGTCGAAACGCTACTTTGAATCCGCGTCCCGTCACGCGAACAGTTTAATCCGCGCCGCCGCCGATTACACCGCTAGTCCTTCTGACTCGCGCCGCAGACCACGGCACGTACTGCTCGACCCTCCTGACCCCATGACGGTCCTATTGGACCGGGATGCGCCGACCCCTCCCCGACAACCGTATGCTACACTAGCTATCAGACACCGGTCTCGCCGGCGAGGCAGAAGGGTCGTACGTATGCGACCGCAACGACGTGCATCACCCCACTGAGTTTCTTGCCGGTTCTTCTCAGTGGGGGCACGTTGTGAACCGGTGGTAAACTCAGCCCACTCTCAAGCGACAGCCCAAGCCGAGGCCGTGCCTCCCTGAGGTGCCCTTGTGCTCGTCGCTACTTCTACCGTAAAGGCTAGAGCGCTTCAAGCGCTCGCCTCCTATTGTCCGGTGAAGCTGCAATGGCCATCTGCGGCTAACAGCGTCTATCATTCCCAAAAAAAAAAAAAATCGCAGAAATTGTTTTAACGCTATACATCGTTGTTTTTGTAGCGTAAATATTGATACAGCATTGTACAAAAAAATTAATGTACAATGACCATTGCGCCTATACAAACCGTTTACATCCTGCGCAGTCCTGGACGGGTCGCTCGGGCTCTTACGTTCATACGGAATATTTAAGGGGGTAACAACGGTAAAATTGGAAAAATAGCCTTTGTTTAAAGAGTTCGATGGATCAATCCGCTATTGCATTGGCTATGAAAATTATATGTACTTATACCTCAGATCTTCAGCAAATAGTTTTATTGATTAGATATTGGATTAAATATAACGTTTTCAAGCAATATGTATTTCAAAAATGTACTACGTTGGATATGAATTGTGTTAGCGTTCAATATCCGTTCATCGGATAGACGTCAAACTTGGACTATAAAAAGCATAATAACCTATTCTACAATTTGTATTGATTACATTTCTTAATTTCATTCATGTTTTACAAGAAATTATAGAAAAACCAAGTACGCGATGCATTTCCCCTTGCAACGCCCCCGCGATCGCCTTCTATCAGTCTTTCGTGGACTGTTATGGAGGGTGGACGTGCTCGATTTTTTTTTGACAAGACGAATTTATTTTAAATGATTTTGAACATATTTTTAATTAAGATATGTTACATATGGTATAATTATAACATTATAAATCATTTCAAATGAAATCTATACTTCTATATTTAATTAAAGATATTTTTATAGTAATACCATATTTTTGGTTCATCATAGAGTATGCGAAAGTATCGTTGCCGAGTATTATGCCTAATTATTAAAGCGTATCAGAGTCATATATGATCTTACTAATTGAAATCGTATTTAATACTGTGTAGGTCGACAAAATGACATACATTATGATATCCTTTACATTATGATTATTTTTTGTCAAAACATTAACGGTGTTATTATTACTATCATGTTGGTTTTTGCAACTTAGCAACGAGTCGAGTACCTGGGTGGTTGGCTTGGTGGTGAGCGACACGCTTACCTACGGACAGTTGCATTGGACAGTTGCTCGTCTTTTGAGACATCTGGATGGTTAAGTTGGAAGGGTACTCGTGTACTATCTAAGTGGCGCCACTTTAATCTTAGATTACTTCCGCTATGTAATATAAGTTGGAGGTCACTGTAGCTGGCAATATAACTATCGGACCAAAAGGCTATAATTATAGTTTTGAACGACAGGGACAGGAAGAGACTTTTCTATGGGTGGGTGCTTCGATTACTATCAGATAATACCTTGTTACTTAACTAAGTTGCGTAACAATAAACTGATGGTGTTGTTGGCAGGCACGAGAAAAAATACCACCGCGTTAAAATGTTAGTTACTCTAAAACCAGATTGCTTATTAGAATCAATGTAAATTAAATATCTATTTAAATTTTACATTACCTATGCACCTACCACTATTACCCTCTGCATCATCCAAAGGTAGACTGGCAGAGAATGCCTAAGGCATTAAGTCCGCCTTGTACATATTTAAGTGTGCTAAAGAATAAATAAAATAAAATGTCAAATGCTCCGCATAGTTCCAACCCCGCGATGGGTACAGAACTCAAGATGAAGTTACGTTACGCGGTCACGAACGGTCTATCACCTTTAGGACGACAATCGCTTCCACGTGCCGGCCCAAAATACATGCGGACGGTGTAAGCGCCCGGAACGTCGTTCAAACTATTTTGATTGAAAACTGCAACTTACACTAAAAAGACTATTACTGAATTCGTGCGTTCAAACAAACAGTGCTACGGATTCCTTTGGCAGCCACGTATAGTTTGCTACCCTGGCCTAAGATCTTGGGGTCGATTCCCACACTGGACAAACATTCATGTGCATGAACATAATCTGTTTGTCTTGGGTCTGGGTCGTTTTTACCTGTACTTAATTATGGAAAAAGTTAAGTATCTTATCATAGTTTCAGTTCGATGGCCATCACGGAGTCGATCACGGAACTCATCTACATCATCATCAGCAGCCGAAACGTCCACTGTTGAAAAAAGACCCTCTCTCCCTTAGAGGGGAGGGGTTGCCATAATCCCCACGCCTGGCAGGCGGTTGGGGATCGCAGATAGGTGGTAGGTAATCCAATAAAAAGACGCTGCTGCTCGTCTTCTTGTTTTTCCTTAGTCGCCTTTTACGGACACACAAAGAAAGGAGATGGATGGGTGCTATTATTCTTATCATGTAACTAATTGTCACAATAAAAATAATTTATGATTTTTGGGTCTGCACGACTTGGGTCGACGTTGGGTATCTGGACTTGAGTAAGGTTGGAAGCTAGCAAGCTTCCCAAGATTCGGGTACTTGTGCCGTTCTTAAAGATAATATACGCATTAGAATAGGAAACATTACAGTTACACGCTTCTCTAATAATACCGCTAGCATCTCATCACTGTCATGCATTGCAGCATCTTAAGTCACTCTCTTTGTCATACTCGAACATCGCAATCATCAATTTGCTTTTAGTTCAATTTCCAGGAATCAAAAAGCTCAACTATCAGATGGATGTTTATTGGTTAGAGAATTTGGAACTAAATTAGGAAATATGTTAAAAAGGTTCCTTTTAAAAAAAAAAAATATTTTGAAGGCTCTGTTAAACGCTTTCGTTTTGACGTGCAGAACAGAAACCTTAGAACTTTGTGCATAGTTTCATTTCAAGTACGATTACAGTAGTCACGGCAAGACGCTGCGCAACACCAACAAAATTATATACATATTTTTGTTTTATGTGTTGGCTATGTGGCCTCTCCCCTTTTTGCATTGATACCTGCTCGTGTGCATACATGTCGAATTGTGATCGTGGAATAAATTACATATATAAATTATTTGGAGTGTTTGAATATTACTACTGCGACCTACAACCCTATCAAGATTACCACAGTAGCTATTTTTATGTTTATGTATTCAGAACTCACAACTGTACTTGCGCAATGGTTCGTCAACCCTAACTTCAGACACACAAAAATCCGCTGTGACTGTAAGTTATAAGTAGTACGAATGTATATGGATTCCGAATGGCAGGCACAATGTATTCAGCTGGGTCAAAGTGAGTTCCGGTTGTAACCGGACCTAATAACCACCAACAATAGAAAAGAAGTATGTATATGTCTCACTAGTCAGGCATTGGCCATTCTATAATAGACGGACTGAACCTTTGATATGAAGTTTGGTATATGAAATGCAATAATCCGTATCCTGATGCAACACGTCAAATACGTTACCACTTTAAGTGGTTGGGTTGTCAGATTGTAATTAGGTGGCACGCCAAGGTATACATCAAGATATAAAACAGTGGGTTACCGTTATTAAACTGCATCATTTCATTCTATAACGGAATAGGCAAAATTAACTAAACTCCATTCGACACATCTGCATATTTTTAGTCTATGATTTTTCAAATGTAATATTCATATTTGCTGGTAGCGCCCTCTACGATGACAACTCTCGGCCGGAGCGGCCAGATTCTCAAGGTCATTGGCGCATGTTACCCCCTTAAGGGGGTAACAACGGTAAAATTGCAAAAATAGCCTTTGTTTAAAGAGTTCGATGGATCTATCCGCTATTGCATTAGCTATGAAAATTATATGTACTTATACCTCAGATCTTCAGCAAATAGTTTTATTGATTAGATATTGGATTAAATATAACGTTTTCAAGCAATATGTATTTAAAAAATGTACTACGTTGGATATGAATTGTGTTAGCGTTCAATATCCGTTCATCGGATAGACGTCAAACTTGGACTATAAAAAGCATAATAACCTATTCTACAATTTGTATTGATTTTTCTTAATTTCATTCATGTTTTACAAGAAATTATAGGAAAACCAAGTACGCGATGCATTTCCCCTTGCAGCGCCCCCGCGATCGCCTTTCATCAGTCTTTCGTGGACTATTATGGAGGGTGGACGTGCACGATTTTTTTTTGACAAGACGAATTTAATTAAAATGATTTTGAACATATTTTTAATTAAGATATGTTACATATGGTATAATTATAACATTATAAATCATTTCAAATGAAATCTATACTTCTATATTTAATTAAAGATATTTTTATAGTAATACCATATTTTTGGTTCATCATAGAGTATGCGAAAGTATCGTCGCCGAGTATTATGCCTAACTATTAAAGCGTATCAGAGTCATATATGATCTTATTAATTGAAATCGTATTTAATACTGTGTGGGTCGACAAAATGACATACATTATGATATCCTTTACATTATGATTTGTTTTGTCAAAACATTAATGGTGTTATTATTACTATCATGTTGGTTTTTGCAACTTAGCAACGAGTCCAGTACCTGGGTGGTTGGCTTGGTGGTGAGCGACACGCTTACCTACGGACAGTTGCATTGGACAGTTGCTCGTCTTTTGAGACATCTGGATGGTTAAGTTGGAAGGGTACTCGTGTGCTATCTAAGTGGCGCCACTTTAATCTTAGATTTCTTCCGCTATGTAACATAAGTAGAAGGTCACTGTAGCTGGCAAAATAACTATCTGACCAAAAGGCTATAATTATAGTTTTGGATGACAGGGACAGGAAGAGACTTTTCTATGGGTGGGTGCTTCGATTACTATCAGGTAATACCTTGTTACTTAACTAAGTTGCGTAACAATAAACTGATGGTGTTGTCGGCAGGCACGAGAAAAAATACCACCGCGTTAAAATGTTAGTTACTCTAAAACCAGATTGCTTATTAGAATCAATGTAAATAAAATAAAAAAAATTAAATATCTATTTAAATTTTACATTACCTATGCACCTACCACTATTACCCTCTGCATCATCCAAAGGTAGACTGGCAGAGAATGCCTAAGGCATTAAGTCCGCCTTGTACGTATTTAAGTGTGCTAAAGAATAAATAAAATAAAATGTCAAATGCTCCACGTAGTTCAAACCCCGCGATGGGTACAGAACTCAAGATGAAGTTACGTTACGTACTCTCGCAGTCACGAACGGTCTATCACCTTTAGGACGACAATCGCTTCCACGTACCGGCCCAAAATACATGCAGGTGGGGTAAGCGCCCGGAACGTTGTTCAAACTATTAACATTTGAAAACTGAAACTTACACTAAAAAGACTATTAATGAATTCGTGCGTTCAAACAAACAGTGCTACGGATTCCTTTGGCAGCCACGTATATTGAATAACAACACAGGTCCGTTGATATTGTAGTTTGCTACCCTGGCCGCTGACCTTAAGATCTTGGGGTCGATTCCCACACAGGACAAACATTCATGTGCATGACCATAATCTGTTTGTCTTGGGTCTGGGTCGTTTTTACCTGTACTTAATTATGGAAAAAGTTAAGTATCTTATCATAGTTTCAGTTCGATGGCCATTATGGAACTCATCTACATCATCATCAGCAGCCGAAACGTCCACTGTTGAAAAAAGGCCCTCTCTCCCTTAGAGGGGAGGTGTTGCCATAATCCCCACGCCTGGCAGGCGGTTGGGGATCGCAGATAGGTGGTAGGTAATCCAATAAAAAGACGCTGCTGCTCGTCTTCTTGTTTTTCCTTAGTCGCCTTTTACGGACACCCAACGGGAGGAGATGGATGGGTGCTATTATTCTTATCATGAAACTAATTGTCACAATAAAAATAATTTATGATTTTTGGGTCTGCACGACTTGGGTCGACGTTGGGTGTCTGGTCTTGAGTAAGGTTGGAAGTTAGCAAGCTTCCAAGATTCGGGTACTTGTGCCCCTCTTAAAGATAATATACGCATTAGAATAGGAAACATTACAATTACACGCTTCTTTAATAATACCGCTAGCATCTCATCAGGGCCACTGGCATGCATTGCAGCATCTTAAGTCACTCTCTTTGTCATACTCGAACATCGCAATCAATCATCAATTTGCTTTCAGTTCATTTTTCCAGGAATCAAAAAGCTCAACTATCAGATGGATGTTTATTGGTTAGAGAATTTGGAACTAATTTAGGAAATATGTTAAAAAGGTCCCTTTTTTAAAAAAAAACTATATTTTGAAGGCTGCAGAACAGAAACCTTAGAACTTTGTGCATAGTTTCATTTTAAGTACGCTTACAGTAGTCACGGCAAGACGTTGTGCAGTAGCTATTTTTATGTTTATGTATTCAGAACTCACAACTGTACTTGCGCAATGGTTCGTCAACCCTAACTTCAGACACACAAAAATCCGCTGTGACTGTGACTGTAAGTTATAAGTAGTACGAATGTATATGGATTCCGAATGGCAGGCACAATGTATTCAGCTGGGTCGAAGTGCGTCCCGGTTGTAACCGGACCTAATAACCACCAACAATAGAATAGAAGTATGTATAAGTCTCACTAGTCAGGCATTGGCCATTCTATAATAGACGGACTGAACCTTTGATAAGAAGTTTGGAATATGAAATGCAATAATCCGTATCCTGATGCAACACGTCAACTACGTTACCATTGTAAGTGGTTGGGTTGTCAGATTGTAATTAGGTGGCACGCCAAGGTATACATCAAGATATAAAACAGTGGGTTACCGTTATTAAACTGCATCATTTAATTCTATAATGGAATAGGCAAAATTAACAAAACTCCATTCGACACATCTGCATATTTTTAATCTATGATTTTTCAAATGTAATATTCATATTTGCTGGTAGCGCCCTCTACGATTACAACTCTCGGCCGGAGCGGCCAGATTCTCAAGGTCATTGGCGCATGTTACCCCCTTAAGCTATCACTACCATATTTTGGATGAAATTTAGTAGGTGACTGCTTATCTGGTTACTTATTATATATCGATGGTTTTTTGCCAAGTAGCACAGTTTTTCAGAAATCATCTATATACATTGACAAACAAACTTCGACATGCGGGTAGGACTGTTTGCTACCTTAACATTTTTGCTTGAACGAATAGCGAACTAAGTTTATTAAGTCCAAAGAAGGCATGGAACTCTCATCATGAGAGTTCGATTCGCAGTTGACTATTTCTTTGTAATCAATGTAATTACATAATTCAATTTGATAAACTGGTTAGACTTGGAGCTTACTATGCAGATGAGGTCATGCCATAATGAAGATAATTAGGCAGGCAGTTAAGGCTCATTGACCTTGGCGTTCACCAGAAACTGGGGAGCGTGGCCAACACTGTAATTTGCGTCCAAACAATATTTCCTCAAAATTATTGGTTAAAAATGATTGAGGAAGCTACCGTGATGTATAAATTTTCTTGATTTGTGTTTATATAAAAATATTGTTATATTTAAATATTGTAAATAATAGGCTAGTGCAAGCAGCTGCAATTCCATTCCACGCTTTATCATCTAATTAACAGGTTAGGTACCAATATTTAAATTTAATTGAAATATAATACAAAAATTAGCAAATTTTATAAACTTAATAATAAGGTGTATTTAGTGAAATATTTTTTTAATACCACCAAGGTGGCAAGCTAGTATGCGGCCCGCCTGATGGTAAGCAGTCACCGCAGCCTACAGACACTAGCAACGCCAGAAGAAACACTAGCGCGTCACCGAGCCTTAAGTCTTTTGTGTCCAGTAATTTCAGCAGCTACAATGCCCTTCACACCGGAACACAGCAATGTTTACACACTCCTGATTGGTGGCTTGGTGACAGAATATTTGACACTGCGGTGGTACCTGTACGGTTCCTTACACAAGGAACCCCATCCAGTAAATTACGATATTTTTAGTAGCTATTTTGCTTCGTACTTTTACCTCAGTTAAGATAAGCCATTTGTTTTGTTTTCTGAATTGCCTTTCGCCACTTTGTCCGGTGTTTCTAATCGCATGACAAAGTTTGTTGACCCCGATATCTGCTATTGTAATAATAATGCTTTGACCTTTGTAATTATGTTTAAAAAAATAAAAATTGACCACGTAGTTATTTTAAAACAAGTACCTATTTACTTATTTATTTATTTATAAATTTATGTACACACAAAAATGGTTAGAGAAGTATTAGGAGAATACATATCTGTATTCTCCAAAGGCAGAGCTTATTTCTATAGAAATCTCTTCCAGCACGCCCAGGAGAGAAACGGTGAAAGAAAGAGATAAGTTATATATGTCTATCTTACTGAAAAAAAAAACCATCAGAATTATGTTTTGTTTTAATTATTACCATTCTCTGGTGCGCAGGGCACGGGAAAGCTCTAACAGCATTCTGGGTATGATTGTAGTTAGACTTGACTGTTGCATTATAAATCGTTTCTCCAAAATTGCTGCTGGAATTATTAATGTAATAATGTTATAATTATAATATTTATACATTTATTATTAACTATTACTTAGCATGTAAATATTGTTAACTAACACTATGAGTCTTGATACTTGAAGATAAATAATTTATTATGATTATATCTCTTACTTAAAAAAGACAAGGCTGTATGGTTCCCTTACCTTAGCCTGCCTTTGATGGATCCTCCATTTTGTATTTGCATGTAAATATATTATTATATGTAATAGTTACCGTGTACATGTAGGATTAGATTACACACACTCATCGCAAAAGGCCACGGTCATGACATGTCACATACATCGTGTTCTTTGGTCGAAAGTGACGGTTCTATTATAGAATCGTGATGGTTCGGAACAGCCATTATAAAAGAACATTGCGTAAAACTATGGGACTCTGCACAGTGATGACGAAATCGGCTGTGCATTTTGTTTATCGATGACTCAATGAAAACTCAATGCCTATATAGGAGTACAGGGGCGGATATATTATTAAAGGTTATATTGCTAGCGAATTAATAATCTGTTACCTTAATATTAGTCAAAATATTCAAATATTAGTTTTACAACCTCGGTCGGTGGTGCAGCGGGAAACTTGCTTTGTAAACAGGAGCTCCCGGATTCAAATGTAAAATCCAAAATCTCTTGGATTTGAGTTATTACTACGAGGTAGAATATAAGATACTATTTATCACGTAATCCAGCACGGTTCCGTTGGGAGAGGGGATTAAAGTCAAAATGTTTAGTTGGTTATACGCGTGGCTAAATTTTATCCAATTTTCATTATAATTATAAAAAATAATAATAAGTAGACACTTATAGACAGTTGTTATCAATGTTTGGTATTCGATCAGGTTAAGTAACGTTAGGCAAAGTCATTACATAGATTGGTGACTGTTTAATGCTATTTCAATCAAGCGTCTTCGTGTAGCACGGAGACGCTTGATGAGGGAAACAACTCCCTCCACTCATTCCCACCACTGTGACTCCTGTTAGCCAGGATCTACAGTGGTCACCAGTGAAGACACCGAGGTTTGACGCTCGGCGAGTCCCGGGGAAACGCTAAATTGTCTTGGAACCCGCAACAAATTTAATTAGAAAAGTATATAGGAGGAGTTAGAAAAATATAAATTGATGAGGGAAAGTAAAAAGTAGGTCCCAGTTTTTAACTGACTTTAAAAAATGAGGTTATGTATTCAACGCAAATGTATGCAATTAAAATTTAGTAAACGTAAAAGAGCGCGGGTGGAACTGCGTGGAACAGCTAGTATAATGAAGTCGGTTAAAAATACGCAAATAAATGTACGTATACTAAACGGTTGTACAATACGTTACATTATGTTTTGCAATCTTTATTACCTTTCAACTACACCCACTGTTTATATTCTTTCATTAATTAATGCAGTTAATTAAATTGTCATGTGAGCTGTGAAAGCATAAGCGCAAGCATATTAGCAAGTTAAAGCAAACTACTAAGTGAAAATGAGTTTTTGAGTTTGCCCGTGACTAGGGTCACCAAGTCTCCGGTTTTTGATGGATGGTTTTGGCTTTTTACGGTCATGTCAACTCGTTTCCAACCAAATACTTATACTATACTATGTCTGCTATGTCCAACTTCCTTTTTGATATGCAGCTTAACGGTCTCAAACGAGTTCTTTTTTATTAATAAATTAAGTAACGTCTAAGCGTCAAAGAGTTTAATTTGTTTAAAAAAAAATCCTGCTCATTAAAATAAAACAACTTTTACGGATAATATCGCGGTTTATATAACCCGTAAAAATAGTTTTATTTCAATGTTTATTACTATTCGCGTAGATAATAGACAAAATGATCTTTTCTGCTGTGATCTTTTAAATTGGTCCTACTTTAATATAGCGCAGAGTCCGGTTTTTACATTTAGCACCTGGCAACCCTACCCACGACCCCTTTCACTATGGCACAACTTCAAGATTTGATGTCACTCGTCATTTTAGCATTAGCAGTTACTGTGTTAGTCAGCGCTTCTTTTCCTTTTTAAACACTACAAAATGAATACCGTACGTGTTTGTCTTTCAAGAATATTCTTTTTACACAACTTAACAACAAACTAAACATATGGCGCGGTCGGTTGCTTATCATCAAATTAATCCGTCAAGCTGCACTGCCACGTTTTTTCGTTTGCCATCGCGGCTTGATTCATTGCGGTGACAATAACCAGTTTCGCAGGTTACTGTAAAATAATAGCGAAGAAGCCTTCCTTAGTGTTAGGAGGAAGTGACAGGGACAAAAAAATAACATTCCTGTCTGCCTTTTTAATTTTAATTAACTTTTTCTATCTCCGGTCCATTTAATACAGTTCATTGACATCATCAAGTTTAATAAAATTTAACTCCCAGTTAAACGGAAATAGGTTTGGTTAGGAAATTCAATCGGTTCGATAGCTACAATTTTAAGTGACAAGTGGTCGTTAAGTCGCCTTTCACTAGCATTTATGGAACGTTGACTCGGTTATTGGATTTTTTTTTCATAAGTTACACAAACGTTTTAGTGTTTGAACTTAGTGTGAGAGGAGTTAGCAGCGGAATCCATGAGCGACATTCCGTATTGAGCGATTTTCTCAAGCGTGTGAACACAGTGCTAACGAAGTGCGCCTACATTTGCGTAATGAGCGAGTAATTCAACTAGCGTTGTAGAAAATTTACTATGTGGACGGTTGCTAAGGACGCAAAGGGTGGGGGCATTGGGTATCCCTACTAAACGCGACCCCGAGGCAGTGAACAATGCAGTGTAGGCCCTGCGTCGTGGCGAGCTCCCCGAGGTTGCCGGGGCCGTTCATTTCTGCTCCCCCCGGGACGTGCTCTAGCGAGCGTCAGGAGCTGGAGAGACTTTGGCGAAGGTCCGAACGGAGAGCACAGATTCTCTCCAGCGTCGATAACTGCCACCAGGGAGCTTTAAGTGGGTAAAAATCTCACATAACCCGGCCTCCGCCCCCTCGGAGACCAGGTAACTTTAGAAGGTTTCTGTCCTCCTCGACAGCAAAAAAATAAGGTGGATGGTCCTTTGCACAGGGGTAGCACCGCGTCAGATATGCCCCCAAGCAACACTGTGTAAGTAAGCATTGTTTTTTCTACTATGAAGGGCACTGGTGAAATTACCGGACTCAGACGACTTATCGGTCTCGGGTCGGGTCGGGTTTGTCTCGGGTGACGAGCGGCAGTGCATTGCAGCTGTTTATCTATACGCGTGTCGCTTACCACCAGGCGGACGTCTTTCTTGTCTGGTTGAATAAAAATAGCAACTGCATTGTTTTTTCGCTTGTTCATCATCATCATTATCAGCAGGATTGTCCACTGCTAGCCAAAGACCTCTTCTTTAAGAGGGAGGTATTGCCATAATGCCCACGCTTGGCAGGTGTCTTGGGGATCACAGTAGGTATAGGTGGTAGAAACATTCTGCTGCCCATCTAATTATTTTCCCTTAGTCGCCTCTTACGGATATCCAACGGGAGGAGATGGGAGCGTGCTATTCTTACCCGGAAACCCCACAGGTTTCGCTTGTTATTTTTTAACCGGCTTCAAAAAGAAGGTTCTCTATTCGACGCGTACGTATGTAATATTGATAAAAATGCGTAATATTAATATATGTTAGTCTATGTGGGCTTCTAAACAAATTTACCAAGTTTTATGAGTGTATGTATGTATGTAGGTTTGTCCGCGGATTTCTCAGAAACTACAAGTCCGATTTCAAAAATTCTTTTTGCAATAGTTAGAGTATTTTTCAACTTAGGGTAGAGTACAAGTTTCATCAAAATCGGTCTAGTAGTTTAAGAGATATAAACTTTTTATGTTTTCAGTAAGTTACTGTAACGTAGACGTTCGAGTTGCGTGATAGTGCTGATACCTATCTTGGTGAAATAAGTCACTAAAAAGTGTTAAATAAACTATTTAAAAAAAAAAACCGACTTCATAGTAAATTATCTAAAAAGTATAAAATAATGAAAATATATTGAAGTCGGTGTCAGCTGGTGATAGTGTTAGTTAACATGATTTAGCTAATCACCGACTTCAATATATTTTCGTTATTTTATACTTTTTAACCGACTTCAAAAAAAAGAAGGAGGTTATCAATTCGGTTATATTTTTTTTTTTTTTATGTTTGTTACCTCAGAACTCTGTCGTTTACGTCATAATCAAGTTCTGATGATGGGAACCATGAGTAACTGAGGGAACTCCTTAAATATTATAGGCATACACATAGCGTTTTTGGTATTTTTAGAAACTAGTCAAGCATTTTAATTCAGAAAGTATCTTTTGGTGTAGTGGATCTGATGAAGAAGTCCATAGATGGCCACCGGAACTCTGTAATAAAATTAATAAATCCATCCTATCCTAGCCGTGCCTACTAAGCGTAGAACTACCGAATTTGGACTCGATGGATAGTTCTCGACGAGTAGTTGCTAGGAAAATGGAGATCAGGGTCTGATGGTGGAGCAGGAAGGTTGTCACGGGATCTGTGCACCAATAAACTTAGATCCGCCCAGTTTGGGCTCGCTGGGTAGCTCTCGATGAGTAGTTGCTAGAAAAATGGTGATCAGCGTCTGATGATGGAGCAAGAAGGTCGTCACGGGATCTCGGCACCAATAAACATAGACCCACCGAGTTTGGGTTCGTTGGGTAGCTCTCGAGGAGTAGTTACTAGAACAATGGTGATCAAGGTCTGATAAAGGAGCAGGAAGGTCGTCACGGTATCTCGGCACTAACAAACGTAGACGTACCGAATTTGGACTCGTTGGATAGGTCTCGACGAGAAGTTGCTAGAAAAATGGAGATAAGGGTCTGATAATGGAGCAGGAAGGTCATCACGGGATCACTGCACCAATAAACGTAGATCCGCTGAGTTTGGGCTCGTTGGGTAGCTCTCGATGAGTAGTTGCTAGAAAAATGGTGATCAGGGTCTGACGATGGAGTAAGAAGGTGGACACGGGTCTCGGCACAAATAAATGTAGACCCACCGAGCTTGCAGTCCATGGTTCTCGAGAACTACGAGTATAACATCTAGATATCTTCGGTTTATGGCAATTGGTTAGTTTTATTAAGATATTGTCACATCTATATTACTGATGGTCCATAGTTGTGTTATGTAGTGGGTGTTTTTAAAATAAATATTAAACTGGCTGTTTGTCAGAGTAAAATATAAGTTGTTAAAAGTTAACCTAATAATACACCAAGGGAACCACTAAAAAGACTAAAATAAAAATATTGTTTGTCTTTGTTACCACTAATTCTACCACTAATTCTTAGAAATTATTTCAGGCTTTTTAGTTGCATTTTGAAGGCGGTTCTTTTTTTTGTAAAAAATATTTTTTTAGATAATTTACATTGAAGTCGGTTTTTTTTAATAGTTTATATGCAAATATGGAACAATAAGAAGAGTTACTAGGTGGTAGCTTTATTGTGCAAGGACCCGTCCAGGTAGGTCCACCACAGTGTCAGATATTCCGCCGCCAGGCAGCAGTGTGTAAGCATTGTTGTGTCCCGGTGTGAAGGGCACTGTAGCTGGTCAAATTACCGGACACAAAGACTTAATTCTTCTGGTTCACATAGATTCTTCTGGTTTTGCTAGCGTATTAGGCTGCGGTGACTGCTTATCTTCAGGCGGGACGCATACTTGCTTGTCACCTTCATCAGCAGCCGGAAGACGTCCACTGCTGAACAAAGGCCTCCCCCTTAGACCGCCACAATGAACGACAATTTGCTATTTGCATCCACCGGTTACCTGCGACGCGAACAATGTCGTCGGTCCACCTAGTGGGAGGCCTGCCTACGCTGCCTTTCGGTTCGTGGTCGCCCGAGAACCTTTCTTCCCCAACGGTTATCGGTTCTTCGAGCGATGTGGCTTCGAGGGATGTGTGTGTGTGTGTCACTTTGGTAGTATAAAAAAAAATATAGACCAACTCGTACTGCGACTACCGTATTCATAATTAAAATTGAGTGTTATTCGCTGATGCCTCCCCGCCTGCTTCTGCTACCCGCGCCGCTTCCCAATGTATTCAATTATAGTTTTGTTCGGTATTTAATCGCGTTTACACTTTCATCTAATGTTATTATGATTGTGTAAGCTCTTTCGTTGGAGCATGACGTAGGATTTTGCTTGCAAACAGAAATTGTTGCTCTTTATGACTTTCTCAGTGGGTTGGTGTGAAATTATCCTTTAGATATGTACGTGGATCACAGTTACGTTATGATTTAATGTGTTTCACGCAATTATGTTACAACGCCGCCTTTTCACTGTAGCTTTCTAAGTAGAGGCTAAGCCATGTCATTTTTCGCATTTATGTACTAATAACGATGATGATTGCGATAGGCTTAAAGGTAATATATGTAATGTTATATAATTGGAGATAATTTTGTCTGAGAAAGTTGTATTAATAATTTGAAAGTGTTTAAGTAGGTGTGTCTATGGAAATAGTTAATAATAGGAGTTTCAAAGTTAGAAGGTACATGGGAACAAATCATCGATATAATATATAAACTAGATTTGGTGTCACGGTTCAAAAAGTGGTAGCGAGAAATAGCGCCCTTGTGTCGCTATTTCTTTACAAGCCACATCCCGACAAATTTATTTTTGCCGATAGGAGTGTCGCTACTGTCTATATGAAACTGTCAAATTACAGGTCATTATCATTAAAAAATCGTTAGTTCACGTTTCCGCCACCAGCACAGATAAGTTTGCAACCTGCGCGACCACATTTTAGATGTCATTTTGTTCGTGAATGTATATAATATATAAACTAGATATATATTACATCGATGGAACAAATTATAGAAACTCATCGGCAAGAGATAAAAATGTCCTAAAACAAAACATGAACTTAAAACAATAAATAATAATACATCGATATTTATCATAACTACCACTCGATAAGCTCGCCCCTGTACCTACATTGAATCACTGCTAAACAAAAGGCTTTTGCATAACATTTTAGTGGCATACTATTGATTATTATTAATTACGTTATTTTTTTTGGGACGCGTTATTTTACTAACATGTTGTATATGTATCTTCGTTCTAAAATCGATACAATCCAAGTTCACAGTGCGACTGTCGCACTCCGCAGTAAATTCATGGCTTTTAATGGAATTTCCGCATCGTAGGGCGTGTGCGGCACGACGCGCTCGCGTAGGGCTGTCGGCCTCGCCACGCTCGGTTTCCGCCGGTCGCCGTCACTGCACCCCAACCCTAATACTAATCCGATTAATTCCCAAACTCAACTCGTCTAAAAGGTACAATTTTTGCCATTGGCATTTCGACGTCCCCTTAACCTAACACCTTGTTCAAAGGGGCTAAGTGGACCTCGCGTTTTTTGTTTTTTAAATGAGCAATGAATATTAATAAACAGAATGGACGTCAGGATGTGCACGTAATTTGGATTGGATTCAAACCATTATCAATCTTCATTTTTTTGGGAAGTTTTTCCCATTTTTTTAATGTGAGACAATCAAGTTAGAGGAGAATAGGTTTCTAAAAGAAAACAATACCAATTTATTGGTTAAGATAGAGTATCTATTTTAACCTTAATCTTTACGTAGTCTAAAACAAAATCGCTACCATTGTTTGTACGCTTAGATATTTTAAACTACGTAATGGATTTTATGCAGTTTTGATAGAGTGATTCAAGAGGAAAGTTTATAAGTAGTATGCGTGGGCGGAACTGCGCGGGTCAGCTAGTTAAATTATATGGCAACATTACCGAAATCGCTTATTTATTTGTTAATTTAGATTTATTGGGCCCGCTATTTTGTCTCTGTCGCGTTTCTCACGAACCCAATGGTTGACTGGTAGAGAATACCTAATGGCATTAAGTCCGCCTTGTGTACCACTTTTGTACATAAAGTTTAAATAAATAAAAATCTTAATAATTCAGGTACCTACTCCTGTTATACGAAAGACCCTAAGAAATAAATTATGTTTATCCTTTCCGGCTAATTCGCCTTGGTTTTTTATATATAAGTTCTAGGATTATATGATTATATGAGGTACAATTTCATATGTTAATGTAGATCAAATGTTTTACAAATTTCGTTGAATGATAGAGTGTCTATTCTAAACAAAGTATAATATCTCAACGGACCCGTTGGTCTAGTGGTTAGACACCCTGGCTGCTAAACGATAGGTCGTGGGTTCGATTCCCACCAAGTGTCTGGGTGTTATTTATCTATTTAAGTATGTATTTACAAAAAATTAATTAAAAGTATTAGTATCAGTTGTCTGGTTTCCATAGTACAGGATCTGACTAGTTTGGGATCGGATGACCGTGTGTGGAAATATCCCAAGATATTATTATTATTAATATTCAGTTCTTGCCTTAATAATATTGAAAAAAAAATGGACCACCAATCTTAAAAAACACTGTAGCACCAATCATAGATTGTAATGATTGGTGCTACAGTGTTTTTTTTAAATTTCATGGCGACATGACTTAAGCGGATAATCATGTTTATAAAATTACGTGTCGAACGTTGATCGCGCTCAAAAACATACAAGATTATGAGGTAGCGGAAAAATTGCTTTGACAAAAAGCTGTTCAATCGACACCAATCAGCTACGTGCTCGGTCGATCGAATCGATTGTATAAACATTGATTCCGAGTTCCCCAATCCGAACATAACACACGGAGATCAAATAAAGATATCCGCATTCAGTATGAATCGGTGCACTACTCTTGGTTTGATTTTAATCAAAAGTTTCGATTGGACTGCCAACCATCCGGTCGAATGCAATCGCGGGGGGTACGTTTGGCCCTCAACGGCTCGCTCTGTGATCGGGCTTTAATGAGTGCACCCGAAATGTGTGCTCAATCTAATGCATATTTGCAGTTCCATAATTGTTGAAAGTTTCAACATTGTATGATGCGCCGTTGGCTCCCGTTCCCGTTTCCTGACATACTTTAACTCGTTATAAGTTCGACTTCAGCACTTCGAGGAGTTGGAGCTCTCGCTGCACACGAATACCTCAGCGAGAAATTCATATTAGTAGTATTATACGTCATAATAATTATAAATCATAGCTATTAAAAGCTCGATTCCGGCTCGTTTTAATTTCCGCGGATAATACCGAGTGTTATCAAAGGACGCTTTAATGAAAATTGAAGGTAAATCTCCACAGTCCCGAAGCCCATATTTAAGTGAAATAAAAATAAATTGCACTCAAAGTGGGATAGCCGCTCAAATTAAGCACCTGAATAAATTGTGTGATAATCCGTAGCAGTCTTTTAATGCTTTGCAGACGACGACAAAGCCGCGCGGAAAAGAATAAACGAATGAGATAATGATTGTTCTCATTTCATTGCTTCTCCTGATCCTAGTAATTGAGGAAATTGGGTCGAAGTGTGATAAGAGTGAGAGTATCGGGTGTTACCGGGTCGATCTCATTAGGGACCTCTTAATCGTATTTAACGCCTTTATCACCTGAGGGTGCGCAATGGGCCGTACCCGGGGAACATAAGGTGCAGAATTTTCGACCTGCGCCACATTTAATGGCCTTGTTCGTACGCTCTTATTTTCCGTAATGCTCAGTTATATTCACGAAATCTATTTACATAATCGTACCCATTCAACTTTTGCCAACAAAGCGACTTAATATGTGTACGGAATTGAAATGAGTCCGTACTGCCCCAGCGTTATGTTTTCACTTAGAATTATTTTCGGTGTGCACGAAAAGTGGAGGATTCACCGCTAGTGGTATTTTAATTTATATTTTTTCTTCTGTTTCACGAGACCGTGGGTAGAGAGTTCATAATGGACGAAACATTAGCTCGGCCCACTTCGAGTGAAAGCTTTCAGGGATTTTCTACTCATCTTCAACATTCCTGTTCAGTTTTACGAAATATAATAATTGTGAGTAAACTCTCAACAAAATTCCAAAACATGATAAAAAAAATGTTTAAAGATCAAAATTAAACAATAAGGCTTTCGATAATAGGTATAACCTCTCCGGAAAGTAGGCAATTCATTTCTCAAAACGGTGAAGGGATCGAGAAGATTTTCTTTAGATATCTATTAAGTACAAATCATCAACCTGGACATTTTTGTAAAAAACAAATGCGAAATGTTACTGCCGCATTCACAAACTTCAGTTAGCGTTAACTCTATTTTTGTTTAATCTGATGATTTTGTCTCTCCAAGTCGTTTCTCGTTCCTACGAATCGATATCTCTACTCACTAAAAGAATATAAACTATTTATTAGCTGTGACGAAATAATCAAATTTTAACAACTCTATTAGTTATCATTAACACTAATTATAAGTGCGGCAGTTAATGAAGCAACTGCAAAACTTCATCATACCGATTTTAATTTAACTAAATGATATTAAAACTATTGGATTAGTATGGATATATTTTATTGGTAGTCCGTCCATCGGGAGAGAAAGCGCCGTAAGAGTGAAAACGACAAAAATGCCACCGGGTCACTTTCCTTCCAGCTGCGCCTATACTGTGCCAGATTGGTTTGCACGAGGAATTCCGCTACTGGATTTAAGTTTACAGTAGGATATTGCATGAATGAAATTGTTTGTAAACATACAATTTCTGTTTACGCAACTCAGTATTTGAGCTAGCATTATCAATTTGGTTTTGTATTCTTTGAATTAAAAAATCTGAATAGTGCATGTAATCTCGCGGTCACAAGTGGTCTCGCGGTCACTTAATAGCTTGCACGAGTCGGTCCAAAATACGTGCGGGCGGGGTAAGCGCACGTAACGTCTTTCAAATGATTTTGATTGAAAACTGGTACACCGTTAGTGTCCGCGATCGTACATATGTTATGTATAATGTAATATTGACTAAGCAATTTTGTGGGATGATGTCTTATTAACACCCACTACGTTGTGTTATTTATGCAAAATATTATATTGGTTCATGGCCGATTTTACAATACAGTAGGTATAAATATGTATATATACATTGTGCATACTTAGCGATTAGAACAAGTATTAATTATAAAATCATAAAAGGCCCGACTGCGAACAAAGGAAATGGACTAAAATTTAATTATACATACTTAATATAAATACACACATATATATATATATATATTTTTTTTTTCAATGCGTCTCGTTACGACCTTTAAATTGAATACCCATATTGGAAGTAAAAAAAATACAAAATGGCGACTGACGGCCACCATATTAACTTTTTTGGAAAAATATATTTATCTCTTTTTTATTGGATCTAATCCCACTACTCATTCTGTGACTTCCATAAGCCAGGATCTAAAGAGGTCACTAGCTGAGGTAACCGGTGAAGGCACCAACGTGTAACCCTCGGCTAGTCCCCACAATTTTTTGGAATCTGCATCAATCTTGTCTGAAAAGAAAAATATACAACAGACAACTTCTCTTTTACAAAATGGGAGAGTAACACTA
Source organism: Furcula furcula (assembly GCA_911728495.1). Classification (NCBI taxonomy): domain Eukaryota; kingdom Metazoa; phylum Arthropoda; class Insecta; order Lepidoptera; family Notodontidae; genus Furcula; species Furcula furcula. Next base: position 11,743,489 of record OU452250.1, read on the forward strand.
AAGAAATGAAGACCGACGACGACGACAATATAAGTATATATCTATCTAAGAAATCAAATGTGACGGAATTTGTATTATTTCTATAGATAACATAATAACAGCATTGCGGTAGAGCTAGACAGTACACGACCGCAACTATGCACCGTGTTTCGACATCGCATTGAAAGTGCAATGCGATGTAGGACACGGCTGCGGTGGGTAGGCCTGCCTACTTACGAGATACCAAGCCGAGATGTAAGGTATTCGCAGGTTATTGAAAGGATTAAGTTATTACCAGAGACAGGTGCAATATAGCGTACTGTGGACAAGGTGAAATTGGTTCTACGGAGTTTGCAACGAATAATTGAAATAGGGGTGAACGGAAAGAGACTTCTTGTATGGTGAAATGATATAGCCATAAAAATTTATGCATCATCATCAGTCGAGACACGTCCACTGCTCACTTATAGGAGATACCACTGGAGAGATCATGATGCGCTAACCCCTCTGCCAAATTTTGTTCATATGTTCAGGTCATTCTTTATTTGTGTGCGTATCTTTTTGAATGTGTTGCGAGTTTATTATAGTGTGGGTATGCGTGAAATGTGTTTACTTCGCCTCCCGCACCCCGCAAAAGTGCCACGAAAAATTTGTTCGGGGAATCGACGCGATACTAACTCCATTCTAATTACTCTGAGACTGCTCAACAAAAGCCTCCCCCTTAGAAGGAAAGGGTTGCCATAATCCCCACGCCTGGCAGGAATGTCCACAGCTGAACAAAGGAGGGTAAAGGAAGGGGTTGCCATAATCCCCACGCTTGGCAGGCGTCTTGGGGATGGGGGGAAGCTGCTGCCCGTCTTCTTATTTTCCCTCTTACGACACGTACAATCTTTCTGTCACGAAAGAAATAACCCCGTTGTATTCACGGCGACAGGAAATTAGACTTAGGTACTTGCTGATTTTGTGAAGGTGAAAAGAGTCAATGCTACATAGTATATTGTCTGATTGCGATGCTTTTGCAATACGTGTAGGCTGAACCGACTGGGTATAACTTGTCCTACATCAGACTCTGATTATGGATAGCTTTGAGCTGGCGCAATCGAATTCGCCACGTCAGCAACAGAGGCCTGGGTATGCCCAATGGATCCAACTGGGTCGAAGTGTGTTCTGGAGTTTCCGAAGCCCAATTTATGGAATAGAATCGGTGCTACTACTTACTGTATTAAAGTCTAACGACTTTAATAATTGCTTTGGATCGCAGATTGCTTTGGATTGCGGAAGCTATGATCATTCGATCTCCGCCCTGAATTGGTATCTGAGTGCAACTAGCATTAATATAGTTGCGTGCAGTATAAATTAAGTAGTTATACTGCGTTCTTGTAACAAGTTTTCAAATAATTTAAGATAAGAAAATATTTATTAGACTTACAAGTACAGGCTATTAAAGCGCAATAAACCCGGCTGCAAAAATTTCATTTTGTGTTACACAAACATCCTTAATATGTGTGTATTTGATTTGATGTGACTTTTTTATAACCTTCACAATTTTTATCCGATATATTTGTTCCGTAAATTGATATTTAGAAAAAGTTTGATAACTTATGGCCCTATAATTAAGACGAATCTAACGATATGCCCTTAGTCAAAATCAACTACAAGTCGTGCCCTTCGTCGTGCCATAGAAGAACACCTGAAAAACATGACCCACTTTCTAAGGCAGTCGGGTAAAAATAAGCAAGCAACAGCAGATAAGTAATACGAGCTTTCAGACAAAGGAATTACTTATTTAATTTTACGAAAGTAAGTAGGCACATTCATTATTCAATTACATTTGTATAATTGTACAGTGAAAGCAGTTATTTAATTAAACACCCCTACATCTTGCTGCACCCTATTGCTGTGATACTCGTAATTAGATTTTTTTGGGGCAGGCCAAAGTACTTCAATTTCCATCTTCCTTTTCCCATCGTCTTGATCAATTTCAAATTGGGAATTAGTGACTTTTTCGGAGTTATTTTAAAATTGGAAAACGGAAATCAATCAATCAAATCAAGCCGACTGTTTTCCAATTTTAAAATAACTCCAAAAATGTCACTGATTCTCAATTTGAAGTCCCTGCGGACCAGTTACTGATCATTTATTTCTATTGTTAGAAAAACAAAGATTTTTAAATATAAGCGAACTCATAATGGCCGGAGTCATCTTTTCATAAAACAGTGTTAAATAAAGCCTTAGTGTAAAGCGTCGTCGTTGTCTGACGGGTGCTATAATACTGTCTCTCTGCCTCCCTGTTCGTAAACACAAGATAACGCGGAAATTTGAACAAGATTAATGTTATCCAGCAGGTATTAATAATATTGAGAGCTTATTGATTTTATTTCGTAACAGTAATATTTTTTTAAGGAAATGTAAGAAATGGTGAATAATTGGAAAAGAACAAACCAAGTGAAGCTTTAGAATACAGTTATTTATTTTTTATACAATGGTGAGGCATTTGTAACGGCCTAATAAAATTATTCGTTTCCTGCATGGATCGATTAATAATTAGTACGTTGTTATGATTCAAAAGCTTTTGTATCGTAACGAACTACATACAGTATTCGTAAAATATAAAAAATAGTTATTTACATACTCGTGATGAAATCTGGTACTGTACTGTACTTTACCTGATTTCATAGTTTAGGTGCGTTGTTATGTACTAGTAATATATCTATATAACATATTATATGTAATATATCTATCCTATATAACATATGCAACGCCGGATGATCGCTAGGGCAGTCGAAATACACGCTGCTCCCAGCACCCTCGCGGTACTCGCGACACAATGGCCCTACCCAGTAAATCCTTTTCTAATTGTTCTGGTATTCAAACATACAAGTTTATACACACATAATTATTGTTCTGTTGCTGGTTATCATAAAACATAATTACAAAGTGTTCACCTACGCGGTACATTATAGTACCATTAATTAGTATTACACACGAATATTATACATCGGTTGATAATTAGCCAGTGTCGGCCGTGTGCGCGAACAAATAGGGAATAGAGTTGAATAGATCAGAAGTCTGGAGTCTACTACCCAATTTAAGGGCACGTTGTTCGCTTATTACTTGCCTTAATGTGACCTTTAACTTTTATGGGGTAAAGTTACGGAATTAGTCTGATGCGGTCCTCGCCGGGGACTAATATACGGCAGGAGTTTTATCAGTTGCCAGTTCCGTTTAAATTCCTACTAATTTTACGTGTTATCCACCCACCTAGATAATTGTGTGGGCGTTTTTTTGTTATACGATAAATTGTCTCTGTAAACAATAATTGGTGGCAGTTTTGGGCAACTTTATATTTTGTTGTAGGAGCAAATTAAAAGAGGGGTTTTAAAAGAGGACACACAATACAATAGTTAATTACAATAGTTGTAGTTCCCACAGTGGAGAAAAAACAATCTCCATCACTGTATACAATATACTATACACTATTTAAAGGTTTTCGCAGACGTAATGACCATTCAACGCATCAGCGTCAGTCCGGCGGCGGCACCGGAAGTATCGTCATAACTTGAGGCGTAAGCGCTGCGTCCATCTAAAAACCACAAGCGCCGGATACGCCCTGTGTAACCGCGTCATTTCTTTTGGGGGCTGTGCCATAGTACAGCCGCGGCAGCGATTCAGTGATCAGCTTACGGGGTATTACATCTTTTTTTGACGCGGGGGGCAACCTTCAAAAGCTCCCCGGGACCTGTGGGGCTCGAGCGGGGTATATGAGATTCTTACCCACTAAAATCCCCGCTGCTGTCGCATCGGCACATGAGAGGGACCTCAGGGCTCTCCGGTGGGATCTGCACCAGGGGCCCCTCAGTTCCTTGCCTTTGAGCACGCCGCCGGGTGGAGCATTGTATCCCCCCGGAACCAGTCACGGTGCTGACGGGGATCGCAACCCCACCGCCGTCCTCCTCGGAGTCGCCGCCGTGCTCAATGGACGTCCTAAGGGCCCCCCGAACGTCCAGCACAGTTAATTTAAGTCTATCAGACTTTCAAGGGAATTACGTTTTATCTGATATTACTTTATTGTACCTATTTTAGATCTTGTATTAATGTTTCTTCTTTATTTATTGCAGGTAAGTGGAGCAATCTAAATTGAGAACAACATTGTACAGTAAGAACGAATAATTATAGTTAATTACAACGAAATATTTTGTAATTCTGAGATTTATCGTGTTTTTACCCAATCGCGGGACCGTACTACGAATTCGCTACGGATCGTTTCCCTTAACAAACTAAAGAAAAATAAACGGTAAGATGATAGCATCCAAATATTTTTTAATTAACAGATAAGTACATCAATGTAGGTAATACTAAAATATTCGAGCGTACCTTAGCAGCAATTAAAAAGATTTTATCGCCACTTACAATGCCGCAAGCTCGCAGAGGCGGTTCAAACTTGGCCTATAAATCTAAACCCCTCCACACTTCATCGAATAATAGAGGAGTAGGGTCCTATACAACAATTACTTGGCCGAATATATTATGGGATGAGCGTGGAGCGTCGCTGGCGGGTTACTCCGTGATATTAACTTATCTCAGGTGCGTGACGTAGTAAATACAGAGGGCCTACTTCACAAGTGTCAACGGAGCTGAATTAATGTAACTGGAAGAGACCTTATCTACGTTTCTATAGCCTCATGTATATTAAGTTAGGGCGCGTGCAGATGGTAGGCAATCGGCGCCGATTCGTCGATCAGTAGTCATTTGTTTTATTGGGATTGATAGTTACTGTTGATCGTAGATGGCCATTGGCCATAACAGCTCTACTAGACAAGAGAAGGCTAAAGCTTATAGCACATCAGTCTAAAGGGCAGGGCAGCGACGAGATCAAGGGCACCTTAGGTAAGCACGACCTCAGCACAGCCTGTCGGTTAAGAGATGACTGATTCTACCACTGGATCGCATCGCATCCCCACTCAGATGATCCGGAAAGAAATTTAGTCGGAAGATGCTCGTCGTTTAGGTCACATGCATACGATATTCAGCTTCGTCGCCGAAATCGGGGTCTATTTGCCCGAATGCCCCAGGCTGAGGGTTATGTTTTGCGAAAGTATGTATGTATGTAAGTAAGTATGTATGTATGTATGTATGTCTATTTCTTTGGCAAGGCCTACAGCCTAAACGTCGTGATGGACAGTAACTTATAATATGTCGTTACTTTCGTCTTACTCGTAGTTGTGGAAGTGACGTAGGCTATATACAGTCCTTTGCAAAAAAAAAACGGGCACCTTACAGTCATTGGCTTTTCTATGGATAATATTAATATTTTTAGTATTTCATTAGCTTAGATGACTAGAAATTTCTTATTATCAATAAGAATATAGGTTTTAACACTTAAATCCTGGAATCTGTGTTTCAGTCAATGAAAACAAAGAGCCGTGTTAAAATGATTTTTTTTTGGGTATAGTGGTAATTACGGCATGTAATCTTCTTGGCATGCTTTCCACTAGACTTTTGATGGTGTCCTGTGAAATGTGTTCCCACTCAGCCGAGATCACACGTTTCAGCACCCTGATGTTTTGTGGAGGTGGTTGGACAGATCGTACTCGCCTTTTTAGGAGGTCCAAGACATGCTCAATGGGGTTAAGGTCGGGACTCCGCGCTGGCCAATCCAAACGACGAATACCGACCTTTTGCATATAAGCATCTACAGCACCAGAACGGTGGGCCCTAGCATTATCGTCCATGTAAATGGCATCATCTCCAATTACAGCCAGTGCGCGTTGTGCATGTTGACAAATGATTTCTGTTATGTACCTTTGCGCATTTAGTGAGCCATTTTCAATGAATATTATCTCAGTACGATAGCTAGAACTTACGCCCGCCCAAAACATAACGGATCCCCCACCATAAGGTGTGATTTCTTCAAAACACACGTCGACATAGCGTCCTCCTGGTCTTCGTAACACTCGCCGACGTTGGTCCTCACCATGCAGATGAATTCGAGCCTCATCCGAGAAAAGTACGTTACTCCAGTTACGTAGTGTCCAAGATAGGCAATTTCTAGCGAACCCCAATCGAGCAATGCGGTGCTCACGGAGTAACTTAGCGGCTCGCGCTGGTCGTCGACTGCGTATATCAGCTGCTAAAAGCCTCCTCCTCACAATCCATAGGCTAACTTGCGTTCCTCGCACCTCTTCAAGGTTTCTTTTGAGGTCTATGTAACTGCATTTGCGGTTCCGCAGCGCCCGAGTCAAGCGGTCGTCTCGTGGTTGTGTGCAACGTTTTCTCCCAGAACCTTGCCTTCTCTGAACGGAACCTGTCTCTTGGTATCGAGTCCAGGTTCTTTGGACGGTTGAACGACTCACGTTTAACCGCTGTGAGACGTAACACTGGCTACACCCCTCTTCCAGCAGCGCTATAATTTTACTAGCTCTTATTGCTTTTTCTGCCATAGCAATAGACACAAAGATATTTGTTTGTTTGTCACAAAAAGGCAGGATTATGCGCCAAACATAAATTATTCTACTAAAAAAAACAAGAAGTTCATTTTAGTTACCTTATAACCTTTTACCCGAAAACCCGCGAAAAGTAAGTAAAAATTCACAAACTGAAAAAGGGATTATTATTTTTAAAAACAAAGGTTTCGAATTTGGAATGAACTTTTTTTCATACGCAGACTGTTTATTATGTGCCAGTAACTTAGTTTGGCTATTAAAACCTCCTTAGAACTAAATTATTACCAATAATCAAATCAAAACCGCCCGTTTTTTTTGCAAAGGAGTGTATTAAAATATTGAAGAAGTAATTGTTGAAGTAGGTTATTTCTATACTAAGGGCCGATTCAACGGATATGGATTAAGCGACGATATGCGCAGAGAATTTGTAATCGGATCCGAACTAAAAGAATCGGTCCCCTGAACTTGATATTTTGTACACTATTCACTATCAGCCTCTAGTAGCAGTATCGACACTGGTGTGTGCTGGAGGTCTGTGATGAATACTGTCTTTCAATCTGTATACACCCTTACAATACGTAAAGCGGATATCCAATAAAGACTAAAATTCTAGCTAAGAGCAGGAATATATTAATTATAACATAGAATGTAGCTATCTTGTCAAGATTGTACGTATCATAATATTATAATGTTTGCGTGTTGATAATGTTGTAAATTATTTTAAATAGTTAACTATTCGTTACGGCCATTGTGTGTTTTATGCCTTTATAAAAACCGAGTGAGTTAATTAAAAGTAAATAACTTTCCAAATGGATTCCATAGCCTACTTTTATTTAGAAAACAAATTACGGTGTGACCCGAACGTTTCTCTGTACATTTTTCCTTATCTAAATTACTTCTGTAATGTACAGATATATTGGCACTCGCTTTGAGAAACTTTCAGGAATACGAAACGTGTCGAAATATTTTACGAATTCCTGGTTCGTCTTCATACTGTAAGTACTTACGTATTGCCCTCTAACCTTGCTACTGTATCTTCAAAGACCAAATTTAATTAATTTTAAGGGTGCTATTAAGACCCTATTACTAAGCCTCTGCTGTCCGTCTGTCTGTCAGCGGGCTGTATCTCATGAACCGTAATAAGTAGAGAGTTGAGATTTTTTACAGAGTTTCTATTTCTATTGTCACTACATATAACAACAAATACTAATTTTATTAATACCAAGTAAAAATGATTTATGAAATAAAAATAATGGTACGGAACTCTTTCTGTGCGGATCCGACTTGCACTTACAGGTTTTTTCCTAATTTCAAGGCAGATTAGTTGATCTCAGTTGTCATGTTAGCTGATACGTTACTCCATGCACCAATTTGCACTATGGAAGATAATGTGTAAGTAGGTAAGTATACTTGATGCACGGTATTTTCTGTAAAGAACTATTCTGGTAGGAACCACCACCGCAGTGTCAAATATTTTGCTGCCAATATATAATTTTGTCGATTTCGGTAACTATCAAAACCCGTACTAGGTCTCCAGTTTGCCTGACATTTAAGGCGTTTTACAGCATTATGTTGCTTGATTTGAAAGAACAGATTATTCGATAGTTTTTCTCCATCTTTTTTTTGTATTTACTAATTTGCTATTATACTTTTTTATCGTGTGCCACTTAAATTACACTTATAGATAATTTAGGTAAATATGGTCTTGTAGATGTAACGTTTATCGTCTGATGTAGGGAATATAATGTTATCTTTACGCGCACTCCATATCTGTGAAGTATGATGTTCCTTAACGGCCTATGAAGTGGGGCAAATTATTGCGAATGTGCGCGATAACACCATGCTCCCTACCATTGTGCTCGATATGTCTGCTCGCGCGATCTCGTATAAACTTATCTAATTAAATCAAAATACTTGGTACTAATCTATACATATAAAATCACTTGTCCTGACTGACTGACTGACTGACTGACTGATTCATCAACGCACAGGCCAAACCGCTGGACCTAGAAAGCTGAAATTTGGACAGTAGGTTCTTCTTATTCCTAAGCATCCACTAAGAAAGGGTTTTTGAAAATTCCACTCGTAAAGGGGTTAAATGGGGTAGGAATTTGCTAGTATAAAATATGCACATACTCATATTTGTTTTTCTATATTTTTATTCCGTCATAATTTTAATTATTTAATGTTTTCAAATATTTTTTGTTACATAAAGCTCTAAATTGACATTGCATGTCTCTACCTATGACATTGTGTGCGTCGCAGGCAACCTGTGGATGCAAATGGCTAACTGTAGTTCGCTGTAGCGGTCTAAGGGGGAGACCTTTGTTTAGCAGTCGACGTCATCCGGCTGACGATAATGTTAAAAGCTCTAAATTAAGAAAATAGGTTCCAGTAGTTGTTATAATTTAATCTTACAAGCTGCGGTACATTATTATTTCAATTAGAATCGTGAACAAACACGTAATCCACTTTCACCGACACCATTAGGCTGCTTTCCACCTGCAAGAAAACTTCTACAGGAAGCTTGTAGTTATAAACGGTATCGCAAGAATTCAAAATTTCCGCAAGTGTTCTTGCAGGTGGAAAAGGTGTCTTACCTACAGCACGCACAGATCTGTACATGTTTTTCGATAATGTTGTCTTTTATTTACGCGAATTTTACATCTTCGACTACATCGCTGCTTTTCATCAGATGGGGATATCATAGAATAACTGATACAAATTAACAAAATGCGTTGAAGAGTTATTAATTTTCGGTACTTAGAGTGGCTCTTGACCTTTTGGCGCTGATTTTATTGCAAGTCTTAATAAAACTAATCTAAAATACAATTTATGTACCTTTTGTATCCATACTTTTTCTACGTACAGTTGGCATAGGTACTCTTCTATTTTTTAGACTCTTCTTTCTTTAAGCAGAATGCTACCCGTTTGACGGCTGAAGTCAGTTTCAATTTTCCTAAGTTCATGCGCCGACTTCCGTACAAGAACTTTCTAAACATGACTGACGCAAAAATACCTTCTACACATACTGGTACATATCCTTAAAGAGAAATTAATATGTAATCTCAGATTAACTTGCGCTTCGACTTAATGATTTAGGGGCCATTCTGAGGCACGATTGATCTCGGGCTCGGTGACACTTAATCCTTCATATGAGCCCGAGCCGGTTGATGGCCAAGTCTATTACGCGATGTGGGTCGTAGCTAGTGTTGCCAGGTCGTTTCTATCAAAATTAAGGAGAGAGTTCAAAAGTGTTGTACATTTAAGCTTACAAAACAATTTATTACAATTGATTGGACGTACTGGTAGAAATTCTGTAAAATACGCCACATTTTTTCCCAATATAAGACTTAACCACAATTCTAAATAGAATCAACATAGATGGAAGAGCATTAGTTTATTAAGACAACAGAAGAATAGGGACTCTTTGTTAGTTGCAAAAGATACGAACCACAGTCTCAATAGATAGATATACACTTTATTGTACACACAAACTTACACATAAAATAAAGCACATAAAAAACACTTAAAAATGAAATATGTACAAAGGGCGGCCTTCGCTATTCGTAATTTCTTCCAGGCAACCTTGGGATGGAAAAAGAGAGAATGAAACATAAATGTTAAATACGTCCACTGCTGAACAAAGGCTTCTAGGGCGAGGTTGCTATAATCCCAACACTTGGCAGGCGACTTGAGGATTGCAGTATAGTATAGGTGCCAGATAATCCAATAGGAAAAAAGCCTCTTACGGCACCCAACGGCAGGAGATGAGTGGATGCTATTCGTACCCAGTCACTTCACGGGCAAGCCACCCCTAGCCCTATTTGGAATTGCTGTGCTGATTCCAAATATAGTACTCTGGCATAAAACTTACTCCATAAACACAACGAAACTAGAAGATGTCGTTATTTGGTTGCAATCATATGTAATTAGACTTAAGTCCCCAAATAGGCTACTCCAAGTTTGAGCGAGAGTTTCTGTTGTCCATCTCTCTCTAGTTGGTAGTAATAAGTGCTTAGTATTCTGGCTTGGCTCATGGGAATGAAATCGGGACATTTACATATACAAAACATCGGTCCAAGTCCGAAGACCGGTAATCATCGGAATATCCAGCAGAAATCCGGACGTATGGCGACGCTAGTCGTAACCCCTAACAGTTGCTTCAGAGCTTACGTTTTAGTAATCCGCTTGTCAACTGAGGCTTGGCCTACCGACATGCCGATATTGAAGAAACTTTGAAAATAACCCTGTTATATAGGAGTTTGGTTTGGTTTATTACGTACTTTTCATATCTCATGTATTCGTTGGTTGAACTAACATTAGTATAATTATCTTTAGAAACTAACCACAGACTGCTTCAGATTATGCTTTTTCAACTAAAAATATGCATGGTGTTGATCAAAGCTACGTTGCTGTTACCGCTTATTGGGATGACCATGAAAAGCTGAAATATCTTTGAAGTGTTACTTTAACATCAGATTTATGCATCGCACGCTCAATTATTGTTCAAAAGATTGGAAAATCTACATATTATAAAACAAAGTCCTCCGCCGCGTCTGTCTGTCCCTATGTATGCTTAGATCTTTAAAACTACGCAACGGATTTTGATGCGGTTTTTCTTAATAGATAGAGTGATTCAAGAGGAAGGTTTATATACATGCATAATATAGTAGAGAAATACTGATAATTTTATTGGTTTCTAATGTGATGACGTAAATAAACACATTTTTTTGCGCTTACATTGCAAACGCTGGCTGATCCCTACGAGATAGATCAAAATAAAGTACTCCAGTATTGTACACCTTAACAAGGTCTACAAAAAAGTCCGAGTTGCTATATGTTTATCTCTTAGGGACAACCCACAATAACCATTTTTTATCCTTTACTTTTTATGAGAAATAATTAACTATTAATAAATTGTAATTAGCATGAATTTGTCCCTTCTTCAATATAACGTAAACTTCACTAATATTTACACCACTGACATAAAAGTTGTGAACGTTGTTCATACCGCTAGGTTAAGGTTAAGCGACATAAGGCAAGTTCATTAAATAGATGGGTGAACCGATTTGTATAAAATTTTGAGTGCATATCAGGTAGGTCTGAGAATAGGTCGCAAAGTATATTTCATGCCGCTAGGTTAAGCAACGTTAGGCAAGGTCATTACATATATAGGAAGGCAATAGAGCGGCCGCTGACGGGACCCGGACGAATGCCAAGTACGTTCCCGGGGCCCGTCGACACAGCGGGTTGAGGACACCGTGGGGTTTTAGTCGGTAGCTGACACTCTGTGAGTAGTCCGACATAACCCGCACCGCTACCCCCGTGGCGGTGCGGGTATTCGTAATAGATTTCCCCACGTTAAAAAAAAAATAGATCATTACATTGATGTGTGACGGCGACTCCGAAGAGGACGGTGACGGGGTTGCGAGCCCCGTCCCCATGATCATGGTGCCAGGTTTCCGGGGGTTATAATGCTCAATGAGGGGTATTTGGTGCAGATCCCAGGTGGCGATGAGGGGTTTAAGTGGGTAAGAATCCCAGATACCATGATTGACGAGGATATATAGAACGGGAGGAGGGTGCAAGAGAGGAGAGAGAGGGAGAGGGGATTCGAGGAGGGGGTGATGTGGTGAGGGATAGGGGAGCAATGGTGGAGTAAGGGGGAGCAAGGTGGGAGAAGAGAGAGGGGGAGGGGGTTCAGAGAGGGGACAAAACGGGGCGAGGAAGAAGGGGAGTGTGTCGGGGACCGAAGCGGGAGGGGGAAAGAGAGAGGCGAGAGAGACCTTAGAATTAGATTTTTCTTATAAGAGAGAGAGATGAAGAGAGAAATAAATCAAGGGAGGAGGGAGAAAAGGGGAGCAAAATGTAATAAAAGTGCTGGCGGAGCTGCGCGGGTCAGCTAGTATTTAATTAAAGACTTTGGCAGTTAGTATTGCTTGGCTTTAGTGTATCGGAAGATTGACCAACTTTCAGACTTCCGAAATGTCTAAAATCTGTTAATTCATCGTTTCTTTGAGTACAATTGATCAGCGACTCAATATCACTATTTTTTTTACCCTCTTTAATATTGCTACAGCATAATGTGAGAATCGATTTCAGTTTCAGAATTCTCAATCCAACCTTAGTTGATCCTGATATTGCAGTCTTTGGTGGATCCGTTCGAATTATACTAAGCGACAGTTTATCTAAAAATGTAATCTTCTTAAAAAATGCAAATGTCTTACGCGACATATTTATGTAGCTTATAAGCTGAGTGGTTCTTTGGGCCGCTGCCGCAATCAACTAAATAATCCCTATCTGTTCACACAGCTTCCTTTCTCTCGTGCGTGCCTTTATTTAAAACATTATCTGCTTGACGTCGGCGTGGAAAAATTAGACCAATTTAAGCGAGAGGCTGGTTACAGCGTTTATTTATGTTGGAATATTTATACTTGAATAAATGAATTTTAATAGCAATAGGGAAGTATTTAAAGGGGTTTGTTGTTGTCTCGCTTCTATATTCGAGTTGATTATTGAGCTAAATAAACATACATTTTCCTTGGAATTATAGTAGACTTCCTAGTACATATGGAAATTATTTCACCTTCGTTTTGAAAAGTAAATAATTACTTTTCTAATAATCGTTAACTTAAAAGCTTTAATTAAGTTTCTTTAAACTTACTTCAGTCATCATCAAAACCAAAAAAATATACTAAATCAAATAAAGTAAATAAAATCTTTTAAAAAAAAAATTGAACCGACTTCAATATCACTGAAAAGTATAAAATAATTTAAATATTATTGAAGTTGGTGTTAGCGTACCTGCTGTGTATATTTGGCACCAACTTCAATAATATTTAAATTATTTTATACTTTTCAGTGATATTGAAGTCGGTTCAATTTTTTTTTTAAATGATTTCTCGAATAAAAAAAAAAAAATCGAAATCGGTTCATAATTGTCAGTGCAATGTAATGGAGAATATCAGTTTTATGGTTTTTACCAGATAAATTGCTCCACATCGTTCATGGTCCTCCAGGAAGTTCTTATCCGGTTGTAATAAAATTCATACAGATTCAATACAGTGGTTTCTTCTTTCGAATAAAAAAAGAATCATTGAAATTGGTAAATATTTGCCAGAGTTATGACCATTTTTGTCCTTAAAAGCGACTAAAACGTCATCTATATAGGCTTTCTTGCAGCTCTCAGTGCGCAGTCACCATTCTTGTTTTTAACCGACTTCAAAAAAGGAGGAGGTTCTCAATTCGTCTGTATATTTTTTTTTTTTTTTTTTTATGTATGTTCGCGCATAACTCTGGCAATTATTAACCGATTTGAAAAAATCTTTCTTCCATCCATTCTTCAATCCATTGATTGGGACCCATAAAAAAAATTATTGCTTAATAATAAGTAGTTCCTAAAAAAACAAGAATGGTGACTGCGCACTGAGAGTTGCAAGAAAGCCTATATAGATGACGTTTTAGTCGCTCGGACTCACTCGGTCGGACAAAAATGGTCATAACTCTGGCAAATATTTACCAATTTCAATGATTCTTTTTTTATTCGAAAGAAGAAACCACTGTATTGAATCTGTATGAATTTTATTACAACCGGATAAGAACTTCCTGGAGGACCATGAACGATGTGGAGGAATTTATCTGGTAAAAACCATAAAACTGATGTTCTCCATTACATTGCTCTGACAATTATGAACCGATTTCGATGATTCTTTTTTTATTCGAGAGAGTAAACTACTATGATGTTTCTATGCAAATTTCATTACGACCGGATATTATTTTCTGAAGAAACATGAATTATGTAAAACTATGTAGACGATAATGTGATCATAACCTACCTAGATAATTTTACGGTTTTCGATGGTTCAATCTTTATATATGAAAATATCACTAAAAAGTTTAAAATAAAATCTTTTTAAAAAAAAATTGAACCGACTTCAATATCACTGAAAAGTATAAAATAATTTAAATATTATTGAAGTTGGTGCCAAATATACACAGCAGGTACGCTAACAGCAACTTCAATAATATTTAAATTATTTTATACTTTTCAGTGATATTGAAGTCGGTTCAATTTTTTTTTTAAAATATTTTATTTCAGGAACTACTTATTACTAAGCAATAATTTTTTTATGGGACCCAATTAACGGATTAAAGAATGGATGGAAGAAAGATTTTTTCAAGTCGGTTCATAATTGCCAGTTATGCGCGAACATACATAGAAAAAAAAAATATATATATACAGACGAATTGAGAACCTCCTCCTTTTTTGAAGTCGGTTAAAAATACTTTTGTCTTTTGAGAGCAAAATAATAAGAATAATAAAATACGTTTAGACAAAATCTTGTTTACATAGAAATTGTTGCCGTCCTCCAGCTATCTGTAAGTAGGTAAGGAAGTACTTAAGGCTGATAGCAGAAAATTCAAGGGGCAAGTTTCTTATCACGATCGGACCAAGCAGAGGTAATATGATTTATTTCATCTTGATAAGTGTTACTTTAGAATATTTTTGCAGTAAGATGGCGAGACGTATACCTGTCATTGATACAATATTAGTCGATCATGATCAAATCTCAAATATTTTTTAACAAGACATATTTTCGTTAAGATCTTGTATTCTTCTTGTTGATTGAGCATCCAAGTCTGTCCCTAAAAATATAATTAGACCGGAGAAAACTGATATCTTTATCATTATTTTTTGATTGTAACTAATGAGTAATAAAAAAGGTAAGATACAAAAGAGATTTGTTTTTTACTAATTTTTGGCTCTCATTCTTCGTCTTCTTTTACTGTCGATATGAATATTACTAGGTATAGAGTTATTATTATCATCTTGGTCATCATTAAGATTTTTAAGGACTGCGGGCCCTTAAAAAATATATTTTTAAGTCGTTTGAGAAGCCTCTTTTACAAATTGATTTTAGTTTCAGTATTCTCGGTCCAGCCTGAGTTAATAATTTAGATAGATTTACGTAGAGACTATAATAATAATAAGTACTTTATTTCCATATTTTGTTAGTAACATAAATCTTACATTCTACTGTTAGTAAGTACATTGACACATCACAAACAAAACAAAAAAGAAATAAAAACAAAAGAAAGGACAAATAACAAATACAACAATAACACATTTTTCACTACAATTAAGAACCTTGACAATAACCGATTGACAATACCTAATTACACACAACACAATATTAGCTTATTTTCTATACGAGTACTTTACGTTTGGCGAAACATGTGTTAGGGTCCAGTGCCTTAAGAAAGGTCCATCCATCCTCTCTGCGATTATATTCAGTAGGCTGTTGTTGCTACAGTGAACTCTCCGCATTAGGGACGCGACTCGTATACGCATTATAGCGTGAAAGTCGTTTACGCGCTCCTCCGCAAACACCCCGGACGCACTACAATATCGCGGCAGCCCCAACAGTGCCCTGAACGCGTTGTTATATTGGACTCGTAAGGCGCTGTAAGCCTTTTGCGTATAGTCGATCCATAAGCTGCAAGTGTAAAATGTCTGGCAGTATGCCCTGAAAAGTGTTATTTTAACCTGTCTAGTGCACTTAGCAAATCTACGGATCAACATATTACTTCTTATTGCCAGCGCCCTACGCTCCCGTTCAACATCTAAGTTATCGGACTGAGATGCGGTGACCCAGTGCCCCAGGTACTTACATTCTGTTACTTGTTTTAGAGGAGTGCCTCCAAGAGTGACCGGGGGATACCATGGGTATATTTGTTGCCAGCCCTGAACATTAGAAACTCACTCTTCTTCGCATTGTACCTGAGGCCATGAGCCTCCACATACCGTTCACATATTCTACGCAGTTTCCTCCTAGCACTAATTGAGGGGCCCAGGAGAACCATGTCATCAGCGTAGCTATGTTATTAAAAAATTTCCCATCTACTGAACAGCCAACCATGGCTCTGCTGAGCTCCCCAATCAGCCGATTTACGTACAGGTTGAATAGGCGAGGCGATGATAACCCCCCCTGTCTCACTCCACATTCCAGCCTGTACGAATCGGAGAGTGTGCCTGCCCATCTGACCACATTGTTTTGATGTCCATACCAGTATCTGAGCAATTCAATCAGATCACTAGGCACAGTTGTCTCCTGGTATAGCTTCTGCCACAACGTATCATATGACACCAGGTCATAGGCTTTAGACAGGTCAAGAAAACATGCGTACACGGGTGTTTTCCTGTCTGTACGACTATAAACAGTATCTGGCTTGTAGAAAACTTTCTCTCATCTTTGTTTCTGACTAACATTTGTTTTACTTTGGAGCCGTGGACACAGGTGTGAATGGTAATATTACAGATGTTAGCTATTTGTAACACAAGTTTATCTTGTAATCGAGTTTATTTGGTCCCTGCTCTAGTAGGTAAGTGCCTTGCTTCATTAGCCGCTCGAAAATCCAAAGACTTATAGCTATTAAACAACATGACGTGCAAACATATTGAAATGTTTTTCATTCTTTGCCAATATGTTCTGCAGTATTTAGAGCGTAAATATAAAGATAACCTATTATTCTTGCTTAAAGGTTTTACAGCTTCCTATATTATGTTTAGATATATATCCCATAAATCTGTTCAAGCTACAATATATCTGAATCGTGGAATAGACATGTATATGCACCTACTATCTTTTTTGTAATTTCTCTAAAGTAGACTTTCTCTAAAATGGACAATAGGTTTTGCCACTATTTGAAATGATTAATAAATAATATTAATACCAGCCCTGGTTTTTCTCCCACTGCTGGGCATGGGCCTCCCTTCAAGATGAACTACTTATTAATATGTATGTATTTATTTTTATTATATATCTGTGTATGTAAGCTGTAACAGCTCAGTGGGCGAGCGCTTGCCTTGGAAACAAGGTTCGAACCCCGGCTCGCACCTCTGATTTCTTCAATGAATCATGTGCGAATCGTCTTTGTGCGATTGTTACTAGCTTTCGGTGAAGGAAAACATCGTGTTGAAACCTGCATGTCTGAGAAAGCCGAACTAGCTCTCGAATGACGTGTGATGTCCGCCAACCCGCACTTGGCCAGCGTGGTGGACTATGGCCTAAGCCCCCTCATCTTGAGGGGAGGCCCGTGCCCAGCAGTGGGACATAAACTAGGGCTGGTATTATTATTATTATCTGTATATGTATTTTATTTAGATAATGTATTTAAACTAATTATTTTGTTAGATATTTATATTTCTTATACACTCTACGTCCCATTTCTTTCTTCCAACTTTCCACTCGCAGGCCTGCTGGAAGAAATTTCTTGAGAACAAAGCTGTGCCTTTATACTATTCTTTCCTATATATCCGTTTTCCTTTAATGTTATTGTGTGTACAAAAATCTATACTTATAATAAAACTGTAACAGGTCCAATTCTGTACATTGAAGATATTTTGAAAATTATATTTGGAGGGCATTCTATAACCGATACTGAGGCCGAAAATGTAATTTTTTTAATTTTTGTCTGTCTGTCTGTCTGTCTGTCTGTCTGTCTGTCTGTCTGTCTGTCTGTATCACGGCTGAGCATCACGCCGAAACTACTGAATGGATTCAAATGAAACTTGGCATGATTTGAGATCTTACTACGAGGTAGGACATAGGATACTTTTTATCCCGTAATCTAGCACGGTTCTTTTGGGAGAGGGGATTAAAGTCAACATGGGTACTTGGTTATACGCTTGGTCCGATTTTATCAATTTTTCTTTATAATATAATAAATATTAGTAAAGGAACACTCATAGAGAGTTGTTATCAAGGTTTTGTAATCGATCGGGTTAAGCAACGTTAGGTAAGGTCATTAAATAGATGGGTGACCGTTTAACGCCATTTGAACTAAACGGGTTCGTGCTTCGGATAGCAAGTAAAAAATGGGTCCCAGTTTTTAACCGACTATAAAAAAGAAGGTTATGTATTCGATGCATATGTCTGTTATTAAAAGTTTAGTTAACGTAAAAATAGCGCAGGCGGAGCTGCGTGGGTCAGCTAGTTATAAAATAAATGAATAAAATGAATGGGCTTAGGCCATAGTCCACCACACTGGCCAAGTGCGGGTTGCGAAATTATTAGTATAGTTCACCTACTAGCAATGTGTATTTCAAAATCGGTTAGCTCTCAATTACATTTCTGTATAGAGATAGAATACAGCCAAGTGAAATCGCTAGTTAGTGACATGTGTGCTCCTAAGTGCCCAGCCATTCTTTGCACCGCGAACAATGGGTACTTACATTTGCAACTAGAACCTGCCATCAACCACACTTAAGTTAACTAGTGTTGTTCTATGAATCCTTTTAAGATGTATGTGGCTTAGGAAATTGATCTAAGCTGAATGAAGAATGGTGTTATGTAAATTGTAAATCGCAATGTTTAGTGCAAGTGTACCAGAATAAAAACATTCTCGTACACTTGCACTAGATTTATGTATTTTACTGCATTATAAGAGACATATAATGATTTCTGATATTTACGCGAATATTACATATTGAAATAAAACTATTTCTATCGGATTAAATCCTCGCAAAAGAACAGCGTTTCCTGCCAAGGATGAACCGTGAGGCTATTAAAATTAAAAAAAAACACCCAAATTTTAATGGAGAAGATGGCTGGGTGCTACCACCAGCTTGGGATCCCGTGATAAATATAATCAAATCCAAAGACAAGCAGTCCACTGCTAGACCTCAAGATACTGTTAGCTCTTTCCGCGTAGATCGGACTATCAATAATAAGTAGAAGACCTGAGGATACCCTAAGACAACTATGACGTATGGACAGCTACCACCTCAGTCCACCGAATGCTATAAAGTATTCGAAACGTCGGGTAATTAAAACAAAAAATAAACCGCGATATAATCCGTAAAAATAGTTTTATTTCAATAAGAAACATATTATATTACAAGTATATCAATAGTTGATTGATAGGGGCGTGTACTTCTATACATAATTGGCTGGCTTTTAAGTTATCAATCTATCATTCTAAGCAAAAAAGTGAGCGGTACGCGGGTAGTTATGTGCTTACATGCATGTTAACACATAGCAAAGACTCAAGGTAACAATGTATATTTATTATAAGCAACATTACCAGATTCCACAACGCGCTATTGCTATTTTAGCCGCTATTAAGAAATGATTACAGTGAAGTGAACTTTGTTTATCAAAGCCTCGTGTTCCGTATTCACAGCAGCGCCGGGGATCCTAAACAAGGGGCTTGCGCAAACAAAGGCTCATTGGTGGCGTTGTTACATTTGCAACCAGACAACACCGACTTAATGGTGACATTCTAGGAAACGTTAATTAAACCAACAAAGATTCACCGAATGGGACATTTGAGCCGCACCAGATACTGTTCAACAATTATGATACACGGGGTGAATTTTATTATGCAAACAAAACGTATTTGTTTGGTATTTAATATGTATGTGTGTTTTTTTAGTATTCTGTAACTGGTATGTTTAAAAAATGATTTCATATTTTGGTTTCTGGGCCGAATTTTGACTGTTGAGTAAGGTAAATTGCTACAATACTTTTGTAAGCTTAGTTTTAAACTGATATATACAAACTAATATTTTGTTGTATACAAAATCTAGGGCAATGTCATAAACATTTAGGTTTTTATGTTAACTGTAATAATTCTAAATGATTCTCATGAAAAGGTGACAATGTCGCCATTTTTATAACTGTGAGAGTTTTGTAAGAGTCCGCATTATTTAAGTCAGCTTATAAATTTGACTTTGTAAGCCTTGACAGGCTCATTAAAAGTTACTGGAATGCTACGTTTGTATATTTTCTGGGAAAAAATATGTCCTAGAAATATGTGTATTACTTAAAATATTAGGTAATACTTCTATTACGCTGCTGTTAGTATGGAACAAACTAGAAATAAAAAAGTAATAATAATTATTTTTTCCTCAAGACATCTTTTAGTTCAATTATAATTGTCCCAAAAGATGTCTTGCGTAAATCAATACATAACCGTGGCAGTTCTATTGTGTCATAATTGCGGATTACGAAGATGGAAAAAATAAACAAAGCGTGGCGAATAAAATGGCATTTGGCACAGTACACTTGGAAATCCGTAGCGAACTGAATGGACGATGAATCGACGATAATTCGACCTACTTACATAATAATTTAACTTCTCGTCTGGCATGACTATTTTTTTATATAGTATTTATTAATGTTTCCTTTTTGAATTCCGTACCTAAAAGGTAAGAAAGGAACTTTTATGGTGCGACCTTTGTCTGTCTGCTATCGATCTGAAATATAGAATAGTTTTAAATATTGATAACCCAACCTCATTGCAAATGAAACAAATATGTTTTTTCTTTACAATATGGCCTGAAAGGAAGGGTCCAAAGCGCAACGCTATTGAAAAGCAGTCGTTTGTCTCTGCAGTCTTCTGGTAGGGACTTCGGGCTAATCACATTTATTGATCGGGTACCTTTCGCTGTTCTCTCGTATCTATCGTATTTTTCATGTTTGATCTTTTTTTTTAATATTTTCAACGTCTTTGTTTGTCTTGTGCTGTCACAGTATAACAGATACTCAATTTAAAAGAATTTTGTTGCAAATTCATATGTAGACTGCTTTAATTAATAATTATGGTGAGTAAAATTGGAATCCTTTACTGCTGAATACTCGTATTAAAAATTACGAATTACGTAAGATACCAGAAGTCGATTGATGCATATCGAAAGGTTTTTTAATAAGTACATATTATCATTATCGGCCGAATCTCTAGTCTTTAGATAGTATAAAATAAATAAAATCTGCATGTAATGTCATGTAACGGGTGGTTTAGAGTAGGGTAGAGAGAACCCGGAGACCGCTACTAAGATAGGTAAGTAACTAAGGGGGAAGTAGCAATAAAGAATGAGAACTCAGGACTTACAATATAACTATAATTACAGATAAAAACGTTACAGTTCTTTACCGACAGTTACGTAGTTCGTTTCACCAGGTCGGGAACGCGGACACTTATTAGCGTAAGATCACGTAACTTGCTTGCAAAGATTCCTGGGCGCAGGGAAGCCTGGCGGCGTGCCAGATGGCACAACCGCAGCCAGGCCGTTGGACGCCGGCAGGTTTAGCACCGGCCACGACACCAACCAGCAGGCTGGCCGATGAAAAAGGGGTACGGGCGTCAGCACGCCACAGCAGCAGCACCCGTAGATATGTGGCCTCTGGCGTAGATAATGGGCGATTCCGGCTCAAGACCTGGTTAAGCTCGGCCTCCGGTCTTGCGACTCTAGGCTGTAGACCTTAGGCTTTCACTCGTCTCCAGGCTCCAGACCAAGCCTTCCGATCCAAGACTTCAGACCTCCATTTTCAGACTGCGTTTCCAGACTGACGTTTAATTTTCCTCTCTGCACTTGACAGCTCCTTGTCTAAAAAAAGATGAGGTATGACAATGTAGGTTGATATATTATGAATGAAATGAGGTGATACACTACATTACCCCAAAAACCCAGAAAAAAATTTTTACATATGAAAAATTTTGAGGTTTGTAATATCCTTGGCCCTTACATACATCAACTTTCAAAGTTCCACATACACTAGCACTTCCAGAGGGAGGGGATATGGTTCACGGCTATATAAGTCCTATGACGCATACTCCACAAGGTATATTACTGGACCACGTCCTCAATGACCTAAGGCTTGTTTAGAGTGTAGTCAGCCGCACTATGCGATTAAGACCCTGTAAACAAGAACAATTATATACAATAGACTCATATGGCTTATTTAACGAGTTTGAGTACCGCTCGATTAGATTGTCTGAAAAGACTTCAGAATACAGACCTATCAGACACCATTCTTATTTCTGACTAAGAAGTAAGATAATATAATACACTAACACATATGGCTTATTTACCGAGTTGTGTGCACCGCTCGGTGAAGGGAATGATGATAGGGGGAGTGAATAAAAAAAATAAGCCAAAAGAAGTTAAGAAACAAGGAAATGTCATGTAACGGGTGGTTTAGAGTAGGGTAGAGAGAACCCGGAGACCGCTACTAAGATAGGTAAGTAACTAAGGGGGAAGTAGCAATAAAGAATGAGAACTCAGGACTTACAATATAACTATAATTACAGATAAAAACGTTACAGTTCTTTAACGACAGTTACGTAGTTCGTTTCACCAGGTCGGGAACGCGGACACTTATTAGCGTAAGATCACGTAACTTGCTTGCAAAGATTCCTGGGCGCAGGGAAGCCTGGCGGCGTGCCAGATGGCACAACCGCAGCCAGGCCGTTGGACGCCGGCAGGTTTAGCACCGGCCACGACACTCAACCAGCAGGC
This sequence comes from Furcula furcula, assembly GCA_911728495.1. Taxonomy (NCBI): domain Eukaryota; kingdom Metazoa; phylum Arthropoda; class Insecta; order Lepidoptera; family Notodontidae; genus Furcula; species Furcula furcula. The sequence continues at coordinate 11,766,217 of OU452250.1, forward strand.
TGGCCGATGAAAAAGGGGTGCGGGCGTCAGCACGCCACAGCAACAGCACCCGTAGATATGTGGCATCTGGCGTAGATAATGGGCGATTCCGGCTCAAGACCTGGTTAAGCTCGGCCTCCGGTCTTGCGACTCTAGGCTGTAGACCTTAGGCTTTCACTCGTCTCCAGGCTCCAGACCAAGCCTTCCGATCCAAGACTTCAGACCTCCATTTTCAGACTGCGTTTCCAGACTGACGTTTAATTTTCCTCTCTGCACTTGACAGCTCCTTGTCTAAATTTAAATTTTTAATTTGAATTAAAAGTAAATACAAATATTTATAAAAAAGATGAGGTATGACAATGTAGGTTGATATATTATGAATGAAATGAGGTGATACACTACAGTACATCTGCTTGTTCCCTTACTTTTCTTAACTATGTGGTCTTAATCATAATAAAGTTTATTTTTTGGAAGGTTTAAGGTTTGTGTTTAGATGCCCATTACGCGTACGTTTAGTGAAAAAAATGCTTGGCAATGTAGTGAAATTTATAGAACCTTGAAATACAAAGAGTTTATAGAGGAGTATTGCGTATAATGACGTACACCGGGCTGTTCCGATGCCATCCATCATTTCCTTTCACTTCATTAGCCACACCGTTCAATATAAACATGCTGTTCAGTGGTCGACAGTGAATAGGCTTTCTTTCCTTGTGGTTATTTTAAGTATTATGGGTGCCTTAGTACTTTAGAGACCACTAGCTACTTTTACTATTTTTTGATTAGTTGAAATTTCTAATACTCTCTGTTCGAAACAATCAATCTATACTTATAATAAAACTGTAACAGATCCAATTCTGTACATTGAAGATATTTTGAAAATTATATTTGGAGGGCATTCTATAACTGATACTAAAGCCAAAGCTAGTCTTTGAATATACGTGAAAACAACATTAAAACTATTGTATAGTTTTGAATATTATGTATCACAGTTAGTGTATTGCCGTGCCATACTTGTGGGGTGTCCGGGTAAGAATAGCGCCCTCCCTCTTCCCGATGGATGTCCGTAAAAGGCGACTAAGGGAAAACAAGAAAACGGGTAGCAGCGTCTTTCTATTGGATTAACTACCACGTATATAGCGAACCCCAAGACGATTACAAAGCGAGGTGATTATGACAACGCCTCACTTATAATAAAGAGGTCTATGTTCAGCAGTCAGAAGACGTCCACTTCTGAACAAAGGCCTCCCCCTTGGAACGCCACTCCCCCTTGACTTTGATTAAAGTAGAGATATCAGGGACAATCCATACAATCCATCTGATCCCAAATTAGGACTGCCTGGACTATGAACAAATACTATCACACACGTACACGAATACCTTAAAAGTATACTTATATGTGAACGTACTATAGATGTTAAATAAGGATCAGGCGAGACGAATGTACACAAATATTCATTCTGGAAGAGATTAATCTCACGACTTATTGTAGGTAATAAGATTAGTTTTTTGACTATTTTAAATAAGGGAGAGAGATAATATTATGGTTGTTACAAGTACCTAATAAGTTTTAAAAACTAAAACCCGACTACGGATAAAATCGCAGTCTGTCAAATTATGTTAAGTAGATTAGAAGATATGCGAGAACAGATGAACATACATACATAAAAATACTTTCTTGTTAAAATCATAACCCTCCCTCTGTTCCGTAGTCGGGTAAAAAGTATAAATCATTTATGTATTACTAGCAGCAACTTTAACTTAGATATCCTTAGTTTTGTTTTAAGTTGTGTTGGTCAAATAAGTGGATTCTTTCTTCTTCTTCTTTCCACTCAGTCAGTATAAATAATCCGTAATAGCCATGTCGACACGAAAAGATGAGGATCCTTCGTAAAAATACAACACAACAGCAGGTACGTAAAAAAATAGTAGCATAATTCACAAGTGTTTTGTACTGTGTAATGATTATTTTATGTACCGGAATAAACAAGGAAACATTGTACTCCATGGACGAAGTAAACAAAACGGTGGCCAGGCGTCAAGTTCACACGCCCAATCCCGCACTGACGGGTAGTGTTGCCAGCACAATTCATAACAATACCCAATACGGTTTCAATTAACATCCGATAACATTCACACAGAAATTTTGTTACTGTACCAGGTCAAATTACCCGGCCTAAAAGACTTGCTTGAAGAGCAGGCGTGTTGCTTTTCATCAGGGGAACATCCTGCTTGCATAATCGCTAATTTTTATTTTCATAAAAAATGCAATCCTTTTTTGTATAATTTTGCAGTCGAAAACTAACTACCTACTTGATAAAAGAATTTCTAAAATATTTATCAATAAACTTTTTTTAACTTAATTAGTATTTGCCAAGAAATATGTACTTATTTTTATCCCTAACGCAAAATAATAGCAATCTTAAAGATACACTTACTGCCGTACTGAGAGTCCGTTAATAAGTGATCTATTCTTTTTATATTGAAATCTACACATTAAGTAAACGAGATAATGATTTACTACCGACCTGCGGCAGTTAGAGAGCAACCAAAGAAAAGAGAGTCTATAATGCTAATACTTGATTTTCTCTCTGAATAAAACTACCGTACAATGTTCAACTGTGAACGCTGGTATCACTGATCCTATAGCTGCCATTGTTTGAACAAGGCGTTAGCACAACTCGCGTGAAATTGATATCAGCCTTACACAAGATCTTCTGTTTGCCTAGTGAATCGTTATTACAATCGTGATAGGATTCTGCCGAAATGATTTTATTTTTTTATGTAGAGCCGAGAAATGGAATAGCTTTGTTGTTATGAAATGATACTCCAATTATGGGGATTGAAAGAGTACCTAGTGCGATATTTACTAAACTACTAAACTACTAGTTATGTCTCGAAATGTAATGCTATATTTTATCGAAGCTTGCTTTAAACAAAAAAAAAGTATCTGACACTTTCTCCTAAATTCTGATTTAAATTGAAGTAATCTGATTAATTCGATTTTGAAACCAAAGTTACTTAGCGCAGAGGACATGATTAAAAGCAAACTATTTATTGCGTTTGTATCTATAAAAAGTAGAGCTCTTGAAGCTAATCTCATTTTTATGCTTTGATGTAAACGCACGCAAAGATCGCGTCTCAGTTTCGGGGAACAGTGTGGAGGGAGAAGTCCTCCACTTTTCAGTAGAGTGCGTAGAACGTAGATATAACCACTTCAGAGGCGCTTAAGCTTTGGTAGTGAGCTAGATTACAAGGGAAAAAATCTGACGCAGAAATGCAGTTTGTATGCGGTTTTAAAGTCTTTTCTGCGTCTTTATATCGACGTTCCTGCAAGTATTTATACCAGAAAAAAACGAGGCTAATTTGTGGTCGCTTGCATATGGATACAAGCTGCAAATATATCATGCACATATCTTATTTTAGTTTCGTAAATTGTCTTATGTGTATAAAGGCGTCTAACTACTAATGTTAATCAGCTATGAAGCTCTGGCCGCGTTTTTTGTCAACTGTTTTTTATGGATTTTTCCAATTATTTTGTCTTTTGAACCACCCCTGGTGTCAACGGTGAGCTGCAGGCCTGTGCAAAGGGTTCGATGTGACGTTCGTGGCTCGCAGAAGAACAAGCAAAAAACAATTTTGCCGGAAAATATAAAATTTATTCAATGTATTTATTTACATCGTTGCTAGGCAAAAAAAAAACTTTCTTTTAAAAACCGCCAGCGGTCACTCACACCTGGATTAGAGCGAACAAAACAAAACAAAAATTATTGAAATTGGTCAAGCAGTTTCTGAGTTTTAGTGAGATAAACGGACAGCTATACATGTCTATATAATAGAAAATAAAACACGACAACAAAATAATTATGATGTTTTTTTGAAGCATTGTCCGGTTTGTTCATATCTAGCATGGTTAAAAATATATCTGCTGTAATCTCTAATGTTTCTTGCAACATCCAACACCATTTAACTTTAACGCAATTCGTAACTTTACTCGTATCATTAGGCACATAAAATACAAAGAAGTCAGAGAATCGGAAACTTACGAGGTGCACCAAAACCGATATAGCACAAGATAAGGAAGGGCGCCCTCCCTTCCGAGCCATATCCAACCTATTCACCGGGAGGGTAAAATTTTATTTCAAGTTAAATTGTGTTCACAACTCAGCCATTTCTTATTTATAGGGGTGGAGTATTGACGCCTCGGGCCACACGTAACACAATGTCCGCTAATAATAAAGTCAATGTACCCTTTGTCACTTTCTATACTAACCCTAGGGTACTCTTCTCTTTAAGTGACAGTATATTCCCCTCCATTATTGAATCGCGTGTTCACACCATTTATAAATGCCCGAGGCTTATTGCTACAGAATTGGCTTAGTTTAATTTTGAATATATTTGGTTAATGACTGCTTCTCGGGATTGTTATTAGAAACTCAATATTACAATGATGCAAAGCGACGCAGGTTGTAGGCTTCGAAGCTTCGGCTACCTATTTGCGATGGAGACCATGAGGTTATAGTCTCACGAGACGCGCATTCTTTTAAGCTCGGTAATTTAACCAACTACGGTGACCTTTACATAGACATATAACATTATTTACACGTTGATAGCAGCTCCCTTCCAAACTGAAGGCACCTACTTTTCACTTTGAAATTCCCGATTAAAATAATGTAGCACTTAGAAGCTGTAAATTAGGGTTATTTTAGTCTACAAAAACAAACACAAACTCTTACTCTATTATTTGTTACTCTTTATTTGTGCGCTAACATGTAGTAGTTTAACTTGTGTTATTTTCCTTGTCTAAGGGATTACATTTCTTAGAAAATTACGACATTCATGTCTTCGTATATTTCACATTAAAAATTAATTAAGTCGATTTCTATAATAAGGTCAATTTTAATTAAGTTCATAAAGAAACGAACATAGTTATAAAGGCGAAACATCTTGCGACATCGGCGTATCGGGTCCCCCGCAAGTATGCTCTGTTTTATTCATAGGCCTCTGAATAAAGATGAAAATATTAAGTCTGGCCAAGAAAACGTCGACTGGGGGCTAATGTGGTTGGGGTTAATAGTCATTTATATTAATGGGAAATATAATATTATGTAAATAGAACATGTTATTTTAGTTACGATTGTTTGGCCAATATCGTATGCTGCCCATTTTAGACAGAAATAAAGAAATATCCACGCCTCATCCTTGTATGTATGTTATCGTATAAAGACATTTCAAATCTTACAAAAATTCAAAACAATGCAATATCAACACTAGTTCACCGTACTTAAAATCATCCAATAGCATACATATGTACCTATATCATAGTGGTTATGCAAACGTGGATGATAAAGCTAGTGTGCTTTACACAGTGTCTTTCGCTATCAGATAATAAAGGATGAAGCAGGGGTCTTTCTTCCTCAGGTGCCAGGATAGAGCACTGGCAGCCTTACCTATCACAGAAAAACTCCTTTCTCTTTTCATCCTCTCCTCCTTTTCTCGACTTCTTCTCTCCTCCTCTCCTCCTCGCCTCCTCTACTCCTCTTCTCCACATATCCTCCTCTCCATCTCTCTACCTGTCCACATCTCCTCCTCTCCTCCTCTCCTCTCCTCTAATCCACTCTTCCTCTCCTCCACACATCCTCTCCTCCTCTCCTCCACTAATCCACTCCTCCTCTAATTCACTCTTCCTCTCCTCCTCTCCTCCACTAATCCACTCCTCCTCTAATCCACTCTTTCTCTCCTCCTCTCCTCCACTCTTCCTCTCCGTCTCTCCTCCTCTCCTCCTTTCCAATTATTTTTTTTATGGGCTTCAAGACAATTTATTATTTCCCCAAGATCGCCAAGGATAAAACTAGGTGTCTTCAGTGGTGACCTTTGTAGAACCTGGCGTATAGAAGTCACGGTATTGGAAATGAGTGTCAGGATAATTTGGCTCCGGTCTTCTTTCTGTGAGCTTAGAAGTGTAGGTATTTCCCTAGTTGGGCTACGTGCGCCAATTACACTGGAATATAAATTAAAATAATTGTTAGTGCAAAAGCTGAATTTTATAGAAAACGGTGTGCACAAACGTGAATGCTTTGTTAAAAATAACGAAAAACAAAATCCGATTGCGAGAGTCCTAATTAGTACTGGCTGTATAAAAGCTGCTTTTGCTATGGAACGAGGGAGTGACAGCAGGAAACTGTTATCGTTTATTTATCTAGTGCAGTCTTTCTCAAAGTAGGAGATAAAGCCCCCTTTTTGGTGCTGGAGGCCATCAAGTATTAAACTTTGAGAAAACGAGGGGCCTTGATGTCTACAAGCGATAGTAGCTGATTTCCTACTAGTTTTAATTTAAATAAAAATGGTTGCAGTTGCCCATTGAGGTACTCTCTATATTTTGTGCTTGAGCCTACTAAACCTACTAACCACACTCGTTTCAAAAGCATTCCCCGCCACCGGGTCTACTAAAGTGCCAATATATTATCAGATATTGCAACACAATGAAGAAAAATAATTGAATCAATTCCCTGATAGGCAGGTCTTGTCTCCCCAACTTCAGAGTCGCTGGACGCTCGGGGTGTGGGCCCTTTGAGCGTCCATTGAGTACGGCGGCGACTCCGAGGAGGACGGCGGCGGGGTTGCGACCCCCGTCCCGTGAGCACCGTGACAGGTTCCCGGGGGGCTACAATGCGCCCCCCGGCGGCGAGCTCAAAGGCAAGGCACTGAGGGGCCCCTGGTGCAGATCCCACCGGAGAGCTTTGGGGTCTCCCCTCTCATGTGCCGATGCGACAGCCGCGGGGGTTTTAGTGGGCAAAAATCCCACATACCCCGGTCGAGCCGGAGAAAATGCTTAACTTAAGAGACCCTTTAACTAGGTAACCAGTGACTTTGTAATCTCACAGGTAATGTCCATGTTTCTTTCAGGTGATTATGCTACGTGACTAAATCACGTAGTAGCCATAAAATAAGATAGCATTTTATTGTCAGGATAACGAAATGAACACAAGTATCGTAAATCCGGATTGCTACGGTACATAATCTGAAAGACAATAATTTATTGAGCCCTTGAATAAGATATTTATTGGGGCTAGAAAAAAATATATCGTAAACATTTACAAAGATAAAACATATCTATTTTTTTTCTTGTTGTGTATTGCTGTTGGTGTGAATTTATATATATGAGAGTTTTCAGAGTTTTGAAAAGAAAAGTCAAATAAAGACATGTTTTTCAATGCAGATATACAATGTGAAAGACTACAAATGTAGGTCTGAACACGTAGATCTAAGAAACTAGAGTTATAGTCGAAGATATTGACTATGACTGAAACTCACACAGTTAATTTACTGACAAACTATGATCAACAACGAGGGTACGGGAAAATATCCTAACTGTTGGTGAAAATCGCTTAAAATTCCGTTGCGTTGTTTAGGATAGGTTAGCGGATATACAGACAGATGCGCAAAGCGACTTTTATTAAACACGTGAAGAGGAATATATCTCAGGATTATTATTGGCTTTCCGATGCGTTTTAAATTAAGAACAGTGTTTAAAATATAACTCATAAAGTAACTAACTCCCTCAGGCCACTCAGGCCTCATTTACGGAGACGCGGGGCGTCGCGCGTCGCGTGTGGCTGCGCGGTCCGCACTAAATTCAAATGTAGGGCGTTGGATGAGTGCGTTTACGGAGAAGCGATTTTACACGCGTTTGCTTGAAATGGAGCGTGTTTTACGGCGGAGCCCGCGGATGGCATCGTCACATCCCACGCGACGTTAATCGCGGCGGCGCACGCAGCAGCGATTCTCGATGAAGCGATGCCTGTGGCGGAACCTTCTGCCAGTCTATTTGGTAATCGTGCAACACAGACGTAGTCACCATCGCAATGGAGTATGATATGATCGATTTTTTTTAGAAGAAAATTGTATGTTAAAAAGTGAGTTGCACCGCCACTCTTCCCGCCTCGCGTCTCTATAAACAACATAGTATATTGCTATAAATGTGTGTTTACGCGTGCAATGATACGTGCCTCTTCACGCTCCGCCGCTACGTAAACAATAAGGCCTCGTTTACGGAGGCGCGGGGCGACGCGTAGCGATGGGCGGCGCGGCCCGCACTGAGTTACAACATATGCCGTTGTAGGAGTGAGAGAGATGCGAGACGCCACGCCGCACGCGACGCTCGACGCTCCGCGCCTCCGTAAATGAGGTCTAAAAACGTCCGACGCGCCGCGAGACGCCACGCCACACGCGACGCGCGACGCCCCCCCGCGTCTCCGTAAATGAGGCCTTATAGTTTATGTGTTGACCTTTTGAATGTTTATATTCCATGAAATAGAATATAAAAGGTACCACCTGGCGCATTAATCCTCGTTAATGAAAAAAGAAACATGTTGGAGTCAACGAAGCGAGCGGCCAGTACTTTTACAGTTACTTTTGCCTCTCATCTCTCGTGATAAACGAGTGTTGTAGGAGTTTTAGTACGCACGCACGTGCCGGTTACGGTCGCAGCCAAGGTACTAACTTGTGAAGAGGTATCGTAAATAGTTGCCCCCTAGTGCGCGTTTGAATAGTTAACTTTACCGCCGTGGCCGTGAAATTCCATAAATATCAATCATCCCATAGCACCTCTAGCGCAATCTATCGAATGCCTGGAAAATGTATGGAGACTGTACATGACATTTCTTTTAGTACAGCAAGATTTATTTAATTACTATCTGAGGCATAATGTGGATAGTATTTTTTTACGTAGACCCTTTTTAACACGGTTGTATTAGCTTCAGCACGACTTGCAATCTTGACAGTTTGGTGTGGAGTATGACGTAGTTTTCAACACCGAAATGTCAGTCTCTTAACAAAAATGTGAAATAATACGTCATAGTGACGTCATACTCACACTAATCTGTCAAGAATTGCACATCGTGCTAAGCCTTACCCACTTCTATACGTTCAAATCGTTCGAAATTTTGCAAATGTGTCAAGGACCCGTGGCAATATAATAATATAGTATCATCGAGCTGATCTGATGGTGGAACTCGAAGGTGAATAAGGGAACCCTTGGATGGCTACTAGTTAACACATCGAGTTTGGACTTACCTATTTGATTTGTTTTAAAGAGTTCTATTCACTTTGCCTAATAATGAGGACCTGATGATAGAACTGGAAGGTAGGTGACGGAACCCTGGAATGGCTACTAGTAAACACATCGAGTTTGGGCTCATTTGATTTGTCTTAAAAAGTTCTATTCACTTTGACCATTAATGAGGACCTGATGATGGAACTGGAAGGTGGGTGATGGAACCCTGGAACGGCTACTAGTAAAAACATCAAGTTTATTCTTGTGATTTGTCTTAAAGAGTTCTATTCACGTTGCCCATAATGAGGACCTGATGTTGGGAAAATGGAACCCTTGAATACTGCTGGTGAAGCTATTGGTTTTTAGCGTACATTTGACCGTTTAAAGGGTACATACGTGGTGTTTTTCTAAACTCATTGCAATACCTACACGCGCGGTACGCGTAACGTCTACTCTAGTAAAAATATTATTTCCAACAACCTGCCAACCTGATTCAAGCTACGAATACATAAAAAATGCCAAGTTTATCCGATTTTTTTGACTAATATTTCTAAATCTAAAAAGTGTAAAATAAATTATACGTTTAAAATACTAAAAATACACGCTTTTATAAGGTATACTGCACTAAAAAGCAATAAATAAAGTATGGAACCCGTTCTTTCTTTCTACCCCGTGTTTGTAGTTAAGCATTATTTAAGTAGGTACGCGCAATTATACAAGTTTCTTTTGATAGTCAATCTTAAATGTGTTTGCGACAGGTTTTCTTTAATTGAAATGTGGAATATTGCTTTAAACGTCGATAAAGTTATTTAAGTGAATAAAAATATCGACGTTGTAGGAACCGAAATATTTTCCCAATGTCCCACCCATTTTCAGTAAAAAAAAAAAAACAAAAAAAAAAATTTAATTAATTGACTGATTTCCAATTTCGACAGTCTTTTTATTCAACTAAGTGGTAAGACTTTCAAGACATTTAACTGATGTTAACCTGCCTATAAACAGCTGCAATCTAATTTAAAAATTAACTATGAATAATGCGATTTTGAGCCAAGAGTTAAAGATACTTGGTTGTATATCTAAGTAGACACGAACATATTCGCTACCTACCCTGAACTAAGGGGGCGTAAAATAATATTTACATAAAAGAAATGGCTAACGAATCGTATTTACCCAGAAAACAAGGCGCTTTTCATTTTCCACATCTCAAAGTCAACACGGTGTGCGTTGCTTCGCCTGTCGACTTTTCTCCCACTTTGATGGTTTCGTCTTTATTCGAGGCCTCGTGAATATTACTGAGTCTACGTCAGTATAAGTCCTGCTTCCGGACCATGAAGCAGTTAGAAATAACTCTGGAATAATTATTTCTGATATTTACGCGAATATTACACATTGAAATGAAACTAATTTTATGGATTATATCGCGGTTTATTTTTGATTTTAATTACCCGGCGTTAATTACAATGTAATCGTAACGTATTCGTACGTAATCGTACACGCGCCAATTAGGGGGTCAAAATTTTAAAGGAACTAACCGGTTTTTTTATCTTTGCTTGGATTTTGCCTTTCTTTATTTTCTTTAAGCTAACCTAGAAAATATAAACAAGTTGTTTTAATGTTCAATCTTTAAGATTAAAGTAATTTAAAAAAAAAACTGTATATTAATATCATCAGACCTAGTGTACCTAGTGCGAGTAAATATCAGCTTCAAGTAGCAAAAGAAAGCAGTCTGTAAATAATTTTGTTTTCATTTTCTTTGAAATATCTAAGTACTTCAACGTAATATTTTTTCGCTTATCGCACCCTGAAGAGTCGTTTTATTCCTTTTGCGCATTCTTCGAGATTATGGAGCTATTTCCACCTGAGAATACAATGAATGGATTTATTGTATCGGATAATAATGTTTATTTAATGGAGAAAGTAGATTGAGTAGGCAATTTATTATATTCTACTGGTCCGCCATTGCTTCGCCTGGTATTTTCAAGGTTTTTTATTTTATTAGGGTTTATAAGTTTCATTTCATTTTAAAAGGTCACCAATATTGCCCTATGCTGAAATAATTATACAATTAAGTAAGTACCTACTACATATTGTATTGTTTAATATTTGTAGAGTATACGTAAATGTATATCCAATATACACATGCATTGAACATGTATCTGTTGATATATATCTTCTTTACATGGTATAAAACAAAGTCGCTTTTCGCGTCTGTCTGTATGTATATCCGCTAATTCCTCCTAAACCACGCAGCGGTTTTCACCATCAGATAAATAATTTTTCGCCGGAGGCTTAAATATATAAAAAAACTATATATAAACACCCGTTAGCCGGGGCGGGTCACTAGTCGCTTGATAAAAGTAGAATATACCTCGAACTCTTATTATCTAGTTTTACATAATGCTCATTACTACAGATTTATTAACAGTTAACAATTTGATATAATACGGTGGCGCTATCTAACGTTTTTAAAAGAGCAGATTTGATAGACCCTAAATAAAAAAAATATTCTCAGAAAGCGATCTCTTCAAATTCCGTAGACGCCACCTGATTTCAAAGTTGATACCGTGTGATACGGTTTCCGAAGTAGTATCGAGGTAACGGATCGTTCATCTTTATTCAAACAGCGTTCATGAATAACACAGCCAGTGTAAATACAGGCCCCGGTGGAGAACTAGTGATAACACACAGAGGCGACAGGAGACGCCGAGGCAATTCCGTTCGGGATCTTTATTGCGTTCAAGTTTCCTAAGTGGAATATAGGATACGTATAATGCGAGATCAACTTATCACTAGTGAATACATATAGGTACATAAGTTGTAAACTGATGTTGAATATTAGTTAAATATTGGTCGATATCTTGGATTGCTATATTTGTACAGTGTTAATAACACCCTGTCCAATCGCTGAGGGTAGGTATTATCATTCGGTATCGCAATACAATCATGCGTATATAACTGATTTGTTGGATATCTTATAAATTAATATTTCAGCTTATCTTATAACGATTTACGTTTGACAACCACATACGCTTAATCTAGAGCGTTTATACAAAATTTTACCAATATCAACTCAATTTTTTTTATTTCAAATAGGCTTAACGCTAGCACTTTTGAATAAAAGCTACCACCGGATCACAACGGGGCCTCAACTGAGAAGATCCGGCAAGAAACTCAGCGGGCTTGTAATTTTTTCACTTTTTTTTAAACATTGTTTTGTTACAAATGAATCGACATTAGCGATAGTGTGTCCTGCCGTTCGAAACATAAAGCAAGAGAGAAAAGAAGAAAACAATGAATTACGACAATAAACTATTTAAAAAAAAGTAAAAACCGACTTCAAAGTAAATTATCTAAAAAGCATAAAGTAACGAAAATATATTGAAGTCGGTGTCAGCTGGTGCTAGTGATAGTTAACATGATGTGCTAGCACCGACTTCAATATATTTTCGTTATTTTATGCTTTTTAGATAATTTACTTTGAAGTCGTTTTTTTTTAAATAGTTTATTTAACACTTTTTAGTGACTTATTTTACCAAGATAGGTATCAGCACTATCACGCAACTCGAACGTCTACGTTACAGTAACTTACTGAAAACATAAAAAGTATATATCTCTTAAACTACTGGACCGATTTTGATGAAACTTATATTCTACCCTAAGTTGAAAAATACTCTAACTATTGCAAAAATAATTTTTGAAATCAGGTTTGCAGTTTCTGAGAAATCCGCGGACAAACCTACATACTTACAAATATACATACATACATACATATATACATACATACATACACTCATAAAATTTGGTAAATTTGTTTAGAAGCCCACATAGACTAACATATATTAATATTACGCATTTTTATTAATATTACATACATACGCGTCGAATAGAGAACATTCTTTTTGAAGCCGGTTAAAAATTACAACAAACTAAAAGACCAAAGGGATAGTATCTATCTACTACCAAGCAGCACCCGCGCACGAGTTGACTCGAGCAGCAGCCATCACTCGCCTCAACCATATTAGAGGGAAGGGGGATCTTTATCTTCATTCATCATTTTATCATCTTTACAATAACATTTATCGATATTTCGCGAGGTCAGTACAAAATGGCCGACAGATCCGCTAAATTTGCAACTTTTTTAATGCCGACTGTTGAGCCTGTTGTATGGAAATTGTTGTTTTTTTTTGGTTCAGATAATTAAAACAATTTCTATTATAGCATTTATATATAATTCATAGATAGGGAAGGTCAGACCATAAATGGGTGACGGTTTAGTGGCATTTGAACCGCGACGTTTCAGGCTTCGGAGAGCACGTACAAAGTCGGTTGCAGTTGTTGTCATCTAGGCAGCAGTAGCTAAGTCTAGTCACAAGCCTAAAAGCCTAATGTTCGAAAAACTGACACTAGATTAGCATTTAACCATACGATTAAAAAGTAGTGTTCATTATTATTTCTGAGTAAAACACTGGAGTACGTGGTACGTCTTTATTCCACCACGCGCACAGATAGACTGAATAGAATAGAATGGGGTTCCACCTTAAATACTACTAGACATTTCTACCACCACATTGAATGTCATTACAACAATCAATTCATAACACGTTACAAATATTACCCTCCAGCTTGTTATTTTTAAAATACATCTCAAACGATTATGCGTTGCATACCCTCAACAAGTTCACAATTATAAAACTACCTGCCTGCAACTTTAAATATGTGATCTTCAAAATAGAGTTTTACAATCACACTAACAGTAGGTACGTATATTTATGAGAAAAAAAAAACCCCATCGTGCGGACTTTAATTTCGATGTTTTTACTATCCGAGATGTCATTATTTTAAGTTTCTTCCAAATATAGAACTCGCTTGCAATATACCTAGATATTCCTTGATAAGTGAATAAAATGTACAGAAGATAATGTAAGTGCCTAACTGTAGGTAGAGCTGTGTTTACGACCTTCTTAACTTTCATTTCGCATTCAGTCGAGATAAGGTTGACGCATCTTAAAGACGTGATTTCATTATACGCATATCCCACGGAGCACTTGAAGAATTAAAAAATAATGCTGGCTTTTGTTTGGTTCTTCTCATTTATTTATACGGCATGACAAGTTAGACAAGCGGAGTAGTTTACGGAACATTGTGAATGCCCCATTAGTCCGGACTAAGCGATTTGCTTCTTCATTTACCTACTACACGTACAGCTAAGGATTGGAATAGTTTGGCTGTATCGGTTTTCCCATCCGTTTATAACGTGGGTGTTTTCAAAGCAAGGACTGAATTTGGCTTTTGTCTATAGGCTATAGTGTGCTTTACCATCATTGATTAGATTACAATTAGACAGTAGTAGATTTTGATTGCCTAGTTATTTTAGGTACCAAGTTTATTATTTTAACGCATAAGTAAATTTCGTACAAACATGTTACTCTGTTTGAAAATTTATTGAAACAAAGATCCTTATTGAAATGCACGATGAATACATAAAGAGATCTTTATATTAACGGCCCAATTACCATATAAACCTTGTGGGTTTATACTGTTTAATGAACCATTATTTGTCAATTTTATTTCTTGCCAAGTTCAATTTAGTATAGGCCATAAAACATCTGTTTCATTTCAAGCCACTGATGTTTCAATCTGATAAATGACTAATATAAACTCTGATAATATAAAATGACACAAAGCTTCAAATTTATTCCTCAATATTTATTAGATTTACTTATATGATAAAGGTGATGATTTGTGCCTACGGAACCACCAAAAACTGGGTTCCATACGCACTGTTTGGACCATATATAAGGTCAGATAGATCAGTGGTCAAGATTGTTTGAAAGCGGCAGACAAGACTAACAAAAGAGTAGATAATTTTTTTAAATTACTTATTTATGAAACAAGCAGGATGTTCGCTTCATGGTAAGCCACGCTTGCCTTTTGACAGCTGTATTGCACTTTCACTCGTCACCTGATAGACCAATATTAGTTATCAAGTTCGGATCCTCTAATTTTTTTTAAGTTAATTCTAGCCAGTGCTTGACTGCAGACCCACCTGGTGGAAAGCTGCGACAGAATCGGTGATGGTAAATCACATTAGTATTTTAAAAGCCTATTCACTCTAGTCTTGAAGACACCCATATTATAATTGGGCGGAAAAGATCGACGCAGGTATATTGTTCCAGTCCTTAGCTATGCGTACGTATTACTACATTATTACTAAAAATTCTAATCGCTTAGTTGTGTACTTGAGGTACGCCTCGTCTGTTGGTAGAAGAGGGATGGTGGAATTAAGTCATGGAATCCGTACGCACTCTCTCCAAAATTCTACTCCGCGCCTGTGATCCGCCAGTTAATGTAAGCAATAAAACTTGCATACCTGCAGTAATAACTACTTCTTTGTAATATCTTATATCATATCGCATTCCGGTCACATCGCAATGATAAGCGTGGCTTTTCTCTAACTTACATTATATGTATGTAGGACGTAACACATGTTTTGGAGCGCCCCAGCTTAAAACTCGATTTAGGCCGGTCTTATGAGGCTATTTTCTCTGCAACGGTATTAGTTACTGCGATATTTCCATATTGAATGCAAATCAGAATTGTAATTGATAAAGGGTGCGAGTGGAAATTGCTTTCATATTAAAAATTTGTGTTGTGACATCGATATAATAAATATTATATCTTTATTATTACATCGTGTGATGTGTTGCCGACAGAGCACTAGCATTCTTCCTGTATCGAAATATAGAAATATAGCGCAACTCACATAACATAACCTTGTTTAGTTCAAAAAGTTTAAAACAGGTTTATGCTTCCGTTACCAACAACATTATTATTGCTAAAGAAGTCAGCTCCCTTTGGGGCATTCGGGTAATAAGACAAGGCCGCTGAGTTTTTTGCCGGATCTTCTCAGTAGCGGCCGCGTTACAATCCGGTGGCAGTATGTAAAAAAAAAAAAGATTTTTTGTAAGGGGGTCCTCTATTGAGTCTATACGTAATAAAGATATCTTAACTTTGACTAAAAACGCACAGAAAATAACAACATGTTGTTATTTTCTCACATTTGTATGAAAGCAAATAGGAAAGTATATTCTCATTAACAAATTCGCATCAATTATTTTACTCTGCATTACATTTCAACGAAACCGGGTACACAGTAAGACTTCTCGTTTAAAAACAAAAAAGCAGCGTTTAATTTAAAATTCGAATTAATCAGTTACAAGCAATTACACGTTGCAACAGTCGTTCAGCGTTCAGCGCGAGCCGTGTTATTAACTGCCTGTAGTTTGCCTGTAGTGTATTTATTGTACAGGCATTTTATGCCGCGGCGTAAATCACGCAGGGCCTTCATTAAATTGTTGTCATTTAATATTGATGACAGTTTGCGTTTAACGTATGTCATGTTCATATTTTCTGGTATCCATATTTGTCAATAATTTGGCCTTGGATAATATCGAATGCCTTATTGATTGATGAACGAGGTATATCATCCTGCGATACTGATGCGAGTCAGAACGACAGCAATAATGTTATGTTATCAAATGTTATAAAGTTTTGTAAACATTTTCCATCGGTGTAGAAGCACTCCAAACACTAATAAATTCCTAACATAATGTAACAATTCCTAACATTTGTTAGTGAATGTATCAGTGTTGGAAAATGTTTGTAAACATTTTTTACACCAGTGTTCCCACACTGCTGCATCATAGTATCACAGTAATACTATCATGCTGCTATATTTATAATTGTCTATATAAGTGTAGATTTAGATAGAAGTATTCATATAGATTGATAATAAAATCACTCTTAGATCGATAAAATAAAGGAATTACCCAATAATTATTTCTTCCTCGATAAAACAATATCTAATCTATCTATGAGTTATTAATGAAACAAGGTAAAATGGATAAAGCCTAC
Organism: Furcula furcula; assembly: GCA_911728495.1. Classification (NCBI taxonomy): domain Eukaryota; kingdom Metazoa; phylum Arthropoda; class Insecta; order Lepidoptera; family Notodontidae; genus Furcula; species Furcula furcula. The sequence continues at coordinate 11,783,162 of OU452250.1, forward strand.
AGTATTATAAAACAGATTAATAAAACATACACAGCAAAAAGTACAGTTATATTAGACAAAGAATGTAAAATTTTAATAGATACTGGAGACATAGCAGAACGTTGGAAAAGGTACATAGAAGAACTTTATGAAGGAGAGGGAATGAATGTTGGGGACTTAGAGGATGAAACACAAGTTGATAAGGACAGCTTAGGGCCGGTTATTTTGAGGGCAGAATTTGATAAAGCTGTGAGATGCATACAAAATGGAAAAGCAGCAGGCGATGACCAGTTATATATCGAACTAATTAAGCATGAAAATTGTGTGCCCATGCTGGATGAAGTATATGAGAAATGTGAAGAACACAGAACACTTAGTCTAATTTCGCAGGCAGCAAAAATACTTCTTAAGATCATCCAAGATAGAATAAGACCTTTGATGGAAAATTACATAGGACCTGATCAATATGGCTTTAGACAAAAAAGGGGTACTAGAGAAGCCATACTGGCGTTGAAACTGATTATAGACAGACGTATGGATTTAGGTCTTAGTACACATATAGCATTTGTAGACCTGGAGAAGGCATTCGATAGAGTGAACTGGAAAAAAATGATGGGAATTTTAAAAGAAGCAGGAATAGACTACATAGATAGGAGGATAATTTATGAACTTTACAAACATCAGGAAACCATAATAGAAATAGGGGAAGAAAGACAGAAAGCGAAGATAAAACAAGGAGTAAGACAAGGATGCCCTCTATCACCATTGATATTTAATATAAATATAGAGAGTGCCATCCGTAAAATTTTAGAAACTAACAAAGGAGGGGTTAAAATTAATGGAGAAAATATAAGATTTATTAGATTTGCAGATGACATAGCAGCATTAGCTGATAGTATAGAAAATTTAGAAGAACTTTTACAAATAATGCATACAACTTTTGAGGAATTTGGATTAAAAATTAACATAACAAAAACTAAAATCTTAACAACTGCTAAATTTCCATCATCCAACCGACAAATTGCTTTGAATAACACCTCAGTAGAAACAGTAAAGAATTTTAAATACTTAGGTAGTCAAATAACTCACGATTCTAGATCAACACCTGACATTATTGCTAGAATTCATTGGCATTCAATTGCAAGAAACATTTGTTCAAAGCCAGGATAGCAACTGCTATAAGAAAACGGCTCATTAAGACATATATTTGGAGCATCGCTTTGTATGGCAGTGAGGCATGGACCCTTACACAGAAGGATAGAGAAAGGTTTGAAGCATTCGAGATGTGGTGTTGGAGAAGAATGGAGGGAATAAGTTGGACAGAAAGGAAGACGAATGTGGAAGTTTTAGAACTGGTCAATGAAGAAAGAGAAATTTTAAGATCTATAGAGAATAGGAGAGGAAAGATGATTGGCCACTTGATACGACACCACACCTTCTTTAAAACGATAGTGGAAGGTAAAATAGAAGGGAAAAGGGGAAGAGGAAGACCCAGACGAAGTTTTATGAAGCAAGTAGCAGAAAAAGTGGGTGGAATGTCGTATCAGGAGGTCAAAATGAAAGCATATAATAGATCAGATTGGAAATTGCTTCACCGACAAGAGCCCAGCTCTTATGTTGGATAGAGAGAAAACAATATCGTCTAGTTATTCTCGGGTTATACAAATCTTGACTTATTACATTGTTACGCTACATCTAAATTTGAGACACGAAACGTAATGGAGATTAGTTTAGTTAGTAACTCGAAGTGATAGTGTCAAGTTTACGACGCGGTGACATCGTACTTACTACAGAAATTTGTATAGGTACAGTATTATTCTATAAATGTGACTAAACATTGTTCCGTTATTAGTTTAATGTAACCTGTTGGAGTTACAGGTAAAGTTAGAAATTATCTGTAACCTCCAAAAAAGGTTACAAACTAATATATACAGGAAGTATTTTTTGTCCTTTAAAAATAGTAAGCATATTAAAGATTGCACAGTAGGGATACCTGCTCAGAAAGTATGGGCAGCCTGACTAAGGAAGTATCTTTTCCTTACAGAAAATCGCAACTAACTATAGGCATGATTGAGTGACTTTGTTTTCCTGCGGTAGGTATGTAATATGTAAAGCCAGTCCTCTTCAATAAGGTAATATTTAATTATAATAATAATTTTCTAGGACAATACTCACACTGTCATGTTATCCCAAACTAGGAATAGCTTGTGCTATGGTAAAAAAAAACAACTGTGACAAATACTTATATACCTCTCTTTGCCAATAAATACTTATGTAGATAAATAACACCGATACAAGGCAGGAATCGAAGCCACCAACTATTGGGTAGCTGCAAGGGTGTCTAACCACTAGACCAACGGGTCAGTCAATCCCTTATTTAATAAATATCTCTATGTATTGGTGTGTTTACATAATAAATATCTCTATGAGTTACCGCTCGCTGTGTTAGCGAAGAATCATCGCTCGTCCTTTTTGATTTCGACACAGAGAATGGGAAATGACTATAGTACAGGATTTGCCTTGCGTCTTTAAAAAGCAAGTGCTGTTCTTGTTTTTTTTTTAGAACCTGTTACTTAAATCATAAATCATTTAATTCAAAGAGGCTAATAATGCTAGCACTTTTGAAAGGTCAATTTTTTTTAAGAAGCTACCGCCAGATCACAACGCTGCCTCAACTGAGAAGATCCGGCAAGAAACTCAGCGGGCTTGTCATATTTTCACTTCTTTTTTAAAACAGTATTTGTCATGTTACAATTAGATCAGCATCAGCGAAAGAGTGTCTTGCCGTTCAAAAGATCTAATAAGAGAGAACAAAAAACGACGAAAGTATAACAAACTAAAAGGCCAAATCGATAGTAGTCGGGCCAGTCCAAGCAGCACCCGCGCACGTGTTGACTCGAGCAGCAGCCATCACTCCCCTCAACCATATTGGAGGGAAGAGGGTGACCCACCACACGAAGCCGCCACAAGCAAAGACTTTTCGATGGCGAGCATGACCGATCTAAAATCACAGTTCACGTTTAGCATTTAACTTCTGCTGCTAAGCAGTGCCTCGTAAGGCATGTCTTGCCTGACGAGGCAAAGCACTTTAACATATTATTCATGTCATCAATTAATTTATTGACCTAAATCAGTTTATAAATCGTTTAATAAATGGATACTTGTGACTAACGAGACTCATATTAATTATAGAAGCGTGGTATTGACAGTTGTGCGGTGAGGAAGTTTGATACTTCAGTTAGCGTTAACAACGAGCTCAATCTAAAGTTTCATACGTTTCGGTTAAAACGAGGCATTTTGTTCGATGAATTTCATTAGCCCCCGTATCACACCCCTTGGAAACTTTAACACGTTAAAAACATAATGTAGAGCAGTGACAAGAGTTGAAAAAACAATAAAATATTATACTTACCTGCTATGTAGGAACCGCGAGTTTATTAATTGGCTTTAAGATAGTAATGAATTGAACTCCCTTGCCAATAATATAGGGTCACATGTTGGTATCTAAATTAATAATAAAGTTATTATTATACCATTTATTTCAATTTCTTCAATTATTTACATTTTGAAATATAAATATCTATAAAAAATAAATACATTTAAAAATATAAAAAACACCTTCCAACCGGCTGCGGGAACAGGGTCCTAGCAGACGATGGTTAAGGCTCCAGAGAGAGGAACTTCCTCACAATGCGCGCCGTTTCCAATAGCACTGCCTTCTGTATCTGGCCCTTGATCCAGCTGTCTAACGTGAGCCTCTTAAGATGTGTATCGAGGCTCTTGGCCATAAGGCCATGGGCGGAAACGACTATAGGTACAATGATTGCGTTATCGTCGTTATTATTATTACAATATTTACCTGCTTGTTACGAGCCAGCATGCCTCGTCAGCATATACCAAGACCGTGGGACATTTGCCGCGTATCGGACACCGAGCTCATGACGTCACGGCTTAGTGGGAAGGCTTTCCTTTCCTAACATCGGCGGGAATAGACGTTTAGCTTTTAAGATATACCTACCTAAATTATATTAAAATTATATTTAAAGTTAAGACCTATATTGCAGAAATTGATTATATACCTTTTTATTAATTGAAAATACATTTTTATTGAAGTTTCTGTGTTCGGCGCCCCCAAACTTGTTATTGCTATAGGTAGTTGATAAACACAATGTTTTAAAACTGTTCGATCCATACTACCTGCATATAAAAGACGAATACGCCTGTCCCTGTAAGGAAAAATGTTTAACACACATGAAGAAAATTCGATTTAAAAAAGTATTCGTTTCTTTTATTCCAAAAGTGTCAGAATACCGACTCCTTGCGCACAGCTGATAATTAAGTCAGTGTGAATATGTAAGTAAATGAAATAGCACCAGTAAGGTACTAAAGATAACTAGCAATATGTACCGCATGCCTACTCTATTAAACTTATTTATCTACATGAACACGCACGGCACTGCTCAGGAGTATGCAAAACCTAACGTTTATACCAAAAGAAAACATTCATGAGGTTTGTTTATGAAAAATGTGAATTTAGATGTGATCCGCTGTGAGCATGGCGCAGGTCTTCGGATTGCCAGCGTCTCGCGACTTTGTAGAGTTGCCCGCGCGACATCACAAACTTTCGCCGCCGGACGCCGCGTCGTTTGCATAGAGAAAGCGCCCGTTTTGTTTAAAGTTTTCCTTTTGTGAAGCCAAAGTGCTATTTTATTTTTCGCGGCTCCTAAGAAAAGGATTTTCTTTTATCCGTTGTTCAGTAAATTTCATAAAATCAGTCCGCGGCTTGGCGTAGATACGTTTAGACTGACTTCGAGGAGGACGGTGACAGGGTTGCGTCCCCCGGGGCGATAATGGGCCCCCCGGCGGCAGGCTCAAAAGCAAGGCACTAAGTGGTTCCTGGTGCAGATACCACTTCAACCAAGGTCTTTCATCTGCCGATGCGATAGCCCACAGGTCTCGAGGACCTATTCAAGCTTTAGAGAACAAAGAAATTTATTTTTAAGCTACAGTGTAACGCACAAGAGGTACTACTGACATCGAGGCTGTTTCATTTCCGTAGAACTCTTGGCCCCGCTAATTAAATGTTACGCGAACTCGTTGCCAGATTTCATTTGAGTCCCGTAAGCGGCGGGCTTGAGACGGAAATTAAAACTGTTAAAGGTACTTATTGTACCTACAAGCCTATCTTTTTTACTCAATTTGAACTAATGCATGAATTTGATCGACCTGACTGTAGGCCTGACTGCTAAAAAGCATATTAGTCTTAAATTAAAGGTGTCTAATCCTGTGATTAGGCCATAGTCCACCACGCTAGCCAAGTGCGGGTTGGCGGACTTCACACGTCATAGGAAAGCTAGTTAGGCTTTCTCAGACATGCAGGTTTCCTCACGATGTTTACCTTCACCGAAAGCTAGTAACAATCGCACAAAGATGATTCGCACATGATTAATTAAAGAAATCAGAGGTGCGAGACGGGGTTCTCGCTAGTTCTCGGTAAGCGCTCGCCCACTAAGCTGTTACTGCTATAAATGTAATTTAATTAAAAATATATTTATACAAGTGAAAGTTTCATGTAGGTATGTTTAATGTTTAATTATTTCACTCCAACAACAGACGAGTACATATTATTTATGGATATATAATAAGTTAAAACCCATCTAGTCGTTTAGGCTGTGGGGCGTGCCTAACAAATAATAATAAACATAATAATAATAATACCAGCCCTTGTTTATGTCCCACTGCTGGGCACGGGCCTCCCTTCAAGATGAAGGGGCTTAGGCCATAGTCCACCACGCTGGCCAAGTGCGGGTTGGCGGACTTCACACGTCATTCGAAAGCTAGTTAGGCTTTCTCAGACATGCAGGTTTCCTCACGATGTTTTCCTTCACCGAAAGCTAGTAACAATCGCACAAAGACGATTCGCACATGATTAAAGAAATCAGAGGTGCGAGCCGGGGATCGAACCTGCGCACCTCGTTTCCAAGGCAAGCGCTCGCCCACTGAGCTGTTACAGCTATAAACATACATAAATACTCAGTTCCATGCATCATCGATTCCATAATCAGCCTAACAAATAAACATACATAAATACTCAGTTCCATACATCATCGATTCCATAATCAGCCTAACAAATAAACATACATAAATACTCAGTTCCATACATCATCGATTCCATAATCAGCCTAACAAATAAACATACATAAATACTCAGTTCCATGCATCATCGATTCCATAATCAGCCTAACAAATAAACATACATAAATACTCAGTTCCATACATCATCGATTCCATAATCAGCAGCCAAAAGACCTTAGAAGGGAGAGGTTGCCATAATCCCCACATTTGGCAGGCCTCTTGGGGATCGCAGGTGGTAGGTAATCTAATAGAAAGTCGCTGCCACCCGTATTCTTGGTTTCCCTTAGTCGCCTCTTACGAACGCCCAACGGGAGGAGATGGGGGGTGCTATTCTTAACCAGACACCCCACGGTATACATACATACTCTCAAAATCTGCCAGTTGAAGACGCAGCGTAGATAGGCCTCCCAAATCATATTTTATTGGAACTAAAACAGATGTTAACATTTACATAAGTACGATAACACAGTTTTAAACTAATGTAGCTATGCTACATCAATTTAAAACTGTGTCGCAGCCATTAACGCCATTAACGCTAGGCGGACTGACGACATAGTGCATTCACTTCATATGTTTTATGGTTATCCCAGCCCAGAATGTATATCAATATTACAATGCAGATGTGCCGCAGTAGCTCAATAGAGATGGCGTTTGTTTGTCGAAGCCTCAAACTCAACATTGTGAGAGTCAATAAACGATTTTATGCTCGAATAACTATGTTAATGGGCTACCAACCACAACAAAAACATTCGGCGTCTTGCAGGAAACTTGGCTGTGGAAGTGGGGTTTTATTATAATAGTATTATAGTATTGGATGTTTTTTGATATCTGTGTGAACAGGAACATTGTATAGCTGTTTATTTATAGGCTAGTTGACCTACTCACATAGATGCTGGTGTTGCTTAGAATGTGACAGCAGTAATTTTTTGTAAGGAATCTTTCGTTAGACGAGCTATAACATTATTTTATTTACTGGATTGTTTAGTAACATAATGTACATCTTTGATAATAACATTGATCGTCGTAACTTAGAAAGACTCATTGAAATGAAACTAATTTTACGGATTATATCGCGGTTTATTTTTGATTTTAATTTCCCGACGTTTCGAATACTTTACAGCATTCATGGTCACGGGCGGACTGAGGTGGTAGCTGTCCATATGTCAAATAAACCGCGATATAATCCGTAAAATTAGTTTCATTTCAATGTGTAATATTCGCGTAAGTATCAGAAATCATTATTAGAAAGACTCGCTGGGATTAAGGCTGAATGGTATAGAAGAGCGGTTGATGGCGGCAAGTATTACAACGAAGTTTGGATCGGAGAACTCACTGTCAAGTGAAGAGACATAAAAGTTATCAAAGGGATTATGTACTAGCAGTACAAACTTCTCTTGTCGGCGTTGTGGCAGGTTATTACGCTCTCGTATTGGCTTGTTTAGTCACCATAAACCGTGTCTCATGGACATTACGCCATGTATCGTCGTAATATACATTTAGGCCATAGTATCTATTAGTATAGTATCTACGAGTATTAGTATAGTTACAGTACTTGACTACATTATCATAGATTAATCAAGTGGAACATGGAATTTGTCTATTCAGTTTAAGCTTCTTTATTAATCATTCATTTACAAATTGGCTTTGAAGTTTTGATAATAATAAAACATTTTTCTTTTCAGGTAAGTTCCAGCATTTTCAGTAAGTTTGAGGCTACTGAAATTAGTAAGGTAATAATTCGTTTTATTGAAACAAAGAGCACAAAAGAATTCTTCTATTGTGCCTTGCGATTAAAAATATTCTAAGAAAAAGAAGAGTGCTAAGTTGGCAAGCACTGGCTCATTGAAAACTTTTAAAAGTAATGCTAACTTTAAATTGCTAAAGTCAATCAGGTATATTTAATTTTTTCAAGTTGGTTCCATCTCTTAGGATATTAAAATAATTTGTAGGACTGTGTTGTAAGAAAGACAATTGATAAAAGGTAGTAGTATATCCAGCATCGTCGCAATATGACTCGACAGTTAACGACGTTATATTTGACTCAAATAAAGAATATAATTACTAATTACCTTTAAAGAAAAGAGAGGCCTATGTTCAGCAGTGATCGTCTTGCGGCTAATGATGATGATAATGTTAATGAAAAGAAAATATTAATATACAAAGTTGAAATGAATATGATTTACATGAAGAATCAAATATTACAACTTACTTGAGCCCTGATAGCAAAACTAGGGGACCCTGGTGACCGCACCTAGGTAACGTAAGAAACCCTCTGAGGAAACAGTTACTAAACAAAGACCGGACACAGAAATCTAAATAAGAAGAGAATAGATAATAATAAATTTTATTAACCGGTAAACATATATATATTGAAACAAAATATTTACAGTTTATTTACAAACATGTACACTTAAACTAGGTAAAAAACTTCCTCGAAGTTGTCGCCGCACTGGGAGGGAAGGGTACCTAAAAGACTGGCGGCATTACCCCTTAGAATGGCCAAGCTTATACGTTGGCAGAAAAAGCTACCAAAGCTATAATAAATTAAATAGATAAATTTATGAGTACCCAAAATTTTCTAATTGTACTAGAGCGAGCAGCAGCAACTGGCGTCTGCGCGTTGGTGTGAGTAAGTAAGAAATATGTTCAACTCTATTCAATGGCAGTATTTTATGTAAGTTATGTAGCGTATTCGTTGGGAATTAAATTCAAATTTGATTGCACTGGATGTATAATATGAGTGTAGGCGTAATGTGTAGTTATCATTTTGTGAATGTGGTTGTGGTGACCCGCTCCGGTACTTGAAGTTACTGAACAGGGCTTCAATTGTCTTGTTATTTAGATTTCTGAGGGCCGGAGCATCACAAATACTTACCAAATTGACAGTACCATAAATATGTTAATTTCTGTGAAGGATAAAATTACTGCTTAATGTCTGTGTTTCGTTTTGCATAAATTAAATCGTAAAGCCCTTTAGTCTGTAGACAATATTACCTACTTCACGAAAATCAACAAATAAAAGTCAGCGCTTTAACTTGTCAGATCGAATTTGTTATTAATCATTAACTTTTAAGGAGTTATCTGAATAGCTTTATTGGTTTACAAGTCCGTCAATTTAAACTTATGTAGGCACTTAGAGAAATGAAAGTGGTTTGTTTGTTTATGAATCAATTTATTTTACGACATTGATTCAGTTATTATTGATTGGTTAGTAAATTATTTTTTATACATAAGGTATTTTTATACGGTCAAATCTAACGTAGGTCACAACCATAAATTAAAATTCATAAGTAGGTACCAATAGAAACAGACTTTTGAGACATCCTCGGATTAAAATGATTCAGAGGTCAACGCGTTGCTGGTATCATATAAAGGCACTTTCTTTTATTATAATATTTAGAGACTAGAATATAGATGCAATGTGACTACCGGCTTGTGCAACAGCCCTTCTTTGTGTACCACTTCAAGTAGGTCATCGATCATCGTTAGTTTTTAGGTTGACTTAGACTTTTTTGGACTTTTTATTTTAATTTGGATAACTTTTCGTGAGCGGATTCACCTTGTTAAAGCTTTTAGGTGATTAAATGAGCAACCTGTATTAGTCCAACTTTTCCTATCTCCTTTTCTTGTTAAATTTGCTGTTGGAATAAAGGTAATTTAGTATTTCCCTGAGATACCTTAGGGAAATACCAAATTAGAGTTTCTTTATTAACTACTTAATCCTAGCTTATAGGAATCAATAGAGGTAATGCCTGGCTGCGTTAGTATTAGCAAAAAATACATTTTTATTGGCGGACGGGAAAATAATCGGTGATGTGTAAATATTCTTAACTAATAATAATATCGATTGCCTCTGAAAATTTGAAAAGGATAAACCCACAGCGTATCACATATGAGGTGAATTAATATATCTATTTAACGAACAAAGTCTTTACGTCTTCAAAGACGGCCGTAAATCCAGTTCATAAAAGAGCAAAATTCATAAGAGGCCTATATAATATTAAATGTTAAACTTTTCCAACCCGGTTCCTTCAAAATTTCACATTTATTTCTCTGCGCATTCACATAAAAAATGGCGTTTGTGGTTTGTTAATCAAAACCTCAAGAGTTTTCAGTAAATGCGTATCAGACGTGCACTTAACTGCTTCCAAGTAGCAATTAAAGTCAATTGCCAATTTTATTATTCAATAGGAACTTGACACAAACCGGAACACAATGAAATAGGATTTTCTTTGAGCGCTTACTTGCCGAGTTTGCTCCTAATGTTCCGACTTTGATGTTAGCTAAATAGCTTTTAAAATACTGTCATCTCGTTTGGCTTATGAAAGTTTAGTGATTTTTAAAGTCCGATTAAACCAACAGAATAACGATTCAATGATTTTGTTATATCCGGTGATATTTTCTTGGATTTATTGGAGCAAAATATTAATCTTACCGTTAGGTAGGTAATTATTGAGTTCGTACCGTATTGAAATTGGCCGTAATTGGAGTTAAAGCAGTAAATATCTCGTTATTATTGTAATTTAAGATGATTTACCTATAGTCAATAAGTACCAATTGGATCACATTTAAAAAGTTAAAAAGTTTGACGTTTCATTCGTGTGCCGTGTAACGAATGTTAAGTTCGAATGTGTTGTTTATTTCATAGCTATATGAAGTAATCGAAATAGTGTTAAGCAATTTTTTTGTTGACTGCTTTTTATTTTCAATTAAGTATAAATATTTAAAACTATAGTTAAAGTATGAAATAAACGTTTTTGTTCTTTGAAACCCTAATCAAAGAAACTTAGTGACGAGATAACTAAGACGTCTCACTTAATGGTAAGCGTCACGTCTGGCTATATGATAAATTCAACTAATTTTATATTCTGCCCTTATAAGGGATTGTGGGTATGGAAAAATAAAAAGCACTTTTGTAATGCCTCCGGTCTGTTACCATTCCGTCGAGTCTGAGTCCATGGGGGCGCGGGCGCGGTTGTTTTGGCCGTTGCGTAAGCTAACGAGTAAAGTTATAAGTAGGATCACCGAGCTTTTGAATTAAGCACCTAATCCTTTACCATAATGGGCTTTTTATTAAACACAACAGAGGATATCCGCTGGAGATTTAAAACCATTCTGCTGATAACATCTTTCTATTTAATAGAAATTGGAGAATAATTGGCAATTAATTTATTGTTGACCAGTTTTTTAGTCAAATTAAATATTTGTGAGTGAATATTTTGGAATCTTGTAAATCACAAAGGAGCTAATCAAGTTACAAATGTGAAGATAATTTTTGAATTATTTTAATCATCAAAATAATATGAAGAAAGCGACGAAAGCCTAGTTCGAAGACCATCAAGTCTGAACGTACCAATGTATTTGCCACATTATGAAACTTCCCAGAACAGATATTGAGGGTACCTAATATATATTTTGTGCACTATTAAGGTATAGGTACGTCTAGGCATGTCATAGTAAAAAGACTCGTCAATGAGCAACATCTTCTAGGGTTAGGCTTCTGCACTCGACGAACATTTTTATATTATTATCAACTAGCTGACCCAGGCAGCTCCGCCTGCGCTATTTTTACGTTAACTAAACTTTTAATAACAGATATTCGCATTGAATACATAAGCTCCTTTTTTATAGTCGGTTAAAAACTGGGACCCACTTTTTACTTGCTCTCCGAAGCACGGACCCGTTTAGTTCAAATGGCGTTAAACTGTCACCCATCTATTTATTGACCTTACCTAACGTTGCTTAACCCGATCGATTACAAAACCTTGATAACAACTCTCTATGAGTGTTCCCTTTCTAATATTTATTATATTATAAAGAAAAATTGATAAAATCGGACCAAGCGTATAACCAAGTACCCATTTTGACTTTAGTCCCCTCTCCCAAAAGAACCGTGCTAGATTACGGGATAAAAAGTATCCTATGTCCTACCTCGTAGTAAGATCTCAAATCATGCCAAGTTTCATTTGAATCCATTCAGTAGTTTCGGCGTGATGCTCAGCCGTGATACAGACAGACAGACAGACAGACAAAAATTAATAAAATCTTTTTAAAAAAAAATTGAACCGACTTCAATATCACTGAAAAGTATAAAATAATTTAAATATTATTGAAGTTGGTGTTAGCGTACCTGCTGTGTATATTTGGCACCAACTTCAATAATATTTAAATTATTTTATACTTTTCAGTGATATTGAAGTCGGTTCAATTTTTTTTTAAAAAGATTTTATTTTAAACTTTTTAGTGATATTTTCATATATAAAGATTGAACCATCGAAAACCGTAAAATTATCTAGGTAGGTTATGATCACATTATCGTCTACATAGTTTTACATAATTCATGTTTCTTCAGAAAAAAATATCCGGTCGTAATGAAATTTGCATGAAAACATCATAGTAGTTTACTCTCTCGAATAAAAAAAGAATCATCGAAATCGGTTCATAATTGTCAGAGCAATGTAATGGAGAACATCAGTTTTATGGTTTTTACCAGATAAATTCCTCCACATCGTTCATGGTCCTCCAGGAAGTTCTTATCCGGTTGTAATAAAATTCATACAGATTCAATACAGTGGTTTCTTCTTTCGAATAAAAAAAGAATCATTGAAATTGGTAAATGTTTGCCAGAGTTATGACTATTTTTGTCTGACCGAGCGAGTCCGAGCGACTAAAACGTCATCTATATAGGCTTTCTTGCAAGTCTCAGTGCGCAGTCACCATTCTTGTTTTTTCAGGAACTACTTATTACTAAGCAATAATTTTTTTATGGGACCCAATTAACGGATTAAAGAATGGATGGAAGAAAGATTTTTTCAGATCGGTTCATAATTGCCAGAGTTATGCGCGAACATACATAAAAAAAAAAAAAAAAAAAATATATATACAGACGAATTGAGAACCTCCTCCTTTTTTTGAAGTCGGTTAAAAAAAATACATTTTCGGCCTCAGTATCGGTTATAGAATGCCCTCCAAATATAATTTTCAAAATATCTTCAATGTACAGAATTGGACCTGTCTGTGACATAAATTGATGTTATATTATCTATGTTCTTACATGTCACTATTTTCATGATTATGTCAATTCATTCACTTTTATACTTGCAAAGGCTCAACAATATATCCAGTTTTCATTTATTACAAAATCTTTTATTTTAAATAATCTTGTACCTAACAAGATTTTGGTGCCGAAGAAGTTCAGATAATTGCATAAATCCATTCAGTGAAAGTTATTTCGAGCAAAAAACAAGTTTTCATAAAACTGCGCAATAGCGTGGGCCGTCATAGGTTTGTTTTCGCTGCATCTTTTTAGCTCCGGCAGTTCGTTCGCGCGGTACGCGCTGCAGCACAGCAACACATTGGTACAATCAGCCAATGAGAGCCCGCGAAGTGATGCACAGCGTGCACAGTGCATAGTACGCTTTACAGGTAATACGCTCCTGATCAACGAGAACAGACTTTTTTCACCAATTTGCAAGCCACGCGGTTTTACAAGTAACATATTGAAACAATTACATTTAATACTTAAATCATGGATACGGATATTAAGGAGAAGAAACAATTAACTGTTTTGAAGGGCCAGTGTAAGGGAACTATTACTAGGCAAGAAAAGTATTTGGCCGAAAATGCGTCGAAAATTACATTGGAAGATTTAGAAGTGCGTCTTCAGGTGGTCGCCGATGCCTTAATCAAATATCAAGGATACCAAGCACAATTGCTCATGATCGATGAGACCACCCAAGAGGATGACATGGAGGAGCGCTGTTTATTATTACAGGCCAACATTCGACGACTTATGAAGGACCTAAATCAAAAGTCAGTTCCACAGATGTCAGTTCCCAAGCCCCCGGAAGTTTACGGTGCAAAGCTGCCGACTTTGGAAATACCAGTATTTGATGGCATTGACATCACCGCATACAAGCCATTTTGTGAGATGTTCGAAGCAGTGGTTAATAAAGATGAAAGGATTTCCAATGTACAGAAGCTATGCTTTTTGAAAAAATATTTACGTGGTGAACCCTTACAATTAATTGATAACCTACCGATCATAGGTGATTCTTACAGTGCGGCATTAGAATTATTGAAATCTCGATATGACAACACATCATTGTTGGTAAGCAATCATGTTGCATTCATTTTAGATATCCCAGCCATCAAGGGTACAGCGGGGCAATTGAGGGATTTTGTTGCCAGGATAAGGCAGCACTTAACTGCCTTAACAAACCTTAAGCAACCTGTAGACAGCTGGGATGCTGTCCTGATCACAGTGTTACTCCGTAAACTTGACCCTTACACTTCCCGGCTGTACCACACTGATCGGGATACTAAGGAATTGCCAAAACTAGATGACTTGTTAACCTTTTTAGATAAGCGGGCAGCCGCATTAGAGGCAAGTCCAGCATTTAATGATAGATATAAAAATAAAGGTAGTGTTGCCTTGGCATCTGCCGTTAATGTAGAAAAACCAAAGCAATGTTTAATATGTTCACAGGTGCATAGACTACACATGTGCCCACAATTTAAAGCCATGTCATCAAAAGATAGGTTAAAATATGTTAATGATAACAATTTGTGTAAAATTTGTTTAGCTCGCCATGCAAAGAAATGCAGATACACCTTCAAGTGTGGAGAGTGCCGTGCAGGTCACAACACGCTGATCCATGTAAAGGGGAACCCACCAGAGCCTGAGCAAGTAAATTTAAATACTAATGCCGTAAGTCTTTCAACATTTCAACCCACTTATACAAATGTTTTGTTGCCAACAGCCAAGGTACTAGTAAAGGATGTCGAGGGAAATCAATATATAGCCAGGGCTCTTTTGGATAGTGGAAGTCAAACATCATTTTGTGCCACTGAGCTAGCTAATAAGCTAAGGCTGCCAATGTTCAATTTAAATAAAAATATTATTACTTTGGGCGGTAACAAGGACAAATGCAATAAGGGAATAAAATTAAACATTTCTTCTAGAGTACAAAATTTCAATATGGAAATTACATGTTCAGTAATTGATAAAATTACAACAAAGCTACCTCAAAGCCCAATTAACTTAAGTAGGTTTTCTATTCCAAAGTGTGTAGCATTAGCTGATGAGGAATTTAATGTTCCAGGTGAAGTGACCCTTCTCTTGGCCTCAGACGTATTCTTTAGAATATTACAAGATGGCAAGGTCGAAGGGAATCCAGGGGATCCAGTATTGATCAACACCCGCCTTGGATACATTGTGTCAGTCTGCAGTCATACAAGTACCAATGTTAGTACAGCTTTAACTATGCATACAGTGGATATATCCGATTCTGATCTTGATAATCAAGTTAAACAGTTTTGGGAAACCGAAAAGGTCCCTGAAGTGTATCATGAGACCTTACCGGAACACGAGTATAGTTTAAAGGTATTTCAAGAGTCTGTGACACTCAAAAATAATAAATTTGAAGTTAAACTTCCTTTAAAAGTTGCATTACAGGATGTTGACCCATCCAATTCATATTTCATTGCATTACAGAGACTAAATTATTTACAGAAGAGATTTAAAAGGGACCCTACATTTTTTACACTATACAAAGACACTATACAAGAATACCTAGATTTAGGACATGCAAAAATAATAGATACAGAGAACTGCAGTGCTCAAGATCAACCTTTGCTCTTTTTACCCCATCATGCCGTTATAAGACCAGAAAAACAAACAAATCGGTTACGTGTGGTATTTGATGGAAGCGCTAAAACAAAGGGTGGTCACAGTCTCAACAACATACTTTGCAATGGTCCCGTATTACAAAGGTCTTTATTTGAAATTTTATTATTATTTCGGACTTATAAATATACCTTTCAATGTGATATACGTCACATGTATAGAAATATACTTATACATTCAGATTATCGTTGTCTTCAAAATATACTGTGGCGTGAAAATGATATAATACAATGCTTACAGTTACAAACCGTAACATATGGATTGACTAGTTCGGCTTTTCTAGCCACTGCCTGTCTTGTTGAGCTAGCCAAGCGATATTATGCAGAATATCCCCTAGCATGTGAAGCCATATTACAATGTTCTTACATCGATGACATTCAATCGGGTAGCAATACACTTCAGGGAGCTATTTCATTAAAAAATCAATTACTAGCACTCATGAGCCAGGGAGGTTTTCAGTTACATAAATTTGCATCTAATGAATCACAACTGTTACAAGATTTACCCATAGACAAAATAAGTCAAGGCTATAAAGAGATTGATCAAGACAAATCTATACACAAAGTCCTGGGACTTGCATATGACTCGCAGGCAGATGTATTCAAGGTAAGTGGTAGAGTAATTTTATCAGCTGATGAGACTCCAACTAAAAGGAGTGTGTTAAGTATCATTAGCAGACTATTTGATCCCATGGGTTTTGTTGGACCTATAACTGTCAAAGCAAAATTATTTTTACAGCAAATATGGCAATACAATTTGGAGTGGGACACCCCTTTACCCACTGAGTTAGTTAAAATATGGAATGATTTTTATACAAACCTTATGAATACGTCTGAAATACAAATAGATCGATACTTACAAACAGCTGACTCTGAAGAATGTGAGTTAATAGGGTATTGTGACGCCTCTGCTAGTGCCTATGGCTGCTGCATTTTTATCAAAGTCAAAATAAATGGTAATATCCGCGTACATTTAATATGCTGCAAGTCAAAGGTGGCTCCCATAAATTCCAAACTTACAATACCTAAGCTAGAGCTTAACGGCGCATTATTATTAGCAAAACTTATTAATCATGTAAGCTCAATTTACAAAATTAAAAAGATATGTTTGTTTTCGGACTCCAAAATAGTGCTAGGCTGGTTGGCTTTGCCCTCCGTAAAACTTCCTGCGTACATTGCAAATAGAACTAAGGAAATAATTAGACTCACTTCCAATATGCAATGGTCTTATACCCCAAGTTTGTTAAACCCAGCTGATATTTTGTCACGTGGCTGTGATATGCAGGAATTAATCAAAAATAAGATGTGGTTACATGGACCTGAGTATATTAGAGAAACTAGTGATTATAATTTTTATTTGTCTGAAATAGAGCTGCCAATGAAATATTCAGAAATCCCAAATGCTGAATATTCCATTGGTGCAATATTTAATGAAAATTCAAATAATAATATTCCAATATTGCCGTTGCTTGAAAAATATTCCACATTGTTTAAGACAATTCGTATAATGGCATTAGTTCTAAGATTTATTAAGAAATGTAAAAAACAAAACATTACTGGCTACTTCACTGTACAAGAATGTAGATTGGCATTAACTTATATTATAAAGGGAGTCCAATTATTTTATTTTAATAAAGAGTTAAAATGCATACAAGAAAATACAGTTGTAAAATCAAGCTTGAGTTCATTAACCCCTTTCGTAGATTCAGATGGGGTCCTCCGCGTAGGGGGCAGATTGCATAATGCCAATTTTGATTATTCACAAAAATTTCCAATAATTTTACCAAAACATTGTCATGTAACTACACTAATAATTAGACAAGAGCATTTAAAATTGATGCATGGAGGCTTAAAGCTTGTACAGAGTAATCTAAATTTAAATTATCATATAATTAATTCCATAAGAGAAATCAAAAGTGTCATTCACAAATGTATAACATGCTGTAGGTATAGAGCCACTACGGCTCAGCAACTTATGGGCTCTTTACCGAGCGATCGTGTTAACCCCGCTCGTGTATTTCAAAAGGTAGGGCTAGACTACTGTGGGCCATTTGATATCAGACAATCTTCCAAAAGAAATAGTATAATATCTAAAGGCTATGTTGCCGTATTTGTATGCTTTACTACAAAAGCAGTGCACCTGGAGGTGGTGTCAGACATGTCCACTGACACTTTTTTAGCAGCGTTTAAAAGATTTATTGCACGAAGGGGTCATCCAACAGATGTCTATTGCGACAATGCCACCACCTTCAGGGGGGCGCACAATAAGTTGAAAGAACTATATAATTTACTTAATACTGAAAATTTTACAAATTGTATCAATAATTTTACGATTGAAAGGGGAATCCAATTTCATTTTATTCCGAAATATAGCCCGAACCACGGTGGTTTATGGGAGGCTGCGGTAAAATCGGCAAAGCACCATCTTAAAAGAGTCTTGTCCTTTAAAATATTTACTTACGAGCAATTTAATAGCATTATTATTGAAATTGAAAGTATTTTAAATTCTCGGCCAATCACTCCCATGTCACAAGATATTTCGGATTATTCATGTCTTACTCCAGGACACTTTCTAATAGGATCTGCGTTAACTGCTATACCACAACCCAGTCTTACTGATGTGCCCTCTAATAGATTGCGATTCTGGCGATGTTGCGAACAAGCCAAACAACATTTTTGGAAAGTATGGTCTAAGGATTATCTTTCTTCTTTAAATAAACGGACAAAGTGGCAAAAGGAATTTCCAAATTTAAAGGAAGGAATGTTGGTACTATTAAAAAATCCCAACACCCCTCCACTCCGATGGCCTACAGGAAAAATTATAAAAAATTTCCCTGGAAGGGATAACAGGGTACGTGTTATTGAGGTACAAACTTCGGATAAGAAAGTGCATTGCCGGGCCATATCTAAATTTGTTATTTTACCCATAGAAACGTAGTACAGTATAGTGTGATAAATTGTTTATCAAGCAAAATATTAATTGTACCCTTGGTACAATTGTTTTGTATTGTATTGTTATAAAATAGATTTAATTTTAAGGTTTCTTTGGCGGCCCCACTTTTTGTCTGTGACATAAATTGATGTTATATTATCTATGTTCTTACATGTCACTATTTTCATGATTATGTCAATTCATTCACTTTTATACTTGCAAAGGCTCAACAATATATCCAGTTTTCATTTATTACAAAATCTTTTATTTTAATTAATCTTGTACCTAACAGACCAGTTACAGTTTTATTATAAGTATAGATTGTTGTCTAGATGACAACAATCGGGACCAACTTGTTACGTGTCCTCTGAAGCACGGAGACCCAATTCAAATGCCACTAAACGGTCACCCATCTAAGAACTGACCTCACCTGACGTTGCTTAACAAACCGATCGTTTACCGAACAGGCCTTAGCCAAGTTGCAGTTCTCCAATGTTGAACCCTTAAGAATAGAAAACAATGTATAGGAATGACACAAGAATGGCATTATCTCTTCACGTGACTAGAGATTCATCCGTGGGGGGTCAGGTTAAGAATAGCACCCTCCCATCACCTTCCGTTGGGTGTCCGTAAGAGGCCTCTAAGGAAAAACAAAAAGACAGGCAGCACCATCTTTCAATTGGATTATCTACCATATAAACTGCGATCCTCAAGCCGCCTGCCAAGCGTAGGAATTATGGCAATCCCTCCCCTTTAAGGGGGTGACCTTTGTTCAGTAGTGAACGTCTTTAGGCTGCTGATGGTGACTAGAGATAGGTATAGGGTAGGTATAGGTATAACGGGTTGGTTTCCGCAACTCCACGTCAAAGCGCGTATTTTGCGTGCGGTGGTGACTAGAGATTTTCATTCCCGGACTTTGCATTCTATTCCCTAGCGTCAAATATTGGAGAATGGCAACATGGCTCAGGCTTCAGTCAGTGATTACAACTGACTATACCTACCTATTTATTCCCTGTGTAATAATAAAAGAACAACTCACAATGCTATTCCATTAAATTGCAGGTACATGAATGTGATCGAATGATCGAACCATCAAATAGGTACACTTTTTATTAGTCCCGATTTGTTCGTATCTTTTTTTAATAAGATTCCGCGAATGGGGCCCGCTCAACAAAGAGAGGTTGATGAGCTGAAATTTGTCGGAGGCTCTGTCAATTTCCGGGATCCAATTATCGCCACATTGTCGGCAGCAAACCCAATATTACTCCGGTGTTTACTTACATCATCGTTTCATTAACATGAATGATGTTTTTAAGTTTTTAGAAGTTTGCTGCACTGTATGCTTTTTACTGGTTTGCAGAAGTTTATTTGTTTTATTGGTATGTTAGCAATATAAAATCTTTTTAAAAAAAAATTGAACCGACTTCAATATCACTGAAATGTATAAAATAATTTAAATATTATTGAAGTTGGTGTTAGCTTACCTGCTGTGTATATTTGGCACCAACTTCAATAATATTTAAATTATTTTATACTTTTCAGTGATATTGAAGTCGGTTCAATTTTTTTTTAAAAAGATTTTATTTTAAACTTTTTAGTGATATTTTCATATATAAAGATTGAACCATCGAAAACCGTAAAATTATCTAGGTAGGTTATGATCACATTATCGTCTACATAGTTTTACATAATTCATGTTTCTTCAGAAAAAAATATCCGGTCGTAATGAAATTTGCATGAAAACATCATAGTAGTTTACTCTCTCGAATAAAAAAAGAATCATCGTAATCGGTTCATAATTGTCAGAGCAATGTAATGGAGAACATCAGTTTTATGGTTTTTACCAGATAAATTCCTCCACATCGTTCATGGTCCTCCAGGAAGTTCTTATCCGGTTGTAATAAAATTCATACAGATTCAATACAGTGGTTTCTTCTTTCGAATAAAAAAAGAATCATTGAAATTGGTAAATATTTGCCAGAGTTACGACTATTTTTGTCCGACCGAGCGAGTCCGAGCGACTAAAACGTCATCTATATAGGCTTTCTTGCAAGTCTCAGTGCGCAGTCACCATTCTTGTTTTTTCAGGAACTACTTATTGCTAAGCAATAATTTTTTTATGGGACCCAATTAACGGATTAAAGAATGGATGGAAGAAAGATTTTTTCAGATCGGTTCATAATTGCCAGAGTTATGCGCGAACATACATAGAAAAAAAAATATATATACAGACGAATTGAGAACCTCCTCCTTTTTTTGAAGTCGGTTAAAAAACGTAGTTTTTTTTTAAACTGCCATCGTTAAATCATGGTAATTTTCTAACGGCCATCGTTGAATGGTGTTAGGATATATTTGTTATCATACGTATACCGTGTTTTTCTTTACAAGATTATAAATTGATCACAACGCACATGAACGCAGACTGACCGGTGACTAGCCAAATAGGGCCAGTAGGGTCCAATATGACATATTTAACCCTACCAATTGTTTTTCGCTTATTGTTTAATTTTTGATCCGATCAAAAGTGCTAGCATTAAGCCTATTTGAAATAAATGATTTTGAATTTGAATTTGACCATGTAAAGAAAAACAGGTTTTATAATATACAACTTTATTGTAAACCTGAGATAATTTAATTTCCCGGTTCTGATGACATTTGATATTTTAAAAAAAATATCACACGGCATAACTATATCTAAGATAATTCTTTATTTTTTAACAAACATAAAACGTAACAAAAACAACAAAAATACAGCAACACAGCAAATGTAGTATGGCTTTATAACTTAGTGATCTCTTCCAACCTTTGGACAATAATAATAATATATTTGGATATAAAATGTATGTAATTGCTTTTTTTTTTTTTTTAATTAAATAAATAAATGAGCTAATGGTGCCGATTCTGTTGTCACACACTAGACTAAATTTTAGTTTAGTGGTGTCAAACGATGATTAAGTGCTTAATTTGATTTCGACAGCTACTAAATTGAGTTGATAGTGAGGTTTTCATTGGTCAAATCATGTTAGTTGAAAACGATTCTCTTGTTCATCTGATTACACTAAACTAAACTAAATTAATTCTCCGGCTACGATACTTATATTAATTTTATTTTAATTTAATATACTTATTTATATATTAATATTTATTAATAAAAAATATTTAATATTTTAATATTTATTTTAATACTAGCTGACCCACGCAGCTCCGCCCGCGCTGTGTTTACGTTTACTAAACTTTCAATAATAAACATTCGCATAGAATACAAAACCTCCTTTTTTATAGTCGGTTAAAAACTGGGACCTACTTTTTACTTGCTCTCCGACGGACTCGTATAGTTCAAATGGCGTTAACCGGTCACCCATCTATTTTATGACCTTACCTAACGTTGCTTAACCCGATCGATTACAAAACCTTGATAACAACTCTCTATGAGTGTTCCCTTACTAATATTTATTATATTATAAAAAGAAATTGATAAAATCTGACCAAGCCTATAACCAAGTACCCATTTTGACTTTAATCCCCTCTCCCGAAAGAACCGTGGTAGATTACGGGATAAAAAGTATCCTATGTTAGGACATACGACGTTACTACGAGGTAGGCCTCGTAGTAAGATCTCAAATCATGCCAAGTTTCATTTGAATCCATTCAGTAGTTTCGGCGTGATGCTCAGCCGTGATACAGACAGACAGACAGACAAAAATAAAAAAAAATACATTTTCGGCCTCAGTATCGGTTATACAATGCCCTCCAAAAATAATTTTCAAAATATCTTCAATGTACAGAATTGGACCTGTTACAGTTTTATTATAAGTATAGATTTGTGACAACAGAATCGGCACCAATATATTATTAAATCTTTTATACCATAACTATGTATTAACGGAATTAATTAAATACCTCACTATTTAATTAATTCCGCATACGTAATTTACCTTTTAATGTATTCTCTTTTTGAAATCTTGAAATTCGTTCGCTAGTAATTCGGGAATCATATTTTCCAAAATGACAAAAGACATCCTACTTGTGTTATGTATTCCTAGTAATATTTATCATATTCAATCTTACGTGTGACAGGTTGAAATTACAGAGGACCCTCACGCTATTGCAATTTCGCAAATTGATGTACCTCTGCCGTAGGCGTTTGTAATTGCAACTTGTTATATTGCATTAAAGTTAATGTATTCAACTCCCGGGGTTCGACGTGACTTCAAACTTATGAGAGACGTGTTCACGATATTATAATTATGCGGGACACATAAATATTTATAAGTCGTACCTACATCTGTTGTTATAAATTTGCGAGCTTCAAAATTTTAGTCATCGACACTGTCGGAATGTTAATGACTTATTGTTACTAGGCTCTATGGATAATCAACTCTGATGTCACGAAGTTAGTGTGAATCTTTGCAAACATTATTGGGCCTCTGGGGGTCTAGTACGAGTTCCGATTGAATTTTCTCCATACATTTCATACCAGCAGCGCCTAGCGGTAACTATTAAAAACTAGTAAAATGTACGGGAGAAAACTGACAGTTTGATTTAGCTCGTAAACTATCAGAACTCGTACAGAAACCTGGACATTTTTACTTTAAGAAAATTCCAACATATTAAATAGTAACTCCTAAGAGCAAATGAACTTCCAGTTACTTCTGTTGCCAGGCATTAGTGTAAATACTGCTGTTCATTGTGGCGGTCTAAGGGGAGGCCTTTGTGCAGCAGTGGACGTCTTCCGACTGTTTATGATGACAGTTGTTCTGGTGCTAAAGATGAGTATAAATAGCTAGTATTATTACCGGGCTTAACAGACTTAATGACTACACGAGCGCCTGTGACAGGCGTTTCGTTTACAAGAAAACTTCCTACTTAGTGCGTCAAGTCACTTAAAAAATCTTATCATCACAGCAGCAGTCGTTTGACGGCCACTGTTGAAACAAGACCTCCCACTTAGAAGGGAGGGCTTGCCGTAATCCCTACGCATTGGAATTGCAGTATAGGTGTTAGGTAATCCAGTAGAAAGACGCTACTTTCCGTATTCTTGCTTTTCCTTAGTCGCCTCGTACGAACATCCAACGGGATGAGATGGGAAAACTAATCTCACTTAAATATTTCAATAAATATACTCAAGAAAAACCATGAAAGCTATAGCAGTAATAACAATAACAATTCATTATCTCAAATACAGAACTCAACGAAAACAACGCTGGTTCACTAGGCCCGTTGTAAATTGCCCCCAATTGTATTAAATGTAATGAATCAACATAAATTATGAAACCCTATATTGTAGCGAGCCGTTATTGCAATAAATCGCTCTTTGCCGAGTTCATTAACAAGCTACGAGCACGCGAGGAAAAGACATTTTTCATAGCCAATGCCAGACGGCCTTATGCATATTTGATGGAGCATAGCTGTGCTGTAAAGTACCCGTCAACGTATGCCGAAGCGGCTACAAACTAATCTGATAATACATTTTGTAACATATTTTCATAGTAGAAGGGTCTTATTTTGTTTACTTCTGTCGGTTCCATAAGTGATTACTGTGCGCGAAGGAAACTTTGAAGTCCATACGATTAGGTCAAGGTTGACTCGACTTGCATGCAATTTTAACTTTGTAAAGGTTTAATATCATAAATACGTCGAATGCAAAGAGGAGTCGTGAAATTATTAAAGTGATTTTTTTAAATATGTTCTGCAATTAGTGTCAGCTTTTGTGAATGTTTCGTAAGACTTCGTCAGAGCCTCAAATAGCCACAGCGTGAATAGCTAATGTGTTTTGTTTAGAAATACAGGTGGCTAAATTATGTAAGATTATGCATCTTTGATTATATACATTTCATAGTAATTATCATTTATATTTCAGTGTAATTATCATTTAAAAGAATAGTCGTAATAAATCACTGCACCTATTTTTTTTGTTTAAAATTAATTAACTGCATAAATTAGAGTATGTGGAAAGAGCCTCCTCGAATGAAGTAATAATAAAATGTCTTCGTTTCCTTATATATTTTTTATATTAGGTATACCTATTTCTCATTTAGCTTTCTGTGTAATAATCATTTAAAAATACTGCTATATAAATAAGCCATACCCATTTTTCTTAACTAGGTATATGTAATTTAAAGAGAACGAATTTTACCCTAGCCGCTACCCACTAGTTCGTGGGATCGATTCCCACCTTTTGTCTGGGTGTAATTTATCTATAAAAGTATGTACTTACAAAAATTATATAAGTAAATACTTATATAATTATATCAGTTCTCTAGTTACCATAGTACGGGCTCTGCCTAATTTGAGATCAGGCCATGTGTGGATTGTCCCAGCATATTATTAACAAAGAGCCTCCTCGAACAAAGTAATAATAAAAAAAATCACAGAGTGCAACCTGGATAATTGGTCTTACAAGATCGACAAGTCTTTCAGAATTCTGAAGTGTTCATGAATATATCAAGTAACAAGACATAGTTACGATATCTTAAATAAAAATAAATGTACTTATAAGTATTATAATTGATCTGTCACTTATTGCACGAGTTAATAGACAAGGCTACGTAAGAGACATGCAATTATTATTATCATAGCAGAAACATAACTCGCGCTTTGAAGGTATACTATTATTTACTGTGGTAAGTACTGCCCAGCCGACATAATAATAATAATAATAAGCAATTCCATACGAGTAAATGACACAAGAACGCTTTACGTGTTGCCGTAATGAGAAATATTGCTATTTGCGTAATTAAAAGTAAAAATGAGGTCCGTGGCAACATAACGACTGTTAAGACACAAATAACAGACTCTATTGTAATGTTTTTATACATATTCGTATATATTTAAGAATGTTACGCGTTGTAATATAATAATTGTGTTATGTATGCGGGTCACGTAACATTCTAATATCTTTTAGTAAATATATCTGCATCTCTGTTAGTTAAAACATTCGTCTTCTTTTTCTACACGTCAAGGATGTGTTTAGCAATTTTAATCTTCATTTCAGGTATGTTCAATTTGACCTAGAAAAACCATTTAGACTCCAAATCCCTAAGAAATCCTGCCTTAGCACCGGTTTAGCTTTATCCAAAGGGACTCTTATTTGATACATTTTGTGACTACCAGTTTGGTCTCCAAGTGAAAACAGTTTTTTATTTATAAAATTATGTTGTAAATATAGACATCTATGTATCAGAATTATTTCCTACATTTAACCCTGAAAAAATAAAAAAATGTTTTGTAAGTAGACATCAACCACCAGATAGTCTACAATCTTAAAAAATCTTTCAATTCCATCATACACATGTAACCGATAACCTCTGCTTAAAACCAGTAAATTAATTAAACTCTGCGACACACATACATTAATTAATGCAATGGTGGTAATAAACTGAAGAACGTCACTTTAATCTTTACATGAACCGATACCGTATAAATCCGAATACCCTTTTAAATCTCCATTAAATTGGAAAACCGTAAAGGCGAAGACCGCCTTATCCAATCGTTTATTTTTCATTTCTTGGTGTCAGAGATAACTCCTACATCCGCATTACGTCCATACACCATTAAACGCTAGGTGTTTGTAAAAATATACCAAGTATGTGATACGGTTTAGTGAGTTTGTTTTTCTACAAAGAAGCGGTTTGGATTAGTCGCTTAAGATTTATAGCATTTCACCTTTCCCAGGTGCGTGTATCACTTGGTAGAGAAGTATTAAAGGGCTAATCTGGGAGTAATTAATTATGTGTAATTTAGTGGTTTACTTTAATGACGCTATAAACAAGAAAGGCAGACTCGCATCTTTGTCAGTTGTTAGCCTAAAGATATAAATTGGGTACCTATTTAGCAAAGTTTATGTCTAGTAAGTTTACGTCTTCAAAATTAGTTTTTATTAGGAAATTGTAGTGTAATCTGCTAAAATCACCAGGCTGGAGAAGCTTATTAACTAAATGATATAGTAACAAAGCTGATTAAACAAAAATTGTTTTGTGTCGTATCAATAAAAGAGAAGCGTTGACCACATCATACATAATGCACATAAGTCTTATACAAATATCGTGAGATAACGACACCTCAGAACTAATATGCCCATTCGCACTATGCGGTTGCCGGTACTGCTAGCCATCAGGTTAACCGCAAATAAGAACTGTATTTACCGCTGGATGCGATTGGCTTGCGGCTAACAGGACTGCAGTTGCATCGTAGTGATAACAATAGTAAGCATCATATTATTTTCTTTCTATTATCACAAACGACCGGTTGGCCGCAATGCAGATAACCGCACAGTGCGTATCGACATAAAAAGTGGCATACCCTAGTTTTGGTTGTGCTACAGGGCCAGCGTTGGCACTTTTTAGTGTCCTTTTATACGTAAAAAACTGATGCCATCAATTAAGCTTATCAGTTTTGTCAAAATGTCAGTTGAAAAAACGAAAGCTATTAAAATAAACCTGTTCATAAAAGGACATCGGCTGAAGGTAGCAAATATCGTTAAAAAAAAGAGGTTAGGTACTCTTAAACTATGTAAAAGTTTTCGAAACGCTACATGTAATAAAAATAAAAGTGTGGATAAAGATAAGTCTAAAATAAATTTGGGTCTCATAGCATTTATGAGACTGAATACTACTACTGCTACTAAAACTACTACTGAATAATATTTATGTGACTGAATAGATATAATTGTATTTAGGGTCAAAATTTGTATTAAGGAATTAAGGGCTGTATTATCAACAATTCAAGGAGGAAATATTTGAGTTCTTTACTCCAAAGCAACTCTCTACGAACCCCATTCCACCTAATAGAACCTATTATCTTAGTTTTAATTAACATCTAACTTTTTAAATATAAAAAGGTTGCCTTGACTGCTATAGAAACTGGAAGGCTTAGTCAAATTGGTTGCCTAGACGCTTTAGATCGTCCTCCGGCGTACAATGGACCCGAGCAAGGGT
Source organism: Furcula furcula (assembly GCA_911728495.1). Classification (NCBI taxonomy): domain Eukaryota; kingdom Metazoa; phylum Arthropoda; class Insecta; order Lepidoptera; family Notodontidae; genus Furcula; species Furcula furcula. The sequence continues at coordinate 11,810,831 of OU452250.1, forward strand.
TCTTTGTTCGGCGATCTCCATCGACCGATAAACAAACCGTCCTATAAAATATCCGACTGGGAATCGTAAGAACATCTAACTATTGGGGAAAATACAGAAAAAAGGAAATCGGACCAATTTCGTAGCGGGGCGTTACAGAAGTTTTCCCCAATAGAAATTGATCCGTGATCTAAGTCTGAAGCAACTTTATCTAATGCGGGCTGTTAGCTGGCTATTGTATTTACTTTTGCATTCAAATGTCACGGACAAGCTTGTTCCGGTAATTGCTGTCCTATTAGCTTGATCCCTATCAGCTGTTATGACTACTTTGACCTTATTATTAAATAAAATGATTCACGCTGTTTAGAGCTGATTTTGTCTGGTTGATAATGCACAGAATGTATGACGTATTACTACTAAAACTTATTTGATCAAGAGATTAAGCATTACCCTATGACTCAGAAATTAAGTACAGGTGCATAATAATATAGGCTTATGGACTTCTTCTTCGTCTTTACTTAATATAAAACAAAATTATTCGCTAAATCCTCCTAAACCAAGCAAATAATTTTTTTGTGGTTTTCACAACTACATAGATAATTTTCACTGAAGGTTTACATATATAAAAACTATATACACTCGTGCGAAACTGGGTTACTGGTGTAATAATATAAACTAGTTTTCGCCCATGGATGGAATTTTATTGGAAAAACTATTAAAAAAAAATAAAAATCGACTTCAAAGTAAATTATCTAAAAATCATAAAATAACGAAAATATATTGAAGTCGGTGCTAGCACATCATGTTAACTAAGCCTAGCTCGAGTTGACACCGACTTCAATATATTTTCGTTATTTTATGCTTTTTAGATAATTTACTTTGAAGTCGGTTTTTTTTTTTTAAATAGTTTATTTAACACTTTTTAGTGACTTATTTTACCATGATAGGTACCAGCACTATCACGCAACTCGAACGGCTACGTTACAGTAACTTACTGAAAACATAAAAAGTTTATATCTCTTAAACTACTGGACCGATTTTGATGAAACTTATACTCTACCCTAAGTTGAAAAATACTCTAACTATTGCAAAAAGAATTTTTGAAATCGGACCTGTAGTTTCTGAGAAATCCGCGGACAAACCTACATACATACATACATATATACATACATACACTCATAAAATTTGGTAAATTTGTTTAGAAGCCCACATAGACTAACATATATTAATATTACGCATTTTTATAAATATTACATACATACGCGTCGAATAGAGAACCTTCTTTTTGAAGCCGGCTAAAAATACAACAAAACATCCTGTGTCAAGAGGTTATTGGCCCCGTCAGCAAGAGGGTTGGTCGATGGTCACTCTGATGCTAGTATAGATACTGATTACAAAGCACTGACAATCATTTCCAATGCAGAAATAAAACAATAGGTACATACTTGAAAGTAGCGTTGGCCAAATAACGCGTGGTTTGAATAAAATGTTCTACCGTCGTACTTCTATAATGTTCTACCTCTATTAAATTCCAATATTTATTTCTACATTTTTTCTACATTTTTTAATCGTATGGTTTAACGACTGCCAAGTGGATGATAACATCCGGGACCGACTTTAAAGTGCCCTTGGAAGCACACAATATGATAATTAACAATTCATTACTGTTTATTTTCTGCATCGTTCATCGGGTTATTGAATGCGTGGTCGAAATATACGTCTTTGGCAGCACTCTCGAATATTAATGAAGTGATATGTTTTAGTACAAGGATGAAGCCTGAAATCCTGCCAAAAGCAATCCGAAGCAGATCGTAAACATCTCGCTATTGACGTCTTGGCTATTATTGAATAAGTACAAAGGGCGATGACACTCAAACAAAAATGGTCCAATATTATTCGGGAGCCGAGAGAATTGAGTGATTAGACGTTGGCCGAGTGGAATTAGTATGATGACTAGTTGATTTATTAGCCTTTGAAGTTTTTTTTTCTTTTAAGTTATTTGATGTTCTTTTACTTCAGAAAATATTTTAGCTTTTTGTACAACAAATTCTTTATCTACATATTTGTGATTACTGCTTACTTACAGTATTTTTTAGACGAAATGTAGGATATAGTAGGTGTTTTTATGGGTTTCAGGGGCATTATTTTATTGTGATCTTCAAGGCCGAAGTGCATATTTCTCCAGATCCAATATTGTCGATAGTATGGTTTCATCATCATCATCATCAGCCGGAAGACGTCCACTGCTGAACATAGGCCTCCCCCTTAGAACGCCACAATGAACGACAATTGGCTATTTGCATCCACCGGTTACCTGCGACGCGCACAATGTCGTCTGTCCACCTAGTGGGAGGCCTGCCAACGCTGCGTCTTCCGGTTCGTGGTCGCCACTCGAGAACCTTTCTTCCCCAACGGTTATCGGTTCTTCGAGCGATGTGGCCTGCCCATTGCCACTTCAACTTGCAGATTCTGAGAGCTATGTCGGTGACCTTAGTTCTTCGGCGAATCTCCACATTTCGGATTCTGTCGCGCAAAGAAACTCCGAGCATAGCTCTCTCCATGGCTCGTTGTGTGACTTTGAACTTTTCTAAAAGGCCAGCCGTATGGTTTTAATGTGTTAAATCTCGTACCAAAAACTTTGTAGCTAGCATTGAAGACAAAAAAATATAATAAAGGCAAAGTTCATGGAAAAATAAGACCAATGTAATCAGGCGCTTGCAAAAGCAAGGCAGTATAAATTTCACAATGACATTTCACGCTAAGATCCTAGCGTGTATACTTTACTTTAAAACAAACGACACCTGATATAATCGAGTAATTTGTACGCAAACATGTTAATTACGTTAATCCGGCGATATGATCTTGCCAAGTGTAATTGAAGTGGATCACGACATGTTCGAATTAGAAGCAGAAGGTGCTCTAATGGCCGTTCATTTCACGTCACATTGTATGAGCGGGTAATGACTGCCGTTATATTAAGCGGCATGGAACTGCCACAATTAGTTTTATGCTAGCATCACATTTAATAACCTGTTTATTTGTTTATAGATGATCTACTTATTAAAAATGGTAATTGTGACAGAGATATTGCAAAACTTAAACCTGATTTAGCATGAAATTTTTAAAATAATTCGCTGAGTTATAAAAAAAATGTTTAGAAATTTGAAAACCGTCAAAGTTTTATTTCATTATTATGATTTTGTATATAAGTAGAAATGTTACTAGCTTTATTTAAGAAGGATAAATATTCAACACTTAACTAATAATAAAAACTATAACAAGAACGAGGTTTTAGTAGTCATAGATTTATTTTATAATGTACTTGAATATGCCCTAGCTTTAAATGATGAATCCCAATAAGAGGCACTCCGTTCACCCGTGTTGTATCTGGGTAATAATAGCACCCTCCCATCCACTCCCATTGGGTGTCCGTAGGAGACGACTTAGGAAAAATAAGACAGGTAGCTGCCTCTTTCTATTGAATTACCTACCATCTAAACTGCAATCCCCAAAACGCCCGCCAAGCGTGAGGATTCTGGCAACCCCTGCCTTCTAAGGGAGAGGCCTTTTTTCAGCAGTCAGTTCAGTCTTTTGGCTGAAGTTGATCATCATCAACATCAGCCGAAAGACTGAATTGACTGAAATTTCATAAATCAATGCTCTCAGTAGTATTTTCGACTTATTTCCACCATCCTTCCATAGAATATGTAATTCCACAACTTATACCACCAATATAACACTAGCAATATCTTCTTTAATAACTTAAAGAAGTCGTATAACTTCATCGTTTTACAAGCGATTTAGCCTACGTAACTTAGCCAACAACTTCGTAGAACGCTACTCCGAAGGATACCCCGTAGCGCAATGAAGAATCAAATTGACTTCTGGACAATTCAATTAAGCTGCACGTTAAGTGCAAGTTTGCAAACAACCGTACCAGATGGTAGCCAAGTTTCCTCCAGAAACTTTATCAAAGAGACTGTAGCAGAACAAGTTAGCCTTCGATCTGCTTTTATGTTTATATACGACTGTGTGCTCGTATCCTCTTAATGTAAATTTGATTTATTCTGGGACACCTTTGCTTATAGCGTTTCATCATCGGAGATCAAAGATCGCATATTATTTGAATCTCTGCGGAACTCGATTTTAAGGGGCGGGAAATAATTACGTAATTTTATGTAATTTGTAGTAGTCATACTGTGATGGGGAACATTGATTTTATACCAAATAGTTCTGATTAGTATGCTGTGAACCTTTACAATGTACGTATTTGTAGACTGATCAAGTAGTAACTCACATAATTTGGACTCACAAACACTTTTGGAGTTATTGAAATCGATAAATATAATTTTCCCTAATATTTCTTACCATGTTGCAAATAACATTAGCTACTTGATATTCAGTTCACCCTCAAAAGATATTCTTCGAAAGTTTAACTTATACTTTAAATTTTATTATCACAAACGCTACTAAAATAGAATTAATTTGGCGTAGGATTGCTGGTATTTTCTTAACGTTACTGTCTAAATTGATTTCAGAATTCAAGCATCCTGAAGTGTCCGGAGTCCGGACTAAATTGTAACCGTCCTCGGTACACTTTTAGATAGAATATTTAATTCCTTAGTGTTTTAAAGGACGAATACATTATTTTGAAGTGGATTTTGTATTAAGACACTAAATGAAATATCAACTTCTAAGAGAGAGAGTTTAAAGTGATTTTTTTCAGTCATTTGATGAGCAGTAGAGTAGAGGGTTGGAAGGGTAAAAAGAGGTTCATGGGATGGTCAGACTTATAACAGTACTTTAGGTGCAGAATTCCTAGTCTGTCTTGTGCATTCCGATTTGAAGGTCTTGCAAAACCCCATTTTTCATCCTTTCAATGGTACCTTAAACTACATATACCTTCAGTTGTCCCATATATGCTTTCTTTGCTGTATAGTCCCATTCACTATAAATGCCTCCACCAGCAAAGTATGTACATATGTAAGATTTTATCTTTCTAAGCAAAATGAACATCAATGCAAGGCCTGTTATTAAATAAGTCTGATGCAGCCGTGAATAGAATAGCACTAACTTATTAAGAAGACAAGAAATATGACCACATGTCACAGCTTTTTCCACACCGCAGCAAAAACGGCGAACGATGGTCCTTCAGATGCTAGTACGGTGACACTTCATAAAGTACTGGCTAATTTAACTCAAAGCACAAATTATACCATCCGTAAATAGCGATATTTAGCTGCAATCTTTTGTAAGATGGAGGAGGAATTAGGGTAGTACTTCCACAGTTTACAAAATTATATCATCTTTGCAACTGCAAATTATAATTCAAAATCGCGTACTTACTCTATAGCCCTTTATACGAAATGTGGAGGGTTACAAACCGCTTTCTCCTTTAATGTAACTTATACAAACGGCTATGGGCGGAGCGCTTGTGCCTAAATTCAGTTATGTAAGCCATTTCAACTATGTCTCAGCCTCGTCTCAGTAGTGGGTAAGTGAACCGACGAATTAAATTATAAGGTTACCCTCGCCGCTACTCCATTGAGATTATTCAATTGAGCTTGCTTGAATATCAATTCAAATTGTCTACAAAGTAGGTACATAGTGTACCTATAGTATAGAGCGACTAGGCAAACAGACTCCGACACTGAAATAATATCAATGAAATCTGATTTTCCAGTCCCATCCATTGTAAAATATTGGATATCGATTTAGGCAATATGTAAACACGAATCATCTCATTAGGAAAACGGTTTAGTTTGGATTACATACTTTAGAATAGAATTCAGAATACATATATCCCGTTATTCAGTTAGGACGACAGATATAGATTTACATAGATAACGCAAATGCATGTACTTCGCGTGTCCGAACCCCGACCAAACGTCACGGTTGGTCGCCGCTAACTTACAGTACGCGCGCATCTGTTGTTGCAGTCTTGCAGCCGGTCGGCCGCAAAAACTAAAAAAATTGACGACGCATTGCGTTATCTATGTAGATCTATAACTGTGGTTAGGACCTATTTATAATGTTTCAGGTAATAAAAGAGATTTTTTTATAAGAATGCGTAATTATCTACTATACTGAAAGCGTAGTTTTCCATTTTTATATATTTTTTTATATTTAGAAGTACTTAAATCTGCTAAACTTTTCATTACTGGAGAACTTAGTTTGAGTTTTTGATGTTTCTTTGAAATATTTTAACCTATAAAGTGAAGCGATCTTTTCATAATAAGCCAGTTTTCACATATTGAATTCATTCTCCAATATCCTGGCATCCGATGTATTTTACCGTCTTCCGGCTACACAGCCACAATATTCCAGCAGATATAAACACAAGGAATGTATTGTGGCATAACTTCGTGTCATGTCTGCAGTGCATCCGACCTAATTGTTGATTTACTGCCAGAATCTATTCGATTGTCAGTTATTTCAATGCTATTGGGCGCTCTCTTATTATTAGAATTTTTCAAGAAAATTCAGTAGTAATTTTTGTTCTGCTTTTAGAGTGCTAAAATGACTTTTATAAGATGCTGTATTAAGCATACACGTTGCTGACTAGAAACTTTGAAGTTGACGGGAATACATTATCAAACTTTTCCCGTCCATAAATTCAGTGCTCCATCGACTAGAGTTAAGTGAAATTTCATATTACCCAACAACGCACTAAAGGGTATAGACTTCGATATAGTTACTTTGATGTAGGTGTTTTGTAAAGTAATAAGTTTGAGATTCTTTCCTAAGTAGCTAGGCATAGTCTAGGCAAGTCTTATGCCATTAAACATTCGTGTTTTTTTCTTTATAAAAAGGCTTTCGTGTTAAAAGGAGAAAATATTTTTAGAAGTGGTCTGTACACAATTTAGTGTCATTAAAAGTACAATCAAAGTAAAATAAGTTATTGTTATGAGTAATATACTGACTATTGTTTCGTAATAAAATATAAACATACCTGGTTCTCATTGCAGCGGCAAATATTCGATTGGTATTACGGAATTTGCGAACGATAATGGATTGGACAAAGCTCATTAAAACATAGCTCCGCAACGGTCCAGTGTGGAATTAGATATTTGTAGCATTCGCCGGCAAACGTAATTAAATTTCGCTTGATTATGACCAAATGCAATACGCACGTAACATGAACAGAGAGTTTATTTTAATTAAATAACTAAATACTTAATGCTACAATGAAATAATATACTTACATACGTATGTAGTTTAATAACATTTACGGGTATTGAAAAAAAATACCTATAAATAATAATAAATAATATCTATCTATAAAATAAGTTGGTAATTAACCTTGTCTTACCCTTATGAGTAACACAAGGCTAATTACCAACTTATTTTGCATCAACATGCGAGTTAGATGTTGAGTCCGTATAAATATACGGACATGTATATAGTATAGCTAAAACAAAGTCGCTTTCCACGTCTGTCTTCCGTATCTGTATATTTTACCTATCCGTTAACTCCTAAACCACGCAACGGATTTTTAAGCGGTTTTTACTAGCAGTTGGATAATTAGAAAAAACTTAATTTAGTTTTTATGTAAGTTGATGTAATAGAAAAAGCAATGTTTTGCCACCAAGTCTTCTAAATTACACCCGTGCTAAGCCAGGGCGGACCGCTAGCGTATTATAAAAGCGATATTTCTAAATACCTTTATTAGCAATACCACTTAAGTGTAAAAGAAACTCGCTAGCTTAATACCAAACAAGAGGAAGGACCCGTATCGGAAGTATTGAAATGCCGTTATCCAAAGTATGTACAATTTTAATTTATTTTGTTAAGGGTAGTTAATGAAATTCTCTTATACTTTCTAGCTATTATGGCTTACAATTAAACAACGCTCTCCATGAAGGTGAATTAATTTGTGGCCATCGATCTTTTAAGTATATCGATCGTTCGACTTCTATGTTATAGTGGTAGCGGCCACAAATAATTTTGATTGCTTGATTTTCATTTCCATATAAGATAATTATGTGCCTATCCATCCGATACACTTACGTATTTTTTTATTAACTACATCGCGCCTGTAAAACCCTCCATAAACGATAGAAGCTATGATTTTATGAAAAAAAAATATCATCATTATCAGCCGCCAAAAAACGTTCACTGCTGAAAAGTCTTCCCCTTAGAAGGGAGGGATTTCCATAATCCCCACGCTTGGCAGGTGTCTTGGGGTTCGCCGTATAGGTGGTAGGTAATCCAATAGAAAGACGCTGCTTCCAGTATTCTTATTTTCCTATAGTCGCCCCTTACGGTCACCCAACGGGAGGAGATGGTAGGGTGCTATTCTTACCCGGACAAAAATAATATGGATGAATATACACGGGCTGAATTAGACCTATTGAGGTACTAGACAACGGACATTATGCCCTCACGTGTATCAAAGGAACACACACCCATTAGACGGTGGCGTTGCCTGCCATCTACATGAAACTTCTCCGAACTGTCTGTTCTAATATTTTAAGCACGCGTTTCTTCTGTACCCCACCTCTCTAATAAAAAATTACCTAGGTGTATAATAAATGTATTCGAGATTAAATTTCTTAGCGGTTAGGTAGTAAATTTGAAGTGAATCTTAAAATTACCGGAGGCATTTGGCGTAATGCTCAATTTGCCGGCGGACGGCCGAGTGCTGTCCTGGCTTCCTGCGGTGATGACAATGCCTACTGAAATTACTTTCCCAAAAAAAAAATACATCGCTGTTACTAAATATTGCGGTATATTTTTTAAGCGTACAAATTAAATTTATTGGTATGTTTCTGCGATATATGTATAATCTTTTTTTGTATTCAGTCTCTTCGTTTTGTGTCGACATAATAAAAATAGGCAAAGGTTCGTTTGGATTCCCACCCAGAAGGAACATTTGTGTGTTTGTCTTGTGTCTAAGTTTTATTTAGATAAAAAAATAAACAAATAGATATTATATTTACAAACATATATTTTCTAAGTATATTATTCAGTTGTCTGATTGCATAGTACGGACTCTGCCTAGTTTGGGAATAGATTACCGCGTGTGGATTGTCCCAGGATATAATAATTATTATATTGTACAAATTAGCGGGTAGGTATGTCATCGACTATGATATGTTGAAATCAAACTACTTTTACGGATTTTATCGCGGTTTATTTTTGATTTTACTATCCCAAAAAAAACCGCGATAAAATCCGTAAAAGTAGTTTGATTTCAATGTGTAATATTCGCGTAAGTAAAAGACAAGACTATGATATGACTGAATTTAATCCTTCACTTTATTATCTATTATATAAAAGGCTAAGCCAAAACCCACTCATCATGAAATCTCAGAAACTACAAGTGCTAGAAGTCTCAAATTTTGCATGGGGTTTTTAGGACGTAGGTGTTCACTAAGACGGGATTTTGCGAAATTCGACCTCTAAAGGGATGAAACAGGGTGGCAAAGTTTGTATGGAAAAACGCAATTCCTTGGTCCTATTGACTTGAAATTTTGCACAGACATTCTTTAAGAAAATTAATTGAATTTGTATTTCATATTTTTTTTAACTTATCCCTTAACAGGGTAAAAAAGGAGTATTATTACTCAACCGATGGCGGTACAGATATTCTCACTTAATATGCTTAGTACGTAAATTAGGTACTGTACATGGATAACTTTAATACATAAGATAATATATCACGCTATATGCATTAGGGACTGAGCAGACATATAACAAGAATAAGATAAGGTAATTCGAAAAGTAAAACCAAATTTTTCCCTTCTTTATAGATACTACTAAAACTACTTCATCTACTTCAAAGCTGATTCATTTCTAGACTTAATTATACCCATGGCTCCGGGTCATGACCCAGACTAGGATACAGGACAAATTTAATGTCAGCAACAGGTTTCTGTCTGTGGGGAAACCTCAAGTTTCTTTCTATAGTAGGTAGCTTGTGTACACATTTTTTTGGATAAAAGGAAAAAGGAGGAGGAAAAATCGTCCTAAAGGGAAAAATGGAAAAACAAAATTTGTATTTTGTCGAATTTACTCGAGACTTAGCGAACTAATAATTATGGTTAATATTCTTCAACAAAATGATTGAAATACGTCTTTACAACGCGTTATACATAATTAAATCATTAAGGGAGCTAGAAGAAAAATTAAATTTAGTACTTTGTTAAGGAAAAATTGTAAGAGAAAATCTTATTTCTAATAGATTTACTTTTATGGTATTTTTCTTTGTATAATTTAAACCAACAATTTTTTCTCCGTGCGAAGCTGGGGCGGGCCACTAGTTCGTAATAAATTCAATATCTGATCTTATCAGAAAACCTTTACTTAGGTCAAATGTTACATCAGAAACCCACAAGTTTCTGGCTCTAACCGACAAGCCGGAAAGATAGAAGATAATAATGACTGTTGCGGCGGTTCCTTCCTTGTGAAGGGGGTGGCCGCGTGCCGATGTCACAAGCTCGTTCGGGTTCTTGGTTCAATTAAACTCCGTCATTACTTGGGTTGATCTTCGATCGTTTATTATTGTACTTTAAATATACATTATACATGGAAAAAGAACTTATAGTTGCTCTTCTTGTTGGCGACAAAAATGAATGTAAAAATGGACGCTTGCGCGTGCGCCCGCCACAGACAAGGTATTGTAGTGATGTCCGAACGTACTAGTGATGTGCTGGGTTCAAACCACGTCGCGCTAATGTATTGCCAGCGCAGACATACTCCCGGCCTTGGCAGCCTTGAGGCTCCAAATCCATGTCCAACAGGGGGCAAAGGGACTTCGCACATCGTCGATAGGATCCGGTGGCTGTGGTGACATCAGCCACTCTTGCTACTCCGTCTGCTCCAGGAAACAGCTTGGATACTCGTCCGAGACGCCAATGCATTGGTGCGGTGTTCTCCTCTTTAATCAGGACCAAGTCGCCAAGTTGAAGCTGACGGTCGGGTAAACGCCATTTAATTCGCTGCTGCAGCTCCGATATATACTCCAGTGACCATCTTCTCCAAAACTGTTGTCTTAGGTATTCTAACTTCTGGAAGCTGTCCAGCCGATTGTAATTCTTGTCATTTAGGCACGGAGACGGTAATGATGTCAATGCGCGACCAATAATAAAATGACCAGGACTCAAGGGAAGAAGGTCATTGGGCGATGATGACATTGGGTACAGGGGTCTACTATTCAAAATAGCCTCAATTTGGCAGAAAATACTGCTTAAGCACTCAAAAGTGAGATGGGTATTTCCTAAAATTCTCTTTAAATGATATTTGGCAGATTTAACGCCAGCCTCCCACAAACCGCCAAAGTGTGGAGCATAAGCAGGTGAAAAGTGAAACTTTATTCCTTCACCAGAGGCGAAATCAGTGAGGGAGTCAGAGGCCGAAGCGATAAAATTGCCTAGCTCTTTGGAAGCTGCTACAAAATTACGACCGTTATCGCAGAAAATATCAAGTGGTTTGCCTCTACGGGAAATAAATCTTCGTAGGGCAAGTACAAATGCATCCTTACTTAATTCACTAACAGCTTCCAAATGCAAGCACTTATATGTCATACAAACAAATATACACATATAACATTTTGTTATTTTACATCCTCTACCTTTCCTATCTGTTATCAAAAATGGACCCGCGAAATCTATGCCGACGCTAATGAACGGATAATCTGGAGTAGTTCGTTGAGATGGCAGTGAGCCCATGAGAGGGGTCAATCCTTTTCCAGTAAAACGGCGGCAAACTACACAATCGCGGACGGTCTTACGCGCTAAGTCCCTACCAGCAATTGGCCAAACAGACTCCCTAATGGTTGCGAGTAACAATTGCGGACCAGCGTGGAGTAGTCGAATGTGTTCTCTTCTAAATAATAACTTAGTTAACGTATGCTTTGAATGCAAAAGAACAGGGTGACATTTTTCATAAGCATACGAAGAAGAATTCAATCGACCTCCTACTCTTAAAATATTATTATCATCTAGGAAGGGACTGAGAGGACTAATATGATTTTTAGAACTTAAAAACTTTCCTGAACTAATGATTTTGATTTCATCAGTGAAACAATCCTTTTGAGCTAACCGGACTAAACCTAAAAATGCGAGATTTAACTCGTCAGGCTGTAATACACCGGTCAACTTAGTGCTAGGGTTACGGCAGTTATAAATAAATCTTAATACATATGCAAACATTCTTTGCAATCGGTTCATATTAGAGTATTTCTCAAAATGAATTAACGTTTGGTTACTGCCCTCACTACATGCACCTACTAAATTAACTTTCATTTCTGGTATATCTTCATCAATATTATATTTAAAGTGAGACCAACTACTGTCTCTTAAAAAGGATGGTCCGTTCCACCACAAGTCTAACTCGGACAATTCGCGAGCTTCTACGCCACGCGACGCTAGATCTGCCGGGTTAAGCGTACTGGGTATGTGATTCCAGTCAGCACCATTGGTAAGTTCCTTTATATTTCCAACTCTGTTTGCCACAAAAGTTTTTAATTTACTAGGCTCCATGCGCAGCCAAGCCAAAGCAATAGTCGAATCACTCCAATAAAACTTACGCTCTATATTCTTTCGCATGGCGTGACAAACAGCTGTGGTTAACTGCGCTCCCAATAAAGCTGCACAAAGTTCTAGTCTAGGGATGGTGGTGGGCTTAATAGGAGAAACTCTAGCCTTAGCACATAAAAGTCTAACTGTTACTTGTCCCTGATCACTAATTGATCTTATGTAAATACAAGTTGCATACGCCACCTGTGAGGCGTCACAAAAACAATGTATTTCTGTATACGCTGTACAATCCCCTAGCACATTTCTAGGAATACGTAATGTACCTAAATGCGTAATATTATTTTCAAACGATTCCCACGCCTGTCTAATATCATCAGGCACAGGATCGTCCCATTCAACCTTTGCTATCCACAGTTTCTGAATAATAATTTTAGGTACTATTGTAACTAAACTTAAAAGCCCCAGAGGGTCAAATATCTTACAAGACTGTGATAATATAGACCGTTTCGTAGGTAAATTATTATCAGATTTATAACTAGTAGGAAAATTTATATAATCCTCCGTAGGATTCCATCCCACACCTAGTATGTGAGAGGAAGTACTTATAATTAAATTGTCCTCAGACTTACTTTCATTACCTAAAATAGAACTTAAATTAGAACGATACTTACCGAAGCTTAAAACATCCAGAAGCTAACGCTTGCTCTACTGAGCCTTTAATATAAAATAATTCTTCTTCAGAGTCTGATCCCGTAAGCAGATCATCTACTAAAAATCTTTCTGAATAATTATAGCTATTTTCTTATCCTTACAATCACTACCTAGTTGCGATAAACATCTAGTACTCAAAAAACTAGCACTAGAAAATCCGTATGTAACGGTATTTAAACGTAAAGTTCTTAATCTATCATTCTTATCATCTCGCCATAGAATCAATTGCAAATTCCTATCCTTCTCATTAACTAAAATCTGGCGATACATCTTCTCTACATCTCCAGAGAGTACATACTTATACATTCTAAATCTTAATACTATATTAAATAAAGAATCTTGAATAGTTGGTCCGACCATCTGTATATCATTTACTGAGTACCCCGAGGTAGTAGGGGTGCTCGCGTTGAACACTACTCGTAGCTTTGTTGACTCACTGGACGGTTTGACTACTGCGTGATGCGGTACAAAATAACTATTAGCAGGAGTGAGTTCGGCGGAGTCCGAGAGATGGCCTAGATCAGCATATTCGTGAATAAATTCTACATACTGACGTTTCAAATCAGGATTCTTATCCAAACGTCTTTCTAAACTTAAAAATCTATTCTTAGCTATACTATACGAGTCCCCTAAACAATCAGGTGAAGTTAATAGGGGTAAACGTACACAAAACCTACCTTCATCTGTTCTGTAAGTATTGTCTACATAATGTTGTTCACATTGAACTTCTATATCACTTAAGTCTTTTCCTAATTCAGGAACCTTTTCTATGTCCCAGAACTTGCTTAACATATCATTTAGATTGTCTTCATCAATAGACATATGATTGCATTGTACTGAGTTAACATACTCTCTTTGTTTGAGTGAATCAAAATAACAACTGGGTACAGGACCAGCTAATAACCAACCTAACTTTGAGGATATAGCAACAGGTCCATTAATACCTAAAGATAACTGATTGTTTTCTATTAAATTCCAGAAATGATCTGCACCGATTAACATTTGAACGGGGGCAGAATGGAAGAAGGTTTCGTCAGACAATACCAAATCTTTAGGTATATTTAATCTAGAAATATCGAGTTGTACATGTGGTACATTTGCAGCTATCTTAGGTAAGACCAAGCAGGTCATATACTCGCAATAGTTATTAACGTTAGATTGTAACTTCACATAACATCTTTCAGTTACAGTGGCAAAGGAAATATTACCTATCCCTACCACGTTGGTGCGTGACGGTTCAGACGCTAACTCTAACTTATTTTTTACATCTGTAGTGATTATCGATGTCTGGCTACCACTATCAAGCAACGCGCGTACAGTTATATACTTGTTAGTGGCCGGATTGTACAGTTTCACTAAAGCAGTGGACAACAAAATGTGATTTTTCACTGAAACTGACATGTTTGCGATCATGTCTTCCTCTTCATCGCATTTTGTGTCCATAGCAGCCGTATTAACCAGTGTATTAGCAGCCTGCCGGTTCTGTTCAATGTGTAATAACACATTATGTTGCCTTTTACAAGTACTACATGGGCTTAATTTACATTGCCGCTGATAATGTCCCTTCCTAAGACAATTAAGACATAATTTCAACCTGAATGCTTCCGACATCCTGTCTTCGGGTGTCTTGGCGAGGAAGTCAGCACACTCGTAGACACGGTGACTGCCACTGCAGACAACACACGAACGACCACGATGCGTAGACTCCAACGGAGGGGAAGAGACTGAGGCTCTAGGCAACTCAGGCGCTGAAACCACATAAGATTTTACAGGTATTTTCTGAGCCCTCATTTTATGAAAGATATCTTTTTTCTGACTCTCCTTTTCAGACTTGTTACAATTGATACTTTCAAGAATGTCCGCTCTACTTTTCAGAAATTTAAAGAAATCATCAAGAGTGGGGATATCATTTTTCAATGAATTCTTTTGTTCTTCCCACTTAATACTTGTATAATTATCCAATTTGACTGCTATCATATGAATGATAAGAGGATCCCAATTAGTTACAGAGAGACCTAATGTACAGAGTGCCCTTAAATGTTTTGACACATGATCAACAACATGCCTTAAAGACTTTAAGGATTCCCTCATAACAGATTCAATGTTCAGAAGAGCATTCAAATGATTATTAATTAACTGTTTTGTATTATTATACCTCTCACACAAAAGCTTCCATGCCTCTGTGTAATTAGTATCAGTAACTTCTAAATTACTTATAACTTGGGCCGCTTCACCCTCTAAATATGAATTCAAATAATGAAACTTATGAATGTTTTTTATCTGATCATTATTATGAATAAGGGAATTAAAAGTATCCCTAAATTCTAACCACTTAAATATTGTTCCATCAAAATTATTAATCTTGATTAAAGGTAGCCTAAAGTTCATGGCATTACCTTGACAAGAATGAGACTGAGATCCTACGTCCAGATTCTCCGATACATTTGGTTTGCATTTCTCGATAGTAATGTTTGCTTGTGACATTAACGAATAAAACCTTGACTCCATCTCCTCTCTGACCTCTAGTTCAGCTTCTAAAGCACTAGGATCCAGTGCTTCTATTTCTGATTGCAAGTCCTCATACTGACTAAACAATGACTGTAGTCTTTCAAATCTTAATGACAATTCACTCAACTCTTGCTGTGAAATATTTTCCTTACTTATTAATTTACTTAAATAATTACTAAACATAGTTAAGCGTCCCTTAATTGAACTTCTTTTAACAGTCAACGTTTCCAAATCACCCTTTTTGGTAGACATTTTGAAAATATGTTTTAACAGACTTGCAATGAGAAACAAAACTATGAATAATTAACTAAATATACGTAGCTTATGCTCCACTCCTCGGTGACAGGCAGCCTGTAGGAAGACTGGAATCAAACCACCGCCGCAGTGTTGCACCAAAGGAGCTAGCTGCTGCACCCACACTTAAGCGTTTCAAGAACTTGCCTTTGGTAAAAGCTGTAAGCAATGGAAAATGTTATGATATGCGTGCAATGCAAGTGAAAAACAGGGTGCTTGAGATGCAGGAAGTGAATATTCAAGAATAACCTTAGAATGGTTGATAGAAATGACACCAGGCGCCAATGGTTTATGAACTTATTCAGCTAGGCCCATCAGGCGTTCATAGCTTACTTACTTATATAACATTAGTGCATACATACAGCTGTAAGAGTTTCATACACTCTTACTGGTAATCATCTTAATAATCTTAATAATTCAATCATATTAAAGGTATGCGATACATTGACGAGCCTATAAAAATGTGGGGACTCCCACAAGTGGTCTCCACCAGCCCCTACAACCACACCAAACGCCAACTCTTGGTCATCATCAGTTATTCAGTTATCCACTATCATCATCAAGTATCACTTATATCACATAATAATATTTAGTCAATAATAATCTCATATTAATCATTACACAAATATATATAATACTGGGTTGTTACTTACTCAGCGGATGCATCAAACCTCATGATGTTCGTCGGTTGCATCTCAATCATCAATGCAGTTCCTCAGGTGGCACGTCTTTGATAATCTTTGACAACCTGCCAATCAAACTCACAAACACATTATAACACAGCAGCCGTCCCACGGCCGCCACATATAATCTCACAATCACTGCTCACTACGAAGTCTCACCATTGTCTGTCCATTACTAAATCTCACAATTTACTGTTTAAGATGGCGCGTCGCGCCATCTTTATATCAGACGCCGAACTCTATTGACGGTAGTCAGTCTAGTCAAAATAGCAACTGTGATACGCAAATACCCACTTAATTATTAATTTAATATAAAGATCTATTTAGATACTTTCACATTTGGCTAAATTGTGATAATTAAAACATAAATAAATAAAGCGTCGGTAACAGCTCGGCCATCCGTGAACATTACGAGTCCCTCGTAATAGAAAGCTGCATGATTTACGCACACGGAGCAATAATCATTAATTGTATCATAAAATGTAAACCTTTTGCCAAGGAAAATATATTCTCAATCATATTATTCACAATTTACTAAAAACACACATGACATTAAGAACTGAATACACATACCCAGCAGACATATAGACAGTCACTGCCCTAGTTAATCGATTTAATTAATTGGCCCATGACGTTGACCAACTCATTAATTGTATCATGAAATGTAAACCATTTGCCAAGGAAAACATATTCTCAATCATATTATTCAAAATTTACTAAATACTCACATGACATTACTGGATACAGATATCCAGCAGACGTATATAGACAAACACTGCCCAAGCTAATTAATTTAATTGGTCCATGACGATGACCAAACAATTCACATACTAAATTTTTAACATTCTTTGGCTGATCCTTGATCTTGAACTGCCAAACAGGACTTAACTAATCGACGACCTTAACCAGTTCAGCTCGACACAAGGGTCCATGAAGTTGACCAATGCACCCTATAAACTACACATTCTGACCGGGACTGAACCAATCCATGACATTCATCAGCTCAACCCGGCACAAGGGTCCATGAAGTTGACCAATGCACCTTAAAACTAGACAGACTTTCAAATGAGACAGAACCAATCGATGACCTTGATTAGTTCAGCACGGCTCAAGGATCCATGACGTTGATCAATGCACCCTAAAAACTAGACTATTCTAAGTGAGACCGAACCAATCCATGACCTTGATCAGTTCAGCTCGGCACGAAGGTCTATGACGGTGACCAATGCACCTAGACTTAATTCTAAATGAGACAGAATTAATCCATTACCTTGATCAGTTCAGCTCGGTACAAGGGTCCATGCCGTTGACCAATATACCTTACAAACTAGACTTATGAGACAGAATCAATCCATGACCTTGATCTGTTCAGCTCTGCACAAGGATCCATGACGTTAACCAATGCACCTTACAAACTAGACTTGCTTTCAAAGGAGACAGAACCAATCGACGACCTTGATTAGTCCAGCTCGGCATAAGGGTTCATGACGTTGACCAATGTTTACAAACTAGACACTTTCAAATGAGAGAACCAATCGACGCCCTTGATCAGTTCAGCTCGGCACAAGGATCCATGACGTTGACCAATGTTCCCTATAAACTAGACTTATGAGACAGAACCAATCGACAACCTTGATCAGTTCAGCTCGGCACAAGAGTCCATGACGTTGACCAATGCACCTTATAAACTACTTACTTTCAAATGAGACCGAACCAATCGACAACCTTGATCAGTTCAGCTCGTTACAAGGATCCATGACGTTGACCAATGCACCTTATAAACTAGACTTATGAGACAGAACCAATCAACAACTTTGATCAGTTCAGCTCGGCACAAGAGTCCATGACGTTGACCAATGCACCTTATAAACTACTTACTTTCAAATGAGAGAACCAATCGACAACCTTGATCAGTTCAGCTCGGCACAAGGATCCATGACGTTGACCAATGCACCCTATAAACTAGACTTACTTTCAAATGAGAGAACCAATCGACAACCTTGATCAGTTCAGCTCAGCACAAGGGTCCATGACGTTGACCAATGCACCCTATAAACTAGACTTACTTTCAAATGAGACAGAACCAATCGACAACCTTGATCAGTTCAGCTCGGCACAAGGGTCCATGACGTTGACCAATGCACCCTATAAACTAGACTATTTTAAGTAGGACTGAACCAATCCATGACCTTGATCAGCTCAGCCCGGTACATGGGTCCATGACGCTGACCAATGTACCTTATAAACTATACTATTCTAAGGACTGAACCAATCCATGACCTTGATCAGCTCAGCCCGGTACACGGGTCCATGACGTCGACCAATGTACCCTATAAACTATACTATTCTAAGGACTGAACCAATCCATGACCTTGACCAGCTCAGCCCGGTACACGGGTCCATGACGTCGACCAATGTACCCTATAAACTATACTATTCTAAGGACTGAACCAATCCATGACCTTGACCAGCTCAGCCCGGTACATGGGTCCATGACGTCGACCAATGTACCCTATAAACTAGACTTACTTTCAAGTGAGACAGAACCAATCGACGACCTTGATCAGTTCATCTCATCCTCTTCACGTCCACTAGTCAGGGCGACCGCGCCACCATCAGGGCGGCCGCGACGCCTTCAGGGCGGCTGCGCCACCATCAGGGCGGCTGCGACACATTCAGGGCGGCCGCGCCACCGTCATGGCGCAGCACGTAACGCGACTCATGCGGCAGCGGCCAGCGCCACAACGCAGCCACTAATGCCACTCAATCGCTCCAGCGACTCGCATTCACATATTCTGGAACATAACTATAGAACCGGAATTAAAATTTACAAGACACAATCGGCTCTTGCTAATATATTAGGCCTGTATGATCAATCAGCAATCTGCCTCCTTCACTAAACATATTAACCAGATTTCAAATAAGATTATTAATCACCGGCAGAGAAAAATGGACAATGAGAACATATCACTACACATTGCAATGACTGATTAGGAATGACAACAAAACACCTGCAAGAAAATTCAACTTTACTGCCAAAATTATTAGCAATCGCAGTTAATCATACATAGCACTCAGAACTCAAATTTACCCACTGCTTAAATGATACGAAGTAATGAAATAAATCAAACCAACTGAAACATGTTGTTGAAGACACATTTACAAGGCATGTCCAATAAGAACAAATTTCAATTTTGTCAGAAATCCTCAATAGAAAAACATTACACCGGAATAGCAAATATCACTTAACTCAAACTTATTCGTGTTCCACCAATAACTATTAACATAACAAAGACTGACAATAATGACATGAATCGTAAAATCTGTAGGCATCGCTATTAATAAAAACACCAACTACCCACATGTATTATTTTTGCAGAATAATAAAATGACACGATAATAATGTAAACGAATTCAACAAAAATCATCAGATAGCGAAACGGATAGGCCAGAATCTAATCCCACTTCTGATCTGTAAGAGTTTCATACACTCTTACTGGTAATCATCTTAATAATCTTAATAATTCAATCATATTAAAGGTATGCGATACATTGACGAGCCTATAAAAATGTGGGGACTCCCACAAGTGGTCTCCACCAGCCCCTACAACCACACCAAACGCCAACTCTTGGTCATCATCAGTTATTCAGTTATCCACTATCATCATCAAGTATCACTTATATCACATAATAATATTTAGTCAATAATAATCTCATATTAATCATTACACAAATATATATAATACTGGGTTGTTACTTACTCAGCGGATGCATCAAACCTCATGATGTTCGTCGGTTGCATCTCAATCATCAATGCAGTTCCTCAGGTGGCACGTCTTTGATAATCTTTGACAACCTGCCAATCAAACTCACAAACACATTATAACACAGCAGCCGTCCCACGGCCGCCACATATAATCTCACAATCACTGCTCACTACGAAGTCTCACCATTGTCTGTCCATTACTAAATCTCACAATTTACTGTTTAAGATGGCGCGTCGCGCCATCTTTATATCAGACGCCGAACTCTATTGACGGTAGTCAGTCTAGTCAAAATAGCAACTGTGATACGCAAATACCCACTTAATTATTAATTTAATATAAAGATCTATTTAGATACTTTCACATTTGGCTAAATTGTGATAATTAAAACATAAATAAATAAAGCGTCGGTAACACAGCACTTAAGCATTTATTTATATTGAATTTAGTGCACAAATACAGCACAAGTGGTACAGCTCGGCCTGGACGGCGTTCAGAGCATATTTATAACGAAATTAGTGCACAAGTACAGCACATAGGGTTCAGCTCGGCCTGGAAGGCGTTCAGAGCATATTTATAACGAAATTAGTGCACAAATACAGCACATAGGGTTCAGCTCGGCCTGGAAGGCGTTCAGAGCATATTGAAAAAACACGTGCACGGTAACAGCACTCGAAGTTTATAGTTTAAATGGCGCGATTACAGGCCATTTATACCATCTTACATTACTTTTCGGTCCATATGACCATACTACAAAACTAACCTAACATTTTTCAATGACACGACACTTTTAACAAAGAGAAAATAAAAATAAAAATTGGCCTGGATAAGAATCGATGAGGATGGTCAGTCGCTCTCCTTTCCCTGACATCTTCATCCTTTGTCCTCGTCGTCCTCGTGTTATCCAGCCATCGCGTCGGACGGTCACCAGATGTTGCGGCGGTTCCTTCCTTGTGAAGGGGGTGGCCGCGTGCCGATGTCACAAGCTCGTTCGGGTTCTTGGTTCAATTAAACTCCGTCATTACTTGGGTTGATCTTCGATCGTTTATTATTGTACTTTAAATATACATTATACATGGAAAAAGAACTTATAGTTGCTCTTCTTGTTGGCGACAAAAATGAATGTAAAAATGGACGCTTGCGCGTGCGCCCGCCACAGACAAGGTATTGTAGTGATGTCCGAACGTACTAGTGATGTGCTGCGTTCAAACCAGGTCGCGCTAATGTGTTGCCAGCGCAGACAATGACTTAAAAGGGTGACCCGATTTCCTTCGTCCCTATATCAGGTATTCCGAACCTTTGTCAAAGTAGACCAATCCTTATTCAGTGAATTCTCAGAATTCATAGAGGATTTACTTAAGACTATCTAATGTCTCTCATAATAATGTCCTTATCTATGAAATTTATATTCGTACCATATTTTTTACACAGCATAATATGTCTAGGGACTTGTGACACTTATACTTACTTATAGTGAGTGATATATGTGTCCAAGGAGACTTGCATTGTACGACCGACGCCCGATGACGAGACCTAGTCACCTGATGAGCTATACCATTAACCATTACCTGAAGTATTAACAAGTATAAACATGCGCTCATTGTATCATTGTATGAACAGATGTTACTTTTTGTGTTAAACTGCTGTAAGAGTTCATGGTAAAGCCCCTGGACGGTCACTTTACGGCCTGGGGCTACTGCAGTTCTTAATGATAACCTAAATTTGGTTATTTTAACCGCTTAATAAATAAAATTCTTAAGGTCCTTTGCAATGCTAAACATTGTAGGTGTTTGAGTGACGATTTATTATTCAGAAAATTCAGTCGATACTCCGTGGAATATTTTTTTGCGTGTATTTTATTTTTTCATACCTGCCAGTATAAAGTGGCAAACGTGCAGGGCACACGAAAAATTAAATTCATTTCTTTGTCTAAAATATTCTGCTGAAAAATATGAAATTGGTAATTTATGAGAAAAAGTTAAATTGTAAATAGAGGGTAGTCTACTCATTAGTAATTGTTAAATGACTTTTAATCAATATATTCGCCTCTAAATTTAAAAATATCTGATCTTCGTAGCAATATCGCATCAAAGTTTTTACAATCAAAATTCATTCAGTCAACGCTAATTCCGTCGCGTGGGGCGCCTGACAACAGCTGTCAATAACATACAGCCGTTGCTAATTGTCGGCAAAACTTTTCGATGGCTACCCTCGTAACTACCGGGTTTGGCTGAAGTGTAAATACTATAGTGTACCGTACTTTACGTAGCAATACTCAATGCATTCAAAACTGTTTTTCGTAGAAACTTTTCCAAGCTGTTTCAGTATATAGAATTCCAATATTCTGAAACAGAATTCTTTTCTATTATTGTTTTTGTTGTGTCTGTGCAAGTACTTGTGCACTATAATATTTCCGGCGTAGATGGCTGAATTTGTGAAAAATTGGCTGTTGTGGTCGTATCGTCCTTTTTATCGTATTGTATACGTACTTTGTATAAGTACCTAACCTAAATATAGGCTGCTCATTAGTCGCAATTACGGTCTAGCTTTAGTAAAAAAAGTAATTGAGCATTATTAAACTTTAAATAATATTCACATAACTCAAAAATTGTAAACGTGCGTACTAAATCGTGGTAGCTCACTACGAAGCAGGGGTTGTAAAAATGTTCAGTATAATAGAGTGTGTAGGGGGTCTTTAATTAAAAGTCCACACGGCAGTCCTTAACGAACAATAAAACTCACTCACATTGAATTTTTAATAGCTTTTTTCTCTTTCATTACCCGACACTTTTTTAAAGAGTGTGATTGTGATGTCTGTGAAAGATTAAATGGGGTCCAAATTTCAAACCAGACAAGCAGACAAGTAGCATTAGTATCATATTTATAAAAGTATAAGTTATCTGCTACAAAGTTTGTCTACTTTGTCCTATTAATAATATTTAAATTATATAAAATGATTTCGATATTTACATACTTTTTAGTATTCCACTGCAAGACTTCGAAATACTGTAAGGTCTTTCTGCGAAAAGCAGGTCAACAATAATAACTAGCAGATCTGAGAGGGTCCTGGAACAACTTAGACTTATGGACATCTATAATTGACTTCAAAGTCAAAGTATACGCTTCTATAACAAACTGCCACAGGATATCCGAGATCTTCCACTGAATAAATTTAAACCTTTGATAAAAAGCCGATTGTCGAAAAAGGCTTATTATAAAATCTCGGATTACCTAGAGGATAAAGCTGCGTGGGCTTGAACTGCCTGACTCATGCAAGCTTTGAATTTTAAGGCTTACAATTTGTAACACCATATAAAGTGTTGGATAACTGATGGCTGCTGCACTAGTCAATTAATTGATGACATCAATAATATGTTAAAGTGCTTTGTGTCTTGCCTGACGAGGCACTGCTTAACAGCAGAAGTTAAATGTTAGACGTGTGCCACTGTGATATTAGATTGGTCATGCTCGCCATCGAAAGGTCTTTGCTTGTGGCGGCTTCGTGTGGCGGGTCACCCCCTTCCCTCCAATATGGTTGAGGGGAGTGATGGCTGCTGCTCGAGTCAACTCGTGCGCGGGTGCTGCTTGGGGGGACTGGTCCGACTACTATCCCTTTGGCTTTTTAGTTTGTTGTACCTACTTTCGTCGTATTTTATTATTTTTTTTCCCTGTATTATTTGATCTTTTGAACGGCAAGACACACTGTCGCTCTGATCTAACTGTAACATGACACACTGTTTAAAAAAAAAAAAGTGATAAAATGACAAGCCCGCTGAGTTTCTTGCCGGATCTTCTCAGTTGAGGCCGCGTTGTGATCCGGTGGTAGCTTCTAAAAAAAAAAATACATGACCTTTCAAAAGTGCTAGCGTTAAGCCTATTTGAAATAAACTATTTTTGACTTTGACTTTGACTTTGACTTATCGTGAATTCTGTAAAATGTTTGAAACGTCGTCGGGAAATGCAAACGGAATACCGGATCGTGTGTAATCTTGTCATTATTACTTAGAGGATACTATGCTAGTGATTTCCAGAGAAGCTTGTTTAAAATTACTTAGCAGTTGATATTATCCTTATTAATATGTAAAAGCGAGTCGTTACTTAGTACTTGTAGCGATTTTTTAACAAGAATGTATACTCCACTTGTCCACTTTCTATTGAGAAAATACTATTGAAAGTACTTTCCAATTTAGCTACAATATAACAATGTCAAGCTCATAATGATGTTTTCTTTAGCAATAATGTTTACAAATACGTTATTAATCAAAATCCTTTAATGAAACAAATAAAAAAAACAAATTAAAGTTACATTATTGGTTAATGATGGGTTTGATGATGACTTAAGGCTTCATGTCATGATCTATGTACAGGCAAGCGAAGTCTTGATAAGTTTATTACATGAATACAATATTTGGACATGCTCTAGAATAGTAGGTGTACACGAGTATCGGTCACATCACTCGAAGAACCGATAACAGATGGGGAAAAATGTTCTCGAGTTGGCGACCACGAACTAGAGGACGCAGCGTAGGTAGGCCTCCCAATAGTTGGACTGACGACATTGTGCGCGTCTGTCGCAGGTAACCGGTGGATGCAAGTAGCCATTTGTCGTTCTCTGTGGCGTTCGAAGGGTGATGATGACGATAACACGAGTATTGTTCAAAATTATACGATAGTTTAGTGGATAATAAAATCCTGTCTAACGATTCATTAGAATTTAATGAATTTTCATTGATTTAATATAATAATTCACAGGTTGAGCTAAATCCAACGGCTAACCTCCTAAGATGTAACGCAAGCTAGTAGATAATAATAGTGGTCATATTTCACAAGAGCAAGGCCCCGATGAAACAGGGCATTACGTCGACATATCGCTATGATTTACGTACTATCCAAGTGCTTACGATAGCTACCTATTCCAGAAAAAAAAGAGATTTTATTTCTTATGCCTAAGGTAATAAAGCATAAAGGTCCCGTCATCTTAAGCGTTTATTTCATAGAAGATGGTATATGTCACTAAAAGCGAGAGTTAGCTATCAGACACCGGTCTCGCCGGCGAGGCCGAAGGGTCGTACGTATGCGACCGCAACGACGTGCATCACCCCACTGAGTTTCTTGCCGGTTCTTCTCAGTGGGGGCGCGTTGTGAACCGGTGGTAAACTCAGCCCTCTCTTAAGCGACAGCCCAAGCCGAGGCCGTGCCTCCCTGAGGTGCCCTTGTGCTCGTCGCTACTTCTGCCGTAAAGGCTAGAGCGCTTCAAGCGCTCGCCTCCTATTGTCCGGTGAAGCTGCAATAGCCATCTGCGGTGAACAGCGTCTATCATTCCCAAAAAAAAAAAAAAAAAGCGAGAGTTGTTACCACCATCTTCAGATTATATAATGAATATGAATAAAAGCAAGCATAATATTTCAACATTTCAAGATACCGTAAGAGCTTTTGGCATAAATCGGACTAACAATAACATTTGAGAAGACCTGAATTGACCAACTTTTACTTCTTGCAAGATGCGTTTATTATAATTAATTAAGATTCACAATTTAATCTAAATTGAAATGGGGTAAGACGTCAGCCTCGTGGCTCTACGTCACCTGAGTAGGTACGTCAGCAAGTGACTTATTTTGTTTTTCATGTTATAATGTTTTAATATTATTTCGAAGTCTATACGGGTCACTGGTGGTGAGAGCAAAATTCGGTTCGCCTCCAACAAATAACTGCTGCAGTATGTCATACGATTCCAGTCTACCGTAAACTATTCCGTATGAAGTAATTATGTGTGACATATAGACATTTATATAAAACCTTTTAAAAAAAAAATTGAACCGACTTCAATATCACTGAAAAGTATAAAATAATTTAAATATTATTGAAGTTGGTGTTAGCGTACCTGCTGTGTATATTTGGCACCAACTTCAATAATATTTAAATTATTTTATACTTTTCAGTGATATTGAAGTCGGTTCAATTTTTTTTTAAAAAAAGTTTTATTTTAACCTTTTTAGTGATATTTTCATATATAAAGATTGAACCATCGAAAACCGTAAAATTATCTAGGTAGGTTATGATCACATTATCGTCTACATAGTTTTACATAATTCATGTTTCTTCAGAAAATAATATCCGGTCGTAATGAAATTTGCATGGAAACATCATAGTAGTTTACTCTCTCGAATAAAAAAAGAATCATCGAAATCGGTTCATAATTGTCAGAGCAATGTAATGGAGAACATCAGTTTTATGGTTTTTACCAGATAAATTCCTCCACATCGTTCATGGTCCTCCAGGAAGTTCTTATCCGGTTGTAATAAAATTCATACAGATTCAATACAGTGGTTTCTTCTTTCGAATAAAAAAAGAATCATTGAAATTCGTAAATATTTGCCAGAGTTATGACCATTTTTGTCCGACCGAGCGAGTCCGAGCGACTAAAACGTCATCTATATAGGCTTTCTTGCAACTCTCAGTGCGCAGTCACCATTCTTGTTTTTTTAGGAACTACTTATTACTAAGCAATAATTTTTTTATGGGACCCAATCAATGGATTGAAGAATGGATGGAAGAAAGATTTTTTCAAATCGGTTAATAATTGCCAGAGTTATGCGCGAACATACATAAAAAAAAAAAAAATATACAGACGAATTGAGAACCTCCTCCTTTTTTGAAGTCGGTTAAAAATTAAAAAAAAACTGTTTATTTCAAGTTTTTTTTTTAATAAAATATACAAAGAAACTCAACCCTAATACAAGATTATGTACTTTAGTGATTGATTACATGCTCTATACATCTACCACAATTCAAGAGTACATTTTTTTTTATAATCAATAGGTTTGCGCTTGACCACAATCTCACAGGATGGTAAGTGAAGATGTGGTCTAGGATGGACCGCGCTTACCTATAAGATGCCTGTTCACTCTAGACTTGAATACACCCAAGTTATATTTATCATATCAGTTTTATTTATTTACATTATATTACTTAAGCAGAGGCTGGAAGGTTTGGAAATATGTTTTGTCCTACAGTACATACAATTTCTAAGTCATTATATGACCACGGGTGCGCCAATTTATCGGAACGTCAGGACTATAACAATTAAAAAATAAATCGCGATTTAATCCGTATACATGTAGAGTATTCGCATAAATAAAATCAATCTAGCTTTGTAAATAAGGCACTAAGGTTATTCAATCAATAAAAATAAATCTTATTTAAGAACCCGGTAAACTATTTAAGGATGCTGCGAGGTTGATTGCCTCTGCGGATCTCGCGCCGCTGCCTACAGCTGTGACAAATTGCATCTTAATTTAAACTGATTAAAGCAAAATAAGTGTGAAGAGTTCTTGAAAAGTTCAGTTACGCTGAATTCAGTGAAGACATACGTGTTTGGCGCAATATTGAGCGGAATACATTACTGGGAGAACATATTGAGGTAAAATTTACTAACCCGCTAGAGAAGATGGCTTCTTGGAAATAATTATTATTTGAAACGATCTAGTGGTAATGGCACAGCTGGCTTATTTCAAATAAGCTTTGAGTTGCAGCGCACAAACTCTGTTGATCTACGTAAAAAATATTAGAATAAAATAAAATATAAAGTTGTATATAAGGTCAAATGGCGTGTAAAAATAAATAATATTATTTTTTTGCAAAAATACCGACACATAGAACTCATAAAAACAATAAAACAATAGTCGTTTAGTTTCTATTTCCATATGACACTAGTCTGGCATATCTTGTGTAAACAATAATACCACACACGTATTTAATGTTAGGCAATAATGAGCAACCATCGTAAAGCGATATCTGGTAAACGTCCCAGTCGGCCTTAATAGCGTTTTGATGATCACAGAAGATGAATTAATATTCCCCCGAGCGACATATCAAATAAGCACGTGGATCTTAGGCAATTATGTGATGATTCACTGTCTAGTATTTAATTAGTACTAAACTTCAAAATTGTGTGCTTATGGGGCTGTCTTATAAGCTCTCTATTAAATTACATATCTAATGTTTAGTTTCGTCTCATCATCATAATCATCTGCAGCCGAAATACGTCCACTGCAGAACAAAGTCCTCCTCCTTAGAAGGGAGGGGTACCATAATCTCCACGTATGGCAGACGTCTTGGTGGTCGCAGTATTGGTGGTAATCCAATAGAAAGACGCTGCTGCCCGTCTTCTTGTTTCCCTTAGTCGCCTTTTACGGACGCCCAACGGGAAGAGATGGGAGGGTGATATTCTTATCTGGACACCACACAGGTAAAGGTGCTCTCGCGGTCACAAGTGGTGTATCACCTTTAGAACGACGATGGCTTGCACTTGCCGGTCCAAAATACGTGCGGGCGGCGTAAGCGGACGTGACGTCATTCAAACTATTTTGATTGAAAACTGGTACACCGTTCGTGTTCGCGATAGTACATAATATAGTATGTATATAGCGGTAGTACATATATACAACGTGTTAATGAATTAACGCAAATTCTTAAACTAGTTTGTTCAGTATCAAAAGCAGTATTAATTAGGTGGGTACTCAACTTTTTAATAAAGGTAATTTTTTACTAATATACACACATCAAAAGTGTCTAGGGATCAACATATATTTTTGCAATAACTTTTCTCCTGATTGATATTAATTAAAATTTTCTTTAAGGATTCATCAAATAAAGTGTTTTCGTTTGTCACAGTAACGATAAACCAAGTCACCTTTGCATTAATAAAGAAATTTGCCATTTTCCTAATAAAGGGATTTTTGACATTTGAACCACTAACACAAAAGTTCGAAAAAAAGACTGAAATAACAGTTTTCTTTAAAATTTTATTGGGTAACTTAAACAATTAATAATCCGTGTTTCTACCGCGAACACTAACAACACAAGAACATCGGTTTGGCATACTCAAAATGAGTTCATCCAAATCACGCTGTGGAATGGCCGCCCATGTTCGTTGCAACAACAAAAAAAGGTCTTCTTGCGACTGGATACCCTCCATATTCGGCAGAGCTCTTCTCTGTAGCATATCCCATGCATGCTCAATCGGGTTCAAGTCTGGCGACTGAGCAGGCCAGGGCAGGACATTGATGTTAGCTGCGGCGAGAGTCTGTCTTACAACTCTTGCGGTGTGCGGTCGTGCATTATCATGCATTAACTGAAATAAGGGACCGATTTGCACTTGTAGAGCAACGATGACGTCTGATACAATCGTCTCAGCATAAATTTGAGCGTTGAGGTTGCCTCTGATCCAAATCAACTCAGTTCTTCCGCCGATCCAAATACCCGCCCATACCATGATGGTTCCACCACTATAAGGATGGACTTCCTGGCAGGATTTTAATCGCTGTTGGCGTCCAGGGGTTCTCCAGTGTCGTATACGTCTTGTATCCGGTCTCATACCAAAACGAGACTCATCAGAAAAGCACACGAAACGCCATTGTTCTTCTGCCCAATTTCTGTGTTCAAGAGCCCATTGATATCGAATCCTACGATTGTGCATTGCTATAGGTGGTACCCGTAGCGGTCTTCGGGAATGAAGGTTCACTTCATGCAAGCGGTTTCTGACTGTTTGGTCGCTAATTAAGTTCCCTGAAGAGTGATGAAGCCTCACGGCTAACATCATGGCAGTTATTGTTGGAGCTCTTCGAGTTAAGATTTGAATATATCGGTCTTGTCTCCGTGTGGTGCAGCGATACCGTCCTCCATGGCGCTCAGCCACGGTACCAGTGCTTCGGTAACGTGTCCAAAGTCGACTGATAACACTCTGACTTGTATTCAGAGCTAAAGCCACAGTACGTTGCCGGGAACCAGCTTCTATCATTCCCACGGCTCTGAGCATTTCTTCCCTGCTTAAATGACGTCGCCGCTCCATAATAACGTTGGTTTTAATCAGTAGTAGGGAAACAGTAGCACTAATAATGTCTTCAATGCGTTGTATGTTTTTATAGGGAAAATATTGACAGCTGATTTTCATCTTTTACTCGAATTTGATTCACAGTTCCTGATTCAAATTATGAAATGCACCAAAAAGGATCCATATAAATTTATAAAATCATAAATTTATTACAAAGCCACATCTCAATCTCAAGAAATCCGCTTAAAAATGCTTGATCCCTAGACACTTTTGATGTGTGTATTTATTTACTATGTCAAGCCTAAAAGCACAGACGGCCTACTCAATACGGGGGCGATAATAAGAGATCATTGACCTTTAGCGTTAGGAGTAGCGTCAGCGTAGAGTTAGGAATAAAGACACTTATTATGATATTAAAAAAATACTTTGTCGGTAAATATCTTGACTTTGACGGAAATTTATGAAATAAATAATAGTATGCTTTTAACTTAAAATAAAACTAAGTTAGGGTATCTGAGTATTTGCGTTATTTGAACATGTTGTAACCTAGGCCGTTTACTTACTAATTCGTTCACTTATTAAGATGTAATTATATTCACTTTACTAAAAGATGACGAATTTATAATTAGTTTACTGTTCAAAATCTTCATCCCCGTTTCCCAAAATAATAACTGCCTCCATTAATAAAATGAATTACGCAAATAGTGTTTTATCAAACATATACTAACCAACCGAATATAAAACACGAGGGCGTTAATAAATAACTGGTGGCGATTAACAAACCGACGCATAGTACGGGGCACCGTAATATATTCACTGGCTGATCACAATTTGTCTGACCTAACGCAATATTGGGCCCTGTGATCCACTATAACTTGAATATCTATAGCGTGGAACTTTATCTGCCAACGGGGTTTGCCATATTGACGTTAATGATTCATTGAATGAATAGCCTCATTTGAGTATTTAGTTGGACCTTGCTTCTTGAGAAGAAAATGTTGTAGTACAGAAAATACTACAGAAAATAGAGCACCAGGAGTGTACATTTATTAGGTTTCATTTTTAGACCAAACTAGCTGACCCTTGCAGCTCCGCCCGCGCTTTTATTACATTTTGCTCCCCTTTTCTCCCTCCTCCCTAGATTTATCTCTCTCCATATCTCTCTCTCTCTTATAAAAAAAATCTAATTATATGCTCTTTCTCTCCTCTCTCTTTCCCCCTCCCGCTTCGGTTTCCGTCACACTCCCCCTCTTCCTACCCTATTATCCCCTCTCGGAACCCTCTCCCCCTCTCTCTTCTACGAACTTGCTCTTTCTCACTCCCCCCTTACTCCACCTAACTCCCCCGATCCCTCACCCCATCGCCACCTTCTCGAATCCCCTCTCCCTCTTTCTCCTCTCGTGCACCCTCCTCTCGTTCTATATATCCTCGTCAATCATGGTATCAGCGGCATTAAATATACTTTATGACCTATTCTCAGACCTCCCCGATATGCACACATAATTTCATACATATCGGTTCACCCATCTATTTAATGACCTTGCCTTATGTAGCTTAACCTTAACCTAGCGGTATGAAATATACTGTATGACCTATTCTCAGACCTACCCGATATGCACACTTTCATACAAATCGGTTCACCCATCTATTTAATGACCTTACCTAACGTTGCTTAACCTTAACCTACCGGGATAAAAAGTATCCTATGTCCGTTTACTGGTTCTAAGCTACCTCCCCACCAATTTTCAGCCGAATCGGTTAGGCCGTTCTTGAGTTATAAATAGTGTAACTAACACGACTTTCTTTGATATAATATATAGATTAAAGTTCTATAGTTATTGTATGTTCAATTTCACCGATAGATGGCGCTGTTCATAATGTAAATCACGCTAACATCGTAAATTACTGTCTAATGATATTCGATAATGAAAGTTTTAAGTATTCCGCATCTTTTGTTGTTGCGACTGTAATACATACATAATCTAGTTTGGATCCGCTCGGGATTTACAGATTTTAACTTTTCAAAGATATAATGTCATATTGCTATCAGCAAAGTACTTAGAACAACACAGAAATCTAATGAAAATGTCCTGGGTGTACCGGACAGGCTTACCCCTTACAAAAATTGACCCTTCGCCAATGCCATATCTTATGCAAACTAAATGTCTGCTCAGTCCCTATTGTATATAGCGTAATAATACATATCTTAATGATTAACTGATCAGTCTATAATTACCCTATTCACATACAAAGTAAATTACGTGGTAATATGTGCAAGTAATGTTTCACTGCTTAGACCCTATGAAACATAGCGTGATGTTTTATATACCAACTTACACCTTGACTTCTACACAACACATCAGTGAAAGTCCTATCAAAATCCATCCACGGGTTTTCAAATGATACCTGGACGAACAGAACGACAAACAGACAGACAGACAGACAGACAGACAATAATTCCAAAAAAAATTGTTTTGGCCTCTATGTCGATAGTATAGTACCCCCACATAGAAATTTTGGAAAAATATTCAATGTACAGAAAAAGTGCTCTTTGAGTTTTATTATAGTATAGATACTTTGTTCTAAAAAACAAACTTATTAATGTACTCTCCCTTTTGTATGTCGAGTACTAACTTGATTATACCTGAAACGTTATAGCTGCTTAGTTACAGATTTAAGCTTTGACGGGCCCATTGGTTTAGTGGTCAGACACCCTGCCTGCTAACCGTTGGGTCGTGGGTTCGATTCCCGCCAAGTGTCTGGGTGTTGTTTATCTATTTAAGTATGTATTTACAAAAAAAATAGTATATAAGTATTAATATCAGTTGTCTGGTTTCCATAGTACAGGCTCTGCCTAGTTTGGGATCGGATGACCGTGTGTGGATTGTCCCAAGATATTATTATTATTTATAACTAGCTGACCCACGCAGCTCCGCCTGCGCTATTTTTACGTTAACTAAACTTATAATAACAGACATTCGAATACATAACCTCCTTTTTTATAGTCGGTTAAAAACTGGGACCCCCTTTTTACTTGCTCTCCGAAGTACGGACCCGTTTAGTTCAAATGGTGTTAAACGGTCACCCATCTATTTATTGACCTTACCTAACGTTGCTTAACCCGATCGATTACAAAACCTTGATAACAACTCTCTATGAGTGTTTCCTTACTAATATTTATTATATTATAAAGAAAAATTGATAAAATCGGACCAAGCGTATAACCAAGTACCCGTTTTGACTTTAATCCCCTCTCCCAAAAGAACCGTGCTAGATTACGGGATAAAAAGTATCCTATGTCCTACCTCGTAGTAAGATCTCAAATCATGCCAAGTTTCATTTGAATCCATTCAGTAGTTTCGGCGTGATGCTCAGCCGTGATACAGACAGACAGACAGACAGACAGACAGACAGACAGACAGACAGACAAAAATTAAAAAAAATACATTTTCGGCCTCAGTATCGGTTATAGAATGCCCTCCAAATATAATTTTCAAAATATCTTCAATGTACAGAATTGGACCTGTTACAGTTTTATTATAAGTATAGATAAACTATTTAAAAAAAAATAAAAACCGACTTCAAAGTAAATTATCTAAAAAGCATAAAATAACGAAAATATATTGAAGTCGGTGCTAGCACATCATGTTAACTAACACTAGCACCAGCTGACACCGACTTCAATATATTTTCGTTATTTTATGCTTTTTAGATAATTTACTTTAAAGTCGGTTTTTATTTAAAAAAAAAATGTTTTTTAACACTTTTTAGTGACTTATTTTTCCAAAATAGGTATCAGCACTATCACGCAACTCGTCTACGTTACAGTAACTTACTGAAAACATAAAAAGTTTATATCTCTTAAACTACTGAACCGATTTTGATGAAGCTTGTACTCTACCCTAAGTTCAAAAATACTCTAACTATTACAAAAAGAATTTTCAAAATCGGACTTGTAGTTTCTGAGAAATCCGTGGACAAACCTACATACATACATACATACATACGCAGGGATCGCAGTATATGTGGTAGGTAATCCAATATAAAGACGCGAGAAGCGACGCAAGAAGACGGGCAGCAGCCCGTCTTCTTGTTTTCCCTTAGTCGCCTCTTACGTACATCCAACGGGAAAAGATGGGAGGATGCTATTCTTACCCCGACACCCCACGGGGGGTATATAGACAACAGTCTTAAGTCAAAGGCCTCATCAACCAACCAATAGAATAGAATAGAATACTCTTTATTTGCACACCAAAGTATAACATACAGAAAACTTAGAAAATAACTTAAATTAGGTACAAATGGCGGTTTTATCGCTAATAGCGATTTCTTCCAGACAACCAAAACCAACTAACTAAATGAATCAGAAAGAGACCAGTCCACTTTCAAGAGCCTAATTTTATGGCATTGACGCTGCAGGCGGATTTTTTTAAATCCCAGATCTTGTACTACCGCACCTACAATCTCAATTGGTCAAACAACAAACAAAGAAGGCGCTTTACGTTCTGTTAGCACTAAAAATAGTTGAACAAGATGTTTAAAGCATAAACGCAACTGCAGTGTGTCCGGAGTTGGAACCACTTCAACCGATTTAATTGTTTTCCTATTCGAAAGCGGGAAGCGTACAGAGCCTCTCGACTAGCGTCATATTAAGCAAATAATTAAATTAAAACTTGTTCATTCGATTATTTGTTCGCCTAAATCTTAATTTGATCGTTATTGTGTTAACTTGTATAAAATGGAGTTTGGTTTGAAGTGGAGCGGTTTTGACGAAGATTTATTGATTCCAACTTTTTGGGATCGTATAACTAGAAAACTGCGAATAAATGGATGTTGTTGTTACAGAGATTTTCTTTGAAGTTGAGGTAAACTGTATAAGTAGTACAGTTACTGTGAGATGATATAAGAAAACATCTTTTAATGATGAATCGGATTTCTGTAATTTAAATTGTACTACTAAAGTTATAGGCACTTCCTTTTGAAAATAAACAACTAAATAAATAACATTTAATGTTTATAGGAAAACATAATATACAATAGCGGAAGAATAAAATACACAATACAATTATGAAGTTTATAATGTAACAGTGCACAACGTGTAAGATAGGGTAATTTATGAGGGTGTGGATAATGTTTTCCCTTGTTATTGCATAACGCTAAAAGTTTGCACATCCCTTTTGTAAACGAGATAGACCTTGAAGCAATACAATTATTACAATTAATTGGTATATAAATTACAAAGGCAGGTTTTATACCGAAGTTGATTTTTTTTTTGCTAACTATATCATTTAATGAGATTATGAATTATGTAATTCAAATTATGTATTAAAAATAAGTAATATTTCCAAACGTTACTAGGTCAAATTTAGAAAAACCGTATAGAGTTACTTCATTATCTCTGGTAAGGCATGTGTGGTTGTCCTTGCTTAGATAAAATTAAAAGGTAACACTAACTAGCCAAATATCCTTTAGCCGCCGCTACCGTGTAAGCTCCAATGCTTAATTTTGACACTTTACATTTTTACGCTTAACACAATCAGTTAACATTTTTAAAAGAACCAGAATAAATTTAACTCGAAGCCAGCCAGAGAAACATAAATACATATTTCATGCAATTTTTCTTTGGCTCGGAGAAATATTCTTAAATTCCAACACTTCAAATCCCTATAAATGGCTTCCCTATGGCGATTAATGAAAGTAGTAAGAAAGAAAGAAAGAAAAGAAAAGAAGAAGAATCATGAAAGAATCAAAGAGATTACAAGGATGACTATAGTTTTATGTAACAACGGTCGTTAGGAATCGTCCGGAAACGGGTTTGAATTCACCTGAAAGGCTGAGGGACGGTGCACTGGACACGTTATACCGAATCATCGGTCCAACCACAATGAGATGGACGCTTTTAGCGGAATTAAAACGCTCCACGGACTCACGATACATATATACATGCATAGGTATATACATATATTATTGGTATTAATGGATTCATGCTTCAAATATCCCTGTATTGTTTTGGAATGCTTTTATTGAAACGGATTACTCGTTTATAGAGATTACGTCTGTGGTTTTCTTATACAAAAATATACATCATCATCATTAGCAACCGATAGACGTCCACTGCTGAACAAAGGGATATCCCCTTAGACGGGAGGGGTTACCATAGTCCCCACGCTTGGCAGGCTTCTTGGGGATCGCAGTACAGGTGAAGAAGAAGAAGAAACATTTTTATTTGGTGGAAGATACATCTGAAAGAAAGACGCTGCTGCTCGTCTTCCTGTTCTCGCTCACCCGCCTCTTACGACACCTAACGAAAGGAGATGGGAGCCAATTCTAACCCGGCACTCCACGTGTACAAAAATAATCATACGATTGGTTTTATATGGATGGATGAATGTATATCTATTTTTGTTATTATATATTTTAAACCTATATTATCGGAGAATCGATATTATTTGATATAATCGTTTGGTAGTACATCCGAGCTATATTTTTTACGGTTGATGTGACTGTTAGTAAATACCTAATAAGTGACCCCTTACAGTAAATAAAATAAGCTGTCATAGTTGCGAATGTACAGCACAACTAATATAGTTAGTATGGAGTACATACATGTAGATTAATCCTTCTTTTTCTCAATACCATTAATTTATTTATGTTATCTTTCAGGTATTTCACAATCTTGTATAAATACAAGACGTGATTTTCTGTGGAAATCATCACCTCATCTTAATGTAAGTATCAATATATTACATTAAATACAAACATGCATGCAAATATTTTGAAAATAAAACTACTTAACGCCTAGTTACAGTTAGGCACAGTCACCTTATGGAATGACTATTTCAACTCACACCTTATAATAGACAATTCTAGGCCGCAGCCGATCTATCATGGGTCTCGGATGCACAGAAGGGGGGCTCCGTGGTCCCTACTAAATGTAACCCCAAATAAAAATCCCACATAACCCGCTCTCAGCTCCTAAAGAAACCAGGGTACCTTTTGAAGTTAACCTTCCCGATATCAAAAAAGGGGCCGGTGGACTAGATCCAAATGGTGAACAGATCCCACTTTTGATACTTTAAGTGTATCTATTAGTTTATGAGATAAGTTGAAGGTCACCAGCCAATGAACAACTGATAAGAATAGGTGATATAGTAAAATGAACTCAAAGTGAGTTCTTAGGGAGTAAAATTTCATAAGGTACGCGGTCCCTGTAGGAGCGGAGACCGAGTTATGCGAGATTTTTACTCTTCTTAGCCTCTCTTCGCATCCGCGACTCACGATAGTCCACTGTCCTTAAACGTTAGTTAGTAGAGTTCTTAAACGCTCGTGTAGTGTTACGCGAACTTATTAGTTGAACGCCCGCCTGAACTGGGAGCACCAGACCAAAACGCGTTACGCTCTGCCACCGATTTGTTTTTAATTCAGATAACATTTGCAATTCACAAAGCTAGCAGATACTTTGGATATATTCATTTTATTCTTTTTAATTTGCTTGCAGCTTCGAACACGTACAGTTTAAGACCAGAGACGACTTGTCCGGTGAAGCTGTCATGGCCATCCGCGGCAAATACTACTCCTACAAAAAAAAACAGACAAATATATTTATATATTTTTTGTGATCATGTCGATAATCCACAAAAAGTAATCAGTGTATTATAAGCACATAACTTCAACAGACTATAATTAATTTACAGTTAAACTTTAAATGCAATACTAAAGATTTTTTTTTGGCTTAAAACCATTTAGGAAATGACTCCGGGGTGCTCAGACAAAAATAGTGAAACAAAGGGGAAAGTCGAAAAGTATTTTGAGCACGTACGTAGCCCGAGGCCTAGCCAACGGTGACTTAATTAATTTTGAAAAAACCTATCGCTAATCACGTACCGAAATGAATTGAGGAGTCCACTGTGTCCGTGTAATTCTATATTTTTTTTAGATTCCTGTCTGTTTAACTAATACCTTAATTAGACCTTAGTTCGATCCGTAAAATAACACGTGCCGCTATTTGGTTTATTTTTTAAATTTGTATTATCTACTTTGTTATATGAATCCATACTACATATACCTATACATATATTTAGATTTATTTATTTAATAATACTATACATATATTTACTGAAGTATAAAAATGCTTTTATGTTCATTAAGATTAATGTAACTTACATTATCCTTAATTCATATAAAGCATTTTCTGTAATATTAAATTAGAAAATAGACCTTGAACACTCTTCATTAACTTAATGAGTAGATTTTATCAAACGTCGCTCCAAAATGAGAAGATGAAGAAAATATCTAGAAAATATATAGTCTTAGCGTAGTCCCTTGTAAATGAGAAAGCCTAATTTGTAACTAATTAATTTTTTATTAGGTATCTGAAATTAAAATTCAAACGGTTTTAGAGTTTTTGTGTTCTTGGGTTTACACGTAAATTATGGTATGGATGGTCGGTCGGCTTATCTTGTAACGGCCGGATAGATAGCAGGTGATTTATGAACCAAGTAATATGTTTTTGTATGACTGTTTGTGACATAATCTTGGGTTATCTGACTTTTATAGTAAATCACTTGACAGTGGATTATTTATGTAAAGGTAGGGTTCTTGTGCAAGGAACCGTACCATGTAGATCCCACCGCAGTGTCGTGTATTCTGCCGCCAAGCAGAAAAGTGTAAACATTTCTGTGTTCCGGTGTGAGGAGCACTGTGTGGTAATTCTCTGCGCAACTGTCTTATTTTTTTTCTAAGAACCTGCTCTCATACATTTGTTTTTTATTCTCTAACGTTTCGTATTGTAGAATGACAACTTGGCTACAGGCCCTGGATTAAGGCGAACAAAACTTATTCAAATAGGTCAAACCGTTTCTGAGTCTTAGCGAGACAACAACTATTCATTTTTATATATATATTTTTTTATATTTTTATATAACTATTAATTTTTATATATTGGAGAAAATTATTTTCTCATCCCCTAAAATGCATATTGTAAAAGATATTTAATTAAGATTAATAGGGAGTTAATAACGTCACCCTAGGCACTTTGTCTACGCGCTGAATTTATAGTGTGACAGCGGTGTATCTTGTTGGTTTGCTATCAAATAAATGAGTCCGCCCGGTTTGATTCATGTGAATGGGGATCGGAAAATACCGCCAACAAATAAAATGGATCAAACTACAGAATGTAAAGGTAGCTATTGAATACTGTACCGACTAGTGATGGGCGATTGAGTGAACTCAGTATGAAGTCGGTTAACTAAATCAAAAATTATTTTCATTTGCTAAATATACACTGATACTTAATTGTACGGTTAGGTTGGGCAACTCTTAAACATAAGAGCCAAATTAAATGCTACTACTCTATTTCTAATTATTTATTTAGTAACTAATTGCATAATTTATGTGCGTTGATATTGCATTGAATTGTTTCACGGAATTCTAATTTACTTACAAATTACAAAATAATAAACTGTTCGTTACATTGTGTAACTGCATTCCTAGTATATTGCGTGGTAATAAATTAGTAAAAAAAAACAATCTAATTTCGTCACACATTGTACCTTGCTTTACATAGAAACCAATAGTTAATTTAATTTGAACGGAAACTCTTCGTACGATTTGCAATATCCGTTCAGTTAACTTTGAGAGAGGCGATCCAAAAAAGAGGAAACTATCGACAAAGCCAGTTGGCAATTAAGAGCACTATTCATTCACCCGGTGCACCGCCATAAGTTTGGACCTAACCCTTTATCGGCGGTACATTTTGCCTGTATTTTGCACGTGGCTCCCACATAACTCGGCCCGAAGTACCGGACGACCATATTGGACCCTTATTTCAGACGCATATATGTTAAACGTCGTTTTTTAACCGACTTCAAAAAAGGAGGAGGTTCTCAATTCGTCTGTATATATATATTTTTTTTTTTATGTATGTTCGCGCGTAACTCTGTCAATTATGAACCGATTTGAAAAAATCTTTCTTCCATCCATTCTTCAATCCATTGATTGGGTCCCATAAAAAAATTATTGCGTAGTAATAAGTAGTTCCTGAAAAACAAGAATGGTGACTGCGCACTGAGAGCTGCAGGAAAGCCTATATCGATGACTTTATGTCGCTTTTTAAGGACAAAAATGGTCATAACTCTGGCAAATATTTACCAATTTCAATTATTCTTTTTTTATTCGAAAGAAGAAACCACTTTATTAAATCTGTATGAATTTTATTACTACCGGATAAGAACTTCCTGAAGGAACATGAACGATGTGGAGGAATTTATCTGGTATAAAATCTTTTTTAAAAAAAATTGAACCGTCTTCAATATCACTGAAAAGTATAAAATAATTTAAATTTTATTGAAGTTGGTGTTAGCGTACCTGCTGTGTATATTTGGCACCAACTTCAATAATATTTAAATTATTTTATACTTTTCAGTGATATTGAAGACGGTTCAATTTTTTTTTAAAAAGATTTTATTTTAACCTTTTTAGTGATATTTTCATATATAAAGATTGAACCATCGAAAACCGTAAAATTATCTAGGTAGGTTATGATCACATTATCGTCTACATAGTTTTACATAATTCATGTTTCTTCAGAAAATAATATCCGGTCGTAATGAAATTTGCATGGAAACATCATAGTAGTTTACTCTCTCGAATAAAAAAAGAATCATCGAAATCGGTTCATAATTGTCAGAGCAATGTAATGGAGAACATCAGTTTTATGGTTTTTACCAGATAAATTCCTCCACATCGTTCATGGTCCTCCAGGAAGTTCTTATCCGGTTGTAATAAAATTCATACAGATTCAATACAGTGGTTTCTTCTTTCGAATAAAAAAAGAATCATTGAAATTGGTAAATATTTGCCAGAGTTATGACCATTTTTGTCCGACCGAGCGAGTCCGAGCGACTAAAACGTCATCTATATAGGCTTTCTAGCAACTCTCAGTGCGCAGTCACCATTCTTGTTTTTTTAGGAACTACTTATTACTAAGCAATAATTTTTTTATGGGACCCAATCAATGGATTGAAGAATGGATGGAAGAAAGATTTTTTCAAATCGGTTAATAATTGCCAGAGTTATGCGCGAACATACATAAAAAAAAAAAAAATATATATACAGACGAATTGAGAACCTCCTCCTTTTTTGAAGTCGGTTAAAAAACCATAAAACTGATGTTCTCCATTACATTGCTCTGACAATTATGAACCGATTGCGATGATTCTTTTTTTATTCGAGAGAGTAAACTACTATGATGATTCCATGCAAATTTCATTACGACCGGATAAATAGGTTCTGAGTTTCTGAAGAAATATGAATTATGTAAAACTATGTAGACGATAATGTGATCATAACCTATCTAGATAATTTTACGGTTTTCGATGGTTCAATCTTTATATATGAAAATATCACTAAAAAGTTTAAAATAAAATCTTTTTTAAAAAAAATTGAACCGACTTCAATATCACTGAAAAGTATAAAATAATTTAAATATTATTGAAGTTGGTGCCAAATATACACAGCCGGTAAGCTAACATCAACTTCAATAATATTTAAATTATTTTATACTTTTCAGTGATATTGAAGTCGGTTCAATTTTTTTTTAAAAAGATTTTATTATTCCAGCATAATACTTTCAGTTAAGTAGAATATTATTGGCACGTCATAAACTTTAAGAAATTCGATGCATCATAGACGTTTTTAGAACTTTCTCGGGAATTTTACGCCACATTCATTGGTAAATTTTAACGCGGTCTGATACTTTTCTGTATAATTATTAGATGAGTAATGTTTTTGTTATTGATCATTTAATAGAAAGCAGCATGTTTGTGTTGGAAATACAATACGATAACAGATATTTTAGCTACATGAAAGCGCCAAAGCGCTACTTTTAACAAATGGCTAGCGATAATTATCATCATAGCAAATATTTTTCAAGTAAGTACCTCTATACAGTAATAAATTTAAATTAATTAATATTGGCCCACGGAGTCTGTTTCTAACAATAACACGATAAAAGGGTCGGGTTTTATTAGTTTCGGGTATGAGTCGACGCTTTTGGAACTTTTTCATTAGTTTCTCAAATATCTATTCAACAGTGCTGCTCTGCTAGTGAGTAAATTGTTATGATACAACTTTTTTAATAACACACACAGTATTGTATTTTTGTGTTGGAGTCAATAAATTTTGCTGTCGGGGAGGAAACTTTTAAAAGGTCCAGGGTATGGGTGGAGGAGTGGAGGAGTCAAGTATGGGTGGAGGCAGGGTTATTTGGTATTTTCACCCTCTAGAACCTCGTCGGTAGCTTTTATCCACGCTGTAAAGGGCTTTTGGGCATTCCATTCGAAGCTCGCCAGAGTCTCCGAACTCAGCGCCGAACGCTTGCTCTGGGGAAGTAACATGGCACCTAACAGGAAAATACGTAATCATCAGCATAGAATACGTAATCATCAGCACAGAATACGTATCAGCAGCCGAAATACGTCCACTGCTAAACAAAAGGATTCCCCCTTAGAAGGCAGGGGTTGCCATAATCCCCACGCTTGGCAGGCGTCTTGGGGATCGCAGTAGGTAGGTGGAAGATAAAACCAAAAGAAAGACGCTGCTGCTTGATTTCCCGTTCTCGCTTAGTCGCCTCTTGCGACACCCAACAGTAGGAGATGGGGGGATGCAATTCTAACCCGGCACCCACGGGAGAAAATACGTAATACCATGTACAAAACAAAAAAAAAACATAGTTTTTATGTTGTATGAACGTAATTTTGGTCAAAATTGGTAGTTTAGTTTTGGTCTCTACACGAAGAGGTTACTTTGCAGAAAAATCTCGATCCTTCATTAAAATATTCTCTCGTTTACTGTTATTTATCCGTTAGTTGCTAATTCGGAAAAGACTATGAGGCTAAACTACCAACAAATCGTCTATCAACTGCTCATTTCTTTGATGGATCCTTAAATTGAGGGCAATTTTATTAGACCTCGTGAGACTATTAGTCTACCCTCAACTCATGTCCCAAGGGAATTCCAATTTCTATCATATTAGCTAATATGAGAGCCAGATACAGTATCACAGGTACCAATAAATAAAAGTTCTCCAATCCACTTTACAGTTGATTTAGTATGAAACCCTGTTTTCATTCAATACTACGAAATGTAAAACAGGAGAAAGAGACGCACTCTTTCCCATGTAAGATTATTTATCCCTTATTCCTTTCTCTTGCGAAATTACAATAATACTGCTCGATAACAGATGGTGTTAGACCACCAGTACTTGTATAGGAAGTATACAGCAAAATTGGTTTTCCTCAACTGTTCACCACAAATTGTAGTTTGTGGCGAATTGTGTCCCCTGCATCGGGGTGTTGCACGCGTCATCTGCCACTGACACAGAGAGGTCTACTTTGACAAACCAATATTACACTTATTGCGAACAAACACGTAAACACACACTAGTGACTTCTTTATACAATACTAGCGACCCGCCCCGGCTTCGCACGGGTGTAATTGAGAAGAAAAAGAAGTGAATAATTTAGTTACTGCCTTTGATTACAGAAATTCTTCATAAATAATGTTTGTAGCTGACTTTTCGTAACGCAATATGAACAAATTTTGTTCAGAAGTGACGCGTGAAACGCTACGTACGTATAGCTGTCTCTCCATGGGCAAAGTACTCAACGCTTAAGTTTAAGCCTGCAACGTTGAATCTCTGAGCTTGTGATTTATTAATTGTATTTATAATTTTATTAGAAACTGCAGACGTGTACCGGTGCACAATTTGGGTGGGTTAAGGACAGGAACAGGACACCATTTCTTTAAAACCAATTTATGGAAGCAATACGGGCTTCCTTGTTCGGTTTCATCGTTAAGACGTAAACGGGGATCAACCGGGCAATTCTTACCCACTAAAACCCCCGCGGCTATCACGTGGGCACATTAGTGGGCGGACTTGGGCTATCTGTCGGTATCTGCACCAGCTGATACCACTCAGTGCCTTGCCTTTGAACCCGCCGCCGGAGAGGCACATTATAGTTCCCCGGGAACCTGTCACGGTGCTCACGGTTATAGGGGCCATGGGGGAAGCCTTTAATGAGATTTACGGGACCCTGTTGGTGGTCAACCAAGTATGTAGGATTCTTTAGTGTATAAACCCCCAACGGCCGTGCAATCAGCACATAAGAACCCCTTCTTGGGCTATGCGCTTGGACCATGATACGCTCAGTGGCTTGCCTTTGACCCCGC
This sequence comes from Furcula furcula, assembly GCA_911728495.1. NCBI lineage: Eukaryota > Metazoa > Arthropoda > Insecta > Lepidoptera > Notodontidae > Furcula > Furcula furcula. The sequence continues at coordinate 11,855,313 of OU452250.1, forward strand.
CACCCGGGGGCACAATAAAGCCACCCGGGAACCTGTCACCGTGCTCACGGTTACAGGGGTCACGGGGGAAGCCTTCAATAGGTCCCCGGGACCCTGTTGGCAGTCAACCGGGTTATGTTGGATTCTTATACACAAAACCCCCAACGGCCGTTAAATCAGTACATAAGAAGGAGACCTGGGCTATCCGGTGGGATCTGCACCAAGATCCCTCAGAGGCTTGCCTTTGAGCCCGCCACCAGGGGGCATAATAAAACCACCCCGGAAACTATCATCGTGCCCAAAGATACGGGGATCGCGGGGGAAACCTCCAATAATCCCCCAGGATCCTGCGGGCGATCCACTGCGGTATGTGTCCCTCACGGCTGTCCACACAAAAGAGGGGGGCTGCACCGTGTACCCCTCAGTGCAAGGCAAGGGCCTTTGAAGGCGCTGCCGGGGGCGCATTATAGCCCCCCGGGAATTTGTCACCGTTGTCACAGTTAAGGGGTGGCGGGGGAAACATCCAATATGTCCCCGGGATCCCGTGGGGAAGTCGACCTGGGTATTTGGGATTCTTACCCACTAAAACTCCCGTGGCTGTTACATCGGCACATGAGAGGGAAACCTGGGTTCTCGGGTGGGATCTACACCTGGTGTCCCTCAGTGCCTGGCCTTTGAGTCCGCCGACGGGGGGCAAGCATATTATATCCCAGATTTACCTTATATTATATGGAATGATAATGATATATAGAATGTCTAGTACTTACTTGATTGTTAAGTATGTAGGTACCTCTTTAGGTTTAGTCAACGTAAGCTAATTAAATTTATTTACTTAGATAAAACTTCTAAACAAATTCAGTTAATATATAAACCTTCAGTGAAAAATTAAAAAAAAAAACAAAATGATCAAAAATAAAATGTTTAAAAGTACACAAAAAAAATCCCAAAGAGAGATTTGAACCCGGACCCTGCTGTGCTTAGAAGACGCTTCCGTAACCTCCAGACCACGGCTACTCTCTATTATTCGAATTGCTTGATCATATTCTTGTTATATGTCTGCTCAGTCCCTAATGCATATAGCGTGATATTTTACCTTGTATCCAATTGTACAAAAATTAAGTTTCCACTAATAACTAAATCATAACATAACATCATAACATAACATAGCCATCACAACAGAGAGAAGCTAACTACGTATGCATGATTTTAAATTTAAAAAAAGTATTAAATTTAAAAAATATATTAGAAATAAAAAGTGCCGGAGTCAATATGAGTTAAATATTTAAAACATCGAATCTTAATATAAATAAAAAAACAAAGTTTAAAAACACAAAAAAAAATCCATACACGGGTAGCGAACCCGGACAGTCCATACTTAGAGGACGCTTCCGTAACCACTTGACCAAGGAACTTTGATTTAATTTTTCGAATTACCCTATCTTATTCTTGTGATATATTTGTACCGCCGTCGGTTGAGTAATAATACTCCTTTTTTACCCTGTTAAGGGATAAATTAAAAAAAATATGAAATACAAATTCAATTAACTTTCTTAACGAAAGTCTGTGCAAAATTTCAAGTCAATAGGACTAAGGAATCGCGTTCTCCCATACAAACTTTGCCCCCCTGTTTCACCCCCTTAGAGATTGAATTTCGCAAAAACCCGTCTTAGTGAGCACCTTTGTCCTAAAAGGAACCCCCATGCAAAATTTGAGACTTCTAGCACTTGTAGTTTCTGAGATTTCGTGATGAGTGGGTTTTTGCTTACTCTTTTATATAATAAGAAGATAGCATATGTGTGCGTAGGTGGGGAGCAGGGAAATTAATCACGCCCCCGTTGATTGCAGATCCGAAGCAAATCTCACAGCAGCTCACAGCAGTACACTATAAAGCCTTTGTCACACTATTGGGGCTATAAATCAAAACAGTTCAATTTTACTGTGTTTCTCACGGTGTTCCATTTTAACAAAGGTCCAAGGGAAATAATAATTTCCCTGAAATGTAGATATTTCCCAGTTACATTATTTAAACAAAGCGTATCACCCAGATACACAATGGACATTCAAATAAAGGCGTAGATAGTAGCGGCTCAGGGTAACTGGGCGGGCAATAATAAATACAGTGACTGGTTATTATGGCCCGTTATTAGGTCCCTCGGGTTTATCGCTTTCGGACGTTCAGAATTCTAAATAGACGTGGAATAGTTCGGAAGCACAATACCTACAGAAATGGGAATGAATGGGAATGTTTAATTATTTTGTTTGGGAATTTCGATATAAGAAAATTTAAATAGAATTATTTTCTGAAATATAGTTTTAAATTATGTAGGTATTAATTACTAAAACATCCACAGTAAAATTGATAGACTATTTAATAAGTGAACATTTTGTTGTAATTATTCATTAATTGCTGTTACGTAATATACTACAGGCAACTAGATTATAAATTTCAATTAAAATATTTACAGAATATAATAGGTATTTATTAATTTCTAAATTGAGACATGTTTGAGACATGTTTTGCTTTTAATATTCGCCTTAAATTAGTAACGTAGCTGTAGCGCGACGGTTCAATTTTCTTTGTAAATTTCATTTCTATACAGGCCGATTTTTACTGGGATTGGTGGCATAATCTTAATGTTTTTCGAAAGTATGTATGTAAGTTTAAGTATATGTCTATTTCTTTGGCACGGCCTACAGCCTAAACCATCGATATAATATATAAAGTAGATAAACATTCACGAACAAAATGACATATAAAATGTGGTCACGGGGGACGCAGACTTATCTGTACTGGCGGAAACGTGAACTAACGATTATGTAATGATAATGACTTGTAGTTTGACAGTTTCATATAGACAGTAGCGACACTCCTATCGGCAAAAATAAATTTGTCAGGATGTGGCTTGTAAAGAAATAGCGACACAGGGGCGCTATTTCTCGCTACCACTTTTTGAACCGTGACACCAAATTTAGTTTATATATTATATCGATGGCCTAAACGGATCTAGCGACATATTAAAAATAACTGTCCATCAAGGACAGTGACATATAATATGTCACAGGCTATATATTTATTATTTTTACATGTGACACAGGCTATATATTTAAAATAAATATATATATAGGGGCCGCCTATTTTGTATTTTTTTTTACTTCCTTAAACATCAATAAGGGTATTAAATGAAAGGTGTTAACGAGTTGAAATATATGTCTAATATACATGTATACCTAAAGTAATTTTGTTTGTTCGCAGTCGGTCTTTTTGTGCTTTTATAATTCATATTTGTATGACAGTAAGAACGACATGGGCCATCATCAAGATTGGCCCAAACTGAGAAATTCGGATTATTATCAAAAAGACAACATTATGTTCATTTAAAAGCCTTCCTGCTCATGATTTTATCTTGTTTATAACAACCAACGAACTGAGAAATTAGATCGTAAGAAAAGCTTTCCGTTATTATTCCTATGAAGGATGGGAGGCGCTCTCAACCGAATTACAGAATCACGCCCAAACGTGTTGCCTATTTCTTCGGTTTAATTTACCTTTGCTTTGTTCCCTTTCATTGTATTTTTGTTATTCTCCGGTTTGCGCGCTCATTTACGTACCGTGATACAGATTCTTTTGAAAGAATTCCTTTAATCTTATCATAGTTGGAGCGTCATAATTTGAGTGCTCGTCAGGTAAGAAGATTAATATCGAATTCTTAGGCAGATCAAATTTATTAACATATGTAAACAAGGAAACAAGGATCCTCAAACAAGGATAGGAGATATTATTCATACGCTCGTAAAGAAAATAGTAATGATGTTTCTGTAACCTACCAATTACTCGATACTATGGGAATACCCTGATTACTGATGAGTTCTAGAGGGAAAGTTTGAAATTAAACTAGACAAATTAAAACTAGACAGATTAATTTAGCGTTATTCTTAAACATTTTACAGTAGTTACTTACAAAATTGTGCTTAAAATGTAAGTATTTTGGGTAATAACAAAACAGATCTCTGTTTGAATATCTGTTAATTTGGAAAGGATATGTCTGTGACAAAATCGGTTACGTACGGAAACAAAAAAGCGGTAGCGTTCTTTACAAAAATGTAAATCGGAAATCCTTTTAGCCCTTTATTTGCTTACGTTGGTGTGCTCCTGCGTGACACGTTTGGTGGTTTTCGACAGCGACGTGAGTTCACATGGGAAATGTTGATATTCCCTAACTTAATTGGATAAATATCAAAGAAAAAACCTGCTTTATATTCACGGAAAATATTTGGAGCACACATGTACGTCTGAAACCAAAGTTGTCTTTATATTTGTGATATGACATGGTTATTTATATCATACGAGAGACATTTTGTGACTACCTTCTAGAGTAGCTACTTATAAGTTCCATTAAAAATGTTTATCCCAGTTGAAGTTACGTATTTTCTAAATGATATTTTCGTATTATAACGTGGCTACCAATCCGCACTTGATCAGCGTGGTAGAATCCATATTTCACATTCTAGGGTTCAGACATCTTAACTCTCAAAGATATTATGAGAGAGGCGAAGAAATTCGTTCTCCCGAAAGTTACTCCCCATCCGTACGTGACCGTAAGTGACTCGTATTTAGAAATCCTATTATTATTATTCTTTTCAGTGCCTGTCTCCACTAGTTCCTTGGCGTTTGTGTTGGGCAATGCTGAATAGCTTCTGTAACTGATACGTCAACTGGCCAGACCAACATATTTGACTTTGGGCTCTGACAAGGAGACAATAGGGTAGATATCTCCATCATCATCAGTCTACAGTCATCCACTGCTTCACATTACCTCTCCAATAATCCGCCACTGATTTCGATCCTCGGCTTTCTTCATCCAATTTTTTTTTAATTATTTGGATTAAAATTGTTTTATTTATAGAAGAAAAATGGAACCCAGCTGATAATTACGAGTATATTGAACAGCTAACAATACCGCTTGATAAGGTTAGACTATGTATTCACACGATCTGGTCTCCGTTGGCTAGCGCCGAGCCTCGCTGACTGCGCTGTGGTTCCGGTGCCGATTCCCTTAATTGGTAGATCTTAGCTGACGCGGCTCTTTGCAATTAAGGCGAGCTCCTGCAGCCGCCGGATGAGCGCAGTTTAATGCATCGTTTCCCAACCTTGCATTAGACTCTCTAGTTAATTAATTAAAAGCTAACACCCGGTATAATACCGAACCTGTGGAGTTATGAATACTTTGAAAGCAAAAATTGAAAAATTGTAAGCCCGCAGTTTACTTTTAAACAACTTAGTGGCGAGACAAGCAGGACTTTCGCCTGAAGGCAAGCGACACATGCCCTGCCAGCTGCATTCCACTGCCGTTTGCTATCCGAGACATTAGTTATTAAACCTCTTTATAGTTAATTTCACCAGCTACATACAATGTCTTTCACACCAGAACACAGAAATGTTTACACAAAACCATCTGTTCGTCTATTTGTCAGAGAAAGCCTGACCAGCTTTCGAATGACGTGTGAAGTCCGCCAAACCGGACTTGGCCAGCGTGGTGGACTATAACACGTGCTGGTAGGTTAACAAGGGCTGGTAGGTATTATTAATACTAGCTTAGACGCAGCCGGTCAAATTCTTAGTACGAGTACTTATAGTGGCTGATATTTTATGACACCAGAAATCGGAAATAACCAAATCGAATTGTTGTACCAAATAAATCTATGATAGATTGGCAATCAGTAGGAGTTTAGCGTAACATGGCTATCGACCGCGTTTGTTATTGTAACGAATCAACTTTGTTATTCCCGTCACGTATTGGAGTTGTCCGGACTAGTACGTGTTTGCGCGCGCCTATCAAGATACTCCATATGTTATAGTTATCTGAAGCGTGAAATCAATTATCGACACGTGCTCTACTTATAAGTGGTCCCATAATATCTGAATACAAGATTTATTCCGATACATCCAAGCGAGTACCTACTAATAATAATATTCTGGGACAATCCACACACGGTCATCTGATCCCAAACTAGGCAGAGCCTGTACTATGGAGACCAGACAACTGATACTAATACATATATACTTTTTTTGTAGCTACATACTTATATAGATAAAACACCCAGACACTTGATGGGAATCGAACCCACGACCTATTGGTCAGCAGGTAGGGTGTCTAACCACTAGACCAACAGGCCCGCCGAATGAAAACAAACCTAGGTGAATAGGTACCCTGCAAAAATTTGATCCTATAACACAATAGTTTTAGCATCAGCGATTCAGTGTCATTTCGGAAGCTTGTAGAATAATATTAACTGAATAATATAAGTTTGAAATCAATTATTTCAAAATAACGAATGGTTCAAACTACTCTATATCAAGTTCTATACGTTACAAACACACAGTACTGAATCCAAAAATGGTTAGTCAATATATGTATACAATGGTATAAAATCAAAACAGTTGAGTTCGAAATCGGTTAGGTTATGTTGGAACTGTCTCCGAGGAGGACGGCGGCAGGGTTGCGACCCCCGTCCCCGTGAGTACCGTGTCAGGTTCCCGGGGGGCTACAATGAGCCCCTGAGGGGCCCCTGGTGCAGATCCCACCGGAGAGCCCTGGGGTCCCCCCTCTCATGTGCCGATGCGACAGCCGCGGGGCTTTTAGTGGGTAAGAATCCCACATACCCCTGTCGAGCCCCACAGCTCCCGGGGATCATTGGAAGATTTCCCCCGCGTCAAAAAAAATAAAAAAAGGTTGGAACTGTCCCCTCCGAGGACGACGGTGGCGGGGTTGCTACCCCCGTTCCCGTGAGCACTGTGTCAGGTTCCGAGGGAGCTACAATGCGCCCCCCGGCGTCGGGCTCACAAAGGCAAGGCACTGAGGGGCTCCTGGTTCAGATCCCATCGGAGAGACCTGGATCCCCTTACATGGGCCGATGCGACAGCCGCGGGGGTTTTAGTGGGTTAGAATCCCACATACCCCGGTCGAGCCCCACAGCTCTCGGGGATCTTTGGAAGATTTCTCCCGCGTAAAAAAAAAAAAAGAAAAGGTTGGAACTGTCCCTTTAAAATCGCTGGACGTTTGGGGACAAAGGATCATTTAATTATCTAAACAACTACACTAAATTATCTAAATCTTTAAAAAATTACTTCAGTGTCACGTGCGTTCTCTATCTCATCGCTAAACAAGATAAGTTCTTTGAGAATAAACGAGTTAAATCAACCATAAATTTGGTCGAAAATGGGCTTTTCGAATAAGTTATCATCGGCAGTTACGATGCGGAGCGGCGAATTTTATCTATCGATATCGCAGCCCTTTTTGTAACATACATAACGTCTTTGTTATATTGCGAAGTATTGTCTATTTACTCAGTGCTTTGTATACAAAGTGCGTACAAACGCGTTTGTACTCTACATGTTTATTACAGACTTGATATGATTGATTTTCGTTACAGACAATATACATATTCCTATTTTGAATTTACAGCTGTCTCGATATAAAAAGGAAAAAATTACCAACGATTCCCGAAAATCTCATCCTCTAGTTTCTTGCCGACCTAGTTTCTTGCCGGATCTTCTCAGTGGAGGCACGTTATGATCTAGCCCTTTTTTAAACGATAGCCCAAGTCAAGGCCGTATCTTCCTAGAGTTCGTTGCTCCCCTGACCGGCTGGAGCGCTATAAGCGCCCTTTTACCCGTGAAGCATCATCATATTATGAGACTAAAAGTAACCTTAAATCCCAAAAAAAGCGAAAAATCTCTACAATGTTACTCAGACATGTGAAAATGGTTAGTGTGTGTGTAAGCTACCACTAAAAATGTACGTCATTAGTCACGTCAATGTCTTCCCGAATCTCGACAAACGGCACTAAATCATCCATGTTGTAATAAATGTACCGAATGGCGTGTTTACCATTGAAAAATAGTTACACAAAAGAAAATACATTTTTTCTCTATTCCCGTAATGATGGAGGAAACTAATCTATACGTCACGTCACCAAAATGTATTTACGGACAATGAATCGGGTTGATTATGTTTGTGGGCTTATATAGAGCAAGGTAGTGTGAAACGATTGTACCTACCAACTCGGATGGGCAGCCTTCGGGAAACTACGCGATATATTCTCGTCCGAAATACCGCAGTGCCTGAAGACGAAGGTTTTTAACCGGTGTGTGTTGCCAGTGATGACATATTATAGTACTGAGACGTGGTACCTAACTGCTGGCCTTTCAGATAAGCTCAGAGTCACACGAGCTATGGAGAGAGCTATGCTCGGAGTTTCTTTGCGGAGATTTGCTGAAGAACCAAGGTCACCGACATAGCTGTCCAAATGTGCAAGTTGAAGTGGCAATGGGCAGGTCACATCGCTGGAAGAACCGATAACCGCTGGAAAGAAAGGTTCTCGAGTGGCGACCACGGACCGGAACAGCAGCATAGTTAGGCCTCCCACTAGGTGGACAGACGACATTGTGCGCGTCACAGGTAACCGGTGGATGCAAATAGCCAATTGTTGTTCATGGTGACGTTCGAACGGGGAGGCCTCAGCAGACGACGTCTTCTGGCTGATGATGTGTGTGAGTGGGAAGCCTGCCTACACTGCGTCTTACGGTCCGTGGCCGTTCGAGAACCTTTCTTCCCCGTCGGTCATCGGTTCATCGTGCGATGTGGCCTGCCCATTGCCACTTTAACTTGAAGGTTCTGAGAGCTGATTTTTATTATGAAATATTTTTTAACAATAAAATATATAAAACTATATTAAATACAAAGGAATTCAGTATTACGTTATGGATTTGTGTGAATTTAAAACTTACTTTGCTCGACAATGAAACTCCATGTCAAATGGAGTTACTAAATAACAAAAACTATTAAGTAAGTATACAACGGTGACACCAATTAAAAATGTTACAAGACTTGAAAAAACAATAGCACTTCAGCTTTAAACCTGTATAAAATATGTGGACGTACGCGTATATGTACGAACATTGTACGAATGACATAATGTAGCTTGGGAGAATTTAATTGTTTCCATTCGTTACACACGCGGTTCGCACGACTTTGTGTAGTAATTTCAAACACCATTGCGCCTACTTATATAAGGATTGCTTTATTTCAAGGTTTTCAGAAACCTCTATTTAATTCACCCACTTGCTCGATCAGGATAAGTGTACTGGATTTGATATCTTCTTCAAAAAAATTTAAGTATAGTTTTTTATGTTGTTTACTATTTCGAATACATTCTTAAATATTCTTGAGTAATGCTCCTCTAAAATATGGTGTAGTTAGTATAACCTTTATTTATAGGACATGCTTAGCTTTAAATAAATAAATAAATAAATAATAAACTAATATGATTAGTGGTTTTGTTGTTTGTAACAATACATGCTGAGGTAAGTTTCAGACTAGATACTTATTGTTATTGCATAAATTATTAATTTCTCTTAAGGTCATGCACCATATCTGGGTTTGTACTGTTATGCTTGAACTTAGAGCATTGAGATCTGTACTGTCAACTCAAAGCCAACTTTTTTCCAATATTAGATACACATTGCAATCTACGGTAGGTATAGGGGAAGACTCTAGCCGGGCCTCAGAACTTTGCGTCACCTTACTTTGTTTTTTTTTCGATATTTTGTTGTTTTTTTTTTAAGTACATATATACGCATTCTAACTTCGTTTTCGCAAGTATTGTGGCTACTGCCCAATAGCTACTACGAAGCAGCCAGTGCTGTATAAGAAGTGCTCGTCGAGAAACCGCTGTCTCTGGTGCCAGCTGTTATAACCAGGGGCTATATATACCACCATCTCTTTTGGCAGTTTTAAAGTTCTAATCTTACTTTTACGTGAGAAAGAGGGGCACATATACCCAGGTTATACCTCAGTTACTTTCTCTCGCGAAAACAAGATTACAATAACACTGCTCTAACAGATAGCGGTAAGCCCCCTGTTCTTAAAGCACCGGAAGGAAACGCGCGGGTCTTGCTGCCACCGTCGGCAACGCCCCTGTGACGATCAATCTGTGTTTTTTTTAATTATTTTATTTTTATTTAACGGCATTGAACCAGCCAGTCCACGATTTTTAATTTTACGTCCACTAGGTCCCTGTTACACCGGTACAGCGATACTTTTGGCACAGGGCCTTTATCCTTGTGTTGTCAAAAACATAACCCTCCTTCTGGGGAAGTCGGGCAATGTATAATTAAGATGTTTACAGTAAATTACTAAAAAAATATGTAAAAAATATAATTATAAATAATATACTTACATATGTACCCATCATAGAGTAAGTCATATATTTTTAAGATTTATATTTTTCCTACAGTGAAGTCGTTTACTATTAAATGGGATTAAAATGTTATCTGCACAAGGAAGAACGTCAAGTAGAAATTCCTTCCTTAAACAATAGAAGCTAGTTAAATCTCATCACAAGATTCTTGGAAGATAAAATTCCTTTATGGAAATTTGTCAACTTGATTTGCGAATATTGGCACGGAAATTCTCCGTAAACGTTAAATTAGAAGCCATAACAAAATTTCTGTGACAAGACAACATTTGTAATTTACATTATCAAACTTAATTTTAATCGGGAATCGATTGAAATCAAGAAATATAAAAATTTCAATCGGGAAGATGACTTTAGAATATCAGCTGCTTGAGAACCAGTGATTAAAATCACAAAACCTCGCTATTTGCCGGCGGTTAAATATACAGATATTTTGAGTGTAATGGGCTTAACGTTACAAGTGTAAGAGTGTGTGTTAAAAAAAGTTAAAGAACGGGGGTAGACGAAGATATTTCTACCTAGCGCACGGAGCCGTCTCGCTGAACCAGTCTGCTTGTAACCACGGCTGGTGCGACCCGGCCGAAACGTCAAGCCAAAATATAAGTAAATCGCGTTAATTCTCTATTAAAATAATGTTTGATAATGCAACGCGAAAGTCTAAAAGTGTAATTTACATTGATACAAAAGCTCTACGAAATACTAAAATCACTCCACGCGAGCTTTATACAATCAACGTGTTTGTTTTGAAGTTAATTAGTGTTTAACAATGGTGTCTAAAGTTAATTCAACATAGTACATGTAATTAGAGGGTTAAATTAATAATTGCATATTTATTTGTATAATTAGGTGAGTAAAAAATATTGCTTTTATTGTTTTTATATTTTCTAGTGTTCATTGCATTGTAGGTATATATTATTAACTACGCTTAATCTAGAAGGTGAACTATGAAATAGAGAAATATTTTTGGATGTATATATTAGTAGGATAAGCGGTAACGTCTCAGTGGGCGTGCGCTTGCCTTGTAAACAAGGTGCGTAGGAATTAACGCGATTTACCCGATAAAAATAAAGTTTAACAATGGAACGCGAAAGTCTAAAAGTATATAAGGTGCGTAGGTTCGAACCCGGCACGCATCTCTGATTTCTTTAATTAATCATGTGAGAATCGTCTTTGTGCGATAGTTACTAGCTTTCGGTCAAACATCGTAAGAAAACCTGCATGTCTAAGAAATCCTAACTAGCTTTCGAATGACATGTGAAGTCTGCCAACCCGCACTTGGCCCGCGTGGTGCGCTATGGCCTAAGCCCCCTCATTTTGAGGGGAGGTCCGTGCCCAATAGTGGGACATAAACAAGGCCTGGTAATATTGTATTAGTAGGTACCTAACCTAATTGTAAAATACTTCGCAACGGTCACGCGTTTGCCACTGCTTGGCCAATTATTAAACCACTTTACCAAATAACCAAAACGCCTTCAGAACTTAGATCGTCGTAGATAACATACTTAAATAACTTGCTTATACTTCATACGAGTCGATAAATGAATTCCAGGCATGCGAAGGCCATGGAGCAGGAACTTAAAATGCCATTCCATTCAGCTAATCAAATAATATTCACTTAACATAACAGGTCTATATGGAAAGCTCCCGCAATTTGTTTGTTTAGTACAAACATGTTTACTTAACATTTGAAATTATGATAAATGTTTGTGTGGCATGTGAATGATATCTATCATGAAATTGATGTATATACTGATAAACATTGTTTAAAGATGAAATAAGTGAATTATGTTTGTTTTTATATATTTTGTTCTTATAAAGGATTCTTATAAAGTCAGGTATTTTCGCACAAGAAGAGGGCCAAAATATATTTACAGAATATGTATATTAAATACAATACAACGTGTTACAAAATACCCCGTAAAAATACAATTAATTATCAAAGCCAATGATTTTGTCAACCTAGTAAGGTTAGGTCTTTTAAATTTATTGTCGTTCCATGAATTAGGTAGAAATGTAGGTACATTATGCGTAGTTTACTTTTTAATTTTACTAAAATAGGGTTTGCACATCAGTGAAAATAATAATATTTTTTTATTTATTTTTTGTGGGGTATTTTGTAACACGTTGTATATTTATACGGTATATAATAATAAAGGTGCTTCAGGTAATTCACTGCTCAATTGCTCTAACAACTTCACGGCTCCTTTTTCCGATATACACTTTCATCTCAGTTATTATAAGCGCAACATTCCGCTCGTTAAGGGGGTAACATGCGCCAATGACCTTGAGAATCTGGCCGTTCCGACCGAGAGTTGTCATCGTAGAGGGCGCTACCAGCAAATATGAATATCACATTTGAAAAATCATAGACTAAAAATATGCAGTTGTGTCGAATGGAGTTTTGTTAATTTTGCCTATTCCGTTATAGAATGAAATGATGCAGTTTAATAACGATACCTAACCCACTGTTTTATATCTTGATTTATACCTTGGCGTGCCACCTAATTACAATCTGACAACCCAACCACTTACAATGGTAACGTAGTTGACGTGTTGCATCAGGATACGGATTATTGCATGTCATATTCCAAACTTCTTTCATATTCAAAATCTGTATTCTACGCAAATAAATGATTCTTATTCTTATTCATATCAAAGTTTCAGTCCGTCTATTATAGAATGGTCAATGACTGACTAGTGAGACTTAAACATACTTCTATTCTATTGTTGGTGGTTATTAGGTCCGGTTACAACCGGAACGCACTTCGACCCAGCTGAATACATTGTGCCTGCCATTCGGAATCCATATACATTCGTACTACTTATAACTTACAATCACAGCGGATTTTTGTGTGTCTGAAGTTAGGGTTGACGAACCATTGCGCAAGTACAGTTGTGAGTTCTGAATACATAAACATAAAAATAGCTACTGTGCAGCGTCTTGCCGTGATTACTGTAAGCGTACTTGAAATGAAACTATGCACAAAGTTCTAAGGTTTCTATTCTGCAAGTCAAAACGAAAGCGTTTAACAGAGCCTTCAAAATATAGTTTTTTTCTTAAAAAGGGACCTTTTTAACATATTTCCTAAATTAGTTCCATATTCTCTAACCAATAAACATCCATCTGATGTTTGAGCTTTTCGATCCCTGGAAAAATTAACTGAAACCAAATTGATGATTGATTGCGATGTTCGAGTATGACAAAGAGAGTGACTTAAGATGCTGCAATGCATGCCAGTAGCCCTGATGAGATGCTAGCGGTATTATTAAAGAAGCGTGTAACTGTAATGTTTCCTATTCTAATGCGTATATTCTCTTTAAGAGCGGCACAAGTACCCGAATCTTGGAAGCTTGCTAGCTTCCAACCTTACTCAAGACCAGATACCCAACGTCGACCCAAGTCGTGCAGACCCAAAAATCATAAATTATTTTTATTACGACAATTATTTCCGTGATAAGAAATAATAGCGCACCCATCCATCTCCTCCCGTTGGGTGTCCGTAAAAGGCGACTAAGGAAAAACAAGAAGACGAGCAGCAGCGTCTTTTTATTGGATTACCTACCACCTATCTGCGATCACCAACCGCCTGCCAGGCGTGGGGATTATGGCAACCCCTCCCCTCTAAGGAAGAGAGCGCCTTTTTTCAACAGTGCACGTTTCGGCTGCTGATGATGATGATGAGTTCCGTGATCGACTCCGTAATGGTCATCGAACTGAAACTATGATAAGATACTTAACTTTTTCCATAATTAAGTACAGGTAAAAACGACCCAGACCCAAGACAAACAGATTATGTTCACGCACATGAATGTTTGTCCTGTGTGGGAATCGACCCCAAGACCTTAAGGTCAGCGGCCAGGGTAGCAAACTACAAAATCAACGGGCCTGTGTTGTTATTCAATATACGTGGCTGCCAAAGGAATCCGTAGCACTGTTTGTTTGAACGCACGAATTCAGTAATAGTCTTTTTTAGTGTAACGTCATATTATATACTATAATCAAAATAGGTTTTGATTGAATACTGGTATAGCGTTCGTGTCCGCGATCCGGGCGACGACGACGTTCCGGGCGCTTACCCCGCCCGCATCTATTTTGGGCTGGCACGTGCAAGCGATTGTCGTCCTAAAGGTGATACACCGTTCGTGACCGCGAAAGTACGTAACGTAACTTCATCTTGAGTTCTGTACCCATCGCGGGGTTTGAACTACGTGGAGCATTTGACATTTTATTTTATTTTATTTATTCTTTAGTACATTTAGATATTTAATTTACATTGATTCTAATAAGCAATCTGGTTTTAGAGTAAGTAACATTTTAACGCGGTGGTATTTTTTCTCGTGCCTGCCAACAACACCAACAGTTTATTGTTACGCAACTTAGTTAAGTAACAAGGTATTACCTGATAGTAATCGAAGCACCCACCCATAGAAAAGTCTCTTCCTGTCCCTGTCATCCAAAACTATAATTATAGCCTTTTGGTCCGATAGTTTTTTTGCCAGCTACAGTGACCTTCTACTTATGTTACATAGCGGAAGAAATCTAAGATTAAAGTGGCGCAACCTAGATAGCACACGAGTACCCTTCCAACTTAACCATCCAGATGTCTCAAAAGACGAGCAACTGTCCAATGCAACTGTCCGTAGGTAAGCGTGTCGCTCACCACCAAGCCAACCACCCAGGTACTCGACTCGTTGCTAAGTTGCAAAAACGGACATGATAATAATAATAACACCGTTCATGTTTTGACAAAAAAAATCATAATGTAAAGGATATCGTAATGTATGTCATTTTGTCGACCTACACAGTATTAAATACGATTTCAATTAGTAAGATCATATATGACTCTGATACGCTTTAAAAGTTAGGCATAATACTTGGCAACGATACTTTCGCATATTCTATGATGAACCAAAAATATGGTATTACTATAAAATTATCTTTAATTAAATATAGAAGTATAGAATTCATTTGAAATGATTTATAATGTTATAATTATACCATATGTAACATATCTTAATTAAAAACATGTTCAAAATCATTTAAATTAAATTCGTCTTGTTAAAAAAAATTCGAGCACGTCCACTCTCCATAACAGTCCACGAAAGACTGGTGGAAGGCGATCGCGGGGGCGCTGCAAGGGGAAATGCATCTCGTACGTGGTTTTTCTATAATTTCTTGTAAAACATGAATGAAATTAAGAAATGTAATCAATACAAATTGTAGAATAGGTTATTATGCTTTTTATAGTCCAAGTTTGACGTCTATCCGATGAACGGATATTGAACGCTAACACAATTCATTTCCAACGTAGTACATTTTTTAAATACATATTGCTTGATAACATTATATTTAATCCAATATCTAATCAATAAAACTGTTTGCTGAAGATCTGAGGTATAAGTACATATAATTTTCATAGCCAATGCAATAGCGGATTGATCCATCGAACTCTTTAAACTAAGGCTATTTTTGCAACTTTACCGTTGTTACCCCCTTAAAAGAATACCTCGCGGGGCGAGAATCGCTGTCGCTTACAAACTTACTAATATAATAAATAATTGCACAGGCTCTAATACTATAAAAGACTGGCAGGAACTTTTTACTTTTGCTTATAATACACTGCATGCAAATTCGCCTGAACCACCTTTCGCTAACACAGTCAATCAAAAATAATTGTACTAATAATAGCTCACTTCTTCATTCCACTCCCGGGTCAAATGCACGGGAACGCTTATCTCACAAACCTTTTAATTTAGCAAAAAAAGTAGAAAGTAAAATTAGCGACGGCGATTTAAAAGGTGCCGCACGCATTCTTTTTTCGAGCGACTTCTTATCTCCGGATTCTCCAGCAACTTTGGCAGCACTCCAGGACAAACATCCTTCACGCACGTATGCAACACCTCTAAGCTCCGATATCTCTACAGTGACCGCTTCTAGCCTCATCTGCAAGGAGTTTGATGTGACTAATGCCATTTTTTCATTTAAGGCAGGATCTGCCGCAGGTTTAGATGGTCTGTCCCCACAACATCTAAAGGATCTTACAGCTGCCACTGTTGGAGAAGCCGGCCGGCTCCTGGTTATTGCAATCACAAAACTAATCAACTTGATGCTGGCCGGTCGGGTAAATCCTGCGGCAGTTCCTATTTTCTACGGTGCTAATCTTATAGCTCTATCTAAGAAGGACGGTGGTGTACGGCCCATAGCAGTAGGTTCTACTTTTCGGCGTTTATGTTCTAAATTAGCTGTCAAACATGTACTACCAAGTCTCAAAGATCATTTTGCTCCCTTTCAATTAGGATTTGGTATCAGTGGAGGTTGTGAGGCTGCCGTACATGCTACTCGCACTTTTCTCAATGCACGACAACAAAACGAGGTGTTGCTCAAAATTGACGTGAAAAATGCTTTTAATTCGTTAAATAGGGTTAAATGAACCCCATGTTAAATGAACTCAAAAACATGTTTCCGGAGCTTTTCCCTTATTTGCATCAATGTTATAGTGAACCTACAAAATTAATATACCAAAATTATGAAATTCTATCCGCCGTGGGATGTCAACAAGGTGACCCACTCGGCCCGGCCATGTTTAGTTTGGCTATAAATTCTATAATACAAAGTTTGGACTCTAAATTAAATCTATGGTATTTAGATGATGGTACTTTAGGAGATACTGCCGATAAAGTTTTTGCAGATTTAAAACTTATAATTTCTAAATTCCACCTTTTAGGCCTTGAATAAAATTTTGATAAATGCGAATTATTTCTGGAAGACAACTTCCCTAATAAAAAAGGCACTATTGCCCAGTTCAATAGCTTAGCACCTAATATTAAGATTGTTAACAAGGAATCACTTTATTTGCTTGGATCCCCTATTTTTCCAGATTCAGTTGAAAGTTTATTCGAAAAATCAATAGCAAAATTCAATGAACATTCTCATCGTTTATCAGATATTAATTCTCATTCGGCCTTCTTTATTCTAAAATGTTGTCTCTTCCTTCCAAAATACACGTATCTCCTACGTTCGTCCCCAGTTTGATTGTTTCAAAATTCTCTTTGTGCCATTGACAATTTAATTAAAAACAGTTTTGAAAAAATTATAAATGTAAATCTTTCTGAAAAAGCTTGGACCCAGGCCTCCCTGCCCATCAGATTCGGTGGGGTTGGCATTCGCAAAATTTCTAGTGTTTCGTTGCCAGCTTTCCTTTCGTCTTCGCATAAAAACAAACAACTAGTTAAACAAATTCTGTCTAATGCGAGGCTATCTGATATAGATATCTCCTATGTGGATGATGCCTGGAAAGCTTGGCAATCGGCCTGGCCGAGTTTAATTCCAATAGATCCAACCTCTCAAAAATGCTGGGATGATTTGTCCTGTAGTGCTACCTTCCAAAGTTTAATAAGCAACAGTTCAGGCTCCGAGCTCGCAAGGCTTCAGGCAGTTTCCTGTAAAGAATCTGGATATTGGCTACAGGCGTATCCATGTCCGAATACGGGAAACTGACTCGACCCTAACACTCTTCGTATAGCTGTAAGTTTGCGTCTCGGAGCTGACGTCTGCACTCCACATAAATGGCCATGTGGTACCGGTGTCGACCGGCTGGGACACCATGGACTTTCTTGCGCTAGGAGCGCCGGCCGCTTCTCCCGTCATGTAGCCCTAAACGACATCATTCGTCGGGCTCTTGCCACCATTAACGTACCGGCCATTTTGGAGCCGCAAGGTATCGTGCGTGATGATGGCAAGAGGCCAGACGGTATGACTCTCGTGCCCTGGAGCATGGGTCGGGTGCTGGTGTGGGATGCCCCTTGTGTTAACACACTGGCTCCTTCGCATGCCCAGGACACTAGCAAGAGAGCTGGTGTTGAGGCGCGGGCAGCCGAAATTATTAAAAAACACAAATACAGGGTCATCGGTTCCGAATATATTTTTATGCCCTTCGGAGTCGAGACCCTGGGTCCATGGGGTCCTTCTGCCCATTGTTTGTTTAATTTACTATCAAAACGGCTGGTTGACATCACAGGGGATCCGGGAGCTGGCCATTTTCTCGCTCAGCGAGTTTCTATTTCCATACAGCGAGGAAATGCTGCCAGCATTTTGGGTACCATGCCACATGGGCCTAATTTTCTACATTTATTGTAAGTATGTATTTATTAATATTTATTTTAAGTATTTGTTTTAAGTAGTTATAGTTATTCATTGTATTTTGTAATTTTGATCTACTGTCCATCAATAAATGCCTATTACATATATAAATAATGAGATTTGTATGAACACATCCGGAGGATGTTTGTTAGAATAGTAATAAATAACCTTCCCGGATAACCCACACTCAGACTCAAAATAGACGTTTATGCACACAATGAACTAGGTGAGAGTGGGATCTAATTACCTTTTCAGTAGCAATCAGTTTATCTAATCTCTATTTTGTATCATATCAGTACTTAATGATTCTCAATTCATTTTGATTTCACTTTACAAACCTTTGTGATGTCAGGGAGGAAGGAAACCTTAAAAGACCTACCGCACGCTCATGTTAATAAACTTAGCAATTTCAAATACCAATAATGCCAATACAAATGATAATGCATAGAGCTAATAAAAAATACTGTATCCAAATACCTAATAATGATCCGCCATTTCTATTGAATAAATTATGCAGCCAGTATTTTGTTTTGTTATAGCTATTACGAGTACCTACAGTTACATTCCAAATAAGAAAACTAAATTAAAAAATAAATTCTAGCTTGATCCGCGTACAGATTTCTAATAGCATACAATCGACATTTCCTAGACACAATAACACAATCGGTTGCTACGTGAATCATCAAGGAGAAGCAGGCAACGCCCGGTTTTCAATACAATAGGTTAGTACGCTTACAGATGCCAACGCAATTAGCTACGTCTGTAATTTTCATGCAAACAATTATCGACGATATTCATCTGTATTAAGGTCTGTATTGGCATAGGAGGTTTCGGTATATCATTTAATGCATACGGTTCGATTGATTGAAACACCTTGAAGCTTTGATTAGAGCATGCTCCTCCTATACGTTGGGAACTAAACACAAAGCTGACATATCACACAGTCCCGCCAAACAAAAGCTCTAATGAGGAAATCGTGTATACAGCGTCAGGGAGTCGATATAGTGCCGAGTGGGGTGATCAAGTGAAAGCAAGTATACGGTGATATGTTGCGTAGAACCGGTAATGTTGTAATAACAATACAAGAGAATCATCGTTGTGAACTTGAGAGAAAACTAGAACGAGTTGCATTGAAAAGCGATATTTGATTTCACTAACGATTCGGTATTTCGAATTGTGATAGTTATTGTGATTTATTTTCTGAATGAAATTAATAGTAATCGCAGCTTCTGCAGCACCACCGAAGCAGTACAGAGGATAAAACTACCTGCTACTATAGGTACAAACCGTACTATAGGTACCAGGAATTAGTTACTATTAGGTCGTTATTGCTTATTGGTATTGATCCCCGTGCTTGCGGGGCATTAACTTTCTATGGCAATGCAGACTGAAGCCTCGTTTAAGTCAAAAGAAAAAGAATCTATTCGTCGGATGGTCTTCAAAATTTTATCCTGCGTCTGATCTCTTCCCGTTGTTGATAGTCTGTCAGTAGTCTGATCCTATAAGCTTATGAGAGTAAAGAAAGATAGAGTGCACTTTCTTTAGCGCAAAAACTTCTACATATCTTTAAATAATATGTATGTAATTGGCTAATTGCAGATTGACCAAAAGTCCATATAAGTCAAGAAATTGTTATTGGTATTAAAATGACTCAATTTAAAAATAACAGTTGCAATTTATCGCAATGCGTTTTACATGTAATATTTATTTGTAGCAAGGTGAGAATTAATCTCACACATCGTTGTCACATTTTCTACAGAAAGTGGGTCGGCTTGATGAGGCGTTTCGTAGAAATGGTGGAAATTCACTTTCATTCGATATTGTAAGAGAACTACAATGCCATTATAAAGGTAAGTGCAGTGGGAACCAACACTAGTTCTGTTGAGTTATTGTTTTAAGAGTCACAGAAATGGGGTACAGGAATGGAGAAATGGGAATGACAAAATAAACAATTAAGTAAGTGATCATATAATTCATAATCGGAAAGATAAACGTAGGTCCGATTACTTCATTGCCTATTTTTAAATAAATAAATTAACACACACGGTCATCTGATCTCAAATTAGGTAGGGTATGTCCTAAGGTTATTAGATAAATGATACAAATCCTTTTTATCATTACTTATTCAAATAATTAACATCCAGAACAAGGTAAGAATCGAACCCACGACCTCTTGTAGGGGTCAGGTAGACTAACCACTAGACAAATGGGGCCGTCGATGTAAGAAATTATAATGTAGAAATGACGGCTTTATCGCTGAGTAATTTATTCTCTGCAGGAGCAAAAATGCTCTAAATATCAATTATTAATTAATGAGCCGCTAAATAGGCAGGTACGTAGTCTTTTTATCGTAATACTTAATTGAAAAAAGAAACCAAATTAAAATGACAGATACACAGAAAAGCTCTTTTAGGTGTCACTAAATCCAAAATAAGGGCTGTTACCAACAATTTAATAAGAGCCAGCTATCCGGACTACGCTCATAGTATTCGGCGCCTTTCGGGACGTCATAAAATTCAGGAAGAAGGGACAAAATTTTCTCCCTGTGTTTTTATCAAGTAATAAAATGTTGGGCAGTGTTCGCGAGGTTACGTAATTCGGTCTCTTGGTAAAATTTCGTTCTGCCATCCCAATGGTAATGGAAGCTATAAAAAGGATATCTGTTTTAAATGAACATCGCGGGATGTAAAAATAAGTGTTTCAACTTATCTTCAGTCAGAGAAGGTACAAATTTAATAATCCAGTGAAATTTCAGATATGTATATTAAATTCGGAATTTTTCAGCCGTATAATTATATGTACATGAATTTTTATTAGACTTCGATCAAAATTAACGAAAAGAATTTATGTATTCGTAATTTTTGCATAACATTTTCCAATATTATGAAAGTTAATAAACTGTATTTTCCTTATAAAATTCCAAACTTTTCGAGGGTCAGGGTGTATACAAATCAATAATTTTAATTTGTATATCAAGAATCTCATATTTATAAGCATTTTTTTCCTATATTCATGTTTTTATAAGACTTTGTGTAAGGAAGATAAAAAATGTAGACGGCCGCCGGAAACAACCGAAGAGCATCTTTGTGCTACTCTCGCATTGATTTATACGTGCAATAAATTTTACTCGGATTAATCAGGTTAAGTTTTGTCAGCTTAGCAATGCGTCAAAATTTTCCGAACATGTTTTTTGTACTACGTAGGTATATTAAATCGTCTCTCTCTGATCAGGATTTGCGGATAAGCCTACTCGAATGGTGAAATAATAGGTACATGTTCACTTGGTGCACCTGGAAAATTGACCCTAAAACACTTACGATTACGATTGATTACGATTTACTAATCATTTCGCCACGACATGAATAAACCCAGTAATAAATATTTATGTTAACACGAAAAGCGGAAGACTGATCCCTGAAAAATGATACCCTAATTACGTTTTAGACTTAAAAATCAACTAACACAACTGCAGTATATTTGAAAAAAAAAACATAATGAAAATTTTTAGAAGTCTTCCATAAATAAAACTAACATAGGGTTCGTTGCAATTATTTCGCAGTATGGACTAAATTTTTGCAGGACTATTTGCACAGTACTTGACTGTCTATGTCACTTTGGCGCGGCGCTGATCAAAAACCAACTCACCGCTGTATATTTTCTACGTTTTAATAACTTTACAGTGTAAATAACGATGTTATCGAAACTCTACTTGAAAATATTTCTGAACAAGGTTGGAGATAAAGTTAATAAAAGCAATCTGAGAAAAAATGAGATATTGGAGCATTTTCTCATTCAAAACTGGGTCTAAGAGTCTAAGACGCCGCGCGTGGTTGCGATGCCGCCCCGATAAGACGCAAGTTTGGCCACCCATCTTTTTAATGGCCTACCGTCAATTATCATTAGAATCCAGAGACGGGCCCCGGGAAAGCGATCGTAAGTCAATATTAGTGGCTATAAAGGTGAGTGATAACCGAATATCCTCTTCGCCCTTCCTATTAAATATTCCTACTATAATAGAGAAGAGCCTTTAGTATTGACTACTACGCGCTGCGAGTAAGCATTCATCACGTAACAAAAATACCGTTCGTAAAATGAATGCTCTTTGTAAGTGGTCTATAATTCTCTATTTAAGTGAACATTTACTACTATACAATATCTAGGTATTGTATCCCTATGTTTTTATTTATTTATAGTGTATAGTCTTTGAGGGCTTAATATAAGCTATACATCGTAGAATGCTGAATCTGCAACTTGAAGTGGCAATGGGTAGGCCACATCCCTCGAAGAACCGATAACCGATGGGGAAGAAAGGTTCTCGAGAGCGACCACGACGCGGAAGACGCAGTGTAGGTAGGCCTCCCCGCTAGGTGGACAGACGACATCGTGCGCGTCGCAGGTAACCGGTGGATGCAAATAGCCAATTGTCGTTTATTGTGGACGTATTCCGGCTGGTGATGATGATAATGATGTGTTAGTAACCACTGTTCGGTAAATGATCAGTTGGGTAAGCAACGTCAGACAAGGTCAGTCCATAAATGGGTGACTGTTTAGTGGCATTAGAACCGAGCTTCTCCGTGCTTTGGAGGGCACGTTAAAAGTCAGTCACGGCTATTGTCATCTACGACAGCAGTCGTTAAGCCACGTTAGATCCCTAAGGGCAGCTTGAAAACTCTGACACCAAACCTGATGTCACACCTGTTTTTTTTTTGTCGTATGGTTGCCGGTTGGCAACCATATGACAAAACGTCACTGATTTCATTTGTCTGCGTCCCCAGTCAGACTGTGGCACTGCTCTTACCTCTCTAACTCACTAAAATAACATTTATATTCAAGTATGATACACTATTATATACAAGTGGCTTTTTGAAGACGAAAAATATTATACCTACCTATGAAGCGACACTTAAGTCCCTTCCCTTTTTATTGACTCAAAATATCGCCCTAATATCAATTCCTGGCAAGTAACCGTGATTTATTCCACCACCGGTAAATAATAATAAATAGACCATATTGGCACTGTCTGAATAATAAAGACAAAATGGCTGAGCATGTACAGGCTGGGTCAGGGCCATTACAATGCAGTCCGTGTGAACGGGCTTGGTGCCCGGAATTTGTGATGTGGTTACACTGCCTGCCCCTAACACGGTTTACTTCGGATCTTTTTCGTTTATTTACTTTGTGCAGTCTTTGCCACGCGCAGAAACGCTTATAATCTGGCCAACTTATCCGTGACCGTAGTGAAAATAAGAACTATTACTCTTTTTTACGATGTGGCAGGTCTCTTGTGAGCCCTGAGCCCGGGCCCCTAAACAACGGGCAACCTTCGGGGTCACTGGCCGTTTAGGGTGTGAGGCCTAGGCGGTGACTCCGAGGAGGACGCCGGCGGGGTTGCAACCTTGTCTGGTTCCCGGGGAGATCGAATAAGATCGATACATTATATCGATGATTCAATGCAACCCGAGTAAATCGTGAATCGATTCCCGAGGTTACGATCCAGAAGATCGATTCAAAGCAAACCTATGTCTCATCTGTCCATAATTATTCATCGCAGCTGGAAGATGTCCACTGCTGGACAAGGAAAGGGAGGGGTTGCCATAATCCTTACGCTTGGCAAGCGTCTTGGTGATCGCAGTTCTTTTACAATACCCAACGGGAGGAGATGGGTGGTGTTAAAAAAAATAAAGTGGAAATAGCTAACATTAAGAAACTAATATGCGTTATAATTTTAGTTACAATTATATCTGACGATACTAACGTTTGAATAAAAGCCTGTTAAAAACGTGGATGTCGTGTTAGGCCCTTATTTCATAATTTTCATTTTTTTTGTTCTAATAGAATTTTAAAAATTAAATTATAAGCATCCCCGAATAGATCATTGCAGAAATATTCAGAATAGTATTTTATACTTAATTCTACAATAGGTACCAATATTTTCATTTAAATCAGAATCGAGAAATGTAAGAAAAATAATGTGTGACAAACAATAGTAGAAAAACGTAAGGTGCGCTGTTCACTGATAGGCCCGGCACGTCTGCCGACCGCGTCCTAAACCGTTTACTACCATCCCGCAATGAAAATACAGTTACAAATACGAATTACAGACCGTTCTAAATTTAAATTTAAACGATAGACAATAGAGTTTGAATTTAGAATTGTTTTGTTCGAAACGTAATTAGTTTTTGCCTCGGCGGTTGCTATTGAATCATTTAATTTTGTATCTTGCCATTACACTACATACAGAAAAATTTTCTTTGATTGCACCTTAATATTAATTAAAGTTGTTTTTAACCGACTTCAAAAAAGGAGGAGGTTCTCAATTCGTCTGTATATATTTTTTTTTTTTTTTTTTTATGTATGTTCGCGCATAGCTCTGGCAATTATTAACCGATTTGAAAAAATATTTCTTCCATCCATTCTTCAATCCATTGATTGGGTCCCATAAAAAAATTATTGCTTAGTAATAAGTAGTTCCTAAAAAAACAAGAATGGTGACTGCGCACTGAGAGTTGCAAGAAAGCCTATATAGATGACGTTTTAGTCGCTCGGACTCGCTCGGTCGGACAAAAATGGTCATAACTCTGGCAAATATTTACCAATTTCAATGATTCTTTTTTTATTCGAAAGAAGAAACCACTGTATTGAATCTGTATGAATTTTATTACAACCGAATGAGAACTTCCTGGAGGACCATGAACGATGTGGAGGAATTTATCTGGTAAAAACTATAAAACTGATGTTCCCCATTACATTGCTCTGACAATTATGAACCGATTTCGATGATTCTTTTTTTATTCGAGAGAGTAAACTACTATGATGTTTCCATGCAAATTTCATTACGACCGGATATTATGTTCTGAAGAAACATGAATTATGTAAAACTATGTAGACGATAATGTGATCATAACCTACCTAGATAATTTTACGGTTTTCGATGGTTCAATCTTTATATATGAAAATATCACTAAAAAGTTTAAAATAAAATCTTTTAAAAAAAAATTGAACCGACTTCAATATCACTGAAAAGAATAAAATAATTTAAATTTTATTGAAGTTGGTGCCAAATATACACAGCCGGTAAGCTAACACCAACTTCAATAATATTTAAATTATTTTATTCTTTTCAGTGATATTGAAGTCGGTTCAATTTTTTTTTTAAAGATTTTATTTAATCAATGTACAACTAGTTCGAAAATTTCGAAATCAACAAGTTAAAAAATACTTTTCAAAGTAGACATTAATAAAGCTCCATATAAATAAATATTTATGTAAATACATACTTTACTTATAATTTAGTTTCAATAGGTTAATTTTAAAACATAGCTTAATTGAATATTACAGGATACGCCAAATCGCAACTGTTTACCAACTATTAGTCAAACATATTCAGTAAATTTTTAGATCTGTCTTAAGATGACAAAATAAGTACAACAAGCAGTCTTTCGCTACCCATGGCGTCTCCTTGTTGGCGCAAAGTTGTTCCTACATTTTACACTGAATACAGTGTTTGGCACTTTAAACCTTTTAAGGTATTCAACATTTTAGGCATAATAGTCACGATGCCTTGTGCACGACATGACAATTAAACATATTGTTTGAAAGTTTTAAGTGTAAGAAAAAACAAAACCTTAAAAACCCAGTCTAATCTTTAGACGCGGTTCAATTTCCAGGAGAACCTTGATAAATTTATAGAAGGTTGTCAAAAATTAATGTTGATAAACAGCGACTGGCTAATTACTTAAATACACTTAGCCGCAGCTCGAATTTCATTACCGAACGTCATAAACATGTCAAGTTTAAAAAAGCGGACTAGATCCTATTTATTGATTTCTAGTAGTTAAAGGTGCTGATAGACTTGAACATTCACTTGTAACAGAACATCGAGCATTCGTCGTTTTTAAATTTGTCGGACTAGACAACGACAAAATTGCAATGAACATTTTCAAGATCATTCTAGCGAACGCTTTAGTCAATGCTCGCCAAAAATATTCATCACAAAGATGTCACACATGACTTGATGGTGGAACAATGACACATTGGCTCAGCTCCGCAAAAAGCTCGAAGCAAATATACTGTCCTGTCGCTAGAATGCTCGCTAGAACGCTTGTGGGAATACTTGCTAAAACGCTCTCTTTTATTTTTAATAATGTGACATTCGCTAAATTGCTCATTACGAGTGAATGCTCAAGTTTGTCGTATTAAACAAAGCTTAACAACCCCACCCTCCTTTCTATTTATGTTACCAATAAGAAGACAATCGGTGCCCTTACAACTTAACAACCCCACCCTCCTTTCTATTTATGTTACCAATAAGAAGACAATCGGTGCCCTTACAACTTGTCTCCTGAACATCCAAAGGTCCTGAATACGGAGGGCATTTCTTAGTTTCTTTGTATATAGTTTACGATTGATTGAGCTGACATAGGCAGCAGACAATACAATAATAGCGGTGGAAGAGAAATGAACGATAATAAAACAAAGAAATGAGAAGCACATAGTACAATGAAATAGGTCACGTTTCCAATCTAGTGCCAATGTTTTTGTTTCAATGAAAAAAACGATAACGTGACATAACAACAAACGTGGTCTAAGGAGTATTTTTAATGACGAGCAACCAAACGACTGTTTCGGTAAATTATAGATTTCCTTACCGGTACGGCCACAACCGTTTAACCTTTTACAAGATCAGCCAAGAATTCAGGATCATACATATATCTTAACTCGTCTCGTTAAGACCGTTCGTTTGATAGCCGTATTGATGTTTTTGGAAGTAAAAAAAAAATACAAAATCGCTGCTGACGGACGTTGTATTATTTTCTTAATATATGTCACTCCTACAAGTCAGAAAACACTAACAAAATATTAATAGTGAAAAACCGTCTAGCCGTTTTGGTTGTAGGCCGCGCCAAAGAAAAAAACATACACATACTCTCATAAATCATAGCCCTTCTTCTAGGGCAGTGGGGCAAAAACGAGAGGTTTGGTCAAGGACTTGTGATGGGTCCTTCATGCATTTACCGTCGACGAAACGAGACCGTGTATCGTCCACGATAAACCAGTTTATAAAACAGTCTAATGTTAGACTAGTTTATACCGTTGTCGAAGAATTTAGTGGTCCACGTTAGACGTCGAATATCGTTTACGATTATAGTCCACCTTACTCTAAGTAGTCCACTGATAAACTAGTCTATCATTAGACTAGTTTATTGGTGGACTGTAAACTAGTTTATTCGTTTACGACTATAAACAATCGATAAAAACAGATTGTTCAACGTCCAGCCCTACCAATGACTGTTTACATACCCATATGACGCATGGATCGTGTTACTATTCTGAAAATAAAGTGATTGGCCTATACTGTTACAGCTAGTAATGCGTATTTTATCGCACTCGTGGAAATCTTCCTTTTTGAAGGGTGGTGTTATTCGATTTGTGTATGGCTATTACTATGTTGATCACAGGTATCGAATAACAACGTTTACATTATTATCGGTAACAGCATTGTCTATAATTACATTGTGTTTAATTCTATTAGTGTTCGCGCTCGATCGGCCGGCGGCGTCGCAACGTCGCGTCCTATAGCAATCCGATTAGCACCAGCTTTAACCTATCGTGGTGTCACAAGATCGAGGTGACTAGTTCCGATACTACACTTGTAGTTTTTCATATATCTTCAAACTGCTATAACGTAATGATGACTGGAATTAGAGGTGCTCGTGACACAGATTACTAAATAATGCTCGCGGGCCGTAGTTTGGAGACTCCTGACCACAGATATAGATTCACATAAATAACTTAAATGCATGTACTTCGCGTTTCCGAATCCCGACGAAACGTTGGGGTTGGTCGCTGCTAACTTACAGTCCGCGCGCAACAACAGACGTTGCAGCCTTGCAGCTGGTCGGCCGCAAAAACTAAAGTAAATCGGCGGGGCATCAACGTGGCATCGGCATCTTTGAATTGGTTTGGACTTCCCGTAACTAAATTCGGCCGTGACGTCACAGAAGGTGTTAAAAACTTGGTACAAAAGTCGGCACGCTTGGTTTCAATACAAATCGTGATAGTTGCGTTATCTATGTAAATCTATATATCAGTGCTCCTGACGTACATTCCGATAATATCGCGTTGAGCCCTTTCCATAGCGCGTAGATTAGACCCGTCTTATGAGGCATAGTCAGGTATTGTTGAGTTATTACCTTTGGAACAGTTACCTACCAGTTCAACACGTAATAAACATTCGTTTTTTTGTCCTTTTTTATATAAGAATCTTGAGGGACCTGTATCAAAATTCGTGACAGGGCAGTGTCGGGGATTTGTGACCTAAGTATAACGGTGCTGAAAGTGATATCTAGGTATGTCTGCAACTCAGAGTAATTAGAATAGAGCTAGTATCGCGTCGATTCGCCGAACAAATTTTTCGTGGCACTTTTGCGGGGTGCGGGAGGCGAAGTAAACACACACAGGTACAATTTCACGCATACCCACACTATAATAAACTCGCAACACATTCAAAAAGATACGCACACAAATAAAGAATGACCTGAACATATGAACAAAATTTGGCAGAGGGGTTAGCGCATCATGCTATCTCCAGTTGTATCTCCTCTAAGGTCTGCAATCGATTTATATTCTATTCAAATTCAATGAAATACATATTTTTTTTACTCAATACATATTCTGGTGCTAGAGCACACTAAAGTGTCACTCTAGCCTTGAATACACCTATATAACCATCGATATACTATACCAACTAGATTAGCTGTCACGAACAAAATGACATCGAAAATGTGGTCGCGGTTACATTTACTTACACAACTATACACGTAGCTAGAAATTGTAGAAAATAGTTTTAAATAATTCGGAACGTCGGACTAATAGCAGCCTTCACATGTAGTAATAAAGTCTAATTCTGTATGCAGTAATGTTGGCACATAAAACCTTTACATCGGAGACAAAGAAAAATCAATAAAACCGCCAAAATTATACGAAAAAAAGTAGTTGTTTTGACTGAAACAAAAATGTACTCATTTAAAAGAAAATCTTAACCACTATAAAATAAGGTTCAAAACAGGTGTGTTTCCATTGTGTGTGTACTGACTTACAAACTTATCCGTGCTGGTGGCAAAAATGAGAACTAACTTTTTTATTATGGTAATGACGTGTAGTTTAACAGTTTCGTATAGAAAGTGGCGACACGCCTATCGGCAACATTAATTTTGTCAGTCTCTAGCGGAGAAAATATCAAATAAATAATTTTTATTTCGTATTATAATGATATCTGTTCGGAATATCCAGGTGTATTTCAGATGAGAAATTAAAAATGCGTATTGCCGTTGTACTGAATATTTAATGATTGAGAAAAAGTTAGAGGGTAGGTACAAAATTATAATATAACTAATAAATCAAAAGTGAAACTGACGGTCATAGGTATTCGTTGCTAAAATAACCCTTGTAGGCGTTTGCGATGCACAAACATACCCCCAGGCGTTGAAATCTGGCATTTCAACCAAAATCAGGTTCCGGAAGAGGACAAATCTTGCTAAATGATCTGCGTAGCAGACCACTAGAAGTTTTAACGTCCGCTACTCTAATCACGCCGTCCAATCCAGGATGAACTGCAACAATTCGCCCCATCCTCCACTTTAACGGTGGCAAGTTGTCTTCCTTTAAAAGTACCAGAGAATTCAATTTCAGGGAACCTTTGCATGATCGCCACTTCATTCTTAATTGAAGCTCTGATATATATTCCCTGCTCCATCGAGCCCAGAAATGTTGACGAAGTTGTTCGATTCTTTGGAATGTAGTTAAATAATTGCTTGAACGGTCTTGATAATCAGGAGACGGTAAAGATGTCATTGGGCGTCCAATCAAGAAATGTCCGGGAGTTAACGGTGTCAGATCCTCAGGATCAGATGATAATGGTGTCAGAGGCCTGGAGTTCAATATTGCCTCTATCTGATTTAACGTTGTATTAAGCGCCTCATATGTCAATTTACAATTGCCCAACACTCTAACTAAGTGGTGTTTAGTCGACTTGACACCAGCTTCCGCAAGGCCAGCAAAATGTGGAGAATAAGGAGGAAGAAAATGGAAATTAATGCCTTCGTTTGCCATTTCTTCAGTAACGGAATCACGATTAGTTTTGATAAATTTTGAAATTTCATTGTATGCGCCCACGAACGAGGTACCATTATCACAATAAATATTAGCAGGCTTTCCTCTTCGGGACATAAATCTACGTAATGCCAAAATAAAAGTATGACTAGTTAAATCGCCCACTAGTTCTAAATGAATTGATTTCGTTGTAAAACAAACGAAAATTGCAATATAAACTTTAACTAATTTAGAGCCACGACCTTGTCGAGAAGCGGACCAAATAGGACCTGCATAGTCTAAACCAATATTTTCAAAAGGAGAGCTTCCCGCTAAAAGACGCTGCTGTGGCAAATTACCCATAATTGGTGCTACAGTTTCACCCTTCATTCGACAGCAACGTACACACTGACGGCAACAGAGTCGGGCTAAATTGCGACCTCTTATAGGCCAGTACGTTTCTCTTATGGATGATAGCAATAACTGTGGCCCTGCATGCATCAGTTTTTTATGTTCGTGATTAAATATTAATTTAGTAAGTTGATGAGCGGACTGTATAAGTATAGGGTGTTTTTTGTTAAAAGGAAACGATGAATTTTGGAGACGACCTCCAACACGCAGAATCTTATCGTCATCCAAAAATACATTAAACTTTCGCAACTGGCTTTTCTTAGGTAAATCTTGATTATCAAGTAACATTTTATATTCTGAAAATGATTCACTTTGAGATGATCTAATGATAAATTTTAGGGCACGTTGTAGTTCCTCACTACTAAGAGGACCTTTGCATGAGGACTTTCTTCTACAAGCGTCAATAAACCGGAACATATAAGCTATAGAACGCTGAAGTCTAAAGAAACTAGAAAAGCGTTCGAAATTAATTAAATCATTACGATGATCTATTGTTACCGATAGAGTAACATAAAGCTTAACTTCAGGCAAAGGATCATTACTACAATGAGACAAATTAGGTGGCCAACTAGACATATCTTCACTAAGAAATCTTGGCCCTGACCACCAATTACTGAGTGACGACATAGAGCTAATATTTACTCCACGAGATATGTAGTCTGCAGGATTTTCATCCGTCGGAACATGTCTCCACTCAGCGTCATTGGTAGTATCCAGTATAGCTGCAACTCTGTTTCGAACGAACGGTTGAAGCTTATTAGGTAACATTTTTAACCAACTCAAAACGATTGTCGAGTCAGTCCAAAAATAAGTGCGAGTCGCAGTAACCCGTAATGATACCAAAACTTTTTTATAAATTTTGGATCCAACTAAAGCCCCGCAAAGCTCAAGCCTGGGTATGGTCATTGGTTTGAGCGGCGCAACTCGACTTTTAGCAAATAATAGTCGTACTAAAACCTCACCATTCTTGTTAACACTGCGTACGTACAAACACGCACCGTAAGCACGTTCAGAGGCATCCGAGAAAATATGAAATTCTAAATATTCAAATGAATCAGTAATAACGCGACGTGGAATCCGTATATCACTTAGTAGGTGTAAATCAATTATTATATCAGACCAAATCTTATGTAACTCCGGTGATAACTGTTCATCCCAAGACAGTTTGTGTAACCATAATTTCTGAAGTAACATTTTCATTACTATTACACAGGGAGCTAAAAGACCTAATGGGTCAAAGATTTGCGATATTACCGAAAGCATGTCACGTTTGGTACTACCGTGTACAACTGAATCACTTATGGGAAGGCTTAGTTCATCAGTTAGTGACTGCCAACCTAAACCTAGCGTTTTACACGACTCAAGTTCACCAATATTCAAATTATGTGATGTATCAGCAGGTTCAGTTTCAAAAAGTAAATTATGATTATTGGACTTCCATTTCCTTAGGTTCATTTGAGCAGAAGCCAAAGCAGAGGTGACCTTATGACGTAGATCTATTACTTCGTTCAAATTATCTCCACCTGTAAGCAAGTCATCGACGTAAAAGTCGTGGAGAATGACTTCAGAAGCTTTTTTGTTAGCACATTCTATGCCTAACTGCTTGATGCATCTAGTGGCTAAAAAAGATGCACTTGCTGTGCCATACGTTACCGTATGAAGCTTATAACTTTGAACTGGATCTGAAAGATGATGACGCCAAACTATGTGCTGCAACTGCCTGTCATCGGGATGAACAATTATCTGTCGATACATTTTCTCCACATCAGCGGTAAGAACATATTTATGCTGTCTAAAACGCAAGAGTATTGACAATAGGTCATCCTGAACTACAGGTCCTACAAGTTGAATGTCATTAAAAGTCAGACCGGATGTAGTCGGGCTACTTGCGTTAAAGACCACCCTTAATTTCGTAGTGGTACTACTTTCTCGTAAAACTCCATGATGTGGAATATAATGAGCGTGTTTTGCATTATCGTTTTGACATACAGACATATGATCCAAAGATTCATAATCTAACATAAAGTCTTTGTACCTTTGACAAAGATCTGGCTTACCTTTAAATCTACGTTCTAACGCAGCCAAGCAATGTTTAGCTCGTGGTAAAGACAAACCTAATAATTCCGGTGAATGCTTTAAAGGAATTCTAACAGAAAACTGTCCGTTTGGTAACCGAGATGTATGTTTTACAAAGTGTTCCTCGCACAACTGTTCTTCCAAGGAGTACGTTGACGTAGAACCTACTTCCTCAAGTTGCCAAAATCGAGTGAGTTGATTCTGAATGTCATTATTAAAATCATTGTTATTAATAGGTGCAACCTTCATGAAATTACACTGACTTTGGTTTGCGGCCTTCGATACACGATTGCCATTAATAGGACCAGAAACTACCCATCCAAGTTTCGTTTCGCAAAGTAGCGGTTGTTTATCACCAAGTTTTAATATTTGCGAACCTAATAGGTCCCAAAAGACATCGGCTCCGATTAAGATATCTATGGTAGCACATTCATAGAATCTGGGGTCCGCTAGACACAAATTAGATGGTATATTTAGCTTTGATATGTCTAAGGACTTACCAGGAATATTGTCGGTTATAATTGGTAAAACAAAACAGTTAATATTTATAGAAAAATCTTCGTCTAGTGATTTTATTGGCACTGAGCACATTTTATTAATGCTTGAAGACGAATTATTAATACCTATTATAGAATTATTTACAGGACAAGCAGGTAAATCCAAGCGTCGGTACATGTCCTCAGTTATAAGACATGAGGTGCTGCCACTATCCAACACGGCCCGTGCAATGCATGAACGATTATTTTTACCGTAGACTTTTATCAGTGCTGTTGATAATAACACGTCACCATGATTGCTGTAGGAAGAACCAGCAATACTTGCAGATAGCGACAAGCTTGCACCTGAGTCTGACTGGGTCGTCGGAACATTCACAACCTTGTCCTCAACACTTGCAGAATTAGCGGTTGAAACAGACTTTTTATGATCAGCCATGTGTATCAGAGTGTTATGCTTACGATGACATATCTTACACCCCGACTTCTTACAATGATTAGCGTAATGTCCTTCGCTCAAACAATTATAACATATTTTATAATGTGATAATGATTGTAAACGAGCCTCGTTGCTTAAAGCTAAAAATTGAGGGCAGTTGATTAAACCGTGTTCACCGTTGCATCTAGGGCAACGCTTACGATTAGGTGAAGGAAAGGATAAATTATCTTTGTTATTCATATCATGTACTGATACCATTGATTTGACTCGTAAGCTATTTTTAGCAATATTTGTATTCTTGGCTAAAGGGGGGTGTGACATCTCTAAAGTTTCAATCAAGTCGGAACGTGATTTGATAAATGAAAGAAAAATATCAAGTGTTATTTTGTCATTCTTGTCAAAACCACCTTTATGCTCTTCCCATACACGTAAGGTTTTAAAGTCGAGTTTATGAGTGAGGATGTAAATGAGAAGCGTGTCCCAATATTCAGTTGGTTCACCAAGCGATTCCAAGGCACGTAAGTTTTTATTAATTTGATCGCTGAGTCGTTTTAAGTTCGATGAAGATTCCTTACTTACCTGTTCTATATTAAATATAGCCGCGACATGATTTTGGATTAATAATCGCTTGTTGTCGAATCTATCACAAAGCAGATTCCAAGCAACAGAGTAATTATTGGCAGAGAACTCAATTGAGTTAATTACCACAGAAGCAGATCCTTCTAAAGAAGCTCTTAAATAGTGAAATTTATTTATTGTATCAATTTCTTCATTTGAATGTATGAGACTAACAAAGGTATCGTGAAACTCTAACCAATGGTCGTAAGAACCATTAAATTTTGGCAGTTGAATTGTGGGCAATTTAACTAGTTTGTGGTTTTTAGTACAAGACCCTACCTCGCTATAAGTCAGGTCTTTTTTCTTAGAGTCAACTAATATCTTTTGAGCCTTTGATAATAACTTAAAGTATAAAGATTCAAATTCATTTCTTTCCGCTATCTGGGTATCGATATTTTCCGCATTACATTCTAATGATAATTGTACCTCATCGTATTGCTGGTATACAACTTCAATCCTGTTAGTTCTTAACTGCAACTCGTTTACCTGAGCATCGGTTAAAGAAGAAGTATCTAATGAATTTATATAATTTGTCAGCGCAGTTACCCGTCCCTTGAAACTGGCTCTCTTTCTTATCAGCTCCTTATCGTCTGACATTACGGAATAACTGGTGTAGTCAACTGGAATTTATACAAAAATAAATTAATATAACGTAGTGTTAATAACGGCTATTTTAACTGTTACTACAAATACCGGTATTTTATACAATAACGTTAGTATACCGTTATTACTTTATGGATTTATAACTAATTTATAATAAGTCTATGTAGTAGGCTGTATGGGCTAGAATCCTTTGCCGAATTAGGGTCAGCTAAAGGAAAAATATGTCTATGTACTCAATGAAACAGATAACAATGTTTTACATTAATTAGGCATCAAAACCAAATACTTTATATATAAAAACATGTAATGAGATACTGTTATTAAAGGTTACAAACCGTGGGACTCGAAAGACTAATAATTATTAATATTAATTGTTAATCATGTACTTATCTACTTTAAATACTGAGACCCAAAGAAATTACCTGCGAAATTGTATCATACAAGCAAAATGTTCATTTAGAGCACTTATTTTAATAATTTTACAATTATTTATTATGCCTTTTATGAGTATTTAACACTGACAAATGCTGTTAATTTGCAATAGGGTAAATGACAATGAATGATACGGAAAGTTACAAAAAAATACACGGTACTGACCTGATTTTAACACTGTATACGCTAAATACTACCTGAACAAGAGTGTTGGGTGGAAATTAATAGAAAACAGAACGTTTTAATGAGTTTCCAGACCACTGATATCCTAGAAATGTTCTGGATGACGCAACAATGTCCGTCGTTGCCCTTCGCTAGCAATAATTTCTTGAAATTCCACTCCAAACTTAAATCCTGATGAAATAATGGCTGGTCCACTGTATTTTTCAATTATTTGGCTCGATATGGCCATATGTTCGGAATATCCAGGTGTATTTCAGATGAGAAATTAAAAATGCGTATTGCCGTTGTACTGAATATTTAATGATTGAGAAAAAGTTAGAGGGTAGGTACAAAATTATAATATAACTAATAAATCAAAAGTGAAACTGACGGTCATAGGTATTCGTTGCTAAAATAACCCTTGTAGGCGTTTGCGATGCACAAACAATATCTTACTTATATTTATTATTTAAACTAGTAGTAATAAGAAAACGAAACGAAAAAAAAATTCTCCATCTGCAATTTTAGTATTACGATAAGTATTATATTATTTGGACAGTTTATAAACGCGCAATAAGGAATTTCGATACATCCTGTTGTCGGCTTGTACTAATTTGAAATAAGCGACAGCCTCTCTATTTTCGTGACCACTTTTCGGGCCGTGACAGCTAATCTTGTTTAGATAGTATATCGATGTATATAACCGACACCGGGAAGAATTTACGAATACGTTTTTTCCGTCTATGTAGTTATTAGTTCTGGACTATGTAATAGAAGAAAATGACGATGCGATACCGCTAGCCTGTGCAGCTATTGTCCCTGTTTAAATCCATTAACGCTCTGCCGCAGTGTTCGCCATCGCGTCGCAATGCAATCCGATTCGCACCGGCTTTATGAGGCTCGCTTCTCTGATAAGCTTTTCTATTCATATTTAAAATCAAATTCACTATTTAATTATGATTGTTTACCATTATACTGGGCTGCTATTCTACCTTATGTTCAATGGTTATGCAGCTGTGGTTGAAAGAGTGCTAGCCTAATAACAGCATAAGCGAAGACTTTGTCAGAGGTCAGCTGGCTGGCTGGTAATATAGCGGCCCTTCATTAAGATCCTATCTTTATTCAATTTATACAAAAGTGTACTTATGTCATTTTTAAGTCCAAAAATACAAAATTTAGCAATGATTAGGTACTCATGTACCTATTAGAATTAATTAGGTACCTAGGCATTTTAATCGATAGCAAAAAAAAAAAATATCTAAATATATCTATCGGGTAAGAATGGCAACCACCCATCTCCTCCCGTATGGTGTCCGTAAGTGGCGACTAAGGGAGTACGGGAAGGTGGGCTGCAGCGTCTTTCTATTGGATTGCCTACCGCCTGTACTGCGATCCACAAGCCGCCTGCGAAGCGTGGGGATTATGGCAACCACTCCCTTCTAAAGGGGAGGCTTCTGTTCAGCAGTGGACGTCTCTCGGCTGCTGCTGCTGCTGATGATGACGATAAAAAGCTTTTTTTCATATGCTTTTTATTTTTTATTTTGTTTTTTTTGTTTACCGTATATAGTAGATTTATAAAATTACTACATACGGTAAACATAAAAAACAATTGAAACATTTAAAAATCAGTGCTATAAAAATGTTACCTTCTCTATTACATTAAGTCGTTACGGCCATAATAACACCACTAACACACTGTAACATTTCTAAAACGTTATCATGGAAGGGATCTCACGTGGTCCCGCTTTGAAATGAGGTGATTCCATACAGAATATTACAATGCTCCAGGCGCGGTATTGTAGAGCGGTTTTACGCGATAGGGATTACTTATTGTAATAGCAACCGCTGTCTCATTAGGTCACAGTAGCATATTGGATTATTTTTGCCCGAATGCCCCAGGAGGAGGGTTATGTTTTTTGCGACTATGTATGTAAGTATGTATTTAGTTCTATTTCCCTGGCCTAAACAGCTGGATGAATTTAGACTTATAATATATTGTTAGATTCGTCGTAGTTATGGGATTGACAGGTTATTTAAAAAAAAAGACTGGGAGTGACATAGGCTAAATATTTAAAAAACAATCAAGATGTCCGTCAGCCGCGATTTTATATTTTTACTTCCTAAAACATCAATATTGATATCAAATGTAAGGAATTAACGAGACGAGTTGAAATAT
This sequence comes from Furcula furcula, assembly GCA_911728495.1. NCBI lineage: Eukaryota > Metazoa > Arthropoda > Insecta > Lepidoptera > Notodontidae > Furcula > Furcula furcula. Next base: position 11,893,190 of record OU452250.1, read on the forward strand.
TATGTAGGTATGTATAATATAATTTAAATAAGTACTTTTTTTTTGTTCGTTTTCGGTTTTTTAAGCTTTTATTCAGAATCGTCGAAAAATTCCGTTTATGAATTTAATGAAAATATTTTCGGTGATATCTTGTAAACGCTGTGTATAAGAAGTGTAGAAAGTAGGAGATGTATTCACCACTCACCTGCGCATAGAGCTCCGTTTCTTCGGGCACCCCGGCTTAATTAATTTAATAGGTCAAAAAATTCGATGTCTGATTTTTTTATGTATAGTTCACAGGAAGACATATTTAAGTTACTTGTTTACAAAATATTACGTAATGCCATAGTTATTAGGAACACTATACTTAATTACGCTTTGAGAACTAGTTTAACATGAACACGGAACTACAAAACCGCTATCACTATGTAACACAGGCCATAAAAAATTGTAAGTCCTTGTAATGCAAATAATACTCTTTTCATTCATCAGCTGCCGAAACGTCCACTGCTGAACAAAGGCCTCTCCCGTAGAAGGGAGGGGTTGCCATAATCCCCACGCTTGGCAGGCGGCTTGGAGATCGCAGTATACTCGTAGGTGGGTAATCCTATAAAAGGACGCTGCGGCCCATCTTATTGTTTTCCCTTAGTCGCCTTTTACGGACACCCAACGGGAGGATATGGGTGCTATTCTTACCCGGACACCACACGGGGACCATACCCTTTTACGATATTAATAAAAATGCATGTTTTCACTAGTTACATTTTCGTGATCAGCGTAGTAGGTAGGTACGATGCGTGGTTTGGAGTTGGTAGCAGAGCTCTGTTGGGTGGGTTTGACAAGGAGGCCCAGATGCAAAGACGATGGTAATGTTATCCTGACTGACTGGCTGACTGATTCATCAACGCACAGGCCAAACCGCTGGACCTAGAAAGCTGAAATTAGTATTAGAACAGTAGGTTCTTCTTATGACGTAAGCATCCACTAAGAAAGGATTTTTGAAAATTCGACTCCTAAAGGGGTTAAATGGGGTGTTTTATTTTGTATGAAACTTTTTATTGTATGGTTGGATTGGCTTGAAATTTACTGAAAAGATTCTCTAAATAAAATAAATCAATACGTGTTTCGCGAATTTTCAAAAACAGCCTTTGGGTGTGTGTTAGGGGTTGGTAAACTCTGTAAAAAAAATTGCGGGCAAAACCGCAGGAAATTGCTAGTAGTATATAATGTACTTAATTACCTTTTTCTAGCTAGACAGATTTATGGCCTAATAGTGAGCAATGGAACCTTCGCATTTAGGTCTCACTACGAAAAGTCCATAAATCAGCGTAACGTATTTAAATCGAACATATTTTTTGTAGGAATGTATATTTAAAAATGTGTTCAAGAAGGTTTATAAATCATTTTATATACACATTTCAACATTATAAACTAAACTAAAATTATTGATTTATTTACATTGTCCATACTTACTACTATCTTAGCACTAGATATGTTATAATATTGCTTAGGTTTCTGCTCATATTAATTCAATATGAAAATATTTGTTGTGTATTTTTGTTAACTGTTTCACGAATAAACTGCTGTACCGATCTCAATGGAATTTGGCATCATAAAGGAATACCACTTTAAATAAGTTAAAAATAATAAACAACGTGACGGAAGTCGCGGGTAATCACTAGTACTGCATAAAGTTTAGTTTCATGATATCACATTTCCCCTGTAAGATGTTGTGCAAACAAAGTACAAGTTTGTTTTACATAGAAGCCTTCCCGCAAAACTTTTACTGCATTGTCTTCAAACTTCAACTGGGAACAATGTTATCATCTTATTTAGGTAAATAATTATTTTGGAACTTATATTGTTACGATTATTTCTTTGTAAATTGTTTTTGTTGGTGGTGGTGCTGTCGTTTAGCAAAGCTTTATGCTTTTGTGGATGTATAAAAGTATAAAAAGTATTTAAACTTTCATTATTCATATTAATATAGAATTTATTTTTATATAAATATCCAGTCACTCATTTAAACAGTCAAATTAAATAGAAATGACATGAATGTTTAATGAAAATATAGCTTGAACTTTTCCGCTCTTTCGAGAACTACATAAGTAATATACAATTGTTTGTACATACAATTTCTAATATATATTTTTACCGTCGTACTTACAAACTTTTCTTACGTAGCACTACCGCCACGAAAATTAACGGTTTTCAGTGGAATTACCTAAGGTCGAATAGTGTAATAGGCAGTTCGACGTTGATGCGATAGTCAATATAGATTTTAACAGCGTTAGCTCAACGCCGTATTCAATGCTGGCTCGACGTTGAGCTCGCCGTCGATCACAGCCACGATAGTTTACGTTAGAGGATAGCACAACAGCTTACTGTCGCGTCGTCGAAACCTTTTAAATGTTAATTTACACTGAAGATTTACTGTCCAGAGCGTTCTATTTCATTTTTATCCATTAGTGTTTCTACAGGGGAAGACAGTGAGCTGAGCTCGTTGCGAAGCGTTGAAATAATTGAAATATTTTTCACATTCTCTAGCAAAGTTAAAGTTCACGTGGAATGTAAGCGAGTTAACAGCGAGGGCGGTGAAAGTAGACAGGTGAAGAGTTTGCGCCCTCCACTGTTACCAAGTGTGTGTTTAAACTACGTGTATACTGAAAGGTGGTTTTATTACCTGTGAGAAGTGGAATATTTTTACTGCGGGTCCATTACAAAGCAAATCCGCGCTTAGAGTGCGATAATTTAAAAATTACAATATAATGTAGTTGATAGAATAAGAGGTGGATTATAATTTATAAAAAAAACCTACAGCGAATAGATTTTATAATTTGTGAACAGTATTTTTTTGTGCACTAATCTAGTGCAAAAAAAAATCATGCTATAACTTCAGGTGCACCAAATAATAAGATAACAATGAATTGACATGTAATACGAATTTGAAACAGCCGATTAAAACATGAATATGATGTTGAATTGATTGATTAAGTTTATTCATTATTCATTCAAATGAATAAACTTAGATATTAATTACTTCATGACGTCCACTAAATATTTGAATGTTTTTGAAGAGTTTTTCTAAATTAATATAAGTTTGTGCTTAATTGAGAAGATCCTAATGACGTGAATAGAAGTGTACTTTCAACATCATTCATAATCTTAATTATTAAGCAAATCGATAGTTTTCATGTCGATAGAAAAACAAAAAGCAGTACTTACTAGTAAAATAAAAACTTTAAAAAAAAAATTGAACCGACTTCAATATCGCTGAAAAGTATAAAATAATTTAAATATTATTGAAGTTGGTGTTAGCGTACCGGCTGTGTATATTTGGCACCAACTTCAATAATATTCAAATTATTTTATACTTTTCAGTGATATTGAAGTCGGTTCAATTTTTTTTAAAAATATTTTTTTTTAACTTTTTAGCTTAGAGGAGATAGTGATATTTTCATACATAAAGATTGAACCGTCGAAGACGGTAAAATGATCTAGGTAGGTTATGATCACATTATCGTCTACATAGTTTTACATAATTCATGTTTCTTCAGAAAAAATATCCGGTAGTAATGAAATTTGCATGGAAACATCATAGTAGTTTACTCTCTCGAATAAAAAAAGAATCATCGAAATCGGTTCGTAATTGTCAGAGTATTGGAATGGAGAACATCAGTTTTATGGTTATTACCAGATAAATTCCCTCACATCGTTCATGGTTCTCCAGGAAGTTCTTATCCGGTTGTGATAAAATTCATACAGATTCATTACTGTGGTTTTTTCTTTCGAATAAAAAAATAATCATTGAAATTGGTAAATATTTGCCAGAGTTATAACCTTTTTTGTTCTTAAAAAGCGATATAAAGTCATCTTATACGAGGCCTGCCTTTTAAGTTCTGTCGTTTCTAATGGTGTGGCTGATATATTAGTATTAGTTATGAGATTAGTAATATTGAAGGGATTCGTGGATTAGTAATCCGACGAACTATGATATGCTAATATTTTATATTAGCCTAATCTCTTTAATGACCATCCTAAATAGACCGGATAATACCATTCGGATTAGTTCGGATTCACTCTATTGGCGCTCATTAGATTCGTGAAGCGATCATTCATACAAATATTGACGTACGAATGAGATGGATAGGTAATATTCAGTAATCTGTGTGTAGATTAGTGATACGCCTGCCAAGTCTATTTTAATGATATTAATGAAATGTAAAATATTACTAATACTGATATATTAGTTACAATATTATAATATTGCCAGGCGAATATATTAGTATTAGGTACCTAATCTTGGGAAATATCGGTATTAACCCATCTTTAGTCGTTTCCATATTTCCCGGCAATTTTGAATTTGGAACTGTTCTATATTCGAATGTGTTTAAATTTTGAATCTCAAAACAGTTGAAAGTATTAGGATTAGTCCTATTGTTTAGTCACAGTGTCAATTGAAATCTGTCAGGTTACGTACGAAAATGAATCTTTCTAAGGAAAATCTTCGTGCAATCGTTTTCTACAACTTTAGAAGAGGCCTGACACGGATTCAGTGTTTTGAAGAGCTAACATCTGTGTTCAGTGATGAAGCCCCATGTCTGCGAACTGTTGAACGCTGGTATTTAGAATTCCAGCGTGTGTTAGTGACAAATCTCGCGAAGGACGCCCAAAATTCGCCTTCACTGAAGATAACATCATTGCTGTGAGACAACTAATTCTCGAAGATCGTCATGTGACGCATCGAGAGATAGAGGCTCTATTAGGCATCTCAGGGACAACCATTCAGAAGATCTTGCATGAAGCGCTTGGTGTGAGAAAACTAGTTTGCCGTTGGATACCGCATCTGCTTTTCGACGATCACAAGGCGGCCCGCGTCAGATGGTGTAAAAAAACTCTGCAAAGGTTCAACCGAGGAGAGTTAAATCACGTCTACGACATCATCAGTGGTGACGATGCTATGCTTTGTATACATATTTTTCAAATTCCCGTCGCGTCTGATGAAGGACACAGAATAAGGCGACAGACGAGATTCTATTTGACATAAAGCTAGATAGCTTGCAAAAATATGTGGATAAACGTAGCTCTTAGATTTCCTCGCAAGGCATCGAAGCGTAATATGCAATCTCGAACCAGACGCGCACATAATCTTAGCTTTTAGCCTATCGTATCGTAACTATGCTTTTAGCTCTCGTAACAACGTTGAAATTGACGAGCAAATAACACGTATTGAGGGTTAGAGGGTTCTTATTTGTTTAGCTAAAAAACACAGTTGATTTCACTAGTATTGGCAATAGGTACGCGTTCGGTAACTTTTGTAATTTTAACTTTTCTTTAGTCTGTGTATAAATTAAAGTTGTTTTACCAGACTGCCAGTTTGTGGGTTTACTTCGTCAGCTAAACCACACATTGATGTTGTGGGGATGAAAATCACATCAAAATGTATTGTGTAGTTTAAAAGAAATGACCAAACAGACGGGGAGTATTTCGAAAACCCTTTCTTAGTTGATGCTTACATCATAAGAAGAACCTACTGTCCAAATTTCAGCTTTTTAGGTCCAGCGGTTTGGCCTGTGCATTGATGAATCAGTCAGTCAGTCAGTCAGTCAGTACAAGTGATTTTATATGTTTAGATAATGTAATCTGGCTTACATAAGAGCTTGACCATTTCATCCTTCTTTATATTCATAAGACTGCCGCGCCGGCTGAAGACCGCCAGCCGTGGAGATCCTGAAAACTCAACAGTTATCCAATGTTTATGTTTTTAACCGGCTTCAAAAAGAAGGTTCTCTATTCGACGCGTATGTATGTAATATTGATAAAAATGCGTAATATTAATATATGTTAGTCTATGTGGGCTTCTAAACAAATTTACCAAATTTTATCAGCTTAAGTATGTATGTATGATTTCTCAGAAACTTCAAGTCCGATTTCAAAAATTATTTTTGCAATAGTTAGAGTATTTTTCAACTTAGGGTAAAGTACAAGTTTCATCAAAATCGGTCCAGTAGTTTAAGAGATATAAACTTTTTATGTTTTCAGTAAGGTTACTGTAACGTAGACGTTCAAGTTGCGTGATAGTGCTGATACCTATCTTGGTAAAATAAGTCACTAAAAAGTGTTAAATAAACTATTTTATAAAAAATAAATACCGACTTCAAAGTAAATTATCTAATTATCTAAAAAAGCATAAAATAACGAAAATATATTGAAGTTGGTGTTAGCTGGTGATAGTGTTAGTTAACATGATGTGCTAGCACCGACTTCAATATACACACATCAAAAGTGTCTAGGGATCAACATATATTTTTGCAATAACTTTTCTCCTGATTGATATTAATTAAAATTTTCTTTAAGGATTCATCAAATAAAGTGTTTTCGTTTGTCACAGTAACGATAAACCAAGTCACCTTTGCATTAATAAAGAAATTTGCCATTTCCCTAATAAAGGGATTTTTGACATTTGAACCACTAACACAAAAGTTCGAAAAAAAGACTGAAATAACAGTTTTCTTTAAAATTTTATTGGGTAACTTAAACAATTAATAATCCGTGTTTCTACCGCGAACACTAACAACACAAGAACATCGGTTTGGCATACTCAAAATGAGTTCATCCAAATCACGCTGTGGAATGGCCGCCCATGTTCGTTGCAACAACAAAAAAAGGTCTTCTTGCGACTGGATACCCTCCATATTCGGCAGAGCTCTTCTCTGTAGCATATCCCATGCATGCTCAATCGGGTTCAAGTCTGGCGACTGAGCAGGCCAGGGCAGGACATTGATGTTAGCTGCGGCGAGAGTCTGTCTTACAACTCTTGCGGTGTGCGGTCGTGCATTATCATGCATTAACTGAAATAAGGGACCGATTTGCACTTGTAGAGGAACGATGACGTCTGATACAATCGTCTCAGCATAAATTTGAGCGTTGAGGTTGCCTCTGATCCAAATCAACTCAGTTCTTCCGCCGATCCAAATACCCGCCCATACCATGATGGTTCCACCACTATAAGGATGGACTTCCTGGCAGGATTTTAATCGCTGTTGGCGTCCAGGGGTTCTCCAGTGTCGTATACGTCTTGTATCCGGTCTCATACCAAAACGAGACTCATCAGAAAAGCACACGAAACGCCATTGTTCTTCTGCCCATTTTTTTGCCCAAAAATGCTTGATCCCTAGACACTTTTGATGTGTGTATTTTCGTTATTTTATGTTTTTTTAGATAATTAGATAATTTACTTTGAAGTCGTTATTTAATTCTTATAAAATAGTTTTTATTAATTTTAACTTTACCGCAAATAAACCCGCAAAAATCTCAGTAAATACTGCAAGTACGGCAGTAATAATAACGAACCAGACTGCCGGTGCAAATATTGAATATATTTTTATGGAAATCGGATACATATCCGTAGTTTTTTGTTATTTAAAACGGCAGTTCTGGATGTAGTCCAACTAAAATTGCCAACGTCTGGGGAAGGGCTAGATGTTATTCTGTGCACTTTTATAATAGCTTTATTAGGTGTCTCATACATTTGTATATCAGTCATCAATCAATCATAGCCCCTTAGCCTTCGTGGCACAGCAGGAAGCCGCTCGCATTACAATCTGAGGTTGCAAGTTAAAATCCTGCGGAAGCAACAGCTTTGTGTATGCCTAAAGAGTTGGTCTTGCGCATCTATGGTCTTGCGCCGAATTTCTCTACACTAGTCTATAAGGTCGGACTTGCATTCCATCAGATTATGAGAAATAAGGAAGGGACAGTGAATCTGTGGCTACACAATCCCTTGTGTACTGTAATATCTACCGCGTAGTTGGCGGTTTTGTGAAAGATTATTGGCTGAGACGGTATGGGTCAGAAGGAGATTATTTTGTTATTTTTTATGTAACTTCGTCTTCTTTAAGTGCCTCTCCATTACTGAAGGTTGGCTAGATTCCGAAACTTCGCTTTATCCATGGCTAGTCTGAATAACTGTTCTACAGACTTGATTCCGGTCCATTCTCTGATGTTACGTAGCCAGAGGGCCTAGACAAGATGCAATCGCTACATAGCGAATCTATTTCTTCATTCGCTCACGGTGTCAATTCCCTACAATTAGTCACGTGGTTTTTCGATGACTTATGTCATTCTCATACATTTTTATACTTTCTATTAGCGATAGCGATTGTAGAATGTTACATTGTCTAGGGGGGCTGGACATCTTTCGTCTTCCAACTTTGCTTTTCCCTGCTGTTTTCCCCATCATAATGGTCTATAGCAGGTTATATATGTTATGCCTGAGGATGTGACCCAAGTACGCTACTTTACGCTGCTTGAGTATCCGAATATAGGGACGTGGGTACGAACAGACGTACCATGTCCAAGTCCACGTGGGCTTAGTCAGAAAAATTATTATCACCAGTATCACATTAAAAGTAAAAACATTTTTATTACGTAACAACTAGGTATTCGCGGAATGCCTATGTAATGTATGGATTGAAAATAAATAAACCCCTAATCGCATCATATACATTAAATAATAAAGTTAACTGTAAAGCCTACTATAAACATTGGTTAGGGTGCGCGTTACTAGGGTTGCCAAATATTTTAAAATCACGGGAGTTTTGAGATTTTATAAGCACATCCTGAACATCATTCATTTTTAAATGTCTATAATTAATTTCATTTCCGACCGGAAGTTTGACAAGGATTTTTTATTTTAATGCTGATATTCCTCGTATTTTATAGTTGTTTGCGATAAATACAGCAATAAATACTTTTTACTTTCTATATTTAATTTTATGATTGTAAATTTATCTATTTTGATGATTTTCAATTTATTCCTCATAATCGATTTATATACATCCGGAAATTATCAATGTTTTTATAATACGTTTTTAACAATGTGACGCAATCTACGTCACTAAAAATATTCATGCGGACTTAATTGTAAAAAATATTTAGAGGCCCCACAAATTAATATATTCATGAAGAAACCATTCATTCATGTTTTCTCAGATATACTAGGGGCCTATCCAAGTAATAAAAAGCAAGCCTATTTCCCTTGTCATAATGGTTGTTTCTAGAAAAAACCAAGTACCTAAACATAAAAACACTATTGTCCATAGGCATCGAACATAGGGCCAGACGATAACAATAAATTGGGGCCATCAAACCACTGAATAGAGTTTTAGAGAGGAATGTCCAATTTTAGTAACACTGATGATGGACACACTACAAGTCCAGTCTCATTGCTTTTTTGCCCTGCGGCTATCCTCCCATGATTTATGCCGTGCCTGCCCGGAATATGATTACCAGTTACGTGTCGGAAGTACCCTTAATGGATATAAACGTTGTGTTTAACTGGCCTGTAAACAAGGGACGGGTTTTTGTATGGCATTGTCTCGGTCATTTGTGACCTTATTATTGGCCTGTTAGAGACTTGATCGGACAAGAATTCGTAGCCGTGAGGACAACGTTTATTACATGATTGACGGTAGGAAATTTGATGCTCATGATGTCAGTGTGGGATGCGTTTGATGTATGTCTTTTTTTTTCAAATTATAACAGCATACATTTGAGTTGAAAACAAACCTCCTTTTTTAAAATCGGTTTAAAACTGGGACCAACTTTTTACTGGCCCTCCGAAGCATGGAGACGCTTAGTTCAAATGGCATTAAATGTAATGACTTTGCCTAACGTCGCTTATCATTGCAAGCATTGATAACAACTGTCTGAGTATTTTCTTGTTATTATCTGATTATAATTATAGTGAACAGTTGATAAAATCGGACCACGCGTATAACCAAGTAAACATTTTGACTTTAAGGGGGGATTAAAGGAACCGTGCTGGATTACGGGATAAAAAGTATCCTATATCCTACCGCGTAGTATTAAGTCAAATCATGCCAAGTTTCACTTGAATCCATTCAGTAGTTTCGGCGTGATGCGCGGCCATGATACAGACATAAAAAAATGAAAAATTACAATTTTGGCTTCAGAATCGGATATAGAATGCGCTTCAAAAATAATTTTCAAAATATCTTCAATGTACAGAATTGGGCCTGTTATAGTTTTATTATAAGTATCTAAAGAAGATTCAGTAATTTTTAAAAGATTTTTCAGTTACCTTGCAGTGCTACGAGTACACCAAGATATTACAAATGTCAATAATTCCATATAAAGTAGCAGTATCCATATCGTTATTACATCAATCAGCGAATCGTATGAGCCCGATACAAATATGATCGAATTTCCCGATGTCATGTTCTATTTTGCATATCAAACCCAATGACTGATATGAGTAACGATTTAACATTTTACTGGTACAGTAGGTAAATGTTTTGAATTCTCGTGAACCGTATTCAAAATTGACGAAAAAAAACAACATCAAATAAGTTTTTCTCGGAAAAATATTTCGCAGCCGAACATAAAGTTAGTTGAAAAGTGTCTCGATTAGGTACTTACGATTTTTGTTGTGCGCATCGCTCGTTAGGCTCTGTTATTAAGGGTTGGGAAAGCTCCTAATGAGGAAAAACGTTTTTTCCAATGATACTGGACAGTAACACGAACTTCTGCTGGTACTACGCGAGTTTTGTGCGCAATTAACTGACTTGATACTCTTGATGTTCTGTGATTTATTTCCTGTTGTAAGCTTAGTAGCCACTTCAATGGAAATATTTATATTCCTTCCGTTCAATATAGTATTGTAAATTGTAATGAAATAGCTATGAGGTTTACATTTTTTGTAATCTCTATTTCAGTAATGTCAGACTCATTAATAGTATCGCCTATGCTCGGAATGTCTCTATATGATATAAACCGGAATAAACCGGATTAATGGAAATTCATAGAGGAACTAAGACTACCGACATAGCTTTAATAGTCATTAAGTTGATGTGCCGATGGGCAGGTAATAATCCGGAAAACTGACAACTGGTGGGGAAGAACGGTTCTCGAACGGCAACCAAGCACCGGAAAGCCCAATGTGGGATGCCCTGAAAGGACAGATGACATTGTCTTGGAGGCGAGGGCCCGCGGGATGCAAGCGCCAGAACATTTGATCATGGTCGAATTGTACGGGGGAGACTTAATAACGCATAGACGAAATAATCCATGTAAATTTAATTATTAGTGGAAACTTTGTTGGCTTCACGTCCTATTGTATGTTCGATATTTTATATTATCGATGCTGTTTGTTTAACTATTTCGTAATAAATGAATAGTTATTTGGATGTGCCGTAAAAACTGAATGATAAGCGTTAGAGTTCGCCATACAGTGGAAAGCCCTTAACACAATGTAAAATCCAGAAATAATTGCCAGTATAGCCACGCCATCTGACGATAAAATTGTGAAACATACATATATCGGTATAAATCGAGAACTTAAAGAGTATTTACGAAACTATGTCATCGCGTTACGCTGCAAAGTGCGTGCTTGGCCTTACTTTACCCGGTTTATATCATAAGCTTAAAACAAAATGAACTGACGGTTGTGTAACTTGTTTATACAGGGTCAGTACACTCGTTATTCGCGCTTAATAATTTTTTTGGGAACCTACTGACTCGTGTGCGGAACCCAGCAATAAACATTTGTTACGGTAACCCAGAGAAAAGGAAACAAAACGCAATTTATTATAAGCTATGTAAGTCAGTACGTGAAAAAACCTAGGTCCTAAATATATTTCCATATCTCTTTCCAGTTTATAAATAAAATCTTTTAAAAAAAAAAATTGAACCGACTTCAATATCACTGAAAACTATAAAATAATTTAAATATTATAGAAGTTGGTTTTAGCGTACCTGCTGTGTATATTTGGCACCAACTTCAATAATATTTAAATTGTTTTATCTTTTCAGTGATATTGAAGTCGGTTCAATTTTTTTTTAAAAGATTTTATTTTAAACTTTTTAGTGATATTTTCATAAATAATGATTGAACCATCGAAGACGGTAAAATGATCTAGGTAGGTTATGATCTCATTATCGTCTACATAGTTTAATATAATTCACGTTTCTTCAGAAAAAAATATCCGGTCGTATTGAAATTTGCATGGAATCATTATAGTAGTTTACTCTCTCGAATAAAAAAAGAATCGAAATCGGTTTATATTTGTCAGAGTAATGTAACGGAGAACGTCAGTTTTATGGTTTTTACCAGATAAATTCCCCCACATCGTTCATGGTCCTCCAGTAAGTCTTAAGCCGTTTGTGATAAAATTCATACACAGTGGTTTTTTCTTTCGAATAAAAAAAGAATCATTGAAATTGGTAAATATTTGCCAGAGTTATGACCATTTTTGTCCGTAAAAAGCGACATAAAGTCATCTATATAGGCATTCCAGCAGTTCTCCTACGCAGTCACCATTCTTGTTTTTTCAGGAACTACTTATTCGTAAGCAATAATTTTTTTATGGGACCTAATTAACGGATTAAATAATGGATGGAAGAAAGATTTTTTCAAATCGGTTCATAATTGCCATAACTCTGGCTATTATGACCGATTTGAAAAAAATTCGCGAACATACATAGAAAAAAAAATATATACAAACGAATTGAGAACCTCATCCTTTTTTGAAGTCGGTTAAAAAGTTAGGTTAAAAGAGGCAATTACACAGAAGCTGTCCCAAACCGCTCCGATACCATTTACGCCCGAGTTACGTTGAAAGCGGTTTTAAATGTCGTTGTAACGAACTTTTCCATGCATTTTTTACACTGGTTCCGTTTTAATATGTCCAACCACCGCATGCAACGTTAAAGCTTTTTGTTTCTAAATAATTTAATAAAACTACGGAAAGTATATTAACCCCTTGTAGCTCGCCAAAAATTAAGTACATACATTTTTGCACCGCCTATGTATGTTTATTTTTCGGTTTTTTTGGTCCGGGCGAGCCCACTTGTCATTACGAGCGTTATAAAAACCTAACCACTCAACCGATTTGCATTCTGTAAATGTAGTTTTGATGAGAAATGTATTAACTATTCAATAGATGACACATATATACGTTTTTGTGAGATATAAATATAGTTTTTCAAAGGGAAAGTCAAAAATAGATGGGTTTTTAGATGGGTTTTGGTCAAGGTCGATTTTTCTTTTTCTGGGTTTGATTTTGAGGGTGGAATATCAACCCCCACACTAAGAAAGAACTAAACTATGCACTAAAACTCCTAATTATACTAGTTTCGAATAAAAATCTGTAAAAATCAACAATTTTATGTCCTCGCGTGATTCACGGGAGTGGTGACGTCACGGGAGTACAATTTGTAACGATTTTTTTATGGGTTATTATTACTTTTTTTCTATATAATGTCGTTATTATCGATTCAATATGTAATTATGATGTATTTATGATGTATATACATTGATTTAAAGCCAATTTATATGAAATATACGTATATATTATATATCAGACAGTGGCAGTTTGAACACTTGCACCTACCTACTTCGGCGATATTTTTACTGGTTAAAATATACGATGGATAAGAAAAATATTTCTACAAGTGTAAGTACTGGATCACACCCTAATATATCCCTATTAAGCGATGAAGATCAAATAAGTAAGCGTAAAAGAAAGGCCCGGGACTTGGACAACGATGTTTTGGTGGAATTTCGACGAGAACTAACCCATACCCTTACTGGATATCGGAAAGAAATACGTGATACGTTAGCGGAATTTCAACAAAGCATGAACTCGTCATTTGAAGGTATGTTAAGACAGCAAACTGAAAACTTTAAAGCATTGCGTGACGAATTTACCACCCTACGCACCGATATAACCGAGTTAAAAGATAATTATCGTAACCTGCAGCAGGAACAAAGCCAGCTACGTCACGATTTGGCTAATTTGAGCAAAATAAATGATTGCAACACGTCGACTGTTAACCGTTTATCAAAGGAAATTAGTGAGGCAAGTGTACCCATCGCAAAAATGTCATCACTACAACTAATAACAGAACAAAATGGCAGATTAAATAACCTGGAAATTACTGGCGTGCCATTTACAAAAAACGAAAACTTATATAATATCCTTCACAATTTAACTACTAAGGTTGGTTTCCTGTTAAGCGACACGGACGTGGATTACATACACCGGGTAAGGCGTTTTGCAACCCCGAGCACATCAGCCCAGGACAACGCATCCAGCACCATGAGAACCTCTTTAGTTCCTAACATTGTTGTGCGTTTTACCCAACGTAAGCGGAAAAACGAGTTATTGGCTGCAGTCCGCGCTAGACGCGGTCTCTCCGTTGCTGACTTGGGAATCGATGGACCGGCAAATTCTGTGTATGTCAACGATCATCTGGCGCCACATAATAAAATTATCTACGGACGTGCACGTAAACTTGGAAAGGATTTGGGTTATAAATATATATGGCTCAATGACTGTAAAATATTTCTTCGTAAAAGTGACACTTCTAGAGTAATTCACATTGCTAATGAAACAGACCTTGTAAAAATAAAATGACTTAGGCTATCAGAAATGTATTGGTGTTTATCACACATGATTAATAATCATAAAGTATATAATGTAATATTTCTTTTCAGTTTTTCACAAATTATCACTATGAAAGATGTCGACAAAGAGTTGTTAAAGAATTATTATTATTATAGCAGTATTTACAGAATAAAAGTTAACTTTAATCCATATATCATCAAATTAATTATGTATACAATAATAAGTTATTGTTACTTTTTATTAGTCGTGATGGTAACTTTATTGTCAATTAAAAATAATATTATTGTTGTCCTTTACAATGATTTCTAAAGATGTCTTATCCATTTATTATCAGAACGTGAGGGGACTACGCACAAAATCTCTTAACTTTCTAACTAACGTACTAAATAACAATTATGATATAATTTGCATCACTGAGACGTGGCTCAGTGATTCATTTTATACTTCTGAGTATTTCGACGACCGATATGTGGTATTTAGATGCGACCGCGATTATGGGGCTAGTGGGCAGACTCGCGGTGGCGGCGTTATCGTGGCCGTGCGTCGCGAGCTTAAGGCGACTGCCCACACGAGCAACCTGGCGCCGCCGCTTGCTGAGGAACTGTGGGTTAGCGTACCGCTGTGCGACCACCTCTCAAAGACTCTGCATGCAGACAACGCTCCACTGTCATCAAGTAATCACACTGTTTGTTTAAATATACTTTGCACATACATACCGCATGGTCCCTCCCACCAAAAATCTGTTACATCTTTCTATGACCGAGTAACTGATTTAATTCACTTACATCCTAGTGACACTTTTCTTATATTAGGGGACTTTAATATAAGTAACGCTATATGGCAATATGATGATATTTCCGCTAGTATGGTAGTACAAACTGGCAACGATTTATTGTCCTCCCTTACAGCAGATTTTATGAACCTCGCACAATTATATCAATTTAACTCTGAGTTGAATGTCAATAATAGACTGCTAGATCTGGTGTTCTGTACTCTTCACTTACAAATATCTTCATGTGGTAACCCACTGACCCCTGAAGACACTCACCATAAATCACTTGATATCAGCTTACCCTTACATTCACCTGTATCATTAAAACATAATTTAAAATGTAAAAGAAAAATGTTTTACAAATCAGACTTTGAATCAATTAAAAAAGATCTCAATGCGGTCGATTGGGACAAATTATTATTTAACTTAGATGTTGAGTCTGCAACTAACAAGTTCTATACAATTCTTAATAATATTATTGACAAACATGTACCTACACTTACTACCTCTGGTCACAACTCTAGGTATCCCCCCTGGTACACGCGGCCATTAATAAAACTAAACAATGAAAAACTTAAATATCACACTAAATGGAAAGTTTATAAAAACCAATCAGATTACAGAACTTTTTCTTTATTAAGAACTAGAATGAAAAAAATGGAAAAGCATTGTTACAACACTTACTTAGAGTTATCGGAAGATAGAATCAATGACGACCCAAATTACTTTTGGTCTTATGTCAAATCAAAGAAATTAAACTCCCAGATACCTCATAGCCTTGTTTATGATGGACAAACTTACACTGATGGACACGAGATTTGTGAATCATTTAATAAGTATTTCCAGTCAGTTTTTGTGCCACCAAATACGAGTTACAGTACAACTAACACAGCTTCAATCAACGCTAACACTCACACTGTTACTGATATAAATTCTATTTACATAAATGACGACCTAATATTAAAAGAACTGCAACAAGTTAACACAAAGAAAGGTGCTGGCTCCGATGGAATAGCACCTATACTAATTTCTCAGTGCGCAAAAGAATTACTTAAACCAATATCAATTATCTTCCGACAATCACTTACCACTGGCATATTCCCTAGCGCTTGGAAGAAGGCCCTAATCACCCCAATACCAAAAAATAATCAAATAGAACTTATTACACAATATCGTCCGATATCAAAATTATGTGTATTTGGGAAAATATTAGAAAAAATTGTAACTAACCAACTTGCATTTTCAGTTCGTCATCATATAACTGACAAACAACATGGTTTTATTAAATCTCGAAGTGTAGAATCAAATATGGTAACTTTTGTCGATTTCCTTTCAAATGCAATGGATCATAACGCTCAAGTAGATGTCGTGTACACAGATTTTTCCAAAGCGTTCGATAAAATTAACCATTCTCTGCTTATACAAAAACTGGAGACTCTTGGTGTACATGGTACTTTATTAAGGTGGATTGAGTCATACATTCGAAATCGAAGTCAGGCAGTATGTGTTAAGGGTTTCTGCTCTAACTTTTTGCCAATCCCTTCTGGAGTCCCACAGGGTTCTCACCTCGGTCCCTTATTATTTTCCATTTACATAAACGACATTAGTAAAATTCTTATAAATTCCAATTTTCTACTATATGCAGACGATATGAAACTATACAGAACAGTCACTACTGTTGATGACTGTCACAAAATCCAAGATGATCTTAACATCCTATTAGATTATTGTACACTAAACCAATTATATCTAAACCTTGATAAATGCTCGGTAATTACCTACAGTAGAAAAAAACATATTATACACGATTACAATATAATGGATAAAAGATTAAGACGCGTACAAACAATTCGTGATCTAGGAATTGTGATGGACAGTCAACTCACATTTAACAATCACATTGATAGTATCATACAAAGAGCTTTTAGGAACTTAGGATTTATTACCAGAATTACCAAACCTTTCAAAAAAATCATTACCTTAAAAATACTTTATATCAGCTTTGTTAGATCTATATTGGATTTCGGTAGTGTCATATGGAACCCCTTCTATAAAGTACACATTCAACGCATAGAAAAAGTCCAAAAAAAGTTCATTAATATAATTAACTATCGTTGCAACCTGAGTAACACATACAATGATTCTATCAAACGACTTAAATTACTATCATTGGAAAATCGACGTACTCTGTCTGACATCGTTTTTCTTTTTAAACTTTTAAATGATCAAATTGATTCGCCATCTTTGTTATCCAAAATTAACTTCATATCATCAGCTCGATTACCTGTGCGTCCCTCGCGTAAATTGAACATATTTGTACCACCACGACTACGTAAAAATTATACACGCAATAGTTTTATATGCAGATCTATAAACACATATAACAATAAATTTTCAGATTTAGATATATTCTGTAACTCTTTAAATACTCTTAAAACTAAGTTATCAGTATTGCTAAGTACCTTCTCATAGCTATCTAGAGAATCCGAAAGTACTTTAAATACCAACATTCTCATTGTTATTAATAAATGTATAACAAAATTATTTAATTCGCTCACATTTCCTGTTTTCTATTACAACTGTTTCACCTCTGTTTTGATATTAAATCATAATATAATATTTATTTTTGTTCTTTTTACTCAGAGCTCAATTTATGTTCTTTTTGTTTTATATAACAATTTCTAGGGCACTGTTAGGTCTTCGTCATAAGCTTACTTATGTTGTATAATTAATTTGTTACTTACTTTTTGTTAAATGACTGTTTGTGCCTAAATAAAGAAAATAAAATAAAAATAAAAATATATTCGCAACACCATAGTCTAAACCACGAGAGGTTACACCCTTTTTTCCGATCTCAAAAAAGATGTTTATATGATAGAATTCGCGGTACCTAACATCTAAACAGCTGTAAAAATAGATATAAACTAATTATTTACTAACACTTACCCATTAAATACACATAAATTCACAACACAATAACATAAATCACCGCACGTCACCATCACAACAACACGCCCGACCCGCGCGAGCGTCACGTTACAGACTGAATTTATGACATAAACAATTCACTCAACGAATGAATGAAGCTTCTATTCTACAGATAATGTACTAAAGAACTGTTTGAAATACAGTTGCCATGCAATAACTAACTTAAATTTTTTACATCAAAGTTTATATTCCGTTAACGCCCGTTGATGCAAATACGAGCCAACGGGCCCCAGCGTACGTTTTTTTAACCGACTTCAAAAAAGGAGGTTCTGTATTCGACGCGTATGTATGTAATATTAATAAAAATGCGTAATATTCATATATGTTAGTCTATGTGGGCTTCTAAACGAATTTACCAAATTTCACGAGTGTATGTATGTATGTATGTATGTATGTATGTATGTATGTATGTATGTATGTATGTATGTATGTATGTAGGTTTGTCCGCGGATTTCTCAGAAACTACAAGTCCGATTTCGAAAATTCTTTTTGCAATAGTTAGAATATCTTTCAACTTAGGGTAGAGTACAAATTTCATCAAAATCGGTCCAGTAGTTTAAGAGATATAAACTTTTTATGTTTTCAGTAAGTTACTGTAATGTAGACGTTCGAGTTGCGTGATAGTGCTGATACCTATCTTGGTAAAATAAGTCACTAAAAAGTGTTAAATAAACTATTTTTAAAAAAATAATAACCGACTTCAAAGTAAATTATCTAAAAAGCATAAAATAACGAAAGTATTATTGAAGTTGGTGCAGAATATACACAGCAGGTACGCTAACACCAACTTCAATAATACTTTCGTTATTTTATGCTTTTTAGATAATTTACTTTGAAGTCGGTTATTATTTTTTTAAAAATAGTTTTTTTGATTCCGATTTGAGCCAACGGGCTCCAAGGGGTCGGTTAAAGTCCTACAGCGAAAAATTATATCGCCTATGGTAAAAATACGCCCTTTCACGATAAATAAATACACGCACGCAGCTGCATCTATTGACATAAAATTTAAGAGTTGAGCAGTTTGTGTGCGCTATAAAAACTTAGTGGCGACCAACGAGTCATCTTAAGAAACCAGCCGTGTCAGGAGGGGTAAATTTCCTTGTATTTTTGGGGCGCGCTAACAAGGGGTCCGTACACGACCGGAATATTTTTGTCAACAATTTCCTCAGGCGAAGGGCTTAACGCCCCGGAAAAAAGTTACTTAGACTTACCTGAGAGCACTACAGCCGTCGAGGTATCACCCAATTGATAGAAAAGTACCAACGTTTACCTACTTTAAATAATAATGCTATAGATATAAAGGAAGTCATAATAATTTTGAACCCGAGTCTGAATAAGGTAATACGTAAACACAACATTACTTTAACAGGTCGTTGTAGGAAAACATCGTGAGAACTACATGAAGGTCCGTGGCGTGGTTTAAAAGAAATAAGCTAATACACAGATAGACGGGGACAGTGACACTTTTATACTTCTTGAAATTCGACTTGTCGGCGACCAAATTAGGATCTATTACCACGACTACGAACAGTAACTTGAGATTCTTCGACGGATCGACGGCCCGGGCGGTTTGAGACTTATATATCACTTAAAACGACAGAACATAAATCTATAGGGGTTGTCTGGCGGTTATTTGTGGCCGCCGCGTGAAGCGCCAGTTTCGGGTGAATATTAACGATATCGCCAATTTTCCGCAAGCTTAGTCGCGTCGCAATTTCTCGCCAATTGAACAATCGCATCGTATCGGCAGCGATGTACGGCGAACAGCGAACTTTACCCGCCTGTAAAAATGGTATACACTGCATTTCTTCTGATGTCAGATTTTTTAAGAATACCAACAGACGAACGATAGGCTACCCGTAAGTGTAACTTCTGCTTAAACCCGGTTGCACTGCTGTTGGTCAACTAACACATTAGTTGTTATGTATTAATCTCAGTAATTCTGTCGTGTCGTGTTGTCATACTGGTACAACAATGCTTACACACCATTTCCTTGATTAGAAAAGAAGATCACTGACTACAATTAATTTATTTATTTATACTATATGTATACACTACACTATAAATCAAACAGTTTTAAAATAAGGCAGAACACAACAAAATTTACAATGGCGTGCTTAACCCATTATGAGTGCTCTCTAAGCAGATTACTTTAGCAGAGAAGGAACACAATGGAAGGGTAGAAACAAGTGTACAATTAATAAAAATTAAAAACAATAATAAAAATAATGAAATAAAATGAATTAACTAATACTTATATAAATATAAATATATAAAAAGACTACATATATAAATATTAAATTAAATCTATCTGGAGACAACTTTTGTCTGGTTACCATAGTAGGTTTTGCCTAGTTTGGGATCATATGACCGGGTCCGAAATGTTCATGGATATAATATAATAATATAATATCTTGGACAATCCACACACTGTCATCTGATCCCAAACTAGGCAGAACCTGTACTATGGAAACCAGACAACTGATACTAATACTACACTTATATACATTTTTTTTAAATACATACTTATATAGATAAATAACACCCAGACACTTGGTGGGAATCGAACCCATTATTATTATTTATTATAACTAATAGCTATTTTCAACTTCTATATTTCTTGATGCGGTAATCTGGCAGCCACGCACATGTGTTCCTGTCTAGATTATGACATGACATTAAGACTAATGGCAGAAATCTCTTTGTAGCGTATCTTTGTGAAGTCTAGTTAGGCTGGTATGATTTATTTGTGTGAAAGCCCACACGTCTAGCTCAGCCTATTGTATATTTTACAATGTATCATGAGATTCTGAAACCGGGATTTGACTTAGGCACCGTGGCTAAACAGAGATTATAAAATATATGTTGCAATAAACTGTGAACGCAAGAGTATATTATAAGTTAAGGCAGTAGGTCTGATACCACCGCAGTATCAGATATTCATGTGTAAATACTGCTGTGTTCCAGTGCAGGGCACTTGTAGCGGGTGAAGAGGTAACAAAGCGGCATTACTACATCTAGGCTAAGGGATGAGTTAATGATAATTTAAAGGACTACGCGGTCGGCAATACCTTTCTTTTAGATTAGTTTTATTGAAAGCAAAAGTTATTATGAAACCTGTTTATCGGGCATTAGATGATGTTAATCAATTAGGGACTTTGTTACGATATCTCTCTTCATTCTAGCTACTATTATATAGGTAGTCACTAGTGATATATGTACTGTAGGTACGCTGTATAATTTAAGATTTAAAAAAAAAAAAAAAAACATTATTTTTTTGTGGTGGCCATAGGTGCTATTTTAACTAAAAATTTCCACATTTCCAAAATCAATGAGTGTCACTTGCAAAGTTTTAACGGGTCTATTAAAATTCAAATACATGTATAGATTTATAACGTAGGTATTTCCGTTTTTTTGGTACTTTTAATTTATTGTTTCTAAATAGCTGACGTGCTCCAATACTTTGTGACTTCACGTTGCTTTGAATAGCCTTTACCTCAAAATACAGCAGACAAGGAACAAACGTACATAGATGTTCATTCACCTGAAACTCATCTTATAAACGAGAACGAAGCGAAGCGGAAAAGTAAACTTTATTCCCTATTTTATCGAAATTGAAAATGTATGTATACAACAGAATCGCAACAAAGATTTTCATTGTTGCTGCAAGAATAATAGCGTACAAAAATTTGTAGCCACTGATTTATGGGAATAGATAAGGCGATTTTTGTTTTGTAAAATACTTGTTTAAATAGAAGTGCTAAAGTATCATTATGAAATTTCATTATACCTAAGCTTGATTTGACTTAGAATGTTTGTTAGAAAATGATGAATGTTTAACGATTAGTAAGTACCTAGTTACTACGATCCTACTTGACATATAGCCCGAACAATTTATATGTGTCGGTGATAAAAACAGGAACTCATATATTTAGTAGTAGTAATAGTTAATTTACTTCCTTCTAAAGTTTTGGTTGTCTGGAAGAAATCGCTAGTAGCGATAAGACCGCCGTTTGTACCTAATTTAAGTTATTTTCTATGTTTTCTATATGTTTTACTTTGGTGTGCAAATAAAGAGTACCTATTCTATTCTATAATCTTAACGAAATTATATAAGGTTTGATAGTTTCACATAATAGTAGTGCAGCCAAAATTAAACAAAAAAACTGTAATTTTTCATTACTCGAAAAAATTTTTAAAGAATCTCAGACATTTTTTAACCATCGGATCTGGATTAAATAAATTGTCCGTTAAGTCTATAAGATTTATTTTTGTACGTATTTAAACATACCCTCTTTGCATATTCTTACATTCTTTAGATAGTTTATTTTGCCTGCTAACCAATGGGTCGTGGGTTCGATTCCCGCCAAGTGTCTGGGTGTTGTTTATCTATTTAAGTATGTATTTACAAAAAAAAAGTATATAAGTATCAGTAGTATCAGTTGTCTGGTTTCCATAGTACAGGCTCTGCCTAGTTTGGGATCGGATGACCGTGTGTGGATTCTCCCAAGATATTATTATTATTATCTGAGTAAGTATAGAATATGTACACATAAATATATATTTTTCCAATACTTCTCATTATTATTTCAATGTCTATAGTATTTATTTCTCTTTGAATATTAGCCAATTCAAAGTAAGAATGTAATAAGTATCTACATTATTATAAGTAAGTACATAATAATATTTGAATTAATATTTATAATTCCCCAATAAGAAAATAACGAGGCCCACTTGATGATATAAATAGGCATCACATATTTTAAAAAGTATTCTTAGAAATAAACTTGGTAATTGGGCAGAAAATTGTAACACAGACCTTTTAAATACTTATATTTTCGTTATAATTTGTGGAGTGGGTGTATTTCATACCTTCGGCTTCGACTTTGCAAAGGGCAAGTAGAGGAAAAGAAAATGTTTATCGAAAAGTAAATTTATATTTATAATATCACCTGTCTCGTAGTGAGGGATGTCCTCAGGCTAGAAAGAGATAAGTACGATCTTCGCTACGCCACTAGTAGGTATTGACTACGAAAAGCCGTGTATCTAGTACCGACCAAATTTGTATGTTTCCTTATATTTTTACTATGCTAAAGAATGAGGACATATATTTCACTCAATATGTATAAGGAAACCTGTGTTAGAGGAATCACTGCAATGACAGGTAAAGGGAAAAAAACAGGAGTATTTACGAGTATGTCAGACAAGCACAGGTAATCACAAAACATCAGCAGACTTACTGCTTATCTTCATGGTATTCATGGCGCCTTAAAAAGAAAAAGATTGCAGGATAACATCGGTAATCGAAAACAGCGTCATTGATCTACGGTCTTCTGTAATAGAAACAATATTTTCGAATTTCTCTTCGTGGTATGGAATTCATCATATTTCGTGTTGAAATTAATACTACGAAGTTATTAAAAATATCTTAGGTGATTGAAATGGTAGCAGTAAGACCTCAGTGGAAACAAGGTGCGCAGGTTCGAACTCCGGCTCCTCTAATTTCTTTCAATAATCATGTTCGCATCGTCTTTGTGCGATTGTAAATAGCTTTCGGTGAAGGAAAATATCGGAAACCTGCATGTCTAAGAAAGTCTTTCGAATGACGTGTGAAGTCCGCCAACCCGCACATGGCCAGCGTGGTGGACTATGGCTTAATCCCCTTCATCTTCAAAACAAGGGCTGGTATTATCAATGGAAATAAAAACCGACCAGAAAGATGTCAGCTGTTGTTTGTCCAGGGTAGGCTAAGCGACATAAAGGCCAAAACCCCAGATGAACAACTATTACGCTCGAGGAAGCTCTTTTCGCAAATCCACATATTTTCGTAAGAATAGCATGTGGATAAATAACGAAAAATTTAAATCTACATGAAATATGTGTTAAAAAACTTTAATAAAATGCAATGCAAAATTGCCATACTAAACTTTGTATGGTTAAAGCTGCAACATTCACGCACGTTGAGCATATGAACTTTGACCATTATGCACGACGTTATTCAATATCGCACGATGTCAAGCGCACTCGTGCGCGCCTCGGTGGGAGGGCACCGTATACTGTGGTATTCAAAACCGCAACATTCTTATTTATGCATAGCTGTAATAGCAAAAATGCTTGTAACTCCATTTTAGCAACGGTGAATTGGCTTAATATTTTGGTTACTACCCAAAATTTTGTGAGTTCGATTCTCACAGAGGACAAATATTTCTGTAATGTGGTAATCTGATTTCAAACTAGGCAGAGCATGTATGACAACCAGGCAATAGATACCAAAACATATACATATTTTTTTTGGAAAAACATATTATGTTGATTCAGACTCAAGACAAACAAACATATTTATATACACAAATGTTTGTTCTGTGGTGGTAATTGAACCCATAACCAGTTGGGTAGAGGCCAGGTTGTCTAACCACTAGACTACCGTCATGTAATAACATGTTAATAATAATAATAATAGCCCGCAGGGCAGCTAGTGGCGAGCTGTTGGTGCGTAACGACACCACGGACCCGAGCGCTCCAGAGAGTCGGTCAGGCCCCCCACCTCGGCGTGTCTTCGTCAGCCGAGTGGAAACCGAAGAGGCCCGCAAGACTCTCAGCTCTGGCTTGCCTTAATTGGCCGTCCAGAGAGGATTTGTTACAGCTCCAGGGGTGGAAGTGTTAAAGGGCATAACGCCGCGAGTAACCACGGAGAAAGCGCAGCACACCTCTCGACACCTCTGAGCCACTCACACCGGTGTTGCACTCCGTCGTCTTCTGACGGCTATATGGAGAGCCCATCTAGTGGGTGGCAAGTCACCGCTTGCCAAAATATAATTAGTACACTAATTATGGCAAGTGACCCCGGCCTATTGCAATAGCCCAGTAGTCAGTCCACCAAATGCTCATTAATAAAATCTAGAAATCTTTCCACATACTTACAATAGTCCCTACACCTGTCAGAGTCAACTGCTATTTATATCTTATTTCCAGCAGTTGATCCTGTCAGGTGTGTTCCATACCTACCATTAACTTCTCTCAACAGGCCTCTACGTGTTGGATTCGTCCCCACGCAAGCCTTTTAAAAGTCCGGGTGTAAAAGCCCGTGTTATAAAAAAAACAAAAATAATAATAATTGTCAGATACAAGATCCATAAAAAATAAAAGTTCCAAATAGAACATAAAAAAATACAACTACTTAATAATATAAAATACATGTTAGTTTGCCTCGTTTGCTTTATGTTTCTTTCTTAATTTTGATATGATTATCTTTCCAGGACTAAGATAACTTAACAAAGTAAAAGTATTTTCATTTATTAAGAACAGAATTATCATGTTTGAGACTCCGATGTTTCATTATACATACACAATCTCAAATATATCTGTCTGGAATTAAAACAAGACCTTTACAAGGCGGTTGTAAACAAAGCCATATCGCACAGATTTACACAGAAATGCAATCCAATTAATAAATTAATTATTCACAATTACATTAATCATTTTAACAGACAAAGCTCGTGATTGAGCCGAGTCATGTCAGTCGAACGTCAAGCACAAGCACATTATGGGAAATTTCCCAGGAGTGAATGGGAATCTCATTACTTGGTCCACACGTGCGACTGACATACGAATGATTTCATACACTATCACGACGCTCGGAAGCACTTATTGCTTTTGCCAAAAATAGGACATGTGAGATTGAGTAGCTTGTTAATATTTTTTTTGTATATTTACTTCTTAGTCGAACCATAACGAAATTATGTACGCCGCTAGAGTGCTATAAGCGCACTGTCTTCTACACTCCAAACCAAATAAGCTTGAAGGCTATTATAACTTTATTATGCAGTCATAAAACACCCCCGCTGTATAGTTTACCGTTAACGCGGCAGCAAAAAAAGGTTGGTAACACAAAGTTGTTTTTACTGACGCGCCTAGTTGACAATGTATGCGTTATGTAGTTATTGAGCCGCAAACGAACTAGTAATCGCCTTCAAGCTTATTTGGGATGGAGTATAAATTCGTGCACTTTTGTTACAAATATTGAAAAATATCGGTCGACTATAGTATTTGTTCTTTCGGAAATAATGATATTACGTCACGTCTACGTATCTATCTATACTGCGAAATTAATTTCGACTTAGTATTTTTTTAACTATAATAACATGGGATTATGGTCAGTCACATAATGCCATCTGACGTTAAGTGATGATTAAGTTGTAGCTGATAGAAGCGTGTACTAGCCGGAGTAACTATAGTAACTATTAACAACGTTATAATCACTACCGAAGAGAATTTTATACTACGTTTTGATCCTCAGTACAATAATTTATTTATTGTTCTGAGGTTTTCATCAGTGGGCTGAACAAGTATAAATTATAATAAAAGCAAAAAAAGCTCTACTACGAATAAACAAAATGGATTTAAATTATTATATATATATAATAATCTGCGTAGAAATATACCATAGCCATA
This sequence comes from Furcula furcula, assembly GCA_911728495.1. Taxonomy (NCBI): domain Eukaryota; kingdom Metazoa; phylum Arthropoda; class Insecta; order Lepidoptera; family Notodontidae; genus Furcula; species Furcula furcula. The sequence goes on from OU452250.1 coordinate 11,919,812, forward strand.
GTTGCCTGCAATAAAAGGCTATTATATATATATTTGTCTATATTTCTACGCATATATATAGTATATATTAGTACTCGTCTCGTTACAACCTTTCATTTGATACTTACTCATATTGATGTTTTCAGAAGTATAAATAATACAATATGGCGACTAACGGCCGCCATATTAACTTTTTTTTAAAAATACATGGCCTATGTCACTCCCACAAGTGATACGAATCTAAAGACATATTTTAAGTAAAAATCCATCAAGACGTATAGGCTGGCCGTGCTAAAGAAATAGACATACATTATACTAACCGTACATACTTACATACATACATATGTGCATAGAGTATGTACATATGTATGTATGTAAAACTTATCCCTCTTCTTGGGGCATTCGGGAAAAAAATATTACCTATTCATGGTAGTGACACAACTCCACAGACTCCTCTCAATGTGGTGCCGCTTATTAATATGTTCTACTACAAGATAACTCTAAGACTTTCTCAGACTGGCTGCTTCATACTTATGAGTGAGCATTCCCGCGTTCTTTAGTTATCTTAAATTAAAATATAAAATCGCAGCGAGCGAGCGCTCGCAATCATCTGGTGAATCAAATTTCACACCAATTTCAATACACCACTTAAATTTTAAGAACAATAATATCAAATTTATTTTCATTATAAGTAAATATGTAGGAACTATAAAACATAAATAATTGTAAATAACTATTTTTTTTCAACTTTCCTATTTCGAATAATCGTAAATCACATCCGTAAATACATTTAAAAAAATATTTTCAAATCTTACAGAAACGTTCCTATTTCGAATAAATCTTAAATCACACCCGACAAATTTGACGTGTCTACAAGTTCAGCAAATCCAGACAAGAATACGAACATGAATATTCAACTGCAATATGCATTCGTACATTATATACCCGGTAACAAGGTTCGTCAGCAGAACGCGCGACAGTCTGGTGCGAACCATTTCTGCTAGATCGACTGCTCCCTCGCCTCGTTCACTTGGCACCGGAATATATCGCAATCGTACATCCCCCTACAGTACATTCAAAGGATTTTCGGAATCTAAAATCTTTAGGAAGATCACCTGCCTTTCGCAAATCCGAGTATAGAATGAACTTTGGAAGGTCTTAACCGATCCCACCGATGCTCGGTATCCTTAAGAGGTTGTGCCTCTTAAATCCGGATACAAGTCCAATCCGGACTAAACAAGTTCCAACTGAAATAAGCAGCCGTCGCACACTTCGATGGCTCCTACGTTAAATATCGTATGTGTAAAACCCGCACTTTACAGGAGAGCAAATTAAAGGTATTTTTCTATGCTTGTTCTTAAAATTTGAAGCTATTTGGCTGAAATTGGTACCAACCATAGAAAATGCCTTATTTTACCGAATAGTATGAAAACAAACGTTTAATAATTAGCGTAGAAAAATACCTTTAATTTGCTCTCCTGTAAAGTGCGGTTTCACACATACGATACTTAACGTAGGAGCCATCGACTTGTACCGTCGCGCCTCAGGGACACGGGAAAAGAAAGAAAAGTGGAAAGCTCGCAGTTTCCCCGTACGGCTGCATATGCAAGGGTGGACGGGCGCGGGGGCTGTGGCACAAATCTCTCTTATTCAAAATGAAGTTACGGATCCGTTCCGATATTGTGTTTTATATTTTCCTCTTGCATGTGATGAGAGTATAAACTTTTACTGGATAGTTTGAGACCTTTTTTACATCGTCTGCGACGCTTGTTCTTCAGCGAACTTGGGGAATAAAATTTTTCTTGCTCTGTCACTCGCAGCTGCCAAGTTTTAACACCGGCTAAAGATGATTTCATAGTGAAAAATGATAAACGGTATGGAAACATTCAGTATTTATAAAATAGTTTAGTGCAGTTTGCGCTCAGATTTCCCATTTTAATTATTTCAAAAAAACGCTGTCTTATAATAATAAGGTATGTAAATTAGTTCCGATAAAAAATTGTAACAATTATACTTGCAATAAAATCTTTTTTTTTTTTAAATTGAACCAACTTAAATATCACTGAAAAGTATTAAAAAAAAATATTATTTAAGTTGGTGTTAGCTTACCAGCTGTGTATATTTGTCACCAACTTCAATAATATTTAAATTATTTTATACTTTTCAGTCATATTGAAGTCGGTTAAATTTTTTTTAAAAAAGATTTTATTTTAATCTTTTTAGTGATATTTTCATATCTAAAGATTGAACCATCGAATACCGTAAAAGTAGGTTATGATCACATTATCGTCTACATAGTTCTACATAATTCATGTTTCTTCCGAAAAAAATATCCGGTCGTAATGAAATTTGCATGGAATCATCATAGTAGTTTACTCTCTCGAATAAAAAAGAATCATCGAAATCGATTCATAATTGTCAGAGCAATGTAATGGAGAACATCAGTTTTATGGTTTTTACCAGATAAATTCCTCCGCATCGTTCATGATCCTCCAGGAAGTTCTTATCCGGTTGTGATAAAATTCATACAGATTCATGACAGTGGTTTCTTCTTTCGAATAAAAAAAGAATCATTGAAATTGGTAAATATTTGCCAGAGTTATGACCATTTTTGTCCTTAAAAAGTGACATAAAGTCATCTATATAGGCATTCCTGCATCTTTCCTGCGCAGTCACCATTCTTGTTTTTAACACGCTTTTATTAGCTTGACCTGTATGTATGTATGTATGTAACTTTGTATGTATGATGGTAATGGAATCTTGCGATGCCATTTTGACCCACTTCTACACGTCCAAAATATTTGGACGTTAAAAGCGTGGGGCGCCTTTTCTGAATAACAGCTTAACATTTCTGTAAAATTTCAAGAACGCTAAGTATTTGTATTCACATGACAATCATTTGTAATCATTTACAGAGAAAAGGCGGCCCACGCCTTTACAAATAAATATAATCCATAAATTACAAGCACGGGGTAGAAAGAAAGAAAGAACGGTTTCGATAATTTATTTATTGCTTTTTAGTGCAGTAGTCCTTATAAAAGCGTGTACTTTTAGTTTTTTAAACTAGTAATTTATTTCTACTTATTACGAAGCAATAATTTTTTTATGGGACCCAATCAATGGATTGAAGAATGGATGGAAGAAAGATTTTTTCAAATCGGTTCATAATTGCCAGAGTTATGCGCGAACATACACCCACACACACCGACGCACACACACATTCACACACACAACCAAACGCACACATACACCACAAGTGTTAGATAACCTAGAATCAATTAAGATCTTGTGTTATATGTACCTACATTTTTGTTAAGTATTATTTATCAAGGTATTATTATATTTTTTTTTGTACTTATTTTCTTTGCACAATTTAGTCTCAGCCTACAATCCTGCAGTTCCTAGTAAACACTTTTAATTAAACTGTATAACTTCGTACCCCAGAATTCCAAGATACAGGCTTTTTGTCTAGTTTGGGCTTCATCAGTATCCTGTGCCGACATTGTATTATCGTAGCGCTGATAAGTTTTTGTACTTACAACTTATTTTAAACTATTAACTTATTTAACTTATTTTTAACTTATTTTTTATTGGTGGCATTTAAATAAATTATTATTAATTATTATATTATATTAATCTTGAGACGATGGTAAAATTTGAAGTTCTGCTGATATTTTAACGGGACTCTAAATTGTTTTCTCTAATCCAATAGCCAATCAAACCTGTTAAAAAAATTAGGTAGACGTTGGTATTTAATTATTGTTACTAGATTTGATTGTAATTGCCAAATTCCGATGATTCCCAAAATTTACGATGCTGATTTCTGAGATGAACTCTGTTCTAAAATGCGTCTAGATAAGTGAATATACAATTCCTTAGCAGTCAACACATATCCACTGCTGAATAAAACGCCTCCCTCTTTGAAGGGTTTGCAATAATCCTCACGCTTGGCAGGCATCTTGGGGATAGCAGTATAGGTGGCAGATAATCCAATAGAAAGACGCTGCTGGCCGTATTCTTGTTTTCCCTTAATCGCCTCTTACGGATACCCACTGGGAAAAGATGGGAGGGTGCTATTCTTAATGAATATACAAATCATCAGCAGCTGAAACGTCCACTGCTTAACAAAGGCCTCTTCCGTAGAAGGAAGGGGTTGTCATACACTCCACGCTTGGCAGGCGTCTTGGGATCGCCGTATAGGTGGTAGGTAATCCAATTAAAAAAGACGCTGTTGCCTGTCTTCTTGTTTTTCCTTAGTCGCCTCTTACGGACACCCAACGGGAGCAGATGGGCACCCAACGGGAGCAGACCACGGGGAAACAAGAACCCTATGAATATACAAATAGATAGGAAAATTGATAAACACTTGCACATCAAGATTCCTCGAGTAATACCGGAGGTTGTTTTCTTTACCGGAGGTTGTTTGTTGTTATGCAATTATGCTTAATAAGCTCAAGCGGGGCGTCGAGCTATCCATACAACCACGACGGAGTGCATTAAAGCTCTTGCGTAATTATGCAAATCCATGTCAACGCCTTTAATCAGATGCTTTAACAACGCCTTCTATCATTTTGTTTGCATAAAATGTGAATAAATCTAAAAAGTAAAAGTTTTTTTTGGGTGTGCCTATTAGTGAAAATTGGTCTCTGATGTCGTCACACGCAAAATTTTTGATAACCGTGGGTGGTAAAACGAAAGTACGTTTATATTATCTATTGTAGTCTATTATGCATGAATAAGTAACACCTGCCACGCAAATTGCATGTAGCCATTTAATAAATGTTGCAATGGTGGCATTGAAAATTTAAAACAGCCTCCATTATTATAATTATTGTCACGAACTTCTTACACACCTGTTCACCTCGTGATTAATATGCTTTTTTTATAAATCTAATAAAATAACTCCTTGATAAAATCTTCACGGCTTCCCGTAATGTATGCATTGGTAAGATTAATACAGGTGGATTACAGAATTTATAAACAACATTGAAAAGATCATTGAACCGCGATTTCGAAATGAACTAACAAGACGTACCCACGTAGTCACTAAACAAGTAAGTTACCGTAAACAGTAAACACAGCGAGAGGTTTAGACATCGAGCTCATAGTGATATTACTACTACCAGTCCGTTTACTTCGTGTTTCTAAATATCGACATTCGTGAGTTACCTGCAAGTCAAAGCGATAGGTGACTCCACTGGCGAGCTTCGAGACGGACGCACGCCTCACGCACAGCTGGTGTTAAAATCGACAGGTGCTTAAAAATAATTTTAGTTTATATTTTGCTAGTTCGGAATTTGAAATATTTTTTATTAATTTAAATATATTAAGTGCCAGTATCCACTAATGTTATTTTTAAATGGAAGTAACACTGCTTGCGTCCTACTTGTTTTTTCATAAAAAGAACGAAAGTTTGAACCTGGTTGTTTTCTTTTGTTTCAGATGTCTTCGAAAGTGAATTTGTTTGCTTAAGTGAATCGAGAACCGAAGGAGAGTAGGCCGAAGAGGACTCTACATTGAAATGTGAATTTTGTGTGCATAGTGTTAAAGTTGAACATTGTTCGTACGTTGTTATTGTTATCCCGATGAAGTTTCTCGTGTAACACGACTGTTCACGCAATCGGTTTACTGAAAATCTTTCGACATGGAGACGGAAGAATTGACGAAACTCGTGGATGGCATCTACAAGGTAAGACTATTCATTATAATTGTAAATTGTGGAAACCATTAGATGGAAAACATCTTCTATTTATTTATTCATGTAATAAAACAGAGCAGTCTGTCGGCTATTTGATAATTTGTTCACAATACAAGTATTAGTCAGGTTTTATTGTTTACAAATAAAAATGTAATTATTAGGCTATAAAATTATGACCAAATTGCGGTAACCTCATATAAGTAACTTAATTAATATTTTTTTTAGATATTTCACTTTTTATTAAATTGTTTTTTTTTTTAATATTGATATATAATGTTTGGTATAAAAATATTTTTGGTATTAATCATGAGGATTTCTACATCAACATTCCTCAAAGTATTGCTTAGCTAAAATAGAATAGAACGTTAAAGATTATTTTATCAATTTATCATTTTTATAAAAAGCTTTTCATTAAATTCTATTCACAACTCGTAGCGTTCATTAATTTACAATTTAGTATTAGCGCGCTTCACGGCCACCGTTTGTAATTCATGACCATCGTTAGATAAAAAATTAAAAGTAGAAATAAATACCACTCCTAATTAAATTCATTGACTAAGGTACCGGGCTCACCGGTCTCAAATGTCAAGGTCAAATAATCACGTAAACTCGAATTACCCATAGCAGCGTTCCACAACCATCTCGATTTCTCTGCGTTTTATTGAAGAAATATGTAGATTACCGAATTCCATACATAGATTATGTCTACTTTCATTCCGTCGCTTTGTTAAGCTGCGTCGTTTATGATGTTTGGACAAAAGTTATAGAAAGTATTGTCACAGGATTTCTATAAAAAAATATACTTGTCGTATAACTATATTCAGAAAATATTATTAACATAATGAAGTAATTGATTATCTTTATTTGTTGTACACCATACAAAATACGTAGAATATGTGTGTATACAGGGTGTAAAAAAACTCGTGTCCGATCCGTGAGGGTCTTATTCAGTGTATCAATACAAACACATGTATATAACTCATTTGTTGAATATCTCATTTTTTTTCCTACTTTGTTCCACAAAAACGAATTTGATCTTGTATATTTGGTACAAATTATAAAAAAAAATGGGATAATTAACAAATGAGTTATATACATGTGTTTGTATTGATACACTGAATAATACCCTCGCGGATCGGACACGTGTTTTTTTACATTCTGTATTATATAAATATGTAATGTAAGTATAAGTACATATTTAGAAAAAAATTATCCAATATACATTTTAGACGAAACTCTCCGAATGGTTGTAAAAAGTATGTAAGTTTATATAAAATCAATTACGTAGTATACTTTTAAAAGAGTAAGCGATTCAACAGAAAAATAGCTTTTTTTAAATATAGGGTAGGGCAAGAGAAATAGCTGATGCATTAGATATATTGATGATTGAACGACGTCTCTAGTACGTTAGCACATAAATCACTACAATATTTTTTTAAATCTGTGTATAATATAAATAATATTACATACTCGTATACATTCACATGCAATATAATTATAACTTCTATACACACACACACATGCACACACACTATTTGAAATACTACACATACTACACACTTACACAAGTACAACAAAACTACAACTGTGTAGTAAGTAACCTCAATTTAGAAAAAAAACACGAGTGTTGTTTATGACATAATAACACTGCTAAATAGAAGATGATAAGCTAGTGATTCAACATTTACGTTATTTTATGATCGTAATAATGTTTTGACATGTCTCCTCATCCAAATAACCTTATGACATCATTGGTAATTATGCATATACCTACGTAATAATAATACCAGCCTTTGTTTATGTCCCACCGTTGAGCACGGGCCACGGACCACGCTGGCCATGTGCGGGTTGGTATACCTACGTAATATTATCCTATTATTATTAAAAAAAGATCATTTATTGCCTTACAAATTAAACATAAAAAATAAACGTAAAAGGAAAGAGAGGGTGGGCACCATCTATCAGACAAATATAAGTAAAATAAATAAAAAAAAATAATAATAATAAAAGAAACGAAAAGAAAAAAGAAGCGAGTATACATATAAATAAAATATTTTATAAATAATAAAATATTTTAGTATAGGTATATATTTTAAGTGCTGATCCTCAACAGGGTCTTTAGGGCTCTGTCCTAGGCTTTTCTCGTAGACTCTCTGCAGCCACCTCGTGAACAGCTCTCTCTCTACATTATTATATGTAGGTATTATTATACTTACTACTTTTTCTAAAATATACCGTTTCTTTAACATGAAAAATATTTCAAATAATTTCTATACATGTCTAGTTTTATGATGATAGAAAGATCATCGATTAATATTCATAGTAGGTATAGGTAGTATATTCAGAAGCACATAATTAAAAGGACGTTTTTAGTTTTCATATTGATTGATTAATTAGTCGTTTTCTCTCGTTAAGGCTGTAGTTTCACTAATAAACCAGTAAAATTAGGAATTCGTGAAAATTTTGTGGAACATAACTAAGTAGGTATCACATAATTTGCAATTTTTGAATAGGCTGGCTATTATTAAGTTGATAAATGCATATCAATGAAACGCATAAATATTGGTGATTGATTGGAACTCATCAACTTTTATTTGACTGTCGAAAGAAAGTTTTTGTGTCCAATTTTGTATAGAAATCAATAACTATTAAAAAGTTTTATAGTGTGACAGTGTGTATTATTATCATACTTTTACATGAAATACTGTAGACTTGGATTCGAATTAAAATAATCGTCATTGCACTATCGAGTGGTTAGCTTTCCCTTTTGATTAACCAACGCGAACACTTCACTGGCTTACAATAGCTACAATATATGTATAATTTGCACATATTTCAGTAGGTACATGTTATTTTATGAACTTATTAATAAAATATACACAAAAAATTAATAATAATTTGTATTGTCATTTTTGTCCCAGCACTAAGCATCCCAAGAAAGAAAGAACAAATTAGAAAATATACATTAATTATTATTTTTGTAATTTCACCACACCAGTTTTACTATCCATGATAATTTTAACTTCATAGAGAATAGGCGATAGTATTAAATATTTCAATATAGATATTGATCCATCGAGCTACAGTAGTCTATACTATTAAAAATAACTATAATAAAACTATTCAACCAGTAACAACATTCCCTTTTTAATAGTTCTAAACAGTTCATACAACTAAAACGTTAAAATGTTGGTGTTATACAACATTATTTTGCTATCCATATTCGGGTCAGCGTAAACGAGAGATATCGCGTTATATAACACGAAATTAATAACGTTCCGTTTGTAAATCACTTTAAAATATTATTATTGTAGCTATTATGTGGAAAACCGTTTAGCTACTCTTGATATATGGCCGTTGAAGGCATATTTTGAGATATTTCTATTTCATATTTTTTGAATTTATTAAATCAGTGGTTGAGACATAATTTACATAAAACTATTTAATTAAATTACTTTTGTGCCCGAGTCTGACTGACAAGAATAAAAAATAAATACTTAGACGGAAACATTCAGTAAGAATGTACTACACATTGTAGTATGACATGACATAACTGGACTAAATTAAACTATAAAAAAAATGATAGAGATAAATTAAATAAAGAAAAAGAGTACGTCTGAAATAGAATATTATGCAGAAATTTACAATATAAAAGCGTGTTAATAAAAATACTGATTGAGATGTCTCCGTCGTGATTGCTATAAAATTTCGAACTCATAATTTTTTGTTATCTAAATGAAAAGGCGAAAGAGGAAACAGGGTGTTTTGCACCGCCAGCAAAATTTACATTTGGAGTAATGAGACAAAGCGTTTTAGTTTGAAAAAAAAAAACAGAAAAGTGTGAGTTGGAAGTTATTTTTCCTCAAACCCGTGCTTGACCGTGATCCACGCAACGAGCTATAGAGAGAGCTATATACTCGGAGTTTCTTTGTGCGACTTAATTCAAAATGAGGAAATTCTCCGAAGATGCAAATCACTTTTGTTCAGCAGTGGACGTCTTCCAGTTTAGGTACTTTCACAATTAAGTATGTGCTGTTGACTGCTTTTTTCCACAATTAATTTTTCACATGTAATTCTTACCTCGTTTGCTGCCGCGAAGTCTAAACATTATCTAGACCTAACTCTCATAATTTGAGTATATACATACATGTTCTCTCTGATCTCTCGTTCTTCTGATCTTACTGAGATATTGTCGCGTTTCTCTGGTAGCTTTATCAGAAGCATAATGCGGTTCATACTAAACCACCGCTCGTCCCTCGTCGCTAGCCAAAATGTTGCGAAATACGACAATAATGTGAAGGTCGAAGTTCAGTGGTCGGATATAGCCGCGTTTCCCACTTACAATGAGATTGCCTCGCGACGTTAAACCGCGTCGATGTAAATTTTCTTCGTTATATTGCGCTACTCGTTCGTGCGTATCATATAATTTCTCTCAGTCAACTAATGTCCAACTCGTGGGGTATACTGGTACGAATAGCACCCTGTCTCATTCGGTCGTCGAAGGGACCAGAAGACGGGCAGCAGCGTCCTTTGTGTAATATCTGTCTCTGCGTATACTACGATCCCTACGATGCCTGCTAAACCGGATTATGGCAAACGAAGTACTCATCATCATCAGCAGCTGATATACATCCACTGCTGAACAAAGGCCTCCCCCTTAGAAGGGAGGGGTTGCCATAATCCCCACGCATGGCAGGCGACTTGGGGTACGCAGTATAGATGGTAGGTTAATCCAATAGAAACACGCTGCTGCCCGTCTTCTGGTTTTCCCTTAGTCGCCTCTTACGGACACACAACGGGAGGAGATGGGTGCGTGCTATTCTTACCCGGACACCCCACGGGGAACGAAGAACTATTCCAGTCAAATCATTTGTGAGTTTCCACATATATGTAGATAGACATAATCGTCTTTATAACACCCCTTCTTTTGTGTGGCGGGAATTAAAAACCGCTTCCAGGAACTATACAACGATAGCCTTTATAATAGCTTTATCTACTTTTCGTTTATTTTATGAATGATATATCTATTATCTGTTTTTTTTTCTTGTATTTTTGTGTTTTTTAATAATGGTGGAACAATAAAGTATTATCTATCTATAATTAATAACCTATATTTCTCCTTATACTACTTATTTGTGCGTGATGTGATAATTCGTTTAGTAGTCGGAAGCTGACGATGTTATACAACACTGTAGAGTATCATCTTCTACATTTTATATACAAGGTCTTATGTAAGGATGTTACGACAGAATGTTTGTCTTAGAAATCAATGAGTAGGTGTTAATGTAGGTCGGCGAAACTGTTTGAATTGCTCCAGCGTGACAAATATTTTAACTGCAATTATCATACGACGGATTACTGACAGTATTAATAACTAATACTTTAATAATATCAGTATTGATCCTATTAAAATGAATTTATATTTTTTAATTTACCATTGATCGAAAAAAAAATTTAATTTTTTACCATTGATATTTTTTTTTTATATTTTAGAAGCGATAGCTCATTAGAGCTTTTTTATCAATGTTTTAACCTTTTTATACCTTGCCACGTGTGGTCTAATGAAAACTACATCCGTGAGCACTGACGTAGGTTAATAGCTCATGAACCAAAAATGTTATCAACTGTTACAAACACTCCTTTACGTAAATCTAAAGCTGCACACTAACATGCATTTTCAATGACCTTTTCAAGTAAGTATATGTATAAATTATTTGTGTATATCTGATATTTAGTATACTATAACTTTCTCCAAGATTTGATTACAATTCATTCCTTAATAGAAAATATTAATATTCTTGAGTGAGTAGGCTTTATATCCATGTAAAAAAGAAAAAGAACTTAAAAAATCCGGACTAAGCCAAGTCTGTAAAAGTACTGGAATTCCAAAATTTATTCAGCTTTATTATTTTAGTTCAATGCCTGTAGAATCGAAGAGCTTTCAATATATGCTGCAGCGTCATAGTTCCCCGGGGCAAATCCTAGTGCCGTGTATTTGAATAAGAATGGGCAGGAATACTGTCCGGTGTAGACAGACCGACGGAGTCCACTCTAGCTGACCGCAGGTACTTCACATACTCCTTAAATATTGTAGTAGTTGCGTTGTTTAATATTATTATAAGTTGTTTTATGAACAGCGACCACTTTTTATAGCATGGTGGTCAACCGGTTTACTTAGTAATTTGGATTTAATAATTGGAACAATCGAATGTAATATTTAATTTGATATAGCGATTCACGGATTATAATAGAGCATTATTATTATAATTCGTGACACTAAAGTCAGAAGTCAAGTAGTCATTAATATTAACGAAAGTCTCGAAAGTGAAAACTGACCACTTAACAATTTATAAATGATCAATTAATAAATTCAGTGAAACCAAATTTTCATAAATAGTAAAAGTCATTCTTGTAATATTAGGCTACGTATTTATGAAACCGAAATAACCACAAATAGTACCTACTTATTCATAGAAATAAAAAATGTTATAAAAAATCCGTTCCGGTTGTTATTAAGCGTTGAGATTTCTAAGAACAAATCGCTACATTACTTGTCAAGGACACGGCTCACGTCCGATATTCTTCGCTATTTTATCATCCTCGAGAAAAATTATCGGATTGGCGATAGGCGAAAACTTGGGCGTTCAACCTTTTGATTTAACCCTTTGAGTGATATTTCTGGAGTTGCCTTCGTGTGGGATAAGTTAGATTGAGTAACGGGGGTGCCCTCGGAAAGAGGCCGATTTGTTAGGCGGCGATCACCCCCGACCCTGCCGATGACCGAGTACTTAAGTAACTTACTTCTCATGACATATGTTATACTTATGACGTAATCCTTATTTTAATGCTCCTAATCTGATGTACTTATGATTCCTGATTTATCTGGTAATAGGGATTATCGGCTTTGAAACGGATTGAGCTGCAACATTTCCTTCTTTATCCATATAACACACCACAATCTCCATCTTTATGTAAAATATAAAGATCAACTTTATGGACGAAGTAAATTTTGTCTCAGACGGCTCGGCCAGATGTTGAATAATATTTATAGTAATGTTAAACAAGTTATTACGATTTATTCCGCGTTTGCCTCACAAAATTTTGTCTCATAAAAATTCCTAGCCACATTTTATTTCTTACCTATGACAGAATACCTAGAAGTATTTGTATCTGTTGTCTTACTATAGTACAATCCCGTTGAGGATCAAATGACCGTGTGTGAATTGTCCCGAGTATATTACATTGATTTAAATGCAATATCAGCCATTACCTTATACATTGATGTACTATGCAAACAGTCTACCCAAAATACTTATAAGCAAGTACATTCGAAAATATTCGCATGCAACTCGCTGCTAAATAGACACCGATGTATCAAGATGAATACAAAGAAGACAGGGTTTAATAAAAAAACTTTGATTAAAGATTACATTATATAGGAGTTCACGCGCTTCTGAACGATTAGATCGTTCCAACGCGCCGTGACTTCCCTTCTAAGACTCGTGTATAAAACATGAAACACCACAGTCAAACGTGACATTCGTTAATTACTGATACTTTAAAATGCTTATAGATTGCTATACATAGAGGAAATGTGAACTAAATTATATTTTAATAGTGTTTCGCGCTTGTAAAAGGATTATCCTTGAAGTGATTATTATTTTTAGAGCGGTCTACCGTCTGTAATACAGGGAGATAGAAACTATCTCGGGGTTTGCTTGATTCGAAATATAAATAATTGGCAGCAAGGAGATTAAATATAGGGTGTAGCGTGGCATCACTTTTTACATTAAATTCTTTAGTAAATATATGAAAATAAACTGATCTCATTCATTGATCTGTCGTCGGGTCACCCCCTTCCGTTCAATATGGTTGCTGCTTGGGGGACTGGTTCCTTTGACCTTTTAGCTTGTTGTATTTTCGTCGTATTTTTTTTATTTGATCTTTTGAAAGGCAGAATACACTGTCGCTGATGCTGATCTAATTGTAACAAAAGAGTTAAAAAATATGGATAAATGACATGCCTGCTGTGTTTCTTGCCGGATCTTCTCAGTTGAGGCCGCGTTGTTATCCGGTAGTAGCTTTAAAAAAATTGACCGTTCAGAAGAGCGCTAAGCCTATTTGAAATTAATGATTTTGAATTTGTAACACGTTTCTACTGACTAATTACACGTATAATAAAGTTTTGATGAAAATTTTACTACAGCCCAAAAGATACCCGGTCAAGTGGGATTTTTAGCCACTAAAACCTTGCCTGTGACCTTTCTCGACCCTGTGTAAAGACTGGTCTCCCGGTCAGCTCCTCGCCAATGTCTTACCAGCGCCAGACGCACGTTAGAGCACCGGGTAGTAGAAACGCACGCCCCCCGGCGGCTGATCTAGTCCTAAGTATACCCTATTTTTATTTACATGATCAAAATCGTAGCAACAAATGTTTGAACACGCGGCTGGTCTAGTCTTAAGTATACACTATTTTTATTTACAAGATCAAAATCGTAGCAACAAATGTTTGAACACGCGGCTGGTCTAGTCTTAAGTATACACTATTTTTATTTACAAGATCAAAATCGTAGCAACAAATGTTTGAACACGCGGCTGGTCTAGTCTTAAGTATACACTATTTTTATTTACAAGATCAAAATCGTAGCAACAAATGTTTGAACACGCGGCTGGTCTAGTCTTAAGTATACACTATTTTTATTTACAAGATCAAAATCGTAGCAACAAATGTTTGAACACGCGGCTGGTCTAGTCTTAAGTATACACTATTTTTATTTACAAGATCAAAATCGTAGCAACAAATGTTTGAACACGCGGCTGGTCTAGTCTTAAGTATACACTATTTTTATTTACAAGATCAAAATCGTAGCAACAAATGTTTGAACACGCGGCTGGTCTAGTCTTAAGTATACATTATTTTTATTTACAAGATCAAAATCGTAGCAACAAATGTTTGAACACGCGGCTGGTCTAGTCTTAAGTATACACTATTTTCATTTACAAGATCAAAATCGTAGCAACAAATGTTTGAACATGCGGCTGGTCTAGTCTTAAGTATACATTATTTTTATTTACAAGATCAAAATTGTACCAACAAATGTATGAACACGTGAGCACAGGAGATGTATGATGGCTGATCGGTGGCCAGTCCAAGATCAGGAAGAGTTGAATATCACATTGAATTTATTGCTACGATTTTGATCTCGTAAAGAAAAACAGAGTATAGTAAATGTTTTTGATTGACAGAAATATTTGGACAAAACGGAACCAAAATATTACGTTGATATCTACGAGTTACGTAAAATATAGTTTCTCTAAAGTAAGTTTCAGTTGGTTGGGGTTTCGTTTTTCAATTACGAGCACTCTCGAGGGTCGCTCGTCGTAATGGTTCCCTAGTTTCATGATTAAGCTTATTAATTTGTGATGGTTTTAGTGATACTAGTAGTTGTAGTCATATTTTTGAAACCCGATGAAAAAATTATAAGTTTGATCACCTATGTATGTTTTTGTCTATCTGTTCGTGGTATTGTGGCTGTTGAATGAATATTCAGATTTGTAATACTTTTTTTTTACCGGTCGGGTCATTTTTTGATTTACCGCTTGAGCCAATACCATAGCAAAGAGTTTGACTTTGAAATCGATTATTTGGATTTCGTTTTTTTACGCTGTCTGACTTTTTCTTTCAACATAACTATATTTCCAGTTTACATTAGTTTCGTTTTTGTTGCTTATGAATAAATAAGACATCAAGCTATCTCATAAACTTGTTTTACATAATATCCATGTGTACTCAAGTGCCGTCGTAAACATGTTCGTATATCTTTAGAGATACTTTGGTAATAAGTTCATTTATAAAACACTAAAATATAAAGCCATGAGCAAATCGTAAAATATAAATATCAGCTAGACTATGTTAGGCAGAGCAAACGTAAATAAAATTTGTCTTTCGGGTCGCATATGTATTAAATTTACGCGTATTCGTCCAAATACAATTTTGGGGAGGAAATTACCTCCCAGTAGAACCCGTACAAAATGGGAGATGTGATATTAAATCTGGATGACTGTTATTAGGAGTGCTGAGTGCCGCTCGGTGTCTGTCGCATAAAGAATTCGAAATAAAATGAGGTGAGATAAAACTTAATATTGTTAACCGCGGCCAAATTGAGTCCCGCATGCAAAACTTGAACGGTTTCATTAACTAAAGCGGTCTAGTCTATATTATTAGAAATACGAACTTATGATTTGCGGATATACTCTTGAATATCCTTTTAAATGCTAGAAATGAATTAAAGTATTTCGCGCCTACTAACTAACTATAAAATAAACTTTAGTAAAAACTACAACTTAGTCATTTATAACTGCAACCATACTGCAATACATAAACATTTTCTTATTTTTGTGCCGATATAAACTTAACGTCAAAATATTGGTCAACGTCTTCTATGGTTTAGTGTGCATGGTGAACAGGTGTGTATACACTATTCGAAGAAAGACTTTACTCCATTTTTACATAATTTTTAATACATACTCAAGAAAACATTCGAAAATTGCCACAACTTGAATTAGAGTCTAACTTGAATAATAATATAAGTACCTTATTACACTGATGTTTGATGGTAGGTTCCGTTAGGTTCAGCTTATTCTTCGGAGTCGCTGGACGTTCGGGGTGTGGGCCCTTTGAACGTCCATTGAGTACGGCGGCTACTCCGAGGAGGACGGTGGCGGGGTTGCGACCCCCGTCCCCGTGAGCACCGTGACTGGTTACCGGAGGGCTACAATGCGCCCCTCGGTGGCGGGCTCAAAGGCAAGACACTGAGACTAGCACTCTGCACTCCTGGTGCAGATCCCACCGGAGAGCCCTGGGATCCCCCCTCTCATGTGCCGATGCGACAGCCGCGGGTTAGTGGGTAAGAATCCCACATACCCCGGTCAAGCCCCACAGCTCCCGGGGATCTTTGGAATATTACCCCCGGGTCAAAAAAAAAAAGTTCAAAAGTTTATTCATAGTCTTTATTCGTATAATTTAAGTAAACGTGATTATTTCGTGGTATTACGAGCAGAGGACTAAAAGACCAGATGGTGTCTGGGTTCGATACGATCCTCTGGAAGATTAAACAAGTATGGACGACTAACATCAACACCCCAGCAAAATACAATGAACATTTATTTTATAAAAGCCTACTCAGCCGCATAGCCTTTCCCTTTTGTTGTGTAAAAATAAATAAGCATTATATCTGTTTCGCCATCCCTATTGGTAGGTACATGGTGAAAGCGCACCATAATGGTTTTATAGGATTTCGCATGCAAAAAGGTTAATACATTGCAAATGTTTTCTCAAAATATAAAAAAAAGGGATTATTTTTACCCGTGGGGTGTCCGGGTAAGGATAGCACCCTCCCATCTCCTCCATTTGGGTTTCCGTAAGAGGCGACTAAGGGAAAACAAGAAGACGGGCAGCAGCGTCTTTCAACAAGATTACCTACCTATACTGCGATCCCCAAGCCGCCTGCCAACCATGGGGATTATAGCAACCCCTCCCTTCTAAGCTGACGATGCTGATGATTGCCTTCAGCTTGTTAGAGTTTATAAAATATTCTTTCATTGTCTGTTTTTTTTTTTCGTTATTTCGATGTCCAATATATAATAATAATGTTCTCCTGGCCGAAACGACCACAGCGGCCAATCTTTCACAAGATCAGCCATGTACGCAGGAGATATTATAGTGCACAAGCGCTTGCGTAGACACAAGTGCACTCTCTCTTCCTTTATATAATACCTCTCATAATCCGATGGGACGGAAGACCGACACGACCGGGGAGAGGTTAGGCGCAGGACCGACTTTTTACCTACCCATCCGACGCATGGATCATCTTACTTTACAGACAATCAGGTGATCGGCCTGTATTGTCCTAGCCAGTAAGGAACAATTACTATTTGTTGCCACCCGCAGGATTCGAACCCGCGACCTCCGGTTTACAAAGCAAGCGGTTTCCCACTGCGCCTTTGAGGATAGATCTATACAGAATACAGATTTGTACTTTATTTTATCAGTACAGTGGAGAGCCTACTGCTTCGGCTTGCACTCGTAAACAGTTACTGTTAAAACTGTTAAAAATTACACCAAAATTATAAATTCTAAATTAAAGCAATTTGTTTACGAGTATTCCAAAATGTTCATCGTTCTTTGGGCTGGGAGTTTGATCTACATAATAAGCTTATTGGCGTAATCTTGCGGTTATCCCTTTTAGGAATAATAAATAGTAGAGTAGAGACTAGATATAAAATAACTTGCATGCGGCTTCCTAGATTAACATTGTTGCATAAAGGATTTTTACTAATTGTATTAAAGTTCTTACATAATGCAGCTAACGCTACGTACCTATACAGGGCAATGAATAAAGGATATCTTTTTTTTTACAAAAGTGTTAGATGCATATTTGTTTGGGCATCATTTTATCATCTAATAGCAGGTTCACGCAAATCAATTCCAGTTGTTTTTTTATCAACAAACTTTCATAACTGAATTCAAATGGTGGTCATTTAAGACCGTTTTGTGAATATTGACTCAACATTGAAAAAATACGTGCTGGTCAACATTTGAACCGTTGCCGATGTATGTAAAATAACAGAAATTTAAGTTGACCTTAAAGTGAGAATGAGGGAATTAGAAAAGTCAAATGATCAAATAAAATGAACAAAAGTTGAATCCAAACTTTTGGTAAATTAATTTTTGTTTCTTCAATTTGTCAAAAAAATATACCATTCACATGGTTAGTGATTTAGCATTGAGTTTACGCTAACAAAACTTAAACGGTTTCATTAACTCGAGCGAGCGGTATAATCTATTATAATAGAAAAACCAACTTTGTAGGCTAGCGGATAGCTATTTTATCACTATTCACTATACACTACGATATCCTTTAGTAATTCCAGGAATGCATTAAAGTATTTCTATATAACCTACTAATATTACTATTTATAACTGCAGCATGTAGATTAATCTTTCAATCAACTAAAATCGAACCGTGTGGACCCGCTATGATAGGCATGTGTTTGTACATATATTCACATTTACATACATAGATATATAAAGTATATATTGGAAAACAAATAGTAAAGGAAAAGTAAAGGAGCAGAAGGGATACGGATATGTTATTATGTCTGTGCGTATTGGGGGAGACGCGGCGTGAGTGACAAAGCTCGCAAATGCGACGCCCAACTAATAAGGGCAACTCACCCGTTTTCATATATGCACGAATTACATTAACGCTTATTGCTTTGTTACAGAAAACGTGGTCGTATACAGACTTGCGAGTCAAACGCTTTCATAAAACTAAAATATTGAATAGAATAATCTTTATTTGCACACCAGAGTAAAACAAATAGGAAACTTAGAAAATAACTTAAATTAGGTACAAATGGCGGTCTTATCGCTAATAGCGATTACTTCCAGACAGCCAAAACACACAGATTGAAAGTAGTGACTGAACTGTTGGGTAGCTGGTGGTGTACATACTTTGGTATATACCTTTAATTGTACATCTTATACACATTATATATATAAGTAACCGTAGTAATATAAAAAAATATCCAATAGTAATTAATATAAACTCGATTTAAAAAAAATGTATATAAAAATTCTGTAGTGTATTGATGGTTTCAATTTGTTTTGGTTCCTAAATAGCTTTGCATTTTTTTATATTGTCACTGTTGCCTAATAATAATACTCATTTATTTCGAATAACAGGATCCTTAAAGGATCCATAAAATACCTGACAAATATGCCTAAGAAACGCAGACCATGAGATGGCTATTTATATAAATACGACACAGATTGCCAGTTCTGGTTAGAGCTAACAAAACAACAACTGCATTTTAATCTGTCGCGTTATCTTATTGTTTATGTTACCTGCTCCAGTGGCGTCCTCTTTTGAAAGGATATTAAAATTAACATTTAATTCATTTTAAAGTTCAGCTTTAAAAACAAGTTATGAATGATACTTGTATTTAATTTAATAATAAGCTGTAACTGGTTACGTCCGAACTTTATTATTCTTAATTACACTTGTGTGAAAAAAAACAGCAAGCATTTAAACCTTGACGCGCTTGGCAATAAGTAGTCCAAATATACTCAAATTCGCAACTCAGTTTTTTGCAATTATAACCAGTAGCTAATTGTATATATTTTACAACAGAGATTTGTGCTTTGGTGATGGATTCAGTTATATTTATGCGGCAGTCTAAGCTGAGTCTATGCCTCCCTAAGGTGCCCTTGAGCTAATCGCAACCTTTGCCCTTCTAGCTAAGTGTTTAAATAGCTGGCAGCTCTACCTGGTAAGGTTGCAATGACCATCTATTGCGTAGGTACATCAACATGATAATCGACTGTGTAGGCATTGCTGTAGTCCGGTGTAATAATCTCTGAAGCTGGTAAAAATATCGGATTCAATAGACTTTATAACTAATGTTTCGAGTGACGAGCAGTCCAATTCAGGTATCTATAGGAAGGCGTGATGAGGCGTGTTGCGTATTAAAGTAGGGCCAATTTAATAGATCACATTTGACACTTCTTAAAAAATTAACAACGTGACCTTGTAACATAAAAATATTATTATTTTCTTCGAAGTTAGAACTGCACACTTGGTTAACCTTTTTCAAATACAATTTAATATTTATTGTAATAACGACAAAACAGAATAAGAAAGCTGACAGATGTCAAATGTAATCTATTAAATTGGCCCTACTGTAGGGACCAGGAGAACACCTTGCTCAGCTCTTGCGTGACCTTAGTTCAATGAAAAAAACACCTATGACGTAAGGACCTTTTCACGGACCACTTGTCGTTTTCCTTATGTTTTTATTAGGCTTACGTGCTATGCTACTGACGATGACATGGAATCGCTGTCAAGCATTAACTTATATGAAATTAAAAAAAAACCTTCAAAAAGGCATGTAAGTATCATAATCTTCGGCACGATCAGATAAATGTATGGCTTTGTTCATAAGTGTACCGTGACGAGATAAATATGAGGTATTATTAGCCATGTAACAGATGATAATGGTATAGATAATAATTGTTAGTTCTCTCCGTGAAGCCGCTATACATTAACCGAAGGTTGCAGGTTCGAATTCAACGGAAAAAATATTAGAAGGTGTTTTTATTAGGGCAATACAGGATGTACACTTGCGATTGATATCTTCCTGGTCGTGCGTATCGGCCTTCTGCTCATGACACAAGTACAAAAAAGATAGTGTACCTGTGTTTACACAAACATTTGTGCGGAATATCTGACACTGCGGTGGTACCTACCTGGACGGTTCTACGCACAATGAGCCTACGATCTAGTCTTACCTAGACGGTTCCTTGCACAAGGAACCTTCCACCTTAAGGTTTTTATTTTAATCATCTCAATGTTTGAGATCGCGCGTTTCGCCCGCGGCGTGTCAACCGTCACACTATACGTTGCTAACTCCGCATGTCTGTCTTATGTCTGTATAATTATATTACCAGACTTTCCCTCTTGACGTCTTGATAGCGCTGATTGTCGTTTACGTAATTGCCTATATTCTATACTAGCAAGCTTCTCCCTAGATTCGAATCATCGGATATAAGTTACTTTGTACCTACTTACTACATTGACGCTAAGGTTATGAAAGCTATTGTATCATTCAGATTGAAATATAATAATATTATGAATATTATAATAATAATAATACCAGCCCTTGTTTATGTCCCACTGCTGGGCACGGGCCTCCCCTCAAGATGAGGGGGCTTAGGCCATAGTCCACCACGCTGGCCAAGTGCGGGTTGGCGGACTTTTATGAATATTAAAATATGTAAATTTATACACATATACACCAATACATAACTATACATACCTAAACTATTTCAAAGTTTGGATAGACTAATTCACGCTTGAAGGAACTTGGGTTTTGAAAAAATATGCCTCTAAACTTTAAAGTACCATCTTAGAAACATAGTTTTAAACTAAACTTGCATAATAGAGCTAATTAAATACCACGATAGACTTCGTGTGGTTTGAAAACGTGGCAAGCACCGGCGACCTTCTTGTGTAACAGTTAGCCTCCAAGCATTGTATTTACTTTCTAAGTGAAATAGCAAGTCGAGTATTGGCGTGAAATCGGAATTATACAAAATTGCTATAGCTCTGAACGCCCGCCTCGTGGTGCAAAATTTATTCCGTTGGTGTCGGCGCTGCCCGCGGCCGGATCGCGCCGTTCGCCTCGCTGCCCCCGTGACAAATGCCCGAATGTCACCGACCGACTTCCATACCACTTTTCACGGCCCAAGAAAAAGTTAAACACATACGATACGCCGAGGGGAACCGAAAGCGGGCTTATTCACAGTAGTTTTTCTAGGTTGATAGGTAGGTTATGGAGCTCCAACAACAAATTCAAATTCAAAATATATTCTTTAAGCATAGGCTTAACGATTGTCAACTTTTTTACCACTACCACCGGATCACGACGCGGCCTCTACTGAGAAGATCCGCAAAGAAACTCGGTGTCGAAGATATTTTGCGGGCAAGCAGGAATGTATAAAAATGTTTGTATTCCGGAGCATAAGGAATGTCCTATAATTGCTGCTGAAATTACCGGGCTTTAAGGACTTAATAGTGTATCTAGTTACGAGCGAAAATGCAGTGCAGCTGTCTATGGTCAGGTGTGTCGCTTACCATCATTAAGTTATTTTTTTAAATATCGAAAACACCGGCTCCATCTCGAATCGTAATTATATTATCCGCTCATTCTTACCGCTTCGCCTGAGATGAAAATCTATGACAAAACTTTTATGTACCTATAGGTAAAAATATTTATATTCAATTGTTAGCTGTATTGACTAGTGAGCCAGTATTTTGTCTCATATATTTTATTAAGTAAGATTTATGTATTAAGTTCCTGCTTGATATAGTAAGTTTCTGTTTATCAATTACCAGCGCGCCTTAAATACGTAAATAGCAAGTTTAACATACATAAATCATCCGATAGATATTCTGAAAACCGCATCAATGTAAAAATGTGGCGGATTAAGGGGCCTCCCCCCATTGTTCAGCCGTGGACGTCTTTCGGCTGATAATGATGATGATGATCAATGTAAAAAGTCCACCATTGTGGACTTACGAGTATAAGGACTTTTTTGTGGATTTGTTATAAAGCAACATTGTTAAATATCAGAAAAGATTTATTGCATAGAAACACATTACAAAATATCGTAATCTAGGTTAACAATGTCGCTAGTCATATTAATGCACTAAGAATGAATCCCTGCCTCCCAAACTAGGAGAACCTGTATCTTGGGAAGCAAGATTGGGTGCATAACTTAGAAATAAAAACAACGAGTAATCAATAAGTATTGATATAAACATTAATAAACATTAAAATACAACATTATGTGAATCATTACCTGCTTCAAGATTTCATATGACCCAAATATGCTAGCTGGCTAATCTTTATGTGTACAGTCGTAACGTATTTTTAATACGTAAATTAACACAGATAATCAATCATCTAAATAATTCCTTATTGCGCTGTTCTATATTTTTTTTCAATTCGTTGTTTGTTTTTTTTTGCTCATACTTTTATTCTCGGTTGCGGAACTACACACATCAAAAGTGTCTAGGGATCAAGCATTTTTAAGCGGATTTCTTGAGATTGAGATGTGGCTTTGTAATAAATTTATGATTTTATAAATTTATATGGATCCTTTTTGGTGCATTTCATAATTTGAATCAGGAACTGTGAATCAAATTCGAGTAAAAGATGAAAATCAGCTGTCAATATTTTCCCTATAAAAACATACAACGCATTGAAGACATTATTAGTGCTACTGTTTCCCTACTACTGATTAAAACCAACGTTATTATGGAGCGGCGACGTCATTTAAGCAGGGAAGAAATGCTCAGAGCCGTGGGAATGATAGAAGCTGGTTCCCGGCAACGTACTGTGGCTTTAGCTCTGAATACAAGTCAGAGTGTTATCAGTCGACTTTGGACACGTTACCGAAGCACTGGTACCGTGGCTGAGCGCCATGGAGGACGGTATCGCTGCACCACACGGAGACAAGACCGATATATTCAAATCTTAACTCGAAGAGCTCCAACAATAACTGCCATGATGTTAGCCGTGAGGCTTCATCACTCTTCAGGGAACTTAATTAGCGACCAAACAGTCAGAAACCGCTTGCATGAAGTGAACCTTCATTCCCGAAGACCGCTACGGGTACCACCTATAGCAATGCACAATCGTAGGATTCGATATCAATGGGCTCTTGAACACAGAAATTGGGCAGAAGAACAATGGCGTTTCGTGTGCTTTTCTGATGAGTCTCGTTTTGGTATGAGACCGGATACAAGACGTATACGACACTGGAGAACCCCTGGACGCCAACAGCGATTAAAATCCTGCCAGGAAGTCCATCCTTATAGTGGTGGAACCATCATGGTATGGGCGGGTATTTGGATCGGCGGAAGAACTGAGTTGATTTGGATCAGAGGCAACCTCAACGCTCAAATTTATGCTGAGACGATTGTATCAGACGTCATCGTTCCTCTACAAGTGCAAATCGGTCCCTTATTTCAGTTAATGCATGATAATGCACGACCGCACACCGCAAGAGTTGTAAGACAGACTCTCGCCGCAGCTAACATCAATGTCCTGCCCTGGCCTGCTCAGTCACCAGACTTGAACCCGATTGAGCATGCATGGGATATGCTACAGAGAAGAGCTCTGCCGAATATGGAGGGTATCCAGTCGCAAGAAGACCTTTTTTTGTTGTTGCAACGAACATGGGCGGCCATTCCACAGCGTGATTTGGATGAACTCATTTTGAGTATGCCAAACCGATGTTCTTGTGTTGTTAGTGTTCGCGGTAGAAACACGGATTATTAATTGTTTAAGTTACCCAATAAAATTTTAAAGAAAACTGTTATTTCAGTCTTTTTTTCGAACTTTTGTGTTAGTGGTTCAAATGTCAAAAATCCCTTTATTAGGAAAATGGCAAATTTCTTTATTAATAATGATTTTTCTTTATTAATGCAAAGGTGACTTGGTTTATCGTTACTGTGACAAACGAAAACACTTTATTTGATGAATCCTTACAGAAAATTTTAATTAATATCAATCAGGAGAAAAGTTATTGCAAAAATATATGTTGATCCCTAGACACTTTTGATGTGTGTATTTGTGTGTCTGCATTATCGTAACGTTGAATTTCAATCATTGATAATTATTTTCATCATATTTCCAATGCCATGGGATACTCATCCCAACTTACCTGTCCGGTAGTTTTGGTATAGTATACGGGTATGCGACGCCGGCTTCTCTAGCTATTACTGTCCCATCCCTTGCCCTCCTGGGTGGTAATAACCTACTTTTCCTATTTCCTTTTTACACCACCTATCCTTCCCTTTCCCTGGTTATCCGTGAGAACGCAATGGTTAATCTTAAAATAATTTAATTAACCAAAATGGCGGCGATGTGGTTCGCCACCCATCACGTCTCGTTTCTCACGGGGGCGAAAAGCGGCCAATGGGTTCTGCCTACCCCTACGGGAAAAAGGCGTGAATATATGTATGTATGTATGTATATTTCCAATTCTTTCATACTTTACTAATTACATATACTTACATAATATACTTTTCTAATTAAACTCGCGAGTCTGAAGATGATTTAACGTTTCCCTGAGATTTACCAGTCTAACATCTACATCTTATTTGGTGACCACTGTAGATCAGCAGGAGGCATAGCGCTAGTATTAGTCCCATTAAGAAATCTTAACTATTTTTCCTTTTTTTATCGTGAATGTGAAGACTACAAGTTTATATATGAGATAGAGAACCCCATGTTTGCTGGAGAATAGAGAAAAATCAGTGGTCCTTAAACCGCTTAGAGGAGATACCACTGGAGAGATCATGACGCGCTAACCCCTCTGCCAAATGTTGTTCATATTATGTTCAGGTCATTCTTTATTTGTGTGCGTATCTTTTTGAATGTGTTGCGAGGTTATTATAGTGTGGGTATGCATGAAATTGTATCTGTGTGTGTTTACTTCGCCTCCCGCACCCCGCAAAAGTGCCACGAAAAATTTGTTCAGGGAATCGACGCGATACTAGCTCCATTCTAATTACTCTGAGTTAAACCGCTAACCTAATTCTATAATCGAGCTTATGTTGAACATATTCGCGGTAACTTACCTCTCTTATACATATCTAAACTAGCGACCCGTCCCAGCTTTTATATATATATATATATATATATATATAGTTTTTATATAAACCTTCAGTGAAAAATTGTCTAATCGATGGTGTTAACTAATTAAGGGTCCGTAGCGTGGTTTAGGTAAAGTTAGTGGATGTAAAGACGCTGAAAGCCCTATAAATCTTTATTATGTCTAAGGCCCACGGAGGCACTTACACAAAAATATTTTATACAAACTACCACCGGATGGTAACGCGGCTACTGAGAAGATCCGGCTAGCAAGTCCGCTCCGTTTTTTTTCATATTTTTTAAACAATTGTGTAAACGGTTTTACAAATTATATAACGGGTGTAAGGGACATCGTACCGAAAACCGATACCAGGGATCCAGAACACGATTCTAAACATCCTAGTGTTGAAATTTTTCATCGGCTTTTTCATGAATTTCCAAAAAAAAAAACACTTTTTTTAAATAAAATTAGTATAACTTCATTATTGGTATAATAATAACGCCTAATTTTAATTTAAAAACATTTAATTAATTATTTGTGTTTTTATTTTATTTTTATTTATTTATTTATTCTTTATTCACAAAAACAGTGCATAGGCAATTAATTAATAGGCAATTAACTATTATTATTTTAGAAAATTAGCAATGTAATTTGAAAAATAAACATTATTCCGCATATATTCATTACATGCTCGAAAATTAATAAGTTAGTTATTTGTCATTTACCATTTAAATGGTTACTGTAATGTTGTAACGGACATTATTTGACGTCTTATAATTTTTTTTTTGGTACGATGTCCCTTACACTCTGTATAAGAAGCCTTAAAATTCTAAGCTTGTATAAGTTGAGCAGTTCAAACCCACGCAGCTTTATCCTCCAGGTAATCCGAGATTTTATAATAAGTCTTTTTTGACAATCTGCTTTTTATCAAAAATTTAATTTTTTTCATTGGAAGATCTCGGATGTATAATTACTATGTATATATATTTGTACTATGTATAGATGAATCATGTTTGTATATATTGACAATTCTCAATTTATTTAGGTAAAATAATTAGTCCGGGAGTGACTGGCACGGCCGGCGTACCCAATCAAAGCTGATTACAATTCCGGACGGTTAACACGTAAATCCGATGTGGATAAATATTTGCACGACAGGTTGTAAACCGAACGTGCCCCGGGCGGTAATGACCCGGCACTGTTACTCGGCCAGCCAATGTGTGTTTGAAATTTCAATTCCGTAGTGCGACTGTGATTTTAATTCTATTAATAGATTTCGATGTCTGACGGGACTGTTGGGTGCTGTTAAAATATTTACCTTTTATACGCAGTGTAAGTTAGTGCTCGAATTGATGGCAAGTGACGATGTAGTCTTGGATGGGGTGCAGTCACTTCTTTATTTGTTTGTCGTTTGGTTGGTGATTTGGTGTCGTGAGTTATTTTAGATGCCCTTAAGTGGCCTCTGACGTGGCTTAACGACTAACTACCAGTCCCTATATCCTATCTATTGATTACTATAAGTTAAAATAGTTACCATTGATAGCTTTATGACATATGTATCTCCGTTTCAATAAACAAAGATAGAAATATTTGTCCTTACTATTGATCTAGCTTCGAGACCTTGAAGCTTAATAGAAATAAGAAAATTAATGTCAAATGTCATATTGTTACTTTTTAACTGAGATTGCTATCGGCGGTAAAGTATTGGAACCGGCCGGATGACAAAAAGAGAGCGATTGACGTTTCACGTGTCCAGTAGTGCTATTCTTTAAAGCAACACAACCTCGAGCTCGAAGCTGCGATAGCGTCGAGTTGCGTTTCTGTATCACTAACTTTGCTTCTCTGAGCTTTACTTAAACAGCACTAGCGTCACGATACTAATTAAGGTAGAATAGTTTGACAGTCTGTTTGACGAAGCCGAGCCGAAATGTGATACGTGTGTATACGGATTTTAACAGCATTCGGATTTCGAATTCAAGGCTGGCTCGACGTCGAGCTAGCCGTCGAATATGAGCACGTACGAGAGGAAGAGCGAGAGAGAGAAGGAATGATTATTTTATTTATGGGACAGGAAACTCGAATTCGTAGCATTGTTTCAGTAAAAAAGCGCGGGCGGATCTATTCCTTACTAATAAATAGTAAAGATTTTGAATGAATGTGAAGTGTGAAAATGCTGAGTTTTATAACATCATGACTCTAACAAACAGTATTTTATTTGTGGTGATAGAAGGACAAAAAGAAAGAATGGAACTCCACAATACAACACCGAAGCTTAAAGGGCTAAATCTTTACTTAACCCGAGCTTACAAACAAAATGAAAAACAAAGCGTTTAATCTGCTGTTGTCTCGACGTGAACCGTACAATACTGCAGGCTGTATTATATTTTAGGAAATTCTCGGGACCGTATGCGCTCCGCAAACGAAACCGCACTTGCAATTACATGAATTTTAATCGTTATGGGGCGAGGGGGATATTTGAAGAATTTCATTATGGTGAAACTCTTCCCAGACCGGCGTCGGAATTCATTCCGTTTGAAACGCACAGCGAAACCCCCGCACGGAATTATATTAAAGTTTTTATAGAAGAAAACTTTCTTTATTATTCAGCGGTTTTATTCGGTGAAAGTTGGGAGTTAAGACTAATCCGAAGTTACCTCGTTTACGTTGCTTACTGTTTGATGTTTTTCTAAAGTCGTATTGCAGTATCAGCTGTATGTATTGCGTAAGAACAAAAAAAAAGCCGTTATCAGCATTATGTAAACGATTTTGGCATTTCAATTTTATTTCTATACTAGCTGACCCGCGCAGCTCCGCCCGCGCTTTTATTACTATTTGCTCCACTTTTCTCCCTCCTCCCTTGATTTATTTCTCTCTCCATCTCTCTCTTATAAGAAAAATCTAATTCTATGCTCTCTCTCCTCTCTCTTTCCCCCTCCCGTTTCGGTCCCCGTCACACTCCCCCCTTCCTCCACCGTTGTTCCCTCTCTGAACCCCCTCCCCCTGTCTCTTCTCCCAACTTGCTCGCCCTCACTCCGCCCTTGCTACATCTTAATCCCCCTATCCCTTACCCCATCACCCACTCCTCGAATCCCCCCCCTCTCTCTCTGGCACCTTCCTCTCGTTCTATATATCCTCGTCATGGTATCTGTGATTCTAACCCACTTAAACCCCTACAGCTGTCGCATCGCCACATGACAGTGGGGACCTGGGCCCTCCAGTGGAATCTGCACCAAATACCCCTCAGTGCGCATTATAGCCCCCTTAAACTTGGCACCATCATCACGGGGATGGGGCTCGCAACCCTGTCACCTGTCTCCTCGGAGTTGCCGCCGTCACCCATCTATGTAATGACCTTGCCTAACGTTGCTTAACCTAGCAGCATGAAATATACTTTACGAACTATTCTCAGACCTACCCGATATGCACACAAAATTTCATACAAATCGGTTCACCCATCTATGTAATGACCTTGCCTTATGTTGCTTAACCTAGCGGTATGAACAACGTTCAATTCAATTCAATGTAACATTGGTGTAAATATTAGTGAAGTTTACGTTATATTTAAGAAAGGACAAATTCATGCTAACAAAAATGAATTAATAGTTAATTATTTCTCATAAAAAGTAAAAGATCAAAGAATGTTTATTGTGGGTAATGCCTAAGAGATAAACATATACCATTGCAGACTTTTTTGTAGCCCTTGTTAAGGTATACAATACTGTAGTACATTATTTTGATCTATCTCGTAAGGTTCAGCCAGCGTTTGCAATGTAAGCTCAAAAAAATGTGTTTATTTACGACATTACATTAGAAACCTCTAAAATTATCCGTGTTTCTCTACTATATTATACATGTATTATATATATAAACCTTCCTCTTGAATCACTCTATCTATTAAGAAAAACCGCATCAAAATCCGTTGCGCAGTTTTAAAGATCTAAGCATACATAGGGACAGACAGACAGCGGGAGCGACTTAGTTTTATAATATGTATAGATATAGATATCATATCAATTGTCTGGCTGTCCGCTTATAAAATAGTAATTGTTATTTTCGGCAACAGTTACAACAAGACTACCAATATAAAGTTGCATCAACTCTATCATTATACGCTCGTATAGTGTTTAAAATAATAATTTACGTTTGTAATATAATAGTTCATTGCGTGTTAAGCAATAAACATAAATGTTTATAAACTTATACGAAATATTCAGTATTATAAATACTGAATATTTCATTGCTAAAATAATTCACAAATCAATCAAATCCCAAAATATGTTGAGTTAGATTTGAGGATTTAGCCAGACAATCAAGACACATATATTTATTTTGTCCGGTAGATATATGGTTCGAAACTTTGAGTACCGGTAGCAGCTTGTAATATCTAACACACGATAGGCCCGTCAATCAATTGCTGTAGTCGGCTATGAATCATGCTTCCGGATTCGTTTCCTAATTATGATATACATCATTTATATAGTTTTTATTGATAATTCAAATTAAGTTGAGAGCTAAATGATATTGATTCACCTTGCTAATACGCGATAAATAATATACTAGATATTGTTCAGTGTCATATACTTCTAGCCCGAAGATGATAAGTCCCTTGTACTAAACCGACAATTAACAATTTATGTAGTCTCAGGTGACGAGCCGCAATAGGTAAATCTCTCCACGGGACCGCTTCTCACTTAGTTTCAGGCAAAAGCCTTGCTCGTCCTGTCACGATCTTCCTTAAAAAGCTGTAAAGTTCACTTAATTTTTTAGATTAATAATACCCTAAAGGCGGTATACATTTATCTGATGTGACGTATTGTGATGGGCTCTGTTGAGATGGGTAGCGTTCACATCTATATGTCGCGTTCTGATGCCTCTAATGTTCGACGCGTCACAACACAAATACAACAGACACATGCATTCTTCTCTGACGCGGCCGCTCCTCCACTTCCCTCTCTTCCCTCACTTTCCTCACTTTCCCCACCCCCGGCAATCTGTCACTTGTGATGCGACTCAACACAAGTTGTCACAACATATTGCGTCAGACAAATATTAATCTCACCATACTAAATGTATGAAACCGATATCATTCTGACGCGTCACAACACGACACCCCAGACAAATATAAATCCGCCTTAACTCTGTGTAAATTGAATAAGATTCTATTCAGTAAAATTCATGGTTTAACCTCACAATTAAATGTTGAACTTTACAAACGTATCGCTTATTATATTAGCTTGTTGATGTGGGCAGTGATTTATAAACTCGGAATGCGGTTGCGATGCCAGAGATCGTGACTGCTGTAAGACAAGTCGGCGTAATTCTCAGCCAAGGTGTATAAGCAAAGGATATGCAGCAGCGAGTAAGTAAAAACAGACTATGACCTAGTTGCTGACGTCATTGAGGTGATTAATTTACCGAGCTAAAAGTAATGACTGAATGAAAATTAAATCACTTAGTCCGTGTTAGACCGGACTAAGTGATTTGATTCTTCATTTATAATGTGTACGTACACCTAAGAATTGCAACAGTTTGGTTGCATCGGTTGCCCCGCCCTTATAATGTAGGATTTTTCAAGGCTAGAGTGACTTGAATAGGCTGTAATAAGCTAGTGTTCTTTATTAATATCCAATTGGATCACCGCTTTTTATCAAATTATATTGCAGTCAAATAGAAGCTGGCTCATAAAATAAACAAGTATAAATTATAAAAGCACAAAAAGCCCGACAAAAGGCGAACAAACAAAATGGACTTTTTCATTATAGATACATTAATGTATTTTAACTCTTCTCGTTAAGACCGTTCATTACCCATATTGATGTTTTTGGAAGTCAAAAAATAATACAAAATCGGGGTCGGGGCCGCCACTTTGCACCATATTCACTACTAGGAAACAATATATAGCCTATGACACTTCCACAACTGAGACGAATCTAAAAACGTATTAGCCAAAATCCATGACGCCGTTTTTGCTGTAGGCTGTGCCAAAAAAATAGACATTCATACATTCTCTCGAAAACCATATCCCTCCTTCTGGGGCAATCGAGCAAAAAAAGACAATGGCCCTCGCGTTGTTGGTGTAGTCAGTAGTGGCTAGACACCCTGGCTGCTACCCAAAAGATCGTAAGCACGATTACTAAGAAGGACAATCATTTGTGTACATAAACATGTCTGTTTGTCTTGTGTCTGGCTGGGTGTTCATTATCTACGTATGTATTATTATGTATACCTATATTACCTATATTTAAAGTTGCATTTGTATTAGTTGTTTGGTTGCCATAGTAGTGTTTTGCGTTTTACTAGGTTGTAGGTTCCTTGTGCAAGGAACCGTCCAGGTAGGTACCACCGCAGTGTCAGATATTCTGCCGCCAAGCAGCAGTGTGTAACAATTGCTGTGATCCTGCGTGAAGTACACTATAGCTGGTGAAATTATTGACTTAATATCTAATATCTTAAGGGTCGGCAACGCGCTAGTGATTCTTCTAGTGTTACTAACATATGCTGCGGTGACTGCATACCATCAAGCTGGCCGTACGCTTGCTTGCCACCTTGGTAGTATAAAAAAAATGGCCGTGTGAATAGAGAGATATTTATACGTTATACTGGATGTGGTTCTACATTCTTGCCATATTTACGGAGGTTGATACATATATACCTTTTAAAGAACATAAATCAATCATTAAATGATAGACTTAAAATTATGAAATATTTTTTATGTTTGGTACGAAAAGAAATCCCGTGTGCAACCGTCACTATAAAATAACCCCGTCTGGCACCGCTCTTCGCGCAAAGTAGGTAAACAAGAGTACGCGTAATTGCCAACCTTGGGACCTATTATGAGCACTCAAGAGCTCTTATTCTGGTTGAACGTTAATCATGAATCATTAATTATCTTTTAGTTATTAGCCACTGAATTATTAATCTATTTTTAATCAATTAACATAATCCTTAACTGTTAGGTCCACAAATATGGCAAAAATGCATAACCACACTCTGTATACATTTTATTTAGTGTAAATATTACTATCTGAGTATTTTATACAAGTTTCAAAGGTTACGTAGTATTAGTTCGCTTACTTTTGGTAATACCTTTTTTAGTTTCTACATGTAGAGCTCTTAATTAACTTTCTACTAAGAGTGCAGTAAAACTCTTGAATCGGAAACGTAATTACCGAATATACCGCGATGTAATTACGGAAAAAGTGTAGTAATTAGGTACGCATCTGCTAATGCTGTTTTTGTAACTATTGTTATAAATAATAATAATAATAATACCAGCCCTTGTTTATGTCCCACTACTGGGCACGGGCCTCCCCTCATGATGAGGGGGCTTAGGCCATAGTCCACCACGCTGGCCAAGTGCGGGTAGGCGGACTTCACACGTCATTCGAGAGCTAGTTAGGCTTTCTCAGACATGCAGGTTTCCTCACGATGTTTTCCTTTACCGAAAGCTAGTAACAATTGCACAAAGACGATTCGCACCTATTGTTATATCTATATTTAATTAACTATAATTATCTAAGACAAATAAATAATAATAAATAATTTATATAGGAAACAATAGCAGTCTTTTATCATAATCTATTTTTATCAACACTCATAACGTAATATTCAAATTATGAACTCAAGACTAGTACTCTAATAACACACTTTATTCACAAGCCTCTTTAAAAAAATTAAAAAGGTTTTTTTTTACGATACTGGTCTCCTGAACAAATATTCTGCAGTTTCATAGACTGCTCTTTTTAACCGACTTCAAAAAAAGGAGGAGGTTATCAATTCGGTTGTATGTTTTTTTTTTTTATTATTTTTTTTTTTTATGTTTGTTACCTCAGAACTCTGTCGTTTACGAACCGATTTGGAAAATTATTTTTTTAATTGAAAGTATATGCTTCCAGATTGGTCCCATTTTTTCAAAATCAAGTTCTGATGATGGGAACCATGAGTAACTGAGGGAACTCCTTAAATATTATAGGCATACATATAGCGTTTTTGGTATTTTTAGAAACTAGTCAAGCATTTTCATTCAGAAAGTATCATTTGGTGAAGTGGATCTGATGAAGAAGGCCATAGATGGCCACCGGAACTCTGTAATAAAATTAACAATCCATCCTATCCTAGCCGTGCCTACTAAACGTAGAACTATCGAATTTGGACTCGATGGATAGTTCTCGACGAGTAGTTGCTAGAAAAATGGAGATCAGGGTATGATGGTGGAGCAGGAAGGTTGTCACGGGATCTCTGCACCAATAAACGTAGATCCACCGAGTTTGGGTTCGTTGGGTAGCTCTCGACGAGTAGTTGCTAGAACAATGGTGATCAAGGTCTGATAATGGAGTAGGAAGGTCGTTACGGTATCTCGGCACCAACAAACGTAAACCTACCGAATTTGGACTCGTTGGATAGGTCTCGACGAGTAGTTGCTAGAAAAATGGAGATCAGGGTCTGATGATGGAGCAGGAAGGTCGTCACGGGATCACTGCACCAATAAACGTAGATCTGCCGAGTTTGGGCTCGTTGGGTAGCTCTCGATGAGTAGTTGCTAGAAAAATGGTGATCAGGGTCTGACGATGGAGCAAGAAGGTGGACACGGGTTCTCAGCACAAATAAATGTAGACCCACCGAGCTTGCAGTCCATGGTTCTCGAGAACTACGAGTATAACACCTAGATATCTTCGGTTTATGGCAATTGGTTAGTTTTATTAAGATATTGTCACATCTACATTTTTTTTAATTTTTGCTTAAGCTTATATTTTAGTGATGGTCCATAGTTGTGTTATGTAGTGGGTGTTTTTAAAATAAATATTAAACTGGCTGTTTGTCAGAATAAAATAAAAGTTGTTAAAACTTAACCTAATAATACACTAATGGAACCACTAAAAAGAATAAAATAAAAATAATTTTTACAAAAAAAAGAACCGCCTTCAAAATGCAACTAAAAAGCCTGAAATAATTTCTAAGAATTAGTGGTTTTTACATCTACATAGTTGGACTTGGACTACAACATATTATAAATACAAATTACTATCGAAGTCGGCGCCTAACGTCTAGCAAATACTTACAAGGGCAGTAGGTACCTAACTGTTTTCCAGTTTGGCGCCGTCTTTGATAGTAATATGTATTTATAATATGTTGTAGTCCAAGTCCAACTATGTAGATGTAAAAACCACTAATTCTTAGAAATTATTTCAGGCTTTTTAGTTGCATTTTGAAGGCGGTTCTTTTTTTTGTAAAAATTATTTTTATTACACTAATAATGAGCAATTCCTGTTCCTAATAGTCGTAGATACTTGTGACTATGGACAGTTTCCGAAATAAAATTATCTTCTTCTTCGATTACTGATTGATTAAAGCTACTATCAGTAAAAATATACTTTCATTACAATAAGTATAATGTTTAAAAAATATTTTTTTTAAGTTTTCCGACAAAGTAAGTTAATTTCCGAAGTCACCGTTATGTATGAAAAAAATTAACGCTAACTAGGTACTTACGCTATTTTTTTTTACGCTTACCATAAATATAATACAATAATATAAATTCATCTGTAAGTTTGTGGTCTGTATGTACGTGGTATGTGAAATGCGAAATCAATATCCAGCCTTGACAGATTGAATGGTACATTCAAGACACACTATTGCAATTTTGATTACGTCACTTATGTCGAGACGTAATCATCTCGGCTGAGCTCATGCTGAGACCAACGCAGGTAATATTAGATTAAGACATTGTATTTTTAACCAAATGTCTCAGAAGAGGTAAATTTTTGGGGTGTTTATGTAAGATTACCTACTATATATATTTCACTGACATGTCCTGTAAGTTTTATTTTCATTTTTTGTCAATTGCAATTGCTTTGAACATTATGCCAATGTCAAGTTAAGGTCCTATTAATTAGTTAATCGTCTGCTAGTAGGATTTTAATATGACGTTTGTCAGTGATTATGATGATCTTTATGATAGGGTGGTGTCTATGTCAATGTATGATCTATGGTCTAGTAAGATTATGATAAGAGATTAAAGATGCAATTAATACTAGTGTTTAATTAATATTATTTTACACCGAGGACACATACTTTACAGCCTGTTATAACAACGTGACATTAGATTTGTCTTAATTGTGGACAAAATATTATATTATAGTCATAGATTGCAAATAAAAACGTCTGCTCGTAATATTTTGGAAGCTAACGGTTTCCATAACAATATAGTGTAATAATTTTATGTAGCATTAAGGTGTACACTGACCAAGCTTTTTGTATAAAAGTAATATACTTTACCGGTCCAGTTTACTGTAAAAAATCCGGCACATTCCGGTACCAGACCGCAAATTATTGTCGACCGCATTGAATTTCCCTGCGGTTGTTTCATTATAAACCGCAAACGATGAATTGATACAGGATTATTTGAATTTAAACTTATTGTATATATACGCATATAATGAATATGTAAACAGCTACCAGCTACCAGTTAAGGGTCTCCTTTCCTCTACCGTTAGCGCTATAGGGCCCTAGAACAACTTATTTTTTAACATTTCCTAAATCAACCAATATATGTACCTATACTCTTTTTTAACCGGCTTCAAAAAGAAGGTTCTCTATTCGACGCGTATGTATGTAATATTGATAAAAATGCGTAATATTAATTTAAGTTAGTCTAATGTGGGCTTCTAAACAAATTTACCAAATTTTATGAGTGTATGTATGTATGTATGTATGTATGTATGTATGTATGTAGGTATGTATGTATTTATGTAAGTATGTAGGTTTGTCCACGGATTTCTCAGACACTACAAGTCCGATTTTGAAAATTCTTTTTGCAATAATTAGAGTATTTTTCAACTTAGGGTAGAGTATAAGTATCATCAAAATCGGTCCAGTAGTTTAAGAGATATAAACTTTTTATGTTTTCAGTAAGTTATTGTAACGTAGACGTTCGAGTTGCGTGATAGTGATGATACCTATTTTGGTAAAATAAGTCACTAAAAAGTGTTAAATAAACTATTTAAAAAAAATAAAAACCGACTTCAAAGTAAATTATCTAAAAAGCATAAAATAACGAAAATATATTGAAGTCGGTATCAGCTGGTGCTAGTGTTAGTTAACATGATGTGCTAGCACCGACTTCAATATATTTTCGTTATTTTATGCTTTTTAGATAATTTACTTTGAAGTCGGTTTTTATTTTTTTTAAATAGTTTTTCAAATTAGGGTAGAGTATAAGTTTCATCAAAATAGAGATATAAACTTTTTATGTTTTCAGTAAGTTACTGTGACGTAGACGTTCGAGTTGCGTGATAGAGCTGATACCTGTCTTGGTAAAATAAAAGTCACTAAAAAGTGTTAAATAAACTATTTAAAAAAAAAACCGACTTCAAAGTAAATTATCTAAAAAGCTCGTGCTAGTCTTAGTTTCACATGATGTTGTCACGTAACGGCTGGTTTAAAGTAGGGTAGAGAGAACCCGGAGACCGCTATTAAGACAGGTAAGTAACTAAGGGGAAAGTAGCAATAAAAGAATGAGAACTCAGGACTTACAATAACACTATAATTACATATAAAACGTTACAGTTCACTAAAGATAGTTACGCAGTTCGTTTCATCGGGTCGGGAACGCGGACACTTATTAGTGTAAGATCACGTAACTTGCTTGCAAAGATTTCTGGGCGCAGGGAAGCCTGGCGGCGTGCCTAGATGGCACAGCCGCAGCCAGGCCGTTGGACGCCGGCAGGTTTAGCACCGGCCACGACAGTCAACCAGCAGGTTGGCCGATGAAAATGGGGTGCGGGCGTCAGCACGCCACAGCAGCAGCACCCGTAGATATGTGGCCTCTGGCGTAGATAATGGCCGATTCCGGCTCAAGACCTGGTTCAGCTCGGCCTCCGGTCTTGCGACTCTATGCTGTAGACCTTAGGCTTTCCACTCGTCTCCAGGCTCTAGACCCAGCCTTCCGATCCAAGACTTCAGACTCCAGACTTCAGACTCACGTTCTATTTCTCCTCTCTCCACTTGACAGCTCCTTGTCTAAATTTAAATTTACAAACTGAATTAAAAATAAATACAAATATTTATAAAAAAGATGAGGTATGACAATGGAGGTTGATATATGAGGAATGAAATGAGGTCACTACATTACCCCAAAAACCCAGAAAAAAAATTTTTACATATGAAAAATTTTGAGGTTTGTAATATCCTTGGCCCTTACATACATCAACTTTCAAAGTTCCTCATACACTAGCACTTCCAGAGGGAGGGGATATGGTTCACGGCTATATAAATCCTATGACGCATACTCCACAAGGTATATTACTGGACCACGTCCTCAATGACCTAAGGCTTGTTTAGAGTGTAGTCAGCCGCACCATGCGATTAAGACCCTGTAAACAAGAACAATTATATACAATAGACTCATAAGGCTTATTTAACGAGTTTGAGTACCGCTCGATTAGATTGTCTGAAAAGACTTCAGAATACAGACCTATCAGACACCATTCTTATTTCTGACTAAGAAGTAAGATAATATAATACAGCAACACATATGGCTTATTTACCGAGCTGTGTGCACCGCTCGGTAAAGGGAATGATGATAGGGGGAGTGAATAAAAAAAATAAGCCATAAGAAGTTAAGAAACAAGGAAATGGAAGGTGCAGATGAGGCGAGTGATATAACAATAGGATAACAGAACATAACAAAGAAACATAAAAGAAAACATAAAGAAAAGAAAAAGCTAAAATATAAATTAAACGCGTAAAATAATAAATATAAAAGAAAACAATCAGAAAAACAATATATATATAGTCTAGAGCAGAGGAGAATACGGAATTGTTAGTTATAATTTCAAGTCTTTAATGTGCCACTTCCCATCAGGTACATTTATTTAATTTTGTGAGTCGTAGCCTTTATAGATAAAATAATTCAGAAGAGAATAATTTAGAAAAATAAGAGTTTAAAAATATATAAAGGGAATTGGTAAACCTATGATCGTAGCTAAATAGCTAGGCCACAAGACCTAAAAAAAAATGAGAGAGAATGAAGAATGATTAAGATAACTAAGTTAAGATTAAGAATAGAGTAAGTTAAGATTAAAGATAGAGATAAGAGGTTAAAGATAAAAGATTAAAGATAAAAGATGATACTAAAGAAAAAAAAATATTCTTTTGTTTTTAAGAAAACAAAAGAAAATTTTCTAATAATAATGAAATAATAATGAAAATAATACTAAAAAACAATGCTACGCTACGACGCATAGGTTTAGAATAAGAAGAAAAATAAATAAGCAGAACATATGCTCTGGGATGCCTTGTCCAGTTGTAGGTTGGTCCAGCAACGGGTTCAGTGAGTTCAGGAATTTCAAGATGTTCAGGAGTTCAAGTAGTCTGAAAAACAAAAAATATATTAATAACAGTACCTATAGGACAGGCTACGACGTCAGCAGAATTATTATATTAGATTTATATTAAAAGATAAATATTCTATATAAGTAGGCCAAATATAAAGAGAACTACGGTGTTCTTTTAGAATTTTGAGAAAACACTAAAGAATAATATTCCATATAAGCAGGCCAAATTATAAACGGAACGACGGTGTTCTTTTAGAATTTTGAGAAAGCACTAAAGGATAATATTCAATATAAGCAGGCCAAATTATAAACTGAACGACGATGTTCTTTTAGAATTTTGTTCTTTATTATCTTATAATTGGGGGGTTCTTAATAGTCGGGCGCCAAATGTCACGTAACTTGCTTGCAAAGATTCCTGGGCGCAGGGAAGCCTGGCGGCGTGCCTAGATGGCACAGCCGCAGCCAGGCCGTTGGACGCCGGCAGGTTTAGCACCGGCCACGACAGTCAACCAGCAGGCTGGCCGATGAAAATGGGGTGCGGGCGTCAGCACGCCACAGCAGCAGCACCCGTAGATATGTGGCCTCTGGCGTAGATAATGGCCGATTCCGGCTCAAGACCTGGTTCAGCTCGGCCTCCGGTCTTGCGACTCTAGGCTGTAGACCTTAGGCTTTCCACTCGTCTCCAGGCTCTAGACCCAGCCTTCCGATCCAAGACTTCAGACTCCAGACTTCAGACTCACGTTCTATTTCTCCTCTCTCCACTTGACAGCTCCTTGTCTAAATTTAAATTTTCAAACTGAATTAAAAATAAATACAAATATTTATAAAAAAGATGAGGTATGACAATGGAGGTTGATATATGAGGAATGAAATGAGGTGATACACTACAATGTGCTAGCACCGACTTCAATATATTTTCGTTATTTTATGCTTTTTAGATAATTTACTTTGAAGTCGGTTTTTTTTTTTTTTTAAATAGTTTATTTTAGTGTATACTTGAAATGAGTGCTCAAATTACTTATTTTGTATATCTTACATGACATTACAAAACATGTACATAATCATCAGCCGGAAGACGTCCACTGCTGAACATAGGTCTCCCCCTTCGTACGCTACAATGAACTACAATTGTCTATTTGCATCCACCTTTTTTTTTTTTTGACGCGGGGGAAATCTTCCAAAGATCCCCGGGAGCTGTGGGGCTCGACTGGGGTATGTGGGATTCTTATCCACTAAAACCCCCGCGGCTGTCGCATCGGAACATGAGAGGGGGGACCCCAGGGCTCTCCGGTGGGATCTGCACCAGGGGCCCCTCAGTGCCTTGCCTTTGAGCCCGCCGCCGGGGGGCGCATTGTAGCCCCCCAGGAACCTGACACGGTACTCACGGGGACGGGGGTCGCAACCCCGCCGCCGTACTCAATGAACGTTCCCCCCGAACGTCCAGCGACTCTGAAGGAATTGCATCCACCTGCGACGCGCACAATGTCGTCTGTCCACCTGTGGGAGGCCTACCTACGCTGCGCCTTTCGTTTCGTGGTCGCCACTCGAGAAGTCGAGAACCTTCCTTCCCCATCGGTTATCGGTTCTTCAAGCGATATGGCCTGCAAATTGCCACTTCACCTTGGAGATTTTGAGAGCTATGTCGGTGACCTTGATTCTTCGGCGAATCTCCTCATTACGGATTCGGTCGCGCAAAGAAACTCCGAGCATAGTTCTCTCCATAGCTCGTTGTGTGACTGAGCTTATCTAAAAGGTCAGCAGTTAGGGCCACGTCTCAGTACCATATGTCATCACTGGCAACACACACTGGAACTTCGTCTTCAGGCACTGCGGTATTTCGGACAATAAGATATCGCCTAGTTTCCCGAACACTGCCCATCCATGTACTTAAATACGTACATATTATGACCAGAATTTACATAGAAAAAACTAAGTACTTCATATTAATATTACCTTGGTCTTTTCATGTTCGTCAATATTTGTAGGAACATAGTTATCGAAACAAGTATTTTGCCAAGCGAACATGTTTTATATTTACTTTTAATATTGGCACTCGGATCCACATATACCGGTATTTTGATTATAAATTACTAAAATAAATAAAATATATAGGTACTTAAATACGTTCATATTATTAATCTACATACATATATTCGGGTTGCTGACTGATTTTTGGAAAATACTAAATTAGTAATTACCTATTTCATACGACATCGGGACTAAAATTTCACTCGCAACGACCCTTAAAATAAGCAATAGTGAAATGAAAAATTATTCTATCGTTCCGTCACGCGTACTATATGAAATACATAAACGTTACATAAACTATTGCAATATGTGCAATTTCAAGTGGAATGCGGCAGCTAATACCCTCTCTTGGGGTAAACTCTTAATGACGACACGAATGATGTATTGCGATTCAAAAGATATACTGATCTGCGATTAACTGACCGAGAAACAAGCATGAATAATTACGTAGAACTGGTTATATGGCCCTCAATCATAGAGTCGGGTTTGTAAACATAATAACTCATAGCTACGACGTTTAAACGGTTCTAGTGTGCGTATCCTGCCTCGAATTTGAAAATGACCGCATAAAAACTGTTTGTGCCTAAATAAAGAGAAAATAAATAAAATATTTAAAAAAAAAAAATTGAACCGACTTCAATATCACTGAAAAGTATAAAATAATTTAAATATTATAGAAGTTGGTGTTAGCGTACCTGCTTGGCACCAACTTCAATAATATTTAAATTATTTTATACTTTTCAGTGATATTGAAGTCGGTTCAATTTTTTTTTTAAATATTTTATTTTAAACTTTTTAGTGATATTTTCATATATAAAGATTGAACCATCGAAGACTGTAAAATGATCTAGGTAGGTTATGATCACATTATCGTCTACATAGTTTTACATAATTCATGTTTCTTCGGAAAAAAATATCTGGTCGTAATGAAATTTGCATGGAATCATCATAGTAGTTTACTCTCTCGAATAAAAAAAGAATCATCGAAATCGGTTCATGGTAATGGAGAACATCAGTTTTATGGTTTTTACCATATAAATTCCTCCTCATCGTTCATGGTCTTCCAGGAAGTTCTTATCCGGTTGTGATAAATTTCATACAGATTCATTACAGTGGTTTCTTCTTTCGAATAAAAAAAGAATCATTGAAATTGGTAAATATTTGCCAGAGTTATGACCATTTTTGTCCTTAAAAAGCGACAAAAAAGTCATCTATATAGGCTTTCCTGCAGCTCTCAGTGCGCCGTCACCATTCTTGTTTTTTCAGGGACTACTTATTACTAAGCAATAATTTTTTTATGGGACCCAATCAATGGATTGAAGAATGGATGGCAGAAAGATTTTTCCAAATCGGTTCATAATTGCCAGAGTTATGCGCGAACATACATAAAAAAATATATATATATATACAGACGAATTGAGAACCTCCTCCTTTTTTGAAGTCGGTTAAAAAAGAAATAAAAATACACTTTTTTATATAAAGCTGTAAGTTTATATTAAATACATTAAGCCGCACAAACCAAATTAAGTTTTTTCTTATAATGTGTTAAGGAAATGCGTGAAGTTCATCGTGTAGGTACTATTTAAAAATTAACTCAAGACGTTTTAAAAATAAAACGATAAAAAAACCTAATTTATTCATCTTCAAACATAAGTCTTACAATTTTTTATAAGGAAATGTGTTTAGGAACTGCATGTTCCTTATCGTGTAGGTAGAATAACAATAGTGCGACGCCTATTGTAAATGGCAAAGCCAAAGTATCCAACTGTTGCTCATATGATAATATTTGTATTGTTATTGCAATCAGCATAACATCAAAATGTCTGCAACAGAGTTGGCTATTGTCTGCTTAGAAACAAAAAAAAACCATCTGAGTTTGCATGCTGTGAAGATACCTTAAGATACGGTTTCATCTGTATTTATGCATATTCTCTCGTTACTTTAAGTCTTAAAAAAGACATGCTACTAGCTATTAAATACGTCACTATTAATGAAAATAAACATTCCGCAGCCCACCTAATTTTATTGTGTGTTTTTGAGATGTATTTCACAGTTTTTAGGGAGCAAAATCTAC
Organism: Furcula furcula; assembly: GCA_911728495.1. Taxonomy (NCBI): domain Eukaryota; kingdom Metazoa; phylum Arthropoda; class Insecta; order Lepidoptera; family Notodontidae; genus Furcula; species Furcula furcula. The sequence goes on from OU452250.1 coordinate 11,963,152, forward strand.
CCTTATTTTACTTTAAATTATAAATCAAGGAATGTAAATAAATAAATGTCATTTTATGAACAATTTAGAATATGATAACCGTAATTTGAAGTTACAAGTATGGGATGCACTCCTTGGACATTTTTTTTAAATTATTTCACTAATTAGCTGCCATAACATTATCTATCTATACTTATAATAAAACTGTAACAGGTCCAATTCTGTACATTGAAGATATTTTGAAAATTATATTTGGAGGGCATTCTATAACCGATACTGAGGCCGAAAATGTATTTTTTTTAATTTTTGTCTGTCTGTCTGTCTGTCTGTATCACGGCTGAGCATCACGCCGAAACTACTGAATGGATTCAAATGAAACTTGGCATGATTTGAGATCTTACTACGAGGTAGGACATAGGATACTTTTTATCCCGTAATCTAGCACGGTTCTTTTGGGAGAGGGTATTAAAGTCAAAATGGGTAGTTGGTTATACGCTTGGTCCGATTTTATCAATTTTTCTTTATAATATAATAAATATCAGTAAGGTAACACTCATAGAGAGTTGTTATCAAGGTTTTGTAATCGATCGGGTTAAGCAACGTTAGGTAAAGTCATTAAATAGATGGGTAACCGTTTAACGCCATTTGAACTAAACGGGTCCGTGCTTCGGAGAGCAAGTAAAAAGTGGGTCCCAGTTTTTAACCGACTATAAAAAAGGAGGTTATGTATTCGATGCGAATGTCTGTTATTAAAAGTTTAGTTAACGTAAAAATAGCGCAGGCGGAGCTGCGTGGGTCAGCTAGTATATGATAAAAGTTTCATTTTTGTAGGCAGAAATTACTGTCATCAATATCAGGCTTAATAACACTGATCTTGGAAATATATGAGCGCAAATTAATTAGTCTATGAATCCTATTAACATAGCAACTGGTATTTAATTCGAATATTTCCATAGCTTGTGGAATGGCAAGGTTGTAGAATCAGATGAAGAAATCTAGGGCAGCTCGTCACACTACTGATAGGTCCTTATTAACATTCATCCTACCTCGCTTAGCTCGTAAAGATAAACAAATAGAAAACAGTAAATCCAGTTGCCTGGGGGAGGCGGTCTTGTTTATCGAGGCTCGTTTAATAATCTTGCTTTCGAATATTAATTTATAATATAATATTATGTACAGTAAGGGCTGCTTTTTGCAGCATTTAGTAGGTATTTAAGTACATTAATTGAAAATGCGTTATCATTTATCACCTGTCATTCATGTCTTTACTTAAGGCCCTCGGAGCGAATGGTCTATGAACTTACTAAAGATTGAAAAACTTGACCTAAGAAGAATATTGGAAACTGGAACTAAACCTGACTGGAAAAATACCTCCAAACAAAATCCTCAAGATTTTATCCCTGTGATAAGATTGCTAGTGCTCTAATATGATTTAGCTTAGCTGAAGTTCTGGGACATACGACACATCCTTACGTAACGTCTTTTACAGCCAGCACACCTTTAGGTTTCCCAGCTAGTTCGTTTTATCACTGCGAATTAGCTTACCGCATAGGTATCTAACGTATTGATGTCTAAATAAGCATCTCAATAATTAACAGAAATATGAGAATTACAGACAAGGTAGCGAGCTTAGTGGTTTTCATTATCATCATACTAAATGTAACAGAGTAAATAATAAAGGGTAGATACTTTAGAGATTCGTCTCTTAAATTAAGCTCTCGTGTATTTTACATGTAAATGCGAGAAGCATTACTCTCACCCAAGGCTTTTTTAGTCAACCTGTAAATTCTAAGTACTACTTTAAAGTCTAGACAGATCACTTGCACTTAATAGTTCTAAGCACGAACTTTTAAAGTTTTGGGTGTTTGGAGAATTTCAAGATCAAACCACGTCGTGACTTGACGAAACAACCGCTCATAGAAACCAATTTGGCGTGACTCCGACCTTGTCGTTCGTTCTAATTGTCGCACGAAACAGTGAATGGTACTAAACAGATCTACATAATAATGACAACGAACAATGGACTCTAAGGTATACCTGAATGTGACGCACATAAATAACTAATATATCTTCTGAGATGTCGGCCTTGTTACATTATTCTCGTTATACTTCAAGTACATACAGGCTTCATTAAACGTTTCTTTTTTCTGTAATTAAATCAAACGGCTTGTTTATAACTAACATTCTTTAGACCCATATTATAGTTTAAAAGGTAATTTCGATGGATTCTGGAAATTCTTTGACTAAGTGACAGTAAGAGCTACAAAGTTTTTACAAATAACGTAGATAAGAAAATATTTATTTTGGAAAATAATACTTCTAAGCCCGGCTGAAACTAATTAATGCTATAAAAAAGCTTATTGGACTGATAAATTAAGAACTTAGTTTATTTAGGGCATTGATTAAAAATCGTTAGTGAATTATTAGCCGCAAGCATTAGTAACTGCTTCTAAGTGAAATTATCGACTCAATCATTGGGGTTGGAACGAGATCTGAAAGTATTTGCAAAGTCCTGCTAGTGAAACTTCACAAAAATTAAACTTTTCAAAAGTGCGGAATCAAAGCCGGGAGGGAAGACCGCTCGCGTTCATTTGAATTACTCCGCTCCGCCTTTTGTAGTCGACTTCATTTAGTGAACTTAAAGGAGTTCTTTTTATTTTTCTCCAGCAAAGAACTTAAGAGGTGCATTGTTGAACCGGTAACAAATTGCACGGCCGTGATTACGTTAAGAACCCAGCCGACGAGGGCGTAGCTTAGATTAGGTTTGAACTTAGCTGTCCGATCGTAATGAAGTTAAATCTGCTAACCATTAGTGATGACTGCATCCAGAATTAGTAATATTTTTTGACGGAGCATTGCTCTTGTATGTCCTGGGGTGAAGGGCACTTTACGTAGAGAAATTAGTAAACTAAATAGTAGACAAAAAAACTAATCGACTTAAGGGACCTTGAAAGTCATCAGGTTACGATGTAAAGTAACTGATTATAGGCAGGCATGTTGCTTATTATAGCAAACGTCCTATTCGTCCTATTACTAAGCATAAAAATGTTGTATTCTGAGGAATGTAATGCAATATATTAGCGGTAATAGACGTTTTACTACGAAGCTTACGTAAAGTGGGTAACCTTTTGAAGTTTTCTAAATAAATTTCGTTTTTTTTTTTCAATATTAGGACTCGTAATTTGTTGCTACATTATACATATAAACATCTCAAAGATAAACATCATCATCATCATCATCATCATCACCAGCCGGAAGACGTCCACTGCTGAACATAGGCCTCCCCCTTCGAACGCCACAATGAACGACAATTGGCTATTTGCATCCACCGGTTACCTGCGACGCGCACAATGTCGTCTGTCCACCTAGTGGGAGGCCTACCTACGCTGCGTCTTCCGGTTCGTGGTTGCCACTCGAGAACCTTTCTTCCCCAGCGGTTATCGGTTCGCCGAGCGATGTGGCCTGCCCATTGCCACTTCAACTTGCAGATTTTAAGAGCTATGTCGGTGACCTTGGTTCTTCGGCGAATCTCCTCATTCCGGATTCTGTCGCGCAAAGAAGCTCCGAGCAAGCTCTCTCCATAGCTCGTTGTGTGACTCTGAGCTTATCTAGAAGGCCAACAGTTAGGGATTATCTAGAAGGCCAAAAGATAAACAACTATCAAATTATTCTGACTTTAATTATTTCAAACTCAAACTCAAACTCAAAAATCTATATTTCAAATAGGCTTAACGCTAGCACTTTTGAATGGTCTTTTTTTAAAAGCTACCACCGGATCACTACGCGGCCTCAACTGAGAAGATCCGGCAAGAAACTCAGCGGGCTTGTCATTTTTTCACTTTTTTTTAAACATTGTTTTGTTACAAATGAATCGACATTAACGATATTGTGTCTTGCCGTTCGATACAAAAAGCAAGGTAGAAAAGAAGAAAACAATAAATTACGACAAAAATTTTAACAAACTAAAAGGCCAAAGGGATAGTAGTCGGACCAGTCCCCCCAAGCAGCACCCGCGCACGAGTTGACTCGAGCAGCAGCCATCTATTTATACTCTTTATTGTACACACATAATTAAAATAAAAAGGAATTGAGGAATTGAAGATTAGACTTTAGTTTTGTTCCTTTCCTTATGTGATGATCATTACAATATCCTGTTTAGAATTCACAATTTTTCTTCAAACTTTTATAAGTTTGAAGAAAATATATTTCTGAAAATAGGCGTAGAAGGTTGTCCTTCTACGCCTATTTTCATAAATAAACCTTGTTTTCCGAATCTTGATTTATGATAAAAACAACACGAACATTGGCAAAGTAAAACAATTTGGGTTCGAAAATCCAAAGCGCTATACCTCGTTACACAAGTAGACTTTTTGCTACACGTCGTGCTGGGGGCTTTGAAGAGTTGATCTTTTTTTAAGTATAAACTTTGCTTGCAGGCATGATGTAAACAACATGGTTGTGTCCCGTCCGTCTAGAGTTGCAACAAGTGTTTGTGTAAACAACTCGCCGTCTGCACAAGTTGTGTGTCGTGTGTTTACCAAAACATTTTTATGAAAGATTTAAAGCCCGAGATTGCTAGCAACTTTGCGTCGTCCTTATTTTATTACGGTACCGCTATCGTAGATAATACAATGACGGGCAAACAAAAACAGTTCACTATTTTTGTGTTCTAAAGGAACTGTAGACATTCAGTAATGTCTAAAAAATGGACAATGTTAATAGTTTTTGCAGTCCAAAAAACTAAATACTTTTCCTCAAGACACCAAATTCGATGATATTAATCATGTTTAACAAATGAAATCAAATATGAAAGGAATAAAACTCAAAACTGTTTGGATCTCGGATTTAGCGTATGTAGGTTAAATGACATTTAAAATCGTATGCGGGATAAAGGATGTCATTAAAGTTAGTAATTAAATTAATTACGTATTCCGCAACGTCGCTCGCGCGAATATTGAGAAATATTCGCTAAGAATGATTAATGTAGTAAGTCATTGACTAAGCCTATACTGGGGAAATAGTTGACATGGACCGGTATTTTGCGAATTGGGCTACTTTAAAATTTTCCACCTGAGACCCTTAAAAGACTGATGCAAATTCCTTATGTTATCTTTTGTACTATCATCTCCAATCATAGTAATCCATAACCGCATACTAGGATTTCTGCTTTCGCTATATACAGTTTAGACTAAGACTAAATAAAAAATTCACATGAATTTCAATGGCCAATATTCCCCGGAAGATACAAAAAATACGTATAACGGACGTGTGCGTGGGACATTAGGCTCAAAAGGGTAGGGAGTCGGGAGCGTCACGAAGTCCGCCCGAGGCAATTTTGTACCAAATGTCGTGAACTACGTGCTCGACAAATAAAGAGGATGGGATAAAGTCGTAGCATTATATTAGAGCGGCTAGCTTGCGATAGAATATGATATGCGTATTTCACCTATGTCACGCAAAACGTCAACTTTTATGAAAGATGTGACGTTATCTTAAAGAGATTTGCGTAAATAAGATGATGTTCTCGTGTATAAATAAATGCGGCATAGTGTAAAAGAAGTAGTCACGCATCATCATCATCATCAGTAAAAAGGCGATCACTGTTAAACAAAAGCTTCCGCCTTGTAAGGGAACCCATCTCTTCGTCATAATCCTTACGCTTGGCAGACGTCTTGGAAATGTTACTATAGGTAGTAGGTAATCCAATAATCCGCGAAGCAGCAGCATCTTTCGCTGCTGCTTCGCGTCTTGTTTCGCCTTAGTCGCCTTTTATGACACCCAACGCGAAGAGAGGGATGAGTTCTATTTTTACCCGAACACCTGACGGGTAGGTCTTTCATTTATGACCTTTTGTACACTTTAATATACACGATACTTTTCGCCCACTTGACTATGTAATTTAGCAGCCAACGATGCATATTTATTGCAGTCTGAAAAATATTACAAGGAAGGTCACTTTGACGAGGGTGTATCGCGAGAAATAACTTGTCTAGCATAAAATACGCGTTCAGAATTTTTCCCCCTACTTGACTTGCCTTAATTTTTGTGAGTGCGAATCTATTTTTCACCCTTGGCTCGTCTGTGCGAGGATCTCCCTCAAGATTTACGTTCTCAATGCAAGCAATAAGCGCGCCTCCGTTGCACGCAGCCTGTTCGCTATTTTAAAAAAGGTACGTCTGAATCCGGTGAAAAATTGCCTTCCGCCCGCCCCAACCGAGAATCCATATATTTCAGTCATCCTCTTGTATTGAACTCCGGTAGAGATGGGGACAGATAACTTGTTTAAAAACCCTTAAGTGTTTATGTTGACTGCGACATCCCTCGCTGCGTCTATATACATAATTTTAGTTATTTAGATATTATTTTTTCTTTATAAGTCGAATTCTCGTTTTATGAGAAATAAATTTTTTTAGAAGTACCCACTTACCTACTACGAGTATACCTAGATGAACTGAAGTTTATTTTGAATACAAGTTTTTATGGAATTGTGGTCGAGATAAGTTTCACTAGAATGGATGTCGCAGAGTAACTAATATTTAAGAATAACGGTTTTTTATAAACTTATGGCCGTACTTACAAACATTTTTATTTAGTTTCAATATTGAAATCATTAAATACGAGTACATTATTTACAAGTATTAAGATTTTACAGCGCCGAGTTGCATCGAGTGAGCCTAAAAATGTAAGTCGAGACTTAAGGTAAAAAAATTGAATAGCGACAAATGAGCATTTTTAACCGACTTCAAAAAAGGAGGAGGTTCTCAATTCGTCTGTATATATATTTTTTTTTTTTTTTTTTTCTATGTATGTTCGTGCATAACTCTGGCAATTATGAACCGATTTGAAAAAATCTTTCTTCCATCCATTCTTTAATCCGTTAATTAGGTCCCATAAAAAAATTATTGCGTAGTAATAAGTAGTTCCTGAATAAACAAGAATGGTGACTGCGCACTGCGAGTTGCAAGAAAGCCTATATAGACGACTTTATGGTGCTTTTTAAGGACAAAAATGGTCATAACTCTGGTAAATATTTACCAATTTCAATGATTCTTTTGTTATTCGAAAGAAGAAACCACTGTAATGAACCTGTATGAATTTTATTACAACCAGATAAGAACTTCCTGGAGGACCATGAATGATATGGAGGAATTTATCTGGTAAAAACCATAAAACTGATGTTCTCCTTTACATTTCTCTGATAAATATGAACCGATTTCGATGATTCTTTTTTTATTCGAGAGAGTAAACTACTATGATGATTCCATGCAAATTTCATTACGATCGGACAAATTGTTTCTGAGTTTCTGAAGAAACATGAATTATGTAAAAGTATGTAGACGATAATGTGAAATCATAATGATGTCATAACCTACCTAGATCATTTTACCGTCTTCGATGGTTCAATCTTTATGTATGAAAATATCACTAAAAAGTATAAAATAAAATCTTTTTAAAAAAAAAATTGAACCGACTTCAATATCACTGAAAAGTATAAAATAATTTAAATATTATTGAAGTTGGTGTTAGCTTACCGACTGCGTAAATTTGGCACCAACTTCAATAATATTTAAATTATTTTATACTTTTCAGTGATATTGAAGTCGGTTCAATTTTTTTTTAAAAAGATTTTATTGAATAAATAATCAAGCTTCTCAGTAACAATAGGCATATAAACAAAATTCAGAATCTGTATAATTATTATCATTGAAATATTGTATCACGTTTTGTATTAAAACGTATTGCATAAGTGCACGATTCATCGAACATGATTGAATCTACCGCGGTTTTGGGTAATAATTACAATGATTAAATTGCAAACCAGTTTGTACATTCATGTTTTGATAGAATATAGCACAAAATTACTTATTTTATTCAATTGATTTATATCATTCAGCTGATTTCGGCTACAGCGACAACAAAATATGTATTAATATTACTACAGTGTTGAACTCAAATAAACGGCTCTAACGGTTATTTATTTTGCTATAAAATCAGTGTCTCATGTGTCTTCTTCTTCTTATTTTCTTCAGCCCTATATGATCCATCTCTGGACATATTATGCCACTCTTCCCCACGAAACCCGGTCCCACGCCTTCGTCATCCAGTCGTGGTCCACGTGTCCTTTCAAGGGGTTTACCACCATCTGTTTGAGCAGTATTATTGTAATCTTACCCGTGCGGTGTCCGGGTAAGAATACCACCCTCACATCACCCTCACAACACCTCCCGTTGGGTCTCCGTAAGAGGCGACTAAGGGAAAACAAGAAAACGGGCAGCAGCGTCTTTCTATAGGATAATAGAAAGACTCTGCTGCCCGTCTTTTTGTTTACCTACCATCTATACTGTGATCCGCAAGACGTCTGCCAAGCGTAGGGATTATGGCAACCCCTCCCTTCTAAGGGGGAGGCCTTTGTTCAGCAGTGGACGTCTCTCGGCTGCTGATACTGATTGTAATCTTATTTTCGCAAGAGAAAGGAACGGAGATATAAACTGCATGCATCTACGTCTCTTTCCCACGTAAAAGTAAGATTACTTTAACAGCTGGCCATATCATTTGACCATCATTCATATGTACAGACTATTTTCATTCTAGAGACACAGGTAAGGTGAATTAAAATATATTCGCTCTAAAGTTTCCATTCCTAACACGAATCCTAATAGAGAAATTGACTGAATTTAAATAACCATTAGCTTTCCTAAATAATACAAAATTTATAAACCTCTCACAAACCAGAACATTATGAATTAAACATCAACGGTCATTGCACAAACGCGCTGCAAAAAAAACGTGTTCGCGACGTTCGTAACACACATTAGCACGTAGTTAGCCCCCATTCACATCGCACAGGGCTAAACCGTATATTGGAGTGAAGGGAAAATGCATTTGGCTTTTTGTAGTACGGCAATAACCTAAGGATTAGGATGGTTGGCGCCCGGAATATTCGGCCATTTTCTGTCCCACACATTTACTTATACGGTAACATGCTTACGACGGACAATCTTTAACGGCCGGGTCGTATGGGTGTGTTCTATGTAACGTATATTGAACAGTGAATGTATGGGATGTGCATGTTTATTTACATCAAGATGTAGCAGAGCTCTGACGTTTATGAATTAAGCTCGTCTATCGCAGAGTTTGCCTATAAAAAAGTTTCCGGACAAGATAACCTACAAAACAAAAGTTTTGATTAAAAACCAGAGTATAACTAGGTAAATAATGTTTATCAGTCTCCGTTTTTATATATACTCGTAAAACTCTACTGGGTAGGTAAGGCAATTATCAAACCTTCCGCAAGAATAGGTATTTTTTTTATATAAGAGTATATTAGCACCATGCAAGTAATGAGTCAAAATGTATCGACAACTTCTTTAGCATGCACACAAAAACAGCACCGGTATTTCTCACCTCACGAAATTTCTCCGACAAGTTTCTAATGTTGACACCTAAACTAAAAACTATTAGTACGATTCCGTTCATTTTGGTGTAGATAAAGCAATGTAAATACAAAATAATGCATTCTGACGTTCCGAGACTTATCCAAATTTGCATGAAACGGTCTACTGCTTTATAAATTTGTTTTGTTGATGGACCGATAACCTCTTTGACCTCTTTTATGAATTGAGATATCACCGCTGGGCGATGATATCACTAGTCAAGTGTTTAAGGTTGTACCGCTATTTATACATATCTTGTTATTTTGTTGTTGTAGGTATTTAGTTTATAGCGACGGTGCTAAAGGAACGATCCTCCGACTGGCGAGGTGTGAAGTTCGATTAGGTCCGAAACTACCAACGGTTGATGTTGGGATATACTTCGCGTGAGTTGAAACTTCGCTAGCGTGATTCAGGATTGGTTGTGTGACGTCATCTTTATTGGAGTCGCGTTATGAAGTAGGTCGCAACAGTTTAATGTTTGTAATAGGTGGTAGGTAGGTCCATTGTGCATAGAACCATCTAAGTAGGTACGGTGGGGAGTATGTATTTATGCTCCTCATGGGACGTGCTCTAGCGAGGGTCCGGCGCTGGAAAAACTGGCAAGGTCACTTTCGGTGAATCGGTTTCATTTTTGTTCGTATGGCAGCATTAACACCAAATATGAGTCTGCTAATTAGTGCTGTGTGTTGAGTATGATTCACCTAAAATCTAACAAATTTTCAGAAACTATTGTCAAGGAATTGCTTGAAATTCAAAATATGAATTGATTTTAGGAGAATTGCTTATTGTGGCCTTTTTAGACCCGTAAATTGGCCAGTCTTTCTGTGGATAAAGGCCTCTAGCGAGGCTATATTGCACAAAAATCCCTTATAACCTGACCTACGCAGATCGGGTAGGTCTTATGTAGGAACGAAAAAGTAGGTTCCACTGCAGGGCCAGATATTCTGCTACCAAGCAGGAATGTTTATATATTCCTGTATTCCTGAAAGGGAATGTAGCTGGTGAATTTACAGAATTGTAGAGCCTTAATAAGTAATGTAGTAAGTTTCTTTGCGCGACAGAATCCGAAATGTGGAGATTCGCCGAAGAACTAAGGTCACCGACATAGTTCTCAGAAACTGCAAGTTGAAGTGGCAATGGGCAGGCCACATTGCTCGAAGAACCGATAACCGTTGGGAAAGGAAGGTTCTTGAGTGGCGACCACGAACCGGAAGAGGTAATCGGTGGATGCAAATAGCCAATTCTCGTTCATTGCATGGCGTTTTAAGGGGAGGCCTATGTTCAGCAGTGGACGTCTTCCGGCTGGTGATGATGATGAATAAGTAATGTCTTTTGCAACTAACGATAGTGCTACGCAGCTGTCCATAGGGCAGTGTATCGCTTATTTGTCATGTTATGTAAGTTCATATACTGAAATGTAACAAGTTTTTTTATAAACATCCACATTATTGTCTGTCCACAACAAATACAACATAAAATTCTGAATGAAGACCAATGAAAACCATTTAGAGATACGAGCGAAGTCTGAAGTAGAATGTCGTGAAAACAACACCCACTCTAAATGATTCCGAGATCTCAAGAAGATGGTATTAAACGATTCAAATTTACGAAGTGGAAACAAAACAACATTTAGCTTTGCGGGTTATTCAATCGAGTCGCAGTTACCATGCTGCTAGTATTTTGTTTTCACGTACGCCCGCTCGGTTATCTGAGCAAGGGATTCTTTGGTAGAACATAAAGGCCGGGCGTCTTTTCCCCTTCGTCTTTGGAATCGGTTTCAATATACTGTTTTCTTTTTTATAGAAAGCTAAATGATTTTGTTGAGGTACATGTAGCTCCCATGCTCTTCATTATAGTTATGTTACTGAACTGTTTTGTTTTTTTTTAGACTACTGCTATTTTACTTCCTTACTTGAACCACAATAAGTTACGATCGTAATTTACTGAGGATATAACTCCACTCCAAACACTCCGCATATTATGTTAGTGTAAAGACAAGAACATTGTTTTTACTGTACAGTGTACTTTCAGATACATTTGTTCAAAAGCAAATCTTCGAACTCACTTAGTTAACTATGAAAACTTAGAACGCAAAACACTAACAGTATAGTTTTTTGGTACCTAGCTAGGTACTAAGCAATATGTACACACTTTAGATAACATACGCAAAATACACAATACAGGTAGTAATAATAATTCAAATCTCTTAAAACAGGAAACTAAGGACATTGCTAGGACCTCTCCAAATTAAACCAGCTTTTACATAAAAAAATACTTTGTTATTCGTTTAAAAGGTACAAAACCACAGCCAGACGTAAGCGACAAACTTACAGCTTCTCCTTTATGAGTCGGGACTCGGGAGTCTAATAGATAAGTAAAAGTAGGGTGTAAACAATATTCTTTTTATACGCAAGTAAGCACATAAAACCAACACTTTATATTCATCCGTGCGAAACATGCAAACGAACATTTTTATACGCAGTTAACGCTTCATTCGGAGAAGTTAAAGCGTTATTTGTGAAGGAATGTGGTCGAGTGTCGCGCCACACCTCGCTCTCGAGGTCGGTACACCGCTGCAGCATCCTTGAGAGGCCACATTCCAGCACCAAAGCCTATTTACGGTATAAGACCTCATTTTCCATCAAATATGAATTAATCTTATGTGTGATAATCTTATAGCAGAATTATAGGACGATGGTATTCATGTCTCGAGTACTAAGCATCTGTTCAACATATTAAATCATATTAAATCTTCTACAAATAATAGTCTCAATACTCAAGTTTATTCATAGACTTCCCGTCAGCTAGCTCTTATTTAATTTACGTCTAACCTATTTTTCAAATTTCGAATGGTGAATCTTGTATACCTAACATTAGCAAGGTCGTTTACTGCGGAACCTACAAACGTCAATTAAAGTTAATGATGATTAATTCATTTTCTGAAATCGGATTATTTCTACACTCGAAGCCCAATACTTAATACGCTGATAGTGAGTAGATTATCTCGTGTTCAATAATCGAAATTAATCATAGACGACTCCGACAGTCGAAATAAATAGATTTTAAAAAGTGACTTAATTGGAATTAAAGTTAATTGGGGTTTGTGTTTGCGGCAGTTAATCTACCATCTACCCCTAACTCAAGGAACGAGGATAGATAGCTAGAGACTGTGATTAAAAATAAAGAAATCACGTGATTAAAGCTAAGATAGTTTAAGCATTACTTTGTTTCGTAAGCTTACTGTTTTTGTGAAACGTATCGCATGTTGTACGTTACTTAATAACGAGCAAGCAGCTTGATCGACGCTGATTAAGTTCGGTTATAAATTATTTTTGTTCACAACTATTGTGATTTTAATGAGTTTTGATTTTTGTAAGTGAATTGGTAATATCTTATGTGAATTTGCGGTTGCGAGATCGTTTGCTCGCTCACAATACTATTGACCTATTGAGACGAAATAAATCGGTTTGGCATTTGCTGCAATTATGTTTTATTAATTAATAATTCTAATAACCCAGACTATGACTTGTGAATGATGGAATGTTCGATTATCTATTATCTATTTATTGTACCTACTTAAAGCATTCAACTGGGGAGTTTAGAATTTTAGTGTAGTGTTTTTACGTGTCTGGGTTTTTGTGCTGTTTTATTACTATCATTAATAATTAAAATTTACTTGTAATTTCTGGAATTCGCATATCTAAATATATGCTATTTCTTATTGGTGATAAAAAACATTGTGATAGAGTGTGATTAACTTAAAAGAAATATTAGAAAGATATACCTACTAAATTCCTTAATCAGCAGTAGATTCTCAGTTGAGGCCGCGTTGTTATCCGGTGGTAGCTTTTAACAAAAGTTGACCCTTTAAAAGTGCTAGCGTTAAGCCTATTTGAAATAAATAATTTGAATTTGAATAATGGTCTAAAAACTCTTGGTAAAGTAAATTGAAGAAAAAGTGGAATTTGTTTTTTGTGACATACCCACTGTAAAAATCTAATAATAAATTTTATTGTTTCAGAATATCCTGGATAAATTCAATCCAGGAGCCCGTCAGATGATAACGGCTGGAAAAGCGTACTTAAAGGCTTTACATGGTGAGTGATCCATTTAGTACATTTAAATTTTACTACTTTCACCTTCGTCTATTCCTTTAAGAAGTGCTTGCCAATTGCTTACATCGCGATGGTAGCCTAGTGGCTAAGGACCTGCTTAGTACACCATTAGGGACTGATTCGAGCCCCATCCCAGCCTTGGCAGTACCAATGTGATTAGCACTTTGTGACGAAGCAAAGCATCTTAAGAAAACTCAGAAATATCCCAGAAATCATTCGAAAAGTGTGTCCGACTCACTAACCCGCACTTGGATTGCGTTTTGGATTGTTTATGGCCTAAACACTCTCATCTCCCATGTCGAGGTGGAAGAGAAGACGGCTCAGGAGTTAGAAATTACAGATTAATATTCATATGATGGTAAGAACTTGGTTAAGGGCAAGGTCAGTATTTAAATAGGTGACCGTTTTGCAGTGGCATTTGAACTAAGCGTCTCCGTTCCTCGGAGGGTGATAAAGTCCGTACCGGTGCTGTCATCTAAACAGTACTTATTAAGCAAAGTCAGAGGACAAATGACAGCTTCATCAACTATAATACCAAGTTGGTCATTAACCATACGCCAAAAAACAGCAAGAGGGACGAATTGGAGCTGTACGTAAAGTATTAGCCATATTACTTAACGGAGAAACACTAAACCACTAGTATTATTTTGTCTACGGCGTTAGGTAAGGTGGAATTCTGTACCCGTCGAATTACTTCAATTTATAGCCATCCCCGCTGTGCCGTACCTCTCAAAAATCATTCTGATAAATAACCTTTATCTAAATGAATTGTACGTTTGTCTACTAAAGCTTCAATGCACAGTCAGCTAGCGTTAATGGCGGGCTAATATTACCCATTTGGTTTTACAACAATGTCTAGCCGTTTCGCCGTTCGTGAGGGCATGTTTCAGCCTTGATAGTCTAACTGTGCCAACTAGATCACTAATCGCATAACCTTCCTCGCCAAATGAGTCAACCACACACGTATAGCTATAGAAACTATATGGCACATTGTAGCGCGTACAGCAAAATTGTCAGACGACAATTTTCATACCAAATGGGTGTAAATTTAACATTTTCATCATAAAATGATTTTACCTACCTTTCAAGGTGCGTTTCGTTGTTTAGAATAGACTGAGCTCTTACCTGACTTGAGAGGCTTGGGATTCTAGGTTCTTTCATCATTTAAATTAGAAGATTCCATAAATATGTCGAAACAACTATGCCATATAGACGTCTATTTTTTCTTTAGTATACTTGTTAGTTTTTTTTTTGAACCAACTTCAATATCACTGAAAAGTATAAAATAATTTAAATATTATTGAAGTTGGTGTTAGCTTACCGGCTGTGTATATTTGGCACCAACTTCAATAATATTTAAATTATTTTATACTTTTCAGTAATATTGAAGTCAGTTCAATTTTTTTTTAAAAGATTTTATTTTAAACTTTTTAGTGATATTTTCATATATAAAGATTGAACCATCGAAAACCGTAAAATTATCTAGGTAGGTTATGATCACATTATCGTCTACATAGTTTTACATAATTCATGTTTCTTCAGAAAAAAATATCCGGTCGTAATGAAATTTGCATGGAATCATCATAGCAGTTTACTCCTTCGAATAAAAAAAGAATCATCGAAATCGGTTCATAATTGTCAGAGCAATGTAATGGAGAACATCAGTTTTATGGTTTTTACCAGATAAATTCCTCCACATCGTTCATGGTCCTCCAGGAAGTTCTTATCCGGTTGTAATAAAATTCATACAGATTTAATACAGTGGTTTCTTCTTTCGAATAAAAAAACAATTATTGAAATTGGTAAAATATTTGCCAGAGTTATGACCATTTTTGTCCTTGAAAAGCGACATAAAGTCATCTATATAGGCTTTCCTGCAGATCTCAGTGCGCAGTCACCATGTTTGTTTTTTCAGCAACTACTTATTACTATGCAATAATTTTTTATGGGACCCAATCAATGGATTGAAGAATGGATGGAAGAAAGATTTTTTCAAATCGGTTCATAATTGACAGAGTTATGCGCGAACATACATAAAAAAAAATAGACAGGCGAATTGAGAACCTCCTCCTTTTTTGAAGTCGGTTAAAAAGAAAGAAGCAGTAGAGATTAGCCTGATAGGTATTGACATGGAAGCCGTCTTGAGATACAAAGGAGGACAGGTTCATCCTCGTCAGGTATCTTTTAAAGCTCACGAGATGCGAGATTTTTGTATGGTTACATTTCAGTCATCATAATCTCTATTCATATCAGACCACGTGCGACGTGAATGAAAGTGAAATCCCGCGACACAAGTAAATCTCGCGAGATGCGAATCCAGTGGAACGTATACAATTAATTTATGTGGTGTAAGCTAAATGGGCGCATCTATATGCAAAAGCTCTGTGTTCCCGCTTGCTTGGCTGCGGAACTGGGGCGTGGCTTGTGCCAAATTGTCTCTGTTGGCTTATCTGTAGTATTATGGCCAACGGAGTAGCGGCAATAAACTTGGCCATTGTGCGATGTATTGCTCTCGGTGCCTCGTGTGTAGTTTGTTTTGATATTTTGCGGTTTTATTTTTCTGTAAGAAAGATTCAGCGGTGGTATAGTTTAAATAAGAGTTGCAAAAAATATTTTTTGTGCACAAATGATTATAAGGAAAAATTCATTCATTAAGTTCAGGACGTTAGTCAGTTAACGCTCTCAGAGTCATAGTTCACAAGTAAGCCTTTCTCCGGCTGTATTGATGTTGCGTCGCATTTCTCGACTCTCTGCTTTCGATGTCTGTATCAATATTGTGAGAATTTAACGATTGCATTAACCGTAAAGTTGCTTCAGGTTTTGGCGAGACCCTGCGTTTTAATTTTGTATCAAAAACGCTCATTTTATCATTAAAGGAAATGCTTAAAGCGTGAAGTGTAGGGTTTTGACCCCAGTGGCTGCTGAATGGATGATCGATACCTTTAAAAGCATCTTGTCTAATGGCCCTTGAGTACAAGACATTATTACATAATCCATTACTTGACACATTGCGAATCGATCGGTTTACCAATTAGGACTTTTAGCGAAGATAATTATCTCCTTAGGATAATTAAATTCAACGAATATGCACTGCAGTTATTTGGCACAAGGCGAATACAGTTTAGTTTGGTTAAATACCGAAAGATGTCATACAAAAGTGTACATTGTAGTTTCGACGACATTTTTGCCCTTTGCAGCAGAAATACCTGTAAACATTCAGGTCAGACCAAAAGCCGCATAAGGCATTACAGAAATCTGTGAAACGTTACAAATTAACCATTCATTTAATACGAATTCTCATAATTTAACCTTAAAATTTTATCGCGAGGAGCGAAGAATTAAAATCCATTTATTTTAATAGCCTGCATTTGAATAAGTCGTAATCAAACGTAACAATCGCAAACACGAATGACAAAGTACTTAACGGCGACAATAATGCGATTTAATAATGACTGACGGTTTTATTGGGTATTATAATTATTGAATTTTGGCTCAGGAACTGAAATTAATATTTTAAAATTTATACAGTAGGAACAGGGTCTTAAGAGTAATGATCTGGTTTAGTGCCGTTCTAGGCAATTCTTATAATATATTCGCTAAACTGCAACGAAAAGTTGATCTTGGATGAGATTGCCTCGATAGTAAACAGTTAACTCGTTTAATGATTTCTGATATTTACGCGAATATTACACAGCGCTGTTCTTCACAAATCCTCGCAAAAGAACAGCGGTACCTGCCAAGGATGATTCGTGAGGCTATTGAAGTTAAAAAGCATCCAAATTTCAATAGAAACTGGGTACTACCACCAGCTTGGGATCCCGTGATAAATATAGTCAAATCCAAAGACAAGCATTCCACTGCAAGACCTCAAGATACTGTAAGCTCTTACTGCGTAGATCGGACTAACAATAATAATTAGAAGACATGAGTACCCTAAGACAACTATGACATATGGACAGCTACCACCTCAGTCCGCCCGTGACCATGAATGCTGTAAAGTAATCGAAACGTCGGGTAATAAAATTAAAAAATAAACCGCGATATAATCCGTACAATTAGTTTCATTTCAAAATAACTCATTACTCACTCATAAAAAAAACCTTAGTTATTTTAAGAACTTAATTTTCCCTTTTATGTACTTTGGCGCTACGGACAATGGAATTTGAAATGTCTATTCTCTCCATAAACACTTTATATGCTCACGTGTGCTGCGAGAGTTTTGGCGGAAATTTAAAATGAAGCTATTAAACGCTGCAAGCCAAGTGTCGTTTCAGGTAAAATGAGAAATTTGGTTGGATAATTGTCACCTATTTCATTAAATTTTCACAACTTTCGTATTTATAAGGTACAATTGCAGCCTTCTCCATGTGGCAAAAGACATTCCTATACTTTGGCAGGTATATCTCCGTTAATTTTTCTCTCAATAGGAACATTAAGATAGAATGTACCACATGTAGCTGTCCCACTTGAAAGCCTCCTGCATATTCAGTTAAACTTGTCACAATGGCATGGCCATATCATTTAGTGGCCAAATTTCTAATGACTCATTGCTTGCAGTTAGA
This sequence comes from Furcula furcula, assembly GCA_911728495.1. Classification (NCBI taxonomy): domain Eukaryota; kingdom Metazoa; phylum Arthropoda; class Insecta; order Lepidoptera; family Notodontidae; genus Furcula; species Furcula furcula. The sequence goes on from OU452250.1 coordinate 11,981,242, forward strand.
TAATCTTACTGCTTTAACTAAACAAATCTTACTAATTTTAGGGTTAATTCTTAACTGCTACAAAGTATGTTTATACCAGGATATTGTTAGTATTGAGGGTGCGCAAGAGAAAGTTTCTCGAATGGCTAAATAATGTGAGCCGGGAATATCTTGGACAATCTGCCCTGAGATCTTGCTGATTGACCAATCTTTCCGCCACGCCGTATATTACATGTCAATATGAAAAGAAGATTAGTTTTTATAAGACATGATCCTATGACTTGGAACATAATCGTTATCGAATGTAAATACGGCTACCGGTTGTAAAAACGAAACGGATGTATCACAAATCTTTTTTTATCTTATTAGTGATTTGTGCTGTTTTACGTAACGCTAAAAAAAAAACTTTATAGCACACATTCATAATGCTATACAAATTTATTCTAACTTTCACTCTCATAAACAAATACGGCACCTTACACAAGTATGCAGATGTAATCTAATATAATAGTTTATTAAATCAATACTATTGATTTGTATTATGTCTGTCGATATTTCCGCTATCGCATTGATCACGATATTATGAATGTGTGTTTTTGTTTGATTTTTGTTATTCAGTATAATTAGTTCATATGAGAGGTATAATAATTCACAATGATATATCAAATATCAATCAACTTGCCACTTGTTCTATTAAAATGAATTTGTTTGTGATATTGGCAAATTAGTATACCTACATTATTATAAAAGAATATAATTCTTGGTAGTAGGTATACAAATAACTGTTATTTATAAATTAACTCTAATTTTAATTTATTTCTTTCTCAAGTATATTTTCTTGTGGTGTTAATATGCAAGTGCGCTTCTATACACAGCTTCATCACTAGCATCAGTGGGGATAAAAAATAATACTATAACAGAGGCCAAAATTTCACAAGATCAGCCATTTACATGGGAGACAAGTGCTTCCATAGACACAGGAGCACTCACTACTTCTTTATTCTAACAAGCCGATGGGAAGGAAAACAGATATGGCCAGCGAGCGTCCTACTTTTAACATGCCCATCGATCCGACGAAGGCTTATCTTACTTTGCAGACAATCAGGTAATCAGCTAGGCATTGTCCAAGCCAGTAGAACAAAAACGTAAAGCTGTTGGATTTTGAACCCGCGACCTCCAGTTTAAAACATAATAGTGTGCAGTCTAAGCTATATCCCACAAACGGTTATTTTAGCTACAGCGATCACTAATTTAATGGCGGAATCACTAAAGGCCACGGCACACCAAATGCGTAGACATAAGCGTGCACCTACAAGTACTATGACGTTGTAATGTATGGAACTTTATGAAATATGGCACACCGCTTCCGTGACGTAGTGATGTATACGTACGGGTGTGCCGTGTCTTATAAGTGTAGTTCCGTATATTACAACGCAATGGTACGTCCGGTTCGTTTGTTGTCCGTGGTACCACCAGTAGTACCACCAGTGGTAAAACGGACAATTTTTTTTGTCCGTGCTGCCACTGGGGGCCTTTCCTAGTTGGGAAATAAAATCTGGTGTCATAGTGGATGGCACAAGACGTGAGGCCAACTCATTTCCTATGCTTTCCTGGTACTTCTGATTTAAATGCGTTAGCTTTAAACCACACTCATATGCATGGCACAAGACATGCACCCCTGTTTTCTGCTACCCTAGTACTTAATAATTTGTCGATTCTATTACTCTTATCACTTCCTTAGTATATCATAGACGTAGATAAAAATTACATTATGAAAATATGTACTTACTTGTAATGCTGTGCAATACAAACAAATCGACCATGATATTCGAGTAACTAAACAAAACCCTAAATACATAAATATTATTTAAATCTAATTAATAACGGTAGTACCCCAGTGGTACTACGGACAAAAAAATTGTCCGTGGTACCACTGGTGGTACTACTGGTGGGACCACGGACAACAAACGGTCCGGTTTGCACTGGTCTTAAAAGCTCGTGATGTTTTCATCTGTATTAAGCCACACAGCTGGCTCTTGAAGTGTAATCGTTGCACAATGTCATTGTGAATGTCCAAAAGGCGGTGATCGTTTAGAGTTTAGACAACAGTGAAAGTTGTCAAGTTGTCATTCACGAGACGTGTTAGTGAACAAAGAAAAGTGGTTTGACGATATTGGTGACAAATCTTACTTGTGCCGTTTAGTCGTGTTTGTTGAAATTTCACCCTTGTGTTGTTAACGTTAAGGTAGTTTTTATACTATAACATTTGTCCATAGGTGCGGCAGCGGCATCGCGGCTGTACGTGGACGCAGTAGGGAAATTAGGAAGACAAGCACAACAAGGGACATGGGGAGGATGCGCCGATATAGGTAAATATGGATTTTATAGGCATGACTCTCTTGTGTAAATGACCGTGCTGTGGGTCTATAACCGTCTGTTCTTCGCAAGAGAAAGAAACAAAGATATAAACTACGCTGCATATCCTTACCACGTAAAAATAAGATTACTTTAACATTGCTATAAACTTGGTGGTAGAGCCCCGAGGTCAGTATCACTGTAGTGTCAGACATTCTGCCACAAAGCAGTAGTATCTACCGTGCTGCGTTCTCGTGTGAACGTAAAAGACTTTAGTGGCTTAGATGACCAGCGGCACTGCAATGCGTTGCCCCTAAATAGGTGCGTCGCTTTCTACCAGTACCAGTTATCCTTGCATATTTTTCTTTCCCACCTATTTTATCTGAACGTATAGGTACGTACGTACCTACAATACGTACCTCTGCTGACTGCTGTTATCATAATGGTGATGATGTCTTGCGGTTGATTTTCAGTTTTAGCACAGTGATATTGGGATTTTCTATCAGGAAATCGTTAGTATCAGTGCGTAGTTACAAATTGCATGTACTTAGTTAAACAGAATTGGTTAGCTTATAAAAATTATCATAGGTACATGTTTTGGTAATTTTGCATTATGTTAGATTAGAAAGCATAGGTCGAATATACCTACTGCCAACTCTTTAAGTAAAAAAGGCGTAATAGGTACCATAGGTATTGTAAAATTTTATTTTAATTTATTAAAATGTGATTTTCTTTCAGGGACCGCTCTAATGAAAGTTGTGGAGGTATACCGTGAAATTCAAGACCAACAAATGAACATCGTAAGTTACCCCATATATAATTACCTATGTTTATTAAAAACTTCTAATATTTTTCTTTATTTTTCACGCCACATCAGGGCCAAAATAGTAGAAAAGTTAGTTTCATTCTGTAATTAACTTTAAAGTCAGTAACTCTGGGAGAACCTCTGACAACAATAAAAAATATGTCTCGTCTCTTCTTAACTCTTTATTTTTTTTCTAAATAATTTAAAAAAAAGTTGTAATCCGTATCTGTTCGTCTGTTTGTATGATTTTTCATTAACTTTTTTTAAATCACACTTCTCACCATCATCATTTAGTTAGAGATTCTTTCAGAAAGGTATATGTGATCAATGAACCTAGACCAGTCGAAACGTAAGCGGTCGATCGTAAAAATATCTCCATAAATAGGTTAAGTAATCATTATCCTATATAAACAACTTGTTTGTTTCAGCTGAAGGCATTCTACGTAGATTTGCTTGTCCCCTTGGAAACTAATCTCGAGAAGGACACAAAAGTAGTACAGGTCAGTGAATGAGATTTCTTTTCATAATGCTTTATGTGGATAGTGCAAAGTTCCAAGGGATTGTTTACACGATAAAGGGAACACGGTACCGGCTCGAATAAGCTTAGTAAATCCCGGTGAGATAAGACTTTCTATTATAAAAGTTTCCCGACGATAATGGCGACGAGCTTCATAAAAATATACAAAAAAAAAACTATTGTATTCTTGCCTACACATATTTTACTTTGGCTAAAACATTATTAGGTCGGAGATGTGAGGACTGTATGAATTAATTTTAAATTGTAAATTAATTGATTGTACATATTTATATTCAAAACGGGAAACAGCACTTATATTAGATTTTATATAATATAAGATAGCTTCAAAAATTAAAAAGAAATTTAAGAATGTTCAAATGAAAAAAAAAATAGAGCAAGAATTTAAACGTAGTAAAAACTAACTGCCGCACTTAGAAACGTGAATTAAATTAAATTGGCATAAATTCAATTCTTAGAATCGATTTGTTTTGATACTTTAAGTAAATTAATATAATGATACTCTATTAGTGAGTTGAGATATCGACTATTTGTTTCTTAATTATGGGACATAAACATAAATGGCACTGAGAGTCGAATAAATCAGATTAAAAAAAATGCTTAATGTGAATTAACATTACTTGATGTTTGTGTGTGCGGCAGTTAGTCTGTAAGAACTTCTTAAACATTCCATGCTGTTTTTCTGTGGCGGCAGAAACACTGCAGTGGTGAGCCATAGATTGTTTTCACGAAGGAACTAAACATCTAGTACTGTCAATTTGGCATTAGTAATTTCGTATTAATACAAAAGAAAATAAAATTGATGTTACCAGTACTCTAATCTTTATTTAATACCTAAGTCGGCTCATCTCAACTTCGGTTAATGACGTAAGTTTTATTGTTCTTCTGCGTATCAAGTCACCCTTAGCCGCGGTACTAACTAGTTTATGGAGCCGTTTGAGACTAACTTTACAAAATTACTTCCCATGTAATCAAATCTCGCCTTGACTCTGCAGGAGTTGGTAGAGGTGTACAACTTAACACCAGTGTTTTCTTAGCTATTTTAGATATGCCTCGTTAATACAGGGTGTAAGGTACCACGTACCGAAAAAATGTTATAAGACGTCAAATAATGTCTGTTACAACATTACGGTAACAATTTATATGGTAAATGACAAATGACTAACTTGTTAATTTTCGAGCACGTAATGAATATATTATTATGCGGAATAATATTTATTTTTCAAATTACATTGCTAATTTTCTAAAATAATAATAGTTGCCTATTAATTAATTGCTTAAGCACTGTTTTTGTGCATAAAGAATAAATAAATAAAAAAAAAATCCGTATATAATTAATTTATTGTTTTTAAATTAAAATTAGGCTCTATTATTATACCAATAATGATGTTATACTAATTTTATTTAATATAAGCTTTTTGTTTTTTTGGAAATTCATGAAAAAGCCTATGAAAAATTTCAACACTAGGATGTTCAGAATCATGTACCTACTGGATCCCTGGTATCGGTTTTCGGTACGATGTCCCTTACACCCGTTATAGTGAATGGGAGTCTGTTACTAATACTACATTTCATAAAAGTAAAATTGAAGAAAACTTGGTCTAACATCAGAACCAAGCCTGGGTTTTGACGATTACTTATACTCCTGCGACCACTGACCTGCGAAGGAGAGTTACCAAAATAATTTTAAATATTCGCCAGATAGTTGGTCCTTTATATCAGATATGATCCAATGAGCTATGGAGAAAGCTATGCTCGTAGTTTTTTTGCGTGACAGAATCCGTAACGAGGAGATTCGCCGAAGAACCAAGGTCACCGACATAGCATTCAGAATCCGAGTAAAAGTGGTAATGGCCACGTCGCTCGAAAAACTGATAATGGGTTTTCGAGTGGCTACCACGAACCGCTAGACGCACCGTAGGTAGGCCTCCCACTAGGTGGATAGACGGCATTGGGCGCGTCGCAGATAACCGGTGAATGCAAATCTTTATAAGTTATAAAGAAATGCTTATCTCTTGCAATTACTTGGTAGCTCTACTGACAGTCCTGGTAGAGACCACTGCCACAGAGCAGCGAGGCTTCCGGTGTAAAGACCACGCTAGCTGCTAAAATAAAGAGTCTTCAGAGACTTAATATCTAATGTCTCGAGTGACGATCTAGTGTACGGTGCTGATTTCCATGGATCACAAACAAATAAAAAAAACATTAGTTATAGTTATCCAATAAACGCTGCAAAGTAGAGGGATGCCAGCTCCCCGGGGAGAGCCTAGCTCACGTATCATGATTAAATTGCCCGTGATTTATCTGAAGGGAAAAAGTCACGTCACTGCCGACTCTATCGGCAATAGTAGGGTGCAAATATAAATACTTGGTTTTTTTATTAAAATAACCTAATAGTTGACTATCGTTTTTTTTAAACTAAATTTAAAAAAAAACCTAGTATTTAACTGCAATCCCACCTGTCGAAAAGCGGTGAGGGGATCGGGGATAGTAAAAAATAAAATAAATAAATAGTAAAGCACACTAGTTTATTAAATGTCTATTTACTCTAGCTTTGAAGACATTATAATTGGACAGGATAACTGACTCAGGCAAACTATTCCACTCCTGAACTGTTATACATGACAAAGCAAATCGCTGAGTTAGGACTGAAGGTTCACTACATAAGGTGCGTAGTCGCCGTCCGTCTCGCCCCTTGTGATAGAAGCGGCAAGGTGGAATCATCATCATCAGCCAAAAGACGTCCACTGCTACACAAAGGCCTCCCCCTTGGAAGAGAGGGATTGCCATGATCCCCACGCTTGGCAGGTGTTGGGAATCGCAGTGTAGGTCGTAGGTAATCTAATAGAAAAACGCTGCTGCCAGTTTTCTTCTTATTTTCCCTTAATCGCCTCTTACGACACTCATTAGTGGGAAATGGGTGGGTGCTACATCCCTACACCCCGCGAGCAATTAATATTTAAAGTAATTTCGAAACCATTGTTTTCAACAGTCTGAACAAAAGAGATTTCTGCAACAACACAAGCTGAGGTCAGAGAGCTACAGCAAGGCGGCTGCCACTATAAAGAAGCAACGTAAGAAGAAAACGAATGTCACCAAAGTTGGATCAGCTATGGATAAGGAAATGAAAGTAAGTATCAAACATCTTTTCAAATTCACACGTCACGTTCGCTTCTTTTTACCGACGCGGGACTTCCTGCTAGTTCACCCAATTGGAGTAATTTCGTGTCTTCACTTTTCGGGCGCTAATGGCATGTCTGTTTTATAAAATATCATTGTTTTCAGCAGTCTTGTAATTTGACAATGATTTTTATGTAGTATATTTTTTGAAATACTTTACAAAACCTACTAAAAGTATGACTTACGCAATGCGTATATTTTTTTATGAATTGTACTCATTTATATTCCTTTGTGAGAGTAAATAATATGTACACCACGATATTACCATTTTTATAAGAAAATCGAGTCTAAATATTCAATACCATTCAAGTTCATATAAATTTATAATGGAATGTGTTATTCAAATCGTACCAAATAAAAACTAAACGTGTCGTCTATCGGATAAGGGTCTTGTTTTAAGTTCTTCAATATTTAATTTTGTTTTCTTTGAATAAAAGTAGGCACATTTTTTTTTAAATGGCGTACATCCATTTGAAATGAAAACCATATTATTTGAGATATATGTACCTAGGTAGTATTTTTTATTATCTTCTCTCTATTTTCACAGAATATGCAGATATTAGAGGAAGAAAAAACCAAATTAGATGCTTTCTGTGAGCAAAGTTTGAAAAATGTAAGTATTGCGGAAAGTATTTATTATTTAGTATCGAGATATTAACATTTTAATAAATACTTTTTATATAGAACGTAAAGATAACTACATATTTACAGTTTATCTACAAACATGTACACTTAAACTAGGTAAAAAAACCTTCTCAAAGTTGTCGCCGCACTGGGAGGGAAGGGTACCTAAAAGACTGGCGCATGACCCCTTTGTATAGCCAAGCTTATACGCTCTTCATCATCATCAGCCAGAAGACGTCCACTGCTGAACATAGGCCTCCTCCTTGGAAAGCCACAATGAACGACAGTTGGCTATTTGCATCTACCGGTTACCTGCGATGCGCACAATGTCGTCTGTCCACCGAGTGGGAGGCCTGCAAGTTACGAAAACCAAAGTGAAGTTATATTTTTTGAATAATTCATTGTAGCTTGACCATGTCAACATACACTATGTACAACATACTCTGCATAAAAAGCTTCGATTCCGAGAAGTTTTCAGTCATAGTACAAATGCTAACGAATGACTACTAAACGCATAACGTAACGTAACTTATACTCCAATAACTCTGCTTTATCAACGTACTTTGTATACATTTTTTTTTATTTATTTGATAAGCCTGTTGGTTAGACAACCTGGCCGCTACCCAATAGGTCGTGGGTTCGATTCTCCACCAGGTGTTATATCTATATATGTATGTATGTATTTACAAAAATGTATATAAATATTACTATCAGTTGTCTAGTTTCTGCTTACTTTAGGATAAGATGACTGTGTGTGAACCTCGAAGAAAGTGTGTCGCTCGAAGAACCGATAACCGCTGGGAAAGAAAGGTTCTCGAGTGGCGACCACGAACCGGAAGACGCAGCGTTGGCAGGCCTCCCACTAGGTGGACAGACGACATTGTGCGTGTCGCAGGTAACCGGTGGATGCAAATAGCCAATTGTCGTTCATTGTGGCGTTCTAAGGGGGAGGCCTATGTTCAGCAGTGGACGTCTTCCGGCTGATGATGATGACCGTGTGTGGATTGTCCCAGAATATTAGAATTATTTGTGGCTACATTTTTTTACCAAAATGTTGAACCAGGCTATGACTCAAGAACGGCGTCGCTACGGCTTCGTCCTTGAGCGGCAATGTTCCCTCGCGAAGCACTGGCTGGCGTACCACACAGCTGGAGCGGCGGCGTACACCTCAGGCCTGGATGAGTGGCTCGAAGTCTCCAGGACTAGGGAGTACCTGCCGCCCAACGTTGAAGCTATGTTTGTGAGCAGAATGCGGGTGAGTCATGGTTCAAAAAAACAATTTTGGTGTGATTTATGTACCTAATAGAAAAAAAAAATGCGTATATTTAAAAAAAGAACACATTTTCTTTGTGGTTTGAGTTAACGATTTTTTAATCTTAACTGTTTCACTGTATCTAATCCGTAAACAATGAGATGTATCTAATATCTAGGAACAACACAAGGATTACCTCTTAAATAAAAAATGTATTCAATATAATATAGTCACTTTATAACCAGTGCGAAAATTTAACAATACTATAACGAATTAACCTTTTAAGTCAAAGTCAAAATTATTTATTTCAAATAGGCTTAACGCTAGCACTTTTGAATGGTCAATTTTTTTTAAAGCTACCAGCTGATCACAACGCGGCCTTAACTGAGAAGATCCGACAAGAAACTCGGCGGGCTTGTAATTATTTTTAAGTACATTTTAACATCCCCACTTCAATCATAGAGGGTATTAACTATCGTGTGTATAACTCTGTTGACAAAGACTATTTACCGTTATCGATCATCATACCGTGCGATCACAACGAAGAGGCCAAACGTATTTTCACGATTTCGGTGAAACACCATTTCATCTGCTGTCGGGTGACTTAATAAAAATCTGTCTCCACTAACGTAAAATTGTTTTATGGGCTCTTACATCGGTCATATATCCCTAAAATGCCCGCTCGGAAATCGGAAAACTATAAACACAGAATTCGATTTCATTTCATGTTAAATGCAATAGGGATGATGACTGAGTAAAATAATAATAATTCTAATTAGTCTGTTAGATTATCAAAAAATATTGGATACATATTTTTACCTTAAAAAAGGAACCCTTATGGTCTGACTTCGTCTGTCTGTCTGTCTGTCTGTCTGTCTGTCTGTCTGTCTGTCACACCTGTATATATTTCAGGAACCACTGATGCAATCGATTTGAAATTTGGAACAGTTTTAGATCTTACTTACCCAAACCCATCACAAATAAAAAATATATATATATATTTTTACTTTTTTTATAATGGGGGTCGAAATGGGTCATCAAAATTTCAAAGTGAGACTACTATTTCGAGTGGAGTACCATATGAAAGGACTTCATTTGCACATCGCAAAACTGATTTTTATGTTGGTTTATGTTACGTAGTTTTTTGCTGATAATCAAAAATGTCAAAAAAAATACCGTTTCCCCCCCTTATCTCCGAAGTTTGTGGAGGGAAAAATCTGAAATAATTATGAATAATACACGTTTATCTATATTTTATAGGAAAAATAAATTGATCTTTCTAAGTTGTACAGTTTTTAGTAATCCTAAAAAAACCTCGACAAACAAACTTAGTTTTGCGGTTAGTTTTTTTTTGCTACACTGTTACATGAATAGTAAAATTACTTTAATACGTCCAAAGATGGTATGGAACCCTCGGTGCGCGTGTCCGACTCGCACTTGACCGGTATTATTTTTTTATTTAACAAATCAATAGAAATTGAGAAAAATAAAGAGCCTTAAATTTCGGGAGTCGGATTTCAATGAGTACCTACTTATCTACGTCATTTTTTGATTAATTGACAAAAGAAAAAATAACTATAATATTTTTAATGATATAAATGATGGACTAAACAAATAAATAAACAGTATGTTTATTATGCTAGATGCTTATTAAACACGAAATAACAGCTCTACGTATTTTAATTTTAACAAGATTCACGTTACCCTTTGTTAGAAAACGGAACGTTAAATCGTTTGTAAAATTGAGGTAGCTAGTCATAATAATCATACAAATGTGTCGTAATCTGCTTATTCATAAGAGAACCGTATGTAATTGTTTTTATTGTGCACGCTACAAACCGTATTGTGTATATTGTTGAGCAGAAATTAAAAAAAAACTGAATAAAATCGTGATAATTACTTACTCCCACCACATATGGCGCGAAACCACTCCTCTCTCTGGTTAATACAGGAACGGGGGTTAGTGTGTCCGATCCGTGAGGGTTTTATTCAGTGTATCAATACAAAGACATGAACATTTTTTATTTTCGTAATTTGTAGCAGAAATGCAAGATTGGGTTCGTTTTTCTGGATAAATTAGAAAATAATATTGATATTCAACAAATAAGTTATATCCCCAGAATATTATTATTATTATTAAATATTATTATATACTTACCTACATTTCGATGGCTCCTACGTTAAATATCGTTTGTGTAAAACCCGCACTTTACAGGAGAGCAAATTAAAGGTATTTTTCTACGCTAATTATTGAACGTTTGTTTTCATACTATTCGGTAAAATAAGGCATTTTCTATGGTTGGTACAAATTTCAGCCAAATAGCTTCAAATTTAAAGAACAAGCGTAGAAAAATACCTTCAATTTGCTCTCCTGTAAAGTGCGGGTTTTACACATACGATATTTAACGTAGGAGCCATCGATTTAATTGTATTGATACAGCGAGAATACCCTCACGGATCGGACAAGTCTTATAAGCCACTATGTAGAGTCAGTGGGTGCCCCGTGAATATTAAGCATATTATTCATGTCAACCAATATGGAGATATAGCTTTAATTAAATGTTGATTTCTCCATTAAAACTAGTGCTTAACCGCATATCTCCACGCTTAGCAGGCGTCTTGGGGATCGTACTATACGCAGAGACAGATATTAATTAGAAGCTGCTGCCCGTCTTGTGGGTTTCCTTTAGTTGCCTCCTACGACACACAACGGGATAAAATGAAAGGTTTGTTTCCCTAGCGAAAATATGAATACGATAATGCAGCTTGAACGGACTGTAAGTGCCCTGGTCACCAGACTCACCACAAGGATACAATGCAAGAACGCTAGATACAACGTCACACATTATTTAAGTCTGTTAAAGAGTTCGCTCCGCTTATTATATGCACTTTTGTCCGTAGCAAGTTTCATTCTGGACTGATGAAGATGTATACGCCAGTCCCCGCGCCGGCGACGATGACGATCGAGCTTCGATCGGGTCAGCTTTGCGCAAGACAAGATCTGTGGATGCATCTTGCCTGGATGTGAGGTCAATTGGAGATCTGGGCTCCCCTGCACAGGGACTATCGCGGGCCAAGTCTGATTTCAATCTTCAAGCCAGCTCAAATAATGAAGATCACGGTACGTAGCAATCGCCACCGCAAGCATTCTCATTGGATTATATAAAGTACCTATCAAAGAATTTCTAGCTCTATATTAATAGACAAAACTTCTTGAAATGGTTTAACAAAAAATCTGCTAGGCTAGAGTCCTCTTCTTTATCATAGAATCTAAGACGAATTAATTAATAATCTATCACGTACATAAGTGCAGAAAAAGAATTATATAAGGTTTTTGAAAAACCTTTGATCATGAAAGTACCTATTACTTGAATTTTATGACTTCCTACATCATCAGTGAATTGTAAATTTCCTTGAATAGAACTCCACCAATCCAATGAATGCACAATACATTTCTCATTGCCATTTCTTTTTTACTTTTGTTCAGTTTTTACCAGACATCTTATACAAAACTTTTCTTTTTATGTTACCACAGTGACCGATTCACGTACAACCACCCGTCCATCATCACTAGCACCTCCAGCGTGCACAACCCGCGATCCACCTCTGGCCCGGGCTCTGTATGCCTACGCGGCAGCCGGAGACAACCAACTGAGCTTCCAGCAAGGGGATATGCTCGCGCTACTGGGCGAGCGGACTAAAGGATGGCAATATGGAGAAAACTTGCGCACTCACCATGCCGGCTGGTTCCCGTTGGCATACACTGAGCCAATCGTTGGCGATGAAATTGGGTTTGTATTGGTGGCCATATAATTTTTAAATGAAGTTGTAGTGTGATATTATTTAAACGAATGAAACCTTTTTATAAAACTATTTGTAACAACTTTTTTTACATAAATTCTGCGTCACCGACGTAAGAGACAACACGACATCATCACGAGTCAGCTTAGATGAACTACACTCCATTCTACATTTGAAGTGCCTTATAATTATAGTAAAGATGCATTGTTATCTAAAATACAATTTATATATATGCACAGGTAGCTTTTTGGAAAAAAAATATGTAAAGGAATTTCAATCGAGTGCATTCATGGCATAGAGTTTATATATTAAGAATAGAGTACGCGTTTGTCTATAGTCCCTTAAACAAAGCGAGGCAGATTTTCTTCTAAAAGGCAGGTGAATTGAACTATTTAAAGTTATATTATAAGAGGTATATTAATATGTAAGTGATAAGTAGTGACGGGTTTGATCTGTCAGAAGCGCGATACGTTGATAAATACAGCTGACGGTATAGTACCTACCTATTGTCGTGTACCTGATATTGATATTTATATAGTTTGATGTTCTTACTTGAAATAAGCATTCTATAGTACTTACTGTACTGATTCATATGACGGGCATTATATTCATATATTCATTTGACGGGCCCATTGTTCTAGTGGTTGGCACCCTGGCTGCTACCCGATGGGTCGTGGGTTCGATTCCCACCAAGTGTTTGGGTGTTACTTATCTATTTAATATGTATTTACAAAAAAAAATGTATATAAGTATTAGTATCAGTTGTCTGGTTTCCATAGTACAGGCTCTGCCTAGTTTGGGATCGGACGACCGTGTGTGGATTGTCCCAAGCTATTATTATATTCTAAGATTCATGGTAATTGCAGCAGCAGCTCCCCAGCCCGCTGGAGCTGTGCGCAGACTCCTAATGAAGCGCCACCACCGGCGCCGGTCGCGCATGCGCAGACCACGCCGTCTACCGCCGCGCCGCATGCCCACGCGCACCCACCACCACGCATGTTCGGAGACACTGTCACCGCTCATCATGTCACGAAGGTACTGTAATCATGATGACATGAACCAAGTAAAACCCAAAGTTTCTACAAGTTTGACATGGCCAAAAAAAAAAGGAAAAACAACTAAAATTTGTTGTGCATATGTCGAGGTTACTAACTCAAAATAACTGATATAAATTGGCACGAGAAAATAAAAATTAACAATTACACAAAATAGCTTACGGGAAATACTAATTTTCTTAGGGTCGCCTTGGAAGCGGTTCCCCGGGATTGCCGCCTACTTTACCAGCGCCATCGCCTAGTGCTCTCAGCTCATCGGCGAGCGCCAATTTCCATGCTTCTACACCAGCCGCTGCCGCGACTGGTGCTATTAAAAACTCAACATCATCTGCCAGCTTCACTACTCACGCTGTTATCGAAACGAGAAGCTTTGGGCCGCAGACATTACCAATGCGCTCTCAGGTAACACTTTAGTTCTAACATTGTATGGCATTATTTCCCTTGTGGCCACCATCACAACTATGTTTTGTGAATTTTCTGAAAACCAACCAACTAGCAAGTATAAAATATAATTATATGTATTTATATCCTTTCGCAGGTGGCTCAGAATAAAGCTGGCCCAGCTAAAACTGTGGTTTCTGCAGTCGCCGGAAATGTATCCCTACACAGCTCTAATGATTCGGGTTTCTCCAATGAACCACCGCCACAACCAGATGTTGACTACAGCGACGAAGAAGCTCAACGATTACGTGTACCAATCAGGTACTTTCTATTTGCAATGTTTTATTATAAACTGAACTTTACCTTGTAGATCAGTTATGCTTTTCTTTTTTCGTTGCTTTTTCGTAGTCAAGTTAGTTATATTACTTTCCTTTTTATTTATTTTGTAGTAAATCTGCTCATCAATCCAACAATAACAGAGCATACTTACTTAAAACTCAAAGCTTGAAGCGCGGTCCCAAGCCTAATAATACGGCAAATGGATACTTGACGGACGATCAACAATTAATGCTTCGTAACATGTTAGATATGGACAAAGATTCACAAAAAGTAAAAAGGACTAAATCTTTCTGGAAGTTCGGTCGCACAACTGCCGAAGAAATAATGGAGGGTATGTCACTCTGGCAGCATCGCGATATAGTGGACACCGTACCAGCTTACAAAAAGAAACTCTTTGAAAAAATAAAGAAAGAGTTAAGACCTGCACCAGATATCCCTGATGTTCGAAAACAAGGTAGTTCTGAAAAACTCACTCCCTCTGCAAGTACTTTAACACGTCCGAAAGAAACAATCGACAGAAAAGAAATGAAACTACCAAATGGTATACGCCAAGCTAAAAGTTTGGGATCAATTCAAAAGGAAGAACAAATAGAAAATGGACGTAAAGGAATTGACAGCTATCAACAAACTCATACTATGAACAAGAAGAGTATGTCAGATAAAACCATTTCCGAAGAAAAACACGAAGATTCATTCATTCCAAGAATTGAATCACGACATTCTGATCTGACTAACACGAGTACCATAAAGACCAACTTTGAAAACAGTTTTTATAATGATGAAAATGGAGACGGTTTTGTTATGAAAACTGTTAAACGAAGAGAAATATTACAGAAATATGACAATGATAGTAGTTCCGACGTCAATTCTGTTGCTTCGAGTACCGATCCATATGACTGTATTATAGTAGATGATCATATGACATCAAGGAAGCAACAAGAAATAGATAGACGTCGCCAAGCTCAGGTTAATGACGATGAAGTTAAAAAACGTAAAGAAAATGATTACATGCCAGAGTTTGAAGAAATTGAAGTGACTCCGATCAAACCCCATGTCCGTGCCACGTTATCATCAGAAAAAACTAAAAACTCTTCACATGAACGAAGTCCGCCTAAAACAATGGAATTCAAAACTTTTAAGGAAAGTTCAAAGGAAATTAAGACATTTTCTGCATCATCAGAGACATTGAAGTACAAAGATAATGAACAACACACTGACCGCTATGGGATTCCCATTGAACGTAATAATAACGATATCCGTAACGAGGATGCCTACAACGGACATGATGAAGGAACTTTAAAATACAAAAAACGATCTAGTAATGATGAAAAGATCCGCCAATCCAATAACTTTGAAAATGAAAAGAATCATAAACAAGAATATCCTCAAGCCGAAATGAGATCACAAAAGACAGATACTAGACATTATGAGCCAAGTCGGGAACCAAGGATTGATTACTCATTAGACAGGCGCCAATCGAGAAAAGATTTCAGTGATACAAAACCAAGAGATGTTAGGAGGACCCGAGCGAACAGAAGTTACGATGACAGCAGCTTACCTTACAACGGGCGTAAAGAGGAGAGGTACTACGAGTCGAACATTTCATACTTCAGTGATCAAGAGCGAAGAGTATCTCGATATGATTATGAAACAGATTCGAAGAAAGCTGAGAAGTCTAAAATTCGCCAGGAGGAGGCGAGACTTGAAGCTAGGCGTTTCATAGACAGACGAAGTGAGGGCCCATACAGCGAATCAGATGACCAAAAGTTCAATGAAGCTTTGAAGCAACAACGACCGCAACTGCTTCCCCGTACAAAATTGCTCAAAAGACCGTCGGAAGGGAATGAACTTCCTGAGGAAGGCCACACATTTGGACCATGGTATGATTTATGGGGTCGAGAAACTGCCGTCTACAAGTAATATAGGAAGGTTTGTTTTCTTTTTAATTAAACGTTTTCTTTAGGGTAATGCTCTATTGTAGTAGTTGAGTGTAAATCACGATCTTATTTGCTGCTTTTTGTAGAGTTCTACATAATTTATCTATATGACTATATTTATCAATATTTTTTTATGTTTTTAATAATTATTCGACCGACAATATAAATTAATAGTAAGATTCTTGAAATCAGATTGTTTAACAATAAATTGGCAATTTTTTAGCGCTTATAATTATTTGAAATAATAATTTAGTCATGACATTATAATGTTTCATTACTTAAATAAAATATTTTTTTACACAGGCCGCAACAGTTCGCGACGGTGAAGTTAAGGAAGACGTTAACAAACGACCGTTCGTCTCCGGCCATTGAGTAATGTTTATAAACGTTTATAATTATATTATTTTGTTAATTAATATTAAATTGTAAATTAGAAACACCATGTATTTTGTACAGTTAAATATTCATAGTCTAACAAAGAAATATATCACATTTTTTTACAATAATCAACAAGGTTTGTTTCATTGTAGTAATATCACTATTTAATTTTCCATAACTCTTTAGTAATTGTAATTAGGTTCAATATAATATTAATAAACTTTTATTTCCAAAGAATTGCAACTTAAAAGAGTTCAGTACCATAAACTACAAAAAAAAACGATTCCAATGAAATCCTAATACTTAATAAATAACAAATTAACGTACCTAAACTTCTAAAATAATACTATCTAATCCCACTTCTGAAAAATACTCATCCTCCACTTTCCCTACATTTTTCCCTACATTCATTCAACAATGAATACGGACTCAACAATAAAGCAGAGAAAGTGACAAGAGCAAGGGTGTCGTGTAAGAAGAGTCATCGTCAATTGGCCCCAAGTGACAATGGCCGATGATTTATTGCATTTCCGGACCCCGTGGGGATGTCCGGAAATGACGTGCCGACACTGTCTCACGGAGAAATATGTCGGCGATACTTTACGTTTCGAAAGACGAACTGTGTACATTGGCCGTCAATAATATGAAGCGAAAGCATTTTTATAATAATCTATAGATAAACGATAAACCCTTGTGTCACGAGTCATAGTACCCACACTGGAGTGTTTACACATTGCTGCTCAAGCAACAATGTGTGTCTGCTGTCAACAGCAGAATATCTGACACTGCGGTGGTACCTGCACGGTTCCTTGCTCAAGGAACTCACTACCTAGTGAATTCTACAATTAAAAAAAAAAGACATTCCGTTTTTGAAATCGGATTATTCCATCACTCGAAGCCAATTGATAGTACTTTATATTCCGTTAATGAGTAGAGATATTAATAATAATAGTATAAGTATAGTACACAATAATGGAACATATTAAGAAACAGTTTCGAGAGTTGAAATACACAGATTAAATAAATACCGGTCAAGTGCGAGTCGGTCTCGCGCACCGAGGGTTCCATACCATCTTTGGACGTATTAAAGTAATTTTGCTATTCATGTAACACCTCAGATACCAAAAAAAACAAAACGCAAAACTAAGTTTGACTGTCGGGGTTTTTTTTAGGATTATATAAGGGAACGGTATTTTTTTGACATTTTTAATTATCAGCCAAAAACTACGTGACACACCAAAATAAAAATCTGTTTTGAGATGTACAAATGAAGCCTTTTCATATGATACCCCACATATTATAGTCGATATAGTAGTCTCACTTTGAAATTTTGATGACCCATTTCGACTACAATTAAAAAAAAAAGAAATTGTTTTGCGATGAGGTTGGGTAAAAAAGATCTAAAACTATTCCAAGTTTCAAATCGATAGCGTCAGCGGTTCCTGAAATGTATAGGTGTGACAGACAGACAGACGAAGTCTTACCTTATGGGTTCCTTTTTTAACACGCTTTTATTAGCTTGATCTGTATGTATGTATGTATGTATGTAACTATGTATGTATGATGGTAATGGAATCTTGCGCTGCAATTTTGACCCACTTATACACGTCCAAATAATTTGAAATTTTGCACATGTATCAAGGACCGGTGACAATACAATAATATGGTATTATCGAGCTGATCAGATGCTGGGGCTCGAAGATGGATAAGGGAACCCTTAGACGGTAACTAGTAAACACATCGAGTTTAGGCTCATTTGATTTGTTTTAAAGAGTTCTTTTCACTTTGACCATTAATGAGGACCTGATGATGGAACAGGAAGGTGGGTAACGGAACCCTGGAATGGCTACTAGTAAACACATCGAGTTTGGGCGCATTTCATTAGTTTTAGAGAGTTCTTTTCACTTTTACCATTAATGAGGACCTGAAGATGGAACTGGAAGGTAGGGGAATTACGTAGTCCTTTCTAAAATTTAGCAAACTCATTGCGATACCTATGCGTAGGTAATCAATAGGTAGGTAATTTATGGAACTCGTTCTTTATTTCTATCCCGTGTTTGTCATTAAGCATTATGTTTAAGTGTGAAAGCGTGGTGCGCCTTTTCTGAATTAACAGCTTAACATTTCTTTCCAATTTCAAGTAAGTAGGTAAGTAGGTACTTTTATCGACATGACAATAATTTGTAATCAGTGAATACAGAGAAAAAGCGCCCCACGTTTTCACACTTAAACATAATGCTTAATGACAAACACGGGATAGAAAGAAAGAACGAGTTCCATAAATTATTTATTACTTTTTAGTGCAGTAGGTAGGTTATAAAAGCGTGTATTTTGGGTACTTTATAGGTACTTTATAAAAGCGTGTATTTTTAGTTTTTAAAACTATGAATTTATTACCTTTTAGGTTTGTTTATCGTTAGGCTATGCAGATTGACGTTTGTAATTGCGGTAGTTATATCTATTAATAACGTAGTTATAGTGTCAACCGCAGATAGCGATTAGCTGACCGCTAATAAATAAAAATTATAATAAGTACCTTGTAATATAATGACACAGAATAAAATACACGTCGTCGCTGTTAATATAGCGACGTGTGTAGCGGCCGTAATAGCCTAGTGCAAAGGAGAGGCGCAGAAAGAGCAGCAATTATGTACCAACTTAGGAAGCAAGCCTCACGATTTGCCCTTTGAGAAGCAACCCTGATATAAAGGCTAAATCTTTGTAAACAAATGTACCTATGTAAAAGCATGACAGCAGGTACAGTATAACAAAAGGTTTAATGGTCATATAGAATAAGTAATAAGTTTTAAAAACTAAAACCCGACTACGGATAAAATCGCAGTCTAATAATGTGATAATATATAGTCTATAACCAGCGGACAGTCAAGACGCTTCTAAGGCCGCGCGCACTTTGGACACGTTTTCGTACGAATTTAACTCGTGCGGACACATACGAACACGTACGAACGATCCCGACATTCCAAGTACTATGGGAGCGCGCAGACTGGGTGCGAGTTAATCGTGCGTATACGTACGTGTAGTTCAGACGTCCGAATACAATCCGAACTTGTTGGGATTTCAAACACGTTCGTACGTTAAAAATTAAAAGTGGATGGAGAAAAAATTATTAACTTGGTTTACGAACGTGAAACAGTATGTGGTCATTATATATTTTTCATAATAGGTATGATGGTATTCACTGAATTCACGTCTTTTTAAATATATTTCATGCACCGATAGATATATTTTTCTACGACAGCGATGACGCTGCCGCATTCTGCGAGTTATAAGAGAATTACCAGATACAGGTTATTCATGGCCCTCCAAAGAGGACTTCACGAGTACGATATAACCGGAAAAAATTCAATTCAATTTATTTGCATAAATGTGGTACGTACGTACGTAAACGTATTCAATGTGCGCATCTAATTCGTACGACCACGATCATACGTTTACGTACGATACAAATTCGTGTCCAAAGTGCGCGCGGCCTAACGAGCGACCCTACTTGTCAAATTATGGTAGATTAGAAGATATGCGGGAACATATGAACATACATACATACATTCTTGATAAAATCATAACCCTCCTTCCGTTCCGTAGTCGGGTAAAAATATATTACACTCGCCTATGTTAATGCTATGTTAATAAATTTAAGGTTCTAGTACAAAATAGCTATAACACTAGGAGAGTTAGAGAGCGTAAATTGGTGCGGCCATCAGCTAAAAACTATTATGGTAAGAGAACCGACAAGTATTTGACCCCCACACTGTATAATGAAATTGACTGGCTTAGAAAAGATCAGGGTAATTTAAGTAAATTATCCCTTAAAAGGAAATTAAGACAGGTGTTGCTTGCTGAATTCAGTACAAAACAATGTTTGTAATCGCCAAATATGATACCTACTCGTATTTAGTAACTAAAAATAAACTGTCAGTAAGTACATAATTATAAGTACTTAAGTAATAAATAATTATATCGCAGGACCCTTCGTAAATCAAACCTTTTGTATTGTATCAACCTTTTGTATATTAAATCGAGCGCTAATCCCGCCGACAAACTGTTACGCAGTTTGGCGGGTTAAAATCAAATGTATGACTTTTGTTCCAATAAAGGATTTATTTATTATTTATTATTAATGTGCAAAAATCCCAAACTTCTAAACCCATCGTGTTCTAATAAATGGGTGGCCCTATATCGTGCCTTATTTTTCACTGAACATTGATTTAAGAATCATCTTTATCAGCCCAGAGAACTCCACTGTTGAACAAAGGCTTCGCCCTTAGACAGGAGCGGTTACCATAATCCCCAGGCTTGGCAGGCGTCTTAAGGATCGCAGTATAGATGGTAGGTAATCCAATAGAAAGACGCTGCTGCCCTTCTACATCATCATCATCAGCCGGAAGACGTCCACTGCTGAACATATGCCTCCCCCTTAGAACGCCACAATGAACGACAATTGGCTATTTGCATCCACCGGTTACCTGCGACGCGCGCAATGTCGTCGGTGCACCTAGTGAGAGGCCTGACTTCGCTGCGTCTTCCGGTTCGTGGTCGCCACCCGAGAACCTTTTTTCCCCGACGGTTATCAGTTCTTCGAGCGAACAGGTGTTGCCCTTCTACACAAACAAACAATGATGACTTTTACAATGAAATTTAATGCGCGGACGCTGACTTTTTTTTAATTGATCGTTTTATCGACTCCCATCAAGTCCCATCGACTGACATATTCCATAGACTCGCCACAGATGGCTCTGAGATTACTTAAAGTAAATAATGAGAAATTAATAATAAATTCAAGCATGTTCATTTTGAACACACCGGTTTAAGCACTTGCCAATCCATCAGTTTAAAAAGTTTTATAAATTGTTTATGTAGTTTGTTCTACGCATACCTTTCTTTCCTACTATGTAGAACCTATATTTGGTATACGTGGGTTAAAAAAGAAACGGACACACACAATTTCATCCACAAAAAACGCGGAAGATTTACAAACAAAAAGCAAAAAACATCTTCGGGCCACATAAAATCAATTTGCAGTGTAAATCGAGCGGGGACACCAATGCTTTCCAAGTCATCGGTTCCTTTAAGCGCTTTGGCCTGGAAATATCCACAATTTTATGAAAAAAATATGCAGTGACTTTTTAAATGCATAGTCATAACCCATAACACGCGTCAGTGGCCCGCCATGTGCATAGGAGATTTCAATTTAATCCGACTGGAATAGAAACCATCTATTCCACTTTGATCACCTGGGTGATTAAAGTGGAACAATTTATTCCACTTTGATCACCTCGGAATCAAATCACCTGGGTGATTTGAGCTGGGTGATTTGAGTGGAACAATTTATTCCACTTTGATCACCTCGGAATCAAATCACCTGGGTGATTTGAGCTGGGTGATTTGAATGGAATTAATTAGTATACTTTAATCACCTTGGAATCAAATCACCTGGGTGAATAGTAGCAAATATGATTTTTGTTTTTTATTTTGTATCTTTAAATCACCCGACCGATGAATCCAACTCGGATGGGCAGCGTACCTGATATCTTCTCATCCGAAATTCCACAGTGCCTGAAGAGGAATTTCTTTAACCAGTGTGTGTTGCCAGTGATAACACATAGTACTGAGACGTGGTCCTTAACAGCTGGCCTTTTAGAGAAGCTCAGAGTCACACAATGAGCTATGGAGAAAACTATGCTCGGAGTTTCTTTGCGCGATAAACTCCGGAATGACGTGATTCACTGAAGAACTAAAGTCACCGACATAGTTCTCAGAATTTGCAAGTTGAAGTACCAATGGGCAGTCCACATCACTCGAAGAACCGATAGCCGATGGGTAAGAAAGGTTCTCGAGTGGCGACCATGAACTGGAAGACGCAGCGTAGGCAGGCCTCTCACTAGGTGGACCGACGACATTGTGCGCGTCGCAGGCAACCGGTAGATGCAAATGGCTAACTGTTGTTTATTGTGGCGGTCTACGGTGAGCCCTTTATTCAGCAGTGGACGCCTTCCATCATTTTTGGGACTAAAAAAATACAAAATGGCGGCTGGCGTCTGCCATATTAATTTTTTTTTGGAAAAATATATGTGCATAAGTCACTCACACAACTGAGACGAATCTAACGACATATTATAAGTCACTGTCCATCCCGCCATTTAGGCTGTAGGCCGTGCCAAAGAAATAGACAGACATACATACATACATACATACTCTCGGAAAACATAACCTTCCGCTTTTGGCATTCGGGCAAAAAGAGGCACCTTGCAACAGTGTGTAAATATTTTTATGGTTCGTTGTGAAGGGCCTAGAACCTATAATAGATCCAACCGTTTATTTTCTTTTTGACAGCACCAATAGAACGTAACTGCGTCATGTTACGCAAAAGTTCACTTAAAGTGAACTTTTAAAAGTGAACTTTTGCGTAACATGACGCAGTTACGTTCTATTGGTGCTGTCAAAAAGAAAATAAACGGTTGGATCTATTATAGTAGTTTTTCTTCCAGGTTAATTGTAACTGGAAGAAAAATTACTAGGTTCAAACAATCTGCCACACACAATCCAGTGATAAAGTTATTTTTTAACCGACTTCAAAAAAGGAGGAGGTTCTCAATTCGTCTGTATATATTTTTTTTTTTTTTTTTTTTATGTATGTTCGCGCATAACTCTGGCAATTATTAACCGATTTGAAAAAATCTTTCTTCCATCCATTCTTGAATCCATTGATTGGGTCCCATAAAAAAATTATTGCTTAGTAATAAGTAGTTCCTAAAAAAACAAGAATGGTGACTGCGCACTGAGAGTTGCAAGAAAGCCTATATAGATGACGTTTTAGTCGCTCGGACTCGCTCGGTCGGACAAAAATGGTCATAACTCTGGCAAATATTTACCAATTTCAATGATTCTTTTTTTATTCGAAAGAAGAAACCACTGTATTGAATCTGTATGAATTTTATTACAACCGGATAAGAACTTCCTGGAGGACCATGAACGATGTGGAGGAATTTATCTGGTAAAAACCATAAAACTGATGTTCTCCATTACATTGCTCTGACAATTATGAACCGATTTCGATGATTCTTTTTTTATTCGAGAGAGTAAACTACTATGATGTTTCCATGCAAATTTCATTACGACCGGATATTATTTTCTGAAGAAACATGAATTATGTAAAACTATGTAGACGATAATGTGATCATAACCTACCTAGATAATTTTACGGTTTTCGATGGTTCAATCTTTATATATGAAAATATCACTAAAAAGTTTAAAATAAAATCTTTTTAAAAAAAAATTGAACCGACTTCAATATCACTGAAAAGTATAAAATAATTTAAATATTATTGAAGTTGGTGCCAAATACACACAGCAGGTACGCTAACACCAACTTCAATAATATTTAAATTATTTTATACTTTTCAGTGATATTGAAGTCGGTTCAATTTTTTTTTTAAAAGATTTTATTACTATAAATTGTGTATTAAAATCTACAGCGAAATAATGATTCCTTAATAAACTCTGAGTGCTATAGTTAATTACTAAGGCTCAGGTGAAATTCGGCAGGGTTATGCAGTTTTATTATTTTACTAGCTGACCCGTGCAGCTCCGCCCGCGCTTTTATTACATTTTGCTCCCCTTTTCTCCCTCCTCCCTAGATTTATCTCTCTCCATATCTCTCTCTCTTATAAAAAAAATCTAATTATATGCTCTTTCTCTCCTCTCTCCTTCCCCCTCCCGCTTCGGTTTCCGTCACACTCCCCCTCTTCCTACCCTGTTATCCCCTCTCTGAACCCTCTCCCCCTCTCTCTTCTACGAACTTGCTCCTTCTCACTCCCCCTTACTCCACCTAACTCCCCCGATCCCTCACCCCATCGCCCCCTTCTCGAATCCCCTCTCCCTCTTTCTCCTCTCGTGCACCCTTCTCTCGTTCTATATATCCTCGTCAATCATGGTATCAGCGGCATTAAATATACTTTATGACCTATTCTCAGACCTACCCGATATGCACACTTTCATACAAATCGGTTCACCCATCTATTTAATGACCTTACCTAACGTTGCTTAACCTTAACCTACCGGGATAAAAAGTATCCTATGTCCGTTTACTGGTTCTAAGCTACCCCCCCCCACCAATTTTCAGCCGAATCGGTTAGGCCGTTCTTGAGTTATAAATAGTGTAACTAACACGACTTTCTTTGATATAATATATAGATTAAAGTTCTATAGTTATTGTATGTTCAATTTCACCGATAGATGGCGCTGTTCATAATGTAAATCACGCTAACATCGTAAATTACTGTATAATGATATTCGATAATGAAAGTTTTAAGTTTTCCGCATCTTTTATTGTTGCGACTGTAATACATACATAATCTAGTTTGGATCCGCTCGGGATTTACAGATTTTAACTTTTCAAAGATATAATGTCATATTGCTATCAGCAAAGTACTTAGAACAATACAGAAATCTAATGAAAATGTCCTGGGTGTACCGGACCGGCTTACCCCTTACAAAAATTGACCCTTCGCCAATGCCATATCTTATGCAAACTAAATGTCTGCTCAGTCCCTATTGTATATAGCGTAATAATACATATCTTAATGATTAACTGATCAGTCTATAATTACCCTATTCACATACAAAGGAAATTACGTGGTAATATGTGCAAGTAATGTTTCACTGCTTAGCCCCTATGAAACATAGCGTGATGTTTTATATACCAACTTACACCTTGACTTCTACACAACACATCAGTGAAAGTCCTATCAAAATCCATCCACGGGTTTTCAAATGATACCTGGACGAACAGAACGACAGACAGACAGACAGACAGACAATAATTCCAAAAAAAATTGTTTTGGCCTCTATGTCGATAGTATAGTACCCCCCACATAGAAATTTTGGAAAAATATTCAATGTACAGAAAAAGTGCTCATTGAATAATGATTTCTGATACTTACGCGAATATACACATTGAAATGAAACTAAACAAAACAACCAAACACAAGCATTCCACTGCAAGACCTCAAGATACTGTAAGCTCTTTCTGCGTAGATCGGACTAACAATAATAATTAGAAGACCTGAGGGTACCCTAAGACAACTATGACATATGGACAGCTACCACCTCAGTCCGCCCGTGACCATGAATGCTGTAAAGTATTCGAAACGTCGGGAAATAAAAATCAAAAATAAACCGCGATATAATCCGTAAAATTAGTTTCATTTCAAAGTGCTCTTTGAGTTTTATTATCGTATAGAAGATAGATAGATTAGTTATAGGTACTGAAGATTGTCACCTGATTATTGCTTACGGACCGTTGTCCACAGGCAAGCATATCTAACATTACAGGTATACCTTTCGCTTCCCATCAGGCGAAACACCTACTTGTCTCATCACTAAGTAGCCTTATATGTATAGAAGATTGCGTGTATAATCTGTATATCAGGCATACGCTTTTAACAAAAAAAAGACTCAGAGAGCAAGTCACGTTTTGTCCCCACATCCGCAAGGGAGCTGACGCGATGCGTGAGGCTATGCGTGGCTTATCTACAAAGTGACCCAATTTAGTGAGCCCATAAAGGCGCAGATAGAGCTAACATAAGAAATTCAGAAATTAAGGCGTTTTCCGCAAAATCTCGTCTATATTCAAATGTAAAATGTAAGTCGGCGTATGGAGGGCAGTAGCACGCCGTATCCCAAATGATAAACACACAAGGCAATTTGGCAGCGCGATCGGGCTCTATCACATTTCGATGCCAAGCCGCGCGAGCCTACGCAATACACACCCGCTATTTTAGTTCCGTTGACCTAATTTATGTTTAAATCGACGTTTAATGAACCATTATGTGCCAGCTGGAAATATGGATACTGAAATTTTACGACCCAAAAACAATTAATATTTATAATTACAGCATTTTTATAACTGTTATTGGGAAACGTTCGTGGATATTAAGTAAGTTGTTTTTATACAGAATGTTAAAAACATCTGTTCGATCCGTGAGGGTATTATTCAGTGTATCAATACAAATACATGTACTTACGTAACACATTTGTTGAATATCTCATATTTCCATTTATACTTTTTTCCAGAAAAACGAATCTGATTGTATTACTGGTACAAATTAGAAAAAAAAACTAAGCTAACAAAATGTATGTGTTTGTATTGATACACTGAATAAGACCCTTATGGATCGGATACATGTTTTTTTACAATCTGTATGTTTGGTATGCTTTATGTTTCTATGGATCTAATCTTTCCTGTTTAAAACTTACATATGTGTACATATGTGCACAATGTAATAGGAACTTGCAGATTCTGTGAACGAAAAAAGGAGTCAATGCTACAGATATCGTGCCACTGAGACGCTCTTGCGAGATATAGTTTGAGTCACCTGGCTGTAGTAGCCTATCCTGCACCAGATGATTATGTACAGCTCCAACTAGCGCAATCGTGGTGAAGTTACCTTAAGGAACTCTTCGACTCGTCAGCAACAGAGTAAGGGCTAGGACATCCATAATGAATCCAACTTGCTCAAAGTATGTTCCGGTGGTTACCGGGGCTAATAGGTGCATTACATAGTCTTCAACAATAAAATAGAGTTAATTGAAGCGGATATCAAATTTCATCGGCCCAATAAGAAGCTACATCCACCGTTCTTTAGTTTGCCTGAAGCAAATCCTCCCCAGTGCAGGTGGTTGGACACGCGGGGCAGACGGACAGATGCGCCATGGTCTGTTGGGCTACACCACACTTGCATGCAGCTAATATTGGCGCTACTTATATACCCCCCATACATTTAGATTGTACCTGCATGGACCAACCTGGGATCGCAATCTATTTAAACTTTTCCAATGGCCCAGGTAGGAAAATTCAAAATTGCGGCTACCTTTTCTGGATCCGTTCTAAGACCGTATTCATCCACTACGTGTCCTAAATATTTAAGAGACTTTCTAAACAAAATGGATTTTCGACAATTTTGCAAATTTTAATTTTTCGAGCACTCTATTAAGTGTGATTCAAATGAACTGGCACAAATTATAAAGTCATCGATATAAACAAAGACTTTCCCATCCAAAACGTCGCTACAAAAGTTGTGTGGAAACAGCATATCCATCAAACGTTGTTGTCTGGCTGATGCTCCACATAACCCAAACGACATTACCTTAAATTTAAATGATCCGCGACCTGGAACAGTGAAAGCTGTCTTCTCCTGTGAGTCTATATTTAATTAATGGTGATTGCCAAAATGAAGAACTTTTTTTTTTTGTAATAAATAGGTTTGCGCTTGACCACAATCTCACATGATGGTAAGTGAAGATGTGGTCTAGGATGGACCGCGCTTACCCATAAGATGCCTGTTCACTCTAGACATGAATACACCTAAGTTATATGTATCAGGGAAAACGTCGTCCGGGAGGGTGTTCCACAGCTTGGCCGTGTGCATGAGAAAAGAAGAAGCGAAACGCTTAGTGCGGCAAGTTGGAGTGTCAAAGAAAAAGCGGTGGAGAACTTGAATCGATACTGGTCAAAAACTTAGCTTTTTTTAAGCTATCTAAAATCTGTAGGATATAAGGAATAGAATAAGAGTTTCCCTTTGTAACAGCATTTAACTTTCTATAATCTAAACAAACCAGCCAATCTCCATTTGGTTTCTGTACTAAAAGTATGATTGTTCCATGGACTCTCACTAAGTGTTACCACATCCATTTTCAGCATTTTATCTAACTCATCACTAAGCGCAGCACGCTTCTCTGGTGAAAGTGGATACTGTTTCGCCTTAATTGGAAGAGAGTCGCCTGTGTTAATCACATGCTCCATAAGGGTTGTTCTACCTAAACCTATCCTCTCAGAACTAATGTTATAAAAACTCTTAACCATTGCATCAGCTAACTCTTTCTGTGAAGGAGATAGTGTGTGTCATATGATTGAAGATAATTAACTTTATTGAAAGCATTACAAGTGTTTATAAACGAATCGGGTGGACATCTATAATCTATATTTTCAAAAATTTCTGGTGCTTATTTAAAAGCATTCCAAAAGTCTATGCCTAATATAACAGGCGATACAACACTAGGTATTACATACAATTTAATTACTCTGGTTTGATTATTAAAAGTTAACCGAAGGTATAAAAAAACAATTGTTTCTAACATTACACCATTATCAACTGAACAATATTTGTCCGAACCTTCATTAAATTGAAAGCCCAAATTTATAAAATTTTGGATCTCAAGTGTGCATTTAGTGTCTCGGACAAAAATATTTTTAATTCTGCAGCTCAGTTGTTTTGCGACAATGCCTTATTATGCTTCACGGGTATTCGAAATCAGGTATCATCATGGAATTGCGTAATTTACTGCTGGAAGAATTTGGCCCAGTAGATTATGATTATCGACTATTCGGCGAAATTCGTGCTAGAACTCACGGTGCAGATGAACCTGTACATATTTATTTTTCGATCATGTTTTGTTTATTCAGTAGACTGAAAAACCCTTTACCAGAAGAAACCAAATTGTAAATTTGGCTTCATAACATTAGACTATATTTTACACAACAATTAGCTTTATATGATTTTACAACAATAACAGAGTTAAAAAATAAATGTAAAAAATTAGAAGCAGCCCGACATCGTTCGGAAATGTTTATAGAACCCGATAAAAATGGTATCAGCAAACTAAGTGCCGAGTTTGCATATAAAAATAAAATAGGGAAAACAGTTTCTCAAGTGTCACACACAAAAACAAATATTAGTAAGTCACAAATACCAGCGAAACAAGATTATAATTTTAATAATATTAATATAGTACAAATAATAATTTAAATCAATAATTATTAAGGTTAGTACAAATAATAATTTAAATCAAAGATTTGTTTGCTTTAAATGCGGTAAGGAGTACATTTTAGAACCTACCAGCCCCTCTGGTTGAGCTAGCAAATAAGTTATTTATATCTTAATTTAAATAAATAATTTAAAAATAAATACCTGTAACTAACATGTACTGCATTTTAATTTTCAACATCACCTAGAACCCAATAGAGAGCAACATCTTCCCTTTGTAATCCTGGGGGACACTCAGGCAGGTGGAACCCAGGCTTACAAATAGCTAGATGGTGGAATGGCTCCTTGAAACCTCTTCTATAGGGGGGAACATAAAGCTGGTAGCTTATTAAAATCCACTTTAAATATATTTTTATCGTTAGCTAATAATAATGTGGCGACTTGACATGACCAGATGGCTCCACATGTGGTACAACAACGCGATGAAAAGCGAGCAGTATCACATCCAACAAGATAGATGGCGCCACCTACAAATCCTGAATCTCGCAAGCAGAGTTTCTGAAACGTTGAGAATATATACAACTTCCCGACAGCAACTCTCGGGGGCTTCGGCCCTGACCGAGCATCACACCTCGCTCGGTCGGAGGATCCTCCCTTTACCACCGGTACGTCTAGCAACCGCCCTAAACTGGGATACACTTCCAAGGAGTCGGAAGTGGGGTGAGTATGGCTGGTGTCTGCCGAATTAAGAAGTGCCCGCCGATTAGTAGTTACCGAATATTATAATTTATGGAAACTAAATCAAACTGCAACAAGCAGTAGAAATTGTACAAAAATGCCTAATAAATGCTTGAAATAACGATACGACGACGATAGATATAACAAAATATTAAAAAAGCTTTATTTTAAAAACATCGCTATAGTATAACAGTAACAAAAACATGGTTAAAACATTGACAAAGTGAATAACAGATTGACGTTTGGTAGGTACACTTGATTTGCTCTCAATCATCCCTTAGCTTGTCCCTCAGCGGTTTCGGGACAGACGGCAAAGCCCCTGCGGTGTTATAGATTACAATCTGCCAAACCAAGTTTGGAATCACAAAGTTCTACCTATATTCACAAAACATAAAAAGGAGATACTTACCGCTTTTTACCTACAGATCTACATCTGAATTACAAATACTGAATTATTTATGTCATCCGCATATTTTGTGGTGAAAATTAATAGTTATTATTATGTATAATCAAGAGACCTATTATGACAATCATTTAAGTTTTATATTATAAGTAGGTATAAAAAAATATGTAATGTCGTTTTCAATAACAGCAAAAATAATAATTCCCATACGCTCTCACAAATTAATAACGGAATAAAACGCTTATCTACATTTACTTAAAAATAAATCCTCAATCCATAGAAAAATCAGCGAGGCATAAATCCTTAAGGAGACACATCAAACTGCAGACTTCATTATTCAACAAACAACAACTACAAAATAAGAGAACCGCGACAAAAGAAAGCAACTTTCTGTAAATAAAACAGTAATCGCCATTATTTTTTAGTACAGCTCCGACCACAACTGCGGATACGACCGCATTTGTGTAAAAATGCTACAATGTGAAGTTAATGCGTCTAGACTGGTTGAAAAGCGCACAAGTTGGAATTGACAGGGGCACTCTATTAGGCGCCTGTCCCACTTGCACGTGTGCCAAGACACACTCCACAGCCAAGCTTCAAATGTAGATGACCTAATAGTTACACATAAACATTTTTTTAACGCAACTGATGATCGAGATGAAGAGGACGTTTGCGTGTGGTTTTAAGGTCCATACCAAAAATGTAATATGGACCCCTTATGTTGCGACTTCGTCTGTCTGTCTTCTGTCGTTTTGTCTGTCTGTCACTGTCTGTCATGCTAAAGCTATCGATTCAAAATTTGGAACAATGAATGAATATTAAAAGTATACGATTGAGATGGTGAAAAACAGTAACAGTTTAAATTATAAGCAATACATCAAGCAATCATATTCATTTTGGTTTCGAGAACAACAAGTCATTCGCCTGATCTTAAGCGATATGCCTGCATAAATACAGCACTGTCCTGCCGAGATTAGTTTTTAGGCCATGTCGGTGTGAAAGGCACTGTAGCCAGTTATTTCACCCGCTACAATACCCTTCACACCGAACACAGGAATGTTAACATATCAGTGGTACCAGCCTGGACGCTACCTTGCACAAGGGACGTACCACCTAATGAACTTTTGAGTTTTATTGAATCTTTTTCAGCTTGAGGTCCTTTTGTATATACAAGTAAATAGAGGTAAGAGACCTTATATGTAACTGTTAAGTGCAATGTAATTAATAATGGTTCAGTCCAAAAACTTATTTATTACTTTATTCTTAACTAGCTGACCCACGCAGCTCCGCCTGCGCTATTTTTACGTTAACTAAACTTTTAATAACAGACATTAGCATCGAATACATAACCTCCTTTTTTATAGTCGGTTAAAAACTGGGACCTACTTTTTACTTGCTCTCCGAAGCACGGACCCGTTTAGTTCAAATGGCGTTAAACGGTCACCCATCTATTTAATGACCTTACCTAACGTTGCTTAACCCGATCGATTACAAAACCTTGATAACAACTCTCTATGAGTGTTCCCTTACTAATATTTATTATATTATAAAGAAAAATTGATAAAATCTGACCAAGCGTATAACCAAGTACCCATTTTGACTTTAATCCCCTCTCCCGAAAGAACCGTGCTAGATTACGGGATAAAAAGTATCCTATGTCCTACCTCGTAGTAAGATCTCAAATCATGCCAAGTTTCATTGGAATCCATTCAGTAGTTTCGGCGTGATGCTCAGCCGTGATACAGACAGACAGACAGACAGACAGACAGACCGACAGACAGACAGACAAAAATTAAAAAAAATACATTTTCGGCCTCAGTATCGGTTATAGAATGCCCTCCAAATATAATTTTCAAAATATCTTCAATGTACAGAATTGGACCTGTTACAGTTTTATTATAAGTATAGATAAGCTGAGTTCTTTTACTTAGATAAGTACTTTTATTTAGAGATTTTGGAGGGGGTGTCATGGCCCCTACGAGCCCCCCTCTCGAACCGCCACTGGTAAATAGCGCGCGATATATACAATTTAAGTATATGTATAGGTACAGAAACATGGTACAAAAGATTTACACGCATACACACACAGTATTACCAAAGTAAATTGGCCTTTGGTAAAAGAAAGAAATACCAGCGAAAAGTATCAAATAAATACAATAGATACTCCCGTATGGCGGATAAAAAGTACTTTTCTCTGGATAGTTTGGATTTCTGTTAGTGTTGGTCTGCACTCGAAAGCTGATACATATTGCATTAGCCAACGTCTCGAGCCAGTTTAATCCCCAACACATTGTTTTAGTCCCCTCTTCCGTAAAGTTTCACCAACTTAACGTGGAAATCTTCGCCCATTCGAATAACACCAAGGATCAACAGAAAGTTTTTTTTTATCAATTCAAACTTGCGAACCAGCACTGCTCTGGCCGTAGCGAGTTTTCAAAGGAAAGTGAGATTTTTAATTAAAGTTCTATAAGACCCGATTTGCGGAAAAGTAGTAAAGTTTTGATCGTAAAATGTGTTATTTTTCGAGAATTGGCTATGTTACTTCGTTTGCAATTCAAAGTTTGTGGTGAACTTTTTATTCGACGATACTTAGCGGTAATGGAACACAAGAATCATGTTATCATGCTTAAATATATCCGTTATGATAACAACCATAAGTGAGAGAATAAATTAAGTGTCAGTTTACAACCATGGGTTCTAACTGTTGGGTTTTCAATCTGTGATGATCATATTTTGACTTGACTGCTATACTACTAATGTCTGACTAATAATGTACTAAATACAACATGTTAACGAATTAACGCTAATCTTGAAACTAATTTGTTCAATATCGACAGTAGAATTGATTACACTAGCTACTTTTTAATATCAGTTAATTTTTACTACATTTCTATTTATTTGTCATACCGAGTCTAAAAGTTCGGCATTATTACAATATGCGGGTGGTAAGAGGTTATTAACCTTCAGCAAGCGTGACACAGAATAGATATTCTACAGAAAAGGACAAAGTTTACATTATATTTAATATCATCGCTGATATTTCATGAACGTAAGTAAGTAAGTACCTATGTAAAAAAAAATATAAATAAAAGTAAATTTGGGTGTTTAAGAATTTACGTAACATTAAAATACTGTAGGTATATGAATTAAAACGAAAATATAGAAATGTTTGATTAATTAACATAACTTAAGCCAATCTGCTAAAGTTAGATGGTTAAATTTTACTTTTTAAAACTCTCCCTGAATCAATCGAATAGTTTTACTAAAACTAATACCTAAGTATTCACGTTCTGTAGACTCATGTATGTCGTTACAGAATGCATAATTTATATTATTTAACCAACTACGTAGCTACGAAGTATGTAAATGAGCATAAAACAGGCAACAAAGCACGCTAAGCTCTCCACGCGACCCATCTCATGTGCCGAGTTTGCGAACGCAATATGCGGAGGCTATATTTACGTTACCCTATCATTTATGTGCCCAAAGTCTATTGAAGGAATGAATTGGTAATAAATAATATCCCCTGTCTGTAAATAAGTGGCTTTGCGGCGACGCATAATGTCTGGAGTGGGTATGTAAAACTTGAGGTTTTAGGTTTGACTAGCGAACCCGCCCCGACTTTACCTAGGTTTAAAATAAAAATAGCACTTACATTTGAAATAATCTACACACACCCACTACACCTACACACTATGCCTACTACACACACACATATACACTACGCCTGCTTCTAGGTTTCTACCATTAAAAAACTTTTCAGAATTAGAGCAATGGTCCCAGAGATTCCTTTCAACAAACAAATTGTATATTACAAAGTATTGTACTAGTAGAAAAGAAATACAGTTACGTATTTATATACAATGGAGTAATCAAATACAAATTCTATATATTATTTCCTACTTTTTTTTGACGCGGGGGAAATCTTCCAAAGATCCCCGGGAGCTGTGGGGCTCGACCGGGGCATGTGGGATTCTTACCCACTAAAACCCCCGCGGCTGTCGCAGCGGCACCCCAGGGCTCTCCGGTGGAATCTGCACCAGGGGCCCCTCAGTGCCTTGCCTTTGAGCCCGCCGCCGGGGGACGCATTGTAGCATTGTGCATTGTATTATTTCCTACTTTATACCAACCTCGGAATTTTCTCCTCCATTTCATCCACCATCTTCACACATTGGTCGTTGACCAATACCAATCACCCTTAGTCTTGCAGTTTGTTTGCGGGTGAGTGCCAGGACCAACCTTCCTCATCGTTGTCGCTGTGGGGCACACGTCGATAAATATGGTTACCACGAGCTTTCTTGCTCTCGTAGCGTTGGTCGTATGTCATGCCGTACCTTATTCGCCTATTATTCGCAAGGGACTTGTCACTGACGGTTTTCCTGCCGTAGGTACTGAAACCAGTTGGTATTACACGTGATGATGGGAAGAGGTATGATAGTATCAATTTAATACCATGGCAACATGGAAAGCCGTTGGTGTGGGATGCGACATGTGTCGATACACTTGCTGCGTCCCACACCCCGGCTGGATGGGCTGCGGCGATCGCTACTGATGCAAACCGGTACAAGTATGCAGCTCTAGGCGCCAGCTATATATTTGTGCCCTTTGCCGTTGAGACCATAGGGCCTTGGTCTCATGAGACGGTTTGGTAAAAGAAATTCCATCCAAACTAATCCGTGTCTCAGGAGCCGTCGTCGGGCTGGTAGCTTTTTCTGCTAACGTATAAGCTTGGCCATACAAAGAGGTAACGCTGCCAGTCTTTTAGGTACCCTTTCCTCCCAGTGCAGCGACATCTTGGAGGAAGTTTCTTACAAAGTGTAAGTAGATTTGTAAATAACTGTACATATTTATTTAATATACTGCACTCAATTGCACAGCACAGTCTTGGCGAAATAGCAACCCAATTTTCGAGAATTTTTTGTTTTACAAAGTTACATACCATCCACTGTATTATGAGGTAATACGTATTCTATCTTCAAGAATCGCATAAGACATCTCTACATTTATTATCTCTATGCATTATGCGGTGGGTTCTGGCGAGACAGACAACCGCTGACGCCGTGTTTACCCCAAGAAAGTAAATGTCAATAAACGAGAGTTCCCTGCGGAGAGAAGTGGTCATGTATTGAGGATCCGTTGTTTTGGCGCTGAACGCGAATAATGTGAAATGTGTGTTAAGTTTTATGTACTGGGTCTTTGTACGTGTGAACCTTTTTGTTATTGAACCGGCTTTTTTTCTTTAAACTTGTTCTGATGGCTCCATCTGTAGTATACACAGAAACATTTTCACCGTAATTCCCTTGGGAAAAACATTTTAAGCTGAGTTACGGAGAATTTTGATCTACAATAAAATAGTTACTTTAACAAATCTAAGAATACACAAAACAACAACACAACAACAAAAAACACCAACAACACAACAAAAACAACAAGACAAGGTTATGACCAGAAAAATACGCTCAATTTTGAGTTCCTGTGTGATCAAGACTGCCAATGGTCTATAAAAAGTACGTATCCTCATTTTTCTGTCGGGGAGGAAACCGTCAAAATCATAGAAAGCAAACTAAAATCCGTTGCGTGCCGGGCGTGTGGTGCGTCCGGCGCGTGCCAATGGACGCGCACCTTCAAAAGGTGTCCGTCCGCAAGCACTGGCTTAGATTGAGTAAGAAATATTATTTTTTAGTCAATGCTAAGTTTTCCCACGAAATATTCTTTTAAACGCTAACACACTAAACTGTTTCGAATGTTCCCAATTCCGGGTATATTTACATATACTTGATCTGAAAGCTTTCCCGTATATATTGAACTTTACCCGATTTGTGTTTGATCCAGGTAACTTGAGTTCGTAGTAGGTTTTAAACTTTACTTGCGGTATGTAGCTACTTTGTCCTTTCTATTATAATAATGACTGTTTTCGCGCCGTTTCTTTTTTTTTTTATACCACTAAGGTGGCAAACAAGCATGCGGCCCGCCTGATGGTAAGCGGTCACCGCAGCCTATGGACGCTAGCAACACCAGTAGGATCACTAGCGCGTTGCCGACCCCGTAAAAATTTGTTAACTCCCTTTTTAAAAAACCCCATGCTGTAATTATTTGGGAAAACCTCGGCAGGCAATTCATTCCACAACTTCAAAGTGCGGGGAAGAAAACTTCTTTGAAACCGCAAAGTGCGGGATGACATTGTTTTTAAGATGTGAGGATGAACTCCCTGCCGATGGCGAGAGGTGCGATGGTAAAAAGTGGCCGTGGGCATCATGTCAAACAATTCGTCAGAGCACTGTCCGTTATACAATCGGTAGAAAACACACAGGGAAGCAAAATCTCTTCTCACCCGTAGTGATTCTAGACCGTTTGAGAGTTCAGGATCGTCGACGCTCCTGATGGCTCGTCTCTGCACCGAGTCGAGTGGTCCAAGTTGGTATTCAGGCGCTCCCGTCCATAGGTGACAGCAGTACTCCATATGCGCCGCTAATTACCATTAGGTACCTATTACTGCGAAAATCTGTTAAATGCACACTGCATTTTGTTTTGAGATATTTAGTCTAGAAAGTTTACATCAAATTAAATCGCAAAAATTTCAGTAGGTGGTACATACTTTAGTAGTCACAATATACAATATATATACTTATTGAAGATTATATTTATGTGTAGTCTCAGTAAATATGTGACACTAAAATATTGAAACAAGAGTAATCATATATTAAACAGATTTTTTAACAAAATGTTATCTAGCTGGTTTTCGCAGTAAGCTCTCGTGCCTCAGTTCGATTTTCGGTTTAGACTTTAGTCATGGTATTAGTTTGTTCACAGTGTAAATATGACTACCTCATTTTGCCTTCCCTGGCCATGGCCATGGCGTCTATTCAGTAAAAGCGGAATAAGGATTACGCTTCAAATAACATTGTAAGAGAACCATTTAAGAATCTTATCCAGGCTACCACTAGCTCCGTAATGCCATTACCTAAAATGCTTTTTGTTTACTATTTTATTTTTAGGTAACACTACATTTACCTTTTAACTGTGTACCATGGGTACGTATCACTATTTAATGGACCGCATCGACCAATGACCGCCTCGGACTGTTGGTAACCCTTTTACCTCGAATTTGTTACTAAGGCCACTAAATGGACGAGAGCTCCAGTTTCGACTGATGTATGTGACCGTCTAGTCTTAGTTACCGCCGCAATGTCAGGTATTCAGCCGCCAAGCACCTACAATGTTGTGTTCCAGTGTAAAGTAGACTGTATCTGGTGAAATTACTAGGATCAAGAGAGTTAATAACTAGCAGCAGCAGCGCAATGCAGCCATCTTTAAGCAAACGTATCGCTTACGATCAGGCGAAAGACTCGCTTGTCTCGTCACTAGGTTGACTAAACAATAATGTCCTCTTGGCCAATACGACCACAGCGGCCAATCTTTCACAAGATAAGACATCTAGCCTGGAGATATTATGGTGCACAAGCGCTTGTGCGTGCACTCTCTCTTCCTTTATACCTCTCACAATCCGATGGGATGGAAGACCGACACGACTGGGGAGAGGTCATCCGGCTCATGGATCATCTTACTTTATAGGCAATCAGGTGATCGGCCTGCATTCTCCTAGCCAGTAAGGAACAACTACACAAAGTTGTTGCCCGCCGCAGGATTCGACCTCCGGTTTGCAAAGCAAGCGATTTCCCACTGCGCCTGGAAAACTATAAGATTGACTAAAGAAATGTTAACTACCTACGTAATTTTCCCTTCTATTGCCCTGCGTTGGGACATAAGGACACAATAGCTATAGAATTGATATTATTTAATAAAAATACTGTGATAAAATTACGCTGCAGAGATCATAATTCTTACTGCGTGAACGATTTGATAAGAGCCATCAAGTCATAGTTGGTTTACCGCTATGAATCAACGATTTTGAGCAACTGACCTCTTTTGTTCCCTA
Source organism: Furcula furcula (assembly GCA_911728495.1). Classification (NCBI taxonomy): domain Eukaryota; kingdom Metazoa; phylum Arthropoda; class Insecta; order Lepidoptera; family Notodontidae; genus Furcula; species Furcula furcula. Next base: position 12,019,722 of record OU452250.1, read on the forward strand.
GGGGACAGGATAAAACCTTAAGCCGGAGTTATATCGTGGTAACATGTATATATATATATATATTTTAGTAGGTAAGTATATTTTAATTGATAGTGCACGGAAATAAGAGGCAATTTGGAAAATAACGTTAGTCAGAACCATTTTCACTGCGTCTTCTTTGTGATGTGCTAAAACTGATAAAAAACCCTTTCAAATATGTAGATACAGTATGTTACCCTTTGTTGTTAAGCAACAAAGGGCCTTAAATGGCGGAATGAAAAGAAACCGTGTGGTGTCGTGGGACACCGGATAGGAACGAAGTTCCTTATTATAAAAATATTAATTTTAAGTGTGGTACGGTGTGGTACGGTGTGGCACGGTGTGGCACGGTGTGCCACATGAATAGTAATAATTAAGCCTAATTATGTTCGATCATAAAAATTTCAGTTTTATGGTAACTAAAATAAGATATATATATTTGTGAATAATAATCTTACGTTCCGGACGTTTTTTCCCGGTTAGGGTACCCCTCCGCATTGTCCCGGAACTTCGTTCCAATAATAAAAAGTCCACTAAAGACGAAAGGAAAGTTCAAGTCGGTAATGATTTTAAAGAAATTAAAGTTAATATTTCAGCGTGCATTACACAAATCGTTTATGTAGAACATAAGTATTTTTGCATAACATTGTTGTACCTAGGGTGTAATTTAGTAGCAGTAGAGGGGAAGGTCGTAAAATATAACGAGTTACTTCCACTCTCGGTTAATGAGGTCTTAAATGTTATGTTGAGTTCCGTAAGCAAGAATTACTATTCTTGCTCTACTGAGCAAAATTGAGCCAATACGAGTAGGGCTCGGGTGTCCGCGTAAGAATAGCACACTTCCATTTCCTCCCAGGGCGTAAGAGGCGACTAAGGGAAAACAAGAAGAAGGGCAGCAGCGTCTTTCTATTGGAATAACCAACACCTATGTATACTGCAATTCCCAAGATGCCTGCCAAGCGTGGGGATTATGGCAATCCCTCCTCCTTCCTCCTTCTTCCCCCTCCTTCTAAGGGGAGACCTATTTTTGAAGTGAAACTTCTTATGCGACTTCCAAAAATGTTATCAAACCACGCGTTAAGCGTTAAATGATATGTGACAGGCGTTAAGTGATAGGTGTTAAACGATAGGCGATAGGCGTAAATTTGTTAAGGTTATGAAAGCGCTCATGTGACGCCGTCACTGAGGGAGTGGGTGAGTGGGTGAGTTGGGGTGAGTTGGGGTGAGTTTGGGTGAGTTGGGGTGAGTTGGGTGAGTTGGGGTGAGTTGGGGTGAGTTGGGGTGAGTAGGGGTGAGTTGGGGTGAGTTGGGGTGAGTTGAGTTGAGTTGAGTTGAGTGTGTGTGTGTGTGTGTGTGTGTGTGTGTGTGTGTGTGTGTGTGTGTGTGTGTGTGTGTGGGTGTGTGTGTGTGGGTGTGTGGGTGTGTGGGTGTGTGGGTGTGTGTGTGTGTGGGTGTGTGTGTGAGTGAGTGAGTGAGGGACCGACCGAACGACCGATCGACTGAGCGAGAATGGAGTTTCACTTCTTCCGCGCGGAGGGACTCCACGCACTCACATTTTTTTATCAGTGGATGTCTTCTTCTCATCGTCATCAGTAATGATGATCATGAGGAAAAGATAAATAAAAATCACGTTTACAAGTAGGTATTATTTTCTCTCCTTTTCCTCCACTTTTTGGGTAGAATTAAAATTGTATTATGTAAACCCAATTATTACATAACCACTCTCAACCCTTTACAGGAAACTTTATATCAGCATATTTCGTTTAGCTGAAATGTATGAGAGCGTCTTGTCACATAAATTATTTTACGACTAACTTTTATATTCATGTTTATAGCTAAAGATAACGAAGAAAAATAAAAAGTAATTGCGTAACTTGAGTGGAGCTTGAGGCATTAACCACAAGCGTAGCGTCTTGGCTGTTATACATTGCGGCCAATCTATTTGACCTTCCTCTTTACACATTAATTAGTCTTGAGTAAAACGTGGAGAGGCACAAAAATGCTGGTCGACCTTCATAAAAATATCTAGTAGATACTGAGGAGTGGGAATTTGTCTAACATAGCTTAGCACTATCAGTTACTCAAAATAAAGTATTTTTAAAAAATTAAAACCGACTTCAAAGTAAATTATCTAAAAAGCATAAAATAACGAAAATATTATTGAAGTTGGTGTTAGCGTACCTGCTGTGTATATTCTGCACCAACTTCAATAATATTTTCGTTATTTTATGCTTTTTAGATAATTTACTTTGAAGTCGGTTTTAATTTTTTTTTAAATAGTTTATTTAACACTTTTTATTAGTGACTTATTTCACCAAAATAGGTATCAGCACTATCACGCAACTCGAACGTCTACGTTACAATAACTTACTGAAAACATAAAAAGTTTATCTCTTAAACTACTGGACCGATTTCGATGAAACTTGTACTCTACCCTAAGTTGAAAAATACTCTAACTATTGCAAAAAGAATTTTCAAAATCGGACTTGTAGTTTCTGAGAAATCCGTGGACAAACCTACGTACATACATACATACATACATACACTCATAAAATTTGGTAAATTTGTTTAGAAGTCCACATAGACTAACATATATTAATATTACGCATTTTTATCAATATTACATACATACGCGTCGAATACAGAACCTCCTTTTTTGAAGTCGGTTAAATAAATCTTAACATATGAGACATTAGTTATTAAGTTTCTTGACCGGTTATTCTACTAGCGACAGTGCCCTACACACAGCACTGTTTCATCATTATCAACATCATCACCAGCCGGAAGACATCCTTTGCTGAACACAGGCCTCCCCCATGGAACGCCACAATGAACGACATTAGCTATTTGCATCATTTTCCCATTCGTCACCACTGGCGACAAATGGGATTTTTTTTCCCGTTTGTCACCAGTGGGAACGTTGCCAGTGGTGACGACTGGGAATAATCGTTCGCCAGCCGCCTGCAACGCGCACAATGTCGTCAGCAATATTCACACTTTGATACCTCGCTAAAAGTGTATTACTTAGATCGATAAACTATTGTAGAATAAACAAAATAATATACGAAGTATGTTGTCGTTTATAAACTACAATTATTTTAATCCGCCTGGTATACAACGGCTGGTAGACAGTTAAGTTTTAATGGTGACAGTTAAACGCACGCTGAGAAGTTCCGAGTTCCCAAGCTCACTTGGCAGCTCGTTTTTTCCACGACGTAATTAGCTATTTTAAACTCTACCATAACGACATGCTTTTCATCTTCTTTAGCACAAAAGGACGTTTTAAAATGCCATTTTCTCTCTTAATTCGAGCCGGGAATACTGTCCGGATTATACTGGTGGAGCTTTTGGATTTCAAACTGGCAATATAAGAGCTAACTTTGTCTATATTAATGAATGGAATTTCAGTAGTCATATAAAAATGTTCTTTGAAATCTAGATTTATTTAGTTATCATAAAAGGGATTGTAGAGTCGATTCTCCACATGCCTCTGTGGCACATTAGATAAGTAAACTGCTTGCTTTGCAAACCGGAGGATGCAGGTTAAAATCCTATGATGAGCAATAATTTTGTGTAATTACTTACTAGCTACGATAATGCAAACCGACTGATCACATAATTATAAAAGCAGGCCGACCGATCACTTAGTTGAAAGTATAATTATCCATGCGTCAGATAAGCATTTAAGTTGGTCCTGCGCGTTATCTCCTTCACGGCTGTGTTGTCCCTTCGGATTTGGACAGTAAAGTGCGCTCTCTCGCCATTTAAGGTACGCGTCCATTGGCCAGCGCCGGACGCACCGCACGCACGGCACGCAACGGATTTTAGTTTGCTTTCTATGATTTTGACGGCCCGCATCGGAAAATGCCGGCGCGGATAATGGACGCAGCGCTAAGTAAAATCATACAAAGCAAACTAAAATCCGTTGCGTGCCGTGCGTGCGTTGCGTCCGGCGCGTTCCAATGGACGCGTACCTTAAATGGCGAGAGAGCGCACTTGTGTCTATGCAATCAAATATGTCCACGCGTAGATAGATAGATAGATAGATAATACTTTATTGTTCCACCATTATTAAAAAACACAAAAATACAAGAAAAGAATCTCGTAGATGTCTGATCTTGTGACAGATTGGCCGCTGTGGTCACACCGGCCAGAAGGACATTTTTATTACTAGAAGATTAGTGATACGGTTTGAAAGAAACAGGTACAATATACGCAGTATTTTTTCAGATTTTTAAGTGTCGTAATAAAAGGCTGAAAAAATTTCAAATAGAATGAACTGCATTCGGATTCGTCGGTTTTTTTTAGAACCTATACCACAGACATACGTATGTAGAGATGCGTCAAACTGTTTCTTGTACCTACTTATTACATAATATCATTTTTTTAAGATATAAAAGAAATAATCGGACAATAGTACCTCGAGGAATCGGCCAGTTCATCCGACACGATACATTTTTAAAAACTATTTTGGAAGGTAAAATATAAGAACAAACGGGGTAGAGGCGACCTAGCCGAAGTTTCCTAAAACAAGTAGCAGAAACAGTAGCAGCAGTATCGTACCAGGAGCTCAAAATAAAAGCGAAAAATTTATAATAGAATACAATGGTAACTCCTTCACCTACTCTAGTCGGCACACAGCTGTTAAATAAAAAAAATAATAGAAGTACATATTGCAGCGTAATACGTACATATACTCGTAGGCGCGTGATGCAGCGGCGGGTGCGTATGACATCAAGCATCCCCTCTGCCTTATTACACGCATCTCATATGACAGAGAATATTCGATTTCCTTATTTGTGTTTTACCTTTAAACATGGAACTTACTTTTATTACCAATTTATGACTCCTTGAGACTTCAACGGAATACACGAAATATAAAATCTTTTTAAAAAAAAATTGAACCGACTTCAATATCACTGAAAAGTATAAAATAATTTAAATATTATTGAAGTTGGTGTTAGCTTACCGGCTGTGTATATTTGGCATGTTTTTAGTGATATTGTCATATATAAAGATTGAACCATCGAAGACCGTAAAATGATCTAGGTAGGTTATGATCACATTATCGTCTACATAGTTTTACATAATTCATGTTTCTTCAGAAAAAAATATCCGGTCGTAATGAAATTTGCATGGAATCATCATAATAGTTTACTCTCTCGAATAAAAAAATAATCATCGAAATCGGTTCATAATTGTCAGAGCAATGTAATGGAGAACATCAGTTTTATGGTTTTTACCAGATAATTCCTCCACATCGTTCATGGTCTTCCAGGAAGTTCTTATCCGGTTGTAATAAAATTTATACAGATTCAATACAGTGGTTTCTTCTTTCGAATAAAAAAAAATCATTGAAATTGGTAAATATTTGCCAGAGTTATGACCATTTTTAACCGACTTCAAAAAAGGAGGAGGTTCTCAATTCGTCTGTATATATATATTTTTTTTTATTTTTTTTTTCTATGTATGTTCGCGCATAACTCTGGCAATTATGAACCGATTTGAAAAAATGTTTCTTCCATCCATTCTTTAATCCGTTAATTGGGTCCCATAAAAAAATTATTGCTTAGTAATAAGTAGTTCCTGAAAAAACAAGAATGGTGACTGCGCACTGAGAGCTGCAAGAAAGCCTATATAGATGACGTTTTAGTCGCTCGGACTCGCTCGGTCGGACAAAAATGGTCATAACTCTGGCAAATATTTACCAATTTCAATGATTCTTTTTTTATTCGAAAGAAGAAACCACTGTATTGAATCTGTATGAATTTTATTACAACCGGATAAGAACTTCCAGGAGGACCATGAACGATGTGGAGGAATTTATCTGGTAAAAACCATAAAACTGATGTTCTCCATTACATTGCTCTGACAATTATGAACCGATTTCGATGATTCTTTTTTTATTCAAGAGAGTAAACTACTATGATGTTTCCATGCAAATTTCATTACGACCGGATATTTTTTTCTGAAGAAACATGAATTATGTAAAACTATGTAGACTATAATGTGATCATAACCTACCTAGATAATTTTACGGTTTTCGATGGTTCAATCTTTATATATGAAAATATCACTAAAATGTTTAAAATAAAATCTTTTGAAAAAAAATTGAACCGACTTCAATATCACTGAAAAGTATAAAATAATTTAAATATTATTGAAGTTGGTGCCAAATATACACAGCAGGTACGCTAACACCAACTTCAATAATATTTAAATTATTTTATACTTTTCAGTGATATTGAAGACGGTTCAATTTTTTTTCAAAAGATTTTATTGTCCTTAAAAAGCGACATAAAGTCATCTATATAGGCTTTCCTGCAGCTCTCAGTGCGCAATCACCATTCTTGTTTTTTCAGGAACTACTTATTACTAAGCAACTTTTTTTTATGGGACCCAATCAATGGATTGAAGAATGGATGGAAGAAAGATTTTTTCAAATCGGTTCATAATTGCCAGAGTTATGCGCGAAGATACATAGAAATATATATATATATATATACAGACGAATTGAGAACCTCCTCCTTTTTTGAAGTCGGTTTAAAATATTTTTATCCGATATAAATCCTCTCTCTTGCTCATCAAAGAAGCAGATTTGTCGTACTCTTTATTTTTTTTTTTTATTCTTTAAGGACCTCCAACAAGGGTTACACATATCGGTCTTATATTAAACGTGCACTGTGTAAAAGTAGGGTGCTCCCTTACTCACAGGTGACCACATCATGCTTGCATTTTTTTATTTATATTTCTAGTGCTTGAATACATTGCTGGATGGAAGCAAATTAGCTTATTATGAATGGTCTAGTAGTCAGACACCCTTGCCGCTAACCTGTAGATCGTGGATTTGATTCCCACCTTTTGTCTGGGTGTTGTTTATCTTTATACGTATGTATTTACAAAAAAAAAATGTATATAAGTATTTGTATCAGTTGTCTGGTTACTATAGTACAAGCTCTGCCTAGTCTGGGATCAGATGACCGTGTCTAGATTGTCCCAGGATATAATTATGTATTGTTATGTGTTAATTATTTATCCACAACGTTTATCCAACAACAAAAAAGACAAGTGGTTATACTCCATATATTATATTATCAGCATCCATCCTCATTGCAGGAGCACAAAGCCACTCGAAGGTGGTATTATTTGGAGGGTTTCTTCTAGAAGAAGGAGATACCTCCCCAATTAGGCTGTTTCAACTTGTAGCGGGCCTACCCTTTGTGAATACTTTTTTTAGTCGCAGTGGCCAACCTAGTTTCAGAATTATTATTGTTCAAGCTGTTCTTAGGTCTCTAACTTAACGACTACTGCCTATATGACAACGACCGTGACCGACCTACGTTCCCTTCATAACAATCTACATTTCTTATGATTATATGCCTGATTTAATTATGATATTATACAAAAGTGTTTTTGATATATGACGGGCTGCATTAATTCTGCTTTTGAAATAACTTACTCAACTCGAGAAATATCTACTCTAATATATTAACACGCTGAAAGAAATAAATTTCACGGAATCAAGCCAAAACTCATTGAATTCTTCCATTTCAGCGAAGACATAAATCATCGTCAGACACACCTGACGGGACGGGATGAAAAATACCGGGGCGTACTAGACAGTATCGAGCAATTCAACAAGTTCTAATACCGACTCACTGGATATAAAGATGTTTGTCCGCCAGCTATCCGCGATAAAAACAGAATGAGTATATCATACTTGGATTAGTTTGAAGTCGACCGATCGCTTTCCGCTTCAATAGATGAGCATGTTGGTCTTGTGGTTAGAGACCGCTACCCAATAGGCCGTTCGGTGGATTCATTTATTTATCAATTTAAGTATGAATTTAAAAGTATAAGTTATCTGTTTTTTAAAGTATATCTTCGTCAATATTAGACGTAGAAAAAAGTTAAATACACCAATCCATTGAATGCAATGAGAAGATTAGGATGATGAAGGGAAAAAGGTGATTTTCCTAAAAAAAAACTTTACATCAATTACTATTTTAAACAACAAGGATTACAGAAAAATGTTTATAAGTATCAGTGATCTGGTTTCCATATTTGCCTAGTTTGTGATCAGATGAACGTGTGTATATTGTATAACAACAAAATTAGGAATCTTCAACATTTGAAAGTGACATCGCTCTATCGCGTTACGTAATCGGCGACGGGATATCATAAAGTCTATATTTCAGATAGTAACTTACGCTTCACTGTACAGAACCCTTCGGTACTAGAAGCTTTCAGTTTGTTAGTATAGTGATGTAATGCGTTGACCAGTTTATGGCACACTCGTAAACTTTGATTGTAACATGTAAACTAAGAAACTTCGACAATGACGGGTAGCTTTAATTTAGGTAGGAAAATTTTGCTGGCATTGAATTTATTTTCTTACTAATTAATGTTTGCTGATTAAAGCGCACATAGAGAACATTGTATCTAATAAACGCAACACTTAGATTGGATTTCTGAAAATATTCTCAGTACGCATTCAATACGCGTGGGGTATCCGAGTAACAACTAATAAGTTTTAAAAACTAAAACCCGACTACGGATAAAATCGCAGTCTAATAATGTGATATTATATAGCCTATATCCAGCGGACAATCAAGACGCTTCTAACGACACCCTACTCGTCAAATTATGTTAAGTAGATTAGAAGATATGCGGGAACAGATGAACATACATACATACATACATTCTTGTTCAAATCATAACCCTCCCTCCGTTCCGTAGTCGGGTAAAAATCACAACTCCTTCCGTAAGAGGTGAACTAAAGAAAAACAAGAAGACAGGCAGCAGCGTCTTTCTATTGGACTACCTACCACCTATACTGCGATCCCCAAGACGCCTGCTAAGTATGGGTATTATGGAAACTCCTTCCTTCTAAGGAGCAGGCATTTGTTAATAAACATCCAAGAAAGTAAGAAAAATCTTGCATAATTATCATCATCATCATTGGCCACAGCATCTTTACAGATGTTTGTTGCAGCGCCTATCTACGTTGTCTGGAGACATCTGCGTTTATGACTAAACAAACCAATTGCTGCACGACAAATCTTTCCACACTTATCACACACAAAGACAGAAGTTGGAGGTGGCGCAGTAGATTTCCGAACTTTCTTTTGTTTAATCATCTCCAGCCAAGCCGCATCGTGCTTAGAAATTCCACACTTGATTAGTCTCCGCCATTCTGATCTTGATGATACGCATGCCTCCCAATTGTCCGGGTCTATTCCAAAGTCACGCATGTCACGCTTACAAGAATCCTTATAGCGAAGGCGAGGTCGGCCAACAGGTCTCTTGGCGTGGGCAATCTGACTCAACATAATCTGACGAGGCAATCTCTGTCTATCCATTCGTTGTTCGTGACCAAGCCATTGAAGTCTCTTATGTTTAAGCATGGCTGTTACGCTAGATGTTTGTGTTAACTGTAATACTCTTTCATTGCATAATTATAGGCTAACGGAAACTTTAGAACTACGGGTAGAAACGTAAATACTTTTATTAGGTGGCTGATCCCTTGTGTAAAATAACTATCCGGGTCCAACCATTGCCGTGTCCGATTATCCGGCGCAAAGTAACAAGAAAAACAGTAATCTACATACATGGACAAGCGAGTCGCTTGAGTAAGTAGTAAACTTGAGTAGAGTGAGGCGAAAAATGTCTCGCTGAAATATCGCCAGTAAATTAAGAAAAAATGCAAAGTAAGCGAAATCTGTGCTTCACACAAACTTTGTGTTGTATGTGGTACCTACACATATAAGCTCATTACATATCACCCAGAGCACGTTTGAGTACTTACCTGAGTAAAATAGACGCCAATATATCACGTCTACAGAAGACATACTAGTTCACGTCTAGCAATATAATACCTGAACCACAAAATAATCCGAGTACAGAAGGCAAGCTCATATATGTACCTCACTTTTCATACCTTCGCTCGGCGGTCGCGTTAGGTTTTAGGTTATTAACTCTGGCTTATGCGAAAAAAGTATCGTTGTATCTAGTTGTTTGATTGGTTGTTGAGAAGAAACAGTTGGAACGGAAATCAGCAGTAACCGAAAGACGTCCACATCTGAACAAAGGCCTCCCCTTAACAGGGAGGGGTTGCCATAATCCCCATGCCTGGCAGACGGCTTAGGAATCGCAGTATAGGTGCCAGGTAATCCAATAGAAAGACGCTGCTGCCCGTCTTCTTGTTTTCCCTTAGTCGCTTCTTACAGATACCCATCGGGAGGAGATAGGTGCTATTCTTACCCGGACGCCCCACGGGTCGGGAAATAAAAACCAATGATAACTAAAATAATTTAACTTTTGCACAAAAAACATCACAAGACGCGTGTCTGAAGCGGATGGCACTCGCACTCGCACTGTATCCAACCGTACCGAGATATCGTGTCCGTGAGCGATGTCTATGCGTGCGTTGCTCGAGCTCGCATTGTAAGTAGCTTACCTTCTGTACAGTGATTATTTTGTGCTTCAACATTGACGGGACAACATTAAAATAATACTAATTAAGTTATATTATTCTCCAGGCAACTAGTCAACACGATTGCCAGCCCAGTACCGATAATTTAACTTATCGTAGAATCCCTTAATATATGTGTAATAAACTTAATATTTACTCGTCTTATCTATACCATAAAACACAGCCGATATTGTCATAAAAAATGATGTGTCTATAAAACATATTTCCACACCCGGGAGGATATTTTGATTTTAACTGTACTTCACTCAACGGCAAGTTGATTCATCAAAATTAACAGAATCTAGTATAAAAGCTATACTTATCTCTTTTTTGAGATTAATATTTTATTTCTTTTCTTAGCTCCAACACTACAATGGATTCCCTTTCACCAGCATTAAATGATGTTACGTTAGATACATCCCTTTAGGTAATGGCAGCAAATAATATCTTTTTTTAAGGGGAAACCTTTAAAAGGGCCCGGGACCTGAGGAGTAACCGGTGTATATGAGATTCTTACCCACTTATACCCCCCCAGCGGTCGCTTGGGCATATGAGAGGGGGTCCTGGGCTCTCCAGTAGGAGCTGTACCAGATACCCCTCAGTGCCTTGCCTTCGAGAAGGCCATATTTGGCCAACATCTTCTACGTGGTGTACATACTATCTAAGCCAGCTTGTTCTAATTTCTAAAAGCACGTCTCTGATATGACCTCTCCTCTATCTTACTTAATCATTCTGCATACTTTATGATAGTAAATTAAAAAAAAAGCAAGACAATAAATTATTTGCAGCTTTCTTAACAAAAATATCCATTTTTGGGTGAACTAGGTCTACTGGTTACGTAAAAGTAAATAAAAAGCTTCGATTGAAACCAGTTCCATACAAGTAAATATAAAATATTTTAAAAAAAAATTGAACCGACTTCAATAACACTAAAAAGTATAAAATAATTTAAACATTAAAGAAGTTGGTGTTAGCGTACATGCTGTGTATATTTGGCACCAACTTCAATAATATTTAAATTATTTTATACTTTTTAGTGTTATTGAAGTCGGTTCAATTTTTTTTTTTAAATATTTTATTTTATACTTTTTAGTGATATTTTCATACATAAAGATTGAACCATCAAAGACGGTAAAATGATCTAGGTAGGTGTTATGACATCATTATGATTTCACATTATCGTCTACATACTTTTACATGATTCATGTTTCTTCAGAAACTCAGAAACAATTTATCCGATCGTAATGAAATTTGCATGGAATCATCATAGTAGTTTACTCTCTCGAATAAAAAAAAGAATCATCGAAATCGGTTCATATTTGTCAGAGAAATGTAAAGGAGAACATCAGTTTTATGGTTTTTACCAGATAAATTCCTCCATATCATTCATGGTCCTCCAGGAAGTTCTTATCCGGTTGTGATAAAATTCATACAGGTTCATTACAGTGGTTTCTTCTTTCGAATAAAAAAAGAATCATTGAAATTGGTAAATATTTACCAGAGTTATGACCATTTTTGTCCTTAAAAAGCACCATAATGTCATCTATATAGGCTTTCTTGCAACTCTCAGTGCGCAGTCACCACTCTTGTTTTTTTAGGAACTACTTATTACTAAGCAATAATTTTTTCATGGGACGCAATTAACGGATTAAAGAATGGATGGAAGAAAGATTTTTTCAAATCGGTTCATAATTGCCAGAGTTACGCGCGCACATACATAGAAAAAAAAAATATATATATATATATACAGACGAATTGAGAACCTCCTCCTTTTTTGAAGTCGGTTAAAAAAGCCTCGATCGGAACCAGTTCCATACAAGTAAATAAAAAGCCTCGATCGGAACCAGTTCCGAAACTCCGGTTCTGTAAACGGCCGAAACGTTCTTATTTGTTATCTTGTACTGTTTCCGTGACAAGCAAGTGTACTTAGGTACACCTAATATTATGTGTTGGGGATTACTGCGGCGCCTGTGGGTGGCTGAAGGCACTAAGAAGCCTGTTCTCGAGAAAATCCCGTCTTTAGTCGCCTCCGGGCGCTTCACCCGTGTCTAGACTCGTGTGCTTACTATGTGGGTACTTCTTACATAGGTATATTGATACTAAGATTAAAGTATTGTAGTGTGTAGTACATAAAATATCCTTATATGTGCAACATTTTTGTTACGTTTATCATTATTATATCATAACATACTTGCCGCAAAACTATAGAAATATCTTTAAAAGTATTTCTTTCTAACCTTTGATTAAGTCTTCAAACTTTAGGTGTTGCAGACGCTTTATGGCTCTTAATGCGTTATTAAGACCTAGTAGTTATTAAGTCATCTGAAATAATAATAAAGAAGCGTGTTAAAAATCGTCTATATATTAGATCTCATTTAAATTTATCCCATTCCGCCGACTTAAATAATTACGTCTCACTTGGAGTCAAAGTGATGTACTCAACAAATTTCAAACAGAATTTGAAGGCGTCTTCGCGCCACATGAGAAGTCAGCGGCTCCAGCGTAATTAAAGCGATGGAGCAAACATCGCGCCGGATCAGTTTGCAAAACGCTTTCCAAACAAACACGCTGTACCAAGGCACGACGATGAGGAAAACAAGCGCTGTAGCGCTGACAAGACGTTAATTCGTTATCTAATTAGAGGAATTGCCCTCGGCTGGGCTCTGCAGCGAGTACCGTCGTGCGCATTGCACTAATGAACCAATAGTACTGACGAATATATTAATATGTACTCCGCTCCAATAGATTTGCTTGCACCTAATTTCAAGAATTGATTGCTGGATTCTTATCTAATAACTAGCTGACCCACGCAGCTCTGCTCGCGCTGTGTTTATTACGTTTACTAAACTTTCAATAATATACATTCGCATAGAATACAAAACCTCCTTTTTTAAAGTCTGTTAAAAACTTGGAACCACTTTGTACTTGCCCTCCGAAGCACGGAGACGTTTAGTTCAAATGGCGTTAAACGGTCACCCATCTATTTAATGACCTTACCTAACGTTGCTTAACCTGATCGATTTCCAAACATTGTTAACAACTGTCTACGAGTGTTCCCTTACAAATATTTATTATAATTATAAAGAAAAAATTATAAAGTCGGACCAAGCGTATAACCAAGTACCCATTTTGACTTTAATCCCCTCTCCCAAAAGAACCGTGCTAGATTACGGATAAAAAGTACCCTATGTCCTACCTCGTAGTAAGATCTCAAATCATGCCAAGTTTCGTTTCAATCCATCCAGTAGTTTCGGCGTGATGCTCAGCCGAGATACAGACAGACAGACAGACAGACAGACAAAAATTAAAAAAAAATACATTTTCGGCCTCAGTATCGGTTATAGAATGCCCTCCAAATATAATTTTCAAAATATCTTCAATGTACAGAATTGGACCTGTTACAGTTTTATTATAAGTACTAGCTGACCCACGCAGCTCCGCATGCACAATTTTTACGTTAACTAAACTTTTAATAACAGACATTCGCATCGAATACATAACCTCCTTTTTTATAGTCGGTTAAAAACTGGGACCCACTTTTTACTTGCTCTCCGAAGCACGGACCCGTTTAGTTCAAATGGCGTTAAACGGTCACCCATCTATTTAATGACCTTACCTAACGTTGCTTAACCCGATCGATTACAAAACATTGATAACAACTCTCTATGAGTGTTCCCTTACTAATATTTATTATAATTATGAAGAAAAATTGATAAAATCGCACCAAGCTTATAACCAAGTACCCATTTTGACTTTAATCCCCTCTCCCAAAAGAACCGTGCTAGATTACGGGATAAAAAGTATCCTATGTCCTACCTCGTAGTAAGATCTCAAATCATGCCAAGTTTCATTTGAATCCATTCAGTAGTTTAGGCGTGAAGCTCAGCCGTGATACAGACAGACAGACAGACAGACAGACAGACAGACAGACAGACAAAAATTAAAAAAAATACATTTTCGGCCTCAGTATCGGTTATAGAATGCCATCCAAATATAATTTTCAAAATATCTTCAATGTACAGAATTGGACCTGTTACAGTTTTATTATAAGTACTAGCTGACCCACGCAGCTCCGCCTGCGCTATTTTTACGTTAACTAAACTTTTAATAACAGACATTCGCATCGAATACATAAACTCCTTTTTTATAGTCGGTTAAAAACTGGGACCCACTTTTTACTTGCTCTCCGAAGCACGGACCCGTTTAGTTCAAATGGCGTTAAACGGTCACCCATCTATTTCATGACCTTACCTAACGTTGCTTAACCCGATCGATTACAAAACCTTGATAACAACTCCCTATGAGTGTTGCCTTACTAATATTTATTATATTATAAAGAAAAATTGATAAAATCGGACCAAGCGTATAACCAAGTACCCATTTTGACTTTAATCCCCTCTCCCAAAAGAACCGTGGTAGATTACGGGATAAAAAGTATCCTATGTCCTACCTCGTAGTAAGATCTCAAATCATGCCAAGTTTCATTTGAATCCATTCAGTAGTTTCGGCGTGATGCTCAGCCGTGATACAGACAGACAGACAGACAGACAAAAATTAAAAAAATTACATTTTCGTCCTCAGTATCGGTTATAGAATGCCCTCCAAATATAATTTTCAAAATATCTTCAATGTACAGAATTGGACCTGTTACAGTTTTATTATAAGTATAGATATAGATAGAAGACTAGCTGACCCGCGCAGCTCCGCCCGCGCTTTAATTACATTTTGCTCCCCTTTTCTCCCTACTCCCTTGATTTATCTCTCTCCATCTCTCGCTCTCTTCTAATAAAAATCTAATTCTATGCTATTTCTCTCCCCTCCCGCTTCGGTCCCCGTCACACTTCCCCTCTTCCTCTCCCCGTTGTCCTCTCTGAACCCTCTCCCTCCTCTCTCTTCTCCCAACTTGCTCCCTCTCACTCCCCCCCCCCCCTTGCTCCTCCTAACTCCTCCGATCACTCACTCCATCACCCTCCCCTCTCTCTCTCTTGCACCCTCCTCTCGTTCTATATATCCTCGTCAATCATGGTATCAGCGGCATAAAATATACTTTATAACCTATTCTCAGACCAACCCGCAAAATTTCATACATATCGGTTCACCCGACTCTCGTGCACGTAACTCAGAGGTTCTCAGATTTTGTTGTGCAAGGCGTTGCGTACGTTCGACACTCGACTCTCGTGCGCGTACCTGAGAGTTTCTCTGATTTTGTTCAGCAAGGCGTTGTGAACGTTCAGGTGAAGATTCTCCCATACGACGTATTCTTGCTGCCCGTGCTTGAGAACTATGTTTAGAAAGTTGAGACCTGGCTCACTTAGGCATTTAGCGTGTAATATTCTAGCTCAGAAAAGAACTGTTGTTTAGCCCTGAAAAGAACTGTTGTTTAGCCCTGAAAAGAACTGTTGGTTAGCCCTGAAAAGAACTGTTGGTAACCCCTGAAAAAATCTGTTGGTTGGCCCTGAAAAGAACTGTTGATTAGGTCTGAAAAGAACTGTTGTTTATAAGGCCGACCGTTTAACTCGCGATTCGCCTGCGTGGTAAGAAGGGAGCGGGGGCGGGTAACGCTACACACGGAGTCAATAATCCAAAGATTTATCTCGAGATAGACATTGTTGGTAAAGAATAAAATAATAAGTATCTTTTTTTTAAGTATTTATTTTTAAGTTTTACAAATATTTTATAATAGCTTCATAGGTACAAAATCATAAAACAATAATTAACTCCGTTTAAGAAATATTTAACCACAGATAAAAATTTTATAGGACTATTCGTCACTAATATTCATATCAATTCATGATCTTGTTTTCTGGCTTTAAAAAAGGAATATACATTGTATGCTATTTGTTTAGCTTGCTTGTTAATTTTGTTCGCAAAACTGGAAGAGCGATTCATCCTGAGATTTATCTTGGCAGTCGTATACCATGTGCGTTTATCTTCAAGCGTCCGTAACAAAAACACCAACCGCGCGCTGCGAGCACAGCCAGCGCACTGCCGCATTTGACGTAAGCTCCGCGCACCCCTTTCACCCATCCGCTAACATCCTTCCTCGCTCCCTTCTACCCCCTCAGGCGATTCGCGAGTTAAACGGTCGGCCTATAGCTTTGAGAAGAACTTTTGCGTAGGTGTAGTTTTAAGAAAGAAATCTAAAAAAAATCGCACGAAAATTATTAGACTTCGCGCACGACCGCTGCGTAGGGAGCCGACCGACCTCGCGTCTGAGCCGCGCGGGTACCTTACTCATAGATCTAAACTCGATCCCGCATGCACACCCCCGCCTTGGTGACGCTCACTTCGCAACGGGCCGTGCAGCAGAAATCTTTTAATTTATAAGCAGTAATATTTTAATTTCGCCATAACTTCAAAACCAAATGTCCAATTTTAATCATTCAAAGACCAAATATTATCTACATAAATTGTACTTAATGATGAAATAATTTATTTTGATAACGATTAATAGCATGAGTAAAGGAAATGCGTTTAAATGTTCTCCAAACAAACTTCAAGATTTTTAAATAAAAAAATGGTTGTTGGGCCTCACTCGACATAGTGTGCCGCGGACTTTTTTGTAGATATTTATAAGATCTACAATTAATTAGAACATTTTATGGTTCTATCTTTTATAGTTTAGGCAGCGTACGCAAAATGAGTAACTTTTCTGGTTGATTTTTTACACCTTGTGTCCGAAAAAACCCAAATATCTAACGAAACCCTATTTTTTTCCAAAATAAAATTTTGCCTATGTTACTCGTGAATAATATAGCTTTCGAATGGTGAAAGAATTTTTAAAAACGGTCCAGTAGTTTTTGAGCCTATTCATTACAACCAAACAAACAAAGTTTTCCTCTTTATAATATTAGTGTAGATAGATAGATAGTTTTGATACAATATTTTTTTACTTAGTATTATATTTATTCCCCGTGGGGTGTCCGGGTAAGAATACCACCCACTCATCTCCTCCCGTTGGGTATCCTTAAAAGGTGACTAAGGGAGACAAGAGGACGGGCAGCAGCGTCTTTTTAACCGGCTTCAAAAAGAAGGTTCTCTATTCGACGCGTATGTATGTAATATTGATAAAAATACATAATATTAATATATGTTAGTCTATGTGGGCTTCTAAACAAATTTACCAAATTTTATGAGTGTATGTATGTAGGTTTGTCCACGGATTTCTCAAACTACAAGTCCGATTTCGAAAATTATTTTTCGTTAGAGTATTTTTCAACTTAGGGTACAGTACAAGTTTCATCAAAATCGGTCTAGTAGTTTAAGAGATATAAACTTTTTATGTTTTCAGTAAGTTACTGTAACGTAGCCGTTCGAGTTGCGTGATAGTGCTGGTACCTATCATGGTAAAATAAGTCACTAAAAAGTGTTAAATAAACTATTTAAAAAATAATAAAAACCGACTTCAAAGTAAATTATCTAAAAAGCATAAAATAACGAAAATATATTGAAGTCGGTGTCAGCTGGTGATAGTGTTAGTTAACGTGATTAGCTAGCACCGACTTCAATATATTTTCGTTATTTTATGCTTTTTAGATAATTTACTTTGAAGTCGGTTTTTTTTAAATAGTTTTTTTTTCAGTAAGTTACTGTAACGTAGATGTTCGAGTTGCGTGATAGTGCTGGTACCTATTTTGCTATAATAAAAGTCACTAAAAAGTGTTAAACTATTTTTTAAAAAAACCGACTTCAAAGTAAATTATCTAAAAAGCATAAAATAACGAAAACATATTGAAGTCGGTGTCAGCTCTGATGTGCTAGCACAAATATCATTGGCTAGCACCGACTTCAATATATTTTCGTTATTTTATGCTTTTTAGATAATTTACTTTGCAGTCGGTTTTTTTTTTAAATAGTTTATTAATGGATTACCTACCACCTATACTGCGATCCCCAAGCCGCCTGCCAAGCGTGGGGATTATGGCAACCCCTCTCCTATAAGGGAGAGGCCTTTTTTCAACAGTAGACGTTTCGGCTGCTGATGATGATATTTCACAACGACTGGTGATTCCCATCTGCACCATGTTTAACACGCGAACCGTATAAGTGCGCGTCGACTGCCGACGGATTAATGCAAATTCTGTAGGAAATTACGTACTCATCAACGCAGAATTTTCTAATCGTCTTCTTCTTTCATATCAACACGGATATAACGTGAGTATTAATAGAGTCGTGGAAAGATTGATCAATCAGCAAGATTTCCAAGTCCCGGAACTACTGGGAATTATCCATTTTTTAAGGTGCAGCCGGCGAATCTTTAACCATTCGAGAGGAAATTTCCCTGCAGTCTTAGCATAGTGCTTATACTTTTTTGTACTAATGTACGCAGAGACTCGACGTAGAAACGTCATTTTCGGTATTAGCTAGGTCCATAACTACGTCATACTCCACGCCGAACTGTCAAGATTACGAAGTCTTGGCAAATCGTGCTAAGTCTGCAGAATAGAACCAGAAACTACTACCTATCTGGTGGTTAACTAGGCCCCTAGGGACGTACAGGTAGGTAGGTATGTCGCAATATCAGATAGGTAATTATTCTGCCGCCAAGCAGCAATTAATTTTTTTTCTATTCCGGTGTAACCCTTTACACACACTGCCACTGCTGACACTGTAGCTGGTAAAATTACCGCACTCCAGTGTCCTTCAGTCTCATTTATGATCAAGCGAACGTATTGATTTTGTCGTCAATGAACGAGGAAAAATAAATTACGCACTCGATACAGCAATCAAAGTTCGATGAGATTCATTCATTGTGAACACGCCATCGCATGCTCCACGACTTAGGAAAGGAAATTATTTGCTAAAGAGATTACGAAGCTAATTTCCCGGCAACAACCGCTCACTATTTCCTTATTTGTGGGGGTTTTAAATATCGAAACAGGATTTTGTGTTGAATCTATCAATACTTTGTTGTACAACGTATTTTAGAGATGAGCACGTTTTTTCTTATCTTACAGTTAGCGACACGCCTATATTGCGTCACACTGCCTCTGTTCACCTGAGACATTAGTTATTAAGCCTCTTGAGCCTGGTAATTTCTCTAGCTAGAGTGCCCTTCACACCGAAACCCAGAAATGATTTCATACTGTTACTTATGGCAGACAATTCCCTAGCTAATATAGTCTGAAACAAAAAATATTAAGCAGAGCTAGTTTTTTGTAAATAAATAACTGTAAGTCACTTGTGGACAATACAGTGGGCAGTATCATACATTTGTAACATTAGCTTTTAATTAATTTATCATGTACAGCTGTCTTTTTATTTTTCAATAAAATAAAAATAAAATATGACACAGGTTTGGCTGGTCTCGTGCACACGAGACCAACACCTTATCGTCTACAAAATTTGTAAAAAGATTATCTCTGCATTTATTTATACAACAGCCGTTTGCTCTAAATTAAGTCACGCAACAAACTTTAAGCCTTTGTCTACTTTTTATCTACTTTTATTCCAATTTAACTACTTACCACACCCCGGCAACTTGCAGGGCGGCTGTAGGGGCTGCGGCGACCGCTAGTGATGCACAGTGACGCAAGTATGCAGCTCTAGGTTCGAGCTATATATTTGCGCCCTTTGCAGTGGAGACCATGTGGCCTTGGTCTCATAAGACGCACGGTTTGGTGAAATAAATTTCATCCAAACTTATCGAAGTCTCAGGAGACCGCCGGGCTGCTAGCTTTTTCTGCCAACGTATAAGCTTGGCTATACAAAGGGGTAATGCCGCCAGTCTTTTAGGTACCCTTCCCTTCCAGTGCGGCGACAACTTTGAGGAAGTTTATTACCTAGTTTAAGTGTACATGTTTGTAAATAAACAGTAAATATTTAGTTTCAATAAATATACACTACTTACCTATAAAATAAAAAAATAGACCTAGTATTTTTAGCCGGCATCTTGTACTGGAATTCTAAGAAGTCAAGAAACGTAACTTTAGGCGAATATGTAACATTACAGGCCAGAAACGTTAAGAATTTCTTAATACAATGCCAGATTATAGTTCCCGCGGCGTTGAGTGCGATATCACAGAGATTCCAAGTACTGAAATTCGAACCCTCCGCGTCCCTTCGGCTGTGTATCACTGAACAACTCTTTGACATCGAATTTCGTGCGTCTTTGATAAATATTCAGAATTTAGTGAAAATGCGATACGATTTGCCCTCAAATTCCAACTAGCGAGGTTGAACGGCGGTACATAATTTATCAAAGAAAGGTTTTTTGATTCCTTAGGGTGAACAGTTGTGGCTTTTGCCACTGAGATTGTGTCAATATTCTCAGCGAAAATAAATTGGTAGGTCTACCAAACATAAAACGTTAAATCCCTTCCGAGATTTCTTCTGGAGGGCGGTAAAAAGGGTATTAAAAATTTAATACCACGTTAAATTATAATCTTGCATAAAAATGTGTTTTAAATTACTAGCTAGGGATGTCTCTTTTACATGTTTTTCAATCTAGCACTTTACATGAATAGCGGTTAACGACGTCCGAATCGCAGGGGAAATTAACTGCAAGCTAGTTGAATATATTCATACACCACGGAGGAAATAATTTCTAGGCAAAATGTCTCATGTCCTTACGTAGATGCTAAGGTATCTACTTGAACATGAGTACCTACATGTATTCATATGTGTTTTGCATTATGCATTTACCAATGATAACCAATTTTTATTCCTATATTTCTGATCTGACTTTTGGACGCAGCAGGTTTCATTATGCCATTCTTAACATGCTTGTATTCAATCATTAAACAATTTAAGTAACTGAAGTAACTACCTCTTGTGCAAATGCCGATTAACGTAAAAGAAGATTTTAATCGTACACTCACACTGTATACACACAAGGTATAGTATACACACAAGGCACAGTAGTCCGAGTCACACGGTACGTCTCAGTAGTCCAAAGTCTTCGCAAGGGTCGCTGGTACAATTCTCTTTGATCGCTTCCTTTAAGATGTTTCCGCTGTCGCTTGTAAACACAAACTGTCGGGACGCCTCTATGCGTCGGCTTATATACCTAAATTAACAGAGGGGTGGAAGCTTCGAGATTAGTCTCGTAAATACCTACTTCTAGTGTTTTCGCGAGCCGATACAATAGCGGCACTCGTTCGAGAAAACGAACAATAGGCGGGGTCAGTGAACCGAGAGCGAGTGAGCGGTAGGTACATACATAAGTACTTGCGAATTAGAGGGAACAACTTTCTATTGAGAATTCGAGATCTTTCTACACGGATCTATAGTAGACCTATAGACTAACAATGCATTTTGAGATCATTACAATTAAGTAATAATTAACGGAGTAATTAACACTTTTATCTCCCGGTCGTAACAATATTATGCCACAGAGCAGCAGTGTGTAAACCAGTGTTCTGAAGTGAAGGGCTCAATGATATTATAAGTAATAGATATGTTACCTACTAAGGCGGCGATTAAAAGTGGCACAGAATTAAATTATACTAACGAATGAAATGTGATTTATTGATATCTAGAAAATTTGTTTGTGTAATTGGATAACTTACATAATAGTATTTTCGATTGTTTTGATGCGATTATTCAATGAAATTCAAACAAAGTGATACTGTCAATGCGTCCGTAGGTGGTGTGCTACTCATTCAAGTTGTGTTAATTAGTTCACCAATTTTCGCCAATTTAATAACCTATCTACATCTTTTTACTTTAAAATATCATTGCAAAGGCTGATGAAATTACTGGCATTAAGATACGTAATTACTAATATCTTAAGAAACGAGTAGCAATTTAATGCAGGTATCTATGGATAGGTGTGTCTTGTCATCAAATTGTAAAAAAGTAAACAACCTACGACTATCATCTCGCTCAGTAAATTACAAACTCTACAAATACAAACAGCGTCATCATTGCCAGTGCGGGGAAGTTGAAGCGGTCGAGTATTTTCCCTGAAGATTAAACTCTCGGAAGTTGCGAGTCAATCTGCTCGTTACGCTCGGCGCATCCGCGTCCGGCGCCGACTTGTAAACGATCCGGAATCCTTCGCTTTTGAGCAAATGCAACTGGAAATATTATCCCTGGAGACAATAAAGTTGCCGGCTTTGGGTGGAATATTAACTGCTTACAGGAGCACGGTGGAAGCGGTCTCGGTAGCGGACATGCGACGGTTATCATTAACACATTTCTTCTAATCTTAGTACCTAGCATCCGTGGCTAAGGCAGACCGCTTGCAAATTGGAGGTCACACGTTTAAACCCCGTGGAGAGCTACAAGTTTGTGTATTTGTTCTTTATGATCCTGTTTGCCTGGAAAGAAGGATAATCCGTATGGATAATGCGTCGGATGGGAATTTAAAAACTCCCACCACAGTCGTGTCTGTCTTCTGTTTAATCGGATAGTAAAAGTAAAGGAAGGGAGAGTGCACTTATGTCTATACAAACACTAGTGCACTATAATATCTCCCGCGTAGATGGCTGATCATGTTAAAAATTGGCTGCTGTGGTCGTATCGATCAGGATTTCTCATTCGATCATTTTTATTACTACTTATGTTAGGAATACCTAATACTGCAAATATTTAGTAATACAAAATTTGTAACTGGTTGCACTAAAACGTCTCTTGGTATATGTTGACACTGCTGTCTATAACCAAAATTTTATCTTCAGGATGAGCGGTTATCGCTCATGAGCAGCCCGCTCCCGCTACCAGCGCCGCTCCCACTATGTTCATACGCTTAATTGTAAGCGGGGTTAATTTAGTGCGAGCACCGTTAGCCTTTTGTTTATGTTGAGTTAGATCTTATTAAGGCCCACGCGTTATCCTTTATGGGACAATGAATGTTGTCTGTGCGAGGGAAATGCCTATTAAACGTTTATTGCGGAAGTAATATTAGGCGCTAATTGCTTAGATTATAATTAAAATTTACTACATTATTGTTATTATCCCTCTGTAATAAAACTTTACGGGCTTATTAATAAATCACAATAGGTACTATTTTTCTACATAACTAAGTAACTACCTAATCAATTAATCGATTTACAGAGCTTCTTTATGCGACTCGTATTTGTTCCATTTTTAAAATCCTTGATCAGTAACGCAACATATAATTTTAAAAAATTATATACGAATTAAACTAATTAAAAAGTTCATGAGTTTAATTCGTTATGACCAATGTTTCCTTTTTAGAAATCCTCGATTGTGGCGTTTGTTAAGAATGTCCCGTGGGGTATCCGGGTAAGAATAACACCCACCCATCTACTCCTGTTGGGTGTCCTACGAGGCGACTAAGGGAATTTAGGGAATACAAGAAGACGGACAGCATCAGCGTCTTTCTACTGGATTAACTACCTCCTATACTCCTATTCCCAAGACGCCTGCCAAGCATGGAGATTATGCCAATCGCTCCCTTCTAAGGGGGTGGCCTTTGTTCAGTAGCGGACGTTTATTAGCTGCTGCTTATGATGATGATGATGTTACGGGTACCTACAAGAGGATGAGCGTCCTCAAATAGAAAAAAAAATTCGCTCAGCTTTTGACAGAAGATCTTGCTGATATCTGTTTTTTCATCACGACATAATTAACCATTTTGTTCACATGAAAAAAGTTCCTGTTTCACTAAACTTTTAGTTCAAATTACCAAAACATATGGCATGCCTAATACGTTGTTGTGTAAATAAATATAAGTATATATTTCCGGTTAAAAAAGTACATACCTACCAACGTTATTATCTCTGTGAGAGTAATTCCAGACAACATTGAATGGAACACGTTAAACGAGGAATTGTAAAGTAGCTTGAGTTTCGAGCACCTGCTTCTAATTCGCATACCTCCAAATAACACCAACTATGGCTATATAATAGTACGTAAGTAGACGAGATACATTCCAAATACTAACGTACAGTGTTTCAGTAGATAGGTACTCGTAGACGGTAGGTACGCTACTACATATGAATGTCGATTATATTTTTTTCATGGCGTTTTTAGAACATACGTGAATTATACGATATACTTACTTCCAACCTGATCTGACCACGGCTACATTTTTTTTAGCAAGATTAACCAACTACGCAGAATATGTTATGAGAAAGGAAGGGGTGCACTCTGCACCTGTGTGAGATGGGACGAAAGCTTAGAGGAGATACCACTGGAGATAGCATGATGCGCTAACCCCTCTGCCAAATTTTTGTTCATATGTTCAGGACATTCTTTATTTGTGTGCGTATCTTTTTGAATGTGTTGCGAGTTTATTATAGTGTGGGTTCATAGAAACATGAAGAGTTTGCATTAGACATTTGCAAGAGTATGCGTGAAATTGTATCTGTGTGTGTTTACTTCGCCTCCCACACTCCGCAAAAGTGCCACGAAAAATTTGTTCCGGGAATCGACGCGATACTAACTCCATTCTAATTACTTTGAGGACGAAAGACATGACCGGGCAGATAAAAGGGGCAAATCGACTTTTTACATCCCTGTCCGACAAATAGATCATCTTATTTATCAGAGAGTCAGGTGATCGGCCTGCTTTGTCTTCAGCACTAAGAAGAAATACACAATTTTTTTGCTCCTCGAGGTATTTCATTGAACTCGTGACCTCCGGTTTGCAAAGCAAGCGTTTTCCCGCTGCCCCACGGTGGGGACAATGTGTTACAATACTAGAGAACCTACACAGTACAGTACTACAGTAGGTACACCAAACTGTTCAGTGAAGGTATTCTCGCAATTGCATATTGGAACTGTCTGGGATACTGAATATAATACATACATACAACTACATACATACATATTTGAAAGTGCATCAGTAGGTGCCGAATAGTTAAGGATCACACTGGATGGGCACAGATTGGGGAGCTAACTTCGTGATTTCACATCCGCCACAGACGCCAACTTTGCCGTTACAGCACTGATGATGTGTTTACACTGTGATTTTGTATAGTATAGTGAGTGTATGGGCTTATAGGGAGATAATTAAAATGTTGTCGAGTACCTATTGTTGTACGGAGTTCACTATATTCTGACTAAGAGAGTTGAGTTCTTTTTAACACGTTATTTTCCACATCTTTTGCTAGGCGATTGTCAACTCTTGTCTATCAAGCAAAAGAGCTGTTTGACTTTAAACCATTATCGCACGTGGTCTTCCAACATGCCTGGGATTTTCTACGCGAAGTTTTCCTACAAATTTTATCTCTAAGTATAAATATTTTTCATCTTCAATAAACATACCTTAATACCTAATGTATTAGGTATGTATTACACTAATAATTTGTAAGAGAATTTAACAACAATATAACAAATATTTACGACAAATCCCACACGGTTTGTGGTACAATCAGGGTAGACGCGTGTGATTCAAGATTTGTGCTATTTTCTACTAAACACAGGGTCGGTGGGCGTTGTTTATTGTCCGGGTCGAAGCATAAATCTCTTGAAGACTTCTAGCAGGGGCCGAGACGACTGTGAGGACCCTCAAACACTTCCAAAACAGGCGCGTTATAGAGATAAATGCGGGTCAAATGTTGACCTTAGATGCCTCTGTTTATGTTTCGTTTATAACATTGCTTAATTACTTATTATTTTATTATGTTGATCGATGTCAAAAATATGAAGAAATCCTGAATAATATAGGTTGTGGTGAGAGATGCGAATTGTATTTTTAACCGACTTCAAAAAAGGAGGAGGTTCTCAATTCGTCTGTATATATATTTTTTTTGTATGTTCGCGCATAACTGGCAATTATGAACCGATTTGAAAAAATCTTTCTTCCATCCATTCTTCAATCCATTGATTGGGTCCCATAAAAAAAATATTGCTTAGCAATAAGTAGTTCCTGAGAAAACAAGAATGGTGACTGCGCAGGAAAGCTGCAGGAAAGCCTATATAGATGACTTTATGTCGCTTTTTACGGACAAAAATTGTCATAACTCTGGCAAATATTTACCAATTTCAATGATTCTTTTTTTATTCGAAAGAAGAAACCACTGTATTGAATCTGTATGAATTTTATCACAACCGGATAAGAACTTCCTGGAGGACCATGAACGATGTGGAGGAATTTATCTGGTAAAAACCATTAAACTGATGTTCTCCATTACATTGCTATGACAATTATGAACCGATTTCGATGATTCTTTTTTTATTCGAGAGAGTAAACTACTATGATGATTCCATGCAAGTTTCATTATGACCGGATATTTTTTTCTGAAGAAACATGAATTATGTAAAACTATGTAGACGATAATGTGATCATAACCTACCTAGATCATTTTACGGTCTTCGATGGTTCAATCTTTATATATGAAAATATCACTAAAAAGTTTAAAATAAAATCTTTTAAAAAAAAAATTGAACCGACTTCAATATCACTGAAAAGTATAAAATAATTTAAATATTATTGAAGTTGGTGCCAAATATACCCAGCAGGTACGCTAACACCAACTTCTTTATTTAAATTATTTTATACTTTTCAGTGATATTGAAGTCGGTTCAATTTTTTTTTAAAGATTTTATTAATTAGCAACTTAATGTTAAGTTCTTTTTTTTAACCGGCTTCAAAAATAAGGTTCTCTATACGACGCGTATGTATGTAATATTAATAAAAATGCGTAATATTAATATATGTTAGTCTATGTGGGCTTCTAAACAAATTTACCAAATTTTATGAGTGTATGTATGTATGTATGTATGTAGGTATGTATGTATGTATGTATGTTTGGCCGCAGATTTCTCAGAAAGTACAGGTCCGATTTTGAAAATTCTTTTTGCAATTGTTAGAATATTTTTCAACTTAGGGTAGAGTACAAGTTTCATCAAAATCGGTCCAGTAGTTTAAGAGATAAAAACTTTTTATGTTTTCAGTAAGTTACTGTAACGTAGACGTTCGAGTTGCGTGATAGTGCTGATAATCTTGGTAAAATAAAAGTCACTAGAAAGTGGTAAATAAACTATTTAAAAAAAAAAACGACTTCAAAGTAAATTATCTAAAAAGCATAAAATAACGAAAATATATTGAAGTCGGTGCTAGCACATCATGTTAATAGTAAGCCTAGCACGAGCTGACACCGACTTCAATATGGTTTCGTTATTTTATGCTTTTTAGATAATTTACTTTGAAGTCGGTTTTTTTTTTAATAGTTTATTAGATAATTTACTTTGAAGTCGGTTTTTATTTTTTTAAATTGTTTATTATATTTTTGGATGCCCACATAGACTTACATTACATGTTATGTGAATATACCTAACACATTTTTAGTAGTATTATATATATATATACGCGTCAAATACATAGCCTCCGTTTTGAAGTCGGCTAAAAACTGGGACCCACTTTTTACTTGCCCTCCGAAGCATGGAGACGCTTAGTTCAAATGGTATTGACGGTGCTAAACCAATATGAAATATAATTTACGACCTATTCTCATACCTACCAAATAAACATAAAAAAAATATTCATAAAAATCAGTCGAGCCGTTTCCGATGATGGTAACCACAAACACGAGATTTTTAGAACATAAGATTTATGATGATGAGATTGATGTTGCGCAGCAAAAACGAAGTGCCACGAATAGAAAGAAATGGAGAAATCTCTCAAAAGCGGCAACCAACCTATCAGACGATCCATTACCACGACCACTCCACTAGGAATTAACAACTAAGAAAAAGAAGTATTAAACAGGTATTATAACTATCCAGAATTGTATCCCCGGAATGAGCCGGTGCAAACTCGACCGTTTCAATTACTAAGACCGTAAAGTCACCCCTTCCGGCCACCGCCACTTGTCAGAACTTACAATTAGGCGTGTACTTTGAGATGGATCTATCAATCTTTGTAAACTTACTAGTGAAAATGTCTCTAGTACGAAGATATACTGTTACTGGAAAGCGATTTCAATACAATACAATAAGCAAGTACTATACTCGTGAAAATGATTCCTATTTAACAAATCTATTAGAGCGACTTCTCAATCCTATTAATATTTATGCTGATTTATTTACCTTATTAACACAAAGTACTTGACTTATACTTGCCATTGCCATATTAAATAATTGAGTGTATTTGTTGTTTTTACCATCTCCTCCCGTTGGGTGTCCGTAGGTGGCGACTAAGACGGGCAGCAGCGTCTTTCTATTGGATTACCTACCACCCAGGCACGGTTGCAGCCAACGATTTGGGGGGGGGGGGGGCGTACTCGACGGTCCCGTTGGTCTTGTACATAGACACCCTAGCCGCTACCCAATTTTTCCGTGTACGAATATGGATTATGGGGGGGGGTCAGACCACCACTGCTACCACCTATATTGCGATCCCCAAGCGTGAGGATTATTTCCTATTGCCAATAATTTCTTATTGAATATCCTCGTACCCTGTATCGCGATCTACTTATTGCCATATATTCTAATATTTCGTCACGGGTTTATGTAAGTTACTAATTAAATAGTTAAATGCATTTTTAACCGGCTTCAAAAAGAAGGTTCTCTATTCGACGAGTATGTATGTAATATTAATAAAAATGCGTAATATTAATATATGTTAATCTATATGGGCTTCTAAACAAATTTACCAAATTTTATGAGTGTATGTATGTAGGTTTGTCCGCGGATTTCTCAGAAACTACAAGTTCAATTTCGAAAATTCTTTTTGCAATAGTTAGAGTATTTTTCAACTTAGGGTAGAGTATAAGTTTCATCAAAATCGGTCAAGTAGTTTAAGAGATATAATTTTTTTATGTTTTAGTAAGTTACTGTACCGTAGTCTTTCGAGTTGCGTGATAGTGCTGATACCTATTTTGCTAAAAAGTCACTAAAAAGTGTTAAATAAACTATTTAAAAAAAAATAAAAACCGACTTCAAAGTAAATTATCTAAAAAGTATAAAATAACGAAAATATATTGAAGTCGGTGTCAGCTCGTGCTAGTCTTAGTTAACATGATGTGCTAGCACCGACTTCAATATATTTTCGTTATTTTATACTTTTTAGATAATTTACTTTGAAGTACGTTTTTATTTTTTTTTAAATAGTTTATTAGATAATTTACTTTGAAGTCGTTTTTTTTTTTAGTTTATTTGAATTTTAAAGTCCGTAAGCTATGAATCTACATACGTAATGTTCTCCTGGCCGATACGAGCACAGCGGCCAATCTTTCACAAGATCAGCCATACGCAGGAGATATTATAGTGCACAAGCGCTTGCGTAGACACAAGTGCACTCTCTCTTCCTTTAAACCTCTCACAATCCGATGGGAGGGAACACAACTGGGGGAGAGGATAGGCGCAGGACAGACTTTTTATATGCCCATCAAACTCATGGATCATCGGACTTTTTAGACAATCAGGTGATCGGCCTGCGTTGTCCTAACCAGTAAGGTTGTTGCTCCCCGTGGGATTCGAACCCGCAACCTCCGGTTTGCAAAGCGAGCGGTTTCCCATTTCACCACGGAAGCTACAAGCATCTATTGCGTCATTTCCGGTTTCTCTATCTCCACGTGAGTACATTGAAACACTCTGATTGCGGTCGACCGTGGACCAGTGTTTTCGTAAACCTACCGTCACTGTCGCCGTGGACAATGCGTAATTACTGTGTTTTCTTCCATTTGAAACCTTCATTGGCAACGCAATGCTCTGTATATCAGTATATAACGATATATTAATAAATCTATAATATTAAAGTAGCGGGTCGTATGTAAATTAAATAGTCGATTAACTTCGCTCATTAGCAGAAAGTTATATCTATACTTATAATAAAACTGTAACAGGTTCAATTCTGTACATTGAAGATATTTTGAAAATTATATTTGGAGGGCATTCTATAACCGATACTGAGGCCGAAAATGTATTTTTTTTAATTTTTGTCTGTCTGTCTGTCTGTCTGTATCACGGCTGAGCATCACGCCGAAACTACTGAATGGATTCAAATGAAACTTGGCATGATTTGAAATCTTACTACGAGGTAGGACATAGAATACTTTTTATCCCGTAATCTAGCACGGTTCTTTTGGGAGAGGGGATTAAAGTCAAAATGGGTACTTGGTTATATACACTTGGTCCGATTTTATTAATTTTTCTTTATAATATAATAAATATTAGTAAGTGGTTGCGCCAAATATCGATAAATAATATTGATATGTTGACACGTCTGTTTTCCCTATATACCCTATATTTCGTTTCCTATTCTTCCTTTCTACCCTCGTACCATAATATGGACTCGTCGACGCGTGCGCATATTGATGACGCGCGCCCCAGTAGTTGTCGTTAATCATCGGATCGGATTAGTCGCACAAGAGATTTAATACGTCTCCGCCGTCGCTATATAACCTCTTCGAACATTATCGTTTCCACGTGTATCGTCGCGTATGCTATAGTGTATGAACTCCCCGAGAAGACCAGTGAAAGACTCGATTCCCGACGGTGAGAAAGTGCGCGTTCGTGTGTGATCCAGCCGACCAAGCAAAGCGCAAGCAGTCTGCATACAAGGTACTCCTTAACCTTCATAGTATATTCCCTATTTTATTGTATTTATTTAACCCCCTGACACGTTCTCCACCATCTGTCGCCGATAGGATATCAGGAAAGCCACCTTTTTCTGAACCATTATTTTGGTACCTTCGGCCGGATTGGTACTCCCGATATCCCGTCACTCCTAATAGACGTGTCTATTTGTCGATCGATTTATTTTGAAATTAATCATATTATTATCTCGTTATTTCGTTTCGTTATTTGCATCCGTACTTCGTCGTAAATGCATGCCCACGCGCCATTCCTTTGTTTCGTTGTAGTTCCAATGTCGTCCAATATGGCCGTATAGTATCGAGCAATATTGCTATCCAACGCGTGCATAAAATTTCGTAATAATTTCTTAATAGATACACATTTTGCCTTTGATTTTATTGGAAAAACCATTTAATCAACAAATAAAAGTGATTAAATATAGTGCCTTTGCTTCCGGTCGATTATTAATTATTTAGTTACGCATTAATTATTGAAAGTTCCTTAGCTAACACATCTCGTTAATAAATAGTTTGTTCGCATCGCATTATTAGCTTATAATATATCGTAATAATCACACTTCCAACGCTTCCCAATAGTATAGATTGCATTGCCTCATAAATTAATTGCGCAGCACTTTTATAATTTGCTTTGAAGGTAATGAAAATAGTTTAAAATGCCGCCACGCCCCGGTATCGTTGGATCCCGAGAAACAAATTAAATTATTAGAGTCTCTGAAGGCTTCATACTTTGCACGTTTAAATACGGTTTATGATCTGAGTACCAATGCCAGCGATGCAAAGTCCATCGAGTCCTTTCTTTGTCAAACACAGACAATAGATCAATTGCGTGATGATTTTCGGGACACATTAGACAAAGTCAATATGTTGTACATTCAAATTGACCCAGAGTATATACCCGACTTTCAGGCTTTGAATACTTTCGAAGAAATATATAACATAGTGAAATATCGTTGTTCGACATTATCGCAAACGGATTCAAAACCTGTACTAGAATCTAGCCCTACCTCACATCGTGATTATCCTAGATTGCCCGTATTAGAAATACCCGAATTTAATGGGGATATAAAAAACTGGTCTTTGTTTTTCGTAACTTTCCAAAACACTATACATTTGAATCCAAATTTAACAAATGCCGAGAAGGTATATTATTTGATTAGTAAATTAACAGGTAAGGCAAAATCGGTATTTGCAGGTATTCACCCATCTGGTGAAAACTATGAGGTAATATACAATGCTCTCGTCTCTCGCTTCGAAGATAAACGTACATTAGCCACTTCGTATTTAAACCAAGTTCTCGATTTGAAACCCATAACCTCACCTAGTTCAGACCATTTAGAACGCTTTTTGGATATTTTTGCTTCATCTGTAGACGCATTACGTAACCTTAAATTTGATAATTTAGGCGACTATATACTTTTATTCGTTGCGCTTCGTAAATTAGACCCGGACACAGTCCGCGAATTCGAAAATAAGCATAGTAGTTTAGATGTACCGACTTTCTCAGATCTCGTTGACTTCCTCCGTGAGAAAGTTAAAATTTCGTATCGCATTGCTCATCCTAGATTCGAACCCAATACTTCGAGCAATCCTACGCGCCACCTAACCACTGCGCCCAAGCGGCAAGTCACCCAGTCGTATGTCGTTGCGGACGCACCTCGGCCGCCTGTGCCTACGTCACCGACATGCGCGCTTTGTAAATCCATCGCAGATAAGAACCATTTATACGTGTGTGAGCAATTCTTATTGCTTTCTCCGAATGATCGCTTTAATTATATAAAAGAAAATCAGTTATGCATTAATTGTTTATGCAGACGGCATAGATTAATAGAATGTAATTCCAAGTCGAGGTGTCGTAAATGCAACCTTAAACACCATACTCTTCTCCATTTCGATAATTATAGATCGTGCAATCGCGATAACACTAGTATGCCCCAACCGATGAACGAACAGACAGGTCAGTCTACCAATCACCTTGCAACCACTGAGCCATTGATCTCAGATTCGAATCGTAGTATAGCTTTATGTTCCTTTGATTCTGCGCCCGTAGCAGACACTTCGCTCGTTTTACTTCCCACCGCCCGTGTAGTAGTTTATGATAAACACGGACGTGAACACAATATTCGTGCTTTGCTGGACTCTGGTTCTCAAAGTAACTTCATTACTAGTTCTTGTGCAAATCGTTTAGGTCTTGAAGTGTCATCGAACGCCGCCTATGTTAAAGGCATGGGGGGTTCCGAAAAATCGGTTGAAGGTTCAGTAGAATTAAAAATCCATTCCCGATTCCATAAAAATATTTCGTATGATATTAACGCGCTTCTAATAGATAAAATAACTGATGAGTTACCTATGACTCAAGTTTCCCCTAATGTATTGTCTGAATTCGAAACCCTTCCTTTGTCGGATCCGTTGTACGGAAATCCTAAAAATGTAGATTTATTAATCGGTAGTTCCATATTTCCATGCTTAATGCTTCCAAATCGTATACATCCCAGTCGTCCTGGACATCCTTATGCCATGGAGACTACTTTAGGTTACGTCATAATTGGTGACGCACCTCCCCAATCCCCTAAGAAAACAGTGTCCTATTGTACATTTACTACTCGTCCGATTAGCGTAAACAACCTCATTCGTACCTCGCCCATACAGTCCGCTAACTCTTGTAATTGTAACGCTTATCAGTCAAACCAACGACACTGGCGGAATCAGATGTTCCTACCGCATAGGCGAAAGAGACGGCATTTTAGTCGATTTAATAACGGCATCGCCGGCTCGCCTTGCTGCGAGTCAGCTGATTGCGCGTCCATTGTAAACATTGAATGATTTCTTAACTTATTAAAGTTATTGTAATACACAGATAAAATATTTATTTCTATTTTATTTTCGTCAGACTATCGTTGACATATATAAGTAAGTTTATATAAAATTATTTATTTATTTCGTTTTCGGATTAACATAATCTGCGCACCCTTATAAATAAAATATTTGCTTTATTATTCGTGAGACTTCCGTTAGCCACAGCTTCGAATATTTGTGTATGCATTTGCTATGTATGTAGGTATATTATATTCTGCTATTTAAGTAAGTGTAGTTGTTCAGTCTGCATTCATTTGAATGTCGATTATATATTTATATTGTCGATTTGTTGTATTAGGTTAGACAGCTATTTCGCATTTGTTAGTTTCCTTCTAGCTGTACAATCAAATGCTCACTTCTTTATTTATTTATTCGTCGTAGCATTGCTTGTGGAGACATTCGGTCTCAGCTAGCTGTATGCGTTCCCCCTACGTGCACATCGTGGTTTCCACTTGTCGAAGGATTCGTCCTAATTCCCGTGCACATAGCTATCTAATAATATTTATATCGATTTATATTTTATATTTCGCTTTGTCCCGGACTAGGTACAGGTCCACTTCTATATTTATTTTCGAACCATGCTTCCGGACTGTATAAGTCCACCCGTCGACAGCCACATACATAGTTATGTTGGTTATTGTACTCCCAATCGTATACCGCCTCACTAATATTATTTATTTATTATAAATCATATTAATAATATATTTCGTATCGTTTCATACTTCAATTATTATTGATAGTTTCGCTCGTCGTTAGATTATTTGTCCATTTGTTTAATATTTGTGTGTTTACTGTCGAATATTATGCACTCCAACCTTGTTATTCTTCGATAAATCCAATAGATATAATCCGATATAATTAATAATTAATTTAAGTATTAATTTAGTTCAACCCTTTAATAGTTTCTCTCCCTGAGTAGAATCCAATGTTTTGGTTGTGACTAATGATGTCAAGCCTTCTGTTCTTTAGCATTATCTAAACGATCTTCGTAGAGCAAACAGCTGAGAACAAATTAGATATATTTACCGGTTTACTACACAGTTTTCGTATCGCTTTGATTTGTTATTTCGGACTTTATTTCGCAATGCACAAGCTTTATCAGCCTTGCAGGATATTTATCTTAGACAAATTATTTGTAAAATCACATCAAGTAAACCGCGTAACCTAGCTTTAAGCGTTTGTAGAAAATAAAGCAAACCCATATTCTGTTGTTGTTGATATCGTGGTAATTTAAAAATGAATAACTGTACTCGCTTCATTGGCCATAAGGGCTAGTAGAAGAGTTTTCCCTAGTAATGACTGAGTCGTTCGCACTGTAAGAATTCGCACGCATATACATACATTGTAACCCGTCGTACGACTTTGTCTTGTTGTTGTTTTGTTTCCTGTTAGTTTAAAGTCGCTTATTTGTTGATTTCATTGTTAATCCTTTAGTAGAGTTATTCTCCTATTTAGCCATAGTTTAAGATAAAAATTACGTCGTATTATTTGCATTACTAGTCTTTTCTCGCGCGGGGAGGATGGTTGCGCCAAATATCGATAAATAATATTGATATGTTGACACGTCTGTTTTCCCTATATACCCTATATTTCGTTTCCTATTCTTCCTTTCTACCCTCGTACCATAATATGGACTCGTCGACGCGTGCGCATATTGATGACGCGCGCCCCAGTAGTTGTCGTTAATCATCGGATCGGATTAGTCGCACAAGAGATTTAATACGTCTCCGCCGTCGCTATATAACCTCTTCGAACATTATCGTTTCCACGTGTATCGTCGCGTATGCTATAGTGTATGAACTCCCCGAGAAGACCAGTGAAAGACTCGATTCCCGACGGTGAGAAAGTGCGCGTTCGTGTGTGATCCAGCCGACCAAGCAAAGCGCAAGCAGTCTGCATACAAGGTACTCCTTAACCTTCATAGTATATTCCCTATTTTATTGTATTTATTTAACCCCCTGACACGTTCTCCACCATCTGTCGCCGATAGGATATCAGGAAAGCCACCTTTTTCTGAACCAGTAAGGGAACACTCATAGAGAGTTGTTATCAAGGTTTTGTAATCGATCGGGTTAAGCAACGTTAGGTAAGGTCAATAAATAGATGGGTGACCGTTTAACGCCATTTGAACTAAACGGGTCCGTGCTTCGGAGAGCAAGTAAAAAGTGGGTCCCAGTTTTTAACCGACTGTAAAAAAGGAGGTTATGTATTCAATGCGAATGTCTGTTATTAAAAGTTTAGTTAACGTAAAAATAGCGCAGGCGGAGCTGCGTGGGTCAGCTAATTCTACATATAAGGGAATGTGCAGAAAACCAAATTGTCAAGTGTGACAGTACTCAGCTAATAATATCTGGTTTCTGCCGCCGAGTAGCAGTGTGTAAGCATTGCTGTGTTCCGGCGTGAAGGGCACTGTAGCTGGTGAAATTACCGGACACAAAGACTTAATATCTAATGTCTTAAGGGTCGGCAACGCGCTAGTGATTCTTCTGGTGTTGCTGCGTCTATACGCTGCGGTGGCTGCTTACCATCAGGCGGGCCGCACGCTTGCTTGCCACCTTGGTAGTATGAAAAGGAAAAAAAAATGTTTCGACAAAAATATTCAGAAGCAAATTCAACCATTTATTATATTCTGTCTACACTTTGGAGATTAAAACGCCCCCGACGATTATTCACAGGTAATTGCCACAGAATGCAGCCACGACGCAGATAAACATTAATTGTGAACTGTGAAACACAGATAACAAAGTACATACTGCTACGTCGCCCCCTCTTCATCTAATATTAAAGATTTGCAAATACCACAGTCAAGTGTAAGAGAGTTCATTTACTCTCCCCTCGACATAAAGCGCGGTACACACTTGTGGACCCAAGTTATCGAGTTTACCAACCGCAGTCTCGGTACAACCGCAGGCGTAAATTTTCTGTCACATCGTAATTCTGAGCAACGTTATAGCGATACCGCCGGTGTGGTCTTGTCTTATTGCTATAATACCACCCTCGGAGGGAACAAAACTACAAATCATTTTTACCGCAATGTTGCCATGAGTAAACACTATCGAAACAGTCGCAATAAAAGTTAACAAATTTAAATTAATATTTAACTATTTTAACGATAAACTTTAACCTTGACCCTTTAAGTAATACCCTCGAACAAAGAAAATGAACACACAACCAGCCGAACCGATTTTCATAAAATATAAAGAACCGTCCTGGTTAATATTTAAATGCGTTTATTCGAATTCGTCGATTCTTTAGAGAGCTCCGCTTAATAACAGACAGGTGTAATTAATATAAGTAACTTAACGGCATCGGTCCTAAATATTTATTACCTACCCCAAAGTTGTCTGAAAGCGACCGCTTTAGTGATGACCACATAATAATTAACACTAAATTATAAATATTACTCCAATTTGTGTGTATATAAAGAGTATTTTGTACTGAATTCCTAACGTATCAAACTTATATACCCTTTATTTAAAAACAGTCCGAAAGACTGCTTTGAGATTTAAAAACGATGGCAAAATATTAAGTTACATTTTACCTATAACATATAATACCTATTAATTTATCAATTGTAACAATTAAATAATCCAAAAAAGTAACACTACTTATAAATCAAAAGTACTGGCAACATCAACCAAAGGACTATAGGGACCTACATTGTTTTATTATACTTAACCATTTTACAACCACGAATTATTTTGATTACATAAAAATAATGACGATATTATTTTCATAAATTTTAAATGCAGTACGTAACGGTACCTATACAAATTATCTTAAATAGTAAGACATGACAATGCCTTAATCAGTTCAAACAATACTAATTCTGTGAAACATCAACTTTTTTAGTTTTCCAAATTATTTTTTCTGCTCTCAAATAATAATTTAGAAAAGGTGAAGACGTAACGGTGAAGGTCTCATAAAATGCAATGTCTGTTTTATGAACTTTTCAAGTAAGTACTAATTAGGTCCTTAGATATGAAATTGGCGTTTTGTCGTTTGGTTAGGAATTCCAAATTCATATTAAATTAATTATAGTGTAAGTAGATATTTGTTTTTCGAATTTAGCAATTCATTTGTTTTGGCGTCATTTGTTTTTTTTTATATCGTTCTGTTCACAATATGAAAAATTTAAAATATCACGTTATTTACGAACACACCGTGGCATCAACGCTGCAGAAACAACTCTAAAGATAAGTGACGAGTATGGTTGGGCAGCTTCTGCAAAAGAAAACACTGTAAATATTTGGTTCCAACGTTTTCGTTCTGGAAATTTTGACCTACAGAACAAGCCCGTCGACGGCCGGAGCCCAGTTAATTGCGAAAAATTTAAAGTGATCATGGAAGCGGATCCATCACAAACTACGTCAGAGTTAGCGGCAGGCGTTGGTGTAAGCGATAGAACAGTTATAGGTAAC
This sequence comes from Furcula furcula, assembly GCA_911728495.1. Lineage (NCBI taxonomy): Eukaryota > Metazoa > Arthropoda > Insecta > Lepidoptera > Notodontidae > Furcula > Furcula furcula. Next base: position 12,057,941 of record OU452250.1, read on the forward strand.
TGAAACATATTAGAACAGTGTAAACGTTGGAAAAGTGGATACTGCATGATTAATAGTAAAGAAAAATTTATATAAATAGTAAAAGACAAAAAAAGATCATGTCTTTTCGTAATTATTAAAAAAATATATTAGACGATTGAAAGCAACAAGAATAAAGAAAAATACAAGCATAGGCTGGGTAGGTTCATCGTCGTATCGCGCGATTACTTCGTCTAATTTTCTGCAGTTTTTTAAACGAGCACTTTAAAAACTCGTTCATGTTTAAGTTCGCACCTGGCTGCACCTGGTGCCAGTCAAAAGGTCATTGTTGCTGCCGGCTGTGACAAACGCTCTCGAAACAAGAAAGCTGCAAAAGTCGCAAATGTTGAAAGAGGGCTTTTAGACTTGGATAAAAACTCGTGTGTTTCAAAATCCATTTAATCCGTTTTGGAATAGGATATAATCAAAAACATTACATGAAACGCTTGTTCACAAGTTTGTTAGTTGTGTACAAAACTTGAAAATTATATTGGTAAACAAATTACCTGAACTTTTATAGTTCAGGTAAACACGAACCACAAAAAAAAGTCTAAAATTTTATTATTTTATCAATAAAACATAACAGATGAATAATTATTATATGTAAATCCGTCTCGTTATAATCAATTGTTTGCTAAATAACTAACATATTGATGTTTTTGGAAATAAAAGGAACGGAACGACGGTTATATTTACACGTTTGACATTATAGGTTATTAAAATATTTCAAAATAAAATACGGTAACAAATTAAACGGTTGAATGAAAGTTACTTTTTTACAGTGCGAGGTTTTTTTGCTCGTATCATATGCACAATGGACGGGCGCAATATGTCGTCGGAACACCCGGCCTCCGCCTGCCGCGGGTAGCTGCACAATTTATGTTTTAAATACATCCGCATAAATATGCGCATAAAAGGGCCCAATTGGCAATTTATTAGCATTATTTACAAAATCAAAGCACGACTTTATCATAATTTAAACTTTATCAAAGTATAAAACGGGCGACGTGGACTACATTTTACTTATAAGTAAAGTACAACTTAAGTATACTGAATTTAATCAATCACAGCGCGGAGTTCAGTACCTACTGTTTGTCAGTAAGGTCCGTTAAGTTTTGTTCATGATTAAGGACATAAAACTAATAAGCTCTAGTGTTTTCAGCACTTATTTTTTAAGAAACTCTACATACCCCTAGAAAATAGTACTATCTGCCAACCCTCAAATAAATTCCCAAATTGGTTAGAAAATGAAGTTAATTAGGATGTTTTCGAATTTAATTACGGAAGCGGCCTGTTGACAAGACGGAATAAAAGTGCTCCTTTGCCGAGTAGCAAGAAAACGATTCCGACGATATTTAATCTTATGGAACATTTAAATGCTAAATGACATATCATTGACTGCTAAATCTAAACGACGGACTGAATGTATGCCTTCATCAAAACCGAAACATTGCCGGTAACCTAGTACTGAAGCCGTAGACGACGGACTCCGAGGAGGAAGGTAGAAGGGTTGTGACCAGCGTACCTATGATCACGGTGACTTATTTCCGGAGGGCTATAAAGCGCCACGCGGCGGCGGGCTCAATGGCAAGGCACTGTGTGCAAATCTCACCAGAGAACCCAGTTCTCACGTGGCGATGCGATAGCCGCGGGGGTCATAGTGAGTAAGAATCCTACATACCCCGGTAAGCTCCCCACAGGGTCCCCGGGACACTTTGCTTATATCGACATTTCAGATGTAATTATCTTGGTTCTATGAGACCTAATTCCTTGTAGTGTTTTTGAAAAGTAAAATCATCATCATCATCAGCAGCAGCCGAAACGTCCACTGCTGAACAAAGGTCTGTCCCTTAGAAGGGAGGGGTTGCCATAATCCCCACGCTTGACAGGCGGCTTGGGGTTCGAAGAGAAATTAAATAGAGGCTGTCACTTGACGTCACGCCTTAGTAATAAAATCTTTTTAAAAAAAAATTGAACCGACTTCAATATCACTGAAAAGTATAAAATAATTTTAATATTATTGAAGTTGGTATTAGCTTACCGGCTGTGTATATTTGGCACCAACTTCAATAATATTTAAATTGTGATATTGAAGTCGGTTCAATTTTTTTTAAAAAGATTTTATTTTAAACTTTTTAGTGATATTTTCATATATAAAGTATATAAAAAAAAAAATGAACTATCGAAAACCGTAAAATTATCTAGGTAGGTTATGATCACATTATCGTCTACATAGTTTTACATAATTCATGTTTCTTCAGAAAAAAATATCCGGTCGTAATGAAATTTACATGGAATCATCATAGTAGTTTACTCTCTCGAATAAAAAAGAAACATCGAAATCGGTTCATAATTGCCAGAGCAATGTAATGGAGAACATCAGTTTTATGGTTTTTACCAGATAAATTCCTCCACATCGTTCATGGTCCTCCAGGAAGTTCTTATCCGGTTGTAATAAAATTCATACAGATTCAATACAGTGGTTTCTTCTTTCGAATAAAAAAAGAATCATTGAAATTGGTAAATATTTGCCAGAGTTATGACCATTTTTGTCCTTAAAAAGTGACAAAAAAGTCATCTATATAGGCTTTCTTGCAGCTCTCAGTGCGCAGTCACCATTGTTTTTTCAGGGAATACTTATTACTAAGCAATATTTTTTTTATGGGACCCAATCAATGGATTGAAGAATGGATGGAAGAAAGATTTTTTCAAATCGGTTCATAATTGCCAGAGTTATGCGCGAACATACATAAAAATATATATATATATATATATACAGACGAATTGAGAACCTCCTCCTTTTTTGAAGTCGGTTAAAAAGTGTATACAGGCGTGACGTCACGCGGAATTTCAACTCACTATAGATACGTAATTTTTTGTTTAATTAACGAAAAGAAAAAATACGTGTTTAATATTTTTTTTTATAATCTAAATGACGTACTGAATACAATTTATCAGTCATTTACCTAACGACACCTGTTAGTAAGCATACATACATGAGACAAAAAACAAGACCATGCGCTCACCCTTCAAAATAAGACGCCTTTTTTTCCTGTCTAGGCAATTTCCCCCAGCTCCCGGAGTAATTATTTTATCTGTGCCTGAAATAAAGTTTTCATTCACTTCTGAATACAATGGACACCGGGATAAGGTTTTATAGAACAGAGAGATTTCTTAATAGTGGTGTAATTACATTATCTCTAAATCTTTTGAGGGGTCCAAACCTTTCTGAATCTGAAACACATTTCTCTAGCTATTTTAGTGGTATATAACTAGCTTATAGAAGCGGTGCTGAAGGCAATTAAATAAAAAGAGATTAAATCCAAAAAATATCATATAAGTATATATTATTGCAGCATGTATCAGTTCATATTTTTCGTTACCAAAACTGCAAAACAGTTAAATGGTAATCTGAATATCATTGATCGCTAGATTGGCAAAGCCAAACTAAAATACAGACAAAATTGAGTGGCGTTCACACATGTATATATGATCATCAATCCATCGGAAGCGGTGCCTGCCGATGCACCGCATTGATTTAACGATAATAAATTATGAACTACTACTACTGGCTACCTGCCAAAATACATGCACGTATAATTTTTAAAACAACCAATATTAACCCAAGCCACATTAAATACCTACCACAATATTAAATAAAACATATTTTAGAAAACATGACGTGTGACAAGTAGTCATAATTTTAGTGCTGGAGTACTAGGGTACTATGTCTAGTACCCTAGTACTTCAGTGACTGTGGTGGATACTCAAGTGTTCGAATCGTCGGAAAAGTAAATAAAACAATTTTTTAACATTAAAACAGTCTGAGTTTAACCTAAGAAGTTATTAAACGTCTTGATTTTAACTTCTTAATAGGTAAGTAAATTTTAATTCACTTTTCAGTCGAGTCAAGTAAGATGTTCACTTGATGGTAAAAGAAGATAGCTGCACTGTCGATCGTCACCTCAGCTTTAGTGCCTTCAGCCACCGCGACAGAGGAATGTTTAAAGATTGTTTCCTGGCGGTAGAATATCTGAGACTGTAACCAGTACGCTTGCACAAGACATATTTCGGTCAGGATACTTTAATAAAATCTTTTTAAAAAAAAATTGAACCGACTTCAATATCACTGAAAAGTATAAAATAATTTAAATATTATTGAAGTTGGTGTTAGCGTACCTGCTGTGTATATTTGGCACCAACTTCAATAATATTTAAATTATTTTATACTTTTCAGTGATATTGAAGTCGGTTCAATTTTTTTTTTAAAAGATTTTATTTTAAACTTTTTAGTGATATTTTCATATATAAAGATTGAACCATCGAAAACCGTAAAATTATCTAGGTAGGTTATGATCACATTATCGTCTACATAGTTTTACATAATTTATGTTTCTTCAGAAAAAAATATCCGGTCGTAATGAAATTTGCATGGAATCATCATAGTAGTTTACTCTCTCGAATAAAAAAAGAATCATCGAAATCGGTTCATAATTGTCAGAGCAATGTAATGGAGAACATCAGTTTTATGGTTTTTACCAGATAAATTCCTCCACATCGTTCATGGTCCTCCAGGAAGTTCTTATCCGGTTGTAATAAAATTCATACAGATTCAATACAGTGGTTTCTTCTTTCGAATAAAAAAAGAATCATTGAAATTGGTAAATATTTGCCAGAGTTATGACCATTTTTGTCCGACCGAGTGAGTCCGAGCGACTAAAACGTCATCTATATAGGCTTTCTTGCAACTCTCAGTGCGCAGTCACCATTCTTGTTTTTTTAGGAACTACTTATTACTAAGCAATAATTTTTTTATGGGACCCAATCAATGGATTGAAGAATGGATGGAAGAAAGATTTTTTCAAATCGGTTAATAATTGCCAGAGTTATGCGCGAACATACATAAAAAAAATAAAAAAAAATATATACAGACGAATTGAGAACCTCCTCCTTTTTTGAAGTCGGTTAAAAAGGTACCCTGTCTCTGTAAGGGGTGAAAGCAGAGTTATGTAGGATTTTTACCCAATAAAATATCCACTGCGGCCTTCTGTGACGCTGCGGAGACTCTGGGAGACGTTCTTGTACAATCCTTGTTCCCACTATGTAGTAATTTACACTGACTATCATATTTTACATAAATAAAACATCGTTTTACATCCAGCATCACGTTAAAACCGTTTAGTAGCCTCGGGTGAAATATGATATAAAAGAACCTCTCTATATTTTTAAAAGGGGGCACTATTCCTTCATATAAATAATAAGCACGCGCGTGAATTTCGTAAAATAAAATAGGAAATGTTTTCTTGTAGGGTAACGACCCCAGTTTTCGGCATGTCTAAGTGCAATGATCGATGTTTAGGCACGTGCGGGGGGTGATATACTAGCTAAACTTAAGTACACTTTATAGTTGATATGGTGTCACAATAAAAAAATATTTAGAACACTTAAGAACATACTCCCGTGACGCTTTAATGTAATATCAGATATTTTTTTAAAAAGATAAAAAATAATTTTATCGGTAAATATAAAAAAGAAATTGACTGAATGTACGGTAATCCATAAATTCTATAAAATGTTTTCAGATATATAGTTAGACTATTTATTTAAGTAGCTATAAGGCTTTTAAATAACAATGTGACTAACATTTTATAGTCAAATAGAAATACCTTCAGATTTTTAGTAATATCAAGTCAATAATAGGAACGTACGCAACAAATACAAAACATGAAACTATTTACCGAACAGTTTAAAATTTCCACGGCATGAATAGCGGCAACGCAATCAAAGATGGTAAAGCACACTAGATTATTAATTAAGAGCCTCTTCACTCTAGCTTTGAGGGTCTTTAACATTATACTTAATCGGGCGGAAAAGCCGACGCTGGCAGACTATTACAGTCCTTAGCTGTACGCTGTAGCTGTACTAAAATGAAGAAGCAAATTTCTCTAGTCCGGAATAAAGTAACGTTCACCACGTAAGGTACCCGCTGTGTGTCTGGTCGTCCGATGAGACAAGAGGGATAATGGACGCACAATCTCCAAAATGTACCCTGTAGATAACAGAGGCTTTAGTTCTACTCCGCACCTGTGGCTTTGAAAATTGGCCTCTACTAACCTAGCTAACCAGTCCAAAGCTGAAAAAAGCATTTCCCAGCACCAGCCAATATGTGAATACAGTACTCCACACACTTCTTCCCGTGTTAAACCACTTACCATCAAATAAAAGTCACACTCTCGTTACTATTTACTATGAAAAAGCCTTAAAATTAGCGGTTTCGTGATAGATACCTTCGAATCAACAATTGTAACTGTTAACTTCAGAAAAACCTTCATCTACTATCCCGTTTGAACCCAACACAGTAGTACAAAGCAACCCTTCCGATATAACGGTAAATACACGGTCCCCTACCAAGGACCCCCTCTCTGCTTCGGCCCATTACAGCTAAGTGCCACTTGTCGAATTGAACGCAACCTGAAGATAATTGAGACCAGATATTTACTGAATGACGTCAAAGTTGCACCTCTAATAACTGTGGGATAAGAAAAGTTAAAGATATTTAATGAGAAGTGACGTCACTTATTAAATGTCGGAAGTTTCAACTCGACTAATTTTAAAGTCTGTAGCAAAACTATCATATAAATTTAATCTGTTAAGCTATTTTCAGCATGTAATAATATAAAGAATTTATTGTTTCAGAGGAGTTTTAAACCGATTAAAATACCAAAAAAAAAACTGTCTTCATTTCAGAATTTTTTTAGTGAAACTATACGTATGTATATGTTTAATTCCAGTTTTCAAGTCTGGACCACAACAAATTCCCTAGATTCACGTATCGTAATAGGGCAATACTTGGATCACCGCCAGGATGATTTAAAATTGTCTAAATTAGTTTGGCTGCATGTACTGTACTGTCCCTTAGTATACAGTGAATTGAACTTTAGAAATTCTGCTGCAGTCTGCAGTAATACCTTAACTTACTAGCAACTTTTTTTATAGTAGGTACTTGTATAGAGAAGTTATATTGGTTTTTCACCCTGTCTACGACTATTCGGTGACTGCCATGCCAATACACTGGGTCAATAAGCTGGGATCGGATTCATTGACTGCGTCTAACTCTTTAAATTATCTTATCACTCTCGTATTTTCTTTAAACTAATATAAACTTGTGTTAAGAAATAATTCTACCATATCTGTAGTTTACACCATGAAATGAAAGCGCCTTAGTAAGGGCTCCCACACATAACTGCGAATTCGCATCGCGTCGCAAATATCTGCGAGAAACAAATTATTATTAAGATACAAATTCCTGCGATGCGGCGTCGCATCGCATCGCATCGCAGTTATGTGTGGGAGCCCTAAGGAGTCTAAGGAGAAACGTATTTTTTTAAATAAAGGTATTCTTGTTCATACCATGTACGTCAGTTATTATTCCTAATCATGCCTTAACGAGGCTGATAATTGATACTGCAGTTAATTGAGGCAATAAAGATTCTTTGTTGATGCCATAATCGATAATAGCTGTCATCTTTCCGACATCAATGCCTATTGTACTATCACTTGTCCCTACTTGGATTAGATTTATGAGCTCCAATTCTGAAGTCGGGAATATCGTCTGTTGGCGTTTTTTGCTCTATACTAGGTATAAGAAGTTCTTGTACCGACTGAAAGTCCTGGTAAGTACCACCTAGGAAAGTCTAGGTAGAAATAACCACGAATTCACTTTTGTTATCGAATTCTGTTCATCAAATCATTGCTTTTCAGTTTAATATATGTACGTTTTGTAGCATTATATTGCTCGAGTTAAAACCAGATAGTGTATATTACTTGTTTTCATACTGAATACATAATTACATAGGTATTCTGTTAATAAAAACTCCTAACTTTTGTCATTAATTAAAATATTAATTTTCCAATTTCCTTGCATGGCAACAATTTGTTTTCCTGCTAATTGAATTTCATTCTCATGACCCGAACGCAGGTCGATTCCATTAACACAGCCTAATGCAGCTGACCTACCACTACTTTTGAATTCACTTTGTCCGAATCCTGATCATTCGGAATACGCAACTGTTTTATATGACCACTTGTATAGTCTAACAAACGTCACTTTTTTTTACTCAGAAGCCATATGCTACTACTTAACTAAGATTCTACATGATAGTAACTGAAGATGTCTAGAAGCGTATAAACTTATTAACAACAGATGACAAAAGGCTTTCATTTCATATAGGAACACAGCAATGTTTACTTACACACTGCTGTTTTGTGGCACAATGTTAAACTCGTGTGGTAACCGTGGGGGAGAACCGTTCTAAAGGCAAGGTGGGCTACATCGACGTTATGGGAAGATTCTGGTCACTCCGTTTAGACCTGGCCAGTCTCTTTAGCTCCGGACGCTCGCTGAAGTGCGTCCCGAGGGAGCCAATATGCTCGACAACGCAGGGCCCAGACCGCGTCGTCACTTGCCTATAGTACCGACCTGGAAGATCCTTTCCACAAAGTACCTACTAACTCTTAACAAGTAGATTGAATAAATATAATGATCTAGCATAATCTTATTAGAATAATTACCGAGTATTTAACATGCACATGACATGATGCAAGACATACCTACTCGAGGTCATAGGTAATGGCAAAACCTAAAGCCGGTGTATGTCTTGTGTCTTCATGTCTGTATGTGAGTCAGACATTTCTGTTCCATTCAAACCAGTTAATAGCAGTACTGTTGATTTTTTCTTAGGGGGCATCCATTAATCACGTGAGGCTCGAAAGGGGGGGGGTGGTTCCGAAAAATATCACGAAATATCACCAGGTGGGGGGAGGGGTATAATGAGACATCACGTGTATTTATTTTTCGTTGAATGCACGATTTCTAGAACAAACAGCGGCACGTGGTCTTAACTGGTTGCCGGCAACCAGTTCCCCTTTAACATTTAATCAGTTACCTGTATTTAAAGATAATATTCCGGAAATTTCAATATAGTTTGTAGAAAAAAAAAATACACGTGATTTTGGGTAGGGGGGGGGGGGTTAGTTTAAAACCTCACCACATATCACCAGGAGGGGGGGGGGGAGGGGTTAAAAAGTGGCTAAAAAAACATCACGTGATTAATGGACAACCCCTTAGCAGGAAATTTAAATTTCACAATTAATGCGTCATTAAGGTATCTATTTAAAACTATTAAATCAATCATCAATGCGACAGCAATTAATGGTGAATACAGATTTCCTCCATTGCTACTAATTAGTTAGACATTTGTACTCGATGTCTATAACTTGACCGCAGTCAACAGCGCGCAATTTTGTGAAAACGTTGTCTTTTGTCAACTATAAACAGTGAAACACAATGGGAAAATCAAGTATTAGTTTCATCGTTTTATTATTTTTGTCGAATGCAACTTCAGACGGTAAATTTGCATCACACTCAACATCTCTCATTTATGAATTTTCATATACTTATAAAGTTTTAATGGATTCATTTATTCATGTGCTAACTTTTAGGGCGACAATTTATCTCATCCTCTCAGTAAGCAATTTGTTAAAAAATTATAAGTACTTAGTTACTTATTGTATTTTATACCTAATTAATTACAGTGTAAATCATTAGTTGTGTTAATAATACTAATATTTATTTATTGTTAATGATACGAATAATTATTTTCAGGATACAATTATCAAAATGGAAATACGAATACAAGATTACCTGAATCTATCAACCAGAATTATTATAATAGCAACCGTATAGGCAACATTGCTAATAATCCGAATTACAATAATGGATACGATCCTAATTTTAATAACCCACCTACGTATAATATTGGTCTTGTGAATAGACCACCTAAAAATTATTTTCAACAGAATCCATACTTTAAATCCAACCCATCAGTTCCTAGCGGGCTAGGTAACTCGTTCGATAATACAAGCCCAGGTGGGCAGTGTGCTATAACGAGCTTCCCTCCGAAGCCTGAAACAGGATGCTGTGGGCGAGAGGCGTCTGATACTGACAGGATTGTTGGTAAGTTACCGGACGTATTTTGCTTCTATTAACGTGAAAGGTGAAACAACGCACTATTTTTATTATGAAAGTAATTTCGCCGATCATTTGCAGCACTTATTTGCAGCGTTTATGGATTAATTTGTTGAAATTATACAAACTGCACTTATCCACAAAATAGGTTTTAATTTTAACAATTTAGAGGTTAATTTGAAGGGAACATGTAGTTGCTATGTTTCACCATTCGTTAAGGTTCTTTCTGTGCTAACCCATGTACTATCACGGACACGAACGGTGTATGTACCAGGTTTCAATCAGAATCGTTTTAACGACGTTACGTGTGCTTACCCCGTCCGCACGCGTTTTGGGCCAGCTAGTGCAAGCGATTATCGTCCTAAAATTGATACACCGCTAGTGACCCCGAGAGTACGTACTTACCTATAATACAGAGTGTTAAAAAACCGATATCCGATCTGGTGTAATAGTACAATCATGTATATGTTTTCCCAGATAAATATAACTTTATTCAAGTAAACAGTAGTAAACAGGCATCTTATGTGCGTAAGCGCAGTCCATCCTAGATTACATCTTCACTTACCATCATGTGAGATTGTGGTGAAGCGCGAACCTATTGCTCATAAAAAAATGTATGTAACTCATTTGTTGAATATCTCATATTTCTTTTTCCTAATTTGTACCAGGAATACGAATCCGATCTTGTATTTCTGGGGGTCTAGTACGAGTTCTGATAGTTAACGAGCTCAATCCAACTGTCAGTTTTCTTCATACATTTCTCACTAACGCCCCTAGCCGTGACTATCAAACACTAGTAAAATGTACGGTAGCCCGCACACCTTTAATAATATCGTCAATATTCTACAACCCGTCCGAATTAACTTTGCACCTCGCTGGAATGCAACGTCACAGCGCCAGGTGCATAGTGACAGTACAACCCGTGAGACTTAAGTCTCACGAGTAGCCCGCACACCTTTAATAATATCGTCAATATTCTACAACACGTCCGAATTAACTTTGCACCTCGCTGGAATGCAACGTCACAGCGCCAGGTGCATAGTGACAGTACAACCCGTGAGACTTAAGTCTCACGAGTAGCCCGCACACCTTTAATAATATCGTCAATATTCTACAACACGTCCGAATTAACTTTGCACCTCGCTGGAATGCAACGTCACAGCGCCAGGTGCATAGTGACAGTACAACCCGTGAGACTTAAGTCTCACAGGTAGCCCGCACACCTTTAATAATATCGTCAATATTCTACAACACGTCCGAATTAACTGTGCACCTCGCTGGAATGCAACGTCACAGCGCCAGGTGCACAGTGACAGTACAACCCGTGAGACTTGAGTCTCACAGGTAGCCCGCACACCTTTAATAATATCGTCAATATTCTACAACACGTCCGAATTAACTGTGCACCTCGCTGGAATGCAATGTCACAGCGCCAGGTGCACAGTGACAGTACAACCCGTGAGACTTGAGTCTCACAGGTAGCCCGCACACCTTTAATAATATCGTCAATATTCTACAACACGTCCGAATTAACTGTGCACCTCGCTGGAATGCAACGTCACAGCGCCAGGTGCACAGTGACAGTACAACCCGTGAGACTTAAGTCTCACAGGTAGCCCGCACACCTTTAATAATATCGTCAATATTCTACAACACGTCCGAATTAACTGTGCACCTCGCTGGAATGCAACGTCACAGCGCCAGGTGCACAGTGACAGTACAACCCGTGAGACTGACAGTTTGATCTGACAGTTTGATCGAGCTCGTAAGCTATCAGAACTGGTGCTAGACCCCATAGTCCCTTTCATCATTCTACCTGTAGGTGCCCTTACCCTTCAGTCATAATATTGGCGCATGGAGGCATTTAGGAAAAGTGAGTATTACAATGCTGTTGAAACTTTAATCAGCGTTGTTATAACTAGAGTTATTTGTAAAAATCTTTATTCATGTGCACTAAAATCTGATTATCATTTAAACTAACTAATTTACACATTCTACAGGGTATAAATACCCCTGCCGTAGGGCCAATTTAAAAGATCACATCACTTCATCAAAATTTAACAGCGTAACCTTGTTACGGCGGGCTACAAAATATTTTTTTTTTGGAGTTAGAATGTTAGAAAGTTGCACAATTTCTTAACTTTGTTCAATTAAGATTACATATTTACTGTAATAATGACAAAAGAAACAGACAGAACAAAGAAACTGACGGATGCTAAATGTGATCAATTAAATTGGCCCTACATTATTACCTACAAATCAGGAAACCTATTTATTGGCACCAGTTATAACAGCTCACTGATTGAGACACCGAATAATTGCCCTTAGTGATGGATAGGGTTTTAATATCACTATGTATACCGATCTTAAAGACGTTTCTGTTAGTTATTTTATCTTTTGCACAGTACCACATGCACGTAGAGATAGTCACCCAGCACCTACTAATTCAAACCCTTTCGGATATCCACGATGGCCGTGGACGTTAAAAGGCATTCCTAAGCACAGTTCTCGGTTTGGGCGACGCATACCACGATCAATCGACAGTGGTATCGTGAATATAACTATCGATAGTCGTATAGCAGGTAATCGATTATTAATTATATTTTTTGTTCAACCTATATAGTGATGAGACAAGCAAGACATGCCTGATGTTAAGAGATACGCCTGCCTATAGACAGCTGCATTGCACTGCGGCTCGTCACCCGAGACTTCAGCTATTAAGTCTCCTGTGTCCGGTAACTTCATCAGCTACGGTGCCCTTCACACCGGAACACAGCAATGTTTACACACTGTTGATGGCAGTAGAATATCTAAGACTGTGGAGGTACCTGAACGGTTCCTTGCACAAGGGACCTACAAAATTTAAATTTAAAATTCATTTTAAAATCGATTCCTTATTTGTCATCTCATGTCTGTTCTGTTTCATGCGTAGGTGGAAAAGAGACTGACTTTGAACAATTTCCGTGGACAGTGCTTTTGAGGACAACATTCGGTTATAATAATAATACGAGAAAGTTGTTTGACTGCGGTGGCTCCTTAATCAGTTCTCGATATGTACTCACGGCTGGACATTGTATTTTTGATGAAGATGGAAAACTTGAAGAGTAAGTTCAAAATATGTGATATGTTTTCTAATAACCTAAGGTTTTTTTACCTAACTTCGGAGCTTCGGTCACAGTCCCCGTTGCAATAGTTTAAAAAGCAGTCTTTAATCTAAGTCAGAGGCTGAGGCTACTTAACAACCTATAACATCGTAACCAAATAAACAAACACAAACTGAGTTATGTACAGTATAGTACTAGTATCTACTGAAAAGCAGTTAATATGTGATTGTTTGATTAAGAGAATTCATTTTATATAAGACGTTTATAAACTTTATTTCGAGATAATACGATATTATCATTAAACTGTTCTCCTTCGTCCCTATAGAATCTCATTTATTTATTTTTATTTGTATTTCTATTTCCTACATTTTTTAGTGTGCGATAAAGAGTTGTCTATCTGTCTATTTCATCTCTGCTTTCTTATTCAAGAAAGACACCAAGGTCTAATGACCAAGTATATTTACAATTAGAATACCTAATCATGTTTTGACCCCGTAGGTATATGACGTTTATAGTTTTATAAAATTGTTAAAACGATGCGTATTCGATTTTACAGGATAGAAGTGTTTTTAGCTGAATACGACAAGCACACTTTCCCTTTAGACTGTAAAATAATCTTGGGACAAGGTAAAGTTTGTACAACCAATATAGTAATGAAAGCGGTGGAGGTGATTCTACACCCGCAGTACGATGACTCTCAGCTCAGCAACGATATCGCATTGATAAGGCTTCAAGGAGACGTGCCTTATACCAGTGAGTTGCCTCTTCTTATATACTTAACCGGTTAGTTACCCTTAGGGGGTCCGGGCAAAAATAACACTCTCCCATCTCATTCCGTTGGATGTCGTAGGACAAAGGGAAAACCAGAAGGCGGGAAGGAGAGTCTTCTGTGTAATATCCATCTCTGCGTATAGTGCGATCCCCAAGACACCTGCCAAGCGCAGGGATTATGGTACCCCTTCTCCTCTAGGGGGAGGCCTTTGGTCAGCAGTGGACGTTTTCCGACTGATGTTGGCGATAGTCACGTGATTATGTTATAATATTTAGTTTGGTATTGTATGTGTATTTTCTAGTAATGTGTGGTTTTTTTTTACTTTTTACTTTTGTGATCAAATTATAATAACCAATCAAATTACAATGTGTAGTATTCGCGTAAATAAAAGACAAATTATGTCAAATTATAATAAATTTCCCACCCACCGCGGGTTTGCTCGGCCATATAAAACCTAAAGCCCTAATGCTAAAAGTTCATATTCATTCGGAAATTCTCAAAACAATTTAAAAATCGCATCAAAGTAAATTGTCCAATAAGAGCGACTTTTTTTAAATGACTACTTAGAAGTTACGTATATACCTATACTACTTAGAAGTTACGTAGGGGAAAGTGGTCACCCTTCGTACACTTTTTACATATTGTTTTTTTACTCTTTGATCAACTGTCAAAATTACCTAGTTTATGCACCTACGTGTAACAAATATATCATAGTTTTAGTTACTAAAAACTTTGAAACTATTATGTCAGACGATTAAAGGGTTATAGCCATTTTTCTACGATAAGATATTTGTACGAACGCACCCCACAGGTGGGGTACTGTCATACAGCGAGTGGGGTACTTTCATACACCATGGGGTAGATTAATACAGGGTAATTAAAAAGCCTATTAATCTCGATAACTTTATTAGATCACAAAGAATTATGTTTTTATCATAAAACTAACTTAATAATATTTAACTTGACTCATAATTAATCAATTGTTCTTCCGTAAAAAAACGAAAAATAAAATATTTTACTTTTTGATAATTCTAAAATTTACTATCAGTCTGTAACAGATCTATAATTAATATGTGTGAGATCTTTGTAATAAATCTTTGACAATTGAAACTTAAAGTAGGTATAATAAACATTTGGTTGAAACTTTAGAACTTATTGCACATTAAAATTAACTGCAAAAGTAAAAAGTTTAGCCATTCTAGGTGTAGAATTTGCTCGGGGCGGAGGATCAGGGAGGATCATGGCGATGCCTCCAAAATAGAAAGTATGTATATCTTCTACATCAGGGTAATAGACTCGCCATGATGATCCCGGTTTTTTACGAAGATAAGATACTTTCAGCTCTTTGGTTTGCGTAACCTTTTTTATATTTCCACACCATGATTCTGCAAGCAAATATTTTATAAAAGATTTACATAATAAAACTAAGCAGCTGAGCTAAATTAAAGGTTTCTCATCGATATACATAAAAAGTACCCTAATTATAATATGCTTAAAACAATTTTTGACGTACCTACTGTAAACATTTAATAAAAAAATGAAATTTGATGTACTGGCGGTAAATAAGATAGTAAGGTGGGAAGCATTCGTATACATACGAATGTGCCCCCTGCAGTACTGTCCGAATGTGCCCCAGGCCTTACTCTAAAATTAAAATTACAATTTCATATACGTTCTAATTTAGTATGAGAAATATTACAATTAAAGCTCAAAATAAACAACAATAACATTAATTAATCATCACTATTTAGTCAAAAACATAAAAATTCTTCCTACAATTACGAACTAAACTTTAGTAAGTAAAATTACTCACAACGCGCGGAAACACTGAACGTCTTGTCAGCTCATACAGCGTGGCGCGACTACCCCGAAGTTCCGTTAGTAACATGGTGGCCGGTATGTCTATGCACACAAGCAAAGGCGTGTTTGTGTGCCATTTAGTTTTTCTTCTAGACTTACTTACTGTACGAATGTGCCCCGCGTACGAAGGGTGACCACTTTCCCCTACCTATATATTACGAAGAGTAATTATTTTGCATAATAGGTATTTATAATTCCCACAAAGTAGATCATAAAGTAGATATCACATTGGTCCTTCCAGGCTGTAAGTGCCTAATGATGTTCAAGGAGCTAAGCAGCTATTAATGCACGCGTTGCGGTCGGACGGCAGACCGCAATGGTTGGCCATACAAAAAACAATTGTATGTAAAACTTATTTCTATTTGCGCTGCAATTCAACCTCATAATGCGATTCACAGACATGTTTAGTTGCAGTCAACCGGCGGGCCTAAAGAGGCCACAGGAAGCATTTCTGAAAATCGTATATCCGAGATACAAGAAAGTTTTGGTCATGCTTCATGGCGTTACGTACCTTCAAAAGAAAACCCGGCTGATCTTGTATCTCGTGGGCAAAGTGCAGATCTTACTATTAACTCTGCTCTGTGGTGGTCAGGATCATAAATGTTCACACTAGTGCCCCAATATAAGCTAGCGGGATATCTAGATTAAAACAGCGGACTGTAAACACTGGTATATTAAATATAAGCGACCGATACATATAAAAGGAATGTAGGTATGCGACGCGTAACAAAAGTAAATAGTGCCGAGCGCTAGCCACGATCCGTTCGTTCTGTCTCGTCCGGCTTGTTACCACGCGTTGATGACCGTCGCACCCCGTGCCCCTCTCTCCCGCTGAACTGTTATTGTCTTCACCACTCTAAAAGGAATTCGTATTTTGTATTTCCAGCAAATTCTTCGCAATTCCTATAATTTTTGTAAAATGATGAATGTCACATTTTAGGTCAATCATACACAATCTCTTTATTAACACTAATTAGATAGACTCATATTTGATGCTAATACAATACGAATAAAAATTAAACTGTAACTTATTCATATTATAATTCTCCAAAGGTGCCTTTTTAGGATATGTTGGTGAAATGCGAGTGCATCTGCGTATACGTACCTATGGTTACTTTCTGTGTACCATCGCTTAGGCTATTATATTAAAAAGCGCGATAACAATCACAAAATTAATTAAATACCGCTGGTCATGTTTTAAATTAGATAACTTTAGCTACCCTCTGAAATAAATTCGCCATTAAATTAATTTATCTCCTAATTAGGATTTAGGCCAGGCTTTATTTATCTCTTAATTATTATAAAACCGTTTAGGGGTAAATGGTGTTTGTAATTATATAAATGATTCTAATATTTTTTTATTTAACGTGATATACACCATCGCTCTTGGATTGGCTTCCGTAAAAAGTACTGGAACCATAATATCAATGACTAGAAATAACTTCTGCTCTTTTTTTTCGCCATTATCTTTTGAAAGCATTTCTTTAACAACTGGATAATTTTTTTTTAATAACTTTTGTTCCATGTGTATATCCCGGATATGGTAGCCGATAGGTTCTAAAGTAAATTCTTCGTAGTACCTAATTTCTTTATTAAGTACCTAAATTAAAAAAATGTTAGCGTTACAATAGACGCTATCCCTCAAACGATAGTCTGCAAGCATAAATATTGCCAGCGCTCATTAACAGGAGTTACTATTTTTAAAACCTTCTTTTTACTCTAGATTACAGTATATTAAAACCATTAGTATTCAGGTTGCTTCAGCATAGGATGCAGCATGATTACGGAATCATGATTCACTTATAATCCAACATGTAAATTATTACTAAACTAAGCATTACAATTATTTTCGCTTCAAAATCTGATCTGTTCTTTCAGATTACATACGACCGATCTGTCTACCATCCATCAACATTGACACTCCAGACTTCTTCAACTTACGTTTAGCAGTCGCCGGCTGGGGCCGCAACGGACGCTACAGATCCGACATAAAACAGTCCACTATAGTCAACCTAGTGCCACAGGAAAAATGCCAATATTACTACCCTAACCTCTCTCGGAGACAAGTGTGTGCAGCGGGGTACAATGGGGAGGACACGTGCAAAGGAGACTCCGGTGGGCCTCTAATGACGGTGTTCCGTGGGAAGTATGAGGTGGTGGGTGTGGTAAGCGGGAAGAGGGCCGACTCACCCTGCGGGACCGCCGTGCCTTCCCTCTACACAAGTGTATACCATTACCTGAACTGGATTCACGGGAACATTAAACATTAATTTACCCTACATTTTATAAAGTAAATTATTAAAAACGTTTGAATAAAAATGTTTTTAAATATTTTGATATATACATCAAGTAATGAATTTTATTGGCGTTTCTCTTGTTGACGTTTGTTGAATTTACGTACTTTCAGTTGAATTTCGTCGGGTGGTGGGCGAAGCAAATTCTAATTCATGGTCCAGTAGGACCGTTATTGTGTCTGGCGGATCTAATAATATATGTCGCGGATGGCGGCGTGAGTCTGAAGGACTAGGCTTTGCCTAACTGTTTACACAACACTAACTCCTGACATTACGTTGCGTACAACAAGAAAGTAAGGACTTAATTGGCCCTTGTCATGCCAATCTACAGTCGCTACTGAAAGCTTGTTTTGCAGTGAATTCAGGTAGGCTAAAGATAAATATCGCTCACTACACTGAGTCTCCATATCAAAGAAGAACGCGTTTAATTAACTTCTACTGAGTGTGTGAGTGAATCAGTTACGACTAAACCTATTCATTTCTACCCGTGAATTAAATAAATTCCTGAAGCGTTAATAAAATTCATAAAAAATAACACACGAGTAAATTGAAATTCACACACAATTTTCATACGATACGGCAAACCCTCTCGTATGACTAAAATCCCTCTTGTGCCAGAACCAACGCTTGGTAAGTTAAATGTGGCGTAATATTACGGAATGATTGCTGGCTATAGCGGAGTTAAGTTTCACAAGAGGTAGGTTGTGCATGCCATCGAGCGCAAATAAACATTTATGAACGGAAAATCTACCCATATTTTCATGGAATAGTGCTGTGCCACATCTGTACATTACATAAATACATATATTGGGGTCTACATAGTAATCAATGCCTCTTCATTGTTAAACACTCAGATTTAGTGTTGCGATGCAATAACAGATAACGCATAACTGAAACCGGTTATTTGACGGACTAGTTTAAAAGGTGTTAGATCCCTTGTGCCTTCTAGGCAGGTAACACCGCAGTGTCAGGTATTCTATCGCCAATTAATAGTGCGTAAACATTGCTACGTTTTGGTATGCACCGCACCTTAGCTAGTGGAATTACCGGACACAGAAGATCTAATAAGTAACGTTTGGAATGACGAGCGGCAGTGCTATGCAGCTGTCTATATGCAGACGTGTCGCTCACCAGGCGAACTTCTTTCTCGTAACTAAGCTGAATATAAAAAATCAAAGCCCCACCTTCTAATAGTGTTAGCGTTGAGTGGCGTTGTACCTACTCTGTTCATTGCTGAGAGAACACAGGTAATTTTTTTGCAACCAACGTTTCTATACCTCTGCCACAAGGTCCTCGTCTTTGTGTGTTCTTAATTAACTAGCTAGTGCGCTTGCATTTCTACTATTACTTCCCCGTGGGGTGTCCGGGTTTAGAATAGCACCCACCCATCTCTTCCTGTTAGGTGTCCGTAAAGTCCGAGTAAGGGAAAATCAAGAAGACGGTCAGTAGCGTCTTTTTATTCGATTACCTACCACCTATACTGCGATCCCCAAGCCGCCTGCCAAGCGTGGGGATTGTGGCAACTCCTCCCTTCTAAGGGGAGCCTTTATTCAGCAGTGGACGTTTTGGCTGCTGATGATGACTTAAATTAGGTAAAGGACACTTAGGATTCTTGACCAGGCACATGCATCCATAAAAATAATATAGGTAATATTTAAAATTAAGAACCAATATAGTTGCTAGCAGGATTTCATCGATTAACGTTAAATTACCCAGAAATCATAAAATTTAAGCTATTTTAAAATATGTATGGGTGGTTAACATACTGTTCAGAGATAGCTTACCTGGTACAAGATTTGGTTAACTTATATCTCATACATAAAATATACATACTAATTCCACTCTCTAGCAAAGCCTTGAGCACAAGCTAGTATAGTATAAAATTCGAGGCTACGATATTTTGTAGCTGTATTGCCGTGTCGTTGGCAGGCTTGCTTTGTACACGCGTAAATTGCCCGCGTATTCAGTGTCGGCAACTGCAGCAAAATTGTGCATTGAGTGAAAAATTGCCTTATCGAACACCTAATAGGAAGTAAGCATTAAATAATAAAATAAAACTTAGGTAGCCCGTCTTATTATGGGTTTAAACTCAAGAAATTGTTTCTTAAACCTGAATCTAAATCTACGTTTTTCATGAAACTACTTTTCTTAATAAAACTGAATAGGTCACAGATATAGATTTACATGGATAACGCAAATGCATCTACTTCGCGTGTCTAAACCCCGACGAAACGTCGGGGTTGGACGCCGCTAACTTACAGTCCGCGCGCGTCTGATGTTGTTGCAGCCTTGTAGCCGGTCGGCCGCAAAAACCAGCGGGGCATCGGCGGCATCGGTATCTTTGAATCGGTTAGGATTTCCCATCACTAAATGTCGGCCTTGACGTCACAGAAAGTGTTAAAAAGTCGGCACGCTCGGTTTCAATACAAATCGTGATACTTGCGTTATTTAAGTAAATCTATATCTGTGAGTTAGGTAGAATTAGGTTGACGTCCGTGGGTCGTGGCTGCTGTGACAGATGGGTGCGTAATACGCGTCACGGTTAACGCGACAATGTAATTTACAATTTGTTTGTACCTACATGCACTATCGCGGACACGAATGCTGTACCACTTTCCAATCCAAACCGTTTGAACGACGTTAAGTGAGCTTAACCCACCCGCATGTATTTTGGGCCGGTTCGTGCAAGAGAGTATCGTCCTAAATGTGACATCGTTCGAGACCGCGAGAGTACATTATAGCGTGCACTGTGCTGCACGGCTGACGTCGGTCACATGACTTATTAACCAACTTCAAAAGGTGGATCTGTATTTTAACCGACTTCAAAGGGTCTGTTTTCGACGCATATGTCCTCATCATCGGCTGGCGAAAAACGCACACACTGCTAGACAAAGGTCCTTACAAGCGAGGGGTTGCCTTAATCCAATTCTTGGCAAGCGGCTTGGGGATCGCAGTAGTTGGTTAGGTAATGCAATAGAAAGACGCTGCTGCCCGTCTTCTTGTTTTACCTTAGTCGCCTTTTATGACACCCAACGGTAAGAGATGGGTGGGTTATTTTTAACCGACTTCAAAAAAGGAGGAGGTTCTCAATTCGTCTGTATATATTTTTTTTTTTTTTTTTTTTTATGTATGTTCGCGCATAACTCCTTCAATTATGAACCGATTTGAAAAAATCTTTCTTCCATCCATTCTTCAATCCATTGATTGGGTCCCATAAAAAAATTATTGCATAGTAATAAGTAGTTCCTGAAAAACAAGAATGGTGACTGCGCACTGAGAGTTGCAAGAAAGCCTATATCGACGACTTTATGTCGCTTTTTAAGGACAAAAATGGTCATAACTCTGGCAAATATTTACCAATTTCAATGATTCTTTTTTTATTCGAAAGAAGAAACCACTGTATTGAATCTGTATGAATTTTATTACAACCGGATAAGAACTTCCTGGAGGACCATGAACAATGTGGAGGAATGTATCTGGTAAAAACCATAAAACTGATGTTCTCCATTACATTGCTCTGACAATTATGAACCGATTTCGATGATTCTTTTTTTATTCGAGAGAGTAAACTACTATGATGTTTCTATGCAAATTTCATTACGACCGGATATTTTTTTCTGAAGAAACATGAATTATGTAAAACTATGTAGACGATAATGTGATCATATAGTATGCTATACCGTAAAATCGAAAACCGTAAAATTATAGGTAGGTCATAACCTACCTAGATAATTTTACGGTTTTCGATGGTTCAATCTTTATATATGAAAATATCACTAAAAAGTTTAAAATAAAATCTTTTTAAAAAAAAATCGAACCGACTTCAATATCACTGAAAAGTATAAAATAATTTAAATATTATTGAAGTTGGTGCCAAATATACACAGCCGGTAAGCTAACACCAACTTCAATAACATTTAAATTATTTTATACTTTTCAGTGATATTGAAGTCGGTTCGATTTTTTTTTTAAAAGATTTTATAACCTACCTACTCATTTTTTAGGGTTCCTTACCTAAAAGGTAAAAAAGGAACACCTATGGTGAGACTTCGTCTGTCAGTTTCAGTCAGTGAACTAAGTTCTGCGGTTTGATTTTTTTGCTATCTGAGGTGTTAGACAAATAGTAAAATAAGTTTAATAGGTCCAAAGAAGGTATGGAACCCTCGGTGCGCGAGACTGACTCGCACTTGACCGGTATTTTTTGTTTACTTACCATGCTTTTAAGCCACCTTAAAACTGGAAGTATAAAATTATGTTCCAAAGGCAATAACTTGTATATAAATACAACTAGGAGTAAGTACCACATCACTACACGACACGACGCAACGCAGCTATTTACGCCCTATCCGTGCTCATCGAGAGCTTAATTATTAGAGAAGTGTGTATTTAGGCGGAATTGCGGCAAGCCAAGCATTTGACGAACGATGATAGATTGTGGGAAAACCCGAACGTGGTGCTGGCGATAGAAAAATAAGTTTCTAAGGCCCTATGTACCTACTTACTTAATAACAACATATTAATAAACATTTTGAAAGCAAGATGAATTTTTTATAAATAATTTTAAATGTTATTACTTTTTAACCGACTTCAAAAAAGGAGGAGTTTCTCAATTCGTCTGTATATATTTTTGTTATGTATGTTCGCGCATAACTCTGGCAATTATGAACCGATTTGAAAAAATCTTTCTTCTGTCCGTTGATTTGGTCCCATAAAAAAATTATTGCTTACAAATAAGTAGTTCCTGAAAAAACAAGAATGGAGACCGCGCAGGAAAACTGCAGGAATGCCTATAAGATGACGTTTTTGTCGCTTTATAAGGACAAACATGGTCATAACTCTGGCAAATATTTATCAATTGTAATGATTATTTTTTTATTCAAAAGATTGAACCACTGTAATGAATCTGTATGAATTTTATCACAATCGGATAAGAACTTACTGGAGGACCATGAACGATGTGGGGGAATTTATCTGGTAAAAACCATAAAACTGATGTTCTCCATTACATTACTCTGACTAATATGAACCAATTTCGATGATTCTTTTTTTATTCGAGAGAGTATACTACTATGATGATTCCATGCAAATTTTATTACGACCGGTTAATTTTTTTCTGAAGAAACATGAATTATGTAAAACTATGTAGACGATAATGTGATCATAACCTACCTAGATCATTTTCCCGTCTTCGATGGTTCAATATTTTTAACCGACTTCAAAAAAAGGAGGAGGTTCTCAATTCGTCTGTATATATTTTTTTTTCTATGTATGTTCGCGCATAACTCTGGCAATTATGAACCGATTTGCAAAAATCTTTCTTCCATCCATTCTTTAATCCGTTAGTTGGGTCCCATAAAAAAATATTGCTTCCGAATAAGTAGTTCCTGAAAAAACAATGATGGTGACTGCGCAGGAAACTTGCAGGAAAGCCTATATAGATGACTTTATGTCGCTTTTTAAGGACAAAAATGGTCATAACTATGGCAAATATTTACCAATTTCAATGATTCTTTTTTTATTCGAAAGAAGAAACCACTGTCATGAATCTGTATTTATCACAACCGGATAAGAAATTCCTGGAGGACCATGAACGATGAGGAGGAATTTATCTGGTAAAAACCATAAAACTGATGTTCTCCATTACATTGCTCTGACAATTATGAACCGATTTCGATGATTCTTTTTTTATTCGAGAGAGTAAACTACTATGATTCCATGCAAATTTCACTATAACCGGATATTTTTTTTCTGAAGAAACATGAATTATGTAAAACTATGTAGACGATAATGTGATCATAACCTACCTAGGTCATTTTACGGTCTTCGATGGTTCAATCTTTATAAGTATATGAAAATATCACTAAAAAGTTTAAAATAATATCTTTTAAAAAAAAAATTGAACCGACTTCAATATCACTGAAAAGTATAAAATAATTTAATTATTATTGAAGTTGGTGCCAATTATACACAGCAGGTACGCTAAAACCAACTTCTATAATATTTAAATTATTTTATACTTTTCAGTGAAATTGAAGTCGAATCTGTGATATATGTTTGAATACCGAATAGAAAAATGTTTAGTTGTTGACAAGCATGTCAAAACATCTGTCTGTTAATTAAATGTATTGAGCGAAGTCGTGTATTTAATTATTATTAACAATCCTGAAGAAGACCCCCGTCGCAGCATCCTACAAGGATCTAACAACTGGCGAGCGAGATTTCAAAGAACTTCAGGCGTGTACAATTGCAAAGAAAGATGGCAATCGGGAAGATTGGTCCATTTGAGATTGGTAAAGACGATTGGAATTTGTACGTAGATCGTTTAGAACAGTATTTTATTGCTAACGATGTTAAGCCACCTCGGCACGTAGCTACGTTAATTAGCGTAGTTGGCAGTGATGCCTATGAACTGATTGTTAATCTTTGTACGCCGGACAAACCAAGCTCTAAGAGTTTCGCAGAGCTGGTAAAAGTTGTTCAAAGTCATTTACAACCTAGACCGAGCATCCTTGCTCAACGATTTAAATTTCGACAGCGAGTACAAAATTTGGGTGAAACTATCTCTGAATATGTTGCGGATTTGAAAAAGTTGTCCAAAAGCTGCGGTTTTTCGGGAACTGGTTTAAAGGAAAATTTAAGAGATCAGTTTGTCTGTGGTTTATTAAAAGATTATACAAGACAAAGGCTGTTCGCGGAAGAAGACATATCGTTTGAGGCTGCTTTTTCGTTAGCGGTGACCATTGAGGCAGCCGAAGCGGACGCAGCGTTAGTGGAGGGTCCCGCCAAGTCAAATGGTGGCGGTACATCAACAGCGGCGTCAGTACTTAAGATGGACTCGAATTTTGGGCAACGACGCGTTTACAAACCTCACCACGCGATACGCGGAAGAATGGTGGTGGAAGGTAACGCAAGGGATGGTAGTTCAAGTAGCAAAATCAATGCGATTAATGGAAGAGCATGGACTCGCCCAGGAGGCTATTCACAGGAGCAGCTGGAGTGCGAGGTGTGTGGGCACCGGCACTTGACCAATGAATGTAGATACAAAAATTATGTTTGTAGGGTATGCAATAAGGAAGGTCATTTAAAAAAAATGTGCCCTAGACGTCGGAGATATGCTACGTTGCATAAGGTAGAAGATGAGCAGCATAATGAAATGGACGGATGCGACAGCAGTAGTGAGGAGGTAATTAATAATTTA
Source organism: Furcula furcula (assembly GCA_911728495.1). NCBI lineage: Eukaryota > Metazoa > Arthropoda > Insecta > Lepidoptera > Notodontidae > Furcula > Furcula furcula. Next base: position 12,083,214 of record OU452250.1, read on the forward strand.
TCAATTCATACCGATAACCTCTTAAAGTATGCACCATATACCGTGGATGTGTGTATCGAGGATCAATGTTTAACAATGGAGATTGACACAGGTAGCGCAATTTCTTGCATTAGTAGGGAATGTCATGAACGGTTTTTCGCAAATAAAAACATACAGAAATGTAATTTGATCTTGCGTTATTACACAGGAGAGACAGCTAAACCTATTGGTAAGGTGAATTTGCTAGTTAGATTTAAAGATATAAGTAAATATTTAGATTTATACATAGTCGAGTGTGGTAAGACTAATATTTTAGGTAGACAATGGATTGGTGAATTAAATATTAATATTCCGGTTGTAAAATTGAATAACATACAAGATGTCGAAATTAAATTTGATATTAACGATTTCAGCACCAGATACTCTAAAGTGTTTGCGGACGGGCTTGGACGGTTCACCGGAGGTACTGTGGGTTTCCGTTTGCGGCCGGACGCACGACCTGTATTTATGAGGGCGCGACCACTGGCGTATGCGCTGCGAGAGCCTGTGGAGCGGGCGCTGGAGCAGCTCGAGAAGGACGGTGTGATCACCCCCGTAACCACATCGGATTGGGCGACGCCGATTGTCCCGGTTATGAAAAAAGATGGCACTATTAGGGTATGTGGCGACTTTAGAATTACTTTAAACAAGTGTTTAGAGGTGGATCGTTTTCCGTTACCTAGGGTGGAAGATTTACTATCTAAATTGCATGGAGGGAAGAAGTTCACAAAACTAGATTTATCCCAAGCCTACACGCAGTTTGAGCTTGACGATTCAAAAAAATTTACCGTTATCAACACTCATAAAGGCCTTTTTATGTACAATAGGTTAATTTTTGGATTAGCTTCGAGTCCAGGAATTTTTCAAAGGAAAATGGAACAGTTATTTGCGGATATGCCAAGGGTGGGTGTTTTCCTTGATGACGTAATTATTACAGGAAAAGATGATCAGAGCCATATAAAGACGTTGCACGAGGTTTTTAAAAGGTTGGAGAATTATGGGTTGAAAATTAAAAAGGAAAAATGTACATTCTTTGCCGATTCTGTGACATACTTAGGGTTTGTAATTAATAAGGATGGAGTGCATACGTGTCCAGATAAAGTAGAAGCGATTAAAAAAGTGAAACAACCAACGACCGTCACCGAATTGCGATCTTTTTTAGGCTTAGTGATGTATTACGCTAAATTTGTTGCCAATATTAGTACAGTGTTATCACCTTTATACAATTTATTGAAAAAAGATGTGAGATTTGAATGGTCTGAAGAATGTGAATTGGCTTTTGAAAATGTCAAACAGTTATTAATATCCTGCAAGGTTCTAGTTCATTACGCACCTGACTTACCGTTGGTCCTGACAACGGACGCCAGCAGCGTGGGAGTGGGCGCAGTCATTTCACATATCACGCCGGACGGAGAGAGGCCGATAGCGTATGCCTCGCGGGTACTCAACGTAGCTGAGAAAGCTTACTCGCAGATAGAGAAAGAAGCTTTAGCAATTATTTACGGTGTCAGAAAGTTTCACCAATATCTGTACGGTAGGAGGTTTGATTTGAGGACGGATCACAAGCCTTTGGTGGCAATATTTGGCGACAAGTCGGGTATTCCGGTGATGGCAGCCAGCAGAATGCAACGGTGGGCAGTTATACTTGCAGGATATGATTACAAAATTGAATACGTCAGAAGTAATAGGAACTCAGCCGATGCATTGTCAAGACTTCCCGTGGGGTCAGAGAGACGTGCAAGCAAGGAAAAAACATATGTGAATTTTATTCAGAATTTTTTGCCGATTACGAGGCAGACAATTTTAGAACATACTCGAAAGGACGCAATTTTGAATAAAGTGATGTTGTATGTGCAATCTGGTTGGCCAGCTAGTTGTGAAGAGGATTTGAAACCTTACTTTATACGACAGAATGAACTTTATTCAGATATGGGATGTATAGTTTGGGGGTATCGGCTAGTAATTCCGTCTGCTCTGAGAGATAAGATCTTACAAGAGTTACACCTTGGTCATTTAGGTATAGTCAAGATGAAAAGTATCGCTCGTAGTTTTGTATGGTGGCCAGGGATAGATGCTGACATCGAGCGGACCTGCCACCAATGCGTGACGTGTGCTCTAGAGAGTGACGCGCCAGTGCGAGCGCCGCCGCAGCCATGGCCGTACATTACGGAGCCTTGGTCACGGTTACATATTGATTTTTTAGGCCCTTTTCAAGGAAGAACTTTCTTGGTTTTAATAGACTCTACTACGAAGTGGCTAGAGGTTTTCCAAATGCAGAGGACGACAGCATCGGCTGTTATTAAAGTATTGCGGGAAATTTTTGCGCGGTTTGGTCTACCGAAGGAAATAGTCTCAGATAATGGACCGCCATTTTCAAGTAGGGAGTACATGGATTTTATGAACAATAACGGGATAAAAGTTACGTTTACCGCTGTGTATCATCCAGCATCTAACGGGGCAGCAGAAGGAGCGGTTAAATTGTGTAAACGCGCTATTAGGAAATCGTTGCGAGATGGCGTGGATCTGGACGCGGCTTTACAGTCTTATTTGATGGTATATCGTAATGTAAATCACAGTACGACAGGTGCATCACCAGCCATGTTACTGCAACATAGAAGTCTACGTTCACGACTTGATTTACTGCGAGGAGGACGTCAAATAGAAAATAGAGTGCAGTTGGCTCAAAGCAAACAGTTAGGTCAGTCAGAAGGGCGGTCACGGGATTTTAAAGAAGGTGATAGTGTTTGGGTACGGAGTTTTACGGAAGGAGAGAAGTGGTTGAAGGGTCAGATAGCGGAGAGATCTGGATCTCGTAATTTTATAGTCTCTAGGGAAAGCGGACCACCTTTAAAAAGACACGTCGATCAGCTCAAAAAGAGATGGGATTGGAACATTCCAACTCCAGAGCAAGGGACGTCTTTCGCCAATACCTTACAGGTGCCACATCGGGAAAGGAGTTGTTCCTCGGGGCCACCAACACCTGTGGGCACCGCTGTTAATTTAGGGGGATCGGTAACTAGCGCGATAGCAAGGGATACTCAGAACCAACCGGTGGATCGGCCCAAGCGCGTCCGAAAGCCTGTTCAAAGATATGGTTGTAGTAGCAATAATTAAGGGTGAGGGTGTGATATATGTTTGAATACCGAATAGAAAAATGTTTAGTTGTTGACAAGCATGTCAAAACATCTGTCTGTTAATTAAATGTATTGAGCGAAGTCGTGTATTTAATTATTATTAACAATCCTGAAGAAGACCCCCGTCGCAGCATCCTACAAGGATCTAACAGAATCAATTTTTAAAAAAAAAGATTTTATAGTATGAAAATATCACTAAAAAGTATCAAATAAAATATTTAAAAAAAAATCGAACCGACTTCAATATCATCGATTTTTTTTTAAATATTTTTAGTGGATATCATGCATAGGTTAGTAGACCAGAACCTAAACCGTCCAAGTACCACCGCAATATCAGATTTCCTGCCTGCCACCAAGCAACACACACATTGCTGTTTAAGAAGTTGTTGGTCTCAAGAGATTTAATAACGAATGTATCAAGAAACCAGTGGTCCATGGACGGTGCTTATGGTATCGCTTATCATAAGCGCTTACTATCGGGTGACCGTTTGACTCGCCTAACATTTTTTTTTTTTTTGCGATTATTGCACTTTTTTACGTCAACACCCATTTTTTGTTCTTTTAAGCCACCCGTGTGGTTCCTAAAAGAACACGCGCATTGTTCCTTTTGGAACCACACGGGCTTGAGGGGTTCAGAGCGAACAAATCATAAATTATTCAAATCGGTCAAGCCGTTTTAGAGTTTCAGCGAGACAACCTGACTGCTATTCAGTTTTATATTTAAAGATAGATAGGTAGCATAACTCATCCGCTTAAGTACCTATTCATCTCAACTCCTAACAGTAGATACTCTCTGTAATTAATGAACACAACATTATCATTTCTCCTTGCCTTATTGACTTAGCTCTCACGCGCGACTTCTGGTTTCGACTGGCAGGCTCTTAAAGGCACGCTCCAAGTTCCCCATGCTATTAAGCGCCGTGGAACACAATCCGGCAGAAGAACACTCAAATGAGCAAACACTATTATCAGGGTAGAGCCGAGGGCGTGCAGATTTCCCCAGAGTGCCCTTCTCCTTAAAAGAGTCGGTCCGATGACCGCTATTCACCGCACGATCTAGGAAGGAACGAATATTTGATTTCAGTAGGTATATTTAAAAAACTTTAGTAAATCATTGTTATCATTCAAACTCCTTGTTGTTATCTACTACGGTAGGATAATATTAAAATAACTAGGTTATATCCTCTTCAAAAAATAATTAAAACATTAGCAGTTTCCAAATTAAATTTTAATTACATATATAGAAGCAACTGGTGACTCTGGCAAAATGCTCAAAGCAATTGCCATTAAAAAAATACCGGTCAAGTGCGAGTCGGACTCGCGCACCGAGGGTTCCATAGCATCTTTGGACAAATAAAAGTAATTATAATATTCATGTCACACCTAAGATAACAAAAAAACCAAACCGCAAAACTAAGTTTATTTGTGGAGGTTTTTTTAGGATTACTAAAAAACTGTACTATTTAGAAAGATCATTTTATTTTTCCTGTAAAATATAGATATACATGTATTACTCATAATTATTTCAGATTTTCCCCTTCACAAACTTCGGAGATAAGGGTACGGACGGTATTTTTTTCGACAATTTTGATTATCAGCCAAAAACTACGTGACATAAACCAAAATAAAAATCTTTTTTGAGATGTGCAAATGAAGCCCTTTCATATGATACCCCATTCGATATAGCAGTCTTACTTTGAAATTTTGATGACCCCTTTCGACCCCCATTTAAAAAAAAAAAAGAAAATTTTTTTTTTTCATTTGCGTTGAGGTTGGGTAAGTAAGTTCTAAAACTATTCCAAGTTAGTTTCAAATTGATAGCATCAGTGGTTCCTGAAATATATAGGTGTGACAGACAGACAGACAGACAGACAGACGAAGTCAGACCATCCTTTTTTACCTTTTAGGTATGGAACCCTAAAAAGAACTGGTGACTCGTAACCAACCACCCGTATGCCCATATACCGGAATAAACTATACTGGCTGAATAAAGGAAGTCAAATAATAATAAGACGAATATTTTTTTTTTTTACCAAACAAACACTTCTACAGTACAATTACACACACATCATTGACAGGCAAAATATTCTGGCATAAAAACAAACCAACACAATACATCAGCGTTTTCGTCTCTGATCCCTGAATCCCAATATCGTGGTACATTCACAACCTATGTCCGTCGACGTCGCGTCGTCGGTCCTCCCGTGGGGTGGCAAATTTATGTAAAATCAATGCAACAAATAAAGAACGGTGGGACGGTAAATATCCGCACCACGTCACAATTAGCGAGAATCCCGCCGCGCGGGCGGACACATTTTGTTATTTGCCAATCTATTCAAATGGGTACCGCCCGTTGGGTATTACGTGGACAAACTTTTTAAAAACCAATTTGTACTTTCGTTTTAAAAAAGAACAGAATTAAGTAACTTCATCAGGGGCCTTACCGTGAACTCTTATAGCAGTTTAACACGAAATGTGCGCTCATAGTATGTACACATGTCACTTTTCGTGTTAAGCTTTATATTAATATACTTACCTTAAAATCCTATCTTCTGTTATGTGTGTACACAGATGATAGGATTTTCACAACATTGTTAAAATAATCAAGGTTATCAAGTTTCAGAATAACGGACCCTAAACCCTGATACGCAGAAACGGTAGAGAAGGACTTCAAAGTAATTATAATAAATTATTAATAGGTATCATATTTTTATAATAAATTATTAAAACATGTACGGTAAATCTTTAGAATATTTTATTAATTGCCTGCTTTATACTTGCATACTCTCTATGTTTAATAAATGAAATTTTAAAAGCACGCTCTTTAGTTCGCCCACCTGCGGCCCTACTACCACCACTAATAGAACTATAAATGTTTAGGTTTTTTTTCTGCGCTATAAATTTTAAATAGTGGCGAGATAGTAGTACTTAGCGCGTGTACTACCTGTCTACTTAATCTATTCGGATAGAGCCTTCGTGTAATTGGGATAGAACTTCACTTCACGTAAGGGCTCCCACACATAACTGCGAATTCGCATCGCATCGCAAATATCTGCGAAAAACAAGTGATTTTTTGCATCGAAAATGAATTTGTTTCTGCCCTTACCTGAAGTGAAGTTCTATCCCAATTACACGAAGGCTCTGTCCGAATAGCCCTAAGTTCGTTTAGTCATCAATTTTACTTTCTCGATCGAAAGTGACAGAGCTATAAATTACGTATATATTGACGGCTCTATATCATTTAAAGTAAGATTATAATTATACTGCTATTAGAGGTGATAGTACTTTAAACGAAAACTACCAACTTCTATTGATAATACATATTTCTGGAACGTCAATAACTTTCAAATTGGATAAAGTATTCGATATTCATTTTATATTTATTGAAAACACTTTTAGGCTGGTAGGTTTATCCAATCCGGAATGAAATCAAGCAGAAATACAAGATTGTTTCCGTTCAATAGGTCTAATCTCTCAGATGGGTATTCGTGCTGAAACAATCCTCTTTTATTGGCGTCTCTTTGTGGAAGTATTCGACGTTTTCATCTGTACGAATTTTAGATAGGACGGAAAGTTCTTTATACCTGTTTTCGACTATATTAAACTACAAAGACATTCTACATTAACGTCAGCTCCATTTAGAAACTTTTCCTAGCTTATAGCTTATTGATGGGCCCATTGGTCTAGCGGTTAGATACCCTGGTTGCATCAAAGTGCCTTGGATTTTAATTTAGGTACCTACCTATGTGTAGAAAGTAAAGGAGTTGTTGCAAAATGGGCTAGGAATGTGTACACCACCTCAAAAAATCGAGAAAAATCCATAGAATCCGGGAAAAATATAAATATTTCGTTTAAACTATTAGTTTTACTATTAATGTTGTAACTTTAATTATAATTATCATTTAATTTATATCTATATTCAACATGGCGTCCTAAGATGGCGTCTCACTGATGTCGAATTAAACGTTCAGCCAGCCAGCTGTCAATAGCTACTACTGCTGTCACACTTGTCACAGTTGGTTGTGTGCGTGTATTTATGTAGTAGTGAAATGATTATAATTAATATTTTAATTATTAAAATGATGTATGAGAAAACAGAAACAAAAATACAAAGAGTACTGTACTAAAAATACTTTTAACGCCATCTATACTTATAATAAAACTGTAACAGGTCCAATTCTGTACATTGAAGATATTTTGAAAATTATATTTGGAGGGCATTCTATAACCGATACTGAGGCCGAAAATGTAATTTTTTTAATTTTTGTCTGTCTGTCTGTCTGTCTGTCTGTCTGTCTGTCTGTCTGTCTGTCTGTATCTCGGATGAGCATCACGCCGAAACTACTGGATGGATTGAAACGAAACTTGGCATGATTTGAGATCTTACTACGAGGTAGGACATAGGATACTTTTTATCCCGTAATCTAGCACGGTTCTTTTGGGAGAGGGGATTAAAGTCAAAATGGGTACTTGGTTATACGCTTGGTCCGATTTTATCATTTTTTCTTTATAATTATAATAAATATTTGTAAGGGAACACTCATAGACAGTTGTTAACAATGTTTGGAAATCGATCAGGTTAAGCAACGTTAGGTAAGGTCATTAAATAGATGGGTGACCGTTTAACGCCATTTGAACTAAACGTTTCCGTGCTTCGGAGGACAAGCACAAAGTGGGTCCAAGTTTTTAACCGACTTTAAAAAAGGAGGTTTTGTGTTCTATGCGAATGTATGTTATTGAAAGTTTAGTAAACGTAAACACAGCGCGGGCGGAGCTGCGTGGGTCAGCTAGTTGATAATAAAAATGACACATGACAATGACACTTTTCCGCCATGCCAGTTTTTTGTTATGTGTTGCAATTTTAAGTAAAAATTCTTAAGTTTTACAAGCAAATAAAGCCAAATTAAAGTAAATGTATAATTAAAAACTGTTTTATATGTGTTTGCCTATTTTAGAGTATAGTGTACATGGTCCTAGCCCAGGCTCCATACATTTTGGAACATCTCGTTTATTTATTTTTATCAGTTGTCTGGTTACCATAGTAGGTACAAGCGCCGCCTATTTTGGTATCAGATGACTGAATGTTGATTGTCCCAGGATATTTTATTATATTATTAAAGTTCTCTACATATTTCCCCGTGGGGTGTCTGGGTAAAACTAGCAACCACCCATCTCCTCCCGTTGGGTGTCCGTAAAAGAAAGGCGACTAAGGGGAAACAAGAAGACAGGCAGAAGCGTCTTTTTTATTGGATTACCTACCACCTATACTGCGATCCCAAACCGCCTGCCAAGCGTGGGCATTATGGCAACCCCTCCCTTCTAAGGGGGAGGCCTTTGTTCAGCAGTTGGACGTTTCGGCTGTTGATAATGATGACATATTGCAAAACATCAAATAAATAGTCTAAGTTGGTGCTTGACTTAGTTTGAGCGTTTTGTTTTATTTCAGCACGTTTACATTATCCAACCTTTAAAAAATGAAATGCGCTATTAATATGTAACGATACACGAAACCCGTTTCATATTCATCGCGTCAGCCAAAGATCACATTCACGGATACCATTCCATACCGAGCTACTGTCTTAACAAGACTGGCGACATATACATACATTGAACCATTTACAGTTATTTCATGTTATTCTAATAAAAAACTTGACCATATCAAGCTAAATTTTTTACTGCATTTTTATAAAAAAATCAGCCGGTGTTTTCTAAATTTTGTTTATTTAATCGTATTCCTTTTTCAAATAAACAATTAAGGATGTCTATAACTAGAGTTGTAGCAATAACGGGGTGTGATACCGGTCTCGGTTGGGCGATTGCAGCCAGGTCAGCCCGCGAAGGCCTAGTCACAGTTGCCGGTATGTATCAAGGAACAGATACAAAAGCAGCACACGCACTGAGAAAAATGTGTGTACATCCCTATTATTTGGACGTCACCGCTCCGGAGAGCATTGCTGCATTCAAGGAGTATGTTAAGAATTTGCTAAAGGACAACCCTGATTACAGTAAGTATGAAATGTGTGGTAAATGTTTACTTTTTTTAAAGATAGCTGTAACCGAATTCGATTTCAGGGTTGCATGCCATCGTGAATAATGCTGGTATAATGACTATTGGGGACTACGAATGGCAGACACCGGCGATGATAGAAAGCACAGTAGCGATCAATCTTTTTGGTGCGATGAGAGTCGTGTCCGCATTCCTTCCTGAACTTCGAAAAAGCGCTATAGAGGTAAATAATAATAATATCTTGGGACAATCCACACACGGTCATCCGATCTCAAACTAGGCAGAGCCTGTACTATGGAAACCAGACAACTGATACTAATACTTATATACTTTTTTTTGTAAATACATACTTAAATAGATAAACAACACCCAGACACTTGGCGGGAATCGAACCCACGACCCATCGGTTAGCAGGCAGGGTGTCTGACCACTAGACTAACGGGCCCGTCAACATGTAAACATAACTTATCCAATTTAAAATCATAACAGGCCAAATCTTAATAATAAATAAATAATAATACCAGCCCTTGTTTATGTCCCACTGTTGGGCACGGGCCTCCCCTCAAGAGGAGGGGGGTTAGGCCATTGTCCACCACGCTGGCCAAGTGCGGGTTGGCGGACTTCACACGTCATTCGAAAGTTAGTTAGGCTTTCTCAGACAAGCAGGTTTCCTCACGCTGTTTTCCTTCACCGAAAGCTAGTAACAATCGCACAAAGACGATTCGCACATGATTAATTGAAGAAATCAGAGGTGCGAGCCCTGGTTCGAACCTGCGCACCTTGTTTCCAAGGCAAGCGCTCGCCCACTGAGCTGTTAACGCATTAAATCCAAATCAAAATCTTAGCTACTAAGTATTAACCCTACTTAGTGAGGGGTACTTTACCGCGCCAAGGAGGCGACCAACATCGATACTAACTAGCTGACCCACGCAGCTCCCCCCGCGCTGTGTTTACGTTAACTAAACTTTCAATTATATACATTCGCATAGAATACAAAACCCTCCTTTTTTAAAGACGGTTAAAAACTTGGACCCACTTTGTACTTGCCCTCCGAAGCACGGAGAAGTTTAGTTCAAATGGCGTTAAACGGTCACCCGTCTATTTAATGACCTTACCTAACGTTGCTTAACCTGATCGATTTCCAAACATTGTTAACAACTGTCGATGAGTGTTTCCTTACAAATATTTATTATAATTATAATGAGAAATTGTTAAAACCGGAGCAAGCGTATAACCGAGTACACATTTTGACTTTAGTCCCCTCTCCCAAGGGAACTATCCTATGTCCTACCTCGGAGTATTAACTCCAATCATGCCAAGTTTCATTTCAATCCATCCAGTAGTTTCGGCGTGATGCGCAGCCGAGATACAGACAGACAGACAGACAGACAAAAATAAAAAATAAAAACATTTTTGGCTTTAGTATCGGTTATAGAATATAATTTTAAACAACCCTCCCAACATAATTTTCAAAATATCTCCAATTTACGTAATTGGACCTATTACAGTTTTATTATAAGTATATAGATATTGATATAGATTTAAGAGCGTAGGAAGCGTAGGTACCTGCCTGTACGTAGAGTTATATTAATTAAACTAGCTGACCCGCGTAGCTCCGCCCGCGCTTTTATTACGTTTTGCTCCCATTTTCTCCCTCCTCCCTAGATTTATCTCTCTCCATATCTCTCTCTCTTATAAAAAAAATCTAATTATATGCTCTTTCTCTCCTCTCTCTTTCCCCTCCCGCTTCGGTTTCCGTCACACTCCCCCACTTCCTCTCCCTGTTGTCCCCTCTCTGAACCCTCATCCCCTGTCTCTTCTACGAACTTGCTCCTTCTCACTCCCCCCTTACTCCACCTAACTCCCCCGATCCCTCACCCCATCACCCCCTCCTCGAATCCCCTCTCCCTCTTTCTCCTCTCTTGCACCCTCCTCTCGTTCTATATATCCTCGTCAATCATGGTATCAGCGGCATTAAATATACTTTTCACACCACCTGCTCGATAATGTTCCATTATATGTCATATAAAGTTGACATAAAGTAGGTCATTATATCCCTATAGTCTAGCCGGGTAATAATGTTGTACTAAACTCCCTTGGGTAATAATGTGATTTGTTTTTTTCTTGTCCTTTAGTTCTCCCCAATTGGGAAGGCAAAAGGTTCTAGCTCATACAGCCTCGTCATAAATAATTTCGTAATAAATCAATTTGTAGCTAGGCTTAAGCCAATTTTTCATTAAAATGTAATTTTAATTACGAACGTCATATATTTTTTTACCACGTAGACTCTTTACAGTAGGTATATAGACCACTCTCTCTTAGCAGAGGCTTGCACGAAAAAATACATTTGAAAATCGAACCGAGCGCCAGGAGCCGAATTGGAGCCGAACCTTGTTCTAGGTTCTAGAAAAAAAAAAAATAGATAAAAAGAAGGCGCTAACGCTGTTGATATTATTTTAATTCTAGAAGTTTTGTATTTTACTGTCTCGCCTCGCAGTAGGTGTGGGCGCGAACGCTGGAATTCGGTGTGTTTGTATTATTTTATTTCTAGCAGTAAGTATTTAATAAAAATAATAAATACACTTCATTGTACCATTGAGATTTTACACCAAAAATTACATATAAATTGAACAATACGTTGATGATGTAAAAAGGTGACCTTATCGCTAAAAAGCAATCTCTTCCAGATAACCTAATCAATCTCTTCCTAGTACTTGTATTTCATTACCTCGCAGTAGGTGTGAAAAGTAGTATATTCTCCTCGGGGATAAAGGTGTCTTTGTCTTGGGCGAGCTTGTATCTCTCGCAGTACTCAGGATTCTAGTATTAACTCCCTCGCTTTGCTCGGGAGTTAAATCTATACTCCCTCGCTACGCTCGGGAGTTACTAGAATCCTTCGTTATGCTCGCGATTCAATTTCACGCCCGTGACATAAGACACTGCTTTATCCCCTTGGTGCATAAACTACTATTATGACCTATTCTCAGACCTCCCCGCTATGCACACAAAATTTCATACAAATCGGTTCACCCATCTATTTGATGACCTTGCCTTATGTTGCTTAACCTTATCCTAGCGGTATGAAATATACTGTATGACCTATTCTCAGACCTACCCGATATGCACTTTTCATACAAATCGGTCCACCCATCTATTTAATGACCTTACCTAACGTTGCTTAACCTTAACCTACCGGGATAAAAAAATCCTATGTCCGTTTCCTGGTTCTAAGCTACCTCCCACCAATTTTCAGCCGAATCGGTTAGGCCGTTCCTGAGTTATAAATAGTGTAACTAACACGACTTTCTTTTATTTAGCTAGATTAAAGTTCTATAGTGATTGTATGTTCAATTTCACCGATAGATGGCGCTGTTCATAATTGTAAATCACGCTAACATCGTAAATTACTGTCTAATGATATTCGATAATGAAAGTTCTTAATGTTTCGCATCTTTTATTGTTGCGACTGTGATACAATTTTAACTTTTCAAAGATATAATGTCATATTGCTATCAGCAAAGTACTTAGAACAATACAGAAATCTAATGAAAATTTCCTGGGTGTACCGGACCGGCTTACCCCTTACAAAAATTTACCCTTCGCCACTGCCAAATCTTATGCAAACTAAATGTCTGCTCAGTCCCTATTGTATATAGCGTAATAATACATAATATCTTAATGATTACCTGATCAGTCTATAATTACCCTATTCACATACAAAGGAAATTACGTGGTAATATGTGCAAGTAATGTTTCACTGCTTAGCCCCTATGAAACATAGCGTGATGTTTTATATACCAATTTATACCTAGACTTCTACACAACACATCAGTGAAAGTCCTATCAAAATCCATCCACGGGTTTTCAAATGATACCTGGACAAACAGAACGACAGACAGACAGACAGACAGACAGACAGACAGACAATAATTCCAAAAAAAATTGTTTTGGCCTCTATGTCGATAGTATAGTATCCCCACATAGAAATTTTGGAAAAATATTCAATGTACAGAAAAAGTGCTCTTTGAGTTTTATTATAGTACTAGCAGTAGCCCGCGGCTTCGCCCGCGTTGATTTTGTTTGTAACACGTGTTTTGAATTAGGTATCATGGTTTTTTTAAATATTGTTTACTAAGTATCTAGTCTAATAAGTATCAAGTAGACATATTTAATGACATATCCTGTATTTTTGAGTAAGTCATCGTAGCTGATTCTTAAATATTCACCGCTATTATTTAAAAAAATCTGGGCAAGTTGAGTTGGACTCGCACACCTTCATTGGCAACCTATTAATGTTATTTTACTATTCGTCTAACACCAAACCAAAACCACACACATAACACCAAAACCAACCAATAGCAAAAAACCAAACCGCAAAACTAACTTTGGCTGTCGAATTTATTTTGGGATTTCTAAAGAATACACACATCATCATCGAAAAATCACTTTATTTTTCCTGTAAAATATAGATTGATAAGTATGTATCACCTATAATATTTTTTGACATTTTCGATTTTAAGTCAAAAACTACTTAACATATACCAAAATAAAAATCTGTTTTGGAATTTGCAAATAAAGCCTTTTCTTAGGATACTCCATTCGATACAGTAGTCTCACTTTAAATTAAATTTTGAGGATCCTTTTCGCTGACCATTATAAGAAAATAAAAGATTTTCTTTTCATTTGTATTTTTGTGATGAGGTTGGGTGTGTAATAAGTCTTATGACTGTAGGTCGAAACACCATTTTTTGGACTCCAATCCAATCACTTTGGGAGTTGATTTTCAAAAAATGAATATTTAGACAGGTGTAGTTGGATGGTGTATTGGCAAAGTTTCATCAATGCAGCATGTCCCATTCACATCACCACTACTTTTTTTTGTCGTATGGTTAGTGGCCAAACTGGTGTCAGAGTTTTCAAGCTGCCTGCAGCTTAGGCCTCTGACTCATCTTAACGACTGCTGCCTAGATGACAATAGCCGGGACCGACTTTTAACGTGCCCCTCCGAAGCAAGGAAACGCTCGGTTCAAATGCCACTAAGTGGTGACCCATCTAAGGACTGACCTCGCCTGACGTTCCTTACCCAACTGATTGTGTATCGAACAGTGGTTACAACTGGCTATGAGCATCTCACCACCACTTATTCATCCACGTTTATGTTCCATTCTCTCTTTTTTCCATCCCAAGGTTGCCTGGAAGAAGTTGCGAATAGCGGATGAGGCCGCCCTTTGTATTTAAGTATATAATATGCTTTATTTTATGTGTAAGTTTGTGTGTACAATAAAGAGTACATATATCTATATATATTTTTTTTCGCGTTATACTCAAATACCAACCGTTATACTCATAAACCAACCACAAAAACGCCAGTAAAGGTTGATTTTCAAAAAGTTGTGATACCCGTGTTTCATAATTTCTTTTGCTCCGTACACTGAAAAGTTTCGCGCCCATGTGATGTAATATTTTTTTTTTCATACAAACTTTGAGAGCCCATTTGACCCACTTAAGTGTGGAACTTCGAAAATCCGTTCCTATTGTTCACTCAGCCTATTTGAATAATGTCCAAATTTCAAGATTCTACGTTAAATGGTTTTGGCTGTTTCGTGATTCTTATAAAACATCCTGTTCTTTTATTAATACAGTTTAATATGTAAGTATGAAAAAAAGAATCCGATATCATCAGCCAAAAAAAATCAAAGAAAACAATACAATTGTCCTATCGCATGTATTCTGTACTATAGCCAGTAAGTCAAGTACAATATAATAAATGTTGTCATCCTTTACCCACCTTAGGGGTGGAATTTCCTAATACCCTGAAATATATTTTTTTACTGAAACACCAAATACCAATTTATATGCGTTTAACTTCGAAAATCTCTAATTTTCATACAAACTTTCATCTCCTATTTTACCCCCTTAGGGGTGGAATTTCCAAAACTCCTTTAATATGTATTCTTTATTTTTAACTAACAGGCCAATTACTAAATTACATGAATTTAAGTTCATAAATGACTGATTTTCATACAAAATTTTATCCCCTATTTTACCCTCTTAGGGGTGGTATTTCCAAAAATCCTTCCTCAGTGGATGTCTACGTTATAAATGTTACCTACTGTAAAAATTTCAAGTCTCTAACCCAAGCCGTTTAGGCTGTGCGTTGATATGTCAGTCAGTCAGTTTCTTCTTTTATATATACAGATGGATTACTTTAGTTTGATTAATGTATCCGCAAAGTTTCATCACTGCAGCATAATATTTTTCTGTGGTTCAAACTAAAAAAACATACTAAAACCCCTTTAAGGGTCGATTTTCAAAAAGTTGTGATACACGTGTTTTTTCATTTCTTATGTTTGTTAAGTTGACAAAATTTCGTGTATGTGTGGTGTAAAACAAAATGTTTTCCATACAAACTTTGAGATCCCATTTGACCCACTTAGAGGTTGATTATCGAAAAATGCTGAAAATTAGTTTATTTAATTTTTGTATTGAGTTTATGTACCGAGTTTCGTTTCTTTAGCTCTATTATAGCATTAAATGGAAACCGTTCTACGTGTAAACTTTACAACCCCATTAAATGATCATAGGGGTTGTTTTTTGCAAAATGACGGATATAGGTTTCTTAGATTCTTGTGTGCAACACATAAATTAAGTCTTATGACTGTAGGTCGAAAATAATTTTTGGACCCCCATTGGACCCCGTTAAGAGTTGATTTTCAAAAAATAATTATCTATACAATAATTGCTTTAGTTTGATAAATATATGTATTCGCAAAGTTTCATAAATGCAGCATGATTTTTTTTCCGCGTTTCATACTTAAAAACCATGCTAACATCCCTTTACGGGTCGAATTTGAAAAAGATGTGATACACGTGGTTCTTAATTTCTTTGGCTTAGTACATTGACTAAATTTCTTATCCGTGTGATGAAAAAAAAAATTCCATAATTACTTTGGGAGCTCATTTGGCCCACTTAGGGGTTGATTTTACAAAAATGCTCAAAATAAGTTTGTTAAATTGTTGTATTGAGTTTATTTACTGAGTTTCGTTACTCTAGCTGCATCATAGCATGAAATGGAAATCCTTCTTTGTGCAAACTTTGCAACCCCTTGATATGATCTTAGGGGTTGTTTTTCGAAAAATGCAGGAAATAGGTTTCTTAGATTCTTGTGTACAATATATAAACTAAGTCTTATGACTGTAGGTGGAAAAATATTTTTTGGACCCCAGTTGGACCCATTTCGGAGTTGATTCTCAACACATGATTATTTACACATAGATTGCTATAATTTGATAAATATATTCGCAAAGTTTCATCAAAGCAGAAAGTTTTTTTTTACGTTGTATACTCAAAAACCATGTCAAAACCCCTTTAAGGGTCGATTTTCAAAAAGTTGTAATATACGTGTTTCTTTATTTCTTTTGCTCAGTACTGTAACAAAGTTTCAATTCCGTGTGACGAAAAATGTATTTTTCCATTTAAACTTTGGGAGCCCATTTGACCCACTTAAGGGTTGATTTTACAAAAATGCTCAAAATTAGTTTTTTCAATTGTTATATTGAGTTTATTTACCGAGTTTCGTTACTCTAGCTGCATCATAGCATGAAATGGAAATCCTTCTTTGTGCAAACTTTGCAACCCCTTGATATGATCTTAGGGGTTGTTTTTCGAAAAATGCAGGAAATAGGTTTCTTAGATTCTTGTGTACAATATATAAACTAAGTCTTATGACTGTAGGTGGAAAAATATTTTTTGGACCCCAGTTGGACCCATTTCGGAGTTGATTCTCAACACATGATTATTTACACATAGATTGCTATAATTTGATAAATATATTCGCAAAGTTTCATCAAAGCAGAAAGTTTTTTTTTTACGTTGTATACTCAAAAACCATGTTAAAACCCCTTTAAGGGTCGATTTTCAAAAAGTTGTAATATACGTGTTTCTTTATTTCTTTTGCTCAGTACTGTAACAAAGTTTCAATTCCGTGTGACGAAAAATTTATTTTTCCATTTAAACTTTGGGAGCCCATTTGACCCACTTAAGGGTTGATTTTACAAAAATGCTCAAAATTAGTTTTTTCAATTGTTATATTGAGTTTATTTACCGAGTTTCGTTACTCTAGCTGCATCATATGATGAAATGGAAATCCTTCTTTGTGCAAACTTTGAAACCCCATTAAATGACCTTAGGGGTAGTTTTTCGAAAAATGCAGGAAATAGGTTTCTTAGATTCTTGTGTACAATATATAAACAAGTCTTATGACTGTAGGTAGAGAAACATTTTTTGACCCCAATTGGACCCCTTTAGGAGTTGATTTTCAAAAAATGATTATTTGCACTTGGATTGCTATAATTTGATTAATGTATTCGCAAAGTTTCAGCAATGCAGTATGAAATTTTTTTTCCGCGTTGCTTACTCAAAAACGATGCTACAATCCCTATAAGGTTCGATTTTCCAAAAGTGTGATATACGTGTTTCTTTATATCTTTTGTTTAGTACACTGACAAAGTTTCATGTCCGTGTGACGAAAAAAATATTTTTTTCCATACAAACTTTGGGAGCCCATTTGACCCACTTAGGTATGGAATTTCCAAAAATCCGTTCTTATTGTTCACCTAGACTATTTGAATAATGTTGGTTCCAAATTTCAAGATTGTACGTTATATGGTTTTTGCTGTATCGTGATTCCTAGAAAACACCCTGCTCTTTTATTAATATAGATAGATGATTTCGCCTAATAACAATCACCTACATCGATGCAGATTTGATGCTCTGGACTTTCCCACCAAGTCCGAATATTTTAAAATTTTATTTTCATAAAGTTTAATTGATGGTTCCATTTAAATACAAAGTATGCTCTTAACATATTATAAAGTGCTTCTCTACTATTTAGATCCAGTTGGATGTCTATTTAATAAGTCAGTGTATGACTTATAGAACTGAAGAATTATATTGCCGGGAATATAAGCAAGGTTTTTTCGTTTTAATATTCCACAACGCTGTCTGGAAGCCTCTTCAAATTCGTGTTATTAAAGGTTCCAGGAAACCTTGCAATAAAGGACGATAGAAAATTTGATACCGTCGGAATGATCGTGTTATTTATATATTTATTTGTATTAAGTAAACAAAGAAATACGACTCTTTGGCTAAATTAAATTCATCGTAATCATTGCTATGGAGAAAGGTGAGCGGTATCACGTCCGTAGAGAAAATACCAATACTTTTTATGGAATTAAATAAAAATATAATTTCAAAAAAAAAATGGTATTTTCAATTAAACAATTGAAAATGAAAAGGTTTTTAATCCAGTTTTTCGATTGCATTTGTTTTTTAACCCCCGACCAAAAACGAGGGGAGTTATAACTTTGACGCCTATGTCCGGAAGTCTGTCTGTTTGTTTGAATTGAATAGCTAAGGTTCAAAATCAGTCCAGCTGTTTGAAGACCATCAGCTCTTTTCTGAGTGAGTCGAGGTAGGGATATTTCGTATTAAATAGACATTTTTCGTTACTTCTATTAGTCCGAAAGATCTGAAATTTAGAACATATGTAAATCCCATGATACCAAAAATGGTGATCAGGGTCTAATGATGGAGCAGGATTGTGGTCACGGGATCTCTGCACAAATAAACTTAGACACACCGAATTTGGACTCGTTGGATAGGTTCCTACGAGTAGTAGGTACAAAAATGATGATCAGTCTGGTGATAGTAATAGTGGAGCAAGCAGAAAGGTGGTAAGAGGAACTCAGCTCGATTAAATGTAGGCCCACCGAATTTTAAATCTATGGTTAAATCTTGACGAGCAGTTAGTAGACAGATACTGATCAGGGTCTGATAATGGCGTAGGAAAGTCGTTTTAAGAGTTCCTTCACCTATGTCGGGGGTTGTTTTAAATTTTTACATGTGTTTTATTTAATATACATATTATGTATACTTATATACAATGATGTTAAGTACCTACCCACTAACGTTTTTATTATGTGTAAAATTCGGTTTAATATATTAATTATTAGGTCGGATATTTGCAGAAACCAAAACACGAATATTGCAGAATATGCATTTTAAAATACGGCATTAATACCATGGATGATCTCTTTACCACAAGTGACCAACTAGTAGAGGTATCTAGCGAGGCGCTCGTAGTTAGGTCCAATCGCTGTTTAGTAAACGATCTGTTGGTTACGCTCTCAAGGGCCGGTGATTCCGATGTTTAACACGCGAACCGAATCCGTCGGAGGTCGACACGTGAGCGCGATCACTGACGGATTAAACAACGTCCATAGATTAGATGGGTGACGAAGGTGAAAACCATTTGAACTGAGACTCTTCGTGCTTCGTAGAACATGCAAAAAGACGTTCCCCGTTTTAGTAATTTAAATAACAGTCTTAATTAAAGTCAGAGGCCTAGGAGTAGAGGCCTAGGAGCAGAGGCGTAGCTTGCCTTACACGGGCCCTGTATCAAAATTTGTTGTGGGGCCCAAATGAAGTACGGACTTTGTGAATAAAATAAAAATAAATAAAAATCAATTTATTGCCACCTACAAACTAACTACTAAACATTTTTGTGCACGTATAAGAAACATGGGGCAACAGGGGTAGACTCAGCAGATGCTGCATGCACACTGTGACGTCTGCACACAGCGCTGTTTTTCAGTTTACCCCTTTTCTCGGACTAGTTCTTCGCCGAGAGAAAAAAAACTGTTTCAAGTGGGCCTAAAAACTATGTTATTACAATTCTCACTATGCTTAACAGAACAACATAAAACTATACAATGACAAAAGAGAGAAAAAAAAATACATGTTACTTACGAATTTTTGCTTACGCTTTCGGGGTCTCTGTAGCCCGGGGCCCCGTATCATTGATACGACTGATACGGCGGTAGCTACGCCCCTGCCTAGGAGCGACAACTCTGCAATAAGCAAAGGACGAACAAGCAAACTGAATAAAACCAGGGCTGTTTCAAAGAATATTTTTCTAAAGTTAACTACAATATTTTTTAATGAAAAAAAACAAAACATTACTGTCCTTATACCGTTGCAAAAGGGTTTAAAATTCTAAATTGCAGAATACCAGCACATCGAAGCCTCGTATAATCAACGTGGCTAGTCACTGCGGTCTGCACCCATTGCCTGGCTTTGCGGCGTACAGTGCCTGCAAAGCAGGGCTGTTAGCTTGGACGAGAGCTTTACGGCTCGAACACCGGGCCCATGGTTTGAGTGCCGTTGCCTTTATACCAGGTAAATTAGACTGACTACTAAAGTCACAGGTATATTAATTTTTGGTACCTGTTACTTTTACCTCACTGCTAAAAAAAGTTGGCTAGATTACAATACACGCTCGCTTTTCTGTTGAACTATACACTATAGTATGGGAACTCTAACCAAGGACATTTAAGAACTTAGATTCATTAGCAGCCGATAGACGTCCACTGCTGAACAAAGGCCTCCCCCTTATTAGGGAGGGGTTGCCATAATCCCCACGCTTGGCAGGCGGCTTGGGGATCGCAGTATAGGTGGAAGATACATCCAAATGCAAGACGCTGCTGCCCGTCTTCCTGTTCTCGCTTAGTCGCCTCTTACGACACCCAACGAGAGGAGATGGAGAAGCAATTCTAACCCGGCACGCCACGGATTTGAGTTACAGAATAACGTACAGAGTGACGTTATTCTGTAACTCAAATTCGTTGAACGAATTTGATATCTTACCGCGGATTCAGCTTTCGAGGTTAATCTTCTTACAGAATACCACTACTGTGCGTACATATTTGATCTACCTACTAAGGAGTAGGTCACCTAGTAAGGACTAGGTGACAGTTATAGATAATATAATAACTTTTCTATGAAAATGTTTCTTTAAGCCTTCCACTCTACAGCCTATCAGTCTATACTACTACAGTTACTCCACTCTACTCTACTATCTGTACTCTATTTTAATCTCTCGTAAATAAATGTTTTACCACCATTGCTCATTTTTAACCGACTTCAAAAAAGGAGGAGGTTCTCAATTCGTCTGTATATATATACATTTTTTTTTTTTTTATGTATGTTCGCGCATAACTCTGGCAATTATTAACCGATTTGAAAAAATCTTTCTTCCATCCATTCTTCAATCCATTGATTGGGTCCCATAAAAAAATTATTGCTTAGTAATAAGTAGTTCCTAAAAAAACAAGAATGGTGACTGCGCACTGAGAGTTTGCGCACTGAGAGTTGCAAGAAAGCCTATATAGATGACGTTTTAGTCGCTCGGACTCGCTCGGTCGGACAAAAATGGTCATAACTCTGGCAAATATTTACCAATTTCAATGATTCTTTTTTTATTCGAAAGAAGAAACCACTGTATTGAATCTGTATGAATTTTATTACAACCGGATAAGAACTTCCTGGAGGACCATGAACGATGTGGAGGAATTTATCTGGTAAAAACCATAAAACTGATGTTCTCCATTACATTGCTCTGACAATTATGAACCGATTTCGATGATTTTTTTTTTATTCGAGAGAGTAAACTACTATGATGTTTCCATGCAAATTTCATTACGACCGGATATTATTTTCTGAAGAAACATGAATTATGTAAAACTATGTAGACGATAATGTGATCATAACCTACCTAGATAATTTTATGGTTTTCGATGGTTCAATCTTTATATATGAAAATATCACTAAAAAGTTTAAAATATAATCTTTTTAAAAAAAAATTGAACCGACTTCAATATCACTGAAAAGTATAAAATAATTTAAATATTATTGAAGTTGGTGCCAAATATACACAGCAGGTACGCTAACACCAACTTCAATAATATTTAAATTATTTTATACTTTTCAGTGATATTGAAGTCGGTTCAATTTTTTTTTTAAAAGATTTTATTATAATAGCGATTTGCAAAATACGCAGAAAATTTAAAAAACACTAAATAGATCAGTTCTTTAATATCCTTAAAAAACTGGTAGGTATGCACTGTCTGCTACACTGTTTAAGTAAGAAAGCTTTTAGTTTCAGTATACGAAAACTCGTCAATGGTTCATTTGTCATTTAAATCGTTGTATTCTAGATTTAGGATACGTTTGTTTTCCGAATAAATTAAAAAAATACTTATTTACTTAGTTTATTATTATATTATTATACCTACATGTTTTTCATATCTGACGCATATACTCACCTTTTCCTCTACCACTCTAAACTTTGCTATTAGGCCTATTAGAGAACTCAATTATGGGTTAAGCTCGCCTTTGTACTTACTTCTTTTGTATTTTGTCGTACTTCGGGTAGACTAAGTACTAGGCTTTTTTAAAATTTTCACATTTCAGGTGGTTTCGTCGGCTCTAGCAAAATAATCTCGAAGCAAACGGCACAAGGTAACGCCATGCTAGAACATTTAAATGAAGAACAGAAAACTTTCTACGAAAAGAAAATAACGACCCTCAGTAATTACCTCCAGGCGGCAATAGCACACGAATCTAGGTACGATTCTTTGAAAGATGAAAATATAATTGAGACGTTCGTCAAAGCTTTGACTGACGATAATCCGAGAGAATTGTACAAAGTGGAATCATGGAGATACATGTTTTACTACAAACTATTTAATCTGCCGCTTCCAGAGGCCGTTCACAGCTGGCTGATAAAAAAGTTTCTTAATTTTCCAAACCCTCAATAAATAAGAACAAACAAACAAAAACTCAACAATTATATTTTTACAAAAAGTACTTAATACTAAAGTACAATAGCAGGAAATAAAATACTGTAACATTAAATTTATTTTTATTCATACACGATGTTTGTTCTAATTACCTAGTTTTGACAAATTTTCCGTGGTTATTGGCTACTTTCTGTTTCTAAATGCTCCAAAAAACCTTTGGCACACCGTAAAGATTGCTGATAACACTTCTTGTATCCTTTTGCATGACTATCCTGAAAATAGATGTTTAATTCAAACTACTTCTCAAAACTACTCCTAAGGCCACGTACCGACTATGTCGTAACGGCTTATTTATCGTTGGACGAGTATCATCTCTAGTTGTATTGACTGTTTGACGTCATTGTGTCTTCGAATTTTTTTAATGTCTGTCGTAGTTTAGCTGTTCCCATTGGATCGTGACGATATTTTATCGAATTGCGGTAGACACCATGTCATTTGCATATCAGTCGCGAGAGAGATAGAGCCAGAGACAATATTTTTATTGTGTCTACGATACACAAAAGACAACACAGGATTTCTCGCGAAGTTTCTTTGTCGTATTACGACTGTCGTACTAACCGTTCACATTGTTTTGACAATCTATCATCATAGCAAAAAAAAAAGTCGTGGATAACAGTTAACCGTGCCGTCCTATAATGTGAACACCTCCATTTAAATATACAAGCCACGACGCTTTAAACTGCACAACTGTCTGACGTCACGGCAAAGTGGGACCGCGGCTTTGGCCTCTCTTGAAATCATTTTCATTATTAATAAACGTGAAAAACATACAAAGTGAGGGTCCCTGATGATTCTGTCTCCTTGTGGGTCAAAGTCACCAAATAGAAATAGTTTCGCCTTGCTGTCAACCGGTGCCAATTCCTTAAGGTCGCTCATGTTTCCTTCGTCCATGCCCAATATATAGTCAAAGTGATAAAAGTCTTCCACTTGTATCTGAAAAAATGTTTTTGCCCTTGAGATTGTTATTTAAACTGACTACCCATATTCTTTACCTATATGATCTAACATGCGCAATATATATATATTGTTTATTTAAATTAGTAATTTATTATCTTTCTTTCTATAATACATATATAATATGATCCGATAGGTATGGGGTCGATCCACTGGTTAGACTGTATGTATGAAATCGATTTGATCGATATTAGTACGACACAAACCATTGCGATCCAAAATATCAATACCAAGCGACTTGATCAAACTCGATGATTGATGTTTGAGATTTTTCAATACGACATTAACTCCATGTTGATAGAAAGGAAAAATACGTTGGAAATATAATTTTTACTAGAAAAAAAACTATGTTTATTATGGATTTATTTATGGACATGATTACATGCTCATTTTTTTTTTATTTTATGTCTCAAGTGAGGAAACCAATTGGGTTTTTCCATAGCGCAAACTATGAATCAATAGTTTCGCTATGGAAAAACCTAATTGGATAACACTTGCACATTTTGTTTTGACTTAAATATTTAAATAGAATAATAAGTAAGTATATACCTATACTATAGCCTGTAACTAATAAAGGGTTAGTCTATGCACCAATTTTTTTTATTATAAGTAGTGATTCAGATTAGTGGACGCTAGCAACAATAGAAGATTCACTAGCGCGTTGCCGGCTCTCAAGACATTAGAACTAAGTCTTTGTGTCAGGAAATTTTACCAGCTACAGTGCCCTTCACACCGGAACACAGCAATGTTTACACACTGCTACTTGGCGGCATAATATCTGACACTGCGGTGGTACCTGCGATGGCAGGTCTTCGTTAATGTGGTGGTGGTGTTTTACTAGATGTAGTAAAACACCACCACCACATTAACGAAGACTTGGTAAGAAAGTATATTAATAGTAAGTATACCTGACGTGCATGATTCCTATAAGGGACATTGTGCTTTTTCATTGTGTCCAAAGCTCTCGAATTAGGACGATTGCCGACATACCAATCTGTGATGGCAGCACTGTCGATCTCCCATTGAACTCTTAAGTTCATCTCCTTCACGGTTTTGTTAAATACTCCTTCAGCGATCGGGGATCGGCAAATATTACCTGAAAGAAGAAGAAAATTATTACAACTTATAAATAAAATAGCCCAAAGGAGAGTTTAACTAAAGCAGATAAGAATATTATGTAGTTACAAGCAAGTCTTCAAACTTATAAACGGTTTTAGCGATTTGATCGACCTTCATGCTGACTCACTGGGTGGTTTCCATAATTATTTACTAAAAAAAATAACTAAACAAACTCAGTAATTATTGTTATTCAGTCATAGTTTTTGGTCAGTAGGTACAGTTATTCTTAAGGATTTTGTTGTTTTGTTTAATTATAATTTTCTCTATATTATCCTAGCATTTGTTAGTCGTTCCGTGAGTGTTTACTGTATAATTATACTTTATCTAAATACTTAGTTTTAAATAACAAATATAAGTGCAAGCGGTGCATACCTTTAAGTGATTGTTACACTAGTTCTAAATACTTTAATTAAGAAGTTTGTAAGTGCTTGAGTGTAAACTATCGTTGGTAAGCCAATAAAATAAAGTAAAATAAAATAAAAGTCAAAACCCAATGTTTCATTTAACAATTTCACAATAATTATATCACAACATGAGCAAATTGTTTACAAATAAATAGGGGCCGGATTTATATATGTATTTAAAATTCCAAAATATGTACATATAATATGGACTAAAAAAATGAAAATATGGACTAAAAAGCGAAAATATGGTAAAATATGGAGTTAAAAATAACCATAAGTTTCAGGTATATGGCAGTTCTTTTCAGTATTTGTGTTGTTGCAGTACACGGATCTCATGTTTTGGAACCCCCAATGCAAAAAAGGCATGTTTAAGTTTGTACGTTTATGTCTCTGTCTGTCTGTGGCATCGTAGCTTCCTAACGAATGGATGGATGAAAATTCAAGGTCGTTCTGTTTGGTCAAAATAAGGCTTGGTACTAGCTGAATAATCTTTCAACATCGCAGTATGTGACTGGCCTCCTGTTGTAGCCTCAGTGGCGCAGTGGGAAACCGCTTGCTGTGCAAACCAGAAGTCGTGGGTTCTAATCTGACGTACCGCTATTCGCGACAGTGATTTTTTAAAGTTGTATTTATAAGGTGAATACGGGGAAAGTAGTAGGTGAATAGGTGCTGAATTAAGCGCCGATAGCTTACTGTAACGACCCATGACTACGATGTGGCACGTTTACAGAAAAATAAATATTTTCTCATTTGGAAATTGTTCCTACCCCGTATGAACATTTTTTTTGTGAATTACCTACGCTTATCGTAAGTACTTTGCTGCGTATTTTCTACCCCTTTCACAGAAATTTATTAATTTTTGTAAAAATATGGACTTATCTTTAAAATATGCCAAAATATGGAAAAATATGGTAAATAAAAATTGCATTTTCTCATTCCAAATGTCATGATTCGTGAAGAAAACAACATACTGATCAAAAACTATTGAAATTAAAAATATGTATTTACATATAAATCCGGTCCCTACAAATAAATATGCTACCTTTATTATTGACAAATTTAATAAGATAAGTAAACTAATCTATTCAGTATTTATTGAAACTAAATATTTACAGTTTATTGTACACTTAAACTAGGTAAAAAACTTCCTCGAAGTTGTCGCCGCACTGGGAGGGAAGGGTACCTAAAAGACTGGCGGCATTACCCCTTTGTATGGCCAAGCTTATACGTTGGCAGAAAAAGCTACCAGCCCGGCGGTCTCCTGAGACTTCAATAAGTTTGGATGAAATTTCTTTCACCAAACCGTGCGTCTCATGAGGCCAAGGCCCCATGGTATCCACCGCAAAGGGCGCAAATATATAGCTCGAACCTAGAGCTGCATACTTGCGTCGCTTTGCATCACTAGCGGTCGCCGTAGCCCCTCCAGCCGCCCTGCAAGTTGCCGGGGTGTGGGACGCAGTAAGTGTGTCGACAGATGTCGCATCCCACACCAACGGCTTTCCATGTTGCCATGGTATTAAAGTGACACCATCAGGCCTCTTGCCGTCTTCTCGTGTAATGCTGACTGGTTCCAGTACGGCAGGGACACCGGCAGTGACAAGCCCCCTGCGAATAATATCATTAAGGGTGGCATGGCGTGACATACGGCCAGTGCTACGCGAGCATGACCATATTTATCTACGTACTCCCCACAGCGACAACAATGAGTAAACTTATATAGATATTTCAGAAAACATACCAAGACATATGAAAAGTGCTTTCTTCTTTTCGTCACTCATATTTTCAAAAAGACTCACAGATAGATATGAATATAAAAATAAACACGACTTAACAGTGGAACTACAAGGAAAATACTGCAGATATTAGACACTACCACTTCGCTATACACATACCTACTATATAGTTTCACACAATTTTGAGACTGGTATAAATCCGGTTTTAAAATCAAGAGCTGTTGTCAATGACGTCATATGAACGAGGTAAGCTCGCCAATGAAGACCTAGATCTGCTACAGCATAGCGACGCCTAGGTACGCATAGGTACTCAAAGGTCGGTAAGTGACAATCACTGCATTAACACACTATACTTTATTTTTATCTTTTACTCAATATGAGGCAATGATAAAAAGCGGCGATGCAATCGGGGATGGTAAAGAAAATGCTAATAAGCCTATTCACTTTAGCCCCCAACATCCACATTGGAAAAGTTGGCGGAAAATCGACGCAGGGAAATCCTAATCAGACTTCAGCTGTAGGTAAATAATATCAATGAAAAAACAAATCGTCTAGCCCCACATAAATCTAAATAACAATAAAATTAGTTTTCTGTGTTAAGTCCAGACTAAAAATACATTAAGGGTGTTTACTTGCCGTGCGTCATCATTAGTTATTAAGGTTCTTGAGACCGGAATATCCCAACTTAGTACAGTACATTTACACTGAAACACAATAAAGTTTGTATGCTGCGTTAATATCCGATACTCTGGTAGTAGATATTTGGTACTTAGATAGTCGATTGCACAATGTACCTACTCTCGCGGTCACAAACGGTGTACTTTTAGGACAATAATCGCTGTCACGAACTGGCCCAAAATACGTGCGGGCCATGAAGCTATATTATTGACCCTATAGCTTCATGGTGCGGACGGAGTAATAACGTCATTCAAACGATTTGGATTGAAAACCGAACATCATGTCCGAAAATCAATCAATCAATCAATAGCCTTTATTTAACAATTATTTGAATACATTAATCATTTAAATTCATGCCCTAATTCCATAATTCAATACAATACATTCATTGTTTATAATTAAATCATAACATAATTAAAACCCTTGTTACAATACATTAAATAATTTAAATTCATGCCACAAGGGCTCCCACACAAAACTGCGATGCGATGCGATGCGACGCAGCATCACAGGAAACTGCGATGCGAATTGCTGCGATGCGATTTCAGGTGAGCATACCTTAAAGATCTTGTTTAATAAATGTATTTTTATAATGTTCATCACTTGTGTCCCGGACGGGGCGCTCCTCAATTAAAGATATGGAAAAATCCACGTCATATTCCGCCATTCTCAACACAACGACGGCGGCACCGCGCCGGCCGCGACTTTCCCCATTTTTGAAGTATGTGGGATTCTTACCCACGAAAATCCCCGCGCCTGTCGCATCGGCACACGGGACGGTGGGACCTGCACCAGGGGCCCCTCAGTGCCTTGCCTTTGAGCCCACCACCGGGGGGCGCTTTGTAGCCCCCGGGAACCTGACACGGTGCTCATGGGGACGAGGGTCACAACCCCACCGCCGTCCTCCTCGGAGTCACTGTCGTACGGAATGGACGGTAGGGCTCACACCCGAGTCCAGCGATTCCGAAGGGTGTTTCCCCTACGCTGTCTCAGAGCGTAATACAATGTAGTCACCAAGTGTGACGTAATATCGCAGGAATGCACGATGCGAATCAGATCGGAAGTTCTTACGGTGCATTCGTGCGAGCTCGCAGATATTTGCGATGCAATGCGAATTCGCAGTTATGTGTGGGAGCCCTAATTCAATGTAATAAATTAACTTCTTCTAAAATTAAATCTTGATTAAATATTAATAATTAAAAACCTTTTTAAAAAAAAATTGAACCGACTTCAATATCACTGAAAAGTATAAAATAATTTAAATATAGAAGTTGGTGTTAGCGTACTGCTGTGTATATTCTGCACCAACTTCAATAATATTTAAATTACTTTATACTTTTCAGTGATACTCGTATTGAAGTCGGTTCAATATTTTTTAAAAGATTTTATTTTATACTTTTTAGTGATATTTTCATACTTAAAGATTGAACCATGGAAGACGGTAAAATGATCTAGGTAGGTTATAATCACATTATTGTCTACATATTAGTTTTACATAATTCATGTTTCTCCAGAAAAAAATATCCAGTCGTAATTAAATTTGCATGGAATCATCATAGTAGTTTACTCTCTCAAATAAAAAAATAATCATCGAAATCAATTCATATTTGTCAGAGTAATGTAATGGAGAACATCAGTTTTATGGTTTTTACCAGATAAATTCCTCCACATCGTTCTGATCCTCCGGGAAGTTCTTATCCGGTTGTGATTTCAAATTCATACAGATTCATCACAGTGGTTTCTTCTTTCGAATAAAAAAATAATCATTGAAATTGGTAAATATTTGCCAGAGTTATGACCATTTTTGTCCTTAAAAAGGGACAAAGTCATCTTATAAGCATTCCTGCAGCTTTCCTGCGCAGTCACCATTCTTGTTTTTTCAGGAACTACTTATTCGTAAGCAAAAATTTTATTATGGGACCCAATTATTGGATTAAAGAACGGATGAAAGAAAGATTTTTCAAATCAAACGAGTGGACAGATTTGTATGCGTTTTTTATTAACCGGCTTCAAAAAGAAGGTTCTCTATTCGACGCGTATGTATGTAATATTGATAAAAATGCGTAATATTAATATATGTTAGTCTATGTGGGCTTCTAAACAAATTTACCAAATTTTATGAGTGTATGTATGTATGTATGTATGTATGTATGTATGTAAGTATGTATGTAGGTTTGTCCGCGGATTTCTCAGAAACTACAAGTCCGATTTCAAAAATTCTTTTTGCAATAGTTAGAGTATTTTTCAACTTAGGGTAGAGTACAAGTTTTATCAAAATCGGTCCAGTAGTTTAAGAGATATAAACTTTTTAGTTTTTCAGTAAGTTACTGTAACGTAGACGTTCGAGTTGCGCGATAGTGCTGATACCTATTTTGGTAAAATAAGTCACTAAAAAGTGTTAAATAAACTATTTAAAAAAAAAAAATAACCGACTTCAAAGTAAATTATCTAAAAAGCATAAAATAACGAAAATATATTGAAGTCGGTGTCAGCTGGTGCTAGTGGTAGTTAACATGAAGTGCTAGCACCGACTTCAATATATTTTCGTTATTTTATGCTTTTTAGATAATTTACTTTGAAGTCGGTTATTATTTTTTTTTAAATAGTTTTTTTATTTCAAAGCTGGTCTAATCGAGATAGCGAGATATTAGCGTTATTTGATGAAAATCGGTTTCGGTGTTTGAAGACCATCAGCTCTTTTCCAAGTCGAGGTAGGGATATTTCGTATACAATAGACATTTTTCATTACTTCTAAGGGTCTGATGATGGAACATGAAAGGTGGTCACAGGATTTCTGCACCAATAAACGTATACCCACCGAATTTGGTCTCGATGCGTAGATCTCGACGAGTAGCTGCTAGAAAAATGATGTACAGAGCCTGGTGATAGGAGCAAGCAGGAAGGTCGTAACAGGAACTCTGCTCCATTAAATGTAGGACCCACCGAATTTTAGATCTATTTTTGGGGGATTTTACCAAAAATTGAAGTTATAGCTGTTAGTGATAAAACTTTATAGTATCCAAATCAGTATAGTTGAATAAAGACTAATCAAGAGAATATGACTAAAAAGAATAAAATATTTTTTTTATAAAAAAAACCGACTTCGACAGACACCACACTAAAAAGTGAAAAATAACTTAATATTCTTGAAGTCGGTGCGCAAATAAACACGGTACGTACGCTACCACCCGAATCGACTGACGAGCACCAAGTTATTTTTCCATTTTAGTGTGGTGTCTGTTGATGTCGGTTTCTTTTTATAAAAAAAATTAATCTCTCGCAAATTGATGTTTTACCAGCATTCCTCATTTTTATCATAGCGATTTGCAAAATATGCAGACAAATTAGAAAACACTAAATAGATTCATATCACTACTATGTCACGTCAAAGCCTGGACCCCCAAAACGGCTGGTGTAGTATAACATCTCTAAACAATCGAACACAATGTACCTAATTCTACTGCTCGCAATGAGTTACTATATTTTATTATCTACACTAATATTATAAAGAGGAAAGATTTGTTTGTTTGTAATGAATAGGCTCCAAAACTACTAAACTAATTTCCAAAATTCTTTCACCATTAGAAAGCTACATCTTCACTGCGTAACATAGGCTATTTCATATTTTTAAAAAAATAGGGATCCCTACTAAAATTAAAATAATGTAACCCAAGGTGTGAAAAACTCAGTCATAAAATGTCTGTCATTGCATGCGCTGCGGAAACTATTGATGATACAACAAAAAAATGTTCTACAATATTATAGAACGTATCAATATCTACAAAAAAGTCCGCGATACCATATGTCTAACTATTAGAGTTATGTCACTACAAGTACTTTTTTATATTTTTAAATGTTGATAAAAGTTCCGTCTTCATTCAGATGATGTTATTGATACCTTTATAACAATCCTTATCCAATTAAATCATGTTGTATTCAAGTCTGCTTCAATATCTATACATTACTATTTATATTATTGATATCGGACATTCCGTTCAAAAGATACTTCGAATTTAAAATTGTCAATCCGTTCTTTCTTCGCGTGCGCTGCATAAATTGTTAAAGCTAAGACGAAATGATCTACTAAAACATGACTAAAACAGTAAAGGTTGAAAATTATAATTTGAGTCTGTAAATTATAATTTTAGAAATAAATAAGCAAGAAAGAACACAATATTGGCTACTTTTAACATTTCTGTCTGTCTGATCACGGAAAAACGGCCCGGCTGTATGCAAATCAATGCAATTTATAATAGTGAAGGAGGTACTTTTTTGTTCTCGCGGAAACAACCTTCAACAAGTTTTTGGGACCCGTGTCCCCACCGATTTCAACCGGGAAATGTGGAATTCTTACTCACTAAAACAACCGCGGCTGGCGCAGCAGTACATGAGAGAGGGGACTGGGCCCTCCGGTGGGATCTGCACCAGGAATCCCTAAGTGCCTTGCCTGTGAGCCCGCCGCCGGGGGACTCAATATAGCCCCCCGAGAACCAGACACGGTGCTCACGGGGACATGGGTCGCAACCCCGCCGCCGTACTCCTGTGAGTCGCCGCCGTACCTACTCGATCGACGTCTAGGGCTCATACCCCAAAACGTCCAATGACTCCAAACAGTGAAGTAGGTATATTTTTGACGCGGGGGAAATCTTCAAAAGATTCCTAGGAGCTGTGGGGCTCGACCGGGGTATGTGGGATTCTTACCCACTAAAACCCCCGCGACTGTCGCATCGGCACATGAGAGGGGACCCAGGTCTCTCCGGTGGGATCTGCACCAGTGAGTTGCCTTTGAGCCCGCCGCTGGGGTGCGCATTATAGCCCCCCGGCGGCCCCAGTCACGGTGATCGAGGGGACGGGGGTCGAAACCCCGCCTCCGTCCTCCTCGGAGTCGCCGCCGTACTCAATGGACGTTCTAAGGTCCCACACCCCGAACGTCCAGCGACTCCGAAGGGTAAAGTAGGTACTATCCCAACTTAGAAGATACACATGGTACATGTTTTATAAAAATCAGTGAAATACATCATCCAGATTGAGCCATTGCAGCTGCATACAAACAAGGTGTCTGAGGTTAGTTGGACATACAGTTTACGAATAATTCAACTAGAAGGTATTACAGATATAAATGAATACTACAAAACTAATTAGGTATACGTGCATGTAATGACCCGTTTTATTTTTTTTATCTTTTGGTTAGTGGCCAAGCTGGTGTCAGTAGAGTTATTCAAGCTGCCCTTAGGCCCTCTGACTGCATAACGACAACTGTCTTTTTTTTTTCGCGGAATCTTCTATAGGTCCCCGGGAGCTGTGGGGCTCGACCGGGATATGAGGGAATCTTACCCACTAAAACACCCGCAGCTGTCGCATCGGCACATG
Source organism: Furcula furcula (assembly GCA_911728495.1). Taxonomy (NCBI): domain Eukaryota; kingdom Metazoa; phylum Arthropoda; class Insecta; order Lepidoptera; family Notodontidae; genus Furcula; species Furcula furcula. Next base: position 12,116,332 of record OU452250.1, read on the forward strand.
AGAGGGGACCCCCGGGCTCTCCGGTGTGAACTGCGCCAGGAGCCCCTCAGTGCCTTGCCTTTGAGCCCGCCGCCGGGGGACACATTATAGCCTCCCGGGAACCAGACACGGTGCTCACGGGAACGGGGGTCGCAATCCCGCCGCCGTCCTACTCGGAGTCACCGCCGTACTCAATGGACGTCCTAGGGCGACTCCGAAGGTAACGACTACTGTCTACAACATACGGAACCGTCTTTTTTCGCGCGCTCCGAAGCGCAGGGAAGCTTAGTTCAAACGTACAAAGAAATCCGGACGTCGACGGCTATCCATGGATTGACCTTGCTTGACATTGCATAACTAACGCTAGCTTATGCCATATACAAAATATTTAGCAAACTGTTCTTCTGGAACTCTTTTTGGCCGTTAAAATTTTAGGCCAGAGGGTTTAAAATATAAATATCGGGAAAATCCATGAAAACAGTTAAGAAAAATAATATTAAGCGCTGGCGGAGCTGCGCGGGTCAGCTAGTTTAAAATAAAACCATTTCTTAATTTATAAGACTGGTATACCTGACGCGTATACTCACCTTTTCGAACTTTGCTATTAGGCCTATTAGAGAACTCAATTTTGAGTTAAGCTCGCCTTTGTACTGCTTTTGTACTTTGTTTGTACTTCGTGTATGACTAGACTTAAAATTTTCACAATCAAGGTGGTTTCGTCGGCTCTAGCAAAATAATCTCTAAGCAAACGTCGCAGGGCAACGCCATGCTAGAGCATTTACATGGAGAACAGAAATCTTTTTACGAGAAGAAAATCACGACTCTCACTAATTACCTCCAGGCGGCATTAGCACAAGACTCTAGGTACGATTCGTTGAAAGACGAAAATATAATTGAGACGTTCGTCAAAGCTTTGGCTGACGATAATCTGAGAGAATTGTACAAAGTGGAATCATGGAAATACATGTGTTACTACAAACTATTTAATTTGCCGCTTCCTGAGGCCGTTCACAGCTGGCTGATAAAAAAGTTTCTTAATTTTCCAAACCCTCAATAAATAAAAACAAACAATCAATTTTATATTTTCAAAAATTAATACTAACAATAGCAGGAAATTAAATACTGTACTTAACATTAAATTTATTTTCATTAAAAGCGATGTTTTTTCTAATTACCTAGTTTTGATAAATTTTCTGTGGTTATTGGCTACTTTCTGTTTCTAAATGGTCCAAAAATCCTTTGGCACATCGTAAAGATTGCTGATAACACTTCTCGTAGCCTTTTGCGTCGCTATCCTGAAAATAAAAGTTTAATTCACACTAGTCTCTAAATACTCTAAGACCGCGTACCCACTATGTCGTATCGGTAATTTATCGTTGGACGACTATCGTCTCTAGTTGTATTGACTGTTTCACGTCATTGTTTTGTCGATATTTATTTAATGTTGAATGACTGTCGTCCTATTGGATCGTAACGATATTTTATTGATGTCGACCATGTCGTTTAGATTATCAGTCGCGAGAGAGAGAGACGTGACGATATTTTTATTGTGGCTACGATAGATAGTCGACACATGATTTATTGTCGTCACGTTTTTTTACCGTTTTATGACTGTCGTGCTAGCCTTTCACATTGTCTTGACAATCTGTCAACATGGCAAAAAAGTCGTGGACGACAGTTATCATGCCGTCCTATAATGTGAACACCTCCATTTAAATATACAAGCCTACGCTTTAAACTGCCTGACGTCACGACAAAGTGGGAACGCGAACTTAGGCCTTCGTCTGTCTTGAAATCATTTTCATTACGGGCGAGCACTTGCCTTGGAAACAAGGTGCGCAGGTTCGAATCCCAGCTTGCACCTCTGATTTCTGTAATTAATCATGTGCGAATCGTCTTTGTGCGATTGTTACTAGCTTTCGGTGAAGGAAAACATCGTGAGGAAACCTGCATGTCTCAGAAAGCTTAACTAGCTTTCGAATGACGTGTGAAGTCCGCCAACCCGCACTTGGCCAGCGTGGTGGACTATGGCCTAAGCCCCCTCATCATGAGGAGAGGCCCGTGCTCAACAATGGGACATAAACAAGGGCTAGTATTATTTATTGATAAACGTGAAAACATACAAAGTAAGGATCCCTGATGATTCTGTCTCCTTGTGGGTCAAAGTCACCAAATAGAAATAGTTTCGCCTTGCTGTCAACCGGTGCCAATTCCTTAAGGTCGTTCATGTTCCATTCATCCATGCCCAATATATAGTCGAAGTGGTAAAAATCTTCCGCTTGTATCTGAAAAATGTTTTTGCCCTTGAGATTGTTATATAATCCGAGTGCCCATATTCTGTACCTATGAACTAAGTTAGATCACTTAACGTAATAGATATCTTGTGCGTGTTAGATCATCTAACATACACAAAATATCTATTTAGTAGGTATTGTTACTTAAATTAGTAATTTGTTATCTCTTCTGTAATATATGATACGATACGGACGATCCACTGGCTGGACTGTAATGTATGAAATTGATTGGATCGATACAGTACGACACGAACCATTGCGATCCAAAATATCAATACAAAGCGACTGGATTGAACTCCCTATAAAATAGATTGATGTTTGAGATTTTCAATACGACATTAACTCCATGTTGATAGAAAGGAAAAATACGTTGGAAATATAAATTTTACTAGAAATAAAACTGTTTAATATGGATTTATTTATGGACATGATTAGGTACATGGTCATTTTGTTATATTTTATATATATCTATAAATCAATTGTTGCGCTATGGAAATACCTAATTGGATAACACATGAACATTTTTTTATTACTTAAGTATTTAAATAGAATAATAAGTAAGTATATACCCTAATAAAGGGTTAGTCTATGCACCATTTGTTTTTATTTTAAGTGGTGATTCAATAGTGGACGCTAGCAACAATAGAAGAACACTAGCGCGTTGCCGACTCTCAAGACATTAGAACTAAGTCTTTGTGTCCGGAAATTTTACCAGCTACAGTGCCCTTCACACCGGAACACAGCAATGTTTACACACTGCTGCTTGGCGGCAGAATATCTGACACTGCGGTGGTACCTGCCATCTAGTAAAACACCACCACCACATTAACGAAGACTTGGTAAGTAAGTATATTAATAGTAAGTATACCTGACGTGCATGATTCCTATAAGGGACATTGTGCTTTTTCATTGTGTCCAAAGCTCTCGAATTAGGACGATTGCCGACATACCAATCTGTGATGGCAGCACTGTCGATCTCCCATTGATCTCTTAAGTTCATCTCCTTAACGGTTTTGTTAAATACTCCTTCAGCGATCGGGGATCGGCAAATATTACCTGAAAGAAGAAGAAAATTAATACAACTTATAAATAAAATGGCTCAAACGAGAGTTTAACTTAAGTAGATAAAAGTATGTAGTGACAAGCAAGTCAAAACCGAATGTTTCATTTGACAATTTCACAATAATTATTTCACAACATGAGCAAATTGTTTACAAATAAATAAGCTTCCTTTATTATTGACAAATTTAATAAGACACGTAAACATAAATATAGATGCTCCAGAAAACATACCAAGACATATGAAAAGTGCTCTCTTCTTTTCATCACTCATATTTTCACACGTAACAGTCGCGGATAGTTAATATCATAAAAATAAACACGACTTAACAGTGGAACTACAAGGAAAACACTGCAGATATTAGTCACTACCACGTCGCTACAGTTACCTATACACACAATATTGAGACTGGTATAAATCCGGTTTTAAAATCAAGAGTTTACCACACGCATTGTCAATGACGTCATATGGACGAGATAAGCTCGCCAATGAAGACCTAGATCTGCTACAGCATATGCACGACACCTGATTTAAATTTATAGGTACTCAAAGGTCGGTAAGCGACAATCACTGCACTAACACCCTATACTTTATTTTTATATTTTACTCAATTTGAGGCAATGCTTGACTGATAGAAAGCGGCGATTCAATCGGGGATGGTAAAGAACATGCTCATTAAAAGGCACTTTAGCCCCCAACATCCACATTGGAAAAGTCGGGCGGGAAAATCGACGCAGGGAAATCGTTTCAGACCAGACCTCAGCTGTATGTAAAATATCAATGAAAAAACAAATGGTTTAGCCCCACAGAAATCTAAATAACAATAAAACTATATTTCTGTGTTTAGTCCAGACTGAAGATACGTTAAGGGTGTTTACTGGCCGTGCGTCATCGTTAGTTATTATGTCCCTTGAGACCGGAATATTCCCAACTAAGTACAGTACATTTTACACTGGAACACAATAATGTTTATATGCTGCATTAATATCCGATACTGTGGTACTTAGATAGCATCGATATAATAATTAGATAGTCTATTGCACAATGTAGATACCCTCGCGGTCACAAGGGTTGATCGCTTTCACGAACCGGCCCAAAATACGTGCGGACAGTGCGCACGTAACGTCATTCAATCGATTTTGATTGAAAACTGGTACACCGTTCGTGTCCGCGATAGTAATCTATCTGCTAAAAATAATTGCAGACGATTTCATACAGCTTGCACAACATGACTTCATCATCATCAGCAGCCGAACACGCTGAACAAAGGCCTCCCCCTTAGAAGGAAGGGGATGCCATAATCCTCACGCTTGGCAGACGTCTTAGGATCGCAGACAGGTGGTAATCCAATAAATAGACGCTGCAGCCTGTTTTCTTGTTTTCCCTTAGTCGTCTCTTACGGATACCCAGGAACGAGATGGGGGAGTGCTATTCTACGGAGGGACAACCCACGGGACTACATGACTTCATTTATACCTACCCAAAGAGACTAAACGGAGGCCATGAACGGCCTTTAGGATTTACATTTATAAAACCTTTGATTGCTTTGCAAACCGGAGGTCGCGGGTTCGAATCCCGCGGGGAGCAACCACTTTCGGTAGTTGTTATAGGCTAGAACAATGCAGGCCGATCACCTGATTGTCTGTTCAAGTAAGTTGATCTATGCGTCAGATGGGCATGTAAAAAGTCGGTCCTGCCCTGCGCCTGACCTCTCCCCTGTCGTGTCGGTTTTCTTGGGTTTTCCGTTCCATCTGATTGTGAGTGGTAAAAGGAAGAGAGAGTGCACTTGTGTCTGCACAAGCACTTGTGTACATATATCGCCCGCGTAGATGGCTAATCTTGCGAAAAATGGGCCGCTGTGGTCGTATTGGCTAGGAGGACATTATTATTTTACTTGCGTGGGGACGAATCCAACACGTAGAGGCCTGTTGGGAGAAATTAATGCTATGGAACACAACTGTCAGGATCAAATGCTGGAAATAAGATATAAACAGCAGCTGACTCTGGCAGGTGTAGGGACTATTGTAAGTATGTGGAAAGATTTGTAGATTTTTTTGAGTAAGCATTTGGTGGACTGAACACTTGACTATTGCAAAAGGCTGGGGTCACTTGCCTTACTTAGTATACTTATTATATTCAGACAACCGGTGACTTGCCACCCAATAGGTGGGCTCTCCATATAGTCGCCAGAAGACGACGGAGTACAACACCGGTGTGAATGTCTCAGGGGTGTCGAGAGGTGTGCACTCGTGGCGTTATGCCCTTTAACACTTCCACCCCTGGAGCATAATAGCTCTAGCAACTCCCGTCTGGACGGCCAATTAAGGCAAGCCAGAGCTGAGAGTCCTGCGGGTATATAAGTATACTTGTTTTTTTTTATACTAAGAAGCGCAGCCTATTAGACATTAGCAACACCAGAAGAATCACCACTAGCGCGTTGCCGACCCGACATTAATAATACCAGCCCTTGTTAATGTCCCACTGCTGGGCACGGGCCTCCCTTCCACCACGCTGGCCAAGTGCGGGTTGGCGGACTTCACACGTCATTCGAAAGCTAGTTAGGCTTTCTCAGACATGCAGGTTTCCTCACGATGTTTTCCTTCACCGAAAGCTAGTAACAATCGCACAAAGACGGTTCGCACATGATTAATTAAAGAAATCAGAGGTGCGAGCCGGGGTTCGAACCTGCGCATCTTGTTTCCAAGGCAAGCGCTGGCCCACTGAGCTGTTACAGCTTCGACCCGACATTAGATACCTAATAAGTCTTTGCGTCCGATAATACACTATATATGGCGGGCAGCTTGATTGATTCGCATTTCTTAATTTGGACTGATGTCACAGCCACGGATTTATATTTACTTCGTAAAAACTGGATAGATCACTTAAATGTTATAATACTGGTTCGTGGTCACAGCCAATTTAGCACGTTTTTGTTTTTAAATTCCGTGTGTTAAAAAATCAACTTTGGTATAGGCTGCCTGTTCAAATGTTGCAAAAAACATTCACCCCGAACTCCAACAAAAATGTTCTAGGGCTCCCGCACATAACTGCGAATTCGCATCGCATCGCAAATATCTGCGAGAAACAAATGTATTTTCAATACAAAAATTCATTTGTTTCTCGCAGATATTTGCGATGCGATGCGAATTCGCAGTTATGTGTGGAAGCCCTTAAGGGTTTGCTTGTAGCCTATGGGCAGGGTTGCCAGATATCTGTTAACTCAATTCGCCTAATTTTGCCTACCGAGTAGCCTAAATCGCCTAATATATTTTTTCTTGACAAATAGCCTAATTCGCCTAACATTTTGAGCTAAGTATATTAAGTCGAAAAAGAGAACACGCTAAAAAAAACACGTAACCGTCTTTTTCATACAGAGAGTTTGAATGAGTAACTTAAATTGACACAAACTCGCTATTTCGAGTTTTTCGGGAACTTTGCACCTCGCTAGTTTTGAACGTGTTGGCCGCAAGGTGCAAGTTCACTCACTTGGTAGTAGATATTTTTGGGATCGAAACGTTTCCGAGGTTTTTGAATGCAGGCCCGACTCGTGACGTCTCATTGCGGCAGTTCTAGGCAGGGATAGGTTTTGTTCAGGACAATCTACACACAGTCATCTAATCTCAAACAAGGCAGAACCTGTACTATGGACACCAGACAACTTATTATAATACTTATATACTTACTTTTTTTTTTGTAAATCCTACTTACATACTTATTTAAGTACATAAAATACCCAGACACTTGGTGGGAATCAAACCCACGACGCCAGGCTGTCTAACCACTAGACCAACAGGCCTGTCAACTGGATAGGATAAAGCAAGTAGCATCGAAAGAACCTGAGGATTCCTCAGTGACGAAAGAACGTTGGATGTGCATGTTACGTTTCGTCGAAGCATGCAATTAACAAAAAATTAGTTAATTTTAGGTAATCCTGAAGTAGCCTAAAGCGCCCGTTCCTTTTCTGTTAGGTAGCCTAAATGGCTACTGGTAGCCGATTGGATTTTTTGGTCGCCATTTGACCCCCCAAGGTAGCCTAAATGGCGATAAATCGCCTAATCTGGCAGCCCTGCCTATGGGCACAGAACAAAAATCAATACAAGTATCTACTATAGAATGCTTATAAGCAAGTAAGAACCGTAGGCACAGGTAAGAACATACAAATACATATATAGGGTGTTACATAATACCCCATAAAAATTATACCCAAAAAAAGTAAAAAAATATTATTATTTTCACTGATGTGCAAACTACGCAGAATGTACTACATTTGAACCTAATTCGCGGAATGACAAAAATTTTAGAAGACCTAACCTAACGAAACAACCTAAAAACTGGTGGAAATGTCCAAATGTTGGAAAAAAAACTCGGAACAGTTGTAGGATATCGATTAGAAGATTTGAAATTGACAACATTTTTTTTTCGACGTGACATTTTCTGAAGCCAGTACTTGAGTATATGACATCCTTGTATTGAGATAGCACATCTATATAATATTATATGAATGAATAATAGAAAAACGATTAAAGTATACAATTATTAGGTAAAATAGGTATGTAGGCCTTTCTGTCTGGTTCCCTGACATGACAGCTTACTAGGGTCGACAAAATTTTTGGCTTTGATAATTAATTCTATTTTTTACGGGGTATTTTGTAACACGTTGTATATCAAGTACACGACAATAGGTACTATACCGTCAGCTGTATTTATCGACATTTGCGCTTGTGACAGATCAAACCTAATACTACTTATCAGTTACTTAAAACTAGGAGTGGGCGATACAAAACGTATATAGTTATTGAAACTATATATCGTTTCAATATCGTAAATCCGATATCGGCTTGGGCTAAAACTATATATTTGACGAAACACTATATTGTCAAATATCGAACGAATCGCGCAACGAATCGATCCGAATCCGAATAGACACGAACAATGATATAGCAAAATATCATTGGATACGAACACTAGAGCTGTAGCAAACCGTATGTATTCGTTACTAAGTAACGGGTACGCCATCTAGTACCGAGTAACGAAACGTTACTCACGAATACTTTTCGTTACTCGCATGTTTCGTATCATGGTTATATACGCTGTTTCAATGACCGATGTGCGCGCATTATGGTGTCAAAATTTCAAATATTCAAAACAAAGTTTTCTTTAACAGAGTATGCAGTAAAAAAAAAAGTATATACTTGTGAAAAAGTGTTTTCATAAAATTTTGCCACTAAAATTTCATAAATTTTATGTAATAGTATGAAATAAACGAAAGTAACGAGTAACGATACGATAGTAACGAGTACTGAATGTATAGTAACGAATACATACGGGTACGTGATTTTTTCGTTACTTTTACACCTCTAACGAACACGATACCGATACCGATGAGTGTGAGTGAGTGCGCGAGTAAACTGAAATAGCTATATTATCGGACGGTTACTAGTACTACGATTCCAAACCTTAATGCCCAACGCGTAAAGATTATGATTATTGAAATAGTTTTTTTTTGTACTTTAGTGAAATTGTTAGGTAAAATTTCAACTTTCGACTTTACATTAAAGTAAATAGGGATACATTATGCAAAGATATTTTGAACTTTGGCCTTGAACTAGTGTGCGAAAAAAGAATTTGGGTATTAATATTATGTATTGTTTACATTACATACATAGTATGTACTATATGCTAATTTTGTTAATAGTATAAAATTATAGGTACTTAACGACTACTTCAATTTAAGTATGTATAGGTATCTAATATTTATAAATAGTACTTACTTTAATAAATCATGCTAAGTAGGTATGTCGTAAAATAATTTGTTACAAAACGATCAGAATGTAGCCAGTTCTAAGCCTGGTAAAAGTATGAAGGGCGGTTTATTGATTTCATACTATCTCACTAGTCAATACAACTAAAATCTTATTAGGTATGACTATTTTCTTTGATATCGCAACGATATAGAATCTGTCAGTATCCATCAATATATAGTTTCACAAAATATAGTGTTTCGATATCCGATATCAAATATCGATATATAGTTTCGATTTGATATTCATAAATAGCGATATTACCCACTCCTACTTAAAACTCTTGTAATATAACTTTAAATAGTTCAATTCACCGGCCTCGTAGACGAAAATCTGCCTACGCTTTGTTTAATGGGACCATAGACAAACGCGTACTCTGTAGATATCCTTCCTCTAAGCCTATGGGTATTCCTCAGAGTAAATTGAATATAAATTCTACTTTCTCTGGCTATTCTGGCCTCAGATTCTGGCTTGTTCGGAGGGACTTTTTCAATCAGTTGGCAACCCAGCTCATTACTGTCATCTGTGTCACTCGGTCACTGTCTCGTCTCAACTGTCCAGTGTGACCGTTTTTGGTATATTCGATACCAAATTGGTAGAATTTGGGCTTCACAATTTTGATTTAGTATTTTTTTGGTATAATTTCAAATGTTAGTATTATTTGGTAAAATTTTAACTAAAAGGACATTTTGTAGTGTATTTTTTTGGTAAATTTTCTGGTAGCACAAACATTCATTCATTCAATTTCACTTGTGTAGTTTTGTCTTTGTCTGATGTTTACCGAAACTGTATGATTTATCTCTTTTGTACAGTTTTCATACCCTTCGGAGCCCGGGCCTATTTTTTTTGCGCGGTTTTTTCTTGTTACGATTCGAGCCAACGGGCTCCGAGTTCTCAATATTTTACTTTCAGTTCCACAATGCGTAATTCGTTGTTGTGTTACTTATTTCTTGCACGTTCGGGTGGGTAATTAATGGATGGACCATCATAACACTGCTGCACTCGGTTGGCAACAAATGATCCCGATTGTTAAGAGATGTAATAAGAGCAAAAAAAAGATATCGATATAACATCGTTGTAAACATAATAAAAATAATAAATTTCCCTAAATTATGTAGGTTTTATTTCAATAGAAAATAAATCCATGGGTTCTTTTGTGACACCGCTCTCTGATGGTGCTGCCTGCCTGCCTTAAGGTGCTGCCAGAATACCAGCACTGTGTTGTAATTTATTACGGCACAGCAATATGCTGAGCCAGCATCCTGTTTGGCCCCACAAAACTAGCTGTTTTTTTTTCATTTGTAATTGTTCTATTTAACTTGTGTGTTGGTCAAATAAAATTATTCTTCTTCTTCTTTAATATGGTAAAAAAAAAAAAAAACTTTTTTTTATAATGGGGGTTGAAAGCGGTCATCAAAATTTCAAAGTGAGACTAGTATATCGAGTGGGGTATCATGTGAAAGGGCTTCATTTGCACTTCTCAAAACAGATTTTTGTTTTGGTTTAAGCCATGTAGTTTTTGGCTTATAATAAAAAAAAAACAAAAAATACCATTCCCTTATCTCCGAAGTAGGTGGAGGGAAATATCTGAAATAATTACAGATAATACATGCGTATCTATATTTTACAGGAAAAATAAAACGATATTTCTCTAAAAACCTCGACAAACAAACTTAGTTTTGAGTATTTTTTTGCTATCTGAGGTGTCAGACGCATATTAAAATAACTTAAATACGTCCAAAAATAGTATGGAACCCACGGTGCTCGAGTCCGACTCGCACTTGACCGTTTTTTTTTTAGTATAATTTTAGTATAATCCTGCTTAAATATTAGTATTTTTAGTATTGAAATCATATTATTTTAGTTGATTACCTTTTTATGAAACGGTCACACTGCAACTGTCACCAGTGTTGCCAGATATACAGATTTCTCGGTATCCATACTGATTTTCAACATGTCATACCGATAAAAAATTGAGATTGTAATTTATACAGATTTTCAAAAATCCAATTTTTTTCATACAGAATTACTACAAATGGTAGTTTTTCAGACCATATTGACATCATCGATCAAAATATTTGGGGAATTCAGTAAGTTATCCACTACCGCCTCAGAGTAATTAGAATGGAGTTAGTATCGCGTCGATTCCCCGAACAAATTTTTCGCGGCACTTTTGCGGGGTGCGGGAGGCGAAGTAAACACACACAGATACAATTTCACGCATACCCACACTATAATAAACTCGCAACACATTCAAAAAATACGCACACAAATAAAGAATGACCAGCAGGGCTATTGCGTATCTTTAGCCACCCAAGTGACTATCAAGCTTCAGTTGTCCACCGAACTTTGATGTCAACCGAAAGTGCGTTAACATTGGTATTACGTATGGCTTTCGGTGGATATCAACCTACGGTGTGTTACGGTGCTCATCACTTGTCATTTAGCCATCTCTACTTTTTTATCGACATTATGCGACCAAGTTCAATATCCCCCGAACCTTTTATAAAAAGAACATTTAGAGGTACTTTTTGATTTGCTGGTATTTTCGCCTAGTGGATATTTGGGAGTATAGACAAATAAAAAAACCAAAGATATTGTGAAAAATCCTAAAACTATGAATAAAATATAACTCATGAAAATAAAATTTTCAAGAAATTTTACGTGTTTTACACATGACATGATTTACATCTTTTCATGCCATTTGCCGCTAAGCTATAGGTCAGTGACAAGAGAAAAGCAGCATCCAAAATTAATCAAAAATAAGTATGTACCTACTTCAGTACATTAGAGCTCAATGTATTATCGCGGACACGAACGCTGTACCAGTTTACAATCAAAATATGATCAAAATGGTTTGAACGTCGTTACCTACGTGCGCTTACCCCACCCGCATGGTTTTTGGGCCAGCTCGTGCAAGCGTTTATCGTCCTAAAGGTGGTACACCGTTCGTACCGCGAGAGTACCTAGATTATGAAAAAAAATCTCCAACGATTCATCTAAATCTCAACTTCACAGCGCCCCCACCATGGCCCCCAAGGATACACTCCAACCAAATACTTTCTTTAGGTCACAAAAAAAGTTATAATCCTTCGAAAATAGTTGACACATTTTTACCTACGTTGATAATGCTTTTAGTCAACATTTCAAATAGCCGGCTAATAGTGTCGATCACCTTCAACAGTATAAAACACTGCTCCTTATTAGTTGCTTTCACGATGGTCATCGCAACTTGGGTGACCATCAGTTTGATGTACACTTTACTTACATAATACCACTTATAGGTTATCGATATATAAACATCTGTCAAATAAGATTTACGGTGATAATCACCGAGAATCAGTGCTCATGACGTCATTTCAGATGGTCACTCAAGTTAGGCAATACCGAATGCATCGTTTGACAGTTATTTGATAGTCACTTAGCTGTGGTGATCATCACTTTAGTTGTCAAACGAGATACGTAATAACCCCGCTGAACATATGAACAAAATTTGGCAGAGGGGTTAGCCCGTCATGATTTCTCCTCCAGTGGTATCTCCTCTAAGACAACAGCACCCGGTGCGAGGATTAAAGTCCATCGACACATTTCGCATTAAATATTCAACGTCAGCACAAAATATTCAGGAATTAGACACAGAGTGGAGACATTTGAGTAATAATTTGGATCTTCATCCAGAAAAAGCTTATCTAAATATTCATAACTTTTATATATTCAGCTCTAAATGTAACAATTAAAGCACCTAGGCAGTTAACTACAGATAAAATTATACAGAATACCAATGCCAAATACAGATTTTTTACAGATTTTCTTAAGTTTACGTATTCAGATTTCATACAGATTTTTAAAATCTTCGATACAGATACTGCTTTCAAAAATCTGGCAACACTGACTGTCACTGCTGTCTATCAATTCTGTCATTCATTCATTCACTATTTGATCTTGCGTTGCGTGATTTTTTATTTATAAAATCGTTAATTTTGTTGGACAAATATTTAAAAAATATTGCTAATATAAACAGTTGTGTTACTAAAGTCATTATAGGAACAGAAAGCCATGGAGGTGCAATTTGGCCCCAATTCAGTAGACGAACCGGTAAGTTATCGTATGTGCGGTAAAAACCAAATTCCCGAACCAAAAAGGAGGGTGTTATTGTTGCAATTATAACATAAAAGTCTATTACCTACTTTATTTATTTATTATTTTCTTTAGTTTTTGTCGGGCCCGTTGGTCTAGTGGTCAGTCACCCAAGCCGCCACCCAGAAGGTCGAGGGTTGGATTTCCACCTTGCGTCCTGAGTGTTGTTAGTCTATTTAAGTATGTAGTAACAAAAGTATATAAGTAGTAATATCAGTTTAATACATACTTAAAAAAGTATATAAGAGTTTCGTCAGATCAGTTGTCTCGTTACCTACCATAGTACAGGCTCTGCCTAGTTTGAAAGAAAGAAAGTAAGATAATTTTATTTGACTGACATAGATAGGTAATTAATACAACACAAGTTCGAAAAGTAATAACAACACACACAAAAAAAGTAACAAACAACAACAAGAAATACAAAACACAAAAACACATATCCATGTCAGACACAAAAGGACGCACTCAGCTCATGCCGGAGGTCTTGTGTGACCACCGACGCTGGTTTTCAGTGCGCCCTTAAGGGATCAGGGATGTTATAATCTGCCTATGTGTCTGTCAGTGGTAGTTGTAGTTCAGAAACAAACAAATGTATTGGAATGCGGATTTTTCTTTTTGAAAGCTAGTTTAATCAGTATTGTGTGTGTAAATACACACAATACTGATTAAACTTTACATATATTGGATAAAATTCTAGGCATTAGTGATTAAGTCTTTTGCACTCAATTATTTCTTCAGCTGCCTTGTAGACTAGAAACAGTAGCCCTACGACCACCTCTAATAGCATTATTATTATTGTCACCTTACTTTCTCTATACAGAATGTAAAAAAAACATGTGTCCGATCCGCGAGGGTATTATTCAGTGTATCAATACAAACACATGTATATAACTCATTTGTTAATCATCCCAATTTTTTTTTCTAATTTGTACCAAAAATACAAGATCAGATTCGTTTTTCTGGAAAAAAGTAGGCAAAAAATATGAGATATTCAACAAATGAGTTATATACATTTGTTTGTATTGATACACTGAATAAGACCCTCACGGATCGGACACATGTTTTTTTACACTCTGTAGAAAGTGACAGAGCTATAAACTATGTATATTGACAGCTCTTTCTCATGCCAAGTAACATGATAACAATACTGCTAATAAAGGTGATACTAGGGCCCCTGCTCAGTGCTACATTAGAGTAGAGTACCTGAGACTGAAGTGCTACCAGCCTGGATGACCTCTTGCACAAGTGACCACCTAATTAGTTATTTATGTTAGGTGTTTATAATTTTTTCAGAATACACTTTATAAGTTGCAACGTAAAATAAAAGTATTCAATACTAATAACCCACTGCCAAACAGAGGGTACAACTTAGTGGCAAGTAGCAGTAAATATGGGATTGTTTTCATTGCATCGCCAGATGGAACACTGACAGGTAATATTGTTATGACTTTTTTCTAAAATTAATTGCCAAACAATTGGGCCTGTAACCAAGTTGTTATTCTACAGTTCAAAATGATAGAGAATAGAAAATAAATGTATAACAATGAAATATCTCTTCAAGTGGCTTCTTCTTCTTCTTTAAGTGCCGTCTCCTATCTGAGGTTAGCAATCATTATGGCTATTTCTGCTTTTGAATCTGCCATGCGAAATAGTTGCAGAGTTGTTTGTTCAAACCATTGACGCAAGTTTTTTAGCAATGATGTCCTTCTTCGGCCAGGCCTTCTTCTACCCTCTATTTTTCCCTGCAGAATGACCCGTAGAAGATCGTACTTGGCATTGCGCATGATATGGCCAAAATATTCCAACTTTCTTCTCTTAATTATGTTCAAGATCTCCGTGGACTTCCCCATTCTTCCCAATACTGTGATATTACTGATGTGATCTCTCCATGATATCTTCAGCATGCGCCTGTATACCCACATTTCAAATGCTTCCACTTTCTGAGAAGTCGCCTGGGTCAGTGTCCATGCTTCGACACCATACAGGAGTATAGAGAAAATATAACACCGTACCACTCGAATACGTAGGGATATGCTTAAATTCCGGTCACAGAGAACTATTTTCATCTTAGAAAATGCGTTTCTGGCATGTTCTATTCTGCACTTAATCTCCCGACTGTGGTCCCCTTTATCATCAATTATAGATCCCAAGTATCTGTAAGTATTGACACGCTCTGCGATTTGATCTTCAAGGAACAAGGAAGTTCTAGCCTTTGGTGATCTCCCTATTATCATATACTTCGTCTTCTTGTAATTGATGTTAATTCCATACTTAGTGGCTTAGCAATGTGATAATAATGTGTTGTTCTCATGCATGACAGGCCCGTTGGTCTAGTTTTCGATTTCCACCAAATGTCAGGGTGTTATTTATCTATTCAAGTATGTATTTACAAAAAAATAATGTTTATAATTATTAGTATCAGTTGTCTGGTTTACGTAGTACAGGCTCCGCCTAGTTTGGGATCGGATGACCTGTGTGGATTGTGGCAAGATATTATATTATAATTTTTTTTTTTTCGAGGTTTTAGCCCAGAATAATTGGTATACATTATTTATCTCCAGATAGAAAAAAATTCAAAAATCTATTTTTCTATTATAAAATACTTTTTCACACCACCTGCTCGATAATGTTGCATTATGTGTCTTATAAAGATGATATAAAGTACCTCATTATATCCCTATAGTCTAGCCGGGTTATAATGTTGTACTAAACTTCCTTGGGTAATAATGTGATTTGAATTTCGAATGACAAACGAAAATTCCTCAACACTTTTACCACAGGTATAATACTACTCTAAGCAGAGATCTGCACGAAAAGAAACATTTGAAAACCGAACCGGGTGCAACGAGCAGAAACCGAAACCTGTGTTCTAGAAAAGAAATAAAAAACTCTGCAAATCACTATGCTGATCATAGATATACTGACATTATATTGATATTATATTATTATGATTATATTGATATTATGATATTATTGACAGTTTGGTTGGTCTAGTGGTTAAGACACCCGGGCCGCTACCGATGGGTCATGGGTTCAATTCCCACCAAGTGTCTGGGTGTTATTTAACTATTTAATTAATATCAGTTGTCTGGTTTCCATAGTACAGGCTAGATTGGAATCAGATCACCGTGTGTGGATTGACCCAAGATATTATTTTAATTCTAGCAATATTTGTATTTTATTACCTCGCAGTAGGTGTGAAAAGTAGTGTATTCTCCTCGGGGATAAAGGTGTCTGTCTTGGGCGAGCTTAAATCCCTCGCTGTACTCAGGGTTCTAGTATTAAACTAACTCTACACTCCGGAGTTGCTAGAATCCTTCGTTATGCTCGCGATTCAATTTAACGCCCGCGACATAAGAAACTACTTTATCCCCTTGGTGCATAAACTACTAATAATGGTCTATTACTTTATTACGGTAGCTACTATTTTATGTATTAAAAGACTGCATAGCATTTATTATAATCATAATTTACGTATTTTTCAGTGTATTACTTAAAAGACTTAATTGACAATGAGTGTGAACCAAAACATGTTACTATAAAACTTCAAGAGAAGCCAACACACATAGCTGTGAACTGTGATCATGAACTATTAGCTGTAACCGGTGGACAGCTTCTTTCCATCTTTAAAGTTACGGACTTCCAAAATCAAGTAAGTGTATTTTTTTTAAATATATTTAGTGATGAGACCAGCAGGTCATTTTCACGCGGAAACTCAGCAGGCTTGTATTTTTTGTCATAATTTTCTTTGTTTTTTAATTCGCCTGATAATAGAAGAACAAGAAGATCTGTGTCATCTCAGCACAAGTAGCAAAATGAATTCAGTCAATCGCCAGTGCAGCAACTTTATATAGACTAGCAAAGTTACCACAGAAATGCAAAGTCCTAATCTACTTTCAGGGGAAAATGGTAACAAAGACATTCCCAGTTTATTATTTATGGTAGATAAGTGTCCGTCCCAAGACTAAACCTCAGATATCCTCCCTTTGTGGCAGCAATGTAAACATTGCTTTGGTATTATGTGTAAGACGTGGCGGGTCACCCCCTTCCCTCCAATATGGTTGAGGGGAGTGATGGCTGCTGCTCGAGTCAAGTCGTGCGCGGGTGCTGCTTGGGGGGACTGGTCCGACTACTATCCCTTTAGTTTTTTAGTTTATTGTATTTTTTTATTTTTTTCTGTCTTATTTGATATTTTGAATGGCAAGACACCCTGTCACTCTGATCTAATTGTAACATGACACACTGTTTAAAAAAAAGTGATAAAATGTCAAGCCCGCTGAGTTTCTTGCCGGATCTTCTCAGTTGAGGCCGCGTTGTGATCCGGTGGTAGCTTCTTTAAAAAAAAAAAAACATGACCTTTTTAAAAGTGCTAGCATTAAGCCTATTTGAAATAAACTATTTTTTAGTTTGACTTCTCTTCTGTTACTTCAATAGCTAGAGAATGCACTGGACTCAAGTGAATACTAAACCTTAGATGAATCAACAGATAACAGAATATTATTATCTATTTAACAGAATGTAGCACCATCATTAACAATTAAATGTGATGTGAACCCATCAACGTTTGTGTCCGCATTGCAATGGAACCCTTGCATTCCGGATACTATTGCTATCGCGTTCTATGATGGCACCTTGCTAGGTGCACAAGTTGCTACTGGACAAGTGAAGAAAGTATCATCTAAAGCAAGGTAAACACTGATATTTGGTTAGTAAATCTCTTGTGGTCCTGTTTGAATAATTTTTAATGCACTAAACAATAAAGGCGTAACTTTTTTTATTGTTTTCATACATACATGAGTTTGGATTGATCCAATTCGGTTAAAATTTCCACTCAATTAAATAGTGCTACATGGTGTTACCTCAGTATATTGCTGTGCCATAATTAACTTAAATTACAATGCAGCACTGGTTTAAAAATTACACCTTAGATCTTATTGAAAGGAAGAAAGAAAAAATATTATTCAGCAACGTCTTAACCTAACTAATCTAGTACAGTTAATTTTATTAATAATAATAATATTCTGGCACAATTCACACACGGTCATCTGATCCCAAACTAGGCAGAGCCTGTACTATGGAAACCAGACAACTGATACTAATACATATATACTTTTTTTTTGTAAATACATACTTATATAGATAAAACACCCAGACACTTGGTGGGAATCGAACCCACGACCTGTTGGGTAGCGGAAAGGGTCACTAACCACTATAGGCCGACCGTTTAACTCGCTTATCGCCTGCGCGGTAAGAAGGGAGCGGGGGCGGGTAACGCTACACACGGAGTCAATAATCCAAAGATTTATCTCGAGATAGACATTGTTGGTAAAGAATAAAATAATAAGTATCTTTTTTTTAAGTATTTATTTTTAAGTTTTACAAATATTTTATAATAGCTTCATAGGTACAAAATCATAAAACAATAATTAACTCCGTTTAAGAAATATTTAACCACAGATAAAAATTTTATAGGACTATTCGTCACTAATATTCATATCGCTTGAATCATCATCACTGTCTGTGTAGCTTAAGGAGTCAGAATCTTGCAAATTGATAATAAATCGGTCCATCTCTTCATCAACGACGCGATCGTGCAGACAATATTCATCTTCAATAGTTTGTACATGTTTATCGCAGTTAACCCATTTTTCTACAGAGAATTCGGCAAATAACTGTTCCAGTGTATTTTTCTTTTTGTCTAAATTAGAATCAATTTCAATTTTTGCGCGCTGTCCTTTGATATCCCCCAAACCAATTCGATTGGGTTCAGGTCTGGGTGATATGGAGGCAGTCGTAAGACTTCATGACCTGCCGCCTTTAAAATTTCATCTATTTTGTAAATATTTTCTGTCGCGTGTTGTTTGATTAAATTCAATACATCACATTTTCTTAGAGACGTATCAAATTCAACATTGTGTCTTTGCAGCCAGGTTTGCATGGTGGCTTTTGTGGATGTCATTGTAGGCTTTTTGTCCTCTTGTACCGAGTGGTATGCGGCATTATCCATAACAATAACTGAGCTTGGCGGTAAATTTGGCAATAGCTTTTCTTTAGTCCATTTGCTGAAGTTTACAAAATTCATATCGCTATGATAATCTCCGGTTTTGCTTTTGGATTTAAAAATTAAAAGAGCTCCATCGATAAATCCGGCTTGTCCACCAGCATGTACAATAATTAAACGTGGCCCTTTGCCAATATGCGACAGCACCCCTCGTTCTTCATTGGATTGCCAACACGCCGGTACATTTAATGACGAATTGACATATGTTTCATCGAGGTAAACAATGTTTCTTTGATCTCTTCTGTGCTTCTTTATCGCATTAAGATAACGCCACCGCCACGATACCATGTTTGGTTGTTCAATCAGTAATTTTCTTTTTGATTGACATTTCTTAAATCGAAAGCCAAGTTTATGAATCAATGTTCTCAAATATTCTCGGCCACAATTTAAAATTCCTTCTTCTCTGAGTTTCGCATTCAAAATTTTTAATGTAGGAACCTTCTTATAAACCGTATAAAATTGAGTTATTTTTCTTCTAACAACGCCCTCTGTAAAACTGTCAACTTCAATTTTTTTCTTTCGGATTTGTTTAATTTTTTTTGGTGATTTAAAATTTACATTATTTTGTTCATCTTTCAGTTCATTTCCTTCTTTTATTATTTTACATATGGTAGTCACCGAAAGTCCTGTAGCTTTAGCAACAAGTTTGTTTAGGTTTACGTCTTCAAGATACTCTGTAGAATTATGATCTTGTTTTCTGGCTTTAAAAAAGGAATATACATTGTATACTATTTGTTTAGCTTGCTTGTTAATTTTGTTCGCAAAACTAGAAGAGCGATTCATCTTGAGATTTATCTTGGCAGTCGTATACCTTGTGCGTTTATCTTCAAGCGTCCGTAACAAAAACACCAACCGCGCGCTGCGAGCACAGCCAGCGCACTGCCGCACTTGACGTAAGCTCTCTGCTCCGCGCACCCCTTTCACTCATCCGCTAACATCTCCCCTCGCTCCCTTCTTACCGCGCAGGCGATACGCGAGTTAAACGGTCGGCTTATAGACAAACGGGCCCGTCGAAAATGAAAGGTTATCCATTCTGTATTTGTCGTTGCTCCTATTTCTTACAACGACGCTGATCTTCAGTGGACACCCGTTAGCGAGAGCGTGTCTAAGAATTAAGAAAAAAACATATACACAAGCAAAACATTGAGACATACAAGAACATGGAGTACAAAATTATGTTAAAAGTGACGCGGCGCTATTGCATACAACTTAAGTTTATTATTACAGAATCAGTTTGAAAGTTTTTTAATATTTTGCGATGACTGTATGTAAACTTTCATTTGATTTCATTTTAGATGTTTATGCTGGAGTCCAAAAGGCAAACAATTTGTGACGGGTAACAGCGATGGCACTCTCAGCCAGTACAAGCCAGACTTGACACCTGCAAAAACTGTCCCAGCGCCAAATCTCTTTCAAGGATCGCCCGTTGAAGCTCTAGCTGTTTATTGGATATCAACATTTCAGTTTGCCGTTGTTTATAGAAATGCCACAGATAACAGTCGTCCAGGTTTGTTAAAGTGCACAGATATTAATCGCTAGTACCTACAGTGAGTTTTTTTATTTTATTTGGCTTATGACTACGGTATGGACGGATGGTATCTCTTATGACTAGTAGAAACAAAAACTTTTACGCTGTTATTTCGAATATCAGTGAACACATCATACAATAAAATAATCATCTACATCAAATACAATAGCCAAGCAAACTACATATTTTTTTAGGTATAACCATTTGCTATACAAAATGGTCATGTGCCCAAATCCCACAAGAAACATCCACTTTTATAAGTTTAACTGACTTCATTCCTTATTGAATATTCACTTTTGATTGCCTCCGAAAAAATATGTTTCTAACGTGTCCGATGGACATATAAATACGACGTCGCCAGTCTTGTAATATAATAAGGTTTATTTTCAGCTGTAACGATAATAAACACACCAAAAGCCGGCCAGCCGACATGTCTTAACTATGAAGATATTTGCTACAGTATGGGGTCTAACAGACCGTGGTATTACTACCTTCAAGGATTGCCACAATGGTAAGTTAATTTGTAGATAGCTTTCGCGGGCGTAGAAATAGTGTTTTTATATAGAGTTACGTTTTGTTATTGCTAATATTTTTTTTTAGGAATTTGATATTGTCGTCATCATCAAATAGTATGGAGATAGCTACGCTGGGGTCAGTGGATGGTGCAAACTGGGTGCAATGGTGTCAAGTAAGCCAAATTATTTACCATATTATGCTAAAACTACTGACGAATGAATATATTTTTTACCCACTCATTATTTTTAACCCCAACGCTCGTTAATTAAAGCTTATATAGGGTACAAAGTGAAAAGGGGGCATGACGTAAAATAGGTTGGGAACCCCTGGTTTATAGGGTCCGAACGAAGGGAGGATTTTTTTTAATCAGGTTTATTAGTACAGTTAGTTCTTAGATACGTTTGATTACAATCTGTTTAGCCATTCATCTAGAGTTAGTTTTCTTGAAGCGAGTGTTTTGTTTTAAATTATACTTGTTAATTGTGTCTTGTCCTAAAATATGTTTTATTTATTTTTAAGACGGACGAGGCACGTCCCGAGTTGCCACTAACAGATAAGAAACAAGAGAACTACCCAGTTGGAATGTGCATCGACACTAGTGCTGTACACCAATTGCCTTGGGGTGAGCAAATGGTTTATCTTTTATACCCTGTTTTTCTTTACAATATCAAAATCGTAGCATAGTAAATGTTTGGATAGAGGGGTATTGGCTGTCCGGTGGCCAGCCAAAGACTGCTTACTTTTTATTATATGATATTGATGTTCCGCACGCAAAATACGTGCTTTGACGTGGAGTTGTGGAAACCAGCCCGTTATACCAATACCAATATGTCATATTCAACCCTACCAATTGACTTTCTCCATCCTGTATTCATACATTTATTGCTGCAATCTTAATATTTTAAATAAAAACGGGGTATACTTATTTATTTCATTTATACTCTTTATATACTGTGTGTACAACACATAAAAATAAATTAAAATAAATAAATTATACTTACTTATTATGTACTTATAACAGCTTTACGATGAGCCTTGGGTGACGTTGCCAATGTTCTACGAGGAGTCGAGTTTAAGGTTACTAGCGTTCTACAAGGAATCACAGTGATAACGGCTAAAGAACCTCTTTTAGTCCTTTTGCTGCCATTCCCTTGGCATTGTGCTATCGTCAATTCAAGTTTAAAATTATTAATTACTAGCTGACCCGCGCATTAATTACATTTTGCTCCAGTTTTCTCCCTACTCCCTTGATTTATCTCTCTCCATCTCTCTCTCTTATAATAAAAATCTAATTCTATGCTATTTCTCACCCCTCCCGCTTCGGTCCCCGTCACACTTCCCCTCTTCCTCTGCCCGTTGTCCTCTCTGAACCCTCTCCCTCCTGTCTCTTCTCCCAACTTGCTCCCTCTCACTCCCCCCCCCCCCCCTTGCTCCACCTAACTCCTCCGATCACTCACTCCATCACCCTCCCCTCTCCCTCTCTTGCACCCTCCTCTATATTCTATATATCCTCGTCAATCATGGTATCAGCGGCATAAAATATACTTTATAACCTATTCTCAGACCTACCCGCAAAATTTCATACATATCGGTTCACCCGACTCTCGTGCACGTAACTCAGGGGTTCTCAGATTGTGTTGTGCAAGGCGTTGCGAACGTTCGACACTCGACTCTCGTGCGCGTACCTGAGAGTTTCTCTGATTTTGTTCAGCAAGGCGTTGTGAACGTTCAGGTGAAGATTCTCCCATACGACGTATTCTTGCAGCCCGTGCTTGAGAACCCCCGCCTTGGTGACGCTCACTTCGCAACGGGCCGTGCAGCAGTAATCGTAATACTTTAATTTCGCCATAACGTCAAAACCAAATGTCCAATTTTAATCATTCAAAGACCAAATATTATCTACATAAACTGTACTTAATGATGAATTCATTTATTTTGATAAGGATTAATAGCATGATTAAAATAAATGCGTTTAAATGTAGTCCAAACAAAATTCAAGATTTTTAAATAAAAAAATGGTTGTTGGGCCTCGACATAGATAGTGTGCCGTGGACTTTTTTGTAGATATTTATAAGAACTACAATTAATTAGAACATTTTATGGTTCTATCTTTTTATAGTTTAGGCAGCGTACGCAAAATAAGTAACTTTTCTGGTTGATTTTTTACACCTTGTGTCCGAAAAAACCCAAATATCTTACGGAACCCTATTTTTTTCCAAAATAAAATTTAGCCTATGTTACTCGTGGATAATTTAGCTTTCGAATGGTGAAAGAATTTTTAAAAACGGTCCAGTAGTTTTTTAGCCTATTCATTACAACCAAACAAACAAAGTTTTCCTCTTTATAATATTAGTGTAGATGCATAGTTGCCCTTACATAGCGTAATCTTTACAACTACCACCGGATCGTAATGCAGCCTCCGCTGAGAAGATCCGGCAAGAAACTCAAAGGGCTTGTCGATTTTCATTAAAAGTTATTTAAAAAAAATTGTGCAATGACTTCTTGAAGAGCTCTATCCTTGAACGCAGGTGAAAACTCCACACTGCCTCACATGCCGCTGCTCCACGTTGTATCACAAACCGGCCTGCTGACTATATTCAACGTCGTCAACTTGAACAACGCCGCACCGCAAGTTTGTTCGCCGCCTCAACAGATGGCGTTGCCTGCTACTGCTATGACAAGGCAAGTGTTTTTGAAGTGAAACTTCTTATGCGACTTCCAAAAATGTTATCAAATAACGCGTTAAGCGTTAAATGATAGGTGATAGGCGTTAAGTGATAGGTGTTAAACGATAGGCGATAGGCGTAAATTTGTTAAGGTTATGAAAGCGCTCATGTGACGCCGTCACTGAGTGAGTGGATGAGTTGGGGTGAGTTGGGATGAGTTGGGGTGGGTTGGGGTGAGTTGGGTGAGTGAGTGTGTGTGTGTGTGTGTGAGTGAGTGAGGGACCGACCGAACGACCGATCGACTGAGCGAGATTGAAGTTTCACTTCTTCCGCGCGGAGGGATTCCACGCACGCACATTTTTTTCTTGTCATCCAACTTAGTGAAATGATGGTCGCAATTCGGCAGATGACAGCAATCGAGATCAAACGGGTACCCGATATTACTTGAACTCCTTCCTTGGGGTGTCCGTAAGGTACGACTAAGGGAAAACTAGAAGATGGGCAGTAGCGGCTTTCTATTGGATTACCCACACACCTATACCTACTGAGATCAACAATACGCCTGTCAGGCATGAGGATTATAGAAACCCCTCCTTTATAAGGGGGAGGTCTTTGTTCAGCAGTGGCCTTTTTTCGGCTGCTGATGATATTAGTTGATAGAAGTGAGTTAAGTCATCATTTGTCTGCGCAGCGCGATACCTGATGATGTACCTGCACAAGCAGCTCCCGTGCCTATGCCAACGCCTCTTGCTCAACCAAAGGTAAGTATGTTTTATATTGTCAATTTTAATATAAACCGATTCCAATTGAAAAGCCATTCAGTCCAATTGAATCCAAACATTCTAAAAGGCGTACAAAAAGCAGCTAGTTTCATTTTAATTGAAATTTTTCAGACTACTGAGTCTACAACTTGTGCACGTTCTCCATACTTCATAGGTAATGTGTAAAAAAAATATATATATAATATATATACAGACGAAATGAGAACCTCCTCATTTTTTGAAGTCCGTTAAAAATAACATTTTACACTACATACACCACAATGCTGAATCTAATTTTCACTTGGTACACATCATCTCTCATCATCATCTTGCGTTGCGTTGCCATAAATGAGCACTGTTATGCAATAATGTGTCAACCCACAAAAATATAAATTCTGTGTTAACGTCATCTATCTCTTGTTATAGGCCTAGGCAACAAACTGCATTAAGATTTTTTTGTTAGATGGAGCTCTAATTAATTTACTACCGACATGGGCATTTTTTTAAACATTTCCTGGGCCTATGACAAGAGATAAATGGCGTTAACACAGAATTTTTATTTTTGTGGGTTGACACATAATTGCATACAGTGCTCAAATAATCCCCCCACACTTGGCAAGCGTCATGGGAATCGCAGCAGTAGACATCTAAAACAAAAATTATAACGCTTTTATTTTGTATCTTGTTATTTAGTGTTTACTAAACATGTTAAATTTTTAACTAAGTAACATCCTAAATCTCAATTGAAATATGTACAGCCTGTACCCGACTTTTCTAAAGGTTGTTTTTCTGACAGGAGATCGCCTATAGCAGCCACTACAGGCGCGCAGAGAATGTAAAAAGCACCTAGAATATTGTTACTAACTTGTCCATAGCCTCAAGCCGTCCAGCCATCGCAAATGGCCCAAGTACCTCAGCCACAGGCAACTCCTGCAAGTCAGTTCGGCGTAACTACAAACGTACCAAAACCGAGTTTCACACAACCAGCAATCTCGCAACCAACATCCCACGGATTTACTGCAGGTATTTAACACACACTCGATAATATCCTTTCGTTTAATATACGAGCACAGAAGTATAATTTGAGAAATTAAAAAAAAAACTGACAAGAAACTGCTGAACAAGTTAAGCCCGATTAAAGCGGGTTTCAGACTACGCTATAATATAATAGCATGTAGTATATAGCTCATAGCACAATAATATCGCGCACCAAACATTGTTAAGGATACGTTCACACTGTACTGTACTATATTTTATTGGCTTACTATACGCTATAAATTGGTGTCATGTGTTGAGTTCATATTGTGCTATATCACGCGCCGCCCTCTTCTTCCTCCCTCACCCCCGGCCGTCCCGCAAGCGAAACTAGCGATATACTTTAAATGCTTGCGATAATATCGCGTAATGTGAACGCCATCCTATATAGCATTAGTGCCTTCTTTGCTATACTATATAGCACAATAGTATAGCGTAGTCTGAAACCAGCTTAAACCTGCTTTGAATTTAAAAAAAAAATCATATAGTTCCATTCGTATGAGACCATAAACCAGAGGCTCCCAACTTTTTTTTACTATACGCCTCCTGGACCACAGCTGAAATGTGTGTTTCACTTCGTACCCAACTTACAATTACTTGTGTTTAGTGACGGGCATATAAGACTGTGGACGCCCAATGCGATCTCTCTACACCTCCCCATGGGGGCATGCCGTACATAATGATCTCTATTACACCTGTGTGCGTTAATTTATTCCGTATTTTTTTCATAATCTTAATTATTTTTAAGTACTTTTCTTGTCATTGATGTTTTTTTTTTTTTATCAGCATCTATACCGTCAGAACCGAAGTCTTTGCAACCAAAACCGGCACTTCCACCCCAGCAACAGATAACAGTGGTAAATATTAAAACATACAAAAAACATGGACATATAGAAATTACACATCTCTTATAAAAAAAAATAAGCATCGTAATTTATTGCTTAACTGTAAAACCTAAAAATCTCAGCTATAAAAAATAGAGTTTCTTTTATATTAAAACTTCTTACAACGTGTTACAAAATACCCCGTAAAAAATATAATTAATTATCAAAGCCAAAATTTTGTCAACGCCTTTTTCTATACTATAATAAAACTCAAAAGAGCACTTTTTCTGTACATTGAATATTTTTCCAAAATTTCTATGTGGGGGTACTATACTATCGACATAGAGGCCAAAACAATTTTTTTTGGAATTATTGTCTGTCTGTCTGTCTGTCTGTCTGTCTGTCTGTCTGTCTGTCTGTCTGTCGTTCTGTTCGTCCAGGTATCATTTGAAAACCCGTGGATGGATTTTGATAGGACTTTCACTGATGTGTTGTGTAGAAGTCAAGGTGTAAGTTGGTATATAAAACATCACGCTATGTTTCATAGGGGCTAAGCAGTAAAACATTACTTGCACATATTACCATGTAATTTCCTTTGTATGTGGATAGGGTAATTATAGACTGATCAGTTAATCATTAAGATATGTATTATTACGCTATATACAATAGGGACTGAGCAGACATTTAGTTTGCATAAGATATGGCATTGGCGAAGGGTCAATTTTTGTAAGGGGTAAGCCGGTCCGGTACACCCAGGACATTTTCATTAGATTTCTGTATTGTTCTAAGTACTTTGCTGATAGCAATATGACATTATATCTTTGGAAAGTTAAAATCTGTAAATCCCGAGCGGATCCAAACTAGATTATGTATGTATTACAGTCGCAACAATAAAAGATGCGGAAAACTTAAAACTTTCATTATCGAATATCATTAGACAGTAATTTAAGATGTTAGCGTGATTTACATTATGAACAGCGCCATCTATCGGTGAAATTGAACATACAATAACTATAGAACTTTAATCTATAAATTATATCAAAGAAAGTCGTGTTAGTTACACTATTTATAACTAAAGAACGGCCTAACCGATTTGGCTGAAAATTGGTGGGGAGGTAGCTTAGAACCAGTAAACGGACATAGAATACTTTTTATCCCGGTAGGTTAAGGTTAAGCAACGTTAGGTAAGGTCATTAAATAGATGGGTGAACCGATTTGTATGAAAGTGTGCATATCGGGTAGGTCTGAGAATAGGTCATACAGTATATTTCATACCGCTAGGTTAAGGTTAAGCTACATAAGGCAAGGTCATTAAATAGATGGGTGAACCGATATGTATGAAATTATGTGTGCATATCGGGGAGGTCTGAGAATAGGTCATAAAGTATATTTAATGCCGCTGATACCATGATTGACGAGGATATATAGAACGAGAGGAGGGTGCACGAGAGGAGAAAGAGGGAGAGGGGATTCGAGAAGGGGGCGATGGGGTGAGGGATCGGGGGAGTGAGAAGGAGCAAGTTCGTAGAAGAGAGAGGGGGAGAGGGTTCAGAGAGGGGATAACAGGGTAGGAAGAGGGGGAGTGTGACGGAAACCGAAGCGGGAGGGGGAAAGAGAGAGGAGAGAAAGAGCATATAATTAGATTTTTTTTATAAGAGAGAGAGATATGGAGAGAGATAAATCTAGGGAGGAGGGAGAAAAGGGGAGCAAAATGTAATAAAAGCGCGGGCGGAGCTGCACGGGTCAGCTAGTTACCTAATAATTGTATACTTTAATCGTTTTTCTATTATTCATTCATATAATATTATATAGATGTGCTATCTCAATACAAGGATGTCGTTATACTCAAGTACTGGCTTCAGAAAATGTCACGTTGAAAAAAAAATTATGGTGTCAATTTCAAATCTTCTAATCAGTATCCTACAACAGTTTAGTTTCTTTTTTCCAGCATTTGGACATTTCCACCAGTTTTTAGGTTGTTTCGTTAGGTTAGGTCTTTTAAAATTTTTGTCGTTCCGCGAATTAGGTAGAAATGTAGTACATTCTGTGTAGTTTTACTCTTTATTTTTACTGAAATAGGGTTTGCACACCAGTGAAAATAATAATATTATTTTACTTTTTTGGCATCGATATACTATACCAACTAGATTAGCTGTCACGAACAAAATGACATCGAAAATGTGTTCGCGGTTACATATACTTACACAACTATACACGTAGCTAGAAATTGTAGAAAATAGTTTTAAATAATTCGGAACGTCGGACTAATAGAAGCCTTCACATGTAGTAATAAAGTCTAATTATGTATGCAGTAATGTTGGCACATAAAACCTTTACATCGGAGACAAAGAAAAATCAATAAAACCGCCAAAGCTATACGAAAAAAAGTAGTTGTTTTGACTTAAACAAAAATGTACTCATTTAAAAGAAAATCTTAACCACTATAAAATAAGGTTCAAAACAGGTGTGTTTCCATTGTGTGTGTACTGACTTACAAACTTATCCGTGCTGGTGGCAAAAATGAGAACTAACTTTTTTATTATGGTAATGACGTGTAGTTTAACAGTTTCGTATAGACAGTGGCGACACGCCTATCGGCAACATTAATTTTGTCAGTCTCTAGCGGAGAAAATATCAAATAAATAATTTTTATTTCGTATTATAATGATATCTTACTTATATTTATTATTTAAACTAGTAGTAATAAGAACACGAAACGAAAAAAAAATTCTCCATCTGCAATTTTAGTATTACGATAAGTATTATATTATTTGGACAGTTTATAAACGCGCAATAAGGAATTTCGATACATCCTGTTGTCGGCTCGTACTAATTTGAAATAGATCGACAGCCGTCTCCGTAGCTCTATTTTCGTGACCACTTTTCGGATCGTGACAGCTAATCTAGTTGGTATAGTATATCGATGTTTTTTGGAGTATTTTTTTTACGGGGTATTTTGTAACACCCTGTATATATAGTAAATATTTAAAGCCTTTGCATAGTGGTGGAGCAAAAAAATGTTTTCAGCCTCAAACACAGCCGGTAGCTCCGAAGCCTCAACCACCGGCCCAAGTGCAGGAAAACGCCGCATTGAAAGCTGAACAAGAAAGGATCAACGAGATGAAAGCTAACCAAGAACTAAAGAATATACTCGTCAAAGAAGTGAACGACTTCCAAATGGAACTGTACAAGTTCATGGTGAAGACTAGGGAAACTCAAGTCAAGGTGGGTATATCTTTACATTTGTGTGTACATGTATTGGAAATTGTTTGTGCAAAGGACCATCTAAGTATACATGATTTAGTAGTCTTTAGATTGTGCAAAGGACCGTCTAGGTGTATCAGATTTTCTGCCGTCAAGCGGCAGTGTTAATCTGTGTTCATACATTCATTGCTACGATTTTGATCTTATAAAGAAAAACAGATGAATGATCTAGGTGTCACGTAATCAGTATTAGCGTTATTTTTTTTTTATATCCATGACGAAGTCTTAACACGATATCAAACAATACTTTCAATGGTCCGATAGAACTAACCATTCTCTAAAAGTTGGTACTTATTTCTTTTATTTTTATTATTTCACAGTTGCAACGCGACATAGACTCTATAAATGCGAATTTCAATTTCAACTCTATGGAGACGGAGCAGCTAAGGAAAGAGTGCTCTTTGGACGACCTGCGCGGCGCCATTGTACAATTGAAACTGGAGTTAGTACGCACTTGTGCAGTCGTCGCTGAGGCGCGTACGCATGCTGAGTAAGTATTAGAATAAATTATAATCATCACCATCACCACCAACACCAACAGCCATCGATATAATATACAGAATGTAAAAAAACACGTGTCCGATCCGCGAGGGTATTATTCAGTGTATCAATACAAACACATGTATACAGGGTGTAAAAAACCACGTGTCCGATCCGTGAGGGTCTTATTCAGTGTATCAATACAAACACATGTATATAACTCATTTATTGAATATCTCATATTCTTTTTCCTACTTTGTTCCAGAAAAACGAATCTGATCTTGTATTTTTGGTACAAATTAAAAAAAAAATTGGGATAATAAACAAATGAGTTATATACATGCATTTGTATTGATACACTGAATAATACCCTCGCGGATCGGACACGTGTTTTTTTACATTCTGTATAACTCATTTGTTAATTATCCCAATTTTTTTTTTCTATCTTGTACCAAAAATCAAAGATCAGATTCGTTTTTCTGGAACAAAGTAGGAAAAAAATATGAGATATTCAACAAATGAGTTATATACATGTGTTTGTATTGATACACTGAATAATACCCTCGCAGATCGGACACGTGTTTTTTTACATTCTGTATAAACTAGATTTGGTATCACGGTTCAAAAAGTGGTAGCGAGAAATAGCGCCCTTGTGTCGCTATTTCTTTACAACCCACATCCTGACAAATTTATTTTTGCCGATAGTAGTGTCGCTACTGTCTATATGAAACTGTCAAACTACACGTCATTATCATTATAAAATCGTTAGTTCACGTTTCCGCCACCAGCACAGATAAGTTTGCAACCTCCGCGACCACATTTTAGATGTCATTTTGTTCGTGAATGTTTATATAGTTTATATATTATATCGATATCAACAGCGTCCGAAAGACGTTAACTGCTGAACAAAGCTTCCTAGCCTGCCAAGCTAACCTCTAGCAAAGACTTACAAGGGCAGTAGGTACGGTCAACCAAAAATATGGTTTACCACCCTACGGTTGAACTTCATATGCACATCTTAAAACAACAAGGTTGATTTTCCCTTGCAAATATTATAACATACACATGACTTGTGTCAACACTGACTTGTGTTCCTGGTTTAAATTGTCGCATCTGATAGAAATTTTCAACCTTAGTGTTATTTTGATTGCATAGGAACTTTTGTCAAAACTGGTAAACGACTTTCTTGGCCGTACCTAATTGTTTTCAAGCTTGGCGCCCTATTTGGTAATAAGATATATTGTGTGTGTCAAAATATATTTTTTTCTTTCTTCTTTCTTCATATTTATAATACGTTGTAGTCCACGTCCAACTATGTAGATGTAAATACCAGTAATCTTAAAAAAGTATTTCAGGCTTTTTAGTTTTGAAGGCGGTTCTTTTTTTGTAGATATTATTTTTATTTACACAACAAAGTGTATTTTTTCTTTTACTTAACAAAGTAGATATAATTTCTTCCATATAAGAAAGTATATTTTCGTTCTCTTCTCTCCAATCAAAGTTTATATTCTTCTATTTTGATATTTCCCAGAGCAAAAGATTATAATCAATGGACTCAAGCGGATCCATTGACGAGTAAACGCGTAGCATCAGTGAAGAAGTTGGCGTACTACGTACACACGCAACTGGACCAAGCACAGAGGGCACTGGACTACAAATGGAGTGAAGCCATCTCCAATGAATCTAAATACAACAAGTAAGCTTTTGTGCCTAAAATGAAGTATTTCAAGTCATATTTTTTGCTTCTGGTCAAGAAAACATACAAGACTCAGATATCTTTATCGGTTTTTGAGGGAGAGATAATCTTCATGAATTCTTGGTGACATTAGTTTACTACGGTCTTGGCGAAAATAGGGTTTATATCCTTCCTCCAATCTCCACAGCAGACATAAGAAGCGTGGGAGATATATGGGTGTTACAATTTTTCGTTGACTATAGAGAAAGATCGGCTTTTTTATACTCCCAAGGTGACAAAAAGTCCGGCCCGCCTTAATAATGAGCTGTCTATGGCGACTAGCAATTCTAGCAAAACTACTTGTGCGTTGGGACCGTGTAACCCTAAACCGTCTTATGGCGAAAAACAGTTTAACGTTAAACCTAGGTTTAGACTCAAGAAATTGTTACTTAAACCAGAGTCTAAACCTAGGTTTTTCGTTAAATTGCTTCATCATCACTATCACTACATTTTATAATACAATGTCCTCCGCCGCGTCTGTCTGTCTTTATGTTCGCGATAAACTCAAAAACTACTGAACGGATTTACATGCGGTTTTCACCAAGAGATAGGGTGATTCATATGAAAGGTTAAGATATATAATTTGTCAAGGTTAACGATAATTATTGGAAGTATCGGAAAAAGCGCGGGCGAAGCTCTGCGCGGGTCAGCTAGTTTTGTAATAAGACGGAAGGAGTCATGTAATGTTCCACTCGGTAAAACCTCGGTAGGCAGATCATACCACAATCAAAGCGTGCGTGTGGGAGTTGTCATTGTACCTAATATGTGGGAATAAACACTATGCCGTTGCCAAAAAATGTCCAGTACCTATACAAAGTTTGTTGGACTGGGCGTTTAATATTCGTGTCGTATCTCAGACCAGGGCAGCGCATGATTCGTCCTATACTAGACGACGTTTACCAACCGCTAGTGAAACAGCAAGAGATACTGAGCCGTCAGCAAGCTGTTCTAAGAACACTGAGGAACACGCTCAACGATTGTGACGTCACACCGATGTTCAAGTCTACCTCGCTGTTGCGCAGCACACCTTTCAGAAGCAAGTATGTATACAACTCTTCCAATTAATCATAATTATTCAATGCAATCGTATTCTAGGTGCGTGACAACATATGCTAGGTGGTAAATGGAGCCAACTTCAAAAAATGACGTCATGCTATATTTTCGAACATGTCTTGCATACTTTTTTTCTTACACTGCTACTTTCATTGTGATAGGCTTCTTGTGCAAGACTTACCGGGTAATGGGCGAACACTGCTTAAATTGATACCATGTCTAGTAAGATTTTAGTCTATACGACTAGATAAGTCATCTTCTTCTTGGGCAGTTAATGTATGTAATGTCCTCCAATAGGCTCTATCCCAAACCATCTTATTTTTCTGCCCTCAATTATTCCCAATCTCTTTTCTTATTTAGTTCATTTAACTTTGTCCCCCATCACTCTATTCCTCTTAAAACAACCAGTGGTTAACATACAACAAGTAAATAAATTAGATAAACATGAAATAGGTTAAAAATTAGTTAATTAAACACTTCTGTGTTTCCAAATACACATATAAAAAGTTATATTTCCACATATTCCTCTTATCTTTCCTTCTAAGATATTTTTATTATAAATTAGCTCTATATTTTTCCTTGGGCATTATCTTCCCTCTGCTATTTCTACACTCTCAATTATTCTCCATTCTCCATCTTTACATATTCACACACGCTTAAATGCATTATTTCGCCCACAGAGATCCACTATCAAAGTTAACAAAGAATATTCTAAACATGAGCATCGATACATCCACTAAAACCAAGGAACCCTTGCTATCGGCTCAAAAACTAGACGCGTTAAGAGATATGTTGTCAAATCACAAGACAGTGAAAATAAAACCAGTGAATGTCGAGATGCGGCAGCACATCGCTGCTATGAAATTGAATTACGAGAAGAGCATTAAGGAGAAAGCTCAGCCGATTGTGGAAAAAGTTGTCGTTAAATCTGAACCTATAGTTCCACAAGTATCTCAATTGAAGCCTGGTAAGTTTTTTATGGCGTATTTGGATTTGAATGGGTTGTATTCTATCTGGGAGAGATGGACGGCAATATATCTGCTGATGAGCTTTTTGTCCAATGTCAGCTAGAGGTTGACTATGATCTCACCTGATAATATGTGGTGAAGCAGCCGTAGAATCGCACAACACCGCAACAAGATGTACTAAAGTTTTCCCCTAGCCACATGAACAACGATTCCTTCCAGGGCACGGGCAATCTTACCGCAGTAATACAATGCTATTCAAAGGTGTCGGTATTTCCTGTAGAAATATTAATTTAAGCTCCGTGAGTGCTTTTTCGTTACCTTATTGTCGCGATGTCTAACGCAAGGAACTTCAGCTTTTATATAATCATCCGTTTTTGTTGTACGTTATTCAAAATGCTAACGTACTACTAACAAAGTTCTAAATGCTGCAAACGTCCAGCTTGTCACTGTGCGCTAATTTCATTACTATCTTATTCACTCTAAACTTACAGCTCAACCAATAGTTATCTCGAAAGTGGAACCGAAAACAGAACCAAAGATAGAGCAGAAACAGCCGTCTTTGGCTAACATTTCAACGCCTTTTACGGTATCATCGTTCAGTCCAGTCGGCAATGCAGGCAATAGGGAACCGATCCCTGGGCTGCATAATGTTGCTAGAACTTTGTTTGCCAACGGTAAGTACATTAATCGGTAAATATTCAAATACCTTACTTATTTTTTTTTTTACCTTACTTTTCTTTTTTTGTAACAGTGTTTTCTGCAAAAATAAATGATTGATTGATTGATTAGTTTGAGATACACTTTCGATTTTTGTCCTGGGAGCTCTTGACAAATAACCATAAGCTATTTGTCATGCTAATAATGGATGATGACCACAAACCTAATCGGTCTGATTCTAATGGTTAGTGCATACACACATCATTTTCCCCAAACATTAGTCAACACCGCCTGGGATTTTATATGGTCACACTTCAGATTTCCTAAAATACAATAGTGTCTCAGTTAGTTTGTACATTCTTTGATTTATCTTTGGATGGATATATTCTATGTGTTAGATCCGCGCCTAACGGATGTATCAGGAGTTCCTTGAACTTCTAAGCATACAAAGAATATTAGAATCTGTTTAGGCAAAAAGCCTATAAACCAAAGTATCACCTACAATAATCAGCAAATTAGAATATTTACATAAAGTTTTATGAGATTTCTTATAAATTCTACTTCCAGAAACTAAAGAGGAACCACCAAAACCTATAAGCCAGGTGCAACAAACACTACCAAAACCAACCAAATCCATACCATCAGCATTCAGTGTACCTACAACGACAGCCGCCGCGTCAGCTAAAACGCGAAGCGTTCTCAAAGATTTGCTGCAAAACAAGCAAGCTAATCTTGAGGCTAAGAATGACGCTAATACATTTATGGGACAAGCTATATGTTCACCTTCTTCGTTTGCATGTAAGTATACGTTTTTTAGATAACGATGTATATATAATGAAATTTTAGTGTTTGACATATCCTAACTAGATTGATATCAATCGCATCCATTATACGGAAGAGTTACAATATTTATTTTATTTTAGTTTCGACCCCGTCAACTACATCAACCACAGCCGCACCATCTGCAGTATTCACATCAAAACCCATCTCTGAAATAAGTAACATGTTTAACAAATTCCAACCTCAGGCTATAGTTCCTGAACCGAAACCCCAAGTATTTGTACCCGAAATCAAGCCACAAGCTTTCGCTCCTCCTAAGCCATCGAGTGAAACCGGTGAACCTGAAACAACTGAAACAAAAACGGTTACTATTAAACCTAAAACTGCGTTAACTAATTTGTTTGCAATGAAAACTTCTACACCTTTAAGCAGTTCTTCGAATGTTCCTGATGTATTGAAATCAACTCAAGATTTAAGAACGGATAAAAGTACTAAGGTAGTTGAAAAGGAAACTGCAAAAGAAAACGTACCGGAAAAGGATGAGAATGTTGTGGAAACTGTACCAAAACCTGTAGCTGATAAGAAAGAAACTAGTAAACCATTGGCTTTAAGCAAAAATTTGTTCACTACCTCGCAACCAGATGTATCTGTTTCAGTTTCAATATCTGTGCCTAGTAAGTGAAAAAGAAGTTTAGTATTTTTGCTTTGCAACTTCTCATTTAACAACATTGATTCTATATTTTATTTTCAGCACCAAAAGATACACAGAAATCAGCAGAAACTAATTTAGAAGCTAAAGTTGAACCCCCTAAGGTGTCTGAAAGATCTGATACACCAGCATCAATTGCTTCTTCAATATTGGCTGAAGCCAATGCTGCTAGTCTTACAAGTAAGATATTTCATTGGCCTACTTCATATTCGTATAACATTCATTAAATTGAGAAAATACTTATTTATTTAAATTATCATCCTAATAATAATAATAATTGTTTCAGTTCTTAAACCACAAACGCCTGTTGCACCAACGACACCTACGCCCAAACCAGAGGTTTCGGAATCAACATCTGAATCTACTGATACATCATCTAAATCATCACTGTTCGCAACCACCACAACCCCTTCAGCTGCGTCTATATTCGGCGCCGCAGTTGCATCCCAACCAAAGACATCGCCTTCCCAAGCTGGTTCTATATTCGCTGCGGCAGCCGTGTCTTCGCCATCAGCATTCGGCGCACCAACACAAGGATCAATTTTCGGAACAGCATCGTCAACTCCTAGCTCAGTTTTCGGAACGTCTACATCGCAGTCAGTTTTCAGTAATACAACATCCAAACCTTCAGTATTCAGTACACCAACCCCGGCTTCGCCGTCATCAGTATTTGGTACCGCCGCGTCACAAGCGGGTTCGATATTTGGTTCAACGTCGCAAGCGTCAGTCTTTGCTGGTACAACTACGCCACAGTCTTCGACGTCGTCCGTATTCAGTTCATCGACAACCTCAGTATTTGGTGCCACGTCTACTACACCCTCTGTATTCGGCACGTCTACTGCTACGACATCTGTTTTCGGAACAGCTCCAGCGACGCAATCGTCGATATTCGGTGGCTCTACAACAACGCCTAGTGCATTCACGTCAACAACTACACAAGCATCGGTGTTTGGTGGTACAACTACGACGACGCAAAGCATATTTGGCTCCACAACTACTTCGAAAGCTTCAGTGTTCGGTGGAGCGGGAACTTCAGTGTTTGGTACAGCGAGTAGTAATCCTCCATCTGTATTTGGTGCGGCACCAACAACACAAGCCTCAGTATTTGGCGGTGCTCCTGCATCACCAGCATCAGTTTTTGGAACATCTCCAACTACTCAGGCATCAGTTTTCGGTGCTCCTACCACGCAAGCATCAGTTTTTGGAAGCGCCCCCACAACACAAGCTTCAGTGTTTGGGGCTACACCTACTACCACGGCCCAGAGTGGATCGCTCTTTGGAGGTGCTGAGATGAATTTGTTCGCCTCGGCCAGTATTTCGACAACGAGTGCGCCGTCTCAGTCTAGCGGTGGAAGCATATTCGGCAGCGGGTAAGGCTTCAGATTAGTTATTAAACATGTTTATATTTAAAAGTCTATAACCACGCTTCAACGATGCAAAACATTTTGAAATGGCAGCCTTACGGGATTCCATTAAGGTGGAAACTGGATGTTCGAATCTCCGTTACTGAGGTATAGAAACTGTTAGGTCCTATGGACTCTTCGGAGTCGCTGGACGTTCCGGGTGTGGGCCCTTAGAACGTCCATTGAGTACGGCGGCGGGGTTGCGACCCCCGTCCCCGTGAGCACCGTGACTGGTTCCCGGGGGGCTACAATGCGCCCCCTGGCGTCGGGCTCAATGGCAAGGTACTGAGGGGCCCCTGGTACAGATCCCACCGGAGAGACCTGGGTCCCCTCTCGTGCCGATGCGACCGCGGGGGTTTTAGTGGGTAAGAATCCCACATACCCCGAGCCCCACAGCTCCCGGGGATCTCTAAGATTTCCCCTGCTTCAAAAAAAAGTCCCATGGACTGTCTAGGTAGGTAGGTATTCAGCCACCAATAGGAACATGTGTGTGTAAACATAGCAGTGTTAGGCTTAGTACGGGTTTTGATACATAATGAAATCGACCAAACTGTCCGTTCTCTCTATACATTTCTCTTGTAACAAGTACGAGAGAATCATCGATTTCGTAAACTATGATAACCAGACCTTCTAGTGTGGGGCTTACAGCTGCTGAAGTTACTGGGTTCGATTTCGATAGACAATAAATTAATGTATCAAGTGACGTGGGCTTGGTATCAGGAGAACGTTTTATCAGAAAAAAAACTGTAGCTTCTGAACCAAAGTTATTTTATATTGTACTTTTTTTTTGTTACGGGGAAACTTTCAATAGGTCCCCGTGCCTCCCCCTTAGAAGGGAGGGGTTCGGCGATCCCCACGCTTGGAAGGCGTCTTGGGGATCGCAGTTTTTTTTATGTTCTCTAATTATCCCCCTAACAATGGTTAGAGATATTTTTTAGGAAACATTTTTGGGAAGCGTACCAGATTTGCTTTGCGACTAGGGTCAGTATACCAATACATTTTATTTATGTATGATATAGCTTTTTCTCAGATTGCAGTATTGGTGGTAAGTAATCCAATAAAAAGACACAGCTGCTCGTCTTCTTGTTTTCCCTTAGTCGCCATTTACGAAACACAACGGGAGGAGATGGTTGGGAGTTTACATTATACTTTCTTACTGCAGATCGACTGGTTCAGTATTCGGCAACAGTAATACCAATGTATTTGGCGGGAAATCGACGTTTGGACAACCTAACCCGACGGCGGCCGCCATATTTGGTGGCGGCGGTGCTACGTCGTTTGGACAGAAACCAGCCTCCAATTTCTGGTCCGGTAGCAACACTAGCGGAGAAGGTGGATTTGGCTCATCTGGTTTTGGTAAATATTAAAAATTTGCTAATTTTAAGTACACACATAGCATAGTGATTTGTTGGGAACTTGTAGGGAGTAACGACTTTTTGTAGTCCTTTCTTACTGGTAAGGACAATACAGGTCGATCACATTCATCAGCAGCCGATAAGTCCACTGCTGAACAAAGGCCCTTAGAAGGGAGGGGTTGCTATAATCCCCACGCTTGGCAGGCGGCTTGGGGATCGCAGTATAGGTGGTAGGTAATCCAATAGAAAGACGCTGCTGCCCGTCTTGTTTTCCCTTAGTCGCCTCTTACGGACACCCAACGGGCAGTGGCGTGCACAGAGGGTAGGCAAAAAAATGTATTCGGCTTGTTTCACCTATTTTAAGTATGTTATATATACAATTTCAAATATCCATATGCAAGCAAATACTATAGACATATTAATTTGCATTTGAGAACATTAATAACTTTATTCAGCGGCTCCATACTGACAAAAATACTTTGCCTACCCTAGGATTTGTCTAAACAGTCTTAAGTTTTAAAAATCTTAGATTTGACGTGAATTAACATATTTTTTTTTAATGTAAATGGATATGTTGGTAATATTGGTTAATTTAAGGATATTTGTGCTGGAACACGAACAACTAGCATCATCGATATACTATACCAACTAGATTAGCTGTCACGAACAAAATGACATCGAAAATGTGGTCGCGGTTACATTTATTTACACAACTATACACGTAGCTAGAAATTGTAGAAAATAGTTTTAAAAAATTCGGAACGTCGGACTAATAGCAGCCTTCACATGTAGTAATAAAGTCTAATTCTGTATGCAGTAATGTTGGCACATAAAACCTTTACATCGGAGACAAAGAAAAATCAATAAAACCGCCAAAATTATACGAAAAAAAGTAGTTGTTTTGACTGTACTCATTTAAAAGAAAATCTTAACCACTATAAAATAAGGTTCAAAACAGGTGTGTTTCCATTGTGTGTGTACTGACTTACAAACTTATGTGCTGGTGGCAAAAATGAGAACTATTTTTTTTATTATGGTAATGACGTGTAGTTTAACAGTTTCGTATAGACAGTGGCGACACGCCTATCGGCAACATTAATTTTGTCAGTCTCTAGCGGAGAAAATATCAAATAAATAATTTTTATTTCGTATTATAATGATATCTTACTTATATTTATTATTTAAACTAGTAGTAATAAGAAAACGAAACGAAAAAAAAAATCCCC
Source organism: Furcula furcula (assembly GCA_911728495.1). Classification (NCBI taxonomy): domain Eukaryota; kingdom Metazoa; phylum Arthropoda; class Insecta; order Lepidoptera; family Notodontidae; genus Furcula; species Furcula furcula. The sequence continues at coordinate 12,156,624 of OU452250.1, forward strand.
ATCTGCAATTTTAGTATTACGATAAGTATTATATTATTTAGACAGTTTATAAACGCGCAATAAGGAATTTCGATACATCCTGTTGTCGGCTCGTACTAATTTGAAATAAGCGACAGCCTCTCTATTTTCGTGACCACTTTTCGGGCCGTGACAGCTAATCTTGTTTAGATAGTATATCGATGACTAGCATAAAGAATAAACAACTCGTAGATATTTTTGCCTGCTTTCAGTGCACGCCACTGCCAACGGGAGGAGATGGGTGGCTGCTATTCTTACCCGGACACTCCACGGGGAATCACATTATTGTGTGGAAAAGGGGGATCGCCGGATGGACCTAAAAAAGTCTGTTCTTTGCCTGACCTCTCTCAGGTCGTGTCAACTGTCTCAAGTGCACTTGTGTCTCCGCAAGCACTTGTGCACTATAATATCTCCCGTGTAAACGGTTGAACTTGTGATATTGTGTCTATGGCGGGATAAGTTGGACGTCAGGTGGACTCAGGGGCGTGCACAAACACATGATAGGGGTAGGCAATGAAACAATGAGTACGGCGGCGACTCCGAGGAGGACGGGTTGTGACCCCCGTCCCCGTGAGCACCGTGTCAGGTTCCCGGGGGGCTACAATTCGCCCCCCGGCGGCGGGCTCAAAGGCAAGGCACTGAGGGGTCCCTGGTGCAGATCCCACCGGAGAGACCTGGGTCCCCTCTCATGTGTCGATGCGACAGCCGCGGGGGTTTTAGTGGGTAAGAATCCCACATACCCCCGTCGGGCCCCACAGCACCCGGGGATCTTTTAAAGATTTCCCCCGCATCAAAAAAAAAAGCAATACAGCAAATTCCTTAGATTATTTTTTATAATTTAGTCATTCAGAGGAGTTGTAGGTTAGGCAAGTCTTTGTGTCTGTATGGACTGCACGCCACTGGGTGGACCATTATTATAATGTTAACTAATCTAATTGTAACTTTTCTTATCGCGGTTTATTTTAGATTTTTATGTTTCCGGCGTTCCCTTGAACATGGGCGCTGTAGAGCATTTGAAGTAGTAGGTAGTAAGGAGTAAGGAAAGTAAAAATCTAAAATCAACCGCGACATCACCCGTAAAAGTCGTTTTTGTTTGGTGTACAGGTCAACAAGCAACTACCCAAGCGTCATCGATCTTCGGTGGTGGGTCGGGAGGTAGCTTCAGTGCCCCAACTCAGGGCGGGACGCCTTTCGGCAGTCCGCAACAGAGCGCATTCGCCGCTGGAGACAAGCCTTCGGTCTTCGGCACTCCGCAGCAACAAACTTGTGAGTTATCAAAAATTTGAAGCAATCACAAAATTTTCAAGTAATAGACTACCAAATTATATTATAACAAAACCCTAAAAGTCACAAAAAAGTACACATCCTGTTTAAATCGTAGGTGAACAGGCACAGACAGTAAACAATGCATTAGAATAAAAAATACTATAGAATATACCTTGATTTATTTTGATTTCTTTATTGTCACATCAAGCTTCTGCAACTTGATCTTCCATGTGTGTTTGAAATGTCGTTGTAACAGCAAATTAATTCAATATCTAAGTTTAATTGCAACTTGTAATTTTAGCGCAGATATCAGAAATTATTATGATTTTAACCATTAAGAGAAGTTCTTCAGGAAGGTTTATCTGAAAACACATGTATGTATATCTTAAAGATGTCAGTCGTGACTGGTTCTTTGTTAATTTTATCTTCGAATGGTATAAAACAAGTTCGCTTTTTAGCATCCGTCTCACCTGAGCATTAGATTTTGCAACTTTCGCTATCTCTTAGAGAATTCCTTAAGGAATGAAGAGCTTACTAATAGGCATGATGACTAATTTTGAAAAAATACTCTATAATGTACTTACGGGTCTACTATTGCCGAAAATATTCATATTTTTGTATTAAATTTAAAATTAATAGCAATATTTTCAATTTATAAAATAGATTTTGAATTTCGTTCCAAATCGATGGCCAGTGCATGCCGCCATATTGGGACGTCACTACGGTGTAAATAAACATCTGTCTAGGTATAAAAGTCATCATTGTATTCAAGTCAAATCAAATCATTGTATGAAAGAAAAAGTTGAGATGACAGTTTGACAGTTGTTTATTTACACAGGATTGACGTCATTCACTCTGATCAGCGTTTATTACAAAATGGCGACTAGCTGTATTTGAGTAATTTATTTGCTTAAATATCACGAAAATCTCTCTAATATTATGAAAATGAGATGCATTTTTAGAATCAGTGCAATCTGTTCTAATATTTAAAACCACAGATTTTTTGTTATTGTGTTGCAGTCATCATGCCTATTGGCAGAACACCGCCAGTCGCGTGTTCACACACTTATTACCAAAGAGATCACTGAAAAAAGTAACAAAATCCCTCGTTCTTAGCCTCAGCATTCGGCGGATCACCAGGATTCGGCTCACAGCCCGTATTCGGCCAACCGAGCGGTTTCGGCTCGCCAACAAGCGAAGGATTCGGCAGCGGTTTCGGTGGTTTTAACAAGAGTCCGGGAGGAAGTTTCGGTGCACCCGCTACCTTCGGTGGGGGCGCCTCTTTCGGTGGTGGAACAGGATTCGGGGGATCGTCGCCTAATAAAATGTTTGGTAGTCCGGCACCAAGTAAGTATTTGTATAACATCTGGGGATGGATTATACGACAATAAATTAAACCTTGTGTGCGTAATGACGTTCCCAGTCGAATGTCTATTAAGTGATTAGAAAAAGTGATTGTGATTAGTCTCATAAATAATTACTAGAGAGGTGACTATTCGGTGCGATCGCGTCGAAACATACGAACGAGTAGGTATCTCCGTCCGCGCTGTTGCCGCCCGTACCAGAGGTTAGTGACTCAATATTCAGAAATGGTGTTATATTTTGATTACATCGTTCTGCAGTGTAAGTAGTTTGTTCAAAAAACATTTCTTAAATTTCTATGTAAGGATTTATTTGATTGTTTTAAAATATTCCTATGTAGCGGTTTTACCAGATTTTTAATTAATTGTCGTATCGTCTTCCCTACGTACGTTGTATAATATTATGAACTGATTTCTAATTGTAGTATTCATTTTGATATAATAAAAGTTAATTACTATTTAAGAAAAGAGTGTTGTATCACCGAGATTAGTTTGTTCAACATTTACTTAATACATATATTTTAGATAATTCATAAAATAATAACATATTTCATATTTTATGCTTAGTAGTCTGATTCCACTGTCTGATTACAACCTGTGCACATAGGTTTTGTTCCCAGTCTTTAAAGTGTCCAGGATTTTATTACCTATACACAAAGAGACTAACGGAAAAGAGGTGTGGAACTGGAAACTATAAAATGCAAATAAATAGAATACTCTTAATTTGCACACCAAAGTAAAACATATAAGTAGAAAAGTTAGAAAATAACTTAAATTAGGTACAAATCGCTAACAGCGATTTCTTCCAGACAACCAAACGTACGTCATTCTCGTTCATTTCATTCAAATTTCAGCAGGTTTTGGTGCAACACAGTCAAACTCGACGTTCGAGAACCTAGCTACGCAGAATACTCTGACGTTTGGTAATCTAGCGCAGCAGTCCGGACAACAGCCTCAAGCAGCACCCGCTTTTAACACGTTAGTATTTCGCGCACAGTAGTAGTTTCTTAAACTTACTGTCGCGAAACTTTATTTCAATCGGGAATTAACGCGATTTGCCTTATATTGTTGTATCTGCTTGTGACCACGGCTTGTGCAACCCGGAAACGTCAAGCCAAAATATGAGGTAAATCGCGTTAATTCCCGATTAAAATAAAGTTTGATAATGGAATGCGAAAGTCTAAAAGTATATATTGCAAACCGCTTACTGTGTCGTGACCATCAGCGCCTCTAGTGGAAGCTATTGGAAGCGTATGAAGTATGTGGAGAAATCATTTACAAATCAGATACGTCTTCTCGGTCTTTTTTTATCGGAACTCATACTAACTAGAAGTTCAGGATCCGGGCTTAATCACCAGCAAGACATTAATTTATTAGTGTCCGCGGACATACTAAGTAATTTAACTAACTTTCTTCACCCGAGACATTAGTTATTAAGTATCTTGGACTCTTTCACAAGGGATAGTGTTATCAGGTACACGCTTATCGTTTCATGGACAATTTTCTCGATCTTACTAAAAAAATCTGGTACTAATCAAGGCTAGTAATGGGCCAAGTTAAAACAGAATCCTTTTTCACTCTCATCCGTCCGCTGACCGTCCTTTATGGAAAAATATGCATAAATTAGGCAAAATGTATCAAAAAGACAACCTGTCTATTTTACATTAACAGTTTTTTATAGTATATTCTAATAATTCTCGGCTACTGACAATTTTTTTTTTACGTTTTCATATTTCACCTTGTTTCCCTCCAGATCACCATCGTTCACCGGTTGGAGAGGCTGATGACTAAGCTACAAGGAGCGTGCGGTGAAAACTAAGCCACCCCGATCCAAATGAATCAGTGCCAATTTCAATGTGTAGTCATATTTGTATCCCTGTGTCGTGTTTATAATTTATGCAATCATTGTAACGAATTTGTGTACCAGTGATAAATAATATAAAATAAAGCAGATTATCATCTATACGTGTTTTTGTTTTGACTTTCTGGTTTAAGATCCCAGGCCTGGGGCCCTAACACCACCTCTATTAACAGTATTATTATCGTCTTACTTAACATGATGTAGAGACGTCAATATACGTAGTTTATAGCTCTTGTCACTTTCTATCGTGAAAGTAAGGTGAAAATGTTATTACTATTAGAGGTGATGGTACTGGCCCTGCCCGTTATTTCCGTGATCTTTTTTTTATAAGATATTTCGGACTAAAAGAATAGAATGTTTTTGTTTTGACTTTCTGGTTTAAGATCGCAGGCCTTGGGCCCTAACACCACCTCTATTAACAGTATTATTATCGTCTTACTTGACATGATGTAGAGACGTCAATATACGTAGTTTATAGCTCTGTCACTTTCTATCGTGAAAGTAAGGCGAAAATGTTATTGCTATTAGAGGTGATGGTACTGGCCCTGCCCGTTATTTCCGTGATCTTTTTTTTATAAGATATTTCGGACTAAAAGAATAGAATTAGATGGCGTACAGCATGTACTCGTATGTGAAGCTACTAAAGTTATACCAAATCGTACCTAAGTAATGTCCACAGTTAATATACACACATCAAAAGTGTCTAGGGATCAAGCATTTTTAAGCGGATTTCTTGAGATTGAGATGTGGCTTTGTAATAAATTTATGATTTTATAAATTTATATGGATCCTTTTTGGTGCATTTCATAATTTGAATCAGGAACTGTGAATCAAATTCGAGTAAAAGATGAAAATCAGCTGTCAATATTTTCCCTATAAAAACATACAACGCATTGAAGACATTATTAGTGCTACTGTTTCCCTACTACTGATTAAAACCAACGTTATTATGGAGCGGCGACGTCATTTAAGCAGGGAAGAAATGCTCAGAGCCGTGGGAATGATAGAAGCTGGTTCCCGGCAACGTACTGTGGCTTTAGCTCTGAATACAAGTCAGAGTGTTATCAGTCGACTTTGGACACGTTACCGAAGCACTGGTACCGTGGCTGAGCGCCATGGAGGACGGTATCGCTGCACCACACGGAGACAAGACCGATATATTCAAATCTTAACTCGAAGAGCTCCAACAATAACTGCCATGATGTTAGCCGTGAGGCTTCATCACTCTTCAGGGAACGTAATTAGCGACCAAACAGTCAGAAACCGCTTGCATGAAGTGAACCTTCATTCCCGAAGACCGCTACGGGTACCACCTATAGCAATGCACAATCGTAGGATTCGATATCAATGGGCTCTTGAACACAGAAATTGGGCAGAAGAACAATGGCGTTTCGTGTGCTTTTCTGATGAGTCTCGTTTTGGTATGAGACCGGATACAAGACGTATACGACACTGGAGAACCCCTGGACTGGAACAGCGATTAAAATCCTGCCAGGAAGTCCATCCTTATAGTGGTGGAACCATCATGGTATGGGCGGGTATTTGGATCGGCGGAAGAACTGAGTTGATTTGGATCAGAGGCAACCTCAACGCTCAAATTTATGCTGAGACGATTGTATCAGACGTCATCGTTCCTCTACAAGTGCAAATCGGTCCCTTATTTCAGTTAATGCATGATAATGCACGACCGCACACCGCAAGAGTTGTAAGACAGACTCTCGCCGCAGCTAACATCAATGTCCTGCCCTGGCCTGCTCAGTCGCCAGACTTGAACCCGATTGAGCATGCATGGGATATGCTACAGAGAAGAGCTCTGCCGAATATGGAGGGTATCCAGTCGCAAGAAGACCTTTTTTTGTTGTTGCAACGAACATGGGCGGCCATTCCACAGCGTGATTTGGATGAACTCATTTTGAGTATGCCAAACCGATGTTCTTGTGTTGTTAGTGTTCGCGGTAGAAACACGGATTGTTAATTGTTACCCAATAAAATTTTAAAGAAAACTGTTATTTCAGTCTTTTTTTCGAACTTTTGTGTTAGTGGTTCAAATGTCAAAAATCCCTTTATTAGGAAAATGGCAAATTTCTTTATTAATGCAAAGGTGACTTGGTTTATCGTTACTGTGACAAACGAAAACACTTTATTTGATGAATCCTTAAAGAAAATTTTAATTAATATCAATCAGGAGAAAAGTTATTGCAAAAATATATGTTGATCCCTAGACACTTTTGATGTGTGTAGTAATTCTTTATATTACATTCATTTATTATATAATATTTTTTTATATTACTTTTTTACATTGGGCTTTAGTCTGAATAAGATATAAACAGTGGTCCAGCTAGGCTGTCCTTAATAAAAATTATTTCAAGTCAAAATCGGCAGGTTTTTAACTGAATTAAATCGTTAGGTTTTTAACTACTACCAAATCTCCCCCCTCCCCCCCCCCCCTCATTAATATTTAAATACATTATGAATCAAAAGTTTCATATTTCCAATCTTTTGGGTATACCTATCAAAACATGGCAAGAATAAGAAAATATGGTCTACATTTCGTAGTTGTCGTCTATTCAAAATACTAAGATCTATCAATAGAACGTATTCCATTCAAACCCAACCGATCGGTCAAATAAAGTATGAATAAAGTTGATTCGTTAACGAAGCGAAGCTCGCTCCTCTGTGCAAGTTTCACAATTCGTTAATAAGTTATCTGAATGTATAATAATGGAAGCAAAGTTTAGAAGAACTTTGTCCATTGAAATGAAACTTCGATGTGTCCCATATTCACTAATGATCGATTATGTAATACCATGTAACAAATAATGGTTATTTACACCTAGAACTTACCCGACTGCTCCAGAAAGTACACAACTCTTATGTGTTCATTTCGTGGGGTCCAGTTTATTCAAAGTTCGGTTTTTGTTCGTTGTAATGTAATCCCGATACCAAGATGAGGGGGTACCGATACCAAGATATGAGGATAAGTTTTACGCCTATGTAAAATAAGTCAGTCTGTGACGTCATAGCTCCTAAATGAAAGGACGTATTTAAATGAGATTTAGTTTTTTTAAGCTGATTTTTAATTACGAATGTTTTTAGCTATCTGGGTAGGTATATATTATTAGTTATCGTGTGTGGAATACTGCAGACTTAAATGGGCCGGTGCTGCAAAATGCCATCTAACAATTTTGGTTTTAGTGGAAAGGCGTGGTGATTCCTGGGTTATTGGGGGCCAATTTACAAAGTCTAGAGGACAGACGCAACGGTACCAGTCTCTCGGTATTCTACAGGATGCATTTTGCAGTGTGCGCAGGAATTACGTCACTTGATTCCACCATCCCCACTATTACTCCAAAAGACCATTCTCCTGTCTATTATCGGATGACGAGACCCAACCCTTACGTGGTAAACGGTGCCTTCACTAATCGACTTGCTACTTCATCTATACTATAATAAAACTCAAAGAGCACTTTTTCTGTAAATTGAATATTTTTCCAAAATTTCTATGTGGGGATACTATACTATCGACATAGAGGCCAAAACAATTTTTTTTGGAATTATTGTCTGTATGTCTGTCTGTCTGTCTGTCTGTCTGTCTGTCTGTCGTTCTGTTTGTCCAGGCATCATTCGAAAACCCGTGGATGGATTTTGATAGGACTTTCACTGATATGTTGTGTAGACGTAGGGGTATAAATTGGTATATAAAACATCACGCTATGTTTCATAGGGGCTAAGCAGTGAAACATTACTTGCACATATTACCACGTAATTTCCTTTGTATGTGAATAGGGTAATTATAGACTGATCAGTTAATCATTAAGATATGTATTATTACGCTATATACAATAGGGACTGAGCAGACATTTAGTTTGCATAAGATATGGCAGTGGCGAAGGGTCAATTTTTGTAAGGGGTAAGCCGTTCCGGAACCCACCCAGGAAATTTTCATTAGATTTCTGTATTGTTCTAAGTACTTTGCTGATAGCAATATGACATTATATCTTTGAAAAGTTAAAATCTGTAAATCCCGAGCGAGTCCAAACTAGATTAGGAAAGAAATAGGCAAGAGAAAAATAACATTTCATTTTATTTAAAAGCCAGTTCATGAAATTTTAATGAAACTCCCCAAGTCCAGGTAGTGTATAGGTATTGTATCACAGTCGCAACAATAAAAGATGCGAAACACTAAGAACTTTCATTATCGAATATCATTAGACAGTAATTTACGATGTTAGCGTGATTTACATTATGAACAGCGCCATCTATCGGCGGAATTGGACATACAATCACTATAGAACTTTTATAACTCAAGAACGGCCTATCCGATTCGGCTGAAAATTGGTGGGGAGGTAGCTTAGAACCAGGAAACGGACATAGGACATAGGACTTTTTATCCCGGTAGGTTAAGGTTAAGCAACGTTAGGTAAGGTCATTAAATAGATGGGTGAACCGATTTGTATGAAAGTGTGCATATCGGGTAGGTCTGAGAATAGGTCATACAGTATATTTCATACCGCTAGGTTAAGGTTAAGCAACATAAGGCAAGGTCATTAAACAGATGGGTGACCCGATTTGTATGAAATTTTGTGTGCATATCGGGGAGGTCTGAGAATAGGTCATAAAGTATATTTAATGCCGCTGATACCATGATTGACGAGGATATATAGAACGAGAGGAGGGTGCAAGAGAGGAGAAAGAGGGAGAGGGGATTCGAGGAGGGGGTGATGGGGTGAGGGATCGGGGGAGTTAGGTGGAGTAAGGGGGGAGTGAGAAGGAACAAGTTCGTAGAAGAGAGAGGGGAGAGGGTTCAGAGAGGGGACAACAGGGAGAGGAAGAGGGGGAGTGTGACGGAAACCGAAGCGGGAGGGGGAAAGAGAGAGGAGAGAAAGAGCATATAATTAGATTTTTTTTAAAAGAGAGAGAGATATGGATAGAGTTTAATCAAGGGAGGAGAGACAAAAGGGGAGCATAATGTAATAAAAGCGAGGGCGGAGCTGCGCGGGTCAGCTAGTTTTTAATAAGGACAGCTAAGGTTTTGAATAGTTTGCCTGCGTTGGTTTTCCCACCCGATTATAAAGTGTCTTGAAGGCCAGAGTAAATAGGCTTTTAATAAGTTAGTGTGCTTGTGCTTAACCATCCTCGATTGCGTCGCCGCTTTCCATCAGGTGGGACTGCAGTCATACATGTAGAACTACTGGGAGTAGGCCATCCTCTGTACCATTAAACGTCCACCCAACGAATTTGGACTCGTTGGGTAGGTCTGAGTCATCAGCAGCCAAAATAAGTCCACAGCTGAACAAAGGCCCCCACCGGGTGGAGCAGGGATGGTGCTATTTCTTATCAGGCCACGGGTAAGGCCTGCGTAGTTGTTAGAAAAATGGTGATCAGGGTCTGATGTAGTAGGAAGGTAGACACAGGATTTCTGCACCAATTAAGAGTGGCTCTACCACTCTATTTGAACTCTATAGAAAGGACTCGACGAGTAGTTGGTAAAAAAATTGTGGTAAGTGTCTATTGATGGGATGGGATTCCCTATTGTTATTAACAGACGTAGTAACATGAAACATTATTTGCTTCTATAGATTCAATCCAACGCATACCATTGCATCACAGACATCTATCACTTGAACGCTTGAACGAGTCGAATGCGTGAAGTACCCACCCTAAATGCACGGTGACAAATGCAATTAATTTCCGAAACAAAAGTGACTTTTACAAAAAAGTGGAGTGATGTACTTAAGTGCTCTTTATCAATGTAAAAGCTACGTTTCACAATTCACACGCTTTGAACGCTGGAGTGCAGTCAAATGATGTGCAAGGACTTAGGTAGGTACTTGTTTTTCAACCAGTTAACCAACATTTTCCGATGGTCCTGTTGGTCTAGTGGTTAGACACCCTGGCTGCTACCCGATGGGTCGTGGGTTCGATTCCCACCAAGTGTCTGTGTGTTATTGAAGTGAAACTTCTTATGCGACTTCCAAAAATGTTATCACATAAGGCGTCAAGCGTTAAATGAGTCACCTTAACGCGTTATCGCTTAACGCGTTAAGTGATAGGTATTAAACGATAGGCGTAAATTTGTTAAGGTTATGAAAGCGCTCATGTGACGCCGTTACTGAGTGAGTGGGTGAGTGGTAGGTGAGTAGGTGAGTGGGTGAGTGGGAGAGTGGTGGGAGAGTGGTAGGTGAGTGGGTGAGTGGTAGGTGTGTGGGTGAGTGGTAGGCGAGTGGTAGGCGAGTGGTAGGCGAGAGGTAGGCGAGTGGTAGGCGAGTGGTAGGTGAGTGGTACGTGAGTGGGTGAGTGGGCGAGTGGTAGGCGAGTGGTAGGCGAGTGATAGGCGAGTGGTAGGCGAGTGGTAGGCGAGTGGTAGGCGAGTGGTAGGTGAGTGGGTGAGTGGTACGTGAGTGGGTGAGTGGTAGATGAGTGGGCGAGTGGTAGGCGAGTGGTAGGCGAGTGGTAGGTGAGTGGGTGAGTGGTAGGTGAGTGGTACGTGAGTGGGTGAGTGGTAGGTGAGTGGGTGAGTGGTAGGCGAGTGGTAGGCGAGTGGTACGTGAGTGGGTGAGTGGTAGGTGAGTGGGTGAGTGGTAGGCGAGTGGTAGGCGAGTGGTAGGAGAGTGGTAGGAGAGTGGTAGGTGTGTGGTAGGCGAGTGGTAGGCGAGTGGTAGGCGAGTGGTAGGCGAGTGGTAGGTGAGTGGTAGGCGAGTGGTAGGTGAGTGGTAGGTGAGTGGTAGGCGAGTGGTAGGCGAGTGATAGGCGAGTGGTAGGCGAGTGGTAGGTGAGTGGGAGAGTGGTAGGTGAGTGGGTGAGTGGTAGGCGAGTGGTAGGAGAGTGGTAGGTGAGTGGTAGGCGAGTGGTAGGTGAGTGGTAGTGGTAGGTGAGTGGTAGGTGAGTTGGGTTCGGTTGGGTTCGGTTCGGTTCGGCTCGGTTCAGTTCGGTTCGGTTCGGTTTGGTTCGGTTCGGTTCAGTTCAGTTCAGTTGAGTATGTGTATGCGTGTGTGTGTGTGTGTGTGTGTGTGTGTGTGTGTGTGTGTGTGTGTGTGAGTGAGTGAGTATGTGAGGGACCGACCGACCGATCGACTGAGCGAGAATGAAGTTTCACTTCTTACGCGCGGAGGGACTCCACGCACGCACATTTTTTTATCTATTTAAGTATGTATTTACAAAAAAAAAATATATAAGTATTAGTATCAGTTGTCTGGTTTCCATAGTACAGGCTCTGCCTAATTTGGGATCGGATGACCGTGTGTGAATTGTCCCAAGATATTATTATTATTATTTAAATATTATTAAGTACATACCTATTTATATTTATTTATTTAGGTTGTGAAAAAAAATTTGAAAAAATGACAAGCTCGCTAAGTTTTTAACCGACTTCAAAAAAGAAGGTTTTCAATTCGTGTGTAACTAAGTTTATATATCTATATATTTTCTATGTACCTATATGTTCGTGCATAACTGGCAATTATGTACCGATTTGAAAAAATCTTTCTTCCATTCATTCTTCAATCCATTAATTGAGTCCCATAAAAAAATATTAAGTATAGCTTACGAATAAGTAGTTACTGTAATAAACTATTTAAAAAAAAATAAAAACCGACTTCAAAGTAAATTATCTAAAAAGCATAAAATAACGAAAATATTTTGTAGAAATAGAATAAAGTAACACTGTAAGCCATATTGTTCTAGCGAATATTGATGTTCAGTGACATTCCCAAACATATTTTATATATACATTAAAGAGCATGGATCAATAAATTAGAGACAAGACATTACAGGGTACTGCGTTGTATTGTTATGTAACTACACAATGCATAATCAAATAAACAGAGTCTGGACTTTAAGTTTTATGTTGTATGAATAATAATAATATAATAATAACCTGGGACAATTCACACACGGTCATCTGATCCAAACTAGGCAGAGCCTGTACTATGGAACCAGACAACTGATACTAATACATATATACTTTTTTTTTGTAAATAAATACTTAGATAGATAAAACACCCAGACACTTGGTGGGAATCGAACCCACGACCTGTTGGTTAGCAGACAGGGTCACTAACCACTAGACCAACGGGCCCGTCAAAATGAATGAATGGGTAGTTAATGTCCTTCCAATAAGCATGAACTAATATTGCGTATGAACAAAATCTATGACAAATAAAATGTTTTAATTTAGCTGGAAATTCTGGTAATAAATTTTTATGTATATTTTTTGGAAAAAATTAAAGTTAAAACAATGTTGACGAGTAGCACTAAGTTAAAACAATGTTGAAAAAAACTTTGACAAATCTTAGGTGTGCTGTTTGGTCTTTTGAGGAGGAAGATGAATAGAAACTAAATTTTCTACATCAAATATGAACTGGTACCAGTAATTTTTCGAGGTGGGCTCGGTATATTTTAGTATTTTTTCGAGGGGGCCTCGGTATTTTCGTAAAATTTAATCTGGTCACATTGGTCTGTCATGTCTTGTACGTCATCGTCATCCCACGAACGAGCGTTTTATTTTCGCGTTACCAAACAGACTACTATTAATATTATTAGTATTTATTATGTTACTATTTGTTGTGTTTAATCAGCTGAAAGCCCAGTCATTTAGAAAATAATGTTTTCTCGCAAATGTACATTGTTGACTTCCCATTTAATGTAATTAACCGTAGGCCACAGGCTTAGAAATGAACCGATTTTACTACGTGCAAATATGTTTTCTGTTCCTCTACTCAAGCATTGGAGCTTCAGATGAAGTGAAAGCAGATAAAGTTGCAGTGGATTGCAGCACATTACGACTAGGTCAGTTCATCTGTCCAGATCCAACTCTAGATCAAATTGATCCAGATACACAACAGTTCAAAGGCTGTGTCAAAGGAAAACATATACCATCGGAAGGAGAAGCCGAAGGTAACAAGTAACAATTACTCTATTATTTAGTAATCTTTAAATTAAACAACTACATGGGTCCACAATTATTTATATTTATTTAGCATTGTACCCTATTTACTTTGTAAATACTTTCGAGAATATGCTTATTTAAGGTACCTAATTATTTATATATTTTGTGTGTTACAGTAATCTGTATTGCTGCTGAAGGCATTATTTGTAATGAAACAAACAATAACACATTTAAGAGAAAATTGCCGTGTAAATGGACGTAAGTGGAACTTATTAATAATACCTACTACATAATGGTCATTGTTCATTTTTTACCTGTATTCAGTTCAGGCCTGGTTATTCTTGTGTAGACAAGAGTGAGTACACATACTGTGTAAACCCAATTGCAAGACATTGACAATCACTATCTTATGAGTATGAAAAATATGTACTGTAACAGGGGAATATTGCTAAGCCTTATTGAGATTCAATATAGCTTCCTATATGAACTGAACTAAACATAAGAAATATTTGTTAGTGGTTTTCATCATAAGCTGGGAGATGTTCATTGCCTTTGTGTAACTGAAATCTTGTCTATTTATTTCCTTTACATATATCTACAATGTTTTATTTTTGTTACAGGAATGGTTACTCCTTGGAGATAGCACTGCTTTTGTCTGTGTTTCTTGGGATGTTTGGTTTGGACCGGTTTTATCTGGGCTACCCTGGAATTGGACTAGCTAAACTATGTACATTGGGCTTCATGTTTCTTGGACAATTGCTGGATATTCTACTCATTGCAGCCCAGGTAATTAATTTTCATATAGTAATACAAATTCATTTTATTAAATTCATTTGGCTGGCCTCCACTTAATTGAAATGGAACTATTTTTACGAATTATCAAGTTGTTTTGTTTTTTAACCAACTGCATCAGAATGAGGTTACGTTCTTTAGTGTGTGTATGTCTACTTGTTGGACAGTATCCGTGGTGTGCTGTCCATACAGGCAATAAGACTGCCTGCTGTATGACTTCTATGAATGAACATAAAAATCGAATCAATTTGCTTATTTCCTACCGTCACAAGAGTGTGTGCATGTCACTGGACAGTATGGATTTTGGTAGATTACATATAAGATTTGTCTTAAATTATGGAAGTGCAACTCAAATAAAAAAAAATATATATGATGTTGTGCACCTAACAGTCTCCTATCTATGGAATGACCCTGATTTATGTTGCTTGCCCTTTTGTTTATGTAACGTTGATACAAACTGGCTATGAGTGCTTCTAACATGCACATTGAACATGTAAGGCTAGCCGCACACAGTTAATAATATTGTCAATATTTTGCACCTCACTGGAATGCGATGTCACAACACCAGGTGCACAGTTAAGTTGCAGAAGTTGTAGAATGGTATTGACATTATTATTGACCATGTGCAGGCTACGTAAGACACTACAATGTACTATCTAGGACACACATTTTGTGCCGGCTCATGCAAGAGATTATCGTCCTAAAGGTAGTACACCGTTCGTGACCGCGAGAGTACATATAGAACTAGAACTGATTTGTTCTTATAGGTAGTAGGCCCATCAGATGGATCAGCATATGTGATACCTTACTACGGAGCTGGGGTCACTGTGATCAGAAGTGACAATGAGACATATCTACTACCGCAGGCTGATTGGCACAACATCACTTGACAGTGGGGCACAATATCATTTGAAGATGATGAGGACTATGAATGGACATGATTCTGTGATTTTAGTAATATAAGAACATTGGAAAATGTAAATATGTGAAAATGAAATTATTAATCTGAGGTTGTTAATGAGCTATTACTTCCCTTTGTAGTTTTTACATTGAAATCTATATGAAGTGACGAGATAATTACACATTACCACTGGAATGAGTGCAATTTACTGGACATAGGAGACTAAGGGTGACTTTAAATTTACAGCGCTGCAGCTGCGCGTTTCTTATTTATATGGATTTCCAAAGCAGAACGTCTACACCGCTGGAGCCGAGCTCCTTTATAATCACCCTTGAGAACTTAATTGTCTCAGGTGACTAGCGGCAGTGCAATGCAACTGCCTATATACAGTCGTGTCGCTTACACGCACGAGTCTTGCTTGTCTCCTCGCTAGGTTGAATAGAAAACACACATCCATATTCACAAACAGCCCTCGATGGACCTTTAGCATAGTGTTGTTCGTGAATACGAGTATTATTTAATGTAAAGTTAAGTTAAGTTAAGTTAGGATATAAATGTATATATATATATATATATATATTATACATTAATAGGTACACCACCATCGATATACTATACCAACTAGATTAGCTGTCACGAACAAAATGACATCGAAAATGTGGTCGCGGTTACATACACAGACTATTAGGATACTACGTATCAGACGGACAACTGGCCTCTCTAGGTCGCTAGACACAAGCTGTTGCTTCTGATTGGTTAGAGCAAAATGATGTATGACATTTCTTTTTTTTTTTAATTATAAAATTTGCAAGCTTAGGCAACTTAGGTAATGCCATATTTTTTGATACACGCACTAGGCCCTTCCTTACATATTACAATTCAAATTTTCATACCCACTAAATAAAATGAACAAAATTACGCTTTATATTATTTATTTTTCCTTTTCAATTTTTTCTTGTATTTACAGAGAGCTTTCATTTGCATTCCTGGCAGATTACATCTTGTTTCTAATCTTATAATATCCGTGCCCTTTAATATTTTGTTTATGACTGCACACCAGTTATGTATGCACAATTTAATTATACTATCAAGCAATCCGTGAACCACTTGGTCCTTATGGCTTTGACATGATATTTGGCTAAAATCTATTTTGTTTTGGACTTCTTTTATGATACATTTGGAAATATTTTTATGGTGTGGATTTTTTTCAAGATATTGATTTGATAAATCAAATATCTTGCCAAAGTACCTCACAATGTGTTCTGCAGGGTAGGTCAATTTTTGCTGGGTCAATCTTTTATATTCTCTATAATTGATCCATTTGTGGACCTCACTGTTTTTTTCTACAGTAAGGTCTTTTTTGCATACTTTACAATTGACTTTCTGAAGTATTTTTCTAACGACCCAACCAGCAGTGTAAGCACGAGATTGAATTGTCAAGCGTTCACGTCTTGCATCATGTGAAACTGGATACATATGCACACAGGATTCATCAAGTTTCGAACCAGAAAAGTCGTCACCCATGTTGATTTGACTTTCTTTTGGAATATCAAATAATGATTTTATTTTCAACAATTGATTGCTGTTGTCACTTTCACAATTGAAAGATGTGTGGTGAAATTTGATAAATCCTGTGATCAATAAGGACTTGAATGTTGATGTGAAGTTGTGGCAGCTTGGATTATTATCCCTAAAGTTGTATGATCGCATCTGACCAAAGAAGTTTTCAATTGCATCAGAATTTAAATTTCTTGGTTTCATTATTTTAATGTTTTTGTTTTTCAAGATCTGCCACAACCTTTGCATGCTCTGAAGGGTACTTATCCAGTTTTTCAAACTGGGCACGGTTGATTCTCGACCATTTTGGTCTACAAATTTTAGCTGTCGTAATTTTAAAATAGCCTCCTGCCAAAAATCATGATGTTTGCTGGTAGCTGTAACAGCAGAACGAAGCTGTTTTCCTTTTTTTTTCAAATTATAAATAGCACTTCCATTGACGCTATCAAACAGGTCGTCGAAGAATGACACCACTTCTGCCGTATTTTTCAGTGTTTTGCTGACTGGTTGTCCATCAGAGTAATGAGCTGAAAGTGATTTAATTATTATCAATATTACTAGGCATGCAATTAGATGTTACATAATTATTGGCTTTATTAAAAAATACCATCTTGATTGGTATCATTAAAGTACCGTACCATTAGTTCTGCTTTTAGAAGCATGGAAATTTTGCTCTTTAGAATAATAAGATATAGCATGAAAAATTACAATCCAAGTGAGGTTTAACTTGTGTTTTCTCAGGTGACTGATGCAATGCAGTACCCCAGAGACTACTTTGTGTGTTTTAAGAAAAAGCATACAAAACAGACTGCAGTTGTCATGGATAGAGCTAATGGCTAATGTTACACTTTCATTTCTGTAGACTTGTATTGTTAAATAAACACTTACAAAATGCTGAAGTGAAGTTTAAAGCTCCAGCTACAGTCTTACTGAAAACCCGAACACAATTTTTTACCTGTGAAAAGTAACTTATTTTAGCTATCTCATCTCACTTGTATTATAAAGGCGGAAGTTGTCTATATGTTTGAAACTTATAACACCCTCAATTTGTGTTGGAAGTTAATAATAATTTTTTACAGAAATAAAAAACCTTTTAGTTTTATTCAAATCATTCAGTTCATAAATGTTGTTTGTTATGCCCAAACATCCACAAAAAAAAATAAACATACTGGTAGGGCACCACAGGGAATAGCTGAGTAGTACCATACACATAAAAATATAACATTTATAGGCACTATACCTTCATTTTTTTTATTTTGTCTGGAATAACGTGTTCATCATTCAGTTTGTGTAGCAAACGAGATTCAGTGTGCTGGCAGTCTGTCTTGTATACGTCAACAATATCAGACCATGTTGCAATTTTTTTATTAAAGGATATGTTTTTTGTAAGAAAATTATTTCTTAACCCTTTAATTAAATGGCATGGGTCATAAATGATGCTCATGTTGAAACCCCCAATGTGAATTGTGTCATCTGAAACAAATTTATTAATTTACTGCTATACAAGATGAATTAACGTAGAAATTTTATAAGATGACTTTATAATAATTATGTAATTATATATTGTACAGTAGGGTATGAAAACCTTCATCAGTTTTCAAATTCATTCCTTTATCAAGTTGTGGACTCTTAGTACCTTTTGAAACTAAAGCACTAAACAGACAACTGCATATAAAATAATACTTGATATGATAGATAACAAGGGTCAATCAAATCTTACTATCTTTATTAGGCAATCTGTCAGTCAACTAATTGCAAACGTCAATATGATATTGTTTCATTTGAAATAAAATGTCGGCATGACTAACAATTGCCCTGGCTGCAAGCAGGTGTCGATTTTAAGGTGACCTTTTCTTACCCGATTGTATAAAGGAAATTTACCTGTGATTTTATTTTCCAGTATCTGAGACCGTCTTGTGTCTTCTTGTAAATTTTTTAAAGCCGATTGAAATGCAGCTCCCTGATCCGATACGAGAGCTAGCGGTATAAGCCCAGTTTCACCAACTGCAGTAACTATTTCTTTTAAAATTTGCTTCAATTTTATTGCTGAGGTTGCACCTTCACAAAAATAAAAGGCAACGGCTTGTTGCCACTTATGTACCACACCCTTAATCATAAACACTAGGGCATGGTCAGCAAACGCATTGGTTTTTTCTGTTAGGTCAACTAAGCCACATATTTCATCTGTATGATTATATGTTAATCCAGTTTCGAGTGCCATTTCATCAAACACAATAGTGCAGAATTTTTTATCTTCTTTCCACATGTTGACCTATAATGTGAGAAATAAAAAACAGTTTATTTTGTATAGAGTACAAAACACAAACACATACATACAAACATATAAATATACTAGCTGACCCGCGTAGCTCCGCCTACGCTTTCATTGCCTACATTAAAAATAAAAATACTCCAATTTCCAGTTTCTGGTTAAATATTTAAAAAAAAATCGATTTCTCACTCTTTTTTTCTCTCCCATTTGGTTCTCTCTTTTTCCTCCTTTCTTGATTTATTTCTCTCTCTCTCTTCTAAAAAACAGACAGACAGACAGACAGACAGACAGACAGACAATAATTCCAAAAAAAATTGTTTTGGCCTCTATGTCGATAGTATAGTATCCCCACATAAAAATTTTGGAAAAATATTCAATGTACAGACAAAGTGCTCTTTGAGTTTTATTATAGTAATATAGATTTATACCTCTTTCTTTATGGCTTCAAAAACTTGAGCATTTATGCCAGTTTCAATGTGTAATTTTGAGACCATTTTCTTTAATGTTGTCTCAGATGGCAAAACAAATATCTTCTGTAAAAACCGGTACGATTTTGGGCCTTGTTTTAAAATCGAAAGGGCAATCAGTTTCTCATCAAGTGTGAATCGTCTGGCTTTTTTTTCTTTGGTGCATAATTTTAGTTGCATCCACAATACTTTTTTTGCAATAGGGTTCATCCCGACAGCCATTTCTTCAAAAGAATGTGACTGTGAGAAGCGTAAAGCTTTTTTGGCTCTTCGAGTAAAACTTAATAGCTTACGAGATTTTCGAAACTCATTATATAGCTTACGACATTTCGGAGTCAATGCTTCAACTTTTGCAACAGTTCTTTTGGTGTGTTTCAGTTTCTGAATTATTTTTGGATCTGAAATTAGTATTTTTGTAACAATTAACTAATAATTGAAATGTAAATTATTATATAACTATTTTATCATGAGTATTGCTGCGCAGCCCCACAGTGTTATATTCTATTGGAACATATTTTTGGGATAAAAAGTAGCCTAAGTTTATTAACTACCTTTATACCCAATGTTATCTAAATCTTTTCAGCAATTTTAGTGTGAAGGAATTACAAGTACACACAAGAATTTTAATTTTTATAATATTAGTGAGATGAGATCTAATCATTATAATAATACCTGATGGTAATTGTTTTTGAATTACAGGATCATTTATATCTTTCAAAAGTCCATCTGTAGATGTAGAAGGAAACACGTCTGGAAAATAAAAAGAAGTGTCTTAATTGAGATTTGTGGCACTGTATATAATTGTGGTATAGCACTCCTCTACACATTGAGACATAGGAAATATTTGACCATTCAATTCTGCCATTTACTTGTGCAAAATCACTAGTATGCTCAGTAATTATTAGTACTTGAATGAAATAAACATGTCTATTACATATTATGTAAAAAAAAAAAAATTGGTACTCAAAATCGATTAGTAACTGACAGAGTATTCTCTATTATGCCACAAGGGAAAAAACAATTGCAAAATATTATGATAAAAATTGTAAAACCACCAAAAATTACAGATTTTTCATCAAACAAAACAAGTAATTGCTTGGGGTTTTATAATATTAGTGGGATGTGCATAATCCTATTACTAAATTACATTATATACAATAATTTAAGCATTTTTAACCTGTAGACTTCTGCATTTCATCAAAATGCGATTTGCAATAACTGTGATCAGAATGCATTTTCTTTGCATATTGGTGTTCAAGAGTATGGTCCGGTGCTGTAAAATAAAAATACAAAATCAGTATGATGAAAAATTTCGAGAAAATACAAATAAACAAATACAACGGGTAAGCTTAAACGTACCAGCAGTTTCGGTAGGATTCAGTGGTATCCCACTGAGTATTTCAGTTTCAAGAAATAGAGTAGGATATGCAGTGGCCAGAAGACGTGACTTCTGAGTCACGAAACGTGGTTCAAAATGTTTGTGGCACACTTGTAGACTGCCGAAATCAGTGGCCAGAAGACGTGACTTCTGAGTCACGAAACGTGGTTCAAAATGTTTGTGGCACACTTGTAGACTGCCGAAATCACCTTTCTGTCGCAAAGATTCGCAGTTAATACTGTCAAGCCACTTTTGGAGTCTTTTCACGCACTTCGGAAATTTGTGTAAAATAGCGTCCTGTCGCGAACTTACACAACCCGGCACAGAACACTTGAAGTACATCTTGATTTGCTCAAGAAAACAGTTGATTACTATAAATGTGGAACAGAAATATACGGAAAATACGACGCAACTACTTCGCTCAAAGTAAGCAAGCAATCTATTTTGAGGTTATATTTTTCACCGGTTTCAATGACATTAAAATAAATATGGCGGTGTGCTGGCGGGTGGTGCGGGGAGTATAAATGTCAAACATCATTTTGCTATGCGTCTAGTTTTTTTTATAGGCAGATTACGGCCCGTGGTTACATATACTTACACAACTATACACGTACACGCAAAACAATAATATGTTCATATAAAAAGATAACTTACGAACTATAAAATAAGGTTCAATAATAATTGCAGACAATTCGGCACTTACACAGTTTTGGAGCTGAGAGTTGTGTGCTTCCATTGAGTTCCATTGTTTTTGAACGCTTAGACGTACAGTAAGCTAAGGAAAGGTATGGAGTTGCTTACGTTTATTTTTTCCAGAATAACCGTAATATAAAAATATGGTAAGTTACGTATAATGTTATGCTAGCCATGAAAGAAAGCATTACTTTGTACCCAACTTCTCCAGAATGATTGTTATTTCTTTCTAGTAGTATATCTGCATTTATTTGTTACAACATTAAGCTCTCAACGGCCGATGATTCCGATCGCATAAGCACTATGACGCGTCGACCGCCAACAGATTAACATGCGTATCAAATGAAGCGAAGACGCTTCATTTGATACGCATGTTGGTCAAGAGAACGACTGGATGAAATAAGACATACATATAAATTCAAAATTCTTTATTATGCATAGACTTAAAATAATTAGGTTTCGTTAGGTACAATTTTACAAAAAGCGTTACAAATGTTACAAAAAGCGTTAAATAATGACAATAGTATTGAAGTCGGTACTAAACATGGCATATTTAACGCTTTCAAGTTTTTATTTTATTTTAAGTCTAATTTATCTACACTGAACATTAATAATTAATAAGTTTAGTGACAATGTATTTGACATTATATTTTATATTTATATTTAATTGACGGGCCCGTTGGTCTAGTGGTTAGACACCCTGGTTGCTAACCGATGGGTCGCGGGTTCGATTCCCACCAAGTGTCTGGGTGTTATTTATCTATTTAAGTATGGATTTACAAAAAAAAATTACATAAGTATTAGTATCAGTTGTCTGAAAAAAGAAATGTTAATTACCTTTAAACAAATTTAATTTATTATAAATCTGTCTTTTTGAATCATTTTTTGTCTGAGCGGTTTCTTTTTTACAAACATAATGCAGTCTTACATCGATGAATTTTTCTACAACTAATCTCAGTAAATCAATGTTATGGTTATGCTCATTTTCTCCGACAAAAACATCTTTATTAATATATAATTTTAAAACTGCAACAGATATAAATATTTTGTCATATTTCTTGTGTATATTTTTACCACCACTTAAACGAACACAGTTGCGTATAACGCGTTCAGTGTTCATGCAAATGTCAAATACATCATTTGCACAATAAAATAAGCCATTCATATCTCGTAAATCCACTAGTTTGTGGAACCATAATTTTTCTTTTGCCCATAATTTTCTTTTGCAGTCCTCGCACCTAAGCTTTTTTACTAGACTACTTACCACAAAACCAGAAATGTAACCTACTATTTGGAAAACAATTTCCGGAATTGGGTTTTGTTCTAATTTTTGAATGAGTTCGTTGCAATTTATCTGGTATTTATCAAAATTGTGCTGTATAGATTTATTTTTTATGATTTCTATAGCACTTAAATTTTCTTCACATTCATCAAAACGATATCCCGTCGAAGAACTATTAATTTTTTAATACACGGAGCAACCACGTTCTTGTTGTAAAGTAATAATAATATTTGAGGACACACTGCCGTGTAATCCAAAACTGTCCAGAGTCTGTACTATGGTAACCAGACACCTAATATAAATACGTATATACTTTTTTGAAAATACATACTTATCTAAATAAATGACACCCAGAGAAAAAGTGGCAATCTGAACCACAACCTATTGGATAGAGGCCAGGATGGTTAACCATTAGACCAACGAGTTTTCAAATGATGGTATTGTTAGACTCCAAAACCGATATAAAATAAATTGTGGGTAGGATAGCCGAACGCGCCCAGCGAATGCGTATATAAGTCACTGCTCTAGCGGTACCGCAGTCATTCGTTTCTCAGATCTCGTACAGTGCGGAAGTCTCAGTGAAGTTGCTGCGTCATGGTGATTACAATGTATTCCTGCTGCAGGAGTGTGGTAATAATTCTTCAGTGGTATGTTCAGTTTTTATTTTACTAAGGTGGTCCAGTGACAATGGTTTCTAGACAGATTCTCTTTTTTTAAATAATCTTATTTAGGGTTTCTAATAGTATAATAATACAAACTTACACACATCTCATCACCACTTTTTCTATTTTACGCAGTTGTGAAAAAAATTGCACAATATTATAACAATGAAACTCCATGCATTCTTTGTTCGAGAACTACGTAACGCTCGTGTACTGATTTACCAACTTATGTATGCTGGTGGCGTAAATGAGAACTAACTTTTTTATTGTGGTAGTGACGTGTAGTTTGACAGTTTTGCATAGACGGTAGTGACACCCTCTATCAGCAAAAATAATTTTGTCAGCCTGTGGCTTGGCAAATGGCGAACTACTAGCGGAGAAAATGTCAAATAAATAATTGTTATTTCGGATTTTAGTGATATCTTACTTATATTTTGTATTTAAACTAGTAGTAATAAGATTACTAACCGAAAAAAAGATATTCCACCTGTAATTTTAGTGTTGCGACGAGTATTTGGACAGTTTTTCAACGCGCAATAAGACATTTTGACACGTCTTACGCCAGCTGTTGTCGGCTCGTACTAATTTGAAATAGAGCGATAGCTGTCTCCGTAGCTCTTATTTTCGTGACCACTTTTCGGGTCGTGACAGCAAATCTTGTTTAGATAGTATATCGATGATATCGATATAATATATATACTAGATAAACATTCACGAACAAAATGACATCTAGAATGTGGTCGCGGAGGTTGCAAACTTATCTGTGGCAGAAACGTAAACTAACGCTTTTTTTATGATAATGACTTGTAGTTTGACAGTTTCATATAGACAGTAGCGACACTCCTATCGGCAAAAATAATTTTGTCAGGCTATGGCTTGTAAAGAAATAGCGACACAAGAGGGCGCTATTTCTCGCTACCACTTTTTGGACCGTGACACCAAATTTAGTTTAAATATTATATCTTCTTCTTCTTATCGTGTCGATGGCAAAAACTAAATCGTATTAGCCCAGTAAGCAGCTACATTTCGAGCGTTGTCTGTGGCATTCCAAAGATCTTCAAGAGTGCAGGTGTCAGGGCACGCAGGGCAAGAAAGCAAATGGGTCATAGATTTTGGTCAAATATTATATTGATGTTATAAGTAAACTACATACTAAGTTTTATGAATTTAGAGTCCTTGTTGGACATATATATGCATTTGACCTTAAAATTAAGTAACGAGTTTTGTCTCCTTTCACCCCTGTATACCTGTTCACCTAGATTTACTTGGAACAACAGGAACCTATACTAGAACTTAAAAATACTTACTTTTACGTGTGTGAAAGAGAGCATTCATCAAGCTTTATAACATGAAAGATTATCACAGATGTTAAGCTCACTTGGGATAGGTTTTTAGGTAGAATTGAATAATTTTGTCCTTTCTGTAAATGCTGTGAGCATATAAAAAACTGAACATTAAATAAGTGTATTATTTTTCATTTTATAATTTATACTCATTTTAAGTCTGATTACTAAATGTTAATGGGGAGAACTGCAAATAAGGTATGGACATTGGAAACACTTGAGATATATCTCCTATATTATTTTTTTCCTGACTATGACTATATAATGAATACAAATTAAATTAATAACAACAATTTAATAAGCGCATCTACATACATACATTTAAGCTAAATTATTTACATTTGTCTAGGTATTCACTTTAGAACTTTTTTTACTATCATCCTGTGTAGCTGGTTGTGTTTCTGGCATGACTACTTCATTTGGTGGTGCTGTTAGAGTGAAAATGACTGGTATGTTTGTTAACACCGTATTGCCATGTTTTTCTAACAGTCTAATCCATGATAGTAAGGAATCCCTGGAAGATGTACCTGAAATTGTTAGAACATGAATTTTTATGTACAGTGAAATTTTCTCTAGAAATGCAGTTAGTGAACTTATCCCACTGTTCATAATAACTGCTGGTGTTTATTATTGTATTAAAAACTTTTGTTCTAGAAACTTCATTTTTAATTTTTTTAATGACCATCAGGTGATAGTATAATCAAGCACTGATTATTATACTATATTATACTATCACCTGATGGTAACTGGAGATGTTTAGGGGTATAGGTGATTGATAACACTTAGCCTTTACAACACAAGAATCATCTG
Source organism: Furcula furcula (assembly GCA_911728495.1). Taxonomy (NCBI): domain Eukaryota; kingdom Metazoa; phylum Arthropoda; class Insecta; order Lepidoptera; family Notodontidae; genus Furcula; species Furcula furcula. The sequence continues at coordinate 12,182,174 of OU452250.1, forward strand.
TCAGAAACGGAATAAAGTGAAAATATCTTATTAGCAAGTATCATGACATTAGTAACTATGTTACTCACTGTACTGATACACACCCTTAGTAATAGCACCCTAGAATATTCAAGGGTATATACTATATTGCAGTCTTCAGTAAGGTGGAGAAAATTTCCTAGTCAGGCTGCCCAAATCACAGAAGTCCCCCAATAATGATTCAGCCAGTATTTTTAAGAGCAACAAATCACACTATCAAGATAATGTTTTTGTTTTTAATTTATTTCTTACCTGTAGCACACACTGATACTATAGTACCGTCATCCTGTTCATGTACCGTTTGTTTTATAGATGGCAGTTTTGTGCTACCAATAAATCCAGGTATGCCCAGAGGTTTTTCAATTTTAGAAACATCTGTAAAAATTTTAAAAGGTAAAAATACAGACTAGTTTGCAAAGAATATAATATGTAATCTAAAATTAAATAGACAGCTTACCATCAGGATCTGTATTGTCCACTGGTTCTGCACGTATTTTACCAAGCAGTAAGAAGTAACTAACAATTTGGTCTTTCAAGTAAATTTGGAACGGCCCCCGCACAGTCAAGGGCTCATCTGGAGGTTGTTCAGACAGCAATATCTTTTGTGCATCACTCTGGGCAGACACTATCCAAGTCTTGTCTAAGGAAGCTTCTATTTCTTCTGTCTGACAGAAATTGATATGATTCATTCAATGATATGACATGTTATTTTAAATTCTAACAAATATGTATTTGTTCACTATTCTTGGGATGTATACCAAGAATAAAAAACATGAAACAGTTACGAAATGAGAGCTAGCAATTATATAACATAGAAACAGATGGATGACCACACAAATAATAATACATACTATGATAATTTTCAAATGAAGTTCATTGCATAAGATGGTAATAGCACCACCTTTAATTTACTGCTGGTTAACTGTAGATTTTCAAGGGAAGCTATAATAGTTTTTCTTTTTCCCAGGGTATTATTGTAACACATAATCATCATCAGTTGGAAGATGCTTAATGCTGAACATAGGCCTCGCCAGTGGCGTGCATACACTTTTATGCCAGATAAAAAAGAAGATAGAATATTTACTATATTATAGTAATTCAGAGAAGTAGTAGGGTAGACAAGCCTTTTAGCCTGTATGGACTGCATGCCACTGGCCTCCCCTTTGCATTACCACAATGAATGACAATTGGCTATTTGCAGCCACCAGTTCCCTGCGAATTGCACAATGTCAACCACCTAGTGGGAGTTTGTGATTGCTATGCAAGAACCTTTCTTCCTCAAAGGTTCTTCGAGTGATTTGCCACTTCAATTGTAATATGTAGAGTGTAATTATTAAAGTAAATCATCACCTGCCAAATGTCAATTTTTGTATCAGGATCAACAGAAGTAATCCGTTGTATTGCAAGCTTTGCCAATTCCAATGTATCATCTGGTAAGTTCTCTGGCAAATACCAAGGACTCAGATTCCTAAATTTAGGCATCCAGTACATCATGCGCCAGAACTTTCTTAGAGGTATCCCTCGCCTGCCAAATATGTTCAGCAGCATTTGTTCCATTTCTGAATCCGGCATGACCTCTGTACTTTCAAAAAATAATATGTTATTTCATTTCAATTACTATGACATAAGAATGACATCATGAATGTAAAACCACTTAACAAAAGTTTCATTTAATGTGCATTCCCCACATAGTTGTGCAGTCGAAAGCATTGTGACTTGTATGTCTCCATTTAAACATACATATTTAAATGGAGACATATAGGATGGTAAGATTAATTTCCAACTAGAGATGGATGGTAGTTGTCTAACAATAAATTAACCTTTACAACATAGTGAGAACACAGCCTTACACATGTGTTGCATATAAGCATGAGTATAATAATAATATTCTGGGACAATCCACACAGTCATCTGATCCCAAACTACCAAACAGCATATATGTATACATAAAACACTCAGACATTTGGTGGGAATCGAACCCACAACCTATTGGTCCCCATCCAGGGTATCTAAACACTAGACCAACAGGCCCGCCATCATGATATTAACGCAGTCATGGTATGGTCTTGTGTAATGGGCTGACACTTTAATGAAGGATTACTTAGAATACATACTGTTATCTTCCATTTGTTCCAGCAAGTCAACCGCGCATTGTTGCTGCTTCGGGTAATGCAAAAATTCTGCTTGAAATATGTTTGCTGGTATGAATTTGCCTTTTGGTAACACCTCTATCAACGCCTTATATACCTCGAGATCCTTTTGTACATCGAATTCCTTCATTCTGGCTAAAGCTGCGTAAATAAACTCAACATGACCGCGTCTCCTTGTATCTCGTTCTTCAAACATTTTGATTACCTTCAAGAACGTTTTTTTCTCCTTCTTTGGTAGGTTAACAAATGGATCGTAAACAGAAACACGATTGTCTGAACTTTCCCATCGCCTCATTAAAGTATTCATTGATCTTGGTTGTAAACGAATTATTTTTCCTATGATTTTATTGGCCATTGTTAGGTTATATTGTCGGTATCATTCATTTACCGGAGGAAACTAATTTTAAATTATACTGTCTTACTCGCTTATTATTTCACTGAAAGTAGAACACTCCCATATCATTCAGGAAATCAATGTAAATTAAATAGTTTATTTTCTCATTTTTAGATTTGGTCTCTCAAGGAAGTTTGGCACAGACGTATTAGCGTAGATAGACAGAATATAATAGTAATACAGACTTAAACCAAGCGTGCCGCCGATAAGGACAGAAAAATAAGTACATACTAAATTTAGAGTTGCCACGTAAGGGAAATTTTACCCTTTGTGTAAAGCAAATACGGAGGTTGTTGTAAATTATATTTTCATTCCTAACCAAAAACCACTTTTTTGACACAACATTTACTTTTCTTACATTATATCGTCTTAATCTATGACAGTCTGCAAAAAGTACGAAAGTGATTGTTATAATAATGTCCTCCTAGCCGAAACGACCACAGCGGCCAATCTTTCACAAGATCAGCCATGTACGCAGGAGATATTATAGTGCACAAGTGCTTGCGTAGACACAAGTGCACTCTCTCTTCCTTTATATAATAGGTACCTCTCATAATCCGATGGGACGGAAGACCGACACGACTGGGGAGAAGTTAAGCGCAGGACCGACTTTTTACATGCCCATCCGACGCATGTGTGGCGTATCTCGGATCACGGTTTCGGAACGCCAAAGGGGCTGTCAAAAAGATGACAGCGCGCTAGTATCTATGGCAGAGACATGTTTTAATTATTACGATTACTCCACTGTATTATAAGTTGTTCTCTCTCAATTTGATTATAAGTGTTTATTACCAAAGCTCGGCGTTTTAATTTGACGGACAGGAGTCGGGCATACGTCCTATCGCAAATCCCGACACATGGATCATCTTACTTTACAGACAATCAGGTCATCGGCCTGCATTGTCCTAGCAAGTAAGGAACAACTACTCAAATTTGTTGCCCTTCGCAGGATTCGAACCCACGACGGAGGCTACAAAGTGAATGTACACTTAATATCATATATGCTGTAGCTAAGGTCTATTCCACATTGTTCACCTGGGTGATATCACGTGGTGATTAAGTGGTTAAGAGCTGTAGATAATTATTAGCCTCATACAAGAAAGTTAAGAGATAAAAACAATAATATGCTATTTCCCAGAGAGGTAGGCAAAAATTGGCTTTCTTATAACTTAATATAATACATACTATGGCCATTTACCGGGTAAGTTTTAGTAAATTTCTCCAATATACTTACAAATCTATAGTGCTAGTATCTTGGGACAATCTACGCTTGACCAATGACCACCTTATCTCAATCTACGCAGATCCTTTAGTAAGGTAACCAGATAAATGATTACAAATACTTGTAAACGGTATAAATACATATTTAAATAGATAAATAACACTCAGACAATTGTTCGGAATCCTTCGGAATCGAACCCATGTCCTATTGGGCAGCGGCCAGGTCCCTCAGATCGTCGAACAGCCGTACATCGCCGCCGTCCGCGGCATGTACTGCTCGACCCACCCGACCCGATGTCCGTCCTCCTGGACCATGACACAACACCAACACCAACACCGACAACGATGTCAAGAGTCGTAAACACATCAACACACAGACACCGGTCTCGCCGGCGAGGCCGAAGGGATCCGTACGCATGCCAGCCCTCGCTGAGTTTCTTGCCGGTTCTTCTCAGCGGGGGCGCGTTGTGAACCGGTGGTAAACTCATTTTCTCTAAGCGGCAGCCCAAGCCGAGGCCGTGCCTCCCTGAGGTGCCCTTGTGCTAGTCGCTACCTAAACCTTTCTGGCTGGAGCGCTTTAAGCGCTCGTCCTCTTGTCCGGTGAAACAGTACTAATCCTACAAAAAAAAAAAAGTGATGATCAATAAAGCAAAGTGACTATCAAGCTTCAGTTGTCCACCAAACTTTGATGTCTACTGAAAGTGTGTTTGGTATTTATTGGTGATTCAAGTTAGGCAATGCCAAATGAATCATTTGATAGTTATTTAATAGTCACTTTGCTTTATTGATCATCACTTTAGTTGTCAAACGAGATAGGTACATAATAGGGGGGCGAATGAAACAAACTATTCAACGTCGGTACTATTTATTTATAATTCAGACAAATTTACCAATAAATTGTAACCAACAACATACATACATATATTTAAACAACATGCATATAGTAAAAGCACGATTAAATGTACAATGACCATTGTGCCTATAAATAACGAATGAATACGTCCTGCGCAGTCTTGGACGAATTACTTGAGCGCTTACGTTATTTCTGAATATTTAAGCATTCGGGAATAACTTTTAGCAACCTAATTAATTCTTTTTGTTGCTGCTATCCACATGAATATGGATATTTGTATACTGTGGACCACAGTATACAAATATCCATATTTTCAGGAAATCATAAAAATAAATTCGGGAAATCTGAGAAATTCTTCGATGCACCCAGCATGTGGGATCGTGTATGATGCACTTAATAATAATTTACCACTTATTTATGGTAGTCTCTCTTTTATACACTGGCAACACTGATAATGGCGATCAATAAACTGAAAATTTTAGGTTATGGATGAAAAACAAGAATTTATCGATCTTACACGTAACTTTCAAGTAAAAGAGTAACTAATTTAGAACAATAAGATCTAAATAAGTCGTTTACATGTATTAGTTTCTAAATGTAATCTCTAAATTGGCCATAATAATTCACGTTTACCTGTGAAACGATACTCCACTAATTTTACGTTCACTGTCACTTTTACAGCCTATAATACTGCACTGCACGATTCTTATAGGATTTCCACAACACACAGTAATGTCACAGTTAGTTTTTTTATTGAATTTTAAGTTATTTATTTATTATTAAAACCACGATAAAATTGTCACGGAGCAAAGTGGGAGCAAACGTCAAATTTGTTTCGCACCCACGGCGCGGAAAAATTGAACACATGCTGAGGGACAAAAAATCATATACACTGTTTCTTTCTATCACACGTAACCTACATAAACGCATTCTTTTCTTGCGTGAACGAGAAAGAAAGTGTCCAGGCCTCTATTGTTTTCTTCCTCTAAGCGTATTAGGGATGCTAAGTTTGGTCTGCTGCTGGACAGACAGAGCAGTGTTGCCAGCAGACAGTTTAAGAATGGGCCGAAAGCAGTGCTGGCAGGGGCCGATTTTAGGCAGTAAAGGCCGAAGTACGACTTTCCATTGAAGTCCGTTGAATTGAGGGTTGGGGGAGGCAGGGGGACTTGTACTACCCCCACCCCCTTTAAAGGAAAAGTTGCGGAGCCCCCCCATTTACGACATTTTAAATTTTTAATTCTGAGGAAATTTTCCTCATTTTATGAATTATAATTAGTAATATTTGTAAAAAACAAGGGTTACCCCTTTGTTTTTTGAGGGAAAGGGGGGAGCCGTCTCCATCAGAAACGGTACTAGAAAACGGGGAAAAAAGAGATGTAAAACAAAAAAAAAACATCGAAAATTTTCGTTTTTCTGTTTTACAAGAGCCCATCCTTCATCTCTAACTTTTAATCTTTAATGTTTAGAACGTAAGACTTATGTCTATTTCATTTTATATAAAGTGCTATGCTTTTAGAATAGGAATTGGTCAACCGAACCAATGATTTAGATGGATTGGCTGTCGGAGGTTTAAAGGCTGATGAAGGGCCGATGGCAGCTAAAGGCCGACATAGTTTCGAAAAGGCCGAGAATCGGCCCCCCAGGGGCCGATCTGGCAACACTGAGACAGTGAGTGACGAGTCTATTTTAATGATTGAACCATAGACGTAGAGTAAAGCAATCATTTGATCATAGGGTTTATTTATTAAGAATAGAGTAAACGTTTGTCTATGGTCCCATTAAACAAAGCGTAGGCAGATTTTCCTCTACGGGGCCGGTTTTTTGAACTGTTTAAAGTTATATTACAAGAGTTATATTCATATGTAAGTGATAAGTAGTAATAGGTTTGATCTGTCACAAGCGCAAATGTCGATAAATACAGCTAACGTTATTGTACCTATTGTCGTGTACGTGATATTGATGTATTTTGATGTTCTTACCTGTGCCTACGGTTCTTACTTGCATTTGAGCATTCTATAGTACTTGTACTGATTTTTGTTCTGTGCATTATATATTTCCCCTAAAACTCGTCAGAAAGCCTAAACAGATTATATCCCGAAGTTTATTGTTTAAAATATGATAATTTAGAAGGGTCATACATAAGTAACATCATCCTAAGTCTATTGCGATTTCAAACTTTTGGCATCCCTGACCCTGACTCGTTGGGCAGGCAGGCACTTTATTTTTATTTACTCTTTGGCACGCAGCACAGAGAGACAGGACAGTCCGAGTCAGTCAGTCCATGAAGCTATTAGGGTCAAAGTTGACCTATTAGCTTCATGAGTCAGTCAGTATTATAGATAGATGGATCAGTGTTGCCACCTTAGTGATTTTATCACCATATTTAGGGATTTTATGGGGTAAAGTAGTGATATTCAACAAAAAAAAAATCACTAAAAAATTATTTGGTGATTTTTAGTGATTGTTGATATTGATCGAATTTTAAAGAATTTAGAAAATACTCGTATATACAGGCAAGGCAATACCTTATTTGTCTATCCATTATTTTCCCAGTTTATGTTAAATACTCGTAAGCCTTATATTATTTTCAAAATATAGATACATCGATATAAAATATTAGGTGTCGAAAACGTATCAAACGATTTTTTTGGGAATATATCAATCAGATCTCTTTTTTATTATTTTATCATTTTATTTCTAGCGATAAAGAGACGCCACTTCACCTTCATCACACACGATCAGTGTCATTTCTTTACAACGAAGCTAGCCTAATAAAAAAGGAAATATATTTTCATAGTTAAAAATATCCTGAATGAAGAAATTCCATTTTTTTTTGTAGGAGTAGTAGGTACTGTTGGCCGCAGATGGCCATGACAGCTTCACCGGACAAATCTAAGAAGTTCCAGTAGAAGCATTTGATGCTGATTTTTAGCTTTAACAAATCGTTATGTTATGTATATTTTCTATGCTATTTTCACAATTACATTTTTAGTTGTACCAACCTTGTGTTTTTATTATAAATTATATAATGAGTTCTAGAGCTTTTTATAGTTAAAAATATCCTGAAATCTAGGGAGTTTTCAAACCAAAACTAGTGATATTTTTTTCTGCGAGGTGGCAACACTGAGATGGATTCTCTTTGGCCAGACCACATCCCTAATACGTCTGTGGGCCAGACAGTCGAAATCTTAACGTATAGGTGGATGGACGTGATTTTGTCTAAAACTTACAGAACGCGTATTGAAACACGAAAAATACATTTTTAGTTTATAAACAACATCCTTTAATAATACAATTGTGCCGTTAATGTAATTTACTACTGACTTTCATGATTATTTAATTGAAGTGGAATACACAGTAAAAGTTATTTTCGTGTCCCTCAACAGATTTAAAAGTAGTTTGTTCTTAAAAAATGGTGTTAAATAATCATTACAAAATGTCTAGAGACCTTAAAATTTGCTGCTTATTTATTATGTTTATGCTCGCGATTGTCGGTAAGTTATAATTTAAAACTTTAATAATTATGTAGTAATAATTTTTATACTTTGGTATTGTGACAAAATAGGAAAGTATAAAAATTATAATGAATGAATGTAATTTTGTTTACTGCCTACATTAAACAGCTTTGCAAACAACTTTCATGTCAACTTGTATGCGGTCCTTTCAAGGTTTATTAAATGATTTAAAAAAAAATCGGTACAGACAACCCTTTTTAAGTTTCAGATTACTTTAGCGCTTGTTTGAGAAAAAATCTTCAAAGTGAACATAAAGCTACCTCATCTTTAAATGTACATAAAGTTACCCTTGAAATATAAGATTTTTTTTCATTCTTACGTACAAATTCACAAAATAATAAAACTACCTACTTATCTACTTATTTAATTAGCTAAGCTAGTGGCGAATGCATTCAATAAATTCTTTGCATCAGTCGGCGCACGGGCGAGCCGGCAAAACGACGCGCGAGCGCGTGGCCGACCGGTGCTAAACACCACACCGAATAGCATATACCTGTGGCCAGTTACAACTCAAGAAACCTATGCAATCATAAAAAAGCTTAAAAATAAATGTAGCTACGGGATCGACGAACTACCGCCGATATTATTTAAATATTGCGCAAATATTCTGCAGCTACCATTCTGCCTATTAATTAACCAATCGTTTGCTGAAGGAAATTTCCCTGACCTCCTCAAAAAATCTGTAGTTAAACCGATTTATAAAAAAGGTATCAAAACGGACGCAAATAACTATCGACCTATCGCATTGCTACCAACAGCATCAAAAATCTTTGAAAAAGCCATGTACAATAGACTTTATGCTTTCTGTGAAAAATATGCGATTTTCGACGAAAGTCAAAATGGATTTCGCAAAAATCGATCGACGATATCAGCGACATATAAATATATTCAAGAAATTCTTAATACGCTGAACAACAGAGAATATGCTATTGGAATTTTAATTGACATGACTAAAGCTTATGATAAAGTACAATTTGACATCTTATTAAATAAATTATATGGTATAGGTGTAAGGGGATTAGCACATAAATGGTTTGCTTCATATCTGGACAACCGAGAACAATACGTAGACATTGAGCACTATGACCATGAAACAGGGAAAATTACCTTTAACAGATCTGACGTAATAATCATGCAAAACTCAATTCCGCAGGGTAGTGTTCTGGGCTGCCTATTATTTCTAATTTATATCAATGACCTACCTAAGTGTTTTAATCAAAACTGTGTGTTGTTTGCGGATGATATTTCAATACAACTCTCCTGTAAAAATAGTGACAATATTAATACGGATCTCAACCTATTACTAAATGGAATAGTGGATTGGATGGATGAACATAACCTGGAGATAAACTTTAACAAAACCAAAATTATGCAATTTAGACCGTATCAAAAAACAGGTTTGGATATAAATTTTTCATACAAAAATATAAATCTAGAATGTGTCCCAACATTCACCTTACTAGGTATTGATATCGATACAAATCTAAACTGGAAATCACATATAAATAAATTAAAATCAAAGCTATCTAGGTTCACGTACGCTCTGAGAGAATTAAAAAAAACTACAGATATTAAAACTGCAATCATCGCCTACTATGCTTATGCCTACGCTTGGATCAAATATGGGATAATATTGTGGGGAAACTCAACTGATGCGCATGACATATTTATTCTTCAAAAAAAATGCATACGAATAATTATGAATATTGAGGAAACCGATAGTTGTAGGCCCTATTTCATTAATTATAAAATTCTAACCTTCACTTCGATATATATTTTAGAAGCATGCCTATTCATCAGAAACAACCCAAATTTATATAAAAAGATCATTGACCAGCCAAGGCGCTATCCCAGTAGATATAAACATAACCTATGCTTACCGCAGTCAAAATTAAATCTACATAGCAATAGTCCAAACGTCATGACAGCTAAAATATATAATAAGTTACCTGACAAAATAAAAGAAATACAAAAGACAAAATTATTTATAAAAGAATTAAAAGACCACCTGATTGACAAATGTTTTTATTCATTACCTGACTTTATTAACGAAAAATCTTAGAACTAGTAAGTTTCGGTCTACCTACCATGAAATTGCTGTGCCCTACCTGGGTCTATATGTTGACTTAACTACACACATCAAAAGTGTCTAGGGATCAAGCATTTTTAAGCGGATTTCTTGAGATTGAGATGTGGCTTTGTAATAAATTTATGATTTTATAAATTTATATGGATCCTTTTTGGTGCATTTCATAATTTGAATCAGGAACTGTGAATCAAATTCGAGTAAAAGATGAAAATCAGCTGTCAATATTTTCCCTATAAAAACATACAACGCATTGAAGACATTATTAGTGCTACTGTTTCCCTACTACTGATTAAAACCAACGTTATTATGGAGCGGCGACGTCATTTAAGCAGGGAAGAAATGCTCAGAGCCGTGGGAATGATAGAAGCTGGTTCCCGGCAACGTACTGTGGCTTTAGCTCTGAATACAAGTCAGAGTGTTATCAGTCGACTTTGGACACGTTACCGAAGCACTGGTACCGTGGCTGAGCGCCATGGAGGACGGTATCGTTGCACCACACGGAGACAAGACCGATATATTCAAATCTTAACTCGAAGAGCTCCAACAATAACTGCCATGATGTTAGCCGTGAGGCTTCATCACTCTTCAGGGAACTTAATTAGCGACCAAACAGTCAGAAACCGCTTGCATGAAGTGAACCTTCATTCCCGAAGACCGCTACGGGTACCACCTATAGCAATGCACAATCGTAGGATTCGATATCAATGGGCTCTTGAACACAGAAATTGGGCAGAAGAACAATGGCGTTTCGTGTGCTTTTCTGATGAGTCTCGTTTTGGTATGAGACCGGATACAAGACGTATACGACACTGGAGAACCCCTGGACGCCAACAGCGATTAAAATCCTGCCAGGAAGTCCATCCTTATAGTGGTGGAACCATCATGGTATGGGCGGGTATTTGGATCGGCGGAAGAACTGAGTTGATTTGGATCAGAGGCAACCTCAACGCTCAAATTTATGCTGAGACGATTGTATCAGACGTCATCGTTCCTCTACAAGTGCAAATCGGTCCCTTATTTCAGTTAATGCATGATAATGCACGACCGCACACCGCAAGAGTTGTAAGACAGACTCTCGCCGCAGCTAACATCAATGTCCTGCCCTGGCCTGCTCAGTCGCCAGACTTGAACCCGATTGAGCATGCATGGGATATGCTACAGAGAAGAGCTCTGCCGAATATGGAGGGTATCCAGTCGCAAGAAGACCTTTTTTTGTTGTTGCAACGAACATGGGCGGCCATTCCACAGCGTGATTTGGATGAACTCATTTTGAGTATGCCAAACCGATGTTCTTGTGTTGTTAGTGTTCGCGGTAGAAACACGGATTATTAATTGTTTAAGTTACCCAATAAAATTTTAAAGAAAACTGTTATTTCAGTCTTTTTTTCGAACTTTTGTGTTAGTGGTTCAAATGTCAAAAATCCCTTTATTAGGAAAATGGCAAATTTCTTTATTAATGCAAAGGTGACTTGGTTTATCGTTACTGTGACAAACGAAAACACTTTATTTGATGAATCCTTAAAGAAAATTTTAATTAATATCAATCAGGAGAAAAGTTATTGCAAAAATATATGTTGATCCCTAGACACTTTTGATGTGTGTATTTTAATGACATCTAATTAATGTACATATAGAATGCAATAAATTAATATGAATATGAATATGAATATGAATAATTTAGTGGTTTCTTTATTTTGATAAACTTAAGAACAAATGTCAACAAATCGAAAAGAATTATAATTTACCATAAATTAATAATAGACTTATTAGCACATTGAATGTAAGAAATACTATAGGTACCTACCTACCTAAGAACCTACTTAAGATCATTTCAAAAAATATACCGACATTGTAAAGCTCCTCATTTTTGGAGTCCGATAGAAATAATTTACGTATACGCAATTCAATGGTTGATGGGTCAATGACCAGCGTTGTGTGAGTAAAATGACGTCACATTGTTGAGAGTTCTAGGTAACACAAAAGTGCAAGAAAATCTTAGAGCTACTTTATAAAAAAAATGAAAATTTTACTAGGTTTTTTACTTTTAGGGAGCTATTGGGGAGCTAATAAAGATATTAAATAGTTTTAAAAAATATATTCAAGTATCTACTAACATCATAAGAGAAAGACAGTTTTTTCAGCGAATTTTGGTAGATACATACTCGTATTACGAATATCAGCGACATATAAAATATATTATAATCATTTACAATCCCATGCACGTGTTTTTTTTATCAGTTATCGCCTACGTAAAATTGGTATGTAGGCAAACCGTAATATAATTTTATGTGTCTATGTTTAAATAAGAGGGCGTTTTTGGATTCGTTCCAAGAATTATAATATTCTGTGCAACGCGTTTCCAAGATCATAAAAAAATATTGTGGTGATGACTGTTATACTATTGGGATATTTGGGAACTTGATGTAGGTCTGGGTTATTGATATTATAGATTTTTCGAATTCTTAATAAGTAGGCAATTTACTTATCTTCCCACTCAATAATTTAATAATGATAAAATAATAATATGTATATATGGGTATAGGACTATAGGTATTTAAAAAAAAAATTAATATTTTAATACTTACTACTGTTAATCTAAAATACTACTATTTGTAGTAAAAAAACGTAATTTTTGTCAAGCATTTGAATAAAGAAACCAGTTCTGATTGTAACCTGGAATACATAATTTTGAACTCCGAATGAGCTCTGAATAGAATTTTATTGCGTCATAAGAACGATTACACATTTTACTACAACGTAACAACACTATTTCGCGAAAGAATACAACAGTTTACGTTAACCATTTATTAGAAATCAAAAACTAGTGAGAGTCGGAGGCCCGCACCGAGGGTTCCATACCTTCTTTGAACGTGTAAAAGTTAATGTCAACAACATTTTTTAAAGGTTTCTATAACACTATATGCTTCTTTGGAACTTTGTTTTATTCTTTCTGTGAAATATACATAGTCATTATTATTAGCTTAATTATTTAATCCACAAATTTCGGAGATAAGGGGGAAACGTTTTTTTTCAGATTTGTTTAAGTCCACGAACCATGTGAACCCTAGAGAAAGGAAATAATAAAATATATTTTGTTTTTTCATTTGCGTTTAGGTATGAGCAATATTTTAAACTATTCCAAATTTCCAATCGATAGCTAAATTAGTGATTTCAGAAATATATCGGTGTGACCAGGTATGACAGATAGATGGACAGACGAAGTCGCAACCGTAAGGTTCTTACCTTTTAGGTACGGATCCCTAAAAATGGTAATTTATGTTGGAAATACAGGAATGTCTATAAACACGCAATAAATTTCTTTGCAAATTCAACAGTGAGCATCTTACAGATAAATAGTAATTGACATTTACGTAACACAGGCTTCATTAGACCAGGCTAATTGATAAGCAATTCTACCATTATCACGACAAGCTGCGTGTACCAAGTTCATTGAAACTATGCACAACTGTGTCCTACTAGGTACGTTTGTAATCTGTGGCGATGCTGTCTGGGCGACGTTCCAAACACCTACGATTACTATGACGTAGTTAGCGTAACTGCTAAATTAGCGAAGGCGATGTGATTTGTTCCGCAGTCGGACGGGTGTGTACTGGTTGATAGTAAATGTTGTACTCGGCCTTCGACGAGACAAGTGTTACTATATTCGTTCTTATTATTCTGTTTCCGACTTAACAAGAATAATATAATAATTCACATCTTCTATCTATTAAATCACCTTTACGAATAAAAAAAGTTGAGATTTTGTTTATACATTTATAAAATACGCGGTTTATACTAGCCAGTTATACTTTAGAAATAAACTACTTTTATTACGGAATATATCGCGGTTTATTTTAAATTTTACCTTCCCGCGACGTTTCGAATGCTTTGCAGCACCCATGGTCACGGTTGTTTAATTTCAATGGGTAGGTAGTATTCGCGTAAATAAAAGACAACAGTGGTATTTAAAAAAAAACCGTTTTTAATTTGAATATATTACACATTACCGCGCAATTTGCTCAAATGTATCGCTCTAGTACGTGCAATTATGGCCTATTCGATTCAATAGCTTCGTGATGAATATCGACGATGACCTATTTGAAAAGCGCTACATTATTTGCTCGTTTAAACAGAAAATTCAACACAATCATTTCCGAATCACTTCTTCGTTGTAGTTATTTAGGAGTTACTTTGTTTTGATTAACATCTTGTTACAGCGTGTTAATGTTTTTAGACTCCTAAGGTGCCTCTATTATTTTTTATTTATTTTTATTTATACAAAACGAATGAGGCAATCGAGGATGGTAAAGTATTCTAGAGGGATAGATTATATACGGTAGGACACACTGTCCCTGATGCTGATCTGATTGTAACAAGACATACATTGTTTAAAAAAAGTGAAAAAAAAAAAAGATAAACCCGCTGAGTTTCTTGCCGGATCTGCTCAGTTGAAGGCGCGTGAACCGTTGGTAGCAAATTTAAAAAAAAATTGACCGTTCTAGCGTTAAATCTATTTGAAATAAATGATTTGAAATTTGAATTAAGTTTACTAGGTCTACTAAAATTCAATTAAATTAATTAATTAATCTAAAATTTACACACTTTAGGCTTAAAAACCGACGAAGGCAAACTATTCTAGTCCTTAGCTGTACCTAAAGCAAATCGCTTTTTCCGGACTAAAGGGACGATCACAACGTGGAACGGGACGATGAAATTAATTATTCCTGCGCATATTCTCCTGAAAAAAATATTACAGAATGCAGCAGAATATCGAGAGGTTTGCTATGACTTGTGCCCAATGAAAGGGACTAAAGAATATGAACAATCAGACAGGTACAAGTTTCGAAGACTACGAAATAATGAAAACATTGTCCTGATTTTAATTCTTTTCTAATGTACAAATATCCAAACAAAACTAAACAAGCCAGTGCAAGTGGTATATAAGGGAACGACTAATACGGCCATGCCATTAAAAGTATCGATATTAGTAAATTAAAGTTTTAGAAAAATCGGCAACAGTATACTTACCTACTAATAACTAACTCATCGTTTTATTATATTACAAAATCCGATCATAAACAGAATTTATAAATAGACATTTATATTATCAAAGATAATAGATAAAACAACAATCAAATTATTTCACCACCTTGTTATTTAAGAATACAAACTAATTGATGAATTGTAAACAATTTATTTCAAATAGGCTTAACTCTAGCGCTTTTGAACAATCATATCTTTTTTAAAGCTGCCACCAGATCACAACGCTGCCTCAACTGGAGAAGATCCGGCAAGAAACTCAGCGGACTTGGTATTTTTTCATACATTTTTATAAACAATGATTTATGGTGTGTTTTTGTTACAAATTACATCAGCGACAGAAGTCAACAAAGTGCGAGAGTAGGCAAAGTGCGCCGAAATCGTGTGTCCTGCGGAGTCCTGCCGTTAAAAAGGTAAATGAAAGAAAAAAAATACCGGTCAAATGCGAGTTGGACTCGCGCACCGAGGGTTCCATACAATCTTTGGACGTATTAAAGTAATTTTACTATTCATGTAACACCTCAGGTAGCAAAAAAAAAACAAACCGCAAAACTAAGTTTGTTTGTCGAGGTTTTTTTAGGATTACTAAAAAACTGTACTACTTAGAAAGATGATTTTATTTTTCCTGAAAAATATAGATAAACATGTATTATTCATAATTAAATCGATTGCATCAGTGGTTCCTGAAATATATGCTGGTGTGACAGACAGACAGACGAAGTCAGACCATAAGGGTTCCTTTTTTACCTTTTATGGAACCCTAAAAATACGAGGAAAATACAATAAACTAAAAGGCCAAAGAGATAGTAGTCGGACCAGTCCATGGTCACGGTCTGTCGGACCAGTCCACTTACAAACTTAAATATCGTAAACCATGAGAAGAGCGATTAAAATAAATTTAACATATTATACAATTTTAATCTCAAGGGTATTGGCGGCAAAAAGTAATCGATCCAAACACATTTACTTAAATGTTTTTATCAATTAAAGAGGTGTTCGCATTTTAACAACATTTTGACTACGTTTTTTTATTTGTTACAAAGTTAGTTAATAGTTAACAAAACATGTATTGTATTTGTAAGTTAATTTTAGTTATATATATAAATACTTCATATTAGTTTTATATATAAATTAGTGTTACCAAAACAGTTTGAATTATTTATTGTTTTATGGATTACTAGCTGACCCGCGCAGCTCCGCCCGCACTATTATTACATTTTGCTCCCCTTTTCTCCCTCCTCCCTTGATTTATTTCTCTCTCCATCTCTCTCTAAAAAAGTCTAATTCCATGATCTATCTCTCCCCTTCCCGCTTCGGTCCCCATCATACTCCCCCACTTCCTCTCTCCGTTGTTGCCCCCTCTCTGAACCCCCTCCCCCTCTCTCTTCTCCCACCTTTCTCCCCCTCACTCCCCTATTGCTTCACCTTAATCCCCCTATCCCTCACCATCACCCCCTCTTCGACCCCCTCTCCCTCTCTCTCCTCCCTTGCACCCTCCTCTCGTTCTATATATCCTCGTCAATCATGGTATCTGGGATTCTTACCCACTTAAACTGCTGTCGCATCGCCACGTAAGAGGTCTTGGTCCCCCAAGATCCAGTGAGATCTCAGTGCGCAATATCGTCCCCGGAAACCTGGCATCGTGATCACGGGGACGGGGCTTGCAATCCCGTCACCGTCCTCCTTGGAGTCGCCGCCGTCACCCATCTATGTAATGACCTTTCCTAACGTTGCTTAACCTAGCGGCATGAAATATACTTTACAACCTATTCTCATTCTACCCGATATTCGCACAAAATTTCATACAAATCGGTTCACCCATCTATTTAATGACCTTGCCTTATGTTGCTTAACCTTAACTTAGCGGTACGAACAACGTTCACAGCTTTTTTTGTCATTGGTGTAAATATTAGTGAAGTTCATACGTTACATAGACGAAGGGACAAATTCATGCTAACAACAAGTTATTAATAGTTAATTATTTATTATAAAAAGTTAAGGATAGAAAATAGTTATTGTGGGTTATCCCTAAGAGATAAACATAATTATACCATCGCCGACTTTTTTGTAGACCTTGCTATGGTGCACAATACTGTAGTACATTATTTTGATCTACCTAGTAGGGTTCAGCCAGCGTTTGCAATGTAAGCGGAAAAAAATGTGTTTATTTACGACATCACATTAGAAACCTCTAAAATTATCAGTGTTTCTCTACCATATTATGCATGTATTATACATATAAACCTTCCTCTTGAATCACTCTATCTATTAATAAAAACTGCATCAAAATCCGTTGCGTAGTTTAAAAGATCTAAGCATACATATGGACAGACAGACGCGGCGGAGGATTTCGTTTTATAATATGTATAGATATAGATTAAAGTGAATACATACGTTAAGAATCGAATTATACAATTCGAACTCTTATGGAAAATTACACAGCATTTCGTATAAATACGGACAATTTGCCACCAGCTTTACGTAATCATACAACATTTTCAAACCCTATTGGGTGAATATTTGATAGCAAATATGGGAGTAAATTGTTTAGTATGCTGTTGGGATTTCACAGAGACTGAGAGAACACGTGCGAACAAATTATAACGTCAAGCGTAGCGTGATTTCACAGCAAAAACACCCACTGTACTACATACGCCAAAATAACCAGTGTAAATTATGAAAGTACAAAATGCCCGGCTGCGAACAAACGAAAAGATCCTATATTACATTAAACATATATAAAAAGTATACACATGTGCCTACATGTGTATCCTATATACATATATTTCAATTTATCTCGTCAAGAGCTTTTATTTGATACCTATATTGATGTTTTTGGATGTAAAAAGATACAAAATGGCGGCTGACAGACGCGATATTTTTTTTTGAATAAATATATATATGTATATATATATATATAACCAATGTCACTCCCACAACTTAGACGAATCCAACAACAAAATCCATCGAGCCGTTTAGGCTGTTGGCTATGCCAAAGAAATAGACATACACACTACATACTCTCGAAAACATAGGCCTCCTTCCGTGGAATTCGGACTAAAAGAGGTTAAATATATAGGCCATAGAGCCAGCCTTTATGTATTTTGTTTTTACGAAGTAAATATAAATCCGTGATTTTTTCATCCAAAAACGGTTATCACTTTTTACAACTGTCTTAATTAAATTCTTCACTAAATATACAAAATACATAATTAGTAAGAAAATAATAACCGTGGGGTGCCGGGTTAGAATTGCATCCCCCATCTCCTCTCGTTGGGTGTCGTAAAAGGCGACTAAGTGAGAACGGGAAGACTGGCAGCAGCGTCTTTCTTTTGGATTTATCTTCCACCTATACTGCGATCCCCAAGCAGCCTGCCAAGCGTGGGGTCTATGGCAACCCCTCCCTTTAAGGGAGAGGCCTTTGTTCAGCAGTGGACGTCTTTTTGCTGCTACCTATGAAAATATACTGTAGGCGCATTCTATAATTTTATCATAGTGAGAATTGCAATGGGTACTGGAACACAAAATTAAGCATTTGTGTCCCTCAAAAATATTTTTTGTTGGCTAGGCTAGCGCATACACACGTTTCCGCAGACTCACTACGTGTAACAAGTTTTTGATAAAAATTTTACTCGCTAAAGCTGGTCTTTTTCTGAGTATGTTTAATATTTTTACCAAAATAATACCCACATATATATTTGTTCGAGAAGATCAGGTTTTAGTGCTACTGCATTATGAGAAGATCTCCTAAATATGAAAACAATTTTTATTATCAACGAATCGGTTTCGGAATCAAAACAGCAGCAGGCTTAGCACGACTTGCAATCTTGACAGATTGGTGTGGAGTATGACGTAGTTATCAACACCGAAACGTCAGTTCTCTATACAAAAGTGTGAAATACTACGTCATCGTGACGTCATACTCACACTTATCTGTCAAGATTTGCAGATCGTGCTAAGATAAATGTTTAATATATTCAAAATACGTTCTTGTATGAAGTGTGTAAGCCCTTCTAATCAGTTTATTGTTTACAAAAGCACGGAATTTTCCTACAGTTTTTAATAACCCTGATTTTATGTGCGTTTCGTGGGATGTAAATGTCTAGCTGGAATAATCTCTCTAGAGCCTACATACAAAAATGTTCCGTATAAGCATCTTGGAGTAGTTGGTTTAAGAATGCGACATGAATGAATAAGAATGAGCCCTGGGGTCCCCCCTCTCATGTGCCGATGCGACAGCCGCGGGGGTTTTAGTGGGTAAGAATCCCACATACCCCGGTCGAGCCCCACAGCTCCCGGGGATCTTGCGAAGATTTCCCCCGCGTCAAAAAAAAAGAATGCGAATTACCTTCGGAATCGCTAGATGTTTGGGGTTTAGACTCTAGACGTATAGTTGTACGTACCTAAGGCAATTCGCTTGGCCCGGACTACACATCGATATAATATCGTTGGGGCTGAAGGGACGTTCACTTTGTACCTAAGGGTGCGTGTGTTCAATAGACATAATAAGCTCGTACTTTACCATCCTCGATTACATCGTCGCTTTCCATCAAATGGGATTGCAGTCAATCACTAGCTTAGTTAAGAAAAATGTGACATTAAAAACACCAAAGCGACTTTGGAAGGAATATAAGGAATTCGCCGCATGTTTGAGAGGTGGACCTTGTGCGATATACTGCGACTCAAATTATATCTAATGTAACTGCGTATTTTTACTAAAATAAATTATGTTTGCCATTTACATAATTTTTGTATTAGATCAGAATTTTATTTATGCATAAAACTATGATAACATGACCAGTTTTGCCGAAAAATCAACTTGATTAAATATCTTCAAATGTGTGTCGTAAGCCTGCAATAGATTATATTAGTTAACTAAGTCAGAACCAGGTAGGTATATAAAATGTTAACGGCAAAATTGTTGCGCCAAAAAGCATACAAGTGTGCAAGGATTTGTTTGTATAAGCAATCCATATTCTTGTTAACATTGGAGATCTAAAATATTATATTTCGAAATATTTCTTTTCAATAGGTACTAGCTGACTTTTTTTGGATTTTCCAATTTTTGATTCTGCTAAACCACCTCTGGATTAGCGCGAAAAAACAAAAAAAATATTCAATTTGGTCAAGCCGTTTTTGAGATTTAGCGAGACTAACGGACAGCTGTTCATTTTTTATATATGTATAGATAGATATATAAAATTAAAATGATAATTTGATTTATTATAGTTCACACTTCAGATACAAGGTGAAATATACTTCTTATAACTCCGAACACTTAGGTAAATAGTACATATATAAACTTGTGTGCCGTTCCTCGCAAACACAATTCCGCCGTTCGTTGTAAGTTTTAAAGTGCTTTAAATATGTAGAAAGACAACACAATCTTCGCCATAATTATATGACTATTTATCTATCTATAGATAACTATTTATCTTTTTTTTTTATTAAGGTATTTGACACAGTTCATTTGTCTATTCAACGGATGTCGACTCAGTTGAATTTGGTATGCCCAGCTCATTAGCATGCCCGTTTTTTCCGACCGCAGTTTTGCTTCACTGACTTCATAAATTAATTAAAACCATACAAAGTTGGCTCGCGGAAGGTAAGAAATAACGTAAGGATGACAGTAATTACGAAACTTCTACACAATACCTACTCTATTATAAACCTAGGTATGTCCAAAAACTTGGTCCAAAAATCACACTGGAAATAAAGTTTACTATGTGAACTTTACTACCGGTAATTATTTTTTTATACGTCTTTCATAGGTTAAATAGTATTGATCGAAAGAAGAATCGACTCTACGCCTGCTAGGACATAAAGGCGACCAATTCCATTCCATCATTTCAGACGATTCCATAAAAAGTTTAATAGAGGTGTTTACAAAGTCAAGAACGCAACATTGCATTTTATACATACAATATTTTTTATTCGAAATGTAAACATAACGTAAAATTATATTAATATCTAATATCGCACGTTCCAGCTGGTTAGACCCAACCCTTATTGTTATTCAATTGTGCGGAAACCAGTGAGTCAACAGATTGGCAAGGAAAACTCTAGTCAGCCCTTAGATCAAAAGGTGATTTCGGAATACCAGGCCAACCTTACGTTATTTAAAATTATCATACCAATATCGTAAAGCTATTTTCAGAAAGGTAAAATTTAAAAAAAGGAAGAAATAATTTACTACGCAAACTACAGCAATAATATGGTGTAGTGATAATCTACTTAGTATTTTGTTGTGTGATATTAAATGGTGTAGGTAAATGTAGGCCATGATAGTGGCATGGGCTGTTCTAGGCCAATTCTTTTTGGATAAATTCAAGTCCTCACACCAACATTTATTAGGACTTCTTTGGGCCTTCTCCGGCTACGACGCCTCATCTTTTGACACTAATTGCCAACAAGTCAAGCCCATTGCCTATTATTATGCCCCGCCTAATGTGGGTTTCAGTCTAGCAGCCTTTTTCTCCTACATCAGCGATGTTTGCTTGTAAACGTGGAACTGTACTTCTGAATAAAAATAGATAAAAACCATGAGTCCCGGTTGTGAATCGGTGATAGTTTTAAAAGTGTAATCGAGAAATAAACAAAACCTTTGCATTTTATTTTCTGTAAAATTTATAATATTGCAAAGTATTGAATCTTTCTCTCAACAGACGCCGACGGCTAATCGGGATTTATGCGGCTTGCCTCATAGTTTGGGGTGTGATTTAGCCCGAATGAAATTGTTTTATCCAAATTTATTGCTCTCGGAAGGCCGCCTTGAACATTACCCTACAAATCTGATAGTTGAGATAAATGAAAATAAATTTATATAATTTACGACTTATCCTGCAAGCAAATATAGACATTATTATCTGGAATATAGATATTCTCTACCCTTACGGACTTTTAACCTAATCCATGTACAAAAACAAACGAATCCAAGTCCCCGACACGTTCAACCATACAACAAATGCTGATTCATCCTTTATTACAATTTCCCGAATTTATTATTCGCAAATGAGACGATTAGCGGTAAGAAAGGAGCGCATTAGTGTCGAGGCGTGATAATAAGGCTCCTTTTCCTTTCAAAGTTGGGGATGAAGTCAGCGGTCTTGACAAAAAGTTGCCCGATCCGAGCGCTATGACAAATGACCGGTGCGGGCGCCGCGACATTACTGGAAGGAACCGTGGAACGGACGATTTGCTCCACCATCATTCGGCCCTTTATGTACTCTGACGTTGATACGTTTTCATGAGGTCATTCTGTGCGGTCGGACTTGTCACGCCTTTGTCATCGCTATAGATTCGTTATTTCTTATAGTTACACGACATTTAGCGTCAAATAAAGATAATGTGATCTTTTGTACTCATCATCATCAGCAGTCGTCCACTGTTGAACAAAGGCCTCCCCTTAGAAGGGAGGGGTTGCCATAATCCCCACGCTTGGCTTGTGATAATTTCTTTGGTCCTTCAAGAAGTTTTCCTCAGTTGTGGGTACTCAGTAATGTTGCAGGGTTTTGATTTTTGGTACGAATGGAGCTTTATCATAGGGTCTTCGATTAACGATACAGGAGACAAAAATTTAAAAAAAAACTGGTTTCACTCCATGCTACTCCACACATGACCAGACTTGTGCTTTATATAGCATCAAAAGTTGCCCCGGTGTGAAGTACCGCCGGAACTTCTACATTGGACATGAATATTGCTTCTTTGTTATATTTTATCATTACCTAATTAGAATTAAAATCTTGGCAAATTTAACACCGAACGTTATTCGCTCAAATAACTTGACCTTATACGTATAGAAGATTACACGCGAAATGGAGATACTTTGCATATCCATACAATGCATACAAATGTATTTTTTTTAAATATAATTGAATGTATTAATTGCTTTAGTATATTTCTAATCCTGCATCGATAAGAGCTTTAGGTGTGAATAGCGACGGTTATAGACCACTTTATCTGATCTGACCTAATAGACCGAGGTATTAATGTGACTAAAAAAATACCGTTTAAACTATATGCAAGTTCAGTAAACTAACTGTTTGATAAACTGCTTTAAAGACGAGTTTGTAGAAAGAAATGACTTTAAAATTTACAGTCGCGCCCATAGATGATTCCGCCAGTGCCAAGTAAGTATTTAATTAGCAATTATAAAACAAATTAAAATACGAAAACGAAATTTGTGTTTGCGGTCCATACCAGCCACAGCCGCAAGGCGAGTACCAACAAAAAGTATTCCTAAATTATTATTAACCTATATTTTCATTGCGATGAATGATTTTATGTAAAATGGCCCAAATTTACACACACTGGCCCAAATACACAGCGCCACGTACTATGCTCGAGTACCTAATATGATGTGCTTGTCCAAAGAATTATCAAATCTCAAAAAACTTAAAGATAATATAACATTATCATTGATAATGTTGCAAAAAGATTTTGTAAGTTAGCGTTATGTGTAGATATTATTTGCACTTATTTTTTATCTTAATACCTACTACTGTATCTCGTCAAGGAACTTCCCTGTACGCAATTTAGTACTTATTGATTGATAGTATTTAGATACCTTCAGGTGAGTTCTTGTACTAGCAGTTAAGAACAGAAAACCTTTTATATGGATTTGTATGTTATATCAAAAGATTTATAAAAATATTTCTATGGAGAAACGATTTATAGTAATAAACTAGCTGACCCACGCAGCTCCGCCTGCGCTATTTTTACGTTAACTAAACTTTTAATAACAGACACTCGCATCGAATACATAACCTCCTTTTTTATAGTCGGTTAAAACTGGGACCCACTTTTTACTTGCTCTCCGAAGCACGGACCCGTTTAGTTCAAATGATGTTAAACGGTCACACATCTATTTAATGACCTTACCTAACGTTGCTTAACCCGATCGATTACAAAACCTTGATAACAACTCTCTATGAGTGTTCCCTTACTAATATTTATTATATTATAAAGAAAAAATTGATAAAATCGGACCAAGCGTATAACCAAGTACCCATTTTGACTTTAATCCCCTCTCCCAAAAGAACCGTGCTAGATTACGGGATAAAAAGTATCCTATGTCCTACCTCGTAGTAAGATCTCAAATCATGCCAAGTTTCATTTGAATCCATTCAGTAGTTTCGGCGTGATGCTCAGCCGTGATACAGACAGACAGACAGACAGACAGACAAAAATTTAAAAAAATACATTTTCGTCCTTAGTATCGGTTATAGAATGCCCTCCAAATATAATTTTCAAAATATCTTCAATGTACAGAATTGGACCTGTTACAGTTTTATTATAAGTACTAGCGACCCGCCCCGGCTTCGCACGGGTGTAATAGAGAAAAAAAAAAAGAAGTGAATAATTTAAAGCTACTGCCTTTGATTATAGAATTTCTTGGAATTATTTATCAGTTTGTAGCTGACTTTTCGTAACGCAATATGAACAAATTTTGTATAGAAGTGACGCGTGAAAGGGCTACATATAGCTGCCTGTCCATGGGCAAAGTACTCAACGCTTAGGTTTAAGCCTGTAACGTTGAATCTCTGAGCTTCTGATTTGTTAATGGTATTTATAATTTTAGAAACTGCAGATGGCTACGGCTACGGCTATCACGTCGGCACATTAGAGGGCAGACCTGGGCTATCTGTCGGGATCTGCACCAGCTGATACCACTCAGTGCCTTGACTTTGAACCCGCCGCCGGAGAGGCACATTATAGTTCCTTGAGAACCTGTCATGGTGCTCACGGTTACAGGGATCACGGGGAAGCCTTTAATGGGATTTACGGGACCCTGTTGGTGGTCAACCGGGTATGTAGGTTTCTTATAAACTAAAGCCCCAACGGCCGTGCAATCAGCACATAAGAACCCCTTCTTGGGCTATCCGGTGGGATCTGCAACATTATACCCTCAGTGGCTTGCCTTTGACCCTGCCACCGGGGAGCACAATAAAGCCACCTGGGAACTTTTCACCGTGCTCACGGTTACAGGGGTCACGGGGGAAGCCTTCAATTGGTCCCCGGGTCCCTGTTGGCGGTCAACCGGGTTATGTGGGATTCTTATACACTAAATCCCCAACGGCTGTTAAATTAGTACATAAGTAGGAGACCTGGGCCATCCAGTGGGATCTGCACCAAGATCCCTCAGTGGCTTGCCTTTGAGCCCGCCACCGGGGGGCACAATAAAGCCACCCGGGAAACTATCATCGTGCTCAAAGATACGGGGATTGCGGGGGAAACCTCCAATAGGCCCCAGGATCCTGCGGGCGATCGACTGCAGTATGTGTCCCCCACGGCTGTCCACACAAAAGAGTGTGCACCGTGTACCCCTCAGTGCAAGGCAAGGGCCTTTGAAGCCGCTGCCGGGGGCGCATTATAGCCCTCCGGGAATCTGTCACCGTTGTCACAGTTTAAGGGAGTAGCGGGGGAAACATCCAATATGTCCCCGGGATCCCGTGGGGAAGTCAAACTGGGTATTTGGGATTCTTACCCACTAAAACTCCCGTGGCTATCACATCGGCACATGAAAGGGAAACCTGGGTTCTCGGGTGGGATCTGCACCAGGTGTCCCTGACTGTCTGACTCAGACTGGCTGAATCCGAGTCAGTCCCGATCAGTCCCGGTCAGTCCCGGTCAGTCCCGGTCAGTCCCGGTCAGTCCCGCTCAATCCCGCTCAATCCCGCTCAGTCCCGGTCAGTCCCGGTCTGTCCCGCTCAGTCCCGGTTAGTCCTGGTCAGTCCCGATCAGTCTCGCTCAGTCCTGGTCAGTCCCGCTCAGTCCCGGTCAGTCCCGCTCAGTCCCGGTCAGTCCCGCTCAATCCCGCTCAGTCTCGCTCAGTCCCGGTCAGTCCCGGTCAGTCCCACTCAGTCCCGGTCAGTCCCGCTCAGTCCCACTCAGTCCCAGTCAGTCCCGGTCAGTCCCGGTCTGTCCCGCTCAGTCCCGGTCAGTCCCAGTCAGTCCCGCTCAGTCCCGTTCAGTCCCTCTCAGTCCTGGTCAGTACCGCCCAGTCCCGCCCAGTCCCGCTCAGTCCCGCTCAGTCCCGCTCAGTCCCGGCCAGTCCCGCTCAGTCCCGGTCAGTCCCGCTCAGTCCCGCTCAGTCCCGCTCAGTCCCGCTCAGTCCCGGTCAGTCCCGGTCAGTCCCGGTCAGTCCCGGTCAGTCCGTACCACACCGTACCACACCGTACCACACCGTACCACACCGTACCACACCGTACCACACCGTACCACACCGAACCACACCGAACCACACAGAACCACTCACTCACTCACCCGCTCGCCCGCTCGCCCGCTCGCCCGCTCGCCCGCTCGCCCGCTCGCCCACTCGCCCACTCGCCCACTCACCCACTCACTCACTCACGGACGGCATAGGAAGTCGCATAAGAAGTTTCACTTCAAAAACCTGTCACCGTGCTCAAAGCTTCGGGGACCACGGGTAGACCTCCAATAGGCTTCCGTCGACCGCGGTGTGTGGGATTCTTACCCTCTAAACCCCCACGGCTGTCCGCAAAAAATATGGGGCTGCACCGGGTACCCCTCAGTGCAAGGCAAGGGCCTTTGAAGCCGCTGCCGGGGGCGCATTATAGCCCCCCGGGAATCTGTCACCGTTGTCACAGTTAAAGGGGTGGTGGCACGTTTAATATGTCCCTGGGATCCTGTGGGGGATTCTTACCCACTAAAACTCTCGTGGCTGTCACATCGGCACATGAGAGGCGGTCCTCCGGTGGGATCTGCATCAGCTGTCCCTCAGTGCATTGCCTTTGAGTCCGCCACCGGGGGGCGGGTATATTATATCCCGGATATTTACCTACTTTATAATATATGGAATTAATGAAATTCTCTAGTACTTGATTGTTAAATATGTATCTATTTAGGTTTAGTCAATGTAAGCTATGTAAGTTTATTTACTTACTTAGATAAAACTTAAAACCTTCAATGAAAAATTATCTAACCGATGGTGAAAATCGCTGCGTGGTTTAGGAGGTGCTATCCGATATTGACAGACTCGGATAGCGACTTTGTTTCACCCTATTTAAAGATACTTTGACGTCGTTGGTCCCCAACACCAGCCAACCTATAGAAAAAACCCTGACTGACAGACAGACAATAATTCCAATAAAGTTTTTTTTTTTAATATCATACGTACAATAGGTGCATGCATATTGTATTCCTACCCAAACAGACATTTTGAAAATATATTTTCATTATTTTATTTTTAGTTTGTTATATTTGCGAAACAAACAAATGATACCACTTATTACTTAATATAAGATCCAATAGTACAAAAATCAATTCAGTTTCCACTAATAACTAAATCATAACATTAGAGAGAAGTTAACTACGTATGCATGATTTTAAATTTTAAAAAAGTATTAAATATAAAAATATATTAGATAAAAAGTGCCGGAGTCAATATGAGTTAAATATTTAAAACATCGAATCTTAATATAAATAAAAAAATCAAAACAAAGTTTAAAAATACAAAAGAAATCCGCACACGGGTAGCGAACCCGGACAGTCCGCACTTAGAGGACGCTTCCGTAACCACTTGGTCAAGGAACTAATATTTTATCTTTCGAATTATCGTATCTTATTGTGGTAATATATTTGTACCGCCATCGGTTGAGTAATAATACTTCTTTTTTACCCTGTAAAGGGATAAATTATAAAAAATATGAAATACTAATTCAATTAATTTTCTTAACGAATGTCTGTGCAAAATTTCAAGTCAATAGGACCAAGGAATCGCGTTCTCCCATACAAACTTTGCCCCCCTATTTGACCCCCTTAGAGGTTGAATTTCACAAAATCGCGTCTTAGTGAGCACCTACGTCTTAAAAGGAATCCCCATGCAAAGTTTGAGACTCCTAGCACTTGTAGTTTCTGAGATTTCGTGATGAGTGGGTTTTTGTCTACTCTTTTATATAATAACTAGCTGACCCACGCAGCTCCGCCTGCGCTATTTTTACGTTAACTAAACTTTTAATATCAGACATTCGCATCGAATACATAACCTCCTTTTTTATAGTCAGTTAAAAACTGGGACCCACTTTTTACTTGCTCTCCGAAGCACGGACCCGTTTAGTTCAAATGGCGTTAAACGGTCACGCATCTATTTAATGACCTTACCTAACGTTGCTTAACCCGATCGATTACAAAACCTTGATAACAACTCTCTATGAGTGTTCCCTTACTAATATTTATTAAATTATAAAGAAAAATTGATAAAATCGGACCAAGCGTATAACCAAGTACCCATTTTGACTTTAATCCCCTCTCCCAAAAGAACCGTGCTAGATTACGGGATAAAAAGTATCCTATGTCCTACCTCGTAGTAACATCTCAAATCATGCCAAGTTTCATTTGAATCCATTCAGTAGTTTCGGCGTGATGCTCAGCCGTGATACAGACAGACAGACAGACAGACAGACAGAAAGACAGACAGACAGACAGACAAAAATTAAAAAAAATAAATTTTCGGATTCAGTATCGGTTATAGAATGCCCTCCAAATATAATTTTCAAAATATCTTCAATGTACAGAATTGGACCTGTTACAGTTTTATTATAAGTATAGAAGACTAGCTGACCCGGCAAACGTTGTTTTGCCATATAAATAATTTCCTAGTAAAAAAAAAAATTAGGGGTGGACTACCCCTAACATTTAGGGGGATGAAAAATAGATGTTGGCCGATTCTCATAGATACCGGATAAGCACAAAAAAATTCATCAAAATCGGTCAAGCCGTTTCGGAGGAGTATGGCAACGAAAACTGTGACACGAGAATTTTATATATTAGATAGATATCTAATCATGTCCTCCTGGGCGATACAAACACGGCGGCCAATCTGTTCAATCTGTAGGGACTTGTAAGTAGCAATTTATGTAATTTAATTTTAGTAACCATACACCTGTTATTAGTCTGTAAGTCTCTTTAAAATTAATAAAATAAAATTGTAACCTAGCCGTCTACGCGGTAGCCGCCTAATAGTTCGCAAGTGCTTACGTAAAAAAATGCACTCTTCTTTAACTTTCACAATACGATGGAATGAAAGACTGACACGACGAGGTCAGGCGCAAGACCGACTTTTTACATATCCATCCGATGCATGGAGCAAGTTGCTCCATGCATCGGATGGATATGTAAACTTTTGTGCACTTTTTACGTGAAAGGGACAACTACACAAATGTTTTGCTCCCCGCGGGATTTAAATCTGTGACCTCCAAACAAGACATCCGCTGCACCACGGAGGCCATAATACTAGTTAAAGCCTGCAAAGAATCCATTTTTATAAAATGGAGTTTAATACTCAAGACGCGCCGATTTATAATTCTACTCTGCATTGCTTCTCGTTCAATTAAACATTATAGAAGAAAGAAATAGGTTCCTTTGCAACTGCATCTACTAGGTGATTTCATACTCTTAGATATTCAGCAAAAGCCCCATTGTTTTGTTCCGATGCAAATAGCTCTATAGCTAGAGCAGTTATTGAACTCAAGAGACTTAGCAAGTAGTGACATTTGGTGACAAGCGCCAGTAAAATGCATAACGCTTACCTAATATCAACCAAATGTCCTATGTGTGAAGTAAGACTTGTTGAAGGTGTCCAAGACCAATCGACAAATGGTCGCCAATATCTATAATGATAAATAATGGAGATAGTTCATGATGAAGAAGAAACTATTACCAAAACAGCATCACGTCTTAGCTGTAACAGAATTACTAAATGTGTATAAAACTTTTGTTTTGCCATGGAAATACATATAACAACAAAATATGGTAGCCGATATCTATAATGGAGAATAATGGAGATGGCGCGTGCACAAGGAGACAATAATACCAAAAACGACACGGCTTAGCTCGAAAAGGAATACTAAAGGTGTATAACACTTACATCTTACTGTCATGCAATAGGAATCAATAAATAAGTCTAAAGAGAGCAATAAATAAGACGATGACACAGTAGGCACTGTTTAAGTTCATAAATGATTAGACTACAAGTCAAAGGTGTTGCCAATAAATTAATTTCCATCACGCTGTTTACAGTTGAGCACAATTAAGCCGTACACGGATCATTAGTTTAATAACAGATGATTGACATTTATATCATTTTAATATGATTTATTATCAACAATTATATTGCTTTATGATAACATTATTATAATTATCAATTATTTTATGTTTTACCAATTCATGTATATCACACAATGAGAATCTCGGTTTGTCCATTGGTATATTTCCAATACCATGATGGGTAAAGCGCTTCGCCAATTGTTTTGGTTTGAAATTTTATTTTCTAAGATAATAAATTGCTTTACGAGTGCTAGATTAAACTTCATATACTTATTTACGAGTAGGTATAATGTAGACATTGGAAAAAAATACAAGTAATAGGTATGTTACTCGTAAAGTCGTAATACTAACTAGTAATTTAAAAAAAAGGAGTCACTGACAAGTTGACAACAGAAACTTTTGATGAAATATTATATTTACGTAAGTACATTGAAAAAAATCTAAACCTTTGTATACATTAGGTAAGTCTGAAAAAATCAATCATTAGTAGAAACTTTGTTGGCTAGACGTTTTAATTGTATGTTCGATATAATGAACTATTTATGCTGTTTGTTTCTCTTATCTAAATAAATAAAAAAATATTGAATTCCCACGGACTTTAGGAATTATTAGTCTGTGATACTCAAGCAATTCCTACTTTTTGGCTAGATATTTATAAGTATGTTGAGCCAGATTTCTACAATGTTTTATTCGTTTCTTAATCTTTGCTTTAATTTGCTACAATAACTACAATTCAATAAACGATGATTCGCAAGCATTCTATCTATCCTAGTGTCGTTAGCGATAAGAATATTTATTTTTGTTATCAATGTCATTATCACTCCATATCAACTTTGTAGCTATCTACTTACCTAAAGATGTGTAATACCTACTATCATTTAAGAGGATTTACCTACTTCACTACAGACGACAGTTAATTCTTTCCAGTAAACGATTCTTGAAATTGTTGTCAGATTTGCTAACTCGTTTTCTTTTAAATTGTTCATTATCTGTTGTTTTCCTGTTAGTAATTAATGATTTATTGCTTAAAGAAGGCATCAGACGTTCGAAGATTAATTTCATAATTAAAATATACCATCTTAATATCATTAAAACTATATTCGTTAAACTGATATGGTTTTTTATGAGATATAATAGTATAGAATTTAAATGGATTGCCTGTGTAAAAACGTATGCTAAAGTAGGGCCAATTTAATAGATCACATTTGACACTTCATCAAAATTTTACAACGTAACCTTGTAACGCCATAAAATATTTTTTTTTTTCGAAATTAGAACTGCACAATTGCGGATTTTTTATAATTACGATTACATATTTAGCGTAAGGAGGATTTTAAGGAGGGTGGGGGGGAGTCTTTGTTCAGCTGTGGACGTCTATCGGCTGCTCATGATGAGGAATAATGATTTATTGTAATGACAAAAGAAACTGACAGATTTCAAATGTGATCTATTAAATAGACCCTACAATAAGTTGTAATAACAGTTGCTCAAAAGAGATTTTCGATGAAGTATTACACAAACTTTAAAATATAACAATTCAGTTAAATACCTAATATAGAAATGAAATTTATTAAAGAAATGCTTCATAATGAATTGGCTGCAAAAGTTGCAAAAAAAGATAATTTTATCAATTCTAAGTATACCGGGCGGGCAGAAAGATATGTGTTCCGTTTAATGTAATATGCATTTAGATTATTATCTGGTCACGATGATGGTAAAATAAATGCACCAACTGTAATAATGAGACTCGGATGCCTATGAAGTGAGATCAGAAGTTGCTTTGAAAGATCCCTTTATTGCCAACGAATTATAGGTATTTGCTGTTCCTTGTGCATCTTTCACATTAGTAGATACTTGTTTTAACGAAGCCAAACGTACACAGGCAGATATTTATTTTATTTTCAGTAGCTGAGAATGTAATAAATAACAAAAAGAAAATGGAGTTAATAGTGTAGGTATTTAAATTACCCAAATACGCGATGTAGCTGTAGGTATTACTTAACAAACTGACATAATGAATTAGGTAGTTAACATTTTACCTACATAAGCGTGTGAAAATGGCTTCACATTTCAAATATTAAATTGTGAACTGAATCAGCTAAATAAAACATGCAGACCTAGACATGCAATGATGTTAACAACGAATCGAAACAAATCGTACGTCATTATGTCAAGGCAAGACTTGCTAAGGCATCAGAGCAATTCAATCAGACTCCCGTACGATTCTTGAATTGGTCCGATTTATGCTTCGATGAGTAAGAGTGTATGGTGTAATGTTTACGTTGCACGCACACATTTAGAAACATCGTACGATATATTCTGGCCAATAGGAACGGGCGGCGTGGTGGGCTCGGCTCCCCACCATGACGTCGGAATGCATACTGCGCTAAGAACGGCGCTGTTAAAAATAACTACCTGTTGTTGTTTGACAGGATCACAAGATGTCATACAACATTCAAAGCCAGTGCCAACATGCGTAGGGACCGATCCTTGCGTCCTTCAAAGTTTGCGAAGAAAATCTCTGAATGTTCACATCCTATGCAAAAATGATCAGATCAATTACCGTTTTCATATGAAAAGGAGGACATAGGCAAAATGACTCATAATCAAACGACCGAAAAGCAATACGACCTGCAAGCAAAAAATCCTATTCCTAAAATGTCCTAATAGCATTTGGTCCTTAAGGGCTCCCACACATAACTGCGATGCGATGCGATGCGGCGTGAAACAAATGAATTTTCGATTCAAGTTGGTGCCTAAAATTTTCCGATCGTATATATGAGCTAACAGCTGATTGAGTGCTCGGTGTGAAACTCGATCGGGCGTGGGTGACGTGCGCCGCACACATGTTTGTTGTCTTTATAATTACTTGGTAAACGTATCAAGTAAAAGAATTTGATACACTTATGGAAATTATAAACTTTATAGAATTATTAGGATCCTAATCGTGATTGTAACTAAAATGTGACATTTCTTAGAATAAACGAGATGCTAACGTTAACTGTGTTACCAAATACACCGGTTATGTAAAGTAATATGAAAATGCAGAGATAGTGCACAGTAGCGACTACCCTACTCTGCATACAATTAGAACATTTTAATTAGAGAACTACTACTTCAATAGGGACAAATCTTCAAAAATGTCATTGATGGTCAATTGGCATCTATACATATTATAAAACAAAGTCGCTCTCGCTGTCTGTCTGTCCCTATGTATGCTTAAATCTTTTAAACTACGCAACGGATTTTGATGCGGTTTTTATTAATAGATAGAGTGTTTCTTAAGGAAGGTTTATATGTATAACACATGCATAATATAGTAGAGAAACACTGATAATTTTTGAGGTTTCTAATGTGATGTCGTAAATAATCACATTTTTTTGCGCTTACATTGCAAACGCTGGCTGAACCCTACGAGATAGATCAAAATAATGTACCACAGTATTGTACATATTAACAAGGTCTGCAAAAAAGTTCGCGATGGTATATGTTTATCTCTTAGAGATAACCCACAATAACAATTTTTTATCCTTTACTTTTTATGACAAATAATTATAACTATTAATAAATTGTTGTTAACATGAATTTGTCCCTTCTTCAATATAACACAAACTTCACTAATATAATATACACCAATGACAAAAAAGCTGTGAATGTTGTTCATACCGCTAGGTTAAGGTTAAGCAACATATGGCTAGGTCATTAAATAGATGGGTGAATCGATTTGTATGAAATTTTGTGTACATATCGGGTAAGTAGGTCTGAGAATAAAATCGTAAAGTATATTTCATGCCGCTAGGTTTAGCAACGTTAGCCAAGGTCATTACATAGATAGGTGACGGGCGGCGGCGACTCCGAGGAGGACGGTGACGGGGTTGCAAGCCCCGTCCCTGTGATCATGGTGCCAGGTTCCCGGGGGCTATAATGCGCACTGAGGGGTATTTGGTGCATATCCCACTGGAGGGCCCAGGTCTCCCCTCATATATGGCGATGCGACAGCCGCAGGGGTTTAAGTGGGTAAGAATCCCAGATACCAGATACCATGATTAACGAGGATATTTAGAACGAGAGGAGGGTGCAAGAGAGGAAAGAGAGGGAGAGGGGATTCGAGGAGAGAGGGATAGGGGGATTAAAGTAGAACAAGGGGAGAGTGAGGGGGAGCAAGGTGGTAGAAGAGAGAGGGGACGGGGTTCAGAGAGGGGACAACGGGGAGAGGAAGAGGGGGACTGTGACGGGGACCGAAGCGGGAAAGGGGAAAGAGGAAAGAGAAAAGAGAGAATTAGAATTAGATTTTTCTTATAAGTGAGAGAGAGATGGAGAGAGAAATAAATCAAGGGAGGGGGGAGAAAAGGGGAGCAAATTGTAATAAAAGCGCGGGCGGAGCTGCGCGGGTCAGCTAGTATGTAAATAATCAAAGTATGAAGGATTTTTATCCACTAAAATCCCAGCGCTTTCGAATAGGCACATTAAAGATGGGGCTCTCCAGTTTGATTTGCACCAGGTACCCCACGGGTGCCGTGGGGTACGTGACGATACCGTCACGGTGCTCACGCGCTGCATCCCCGTCGTGATCGGAGTCACCGCCATTTTCGATTGACGTCTAATGCACACACTCCAAACGTCCAGTGACTCCGAAGGTTGCCCGTTATTTACAGCCCCGGGCGCAGGGCTAGCCGTATGTCTTGCATTTGATCATATTACTTGGGAAATCGTACATATCATTACCATATCCCATAATATGGGATCCCGATCACAAAAACCTTCCGAAAGAAATTCTTTTAATTAACTATAGTAAAAACGACATCAAAATCAATTGTGCATTTTAGTAGAAGTAAGTAAAATAACTGAGACGTACGAAAAGCTTTGGTGGGACTATTTAGTGACGAAATGTGTATTGGTGTCACTAACAAAAAAATCTATTTCGCGCACAAAAAAGCGTTGACCCAAATTTAATCTGAAATCGTAGAAACGCCAATCGAAAAGATGGATGCGATATTGAAGGGGATCGGGACATCCGTTTTAGCATTCACTGCCTTTTACGCAGTAATAGTAGCATCGTTCATCACTCATTCGGAATAGTTGGGCTGTAATTTATCAGCAGTTCGACAAGTTGAGCTGTTTTGTTTTGTAAACTTTATGTTGAAACTATACTAAGGGAACATTTTCTAAAAAACCTGTGTAAGGCTTTTGCTTTGCAGGGGTACATACTATGTATTTGTTAAGAAAATTATCGTAACTTCAACGCACTATGCATATCTTTTCTAGATTGTTATTGATTCGTTATATTTATTGTCCAACAGGTGCCATAAAACAAAACTGTAACAAAGAAGATGATTTGCTCAAAAGATGTCCTATGGGGCTGCCGGTACTGAGTTCACCAGAAATGTCGTTCGCACTCACGAGAGAAGAATTGGACAGGACTTGCCTGTAAGTACAGAATTATGTTAGGCCTTCATTATTTTCTCATTAGTTTATTCTATGCGTTCAGTAACCTTAATGTTAATTTCGGTGAGCTATAAGGGCAGGATCGTCTAATTACAAAAGGTTAGCTCGGTTGATGATGACTGAGCTCATTAACTCATAATGAGACCTCTTAATTATCTAGGTAAATTTTAATCCATTTGCAAAAACTATAGTTTGTTCAGCAATATTTAATACTTAGCTAGAGTAGGTATTGTGCATATTATGTTTGTTTAGGTTAGGTTAGTTATTGTTTAGTCTACATTTCCGCATGACTAACCGTTTTAATAATATCCATCATCTTGGGTTCCGTACTGCTACATACACCTGTCCATAGAGCTAGCTCAGATGACAAGCGGCATAGAATTGCTGCTCGTCACCTAAGACATTAGTTATTAAGTTTCTTGAAACCAATCATATCATATCACCAACTACAGTGTCCGTCATATACTGAAACATAGCAGCTCTGTGGTGGAACTTGTGCAGCAGTACTGCCTAGCAGAAAGGTCTCTTGCACAAGTGACTTACTAGTTACTAGAAATAAGAAAAACCTAAATGATTTTTAATCATGTATTCTAGAGTCTAGACTCTGAGTTTTGCTTACAATTGATTTATAATCTTTTCAATGCTAATTTCAGATGTTTATCTTTAATACTATTCTTTGTATAGTTTTGTACTCTTTACTATTTATATATTTGGCGTTAAATCTACTATTCATTTTGGCATGTTTCGTAAAGAATTTTGACTGAGCACTACTCTTTTCCCCGTTGTCTGGTTATAAAAACACTTGCGGGCAGTAAAATCGTAAATTATTTTAACATCCCTTTGTTTCATAAACCCCTACAACACAACACGTTTATGTGCTGAAATTATGTGTAATAAAACATAATTATGTATGGACTTCTATAATAACAGGTGACCATGACTATAGTAATTTTACGATTGTCGTTTGTGTAAGAATAGAAGTAATAGAATGTTTTCAAAATTATCAACCGATTTGTTTCTAACCTTAAAAAACTCTTTATTTGGTTTCCTTCCTTTTCCCTGTACCATTGCGATGGATTTTCGATTTTTTTTTGGCATGGTGATGCAGCTATGAATGCGCATGAGCTTACATCAAAATTAAAACGCAGGCCACACTATTTACGAAGCGAAACGAAACTAAGTTCGTTTAGCTTCGGTCATGTAGCTACCGGGTCTTTTTATACATACCTCACTTTACACCGCGAGCTACAGAGCCAAAATACGTCAGCGATGCGAAATTGCGAGCTGCCACAGATACGGATACTTGGGTGACATGAGCAAACATAAACCTATTTTTTTGCTGTCGAGGAGAAAACTTTAATAAGGTATCCGCCGGATAGTGGATACTATCCGGACATGTGAGATTTTGAAACATTAGCGGCGAAATACAACACCATTCGAATATGGCGTCATGGTGGTTGCGATCTTTTGTGGTGATACTTCTCCGGTTAGGCCGTTCAAATATTAGCTGGAAGACGTCCACCAAGGTAGGGGTCGCCATAATCCTCACGCTTGGCTGATTTGGTCTTAGGGATCGCAGTATAGGTAATTCAATACAAAAGACGCTGTCGCCCATGTTTTGGTTTTCCCTTAGTCGCCTCTTATGACGCCGAACGGGAATAGATTGGTCGTTGGTATTCTTACCCGAACATCCCACGGACGATTGGCTCAAATATATCAAGTTTGATTAAATTTACGTGTCAACCGAAACTTTGAGGGAAGGTTTGAGACTTCTTTAAAGAGTACAATGTCAGAGTTACGGGTAGTTTGCGACGGCTGAACGAATAGGTCGGCACGCAGTTAACTCATCTTAATTTAGTGCGCTTGTTTGCGGTAAATAGCAATTTGAAACTAGTTGTCCGACTTCGCTCAGCGTTCCAGGAGCTGAATAGCCAATGAAGCACTTTAGTACGGCCGAGTCTGCAAACATATAATTTAGCCACATTACCTTGCATAATACGATAGATCATAGTTAACGTTACACTGATACTTTTATTTTATCTCTAGTTGTTTCTACATGAGTAATAATAAATGCAACTAAGAATTGCTTGTTTATAATTAAGACCTTGGAAAGATGCGAATTAAGTGTCTACAAACGAAGGGTGACGTGAAAATTCCACGTTACCTTGCATAATACGATAGATCATAGTAACCGTTACATTGATATTTTTATTTTATCTCTAGTTGTTTCTACATGAGAAATAATTAATGCAACTAAGAATTGCTTGTTTATAATTAAGACCTTGGAAAGATGCGACTAAAGTGTCTACAAACGAGGGGTAACGTGAAAATTTAAGACACGTGGCGGTGCAGTTTTGAGTATGTTGTGTATTTTACACTACTTTTTTCCCTTTTTTTATCATGTGGGGGAAACACATAAGCTCTCCGGTGGGATATGCACAAGGAGCCCCTCAGTGGCACGATTGGGGGGCAAATTGTAACCCCCGGGAAATAGATACGGTGCTCAGTGCTCACGGGGACGGGGGTCGCAACCCCGCTGCCGTCCTCCTCAGAGTCGCCGCCGTACTCAATGGACGTGCTAGAGCCCACACCCCGAACGTCGATTTTACACAACTTAACCTTTGCGAATCATATGTACACATAGAATAGAGTATAAAGAGGACAACTATCGTACAAATGATGCTTCGAATTGTCACACAGATGTCTGTAAATAGAGGTTTGCAAATATTAACTAGCCTTTTAAT
The DNA here is from genome assembly GCA_911728495.1 of Furcula furcula. Lineage (NCBI taxonomy): Eukaryota > Metazoa > Arthropoda > Insecta > Lepidoptera > Notodontidae > Furcula > Furcula furcula. Next base: position 12,220,709 of record OU452250.1, read on the forward strand.
TAGCATTTAGTATTCAATCAAATGGGTGATTAAGACTTGTGTTGGCTATAAATATCTCATAGAGATTTCCGATTTTTACTGTACAACGATTTTAAATACTACAATGATAAAGGTTATTAATGCCTAACTACAATTGAGAGCAATAAAATCGCACACCTTGACATTTTTATGTCAAGGCAGTTTGTTTCATGAATCTGAATAAATATTTAAAAAAATACACACTAATTGAAAGTCTACCTCATTACCTTTCTAATCATATCAAATACAGTGTAAAAAAATACCCATAAGAGGTTTTACGGCACAAAACCCAATAAACGGGTAAAATTACCCAATTTCGCTTAAGAAATAATGAAAATCAAACTCAAAATTCTTGAACAAATTGTTTATTAATAAGGTGTATTCCCTCCCCTAGCCTTAATTACAGCTCTTAATCGGTTTTTCATGGACCGTATTAATTTTACCATGAAATCTTGTGGTATAGCGTTCCACTCCTCTTCAATGGCAAGTTGAAGCTCTCGGAGGCACGTAGGAGCAGGGCTTTTTCTCGAACTCTTCTTTTCAGCTCATCCCAGACATGCTCAATCGGATTGAGATCAGGACTACGAGCTGGCCACTCCATCGCGGTGATTCCAACGTCTTCCATGTAGTCGCAAACTGTTCTGGCGACATGCGGTCTGGCGTTGTCGTGCATTAGGATAAAATCTTCTCCCATAAGCCACGCAAGCGGCCTCACATGTCCTTCGAGCACTTCTTCGACGTATCGTGCAGCCGTCAAACCTCTCGATCTCGGGCCGGTATTCGCCCCAGTGATGAATACAATGTCAGTTTTAGTGTCCAACATTATACCACCCCAAAACATACACGATCCACCGCCAAAAGCCACACGTTCGCTGGGCGATGTGAAGTCAGTCCTGCTTCACCAAGTCTTCTTCTGACTGTCCACCGACTTATACTGACATTGCGAACTTCTTGAAGCTCTTGTCCCAGTTGAACCGCATTCAGTTGCCGATTTCTTAAAGACCTCGACACAAGAAAGCGGTCATCACGCTCTGATGTTCTGCGTCGCCGGCCAGATCCTGGTCGTCGAATGTAGCCACCGGTCTCTTGAAACCTCTGGTACACACGACGAACAGAGTAGCGGCTCAAATTTAGTCGTCGAGCAACGTCACTTTGATTATGGCCTGCTTCGAGCAAGGCAATATCTTGAGCGGCTTCTGCGGGCGTGGTATCCATATTTTTCCGTATGCGTTGAGTAGAGATGTTATCACGTTGACCTTCGGTATGCAACCGATTAAAAATTCAAAAAACCGACCCTTTTATACTGCGGGTAAGGGGTGCAAGTAGTGACAATGCTAACGGGTGAATTTGGCTAATTTGGTGTACGGCTGATTTCTGTAAGTTATGTGAAGGTCAATGATTTTAATTTGGTGTTCTTTTAAAGCTAAGCTTGTATTCTTTAATTTTGCTAAATGATTTGTACTCTATATTTTTAGATTTAAGAAAAAAATCAGTAATAAACCAAAAAGGGGTGTGCGATTTTATTGCTCTCAAGTGTATATTTACGTATTGTTATTAAGAGATGGATGTTTCATCCGGACTGACGTATATCCAAGTACTGATTGTCTACGTAAGGGAGTTTAGTACGATATATTTTCAGTAATAACACGGCATAAGTATTTCTGTCTCTCTATTTTCGTGACTTCTGTAAAAATTGTTGTATATAACATTAAATAATTTTTATCACATTGATTGTGATAGATTTTTGTAGCTTAAGTTCCAGGGAAGTCGTAAGTGTGTAACCATGTTCTCCATTGTGAGGGTTACTTTAGGTAGTGCAATTATAGGGCTTGAGAGACATATCTCAGGTTACGAGTGGCTAGATAGACTCTGGCGAAATCTAAAATGCCCAGAGTCTACCCGTACCGTCCATGAAAGCCACCAAAGCTTCCTTTAGTTTGTATAAATCTAATACTTCCCGGCCCCGGCTCTATGACCTAACTGGGTACATTTAAAAGGTTTCCTCCTCAAAAAAAAAAGTTACGAGCGACAGTTCAATGCCAGTCCATGAGCAGGTTCCTAACCATCAGGTAAAAACACAAACAATTCGCTATAAGTCTGGTAATGAAATAATTTGTTGCAGTGAACTCCGCAGCGGTATAAAATGCATAGAAAATTACACGAACGTGTGTATGGAGAAGAACGAACAGGTCCTGTTCCGTAGGATATACGTCGGCATCACAGACGCGGTGCAACAGTTGTGCACTAAAGGGGAATACCAAGACAGGTATCTAATGCACGCGGACTGTGTGAAGGACGTCCGTTCGGAGTACGAGAGCTGCAGCAAGAAGTACGAGAGTATGTTAGGAAACTCTCTCGTTGATAAACTGAGTGATCAGTCTACAGCAGGCAATGAAGTCCTTCTGAGGAGTGTTTGTTGGTAAGTACATAGATAAACGCACGCCTCTCTATCTTCCAAATTATATTTTATGCCACTTCATTATTTCAATGAATCATTGCTTTTTTTTAGTCGTAATCAGTCATAACGGAAAGTCCAAATAAATACCCCAGGGGATCTCAGCAGGGAACTGGATCCACCGGTGGACCTGTTCCCAGTGTATATTTTGATAGTGATGACAAAAATTAAAATCTCATTTTTTCAATCGACTTGAGAATGCTTATAATAATAATAATTATTTAGGACATGCTTAGTAATTATTTAGGACATGCTTAGGTTTTCTTTGCTTAATTAATTTTCCAATAATAAGTATTGAGTAATAAACTTCTCTTTAAACTGAATACTGAATGTTTTCTCTTACCCGAAATCATATCGGTACTGTCAGGTTCTGGAACTCTTGATTTACGGTACATAAAGAATTCATGATGTCTCTAACCACTTGGCGTCCATCGATTACTTAATCAACCATGGTTATAGTTATTCATGTCGTGATGGAAATATTGGTTAACCAGCAAGATCTTTCAGGGCTTATATTATCCAGGATGCGGCAGGCGAACATTTATTATTTCGCCGTTCGAGGAGGCTCTATTTGTACCTCAATTCATTTATTCTATTGTCAATGTATCAAAATGTTTTGAGATTATAGGAATACAACTTTCGGCAATTCGGCAACTTTCGGGAAAGTATCTGTGATTCTCTAGAAAAGTATCCTTTTATTACACAGTACGAGGGACAGTACGATCATCATCCAGGACTTACAAAACATTTTCAAATGTTCATCCACATAAATGCTATTTTATTTTAATAGAAGCGCACCTTATTTAGGTAAGAATAAGTGACTTATCTTTATAAAACCATAGTTTATAAAACGGGTTGCGAGAACAGTGGTTGTGGGGCGGCGTCGTCGAGTAACAAAGTTCAGAAGTTCCGCTTATATTTGAGTTTGGGCACTTACACTAAGACCCGCTGATAAATGCAGACTCTTAACTGCTCAAAGTGCACTGCATTCACAGACTTGCCAGAGACAACGTTCTCTAAATTGTTTTAACGAAAAACTTTGGGACTTAAGAATGTTTTTACAGTTCCAAGAATTTTTTTACTAGGAGTTAGATGTGCCCCAAAAACCACTGTAAGTTAAGATCATTGGATTGGACCTCACCGTTATATGAAAGAACTAGCTGACCCGCGCAGCTCCGCCCTCGCTTTTATTACATTTTGCTCCCCTTTTCTCCCTCCTCCCTAGATTAATCTCTATCCATATCTCTCTCTCTTATAAAAAAAATCTAATTATATGCTCTTTCTCCTCTCTCTTTCCCCCTCCCGCTTCGGTTTCCGTCACACTCCCCCTCTTCCTCTCCCTGTTGTCCCCTCTCTGAACCCTCTCCCCTCCCTCTTCTACGAACTTGCTCCTTCTCACTCCCCCCTTACTCCACCTAACTCCCCCGATCCCTCACCCCATCACCCCCTCCTCGAATCCCCTCTCCCTCTTTCTCCTCTCTTGCACCCTCCTCTCGTTCTATATATCCTCGTCAATCATGGTATCAGCGGCATTAAATATACTTTATGACCTATTCTCAGACCTCCCCGATATGCACACAAAATTTCATACAAATCGGGTCACCCGTCTGTTTAATGACCTTGCCTTATGTTGCTTAACCTTAACCTAGCGGTATGAAATATACTGTATGACCTATTCTCAGACCTACCCGATATGCAAACTTTCATACAAATCGGTTCACCCATCTATTTAATGACCTTACCTAACCTTGCTTAACCTTAACCTACCGGGATAAAAAGTCCTATGTCCTATGTCCGTTTCCTGGTTCTAAGCTACCTCCCCACCAATTTTCAGCCGAATCGGATAGGCCGTTCTTGAGTTATAAAAGTTCTATAGTGATTGTATGTCCAATTCCGCCGATAGATGGCGCTGTTCATAATGTAAATCACGCTAACATCGTAAATTACTGTCTAATGATATTCGATAATGAATGTTCTTAATGTTTCGCATCTTTTATTGTTACGACTGTGATACAATACCTATACACTACCTGGACTTGGGGAGTTTCATTAAAATTTCATGAACTGGCTTATGAAATGTTATTTTTCCCTTGCCTATTTCTTTCCTAATCTAGTTTGGATTCGCTCGGGAATTACAGATTTTAACTTTTCAAAGATATGATGTCATATTGCTATCAGCAAAGTACTTAGAACAATACAGAAATCTAATGAAAATTTCCTGGGTGTACCGGAACGGCTTACCCCTTACAAAAATTGACCCTTCGCCACTGCCATATCTTATGCAAACTAAATGTCTGCTCAGTCCCTAGTGTATATAGCGTAATAATACATATCTTAATGATTAACTGATCAGTCTATAATTACCCTATTCACATACAAAGGAAATTACGTGGTAATATGTGCAAGTAATGTTTCACTGCTTAGCCCCTATGAAACATAGCGTGATGTTTTATATACCAATTTATACCCCTACTTCTACACAACACATCAGTGAAAGTCCTATCAAAATCCATCCACGGGTTTTCGAATGATGCCTGGACAAACAGAACGACAGACAGACAGACAGACAATAATTCCAAAAAAAATTGTTTTGGCCTCTATGTCGATAGTATAGTATCCCCACATAGAAATTTTGGAAAAATATTCAATGTACAGAAAAAGTGCTCTTTGAGTTTTATTATAGTATAGAAGATAAATCGTTGACCCAAGTTCTATTTTTATAAATCTCCACAACAACTTATTTGAGCTATACGTATATTTCCCGGATATACATTAATTGGCTCTATTGATACAATTATTGTTAAAACTAATTTGTTATTCTATAGCTGTTGTTTCAATTAATAAACAATAAATAAATATAAGACTACCCGGATCATTTTTCTCTCAAAACCTTAAAGCCGCGGTAGCATACTATTTAGTATTGGCAGCAATAATCCATTATATAGTTCTAATTGAGTCACTCGATAATATATTAGAGAACAAGCTGTTTCTTGTATCTTAATTACCTTTCAGCACAGAACAATAATCAGTACAAGTACTATAGAATGCTTAAATGCAAGTAAGAACCGTAGGCACAGGTAAGAACATCAAAATACATAAATAACAGGTACACGACAATAGGTACTATACCGTTAGCTGTATTTATCGACATTTGCGCTCGTAACAGATCAAACCTATTACTATTTAACACTTACATATCAATATAACTCTTGTAATATAACTTTAAATTGTCAATTCACCTGCCCCGTAGAGGAAAATCTGCCTATGCTTTGTGTAATGGGACCATAGACAAACGCGTACTCTATTCTTAATACTTAACTCTATGCCTTTCAGAGTAGAAAGACAAGTTTTTTAACCGACTTCAAAAAAGGAGGAGGATCTCAATTCGTCTGTATATATATTTTTTTCTTTCTATGTATGTTCGCGCATAACTCTGGCAATTATGAACCGATTTGAAAAAATCTTTCTTCCATCCATTCTTTAATCCGTTAATTGGGTCCCATATAAAAAAATATTGCTTAGTAATAAGTAGTTCCTGAAAAAACAAGAATGTAGACTGCGCAGGAAAGCCTATATAGATGACTTTATGTCGCTTTTTAAGGACAAAAATAGTCATAACTCTGGCAAATATTTACCAATTTCAATAATTATTTTTTTATTCGAAAGAAGAAACCACTGTAATAACCTGTATGAATTTTATCACAACCGGATAAGAACTTCCTGGAGGACCATGAATGATATGGAGGAATTTATCTGGTAAAAACCACAAAACTGATGTTCTCCTTTACATTTCTCTGACAAATATGAACCGATTTCGATGATTCTTTTTTTATTCGAGAGAGTCAACTACTATGATGATTCCATGCAAATTTCATTACGATCGGATAATTCGAATTATGTAAGTATGTAGACGATAATGTGAAATCATAATGATGTCATAACCTACCTAGATCATTTTACCGTCTTCAATGGTTCAATCTTTATGTATGAAAATATCACTAAAAGTCTAAAATAAAATATTAAAAAAAAAAATTGAACCGACTTCAATAACACTAAAAAGTATAAAATAATTTAAATGTTATTGAAGTTGGTGCCAAATATACACACACAGCAGGTACGCTAACACCAACTTCTTTAATATTTAAATTATTTTATACTTTTTAGTGTTATTGAAGTCGGTTAAATTTTAAAGAAAAATATTTTATTAAATAATTTGGAACAAAATTTACGTGCGTTGTGTAAGCTCCTTGAGACCCGGTGTATCGCCAGTCAGCGATGTCTCTTCAATGATTACTCTGTCGTCCAGTATTCCATTATTAATAAATTACGAAATGTTTTATTTATAAGAATGCGGCCTTATTCAGATGAGCGTCTTTCAATTTCGAGTTCCGCAAATTAAACTGTCATGGAAGTTACCAGAGAAGTCCTAGAGCGGCCGGTACTTCAAAGACTCGGATGGAGTCCTGAATATTGAATAGTCGATGTTATTTAGTAAAATATTCAACAAATCGAACTGGTTTCCTCTGCCCCTCGAACTAATTACTTGTCTGAGGCGTGATTTCTACTGATAATAATACTTATCAGTACCAATTTGCATCTAAATTACCAACGAGACTGCCCGGGATCGAGGTCTTTCTACGTTGTAATATCATTTTTTTCATTTCTGTGAAAAAAGAACGAATATGTATATGGAGATTGATTTTATTTGACGTATTTATTTATATCGTTAAGTTTGTATGTATTAAATTGTTTCTAATACATTTAATGTTCTGGCAATCATTAATTTTATCGGACATGCCTACGTAAACTGTAAGAGTTTTTTGGCGCTAAACGCTTATTCAAAGGACATTTTTTCTTGTCTTTGTGTGCCTTGCCATTAAATACTGATTAAGAGTCTGCTGGGATTAAGTGGATATTTAAGAGGTTTTTTGGGTTAATGACTTTTTTATTTGTACTTTTCCATACAATTGAATAAATAATTTTCTTTAGGTATTGATGAGAAAGGAGAACTTATTAAAAATGTCTTATGTATCGTCTATGTCCTTGTTTATTATCGGACTTTAAGTCCTTCGAAGTTAACCTCGCTGAACATTACCTATTATTGAAAACGAAAGTACAAATGGACTGTTGTTTCTAGTTAAAATAATTCCCCACTATCAGAGGATTTATACATGGTTGCCCACACACTGACACAATGGAAAGATGAACAGAAACACTGCAATTTTCACTCGAAAAAAAAACCATTTTGCGCGAACTGTGTGCACTGTGTGTGACGCTGAATTATTTATTTCAGCCTCGAATTTTAGTTGCACTCTGAAAATTAAAAAATATGTGTCATCGTTTCTTCTGGTTCTTATTCAAATTTGGAAATCCAGCTTAAGGCAAAACCGTTAGTTTATTATTTTATTAACATGTAATAGAAGTACCCATATGCTTTCAATAAAATCTGAACAAATATAAATATGCCACATTTTTCATAAATAAAAATACCTAACGCACACGACAAAATCCCGAATGATATTCAAAACACGTCTGTGAAAAGTGTAATCTAATTTATATGCAAATATTTTGTTTAATCCCGCAGTGTGAATTTACTTTCGTGGTTATTCACCAGTCTGGCTCTGTGCGTTGGCACTGATGGCCATTTGCTCCTGCAAGCTCCTTTTATTGTGTTCATGCAACGAGATTCCCATACGCTGCATTTACCGGTATTCAAACTTCCCGAGGGCACGCAAATAAACTGAATTTGTGTGAAGCTCTGTTCAGAAATTCATGCATTAATTCCTTATTACGTTAAACTTTTGAGTTTATTACTACTAATACATATTTGTAGTTAATATATGAGATCGATATTCGTTAGCGTATTATTTCAACAGTTATATTTTTTTGGGATTTTGCTTTATGTGCGTAACAATTTAACACAGATTATAATTAGGTTTGCTAAACCGAATGTTACGTTGGCATTGCATCTTAGTTAAATTATATTAGGTGTACCTACATATAAAACAAACTTTAATTTGGTTCATGTAAGAAATAGACAACTGAAGCGAAACTAAGGTTTTTAAAATTTGGTCTGGGTTTAAAATATATTGAACAGCCTTGGTTTCCTTTATATAGTATTTTTTAATTGGCGCTATTTCTATGCAAATACCGTCTTTAAATGGTGTTAGTAATAATGTTAATTATTATGTCACCGAGATCACTTTGTCCAGCTGTATCGATTTGAACTGAAACCTTTCCTATAAATCGCTAACGGTCGCCCGGCACTAGAAAATCTTGCTGATTGACCACTCTTTCCACTTGGACATGAATAATTAATAGTAGTATTAATGTCGACACGAAAAAAGAAGCAGTTTAAAAAGTTTTTATTCCTTATTCGAATTGCAATTGTTTTTTCCCCTCAATGTCGAGGTCATCAAGCTAAAGCTTTCCAATCGTTAGCAATCGTCAGAAGCCGAAAGACGTCCACTGCATCACAAAGGCCTCCCCCTTAGAAGGGAGGGGTTGCCATAATCCCCACGCTTGGCAGGCGGCTTGGGGATCACAATATTGGTGGTAATCCAATAGAAAGACTAGGCTGGTGCTCGTGCTCTTGTTTTCCCTTAGTCGCCTCTTGCGAACACCTAACGGTGCTATTCTTACCCGGACATCCACGGGTAGCAAAAGCAACGGATAACAGCAATAAAGTTTTTATAACAGTCAAAATGCTTTTGATAGAGGCCGTAGATACCATGAAGTGATATTGGGAACAGATGTCACGCGTCTCACTAGTTCACGACGTAGGTGCATCGATATAATATATAAACTAGATTTGGTGTCACGGTTCAAAAAGTGGTAGCGAGAAATAGCGCCCTTGTGTCGCTATTTCTTTACAAGCCACATCCTGACAAATTTATTTTTACCGATAGGAGTGTCACTACTGTCTATATGAAACTGTCAAAAACGTAATTATTATAATAGAAATGTTAGTTCACGTTTCCGCCACCAGCACAGATAAGTTTGCAACCTCCGCGACCACATTTTAGATGTCATTTTGTTCGTGAATGTTTATCTAGTTTATATATTAGTAGGTGCTCAAATGTCTAATACTGTACTTTTAATTTCAGCTCGTTCCAAGAATACCTGCTGTGTTCCGAACAGAAGGTATTAGCGGCCTGTGGTGAAGAGGCAGCTGCGTTTACCGATGAAATGCTTAAGAAAATGTCATTTGGTATATCAAAGGTTAGTATAGTGTTGAATTACACATACATTTCTGGTTTTATACTGGTGCTATAATTAAAAAAATAATCCTTACTCACAGGAAACTATTTTAGAAATTTAATTACTTTATAAACTGAAAAACTTTAAAAAACTTTAAAATACCCGTGGGGTGCCGGCATCTAGAATTACATCCCTGCATTTCCTCTCGTTGGGTGTCGTAAGAGGCGACTAAGCGAGAACATGAAGACGGGCAGCAGCGTCTTTCTTTTGAATTTATCTTCCACATATACTGCGATCCCCAAGTCGCCTGCCAAGCGTGTGGATCATGGCAGCCCCTCTTAATCTAAGGGGGAGGCCTTTGTTCAGCAGTGGACGTCTATGATGATGAATGAATGAATGATGATAAACTGAATAGTTTTTTTTTTTGGAAAATATATAAAGTTAAGTAAATTGTAGTTTAGGTAATTAGTATTTGCAAATCTGTAACTAATATGGGAAAATCCTAGCCACCATGACAATGTAGTTTTGTTTGTAGTGTACTTGTCTCCGTTCTCATCTCATTATTAAGGTCGTGATCTTATTGATTGATGATACACGAGTTTTGCATTAGGTACATAATATGTAGGACAACCTGTTGAGTTTTGACCTATGATAATATGGATGTCCTTACTGCCTGGCCTGGTACTGGTTTCAAACCAAAAGTTCCCTTTCAGTATCACAATTATTATGATGAAGATGTCGTGCGTCTGATTTCGTACAAATTTCAATAAATAGGATAACTTTTGTAAGTTATTTTCTACTAGATATTATATAGTACCGAAAACAGCAAAGCACATCTTCAAAATGTATAGCATCATCTCCTTTTCTCATGGCTGCTTCGTAATATATTAGTCGACACCAGAATTTAAGACAGTATTTTATCTGATCTAGTAGTCTAATTGAACTTATAAGTTACTCAATACAACCACCGAGTTAGATATTATAATATATACCTACCTAATAGCATAGTACCTTTTTTATTTTTTTGACGCGGGGGAAATCTTTTAAAGATCCCCGAGAGCTGTGGGGCTCGACCGGGGTATGTGGGATTCTTACCCACTAAAACCCCCGCGGCCGTCGCATCGGCACATGATGGGGGACCGAGGTCTCTCCGGTGGGATCTTCACCAGGGGCCCCTCAGTGCCTTGCCTTTGAGCCCGCCGCCTGGGGGCGCATTGTAGCCCCCCGGGAACCAGTCACGGTGCTCACGGGGACGGGGGTCGCAACTCCGCCGCCGTCCTCCTCGGAGTCGCCGCCGTACTCAATGGACGTCCTAAGGGCCCACACCCTGAACGTCCAGCGATTCCGAAGAATAGCGTAGTACCTAGTTCAAATATTTTTCAACTATAACTTGTAAACATACCACGTGAACACTTCCTAACAGGACTCTATGTCGAGAGCTTATTTAACTGTAACCTTTTATGGTATTCTATCAAGAATTTACAGTATCGGATACACTGTAAACTTTATGTGGTAAAATAAAGTTTCCACTGTCGAATGTATCGCTAAAGAAGTTAAAAGAAGTGAGCCATCACGCACGAATTTATTACTTCTTTTACGAAATTGCGTGTTCTCGAAAGTCAAAAGAACTGTACCGTGACACGAAGTTACTTTGATTCCGTTCGTGACAAAAACCACGCTACAGTTATTTGTTATATTTCTATTAACATGCTTTAGGAATAAAAAGATGTGATATGAATTATGGTCCTTGACTGCTGGCTTTTTAGAGAAGCTCGGAGTCACACAACGAGCTATGGACAGAGCTATGCTCTGAGTTTCTTTGCGCGACACAATCCGTAATGAGGAGATTCGCCGAAGAACCAAGGTCACCGACATAGCTCTTAGAATCTGAAAGTTGAAGTGGAATTTTTTTTGGAGTGGAAGGCAGTGGATGTCTTCCGGCTGGTGAAGACGATGATATGAATTATTATCAAGTGTAATTCTCCTTGGCGGAGCGGGAAACAGTTTGCTTTGCAAATTAAGGTCGCGGGTTCAAATCCCGCTGGGAGAAACAAGTTGTTCGTTACTGGCTAGGACAATGCAGGCCGATCCCTCTGATTATCCGGAAAGTAAGATGATCCATGCGTAGAATGGACTTGTAAAAAGTCCCAGTTCTCGGTTTTTTCCCGCTCTTAACTCTATTTCGGTAACTTTTGAGTGTTTTTGGAATTCCTAGCTATCACGGGATCGAGCATCATAAGAGGTGCAGTAACTAAATTGACTAAACACGATTTTCTTTTTAAATTTCAGAGTTTTTGCATGGCATACAACTCGGAGGAGTGCGGGTTGACTGGCAAAGCTTCATATAATCACTACAGCTTAGTATTAATCAGTGTTGTCGGTGGCGTACATCTTTTAAATAGGCTATCATAAAGAACTAAGTATCATGTGAGTGTACTACAATGAATGAACTATGCAACATTCAATGAACTGTAATAAATGCTGGTGAGTGTACAGTTCCTTATATATGAGCCTGATAGACTATTTATTTTAGTAATAGTTGGTAATCTCACCGTTTTGTTATTTCGTCCATTTTTTAAATGTAAACTTGAAGCACTTAGTGTTTATGTAAATAATTCCAGTACATTGTTGCCAAATGACTGTCTATAGTGATAGGTCTTGATACGGTACCACGATTCGTTTGAAAAGTAATCTTCTGATAGCTTTTTAGTGTTACGTATGATACAGTGTATTATTGCATGATTAAGAAGTTACGCGCGTGTTTGGGAATTGAGCATGAACGGTAACAAGTAAGAATAAATGAAAGAGTCAGAGCCAGTATGACTCCCAATTGGTGTATTGGTTAGATAGCCTGCTAGCAAAAGGTTGTGTATCAGTTGGCGAGTATAGTCGAGTTGTAGTACAGGACTTGTCGTGTTTGTGATCAGAACGTTATGTGTGGCTTGCGGCAGGATAGTATATAACGCGTAGAACAAAATCTGACTTGGAACATAAATAGCAAATAACATGAATACATCTACTTTAATAAGCAGTAAAAATTATTTATATACTATTTGGTATTTATTATGCGGGTGCCAATATTTACGCGCGTTTTTTTTTTTTTTTTTGACGCGGGGGAAATCTTCCAAAGATCCCCGGGAGCTGTGGGGCTCGACCGGGGTATGTGAGATTCTTACCTACTAAAACCCCCGCGGCTGTCGCATCGGCACATGAGAGGGCTCTCCGGTGGGATCTGCACCAGGGGCCCCTCAGTGCCTTGCCTTTGAGCCCGCCGCCGGGGGGCGCATTGTAGCCCCCCGGGAACCTGACACGGTACTCACGGGGACGGGAGTCGCAATCCCGCCGCCGTCCTCCGCGGAATCGCCGCCGTACTACTCAATGGACGTTCAAAGGGCCCACACCCCGAACGTCCAGCGACTCCGAAGGTTGCCCGTTGTTTATAGCCCCGGGCTCAGGGCTGGAATATTTAAGCGCCTTTTTTTTTTTTTTGACGCGGGGGAAATCTTCGAAAGATCCCCGGGAGCGGTGGGGCTCGACCGGGGTATGTGGGATTCTTACCCACTAAAACCCCCGCGGCTGTCGCATCGGCACATGAGAGGGGAGACCCCAGGGCTCTCCGGTGGGATCTGCACCAGGGGCCCCTCAGTGCCTTGCCTTTGAGCCCGCCGCCGGGGGGCGCATTGTAGCCCCCCGGGAACCTGTCACGGTGCTCACGGGGACGGGGGTCGCAACCCCGCCGCCGTCCTCCTCGGAGTCGCCGCCGTACTCAATGGACGCTCAAGGGGCCCACACCCCGGGCGTCCAGCGACTCCGAAGATATTTAAGCGCCTAATCTAACCACCACTTTTTTGGCCTACGGGTATGATTGATACTCAATCATTTCTGTGTCTATGTTGATCAAAGACTATGTAAATTATGTTGCATAAGTCTGGATGTACTATTTAAATCTTTGCGGAGTATTTTTAATTGTTATAATTTATTATTTTATATTGGTATTGTTTAGGTTTGTGTTCATACTATAAATTAAACAAATTGTAAACTTCACGACACATAACTTGCCTTTCAGACCCGTGGTTCGTTCAATAGGTAAACTGAACTACTGAGCCTATTAATTTGGCTCTTTACTTTAAGATGCTCAGCTCGAAGCTACTGAGGAATTTCTTTGGATTATTAATACTTCCATTTTGACTGTATCTCAGAGCCACTCCGACCCCAATCTACTGTAACGGAAGGGTCGAGGTGATCGAATAAGTGAACTACATTGGTAGACTGCGGGTCCGAAATTTTCTATGTGAAATGCAAAAAATCATTAGCTTGAGTTGAATTGTTATGAATTTATTTTATATTATTACGATTATTTTACTATAGTTTATAATGTAAATATATATAGGATGGTCAGTCCTTTATTGTAAGCTCAGAACATCCTGTGATAGTTCTTAGAAATATAGATTTTTGTTAACATTTCCATTTGTATATATAAATACATTACCATTGTTTCTGCACTTACGTATCGAATTTAGTTTATTATAAATAGAAAACTGTCGCTAAAGATAAAAATAAAACACAACAAAACTGTTGTGGTTAAACAAGCTGAATATGAAATATTAAAATTACTTATTCAAAATTGAATCTATCAATCTAATGGAGGATATATAAAGGAAAGAACAATACAGATTCCCGCTAATTTGAATGCATAAGCAGTGAACTGCAGTGTGAATAGAGAGTACCACCGGTCGATAAGCCATTTTTATTTTTGCGTCGCATATGAAGGACAGTGCGTCAGTGCTGTTTTTGCATGTCTGAATTTAAATCAAGAATATGAGGCAATACAAAAAAATGTATACAAACAATCCAATCCTGTGTAATGTGGGCCTAATTAGTTAATTAGCGACAAAAGTATTTATAGAATACTCAAAGAAATTAATTCTTCCTAAAAAATAATAATTTGCCTTCAAAAAAATAATAATTTTTGTTGCCGATTGTACTTGTGCAGGCAGAATCGAAGAATAATAAAGAGGGAATGAACCTTTGGTTTGGTTTGTCTGTAATTAATTATTATAATTTTCATATAAATTATTTAATATCGATATTTATTACGGTTATACGTTTCCTACTTACCTATTTACATTTTTATGTAGTTAATATTTATTGCTTTTTAACTTTCATTAAAATTAATTGTTGCGAATAATGCAATTACTTATTTAAGCTCATGAAAGTAACTTTAATATATGTATCTAATAGAGCTTGTTATAATTTATAATGATCATGTAGGTACTTTTTATGTCAATAGCTAAAGGTGGTTATTTTATTATATTATTATTCTTTTTTCAAATGAGTGATGATTCTAAACATTGATTTTCCCTTAATAATCTCCCCTAATGTATTTTTAACTAGTAGTCGTACATATCACTAGTAGTCGTAGCATAGCAGTAAACAGATTAAAATTTTTTTTAGTCGACAGCTAATTTAATGGCAGCTAATCTAATAATTAGTAGGTTCTTGTCTATGCTTAGTAAAAATCTTATCTGTGGTAAGTGTTTTCATATCATTCAAGATGGGTTTGAGATTTAAAGACTATATTTTAAGTTATTATATACAACCCATAACATAATTAGCGAAAGATGTATAAAGAGTTTGTTCAAAACGACGAGGTTGAATTACATATTGCTAATATTTTCGGTAAAATAATTGATTATATTTACCTATTAAGTTGTATTCAGAAAGTCATACAGTTGGTATAGTCAAAGAAGACAAACCTTACCTTACCAAAAGCTGTATGCTAAAGAGGAGCACTAAAGGAAAATACTTAGATTTGTTAACATATCTAATTTCGTCACATCTTAGGGCTCTCACACAAAACCGCGCGAGGTTTCGACGATGCGAATTGCTGCGATGCGATTTCGTGCGGAAGCGCAAACCTTGAAGGTATCTTGTTTAATAAATTAATTTTTATAATGATCATCACTTGTGTCCCAAAGAACGGGGATTCTTCTCCCTCAATTGAAGATATGAAAATATCCACCTCATATTCCACCATTCTCGACACAACGACGGCGGCGCCGCGCCGGTACCTCAGTCGGCGCGTCAGAGCGGAATAAAATGTAGTCACCCAGTGTGATGTAATATCGCAGGAATTCGCGATGCGAATCGGATCGGAAGATCTTGCGGTGCATTCGTGCGAGCTCGCTGCTATTTGCGATGCGATGCGAATTCGCAGTTATGTGTGGGTGGTTATTCTTGTACCTCTATTTGTTGTGTCTGAGGTCCTGAGTTTATTCCGCCCGGGTTGCATTATATTCTTATTATTTAACAGTATAATAAAATAACCGCCTTTACTGTTGCATTTTTTTATGTGTTACCTATATTAAACGGACTACTTCTAAATTATTTATCACCAAATTAAGTATGAAATATCCACATATCATTATACCTGTGTTATAATTATAGAGATACTTATTACATGTGAGTATAAAATGCATAGCATTGTTGTTTTTTGTAAAATTTCTACTACTGTATTGGCATCGAAAATGCAAGTCAATGTGGTGTTTAGTAACTGCTATTTTTAACCCTGTAACCTATTTTTTAAGTAACAGTTATAAGTTTGACCGCTGTTTATCGTTATATTTGTCGTTATTTACAATATAAAGTTGTGCTACTGTTAGACAAAGATCCCATTCGATTTGATTCAAGTAGTGATGTAGTCATATATATGGAAGGATCTGTCAAATTAACGATTCATTGAATCTGCGTTTTCGTTCAACAAGACATATTTGAACACCACAAATCAATGACTCAATTTGCATTTAAAACTAGGAAACAAAATTGTACCATACACCGATTATAATAAAAGTGCCAGATATCACTCGGCAGACGAGAGATATTTCGCTCAAGTATTAAGTTATCTGTTGCATATGCAATAGTGACGTCATTATACTCTTAAAATATGATAAAGTTAAATGTTATCTGTATCCTGTAATTTTGAACTATCCAAATTCTCACTTTAAAAAAATATATCTATGTCGTTGCCTAATACAGTAGTTTAATAGATTATAATTGTTAACGATTGATTATTTAATTTTAGTGAATCTGTAACCATTAGTTGGATATAAAAGACATAGTCTTTTAGAGATTACTTCGTAAAAAAATAAAGGAACTGATTCTTGATATTTGTAGTATTATTTACTTACCAAATACATACGTACTATCTGTTTGAATAGAAACTGTCCTCTGTTCTAAATAATTTTTTAGGCAATACCAATTCGTTTGCCCCAAACCAAATAACGCCTACATGATAATTCCTACATAGTCAACAAAAGAGAATCAATCAATTCAATTATTCATAAGAAAAAAGAAAGAAAAGAAAAATATTTATTCCGCGGCATCTTAGTCTATTACAGTTAATTTTATATAAAGCAATGCCGCTGACAGGTTATTCACTCAACAGCAGATTTTTGTATTTACCTCGAATTTTTAACCGACATCAAAAAAGGAGGAGGTTCTCAATTCGTCTGTTTTTTTTTATGTATGTTCGCGCATAACTCTGGCAATTATGAACCGATTTGAAAAAAACTTTCTTCCATCCATTCTTTTATCCGTTAATTGGGTCCCATAAAACAAATATTGCTTAGTAATAAGTAGTTCCTGAAAAAACAAGAATGGTGACTGCGCACTGAGAGTTGGAGGAAAGCCTATTTAGATGACTTTATGGTGCTTTTTAAGGACAAAAATGGTCATAACTCTGGTAAATATTTACCAATTTCAATGATTCTTTTTTTATTCGAAAGAAGAAACCACTGTAATGAACCTGTATGAATTTTATCACAACCGGATAAGAACTTCCTGGAGGACCATGAATGATATGGAGGAATTTATCTGGTAAAAACCATAAAACTGATGTTCTCCTTTACATTTCTCTGATAAATATGAACCGATTTCGATGAGTCTTTTTTTTTTCGAGAGAGTAAACTACTATGATGATTCCATGCAAATTTCATTACGATCGGATAAATTGTTTCTGAGTTTCTGAAGAAACATGAATTATGTAAAACTATGTAGACGATAATGTGATCATAACCTACCTAGATCATTTTACGGTCTTCGATGGTTCAATCTTATATGAAAATATCACTAAAAAGTATATATATGAAAATATCACTAAAAAGTATAAAATAAAATATTTTTTTAAAAAATGGAACCGACTTCATTAACACTAAAATGTATAAAATAATTTAAATATTATTGAAGTTGGTGCCAAATATACACAGCAGGTACGCTAACACCAACTTCAATAATATTTAAATTATTTTATACATTTTAGTGTTAATGAAGTCGGTTCCATTTTTAAAAAAAATATTTTATTTTCCTCCCTTGTTATCTTTCGAACGGCAGGGCACACTGTCACTGATGCTAATATAATAAACAAAATTATCCCAAACAAGAAAGTCGCCTTAATGTGTCAACAGCCACCTATATCTAGTACTAAATACCACCAAGTAGTCCACCGAGAATATTTCATACGAGAGTGTTGTATCTTCTTTTGCTTTGCAAATAAAGGCATCGCAGTTGGTCTGTACACAGACTCTTACTATCAACTTTTGTAACTAAATTCCACGGAAATTTAGTGATTACAAAAACTCCGTGGGTCAAATATTGATGTTTTCACTGCTCATTACTGTTCAGTGGTCGTTATGAGGTGACTGGGGAGATAAAATGGTAACGAGACGCATTTTTGAATTCATCTGATATTTATTGTCTGACATTATTACTTCCAAATTATAAATTTAAAAAAATATCGTTTTAAAAAAAAATTGAACCGACTTCAATATCACTGAAAAGTATAAAATAATTTAAATTTTATTGAAGTTGGTGTTAGCTTACCGGCTGTATATATTTGGCACCAACTTCAATAATATTTAAATTATTTTATACTTTTCAGTGATATTGAAGTCGGTTCAATTTTTTTTTTAAAAGATTTTATTTTAAACTTTTTAGTGATATTTTCATATATAAAGATTGAACCATCGAAAACCGTAAAATTATCTAGATAGGTTATGATCACATTATCGTCTACATAGTTTTACATAATTCATGTTTCTTCAGAAAAAAAATATCCGGTCGTAATGAAATTTGCATGGAATCATCATAGCAGTTTACTCTCTCGAATAAAAAAAGAATCATCGCAATCGGTGCATAATTGTCAGAGCAATGTAATGGAGAACATCAGTTTTATGGTTTTTACCAGATAAATTCCACCACATTGTTCATGGTCCTCCAGGAAGTTCTTATCCGGTTGTAATAAAATTCATACAGATTAAATACAGTGGTTTCTTCTTTCGAATAAAAAATTAATCATTGAAATTGGTAAATATTTGCCAGAGTTATGACCATTTTTGTCCTTAAAAAGCGACATAACGTCATCGATATAGGCTTTCCTGCAGCTCTCAGTGCGCAGTCACCATTCTTGTTTTTTCAGGAACTACTTATTACTACGCAATAATTTTTTTATGGGACCCAATCAATGGATTGAAGAATGGATGGAAGAAAGATTTTTTCAAATCGGTTCATAATTGACAGAGTTATGCGCGAACATACATAAAAAAAAAAAATATATATATATACAGACGAATTGAGAACCTCCTCCTTTTTTGAAGTCGGTTAATAATCCTTGCTGCGACAGCAATTCTATGTTTACAAAATTGCAATATTCCGTTAAAGTAAAGAAAAATAAAAAACTTTACGGCAAGTGTGCATTCAATGCTGGGGAAATGGAAAAGTGGGCTAGATTCACCCAAAAAGTTTCTTTGCAGTCCATATGTACACAAATAAAAAACTAAGAGCTCTGTGTATTTTATACCTTTGTGGATCAAAGTTTGAGTAGCTACAACACAAAGTTCCATTAGGGGAACATTCGCTAGTGGATCACGCACATAACGTAATGGACAGATAGAAGGATATGCCCATGCTTATTCAACTTTACCTACTCTGATGTTATAAAGTCATTATGGCGGTTTATTAAGATACGTCTATAAGTAGTATTAAGTTTTTCATATAAACAATTACTCTTATTTACCTATCTAAACTCTTTAAAAAAATGTGATTCTTGCGGTGTATGTAAATAGAAATAAGTCTTACTGCCAAACCTACAAACGTCAATTAAAGGTAATGAACATTAATCCATTTTTTGAGATCGCATTATTTCGCAACTCAAAGCCCATTAATAGTTTATACGCAGATAGTGAGTAGAAATATCAATTATCTCGCGTTCAGTAATTGAAATTAATCATAAACTGCTCCGACAGGCGAAATAAATAGATTTTAAAATGTGACTTAATTAGAATTAAAGTTAATTGGGGTTTGTGAGTGCGGCAGTTATTGTGTTACTATTAAATACATTAAATTCATCTTAATAACCCCGTGGGGTGCCGGGTTAGAATTGCATCCCCCATCTCTCATTGGGTGACGTAAAAGGCGACTAAGCGAGAACAGGAACACGGGCAGCAGTGTCTTACTTTTGGATTTATCTTCCACCTAATTACTGCGATCTCCAAGCCGCCTGCCAAGCTTGGGATTATAGCAACCCCTCCCTTCTAATGGGGAGGTCTTTGTTCAGAAGTAGACGTCTATCGTCTGGTAATGATGATGATGAATGATGATCTTAATTTATTGTTCGGAAATATAAAAAAAAAAAAAAAAAAATACATACACGATGAATTGAGAACCTCCTCCTTTTTTGAAGTCGGTTAAAAATATATACTTACTCATTTAAAGTAAAAAGTTAGGCTGATCATAAATTAAGTTCCGCGGAATAAACTAGTTTTGGATTAAAATTAGTGGATTCAGAATTAGTGAATTTCCCTTGCCTACAATATGCTTCAGGTGGGGTAACCGCCTACACAAGGTGGCTGACAGGATCTGGATGAGAAAATCCTAGGATCGAGAATTGTATCAGAAAGTTAAAGTGATATATTGTTGAACACACACGTATTGCTGCCACAATGAGTCACCGTAAAATTCTGAATATGAATAGGTAACAAATCGGAATCATTAATCCAGTACTACGATACAAACCTCAGCAGTTGCAAAGATTTAAATCTCTTTCGAATGCAGTAAGCCGGTGATCACTTCCTCAGAGAAATCAGTGCCATCTAATGAAATCCGATTATTCTTTATTCGATCGCCGTTCGCTACTGCGATGCACTGCATTCAAAGTTCTGAAGTGCAAAATCAGTCGGAGCTTTGTCATAGGGAAAAAGAAGAAGTGTCGGTAGATAGTAACCTATATCATATAACTACATGATCACAGGCAATATCTTAAAACGTGTTACTGAAGTGAATGATCTTGGAGTTCAACTCGACTGTCAACTGTTATTTGATAAACATATAAATAAAATAACTGCTAAAGCCTATAGAATGCTTGGCTTTATTTTTCGCCAAGCAGCTGATTTTAAAAATGTTAATACGTTAATTACGCTATATAACTGTTTGGTTCTGTCTCAGTTACAGTATGCCTCGACGGTTTGGAATCCTCAATATAGAGTTTATATTGATTCAGTGGAAAGTATACAAAACAAATTTGTCAAAAGATTAACATATAAATTTGGTGTCAATCTGATATCTTTGGAAACACGTAGAAAACACAAAGACGAGATCTTTTTATATAAAATAATCAATAATTTATCTGACTCCCCATATTTATTACGTAATATTTTCTTTAAGTGTCCACGTGCTGGTTCCCGGTACAAGCCTACATTTTTTACTCATCCATGTAAAACAAATTATTCTAAGAATCGTTTTATTGTAAGAGCATGCCGTAATCATAATATTTCTTTCAACCACTTAGACTTCTTTGCGCATAATTATAATTGCTACTTGAAAAGGTTAAAGTCGGTTCACCCACCCAATTCTTAATTAATTACATAACACATTCCCAATTAATACCATTTAACTAATTTTTTTTTTTCTAAATTTCTCAAATGTTTGTTTGATTATTAGCACTATAAATATGTTCACTCCATTAATTCAATCATTAGTAGAAACTTTGTTGGCTAGACGTTTTAATTGTATGTTCCATATTATGAACTATTTATGCTGTTTGTTTCTCTTATCTAAATAAATAAATAAATAGTGATTTTTTTACAAGGTAAGGTAAAAGTACCTACGTAGGTACTTGCGTAGTAAGTAGTTCGAATGCTTTGCTCGATGTTAAAAAATAACCGGAAGCTCAGTTTCCGAGTGCTTTATAATACCAGCCCTTGTTTATGTCCCACTGCTGGGCACGGGCCTCCCTTCAAGTTGAAGGGGCTTAGGCCATAGTCCACCACGCTGGCCAAGTGCGGGTTGGCGGACTTCACACGTCTTTCGAAAGCTAGTTAAGCTTCCTCAGACATGCAGGTTTCATCACGATGTTTTCCTTCACCGAAAGCTAGTAACAATCGCACAAAGACGATTCGCACATGATTAATTAAATAAATCAGAGGTGCGAGCCGGGGTCCGAACCTGCGCACCTTGTTTCCAAGGCAAGCGCTCGCCCACTGAGCTGTTACAGCTCAGAGTGCCGAGTGCTTTACCCTTCGAAATTATAATGATTTTCCTTTTTGCCTCATATCATAGTTAAATCATTATAAAAAGATAACTCTCTATATAGGTACCTAATTCATGCAGCGATTTCTGTTAATAAATAATTATTCTGTTAGGTGTGATTGTTTTAATGAAATATCGTAATTATCCACATCGTAATTAAATTAGCACTTATATTTATTGAAATGAAATATTTACAGTTTATTTACAAATATGTATACTTATATTAGGTAAAAATTCTTCCTCCAAGTTGTCGCCGCACTGGGAGGGAAGGGTACCTGAAAGACTGGCGGCAATACTTCTTTGTATAGCCAAGCTTATACGTTGGCCACCAGCCCGACGGTCTCCTGAGACTTCAATAAGTTTGGATGAAATTTCTTTCACCAAACCGTACGTCTCATGAGACCAAGGCCCCATGGTCTCTATACTAACATAAATTACTACATAATCAATAAGAAAATCAAAGTAAAGGAAAGGTTCGACAATATGATCTATGTAACTCTATTCCGTTACTGGTGACTATAAATTGGGCCTATTGACCACCGGAATGCACTTCGAACATTGTGCAGGCCCTAGACTTTCTCTGTTGCTGACGTGTTAAAGAGTTCATTAAGTTACGCCACGACTGCGGTATCTTGGGGTTGTAAATAATTATCTGGACAAACAATTTCTATTGCACCTTATTTAAATAATAAGTTCCCATACGAATTGTGTCCTAGCTTCAGAGAGCAGTCTAGTTGCCAGCCAACGAAAAAAATCTCTACATAACCTTTTCGCCTAACACTACAATTATGGCTATCCTCAAACCTGCGCAGCTAGGTGCTGTGTGCTGCTTTAAAGTGCCTGTTCTTTTGTAAATCAACGTCTAACGTAAGCAAAGAGTTTGTACATTTACAGCAGGCGTTGTTTAAAATTGAATTTAGACTCGTATATATATTAAGGATTCAATTTTGAACTACATCTGTAAAATTGCATATGAGCAATAGCATGCTAACGGACATCTGATGCATCGACGGGCCTGTCGGTAGGTATAGTGTAGTAGTAGATAGACACACTGGCTGCTACCCAATAAGTCGTGGGTTCGATACCCACCAAGCGGCTAGGTGTGTTATTTATTTATGTATATTTATTATTTATTTATCTATGTATGTATGTTTTTACAAAAAAAAGTTAGTATATATGGTTTCCATAGTACAGGCTCTGCCTAGTTTGGGATCAGATGACCGTGTGTGGATTGTCCCAGAATATTATAAAAAAATGCTCCTTTACTTCTCACCCTTATTTTCTTAATACAGAGTAATGTTAATATCGAATAAAGGAAGTGCCTCCCTGAATCTGAGATTTTATGAACTTAAAGCAACTTCAATGAAGGGTGTTGGGAATTTTACTAAGTTTTCTTAAATACCCGAAAAAAAAAAATTAGCTGCAGCTACTAAATTTTAGGTGCTATTGCAAATTTTCTTACGAACTATAGGGACAGCGAAGTTTGTAGCAGTCGTTGCAAAGTGTTTTTAGCTACCAGAATTTAGCCAAGGTAGCGAATTATTTTAGTTAAAATTACTACATGTCATAGCTAAGATTAGCGGTAGCGGCGAATATTATTTGCTATATTTAGCTGTGGCTGCTAACAATATTAGCAATATTTAGCTGTGGCTACGAATTGTTTTTGTGACTCCACCAAAGGATTTTAGTTGCGATACCAAATAAATTTATGAGTGTCAGCTAATATAATTCGTAGTATTATAGGTTTGTTTTAGCAGTATTAGCTAAGTTAATTTGATACTGTATCGTATCACCTTAGCTACAATTGCCAATATGTTAGCTGTGGCTACGAATTGTGTTTGTAACTCCACCCAAGGATTTTAGTTGCGACACCTAATACATTTATGAGTGTCAGCTAATATAATTAGTAGTATGATAGGTTTGTTTTAGCAGCATTAGCTAACTTAATTTGTTACTGTATCGTATCACCTTAGCTGCAATTGCCAGTATGTTAGCTGTGGCAACGAATTGTGTTTGTAACCCCACCGAAAGATTTTAGTTGCGACACCAAATACATTTAACAGTGTCAGCTAAAATAATTAGTAGTACGATAGGTTTGTTTTAGCAGCATTAGCTAACTTAATTTGTTACTGTATCGTATAACCTTAGCTGCAATTGACAATGTGTTAGCTGTGGCTACGAATTGTGTTTGTGACTCCACCAAAGGATATTAGTTGCGATACCAAATAAATTTATGAGTGTCAGCTAATATAATTCGTAGTATTGTAGGTTTGTTTTAGCAGTATTAGCTAAGTTAATTTGATACTGTATCGTATCACCTTAGCTGCAATTGCCAATATGTTAGCTGTGGCTACGAATTGTGTTTGTGACTCCACCCAAGGATTTTAGTTGCGACACCAAATATATTTATGAGTGTCAGCTAATATAATTAGTAGTATGATAGGTTTGTTTTAGCAGCATTAGCTAACTTAATTTGTTATTGTATCGTATCATCTTAGCTGTAATTGCCAATGTGTTAGCTGTGGCTACGAATTGTATTTGTGACTCCACCAAAGGATTTTAGTTGCGACACCAAATAAATTTATGTGTGTCAGCTAATATAATTCGTAGTATGATAGGTTTGTTTTAGCAGTATTAGCGAAGTTAATTTGATACTGTATCGTATCACCATAGCTGCAATTGACAATGTTTTAGCTGTGGCTACGAATTGTGTTTGTGACTACACATAATGATTTTAGTTGCGACACCAAATACATTTAACAGTGTCAGCTAAAATAATTAGTAGTACGATAGGTTTGTTTTAGCAGCATTAGCTAACTTAATTTGTTACTGTATCGTATAACCTTAGCTGCAATTGACAATGTGTTAGCTGTGGCTACGAATTGTGTTTGTGACTCCACCAAAGGATATTAGTTGCGATACCAAATAAATTTATGAGTGTCAGCTAATATAATTCGTAGTATTGTAGGTTTGTTTTAGCAGTATTAGCTAAGTTAATTTGATACTGTATCGTATCACCTTAGCTGCAATTGCCAATATGTTAGCTGTGGCTACGAATTGTGTTTGTGACTCCACCCAAGGATTTTAGTTGCGACACCAAATATATTTATGAGTGTCAGCTAATATAATTAGTAGTATGATAGGTTTGTTTTAGCAGCATTAGCTAACTTAATTTGTTATTGTATCGTATCATCTTAGCTGTAATTGCCAATGTGTTAGCTGTGGCTACGAATTGTATTTGTGACTCCACCAAAGGATTTTAGTTGCGACACCAAATAAATTTATGTGTGTCAGCTAATATAATTCGTAGTATGATAGGTTTGTTTTAGCAGTATTAGCGAAGTTAATTTGATACTGTATCGTATCACCATAGCTGCAATTGACAATGTTTTAGCTGTGGCTACGAATTGTGTTTGTGACTACACATAATGATTTTAGTTGCGATATCTAATTAATTTATGAGAGGTAGCTAATATAATTCGTAGTAGCATGTAAAGTAATTTTAACTGTACAAGCAAAGTTAATTTGATACTGTATAGTATTAATGCAGCTACAATTCCTACGATGACATGAATATAATATGATAAAAAAATATATCACAAAATATGTATTAACACTATCTCATGTTGCTAGAAGTATGTTTGATACGATAGATTGTCCTTCTTAAACTTGATGGCAACAAAACAAATCTTCAGAAGACGAATAATGAGATCATTTACATATTTAATTAAAGCAATTCAACATCTTTAACTATTAAAAAGAATGTGTAAATGGTTACCGGTTACATAGCTTTGAATATGTTACGGTTATGTTATTCGTTTTCTAATAAATTGTTATGTTGTTGCCATCAAGTGCGTAAATACTTGAAATACTTATAGCAACTCAGGATTATTAGATATTTTGTGATACTTTATTTATCATATTCTATTCATGTCGTCATATCAATTGTAGCTACGATGATACGATACAGTATCATATTAACTTTGCCTCGACTGCTAAAATTATTTTCCATGCTACTACGGATTATATTAGCTACCTCTCATAAATTTATTAGATATTGCAACTATAATCCTTAGGTTTAGTCACAAACACAATTTGTAGCCATATCTAAAATACTGTCAGTTCTAGCTAAGGTGAAACGATACAGAATCACATTAACTTAGCTTTAACAGCTAAAATTACCTTCCATGTTACTGTACATTAGCTTTTTCAAATAAATGTAATACATAACTGAATCCTTAGGTGAGCAAACAAACACAACTAACATTTACACTTAAAACACTGTCAAGTGCAGCTACAGTGATACGATAGAGTAATAAATTACCTTAGTTACTAGGTACTGCTTAAACTACCTAACATGCTACGAATTATGATAAATTAATCACCATTCTCAATTGTTACATGAAGTCAATACAAAACAAAATTAAAGAAAGTATCTATTTATTGAAATCACAAAAAAGTTACTCCTAAAACAAACATTAGTTTGGATAATTGAAAAGAAAAGTTATATACATAATATTTTTTTACTAACAATTTTATGTAACACTGGTATAAAACAGTAATTCCAACATATCAACTTTTATAAGTACAAGTGTTAACTAACTTGATCATAAAATCACTATCTGATACAGTGACAATAAGGGCAAAGTCAAATTCAATTTTTTTCAATACTATACTATACTATATATAATCGGAACAACAAAGAAATACTATACTATAATCGGAACATTAAGCTTATACAGGGTTACAGGAAAAGTCGTGCTAGATCCGTTAAGGGCGTGGAGTACCCATCATTTCTGACTTATTTCACTATGAAACACCCCACCCTAAACTTAACCCTTTTCGAGATTTTCGACTTAAATTTTTTTTATTGAAAATTGCCGATTTTTAGGCTATTAAATTTTATTTTGTTTATTTTGTGTGTATTATTATTATTGCATTTTTACATGTGTAATAAGATGCTTTAGGATGTCAATCATTAAAATAGTGCACAAGTTAATTGAATAGGCCGTAGTAGACAAGTGAAAGTAAAGAAATTACAAAAATAATTAGCAGGTTTATTTTTCTCTAAGGAATATCTAAAAAAAAATATTATGGCAGTTGTTCGGCAGATGTGTTTTAAAATATCTACGTTTCATCAGCTTTCTAACGAGGTATAACTATCTAGGGTTCGTATTAAATTTCGTGGAAAAAAAACTTAGTTTCATAGGCGACAGTGGTGAAGAAAGTTAATACTTAGCCCTAAAAAGTAAAGTAAAACAAAAATAGGTAAGCATGAAATGTCATTTACTAAATCAGGTTTTCACACAACTTTTTCTTACTCTACACTCTCTACAGTTCATGTTCAACATGGCCACCTCTATTTCTAACACATTGTCGCATCCTTCTACGGAGACCAGTCTTCACTACTCCAGTGGTCAACGTTGTCCTCATTTGATTTGCTGCATCAACAATCCTTTCTCTTAATTCTTCCACAGACGAAACTGGATTTGGCTCGCTGTATACAAGACTTTTCATGCGCCCCCATACATGAAAATCCATGGGGGTTAAGTCCGGACTTCTTGCTGGCTATGGCAAAAGCCCACCTCGTCCTATCCATTTGTTTGGATAATTTGTGTCCAGCCAGTCTCTGACACTTCTCCTGAAATGGGCAGGGCAGCCATCATGTTGGAACCACATGTCCCTTATTAAGTTGAGTGGCCGATCATCCAGCAAGTCATTCAAGTCTCCTCTCAGAAAGTTTTCGTAGTTTTCCCCATTTAGATTGTCCGGGAGAAAGTAAGGTCCGATCAAATGATTGGAGATAATGCCCATCCACACATTCACGCTAAATCTTCGTTGTGACCCCGTCACTCTTTTCTTATTGGGATTACTTAGTTCTTTTGGGGCCCAGTAGTGAGCGTTGTGATAATTAGTTATGCCATCTTTATCAAATTTGGATTCATCTGTCCACAAGATATTTCTTAGAAAATCTGGGTCTTCTACGTCAGCATTTAGCATGAATCTGCAAAAGTCCAACCTTCTCGCGGAGTCTCCTTCTTCAATAACGTGTACCGGCGTGTAATGGTACGGGTATAGGCCAGCAGTATGCACTGTAAACTACACTCTCCATTGCGAAAGTCCCAGATCACGGGCAACAATATTAGTGGAAGTAGTTGGATCCGCTCGAAAGCGTTGCACTATCTCATTGTCCTGTTCTTCGTTGTCATCAATTTGTGGTCTTCCCATGTCTGTACTTCGTCTCAAAACAGAGCCAGTTTCTCGAAGTCTTCGATAAACTCTGTCAAAAACGGCCACATCCGGCACTCGACGACCGGGATAGCGAGTTATGTATTCGTTGCGAGCTTGCACAGACACACAATCGCAGTATCCATAACAAATAAGCATATCAGCATATTCCTCAGGTGTGTAGGACGTCATCTTCAACACTTCCGTATCACAAGTACAAATCAGAGTCCGGTTAACAAGCACAGTAGTCACAAATCAGAAGAAATAGTCCAGAATCACAGAGAAAAAGAGCAAAACGATATCACATCTACTATGTACGAAGCACAAAATCAGACTGCCAACCAAAACAATATCCTGTGTTGTATTACCAGCCCTTATCAGTCTCTACACATTTTTTCTTTCATTCACACCTGCATAAATCGTCACTTGTCTCGCTCGCACGGTGTGTCCCAACTTGAAGGACAATAGATGCGGGACCGTTAGAACTGCTACCTGAAGCGTCCCAACTACTTTTTTTCCACGAAATGTAATACGAACCCTAGATAGTTATACCTCGTTAGAAAGCTGATGAAACGAAGATATTTTAAAACACATCTGTCGAACAACTGCCATAATATTTTTTTTAGATATCCCTTAGAGAAAAATAAACCTGCTAATTATTTTTGTAATTTCTTTACTTTCACTTGTCTACTACGGCCTATTCAATTAACTTGTGCACTATTTTAATGATTGACGTCCTAAAGCATCTTATTACACATGTCAAAATGCAATAATAATAATACACACAAAATAAACAAAATAAAATTTAATAGCCTAAACATCGGCAATTTTCAATAAAAAAATTTAAAGTCGAAAATCTCGAAAAGGGTTAAGTTTAGGGTGGGGTGTTTCATAGTGAAACAAGTCAGAAATGATGGGTACTCCACGCCCTTAACGGATCTAGCACGACTTTTCCTGTAACCCTGTATATTAATTTAAAATATGCAATACTTAACCCCCTATTAGGGTAAATGCACATGATCTGCGTTTAAACTGCAAGCTAGTTATACAATTGCAGTTTTGGTGCAGTTGAAATAACTACATCGAAACTGTTGACCGACTATCCCACTGTCCGTATAGTGAGATAAGTCAACTGCACTAATACCCCGACTAAACCACAATTCTGCAGCTAACTTGTAGCATATACAAATTGAGACTAACAATAATTTATAGCCTATACATTATACTTAATATAAATAACGATTACACATAAGGGTACAAAAACACTTATACACTACTACAGGGAGCATTGGAAAATGTTGGCAATATTTTAACCTTTGCTTCTACATAACATTAAAATGATAATAGGTACAACATTTAATGAATCACTACAGATAAATTCTCGTATTTCAGAATGATAGTCATCATATTTTATACGCAAGTCAAGTCCTCACAAAAATCCCTGACATTTATTTTAATTAAACTTTTTTATTCCTAAAATGATTGTACTATGGATGTAATTCACATGCAGAAGCATAGTCTTAAGTATTGCCGATGATTTCAAATCCATCTTGTATACAACATCGATACACTAGGCATACATGTAATATGTATTTACTAGAACCTTTACAGAATATGGTTATAATATAAATACTGAGTAAAATCATATAATATGGGATTCATAAATCAGTACCACTTACAAAATACATACACAATATTTGCTGGAGTCGTTTCCATGCAGTTGCATTTCAGCATCAGTAGAGAAATTTTTAAAATCGATTTCCAGCTGTGGACAAATAAAAAAAAATGAATGATATAGATTGGGTAAGTATTATTTGATATAATTACAAAATTTCTAATATTTACAAGATATAATAACTGAATCTGTAATTTTATTTCATATCAGTTGATATAATAAACGATTGATATAATTTTAAAATAACTATTTTTATTAAGCATAACATACATTGATTACAAAACCATTTGATATCATTTACAAGATATAAAACCTATTTAGCCTAATATAATAAAAATAAAATAATAATAATATCATGTTTTTTTGTAATTTCGCGAGCCCTGCTTTGCGGGGCTCCTAATTCTGGGTGGTCATAAGACAATAACCACGAAGGTTAAGGCGGGAGCTCCGCTTCTAGCCTAACATATCCGAGTCGGATTGCTCTGAATCGAGGTGTTAACTATGTTGGTACCTATAAATATACATTTTAAACTATAGACCTAATGATTTTCGATTAGATAAACATTATATCCAATAACATTATACGAAATATGACGGGCCCGTTGGTCTAATGGTCAGACACCCTGCCTGCTAACCGATGGGTCGTGGGTTCGATTCCCGCCAAGTGTCTGGGTGTTGTTTATCTATTTAAGTATGTATTTACAAAAAAAAAAAAGTATATAAGTATTAGTATCAGTTGTCTGGTTTCCATAGTACAGGCTCTGCCTAGTTTGGGATCGGATGACCGTGTGTGGATTGTCCCAAGATATTATTATATTATTATTATATTAATAAGTTTTAGAATATATAAATGTTATATGTAAAGAAATTATAGCAACAGTTGGTATATCTCACGTTTATTAGATCTTGTGAACGTTATTGAAATGAAAATAGACCAAATAAATTTATATGAAATGGGACGCACCCATATAGATTGAGTTTCGTAGAAGTTAGTTAAAACGTTCGTAATAAATTGTTACTTACCAATCTATCGTCCATGTATTTGTGGATTTCCATTAATCCTTTAGACATTGATAATCTTTTTGATGTCGTGCATTCCCAGTTCTCAAGGACAACATTTACCGTTTCTGTATTTTGAAGCCAGCTTCATAATAAATAATAGGCTTATTGTTTCTATGGGCCATAGTTGCCTGCAATAAAGGTTTTATTATTATTTTTCATTTTTGGTTACTCGGGCTTTTACACCCGGACTTTTAAAAAGCTTGCATGGGGACAAATCCAACACATAGGCCTGTTAGGACAAATTAATGAAATGGAACATACCTGCCAGAATCAACTGCTGGAAATAAGATATAAACAGCAGTTGACTCTGGCAGGTGTAGGGACTATTGAAGTATATGGAAAGATTTCTTGATTTCCTTAAGTGAGCATTTGGTGGACTGAACACTGGGCTATTGTAAAAGGCCGGGGTCATTTGCCATAATTAGTAGATACACTAATTATATTTTGTCAAGCGGTGACTTGCCACCAACTAGATGGGCTCTTCATATGGCCGTCAGAAGACGACGGAGTGCAACACCGGTGTGGGTGGCTCAGGTGTCGAGAGGTGTGCTGCCCTTTCTCCGAAGTTACTCGCGGCATTATACCCTTTAACACTTTCACCCCTGGAGCATATAGCTTTAACAGCTCCTCTCTGGACTAGCCAATTAAGGCTAGCCAGAGCTGAGAGTCCTGCGTGCCCCCTTCGGTTTCCACTCGGCCGACGAAGTCACGCCAAGGTGGGGGCCCTGACCGACTCTTTAGAGCACTCGGGTCCGTGGTGACCTTACGCACCAACAGCTCGCCACAAGCTTATGTAAAATGGAAGATACCTTTTTTTTGACGTGGGGGAAATCTTCGAAAGATCCCCGGGAGCTGTGGGGCTCGATCGGGGTATGTGGGATTCTTACCCACTAAAACCCGCGCGCCGGATCTGCACCAGGGACCCTCAGTGCCTTGCCTTTGAGCCCGCCGACGGGGGGTGCATTATAGCCCCCCGGGAACCAGTCACGGTGCTCACGGGGACGGGGGTCGCAACCCCACCGCTGTCCTCCTCGGAGTCGCCGCCGTACTCAATGAACGTTCTAAGGGTTCCACACCCCGGACGTCCAGCGACTCCGAAGAGCTTATGTAAAATGGAAGGTTTAGTATAAGTGGCCGAAAAATTCTTTATGAAATATTAGCACATTTTCATATAATAAGGCATATGTAGGACTGCTATTCTGTTCAATTAATTACAGGCAATTATAATTTATTATATTGTACTAACCTTTGAATGTATCAATGACTGGTTGGTCATAAACCCAGATTTCCAATAATTTTGTAACGTCCCTTGCACAATAACTTCACCGTCTATCCTATCACCTCAGCAGCTGAGGTGATGAGCTGAGGCTCAGCTCATCACAGATCATGACTATGATCACGCGTCTGTCAGCATTCGAAAAACTAACTACCAAGCAATGTTGCCAGTGCTGTCAAAAAAATACAGATGAAACTTTTCTATTAAAAATGTAATTTCTATCAAATAATATATTTAACATTTTAACATTAAAATGTAAAAAATAAAGGTTAGTAATGTACATGCGGAAATCGACATCAAGCCAGGACCGGGTGATAGGCTAAGTCATAACTGTTAACAAAAATATATGAAAAAAATCTTTATTAAGAACTAGCTGTACCCGCGGCTTCACAAGCAGCCAGTAGGTAGGTAATTTTCGCGTTATACTCATAAAATAAAACTCGTTATAACACGATCCATCTCCATTGAACTTGATCACCTTCGGCCCGATTCGATCCGACCCTTTTATTTTTCGCGGGGAAACCTTCAAAAGGTCCTCGGGATCTGTGGAGGTCAACCAGGGTATGTGGGATTCTTACCCACTAAAGCCCACGAGGTTGTTGCATTGGCACATGAGTGGGGACACCAAAGTTCTCCGGTGGGATCTGCACCAGTGTGATCAGTGCCTTGCATTTGAGCGTTCTCGGTGTCACGGTGCTCACGTGGATGGGGGTCCAACCCCGCTGCCGTCCTCGCCACCGTACTGGATGGACATCCTAAGTAAGGGCCACACCCCGAACGTCCAGCGACTCTGAAGGAACTCAATCCGACTCCATCCAACCCAGTCTGACCACCCGATTCCATTCGATCGATTTACATAAATTATATCAAAATCATCCTATATATTTTGCGCGTTACCCTTATATTTTGATGCCCCGTCCTGCAGGAACCCTTCAATTTTTCGGGATAAAGAGTCTCATAATTAAGCGGTCAGCGGAGCACCACTTACTTTGCAAACCGGAGGTCACGGGTTCCATTCCCGCAGGGAGCAACAACTTTGTGTAGGTAATTGTTTCTTACTGGTTAGGACAATGACGGATCTTTTTGTCTAGAAAGTAAGATGATCCATACGTCGGATAGGTACTGAGGGGCTTGGATGACATTATTATTATTATGATGACAGCTACGATGGCGATTATGTGTAGGTATGCCACATACAAAATATTACTATTTTGACATTACCTAAATTCATTTTTCCATTTTACTACTAAGTACCCGTACATCCGTAAATCTATTGTTTAAGTAACCCTGATCTTGTTTGTAAGCTGTCTACACGATAAGTGACAAGCTGCATATCGTGATCTACTTGCTTTTTGTTCTCGCGGGGGACACATGCAATAGGTCCCGGGACCTATGGGGTCAACCGGGGTATGTGGGATTCTTACCCACGGCTGTCGCACGGCACATGAGACGGGAGGCGTGGACGCTCCGGTGGGATCTGCACCAGAAAACTGAGGGGTTTCTGGTCTTGCCTTTAAGCCCGCCGCTGGAGACACTTTATACATCCACCAAGCAAGCTGTCGTACTTGTTAGACATCTAGGGCCACACACCTCAAACTTTCTGAAGGAGCTTTATTCTTATATATTGAAGAATGTTATTGTAAGTGGTCAATAACATCTTATATTTTTTTATTAAGTACTTCTACTATCTTATGTATTTCAAGATCAATGATTCAATGATTTCGATATCTATCACATCAACGTATTTTACAGAGGTTTAGTTTGAGATTTCATGGAACCATTATATTTTTTAACACTATGACTCAAAGTTGATAACTTTGTTGAGATTTCAAAAATAAAAAAGTAAATTCAAAAACTATAACCCAACTAGCGAAAAATCACCCTATGAAAAGTATAAAACCATATTTATTATAATTTTCAATATTTATCGCCTATTAAATAAACAACTAACACGTTATATTATAGCGTTTCATCGAGTCGTAAAGCGAGCTGCAAAGTCTTAGTGAATTGATGTGATTAAGTGAATCGTCACTCTGGCAACACCTGCAAGAACCGTTATTTCATTTGTCCGCGCAAAACGCGAATAAATTTGCTACCATCCCAAATTATTGTATGCTACTGCAGCGAATACTATATTTGCAACAGTCGTTAAAATATTCGGGCTCGTTTTAAAACGTTTCTTTTGTACCTATTAACTCGCTTTCTTGTCTTACGAAGAACATACCTACTTACTAATATTGGACCATAGGAACATTAGGAATGGTGACCATTGGAACTACTGAAATACCCAAAATAACCCCGTCGTGTTTAGGCTAGATGTATTTGTCTTGACAAGTACTAAGCCTGTATCTGCTGTCTGTGTGTTCGCCATAATATGAGCAGCTAGCTTAAACGCCTTTTAAACGCGCTTTTATCAGTTTCACCTGTAATAAGTACGTAGGTATATATGATGGTAATAGAATATTGCCACTCCATTTTCACCCACTTCTACACGTTCAAATCGTTTGGAATTTTGCACATGTGTCAAAGACCCGTGACAATATATTAATATAGTATTATCGAGCTGATCTCATGATAAAGCTCGAATTTGGATAAGGGGGAACCCTTAGATGGCTACTAGTAAACTCATCGAGTTTGGACTCATTTGTTTTGTTTTAAAGAATTCTATTTACTTTGACCACTAATGAGGATCTGATGATGGAACTGGAAGGTGGGTAAAGGAACCCTTGAGTGGGTACTAGTAATCACATCGTGTTTAGCCTCGCTTGATTCGGCTTTAAGAGTTCCATTGACTTTTCCCAATATGAGGATCTGATGATGGAGCTGGAAGGTAACCCTTGTATGCGCGAAAGTTTGGAGAGCCTAAAGCAATATCTCAATGGACTAAAGCCTAATGCATAATAATCCATCGGACGTACCTACTGTAAGCAGTTGCGCATTATTGAGGAAAGTCTGTCTAATAACCACAGATCTTGGATTCGTATATCAACTCTCAAAATTGATAACGATACATTCGAAACGATATACTTACGATAATAATATTATTCCGAATGTATCATACCTACTCTAATAAATATTCGAACTCCTCATCGTTTATCGTACCTATCTATAGAATTTTTGGTCCTCGGTACGATTCATTTGGTCCTTTTTTATTTTCTTCATTATTTACAATGAACTAAAGACCACGCGTACAAGTCGTGGGCACTGCTGATGTTATCCCGGTTTTACTCACTGTGGGATATATCAATGTTTAAAACCCATCTCAGAGACCGAGTGAATACAGTCAAATCCATTTGTTCACTATTTTGGCGGATTCCATAAACCAATCTGGTATATCTGGTAATACTTTTAAAGGCCCGTTATCTGAGTTAAACACTAATCTTGTTAGCTGTACTGGCAAATTATTCTATGGTATTGTTACAAATATAATATTTGCAAAAGTCGCAAAAAAATTCGGGCTCGTTTTATAATTCAAACTAAAACGCAAGTATTTAATAGGTAGTAAGTAAATGCCTATTACTACATAAGATTGAGTAACCGTAAACAGTGTTTTATTATTATCTTAGGTATTATATCCATAATAATCGGCAACAAGTAGATATGTATACCTAAATATATAAAACCATCCACGAAATGTATGATCATCAGCAGCCTAAAGTAGTCCACTGCTGTTCAGCAGTGGCAAAGGCCCTTAGAAGGGAGGGGTTGCCATAATTCCCTCGCTTGGCAGGCGTCTTGGGGACCGCAGTATAGATGGTAGGTAATCCAATAGAAAGACGCTGCTGCCCGTCTTCTTATTTTCCCTTAGTCACCTCTTACAGAGTCCCAACGGGAGAAGATGGGAGGATGTTGTTCTTAGCCGGACACCCCACGGATTAGATGCATGTATGAAGTACATACGTGTAAAATCGAGATATTTATTTTAGTCAACAGAAGTCAAGAAAATTTGTCAAAAAGCATGCCTTGAACACAAGAGTCCCATGTTCAAACAACGCCTTGCACCTCGGAGATTTTCTTATTTTATGTCATCTTAATTTCAATATTGATTATCACTTGTCTTATGGTGCAGTGTACGATGTAAGTACACATCGTGTGGAAACCTGCACATCATTCAAAAATAGACGTGTGTAGTTTGCCAACCCACACACGGCTAGCTGGTGGGCTATGTCCAGAACCCCCACCACATAGAGGGGTGTGTCGATATAATGGCTCACCCCTTACACTATGCCTTGATCGCTTGGGTTCGTAATGGAAACCGTCAGTGAAACCGTTAGTTTTGAAAATTTTGATATACATTTAACTTTACGAGACTGCATAAAGAACACTGGCCGTTGCGCGTTGTTGTAACTTGCTGTAAAAATATAGTTGTAAAATTTAGAACAATTAGATTACTAAGATTTAGAAAACAAATTTAGTACTTGTTGCAAAATCATTTGCAGTGATTGCAAAGACCATTTAGCTATATGAAGACATTATAATTAGCAACCAGAGCTCAAAATATTACTTGTGGTGTTTAAAATAATTTGGAAGTGTTACTAAGATTTTGAACAATATTAACAAATGAAACTTAACAGATTCATCTGCAAAAACATTTAGTGCTTGTTGCAAAATTATTTGCAGGGATTGCAAAGAACATTTAGCTGTAGGAAGACATTAAAATTAGCCACCACAGCTAAAAATATTAGTCGTGTTGTTTAAAATTATTTGGAATAGTTACTAAGATTTTGAACAATATTAGCAAATGAAATTTAACAGATTCATCTACAAAAAAATTTAGTACTTGTTGCAAAATTATTTGCAGTGATTGCAAATACCATTTAGCTATATGAAGACATTATAATTAGCAACCACAGCTCAAAATATCAGTTGTGGTGTTTAAAATAATTTGGAATAGTTACTAAGAGTTTGAACAGTATTAGCAAATTAAACTTCACAGATTCATCTGCAAACAAATTTAGTACTGGTTGCAAAATCATTTGCAGTGATTGCAAAGACTATTAGCAGGACCGATACAGACATGTCTTTGCTGCTTAAGGCATCTATCTTTTTGCAATAGTGACGAAGTATTTATCCATAAATGGTAATAATGATTTGTAGCCACTGCTAAGGGCAACCCCTAATGTTGTTTTGATGATATAGCGAAAAAAGTTTGCGATAGTTGTTAAACAATTTGTAACACCTGTTAATTTTTTGTAGTTCTTATAGCTAAATGTCGTTATCAATAACAGCTAAGTGGTCTTAGTTGTAATACACAATGCTTTGCTGATGTACCTAAGATATTATACAGAGCAGCAAATGAATTGGCAGCAAAACCAATTTAGCGACCACAGCTAAACCATTTTTTTCCGTGTAACAACTTATCACAATGTTCATTAAAATAACAAAGTAACGAGATAATTAATAATTATGTTCTTCTACTGGTTGAAGCAAGCATCATAACATATAGTAAACAAAGCTAGTAAGTAATAATGATAATAGGTATCCACACACAGTCATCTGATCCCAAACTAGGCACCAAATACTTATACCTACTTACACTTTTTTTGGTTAATAAATACTCATAGATACCCCGTGGGGTGTCCGGGTAAGAATAGCACCCTCCCATCTCCTCCCCACAGGCACCCGCCTGTAAGAGGCGGCTAAGGGAAAATAAGAAGATGGGCCGCAGCGTCTTTCTACTAAATTACCTACTACCTATACTTATACCCAAGACGCTTGCCAAGCGTGGGAATTATGGCAACCCCTCCCTTCTAAGGGGGAGGCCATTGTTCAGCAGAGGACATCATTCGGCTGCTGATGATTATGATGATGATACTCATAGATAAATAACACCCAGACCACAAAATACTGAGAGCACCTACCTATGGTAATCGAACCCACGACCTATTAGAGATATTTTTGGTCTCAAAATAATTAATAACTTGTATCATAATTATGTGACCAGTAGACCAGTAGAAATGTTTTGCTAATAGTTCGTACGTCTATCTTTACACGGCTATAATAGAACCTATTGCATTAGGGTAGATAGTGGAGAAGTAAAAAACAAAAACCTTTAAAACAAAGTAGTAATACGTACTTAATAATAATAAGAAAGAGTAGGTCCCATAGCCCATCAAGCAGGGTTAAGTATGAACTGGAATGAGCTGAAATGGCCATAGTATTCAGGCCGTCGTAAGTTTTACGTCATCACGTGAAGGTCCTGCCTGTCTTCAACGATCTAGCTACGTCATGATTTGTACCTATTTTGGCTTCGAACAACAAATTTCAAGACTCTTACCGTGACCGCGCCGATAAAAACGTCTAAAAAAAGCGAAAACTTCGCTTTTACGCGTCGAGTTATCCAGCGTCCGTAAAAGTTAACTCATTTCCTTGAAAAACTCTTTTGTTGCGTGCACTCGACGTCACGTCTCGCCTGGTTTTCCAGAGGCTCTCCAAATATTACTCACATTTCCTCCTTGTAATTAGGTTTGTAAATATTTTTTTCTGGCCTCCACTTTAATATATCTTTCATGGCTGTCTTGTGGACCCACGTTACGGACGTCCTTGTTGTTATTTAGTGAAGAATTTATGAAATTACTCACAATTAAAAACATTTAGGAAATAGTGAGGTGGGTGTGTTACAGTAATTCTCCCCTAGTCGCGTTGCTCAAATTCAGACGTTCGGCTGTGCACTTTCACTCTTAAAATATTATTATTAAACTTACCCGCTTAAATTTCCGAGGCACAACCGAACGATTTTAAAAATACACTGGAAAGGAGGTGGATATTTCTGGGCCAAAATAATTCTGTGGTCGAAAAAGATGAGATAAGGTTTAAAAAAAAGGGCAATTTTTGTCAATATCAATTGGCAAGAAATCAACACATTTATTAATCTTGGAAATGAGATAACTGAGAAATACGTTTTAGTCTCAATACAAACATAATCGATTATCGATAGTCAGTAAATGTCAATTAGTTAAGTACAAAAATTAGGCTATCTAGGGAGTTAGCCAGGATTAATTTAATCAAACAAATGAGATCCCCATAAAAGGAACCTATTAAATAATTCTATAACCTAATATTCAAGAAGTTCAAGTCAGATACCTGCTATAGGAAAAAATCTACTCGCATTTAGGAATCGATTAAGTGCTGTGATCGATTCCGTATTTTTAGTCTATGCTGACATCTGATTCTGTCTGACAGTGACAACTCGCGACTACACGATACTCTATGCTGTGGAAATTGGAATGAATAACATGATTTGTTTTGGGCATTTTTGTGTTTTGATTG
This sequence comes from Furcula furcula, assembly GCA_911728495.1. NCBI lineage: Eukaryota > Metazoa > Arthropoda > Insecta > Lepidoptera > Notodontidae > Furcula > Furcula furcula. Next base: position 12,260,471 of record OU452250.1, read on the forward strand.
TGTTTCATTGAAAATAATTCTTTGTTTGTACAGAGATCATACGCTAAATGTATATTAAAGTGAATTATAAGAAACCAAGCACATTAAAAATTCAATAACACTCCAAACATCCGCTGATAAAAATGTCCACCATCACTTATTAAAACTCTTATAACTCAGCTCTCAGGTTGGCTACCTCACTGAGATTTTTAGTAATGGTTTATTGATGTATTAGCCTATAACTATTACCATTTTCATCTAATTCGATCTTATTTTTACCCAGGCCCTAGATTGTATGAAAGCGTATCTGTTTCCTTTGGCGTGTGTGGACGTTTTGCGAAGTGGACATTTTACGAAAGTGTGCATTCTGCGTCCGTGTTCACTAGACGAAAATTTTTTTTCACAGCCCTTGTTTTTGTCAAACTGTTGGGCACGGGCCTCCCTTCAAGATTAAGGGGTGTAGGGCCATAGTCTTCCACGCTGGCCAAGTGCGAATTGACTGCACACGTCATTCGAAGGCTAGTTAGACTTTCTCAGTCATGCAGGTTTCCTCACGATGTTTTCCTTCACCGAAAGCTAGTAACAATCGCACAAAGACGATTCGCACATGATTAATTTAAGAAATCGAACCGGGAACGAGGCTCCACAGGTTCGAGCCGGGATTCGAACTTGCGCACCTTGTTTTCCAAGGTAAGCGCTCGCCCACTGAGGTGTAACTGCTTGTGAGAACATTTATTACGACCTGTTAACTACAAAGTTCCTTCAAGGACCATCCAGGAGAGTTCTTTCAGAGATAGGTAGGTACTTCATTTTATTCATGACAAATCTGGATTGTGCCGTTCTTCAGTCTTGATTCCGGACTTGGTTGGCATGGAGTTGTAATCATGATAGGATATTCCCAGACGATCTAAGACCTACGTTTTGCAAGAGTGTCGAAGCCACATGATAATTACGTATGTCTCTTTATCACATTAACAGAATCTGCAAGTGTATCTCCGACACTTGTAAAATATCGTAGTGTTAGCTACTGAAATGTGCTGACAATGGACGTATCCCGCAGAGTGCACGAACATACTAAAGTTACAAAAGTTTCAGTTTAAAATTAATATTCAAACACTTCTTTTTAGTGAAAAAGTTTCAAACTGGCTGATATCCTCCGAGATATGCACTTCACGCTTTAATTAAACTTTTCTTCGAGTTCATAAATATTATAAATTTAGATTTAGATTTGTTTTCTTTAGTTGCTACCAAAAACGCTACCAGAAACAACACGAGTCGCACGTCTCAATCAGTCACATTACCTCCTTAAGGACAAGTTAACCGACAAAAAGACGTCTGTTATCATTTTTCAGAATCGAATATCTATTTAACAACTTAACAGTCCTAAACGGTCACCGGGGGTGTCGAGCTAGGTTAAGATAGAGTCCATAACCTTCGACATTGTCAACGCCTTCAATTCCCTACCCTGGGATGCGATCTGGGAGGCACTGGTCTACCATGGAGTGCCTCCCTACCTGCAGGCCCTGATCAGGGACTACTTGCGCGACAGGTACATTCTGTACGTGGATCGAGACGGTACGAGGATCCGGAGGGAAGTAGAGCGAGGGGTTCCGCAGGGGTCAGTCTTAGGCCCCTTGCTATGGAACCTCGCCTACGACGCGGTTCTGCGTGTCGATCTCCCCGCCGGCGTAAGTGTCGTCTGCTACGCGGACGACACATTAATCGTGGCCGGTGGGGACACCTTCGAGAGGACCAAAGAGCTCGCCGAGCTTGGGGCGGAAATCGTCGTCGCTAAGATACGCGAGTTGGGCATGGAGATAGCGCCTCAGAAAACCGAGGCGCTGTGGTTCCACGGCCTGCCTAGGAGCCGGGAACCACCGCCCAACTTGCGCGTCCGTGTTGGTGAGTCGGAAGTCAGGGTGGGGCCGTACATGAAATATCTTGGTCTCACCCTTGACAGTCGCTGGGGCTTCGAGGAGCATTTCGAGCGCCTGGTCCCCCGAGTCGACAGGGTTGCAGCGGCCTTACACAGGCTGCTCCCCAATCTCGGGGGGCCGAGCGAGGAAGTTCGCCGCCTCTACGCCGGAGTCGTGCAGTCCGTAGTCCTCTACGGGGCGCCCATTTGGGCGCCGAGGCTGGCCATTAGACGCTGTAGAACGAAAATCTACAGCGTCCAGCGGAGGATGGCACTGCGGATTGCACGAGGATACCGAACGGTGTCCTTTGAGGCGGCGACCATACTGGCACGCTTCCCGCCCTTAGACATCCTGGCGGGCATGTATGCGAGGGTCTATGACCGGATCCGCATCGCCCGCCAGAGTGGCGGAGGCGAGCCGGTGGCGCTCGAATCCATCAAGCGGCAGGAACGACACATCGCTCTCACGACGTGGCGCGAGCGGCTCCAGCCGGAGCACATAGCGCGCAAACGCGTCGTTGAGGCATTCCTGCCGCATCTCGAAGCCTGGATACAGCGACGGAGTGGACGACTCACCTATAGGCTTACGCAGATAATCACCGGTCACGGTTGTTTCGGTGATTATCTGCATAAGATCGGACGTGAAGCGACGACGAGATGCTTCCACTGCGACCAGTCTGACTCCGCCCAACACACGCTGGAGGCTTGCCCCGCGTGGTCGTTGGAGCGTCGAGACCTGGTCGCAGTCATCGGATCGGACCTCTCCCTGGGCAGCGTAGTGTCGGCTATGCTGTCCGGGGATGCGGCGTGGGGAGCGATGGCCGCCTTCTGTGAGACTGTCATGTCCCAGAAGGAGGCCGCTGAGCGGGAACGCGAACGCGCTGATCCCGCTCGGCGACGAAGGCGCAGGCCGCGTCAAGCGGCCGCCCAACGTCTCGCTCCCCAGCCCTGAGCCCGGGGCTATAAACAACGGGCAACCTTCGGAGTCGCTGGACGCTCGGGGTGTGGGCCCCTTGAGCGTCCATTGAGTACGGCGGCGACTCCGAGGAGGACGGCGGCGGGGTTGCGACCCCCGTCCCCGTGAGCACCGTGACTGGTTCCCGGGGGGCTACAATGCGCCCCCCGGCGGCGGGCTCAAAGGCAAGGCACTGAGGGGCCCCTGGTGCAGATCCCACCGGAGAGCCCTGGGGTCTCCCCTCTCATGTGCCGATGCGACAGCCGCGGGGGTTTTAGTGGGTAAGAATCCCACATACCCCGGTCGAGCCCCACAGCTCCCGGGGATCTTTCGAAGATTTCACCCGCGTCAAAAAAAAAAAAATAAATAAATAAAAGAGTCCGTAACCTTCGTAGTCGCTGGACGTTCGGGGTGTGGGCCCTTTGAACGTCCATTGAGTACGGCGGCGACTCCGAGGAGGACGGCGGCGGGGTTGCGACCCCCGTCCCCGTGAGCACCGTGACTGGTTCCCGGGGGGCTACAATGCGCCCCCCGGCGGCGGGCTCAAAGGCAAGGCACTGAGGGGCCCCTGGTACAGATCCCACCGGAGAGCCCTGGGGTCCCCCCTCTCATGTGCCGATGCGACAGCCGCGGGGGTTTTAGTGGGTAAGAATCCCACATACCCCGGTCGAAAGTCCCAGAACATATCTTCGCAAGTAGATGACATTTAGCCAATAAGTGGAGAAATTCTAATAGTAACGTAGGCGTCCAATCAATAGAGAAAATTAAAAAAGGGAAACCTAATGAATTTGTCATTTCCACCTATCAGTATTGGTTTATAAATCTGCCCGTATGTTTGGACTTTTGATATAATTATTCAGGAATTTGTGTATATAAGTAGGTTTCCTTAATTTACAAGGGTTGGAAATAAGAAACTAATAGTTGTTTTAAACTATGTTTAAACCCCTCGGTGTGTAGCCATTCGACAAGTCTTTAAATATTATATGAAGACTCATAAGGAACTTTTTTAATTAAGTGCAACTTCTTATAAAGTATTCCTCCACTCCATCTAACTTTCCAACCAGGGGATTAAAGATTCTACAAAAATTCAGGACAGTAAGTAGTAATTAGTAAACCCTTTCAACAAAAATTGGTTCGAACAAGATACGTCCAGAACTTTTTTTTTACCTAAATCGTAATTTATAGCTACTAACAAATTAAAAGAATATGAAGATATTTTCCGCCTCATAAAAATGTTTAATATTATTTTATCAGGCATAGCATGTTACTGATACGCGTCTTGTACTGTGTAATAGTCGTAAATGTGAATGTTGTGTGAGTTGCCCGCGGTAAAGTCATAGACCACCTGATCGGACAATTGTTAATTTCCTTATCGACGGCCCACTGACTGTGCTACCGTCTTCTTCTTTTCTGCTACTTGGCCCGTTTTCAACACCCTCGGTAGTAATATCGTTGACTCTTAATGTAATTCTTTATGATATCCAGCCAACGCTTCATAGCGTCCTAGGTCTTGCTCCAAAGAAGGCCGGGCTGGGATATCATCTAACAATAGTCTTTCGGTTGGCGCATCACCGAAAGACTTCCACTGCTGAAAAAAACCTCCCCCTTAGAAAGGAAGGGTTGCCATAATCCCCACGCTTGGCAGGCGTCTTGGGGATCAGGGATTTGGGGAGTTTATCCGCACACGTCACAAACACCAAGACCGCCCCTAACGCACGCGTTGCGTAAGTATGTAATTGACTGTAGTACCGACGTTTTAAATAATTCATGTTATAATTGACCTGTCTACTTCGTCGATCGGAAAAATGTATATCCGTAGAACAGCAGAGGTGACTTACTGCCGGTCCCAATATCCTATCAATCCCAAACTATAAGTTAAAGTCATCGATCAAGTCATCGATATCCCGCGATAAACCTCCGAAATGGAGCGATAACTAAAACCCTGACAGACTGTCATTTGAACAACTAACAGTAGGCTGCTAATATGAATTCTGCTATATTGAAACGGAAATGTGTCATTATAGCTATCGATGGTAACTATTTTAACTTATAGTAAGGGATCGATAGGATATTGGGGGCGGCAGTTAGATATATCGTTAGGTGTTACAATTCAGGCAGTGTTTTTAGTTTAAATGAAAAGCAGCTTTTCTCCGAAGGAGTATTAGTACGTTTACTTAATCCTCATTACGGTTGTTTAACATAATCGATACGTATCCATCGATACTCAACTTCACCCATTAGAACCATTTTAGTTGCAGCAAATATTTTTCTTCTAGGATCCATGAATTGAACTATTCTGTTGAAAGTTTCCCCCGCGTCGACAAAAAAAGGAGTTACTTACCTACTTTTACTTTCAGTTTGTTTTTACTGTCTTTTGGTTACTTTCTTAAAACTTAAAAGAGCTTTTAACCTCAAGATGAGCTCATGCTCCTTTTGCTTGATAACCACCTGAGACCAGTTAAAAAGTCCTTTGAATGAAGGTGATTTTTTCCTACAGTTACCTTCATATTAAAAAGCTGCAACATTTTCAGACTGCTGCTTTGCGGCACTATATCTGACAATGCGATGGTAATAACCAGATGCGCATTCTTTTGCACGGTTAAAAAACTTTTAAAAGATTCTGTTTATAATCAGAGAATTAAGTGTGGCCACTGATCTCATAATAAAATGTATTTATCTATCTTAATTTAAATTTGGATAACGTGCTTTAATGGTGGAAAGCCAAAAGTCAATTTGATCCCTCTGAGCACACGACCACACGTCTTTTTTGGAAGAGGGTGAAAGTTAAGAATAGCTCGTAGTCGTAATGCGGCGTGATCGGGGTAGACGTTTGTATTACACGGATTTACGTAAAAGTATGGTTGGAAGACGGAACTGAAATCGTTCTATGTCAAGTAAATAATATTTAGTAGTACAATGATTTTAATAGCTGATCTCACAATAATTTCGTTTTTGCCCATGGAACATAAGACTGTTATTCTTATTTATTTGTGCGGGTTATGAAAGCTCATTGAGACAATATTATTATGTGCCTACAATACATATTTGTGTGATATCTTAACGCCATGTGTGATTGCGTAAAATGAAAAGAAATAGATAGGTATTGTAACGGTTGTTTCACAACTCCCATTAATTTAGGAGTAACGATGGTGGTACCTTCGTTACTTCGTCGCAGACAGACATACAAACAAACATAGGCATCAACGTTGCATCGGGCATTAAAAAACTCGCTTCTTGTTCAAAACGGACTACCATTGTAATCGCTAAATGGACAAATTAGATGAATTTACATTTTACAAGTCTGTATAGGTTCAGAATGTAACATAAATTCTCAAAGGCCTCTATGGATTAAATTATACGCTTACATAGATCGTACTTACTAAGGGTTACTTGTTAATCTAGTGTCTTGGAAATTTATGGGCTTACAGTTTAATCAGGGTTTAGATTTTCAATATATTCTGGCTTTCCAATTAATTTAAGTATCGAACAATATTGCTTGCCATTACTTTATATTATGTTATAAATTGTAATGTTTCACAATATAATAAAAGCTACATTTAATTTCTTAATAAACATGATATTTTCTTTATGAAAATATTATAAAGAGTCTACATAAAAGTTTGATTCGTAATAATTGATCGTAATCAAACTTCTGAAAAGGAATCGTTGAAAAGCAAATTATTTACAAATCCGTTGGAACTCAGTTTATCTGACTCATCAGCGCAACGCTATAGCTGGAAAGGGTGTTGTGGTGTGCGTAGAATAGGGTTGCTCATATCCCGATTTTTATATAATAATAATATCTTGGGACAATCCACACACGGTCATCCGATCCCAAACTAGGCAGAGCCTGTACTATGGAAACCAGACAACTGATACTAATACTTATATACTTTTTTTTTTTTGTAAATACTTACTTATATAGATAAACAACACCCAGACACTTGGCGGGAATCGAACCCACGACCCATCGGTTAGCAGGCAGGGTGTCTGACCACTAGACCAACGGGCCCGTCAAAATAATACTATAGAAAATATTTTTTTATTAATTAATTATTTCATTTTCTTTGCGCGATCTTACTAAATTCACAGATGTCGGTGAAAAGCTATGTAGCTTTCAGAATATGCAAGTTGAAGTCGCACAGGGCAGGCTACATCGCTCGAAGAACCGATAACCGATAGGGAAGAAAGAAAGGTTCTCAGGTCCAGGACGCAGCAGCGTAGGCAGGCAGTGACGACGTGCGCCGCAGGTAACCGGTGGGTGCAAATAGGCAACTGTAGTTCATTGTAGCGGTCCATGTGGGAGCATACGTTCAACAATGGACGTCTTCTGGCTGATGATGATGAAGCAATTATTTTAATCAATCTTAAGACACGAGATTTCTTCCATAAAAGATAAGTGTCGATGTGTTCGAGGATGCTACAGTGCAGTAGCTTGCTAACATTAGAGGAATCGTTGCGCTCATAGCAAAACCATCGTTAGTTTTGTGTGACTGTTCTCCTCATAGAGCACTGACGACGCAGCCTTTATTTATTTATATTAACTTTTAAGTGTCGAGGTGAAAACCAGAGTCACAGCCCTGGCTGCGACTTTAACCTGAGCTAGATACTTTTTGGCAATATTTGAATAGTGTGTATTTTTATTACCTAACCCTGTTTATTATTCTATGTTGTCAAATACTTTTCCAGTCTGCTGATCCATAATTTTTTAAATTCAAGTATCATTAGTGCACTGCACCAGACTATGTGTGTCCTTGCGTCTTCTTTAATACCGTGGCATGGGCGCGATTTCCAGATCTATCAATCTCTAACTCGGTCCATCTTACTGAACCAGCTATGTTTCATAGTTAGCTTTATTTCTGATAAATCTGTATTATTTATTTTTTAGGATTTGGGATCCAAAAATATAATTGACAGCCCTATTAGCCCAAGCGGGGTTCAGAAGGCCGTTGAGTAGCTAATGAAGTATTTGGAGCGCGTTGAGCCCCGTGATTGGTGACGGAATACTGAGCGAGCGTGAATAGCTTCACTTAATTCGCACTGATTGTATCCTGAAATACGAGTTTTTGTATGAAAAATTCCTATATTTTTACGTCCTTTTGTTAGACACGATTTTAATTTTGTGAAACGTTTATATTGGTCTCGAATTGTTTTCGACCTTTATATAAAAATGTGCAATACAATTCGAGACCCTACATAAATAAATTGGATATTATTTTATGCATATCATTAATGTCATCTAGTTATACATATATAATTTTCTAAACTTTTACACGTTAATCATCTTGTTGTTGGTTTTTTTAACTTCGTTTCAATTATTTTTTAGTACATGTTATTTTCGCAGAGTGAGGCGATGTCCTAACTAAACGCGATCACGCGATCATCGCAAGTTCGCGCGAACTCCGCGAACAAAATTCGGTTTGGACACTCGTTCGACGGCCATATGTTTGAGATTTCGTTCGCGCGAACTTGCGATGATCGCGTGATCGTGTTCTATTAGGACCTCAGAGTGGTATCTCCTCTAAGATTAGGACACTCCTTCAGATATTCTACCGCTTAGCAGTAGTGAGTAAACTTTGCTGTGTCCCGGTGTGAAGGGCACTGTATGTAGCTAGTAAAATTACCGGACACAAGAGACTTCATAACTATTGTCTTTGGTGACGGGCGACAGTGGAGTGCACCTAGCTAGGCGTGTACTTACCAACAAAAAAAAAATTCGAATAAAGGTGCAAGTTCGTAGCGGACTGCACACAGCAGCAGCAGACGACGTGCCACTCCGACACTAATGCTTTCTATGAAATACCTTTCGCAGCGTGCGACACGTCGCCCGACCAGCTACTCGTATCTAATCTGTGAGCACGACTACACTCGGACTTTGCTCGCACTACAGCAGACGACGTGTCGTCCAACCGCAGATCAGTAGTGCCAACCAAACGGGGCTTAAATACTTCAAATAACAACATTATAAAAAAATACCTACTGACAGTTTTTTGCGTTGGCTGCCTGCCGTCTGCTGCAGCCCTCTGCGGTTGGGTTCGAATTCATGACCGAAGCGTCATGTTATCTGCTGCTGCTGTGTGCACACCTTTAGATGTCGAAGTTACATGTACACCTAATTCTTCATACTAAAAACACAATCATAATCTAATTAGAAACGTTATACCAGCCCGAGCTGCTAACACTTTGTTCTTAATTAAAATCATAACATCAAATTAACCTTATTAAATATCGAAGTAATCGCTGGGTAAGATCTTTATACTATATCTTGCCTTTGATAATAAGACGATGGGATCTAAACTGTGGGTTTAATCTTCAACACCTTTTTATAGGCCACCGGTATACCTAACGATAGTATCTTGGCATAACACACGCACACACACACACAGAGACACACACACACACACACACATCCGATTCTTAAACTAGGTGAAGCCTTTTTTCCTCGCGGGGAAACCTTCAAAACTTTAGAAGGTCCGGTATGTGGGATTTTTACCCACTAAAACCCCCGCTGCTGTTGCATCGGCACATAGGGGGACCTGGTTTCTTCAGTGGGATCTGCACAAGCACCCTAGCGTCTTGCCTTTGAGCCCGTCGCTGAACCTGTCACGTTGCTCACGGGGACAGGGGTGGCAACGGCTGCAACCCCGTCGCCATCTTTGTAATAACATTAAATTGATAAATAATCGAACCCACGACCTATTTATAATTGAATGATATATTTTGGTAGTCCTATCAAAATACAGTCTATAGCCGTAATAAAACAGTGCTTTATATAGTTAACGTATAAAAAAAAATGTGCGTGCGTGGAGTCCCTCCGCGTGGAAGAAGTGAAACTTCATTCTCGCTCTGTCTCTTTCTATTCCACCTCCCCACGCAACGAAGTCAACGAAGTCAACAGAGTCAACGGAGTCGGCGGAGTCGGCGGAGTCGGCGGAGTCGGCGGAGTCGGCGGAGTCGGCGGAGTCGGCGGAGTAGACGGAGTCGGCGGAGTCGGCGGAGTCGGCGGAGTCGGCGGAGTCGGCGGAGTCAGCGGAGTCGGCGGAGTCGGCGGAGTCGGCGGAGTCGGTGGAGTCGGCGGAGTCGGCGGAGTCGGCGGAGTCAACGGAGTCAACGAAGTCACTCACTCACTCACTCACTCACTCCCACCTCACAACACCTATCATTTAACGCCTATCGTCTATCACCTATCATTTAACTTAACTAAAGCTTAACGCGTTATGTGATAACATTTTTGGAAGTCGCATAAGAAGTTTCACTTCAAAAAGTTATAATAATCAACATAACTTAAATAAATGTTACAACTATTTTATATAAATAAAAATCATTTAATTCAAATAAAACGCAGAACAATCTCATGCATAATTGAAAAGAGGGTCGTATATTTTTCGTAATTTATCGATGTTTAAGTAAACATACGAACGTGTTAAGTCTCGCGACTACCTATAAATATTGGCGAGCTGTGAGTTATGGCTTTAGTTTGGTTTGCAGAGATTTGTTCCCACTTGTTCCGGTGGCCTGCCCCATACGTCTACTGAACGACACTGGCTACCGCGAATATCGATCAATTTGTGTTCCGATACTGCATGGATATATGCGTGACATTACCTAACGGGGTCTAGTTTCCAATCCATCAACGTACTGTTTCGACGTAATATTTGATGTCTCTACGATAGAGCTCTAATACGTTTCTGAGAAAGTTTGTGTTTACGATAGATTTGTTCATAAGTGACTTGAGGGCTCACGATGTATAGTTTAAACTTAAATCCTTGCTTAGAAGTCATTACAGATATATAGGTCTCTGTCGAAACCACTTAACTTTTAAAATTACAATCATTTCGCAAATTTTAATGCTACTATCAAAGGTATCTGAAATACAATTTTCAAGTGTGTGTCCGAAGATTTACAATTAAATGGAATAGAAAAATAATCAATGGTTTTTGATCAGGTAAATACTATACCAGTACCCGTGGGGTATCCGCGTAAGAATAACACCCTCCCATCTCCTCCTGTTAGGTGTCAGACTACTAAGAGGCTACTAAGGGAAAACAAGAATACGGGCAATAGCGTCGTTCTATTGGATTACCTACCACCAGTACTGCGATCCCCAAGACGCCTGCCAAGCGTGGGTATTATGGCAACCCCTTCCTTCTAAAGGGTAGGCCTTTTGTTCAGCAGTGGGCGTGGTTCAGCTGCTAATGATGATGATGATGATGATATGATGAACTAATAAACAAAAGATTATACCTATAAAATGTTATCATGATTTGAAGTTGTTATTAATTATTTTTTACGGGCCTATTGGTCTGGTGGTTAGACTCCCTGTCTGCTACCGAATTGGTCGTGGGTTCGATTCCCGTCAAGTGTCTGGGTGTTATTTATTTATTTAAGTATGTATTTACAATATATATATATATAAGAATTAGTATGAGTTATCTGGTTTCCATAGTACAGGCTCTACCTAGTTTGGGATTAGATGACCGTGTGTGGATTGTCCCAGTATATTATTATTATATACAATATCTACACATAATATAAAATTGCCTTCACATATCAACCAATCCCGTAGCGGACGTTGTTATTTTACGAGCATTCTCCGAAAGTAATTTCCAAAGAAGTGAATGTTATTGTTATTTCATTGAAATTACACCATGTTTACTGCTCCTCATGCCGCCATGTCTACGGCGTAGCGGTTACTATGAGAAATTCTTTTTTAACCGGCTTCAAAAAGAAGGTTCTCTATTCGACGCGTATGAATGTAATATTGATAAAAAGGCGTAATATTAATATATGTTAGTCTATGTGGGCTTCTAAACAAATTTACCAAATTTTATGAGTGTATGTATGTATGTAGGTTGGTCCGCGGATTTCTCAAAAACTATAAGTCCGATTTCGAAAATTCTTTTTGCAATCGTTAGAATATTTTTCAACAAAAAAAATGTACCCTAAGTAGATTTTTTTCAAGTTTCATCAAAATCGGTCCAGTAGTTTAAGAGATATAAACTTTTTACGTTTTCAGTAAGTTACTGTAACGTAGACGTTCGAGTTGCGTGATAGTGCTGATACCTATCTTGATAAAATATAAGTCACTAAAAAGTGTTAAATAAACTATTAAAAAAAAATTAAAACCAACTTCAAAGTAAATTATCTAAAAAGCATAAAATGACGAAAATATGCACATCATGTTAACTAACACTAGCACCAACTGACACCGACTACAATATATTTTCGTTATTTTATGCTTTTTAGATAATTTACTTTGAAGTTGTTTTTTTTTTAAACAGATTATGGTCAACTCAAGTCGCTGTGTAAAGTGGTTTCCCACGGCCTATGATTTTAGGGGCCACTCCACGCGGGCATTGTTAATATATAGAACTGAACAAAAAGAAGCTAAATTACCCGTGAGGGCACTGTCAAATGTCTAGCCCGTAAGCCCAAAACTGGCCTCCTCCTCGGGTGACAAGAAGGCTGGCTCATACCTCGGTCAACGGATCGGTATAGCGATCCAACGAGGCAATGCAGCCAGCATTCTTGTCACCATCCCAAGTGGACAGTTTTTAAAAATTTTAATTGTATTTTGTGAGTACCTACTGTATTGTATTATTATTATATTATTATTTTAGTACTTATTAGTTTTATATTCGGAATTACTGCCAAACGGTTATGATCGCTGTTCACGGTGTATTTATGACGACCACGAGCGGGCGCCGCGCAGCCTACAAAGTGGCATGCTGTGTGCTGTAGGAAGCATCCTTAGATGGATTCATATCTGAATTACGGGTGGCTACTGTAGGAATAATTTAAATTGTAGATTAACCAAGTTGTTTTACGGCCGAACCTACAAACGTCAATTATAGTTAATTGTGATTAAGACATATTTTGTAAATGGATTATTTCGACTTTAGAAGCAAAATAATACTTCATACGCGGATAGTGAGTAAATATATCAATAATCTCGTAATTAATACTAAAAGATAATCATAAGAGACTGGGAGAGTCGAAATAAATAGATTACAAAAAATGACTAAATTGCGATTAAAGTTAATTGACGTTTGTAGGTTCGGCCGTTAGTTTGTTCCCAATTCAAGATAGGTATCTCTCCTATCAGTTGATTTTGTTTGTCTATTGGCCCCAGTATAAGTGAATGTGGTTTTCATCATTAATTCATTATGCGAGCCAATAATAATGTCATTATCATATTTCGTCTTAATACATTACGTAATTTTTACGATCGGATTTTTTAACACGCTTTTATTAGCTTGACCTGTATGTATGTATGTATCTATGTATGTATGTATGTAACTATGTATGTATGATGGTAATGGAATCTTGCGATGCCATTTTGACCCACTTCTACACATCCAAAATATTTGAAATTTTGCACATGTATCAAGGACCGGTGACAATACAATAATATGGTATCATCGAGCTGATCTGATGCTGGGGCACGAAGGTGGATAAGAGAACCCTTGGATGGCTACTAGTAAACTAATCCAGTTTGTGTTCATTTGATTTGTTTTAAAGAGTTCTTTTCACTTTGACTATTAATGAGGACCTGATGGTGGAACTGGAGAAGGTGGGTGACGGAACCCTGGATTGGCTACTAGTAAACACATCGAGTTTGGGCTCATTTTATTTGTTTTAAAGAGTTCTTTTCACTTTGACCATTAATGAGGACCTGATGATGGAACAGAAAGGTGGGTAACGGAACCCTGGAATGTCTACCAGTAAACACATCGAGTTTGGGTTCATTTGATTTGTTTCAAAGAGTTCTTTTCACATTAACCATTATTCAGGACCTGATGATGGAACAGGAAGGTGGGTGACGGAACCCTGGATTGGCTACTAGTAAACACATCGAGTGTGGGCTCATTTGATTTGTTTTAAAGAGTTCTTTTCACTTTGACCATTAATGAGGACCTGATGATGGAACTGGAAGGTGGGTGACGGAACCCTGGAAGGACTACTAGTAAACACATCGAGTTTGGGCTCATTTCATTCGTATTAAAAAGTTTTTTTCAGTTTGACCATTACTGAGGGCCTGATGATGGAACTGGAAGGTGGGTGACGGAACCCTTGAATGGCTACTAGTAAACACATCGAGTTTGAGTTCATTTGATTTGTTTTATAGAGTTCTTTTCACATTAACCATTAATCAGGACCTGATGTTGGAATAGGAAGGTGGGTGACGGAACCCTGGATTGGCTACTAGTAAACACATCAAGTGTGGGCTCATTTGATTTGTTTGAAAGAGTTGTATTCACTTTGCCCAATAATCAGAACCTGATGATGGAACAGGAAGGTGGTTGACGGAACCCTGGAATGATTACTAGTAAACCCATCGAGCTTGCACTCATTTGATTTGTATAAAGGAGTTATATTCACTTTGCCTAATAACGTGGACCTGTTGATGGACCCGGAAGGTTGGTAACGGAACCCTTGAATGCTACTTGTGAAGCTATTAACTTTTAGCGTACTTTCGACTGTTTAAAGGGTAAATACGTAGTCCTTTCTTAAACTCAATCAGATACCTACGCGTAATACCTAGTTTAGTAAAATATGTTTTGCCACAACCTGCCTATGATTCAAGCTACGAACAAATCAATACTTGGACTAATTTTATCCGTAGTTTAGGCGAATATTGCTAAGACTAAAAAGTATAAAATAAATTACTAGTTTAAAAAACTAAAAGTACACGCTTTTATAAGGACTACTGCACTAAAAAGCAATAAATGAATTATCGAAACCGTTCTTTCTTTCTTTCTACCCCGTGCTTGTAATTTATGGATTATACACACATCAAAAGTGTCTAGGGATCAACATATATTTTTGCAATAACTTTTCTCCTGATTGATATTAATTAAAATTTTCTTTAAGGATTCATCAAATAAAGTGTTTTCGTTTGTCACAGTAACGATAAACCAAGTCACCTTTGCATTAATAAAGAAATTTGCCATTTTCCTAATAAAGGGATTTTTGACATTTGAACCACTAACACAAAAGTTCGAAAAAAAGACTGAAATAACAGTTTTCTTTAAAATTTTATTGGGTAACTTAAACAATTAATAATCCGTGTTTCTACCGCGAACACTAACAACACAAGAACATCGGTTTGGCATACTCAAAATGAGTTCATCCAAATCACGCTGTGGAATGGCCGCCCATGTTCGTTGCAACAACAAAAAAAGGTCTTCTTGCGACTGGATACCCTCCATATTCGGCAGAGCTCTTCTCTGTAGCATATCCCATGCATGCTCAATCGGGTTCAAGTCTGGCGACTGAGCAGGCCAGGGCAGGACATTGATGTTAGCTGCGGCGAGAGTCTGTCTTACAACTCTTGCGGTGTGCGGTCGTGCATTATCATGCATTAACTGAAATAAGGGACCGATTTGCACTTGTAGAGGAACGATGACATCTGATACAATCGTCTCAGCATAAATTTGAGCGTTGAGGTTGCCTCTGATCCAAATCAACTCAGTTCTTCCGCCGATCCAAATACCCGCCCATACCATGATGGTTCCACCACTATAAGGATGGACTTCCTGGCAGGATTTTAATCGCTGTTGGCGTCCAGGGGTTCTCCAGTGTCGTATACGTCTTGTATCCGGTCTCATACGAAAACGAGACTCATCAGAAAAGCACACGAAACGCCATTGTTCTTCTGCCCATTTTTTTGCCCAAAAATGCTTGATCCCTAGACACTTTTGATGTGTGTATTTATGTGTAAAAGCGTGGGGCGCCTTTTCTAAATAACAGCTTAACATTTCTGTAAAATTTCAAGAACGCTAAGTATTTGTATTCACATGACAATCATTTGTAATCATTTACAGAGAAAAGGCGCCCCACGCCTTTACACATAAATATAATCCATAAATTACAAGCACGGGGTAGAAAGAAAGAAAGAACGGTTTCGATAATTTATTTATTGCTTTTTAGTGCAGTAGTCCTTATAAAAGCGTGTACTTTTAGTTTTTTAAACTAGTAATTTATTTTTGTACTTAATACATATTAGAAATCAATGTCTACTGTTCATCCAGCTATTGATTTAACCTTCATTATCAAGGCTTTTAAGATACCAAAAAATAAAGGAAGAAATTTCCTTAAATAAACGAACACGGAAAAACCATATCCATATTCTTTTAAAACCTGAAGTTGAATGGTAAGAGGCAATGTATTTTTATTTTATTCACGAAGCCTTTAACAAAAAGGGTAGTCAGGCGGGAGAATCTTTTTTTTCACTATGATATAACAGAATGAGCGCTTGCGGCACTGACCTCGTTACAAATTTTACCGTTATAAATAATGGATATTTACCTGAAAAATGTTCACCCTAGGTGAATCGTTTTTATCATAACCAAATGGTATCTACTTACCACTTTTACATTTCATGTACAACATCGTCATAAAATAAGTTTGTTTATCGTAAGAATTCTAATTACACCGTCAGTTAGATTATCAAAAAATATTGGACCCGTTTTTAGGGTTCCATTATAAAAGGTAAAAGGAACCCTTATGGTGAGACTTCGTCTGTCTGTCTGTCACATCTATATATTTCAGGAACCGCTGACGCTATCGATTTGAAACTTGGAATAGTTTTAGATCTTTTTTACCCAACCTCACCGCAAATGAAAATAAAAAAATACTTTTAGTTTTTTTAAGTCAATAGAAATTTACGTAACGTCACTTCAGTAAGAAGTGTATGTAGGCGTGAAGTCATGCGGAATTTCAACGCACAATATTAACTTCGTATTTTTTTGTAATAAAACTACTCTTACGGAATATATCGCGGTTTTTAGAATTGGGGGTACACCGATAAATTATGACAGTTTAAATAGAGCGCACGAACGTTCAACATCTCAGTCCACCCGTGACCATGGGTGCTGCAAAGCATTCGAAACGTCGGGAAAGTAAAACCTAAAATAAACCACGATATATTCCGTAAGAGTAGTATTATTACAATGTGTGTAGTGTAGTACAATATTATTTCGTTTTTTTTAATTGACAAAAGAAAAAAACGTGCCCAATATTTTTGACAATCTAACTGACGGACTGTGTAGTGACGATGTAGATACGATTCACCAAAGGTGATCAAGGTAAGTGACCGACTAAATATAATTTTTCAGGCATCTAGCTTAAAAACAGCGATAAGCTTATCTAAGCACAGTACTCCGCTGCACAGTACTGTCGTTCGTCACCAGAGACATTAGTTATCGAGTCTCTTGAACCCGATAATTTCACCAGCTACATTACCCAGAACAGAAATGTTTCCGCTAATTTCTGCTTTGTCGCCAAGCTGCAATGTCTCCTTTTTGGCTAGTAAAAATATACTTCTTCTATTCTTATTCTAAGTGGTATCTACCTACCTGGACGGACGGTCTGCAACAACACCCCTGAACAAACCAAAAGTTAAGGGTAGACCTTTGTTTAGCAAAGGAGGTCTTCCAGCTGATGATGATAAAACCAAAAATATATAGGTACTCAGTATCGATAGATTGAATGTTTTATTTATTGAATTTACACATAAACACAAAACGAAGAAATATAGAACAATTACAAAAGCGTTTATTGCATAAGAAATCTCTTCCAGCAGGCGCAGTATAGACACATTTGGTAAACTAGGAAACAAAAAATACTTATATGTAATACAATCTTATTATGTAATCGGTGAATAAGAGTTACTAAATTACGATCTAGAATATTTACATTTGCATATAAACGTAATTTGTTGAAGAAGTCTGGGATAAAAATGTTTTTAATTTTCCGTATCCTTCTTTTGGGTCTAAAACTTCTGCGACCCCAAACACTTATAAGTTAACACTTTTTGACCTCTTTTTGTATCGGTTAAGGGTCGTTCCTATATTTGACTTCATACTTGGGTGATATTGAAACAGAACTTTTATTGTATCAGGAGAATTCGGTAACGGTATATAACATACCATTTTGAGACTGTATTTAAAATTGAGCGGATTGCAAGACTGTAAAAATCTTGTGTGCTCATAACGATTTTAAACTGTCTGAGCTTTACCTGTCTGTAAAAGACTGTTATTAAACATTATAAATGAAAAATTCTGTTAATATTCAATTAACAAAAATATATTTTAAGCAAGTGTTATGAAACAGTTTCTTAATAATTTTGAGATTTACAAATGAGACTTTAAGTAGGTAATACAAAAGCATTCCAACATAATAATAAAATCTAATTCTTTAAAATAAATCAATAATAAATGCTTACTTAGTTCATTTTTTTGTCCAACAATTAAGCAGATCAAAGGTATAAAAAATCCTATAATTTATTTATTTTAGATTATTGAGTACATTTTAAAATCAAACCAAATTATAAACATGTTTAACAAGTACCTAAGTAAATATATTTTTATCGTATTCAGATTCTGCGCAATATTTTTAGTTGTTTTTTCTACTGTTATTTATTGAGTGATAGATTTAAATACTACTATTTTCAATACTACAATGGGGATAAAAATATATTTCTTATTAAAATGTTTACAAACAGCTTAGAGTAGGTAAATCAGAGACCCTTCGGAGTCACTGGACGTTCGGGGTGCGGGCCCTGGGACGTCCATTGAGTACGGCGGCGACTCAGAGGAGGACGGCGACGGGGTTGCGACCCCCGCCCCCGTGAACACCGTGACTGGCTACAATGCGGGGTGCTCAAAAGGCACTATGCACCAAACACCCTATATGTATATCGATAAGCAGCGTATACACAAGGATACAATTTCTGGGACCACAGATAAGCTGAAGGAACTAATTGTCGTAATCGGATCAACTATTTACGCATTAGGTAGGGTTCTCTAATTCTAGAACTATCTCAGACGATTTGTATAATTGATATCAATTGCCTCGTTCACAGTATTATGCTAGTGGTAATGGTTGTAATGTTACATTGTAGAAAATACAGCACTTCAATGTACCGAATTTTTAAAATGTTTTTTTTTTAAAATTAATTAGAGTTAATGAGAGAAGGGGGACGTTCGCCTGCAGGCTTAGCAGTCGTGCCTATAGTAACAGATTAGTTTGGTATGACGTCAACAACACGTAGTATTCTACATAGAAACATCATCATTGTTTTTGAACGCTATCAAGACTTGCAAGCTGAGTTGGCCTGGTGATGGGAAGCGATTCGCGCGAGTTTTTTAAACTCTGTAATCTCTCTCTTCGTTACATTAAAACCCTACACCGGCGACTGTCGCATCGGCACATTAGAGGGGAACCTGGGTACTTGTCACACTATCTGAACCACAGACATATAAATTAAATTTATGTGTTCTTTTTTGGTCCTTTCAGCTAAATCTAATCAAAGTGAGTACTTTTATTCTAGTCGCAATTGAAACACCGATCTTTCAGATTTAACTTCATGCGAGATATAGCAAGTCTGTAGCATGCCTCGTTCTCGCATCGGCTCGGTGGTCTAGTGGTTAAACACCCTGGCCGCTACCCGTCGTGGGTTTGTTTCCCACCTTGTGTCTGAGAGTTCTTTATCTATATATGTATGTATGTATGTACCACGTATTTACAAAAAAGTATTTATTTATAAGTTTATGTACACACAAATAAGGTGAGATAAGTCTTAGGAGTTCTCTGGTTAACATAGTAGGTACACTCAACAGTACAGTAGTTTGGAATCAAAAGTCCGAATGTGGATTGTCCCAGGATAATATCATTTTATTTTATTTATTTAGTTTATTTTATTTTATTCGGGGAGCTTACGGCTACATTTACAAAATAAGTAACACTAGCAGTACCCGCGGCTTTGCACGCAGCCAGTAATTTTCATGAACTCAAGCAATGTTAGCCTCAATCAAGCAATCTTTGTCAAGCACTTTTTTGACGTAGGAAAATCCCCATGATTACCCACACCACCACGGGAGTGGCAATGTGGGTTATGTACGACTCCTACTGGATCGAGACCTTCGCTGTTCACATACCGCTGTGTTGGCGGGCCCTGGGAACGGCCCCGTTTACTATTCCGAATCCCAACAGCGGCGAGCGAGCCTCGTAGACCTGCCTGCCGATGTAAAAGGCCCGCAGAATCTCATCAGATGGCATGCAGGCAGCGGCAGCGGCAGCGGTTCCACGTCCCTACAGTTTGCGCGTCCTCGCTCGGGCGGGATAAGCTCGGCGTTGGCCCCTCATCTGTGCCCGGGCCTCCTCCTGCATTGCGGATCACCGAAGGCATCCCTCTCCTTGATCTGCTCTGCCACCACCTTCTGTGACATTAAACTTTAGCGACCCTTTTTCCTTTATAACCTCAAACCTGCAAAAGGTCCCCCTGTATATTGTGGAGGATCAACCAGGGTTTGAAAGATACTTACTGACTAAAACCCAATGATATTATAAACCATGTTTATGTTATATACCTACTAATGCGTGCCCAAAATTCTGACTCAAGTTATATATAGTAATATTTTCTCATATATAGTTAAGGTAAGATAAGGTTAAGGTATATCCTTTTGCTTATTATTTACTTCTGTACAGTACTTTGTGCATTTTCTCAATTCGCATGAAGGCACTTTACTTGATTTTCAACGGCACACGCCACATTCGTTACATTAAAACCCTACACCGGCGACTGTCGCATCGGCACATTAGAGGGGAACCTGGGTTCTCGGGTGAGATCTGTACCAGGTGCACCGCAGTATACCTTTGAGCTCGCTGCCGGTGGCATTATACCTGTTTTTTTTTCACGGGAGCTGTGGACTCGATTGGGGTATGTGGGATTCTTACCCACTAAAACCACCGCGGCTGTCGCATCGGCACATGAGACTGGACCCCAGGGCTCTCCAGTGGGATCTGCACCAGGGGCCCCTCAGTGCATTGCGTTTGAGCCCGCCACCAGGGGGGGCATTGTAGCCCTCCGGGAACCTGTCACGGTGCACACGGGGACGGGGGTACGAACCCGGCTGCCGTCCTCCTCGGAATCGCCGCCTTGCTCACGTCCGGCCCCACACCCCGAACGTCCATCGACTCGGAATAGAAGCTCGAGCCACCCAAGCCAACTCTATATAACTCGACATGCAACCTTCAGTATCTGTCCCTGCGACTTGTTGATTAAAGAACCTTACGCTTACAGTAAAATTTACATCTTCGAAGCCAGTTGTGATCCCTGTTCGCTAAACAATTAAATGGTTAAGACACGTTAGGAGTCCTTAGATGGGTGACCATTAAGTGCCATTTATACTTAGCGTTTCCGTGGTTTGGAGGGTACGTAAAAAGCCGTTCCCGGTTGATGTCATCTAGACAGCAGTTGATAAACCAAGTCAGAGGCCTAAGGGCAGCTTGGACTTTTATCCAGACTATTTATCCTGTGGGCTAGTCCTGAAAAGTGATGTTATGAATTGGGATGCTCGCCTCTTAAGAATACTAAGGACTCTTTGAACTTCCTATTATTGTTGTATTGAATTTAACCGAAACAACGCATAACTCATGCTTTTAGGCTCCCCTCTCTATTTATGGATTTAACAGTAAACATACGACCCAGGACTACTGCCAAGCGTGAGATGGTGGCAACCCCTACCTTCTAAGGGGTAGGCTGTTGTTCAGCCGTGGACGTCCTTCGGCTGCTGATGATACACCTCTGCCATAGCGCCAATATATTCAGTGTTCAGCGAAGTTAATACATATATATTTGCGTTGTATAACAGTATAGACATAGCCAGTGGAGATAATATGCAATGTACTTTGTATAGACTGTGTCCAAGGCAGACGGCCTTGGTCTATTTGCAACTTTACACGTTACTGTCACGTTCTTGTAATAGATCACTGACTCGCATATGTCGATATTCATGCTGTGCAGCAGCACGATGGTGTTCAAGTTGACAGGGCGTACTAAGAACATAAGTGCGCGGAAAGAGCCTCTTCAAATGGCAAAATTATATATTTATTGCAACGGGCGTAGCCTGGACCATAAGACAAAAAGATCTTGGTGTTTGACCAATCTTTGTGCATCAATTTCAATCATTAGTGAGTTGAGCTTCACGCTTGCCACTATTTTCAAGGAAGCTCAGAACGCGCCCTTCCTTGTGAGGTAATGTTAGAGGCGCAAGCTTCAGTTTAGTGTTCACATCCGCGTATAATTAACAGTTTCCATATTTGGTTACTTACTTTCTTTATATCGAGATGCAGCTATTAAAACAAAATAAACTTCAAATTTAATTTATTAAAAATTTCAATCATACGTTTTTAGTTTAACAGTATGCAAAAATATACTTAGTTGGTTACTTAGTATTTTGTAATAGTATTACCAAAAGCGAAATAAAAATGTTTAAAATCACAAAAAAGGAACTGAGTTTGTCCGGGATCGAACCCTAAAACATAATCACACTGGAAGACCATTAAACCGTTAGGCTGTATCGACTGTCCGAAGCTGTGTTGAAATTCCCGTTCTTATGAGTATTGCACCTACATATTTTCTGCTTAGTTCCTTAAGTTAATATAGCGTAATGATTTTAATTCCGGAGTTTAAATCCATAAAAAATCTGGGATATTGTAACATTTGTCTAGTCTTTTTATAATTTCGCAAATTGTAGAAGAAAAAGTACTTATAACAGTATTGCTCATTCCCAGTAACAAATAGCTTGATATTTGTTATACTAAAGCCTGATAATGTGTTTATCAAACATGTTCGTCAAATATCAGCTAAATCTGTTGAACAGTATTGCTACCAATCTTCAAAACATAAGAGTTTCGCGGCAAATTGTAGATGTAAAAGTACATATTACATCACTGCTCATTCCCCGTAACAAATAGCGAGATAATTTATATCCTATATTTTTTCTAGGTCTCCAATTAATATTTTTGCCAAATAGCAACTAAATCTGTTTAGCGGTTTTGACGCCAAGTCGGCACAAAGTCACAGACATATAGACAGACAAAAATTCTAAAAAATATATTTTTGGCATCAGTATCGTTTCTAGAACACGAAACAAATACATTTTTCAAAAAATATTCAATGTACAGTTATTACTTTTCTACGATTTTATTATATGTATAGATTATAACTTAATACATGCCAGTTACAAGCTTCCACAGATAGGATTCTATTCAAAGTTAGGAAAATAAAATTAATAATAAAATTCGAAAAAATAATTATATTTAATAATTCGATTCATTCGGTTAATTCGATTTCCTCCTGTATCATAATACATTAGTAAAATATATATTAACCTGCACAACGCTCAAGCTACTGGTGCAAAAGAAAAGTTTACAATCTATAAAGTAGTCGAGTGGCGACCACGAACCGGAAAACGCAGCGTAGGCAGGCCTCCCACTCGGTGGACCGACGACATTGTTCGCGTCGCAGGCAACCGTTGGATGCAAATAGCAAATTGTCGTTCATTGTGGCGGTCTAAGGGGGAGGCCTTTGTTCAGCAGTGGACGTCTTCCAGCTGGTGATGATGATGATGACGATGATGATGAAAGTAACCTACATTTAATTTTCTTTAATTTTTATTTTACCAATATATCATCTTGTAATAAATTGTATCATTGGATCACATAGAAGAGTTCAACAATAATCCATTGTCAATAGTAAACGACGATCCTGTGATGGCTACAGCTTTGTCACTGGCCAGGAATAGTACAAGGTCTGCAACTTCCACTGGATCAGAAATCCTCTTAAATAGAGTTTTATTTTTAAACACTTCCCAAGTAGCATCATCAACGATATTAGTTCTCACAGGACCAGGATTAACTGTATTGACACGCACTCCGTCTGACGACAAATCTAAAGCTACAGCTCTTGTAAAATGATCCAGTGCAGCTTTTGAAGCAGCATATGAAAATGCACCTGGAGCATGAATATACATTGCAGCAACACTAGATATGTTAATGATATTTCCCTTTGTCTCAATCAGATACTTCGCAGCTAAGTGGGTGATGTACACAGTGGATCGTAGATTTACAGCTATCGTTTGATCGAATACTTGCATCGCATTTTCAGAAGTTATTTTTTCCAAAATATGTATACCTGCATTATTTATTAAAATGTCCAAACGTCCAAAATGTGCGATTGTTTTGTCGACAATATTCTTACAATCTTCATCTTTAATGACATCAGCTACAACGACCAATGAACTCCCGCATTTGGCTGCCACGTCTTGAAGATTTTTCTGGTTTCGCCCAACTAGGACAACTTTGGCGCCTTCTTCGGCAAATTTAATTGCGATGGCGGCTCCTATGCCCGCACTGCTTCCGGTCACTATAACCACTTTGTCGGTAAAACTCATTTTCTTACGTTTTGGAGCACGGTGCGAATTATAATACGAAATCGACGAAAATCGAATTACCTAGTCCTCTTTTTTTTTATCTACTCCTATATCATATCTTATCACTATGTTTATGAAAATAAGATTATTTTATTTATGCGAAATGCAATTATAAAATTATCACTAAAATAATCCTTTAGTCTACTCATGATATAACGCTTACACGTTTTGTTTATCGTTGTAATGCGTGTTACGTGGCGAAATTTGATCAAAAAAATATTTGTCGTGAAAATACAATGAATATAACTGACTGCTATTTGGAATACAGCGGCATTATTCGTATACAAATACTTATATTAGCTAATGGATAATAAGCAAGTAACGTACCTATTTACAATTGAGGGGCCTTATTATCATCTTAAACGTGTATTATTTCAATGAACTAAGCGTATTCATAGCTCCCTGAATAGGTCTTTAATAGTGGGGTTGCAACTATTATATCGAGTGGGGTATGAAAGGGCTTCATTGCATATCTCAAAACAGATTTTTAGTTTGGTTTATGTCACATAGTTTTTTGGCTGATAATCAAAAATGTCAAAAATATATTTTAGGAAAAATAAAATTATCTTTCTACGTAGTACAGTTTTTTAGTACCCCAGAAAAAAACTTTGGCAAACAAACTTAGTTTTGCAGTTTGGTTTTTTTGCTATCTGAGGTGTTAAACGAATCGTATAATAACTTTGATAGGCCCAAAGATGGTATGGAACTCGCCGTGCGTGAGTCCGACTCGCACTTAACCGGTTTTTTTTTAGATATGTAACAGGCATGTAGGTTTAGTGGTTATACATCCTGGCCGCTATCCAATAGGTCGTGGGTTCCATTCCCACCAAGTGTCTGGTTATTAATGTATTTAAGTAAGTATGTACATATTTACAACAAGTAATAAGTTTTAAAAACTAAAACCCGACTACGGATAAAATCGCAGTCTATTAATATGATATTATATAGCGGACAATCAAGACGCTTCTAAGGACACCCTATTTGTCAAATTATGTTAAGTAGATTATAAGATATGCGGGAACAGCTGAACATACATACATACATTCTTGTTAAAATCATAATCCTCCCTCCGTTCCGTAGTCGGGTAAAAACAAGTATTTATGTAATACCTAATATTAGTTAGCTGGTTTTCATAGTACAGGCTCCGCCTAGTTTGGTATCAGATGACCGTGTGTGGATTGTCACAGAATATTATTATTATACTAGCTGACCCGCGCAGCTCCGCCCTCGCTTTTATTACATTTTGCTCCCCTTTTCTCCCTCCTCCCTAGATTAATCTCTATCCCTATCTCTCTCTTATAAAAAAAATCTAATTATATGCTCTTTCTCTTCTCTCTCTTTCCCCCTCCCGCTTCGGTTTCCGTCACACTCCCCCTCTTTCTCTCCCTGTTGTCCCCTCTCTGAACCCTCTCCCCTCTCTCTTCTACGAACTTGCTCCTTCTCACTCCCCCCTTACTCCACCTAACTCCCCCGATCCCTCACCCCATCACCCCCTCCTCGAATCCCCTCTCCCTCTTTCTCCTCTCTTGCACCCTCCTGTCGTTCTATATATCCTCGTCAATCATGGTATCAGTGGCATTAAATATACTTTATGACCTATTCTCAGACCTCCCCGATATGCACACAAAATTTCATACAAATCGGGTCACCCATCTGTTTAATGACCTTGCCTTATGTTACTTAACCTTAACCTAGCGGTATGAAATATACTGTATGACCTATTCTCAGACCTACCCGATATGCACACTTTCATACAAATCGGTTCACCCATCTATTTAATGACCTTACCTAACGTTGCTTAACCTTAACCTACCGGGATAAAAAGTCCTATGTCCTATGTCCGTTTCCTGGTTCTAAGCTACCTCCCCAACAATTTTCAGCCGAATCGGATAGGCCGTTCTTGAGTTATAAAAGTTCTATAGTGATTGTATATCCAATTCCGCCGATAGATGGCGCTGTTCATAATGTAAATCACGCTAACATCGTAAATTACTGTCTAATGATATTCGATAATGAAAGTTCTTAGTGTTTCGCATCTTTTATTGTTGCGACTGTGATACAATACCTATACTACTACCTGGACTTGGGGAGTTTCATTAAAATTTCATGAACTGGCTTTTAAATAAAATGAAATGTTATTTTTCCCTTGCCTATTTCTTTCCTAATCTAGTTTGGACTCGCTCGGGAATTACAGATTTTAACTTTTCAAAGATATAATGTCATATTGCTATCAGCAAAGTACTTAGAACAATACAGAAATCTAAAGAAAATTTCCTGGGTGTACCGGAACGGCTTACCCCTTACAAAAATTGACCCTTCGCCACTGCCATATCTTATGCAAACTAAATGTCTGCTCAGTCCCTATTGTATATAGTGTAATAATACATATCATAATGATTAACTGATTAGTCTATAATTACCCTATTCACATACAAAGGAAATTACGTGGTAATATGTGCAAGTAATGTTTCACTGCTTAGCCCCTATGAAACATAGCGTGATGTTTTATATACCAATTTATACCCCTACTTCTACACAACACATCAGTGAAAGTCCTATCAAAATCCATCCACGGGTTTTCGAATGATGCCTGGACAAACAGAACGACAGACAGACAGACAGACAATAATTCCAAAAAAAATTGTTTTGGCCTCTATGTCGATAGTATAGTACATAGAAATTTCTGTACATAGAAATTTTGGAAAAATATTCAATGTACAGAAAAAGTGCTCTTTGAGTTTTATTATAGTATAGATGCCGTATAAAGAATCTCTGAAAATGTATCTATTATACTAATTAATGATCCCTACCATATTCTCAAATTTGATTGATAATACAAGCTTTCCTAGCTTTAATTAAATTGAAGATGAAGTATCGCTATAAACTATAAGTAAGTACATTTGTATTGAACTACGTGCTGCTTGTAATATTTACTCGTGGATGAAGGATAATTTCAAGTTTTTAGTTGCTTGCGAATGGTCCCTTTATACTGTTCAGAAGGGTCTCCACAACGGATATTAATAGTCATATATGTACTTGACCTTTTGTTCGTGAAAATTTTAGTGAATTTCACATTTTGCCGCTCTGAGTACAGATATATTGCAGGCGCTCTATAAATGAATTTGAATATTTTGTATTAATCAAATAAGGCACTCATAGCTAGTTTTAATCCCTGTCACCTTAGTTAAGTTGACATTCTACAATACAAAACGCTATGTGACAAGATATGTCATTCCCATACATTAGATTAGAATTTATTTCTTACTCTTTATTTGCACACCAAAGTAAAACAAAGAAAACTTAGAAAATAACTTAAATTACATTAGTTTTCCATTCTCTAGCGTTTCGTATTGTAGAATGACAATTTGGCTACAGGGCCAGTTCAGTAAATGATCAGTTGGTTAAGCAACCTCTGGTGAGGTCTGTCCTTAGATGGGTGACCATTTATTGGTTTCAGAGGGTACGTAAAAAGTCGCTCCTGGTTTTTGTCATCTAGACAGCAGTCTTTAATCAGAAGCCTAAGGCCTCATTTACGGAGACGCGGGGCGTCGCGCGTCGCGTGTGGCGGCGCGGCCCGCACTAAATTCAAATGTAGGGCGTTGTATGAGTGCGTTTATGGAGAAGCGATTTTACACGCGTTTGCTTGAAATGGAGCGTGTTTTACGGCGGAGCCCGCGGATGGCATCGTCACGCGGCGTTAATCGCGGTGGCGCACGCAGTGGCGAATCTCGATGCCTGTGGCGGAACCTTCTGCCAGTCTATTTGGTAATCGTGCAACACAGACGCAGTCACCATCGCAATGGAGTATGATATGATCGCTTTTTTTTAGAAGAAAATTGTATGTTAATAAAATCTTTTTAAAAAAAAATTGAACCGACTTCAATATCACTGAAAAGTATAAAATAATTTAAATATTATTGAAGTTGGTGTTAGCTTACCGGCTGTGTATATTTGGCACCAACTTCAATAATATTTAAATTATTTTATACTTTTCAGTGATATTGAAGTCGGTTCAATTTTTTTTTTAATAGATTTTATTTTAGACTTTTTAGTGATATTTTCATATATAAAGATTGAACCATCGAAAACCGTAAAATTATCGTTATGATCACATTATCGTCTACATAGTTTTACATAATTCATGTTTCTTCAGAAAAAAATATCCGGTCGTAATGAAATTTGCATGGAATCATCATAGCAGTTTACTCTCTCGAATAAAAAAAGAATCATCGCAATCGGTTCATAATTGTCAGACCAATGTAATGGAGAACATCAGTTTTATGGTTTTTACCAGATACATTCCTCCACATCGTTCATGGTCCTCCAGGAAGTTCTTATCCGGTTGTAATAAAATTCATATAGATTTAATACAGTGGTTTCTTCTTTCGAATAAAAAAAGAATCATTGAAATTGGTAAATATTTGCCAGAGTTATGACCATTTTTGTCCTTAAAAAGCGACATAAAGTCATCGATATAGGCTTTCCTGCAACTCTCAGTGCGCAGTCACCATTCTTGTTTTTCAGGAACTACTTATTACTAAGCAATAATTTTTTTATGGGACCCAATCAATGGATTGAAGAATGGATGGAAGAAAGATTTTTTCAAATCGGTTCATAATTGACAGAGTTATGCGCGAACATACATAAAAAAAGAAAAAAAATATATACAGACGAATTGAGAACCTCCTCCTTTTTTGAAGTCGGTTAAAAATAGCATCATATATTGCTATAAGTCTGTATTTACGCGTGCGATGATACGTGCCGCTTCACGCGCCGCCGCTACGTAAACAATAATAAACTATTTAAAAAAAAATAAAAACCGACTTCAAAGTAAAAGCATAAAATAACGAAAATATATTGAAGTCGGTGTCAGCTGGTGCTAGTGTTAGTTAACATGATGTGCTAGCACCGACTTCAATATATTTTCGTTATTTTATGCTTTTTAGGTAATTTACTTTGAAGTCGGTTTTTAGTTTTTTTAAAATAGTTTTTTACTTTGAAGTCGGTTTTTATTTTTTTAAAAATTGTTTATTTAACACTTTTTAGTGACTTATTTTACCAAAATAAGTATCAGCACTATCACGCAACTCGAACGTCTACGTTACAATAACTTACTGAAAACATAAAAAGTTTATATCTCTTAAACTACTGGACCGATTTTGATGAAACTTGTACTCTACCCTAAGTTGAAAAATACTCTAACTATTGCTAAAAGAATTTTCAAAATCGGACTTGTAGTTTCTGAGAAATCCGTGGACAAACCTACATACATACATACATACATACATACACTCATAAAATTTGGTAAATTTGTTTAGAAGCCCACATAGACTAACATATATTAATATTACGCATTTTTATCAATATTACATACATACGCGTCGAATAGAGAACCTTCTTTTTGAAGCCGGTTAAAAACGTCCGACGCGCCGCGAGACGCCTCGCCACACGAGACGCGCGACGCCCCGCGTCTCCGTCAATGAGGCCTAAGGGCAGCCTGAACAACTCTGATAGTTTAGGTTAGCCACTAACCATACGACAAAAAAAATACAATAAGTTCATAGGACTGAAACATTTAGGCAAAAAAATAAACAATGTCTATCTATCTATGAAGATAATATTGTTCAACATTTTCTGTGTTTGTACCTACATTATAAATAAAAACGTAATGGTCATCAGACCTTAAAATACCCATAATTTTATGACGCGTGGGTACGTTAATGATGTTTATATTACTACCATTTATTTGATAAACAGGCTATAAACCAGGACTTAATACGAGTATTATGTATTTTTTCTCTACATGCCATTGTTTATTCAAAACTTTATTTGTAATTTCAGTGTCTTAATTCTATAGGGACTATTTTTCCTGTGAAATGAAATTATTTATTTCAACTAAGCTAGCACTTTTGAATGGTTAATAGTTTTTTAACATAAATCACCTGTAACGCATCAATTTTACACAGATTCTATTTAGTTTCCGTTCTAGATACAAAAAAATATTAAAGTCCAAAAATATAATTGTCACTTTG
Source organism: Furcula furcula (assembly GCA_911728495.1). Classification (NCBI taxonomy): domain Eukaryota; kingdom Metazoa; phylum Arthropoda; class Insecta; order Lepidoptera; family Notodontidae; genus Furcula; species Furcula furcula. Next base: position 12,290,633 of record OU452250.1, read on the forward strand.
TTCTATGAATGAGTGGCTAACAATCTGATTTATAAAAGATAGCAAAATATACCTGTATAGCTTACGACCCAAGACTTTTTTTCAACACCCATTTACCTAAGCCTGCCTGATCCTAACTTCGTTACCAAGAGAACGTTTCGTAAGCCTCACGGTACCCCCAGAGGTCACCTCGACTACTAAACAGAAAAATAAATAGAAACTAACAAATCAAATTCACAGCGAAAAGGTACGCGATATGAATAGAAATACCCGTAATCAGGTTCAATTTTACGTTTTAGATTCTGATGGACACCTGGTTATCTTGGTATGATTTCTGTTAAAGCTGACCCTTAGTCGTAATTGGTCGGGCATCGAAGTAAGACGTGATCGCATTATCGATAATAGAATTGTTTTACGAAACTGGAATATGTTTAACGTTACTTAAAATAAGCTATGCTAGAATTAGGACCTACCTGATACGGTCTGCACCAGGAATGCCTCAGTGCCTTGCCTTTGAGCCCGTCGACGAAGAGCCCATCATAGCTCCCCGGGAACCAAACACATCACTCCTCACAACCAGACTCACGGAGACGGGGATCGCCCGTTCTATAGTGGCCAAGAATCCAACATGGGGTATGTTGGACTGGTTGGTCAACCAGGGTCCCTAACTATTGAAGGATTCCCCGCGAGTACAAAAAGTGAACATGTACATTAAAAGTGTTTAAATTATTATTGTGTTTATAATTAGGTTGTGCCGCTGACACGCAATCCAAAATATGCCATAAAATTAGACGAATAGCTTGTTATTCTAGCGAAAGTTTTTATAGCTGGGGACATTAACTGCGTAAACTTGAGGACTAACTGAAAATTATAATATGTTTTGAGTGCAATTGTTTTATTTATTGCAATTGTTTGTTTGTCGCAGACTCAACGCGTTGTAGATGAAAAGTTATCTAACTCCACAGCTGTTATGTCTGCTTATATATTACTAGCTGACCCGCGCAGCTCCGCCCGCGCTTTAATTACATTTTGCTCCCCTTTTCTCCCTACTCCCTTGATTTATCTCTCTCCATCTCTCTCTCTTATAATAAAAACCTAATTCTATGCTATTTCTCTCCCCTCCCGCTTCGGTCCCCGTCACACTTCCCCTCTTCCTCTGCCCGTTGTCCTCTCTGAATCCTCTCCCTCCTGTCTCTTCTCCCAACTTGCTCCCTCTCACTCCCCCCCTTGCTCCACCTAACTCCTCCGATCACTCACTCCATCACCCTCCCCTCTCCCTCTCTTGCACCCTCCTCTCGTTCTATATATCCTCGTCAATCATGGTATCAGCGGCATAAAATATACTTTATAATCTATTCTCAGACCTACCCGCAAAACTTCATACATATCGGTTCACCCGACTCTCGTGCACGTAACTCAGAGGTTCTCAGATTTTGTTGTGCAAGGCGTTGCGAAAGTTCGACACTCGACTCTCGTGCGCGTACCTGAGAGTTTCTCTGATTTTGTTCAGCAAGGCGTTGTGAACGTTCAGGTGAAGATTATCCCATACGACGTATTCTTGCTGCCCGTGCTTGAGAACTATGTTTAGAAAGTTGAGACCTGGCTCTCTTAGGCATTTTCAAATGTTTAAGAAAATGCTAATAGCGTGTAATATTCTAGCTCTGAAAAGAACTGTTGTTTAGCCCTGAAAATAACTGTTGGTTACCCCTGAAAAAATCTGTTGGTTAGCATGCGCACCCCCGCCTTGGTGTCGCTCACTTCGCAACGGGCCGTGCAGCAGAAATCGTAATATTTTAATTTCGCCATAACTTCAAAACCAAATGTCCAATTTTAATCATTCAAAGACCAAATATTATCTACATAAACTGTACTTAATGATGAATTAATTTATTTTGATAAGGATTAATAGCATGATTCAAATAAATGCGTTTAAATGTAGTCCAAACAAAATTCAAGATTTTTAAATAAAAAAATGGTTGTTGGGCCTCGACATACATAGTGTGCCGCGGACTTTTTTGTAGATATTTATAAGATCTACAATTAATTAGAACATTTTATGGTTCTATCTTTTATAGTTTAGGCAGTGTACGCAAAATAAGTAACTTTTCTGGTTGATTGTGTCCGAAAAAACCCAAATATCTTACGGAACCCTATTTTTTTTCCAAAATAAAATTTAGCCTATGTTACTCGTGGATAATGTAGCTTTCGAATGGTGAAAGAATTTTTAAAAACGGTCCAGTAGTTTTTGAGCCTATTCATTACAACCAAACAAACAAAGTTTTCCTCTTTATAATATTAGTGTAGTGTTAGATACTCCGATACTTTTATAAAAAAAGGGGGGTAGTTAGAATGGTAGAATGACCGAACGCACCGAACGCGTATATAAGTCACTGCTCTGGCAGTGCAAAGAACATTCAGTTATTAGATCTCGTGCGGAACGCTAGTTCCAGTAGTTGTATAGTGCGGTCACTCTGTTATAGTGTCACTAGATTTGTTGCAAGGCAGTCATACTGTTAAATTGTGTCATGTATTTCTTGAATTGTAATTAAGGACGGAGTTGGTGTAGTTTGTTGGGGATGGCGGAGACTACTCGGGGGAGTCCCCACATGTTTATAATTACCTGCCAATGTATCACAGTTTGTATAATCTTTGTGTAAGTGATGTGATCATTAAAGGAATGTTGGTATGTACATTGTTTTGCTGTATTTTTTTTAATATTTCTACTTAGGGTTTTTAATAGTAGATTAAATTGTTGTTGCTAGTTGTAGGTAAAGCTTTTAGCCTTAAATTATAATATTTGATACAACGAAATCGTTTTATTTATTACTAGCTGACCCGCGCAGCTCCGCTCGCGCTTTAATTACATTTTGCTCCCCTTTTCTCCCAACTCCCTTGATTTATCTCTCTCCATCTCTCTCTCTTATAATAAAAATCTAATTCTATGCTATTTCTCTCCCCTCCCGCTTCGGTCCCCGTCACACTTCCCCTCTTCCTCTACCCGTTGTCCTCTCTGAACCCTCTCCCTCCTCTCTCTTCTCCCAACTTGCTCCCTCTCACTCCCCCCCCCCCTTGCTCCACCTAACTGCTCCGATCACTCACTCCATCACCCTCCCCTCTCCCTCTCTTGCACCCTCCTCTCGTTCTATAATATATCCTCGTCAATCATGGTATCAGCGGTCAGCATGGTATAACCTATTCTCAGACCTACCCGCAAAATTTCATACATATCGGGTCACCCGACTCTCGTGCACGTAACTCAGAGGTTCTCAGATTTTGTTGTGCAAGGCGTTGCGAACGTTCGACACTCGACTCTCGTGCGCGTACCTGAGAGTTTCTCTCATTTTGTTCAGCAAGGCGTTGTGAACGTTCAGGTGAAGATTATCCCATACGACGTATTCTTGCTGCCCGTGCTTGAGAACTATGTTTAGAAAGTTGAGACCTGGCTCTCTTAGGCATTTTCAAATGTTTAAGAAAATGCTAATAGCGTGTAATATTCTAGCTCTGAAAAGAACTGTTGTTTAGCCCTGAAAATAACTGTTGGTTACCCCTGAAAAAATCTGTTGGTTAGCATGCGCACCCCCGCCTTGGTGACGCTCACTTCGCAACGGGCCGTGCAGCAGAAATCGTAATATTTTAATTTCGCCATAACTTCAAAACCAAATGTCCAATTTTAATCATTCAAAGACCAAATATTATCTACATAAACTGTACTTAATGATGAAATTATTTATTTTGATAAGGATTAATAGCATGAGTAAAATAAATGCGTTTAAATGTAGTCCAAACAAAATTCAAGATTTTTAAATAAAAAAATGGTTGTTGGGCCTCACTCGACATAGATAGTGTACCGCGGACTTTTTTGTAGATATTTATAAGATCTACAATTAATTAGAATATTTTATGGTTCTATCTTTTATAGTTTAGGCAGCGTACGCAAAATGAGTAACATTTCTGGTTGATTTTTTACACCTTGTGTCCGAAAAAACTCAAATATCTTATGGAACCCTATTTTTTTCCAAAATAAAATTTAGCCTATGTTACTCGTGGATAATGTAGCTTTCGAATGGTGAAAGAATTTTTAAAAACGGTCCAGTAGTTTTTGAGCCTATTCATTACAACCAAACAAACAAAGTTTTCCTCTTTATAATATTAGTGTAGAAGTGTAGATTAAATCACTTATTAATTAATTTATGGATATTTGTTTTTATATTTACTTTCACAAAGTTAAATACAAAATAAACTCAATAAAATCCATAATGTAAGTTTTATTTTAATACTTATGTAATTTTTGTGTAAATACCAGAAATTTTAAAATTATGTTTTTTAATTAATATTTTTTATTAGCTTAAGTCAAGTAAAGTATTAGTAAGTAGTCGAATAGTATACAGGCTGTTCCAGAAATGGGATATAAAGCCGTTAATGACGCATTGTGTAATCCACAAGTAATCAATTTGTGAAAGAAAATAATAAATAAGGTCAACAGTTTTAGTTCAGTGAGCTCAAATTTTTGTTCGTTATTTAACCGAAAATTGATGCTTTTTTTAATTAAACAAGGCAGGTACGCAATTACTACAAACAGTGGCTCCATGATAGTAGGCACGATGACACAGGGTTGCTTAGAAACAGTTTTAAGACTGTACCCATCGATATATAATAAGACTGTACCCATAAATACATTTGTATCACCCCCTTCCCTCCAATATGGTTGACGGGAGTGATGGCTGCTGCTCGAGTCAACTCGTGCGCGGGTGCTGCTTGGGGGGACTGGTCCGACTACTATCCATTTGGCTTTTTAGTTTGTTGTACTTTCGTCGTATTTTTTTCTCTCTTATTTGATCTTTTGAACCGCAAGACACACTGTCGCTCTGATCTAATTGTAACATGACACACTGTTTAAAAAACAAAGTGAAAAAATGACCCCGCTGAGTTTTTTGCCGGATCTTCTCACTTGAGGCCGCGTTGTGATCCGGTGGTAGCTTTTTTTTTTAAAAAACCATGACCTTTCAAATGTGCTAGCGTTAAGCCTATTTGAAATAAACTATTTTTCACATTTTTTTTGCTTTTATGTAATTCAAAATATCCATTTTTGCCGTATTTGACATTTTTTCGGGGTCTATACTAATAATACATACCTTTTGGCTTTATACATACATCCTTGATAATTAAACAGATATCTTATTATTTTATAGAGAACTAGCTATCGGCGGCCATAGTACACCATAGTAGGCATCTGCCTAGTTAGGCATTGGGTAGCCGTGTGTAATGTCCCTGGATATTATTATTATTTTATGTATGTATATATCCGTATTGTTATAATAACATATTATTATTTCTAAAGCTAGACCCTCACTAATATCAAAGAGCTTTTTCCTGTTGATGGAAAGTCAACATTGAGTAATAGGCGTCCACCCACGTTATATATTGATATCAATTTAATCGGAAAGCCCCTACAATGAGATTTGTATCCAATAAATACAACGAAATAATATTTCCCATGAATAAGGTTGTAGCAGAATCGCGGCCGCAGGCTATATTAGAATAGATTTATTGAAATTTTGGACGTAAATATTTGTCAATACTACTTGACTATAAGCGGAAATTTCTTGCATAAATCTATTATACAAACGATAGCGACGCTAAAAGAACGGCGACAACGATAAGAGAACGATAACAACGCTAAGAGAATGAGGACAACACTAAGGGAACGATAACAACGCTAAGCTTCGAAGTGTTCCTGTGGTGATTAACAAGCAAGCAAAGCACAAAAAGACTGCGATCAATCAAAATGGTCTTAATAAATTACATGCTGCAACTGCCAAATTCAATTATTTGAAGAAATAAATAGCCTATGACTAGCGTCCCACGACTAACAAATGTAATAATATATCAAGTCAGAATCCATCGAGCGAGTTATGGCTTTAGGCCGTGCAAAGGAAATAGACCTATGAACATACTTACTTACAAAAATACTTTTAAAAAAACATATCTGGGGCAGTCGGGCAAAACCTTATGACTTTTCTTAGAGGTGCTAGACTTCTTTAGAGGTGCTAAAAGGTTTTTTACGTTACTAAATACTATTTTATCTGTCTTCTACTGATCACGAACTCTATTCGTACCAAGAAACACAAACCCTTGTTTAAGATATAAGCCATAAATATGCAACGGAGTACGCTCCTAGATTCCATACTCGCATATATCGAACTTTATCGAAAGAAGTCTCAATGTATTGCTGTTTATCATCTCGCGTAAACAAAAGTTTCAGAGAAATGGGCGCCGACCTACGTGCTCACAATACAAGTTCACACTTAAAATCAAGGATTCTCGAAATTGCTTGGCATTAGTAATATTTTCACAGTAAACTACGCTGGAATAATGTTATTGTATTGGGTAGCGCGGTTCTAAAGTGTGTGATATATCTCAAGCGGAATGCTTCGATGACGTAAGTCGTGAGAGCTAAGTAATGTTTTTACAACTGATAAGATCAACTGTATTTGTAGCAAGCACGTGGGCTCAACGGCTTACGAGAAACGCAAGATATATTAAGAAAATTGAGTCATATGTAATTTTAATCTATAGTTATAATACCAGCCCTTGTTTATGTCCCACTGTTGGGCACGGGCCTCCCCTCAAGAGGAGGGGGCTTAGGCCATAGTCCACCACGCTGGCCAAGTGCGTGTTGGCGGACTTTACACGTCATTCGAGAGCTAGTTAGGCTTTCACAGACATGCAGGTTTCCTCACGATGTTTTCCTTCACCAAAAGCTAGTAGCAATCGCACAAAAATGATTCGCACATGATTCATTAAAGAAATCAGAGGTGCGAGAGTCGGGGTTCGAACCCGCGCACCTTGTTTCTTCAAGCGCTCGCCCACTGAGCTGTTACTGTATTTTAATTGTAATCTGGTGCCCATAACTTCGAATCATCATCATCAGCAGCCGAGAGACGTCCACTGCTAAACAAATACCTCCCCCTTAGAAGAGAGGGGCTGCCATAATCCCCGCGCTTGGTACGCAACTTGGGGATCGCAGTATACTTAGGTGGTAGGTAATCCAATAAAAAGACGCTGCTGCCCGACTTCTTATTTTCCCTTAGTCGTCTCTTACAGACACCCAACGGGAGAAGGTGGGAGAGTGGCATTCTTACCCGGACACAGGTAAAATTCTGTTACAAATTCTTTATATAAGGGATTTATTTGGATCTGTAGGTACAGGTCCTGTTATGTGTGGTTAAATTATATAGTTCATCAAAGCGGTTCTGTATCGCCGTTAACTATTACAGCGGGTCGAAAAATTCCACTTTCAGTGAATCATAATATGAATAACTTACGGTTTAATTTTTATTCGTATGGTGGCATTAACACCAAAATATGAGTCTGCTAATTAGTGCTAATAAATGAATTGAGGAATTCAATCTTCAAAGCTAGAGTGAATAGGCTTTTAATAAGCCAGTGTGCTTTACCATCCTAGATTGCGTCGCCGCTTTCCATCAGGTGGGACTGCAGTCAAGCACAGGCTTATAAGGAGTAAAAAAGAAACACCTATAATGTGTGACCATTTTTCAAAAACTAGTAGATTTTTTTAAGGATATGCTTGAAATTCAAAACATGAATTGCTTTTAGGTGAATTGCTTAATTTGGCCTTTTTTCCACCTGAAGGTTTCTTAGAAGAAACCACTACTAGTAAGAAGGACCCCCATTGTAAATATTCTACATTCATAATCCTTCTGCCATCAGCCATATACGCGGGTGATATTATAGTGCACAAGTGCTTGCTTAAACACAAGTAGGTACGCTTCCTTTACTCTCACAATCCGATGGGACGCACGGAAAACCAACACGACCGGGCATGGATCATATTACATTTTGGACACTCAAGGTGAATGGCCTGCATTGTCCTAGCCAGTAACACAACAACAACTGCACAAAGTTGTTGCTCTCCACAGGTTCAAAACCGCGACCTCCGGTTTGCAAAGCAAGCTGTTTCCCACTGCGCCACGGAGGCTACAAATGTACTATGTATAAATAAAATAAACTATTAAAAAAAAAAACGACTTCAAAGTAAATTACCTAAAAAGCATAAAATAACGAAAATATATTGAAGTCGGTGCTAGCTAATCATGTTAACTAACACTATCACCAGCTGACACCGACTTCAATATATTTTCGTTATTTTATGCTTTTTAGATAATTTACTTTGAAGACGGTTTTTTTAAATAGTTTATTTAACACTTTTTAGTGACTTATTTTACCAAGATAGGTATCAGCACTATCACTCAACTCGAACGTCTACGTTACAGTAACTTACCGAAAACATAAAAAGTTTATATCTCTTAAACTACTGGACCGCTTTTGATGAAACTTGTACTCTACCCTAAGTTGAAAAATACTCTAACTATTTCAAAAAGAATTTTTGAAATTGGACTTGTAGTTTCTGAGAAATCCGCGGACAAACCTACATACATGCATACATACACTCATAAAATTTGGTAAATTTGTTTTGAAGCCCACATAGACTAACATATATAATATTACGCATTTTTACCTTCTTTTTGAAGCCGGTTAAAAATAAATATTATAGTATAAGCAAGTGTGGGTGAAGTTATAAAATCTTTACGAGCGTTATGAAGTGAAATATTGTTTTAGCTTAGTTATAATACATTATGTATGAATTGAGATAACGCGACATCGTAAAGTAGCTTTTTGTAATATCGGCAACATAAATAACATGATATGTCTGTTAATATACACAGTTATACTTGAATTAATAATGTTTTTAAAAATGGAAGGGAGATAAAATTCTGAATTACTGGGTGGTTCTAATTACATCCTGGTGGCCATTAGCTACCTTTGGAGTTTATCTGGCCGGACTAAATTATGGCCGGTAAAATAATGCCTAACTACCTATTCGTTTATCGTAAATGCAGAAACTAACAAAACTAACAAATTTCGTAAGTAAAGCTTGTTGTTAGCAGGTTTAATTGTATTAATAACAGTATTTAGTAAGATGTGCATTTTACTAACCATAAAATATCATATAACAACACAACCATAATACCTATAACATACATATTAAAGAAAAAAATCTAAATGTAGCACTAAATACTACTCCAACTCCTTCACCGTGCATGCAGTTAGACTGTGGAACTCTTTGCCTCATGATATACGTGGCTGTCAATCTTTATCCATATTTAAGAATCGCGTTAAAGAGCACTATCTTTCCTCTGTTTTGTAGTCTGTCTATTTTCCTATAAATACAATGCTTTCATATTGGTTTATATTATTGGTATATATTTAGTTATTTATATATATAATATATATATCGACCGTAGCAATTAACATAGTCGGATCTGCATTTTTGCGATTTTCATTTTATTGCATTATAGATCTTAGAATAAGTTTAGGAATGACCCCGCAAAATATTATCTTCCTAATATCAATCATCTTTGTTCTTTCAAGTAGAAAAAGTAGCAAGTGTTCACTGCGCACGATTAACACTGTCGCATAGTACTTTGAGACGTTATCTGCGGGGCGCGGGAGGAGAACAGACGCGAGCACGCGCCGCGGATCTGCCAGTTCGCGCAATGTTAACGGGAGAGCGCACGCGTCGTTTATATTAAACACGTATAAATAAATTTAAATGATTACGTGTCGTTTATATTCATTACGAAAAATACGATGAAGAGAGAAGTAATTAAATAATATTGAATATTGGTTAGAATTATAGTATTTCACCGTACCTAGCCCAAACATGATTTTATTTCTATTAAATGTTGAAAACTATTCTGACCGGACAAAACTGTAGTATATGCCAGATACGACAATGTTAATGGTTTTTAATTTCGTTCGCTGTGTCGCATGTGTCACCTACTACATTATTCCTTGGTCGGAGGTAGTTTTAAACTGTCGGATATGGTATTACTGACTTTGTTGCATGTTCATTTGATAAATAGTATTGTAGGATGTACCATTTCCTACATTATTATTCGTTGTGTGTTTGATTGTATTTTGTCGGATAAGTCATTACTGACTTTGTTAAGTGTTTATTTTTAATATTTAGTGTCGGATGTACTAAATTCGACATTATTTTTACCTTAATAATAACAAGCTACTATTGGATTTGGTACTACTGACATTTTTGTTTGTTAAAAGCTTTTTTATCTTCTCACTTATCTATCTTATTTTATATTGTTGGTAGCACCGTGCCGGGGACTTCTGGGGTGTGTTCGGGCTGTGATTCTGGGTCGGTGTCAGGTGAAATTTTCCGTCGGAAAGCAAATAAAGGGTTGACTTCTCCATACAAATTGCCAAGGTCAGCTGATCATTTTGTATGAGGAAGTAAATTTTTTTTTGCTTTCCGTCGGAAGGTTTTAAGTACTTGGTACCGACTCGGGATCGTGATCTGAATGTACCCTAGAGGTCTTCGGTGCGGTGTTGCTAACACCCTGTATTTATTAACAACTTACTTACTTTAAACGCGAAAGTTTGTATGGATGTGTGGATGTAGGTATGATGTATGTTTGTTACTCTTTCACGCCTAAACGGATTTGGATGAAACTTGGTAGGTAGATAGATAAAATACTGGATTAACACATAGGGTACTTTTTTTAAAAAAAAGTCTACCCAGACAAAGTTGCTGGCAATAGCTAGTATGTTACATACCCACTGAGATGAACAGAGAGCCTATGACCTTATCGCTACTCTGGTGGTGGTGGAGAAATCAGCGTACTCTACTACAAAAAGTGGCTTGCTACGTTAAATTTCTCCGTCTATTATGTAGGATCCAAGGTAAGCACCTGCTACATGTGGCATGAAGCGATCGCTCGTCGTGGCTCTATCGAAGTTTCTAGTTGTCTACTCAACTTCATCAAATTCCATGGTGAAAGAGGCGTCAAGGAATTTCGTTTTTGGTCCGATAATTGTGCAGGCCAAAATAGGATCCGGATCGTGTTTTGGTGTCACTGTCACCCATCGATTTTTAGAAAAAGGTCATACACAAAATGAGGGAGACAGTGTGCACGTGACAGTAGAACGATAAAGCAAACACAAAACTATTTGGGTGCCAGAAGAATGGTATTGCTTAGTACGCTGGGCTAAAACTTAAGGTGATCCTTACATCGTGAAAGAAATAAGACAAGTAGACATTTTTGATTTTAAAGCCTTGCTCGCAAACAAAAAACATACAAGGATATTACAGATCTATGCAGAGGGAGCATCATTCCTGATCGCTACCATCACTTTTATTTAAACCTACCTCACACTGACGCTTCTAATCTTACTCGTGGTCGTGAAGAAACTGACTCAGAAGACGATTAGATTAAAACCGTTTGGGTTTAATATAATTCTGTAAACTGTATTTACACACACTCGATATTCAGAATTCGATTCGATCCATAGGTAAATCACTAGTTTGACCTTTTCCATCATTTTCTTTACAGTTACCGAAAATCTAATCTATCGGTATCGAGCGGTTGTGAATACGGCTCCAAGATTAAATTAACAGTAGTACGCATACTACTATACATACCCTAAAGTAAAACTTCTATTCTATTCTATTGTTGGTGGCTAAGAATCGGGCCCGGTAAACCACCGGAACGACCCAGTTGGATCCATTGTGCATGCCCTGGCCCTTACTCTGTAGCTGGCGTGTCGAAGAGTTCCCTCAGGAACGCAACGATTGCGCCAGCCTGGAGCTGTACATAATCATCTGGTGTAGGATAGGCTACTCCCAGATGACCCAACCTACGTCTCGCAAGAGCGTCGCAGCCACACAATATGTGTCGCATTGACTCTTTTTCACCTTTACAAAATCTGCAAGTATCAATAGTACTTAGCCTCATTCTGTGAAGGTGCTCATTGATACCAAAATGTCCCGTGAGTGCACCTATTAGGTGCCTTATTTGTGATCTGCTTAGGTTTAATCATTTAACCCCACAGTCCACCCTTGTGCTAGAGAACGCTTTGGAGTGGTTTAAGCTTGACGCTGCCCTCCATTCCTTCATGAGTTCGATCCTAGCATGTAAAGTAGAACATACAAGCAAAGCAAAGTAAACTTTACAAGGGGGGGGGGGGGGGGTATTAACAATGTCAAATCTGTCGGTTCGGGCCTAGGGTTCGACAATCGGTGTTTGCAGTTTCGGGAGTTGCAGCCTCCGGTTTAGCTTGGGCTTGGCTGGCTGGCCGGTCCAAGTCAAACTCTGGAGGTTGTGACTTAAGAAATTGTGATCTCAAATGTGAAGACTGTTATTTATTTTGTTGTTCAGTTGCTACTAGAAAATTTAATTCGTGTTTTGTTAATTCACAAGCGCAGTTAGTTGTGATCAAACTCCGGATTATTATTGAATTTTCCAATAGAGGATTTTAACTTCATTTCATAACAGTAATTAAATTTTTTAATACACCCGTTTTACCCGCGTAGTTGCCGTTCCCTAAGTAAGTATTTCAATATTGTATGTAACTCAATATTGTATTACCCAAGTCCTCAAATTAATGTAAGTAAGTAGTATCTACATCATACAATATTATATATTACGGGCAATAACGTATTAAGTGGTACCTCCAACATCAATAAGATTTTAAAGTCCAAAGAATACTGTAGGTTGTGCCACATCCGACCAAATTCAGAAATTATATTTCGGTTAATAATGTAGGATCTGCCATTTACGACAAAATAGTTGCATAATCTAGCGGTTAACAATGTGGCATGTGCAGTTTCTTGCATTTCCAATAAATATTTGATAAATTTGCGTATACTACTACGTCGGGTAATTAATATTTATATACCACACCAAATTTGGTTAAAGTTTATTGACTATTGTTCACTTTATACACATTTGAAACTTTGAACGGGCGTACCCAAAAGTAGCGATTTTTCACATACGACTATGTTAATTGCTACGGTCGATATGTATACATAGGTATTTATTTTTATTTAATTATGTATTTATTATATTGATTGTAGCTCTGTTTTATTTTTTCATCTTATTATTTAAATATGTATTTTTATACACACTGCGCCTACTATCTCTTTCTTTCACCGTTTCTCTCCTGGGCGTGCTGGAAGAGATTTCTATAGAAATAAGCTCTGCCTTTGTACCTGTATTCTCCTAATACTTCTCTAACCATGTTTGTGTGTACATAAATTTATAAATAAATAAATAAATAAATTTAATATTATGTTAAACAAACCTTATAAACTTACTAAATTTTACAACCAGTATATTAGGCATGCAACATAAATGTACATATAATATTAACTTGACTAAAATACAACATATCAGATATAGTATTTTAGCCTACTTACGTAACTATAACTCAGTTACGTAGTTTCAATATAAAAAAGATAGATATGTTATAATGAAAAGGCTAAGTTAATGACTTACTAATAGACTACAGTAAAGTCGGTATTTTTATTGATTGGAATCCACATTCTCTGCGACAAAAATTCAATTTGTAACAATTGATTAAACGCAAACAGACTGCTGAAATGCAGTAATGAAAACTGGGCTTATAGCTCGCGCTATGCGTAATCATGAAGATTACAGACCACTTAAGGTCTATGATTGACATAGATTTGTATTATGGATTATAATTACAGTTTATTTATATTTTAAACTGTATATTATTCAAAATCGTTTCTTTTTAAATTATGTTTGAAAAAACGGAGCATCTGTTCCGTTTGAACTTTTTAAAAATCATCTTGCGTGGGCGTTGCGTTCATCTTTTACATTTAATTCGACAAAAGGCAGTAACGTATAAAAAACGCTTTATATGGCTGTATGCGCCGTGTGCATGCCTTTTTGTGAGTTCACTGTTGCATTTTATGCCTTTCATCAAGACAAAGCTGAAGTTTTAAAGAAGTCAGTGAAAAACGGCGTCATGGAATGTGAATGAGTTTTTGTTCACCTGCGTCGGCTGATTGGATGATCAAGGCCTTACAACACGAGGAGACGTTCCTCCGAAGTCAATATCCTTTAAAATGAATCTTAATAAAACCAGGGGGGCTAATACGGGTTTTGATAGTTAAACTCGATCAAACTGTCGGTTTTCTCTATACATTTCACACCAGCGCCCCTAGCGGTAACTATCCAAATCACTAAAAAACCAGTCAAGTGCGAATCGGACTCGCGCACCGTGGGTTCCATAACATCTATTGATGTATTAATGTTATTTTACCGTTCATTTAACGTCGTCGTTCGTCTAGGTTTTTTTAAGATTACTCAAAAACTATATTATTTAGAATCATCATTGTATTTTTCCTGTAAAATATAAATAAACCTTTAATATCCATAATTATTTCAGATTTTTCCCTGTACAAAGTTCGGAGATAAAGGGACGATTTCTTCTTACATTTTTAATTATAAGCCGAAAACTACGTTACTTAAACCAAAATAAAAATCTGTTTTAAAATGTGCAAATGAAGCCCTTTCATATGATAACCCACTCGATATAGTGATCTAACTTTAAAATTTTGACACCCCATTTCAAACCCCATCGAAAAAAAATTTTTTTTTCATTTGCAATGAGGTTGGGTAAGAAGATCTAAAACTGTTCCAAATAGATAGCGTCAGTGGTTCCTGAAATATATAAGTGTGACAGACAGACAGATGAAGTCAAACGATAAGGGTTCTTTTGGGTATGGAACCCTAACTAGTAAAATGTACGAGAGAAAACTGACAGTTTGATGAAGCTCTCTTTTACGTGCTTGTAGTACATTTTCCATACATTTTCTGATCTATATATAGATGAATTTACTAACTGGTTCACTGGACACCAACCATACGCTTAGTCAGAGCGTTCGCCAGTCAGCAATATCAATGTGCGGTGGTGTTATAAATTAGGCTGAATTGAGACGGAGTCCAGCGGCCAGGTGACATAATTCAATTAGATTGCCGGTCATTTGTTAACCGTCCGCGATCTGAGTTATGTGACGATTCTCTCAAGAGATTGCTGTACACGGATTGCATCCTGAAGACAATAGTTTCGAGCATTTAAAATTATATAACATTCTAGAGCAGGTGTGTTGCTAAACATTAATTTCACTTATTCGCCCTAAAAAAAAACTATTTGAGACTTATTGGTAATGAACTGGAGAATCCATACCATACCATATGTACTAGGTATTTTGTTTGGAAAATGTAAGAAATGATATCTGGCGACTATGATACTAGTATCACGATGGCGCTGAAAAGAACATTCCTGTATCACGTTCATCATCATCACCAGCCGGAAGACGTCCACCGCTGAACAAAGGCCTCCCCATTAGACCGCCACAATGAACGACAATTTGCGACAAAGAAACTTCGAGCATAACTCTCTCTATAGCTCGTTGTGTCAAAACTCAAACTCAAAAATAGTTTATTTCAAATAGGCTTAACGCTAGCACTTTTGAAAGGTCATGTATTTTTTTTATAAAGGCTACCACCGGATCACAACGCGGCCTCAACTGAGAAGATCCGGCAAGAAACTCAGCGGGCTTGTCATTATACCACTTTTTTTTTAAACAGTGTGTCATGTTACAATTAGATCAGAGCGACAATGTGTCATGCCGTTCAAAAGATCAAATAAGACAGAAAAAAAAATACGACGAAAGTAGGTACAACAAACTAAAAAGCCAAAGGGATAGTAGTCGGACCAGTCCCCCCAAGCAGGACCAGTCCCCCCAAGCAGCACCCGCGCACGAGTTGACTCGAGCAGCAGCCATCACTCCCCTCAACCATATTGGAGGGAAGGGGGTGACTCGCCACACGAAGCCGCCACTCTAAGCTTCTCTAAAAGAACAACAGTTAAAGACCACGTCTCAGTACCATATGTCATCAATGGCAACACACACTGAATCACGTTAGTAGATGTAGCTGGATATTACATCCAAAAGGTCAGTCAGAGGATCCTCTGCTCTCATCAGTCTGCCTTTAATTATAAACATATGTAAAAAATATATTACCCGTGGGGTATCTGAGTAAGAATAGCCCCTCATCTCCTCTTGTTGGATGTTGTAAGAGACGACTAAAGGAAAACTTGGTCTTCATGGCAGCAGCGTTTCTATAGATAACCTACCATCTATATTACGATCCCCAAGACCCCACCCTTCTAAGGGCCTTTGTTGAACAGTGGACGAATTTCAGCTACTGCAGATGATGTTATTATATTGTTATTTATATATATATATACCTATATAAAGTTGTAATTACACCTGCCCTTCAACATACTGTCCTCTACCCCAAGGTTGTCTGGAAGAGATCGCTTTAGCGATAAGACCGCCTTAAATTGTCACACTGTAATCTTCTTATCCTTTAAACTGTATCTTCTGTTTAGGTGTACAATAAAGAATATTTGTATTGTATTGTATTGATGTAAAGATGGACTTGAGAGGCCCGTTAATCTAGTGGTTAGACACCCTGCCTGCTACCCGAAGGGTCGTGGGTTCGATTCCCACCAAGTGTCTGAGTGTTATTTATATATTTAAGTACTAGCCGACCCGTTCAGCTCCGCCCGCGCTCTTTTTATGTGAACTAAATTTTTAGTAGCATACATTTGCGTTGAATACATAACCTCCTTCTTAAAGTCGGTTAAAAACACATTTTACGTGCCCTCCGAAGCACGCTGACGCTCAGTTCAAATGGCATTAAGCGGTCACCCATCTATGTCATGACCTTACCTAACGTTGCTTAACCTGATCGATTTCCAAACGATCTATTTCCAAACGTCTATGAGTGTTCCCTTACAAATATTTATTATAATTATAATGAAAAATTGTTAAAATCGGAGCAAGCGTATAACCAAGTACACATTTTGACTTTAGCCCCCTCTCCCAAGGGAACTGTACCGAATGTCGGGATAAAAAGTATCCTATGTCCTACCTCGGAGTATTAACTCAAATCATGTCAAGTTTCGTTTCAATCCATCCAGTAGTTCCGGGTGATGCTCAGCCGAGATACAGACAGACAGACAGACAGACCAAAATAAAAAAAAAATACATTTTTGGCTTTACCTAAAAAACATAATTTTCAAAATATCTTCAATGTACAGAATTGGACCTGTTACAGTTTTATTATAAGTATAGATGTATTTACAAAAATAATGTATTTAAGTATCAGTATCAGTTGTCTGATTTCCATAGTACAGGCTCTGCCTAGTTTGGGATCAGATGACCGTGTGTGGGTTGTCCCAAGATATTATTATTATGTATAGGTTATTTATTATTAATTTCGTGCGTTTATGTGTTTCGTTTTAAGTGACGCTTAGTAGCTCTTCATTAAAAAGTTCTGTAAATAATCCATCAAAGCGTGTCCTCCAAATTAAATTACTTACTTAATCTTATTAAATGTTGATATTCTTGTTACATGAAATTAATTATGCTTTTCCTCGGCCTTTTATTTGATCGTGTAAGCACGCGTACAAAATCAGTATATATAAAATATCTCTTACTAATTATTAAAATTTGTTTCTTGCCTTGTCGGTATATTAGCGTTGTAAACAGTGTTAATAACTCCCGTACTCAGACTTCGTTAATGGAACATTAAATCGTCACTAAGTGTAAATAAGATAATAATCCTGAGCGCAGCGGTGGAACCCAATGTGTGTAAAGTGCATAATAAATTATATCCGTACCTTTTTTTTAATTTTTTTTTTGACGCGAGGGAAATCTTCGAAAGATCCCCGGGAGCTGTGGGGCTCGACCGGGGTATGTGGGATTCTTACCCACTAAAACCCCCGCGGCTGTCACATCGGCACATGAGAGGGGTCTTCAGGTCTCTCCGGTAGGATCTGCACCAGGGGCCCCTCAGTGCGTTGCCTTTGAGTCCGCCGCCGGGGGGCACATTGTAGCCCCCCGGGAACCTGAAAATTATATCCGTACCTAACTCAACCATTCAAGTAACGAATACTATTGCGTAAATTAGAGCATTCTAATTTTTTTTACGCGTGAGGTGCTGGTTTAGAATTGAATCCCCCCATTTCCTCTCGTTGGGTGTCGTAAGAACAGGAAGACGGGCAGCAGCGTCTTTCTTTAGGATTTATCTTCTACCTATACTGCGATCCCCAAGCCGCCTGCCAAGCGTGGGGATTATGGCAACCCCTCCCTTCCAAGGGGGAGGCCTTTGTTCAGCAGTGGACGTCTATCGGCTGCTAATGATGATGATGAATTAAATTTTGTATCAGAGTGATTACTGACTCTTGGCACATGGTTTACGACTACCTATTTATTTAGTTTATATACTTATTGTGTTTGTGTAAAGTTAATGTTACGAACTTTTAAGATCATTAACTATGACATATAGAAAAGTTAATAAAAAAACAGTTGAGATTCAATTTTAGTGCGCACGTAGTTACATGTAGATATGGAATGATGACTGCAACACAATACTAATAAATCTGTGGTTTTAAATATTAGAACAGATTGCATTTCATTTTCATTATAATAGAGAGATTTTCGTGATATTTAAGCAAATAATTACTTAAATACAGCTAATCGCCATTATGTAATAAACGCTGATCAGAGTGAATGACGTCAATCCGGTGTAAATAAACAACTGTCAAACTGTCATCTCAACTTTTTCTTTCATACAATGATTCACTTTTATACCTAGACAGATGTTTATTTACACCGCAGTGACGTCACAAAATGGCGTCATGCACCAGCCATAGTTTTGGAACGAAATTCAAACAATTAAAAAAATTGAAAATATTGCTATTAATTGTAAATTTAATACAAAAATATAATTATTTTCGGCAATAGTAGACCCGTAAGTACATTATAGAGTATTTTTTCAAAATTAGTCATCATGCCTATTGTAGATATGTTCATTAAAATTATTTCAAGCTAAATTTTAATGCAAATGAACTATTATCGTTTGCCGATAAAACTGACAACAGAATAATAGTAGACATTATCCAACATTTTGCTATTGCAGAACGGTATTTACTGTACAAATACGCCGATATCGCTTTGAACTGTTGTTTTGTGCGTTCTGTTTGCTACCAATTGTGCCGTTCAGTTTTGAATTTAATTATCAACGATTTTCGTTTATAACTAACTAGCAATCTCCTGCGGCTTCGCCCGCTAATTTTTTTACAGAGTTTACCAACCCCTAACACACCCGAGGTTGTTTTTGAAAATTCACGAAACATGTATTGATTTATTTTATTCAGAGAATCTTTTCAGTAAAATTCAAGTCAATCGAACCATACAATAAAAAGATTCATACAAAAGAAAACACTCCATAAATAACCCCTTTAGGAGTCGAATTTTCAAAAATTAGTGGATGCTTACGTCATAAGAAGAACCTAGTGTCCAAATTTCAGCTTTCTAGGTTCAGCGGTTTGGCCTATGCGTTGATGAATCAGTCAGTCAGTCAGGACAAGTAATTTTATATGTATAGATTCACATAAAATGTTAATAATCTCCCATAAATAGTACAGCACACTAGCTTATTAAAAACCTTTTCACACTAGCCTTACACCCATATTATTAATAGGGCAGGAAAACCGACGCGGTCAAGCAGTTTGTTCCAGTCTTTAGCTGTATTAAAAGAAGCAAATCACCTTGTCCTGACTGAAGGTACTTTTACTATGGCAATACTATGTAATGAAATAATGTAATGAAATAACTTTTATTTTTATTTCTTAAAAATATAACGGTTTTTAAACAATATCCCATAACAATTCATGCTTACATTGCTACGGCCGTGACTACGGCGTAGCATCAAGCTCGTAGCCGGGAGCTACGATTTCGCGTTTTTTAATAGCCAGATATTATAATACACTAACCAATCGGCGCATCTCCGCCCGCACTGATTCATTTGCGTTGACGACATAACCTCCTTTTTTATAGTCGGGAACCACTTTTTAGTTGTCCTCCGAAGTAAGGAGACGTTTAGTTCGAATGACATTAAACTGTCACCCATCTATGTAATGACCTTGCCTCACGTTGCTTAACCTGATCGATTGCCAAACATTGATAACACCAGCTGTCTTTGAGTGATTCCTTAGTATTATTTATTACTAGCTGACCCGTGCAGCTCCGCCCGCGCTTTTATTACATTTTGCTCCCCTTTTCTCCCTCCTCTCTAGATTTATCTCTCTCCATATCTCTCTCTCTTATAAAAAAGAATCTAATTATATGCTCTTTCTCTCCTCTCTCTTTCCCCCTCCCGCTTCAGTTTCCGTCACACTCCCCCTCTTCCTACCCTGTTATCCCCTCTCTGAACCCTCTCCCCCTCTCTCTTCTACGAACTTGCTCCTTCTCACTCCCCCCTTACTCCACCTAACTCCTCCGATCCCTTACCCCATCGCCCCCTTCTCGAATCCCCTCTCCCTCTTTCTCCTCTCGTGCACCCTCCTCTCGTTCTATATATCCTCGTCAATCATGGTATCAGCGGCATTAAATATACTTTATGACCTATTCTCAGACCTCCCCGATATGCACACATAATTTCATACATATCGGTTCACCCATCTATTTAATGACCTTGCCTTATGTAGCTTAACCTTAACCTAGCGGTATGAAATATACTGTATGACCAATTCTCAGACCTACCCGATATGCACACTTTCATACAAATCGGTTCACCCATCTATTTAATGACCTTACCTAACGTTGCTTAACCTTAACCTACCGGGATAAAAAGTATCCTATGTCCGTTTACTGGTTCTAAGCTACCTCCCCACCAATTTTCAGCCGAATCGGTTAGGCCGTTCTTGAGTTATAAATAGTGTAACTAACACGACTTTCTTTGATATAATATATAGATTAAAGTTCTATAGTTATTGTATGTTCAATTTCACCGATAGATGGCGCTGTTCATAATGTAAATCACGCTAACATCGTAAATTACTGTCTAATGATATTCGATAATGAAAGTTTTAAGTTTTCCGCATCTTTTATTGTTGAGACTGTAATACATACATAATCTAGTTTGGATCCGCTCGGGATTTACAGATTTTAACTTTTCAAAGAATTAATGTCATATTGCTATCAGCAAAGTACTTAGAACAATACAGAAATCTAATGAAAATGTCCTGGGTGTACCGGACCGGCTTACCTCTTACAAAAATTGACCCTTCGCCAATGCCATATCTTATGCAAACTAAATGTCTGCTCAGTCCCTATTGTATATAGCGTAATAATACATATCTTAATGATTAACTGATCAGTCTATAATTACCCTATTCACATACAAAGGAAATTACGTGGTAATATGTGCAAGTAATGTTTCACTGCTTAGCCCCTATGAAACATAGCGTGATGTTTTATATACCAACTTACACCTTGACTTCTACACAACACATCAGTGAAAGTCCTATCAAAATCCATCCACGGGTTTTCAAATGATACCTGGACGAACAGAACGACAGACAGACAGACAGACAGACAGACAGACAGACAGACAGACAGACAGACAGACAGACAGACAGACAGACAGACAGATAGACAGACAGACAGACAGACAGACAGACAGACAGACAGACAGACAGACAGACAGACAGACAGACAGACAGACAGACAGACAGACAATAATTCCAAAAAAAATTGTTTTGGCTTCTATGTCGATAGTATAGTACAGAAGAAAGAAATACATAGAAATAGAAATGACCCCCACATAGAAATTTTGGAAAAATATTCAATGTACAGAAAAAGTGCTCTTTGAGTTTTATTATAGTATAGATAATTATAATGAAACGTTGATAAGATTGGACCACGCGTATAACCAAGTAAACATTTTGACTTTAATCCCCTCTCCCAAGAAAACCGTGCTTTATGACGGGATAAAAAGTATCCTATGTCCTTTCTCGTAGTATTAACTCAAATCATGCCAAGTATCATTTAAATCCATCAAGCAGTTTCGGCGTGATGCAAGGCCATGATACAGACACAGACAGACAAAATTTTCAAAAACCTACAGGTTTGGCTTCAATATCGGTTATACAATGCCCTCCAAAAATAATTTTCAAAATATCTTCAATGTACAGAATTGGGCCTGTTACAATTTTATTATGAGTATAGAAGATATATATAAACGCCAGCTGTGTTGCTGCTGTAAACATTAACTTAATGAACACTGGGCTCATAATTTTCCGGGGTTTATCTGGATTCATCTCGCTAAAGGAAAAGTTGCTTCACCACCCCCTGATTTTTTCGGTAAACGGTAAGCGGTAAACGTTAACGTGTACTGTCAACCAGTGTATTTGGTAGGTATTTAAATGACTATGTCTCGTTACTATTTTGCTAAAAAGCTATTGGACAGATTTTGACGTGTTTATTTTAAAGGTGGAAAAAGTTGCACTAGACCACTGATAATCCCTTCGGAGTCGCTAGACGTTCGGAGTGCGGGCCCTAGGACGTCCATTGAGAGGCGTTCTCGTACCCCTGAGCACCGTGTCCTGGTGCAGATCCCACCGGAGAGCCCGGGTGTCCCCTCTCATATGCCAATGCGAAAGCCGCGGGGATTTTAGTAACTAAGAATCCCACATACCGCGGCTTACTGCACCCGTCCCGGGGATCTTTTGAGGGTTTCACCCGCGAAAACAAAAAAAAATGCCTGCGATAGACCATACCTATAGCTACAAACACTCGCGTACTCATTCCAATGAACTTGGTCCTATCTATATGCACATTTTTCATTTTTTTTTTGTTTTTTTCTTGTTTTTTCATTTTTTTTTATTTATTTTTTTTTTTAATTTTTTTTTTTTGGATGTGTATCACTGCCGTCTATTACCTATAATGTAACCAATCCAATCCAATTTTGTTTTATGACTCCATCGTTAAGCGAATACATTAACGGTGTATGTAAATGACACTAGCAATTGTGCTATCAACATCCCACTACACTGGTTGTTGCTGTTTTTCTATTCGCCAATAGCCAGGCAAAGGTACTGAGACCATACAGCCTTGGTTGATTGTATTCTTGTTATCATTTTCATATCAAGTAAGGCCAAAGCCATGTCTGTTTTTCTTCAAAAGGTCGTGGTTGACAGAGATAAGTGTCGGTCTTCTATAAGATTTGCACGAAGTCTATCGCGGTTTTTTTACTGGTAGTATCGTTTGAACTACACTGAAATATGAAAGCGGAAACACTCTTTGTGGAAAGGCCGACGATAAAAAGGAAGCTCTCGAGAATACAGGAAGGTGATTAGAATTTCCTGTTCATCTTGTACCTTCGCCTTAACAACCTTTGATAATATTAATGAAAAGCTTTCTTAAATTAGAATTAACGTACCAACAGGAAACTCATAGGCTCGACAGCATGTATTTGGTAAAGAAATTGTTTTGAATAATGGAAAGATATTAATATGTATAATAGGTAGGTCTTTCTGCGTAAATCGGACTAACTAAAAATAATTAGAAAACCTGAAGGTACCCTATGACAACTATGACGTATGGACAGCTACCACCTCAGTCCGCCCGTGACCATGAATGCTGTAAAGTATTCGAAACGTCAGGTCATTAAAATCAAAATAAACCGCGATATAATCATTGAAATTTGTTTTCATTTCAATGTGAAATATTTGCGTAAATATCAGAAATCATTAAAGGTATAATGTATTGATAGTGTTTGAATAGGTATAATAATAGGTAGGTATACTACAAGTTACATTTTGGTGAGTGGGCGTAGGAATTACATGACTTGATTCTACCATCCCCTTTCTATCATCAGATGACGTGACACACGGCAACTACGCACCCTTACGCTGTGAATGTCCTATCAGTCCAGCCTAAGCGATTTCATCATCATCATCAGCCGGAAGACGTCCACTGCTGAACATAGGCCTCCCCCTTAGAACGCCACAATGAACGGCAATTGGCTATTTGCATCCACCGGTTACCTGCGACGCGCACAATGTCGTCTGTCCACCTAGTGGGAGGCCTGCCTACGCTGCGTCTTCCGGTTCGTAGTCGCCACTCGAGAACCTTTCTTCCCCTACGGTTATCGGTTCTTCGAGCGATGTGGCCTGCCCATTGCCACTTCAACTTGCAGATTCTGAGAGCTATGTCGGTGACCTTGGTTCTTCGGCGAATCTCCACATTTCGGATTCTGTCGCGCAAAGAAACTCCGAGCATAGCTCTCTCCATGGCTCGTTGTGTGACTCTGAACTTCTCTAAAAGGCCAGCCGTTAGAGACCACGTCACAGTACCATATGTCATCACTGGCAACACACACTGGTTAAAACCCTTCGTCTTCAGGCACTGCGGTATTTCGGACGAGAAGATATCGGGTAGTTTCCCGAACGCTGCCCATCCCAGTTGGATTCTTCGGGCGACCTCTTTGTCGAAGTTGGACCGACCTAACTGGATAGTTTGTCCTAGGTATACGTAGATTAGCGATTTCCTGCTTCATTAATTATTCGTATAGCTAAATATTGGAACAGTGTGGATGCGTCGGTTTTCCCGTCTGATAAATGCGCGTGTCTTCAAGGCTACAGTGAATAGGATACTAATAGGCTAATGTGCTTTACCATCTATGACTGAATCATCGATTTCTATCAGGTAGGATTGCAGTCAAGCACTGACATGTTATTAGAAAAAAAATGTATTTAAGGAAAACATAATGCGTCATAAAACACAAGCCGTAACACCTAACTTTGAGTTGCCCGCACGCCATAATTCATACAGAGTAACTTGTAACCCATGTTTTACATTCCGTTGATGACGTAGAGAGGTGAATGTGGCTTCTATACATAGTATCGCTGCTTTGAGACCCCTAAAAAAAAGCGGGTAAAGGGTGGTAAAGCGAACAACAACCCAGCAATCGCTAAACTAACAGTAAATTGGATAAAATGCGTAAATGTTTCAGCCTTAAACACAGTGACCAACGCATGAATCAAGAATTTTTCGGATAATGGTCACCAACATAAGAACCAAAGTATGGCGGCGGGCAGCGCGTTCTTATTTCGAGTTCTTTTTCAAATTATCTGCAAATTCTTCGAACTTTATATTGTAGGGTTTATATCTTCTTTATTTTGTATTCCTTACACAATTTCTGATCTTGCATGTCATTTTGTTCGTAATAAACATTAAAATTTAGTATAAATAATATATTTCAATTCCACTGTGTCATTTCGGCTAGTGTCTTCTAAAAGTTAAGAGGCATCTAATTACTTCCCGAGCGGGACATTAGGTATTCTTTTAGTAGACAATCCCATCGTGCTCGAGCTCTCCATAAAGGTATAGTTTAGTAATAGAGGCGGGCACAAATATAACTAATTATAAACAAACAGTGCCGGCGGTAATTTCCTCGCATATCGCGAGCAGACGAAGCCTCAATTTAGTTTGCGGCTCGCCGCTGACAACGCACCGTCTACCGTCTAAATTTCACGTAGCTAAATCAGGATATTTTCATAGGGTACCATTAAATTAGATGTTACGGTCCGAAAAGTGGCACACAGAAATAGCGCCCTTTTGTCGCTATTTCTTATTAAGCCACACGTTGATAAAAAAAATTTTGCCGATAGGAGTGTCGCTACTGTCTATATGAAACTGTTTCACTACACGTTATCTATACTTATAATAAAACTGTAACAGTTCCAATTCTGTACATTGAAGATATTTTGAAAGTTATGTTTGGAGGGCATTCTATAACCGATACTAAAGCCAAACATGTATTATTTTTTTGTCTGTCTATCTGTCTGTCTGTCTGTCTGTATCTCGGCTGAGCATCACGCCGAAACTACTGGATGGATTGAAACGAAACTTGGTATGATTTGAGTTAATACTCCGAGGTAGGACATAGGATACTTTTTATCCTGACATTCTGCACGGTTATCTTGGGAGAGCGGACTAAAGTCAAAATGTGTACTTGGTTATACGCTTGCTCCGATTTTAACAATGTTTCATTATAATTATAATAAATATTTGTAAAGGAACACTCATAGACAGTTGTTAACAATGTTTGTAAATCGATCAGGTTAAGCAACGTTAGGTAAGGTCATTAAATAGATGGGTGACCGTTTAACGCCATTTGAACTAAACGTCTCCGTGCTTCGGAGGGCAAGTACAAAGTGGGTCCAAGTTTATAACCGACTTTAAAAAAGGAGGTTTTGTATTCTATGCGAATGTATATTCTTGAAAGTTTAGTTAACGTAAACACAGCTCGGGCGGAGCTGCGTGGGTCAGCTAGTTATCACAATAAAACCGTTAGTTCACGTTTCCGCCACCAGCACAGATAGACTCCCCTGACCACATTTTAGATGTCATTTTGTTATTAAGCGAAGCCTCAATAATTATTCGCATATTAAATACCAGAAAATAACCTATTTAAAAGACAAAAATGTTTCGCCATTAAGACCAATCATGCCACCACAACATGAATAACCCCAACAAATTGACACGATAAAAATGAACAACTATTTTAAACTGGTTAAGGGTGCTTTAAACATCTGGCATATTTGGGCTATTTTTTTAAGCTTGTATTTAAAAAAAAAATGACTTGTAGTTTGATATTAAAAACTTGTATTGATATTATGATCTTAAAATAATAATAATCAACTTTTGAAAATACCCATGTAATGTTATTTGATCGCTCTACACTACTATTATATTCCATGATTTTATATTCTATTGAAATCAAACTAATTTTACGGATTTTATCGCGGTTTTTTTAGATTTTACTACCCCGACGTTTCCAATTCTTTGCAGCACCCATGGTCACGGGAGGACTAAGATGTTGAATGTCCTTATCAACACCTTGTCCTCATAATTCTGCCGGTGTACCCTCAGGTCTTCTTAGTTATTATTGTTGTCCGATCTACGCAGTAAGAGCTTACTGTATATTGAGGCTGTGCAGTGTTGTTTACGTTCCATTTTAAATACTCTTAACCAAAACCATTATTTATTCAAGACCATTCCTAAATTACTAGTGAACTGAAAACATTGATCCTCCAGCAATATTGTCGTAAGACTTCCTCTTAGAACCTACGGGCAAACTCGCATAACACCCAAGATACCAAGAGCCACCATTATCTCCACTTTATGCAAGTTGCAGTGAATTTAGGCCGACTAAGTGCCTTAATCGTCCAAGTTTGAATAACCCCAGAACCAGTGCTCCCTTCAATGTCGACGATACAAAGACTTAACCCTTCTAAGTTAGTAGAACTTTCATAGGGAGGTGTAGTTATGATACTCTGCGGATTACCCCGTAACAACGAACGCTTATTTAAATTTTAAAGGGAATTTTTTTTAAGAAAATTAACTTTGAGTTTGCTATTCATTAAAAAGCTAGATTAGCATAAATTGGTTTCACTGTCCTCCAGAATTACTAATAACATTAAAAATTACATTAAAAATTATTTAGTACCTACTACCGTGTATAAATTGCTTTTGAGTCCTACTCAGCTTATTTTATTTAGACAAGTATATATTCTACAAGCACAAAAATCCTAATGGGAACTAACAAAATGCTCTGAAATTACATTACACAAACATAAAACATATGTATATGTTCATATATCATATACAAATCCACTCTTTAAGACCTTTCATTGATATTTTTGGAAGTAAAAGAATATTTAATTTTATTATTTAAATACATAGTACAGTACAACACAGTACTTAGTCGTTTCCACAACTAAGACGAAACGTACAAATCCTCTCGTGAAGACCTTTTTCCCCATATTGATATTTTAGGAAGTAAAAAAAAAACATAAAAATTTAGTATTTGTAAAGATCTTAGAGGAGATACCACTGGAGAGATCATGATGCGCTAACCCCCTCTGCCAAATTTTGTTCATATGTTCAGGTCATTCTTTATTTGTGTGCGTATCTTTTTGAATGTGTTGCGAGTTTATTATAGTGTGGGTATGCGTGAAATTGTATCTGTGTAAACACACACAGACTCTTCGCCTCCCGCACCCCGCAAAAGTGCCACGAAAAATTTGTTCGGGGAATCGACGCGATACTAGCTCCATTCTAATTACTCTGAGGTAAAGATATATAGGCTAGGTTATTCCCTCAACTAAGAAGAATGTAACAACTATAGGCCGTGTCAAAGAAATAGACATATGTACATATATACAAACTCTCGAAAAACATGCCTCTCATTCTGGGGCATTCGGGCAAAAATGGATAGACCTTCTCCTTTTTAATGCCAGTTAAAAAATACTTTTACTGCCATATGATTTACAGTGTAATTATTAATACCTGTGTGAACCACTGCAATATTTTATTTTTTAATTATGGAGTTCATTCGAATACCATATCCTACTCGTAAATGTTATATTCTGATCCCATTATATCACCATTAATGGGAATAATAACCTTATTCAGAACGCATTACGCTCTGTTAATAGTGTTATTCGTGAGCTCGATGTACGATACAGTATTCAATTACTATTAATGATAATAAACAGTTACGTGCATATTCATGTGCTATTTTTTAATGTAAAGCCAACTACTGCCTTGATGTAGACAAACCAAACATATTTAAGACTAGCTGACCCACGCAGCTCCACCCGCGCTGTGTTTACGTTAACTAAACCTTCAATAATATACATTCGCATAGAATAGAAAACCTCCTTTTTTAAAGTCGGTTAAAACCTTGGACCCACTTTGTACTTGCCCTCCGAAGCACGGAGACGTTTAGTTCAAATGGCGTTAAACGGTCACCCATCTATTTAATGACCTTACCTAACGTTGCTTGCTTAACCTGATCGATTTCCAAACATTGTTAACAACTGTCTATGAGTGTTCCCTTACAAATATTTATTATAATAATAAAGAAAAATTGTTAAAATTGGAGCAAGCGTATAACCAAGTACACATTTTGACTTTGGTCCCCTCTCCCAAGGGAACCGTGCCGAATGTCGGGATAAAAAGTATCCTATGTCCTACCTCGGAGTATTAACTCAAATCATGCCAAGTTTCGTTTCAATCCATCCAGTAGTTTCGGCGTGATGCTCAGCCGAGATACAGATAGACAGACAGACAGACAGACAAAAATAAAAAAAAATACTTTTTTGGCTTTAGTATCGGTTATAGAATATCCTCCAAACATAATTTTCAAAATATCTACAATGTACAGAATTGGACCTGTTACAGTTTTATTATAAGTACCTACTAGCTGACCCACGCAGCTCCGCCCGCGCTGTGTTTACGTTAACTAAACTTTCAATAATATACATTCACATAGAATACAAAACCTCCTTTTTTAAAGTTGGTTAAAAACTTGGACCCACTTTGTACTTGCCCTCCGAAGCACGGAGACGTTTAGTTCAAATGGCGTTAAAAGGTCACCCATCTATTTAATGATCTTACCTAACGTTGCTTAACCTGATCGATTTCCAAACATTGTTAACAAAAATAATAAAAAACACATTTTTGGCTTTAGTATCGGTTATAGAATGCCCTCCAAACATAATTTTCTAAATATCTTCAATGTACAGAATTGGACCTGTTACAGTTTTATTATAAGTATAGATAGATGTAAAAAAAACTTAACACGAATCAGAATCAGAAAGAGAATCATTTGAACCGAACAACAATCGTACATTGATTGGCCTTTGTACATTGATATCTTCAACGTATTGTTCAATTTACATGTAACTTTTGGTGTACAATAAAGTGTATTTATTATTATTATTATCGACTCGATTACATAAATAATGTGTTATCTATGTGTCTATAAGGATAATAAGATCTTAGCCAGTTGCAATCACTGTTCGGTATGATCTAAGTGTTCGGTAAACAATGAGTTGGTTAGATAATTGATTAAGCAACGTTATGCAAGGTCAGTCCTTAGATGGGTGACCGCTTAGTGGCATTTGAACTGAGCGTCTCCGTGCTTCGGAGGGCACGTTAAAAGTCGGTCCCGGCTATTGCCATCTAGACAGTAGTCGTTAAGCTAAATCAGAGGCCTAAGGGCAGCTTGAAAACTCTGACAACAGGTTGGCCACTAACCATACGACAAAAAAAAGTCCTTAGATTGGTGACCGCTTAGTACCATTTGAACTAAACTTCTCCGTGCTTCGAAGGACACGTAAAAGGTCTGGGTTGTAGTCATCTAGATAGCAGTCGTTAAGCCAACCAAGTCAGAGGCCTAAGGGTAGTTTGAACAAACTTTGTTCGTAACCAGTGTTAAACGTCTGACCACACAATTCGCTTGCAAAAGAGCTTCCTGAAACGTTTTAATGCTATGAAGTTTCAAACCGCGAATTATTCACAAATGGCGCGCATCAACATTCTTGTGTTTGTAGATGCGTTTGTTACACTCGTTTTAGAAATTCTTATCCCATACCTATCCAAATTCATATAAGCGCTTGTTACACTCGGTGTTACAAGTTCTTATTCCATACCTATCCAAAATAACGAATATCCAAATGCTTGTAGATAACCGTTGATTCTAAAAGAAATGGAGAGGGTAAATGGTCAGACCGCTTTAGCCGAAATCCCATTTCAAGCCTTTGCATTCAAATCAGATTCAAAACGAATGCACTTTTATTCTTTCAGAAAAGCTGAAACGTAATTTAAAATTTTATAACCAAGTGTTTTCATTTTTTTACTACCATCATCTTTTCAAAGATATTATATGAAGATTTCATAATTTTTTGGCTAGATTACCCATTTCGAAAGTTATAAATAAATAAATCGTTAATAGCCAAAGGCACCAGGAGAATATTATTTTACAGGCCCATCGTCACATTATCGAAAAAAAAATATTATCAGGAACCTTAATTATACACATTTGCTTAAAATAATTAGCCGTTACCTAAACTAAAAATGGGTTTACTTCAGGTGAGTTATTGCTGAATTTACAGTTTTTATTTTCAAATAGAGCCAGAATTTATTATACTGACGTCAGTTACTCTCAACATAACGGATCAGTTATCACGCAATAAATCCCGCCTTTATATACGAGTTAGGTAATAGGGACGCGGCAATATAATTAACTATTCAATACAAAAGGTATTAACAAAAGCCTCGAAAAGTACAAAGTTTTCAAATGTTAATATAAATAACGATGTTGAGCAGGGCTAGCAAAACGTATATATGTATCATAAGTTCAGATGCTGTAAGCTCAGGTGGTCCTCAGCAAGTCAAATCAAAATCAAATCAAATCATCTCTATTTGCTGACCATAGGTATGCTTATAACTAAAATAACATGGGTGTTTTATTAATATTATAATGTCCTCTATGATCTACCTTATTAGGTATGCAAAAAATTGGTTTATCTAAAACTACAATTCACAATACTTACTAAAAATAATTAACTTACTTATAATATATTAAAATAATTAACAGGAATATTATACATTGTAATTAATCTATTCTTACGGATTATATCGCGATTAAATCCAATATAATCCGTAAGAATAGATTAATTACAATGTCTAGTATTCGCGTAAATAAAAGACAACATTATAGGAATATTATAATTATTATAAATTTATACAATTAATATGTAGTTCAAAAAGTCTATTATTCTATAGTAACAATTTTTGATCAATAAATCCTTTACTTAATTGTTTTTTAAATTGTTCAATTTTTAATATTTTTATATGTTTGGGGCTTTTATTATTAGTCCGGTCAATTTAGACCAAAAAATGAGAGTGAAGTTACATAAAGTCCCAACAAGCTGAATTTCAGTGAAATTGTTCAAAATATAATTATAAACAATGTCTAGAAGTTTCCCATCATTAACCCATCCCCTGTAAGGAAAAAAATTTATTCAAGGTCAAAGGTAAAAAAAATGAGTTTTTCGTGATTTTCAGCAAAACGGTAAGTTTTATCATAAAAGTACCTCAGACAAAAATTGTAGATCATAAAATTATCTATGAAAAATGTATCAATACTTTTTTTCTTACGAGCCACCGTTTCTGAGATATAACGATTCAAAAAGTTATAAAAGTTGTTATCGTCATAATATGCATGAGTACGCCACGTATATACATCTAGAGTTGTTATATTTTATATAATATATATATAAACAAGATTTAACTCAATGTGCTGAAGTTTTTAAAAAGAGTAATTCAACTCAACAAGAAGTTATTACCAACGGCATCCGCTTTCTTCTTTCTATGTACGGAGCTCCTAAAGAAACTACCTGTTTAGATAAGCATCGATATGCATGTTTCGTTAAAAATACTAAAAATAAAAACAAGTTCAATTAGCTTGTCTTCCTCCAACCTCAGTTGCTGCTCACCAACATCTTTTTCGAGTATATTACCAAGTTCAAGTGTGGCTTGGTTATCAGCTAGACCCTTTGAGTATTAAATACTCAAAGGCTAGACCCTACAGACTGGGGTTGGAAGTTGGTCAACAATATATTAGAGCCAGTTCAATTTCAGTTTACTTCCACCTGCGCCGGAAAAACTGCTGAATACTATTTTTTGCAACTGCAAAAAGGGATGCAGTGCTAAATGTGGTTGCAAAAAAGTCGGACTGTCTTGTTCTTTGGCATGCACAAATTGTCAAGGCCGGTCGTGCTCTAATATTGAATCACAAACAATGGAGGATTCGTTTGACTCCGACGAAGTATCATGCGATACATCGCTATTGACGCAATTTACTTGCATCCAAAGTGAAGATGAAGAAGAAGCAGCAGAAGAAGATCAAGAAGAAGAACAAGAATTTGAAACTTACGAATAAGACGAATAAACTTCAACACTTTTTTTTAATTTACATCGCTTTTATCTTTCCCAATCTTTGAAAATTTCCGTTATTATGCAATAGTTTTACATTAAACAGGATCACAACTGACCCGTGGAGTAGGCCTACTGGGGAAACCACGTTAAAAAAACGCGCTAAGTACACCTCATAGGTGGCGTGGAAACGTGTGCATATTATGACGATAACAACTTTTATAACTTTTTGAATCGTTATATCTCAGAAACGGTGGCTCGTAAGAAAAAAAGTATTGATACATTTTTTATAGATAATTTTATGATCTACAATTTTGGTCTGAGGTACTTTTATGATAAAACTTACCGTTTTGCTGAAAATCGCGAAAAACTCATTTTTTTGACCTTTGACCTTGAATATTTTTTTTTCCTTACAGGGGAATGATGGGGAACTTCTAGACATTGTTTATAATTATGTTTTGAACAATTTCACAGAAATTCAGCTTGTTGGGACTTTATGTAACCTCGAATGTCTAAATTGACCGGGCTATTATATATTTGTATGGACTTGCAGAAGATACTTTTATTCATCAACTCTGTGTTGGCTTTGCGAGATCTTAATCTAAAATTGTCTCTATTATATGACCCAAAATTTTCTAACAAATCGGGTTTTGATCTTACAAATACAGCTGTTTCATAAATGTATTATGAATACTACACGAGTCACGGTTTTCAGCTTGAACATCGCCCTAATGCATCGGTTAAGGTATATCAGAACTATGGAGTTTTGTGGAGTTTTGGAGATGTAAATTTTACTTCAAAACTATCTAAACCCGTACTACACCCCCTGGTAGTACTTTGGACAAGCCATAACTGTTGTTTTCGCATTGTTTTTGTTTTAGTTGAAACTTTAAGAGGTGTATTCTAAAAGGTATATGTATATACCTTATATATACTAAGAGGATATTTATGTCGTGGAGAATTAGTCAATCGGAGAGATCTTCTAAGGTTGACTGTCCACGGTACGCTAGGGCGACCAGTTAATTTTGGCATTTAAGAAGGCTCTTTCCGCGCAACTCTAGAATTATTCTTGCTAAAGTTGAAATTGTAACATTTTTAACGAACGACTGATCGCAATCCGGAGATGAAAGCACTAGTTATACTAATGAATAAAAGAAAACCATGTTTATAAAAACATAGACTTTAGAAGCTGGTTTTGAAGCATTCACTTAGTTAGAAAAATATATATATTTACATAATTTGTATTATTTATTAAATTTAAAATATTAATAATTGGGAGTTACTGCTATGTACCATCACGACCACGAACGCTGTACTAGTTTTCAATCAAAATCGTATGAAAGATGTCCCGTGCGCTAACCCCGCCCGTATGTATTTTGGGTAGGCTCCTGCAAGCGATTAGCGTCCTAAAGGTGGTGCACCGTTAGTGACCGCGAGAGTACGTATGGCAACTATTTTAGTTTATGTCATTGCTCTTTAGTTTATGCTCTGTCTCTTCGATATCCATCCGTCACCCACTATTGTAATCTCTTGTGCAAATAAATTATTTTCTATTAAATTTTACTCGTGTTTGCTGCATTATGGTTTATTGTTATAGTTTATTTGGCATAAATAATTATGCAATAAACCATTCTGAGCATTAATGTAGTTCAGTACATTTTTTATGTGTTATGTAATTTTGTGCCTTTTATTAATTTGTTGTGTGCAGTATTTTGCTACGATTCCCTCTTCAGTTTTCTAAGTTATTTATCCACTGTTTGTACAAGAGGTCAATGTCGTCTCAAAATCGTTTTCGCGGTCTATCTCGGTGACTTACGCTTTTTTTTTTTTTATTTACTGATAAATAATACTGTGAAGAAAATCTATCGAACGTTAAATATCAATCGAACGGTGAAGTGTCGATGTCATCAATGTTACACTTTCTAAACTAGACCATATAATTAACTAAAATAAGGTATCAATTGGACTGCTACGGGTATAGCGGAATGCATTAAAATAATGAATACTTGGCTACGATTCTCGGCTGTAATCATATCGTAAAACGTGAACTCGTCAAACTTTGTCCAAGAATAACTATACTACCTTCAAAGTTGTTCATCAAACAACTGCCATAACTTTTTTTACAGGTGAAATCATCCATCTGGATGATTTCACCTGTAAAAAAAGTCAGAATACTTTTAATAACAATAACAGGTACTGGCAAATTGCTCCAGGCGGGTATTTTTTATAACAAAAGTATTTTTACTGTAAAAAAACAAGACCCCTAGGATTGAAAACTTCCTCCTATTCTGAAGTTGGTTAAATTTTTTAATTTTATGACTATACTGTCTTTTTTTTTGACGCGGGGGAAATCTTGCAAAGATCCCCGGGAGCTGCGGGGCTCGACCGGGGTATGTGGGATTCTTACCCACTAAAACCCCCGCGGCTGTCGCATCGGCACATGAGAGGGGGGACCATAGGGCTCTCCGGTGGGATCTGCACCAGGGGCCCCTCAGTGCTTTGCCTTTGAGCCCGCCGCCGGGGGGCGCATTGTAGCCCCCCGGGAACCAGTCACGGTGCTCACAGGGACGGGGGTCGCAACTCCGCCGCCGTCCTCCTCGGAGTCGCCGCCGTACTCAATGGACGTTCAAAAGGAGGGCCCTTTGAACGCCCTTCGGAGTCGTCCAACGACTCCGAAGATGACAATACTGTCTAATCCAACTCTTAAGGTAAGTAAGTATATAATAATATATTATTCTCGTATTATACATCATGTCTTCTGTCTGGCTTCTATTATTCCAGATTGAAGATTGATCTAATGCGTTATACATTATAATAAATAATAATAAATACACTTTATTGTACACCAAAAGTTACATGTAAATTGAACAATACGTTGATGATATTAATGTACAAAAGCGGCCTTATGTATAATGAATAATTTAATAGGCATAATAATACGTCGGGGTCGGGTGTCTGTCTAGTGTGCACGACTACAGATTCCACTGCGGATAAATTTAAACAGTTCAGGAGAAAATTAAATGATTCGATAAGGAGTGGTAAGCATTCAATAATTCAATTAAAAATGTTGCCTTCAGGCAATTTTAGTAGCGAGTTTTAAGATGACAGATTTAAATAGGTTCAGTACTTATAGAAAATGAAGTGCACAGCAAGTGTGCTTGGATGTAAAAAGTTTTCCAAACAGATTGGCCGTTAAAATTAAATGTACAGCACAACTAAAAAAAAAGCCGGTCAAGTGCGTTACGGACGGAAGTATTTTTACTATTCATGTAACACCTCAAATAGCAAAAAAAGCGTTTGTTTGTCGAGGTTTTTTTAGGATTACAATAAAACTGTAGTATTTAGAAAGATCATTTTATTTTTCCTGTAAATGTATTACTCATCATTATTTCAGATTTTTTTTCTCCACAAACTTCGGAGATAAGGGTATTCTTTTTGACATTTTTGATTATCAGCCTAAAAATTACGTGACATAAACCAAAATAAAAATCTGTTTTGCAAATGAAGCCCTTTCATATAATATATAGTACTCCCCACTCGATTTAGTAGTCTCACTTTGAAATTTTGATGACCTATTTAGACCCATTATAAAAAAGTGAAAGAAAAATATATTTTTTTTTAATTGCGATGAGGTTGGGTAAGTAAGATCTAAAACTATTCCAAGTTTCAAATCAATATCATCAGTGGTTCCTGAAATATAATGGGTGTGACAGACAGACAGACGAAGTCAGACCATAAGGTTCCTTTTTTACCTTTTAGGTATGGAACCCTAAAAAAGATGTATCTATGTATTTTTAAATGTAACCACGATTATGCTAACTGCCTTACTACGCGTATAAACGTCTGCATTCAGCAAGAACTGGACTCAAAGTTTCGTATGCAGTGCGAACTTGGAAGTTCCGTTATGGTCCAAAGGATTAAATTCCGCAATTTCGTTCACTCAGTGCTAGTTGCAGGCACTATGCTCTGGCTATTAGCTAAAATTTCAACAGAAAGTTAGAAACAAATTTTTTACATAAAATAGTACCTAATACAATAAACGGAGTAAGGGCTAGAACAGGCCCAATGGATCCAGCTGGATCAAAGTGCGTTCCGGTGGTGCCTTAGAGGAGATACCACTGGAGAGAGCATGATGCGCTAAACCCTCTGCCAAATTTTTGTTCATATGTTCAGGTCATTCTTTATTTGTGTGCGTATCTTTTTAAATGTGTTGCGAGTTTATTATAGTGTGGGTATGCGTGAAACAACAGAAAAACAGATACACTGTTCGTGTTTACTTCGCCTCCCGCACCCCGCAAAAGTGCCACGAAAAATTTGTTCGGGGAATCGACGCGATACTAACTCCATTCTAATTACTCTGAGGGTGGTGCAAAATAGGTAAGATAACTAGTGACTTTACAAGTGTAAAGCTCTTGCTTTTAATCGGATTAGAAACACTTACCTAGGCTCCAAACATAGGTAAGTATATATATCTAATAATGCTATAGACGTCCTGCGAGGTTTTAGTACACCATTCTTCATTAAAAGTTTGTGTTAGATACCTAAATAAACCTTTGATAGATATACCGAAGTAAACTCTGTCTCGAAACCTTGTTATTTGATTTCTGTGCTCGAAACCGATGTCAGTTCTATGCAATGTTATGGAACACGGAACTGTGTTATTGTTGTTCCCTTGCTACGGAAACGGGTATTCAGGCCACGGACCTTCAACTAACAGGGTAAGAGATGTTATCTATGAAGATAGATATACATACATCTATCATATGTGTCTAGGCTTTTGTGTTGACAACTAATTGGGTGTGTTTTCTTATGGATATACCTACAGAATTATACATACCTACGTAGTAATGATACTACCGAATGATGATTGTGGGAGTCATCAGTCATGTAATAAGTCTTCATAGAAAGAATAGGAACACAATATTTAAACATAGGTACTAAATCTTGGTGAAGTTTCACGTAAATCCATTCCATGGTCCGGTCATCCTGCAGGTCACGGATTTTTCTTAATATTCAAATTGGTGAAGAGATTACAACCGTCGCCTTATGGTGAACGACACGACACGTCTGTCTATAGACACCCTGCACCGCATTACCTACTGCAGAATTATCCCCTTGCAGCAGGTAATTTAGTTAAAACAACTAGAGTCTAGTTGTTTTACCTGGTGTGTGATCATTGAGCTATTACAACTCAATGTGTGTGATAGACGAATAGTAAAATAACTTTAACAGGTCCAAAGAAGGTACAGCAGTGCACGAGTCAGACTCTCACTTGACCGGCTTTTTACCTTTTTAGGTATGGAACCCTAAAAAGGCAAAAAAAGTGTGTGTAAGTGGCCTTAATAGTACCTCCTCAGACTCATTAGATACTCGCCAGTTTTTATCATTGTCGACGTATTAGACTTTGTGTAAAATATTTTTTCACAATTTGAAACTACCTACTTTTGAATAAGCAATTTTTCGTAACGACAGCTCTGATAAATGAGAAACGAAGTTATCAGATTTGCCCTGTTTATGTAAAACCAACGAATTGAGGTTGGAAAATTTTGTTTCCATTCTAAAAGTGGAAAAAATGGGCCTTATTTTATATTAGTGTTGAATGAAGCACCAATAAATTAAATGTTATAATTGCTGTTTTCTCATCTCTTGGTTTTAGCATACAAATTAACATGGTTCTTCTTCATAATATTGCTTATGCATACGGCCGCATAGCTATTTGCATAATTATGAAGGATGAAAAGGATTAAATCGGTTCATCGTCATATCTAGCATATTTTCTTAGTCACCTAGACTAATCCCGCGTACGTAAGCGCACATATTGGTACTTCGAGCCGGATCAATATGTGCGCTTACGTACGCGGGTTTAGTCTAGATATGAGGATGAACCGATTTATTCTAGGTATCAATTTATAAGATAATTTATGCTATATGAAATGTGTCTAGATACTAAATGACAGTAGAATAATAAGAAAAACTAAGGTTTTAGACATAGGCCCATAACTTTTCTCCCTTTGTTAGAAAAAACTACTGTAAGTATACAAAATAACAGTACTACGCGTAACAGCAAAATCTTAAAATATACCGTACTCATAACGTTTCGCTTCTTATAACTTCTGTGTAATAATAATCCTCAGACCGCTAGCCAACCCGAAATTATTAAATTATTTGGTTATTTCCATTGTCTTCTATACAAAGAGAGCTTCTCGAGACCTACACAGAATCCCTTGAGCAAGCCAGCCAACGGAATACGTTTCACTAGCTTGTTTGAATGGCAAGAATACTTGTCATTGATAAATTAATGGAATTGTACTGCAAACCTGTTTCGGTTTATTCAAATTCTAAAATATTTATTTCGAATAGGCTTGACGCTAGCACTTTTGAACGGTCATTTTTTTTAAAAGCTGCCACCTAGTCACAACGCGGCCTCAACTGAGAAGATCCGGCAAGAAACTCAGCGGGCTTGTCTATATTCACTTTTTTTAAACAGTTTTTATCTTGTTGTTTTAATTTGATCAGCATCAGCGACAGTGTGTCCTGCCGTACGAAAGTTAAAACAAGAGAAAGAAAAAAAAAAAAAAAACGACGAATATACAACAGACGACAGGCCAAAGGGATAGTAGTCGGACCTACGGTATATAATCCGTAGTTTATCATTTGACATTCGAATGATTCAACATTTTAGAAGCAGTAGGTACCAACACGACTTATACTTATATTGTATAGATCGTTCATCGATGAATAAGTAGAAACGGCGGCGGCGCGGCGGCGATGCTAAAGGTCCGACTGGTGAGGTGTGATGCTCGGTCAGGACCGAAGCCTGCATGTGGCGTTCTAACAACGCTAGCGCGATTCAGAAGTGTTTGTGTGACGGCATATTAACTACAGCGCCATCTCTCGCTTTATATAGTAGTCCTGTATAACAGGCACTGTAATTAGTGAAATTACTAGTCCTTTGTAACAGTCAGGCGCTGTAAATAGTGAAATTACCGGGTCCAAGACAGTTAATAGATAATTAATGCCTCGGGTCACCTGCGGCAAACGTGACGCTTACTATCAGGCGAATGACTTGCTTGTCTCCTCGAGCGCTTTATGGCATATTTACACTTGCACACCTGTTTTCTCATTTCTCGATTATAATGTGGGTGTCTTCAAGGCAAGAGTGAATAGAGATTTTATAGAATTAAAAAAAATGTGTGATCCTTTTGCTACCGGCTCACAGACTTCTGATACAAAGACATTTTCTCTGTAATGTTAATATGCTTACTTCACCATATACCTCATGTAGGATCTCCTTTAAGCACTAGTGTACCTATACTGTACTTACATTGATTCAAAACCATAGTAAAAAATGAACACGGAAAAAACTCAATTTCAAATATTGCTCATCACGTTCCAATCAAAAATGCAAATAGCCTAAATACAACAATCGTTTCAACAGTATTTGTTCACCTCAACAAACAAACAAGAATTTAAAAGCCCTATAAAAGTATACTGTCATAAAAAAGGAATTATGGGTAGATTCTGAACCA
Organism: Furcula furcula; assembly: GCA_911728495.1. Taxonomy (NCBI): domain Eukaryota; kingdom Metazoa; phylum Arthropoda; class Insecta; order Lepidoptera; family Notodontidae; genus Furcula; species Furcula furcula. The sequence continues at coordinate 12,330,704 of OU452250.1, forward strand.
CATATAAAACGACTCAGGTTTGGCTAGAATTTTAGTAAAAAAAGCTGTACTTAACGTAAGTTTTTTGCCTTAGTAAGGTTTTTGCGTGTCACCACGCAAAAACCACCAGCCAGAGTTACACAAAAAGCAAAGGCAAAACTTTGACCTTAAATATTTTTTTCTACATATATTATCATAGGGACATATATATATAGGAACATATATTTTCTTATGAAAGCTCTATTCTGTGGAATATTTTTGTTATTTCTAGTGCTCGTTAGTTCGCTGCGCATAAACGTCTGTTTCGAATCAGAAACCATCTGTACGTAATTTGTTCTGGGCTGGGATCGTCCCCGTTCCTTTCTGTCAAGCTTAGTATGAAGACATGAGTCACTTTAACTATTTTTATTGTAATATAATTCTAATGAAACACTAGATTGGTGCAACTGTCTAGTGATCACAATCAGGCCAACTTAGTTGAGACAAGATCTTCAAAATTTTATAGAACAATTTTTTTTACAGTTCCGAGCCGATACAACCATGCCCTTTAATATACAATTACCTAATGTAATATGAATTTCAAATTAAATCAAATCGTGTAATGCTCTCCATATGTTTACAAAGGTGGTAAAATAACAATGCTAGTGCAATATGGACCCTGTCGGGCACTTCAAATATTCTTTCAAGAAGGCTGCAAACATCTGCAAACATAAGCAATAAAAACAGACTGTAATTCTAGAAGCTACTTTAAACAAGTTTTGACTGAAATTCAGAGAAGTGCTAGTTGTAAAATAACTGTTACAACAATGTCTAAATTTTGAAGTACTTTTCAAATAGAACGTTGAAATATAAATAAGGCAGACCAATAATGAAGCTTTTGGGTTTCTCAAAAGGGTTTAAACAGTGCCAAGGGCGCTGTCTAATTAAATTTTACTTTTATTAGCGTAGAAAACAACTATGTGGACATAGTAGTCGTCAATTTATTATTATTAAGCACCAGAGATCGACTTCCGCATATGATTTTTAACTTTTTTTAATTCTGCATAGAGACGAGACGAGCAAGACGATAGCCTAATGGTAAGAGACACGCCATTACGCCAGCCTATAGACAACTGTATTGCACATTGTATTGTCATTTCTCTCTATATCCATGATATTTGTAAATGAGGAAAGCTGGTTTCAGACTACGCTATAATATATAGTAGGTATATAGCTCATAGCACAACATCACCAACGTCAACATCGCGCACCATAAATTGTTATTGACACGTTCACACTGTACTGTACTACGAGTATATATTATATAGTAGTCTGAAACCCGCTTAATATGATAATATTTATAGTTTATATTGCACACAGCAAATATAAGTTCAAAATTAAATGACCACCCGATACAAGAAAACGAATTACCGTAAATTACCAGTAAACTAAATAAAAAAATAACGCATATAGCAAATGCTATTAGTTTTTTCACTCGGTCGCATAAAAACATGAGAAGTGGAAAATCCGCTTATATCCAGCTGGCTAGTTAGGCCTTGCTGCCTCATTAACGATGCATTTTCAGCTTATCTATACGACAGCTAGCATAGAAGTCAGCAAATAGCGATTATCAATGAAATTGAAAACAATATGAAATGTAAAAAGTATATAAGATAAAAGTATAAAGTAAATGTGAATGAAAATGAAATCGTTTATTTCAAATAGGCCAAAATTAGCACTTTCGAACTGTCATATTTTATAGAAAATAAAAACCACTTACGCGGCCTTATTAACTAAAAAGATCCGGCAAGAAACTCAGTGGAAACTCAGTGCCAAAATGTTGCTATCGTAATTTTAAAAAAGTAAAAAAAACAAGTCAAAAGAGAATAAATAAAAGAAAGAAAGAAAGTAAAGGACAGTGGCCGGACCAGTCCCCCCAAGCAGCACCCGCGCACGAGATGACTTGATCAGCAGCCATCAACCATATTAGAGGGAAGGGGTGACCCGCCACGCTGCGCTATGTACCTATTATAGTAATATATATTTTATTTTGATATGATTATTTATATCAACACCCCCGCCTTGTACTTAATAGATCCTCTCCATCCAAAGGTGGCCTGATAGAGATCACTTTTAGTGACAAGTACCTGCATTTAACTTAACAGATTTTTTTGTGTTTTATAATGGTAGAACAAAATAGTATTATCTATCTATCTAATAAAGTATATAAGTACTATAACATACGTATAACTCTTTTTAAGATAATTACATACCACAAAAATGATATCGTGGCTACGTTCCTAACCTCGCAAGTGCTATTAGCGCTACTACAAAGAAGTATATTAATACTAATAAAAGTTGTAGAATAGAATAGATCACTCTTTATTATACACCAAGGAAATTTCATATAGTCATCAAAAATATGTATATACTACTTATATACTTACAAATTGTTTTCTTATTACTAAAGCAATTGCTCCCAGACGACCATGTCGAAAGAAAGAAGTTATAAAATAAGGCTAAGCTGGTGGTAAGTTTTAAGCTTAATTGAAATTATCGCCTACATAGTCGAGTTTCTTTACATTTAAATATATTTTCTTTTATTAAACATAAGCTAGTGCTTGACTGCAGATGGAAAGTGGCGACGCAATCGAAAATGATAAAGCACACTAGCTTATTAAAAGTCTATTCACTCTAGCCTTGAAGACACCCACATAATCGAGCGGGAAAACCGACGCAGGCAAACTGTTCCAATCCTTAGCTGTCCTTATTATAAACGATGAGGCAAATCGTTTAGTCCGGACTTTCACCACGTGCATTCATATTACAGTTTTGAAGACAACAACCCTTTAAATGCCTCAAAACGGAAAGACAATACATCTTCCAGATGTTGTTCAGCTGTTAATTTAAAATGCGAATTTATCGTTGAATACACCCACCATTTTTCCGCCTCCATTCCGTGATCTGGTTAATACTTAAACAGCGTTAATAATACAGGAAGCCCTCGGAAGTTTGGCGGGCCCACTCCGCGCGGTCCGTGGCCACAGTCGGTGATACGCGTTTAATTAGTGCAGAATTTCGAGTGTATTCTGTACAAATGCTGCTCCACAGTTTTCGTTATCTTCCTGCATAACGCGTTTAATTTTGACTACGGCGAAAAATTGAGTTAGCTGGTAGGTATGTAAAGTAAAAACATTATCATCACTAAAATACCGTTTATTTTAATTGTTTTACAGACAATAGATGCTGGCCTATACATAGATTTGTTTATAAGTATCATTGTGTAGGTAAGGGGTCGTCCATTAATCACGTGATGTTTTTTAGCAACTTCTTAACCCCCCCCCCCCCCCCCAACCAAAATCACGTGTATTTTTTTTGTACACACTATATTGAAATTTTCGGAATATTATCTTTAATTACAGGTTACTGATTAAATGTTGAAGGGGAAGTCGTTGCCGACAACGGTGAGTCAAGGCCACGTGCCGCTGTTTGGTTTAGAAATCGTGCATTCAACGAAAAATAAATACACGTGATGTCTCATTATACCCCTACCCCCTCCTGGTGATATTCCGTGATTTTTTCGGAACCCCCCCTTCGAGCCTCACGTGATTAATGGACGACTCCTAAGTAGGTAGACACGCATTGAACAGTAAAAGAGATAAAGTCTTAGTGTTTGTCTAGGATTTGTCAAACAGAAGGAAAATGTTTGTATTTATTTTTCGAGAATTAGGTATACGCTCTTTTAAGCCAAAATATGCGCATTAAGTGTTTGTAATGTATTCTATTGTTGTTTTTAAATTAAATACAAAAAGTCTTACGATGTCATGTAAATTAAGATTTAATTATGAAAAGTAAGCATATTGACTCAACATCAAATTAATCATACTTGTCGCTGGGCAAAGCGTTCATAAATGTTAAATGAGGGTGTTTGCTTAAAACAAGCTGACGAGTGCTTTGACTCCGACGACTTTCGTATTTTGATTTGTTAGCTCAATCATTAACTAAACATGTATCAAGCTTATAAAATTTCATATGGCAATATAAATATAATAATACCAACCCTTATTTATGTCCCACTGTTGGGCACGGGCCCTCCCACAAGATGAAGAGGCTTAGTCTACCTGGTGCGGGCTGGCGGACTTCACACGCCCTCCATCAAGATGAAGGGGCTTAGTCCACCTGGCCAAGTGCGTGTTGGCGGTCTTTACACGTCATTCGAAAGCTAGTTAGGCTTTCTCAGACATGCAGATATCCTCCCGATGTTTTCGTTCACCGAAAGCTAGTTACAATAGTACAAAGGCGATTCGCACATGATTAATTAAAGAAATCAGAGGTGCGAGCCGGGTTTCGAAACAGCGCACCTTGTTTCCAAGGCAAGCGCTCGCCCACTGAGCTGTTATCGCTTCTCATGAGATCAACTTACATTTAAGCGGAAGCTACCTCGTGCAGAAGACCGTCCAATAATGTCAGATATTAAACACCTGTATGTAAACATTGCTGTGTTCCGGTACGAATAGCTAGCTAGAGATAGGTATTACTGGTTTCTAGAGACGCAATAACTAATATCTCAGGTGACGTTTCGAGCTGTAGGAAGTCACTTTGAATGCAGCTGAGGAACTATCTCTCCATGTGTGCTGCTACAGCCGCAGCGGTACATTTGAGAGTCCATTTCCCACTCTTGCCAATTACAATGCAGCACTACTTGGTAAGACTAGCACCCAACAATCTCCTCCCGTTTGCTATCATCAGAGTTTCATTTTATTTTTATTTATTTATTGTTAGGAAGACTTACAGGCTAATGATAGGTAACAATCGTGTGCAAGCATGTTACTTAACTAGTTTCCACTAGTCTTTAGTTGACTAAGGAAAAATAAAATCTTTTTAAAAAAAAAATTGAACCGACTTCAATATCACTGAAAAGTATAAAATAATTTAAATATTATTGAAGTTGGTGTTAGCGTACCTGCTGTGTATATTTGGCACCAACTTCAATAATATTTAAATTATTTTATACTTTTCAGTGATATTGAAGTCGGTTCAATTTTTTTTTTAAAAAGATTTTATTTTAAACTTTTTAGTGATATTTTCATATATAAAGATTGAACCATCGAAAACCGTAAAATTATCTAGGTAGGTTATGATCACATTATCGTCTACATAGTTTTACATAATTCATGTTTCTTCAGAAAAAAATATCCGGTCGTAATGAAATTTGCATGGAAACATCATAGTAGTTTAGTCTCTCTTATAAAAAAAGAATCATCGAAATCGGTTCATAATTGTCAGAGCAATGTAATGGAGAACATCAGTTTTATGGTTTTTACCAGATAAATTCCTCCACATCGTTCATGGTCCTCCAGGAAGTTCTTATCCGGTTGTAATAAAATTCATACAGATTCAATACAGTGGTTTCTTCTTTCGAATAAAAAAAGAATCATTGAAATTGGTAAATATTTGCCAGAGTTATGACCATTTTTGTCCGACCGAGCGAGTCCGAGCGACTAAAACGTCATCTATATAGGCTTTCTTGCAACTCTCAGTGCGCAGTCACCATTCTTGTTTTTTAGGAACTACTTATTACTAAGCAATAATTTTTTTATGGGACCCAATCAATGGATTGAAGAATGGATGGAAGAAAGATTTTTTCAAATCGGTTAATAATTGCCAGAGTTATGCGCGAACATACATAAAAAAAAAAAAAAAAAAAAAAAAATATATACAGACGAATTGAGAACCTCCTCCTTTTTTGAAGTCGGTTAATAACAAGATGGGCTAAAGCAGCGACTTTCTATTGGATTAATTACCACCGATACCATACTCCGATCCGCAAGTCAAGCGTAGGGATTACGGTAATCCTTCCCTTCTAAGTTGGAGGCTGTTGTTGAGTATTGGACGTCTATATAGGCTGTTGACGATAATGATAAATATGTAAGAAGTTGCTTTAAATGCAGCTGGGGTCATCGCTTTATCTCTTCTGCTACCGCCGCAGCATACCTTTGCCACAGAGTCCTGTGCCCTGTCTTGTTACTTAACATTACAATGTTTGGTGAAATCGCTGTGATTGCGGCTGAGGGAATGAAAGGCGACCTCTTCGTCCTTTTTGCTGCCTGATCATCGAAACCTGCCTCTTACGCGGAGTTCTTTTCCCATGTTTTTAGTCAGCTAATGTGCTCTCGAATCACCGCTTTGATAAAAAGCCGATTGTTAAAAAAAGGCTTATTGTAATAATATCTCGGATCACCTTTAGCTGCGTGGGCTTGAATTGCCCATCTCATGCAAGCTTAGCTTAGTATGTAATACCCACTATTATAAAATCTTTTTAAAAAAAAATTGAACCGACTTCAATATCACTGAAAAGTATAAAATAATTTAAATATTATTGAAGTTGGTGTTAGCGTACCTGCTGTGTATATTTGGCACCAACTTCAATAATATTTAAATTATTTTATACTTTTCAGTGATATTGAAGTCGGTTCAATTTTTTTTTTAAAAGATTTTATTTTAACCTTTTTAGTGATATTTTCATATATAAAGATTGAACCATCGAAAACCGTAAAATTATCTAGGTAGGTTATGATCACATTATCGTCTACATAGTTTTACATAATTCATGTTTCTTCAGAAAATAATATCCGGTCGTAATGAAATTTGCATGGAAACATCATAGTAGTTTACTCTCTCGAATAAAAAAAGAATCATCGAAATCGGTTCATAATTGTCAGAGCAATGTAATGGAGAACATCAGTTTTATGGTTTTTACCAGATAAATTCCTCCACATCGTTCATGGTCCTCCAGGAAGTTCTTATCCGGTTGTAATAAAATTCATACAGATTCAATACAGTGGTTTCTTCTTTCGAATAAAAAAGAATCATTGAAATTGGTAAATATTTGCCAGAGTTATGACCATTTTTTCCCGACCGAGCGAGTCCGAGCGACTAAAACGTCATCTATATAGGCTTTCTAGCAACTCTCAGTGCGCAGTCACCATTCTTGTTTTTTTAGGAACTACTTATTACTAAGCAATAATTTTTTTATGGGACCCAATCAATGGATTGAAGAATGGATGGAAGAAAGATTTTTTCAAATCGGTTAACAATTGCCAGAGTTATGCGCGAACATACATAAAAAAAAATAAAAAAAAAAAATATATACAGACGAATTGAGAACCTCCTCCTTTTTTGAAGTCAGTTAAAAATAAAAGCAAAATTATGACAAAAAGACAAGACCACTGAGTTTATTGCCGGATCTTCTCAGTAGCGACCACGTTACAATCAGCAATAATATTTTGAAAAAAATGACATATGTGTAAGTGCCACCGTTGGGCCTATAGGTACATAATAAAGATATTTTGACTTTGACTTTGCTCTCAGGGGGGATTGTGGATGTGCACTACTTTATATTGTGGAAATAAAGTACATTCGTTTGCCACTGAAAAAACACAGACGCTTTGACCTGAAATGAAGTTAGAAAGCGCCTTGAAACAACGTAATGAATCGGAACCAACAAAAGCTGGGGACTCTCTAGTAATGGGTAAAGATAAATTTAGTTACTAGGGACGGAATGTACTCAACTCTACTACCTACCGCGAAACTGGTAAATTGCGTGCGCAAAAGTTATCCGGGAGGTGCTAATGAGTTCCCGCAACCCATAACTAATGGTCATAGTATACCTATTCAATACCAGACGTTGGAAATAGATTTTGGTTTTAGCGCGTTATTGAGTGGGCCCGTGCCCAGCAGTGGGACATAAACAAGGGCTGGTATTATTATTATTATTATTGAGTAAGTACGGTATGACTAGTCCACCAATTTGAGGTCGCTCAGCGAGCTATGGAGAGAGCTATGCTCGGCGTTTCTCTAAGGGGTGAAATAAGAAACGAAGTAATTCGCCAGAGAACCAAAGTTACTGACATAGCTCAACGGATTAGTAAGCTGAAATGGCAGTGGGCTGGTCATATTTGCCGTAGAACCAACGATCGTTGGGAAATACTGGTTCTAGAGTGGAGGCCACGAACTGGATAACGTAGCGTAGGACGCCCTGTGACCAGGTGAGATGGCGATATACGAAATGCAGTTGGCAGTAACTGGATGAGGAGAGCCGAAGACCAGGCTTAATGACGAGTACTCGTATTGGGGGAGACCTATGTAACGTATGTTCAGAACTGGACAAATGTAGGCTGATAATGATTGAATAAGGACTTTACCTAAAAAATCAACTGCAGCCGAAGACGTCCACTGCTGAACAAAGGCCTCCCCCTTAGGAGGGATAGCAACCCCGCCATAATCCCCACGCTTGGCAGGCCTCTTGGGGATCGCAGTATAGGTGGTAGGTAGGTAAGTAATCCAATAGAAAGACGCTGCTACCCGTTTTCTTTTTTTCCCTTAATCGCCACTTACAGACACCCTACGGGAGGAGATGGGAAGCTGCTATTCTTACCCGGATATTGTAAAATTTAATTCAAATCCGAATAAATCACAGTATCTTTGATAATTACTAACAACATTATTCAAACAACGTTATCACAGGATCTTCATAAATATTCCCAATGCATATAGTAATATGTCAGCGGGTAATCCTCTAGAGGCGTCTGCGGCCTGAGGGAGGCGGCCATGTTTGTATATTTATTGCCTTTAACTGCCATAAAAATGTGGCAAACACATTAGCGAGACTAACTGGAGATACGCGAGGAGCATGCCTGTGATGACGGAAGTGAATGGTGGTAACTTGTAGTGATAAAAAGTTAGAAAGTTAGATTCTTACTCAACAATGACATTTTGTACGTATTATGGTACTGACATTAGAACTTGTTTTACTAGGATCTATACATATAAAATTACTTGTCCTGACTGACTGACTGACTGATTCATCAACGCACAGGCCAAACCGCTGGACCTCTCTCTCTCTCTCTCTGCCAATCGGTCCCTCTTTACTGAGGATCGTGACTCCGCTGTGCACACTCATATATACGTACTAGCTGACCCGCGCAGCTCCGCCCGCGCTTTTATTACATTTTGCTCCCCTTTTCACCCTCGTCCCTTGATTTATTTCTCTCCATCTCTCTCTCTCTCTCTATTATAAGAAAAATCTAATTCTATGCTCTTTCTCTCCTCTCTTTTCCCCCACCTGCATCGGTCCCCGCTACATTCCCCCTCTTTCTCTCCCCGTTTTCCCCTCTCTGAACCCTATCCCCCCCCCTCTCTCTCTCCGAACTTGCTCCTTCTCACCCCCCCCCCCTTGCTCCACCTAACTCCCTCGATCCCTCACCCCCTCCTCGAACCCCCTCCTCGAACCCCCTCCTCGAATCCCCTCTCCCTCTCTGTCCTCTCTTGCACCCTCCTCTCATTCTATATATCCGTCAATCATGGTATCAGCGGCATGAAATATACTTTACGACTTATTCTCAGACCTACCCGATATGCACATAAAATTTCATACAAATCGGTTCACCCATCTATTTAATGACCTTACCTAACGTTGCTTAACCTTAACCTACAGGTATAAAAAGTATCCTATGTCCGTCTCCTGGTCCTAAGCTACTTCCCTACCAATTTTCAGCCAAATCGGTTGAGCCGTTCTTGAGTTATAAATAGTGTAACTAACACGACTTTCTTTTAAATACATACTAGCTGACCCGTGCAGCTCCGCCCGCGCTTTTATTACATTTTGCTCCCCATTTCTCCCTCTTCCCTAGATTTATCTCTCTCCATCGAGAGAGAGATCTCTCTTATAAAAAAAATCTAATTATATGCACTTTCTCTCCTCTCTCTTTCCCCCTCCCGCTTCAGTTTCCATCACACTCCCCTTTTTCCTCTCCCTGTTGTCCCCTCTCTGAACCCCACTCCCCATCTCTCTTCTACGAACTTGCTCCTTCTCACTCCCCCCTTACTGCACCTAACTCCCCCGATCCCTCAACCCTCCTCAAATCCCCTCTCCCTCTTTCTCCTCTCTTGCACTCTCCTCTCGTTCTATATATCCTCGTCAATCATGGTATCACCGGCATTAAATATACTTTATGAGCTACTCTCAGACCTACCCGATATACACACAAAATTTCATACAAATCGGTTCACCCATCTATTTAATGACCTTGCCTTATGTTGCTTAACCTTAACCTAGCGGTATGTATGAAATATACTGTATGACCTATTCTCAGACCTATTTGATATACACACAATATTTCATACAAATCGGTTCACTCATCTATTTAATGACCTTACCTAACGTTGCTTAACCTTAATCTACCGGGATAAAAAGTATCCTATGTCCGTTTCCTGGTTCTAAGCTACCTCCCCACCAATTTTCAGCCGAATCGGTTAGGCCGTTCTTGAGTTATAAATAGTGTAACTAACACGACTTTCTTTTATATATATAGACTAGCTGGCCCACGCAGCTCCGCCTGCGCTATTTTTACGTTAACTAAACTTTTAATAACAGACATTCGCATCGAATACATAACCTCCTTTTTTATAGTCGGTTAAAAACTGGGACCCACTTTTTACTTGCTCTCCGAAGCACGGACCCGTTTAGTTCAAATGGGGTTATACGGTCACCCATCTATTTAATGATCTTACCTAATGTTGCTTAACCCGATCGATTACAAAACCTTAATTACAACTCTCTATGAGTGTTCCCTTACTAATATTTATTATATTATAAAGAAAAATTGACAAAATCTGACCAAGCGTATAACCAAGTGCCCATTTTGACTTTAATCCCCTCTCCCAAAAGAACCGTGCTAGATTACGGGATAAAAAGTATCCTATGTCCTACCTCGTAGTAAGATCTCAAATCATGCCAAGTTTCATTTGAATCCATTCAGTAGTTTCGGCGTGATGCTCAGCCGTGATACAGACAGACAGACAGACAGACAGACAAAAATAAAAAAAATTACATTTTCGCCCTCAGTATCGGTTATAGAATGCCCTCCAAAAATAATTTTCAAAATATCTTCAATGTACAGAATTGGACCTGTTACAGTTTTATTATAAGTATAGATATAGATTAAAGTTCTATGGTGATTGTATGTTCAATTTCACCGATAGATGGCGCTGTTCATAATTTAAATCACGCTAACATCGTAAATTACTGTCTAATGATATTCGATAATGAAAGTTCTAAATTTTTCGCATCTTTTATTGTTGCGACTGTAATACAATACTATACACTACCTGGACATGGGGACTTTAATTAAAATTTCATGAATCATTTCATGATCTATTGCTATCAGCAAAGTACTTAGAACAATACAGAAATCTAATGAAAATGCCCTGGGTGTACCGGATCGGCTTACCCCTTACAAAAATTGACTCTTCGCCACTGCCATATCTTATGCAAACTAAATGTCTGCTCAGTCCCTATTGTATATATCGTAATAATACATATCTTAATGATTAACTGATCAGTCTATAATTACCCTATTCACATAAAAAAGAAACTACGTGGTAATATGTGCAAGTAATGTTTCACTGCTTAGCCCTATGAAACATAGCGTGATGTTTTATATACCAATTTATACCTAGACTTCTACACAACACATCAGTGAAGGTCCTATCAAAATCCGTCCACGGGTTTTCAAATGATGCCTGGACAAACAGAACGACAGACAGACAGACAGACAGACAGACAATAATTCCAAAAAAAATTGTTTTGGCCTCTATGTCGATAGTATAGTATCCCCACATAGAAATTTTGGAAAAATATTCAATGTACAGAAAAAGTGCTCTTTGAGTTTTATTATAGTATAGATTAGCTGTGATCTCGATCTTCTGCCAGGTGAAGGGAAGAGCTGACAGATCGCTCCAGTATCTCGGAGATCTGGTTCGACCACCGCTTTATACAACGTCCTCTTGGCCGCTTTCCTTCAATTTTTCCTGTCGACACTAGTTTTTCTAAATGAAATTTGGTCAGTAGGTTCTTTTTATGACGTAAGCATCCACTAAGGAAGGGTTTTTGAAAATTCCACTCCTAAAGGGTTTAAATGGGGTGGCAAAAAAATAGCGGGCGTAGCCGCAGAAAATTGTTAGTTAGGATATAGAATTAGATCAATTTATTTTATATTCCCATTCTTATTTATTAACCCATGTTGTTACTATCGAGCATTATGCACTTAGACTTTTTCTTGTTTTCTCAAAGGCTCTATTCTTTTTTGCAAAATTAAATTTAATGTTGTTCACAGTAAAAGTGTCTACCGCACGCATTAAATCTATCATCACTTCCCTGTGGATAAACACTCTGTTGTTGGCAAAATCATCGGCTATATTCAATGGAGGCCATGTTTTATTTTTTCTTAAAAAGTGAAGTGAAGTGAATTAAAATAAGCAAATTGTTAATTTCACTACAATATTCACATGCCTATTAAAGGCTAAATGGAATGGAAATAAATTCGTATGTTACTATATCTAATTTTGTACTCCATTTAATATGAATAAATGTATTTGATTTGATTTGAAAAATAAGACCGGCGTATAACTGTGATAAAATGTGACCAAATTAAATTTGCGCTGGGCGATCCCTTGCAGACTGCACCAGGATGATGCAGAGAGATATGGCGACAAGTCGTGAGGCGAGTATCATCTGCCCCTAGTGATAGGTACGCGTAGCGTTACGACAGAGAAGAAGAAGATAACTGTGATGTAGGATATCCTTTTAGTGACTAGACAAGCAAGTCCTTCACCTAATAGTAAGCGACTTGGCCACGAACAGATGCATTACACTGCCGCCTATCATAAAACATATTATAGTTATTATTTTTCTTGAAACCTCATAAATACAGCAGCTGCAGTGTCCTTAGTACCGGACCTTGCTGCTTGGCTGCAGAATATGCACTGAAGTGCCTAGTGATAGGTACCGGACTGGATAGTCCTTTGCATAAGTAGTAGTAGAGTTTAGTCTACCTATTTGATATGTATGATAACCACAAAAAATGTACAATTATTTTAGAGGCTGTTCCCATTTTTAACCGACATCAAAAACGGAGGAGGTTCTCAATTCGTCTGTATATATATATTTTTTTTTTCTATGTATGTTCGCGCATAACTCTGGCAATTATGAACCGATTTGAAAAAATCTTTCTTCCATCCATTCTTTAATCCGTTAATTGGGTCCCATAAAAAAATTATTGCTTAGTAATAAGTAGTTCCTGAAAAAACAAGAATGTTGACTGCGCAGGAAAGCTGCAAGAAAGCCTATATCGATGACTTTATGTCGCTTTTTAAGGACAAAAATGGTCGTAACTCTGGCAAATATTTACCAATTTCAATGATGCTTTTTTTATTCGAAAGAAGAAACCACTGTATTGAATCTGTATGAATTTTATCACAACCGGATAAAAACTTCCTGGAGGACCATGAACGATGTGGGGGAATTTATCTGATGAAAACCATAAAACTGATGTTCTCCTTGAAATTTCTCTGACAAATATGAACCGATTTGGATGATCCTTTTTTTATTCGAGAGAGTAAACTACTATGATGATTCCATGCAAATTTCATTATAACCAATAACACTAAAAAGTATAAATATACACAGCAGGTACGCTAACACCAACTTCTTTAATATTTAAATTATTTACAAGGGTATGCAACATAGAAGGCGTTAATAACTGACTCAATATTTTTTTACCCCTTTTGTGAAAGACAGCCGTCTTATATCCTGTAAATAATATGGCCCTCATATTTACTTTTTTTAACATTGCATTGTAACATAGGAGAGTAAATTAAAGGCTTTTGCTTAAACAATAAATAAAATAACACGTCTACGTATTAAGCTGAGCACAAATCTCTCCCCAGCTTTAAACTTGTTTACGTTTAACTGACGAAGTCTGCTTCGTTCAACGTCGTAAACAAACAAAAAAGTTGTATATGCCGATTCCAAAAACAACATGAAAAGTATATTTTGCTCGCGACGCCAAATAAAACTTTCCCAACATTTATGTAGCGGAGTGATGTTGTAAATATAATTTAATGTTTATGTAACATAAATAATGTATGCTTATTTCAATTTATGAAACCTTAGTGGATCTTTACTTTGACCCTAGAAACAACTTATAAAGTGTATATTACGGCGAAAGCAATCTTGTATTTCAACCCTGCGTCGCGTCGGTCGCGGGTTTGATTCTTGCGGGGAGTTACGACCTTCTGTCGTTTTTTTTTCTATTTATGACGGTATGAGCTGATCTAGACCCAAGTAAGATTTTGTGATCTACAGTCTTAAATAATAGCAATATACTATAGCTTTCAATATGGACGCGTTTGTGTGTCGTGCAGTCCAGGGTACCCGCAGTAAGTGTTTCAATGTTCTTCGATCGTATAGATGTTGATACAGAATGTGTCCCAACGTTCGATCGTGTGGCATACATCGATATATACCCTCGCATTCACGGACGGTGTATCACTTTTACGACGAAATCGCTTGCACAAGCCGGCCCAAAATACGGGTGAAGTAAGCACATAACTTCCTCGTCCAAACGGTTTTGATTGAAAACATATACCATCGATGCGTAGGGCGCCCGGGTGTAAAGGTGGCCATAATAAATAATAAATGACTGTCTGATTATATCGCGATGTACATTGTAACAGAAAATAAAAGCTTTTAAATATAAGGCTCCTTCCTACTAGCGACTTTTGTTACATGTAGTTAATGGTTGATACACATAACATTGAATAATTTCAAAAGTTGTGAAGAAAATGTCGTAAGTTGTTAACGTCACGTTTTGGTGTCATGACCCCTCTTAGGATACATTAAAATTTCATCTAGCTCTCGCAAAAGCTACACAAGAGCTTTCGTCCTATGAACTTAAATTTATACGTGAGCAAAATGGTTGAAGTTTCTCGCAGTGTTATCAAGAGCTCTTGCTACGTAACAATGCCTCTGGGTCTCTTTAGGGACTACCTACAGCTGTTGAGGAACGAATATTTAAAATACTGAGTTATTTTAAAGAATACGAAGAGGTCTCTAATTATGGTCTTTTTCGTCGTTTTATTGTGTCATACATGATAACTGCACTTCGGACCAGAAACCATTAAATTATCCCATTAACGGTACAAATGGTACTTAGTTTTTTTTTTTTTTTTTGACGCGGGGGAAATCTTCGAAAGATCCCCGGGAGCTGTGGTATGTGGGATTCTTACCCACTAAAACCCCCGCGGCTGTCGCATCGGCACATGAGAGGGGGGACCCCAGGGCTCTCCGGTGGGATCTGCACCAGGGGCCCCTCAGTGCCTTGCCTTTGAGCCCGCCGCCGGGGGGCGCATTGTAGCCCCCCGGGAACCTGTCACGGTGCTCACGGGGACGGGGGTCGCAACCCCGCCGCCGTCCTCCTCGGAGTCGCCGCCGTACTCAATGGACGCTCAAGGGGCCCACACCCCGAGCGTCCAGCGACTCCGAAGGAAATGGTACTTAGTTGTCTCAACTTTGTTAGGAACACTGGTTGTTCACCGTGTAGCATGCGTTTTAAAGCGGTTGCGTACCATTTTTGGCTTGGATTCGTAGCACACGCGAAGTTTTAGCATAAGCGGCTGAGTCATTATAATGCTCAATTTGAAAACAAGCTTTAACCGTGCCCTTAAGAGTAAAAATGATTTTATAAAAAAAGTCCGACTTCTGCAGATACCATAATAAAAAGTGAAGAATAACTTAAATATTATTGATGTGCTAGCGTCAGGAAACACAGTTGTTTATTTATGCACCAACCGAGCTTATTTCATGTACAAAAAATAATCATCCAAACCGGTACACATTTGGCGGAATTATGAGAGAACATTAATTAAATAAATTCATAGTTTAAAAAACTAAAAATACACGCTTTTATAAAGTACCTATACTGCACTATAAAGTATTAAATAATTTATGGCACACGTTCTTTCTTTCTACCCTGTGCATTATATTTAAGTGTGAAAGCGTGGGGCGCTTTTTCTCTGTATTCACTGAATACAAATTATTGTCATGTGGATAAAGGTTCTTACTTACCTACTTGAAATTGGAAAGAAATGTTAAGCTGTTATTCAGAAAAAGCGAAAATTGTTTACTAGTAGCCATTCCAGGGTTCCGTTACCCACCTTCCAGTTCCATCATCAGGTCCTCATTAATGGTCAAAGTGAAAAGAACTCTTTAAAACAAATCAAATGAGCCCAAACTCGATTAGTTTACTAGTAGCCATCCAAGGGTTCCCTTATCCACCTTCGAGCCCCGGCATCAGATCAGCTCGATGATACCATATTATTGTATTGTCACAGGTCCTTGATACATGTGCAAAATTTCAAATGTTTTGGACCTGTAGAAGTGGGTCAAAATTGCATCGCAAGATTCCATTACCATCATACATACATAGTTACATACATACATACAGGTCAAGCTAATAAAAGCGTGTTAAAAAAAATGTGTGTGCGTGGAGTCCCTCCGCGCGGAAGAAGTGAAACTTCATTCTCGTTCTGTCTCTTTCTACAGTCAGTCAGTCAGTCAGTCAGTCGGTCGGTCGATCGGTCGGTCCCTCACTCACTCACTCACACACACACACACACACTCACACACACTCACACACTCACACACACACACACACACACACTTACACACACACCCCCTCACCCACCCACCCTCTCGCCCACTCGCCCACTCACCCTCTCGCCCACTCGCTCACTCGCCCACTCGCCCTCTCGCCCACTCGCCCTCTCGCCTACTCTCCCTCTCGCCCACTCGCCCACTCGCCCTCTCGCCCACTCGCCCACTCGCCAACTCGCCCACTCACCCACTCGCCCTCTCGCCCACTCGCCCTCTCGCCCATTCGCCCTCTCGCCCACTCGCCCACTCGCCAACTCGCCCACTCGCCCACTCGCCCACTCACCCACTCGCCCACTCGCCCACTCACTCACTCTCTCACTCACTGACGGCGTCACATGAGCGCTTTCATAACCTTTAAAAATTTAACGCTTAACGTTTAACACTTGACGTTTAACATCTATCATTTAACGCCTAACGTCAAACGCATAACGTCTAACGCGTTAAATGATAACATTTTTGGAAGTCGCATAAGAAGTTTCACTTCAAAAACATATACACGCCGAATAGAGGACCGCCTCCTTTTTGAAGTCGGTTAAAAATAACAATATCTTCCTAAGAACTTTACTATAATAACGAAGCAATAACATCGAAGAGGATGAAGTTTCAGAGTTTCCAACTTTTAGTATTACATTCTATCAGCGATGTGCTAAAGTGAAAAAGTCTATGTGTGCTACCCTAACACGATAGCTGACTGTTGACCGAAAAGCGCTCGAAGAGGGAAAAAGGCGACACCCCCTCCGATCTGTCTTCGAATCTACAGTGACAACGCGACCACACGACTATCTGATTTTATGACATGACTATTTATTTATTTTTATTTTGACTATCTTGACTATCTGATAGTTCTTGCTCAATTTTCTCAAGAATTTTTTTTTTCTAACTGAATATCTATACTTATAATAAAACTGTAACAGGTCCAATTCTGTACATTGGAGATATTTTGAAAACTATATTTGGAGGGCATTCTATAACCGATACTGAGGCCGAAAATGTAATTTTTTAAATTTTTGTCTGTCTGTCTGTCTGTCTGTCTGTCTGTCTGTCTGTCTGTCTGTCTGTATCACGGCTGAGCATCACGCCGAAACTACTGAATGGATTCAAATGAAACTTGGCATGATTTGAGATCTTACTACGAGGTAGGACATAGGATACTTTTTATCCCGTAATCTAGCACGGTTCTTTTGGGAGAGGGGATTAAAGTCAAAACGGGTACTTGGTTATACGCTTGGTCCGATTTTATCAATTTTTCTATAAAATATAATAAATATTAGTAAGGGAACACTCATAGAGAGTTGTTATCAAGGTTTTGTAATCGATCGGGTTAAGCAACGTTAGGTAAGTTCATTAAATAGATGGGTGACCGTTTAACGCCATTTGAAATAAACGGGTCCGTGCTTTGGAGAGCAAGTAAAAAGTGGGTCCCAGTTTTTAACCGACTATAAAAAATGAGGTTATGTATTCGATGCGAATGTCTGTTATTCAAAGTTTAGTTAACGTAAAAATAGCGCAGGCGGAGCGGCGTGGGTCAGCTAGTATTCTAATAAATACCTACCCAAAATTTATACGCATTAGTGTTATTTATTTTTAAATATTTTTATGAAGATAGCATTCTAGGTACGTAAGACATATGCAAATTATTTGCATCCTATACGTTTAGATGAATCGTATTGTTATTGTAGAGATATTATAAAGTTATAATACGTAATCGATTAAAGTGTTGAGATTAACTCAGTTGTTCGGAACGAATTACGCATAATAGTTGTAATCCGATTAGATAAATTATTCGGAGCAGCTTACCCTCGCTGACCCTCGGGTTTGCCAAAACCACATGTTTATACTACGGACAACCAATTAAGTTTTAGAACCTACGACAGTTAATGAACAATTTGTTATACTTACCTATTTCGAAACGAAGCTTAGGTACACTATAAAAACAATTTGTTTTACTAATACTAGTGTGAACGTTGCTACCTACGTATTTAGTTTGTAATTTATGATATGCTAGGTACTTACTAAAAAAAAATCTGTTAAGAAACCATAGTAAAAAAGGTTAGATACCTATGTATTTTATATAAGGGTTATAAGTATAATAATAAATTAATATGAACATAAGTAGCTGGTATAGACATAAGTTACTTATGTAAATACCACGGCTCATTATATGTTACTTATGTTCGACTAACGGTCGATCAGTTTGATCCAAACAAATTGAATTATGAAAATTTGATCAATCATCCATCCATTCGTTTGGGAGCTACGATGCCATAGACAGACATACAGATAGACAGAAATAGCCGTCAAACTTAAAGATGCCTTATGTCCATTGGGGGTTACAAAACATGAGATTCGTGTACTGCAACAATACAATTACTGAAAGGAACTGTCATATACCTGAAACTTATGGTTATTTTTAACTCCATATTTTTGTTTTTTTTTGTCCGTAATAAATGTACATATTTTGGGATTTTTAATACATATAAATCCGGTCCCTTGTCATAGATAGAAAATAGTCTCAAAAATTTCAAGTCAAACTGCAGAATTTCAGTGAAAAGATAAAATATACCGTGAAATATCTGTTTACGAAGTTGAATATATCCCCAGAGATGTAACTAGAGAGAGCGTAATGTAGGTTAGACGCCACGGCTGCGGTTAGGACACGCGACACGCACACAAAGTCTCAACATTGTTAGTGTACGAACACATTAAAGTAGTTTATGTATTAAGTATTTACGACAATTTATAAACATTTCATACTTGATTAAATATTTGGTATATTTATTTAAGGGAACTGGCGTTCCTCTAAGAAGAACTTCTTTAAAAAGTCAATCTAAGACTGGCCTCTTCGGGTAATAAGAGGGCTGGTGCCTGGTTCTTTCCTCTCTCAACGGAGATCCACCAATTTAGTGCAGCCAACACTCTTACCACAAGCTCACGTGTAGAATTGATTGTTCTATAAATTGTATCGCAATTTTATAACTAGCACTCATTCCCACCACTATGATTCCTCACTGAAGACACCGAGGATTGAGTCACGCTGAGACCCGAGGAAAAGCTAAATTATCTTGGAACCCGCATCAAATTTAATTAGAAAAGTAGATACTTAGATGCAGTAGGACAGACACAAATTTCACTCCCTCCTTTGCAAAATACGAGAAAAGCAATAAATTACATATGCTCGATACAATCACGAAAAGGAAAACCTTGCCTTGCTAAGGCTGTAGTTTGTAGACGGACCAGTCAACCCGTAGGGCACCATGACAAACTGTAAACTTACATTATTAATGTGAATATAAATAATAATATTAATGTAAACGGTAGGCCTAGCATTCAGTTGCTTTATTCTGGAAACCGCCCGTGGCCTGTGGGGAGTCCGTGTGAGAACGGCACGCACCCATCTCCTCCCTTTGGATGTCGGAAGGAAAAATAAGATGATGCGCAGCAGCGTCTTTCTATTGGATTACCTGACTACTATACTGCAATCCCAAGACGCCTGCCAAGCGTGGGGATTATGGCAACCCCTCCCTTGTAAGGGGTTGATTAGCTTAAAATTACACCAATCTCTCGTATTACCAATCTAAAACGAAACTGTCTGCTGACTGAAAATAATTTTAGTAACTAATTAACTTAAAAGAAAAAGAAATTGCTAACATTCAACGCGATAAAATATTTAATATTTTATTTTGTGTAATTCTTACAAACATGGATAGGAATGAGCTAGCAGCGGTACGACAAATTTGATTACTCGATATTACGGAGTTGCTTGACAAAGAATGTTAATAATTCTTAATTTAGTAAATTGTACTGTAGATGCTTGCACAGGTCATATTGTAAGAAGAAAATAAAATCAGCTTACGTTTATTTTCATCAACGTAATAGACCGCGTTGGCCGGCAGCAAAGAAAATCTGCGCCAATGGGGCTTCAGTGGGGGTGATTGATGACATGAAATATGTGGATACGCTTCGCAAACAATGGCCCATTTACCTTCTTGCCCTGCGTGCCCTAACACCTGCACTCTCGAAGATCTTTGGAATACTACAGATAACGCACGAAACGTGTCTGCTTACCGGGCTAATACGATTTAGTTTTTGGCATGGACACGATAAAAAAAAAAGAAGCAGTGTGTAAGCATTGATGTCTTACGGCGTGAAGGGCACTCATCATCATCATTGGCCACAGCATCTTTACAGATGTTTGTTGCAGCGCCTGTCTACGTTGTCTGGAGACATCTGCGTTTATGACTAAACAAACCAATTGCTGCACGACAAATCTTTCCACACTTATCACACACAAAG
The DNA here is from genome assembly GCA_911728495.1 of Furcula furcula. Lineage (NCBI taxonomy): Eukaryota > Metazoa > Arthropoda > Insecta > Lepidoptera > Notodontidae > Furcula > Furcula furcula. The sequence goes on from OU452250.1 coordinate 12,351,510, forward strand.
ACAGAAGTTGGAGGTGGCGCAGTAGATTTCCGAACTTTCTTTTGTTTAATCATCTCCAGCCAAGCCGCACCGTGCTTAGAAATTCCACTCTTGATTAGTCTCCGCCATTCTGATCTTGATGGTACGCATGCCTCCCAATTGTCCGGGTCTATTCCAAAGTCACGCATGTCACGCTTACAAGAATCCTTATAGCGAAGGCGAGGTCGGCCAACAGGTCTCTTGGCGTGGGCAATCTGACTCAGCATAATCTGACGAGGCAATCTCTGTCTATCCATTCGTTGTACGAAGGGCACTGTAGCTGGTGAAATTACCAATAGAATAACACAAAGACAAAGACTTAACATCTAATGTCTTAAGGGTCGGCAGCCCGCTAGTGATTCTTCTGGTATTGATAACGTCTATAGGCTGCGGTGACTGCTTACCATCAGGCGGGCCGCACGCTTACTTGCCACCTTGGTATTAACCTAAAAACCTCTTAGGGATAGTATGATTTAACATCATTGATTTACTATAATAGTGGTTAGACTCCCTGGTTGGTACCCAATAGGTCGTGGGTTCGATTCTCACCAAGTGTCTGGGTCTATCTAAATACCTACGTATTTACAAAAAAAAAGTATATAAATATTAGTATCTGTTATCTGGTTTCCATAGTACAGACTCTGCCTAGTTTAGGATCAGATGACCGTGTGTGGATTGTCCCAGAATATTGTTATTACTATCAATAAATATACGCGGTATAACACTTTTCGCAATTGCGAGGAAATATAGCCATATAAAGCAACTAGGTAATTTAAATATTTAATATTTTGTAAGGCTTTTATGTTGATGAATTGCCAAATCTGATGTTCTTTAGTATTCTGCATAAGCTAACCCTAAATGGTTATTAGGTACTACAACTACTACATGACTTGATACCATCCATCATCAGATGACGAAGCGCATGCAAGTGCGTATTCTTCTGTTCTATTCTATTGTTAGTGGCTATAAAATCGGGACCAGTAACCACCGGAATGCACTTCGACCCATTGTGCAGCCGTGCATGCCCTATGCAGCTTAGAGCTGTACATAATCATCTGGTGTAGGATAGGCTACTCCCAGATTACACAACCTACGTCTCGCGAGCGTCGCAGCGGCACAATATGTGTCACATTGACTCTTTTTCACCTTCGCAGAATCTGCAAGTATCAATAGTAATTAGCCTCGTGCGCACCCTTACGTTGTGAATGTCCCATCAGTACGGACTAAGCGATTAACTTTCTCATTTATAATAGTACTTACAGCTAAGGACTGGAATAGTTTGCCTGCGACGGTTTTCCCATCCAATAAGCTATAATGTGTCTCCAAGACAAGAGTGAATAGGCTTCTAATAGGCTAGTGTGCTTTACTCCTGGTCCAGTGGTCCGAGCTGAGAAAAGGGTTCTTTGAGTACACGCCTTCAAGAAAAGTTTATTTATTTATTTATTGGATACACCATCGACAGTTTCACAATACATTCAATTTCAGTTTACAAAGTGTCAAGTATAGTGTGAACTCTCCTTAAAGGTGCGCGTCCATTGGCACGCGCCGGACGCACCGCACGCACGTCACGCAACGGATTTTAGTTTGCTTATGATATACTTATATACATTTTTTATTTGTAAATACATACTTAAATAGATAAATAACACCCAGACACTTGGTGGGAATCGAACCCACGACCCATCGGTTGGCGGACAGGGTGTCTAACCACTAGACCAACGGGCCCGTCAGTCAATTACATAAACAATTGTCAGTTATATAAACAAAAACCCAGCTATTTAAGACTTGGTTAAAAACTAGTGGTACCAAGTTAAAGGCATTAAATCCCTCGGATTATTACACGTTACATTACAAAGAGAGAGCATGAAAAAATTACTTTTTTAATATTTAGGACTAATAGGGCTGCCACAGTTCTCCTATAATATATTCATTCACGATTATAATTATCGTCACATAGACGGGGGATCAATTGGGTCAAGCGCCTGTTTCATTTATTATTTATTTTAAAAACATGATAGTAAGTTAAAATAACGATGATACAGCTCAATGTTACTGTAAGAACCGTTATGTAATTAGAAATACACTACATACCTACTTCGATCTATTATGATAAGTTTATTTTACTCATAACGCCAAATCTTTAGCAAGATATAACTGACTTGCAGATAGGCTTTGTCTTTGTATCTTAACTAGCTGACCCGCGCAGCTCCGCCCGCGCTTTAATTACATTTTGCTCTCCTTTTCTCCCTACTCCCTTGATTTATCTCTCTCCATCTCTCTATCTTGTAATAAAAATCTAATTCTATGCTATTTCTCTCCCCTCCCGCTTCGGTCCTCGTCACACTTCCCCTCTTCCTCTCCCCGTTGTCCTCTCTGAACCCTCTCCCTCCTCTCTCTTCTCCCAACTTGCTCCCTTTCACTCCCCCCCCCCCCCTTTGCTCCACCTAACTCCTCCGATCACTCACTCCATCACCCTCCCCTCTCCCTCTCTTGCAACCTCCTCTCGTTCTATATATCCTCGTCAATCATGGTATCAGCGGCATAAAATATACTTTATAACCTATTCTCAGACCTACCCGCAAAATTTCATACATATCGGTTCACCCGACTCTCGTGCATGTAACTCAGAGTTTCTCTGATTTTGTTCAGCAAGGCGTTGTGAACTCTCAGGTGAAGATTCTCCCATACGACGTATTCTTGCTGCCCGTGCTTGAGAACTATGTTTAGAAAGTTGAGACCTGGCTTCCCTCAAATGTTTAAGAAAATGCTAATAGCGTGTAATATTCTAGCTCTGAAAATAACTGTTGTTTAGCCCTGAAAAGAGCTGTTGTTTAGCCCTGAAAAGAACTGTTGGTTAGCCCTGAAAAGAACTGTTGGTTTCCCCTGAAAAAATCTATTGGTTAGCCCTGAAAAGAACTGTTGATTAGCTGTGAGAAGAACTGTTGTTTAGCTCTGAGAACTTTTGCGTAGGTGTAGTTTTAAGAAAGAAATCTAAAAAAAATCGCACGAAAATTATTAGACTTCGCGCACGACCGCTGCGTAGGGAGCCAACATTAGTATCATCTATGGAGCCAACCTCGCGTCTGACTGAGCCGCCTTACTCATAGATTATCAGACACCGGTCTCGCCGGCGAGGCCGAAGGGTCGTACGTATGCGACCTCAACGACGTGCATCACCCCACTGAGTTTCTTGCCGGTTCTTCTCAGTGGGGGTGCGTTGTGAACCGGTGGTAAACTCAGCCCTCTCTTAAGCGACAGCCCAAGCCGAGGCCGTGCCTCCCTGAGGTGCGCTTGAGCTCGTCGCTACTTCTGCCGTAAAGGCTAGAGCGCTTCAAGCGCTCGCCTCCTATTGTCCGGTGAAGCTGTAATGGCCATCTGCGGCCAACAGCGTCTATCATTCCTAAAAAAAAAATTACTCATAGATCTAAACTCCCCTCCCGCATGCGCACCCCCGCCTTGGTGACGCTCACTTCGCAACGGGCCGTGCAGCAGAAATCGTAATATTTTAATTTCGCTATAACTTCAAAACCAAATGTCCATTTTAATCATTCAAAGACCAAATATTATCTACATAAACTGTACTTAATGATGAAATAATTTATTTTGACAAGGATTAATAGCATGAGTAAAATAAATGCGTTTAAATGTAGTCCAAACAAAATTCAAGATTTTTAAATAAAAAAATGGATGTTGGGCCTCACTCGACATAGATAGGTAGTGTGCCGCGGACTTTTTTGTAGATATTTATAAGATCTACAATTAATTAGAACATTTTATGGTTCTATCTTTTATAGTTTAGGCAGCGTACGCAAAATAAGTAACTTTTCTGGTTGATTTTTTACACCTTGTGTCCGAAAAAACCCAAATAACTTACGGAACTCTATTTATTTCCAAAATAAAATTTACCCTATGTTACTCGTGGATAATGTAGCTTTCGAATGGTGAAAGAATTTTTAAAAACGGTCCAGTAGTTTTTGGGCCTATTCATTACAACCAAACAAACAAAGTTTTCCTCTTTATAATATTATTATTATTAGTGTAGATTGCACTTCTAAATACACACATCAAAAGTGTCTAGGGATCAACATATATTTTTGCAATAACTTTTCTCCTGATTGATATTAATTAAAATTTTCTTTAAGGATTCATCAAATAAAGTGTTTTCGTTTGTCACAGTAACGATAAACCAAGTCACCTTTGCATTAATAAAGAAATTTGTCATTTTCCTAATAAAGGGATTTTTGACATTTGAACCACTAACACAAAAGTTCGAAAAAAAGACTGAAATAACAGTTTTCTTTAAAATTTTATTGGGTAACTTAAACAATTAATAATCCGTGTTTCTACCGCGAACACTAACAACACAAGAACATCGGTTTGGCATACTCAAAATGAGTTCATCCAAATCACGCTGTGGAATGGCCGCCCATGTTCGTTGCAACAACAAAAAAAGGTCTTCTTGCGACTGGATACCCTCCATATTCGGCAGAGCTCTTCTCTGTAGCATATCCCATGCATGCTCAATCGGGTTCAAGTCTGGCGACTGAGCAGGCCAGGGCAGGACATTGATGTTAGCTGCGGCGAGAGTCTGTCTTACAACTCTTGCGGTGTGCGGTCGTGCATTATCATGCATTAACTGAAATAAGGGACCGATTTGCACTTGTAGAGGAACGATGACGTCTGATACAATCGTCTCAGCATAAATTTGAGCGTTGAGGTTGCCTCTGATCCAAATCAACTCAGTTCTTCCGCCGATCCAAATACCCGCCCATACCATGATGGTTCCACCACTATAAGGATGGACTTCCTGGCAGGATTTTAATCGCTGTTGGCGTCCAGGGGTTCTCCAGTGTCGTATACGTCTTGTATCCGGTCTCATACCAAAACGAGACTCATCAGAAAAGCACACGAAACGCCATTGTTCTTCTGCCCAATTTCTGTGTTCAAGAGCCCATTGATATCGAATCCTACGATTGTGCATTGCTATAGGTGGTACCCGTAGCGGTCTTCGGGAATGAAGGTTCACTTCATGCAAGCGGTTTCTGACTGTTTGGTCGCTAATTAAGTTCCCTGAAGAGTGATGAAGCCTCACGGCTAACATCATGGCAGTTATTGTTGGAGCTCTTCGAGTTAAGATTTGAATATATCGGTCTTGTCTCCGTGTGGTGCAGCGATACCGTCCTCCATGGCGCTCAGCCACGGTACCAGTGCTTCGGTAACGTGTCCAAAGTCGACTGATAACACTCTGACTTGTATTCAGAGCTAAAGCCACAGTACGTTGCCGGGAACCAGCTTCTATCATTCCCACGGCTCTGAGCATTTCTTCCCTGCTTAAATGACGTCGCCGCTCCATAATAACGTTGGTTTTAATCAGTAGTAGGGAAACAGTAGCACTAATAATGTCTTCAATGCGTTGTATGTTTTTATAGGGAAAATATTGACAGCTGATTTTCATCTTTTACTCGAATTTGATTCACAGTTCCTGATTCAAATTATGAAATGCACCAAAAAGGATCCATATAAATTTATAAAATCATAAATTTATTACAAAGCCACATCTCAATCTCAAGAAATCCGCTTAAAAATGCTTGATCCCTAGACACTTTTGATGTGTGTAGTTAGAATAAAACAAAATAAAAATACATACACGACGAACTGAGAACCTCCTTCTGTTTTTAAAGTAGCCATTTTATTTGTAATTTTAAGATTAGAATAAACTATTTATCGATTGTGGATAATATTTTTAACAGACTTTATTTAAAGTCGGTCCAGCCCTAATGCTCAAGGTCAAACAGTTATTTCTCTTTCAGACGATGGCTCTGGCGGTAATTAAACAATTTTAGCAATAAAAATACCCGCTCGAGACCCGCGATTTGGCTCAGTTAAACTTTTATCGCAGCTTATAAAGGCGCAATTGCATATTGCGAACAGACAATATGGGCAGCCTGTTGTTAGCGTTGGTAGTCCTGCCCTCCTAGACAATGTAACATTCTACAATCGTTATCGTTAATAGAAAGAATAATAATGTATGAGAATGACATAATTCATCGAAAAGTTACGTGACAAATTATAGGGAATTGACACCGTTAGCGAATGAAGAAATAGATTCGCTATGAAGCGATTGCATCTTGTCTAGGCCCTCTGTAGTTACTATCTTCTTAACGTGAGAGAACCTACTATACGATATTATAGTAGCTAACCTACCTATTTATATGTCATCGAGTATAGAATTTTTTCTACTTAGTGACGAGAATAGCAAGACTTTCGCTTGATGGTATACGATACTGCCTAAAGACAGCCGCACTGCATCACCCCGCTCGTCACCTGAGGTATAAGTTAATAACTAAAGGGGCAGAAGAGATAGTTGCGCGGTTTTTTTTTTGGATCTGTTGATTTATCATCTAGTGGATACAGGACAGTTATTGGTTATTTTTTAGTGAACTAGGTGTTGTTTATTCTTTTTAACCGACTTCAAAAAAGGAGGAGGTTCTCAATTCGTCTGTATATATATATTTTTTTTCTATGTATGTTCGCGCATAACTCTGGCAATTATGAACCGATTTGAAAAAATCTTTCTTCCATCCATTCTTTAATCCGTTAATTGGGTCCCATAAAAAAATTATTGCTTAGTAATAAGTAGTTCCTGAAAAAACAAGAATGTTGACTGCGCAGGAAAGTGGCAAGAAAGCCTATATAGATGACTTTATGGTGCTTTTTAAGGACAAAAATCAAAAATTTTTAAGGTCATAACTCTGGCAAATATTTACTAATTTCAATGATTCTTTTTTTATTCGAAAGATTGAACCACTGTAATGAATCTGTATGAATATTATCACAACGGCTAAGAACTTACTGGAGGACCATGAACGATGTGGGGGAATTTATCTGGTAAAATCCGTAAAACTGATGTTCTCCATTACATTACTCTGACAAATATAAACCGATTTCGATGATTCTTTTTTTATTCGAGAGAGTAAACTACTATGATGATTCCATGCAAATTTCATTATGACCGGATATTTTTTTCTGAAGAAACATGAATTATGTAAAACTATATAGACGATAATGTGATCATAACCTACCTAGATAATTTTACCGTCTTCGATGGTTCAATAATTATTTATGAAAATATCACTAAAAAGTATAAAATAAAATCTTTTAAAAAAAAAATTGAACCGACTTCAATATCACTGAAAAGTATAAAATAATTTAAATATTATTGAAGTTGGTGCCAATTATACACAACAGGTACGCTAAAACCAACTTCTATAATATTTAAATTATTTTATACTTTTTAGTGATATTGAAGTCGGTTCAATTTTTTTTTAAAAGATTTTATTAAGTTGCGAATTATGTTAATTAGGTTCACTAGTGTTGTGCGTTTTCTTGGATTTTTAATAATTTCGCTTATGTTGTTCGTTTGAACACATGGTTTCGTGATTTAAGCGTGTGTGTGCAAATATTGGGCAATGTTTCATAGTGTGGTCGTATATCTTGGATGGAATTTGAGTCACATGGACATGTGAATGTTTGGGTTATTTTAAAACGATGGAGTTATTACAGATGGTAGGTACGAATGTCCTGACCTACCTACCTACCTACCTTTGATTTATTTATGTATCCCGTGATAAGGTACACGGGCCAGGAGCACATTCAGTCGACAGCTGGCTAGAACAAGGATCTATCTGAAGGTTCTTGGCAAACAAAACACTGGGTTTTTGGAAAGAACATTTATTGCCCGACTGTCTCAGAAGAATGGCTACATAATATGTTTTTCGAGAGTATGTATGTACGTATATCCAAAAACATTAATATGGTATGGTCTTAACGAGCTACGTTGAAATATATATAAATAGGTATGTAAACATTTTCTATATTGTAATTTAATTAAGACCATTTTGTCTATTCGCAGGTGGGCTTGTAATTATGACGTTGAATTCAGTGTATGTTTCTTCTACTTATTAGCGACGTGAAGAGGCAGACATTTGTCTGCTTCATGACCAGATGTAAAGCAAGAGCAGCAGGCTCTTCACCTAACAAATTAATTATCAAGTCATTACAGCACCTTGCCAAGTCTTCACAGCCCAGTTACGGAGCTCATTCCCTTCCTCCCTCCTACTCCAGGTACTAAAACCCAGATGGATTAATAAAGTCTTGATTTAAAAAAAAAAAATGTAAAATAACTGATATTTCTATTCGGCCTCGTTTGTATTACGATCAATCCAAACAATCACAAAAATGGGACGATCTGATAAAATTTTGTGCTTCATCAATCAAACCTGTCGTTACGATAAAAATGCTTATTTGTGTCAGTACTGGCTTACAAATTGGATGAAACGATACTACTAATTGGTTTAACAAGTTGTGTAATTAGAGAGCTAGGGCGTGGAACACCTTCTCGAGACTTTACAGCGGCTCAACGGATAAAATAACTTACAAAAGACATTATGAGGTCTATTACCTACGAGTTGAATAGTTAACGAAAACGATCAAACTTATAGATTTTCTCAATACATTTAACACAAGCGCCTGTAGCTGTAACTATAAAAAAAACTAGTAAAATATGCGAGAGAATATTATACTTAATATTTATATTTTATGTGATATTGCCAGTAGCAGTCGTAGCAGAAGACTGAGAAGGAAGGAAGGGTTTTTCGTCTATCCGCATGTTACAGTAATCCTGTTATCATAGTGCTTGCAACAGAACCGAAATATCGAAAAACTATAAATCATCCTAGCAGTAGGTAAACCCGTTAGAAATATATATTTAAGTATACATAAAAATGTTATTTTATTGTTAGAAAGAGACGATCTGATTGTGCCCTATGCATAGGACAAATATCAGGCCCATGTCAGCGGCGAACCGCGGTCTAAATTGCGGTTTCGAGTGGAAGAGATATGCGGTCGGACAATTCACAGACCGTGACAACACACAGTTTGCAAGTTTATCTTATACTAACATGAATTTATCCCGTACTTCATCACTAATTTTTAACAACATGAGAAAGAAACACTTTTACACTGTGGCGTTGTCTTTTCTTTCATTTTTTCGCGGGGGATACCTTTAAAAGGTTCTATAATATTTACACATTTATTACCCGTAATTATTTAAGACTTTTACCTCAACAAACTTCGGATATATATAAATAAATAAAAAACTTTTTTGAAATGTGCCAATGAAGCCCCTTTATAAGGTACTCTATTTCACACAACCGACCAATTCAGCTTCAGTTTTCACCGCCTGAAAGCGATGTTAGGCACCTACACCTTACATCATAGTCTGGCGGGGTCCAAAAGGAGTGCCTAGCAGTTTAGCTACAGCAATAAAAATCAACTGGAAGGTGTTAGTGGATAAGAATTACAAATAACTCTCTCCTCTAAGAAAAACTACACCTTTGAAGTATTCCCATTAACAAAAAACAAAGGTTCCCAAAGAAATCATATCTCTTTGTACTTTAAATTAGTGTTAAGACAAAATTAATAAAAATAAAATAAATAACATTTAACGGCAGCTATAGCTTCGTTGTTCCAAAAGGTTAATTTAACACTGGTAGCTTTGATGTTTGTGTTGAATTTATCAAAGACTTAAGTTTAATTAGCGTTGTGAGGTTTTAAGCCACAGGATCCACTCTTAGCCAAGTTTATTTTATGTCTCTTTTCGTAACATGCTAGGGAGAGGTAACACTTTGCTTTGTATCTAATTAAGTTGAACAAAGAAAATAAAACAGAATACTGCAACAGAAATGTTGGTTAAGTTAAAAACAGGTACCTAAGTACTTAAATTACATATTATACTGTTACGTGCGGGTGGGTAATTAAATGCCGATTAACGTAAAAGAAGATTTTATTCCACGTACACTCACAATGTATACACTATACGGCACAGTATACACACAAGGCACAGTAGTCCGAGTTGCAAAGTACTTCACAATAGTCTAAAGTCGTCGCAAGGGTTGCTGGTACAATTCTCTTCGATCGCTTCCTTAAGATGTTTTCGCTGTCGCTTGTAAACACAAACTGTCTGGGCGCCTCTATGCGTCGGCTTATATACCTAAATTAACAGAGGGGTGGAATTCTCTCGAATGTAGTCGTAAGTACTTGTATAGTCTAGTACTTTCGAGCCGATACAATAGCGGCGTGACCTTCGAGAATGAACTAACAATAGGCGGGGGCAGTGAACCGAGCGCGAGCGTGTAGGTAGGTACATACGTACTTGCTGAATTGGAGGGAACTACTTTCTATTGAGAATTCGAGATCTTTCGGTACGAATCGATAGTAGACCTATAGACTAACAATGCGTTTTGAGATCATTGCAATTAAGTAATAATTAACGGAGTAATTAACACTTTTATGTCCCGGTCGTAACACTACCCCCCTCTTAGTTATGCTCGTCCCGAGCATCATTATCTCCATGATAACGTGCCAATCTGTCCAGGTGAACTATCTTAGATTTGCCTCGGGGTCCCTTCTTGATGCGGTAGGAGTAGGTGTCGTTGTTGATCCTTGTAATAACGATCCTTTACACCACACTAACTTCCCTTCATCGAAGCCGTTGGTATTCGCATTTCGATCGTAGCGGGTCTTCATCCTTTCCCTGGTCACCAGGCTATTTTCCCGTACCCGTTTGTGCACTTCTTCCGGGCCAACAGTTTGCGACTTAGGTTTTCCTTTACTTCCAGTTTGTGATCTTTTTGCGGCACACACCAAACATTTACGGCACCAGTCTTCGACATCTTTACGGCATCGCAGCCAGTAAAACCACTGTCTCACATTCACCAGGGTTTTCTTGACTCCAAGGTGCTTACCAGATACACCACTGTGAACCTGCCGTAAAAGAGGGGGCACCATAACCCGTGGTATCAGTACTTGCATGACTATTTCTTTTCCATTGCTGGACTCCCATTTCCTGCACAGCAAATAGTCTTCTAAGACTAAGCTGTCCCACTGGGCCCAATATTTTTTTGTAGTTGCGCTGCAAGCAGACACATCCTTCCATTGCGGTTTGCTCCCACGTTGCTTCCAACGCAGTATCGGTCCAAGGTCATCATCCTCTGCTTGTGCCTTCTTCATATTGGTCCCAGTCCACTCGTCTTCTGAGCCATGCGTCCTTATAATCCTGACTTCTTCTCGGACTTCATTCTTAGAATAGTGCTTGCTGGCACAAGGTCTTCGCATCACATCTTCCACGTTGCTATGTCCATTCCCATTGCGATGTTCCGTTGCATGGTAGACATTCTGCGGTTGCTCTTGCCATCGTACTACTCGACAGTCATCCCCTTGGGGTGCAGCATATAAGGCACTTTTCTTTTTCCGGTTCGGGCACTCCAGCTGTATATGTCCCCTTTTCCCGCAGGTATTACACAGGGGCACAAAACTCGGACGTCGCGAGATACCGAGTCGACGGACGGCTACAACCTCACTTACCCTATGTGCCTGCGTATCTTGCTTCAAAGGTTCGACCTGTATCCCAATACTTGAAAAACTTTTGGTCTTCTCTACAGGGCAACTCTGCTTTATGTGCCCCCTTGCTCCAAAGCCATAACAAGTGGGGACATACCGGGGCCTTGTCTCATCCGGCACCACTTCCTGGATCTTATATAGCAGAGTGTCTCGTCGTACAGCTTCCACTTCGAGAGCATGGGCCAGAGCGCTCTTCAAAGTCGAATGATGGCCCAGACGAACAGCAGCTCTGACTTCCGCGTCCCGTATGCCGTCGACGAATGCTTGCAACAGCGTCACTTCAACTGTCGCCGGTGCCGAAGAGTACGCACGACAAACCAGCCTTTCCACTTCAAGCGCCCACTGTTGAAGGCTTTCACCAACCTTCTGTGTACGCTCGCGGAGTTGTGCTCGGTATACGTGTTCCAGGTGACCCTCACCATAACGCGTATCTAATGCTTCTAACAGAGCTTCCAACGTCCGTCCTTCATGTGGCAGGTTCTCTAATATGAGCAGAGCGTCCCCTCGTAGTGCCAGCACCAGGGCCATGAAGGATTGGTCATCACTCCATCCATTCCACTTGGCCAGTGTCTCAAACTGGTAGCGGAAGGCTATGTCCACGACGAAGTCCCATCATAGTGCGGAAGGTCGAGTTTCGCTGCTGATGGTGATGGTGAAGCCACGGCTAGTGGTTGGCGAGTCTCTAGTTTCGTTACCTTATTAGTCAGTACATGAATACGGCTATCATGTTCATCGATGCGGCCTTCCAGGTTTTCCGTCTTAAGAGTAACCTCTTTGACGTCCACTTCCAGTTTTGTGACTTTCTCGCCGAGTATAGAAATGCCGGCGTCAATCTTGCACAGGACGGTCTCTTGGTTGGCCTGAATCTCGCGGCGAGTAGCCTCCTGGATAGCTTCTTGGGTAGCCTGGATGTCACGGCGGGTGGCCTCTTGGATAGCTTCTTGGGTAGCCTGGATGTCACGGCGGGTGGCCTCTTGGATAGCCTGGATGTCGCGGCGGGTAGTCTCTTGGTTATCCTGGATAGCCTGTTGCATACCTTGCATAGCAGCCAGCAGGGTTGAGAGATTTAACTCTGTCGAGCTTCCCACTGGTGCGGTACCAGATGAGGTAGCGTTCTCAGGCTGGACCTCCTCCTCTTGACCACGGCGACGTGCAGCATCCATCTCCACCTGTCTTCTTGTTCGCGGAGTACGCACTTCTTCTTCACGCGGCAGAATCGGCATTCCGCTTCTGACACCAATTGTTACGATTGGGTGGGTATTAAAATGCCGATTAACGTAAAAGAAGATTTTATTCCACGTACACTCACAATGTATACACTATACGGCACAGTATACACACAAGGCACAGTAGTCCGAGTTGCACAGTACTTCACAATAGTCCAAAGTCGTCGCAAGGGTTGCTGGTACAATTCTCTTCGATCGCTTCCTTAAGATTTTCGCTGTCGCTTGTAAACACAAACTGTCTGGGCGCCTCTATGCGTCGGCTTATATACCTAAATTAACAGAGGGGTGGAACTCTCTCGAATGTAGTCGTAAGTACTTGTATAGTCTAGTACTTTCGAGCCGATACAATAGCGGCGTGACCTTCGAGAATGAACTAACAATAGGCGGGGGCAGTGAACCGAGCGCGAGCGTGTAGGTAGATACATACGTACTTGCTGAATTGGAGGGAACTACTTTCTATTGAGAATTCGAGATCTTTCGGTACGAATCGATAGTAGACCTATAGACTAACAATGCGTTTTGAGATCATTGCAATTAAGTAATAATTAACGGAGTAATTAACACTTTTATGTCCCGGTCGTAACAATACATACAAATACTATAGTCTATACTAGTACTTAAAAATATCTTCGCTTTTTGCGTCACCGAACTCACTTTTTACAATAGCCAGCAATTTTAAATTCTTCTGTAAATATACAAAATACATATGGAAATAATCAGTTGTCGCCTAGAGAATTAAATACTGAGAGTTGCAATATGGCTACACGAAAGTAGGCATAGGTATTTTCTTTTAATAGTAGTTTATACACCAAGGGGATAAAGTAGTGTCTTATGTTGCGGGCGTTAAGTTGAATCGCGAGCATAACGAAGGATTCTAGCAACTCCCGAGTGCAACGAGGGAGCATACAGTTAACTCCCGAGCGTAGCGAGGGAGTTAATACTAGAATCCTGAGTACAGCGAGGGAATTAAGCTCGTCCAAGACAAAGACACCTTTATCCCCGAGGAGAATACACTACTTTTCACACCTACTGCGAGGTAATAAAATACAAATATTGCTAGAATTAATATAATAATAATATCTTGGGACAATCCACACACGGTCATCTGGTTCCAGCAGGTGGTGCGAAAAAACATTTTTTGTCGACTTCTCTTACAAGTGTGACAAGTTAATTAGTTGATAATAAAATCATGTTATGTTAGTTCTTATTATTATTATAGTTTCTATGGTTACAAACAAATAACTCATATTATAAGGCATCTATCGGGTGTCTATCAAGTCGTTTTTCATAATCACCTAATTATGTACCTACAAATATTACTCCAAAACTGTTATTTGTTACCTCTAATGAGGCACGTGATGATTAATGAGACGAGTATAATAGCGCCAAGCGAAGGTAATTTACGAAAAGTTACGATGTTTTCGCTAAGCTGTGGAGTTTCTGATGTTTTGGAAATCGCGTGGACCACCTGAGCTTTGATATGTGTACGCCATTAGGAAGCTTTATCGACGGCATTACTTTTAGTTTGGGGAACACTTTGTTTTTCTGTTCTTCTTCCAAATTTTACAGTATTATATATTTCGTAATGCCTTTGTAATACAGAAAAAGATCGTCGAAATACAATCAAAATATTCATAGCATTGAGCTTTAAAGCCACGATTTTAAGAAATCAAAACTTGTATTGTATTACACTAAATATGCCATGGTTTAAAACATTGCAACAGCACTGAATGAATCTAACCTTAGATACAGATGTAATAAAACCTCAGATTGGATTATTTGAAAAATATGGAAAGTGCATTTCTCCGTGATTCTCATTTAAATGTAAAGCCACAAAAGAAGTCCAGCGTAGGTACCGCGATCATTCGGTTTCTCACTGTTGTTTTGCAGAAAAGAATTTTGTAAATTTCACAACTTGTTAAAAATTTGTTTTGCTTATAAATTATTAATAAATATTTTTTCGAAATTTACTGTCATTTACTGAACTCTGAAGAAGATTTTCTATTCGTTTGCAAATCAAACGCTCAACCAAATAAAATGAACATAACTTTTGGATGTTGGAATTTTTTGACAACAAAGTTATTCGCTCAACTTTTCGCATGAAAAGATAATTTTTTAGATGGAAGCCAAAATTATGAGCCAAATGTTCATTATGTTAATGCACACCACAGTAAAGTTAGTGGTTTTTTTTCTTAAACTTGTTCTGGAGTGGAGATCGCGAATCGGGAAGTGTAGTGGGACGCCCTGTGAGTAGTTGGAGCGACGATAATATCTGCAGAGTAGTTGGCAGACAATAGATGAGGAGAGCCGAAGATCGGGCTCAGTGGCGTACCTTGGAGGCTTATGTCTAGCAGTGGACTGATGTGGCCTGATGATGATGATGATTTTTTTTATTAATGCACCTCTTATTACGCAGTCCAAAGTCTGATGACTTCTTTCAAAGTTTTAATAAGCTAAATTCAACTGCCGAATTCCGTTTTGTTATACATACCTATGTAAATAATATTAATTTCTTGTAAAACGGCCTTTTACCCAGCGGTCTATTCTATAATAGACCGCTCATATATAATATAATAGGATCTATATCCTGTACTATATTAGGTCAATAAATATTCCCCACAAAACAAACCCATTCTGTGAATATATGAATTTGCAAGCTCATATCGTTTAGAAGCATCTAACGGGTCAATTCCAGAAGACCCTTTCATAGTAACAGAGTTTATTGTGAGTGAAAATGTGAGCCACACAATAATGAACTTTGGAGAGTTGCTTTGCTAGGGCAACAAAATGATAGTTTGAAGTCCAAACGTTATTTGTCTGTCTTTTCTGTACATAAAGTCGGATCTGATCAAGAGATGATATCATTTACTGAACTCTGACCTGACTGACTGAACTCTGGTCAAGAGACCAGACAGGAGAATTACAGATAATTTAGGCAAAAATTGCTTAAGTATATAAGTAGTATTTCTCAAAATGAGTAGATCTTTTTTTGCCATTAGATCTTTGAATGAAACATTAATGTTTCTAGCTTGTAATCGAACACGTCGATTTTGCTACTGCACTAGACGATAGCACCACGAGTAATAAGGTCAAATATTGATGTTTCAAAAAATCTCACGGAATTTAACTTCAAGACTCCTTCAAGCATTATTCGTTATTACTCTAGTTTCGTATAGCCATTCAAACCCGTTTGAAAAAGTTACACTGCATAAATCGTCAGTTTCAGAGAGGTACCCCACGTGCGAGCGGCTAAAGGAGACTCGAGTGCTCACCAAGTGAGAAGTTGCTTTGACAGTTTTCCTCGCTCTGCCCGTTACTTTCATTTTTAGGATTCCGTACCTAAAAGGTTAAAAGAGAACCCTTATTTGAAATAAGGAATACATCGATATAAATATTTGAACTAGATTATGTGTTACAGCCCGAAAAGTGGCACACAGAAATAGCACCCTTGTGTCGCTATTATGTTTCAAGCCACAGCATAACAATTATTTTTGCCTATAAGAGTATCGCTACTGTCTACGAAACTGTCAAACTACACGTCATTGTCATAATAAAACCGTTAGTTCACGTTTCCGCCACCAGCACAGATAAATCCACGAGCCCCGTGACCACATTTTAGTTGACATGTTTATCTAATTTACAATCGGTGAAGGAATAGTTTTAATTATTGATTAACTAACCCCATCACAAATTAAACTATTTTTTTACTTAATGATTTCTGATATTTACACGAATATTACACATTGAAATGAAATGAATTGATGGGTGCTACCACCAGCTTGGGATCCCGTGATAAACATAGTCAAATCCAAAGACAAGCATTCCACTGCAAGTCCTCAAGATACTGTAAGCTCTTTCTGCGTAGATCGGACTAACAATAATAATTAGTAGACCTGAGGGTACCCTAAGACAACTATAACATTATGGTCAGCTACCACCTCAGTCCGCCCGTGACCATGAATGCTGTAAAGTATTCGAAACGTCGGGAAATTAAAATCAAAAATAAACCGCGATATAATCCGTAAAATTAGTTTCATTTCAATTTTTTTTTACTTTTAGTTTCTTTTCTAGAATTGAGGCGTCGATATTACAAAGTGAGTACTTTAATAAGTGGGATATCACATGAAGGTGGTGGGGCTTAATTTGCACATTTCAAAACAGATTTTTATTTTATGTTACGTGGTTTTCGAGTTATGATTAAAAAAAGTCAAAATAAAATACACGCTAATCACATCTAGAGTTCTTAGGCTGCTGTAAACTGTTCAGTGGAGTTAGTTTCTCAATCGAGCTGGTAAAATTCAAACCATTTCTTTTATTATTAACTACGGCTTTAATTAAGTCGAGTAGTAAGTAACACTCGCTTATCACATCGATACTTATCACGATCACTATTTATTTACGTATGTACCTATCACCCTTCTGTTTACCTGTCATCATACCTGTCATGTTCAACAGTAAGAGTTTCAACTCTAATAATCATGAATTAAAAGGGTTTATTAGGCTGTTAGAAATAACGTGTTTTAAAAAATTATACGTTTCTTCGAGCTTTATTGAATAGAAGCTTACAAAACCACCGTTGGGAGTGCGGGTAAGAATAGCAGACTTCCATCTCCTCCCGTTGAGTGCCCGGTGTTCGTGAAAGGCGAAGCAAGACGGGCAGTCGCGTCTTTCTATTGGATTAGCTACCAACCACCTTTACTGCGATCCTCAAGACCCAGGCGTCTGCAGCAGGCAGGCCAAGCGAGGGGATTATGTGCAACCCCTCCCTTCTAAGGGGGAGGCGTTTTTTCAACAGTGCACTGCTGATGATGAAGTTACAAAATCACGAGGTCTTGAAGCGTTCGCTTAGTTTAGAGTTTAATTATATTAATGGCAGATACCTAAGTAGGTAGCAACAACAGACGATCTTTCCTATTAAAGTTAAAGACTTTAATTCCATTTGCCTCGCAAAATCCCTTTTGGCCACCACAATGGACATAGCAGATTATTTGATAGAAAACCGTATTGTCGGTAATAGTTGAAAGAATATAATGGGACTACTATTAAGCCGTTCAATGCAGCTTTTATTGAACCGCAAGTCACAAGAAACTGGATAGCAAATAGAATTAAAAGCTTTTATTCTACCTAATACTCGGCATTCAGAACATATTGCCATATTATGTCATTACTTCCCATCATTACTAGCGACACACTATCGGATGGTGCAATAATATAGGGAATGTTTATTTTTTCCAAATCAATCAATCAATCAATGTTTATTTTTAGGGTATGTTTATTTATTTTTAAGTTTGATTATTCGCTAAGAATATTGGTATTTCAAAAATTCAATAATGCAGTTTTAGTGTCCATTAACATCAGGCCCATGACTCTTGGGTATTTTTCGCTATTCCCCTACAGTTTCGAATTACCTCGCCCACTTAAAAAAATCAACTTGTATAATATACAAGATACACAATATATTTACAAAATATACATAAAAAATATTTTAAACACTTACTATACAGTGTAGTTATATAAAAATACTTTTATAGCTATTAAATATACGATAATGTTACTAAAAGACATCCATCCATCCATGTAATTTCCGTTCCGTTTTCCGTTATTTTTATCTATTGCCATGTTGCCTGATTTCATAGTTCAGGCTCTGTCTAGTTCGGGATCCGATGACCACGTATAGAGTGGTTGGTAGGTCGTTATGACATGGTCACAATAAACTCTACATCCAGAGTGTAAACCCGTCTTCGCGGCTGCGGCACGGAGGCTACAAAAGAAATAATAATTCGTTCAACACTTGCGCCGAGACCGAAATAGGTAATAGTTTGGAAGCAGTTTCATTCTGTTGAAAGCGATTAGGAGCCGCCTCTCGGCAGCGCATTGTGGTATAAGAGCCCACTTCTGACTCACGCGAATTCGTTCAGAAATGTGACGACAGACAATATCACCGGCAATTGCCCTCGCACACTAATATTTAATAAAGTCTTCTGAACTAGAATTGCTCTTCAAATGAAGATTACCAGTGAGATTACGTTCGTATTGTAAAAGTTCGCGCTTGTTATGTTGCCTCGAATGATTGTACAGCGGTTTGACTCGTAAAGTTATATTTACTCTGAAATTGGATAATTTTTGTACAGTGCGTTGCCCTCGCTGTTCTTTTCTCTTATTACCTACTAGCTGACCCACGAAGCTCCGCCTGCGCTATTTTTACGTTAACAGACATTCGCATCGAATACATAAACTCCTTTTTTATAGTCGGTTAAAAACTGGGACCCACTTTTTACTTGCTATCCGAAGCACGGACACGTTTAGTTCAAATGGCGTTAAACGGTCACCCATCTATTTGATGACCTTACCTAACGTTGCTTAACCCGATCGATTACAAAACCTTGATAACAACTCTCTATGAGTGTTCCCTTACTAATATTTATTATATTATAAAGAAAAATTGATAACATCGGACCAAGCGTATAACCAAGTACCCATTTTGACTTTAATCCCCTCTCCCAAAAGAACCGTGCTAGATTACGGGATAAAAAGTATCCTATGTCCTACCTCGTAGTAAGATCTCAAATCATGCCAAGTTTCATTTGAATCCATTCAGTAGTTTCGGCGTGATGCTCAGCCGTGATACAGACAGACAGACAGACAGACAGACAGACAGACAGACAGACAGACAGACAGACAAAAATTAAAAAAATTACATTTTCGGCCTCAGTATCGGTTATAGAATGCCCTACAAATATAATTTTCAAAATATCTTCAATGTACAGAATTGGACCTGTTACAGTTTTATTATAAGTATAGATATATAGATATAGAAGATAACATGTTGCATAACTTTCAACAATAATACCTAGGTTGTCCGTCTAACAAAAAATGCTTTCAATTAGTAGTAATATTTTTTCACCATCGCGTTGTATGAGTGCTATCGTGTAGAGTGAAATAAAAGAGTGGACTGTATTAGTTAGGTCGATTATAATGGCAATAGAACTAGCTCGAGAACGGGCTTTAAATCGTATTGTGTTCAAAGACCACCCGGCCGTCGCGCATGCACGCATTGTACTTCCGGTAAAATCCGGCTCGAAGGACCATGTATGCTAGTGTAGAGTAAAATAAAAAGTAATCTGTGTTAATTAGGTCTATTATACTTGAAACAAAACATAAATAAAAATAATTAACTAGCGTGTGTCACGAATGGCACTGGTCGGAAACTCACCCGCTGCGGCACCCCGTCTTTTGTCATCTTCTTTTCATAGACAGGTGCTCATGCTCCAATACGTCTTATGGTAAGCAGCATATCCAAGGAAATCTGCACTGCAGTAAGGCTCGTCACACGAGTGAGACATTAGTTACGTCACGTGAGCTCGGTAATTTCACCAGCTACAGTGCCTGCCGGATTAGAGCAATGCTTACGCATTTTTTGCTTCGTGCCGGAATATCAAGGCACTGCAGTGTGGTACTCACCTTGCAGAAAGGACCGAACACCAAGTAGTTAATAAAATCACTGTTACATAAAATCAATAAATAAAAGGCGCTGAAGTCTCCACAAATTTTAAACCCTTTCTATTCTATTCTATTATTGGTGGCTATAAAATCGGGCCCGGTAACCACCGGAACGCACTTCGACCCCGTTGGATCCATTGTGCATGCCCTAGCCCTTACTCTGTTGCTGACGTGTCGAAGAATTCCCTTAGGTATGCACTGATTGCGCCAGCTTGGAGCTGTACATAATCATCTGGTGTGGGGTAGGCCACTCCAAGATGACTCAACCTACGTCTCGCAAGAGCGTCGCAGCCGCACAATATGTGTTGCATTGACTCTTTTTCACCTTCGCAGAATCTGCAAGTATCGACAGTTAGCCTCATTCTGTGGAGGTGTTCATTGGTACCAAAATGTCCCGTAAGCGCACCTATTAGGTGCCTTATTTGTGATCTGCTTAGGTTTAATAATTTAACCCCACAGTCCACCCTTGTGCTAGAGAACGCTTTGGAGTGGTTTAGGCCTGACGCTGGACTCCATTCCTTCATGTGTTCGTTCCTAGCATGTGCATATAATGCTTGGTGATATGTTCCATACGGAATCCCTACAAATGGTTCGGGGCCAACCAAATGTCTCTGTGAGCCGGCCCTCGCTAGTCTGTCTGCCTTCTCATTACCCTCGACGCCTTCGTGTCCAGGTACCCAGATAAGGCTGACGCTGTTGTGTCTTCCCAGGTTATTCAAACCTGTAACACCTTCCATAACCAGTTTGGAGACAACTCGGAAGGAGTTTAGAGCCTTCAGAGAAGGTAAAACCATTTACATTCTCAGTGACAGTCACACTGAGAATGTAAATGGTTTTACCTTTGACATTTCTCCTCTGCATTTCTTTAATGCTGGCAATTATGGCATAAGTTTCCGCTTGGAACACCGACGCATGATGCCCCATGCTGTGACTGATACTGCAGTCCTTGGAATAAATCCCTGCCCCTGTACCTGACTCCATTTTAGAACCGTCAGTGTACCATATGAGGTGAGTTCCACCAACCGATTTGAGTCCCCGCGTCCACTCTTCCCTTGATGGTATGTGTACTCGGTACCTCTTATTAAACATGTGCACTGGATTTATTTTATCACAGGGCATGTCCATTAGATCATCCAATTCCTCCACGGGATCCAATAAAGTGTGTTTTGTACAGGGCTTGTTGCAATTCCAATCTCCTGCTTTTGCAAGTCTGTGTAGCGACTTCCTTGCCTCTGTTTGTATATAAGTGTGTAGTGGGGTTAGTCCCAGTATCCACTCAAGAGCCAGTGTAGGCGTTGTTTTGAAGGCACCTGTAATTGCCATGCAAACTACTCTTTGTACCTTCCTTAGAGAATCCTTGCAGATCTTTAGTTTAGTCCTGGGCCACCATACAGTGCTGCCATATGTAAGAATAGGCCTCACCATCGTAGTATATAACCAATATATTACCTTTGGTTTGACTACCCAGGTTTTGCCATAAGCAGAACGGCACATATTGAAGACTCGTAAGGCCTTTTTTGTTGTATCTTCAACATGACTATGCCACGTTAGTTTCATATCGAGAGTTACCCCCAGATATTTAACTTCCGTAGCCCATTTTAGTTTGGTGCCGTACATTTCTAGTTCCCGAAGGCCCTCTAAATGTCTTTTTCTTGTAAACGGTACTATATCAGTTTTGCTTGGATTTATGGAAAGGTTATTGTTTGTACACCATCTTTCCACCCTACCCAAAGCACCTTACAGCAAATCCGCTACTACGTTTGGAAATTTTCCATTTACTTGTATGACTATATCATCTGCATAGCCTACTGCTTGAAGTGGTCCACTGTTCAGCTCTTTTAACAACGAGTCCACCACTAGACTCCACAGTAGTGGGGATAGTACGCCTCCCTGTGGACATCCTTTAGTTGCCTTTACGGTAACCTTATCACTTAATAAACTGGCTTCAATAACTCGTTCCTGTAGCATAGTGGTAATCCATTAACAATTGGCGCCTCTATGCCATGACTTTGAGCTGACGTTCTTATTGAATCGAAGGTCGTTCGGTCGAACGCCCCTTCAATATCTAAAAATGCTGCAGCGCAGATTTCTTTAGTCTCCAATGCATGTTCTGCACGGTTGACTACGTAATGCAGTGCCGTTTCCGTAGACTTACCCGGTTGATAGGCACATTGCATCTTATGGAGCGGTCGTCTCCTCAGTGTGCCATCCCTTATATATCTGTCTATCATCTTCTCCATAGTTTTAAGAAAGAATGAAGTGAGACTGATAGGACGATAAGATTTGGCATCCTCATAACTTTCTTTCTCTGGTTTGGGAATGAAAATTACTTTTGCCTGTCTCCAAGCTGATGGGACATGCCCAAAGGCGAGGCATGCCCTGTACAGTCTGCATAAGTGAGGTATAAGAATACTTTTCCTCTCTTGTAGTAAGATCGGATATATATCATCAGATCCGGGTGATTTATACGGACTGAAGCTGTTGATTGCCCATCGTACCTTATCTGCGTCAACGACTTTCTTTGCTATACGCCAGTCGTCTTTAGAAGTTTTTGCAATTTGTTCTTCCATGGTGATGACATTATCAGTCACATTTTGTATCTCAACTGAGTCCGGGAAGTGCATTCTTAGCATATGCGTAAGAGTTTCTCTCCCAGTTACAGTGAGCTTACCTTGGTCATTCCGGATAGATGTAAGTGGATTGACCTTTGCAGAGCTCATTGCTTTACTGAGCCTCATACCCTGAACGCTATTGATGCTACTGCAATGAGATCTCCATGATCTCCGCTTCGACTTGCGCACTTCTTTACTATAGTGCGTAAGAGCTTCGGCATATACCGTAAAGTCATTATTTGACTTCGCCCAGTTGAAAACACGTCGCGTCTTAGCGCCTTAGATTTTCAAGGGCAGATGACCACCACGGCTCCTTTTGCGTCGCTGCCTCTTTCTCCGGGCAGTTCTTGATCCAGCTGGCCTTAACTGCCTGGGTAATTCTGTCAGACTCAAACTCGATATCTATGATTGAGTTGAGTCGCTCCGTAGGATCCCCGAGGTGTTCCTGAAGGTCTCTCCTGAAAGATTCCCAATCGGTTCTCCTTGGGTTCCTCCTTCGTACCTTGCCATAATTATTGAAAGTTACATACCTAAAGCAGATGTAGTTGTGGTCAGATAAACTGACCTATTCCGACACATGCCAATTACGGATCGCTTTACTCGCTCTATTGGATGCAAGCGTTATATCAATGACCTCCGCCCTGCGTCTATTCACAAAGGTTGGTCTATTGCCTTTATTTAAAATTTGTAAGGGTGAGCATACCAGAAAGTCCAATAGTGCTTCCCCTCTTTTGTTGTTGTCTGTGCTACCCCAGGCAACGTGGTGAGCGTTCGCGTCGCATCCTATGATGAGGTCGTCGCGAGCGCAATTGTTAACCAGGTCTTTCAGCAGTGCTGATACCGGGTCCTCATTCTCATAGGGTAAGTAAGCAGAAGATAGAATAGTATCTTTACTGCCCCCTCCCGTTAACCCCTTAATCCTCACAGTAGTGAGGTCTCTGGAGCAGAAGTCATGTAGAGGCATTGCCATTATGCCATTCCTGACAAAGATACAGGTCCTCATATTATTTGTAGGGCATCTATAGAAGAGCTGTCCTCCACGAACGTTTAGACCTCTGATGACGCCCTTGTACAGATAAGGTTCCTGTATGAGAGCGACATCATATTTATCCATATTAAGCGACCGGCAGAGTACTGCCGTAGCCACCTTGCTGTGATGTAGATTAATTTGTATACATCTTAGATAACCCATTGGTGAAGGAACACCAATGGACTGATCACGCCTGCCTGTCATTTCAATGGCTCCAGGCTTGCTTCTGCGCGTTTGCGCTGTACTGGTTGTGGCCCTTCCCAGCAGCGTCGCTGTCCTGAAACCGGGCTCTGACGAGCCTTCTCCAGTAACTGCTCCGCCAGCCGAAGTCAAGGCCAAACCATTCCTTGCCGGCTCATTTTGCCACCTTGAGCCCCTCGGGTCAGAGTTCCGGTCCCATTCCTGTTCCCTGTCACTACCGACACACCAGGTCCCGTAGTAGTTCCACCGGCCGGAATATTTTTAGAGCAACCCTTGGAAGGGCTACCCCCGTCATCCCTAGGGACAGTGCGCGGTTTCTTGTGCGAATCCATGCAAATATTGTTCGTAACTTCATTTCACTGACTCCCCACCCTCCACGGAGCCCGCACCTTTGGGGATGCTTCTCTAAGCACCAGGGCTATCAGTGAAATATAGTCCTCCCAAGTGAGTTGTCCACGAGTCCACACAACGTTCGCCGGTGCAGCGCCGCGCCGCGCCCTCGGCTCACATTGCTGACTGTGAACCCCATCACCCAAGAAGACTAGCCGGCTGGTCTTAAGGACCACCAACAGCCGATTGATTGCGACCGGCTCAGTCGCAACCGCCCGTGTTATAGAAGTCCGAGACCGAAGAGTCGTGTTGCCGCATGGGACCGCGTCCGCAGGCCCACTGTGCAGCTCATCCTCCAGGCCTCCCTTCCCCCTCATTACGGGTCCCCGCGCACGGCAAAAACACGCGGGAGGTCTTACCTACTTCCTACCATATGCTGGTTTGTTGAGATGGTAGGACCGCAACGCCCAACCTCATGACGCCGCAGTATCGAATAAATAGATACATATACATACATATGCTTATAAACATACACATATACTGAGACGCATAAACTTAAATACACGAATATATACATACATAGCGGGATTTAAATATACATACTATATAATATAATACATATATATATATATACATCCTATATAAATATAAGGCGGGGATGCGGGATGGGAAAGGTATAGGGTGAAAGAATTATTCGCCCAACGATTTTTTGTTGCGTTTGTTTCTGAGGGAATCAAACCAATAACAGGCGGCAACCTCGGGAAGGCTAGATCATCGGGCTTGCCCTGGAGATCAATCACGACTGTTGCGCTCCCTCCAAGACCGTTTGCCAAATTACACACGGGAGTAGTGTGTAAAGTAGGCAAGCAGCTAGTGCATTAGAAAGGGAAAGGAAACTAAGAAAGCATAGGAAAGCAAGCAAAGCATGCCCTAGCGCCCCAACCCCTTTTTAACCCCTTTCATAAGACACGAACCTTCTAAATGGATGATTTACAGTCCTCAGAACTTCTGTAGTAACGGAATGGTTTCACACAACTTTAAGCAGAGACCATATTTTATTCATGTAACAAAACGTCCACTTCGAAACCAATGAATTTGTATGACGCCGATAACGCGTTTATTGTCACAGCTAGTAAATAAATTCCGAAGCATCGACCAATCATGTACTGGGATCACGTACCGAGCCGGCACGATGAAAGGTATAATCCAATCAATTATTACGCTTGCGCACCCATTCTGCAGCCAAATGTAGATAGAAAAAGATTTAATCCCCCGAATAATATGGGCGCGACCAAGTACCGTTTGTTAGAGATTTTTTGAAGAACATTGTTATTAATAACGCAGAAATGTTGGTGATTTTTTTGCACCAGATGAATTTATAGCTTTTTTCGGTAGGCAGCTTTATACCACGAAAAAAATTATAGAGTCAAGAGCTGTTCAAAATCAATAGATCTAATACCAAAGTAATAATATGTTTACCTTGGACAGTTTGTCCAGTTAGGTCGGTCCAACTTCGACAAAGAGGTCGCCCGAAGAATCCAACTCGGATGGGCAGCGTTCGGGAAACTACGTGACATCTTCTCGTCTGAAATTCCGCAGTGCCTGAAGACAAAGGTTTTTAACCAGTGTGTGTTGCCAGTGATGACTGAGACGTGGTCTTTAACAGCTGGCCTTTAAGAAAAGCTCAGGGTCACACAACAAGCTATGGAGAGAGCTATGCTCGGAGTTTCTTTGCGTGACAGATTTGCGAGACAGATAGAACCAAGGTCACACATCGCTCGAAGAACCAACCGATAACCGATGGAGAAGAAAGGTTCTCGGGTGGCGACCACAAATCGGAAGACGCAGCGTAGGTAGGTCTCCCACTAGGTGGACAGACGACATTGTGCGCGTCGCAGGTAACCGGTGGATGCAAATAGCCAATTGTCGTTCATTGCGGCTTTCCAAGGGGGAGGCCTATGTTCAGCTGTAGACATCTTCCGGCTGGCGATGATGATGATATTTAGGTCTGACAAAACTGTTCACGACCTCATAGACGCATGTAACAAGAATACGCCAAATCCTACCTACCTCGCTAAAACTTTTTGTAGAGACTCTTGTTTTCGTCGAGAATAATCTGCATACCTTTTGTTCTTCTAAATTTCTTCTAAATGTAATAAAGAAATTTAACAGCCCAACTGATGAATAGTCTATGAATAATAGTGTATGATGTGTGGTGCCTAAGCCATAGTCCACCACGCTGACCAAGTGCAGGTTGGCGTGACTTCACACGTCATTCGAAAGCTAGTTAGGCTTTCTCAGACATGCAGGTTTCCTCACGATGTTTTCCTACACCAAAAGCTAGTAACAATCGCACAAAGACGATTCGCACATGATTAATTAAATAAATCAGAGGTGCCAGCCGGGGTTCGAATCTGCGCACCTTGCTTCCAAGGCAAGCACTCGCCCACGCCCACTGCGCTGTTACCGCATGCAACAGTACGCAGTCATGTCTATTTGATTATATTATTATAGTCGCAGTAAGTAAATGCAATATTTGCAAACGTAAGTAGAAGGAAGTAAATGTAGTAGATTACTTGTAAAGTTCTGTAAAAAGTAAGACCTGACGTCGAGAGCACGCAACAAAAGGAGTTTTTCGAGGAAATGAGTCAACTTTTACGGACCGCGGAATAGGGGATAACTCGACACGTTACAGTACCAAGTTTTTCTTCCTGCGTCTGTAACATAGTACGTATCTAAGAGGCTGTAAATATAATTATCAATGACTATAAAAACGTTTTATACTGGCTGACCTTTAGTACTGTCTGGGAAAATGGAATTGGAACTGCCATGGTTATATCGAAAAAAGAGTGGTAAGAACTTTTCTACCAATACTAGGTACAATATTTTCAATTATTCATCATGATCCGCCGAAATACGTCCACTGCTGTATAAAAGACCCTCCCCCCTTAAAACAGAGGGGTTGCCATAATCCCCACGGTTAGCAGGCGTCTTGGGGATCGCAGTATAGTTGGTAGGAAATCCAATAGAAAGACGCTGCTGCCCGTTTTCTTGTTTTCCCTTAGTCGCCTCTAAAAGACCGGTGTGTGAAAGAAGAAGAAGTGTTCGGGTAAGAATGGCACCCATCTCGGTACCCGAACACTCCATCGATCATAATTTATAAAATATACCTAGATATAATACTATATAATTAGTATATATTTACAAAAAAAAAGTATATATCAGCTGTTGACTGGTTAGCATAGTACAGGCTCTGCCTCGCACTGAGGGGCCCCTGGTGCAGATCCCACCGGAGAGCCCTGGGGTCCCCCCTCTCATGTGCCGATGCGACAGCCGCGGGGGTTTTAGTGGGTAAGAATCCCACATACCCCGGTCGAGCCCCACAGCTCCAGGGGATCTTTCGAAGATTTAACCCGCGTCAAAAAAAAAAAGTACAAGCTCTGCCTAGTTTGGGATCAGTTGCAGTTGACCGTGTGTGAATTTGTCCCAAGATATTATATATTACGATTAATTCTAAAATATCGTAGGAAAAAGCTATGGCTTAACTGTACCATACATTTAGATTTTTTTTCTACTAAGTTCAACAAACACACAGTTTTACATTTCAGTAACTCCTGTAAATTACTATTAAATTATGGTTTTGTTACTAAAAATCAATAATCATAAAACAAGGAAAGTATTATCACAAATATCCTCCAGCAACCAATTTAATACCAAACCGCACCGGTGTTTGCAATTGATTAGCTCGAAAGACCCGGTGCAACCTTAACCCATTAATTGCGAGGTACTTGAGAGCGCCGGGTCGTACACCGGCTAATAATACCCCGCTTGATAGAAGCTTACATTGTTAGCTAAGATCAAGGTGTATTAATTACATACCTTTATGTTCACTTATATTTCTTTAATTGTGTAAAATTAAATATATAGTAAGTATTGACCAAAGAGGACGTAAACCTAAGAAGAGTCGGAACTCACATACATTCGATATTCAAGGTTTGTGTACAGAGCAGAGTTTCGCTAACTTAAATAAAATTATCCAGTCTGACAACCCGATCGGCTAAAGTAGCTCTATCTAGTGCATATACTTACTTGAAACTAAATAGCATGGAGTACAATATATATAAAAAATATATTTTATCTAATTTTACATGCTTTTTATCTTATTTTATTCAATTATGAAATAATATATGCCAAATAAGAAAAGGATAATAAAAAAGGATTAGTTACATAGCACCTTCCTTACAAAGATTTGAACCTGAGGCCAACATCTACTTATTGTAACGGTTACAGGCGATGTAGCAGAGTGTGGAAGCAGGTATAGTGAGCGTAAATAGAGAATAAAATAATAATCGTTGCAAAATATTAAGTAAGTATAATAGTTAATTAATAGACATTTTTGTAAGGAAGCATATATGTTAAAAAGAACATTAAAAACTAAATCATTATAAAATACACAACCAGCTTCAATTTACTAAATAGGATTACTATTTAACACGCTCTTTTCAATTGAAGCTACTAAAACACACAATGTATCAGTTATAAGCCCTAATGGCTAAGGCGCTGACACACCGTACGAGCTTGGCCAAAGGTAATGGTTTATTGAATATATCAGCGACCATATCGTTAGTGGGTAGGTACATGCTGCACTCTATGATCCTTGTCTTGACGATCGCCAAAACGCCTCCTATAAAAATGCTTATACAAACATGAACTATCGTATCGGACTTAGATTACCAACATATAATAAGGTCACTTTGGTGTACCTTCCTTGACAAACCTAGGCTCATAGTTCTCGATGTCCATCGTACAGTTATACCGTGTACAGTTTCCAAGCACACCTCCTAGAATAAAAGTAGGTAAGTATATTCGAAATATGAACAATTTCCAAATCCGCATTAGAATAACCTATACAACATGTTTAGGGGAGACTGGGTACTGTTGTGACAATTTTTATTAGATCGCCCATAACTTAGTTATTATTATAGTTAGCTTGAAGAAAGGTGTTTTTACAGTTAAATGTACATTTGTCTACATATAAATACTACAATTTTGCCTTTAAGTGCAATGGTTAACATATAGGAAGCAATTGGAAAAAAAAAGAAAAAAATGTCACAATCGACCCCACCCCAGGGACGGTTGTGCCAGTGCTTGGGGTCGGAAGTGATAGGTTCAAAAATACACCAAATTGGTCTATAACACTTTTATTGCGTATTTGGATGTAATAAAATATACTTCTGGAAAAAATACATAACAAAGGAAATAAAATTTAGGAACACTTTAAAGCTTATTACTAGTAACGCACTGTAGCGTCTATAATTATTATAACTGTCTTGATATTTATCAATCAAACAGTTAATTAAACATCTAATTTATACATTACGGTAACTGGTGTCAAAATACAAAAAAATAATATTAATAAACGGTAGGTAGGTATATCAAAATCAAAATCAAAGCAATCAGCTGAAAATGTCATCATAAGAAATAATAAACATAATATGTGTAAACTAATTATGAACATGCAATTTGTTGCATGTTCAAAGTTAATTTACACAAACGGACTCCTTTCAGTCTTCCTCACACATTGTCAGGGCATATAAAACCAAATACTTGTGTCACAACCGCACCCAAAAAATATGGCACAAACGTACCTACTCATTGCAGGCATTCGGTAAAAAAACAATTGCCGTGACTATACCAATTAATCTACGTACAAAGTAATCACTGCTATTTAACTACTGATGTTTAACTTTTAACGAGATATGACACTCATTACTCTATCTGTACACATGAATCAACAATTACTAAAAGATGTCGAAGAAAAAAATTTACTTTTCATTGATAAAAAGTAATGTGGTACTCTGCAAGCAGAAACGTCGCGCGATTGCTGATGCAATTCTGTGGGACAGATGCAGACAAGCACGCTGCTCCTTTCTTCTCTTGCACCCATCCCGATATTCCTTATAGTTTCGCTAATACGACGACTGTCACAACCGTACCGTGGCACAATCGTACCCAGTCTCCCTACCTTTTTTTTTAGAGTTTTTCACGGACTACAGGAAATTTATATTAAAACCTGTCATAAGATGAAGGTTCCTACTGTACCGTCACTAAGATCTTTAGAAAATCTACAAGACGTTCTGTAAAAAATATGTATTCTAAAAAAAAAAAAAATTACTTAATACATTCCCTTAAATATAAATTCTACTTATAAAGCTTCAATGTCTTGATAAACACAAAAACAGATATCCTGATAATTTCGCTTTCAAAGACTTACGTTAAATGGATTTATAAACTAAAGGTATTTAGTATTCAGAACAAACAGTTTCGTTTCTCAGAATCTGATTTGTTAGTTGATATTTATCTTAACAAGTCGGAGTGATCTCCCGGTAATACGAAACTTACAAAACGTTCCCTCGTCGTAACGAGGTTAGTATCAGTTAGTTCACGTAAAGTTACCGGGCCGAATTTCGTGGACAAAATAAGACGAAGGATGAAATGCCAATGATGTTACCATCTACTAACAATTTACACAAATGTAAACTGGTTTTTAGAACAATATAAAACCCAAATCAAAGGGCTGAGTGTTCGATTTGTTAGTAAAACATATCTAAAAACCAAACAGTCATTTTGATTAAACCAACTGTGTTAAAAACCCGCATTCAGTTCCGTTTATCCCTTAGGGAACAACGATTTTACAAACAGCCGTATAGATACAGACCTAGGCGTCAAATAATCTATTGCATCAAGGGTCAATTAAAGAAATGCTACTGCTGCTTGCTACTTATATTTTTTTATGTTGCATTTTTAGAGGTTGCAAACATCGACTGAGCTCTAAACTACAGTAACTATGTTTAGCATCAGCGATCAGCTATATAGCTGTTGGAAACTGATTTTAATGCCATCAATGCATTCATGTCAAGCCCAGCATCAATACCCGAAATAGCATCAATGCAGCTGCTAACCGTACAATTTGGATCCAGAGATCAAACGCAGCAAGTCACCGACAATGCAACACCTACAATATCGATGCAACTGCAAAATACCTATTTTTTTCACACGTTGTAAGCGGATAAACATATACACTCTGGAGATTTTGTTGAATGTTGCGAAGATTTAGATCTCCATTGGGATGTAGTAGGAACTAAAATACTTAAGTACTATACTTCTCTTACTATATTTCTCTAAAGAATCGATTTTATTCACAAAAGTGAACTTTTGCGTAACATGACGCAGTTACGTTCTATTGGTGCTGTCAAAAAGAAAATAAACGGTTGGACGCTCTAAAGGTTGTTTATTCGAGTGCTGTATGTCATTGCACAAGTAGCTAACCAACCGAATAACATTTACACGTGGGAATATTTCTATTAAAATACGTAAATTGAAAATAATAGTGGTAAAAGGAAGTAGAGTACCGGTGACAGGAAATGGAGCCGACTGCAGCGGTTACCTGCAGGAAATTCGAATGCTTTGTGACGTTCCTCGATGTTGTACCGAGTCTATGGATATCACAGACAAGGAAAGACTAATAACTTTGTTTATCTTAATGACTTCTTTCTTTTTGTATTCATGCAATAGGTACTTATACCTAAGTAAGCTTAGAAAAAAAGAAAAAATATTATGCCTCTTTTTCTTATATTTTTGGTATCATACCTATAGAGCGTCCAACCGTTTATTTTCTTTTTGACAGCACCAATAGAACGTAACTGCGTCATGTTACGCAAAAGTTCACTTTTAAAAGTTCACTTAAAGTGAAGCTCACTTTTAAAAGGTCACTTAAAGTGAAGTTCACTTTTAAAAGTTCACTTAAAGTGAAGCTCACTTTTAAAAGTTCACTTAAAGTGAAGTTCACTTTTAAAAGTTCACTTAATTAAGTTAATTAAGTGAACTTTTAAAAGTGAACTTCACATTAAGTGAACTTTTAAAAGTGAACTCTTGCGTAACATGACGCAGTTACGTTCTATTGGTGCTGTCAAAAAGAAAATAAACGGTTGGATCTATTATAGTAAGGACGGTAGTCTGATAGTAGCCGACAAACCCATGAACAACTCTACATCTAAGTTTTTAACTATGACGTTTAGAACCTGAAACTGGAGTGGTGTCTACCTGGACGGTTTCTTGCAGAATCATCTGGTAAATAAACCCTCATACATACATTACACATCAGCAGACGAAACATGTCCATGAACAAAAGGCCTCCCCGCTAGAAGGGAGGGGTTGCAAATGCCTATAACTTCAATATTACTTCTAAATGTATGTTGATTATTGTTATTGATAACAGCAGCCTATAGCCGTCCACTACTGAACAAAGGCCTCCCCCTTAGAAGGGAGGGGTTGCCATAATTCTCACGCTTGGCATGCGGCTTGGTGATCGCAGTATAGGTGGAAGATAAATCCAAAAGAAAGAAGCTGCTGCCCGTCTTCCTGTTCTCGCTTAATCGCCTCTTACGACATCCAATGAGAGGAGATGGGGGCGATTCAATTCTAACACGGCACCCCACGGTTATTATTCTTGATAGAGATATTGATAAAAGTATTATTATTATGTTGGCCTGTTCTTTTCCGCTACTGGGCAAAGGCGTCCCTTTCCTTCCTTCTAAGTTTATTAATTACGCACCCAGGTCATCTCGCCCCTGTCTCGTCTTCGGGTCGCTGTCTCGGGGCTCCAAAATGTCGCTTTGTGGGTCGACACGCGGCAGACATGGCTTGTCCAGTCCCATTTCAGTTCTGCAGCTTTATACCTAGGTATACCTAGGTATTTCTAAATATTAATACATGAAAAATAATAAAGTAAAATGAACAAATAGCATTCTGTCATGTCAAAAAATATAGGTAGTATAAAATCTTTTTAAAAAAAAATTGAACCGACTTCAATATCACTGAAAAGTATAAAATAATTTAAATATTATTGAAGTTGGTGTTAGCTTACCGGCTGTGTATATTTGGCACCAACTTCAATAATATTTAAATTATATTTTTATACTTTTCAGTGATATTGAAGTCGGTTCAATTTTTTTTTTAAAAGATTTTATTTTAAACTTTTTAGTGATATTTATAAAGATTGAACCATCGAAAACCGTAAAATTATCTAGGTAGGTTATGATCACATTATCGTCTACATAGTTTTACAAAATTCATGTTTCTTCAGAAAAAAATATCCGGTCGTAAAGAAATTTGCATGGAATCATCAAAATTCAAAAAATTCAAAATTTTTATTTCAAATAGGCTTAACGCTAGCACTTTTGAACGGACATTTTTTTTTTAAAAGCTACCACCGGATCACAACGCGGCCTCAATTGAGAAGATCCGGCAAGAAACTCAGCGGGCTTGTCATTTTTTCACATTTTTTTTTTTAAAACAAAGTTTGTCTTTTTACAATTAGATCAGCACCAGCGACAGTGTGTCCTGCCGTTCAAAATATCAAATAAAATAAAAAATACGACGAAAATACAACAAACTAAAATGCCAAAGGGAAAGTAGCCATCACTCCCCTCAACCATATTGGAGGGAAGGGGGTGACCCGCCACATGAAGCCGCCACAAGCAAAGACTTTTCGATGGCGAGCATGACCGATCCAAAATCACAGTGGCACACGTTAAACATTTACCTTCTGCTGTTAAGCAGTGCCTCGTCAGGCAAGACACAAAGCACTTTAACATATTACCAACTTTTGTCACAAGTCGTCTAAGTTAGATACACACCAAGAATAATTTACAAGCTCAAGTGAATTGCCTTCAGAACGTAAATAAAGTAATAATCAATTTTGCTGCTAGACTACAATAGAAAAAAAATAAAATAAAAAAGGATAAAAGGACAGCGGCCGGACTTGACCAAGCAGCACCCGCGCACGAGTTGACTTGAGCAGCAGCCATCACTCCCCTCAACCATATTAGAGGGAAGGGGGTGACCCGCCACACAAAGCCGCCACAAGCAGAGACTTTTCGATGGCGAGCATGACCGAACCAAAATCCCAGTAGCCTTGCGTCTTGATCATAGTAGTTTACTCTGTCGAATAAACTATTTAAAAAAAAAAAAAACCGACTTCAAAGTAAATTATCTAAAAAGCATAAAATAACGAAAATATTATTGAAGTTGGTGTTAGCGTACCTGCTGTGTATATTCTGCACCAACTTCAATAATATTTTCGTTATTTTATGCTTTTTAGATAATTTACTTTGAAGTCGGTTTTTATTTTTTTTTAAATGTATGTATGTATGTAGGTTTGTCCGCGGATTTCTCAGAAACTACAAGTCCGATTTCAAAAATTCTTTTTGCAATAGTTAGAGTATCTTTCAACTTACAAATTTACAGTTTTAGAGTACAAATTTCATCAAAATCGGTCCAGTAGTTTAAGAGATATAAACTTTTTATGTTTTCAGTAAGTTACTGTAATGTAGACGTTCGAGTTGCGTGATAGTGCTGATACCTATATTGGTAAAATAAGTCACTAAAAAGTGTTAAATAAACTATTTAAAAAAAAATAAAAACCGACTTCAAAGTAAATTATCTAAAAAGCATAAAATAACGAAAATATTATTGAAGTTGGTGCAGAATATACACAGCAGGTACGCTAACACTAACTTCAATAATATTTTCGTTATTTTATGCTTTTTAGATAATTTACTTTGAAGTCGGTTTTTATTTTTTTTTAAATAGTTTATTTAAGAACTACTTATTACTAAGCAATAATTTTTTTATGGGACCCAATCAATGGATGGAAGAAAGATTTTTTCAATTCGGTTCATAATTGCCAGAGTTATGCGCGAACATACATAAAAATATATATATATATATATATATACAGACGAATTGAGAACCTCCTCCTTTTTTGAAGTCGGTTAAAAACTGGATTATTCCATGTAAATCTACATTTGATCGTCATTTAAAACCTAATGACAATTATAACTGTGCTTATCCTTTCTGTCGTTACGACTGTTTAAACGTAGTGATGAAAAAAAAATCTATTGTTTAAACACACTAACCACCTTAATTAGCTACTTACTACACCCGAAAACATTCATGACTGAAATCATAAAATAGGTATTAGAGCTAATTTTGAGTTAAGTAAAATATGGAATCAAAATGAGCTTTGAATTTATATCCCAATGTCCATTCTAATTACACACACATACCTCGGAATCTCTGAATTGTGAATCCCTGCACAGCGAAAATAACTATTCTGTATTATAATTCTATAATTTTATCCTGCTAATTTTATATGCGGTAACAGCTCAGTGGCCGAGCGCGCAGGTGCACAGGTTCGAACCCCGGCTCACACCTCTGATGTCTTTAATTAATCATGTACGAATCGTCTTTGTGCGATTGCTACTAGCTTTCGGTGAAGGAAAACATCGTGAGGAAACCTGCATATCTAAGAAAACCTAAATAGCTTTCGAATGACGTGAGAAGTCCGCTAAACCGCACTTGGCCAGCGTGGTGGACTACGGCCTAGGCCCCTTCATCTTGAGGGGAGGCCTGTGCCCAGCAGTGGGACATACACCAGGGCTGGTATTATTATAATGTTATCCTAGTTCTCGTAAAATATTTTCATATCAATGAAATAATTATTATATCTCTATGGAATTTATCTATATTTTAGCGAAGGACGGCAGATCACTAACACTAAAGAGTAGTTAGTATACTGTTTTAAGCGGTAAATGCCTTCGAAAGCAGAAGTAGTGCGTCTTCTGTGTTGCTATAATTCTCATACTTGGCATTTAGATGACGTATGTTATTTTTTTTTATCTATATCTATCTATCTATCTATACTTATAATAAAACTGTAACAGGTCCAATTCTGTACATTGAAGATATTTAGAAAATTATTTTTGGAGGGCATTCTATAACCGATACTGAGGCCGAAAATGTATTTTTTTTAATTTTTGTCTGTCTGTCTGTCTGTCTGTCTGTCTGTCTGTCTGTCTGTCTGTATCACGGCTGAGCATCACGCCGAAACTACTGAATGGATTCAAATGATACTTGGCATGATTTGAGATCTTACCACGAGGTAGGACATAGGATACTTTTTATCCCGTAATCTAGCATGGTTCTTTCGGGAGAGGGGATAAAAGTCAAAATGGGTACTTGGTTATACGCTTGGTCAGATTTTATCAATTTTTCTTTATAATATAATAAATATTAGTAAGGGAACACTCATAGAGAGTTGTTATCAAGGTTTTGTAATCGATCGGGTTAAGCAACGTTAGGTAAGGTCATTAAATAGATGGGTGACCGTTTAAAGCCATTTGAACTAAACGGGTCCGTGCTTCGGAGAGCAAGTAAAAAGTAGGTCCCAGTTTTTAACCGACTATAAAAAAGGAGGTTATGTATTCGATGCTAATGTCTGTTATTAAAAGTTTAGTTAACGTAAAAATAGCGCAGGCGGAGCTGCGTGGGTCAGCTAGTACTTATAATAAAACTGTAACAGGTCCAATTCTGTATATTGAAGATATTTTGAAAATTATATTTGGAGGGCATTCTATAACCGATAATGAGGCCGAAAAAGTATTTTTTTTAATTTTTGTCTGTCCGTCTGTCTGTCTGTCTGTCTGTCTGTATCTCGGCTGAGCATCACGCCGAAACTACTGAATGGATTCAAATGAAACTTGGCATGGTTTGAGATCTTACTACGAGGTAGGACATAGGATACTTTTTATCCCGTAATCTTACACGGGTCTTTTGAGAGAGGGGATTAAATTCATAATGGGTACTTGGTTATACGCTTCGTCCGATTTTATCAATTTTTCTTCATAATTATAATAAATATTAGTAAGGGAACACTCATAGAGAGTTGTTATCAAGGTTTTGTAATCGATCGGGTTAAGCAACGTTAGGTAAGGTCATTAAATAGATGGGTGACCATTTAACGCCATTTGGACTAAACTGGTCTGTGCTTCGGAGAGCAAGTAAAAAGTGGGTCCCAGTTTTTAACCGACTCTAAAAAAATAGTTTATGTATTCGATGCGAATGTCTGTTATTAAAAGTTTTGTTATCGTAAAAATAGCGCATGCGGAGCTGCGTGGGTCAGCTAGTACTTATAATAAAACTGTAACAGGTCCAATTCTGTACATTGAAGATATTTCGAAAATTATATTTGGAGGGCATTCTATAACCGATACTGAGGCCGAAAATGTATATTTTTTAATTTTTGTCTGTTTTTCTGTCTGTCTGTCTGTATCACGGCTGCGCATCACGCTGAAACTACTGAATGGATTCAAATGAAACTTGGTATGATTTGAGATCTTACTACGAGGTAGGACATAGGATACTTTTTATCCCGTAATCTAGCACGGTTATTTTGGGAGAGGGGATTAAAGTCAAAATGGGTACTTGGTTATACGCTTGGTCCGATTTTATCAATTTTTCTTCATAATTATAATAAATATTAGTAAGGGAACACTTATAGAGAGTTGTTATCAAGGTTTTGTAATCGATCGGGTTAAGCAACGTTAGGTAAGGTCATTAAATAAATGGGTGACCGTTTAACGTCATTTGAACTAAACGGGTCCGTGCTTCGGAGAGCAAGTAAAAAGTGGGTCCCAGTTTTTAACCGACTATAATAAAGGAGGTTATGTATTCGATGCGAATGTCTGTTATTAAAAGTTTTGTTATCGTAAAAATAGCGCATGCGGAGCTGCGTGGGTCAGCTAGTACTTATAATAAAACTGTAACAGGTCCAATTCTGTACATTGAAGATATTTTGAAAATTATGTTTGGAGGGCATTCTATAACCGATACTGAGGCCGAAAATGTATTTTTTTTAATTTTTGTCTGTCTGTCTGTCTGTATCACGGCTGCGCATCACGCCGAAACTACTGAATGGATTCAAATGAAACTTGGCAAGATTTGAGTTAATACTCCGAGGTAGGACATAGGATAATTTTTATCCCGACATTCGGCACGGTTCCCTTGGGAGAGGGGACTAAAGTCAAAATGTGTACTTGGTTATACGCTTGCTCCGATTTTAACAATTTTTCATTATAATTATAATAATTATTTGCAAGGGAACAGTCATAGACAGTTGTTAACATTGTTTGGAAATCGATCAGGTTAAGCAACGTTAGGTAAGGTCATTAAATAGATGGGTGACAGTTTAACGCCATTTGAACTAAACGTCTCCGTGCTTCGGAGGGCAAGTACAACGTGGGTCCAAGTTTTTAACCGACTTTAAAAAAGGAGGTTTTGTATTCTATGAGAATGTATATTATTGAAAGTTTAGTTAACGTAAACACAGCGCGGGCGGAGCTGCGTGGGTCAGCTCGTTTAACATAAGTTAGTGCTTGACTGCAGCCCTTGACTTGACGGAAAGCTGCGACGCAATCAAGAATTAGCACACTAGCCTATTAAAAGCCTATTCAGTCTTGCCTTGAAGACGACTGCATGCTAATTAGGTACCGTCGGGCGGAAAACCCCGTTTATTCCTCGTAGTCCGATTGGTAGTCCGATCATCGGACAGATGGGATTTTTTTTTCTGTCAAAATTCCTATCTGTCCGACTGGCTTCCGCTATCGAATAGTTAGGATGACGCAGGCAAACTGTTCCAGTCCTTAGCTGTCCTTAGGTAGAGTCAAATCGCTTAGTCCGGACTGAAGGAACGTTCATAATATAAAATATGAGATTCTAGCGTAATAATGCCTGTTATACGTACCTATTCAGTACGAAATGAGTCATCATCATCATCAGCCGGAAGACGTCCACTGCTGAACATAGGCCTCCCCCTTAGAACGCCACAATGAACGACAATTGGCTATTTGCATCCACCGGTTACCTGCGACGCGCACAATGTCGTCTGTCCACCTAGTGGGAGGCCTGCCAACGCAGCGTCTTCCGGTTCGTGGTCGCCACTCGAGAACCTTTCTTCCCCAACGGTTATCGGTTCTTCGAGCGATGTGGCCAGCCCATTGCCACTTCAACTTGCAGATTCCGAGAGCAATTCGGTGACCTTAGTTCTTCGGCGAATCTCCACATTTCAGATTCTGTCGCGCAAAGATGCTCCGAGTACAGCTCTCTCCATGGCTCGTTGTGTGACTCTGAGATTCTCTAAAAGGCCAGCAGTTAGGGACCACGTCTCCATCTTATTAACTGACTTCAAAAAAGGAGGAGGTTCTCAATTCGCCTGTATATATTTTTTTGTACTTAATTACTTACTTGTTATTAAGTTGCTATTGTATAAATAAATTTTATCTACGTACTAAGTATTTACCAATCAAATGTGATTGAATAAGAAATGATCATTTCTATCAAATTATGTAGGGATATATCAACGTTTAGGAAATATTCGGTTCAGAATTTCGGACGCACTCAATCGATTTAGCATTTCAAAGGCACCAACTTTTCATTGGAAAATGAAGCTTCGTGACGCATGTTAACTACACTGCTGAAATAAAAATTGCTTTGTTGCCGCCGTCACTGAAATAATCCCTCAGTTTTGTAAAGTTAGTTTAATAATAACAAAAGGACGGTTTATACGAAAAATTCTAATTTTTGTATCCTCGTCATCATCATCACCAGCCGGAAAACGTCCACTGCTGAACATAGGCCTCCCCCTTAGAACGCCACAATGAACGACAATTGGCTATTCGCAACCACCGGTTATCTGCGACGCGCACAATGTCGTCTGTCCACCTAGTGGGAGGCCTGCCTACGCTGCGTCAACCAACAATGATTGACAATTTTCGCATAATTATTCTCACCTTATTAGGTTTCTGGTTAGCCCTGGGTAATGAAAGCACTGAGATTTTCTTGTAGAAATATATTATTTGTATATATTAAATCATGACAGTAAGAAGACGACAAACAAAAGGCAAACTCAAACTCAAAAATAGTTTATTTCAAATAGGCTTAACGAAACTTATGAAAGGTCATGTTTTTTTTAAAAAAAAAAAGCTACCACCGGAACACAACGCGGCCTCAACTGAGAAGATCTGGCTAGAAACTCAGCGGGCTTGTCATTTTTATTTACTTTTTTTTTAAATAGTGTGTCATGTTACAATTAGATCAGAGCGACAGTGTGTCTTGCCGTTCAAAAGACCAAATAAGACAGAAAAAAATAATAAAATACGACGAAAGTACAACAAACTAAAAAGCCAAAGGGATAGTAGTCGGACCAGTCCCCCCAAGCAGCACCCGCGCACGAGTTGACTCGAGCACAGTAACAACTAGCAGTCAAGACACCATAAAAACTATTAAGTACATAACACATCATATATTCTGCCACCAAGCAGCAGTGTGTAAGTGCAGGCGTATTGCTTTCAAACAGGTGGTTGTACATAAAAAAAACCGGTTAAGTGCGAGTCGGACTCGCGCACCGGGGGTTCCATACCTTCGTTGAACGTTTTAAAGTTATTTTACTATTGGTCTAACATCAAATTTTTCCCTCCACAAACTTCGGAGATAAAGGGGAACGGTATTTTTTTTTGTACATTTTTGATCATCAGCCAAAAACTACGTGACATAAAACAAAATAAAAATCTGTTTTGAGATGTGCAAATGAAGCCCTTTCATATGATACTCACTCAATATAGTAGTCTCACTTTGAAATTTTAATGGCCCATTTCGAGTCCCACCCATAAAAAAAGATGAAAAAGTTTTTTTATAATTTGCTATGCGGTTGGGTAAGTAATGCCTAAAAGTATTATTGCAAGTTTCCGCAAAAACTAAAGAAAATCGGCGGGGCACCGGTGGGCATAGGCGCCATCGGTGTCTTTGAATCCGTTTGGACTTCCCGTCAGTAAATTCGGCCGTGACGTCACAGAAGGTGTTAAAAAGTCGGCACTGTTGATTTCATTATAAATCGTGATACTTGCGTTATCTGTGTAAATCAATATCTGTGCTACTGTCTCTGGTGACAAGGGAGCGCAGGCACTGTGGCTATCTATGGACTGGACAGGTCGCATTCGACGGGCCTGTTCTGTTGGTTTAGTAGTTTTAGTCACATTGAGTACGGCGGCGACTCCGAGGAGGACGGCGGCGGGGTTGCGACCCCCGACCCCGTGAGCACCGTGAGTAGTTCCCGGGGGGCTACAATGCGCCCCCTGGTGGCGGGCTCAAAGGCAAGGCACTGAGGGGCCCCTAGTGCAGATCCCACCGGAGAGCCCTCTCATGTGCCGATGCGACAGCCGCGGGGGTTTTAGTGGGTAAGAATCCCACATACCCCGGTCGAGCCCCACAGCTCCCG
This sequence comes from Furcula furcula, assembly GCA_911728495.1. Taxonomy (NCBI): domain Eukaryota; kingdom Metazoa; phylum Arthropoda; class Insecta; order Lepidoptera; family Notodontidae; genus Furcula; species Furcula furcula. The sequence goes on from OU452250.1 coordinate 12,393,060, forward strand.
GGGATCTTTGGAAGATTTCCCCCGCGTCAAAAAAAAATTTAGTTTTAGTCACATTGTCTTGATTTGGTGGCAACCAAATAGAAGAAGAAGAAGAATCATCATAGAATGATTAGGTACCAAAAAAACTGTGCTAGGTACTTATTGGACATATGCAAAATCCTTGAGTTCGATAAGCAATATTTAAAAGTACCTATTCAAAATTTTAAGTCGATAGTATTATGGGTTTCTGAAATCTGTATGACAGACAGACAGACAAAGTCGCACATAAGGGTTTCTTTTATACTTTTTCGGTGCCTATTGAACCCTAAAAATTATCCCATGTTACTTATCCACCTTAACAATTTTGTAAGAAATTATAAAGCTTCCCTTCAAACGAAGCTAATTATATAATAATCTGATCGTATCTAAAATTTATGTTACGGTAATATCAAGCGGCTTCAAAGCGATGCACTGAACTGAACTGAAAAGAAGCAACTTCGCATACTCCCTGCGCGATAAACAGGGTACCGGGAGCCCGCAGGGACACGCCCGGGCTATTCTACCAACTGCTGAGCCCAACTCTTTTAATTATTCCCGGCTGCCTAAAATTTCCTTCAAACTTTAACAGACAGCGTTAATGAACCCCGATCACTAATGAGTATTACGTAATCCGTACGAGGGGTATCTGATAAGCAAGCAAAATTGAATGTAATATTAATGTTATACAAAGTTCATAATGAAGAATTTCAAATGTTTACTTGCTAACCGCTCAGGGATCGTTTAGGAATTAACAGTTAGCAATGTCGGTTTACAAATTATACATTTCTGTGTAAATAACGCTTATTTTTTTTTACTTAGCATTTTTATCTTCATGTTCATCGATGTACATGTCACTAAGCTATTAGAGTATCTATTTCTGCAATCTTTGGGTCTCCATACCGCGGCTACTCGTAAAAGAAAATAACAAAAGGATGTGCTGTAATTATAAAGGTAGTTTGGCTTCATTAGTATTTAAAACTTCGCGTAACGGAATAGAACTAAACATATTTAAATGCATAAATTTATTGAGTGACATTTATTTTTAGTCGTGTCTACTATAAAGGATGTAGGTACGACAAATATAAATGAAATACACCCGAAATAAGAAAACAATCTCATTATCAACGGTTGAACAAAATATATTCAATAGCTTATTATAGTAGGTACTAACCCAATTACCGAAACGAGTTTTCAAACATTCAAATGAAATCACTTAAGGATTATATCACGGCTTATTCAATTTTAATGCTCTCAACAGCCGGTGATTCCGATCTGCACTATGTTTAACATGCGAACCGCTTAAGCGCGATCACGCTCCGAATAGTTTAAAAAAAAACATGAAATAAGGAAATTCGTTTGGGAGCTATTGAATTAATAAAATGCAAATTTCATTACGACCAAATATTTTTTCCGAAGAAACATGAATTATGTAAAACTATGTAGACGATAATGTGATCATAACCTACCTAGATCATTTTACGGTCTTCGATGGTTCAATCTTTATATATGAAAATATCACTAAAAAGTTTAAAATAAAATCTTTAAAAAAAAAATTGAATCGGCTTCAATATCACTGAAAAGTATAAAATAATTTAAATATTATTGAAGTTGGTGCCAAACACAGCCGGTAAGCTAACACCAACTTCATAGTAGTTTACTCTCTCGAATAAAAAAGAATCATCGAAATCGGTTCATAATTGTCAGAGCAATGTAAAAGAGAACATCAGTTTTATGGTTTTTACCAGATAAATTCCTCCTCATCGTTCATGGTCTTCCAGGAAGTTCTTATCCGGTTGTGATACATTTCATACAGATCCATTACAGTGGTTTCTTCTTTCGAATAAAAAAAGAATCATTGAAATTGGTAAATATTTGCCAGAGTTATGACCATTTTTGTCCTTTAAAAGCGACCAAAAAGTCATCTATATAGGCTTTCCTGCAAGTTTCCTGCGCAGTCACCATTATTGTTTTTTCAGGAACTACTTATTCGGAAGCAATAATTTTTTTATGGGACCCAACTAACGGATTAAAGAATGGATGGAAGAAAGATTTTTGCAAATCGGTTCATAATTGCCAGAGTTATGCGCGAACATACATAGAAAAAAGAAAAAAAAATATATACAGACGAATTGAGAACCTCCTCCTTTTTTTGAAGTCTGTTAAAAAGCTAGTTTTACCAACCGGAAACCTTTGACTGACCGAGCCGCTCGGATACAAAGTACTCTGTGCTCGGCTAGGGTTGCCATCTCTAAAATATGGCAACCAGGACAGAAACATGAAAACACCGGATTGTTAAGATTAGAATCCGGACGTGTCTTGTGGTTCTTTTTGGGTTACGGAGAATCCGGCGAGGCTGTTGGTCAAGGAACAGCGCGCGGCTCGCGCGGCCACTTTTGAGCCCGGAACTACAAATGAAACCCTGCCCGGACGCTCCCCGGACGCCTTCTAAATTAGGACAAATCCGGGGAAACACGGATGGCAACCTTATTCTCGGCGGAAATTAGCAGGTGGGGTTGCAGTCAGACTTGCCCAGGGCGTGTCATCCGCGTAAAGGGCGAGTTGGACTCTGTTCGAACGAGGAATGTCGTTCGTGAACAGGCTGAACGGAAGGGGAGAGAGCACAGAGCCCTGGGGGACTCGGGCCTGTAGAGGATGGGGAGAAGAATACGTACCTTCGACCCGGTATCGAGTACGTAAAGTTACGATTCGAGAGAAAGTTTCGTATGATGAGTACGAGCCTATTGGGCACTCCTAGCTGGAAGAGCTTGTGATGGCATACCACAAGCTGCCGTGTCGTGAAGACGCGCCGTTTCCCGCTGTCAGCGACATAATGTCCCAACTTTAGTCACTTCAAATATACCTACATTTGTAACTTTAAGTGCCCTATTATACCGGTGATTTGTGAAAATGTTCGAAATAAATTAATCATCTATGTACATATGTGGCAAAAGGTAGGTATTATGCATTAATAGTATGTAGGTATAGCCTTAGGTAAAGGTGTATGCATGTGTGTCCGCTACATTTTAAAACCTTAAACCGGTTTTTCAGCGGTATTTCATTTTATAGATTTCCAAAATTTATCGAGCATTAAACTTATAGGGTGGGCCTTCGTGTGGTGTCCAGGTAAGAATACCACACACCCATCTCCTCCACTTGGATGATCGTAAAAGGCGACTAAGAGAAAACAAGAAGACGGGCAGCAGCGTCTTTTTATTGGATTACCTACCACCTATACTGCGATCCCCAAGCCGCCTGTCATGCGTGGGGATTATGGCAACCCCTCCCTTCTAAGGGAGAGGCATTTGTTCAGCCCTATATTATCTTCTCGTCTTAGCTGAAGTGAAACGAAAAAATATTTTCAGTAATAAGGGCAAAAACACATGCCTGCCTGCCTGTCTTCACAGAGTTGTGAAGTACTCCTGTTATGTAGCACGCTGATAATCAGGAAATAAAAAAATTCTATCAGTAAAATTGAAGGCAAAAAACCCAGCAGTTGAAACAGAAAACGTGGTCTCACCAGCAGGGCTATTGCGTATTTCTAGCCAGCTAGAAAGTGTGTTAGCATTGGTATGTATTGGTCACTCAAGTTAGGCAATACCGAATGAATCATTCGACAGCTATTTGATGGTCACTTTGCTATAGTGATCATCACTATAGTTGCCAAACGAGATACGTAATAGGGGGGCAGGGCACGCAGCAGTCAGTCACATCAAACGTAACTAGCTGAAAAGTCAAAACGTACGTAACTCGTCTTCGTTGTATTTCGTGTGCGGTTTGCCCCTCAGGACTCAACACTGTTTTATGAACCCTACACTTGAGGACGAAGCTTATATAGACGCTATACTAGGGGAATAGTATGAAAACTTACTTTATACCCTCCTTCACATCAGCCCAAACTTTTCAAAAGTTTTTAAGAGCGTACACAACAATATGCGCATTTTTTGTACCTGACAATAGCCGCCAAATTCTTTCCTTTGAGAATAGAAGAGTTTACGTATCTGAATGTCGTGCTCTTTAGCGTTAATAGAGGCTGTAAAGTATAATAATGAAGTCGCTGAGCAAATGCCCAGGTCCCTTACATCTAGACTTTTAAAATTTAAATTTAAAAATAAAAACATCGGCATTCCTTAAGCTCTTGGGAATTCCTAAGCTTTAGTTTCATTAATTAGGGCCGTTGCTAATATTCGTGCAAGCATTCATCGTCGGAGATCATTTGCTTTCGACAGTTAAACAATATTAATATTCTATTAAAGAATTTGGAATTTGGTTTTGTCTTAGTGAAATGTAACTTTAAAGTAGAAATGTTAAAATCGAAAAAAAATGTAAAAACAATAAAATAAATAATATGTACGTGCAAAGTGAACACAAACCAGTCTCGCATGAACAGTAGAAACATCGATATACTATATTATATAACGATAAGTAGGAACGATAATTATACGACGACCTTGATGTCTACGGTCCGTAAGAAGAGAACGATCTCTTTATTTCGAAAATAAATGCATCAAGCCGAGTCCTGTCCACACATAACATGGTAGGGACGGTAAGGACTGGAACAGTTTGCCTGCGTCAGTTTTTCCGGCCGATTACAATGTGGGTGTCTTCAAAGCTAGAGTGAATAGGCATAGGCTTTTAATAAACAAGTGTGTTTTACCATCCTAGATTGCGTCGCCGCTTTCCATCAGGTGGGACTGCTTGCAGTCAAGCACTGGCTTATAGTCAGTAAAAAAATAAACGGTAGTGCTACGTACTCTAAATTACGAGTATGTCGCATAACCAACTAAATGGTTGAAGTTTCGCGTACTTAATACCATCATCGAGGGTCCAAGAACACTTGGCGCGCAACAATGTCGTTAGGTCTCCTCGGATATTAAAGCTGTTAATGGGTCCACCACTGTTTACAACTGACATTACAACAATGTGTATAGCACTATAAATAAAGCCACTGTCTGTAGTGTTCTAAAAGCATAGCATTTTGGCCGAGGGGTGTTGTGTTCCGGCGATTCCGAGGACGGATACCCAACACCGCGCGCGACACGTCAGCGGTTTCACGTGTCTTTTAATGTTTATCTGTATCTATACTTATAATAAAACTGTAATAGGTCCAATTCTGTAGGTACATTGAAGACATTTTGAAAATTATGTTTGGTGGGCATTTAAACGATAATACAGCCAAAATTTTTTTTTTTTTTTGTCTGTCTGTCTATCTGTCTGTATCTCGGCTGAGCATTACGCCAAAACTACTGGATGGATTGAAACGAAACTTGGCATAATTTGAGTTAATACTCCGAGGTAGGACATAGGATACTTTTTATCCCGACATTCGGCACGGTTCTCTTGGGAGAGGGGACTAAAGTCAAAATGTGTACTTGGTTATACGCTTGCTCCATTATAATACTTATAATAAATATTTGTAAGGGAACACCACAGTTGTTAACAATGTTTGGAAATCGATCAGGTTAAGCAACGTTAGGTAAGGTCATTAAATAGATGGGTGACCATTTAACGCCATTTGAACTAAACGTCTTGCTTCGGAGGGCAAGTACAAAGTGGGTCCAAGTTTTTAACCGACTTTAAAAAGGAGGTTTTGTATTCTATGCGAATGTATATTATTGAAAGTTTAGTTAACGTAAACACAGCGCGGGTGGAGCTGCGTGGGTCAGCTAGTAATATAATATGTATGTTAGTCTATAAGGTATTTGTTGATTTTATACTTATGTATGTTAGTTTATAAGGTATTTATTCTATGGGTTATGAAAGCGCTCATGTGACGCCGTCACTGAGTGAGTGGGTGAGTGGGTGAGTGGGTGAGTGAGTGAGTGGGTGAGCGGGTGAGTGGGTGAGTGGGTGAGTGAGTGGGTGAGTGAGTGGGTGAGTGGGTGAGTGAGTGGGTGAGTGAGTGGGTGAGTGAGTGGGTGAGTCAGTGGGTGAGTGATTGGTGAGTGAGTGGGTGAGTGAGTGGTTGAGTGAGTGGGTGAGTGAGTGGGTGAGTGAGTGAGTGACTCCGCTGACTCCGCTGACTCCGTTGACTCCGCTGACTCCGCTGACTCCGTTAACTCCGCTGACTCCGCTGACTCCGTTGACTCCGCTGACTCCGCTGACTCCGCTGACTCCGCTGACTCCGCTGACTCCGCTGACTCCGCTGACTCCGCTGACTCCGCTGACTCCGCTGACTCCGCTGACTCCGCTGACTCCGCTGACTCCGCTGACTCCGCTGACTCCGCTGACTCCGCTGACTCCGCTGACTCCGCTGACTCCGCTGACTCCGCTGACTCCGCTGACTCCGCTGACTCCGCTGACTCCGCTGACTCCGTTAACTCCGCTGACTCCGCTGACTCCGTTGACTCCGCTGACTCCGCTGACTCCGCTGACTCCGCTGACTCCGCTGACTCCGCTGACTCCGCTGACTCCGCTGACTCCGCTGACTCCGCTGACTCCGCTGACTCCGCTGACTCCGCTGACTCCGCTGACTCCGCTGACTCCGCTGACTCCGCTGACTCCGCTGACTCCGCTGACTCCGCTGACTCCGCTGACTCCGCTGACTCCGCTGACTCCGCTGACTCCGCTGACTCCGCTGACTCCGCTGACTCCGCTGACTCAGCTGACTCCGCTGACTCCGCTGACTTCGTTGCGCGGTGAGGTGGAATAGAAAGAGACAGAGCGAGAATGAAGTTTCACTTCTTCCGCGCGGAGGGACTCCACGCACGCACATTTTTAACCGACTTCAAAAAAGGAGGTTCTGTATTCGACGCGTATGTATGTAATATTAATAGAAATGCGTAATATTCATATATGTTAGTCTATATGGGCTTCTAAACAAATTTACCAAATTTCACGAGTGTATGTATGTATGTATGTATGTAGGTTTGTCCGCGGATTTCTCAGAAACTACAAGTCCGATTTCAAAAATTCTTTTTGCAATAGTTAGAGTATTTTTCAACTTAGGGTAGAGTATAAGTTTCATCAAAATCGGTTCAGTAGTTTAAGAGATATAAACTTTTTATGTTTTCAGTAAGTTACTGTAATGTAGACGTTCGAGTTGCGTGATAGTGCTGATACCTATCTTGGTAAAATTAGTCACTAAAAAGTGTTAAATAAACTATTTAAAAAAAAAAAAACCGACTTCAAAGTAAATTATCTAAAAAGCATAAAATAACGAAAATATTATTGAAGTTGGTGCAGAATATACACAGCAGGTACGCTAAAACCAACTTCAATAATATTTTCGTTATTTTATGCTTTTTAGATAATTTACTTTGAAGTCGGTTTTTATTTATTTTAAAATAGTTTATTTATTATTAAGGCCAGACTATATACCAATATTTTTACGACTTCATACCTGAAAGTTCAAAAACGAAGTCCCTGTGGTGGCTAGTGGTGAGAGTTTAGTGTCTGTCTGGCTGTACGACAGTAAGGCTGATGAATACACACGCTCTCTCGTAAACGTAAGTTGTAGAAATAGTAAGTATATCAGTAGGTATTCCTAATGAATATGTAACCGATTACATCTTTGCACCATATGATGTATCTACTTACTTAGTAGCGTATTTTAGCTAAAGTGAATAGGCAGATAGTGTGTCTTACCGGCCACAATTGCATCGCCGCTTTCGATCAAAGTGGTTAGAATTAGGGTAGTTCTTCGAAATTTCATTCTTCCACTGATTCATATGGCCAAAATTTAATTTCACTTTCAGCTCTGTAACACATTTTTATATGAAAACTAGCTGACCCGCGCAGCTCCGCTCGCGCTCTTGCACTTGTGAATCTTAACAATTCTCGAATCCCCTTGAACACACACAAACAATTTCATCAACATCGGTAAAGCCGTTTAGGAGGAGTTCAATGACATACACACGTACAGTAGAATTATATATATAAAGACCAGCTGACCCACGCAGCTCCGCTCGCGCTCTTTCACTTGTGAATCTAAACCATTCTCGAATCCCCTTGAACACACACAAACAATTTCATCAACATCGGTCCAGCCGTTTAGGAGGAGTTCAGTGACATACACACGTGCAGTAGAATTGTATATTTAAAGATAGGTAAGTATACTAAATCACAACCAGGCCACTTTATGTCAAACGTGTTATAAATAAAATCCTAAAATGTGAAACAGAAATAAAAGTCAGCGGCAGTCATTTGTCAATTCATCGCTTAATTATTTTAATCTTTGTCTAAGATGTAAGCACTACGCTTAACGTGATTAGGCGCCTAATTAACAAGAGGTTAATTACAAGACGGAACGTTACCGGCTTTATCGTCCGAGATTATTAAGCTTTGATTGCGTAATGAAAATGTTTTATGGCTTTACAGTGCTAATTAATTCAGATTTAGATGGTAGGCCGTGGTGTCTATTTTTGACCGAATGCGCCAGGGGGCATTCGGTCAAAAATAGACACCACGGCCAAAACTTATCCCACCTCCTGAGGTGGGATAATTTTTTCGAAAGTAAGTAAGTATATGTATGTGTGTAGTGTATCTAGATATGTATAAATGTATGTAAGTCTACTTCTTTGACACGGTCTACAGCCTAAACGGCTGGATGAATTTTCACTTATAATTAGTAGATTCGTATTAGTAGTGGGAGAGTGGGAGTGACATATTTTTTCAAAAATATATAAGTACTTATTTAAAAAATTTTATTTCTAAAACCAACAACATGGGTATCAAATTAAAGGTTTTAACGAGAAGAGTTGAAAAATATATACTACATGTGTAATGATGTGTATATGTTTTAAGTATGTATAATGTGATTTAGAGCTAGGGATTGCAATCCGGTGTCAATTTCAATCCAGCCGGATCCGACTAGATTCCCACCGATCCGGCCGGATCCGACTGGATAGATCAAATCAGGTTGATTTTCGCTTTTCTGTCCAAAATGGGCTATTGGCTTGTTAATCTTTTGTAATTGTACTTATTATTTAGGTGGTAATTATTATTTAGGTGGTACCTACTTCCCTACACAATATTAACTTTATCTCCAAGGTTCAACAGACAAACAATTAAAATCTAGTAAAGTATGTGGGGTGTCCGGGTAAGAATAGCACCCCCCCATCTCTTCCCATTGGGTGTACGTAAGAGGCGACTTAGGGAAATCAAGAAGACGGGCAGCAGCGTCTTCTCTTTTTTGTGATACATCTCATCACTTATACTGCGATCCCCAAGAGGCCTGCCAAGCGTGGGGATTATGGCAACCCCCCCCCTTCCTACAATGACAGACAACATTTGCAGATGGCCCCCAGTCCCCGGCAGCTCCTCTATTCCTCACCTTGGTAGCGGGCGAGGTAACGGTCGAGCAGGGGGTGCTAAGAATCTCCGGCAGATGCCCCGCTACCACCCCCACCGAACTTTGGCCCTGGCAACACACAACGTCCGCACTCTTAGGACCGATGAGAAGATTATCGAGCTGGAGGAAGAATTGAGCAAGTTACGTTGGGATATCTTGGGGTTTATCTGAAATTCGACGAGAGGGACAGGATACGATAACCCTTGATTCCGGAAACTTGCTCTTCTTCCGGGAAGGAGATCGAAAATCCCAGGGTGGTGTCGGGTTTCTCGTCCGTAAGTCCCTTATTAACAACGTGGTAAAGGTTGATAGTGTGTCGAGCAGGGTTGCGTACCTTATACTCAGAATAACCGATCGGTATTCGCTGAAGGTCATACAGGTATACGCGCCGACCTCGGCACACCCTGACGATGAAGTAGAGGCTATGTATGAGGAGATAGCAGAAGCCATACATACCTCCAAAACATACTTCACCGTTGTTATGGGGGACTTTAACGCAAAGGTGGGCACTCGGAATGGCGATGAGTTGAGAGTGGGGTCGTATGGGTATGGGCAGCGGAACCAAAGGGGCCAGAGGCTGGTCGACTTCATGGAGAAGGAGGGACTCTATGCGATGAACTCCTTCTTCAAGAAGCGACCAGGAAGTGGACGTGGATAAGCCCCGATGGTTCAACCAAAAATGAGATCGACTTCATCATGACGACCAAGAAGCATATATTCGATGATGTCTCCGTGATCAGCAGGGTGAAAACCGGGAGCGATCACCGTATTGTTAGAGGCACATTGAATATCAATGTTAAGCTCGAAAGGTCTCGTCTGATGAAGTCCACGCTCCGTCCAGGATCCGCCCAAATCCAGAACCCCGAAGACTTTCAACTCGAACTGCATAATCGCTTCCAGTGCCTCGCCGAATGCGAAACTGCGGACGAGATAAACAATGGGTTGGTGCAAACTGTCCACGCAGTGGGGTCCAAGTTCTATAAGACCCCACGCCATAAAAAACCTCAAAAGCTCTCCAATACAACCATTAAGCTAATGGAAAACCGGACTGAGATGAGACTGCAATCTTCAGCTGATATGTCGGAATATGCTGAACTCAATAGACGAATCTCGAAATCCATGCGGAACGACTTGCGTTCCTATAATACAGCGTGTATTAAGGAAGCAATTGAGCGGAACCAAGGCTCTAAAGTGTTCGCAAAGAATTCGTCTATTGGGCGTAGCCATATGACAAAGCTGAAGATCGATGATGGCAGTGTCGTCTCATCGAAACCGGAGATATTGAGAGAGCTCGAGAGATTTTACGGACAGTTATACACCTCAACACAGGAGCCCGTTGCTAGAACAGCTCAGGACACCAGAGCCAAACTAAACCGACACTACACTGAGGACATCCCAGAAATCAGCCTGGAGATTAGAAAGGCTCTCAAACAGCTCAAGAATAACAAGGCGCCGGGTGAAGACGGAATCACATCAGAACTTCTGAGAGCGGGTGGAAAACCGGTACTTTTAGTCCTCCAGAAGTTATTTAATTCCGTCTTACTCGAGGGTACAACGCCAGAAGCATGGCACAGGAGTGTGGTGTTTCTTTTCTTCATAAAAGGTGATAACACTTTATTGAAGAATTATAGACCTATCTCACTCCTGAGCCATGTATACAAGCTGTTTTCGAGAGTCATTACGAACCGTCTCGAACGCAGGTTTGATTACTTCCAGCCTCCCGAACAAGCCGGGTTCCGAAAAGGCTTTAGCACCGTAGACCACATACATACGCTCACCCAGATTATACAGAAGACCGAGGAGTATAATCGGCCATTATGTCTAGCGTTTGTGGACTACGAGAAAGCCTTTGATTCAATCAAGACCTGGGCAGTATTGCAGTCTCTCCAGCGGTGCCACATTGACTATAGGTACATCGAAGTGTTGAAGTGTTTGTACAGCAACGCCACCATGTCGATCCGACTACAGGACGAGAGCACGAAACCAATCCCATTACAGCGAGGTGTGAGACAGGGAGACGTTATTTCTCCGAAACTGTTCACAAACGCATTGGAGGACGTTTTCAAGCTCTTGGACTGGAACGGATTCGGCATTAATATCAATGGCGACATCACTCACCTTCGTTTTGCCGATGATATAGTCATTATGGGAGAGTCGCTGGAGGACCTCAATACGATGCTCAGCGACCTCAGTAGCGTTTCCCAACAGGTGGGTCTTAAAATGAACATGGAAAAGACGAAGATCATGTCAAATGTCCATGTTGCACCCGTACCGGTAGTTGTTGGGAACGATACACTCGAATTGAAATGAAACTAATTTTACGGATTATCCGCCCGTGACCATGAATGCTGTAAAGTATTCGAAACGTCGGGTAATTAAAATCAAGAATAAACCGCGATATAATCCGTAAAATTAGTTTCATTTCAATGTGTAGTATTCGCGTAAATATCAGAAATCATTATGATACACTCGAAGTTGTTGACCACTACGTATACATAGGACAAACTATCCAGGTAGGTCGGTCCAACTTCGACAAAGAGGTCGCCCGAAGAATCCAACTCGGATGGGCAGCGTTCGGGAAACTACGCGAAATCTTCTCGTCCAAAATACCGCAGTGCCTGAAGACGAAGGTTTTTAACCAGTGTGTGTTGCCAGTGATGACATATGGTACTGAGACGTGGTCCCTAACTGTTGGCCTTTTGGATAAGCTCAGAGTCACACAACAAGCTATGGAGAGAGCTATGTGTGATGTATGTAACTATAGGGTAGATAATAAAAATATTCATTAATTGTATAGGGTAGGTTAGCTAACGTCAGTCTTATATTATACTTTCGTATCGAACGGTTGAGTTTCATTACGTATCCCGAATTCCCTGGATTAGCTGACGTTCCCGTTGGATAGTTGTCGAAGCGCCTGGATATTTGTCACTATGCTCGGAGTTTCTTTGCGCGACAGAATCCGGAATGAGGAGATTCGCCGAAGAACCAACGTCACCGACATAGCTCTTAAAATCTGCAAGTTGAAGTGGCAATGGGCAGGCCACATCGCTCGGCGAACCGATAACCGCTGGGGAAGAAAGGTTCTCGAGTGGCGACCACGAACCGGAAGACGCAGCGTAGGCCTCCCACTAGGTGGACAGACGACATTGTGCGCGTCGCAAGTAACCGGTGGATGCAAATAGCCAATTGTCGATCATTGTGGCGTTCGAAGGGGGAGGCCTATGTTCAGCAGTGGACGTCTTCCGGCTGGTGATGATGAAAGTATGTGGTGTAGGTAACTATTGTAACAACACGGTAACCAGTGGCTCATTCTTCCTAGATTTCACTTTCACAGATGGATTAATTATTTTAGTCTATTTATTAAATCGAATATAATTAACCTTACGTAATTTACTGAGATGTCAGTTATTGAGAGATCACAGAACTTGATCATCATCATCACCATCCGGAAGACGTTTACTGCTGAACAAGAAACCTTCATATTCAGGAACTGCAGTACCTCGGACGAAAAGGTGTCACGTAGTTTTCCGAACGTTGCCCATCCGAGTTGGATTCGCAGCAGATGAGATCACAGTAAGCATAATACTGGCACGCATGCATTGATTACAGTACCTACATATTCATGCAACAGCGCAATGATTTTGCCTAAAATTGCTATCACCTGATCCGTATACCGAATCCGGTATACTGGTACCGGGTCCGGTAAACGTTTAATGATGCCGAATCCGCTTGATTACCGGATCCGGTTTACCGGATTGCAATCCCTATTTACTTTATTTTCGCATTTTGTTAGATCGCAGTCGGGCTTTTTGTGCTTTTCGATGTACTTACTTAATTTTAAATAAAAAATTCTTTATTTACAACACTATCGTGCATAATAATAATAAACTATAATGCACGCATTTTTTTTTACTTAATTTAAGTATATACTTGTTCAAAGAGTTTCTTGTATTAACTATTATTGGTTTTTACGGTCGTGTCGTGGTGATTACGTTCCATAAAGTGGTCCAATGGTGTACACATACATAATAGTCTCTCTATACGTATATTTAAAAAAAAACAATGCCTATAAAATAATCTTCAAAACATTAATGTTGCGGAGACCACGAATAACATCAATTAGACACCCGACTGGATGGGACGCAGGTTGGCCCGATATGCCGTTATTAGTGTAATCCTATTAGTGAGATTAAGTCAACAGCTTAACCGTACTGACCCTTACAAATTTTCCCGGCACTTGGACTGCTGTCGGCGAACCCACTACCTTATTGTGTGATTCTGCGTCGATAAGAACTACAATAATAACAAAAAAGACAGTGTAGTACAGCAAAACATATTTCCTGGGTGGGTATCGATCCCACGGCCTAGAGAGCTAGTGTGTCTAACCACTAGACCAACAGGCTCACCAAGAATGTTTTTATTTTTAACCGGCTTCAAAAAGAAGGTTCTCTATTCGACGCGTATGTATGTAATATTAATAAAAATGTGTAATATTAATATATGTTAGTCTATGTGGGCTTCTAAACAAATTTACCAAATTTTATGAGTGTATGTATGTATGTAGATTTGTCCGCGGATTTCTCAGAAACTGCAGGTCCGATTTCGAAAATTCTTTTTGCAATAGTTAGAGTATTTTTCAACTTAGGGCAGAGTACAAGTTTCATCAAAATCGATCTAGTAGTTTAAGAGATATAAACTTTTTATCCTTTTAGTAAGTTACAGTAACCTAGACGTTCAAGTTGCGTGATAGTGCTGATACGATACCTATGTTTTTGCTAAAATACCTAAAAGTCACTAAAAAGTGTTAAATAAACTATTTTGGAAAAAATAAAAACCGACTTCAAAGTAAATTATCTAAAAAGCATAAAATAACGAAAACATATTGAAGTCGGTGCTAGCACATCATGTTAATTATGACTAGCACGAGCTGACACCGACTTCAATATATTTTCGTTATTTTATGCTTTTTAGATAATTTACTTTGAAGTCGGTTTTTATTTTTTCCAAAATAGGTTATTATACTACCAAGGTGGCAAGCAAGCATGCGGCCCGCCTGATGGTAAGCACTAGCAGACACCGCAGCCTATAGACGCTAGCAATACCAGAAGAATCACTAGCGCGTTGCCGACCCTTAAGACATTAGATATTGTTTCCGGTAATTTCACCAGCTACAGTGCCCTTCACGCCGGAACACAGCAATGCTTACACACTGCTGCTTGGCGGCAGAATATCTGACACTGCGGTGGTACCTACCTGGACGGATCCTTGCACAAGGAACCTACCACCTAGTAAAATGTATGTCTATTTCTATTTTACTATTCGTCTAACACCACAGATAGCAAAAAGACCAAACCGCAAAACTAAGTTTGTTTGTCGAGTTTTGATTTCTAAAAAGTGGTAAGTAGGTAAGTACTGAGAAAACTTATTTTATTTTTCCGGTAAAATTTACATAAACACTACCTTCACCTGTAATAATTTCAGATTTTCCCTGCACAAACTTCGGATATAGCGGAACGGTACTTTTTTGACATTTTTGTTTTTATGTCACAAACTACAAATAAAAAGCTGTTTTGAAATGTAGAAATAAAGCCCCTTCATACCCAATCTTAGAGGAGATACCACTGGAGAGAGCATGATGCGCTAACCCCCTCTGCCAAATTTTTGGTCATATGGTCAGGTCATTCTTTATTTGTGTGCGTGTATTTTTGAATGTGTTGCTAGTTTATTATAGTGTGGGTATGCGTGAAAGTGTATCTGTGTGTGTTTACTTCGCCTCCCGCACCCCGCAAAAGTGCCACGAAAAATTTGTTCGGGGAATCGACGCGATACTAACTCCTTTGGTACTTTCTCTGAGTACCCAATAGTCCGAAATCTTGACGCCCTTTTACGACCCTCAACGAAAATGTTTTTGGGTGCATTTAGGGGTATTCTGACTTAAGCTAGGGGGAAATTTTTCAAAAGATTGCAACACTTTAGTCTTTGGTTTACTCTGTGGTCTATGATTTAATCATCAAAATAGACTCGACCTGTATTGTAAAGCTGTCAGTCAATTCTGTAATGTCAAATTTGTCAAAAATGCTATGTTTGGTTTCAATGGTTTCATGCGTTTCATATTCCATGGGTTTTGTCGGATAATTCTTTATTTAATTTTAATATTTTCTCCAGATTATCCATTTGTACGAGTGCTGTGAGGTGTAAGTAATGTGCATGGTGTTGTTCTGAGTATTTATTTGGAATAACAATGTGTGATAGCGACGACCCAGGGGACCACAGCCGTGGCATGGACCTAACGGGGTTCTTGTTTGGAAACATTGACGAGAGAGGACAATTGGAAGACGATGGACTCCTTGACGGAGAATCCAAGAAGATGTTGTCGTCTCTCAATCGGCTAGGGTTGGGCTCGATGTTGTCAGAAGTTTTGGATGAAGAAGAAATTAGTAAAGAAGATGCAGAAAAAGGTTGGTATTATACCTAAATTAGCCCGTTCTGTCCCATTTGTTACTTCTAGGAAAAGGCTTCCTCCATTCATACTAATAATTATATCAATATAGAAATTGAAGATGGTTTTTTTGGGACCAACAACAGGACATTCCATACTCAACATTGTAGAGATTTAGGTAATATGCGTTAAAGCACTAGAGAAGTTGTCACAACTTGATTTTTCAAACAAGTGTTGTAGTTCTGTTCACACTTTTCTATTTTATGATATTTGACAACTGAGTTTATGCACACTAACTAGTTCTAAAGTATGAAATAATTGAGCTGTGATGTCTTTTCTAGTACATATTGCCTCAGTAATGTTGTCTTTTATTAACGCAAATACTACACATTGAAATTAAACTACTTCCCTCCCGTGCCCATGGGTGCTGCAAAGCATTTTAAATGTCTGCGATAAAATCTGTAAAAGTAGTTCAATTTCAATATTGCCTCAATGTTGGTCTTAAAATCAAAATGACAACCTCTTTCCACAACCTTTAAATAACATGAGTTTGGTGTTATTTAAAGGTTGTGGTAAGATATTTAATTTATAATTTAATTCTTAATTCCAGTGTGCTACTCAGTTGTTGACCATAAGTGTCTTAATTGGTTTTCACAAGTAAGGTATAGTAGGTTGTGGTATGTTTAGAAGTATGCCTAGTATTTCTGAGTGTGTTTATTAGCCATCTTCTCAGTTGTCACACTTCTGACAAGGTGGCTGTTTTTACCAAGCAACTGCTGAAAAATGCCACCTATTCGTGACACATGTCTAAACAATGATGTGTGTGTATGTGAGATTGGATGATGGACAACAGATGCTGCACAATACAGACTTTGAGTGTGTATTATATGATGCAGACAGTAAAAAGCGAATTCCTTACAACTTGTTTTTTTTTCGTTTCAGATTATACTCAGAAAAGTCCATCAGCTGTAGATTTCTTTGATATTGACGATGTTGCAGAAGATATTAAAGTAAGAACACCTGATGTCTTAATCGAAAATAAATCCTAATTATTTTCACATTAAACTTGCTGCTACTGTAAAAAAAAATGAAATAAAGTTGAAATAATTAAAGAATTGAATTAATTTTTAATTTATTTGCATAATAGGACCTATTTTTTTTTGCACTGTATTGTTCCCATTTGCTATGCATACTAAAAGCATGACTTGACTATTAACATGATAGTACTAGAGAATCTCCATGAAGAACAATCCAGGTACATATTAAAATGCAATAATATGAAACCTCCCAATAATCTATTTTGGGCCACATACTGTGTTAAAAAACCCTTTACCAATTTGTGAGAGTATCATTTGGTGTATCAATACAACTATATGTATGTATGTCATTTGTTTAATATCTAATTTTTTTTCTATAGAAATAGAATCAAGATCAGATTCTATTTCTGGTATTAGTATCTAGTATTTCTGGTATTAACTATGCTTACACCAAATAGCTCTTCGGCACATCTAACGGATCGGACAGCGGTTTTATAACACTCTGTATAATGCATTTACTTATACCAAACAAAGCAGACTAAACAGAAGTGAACAAAAAGGCATCCACAGTTTTGGCGAAGGTCTAAACAATAATCTTTGAAGATTCTCTGGTCAAGGCGTTAGTGAGATCTGGTCAAAGTTCTAAGCACATCTTTGTGGTAGCAGAAGTCATTGTAACATACCTATTTGTTAATCTAGGACATAGATATTAGTCCAAACAAGGATGCACTGAATGAATCCAAAATCACAGAGGTACAAGGTGGTACACCGGCTGAAGTGAATTCCAAGATGTTAGTAACCAATTGTCCACAGACTGAAGAAGTTAAGGAAGAAGCCATTATTGAGAATTGGGAAAAGGAGGAGAATATTTTTGAACAAGGCGAGGTCTTGACGACAACTAATGACGAGGGCTATGAAGGGGATATGGAGGGTGATGGGGAACTCATGCCCCCACCGAATACAGTACCGTAAGCATACTCACACACTTTATCCGTTTTTAAAAGTATTATAAGGATAGAAGCACAATCTACAAAAAAAAAATATAATATATATATTATAGTATATTATTGAATATATATTATAGTTTACAACATATGTGTTTTTATGTGTCTTTGTGTTAATGTTACCTATTCATGTCGAGTGCGCGCACCCTCTGCTCTTTGTAACTTCTTTATTTTCCTCTCCATCCAAAGGTTGCCTGGAAGAGATCGCTTTTAGCGATAAGGCCGCCCATTGTTGCATTTTTTATTAATTTGTGTCTTATTCTTTTTGTATCTGTTTGTTTGTGCGCAATAAAGAATTGTCTATCTATCTATCTATCTATCTACACATGGCCAAATTAGGCACACTGTCTATGACAGCCAAAAAGATACAAATACATATCAACTTTAAAATCTTCTATATTTTTAATAAAACTGTAACAGGTCCAATTCTGTACACTGAAGACATGTTTGAAAATTATTATTGCAGGGCATTCTATAATCGATGAAGCCAAATCTATATTTTTTTTGTCTGTCTGTATCATGACCGCCCATCACGAAACTGCTGAATGGATTAGATATTAATTTTTTGTGTCCAGTAATTTCACCAGCTACAGTGGCCTTCACGCTGGAACACAGCAACGCTTACACACTGCTGTTTGGCGGCCGAAGATCTGACACTGCGGTGGTACCTACCTAGACGGTTCCTTGCACAAGGAACCTACCACATAGTGAGTAAAGTATTTCTGGTACAAATTAGAAAAAAAAGAGATATTTAGCAAATGAGTTACATATTTAAGGTACATGTATTTGTATTGATACACTGAATAAGACCCTCACTGATCGGACACCTGTTTTTTTAACACTCTGTATAATTCTATTATATTGTTGGTGGTATGGTATATGATGTTTATAACTAGAGCCCGGTAAATACCGGAATACCACACTTCGACCCAATTGAATCCATTGTGCATAATGAGTTAATCAGACTTAATAAGTTTTCTCTGAGTGACGTTAAGTAGTGCAACTTTCCGGTTACTAATGGCGGGTTTTGAACAGCTAAATAAATTGGTTACAGACAAGCCAAAAATGACAAGCCAAAAAAACTGGAAACACCGTTAGCTGCGATGCTTCCGTCTAAATATGCAAATGTCGATGTTAGAGAACTATTCCCTGATTTCAGGCCAGATAAAGTAAGTAAAGTTATATTACGTTTTGTATGTATGACCTGCAATGTGATAACTACGCATTTTCAATGGATTAGGAAAGTTTAATAGCCTGTCAGATCATCAATCTTATCAAAAGAACTGGTTTTGTGAGATCAAAATAATATACTAGGGGTGATCCCGTTTATATCCAGATAGTTATACTACCAAGGTGGCAAGAAAGCATGCGGCCCGCCTGATGGTACGCAGTCATCGCATCCTAAAGACGCTAGCAACACCAGAAGAATCTTCAGCGCGTTGCCGACCCTAAAGACATTAGATGTCCGGTAATTTCACCAGCTATAGTGTCCTTCACACTGGAATACAGCAATGTTTACACACTGCTGCTTGGCGGCAGAGTATCTTACACTGCGGTGGTACTTAACTGGACGAGGAACCTACCATCTATTAAAAAAGTAGTCTTCTCATAAAATTGCATTAAAAATAGACATTTCAACTTCATAATCATTTTGCAGGTGCTATTGTTCTCACGTCTATTTGGGCCCGGTAAACTGTCCAGTTTACCGCAAATATGGCGAGGGGTTAAAAAGCGTCGCAGACGCAAGCGCAGCGGCAGCACTAGCAGTGACACGCCGCCTCAAACATCCGAGAACATCGAGCCGCAGTATGCTAGCGACGATGAAGACAAATTACTAAAGTAAACACATACTTACATATTGGTGTAAATATTGCAACGCAGAAGAGACCTGAACGCGACTGTCGCGGGGTGTATTCTGCTTGTCTTTGTTTGCTAGTGAAACAATATAACACAAAAAAAAAAATACAAGTAGTCTAACTGCCGAACCTACAAACGTCAATTATAGTTAATGCTCTTTAACCCATTTTTTGAAACCAGATTATTTCGACACTTGAAGCCAATTAATCTATACTTATAATAAAACTGTAACAGGTCCAATTCTGTACATTGAAGATATTTTGAAAATTATATTTGGAGGGCATTCTATAACCGATACTAAGGCCGAAAATGTAATTTTTTTAATTTTTGTCTGTCGGTCTGTCTGTCTGTCTGTCTGTGTGTCTGTATAACGGCTGCGCATCACGCCGAAACTACTGAATGTATTCAAATGAAACTTGGCATGATTTGAGATCTTACTACGAGGTAGGACATAGGATACTTTTTATCCCGTAATCTGGCACGGTTCTTTTGGGAGAGGGGATTAAAGTCAAAATGGGTACTTGGTTATACGCTTGGTCCGATTTTATCAATTTTTCTTTATAATATAATAAATATTAGTAAGGGAACACTCATAGAGAGTTGTTATCAAGGTTTTGTAATCGATCGGGTCAAGCAACGTTAGGTAAGGTCATTAAATAGATGGTTGACCATTTAACGCCATTTGAACTAAACGGGTCCGTGCTTCGGAGAGCAAGTAAAAAGTGGGTCCCAGTTTTTAACCGACTGTAAAAAAGGAGGTTATGTATTCTATGCGAATGTCTGTTATTGAAAGTTTAGTTAACGTAAAAATAGCGCAGGCGGAGCTGCGTGGGTCAGCTAGTACTTAATACGCAGATAGTGAGTAGATATAAGAGTATCAATTATCTCGTATTCAATAATCGAAAATAATCATAAATAAACGACAGTCGAAATAAATCGATTTTAAAAAGTGACTTAATTTGAATGTTTGAGAGTGCGGCAGTAAATATGATACACAAGTCATCGGAAAGTTAGTTTGCTTTACAAATAGCATACAATATTCATATATTTGCCTTGTGCATTACCATGGCATCGAGCTCATTGTGCTTATTAGGAAGATGTATAGAGGGATTGCTGAGTGAGAGAGAGAGAAATGGGGGGGGGGGGGGGGGCAGTGAGCAAAGGCTCTCTGTTCTTGGTAACCTTAATGTTTCATAAACAATGTAAACTGGACATCACAGCATTGATGGTATTTAATATCGAGTCTTTGAAATACACATTTTTGAATGCCAGGCCAATGGAAGAGAACCAACAGGCAAACGGCGACAATAATGCTTCGTCCTCCGGCGACAAGTCGCAACGGCCAACGCCTGCGCATTGGCGCTTCGGTCCTGCACAGATGTGGTACGATATGCTGAACGTGCCTGAGACCGGTGACGGATTCGATTATGGCTTTAAAGTTAAGGTAAAAATTATTCTATGTATATAAAAAAAAACAGCAAAATTTCTGTGCGTGCTGCCCGCAGCAGCAGCAGCAACGGAAATACGTCGGGAGGGGTTGCCATAATCCCCACGCTTGGCAGGCGTTTTAGGGATCGCAGTATAGGTAGTAGGTAATCCAATAGAATGACGCTGCTAGTGCTGCTTCCCGTGCCGACCCGTCTTCTTGTTTTCCCCTTAGTCGCCTTTTACGGACACCCAACGGAAGGAGATGGGAGGGTGCTATTCTTACCCGGACACCCCACGGGCAATGTAAGATTTCAGTACCAATAAACGTTTTGCTCTATTTTATGTAGGTAGGTGATAACGCTGCCCATAGGGATACTTGTATGACACTACCACTCGTCACTTGAGACGTTAGAAATTAGATCTCTTGAGTCCTGTATTTTCATCACCGACAGTGCCCTTCACACCAAATCATAGCAACACTGGCTGCTTTGCCAGTATTTGATATTCTGGTTATACTTACCCAAACGGTTTCTAGCTCAAAGGACATAAATAGTAAAACTCTTGTCACAGTACCCACTGCGAAAACAATTGAAAATTAAAGTGTTCGTGATATGGGATAAAATTCAGAGTACTTTAAAGGCCCATTTACACGACGCATGTTTCTTGCCTGTTGCATACAATAATATTGAAGCAATAAATGTCTTGCATCGTCTGAACAACATGTCACATTCGTCAAGATTTGCATTCATGAATTCAATTTTTTAACTAGTATCCGCGTGTACACAGTTATATACAATTCTTGAAGGTCAAATATTGCGCTTCATTTATTGCGTTCCATTATTGCTCTTGTATGTACAAGAAAATGGCATCATGTAAATGAGTCTTAATACATTTAGGCACCATCGCCAGAGAGAGAAGAAAAGCCTAAAGAACCAGAAGAGCCGAAAGAAGAGGAGGATGAGACCGCCGAAAGTCCTGACAGTGGGTTCCCAGACGATTCGTTCCTTATGGTCTCGCAGTTGCAGTGGGAAGATGACGTCATATGGGATGGCAGTGAGATTAAACATAAGGTAAATAGTCTTAACCTGGTTCTCCAAGTCAAGGATATACAATGTAAAATGAACGCTATTTCTAGTACGCAAGGTATATTTTTGCAGGTGTTAGCGCGGCTGAACAGCAAAAGCAACGCAGCAGGTTGGGTGCCCACTTCAGTGAGTCGTACTGCGCAACAGTTCTCACATCCTCGGCCGCAACCACCTGCGCCGTTGCAACCAAAACCGACAACGTAAGTGTTTTCAATTTAGTTTACGTAGGAAAATATCAATGGGCCAGTTGGGTTATGAAATAGCAGACTGGTCTAAGTGGAAAATTGGACACGGGACCTTGCGTTTGTACTTTGAGAACCACTTAGGCATTCAGAAGACTCTACGTTATTTACATCATAATGTTATATTAATGATTGAGAACTATCCATATCGTAGTAGTGTAACGTGGAATAGTTCGCCCATTAAAGGTCGCACATTACTCTGACGCGACGCTAAGCCACTCCGATGCGACTCACAGTAAACGATTCAAATGTGAGCTTTATTGAAGTAAACTTCGTTACGGACGCTTGACTTGGGGAGTAACCTAGTGAATGCGTGACGAGAGCGTTACGAAAAGTGTGATTGGTCAGTTCGGAAGTTTTACTTCAGTCGTGTGGTCTAAAGCACACTCGTTTTTGAAGTGAAACTTCTTATGCGACTTCCAAAAATGTTATCACATAACGCGTTAAGCGTTAAATGAGTCACCTTAACGCGTTATCGCTTAACGCGTTAAGTGATAGGTGTTAAACGATAGGCGTAAATTTGTTAAGGTTATGAAAGCGCTCATGTTACGCCGTTACTGAGTGAGTGGGTGAGTGGTAGGTGAGTGGGTGAGTGGTAGGTGAGTGGGAGAGTGGTAGGTGAGTGGGTGAGTGGTAGGTGAGTGGGAGAGTGGTAGGTGAGTGGGTGAGTGGTAGGTGAGTGGGAGAGTGGTAGGTGAGTGGGTGAGTGGTAGGTGAGTAGTAGGTGAGTGGTAGGTGAGTGGGTGAGTGGTAGGTGAGTGGGTGAGTGGTAGGCGAGTGGTAGGCGAGTGGTAGGCGAGTGGTAGGAGAGTGGTAGGCGAGTGGTAGGCGAGTGGTAGGCGAGTGGTAGGCGAGTGGTAGGCGAGTGGTAGGCGAGTGGTAGGCGAGTGGTAGGCGAGTGGTAGGCGAGTGGTAGGCGAGTGGTAGGCGAGTGGTAGGTGAGTGGTAGGTGAGTGGGTGAGTGGTAGGTGAGTGGGTGAGTGGTAGGCGAGTGGTAGGCGAGTGGTAGGAGAGTGGTAGGTGAGTGGTAGGCGAGTGGTAGGCGAGTGGTAGGTGAGTGGTAGGTGAGTGGAAGGTGAGTTGGGTTCGGTTGGGTTCGGTTCGGCTCGGTTCGGTTCAGTTCAGTTCAGTTGAGTGTGTGTGTGTGTGTGTGTGTATGTGTGTGTGTGTGTGTGTGTGTGTGTGTGTATGTGTGTGTGTGTGTGTGTGTGTGAGTGAGTGAGTATGTGAGGGACCGACCGACCGATCGACTGAGCGAGAATGAAGTTTCACTTCTTCCGCGCGGAGGGACTCCACGCACGCACATTTTTTTTTTATAGTGTTCCTTTGCGTGGTCTACGTGTTGTACACTTGTGGTGAACTCCGACTCGTTTGCTACAAGCAAGAATCTTAGATATACATGGATTTTTGGCCTAGAACAAATTATTGAAGACAGGTTCATTCACCCTTAGTTATGTTTTTTATCCCTCTCACACTTTAACTAAAATTGCCATGATTAACACAAAAAATCCCAATCCCGATTATGAGAATTGTGATAAGCCAAGATTTCGCAACGTCCGTCGGGGTCCTCCTGACAGACTTTACATGAATTATAAGAAAAATTAAATCCACGTCAACTTGAGTACTGTCTATGCACGTCAGTAATAAATTATATAGAAATCATGTTCCTAAACCAGCCCTTCACTACCCTGATTGTTGGTAGCTGCCGTTTTAACATTATGGCAACTCTCATTGAACACAATATGGCCACTCCGTCATATGTTTTCTACCACTTCGGGTTTTTAAAAGATCAAATAAGACTCTATTCTCATTAGATTCTCTATTTAAACAATGTAACATGTTGTACACAATAGCAGAAGTGTTTGGAAGCCAAAGTCGGACAATAAGTTTCACAGGTTAGTGTATTTTTGCGATAATAACCGTATTTAATGTATTAATTCAGTTTTACCTTTGAATCATAATAAAAAGTCAATATTGATTAATTTTAGTGTTGTGTGGCGATATATAAATGATATCCTATTTTATTCTGTCAATTATGCTCTAATAATCACCTAATTTTAAATAAACATTTTGCATCAGTAGGGTGACCACTAACACTTAACTTAAGATTTTCTGAGTCTGGAAGGGTACGTAATTTTACATAAGTATGAGTACCTATTTAATGTTTTAAAGTCAAATCAAAAATAGAATATGTTGCACTCATAAGAGGACCCATAGTCACGTAAAATATACCCGTAAAATATAATTTGCAACTTGTACCAACGGAAATACAATATAATTTCGAGACATTATTTTTATATATTTAGTACTAAGCAAACTAGACTCAGATTTTGTATTCAGATTTATTTATGAAAATCTTCATAATAATAGTTATGGTTAGGTATAATTATACGCTACGTGATAAAAAGTCAACATGTATCAAAATTCTGCCTGGAAAGTAAGCCCTGATAGAAATATTAATAATATTTATATTTCAGCTTCCCGAAAGATGTTGCAAAAGGAAATAATGTACTTTACTAGGTGGTAGGTTCCTTGTGCAAGGAACCGTCCAGATAGGTACCACCGCAGTGTCAGATATTCTGCCGCCAAGCAGCAGTGTGTAAGCATTGCTGTGTTCCGGCGTGAAGGGCACTGTAGCTGGTGAAATTACCGGACACAAAGACTTAACATCTAATGTCTTAAGGGTCGGCAACGCGCTAGTGATTCTTCTGGTGTTGCTAGCGTCTATAGGCTACGGTGACTGCTTACCATCAGGCGGGCCGTACGCTTGCTTGCCACCTTGGTAGTATAAAAAAAAAAAAAAAAACTTACCCATCGATATACTATATAGTATATCGATGTACTTACCAATTAAAGGATAAATTAATCAAGGATATTTGTCAGCTTACATTAGCAGCTGCTTATACTTTAAAACAGAGGGACTATGACCCAGACAGACCAGGACACCTTCTAAATAGTGCTGCACCATTCTATATATCACATTCATGTGATTGTGTTTCAACTTTGACTAAAGTCAACTTTGATTATGGTAATTAAAAAAAATAACAAAAATGTTTATTTCATTAGCTTACTTTGAAATAGTTACATACAAGGTCGGATCCCTCAGTTAAGCATAATAATAGTTGTGTTTAAAGGATCCGCTCTTCTATAGCCATGTATGCTTTATTTAACAGTTATATGAAAAACATTAATAATATACAGTTGAAAAAAAGAAAAAAAAAAAAAAAAATGGTTGCAGTAATATGTGGGTGCTTCTGCGTAAGCGTGTGTGTGTGTGTGTGTGAGAGTATATGAATGTGAGACATGAATTATGAGTGCAATTTAATTTAATAAAATGTAGAGTTTTCTGCTTCCTCGTAGGAAATGGCATCTGTAAAGACTGACTCAACATTTATAGAAATATGACAACAATTATACATGAATTCAAGGAGAATTTCGTAGAAATGTACAGTCCTGGCAAACGCTTTTACCGCTCCGTGTATTTGATTATTTTAATTTAGGATTGTGATTAAATGCTTACAAACACTAGCGAAATTTCCATGTAAAATGTTCTCCATTACTGACTGGCTTGTATAATAAGTATTATGAATGTTAGTAAATGATTTACCATATTGTTGTTTTTCATTTTTATAAAATCTATCCATGCATTCATCAGGCGAATGACGTCAACTGCTAGACAAAGGCCTGCCCCAAACAAAAACGTCGAAACTTAACGGTATTTCGCCACTCGGCCACGCATCCACCGGCTTCCTGCCACGCGTGTGATAACATCGGTCCATCTTGTGAGGGGCCATCCTACTTTCCGGCTCGTGGTCGTTATCTAGAAACTTTCTCCCAACGGCCATCGGTTCTTCCAGCTATGTGCCCCGCCCACTGTCACTTCAACTTGAATATTTTCAAAGCTATAGGGGTACTCTACTACAAATACGGCTCTTCTACGAAACTATAAGGTTTCGCTACGTGATAAAATCAGAAATGAACAGACAATGGGGGATGGATGAATATGCTTAGGCATAGCTAACTCCATTGCTTGCTCGGGTTTTCGACTAATAAGCCGACAGTAAACAACCAAGTCTCTGTGCTTAAGTTATCACTGACAGCACACGATTTCCCGAACGCTGCCCTTACCTACTATAAAATACGTTTTATATGATATATTCCTATCTTACGTTTTTTTTTCGTTAAACACGTAATCCGTAAGTATTTATCCTAAACTTAGATCCGTCGTGGTCACCCTAATGAAAGAGACAAAAAACATAACTGATCTGATTCAAGGCCAAATTTCTTGTCTTCAAGACATTCTTTGCGTTGCATCATCCATGTGTATCTAAGGTCCTTGGCTACAAGTTTAATAACACATCAGCTCTGATTAACAACGCGCTTGCGACTAGCAAGCAACACGTTTCTGGTCCACCTTTTTGCGCTCGCCCTTCATTCAGTATACAATTTCAAGACAGACCACACGCATTGCAATTTGCTTAGCAATTTTTATATAATTGTAAAAACGTTATTGATGATGCGTTGCCTACTCATTCACGGTATGTTGTCCACGGGTGACCGTCGGAATAGTAGATGAATGAATCTTAATTTGGAGTTAAACCGGTGTTGGATTGGTATCGAGTCGGTAATAGGCTAGATAACTAAAAAAAATTTTTTTGTCCTTCATTTAGATTATCAAAATATATTGGGCACGTATATTTTCTTTTGTCGGTTAAACAAAAAATGACGAATATATAGTGCTTTGAAATGTTGCGTGACGTCACTCCGGTATACATTTTTTACTGAGGTGTGACGTAAAAAGCCCCCACTCCCGAATTTAGACGCTATATATCTTTGGCAATTTTTATTGATTTGTTAAATAAAAAAATACGTGTCCAATGTTTTTTGATAATCTAACTGACGGACTAATTAGATTTTTTTTTATCCAGTCATCATCCCTATTACACCGACTTGTCACACATTTAGATCCCGATTTTAGGTTTTCGCACTTCAGTGCCTGAAATCAAGAACTTTTATTAAAACAAAAAACATATTAGGTCAACGGCAACAAGCGCCAACAAAGATCCGAATGCGGTGGCAGCCGACGGCGAAGATAACACATGGTACAGCATATTCCCCGTTGAAAACGAAGAATTGGTGTACGGCACTTGGGAGGACGAAGTGATATGGGACGCAGAGAACATGAACAAGGTGCCCAAGCCCAAAATACTGACGTTGGACCCCAACGACGAGAACATTATTCTTGGTATTCCTGATGACGTCGATCCAACGAAAATTACTAGAGGTATGCGCAATTCCAAAGTTAAAACATATTTATGGCTCGAACACACAATAGTCTTCATTGAAGTAAAACTTATTTTACGGATACGATATAATCTTACTATCACGAAATAAACAACACTATAAAATTCATGGTCACGGGAAGACTGAGGTGGTAGTTTCCATACGTCAGTCTCAGGATACCCTCAGATCTTGTAATTATTATCGTTGTCCGATCTATGCAGAAAAAGTTTACATCTTGAATTCTTGCAGTGGAATGCTTGATTTTGAATGTATTTTATTTATCAGAGATCCCAAGCCATTGTGGTAGCACCATCTCTATTGAAATTATATAAAACTGTAATATTTGCGTAAATATTGGAAATCTTTAAACGCTTTATGATTTTCCAAAAAATCTAATCAGCAGTTGTCTTCACTTCTGCCACATCCTTTGAGGCCAAGGCGTAATGCTATGAGTATTTTTAGAGCGTGGACCAGCGCCAAAAGTGAAGATCCCTCATCCTCACGTGAAGAAATCGAAAATATTGCTCGGCAAAGCTGGTGTGATCAATGTGTTGCAAGAGGACGCGCCGCCGCCGCCTCCTAAATCACCTGACCGAGATCCTTTCAACATTTCAAATGATGTGTAAGTATATTAACTGCATCGATATAATATTTAAACTAGATTAGGTGTTACGGTCCAAAAAGTGGCACACAGAAATAGCGGCCTTGAGTCGCTATTTCTTTTTAAGCCACAGCCTGTCAAAATTATTTTTGCTGATAGGAGTGTCGCTACTGTCTATATGAAACTAACAAACTACACGTCATTATCATAATAAAACTGTTAGTTCACGTTTCCGCCACTAGCACAGTTAATTCCGCGACCTCCGCGACCACATTTTAGATGTCATTTTGTTAATCTGTGACTTGAAGTACATTTCATTATTGTTGGCCATATGTGGTATTGTTTTTAATCCCTTAGATTTTTTGTAAGTAATTTGTTCCCGCAACATGAACTGCGTTGATATTTGAGTGGTAATTGTAGTTGACGTTAATCAAACATTTGACACCGAAAAGAGGCCGCTGCTACGCGAGCCACGAAATAGAATAGATCTTTATTGTATGTACAGTTATATTAGATATAATGAACAAAAAAAACATGGTTGGTTGCTGTTAGCTGTGGGGTGTCCGGGTAAGAATAACAAGCAACCCATCTCCACCCGTTGGGTGTACGTAAGAGGCGACTAAGGGAAAACAAGAAGACGGGCAGCAGCGTCTTTCTATTGGATTACGTACCACCTATACTGCGATCCCCAAGACCTGCCTGCCAAGCGTGAGGATTCAACCCCTCCCTTCTATGGGGGAGGCCTGCTGATGCCTCAGTTAAGAGTATAGCAAGTATATAGGAATACACGAATACTATGTGCTTGACCAGTGTACATGTACATGGTTTAATTTGTGCCATCGTTTCTCGAGAGGTTAGATCCGGTAATGAAAGAGTATTATAATCGATCAGGTACTACCAACCGAAGTCGCAGAATCCGCGGCTGAAAGTAGGCGGAGGGCAGTTGATCCAACACAGTACGCCGGTTGTAGAACTACGAGCGCCGTTCATTCAGACCCACATGGGCCCGGCGCGGCTTCGGGCCTTCCACCGGCCTGCCATGCGGAAACTGTCATACGGGCCGCTCGCCGCGCCCGGCCCTCACCCAGTACAGCCGCTGCTCAAGCATATACGGAAGAAGGCCAAGGTATGTGCATCCAGATGGACATGGCTTCCACCGTTCAGCCATGCGCAAGCTATCGTACAGGATGGTGATACAGTGACTTCACAAGGAACACCGGCTAACTTGCTCACTGCAAGAACACAATTCCAATCGAAGGTGGTGTTTTGGCTACAAAATTCTTCTTTCTTACTTTTTATGTCTTTTTTAATAAATCATTATGGTCGAGCAATAAATTTGTGGACTGTAGGTGCTGGTTTTAATTGATTAAAATATATAAAATATGTATGGTTTGGTAGGAAATGTGTGGGAGACGCACCTGGTTTGTCGTCTTACTTCTCTCGGTACGCCGTCAGCTTCTCGATAGTGTTCTTTACCACGATTCCCGATAGTCCATGGGAAACTATACACTCGCGGATGCCTGGTCGACCGGCTAACGGTTTTATATAGTTAGTACAAAGTTTGGCACAAATTAACACTTAATTAGCGAATTAAATCAGCGGCGCGTGCGCACAGTGTCGCGGTACATCGGCCATTTTTCTGACGTATGTGCAATAGGGTAAGGAGGGGAGAGGGGTTCATATATACATAAAAATATAGGTACGTTTATTAATAAATAGGTATCTATACTATGGCGAAACCATTTCCCCCCGGCCTTAAAGGATTGCCTTTAAAATATAAATTAAATTAACTAAGTCTTACATAATAGAGTAAGAAATAAAGTTAAAGAAATGTAAGCAGTACACTTCTACCTAACCACTAACCTACTTAGCTATAAATAATAGAAAATAAATCACTGCGTAGGCAGTGGACATAATTTGACCACGGGACGCACGAACGATCCCTTGGTCGTTCTAACAGTAGCAACTCGAGTTATGTTGTCGCTCGACTCATGAGTCTTTTCAATAACACCTAATGGCCATGAGAAGAGAGGCGCATTATCGACCATAACTATCACTACAGTACCCTCAACTATAGGCACAGACGGAGTATTCCATTTCGCACGGGACTGAAGTTGGTGTAAATATTCTAAACGCCATCGCTTCCAAAACGACTTTACAATAGAGTCTAAAAGAAGGTGTCTTTCACGCGGGTTGTAATGTTCCGTCTCCGGTACTGGTATAGCCGTAAGTGGTGCGGAACACAGGAAGTGTGCCGGCGTAAGAGCAGAAGGCTCAGAAGGGTCGCTGCTCAATACAGTGAGGGGACGGGAATTAACTAATCCCTCAATTTCAGTCACCGTCGTTAGTAGTTCATCGTAACTCAATATTTGGTTCCCGATGACCTTGTAAAGGTGAGTTTTAACGACCTTCACCATGCTCTCCCAACATCCTCCGAAATGTGGAGCAGCGGGTGGAATAAATTTCCAATCAATACGGTCTTTGGTGAGCTCTACCTCGAGTTGTGGGTGATAATTTTCCAAAAACTTATAAAGATCCCGTAAATAGGAGCGAGCACCAATAAAATTTGTACCTCGATCCGAGTACAAACATCTCACGGGTCCTCGACGAGCAAGAAATCGTTTCAAGGCAGCAAGGAAACTGATCGTTGAAAGATCGGTGGCTATCTCTATATGAATAGCTCTTGTGGTCAAACACGTGAATATACATAACCACGCCTTTCGACACTTAGCTCCCCTTGTACGAATAGGGGTGTACTGGATGGGACCAGCGTAATCGCAACCGGTGTGAGTAAATGCCTTATCTACTTGATTTACCCGTTGACTGGGTAGATCAGCCATAGGAGGGAAGGTTGGACGAGGCCTAAATCTAAAACAAATATTACATTTAAATATACGATTACGAATTACACGCCTAGCTGCGAGAATCCAAAACGAGCGCCTTAATAATGACATGAGTAGCTCTGGGCCCGCATGGAAATATTTATTGTGATAATGATCAATTATCAAATCTACAATATGATCATGTCGCGGCAAAACTACAGGGTGCATTTGATCATAATCCATAGCCGCATTACGCAAGCGACCACCTACACGTATAATACCGTCTTCTAAGAAAGGTTTCAATCTAATTAAAGCTGAAGAGCAACACTTATTTAACTTTAAATTAGATATATCTTCCGCGAAATATTCCTGTTGTACTATGCGTATAACGACATTTTTGGCAATTTTTAATTCGCTAGGCTTGGCTATAAGAGAATTCGTCTTCGGTATTTTACCTACGAATTTAAGAATATACACCATCACCCTGAGTAACTTACTCCAAGACGACATCTTCAAGAAAAGATTATAAATTACAGACTCATCCAACTCAGACGTAGTAGTAACAGAGAGTGAATGAGTTTTCTCCTCTAACAACGAACCATCAACGTCAGTGTCGACGTTCTGATTTATAGGCCATTGCGAGGTGGGCAACGATCCCCAAGGAGGCCCATGAATCCATATTGGAGTATCCAATAATTTTTGTGGAGATAAACTTCGGGAGACGCAGTCCGCTGGGTTCTCAGTACCTGGAACGTGGAAGAAAACATTCGCCGGAAAGTTATCTGTAATTTTCACAACTCGATTGGCTACAAAAGTCTGCCAACGGTGTGGTGACGAATTGAGCCAACACAGGACTACTTTTGAGTCTGTGAACCCATACACGTTAGATAGGCTGTAGCGAGGGCTGTACGTGTCATGCACGCGACGGAGCAGGCGTGACAACAACTCAACAGCGCAAAGCTCAAGCCTTGCGACTGTGAGTGTTTTTGTAGGCGCAAGCTTAGACTTAGCACATACAAGCTCTAAGCAGACATGATCTGCTAGAGTGATGTGTAAGTAGACAACTGCTCCATACGCGCGCTCACTCGCATCTGCAAACCCTACGAGGTTGACGACAGCGCCACTACAGACACCTAAGTGACGAGGAATTTTTATTGCACTAAGGCATGGCAATTCTGAACAGTAATTCTGCCATAGTTTAACAATCCGTGGGGGTGGGGTATCGTCCCAATCGCACTTTAATAGCCATAGCTCCTTAATGAGTAACTTGGCGTAAAGCACGGTGGGAGCCACAAAACCCATAATATCCCATAAACGGGCTACAGTAGACAAAATCGTGCGCTTAGTGCACTTGTTATTTGGTGCAACTATTTGACACATAAGACTGTCATCTGACATAGACCAACGCAAGCCTAATATCTTGTGTTGCAATTGCTTATCGAACTCTACATCCATTGAATTTTTATGCGTATCAGGAATGCTGTTTAGAACCTCTTCAGAGTTAGAGCTCCATTTTACTAGGTCGAATTTACCTCGTTTGAATAGCTCTATTAATTCGGTAGCAGCCTTCATTGCCGTGGACTCATCAGGGACACTAATTGCTATGTCATCCATGTACAGGGCCGTCGAAGCAATTGAAGCAGCAATGGTTAACTCACTTTCATCAGTAATAAGTTGTTTGATAACACGAAGCGCATGGAATGGGCTTGATTTCATACCAAAACAAACACGCGTAAACTGATAGATTTGAAGAGGATCTTGACAATTAAACCTATACAGTATTCTCTGATAACGCCTATCATTTGGAGTCATACCGATTTGTAAGAACATTTGTTTGATATCCGCACAAAACGCGATGGGAAACAAACGAAAGTTTAAAATTATACAAAACAAATCTCCTTGTAGGTTAGGACCAGAGTGAAGAAGATCATTTAGCGACAACCCTGAGCTAGTCTCGCAACTTGCGTCGAGAACTGGTCTGACAGGAGTAGTTTTCCCTGGGTTGAAAACCCCATGATGAGGAATAATATAGGATGGACCTGTATCTATACTGACATTAGTAACCAGTGACAAGTAACCTTTCTCTATATAATCTAAAATTACACTGTCATAAGCCTCTTTCAATTGACGACAAGCCTCCTTCTTTCGCTCCAAACACGAATATCGTCTCCTAGCTATTTCATAGGAGTCGCCCAATAAATATACATCTTCACGGAAAGGCAGAGCTACCGTATATCTACCATCTGGATCACGAGTAGTTGTAGCCTTAAAGTGTTCCTCACACTCTAGTTCGACAGGGTCATGCACTAAAGGAGAATTCACTTCCTCTAACTCCCAAAAACGTCTTAAGAGTCTGTCAACAGGAGTATCAACATCAACCGAACAACATGACGTCACAGTGCCGTCAGTGCCCTGGGGTCGTAAGCGTGTGGGTAGTGACCCAATAACTACGAAACCCAACACAGTTTCAATAACTGGTGGTATGTTAGCAATATTACTTCCTGACAGAAGTAAATGAGGAAACAAAGACGCCCCGATTAACATTTCCACGGGCCCTGGGACAGCGAATGACTCATCAGCAAGAGACAGTTCCTTGAGATGAGATAACTTCGTTCCATCAATAGGCATCGAAGGGAGATCACCAGTGATTTGATCAATTATCAGCGCGTTCATATTATAACTTATATTTAAATTAAACCTAGAATAAAACACTATGTTCACAGTACCATGACTACGTTTCTCTGTACCGCCCACACCCCTAACTACAACATTCGATGATTGCAAATTATTTAAGTTCAATCGAGTGTAACAATCTGTAGTAATAAAATTACTTTGGGATGCCGAATCGAGCAGACACCTTACGATTTGCTTATTACGCTTATTATCGTAAACAATAACTTGCACTGTAGCGAGTGCAACAGTAGTAGGAGTATAAGTCAAACTACCTGTATGCTGATTGCTACTTGCTAACGAATGCGAAGTCGTACACAAAGAGGACTGCTGATTAACTTGGGTGGGTAACATGGTATGTGATGATACATTAGGTGATGATGATTTGTCCTCAAAATGGAGTAAAGAGTGATGTCGTTTCTTACATGTTAAACATTTAAGTCCCGACTTACATTTTCCTGAGTTATGTTTAAGACTTAAACAATGTATACAAGCGCTCCTAGACTTAGCCGCTGCAAACCTGTTATTAGGAGACATCCTTTGAAACTCAGGGCATTTAAACATATACTCATGAGCAATATCATCACAAAGACATTTAAAGTCATTTCGTGTACTTTCCCTAACGTCCGACACATAAGATTGAGGGTTCGGTGCTATTTGCTTACTAAAACGATTATATTTTACATTAGGACTATTGCTAGATACCTTGTTTTGACAACGATCACTGCTAATATTCTGATAAACACGACTCTGAGTTCTAATAAATTCCTCTAACTGTAAAACTGTAGGGATCTTTGAATCACGAGCGTACATCTCAAAATTCTTAATAGTATCAGAATCTAGTTTTTTAAGTGCTAAGTGTAACAACAAATAGTCTGATAAATCGTCTAATTTTAAATTCTTTAAAGCATTAACAGCTGCTATTATTTTGTCGGCAAACTGTTGAAAGTTACTCACGGAGGGCTCCCTATTCAATTTAAAATTTAATATTTGTTCGATATATGTAGTCGCCATTAATCGCTTGTCTTCGTATCGGTCGATAAGTGTCTTAAAAATGAGCGAATAATTATCTCCACTCGGAGTTATACCCGAGATGGTCAGTTGCGCTTTAGTAGACAATTTACCAATCAAGTAATACAATTTCTCATCGTTTGAAAGCGATGGGTTTTCATGTACTATTTTCTTAAAGCTACTATAAAATAATGGCCAACTATTCACACTACCATCAAACGTCATTATCTCTAAAGGAGGGAGCTTAGGTCTCCGCTGTGCCGATGAACTTGCTTCGGAATGAGATGAATTTAAAGTTTCTAATACTCGCTTAACCGAACAATACATGTCCTCGAATGAGCTAAGCGACTCATAACTCAGTGCTGACTTAGGGTCAGTTTTTAGTTTTAATATATTATATTCATCCAAACAAGAACGGAACTCTGAACGAATTTCCGCAACTGTACTAGCCGACTCAAGAAAGGTAGACCTGAGTCGTTCGGTTTCCGTCCGCTTAGACAAATCGAAAATATTTTGCATACGTGAAAATAGTGCATTACGTTTCGCATATGCGACTTGCAATTTAATTTTTAAATCTTCAATAGATTCGCCCGTCATTATGCCTAGTAATAGGTACCCAATCAAACCCGATATAATATAAAATATAAGTATCTAAGTATTTAATGTATTGATACCTTTCAACTTTAGGTACACTATAACTAACTAGTTATAGCAAACTTACTTGAGCAGCAAATTATACAATTAAATAACGTAAAATACAAAGCGGTATTGTTACTGTATTTAAACACGTTATCTAATACCGGAGTGACTATTTTATACGTTCGAACTTACAAATAAATTTACCGTAAGTTGATGTTTGCAATAAACAATATTGGACAATAACTAACTTAAATACGCATAGGCCTATTTACCTTTACATGCATCCGTAAGCTATCAGCTGTATCACAACAACGTTTAGTTACGTAATTAGTTGCGAATACAGACTGTAAATTAAACAACAAACGAGAAAATAAAAGCCGTGCCAATAAGTGTACTAAACGGTTAATTTATCGAATCTATAAGATAATACAAATATGTGTCATACAATGTTTTGACTGACAACTATATTCACTTGCATAGATATAACTAACAATGAGAGTAAATATAGGTACGTGTTATTCGTGCACAATAACGTGAACACAGCCGTAAGTAATTAGTACATAAGCGGGTTACAAGTTATGTGACTGAACAACAACGGCCGCAGACTTATGGAACGTCTACCCACTAATAAAATTATTAATCGATGGAATTGGTCTTGATGAGAAATTATGTAGGTTCTAGTATCACAAATGTATATAACTAAGCGCCTAACGATAATTATCTATACAAGCATAGTATTCCATAAACACTTGATCTATCTTTAAAGGCAATCTATAAGGATAGAAGAAATCGCGGTTAACAATTATCCCGGATCGTATGGACCACTTATGGTCGAGCAATAAATTTGTGGACTGTAGGTGCTGGTTTTAATTGATTAAAATATATAAAATATGTATGGTTTGGTAGGAAATGTGTGGGAGACGCACCTGGTTTGTCGTCTTACTTCTCTCGGTACGCCGTCAGCTTCTCGATAGTGTTCTTTACCACGATTCCCGATAGTCCATGGGAAACTATACACTCGCGGATGCCTGGTCGACCGGCTAACGGTTTTATATAGTTAGTACAAAGTTTGGCACAAATTAACACTTAATTAGCGAATTAAATCAGCGGCGCGTGCGCACAGTGTCGCGGTACATCGGCCATTTTTCTGACGTATGTGCAATAGGGTAAGGAGGGGAGAGGGGTTCATATATACATAAAAATATAGGTACGTTTATTAATAAATAGGTATCTATACTATGGCGAAACCACATTATCTATCTACATTATTATTTATTTCTTTAACTGGCAGCCCGCCCCGGCTTCGCACGGGTGGTAAAAAATGTATTTATACTTAATTGGATAAGGATTAATGCTGTATTGCTTAAAATCGCTTCGTAAATAAGCCATTATTTCTCATAAAAAGTAAAGGATAAAAAATAGTTATTGTGGGTTATCCCTAAGAGATAAACATATACAATCGCGGACTTTTTTGTAGACCTTGTTAAGGTGTACAATACTGTAGTACATTATTTTGATCTATCTCGTAAGGTTCAGCCAGCGTTTGCAATGTAAGCGCAAAAAAATGTGTATTTACGACATCACATTCGAAACCTCTAAAATACTCTCTACTATATTAAACATAAATTATACAATTATAAACCTTCCTCTTGAATCACTCTATCTATTAAGAAAAACCGCATCAAAATCCGTTGCGTAGTTTTAAAGATCTAAGCATACATAGGGACAGACAGACAGCGTGAGCGACTTTGTTTTATAATATGTATAGATATAGATACCTACACTCATAAAATTTGTTAAATTTGTTTAGAAGCCCACATAGACTAACATATATTAATATTACGCATTTTTATCAATATTACATACATACGCGTCGAATAGAGAACCTTCTTTTTGAAGCCGGTTAAAAAGGATGTGTCTGTCTGTCTGTCACGCCTATATATTTCAGAAACCATTGACGCTATCGATTTGAAACTTGGAATAGTTTTAGATCTTACTTACCCAACTTTATCGCAAATGAAAAAAATATATTTTTTATTTTACTTTTTTTATAATGGGGGTCGAAATTGGTCATCAAAATTTCAAAGTGAGACTACTATATTGAGTGGGGTATTATATGAAAGGTCTTCATTTGCACATCTCAAAACAGATTTCTATTTTGGTTTATGTCACGTGGTTTTTGGCTGATAATCGAAAATGTCAAACAAAATATCGTTCCTCCCCTTATCTCCGAAGTTTGTGGAGGGAAAAATCTGAAATTATTTTGGGTAATGCATGTCTATCTAGGTATATGTTACAGGAAAAATAAAACCATCCTTCTAAGTAGAACAGTTTTTTAGTAATCCTAAAAAAACCGCGACAAACAAACTTAGTTTTGCGGTTTGGGTTTTTTGATATCGCAGTGTTGTCGCATGAATAGTAAAATTACTTTAATACGTCCAAAGATGGTATGGAACCCTCGGTGCGCGAGTCCGACTCGCACTGGACCAGTATTTTTTTTAATCTTATTTTGATCTTCATTAGCAACGCGAGGCCGAGCGGTTGGCGTCGGGTGGCGGTGACGTGTTCTTCATGAGGACGCCCGAAGACCTGAGCGGCCGGGACGGAGACCTGGTGCTAGTGGAGTTCTGCGAGGAGCACCCGCCGCTCATCAGCCAAGTGGGCATGTGCAGCAAGATCAAGAACTATTACAAACGCACCGCTGCCAAGGTTCGTATTGTTTCCGTGAGGCCGTAGGGGGCGCTACTTTGGAGCCGAGTGACATTGACTCTTGATGTTTTTGATAGTGCTTCATCATCATCAGCAGTCGACACACGTCCACTGCTGAACAAAGGCTTCCCCCTTAGAAGGGAGGGGTGTCATAATCCCCACGCTTGGTTGGCGTCTTGGGGATCACAGTATATGTGGTAGGTAATCCAATAGAAAGACGTTGCTGCCCGTCTTCTAGTTTTCCCTTAGTCGTCTTTTACGGACACCCAACGGGAGGAGACGGGAGGGTGCGATTATTACCCCATACACGACGGACGTTAGTTCCTGTCAGTGTTGACCTTCAATTTTTCCACGCGTTAAGCACTATCAGGCCTGTAGGGTGTCCGGTCAAAAAGTCTTTTGAATGGACTGGAATGACTCGCAAAACATTCAAAAGACTTTTTGTGTGCTGAAAGTTTATTTACATTCATTGTTTGTGTTGTGGGTTAAACGAGAAACCAAGGAACTGAGTTCGAACCACCCGAGCCTTTGGCAGTACCAGTGTAAATTCTATTTTTAACCCCCGACCAAAAACGAGGGGAGTTATAAGTTTGACGCCTATGTCCGGAAGTCTGTCTGTCTGTCTGTGGCATCGTAGCGGTCCAATCAGTAATCGGATTTGAGTCCGGTTTTTTTTATTTGAAAGCTAGTTTAAGTGAGATGGTTCTTAGCTATGTTTCATGAAAATCGGTCCAGCCGTTTGAAGACCATCAGCTCTTTTCCGAGTCGAGGTAGGGATATTTTGTATTCAATAGACATTTTTCATTACTTCTATTAGTCCGAAAGATCTGAAATTAAGAACATATATAAATCCGATGATACTAAATAAAATGGTAACCTACACCAAGGTCTGATGATTATCAGCAAGAAGGAGGTAACAGGATCTCGGTCCCAATAAACATAGACTCATCGAGTTTGGGCTCGTTGGATAGGTCTCGACGAGTAGTTGCTAGAAAAATAGTGATCAGGGCCTGATGATGGAGCAGGAAGGTGGTCACGGGATCTCTGCACCAATAAACGTAGACCACCCGAGTTTGGGCTCGTTGGGTAGGGCTCGACGAGTAGTTGCTAGAAAAATGGTGATCAGGGTCTGATGATGGAGCAGGAAGGTGGTCACGGGATCTCTGCACCAATAAACATAGACCCACCGAGTTTGGGCTCGTTAGGTAGGTCTCGACAAGTAGTTGCTATAAAAATGGTGACCAGGGTCTGATGATGGAGTAGAAAGGTGGTCACGGGATCTCTGCACCAATAAACATAGACCACGCGAGTTTGGGCTCGTTAGGTAGGTCTCGACGGGTAGTTACTAGAAAAATGGTGATCAGGGTCTATGATGGAGCAGAAAGGTGGTCACGGGATCTCTGCACTAATATAAAATCTTTTTTAAAAAAAATTTAACCGACTTCAATATCACTGAAAAGTATAAAATAATTTAAATATTATTGAAGTTGGTGTTAGCGTACCTGCTGTGTATATTTGGCACCAACTTCAATAATATTTAAATTATTTTATACTTTTCAGTGATATTGAAGTCGGTTCAATTTTTTTTTAAAAAGATTTTATTTTAAACTTTTTAGTGATATTTTCATATATAAAGATTGAACCATCGAAAACCGTAAAATTATCTAGGTAGGTTATGATCACATTATCGTCTACATAGTTTTACATAATTCATGTTTCTTCAGAAAATAATATCCGGTCGTAATGAAATTTGCATGGAAACATCATAGTAGTTTACTCTCTCGAATAAAAAAAGAATCATCGAAATCGGTTCATAATTGTCAGAGCAATGTAATGGAGAACATCAGTTTTATGGTTTTTACCAGATAAATTCCTCCACATCGTTCATGGTCCTCCAGGAAGTTCTTATCCGGTTGTAATAAAATTCATACAGATTCAATACAGTGGTTTCTTCTTTCGAATAAAAAAAGAATCATTGAAATTAGTAAATATTTGCCAGAGTTATGACCATTTTTGTCCGACCGAGCGAGTCCGAGCGACTAAAACGTCATCTATATAGGCTTTCTTGCAACTCTCAGTGCGCAGTCACCATTCTTGTTTTTTTAGGAACTACTTATTACTAAGCAATAATTTTTTTATGGGACCCAATCAATGGATTGAAGAATGGATCGAAGAAAGATTTTTTCAAATCGGTTAATAATTGCCAGAGTTATGCGCGAACATACATAAAAAAAAAAAAATATATATATATACAGACGAATTGAGAACCTCCTCCTTTTTTGAAGTCGGTTAAAAAGTAGACCCATCGTATTTGGATTCGTTGGATAGGTTGCTGCGAGTAGTAGGTAGAAAAATGTTGGTCAGAGTCGGGTGATGGGAGCAAGCAGGAAGATGACCACAAGAACTCTGCCCCATTAAAGGTAGGACCCACCGAATTATAAATCTATGGTTAAATCTTGACGAGTAGTTAGACAGATACTGATCAGGGTCTGATAATAGCACAGGAAATTCAGATTAAGAGTTGGTTTACCTATGTTGGGGGATTTTTAAAATTTTAAAATTTATACTTGTTAAATCATAAATACTAATCAAAAGATTTAACATTGGCTAACTGTTAAAAAAACATCGTGAGAAAACCCAGTATTTATAGTATGCCTGATCCACCAACCTGTACTTGGCCCATGTTGTGGATTATGTTCTATTCAAATTCAAAATATTTATTATGCCTATGCATACTTTTTTTTTTACAACTACCACCGGATCGAAACGCGGCCTTCTCAACTGAGAAGTAATGCAGTTCAAGCCCACCCAGCCTCATCTCTCGGTGGAACATTACGGGTGATTAAAAGTAGTTTTCTTTCACAGGATGAAGGCCCCAAATCGTTGAAATACGGCGAAGTAGCGTACGCGCACACCTCACCGTTCCTGGGTATATTGCCGCCGGGCGCCACTCAGCCGGTCGTCGAGAACAATATGTATCGCGCCCCGATATACGAGCATACGCTGTCGACATCAGACTTCCTTATTATTAGGACAAGGTAAATATAATAAAATATACTTACAGACTAAGAATGTCAAACTCAAACGCTAATATTTGCCAAAATTAAAAAAAAATACCGGTCAAGTGCGAGTCGGACTCGCGCACCGAGGATTCCATACCATCTTTGGACGTATGAAAGTAATTTTACTATTCATGTAACACCTCAGGTAGCAAAAAAACCAAACCGCAAAGCTAAGTTTGTTTGTCGAGGTTTTTTTAGGATTACTAAAAAACTGTACTTTTTAGAAAGATCATTTTATTTTTCCTGTAAAATATAGATAGACATGCATAACTCATAATTATTTCAGATTTTTCCCTCCACAAACTTCGGAGATAAGGGGGGGGGGACGGTGTTTTTTTTGTCATTTTTGATTATCAGCCAAAAACTACGTCACATAAGCCAAAATAAAAATCTGTTTTGAGATGTGCAAATGAAGCCCTTTCATATGATACCCCACTCGATATAGTAGTCTCACTTTGAAATTTTGATGACCTATTTCGACCCCCATTATAAAAAAAGTTAAAGTAAAAATATAATTTTTTCATTTGCGATGTATGCGGGTAAAAAAGATCTAAAATTATTCCAAGTTTCAAATCGATAGCGTTAGCGGTTCCTGAAATATATATGTTTGTGACAGACAGACAGACGAAATCTCACCATAAGGGTTCCTTTTTACCTTTTAGGTATGGAACCCTAAAAAGAGTTTGGAGTTCGAAGAAAAACTCCAGTATTTATAGAAACTTAGCATCAGTACAGAAAAAACTATACTATTAGCAGTGCTATATAGACTTCAGTGTTTTCTCATACATACTCAAACTATAGCACCGAAAACAGGACATATAAGAACTTATCATCAGCCAGAAGATGTCTACTGCTGAGAGAAGGCCCTTAGAACGCCACAGTGAATGACACCTAGCTACTTGCATTCACAGCATCCATGCAAGAACTTATACGGGACATCGTACCGAAAACCGATACCAAGAATCCAGTACATGATTCTGAACTTTCTAGTGTTGAAATTTTTCATCGGCTTTTTCATGAATTACAAAAAAATGCTGCTTTTTTTTAAATAAAATTAGTATCATGATTGGTATATAAAGCCACTTATTTGTGCAAAATTGGCAATGTAATAAAAAAAACTATTCCGTACGCATTCATTACATGGTCAAAAATTAACAAGTTAGTCATTTGTCATTTTCCATATATACTTAAATGGTTTCTGTAATGTTGTAACGGACATTATTTGAAATCTTATAAAAACGTTTTCGGTACGTGGTGCCTTATACACTGTATAATAATAAAATAATCTATATCTATAAAAATCAATGCCACTTTTCGTTGTAATTTTATAACTTAAGAACGGGCTCACCTATCCAAACCAAATGTTTAGGCTTTGTTCGGACTATTTAGTAGATGGTTTATGTGAAGTTTGCACAAAATCGGTAGAGCGGTTCTTCATTTATCACATTTTATGTAACAAATGAATTCATTAAATGGCGGATCATTTTGTAAATGGGTATTTTGCTGTCAAATTGAACCTTTTTCCAGAATTGAAACTTTTTTCAATGTTGACAGTAAAAGCATATTGTTATGGTATGAAATGACCGCATGAAT
The DNA here is from genome assembly GCA_911728495.1 of Furcula furcula. Taxonomy (NCBI): domain Eukaryota; kingdom Metazoa; phylum Arthropoda; class Insecta; order Lepidoptera; family Notodontidae; genus Furcula; species Furcula furcula. Next base: position 12,435,849 of record OU452250.1, read on the forward strand.
GCATGAGGTCATTTCATTTTGGAAGTGCTTCGATTAAAGCAAATTGTCAGCGATAATTATTGCTTTGTGTTTATATCTTTTGTTCAAATGCAATATGTATATATTGTGTGCGTGTACTTTTCTCAGTTTATTAGCGAGCCGTCGGTGTTTCATAATGAATTAGATATCCCAATTTTTTTTTAATATTTCACTATATACGTAGCGAAGCACGTACCGGGCAGCTAGTATTGTATAGAAAGAACTTAAAAGTATGTTTTAGGTTTGACACATGTTCTCACGTTGCAGACAATCGTACTACATTCGGGAAGTAGACGCATTATTCGTGGCTGGTCAACAATGTCCACTGTATGAAGTGCCTGGACCCAATTCAAAGAGGGCTAATAACTTTGTTCGAGACTTTTTGCAGGTAAGACTATTTAAGCTTATACAGGTAATTTTTTTATACAGTGTTTATATTTTTATCAAGTAATCAGTATCGTTAGTAGATCATATTTAAACAATAAAAAAAAATATTTGGGTTAATTATGTTATCCACCACAATATTACGGAAAATATATTCACCATGCGCACGGCAGTGATAGCCCCCTATCACTGCCTATCACTGGCTCGGCAAGCGGCGAACGCCTGTCACCATGAGCATTGCGCTTGTTGTGAATACTGTCAAGTGAAGTTATTTTGATATTTTTGTACCAACTTAGGTCAAACGAAAAAAAGACGCCTCTTTATTTTTCAATTATCTGTAAGTTGAAAAAGCAGTACAGAAAAAGTTATTCTGTATTATAATGGTATATAGTAGGAAAAAATTACATTTTTTATTTGATTTGTAATAAAATCTTTTAAAAAATAATCGAACCGACTTCAATATCACTGAAAAGTATAAAATAATTTAAATATTATAGAAGTTGGTGTTAGCGTACCCGCTGTGTATATTTTGCACCAACTTCAATAATATTTAAATTATTTTATACTTTTCAGTGATATTGAAGTCGGTGCGATTATTTTTAAAAAGATTTTATTTTAAGCTTTTCAGTGATATTTTATTTTCATAAATAAAAATTGAACCTTCGAATACAGAAAAATGATCTAGGTAGCTTATGATCACATTATTGTATACATAGTTTTACATAATACATGTTTCTTCAGAAAAAAAAAATCCGGTCGTAATGAAATTTGCATGGAATCATCATAGTAGTTTATTCTCTCGAATAAAAAAAGAATCATCGAAATCGGTTCGTATTTGTCAGAGTAATGTAATGGAGAACATCAGTTTTATGGTTTTTACCAGATAAATTCCTCCACATCGTTCATGGTCCTCCAGGAAGTTCTTAGCCGGTTGTGATAAAATTCATACAGATTCAAAACAGTGGTTTCTTCTTTCGAATATAAAAAGAATCATCAAAATCGGTATATATTTGTCAGAGTTATGACCATTTTTGTCCTTAAAAAGAAACATAAAGTCATTTATTTATTTATTTATTTATACTCTTTATTGTACACACATAAAAATAAAATAAAAAGGACTTGAAGAAATTTGTACAAAGGGCGGCCTTATCGCTATCCGCAATTTCTTACAGGCAACCTTGGGATGGAAAAAAGATTGCATGGAATACGAAAAGTGGGGTAGTTAATATGTGAGACAATATACACTAATAAAAATACATATAATAAGTTTACCTATTTACATATAATATATTAATATACATTCTATTCTATTCTTTGGTGGCTATAAATTGGGCCCGGTAACCACCGGAACGCACTTCGACCCCGTTGGATCCATTGTGCATGCCCTAGCCCTTACTCTGTTTCTGGCGTGTCGAAGAGTTCCCTCAGGTACGCAACGATTGCGCCAGCTTGGAGCTGTGCATAATCATCTGGTGTAGGATAAGCTACTCCCAGATGACACGACCTACGTCTCGCAAGAGCGTCGCAGCCACACAAAATGTGTCGCATTGACTCTTTTTCACCTTTACAAAATCTGCAAGTATCAGTAGTACTTAGCCTCATTCTGTGAAGGTGCTCATTGGTACCAAAATGTCCCGTGAGTGCACCTATCAGGTGCCTTATCTGTGATCTGTTGAGTTTCAATAGTTTAACCCCACAGTCCATCCTTGTGCTAGAGAAAGTTTTGGAGTGGTTTAGGCCTGACGCTTCCCTCCATTCCTTTAAGTGTTCATTTCTAGCATGCGCATATAATGCTTGGTGGTACGTTCCATACGGAATCCCCACAAATGGTTCAGGACCCACCAGCTGTCTTTGCGAGCCGGCCCTTGCTAGTCTGTCAGCCTTCTCATTGCCCTCGACACCTTCGTGTCCAGGTACCCAGATGAGGCTGACGTTGTTGTGTCTTCCCAGGTCATTCAAACCTGTAACACCTTCTTTAACCAGTTTAGAGTCAACTCGGAAGGAGTTTAGAGCCTTCAGAGCTGCCTGGCTGTCACTGAGAATGTAAATGGTTTTACCTTTAACATTCCTCCTTTGCATTTCTTTAATGCTGGCAATTATGGCATAGGTCTCCGCTTGGAAAACCGATGCATACTGCCCCATGCTCTGACTGACCCTGCAGTCCTTGGAATAAATTCCTGCCCCAGTACCTGACTCCATTTTAGAGCCGTCAGTGTACCATATGAGGTGCGTTCCACCAACCGGTTTGAGTCCCCGCGTCCACTCATCCCTTGATGGTATGTGTACTCGGTACCTCTTATTAAACATGAACACTGGATTTATCTTATCACAGGGCATGTCCATTAGATCATCCAGTTCTTCCACGGGATCCAATAAAGTGTGTTTTGTACAGGGCTTGTTACGATTCCAAGCTCCTGCTTTTGCAAGTCTGTATAGAGACTTCCTTGCCTCTGTTTGGATATGAGTGTGTAGTGGAATTAGTTCCAGTATCCACTCAAGAGCCTGTGTAGGCGTTGTTTTGAAGGCACCCGTAATTGCCATGCAAACTACTCTTTGCACCTTCCTAAGCAAATCTTTACAGATCTTTAGTTTAGTCCTAGGCCACCATACGGCACTGCCATATGTAAGAATAGGCCTCACCATCGTAGTATATAACCAGTATATTACCTTTGGTTTGAGTCCCCAAGTTTTGCCATAGGCAGAACGGCACATATTGAAGACTCGTAAGGCCTTTTTTGTTATATTTCCAACATGACTATGCCACGTGAGTTTCCTATCGAGAGTTGCCCCCAGATATTTAACTTCCGTCGCCCATTTCAGTTTGGTACCGTACATTTCTAGCTCCCGAAGGCCCTCTAAATGTCTTTTTCTCGTGAACGGTACTATAACTGTTTTGCTGGGATTGATAGAAAGATTATGGTTTTTACACCATCTCTCCACCCTACCCAAAGCACCTTGCAGCAAGTCCGCTACTACATTTGGAAATTTGCCATTTACTTGTATGACTATATCATCTGCATAGCCTACCGCTTGAAGTGGTCCATTGTTTAGCTCTACTAACAACGAGTCCACCACTAGACTCCACAGTAGTGGAGATAATACTCCTCCTTGTGGACATCCCTTAGTTGCCTTTACGGTAACCTTATCACCTAATAAGCTTGTTTCAATAACACGTTCCTGTAGCATAGTGTTTATCCATTTGACAATTGTCGCATCTATGCCATGATTTTGTGCTGAGGTTCTTATTGAAGCGAAGGTCGTTCGATCGAACGCCCCCTCAATATCCAAAAACGCTCCAGCACAGATTTCTTTAGTCCCCAATGCATGTTCTGCTCGGTTGACTACATGGTGCAATGCCGTCTCCGTAGACCTACCCGGTTGGTACGCACATTGCATATCATGGAGTGGTCGTCTCCTTAGTGGGCCATCTCTTATATATCTGTCTATCATCTTCTCCAAAGTCTTAAGAAAGAATGAAGTAAGACTGATGGGACGATAAGATTTGGCATCCTCATAACTCTCCTTTCCTGGTTTGGGAATGAAGGTTACCTTTGACTGCCTCCAAGCCGATGGGACATGCCCAAAGGCTAGGCATGCTCTGTACAGCCTGCATAAGTGCGGTATGAGAGTATTTTTACCCTCCTGTAGTAAGATGGGGTATATATCGTCCGGTCCTGGCGATTTATAAGGACTGAAACTATCAATTGCCCACCGTACCTTGTCTGCGTCAACGACTTTCTTTGCTGTACGCCAGTCGTCCTTGGAAGTTTTCGCAGTCTGTTCTTCCATTGTGATGACATTTCCAGTCACATTTTGTATCTCTACCGAGTCCGGAAAGTGCATCCTTAGCATATGTGTAAGAGTTTCCTTCCCAGTTGCAGTGAGTTTACCTTGGTCATTCCGGATAGATGATAGCGGATTGACTTTTGCAGAGCTCATCGCTTTACTGAGCCTCATACCTTCTGGGAGACTATTGATGTTACTGCAGTGAGCTCTCCATGACCTACGCTTCGCCTTGCGCACTTCCTTACTGTAGTGCGTAAGGGCCTTGGCATATTCTGCAAAGTCGTTATTCGACTTTGCCCAATTGAAAACACGTCTGGTCTCCTGTCTTAGACTTTCTAAGGCAGGTGACCACCACGGTTCCTTATGCGTTGCCGCCTCTTTCTCCGGACAGTTCTTGGTCCAGCTGGCCTTGACAGCCTGTGTAATTCTATCTGACTCAAACTCTATATCTATGATTGAGTTGAGTCGCTCCGTAGGATCCCCGAGGTGTTCCTTAAGGTCCTTCCTAAAAGATTCCCAGTCGGTTCGCCTAGGGTTCCTCCTTCGTATCTTACCATAGTTATTGGAAGTTACATACCTGAAGCAGATGTAGTTGTGATCAGACAAGCTAACCTCTTCCGACACATGCCAGTTACTAATCGCTTTGCTCGCTCTGTTAGATGCAAGCGTTATATCAATGACCTCCGCTCTGCGTTTATTAACAAACGTTGGTCTATTGCCTCTATTTAAGATTTGTAAGGGTGAGCTTACCAGAAAATCCAGAAGTGCTTCCCCTCTCTTGTTGTTGTCTGAGCTGCCCCAGGCAACATGGTGGGCGTTCGCGTCGCATCCTATGATAAGATCTTCGCGAGCGCAGTTGTTAACCAGGTCGTGCAGTAGTGCTGATACCGGGTCTTCGTTTTCGTATGGTAGGTAGGCGGAGGCTAGAATAGTATCTTTGCTGCCCCCCCCTGTTTCCCCTTTGATCCTCACAGTAGTGAGGTCCCTAGAACAGAAGTCATAAAGAGGCATTGCCATTATGCCATTCCTGGCAAACACACAAGTCCTCATATCATTTGTGGAGCATTTAAAGAAAAGTTGGCCTCCACGAACATTTAAACCTTTGATGTCGCCCTTATACAGATAAGGTTCCTGTATGAGGGCAACATCAAATTTGTTCATATTAAGCGTACGACATAAAACAGCCGTTGCCGCCTTACTGTGGTGTAAGTTGATTTGTACACACCTTAAATTGCCCATTTTTAAAACTTGAGCGACGCGTTGTTGACTCGCCTACTGGCGAGCCATTCGATCATCTCCCGACGGGAGATCATCTTCCTCCAGTCCGGCTGGAGAGGAGAGCAGCCCGAGCTCGTCCAAACCCATGGCTAGATAATCCGGCCCCATCGAGACAGGAGATGAAGCCGGATCATCCAACATAGGCGCGAGTCTGCCCAAGCCGTCCCCCCCCTCTTCCTTCGTAGGGGCTTCGCTTGCAACGGCAGTCTCAGCTGAGGTCGAGGCTGCCGGTCCAGAGTCCTCAGTCTGCTCAGAGGGACAGGCCGGGGCCACTTCCTTCCCGGACGCATCCTCCAGGAGCTTGAAGTAGCTCCGGTCTATCCCCGTGCGCAGACTGTAGTCGTGTTGCCTGATGAATTCGGCCGAAGCCTTATCCATCAGGATGATGGTGCGGGCGAAGCCAGCGTCGAGCGCATGCCCAACGACCCTCCACTCACTCGTGTCGAGGCCCTTGTTAATGCTTTTCAGCATGGAGAATTCCTCCGGAATCTTTGCAGACTTCGACGGTCTCCTTCTCCATGCCATTTTAATTGGTCTCGGCAGATCTTTCGCCTCGACCACTCTTAATTTTAGGCCGCCCAAAGAAACCCCTCCCAGCGACCGAAGCCACAGGGCGGAAGGCTCACCCATACAGGCCACATGAACGGCCCCAGACGCGAGGTTGCCTAGAACCAGATCCGGTTTCGGTTCTGGTGTCTCCACCACTCGCCTCCAGATCAAGTCCCGGATGTCTTCCACCATCTCGGCCTTGATCACTTGAACGGGATGGTCGTCAGCGACGATTGCCATTTTGACGCAGGCCAACGCGTCCCTAAAGGACCCGACTTTGGTCCTCTTGGGCTCGCTGGCCACGCCCGTGGAATCGCCACTGACTTCCGCTCTCGTTCGTTTAGCATGCCGCGGTTCCATCGATGGGGTAACCCCTGGTTCCGCGTCCTGCCTCTCAAATGCCCTACGCCTCCTTTCGGCGGCTCCAGGCTTCTTTTGCGCATATGCGCCTTGTTGGTCTCTGCCTTTCCCAGCGGCGTCACTGTCCTGAGACCGGGCTCTGATGAGCCTTTACCAGTGACAGTTCCCCCAGCCGAAGTCGAGGCTAGACCCGTAAAATATTAATATACATACAGATATATATAAATATTTCTTACATACCAACATATAGTCATCTTTTAAGCTTTCCTGCTGGTTTCCTGCGCAGTCGCCATTCTTGTTTTTTCAGGAACTACTTATTCGTAAGCGATAATATTTTTTATGGGACCCAATCAACGGATTGAAACGAACGAACGGACGAAAGATTTTTTCAAGTCGGTTCATAATTGCCAGAGTTATGCGCGAACATACATAAAAAAAATATATATATGTATATATATACAGACGAATTGAGAACCTCCTCCTTTTTGAAGTCGGTTAAAAAAATACTTGGGCCTTCCCGCATTGTACAAACTCTCTTTATAAAAATACATTACAAAAATGAAATAATAAAACGATATTGCCATATTTTTTTCCAACATATACAGGTGTTCATCTATAGATTGTTTTGGAAATCCCGCGACAGACCGCGGCGAATAAAAATGGATGACGTAAAGCGAGCTTTCCCCTCACACTCGGAGAGTTCTATACGTAAACGTCTCAAATTGTGCGCAGATTTCAAGCGTACAGGACTGGACTCCAACTGGTATGTTAACTAACATGTACCTATAAGTTTATTTTATGTCACATATAATAAAGAATAGAGAGATTACTACACTCTCTACTTAAACCACCTGAGCTGAAACACTATAAGCGTCATAAGGCCATAGTCAATCTTTTTATTCTTATAATAACTTCAATCATTATTCATCTCTGAATTCTATAATTCAGTGTTCTGAAGAATGGTTTGACATGATGCGCACGGCAACTTTTTACCACCGCACCTCTCTCTATCGGTATGGAGTTAATTCACATTTTAAAAACAATGTCACCTCGCACTTTGCGGTTGCGGTTTCAAAGTAGTTTTCTTCCTCGTACCCGGAAATTGTGGAATCAATTACCTGCCGAGGTTAAAAGGGAGTTAAGAAATTTCAACGGGGTCGGCAGCGCGCTAGTGATCATACTTGTGTTGCTAGCGGCTATAGGCTGCGGTGACTGCTTACTATCAGGGGGCCGCATGCTTGTTTGCCACCTTGGTGGTATAAAAAACAATGTTCTGAAGTGCGTGAAAATTAAAACTGTTATTTTACACATACACTCATATTGACCGAGCGGAGGGATGGTGTCCATCCCTCCCTTCTAAGGGAGAGGTCTTTGTCCAGCAGTGGACGTCTTTCGCTTGCTGACACACACGTCACATCATCTAAAATGTGATCGCGGAAGTCGCGAACTTATCTGTGCTGGTGGCGGAAACGTGAACTAACGGTTTTACTATGATAATGTCGTGTAGTTTGACAGTTTCGTATAGACAGTAGCGACACTCCTATCGGAAAAAGTAATTTTGTCAGCCTTTGGCTTGAAAAGAAATAGCGACATAAAGGCGCTATTTCTGTGTGCCACTTTTCGAACCGTAACACTTAATCTAGTTTAAATATTATATCTATGTTGGCAGCTGTCTTACTAACTGAACGCACCATTATATTTCCTTTTTGTTGTGTAGGTGGGTGATAAAGCCTGATTTCCGCCTCCCGTCCGAGGAGGAAATCCGCGCAATGGTATCCCCGGAACAGTGCTGCGCTTACTTTAGTATGGCGTCCGCGGAGCAACGGCTCAAAGACGCGGGCTACGGAGAGAAGTTCATATTCACACCGCAGGAAGACGACGACGAAGAATTGCAGCTGAAGATGGACGATGAGGTCGGTACACAGATGTCTTTAATATCTGGAATGATATAGTAACTTGTAGACCAGTACAACGCATTTATTGTAAAGGGCACTACCGTAGAGTTTATATATTAAGAACAGAGTATACGTTTGTCTATGGTCCCCTTAAACAAAGCGTAGGCAGATTTTCCTCTAAGAGGCAGGTGAATTGAACTATTTAAAGTTATATTATAAGAGTTATATTGATAAGTAAGTGATAAGTAGTGACGGGTTTGATCTGTCATAAGCGCAAATGTCGATAAATACAGCTGACTGTATAGTACCTATTGTCGTATACATGATATTACGTATTTCGATGTTCTTACTCTTGCCCATTTTTACATGAAAATAAGCATTCTATAGTACTACATATTCTAAGGGCACTGCACAAAAGCGGGCTGGCATAAATTGGCACACCCGGGCGGCAAAATCGATCATATGTAGATGAAGGTTTGGGAGGCCGCCCGGCTTAGACCGGCGTGCGTCGGGTATAGGCTACGAAAGGCCTTGGGTTAGCAATCGAATGAGTGCAGGGCGTCTACTCGCAAAAACGAATATCGATGTATCGTGACATTTGTCGTGTCGAATCCTACTCTTAGTTACATCGTTTTCAATGTCGTATCGTTGAATGAACGACCGATACAATATTCGACATTATCGTCAGTAACCCTACTCTAAGTCATAAAGTATCGCATCGAATATTTGAATTTGACAACGACCCTAACGTCACTTTTACGATAATCTCGACGATACCTCGTAAGGTGTCGTCGGGATTATCGTTTCAATTTTCGCCTGTGATTTTATCTGATTTTAAAGATAATCTAGTTCATAAAATGTACTAGAAATTGTGTATTGTCAAAAGATACATATAATAAGTACCTAATAGCAACTTTTACATATCGCGCGATCAGCAAGATTTGAAAAAAAAAGTACTTGGAGACAGCTCGTAGATCTGAAGAAATCCCTAGAGACACTTTCTTTCTCATTCACGCAAGAAAAGAATGCATTTATATATGGATGATAGAAAGAAACAGAGCTGATTTTTTTGTCCTTCAGCATCTGTTACGGACTTGAAGAAAACCGCACCAGTGGTGCGGGTTACTTATGAAGTTTTTTCGCGATCTAGCTTTGGAGGTTTTAAATTTAATTGCAGAAATATTGTTTAAACCACATAATAGCGCGCATTATAATAAATATCCTTAACGTGTGTTACGTGTACGAATGATGATTGTCTGTCCTTATCGGCGCGGCGGCACGCTAGCTAGATGTCACAGACTTGGAGGAATATGACAAGACATCTAGATGCGTAGCATCCTCCAAGATTCTGTCCTAATTCTGTCTACGTCGTAGATAATATTATATACCGTTTTTTTTAAACTGCACTAAACATTCACTCCGTTCACTCCGAACATCGTAAAAAAAATTAAATACTTAGTCTATGGTTACGATAATCGATGAGAAATTCGAACATTTGTTAGAGTAGGGCAGTTGCGATACATTCGGAGGAGTATCGTATCGTTTCGAATGTATCGTTGTCGATTTTGCGAGTAGACGCCCTGAATTGTGCCGAACGAACCGACAGCCGACAGTAATGTGTAGTAGGTAATGGTTTCGAGCCGGGCTTGCCATTCATCAAATACTGCCGAATCGAATATGACCGCTGAAATATGTAGCGCCCCTAGTATTCTTGTCAATTCCTTGTCCTAAAAATACCTCTAGAAAGACGACGCACTAACGGACGCCGAGTGACGGACGACGTCGTCTTTATTATTGATTTTGTATTAAAATCGTAAGTGATGAGATAGTAATTTATTTGCAGATTTTACTAGATAGTAGTTTTTTTAGTGCAAGGAACCGTCCAGATAGGTATTACCGCAGTGTCAGATATTATGTCTTTAAAGTTGGTAACGCAGCAGTGATCTTCCGGTGAAGCTAGCGTCCATTGGCTGCGGTGACTGCTTACACTGGCGGGCTGCATATATGTTTGCCACCTTGGTGTATAAAAAATATCTCAATGCGGCAGTAAGATTATGCTCCCCTTCATCCCCTTATTCCTCCTGTTTCCTTTCCGTCTTTTCATTATATGTCCCTTCTCGCTGTTTCTCACGTCCTATCTCCTTTTTTGCTTGTACTCCTTCTCTTTTATTTCCTGCTTCTTTATCTCCCTTTTTCTCTTTTCCTTCCCGCTTCTTTATTCCCCTTTTTCTCCTTTCAATGTAGTTTCATATTCATTCATTAACAGCCGATGGACGTCCACTGCTGGCCTCCCCCTTAGAAGGGAGGGGTTGCCATAATCTCCACGCTTGGCAGGCGGCTTGGGGATCGCAGTATAGGTGGAAGATAAATCCAAAAGAAAGACGCTACTGCCCGTCTTCCTGTTCTCGCTTAGTCGCCTCTTACGACACCCAACGAGAGGAGATGGGTGGACGCAATTCTAACCCGGCACGCCACGGGGAAGTTTCATATATTCTTATTTATTTATTTATTTATTTACACTTAAGTACAAACACAAAATACAGAACACATAAAAAGGAAACAGAAACATTGTACATATAGGCGGCCTTATCGCTAATAAGCGATTTCTTCCAGGCAACCCAATTCTTCCCAATTTCTAACATTTGTTTGTTCCATCTTGACCCCAGGTCAAAGTGGCACCATGGAACACGACCCGCGCTTACATCCAAGCGATGCGAGGCAAATGTTTGCTCCAACTGACTGGGCCCGCGGATCCCACAGGCTGTGGGGAAGGATTCTCATATGTCCGCGTACCAAACAAACCCACACAACAACCCAACGAAGAACAACAGCCCAAGAGGACGGTGACTGGAACAGATGCGGATTTGAGAAGACTCAGTTTGAATAACGCGAAGGCTTTGCTGAGGAAGTTTGGAGTACCTGAAGAGGAGGTAGGAAACATAAAACATGATATAATAGACATTTGCTAACATTGCCTAGTTGACGACCTTTCACTGCCACATGATATAAACCATGAATTTAGAAACTATACGGATCATTTTCCTTTGAATGGTGGTTTCTTAACTTGACGAGTAGATGCTTTTCTTTGGGTTCCGTTGTACAAGGTGGCGCAAAAGTAATCCTCCTATCAGAAAATGCTATAAATTTTGCGATTAGCCCCTAATGTCAGTTCTGTTTTGACATTTGTGTAGTAAACACATGCGAAATACACGTTAATAAACAATGTTACGCTACACTACTCCAGAACGCGGAATATTGGTGATTGATGCATTTCCCGGGCGCCTAATCTCCCGTTTTGGCGATTTGCACTGGCCAGCAAGATCGCCTGATTTGACCGCTGCAGACTTCTTTTTGTGGGCCTTTTTGAAGTCGCGGGTTTATGTCAACAAGCCTTAGACTCTTGCAGCTTTAAGAGCTGCAAGAGTCTGAGGCTTGTTTTGTGACAGTATCCGTCAAGAATGTGAGGACCTATCGCCGGAAGTTTTGGCCAAAGTGATGGAAAATGCCATAAAAAGGGCTCAAATGACAATCAACTGTGGCGGCGGTCATTCATGACATCATATTCTCGACTTGATGTAAAAAAATTAAAAGACCAAATAAAAATAATCCACAAGAAGAATCAAAGTATTTCATTTTTTTTTTAATTACAGCCAAACAACATCGGAAGGTTATTTTTGCGCCACCTTGTACTATTGATCTATGCTTTCTAATTTTTTTTTGGAATGGTATTTGTCTTCTTAAAATTTGATCCTTAAAAGCGAAGCTATCATCTAATTCAATTAAACAACGCAGCAGTGGTTTATTTTTCAAAATCAACAAGTTCGATTAGCATGTAGGGATATTTGTTTTAAAAATGTAATGATTTACTTTCAATCAAAACCAGTCATTTTTAGCTTGATATGAAGATTTGGACCTCCGTATCCACTTGAAAAACGCAGTATACAGTACTGTATATACTTGAAATATAAACATACATGTTCAGACATTTAAGAGATCACACGTACTACGAATGCATATATTTACTTTATAGATCAAAAAGCTTTCCCGTTGGGAAGTCATCGACGTCGTCCGAACATTGTCTACAGAAAAAGCTAAAGCCGGTGAAGAGGGCATGACTAAGTTCTCTAGAGGAAATAGATTTTCTATAGCGGAACATCAAGAGAGGTATAGTACTGGTTCTTCATAACATTTTGTTTTGTATCATAATCATCAAGAAGATGAAGGAGGCATACTTTGGAATTTATACTAAAGGCATGTCTGTTCTCTCAATTCTTACTTGGTCGGATTTAGCTAGTGAAATTTGCCAGGTTCAAGAGTTTTAATTAATAATATCTCAAGTGACGAACGGCAGTGCAGAGCAGCTATCTATAGGCGGGCGTATCGCTTAGCATCAAGCGAACGTCTTGCTGTGATGCAAATTTAAAAAAAAACATTATTACATTGTAATTCCAAAAGCTCTCAGTAATTATTAATGTTAGACGGTTTGCGCCATGCAAACCGTCTAACATTAAAAATTACTGCTCTGCACTGCCGTTCGTCACTGCCGTTCGTCACTTGAGATATTATTAATTAAAACTCTTGAACCTGGCAAATTTCACTAGCTACAGTGCCCAATTCGTACCTATCTGTACGGCCTCTTGCACAAGGGATCTATTTTATAGTTATTTGATATTGGTAAGAAAATGCATTTTGATTTTTTGAAGTGATGTTGGTATTTTTCTATTTTGTTACAGATATAAAGAAGAATGTCAGCGTATATTCGAGCTTCAAAATCGTGTACTGACGAGCACAGAAGTGTTGAGTACGGACGAGGCGGAAAGCTCAGTCAGTGAAGAGTCGGACTTAGAAGAGATGGGCAAGAACTTGGAGAATATGCTGGCTAATAAGAAAACCACGGAACAGGTAAAAACTGGAGTTTGATTTTTTTAAACTAAATTTTAGTTAGTTTTGACCCTAATCAGTGTGATTCGTTGATGGTCGCATTCACTTGTTAATAAGAGAGCAATCGTTAAGATGGTAGTAAATAAAACGAAATGTCTATACTTTATTTGTCAAGACAGTGACTCTTCATATAGCAACCTTACTAATTAATAATAGTATTAATATTATAGGAAAATCTACACTCGGCCATTTGAACCCAAACTAGGCGACTAGACTAGTTTGGTAACCGGAAACAAATACATTTGGTAACACATAATTTTATAGATAAATTATTTTTTATTTTATTTATTACACCCAGACACGAGACAGACATGTTCAATGTTCATGCAGACAAGTATTTCGCCTAACTGGGAATAGAAGTCATGACTTTTTGGGTAGCGGCCCCCACCAAAGTGGCGTTTTGGGGTTGGGGGTCTTCTGTAAGGTCTGCACTGCCCTACAGTGGGTGCTTCAACTTCTTGAGCGGGGGATCTTGATAAGCCTTACTTTTCCTTTTTACTGCAAATCTCCCGTAAAGTATAGAAATATAGTCTGGCGAATACTGTATGAAATGTACGTTTTTGCAATAGTTATCCATGGAGAGGGAAGAAGCCGAAAGAGCGGAACTAAGAAAAATGATCCTCGGCCAATCTGAGAAGAAGCCACAGATCAACCAGTCAGATCAATCGCAGTCTTCTAGTCAAGGTATGCTAATGCCCTAAAATATCTTAGCGAAAAATTTAATTGAAATAAAAAAGGTTAGAAGAATTATCTCTACCAAGCATATAGTGCGTTTACTTTGCAATTGACTGTGAGGCAGGGGGGTAGCTACCGCCGTATCAGCCGTATCAATGATAGGGGGCCCCCGGGATACAGGGGCCCCGAACATGTGTAAGCAACAATTCGTAAAATCCATGATCTCACATAATCTATTAGTACACTCATTTGGGCCCCCCAACAAATTTCGATACAGGGCCCATCTAAGGCAAGCTACGCCACTGCTTTGAGGTCTAGATCTAGAAACATATTGACATTTTTTATTATATTGTCAGTCTCATATCGATCGAAAATTAAATAACAAAATCTCCTAGCCACCGTTCCAACATCATATTTAATTGTTTCCTTTTTTCGTTAAACTAAAAAAAAAAATGCAAAACCTCCGACGCCCTAACCTAATTTTTTCCGGTTCGTGGTCGCCACTCGAGAACCTTTCTTTCCCATAAGTTATCGGTTCTTCGAGCGATGTGGCCTACATTAAATATGGAAGGCCCGAAATTTCTAAACTCACCAGCATTGGTTGTACGTTGCCTGTCAGTGTTAAGAAACGTGGATTGTTCGTCTTCCCTAGCAGGTCGTGTATTACGCATAGTCCGTACATTCCGCAATGCATCCGGCCAGCGGTATACCCGCGTCGAGTTGGTCCGAAAGGCGGCCGTTATCGAAGCCTACGTCAAGATACGCTCTACTAAGGACGACGCGTTCATACGACAGTTCGCCACTATGGACGAGACGCAGAAGGAGGAGATGAAGAGGGAGAAGAGGAGAATTCAGGTTTTTACATTTTCTTTCATCAAATGCTTTGTGGCCATCCTGGTGTAAAGTTGTTCAATCAGCCCTTATGTCTCTAATTCGTCTTAACCATTGTTAGATGAAGACAACCGGCAGGCACTTATATTATAATTTTTAAATATTTATGTATGTTTATTTTGTTTTATTTGTTTTGCTTGCACCTACCATGATTTGTCTCTGCATCACCCTAAGGTAGACTGGTAGAGAATGCCTCTGGCATTAAGTCCGCCTATGTACAGTTTTGGGCATAAAGAATAAATAAATAAGCACTCCTTATTTGCCCTCCGAAGCACGGAGACGCTCCGTTCAAATGTCACTAAACGATCATACATGTATGGGTTGAACTTGTCTGACATTGATTGACCAACTAATCGTTTACGAAACAGTAATAACCAATATAACTCGATATTAGACCAATTTTTTCTTTGAGAAATCCTCGTGATATGCTCTAAAAAGGCCACTTTTGGTGAATCATAATATGAATAAGTTTCGGTTTAATTTGTATTCGTATGACGGCTCTAACACGAAATATGAGTCTGCTGATAAATGAATTGAGTATGATTCACCTAAAATAAGTGTCCATTTTACGAAAATTACAGGAATTGCGAAGGATCTGCTGGAAATGCAGAATATGAATTCCTTTTAGAGGAAATGCTTAATGTGGCCTTTTTAGGCCCGCTGTATTGGTCTGGATGTGGTTTTTGGCGGTGTGTATACCACCAGGGATGTAGCAAGTGCGGATTTTGTCAGACTCCGACTAAAACCTCATTGATATCCTTAACCTGTTGTATAGGATGTGGCTAACCTTTTTTTTCTCGCGGGGAGACCGTCTAAAGGTCCCCGGGAGCTGTGGGGCTTGACCGGGGTATGTGGGATTCTTACCCACTAAAACCCCCGCGGCTGTTGCCGATGGCATATCACAGGGGACACCCGGGCTCTCCGGTGGGATCTGCACCAGGGGCCCCTCAGTGTCTTGCCTTTGAGCCCGCCGCCGGGGGGCTATAATGCGCCCCCCGGTAACCTGACGCCGCCACCGTCCTCCTCGGAGTCGCCGCCGTACTCAATGGACATCCTAGGGCCCACACCGCAAATTTCCAGCAACTCCGAAGAGGACGTGGCTGACCTTAACTATTTATTTGACGGGCCCGTTGGTCTAGTGGTTAGACACCCTGGCTGCTAACCGATGGGTCGTGGGTTCGATTCCCACCAAGTGTCTGGGTGTTATTTATCTATCGAAGTATGTATTTACAAAAAAAAAGTATATAAGTATTAGTATCAGTTGTCTGGTTTCCATAGTAAAGGCACTGCCTAGTTTGGGATTGGATGACCGTGTGTGGAATGTCCCAAGATATTATTATTATTATTACTTTACTATTTATTTATTTTTCTGTGTGTGGATTGTTCCAAGATATTATTATTATTGATTATTTATTATTCCGCAGGAACAATTGAGAAGGATCAGAAGAAATCAGGAAAGGGAAAGACTCGCTGGAAACGTGACGGTGCCTGGATCATTCACGGCGGACAGTAAGCTCTTTTCTAATTTAATATAAGGTAAAGTGCAAGTGATCCTGTGCAAGAGGAATTGCTAAATTCGTAGGACATAGAGGACAAATCAGCGGACCCATAGCTGCAAAATCAGCTCCTGTTCATTAACTTACCTTAAAGCAAAATAACACCACGTGACGGTGGAAGTATTTCCTATCGGACTGCTATAAATTTTAAAGCTGGCAATCTTGCAGTATTTTAGTAACTCCCCAAGCAAAGAGAACAGAGTTTGGTACTCTGTTATATACTTTGTTTTTTGCTATATTAAATTTATGATTTGCACCATGCATACATTTCAATTTTGAAGGCATTATTTTGAAAGAAATAAATTATGGCTTTACTTAACACAGGTGCTTTTGACCTTCCTGTATTCCTCATAAAAAAAATGCTGGCATTAATAAGCGAACCTTTTAACTTTTTTTATTTAAACTTCCACCTATTTCCTATTATATCGATGAAGTTTGCCTAACGTGAATGAACCTCTCAGAATAGTATTCTAATAATATTTTTAAATACAGGTTTGAATATGTCATCATCGATAGATTTGGGATCGCCTTCTCAAGGGTTGATACCATTGGGACAAATCAAACAGGAGCCCGACTCACACACGCCGTCGAGACGACGCGCCAAGCTCAAACCAGATCTGAAATTAAAGGTATACAATTTTAGAACTTGCTTTCGAATTTATACTGTGTTAGATTCTTGTTCTTTGTTTAAATTGTAATGTAACGTAGGTTCGGCTCAGGACTTAGTATTCTAGGTGGTAGGTAGTTTGTTCTCTGCCGACTGTTGTGGTAAGTAAGTAAAATTAAAAGATAGAATAAGATATGTATATATATTTTTACTAGGTGCTAGGTTCCTTGTACCGTCCAGGTAGGTACCACCGCAGTGTCAGATATTCTGCCGCCAAGCAGCAGTGTGTAAGCATAGCTGTGTTCCGGGATGAAGGGCACTGTAGCTGGTGAAATTACCGCACACAAAGACTTAATATCTAATGTCTTATGGTACGGCAACGGGCTAGTGATTCTTTTGTTGTTGCTAGCGTCTATAGGCTGCGGTGACTGCTTACCATAAGGCGGGCTGTACGCTTGCTTGCCACCTTGGTGGTATAAAAAAAATAGCTAGTTCAGTAGTAAGTTCAGAATCAAAGAAAACATCTTTATTTCATTCATCGGCACTAAACGCCCCACACTCAAAATGATCATATTTCTTTTTAATTTGAAATCTATTGTTATTGGAACGTGTTTTAAAATAGTGTGGTGCGTGCGGTCAAGTGGGGCATATGCGTACAAACAAGGCTTGTCCGTTGTACACCGGTTCGATGAGTGGCGGAGTCTCGCCACCCCCTGAAGTCGACAGCGAGCCTCCACAGCTTGACCCCGATGAGGACGATATGGGCTACGTCGATGGCACTAAGCTCACGTTGCCCACGAAGATTATTAAGGTAAATATTTTGTTTGGTTGCTCAATTGGCTTTTTTGCGTTGAGAGATACTTTAAGGCCAAATTGAAACGCTTGCGAAACTACAGCGACCGTCTAGAAGTTTAAGGGTATGAATGTGGCTTGGGTTGTGTAATCTTCGGTCAATCCTAGCGTTGCATAGCGTTTTGTAGTGGGAGAGAGAAATCGCGACAAATCAACGTGTAGTCAAGAGTAATCAAGAGTTGCAGAACATTTACTCGAAAAAATGTAGTGTCGTATCTACATTAATTCACCTTGATATTAATATTGATTTCGATATGAGGTAGTTTTACCACCAATCCTTGCAACTCGAGCCGCTATCTGTGCCTTGTATTGCGCCATTTATTATTAGATCCCTCTGAGCGAATGTCAAAAAAGTCACCGCGCCTACTGTACGGTGACATGGCAATCGGGGTATGAGTTCAGGCGCAGGGAGGTGATACTTCGCATACCCGCACATCACCCACGCCGTTTTAGTCTTAGCGCTGCATGCGGACTGCACAGACCGCATTTATCGATTTCGATATCGCTCACATCGTTTGCTCAAATGGTTTCGACATGCCCCAAGCTTTTTGTTGCGTTACGCCTAATACCTTTTCCTTGGCGTGTTCCTACGTTACAAAGTTTTCATTTTACTTTTATAATAAACCTTATTTAATTAATCGTACACTTATTTTGTTGCATTGCAAAAATAGATTGATATAAATTACCTGGTACCAGTGGCGTGCACAGAAAGTAAGCAAAATATCTGCGAGTTATCTGTACTTCAACATACAGACGTATCCATTTACATTTAAAAACATCACGTTAATACCATGTCAGTACAAAATATTTTTTATAGAAAGATTATTTAGAGAAATCGTAGGGTAGGCAGTCTTTTTGTGTGTATGGACCCTCTGAATAATCTTATTACAGATTTTAAATGAAAATTAATATGTCTATAGTATTTTCTAACTTATGGATATTTAAAATGGTATACTAATATACATATAATAGGTTAAACAAGCCGAATACGTTTCTTTGCCTACCCTCTGTGCACGCCACTGGATCGTTTGATGTTACAACCGCGTCGTATGGTGTGCGCAGCAATCAGCGGAGGAGTTGCGTCGTCGCGGTCGTCGCGGTATGGACGCGCGCTCGCTCGGTCGTCGCGCGCGTCGCTCGGCGGGCGGCGCGGGAGGCGACGCGTGTGACTACCTCGTGCGGCGTCCCGCGGAGCGCCGCCGCACTGACCCGCTGGTTACGCTGTCCTCGTTGCTCGAGGAGGTGCTCAACCACATGCGCCACCTGCCCGACGTGCAGCCCTTCCTCTTCCCCGTCAACCCCAAGGTAAGACGACTTACGTGACTAGTCAGTTGTTTTAAACAGACTTTAGAAAAGCTGACCCACTCTGATAGTGGGACGGCTCTCCTCGTTGCTCGAGCAGGTGATAAACCACACGTGCAGTCTTCCTCTTCCCCGTCATCCCCAAGGTAAGACAACTTATGTGACTAGTCTGACACTTCCCCGTCAATCCCAGGGTAAGAATACTTGCGTGACTAGGCTGACAGTTGTTTGTAACCAATTTTTGATCGATCCGCTCTGATAAATGGGACCGCTCTTCTGGGTATGTGGAATTCCACATACCCCGGGGTATGTGGAGTTCTTGCGCACTAAAACCCCCGCGGCTGTCACAACGGCACATAAGAGGGGACCCCGGGGATCTCCGGTGGGATCTGCACTAGGGTCCTCTCAGTGCCTTGCCTTTGAGCCCGCCGGCGGGGGGCGCATTGAAGCCCCCCGGGAACCAGACACGGTGCTTACGGGGACGGGGGTCGCAACTCCGCCGCCGCCCTCCTTGGAGTCGCTGCCGTACTCAATGGACGTCCTAGTGACCAAATCTCGAACGACCAGCGACTCCTAAGTTCCCGTCAACCCTAAACTAAGTCTCTTTAGGCATCCGGTCTGACCGTTGTATTTTAGAATTTTTATTTCAGACACCGTCACATTTCCAACAGATTCCCAAAAGGAGGAAGTTCATAATGGGACTGCATTTTGTTCGTTAGTAAGTTGTCACATATATGGGTGGTTCTTGACTTGACTTGGGTTTGAAATACTTGTGATAGTGATCTCAAATCCAATGACAGAGAGTGATCCCAAAGAAGTTTAGTCCTAAACTCATGAATATGCAAGTTGAACCGTTGAATACCTGGACGAGTGATAAAAGTCGGTTTTAATTTTCGTAACATTCACACTGCTTGTCGCACCCTAGTGAGTAAACAAACAAATGTGATTAGTGCGTAATTTCTATATTAACAGCTGGTGGCGGACTACTACCGTATCGTGTCCCGCCCAATGGACCTGCAGACGATCAGAGACAACCTAAGGCAGAAACGGTACCAGAGCCGAGAGGAGTTCCTCGCTGATGTTAATCAGATTGTTGAAAATTCAACCTTGTATAATGGTAAGTATACATGCAATTTATTTGACAAAGGTTACTTCTTGAGACTTGTCCAACGAGTACAAATTTGGTGTGTTTACGTTTATTAGAACAGAATTCCCTGTGATCACTATCCTGCTCCTCTGCACTATTCTTTTGGTATCATCGGTATATCAAACAAATTTAATATCTTTCCGACGTTTGGAGGTAATAAATAATATCTATTGTGTACTTAATATCTCTCCATCAACTAGGAAAACAGCTGATGGTCTTACAATGGCTGAACCGATCTTCATGAAACATAGCAAAGAACAATCTCTTTCTCAGTCTCTTTCTCTCTTTTTATCTCTCGTTTAATGATACATAGGGATGTATTCTTCTATATTTTCCGGTGATTTTAGGTCCAACAAGCAGCCTCACTGTTGCCGCGCAACGAATGTTGCAACGGTGCGTAGAAAAATTGGCTGAAAAAGAAGAGCAGCTCATGAAATTGGAGAAACAGATTAATCCTCTATTGGATGACAATGATCAGGTTTGTGATATGATGATTTCATTAATAATCAACTCATGTAATAAATATTCAACCTTCATTACTGCAAAACACATTACGCGTATTGCTGCAATCTTATGTAACGAGGAGACTGTTTTCTAGTCTGGCCGCTTCTTTTTTGGTAAAATTTATACTAGATTATGGTTTTGCCATTGTTCAAAAAAATTCTCTAAAACGATTTGCATGAATGCACTGTGGAGCTATGCTAGCGGCTGTGTGATCGGAACTTAAATTGCCGATCATGCTATCATTAAAACATAACGCACAATTGGACCCTGTTGTGCCAAAATGTTCCAACCCACAAATTTGTCATTATTGAGTTATCTTTACCAACCAACCTAAAATGAGCCTTATTTTTATGTAGCAAAGACTCACTTTGGTATCTGTTCTCTAGGAAAAGATATACCTAATGTATACCAACCCACATCTATGGGACCTTTGGAAAATAAAGTGTAGTAAGGATTCATGCCATTTGGAACAAAATGTTTGTAGCAAATGAGTGTTAATCGATTTTGCCAATATGATTCAAGTACACTTGAAACATTGTTACAAATTAGAAATGGAAAACGAACGAGATCCACACTACTTGGAACTTTTCTGCTAAACTATACAAGCAATACCTTTAAAATTCAGAAATGTTCTATGCATAAATCTAGAATATAGAATATCAACATGGTCCATTAATTAAAAGATGAAACCAAAATAAAATACCTATGTATGAGTGAATTTTTTATGCGTAAATAAGAAAAAGTGTTGTTATAAAGTACTACGTTCGTAACCGATATCGATGATATTTTGTGTGAATATTAAACACGATTATCGGTATAATTTAAAATTAAACCTTAGTATTGCAAATGACATAATGTTAAATTGTCAAAAGTGGTAAAACAGTAGTTCTTAACAAAAATTGTAAGTTATCGTTCCGCACATCGATATACTATTTCCGCATGTTAAAATTACTCAAATAAGCATGCATTTTATACAATAATTTTATAAAACAGTTGTTGTACATTTAAAGTTGTTGAGTATAGGTGAAGGAGCTTCCCCTATGAGATTCTTGAGAAGAAGTATGCAATATTTCTATTTCTAAATAGTATAAAACCAAAATATTTGGCGGACGTGTTGATCTAACAGTTCAACATCCTGGCTGGCTACCCAATAGGTCATAGGTTCAATTTCCACCGATTTCAAGTGTCTGGGTTTTATTAAGTATGTATTTACAAATAAAAGTATATGAGTATTAGTAAAAGTTGTCTAGTTTCCATAGTACAGGCTCTGCCTTGTTTGGGATCAGATCACCATGTGTGGACCGTCCCAGGTTATTATAAAGACAAACAATATACTTACATATATTGTAAAATACATACTTATTTCAGCATTCCTAAAAATATATTGTAAATAATTATATAAGTACTTCAGCTTCTTAGTGACGACAGTATATAGAGCACGTTTTGTCTGGTAACATCTTAATGTTATACCACATGAACACGAAATAAATGATTTGTGTGAAGGATCGAATATGAAATGTTATCACTAGAGAATCAAAATTGCCGACGTAGCTCAACGGATTACCAGACTGGAGTGGCTGGTCATATTTGCTGTAGAACCGATGATCGTTGGGAATGTGTGGTTTTGCAGTAAAGACACCACTAACCGAAAAACGCAGTGTAGGAGGCTCTGTGTTTCTAGGTTCTGATTTTATTTTCTGACTAACGACTTGACATCAATACCAATTAAAGTAAATTATGTAAAGTTTAATCATAATAATAGGTTTACAGGGTATTGATAGCGGTAAAATAACTTTATTTACGCAAGAACAAGATCATCTGTTTTTCAATTGGAACTGCTAACAAACATAATTTATTTTCGATAAGATTTTTAGAACCCGGACACACATTTTTACCAAATGACACGGACTTTTCGTAAATTGAGGCGCGTCTAAAAGGCATACAAAGGCTTTACACGGTAGAAGAGTAGGTACATGGACATCATGAACCACTGTAAAAAAAGAAATCCTTTGCAGGTAGTGAGAATGAAGTCAGATTCTTTTTTAAGCTGCAATGATATTGAGAAATTTATAGTAAACAGAAAGATGTACGTTAATAAAACTAAAGAAACTTTCTTGCAACAAAAGACATTCTTTTGAAAAAGGACCACCACTATTCGATTTTTATGAGAAGTGGTTTTGATAAAGAGTTCGAAGAGCGTGACATTAAGAAAAAAACAGGAAAAGGAATACGTGTAATGAAAATCTTAAAAAAGAATCTGGGTTCACTGTGGCCGCATGGCAAAGAGATAGCTTAGGCAAAGCTAGATGACATAAAGTATATGTGTTTGGTATTTAAATTAATCATGCATTTCTGAACGCTCTCTTGTGACGTAAATGACGTATTTCCAAATCAACCAATCCCGTTCTTCCTTGAGTGGCCTATATCCGCTTAGTTACCGTTTAACCACGAGACCTACAGCACACCGCCGCCGCCGCGAGAGTGCTTCTATTGCCTATAATTGTGAAGTTTTGTGAACTTTTGTGTCGACACATTGTGCCTGGTACCAGCTAATCATCAGGTGAGTGGCGCTAGCTGTTTCCTACCTTTTTCCTTGACTTATACCTGCGTTTTACAGCGTCGAGTAGCGTTCAATACCTACTAATTAATACACCTCATACAGTCCACACTTAAAAATATTAAAACCGCTATTTCTTGGCTTCTAGCCATATTTTAAACCCGCCACCTTTTTTGGTCCATCTCACCGGATTTGATACCTTTTTTGGTCCCATCCAATGGTTTCATTATTCGATTATCTAATCGCTATAATTATCTATCTGTCTGTGAAATAACAATTAAAAGCCTATTTAATTATAAATTATTCCCGCCCGCTTTGATAATATACATAAGTCATAAGTATATTCAATCGCTTCTAGATTTCTGCAATCTAATTCGCAGGCATTTATTTGTGTTGAAGGACAGTGCTTATAGATTGATAATCGTAATTACGTACTTAAAATTATTTTCTTTACAATCATACGCTGTATGCAGGTAGTATTCTGTGCCCCGCTTGGCTCGCGTCGCAGCTAATACGTGCCACCTACCTACTTAACGTGCTCATTTCACTTCACAATACGCTAAGTTATTAAAATATTAATAATATTATATTTTACGCTCGCTAATTATTTAATTAGTTATAGGTTATTAAAGCTAATTAAATAATTTCATAGGTGCATATCTCGGTAGTTAGGGTAACTCATTCGCTTAGTTGTACTTAATCGTTTATAAATACTTAGGTACCGCTTTAATTTAATAGCAATTGGTTTTTAAGCTATTAAAACCAACAAACGCATACTTTATTTATTATCGCTTGCTTTTATGAAATTAATCCGCTGAATAATGAGTAAATCTAGGGGTGAAGAACGGTCGCCATGCCGGGAGGACCCAAAGGTTGTCATTCTTCGAGCAAAACGAGAAGCAATGTTCTCGCGTTTGCAAAAAATTTACGAATTGTCGCGATCAGCTATCGCTGATGAACAACAGCGTGATACATTCTTGTTAAACGCTAGTAATGTAGATACGTTACGTACTGATTTCGAAAAGGTTGTTGATGATTATAATAATGTCTACTTACAAGCCAACCCCACCAGTTCCGTTGATTATCAAACCTGGATCGCATTTGAAGAGTTATACTGTCATATAAAGGGGGTTCTTTCTAAGTTACAGAAAGACTCTAATATTCCGATAAAGACTGAATCCAAGCCTTCTTCTTACCACAATAAGTTGCCGCCTATTGAATTACAATCGTTTGATGGCGATATTCGTCATTGGCCTATGTTTCATCAACAATTTAAAAGTATTATTCATGATAATCCGAATTTAACGGATACTGAACGCGTATATTATTTAGTTGGTAAACTTACTGATAAAGCCAAAGCAATTTGCGCTGGGCTGTCCGCTACGCCAGAAAACTATCCCATAATTTGGAATAATCTTATACAAAAATATAACGATACTCGTTCACTCGCTGTCTCTTATTTTAATCATATGTTAAGATTTAAACCGCTTACTTCTAGCTCCGCCGCAAATCTAGAATCATTTATTAATAATTTTGATTCCTCAATTAAAGCGCTAAAACAGTTAAAATTAAATGACTTAACAGACTTTATGTGCTTGCAATTAGCATTGCAGAGATTAGATGCAGATACTGTTAAAGCCTTTGAATTGTCGCAACGTCAAACTGATATACCTACATATCAGAGTCTTATCAGTTTCGTCCAAGAGCAAAGTAAGATACTTAATAATATACAAAAACAATTTGAACCTACCGCAAACAAACTTTCTAATAATAATAAAAAACATAATATACCTAGACCAAACAGTGGTCCTACTAGAACGTTTATTAATACTGACAACAATCAACCGTGCGTTATGTGTCAAGATAAGACACACACACACTTGTTTAATTGTCCGCGCTTTTCTAAATTAACGCCTAAGGAAAGGTATAACTACATAAAACAAAATGGTTTTTGTACGAATTGTTTAAGTAATAAACATAAGTCCAGTTTTTGTAATTCGCAACGTACATGTTTACATTGCAATCAACGCCACCATTCCTTATTACATTTTACAATTAAATATGAAGCGCAAGCGCTAAATCAAAAACCGGTTTCCCAGCCGGCCGTCTCGGGTATTCGTAATGCTCACTGTAATTTAACCTCTAATCCTTCTACGAATAAGATCGAAATTAATCCGCAGTCCAACTCGGGTGATAGTGTATGCACTCAGGGCTTGGAGTCTACTACGATCTTGTCGTTCAGTATTACAAACCTTAACAATGATATTAATCACACTCAAACCGCTGCTTTATTAGCGACCGCAAAAATAAAAGTAATAAATAATTATGGACGTGAATATTATGTAAGATGTTTAATAGATCCAGGGTCACAAAGTGACTATATTTCGCTTGATTGTTGCAAACGCTTATCTTTACCCATATCGGGAAAAAACCGCTTTACCGAAGTTCATGGCATTGGTGGTTCATCGCAAAAAATATTAGGCGTTACTCACGTTAAATTCACATCTCGCTTCGATAATGAATTCGTATATGAAGTCGAACCGTTAGTAGTGCCTCACATTACCGGGAAATTACCGGACGTTAAGATTGATTTAAATAAGATTAATTATATATCTTCGATACGATTATCTGATGACCAGTTCTTTGTACCTGGGGAAATTTCCTTACTTTTGGGGGTAAATACCTATTGTAAAATATTACTGTCAAATAAAATAATTACGCCGCACGCGCCTATGGCGCTAGAAACAACGCTAGGTTATGTAATAATGGGCGACGCTTATGTGGAGTCCCCTACTCATAAATCGCATTCTTTTCATTTAATTAATCAAGAACCGCTTAATGACATGCTTCAAAAATTTTGGATAATGGAAGAATTGCCTTCTACCAAGTATATAAGTCCGCAAGATAATGAGTGTGAAAATATTTTCACCTCTAATACCGCTCGCAATCCTGATGGCAGTTACGTTGTCGCTTTGCCATTTAAGGATCCACCAGAAAAATTAGGTAATTCGCTTCAAATCGCTGAAAAAAGATTTTCTCTTCTTGAAAGAAGATTTAGTAGAAATCCTGAACTTCGCGCGCGTTACAATGACGTCATTAGGGAATATTTAGATAAAGGGTTCTTAACACTTGTTCCGCAAGAAATGATAAGGTTTGATGTGCCTTGTTTTTACTTACCTCACCACCCGGTTATTCGGGAGGATAAATCATCCACACCGCTCCGTGTAGTAATAGACGGCAGTTGTAAGTCGGATAACGGTTTATCACTTAATGATATTTTGCATACCGGCGAAAACTTACAAACTGATATTTTCAATATTTTACTCAATGTACGAATATATTCTATTGCGTTTTTCGCTGATGTTCGTAAAATGTATTTTTGCATACATGTACAAGATTCGCACCGGAAGTTCCAACGAATTTTATTTCGCTTTTCTGATGACGAACCCTTGCAAACGTATGAATTTACTCGTGTCACTTTTGGTCTTCGTTCCTCACCTTTTCTCTCTCTTCGCGTCATGCGTGAGTTAGCAAAAGATGAAGGAGCTAACTATCCTCTCGCAGCTAGTCTTATTGAAAGACAGCTCGATATATACATGGATGACCTTGCTTCCACAGCTTCAACGCTAGATGAAGCTGTAGCGACAGCAACACAATTAATCCAACTTTTCAAAGCCGGTGGTTTTGATCTAGTTAAATGGACGAGTAATTCCCACGAATTATTGGAACACATACCCGCAAGTCATCGTCAACAAGAATATATTTCTTTTAACGATAATGACACTCATAAGATTTTAGGCCTTCGCTGGCATCCCGCTACTGATAATTTTACTTTTACTGTATCTCAACCGCCCGCTATTTGTACAAAGCGTTCTATGCTATCCGCTACCGCACAACTTTATGATGTATTGGGTCTTGTCGGTCCCATAACGCTATTCGCTAAATTATTAATTAAACAATTATGGCTCCTCAAAATTGATTGGGACGAGTCTCCGCCTTCTTCTGTTGTCAAGTTGTGGCAACAATATATTTCAGAGTTACCGCTAATCTCGGGTCTTCAATTCCCGCGTCATATGGGTATTAAGGACTCTTCTGTCGTTTCGCTAATCGCTTTCGCTGATGCTAGCAAAAAAGGTTTTGGCTGCGTTATATACCTTCACGTAGCTAATGAAGGTTCTCCCCCTATAGTCACGTTAGTTTGTTCAAAATCCCGCGTTTCTCCGGTAAATACCGTGACTTTAGCGAGACTTGAACTTTGCGCCTTAACACTGCTCGCTAAGTTAGTGCGTTCAGTGGTCAATACATTGTCAATAAGACACCCAATAAATAATATTTACGCATTTTCTGACTCTGAAGTCGCTCTGTGCTGGGTTCACTCTTCCCCACACAGATTTAATACTTTCGTCGCCAATAGAATTTCGCAATGTCAATCTTTATTGCCAAGTGATCATTTTTATCACGTCGCAGGAGTAGAAAACCCCGCGGATTGTGTATCTCGCGGGCTGCTTCCCTCACGCTTAATAGAGAATAATCTCTGGTTCCAAGGCCCATCTTGGATGTCTTTTCCTATTAGTGAATGGCCAATTCAGCAATTTTCACCGCAAAGCTCATGTTTACCTGAAGAAAAAACATTATCTCACGTCGCTTGCGACGCCGCCGCCGCGCAAACTGAGCATCTACTTCTGACATTAAGTTATAGAGTATCCTCGTGGAATAGGTTACTTCGCACTGTAGTGTATGTGTTAAGATTTCTAAGAAAATTGCCCCGCAATAATGTAATAACCGCGCAAGATTTAGACGCTGCTGAACTTGTTATAATTAAGGCCGTTCAACACGCTTCATTCGCTGATGATATTAAACTTATAGATAAAGGAAAAGGTTGTTCCTCAGCTCTTCGCAAATTAACGCCATACATGAATGACGGCATTCTATATGTCGGAGGTCGGTTAGATAACGCATCATTAGAAAAATTACATAAACATCCAATATTGTTGCCGAAAAATGGTCACATAATTAATTTGATAATTGACTTTTATCATAAGAAAAACTTTCACGCTGGTCCGCAACTACTACTCTCAATACAGACAACGTTTTTGGATTTTATCCGCCCGCCGTATTGTTTGTTCCCGCATACATAAATGTAACGCATGTTTTAGGTTAAAACCAAAAGCTACTTTTCCTATGACGTCCGCTTTGACACCTGCCCATTTTATACATACCGCTCCGCTGGAATGTTTACCCGCTCCTACGTTAGAAAATGATCGCATGACTCTTCAAACGCGCTTTTCGTTAATGGACTCATTAGTCCAATCGTTTTGGAAGAGATTCCGCACTGAATATTTACATAATCTGCAGTCGCGAGAAAAGTGGAACACACCTGCAAATCCTGTAACTGTAGGTACAGTAGTTCTCATCAATGTAGAGAACTGTCCGACATTACGTTGGCCGCTTGGGGTTATCACTAAATTGTTTCCCGGCAAAGACGGTGTAATTCGAGTTGCTGAAGTGAAAACCAAAAGTGGCATTCTGCAGCGTCCTGTAGTGCGACTTTGTCCGCTACCAACGCAGTAGTTTTCTTTATGTTATCGCTAGTTTAAGTTACAATTATTATTGATATAAGCACTATCCTTCGCTCTAGTTTTTGTCCTTATGACTTAGTTTATATTCCGCATTATTAGATTATATTACCGCACGCATACACCTAATTTAATGGTGATGTTCTTATATATGTTTTCCCCCTTTTTGGGTTTATTTTTATTTTGTTTTTGAGGTTACCTCAAAGCCGGGAGGTTGTTTGGTATTTAAATTAATCATGCATTTCTGAACGCTCTCTTGTGACGTAAATGACGTATTTCCAAATCAACCAATCCCGTTCTTCCTTGAGTGGCCTATATCCGCTTAGTTACCGTTTAACCACGAGACCTACAGCACACCGCCGCCGCCGCGAGAGTGCTTCTATTGCCTATAATTGTGAAGTTTTGTGAACTTTTGTGTCGACACATTGTGCCTGGTACCAGCTAATCATCAGGTGAGTGGCGCTAGCTGTTTCCTACCTTTTTCCTTGACTTATACCTGCGTTTTACAGCGTCGAGTAGCGTTCAATACCTACTAATTAATACACCTCATACAGTCCACACTTAAAAATATTAAAACCGCTATTTCTTGGCTTCTAGCCATATTTTAAACCCGCCAATATGATACATTTAATTCCAGATTATTGTAAAAAGTTTTACGAAAATTTGAAAGGTAAAACAAACGGGTGACCGACGATGTTGACGGATTTGGAACACATGATTTTGATGTTGAAGAGGATTAGTTTACGACAATTTTTGTTTTATTTTGATCCGCAAATACATATTCCTTAATAATAATCAGAGTTTAATTATTCACAGTAACTCATAGTAAGAAAAACCGAAGTTGATATTAAATTGTTAATAAAAGTGGGTTGGAACGCTATTCCAAAAATAAAATTGACATACACTCATACAAAATCGTTTTTTGCAGAAATGATCCAGACGATATTTTTCATCAATATCTGAAAAACTAGCAGCTGCTGTAAATTGTACAGCATACTATTCGAAACAATATTCAATATTCTAAATATTGATACCTCATGTGTAACGAAATCAGAATGTCTTTATAAGAAAATTAGGTTTAAATGTTTAAACTTAAATAACTCAAATTATGTTCACTGTGGGTTGGAACATTTTGGCACAACACGGTCCAATTATGCCACTATGGTATAAGGAACAGAGCTCTTGACCTTCTGACTTCATATTTGAATAATAGAATTCAGAAGGTTGACATTAACGGTAAGAGTTCTCCTGGTTTGTGGTCTCCATGGGCGTCCCTCAAGGTTCAATATTAGGCCCATTTCTGTTTTTAATATACACACATCAAAAGTGTCTAGGGATCAACATATATTTTTGCAATAACTTTTCTCCTGATTGATATTAATTAAAATTTTCTTTAAGGATTCATCAAATAAAGTGTTTTCGTTTGTCACAGTAACGATAAACCAAGTCACCTTTGCATTAATAAAGAAATTTGCCATTTTCCTAATAAAGGGATTTTTGACATTTGAACCACTAACACAAAAGTTCGAAAAAAAGACTGAAATAACAGTTTTCTTTAAAATTTTATTGGGTAACTTAAACAATTAATAATCCGTGTTTCTACCGCGAACACTAACAACACAAGAACATCGGTTTGGCATACTCAAAATGAGTTCATCCAAATCACGCTGTGGAATGGCCGCCCATGTTCGTTGCAACAACAAAAAAAGGTCTTCTTGCGACTGGATACCCTCCATATTCGGCAGAGCTCTTCTCTGTAGCATATCCCATGCATGCTCAATCGGGTTCAAGTCTGGCGACTGAGCAGGCCAGGGCAGGACATTGATGTTAGCTGCGGCGAGAGTCTGTCTTACAACTCTTGCGGTGTGCGGTCGTGCATTATCATGCATTAACTGAAATAAGGGACCGATTTGCACTTGTAGAGGAACGATGACGTCTGATACAATCGTCTCAGCATAAATTTGAGCGTTGAGGTTGCCTCTGATCCAAATCAACTCAGTTCTTCCGCCGATCCAAATACCCGCCCATACCATGATGGTTCCACCACTATAAGGATGGACTTCCTGGCAGGATTTTAATCGCTGTTGGCGTCCAGGGGTTCTCCAGTGTCGTATACGTCTTGTATCCGGTCTCATACCAAAACGAGACTCATCAGAAAAGCACACGAAACGCCATTGTTCTTCTGCCCAATTTCTGTGTTCAAGAGCCCATTGATATCGAATCCTACGATTGTGCATTGCTATAGGTGGTACCCGTAGCGGTCTTCGGGAATGAAGGTTCACTTCATGCAAGCGGTTTCTGACTGTTTGGTCGCTAATTAAGTTCCCTGAAGAGTGATGAAGCCTCACGGCTAACATCATGGCAGTTATTGTTGGAGCTCTTCGAGTTAAGATTTGAATATATCGGTCTTGTCTCCGTGTGGTGCAGCGATACCGTCCTCCATGGCGCTCAGCCACGGTACCAGTGCTTCGGTAACGTGTCCAAAGTCGACTGATAACACTCTGACTTGTATTCAGAGCTAAAGCCACAGTACGTTGCCGGGAACCAGCTTCTATCATTCCCACGGCTCTGAGCATTTCTTCCCTGCTTAAATGACGTCGCCGCTCCATAATAACGTTGGTTTTAATCAGTAGTAGGGAAACAGTAGCACTAATAATGTCTTCAATGCGTTGTATGTTTTTATAGGGAAAATATTGACAGCTGATTTTCATCTTTTACTCGAATTTGATTCACAGTTCCTGATTCAAATTATGAAATGCACCAAAAAGGATCCATATAAATTTATAAAATGATAAATTTATTACAAAGCCACATCTCAATCTCAAGAAATCCGCTTAAAAATGCTTGATCCCTAGACACTTTTGATGTGTGTATATTAATGACTTACCCTACTTCGTAGGGGACAAACTAAATATTGTACTGTTTGCTGATGATACTCAGAACTCTTCTTTTATTTAAAGTCAGGCGTAAACTCTATGATTATGACGAAGTGAACAATGTACTTTCTAAAGTTGTCCATTGGTTCAATGTTAATAATTTGAAACTTAATGAAAGCAAAACCAAATGTGTGAATTTTGTAACACCTAATGTAAGACAGGTGGCAACCAATGTGGAAATTAATGGAGCGTCATTGGACCTTGAGGCGTCGACTGTGTTCTTAGGTATAACAATTGACGCTAAACTACAATGGGGCCCACACATTAAGAAATTGTCACGTAGACTGAGTTCCGCGGCTTACGCAGTTAAAAAAATAAGACGTTTAACTAATGTTGAAACCGCTAGAATTGTTTATTTCAGCTATTTCCACAGTGTTATGTCTTATGGTATATTACTGTGGGGATCTTCTGCAGAACTTAATACCATTTTTATTCTGCAGAAAAGAGCTGTGAGAGCCATTTACAATCTAGCTCCTACTGATTCACTGAGGGAAAAATTCAAAGAAATATATATTCTAACGGTTGTATCGCAATTCATATTTGAAAATTTAGTTTATATTCAGAAAAATATAGGATCTTTTAAAAAGTATAGTGACATTAATGGTGTTAATACCCGGAACAAACACAATCTTGTTTTACATTCCACGCGTCTCCACAGAACAAGCAAAACGTTTATGGGCCAAAGTATACGCTTCTATAACAAACTGCCACAGGATATCCGAGATCTTCCACCGAATAAATTTAAACCTTTGATAAGAAGCCGGTTGTCGAAAAAGGCTTATTATAAAATCTCGGATTACCTAGAGGATAAAGCTGCGTGGGCTTGATTGAACTACTTAACTCATGCAAGCTTATAATTTTTAGGATTACAGTTTGTTACACCTCTTAATCTGGTGGATTACTGATGGCTGTTTTACAACTGATAACATAAATATACTATGTCAAAGTGTTTTGTGTCTTGCCTTACGAGGTATTTCTTAACAGCAGAAGTTAAATGTGAGCCACTGTGATTTTGGTTCGGTCATGCTCGCCATCGAAAAGTCTTTGCTTGTGGCGGCTTCGTGTGGCGGGTCACCCCCTTCCCTCTAATATGGTTGAAGGGAGTGATGGCTGCTGCTCGAGTCAACTCGTGCGCGGGTGCTGCTTGGGGGGACTGGTCCGACTACTATCCCTTTGGCCTTTTAGTTTGTTGTATTTTTTGTCGTAATTTTTTTTTTCTTCTTTTCTCCCTTGTTTATGTTTCGAACGGCAGGACACACTATCGCTAATGTCGATTCAATTATAACAAAACAAACAATGTTTAAAAAAGAAAAGTGAAAAAATGACAAGCCCGCTGAGTTTCTTGCCGGATCTTCTCAGTTGAGGCCGCGTTGTGATCCAGTGGTAGTTTTTAAAAAATTGACCATTCAAAAGTGCTAGCGTTAAGCCTATTTGAAAATAAACATTTTTGACTTTTGACTTTCAATGGTCTAATAATAACTTTCTTAACTCACTCAATCTCAGTTTTTAAAATGATTCCTTGTTTCTGAGTTTTCCCAAGTGATTACAACATGGCCTTTTTCAGAACACGAATCTAAAAGATTTGTAAGTTCATCCGAAATATGGTTACCAAAAATTTACATACTTAACACATTTGCGTTTACAAACATGCACAATATTATATTTATTATTGAAGTATATAGTTAGTTACGTGCATGATTACATTTTATTTTCGATTCTATAGCCAGAACGACTAAAACTTATAGATAATATACTGTCTGTAAAACTGCACCTCTTCGTATAGGTGGCGCTGTCTTTCATATTAGAGAACCTTTTAACAACAAAACTGAAGATAATGCCAGAAGCCTGGCCTTTTTTGAAGCCAGTCAATAAGAAGCAAGTAAAGGACTACTACAACGTTATAAAGAAGCCTATCGATATGGAAACTATGGGAAAGAAGATTCAAGGTATACGTTTATTGTTATTGTTTATGTTCAAAATTCCTCTTAAAGTTAGTGGAGCTATATGGAGATCCGTCTCTGAGCGCATAACGTCCACAGACTCTTCCGGAGTCCGAATCCGGAGAGGTTCTCTGGACAAGGTACCTGAGAAGTATCTCGGGTAGGTATGTTGGATTTCTACCTAGTCATGGTCCGGGAGAGGCCTTGGATTCTTTGATAAGATCTGCACCAGGGTATCCCACTCTGTCTTGTCCGCCGCCGTCCTCTCAAAACGTCGCCGTTTTAGGGTTTTAGGGTAAAATCACGGCATTTTTTTTAACGCGGGGGAAACCTTCAACAGTTCTCCGGGAGCTGTGGGGCTCAGAAAAACCCCCGCGGCTGTCGCATCGGCACATGAGAGGGGACCCCAGGGCTCTCAGGTGGGATCTGCACCAGGGGCCCCTCAGTGCCTTGCCTTTGAGCCCGCCGCCGGGGGGCGCATTGTAGCCCGCCGCCGGGGGGCGCATTGTAGCCTCCCGGAACACGGGGCTCACGGGGACGGCGGTCGCAACGCCGCCGCCGTCCTTCTCGGAGACGCCGCCGTACGAAAAGCTAACCTAACCAAATCCCGGAACGCTTAAACGAAATGATTGTCAATGTAGTCATAATGTTTTATTTTTGTATCAGCTCACAAGTACCACAGCCGGGATGACTTCCTTCGCGACATACAATTGTTAGTGGACAACTGTCGCGCGTATAACGGCCTAAATTCGCAGTTCACCAGACAGGCTGAGGCTATCCTGAAAGTCACGCAGGAGTCGCTCGAACAGGTCAGTTATGATACACTCATGCAATTATAGTTCGTATTTTGAATGCAATTGTGTACATTATAGCAATATCAAGGTCAACGTTATAATTTTTCACTGCCGTCACACTATATACACTGCCGTCACACACACACACACTACGTCCGATTTCTTTGTTCCAACGTTCCACTCGCAGAAGAAGTTTCACTTCAATAAGTAGTATTTATATTTGGTGTATATTGGCGCACAGTTCAGCGACAACGTGGGGCAACTAGAGACGAACATAGCCCGCGTGCAACAGAAGATGCTCGAAGAAGCGGACCACTCCGACCTTGACGTGGAGGAGGCCCCCCCGCCGCCGCCCTCCGACGAGAAGCGAGGCCGCGGCCGCCCGAGGAAACACAAGCTGCCCACTGCGCCTTCCACCAGCACTGACGGTACCCACCGACCACATAAACACAAGCTGCCCACTGCGCCTTCCACCAGCACTGACGGTACCCACCGACCACATAAACACAAGCTGCCCACTGCGCCTTCCACCAGCACTGACGGTACCCACCGACCACATAAACACAAGCTGCCCACTGCGCCTTCCACCAGCAATGACGGTACCCACCGACCACATAAACACAAGCTGCCCACTGCGCCTTCCACCAGCACTGACGGTACCCACCGACCACATAAACACAAGCTGCCCACTGCGCCTTCCACCAGCACTGACGGTACCCACCGACCACATAAACACAAGCTGCCCACTGCGCCTTCCACCAGCAATGACGGTACCCACCGACCACATAAACACAAGCTGCCCACTGCGCCTTCCACCAGCACTGACGGTACCCACCGACCACATAAACACAAGCTGCCCACTGCGCCTTCCACCAGCACTGACGGTACCCACCGACCACATAAACACAAGCTGCCCACTGCGCCTTCCACCAGCACTGACGGTACCCACCGACCACATAAACACAAGCTGCCCACTGCGCCTTCCACCAGCACTGACGGTACCCACCGACCACATAAACACAAGCTGCCCACTGCGCCTTCCACCAGCACTGACGGTACCCACCGACCACATTATATTCCCTGCAATGATTGAATCCGCTCCGAGCACAGCTCTTATTAGCCGTTGACTATAACATGGTGGCAACGCCCGTCCGGGTAACAATAGCACCCACACATCTGTTCCCTTTAGGTGTCGTCCTCCCTTGAGGCGACTAAGGGTTAACAAAAAGACGGACAGCGGTGCAGTGAAAAAAAAATATTTCAAATAAGCTTAACGCTAGCACTTTTGAATGGCATTTTTTTTAAAGGCTACCTCTGGATCACAACGCGTCCTCAACTGAGAAGATCCGGCAAGAAACTCAGCGGGCTTGTCATTTTTTCACTTTTTTTAAACATTGTTTGTCTTGTTACAATTTGATCAACATTAGCGATAGAGTGTCCTGTCGTTCAAAATATAAAACAAGGGAAAAAATAAGAAATAATATAATAATAATAAATAAATTACGACAAAATATACAACAAACTAAAAGACCAAAGGGATTGTAGTCGGACCAGCAGCACCGCGCACGCATCTTAGAGGAGATACCACTGGAGATAGCATGATGCGCTAACCCCTCTGCCAAATTTTGTTCATATGCTCAGGTTATTCTTTATTTGTGTGCGTATCTTTTTGTGTTGCGAGTTTATTATAGTGTGGGTATGCGTGAAATTGTATCTGTGTGTGTTTACTTCGCCTCCCGCACCCCGCAAAAGTGCCACGAAAAATTTGTTCGGCGAATCGACGCGATACTAGCTCCATTCTAATTACTCTGAGGCACGCATTGACTCGAGCAGCAGCCATCACTCAACCATATTGGAGGCGGCTTCGTGCGGCTGCCACAAAGACTTTTCGATGGCGAGCGTCTGTCTATTGGATTATCTATCACCTACCAAGCGTAAAACGTGTTGAAAAACCTAGCCGATCTCTAACTGCCGCAATCACAAAAGTCAATTAGTTTTAATCACCATTAATTCAGTTCTTAAAGTCGGATAATTACGAGACAGATGAAGCCAATTAATACTTCATAATCTATTAGGTAGGTCGAAGGGTGTCCGGGTAAGAATAGCAGCTACCCATCTCTTCTCGTTGGGTGTCGTAAGAAGCGGCTAAGGGAAAAACCAGAAGGCGGGCAGCAGCGTCTTTCCTCTCGACACGAACTATAACCTATAAAATTCTACTTTTTTAATAAAAAAAAAATTAACAGGTGCCACACCCAGAAAACGTGGAAGACCAAGAAAAGATCAGAACTCATTGGAGGAAGGTATGCCGATTACAAACCATAATAGGATTTCAGGAATCATTATTACAAGTTCAGTTCACTAATAGAAGTATTGATGTTTACTAGATCTTCAATACTCGGATAGTGGTAGCTCTGAACTTGAGGAAGTGGAACAAAAGGTTGCAGCAGAAGCCATGGTGCAGTTATCTGTTCGTCCACCTTATCCCGGTAAGTTTATCTTTTAATTTATATTAGCCGGGACGGCGGATTCGCCCATACAATATAAAAAAGTTTCATTGTTACCTTATGTACCTACTTGTTTATTGTTACGATTCTCGAAAGTCATTGCGAAGTGCTTGAATATTTCAATTTGTTTTAGTTTTTGCCATAGATCGGAGAGTGGGTAGTGTCGTTATTTATTTGTAAAATTCTTTGTTATTATTTTTTGCGTTTCACAGGGGATTCAGATTCAGATCCCAAAGAATTCGATACTACAATTATTTTTAAATAATATTGATATTTAATTCAATCTAATATTTCCATCGATATAATTATAAACTAGATAAACATTCACTAATAAAATCACTTCTGAAATGTGGTCGTGGAAGTCGCGAACTTATCTTTGCTGGTGGCGGAAATGTGAACTAACGGTTTTATTATGATTACGACCTGTAGTTTGACAGTTTCATATAGACAGTAGCGACACTCCTATAGCCAAAAAAAAATTGCGAAACAAGGGCGCTATTTCTGTGTGCTACTTTTCGGACCGTAACAGCTAATCTAGTTTAAATGATATCGATGAATATTTCCTATATAAAATATTTAAAAAAAAGAATTGAACCGACTTTAATAACGCTGAAAAGTATAAAATAATTTAAATATTATAGAAGTTGGTGTTACTGTACCTGCTGTGTATATTTGGCACCAACTTCAATAATATTTAACTTAAGTTATAAGTAATATTTTATACTTTTCACTGTTTTTGCAGTTGATTCAATTTTTTTTAAAATATTTTATTTATTTTCATACTTATAGATTGAACCATCGAAGACGGTAAAATGATCTAGGTAGGTTATGTTCACATAATTCATGTTTCTTCAAAAATTATCCGGTCACCATACCATTTATACGGTCGTAATGAAAGTTGCATGGAATCATGATAGTAGTTTACTCTCTCGAATAAAAAAAGAATCATCGAAATCGGTTTATATTTGTCAGAGTAATGTAATGGAGAACATCAGTTTTATGGTTTTTAACCGACTTCAAAAAAGGAGGAGGTTCTCAATTCGTCTGTATAATTTTTTTTTTATGTACGTTCGCGCATAACTCTGTCAATTATGAACCGATTTGAAAAAATCTTTCTTCCATTCATTCTTCAATCCATTGATTGGGTCCCATAAAAAAATTATTGCTTAGTAATAAGTAGTTCCTGAAAAAACAAGAATGGTGACTGCGCACTGAGAGCTGCAGGAAAGCCTATATCGATGACTTTATGTCGCTTTTAAAGGACATAAATGGTCATAACTCTGGCAAATATTTACCAATTTCAATGATTATTTTTTTATTCGAAAGAAGAAACCACTGTATTAAATCTGTATGAATTTTATTACAACCGGATAAGAACTTCCTGGAGGACCATTGTTTGGTATTTAAATTAATCATGCATTTCTGAACGCTCTCTTGTGACGTAAATGACGTATTTCCAAATCAACCAATCCCGTTCTTCCTTGAGTAGCATATATCCGCTTAGTTACCGTTTAACCACGAGCCCTACAGCGCGCCGCCACCGTTCGCGATAGTGCTTCTATTGCCTATAACTGTGAATTTTTGTGAACTTTTTGTGTCGACACATTGTGCCTGGTACCAGCTAATCATCAGGTGAGTGGTGCTAGCTGTTTCCTGCATTTTTCCTTGACTTTTACCTGCGTTTTACAGCGTCGAGTAGCGTTCATTACCTACTAATTAATACACCTAATACAGTCCACACTTAAAAATATTAAAACCGCTATTTCTTGGCTTCTAGCCATATTTTAAACCCGCCACCTTTTTTGGTCCATCTCACCGGATTTGATACCTTTTTTGGTCCCATCCAATGGTTTCATTATTCGATTATCTAATCGCTATAATTATCTATCTGTCTGTGAAATAACAATTAAAAGCCTATTTAATTATAAATTATTCCCGCCCGCTTTGATAATATACATAAATTCACTTCACAATACGCTCAGTTATTAATAATATTATATTTTACGCTCGCTAATTATTTAATTGGTTATAGGTTATTAAAGCTAATTAAATAATTTCATAGGTGCATATCTCGGTAGTTAGGGTAACTCATTCGCTTAGTTGTACTTAATCGTTTATAAATACTTAGGTACCGCTTTAATTTAATAGCAATTGG
This sequence comes from Furcula furcula, assembly GCA_911728495.1. Taxonomy (NCBI): domain Eukaryota; kingdom Metazoa; phylum Arthropoda; class Insecta; order Lepidoptera; family Notodontidae; genus Furcula; species Furcula furcula. The sequence goes on from OU452250.1 coordinate 12,475,056, forward strand.
TTTTTAAGCTATTAAAACCAACAAACGCATACTTTATTTATTATCGCCTGCTTTTATTAAATTAATCCGCTGAATAATGAGTAAATCTAGGGGTGAAGAACGGTCGCCATGCCGGGAGGACCCAAAGGTTGTCATTCTTCGAGCAAAACGAGAAGCAATGTTCTCGCGTTTGCAAAAAATTTACGAATTGTCGCGATCAGCTATCGCTGATGAACAACAGCGTGATACATTCTTGTTAAACGCTAGTAATGTAGATACGTTACGTACGGATTTCGAAAAGGATGTTGATGATTATAATAATGTCTACTTACAAGCCAACCCCACCAGTTCCGTTGATTATCAAACCTGGATCGCATTTGAAGAGTTATACTGTCATATAAAGGGGGTTCTTTCTAAGTTACAGAAAGACTCTAATATTCCGATAAAGACTGAATCCAAGTCTTCTTCTTACCACAATAAGTTGCCGCCTATCGAATTACAATCGTTTGATGGCGATATTCGTCATTGGCCTATGTTTCATCAACAATTTAAAAGTATTATTCATGATAATCCGAATTTAACGGATACTGAACGCGTATATTATTTAGTTGGTAAACTTACTGATAAAGCCAAAGCAATTTGCGCTGGGCTGTCCGCCACGCCAGAAAACTATCCCATAATTTGGAATAATCTTATACAAAAATATAACGATACTCGTTCACTCGCTGTCTCTTATTTTAATCATATGTTAAGATTTAAACCGCTTACTTCTAGTTCCGCCGCAAATCTAGAATCATTTATTAATAATTTTGATTCCTCAATCAAAGCGCTAAAACAGTTAAAATTAAATGACTTAACAGACTTTATGTGCTTACAATTAGCATTGCAAAGATTAGATGCAGATACTGTTAAAGCCTTTGAATTGTCGCAACGTCAAACTGATATACCTACATATCAGAGTCTTATCAGTTTCGTCCAAGAGCAAAGTAAGATACTTAATAATATACAAAAACAATTTGAACCTACCGCAAACAAACTTTCTAATAATAATAAAAAACATAATATACCTAGACCTAACAGTGGTCCTACTAGAACTTTTATTAATACTGACAACAATCAACCGTGCGTTATGTGTCAAGATAAGACACACACACACTTGTTTAATTGTCCGCGCTTTTCTAAATTAACGCCTAAGGAAAGGTATAACTACATAAAACAAAATGGTTTTTGTACGAATTGTTTAAGTAATAAACATAAGTCCAGTTTTTGTAATTCGCAACGTACATGTTTACATTGCAATCAACGCCACCATTCCTTGTTACATTTTACAATTAAATATGAAGCGCAAGCGTTATATCAAAAACCGGTTTCCCAGCCGGCCGTCTCGGGTATTCGTAATGCTCACTGTAATTTAACCTCTAATCCTTCTACGAATAAGATCGAAATTAATCCGCAGTCCAACTCGGGTGATAGTGTATGCACTCAGGGCTTGGAGTCTACTACGGTCTTGTCGTCGTTTAGTATTACAAACCTTAACAATGATATTAATCACACTCAAACCGCTGCTTTATTAGCGACCGCAAAAATAAAAGTAATAAATAATTATGGACGTGAATATTATGTAAGATGTTTAATAGATCCAGGGTCACAAAGTGACTATATTTCGCTTGATTGTTGCAAACGTTTATCTTTACCCATATCGGGAAAAAACCGCTTTACCGAAGTTCATGGCATTGGTGGTTCATCGCAAAAAATATTAGGCGTTACTCACGTTAAATTCACATCTCGCTTCGATAATGAATTCGTATATGAAGTCGAACCGTTAGTAGTGCCTCACATTACCGGGAAATTACCGGACGTTAAGATTGATTTAAATAAGATTAATTATATATCTTCGATACGATTATCTGATGACCAGTTCTTTGTACCTGGGGAAATTTCCTTACTTTTGGGGGTAAATACCTATTGTAAAATATTACTGTCAAATAAAATAATTACGCCGCACGCGCCTATGGCACTAGAAACAACGCTAGGTTATGTAATAATGGGCGACGCTTATGTTGAGTCCCCTACTCATAAATCGCATTCTTTTCATTTAATTAATCAAGAACCGCTTAATGACATGCTTCAAAAATTTTGGATAATGGAAGAATTGCCTTCTACCAAGTATATAAGTCCGCAAGATAATGAGTGTGAAAATATTTTCACCTCTAATACCGCTCGCAATCCTGATGGCAGTTACGTTGTCGCTTTGCCATTTAAGGATCCACCAGAAAAATTAGGTAATTCGCTTCAAATCGCTGAAAAAAGATTTTCTCTTCTTGAAAGAAGATTTAGTAGAAATCCTGAACTTCGCGCGCGTTACAATGACGTCATTAGGGAATATTTAGATAAAGGGTTCTTAACACTTGTTCCGCAAGAAATGATAAGGTTTGATGTGCCTTGTTTTTACTTACCTCACCACCCGGTTATTCGGGAGGATAAATCATCCACACCGCTCCGTGTAGTAATAGACGGCAGTTGTAAGTCGGATAACGGTTTATCACTTAATGATATTTTGCATACCGGCGAAAACTTACAAACTGATATTTTCAATATTTTACTCAATGTACGAATATATTCTATTGCTTTTTTCGCTGATGTTCGTAAAATGTATTTTTGCATACATGTACAAGATTCGCACCGCAAGTTCCAACGAATTTTATTTCGCTTTTCTGATGACGAACCCTTGCAAACGTATGAATTTACTCGTGTCACTTTTGGTCTTCGTTCCTCACCTTTTCTCTCTCTTCGCGTCATGCGTGGGTTAGCAAAAGATGAAGGAGCTAACTATCCTCTCGCAGCTAGTCTTATTGAAAGACAGCTCGATATATACATGGATGACCTTGCTTCCACAGCTTCAACGCTAGATGAAGCTGTAGCGACAGCAACACAATTAATCCAACTTTTCAAAGCCGGTGGTTTTGATCTAGTTAAATGGACGAGTAATTCCCACGAATTGTTGGAACACATACCCGCAAGTCATCGTCAACAAGAATATATTTCTTTTAACGATAATGACACTCATAAGATTTTAGGCCTTCGCTGGCATCCCGCTACTGATAATTTTACTTTTACTGTATCTCAACCGCCCGCTATTTGTACAAAGCGTTCTATGCTATCCGCTACCGCACAACTTTATGATGTATTGGGTCTTGTCGGTCCCATAACGCTATTCGCTAAATTATTAATAAAAGAACTATGGCTCCTCAAAATTGATTGGGACGAGTCTCCGCCTCCTTCTGTTGTCAAGTTGTGGCAACAATATATTTCAGAGTTACCGCTAATCTCGGGTCTTCAATTCCCGCGCCATATGGGTATTAAGGACTCTTCTGTCGTTTCGCTAATCGCTTTCGCTGATGCTAGCAAAAAAGGTTTTGGCTGCGTTATATACCTTCACGTAGCTAATGAAGGTTCTCCCCCTATAGTCACGTTAGTTTGTTCAAAATCCCGCGTTTCTCCGGTAAATACCGTGACTTTAGCGAGACTTGAACTTTGCGCCTTAACACTGCTCGCTAAGTTAGTGCGTTCAGTGGTCAATACATTGTCAATAAGACACCCAATAAATAATATTTACGCATTTTCTGACTCTGAAGTCGCTCTGTGCTGGGTTCACTCTTCCCCACACAGATTTAATACTTTCGTCGCCAATAGAATTTCGCAATGTCAATCTTTATTGCCAAGTGATCATTTTTATCACGTCGCAGGAGTAGAAAACCCCGCGGATTGCGTATCTCGCGGGCTGCTTCCCTCACGCTTAATAGAGAATAATCTCTGGTTCCAAGGCCCATCTTGGATGTCTTTTCCTATTAGTGAATGGCCAATTCAGCAATTTTCACCGCAAAGCTCATGTTTACCTGAAGAAAAAACATTATCTCACGTCGCTTGCGACGCCGACGCCGCGCAAACTGAGCATCTACTTCTGACATTAAGTTATAGAATTTCCTCGTGGAATAAGTTACTTCGCACTGTAGTGTATGTGTTAAGATTTCTAAGAAAATTGCCCCGCAATAATGTAATAACCGCGCAAGATTTAGACGCTGCTGAACTTGTTATAATTAAGGCCGTTCAACACGCTTCATTCGCTGATGATATTAAACTTATAGATAAAGGAAAAGGTTGTTCCTCAGCTCTTCGCAAATTAACGCCATACATGAATGACGGCATTCTATATGTCGGAGGTCGGTTAGATAACGCATCATTAGAAAAATTACATAAACATCCAATATTGTTGCCGAAAAATGGTCACATAATTAATTTGATAATTGACTTTTATCATAAGAAAAACTTTCACGCTGGTCCGCAACTACTACTTTCAATACTGAGACAACGTTTTTGGATTTTATCCGCCCGCCGTATTGTTCGTTCCCGCATACATAAATGTAACGCATGTTTTAGGTTAAAACCAAAAGCTACTTTTCCTATGATGTCCGCTTTGCCATCGTGCCGTGTAGAACCTTGTAATGCTTTTACGCATACGGGCGTAGACTACGCTGGACCATTGTATATAACTCATACTCGAAGACGAGGAGTGCGTAGTCAAAAGGCATACTTATGCATTTTTGTATGCCTAGTAACCAAGGCAGTTCATCTTGAGCTTGCTTCTGATTTAACCTCAGCTACCTTTTTAGACGCTTTTAAAAGATTTTTATCGCGTAGAGGTCCTTGTAAGTATCTCTACAGCGATAACGGTACGAATTTTGTTGCTTCGCGTTCCTATCTAAACGAACTTCATGAATTTCTTAAATCCGACGATTACTACAAAACTTTTAGTAGCGAATTAGCGGAAAGCCGTATAATTTGGAAGATGATTCCACCAAATGCACCGCATTTTGGCGGAATTTGGGAGTCCCATATAAAGTCTGTTAAAGGCCATTTATTTCGCGTAATAGGTAAACAAATATTAACATATGAAGAGATGGTTACGATGTTGAATGGTATTGAATCAGTTTTGAACTCGCGACCCTTATATGTGTTGAGCACTGATCCGTCAGAACCGTCCGCGTTGACACCTGCCCATTTTATACATACCGCTCCGCTGGAATGTTTACCCGCTCCTACGTTAGAAAATGATCGCATGACTCTTCAAACGCGCTTTTCGTTAATGGACTCATTAGTCCAATCGTTTTGGAAGAGATTCCGCACGGAATATTTACATAATCTGCAGTCGCGAGAAAAGTGGAACACACCTGCAAATCCTGTAACTGTAGGTACAGTAGTTCTCATCATTGTAGAGAACTGTCCGACATTACGTTGGCCGCTTGGGGTTATCACTAAATTGTTTCCCGGCAAAGACGGTGTAATTCGAGTTGCTGAAGTGAAAGCCAAAAGTGGCATCCTGCAGCGTCCTGTAGTGCGACTTTGTCCGCTACCAACGCAGTAGTTTTCTTTATATTAACTTACTAGTTTAAGTTACACTTAGTATTAATATAAGCACTATCCTTCGCTCTAGTTTTTGTCCTTATGACTTAGTTTATATTCCGCATTATTAGATTATATTACCGCACGCATACACCTAATTTAATGGTGATGTTCTTATATATGTTTTCCCCCTTTTTGGGTTTATTTTTATTTTGTTTTTGAGGTTACCTCAAAGCCGGGAGGTTGTTTGGTATTTAAATTAATCATGCATTTCTGAACGCTCTCTTGTGACGTAAATGACGTATTTCCAAATCAACCAATCCCGTTCTTCCTTGAGTAGCCTATATCCGCTTAGTTACCGTTTAACCACGAGCCCTACAGCGCGCCGCCACCGTTCGCGATAGTGCTTCTATTGCCTATAACTGTGAATTTTTGTGAACTTTTTGTGTCGACACATTGTGCCTGGTACCAGCTAATCATCAGGTGAGTGGTGCTAGCTGTTTCCTGCATTTTTCCTTGACTTTTACCTGCGTTTTACAGCGTCGAGTAGCGTTCATTACCTACTAATTAATACACCTAATACAGTCCACACTTAAAAATATTAAAACCGCTATTTCTTGGCTTCTAGCCATATTTTAAAGCCAACGAACGATGTGGAGGAATTTATCTGGTAAAAAACATAAAACTGATGTTTTCCATTACATTGCTCTGACAATTATGAACCGATTGCGATGATTCTTTTTTTATTCGAGAGAGTAAACTGCTATGATGATTCCTTGCAAATTTCATTACGACCGGATATTTTTTTCTGAAGAAACATGAATTATGTAAAACTATGTAGACGATAATGTGATCATAACCTACCTAGATAATTTTACGGTTTTCGATGGTTCAATCTTTATATATGAAAATAACACTAAAAAGTTTAAAATAAAATCTTTTAAAAAAAAAATTGAACCGACTTCAATATCACTGAAAAGTATAAAATAATTTAAATATTATTGAAGTTGGTGCCAAATATACACAGCCGGTAAGCTAACACCAACTTCAATAATATTTAAATTATTTTATACTTTTCAGTGATATTGAAGTCGGTTCAATTTTTTTTTAAAAAGATTTTATTACCAGATAAATTCGCCCACATCGTTCATGGTCCTCCAGTAAGTTCTTAGCCGGTTGTGATAAAATTCATACAGATTCATTACAGTGGTTACAATCTTTCGAATAAAAAAAGAATCATTGAAATTGGTAAATATTTGCCAGAGTTATGACCATTTTTGTCCGTAAAAAGCGACATAAAGTCATCTCTATAGGCATTCCTGCAGTTCTCCTGCGCAGTAACCATTCTTGTTTTTTCAGGAACTACTTATTCGTATCCAATATTTTTTTTATGGGACCCAATTAATGGATTAAAGAATGGATGGAAGAAAGATTTTTTCAAGTCGGTTCATAATTGCCAGAGTTATGCGCGAACATACATATGCGACGTAGAAGCTATTTAGTTTACTAGATGATAGCTCTTCGAGGATGCCGCATTGTATAGAGAAAGGGTAACTTGCGTTCTTCACTTCTTGATGCTATGTTACGAATTACAGAAGACGAACCGCCAAATCCGGAGCCGAGCTTCGACACATCAGAGTTCTTGATAAAACGGGAAGTACCGGATGAACCGCCACAACACACGGACGACTTTGTGGACCTCGACCAACATACAACAGATTATCCATTCCCGACAACTGTAAAGGTATGGTGTTCTAATTAAAGTGTCGGCCTCCTCCTTAGAACGCCACAATGAAAGACAGTTACCAATTGCATCCACCGGTTGCTTGCGACGCGAACAATGTCGTCGGTCCACCTAGTGGGAGGCTTACCTACGCTACGTCTTTCGGTTCATGGTCGCCATTCGAGAACCTTTCTTCCCCATCGGTTATCGAAAATTCCAGCGATGTGGCCTTACCCACTGTCACTTCAACTAGCAGATTCTAAGAGTTATGTCGGTGACTGTGGTTCTTTGGCGAATCTCATCATTACGGCTTCTGTCGCGCAAAGAAACTCAGAGCATAGCTCTCTCCATAGCTAGTTGTGTGACTGAGTTTCTCTAAATTAAAGTGTACTGTAATTTTACATGTATAAAAAACAAAAATGTGATCTAGGTATTAGGTGCACCAGTTGTATAGATTGCTGTATTCCGCTGTATAGACCGGACCTCAAGATTTAATTTATTATGTATCGGTTGACGAAATGGCAGTGCAGTGTAGCTGTTATGGACAGTATCTTCAGTCCAGAATTCTACCTATCTCGTCAATGTTGCTTTTGCAACTTGTGTTGGGTAGGACACGGTTTTAAAATGAGTTTGTAAGAGTAGCCTCTTTTTTGTAATGAGCCAGTACAATGCCCCACGTCAAATGAGGCGAGGTGTTGTGAAGCTATGCGGTACATTTGAATAACGAGTATGACAGAGACAGACACCAGCGTCATTTGAAAGAGTGAAGAGGAACGCGACATGTACGGTACGCCTCGCCTCACTCGCAGTTCACGTCATTTGTAAGGTTTGTAAGAGTGAAGAGGAGCGCGATATGGAACGCCTCACCCAATTGTTCACGTCATTTGAAAGAGTAAAGAGGAACGAGACATGAAACGCGAGTCGCGACATTAAATTTGAAGTAGTACGTGTCAAAGTCCTGTACCGCTCTTACATTATTTTGTCATGTCCGGGACAAATGTACTGCCTCTTGTGTGTCCTGCTCAACACTATTTGAAACTAGGTTACCTACTTTCCGGGCCATAGGTAAACAAAATAATAAATTTATTTAATTATTTAGGAGGAACCGATAGAACCAGACATGAGCATGGAGCCTTCACTGATGGAAGGCACGTCGATAGAGCCTCCGCAGTTCAAGGAATTCAAAGAAGAACCGCCAGAAAATTGGCAGGTAAGCTACAAACTGATGCGAATTTTAATTTTTCTTTATATAATATGTCTCTTGCATCGGTTTATTTAGTCACCAAAAACCAGTGTTTAAAAAGATTACGTGCCCTGAATCGTCTGCAATGGGCGTCATTTTAAAGGCCATTGTAGTATAGGTACTCCCAAGGCGGGTTGATCGGCAAAACCCTCAGCTCTTATGTGACTATGTAGAAGATATTATAGTGCAACAGTGTCGATTTTTATTGCTTTATAAAGTACCTACTAGTATGATAAGTCTATCTAAGGAACTAACGATCTTAGGCAATAGTAATCATCCGAAAATACAGCAGAAAGGGAAAGACCAAATAGCAACTTTTTAAACGCCTATAGTCTTGTGAAAATTATCGCGTTGACATTCTTCAGATAAGGCGTTAGCGGTAATATGTTGAATGCTTAGGGCCATTCTGTGTTTGTCGGGTAAGTGAGGTTATCTCGTGTCTGACAGCGGCTTGAGCCCAGGGACAGCGAGGGTGTAATAATATTAGATGTTATTCATTTTAGTAGACTACTAGTAATGTGGCGATTAATAAATGAATGTTGTTATTTAGCGATCGAATTACATTGAAATAAAATAAATTCTGCAGATAGTCGCGGTTTATTTTAGATTTTTTTTCCTGACGTTTCTAACACTTTGCAGCAGTTATGCTACGGCAGGACCGAAATTTTCGATTGAAAAGAAATCTAAGTAACGTTGTTATAGAATTCAAATTCACCTATTTTTGGGGTTATTCAGTTACGTTTGTTCTTCATTATTTTGTTTTTTTACAGCCGGATCCTGCAATACAAGATGATCTGCAAGTTACGGACAGTGAGGAAGAGCCGGAAGATGGCCTGTGGTTCTAATTAGTTATAAGGTGACAAGAACTATTTTAAGGATCCAAAATATGAAATTGTTTATAAATAAAGTTATTATTGATAAATGTATTTAATTTTTTCCGGATGACCTCAATTTTTCCGTATTCTATTCAGATGAACGTATCTTTTACTAGGTGGTACAGCAGTCACAACGGATCTTTATGTGTCTGAAGTTAGGTTTTGCGAACCATTGCGCGAGTACAATCCATGGTGTGTTATAGAGCCAAAAAAAAGGCATTCTCGTTTTCGCACACAAACCAACGGCAGTTACTATTTAGAATGCAAGAGTAGAACACTCAAGTGCCAATTATGATTAGTTCAGGCTAAAAAAATATCAAAGTCAGCAATATTTTAGGGGGAAAATCTGAAAAAAAAATCTGGTTAAAAAAATACTATAGATACAGAAAAATCACTTTATAATGAATTAAGAGGATTATAAAGGCGCATCTATTGCTACTATCAGTGGCCTTCTAGCAGTTAAGAAACTGCATCTATACTTATAATAAAACTGTAACAGGTCCATTCTGTACATTGAAGATATTTTGAAAATTTTGTTCCTAATAAAGATTTTTATTATTTTAATTATATTTGGAGGGCATTCTATAACCGATACTGAGGCCGAAAATGTAATTTTTTAAATTTTTGTCTGTCTGTCAGTCTTTCTGTCTTTCTGTCTGTCTGTCTGTATCACGGCTGCGCCTCACGCAGAAACTACTGAATGGATTCAAATGAAACTTGGCATGATTTGAGATCTTACTACGAGGTAGGACATAGTATTTTATCCCGTAATCTAGCACGGTTCTTTTGGGAGAGGGGATTAAAGTCAAAATGGGTACTTGATTATACGCTTGGTCCGATTTTATCAATTTTTCTTCATAATTATAACAATTATTAGTAAGGGAACACTCATAGAGAGTTGTTATCAAGGTTTTGTAATCGATCGGGTTAAGCAACGTTAGGTAAGGTCATTAAATAGATGGGTGACGTTTAACGCCATTTGAACTAAACGGGTCCGTGCTTCGGAGAGCAAGTAAAAAGTGGGTCCCAGTTTTTAACCGACTATAAAGAAGGAGGTTATTTATTCGATGCGAATGTCTGCTATTAAAAGTTTAGCTAACGTAAAAATAGCGCATGCGGAGCAGCGTGGGTCAGCTAGTTTATTAATATTTCTCAAAAAATTTTTTTCTTCGGAATTCTGGCGTATTAGCATCTGTTTTTTATATCACTCGAAAGCTCTTGGTATACACTATTTCAAATTCAAATTCAAATATTTATTTATTTACCTGAATACAAAATATATAATCAGTTGAGGCTCTGTAGTCTGCGCTAGTTAATAAACTGTATTACAGACTACAGCGTCTTCCCCGTTCAACGTATAAATTATTCTTGTAAATACATGTGTAAGAATTAAGTAAATTAAATTAAATTATAAGTATATAATTAACTAATTACAAAATTATCTTAATTGTGTGTGTGCGTGTGTGTGTGCGTGTGTTTATGTTTGTGTGTGCGCTTGCGCGTGCGTGTGTATGTGTGCGAGAGACAGTGTATGAGTCAATTGCGTATGTGGGATAATTGTGGGCGGCTGTAATGGCAAATTATACTATTTGTACATAATGAAGTCAGCAATATCTAGTTAATGATGAATTAAGTCTTCAGTTTGTTGGTAATCTAAATCTTGTAAATAAAATTTTAATTTGTTTTTCAGTGAGTGGTAACTAAGATCTTTAATTTTTATTTTATTGTTAATGATCTGGTATAGGAATGGTGCACTATAGATATATTGTCTGCTGGCAAATCTGGTCTTGCATCCAGATATAGGAAGTCTGTAAGTTCTTTTGGTACAGGGAGGTAAACTGGGAATGACAACGCGATGATATCTTCCCAGGCACTCCAGAATATACAATTTACGTATAGAAAGAACTTTAGATTTTTTGTACAGCTCAGTTGTTGAGAACCTGTATGGGAGTCTATACATGACCTTTAGAAGCGCACGTTGTGCTCGTTCTACAGTGAGAAGATGCGTTTTAGCAGCACCGCCCCATACACAAACGCAGTATCTCATTATACATTCTCCTATTGCCTTATAAATATTACCCAGAAGATTTACATTAACATAATCTCTCAGGTTTTTAAAAACGTATATAAGTTTTCTTATTCGTCCAGCTGTAAGAGTAATTTGAGGTGCCCAGCTTAATTTACTATCAATATATATCCCTAAGTATTTTATAGTTTGACAGCTCTCCAATTCAGGGCAGTTGCAAGCAGTAGTAGTTCTATTACATGGATATGTATGTAATCTTAAACGATAAAGCCCAATTGGTTTAGATGCGTTTGTTTTGAAAAACGTCATATATTTGGTTTTTCCTGGATTTACTGTTAGCAAATTATCTTCCAGCCATGCTGTGATTTGTTTGAGTCCCTCTTCTGCACATCTTAGAACTGTATTCCAACCTCTATCACGAAAAAGTAATACCGTATCATCGGCAAACATTAGTAATTCCATCCTCGGAATATTTATATTGCATAGTTCATTTACATACAACAGGAACAATGTTGGACCCAAAGTACTGCCTTGCGGAACCCCGTAATTAAAAGTAGCACTGTCACTTAAATCGCCGTCAATACGAACCCTCTGCTGTCTATCATTTAAATAACTTCGAAACCAGTTTAATGAGCTACCCCTAATTCCTACATTTTCTAATCGGGCTAGCAGTATGGGAATAGAAACCGAATCGAAGGCTTTTTGTAGGTCTAAAAATACACCCACACATTGAAGCCCTTCATCCAAATACTTAGTTACAGATGAGGTAAGATGTAAAACGGCGTCTTCCGTCGATCTAGCACTACGAAAACCATATTGATTAGCCGAAAGCAGATTGTTTCTCTCCAAGTACGTTACAAGTCTCTTGTTAACTATCTTTTCTATGACCTTGGATAGGGTTGATAATAAGGAAATTGGTCTGTAGTTTGTTGGTAACTTTTTGTCTCCTGATTTATAAACAGGCGTAACTAGAGCTCTCTTAAATATTGTTGGAAAGATTCCCTGACTAAAGCTTATATTACACAGATGCGCTATTGGTTGGGCAAGTACATTACTATTGTCTTTTAGAATTTTGGTGGGAATATTATCATCTCCAGGAGCACTATTAGGTTTAAGGGTGTTAATTGTTGATATGACCTCATTCGAGTTGACTAAAAACATTGCAAATGAATTGACAGGAGGAGCGGAAGAACATTTACACTTTGATGCTAGCGTAATTTCTGACGTATTAAGACGAGTAAGAGTAGCACTCGCAAGACTTTTTCCTATACTAGTAAAGAAATTATTGACTTCGTTCAAGGTTTCAGTTTTAGATTTTGTGTTGTTAAATAGTGCTTCTGCTTTTTCAGTAACAGGGTTGAGATTGCCTATGTCTTTTATTATTTTCCATGTCTTTTTACTATTTCCTGCATGCTTTATAAATTGCTTATCATAATATTGTTCTTTAAGAAATCTTAACATTTTAGCACATATATTGCGGTATTTAATGTAGTTGGACTTTAATAGATCATCATCAGGAGATTTACTACGAGCTTTATTCATCTTATTCCTAGTCCGAATGGATCTAAGCACTCCCGGAGTGATCCAAGGCTTTAATCTTCTTTTTCTATTTGGTATTACTACCCTAGTTGAGTGTTTATTTATGGCTGTTTGAATTATTGTCACAAGACTATCGGCTGCGTCGTTAACATCATCAATCAAGCAATAGTTATTCCAGGTTTCTGAAGCAAGAACTTCGCGTACGGATCGATAGTCAATTATAATTTGTGATTTATGATTTTGTTGAGATTTCAGTACACCAATATTGTCAACAACTATTGCTACAGGGCAGTGGTCAGTTACTTCCGGTAAAATAAAGGACTGCCATTGTCCTGATGCTTTAATCATGTAATGATCTAAACAAGTTGTCTGTCTGGTTGGTTTGTCTATTGCAGGGACGAGACCATAGTAAGCCATGAGTGTTAGGTAATTCACAGCATAATTACTTATTTGTCCTGGTAAAATATCAATGTTTAAGTCACCAGTTAGGATTATATTGGTAGAAAAGAATGGAAACACAATATCAGATAGTAAGTAAATCAACTTGATTTTTTATTGAATCAAAATAAACCTTTTTCAAAAATTACCGTTTATAAAACAAGATTAATGTAAAATACTAGGGTATAGTGGACAACATAATATATATTTTTATGGGAATTTAGAGGCTCCGTTATCTCTGCTTTGCAGTAACTTAACAAATCTTAAAATATATAAAAAATTTACAGATCGTATAAATAATCATTATCTATCTAATCTTTACAGCAATTATTTAAAAACATATTACAAAAATCAACAGGTTATAAAAAGTACAATGAATAGCCTAATCAGCATATGCTGATTAGGCTATTCATTGTACTTTACAGTACCTGTGTAATCAGAACGTAGTTTGGTCGTCCATATTTTGAGAGCTTTCATACTCGTATTGAATGATACGCTTGATTACAAGACATAATCATTTTCAGTCATTAATTTTCAGTCTTAACTTATCATATAAATCAGAATTGTTAATTGTTATACGTATCTAGTACTTGACAATATATTAACTAAAAAAAAGGCAGTCTTAAATCCCGACACCTTTGACCACGTCGACGTGACCAGGCTGTTGAAGGATAAACACGCTGAAGGCTAGTCTGGTAGAAGTGCAGTTTAGGTTGGAGGCTTCAGACAACACCATAAGTAAACTGCGAGCCGAAATAGTGTCATTACGTGGCGCTGTTTCGGAAAGTAGGTCACACGAGGCATCGAATGTGAACACACGACGCAGGGTGCAAAATGCGTCCATCGGCAGTTTTATTGCATCGCCGGCTGTTACTAAGGCGCACTCCTCAACGTGCCTACGCCGCCGCTGCTGCCGCGCCACCACCTAAGCGGCTGACAACACAGGGGGAGAAGCAGAGTGCACACGAGCCTATTCGTGGGCATGCGCCAATCGGTCCGAGGAGGGACCAGTGCGACGAGGAAGGCTTCGTCAAGGTGCAGAGGAGAAAGAGGAAGCCAACCAACCGCAATAAGTGCGGCATCGCACCGACGGGACCAAACCATCTGCTGCGTCCCGCTGTCCCGCGACGCTGTTGTATGTGTCCAGATTGCACTGCTCTACAAAGGTCGAGGAGATTGTAGACTACGTGTGGATCAAGACCAAGCTCAACCTGAAAGTCGAACGGTTGGAGTCTCGCCACAGTGTGAATTTCAATTCTTTTGTGGTGAGGGTACCGATCGAGCAGCTGTCCTTCACCTTCACAAATGAAGAATTTTGGCCGAGGGGTGTTGGGTTCCGGCGATTCCGAGGACGGATACCCAACACCGCGCGCGACACGTCAACGGTTTCACGTGTCTTTTAATGTTTATCATATAATAATATTGGTGCGAGCTACGTCGTCTACAGTGACGATCCGTTCATCTCTAAACAACTATAACTACTGAAAGTGAGTGAAGAGGCATGTATAACAAGTGTACTTACATCAAACCGGTTTTTCATCGGCTGCATTGTTAATTGTCTCTATCTCGCTCTTTCTTTTGTTAGTTTATGCATACATCCGACACTCGAGCATCCCTACCGTGATAAATCTGATGTCAAAACCACCATCTTAAACTATAATGTTTAAAATTATTGTTTATATGATCTGTAGATTTTTTATATATTTTAAGATTTGTTAAGTTAATACCAAAGCAGAGATAACGGAGCCTCTAATTAGTGCAATTCAAAAGCTTGTCTGTGAATTTTCCATAAAAATATCTTTTACGCTGTCCACTGTACACTATTATTTTAAATTAAACTTGTTTTATAAAACACAATTTTTGAAAAAGATTTATAACGATTTAATAAATTATCAAGTTGATTTATTTACTATACTGATACTGTACGAAGTACATCGTTGACCTACAATCAGGTCGACAACATCAGCACGACGCGACAAGTTACACTTAACATATAAGTATTTTTATAGTAATTAAATAGTGAGTGTACGTACAGCCGTGGGCTAATAAACATCTTACATCGCATTCCGCCGTCTTTACATTCATTTACATATCCGTCATCCCGCGGTTCCAGGCGTTACACTCCGTTGCAGCAGCTGAACCTGGCTCTGCATCTAACAGATACTGTGTTTCCATTATTTTCTACACTGTGTACCTAACAATGATTAATGAAGGGTGCCGAGATGGGAACGTTTCGTAGGAATTACAAATAAATTAATGGGTGCCGAGATGGGAATGTGCCGAGATGGGAATGAACCGATTTTTCTTGTAGGCGTTTGCATTTAACTTCCAACACTCATTCTGTGTAGATGCTCGTTGGTGCCAAAATGTACCGTGAGTGCACCTATTAGGTGCCTTATTTGTGATCTGTTAAGGCTTAATAATTTAACCCCACAATCCACCCTTCCGCTAGAGAACGCTTTGGAGTGTATGTACTCGGTACCTCTTGTTAAACATGTACACTGGATTTATCCTATCACAGGGCATGTCCATTAAATCGTCCAGTTCTTTCACGGGATCCAATAAAGTGTGTTTTGTACAGGGCTTGTTACGATTCCAAACTCCTGCTTTTGCAAGTCTGTATAGCGACTTCCTTGCCTCTGTTTGTATGTAAGTGTGTAGTGGGGTTAGTCCCAGTATCCACTCAAGAGCCAATGTAGGCGTTGTTTTGAAGGCACCTGTAATTGCCATGCAAACTACTCTTTGTACCTTCCTAAGAGAATCCTTGCAGATCTTTAGTTTGGTCCTAGGCCACCATACAGCGCTGCCGTATGTGAGAATAGGTCTCACCATCGTAGTATATAACCAATACATTACCTTTGGTTTGAGTCCCCAGGTTTTGCCATACGCAGAACGGCACATATTGAAGACACGTAAGGCCTTTCTTGTTATGTTTTCAACATGACTATGCCACGTTTGTTTACTATCGAGAGTTACCCCAAGATATTTCACTTCCGTAGCCCATTTTAGTCTGGTGCCGTACATTTCTGGGTCTCTAAGGCCCTCTAAATGTCTTTTCCTCGTGAAAGGCACTATAACCGTTTTGCTTGGATTTATGGAAAGGTTATTTTCTTTACACCATCTTTACACCCTAACCAAAGCACCCTGCAGCAAATCCGTTACTACGTTTGGAAATTTGCCATTAACTTGTATGACTATATCATCTGCATAGCCTACGGCTTGAAATGGTCCATTGTTAAGTTCCACTAACAACGAATCCACCACTAGACTCCACAGTAATGGGGATAGTATGGGGATGATTAATCTGTGCTGTTACTTACGCAGTTTGGCGGGTTACAATAAAATGTATACCTTTTTGTTTCAATAAAAGATTTAAAAAAAAAAATATTTTTATTAAGTATCAATTTTTTGTTTCTCTTTTGTAGTTGGCTTATATTGATTGATTGATTGATTTAAATTTGAATTTATATAAGGATATTTTATACTCCCTTTAAAAAAATATCTTTACGGAATCTGGAATTCTATAGAGCTATTCACAAACGTCTCTAATTCCCGCTTTCAAATTCGATAAAAACACTTCCGGTGGTATCTTATAAAAGGTAGGTATTTATGTAGGTACAAGATTAGAGTATGTACATTCATTTATAGGTACATATGTCTACGAATAAAATTTGTAAAAGATCAATACGCTCGAGCAATGTTTACTCGTAGTCATAGCGAAACGAGCCGGATTGCAGTGCCGCCAATAGCGGCCAATATTTGTCCAGACCCATGACAATACCGAACACGCTCCCGCGATAACCTTGTTTATTTTGTCAATACACCCGAAGCTCCCAGCAAATAACACGTGCTTTGAAGATGAATCAAGATGCTAAGAAAATGGCCAATAATCTTTACGGACGAGTGACCGCGCCCGCCGTCGAAAGATGCCGAGTCAACTTTTGCACGGACTTGGAAAAGTCCGTTTTGATGAGCAACTTCGAGAGACGCGGGTGGACCCAAGTTGGGCCGGACGACGAGTGGAACTTCTACTGGGCGTCCACGCAAACTTGCAGAAACTTGTTTAGCGTTGAAAGCGGGTACCGGATGAACGACAACCAAATGATAAATCACTTTCCGAACCATTACGAGTTGTCCCGAAAAGATTTGCTCGTAAAAAATATAAAACGTTATCGGAAGGAGCTCGAAAGGGAGGGCAATCCGTTGGCCGAGAAAGCTGAAATCGTTTTGCACGGCGGGCAAGTTGTCACCCGTTACGTCCACTTGGATTTCGTACCGATTACATTCGTACTCCCCGCCGACTACAACATGTTTGTTGAGGAATATCGTAAATCACCACAAAGCACCTGGATTATGAAGCCGTGCGGAAAATCCCAGGGGACCGGAATATTTCTTATAAACAAACTATCCAAACTAAAGAAATGGTCACGCGAGGCGAAAGCGCCTTTTCATCCACAGTTGACCAAAGAAAGTTACGTTATATCTCGTTATATAGACAATCCCCTACTAATAGGGGGCAAAAAGTTTGACTTGAGACTTTACGTGTTGGTCACTTCGTTTCGACCTCTGAAGGCTTACCTGTTCCAACTCGGTTTTTGTAGGTTTTGCACGGTGAAGTACGACACTAGTGTGACAGAATTGGATAATATGTACGTACACCTGACGAATGTTAGCGTCCAGAAACATGGTGGCGATTACAATAGCATACACGGTGGGAAGATGACTGTCCAAAATTTAAGAATGTACTTAGAAGGAACAAAAGGAAGAGCTGTCACCGAAAAGTTATTTGCGGCGATGCAGTGGTTAATTGTGCATTCCTTAAAAGCCGTTTCATCCGTGATGGCGAATGACCGTCATTGCTTCGAGTGCTACGGGTACGATATAATAATTGACAATCAACTAAAACCTTGGTTGGTTGAAGTGAACGCGTCTCCGTCGCTGACGTCAACGACCGTGAACGATAGGATACTGAAATACAAGTTGATAGACAATATCCTATCAGTAGTGCTCCCAGCGGACGGTGTGCCAGACGTGCGGTGGAACAAGGTGCCAAGTGCAGACGCCATGGGGAATTTCGACTTGCTTATTGATGAGGAGCTAATGGAAAAAGACGAACCGTCTGGTCCCCATAGCCGTAGTTCGAAGAACAGCAAATATAAATGAACACATTATCTGAGTTGTCTACAGTATGAAAAGATTGCTAATACCTAACTACCGAACTTACAAACGTCAATTAAAGTTAATGATCATTGGTACATTTTTTAAAATCGGATTATTTCGTCACTCAAAGCCCATTAAAACTTAATACGCAAATAGTGAGTAGAGAAAATAATTATCTCGTGTTCATAATCGAAATTAATCATAAACGGCTCCGACAGTCGAAACTAATAGAGTTTAAAAAGTGACTTAATTAGAATTAACGTTAATTGGTGTTTGTGAGTGCGGTAGTTAGACTTACATGTTAATGTGTACTTAACATAGATTAATTAGTTCGTCAGTAAAATATTTACAGTATACTACATTTTTTTTGTAAGCAGCTGAAGGTATTTCAGATACATTTTTATATAATTTTCCTCTATTTACAATATCAAACGATTCACAGGCCTGTGGTCTAGTGGTTAGACACGCTGGCCGCTACCCAATAAGTCGTGGGTTCAATTCCCACCCCGTGTCTGGGTGGTGTTTATCTATTAAAAATTACAAAAAAAAAGAAAAAATATATAATAAAACAAATTGATTACATTTGTAAGTTGTAATGGCACAGTATTGTATTGATTCCTCAGGAATCAGACCGACCTCGTGAATATTTTAACGTCACGTTTCAGTCCGCGGCAGTCCAATTTGAAGAAAAAAAATACGTGAAGCGCTTCGTCACTTACGAATTATTAATCAACGCTGCGCTACTTAATACTTGGAACTTGCCATAACAATAGATCTTGAATTCTATACAATCATGAAGTTTAAAGACCTATGATTATGGATAATTCATCATCCTTATCATTATTATTATCCTTATTCATTAACCTTAATTAAACTAGTAGAAGAATTGCAAATTACTATAATATACCTAAAGCTGTCGTGAATCCATCAGGATTTAGATTCTAAAAGAAATCACTAAAATTACTACCCTAAATTGTTTTCCGCTTAATCCGACTGTGAATGGCGTGGCGGAATAGCAAGAAATTGCACCTTATTGGAGACACTGTCCCAAACCTACAAATTACCTTTATGCACCAGAATCGGGTCTAACGGCGCGGATATTGCAGGCAGTCTATGTATAGGAATTTCAATCAAAACTGGTTGCTGTTCATTTGCATTCCAAATTCATCAATGATGGAGATAACACGCGCGTTTGTGAAATCGATGTGTCGACTGTTTGTAGGTACCTATTTAAGCAGTGATGCCAGCAAAAAGAAGAATAAAGATAACTCTATTTTTTTTGTATGCGCTGATGTTTTGTGTGATCAATATAACGTATTGAGTACCGTTGTACCGGAGTAGGTACCTTCATCATTACATACCGAAAAACGTCCAATGCTGAACAAATATCTCCCCAATAGAAAAGAGGGGTTGCCCTAATCCCCACGCTGGGCAGGCGTGGATCGAAATATAGGTTGTAGGTAATCTAATAGAGAGACGCTGCTGCCCGTCTTATCGCCTCTTACAACACCCAAAAGTAGGAGATGGGTGGTTGATATTTTAACCAGGACACCACGTATTCGCAAGTATAACTGTATATAATATACCTTAACGTAAATGGACTGCAGTAAAGTATTTGCAGACCGACAATTATCACTGAATAATGTGTCTGTTTTCTCGTGGGAAGTATACAAGCAGAAAATGAACGCTATTTTAACAGTTCGGCAATATTGCGGGCTATTAGCGCTTTAATTGGAATCGCATGGAATTCGATGCGATGTGAGCTCAATTATCGGCGAGTAAATTTATTTTTCACAATTTTCACATAATATTTTCAATTCAGGCGGAATTATTGCTCAGTATTTTCAGGACAGGACATACATGTCTAGTTAACTACGAACAAACAAAATGGTTTTAAATTAAATACATTATAGGTAAGTATGTACATACTGACCTACTTACTTAAAACGTATTCACATAGTTATGTATTTATTTCAACTTGTCTCGTTAAGATAGTTCATTAAAATTTGTTATCATATTAGAAGTATAAAATATACAAAGAAATAGACTGATGTATATGCATACCTGCTCTCGAATAGCCCACCTTCTGGGGCTGTCGGGAAAAAGTTGGTGCAATTGTACCTACCAAACAATTAAACACGTTACCTAATTTATGGATTATATTTGACTTTAATCCATCCTCTAACTTCAACCGAAAACTGACGCGTTATACGACAGGTTTAATGAACGTCGCGCGTCACACCACCCCAGCCAACATTAGGGATTAACCCACTTCCTGGGGTCAGAAGGGATAAATTACTCATTCGTGTTAATTGTTATCTAGTCACCTGAGTATTATTGTGGTTAAAACGTGCGTAATTTTTTTTTTTTAGAGTCATTGTCATTTTATTCTAACCACTATGGAATGATCCTCATAGAGTGACTTTCTGCACGTCACAGTGATATACCTCAGACACAAGGATTTTTGCTTGTGGTAGATTACCCACACTGTAGTAGAGTTAAGGATAATAAAGGATCACCTTTATATAGACAGGTGCTTAATATTTTTAATTCTTTCCTGGCTTCGATAGAGCCAACAAACTTATGCCATATTATCAAAGATATTTACCTACCTATTTAGGTTTAGACCGGCCATCGTAAGTAATATTTTCTCTAGAAAACTTATTACCACTGATAATCAGTCATTCAACGTGCGCATTAATCCGACAAAAATAATTAGGAAGGAAGGAATTAAGGAAGTAGGTTTACCTTATTTATCGATTATATGCAGTAGGTACTTACTGTAATTCTTACTATAATAAAGTGACAGAATGAGACTACAGATTATTATGTATTTTTACTGAAGGATAGGTATATACATATATATACATAAATAAACATATATATATATAAATAACCGGCAGTGGCATGCACTGAGGTTAGGCAAAGAAATGTATTCGGCTTGTTTCATCTATTTTAATTATGATATTATACTATTTCAAATATCCATATGCAAGAAAATAGGCTACTATAGACATATTAATTTGCATTTGAAAACATTATAATAAGTTTATTCAGCGGCTCCATACTGACAAAAATACTTTGCCTACCCTAGGATTTCTATAAACAAACAGTCTTAATTTAATAAAATCTTAGTTTGGACATGAATTAACGAATTTTTTTTAATGTTAATGGATATGCTGGTAATATTGGTTAATTTAAGGATATTTGTGCTGGGACACGTACAGATAGCATAAAGCATAAACAACTCGCCGATATTTCTGCCTGCCTTGACATTTAAAACCCATAGATTGTGTCAGATTTTTTCCCTTACCCCAAAGTTTTCGGTTTTTAATGGGCAAGCCACCGATAATTTTCAGCATTAGCTATTGCAGAAAGTAACTTGCTGGAATCACGTACCTAATATATAATCATCACAGAATGTGGATAAGAGATGCCGAGTAAATCCGTCAATCTTTTTGTACATAACGTGACGGTAAATAAATGTAACTAATTCGAAATAGGTAATTTTTAAGTTGTTTATGTTTGTACATAAGTAACTCTGCCCAATTTTTACCGCATTTGGAAATCAAAGGTAAAGGCCCACAAAACCTTCCGTTTTCAGTTCACCGTCCAATTTTAGTGAAAGGTATTCAATCCCCCGAGGAAATCTCCGTAGATATTGTCTTATCTTTTGTTTGTACATTCCAAACTATACTATAATTATCGAACACATACCCATTCTAACAATAAATGAATACGGAACGTAAAAATGTCAACATATACCATCGGGAAAAAGGTAATTGGATTATAGCCAAACATATTAAATTTCTAGGCTATAACTGTTATGTCTACGACACAAATCCACCTTTTTATTTTATTACCCGACTACGGAACGGAGGGAGGGTTATGATTTTAACAAGAATGTATGTATGTATGTATGTATGTATGTTCATCTGTTCCCGAATATCTTCTAATCTACTTAACATAATTAGACAAGAAGGGTGTCGTTAGAAGCGCCTTGATTGTCCGCTGGTTATAGGCTATATAATATTACATTAAATTCAATGTGGCGCCATCTACATGACAAAAACTTCTGAAGTAAAACAAAAATATTTTTTGATTAAGTTGAAATTAGGTACACATGTGTATTTCTGTTGCCCAAGCATGATCGTGTAAAGTAAATAATCATCATCATCAATATATATAAAAGGAGATGTCCTGATTGATTGACTTATTGACTGACTGACAGACAACGCACAGCCTAAACCGCTGGCTCTAGAGACTTGAAATTAGGGAGGTGTATTCTTCACAATACGTAAACGCACACTAAGAACGGAATTTTCAAAATTCGCATCCTAAGGGGTCCAAATAGGGGGTTTTAAGTTTTTTTAAAAAGCGTTATAATTCATGAACGGTTGGTACTAGAGCCTTGAATTTTCACACACAGATGCCTCAAAGAAAATAAACAATGACGTGTTTCGCATTTCTCGAAATTTTCTAAGTAGAAGTCACAGGACCTCAATTTTTATGTAAAATAAATATATTACAATTTCATAACACATTTCACTGTTTTCCGATACAATATGATAGATAGGATCAGGACGAAGTCAGGTTTAAGAAATTATGAGGGTTTTAAGGTCAAAACAGGACCCCTAAGTTAAAAATCTCGCGTGTGGTGTCTTTTAAAAGGTAATTGGAAACCGTTTTTTATGATATAAGCAGTAGGCATGAGTTATATCATGAGTTTTAAAACTAAAATACGACATCGATGTTTAAAATTTGAATCTGATATGATTTCAAAAGTGATGGGAAAAATCATATTGTTTAGTTAAACTATTTTGCTAACTGCTGCGTTAGCTCAAGTGTGGCTTCTAAGTACACGCAAGGTTACAATTCAATAAGAGGCTGCCGAGAGTGTTCACAAACGCGCGCACCGGCGTCAATATGCCACTTAAAAAAAAAAGCTGCCGCCTCGCCCCTCAGCCATAAGCCCGGACAAATAACGGGTAACCTTCGGAGTTGTCGGTTGGACGATTGGATTGTGGGCCCTAGATGTCCATTGAGTACGGGGCGTTTTAGTAGGTAAGATACTCCGGTTCGGAGCTAGGTACCGAATCAAACCAAAAAAAAAACCGGTCAAGTGCGAGTCTGACTCGCGAATCGAGGGTTCCATACCTTCTTTGCGCGTATTAATGTGATTGATTTCAATTGAATAAGAGGCTGCCGAGAGTGTTCGCAAACGCGCGCAGCCGCGTCAATCTGCCACCTAAAAAAAAAAAAACTGCCGCCTCGCTCCTCAGCCATAAGCCCGGACAAATAACGGGCAACCTTCGGAGTTGTCGGTCGGACGTTTGGATTGTTGGCCCTAGATGTCCATTGAGTACGGGGAGTTTTAGTAGGTAAGATACTCCGGTTCGGAGCTAGGTATCGAAAAAAAAAACCGGTCAAGTGCGAGTCTGACTCGCGAATCGAGGGTTCCATACCTTCTTTGCGCGTATTAATGTTATTGATTTCAATTCAATAAGAGGCTGCCGAGAGTGTTCGCAAAGGCGCGCACCCGCGTCAATCTGCCACCTAAAAAAAAAGCTGCCGCCTCGCTCCTCAGCCATAAGCCCGGACAAATAACGGGCAACCTTCGGAGTTGTCGGTTGGACGTTTGGATTGTGGGCCCTAGATGTCCATTGAGTGCGGGGCGTTTTAGTAGGTAAGATACTCCGGTTCGGAGCTAGGTACCGAATCAAACCAAAAAAAAAACCGGTCAAGTGCGAGTCTGACTCGCGAATCGAGGGTTCCATACCTTCTTTGCGCGTATTATTGTTATTGATTTCAATTGAATAAGAGGCTGCCGAGAGTGTTCGCAAACGCGCGCACCCGCGTCAATCTGCTACCTAAAAAAAAAAAGCTGCCGCCTCGCTCCTCAGCCATAAGCCCGGACAAATAACGGGCAACCTTCGGAGTTGTCGGTTGGACGTTTGGATTGTGGGCCCTAGATGTCCATTGAGTACGGGGCGTTTTAGTAGGTAAGATACTCCGGTTCGGAGCTAGGTACAGAATCAAACAAAAAAAAAACCAGTCAAGTGCGAGTCTGACTCGCGAATCGAGGGTTTCATAGCTTCTTTGCGCGTATTAATGTTATTGATTTCAATTCAATAAGAGGCTGCCGAGAGTGTTCGCAAATGCGCGCACCCGCGTCAACCTGCCACCTAAAAAAAAAAAGCTGCCGCCTCGCTCCTCAGCCATAAGCCCGGACAAATAACGGGCAACCTTCGGAGTTGTCGGTTGGACGTTTGGATTGTGGGCCCAAGATGTCCATTGAGTATGGGGCGTTTTAGTAGGTAAGATACTCCGGTTCGGAGCTAGGAACCGAATCAAACAAAAAAAAAACAGTCTTGTGCGAGTCTGAATCGCGCATCGAGGGTTCCATACCTTCTTTGCACGTATTAAAGTTATTTTAATCATCATCATCAATATATATAAAAGAAGATGTTCTGACTGATTGACTGACTGACAGACAACGCACAGCCTAAACCGCTGGCTCTAGAGACTTGAAATTAGGGAGTTGTATTCTTCACAATACGTAAACGCACACTAAGAACGGAATTTTCAAAATTCGCATCCTAAGGGGTCCGAATAGGGGGTTTCATGTTTTATAAAAAAGCGTTATAATTCATGAACGATTGGTACTAGATAGAGCCTTGAATTTTCACACGCAGATGCCTAAAAAAAAATAAACAATTACGTGTTTACGAAATATATTTAGTAAACCTAAGTAAGTAATTATTATAGCGATACTAACTTAATTCTAATAATTCTACGTGATTTGTAACGAATTATAAAGCCCCAAAATAAATAAAATAAAAAATAAGTTTTAAAAACTATAACCCGACTACGGATAAAATCGCAGTCTAAAAAGTAGAAAACAAGAAAATATTTCTTGTCAGATATACTTATCTACCAACGCCTGAAGCAATTAATTAACGTCTAGTAAGTAGATAATTTATATATTTCAATTTAACGTATTATAAGTATAATTACTATAGATTGTAGCCGTAGTCGCATGCCACCTTGCTAATGTCGAATATGGCCAATGTTATATTGTCGCGTTGGGAACACAAAATTCAGGATGCACTTCGACGACTAGCAGCTGACCAGAGGGCCTAGACAAGATGCAATCGCTTCATAGCGAATCTATTTCTTCATTCGCTAATGGTGTCAATTCCCTACAATTTGTCACGTCATTTTTCGATGACTTATGTCATTCTCATACATTTTTAAACTTTCTATTAGCGATAGCGCTTGTAGAATGTTACATTGTCTAGGGGGACAGATCGCCGACTTATGTATAAACGACAACGCCACGACGGATCATCAGGCATCAGTGGCATGCGACTACGGCTACAATCTATAGTAATTATACTTATAATACGTTAAATTGAAATATATAAATTATCTACTTACTAGACGATAATTAATTGCTTCAGGCGTTGGTAGATAAGTATATCTGACAAGAAATATTTTCTTGTTTTCTACTTTTTAGACTGCGATTTTATCCGTAGTCGGGTTATAGTTTTTAAAACTTATTTTTTATTTTATTTATTTTGGGGCTTTATAATTCGTTACAAATCACGTAGAATTATTAGAATTAAGTTAGTATCGCTATAATAATTACTTACTTAGGTTTACTAAATATATTTCGTAAACACGTAATTGTTTATTTTTTTTTAGGCATCTGCGTGTGAAAATTCAAGGCTCTATCTAGTACCAATCGTTCATGAATTATAACGCTTTTTTATAAAACATGAAACCCCCTATTCGGACCCCTTAGGATGCGAATTTTGAAAATTCCGTTCTTAGTGTGCGTTTACGTATTGTGAAGAATACAACTCCCTAATTTCAAGTCTCTAGAGCCAGCGGTTTAGGCTGTGCGTTGTCTGTCAGTCAGTCAATCAGTCAGAACATCTTCTTTTATATATATTGATGATGATGATTAAAATAACTTTAATACGTGCAAAGAAGGTATGGAACCCTCGATGCGCGATTCAGACTCGCACAAGACTGTTTTTTTTTTGTTTGATTCGGTTCCTAGCTCCGAACCGGAGTATCTTACCTACTAAAACGCCCCATACTCAATGGACATCTTGGGCCCACAATCCAAACGTCCAACCGACAACTCCGAAGGTTGCCCGTTATTTGTCCGGGCTTATGGCTGAGGAGCGAGGCGGCAGCTTTTTTTTTTTAGGTGGCAGGTTGACGCGGGTGCGCGCATTTGCGAACACTCTCGGCAGCCTCTTATTGAATTGAAATCAATAACATTAATACGCGCAAAGAAGCTATGAAACCCTCGATTCGCGAGTCAGACTCGCACTTGACCGGTTTTTTTTTTGTTTGATTCTGTACCTAGCTCCGAACCGGAGTATCTTACCTACTAAAACGCCCCGTACTCAATGGACATCTAGGGCCCACAATCCAAACGTCCAACCGACAACTCCGAAGGTTGCCCGTTATTTGTCCGGGCTTATGGCTGAGGAGCGAGGCGGCAGCTTTTTTTTTTTTAGGTAGCAGATTGACGCGGGTGCGCGCGTTTGCGAACACTCTCGGCAGCCTCTTATTCAATTGAAATCAATAACAATAATACGCGCAAAGAAGGTATGGAACCCTCGATTCGCGAGTCAGACTCGCACTTGACCGGTTTTTTTTTTGGTTTGATTCGGTACCTAGCTCCGAACCGGAGTATCTTACCTACTAAAACGCCCCGCACTCAATGGACATCTAGGGCCCACAATCCAAACGTCCAACCGACAACTCCGAAGGTTGCCCGTTATTTGTCCGGGCTTATGGCTGAGGAGCGAGGCGGCAGCTTTTTTTTTAGGTGGCAGATTGACGCGGGTGCGCGCCTTTGCGAACACTCTCGGCAGCCTCTTATTGAATTGAAATCAATAACATTAATACGCGCAAAGATGGTATGGAACCCTCGATTCGCGAGTCAGACTCGCACTTGACCGGTTTTTTTTTTCGATACCTAGCTCCGAACCGGAGTATCTTACCTACTAAAACTCCCCGTACTCAATGGACATCTAGGGCCAACAATCCAAACGTCCGACCGACAACTCCGAAGGTTGCCCGTTATTTGTCCGGGCTTATGGCTGAGGAGCGAGGCGGCAGTTTTTTTTTTTTAGGTGGCAGATTGACGCGGGTGCGCGCGTTTGCGAACACTCTCGGCAGCCTCTTATTCAATTGAAATCAATCACATTAATACGCGCAAAGAAGGTATGGAACCCTCGATTCGCGAGTCAGACTCGCACTTGACCGGTTTTTTTTTTTTGGTTTGATTCGGTACCTAGCTCCGAACCGGAGTATCTTACCTACTAAAACGCCCCGTACTCAATGGACATCTAGGGCCCACAATCCAATCGTCCAACCGACAACTCCGAAGGTTACCCGTTATTTGTCCGGGCTTATGGCTGAGGGGCGAGGCGGCAGCTTTTTTTTTTTAAGTGGCAGATTGACGCCGGTGCGCGCGTTTGTGAACACTCTCGGCAGCCTCTTATTGATTTGTAACCTTGCGTGTACTTAGAAGCCACACTTGAGCTAACGCAGCAGTTAGCAAAATAGTTTAACTAAACAATATGATTTTTCCCATCACTTTTGAAATCATATCAGATTCAAATTTTAAACATCGATGTCGTATTTTAGTTTTAAAACTCATGATATAACTCATGCCTACTGCTTATATCATAAAAAACGGTTTCCAATTACCTTTTAAAAGACACCACACGCGAGATTTTTAACTTTGGGGTCCTGTTTTGACCTTAAAACCCTCATAATTTCTTAAACCTGACTTCGTCCTAATCCTATCTATCATATTGTATCGGAAAACAGTGAAATGTGTTATGAAATTGTAATATATTTATTTTACATAAAAATTGAGGTCCTGTGACTTCTACTTAGAAAATTTCGAGAAATGCGAAACACGTCATTGTTTATTTTCTTTGAGGCATCTGTGTGTGAAAATTCAAGGCTCTAGTACCAACCGTTCATGAATTATAACGCTTTTTAAAAAAACTTAAAACCCCCTATTTGGACCCCTTAGGATGCGAATTTTGAAAATTCCGTTCTTAGTGTGCGTTTACGTATTGTGAAGAATACACCTCCCTAATTTCAAGTCTCTAGAGCCAGCGGTTTAGGCTGTGCGTTGTCTGTCAGTCAGTCAATAAGTCAATCAATCAGGACATCTCCTTTTATATATATTGATGATGATGATTATTTACTTTACACGATCATGCTTGGGCAACAGAAATACACATGTGTACCTAATTTCAACTTAATCAAAAAATATTTTTGTTTTACTTCAGAAGTTTTTGTCATGTAGATGGCGCCACATTGAATTTAATGTAATATTATATAGCCTATAACCAGCGGACAATCAAGGCGCTTCTAACGACACCCTTCTTGTCTAATTATGTTAAGTAGATTAGAAGATATTCGGGAACAGATGAACATACATACATACATACATACATACATTCTTGTTAAAATCATAACCCTCCCTCCGTTCCGTAGTCGGGTAAAAATTATCATTTCATAAAATCGGTAAAAATCCGACGTTCTATACAACTGTACACAACATTGAATACAAAGTTCATTTTAAATAAAAGTTAAGGATAACAAAAATTAAGGGTATAAAACAATAAAATGATTTAATAATGGTATAGACTTGTAAACATAATGGATTTCAATAAATAGATAAAATGCTAGTAAAAAATATAAATAGTATTAAATTAAACAATATTAAAAAGCAATTTTAACAGGAGGTTTGAAACTTCATTTTGCTAACATGATTCTTAAATTTAACAAGATTACAATAAAAATATATCACATTAAT
Source organism: Furcula furcula (assembly GCA_911728495.1). Lineage (NCBI taxonomy): Eukaryota > Metazoa > Arthropoda > Insecta > Lepidoptera > Notodontidae > Furcula > Furcula furcula. The sequence goes on from OU452250.1 coordinate 12,504,303, forward strand.
TGGCTATTTCATTATAGGTTCTCAACATTCTATGCAATGGATTATTATGCGATACATTATTATTAGATACTGGAATGTTGAACAACTTATGACTGCGTCGAGACCGGGTTGGTACATCAAACAGAATTTTTTCACATAGATTTGTACCAAAATTACCACCAACAATCCTATGGAGCATACTTAAGTCTGCAATAATACGTCTATTTTGAAGACTTTTGAGATTAAACCTGTTCAGTCTATCTTCATATTCTTTTACTTGCTTTCTAAGACCGTATCTAGAACAAAGGACTCTAAGAAAACGTACCTGTACAGATTCTATATGTTTTATATGTTTAATATATATGGGTGACCAAATAGAAGAGCAGTATTCCAGATTGCTTCTAAATAGCGATACATAGAGCGCTATCCATGATTTAACATTCTTAAATGGCTTTGCTGTGCGTATGATAAACCCTAACATTTTATTGGCTTTGTCTGTGATGTATTCATAGTGTGATCTAAAGGAAAGTGAAGTATCAAAAATAATGCCCAGATCTCTGATTTCACTAACTTTACTTAAAACTGTGTTATCTATCCTATAATTTGAACAAAAAGTAGTTTTATTTTTACTGAAAGTTATAGTTAGACATTTTTGTACGTTTAAAGACATGCAATTATTGTTACACCAAGTATATACTCTATCGATATCAGACTGAAGTATTTCGCAGTCTTTTAGACTGTACTATATTCTTCGAAATATCTTTATATCATCAGCATATGCCAGACAGTTACTGTGTATATTATTAAGAAGCTCATAATAAATAAAAAAAATAGTAATGGACCCAAATTAGAGCCTTGCGGGACCCCAGACGTGGGAGAGAAAGGAAGAGATTCATATCCATAGAGTGCTACAAGTAGTGTTCGATTTAAAAGGTAAGAAGTAAGCCATCTCAAAATATTTCCATGGATGCCCAAATGCTCAGCCTTTAATAATAATATAAAATGGTCTACTAGATCGAATGCCTTAGCAAAATCGGTATAGACAAAGTCCAGGTGGACTCTGTCTATATATCGGCACAACACGAGTAAGCTTCCATAATGAAGGGAACTGACCATGTTGTATTGATTTATTGAAGATAATTGCTAATGGCCTTGCTAATTCTGATGCACACAATCTTACAAATATTGGTGGTATTGTTTTAGGGTTCCATACCTAAAAGGTGAAAAAAGCAACCCTTATGATCTGACTTCGTCTGTCTGTCTGTCTGTCACACCTATATATTTCAGGAACCGATTGATTTGAAGAATTCTATTTCAAACTTGGAATAGTTTTAGTTCTTACTTACCCAACTTCATCTCAAAACAAAAAAAAAAATTTGTTTAACTTTTTCTAATGGGAGTCGAAATGAGTCTTTAAAATTTCAAAGTGATACTACTACATCGAGTGGGGTATCATATGAAAAGGCTTCATTTGCACATTTCAAAACAGATTGGATTGATTTTGATTGATTTTATTTTGGCTTATGTCACGTAGTTTTTGGCTGATAATTAAAAAAAAAAAACCATTCCCCCTTATCTCCGTAGTTTGTGGAGGGAAAAATTTGAAATAATTATGAGTAATATCTATCTATATTTTACAGGAAAAATAAAATGATCTTTCTAAGTAGTAGGTATACTTTTTTAGTAATCCTAAAAAAACTTCTACAAACAAACTTAGCTTTGCGTTTTTTTTTGCTATCTGAGGTGGTTACATGAATAGTAAAATTACTTTTATAAGTCCAAAGATGGTACCTATGGAACCCTCGGTGCGTGAGTCCGACTTGCACTTGACTGGTATTTTTTTATTTAATTAGCCTCTGGAATCATCCTTGGCAGGAATTGCTGTTCTTTTGAAAAAATAAACCGCGATATAATCCGTAAAGTTAGTTTTATTTCAATGTAAATACTTCAAGTAGACGTTGGTGAAATACATAATAATTATATCAGTATGACATATAGACAGATAGACAAGACACCATAATCTTTAGATACGGAATCCCTATATGACATTGCGAAAGTGATATTTTTGTTAGCCTATTTAAAACACAAAACAATAGCAAAAATGTTGCCTGAACATCATCAATATCTGAACATGCTCGTAACAGCGCCTACAATTTCTCTCAAAATGCTAAGAGAAATTAATTTTTCGATAACTGATCTCCCAATTTCGTGAAAGGAAGTACCGCAAGTAATATATAAAATGAGAGATTTCAAAGGATTTCCTTTTAATTGGAAAATGAGACCTAGCAATTATACAATATTGGCTTAAATTAAATTCGTGGCGAAGGAAAATTTTATGCAAACGAAGATTATTTGAAATTTTGGTTAGGTACCGAACTAATTTAATTACATATCTTCTTAGGTATCTATTCTCTAACTGCCACTTTCACAAACGTCTACTCGCGTTAATCTATACTTATAATAAAACTGTAACAGGTCCAATTCTGTACATTGAAGATATTTTGAAAATTATATTTGGAGGGCATTCTATAACCGATACTGAGGCCGAACATGTAATTTTTTTAATTTTTGTCTGTCTGTCTGTCTGTCTGTCTGTCTGTCTGTCTGTCTGTCTGTCTGTCTGTCTGTCTGTCTGTCTGTATCACGGCTGAGCATCACGCCGAAACTACTGAATGGATTCAAATGAAACTTGGCATGATTTGAGATCTTACTACGAGGTAGGACATAGGATACTTTTTATCCCGTAATCTAGCACGGTTCTTTTGGGAGAGGGGATTAAAGTCAAAACGGGTACTTGGTTATACGCTTGGTCCGATTTTATCAATTTTTCTTTATAATATAATAAATATTAGTAAGGGAACACTCATAGAGAGTTGTTATCAAGGTTTTGTAATCGATCTGGTTAAGCAACGTTAGGTAAGGTCATTAAAGAGATGGGTGACCGCTTAACGCCATTTGAACTAAACGGGTCCGTGCTTCGGAGAGCAAGTAAAAAGTGGGTCCCAGTTTTTAACCGACTATAAAAAATGAGGTTATGTATTCGATGCGAATGTCTGTTATTCAAAGTTTAGTTAACCTAAAAATAGCGCAGGCGGAGCTGCGTGGGTCAGCTAGTACTATAACTATAATAATAATAATTACTTAATTATTATTTATGATTTAGGCATTTTTGAATTCTGCTTTTCTTCCATTACGAAATACCTAATCGATATCTCTAGATACTCTCACTCTCAGAGTACTCTCTAACAGAGTAACAGTAGCCTCCGTGGCGCAGCGGGAAACTGCTTACTTAACAAACCAAAGGTCGCGGCTTCGAATCCACAGCAACAAGTTTGTGTAGTTGTTAATTACGGGCTAGGACAATCCAGTAGGGTAATTACCAAGAGACAAGAAAAGTAGGAAAATAAAGAGAGAAAAAAGATAGACATTTTCTGTCCAGATGTGATGTGAACATATGCGATCGGATCCGAAAGGTACAAGAAGAAGATGCATGGAGATTCTGGAGAGATAGACGCAGGGGGAAAAAATTGCTCACGTTACTAGTAGTCACTAACATGAGCAATTTTTTTATAGATAGATAGATAAATTCTTTATTGCACACATTTTGTAAGACAGCTTACATGAATCAGTAACATTTTAATGTGAGCAAAGACGGTCTTATCGCTCAAAGCGATCTCTTCCAGACAACCTTTCTGGAAGAGGCTATACAAAAATAGATCTGCAGTGTAGTGCACTGACATCAAAACATAAAAATACAACTTAAACAAACAGAAAGTATTATATTAACAACATTAAATGTACATAATACTTACCTACATACATATATAAAAAATATAATAAACTAATACTTATTTACTTATAGATATTACATAAAATACTTCTACTTAAAATATTATTATATAGAGTAGGTAAGTTCTCATGTACTTAGTTCTCAGATTCCTTATTTATTTTAATTTTATAGAGCGCTATGCGCCTTTTACACAATCTAATAGTGATGAACTATAAAACTTTTACTTCAAAAAAAGGAAGCTAGGCAACCGGACAACACCATTCATGAGTCTATTCAGGTTTTACACAATGTCAGGCTATAGCGTCCTTTTTATCCCACACCAGAGAAATGCCTGCTATTCAGCTTCATTCCTTCAGACAGGTAGATACCACCGCAGCATCAGATATTCTGCCGGCAAGGAGCAATTTATAAACATTGCTGTGTTCCAGTCTAATCTGTGGTTCCAGTCTAATCTGTGGTTCCAGTGTGAAGGGTACTGTAGCTGGTGAAATTACCGGACACAAGACTTAATACCTAATGTCTTTAGGATGGGTAACGCGCTATTGATTCTTCTGGTGTTAATAGCATCCATAGGCTGCGGTGACCGCTTACCATCAGGCGGGCCGTATACTAGGCTAAGCTATAAAAAAATAATTAACTGTACTTTAACATTTCAAGTCGTGCTATCGTTTCACGAAACCGCGAGTAGGCATTATGTTGCTACAACGTACGCTGTTTAAAATAACGAAAATAGAAACATTTATCATATGACCACAAGAATACGTAGCCTACACCATTAAGTAGACTTAATGATTTGAACCGTTGTATCTAATTAGTGCTTTGTTCAGAATAGAAATTCTATTTTGTAAGTGTTTCAGTGAATATTATTATTACTAAGTCTAATTCGAAGAGCGGTATAGGTACACAAAGAACAAAGAAACAACGTAGACGTGGCATCTACAAAAGAAAACATAATATTATTTATTAACGTACCTACCTATACATAGTATATAATTTAATAATAATAATAATATCTTGGGACAATCTACACACGGTCATCCGATCCCAAACTAGGCAGAGCCTGTACTATGGAAACCAGACAACTGATACTAATACTTATATACTTTTTTTTTGTAAATACATACTTAAATAGATAAACAACACCCAGACACTTGGCGGGAATTGAACCCACGACCCATCGGTTAGCAGAATCGGTCGGTGGAATTTGGTTTATCAAATTCTGTTAGTCTTAAAACAAGTCTTAATCATCATTATTAGCCGGTAGACGTCCACTGCCTTACCTTTAGAACGCTAGAAATAACGACATTTATTAGTCATTTGCATCCAAATCCTGAGGAATATATCGAACTCCGATTTGTCGGTGAATTTCCTTATTCCGGATTTTGTCGCACGTAGTACTAACTCAAGCATAGCTCTCTCCATAGCCCGTTGTGTGACTTGTCGTTTCACCCAAACACCAGCAGTTAAAGACCACAGATCTTACTACATATCTATTATCGGCAGCAGATTTATTATCGGTAAACAATTATAATTTCTATGTGCAAAATGAGCCTAATGCACGGATGTATTATGCTCATTTTGCGCATATCGGAGCATCACTGCGATCACCACGTCACATCTTTGCTTTTGTAATCTGTGTTTGTAACTATTTTAAACAAAGTAAATGTTGGTATTGTTTCAATTTTGCGTTAAGTACGTATTATATTTCGTAACAGAATGTTTCCCAGGCATTTTCAGGTGAATTTTGGGAATTTCCGTCGAGTGGTCTGTCCTTATTATATTCGTTCTTTTATCATGGAATTACGGTTGAAAGGGTGCCCCCTAATCAGAGGTCTCGTTTCCTGCGGCCTTTTCACAAACCATCTCTTGAGGCTTTGCCACTTATTTTTTTAATAAGCAGCCCGGGGTACTGTTGAATTTCTTATGAAAATACATAATGGCCAGACTTTAAAGGCTGCTGAATTAATATTACAAATGAAAAAAAATATATATTTAAAATTATGAACAGACATACCTTTTTGTAGAAACCATGTAGAGCTTAATTTAAATAACCTCTTGCTCGCACTTACAGGACTTTTAAAAGTCGTACTTGACTTACTACGAGTACCTACCCTTTGCTTATATGTGTATACCTACCCTTATTTTCGTCTAACAAGCAAGAAATAGTTTTTGCTATTATATTTTATTTTACTACTAGCTGACCTGCGCAGCTCCGCTCTTTTTACTCAGAAACCTTTTTGGGCTCATGCTCAACACTTTTCTGAAGATCATGACACGATCAAATGCATAGTTTAAGATTCTATAAAGGACATACAAACATTCATTTTGCATTCTAGTAAATAATAAGTGCTTCGACAGTGTTTAACACTACCTCTCACCTCACTCTATACATACGGGGGGCCCGTTGGTCTAGTGGTCTGACACCCTGCCTGCTAACCGATGGGTCGTGGGTTCGATTCCCGCCAAGTGTCTGGGTGTTGTTTATCTATTTAAGTATGTATTTACAAAAAAAAAGTATATAAGTATTAGTATCAGTTGTCTGGTTTCCATAGTACAGGCTCTGCCTAGTTTGGGATCGGATGACCGTGTGTGGATTGTCCCAAGATATTATATTATTATTATACAGGTAGAAATTATCTATTCGACGTAGCTTAATAAACTTATGAACCCAATTCCTAGATTTCTATACTTATACACATCCTGCCTAATTATCTGTCTCATCTGGCATGACAATAAGTTCCTAATGAAAATAAAAATAGTAACCTAACCTTGGCCAATAAATAATTGAATGTAGGTAATTCAAATTATCCGTCCTTTCAAATAACGTTACACGTCTTCCATCTCATCTATAAGCTCTCACAACCCTATCCTTTGGCTCATAAAATAGGGTAGTAAACGAGAGAAACAAGAACCCATCTGATCTAATTTACACAAAAGCTTTTAAGTGTTCTATTTGCTTGGATATTTTCGGATGAGTGCGTATTTGTGAGGCATATATAGTAATATAGTGAGTGCTTCACGGCTGATTCCTCAAATTTAATATGGATCACTGGGTATCTAGTGGACCTGAATTAATACGGTCCTAACAAATACAATGTATTTGCGAATAATTAACAACTATACGTATGTCATTTGGGTAATGATGTTCTTAAAATATGTATATCAAGCTACGGTTCTTAGTTGCAAACAAAACTTATTGATAGAGCCGTCTACCTGGTTTATTGTCTGTGGTACCACCAGTGCAGTAGCACCACCAGTGTTACCACGTACAAATTTTTCTTTTTAAAAATATGATTTTGAAAAGTTTCAATAGTAAATTATAAGACTGACGGAGAGATTCTCAAATGTTTAAGTTTTGTAAAGTGAGAAGGACCTTGTTTTGTCCTTTATCTTTTTTTATAATAAAAATATGAAATAAACTCTAATGTTTTTCATTAACTTAGTACACAATTATATACATGAAGACATATTATCACATTCATAAACCTAGTATATACTTAATCCAAAATATGCTCACTCAAACATTCGCACGTCGAGTCGACGTATCTTTAGAGTAGAGTGAAATATGGTTATCTCTCTAGGGTTAACACCACCAGTGGTACCACGGATAATTTTTCTTAACCGTAGTACCATCAGTGGTACAATGGACAATTTTACTTAACCGTAGTACCATCAGTGGTACCATGGACAATTTTACTTAACCTTAGTACCATCAGTGGTATCAGGGACAATTTTTCTTAACTGTAGTACCACCAGTCAGTGGTACCACGGACAATTTTACTTAACCGTAGTACCATTAGTGGTACCACGGACAATTTTTCTTAACCATAGTACCATCAGTGGTACGACGTACAATTTTTCTTAACTATTAGTACCTCTGGGGTTCCACGGACAACTCCTTGGTACCTCTATTATAATAAGAATTTTGACTGTATTCGTAGACAGTTGATTGATAATGTAAAATAAGCATGCAGTATCCACGTCACGTAGAAAATGTCAGTCCCCGCCGACCGCCGACCCGCGGCTTCACTCCATCGCGTAACCAGCACCCAATTACATTCCGGATACATTCACAATGACGTCGGGACCTCATTTTCCCACAACTGCTATTTACCCACCTGCCTAAAATACGCTGTTCCACTATTCATATACTTACCTACAGATGAAATTTGTTTTTGTGTGATAAAAAATATGTGGTAGCTTCGAAATTTCTTGAAATATTAGAAAGTCTTCAATTTTGATAATGAACCAAGGACGGAAGCGTACCTTACTAACACGAGAAAAAGTACCGTGTGCCATACTCACAAATAACAATTATTAATTATCATTAAGCCTGTTCTTCAAATCGGATCTTTTTTGTCGTGTGGTTAGTGGCCAACTTGGTGTCTAGGTCTTTTCAAGCAGGCCTCTGACTTAGCTTAACGTCTGCTGCCTAGATGACAATAGCCAAGAACGACTTTTTACGTGCCCAGCGAAGCACGGAGACGCTCAGTTCAAGTGCCACTAAATGGTCACCCATTTGAGAACTGATTTTGCCTGACGTTGTTTACCCAACTGATCGTTTACCGACAGTGGTTCATCATCATCAACCGGAAGACGTCCACTGCTGAACATAGGCCTCCCCCTTAGAACGCCACAATGAACGACAATTGGCTACTTGCATCCACCGGCTACCTGCGACGCGCACAATGTCGTCTGTCCACCTAGTGGGAGGCCTGCCAACGCTGCGTCTTCCGGTTCGTGGTCGCCACTCGAGAACGTTTCGAGCGATGTGGCCTGCCCATTGCCACTTCAACTAGCAGATTCTGAGATCTATGTTGGTGACCTTGGTTCTTCGGCGAATCTCCACATTTCGGATTCTGTCGCGCAAAAAACTCCGAGCATAGCTCTCTCCATGGCTCGTTGTGTGACTCTGAACTTCTCTAAAAGGCCAGCCGTTAGAGACCACGTCTCAGTACCATATGTCATCACTGGCAACACACACTATTTAAAAACCTTCGTCTTCAGGCACTGCGGTATTTCGGACGAGAAGATATCGCGTAGTTTCCCGAACGCTGCCCATCCGATAGTGGTTACAACTGGCTATATTATTTAGCGTCTCCCATTTCGACACTCAAAGTCAATTAATACTTTGTAAGTGCGTAGAGTTATCGATTATCTCGTAACCAATGAAACATAAGTTTAAACGGTTCCCATAGTCGAATGAGATTCAAACAATGGCTGAATGAGAATTTACTTTAATTGAGGTTTGTGAACATTTAATTCCGTGTTTGTTAATGCGACAGTTATACGTTTATTTTAACTGTAGTACTGAAATTAGCGATGGATCGTCGATGCATTTACCGTAGACGAAACGAGACCGTTTATCGTTGTCGATAAACCAGTTGATAAAACAGTCTAAAATGATGACTAGTTTATATCATTGACGGAAGATTTTTAGTTGTCAACTTGTCGACGTTGGACGTTGACGTGATGATGCCGTTTACGAATCGACTAGTTTATCGGTTGACTGTAAACTAGTTTATTCGTCTACGCCAAAAACAGTCGAAAAAAACGGTTTGTTCATTCAACGGATATTATTATGGTGACAACGGGGTGACAACTAAGCGTTGTGCAAACCTTCAAGAGAGAATAATAAGCAATTAACCACCCATTTAGTTATTAATACAGTTATTTGAGTACAAGAAGTTGCGAAGATAATACCTTTAGGGTAGGATCCGCAGGTTAAGCCTAGTGTTGTAATATAATAGTCATGTCTTGTTCCTGTTTATTTGTATTAATTTTTGTTTCCTTTTTTTTTTCTTCTATGTGTCCTTTCTTCCTCTGTACGCGCGGATGTATGTAATATTATCCTGTAATAGATATAGAATAGAATGTATACTATAGCGTGTCAACATTTGCATTAGTTTAATTCAAATCGGTTGATTTACACATACCTGTTATTAGTATTAAATGTTGCTGAACGAAGTGTCGCGTCACGCTCGCGTGCGATAACAACTGCGTATGAGCGAGTCGGCGCAGCGGTGGCGGCGACAGACGACGCGACACCCTGCCTCATGTGACAGGTCCGGTTTGGCCATATTTATATAATTATATAGTAGCGCGGCGGCGCCGCGCATTGCGTGGGGCTCGGGCTACGTTTATTTTATTTTGTTTGTATCGTCACTAGGTGCTCACGGAAGACCAGCGTTGTTGCTTTTTGGAGCAATAACATTAAGCTGAGTGAGCACCATTTCAACGACTTTAATGTAGTTTTTAGTTATTTTTTTTATACTTTCGTTTATTTTAAGTTTTTGTGTGTCGTTGAATAAATTTATTTTTCTTTCTTTTCTTTTCTTTTTCTCAACGCCCACCCCTAACTGAAATGTATCCTATACGGATTGTGTCATAGGCTAACGAGCTTTGTAGACGAATATTTCATACACGTCTTTAATCCGAGTGGTAGATTACAGCCAACTAATTGTAACAACCTTCATTACAAGCGGTGGCGGTGGCGGTGGCGGCTTAAACTCGGCTTAAGTGTGCCTTGGCGACTTACACAAAGGAACACGACCTCATTTGTTGAAGGGACAAATCTCATTTAGCTACCTACATACATTGAGAATAAGCAACTCATTTTTGTTTGCACGCAGTTTGCGAAGGGACGACAGTCTTTGAATCTTCGCGTATCGACTATTATAAGTAGTAGTACCTAGTGTGTTTTAGGATTCTTTGATGACTATACTCCCATACTAGTTCCTATTGGACCTGATGGTTAACGACGATCCGCGGAATACAGGGCCCAGATAAAAATCAGCGGCAGGCATTCGCTTGCCTCTTATTGAACCGCTTCTTTGGGACACATGTGCTATATCATATATCATAGGCTTAGCCATTTTTGTTGCTACCAATTATCTTTTTTTACCAAAAAGTATAATCATTAGCAATCGAAAGACGTCCACTGCTGAACAAAGGTCTCTCCCTTCAAAAGGGACGGGTTGCCATAATCCTCAGGCTTGGCAGGCGACTTGTGAATCGAAATATAGGTGGTAGGTAATCTAATAGTCAGACGCTGCTGCCCGTCTTCATACCAAGCTACGGGCTAACCAACCAACCATTGGTTGAGACCAACAAGCCCGTCATTTTGGTAAGGTACATTATACTTTTCAAGTCAGGCTAGATCGATTTTTAAGTTAGGGTAATTTTAAATCAAATTCAATTGTTTTCTTAACTGATACCTGCCAGTTGATCAGAGCTTGTAAAACTCTCCTTGAACGAAAATATTCAGAGGCATTATGTACGAATATTTTACGTTATTTTAGACTCGAAAACAATTTTTGTTTTAAAAAAGGGAGGCATGTTTGAAAGTTTTTTAGGTCGAGGTTTTTAATATTTAACAAGTAAGTAGATTCAGCGCTGCGTGCGGTTGAAATCCGCTAACTTTAATTTCCTGTCGACAAACTTTGACTGCGAAACTGCGATATATTCCCTACATACTGTCGACGTATTTTCTAAAGAATATATTACATGTAGATTGGTAAGTAATGCCTTATTACGTAAAAAGATAAGAATACTTTCCATAGTATGCAAACACTTAGGCAAATCATTAAAAATCGCTCACCGTGGTTGGCCATCACAATATGCTGAAATCGTGTTTTTTACGGATGTCAAGGCATCCACTCGTAGGGGTCGAGTGGCTGACGATGCTCCCCTAATTTCTTGGTTCGACCTCTCTTAAAAAATGGGTACCGTTTAGGTGGGAATAGTAAGTATCTATCGCATAGTTAAACTTTATAGAGAGCTAGCAGAATCGTGCACAGGCTTTACGTCAAATGGTCTGCTCTATCATAATACATCGAAATTTCTTGGTTTTATTTGACTACTAGCCGGCTTCATCCAGCCTTTTTAAATTTCTAAACCAATCTGCGTACGAGTTAATTAGGTAGTTAGTTTTATTTATACACATAAATATTCCAGAAATAGTTTTTACATGGATTTTTATTTATTTATGTACACACGGATAGTTAATCCAGTAATCTGTAATTTTTTTAACCTGAAACTTGTTGCTTATCTATACTTATAATAAAACTGTAACAGGTCCAATTCTGTACATTGAAGATATTTTGAAAATTATTTTTGGAGGGCATTCTATAACCGATACTGAGACCGAAAATGTATTTTTTTAAATTTTTGTCTGTCTGTCTGTCTGTCTGTCTGTCTGTCTGTCTGTCTGTATCACGGCTGAGCATCACGCCGAAACTACTGAATGGATTCAAATGAAACTTGGCATGATTTGAGATCTTACTACGAGGTAGGACATAGGATACTTTTTATCCCGTAATCTAACACAGTTCTTTTGGGAGAGGGGATTAAAGTCAAAACGGGTACTTGGTTATACGCTTGGTCCGATTTTATCAATTTTTCTGTAAAATATAATAAATATTAGTAAGGGAACACTCATAGAGAGTATTTATCAAGGTTTTGTAATCGATCGGGTTAAGCAACGTTAGTTAAGGTCATTAAATAGATGGGTGACCGTTTAACGCCATTTGAACTAAACGGGTCCGTGCTTCGGAGAGCAAGTAAAAAGTGGGTCCCAGTTTTTAACCGACTATAAAAACTGAGGTTATGTATTCGATGCGAATGTCTGTTATTCAAAGTTTAGTTAACGTAAAAATAGCGCAGGCGGAGCTGCGTGGGTCAGCTAGTTTTAAAATAAATTTCTTCCAGCAGGCCCGAGAGAGAAAAACTTGAAAAAGGGTGACGGAGGGCACAGTGTGTAGAAAGACAAGTTAATATAAGAATAAACGACATAAATATGTAATAAAAATAAAATATTTATAATATACAAAACATTAATCGACTGAAATCGAATCGATCGAATGATTTTAATCGTCTTCTGATAAAAAAGGAGGTTCTCAATTGGTTAGTGGGTATATTTTTTTTATAGTAGCAGTAGAAGTTATATAGCGATAGCGGCAGCTGATAGATCTATTAGATATTGAATAGCGAATGAGAACTCTACATACTTATTATAATAGTCGTTTGATAAACAAGTCACGGAATTCTCTGAACCGACTGGGACCGGAGACAGTTATAACAAGATACGACGTTGACGATAATAAAGTATGTACATATATTCCTTCACTCCATTTACTTTGAATAAAAGAAAACCCCGGGAATATAAAAGTAATGTGACATGGATTATAGTTGGAAGATCCATTACATTCCAAAATAGGAAAGCGAATGAATATACTGAAATATCCAGACAAAGGGATTGCCTGAGGGTGGATAGATAAATATATATATTGTACTCTGCTTATGCCCAATTTAGATAGGTAAATAATAAAAGATAATTTAGAAGACTTGTTGCAAAATATTGTTGTTTTTTTTTTTTAAATTCGATGCGCGGTTTAGTAGGAGTTAGCGAACGTACAGACAGACGCAGAAAGCGATGTTGTTGTATACTATGTAAAGATGGGCCTATTTTTAGGAGTGATGGGCGATCTCAGTAACTAATTCCGACGTGATTAAGAACCACCATTAAACATGCATACCTACTTTCTGTTACTTATCCAGATATGTCACAGAAATTAGCAGTAACATTATATAAATCTGAAATCGAGCTTCAATTTCAGTAACATCTGTTGTAAAAAAAACCTTTTAGAATTGTGAAACGGCGAAGAAAAATACAGCACAGTCACTAAGTCTTTTCGTACAAAAAGCTTTCCTTCGTATTAAAACGATAAGGATTTGTGAAGATTAGTTAGATAAACAATTTTGTTTGCAAATTAAATTAAGAGTAGTACCTACCTACTCTGAAATAAATGAAATGCGTAGGTATTGATATAAAGATACACATGTTTTTAACACGCTTTTATTAGCTTGACCTGTATGTATGTATGTATGTATGTATGTAACTATGTATGTATGATGGTAACGGAATCTTGCGATGCAATTTTGACCCACTTCTACACGTCCAAAACATTTGAAATTTTGCACATATATCAAGGACCGGTGACAATACAATAATATGGTCTCATTGAGCTGATCTGATACTGGGGCTCGAAGGTGGATAAGAGAACCCTTGGATGGCTACTAGTAAACTAATCGAATTTGGGTTAATTTGATTTGTTTTAAAGAGTTCTTTTCACTTTGACTATTAATGAGGACCTTATGGTGGAACTGGAGAAGGTGGGTGACGGAACCCTGGATTGGCTACTAGTAAACACATCGAGTTTGGGCTCATTTGATTTGTTATAAAGAGTTCTTTTCACTTTGACCATTAATGAGGACCTGATGATGGAACAGGAAGGTGGGTAAAGGAACCCTGGAATGGCTACTAGTAAACACATCGAGTTTTGGTTAATTTGATTTGTTTTAAAGAGTTCTTTTCACTTTGACCATTCATGAGGACCTGATGATGGAACAGAAGGGTGGGTAACGGAACCCTGGAATGGCTACTTGTAAACACATCGAGTTTTGGTTCATTTGATTTATTTTAAGGAGTTCTTTTCACATTAACCATTATTTAGGACCTGATGATGGAACAGGAAGGTGGGTTACGGAACCCTGGATTGGCTACTAGTAAACACATCGAGTGTGGGCTCATTTGATTTGTTTTAAAGAGTTCTTTTCACTTTGACCATTACTGAGGGCCTGCTGATGGAACTGGAAGGTGGGTGAGGGAACCTTGGATTGGCTACTAGTAAACACATCACGTGTGCCTACACGTGATGTGTTGAGCCTTCATTTGATTTGTTTTAAACAGTTCTTTTCACTTTGACAATTAATGAGGGTCTGATGATGGAACTGGAATGTGGGTGATGGAACCCTGCAAAGGCTACTAGTAAACATATCGAGTTTGGACTCATTTAATTTGTATTAAAGAGTTCTATTCACTTTGCCTAATAATCAGAACCTGATGATGGAACAGGAAGGTGGGTGACGGAACCCTGGAACGGCTACTAGTAAACTCGTTGAATTTGGGCTCATTTGATTCGTCTTAAAAAGTTCTATTTAATTTGCCCAATAATCAGGGTTGATGATGGAAATGAAAGGTGGTTGACGGAACCCTGGAATGATTACTAGTAAACCCATCGAGCTTGGACTCATTTGATTTGTATAAAGGAGTACCAGGAAGGTTGTTAACGGAACCCTTAAATACTACTTGTGAAGCTATTGACTTTTAGCGTACTTTCGACTGTTTAAAGGGTAAATACGTACCTAGTGCTTTCTTAAACTCAATCAGATACCTACGCGTAATACCTAGTTTAGTAAAAATATGTTTTGCCACAACCTGCCTACGATTCAAGCAACGAACAAATCAATACTTGGGCGAATGTTATCCGTAGTTGAGGTGAATATTTCCTAAGACTAAAAAGTATAAAATAAGTTACTAGTTTAAAAACTAAAAATACACGCTTTTATAAGGACTACTGCCCTAAAAAGCAATAAATAAATTATCGGAACCGTTCTTTCTTTCTACCCCGTGCTAGTAATTTATGGATTATATTTATGTGTAAAAGCGTGGGGCGCCTTTTCTGAATAACAGCTTAACATTTCTGAAAAATTTCAAGAACGCTAAGTATTTGTATTCACATGACAATCATTTGTAATCATTTACAGAGAAAAGGCGCCCCACGCCTTTACACATAAATATTATCCATAAATTACTAGCACGGGGTAGAAAGAAAGAACGGTTTCGATAATTTATTTATTGCTTTTTAGGGCAGTAGTCCTTATAAAAGCGTGTATTTTTAGTTTTTAAACTAGTAACTTATTATTTGTATAACTAGCTGACCCACGCAGCTCCGCCTGCGCTATTTTTACGTTAACTAAAAACTTTTAATAACAGACATTCGCATCGAATACATAACCTCCTTTTTTATAGTCGGTTAAAAACTGGGAATCACTTTTTACTTGCTCTCCGAAGCACGGACCCGTTTAGTTCAAATGGCGTTAAACGGTCACCCATCTATTTAATGACCTTACCTAACGTTGCTTAACCCGACGATTACAAAACCTTGATAACAACTCTCTATGAGTGTTCCCTTACTAATATTTATTATATTATAAAGAAAAATTGATAAAATCAGACCAAGCGTATAACCAAGTACCCATTTTGACTTTAATCCCCTCTCCCAAAAGATCCGTGCTAGATTACGGGATAAAAAGTATCCTATGTCCTACCTCGTAGTAAGACCTCAAATCATGCCAAGTTTCATTTGAATCCATTCAGTAGTTTCAGCGTGATGCGCAGCCGTGATACAGACAGACAGACAAAAATTAAAAAAATAACATTTTCGGCTTCAGTATCGGTTATAGAATGCCCTCCAAATATAATTTTCAAAATATCTTCAATGTACAGAATTGGACCTGTTACAGTTTTATTATAAGTATAGATATAGATAAAGGAACTAAAGATAAAACAAAACCTACATAAAATGAATAAAATAATAAGTCAATTATTCATCAGGGCTTATGAATATCTCTCTTTCCATGACTACATTATACACATTACTATTACATTTTCAAACAAACAATTTCTTAAAATTAACGCTCAATTAATAATTTCCTGATCCAAATACAATCTCCTCTCAGTGTTTTAAAAGTTATCTTATCACTTATTATTAGCTTTGTTTCTCAATGTTTTGTAGTTATTAGAAATTTGAAGCGTTTATGAGATTTGGAATAGGTTTGTTTATTATACCTACTTATGAAATAAGTTACTTTAGCGGTTATTGTTTGGGATATTAAAGCAAAACATGTTTGGCATCATTTTTTTTTTACTTCTCTATGTTAAAATTTCTTTCCCTTCTTTCCCTTTCAATTGTAATCAAATCAAGCATAAAATTAAAAAAAAATATTCAAATACTTACTGAACCATCAAAATTATAGATATACATTCCAACAGTCTCAGTCTAAAACAGGCTAAAACTATTCAAGTATTTTAGAGCAATTATGTCACTTTTACTCATTTAATTGGATTGAATACGCAAATACTAAATAGGTATTGGTAAGAATAATAACAAATAGATGATCACTTAATAATATCTAGAAAGGAGTTCTTTACAGCATTGTCAGGCCACATTTTTCGATTTCACGCTAACTCGACAAGCGTTGCGGTTTAAGTTACTTTCCGCTATAAATTCAAGCTGGATCGTCTAGTCACTGTAGCTTGAAATGCCGCTTGTGAATAGCTCCAATAGAAATAAGGACACCAAACACTCGACGCTGCATTTTTCTCTTGATAAACGAGATTGCTCCAATACAATTGTAGGAAACATTAGTGGAGATAATAGATGTAGTCAGATTTTAAAAAGCTCAGTTTTATGCTAAATTTACTTTGAACTATTAAATTGTAACATTGTTTTTATTGCGAATGATCCGGCGCCCAGTAGTTCGCAACACGCTAACCCATATAATAGGGATGATGACTCGATGGAAAAATAATCTTCCATCAGTTAAAAAAAAATTAGTTAAAAAAATTTGTCCGTCAGTTAGATTATCAAAAAATTTTGGACACGTATTTTTTATTTAACAAATCAATAAAAAATGGCAAAGAGATAGAGCATCTAAGTTCGGGAGTGGGGGCTTTTTACGTCATGCCTCAGTAAAAATTGTATACCGGAGTGACGTCACGCAACATTTCAAAGCACTATATCTTCGTCATTTTTTATTTAATTGACAAAAGAAAAAATGCGTGTCCAAAATTTTTTGATAACCTAAATGACGGACTAAAAAAATGTTTTAGTCATCTAGCCTAATTGCATTAAGATTTGATGGAGAGATTCGTTAATAAGTCTGTTAGGAACATTCATTTGCATCCACAGAGCACTACCTATTCGTACAGCTGAGCGAGAAACTTACTTATAAAGACTTTAGACAAAAAAAACACATTTGTAACCAGCTGTCGACCGATTTTGCTGTAGATATTTTCAATTCTGGTCAAATATATACAGTGCACTACCAAGCTATCACATTGTTAATGCCCCACACCACCTTAGAATTGATGAGGCAAGCGCATATCAAATCCCACCTAGTAGAAAGTAGGTATATATTCATCATCATCAACAGCAGAGAAGAAGAAACAAATTTTATTTTTTTCGCTACATGTGACGCTACAGAAAAAATATTTTTATATACTTATCAAAAACAGATAAAAGAAAATGATTTTTGCTACAATAGCAAACAACATTGCTTAAAACTAGTCTTAATAATCTCATAGGCTTGCCTTGCCATTTGAAATAGATACCTTTGACATAGATATAAGAGCAGCTGAAAGATGTCCACTAACTGCTAAACAAAAGCCTCGTCCTTAGAAGGGAGTGGTTGCCATAATCCCCACGATTGGCAGGCGTCTTGGGAGCAGTATAGAATGTATAGAAAGTCTATAGATATAAGTTTTTATAACATGTTTTGTTGAAGATTTCATAGGTTACTCACCCAGGTCCATCAAAACAATTTATTCTGAACATATTATATACTAACTGACCCGCGCAGTTCCGCCCGCGTATACTACATATAAACCTTCCTCTTGAATCATTCTATCTATCCGATCCGTTGCGTAGTCTAAAAGATCTAACCGTACAAACAGTAGGAGCGACTTTGTTTTATACCATGTAAAGTTGTAGGTACATTGTTCACAATTTACATGCACCAAAAACGATCGCAATTTAACGAATAACAATATATTATTATTTGATGACTACGTTATGTGTTAACAGGCCCATATTTACGTTTTTTAAAACCCGAAAAGCGCATCGTTTAAAATGTAAATCGTTTAGCTTGAAAATTCACGTTGAAATCATCACTTAGAGAGTTAATTCACTCGTATATTACGACGAAGTGGAGCTTATTATTCAAAATAACCATTTTGTTGGTCGCTAGCACTAAATTACAAAGTAGAAGCAGCACAGCGAAGTTACGCTTGTAGATAGTGGCTTCCGCAATTATTGCCCAGCGTTTTCTGCTGTTCAGCATGCATAATGCCGGTAAATGTGTTCTATTTATCCCAAGTAGGTATACTAAAATATTTATCCGTTGGGATAGTACTTATTATGTATACTCATGTTTGCTTTAAATATAAAAGTAAATAGATGTTAAACGAAAGGTTCTTAAAAACCATAAAACAAATAGACAATATTTTTTCCTTGAAAAATGGGAGCATCAAAAAACGGCCAGAACATCGCCTTGTAATTAGAACTGGGAAGGTACGTAACATCATCACAACGCTATCACGTTCCTACTCGCTACTTTCGAATAGTGTTGTGCGTCAGTTTCTAGTGGCGTTGTGACGCTGCGGTAAGTTAGGCTGTCAGTGCTATGAGGAGTGCTCGCTCACAGCGATACCTCTGATCTGGACCTTTCGCCTGTGTTATTAAAAAGCTACTGCGCTACCTACCATGACTATGACTATACCTACCCTGTTTTTAACCGGCTTCAAAAAGAAGGTTCTCTATTCGACGCGTATGTATGTAATATTGATAAAAATGCGTAATATTAATATATGTTAGTCTATGTGGGCTTCTAAATAAATTTACCAAATTTTATGAGTGTATGTATGTATGTAGGTATGTATGTATATATGTATGTATGTAGGTTTGTCCACGGATTTCTCAGAAACTACAAGTCCGATTTTGAAAATTCTTTTTGCAATAGTTAGAGTATTTACCCGACTACGGAACGGAGGGAGGGTTATGATTTTAACAAGAATGTATGTATGTATGTATGTATGTATGTATGTATGTATGTATGTATGTATGTATGTTCATCTGTTCCCGAATATCTTCTAATCTACTTAACATAATTAGACAAGAAGGGTGTCGTTAGAAGCGCCTTGATTGTCCCCTGGTTATAGGCTATATAATATTACATTAAATTCAATGTGGCGCCATCTACAGGACAAAATCTTCTGAAGTAAAACAAAAATATTTTTTGATTAAGTTGAAATTAGGTACACATGTGTATTTCTGTTGCCCAAGCATGATCGTGTAAAGTAAATAATCATCATCATCAATATATATAAAAGGAGATGTCCTGATTGATTGACTTATTGACTGACTGACCGACAACGCACAGCCTAAACCGCTGGCTCTAGAGACTTGAAATTAGGGAGGTGTATTCTTCACAATACGTAAACACACACTAAGAACGGAATTTTCAAAATTTGGACCCCCCAAATAGGGGGTTTTAAGTTTTATAAAAAAGCTTTATAATTCATGAACGGTTGGTACTAGAGCCTTGAATTTTCACACACAGATGCCTCAAAGAAAATAAACAATGACGTATTTTTGCATTTCTCGAAATTTTCTAAGTAGAAGTCACAGGACCTCAATTTTTGTGTAAAATAAATAAATTACAATTTATTAACACATTTCACTGTTTTCCGATAAAATATGATAGATAGGATTAGGACGAAGTCAGGTTTAAGAAATTATGAGGGTTTTAAGGTCAAAATAGGACCCCTAAGTTAAAAATCTCGCGTGTGGTGTCTTTTAAAAGGTAATTTGAAACCGTTTTTTTTATGATATAAGCAGTAGGCATGAGTTATATCATGGGTTTTAAAACAAAGATACTATATTGATGTTTAAAATTTGAATCTGATATGATTTCAAAAGTGATGGGAAAAATCATATTGTTTAGTTAAACTATTTTGCTAACTGCTGCGTTAGCTCAAGTGTGGCTTCTAAGTACACGCAAGGTTACAATTCAATAAGAGGCTGCCGAGAGTGTTCGCAAACGCGCGCACCGGCGTCAATCTGCCAACTAAAAAAAAAAAAGCTGCCGCCTCGCTCCTCAGCCATAAGCCCGGACAAATAACGGGCAACCTTCGGAGTTGTCGGTTGGACGTTAGGATTGTGGGCCCTAGATGTCCATTGAGTACGGGGCGTTTTAGTAGGTAAGATACTCCGGTTCGGAGCCAGGTACCGAATCAAACCAAAAAAAAAACCTGTCAAGTGCGAGTCTGACTCGCGAATCGAGGGTTCCATACCTTCTTTGCGCGTATTAATGTTATTGATTTCAATTCAATAAGAGGCTGCCGAGAGTGTTCGCAAACGCGCGCACCCGCGTCAATCTGCCACCTAAAAAAAAAGCTGCCGCCTCGCTCCTCAGCCATAAGCCCGGACTAATAACAGGCAACCTTCGGAGTTGTCGGTTGGACGTTTGGATTGTGGGCCCTAGATGTCCATTGAGTACGGGGCGTTTTAGTAGGTAAGATACTCCGGTTCGGAGCTAGGTTACGAAACAAACCAAAAAAAAAAACCGGTCAAGTGCGAGTCTGACTCGCGAATCGAGGGTTCCGTAGCTTCTTTGCGCGTATTAATGTTATTGATTTCAATTCAATAAGAGGCTGCCGAGAGTGTTCGCAAACGCGCGCACCCGCGTCAATCTGCCACCTAAAAAAAAAAAAGCTGCCGCCTCGCTCGTCAGCCATAAGCCCGGACAAATAACGGGCAACCTTCGGAGTTGTCGGTTGGACGTTTGGATTGTGGGCCCTAGATGTCCATTGAGTACGGGGCATTTTAGTAGGTAAGATACTCCGGTTCGGAGTTAGGTACCGAATCAAACAAAGAAAAAACCGGTCAAGTGCGAGTCTGACTCGCGAATCGAGGGTTCCATACCTTCTTTGCACGTATTAATGTTATTGATTTCAATTCAATAAGAGGCTGCCGAGTGTTCGCAAACGCGCGCACCCGCGTCAATCTGCCACCTAAAAAAAAAAAGCTGCCGCCTCGCTCCTCAGCCACAAGCCCGGACAAATAACGGGCAACCTTCGGAGTTGTCGGTTGGACGTTTGGATTGTGGGCCCTAGATGTCCATTGAGTACGGGGCATTTTAGTAGGTAAGATACTCCGGTTCGGAGTTAGGTACCGAATCAAACAAAAAAAAAACCGGTCAAGTGCGAGTCTGACTCGCAAATCGAGGGTTCCATACCTTCTTTGCGCGTATTAATGTTATTGATTTCAATTCAATAAGAGGCTGCCGAGTGTTCGCAAACGCGCGCACCCGCGTCAATCTGCCACCTAAAAAAAAAAAGCTGCCGCCTCGCTCCTCAGCCATAAGCCCGGACAAATAACGGGCAACCTTCGGAGTTGTCGGTTGGACGTTTGGATTGTGGGCCCTAGATGTCCATTGAGTACGGGGCATTTTAGTAAGTAAGATACTCCGGTTCGGAGTTAGGTACCGAATCAAACAAAAAAAAAACCGGTCAAGTGCGAGTATGACTCGCGAATCGAGGGTTCCATACCTTGTTTGCGCGTATTAATGTTATTGATTTCAATTCAATAAGAGGCTGCCGAGAATGTTCGAAAACGCGCGCACCCGCGTCAATCTGCCACCTAAAAAAAAAAAGCTGCCGCCTCGCTCCTCAGCCACAAGCCCGGACAAATAACGGGCAACCTTTGGAGTTGTCGGTTGGACGTTTGGATTGTGGGCCCTAGATGTCCATTGAGTACGGGGCATTTTAGTAGGTAAGATACTCCGGTTCGGAGTTAGGTACCGAATCAAACAAAAAAAAAACCGGTCAAGTGCGAGTCTGACTCGCAAATCGAGGGTTCCATACCTTCTTTGCGCGTATTAATGTTATTGATTTCAATTCAATAAGAGGCTGCCGAGTGTTCGCAAACGCGCGCACCCGCGTCAATCTGCCACCTAAAAAAAAAAAGCTGCCGCCTCGCTCCTCAGCCATAAGCCCGGACAAATAACGGGCAACCTTCGGAGTTGTCGGTTGGACGTTTGGATTGTGGGCCCTAGATGTCCATTGAGTACGGGGCATTTTAGTAAGTAAGATACTCCGGTTCGGAGTTAGGTAGGTACCGAATCAAACAAAAAAAAAACCGGTCAAGTGCGAGTCTGACTCGCGAATCGAGGGTTCCATAGCTTCTTTGCGCGTATTAATGTTATTGATTTCAATTCAATAAGAGGCTGCCGAGAGTGTTCGCAAACGCGCGCACCCGCGTCAATCTGCCACCTAAAAAAAACAGCTGCCGCCTCGCTCCTCTGCCATAAGCCCGGACTAATAACAGGCAACCTTCGGAGTTGTCGGTTGGACGTTTGGATTGTGGGCCCTAGATGTCCATTGAGTACGGGGCGTTTTAGTAGGTAAGATACTCCGGTTCGGAGCTAGGTACCGAAACAAACAAAAAAAAAAACCGGTCAAGTGCGAGTCTGACTCGCGAATCGAGGGTTCCATAGCTTCTTTGCGCGTATTAATGTTATTGATTTCAATTCAATAAGAGGCTGCCGAGAGTGTTCGCAAACGCGCGCACCCGCGTCAATCTGCCACCTAAAAAAAAAAAGCTGCCGCCTCGCTCCTCAGCCATAAGCCCGGACAAATAACGGGCAGCCTTCGGAGTTGTCGGTTGGATGTTTGGATTGTGGGCCCTAGATGTCCATTGAGTACGGGGCGTTTTAGTAGGTAAGATACTCCGGTTCGGAGCCAGGTACCGAATCAAACCAAAAAAAAAAACCTGTCAAGTGCGAGTCTGACTCGCGAATCGAGGGTTCCATAGCTTCTTTGCGCGTATTAATGTTATTGATTTCAATTCAATAAGAGGCTGCCGAGAGTGTTCGCAAACGCGCGCACCCGCGTCAATCTGCCACCTAAAAAAAACAGCTGCCGCCTCGCTCCTCTGCCATAAGCCCGGACTAATAACAGGCAACCTTCGGAGTTGTCGGTTGGACGTTTGGATTGTGGGCCCTAGATGTCCATTGAGTACGGGGCGTTTTAGTAGGTAAGATACTCCGGTTCGGAGCTAGGTACCGAAACAAACAAAAAAAAAAAACCGGTCAAGTGCGAGTCTGACTCGCGAATCGAGGGTTCCATAGCTTCTTTGCGCGTATTAATGTTATTGATTTCAATTCAATAAGAGGCTGCCGAGAGTGTTCGCAAACGCGCGCACCCGCGTCAATCTGCCACCTAAAAAAAAAAAGCTGCCGCCTCGCTCCTCAGCCATAAGCCCGGACAAATAACGGGCAGCCTTCGGAGTTGTCGGTTGGACGTTTGGATTGTGGGCCCTAGATGTCCATTGAGTACGGGGCGTTTTAGTAGGTAAGATACTCCGGTTCGGAGCCAGGTACCGAATCAAACCAAAAAAAAAAACCTGTCAAGTGCGAGTCTGACTCGCGAATCGAGGGTTCCATAGCTTCTTTGCGCGTATTAATGTTATTGATTTCAATTCAATAAGAGGCTGCCGAGAGTGTTCGCAAACGCGCGCACCCGCGTCAATCTGCCACCTAAAAAAAACAGCTGCCGCCTCGCTCCTCTGCCATAAGCCCGGACTAATAACAGGCAACCTTCGGAGTTGTCGGTTGGACGTTTGGATTGTGGGCCCTAGATGTCCATTGAGTACGGGGCGTTT
This sequence comes from Furcula furcula, assembly GCA_911728495.1. Classification (NCBI taxonomy): domain Eukaryota; kingdom Metazoa; phylum Arthropoda; class Insecta; order Lepidoptera; family Notodontidae; genus Furcula; species Furcula furcula. Next base: position 12,528,417 of record OU452250.1, read on the forward strand.
TAGTAGGTAAGATACTCCGGTTCGGAGCTAGGTACCGAAACAAACAAAAAAAAAACCGGTCAAGTGCGAGTCTGACTCGCGAATCGAGGGTTCCATAGCTTCTTTGCGCGTATTAATGTTATTGATTTCAATTCAATAAGAGGCTGCCGAAAGTGTTCGCAAACGCGCGCACCCGCGTCAATCTGCCACCTAAAAAAAAAAGCTGCCGCCTCACTCCTCAGCCATAAGCCCGGACTAATAACAGGCAACCTTCGGAGTTGTCGGTTGGACGTTTGGATTGTGGGCCCTAGATGTCCATTGAGTACGGGGCGTTTTAGTAGGTAAGATACTCCGGTTCGGAATTAGGTAACGAAACAAACCAAAAAAAAAAAACCGGTCAAGTGCGAGTCTGACTCGCGAATCGAGGGTTCCATAGCTTCTTTGCGCGTATTAATGTTATTGATTTCAATTCAATAAGAGGCTGCCGAGAGTGTTCGCAAACGCGCGCACCCGCGTCAATCTGCCACCTAAAAAAAAAAAGCTGCCGCCTCGCTCCTCTGCCATAAGCCCGGACAAATAACGGGCAGCCTTCGGAGTTGTCGGTTGGACGTTTGGATTGTGGGCCCTAGATGTCCATTGAGTACGGGGCGTTTTAGTAGGTAAGATACTCCGGTTCGGAGCTAGGTACCGAATCAAACCAAAAAAAAAACCGGTCAAGTGCGAGTCTGACTCGCGAATCGAGGGTTCCATACCTTCTTTGCGCGTATTAATGTTATTGATTTCAATTCAATAAGAGGCTGCCGAGAGTGTTCGAAAACGCGCGCACCCGCGTCAATCTGCCACCTAAAAAAAAAAAGCTGCCGCCTCGCTCCTCAGCCACAAGCCCGGACAAATAACGGGCAACCTTCGGAGTTGTCGGTTGGACGTTTGGATTGTGGGCCCTAGATGCCCATTGAGAATGGGGCGTTTTAGTAGGTAAGATACGCCGGTTCGGAGCTAGGAACCGAATCAAACAAAAAAAAACCAGTCTTGTGCGAGTCTGACTCGCGCATCGAGGGTTCCATACCTTCTTTGCACGTATTAAAGTTATTTTAATCATCATCATCAATATATATAAAAGGAGATGTTCTGACTGATTGACTGACTGACAGACAACGCACAGCCTAAACCGCTGGCTCTAGAGACTTGAAATTAGGGAGGTGTATTCTTCACAATACGTAAACGCACACTAAGAACGGAATTTTCAAAATTCGCATCCTAAGGGGTCCAAATAGGGGGTTTCATGTTTTCTAAAAAAGCGTTATAATTCATGAACGATTGGTACTAGATAGAGCCTTGAATTTTCACACGCAGATGCCTAAAAATAAATAAACAAATTTGTGTTTACGAAATATATTTAGTAAACCTAAGTAATTATTATAGCGATACTAACTTAATTCTAATAATTCTACGTGATTTGTAACGAATTATAAAGCCCCAAAATAAATAAAATAAAAAATAAGTTTTAAAAACTAAAACCCGACTACGGATAAAATCGCAGTCTAAAAAGTAGAAAACAAGAAAATATTTCTTGTCAGATATACTTATCTACCAACGCCTGAAGCAATTAATTATCGTCTAGTAAGTAGATAATTTATATATTTCAATTTAACGTATTATAAGTATAATTACTATAGATTGTAGCCGTAGTCGCATGCCACCTTGCTAATGTCGAATATGGCCAATGTTATATTGTCGCGTTGGGAACACAAAATTCAGGATGCACTTCGACGACTAGCAGCTGACCAGAGGGCCTAGACAAGATGCAATCGCTTCATAGCGAATCTATTTCTTCATTCGCTAATGGTGTCAATTCCCTACAATTTGTCACGTCATTTTTCGATGACTTATGTCATTCTCATACATTTTTAAACTTTCTATTAGCGATAGCGCTTGTAGAATGTTACATTGTCTAGGGGGACAGATCGCCGACTTATGTATAAACGACAACGCCACGACGGATCATCAGGCATCAGTGGCATGCGACTACGGCTACAATCTATAGTAATTATACTTATAATACGTTAAATTGAAATATATAAATTATCTACTTACTAGACGATAATTAATTGCTTCAGGCGTTGGTAGATAAGTATATCTGACAAGAAATATTTTCTTGTTTTCTACTTTTTAGACTGCGATTTTATCCGTAGTCGGGTTTTAGTTTTTAAAACTTATTTTTTATTTTCAACTTAGGGTAGAGTATAAGTTTCATCAATATCGGTCCAGTAGTTTAAGAGATATAAACTTTTTATGTTTTCAGTAAGGTCTGTAACGTAGACGTTCGAGTTGCGTGATAGTGCTGATACCTATTTTGTCAAAATAAGTCACAAAAGTGTTAAATAAACTATTTAAAAAAAAACCGACTTCAAAGTAAATTATCTAAAAAGCATAAAATAACGAAAATATTATTGAAGTTGGTGTCAGCTGGTGCTATTGTTAGTTAACATGATGTGCTAGCACCGACTACAATATATTTTCGTTATTTTATGCTTTTTAGATAATTTACTTTGAAGTCGGTTTTTAGTTTTATTTAAAACTAGCTGAACCACGCAGCTCCGCCTGCGCTATTTTTACGTTAACTAAACTTTTAATAACAGACATTCGCATCGAATACATAGCCTTCTTTTTTATAGTCGGATAAAAACTGGGACCCACTTTTTACTTGCTCTCCGAAGCACGGACCCGTTTAGTTCAAATGGCGTTAAACGGTCACCCATCTATTTAATGACCTTACCTAACGTTGCTTAACCCGATCGATTACAAAACCTTGATAACAACTCTCTATGAGTGTTCCCTTGCTAATATTTATTATATTATAAAGAAAAATTGATAAAATCGGACCAAGCGTATAACCAAGTACCCATTTTGACTTTAATCCCCTCTCCCAAAAGAACCGTGCTAGATTACGGGATAAAAAGTATCCTATGTCCTACCTCGTAGTAAGATCTCAAATCATGCCAAGTTTCATTTGAATCCATTCAGTAGTTTCGGCGTGATGCGCAGCCGTGATACAGACAGACAGACAGACAGACAGACAGACAAAAATTAAAAAAAATACATTTTCGGCCTCAGTATCGGTTATAGAATGCCCTCCAAATATAATTTTCAAAATATCTTCAATGTACAGAAATGGACCTGTTACAGTTTTATTATAAGTATAGATAGATAGTTTATTCTTTATAAGATCAAAATCGGAACTGGTGGCCAGCCAAAGGTTGAATATGTATGACATATCCTGTCAAATATCTTTGGCTGGGTACCGGTCAGCCATGGCAATCTACCACTAGCTCATATTAAGTACCTAAAGAAGAGATCTCTTAAAACATATGGTTCAATAAAAATACAAGTAAGTACATAATATTACGTACGGTTTTGTTACCTTGCCATAGCCAAATCGAAAAAAAAGTGGCTATTAGAGGCAGCAGACCGAACCCACTAGCGGGGGAAACCTCCGCTAATATGGCCGCGAGAATAACATGTGATCGCCACCGGGTAATATATTTTTGCCACGAACGCGACCGAAGCTCGGCTGTCGCGCGGAAATAATATTTTACGTGGATTACATGGCGAACGTTGAATTTTATAAGCCTTGGGATGTGCCGTTCAACTTCTATTAATTTTCTGATGTCATCTGAGGAACGCCTTGCTTCATTCCAGTTAAGGTGTCGGCAAAAATATTAGATTGTTTAATAAAACTCAACTCTTTTACGTAAAGGGAAACCGCTTGTTTTCAAAACGGAGGTTGCAGATTTAAATTCAGGGAGCAACAATTATTGTGTAGTAGGTATTTATTCCGTACTAGTTAAGACGATAATTAAGACGACGATCTGAATAGTGAGATAAGGCATGCATAGGATGGTCATCATCATCATCATCATCACCAGCCAGAAGACGTCCACTGCTGAACATAGACCTCCCCCTTTGGTCGCCACAATGAACTACAATTGGCAAATAGCATCCACCGGTTACCTGCGACGCGCACAATGTCGTCTGTCCACCTAGTGGGAGGCCTACCTACGCTGCGTCTTCCGGTTCGTGGTCGCCACTCGAGAACCTTTCTTCTCCAGCGGTTATCGGTTCACCGAGCGATGTGGCCTGCCCATTGCCACTTCAACTTGCAGATTTTAAGAGCTATTTTATTTTTTTTATTTATTTATTTAGATAAGAGAAACAAACAGCATAAATAGTTCATAATATGGAACATACAATTAAAACGTCTAGCCAACAAAGTTTCTACTAATGATTGAATTAATGGAGTGAACATATTTATAGTGCTAATAATCAAACAAACATTTGAGAAATTTAGAAAAAAAAAATAAGTTAAATAATAATCAAACAAACATTTGAGAAATTTAGGAAAAAAAAATAAGTTAAATGGTATTAATTGGGAATGTGTTATGAAATTAATTAAGAATTGGGTGGGTGAACAGACTTTAACCTTTTCAAGTAGCAATTATAATTATGCGCAAAGAAGTCTAAGTGGTTGAAAGAAATATTATGATTACGGCATGCTCTTACAATAAAACGATTCTTAGAATAATTTGTTTTACATGGATGAGTAAAAAATGTAGGCTTGTACCGGGAACCAGCACGTGGACACTTAAAGAAAATATTACGTAATAAATATGGGGAGTCAGATAAATTATTGATTATTTTATATAAAAAGATCTCGTCTTTGTGTTTTCTACGAGTTTCCAAAGATATCAGATTGACACTAGAGGAACCAAATGCCTATGTCGGTGACCTTGGTTCTTCGGCGAATCTCCTCATTCCGGATTCTGTCGCGCATAGAAACTCCGAGCATAGCTCTCTCCATAGCTCGTTGTGTGACTCTGAGCTTATCTAGAAGGCCAACAGTTAGGGACCACGTCTCAGTACCATATGTCATCACTGGCAACACACATCCGATTGCAGAAAGGCGTGAGACAGGGAGATCCCTGTCTCACGCCTTTCAGCAATCGGATTGGTTTAGTACTCTCGTCCTGTAGTCGGATCGACATGGTGGCGTTGCTGTACAAACACTTCAACACTTCGATGTACTTATAGTCAATGTGCCACCGCTGGAAGGACTGCAATACCGCCCAGGTCTCGATTGAATCAAAGGCTTTCTCGTAGTCCACAAACGCTTGACATAATGGCCGATTATACTCCTCGGTCTTCTGTATAATCTGGCGGAGCGTATGTATGTGGTCTACGGTGCTAAAGCCTTTTCGGAACCTGGCTTGTTCGGGAGGCTGGAGGTCCTCAAACCTGCGTTCGAGACGGTTCGTAATGACTCTCGAAAGCAGCTTGTATACATAGCTCAGGAGTGAGATAGGTCTATAATTCTTCAATAAAGTGTTATCACCTTTTTCGAAGAAAAAAACCACCACACTCCCGTGCCATGCTTCTGGCGTTGTACCCTCGAGTAAGACGGAATTAAATAACTTCTGGAGGACTAAAAGTACCGGTTTTCCACCCGCTCTCAGAAGTTCTGATGTGATTCCGTCTTCACCCGGCGCCTTGTTATTCTTGAGCTGTTTGAGAGCCATTCTAATCTCGTACAGGCTGATGTCTGGAATGTCCTCAGTGGGTTAGTTTGGCTCTGGTGTCCTGAGCTGTTCTAGCAATGGGCTCCCGTGTTGAGGTGTATAACTGTCCGTAAAATCTCTTAAGCTCTCTCAATATCTCCGGTTTCGATGAGATGACACTGCCGTCATCGATCTTCAGCTTTGTCATTTGGCTAAGCCCAATAGACGAATTCTTTGCGAACACTTTAGAGCCTTGGATAGGATGGTCAGTTTATGTAAATTCAGTATTGCGCCTCATCTCACCCCGGTAGTGACGGTCTTCTGTCCCATCGGATTGTGAGATTAGATGAAGAGAGAGCGCACTTGTGTCTGCACAAGCACTTGTATCTTTTGCGTAATTGAATAATCTTATTAAGGTTCGCCGTAACGGCCGAATTAATTTATTTAGAATATAACTAGTAACCCGGCGGCTCGGCTTCACAGCACGAGTGTAATTTAGAAAACTTGGTTGCAAAATATATTTTTTTTCTACTTATATAAAGTTTAATTAGGTTTCATAAATTCATAAATCGTCAGCAAAAAATTATCTAACCGATGGTAAAAAAGACTTAAAGATCTGTTGTGCGGTTTAGGAGGAGTTAGCGGTTAGGAGATACAGATACGCTGAAAACGACTTTGTTTTATAATATGTATAGATAGGCTAATAGCAAAAAACCTCTTTTAACAAACCTCTTAAAACACATTTTTAGCTTAAAAATTATATGCATTGGTACTTAAGTATCTACTAGTAGTTCGTAATCGAATCGTATCTAGTCCTACAAAAGTATGATATTATTCCAAATACCTAGAATATAGTAATACGTTATTATTATCTTTTATATACATAAATTATTTTTATCTAATAAAATCTGCAAACATCTTTTGTTTAGTTCCACTTCTCTGCCAGACATTTTCTTCCAGGAGATCCCATAATAACGTACAAAACAAACTATAAATCGTCGTAATTTGGAAGAGCTCGAGTAATAAATAATTGATTTATTTAGTTAGGGACTTGTTTAATACAAGAAAAGCATGAATGCCTCATAATAAATGGCTGTGGGTGAATATAAATTCTTATGCTCCGTCGAGCGCAAGATTCGTCGCCTTGAGCAAATATCATTATGGCGCCACATTCGAAAATCTCATACAGAATATCTATAAAAATGTTTTATGGACACACTACATATTGTAACTTTTGCGCACTTGATATTATTTTCATAACATAATAAAAAAAATATACACCTAACAAATACAAATGCCATTCCAAATGCCATTAGGATCAGATTTGATAAACCTCAAATCCTCGCAAAATAACATCGATTCCTACCTAGGATGATTCATGAGGCAATTGAAATCAAAAAACATCCTAATTTCAGGTTGGGTGTTACCAACGGTTTGGGATCCTGTGATAAATATAATTATATCCAATACCAAGGAAACACTGCATGGCCTCAGGTTACTGTACCTAAGCTCTTACTGCGTAGATCGGACCAACAATAATAACTAAGAAGACCTGAGGGTACACACACCGGCATAATTGTGACATAAGGACTTTCAACATCTCAGTCATCCCGTGACCATGGGTGCTGCAAAGCATTCGAAACGTCGGGATAGTAAAATCTTAAATAAACCGTGATAAAATTCGTAAAAGTAGTGTGATTTCAATGTGTAATATTCGCGTAAGTAAAAGACAATAGGTATTATAATACAAATGCTCCTCTAAGTACAAACTGAAACGCCAAGGGACAGTAGGCACATCTATGCCCGGTTTTCTTGGTACTCCACTCATTGGTAGGTAGGTACTCCAGGACCTCTCGGATACGGTGATGTCACTTAGTATATCATCGAGCCCTGAAAACTGGAGACAGGTAATTAAATACCTAATAAATTTTATATCACTTATATTCTCTCCAATTGTTGGAACTAGTTCACTTTGACTTTATAGGGGCTATGTTTCCGCGAGACGGTGCCACTGAATACGCAAAACTTTAATTAAACTGTTGAACAAAGTTTAATGAATCTCGCTAAGCACCGTACTCTATTCCATATCTTACAATAGCGGACCATTATAAGTTCTCCACTTTATTCATACCGAAGGCCCTGGCACTAAAGTGAGGTAAGTACCTATAGGTAATTTTAATTTTTATGACCGTTGCTCTTCCTCAAATTAGCTACGTTTTTCAAACACCATTCAATTCAGTGACGAGACGAAGGTTCCTCTGAATATTAAACGACACGCCTGTATATTGATAGCTGCAACACTCTCTGCATTGGAATACTCAAAGAAATAATTTTGAAACTCTTAATTTGATGTAAAATATATGACACTGCGTTGGCTTACTAAAACATGGTATAAATTATAAGAGCTTACAGTGTCTTTGTGTTTCTGAGTAGATCGGACTAACAATAATTATTAGAAGACCTGAGACAACCCTAAGACAACTATGACATTTGGACAGCTACCACCTCAGTCCGCCCGTGACCATGAATGCTGTAAAGTATTCGAAACGTCGGGTAATTAAAATCAAGAATAAACCGCGATATAATCCGTAAAATTAGTTTCATTTCAATACAAATCATCATGGTCAGAATTAAAACTCAAAAAATTCGGCGCTGCGCGCTTGATGTTGATCGCTGACAGACATGTTTGTGAGTACTATGGATGATTTTTTAACGGAGGTTACCTTATAACCGGTGTGCAGAAGATCCACTATTTTTAAAGAATTGCATTATGCCCCTTTTTAACCAACTTAAACAAGTAATAAGTTCTAAAAACTAAAACCCGACTACTGATAAAATCGCAGTCTAATAATGTGATATTCTATAGCCTATAACCAGCGGACAATCAAGACGACACCCTACTTGTCAAATTATGTTAAGTAGTATAAAGACGACCTTGCTCCGAGGAGAATAATAGAAGATATCATCACAGAATATAAATCACTTTTATTACAACACACTTTGTACACTGAATATACACGACTACAATAAATTAGATAAATCAAATTCACAATAAACAGTTACTTCCAACTCTTAACAGTCTCGTGGTTGACACTCGAATTCCCCTCACAATACTACCGACCATGCTTTTATCAGAAAAATCCCTACCCCAAAACTAAACCCCCAAACGACTCGCCACGACCAATCACAGCCCGCATCAGTTCTCTTTAATGCGGCTCCGTGATTGGCCGGCGGCGGCGCTACGAATCAATTGCAGAGTCTATGACTAACTTCCGCTTCTGTCAGTACTCGAAAAGTAGTTACCAGTATATTAAAATATTAAACAATTAAAATAAAGTATTAAATAAGTAGCGATAAATCTCTACAAAATTGCAAACCCTAACAATCGACCATCCTGACGACGTGTGCGTCCCCGCACACGACCCAGGTGGAACCCTAACAATCGGTGTCGAGTACATGGTCAGCAGCACGAAGGTCCATTCTAATACAATCAATTGAACATCAACAATTTGTACAAACTATAGTTTAGAACCAGAACCTGTTTTATTTTTATCTTATTTACATCATGTTATGTACATGTATTTTACATTACTATAAACTTCGTTAGTTAATTAGATAATTCCATAATAATTCCATTCCTTTTATTTTATTAAAAACAAATGTATCATTTATCTAATTGCTGTTAGGAAAACTGTACACTTATATTGTAAACATCTAGTATTCCATTCTATTCTAATTTATTAGACAACGAGTCGAAACCACATCAAAATATCAATATGTACATATATCAATAATTGCTGTTAGGAAACTGTACACTTTTATTTCTATTCTAATTTATTAGACAACGAATCGAAACCACATCGAAATATCAATATGTACATATATGGACTTACTCAGGTCCACGAAAGACTGGTGACTGGCACACCAGCGCAAGCCGATCGATTGCTTCACACGGCGCAGGTGAGACTACTTAATGGGATTGGGATCGAATCGAGTCCGTGCAGGACTGCCCAACTACCATTTCAAAATCATATAGACCCCAACTGGCGGATATACAAGACGATCGATTACTTGATACCGCACAGTGGGACAATGCATCGTGGTGGCTCACACAAGCCGATCGATTACTTGCGGAGACGCACCATCGTGGCACCGAACGTATCAAAATATGGCACGATCGATTCGATACCATACATGACCGCCCGACTACCAATTCGAAACACCAACTGGCGGCACAAGCCGATCGATTACTTGATACCGCACAGTGGGTCGATGCATTGTGGTGGCTCACACAAGCCGATCGATTACTTGTGGAGACGCACCGTCGTGGCACCGAACGTATCAAAACGTGGCACGTTCGATTCGATACCATGCATGACCGCCCGACTACCAATTCGAAATCAGATTAACACCAACGGCGTGCACAAGCCGATCGATTACTTGAGACGGCGCAGTGGGCCGATGCGCACAAACCGATCGATTGCTTGTGATTTATCTGGAAAGATACAAAAGACCTTCTGTAGCAACATTACTCTTAATATCTCATATTATACACACAAAATTACGGATTCAAATTAATTACTATCATTACTATTCTACTACATTAGCTTTAGATTAATTTTCGTGAACTTCTATTTCACCTATGTAGTTCCAAGGCCTGCTAGTTTATAGTTCGTTTTGCATGCGTGCTAATCCACAAAACATTAATGACTACAGGGTTCTATAAACGTGGATATGTCCACGTTTATAGCTTTTTGCTTTGCCCATCACTGTTAAAGCAGGGTTTATATTTCTGTCCTCTTATCTATCCTATCTTGAACCCCATTTCGAATAACGGAAACCGCTATTAAGGAGAGTTTGATAGACTATCACGTTAAGAATAGAGCTTTATCCCATTCATGCTGGCACCAAATAACACCTCTGAATCAGATACACCTATGTTTTTTTTTGCGTTTTTAAGTATCCAACAAACTCTCCCCAAAAGCCTAAATCAATCTTTCTCATCATTTTGTTTAGTTCGTTTAGCGATTCAAGGATAGTACGATTGAACCCTTCCAACTAACCGTCAACACCGACTAAACAGTGTTCAAATCTTATGAAAGCATGTGATGCAGAATAACTACAGCGATCGCTTGCCAAGCGATCCCCTGATCGACCCCAATTGTGTAATTTATAATCTTCAAAAACGAACACAGATTGTTTGTTTTCTTGACAGGTATAATCAATCAGGTAAACACACCCATAACTACAAGTAGGTGAGTATAACCTCACTTAGATCTTACGAAGGGCCCAAGGTGGTCAACATGCAAATCATGAAACGGCACCACTACTTTTGTTTTTGTGACATTGCGGAGTAATTCGCTTTTAAGTTATGTTTTTTTTTTAATAAGAATTCTACGCAAACGTTTATACCTTCTTTTTTATTTGCCAATACATAAATCGCTTCTTATTTTATTAATACTTTAATCGTATATACCAACGATATTGTACCATAATTTTAATTTTATTTACATTTTTTTTGTGGTCCTATACGGTCCATAATTATACTTAGCTTTAAGCTACCAATTTAATAAATAACCACCCAATAACCACCTTGTAAATATTATGGAATGTAATAAACGATATGAATCTATTAATTTTAACATTATTTTCTGACGAACCAGGATTGTCAGTTCTAAGGTCTTCTTTTGACACTGAAATATTCAATGTCGCCGTGGTTCATACCTGTTCATACGACACAGTTGCCACACCGCATCCCTCAGAACTACCCATCGAATACTGCTATTATTACCATGTACATAACATAATACTTGACAGTCTTTTAAAACGTAGTTATTTATGTTATTTAGGCACTTTTCATCACAATCGCTGTTAATACTTTTGATCCTACAGATTGGTCTCCCAGTTGGACAGTGCAACCAGTAGTCACTAAAGTTTGTTATTACACTCAGAAATTGGTCAGAAAAGGCTTCCACATTGACGGCTACGGGATTTCGCGGTAGCTTATTTGGCGACATGGCTCACTTTAGAACCAGTCCTATGTTACAGAACAATCGACCTCTTGCAAAGTTTACACATATAGACACCTACTAAAGGTTCTCGGAATTAACCCCGGTACAGAAATGTGGAATGCAGCTCACTAACCGGTAATTATTAAAATACGGTACCTAGCAGATAACCCTAAAGCAGAAAGAAAGTCACAGCTAAACTTTACAACTGAGTAGAGGTTCTTCGCTTCTGCTAAAGTCTATGATATAGTATAGTAAGCGACGATATGCTTGCTCTACCCAGAAATCGGAACCCAGCTATCAACCCAACTTATTGTAGCAGTGCATGCTAGAGGTCGAGCCAGCACCGAATTAGACGTAGAACCTAACGCCGCAGGGATCCGTACTCACTATCGAATTTCTGCTCAACGTAGAGCTGACCGTTAAACTATTAGACCCTCGTGGCGGTAGTGTTGCTTAAGCAAATTTAGTGAACACGAAAACTTGACAAGCCACTGTCGTAGCATCGAGCTCGAGCCCTTGCTGCTTAGAGAACAGCACTACGGGTAATACCGACGACAGGCCTGTGCAGCTAGTAGAGGCATTTAGTCTTCAATGACAGGAATAAGATAATTTCAAGTTAACAGCCGATAATCTATGCACATCCTAAATGACCCATCCCTTTTACGAACAAGCAAAGACTAGCTTGAGACGGGCCTTCGCGTTCGTGATGGGACAACCTGTTTGAGTGGTAACTATTCAACTCGTGATGTTTGCGCGTCCTAAATTATGGAGGGACGTCGACAATATTTAGAGTTTCAGTATGTCTAATAGACGTTGCTTATCTTCAGACACACGAGCCTGATTATTATAATGCTGTGCTTGTGACTACATTTGACGGAGATCCCGTTATGACCTTGTCAGGAAATTGCACTATCCCCACGACAAAATACAAAATCTATCAAGATCCGACATATGGCTGATGATTGCACTATCACAACATCAACACGTCCGCACTTAGCTTGATACGTCCATTAGACATGTGTTACTGTTTCTACTCTCATGTGTACTATTCAGTTGCAATGCGTTTTTTTTTCATAACTGCTACTAAATGGTAGATCAATCAGCCAATACCGTGTCTGAGCCGTACAACCCAAAGACATCGACTGATCAAGCCGTAAGGGAACATTCACTCATTTGTCTAACTCAGGTTAAGGAGAATTTATTACCTACATCAAGAAATTGCAACTGAGTCAAGTTTTTATAAGCGATTAAGTATGTTCGTGCAATTCACCACCCCCTGGTACAACTTGGGCAGTAACGTCTATGCATAGTTGAGGTGATAACATACCCAGACTTAACAAAGGACCATGCCCATAGTATGGAGCTGCTTTTTAGCAGTATGTATATGTTATCTAGATTTAATGTTATGATATTGGACATTAAACATGATAATTTCCTACTGGTTTTTTTTTTTTACTTTATCGTTCACAGACAGCATTGCTATTAGTTTTTCACTAGGAACTTCATGATCACATAAGCTAAGCCAGATCAGTGTTCTTTTATATACTTATATGTATGTTAGACAAAAATGTCAGTTATGTGGAATTATCTAGTCTGTCCCCATTGTATAATGTCAATATGTATGTGAAAACAATTTGGTTAGATACACTGGTACTGCAATGTTAACAAGAACGTCTTATTATTATTATTTTTTATCTAGTGCTTCATATGATTTAAAATTAACAACATAATTCTAATTTTATTTATTAGAGCAATCTTGTAATATACTTTCTCTGGGCATTTCTGGGGCACAGATGGGCATTGTCCTTTGTAAAACCGATGAGAGATGATTAGACAAAGTCCTAATTTTGCACAACATATCCATTCGTTAAAGTGGAGTCACTGCCAAAGGGTACAAAGGCGGTGAAGAGTCCTATTTTCCGTACTTCATTCATAAGTTTTGAGTAACTGCTCGGCTATTCCGACTTAATTAAACCTATACATGTCGCTTTTTGCAATGCATTTTAATAGATTTAGGACAGCACCAGTAATTCATATTGGGGAACTTACTGGGGAACAGTCAGCAACAGTCAGCAACAGGACTGATGATATTTAATGCCACAAAGATATTGCAAGAGCAGATCAGGATATGAGCATCGCGATGCCAGGGAACCAGACCTCAAAGTTCGATAGTTGTATCTGTGAATAATACACTACCGCACGTTTTCCCTACAATATCACGTTGATTGTGTGTAAATTCTTCGTAATAAACCTCGTACCTACTCCTTCGTCCTAAGATTCCTAAGTAGCCCCCCCTTCAAGACATAAGACCCGGCTATGTTCTGCTCGAAAGGAAAAGCAAACAGTAATTTCTCTTGCCATTCCTACCAGGTCAATAGAATCGAACTACCAGACCTCGGCCAGATCCTAGAACTTCAAAGTACCAAAATCAGTGATAGTTCTATCACCCTCCCGCATAGCGATGCACACTTGGTAAACAAATATCATTAATTTAACAAAGTATGCATGCGTTGAGTTCAAGGATCCAAAATATATGGTTTTTGCGTCCTGGGAAGATGCAACACCATCCCTAACGCATTTAAAAATATCGAAAACATTTTTTTTTTTTTGGAAAAATGAAGGACTACGTGACCTGTTAGGTTGTCCCGCGTCGACACGTGGCTCTGTGCTACCGGCAGTCAGCGGACCGATTGCGATGGCTCCTTCCACGACGGTCGTTGTCCCGCCGTGATTGTGAACGCTGATTCCGATCCACCTTAGTCATCCTCGTGGCCGTCATTCCGTAGCTCACGCTCGACTCGCAACAAAAAGGTTGTGTGAATATTATGTTACAGACTTACACGTGTATCGTATTATGACGGTAGCTTGTAAATATTAGAGAGCATTTTATATAGGCAAGCTAAAATTACTACCTATGTAGTTAAAAGAAAACAGATTGACGACTACCTAACACAATCACTGCCATACACTGTAGGAATATTTTGGTATCAGGTCACCCAATAATAACCGATGAGACCATAATACGTTACTAATACTGCAATCCGACACTAATACTGCGCACTTCAGATATAATTCGATACAATACAGACACTGCTATCATCTTCCATATTATTCCATATCATGCAAGAAATAAATACAATCTCCCAATTATATTATTAGTTATAGACTATCCGAAACTGTTACATACCTATGTATTTTTTTATAAGAATACAATTGGTATGGATGTATCTGTCAATCATTGGACTACCTATTGAAATTTCTCCGTCTTACCGTCAGCTGTTTTTATTTGCAGAAAATAGCGGATTATACTTATACGGTTTAAGACATTTATTTTCGCAAAAGATTACAAGATAATCACTTACAGAGAAAATACAAAATATAATATACGAACAGTTTGATTTGCTCAATTAGCGTTGTACATAAAAATAGAGGGTACGTACTTTAAAAATATTTAAACATTTTTATTTTTCCAGGTATTGCGGGTACCTTCAAATTTCATTTAGAAATCACAATGCACGATGATAAATTTTAAGCAGCAAACCGATATAGAAAAACTACAACGCGTAGAGATAAATATCAATTCAAACTAATTCAAAAGACAAAGATTACTTAATTCAAAACACTTCTTGTCTAAAAATTGTAGATTTGGGCGTGTACTTACGTTTTGTTGAAGTTAGTTGCGATAGCCACTTCTGATCTATAAAGACGACCTTGCTCCGAGGAGAATAATAGAAGATATCATCACAGAATATAAATCACTTTTATTACAACACACTTTGTACACTGAATATACACGACTACAATAAATTAGATAAATCAAATTCACAATAAACAGTTACTTCCAACTCTTAACAGTCTCGTGGTTGACACTCGAATTCCCCTCACAATACTACCGACCATGCTTTTATCAGAAAAATCCCTACCCCAAAACTAAACCCCCAAACGACTCGCCACGACCAATCACAGCCCGCATCAGTTCTCTTTAATGCGGCTCCGTGATTGGCCGGCGGCGGCGCTACGAATCAATTGCAGAGTCTATGACTAACTTCCGCTTCTGTCAGTACTCGAAAAGTAGTTACCAGTATATTAAAATATTAAACAATTAAAATAAAGTATTAAATAAGTAGCGATAAATCTCTACAAAATTGCAAACCCTAACAGTAGATTAAAAGATATGTGGGAACAGATGAACATACATACATACATACATTCTTGTTAAAATTATAACCCTCCCTCAGTTCCAAAGTCGGGTAAAAAAGGAAGATGTTATCAATTCGGTTGTATGTTTTTTTTATATTTTTTTTTTGTTTGTTACCTCAGAACTCTGTCGTTTACGCACCGATTTGGAACATTATTTTTTTAATCGAAAGCTTAGAAAGATCGAAAATATATGCTTCCAGATTGGTCCCATTTCAAAATCAAGTTCTGATGATGGAAACCATGAGTAACTGAGGGAACTCCTTAAATATTATAGGCATACATATAGGCATATATACGTTTTTGGTATTTTTAGAAACAAGTCAAGCATTTTCATTCAGAAAGTATCATTTGGTGAAGTGGATCTGATGAAGAAGACCATAGATGGCCACCGGAACTCTGTAATAAAACAATACATCCTAGCCGTGCCTATAAACGTAGAAGTACCGAATTTGGACTCGTAGGATAGGTCTCGACGAGTAGTTGCTAGAAAAATGGAGATCAGGGTCTGATGATGGAGCAGGAAGATCGTCATGGGAACTCTGCACCAATAAACGTAGATCTGCACCGCCGAGTTTGGGCTCGTTGGGTAGCTCTCGATGAGTAGTTGGTAGAAAAATGGTGATCAAAGTCTGATAATGAAGCAGGAAGGTCGTCACGGGATCTCGGCACCAACAAACATAGACCTACCGAATTTGGACTCGATGGATAGCTCTCGATGAGTATTTGCTAGAAAAATGGTGATCAGGGTCTGATGATGGAGTAAGAAAGTGGACACAAGATCTCATCATCAATAAACGTAGACCTACCGAGTTTGGGCTCGTTGGGTAGCTCTCAACGAGTAGTTGCTAGAACAATGGTGATCAATGTCTGATAATGGAGCAGGAAGGTCGTCACGGGATCTCTGCACCAATAAACGTAGATCCGCCGAGTTTGGGCTCGTTGGGTAGCTCTCGATGAGTAGTTACTACAAAAATGGTGATCAAAGTCTGATAATGGAGCAGGAAGGTCGTCAGGGATCTCGGCACCAACAAACGTAGAATTACCGAATTTGGACTCGATGGATAGGTCTCGACGAGTAGTTGCTAAAAAAATGGAGATCAGGGTCTGATGATGGAGCAGGAAGGTCGTCACGGGATCTCTGCACCAATAAACGTAGACCTACCGAATTTGGACTCGATGGATAGGTCTCGACGAGTAGTTGCTATAAAATGGTGATCAGGGTCTGATGATGGGGTAAGAAGGTGGACACGGGATTTTTAGTTGCATTTTGAAGGTGGTTCTTTTTTTTTGTAGAAATTATTGAGTTTAAAGGTGACAACTAGACAAAAATTGTTTTATGTTTGGATTTGGGTAAGATCAATGATATTATATAGTAAAATATCATTGGGTAAGATAATGGAAAATCGCAACAAAAAAAAAACAAAACCTCTTCTACAAACGTCAATTATAGTTAATGCTCATTTATCCGTTTTTTGAAATCCGGTTATTTCTACGCAGTTAGCGAGTAGAGATATCAAATATCTCGTATTCAATAATCGAAAAGTAGTCACATATGGGCTGGTGCTGCAAAATGTCATCTTGCAGATTTGGACTCAGTGGAGAGGCGTGCTAAGAGGCTTATTGGTGACGCAGGGTTAGTAGCGGCTAATTTACAAAGCCTAGAGCACAGGCGCAGAGTAGCCAGCCTCTCGGTATTCTACAGGATGCATTTTGGAGAGTGTGCGCAGGAATTGCATAACTTGATTTCATCATCGGACGACGAGACGCAAGGCACGTACACACCCTTATGTGGTGAAAGTGCATTCAGTCCGGACTAAGCGGTTTGCTTCTTCATTTATAATAAGGACAGATAAGGACTGGAACAGTTTGCCTGCGTCGGTTTTCCCGCCCGATTATAATATGGGTCTTCAAGACTAGAGTGAATAGGCTTTTAATAAGCTAGTGTGTTTACCATCCTCGATTGCGTCGCCGCTTTCCATAAGGTGGGACTGCAGTCAAGCACTAGCTTATAAGTAGTAAAAGAAAACTTAATTATAACTAAAGTTAATTGACGTTTGTGAGAGCGGCAGTAAAATTTCGAATGTTTTTAGTTATGCTTTGATGAATTTGATCACTAGCAAAAAAATCTTAACTTGCCCCCCCTAGACCAAAAGCTGCGTACGCCCATTGATGTTTTTATGGACGCTATTTTTTTTTAATTTAAATTCCGTGTCACTCGCACAATTAAGACAAATCTAATGAAATAAGTCGAAATCAATAAGCCGTTTAGGTTGTAGGCCGGCCAAAGGCCGTCCGTAGGCAGTCGGACAAAAAGATAAGTCTATCATCACCAAAAGATAGGTTAAGATGATAGACAAAAACGTATTCGCAGTTTTTTAGGTACGAAAAATATAGAACGGTTATCATAAACCGATGCGCGATAGTCCGACGTGCCAAAATTTGATTTATCGAGAAGCGAGAACAATGCAAGCGATTTATGGCGCCGCCTTACCGTGAGAAACTCCTCTGGCAACGTTGGCAACTTTACCCCACAACTTTTTACATAGAAAACTCTTAAAGTTATGAAAAATGTCAGTGGCTCAGGGGTGTGCTACATTATTCAATTTAACATTTTCGTGGTAAATCTAGGAGCGTACCTACATAGCATAGAGCTCCTAGACCGCTTTAATATTATTAACTTAAGCATTTTTTTTTTCACTTTAAATATTTACTAAACGATCTAATTTTTGTTTTGTTTTTAGAGTTCTTTGATACACAAAGTATTTTTTTTTAAATTAGTGAGGTGGTTCGAGGTCTCTAAAATTCTATTAACACTACCCAGTGGCGTGCACTGAAAGCAGGCAAAAAATATCTGCCAGTTGTTTATGCTTTATGCTATTTGTTCGTGTTCCAGCACAAATATCCTTAAATTAACCAATATTACCAACATACCCATTTACATTAAAAAAAATTACGCTAATTCATGTCCAAACTAAGATTTTTTTAAATTAAGACTGTTTATATAAATCCTAGGGTAGGCAAAGTATTTATGTCAGTATGGAGCCGCTGAATAAACTTATTAATGTTTTCAAATGCAAATTAATATGTCTATAGTATTTGCTTGCATATGGATATTTGAAATAGTATAATAACATACTTAAAATAGGTGAAACAAGCCGAATACATTTTTTTGCCTACCCTCTGTGCACGCCACTGACACTACCTCACTTTTTGGGTGTAACGGATATTTTTAATAATTGTCTTAATTATTAGGTATTAAATTTGAAGGTCTCTTGTGCAAGAGACTGTCGAGGTAGGCACCACCGCAGTGTCAGAAATTCTGCCTACTGACGGCTGAGGAACCATCAGTGCATCCTCTTTGACAGTGACACCTTTGATACATTTTGACGCAGAATACCCAATTCGCATGTCAATTCGATTTTATTGCAAAATGTCCACTTCGCAAAATGTTCACTTCCCATAATGTCCACTTCGCAAAACGTCCATTTCCCATAAAGTCCACTTCGGAAAATGTCCAATTTGCAAAACTTCCATTTCGCATAATGTCCAATTTGCTAAACGTCCACTTCGCAGGATTTCCATTTCGCAAAACTTCAAATTTCGCATAATGTCCACTTCGCACAACGTCCACTTCGCATAATAGCCCTTTTCCTAGTGTTAATAATAAGCTAATCCACTTAAATTTACGGCTGTATCACGATTTATGATCTGCTAGTATCGTGTAAGCACTTGTTGATAGTAATAAATAATAATTTCAGTACTAATTAATGTCGCTTACTTTTTAAATTTATTTACATTTTATTGTTTAATTATTGGCAATGACAGAGATTAGATACCACAACACATGGTATCTTAGTGTTAAGTATTTAATCTATAAAAAACTCAATACAACATATTGTATTTGTATTTTAAAAGGAATTAGGTTCTTATTCAAAGTAATTCCAATACTTTTCTTACATTGGAATGGGATACGAGTGTTTTGAAAGGACCGTTGCGCGTTGGTACCTACATTCAATTTGCAAGGAATTCGTTAATTTAAAATTTATTACCGACCTCAGAATACTCGATGAGGGTGCAAAACGGTTAAGTTGACAGGACGAAGGGTCTAATCTAAATTAACAATAACTCTTACGCAGAATAAAGAGCCGAGCACATTAAGCGAGTGTTTGCACATTTGAAACAATCATTTGCCAAATTAAATTCATTATTTACCTAATCTAAATTAAGGAACAGGGTTTGATAAATACAATTAAGTACTTATGTTATTTTGGATATGTGATGATTTAAAAATCATTGGCACAATCAGTTGTTAGTTTAGAGTGCTTAAAAAAGTTATAATACATATTATCATCATTCATTTGCGAATTCGTAGCCGATAAGCTGTGTAAAACTATAACTTGGCAATTCACCGAAGTCCAACCTGATAAGATTATGGTTTATGCATATATAGTTATGATACATAGTAGGTATATTTATAAAGTAATTTTGTCTTTCTGGACTTATATCACCACTCATTTCCACCACGGTGACTCCTATAGCCCAGGGTCAAAAGTGTCGGCTCTCACTTTCATCAAGTTTCGAAAATGCGTTAAATTTTCTTGAAGCCCGCAACAAGGGAGGAAGAAGGTTGAATTTTATTTTAAAAAGTAGACGGATAGAACGTAAAATGTTAAATTCCACTTTCCTCCTTGCAAAGCGTTAAGTCATTTAGGTTGATACAACCAAAAACAGATCAGTCTTTACAGGTGGACCATGAAAGTCAGCCCACCTGCAAGGCACCATGGATATTACTAAACGTAGGAAGCTGCTTTCAATTTTCATATTTATTTCCCAAACAGTCAAACAGGTATGGTAGAAATGCTTAAAAGCAAGAAAAATTCCCTAGTGGCCACAATTATGGTCACAAGGTCCAGGTTTCAAAAGAGATTCGAAGAGAAATTAAATCTTGAAACCGCCTGATCTTATTATAATAAGCTATTGAAGTTCATTCACGCTGCGCACATAACAGTGAAGAGATAGTAGAATCCACATTATTTTATATCTACTTAATATTACGAGAGTTTTATAGCCTTATACAGTATCGTAAAATATATATTTAGAAGGTATGATCGTAAAACCTCTAGGAAAATAAGGATATGTCTTTGAAATACGCCGATCGTTCATCGAGAGCGATCCGTCAATGCCATCCTTCCTACTTCGCAAAATACACACCGATTTTACCATAGGTGTCACGTAAATATGAAAGTAATTGAATGCTGACGTCACTTTTTTTTGCCCAATGTAGTAAATAGCAATTTTTTTAATATCAATCTCTATAAAACAAAGTCGCTATCCGTCTCTCTCGATTTGTTTCTTCGCTTGCCTCTTGTAAGCTCAATAATCAATTTTGATGCGGTTTTCACTAAAATTTAGAAAACCTCTTTCGATATATGAATAATTTAATAAATACAACATGATTGGCTAAAAATATCCCCAATTTTTTAGATCATTAATTAATTCGTTTATGAAGTCCGATGTTATTAACAGAAACGTCACGAAACGAAAAAAGCTTCTTCGAAAATTTTCTTTTTGTTGTGCCGAGTCATTTGACGATCATTTGTCTTCGGCGATACTGAATGGGAGTTTTGCATTCGTTCCGTTGTGTTGACAAGAATCTATTAATCTAAACTTCGTGTGTTGCCTGCAGTTACATTATAGGGTTCCGCACTTAAATTTTTAAAACGGAACTCCTAGTGATACTCCGGTATATGTCTATATCTCTCCGGTATAAGGAATACAAGGACATAACTATGTTATAAAAGGGTGTGTTCAGGTAGAAAAGTGGTCGGCCGGCGGCGCGGACCCGCTTATCGACTTCGATACCGCTACAAAAGGGAAGATGATAGAGATTGGGATCCAACGGCAGCGACAATCGCGTTGCATACGCGATACGGCGCAACGCAAAAAATCAAATAGTATCATAGAAGTGAGAAGTTGTTTACTTAGTTTAAGTATATTTGTAAATAAACTGTTAATATTTATTATTATGTAAATAATGGTTCGCATCATAGATAACAATCATCATCATCATCATCATTAGCAGCCGCTTGGCAGGCGGCTTGGAGATCGCAGTATAGGTGGAAGATAAATCCAAAAGAAAGACGCTGCTGCCCGTCTACCTGTTCTCGCTCATTCACCTCTTACGACACCCAACGAGAAGAGATAGAGGGATGCAATTCCCGGCACCCCACGGGTACAATACAATAGTTAGTTTGTAACCTTATACGTAGGCTACATCTTTGTCACGTAAATAAGTTTGTCATTTTCTATAGAGACCATGAAGCGGTAGTGATCTTGGTAGAGATAGAGACGCGATGAAGTCGCATCACTTTGCATCGATTGCTCGTCGCTCAGGCCTTGTCCGTGTCAAAATGACGAAAATATCAACAGGGAGTCTGGTACGGGATTTGATCGTTATCAAAATCGACCATTGTCTGTCGACAACTGTCAGTTTTCTCCATACTTTTCACATCAGAAAACTGACTGCCAGCAGCCTTTAAGAGCTTGCCTTGTTGCACAAATCAGTCTGCGACAAGACGCGGTACAGCACGGATATATTTTTCGTGCAATTATTGTGCCCTAACAAGTGGTATCGTGTCACATCGCTTCTTGTCTGTTTCAATCGCTCACCTGGGATAAAGGTGGACCTTTGCTGCTGTCCCATCCCATCCAGTGGTTAAACAACCTGCTCCAGCAGCCGCGGCCAGGTTGTTAACCACTGGCTCAGGCTCTTTTATTATTTGTGGGGGAAACCTTCAAAAGTTCCCCGGGAGCTGTGGGGCTTGACCGAGGTATGTGGGATACTCACCTGGATCTGCACCAGAGGCCCCTCAGTGCCTTGCCTTTGAGCCCACCGCCGGGGGGTGCATTGTAGCCCCCCGAGAACCTGTCACGGTGCCCCTGTGCCCCGCCGCCGTCCTCCTCTGAGTCTTCGCCGTACTCAATGAACGTCCAGCGACTCCGAAGACTGGCATAGGCCCATGTCAAGTAGATACACAATTGATCCTTTCAGGTGTTTCATAAGTTAAGTCTTTCTGCCACCGAAATTTTGACTAATACCTAGTCGCTTTCACTAGACGTGATCAGAAGCCTAATCGCATAGAGGCTAACGGACAGTAAACGTATTAATTTGATTTGAATCGGAGTTCTAATTGAATATTTCAAGGTGTAGACACGGTCGCTCGCGTCTAATGTCGTTATAGTTGCTAAAGTTTGTTTGACTGGCAATGGCAGGGCACAGTAAAGCTAGTTAATTTAATAAATCTTGCCTGCCAATTTGTTTAAGCTTTATTCCACTATTTTTATAAACTTAGTGACGAAACAAACACGATGTTTGCCTGTCAATACCTACAGCTGCAATACGCTGCCGCTCATCACTCGTTATTATTATTATTTATTATCTTGAGCAAATTATGCTTTCATAACAAAAGAACCTAAAAACAAATCGACTCATAATCAAAACATCTGAAAAGCAGAACGACCTGCAAGCAAAAGTTCCTACTAAGCACTCGATACTAGAAATAGAGTAAAAGTGGAGTTATTTCTATTTATACCTAGAGGTTGGTTATCGTTAATCGTTTGCATATTATTTTACTTTTTAAAATATTATGTTCATTGGAACATAAACAGGTACCTACATAATTAATATTGCTTTGTTTATAGTAGAAATGATTCCCAACTAAAAGATGTCCAGTAAATACGAATGTGATCGACCGGATACAAAACATTTCCAAATTACTGAAAGTGTCTGTATGAACAAAATATCAATAAGCCTCATTGTTACCATCGCGATAAATCGTACTACGTACATAACAGAGTGTATTCGCTGGAAATAAAACACATGTGTAACATGAAATATTGTTCAATAATGCGGCGTACAGACAATGGGAATAACATCGTTTCCCGACGCTTTTATTCAGTAAATATGGCTCAATTAGCGGCAGTCTGTTAAATGTTATTTTACTCGAAATATACCCAAGCTAGGGCTTGACTGTCACCCATCGATATACTATGCTGTCACCCTAACAGATGTTAAGTGTACGAATGGTATAGTTCGATTCAAACTTAAAGGCGGCTCTGTGAAGTTCGTGCATTGCGTCTTCGCGCATATACAATCAAGTTGACAATCTCGGCTTTACCTGCTATGCAATTCATTAAAGTAACCAATCGTGACTACGCTCGACAGCAAGCTCGATGTCGAATTAGTCTTCATTTCGACGTCGAGCATAAATCCGCATTCTCTATCACATTTCGGCTCGACGACGAACTGGAGGCCGTGCCGTTCGCTGCCGTTATCTAAGGCGAGTTAAGGACTGCTCAAAGTTTTTTTCGGTAAAAATCGGTTTTTATTTTAAACACGATTCTAATGGAAATGCCATCAATAATAAAATTTCTGGATGCAAAAGATGGTTCAATGAACATCATACTTTCAGTTTTAGGCACAGGAATGCACTATACATTGTTTTTTCTTGATATGTATTTGTGTTTGGCAGTATGTGGTCGATACCTTTGCTTGATTTTAATTCAAAAAATCACGCAGGACATTTTGACTGTCATTGTCAATGTCATGTCGCGTTCCAAGTGTCTATCTAGTCTAGGTACAGGGGGTCTCCAGATTGGGGTTTTTTTCCCATTTTGGGGAAAAATAAAAACTTCGGGGAACTTTTGGCGAAACGAAAACTATGGGGAAAATTTTGGGGAACACATTTTTGCTTGGCGAAAGCTTGTGGAGAAACAAAAGTCTAATTCAGAAAGTTTATATCATTTTAAATCGTTTCATCAAACATATTTCAGAATCACACGTAAAACAATAAAATACTCATGGCTAATGGTCAGAATGGCGGGGGAAGGTGTGTTTTTTTATGGATAGAGATCTTATTTTAATAATCTCCGCTATAGTTTCATCTCATACTAGTAGTATAGATATGTGAATTTTGGTTCCTCTTGTCCCTCTGGAACCGTATAATAATTATTTGCCAAAGAGTAGCCTCTAACGTACAAGTTCCCATCTATCTCTATATGACAAAAATTCAGCCAAATACGTGAAAGCGTAACAAATAAACTAAGAAACTAACTCGTTTTTAGTTTTATAAAATTATTAGGTATAGTTATGGAAGGATTAGACACGAAATTAATTTGGGGAAAATTGTATAAAAATGTATCGTTTTGGGGAAAAATAAAACCTGATTTGGGGAAATTTCACATGCAGGACCTGGATACCCTGTCTAGGTAACTGTTGTATATCGATGTGTTTACATTTAATTTTTTGGGAAAACGGATATGGTATAGTCAATCGATAAAATTAGCAATAAGTTGACTTTTTTCTTAAAATGTGAAGTGAACAACGAGTTGAAACGTTAGAAAAGCATAAGGTTCTCGCGACTGGACTTGCTCGTACTCCTCATACCACACACCGTACTCATGATTGCATCAAAACCTTAGTCACAGACTAAAAGTTAACAACGATGGGCTAAGGTCAGCTGTGTTTTGATAATTCTTTATCTTTTACTGTAGGTATAATTTACCACTGAACTAAACTAATACAATTTATTTATTTTAGTACAGGGAAGATAAGAAGGATGTCCTTGTCAACTTCATTGAGATATATTCATATATTGATGGCGGTTGCAGTGGAGGAAATCCATTTGAGAGACAGCTGTAAAGGAACACAGGATGGCGACTATTGCATCGTAGTGCCCCAGCCCAGAAATTTATAAATGGCTAGTTTGACTGAAAGCTATTGAAGAATTAAGTGTAGCGATAGAACTGATGCATGCCTAAATTTTGGTGAGCATGGCTCAAAGTTTCGATCACACCAGCCTGGATTTCTTACAACATAGCAGGTTTTGCGGGCTCTGGAAGTCGATATAAGAAATAATCTTAGAATGACATCAACTGTAACATGCTGTGTTTAGGTGCTATCAATATCACAATAAATGTATGAACACAGGTGTAATGATGAAAGAAAATGAATTATTGACTTTTATCTTCTAAAGAAAAACAGGGGTTTACATAGATAGTTCTAATCTAAGTATTTTTCTACTAACTGTGTAATATTTTTAATAAATGTTTTATTGTAAATAATAATTGTTTGTTTGTTAATACTAATATAAGTAGTTTTTTGTATGTAGGTGTAATCTGTGGAATTAATGAATTCTACGATCCTAAACTTTGCCCTCCATAGGTAAGATTTTTTCCTGCGGTTTCACCTGTTATATATTTTTATTAATATTATTTTTGTAAACAAACAAATTTTACCAGTTTATGTAACTATTGTTTGTTTGTTTCCAAATAAGGTATGAAGTTCTTTTTTTAAATATTTTATTTGTTGAAAAAACAATACATAATTAATATTAAATATTTTATTAAATTAATTCTTTCTTATATTTATGTAAATACTACACATTACAATGAAACCGGCTATCACCCACTCTCCTGTATTTTGTAGAAACTTCGTGAATTCCTTTTTACAATATTAGCCTTGCATTTACAACATGAATAACTTGTGTGAGAGGACTGCGATATATAGGTAGTAATCCACATTTGTGGCCACTAGCATCTTGTAAGTTCCTCGTTCCATTAGCCTGAGATGATACTTATATAGAATCTGAAAACAGTAATTATTTTAATAACATAAATCAACTCAAACAATTTATTTAGGTACTTTTGCATTTAATAAGTAAGTATTCACTGGCATTGTATTGTTTATTTATATTAGATAGGTTATGCACAATATTTTGAATAACATATCTAATACAAATAAACAATTGGGTCAGCTAGTTGAAGACACCGAGGTTTAACTTTTTAGGAATTATTATTGATAAAAATTTAAATTGGGGCCTACACATCAGTCACGTGTGTAACAAACTGAGACAGTTTCTGGCAAATATTACAATATTGAAAAAACAGTTTCCGTATAAAATTAAAATAATGTTATTTAATTCATTGGCCGAATCTTACATCCAATATGGTCTTAGTAGCTATGGTCGAACTTTTAAAACATACCTTTATAAAATTTATAAACTACAATTGAGAATTTTAAAAACAATAGTTTCCCCTCAAGTAAAAGTGCAATTTCATAATGACGAATTAGGTCTTTCTAAATATTGTAAAATTCTACCTATCCAACAACGGTTTAAATATGTATTTTTAAAAGAGAACTATTTCAATAAGGATTGTTTATGTAAAAAAGTTGAACATACTGTGTATACACGGGCAGTGGCTAACAGCCAGTTACGAACAGTGCGCGCAAATAATATGTATGGTGAAAGAACTACCCGCTATTTGCTACCGGTTTTAATAAATCAGTTACCGTCAGATTTACGCAATACACTGACAACTGAAAACATTAAAAATAAGTTACTAAATTATTTCATAAGTACGCTCGATGTAGATGATATTTAGCATTAAGGACAAACCTTTGTGGTTTTTTGTAATGCGATTAATCTTGTTTGTAACAAAATTGTGAAATGTGAAATAAATGAAAAAAAAAAAAAAAAAAAAACCCACGGCACGTCCCAGGGAAACGAAACAACAGGGAAACGGAACAAAGAAATAGATAGGTACACAGTACAGCAGGTATATATAGGAGTTAGAAAAATATAAATTAGTTACGAGACAAGTTAGTTACTTATATGAAAACGAATTGAGAGATTCAAATAGATACCCTTTTTCTTCTTTCCTTCAATTTATTAGTTAATGCACTAGTCATCTTCTATGTCGAGGTAGATAATTATGTTTTCTAAGTTTTCTGTATGTTTTACTTTGGTGTGCAAATAAAGAGTATTCTATTCTATTCTATGTTGAAATATTAGTAAATCTTCAAAAAGCCTTTAATTGAATTATGTAATTCACGAACTTGACGACGCTTAAGGAAATCATCAGATTTTTTGGCTCTTAGTAAATCTACGATGCACAACACACGTACAGCTACTTTAACACTATTCTAAACACAAAAACAATAAATATCCACGTATAATAATACAATTCAAAAACTTTTAAAGCAGCGGTGGCAATTCGTTCACAAATTCGCCTACAAAAAGCTGCAAAATACAAGCTTTCTATTTTGACAAGTTATGTCGAGGCTATGGGCGAAGTCGAGGGCAAGACGATTGACAAATTTTGCTTAACGAATACGATTTTCACCTACGAACAATCAAATTATTCGACCGCAAGTAGTTCCACCAAAACGCCGTTAATTCTCGTGGCGCTAGTGCTGCGTAAGCAAAGTTAGTGAATGCGAAAACGCAATTCGCCGGTGCCGCGGCGTCGAACTCGAGGTTATTTTGCTTAGCGCATAACACTACTGATACCTTAAATTGGTTAATGCGCAGCGACTTGAGCCTAACTTCACGGCCGCCTTTAAGTTTGCATCGCACTGTACGTGCATACCCAATTCATGGTGAAGAATAGATGTAAGTACAATAGCTTATTAAGAAAAAAGCACCCTGTGTTGATACACAGGGTGCTTTTTTCTTAATTTCAGCTGACAGGTACATCTGATGATGTACCTGTCAGCTGGAAGACGTCCACTTCTAAACTAAGACCCCCCTCCCCCTTTAGAATGAACGACAGATTGCAAATGGCTAACATTTGCATATATCGGTTGCCCTTGACTAACAAAGTCGTCGCTCCTTGTGCCTACCCATCTCTTCCTGTTTAGTGTCATGAAAGGTAATTATGGGAAAATAAGAAGACGTACAGTAGCGTCAAAATTATGTATGTACCTCAGTGAGTTGGTAAAGTTATATACCTTGGTAAACAGGGATATTTTGAGCATATAACCGTCTTTGTAAAAGAATACAGACATGCATGATAAAGTCAAAGTATGGTAGATATTAAAAAACTTTTTAAAAGTTTAAGCTACGAGTACTTTGTCGTGTTATGAAAAAATCTTCATAAAATAACAACGTATAACAAGAACCACATAAATCAGCTCTATATTCATATATAAAATAACAGTAGGTACCTACTATAAAAAATAATGATAGAAAATTCTTTGTAATAACTGGCTAAGAGATGTATTCTGTGCTAAGAGTAGGTACCTTTATAGGGGTATAAAAGCTTGCGATGCAGTGGACTCAACATTTTGCAGGAAATACAGATATTGTTGTTTATGACACATACGTGCCCACTCCTAATGCTCTCAGTATAAGCTTAAGTTTCCTCTAATGCAGGTAATAGCACTTTGTTCACTTCTCACGTTTGCTACGGTCCAGAAAATATAAATAAGTAAGTAATTCCTAGTAGCTGCAATTTTAGTAAATACTAGCAGCACATGCGGCTTCACCCGTATGCGCTGTTGAATTATTGACCCCTTTTTTGTATGCGGCTGCCTACAATAGGAGGGTCAAGCTGTATCTATTGATCTACTTGACCGATTTTGACAAAATATAGCCTATCTTCTAAGTTTATATAATACCTACTTCACTATATAAATTACATTGATTGCATTCAGAGTTTTCCCGTGATGAGGTAACAAACGGGCAGAAAGACAGACAGATATTAAAAAATAGACAATGTGTTATGTTGCTTATTTCTAGCCTCCCATGGCCTATTTTGATGTAAAATAGTCAATGTACAGACTTTTCGACCTCTACTGTTTTATTTTAGTATAGATATAGATAGATAAGAGTCTGAGGTTAGGAAGTATTGATTATCATCATCAACCGAAAAACGTCCATTGTTCCTCCAGGCCAGGTTAAAACATCCCCCTTAAAAGGGAGGGGTTGACACTATCCCATCGTTTGGCAGGTGGCTTAGGGATCGCAGAATAGGTGGTACGAGTAGATAATCCAATAGAAAGGCGCTGCTGCCCGTCTTCTCGTTTTCCCTTAGTCGCCTCTTTCGGATACCCAACGGGAGGAGATTGCAGGGTGCTATGCTTACACGGACACCCCACGGGGCAGTACTTACATCTTACATCTTCCATGATGAACTGTATGACTACTATCCGTTAGATGGAATCGACGGCAGTTTAATAGGTCTTATTTGTTGATGTGGACACTAAACTAAAGTCCAAATACATAATAAAGAACTCAGAATTTCAAGAGCGTTTAAAGAATTATGTTCGTTTTGGTAATGAACCATCTTAATTAGCGATATTAATCATTTATTTAGTTACACAATGTTATGATTAGTCTGTAAGCTTTCCTAAAATAAAAATTGTGTCCTAATAATTTATGATACGTTTTTAGACGTGGTCGCTGTTACAATACTTTTAGTAATGGAACCCAACTAAAATGTAATCACACCAATTTGTAGTATCAAATTGGTGCACATTTAGCTAAAATGACCTCGTATGAACCACACAAAGCATGCATGGTAAGGGATCCAGGCGTTTCTTTTATTCATACGATCCCGTTACTAAGGTTAGGCGTTTAGCATACATTTGAATGGAAATGTGTCATTTGAGATGCTCTTTTGTTTTAGCATGGAATATTGTATAATGCGCTGTGTAATACGCCCCCAAAGTTAAGTAACAAGGTATTACCTGATAGTAATCGAAGCACCCACCCATAGAAAAGACTCTTCCTGTCCCTGTCATCCAAAACTATAATTATAGCCTTTTGGTCCGATAGTTATTTTGCCAGCTACAGTGACCTTCTACTTATGTTACATAGCGGAAGAAATCTAAGATTAAAGTGGCGCCACTTAGGCCCGTAAGATCAAAAGTAGTTTAAATCACAGATTATCGGATCTAAGATCAAATTTTATCGATCGTTTAAACCACTGTCGTAATATCAAACGAAAAAAGTGAACGGATTGGCTAAACTTCGATTAATGTTTTTCGTATGGCAACATTGTTTATTTCGGACCCAGCTCATTCATTTTTTTCTACTGAATACAGCAAAAAATAAACCATCTGGACACATGTTTGGTAATAAGTGGTCATTTGTCTCATTGTCTTTCCGTAGTCTTTGTTCAAGTTGAACTCAGGTAGCTCTGTAGAGTCGTAGATTATTTCGAATTTCATTAATGAATCAATTTTATTTCAAGATAAGTAATATTTTAATAACAGAGTAGGTACCAATTTTTAAGTTCTGTATACCAATTGATCCCAATGATCGTTTATTTTTCGATCGCCATGGTATATTGTAACACCTATTATTATCGTAGAACTATTATTTTATATTATTGAACCTAGTGACAAGACAACCAAGAGGTTCGCCTGCTGGTAAGTGATACGTCTACCTATAGATATTTGCATTATACTAGTTCTGAGCCACTTGCTACAGTCACACCGGAACACAGCAACGTTTACACACTGCTGTTTGGTGGAAGAACATCTGACACTGCGGTGGTAACCTGAACCTGGACCAAGTAAAACCTCCTGGACCAACTAATATCATATTCAATTTTCGCTTACGTGTAGTAAACAACCAACAACAATTATTACCACAGTATAATACTATCAAATACTTCAAATTAATACAGTTTAAGCACACGCGATGGTTTAACCGTGGCTTGGAGCAAGTTTAAACTGATCGGTAGTTTAAACTCGTCACCGACGATCAACTGCCATCGTTCTTACGAATTAATCGAAGAAGGCAGATTAAACTCTATATTGTAGTTTAAACTGCAATTGATCTTACGGGCCTAAGTTGCGTAACAATAAACTGATGGTGTTGTTGGTAGGCACGAGAAAAAATACCACTGCGTTAAAATGTTAGTTACTCTAAAACCAGATTGCTTATTAGAATCAAGGTAAATTAAATATCTATTTAAATTTTACATTACCTATGCACCTATAACTATTACCCTCTGCATCATCCAAAGTTAGACTGGCAGAGAATACCTACGGCATTAAGTCCGCCTTGTACATACACACATCAAAAGTGTCTAGGGATCAACATATATTTTTGCAATAACTTTTCTCCTGATTGATATTAATTAAAATTTTCTTTAAGGATTCATCAAATAAAGTGTTTTCGTTTGTCACAGTAACGATAAACCAAGTCACCTTTGCATTAATAAAGAAATTTGCCATTTTCCTAATAAAGGGATTTTTGACATTTGAACCACTAACACAAAAGTTCGAAAAAAAGACTGAAATAACAGTTTTCTTTAAAATTTTATTGGGTAACTTAAACAATTAATAATCCGTGTTTCTACCGCGAACACTAACAACACAAGAACATCGGTTTGGCATACTCAAAATGAGTTCATCCAAATCACGCTGTGGAATGGCCGCCCATGTTCGTTGCAACAACAAAAAAAGGTCTTCTTGCGACTGGATACCCTCCATATTCGGCAGAGCTCTTCTCTGTAGCATATCCCATGCATGCTCAATCGGGTTCAAGTCTGGCGACTGAGCAGGCCAGGGCAGGACATTGATGTTAGCTGCGGCGAGAGTCTGTCTTACAACTCTTGCGGTGTGCGGTCGTGCATTATCATGCATTAACTGAAATAAGGGACCGATTTGCACTTGTAGAGGAACGATGACGTCTGATACAATCGTCTCAGCATAAATTTGAGCGTTGAGGTTGCCTCTGATCCAAATCAACTCAGTTCTTCCGCCGATCCAAATACCCGCCCATACCATGATGGTTCCACCACTATAAGGATGGACTTCCTGGCAGGATTTTAATCGCTGTTGGCGTCCAGGGGTTCTCCAGTGTCGTATACGTCTTGTATCCGGTCTCATACCAAAACGAGACTCATCAGAAAAGCACACGAAACGCCATTGTTCTTCTGCCCAATTTCTGTGTTCAAGAGCCCATTGATATCGAATCCTACGATTGTGCATTGCTATAGGTGGTACCCGTAGCGGTCTTCGGGAATGAAGGTTCACTTCACGCAAGCGGTTTCTGACTGTTTGGTCGCTAATTAAGTTCCCTGAAGAGTGATGAAGCCTCACGGCTAACATCATGGCAGTTATTGTTGGAGCTCTTCGAGTTAAGATTTGAATATATCGGTCTTGTCTCCGTGTGGTGCAGCGATACCGTCCTCCATGGCGCTCAGCCACGGTACCAGTGCTTCGGTAACGTGTCCAAAGTCGACTGATAACACTCTGACTTGTATTCAGAGCTAAAGCCACAGTACGTTGCCGGGAACCAGCTTCTATCATTCCCACGGCTCTGAGCATTTCTTCCCTGCTTAAATGACGTCGCCGCTCCATAATAACGTTGGTTTTAATCAGTAGTAGGGAAACAGTAGCACTAATAATGTCTTCAATGCGTTGTATGTTTTTATAGGGAAAATATTGACAGCTGATTTTCATCTTTTACTCGAATTTGATTCACAGTTCCTGATTCAAATTATGAAATGCACCAAAAAGGATCCATATAAATTTATAAAATCATAAATTTATTACAAAGCCACATCTCAATCTCAAGAAATCCGCTTAAAAATGCTTGATCCCTAGACACTTTTGATGTGTGTATTTACGTGTGCTAAAAAATAAATAAAATAAAATGTCAAATGCTCCGCGTAGTTTAAACCCCGCGATGGGTACAGAACTCAAGATGAAGTTACGTTACGTACTCTCGCGGTCACGAACGGTCTATCACCTTTAGGACGACACGTGGAAGCGCCACGTATCGGCCCAAAATACATGCACGCGGGGTAAGCGCCCGGAATGTCGTTCAAACTATTTTGATTGAAAACTTACACTAAAAAGACTATTACTGAATTCGTGCGTTCAAACAAACAGTGCTACGGATTCCTTTGGTAGACACGTATATTGAATAACAACACAGGTCCGTTGATTTTGTAGTTTGCTACCCTGGCTGCTGACTTTAAGATCTTGGGGTCGATTCCCACACTGGACAAACATTCATGTGCATGAACATAATCTGTTTGTCTTGGATCTGGGTTGTTTTTACCTGTACTTAATTATGGAAAAAGTTAAGTATCTTATCATAGTTTCAGTTCGATGGCCATTACGGAGTCGATCACGGAATTCATCTACATCATCATCAGCAGCCGAAACGTCCACTGTTGAAAAAAGGCCCTCTCTCCCTTTGAGGGGAGGGGTTGCCATAATCCCCACGCCTGGCAGGCGGTTGGGGATCGCTGCTGCTCGTCTTCTTGTTTTTCCTTAGTCGCCTTTTACGGACACCCAACGGGAGGAGATAGATGGGTGCTATTATTCTTATCATGGAACTAATTGTCACAATAAAAATAATTTATGATTTTTGGGTCTGCACGACTTGGGTCGACGTTGGGTATCTGGTCTTGAGTTAGGTTGGAATCTAGCAAGCTTCCAATATTCGGGTACTTGTGCCGCTCTTAAAGATAATATACGCATTAAAATAGGAAACATTACAGTTACACGCTTCTTTAATAATACCGCTAGCATCTCATCAGGGCCACTAGCATGCATTGCAGCATATTAAGTCACTCTCTTTGTCATACTCGAACATCGCAATCAATCATCAATTTGCTTTTAAATCATTTTTCCAGGAATCAAAAAGCTCAACTATCAGATGGATGTTTATTGGTTAGAGAATTTGGAACTAATTTAGGAAATATGATAAAAAGGTTCCTTTTAAAAAAAACTATATTTTGAAGGCTCTGTTAAATGCTTTC
This sequence comes from Furcula furcula, assembly GCA_911728495.1. NCBI lineage: Eukaryota > Metazoa > Arthropoda > Insecta > Lepidoptera > Notodontidae > Furcula > Furcula furcula. The sequence continues at coordinate 12,562,729 of OU452250.1, forward strand.
GTTTTGACGTGCAGTACAGAAACCTTAAAACTTTTTGCATAGTTTAATTTCAAGTACGATTACAGTAGTCACTACAAGACGCTGCGCAGTAGCTATTTTTATGTTTATGTATTCAGAACTCACAAGCGTACTTGCGCAATGGTTCGTCAACCCTAACTTCAGACACACAAAAATCCGCTGTGACTGTAAGTTATAAGTAGTACGAATGTAAATGGATTCCGAATGGCAGGCATGGTTCCGGTTGTAACCGGACCTAATAACCACCAACAATAGAATAGAAGTATGTATAAGTCTCACTAGTCAGGCATTGGCTATTCTATAATAGACGGACTGAACCTTTGATATGAAGTTTGGAATATGAAATGCAATAATCCGTATCCTGATGCAACACGTCAACGACGTTACCACTGTAAGTGGTTGGGTTATCAGATTGTAATTAGGTGGCACGCCAAGGTATACATCAAGATATAAAACAGTGGGTTACCGTTATTAAACTGCATCATTTCATTCTATAACGGAATAGGCAAAATTAACAAAACTCCATTCGACACATCTGCATATTTTTAGTCTATGATTTTTCAAATGTAATATCCATATTTTCTGGTAGCGCCCTCTACGATGACAACTCTCGGCCGGAGCGGCCAGATTCTCAAGGTCATTGGCGCATGTTACCCCCTTAAACAGTGTATTTCTTAACCCAAAAGGGGTTCACATAATGTTGTTAATTACAATACCAAAAGGGGTTGTTTTAAACATATCAACGGTTGTTTTAAACGTTTCAACATATCACTCGTAAAAAAGCCAACTTGATTGAGTTTCCTGCTGAAGTATCTCAATGTTGCCAATGGTGTTTGTTAAAAATATTTTACAAAGGACTGTCATGACACCAAAAGACGTGGAAAATCAAAATGATATCTTAACTCTGACAAAAACTGAGCTACCATGTTATTCCGACTTCTAGTTAGTGTTGATTTGGGAAATATTTATATTTGACTATTTCAACTAACTTCTGGCTACTCTTGTGCAAACTGGGCACTAAATAATAGATCAAACGGTCTTGTCCCATCGGTCTCCGAAAGTGAAGGAAGTCAGAAGTCACATGACGTGGTCAGTCACACGTAGGTACCTATACTCTTTCTTTCTTGCACTCTTACACTAATTTCTACCCTAATAATACGCTAATTAATAATAAGCTGTGCCCTTGTACCTGTATTATCCTAAGATTTCTCTTACCATATTTATGTGTGTACCTAAACATAAAAATAAATTAATAATATCTTCTGCGTTAGTTGGCTGACCTTACTGAAGACTAGTCGATCATAATTACATTAAAGTAGTTGGAAGTACCTAGGCTCTAATGAAAATACCCATTCTTTACCAAAATATAAATAATGAAGTAGATAAACTTACGAAATTAGCTTGAGGTTTTACCGTGGAGTGTTTACATAGTCCGTGGGCTCGCACAAGGTAAACATTTGCCGACCTGCGAGCAATAACATATTTGAGCGCCCCGCGTATTAGGAAAAGCTTTTACCTGAAATGGAGATGGGAAAATGTTCTTACATTTTGTATGGAGACATACTAATGAATGTATACCAATTGCCGCCAGCAGTGTCGAGTGTCGCAACGAATATGGAAAGTTATCGAATGATATGTCTACTCATGTTACCACCTTTGTTGATATGCTTTCAGTATTAATTAACTATCTAGTTTATATTTTTATTTATATACTAGCTGACCCAGGCAGCTCCGCCTGCGCTATTTTTACGTTAACTAAACTTTTAATAACAGATATTCGCATTGAATACATAACCTCCTTTTTTATAGTCGGTTAAAAACTGGGACCCACTTTTTACATGCTCTCCGAAGCACGGACCCGTTTAGTTCAAATGGCGTTAAACTGTCACCCATCTATTTATTGACCTTACCTAACGTTGCTTAACCCGATCGATTACAAAACCTTGATAAAAACTCTCTATGAGTGTTCCCTTACTAATATTTATTATATTATAAAGAAAAATTGATAAAATCGGACCAAGCGTATAACCAAGTACCCATTTTGACTTTAATCCCCTCTCCCAAAAGAACCGTGCTAGATTACGGGATAAAAAGTATCCTATCTCCTACCTCGTAGTAAGATCTCAAATCATGCCAAGTTTCATTTGAATCCATTCAGTAGTTTCGGCGTGATGCTCAGCCGTGATACAGACAGACAGGCAGACAGACAGACAGACAGACAGACAGACAAAAATTAAAAAAAAATACATTTTCGGCCTCAGTATCGGTTATAGAATGCCCTCCAAATATAATTTTCAAAATATCTTCAATGTACAGAATTGGACCTGTTACAGTTTTATTATAAGTATAGATTTTCTGTACATTATTCTGGTTGTTTTATCTCTTAATTAATGCATATAGAATAGGTAACAATATTAGGGAATAGTCTAGACTAGGGATCTTTTAAATCCACAGTGATAAAAATGAGAAAATGACTAGGTATCTGTCTGCTTCTTAGCTCTAAGATCTTAGATATATACTAAAGTATTCTGTGGCTTAGATGCACAGATCTTGAAAACATACATCTTGCAATTGCGAAATAAAATTATATCATGACGAAAGAGACAACTTTAGTAGTTAAATTCATTTGATCATGCCTAACTTTTTTACAAATCTTTCCAACCTAGACTAAATTATAAAATAAAATATTCACGGCAAACCAATTTTCCTTTAGGTAAGCCTTGTCCTCATTGACATAGTGCTAAGGAGAATAGCTCAAACTAAACACCAAACCGCGTTAACAAAGCAACGGTGAACAACAAACTCCATTGGTCTCGAGGTACCTCTAACCAAACAATAAGTATCCTGGCTAGTGAAATATCTCTTTTATTCAAGCGCACACAATTTAAATAATAAAATATTTTTAAGAAAGCAATTGAACTGACTTCAATATCACTGAAAAGTATAAAATAATTTAAATATTATAGAAGTTGGTGTTAGCGTACCCGCTGTGTATATTTGGCACCAACTTCAATAATATTTAAATAATTTTATACTTTTCAGTGATATTGAAGTCGGTTCAATTTTTGGAATGAAGTTCCTTATGGGACGATGCGGAGGGGTACCCTAACCGGGAAAAAAACGTCCCTAACGTAAGATTATTATTATTTATATGTGGAACCATCCGATCATTATTACTACTTTAGTTAAACGGCAACACGTGTCGTGCAGTGTCGTCCAGTGTCGTTCGGTGTGGCACGGTGTGTCTGGCACGGTGTGCCACACCGTGCCACACCGTGCCACGATCCACAATCTCACGGAATGGTAGATGAGGGTGCAGCCATCGGTTGTTGAAGTCGAAAAGTTTTTGCTTGTGGCGGCTTCGTGTGGTAGGTCACCCCCTTCCCTCTATTATGGTTGAGGGGAGTAATCGCTACTGCTCGAGTCGACTCGAACGCGGGTGCTGCTTTGGGAGACTGGCCCGACTACTATCCCTTTGGCCTTTTAGTTTGTTGCATTTGCATCCTATTTTTTTTCTCTCTCTTATTTGATCTTTTGAACGGTAGGATACACTGTCGCTGGTGCTGATATAATTGTAACAAGACAAACACTGTTTAAAAAAAAGTTAAAATATGATAAGCCCACTGAGTCTCTTGCCGGATCTTCTCAGTTGAGGCCGCGTTGAGATCCGGTGATACCGTTAGCCTATTTGAAATAAATGATTTTGAATTTGAATTGAAAGTGGACTAAATAGCTTCATAATAACACAAGGAAAACGTCCCTGTGACAAACCTTTATCCGTCAATTGAACACAGCGTTTCCTCCTTTTTTTTTGGAAATGAAGATCACTTATGGCCGCAGTGGCAGTGACAGATCCATCGAACGACGAGGCGAGCGGCAAATATGGCATTGGACAAACTCAGCACATCAGGAAGGCACGGCTTCTTCGGCTTGGCTCAACCCCTAAATCACAACTAGCTCAAACTAAAAAGATACGGCAAGAAGCTTTCTGATTCTCATTGCAGCTGCAATATCGTGGTCCACTAGGAGCTTCACTGGGTCGTCCATCAACTCTACAATATGATGGCGTTTTTGGCTGCAGTCTACTCTGTTAGAGTATCACCACTAACAAAAAAATACTGGCCTTATTGTTATTGCTTTACTTTACCTCCAAGTTGAATCAGGAGCACCTTTTTAACTATGTTAAAAATTAAGAATGGTCTCAAATGAAAATGTGGCATAGGTATTATTAAGAGGTGATTATAAACGTAAGATATATATAAAGAAATCAGGAATATCCAAAGAGATTAAAAATATAGGCCAGAAAGAGGCCTTTCCGATTTTTTCGAACAGTCATCGCTTTTTACAAATACCACTAACATAAAATTTATAACATACATTTTTACATACCTACTTGACAAATTCAGAAAATAAAGTGCGACTACTTTTTACTTTTTAGTAATTTTATCAAAGTGAGATTTGCTGTCGTATATCAAAGTACGTTTATGTATATAGTTTAACTGCCACACTCACGGACATCAATTAACTTTAAACGCAATTATTATATATTTTTAATTTTTTGTAATCTATTTATTTCGACTCTCCGAGTCTCTTATGATTATCTTTTAGTATTAATTACGAGATTATTGATATAATATTTACTCACTATCCGCGTTTAAAGTCGAAATAATCCATTTACAAAATATGACTTAATGACAATTAACTATAATTGACGTTTGTAGGTACAGCAGTAAGTAGATAATGTAAGTAGGTATCTAATTTAGTTCTTTTGTATGATATTTATTTTTCTTCTACACACTACCATTTTTTCTTGCAGGCCTGCCTGGAAGAAATTTCTTTAGAAGTAAGCAGTGCCTATATTTCTTCTTATCTTTTAATGTTCTTGTGTGTAAATAAATTATAAAATAAATATCGCAACACGAAATTAGGCATATTTCGATCATGAATATTTTTGTGAAGTTGCAGGAACTTGTATAGAAAATTCATTTGTTTCTCGCCGCATAGCATCGCATCGCAGTTATGTGTGGGAGCCCTTAGATCGTACGCCCGTTTCTACTGACTGGCTTACTACGCGTGTAACAAGTTTCTGATGAAAAATTTGCTCGTTACGACCAGTATATTCCTGGGTATCTAGTTAAATGTCTTTGGGGTATATCTAACACTCATTTCAAGTAAAATTGCGCTTATATTTCACACGCGTACACCTGACAGGGGCTCATTACACGCCCGTGCTCCTCGCGGAAACGTTTCGTGTTTGTTATCACGGCGAGGAAAACATTTGAAACGTTTTATTACTGTAAGTTGAATGTTTTTTCTTTGTATCGGAGTCTGAATTTGGAATGGATTACTTAATTAAACGTTGGAGTTGAATAGAAATTACCTTATTTTTAGAGTTCCATACCTAAAAGGTAAAAAAGGAACCCTTATTCGCCTGTTTGTTGCAGTAAAACCGATATATTACAGTAACTACCTACTTCTTCTTTATCTTTACATAGTGTCGTCTGTCGGTCTGTCTGTATTTTAAGCGGTAATTTGTCATTGTAGGTTCACTAGTATGTTATTGATTTGAAATTTGGAATAATTTGAAATACTGTTACTTCATAGCATATGTATTTTTTTAACTTTTTCGCCGAATTGGAGCCTAAGTGGGGAGTCAAAAATTTAAAGTGAGACTATTCTAATTATCAAGTGGGGTATCATTGAAAGGGTTGGTCTAGTGGTTAGACACCCGGGCCGCTGCCCAATAGATCGTGGGTTCGATTACCACCAAGTGCCTAGGTGTTTTTATCTATTTAAGTATGTTTTTACACAAAAGTACATAAGTATTTTTATCAGTTGTCTGTTTACCATAGTGCTCTACCTAATTTGGGGTCAGATGATCGTATGTGGTTTGTGCCAGAATATTATTATATTCTTTTATTTTAATTCACTTGAATTTTGGGATATAATGAAAAAAATCCAAAAAGAATACCATGAGGCGAATGTGCAACTGTCTCTACACTACGTAGTTTGCGTAAAAAATACTAATTATAATTACCCTCAATATTGGCTATTTCTTTTCCATTCTGCTTCTCTATATATCGGATGTCTACGGTATCTGTACACCTTCTTTGATTACAGAATTACAGAATCATATTTTCATCCAACAATTTTATATGTATTTTAAGCGTCACAGAACTCGGAGCTATACAAAAACAAAGAAGGTGTGTCGACTTCGATATATCGAAACATAGTCCATGTTATTCGGCAATGTAATAAATATTTCATATCAATAGTTAATGGTATCAAGTCAATAGCCAATATGGACCATAACAGCACACCCCTCGGCACTCAAGACCATTTGGCTCCCTTTGATCGCGCTAGTGTTAATTTATGCAATTACTCCTTGCACAGTGACTTGGCTCGATACCAAGATATTGGTGCCCCATGCTGACAGGTCCAATTTTGAATTATTTGATTGAAGACTGAATAAGCAAAGCAGTAGCAATACGTGCAGTATATAAATGAATTGCCTATTCGATGTGTTTGATAACGATGTTGCACTTCGAAATCTCCACCTTGAAAATTGTGAGATGTAGGCGTATATTTAATCCGGCAAGGCTCTTGTGTACAGTGGCGTGCACAGAAAGTAGGCAAAAATATCTGCGAGTTATCTGTACTCTAAGCCATGTGTTAGTGTGCCACCACAAATATCCTTAAATGAACTAACATTACATCACGTTAACACCATGTTAGTACAAGATATTTTTAAACTACGATTTCTCTAAATAATAGAGAAATCGTAGGGTATGCAAACTCTTTTTGTGTGTATCTCTGAATAATCTTATTACAATTTTAAATGAAAATTAATATGTCTATAGAATCTGCTAACTTATTATGGAATTTATTATTATTAATTTCAACTTATTATGGATATTTAAAATGGTGTACTAAAATATAGTAATAAACAAGTCGAATACGTTTCTTTGCCTACTCTCAGTGGACGCCACTGCTTGTGTAGTACATGCATTAGGTATATGTAGTTTTAGCCTGCGTAGCGGAGCGGGAAACCGCTTGCTTTGCAAACCAGAGGTTGCAGGTTCAAATCCCGCAGAGAGCTACAATTTCGTAAAGTTGTTCCTTTAAGGCTAGGACAATGCAGGCCGATCGCTCATCATCCGTGCGTCGGATGGGTATAAAAAAAGTTGATCCTACGCTTGACCTCTCCCTGATCGTGCCAGTCTTCCGTCCCATAAGATTTTGAAGGTAAAGGTAGAGAGTGAACTTGTGTCTACGCTAGCACTTGTGCACTATCCCATCTAGATGGCTGATCTTAAAAGATTGGCCACTGTGGTTGTATCGACCAGTAGGACATTATTATTATTTAGTTACCTACTTATAAGTAAGTACTTGAAAGTTTTTTTTTTTTTTGGGAATGATAGACGCTGTTGGCCGCAGATGGCCATTACAGCTTCACCGGACAATAGGAGGCGAGCGCTTAAAGCGCTCTAGCCTTTACGGCAGAAGTAGCGACGAGCTCAAGGGCACCTCAGGGAGGCACGGCCTCGGCTTGGGCTGTCGCTTAAGAGAGGGCTGAGTTTACCACCGGTTCACAACGCGCCCCCACTGAGAAGAACCGGCAAGAAACTCAGTGGGGTGATGCACGTCGTTGAGGTCGCATACGTACGACCCTTCGGCCTCGCCGGCGAAACCGGTGTCTGATAGCTAGTGTAGCATACGGTTGTCGGGGAGGGTTCGGCGCATCCCGGTCCAATAGGACCGTCATGGGGTCAGGAGGGTCGAGCAGCACGTGCCGTGGTCTGCGGCGCGAGTCAGAAGGACTAGGGGCGTAATGGGCGGCGGCGCGGATTAAACTGTTCGCGTGACGGGACGCGGATTCAAAGTAGCGTTTCGACGCTTCTTTGAGGAACTTACGAAGGGGATCTAATTTGAAATCGGAATGCAGATCTACGTTCCGCATGTACCACGGGGTACCGACGGCACGTCGGAGGAAACGATTCTGGATAACCTGGAGGCTATCGATATGGGTGCGGGCGGCGTGCGCGAAAACTACACTCGCGTAAGTCATGATAGGGCGAATGCAAGCTTTGTATAATGTCAACTTATTTCTAAGCGACATTTTACTCCGCTTGCAGAGAAGGGGATACAGGCGACCTAATACGAAAGCCGCTCGATTGCGGACGGACCTAATGTGCGGGCCGAAAGTCATGGCGGAGTCCAAGGTGACTCCGAGGTACTTAACCTTCCTAGTCCAGGGGATAGGGCGATTGAATAGAGATATTGGAGCTAGTCGTCTGTTGGGCCGAAGGCTCCGCGCGGAGAACATATTGGCGGGTCCCCGGGAGAAGACCACCGCGGCACTCTTCTCCGGGTTCACCTCTATGCGCCACGTACGGAACCATTGACCCAGGGCGTCGACTGCGGCTTGAAGAGCACGCGTTAAATAGGACATGTTCCTATGGGAATAATAGAGAGCGGTGTCATCCGCGTAAAGGGCGAGTTGGACTCTGTTCGAACGAGGAATGTCGTTCGTGAACAGGCTGAACAAGAGGGGAGAGAGCACGGAGCCCTGAGGGACTCCAGCCTGTATAGGATGGGGCGAAGAAAACGTACCTTCGACCCGGTATCGAAATGTACGATTCGAGAGAAAGTCTCGTAGGATGAGTACGAGCCTATCGGGGACTCCTAACTGGAAGAGCTTGTATATCAAGCCGTTGTGCCAGACCTTGTCGAAGGCCTTGGCAACATCGAAGAATAGGGTGCCTGTGTAGACGGGCTTGGGCTGGTTGAGCCCGGTCAGGATGTGCTCCGTGAGGCGGTGCACCTGGTGGATGCAAGAGTGTCTGGTTCGAAAGCCAAACTGCTCGTCAATAAGGATATTATTAGAACTGACAAAGTCTTTGAGTCTCGCTAGTAGCAAGCGCTCATAGAGTTTGCCGAGAGATTTTAGGAGACTGATAGGCCGGTAGCTCGCAGGGCTGCTGCGAGGCTTGCCCGGCTTAGGGATACCTACTACATCCGCGTCTTTCCATTCGGCAGGAAAGACGCAGTGGGACATGGCTGCGTTGAAGATAGTCACTAAAAGACATATCAGATGGACAGGGAGAACCTTGAGAACGCGATTGGAGATGCCGTCGGAGCCCGGTGCTTTCTTCGGCTTAAGGCCTTTGATTAGGTCTTCCACCTCGGTTTGCGTGACCGGGGAGAGGGATTTGGTGGGAGGGAGTGAGGACCTGCGCTCTACTTCCCTATCCACAAGATCGAGGTGCGCCGGATCGACGGGAGCGGAGCTGGGTGTGCACTGACTCTCTAGAGAGTCAGCGAGAACCTCAGCCTTCTCGTCGTTCTCGAACGCGGGTGGGTCGCCTGAAGGGCGGGTCAAGGGGGGCATGGTAGCTACGGGGTCGGTTTTGAGGGATCTCGCGAGCCGCCAGTAAGCCTGGTTTGACGGCGAGATCTCCTCTAGAAACCCTCCCCATCGAGCCTCCCTGAGTTCCGCGATGCTGCGCTTCACGTCCCTCTGCAAAGCACGCATGCGGACCCGATTGGCATCGGTGGGGTAGGAGACGTACGCGCGAATAGCCGCGTTTTTAGCGCGGACTAATTCCTTAATGTCATCGGGCAGCTTGAAGCGCACAGCGTAAAAGTTGTCCGCTTCAACCTGCCGGGAGGACTGGCTGATGGCCGATTTGAGATGATCGGTGAAAGCGCCGATCGCTTGGTCGGTGTCCTGAGGGGACGAGATTTGCGCCGGGAAGCGGGCAAGATTCGGAGAGTCGGCATCGGCTAAACGGGTGTTTAGCTGGTGCCAGTCCAGAACGGTCTTAGTGACCGGCCGGGAACTGGGAACCGGTCGTTATAAGAATTTAACGTAGCTTAAGAAAAGAGGACAAACATGAAAACGGATGGAATAAAGATAAATCTGTACAGCTTCTTGTGAAAGGGTTAGTTTGAAAGCTTTCTAAAACCGATACTAGTTAATGAAAACATAAATATGTCTGGGGGGCGGTTCATTTGCCACCAGAGTTCTCATTATGCGTTCACGGTCGGAAGGGTCTTAATCAGGAGGTTTTATCTCGTACTAACCTCCCTCGGGATTTGGCCACTTAACTCTTTCGTTCCAACAAAGGAACTTTGGAAAGTCAGTTCCTTAATTTTAATAAAAGGTACGGCAATTAATTTTGTTACCGTAATTTAAACTTTTAGTATGTTTGTCTTGTCTTACCGAAGTAAGTAGATTAGCATTTGAATTGTACATAAATGATGCTTCTTCGAAGTAATAAGCGTATTGTTTATTTTTTAAACAAAATACCTACAATAGGCAATAGGGCTCTAAGAAATGGATATACTAAGTGATATACCCTTTTTTTTTGCGGAGGAAACAAAAGTTGCCCGGGAGCTGTGGGGCTCAACCGGGTAATGTGGGATTCTTAAACGGCCTACAGACGGCCCTAAAATCAGTGGCGATATCGGGACAGCGGTGGTGGGGATGAAATCGGCTACTACTCTACACACGACCCTACCAGTTAGTACAGAACCGACCGTGCAACAGACTGCTCGTTGATCCGAGATGCCGCCGACACTATCAAAACAGCAAAAAAAGGCATTGCCTTGGCACTTACTATGGTGCCAACAGGCGTGGGTTCGATTCCCACCAAGTGTCTGGGTGTTTTATCTATATTTTCTTCTGTTGGTCGGGTGTTCTATCTATCTATCCTTTTGAGGTGGGCGTTAATAGCTGCGACACAGTTTTTAACTAATGTAGCTATTATCGTACTTATGTAAATGTTAACATATGTTTTAGTTACAATAAAATATGATTTGATTTGATTTGATTTAAGTATGTATTTACAAAAAAAAAGTATATAAATGTATTAGTATCAGTTGTCTGGTTTCCATAGTACAGGCTCTGTCTAGTTTGGGATCAGATGACCGTGTGTGAATTGTCCCAGGATATTATATTATACCTTATTATACCCATTCATTCGTTCATTCTTCGCACAGAGCGGAGCGCCTGCACGTCGTATCGCCGCAGCACTCGAGCGCATACTGCGTAGAAATCAGTCCCGATTTCGCTACACACGTGCCGACAACGCTCCCTAGACGATAATCGTCCCTAAATCGGGAGCTCGCCCGAAGCGATTTCAGACCCGATTTCTAAACAATAAAAATTGGATACGATTTGCCTATACACGAGGGACGATTTAGGGTCCTCCCCACCACTGTCCCGATATCGCCACTGATTTTAGTGCCGTGTGTAGGCCGTTTTACCCACTAAACCCCCGCGACTGTCGCATATGATCGTGGCACATGAAAGCCCGGGCTCTCCGGTGGGATCTGCACCTAGAGCCCTTCTGTGCCTTGGAGCCTGCCGCCCCGGGTGCGCGTTGTATCCCCTCGAGAACCAGACACGGTGATCACGGAGACGGGTGTCGCAACCCCGCCGCAGTACTCGATGGACATCCTAGGGCACCCATGGGGCATAGTGTAACTAAGAGGTAAGAACAACCAGACTATTAGATATGCTGCTGTATCAAAACATTAGTGTAAAAAGTTTTATGTGTTCCGGTGTTGTGTAGTTGGAGACACCAGTGCAATCCATTTGCAAAATTGGTAATATGCTTACCTTATTGCCGGCTATGAATAAACTAATACTAACGATAGTTGTATTTAGATACATTAGATAACATTGCCTGCTAAAGTAGCTCCGCGAAACGTGTTCCGAAAATCCCAAACGACATAATGGTATCAATCTTTGGCGATCAAAAAACAATTTCCTCCTCCGTTCCGGACTGATATAAAAGCCGCAGATCGTATAAAGGAACTTGGACCAGCAAATGTGTTTTTCTATATTATCACTATGATTATAATGCGATACAAATGTACGTTACCAATAATGAATGCATGAGACTATAAATATTAAATATTAATTAAATAAGCCTAGTACTAGGTGGTAGGTTCCTTGTGCAAGGAACCGTCCAGGTAGGAATCACCGCAGTATCAGATATTCTGCCGCCAAGCAGCAATGTATTCAGATTGCTGTATTTCGACGCGAAGTGCACTGTAGCTGGTGAAATTCCTGGACACAAGGGACTTAATATCTAATGCCTATAGGGTCGGCAGCGTGCTAGCGATTCTTCTGGTGTTACTAACGTCCATATGCTGCGTTGACTGCCATCAGGTAGGCCATGTTGGCCATATTGATTGTATAAAAAAAACTGACCGAATTTCCATCAGAGGGTAAGCGGATAAGCCTAGTAGGTACTTGACAGTAATTCCACCTAATGATAAGTGAAGATCCTTTAGTTGATTGTACATTCCCACCCATGTATATACTATTTTTATCAACGGACTGCAAGAGGACTGCCAAATATACTGACCGCAGAACACAAGACCACTCAAAAATAGTGTTTTTTAACTGTAGCCCTCTGTAAGACTGGGCGTAACATGGGGATGTCTTTATAGGTTTTAAGACCATGTGAAAAAACAAACTATACAGGTGGCCAGAACAGTGACGTCATAAAATTTTTTTTAGGTGCCTCGTGTTGAGAGGTATCTGAATCACCCCTATGTATGTTCTACGATTTTTCGTAGTTTTCGAGCTACGATTTTATTTATGAATTTTTGCAAAATTGCGAATTATAAATTATTCATTATTAAATTTTCAACTGAAAATTAAAACTCTAAACTGGCAATTTCTTAGTTTCTAAGTAGCTTCAGAGAATGCGCTATCAGTTTAGAGTTTTAATTTTAAGATGAAAATTTAGCTTAACAAAAATTCTCAACTTTAGGTCAATTTTGTAGTAACTTCCATTAAAGTTATGAGGCTGTTTATTTTATGCATAAATTTACAGTTCATAGAGATTTAGTTGCAGGAAAAAAAAAATCGAAGAAACCTTCTACTTTTTTTAGAAATGTTTCAAACTTATCCGGTCGCAATTTTGCAAAAATTCATAAATAAAATCGTAACTGGAAAATCGTAGAACATACATAGGGATGATTCAGATACCTCTCAATACGAGGCACCTAAAAAAAAAAATATGACGTCACTGTTCTGGCCACCCTGTATATATTATGCTTACGACTAACGCTAGTTTAACTTTTTAAGATTGAAACATCGGGCATTCTGTATTGTTCATCATCATCAGCAGCCGAAACACGTCCACTGCTGAAGGGGGGAGGCCTTAGAAGGGAGTGTTTGCCATAATCCACACGCTTGATAAATACAAAAGAAAGACGTCCCGACTGCCCATCTTCTTGTTCTCACCTAGTCACCTCTTACGACACCCAACGAGAAGAGATGGGGGGATGCATTTCTAACCCAGCACCCCACGGGGAATTGTTATCAACCAACAATTTACAGTAATTGCAAGGGATGAATCTATTGTCATTTACTGGGTACAGTTTTAAATTCCGAGTGGTAGTTTTCTCATTATTCCTAACTTAGCAATCAAACTGAGACCTCAGAATCAAACTAAGAATGGCAGCGGCACTTGCCTAAATCACCGAGGCGATTTATGCAATAAACAAAACACATAACAAAATAAAATGACCGTAGTTATGCGACGAATTTGATCGACCCCGACCTATATACCTATTGTAAAATATTCCGGGAACACCGAAAAACAGACGTACAATTGTGAGAAAATGTGTTACGCACACACTCTTAAACGCAAGCCCACTGAGCCTTTATTTTTAACGTCCTACTTTTAGTCACAGGTCAACTCCAAAAGCTATGTCTAAATGCTGACCTTTTTAGTAAGTAGACTACTGACAATGAATACAAATTACCTATTTGAACCGACACTTTCTATACGGGAACACCGCATTAATAGTGAAATGTACATTTTTTTTTTGTGTATAAAGACGCCTATCTGTCTGTCGCATCATGTCACCCATGGGAATAGATTTTTTTTTATTTGAACGGTGACATAGTCTGGACGTTTAACCGCCGTTACATCCTATTTGGTAAATGCAAAAGAACACCCAGTAAGAACAGACCCCCCCCCATCTCCTCCCGTCGGATGTCGTAAGAGGCGACTATGGGCAAACAGGAAGATTGGGAGCAGTGTATGATAACCTTATAATCTATATATATATATCTTTATAGGCGTCTTGAGGATAGCAGTATAACCTATACTGCTATCCTCAAGACGCCAACGACGGCCAAGCGTGGGGATTATGGCAACTCTTCCCTTCAAGAGACCTTTGTTTAGCAGTCGAAGAATGTTGATGAATTCACAGCGAAGTTGTACCTTAACACCTTCAGTGCGGAACAGGCACATTTGGGCCTGCCGCGGTACTTCAGCTGTAGCGGTCGAAGAAAATTATGTCCCTCTCGCGTGTGTGGAACGATTATCTGAGGTGTTTGTAAGAGTTCGACAGGGACAAATATATATTTCAACTTGTCATTTCCTGTTTGATAGATCCCGGGGCGAATCGAACCTATGGAAGTTGGCTTCAAGGTTATTCTAACAGTACAAAAAAAAAGTATACATCATGTTTTTGCAAAGTTATAGCATTTTAATCTACCCTAGAGCTGGTGGGTCAAAAAAGACCTGCCACGCACTGGTGGAAATATCGTTGGGGGCGCATTTCGACCTGCCGCCGCACCAGATAAAGGTGTATGATTTTACTTACCGCAGCCAAGGTGCTAATTACTGATGTTCTACTCAAAGCATGACCGATAGAGTGCATTGTGAAGGAAAGTTATTTTAATTTTTCTCTAGTAGGTACGAGGCATAAAGATGATTCGTAAAAAATTGAGTGTCTACAACTACGTCTATGATGTAGAGTTTCGTACCATAACAGATAGTTAAATAACAACTAACTAAACAAACGAAGTCGCGGGAAGGGACCATCAGTACCATCGCAGTGTCAGCTGTTCTTTGCACCAGAATACCACAGCAATATCGAGACTTAGCCACGACGAGCGGCAATGTTGTGCAGCTGTCTCTAAGACGTGTTGGCTTACTATCAGGCATTGATGTTGAAAAAAGAAAAAAAAAACATTTGCAATATCGGTAACAACAATCGGAATTGCGAGTATCGTAAAAGTTTCACTAACAATGGGTATTTCACGAGGGCCCCTTCCCTTTCGTTCCGGAAGCGTGTTTATCTCATTCTACTGCGGAGCAAAGCTCTAAATGTTCTTGCTCGTTTCCTTGTTCACACGTAGAAAGAAACTGTCTTAGAAAAGTGATTTTTATTTCTATGAAAACAGTCTCTTATTTAGTAGGTACGACTTGTCTATATAAAATTAATTTCGATTGAATTAGATATTATATAGAAATACTTGGAAGGATATACATATGTACTTACCTACATATTATACTGTATTTCAAATAAACTTTCAATTTTCAAAATTAAATTGTATACTTACCTAAGTATATGAAGAAGAAGAAGAAGACGGGTATCAATATTTTTTCAGAAATAGTTTTCAAATATTTTACGAAAAGCAAGACGTTCTCTTAGTACACAAACACTAAGAAAGGTAGTGGATATTATGCAGGAACTTCTCATTTGTCATACTCATTGACATTAGTATATATGACCTATTGGGTAGAAGGCTAGGGTGTTTAACTACTAAACCAACGGGCCCGTCAATTATCACACATCATCATCATTAGCAGCCGATAGACGTCCACTGCTGAACAAAGACCTCCCCCTTAGAAGGGAGGGGTTGCTATAATACCCACACTTGGCAGTCGGCTTGGGGGTCGCAGTATAGGTGGTAGTTAATTCAGACGAGAAAGACGCTGCTGCCCATCTTCTTGTTTTCCCTTAGTCACCTCTTGCGGACACCCAACGGGAGGAGATGGGTGGGTGCTATTCTTACCCGGACACCCCACGAGTAATCATGTCATACTCATGGACAATTAATATGACCTATTGAGTAGAGGGCTAGAGTGTCTAACCACTAGACCAACAGGCCCGTCAACTATCACACATATTTGTGTGGAATTTTGTCAGAAACATTACTTGTAACAGCTGCTAGCCGTCGTATCACAAAATGCAAAGAAAGTTAGTAAATTACATCGGTTGCTCTCTAGTCGTAAAAGTGAATATTTATCACATGGGCCGCGGAACGCGCTGGATATCAGCCACACTTGGGCTGCGTACGTGTAACTCCATTTATCTCACCTTTATCGTATAACTTTGCATAAAAATTCACGCGCGCATGTTCTTGGATATTTTCCATTTCCTGTATTAAATGGAATATGGGGTACGCTTATTATTATGTTGAAATAAGTAGTACTTTTGCATTATAAAAGTAAGCAGTGAATGGTATAAAGAAACTCCCGCGTCACGCGGCCGCTGTATACGCTCAAACCAAAAGAAGGTGCACACTTTTACTATTATTAGCATGACAAAACGATTACCCAGTGGAGTGTCCTGTATATTTAAATTTTGTGTTGAGATTCTGTTTATCACACTTTAATTGGCTTGTATTGTAGGTTAGTATGTACGTACGTAGTACATATTGGAATCTTTCAATCCAATTTTGATTCACTTACTTATAATGTATAGTACGTAGTCCGATTGATTTGAAGATTTGCACACATTTAAAAAAATTGAGGTGTCTTAGGGACACTCGCTTATAATGGAGTTCCTTTTTTGTTCTGCGTCCGTTTGAATCTGTATAAAAGTTAGACATCATTTTACATTACGTTATTAAAATACTAGCTGACCCGGCAAACGTTGTTTTGCCATAAAATAAAAAATAAAAATTTGGGGTGGACTACCCCTAACATTTAGGGGGATGAAAAATAGATGTTGGCCGATTCTCATAAATACCGGATAAGCACAAAAAATTTCATAAAAATTGGTCAAGCCGTTTCGGAGGAGTATGGCAACGAAAACTGTGACACGAGAATTTTATATATTAGATAATGTCACTTCCTGGTGTCGCATTTAATTGGAACACTTTCTTCGTTCTAGCCAAGTTCTAGCCCCTCAGCCAGCAAACATTTGAACGTGCGATAAAGAACTCAGTCTAAAAAAATTCTGGTAAAATGATGCCGGTGGAATTACCGGAGTCAAAGACTTAATATCTAATGTCTTAAGGGTCGGCAACGTGTTAGTGATTCTTCTAGTGCTGCTAGCATCTATAGGCTGCGGTAACTGCTTACCATCAGGCGGGCGCTTGCGACGACCTTGGTAGTATAAAAAAATACAACCAATATAACAACTTCATAACGAACATGGCTTAGGTAAGCGATCGTATCAGGTTCCCGGGGGGCTACAATGCGCCCCCCATCAAAGGCACGGCACTGAGGGACCCTTGGTGCAGATCCCACCGGAGATACCTGAGTTCCCTCTCATGTGCCGATGCGATAGCCGCGGGGGTTTTAGTGGGTAGGAATCCCACATACCCCGGTCGAGCCACACAGCTCCCGGGAACCGTTGGAAGGTTTCCCCCGCGTCAAAAAAAAAAGGTACGCTTATGCTTTTGCATGGTTATTCTTCTTGCGGTGCCTCTTCACTACTGAAGGTTGGCCGTCAGCTCATCAAACCTAGATCGATCCCTTGCCAAGCGAAATAGATGTTCCACCCTGGCAATGCCGGTCCACTGTTTGATATTTCTAAGCCACGATAGCTTACGTCTTCCAACGCGTCTTTTCCCCTCAATTTTACCCATCATTATTACCTGAAGAAGATGGTATCGGTCATGTCTAAAAATATGTCCAAGGTAATTGACTTTTCTTTTCTTGAGTAGGTTCATGAGTTCTCGGGATTTTTTAACTCGACTTAGAACTTCGTGGTTCTTTACTTTTTGTGTCCAGCTTATTCGTAACATACGACGGTAGCACCACATTTCAAACGACTCTAGTTTTTGGCGCAACTTCTCCTTTATGGTACAAGCTTCGCAACCGTAGAAAACTATCGGCCAGATGTAAACATTTGCATGGTAGACAGAGAAAACATGATCTATAGTTATATTGTTTTCTTTGTTGAAGTACTTAAGTATATCAGCGTACTTGTACTATAAGTTTATGCGCTAGCTGTTAACTCACTAGCTGTTAACACCAGACCGAAGGTTTTGGAGCCTATAAATTTTCTTAGCTACCCTTCACATTTGATTCCCTTCAAATAGCGATGTTTAGCTGTTATGATAGAGTATTTGAGACTGCTCTGGGATACCATAAAAATATATTCTTAGATGTTTCCTAGCAAAAGATTCCTGCCATCTAGTAAAAAAATATTTTTAAACTTATATCCAAGTTTCCGAATTTTGTAGTGTATCACCTCATTTCATTCCTCATATATCAACCTCCATTTTCATAACTCATTATTTTATAAATATTTGTATTTAGTTCTAAATTAATATATTAAATTTCAAAATTTGATAGACAACCGGAGCTGTCAAGTTTGGGAGAAAAAAAACAACGTGAGTCGAGAGACTGGAGTTTGAGCTGGAGCCGTGGAGGGTCTAGAGACTGGAGCCTGAACTGGAGTCTGAGAGAGTCTGAGACGAAGTCTGAAGTCTGGAGAGTCTACGACAGAGGCCACGAGACGACGGGCGCTGCTGTGGTAGCGTGCTGACGCCCGAATTTCATTGCGTCAGTCGGCCTGCTGGCCGACTTTCGTGGCCGGCGCTATACCTGCCGGCGTCTGACGGCTTGGCTGCGGCTGTGCGATCTAGGCACGCTGCCTCGCTTTTGCAGGCGCTAGGGCACCATTCCCTGCGACCAAGGAGCCCTTACGTCCAAGTTACGTCTTCGTGATATTTTACTTTTATAAGTGTCCGCGGTCCCAATACCTGTGAAAATACTGTGAACTGAATAGTGAACTTTAAGTAGGTAAATATAGTGTAATTGAGAGTCCTTCTGTGTTCTCATTCCTCTAATTGCCACACCTATACTGTAACGTGACAACCTACTTACTCCACCCTAAACTATACGTTACGTGACAATTTGATCAAGGAATTAGGAGCAAATCAAAGTGTAAATACGAATGTAGAACCAGATAATGAAAATATCAGGACAATTCCAATCTGTACCAACACAGCTGGTGTATCGAACGGGACAAATGTAGTTTACGTGGGAATTGCATTCGCACGATCGATGGGTCCTAAACTAACCGCATGTTAGTCTGTAGCGGAACTCCGTTGCTTCCAAGGACCCTACTAATGTCTCTAGTAGAAGTATTATTGTAATATTACTTTTTTGATAGAGTGACAGAGCTATAAACTATGAATATTGATGTCTCTACCTCGTGTTATAGTAAGTTTATAATTATACTCCTAATAGAGGTGATGTTAGGGCTTAAGGACTAGGATCACAAAATGCCAGTAGCAGTAGTATAAGTAATAAGTATATTATACTCGACAAAAAAATTTAATACAATCTAAGGTGTCCATATCAACACATTGGTGTCAGTCATGGCGAAAGCTATAGGTTTTTATTTTTTCCATTACATAAATATACTTAAACGTATTAATTTAATGTACCACCAACACCGTTTATCCCCTATTAAATTACATAATATTAAGTTAGCTTAGAATGGAAAATGGGATACAAATCTTTAAATTAAACTAGTTTTATATAACTACTTAGTACATAGTTTATAAAAAAAAGAAAACGAATATTGGAAAAATTGTGTTCGCGGTCGTTACCACCGAGATGGCGACCGCGAACCAAATCCTCGTAGGAGTTTTAGGCAAATAAAAATACCTTTTTTATCCTTGGTTTATTTTAGAACGCCGGCTCCATCCGTACGTCAATTACCGTCACAGACAGCGTGGTATTTAATATTATTCACTGTTTTATTCATGTCCAAAGTTCACGTGACTATTTGACAACGTGATAATGACGAACTTTAAAGACCACAGCACAACGGCCGGCACACCAAAGACGTAAGCGTGACGTGCTTGTGCACGTACTATGACGTTGTAAGGTCTGGAACTTTATGAGACTAGCCACACCGCTTGCGTGACGTATACACGCACGTAGATATGACGCATACTTAGCCCGGTGTGTCAAGGGGGCACGGCGTCACTACGACGTGACACGCACACGCATTCGGTGTGCTCCGACTCTACTATTTCAAACTGATCTAAGTACATGTAAATAGTAATAATAATAAATACACTTTATTGTACACCAAAAGTTACATGTAAATTGAACAATACGTTGAAGATATCAATGTACAAAGGCGGCCTTATCGCTAAAAAGCAATCTCTTCCAGGCAACCTAACTAGAAAATGAGAGAGAGAAACATAATGTAAACATAATGTTGTAACATGTGTATGTGTAACATAATGTTTGTGTTTTTGCTTATAAACAAGTTCAATGGATTGACGGTGTGGCACGATGGTACTGTAGGGAAAGATCTAACGAACTATGCCTATTATCTAGAAAAACCATTAGTACTATGATATAAAAAAGTGAGGCAAAATCTTTGTACCCCTTTTTACGAAAATCACGGGCGGAGGAGTATGAAAGTCACAGTTAAAGTTTATTTGGAGAATGAGTGCAGAAAACTAATATTTTTATATAATATGCATATTTATTATAGGTACCATCGGGCTGGTAGCTTTTTCTGCCAACGTATAAGCATGACGATATGAAAGATGTAACATCACCAGTCTTTTAGGTACCCCTACCTCCCAATGCGGCGACAACTTGAAGGATGTTTTTTACTTAATTTAAGTATATTTGTAAATATGCATTAGAAACAAATTAAATTAATTAAACACATTAAGTACACACGTTTGACACACACACACACGCACACACATATGGATTACCTATAATGTCGAATATTGACCAGTGGGTGACAGCACTAGTATTAAGTAAAGTATATCAAACTTGGTTTCCTAATTTTTAACAGACTTCAAAAAAGGAGGAGGTTCTCAATTCATCGTGTATGTATTTTTTTTTTTTTTAATGTATGTTCACTCATAATTCCGCCAAATATGTACCGATTTGGATGATTCTTTTTTGTACCTAATGGACATTCCATCAAGTTGGTCCCATAAAATTTTTATTCCTTATGAACCAGTAGTTCCTGAGAAAACATGAATGGAATGTTAGAATTATCTGGTAAAACGCCTAAAAATAGATGATGTTCTTATCAATAATGGTTATAACTCATGCAAATATTTACCAATTTCAGGGATTCTTTTTTTATTCGAAAGCATGAACCATAAGGATGGTTCGGTATGAATTTCATCAAGACCGGATAAGAACTTTTTCGAAGAACATGAGTGATGGGAAGGAGATATAACTGGGAGAAACCATAAAATAGATGATGTCTTCGTCTACAAAATGGTCATACGCCATCCAGATCATCGTACCGAATTCGATGGTTTCTTTTTGACCCCCGACCAAAAACGAGGTGTTATTAGTTTGGGGGGGGGGGGGGGTCGTGTCTGTCTGTCTGATAACTGTCTGTGGCATCGCAGCGCTCAAACGAGTGGACAGATTGGCGTATGCTGGTTTATTGGAGATGGTTCTTAGCGATGTTTCTTGAAAATCGGTTTAGCTTTGAAAACCATCAGCTCTTTTCCAAGTCGAGATAGGGATATTTCGTATAAAATGGACATTTTTAATTACTTCTATTACTCCAAAAGATCTGAAATTTAGAACATATGTAAATCCGTTGATACTAAAAAACTGGTACTAAGAAAATGGTAACCTTCACCAGGGTCTGATGATGGAGCAGGAAGGTGGTCACAGGATTTTTGCACCAATAAACATAGACCCACTGAGTTTGGGCTCGTTGTGTAGGTCTCGACGAGTATCTGCTAGAAAAATGATGTTCAGAGTCTGGTGATGGGAGCAAACAGTATGATGTTAACAGGAACTCTGTTCCATGAAATGTAGGACCCACCGAATTTTAGATCTGTGGTTGGGTTGTGAGATTTTAATTAATATAAATTTATACCTGTTGGTATTAAAGCTTTATATGCAAATCGGTATATAGTTGAATAAAGACTTTTCAAGAGAATATGACTAAAAAGAATAAAATAAAATTTTTATAAAAAAAAAATAAACCGACTTCAATAGACACCACACTAAAAAGTGAAAAATAACTTCAATATTCTTGAAGTTGGTGCTAAAATAAACACGATACTTACCACAACACCAGAATCAACTGACCAGCACCAACTTCAATAATATTGAAGTTATTTTTCACTTTTTAGTGTGGTGTCTATTGAAGTCGGTTTATTTTTTTTTTATAAAAATTTTATTGAGAAGAAAGTATACAGGGTGTAAGGGACGATTTATTTTATAAGACGTCAAAATAATGTCCGTTACAACATTACAGTAACCATTTATATGGTAAATGACAAATTACTAACTTGTTAATTTTCGAGCATGTAATGAATATAATATGCGGAATAATACTATTATTTTCCTAATTACATTGCTAATTTTCTAAACTAATAATAGATAATTGCCTATGCACTGTTTTTGTGCATAAAGAATAAATAAATAAAAATAATCCACAAATAATTAATTTATTGTTTTTAAATTAAAATTTGGCTTTATTATTATACCATTATTGATGTTATACTAATTTTATTTAAAAAAAGTGTTTTATTTTTGGAAATTTATGAAAAAGCCGATGAAAAATTTCAACACTAGGATGTTCAGAATCATGTACTGGATCCCTGGTATCGGGTTTCGGTAGTCAGTACGATGTCCCTTACACCCGTTATAAATACAATAACAATATTAGTGGAGCAGATAACTAAAATTATTTATTATAATATCTATCGCAACATGACAACGTTGGCACACGCTTTGTCGTTCTTTCGCAGATAAATCCCTAAGGGTTGTGTATAGGGACAAGACGGTCCGTGCGTTATATTAATGGCCCTACCTGCCTGACTGAGATGGATGGGAGGCGCTGACCTGACGCCGACCTCGCCCAGCCTGCCTTTATACGTAGCCAATTGTGCTTGTTTTGATACTCTACCAACTTAGTGTTTGACTTACAGTGACAATATTCAAATTTGTTTACAAAATAGGTTTAAAGTGCTATAATAACAAATTCGCGAGAGACAGAAATCTATAAGCAGGGGCTAACGAAAGCCCGACTGTACTGACTGGTTGTCTATAACCATATAATTTAATTTAAAAATATTCATTTGTATTACGTTTACTTTTCTTTAATTTTATGAGTTACAAAAAATATAAATAAGACGGATTACTTAATTAATGTAAAATTATTTCGTCTAAATAGTGGCACACGATCCACATCTTCAATATGATCAATTTGATTGTAATTTACCGGAGGAATGAATAGTAAATAGTACAATTAAAATTCTAAACATATTTAGTTTTACAATTGCTGGCAAGGTATCTATACTATAATAAAACTCAAAAAGCACTTTTTCTGTACATTGAATATTTTTCCAAAATTTCTATGTGGGAATACTATACTATCGACATAGAGGCCAAAACAATTTTTTTTGGAATTATTGTCTGTCTGTCTGTCTGTCTGTCTGTCTGTCGTTCTGTTTGTCCAGGTATCATTTGAAAACCCGTGGATGGATTTTGATAGGACTTTCACTGATGTTTTGTGTAGAAGTCAAGGTATAAATTGGTATATAAAACATCACGCTATGTTTCATAGGGGCAAAGCAGTGAAACATTACTTGCACATATTACCACGTAATTTCCTTTGTATGAGAATAGGGTAATTATAGACTGATCAGTTAATCATTAAGATATGTATTATTACGCTATATACAATAGGGACTGAGCAGACATTTAGTTTGAATAAGATATGGCAGTGGCGAAGGGACAATTTTTGTATGGGGTAAGCCGGTCCGGTACACCCAGGACATTTTCATTAGATTTCCGTATTGTTCTAAGTACGTTGCTGATAGCAATATGACATTATATCTTTGATTGAAAAGTTAAAATCTGTAAATCCCGAGCGAGTCCAAACTAGATCATGAAATTATTCATGAAATTTTAATGAAACTCCACAAGTCCAGGTAGTGTATAGGTATTGTATTACAGTCGCAACAATAAAAGATGCGAAAAACTTAAAATTTTTTATTATCGAATATCATTAGACAGTAATTTACGATGTTAGCGTGATTTAAATTATGAACAGCGCCATCTATCGGTGAAATTGAACATACAATCACCATAGAACTTTAATCTATATACATCTATCTGTATTTAAAAGAAAGTCGTGTTAATTACACTATTTATAACTCAAGAACGGCTCAACCGATTTGGCTGAAAATTGGTAGGAAAGTAGCTTAGGAGCAGGAGACGGACTTTTTATACCTGTAGGTTAAGGTTAAGCAACATTAGGTAAGGTCATTAAATAGATGGGTGAACCGATTTGTATGAAATTTTATGTGTATATCGGGTAGGTCTAATAGGCCATTAATTATAATTTCATGCCGCTAGGTAAAGGTTAAGCAACATAATGCAAGGTAATTAAATAGATGGGTGAACGGATGTGTATGAAATTTTGTGTGCATATAGGGTAGGTCTGAGAATAAGTCGTAAAGTATATTTCATGCTGCTGATACCATGATTGACGGATATATAGAATGAGAGGAGGGTGCAAGAGAGGACAGAGAGGGTGAAGGGATTCGAGGAGGGGGTGAGGGATCGGAGGAGTTAGGTGGAGCAAGGGGGGGGGGTGAGATGGAGCAAGTTGGGAGAGAGAGATGGGGGGGATAGGGTTCAGAGAGGGGACAACGGGGAGAGGAAGAGGGGGAATGTGACGGGGACCGATGTGGGTGGGGGAAAGAGAGAGGAGAGAAAGAGCATAGAATTACATTTTTCTTATAAGGCTTCAATCCCGGCTGGGTCCTAAAAGAAAACGCGCATTGTTCCTTTTGGAACCACATGGGCTTGAGGGGATAATAGAGAGAGAGAGATGGAGAGAAATAAATCAAGGGAGGAGGGTGAAAAGGGGAGCAAAATGTAATAAAAGCACGGGTGGAGCTGCGCGGGTCAGCTAGTTTTATATAAAACGTATACCTACATACATTCCATTTTATTATTAAGCCCACAGCCTCTGGGGATTAATCATACGGCTTAATGGTAATTTGTCGGTGTGAATTTGACACTACAATATTAATGAACAAGTCATGATACAATCATGTCAGCAATTTTTAGCAGTCATTACGCACGGTACCGCTTTATAGCAGTTATTGGTTGCAACACCCATTTAAATACCAAACATATTATTTATGCTCATTATAAGTAAGTAACTAGGGGTGGGCGTTGAATGAACAAACTGGTTGTCTCGACTGTTTTTAGTCGTCAACGAATAAACTAGTTTACAGTCCACCGATAAACTAGTTTAATGATAGACTAGTTTATCGGTGGACTAATCGTAAATGACTTAAGACGTCCAACGTCGACCACAACATACTGATGTTATGCGTTGGGCTTGGGCCAGTGGCGGACTAAGCATGTCGGGGGCCCGGGGCGGCAAAAATTTATGAGGCCCCCGGTCAGAAAGTGACATATTTTCCCCTCCTTCTAAGGAGGGCTATGTATTTCGAGAGTATGTGTGTATGTTTATTTGTTTGGCACGGCCTACAGCGTCGCAACGTCTCAATGGATTTTGGCTTATGATATGCCTTTAGATTCGCCTTAGCTTAGTTGTGGTAATGACTTAGACTTTACAGGGTGGAAACGTTAAGTGACAACAGACGATATTTTCGTTAATTATAGTGATATTATTTTTCTTAGTTGTGACTTTTGTCACTGCTTTTCACTATGCCGCTTGATCTTGAGCTCGATGTATGCTTTTCTGTAGCGTCGTTCTCGTAACCACGATAGTGTATGCCTATCGCATTGGCATGCATCCTTTGCTTCTTCTGCCGTCCATTTGGCTTGTCACGATAAGCCTCTCTAGGTAGGTTTTCTTCTGCCCGTGTGTCCGAAAATGATGAGGACGCGTTTAACGCAGATACTGAATAGTCACTCCTTGGTATGTAGGTCTTCGGGAATAGATGCATTAATGTGACGCTCGGTCCACGATATGCCTAGCATTGCACCAACACCATATTCCGAATGCATCTATTCTTCGAAGAATGCGAGGCTGGTCCAGGTTTCACAGGCACATAGAAAGATCGAAAACACTAGAGTATGCATTATAAGTTTAAGTTTTATAAGTTTATTTATCAACCAAAATATTAACTTCAAATGAACTTGCAGTAGTTACTACACTAGGCTCGCAGGCCTGTATCGCAGTAACAATAGAAATTTGATTCATTATGATTTATTTTTGATTTTATTAATTTGATTATTGTGCGGTTAACACCTCCGTCCTTCTCGAGTCTTTTTACAGCTGTTTTTTTTCCATCTGGGATCTTCGAATTACCTCTTGAACACAGTCTCCATCATCGCTTATTTTATATATACATTTACATTTGTGCATTAAATCAAGGTCGCGCAGCTCGTTGGTTCGTTTCATGGGATCCCGCTACGGTCGATAAACTTGTCTTTTACTTACGCGAATATTACACATTGAAATAAAATAAGATAAAAATAAATTATTATTATTATTTATTATTATTATTGTTGGGATAGTAAAATCAATAAATAAACCGCGATAAAATCCGTAAAAGTAGTTTAATTTCAACATCTACTTTATCTTACTCCTGTTGATGAGGAGCCCACAGCTCTATACTGATGCGCTCAATATTTTCTAGAAGCACGGCCAGTTTCTTTTCCGCCGATCCTATTATTGTGTTGTTATCTGAATCATTGGGAATCTATTGAATAATCTAAGCGGAGCCCAATGATCCGGACAGCTGCCTCCCAGTCCTCTAAAACTGTATGCATTATCATGTTCACCAATTAGATAAAACAGCTGTGTGGTGATAGTACCTTGACGTATTTTATTATTTATAGTTATATATTTTTTTTTCTTTTATAATTGGTTTGTATAAACAACCCCGCCTTGCAGTTCATAGATCCTCTCCATCCAAAGGTTGCCTGGTAGAAATCACTTTTAGTGATAAGGCCGCCCATAGTTTCATTCTATTTTACTGTTTTTTTTTCTTGTATTTTTGTGTTTTTTAATAATGGTGGAACAATAAAGTATTATCTATCTATCTTGACGCGCACCTCGTTCCATCTAAAACAATCCTAAGCCTGCAGCGCAAGATGGCTGATCGGGTCGCTAGAAGGGTAGTACTGCAATGTCCTGTATGAGGCGTAATAGTCCTAGCGCGCCTTTCGGCCCTGAACATCCCAGAGGAAATGGACGTGAGGGTCAATGATCGAATCCACGTCCACTGCCATTGTGGTGAAAGCACCCACGCTCAAATAACTCCAGGAGGAAGAGAGACGGCACGCACTTGAACAATTATATGCCTCATGGCCTCTAATGAGCGTACACGAGTAATAGGAGTAGTCAGTGTTGTCCTGCAAGTCTTCGAAGTCTAGCTGCGGCAGAAAGGGCATACTAAGGGAGTGGGCATGTAGATTTATTTTTAAAAAAAAAGATAGATAAATAATTAGATAGATAATTTAGATTGGTCAGTCGGATTGGACACGACTACCCTGTGCCAGCAGCGGTACCTATATTGGCAGAGGAATCGGATGTGAAGGGTCTCTCTGTGAGACTGTTATGTCCCAGAAGAAGACCAAAAACACGAAGACGCCGTGTCGTCGTCAGGGCCTCAATAGAAAACAAAGACAGGAATTATCTGCATTAAAGAGGCCTCATGGTTTCCGGACTCACTGGATGGCAGCTCTGTGCGTCCAATCCTCAAAACCGGAACTGCGTCTTTCAATCAGAGCAACCACGAGCGTCCTAGATGAAGTGGACATTTCTGCTCTCGGGCCCAGGATGTCTCATAGTTCTTTTTTAATTTTGTCTTTCAATCGGTAAAACACGGTGTCGCTGATGGTAGGAAAAATCAGTCAAGCCCGCTGAGTTTCTTGCTGGATATTCTCAGTGAGGCCGCGTTGTGATGTGAGATGATGGTAGCTTTAAAAATACTGACCATTAAAAAAGCTATGCTAAGTCTTTTCGAAGTCAATTATTTCATTCAGGTGCACTTGTGTACTTGGCATAATGCAGTGGCGTAGCTACCGCTGTATCAGCCGTATCAATGATACGGGGCCCCCGGGCTACAGGGGCCTCGAACACGTGTAAGCAACAATCCATGTTATCACATAATCTCTTAGTGGAGAGAGCATGATGCGCTAACCCCTCTGCCAAATTTTTGGTCATATGTTCAGGTCATTCTTTATTTGTGTGCGTATCTTTTTGAATGTGTTGCGAGTTTATTATAGTGTGGGTATGCGTGAAATTGTATCTGTGTGTGTTTACTTCGCCTCCCGCACCCCGCAAAAGTGCCACGAAAAATTTGTTCGGGGAATCGACGCGATACTAGCTCCATTCTAATTACTCTGAGCTTAGGCCATAAAATCATTTGGGGCCCCCAACAAATTTTGACACTGGGCCCATCATAGGCAAGCTACGCCACTGGCATAATGATTCATATATAGTTACATGCATCATGGGGCCCCCACCCTAACCTGCCTAATACTTACAACACAACACATTACGGCCGTCTTTCATGTTTAGTTGAGAGGACATAATATGCTGGATTATTTCAAACAAGATTTAGGACTTCTGACGCACAAAATCAGTTCACATACCAATCTTTTGATCTGAATGTCGCTTTGTCAGACTAACAGAGTTTATGCGCCGGAACTGTAAAATAATCTAGGTATGATATTACTCTCTATTACGTAGTATAGGTACTTAGATACTTTAATAATTAAAAATAACTTTTGGATTGGAGGCCCCCCTGGACCCGAGGCCCGGGGCGGACCGCCCCTTCCGCCCCCCCGTTAGTCCGCTACTGGCTTGGGCTAAAGTTTGCGGGGTCGAGGCGTATCTAATGTTACGTTAATTGTACTGGAGAGGCCACGTACAGTACGCGACAGGTCGAGGTCTGTATTACCTCCCCGATTGCCAATCGGGGAAGTAATACCTTATACCCCCGCATATTGTTCGCGTAAGGTGGCGTAGACGATGTGCGGGGTGTCCCCTCCCCCGCGTCTCGACTCATACCCCAATTGCCATGTCGACCTGTCGCGTACTTTAGTTATGATGTTAGACAAAAGAATAGTGAAACGCATGTTCTATTCTTTAAGCGGAAATAAGGTCAAGGCCAATTTCTCAACTATAAAAATGTTCTGAAAAGACACATGAAGGGAAGTAGCTTGGACTAATCTCAATGGGAAATTTTGGCTAAGCAACGAAATACCCGAAGGCAAATGGTACATCGGCAGGTACAGGTGTTCAAGGAGCAAAGGAGGTATGCATTGTATACCAAGCGGGATGCGATTCAGAACAGGCTAATCTCCTCAATTCAAAACAATTATGTAAAGTACGTTCAGTGCCAAAATAGTGCTATAACATTTATGTAAAGTACATCGTGTAGGTAAACACAGAGTTTTGTTGTTTGTTTATGACGTAAATGCAAACGGATTATTTTCCAATTAATATGGTGTTGGCGATATTAATTGAACAACTTTTCGCTTCAAGTAACACACTGATAGGCAATTATCTTTCCTGAATACAAGCTACATCCCTACCTCGATATTATGTGTTTAAAAACCACTTTTGTTCATAATGACGGTGTTATTTCCGATGTGAAATGGAGCGAAAGTCATTAACTTTTAATGAGGTGTATTAATTTTAGTGATTTTGTATGTACCTACATACATAAAAAATAAGTTTTAAAAACTAAAACCCGGCTACGGATAAAATCGCAGTCTAAAAAGTAGAAAACAAGAAAATATTTCTTGTCAGATATACTTATCTACCAACGCCTTAAGCAATTAATTATCGTCTAGTAAGTAGATAATTTGTATATTTCAATTTAACGTATTATAAGTATAATTACTATAGATTGTAGCCGTAGTCGCATGCCACCTTGCTAATGTCGAATATGGCCAATGCTATACTGTCGCGTTGGGAACACAAAATTCCGGATGCACTTCGACGACTAGCAGTTGACCAGAGGGCCTAGCCAAGATGCAATCGCTTCATAGCGAATCTATTTCTTCATTCGCTAATGGTGTCAATTCCCTACAATATGTCACGTGATTTTTCGATGACTTATGTAATTCTCATACAATTTTAAACTTTCTATTAGCGATAGCGCTTGTAGAATGTTACATTGTCTAGGGGGACAGATCGCCGACTTCTGTATAAACGACAACGCTACGACGGATCATCAGGCATCAGTGGCATGCGACTACGGCTACAATCTATAATAATTATACTTATAATACGTTAAATTGAAATATACAAATTATCTACTTACTAGACGATAATTAATTGCTTAAGGCGTTGGTAGATAAGTATATCTGACAAGAAATATTTTCTTGTTTTCTACTTTTTAGACTGCGATTTTATCCGTAGCCGGGTTTTAGTTTTTAAAACTTATTTTTTATTTTATTTATTTTGGGGCTTTATAATTCGTTACAAATCACGTAGAATTATTAGAATTAAGTTAGTATCGCTATAATAATTACTTAGTTTTACTAAATATATTTCGTAAACACGTAATTGTTTTTTTTTTCGGCATCTGCGTGTGAAAATTCAAGGCTCTAGTACCAATCGTTCAAGAATTATAACGCTTTTTTATAATACATGAAACCCCCTATTTGGACCCCTTAGGATACGAATTTTGAAAATTCCGTTCTTAGTGTGCGTTTACGTATTGTGAAGAATACACCTCCCTAATTTCAAGTCTCTAGAGCCAGCAGTTTAGGCTGTGTGTTGTCTGTCAGTCAGTCAATCAGTCAGGACATCTCCTTTTATATATATTGATTATTAAAATAACTTTAATACGTGCAAAGAAGGTATGGAACCCTCGATGTGCGAGTCAGACTCGCACCAGACTGGTTTTTTTTTGGTTTGATTCGGTACCTAGCTCCGAACCAAAGTATCTTACCTACTAAAACGCCCAGTACTCAATGGACATCCAGGGCCCACAACCCAAACGTCCAACCGACAACTCCGAAGATTGCCCGTTATTTGTCCGGGCTTATGGCTAGGAGCGAGGCGGCAGCTTTTTTTTTATAGACGGCATATTGACGCGGGTGCGCACGGTGCAGGATACGTGCGTTTTCGAACACTCTCGACAGCCACTTATTGAATTGAAACCTTGCGTGCACTTAGAAGCCACACTCGAGCTAACGCAGCAGTTAGCAAAATAGTTTAACTAAGCAATATAATCTTTTGCCATCACTTTTAAAATCATATCAAATTCAAATTTTAAACATCGATGTCGTATTTTAGTTTTAAAACCCATAGAAAAAGAAGAAGAAGAAACATTTATTAGCTCACTGACTTAATTACAAAGACGGACTTAGTTACTAACAATTTTATAATATATTAATAGTCGTGGCTAAAAGGTCGCAAGCTCAGCATTATGTCAGGGGGCAAACACAATATATAACTCATACTATGATATAACTCATACCTACCGCTTATGTCATAAAAACACGGTTTTCAATTACCTTAAGGGGACCCCTTAGGATACTAATTTTGAAAATTCCGTTTTTAGTGTGCGTTTTCGTATCCCAAATTTCAAGTCTCTAGGCTAGCGGTTTGGGCAGTGCGTTGTCTGTCAATCAGTCAGTCAGTCAGGACTTATCCTTTTACATATATTGATTAAAATAACTTTAATACGCACAAAGAAGGCATGGAACCCTCGATGCGTGAGTCAGACTCGCAATTGACCGGATTTTTTTTTGTTTGATTCGGCACCTAGCTTCGAACCGGAGTTTCTTACCTACTAAAACGCCCCGTACTCAATGGACATCTAGGGCCCACAATCCAAACGTCCAACCGACAACTCCGAAGGTAGCCCGTTATTTGTCCGGGATTATGGCTGAGGAGCGAGGCGGCAGCTTTTTTTTTTAGGTGGCAGATTGACGCGGGTGCGCGCGTTTGCGAACACTCTCGGCAACCTCTTATTGAATTGAAATCAATAACATGAATACGCGCAAAGAAGGTATGGAACCCTCGATTCGCGAGTCAGAATCTCACTTGACCGGTTTTTTTTTTGGTTTGATTCGGTACCTAGCTCCGAAGCGGAGTATCTTACGTACTAAAATGCCCCGTATTCAATGGACATCTAGGGCTCACAACCCAAACGTCCAACCGACAACTTCGAAGGTTGCCCGTTATTTGTCTGGGATTATGGCTGAGGAGCGAGGCGGCAGCTTTTTTTTTTTAGGTGGCAGATTGACGCTGGTGCGCGCGTTTGCGAACACTCTCGGCAGCCTCTTATTGAATTGTAACCTTGCGTGTACTTAGAAGCCACACTTGAGCTAACGCAGCAGTTAGCAAAATAGTTTAACTAAACAATATGATTTTTCCCATCACTTTTGAAATCATATCAGATTCAAATTTTAAACATCGATGTCGTATTTTAGTTTTAAAACCCATGATATAACTCATGCCTACTGCTTATATCATAAAAAAAACGGTTTCCAATTACCTTTTAAAAGACACCACACACGAGATTTTTAACTTAGGGGTCCTATTTTGACCTTAAAACCCTCATAATTTCTTAAACCTGACTTCGTCCTAATCCTATCTATCATATTGCATCGGAAAACAGTGAAATGTGTTAAGATATTTAAGTTAAGATAATTTACAATTTGTAAAATATTTATTTTACACAAAAATTTAGGTCCTGTGACTTCTACTTAGAAAATTTCGAGAAATGCAAAAACACGTCATTGTTTATTTGCTTTGAGGCATCTGTGTGTGAAAATTCAAGGCTCTAGTACCAACCGTTCATGAATTATTACGCTTTTTTATAAAACTTAAAACCCCCCTATTTGGACCCCTTAGGATGCGAATTTTGAAAATTCCGTTCTTAGTGTGCGTTTACGTATTGTGAATACACCTCCCTAATTTCAAGTCTCTAGAGCCAGCAGTTTAGGCTGTGCGTTGTCTGTCAGTCAGTCAATAAGTCAATCAATCAGGACATCTCCTATTATATATATTGATGATGATGATTATTTACTTTACACGATCATGCTTGGGCAACAGTACCTAATTCAGTGTGTACCTAATTTCAACTTAATCAAAAAATATTTTTGTTTTACTTCAGAAGTTTTTGTCCTGTAGATGGCGCCACATTGAATTTAATGTAATATTATATAGCCTGTAAACAGCGGATAATCAAGGCGCTTCTAACGACACCCTTCTTGTCTAATTATGTTAAGTAGATTAGAAGATATTCGGGAACAGATGAACATACATACATACATACATACATACATACATTCTTGTTAAAATCATAACCCTCCCTCCGTTCCGTAGTCGGGTAAAAATCACTAGGTTTACGTACTGGGTGAGTGATATACCAATTGTTAAAAATAGTTTTAATCCATGCAAAAAATATGTACCTACCTAGGTAATTAACTGATTTGTAGATATTTTTACTAGGTGGTAGGTTCTTTGTGCAAGGAACCGTCCAGGTAGGTACCACCGCAGTGTCAGATGTTCTGCAACCAAGCAGCAGTGTGTAAGCATTGCTCTGTTCCAGCGTGAAGGGCACTGTAGCTGGTGAATTTACCGGACACAAAGACTTAATATCTAAAGTCGGCAACGCGCTAGTGATTATTATGGTATTGCTAGCGTCTATAGGCTGCGGTGACTGCTTACCATCAAGCGGGCCGCATGCTTGCTTGCCACCTTGGTAGTATAAAAAAAATATGCAAACACGAGTTATTTTTTTTATAAAATAATGTAAAGTAACAACTATTCACTCACCGAAAATTTTTAGAAAAAAAAAATGTTTAACATTTTTCAGATTGACTGAATATTTGACCAATTGTGAAACCAAAATTTATTTAGGAGAACTTAGTAATGTACTAAAATAGATAACTTTAACACGCAGCAGAGACATGGATTGATTCATCATCATCATCATCATCACCAGCCGGAAGACGTCCACTGCTGAACAAAGGCCTCCCCCTTAGACCGCCACAATGAACGACAATTTGCTATTTGCATCCACCGGTTGCCTGTGACGCGAACAATGTCGTCGGTCCACCTAGTGGGAGGCCTGCCTACGCTGCGTCTTCCGGTTCGTGGTCACCACTCGAGAACCTTTCTTCCCCAACGGTTATCGGTTCTTCGAGCGATGTGGCCTGCCCACTGCCACT
Source organism: Furcula furcula (assembly GCA_911728495.1). NCBI lineage: Eukaryota > Metazoa > Arthropoda > Insecta > Lepidoptera > Notodontidae > Furcula > Furcula furcula. The sequence continues at coordinate 12,596,907 of OU452250.1, forward strand.
TCAACTTGCATATTATACGAGCTATGTCGGTGACCTTGGTTCTTCGGCGAATCTCCTCATTCCGGATTCTGTCGCGCAAAGAAACTCCGAGCATAGCTCTCTCCATAGCTCGTTGTGTGACTCTGAGCTTCTCCAAAAGGCCAGCTGTTAAAGACCACGTCTCAGTACCATATGTCATCACTGGCAACACACACTGGTTAAAAACCTTTGTCTTCAGGCACTGCGGAATTTCTGATGAGAAGATGTCACGTAGTTTCCCGAACGCTGCCCATCCGAGTTGGATTCTTCGGGCGACCTCTTTGTCGAAGTTGGACCGACCTAACTGGATTGATTACAGCAAGTTTAAATTGATTTCTCTCGCATGTTACACTGCACAAAGTTGGATAGGAACAGATAACAGCCATTTACCTATACATACGGAACTTTTGTTCAGATACGAGTACAGTACCAAAATTAAACACTAGCACAATGTCCGATTTCGAGTAGATGTTGAAAATATGTCGATGAGCGTTTGTAATGTGCGATAATTAGTAATTCTAAGTGCAGTAGGAATAACTTTGATTTTATAGGTGCACCATTCGCAACAGCCATTGTTCTATAATGTCAATGATTCGTTTCACGATCCCTTAAAACAGGTTTAAAATGTTACGCGGTGTAGACTGGTTTTATCATGGTAAATATTTTAGGATAACTTCAGACTAGATTGAACTGAGATCTATGTATGGCAGGAACTAGATAAGGAAAGCTGAAGATTAGGAAAATAGTATAGGTACTACTCTATCTATAGTATTAGTGCGCATAAGGACATGATTAATATAATAGTTATCAGATTTGTATCTTCATAAACATATCGTAGTTTTGTTGCTTGTATTACAATTTTATGCATTAAGGAAGTAATTCTTTACAGAGGGTTGCTTTAAAAGCCTTTTACTTAAATGCCCTATATCTATTAAATAGGAAAAGCGTATTAAAAAAGCGGCTGTCAAATCATCTTGGTCTAAGAGATTTGAGCGTTCCTCGTAATTGAATAGGAAGTAGAACACAGTGCAGTCTGCCTGCTGTTGGATCGATGCTTTAGTCATAGTCAGTGGTTATGATAATACCTAATAGCCACCGCTACGGCCACCAGTACTTATGTTTATATGTAGTTTGACCATAAATCATGTACTTGCATATACAATATGTATAATATTTTACCACTACACTGTTTTAGGTAAGTATATTAGAACTACCAAGCCAGGTAGTTATTACAAGACTAATCTAGGTACTAAGCATAAGAGTAATATGTTTTGCTCTACGTTTGTTAAAATAGAACCAGATTAAGATAAAATCAGATCAAGATACATAATTCATCACAATTATGAGTAACTATGTTTGTATTTAAAGTACTTATACATCGCTCATTTAAGTAAAATAAGTTGTGAATAATAATAAATATGATATATAATATATATAATATTTGAGACGGAAATAAAAAGATGCCTGTAGATATTTAGGTTAGTTTACGAGATAAAGAGATTCCTTTATTATGTTCGCACCTGCCTATAGTATTCTTCTCTTAGTAGGGATTCGCGACTTATTACCGGGAACCTTTTCCGCAGTCTTTTCATACGAAAGGGGAGCCCAGATAACAGGTGTAATATTTCAGGGGATTTTTTTCCTGCTCCGTAATTCGATGTAGCAAATGATTCGGAATGGACCAATATTGTATCGTAACGTATGGTATTTTGCTTGGGAACTGGTGATATTTGATACATATGGGCAATGCAGGTATGCCTGATAATATATAGCATAGGCACGTACATGACATAGCGTATTTTTCTTGGTTGAATAAATTGATCGTCAAAACACTACGAATAACTTATAACTTTTTGACACCTCGGGGCAGATTTATATTATTTAATAATCATCCAACCAACACATCCGACCAACTAACGCAAAGTTCTAAGTTATGACTAACAAAAGTTTGTAATGGAAATTTCAATGGGCCATGAAGCCTGATAAAAAGTAAATCATAATATTGCATTGGTTCGCTAATGTTCTAGGGCCAATCGTCCAGAGCATCCAGAGTTAACACTTTAACCGCTCAACGACGGATGATTCCGATTTAAACCATGTTCACGCATCGACCGTCGACAGCTTGTAAACATGTTGTTTTTGATTTTAAATTATAAAGTGTAGTGTTGTGCAAGTAAAGCAATAGGCATGATGACTAATTTTGAAGAAATATTCTATAATGTATTTACGGGTCTACTATTGCCGAAAATAATCATATTTTTGTATTAAATTTACAATTAATAGCAATATTTTAAATTTTTAAAATGGAATTTGAATTTCGTTCCAAAACGAAGGCTTGTGCATGGGGCCATTTTGTGACGTCACTATGGTGTAAATAAAAATCTGTCTGTAAGTATAAAAAGTGAATCATTGTATGAAAGAAAAAGTTGAGATGACAGTTGTTTATATAAACCGGATTGACGTCATTCACTCTGATCAGTGTTTATTACAAAATGGCGATTAGCTGTATTTAAGTAATATTTTTACTTAAATATCACGAAAATCTCTCTATTATTATGAAAATGAGATGCATTTTTGCAATCAGTGCAATCTGTTCTAATATTCAAAACCACAGATTGATTGATCTATATAAGTATGTATTTACAAAAAAAAAGTATATATGTATTAGTATCAGTTATCTGGTTTCCATAGTACAGGCTCTGCCTAGTTTGGGATCAGATGACCGTGTGTGAATTGTCTCAGGATATTATTATTATTGATATTGTGTTGTAGTCATCATGCCTAAGTAAATTGAGTGTAAGAAAACATACAATTTAAAGCAGCAAAATTACATTTTTAAGCAATATTTAAGCATATTTTCGTAATATTTTCATAAATCAAACAAGACCGAGGTGAATAGAATAATATACAAATTTCGCAGCTGCATACGTGAGCAGTGTTATACAAAGTTAATGGTATGGAATTGCGATAGTTGAAGTTACCCTGTATTTATTATACAGAAGTTTGGCTTCTAAGTAAGCGGCGAAAGCTTTTATGATAAAGCTGTGGGTACTTACTATAAAATATATTGCACATATTTTTCATTGTAGATTACAACCTAAACTAGGTAGAAATCTAGAGCCTTCGGAGTCGCTGGACGTTCGGGGTGGGCCCGTTGAACGTCCATTGAGTACGGCGGCGACTCCGAGAAGGACGGCGGTGGGGTTGCGACCCCCGTCCCCGTGAGCACCGTGACTGGTTCCCGGGGGGCTACAATGCGCCCCCCGGCGGCGGGTTCAAAGGCAAGGCACTGAGGGGCCCCTGGTGCAGATCCCACCGGAGAGCCCTGGGGTCCCCCCTCTCATGTGCCGATGTGACAGCCGCGGGGGTTTTAGTGGGTAAGAATCCCACATACCCCGGTCGAGCCCCACATACTCCGGTCGAGCCCCACAGCTCCCGGGGATCTTTGGAAGATTTCCCCCGCACTAAAAAAAATATATTTGGAAATCTAGAGAGAATTGGTCGAGACAGCTGCTTTGATGACCTAAGGATATATCATAGTACCAATTTTATTTTTATTTCGTACTTATAAGTACGTACCTAATTTTCTAACAGCGAAAATAAAATCGTTATTAAAACCCAAGCGTGCATTAAGAAATTATATTTGAATATTTTTATGAATTTTGCTGGTTATATAATAAAACAAGAAAAAAATTAAAATATTTACCTATATGTATACTTACCTATATTTATTAACTATTTACCAAATAGTCCTTTAAAGATTCGTGCAGTTGGAAATCACCAGAAAAGTTTTAAATAAAACTAATTGTTTTTATATAAAAACTTAATTTCCAAGAAACAAATCTTTTGATATGTCTTAAGTTCTTTTATTGTTATGGATTAACCTCATTGCTTAAGTTATTTACTGTTGAGTAACAAAGGGCATTTGATAAAGTTGATCATAAATTATTATTGCAAAAACTAGCGTACAATGGTATACGAGGGGACTTATTGCGTTGGTTTGCTTCATATGTATCAAATAGAACACAGAGGGTAGTAGTGAATGGATACCAATCTGAACCTTTTATTGTCACATCTGGAGTGCCACAGGGCTCTATCTTAGGTACCTCTGCTATTTGTTATATACATAAATAACATTAAAGGCTGTTTCCATTATTGTAACTTCCTACTTTATGCTGATGACTTAAAAATTTACCTTCCTATAAAAAGTGTTCTTGACTGTAATAATCTCCAACATGATCTAGATCCATTTTCAAATTACTGCTCCGATAATAAATTACACCTAAATATTAATAATGTAAAAAAAAAAAAAAACTAAAAAAAAAATAATGTACACAATGACTATAAATTAAATAATATTGATAATATTGTAAAAAAAGCTTATAAGATGTATGGATTTATCATGCGTTCCTGTAAGGACTTTAAACGTCTGCAAAGCTACATTTACCTTTTCATGTCACTGGTACGTCCGCAATTAGAATATGTTGTCAGCATATGGAATCCTCTTTATGATAAGTACACAAATGTGATAGAGAAGGTTCAGCGAAAGTACTTAAGATCTGCCATATACCGTTGTCACCATCGCTATGTAAAAGATTACGATCGCATTCTGGATTTATGTGGCCTGAATTCGCTCAAATCTAGGAGGCTACTTTTGGATACCATGGTGCTGCATGAACTTTGTCATAATAAATTTGATTGCATTGCCCTTAACAATAAATTGTCTTATGCAGTACCACACAATAAACAACGCGCTGTACGTCTTCATAGACTATTTGCTATGGGTACCAGTCGCTCTAACGCTGGTATTCGTGCTCCAATAAAACGTATTGTGCATGATTACAATTAAAAATTTTCATCACTTGATATTATTCACCTGTCAAGATCTGAATACAAGAGGGTTGTTATTGAAGTTTAGGCACATAGTTATTGTTTTATCTATTTCAGTGTGTAATTGTTACAACTTGTGCAATTTTTCAATTTATAGTGCTGTTCTTTTTAAGTACATGTTTAAACCACACACAGCAACGTATAACTTTTTAAGTAAGTTGAGAATAACGCTGTGAGTAATGCAATTATTGTATTTGTGTTCATGTGTATATTGTTAAGTTACGACCTATTGTATTACTGTTTGTTATTCCATGGTAATAAATAAAAAAAAATAAAAAAAATTGAGCTGACTATCTATAGATTAATTTAAAATAAATTAATACAACATTTACTTCAGTTCAAGATACTTTGTAGGCAATTTCTGTTCAAATTAAATCCTTTCCAGGCTAAATAAAGATTTTTTTTTAACATTCCTTAGGATTAGTAATATTTTTTTAAATTCACATGCATTTGCTACATCGTGAGGTATATCCAACAGTTATTAAAATTATTAATGTAAAACCAGATTGCGAACGGGATCTGGCGTGCGCTGGCTGCATAATTATATCATCTCTTGGCAGCGGAGGTTGTGCCCAACGGAGTGTATGAATGTGAATTTATTTCCAGTCACAGTAATAGATCACTTTTATATCATTTTCATTTTGTTTTCATGATTATACCTAACACATTCATGTAAAGATATATGATGTAGAGAAACGGGCTTTTTTGCATTCTCAGGAATAGGTACGGTTGAGAACTTGAGACGCAGCTTGCCTGTTAAAACTAGGGTTATTAATTAATAAGACTTTTCATTTGATACATACCCATATTGATGTTTTGGAAAAAAAAAATACAAAATAGAGACTAACAGCTGCCATATTAACTGAGAGGAATCTAAAGACATACTGATAATATAAATTATTTAATCTAAGATTATCTAAATTGGTATCGATTATAAAACGGTATGTATAAAGGTTTTTAACCAACTTATAGCACAGGACACGTAGGATGTCCGCTTGATGGTTATGACTTTTAAACAGTGGTCGGTTAAACAACTCAGTGAAAGTTCTATATTCTCGGATCATTGATTACCTTTATTTGTAGTATACGTTACTTTGTTTATGAGATCATTATGTACTATTGCGTACTATAGTACGTATACTTATTAAAAATCTGCATTCAGATACGTACTTATAACACGAATGCCAAATGATGAGTTCGTACTACACCTCACTGCTATGCTATTGATGAAAGTGAAGTATCTACACAAAAGATCCGCCCAGAAACTAAAAAAGTGCCGTTATTTATTTTGCATTGCATTGCACATAAAAGTCTCTGAGTGTATGTGGATCTATGTACTTATAGATAAATAGATTTAGATCTTTTAGGATTTATATGACCCTTCTTTTACTATGTGGTAGTGGGGCTAGGGATCATCCAAATACTTATTAACACGGAGACAATATTTTGCTGCCAAGCATTTTGTGATAAATACACTGTAGCTGGTGAGATTCATGGACTCAGTGTCGGCAATCGGCAGGCATGGCCAAGAAGCTTATGGCGTGGCTAATTTTCAGACGAACGCTCCTTGATTTGTCACTTAATTGACATAAAAGAGATTCAGCTTTGCGGTTCCTATCCTAGTACTCCTTCGGAGGAGGAGTCACTATGCTGCTAGCTAAGTAACCCTTGATATTTGCTTTTGTAACCACAGCAGCAACATTTTTGACACAGGGTGCTATATTCTCTGGTGTCTATATATATAAAGTCTGGAAAACTTCCGCAATATACCGAAATCCACACACAGTAATCTAAAGTCAACTTACACAAGTATACCTACATAAAATGAAGTCTGGAATACTTCCGGAGTGCTCCAAGGGCCACAGATTAGATAATCCAAAGTTATCGTTCTTTGTTTGTCCTCTCCAGTGATATTTTACCTACAGTGGGAGGTACGCGCCGTCTCTTACTACCTCTGTATTATGAAATTCTCCGTTCGGAGGCGTAAAGTTTTATTTTTATTACGATTCCGCGTGTTTTCACGAATGCCGAGTGCAAACTTTCATCAGCGTAACAACTTTCTTGATGAAATTACTCTCTGAATTTTATCTTGCATAATAAACCTACTAGATTATTGCTTGTTTTTGTACCAAGCTGAGTTACTGACTGGTTGGAGGAAGTTGCTATCACGTGGTTTCTTGGACAAGTTATGATTTATCTTATCTCCCAGCTATTTAAATTGTAGCGCAACTGCAATATTTTTGATATTTTTCGAATAATAATATAATTTGCTGGGAGAATCCATAATCCGCTATCTGACCCTAAACAAGGCATAGCGCGTGCTATGGTAACCAGATTATTGAAAAAAAAACATAAATACTTTTTTAACCGACGTCAAAAAAGGAGGAGGTTCTCAATTCGTCGTGTATGTATTTTTTTTAATGTATATTCACTCATAATTTCGGCAAATATGTACCGATTTGGATGATTCTTTTTTTTTACTAGATATAGCACCCAGATATTTTATGGAGGATCGAACTCACGAACTTTTGGGCGACCCAACTCGCCATCAGTACAAGACATAGTTTTTTAATTCTTAACGATACTCATGCACTAGGTTTGGCATTATTATATATTATATACCTTATTCCCAGGATGATTATATTTATTCAATAGTAAAAAATACGTATAAGTTTATTGTTGACCTTTCTTAAAGGTACTTAGTGTTTGTCGTAAAAGAGCAAAGTCCTTGGCACTTCTCGCGACCCATTACCCAAACCCCAATTTACAACTTTTTGCTCCATTTTATTCTCAAAAAGATTGAAAAAAATATATTTTATCTTTTTTCGTGTCAAGAGATTATAAGTATCTTAAATTTCTGTAGCGTATGTCGTAAATATAATTTTATTTGAAGATGTAGAATACTTGATGTCGTTCTTTTATGATTTAAATTTGTTTATTAGGAGTTGTACATTTGTGAAAATTTCTGATATTAAGCGACATCCCACATTGAAACGTCGTCGGAGAAGTAAAAAAAAATTAAGTGTAATATAATCCGTAAAATTGGTTCCAACATTAACTTGTTGTTGAACAATTAATTGGGTGATTTTTAAAGATAAAATATCAAACAAAATAAATCTATGTATCTGGCGTAGGTAAGCCCTACGTGAAGCCGTAACCTTACCTAGCCGTCGCCGTCAATATACAAACTTACTTGCATGTCAATAAGTATATAGGTATAGTCATCAATGTAATATATAAACTAGTTAAACATTCACTAACAAAATGACATCTAAAATGTGGTCGCGGAGGTCGCGGACTTATCTGTGCTGGTGGCGGAAACGTGAACTAACGATTTTATAATGATAATGACTTTTGTAGTTTGACAGTTTTATATAGACAGTAGCGACACTCCTATCGGCAAAAATAAATTTGTCAGGATGTGGCTTGTAAAGAAATAGTGACACAAGGGCGCTATTTCTCGCTACCACTTTTTGAACCGTGACACCAAATCTAGTTTATATATTATATCGATGGGTATAGTCATCGATATACTATAGGTATAGTAGAAAAACACCGTGAAAGATTTTTAATCTATGAGATAATAATCATTGCATAGAGTAAGTACCTTATTGGTACTAAGATGTATGCAAATTCCTTGGTTGTATCTACTTTTAGTGGTTACATTCTCTTTGTTTATTTATATTTTGATTTGTATAAAATTAAGATGTCAATTGAAAAATAATCGATTGTTTTAAGAGACGCTTGAATTTGGTTTTTGTATTATAATTTTATTTAAATAAATGTTTGCAATATAAATTATTAGTAATGATGCAGGAGATAAAAAAATCACCACTAGGAACTCATGGGAAACCTTCAACCGGGACTATGGAAAAGAGCAGAGTGACCTATTGCACTGATTTAGAAAAGTCTGTGATAATAAACAACTTCGAACGACGTGGATGGGTCCAAGTTGGAGCCGAGGAGGAGTGGAACTTTTACTGGTCTTTCACACCAAACTGTCGAAACATCTTCAGCATAGACAGTGGGTACAGAATGACTGACAATCAAATGATAAATCACTTTCCAAACCATTACGAGCTTTCGCGGAAAGATCTGCTTTTGAAAAACATTAAGAGATACAGAAAGGAACTGGAAAGGGAAGGTAATCCGTTGGCTGAGAAAACAGAGGTGCCGTTGCCTAATGGCCAAGTCCTTTCGCGATACCTACATTTGGATTTTATCCCTGTAACATACGTGCTACCTGCTGACTATAATATGTTTGTAGAAGAATACAGAAAGTCTCCCCAGAGTACTTGGATAATGAAACCGTGTGGAAAGTCACAAGGTGCGGGCATATTTTTGATAAACAAGCTGTCGAAGCTTAAAAAGTGGTCTCGCGAAGCAAAGACGCCTTTTCACCCTCAGCTGAGTAGTAAAGAATGCTACGTTATATCTCGTTACATCGACAATCCTCTTTTAATTGGTGGGAAGAAATTCGATTTGCGTTTATATGTCTTGGTAACTTCATTTCGGCCCTTGAAAGCTTATCTTTTTAAGCATGGTTTTTGTAGATTCTGTACAGTAAAATACGATACAAGTGTGACAGAATTAGATAACATGTACGTACATTTGACTAATGTCAGCGTTCAGAAGCACGGTGGTGACTATAACAGTTTACATGGTGGGAAAATGAGTATTCAGAACTTCCGTTTATACTTGGAAGGCACGAAGGGACGCTCTGTGGCCGATAAACTATTCGCAGAAATGCAGTGGCTTATAGTGCACTCTCTCAAAGCTGTTGCACCAGTAATGGCAAACGATCGTCATTGTTTCGAGTGCTATGGATATGATATTATTATAGACAATACACTTAAACCTTGGTTGGTAGAAGTGAATGCGTCTCCATCACTTCGATCCACGACACACAATGATAGGATTTTAAAACACAAGCTTATTGATAATATCATATCTATTGTAGTACCTCCAGATGGTATACCTGATGCCAGGTGGAATAAGATTCCAAGTGCAGAAGCTATGGGTGATTTTGATCTCCTTATAGATGAAGAACTGATGGAAAGAGAAGACGCTAATTCTCGGTATAACAAGTTTCATCGTGTTAGGCAGTAATTTAATAATGTTTTAGATTTTATTTTAATGGAATTAAATATTTTTGCAAACCAGCAACATGTTTATTTTCAATTACAGTGTTTTTATGAATAATTAATAAATCGATTCATATTCTTGAGATAATTTTACATAACTTTAAAACGACTACATCTATTTTCACGACTCCAAGTGTCCATATTTCCTTTATACATCAAGTCTTCGTCGATGAGTATCTTAAAGTCTCCTAAAGCCTCCACGCTGGGGGTTTTATTCCAACGTGAGTCTGGGATTCCGTCCGGAGGCAAAACGACCGATAAAAGATTATCCACTAGCTTGTATTTCAGGATCCTGTCTTTAACTGTCGTCGCAGTCATTGAGGGGGAGGCGTTTACTTCTATTAGCCATGGCTTTAAATTATTGTCAATGATGATATCGTAGCCGTAACACTCAAAGCAGTGCCGGTCATTCGTCATCACAGCTGCCACAGCCTTTAACGAGTGCACTATTAGCCATTCAATTTCCTCAAAGAGCCGGTTACTAACTTCTCGCCCTCTAGTTCCTTCTAAATATAGCTTTAAATTATGTATATCCAGCTTTCCTCCATGATGGGCATTGTAATCATCCCCATGTTTCTGCACACTTACGTTTGTCAAGTGTATATACATATTGTCCAGCTCAGTGACGCTCGTGTCGTATTTTAGTGTGCAAAACCTACAAAATCCGTTGCGAAACATGTAAGCTTTTAAGGGTCTAAATGATGTAACGAGGACGTAAATCCTCATATCGAATTTTTTCCCCCCGATCAGAAGCGGATTATCTATGTATCGAGATATAACGTAAGTATCCTTGCTGGTGAGATGGTGTTGTAGATATTTTTTCGATTCACGCGACCATTTTTTTAGCTTAGATAATTTATTCACAAGAAAGATTCCAGCGCCCTGAGATTTACCGCACGGCTTTAGAATCCAGGTAGTTTGTGGGTTTCTTCTAAATTCTTCAACAAATATGTTGTAGTCTGAAGGTAATACGTATGTTGTAGGAATGAAGTCCAAATACTTATAACGATTATTGGTTTGTCCGTTCGCGAGTTTTACATCCTTTTTATCTGCGAGTGGATTGCCATCTTTTTCTAGTTCCTTTCTATACCTTTTTATGTTTTTGACTAGCAAATCTTTGCGCACTAATTCGTAGTGATTTGGAAAATGATTGATTAATTGGTTATCGCTTAACCTCAGACCATTATCAATGCTGAATATGGTTCGACAGTTCTGTGTATTCGCCCAGTATATGTGCCAGTCGCCGTCTGCTGATACCTCCTTCCAACCTCGTCTCTTAAAAGTGTTAACCACTATAGATTTATCAAAATCAGTACAGAATTTTAAATGCTTAGCATCCGTAGGAGCTTTGAACAAGCGTGTATATATGTCCACGGTAGATTTTTTACTGTTTGATGCCATTTGTATATGTTTACTACGATATGCACTATACTATTTTCATAAATGTTATGGGTGTCTGTTGATAAAGAAATAACTCGTAACCAACTCAATTTGTTCTCATTCGGGTTGTTTTTTTTTTAAATAATGGTCTCTCTGTTTCCCACTTTTTACCACTTTCGTTATATGTGATTTTTGTTAAGTGTTTTCATAATAATAATATGGTTTTCATTGTTGATTGTTGTTATCATTGTCACTGACGTAACATTTGTCTTTGTGACTTTGACATATTGCTGAATTGAGTTCTTGAGTTGATTTAATACAGAAGGGCATAGTCTAGATCATGAAGCTATTAGGGTCAAAGTGGAGGAAACACTCCCAAATACATGCCTGAGGTCAACGCTATCCCTTTCATTGAGGTCGGATCTCTCTTTCTAAGAGGGCAACCTTAATGTTTCATGAAAAATCAGGACATCTTTTTAACTTCGTCGCATAATACGACTTACTTGGCTTGTTTACCAAGTGTCTGGGTGTTTTATCTATATAAGTATGTATTTACAAAAAAAAAAGTATATAAGTATTAGTATCAGTTGTCTGGTTTCCATAGTACAGGCTCTGCCTAGTTTGGGATCAGATGACCGTGTGTGAATTGTCCCAGGATATTATTATATTATTATTATGCTTTAAGTTTAAACCGATTAAATATGTCTAGTTGCTTAATCAGTCTGATTATGGGTTGGAGCAGCCCAAATACGGAAGAACTGTGTACAAGAAGAACAAACTGTGATTGATAGGGAAACAGATGATAAATAAATAAGGACCTCCTTCTGGCCGATATGACCACAGTGGGTATTTTGAAAGATCTCAGTCTACGCAAAATATATTATAGTGCGCAAGTGCTTGCGTAGACACAACTGCACTCTCTCTCTCTCTCTCTTCCGTTTACCTCTCAAAATACGATGGGATGAAAAACCGACACGACCGGGGAGAGATCAGGTGCAGGATCAACATTTTACATGCCCATCTTACGCATGGAGCATCTTACTTTACAGAAAATCAAGGGATAAATAATAAGCTAATGGTTGTGAAAATAAAAACATATGAAGTTATGATTAAAAAAAATATTGTGCTATAAAATCATTTATTCAGTACGTTTAACGATCTCCGATTAATCACAAGATACTGAATAGCAATTAGCATTATATGCAAACAACTAAAACACCTTTTAAACAACACATTAGACGATAGAAAAAGCATTCGCGGTAAATTTAGTTTTCCATTGGACCAACAGCAGATCATTGCAGCTTCATCAAATTTATTTTCCAATGGGACAATGGATAGTCATAGGTACATTCCTTCACTCAATATTTTTAGGAAATCTACAAGAAAATAAAAAATGTATTAATATTGACCAGGGGTAAATAAAACAGTATGTATATTTATGGAATGATATAGGTACTCTCGCCGATACGGCCAATCCAACCACAGCGGCTAATCTTTCGCAAGATCAGCCATCATCCAGTGCACAAATGCTTGCGTAGACACAAGTGCACAAGTGTACTTTACATGCCTATCCGACGCATGGATCATCTTACTTTACAGACAATGACCGGCCTGCATTATCCTAGCCAGTGAGGAACAACTACACATAGTTGTTGCTCCCCGCAGGATTCGAACCTGCGACCCCCGGTATGCAAGCAAGCGGTTTCCCACTGCGCCACGGAGGCTACTAGACGCGACAGGACTAGGAGGCGACAAGAATAAATATGATTTTAATAATATGTATCTAATAAGTTACAAAACTAACTGTACCTAAACTTAACCTACATACCTACACACTTGTAAAATTAATGAACATACAATATGTTTTCAATATCAATCCTTTGAACTAAATACATCGTTTATTTTTTGATCATAAAGTGGCGGTAAAAAATCCCCAAAACGGAAAGTCTTCAAAAAATCTTTACCACGGTTACTCTATTAAAATAATGTGAAATATTTTAAAATTAAATAATTCAAGTACAAATTAATATAAACTTAAAGCCAATACTAACAAACGAACTGAAAACGTGTTATGTGCCTATCGAAAGAAGAACTGATCGAAAATATGGTGCATAATGCACAGGGATCATCGGTAGGTAATTATTGAACAAAATCGCACTTACGAGTGATATTCGGTATTAAATACTGGATACAACATATTTTTGCAACCAAGTACTGCACATTTTATCACCATTTTTATGATTTTAATTCACTTTATCGTGAAATTATGGTATTTAAATGTTTGATCGATTTATATGACAGACAGTTTCATGCTGACAATAAGCGACAGTGTTGCCACAAAATACGAACCCTTAAAATCGGTAATTAAAATTGCATTTGAGTATAATTGGCGAAAACACAATAGAGCATTATTCTAATCGAACTCGCAGAACAGTACCAATAATTTTTTTATTAGACATGATTGCCATCGTATTTTAAGTTTTCGGGTGGAAAACATTCTTTTGATGTGTAAGTAAAGCATTTCTATAATAGGGTATCCATTTCTCGGGTAATTTCAATTATAACATGGACCACACATCGGACCTCAATGAAAGGGATAGCGTATGCCTCAATCAAGTATTTGGAGTTTGGGCTCCATTGTTGACCTACTAGCTTCATGGTCTAGATCCATGCAGAAAGGTTTTATTATTTATTGAGGAGTTGTAATATCAATACTAAATATTGTTACTATGCGTTTCAACTAAGAATGTGGCCGCCATCTTGCCATTTCAAATATATAATTACTAAAAATGATGTTTTAACAAAAATAGATAGCAATGGGTATAAGACATTACAATAAATAATCAAAACCGAGGTGAATTTTTGATTTTGTGTTTACTCTGCTGCTAGTACAAAAATCGTAAAAAACGAGTAAAGTTCCGCAGGTGCGTTCATCATGGCGGCCAAATTCTTAGTTGAAACCATAGATATAGAATTTTTCACTTGGTTGAAACGCATAGTACATGCGGGGTGGGTATTAAAATGCCGATTAACGTAAAATAAGTTTTTATTCCACGTACACTCACACTGTATACACACAAGGCACAGTATACACACAAGGCACAGTAGTCTGAGTCACACAGTACTTTACAGTAATCCAAAGTCGTCGCAAAGGTCGCCGGTACAATTCTCTTCGATCGCTTCCTTAAGATGTTTCCGCTGTCGCTTGTGAACACAAACTGTCTGGACGCCACTATGCGTCGGCTTATATAGCTAAATTAATAGAGGGGTGGAAGCTTCGCGAATGCACTAGTAAGTACTTAGTCTAGCGTTTTCGCGAGCTCACACAATAGCGGCACTAGTTCGAGAATAAACGAACAATGGGCGGGGCAGTGAACCGAGAGCGAGTTGTAGGTGGGTACATACCTAAGTACTTGCAGAATTTGAGGGAACAACTATTGAGAAGTCTAGATTTTTCGGTACGGATCGATAGTAGACCTATAGACTAACAATGCATTTTGAGATCATTGCAATTAAGTAACAATAACGGAGTAATTGACACTTTTATGTCCCGGTCGTAACAATATCATATTTTTAGGCGTATCAGCGAAATAATACCAAATAAAATCTTTAAGCATCCTCTAGTGTTTAATAATAATAATAATCTCCTCCTGACTACTAAGGCCATAGCGGTCAATATTTATATGATTTACGCGGCAGATATTACAGTGAATAAGTGCTGGCGCAGATTTACAAGTACAGGTTTCATTCGATTTACTATTCATTCCATTTAGCTATCCAATGCTGGATGGAAGACCGAGACGACCGGAGAAAGTTTAGGTGCAAAATAGATTTTTTTACATGCCCATCTGACGCATATAATATCACCTTTCTTTCCAGATAGACAATCATGTGATCGGCCTGTATTATCCTAACCAATAGAGAACAACTACATAAATACATTCCTGGAGATAGGTCGAAGCATTCTGCGTCGTCAGTTATAAAAATAACAGTGATGGACCAAATTCTAGGTTTGCAATTTTCTACTTTAATAAATTAAATTAAAACTGCGCCCAATTAATCCTAGATAACTAAAATGCTATCGCTAACGCTAACGCTATGTTAGCTAAAATATCCCTCAGAAACTGTGATATATTTTATTTCCCAAATTCTCATTTTGGAGGCCGCAATCTTTATAATTATCGCACTGTGCTGATTTAACGAAACGTTTCTGCGGTTGCCAAGGACCCACACTTATAGGGGTTGAGTTGCTGACCTAGCATCCTTAATTGCTTCAAACCATGCGCAGTGAGTTCACACGAGAAAAATACGTAGATTGATTATGTTTTCGTAGCATTAGATTTCAGATTTTTATTTTTAAATAGTCGAATCTTTTATTTTCAAATTGAGGAGCTATATACACTTAGTCTATGATTTACGAAAAAATGTCTTGGTCCCCAGCAATTATGTACACTTTTATAACAAAGTACTAGCGGCCCATCCCGGATTCCCGGCGTCACGGCATCATGGGTGGAATTATTTTTTTTCTAGTCATCAATACTTAATAATTATAAAGAGGTAACGTTTGTAAGTTTGGATGTTCGTGGTAATCTCTGCCTACTACTGAACGGATTTTGTTAGAAAGGTATATTATCCCCGAGCAGCCGAAACGTCCACTACTGAACAAAGGCCTTTCTCTTAGAAGGGAGGGGCTGCCATAATCCCCACGCTTGGCAGGCGGCTTGGGGATCGCAGTGTAGGTGATAGGTAATCCAATAAAAAGACGCTGTTGCCGGTCATCTTGTTTCCCTAAGTCGCCTTTTAAAGACGCCCAACGGGAGGAGATGAGTAGGTGCTATTCTTACCCGGGCACCCCACGGGGAATACGCTATGTACATACTACTTTTTATTTAGGTAAACGTAAAAAAGCGGGGGCGGAGCTGGGCGATTCAGCTAGTAATAAATATAGCCCTTTTTTAACGTGGGGAAATCCTCATGGACACCCTCGCCGCTACGGGGGTAGCAGCGCAGGTTATGTCGGACTCTTACCGACTAAAACCCCACGGTGTCCTCAACCCGCTGTGTCGACGGGCCCCGGGAACGTACTTGGTACTCGTCCGGGTCCAATAATAAATACAGCCCAGTTCCCAGCGTTGAAATTGTTAATTATATTTTTTTAATACACTAGATTCAAATATGTCGTAACTATTCCTTAATTGTAACTATTCGTTTCACAGGTATATTCATTTATAAAAGGATCGAAAGCTGTTCAATACAAAAAATTAAATAATATAACCCGCATTCCAATTTTCAAACGATAAAAGTTACGTTAAATTTAATGTTTAGCCCTCCGAGCCTTCGGGTATTGAATGTACCGTGAAAATAAAAAAAGTAACACGCATAGATAAGGAGAAGAAAAACCATAAAATTTTTGAGCTTTATCCCCATTATCGGTATCTCGATTAAACGATAGTAAAATATTTATTTTATGTTCGAGCCTACGCGTCCCGTAAATCTAGATAAAAAGTTTTTAAAGAGCTCTGTTTTATAGGTAGGTATATTTTGTATGTACTTAATTAATTTATTTAAGCTAAGGTTTAACGTATTTAGTGGATCAGACACGGACACATACTTCCGAACGTTTGGTGAATTATCTAAAAGAAAAACACAGATAACAAAAAACATTTTCATCGACTGAAAATCAAATCAAAAACCTTGCTATCAACAGCTGCTGCTGCTAAAGTTATGACAAGTAACTAAGTTTTATTTATTTTCCGAAGCCAGTCCAGCGACTCCAAAGAATCCTATTATGTACCTATTAGTTATGTACCTATTAGTTAGTACACTTGGTTTATAACTTACTAAAGTTAAATATAAATTTAGACCCTAAAAAGCTTTTCGCACATAATGATATTTCAAAATAGGCAGTTAACAAACCTCGTACTTAACTGTTAGCGCATTTAACATTCAAAACTAAAAATCCGTTCGACGTAGGTACCTGAAAATTTCGCTGAAAATTGAATTTCCACGTAAAGCCACAAAATCGCTGGACTTTGCATTACAACCTGCTTACAGTGGGACTAGTGCTTCACAAGTTATTCAATACACTGCCCACAACGAGTTGTCTCCATATTCAAAGGAATAAGCAAAATAGAAACCTTCCAAATGCAAGTTTGCATACCATGCCGTTCTGCAAATTAAAATATTATTTATTTGCATGATAGAAGGCTATCTATCTTTTATAAAATAAATATTTTGAATTAAGTACATTTTTTAGTTATCTTACATAAAAACTTATCTGTATTTTTAAGGGGGTAACAAAGGTGAAATTGCAAAAATAGCCTTAGTTTAAAGAGTTCGATGGATCAATCCGCTATTGCATTGGCTATGAAAATTATATTGTTAGCACCCCAGCCGGTGTGCCTATATAAACGCGGTGCAAGCTGAGACCAGGACATTCATACAGCGGTCACGGGACAGTCAGCGGTCTACGCTCGTCAGGATAACAGTACGGTTTGAAGAATTAAACTTGTAAGTGATTTATTATTATTCTCTTTATTTTGTGTATTTGACGATATGATATAATATTATGCTAAAGATTTAAATAATCGTCGTGCCTCTTACATCAGAAGTGTGATAAGTAACTCGCTAGCCCACAAACTATAGCTGTTTTTATTTTTCTTATATATAATATACTTTTGTTTTTATGTTAAATGGTTAAAGGTATTTTTATGGTTAATACATAGAAACTGATTAATTGCAAAATTTACTACCCACATCTAGTAGATATCGAATATCGGCGATTGTTGTTTTTATGAAATGTAAACTGTATCACGTTAACCCACTACTATAGATGTGTTTATCTATCTTTTGATTTAATTTTGATATTTATGACCGTGCTAAAAGAATTTTAAAGTTTAGTACAGAAAGAAAGTGAATAGTTGCAGAAGTGCCTAATGATATAATCTACTTCCCACATATAATAGATATCGAATATCGGCGATTGTTGTTTTTGTGAAGTGTAAACTGTAACACGTTAAGGCACTACTATATTTGTGTTTGTCTATCCTTTGATATAATTTTGATATTTTTGACCGTGTTAAAAGCATTTTAAAGTTAATACAGAAAGTGAATAATTAAGTGCTTAATGAAGGAATCTACTACCCACATCTGGTAGATATCTAATAATCGTAATTGTTTGTGATACGGAAACTGTGAGTATTCATAACTGCAAATATACGTACCGCATGTTGTAGTGATGTATCCACGTAATTTCTATAATTAATTATTGTTTAAATAATTGAAGTGCTTTAAAATTAACCTGGTAATTTGTCATGATAAAAAGAAAATTATAAAGTTTGCAGGTAGAAAGCAAATTGTGTTGAAAATATTTACGTTTGAACTAGAAAAGAATGGTTCTTCGTGGTAATATTTATATTATGTGCATTTTCGTCAAATATCTACCTACTAGTTATACGAAATGGTATAATAACTTGTATAATGACGGCACCTACCTTTACCATTATAAAATACTTTACTGGTTATTATATATGGTTATGTTTAGGGGACGGCCGAACGGTTGATAAGCGGTAATAGTTTTCAATTATAACTAAAAGTTATTAATGATAATAAATAAGAATCTCAGTAGAGTTAAATCCTTGTTAATTTTATTAAGAGTTTTTAATATTTTGTGGATATATATATATATATATATATATATATTGTTACATTTCATTAAGACAATGTAGTACGTGTATCTGCATTGCAAGTGGGAGCGCAATGGCGGAGAAGGCTATAGTGTCTTGGTGATATATACTGTAACATCCCATCGGGACAATGTAGTGTATGTCTGTATTGCGACAATGTGTAAGCGCAATAGCAGGGATAGCTACAGTGTCTTGGTGATATATAGGTACTGCAACATTTCATTAAGACAATGTAGTCGCGTATCTGCATTGCAAGCGCAATGGCGGAGAATGCTATAGTGTCTTGGTGACGTGTGCTGTCATTTAAGACAATGTAGTTGTGTATCTGCATTACAAGTGGGAGCGTAATGGCGGAGAATGCTATAGTGTCTTGGTGACATATACTGTGTCATTTGATTAGGGCATGTAGTCTTGTAGCTACATTGTGACAATGTGAGCACAATGTCTAGAGGAAACTACAGTGTCCTAGTAATGTCTGGATAATGTTGTAATGCAAAATTATGTTTTACAGAAAGTTGATATGCACTGTATCTGGCTCACTCAAGCTCATGGTGCCTGAGGGCAGGCACCTGTGCAGGAGGGCCGTGTTAGCACCCCAGCCGGTGTGCCTATATAAACGCGGTGCAAGCTGAGACCAGGACATTCATACAGCGGTCACGGGACAGTCAGCGGTCTACGCTCGTCAGGATAACAGTACGGTTTGAAGAATTAAACTTGTAAGTGATTTATTATTATTCTCTTTATTTTGTGTATTTGACGATATGATATAATATTATGCTAAAGATTTAAATAATCGTCGTGCCTCTTACAATATGTACTTATACCTCAGATCTTCAGCAAATAGTTTTATTGATTAGATATTGGATTAATTATAATGTTTTCAAGCAATATGTATTTCAAAAATGTACTACGTTGGATATGTATAGTGTTAGCGTTCAATATCCGTTCATCGGATAGACGTCAAACTTGGTCTATAAAAAGCATAATAACCTATTCTATAATTTGTATTGATTACTTTTCTTAATTTCATTCATGTTTTACAAGAAATTATAGAAAAACCACGTACGCGATGCATTTCGCCTTGCAGCGCCCCCGCGATCGCCTTCCATACTTCCATCAGTCTTTCGTGGACTGTTATGGAGGGTGGACGTGCTCGATTTTTTTTTGACAGGACGAATTTACTTTAAATGATTTTGAACATATTTTTAATTAAGATATGTTACATATGGTATAATTATAACATTATAAATCATTTCAAATGAAATCTATACTTCTATATTTAATTAAAGATATTTTTATAGTAATACCATATTTTTGGTTCATCATAGAGTATGCGAAAGTATCGTTACCGAGTATTATGCCTAACTTTTAAAGCGTATCAGAGTCATATATGACCTTACTAATTGAAATCGTATTTAATACTGTGTAGGTCGACAAAATGACATACATTATGATATCCTTTACATTATGATTTTTTTTTGTCAAAACATGAACGGTGTTATTATTACTATCATGTTGGTTTTTGCAACTTAGCAACGAGTCGAGTACTTGGGTGGTTGGCTTGGTGGTGAGCGACACGCTTACCTACGGACAGTTGCATTGGACAGTTGCTCGTCTTTTGAGACATCTGGATGGTTAAGTTGGAAGGGTACTCGTGTACTATCTAGGTGGCGCCACTTTAATCTTAGATTTCTTCCGCTATGTAACATAAGTAGAAGGTCACTGTAGGTGGCAAAAAACTATCGGATCAAAAGGCTATAATTATAGTTTTGTATGACAGGGACAGGAAGAGAATTTCTATGGGTGGGTGCTTCGATTACTATCAGGCAATACCTTGTTACTTAACTAAGTTGCGTAACAATAAACTGATGGTGTTGTTGGCAGGCACGAGAAAAAATACCACCGCGTTAAAATGTTACTTACTCTAAAACCAGATTGCTTATTAGAATCAATGTAAATTAAATATCTATTTAAATTTTACATTACCTATGCACCTACCACTATTACCCTCTGCATCATCCAAAGGTAGAGTGGCAGAGTATGCCTAAGGCATTAAGTCCGCCTTGTACACATTTGAGTGTGCTAAAGAATAAATAAAATAAAATGTCAAATGCTCCGCGTAGTTCAAACCCCGCGATGGGTACAGAACTCAAGATGAAATTACGTTACGTACTCTCGCGGTCACGAACGGTGTATCAACTTTAGGATGACAATCGCTTGCACGTGCCGGCCCAAAATACATGCGGGCGGAGTAAGCGCCCAGAACGACGTTCAAACTATTTTGATTGAAAACTGGTATAGCGTTCGTGTCCGCGATAGTACATAATATGACGTTACACTAAAAAAGACTATTACTGAATTCGTGCGTTCAAACAAACAGTACTACGGATTACTTTGGCAGCCACGTATATTGAATAACAACACAGGTCCGTTGATTTTGTAGTTTGATACCCTGACCGCTGACCTTAAGGTCTTGGGGTCGATTCCCACACAGGACAAACATTCATGTGCATGAACATAATCGGTTTGTCTTGGGTCTGGGTCGTTTTTACCTGTACTTAATTATGGAAAAGTTAAGTATCTTATCATAGTTTCAATTCGATGGCCATTACGGAGTCGATCACGGAACTCAGTTACAACATCATCAGCAGCCGAAACGTCCACTGTTGAAAAAAGGCCCTCTCTCCCTTAGAAGGGAGGGGTTGCCATAATCCCCACGCCTGGCAGGCGGTTGGGGATCGCAGATAGGTGGTAGGTAGTCCAATAAAAAGACGCTGCTGCTCGTCTTCTTGTTTTTCCTTAGTCGCCTTTTACGGAAACCCAACGGGAGGAGATGGATGGGTGCGCTATAATTCTTATCACGGAACTAATTGTCGCAATAAAAATAATTTATGATTTTTGGGTCTGCACGACTTGGGTCGACGTTGGGCATCTGGTCTTGAGTAAGGTTGGAAGCTAGCAAGCTTCCAAGATTCGGGTACTTGTGCTGCTCTTAAAGAGAATATACGCATTAGAATAGGAAACATTACAGTTACACGCTTCTTTAATAATACCGCTAGCATCTCATCAGGGCCACTAGCATGCATTGCAGCATCTTAAGTCACTCTCTTTGTCATACTCGAACATCGCAATCAATCATCAATTTGGTTTCAGTTCATTTTTCCAGGGATCAAAAAAGCTCAACTATCAGATGGTTAGAGAATTTGGAACTAATTTAGGAAATATGTTAAAAAGGTCCCTTTTTAAGAAAAAAACTATATTTTGAAGGCTCTGTTAAACGCTTTCGTTTTGACGAGCAGAACAGAAACCTTAGAACTTTGTGCATAGTTTCATTTCAAGTACGCTTACAGTAGCCACGGCAAGACGCTGCGCAGTAGCTATTTTTATGTTTATGTATTCAGAACTCACAACTGTACTTGCGCAATGGTTCGTCAACCCTAACTTCAGACACACAAAAATCCGCTGTGACTGTAAGTTATAA
This sequence comes from Furcula furcula, assembly GCA_911728495.1. NCBI lineage: Eukaryota > Metazoa > Arthropoda > Insecta > Lepidoptera > Notodontidae > Furcula > Furcula furcula. The sequence goes on from OU452250.1 coordinate 12,619,505, forward strand.
GTAGTACGAATGTATATGGATTCCGAATGGCAGGCACAATGTATTCAGCTGGGTCGAAGTGCGTTCCGGTTGTAACCGGACCTAATAACCACCAACAATAGAATAGAAGTATGTATAAGTCCCACTAGTCAGGCATTGGCCATTCTATAATAGACGGACTGAACCTTTGATATGAAGTTTGGAATATGAAATGCAATAATCCGTATCCTGATGCAACACGTCAACTACGTTGTCAGATTGTAATTAGGTGGCACGCCAAGGTATAAATCAAGATATAAAACAGTGGGTTACCGTTATTAAACTGCATCATTTCATTCTATAACGGAATAGGCAAAATTAACAAAACTCCATTCGACACATCTGCATATTTTCAGTCTATGATTTTTCAAATGTAATATTCATATTTGCTGGTAGCGCCCTCTACGATGACAACTCTCGGCCGGAGCGGCCAGATTCTCAAGGTCATTGGCGCATGTTACCCCCTTAATGAGTGTAGACCGTAGTGAAAAATCCTAAATCTATGATGTAGACCAGAGTTCCCCAAACTTTTTTGTGTCGTAGACCACTTGCCATGTTTTTCCGTGTTGGGTAGACCCCCTACCCAACACGGAACCCTCTTTTTCTCGCTGACGTAGACCCCTAGGGGTCGATATAGACCACTTTGGGAATCACTGGTGTAGACAGACAGCAAAACCTTAATCTTCATCTTTGGGTTAATAGCAAGACCTTTCTCTTCTCTGTCCAGCTAACTTACATTATTACACGAATTTATATTTACTCATTATTATGCCATTTGGTACTGCTGACAGGATTTCTAATCTATTGTTATTTAGATTTCTGTGGTATGTATTCTACGAGTATATAAAGGGTGAAATGATAAAATACACAGTAACTGATATCTTATCGCCATTGTATAAGACTAACTTTCCTATACCTTATTGACCAGTTTTTGTTGCATACGAGTAGGTATACAAGTTTTCCATCGTGTAAACCCAACACCTTTTGTAATCCAATTGAAGGAGGTACCGCTGGGAACACAGACCCGTTCTTGCCAATAGATAGCTGACGCCAAAGCAAATTGCTGTCTGCTAGTTCATAAATCGTATTTCTATTTTTGTGGCCTCAGCCCTCCTTGTGTTCCACGCAAATCGATTCCGACAGCAGTGAATGTAGTTTGTCGGGCTTTTGATCTTTTACTTTAGCTATTCATTGAAATATACTGTGGATTACTTTGTTCCGTTTGACTGTAATAATTTAATGTTCGGTTGTAAGCAAAATAATATATTCAAGACAGAAAATTACTAAGAGTTTTCCACCAATATTGTACGTACCTACGAGAAAGCGTTGCCTAAAGATTGAGACAAAAAAAAATAGCACTTAGTTCGTGCTACCAGATTATTAGATATCTACTACTAGCTTCAGCTAGACTTTTTTAACAAAATTCATTGTTTTGTTTGAAAGAAGTAAGCGAACAAAGAAAATTGGTTGCCACTTACTCGACTAATTCAGGTACGTGATCACCACGTACGTGACTTGTGATATGTTTAGTGCCTATTTTGTCAGGAGCCTTATATGGTAATACAAATTTTCCAATTTTAGTGTTACTATTTTATTTGGCATGGTTACGTAGCAGGGTTCTTAATAAAATATTTTTGAAAAAAAAAATTGTACCGACTTCAATAACACTGAAAAGTATAAAAATAAATAAAATATTATAGAAGTTGGTGTTAGCGTACCTGCTGTATATTTTCTGCACCAACTTCAATAATATTTAAATTATTTTATACTTTTCAGTGTTATTGAAGTCGGTTCAATTTTTTTTCAAAAATATTTTATTTTAAACTTTTTAGTGATATTTTTCAATCATAGATTGAACCATCGAAGATGGTAAAATTATCTAGGTAGATTATGTCACATTATTGTCTACATAGTTTTACATAATTCATGTTTCTTCAGAAACGATTTATCCGGTCGTAATGAAATTTGCATGGAATCATCATACTTAGTAGTTTACTCTCTCAAATAAAAAAAAAATCATCGAAATCATATTCGTCAGAGTAATGTAATGGAGAACGTCAGTTTTATGGTTTTTACCAGATAAATTCATTCACATAGTTCATGGTCTTCCAGGAAGTTCTTATCCGGTTGTGGTAAAATTCATACAAATTCATTACAGTGGTTCCTTCTTTCGAATAAAAAAAGAATCATCAAAATCGGTATATATTTGCCAGAGTTATGACCATTTTTGTCCTTAAAAACCGAAATAAAGTCATCTTATATGCTTTCCTGCAGTTTTCCTGCGCAGTTGTCATTCTTGTTTTTTCAGGAACTACTTCTTCGTAAGTGATAATTTTTTTATGGGACCCAATCCATGGATTGAAGAATGGATGGAAGAAAGATTTTTTCAAATCGGTTCATAATTGAGTTATGCGCGAACATACATTAAATATATATATATATATACAGACGAATTGAGAACCTCCTCCTTTTTGAAGTCGGTTAAAGATGCCGTTTCCTTGGTGAAAATGCTTTATTCCCGCACGCTCAGTAGAAAAAAGAAAAAATGCTGTCATGTTTCGCGTCACTCTGAACTGTTGCGTGAGTGTAAGGCTGCCTTTCCACCGGAGCGGAGCGAGGCAGTGGAGCGGAGAAACGGAGAAATATTAACCAATAAGATTGCACTAAGATTTTGGAGCGGAGTTTTGTGCAATCTTATTGGTTAATATTTCTCCGTTTCTCCGCTCCACTGCCTCGCTCCACTCCGGTGGACGGGCAGCCTTATACTGCAATAAAATATATTATAATACTTTAATATAAAAAAAGATGTAAAAAAAGTGCCACCATTTATGGAAAAATAGAAAAATCTTGATTTTAAAGTTACAACGGAAATCAGAAGTCGGTTCATAATAAAAGTGAAGGAGAAATCAAAAAAGTCTTACCTACGCCGCGTAACTTCACGTGAACTAATTAAAAGAAAACACTCGACAAACTGCAATCCCCTCGGGCTCTAGCTTAGTGAAAATTACAATATAGAACGAAATAAAAGCAGAAGTTACTTCAGCTTTAGGTTTAAATACTTTATTTATCATAACAAGATTAAATTGCAAATTATAAAAGCATAAAAAGCCCATCTGCGAACTAACAAAATGGTCCTAAATTACATTATACATACATAATACGTATAGACATGTTTGTATATTTCAACTCGTCCCGTTAAGACCTTTCATTTGATACCCATATTGATGTTTTTGGAACTAAAAAAAAAATATAAAAAGGCAGCTGGCGGCCGCTATATTTTTTTCTGGAAAAATATAGCCTATGCATGGATGAATGAACTATTCATTCATCCATGGCCTATGTCACTCCCACAACTAAGACGAATCTAACGATATATTATAAGTCACTGTTCATCATGACGTTGAAGCTGTAGGCCGTCCCAAAGAAATAGACATAAGTACACACATACTTACATACTTACATACATACATACATATATACATGCATACATGTATACTCGTACTCTCGATATACATAACCCTCCACCTGGGGCATTTGGGCAAAAACTTACAGTTTACTGAGATACAAAGGTTAATTACAATAACAGTAATATTACACTAGTCTAGAGTGAACAGGCAAACCAACTCTCAAACCAACTCAAACCAACTCTCAAACCAACTCTCAAACCAACTCTCAAACCAACACTCAAACCAACACTAAAACCAACACTCAAACCAACACTCAAACCAACACTCAAATTAACTCAAGCCAACTCGCCCACTCGCCCACTCGCCCACTCGCCCACCCGCCCACTCACCCACTCACCCACTCACTCAGTGACGGCGTCACATGAGCGCTTTCATAACCTTAACAAATTTACGCCTATCGCCTATCGTTTAACACCTATCACTTAACGCGTTAAGCGATAACGCGTTAAGGTGCTTCATTTAACGCTTGACGCGTTATGTGATAACATTTTTGGAAGTCGCATAAGAAGTTTCACTTCAAAAAAAAATAGTTACTTACGTATATTTTTCTTCAGTTTGTTTTTGAAAGCATTTAATTGATCACACTCTTTTATATCGGTTAGTTGATTATTATACAAATCAACTCCCTCAAATAAAATGTGACGTTTTTACATAATACGTATAATTCCAAAACCTATCTCTAGAGTGACGAGATTGTCCGATAGTCAAAAAACATCTAACTATGTACTTAGCAATAGATCGGCCCTAGCGAGCAAAATTTTCATCAAAAACTCTAAGCCGACGGATTATTTTTTTGAGAAATATGCCTAATTTCCTGTTGCGATATTGTAATTCTTAGTATGATACAACGGTACTCAATACGTTATATTGATCACACAAAACATCAGCGCATACAAAAAAAATAGAGTTATCTTTATTCTTCTTTTTGCTGGCATCACTGCTTAAATAGGTACCTACTAACAGTCGACACATCGATTTCACAAACGCGCGTGTTATCTCCATCATTGATGAATTTGGAATGCAAATGAACAGCAACCAGTTTTGATTGAAATTCCTATACATAGAGTGCCTGCAATATCCGCGCCGTTAGACCCGATTCTGGTGCATAAAGGTAATTTGTAGGTGCGGGACAGTGTCTCCAATAAGGTGCAATTTCTTGCTATTCCGCCACGCCATTCACAGTCGGATTAAGCGGAAAACAATTTAGGGTAGTAATTTTAGTCATTTCTTTTAGAATCTAAATCCTGATGGATTCACGACAGCTTTAGGTATATTTTAGTAATTTGCAATTCTTCTACTAGTTTAATTAAGGTTAATGAATAAGGATGATAATAATGATAAGGATGATGAATTATCCATAATCATAGGTCTTTAAACTTCATGATTGTATAGAATTCAAGATCTATTGTTATGGCAAGTTCCAAGTATTAAGTAGCGCAGCGTTGATTAATAATTCGTAAGTGACGAAGCGCTTCACGTAATTTTTTTCTTCAAATTGGACTGCCGCGGACTGAAACGTGACGTTAAAATATTCACGAGGTCGGTCTGATTCCTGAGGAATCAATACAACACTGTGCCATTACAACTTACAAATGTAATCAATTTTTTTTTTATATATTTTTTTTTTCTTTTTTTTTGTAATTTTTAATAGATAAACACCACCCAGACACGGGGTGGGAATTGAACCCACGACTTATTGGGTAGCGGACAGCGTGTCTAACCACTAGACAGGCCTGTGAATCGTTTGATATTGTAAATAGAGGAAAATGATATAAAAATGTATCTGAAATACCTTCAGCTGCTTACAAAAAAATGTAGTATACTGTAAATATTTTACTGACGAACTAATTAATCTATGTTAAGTACACATTAACATGTAAGTCTAACTATCGCACTCACAAACCCCAATTAACGTTAATTCTAATTAAGTCACTTTTTAAACTCTATTTGTTTCGACTGTCGGAGCCGTTTATGATTAATTTCGACGAGAGACGAGAAACACTTTGAGTGACGAAATAATCCGATTTTAAAAAATGTACCAATGATCATTAACTTTAATTGACGTTTGTAAGTTCGGTAGTTAGGTATTAGCAATCTTTTCATACTGTAGACAACTCAGATAATGTGTTCATTTATATTTGCTGTTCTTCGAACTACGGCTATGGGGACCAGACGGTTCGTCTTTTTCCATTAGCTCCTCATCAATAAGCAAGTCGAAATTCCCCATGGCGTCGGCACTTGGCACCTTGTTCCACCGCACGTCTGGCACACCGTCCGCTGGGAGCACTACTGATAGGATATTGTCTATCAACTTGTATTTCAGTATCCTATCGTTCACGGTCGTTGACGTCAGCGACGGAGACGCGTTCACTTCAACCAACCAAGGTTTTAGTTGATTGTCAATTATTATATCGTACCCGTAGCACTCGAAGCAATGCCGGTCATTCGCCATCACGGATGAAACGGCTTTTAAGGAATGCACAATTAACCACTGCATCGCCGCAAATAACTTTTCGGTGACAGCTCTTCCTTTTGTTCCTTCTAAGTACATTCTTAAATTTTGGACAGTCATCTTCCCACCGTGTATGCTATTGTAATCGCCACCATGTTTCTGGACGCTAACATTCGTCAGATGTACGTACATATTATCCAATTCTGTCACACTAGTGTCGTACTTCACCGTGCAAAACCTACAAAAACCGAGTTGGAACAGGTAAGCCTTTAGAGGTCGAAACGAAGTGACCAACACGTAAAGTCTCAAGTCAAACTTTTTGCCCCCTATTAGTAGGGGATTGTCTATATAACGAGATATAACGTAACTTTCTTTGGTCAACTGTGGATGAAAAGGCGCTTTCGCCTCGCGTGACCATTTCTTTAGTTTGGATAGTTTGTTTATAAGAAATATTCCGGTCCCCTGGGATTTTCCGCACGGCTTCATAATCCAGGTGCTTTGTGGTGATTTACGATATTCCTCAACAAACATGTTGTAGTCGGCGGGGAGTACGAATGTAATCGGTACGAAATCCAAGTGGACGTAACGGGTGACAACTTGCCCGCCGTGCAAAACGATTTCAGCTTTCTCGGCCAACGGATTTCCCTCCCTTTCGAGCTCCTTCCGATAACGTTTTATATTTTTTACGAGCAAATCTTTTCGGGACAACTCGTAATGGTTCGGAAAGTGATTTATCATTTGGTTGTCGTTCATCCGGTACCCGCTTTCAACGCTAAACAAGTTTCTGCAAGTTTGCGTGGACGCCCAGTAGAAGTTCCACTCGTCGTCCGGCCCAACTTGGGTCCACCCGCGTCTCTCGAAGTTGCTCATCAAAACGGACTTTTCCAAGTCCGTGCAAAAGTTGACTCGGCATCTTTCGACGGCGGGCGCGGTCACTCGTCCGTAAAGATTATTGGCCATTTTCTTAGCATCTTGATTCATCTTCAAAGCACGTGTTATTTGCTGGGAGCTTCGGGTGTATTGACAAAATAAACAAGGTTATCGCGGGAGCGTGTTCGGTATTGTCATGGGTCTGGACAAATATTGGCCGCTATTGGCGGCACTGCAATCCGGCTCGTTTCGCTATGACTACGAGTAAACATTGCTCGAGCGTATTGATCTTTTACAAGTTTTATTCGTAGACATATGTACCTTTATATGAATGTACATACTCTAATCTTGTACCTACATAAATACCTACCTTTTATAAGATACCACCGGAAGTGTTTCATCGAATTTGAAAGCGGGAATTAGAGACGTTTGTGAATAGCTCTATAGAATTCCAGATTCCGTAGATATTTTTTAAAGGGAGTATAATATATCCTTATATAAATTCAAATTTCAATCAATCAATATAAGCCAACTACAAAAGAGAAACAAAAAATTGATACTTAATAAAAATATATATTTTTTTTAAATTAATAAATAAATATTTTAATAAATAAATAAAATGTATATTTCCCTAAAAATAGAGTACAATAAGGTCTTACAATAATAAAGTTTCATCTATTTAGCTACTATAAGTCAGCGTGTGAAACAAAGAAAACATAATAATTGACTTTACCTATAAAAGACATTAAATATAATTAAGTATAAGTAATTATGTAATATTATTAATTATTATAGCCAAGTGTCTGGGTGTTGTTTATCTATTTAAGTATGTATTTACAAAAAAAAAAGTATATAAGTATTAGTATCAGTTGTCTGGTTTCCATAGTACAGGCTCTGCCTAGTTTGGGATTGGATGACCGTGTGTGGATTGTCCCAAGATATTATTATTATACCATTTATTAAAATTCTTTCAGTTTCTTACATTTTCAAATATAAATATAAACAATAAATACATTTAAAAATATAAAAAAACACCTTCCAACCGGCTGCGGGAACAGGGTCCTAGCAGACGGTGGTTAAGGCTCCAGTGAGAGGAACTTCCTCACAATGCGTGCCGTCTCCAGGAGCACTGCCTTCTGCATCTGGCCCTTGATCCAGCCGTCTAACGCGAGCCTCTTGAGGTGTTTATCGAGGCTCTTGGCCATTAGGCCATGGGCAGAAACGACTATAGGTACAATGATTGCCCTATCAATGTCCCACATGTCGACAACCTCGTGCGCGAGATCAAGATATTTGCATTCTTTATCTTTCTCCGCTTTCACGAGATTCTCGTCATGGGGGACAGTGACATCTACAATCATTGCATGACGCTCGGTGCGATCTATCAACACAATATCAGGCTTATTGGCGACAATAGTCCTGTCTGTGATGATAGATCGGTCCCAGTATAACGTGATATTATTATTATTCCTTTTCATAAATTATTATTTCATATTAAACATTAGTAAATTATAATTAGTATTAAATGTCAAAATCTTAAAAATAATTCCTTAACCGTATAGAATGACTTTTCAAGTAACCACTCTTTTAATTTACTTTTAAACATTGCTAAATTCATATTTTTAATATCGGTAGGAATTGCATTATAAACTTTTACACACATTGCATAACAATTATTTTTGAATAAGGCTGTTTTGGATAAACAACCAAACACCAACCTGTTCCCGTTTCTGGTATTACGAGGATAATATTCAGAGGCCTTCGTAAATATTTGCGGCTGAGACTTCACAAATACCCCAATCTCATAGATGTACAGGCATGCCAAGGTGAGAATGCCCAATTTTTTAAATAACAGTCTACTTTATTGAAGTTAAATTTGATTTACCTATATTGAAACAAAAAGGTATACATTTTATTGTAACCCGCCAAACTGCGTAAGTAACAGCACAGATTAATCAGTTTGTCGCCCCGGGATTAGCGCTCGATTTACTATACAGGATAATAAACAAAAGGGTCATTCCATTATCGCGGGTGCAACATTTAGACGCATGTAAAGACTCATAATAAGCAAATAAAAAACATTTTTAAACAAATTAATCTTGGAAGAACTACATTTTAACCTATTCAGTTTATATTCATTTACAAGAAGTTTAAAGTCATATTTAAATAGCTAGGAGGAAGGTTCAAAGTGCCATCGCGGGTGCAACAAAATCGGCCCAACCTTTCCAGATCATAAGACAAACACACAAAAGTCTGTTAATTGTGAACACAAACATTTATATTATATACCACATTTACATTATATATATTATTATTTTATTCCTTGATATTTCGGAAGGCGTTCAACTAATCAAATAAAAAAATTAAAAAGTATGCAGATAACAAAAATAAATAATGATTTATTTACTTTTGAAGCAATTGCGGGTGCAACACCGAATTATCGCGGGTGCAACCCGTCTAACTTACTTGAATATAAACATCAATAGAAAAATATATATGAACAAAATAAGAGATCAAACAACTTTTATTACTAATTAGTACACTTCTTTGTTACTTATATTAATTAATTCTTTTTAAATACGTGAATAATCTCCAAAAAGTCTATGAACATATTATCTCCATTAGTCTTCCTCTTGTGCTTCCAACTTTGCAATAATTTATTCAAATTCGGCACGTCAACTATGTTATTAACGTATATTGAAAATTTGAGATCAATTGTCATCAGGAATTGTACCCTAATTTCTCTATTTTCATCCATATCACACCATGATAACACCTGAATCATGTAATACAGGTGTTATCATGGTGTGATATGGTGTGATGCGTGATCGTGTGATACACATGTGTGTATGCAGTACTACCATGCAGTACCTGTCCCACATCATCATCATCAGCAGCCTTAAATAGTTCACTGCTAAACAAAGAATTTGAATGGTGGGGATTATGGCAACCCCTCCGGTGGCTATAATCGTGGCCAAGCTAAGGCTAAGCGTGGGGATTATGGATCTCCATGAGGCAGGCCTCTTGGAGATCGCAGTATGGGACGGTAGGTAATCCAATAGAAAGACGCTGCTGCCCGTCTTCTTGCTTTCCCTTAGTCGCCTCTTACGGACACCCAACGAGAGGAGATGGGATGGTGCTATTCTTACCCGGACACCCCACGGGGACCCCAAATAGCGATATTGAATAAGCCAACTAGTATTCTAAAATCTTAATCAATCTCCATTTTCTTTTTATTACTTTTCTCATACGATTTATATCAATTTTCCCTATATTTCTGCAAAGCAGTCTCTATCTGTGACTTTTTGTCATTTTACCCGACGTTCCTATAAAAAAGAACAGAATATAATATAACACACATATTAAATACAAACAAATTAATCATATACAGCATATAAAACCTAAAATATATAAGGAATCAGACCGTAATGTTAGTTGTCAAAGAGTTGCACCCGCGATATTAAAATCACGGTCGCGGGTGCAACCAAATTGGGTAAACGTTTATTATAATGCAATTAACATTACACTCTTAAAAACGACTGATTTAAGATTGCCTTTGATTTCTTCTTACTTTTACCAAGTCTGAAAACGTTAACACTTTATTGCTGCGAAAAAAACTAACTTTTATATCTTTTCTGTCGCGGGTGCAACAAGCTAACAGTGTCTCTTTGTAGTCAATGATACTTAAAAAATCACAATAATTACTTACATTTTTTGGCTAATATAAATAAAAGAATAGTATGACTTCACGTTTAGTTGGAAAAGGATAACTTTAAGCTGTTAGTAGCTACTGTTTTACGTCAGTTCTGCCAGCTCTGATATTAGAGTCTAGAGTAATTCTTCGAGGGTGATATTTCCAAGGGCGCCAAAAAGTAAAATATGACGTAAAATAAAAATAAAATAGTTTCAGTATTAAATTTAGACTTTCTTCTTTGCATTGGAGTCAAAAAACGTAACAAATAATGTATTTTAAAAATTAATGTCGAGAGTTGTCTACAGCGGAATCGCCCAAAAGTTATATTTACGATAGGTCCTGCGATATCATTATTTACTACTTAGGTACATAATGATGTATTTACTGACAATTTACTTTAATTTGCTAAAGACGAGTAGGTATCATATTTGGCGATTACAAACATTGTTTTGTACTGAACTCAGCAAGCAACACCTGTCTTAGTTTCCTTTTAAGGGATAATTTACTTAAATTACCCTGATCTTTTCTAAGCCAGTCAATTTCATTAAATAATGTGGGGGTCAAATTCTTGTTGGTTCTTTTACCATAATAGTTTTTAGCTGATGGCCGAACCAATTTACGCTAACTCTCCTAGTGTTATAGCTGTTTTGTACTGGCACCTTAAATTGGTCATTATAGAACTGCTCAAGGACCACCAAATACCCTCACATGTAGGTACTGGAAGTAATTTAGAAACAACGAAAAGTTTATCATAGTTCTCTTTACATTCAGACTTAGTTTTTGAATCAACAAGATATTTCATAAAACGTATTTGCAGTAATTTTATACAATTTAAATATGTTTTAAATGTACGACCATACGTGGCCAATCCATGGCTAAGCAGTGACTCGGCGAGAGCAAAGTATATGACCCTCAGCGTTTTTCTACTCAGCGGCGTTTTCAAGTAAGTATAAAACTTACTTAATACTGACCTGAGTCTTGAACACACACTGTCAACATGAGTCCTCCAGAACCCTTGAATACTACTTGTGAAGCTATTGACTTTTAGCGTACTTTCGACTGTAAATACGTAAGGGTCAATACGTAGTGCAAACACATACATACGTAGTACGTACTATAATAGATCCAACCGTTTATTTTCTTTTTGACAGCACCAATAGAACGTAACTGCGTCATGTTACGCAAAAGTTCACTTTTAAATGCGAGGTTTTAAAAATATGACAACTGCCTTAGTTTGCTCCTTGATCCCGTATAATAATCATCTTTGACAAATTGAGTCCATAAGTGCAGTAGTTTTTTTTATAAATTACATAAAATAACAAACGTTTTTAAAAATTTACGTTCTATGGCTATCAACATAGTGATGTTACGATTGAGATATCGATATTGTTTATTAACTATTTTTACACGGGTATAATGTAGCATTCTAATGTAGTATAAATATAGATTGGTATGAAATTATATGAAACAATTATTGTGACGTTTACTTTTATTTATTTATTAATCAAAATCAGATTCATCGTCGCTGTCACTCGAGCTATCGCCTTCATTTATAATTAATTGTTGATTCATATTATCTATCGCCACGTGTTTATCCCAATCTGCCATTATAGTTTCTTGTGTTTTTTGAATTACATTATGCCAGTTTTCCGCAGTTACTTCCACACATGCATTTTTTAATAAATCAAGCCTTTTGTTTGCCGTGAATGGGGGGTTTTGTGTTATTTCGAGCGGCGTGTCCTTTTACTTGACCCCATATTAATTCAATGGCATTGTATTGACAATGATAGGGTGGAAGTCTAAGAACCCAATGACCATGTTCTGCAGCTATTTCGTCGATCACATATCGTTTTGGGAAGTGTTTTTTTGTTCGTAATATATTTAGTAATTGTACTTTTAGTAAGGGGTTATCAACATTTTCGCCATGTCGTTGAACCCAGTCAATGATTACTTGTTTTTTGTCGGCCTGGGTCGGCATTTTATCAATTTGGCGTGAGTGATAGGATGCGTTATCCATAATAATGACTAACGGTTCTTCCAATGATTGCACCATTTCCTTAAACCAACTTTCGTAAACCTGAGAATTCATTTCTTCGTGGTACTCAACTGTTTTTTTGGATTTAAAGGCCAACAAAGCATCTGGCATGAATCCTTTTATAGACCCTGCATGGCAAATGATTAGGCGTTCTCCTTTTCCCATCGGCACTGAGCTAGTGGACGCAGCGGTGTCATCAGTCCAGTTCTTAGACACTGTGTGGTTCGTATTCAGCCAAGTTTCGTCAGTGAAAACAACATTTGACCAATCTGCAATTTTTTTGACTTCGCTCAAAAATTCGCAACGAGCGAAAGCTACGTCGCGACGCTCCATCAATATTTTGCGTGTGTCCGATTTTTTATAAGTAAATCCAATTTCTTTCAAGACCTTTGCCAATGACGATTTTTGGCCTCGGAACAAATCACATTCACGGAAAGAAGCAACAAGTTTTTTAAGTGTTGGAACTTCTTTACGTAAGTAATAGTTATATATATGACGGCGTATAGCGTCTGCGTCAAAGTTGTCAACCGATGTCACACGACGTGGTTGGCGTTTTTTCTTCGGCGTACGAAGCTTATTCTCCTGCATGCCGCTTGTTCCGTAGGCTTCGGTAGTAATTTTTGTAACCGTAGGTGCACTAATACTTAACGCGGCCGCAACGCGCTCTCGCACTGGTGACAATGGTAAAAGCGGGCCGCCATTTTGATACTCTGATTCAAATTAATTACGAAGCTTGATCACCATTTCTCTCGTCTGTCCTTTCAGCACTGATCCTTTCGGCATTTTATAGTTCGAATATAAAACAATACAAAACTCAGCAAACAATGACTAGCACGGGCGTCTTGTTGCGAGTGACAGATGACAGTGACAAACACAAAATGGCGGTGGACCATTGAGTGTTGCTACCTTGAAAAAATACTACTGCTTATTCATAGACAAAAAATGGGGTAAGTAATAGAACGTTTTAAAAACCCCGCTCTAATATTTAGGAATATTATTATTACGTGTCAATGTAATAAAAGTGATAATAGAATGACGTTCTACTACTTACTAGCGCCATTCCTACGACTGTCCTCTTTCCGCACAGACTCGATAGAAAAATGAATCGATATCGTGTCCACTATAATCACTTGGTGTGACCAAGTGATTATAGTGGACACTATAACTATCAAACTAGATCTGTCAAATAGAAAATAAACGGTTGGATCTATTATAATAAACGTAAAAATATACGTAGTGTAAACTCATTCAGATACCTACGCGTAATATCTAGTTTAGTTACTTATAAACTATTTAAAAAAAATTAAAACCGACCAAAGTAAATTATCTAAAAAGTATAAAATAACGAAAATATATTGAATTTGGTGCTAGCACATCATGTAAACTAAGTCTAGCACGAGCTGACACCGACTTCAATATATTTTCGTTATTTTATACTTTTTAGATAATTTACTTTGAAGTCGGTTTTTTTTTTTAAATAGTTTATTTAACACTTTTTAGTGACTTGTATATTAGCAAAATAGGTATCAGCACTATCACGCAACTCGAACGTCTAGTTACAGTAACTTACTGAAAACATAAAAAGTTTATATCTCTTAAACTACTGGACCGATTTGATGAAACTTGTACTCTACCCTAAGTTGAAAAATTTTCTAACTATATCAAAAAGAATTTTGGAAATCGGACTTGTAGTTTCTGAGAAATCAGCGGACAAACCTACATACATACATATATACATACATACATACATACATATATACATACATACTCTCATAAAATTTGGTAAATTTGTTTAGAAGCCCACATCGACTAACATATATTAATATTACGCATTTTTATTAATATTACATACATACGCGTCGAATAGAAAACCTTCTTTTTGAAGCCGGTTAAAATATGTTTTGCCACAGCCTGCCTACGATTCAAGCTACGAACAAATCAATACTTGGGCTAATTTTATCCGTAATTTAGGCGAATATTTCTAAGACTAAAAAGTATAAAATAAATTACTAGTTTAAATAAACTATTTTTTAAAAAACTATTTAAAAAAAAATAAAAACCGACTTCAAAGTAAATTATCTAAAAAGCATAAAATAACGAAAATATTATTGAAGTTGGTGTTAGCGTACCTGCTGTGTAGGTATATTCTGCACCAACTTCAATAATATTTTCGTTATTTTATGCTTTTTAACCGGCTTCAAAAAGAAGGTTCTCTATTCGACGCGTATGTATGTAATATTAATAAAAATGCGTAATATTAATATATGTTAGTCTACGTGGGCTTCTAAACAAATTTACCAAATGTTATGAGTGTATGTATGTATGTATGTATGTATGTATGTAGGTTTGTCCGCGGATTTCTCAGAAACTACAAGTACGATTTCGAAAATTCTTTTTACAGTAGTTAGAGTATTTTTCAACTTAGGGTAGAGTATAAGTTTCATCAAAATCGGTTCAGTAGTTTAAGAGATATACGCTTTTTATGTTTTTACTAAGTTATTGTAACGTAGACGTTTGAGTTGCGTGATAGTGCTGATACCTACTTTTCTAAAATAAAAGTCACTAAAAAGTGTTAAATAAACTATTTTTCAAAAAATAAAAACCGACTTCAAAGTAAATTATTTTAGCAAGATAGGTATCAGCACTATCACGCAACTCGAACTTCTACATTACAGTAACTTACTGAAAACATAAAAAGTTTATATCTCTTAAATTACTGGACCGATTTTGATAAAACTTGTACTCTACCCTAAGTTGAAAAATACTCTAACTATTGCAAAAAGAATTTTGGAAATCGGACTTGTAGTTTCTGAGAAATCTGCGGACATACCTACATACATACATACACTCATAAAATTTAGTAAATTTGTTTAGAAGCCCACATAGACTAACATATATTATTATTACGCATTTTTATTAATAATACATACATACGCGTCGAATAGAGAACCTTCTTTTTGAAGCCGGTTAAAAACTAAAAATACACGCTTTTATAAGGACTACTGCACTAAAAAGCAATAAATAAATTATCAATTCCGTTCTTTCTTTCTACCCCGTGCTTGTAATTTAAGGATTATATTTATGTGTAAAACCGTGGGGCGGTACATGGCAAAATTGGGTAGCGGCTAGGGTGTCTAGGTAGAAGACCAACGGGACCGTCAAATATGAACCTCCCCCCCCCCAATCGTCGGCTGCGACCGGGCCTGTAAGAGAGAGAGATATGAAGAGAGATAAATCAAGGGAGGGGAGAGAAATGGGGAGAAATGTAATAAAAGTGCGGGCGGAGCTGCGCGGGTCAACTAGTTACTTATAAAACCCATGGGGTGCTGGGTTAGAATTGCATGCCCCATCTCATGTCGTTGAGTGTCGTAAGAGGCGACTACAGGGAGACGGGCAGCAGCGTCTTTCTTTTGGATTTATCTTCCACCTATACTGCGATCCCCAAGCCGCCTGCCAATCGTAGGGGTTATGGCAACCGCTCCCTTCTAAGGGGGAGGCCTTTTTTCAGCAGTGGATGTCTATCGGCTGGTAATAATGATGATGACTTATAAAACCTATGATAATTATGTAATTCATAGTTCGTTCACACCCTACCTGTGCGTACGATTAACCTTGGAGGCGCAGCAGGAAACCGCTTGATTTGTAAATCAGAGGGTGCGGATTCTAATCCCGGAACAAAACAAGATCTTCGTGTAGTTGTTCCTTACTGGCTAGAACAATGCAGTCTGATCACCTGATTTTCTGAAAAGTAGGATGATCCAACGGATGCATCATGCATCGGATAGAATTGTAAAGTCAGTCATGCATCTGACTTCTTCCTGATCGTGTACGTCTCACGTCCCATTGGATTGTGATTGTGTAAAGCAAGAGAGAGTGCACCTGTGTCTATGCAGGCACTTAGTGCACTAGGGGATATGAGATATTAAAATATCTCCGATGTAGATGGCTGGTCTTGTAAAAGATTGGCTGCTGTAGTTGTATCGCCCAGGAGGACATTTTTATTATTATTCATATCTTGATTGCTTGATTTGATTACCCTTCATACCTGTGTATAATAATGTTAGTCATTGGCATAATTATGCTGAATGTTTCAGAATAGTGTGATAAACAAAAAAAAATGTGGTAGCTTTTGTCTAAAACTGTATTTTAAATAGAATAAAATAATGTTCATTACAGGTCAAAGTCAAGTTGGAAGTGCAGTCAGTGCCACAGCTGAAATACAGCAGATGCAGTGGAATTGTTGACCAACTTTTTGACAGCTGCAATGGTTCAATAGCAGGGAGAGCATCTGGAAAAATGAAAATGGCGGTGAAAATAAATTCTCCACATAAAAGTTTTTAGGACAAAGCTATAAAAAAAAAATGTGTGTGCGTGGAGTCCCTCCGCGCGGAAGAAGTGAAACTTCATTCTCGCTCAGTCGATCGGTCGGTCGGTCGGTCGGTCCCTCACTCACTCACTCACTCACACACACACACACACACACACACACACTAACCAACTCAACTCAACTCTCAAACCAACTCTCAAACCGACTCTCAAACCGACTCTCAAACCGACTCTCAAACCGACTCTCAAACCGACTCTCAAACCGACTCTCAAACCGACTCTCAAACCGACACTCAAACCGACATTCAAACCGACACTCAAACCGACATTCAAACCGACACTCAAACCGACACTCAAACCTACTCTCAAACCAACTCTCAAACCAACTCTCAAACCAACTCTCAAACCAACTCTCAAACCAACTCTCAAACCAACTCTCAAACCAACTCTCAAACCAACTCTCAAACCAACTCTCAAACCAACTCTCAAACCAACTCTCAAACCAACTCTCAAACCAACTCTCAAACCAACTCTCAAACCAACTCTCAAACCGACTCTCAAACCGACTCTCAAACCGACTCTCAAACCGACTCTCAAACCGACTCTCAAACCGACACTCAAACCGACATTCAAACCGACACTCAAACCGACACTCAAACCTACTCTCAAACCAACTCTCAAACCAACTCTCAAACCAACTCTCAAACCAACTCTCAAACCAACTCTCAAACCAACTCTCAAACCAACTCTCAAACCAACTCTCAAACCAACTCTCAAACCAACTCTCAAACCAACTCTCAAACCAACTCTCAAACCAACTCTCAAACCAACTCTCAAACCAACTCTCCCACTCGCCCACTCACCCACTCACTCAGTGACGGCGTCACATGAGCGCTTTCATAACCTTAACAAATTTACGCCTATCGCCTATCGTTTAACACCTATCACTTAACGCGTTAAGCGATAACGCGTTAAGGTGATTCATTTAACGCTTAACGCGTTATGTGATAACATTTTTGGAAGTCGCATAAGAAGTTTCACTTCAAAAATGTGCGTGCGTGGAGTCCCTCCGCGCGGAAGAAGTGAGTGGGTGAGTGGGTTTCAGTGGGTTTCAGTGGGTTTCAGTGGGTTTCAGTGGGTTTCAGTGGGTTTCAGTGGGTTTCAGTGGGTTTCAGTGGGTTTCAGTTTGTTTCAGTGGGTTTCAGTGGGTTTCAGTGGGTTTCAATGGGTTTCAGTGGGTTTCAGTGGGTTTCAGTGGGTTTTAGTGGGTTTCAGTGGGTTTCAGTGGGTTTCATTGGGTTTCAGTGGGTTTCAGTGGGTTTCAGTGGGTGGTTGAGTTGAGTTGAGTTAGTGTGTGTGTGTGTGTGTGTGTGTGTGTGTGTGTGTGTGTGTGTGTGTGTGTGAGTGAGTGAGTGAGTGAGGGACCGACCGACCGACCGACCGATCGACTGAGCGAGAATGAAGATTCACTTCTACCGCGCGGAGGGACTCCACGCACGCACATTTTTTGAAGTGAAACTTCTTAAGCGACTTCCAAAAATGTTATCACATAACGCGTCAAGCGTTAAATGAAGCACCTTAACGCGTTAAGTGATAGGTGTGAAACGATAGGCGAGAGGCGTAAATTTGTTAAGGTTATGAAAGCGCTCATGTGACGCCGTCACTGAGTGAGTGGGTGAGTGGAGTTCAGAGTGGAGTTCAGAGTGGAGTTCAGAGTGGAGTTCAGAGTGGAGTTCAGAGTGGAGTTGAGTGGAGTTGAGTTGAGTTAGTGTGTGTGTGTGTGTGTGTTTTGACTGTGTGTGTGTGTGTGTGTGTGTGTGTTTTGACTGTATGTGTGTGTGTGTGTGTGTGTGAGTGAGTGAGTGAGTGAGTGAGGGACCGACCGACCGACCGACCGATCGACTGAGCGAGAATGAAGTTTCACTTCTTCCGCGCGGAGGGACTCCACGCACGCACATTTTTTTTAGCGTGGTATTCCCGGTAGGCCTATTCCACGAACCTTTATGACGTTATATTCAGGAACAATAATTATTTAATAGTATGAAGATTATTGATATGGGTTACTGAGTTTAACTGTCGTTCTAACTTTTTGAAGTGAAACTTCTTATGCGACTTCCAAAAAAGTTATCACATAACGCGTTAAGCGTTAAATGATAGGTGATAGGCGTTAAGTGATAGGTGTTAAACGATAGGCGATAGGCGTAAATTTGTTAAGGTTATGAAAGCGCTCATGTGACGCCGTCACTGAGTGAGTGGGTGAGTGGGTGAGTGGGTGAGTGGGTGAGTGGGTGAGTGGGTGAGTGGGTGAGTGGGTGAGTGGGTGAGTGGGTGAGTGGGTGAGTGGGTGAGTGGGTGAGTGTTTGAGTGGGTGAGTGGGTGAGTGGGTGAGTGGGTGAGTGGGAGTTGGAGTTGGAGTTGGAGTTGAGTTGAGTTGGTGGTTGGTGTGTGTGTGTGTGTGTGTGTGTGTGAGTGTGTGTGTGTATGTGTGTGTGTGTGTATGTGTGTGTGAGTGAGTGAGTGAGTGAGTGAGGGACCGACCGACCGATCGACTGAGCGAGAATGAAGTTTCACTTCTTCCGCGCGGAGGGACTCCACGCACGCACATTTTTTTTATTAAGTACTGACTTAAGTACTTGACTCTGACTCATACTCTTCATATTCAACTTCAACAACCTAAAATTTGGCCTTGGGCCCCGAATAAGTCCCTTAGCACACATGGGACTGATTGGGACTTTTGCCACTTTATTCCTTGTGGTAAACCTAAGGTCTCTACGAAGATTTGGCTCTGTCGGAATTTTCTTTATTTCAATTTTCTAAATTGACCGGACTAGTAGGTATATAGAAAATTCGGAGTCCAAGAAAATGAAATATATACCAACATTAAAAAACTGGGTAAGTAACTACTTTAGAAAGTATGCTATGACTAACAGACAAAAAACAATATTTTCAAAGGGTCTCTTTCTTATGTACTAGAAATTTAAATCAGGGGGCCAACTGTCACCTTTAATGATATAACATTAATTCAATAGAGTTTTGTTTTGAGCTTATATTCACTTTACTCTTAAAATTACTGTCACCTACGCCAAATAGTGCGGAAAAGAATAAAGGATTTAATACAAATTGTCTATGGCCTGCTGAGGTCAGAAAGAAATGACGCCATACGCGAGCACATAGCGCTTTCTCTTTCATATGACGTTCCAAATTACGGGGATTGGGGAGAAATATTAATAAATTATGTGTGTGTATAACTTCAAAATGTAAAAATAAAAAGAAAATTACTAAATATGTATGCCGATATTTACATAAGTAAATTTAAAGTGAATTGGAACGGAACCATAAAACAAAAATGTGGGCACACAATGTTGCCAGATTGGCCCTTAGGCGAACAATTTTCGGCCTTTCGGAATGAACGTTGGCAGCCATCGGCTTTGAGCAAATCCATCCAAAACATTGGTTCGATTGTCATATTTCGATTGGTTTAGTGTGGCACCCACAGAAATCTAAATAACATGGTGGCTCAAAGTCATGCAACAAACTACGCTTGGAGTTTTTTTGACAAGATTGAAAAGGCAATGTACAGGCCACATTATTCGAAGAATGATGAATTGAGGACAATGTGGAAGGAAGTTTCTTAGGTCCAAGGTAACCAATCCGAGGTAGGCGACGTCGCAGTGTAGATTCTGCGTTGTCGCAAGTAACGCGACGGTGCAGGGGACGGGAGACCTTGTTTTCTCTGTTCCCCGGGAGGGACGGATGCTCTAGCGAGCGTCCGGCGTTGGAGGGATTCTGGTGAGGTCCGATCGGAGTGCCCAAAGTTCTACAGCGTTGATGAAGGCCACTGGTAAAGTTTTAGTGGATAAAAATCCCACATCCCCCGGCCTGCACCGTAAGGAAAACGTTTTGAAAGTTTCCTCCCAGACAGCAAAAATAAGCAGGCTTACCACTAGAGTGACCGCTGCTGACATTTTGCAAGTCGCAGGATGCAAATAGACAAGTGTCGTTCTTTGTGGTGTTCCAGGGGGGCCTATTTCTAGAAATTTTCCGGCTGATTATGATGATAAAAACGCAGAAATTCCTAACATGAATTAATGCGCGTCTAACAGTTAGACGCGCATTAATTCATCTAACAATAGGCAAGTTAGAAATTAGAAACCATTAAGGTTAGCAATCGTGCCAAAGAAATAGTACATACTGATATTGAATATAATGACAAAAAAAATAATTCTCCGTCCAAAGCATTTGGGCAATGATCTTTTATATTCGGCCTTTCCTACCAATAAATCGGCCCTTTCCTGTAAAGCTTTCGGCTTTCGGCCATTCGATTCATCTGCTGGCAACACAGACATTGACACTAGGGATGTGACATTAATGGAAAAGAATCGATTTGTCAAAAATCGATTCAAAATAAATAATCGATTTCTGCGAAAAAATCGTTTTTTTTTTGTATTAGTAAAAAGTACATGCTAAATGCAAAAAATCTGGATGTTATTCATCTATTTAAGTACATATCCATTTTCAAAAACAAGTTTATAAATATTATTATCAGTTTTATTTATAAATTAGACTAGCTGACCCGCGCAGCTCCTCTAGCGCTCTTTCACTTGTGAATCTAAACCATTCTCGAATCCCTTTGAACACACACAAATAATTTCATCAAAATCGGTCCAGCCGTTTAGGAGGAGTTCAGTGACATATACACGTACAGTAGAATTATATATATAAAGATAGGTATTACTATTAAGGTATTGCCCATAATACTAAATCAGGTTTACTCATAATCGTACAAGCTATAGTTGAATATAAAACAAGAAATTGAGGTAAGCGCAGTATTAGATACACACAATGTTTAATAAAAAAAAAATTGGACATATAATAAAAAATTTGACGTTGTAGGAATGTTGTTATTTCTGGCCTTTGCCTAGCATCTTGAGATGAAGAATAATCAGACGTAAATAGAAATTGGATTTATATATAATTACGTTTTTTGCAAAACTATTCAAGTAAACCCTGTTAAATTATTGTTTAACTACCGTATTCTGTTAATTTCTGCCGAAGTTCATTAGATTCTGCTAAAAACTGCTAAAATGTTCTATTCTCCGACATAATCTGCTAAACCCTAAAATGAGGGTTCAATTCGGCTAAAATAGCAGAATTCCGCTAAATCTGGTCATACTGTACTGAAACTACTTTACACGCATACATACATACCTACAGATGGCGCCGTTTTTTTAATGAAATTATACGTATTTTATTTTTATTTTATTTAGAAAACTCTACAGCTTTTTTACCTGCGACGCGCACAATGTCGTCTGTCCACCTAGTGGGAGGCCTGCCAACGCTGCGTCTTCCGGTTCGTGGTCGCCACTCGAGAACCTTTCTTCCCCAACGGTTATCGGTTCTTCGAGCGATGTGGCCTGCCCATTGCCACTTCAACTTGCAACCGGTGGATGCAAATAGCCAATTGTCGTTCATTGTGGCGTTCTAAGGGGGAGGCCTATGTTCAGCAGTGGACGTCTTCCGGCTGATGATGATGATGATGATGATGACAGCTTTTTTATAAAAACAATTATAGGTGTCTTTAACGGTACCACTAAGCCAAAATTGAGTTCCACGACAATTTATGGAATAGTAATAGGTTCACTCGATTATTCCCAGTCGTCACCACTGGCAACGTTCCCACTGGTGACAAACGGGAAAAAAATTCCCATTTGTCGCCAGTGGTGACGAATGAAACATTAAATTCCCAGTTGTTACCAGTGGCGACAATTGAGACTTTTAATTCCCAATTGTCGCCACTGAAATAAAATAAAAACATAATCACCATCATCAATCAGATACGTCAGAGTTTATTGTTGGCACAGCAACATGCTGAGGCAGCATCTTTTTGGACCCGACGCAAACTTTGGAATTTTTTTACTAAACATTTTTACCTACTTTGTTATTTTGAGTGTCAAATAAATGTATTTTCTTTCTTTCGTCGGAAGACGTCCACTGCTGAATATAGGGGCCTATTCCCAGTAGTTTTACATTTTGTTCTACATGTATGATTACGTGGAAAAAAATCCTACTAGTTCTACATGACTGAATGTGGAATGCATTAAATATAATTTTTTCATTCCTACACGATGACGTATTAGAAAATTGGAACTTTATTAGTGAGCAGAATACTTTTATTTTGTTCTCGTGGGGGAAACCGTCGATAAGTTCACCCGGTGGTAGTCAGCCAGGGTATATCGGATTAGTATCCACTAAAACTCGCGGCTGTTGCATCGGCACCTGAGAGACCATTATTCATGTGGCTTCCTTATGTCCTATGCTACCCTAGTACTTCTGGTATAAATTGAAGGTCGCACTTGGATATCAAACACCAGACCTCACTTATGTGGTAAAACCTTCTAATTACCTCTCCTGTTCCATTAGTAGGTACTTCTGGTATATACGAACCACAGGTACAAACTGATAAACTAGGTACTTCATATCACAAAAGAGATGAAGCCTCTTTGTGCCCTCTGTTGTCCTAGTACTTCTGGTACAATAACATCGTTGAGTTCGCTGGTAAAATTCTCTTCGATCGATTTCCTGAGATCTTTTCATTTTCGCTTCTGTGATAAAACTTCTAAGATATATCTAGTATTACATTCGCGAGTCCACACAATAGACGCAACAGTAAATAAATATGGAAAATATACCACGTAACAGGTAAAGTGGACGTCTTCCGTCTGCTGATGATGATGACTTCCTATATCCGATTGTTACCACTGGTGACAACTGGGATTTCATTTTCCCATTCGCCACCACTGGCGACAAATGGGAATTTTTTTCCCGTTTGTCACCAGTGGGAACGTTGCCAGTGGTGTCGACTGGGAATAATCGGGTTCACTTATAGTAATAACTAGCTGACCCACGCAGCTCCGCCCGCGCTGTGTTTACGTTAACTAAACTTTCAATAATATACATTCGCATAGAATACAAAACCTCCTTTTTTAAAGGCGGTTAAAAACTTGGACCCACTTTGTACTTGCCCTCCGAAGCACGGACCCGTTTAGTTCAAATGGCGTTAAACGGTCACCCATCTATTTATTGACCTTACCTAACGTTGCTTAACCCGATCGATTACAAAACCTTGATAACAACTCTCTATGAGTGTTCCCTTACTAATATTTATTATATTATAAAGAAAAATTGATAAAATCGGACCAAGCGTATAACCAAGTACCCATTTTGACTTTAATCCCCTCTCCCAAAAGAACCGTGCTAGATTACGGGATAAAAAGTATCCTATGTCCTACCTCGTAGTAAGATCTCAAATCATGCCAAGTTTCATTTGAATCCATACAGTAGTTTCGGCGTGATGCTCAGCCGTGATACAGACAGACAGACAGACAGACAGACAAAAATTTAAAAAAATACATTTTCGGCCTCAGTATCGGTTATAGAATGCCCTCCAAATATAATTTTCAAAATATCTTCAATGTACAGAATTGGACCTGTTACAGTTTTATTATAAGTATAGATGTGGTTTTGCTCCGTCTTACATGTAGTTAGCTATATAATAAAAAGTAAGTAGGTGCATCATAAGTAAGGCATGCATCGATACAGCGAAAAGCGAAGATCAAGGAAAACAATGAAGACAAAGTTACTTTAGCTATCTTCATACTATGAAATCTTTAAGATATGTGTTAAAATATAAATGAACCTCTTGACAATAACAAACACAAACAAAAAAAGAATTCGCGAAATTGGTCTAGCCGCCAATATGCCTGCATATTGCCGTGACCAAAGGAAACAACAGGGGGACAACATTTAAGATTATTATAATTTGCTACGGAATAAGAAATCTGATATATGGCAACGCTGCTGCAACTGCAAAGGCGAAGTGTAGCCAGTTCGGCGAAGTTCGTCGCGACAAAATCCTTTGATGCGTGTCAATTTACCGACAACACCGCGAAGGCATTCGTGTTCGCTCGAATACATCGCGCTAGCACGAATTGTTTGGCCACACTTGTCGCGATAACGCGAATCTTCGCCAAAGCGTGCAGATGTAGCCCCGCCATAAACAAATGAGAGAAAAACAAAATTAAATGGAATTTGTAATCGAAAAATGATTACCGACTATTTAGATGGTACCTATGTGAGGCAAAAAGCCGGCGGCAAACAAACAAACTGTGTTCATAGAATTAGAATTTTCGCTATAGAAACAAGGTAAGGATTAGTCTTAGTTGAACATAATTAAAAGAAAGAACATGTATTTTCTATTAATGAAATGATTAACGTGTAAGCTAAATCGTGTTTTATTATTCATCTTGCAGAAGTAAAGTTCACTACCACCATCATACGTCCGCCGCCTCCTCCGAAACGTGATGCTGAAAGAGTTAACAATAAATGCAATAACAGCTGCTGCTAGCTGTTTGAGCCACTGCAGCAGGGCTAGAAACTTAAAATACTTAAATGTCAATAAACTCGAGAGAATTTGTTAGATCCCAGTGCAGTGAATCACTGCACTGGGATCTAACAAATGATGAATGATGAAATTTCATCATAATTATTCTGAGTTCACATACGGTTAAAACGACGGAATAGTAATTTTAATGCATTATAGGCTACAAATTCTGACAAATAGCAGATTAATTTACCCAAACGCTAGCCGCACACTGTCAATAATATTGTCAATATTCTGCAACCTGTCCGACTTAACTGTGCACCTCGCTGGATTGCAAGTTCACACCGCCAGGTGCACACTTAAATCGTGCGGGTTGTAGAATATTGACAATATTATTGACAGTGTGAGGGCTACTAAAGGGGTAGATTGTGGTAGCTTAGTGCATCCATCAAAACTTTATTTCTAATCATAGTGTGCCGCAGATATAATAATTATTGTTGAATAGGATCCTATTCATTTAGCAACTCTGTACTAAGGAGTGACTAAGTACATACAACAGCATTAAACATTTGTGTGTGTCAGTTGGCCTCAACCATAATAAAACATGAAGATTCTATAATAAAAGCAAACCAGCCTTGTTTGACTGCAACCCGGTTTCAAAAAATGTTAACTTATACTTACTTTGATTTTCTTGCTGTTCTGGTTAGTATCTAAGCATAATCTATCATTATTAAATGAGCTATACACCTAAAGTATATGTTATTGGTAAAAACATGTAAGTAGTGCATAGTATTGTATGAATAGCATACTTATTGCCAATCTATACTTATAATAAAACTGTAACAGGTCCAATTCTGTACATTGAAGATATTTTGAAAATTATGTTTCGAGAGCATTCTATAACCGATACTAAAGCCAAAAATGTATTTTTTTTTATTCTTGTCTGTCTGTCTGTCCGTATCTCGGCTGAGCATCACGCCGAAACTACTGGATGGATTGAAACGAACCTTGGCATGATTTGAGTTAATACTCCGAGGTAGGACATAGGATACTTTTTATCCCGAGATTCGGTACGGTTCCCTTGGGAGAGGGGTCTAAAGTCAAAATTTGTACTTGGTTATACGCTTGCTCCGATTTTAACAATTTTTCGTTATAATCATAATAAATATTTGTAAGTGAACACTCATAGACAGTTGTTAACAATGTTTGGAAATCGAACAGGATAAGCAACGTTAGGTAAGGTCATTAAATAGATGGGTGACCGTTTAACGCCATTTGAACTAAACGTCTCCGTGCTTCGGAGAGCAAGTACAAAGTGGGTCCAAGTTTTTAACCGACTTTAAAAAAGGAGGTTTTGTATTCTATGCGAATGTATATTATTGAAAGTTTAGTTAACGTAAACACAGCGCGGGTGGATCTGCGTGGGTCAGCTAGTTTGAAATAAA
Source organism: Furcula furcula (assembly GCA_911728495.1). NCBI lineage: Eukaryota > Metazoa > Arthropoda > Insecta > Lepidoptera > Notodontidae > Furcula > Furcula furcula. Next base: position 12,646,192 of record OU452250.1, read on the forward strand.
ATAAAAATCTCTTAAAAAGCACATGTTTTATTGCATATTGACTAGAATATTTATAAATTACCTTATGTATTAAAGTATGAGTTACTGACTACTATGGTCTAGTGGTAGGACACCCTGGCCCTTGTAGTAATGTTCTGTGCCCTGGCCGCTACCCAATAGGTTATGGTTTTGCCGTGGAATGCCGGCTAAGAATTTGCATCCCCCCCTCTCTTCCCGTGGGTTTCGTAAGAGGCGATTGAGGGAAAGCCAGAAGACGGGCAGCAGCGTCTTTTGTGTAATATATCCATCTTTTCGAAACTGCGATTGCCAAGTGTGGGGTTTATTTACGGCCCCCAGTCCCCGGCAGCTCCTCTATTCCTCGCCTTGGTAGCGGGCGGGGTAACGGTCGAGCGGGGTGTGCGAAGAACCCCCACCGAACTTTGGCCCTGGCAACACATAATGTCCTAACACTTAGGACTGGCGAGAAGATTATCGAGCTGGAGGAAGAATTGAGCAAGTTACGTTGGGATATCTTGGGATTATCTGAAATCCAACGAGAGGGACAGGATACGATAACCCTTGATTCCGGAAACTTGCTCTTCTTCCGGGAAAAGACCAAAAATCTCAGGGTGGTGTTGGGTTTCTCGTCCGTAAGTCCCTCATTAACAACGTTATAAAGGTCGATAGTGTGTCGAGCAGGTTAGCGTACCTTATTTATACTCAGAATAACCAGTCGGTATTCGTTGAAGGTTATACAGGTTTACGCTCCGACCTCGGCACACCCTGACGATGAAGTAGAGGCTATGTATGAGGAGATAGCAGAAGCCATACATACCTCCAAAACACACTTCACCGTTGTTATGGGGGACTTCAACGGGAAGGTGAGCACACGGAATGGCGATGAGTTGAGAGTGGGGTCATATGGGTACGGGCAGCGGAACCAGTGGCGTGCACTGAAAGCAAGCAAAAATATCTGCGAGTTGTTTATGCTTTATGCTAATTGTTCGTGTTCCAGCACAAATATCGTTATATTAACCAATATTACCAACATATCCATTTACATTAAAAAAAATACATTAATTCATGTCCAAACTAAGATTTTTTAAAATTAAGACTGTTTAGAAAAATCCTAGGGTAGGCAAAGTATTTTTGTCAGTGTGGAGCCGCTGAATAAACTTAATGTTTTCAAATGCAAATTAATATGTCTATAGTATTTGCTTGCATATGGATATTTGAAATGGTATAATAACATACTTAAAATAGGTTAAACAAGCCGAATAGATTTTTTTGCCTACCCTCTGTGCACGCCACTGAGCGGAACCAAAGGGGCCAGCGGCTGGTCGACTTCATGGAGAAGGAGGGACTCGTTGCGATGAACACCTTCTTCAAGAAGCGACCATCCAGGAAGTGGACGTGGATAAGCCCCGATGGTTCAACCAAAAATGAGATCGACTTCACCATGACGACCAAGAAGCATATATTCGATGATGTCTCCGTGATCGGCAGGGTGAAAACCGGTAGCGATCACCGCATCGTTAGAGGCACATTGAATATCAATGTCAAGCTTGAGAGGTCCCGTCTGATGAAGTCCACGCTCCGTCCGGAAACCGCCCAAATCCGAAACCCCGAAGACTTTCAACTCGAACTGCATAATCGCTTCCAGTGCCTCGCCGAATGCGAAACTGCGGACGAGATAAACAATGGGTTGGTGCAAACTGTCCATGCAGTGGGGTCCAAGTTCTTTAAGACCCCACGCCGTAAAAAGCCTCAAAAGCTCTCCAATACAACCATTAAGCTAATGGAAAACCGGACTAAGATGAGACTGCAATCTTCGGCTGATATGTCGGATTATGCCGAACTCAATAGACGAATCTCGAAATCCATGCGACACGACTTGCGTTCCTATAATACAACATGTATTAAGGACGCAATTGAGCGGAACCAAGGCTCTAAAGTGTTCGCAAAGAATTCGTCTATTGGGCGAAGCCAAATGACAAAGTTGAAGATCGATGACGGCAGTGTCATCTCATCGAAACCGGAGATATTGAGAGAGCTTGAGAGATTTTACGGACAGTTATACACCTCAACACGAGAGCCCACTGCTAGAACAGCTCAGGACACCAGAGCCAAACTAACCCGACACTACACTGAGGACATCCCAGACATCACGCCTGTACGAGATTAGAATGGCTCTCAAACAGCTCAAGAACAACAAGGCGCCGGGTGAAGACGGAATCACGACAGAACTTCTGAGAGCGGGTGGAAAACCGGTACTTTTAGTCCTCCAGAAGTTATATAATTCCGTCTTACTCGAGAGTACTACGCCAGAAGCATGGCACAGGAATGTGGTGGTTCTTTTCTTCAAAAAAGGTGATAACACTTTATTGAAGAATTATAGACCCATCTCACTCCTGAGCCATGTATATAAGCTGTTTTCGAGAGTCATTACGAACCGTCTCGAACGCAGGTTTGATGACTTCCAGCCTCCCGAACAAGCCTGGTTTCGAAAAGGCTTTAGCACCGTAGACCACATACATACGCTCCGCCAGATTATACAGAAGACCGAGGAGTATAATCGGCCATTATGTCTAGCGTTTCTGGACTACGAAAAAGCCTTCGATTCTATCGAGACCTGGGCGGTATTGCAGTCCCTCCAGCGGTGCCACATTGACTATAGGTACATCGAAGTGTTGAAGTGTTTGTACAGCAACGCCACCATGTCGATCCGACTACAGGACGAGAGCACAAAACCAATCCCATTGCAGCGAGGTGTGAGACAGGGAGACGTTATTTCTCCGAAACTGTTCTCAAACGCATTGGAGGACGTTTTCAAGCTCTTGGACTGGTACGGATTCGGCATCAACATCAATGGCGAATACATCACTCACCTTCGTTTTTGCCGATGATATAGTCATTATGGCAGAGTCGCTGGAGCACCTCAATACGATGCTCAGCGACCTCAGTAGCGTTTCCCAACAGGTGGGTCTTAAAATGAACATGGACAAGACGAAGATCATGTCTAATGTCCATGTTGCACCCGTACCGGTAGTTGTTGGGAACGATATGCTCGAAGTTGTTGACCACTACGTATACCTTAGGCAGATTGTCCAGTTATGTCGGTACAACTTCGACAAAGAGGTCGCCCGAAGAATCCAACTCGGATGGGCAGCGTTCGGGAAACTACGCGATATCTTCTCGTCCGAAATACCGCAGAAGGTTTTTAACCAGTGTGTGTTGCCAGTGATGACATATGGTACTGAGACGTGGTCTCTAACGGCTGGCCTTTTAGAGAAGTTCAGAGTCACACAACGAGCCATGGAGAGAGCTATGCTTGGAGTTTCTTTGCGCGACAGAATCCGAAATGTGGAGATTCGCCGAAGAACCAAGGTCACTGACATAGCTCTCAGAATCTGCAAGTTGAAGTGGCAATGGGCAGGCCACATCGCTCGAAGAACCGATAACCGTTGGGGAAGAAAGGTTCTCGAGTGGCGACCACGAACCGGAAGACGCAGCGTTGGCAGGCCTCCCACTAGGTGAACAGACGACATTGTGCGCGTCGCAGGTAACCGGTGGATGCAAGTAGCCAATTGTCGTTCATTGTGGCGTTCTAAGGGGGAGGCCTGTGTTCAGCAGTGGACGTCTTCCGGCTGATGATGATGATGATGATAACCCAAGACTTATAACTATTATAGTAGTTAGTTACTTATGTATAGATAAATAAATACCTAACCAAAATGAAAATAAAAACGGTACCTATATTACTTTCAAACTACAACAGTCTCCGAACCAGGGGGAATCCCTAACCGTTAAACCCTGCTGCAGAGCCATATAAATTTCTTTCTGACTATTCGCTGGTATTGTTGTGTGGCTGTTCACGAATCACAACTTCGTTGTTTCACAGTTGTGTTAGCTGCACAAATTGTGTCCTACACGATGCTTATAGCAAGCTTAACAATTGGATGCGTAACAATTGGATGTTGCATCCAATATTGGGAAGCAATATCTGGATGATTTATAGTCCATTGGTACACATACAAGTTTCATGAGATTCACAACTATAATATTATCTACACTTATTATTTCGCGTTCGCTTGGATTATTCGTTAGGAACTTAGGTTCTTTAAGTTCGTGTTTTTTGGCTTCAACTTATGTGAAGTGGTCACTCACGAAGCTGCATACGACGCAGCTTTCGTTTATTATTAGTTTCAGCGTAAACAGCATCCAAAAACTGAAAAAAATCGTTTGCTTGAGCACCATCTGAAACCAAACTTACTTATTACACACACGTAGATACTAAAGTAATATTTATACAAATAAATAAGTTTGACTAACTTTAAATGTCCCCAAAACTATTTTTTGTAAGTAAGTCAGCGTTTTTCATCTAAAATTTTACAAAATATTGTTATTGCAGTCGCCTCCGAGCAACTTTTTTATGACGGCTAATTTTGACAAGAAAACAATATTGTTAGGTAGCTATCAAAAGCCACGTCACAGTAAGTTGTAATTCTGTTTGGGCATGTTTTAGTGAAGAATTTAACCTTAATTTAACCAAAACTTCTAAGAAAAATATGTTATTTAAGCACCTAAATAAGATTAGTTTTTGGACGTCCCAGTAGGAAAAGTCGATCTAATATTGTATTAGCACTGCTAATAGAGGTGACGGTTGGCCCCCAGTAGTTCCGAAGATTAGCCTTTACTAACAAACTTACAAACTTTACCTCTCTATAATATTAGTATAGATAGTATAGAAGTATAGATTATCACATAAAACAAATAACTTTCCTTAATATTTAACAAAATTTAACCATAACATAAAAATGTCAAAGTGGGGGAAGACTATCAGTTTACCAGGGGCAAGACAAACGTATGTTAATCTTCCCCCAAGTCAGATATTGTAAACATTTTTAAAGCGGGTATCGGCTTTAATTAGGTGCTAAAAATAATTAATAGTTGCTACCTAGAAAAACTAATTGTAATACATTATAACTAGCGACGATAACAAAAATTTTTTTTTTTTATTGATAACAACAAAGAGATACATACGCATTTATAAATGTACTTATGCATTCTTTCGAAAGCTTCCTATAGTGTTTATAGGGAAGTTTGTGAGTGTTTGTGTATACTCCTTCTGATGAGGTTTTATGGAGATAAAAAAGTCAAAGGTTTTACACCCCTGTTTTCCATTGTATGTTAGACTTAGCTGGATAACTATTTACACGAATTGCCGCAAAAAAGAACGCTGTAGCGTTGCGATAGAGTTATCTTTTACTTAATTTACTTGGTAAAAACACAAATTATTTTAAAAAAATTCAAATTGGTGAACGATTTTGGATTATATGTTACTGACAGTCTTACCCCGTATGGTGGGGAAAGACTACCAGTTTTAACTATTTCACAATTTCTTCAAAATTTCTGTTCCAGATGCAATGGAGTGAAGTATGTAAGTCTTACCCCCTAGGGCTGGGCAGCTCGCCCACGCTTAGTGATGTTGAAAATCTTGACGTGGCCACACCTGGGGTAATGAAAACCCAATTAGAACTATATATTTTGGATAAGACAACCCTTATGGTTGACCGCAATTCCAAATTAATACTTGCGAATGTTAATAACGAGCTTTGATCTTATAGATTGAAGAATGTTATTTTGATTGGTATCTTTTGAATTTCACCTACTTCAATGATTTTGATGTCTATCACATCAACGTATTTTACAGAGGTTTGAGATTTCATGGACCCTTATATTTTTTAACACTATGACGCCATCAAGAAATTGCGTAAAATTGTAAAAGCAAAAAAATACTATATAATATCTAAATTATTTAAAAATAACTATTAAATATTTATTATTTAATAACAAAAAGTTGTTGCCCCGTGTGGGATTCGAATCCGAGACCTACTGCGCTCTGTGAAGCTCCCGTAACCACATGACCACGGAACGCTCGTGCAACGTTGCGAAATACCTTATGTTACCTATGCAAACTAAATGTCTGGTTAGTGCCTATTGTATATAGCGTAATAATAAACATGTTATATAATTAACTAGCCAGTTTACCCTAATTACCCTATTCACAAATACACACATCAAAAGTGTCTAGGGATCAAGCATTTTTGGGCAAAAAAATGGGCAGAAGAACAATGGCGTTTCGTGTGCTTTTCTGATGAGTCTCGTTTTGGTATGAGACCGGATACAAGACGTATACGACACTGGAGAACCCCTGGACGCCAACAGCGATTAAAATCCTGCCAGGAAGTCCATCCTTATAGTGGTGGAACCATCATGGTATGGGCGGGTATTTGGATCGGCGGAAGAACTGAGTTGATTTGGATCAGAGGCAACCTCAACGCTCAAATTTATGCTGAGACGATTGTATCAGACGTCATCGTTCCTCTACAAGTGCAAATCGGTCCCTTATTTCAGTTAATGCATGATAATGCACGACCGCACACCGCAAGAGTTGTAAGACAGACTCTCGCCGCAGCTAACATCAATGTCCTGCCCTGGCCTGCTCAGTCGCCAGACTTGAACCCGATTGAGCATGCATGGGATATGCTACAGAGAAGAGCTCTGCCGAATATGGAGGGTATCCAGTCGCAAGAAGACCTTTTTTTGTTGTTGCAACGAACATGGGCGGCCATTCCACAGCGTGATTTGGATGAACTCATTTTGAGTATGCCAAACCGATGTTCTTGTGTTGTTAGTGTTCGCGGTAGAAACACGGATTATTAATTGTTTAAGTTACCCAATAAAATTTTAAAGAAAACTGTTATTTCAGTCTTTTTTTCGAACTTTTGTGTTAGTGGTTCAAATGTCAAAAATCCCTTTATTAGGAAAATGGCAAATTTCTTTATTAATGCAAAGGTGACTTGGTTTATCGTTACTGTGACAAACGAAAACACTTTATTTGATGAATCCTTAAAGAAAATTTTAATTAATATCAATCAGGAGAAAAGTTATTGCAAAAATATATGTTGATCCCTAGACACTTTTGATGTGTGTAGTTGAATAAAGACTATTCAAGAGAATATGACTAAAAATAATATATTTTTTTTATAAAAAAAAAATACCGACTTCAATAGACGCCACACTAAAAAGTGAAAAATAACTTCAATATTCTTGAAGTTGGTGATAAAATAAACACGATACTTTTTTTTTTTTGACGCGTGGGAAATCTTCCAAAGATCACCGGGAGCTGTGGGGCTTGACCGGGGTATGTGGGATTCTTACCCACTAAAACCCCTGCGGCTGTCGCATCGGCACATGAGGGGGGGGGCCCCAGGGCTCTCCGGTGGGATCTGCACCTGGGGCCCCTCAGTGCCTTGCCTTTGAGCCCGCCGCCGGGGGGCGCATTGTAGCCTCCCGGTGCTCACCTTATACTCTTATCTATGGTGCTCACGGGGACGGGGGTCGCAACCCCGCCGCCGTCCTCCTCGGAGTCGCCGCCGTACTCAATGGACGTTCAAAGGGCCCACACCCCGAACGTCCAGCGACTCCGAAGGTTGCCCGTTGTTTATAGCCCCGGGCTCAGGGCTGGGGAGCGAGACGTTGGGCGGCCGCTTGACGCGGCCTGCGCCTTCGTCGCCGAGCGGGATCAGCGCGTTCGCGTTCCCGCTCAGCGGCCTCCTTCTGGGACATGACAGTCTCGCAGAAGGCGGCCAAACACGATACTTACCCCAACACCAGAATCAACTGACCAGCACCAACTTCATTAATATTAAAGTTATTATTCACTTTTTAGTGTGGCGTCTATAGAATTTGGTTTATTTATTTTTATAAAAAAAAATATTAATAGCATCAATTTGCGTTGAATACGTAACCTTTGTTTAAAGTAGGTTAAAAACTGGTGCCCACTTTTTCCTTGCCCGACGAAGCACGGAGACGGTTAATTGAAATGGCATTAAACGGTCACCCATCTATGTATAGTGACCTTGCCTACCGTTGCTTAACCTGATCGATTGCCACATATTGATAACAACTGTCTATGAGTGTCTCCATATATTTTTAATAGTATTAGATACATTCGCGTCGAATACAACCTCCTTTCTATTTAAGTCTGTTAAAAACTGGGACCCACTTTTCACGTGCCCTCCGAAGCACGCAGACGCTCAGTTCAAATGGCATTAAACGGTCACCCATCTATGCAATGCCTTGCCTAACGTTGCTTAACCGATTGCCAAATATTAATAACAACAGTAAAGGTCTATGAGTTTCTCCTTATTATTATTTGTTATTATTACTAGCAGTACCCGCGGCTTTGCACGCAGCCAGTAATTTTCATGAACTCAAGCAATGTTTCAAGCAAACTCTTTGAACTTCCTATTGTTGTTGTATTGAATTTAACCGAAACAACGCATAACTCATGCTTTTGGGCTCCCCTCTCTATTAAATGTATTTAACAGTAAGCTTACGATAGTATTGGTTATAACCAAGACGACTTCCAAGCGTGAGATTGTGGCAACCCCTACCTTCTAAGGGGTAGGCTGTTGTTCAGCCGTGGACGTCCTTCGGCTGCTGATGATACACCTCTGCCATAGCGCCAATATATTCAGTGTTCAGCGAAGATAATACATATGTATTTGCGTTGTATAACAGTATAGACATAGGCAGTGGAGATAGATAATATGCAATGTACTTTGTACAGACTGTGTACAACGCAAACGGCCTTGGTCTATTTGCACTTTACACATTACTGTCACGTTCTTGTAATAGATCACCGACTCGCATATGGCGATATTCATGCTGTGTAGCAGCACGATGGTGCTCAAGTTGACAGGGCGTACTAAGAACTGAAGTGCGCGGAAAGAGCCTCTTCAAATGGCAAAATTATATATTCAGTGCAATGGGCGTAGCCAGGACCATAAGTCTAAAAGATCTTGGTGATTGACCAATCTTTGTGCCGCTTTTAATCATCAGTGAGTTGAGCTTCACGCTTGCCACTGTTTTCAAGGAAACTCAGAATGTGCCCTTCCTTGTGAGGTAATGTTAGAAGTTCATAGTCAGTCTTATAGTGTCCCATAGTACCTTTGGATTATGAGAAGCCTTAGCAAGTTCTTGTACCTACATCAAATTTACGTTTTTCGTCGTTACGTTTTATTTCAAGTAGGCTTAACGCTAGCACTTTTGAAGTCATGTTTTTTAAAAAAAAAAAAGCTACCACCGTATCACAACGCGGCCTCAACTGAGAAGATCCGGCAAGAAACTCAGCGGGCTTGTCATTTTTTTATTTTTTTTTTACAGTGTGTCATGTTACAATTAGATCAGAGCAACAGTGTGTCTTGCCGTTCAAAAGATCAAATAAGACAGAAAAAAAATTAAATGAATCGCATTTAGATATTATGTTCTAAATTTCAGATCTTTCGGACTAAGGCTCAATTCACACCAAGATGGCAGCGGCCGGCAGCGCACTTTCAGTGTGAAAGAATTTTAAACTTTATCTACAATACGTATCGTAAAGACCAGTATCGTTTTAAAAACATGACACCGCTCGAGGCCGATCGTGGCCGCCGGCGGCCGCCCGCGCACCGCGTTTTGCCGCGTTTTGATGGCCGCTGCCATCTTGGTGTGAATTGAGCCTAATAGAAGTAATGAAAAATGTCTATTGTATACAAAACATCCCTACCTCGACTCGGAAAAGAGCTGATGGTATTCAAACGGCCGGGCCGATTTTCATGAAACATAGCTAAGAACCATGTCGCTTAAACTAGCTTTCAATTTAAAAAAAAACCGCAATTAAATCGTTCACTGGTTGGACCACTACGATGCCACAGACAGACAAAAAGGAGTCACTCATAGATAGTTATTATCAATCAATGTTTAGCAATCGATCAGGTTAAGCAACATTAGGCAAGATCATTACATAGATGGGTGAGCGTTTAATCCCATTTGTACTAAATGTCACGTAGTGGCGTTTTCGTTCGATCCTTAACTACATACGTCGTCGTAAAGTAAACACGGAGTACTTTTTAAAAGAATTACTTGTATATATTTTATATAGTATACATTGACATATTAAACGAATATTTATTTGACAATACTGTTTTTCTTCACAGTAATATAGTTACCATAGCAACTAGTCACTTTTAGAGTTCTTTTAATTACAAAACAGGTTTTATTCCAACACTTTCCCTAATTAATTTGAACTAGTAGTTGCTTGGTGCAGTCCAATCTTGTTGGATAATTCTCTATGGCGCGGTCTTGGAACTGGCTTCGTAAGAATATCTGCGAGCTGCTCCGTTGAACAGGCCTTAACAACTGTTAGAGTATTTTCTTGTACCATTTCACGCACAAAGAAATGTCTTACGCGAATGTGTTTGGTCCGCTTATGGAATTCGGGATTGTGCGCTAGTTTAATTGCAGCTTCGTTGTCAACTCTTAAATATGGCACATCTTCCATATCTGTCAGCTTCTCAAAAATTCTTTGGAGCCATACAAGTTCCCTTGCTGCTTCACTTGCTGCAACAATTTCAGCTTCCGTTGTAGATATTGCTACTGATTGTTGACGTTGGCTCAACCAGGACACGGCTGCTCCAGCATAAAGACAAACCACACCAGTGGTGGAGCGACCGGTAGTAATGTCTCCTCCATGGTCAGCGTCACTGTAACCTAGAACTTGTTTAGGTCCACGACTGTATTTAAGTCCGCATCCGGATGTGCCTTTTAGATAACGGAAAATCCTCTTTACTTTATTCCAGTCATCTGATGTAGGGTTTTCCAACTTGCGATAAACAACACCTACGGCATAGGCGATATCTGGTCGTGATCCTACCATTAAATAAGCGAGAGCACCTACTGCCTCCCTATATGGAAACACACCGTTCTCAGAAGTGCTAACTTTCCCTGTCTGAAAAGTCTCTTTTTCAATAGGCGTTGACACGGCGTTGCAGTCAGACATTCTAAAGCGTTCTAAAATCCTTTTGGTATAGGCTTCCTGATTGATTATAATAGCCCCATCTGCTTCTTTCTTAATCTCAAGACCTAAATAATATGACGCGGGCTTCGTCGTTATTTTGAGTCTCTTTCCCAGATCATCAAGAAAGTTATTAGCAAGATTTGCATCTGTAGCAGCTATCAAACCATCATCCACGTAAAGAGTTATTAGAATCTTCTTATTATCTATTCTTTTTGTAAATAAACAAGAATCAGATTCACTTTGTTCGAAATTCATTTCAAGTAAAATCTCCTCGAAGCATGAGTTCCAACATCGTGGAGCCTGTTTCAGACCGTATAGGCTTCGATTCAGTCTACATACTTTGGTAGTACCATCATCAAAACCATCAGGTTGTTGCATGTAGATCTCTTCATTAAGCTTTCCGTGTAGAAAGGCGGTCGAAACATCAAACTGTGTCAGATGGAGTCCTTCTTGAGCAGATACACTTATTAAAGCTCTAATCGTTGCAAGTCTCGCAACTGGGCTGAACGTCTGATCATAGTCTATGCCCTTTTTCTGTCGAAAACCTTTCGCTACTAGACGAGCTTTGTATTTGTCTACACTTCCATCTGGGTTTCTTTTTATTCGCAAAACCCATTTGCATGGCAATGCCTTTCTATTGTGCGGTAACTCACACAAAGTCCATACATTGTGGTCTTTCAAGGATCTGATTTCACTTTTCATTGCCTTCATCCATTCCTCGTAGTCCTCACTCTGCATGGCATCTGAAAAGGTTGATGGATATGATTCTACTATACATACGTAGTCGTTCAGTTTTTCAGGTCGTCTGATTTGACCTCTGTCACGCAAGTTGTATCTATGAGAATCAGCAGCGTCATGAAATTCTTCCTCATCCACCACTTGTTCTGGTGGCGCATATATTTCGCTATCAACTGTTTGTTCACTGTGTTCTACATCTCCCTCGTTTTCGATTGTTGATGGATCCTGTTGCGTTCCGATTTGAGAAGCCGTATCTTCATTATTAGTTGTCTTTTCTACTGGAATTTGTAATGTGTATTCCCTGGAATTTGTATCAGTTTCTACACAAGGCGGGTCAGTGTCAACTAATTGAAGTGGCTGTTCATTGAAAATGACATCACGTGAACGAATAAGCATGTTTCTCTTTCCATCAGTGATCCAAACTCGGTAGCAGTCCTCATCATAGCCAATAAGTTTACCTTTAGTGGCTTTTTTGTCTAGTTTCTTCCTCTTATGTTTTGGTATGTGGGCGTAAGCAGTGCTACCTATTATACGAAGATGTTTTATAATTGGTTTCTTCCCAAACCAAAGTTCATAAGGAGATTTGTTTGTGCTTGTCGGACCGGTTCTATTCAGAACATATGCGGCAGTGTTGATGAGTTCTGCCCATAGATGTTGTGGCAGTGGTTCGTGAGCATACATCATTGAACGTGCAGTTTCAACAAGGGTCCTGTTCTCTCGCTCACTCGAACCGTTTTGTTCAGGTGTGTAAGGAGTAACAAGTCTATGTTTTATTCCATGCGTATTCAAGATCTTACGAACTGACTCATTGTCGAACTCTCCGCCATTGTCGCTGAGTAGACATTTTACATTATATCCTGCTGTCTTTGTCTGAGCTAGCATCAAGGCGAGCTTATCCTTGACTTCAGACTTGCGTCTCAGGAAATATACCATACGGTAACCTGTAAAATCATCCTTAAACAAAACGTAATATCGAAACTTAGAGCAACTCGGTTCAAATGGTCCACAAACGTCTGTGTGAATGATCTCTCCTGGTTCTGTTGCTCGAGTTCTTGTGCCGAATTTAAGTCTATGTGCTTTCCCGTAAATGCAGCCATCGCAGGTTTCCTTGTCAAGAGGCAGATCTAACCCCAGTTTGCGCTTAACTGTAGCTTTTACATGTCTCTTGTTCTGATGTGCAAGCCTTTCAAGATAAAGCTGCATAGTTGCTAAGGTCGCATAAACTTCTGGCGGGACATCTGGTGATATATTTGCAACTTGTAGCCTATATAAACCACCATGTTTCTGTCTCTTACCAATCAAACAAGCTTCTCCGTTGACAGAGACTATGCATTCATCTGTCGTTGATGAGAAAAAACTTCTTGGATGCTTGTCATGTAACGCTAAAACTGAAAATAAATTCTTATTTATAGCAGGAACGTACCAAACGTCTTTAAGGGTAATTCTAATTGTCTTCCCTTTAGTACTTGCCTCGAGTACTACTGATCCTTTGCCTTTAGCACTAATTGCATTGCCATTAGCAGTCATTACAGTACGGTTCTCGTTAAAGTGTTCGTAATCATGGAACATATCTGCTCGATTAGTAACATGGCTCGTGGCGCCGTTATCCACGTACCAGTTTCCAGAGTCGTGTTCGCTTGAATAAACTTCTGTGTTTGCTACTGATAGCAAGACCATGTTTGCGGATTTTGAAGTTGATGGTGTTGGTTCTGGATTACAGCCTTTTGGAGGTTTTCCATCTTTGATCCACTGTTGACAGTTTCTCACACGATGACCTTTTGTATGGCAGTAATTGCACTTCAACTTTTTGTCCTTCTTCTCGACAGTAGACTGAATTCCACTCGATTTTGTAACAAACGCTTCTTGCATATCATTATTACGCGCCGTTGCGCGCTCAAATGCACAGAGATGGCTCGTAAGAGTTTCAACATTTCGTTCGGATTTAGGTAGCAACAGCCAGCTACTGCGGAAAGACAAGTAGGATTCATCTAGAGTATCAAGAATTTTACATATTAATAGTAAATCTGGTAGCTCCTTGTTGTTATCCCTCTTTAGCTCTTGATTCAGCTGTGTCCATATATTCTTTAGCTTGGACATGTGTGTAGCCAAATCGTCTGCTGCATCCTTTTTGTAACCAAAAAAGCTCATACATAGATTATATGCTTTATCTTCATCGGTTCCATCGAAAAGTCTATGTAACTCCAGCCATATTTCACGACTACTCGTAAACCGCATTACCTTTCTTAGGGTATCTTCCTGCATGTTGGTAGTTAGTAAAAGGACGGCACTTGTGTCACCTTTATTATAGCGCTCTACATTCGCATTGTATGCGCTTATATCGGCATCGCCAGCTCCGGCAGCTGGTTCTATGGGTTTCTGGAACGAGCCTTCCACTACCTCTAACGCATGAGGCACCATACGTAGTAGGGACGTGACTTTGAATTTCCATGTATCCCAATTCGATTTTCCTTCTAAAAGACCAACTTGGATTTTTCCTATAACGTTTTCCATAGTTAAAGATTATAGTGTTGTACCATAACCTGTCACGTAGTGGCGTTTTCGTTCGATCCTTAACTACATACGTCGTCGTAAAGTAAACACGGAGTACTTTTTAAAAGAATTACTTGTATATATTTTATATAGTATACATTGACATATTAAACGAATATTTATTTGACAATACTGTTTTTCTTCACAGTAATATAGTTACCATAGCAACTAGTCACTTCTTTTTTAGAGTTCTTTTAATTACAAAACAGGTTTTATTCCAACACTAAAGGTCTCCGTGCTTCGGGGGGCAAATAAAAAGTGGGTCCAAGTTTTCAACAGACTTTTAAAAAAGGAGGTTATGTATTCAATGCAAATGTATGCTATTAAACCTTTAGTTAACGTAAAAAGAGCGCGGGTGGAGATGCGCGGGTCGGCTAGTTTATAAATAAAGTACACTAATAACTAAATTAGGCAGCCCTCCCACTAGGTGGACAGACGACATTGTGCGCGTCGCAGGTAACCGGTGGATGCAAATAGCCAATTGCCGTTCATTGTGGCGTTCTAAGGGCGAGGCCTATGTTCAGCAGTGGACGTGATTACGATGATGTTGAATAACTAAAACTTACCGAGTTCGCCGCTGATACTTAGTATCAGATGTATGTCGTCCGGGCGAGTAGAGACACGACCGGCGTGCCTCGCGCATTGATTGGCGACTTTAAAAAGTCGCACCAAGTATGCCTCACTTTCCTCCTGTAACAAATAAACAATCATAGTCAGAGATTAATGCAGTCAAAAATTAAACTAAGAACTGCTAAATAGGTTCCAATATTCACCTGCAGGGCATCAATAGCCGCACATTGGAAACGCAGGTTACGATTTAAATTTTGACCGATTTCTCTCACCAGACGCTTGAACGGCAGCTTGGGGATAACAAGAGTGGCGTTCTGATAACGATTACGGGGCGCTTTTCCTCCGGTGCATTTATGGGCAGTTTGTCCTCTAGGTGCCATTCTCTAAAAGCAACAAAGATAAATTTAGGTCGTGATGGATTTCGACATTGCAAAACAGTGCATTAAAACGGGTACCTAAGTAATATATGTTCGATTAGTAAAATATACATAAATATTGACAAAAAGTATACAAAGTTATATATACATACCATACATATAAATATAATTCGTATACGAAGTGAACAGGGAAATATTGATGAATGTCACTTTTTTATTTTCTTTTTGTACTGGCATCATTTGAAAGTACATAGAAAATAGTTTAGTTTTCATCGGAATACATGTAAGTTGTTAGGAACTCGTTTGTATAATTATCTATGTAGTCTATGTTGACCCCTTGCAGATTGTCTCTGTTACATATAAGTATAGGTTGCGTGATATGTGTCTGATGAATAACATTATTTCAATGGCTTTTCACTGCGCAATGCTTCCTAATATCTAGTAGGTTATGGGTCCAGAAGCCCTGTAAGCCATGGGCAAAGAATTGATAGTTTAAATAATAGTAGTTTATGCACCAAGGGGATAAAGCAGTGTCTTATGTCACGGGCGTGAAAAAATTCTAGTAACTCCCGAGCAAAGTGAGGGAGTTAATGCTAGAATCCTGAGTACAGCGAGAGATTCAAGCTCGCCCAAGACAAAGACACCTTTATCCCCGAGGAGAATATACAACTTTTCACACCTACTGCGAGGTAATGAAATACAAATACTAGGAAGAGATTGCTTAGGTTATCTGGAAGAGATTGCTTTTTAGCTATAAGGCCACCTTTTTATATCATCAACGTATTATTCAATTTACATGTAAGTTTTGGTGTAAAATCTCAATGGTACAATGAAGTGTATTTATTATTAAGTAAATACTTACTGCTAGAAATAAAATAACACCAACACTCCGATAATATCAACAGCAATGATATTGATCAACAGCGTTAGCGCCTTTTTTTATCTATTTTTTCTTTTCTAGAACCTAGAACAAGGTTCGGCTCCAATTCGGCTCCTGGCGCTCGGTTCGATTTTCAAATGTATTTTTTTCATGCAAGTCTCTGCTTAGAGAGAGTGGTATATATTCCGTAAAAAGTCTCCGTGGTAAAAAAATAGAAGAATTGGCTTAGGCATAGCTACAAATTGATTTATTACGAGATTACTTTTGACAAGGCTGTATGAGCTAGAACCCTTTGCCTTCCCAATTAGGGTCAACTAAAGGACAAAAAAAAACAAATCACATTATTACCCAAGGGAGTTTAGTACAACATTATTACCCGGCTAGACTATAGGGATATAATGAGCTACTTTAGGTTAAGGTTATATGACACATAATGCAACATTATCGAGCAGGTGGTGTGAAAAATAATATAACGCGCAGTACCGGCCCTCGAGCGGATGATAGTATACTATTCTTATCTATGGATAGTATTTTGAATTCCCCGCCGCGGTCTCGGTGCAGAAGCGACGCGCCCGTTGAGCCTCGCGCATGCGCAGAACGGTTCGCGGGCGACGCGGCAAGCGACGCGCGCCAAACGCGCGCGCTTTTAATAATCTGTGGCGCTGCGTGGAGTCGCCGCCGCGCCGCGGCCGTTCAGTGAGGATCCCGGCTCGGTACCGCCAATGAGTATAATATTCAATGATATTTTACTAAAGATATGTTATATCCCTACTAACGCACGATAAAAGTTGTCTCACTTGTAGTTAGCTATACCTAGCTATACATTTTCCTACCTATAGTCTGACAAGGACAGATGCATAACGAGAAAAGTAAGAGAAAACGAGATGGCTATATTTTGTGCGTTCCGTTGTCAGCGTTGGTTAAACGCTTGTCAGTGTCATCTTGTCAACTGACACATTCAATTTTATAATTATTTCTTACAATATTATTATGAAAATTGAAATACAAATTGAAAATCAAATTATTTTTTCAAAGTTACATGTGCTATATTATTCCTGACTGTTTATTTACTTTTGCCTGGTAATTTGTGCACATTATAAATACGCAGGACGGCATTTTCAATTTTTAATGATAGACGTCACGATGTCGCATTAACTACGCGGGACGGCGTGCGACTAACTGCTACAAAACCCAGTTGGGGGATACTCGCTGGACGTCTGGCGAGCGCTAATGGCATATCTATAGTAAAATATCATTGATAATATTATAATAATCACTACGTTTTAGGTACCGCTAAGAGGTGTACAAACCAGGCGGTCGACACTGCCTAGAAACCGATATTTGTATGGAGTTATGAACGTACTTATTAGAAATAATGGCACTAATTAGGAAGGCAATATAAAGTTACCAAATTAAAATGACTGCTAATACGTATTGGCTTCAACTGTATGAAGTTCTGTTTTAATTTGGACGTATTATATTATAATACGAATTTGTTTTTTTTTTTTTGTTGTCTAACCTGTGGATGTAACTTGACATTTGAAAATTTTATTCTGGTTTGAATTTTGGCGGCTAATAAGTTATTATATTATTTACATTTATTTAAGCCTTAATGGGCGTTGTGTTAATATTATGGGTGGTAAATCGTTAAGAAAATGTGAAATATGTGGTGTTAGGCGAGTCACAAAAAGGTTTTCTGAGATATTTTTGGCCAGATTTCCACATGACCCGGCAAGGTAAAATTTTATGATAAATTAATATAAAAATGTAAATATTTCTTGTGGTGTAGCAGTTACATTACTTTTGAATCCTATTTAGTAGTCGATCGTAGCAAGTTTTGTAATGGAATTATGAATTTATTCATAAAACTTAGTTGTTGAACAAAATAAATAGTGATGTACATATTATATACATTATATACTGATAAGTCCATAAATATCGATATTTTTGCCTGACTAGCCAAGAAGGAGGGCTATATTTTTCGAGTGTGTATATGTATGTTTTTATTTATAGTTGTTTTTTGTGCTTTTATAATATTACTAGCGACCCGCCCCGGCTTCGCACGGGTGTAATTGAGAAGAAAAAGAAGTGAATAATTTAGTTACTGCCTTTGATTACAGAAATTCTTCATAAATAATGCTTGTAGCTGACTTTTCGTAACGCAATATGAACAAATTTTGTTTAGAAGTGACGCGTGAAACGCTAGGTACGTATAGCTGTCTCTCCATGGGCAAAGTACTCAACGCTTAGGTTTAAGCCTGCAACGTTGAATCTCTGAGCTTGTGATTTATTAATTGTATTTATAATTTTATTAGAAACTGCAGACGTGTACCGGTGCACAATTTGGGTGGGTTAAGGACAGTAACAGGACACCATTTCTTTAAAACCAATTTATGGAAGCAATACGGGCTTCCTTGTTCGGTTTCATCGTTAAGACGTAAACGGGGATCAACCGGGGAATTCTTACCCACTAAAACCCCCGCGGCTATCACGTGGGCACATTAGTGGGCGGACCTGGGATATCTGTCGGTATCTGCACCAGCTGATACCACTCAGTGCCTTGACTTTGAACCCGCCGCCGGAGAGGCACATTATAGTTCCCCGGGAACCTGTCACGGTGCTCACGGGGGAAGCCTTTAATGAGATTTACGGGACCCTGTTGGTGGTCAACCAGGTATGTAGGATTCTTTAGTGTATAAACCCTCAACGGCCGTGCAATCAGCACATAAGAACCCCTTCTTGGGCTATGCGCTTGGACCACGATACGCTCACAATAAAGCCACCCGGGAACCTGTCACCGTGCTCACGGTTACAGGGGTCACGGGGGAAGCCTTCAATAGGTCCCCGGGACCCTGTTGGCAGTCAACCGGGTTATGTCGGATTCTTATACACAAAACCCCCAACGGCCGTTAAATCAGTACATAAGAAGGAGACCTGGGCTATCCGGTGGGATCTGCACCAAGATCCCTCAGAGGCTTGCCTTTGAGCCCGCCACCAGGGGGCACAATAAAACCACCCGAAAAACTATCATCGTGCTCAAAGATACGGGGATCGCGGGGGAAACCTCCAATAATCCCCCAGGATCCTGCGGGCGATCCACTGCGGTATGTGTCCCTCACGGCTGTCCACACAAAAGAGGGGGGCTGCACCGTGTACCCCTCAGTGCAAGGCAAGGGCCTTTGAAGCCGCTGCCGGGGGCGCATTATAGCCCCCCGGGAATTGGTCACCGTTGTCACAGTTAAGGGGTGGCGGGGGAAACATCCAATATGTCCCCGGGATCCCGTGGGGAAGTCAACCTGGGTATTTGGGATTCTTACCCACTAAAACTCCCGTGGCTGTCACATCGGCACATGAGAGGGAAACCTGGGTTCTCGGGTGGGATCTGCACCTGGTGTCCCTCAGTGCCTGGCCTTTGAGTCCGCCGACGGGGGGCAAGCATATTATATCCCAGATTTACCTTATATTATATGGAATGATAATGATATATAGAATGTCTTACTTGATTGTTAAGTATGTAGGTACCTCTTTAGGTTTAGTCATGGTAAACTAATTAAATTCATTTACTTAGATAAAACTTCTAAATAAATTCAGTTAATATATAAACCTTCAGTGAAAAATTTAAAAAAAAGACAAAATGATCAAAAATAAAATGTTTAAAAGTACACAAAAAAAATCCCAAAGAGAGATTTGAACCAGGACCCTGCTGTGCTTAGAAGACGCTTCCGTAACCTCCAGACCACGGCTACTCTCTATTATTCGAATTACTTGATCATATTCTTGTTATATGTCTGCTCAGTCCCTAATGCATGTAGCGTGATATTTTACCTTAGATCCAATTGTACAAAAATTAAGTTTCCACTAATAACTAAATCATAACATTAGAGAGAAGTTAACACGTACGCATGATTTTAAATTTTTAAAAATCATTAAATATAAAAAATATACTAGAGATAAAAAGTGCCGGAGTCAATATGAGCTAAATATTTAAAACATCGAATCTTAATATAAATAAAAAAATCAAAAACAAAGTTTAATAATACAAAAAAAAAATCCGATCAGGGGTAGCGAACCCGGACAGTCCGTACTTAAAGGACGCCTCCGTAACCACTTAGCCAATGAACTTTTATTTAATAATTCAAATTATCGTATCTTATTGTTGTAATATATTTGTACTGCCATCGGTTGAGTAATAATACTTATTTTTTACCCTGTAAAGGGATAAATTATAAAAAATATGAAATACTAATTCAATTAATTTTCTTAACGAATGTCTGTGCATAATTTCAAGTCAATAGAACCAAGGAATCGCGTTCTCCCATACAAACTTTGCCCCCCTGTTTGACCCCCTTAGAGGTTGAATTTCCCAAAATCCAGTCTTAGTGAGCACCTACGTCTTAAAAGGAACCCCCATGCAAAGTTTGAGACTCCTAGCACTTGTAGTTTCTGAGATTTCGTGATGAGTGGGTTTTTGTCTACTCTTTTATATAATAAGATGCTTTTTTCTTCAGATGGGTGAAGTTAATTGGAAATGAAGACTTGTTGTATATATCCATACAAAGATATGGGACAACGTGTTCTCAGGATTAAGAATAACTAATACAGCATATAAATAAGCATATCTAGTATGACGACTCCATTGTGAATTGAATTTTGAGATTAATGATCGTAAAGCATTCAAAAATCATAAATATTTCTTTATTTTATTTGTAAAAATGGCTTAATTTAATTTTGAAAACATAGTTATTGTACATAGGTAACTTTGCGTGAATTAAACTTAACAATAAACACACCCGTATATTGTGTTTTCATTTTCATCGATATCGATAGACAAACATACTAAGGGGTGGCAAGCCCTAGTGGTATACAATATTAAAAAAAATGGCAGGTTGGCCAACTGGTAGCCATTAAATTTTATGTTTGTTAAGTTAGGAAAAGTACGTTCATGATTCGATACAGGGGCTTGTATGGGAGTGCCGACTCTTATACGTAGTGTTAAATCCTCTTTGGTACAAACCTTGCTCGGGTTTAATCTTGTACCTCATTTACTGTTGTTTTATTCATGTTTTGTGTCGTTTATTATCATTTAAAACCGACTTCAAAAAAAGGAGGAGGTTCTTTTCGTCTGTATATATATATATTTTTTTTTCTATGTATGTTCGCGCATAACTCTGGCAATTATGAACCGATTTGCAAAAATCTGTCTTCCATCCATTCTTTAATCCGTTAGTAGGGTCCCATAAAAAAAATATTGCTTCCGAATAAGTAGTTCCTGAAGTTTTAATAATGGTGACTGCGCAGGAAACTTGCAGGAAAGCCTATATTTATAGATGACTTTTTTGTAGCTTTTTAAGGACAAAAATGGTCATAACTCTGGCAAATATTTACCAATTTCAATGATTCTTTTTTTATTCGAAAGAAGAAACCACTGTAATAAATCTGTATGAAATTTATCATAACCGCATAAGAACTTCCTAGAAGACCATGAACGTTGAGGAGGAATTTATCTGGTAAAAACCATAAAACTGATGTTCTCCATTACATTGCTCTGACAATTATGAACCGATTTCGATGATTCTTTTTTTATTCCAGAGAGTAAACTACTATGATAATTCCATGCAAATTTCATTACGACCGGATATTTTTTTCCGAAGAAACATGAATTATGTAAAACTATGTAGACGATAATGTGATCATAACCTACCTAGATCATTTTACGGTCTTCGTTGTTTATTGAAATCGACAATAAATAAATAATATAACCCGGCAATAAATTAAATTTTGCACTAAAAAAATTTAAACTCTTAAGTCTCTAAAAATTGCACTAAAAATAAAACTCTAACGTCTCTAAAATAATGGCAAAACACACGAGTGTGGATTCGCGGCACAGGGAAGTTAACTGGTCCGAACAATAAACAGTGCCAGAACTTATCTGATGGCCGTCCGACTTCTCGACGCTTGGGGGTCTTCGGTAAGTGGCTTCAGCCGACACTCGGTTACTCGGTGGGAACCGGTGGCTCAGGTGTTGCAACGGCAGCCTGAAGCGTCGCCGCTTGTACACTCAATCTGTACGGTGACCCCGTGCGATGGACTGGTCTCCTGGCCCGTACAGTGAAATTCTAGCGGTGTACGGTGGTCTCGATCTTGAAAGCCCGTACGGTGGACTATGGACTCCTAGCGGTGGGCGGTGGAATCCTAACGGTGAACTCGTAACGGTGAACTCCTGGCGGAGAACGGTGGGGTCCCAACGGTGAACCCCCAATCCTGGAACGCGTCGAAACGACTTCTGTAGCGCGAAAGATCCGATGCCCTGGCACTAGTGTGACCAGATATGGGCGTCGGTATCTTTCGCAAAACAATTAAATATTATGCGGAATGGAGTGGTGAAATGCATGTCCGGTTAAAATGTAATTTAAAGAAAATTAAATATTTAAATAAAATATTATTACCCAACCCAGAATCAAATCCCCAACTATTTTTATGCCGGATAATCACTACTCCACAACGCCATGTAGAACAAAGAAAATATTACATTTTACATTAGCAATTATAATAAAACATATTGAAGGAACAAAGACTTTTAATATTTATTTCCCCGGTACATTCCTTCATATAACCAACGCTAACTAACAAATCTCCCAGCTGTGTGATGAACTAATAAAATGAAAGATAATTATGTAAACAACTTCATTACAGTTGGTAGATGTCTACTCCAGACAGATGTATCTCCCTTAGAAGGGAGGGGTTTCCTAAATTCTACCACTCGGCTAGCGCCTGGGACCTATGTTTTACCTTTCTACTACACTACAATTAGCTTCAAAACTTAAAGGAAATTAAGACATTCTTATACAACAATGCACACATTAGAAATACAAGACTATAAGTTTATTTTATATTAACAAACCTGTAAACAATTTTTACACTGGAAAATTTTATTAGACTACTAATTACAAAAAAAACAATGCTTATTATTTGCAAGTATGAACTGATATTATGGAGTTTAAACTAATTGGATATTCTAAAATAATAAGTACTCATTAAAATTATAGGTTAAGAATCACCGGCATAGACTACACAATGGAATTAATTATTGAGACTATATTTCACCTGATTCTTGTGAAAGCAAAACTGATTGGACTATAATATTATGATATAGGAATTTTATAAGGAAAATACCGTGGCGAAACATATTTAAAAGTTATTGGAATTAATAAATAAATGAGGTTATAATTTATTGACCCAAGGTATCCTGTCACATTCATTACATTGAAGAAATGAAATAGTAATAGCAACTTTAATACTATAAAAAGGTTGAAGATATTATAGAAGTGCAGGGCTTGAGGACTTATAACAGGCAGCGACGCAGTCAGCTCGCGGCATGTGACCGTAAAGTGTGTTTCTCCGTATAAGGCAGCGCTGATCTAATTTACCATTTGGTCTATACTGTGTGGCTGCGACGCTCTTACTAGACGTAGATTAATCTTCTGGGAGTAGCCTATCCTACACTAGAAAGATGTTTATGTATGGTTTAAGGTTGATTTCACGCTTAGCACTGTAACTTAAATGGATCTTACTAGATATTTTTCCAAAAAAACATATGTGATTGTCATTACCCCTTAGCCTGAGCGGCATTACCCAAAGTCAGGGGCAATGGCGCTCAAACCAGTTTTTTTAAAAACTGCTTCCTAGTACATACAAGTCAAGGATAAATACGTTTGGTGTTAAAATTTTCATTGCTAAATAGGTAGAGAACATAATATAATGTTTTAAAATTTTGAAGTAAAATCAATATTTTGAAAATTACAGTGTTGTTCCCTCGCCATTCCCCATCCCTCCCCTATTAAGTTTTTCGTATAAAGCCTTGACATAAAGAAACTAAGCAAAGTCCACAAAAACCCTACTTGTAACAAAAGTGATTTAGGAATCACATTAACAGGATAGTATCTCATTACAGATTTTTTTTAGGTAAGTAACTACATATTTGCTCTGTGTAACTAACTGAACTGAAGCCTTGAAATAAACAAACTAAGCAAAGTCCAAACAAAACCTACTTGTAACAAAAGTGATTTAGGAAACACATTAACAGGATAGTACCTCATTTTAGTTTACCAAGCAGCGTTTCCTCGGTTTCCATTATCTTGCTCGTCATGAGCACATATTGTAGTGAGACACTACAATATGTCTACTATCTTGTATACTATCTTTCAAAGTGTAGTGTAAATTAGTTTGTAAAGCATTTGCTGACAAGCTGCTATTTTGAGACTATATCATACAGTAAATAAGGTCGATTATTGCTTGCACTTTTATTTTATATTCGAAATAACTAGAGCTAGTTTTGTGTGAGTTTATATGGGTGCAAGAATGATATCACGGTTCGGGGAACGATCAGCTGGTTAAACAAGATTGATCAGCTATGCTATTCTCTAACGTAAACTATCGTGGCTGTGCTCGACGGCGAACTCGACGTCGAGTCAGCCTTAAATACGATGTCGAGCTTAACGCTCTTAAAATCCATAGACTCGTAAAATTCATATCGCATCCCGACCTTAAATAGTTCCAGTGAACACCGTATATTCTCGTGGCGGTAGTGCTAGGCCAGAAAAGTTAGTGAATACGAAAACGCAACTCGCCGCTGCCCACATCGTCGAAGTCGAGTTTGTGTTGCTTAGTAATAGCAGGGCAGTTTTTAGATGGGCGACCATTTAGTGGCACTAGAACTGAGCGTCTCCGTCCTTCAGCTGTGCTATTCTCTAACTTAATCTTTCTGAGCTGTGCTCGACGACGGCGAGCTGGACATCGAGCTAGCTTTGACTACAACGTCGAGCTTAACGCTGTTAAAATCCATATTCACTATTGCATTTCGGCCCAACATCGAACTGACTGTTAAACTATTCTACCTTAAGTGGTTCCACTGAAAACGGCAAATTTCGCGGCGGTAGTGCTACGTAAGCAAAGTTAGTGAATACGAAAGCGCAACTCGCCGCTGCCCGCAGCGTCGAGCTCGAGGTTGTGTTGCTTAGAGAATAGCAGGTCGGAGAACACTTAAAAAGTCGGCCCCGGTTGTTATCATCTAGACATCAGTCGTTAAGCCATACCAGAGAGCGAGAGATGGCTGCTGCTCGAGTCAACTCGTGCGCGGGTGCTGCTTGAGGGGACTGGTCCGACTACTATCCTCCCTTTGGCCTTTTAGTTTGTTGTACTTTCATCGTATTTTTTTCTGTCTTATTTGATCTTTTGAACTTTAAGACACACTGTCGCTCTGATCTAATTGTAACATGACACACTGTTTAAAAAAAAAGTGAAAAAATTACAAGCCCACTGAGTTTCTTGCCGGATCTTCTCAGTTGAGGCCGCGTTCTGATCCAATAGTAGCTTTTTTTTTTTAAAAAAACATGACCTTTCAAAAGTGTTAGCGTTAAGCATATTTGAAATAAACTATTTTTGATTTGATTTGATTTGATTAGAGGCTTAAGAGCAGCTTGATTTACCTTGATTGCTAGTCAGAAATTCCTTAGGTAACAATTCCTCCTTATTAAGCCTCGAAGTGTATTCTCTTTGAAGCCAATTATATTGTACTGTACATATGAAGATATGTAGATGCAATATGCAAAGTGCTCTGATTATGTCACACTCCTATCTTCAGGGGTAATCAAATCAACATTGCATTCATGTGCAGATGTTCTTGCATGTAGATATAATGTATCTACAATAATTAATGTCTACCTAGAAGCTAATTATACTAGAAGGCCTGTTCACTAAAGCATAAGAATTAAATAAACAACGAACTATACTAATATTATAAAGAGGTAAAGTTTGGAGTTTAGATTTTCGAGGTTATCTTCAGTACTACGGATCCGATTTTGAAATTATTTCACTGTTAGCAAGGTATATTATACCTAAGCCTAAGTGCTTAGACTATTTTTAATTTTAGTAAACGTCAGCTAGTAAGTAATAGACTAGTGGGTTGAAAATACTTACTCCCTTTTAAAAATATTTTTTCTTTTGTTTCGCATCTAGCTAGTCATGTTTATTTTATGAAACGTCACGACATTCTGCTTTATAAAGGTCAAATAAAAAACAAATCAACATTTTATTTCTTTCCAACGATATTATATGGCCGACAGCTGTGTTGGATTACTCAATTATATAAACAAGCCCAGACGTCTGTTTTATCGGAATATCAGATAATACTTGTTTTGATATAAGTAGATAATTTGCTACGGCACAAGAATTGTTTTGGGGTACAATATCGTGGAAAAGTAATCACAATAGGCTTGATCAGATGGTAGTTTATTTAGCCAAATCGTTTTTTCTTAGGTAGGTACTCGAAAACTTTTCTCTTTGTTCAGAAACCTTTTCTCCATGTACTGTTCATTAGTGACTTACTCTTTGTCTTACGGAGGTATTTGTTACATTCTGTTGTGTACTAATGACGGACATATAAAAACGGGCCTGTTGGTCTCGTGGTTAGACACCCTGGCCGCTACCCAATTGGTCATGGGTTCGATTCCCACCTAGTTTCTGGGTGTTATATATATTTAAGTTTGTATTTACAATAAAAAAGTATTTATATAACTATTGGTATCAGTTGTCTGGTTTCCATAGGACATAGACTCTGCCTAGTTCATCAGATGACTATGGGTGGATTGGTTCAGATTATTATTATTTTTTGTCCACACACGGTCATCTGATCCCAAATTAGGCAGACCCTGTAAATTTATTTTTAGAAGGAGGGCTCAGCGGGAATGCTCGTTTAATATTTAAGAAACTATCTCCATTTTTAACCGACTTCGAAAAAGGAGGAGGTTCTCAATTCGTCTGTATACATATATATTTTTTTTTTATAAAACATAACACCGTCTAGAAAACACATTGTTCCGGCACATAAAAAATCATTTTTCAGAATGTTTAATACTCTGCAACATAGTGTCCACTTGCCCAGACGGTAGTTCTTTTAGGTATGAAACCTTAAAATTGAACATACATCTTTTACACAAAATGTTGTCGCCAGATCATAACAAGGAACCATTAGTCGCCGTATCGTTAGAGAAATGCTTTTAGTGTGACTGCTAATATAACTCTGGAACATGTTCATTTGACGTCGCAACCATACATCACAAGGCGTATTGTTTGTCTGCAGCGTCTGTCATAAGAAAATCTATACTTATAATAAAACTGTAACAGGTCCAATTCTGTACATTGAAGATATTTTGAAAATTATTTTTGGAGGGCATTCTATAACCGATACTGAGGCCGAAAATGTATTTTTTTTAATTTTTGTCTGTCTGTCTGTCTGTCTGTATCACGGCTGAGCATCACGCCGAAACTACTGAATGGATTCAAATGAAACTTGGCATGATTTGAGATCTAACTACGAGGTAGGACATAGGATACTTTTTATCCCGTAATCTAGCACGGTTCTTTCGGGAGAGGGGATTAAAGTCAAAATGGGTACTTGGTTATACGCTTGGTCAGATTTTATCAATTTTTCTTTATAATATAATAAATATTAGTAAGGGAACACTCTTAGAGAGTTGTTATCAAGGTTTTGTAATCGATCGGGTTAAGCAACGTTAGGTAAGGTCATTAAATAGATGGGTGACCGTTTAACGCCATTTGAACTAAACGGGTCCGTGCTTCGGAGAGCAAGTAAAAAGTGGGTCCCAGTTTTTAACCGACTATAAAAAAGGAGGGTATTCGATGCGAGTGTCTGTTATTAAAAGTTTAGTTTACGTAACACAGCGCGGGCGGAGCTGCGTGGGTCAGCTAGTAATGTAATATATTTTTTTAAATAGGTACGCCACAAAGATTTCTAATTTTAATAAAATGATATAAAATTGCGACACAATATTGAGACACCATTACGATAGTGACAAATTCGGGCTAAAATAACCACAACTAGTGGTGTTACACCACTGAGACGCCAATATGGTTTTACGTCTCAATAGTGTATCGCCGGAATGGCAATTGTACTTAAGTATGTCATTTTATTAAAATTTGCAGTTTTAGTGCCCAGTACATTTTGTTATGACAATAACAAAGTTACGCAAGTAATTATTTTATTCTTAGTATACTCGTAAGTATATCAATGATTTTTTTATTTCTTATAGAGCCATTTTTTTTTTTAAATATCCTTTTTTTTCCTTTATAATCTACCATATAATTATGCAAGGAGTATCTGTTTCTATACTTATAAAAATTCTATTAATAAAAAAATCATTATGGCGTTTATTTTATAGTCTTGAACTTTTTTTTGATAATTTCTTTCAGACTTACTCTCTCACTCATTCAAACAAACGCACTTTATTAGCTTCCGTCAATGATATAATATCATTGGCTTCCGTATCATTAAATTTTTTCATTTACTTCTGTACCTAATCAAATTTATTGGTAGTTCTAAGATACCGGACCTGAAATCTCAGCTTCTTATTGGTGACCACTGTAAAAACTGACTTAAGTAAACCGTAGTCGCGGTGTTGGCAATGACTGTCGAAAAAATAGCCCGAGCATAAAATTTGTAATATTTACATCAAACTTCGATGACGTAATGACATCATCCATATTTATCCCAATAAAGAAGTAGCGTGAATTTTCTAGTAGCGGGGACCTTTGACATTAAATTATTTCTAAGAAGTAATCATAGGCAACGTATTTCCATTTCATATTTTTCTGGTGGACTAAATAATTGATATGAAAATGGATATTTTGAATTGCTAATGGTCTAACGCACGCCCTTTATCACTTTGAGTTAGTAGGTTAGCGAGATAAGTGCCCATAATATTACATATTCAATACAATTATGCTTAGAGTCGAACAAGTAGGTAGTATTTTTGTAGCATGTAATATAGCGGAAAATGTTGCTCTATATGCAGTAAGAATTTTCAATTAAGAGACAACTTTAAACAAATTTATATTTCGTTTACAAATAATTATTACCTATTATGATATAATTAATCTGCTATCTAATGTACTGATTATAATAGAAAGAGCAGAATAGAGTGAAATGAAATTGATTATTCTTATAGGATATAGTATCTTGAAACTGTTAATAAAAAAATCTACTACTGGTTATTACGAAACTGC
This sequence comes from Furcula furcula, assembly GCA_911728495.1. Taxonomy (NCBI): domain Eukaryota; kingdom Metazoa; phylum Arthropoda; class Insecta; order Lepidoptera; family Notodontidae; genus Furcula; species Furcula furcula. The sequence goes on from OU452250.1 coordinate 12,675,272, forward strand.
AACTGAAAAGAACCGGCCAAACCGCCGACCGCCTTCAGTTGTTGGGAGTTGATATTTTTGCAAACCTTAACTTTGGGCGGTTCATTGAGTCCAAGGTCAAAGTAGCCGCAAGGAAGCTAGGTGTCTTTGCAAAGGTCCAGCAGTACTTCACACCGGAACAGCTTTTGATGTTATATAAAGCGCAAGCCAGGTCGTGTGTGGAGTACTGTAGTCATATATAGGCTGGTGCTGCAAAATGCCATCTAGCAGCTTTGGACTCAGTAGAGCGGCGTGCTAAAATGCTATGGTGACACTACGTTAGTGGAGGCTAATCTAAAAAGCCTAGAGCACAGGCGCAGAGTAGCCAGTCTCTCTCGGTATTCTACAGGCTGCATTTTGGAGAGCGTGCGCAGGAATTACATGACTTGATCCCGCCATCACCCTTCTATCATCGGACGACGAGACACACAGCGTCCGGTCCGGACTAAACGATTTGGTTTTTCATTTTCAATAAGGACAGCTAAGGACAGGAATAGAATGCCTGCGTCGGTTTTTCCACCCGATTATAATGTAGATGTCTTCAAGGCTAGAGTGAATAGGCTATTAATAAGCTAGTGTGCCTTACCATTCTAAACTGCGTCGCCGCTTTCCATCAGGTGAGACTGTTGTCAAGCACTGGCTTATCTATACTTAAAATAAAACTGTAACAGGTCCAATTCTGTACATTGAAGATATTTTGAAAATTATATTTGGAGGGCGTTCTATAACCGATACTGAGGCCGAAAATGTAATTTTTTTAATTTTTGTCTGTCTGTCTGTCTGTCTGTCTGTCTGTCTGTCTGTCTGTCTGTATCACGGCTGAGCATCACGCCGAAACTACTGAATGGATTCAAATGAAACTTGGCATGATTTGAGATCTTACTACGAGGTAGGACATAGGATACTTTTTATCCCGTAATCTGGCACGGTTCTTTTGGGAGAGGGGATCAAAGTCAAAATGGGTACTTGGTTATACGCTTGATTCGATTTTATCAATTTTTCTTCATAATTATAATAAATATTAGTAAGGGAACACTCATAAGGAGTTGTTATCAAGGTTTTGTAATCGATCGGGTTAAGCAACGTTAGGTAACGTCATTAAATAGATGGGTGACCGTTTAACGCCATTTGAACAAAACGTGTCCGTGCTTCGGAGAGCAAGTAAAAAGTGGGTCCCAGTTTTTAACCGACTATAAAAAAGGAGGTTATGTATTCGATTCGAATGTCTGTTATTAAAAGTTTAGTTAACGTAAATATAGCGCATGCGGAGCTGCGTGGGTCAGCTAGTATTAAATAAATTAATAAAAAAGTACTCAGCGGGCTTGTCATTTTTTCCTATAAAATTATCATGTATATATGACCATAGGTATATTTTTGCCAGAGGCTTTGATTATGGCCAGAGATATATGATAATACTATATTTTTAAACTCGATCTATGTTATTATGACCACGTTTCTGAAACCGAGGTCATTCATCGCGCGTTAGCAGCATAAGTAGATTGTTTTATTTCCGAAATTGACGTTAAATGCCATTACCAGAATGATACCGGTGTTTGGTACACCCATTTTTCATTCACCCAATACCCACCGTCCCAGATGACTTCTTTTGTATTCTTTAAATTGCAATGGAAATTTTTTACTTGTTGCGTAAGTAATGTACCATTAATGGGTCATGAAATAACACATTTCGAATGTTCTTCAAATAATAAAAATACTTTTTTTTCTCAATAAGGACTCGTAGACTACTTCGCCCCTACATCGACGCAATCATGAGATCAGCATCAAAAAAGGTTGACAGATGTGTAACGAAGGAAAAGGGCTGCTTGTAACCCTAAGTTGTACGAGTGTGGAATTTCACACTTTCTTTATTTATTCGGAGTTGGTAGCACACGCTTGGTAATAAAATAAAAAACAAGACGTAATAAATATATTTATCACTGTTGCTCTGTGATCAATATTTTTAATTAAAGTTACAAGATCTTTGATATCCCTTAACTGCATCTCATTTTCATCATTAGTTTTTATGATATAAAAACTATAAGCATAGGTAATAAAATTAAAGCTAGTTGAAAGGTGTGGGTACCTATCATCATCATCATCAGCCGGAAGACGTCCACTGCTGAACATAGGCCTCCCCCTTCGAACGCCACAATAAACGAAAATTGGCTATTTGCATCCACCGGTTACCTGCGACGCGCAAAATGTCGTCTGTCCACCTAGTGGGAGGCCTGCCAACGCTGCGTCTTCCGGTTCGTGGTCACCACTCGAGAACCTTTCTTCCCCAACGGTTATCGGTTCTACGAGCGATGTGGCCTGCCCATTGCCACTTTAACTTGCAGATTCTGAGAGCTATGTCGGTGACCTTAGTTCTTCGGCGAATCTCCACAATTCAGATTCTGTCGCGCAAAGAAACTCCGAGCATAGCTCTCTCTATGGCTCGTTGTGTGACTGTGTGCAGGTATTGTGTTCAATATTTTTTTATAAAAACCCATGTGTATGTTAAAAATATGTATATCAACGATTTTTAGAGTTCAGGTCCTCAATTAGTTATTCATTACCAATTTCATGAAAACGCAACTTAACCTCACAAATTATAAAACCTTCTTTCAATTTTCTAAAAAGTGAATTTAATGAAAGCTTTCAAATTAAATCCCTTCTAATAGAACATAAAACAGGGCATAGGACTCTCGTGATTGTGAAGTAGTAAATGGACTGTGGATTGATTCAGAGTTAACGATTCAATCCAACACATATAAAAAGGATGAATGCAAATTATTTAGATCGAATCGAAATTCAATTCGGTTGGGTTGACGACCGTTTTAGTCTTTCGAGTTTGGAATATAAATCCAATATAATGGAAAATCGATTTATGTTGTGCTGATACTTCATACATTTTTTTATACAAACTGAAAAATATTTTAAAGAAGACACCTCATACTTACCCTAAACCTTGAGACATTTTACCACCAATATTTTATTAACAAGCTAGATGACGATGACATGTCATCATCATCATCATTTATTCACAAAAAAGTGATTTATTCTATTTATTGGGCCCTATTTTGTTTTGAGTAGTTCATATAGCTGTGAGGACCGTTTCAGTCTTTCGAGTTTGGAATATAAATCCAATATAATGGAAAATCGATTTATGTTGTGCTGACTGATTTATGTTGTGTTGTGGTAATTCGCCAAACAACCAGAGTGACTCACAAGTCACTCTGGTTGTTTGGCGAATTACTTCATTCCAGATTCTGTCGCGCAAATAAACTCCCCAGAGGTTGGGGGTAATACAAATACAACATGTTTTACCTATTACAATAAAATGAATAAAACAGGTATATTATATGAAACGAAGTTTATATAGTTGTGAGTATGTGAGTCACTCTGGTTCTTTGGCGAATTACTTCATTCCAGATTCTGTCGCGCAAATAAACTCCTAAGGTAGCACTCCCCAGAGGTTGGAGGTAATACAAATACAACATGTTTTATTACAATAGAATACATAATACAGGTATATATGAAACGAAACAGAACAATCTCGCAATGCTTTAATCAAGGAGATCATATTTCTCTGATGAAACTTCGCACTTCGCATTCGTGAAAACAGGGGATGTTGCTGTAAAAGTTTTATATTCATACCAAAGAGCTTTACGTCTATGAATGAGGGATCCGTAATAAAGGGCTAAGTGAGAGTCATGGGGTCGCGGAACACTGTAATAAGGTTATTACCGAGAGCCGACGGCAAATTAAGTTTGACTTGTGTATATAACATAGAATTTATATTTTTATGAAATTAGTCCAATATTGTGGAGATAATTTGTATATTATAAATACACGCTTAGCTGCTTTAGTATTTCTTAACCAGTTTAAACGAATCCATGTTTGATTCTATATTATTCTCAGTTATAGGATACTACATAGTATTTTATTTATATAACACTCCTAGGACTACAGGTGTTTCAACTATCTACAACTGGTAAAAATGTTAAATAAATACGTTGAGTCTTGCCATTCAAAATTACTTACCTAGTTACATCCTAAATTAGTGTTTTTAAAGGGTGGTTGTGTAAGGGCTAGCTTGTGTTAAGAGCAAGGTTCTTGTATTGGCAAAGTTGGTTATCTAAGGGTATGGTAGTTGTGTAAGGGCAAGGGTGATTGCGGAAGTAAGTGGTTGTTATTCAATCCAAAAAAAACAGTGTTTTTATTGGTCGGTTCAGTCTACTCTCATATTATACTTTACAACTAAGGTAAAGAGTTCTAATCGTGAATAGCGAATTGTTAAACGATCACTTAAAATTTACTGTAGATTGGTTTTACACATAAATTAAATAAAACTTTGGCTTTTTCATTAGGAACATAATTCCACATATCCTTTAAATTTTAATTTCCCAATCTTTAGCGTCATCTCACGTCTTTCATCATTGATATATTTTCCATCACACAAAATTATGTACTTCTACTTTTCTACCCATGTAGGTATACATTTCAGGGATCGTGATTTATCAACTTCATGGGTGACAAAGCACTCCGTAGACTTTTTCATCAAAGTTAGCGCGCCGCTAAGCTGCGGGCAAAACGTGACATTAAAATATTCATGAAAAGTTACTTGGCATCAGTTCCAATACAGCCACTGGTGTAGCCATTCAAATCTTACATCAGAGGTGAAAGTTAAATAAGTATTGATGTGATTGCTTATTTTGTTTCACTCGTTATAAACATGGTCTCAACTATAGTACGCGTTGATGCAGCTCTGGTTAAAAAAGGTTATTAATGACTCAAGAAAAAGTATCTTGTGATACAGATATTAGTAAAAATTTCGTATTTTCAAGTAATAATTAAATTATAACCCTTAGAATTTCTTTTCTTAATAAATTAAATTCTAAATAAATGAAATGAATGGATCCGGCGAAAAACGGGGGTAAGAGATGGGGTAGTACAGAAAAAGGGACAGGGAACGGTGGACCAGACGAGTCCATGAATGGGGACCATGGACGGACAAAAGACCACGGGGTCGCCCACCTAAACGATGGGTTGATGACCTGAGATGCTTGATCTGAGATGATGAGAGGGCCACGATAGGATGACGAAGGCGCGGGACCGGATTTTGTAGAGGAAATTGGGAGAGGCCTATGCCCAGAGATGAACCTGATAGGGTTGAAGAAGAACCCTTAGAATATATGACTTGGCTACAGCCCTGCTAATAGGAACTTTTTTAGTTACGCGGGTCTAGTATATTACGTGTTTGTTAGTAGTGCCTATAATATCTTTCTCGAAAATATTGTTCTACCTTATCGTGAAGCCTAAAGGTCAGTTTTGATTATTAATTTTATTTAAGTGTCTGGTGTTCTTAGACTTAAAAAAGTTGATACAGACATAGCTTAATCTTAGATTAACACAATGAATAGCTATTTCTAGGCGATCAAATCCAGGCCTTGCGGCTTATTTTAAAACCACTACACAAATTTTAAAGTTATTCAAATCAGATTTCCACTATGAAATATAATGTTTATTTTTACATTTAGGTGCCTTTCATGTACTACTTAGAACGGGTTTAGTATGTTTTGTTACGGTCATAAATTCAATTTGCAAGTTTGTTCATTTGAAATTTATTACCGACCTCCGAATACGCAATGAACCTTCATTGCTACGACTCATTTGGCTTGAGATTTAAATATTTTACACATAATCTGAGCTTTGATCTGATCTTTGATTTTAAGGACAGAAGTGGTAGATCACAAAGGGGGAAATGATAGGAAAATTAATGCGGCACAACAAATAAAAATTTACAGTAGAAAGCTACACCAAGAAGGAATGACGAAGACCGATTGAGATGTACTTAAAAATATTATATTAATAAAGTCCTCCTGGCCGATGCGACCACAGCGGCCAATCTTTCACAAGATCATTCAACCACGCGGGAGATATTTCTTTTATTATTTTGAAATGAATAATACAGTGCACAAGCGCTTGCGTTTAACCTCTCACAATTCGATAGGACGGAAGACCGACACGACCGGGGTAGACGTCAGGCGTTGGGCCGACTTTTTGCATGCCCATCCGACGCATGGATCATCTTACTTTACAGACAATCAGGTGATCGGCCTGGACTGTAGTAGCCAGTAAGGAACAACTACACAAAGTTGTTGCTCCCGCGGGATTCAAACCCGCAACCTCCGGTTTACAAAGCAAGCTGTTTCCCAGTGTGCAACGGAGGCTACCAAGTACAAGTTACCTCAATACTGAAACAAAAGGCAAATAAAATAATCACAGATTTGTAGTTGCAACAGATAGAGACATTTCAGCAATTTCCAAGAATAAAGAGTATAAGCTATATGACGTAAATGCTATACATCGACAAAATGCTGGGACTCAGAAGAGAAATATTTTTTATATGAAGCTCGGCTTCTACCGATGAGCGATATAAATTAATTAATTAAATGATGTGAAACACCGACGCTGTACGAAGTCTGCAATAGGTGAACACGTTCAGGATCGCACCCACCATTATATTAGATTTGATAATCCTCAAATCCTCGCAAAAGAACACCGATTCCTACCTAGGATGATTCGTGAGGCTATTGAAATCAAAAAACATCCTAATTTCAATAGAGAAGATGGTTGGATGTTACCACCGGCTTGGGATCCTGTGATAAATATAATTAAATCCAATATCAAGCAAATCACTGCACGGCCTCAAGATACTGTTAGCTCTTACTGCGTAGATCGGACCAATAATAATAACTAAGAAGATCTGAGGGTACACCGGCATAATTGTGACATAAGGACGTTCAACATCTCAGTCCTCCCGTGACCATGGGTGCTGCAAAGCATTCGAAACGTCGGGATAGTAAAATCTAACTAAACCGCGATATAATCCGTAAAAGTAGTTTGATTTCAATAAATTAATTGAATTTTAAAGAATTAAAAACAAGTAGTGTTTGGTACTGTGTCCTTAATTGAAGTACGCACTAGTTTCATTGTAAGCCTAAAACTATTTGCGTTGCTGTCGCCCATTTCGCGGTCCGACTATATATCTTAACTATCACGTTTTCGAACCATTAAACACGAATACAATACATAACTTTGGAGTATTTGCGTAAGTACAGAATTTGGGTATTTAATTTTGTCACAGTATATTAAAAGGGGCCGTTCGTTCTGATCTAATTTTTGCAAAAGCACTTTCGCTACACAGCAACAACAGTAAAGCTGTGTCAGTCAGTTAAAAATGTATAAATTGTTTTTAATATAAAACGTTCTATATAGTAATAATAATGACTGGAACGAAGGTTCTACCGGGCTCTTTATGGGCCCAATGTATACTTTTCAACCTCCGTAGCCTGGCTACGATTTGGTGACCTATTTGGGGAAAACGAAGGTTTTGTGTGTTTATTTTTTATATTTATATTTGAAAATGTAACACTGATATAGAGACAACACCCAGACACTTGGTGGGAATCAAACCCACGACTGATTAGCGGTCTGGGTGTCTAGTCTAACCACTGGACCAACCAGGCCTGCTGTAAGTGATAATAGAAAACAAATAATTTAATTAAGTTAATTTGACGATGGTATTTCACAATTATTTCTTTTGATACAGCATTCGTGCCCCTATTGCTACCAGGCGTAGAATAATCACATGGCCAGCCTATACCTACTCGTAAGTTGAAATGAAACTACTTTTACGGATTCGATCCTTTTAAGGATTTTGTTGAATTATAAAAGAAACTGCGATATATTCCAAAAAAAAAGTTTAATTTCAATGTGTGTATTCGCGTTAATAAAAGACAACACTATTCCTAAGCTGCTAACTGTCTTTCTTCGTGCCAAATACATATTCTATTGTGTTATTATATCAGTTAATAACACAGGTAGAGTTGTTATTTTAGTCCTTATAATTATAGGCTATTTTTTGTTTATTATCACCTTTGTAGACGACTTCTACTGTAACACATAACTGTTATTTTAACATTATTATACCTATTGTCTGATTTGTTTGTTTGTTTTTCATAAGGTAAGCCAACCTGGTGTAGTTGTTCAAACTGCTCTTAGGCCTCTGACAACTGCTGTCTAGATGATAACAGCCGGGACCGATTTCACATAGTAGAGGCTCTACCTAGTTCGGGATCAGATGCCCATGTGTGGGTTGTACCAGGATATTATACATATAATTCCCTCGGAGTCACTGGACGTTCGGGGTGTGGGCCCTAGGACGTCCATTGAGTACGGGACGTCCCCGTGAGCATCGTGCCTTGTTCCCGGGGAGCTATAGTGCCAGCGGCGGGCTCAAAGACAAGGCACCGAGGGGCTTCTGGTGCAGATCCCACCGGAGGGCCCCTCTCATGTGCTGATGCGACAGCTGCAGAGGTTGTAGTATACACACTCTGAACTACATCTAGATACACTGGTCGAGCCGCACAGCTCCTAAAGATATTTTGAATGTAATAATAAGGATATTTAATTATTATTCTCGTTGAGGTTGGACGATATCTGTGTAAACTGTAGTTCTCAACATATTGCCTGTACACGTTAATGACTAGCAAAGCTACAGCTTTGGGCACACCGTTATAAATTCTAAAGTTCAAATAATTGAATAAAAGTCGTTGAAACTCCGGAACTGCTCTGCTACCATCAGTAACTGCAACTAACAAACTTTTAAGACCTCGTCTTGTAACTTCCATTCGTTGAAGGAAATAAGCAGAACGTTGCACGAATAAATAACAACTTGAAATGTACTGGATTGAGCAAATAATGTACAAAGTATTTTGAAACGTTTTAGAACGAGATAGATTACCTTATCGCGCGACTCAAATGTCATTATGTGTTAAATGTCTTTTTGATTACCTTTTGCCCTAAAATTGGCTTTCCGATAAAATAAAGGGCAGCGAGAAATGTCGATAGTAGAGTGTCTCCAACCCAAGGAAAATGTTTGGGTACGGTTCAAATTAGAACTAATAGGCCACCATGAAATTCCGAGTGGTTTTAGCAATCGCAAAAGTCCCTTTCCGTTGCGAAAATTTTGTTTCGACTCTACTATGGACTGAATAAGCTGAGAATATATTATAGAGATCATTGTTGTTGAGCTGTACTGTATTAAAACAAAATTCACAAAAAAATCGGCATAGATTGTACTTATTCGTATATCGTGTTATCATGTATTGTGTTGAGCATTTACAGCTCAGTGGAGAAGGGCTTGCCTTGGAAACAAGGTACACAGGTTCGAACCCCGGCTCGCACCATTGATTTATTTTATTAATCATGTGCCATTGTTTCTAGTTTTCGGTGAAGGAAACATCGTGAGGAAACCTGCATGTCTGAGAAGAAGAAGAAGAAGAAAAACATTAATTTGCAAGCACGACGCACACATCCTGTTACATATTAATAATCTTTCTATAACATGAAAGACAATTACGCAGAACTTATAAAAAAAAACTACAAAAGTGAAGAGGATACACACATTACTCTATGACTATCAATCAGTATTTAAAATGTTTTTTAAAAGTAAATTAGAAAGCATTACTGGCTTTCGAATGACGTGTGAAGTCCACAAACCCGCACTTGGCCAGCGTGGTGGACTATGGCCTAAGCACCTTCTTCTTGAGGGGTGGCCAGTGCCCAATAGTGGGACAAAACAAGGGCGAGAATTATCATTATTTATTATTATACATTGTCAACAAATGATTTATTAAAAAAATATGATTGAAAACGTCTAAACAAGAATAATCTTATTTATTATTAACCTCCTTTGGCACTACAAATCTTTGAAGATCTTGGACACTTCGATATTAATCTTGTACTTAGTTATCTCTTTCTTTCAGTTGATAATTACATAAAACTAATTGTTCACAATTTTTCTTTCTTTATTTTGTGATACTTAAAGGCTTTGTGCTTTTATCCATCCACTCTACTTTGGGTTTAAAAAGTATGGTCCTTCGCTATGTTTAATGAAGTCTGTTTATGCGTTTATTGCTAGGTCATTTTCACCGAAGATGTTTTTCGTTTATTTATGCTAGTTAACTACACTGACTAGCAACAATCTGTTCTCACCACACAAAACGCTTCCATATAAGATAGGGATCCTCGTGGAACACATTTCCAAAACACGACAAGAACGACCGTAACAATCGGACCCCTTCGTACGCAGGATAAGCCTTTTGTATCCAGTTGATGGAACCGAGGTAATACATTCCGCAAACAGAACCACCCTTATATAATACAGTGTTTCAAAGGGGGATGAAAGAAAACAAGATCTTCACCGAAGATGCTTTACGTCTTGTATTTTTATTAAAAAACACAATATATACGTTTTTTTCATCAGCAGCCGAAAGCCAGGAAGGGTGGCCAGAATCCCCACCCTTGGCAGGTGGCTTGGGGATAGCAGTATAGTTGGTCATCATCATCAGCCGGAAGACGTCCACTGCTGAACATAGGCCTCCCCCTTAGAACGCCACAATGAACGACAATTGGCTATTTGCATCCACCGGTTACCTGCGACGCGCACAATGTCGTCTGTCCACCTAGTGGGAGGCCTACCAACGCTGCGTCTTCCGGTTCGTGGTCGCCACTCGAGAACCTTTCTTCCCCAACGGTAGTTGGTAGGTAATCCATTAGAAAGACGCTGCCCCCCTCTTCTTGTTTTTTATTAGTCGCCTGTTACGGACACCCAACGGGAGGAGAAGGGTGGGTTCTTCTATTCTTACCTGGACACGAGTGGTTGAGATTTATAACCTAATATATGTACGTACATTCCACCCGCCTACATGGGCTTAGGCATACAATATTCAACTCTACTGTAAAATTGTCCACTTGGAACTACCTAATCCTAAGTAAGATATCAACTGCATTTCAGACTATACTGCAAAAGCAAATTTACAAATAAGGACTTCAAGAAAAAAACACCAAGGTACGTGATCTTAGCTTGAAACGTGACTCGAATGCTGCAAAGGTATATGTGGGGTTTATGATTTTTATACGATCCCTTTTCTGCTTACGTAGGGACTTCAACCCACTCGAGCAAAGTGATTTTAATTTCTTTGCGAATAGCTAGCTAGAATTTCAATGCGGCTCAAAAAAAATATATAAAATGTTTTATAAATAAATAAAATAAATAAATATGCATTTATTTCAGACCAAAAATGTCCATATCCACATTATACAATTTGAAACATTTATTAAAATTACTACAATTAATTTAGAAAAAAATAATTAAAACAAATTTGCGAATAAAATAAAATTATGAAAAATAATAATAATATTAATATAAAAATTATAAATAATTGATTTAAATATTAAAAATTTACAGCAAAGCAGCTACTGGGGTACAACATGCAGTATCCTCCAGTGCTCCATGAATGGACAATCTGAGTCCATTCTGCTTGCTATAAGTTTCAGGATGCTGTTGGAGCTACCACGTATTCTACTCATCAAGGAAGCTGTTCTCTTTCGGAGTATGGCTCCAAACCCATCAACTTTTGCCTCTGCAAACATGCCAGATGCACTACAGAATCGTGGCAGCCCCATCAGCACCCTGAACGTGTTATTGTATTGAACACGCAAGGCATTGTAAACCCTTTGCGTATATTTCACCCATAGACTGCATGTATAAAAAGATTGACAGTATGCTCTGAACAATGTGACTTTGACCTGTGAAGTACAGCGAGCAAATCTACGGGCTAACATATTCGCTCGGACTGACAATGCCCTGCGTTCCCTTTCAATATCCACATCATCTGCTACTAATGACTTTATACTAATGACTTTTTACAAAAGTCTTAATATCTGTAACGTTTCATATTTTTTATTTCAATTATATAAAACCTTATTTCGGCGTTCATGCAATATTAGGCCATGCCATTTTCGCGTGTAACGTTTGTTATTTTTGTGCATTCCTTGTCATCGAGATTCCAATCTCGAAATAACCACAGATTGGGTGCCGTAAACATGCAAAAACATACCAAACAAATATGTATTTTACTAAATCCCTTCCATGCTTTAAAATATAGTTGTGGAAATATTGAGATACTTATTTTTACAGGAATTTTATTTTTGTTTTTATGCGAACGTGAAATATAAAAATTAATAGTTTAAAAAAACTAAAAATACACGCTTTTATAAGGACTAATGCACTAAAAAGCTATAAATAAATTATCTAAACCGTGCTTTCTTTCTTTCTACCTCGTGTTTGTAATTTATGGACTAGATTTATGTGTAAAAGCGTGGGGCGCTTTTTCTCTATAAATGATTACAAATTATTGTCATGTGAATACAAATACTTAGCGTTCTTGAAATTTGACAAAAATATAAAGCTGTTTTCAGAAAAAGCGCCCCACGCTTTTACACATAAATATAATCCATAAATTACAAACACGAGGTAGAAAGAAAGAAAGCACGGTTTAGATAATTTATTTATAGCTTTTTAGTGCATTAGTCCTTATAAAAGCATGTATTTTTAGTTTTTTAAACTATTAATTTATTTTATACTTTTTAGTCTTAGAAATATTCAACTACTTAAACTACGAATAAAATTAGCCCAAGTATTGATTTGTTCGTAGCTTGAATCGCAGGCAGGTTGTGGCAAAACATATTTTTACTAGACTAGATATTACGCGTAGGTATCTGATTGAGTTAGCGAAGTTTAAGAACGCCAAAAGTCAATAGTTTTACAAGTAGTATTCAAGGAATATCTAATGGTATAACTGGTATTCACTAGTACCACCTATATCATTACAGGTATAATGGGACAACTTAGTACCATTTATACCATTAATGGTATAATTCAGTGGTATAACTGGTCCGAAGCCGTTCGGTGGCTTACCAACCTTCCGGGTCCATCAACGTCCACGTTATTAGGCAAAGTAAATATAACTCCTTAATACAAATCATATGAGTCCAAGCTACTAGTAAACCCATCGGGGTTTACTAGTAATCATTCCATGGTTCCTAAAGTAAATATAACTCTTTAATACGAATCAAATGAGCTTAAACTCGATGAGTTTAGTAGTAGCCGTTCCAGGGTTCCGTCACCAACCTTCCTGTTCTATCATCAGGCCCTCAGTAATAGTCAAAGTGAAAAGAACTCTTTAAGACAAATCAAATAAGCCCAAATTCGATGTGTTTACTATTAGATAATCCAGGGTTCCGTCACCCACCTTCCTGTTCCATCATCAGGTCCTCTTTAATGGTCAAAGTGAAAAGAACTCTTTAAAACAAATCAAATGAGCCGAAACTCGATGTGTTAACTAGTAGCCATTCCAGGGTCCGCCACCCACCGTCCTGTTCCATCATCAGGTCCTCATTAATGGTCAAAGTGAAAAGAACTCTTTAAAACCCATCAAATGAGCTGAAACTCGATGTGTTTACTAGTAACCATTCCAGGGTTCCGTTACCCACCTTCCTGTTCCATCATCAGGTCCTCATTATTGGTCAAAGTGAAAAGAACTCTTTAAAACAAATCAAATGAGTCGAAACTCGATGTGTTTACTAGTAGCTATCCCACGGTTCCGTCACCCACCTTCCTGTTCCATCAACAGGTCCTCATTAATGGTCAAAGTGAAAAGAACTCTTTAAAACAAATCAAATGAGTCCAAACTCGATGTGTTTACTAGTAGCCATTCCAGGGTTCCGTTACCCACCTTCCTATTCCATCATCAGGTCCTCATTAATGGTCAAAGTGAAAAGAACTCTTTAAAACAAAACAAATGAGTCCAAACTCGATGTGTTTACTAGTAGCCATTCCAGGGTTCCGTTACCCACCTTCCTATTCCATCATCAGGTCCTCATTAATGGTCAAAGTGAAAAGAACTCTTTAAAGCAAATCAAATGAGTCCAAACTCGATGTGTTTACTAGTAGCCATTCCGGGGTTCCGTTACCCACCTTCCAGTTCCATCATCAGGTCCTCATTAATGGTCAAAGTGAAAAGAACTCTGTAAAACAAATCAAATGAGCTCAAATTCGATTAGTTTACTAGTAGCCATCCAAGGGTTCCCTTATCCACCTTCGAGCCCCAGCATCAGATCAGCTCGATGATACCATATTATTGTATTGTCACCAGTCCTTGATACATGTGCAAAATTTCAAATGTTTTGGACGTGTAGAAGTGGGTCAAAATTGCATCGCAAGATTCCATTACCATCATACATACATAGTTACATACATACATACATACAGGTCAAGCTAATAAAAGCGTGTTAAAAATCACATTGCGTAACACACACGGACGCACACGTAGATTGCTTCTACCATGGATGAAATTCATCCATGCTTCTACGCTACTATGCGCAAGAGATGTGCGTCCCTGGTGCGCAGGGCGCGGAGCTGCCCTGGAATTCTGGATATGATAGCGAATAGACCGGATTGTGGATACGTGAATCATTGTTGCTCCATTTCCCATGGTCTGGTGCGGCGATGATTTGCGTATCATTGGTGTATTAAATATAATTAGAAGTAAGTTATACCTTTTTGTTTGTGAGTCTCAGTTACTTAAATAAAGAATCTTTTATTATTATTATAGCCCTTGCAAGTTGCAATGGACCATCCAGGTTAGAAACACTGTAGCGTCAAATATTATGTCCCCAAACAGAAATATGTAAACATTGCAATGTTCTGGTGCAAAGGTCTCTGCAGTTGGTAAACTTGCCTGGCTTTGATGACTTAATAAATGATTTCTTGGGTGACTGGCAGCAGTGTAGTACAGCTTTCTATAGACAGGCGTGTCGCTTGTAAATATTTTTCCTGATTTGTACCTACCACCAACGCGAATATTCTCCATACAAATTGGACAGGGGTTTTTAACACCCTGACTGTATGTACATATATGAAAGTTATTAAAATAACAATTCAGCTTAGATGTGAGTGCACACGGATATATCTGCGTGACCCTGTAATATGTGGCTTTGAACATGTGTTATCGGAGGGCAGCTTAAGGTGGATTGATATCATTGAATATTAATGCTGGGCCGTGTCAGTCTAGACACGCTTCTATTACGTACCGTAGATTATGCATACACTCATATAGAAATTGTCTTATATGCCTGATACGTGTCCGCCACCTGGAGCCTGAAGATACGACCATACCTTATACGCATCACTGAAACTTTTAGTTAAAATGAATATTGCAAATATTTTATAGACATTTCAGTGAACCCATATCACAACTTGAAGGCTTTAACACGAGCACCCCGGTAATTGGGATATCCTAAAACTTTTCACGTACCAAAACTGATGTTGGGTACTCTGTTTATGTAGTGTGAAATGTACATTCCAATTTTATCAGTTCGTATATTGTTACTATCTATTATGGATCTATAGGATCTATTTATATATATAAATGAATCCCTTTTTCCTTTGGTCACGCCATAATTTGAGAACAACCGTACCTATTCCATCTATTTTTTTTAAGTTTCCCGATTTGTAAAAGCTTTTAACGGAAAAAAAAGAAAGTCGCGGTAAAATTAGAAAATTACGGGGACGGAGTTGCGCGGGATAGCTAGTTATAAATAAAGGTTGACGATTTAGCTTGTACGTCAACAATTCAATGCAAACGCAAAGCTTTTACGTCGAAAGTCCTTATAAAATCACGGTGGTTAACGACTTAGCCTTGATCTATGAACGACGATATACGAAAAACGCTGCAAAGGCTCTAAATAATTCCAGTTCCGCGCGCTCTGTTGTTCCTAAAAAAATTAAGTCTATTTTTGTAATGGTACGACTGCAGAATTATTTACTTAATTTTGAAAGTAACTAACGCTCTATCGCATTAAAATATAGCTGGTGATTAAATTGACTTCCTTTAATAGATATTGTACCTACAGTAAGTATTATTTAATTAATGTGTCAGTATTCTACTAACAGACTTCAGAGAACAATCTCGTCAGAGAGAGCACAGGTTCACTATAAGTGTTCTGCGGTACGATAGAGTGTAACCATGTATGTGATAGTTTGTAAGTTCTGCAGAATAGCTTGAGTTGCGATACTGACATCAAACCTTGAGTCGTAGTTCAATATCAACTTTGGAGTAGCTATTTTATAGCCTAGTACTTTGTTACCGTTACACGATCAAGTACCGTACCTTTACAAGTTTGGGTTTATTATGACGAAACAAGCAAGACGTTCACCTAGTGGTAAGCGAAACCCCTGCCTATAAACAGCTGCACTGCAGTGCTGCTAGTTACCAGAGAAATTAGGTAGTGTTAGTGTGATTGTGAAACTCTATTTTTAACATCACAGATTTAAAGTTCGGTGGCAAGTAGTTTTAAAATTGTGAACATGTTGTGGGTAGGCAACTCAAAATAGTTTGGTATGTATTTTAAAAATAACAAGCTGGAGGGTAATATTTGTAATGTGTTATGAATTGGTTGTTGTAATGACATTCAATGTGGTGGGAGAAATGTCTAGTAGTATTTAAGGCGGAATCTCATTGTATTCGACTCACTCTATCTATGTGCGTGGTGGAATAAAGACGTGCCAAGTACTTCAGTGTTTTACTCAGAAATTATAACTAACAGTAATTATTAAATTTCTAAAACTGTTGTAGTTCATGTAATACCCACCTCAATGTTGTGGTTTCAGTTTATCGTCATAATCTACACAATATTATATATGTTATCTACACAATATCTACGCAACGAGTAAACTACTAGACCGATTTAAAAAATCCTTTTACTTTTAGAATGCTACATTATCCATGAGTATAACATATGCTATATTTATTACCAGAAAAAAAGGTACACCTGTGTGACGCCGGGATGGGCCACTAGTGATGTAATATAAACTAAACAAAGTAAATTCAGATTCCATTAGCAGACAGTAAATATACCTACATTGTAAGATAAGTCTGTATATTTTGCTGATGTTCAAATTATACGAAAGAAGCTTACTGTCTGCGTCTATATTCACATCATTCAAAAAAAGTAAAACTTCAAGGCCTTCGGTGAAGGCACGTCACTACTTATCTTATCTTCTTCTATCTATACTATAATAAAACTCAAAGAGCACTTTTTCTGTACATTGAATATTTTTCCAAAATTTCTATGTGGGGATACTATACTATCGACATAGAGGCCAAAACAATTTTTTTTAAATTATTGTCTGTCTGTCTGTCTGTCTGTCGTTCTGTTTGTCCAGGCATCATTCGAAAACCCGTGGATGGATTTTGATAGGACTTTCACTGATGTGTTGTGTAGAAGTAGGGGTATAAATTGGTATATAAAACATCACGCTATGTTTCATAGGGGCTAAGCAGTGAAACATTACTTGCACATATTACCACGTAATTTCCTTTGTATGTGAATAGGGTAATTATAGACTGATCAGTTAATCATTAAGATATGTATTATTACGCTATATACAATAGGGACTGAGCAGAAATTTAGTTTGCATAAGATATGGCAGTGGCGAAGGGTCAATTTTTGTAAGGGGTAAGCCGTTCCGGTATACCCAGGAAATTTTCATTAGATTTCTGTATTGTTCTAAGTACTTTGCTGATAGCAATATGACATTATATCTTTGAAAAGTTAAAATCTGTAATTCCTGAGCGAGTCCAAACTAGATTAGGAAAGAAATAGGCAAGGGATAAATAACATTTCATTTTATTTAAAAGCCAGTTCATGAAATTTTAATGAAACTCCCCAAGTCCAGGTAGTGTATAGGTATTGTATCACAGTCGCAACAATAAAAGATGCGAAATACTAAGAACTTTTAGTATCGAATATCATTAGACAGTACCTAATTTACGATGTTAGCGTGATTTACATTATGAACAGCGCCATCTATCGGCGGAATTGGACATACAATCACTATAGAACTTTTATAACTCAAGAAAGGCCTATCCGATTCGGCTGAAAATTGGTGGGGAGGTAGCTTAGAACCAGGAAACGGACATAGGACATAGGACTTTTTATCCCGGTAGGTTAAGGTTAAGCAACGTTAGGTAAGGTCATTAAATAGATGGGTGAACCGATTTGTATGAAAGTGTGCATATCGGGTAGGTCTGAGAATAGGTCATACAGTATATTTCATACCGCTAGGTTAAGGTTAAGCAACATAAGGCAAGGTCATTAAACAGATGGGTGACCCGATTTGTATGAAATTTTGTGTGCATATCGGGGAGGTCTGAGAATAGGTCATAAAGTATATTTAATGCCGCTGATACCATGATTGACGAGGATATATAGAACGAGAGGAGGGTGCAAGAGAGGAGAAAGAGGGAGAGGGGATTCGAGGAGGGGGTGATGGGGTGAGGGATCGGGGGAGTTAGGTGGAGTAAGGGGGGAGTGAGAAGGAGCAAGTTCGTAGAAGAGAGAGGGGAGAGGGTTCAGAGAGGGGACAACAGGGAGAGGAAGAGAGGGAGTGTGACGGAAACCGAAGCGGGAGGGGGAAAGAGAGAGGAGAGAAAGAGCATATAATTAGATTTTTTTTATAAGAGAGAGAGATATGGATAGAGATTAATCTAGGGAGGAGGGAGAAAAGGGGAGCAAAATGTAATAAAAGCGAGGGCGGAGCTGCGCGGGTCAGCTAGTCACAATATAAAGCTAGTCAACATATAATTGCACCGTCCGTTCATAGCCTCACAGGTCGTTTACCTTTGGGATCACATAAACATCCTTTTTCAATCCACAAACAATCCAAAAACATTCAAAATCATAGATATATACCTGATACGTAGCAAAATATCAATTACCTAATTACGGTTTCATTAGATGCGTTTTAATTTATAGCTGTATTGAAATAATGTAAACCACCCTAGCGTGACAAATTCGCATTGAAACCCTGAATGATTAATGTGCAATTTGAAATAATTAATGTTTTGCTCGTCACAGTGATTGCTTTTACCTGAATTCGGGATTCTGCAAATAAAATATTCTGCATCGGTTTTTAATTAAAACGCTGGATTGTACTAGTTGCAAATCTGTTAAATCTACTACGCCATATTTAGTTTTGTAATAAAAAAGTTTTGATTCATTATTTGATTTTATTATTTGGTCTTAATTAAATAAGAGACCAAATAAATAGAATTATAAATGAGTAGAAGAAAATGTCACTTGAATGTTTCTACCAAAGTAAGTGAACACACAATACGGTTTGTTTTATAGCTATTATGGATTAACTTAATACCAAATAAGTTCTTTAGATTCGAAAGAATTTTCTAAGTACTAAATCAACCACCGATGTCTAGGGTCAGTTTATTTTTCGATTCCATTACATAGATTACTCTAGTTTCGATTAGGATTCTCAAGAGAAGCTTTGATGAAACTTGTTAGTAACATCGATAAAACAACGAACGGCACATTTTTTCTAAAGGTTTTCACTTTACAACTATAATAGGTGAGTCTAATACAATGTATTAGAAAAATTGGTGGAAAGTTGTTACTATAAGCACCTTCTCTTACACCAGGTACCTATCACAATATTTTAAATTGATCATATCGTATTTAGCGAAGCAGTTTCAGCTCAGTGGGCGAGCGCTTGCCTTGGAAACAAGGTGCGTAGGTTTGAACCCCGGCTCGCACCTTTGATTTCCTTAAATACCATGTGCGAATCGTCTTTGTGCGATTGATACTACCTACCTTTCGGTGAAGGAAAACATCATGAGGAAACCTGCATGTCTGAGAAATCCTAACTAGCTTTCAAATGACGTGTGAAGTCCGCCAACCCGTAGTTGGCCAGCGTGGTGGACTTTGGCCTCAGCCCCTTCATCATGAGGGGAGGGCCGTGCCCAACTGTGGGATAAAAACAAGGGCTGGTATTAAGTATACACCGTAATTGAATAGTTTATCTGTTTACAATTTATACAACTTGTCTGAAAACTTGTTAAGTTTTCAAACATAAAATATGTAGATTGACCATTGTATCCGGGCTAAGCAGTAATTTCCCCGCATTTGCTATGTATGTGGATATACATCCGATATCCGTTTCTATACAATGCATCGAAGCTGGAGATATTTCATATTGACCCATTGTAAACGGACTCACAAAGAATCTTCGCGACCCATGCCAATGTCCTACAATAGCAGGCTTCTCAAATTCCTCCTGAGATATTATTGCGAGCAAACCGAGAAAGATACAATATTACTTTCATCGCTTCTATCCATGGATATCATGTAAAAAGTAATTGCATTAAAGAAATAGAAGTATGTTCACCGCTCGTTTTGTCGTGAATAATGCATGTTGTTTTTGAAGTGAGAATAACGATTACCATGTAACGTTATGTACTTTAGTAAGACCTACGTGGTCGCAAGGGGAAAGTATTAGGATGGGACTAAAATGTTTATGTTTCGTTATTATATGGCATTGTCTAAGAAAGTGTAATGAGCTGAAAACTAACCAACCAACTTAAAAAATGCGGAATGTGTATTCTGACTAAATTAAATTGTTATAATGAGAAGTTAGTCATCACTCAAATTCAAAATATTTATTTCAAATAGGCTTAACGCTCGCTTTTGAATGGTATTTTTTTTTTTTAAATGGTACTACCGGATCACAACGCTGTCACAACTGAGAAGATCCGGCAAGAAACTCAGCGGGCTTATCATTTTTTTTCACTTTTTTTAAAATCAGTTTTGGTCTTGTTACAATTAGATCAGCATCAGTGACAGTATGTCGTGCCGTACTAATTAATTAAAAAAAAGAGAAAAAAAATATGTCGAAAATATAACAAACTAAAAGACTAAAGGGATAGTAGTTGGACCCCCCAAGCAGCTCCCGGTCACGATTTCTCTCGAGCAGCAGCCATCACTCCCCTCAACCATATTAGAGGGAAGAGGGTGACTCGTCACTATTAACTATATTAAACACTAGCAATTTCCTGCGGCTTCGCCCGCTAATTTTGCAGAGTTTACCAGCCCCTAACACACAC
The DNA here is from genome assembly GCA_911728495.1 of Furcula furcula. Lineage (NCBI taxonomy): Eukaryota > Metazoa > Arthropoda > Insecta > Lepidoptera > Notodontidae > Furcula > Furcula furcula. Next base: position 12,696,139 of record OU452250.1, read on the forward strand.
CCAAAGGTTATTTTTGAAAATTCGCGAAACACGTATTGATTTATTTTATTTAGAGAATCTTTTCAGTAAATTTCAAGTCAATCAAACCATACAATAAAAAGTTTCAAAGAAAAGAAAACACCCCATTTAACCCCTTTAGGAGTCGAATTTTCAAAAATCCTTTCTTAGTGGATGCTTACGTCGTAAGAAGAATCCACTGTCCAAATTTCAGCTTTCTAGGTCCAGCGGTTTGGCCTGTGCGTTGATGAATCAGTCAGTCAGTCAGTCAGGACAAGTAATTTTATATGTATAGATAATGACTTGTGAACATAAAGTGGCATAAAGATGAATTAGATCTATGCCTGATGTATGCTAAGCCACCTGCATCTAACACCCCCGCAATCTTGAATAAGTCGAGAGTGCCAACTTTCCTGAGTAAACGTATTAGACAACCAGTAGGAAATGCTATGTATGTCAAATGATAATAACATATACCATCCCTAACACTGAAAACAGGATTAAAAATTAAAATATTATCTTACTTCCAAAACGTGCGATGTATTATTCATGTTTTGATATCTTAATAAGAAAGCAGATCTTAGTTGGAATGCCGCCAAATAGAACTGCCACATCTCGCAAGCACAGAGCAAGTTCCCCTCGCTATTTAATAAGTCTAAAGTCCATAGGAACTGAATAAAGCTGGAATTTTAAAGAGTAAGTAGGTACTTGTATTTTTTTGCATGGATTCATATATTATACTTTATCTACACATAAAGTTAGGAAGACGCTCAAATAAATACCGTAGTTTTTAAGCATTCTTTCAATTGTATTAAATTAAATTACATGATTGTAAGCACAATTTAAAAAAAAAAAATATTAATTAATTTACACTAAAACACAAATAAGTATATCTTTAAACATACAATTTTATTCTTATCGTCCCTGTAGTTTAAAAACTCGGTTTTATATCTCTAGAGTCTAAACTAGGCGTAACCTGCTTACCACCTTATTGTAAAACGATTATTATATTGTTAAGCATACGTACATAATAAATAAGTCATTTAGTATTATTTAAGTTGGTATAACTCATTATTACGCATCGAGAATAATGAACATTTTGAATGTTTATTATTATTATTTATGTATTTAATCAGATAACAATATCCAATCGTTAGTAACATATTATCCTATGTTAGTAACAAATTTAAATTTTAATTAACTGTATTTGTACCCAATGCTTCAGAAACCTGCCCTTATAATCATTGGCTACTATCTTCAGGATACTATAGGAGCTCCAGCGCACTTTGCTCATGATCGGTGCTATCCTGTTACGCCTGATAGCAGTTATCCACCCGGGCCTTAGTAAACATACTAGAAGCGTTACAATAGCGCGGTAGCTATTATAGGGTTAGGGAATTGCCTACAAAAGCTACCGCGATCTACTCTTTAATTAAATAATACAGCCCTTTAAACTCTTATACTATTCTTTACTTAAAGAATGCAGGAATGAATCCTTTATTATGATCATTCCATAATACATTGATTACATATCGTATTACATACATGAAGATATACAGACAAACTATTAGTTACTTTAGAAAAAAGCTACAGTAACAATTTTATAGAAAATTCGTTGCTAAATTCTCTTTATTTCATATGTAGGAAAGAAAAATATAGACCACTAGCGTAACGCTTTAATGCAGAAGCCCTCGTATAAGCCAATTTGCGTTACTCTCGGATAGTAGAAAAATTCAATTACGAATGTAAACCAAACCCATGCATCCCATTTGAATACGAAAATGCAGCCACTTCATTTGATTGAAAGATACATTTCATGATTACGAAAAGTATCATCAGCACTTCCACCCGTGTTTAAAAATAAAAAAAGAGCGATGGGCACATATTTTAAAATAAGGTGCGGAAACATAACTTATATTCATTTTTAAATGGTAATATCATTTTTTTTATCCCTCGGTTATAAACCTACATAATTTTAGATGTTTGTCTGTGTACGTATGATTACCCGTATTTTATTTCGTCTGTCTGTGGCAACGTATATTCAAAATAAATGGATAGATTTAAAAGTAGTTTATTTATTTTGCAAAAGATTTAGCAGCTTTAACTAAGTTAAAGGTTATAGAAAATGTAAGTATTCGCCAGTATTTTTTATTTTATTTTTACTTGTATCAACTCTGCCTGAAATATTTAAATCCTCTTCTTTAATGATCGCAACTCTTGGGATCTCTTGGGGTTATCCAATATAATTTTTACAAATAGGTATAATGTAAATATTGTTTAATTTAAATAAGCCACTAAAATCCACAATTTTTTTACCACAGTCTGGATCATGTAGGTCTATTAAACATGTTAAATTATGTGAGAACATCGAAATGGTTGATAGAGGCGAAAAAAGCCGATTCTAACACAGATTAAATTAAATTCAATCTCGCTACAGCCTATTTGCCTACCATAGTGGAATTTACATACATTAAGTGTCTGTATAAAGAATGCCGGGCAACGAAAACTGAAACTAGAACTTTAGCATATACAAATGCTTAGTTACTTCACAAATATAGGAACATACGTTGGACGGAACTCGGTCACATCACAACAGAACTTGTGTTTTATCTTGAGAACGGAGTGAAGTTCTTAAAAGTCGTCGCTTTGTTATACGGAAGTCAACGCTTGCGAGACTTGAAATAAGAATCTTTTGATTTACTGCTGAGCCTATTATATTAAGAAACCGCTTTGAGTTTTCTGTTTTAATGCTACAAAATAAACTGCTTTGATAGTTGATAGGTGAATTGTGTTCCAGATTCGATTAAAGGGGCTTTTCTTTTGAAATTAATCTACAATATAAAATATCCTAATCTATTTTTTAGAACTTGCGCTAAATGCTCTCCAAAATAAAATATCCAATCGAATTTAAAGAGCTCACGCGAAATGCTCGCTTAAATAAAATAGCCAATTGAATTTAAAGAGCTCTCGGTAAATGCTCGCTTAAATAAAATATCCAATCGAATTTAAAGAGGTCGAGCTAAATGCTCGCTTAAATAAAATATCCAATCGAATTTAAAGAGCTCGCGCTAAATGCTCGCTTAAATAAAATATCCAATCGAATTTAAAAAGCTCGCGCTAAATAATAATAATAATATCCTGGGACAATTCACACACAGTCATCTGATCCCAAACTAGGCAGAGCCTGTACTATGGAAACCAGATAGCCTCGATCGGAACCAGTTCCGAAACTCCGGTTCTGTAGACGGCCGAAGCGGATTACTGATACTAATACATATATACTTTTTTTTTGTAAATACATACTTATATAGATAAAACACCCAGACACTTGGTGGGAATCGAACCCACGACCTGTTGAGTAGCAGACAGGGTCACTAACCACTAGACCAACAGGCCCGTCAAAATGCTCGCTTAAATAAAATATCCAATCGAATTTAAAGATCTCGCGTTAAATGTTACATTAAATAGCCAATCGAATAGAGCTCGCGCTAAATGCTCGCTTAAATAAAATATCCAATTGAATTTAAAAAGCTCGAGCTAAATAATAATAATAATATCCTGGGACAATTCACACACAGTCATCTGATCCCAAACTAGGCAGAGCCTGTACTATGGAAACCAGATAGCCTCGATCGGAACCAGTTCCGAAACTCCGGTTCTGTAGACGGCCGAAGCGGATTACTGATACTAATACATATATACTTTTTTTTTTGTAAATACATACTTATATAGATAAAACACCCAGACACTTGGTGGGAATCGAACCCACGACCTGTTGAGTAGCAGACAGGGTCAATAACCACTAGACCAACAGGCCCGTCAAAATGCTCGCTTAAATAAAATATCCAATCGAATTTAAAGATCTCGCGCTAAATGTTACATAAAATAGCCAATCGAATAGAGCTCGCGCTAAATGCTCGCTTAAATAAAATAACCAATCGAATTTAAAGAGCTCGCGCTAAATGATCGCTTAAATAAAATATCTAAACGAATTTAAAGAGCTCGCGCTAAATGCTCGCTCAAATAAAATATCCAATCGAATTAAAAGAGCTCGATAAATGCTCGCTTAAATAAAATATCCAATCGAATTTAAAGATCTCGCGCTAAATGTTACATAAAATAGCCAATCGAATAGAGCTCGCGCTAAATGCTCGCTTAAATAAAATAACCAATCGAATTTAAAGAGCTCGCGCTAAATGATCGCTTAAATAAAATATCTAAACGAATTTAAAGAGCTCGCGCTAAATGCTCGCTCAAATAAAATATCCAATCGAATTAAAAGAGCTCGATAAATGCTCGCTTAAATAAAATATCCAATCGAATTTAAAGCTCACGCTAAATGTTAAATAAAATAGCCAATCGAATATAAAGAGCTCACGCTAAATGCTCTTTTAAATAAAATATCCAATCGAATTTAAAAAGCTCGCGCTAAATGCACACTTAAATAAAATATCCAATCGAAACTACCACTTCTTAACAGGTGGGTTTAAGTAGATAAATAGATAATGGTTTATGGCAGCACCATTCTATAACATACACAAGAACAGTTCAGTTAAAAGTCACAATGTGCGGCCTCATCACTATTAAAGCAAGCAACCTTGGATGGAGAGGATCTTTGCGCGACAGAATCCGAAATGTGGAGATTCGCCGAAGAACCAAGGTCACCGACATAGCTCTCAGAATCTGCAAGTTGAAGTGGCAATGGGCAGGCCACATCGCTCGAAGAACCGATAACCGTTGGGGAAGAAAGGTTCTCGAGTGGCGACCACGAACCGGAAGACGCAGCGTTGGCAGGCCTCCCACTAGGTGGACAGACGACATTGTGCGCGTCGCAGGTAACCGGTGGATGCAAATAGCCAATTGTTCATTGTGGCGTTCTAAGGGGGAGGCCTATGTTCAGCAGTGGACGTCTCCCGGCTGATGATGATGATGATGATTTATTTCTAAAAAAATAGATTAATAAACATATTATAAAATACAGGTCTACTATGTATATAAAATATTACTTGTAATAAACATATACATTATATCTAGAGTAAATACAATACATGTCAATATCGTCTTCGTAAGTAATAATAATGACAAACACCTCAAGAGGCTGTCGTTAGACGGCTGGATCAAGGACCTGATGCAGAAGGCAGTGCTATTGGAAACGGCACACATTGTGAGGGAGTTCCTCTCTTTTGGAGCCTTGACCATCATCTGTTAGGACCCTGTTCCCGCAGCCGGTTGGAAGGGGTTTATTTATATTTTTAAATGTACTTGTTTTTTTTTTATTTATATTTATAAATGTAAAAAAATAAATAAATGGAATACCTAATGATATCCCATACAAAGGACTAGCTCATTGACTTCTTATACAAGTAATAAATATGCACACACAAAACTTGTAGGTAAGAAAAATTATTTATGCTTACATAAATACTATCCAATTTATCCAAAACACGTTTCTATATAGATTTATCTCATCCATTTAACCCTGAATTTAAAGCTTGGTTGTAATAGAACCGCTATAGTGATATTGACATAAATTGATTTTTGGTCTTGAATAACAAGCTCGTTTGACAGTCTTGAAAAAAAATAGAGCTTGCTAAAAGCCATTTATTGTTTAGGAATATTTTAGTGAAAGAAAACAAGCGGTACTTTACTGTGTCCTTGTCTGGAATTATTTGACTATTTAAATACTTTTATTTTCTGAGCTAAAAGCATAGCAATTGTATATATACAGTTCAGTCGATTTACATATTATTATGATGAAATAATAGCTTTATTGAGAGTAACGGTACCTATATTATTCTTTCAAGCATCTCATTTTCTGTCAGTATCATTTAAGATTCTTAGGTCCAGTTAATTTTCATGATTATATTTTTTAAGTTTGTTTAGTTGTATTTTATATCCAATCCAATTTGTCAGGTCTGAGCTACACTTTAATTCTAAATTACCTAATTAAACTGCCTTAAGTTTTAATTACGTTCAGTTTATAATTCTATTAGCGAAATTAAATAGAGAAAATTAGCGTGAATTTTCGTAACCTTGCTATGAGGGAACGCTAATCAGCTTATTCATTAATTAAATACCTACATCCATAGTAAACCCAGTTTATTGTCGAGCCGGCCCTGTCAGCCGTCGGTAGAGCGCCAACTAAGCTTTAACGGATATTCGAGGCCTTACAAAATCCGTCCATTCGCGTTACTGATCCTCATTTTGTATAATCTCGGATACAACAATGTGATCCGTGGTATTATTAACGTAATCCTATTGAATAGGAAGCGAATAGATTTAAAAAATGGAACCTTGTCTATCATCGATATACTATATACCAACTAGATTTGCTGTCACGACCCGAAAAGTGGTCACGAAAATAAGAAAATAAGAGCTACGGAGACGGCTGTCGCTCAATTGTCTGCAATTATTATTGAACCTTATTTTTAACCGACTTCAAAAAAGGAGGAGGTTCTCAATTCGTCTGTATATATATTTTTTTTTTTATGTATGTTCGCGCATAACTCTGGCAATTATTAACCGATTTGAAAAAATCTTTCTTCCATCCATTCTTCAATCCATTGATTGGGTCCCATAAAAAAATTATTGCTTAGTAATAAGTAGTTCCTAAAAAAACAAGAATGGTGACTGCGCACTGAGAGCTGCAAGAAAGCCTATATAGATGACGTTTTAGTCGCTCGGACTCGCTCGGTCGGACAAAAATGGTCATAACTCTGGCAAATATTTACCAATTTCAATGATTCTTTTTTTATTCGAAAGAAGAAACCACTGTATTGAATCTGTATGAATTTTATTACAACCGGATAAGAACTTCCTGGAGGACCATGAACGATGTGGAGGAATTTATCTGGTAAAAACCATAAAACTGATGTTCTCCATTACATTGCTCTGACAATTATGAACCGATTTCGATGATTCTTTTTTTATTCGAGAGAGTAAACTCCTATGATGTTTCCATGCAAATTTCATTACGACCGGATATTTTTTTCTGAAGAAACATGAATTATGCAAAACTATGTAGACGATAATGTGATCAAAACCTACCTAGATAATTTTACGGTTTTCGATGGTTCAATCTTTATATATGAAAATATCACTAAAAAGTTTAAAATAAAATATTTAAAAAAAAAATTGAACCGACTTCAATATCACTGAAAAGTATAAAATAATTTAAATATTGTTGAAGTTGGTGCCAAATATACACAGCAGGTACGCTAACACCAACTTCAATAATATTTAAATTATTTTATACTTTTCAGTGATATTGAAGTCGGTTCAATTTTTTTTTTTAAATATTTTAAATAGTATGTAAGTCATCTTTTTATATGAACATATTATTGTTTTGCGTGTACGTGTATAGTTGTGTAAGTATATATAACCGCGACCACATTTTCGATGTCATTTTGTTCGTGACAGCTAATCTAGTTGGTATAGTATATCGATGTTTTCTATAAATGGAATTGTTGCCTTAAAGAAAATAAGACGCTACAAAGGTTACCTGGAAGAGATCACTACAAGTGATAAGGCCGCCAATTGTACATCTTCTGTATTACCTATTACTGTATTTTTCTTATTTTGTTATGTTTTTATTCTAAACTAGCTGACCCACGCAGCTCCGCCTGCGCTATTTTTACGTTAACTAAACTTTGAATAACAGACATTTGCATCGAATACATAACCTCATTTTTTATAGTCGGTTAAAAACTGGGACCCACTTTTTACTTGCTCTCCGAAGCACAGACCCGTTTAGTTCAAATGGCCTTAAACGGTCACCCATCTATTTAATGACCTTACCTAACGTTGCTTAACCCGATCGATTACAAAACCTTGATAACAACTCTCTATGAGTGTCCCTTACTAATATTTATTATATTATAAAGAAAAATTGATAAAATCGGACTAAGCGTATAACCAACTACCCGTTTTGACTTTAATCCCTTCTCCCAAAAGAACCGTGCTAGATTACGGGATAAAAAGTATCCTATGTCCTACCTCGTAGTAAGATCTCAAATCATGCCAAGTTTCAATTGAATCCATTCAGTAGTTTCGGCGTGATGCTCAGCCGTGATACAGACAGACAGACAGACAGACAGACAGACAAAAATTACAAAAAATACATTTTCGGCCTCAGTATCGGTTATAGAATGCCCTCCAAATATAATTTTCAAAATATCTTCAATGTACAGAATTGGACCTGTTACAGTTTTATTATAAGTATAGATTGTACAATAAAGAGTTATCTATCTATCTACATTGAAGGATTTTTTTTCATTTAATTATACCCAAGAATTATGTACTTAATACCTACTATTGTCAATCCTGTTACTAATCAAAATATCTTATGTGTGCAATATTCTGCTTTACTAGTATTCAATTAGGTAATATTGGATTAATTAATTACGTCCCGTGTAACAATATTAATACTGATAAGGTGTTTGTGAGAGCTTTGAATCCGAAGCCTCAATGATAGGATTAGTTTGATTAGCGGTGGCTTTATCAAATGTTGTGTGTTAGTAATAATCTCGGGGTCTTATAATTACTAATTTATATTAGGTATATCGAATAATACAAACAAAAACACAACGACCAGATACTATATACATTTAATTAGATTAATTGGTTCAGCTGCGAAGCCGTTGGTGTAATAATAACGCAAATATAATAGCTGCGCGAGTTTAATAGTATTACAAAATTACCCATAAAATACTTTTTATGTTTCTCTATTTTACGCCTATAGCAGAGGTCAAAATAGGCTTTGGTCCTGGTGGGTATTTGGGATATTTCATACAAAAACTGGAATTACTTTCTACAACTGCCATCTTTATATTCTTCAGTAAGTATATAAAATGCATCTATTACTATAATAAAACTCAAAGAGCACTTTTTCTGTACATTGAATATTTTTCCAAAATTTCTATTGTCTATTTCTTTCTATTTCTACTATACTATCGACATAGAGGCCAAAACAATTTTTTTTGGAATTATTGTCTGTCTGTCTGTCTGTCGTTCTGTTCGTCCAGGTATCATTTGAAAACCCGTGGATGGATTCTGATAGGACTTTCACTGATGTGTTGTGTAGAAGTAGGGGTATAAGTTGGTATATAAACCATCACGCTATGTTTCATAGGGGCTAAGCAGTGAAACATTACTTGCACATATTACCACGTAATTTCCTTTGTATGTGAATAGGGTAATTATAAACTAATCAGTTAATCATTAAGATATCTATTATTACGCTATATACAATAGGGACTGAGCAGACATTTAGTTTGCATAAGATATGGCAGTGGCGAAGGGTCAATTTTTGTAAGGGTAAGCCGGTCCGGTACACCCAGGACATGAAATTTTAATGAAACTCCCCAAGTCCAGGTAGTGTATAGGTATTGTATTACAGTCGCAACCATAGATAATACACTATGTCGCAACAATAATAGCAAGATGCGAAAAACTTAGAACTTTCATTATCGAATATGATTAGACTGTAATTTAAGATGTTAGCGTTATAGTTAGATTTACATTATGAACAGCGCCATCTATCGGTGAAATTGAACATACAATCACTATAGAACTTTATAAATATAAAAGAAAGCCGTGTTAGTTACACTATTTATAACTCAAGAACGGCTGAACCGATTTGGCTGAAAATTGGTGGGGAGGTAGCTTAGAACCAGGAAACGGTCATAGGATACTTTTTATCCCGGAAGGTTAAGGTTAAGCAACGTTAGATAAGGTCATTAACTAGATGGGTGAACCGATTTGTATGATTTTTTTTGTGCATATCGGGTAGTTCTGAGAATAGGTCATAAAGTATATTTCATACCGCTAGGTTAAGGTTAAGCAACATAAGGCCAGGTCATTCAATTGATGGGTGAACTGATTTGTATGAAATTTTGTGTGCATTTCGGGTAGGTCTGAGAATAGGTGGTAAAGTATATTTCATGCTGCTAGGTTAAGGTTAAGCAACATAAGGCAAGGTCTTTAAATAGATGGGTGAACCGATAGCTGTGAAATTTTGCGGGTAGGTCTGAGAATAGGTTATAAAGTATATTTTATGCCGCTGATACCATGATTGACGAGGATATAGGAGAGGAGGGTGCAAGAGAGGGAGAAGGGAGGGTGATGGAGTGAGTGATCGGAGGAGTTAGGTGGAGCAAGGGGGGGGGGGGGATTGAGAGGGAGCAAGTTGGGAGGAGAGAGAGGAGGGAGAGGGTTCAGAGAGGACAACGGGGAGAGGAAGAGGGGAAGTGTGACGGGGAGAGGAAGAGGGGAAGTGTGACGGGGACCGAAGCGGGAGGGGAGAGAAAGAGCATAGAATTAGATTTTTCTTATAAGAGAGAGAGATGGAGAGAGATAAATCAAGGGAGTAGGGAGAAAAGGGGAGCAAAATGTAAGTAAAGCGCGGGTGGAGCTGTGCGGGTCAGCTATTATGATAATAAACTGAAGTTTCACTCATTTTTTACTAGTGAGATTTGCAATAAATTTTGGCATATTTCCTTTAAAACTATTAACTATACACATTATTAAAATAAACCTGTGCAATCGCTGACTAGTGCCTCAATTCACATTTGACGCTTTATCAAAATTTAACAACGTAACCTTGTACCGGCGCCTCCTGCTAAGCGTGTAGATCATGGCAACCCCTCCCTTCTAAAGAGAAGACCTTTGTTTAGCAGTAAATCTCTTTCAGCTGCTGATGAAGCGACACGTCGCTTTTACTTTTTTTTATAACTAAAAGTTTATGATGAAAAGCTTACATTTTTTTACAGATACAAAAGCGTATACACGCCTTTATGTATTATTGTGTATGTGGATTAATTATTTGGGTGTATAAAGTTCTTTGTTACTCCAAAAAGAAAACGATTACATTACACAAGAATAAGGGGGCGCATATAAAGGATATGCGTGTGAATTTGTATGCTACATTTACGCTATAAAGGTGTGAAAAATGGAGTTAGATACACGTACGCAGCCCAAGTGTGGCTGATATGCAGTGCGCTCCGTGGCCCATGTGATAAATATTCACTTTTACAACAAAAGAGTTACAAACCCATAAACTTTTGGGATAAAGAACAGTTTTGCACGTTCATTTATCTCGGTTCCGAAAGGAAGGTTTCCATTATACGGAACCTTCTATGTAGCAGTATGGGCCATGCATTCGAATTCGATAATAAGTAGTATCGCTAGAAATATCGTATCGTTCGTGGTTTTCAATGAAGCAAATGAGGTCATTGCTTCTTTTTTTCGTGACGACATGAAAACCGCTGGAAATCGACATTCTCGGAGGCTGTATACGCGCATCTTACCTGAGGGCCTAGACAAGATGCAATCGCTTCATAGCGAATCTATTTCTACATTCGCTAACGGTGTCAATTCCCTACAATTTGTCACGTGATTTTTCGATGACTTATGTAATTCTCATACATTTTTATACTTTCTATTAGCGATAACGCTTGTAGAATGTTACATTGTCTAGGGGGGGGCTGAACAGTGGCACTAGACAGAATATCGTTTTCGTTTTGTGTCATTGATGGTAAAATAGTCTTTGATAGTAAATGAAATAGTGGCACTAGATGGACTTTTTTCTGTTTGTTTCACTGATTGAGGAACAAACGTAGTAATAAATCTTCTTTGGACGGAACTATAGTCCTTTTTGCATAACGTGATCCCAGTGACACATATTATCGCTTTGACATAAATAGTGAGATTTGAAACTGATGTACGTAGGTACAGTAGGTAATGTATTTGTAATTGTCGACTCTCAGTAACACAGTGTTTGTAATCGTTAAGAGATACTAGAAAACCCTAAAGTCAGTAGTTGTTGCTTATATTTTTACGCGTATATCGGGTGTACGGTAAATAATGGATACTGCAGGTGCTTGTTGGGGGCACACCAGACACTTTTTGGTTATTGTTATATTCAAGCAGTGGTGAATGAAAACATCAGAATAAGACATTTAGTTACCAGACCAGCGTCAGAATAAATTTTATATTTCTATTATTATCTACATAAGTAAAACTACATAAGTATTCGTTTTGAGAAGTATGTAAGCACAATTGTGACATCACTGGCCGGAGGTGACGTGTACTCTAAACGGATTTATACTATGAGAAAAAAAAATGTATTTTTGTATAATAGTTATAAATTTAGTATTTGAGATACGATGTTTGTTACAAAATAAATAACCATGTATCTATCAAAGTAGCAAAATTTACAAAAAAACAATATATTTTCTTCCATATCTCTCTTTGATCTTACGGTAAGTATATTAAAATTTTATCGAAACCGAATAATATCGAATAATAAAATATTGTTTAGCATTCAGTTCATACATACCTAATCAAAATCTAAAGCAAATATCATCTGTGATACGCTTTTTCTGGGAACATCGATAAGAACATTAATTACCTATATTTATTGGAGCTAACAACAATTAGTCAATATTAATTAGCAGAGGCTAACGCCTAAAGTCTATTTTGTATGTTTGCCCTATTTTATCTTCCATGAAATAAAGAGATCTTGCAGACATATCTATTTCTTAGATAAAGAGTTATTGGTAATATGAACCAACATAACAATAATTAGTATTTCTCTGAAAAGGGTGAGGTAAAATAATTATTTTTGTAAATGTTATTTATTTATGAAATCAGTAATTATTTATTATTAATATAAAATATCTGTAAAAATGTCTCAAAAAGGTAAATAATAAAGCAAAAATAACACTTTTAGAACATAACATTTTAAAAATTAAAACGATCTATCAAAGCACTTCTAAAGATAATATTACTAAACATGTACTCATCTCATCAACGATTATTATTAAAACTATGTTTAAAGCATAACAATGATAAACCACAGCGGTAATCATAAAGTTTAAGATGTTTGCTATATTATAGATCAAGAATATTTCTTAGTATCCACATTCATACCTTTCATTTGCATTAATTCTTTTGTTAAATTAATTAATCGTCAAATTCCTGAAATCCTAAAGGCAAGTTTGATTTGTAAATAATCCTAGCAGGTTGTTGAGATTTCGGTAAGATCGATATCCTTCGTGTGACCGCTCTGAGAGGCACTATATTGCTTTCCTCAACTTGTGCTCCTGGCATTATAGAAAAACGTCTGAAAATAAGGAAAGTATACGTGAATTTTTTTTATTAATAGAATATTCTGGATATTACGCTAGGTTTAGATAGGAACACCGTTGTAACCTAACATACGAATGTGGAAAAAATGGCAAAGTTAATGTGAAAGTGGGCAGGCCATGTAAGTAAGAAAGAATCCGCAGAGGTGGGCTGGAAATGCCACGTTCTGGATACAAATAATAAACTATATCATAATAAACAATATTAGTCTCCTGGCCGATGGAATCTAAGCTGGGTTTGTAGTAAAGAAATGCTTGCGTATACACAAATGCACTCTCTCTTCCTTTACTTTCACCATCCGATGGAAGAGAAAACCGAGACGACCTGGGAAAGTTCAAGCGCAGGACCGACTTTTTCACGCTTATTAGACGCATGGATCATCTTACTTTCCAGACGATCTAGCGATTGACCTGTATTTTACTAGTAAAGTAGAAAAACTGCACAAAGTGGTTGCTCCCGACGGGATTTCAACCCACGTACTCCGGTTTGCAAAGCAAACGGTTTCCCGCTGCGCTACGAGGGCTACAATATCACAGTAGTATGTATATATAACGCACAGTACAGTAACTTATGTCACTATAATATTTAATATTAATAGGTATTTAGATACCCTTCCCTCCCAGTGCGATGACAACTTAGAGGAAGTTTTTTTACCTAGTTTAAGTATATTTGTAAATAAACTTTAAATATTTAGTTTCAATAACTTAATAGCTTTGTACTTTCTTATATTAATAGTATATAAATTTACCTCGCTGCTGGTAAGACGGACATCCTCTTGAATAGATATTTTGCTTCAGAGCGCAAATCGTCGTCTTGCATTAGTTTAACCATTTCTTTTTCGCGTTGCTCTATTGGCGCGGTTGCTGTTCGAATGTCACCTTCTAACGAGACCTCTGCACACTATCCAAAAAATTAAAATATGATGGAAAAGACGTGAGAAGTCCATTTTTTGATTGATAAAATACCTTTAATATCTATTAATTATCAATGCACTAGCTTAGGCCCATCCAGTGGCGGTCCGAGAGGGGGGGTCGTAGGGGTCATGACCCCCCTAAAATCCCAAAATCTTACACGTCAAATAGACAAATTTAACTTCCTTCTTTGAAACGCCGAAACAATTAAATCAAAAATATAGGTTATCAAAATAATTTTTAAAAACAAGGATGAGAGCAACCATGTTAGAAGAGTGGTTGAAAGGTTTAGCTCCTCTAAATATTTTTCTGGCAACCTCTTTGTTCTCTTTGTCTTTTTGTTGGTAAGAATAGCACCCTCCCATCTCTTCCCGTTGGGTGTCCGCAAGAGGCGACTAAGGGAAAACCAGAAGATGGGCAGCAGCGTCTTTCTGTTGGTTTACCTACCACCTGTACTGAGGGATTATGGCAACCTCTCCCTTTTATGGGGGAGGCCTTTGTTCAGCAGTAAAGGTGTTTCGGCTGCTGTTGTTGTTGTTATTTAACCTCTTTGTCGAAGTTGGATTAACCTAACTGGATAGTCTGTCCTAGGTAAAGAAAGTGGTAAACAAATTCAAGTGTGTCGTTCCCAATGACTATCAGAACGGGTGCTACATGGACATTAATTAGCCATGATATTCGTCTTGTCCGTGTTCATTTTAAGACCAACCTGTTGGAAAACGCTCCTGAGGTCATATAGTATAGAGTCCTCCAGCGACCCCGCAATAATGAGTATATTATCGAAGGTGAGTGATAAGAATTCGATGCCAAATCCCTTTTTCACTCCAAGAGCTTAAAAACGTCTTTCAATGCGTTCGTGAACAGTTTCGGAGGAATAAAGTCTCCCTGTCTTACACCTCTCTACAATCAGATTGATTTTATACTGTCATTTGGCGCCTTGTTGTTCTTAAGCTGTTTCAGAACCATTCTAATCTCGTACAGGCTGACGGATGACCCCGGTGTAGTATCAGGTTAGTTTGGCTCTGGTGTCCTGAGATGTTCTGGAAATGGGTTTCCGTGTCGAGGTGTATAACTGTCCACAAAACTTCTCGAGCTCCATATTTCTGGTTTCGATGAGATGGCACTACCATCTTCGATCTTCAGCTTGGTCATTCGGCTTTACCTAATATATGAATTCTTTGCAAACACTTGAGAGCCTTCGTTTCGCTCAAATGAGTTCTTAATACATGCCGTATTAGTAGAAGGCAAGTTGTGTAGCCTGCGACGCGAACAATGTCGTCGGTCCACCTAGTGGGAGGCCTGCCTACTCTGCGTCTTCCGGTACGTGGTCGCCACTCGAGAACCTTTCTTCCCCAACGGTTATTGGTTCTTCGAGCGATGTGGCCTGCCCACTGCCACTTCAACTTGCATATTCTACGAGCTATGTCGGTGACCTTGGTTCTTCGGCGAATCTCCTCATTCCGGATTCTGTCGCGCAAAGAAACTCCGAGCATAGCTCTCTCCATAGCTCGTTGTGTGACTCTGAGCTTCTCCAAAAGGCCAGCTGTTAAAGACCACGTCTCAGTACCATATGTCATCACTGGCAACACACACTGGTTAAAAACCTTTGTCTTCAGGCACTGCGGAATTTCTGATGAGAAGATGTCACGTAGTTTCCCGGACGCTGCTCATCCGAGTTGGATTCTTCGGGCGACCTCTTTGTCGAAGTTGGACCGACCTAACTGGATAGTTTGTCCTAGGTATACGTAGTGGTCAACAACTTCGACTGTATCGTTCCCAACAACTACCGGTACGGGTGCAACATGGATATTAGACATGATCTTCGTCTTGTCCATGTTCATTTTAAGACCCACCTGTTGGGAAATGCTACTGAGGTCGCTGAGCATCGTATTGAGGTCCTCCAGCGACTCTGCCATAATGACTATATCATCGGCAAAACGAAGGCGAGTGATGTATTCGCCATTGATGTTGATGCCAAATCCGTACCAGTCCAAGAGCTTGAAAACGTAGCAGCGATTTATGAATTTGTCTATTGGATTCGTCATATTCCGTAATATTAGCTGAAGATTGCAGTCTTATCCCAATCCGGTTTTCCATTAACTTAATGGTTGTATCAGAGAGCTTCAGAAGCTTTTTGTGGCGTGGTGTCCTAAATCACTTGGGTCCTACTGCGTGGACAGTTTACATCAACCAATGTTTTAACTCATCCGCAGTTATGCATTATATATTGGATTGTGTATTCGGGGTTCAGGAATAAAGCGGATCCCGGTCGAAGCGTGGACTTCATTAGACGAGACCTTTTAAGCTAGACATTGATATTCGATGTTCCTCTTACAATACGGTACTCGCTACCAGTTTAAACCTTACTGATCACGGAATCCTTTCCTTCCACATTGATATATATAAGCCTTCGAAACAAAAAAAAATTACATCCATCAAAAATTGCCAGTGATGAAAAAAAAACACAATCAAATTGAGAGCATCTTACATTTTAACAGCCGTTTAAATTTTACGATTTAGTTTTAGTCATTAATAACCAGTCATTGATAACCATTATTAAATGGTTTAATTATTATCAGCCGTATCATAATGATATTTTTTAAATTCTCGTAAAAGTGGGACTTACAAAATTTTTGATCTGTATACAACAAGAAGATAAAGACTTGTTGTGCATAGATATAGAAAACATACTGTTTCGTAGAACTGGGCGATGTCGTTGAATTCGAACGAACGAGCCAGACCAACTGCCTCGAGCAGCACAGCCCTGGCCTCAGGACGGTTGTTTTGCAGTAAGTGACATCGAGCGAGCAGAAATGCAGCGTTCAACAACCATACGCGTTGGTTAGAAGCTCGAGCTTCTGCAAATATTACACGTACATGTTATTGTGCAAGATCAATTTTTTTATAATAAAATTGAGTCCTTGGATGTGATCTCACCGGTTGGCAGGAACACATGTATAAGTTCACAAATGTATTTTTTTAGGTAACACTAAAGAACAGTCAAACAAATATAAAATAGAAGCGATCGAAGTATTTTTTTAAAAGTGGTACAATAAAAATTGAATGTCAAGCAAATCGTAAAAAAAAGAAAATAAACCATTGTAAAGTCTGTGCCTATACCTAGATTATCTACAATTTGCTGATATACATTTGAAAAATGTTCTGAAAAAGTATACCAGAATGACACTTTGATGCATAGTAGCGGGCTTTGAGTCCTTGCTTATTGTCGACGTGCAGTCGAGCCAGCTCGTGCAACAAGTAGCATCGATCAGATTGCCGAGTGCTCATTGACAAGTTTCGTTCCAAGTTGCGAAGGCGACGCCTGTGATTGAATCAAAATTAAATATTACACTAAAAATAATATCGGTAATAATACAACTAGTGAATTTCAAAGTAAGAGAAGCCTGGTTGTCATTCTTCGGTCACATCACGATATTTCAACCACTTTCAATGCAGGGATAGGAGTTTTGATCACTCGTTTTCCGTCACCCTTACTTGTTACCTCAATGTCACCATTCATACAAACTAAAAATCAGACCTAGGATCAAACCTGCACCTTCAAGGCGGATCATTAATTGGCATATATAGTATCCATATAAATAGGCAGTTCGCTACAAAATGGCATCCGATTAACGTTGGTATAATTACTGACACTTGACAAACACAGACTGTACATATTTGTTGCTATGCACTCAGAGTGACTTAATAATATTATCTTGTCACATAAGCGTGGAGTAAGTAGAAAATCTATACA
The DNA here is from genome assembly GCA_911728495.1 of Furcula furcula. Lineage (NCBI taxonomy): Eukaryota > Metazoa > Arthropoda > Insecta > Lepidoptera > Notodontidae > Furcula > Furcula furcula. Next base: position 12,713,947 of record OU452250.1, read on the forward strand.
AGAATACTAAAGGATGAAATAACTCCATAACGGACTTTAAGTGCGGCTCTAAATCTAAGAATTGTTAAGTGAAGGTATTAATTATTTGTACTTGAAATCACGGCGAGGCGCCGGGGGTCGAACACGAAGCACTGAGTCACGGCTTGGTTCACGAGACACCGACATACCGAGCAGAATATATGCCCTTTTCTCGCGATCCGACTCGCTCATTGGTTTTCGAAATTGTTTCTGAACATAAAATTGAAAAGATTTTCAGTCTACGTGCCTCGCGAAATGTGATCATTAATCGTAACTCCATATAGTTTTGACCGTCTTAGGAAATTTAACTTACCTGATCCAAAAACGCGTTCGCGACTACATCATGCAGCGCTTGTAAATATTTCTCTTTTGAAGGCAACAAGTTTGACGGCTTCCTAGATATTTGTTCCATTCCGAACTCCGCTTGTTCTATGCATTTATTTGTGTCGTGTTCCTCATACAACGTTTTAGCTGCTTGTACGAGACGTTGTGCATCGAGTTCGTGTTGTTTCTGTGTGCGCATTATTTGTTCTTTACGTGTAGTGCGTAGGCGCGCACGGGCTGCGGCCTCAGACGCACGAGCAGCGTACAAAGGCCGCCGCTCACGAAGAACAGCCTGAAAACCGATGCTTATAACTTATAACAATTATCTTGATGGATCCGATGGAAGGACCATAAAGAACTTGACGGGGCCGATGGTGTAGCGGTTAGACACCCTGTCCGCTAACCGATAGGTTGTTGGTTCGATTCCCACCAAGTGTCTGGGTGTTATTTATCTATTTAAGTATGTATTTACAAAAAAAAATGTATATAAGTATTAGTATTAGTTGTCTGGTTTCCATAGTACAGGCTGTGCCTAGTTTGGGATCAGATGACCATGTGTGGATTGTCCCAAGATATTATTATTATTATTTCCCAGCAGAAACATTTGTGTGCGTGAATATGTCTGTTCGCTGTTTGTCTGGGTGTCGTATAGGTATTTGTTTGTTTAAGCTGTCTGGCTGCTATAGTATACAGGCTAGTTTGACTATGTGGTTTTGACCATTGATTTAGGATATTGTTAACTATGGTTTCGATGCAAGATGACCACTTCGCATAATACCACAACGACGTAAGAAATCTAATTCATAAAATGTACGCTTTGGTATTTGATCGAGTCGGAGTATTACCTTTTACTAATTATATTATGTACTAAACTGAGAAAATAATAAAATAATCACATTATCATTTCACTATTTCCTAAAATGCAGTTCATATTTTAGTCACTTAATCCGTAATGCGAAATTCTATAACGATTGTAGTTACGTTAGAAGTCTTTAAATATAATCTGCTTACTTGTCTCTTTTCCAAATCACTGAGCGCTTTATTAGCCAACTCCTTCAACTTCTGTGACCCTTGTTTGTTGGCTGATATCAACCGTTCGTCTTTGCATAACGCGGTTAGAAAATATTTGTCGTGTGCCATCCTTTCAAGATATTTGCAGGCCATCAAACGAGATATATGTTCGGACTTCTGTTTTTCCGCGAGCGTCATTTCCTCAGTCTAGGCAGGATTATACATAGCTTATTTTAAGTTTAAATATTGTCAAATTAAACCTACCCAGGTTTTCTTTGTGGTAGGTTCCTAGAGCAAGCGATTTTCCAGATATGCACCACCGCTGTACCAGCTATTCTACCACCAAGCAGTAATGTGTAAATATTGAGGTGTTCTGGTGTGAAGGGCACTGTTGCTGGTGAAATTATTAGGGTGAGAAGACTAATGCCGAATGTCTCGGGTGACGAATGGTAGTGTACTGAATCGTTTATGGGAAACCGTGTTATTTACTATAAGGTGAACATCCTGCTCGTCTCGTCCCTAAATTGCTTAAAAATATAGGTGCTGCGCAACCAATGAGGAGCATTACATACATGAGTTTATTTTAGTTTTTCTGCATTTGGTGTTAAAGGTGGGTAGAAGAATCTTCGCCGCGGATTGCAACACATTGCAACTCATGAAATAGTTATGTTTATGAGAACCAGATGTATAAACTATGTTGAAAAAATAAAAACCTCCATAAAATAGAGTAGAAAATTATAAGCCAATTGAGTTTCTTGCCGGAACTTGTTCTAATTTTGGTATATTTTAAATAAACAATTTCATTTTCGCGGCAGAACTAGATAAGTTACAAACGTCATATAAATTCGCACTGACCTTCTGTGCTTCTTGCTTTTGCATGCGTCTATTACGCTTTATGGAGCTTGTAGCGTTTTCATCCACTGAAGCTCTTCTGGCTTCAATATCACTTAACATCTTTTCGGCAGACGCCAGCACTTTGTTGGCTGTTCTGCCGGCACATTCTCGTACCTAAAAATATAATGTTCTTCCTGAACAATACGGTCACAGCGTCAATTATTCAAAAGTTCAAAGAAGAAGAAAGAAGCGTAGGACGTCTATGCTTAATTATTGACAGTTTATGGGACGTTAATATAATTTCTATCATAGGTACAAATTGAAGAAATTGTAATAGAAAACATCGCGTAGCCTCATTCTTATCTGAGAAATTGAAATCGATTTCCAAAAGGCATGTTTATGATGTTCACAAAGAATGGGGACGGACGGGGGCACCACAACGAGTAGCCTAAGATTTATAACTGGCACTTACTCCTTTGTAGATCATGAGCAGAGGTATATTTATTGTGCTATTAAAATTATTGATATTAATTATTAATGTATGCCAAGGCGTAAGAAAGTATCACGCACAATATTGTCAGGGTATCTCCTATTTCTCGCATAATTAAATACGTACGGTTTCCTCAGCACATCGGCCACACTCAGCAAAGTCTGGTGGAAACGTCCTCATTTGACGGCCTCGATGAGCAAGAACTAAGGCTCGTTCAAACGCACATTTCTCATATTCTGTTTGCGCCCGAATTTGCAGTGCTGTCAAATTTTCAGGCTCCAAATCTATCATGAACCAGGAAAAATATAAAGTTTAAAAATCTGTATATACCCTTTCCGCTAAATCGTTTTATGAACCTAGATATAGCTAGCAGAAGGATATAAAACCAAGAAAAAGCCTCCAAAGCAATAGTACCAACGTTATGGATTTTTTACTTTGCGTTAATATCTATCTTGACAGTCTCTTTCAAAAGAATACCCTAGCAAATCTCGTATTATGATTTCTTTACTTAAACCACTAAAGTAATTCCATAGATTTTTAACTATTTCTTAGTCTCAGTACTGTACAAAAAGTCACATCAGCCTTACAAAGTTCACGTAGTCCATAAAAGTTTATTTAGGGGTAGTTTTATGAAGTATCAATATGTGTTATAATACCGGCTGCTTGTGCTGCGTCTGCCAAAGCGCCCGTATAGTACGTTAATTTGGCCCGCGCTAAACTGCGACCCAATAAAGAACGGACATCGGAGTTCTGAAAAAAAAAGTAATACTCTGACGACCAGCGGGCCTAATAAGGCCACTTTGAGCAATTCGCCTAAATGATGTCATATTCCATATTTACAGCAGATGCTTAGCAATGCCTCTAAATTTTCGTAAAATGGTCACATTATTTAGGTGAATCATACTCAAATATTTTCATATCAGACTCCAAAGAGTCACTCATATTTGGGGTTAATGCTGCCATACGAAAAAAAATAAACCGATTAAAATTTTAACTTACCGGTTTTATTTTATCTTCGTTTTTTAATATTTTATGAAGGTTATCGGCATAAATTTGTGCCCTATATACTTAAGTGATCAAACGAACTTACCTTAAGTGAAGTTCGATCCTAATTATCCAGTCCTTGACGAAAGATTACTTGTAGTCCTTGTACATATACGTTCCGGTCTAGTCGCACAAGTTTAGAGAGGTTTTATAGAGAAAACAATATTATTGTCAACCTCTCAACCACCCCGCTCCAGCAGAACGGCAGACACCTCATTATCTTTAGAGTAAAATGAAATACAGCTGCAACATTGATTCAACAGGGAAATTTAGGGTAGGGAGGGACCTTAAATCTTTCGTCAAGGACTGGATAATTAGGATCGAACTTCACTTAAGGTAAGTTCGTTTGATCACTTAATTATCCCGTCCTTGACTTCAAGATTACTTGTAGATGTTTAGAGATAAAAAATCAATGTTGCACTTAATGAGATTCCAGGATGAGATAAAGTTTTCTTAATTTGATGATTAAGCTATTAGTTATAATAAAACCAAAGTAGAAATTGCAAATTGCATACATACATTTAAATTAATTACTATAGTTATGTTTATATATTTAATGATTTCTGATATTTATATTTATATATTTCTTTAAATATATTTATTTTAACTATTTATCTATTCAATAGTTTAAACTTTTACCTTAACATTGTTGAACAATTAATTCCGACATTGTTACCCAAGTAGCAATTGAGGTCCATTATAGAAACTTAGAGACTGCTTGCTAATTGTGCAGACCATCCTGAAAACAGTTTTATAATGGTTTTAATAGCAAAGCCTTTCTGGACAGCCGCTGAAGTCATGACTTCATTTCTCGTATCTACTGTAAGTAGTAAAGATAGAAGCATCAATTGTGCTGTTTAATAATATCACTTTTTTTTTATATGTTCATCGTCCCATGGTTTGAGAAGATGTTGATAAATTTATTATATAAATTAATAATATACTTAAAATAATATTTTGAGACAATTCAAATACGGTAGAGCTTGCGTCATGGCAACCAGACAACCGATACTAATAAGTATTAGTAGTGAAGGTATATAACTATATACCTTTCCTCCTTGTAAATATAAACTAAAAAGATAAACAACACCCAGACACAAGCTAGGAATCGAACCCTCGATACATAGGACAGTGGCTAGAGTGACAAGATATCATGGAGGATATAACTGAAAAATTAGTGTTGGTGCCAGACAAATATCAGGTCTTCGAATGAATTGATGCATATTTAAAATGGTTTGACATCTACTTACAAATTCCTAAGGTTTTAAGTCTGTAAATGGCCTTACGTTTGATATATTCTAATAGTTTAGCTTTTGTTTATTCTACAGGCAGAGAGTTAACGGTATAGCTATGTACTTTTAAGTTTTGAATAATATTTTCTAAACTAATAAAATCAGCTACTGTAAGTAATGTTTTATAAGTAACCAAAGATATTATGGTTGTATGTAATATAGTAATTAGATTCTATGCAATGTCATAGCGAGGAAATATTGGTTTCAGTTTACAGATTCCTTGAAAGAAACATTTAAAACTTTTAATAATATTGCCTATTTTGTTTATGTATATCAAAGAAATAGCTAATTTTTTACTCTTCAAATAAGTATAGAATTTATAAAAACTACTTATTAACGAACTTATCAGAGATGAGACGTTAATATCATTATAAAATCAATGTTCTTTGCTTGAAATTAGACTTATTTTACAAGTTCTCTGTGAAACAAGAGAGAATAACTTCTGCAAAAGCTGATCGTTGTATGAGTTGTCTTCGAAAACATACCAGAACAACAAATATGCTGCTAGAGGAAGATGGCAGTGTAGTGAATGCTTTGGAAATAATTTCTATATAAGTAAATATTTTCAGGATTTAAAGATGGTGTACCACGGTTAAGACGACTATAATAGGAAAACTCCTAATCAAGTTATTAGGGTTTATCCTAATCAGGTTAATAAAGGCTTATTAACGTTTCCAAAATATAAGATGGAAAGATTTTCCTAGGCATTTAATTTCATCCGGGCAGAGTATAGAAAGCAAAATCCTGAGACTGCAGATAATATACGGGAACCGAACACAAGCGTAGATATTAATTACATTTGAGGCTCATAATAAAAATTATGTCTATAATAGTAGGTAATAATAGAACTTTTAAAGGCAGAACTTTCTGAAATAAGCTGTGCCTTTGTAGTAAAGAATAGTATCTTGCCTATATTTCTTCTTTCCTTTATTGTTACTGTGTGTACATAAATTATAAAACAATAATATAAATGCCCTTCTTTTTGATACGACCACAGCGGTCGATCTTTCACAAAATCAGCCTTCTACGCGAGAGATATTATAGTGAACAAGTGCTTGCGTAGACACAAGTGCACTCTATCTTCGTTTACACTCACAATTCGTTAAGATGAAAAATTGGCACGACTGGGGAGAGGCCAGGCGCAGGACTGACCTTTTACAAGCCCATCCGACGCATGGATCATCTTACTTTACAGACAATCAGATGACCGGCCTGCATTATCCAACCCAGCAATGAACAAGTATATAAAGTGATTACTCTCCACGGGATTTCACGGATTTGAACCCGCGACCTCCGGTTTGCAAAACAAGTGGTTTACCGCTGCGCCACGGAGGCTATAATGAGACTCATAAAATAAGATATAAGATAAAGGCCTCTTAGAGGTCAACTTTTATTATATGACAGCCCTTTGTAATAATTTTGGTAATGGTGATTACGATTCCCAGGCTTTTTTTTTTTTTTTTTATAAAATCTCCATCTGCAACTAACTTTGAGGATCATGAATATGGCCTATATTCGATATATAATAAATGCCTCATTTCGATCGTTATCGCTAAAAAATAGTCTTGGAAAAAAAAATTACATTTGTATTTTTGTGCCCTTACCTTAGTATTTTTTTTTTTTTTTGTTTTTTTTTTTTTTTTTTAATATGAGGGTACCCTATGTTATTCAAAATATTTTTTCTTTTAATATTATTCTTTTAATGTTATTAAACATATATTATTATAATTGTTTACACCCGATCTCTTGTTCTGTGTCTTTCTTTATCCTATTACTATTATATCGGCCTGCATAATATAATGAACTTATACTTGAACTAATGAGTTTGTTAATATGTGCACCTCACTTCCAAATATTAGCCTATCCTAATACTAGCTAGGGTAATAAACTGCTTATTCTGTGTTAATAAGAAAAGGCAGTGGTACTAGGTATACACACGATAGTCACAATTTTTCTTGTCTCCAGAGACTAAATCAATGGATTACCATTCGTTTTAACACACTCAATGTGGACCAATGCTCACCAGTTTTTCAAACCAATTGCTACGCTTCAACTTTAAGGTTTGAGTGCAGAGGAGTATGCCACTCGTTAGAAAGGCGTCCGTGAAAATCTGAAGAATATATTCATCTAAAAAAATCAAAAAGTTCACACATTTCACACAGTTAGATCATTCATTTAAGCAGGAGCTAGTATCTAACTTGCTCAAGCGACATAGTACAACGTACATTGTCACAATGTAGTGTACCTACATAGTGTAATGGGACTTGCCGAAATAAGTCTAAAAAGGTGAAGACTAATTATTATTTTTTTTAGTATTATTATTATTTTAATTGTTTTTATTTTGTATTTGAGTTTAACTGTTGCGGGAAAAAACAAGCAAAATTATGGAGCCCAGAATAAAACTTACTTTACGACAAGTTTTCGAAATAAACATTTATATTAATAATAATTAGTGATTAGAGAGATAGATTGAGTTGCATAACGGTGCTGTGACTCGTGGTGGACACGGTCGGCAATCAGTCAAGCGGTGAAGATGGCAGTCCTCAACGCCGCACTGGCGGCGGTTAGAGTGCTCACTAAAAACCTCACTGGTTTCAGTCCACGGACTATGTCAGTGTAGTTCTGGCCATCATGCTGGTGCTAGGATTCAACTTAGGTCTTCGGAGCCTTTCCCGTTTAAACTTACAGTAAGGATGAAATCTGGGCAAGTATTAACTTAACTTACTACTGGTTTTTAATCATTTATCTTACCTTTGGTTTTTTTTTTTTTTTTTGTATAGTTGCCTAGATATTCTCCATAAAATCTAACAAAAAAGAAAGAAATCTGTTACACTATCTTTAAAGGGATCTGTCAAGGGTTGATCGATCAGTTGAATGCTAACCGACCTACTGGTATCAGTTTCGGCATAGTGAGAATAAGCCAAGAGTTGACCCCTTCGTTTAGAGTACGGATATTATTATTATTATTATTTTATGATGTATAGGCTTGTCCACCTTTCCTGAAGCCAAAAGAGTTTTACTGACTAATAGACTTACAACTATCAATTAGCATGGTGCCAATCTCCAGGTTCAGAGTAGCTATTACAAATTGAGGAATAAAGATTCATAAAACCAAGTGAATCAACTTCGTTAGAGATTCCTTCCGCCTCACGAACAAAAATCTCATCTGATCAGGGACTATTATGTGACATTTGTTACCGTGCTTTGTTGCCTCCGCACCTTCGAGCACAAATCCCGTTTCAGCGCGAAGCTTACATTTGACCAATGAATACCATTAGGTATCTTTGCATTGTTTTTTTTTTTTTTTTTTTTAATCATAATTGAGGGTACAACACCAGCGAATATTTATTCGCTTTTATCTAAAATAGACATACTTACTTACTTGTAGTAAATAATGCGGGTAGTTAGGACACGAAGAAAAAATGCATTATCTGAAGAATACAACAGATAAGCTGCACGATTTGCGATGAATCCAATTGTCATATTTAGGACATTGTGATAATTAGGCAAAATAATATCCGAAGAATACAACGGATAATAAAAATTAGTGCTTCCCAATGAATGCAAAGGGTACACAAACTCAGCTCGAGCGTAGAAATCTTCGCAGGTACAGGAGGTACAGCAGTGCAGCAGCAGCAGGCAGGCAGGATGATATTTAGACACAATCATGGATGAATTCATCCATGGGCACAATAATATCCGAAGAATTCAACGGATAATAAACATTAGTGATTCCCAATGAATTCAAAGGGTACACTTTAGCTCGAGAGTATAAATCTTCGTTAACAGCGACACGAACAATGTTCCACTATTAGTTTTATGACTTCCTTTACTTTTCTTATTTATTTTAGTTTTTTTTTTTTTTCCATGATTTCAAAGATCTTTTGTATTTGAACTCGTGCGAACGCCGTGAGCGCACGGACAAGAATGAGGTGTCTGCCGTTCTGCTGGAGCGGGGTGGTTGAGAGGTTGACAATAATATTGTTTTCTCTATAAAACCTCTCTAAACTTGTGCGACTAGACCGGAACGTATATGTACAAGGACTACAAGTAATCTTGAAGTCAAGGACGGGATAATTGTTCATAGTCATTTAAACTTGACACTATTCAATTTATTGTGATTAGTGATAAAAAAGTAATCAATGATTTTTGTTATTTTTAGCTGGCAACAAGTAAGAATCATGTTTTTTAGGTGACGGGGAATTGTCTTGTCATAATATTCTGTCTACGGTATTATATTGGTAAAAAATTATATTTTTTTTTTAGGAATGGAAAGGCAAGCAGTGCCGAAGCTCAGTGAAACATATAGCTTAAGTTCTTTGAGCGCAGCTTGGAGTTTAAATAACAATACTATTGCTGTATTACTGCTTGGTGAAGAGCTGTGTTTACGCGTCTGTAGGAGATACTTTGTGTAGATGTCTGACTCGCTCAATGTTGAGGGGTATGGCACAACATAAACACCAAAGGATTGATCCATTGTAGGTACATTATTTTATATCAGTCACATTTGTACCGTAAAAGTAATTATATTTCAATACATGATTATTCCTATTTCCTTGCCAGCTGCTTACTGCTGAATTAAATTCCTTAAGTGTTAGGTGTATCTCTGCTGTATTGCCTGAAATAAGGATTTACATGTCAGTACATTAAACTTGAAATAAGGCAGATGAATTAAATTGCTTCTTTCTTATTATACAGCCTCCATTATAATAATTAAAATCACAACTTATAATTACTATTCCTGACTTTTCCTTATTTTGGTTATTGACGAGAAGCAAGACCTTTGCCTGATGGCGCGGGACTGCCACTCGTCAGCTGAGACATTAGCTATTAAATCTCTTGAACCTGGTGATTTCACTAACTACACTGCCCTTCACTGGAACACAGCAATGTTTATATAAAAATAAGCATTGCTGATATTTGACACTAATGTGTTACCCACCTGAAGAGTCTGATGTACAAGAGACTATCTAGTAAAAGTAATAGGGGTCTTGTTTGGATAAATACACATCCATACTAACCTAAAAACCTTCTTAATTTTCAGAATAGTGGAGTATGGAGTTTTTCCAGGACTTCAATGGATGATGGCTCCACAATAAATAAATGAATCATGCTTTGGCCCACCATGACTGGCATCAGCTTAAAATATTAGACCGAGCTACATTCCTGAAAAGTTTAAATCTTTATCTTAATAAAAAAATATATAATAGGTGTTTTATTATTATATTCACATCTCCAGTATTCCTGTAAGGTTGATTGTGTCCACTTTACAAAATATTTTAGTAAGGAAACATCTTGAGGAAACCTGTCTGTTACTTTAGTTGAATGGAAATCCTAGAGGATATTATTGACTCATAACGATTTTGAGGAACTTAAATATAATATGACTTTCTAAATTGTTCATTATTTAAATACGGCCCTGTCACGGTCCTCACATATGTATTTGTTCTTTTGAGATGTTTGCTTGGTGCATCGCAGTGTGTGCTCCTATTTGATATATAGTGCAGACCGAAAATGAGAATGAAAGATGACCTAACTTTAGTATGGTAGGTATGTATTTCGAAGTGCGTAGGTTTGGTGGTAAAGTTTTATTACACAAAACAATGAATATTCACTTACCTTAGACACTATTTATTCCAACTTGGTGAGGTGGTAGATAAGGCTTCAGCTCCTGTAGCGTCATACACATCCTTAATCACTCAGAACAATTAATTAAAAACTCAGGTTCCAACACTTGTAACGTTTCTTAAAAACTACGTCTATTTTCGAAGAGTTTCTACTTTGCTAACGATGTAAAATGCTCGCCATAACACAAGCATACATTAAAAAGTTTTCCTAGAGGTCTAAACATGCCAAAACTCCTTATTTTTAACCGACTTCAAAAAAAAAGGAGGAGGTTATCAATTCGGTTGTATGTTTTTTTTTATTTTATTTTTTTATGTTTGTTACCTCAGAACTCTGTCGTTTACGAACCGATTTGGAAAATTATTTTTTTATTTGAAAGGGTATGGTTCCAGATTGGTCCCATTTTTTTCAAAATCAAGTTCTGATGATGGGAACCATGAGTAACTGAGGGAACTCCTTAAATATTATAGGCATACATATAGCGTTTTTGGTATATTTAGAAACTAGTCAAGCATTTTCATTCAGAAAGTATCATTTGGTGAAGTGGATCTGATGAAGAAGGCCATAGATGGCCATCGAAACTCTGTAATAAAATTAACAATCCATCCTATCCTAGCCGCGCCTACTAAAGGTAGAACTACCGAATTTGGACTCGATAGATAGTTCTCGACGAGTAGTTGCTAGAAAAATGGAGATCAGGGTCTGATGGTGGAGCAGGAAGGTTGTCACGGGATCTCTGCACCAATAAACGTAGATCCGCCGAGTTTGGGCTCGTTGGGTAGCTCTCGATGAGTAGTTGCTAGAAAAATGGTGATCAGCGTCTGATGATGGAGCAAGAAGGTCGTCACGGGATCTCGGCACCAATAAACATAGACCCACCGAGTTTGGGTTCGTTAGGTAGCTCTCGACGAGTAGTTGCTAGAACAATGGTGATCAAGGTCTGATAATGGAGCAGGAAGGTCGTCACGGTATCTCGGCACCAACAAACGTAGATCTACCGAATTTGGACTCGTTGGATAGGTCTCGACGAGTAGTTGCTAGAAAAATGGAGATCAGGGTCTGACGATGGAGCAGGAAGGTCACGGGATCACTGCACCAATAAACGTGGTCCATAGTTGTGTTATGTAGTGGGTGTTTTTAAAATAAATATTAAACTGGCTGTTTGTCAGAATAAAATATAAGTTGTTAAAAGTTAACCCAATAATACACCAAGGGAACCACTAAAAAGAATAAAATAAAAATAATTTTTACAAAAAAAAGAACCGCCTTCAAAATACAACTAAAAAGCCTGAAATAATTTCTAAGAATTAGTGGTTTTTACATCTACATTGTTGGACTTGGACTACAAAATATTATAAATACATATTACTATCGAAGTCGGCGCCTAACGTCTAGCAAATACTTACAAGGGCAGTGGGTACCTAACTGTTTTCCAGTTTGGCGCCGTCTTTGATAGTAATATGTATTTATAATATTTTGTAGTCCAAGTCCAACAATGTAGATGTAAAAACCACTAATTCTTAGAAATTATTTCAGGCTTTTTAGTTGTATTTTGAAGGCGGTTCTTTTTTTTGTAAAAATTATTTTTATTGAAGAAAAACTACGTTACGAACTCTTAGGTGTTCTATATGAACTGTAAGAAGTTAGTGTATAGTAACTTCTAATCATTCGGCTATTTGACGTAAAAGCAATTCGTATTTAGTGGACCATTTTACGAATATCCATAGAAAATTGTCAAATAAGTGTCAAATAGATGAACTTTCTAATTTGAGTCATACGCAGATGAGGATTTGTATGTGACCATTTTACGCTTTGACATCTAAATCATACTAGGCACATATTACGATTCGCCGAAAGTGGCCTTTTTAGCCCCCCAGGTAGGTCAGTACATAGAAGGAAATTAGGTCAGCACAGTAATGTGATGAAATAGGTATTCTGTTTTATACTTGCACTCTGCCATAAAAGAGCTGAATGACCAATCTTTCCTTTACCTTACCAGGCCATAAATTTAACGTGGAAACAAAAGGAAAAGGAAAATTGGCCACATACATAATACACCATTTTATAAGAACGTTAAAGTATGTTTAAAAGAGTAACTCAAAAGTTTGGCCGAGCATACGACCAAAGTTCGAAAAACTCAGAACCACATTGGGAAAGTGATTCTACCTCACAGAAGACCCGACCTTTAAGTGAAAACGAAGTATGGAGCGAGTAGAGCTTCTAATGTTTCATGAGAAATGGCTGTTTGGCGGTGGCGGTGGTTTACCACTTGTCCTTTTTGCTGCCAGCCCAAGACCTGACGCAAGTTTCTTGTAGTACGGAGTGTTGTACTGTAGCTGGTATCAAAACACCATCTCTTACCATTAGGTGGAATTCAAGGCCCAAGTAATATAAGTTAAACATATTTATTCAATTTTAATGATCTGGGTAATCAAAGTAGAATTGATTGGTGCACGTTGATTACAGCAGAATCAGATCACTTGGGTAATTAAAGTAGTACCTAGATGTCAAAGATAATTACAATATTGCTTTATATTCTATAGCTACTTGATGCAGTAAGATCAATTTAGGCGTATGGTGCACTCATAGATGTAACCTAGTTAATTCATACTAAGTAGAGGCAAATTTATCAAATGTGTACAGTTTCGCCCGTAGTATCCGTATTTCAGTTTCAGTTGAATAACAACAAAACAAACACTGCTACGTTTAATCTCCTCTTAATTGCATGTGTACTGACTACGAATACCGTTCAAACTTACATTCCAACGTAGAGCCTCGTTATACGCTTGTATGGCCTTTTCGAATTGCTCCAAGCGCTGCAGGTAATTGCTGGGAAGATTAACATTTCAGTAATTATGTCAATATTTAATATTTATATTAATAATACCAGCCCTTGTTTATGTCCCACTGTTGAGCACGGGCCTCCCCTCAAGATGAGTGGGCTTAGGCCATAGTCCACCACGCTCCCTGGCCAAGTGCGGGTTGGCGGACTTCACACGTCATTCGAAAGCTAGTTAGGCTTTCTCAGACATGCAGATTTCCTCACGATGTTTTCCTTCATCGAAAGCTAGTAAAAATCACACAAAGACGACTCCCACATGATTAATTAAAGAAATCAGATGACACGACGCTTTAATATTTAGTTTCAATAAAAATATTATGTTGAATTAAAATGATATACCATTTAATAAATAAAATATTTAACATAATTTTACTGAAACTTACCCTCTCTCACGAAACACAGCCACAACATTACAAATAGGCCTTTCCTGCAGCATCAGTTTCTTCCTCATTTTAATGAGTTTGTAATAATTGATCTTGGATTTCAGTCATTAGATATACATATACTTAGGTATTATGTAGATTTATGTACAGTTTGTTGCTAGGCATCGTTTCAGAAAAATCTAGACGACCATGATTTGAGTTGCATGATTTTACTATTGTTGATTGATGCACGTGCACCTAAACAATATTTATTTGTTACCAATGCCATCTACTTTGTTCAAAAGGGTCATTTCGCTTTATAGAAAATGTATATACTTACAATATTATACATATAAACATGAAGCTGTCCGTTAGTGTCGCTAAACCCAAAATCTGCTTGATCGATTTTAATAATTTTAGTTTTGTTTTGTTTGCTCATAATCAGAGGTGGTTTATGAGAAAAAAATGGGTGTCAACATCACCACGAGCGAAGCTGCGTGGGTTAGCTAGTTATTTTTTAGTTATTTTCCTATTATAGAGTTATAAAAAAACATAAACCCGCTAGTAAACACTATGAAATCAACAAATGATTGTACACTGTTATTTGAAATCGTTTCATTGAAATCTCACACTATTTAATACATAATACCTTATTGATGTTTTTGGAAGTAAACCAGCGGCAGCCCCCATTTTTTTTTAAATTAATAATTCTATGTTACTCCCACAACTAGGATCAATCTAACAATACTTACCTATCTCTTAGTTCTATCTGCAAAAAATAGGCATACATATGACTACGTACCCTCGTGAACATACATAAATCCGTCCTTCTGAAGGAGTTGGGTAAAAATATAGCTTATCCAAACACACATAAAGAACTCAAACCAGTGCATTCAAACAAACTTCAACTGTAAGTAATTTCAGTGAAGTCGTAAATTATCCAAGGCAGAAACTGGCGATTTGTCTTTAAGACTGAACTAAAACGAGTGTTAAGTCTTTTAGAGCTGAAACGAACTTAAAACTTCCAACTCAAAGTCCCCAAACTTGGTTTACAAGCGAATTTAATGTCTTGAATAAAATGTCCATTCAGTTTTAATAGATGGTTACGAGGAAATTTTATCTTGATTTCGAGAAGACCCAGCACCGTTAATCATGAGTGAATCGTTATTATCTAAGTATATATTTTTTCTTATGGCGTACATACTCATTACTAATGTACTGAGTAAGTATGTAGCTGTAATTTTTTTTTACTTTTTAATTTGGTTACGGTTTTTTTATGCTTGTGTACTTTGTATGTTATAAATAAAAAAATCTTCTCCTTCCTCTAGTGATCCCACCGAATTAATAACCCTGGTTTCCCCCCTCATGTGCTGACGTGACAGCCGCAATGTCTTTAGTGGGTTACAATGTCAAATACCCTGGTACGCTCCCACAGGGTCCCGGGGACAATATAAACGATTCCCGGGCGAGTCGAAAAAGAAAGTACGTGTTTAATTAACACCGACTATTAATAATAATTGTTATAATTATTTTACGATTTTTAGCGTGGTGAAAAAAGGATATGCATCACATCCGCTCAAAATACGAACGAGAAAGTATCTCTTCCTTACAAAAGAACGCTACCTTCGACTGTGTGTCTTCTTAAATCTATTAACTTCTGTGGTGCCTTACAGGTGGACTAACTATAGTTGGTGCACCTGTAAGGATCTCTCTTTCTGTTATATCGACCTGTGTGGTTTTAGTTATCTCGTGCTTTGCAAAGGAGGAAAGTGGAATTTATCCAAAATAAAATAAAATACACAAACCTACAGAAACACACACACACACACACACGCACACACACATGCGCTCTCACGCACACTTACACAGTTAGGTACACAGACCTATTTACACACACACGAACACGCATGTTTTTATTAATAAAATCTAGATTTAGATTCTTAAACTTTCTACAACTGTATAATAATTGTAGTCTAGTGTTTATTGGACCGTACGTTCACAATTCTGTATACCCATCATCTTTTTAGGGGATCCACACTGCATTCCTTAACACAGGTTATTCTGTAACCTAGCTAGAAGTGCAGTGCTCCCATCGTCTGATTGTAGAATCTACATATTGTGTAATGTCTTAGTTATAGTTTATTTAATTCTCATGTACTACAATCCCATTTAGTTCAAATAAAGAATATATTATCTATACATATTATAAAACAAAGTCGCTCCCGCTGTCTGTCTGTCCCTATGTATGCTTAGATCTTTAAAACTACGCAACGTATTTTGATGCGGTTTCTCTTAATAGATAGAGTGTTTCTTAAGGAAGGTTTATATGTATAATACATGCATAATATAGTAGAGAAACACTGATAATTTTAGAGGTTTCTAATGTGATGTCGTAAAAAAACACACTTTTTTGCGCTTACATTGCAAACGCTGGCTGAACCCTACGAGATAGATCAAAAGAATGTACTACAAGATTGTAAACTTTAACAAGGTCTACAAAAAATTCCGCGATGATATATGTTTATCTCAAGGGTAACCCACAATAATCATTTTCTGTACGTTTCCGACGAGACTTACTTACTTACTATTAATAAATTGTTGTTAGTATGAATTTGTCCCCTCTTCGATGTAACGTAAACTTCAATAATATTTACACTAATGACAAAAAAGCTGTGAACGTTGTTCATACTGCTAGGTTAAGGTTAAGCAACATAAGGCAAGGTCATTAAATAGATGCGTGATTTGATTTGTATGAAATTTTGTGTGCATATCGGGTGGAATCTAAGAATAGGTTGTAAAGTATATTTCATGCCGCTAGGTTAAGCGGCAAGGTCATTACATAGATGGGTTAGATGGGTGACGGTGGCGACTCCAAGGAGGACGGTGACGGGGTTTCGAGCCCCATCCCCGTGATAACGATGCCAGGTTTCCGGGGGCTATAATGCGCACTGAGGGGTATTTGGTGTAGATCCCGCTGGAGGGCCCAGGTCCCTCTTCTTATGTGCCGATGCGACAGCCGCAGGGGTTTAAGTGGGTATGAATCCCAGATACCATGATTGACGAGGTTATAAGTATAGAACGAGAGGAGGGTGTAAGGAGGAGAGAGAGGGGGACGAGGGGGTGACGGGGTGAGGGATAGCGGGATTAAGGAGGATCAAAGGGGGAGTGATTGGGAGCAAGGTGGGAGAATAGAGAGGTTCAGAGAGGGGACAACGGGGAGAGGAAGAGGGGGAGTGTGACGGGTACCAAAGCGGGGGAGGGGGAGAGAGAGAGAGAGCATAGAATTAGACTTTTTTAAAGAGAGGTGGAGAGAGAAATAAATCAAGGGAAGGAGAAAAGGGTAGCAAAATAATAAAAGCGCGGGCGGAGCTGCGCGGGTCAGCTAGTATTATATATTTTCGAACTCCTCCTAACATCATCATTAGAAGCCGATAGACGTCCACTGCTGAACAAAGGCCTCCCCTTAAATAAAGGGGTTGCCATAATCTCCACAATTGGCCGGCGGCTTGATCGCAGTATAGGTGGAAGATAAATCTAAAAGAAAGATGCTGCTGCCCTTCATAATCTCGCTTAGTCGCCTCTTAGGACGCCCAATGTGAGGAGATGGGGGATGCTATTCTAACCCGGCACCCCACGCGTACTCCTCCTATAGGTATACTTTTCTAATTAAATTTGTTGCGGGTTCCAAGACAATTTAGCGTATCCCCGACTCGCCGAGGTCAAACCTCTGAGTCTTCGCTAGCGACCACAGTAGATCAAACCTCTGAGTCTTCGGTAGCGACCACAGTAGATCCTGGCTGACAGGAGTCACAGTAGTAGGGTGGGATTAGTCCCATTTAAAAATGACGCTGTGTCCTTGCGAGGAATCAGGTTGTCTGTGCTGTATGAGTAGTCACTCTTCTAACGGCTGGGGGACCATCGTTCAAATCTGTTCCAGAACATTGCTACCGCATACCGGGGCAGCGACACTTCTGAAACAGGAACCATTGCCTGGTATTCTTTCTTCTTCTTCTCTGTCGTAACGCTCTTGACAGAGCGGTCATGGCCGTTATGTAGTGTCACTAGGGGCAGATGTTACGCGCCTCACGACTTGTCGCCATCTTTTTCTGTTTGCCGTCATCCTGGTGCACTCATACAAGAGACCGTCCAGCGCAGATTTAATTTGGTCGGTCCATCGCATAGGTGACCGCCCGCGCGGTCTAGTGCCAGAGCGTCTATCATTCTTTCTTTACAGACTAGTATATTTCTATCACGGTGCATCTATCTTAAGTTTTTAACCGACTTCAAAAAAGGAGGAGGTTCTCAATTCGTCTGTATATATTTTTTTTTTTTTTTTTTATGTATGTTCGCGCATAACTCTGTCAATTATGAACCGATTTGAAAAAATCTTTCTTCCATCCATTCTTCAATCCATTGATTGGGTCCCATAAAAAAATTATTGCGTAGTAATAAGTAGTTCCTGGAAAAACAAGAATGGTGACTGCGCACTGAGAGCTGCAGGTAAGCCTATATCGATGACGTTATGTCGCTTTTTAAGGACAAAAATGGTCATAACTCTGGCAAATATTTACCAATTTCAATGATTCTTTTTTTATTCGAAAGAAGAAACCACTGTATTAAATCTGTATGAATTTTATTACAACCGGATAAGAACTTCCTGGAGGACCATGAACGATGTGGAGGAATTTATCTGGTAAAAACCATAAAACTGATGTTCTACATTACATTGCTCTGACAATTATGAACCGATTGCGATGATTCTTTTTTTATTCGAGAGAGTAAACTGCTATGATGATTCCATGCAAATTTCATTACGACCGGATATTTTTTTCTGAAGAAACATGAATTATGTAAAACTATGTAGACGATAATGTGATCATAACCTACCTAGATAATTTTACGGTTTTCGATGGTTCAATCTTTATATATGAAAATATCACTAAAAAGTTTAAAATAAAATCTTTTTTAAAAAAAATTGAACCGACTTCAATATCACTGAAAAGTATAAAATAATTTAAATATTATTGAAGTTGGTGCCAAATATACACAGCCGGTAAGCTAACACCAACTTCAATAATATTTAAATTATTTTATACTTTTCAGTGATATTGAAGTCGGTTCAATTTTTTTTAAAAAAGATTTTATTTCTTAACCTTTTGGCCGGCGGTGAACGCGAGATCGCGCATGCGTGCTTCGCGTGTTAGCTTGATGTAGATCTGAATCCATGGGTGCCACCAGAATTTCTTTCAGGGAGGTGCATCTCCGCCAAATACACATCACACATTAGACGGAGGTGCACCTTCCAAAATATAAAATTAAACATGTAATACATATTATGATTATGTAAATAAATGTATAGTCAAATCACGCAGTCCAATTGGACTGCAACTAAGACGTCTTCAGTTTTTATTTAAAAAGTAAGTTAGTAAAAAAATTTAATATTAATGTATTTTCTTTACTGACAGGGTGCAAGTGCACCCCCTTGCACCCTGCTGCCGGCGCCCATGTCTGAATCATGGGTCTTTGAGTGGTTAAGGTTTTTCTTTAATGTATATAAATTACTTACAATAAAGAGTATGCTAGTCTTTTCTGTCATCCACCAGGATGGTGTCATAGGTTTGTTCTTGCTGCCATTAAGCCTCGGATTTGGCTTAACGATTGCTGTCTAGATCACAACAAACGGGTCCGACTTCTTCACGGCATCTGAAGTACCGAGACGTTCAGTTCAAATGCGACTAAACGGTCACCCATCTAAGGACTGACCTTGCCTGAATTCACTTAACAAACAGTTCCACCAGTTGAGATCACTGTAAGGCACCGAGTAAAAAAACCTTTACAAAGTCGCGTCTGTACAAAGGTAAGCAATTTCAGTTCTCGGTTGAATAACGGGGATATACAAACACATGAAAGCAACTCATTAGGAGAAGGCCTCACATAAATAAAGCATCAAAAAAAATATCTCATAGAATATAATAAAGGCATTCGAATATAACGTTATTTCTCGGTCCATTTTGCGCTATTTTTAACCGACTTAAAAAAAAAGGAGGAGGTTATCAATTCGGTTGTGTTTCTTTTTTTTTTTGTTACCTCAGAACTCTGTCGTTTACGAACCGATTTGGAAAATATTTTTTTTAATTGAAAGGATATGCTTCCAGATTGGTCCCATTTTTTTCAAAATCAAGTTCTGATGATGGGAACCATGAGTAACTGAGGGAACTCCTTAAATATTATAGGCATACATATAACGTTTTTGGTATTTTTAGAAACTAGTCAAGCATTTTCATTCAGAAAGTATCATTTGGTGAAGTGGATCTGATGAAGAAGGCCATAGATGGCCACCGGAACTCTGTAATAAAATTAACAATCCATCCTATCCTAGCCGTGCCTACTAAACGTAGAACTACCGAATTTGGACTCGATGGATAGTTCTCGACGAGTAGTTGCTAGAAAAATGGAGATCAGGGTCTGATGGTGGAGCAGGAAGGTTGTCACGGGATCTCTGCACCAATAAACGTAGATCCGCCGAGTTTGGGCTCGCTGGGTAGCTCTCGATGAGTAGTTGCTAGAAAAATGGTGATCAGCGTCTGATGATGGAGCAAGAAGGTCGTCACGGGATCTCGGCACCAATAAACATAGACCCACCGAGTTTGGGTTCGTTGGGTAGCTCTCGACGAGTAGTTGCTAGAACAATGGTGATCAAGGTCTGATAATGGAGCAGGAAGGTCGTCACGGTATCTCGGCACCAACAAACGTAGACCTACCGAATTTGGACTCGTTGGATAGGTCTCGACGAGTAGTTGTTAGAAAAATGGATATCAGGGTCTGATGATGGAGCAGGAAGGTCGTCACGGGATCACTGCACCAATAAACGTAGATCCGACGTGTTTGGGCTCTCGATGAGTAGTTGCTAGAAAAATGGTGATCAGGGTTTTACGATGGAGCAAGAAGGTGGGCACGGGTTCTCGGCACAAATAAATGTAGACCCACCGAGCTTGCAGTCCATGGTTCTCGAGAACTACGAGTATAACACTTAGATATCTTCGGTTTATGGCAATTGGTTAGTTTTATTAAGATATTGTTACATCTACATTTTTTAAAATTTTTGCTTAAGCTTATATTTTAGTGATGGTCCATAGTTGTGTTATGTAGTGGATGTTTTTAAAATAAATATTAAACTGGCTGTTTGTCAGAATAAAATATAAGTTGTTAAAAGTTAACCTAATAATAGAACCAAGGGAACCACTAAAAAGAATAAAATAAAAATATTTTTTACAAAAAAAAGAACCGCCTTCAAAATACAACTAAAAAGCCTGAAATAATTTCTAAGAATTAGTGGTTTTTACATCTACATTGTTGGACTTGGACTACAACATATTATAAATACATATTACTATAGAAGTCGGCGCCTAACGTCTAGCAAATACTTACAAGGGCAGTAGGTACCTAACTGTTTTCCAGTTTGGCGCCGTCTTTGATAGTAATATGTATTTATAATATGTTGTAGTCCAAGTCCAACAATGTAGATGTAAAAACCACTAATTCTTAGAAATTATTTCAGGCTTTTTAGTTGCATTTTGAAGGCGGTTCTTTTTTTTGTAAAAAATATTTTTTTATTAATAGGTACATAAACTTGAAGCAAATTAACCGTGAATGTTCCAGAGTTTATTTACTGTGTTACGTATATTTAGTTCATATTTTATGATATTCTGTTACTTTTGTCCTTCTTTTAAATGTGGCGTTTAAAATACTAACTACTATCAAATGTATGTGTAATACATAAAATATATTGTAAGTGATTGTCTGTGCTGTCGTGATTATCGCCTTTGAATCAGTGATTGACAAATGTCTAAAAGGATGTCTTATCAAAAGACGAGAAGACAAAGGTAGTGTACAATAAATAAAGCTGTACCAAGCTCACATTTTTTTTAAAATTCAACGTAGTGAGAAAGACAAGTACATATTATGTACGAGTGTATATTATAGTTAAAAGAACAAAATAAAGTAAATACATAGAAAAACAGTTAATTGAAATTACTAATTGGTTATTCGTAAGTCCGCTTGAGGAGAAAGAGTTTAACTTCCAGGAGATACTCTTAAAGCACATTAGCTAATGGCCTTGATTGGAACGCCACCTTTTGACCGTCAAGGCTCGAGAGGAAAATAAAACAGTGCAATTGAAAAGATTTATTTTCGGCTTTATAAAATTAATCTATCTTTGTCCATTATTTTGGCTGCTGGCGTTTGTTTAATAATAGGAAATTAATTAAGGCAAAAATACATAGGTCTAAAGAATTTCCAGAATCTATTTCTCATGAGCTAGAAGAAATCTGTGTTGAAGAAATGAATGATACAAGTACTGTGTTATGTACCAAATATGGAATTAAAAACAGTGTAACAAAAATGGCCGGTGTCCAAAATCAGCCAGGATATTCATAGTAGATCCTATTACTATTTTCCTTTGTTGTACCCTATTCACGTGACACGGACGCGAGCTCACTGATGAAAGTTGTCAAAGCTTCGTATTTAGTAGTGGAAGCTGAAATCGAATAGTACCAGCCTTCTATACAGATACACATTCACACAGCTCAGGTTCATTTTGTTGAAGTGTAGTCTAGCGCGAATCTGCCATCAGGAATAGAATTGTATGTTATCTACCTACGAGCACTATATACATAGATCTAAGTTAAAGCATTTGTGCACTATAATAATCTATACTTATAATAAAACTGTAAGAGGTCCAATTCTGTACATTGAAGATATTTTGAATATTATCTTTGGAGGGCATTCTATAACCGATATTGAAGCCAAACATGTAATTTTTTTTATTTTTGTCTGTCTGTCTGTCTATCTGTCTGTATCTCGGCTGAGCATCACGCCGAAACTACTGGATGAATTGAAATGAAACTTGGCAGGATTTGAGTTAATAGTCCGAGGTAGGACATAGGATACTTCTTATCCCGACATTCGGCACGGTTCCCTTGGGAGAGGGGACTAAAATCAAAATGTGTACTTGGTTATACGCTTGCTCCGATTTTAACAATTTACATTATAATTATAATAAATATTTGTAAGGGAACACTCATAGACAGTTGTTAACAATGTTTGGAAATCGATCAGGTTAAGCAACGTTAGGTAAGGTCATTAAATAGATGGGTGACCGTTTAACGCCATTTGAACTAAACGTCTCCGTGCGTCGGAGGGCAAGTACAAAGTGGGTCCAAGTTTTAACCGACTTTAAAAAAGGAGGTTTTGTATTCTATGCGAATGTATAATTAAAGTTTAGTTAACGTAAACTCAGCGCGGGTGGAGCTGCGTGGGTCAGCTAGTATATTAATAAAAGGAAAGAGGAAGACCAAGACGAAGTTTTATCCAACAGGTAGCAGAAAAAGTGGGAGGAGTGTCGTATCAGGGGGTCAAAATAAGACGGATAATAATTGGAATGGAAATTGCTCCACCGATAAGAGCACAGGGCCCCAAGTCTGCTAATTTTAATAAATTGACATCAATTGCCATTCCAGTGACACTCTATTGACTCCATTACGATTGTGACAAATTCAGTATTCTGCTCATACAGCCATAACCAGTGGTGTTACACCATTGAGACGCCATTGTAGTTTTAGGTCTAGTGGAGTTATAGTGTGTCGCTAGAATGACAAATGTATGTCATTTTATTAAAATTGACAGCTTTTGATGCCCAGTGACAAACCAATGACACGTACTAGCCTTATAAAATTAGTCGACTACCAAAAGGTATACCGTTGGTAAAGGTAGACTAAATAACTTAGCCTTAGAAGACGAATTGAAGGCAGTGCAATGCATCTGTCCTTGGGCAGGCGTGGCGCTTATTATCCGGCAAAATATTCTGCCTGCATCGTCACTAAGTTGCTTAAAAATAATATATTATACCCTTTGATTATATATACGTCTAGATAGCGTGTTCGATGTTCAAACACTTGACAATATCAAGTATACCAAAACATCAAATTGGTATACTTGGTTGTTTAGTATCACTTGAACTCTACCGATGGTTTGTGCTCGCAAAAAATAAAACTTTTTGCCGAATTGTGTAATCAAATCGTGAAAATATTAACTAAGTAAAATTAATAAAGATCCTAACTTAATTTTCCATTCATAAGTCTTAAGATTCTGTGAGGGATTATTATAAAAACTCGATTGTTTATTACGACAATTTGTACATTGTCCGACTAAACTGGTGTGGCTAGATAATAATGGGGGAATATATCGTCTGGGGTAATTTTACTTTTGACAAAAATGAATTCAATGAAACTTAATACGTAGGTAGTTAGTGACCAAAACATGAAATAAATCAATTATAAGTAATAATTTTAATTTATTTTTTTGATAAATTAATTACTTTTATATAGGTAAGTACTTAGAAGTATTTTTTCTTCCTGGTCATGAGGCAAATAAGACGTTCACCTGATGGTAAGGGACACGCCATTTAATTTAATTTCAATTCAATTCAATTCAATTCTTTTCAAATCAACTCAAATCAAATGAAATCAAATCTTTTATTTTGTTGTTTGTTTTGTTTTGTTTTGTTTTGTTTTGTTCTGTTTTGTTCTGTTCTGTTCTGTTCTGTTCTGTTCTGTTCTGTTCTGTTCTGTTCTGTTCTGTTCTGTTCTGTTCTGTTCTGTTCTGTTCTGTTCTGTTCTGTTCTGTTCTGTTCTGTTCTGTTCTGCTCTGCTCTGCTCTGCTCTGCTCTGCTCTGCTCTGCTCTGCTCTGCTCTGCTCTGCTCTGCTCTGCTCGGCTCGGCTCGGCTCGGCTCGGCTCGGCTCGGCTCGGCTCGGCTCGGCTCGGCTCGGCTCGGCTCGGCTCGGCTCGGCTCGGCTCGGCTCGGCTCGGCTCGGCTCGGCTCGGCTCGGCTCGGCTCGGCTCGGCTCGGCTCGGCTCGGCTCGGCTCGGCTCGGCTCGGCTCGGCTCGGCTCGGCTCGGCTCGGCTCGGCTCGGCTCGGCTCGGCTCGGCTCGGCTCGGCTCGGCTCGGCTCGGCTCGGCTCGGCTCGGCTCGGCTCGGCTCGGCTCAGCTCGGCTCGGCTCAGCTCAGCTCAGCTCAGCTCATTTCATTTCATTTCATTTCATTTTATTTTATTTTATTTTATTTCGATAACGCTATGGCTATTTATGGGAGAAATATTTATAACTGGAGATCCCCAAACACGCACACAACCACAGATGACGCGAGTGTACAACGAGGCCTGCACGCACACACGAATAATGAGGTTGTTATGCTTATTAACGTAACGTTACAAGGCTAATAGGTATCTAGACGTATATATTATCAAAGATTATACCTACATATACTCATATATAACTGAACATTCATTTTAAACTATTTGATGGAATTATATCTTCCATCATAATATTTATCGTCAATTTTCTGTATTTGATAGGATTCCACGTTTCGCGCGTTGAATAAATCTGTAGGCCAATATCAGTTTGAATTTACCGTTGTGATAAATTGATCCCAAAATTGCTCGTAACTCAATAGATAACGGGGAAAATGGTAAAATGAATACCCTAACCGAATTACCCGTATTTTTTTTAGAATATTTTAAAGCAGTGAAAATATTTTAAATCAGTGAAAACATTTTAAATCAGTGTAAATATGGATCAGGTCTGTTGTGAAAATATCTTAAATTTGAAGTACTGAAGATAGTTTCCCTTAAGTATTGTTAGTCATTGTTAATTCAAATTTCCATCCAATTTGATCCTTTGATGTGATCCAAGTAAAGATGCAGGCAGCTACCGTATTAGGTATGTGTTTATAATTTGCCTCTTTTAAGCGACACACATATTCATGACCAGCTGATATGCTCTGCCGAGCACAGAAATTACCAATTTTGGTGTCCTTCACACCGAAGCCCGTTAAGGCAATCTATGGTAACAATTTGGAAAGATCTTGCAAATACATTTGGATTTCTTTATTTATAAATTAGTAAATCATGGCTGATTAATAATCATTCCTGAAATATTGGTTTTATAATTTATTGGTATATCTATTTTATTATTTGGAGAAATTGTTACATGTCTTTCGAGATATTTGCACCCGCATTCTAAGCAGATCCTCCAAATGCTGTCTTCTCAAAATTAAATTGCTGCGAAAAATATCAGAGCTCAATTTAAATAAACTGTTCATTGAAGTAATTTCACATACATAGTTCAGCCAGCAGTGTTCCTCGCGTTTCGATATGAAGCCAAGTCCTTGCGCAAGGAGTAATTGCATAATTTAACGCTACTGTGATCAAAGAGCACTTAGCCAAATAGTCCTATTTATATTACAGCATGGGTAAGTAATTTCATTGTGTATATAATACGGAAGGAATACACCTCTAATTCTCTACATATTATGAATGTACCTATTTAAAGTAAAGTTTTTAGATCCCTTAATTCTTCTAAATTATTCTTGTTTTTTTTTTTATAATAATAATATCTTGGGACAATCGACACACGCTCATCTGACCCCAAACTAGGCAGAACCTGTACTATGGAAACCAGACAACTGATACTAATACTTATATACATTTTTTTGTTGGAAAATACATAATTAAATAGATAAATAACACCCAGACACTTGGTGGGAATCAAACCCACGACCCATCGGTTAGCGGACAGGGTGTCCAACCACTAGACCCACGGGCCCGTCAAATAAATAAAATAAACATTTCTTTATTGTGAAACACCACGTAAGTAACAACACAAATTAGATAGATAGAGAACTCTTTATTGCACATCAAAAAGTACAGGAAAACAAAGAAGTACAACGAAAATATACAATGGTATACATTGGGCGGTCTTATCGCAGGTTGCGATT
Organism: Furcula furcula; assembly: GCA_911728495.1. Lineage (NCBI taxonomy): Eukaryota > Metazoa > Arthropoda > Insecta > Lepidoptera > Notodontidae > Furcula > Furcula furcula. Next base: position 12,740,623 of record OU452250.1, read on the forward strand.
TCTTCCAGACAACCTTAATTAGCAATAATGAGCAAAAGGCTCAAGCAACAAATATCATGACTTATGATTAAACCTACACCTCAAAGTTGTGGAGTCTCACAAAAACACACACTCAGCTTTCAGGATGCTGGTTTTCAATGCGCTCTTCTGCTTAAGGTGACGCTTGCTTACTTACTATGTAATTGTAAAGCACCCATCGACGCGTATCTGATAAGTATAAGTATCTATAAATTACCAAATTTTGTTGCGGTTTTCAACATAAAATGACTTTCGAATGGTTCATTTGTGTAAAATATACATCTATGTATACATTCTTTTGATTAATCTAGTGAGGAGACAGACAAGACGTTTGCCTGATGGAAAGCGACTCGCCTACCTATAGATAGCTGCACGGTACTGCGGCTCGTCACCCGAGACAGTAGTTATTAAGTTTATTGTATCCGGTAATTGTACCACCTACAGCGTCTTTCACATCGGAACACAACAATCAAAATTCTTGACACTACAATGATTCCTGTTAATAATTTCAGTATTTCGCAATTATTAATCAATTCATAATATATTTTAATATTATAATAACATCAGACTAGACGTGCCACGTATTTGAAATTTGCAATCATCGGAGCGTTGAGCGGATTCTATTCAAACACCCGTAGCTACGCTGCACAGAATATAAATGAAGCGCTGCTAATCCCGCTCATAGGTGCCAATTTCGCAAAATCATATCGCTTGAATATTCATAAAAGTCAGCCTGAAATATTTGTATTATCATGTCGCAGACGGTTTGGGAATACGTTATGACGCGTTCGTTGGGTATAGTAATTAACGTCGATATGCAACTTGTGGACCCAAACCCGACATAACTTTTCTCAAAGACAAAGAAAATCTCTTTGCAATCATGCATGCATGCAAATCTTTTGAAAATACTCTCTTTCCTTAAACACTACATTCGTAGTACTAAGTAAAAAAAAAAATAAGTACAATATTTTTGCAAATATCTATTTGGTTGGTGGTTTGGTTTGGTTTCAAACTCAAAATTCTTTATTATGCATAGGCCTCACGGGGGGGGGGGGGGGGGGTGGTCTTACATATTGTCATTTTTTACAACTACCATCGGATCGTAACGCGGCCTCCACTGAGAAGATCCGGCAAGAAACTCACCGGGCTTGTCTTTTTTCAATTATATAATAAAAAACAATATTACAATATATATAATCTTAAACTATAAGCTTGTAAGAGTACAGTTCAAGCCCACGCAGCTTTATCCTCGAGGTAATCCGTAAGATTTTATATTAGCCTTTTTTAGACAAATGGCTCGGTAGTTTTAAATTTGTTTATTGGTAGATCTCGTATATCCAGTTTATTATAAAAACGTATACCTTAGCCCATAAAGGAATTACTAATTCTGTGGAGACGCGTGGAGTGTACAGCAAGATTGTGTTTGTTCCGACTATTTATATTACATATGTCGATCACTATAGAGCGTCCAACCGTTTATTTTCTTTTTGACAGCACCAATAGAACGTAACTGCGTCATGTTACGCAAAAGTTCACTTAAAGTGAATTTCACTTTTAAAAGTTCACTTAAAGTGAACTTTTGCGATTTGCGAAAAGAAAATAAACGGTTGGACGCTCTATAACCTTTGCGAAAGCACTTATGTTCTTTTTTACATACATTAAGTTTTCATAAATGTATAACCGTTAGAATGTATATTTCTTTAAATTTTTGTCTTAGTGAATCCGTAGCCAGATTGTAAATAGTATATTGGTTTGCTGCAAAGCGTGGGGATTATGGCAACCGCTCCCTTCTAAGGGGGAGGCCTTTGTTCAGCAGTGGACGTATTGTGGCAGCTACTGCTGCTGACCTATTTGGTATTCTTTATAAACTTACCCAATAACAATTTAGGCGTGAATAGCCTAAACCATAAAGAATCTATATCTATCTATCTATACTTATAATAAAACTGTAACAGGTCCAATTCTGTACATTGAAGATATTTCGAAAATTATATTTGGACGGCATTCTATAACCGATACTGAGGCCGAAAATGTAATTTTTTAAATTTTTGTCTGTCTGTCTGTCTGTCTGTCTGTCTGTATCACGGCTGCGCATCACGCCGAAACTACTGAATGGATTCAAATGAAACTTGGCATGATTTGAGATCTTACTACGAGGTAGGACATAGGATACTTTTTATCCCGTAATCTAGCACGGTTCTTTTGGGAGAGGGGATTAAAGTCAAAATGGGTACTTCACTACTGAATGGATTCAAATGAAACTTGGCATGATTTGAGATCTTACTACGAGGTAGGACATAGGATACTTTTTATCCCGTAATCTAGCACGGTTCTTTTGGGAGAGGGGATTAAAGTCAAAAATGGATTCAAATGAAACTTGGCATGATTTGAGATCTTACTACGAGGTAGGACATAGGATACTTTTTATCCCGTAATCTAGCACGGTTCTTTTGGGAGAGGGGATTAAAGTCAAAATGGGTACTTGGTTATACGCTTGGTCCAATTGTATCAATTTTTCTTCATAATTATAATAAATATTAGTAAGGGAACACTCATAGAGAGTTGTTATCAAGGTTTTGTAATCGATCGGGTTAAGCAACTTTAGGTAAGGTCATATAATAGATGGGTGACCGTTTAACGCCATTTGAACTAAACGGGTCCGTGCTTTGGAGAGCAAGTAAAAAGTGGGTCCCAGTTTTTAACCGACTATAAAAAAGGAGGTTATGTATTCGATGCGAATGTCTGTAATTAAAAGTTTAGATAACGTAAAAATAGCGCATGCGGAGCAGCGTGGGTCAGCTAGTACGTAAATACGTACGCACATACTCGTATATTTATTCATAAACTAGCTGACCCACGCAGCTCCACCTGCTCTATTTTTAACCGACTTCAAAAAAGGAGGTTCTGTATTCGACGCGTATGTATGTAATATTAATAGAAATGCGTAATATTCATGTATGTTAGTCTATGTGGGCTTCTAAACAAATTTACCAAATTTCACGAGTGTATGTATGTATGTATGTATGTATGTATGTATGTATGTATGTATGTATGTATGTAGGTTTGTCCGCGGATTTCTCAGAAACTACAAGTCCGATTTCGAAAATTCTTTTTGCAATAGTTAGAGTATTTTTCAACTTAGGGTAGAGTATAAGTTTCATCAAAATCGGTCCAGTAGTTTAAGAGATATAAACTTTTTATGTTTTCAGTGAGTTACTGTAATGTAGACGTTCGAGTTGCGTGATAGTGCTGATACCTATCTTGGTAAAATAAGTCACTAAAAAGTGTTAAATAAACTATTTTAAAAAAAATAAAACCGACTTCAAAGTAAATTATCTAAAAAGCATAAAATAACGAAAATATTATTGAAGTTGGTGCAGAATATACACAGCAGGTACGCTAACACCAACTTCAATAATATTTTCGTTATTTTATGCTTTTTAGATAATTTACTTTGAAGTCGGTTTTATTTTTTTTTAAATAGTTTATTACGTTAACTAAACTGAACAACAGACATTCGCATCGAATACATAACCTCATTTTTTATAGTCGGTTAAAAACTGGGACCCACTTTTTACTTGCTCTCCGAAGCACGGACCCGTTTAGTTCAAATGGCGTTAAGCGGTCACCCATCTATTTAATGACCTTACCTAACGTTGCTTAACCAGATCGATTACAAAACCTTGATGACAACTCTCTATGAGTGTTCCCTTATTAATATTTATTATATTATAAAGAAAAATTTATAAAATCGGACCAAGCGTATAACCAAGTACCCGTTTTGACTTTAATCCCCTCTCCCAAAAGAACCGTGCTAGATTACGGGATAAAAAGTATCCTATGTCCTACCTCGTAGTAAGATCTCAAATCATGCCAAGTTTCATTTGAATCCATTCAGTAGTTTCGGCGTGATGCTCAGCCGTGATACAGACAGACAGACAGACAAAAATTTAAAAAAATACATTTTCGGTCTCAGTATCGGTTATAGAATGCCCTCCAAATATAATTTTCAAAATATCTTCAATGTACAGAAATGGACCTGTTACAGTTTTATTATAAGTATAGATTTAAGTCCTAACCTATAAGGGGTATCCGTACACATTTGCAGCGTGAAAACAAATAAGTAGGCAGTATTTTCAGGAATTACAAAAAAGCATAATAAAAAGCCACTCGGGCTTAAGTAGATAAGTCGAGAGCGGTGTCAGTTTGGTGACGGCACGTGAGCTTCGAGTGAGATAAATTATACATTTGACTGATGGCCTCGATAAAGTTTACAGTCAGCTGTATCTACAGTTGATTGACTTGTGCCCTAGACAGAATAAGTTAGTTTAATTTAAAATAAAAAAGAAATAACAGTAAGTATGTATATAGGTACTTTAATTTACGTATTATACAGGTTGTAAGGGACTACGTACCGAAAACTTTTTTATAAGATTTCTCATATTGTCTGTTACAACATTACAGAAACCATTTATATGGAAAATGACAAATGACTAACTTGTTAATTTTTGAGCATGTAATGAATACGTGCGGAATAATATTTATTTATCAAATTGCATTGCTAAATTCAATCAAGTCGCCTGCCAAACGTGGAGATTATGTCAACCTCTCCCTTCTAAGGGAGAGACCGTTGTTCAGCAGTGGACTTTTCGGCTGCTGATGATTGCTAATTTTGCACAAATAAGTAACTTATTCTTTTTAAATTGAAATTAGGCTTTATTATTATACCAATAATGATGTTATCCTAATTTTATTAAAAACAGGGGCATTTTTTTTGAAAATTCATGAAAAAGCCGATGAAAAATTTCAACATTAGAATGTTCAGAATCATGTACTAGATCACTGGTATCGGTTTTCGGTATGATGTCCCTTTCACCCCGTAGGGTAAAAGTGGGATAGTTGCCACACTTTTTGAAATTACTTTATATCTCTCAGTGGAAAAAGCAAAATTCTTTATTTTTAATACGGGTAGGTACTTTGATTTATTATCTTCAAACTTATGAAAGGAAAAACCATCATCTTTGATATTTCCAGAGTATTAGCGATTTTTGCGGACCTCTAAATTTTGGGGCATCTATCCCAAAGGGATAATTGCCTAATCTATGTAAATTACGTATAGGATAGATGCCCTACTGAAAAAGAGGCCATCTATCCCGCAAAAACTTTGATTTCACCTTGCCCTACCATGCAATCGCACAAAGACATGCAACACGGTCAACGTAGTGGTAGTTGTAGAGTCTCTCGAAAGATAAATAAAATAACATGTGATCATCCGCCAAACTAGAGAAATTACAATCGAGGCAACTATACCCCTAGGGCAACTATCCCACATTTACCCTATATCTTAAGTATTCCTGTTCACAATATGATAATAGTTCATTATTTTAACGAGATTGTTAACTTTCTATAACGTTTAGAATATTGATCAGTGAGAATGAGGGAGAATATTTTGTTTTGTAACGTATTGTACGTAATTATATTAGTATATCTTTTACCTCAGCCGAGGGTATTAAAGCAGCTTATTGAAGGCCACTATCCGACAGGCAGGTGCCTGGTGGGCTTAGACGGGTTAAGCGGGTTTAAGCGGTTATGTGGGCACGAAGTCAACTTACCCAGAATTACACTTAATATTCAATTAGAGAGGCTTATGTCTTGTTAATGAAATGGATGTCAGACAATAATTACATAGTATGTAATAAAGTTTACTGATGTAACATTTCTTTTGATGGAGAGCGCATAGGTAAACAAAACCGTAATATTATCAAGATTTGAACAACATTCTAACGTTTGTTTGCATGTATTTGTTTGGTAATCTATACTTATAATAAAACTGTAACAGGTCCAATTCTGTACATTGAAGATATTTTGAAAATTCTATTTGGAGGGCATTCTATAACCGATACTGAGGCCAAAAATGTAATTTTTTTAATTTTTGTCTGTCTGTCTGTCTGTCTGTCTGTCTGTCTGTCTGTCTGTCTGTCTGTATCTCGGCTGAGCATCACGCCGAAACTACTGGATGGATTGAAACGAAACTTGGCATGATTTGAGATCTTACTACGAGGTAGGACATAGGATACTTTTTATCCCGTAATCTAGCACGATTCTTTTGGGAGAGAGGATTAAAGTCAAAATGGGTACTTGGTTATACGCTTGGTCCGATTTTATCATTTTTTCTTTATAATTATAATAAATATTTGTAAGGGAACACTCATAGAGTGTTGTTATCAAGGTTTTGTAATCGATCAGGTTAAGCAACGTTAGCTAAGGTCATTAAATAGATGGGTGACCGTTTAACGCCATTTGAACTAAACGTTTCCGTGCTTTCGAGGGCAAGTACAAAGTGGGTCCAAGTTTTTAACCGACTTTAAAAAAGGAGGTTTTGTATTCTATGCGAATGTATATTATTGAAAGGTTGGGAAACGTAAACAAAGCGCGGGCGGAGCTGCGTGGGTCAGCTAGTAAAAAATAAACGTATACAAAATACTTACGTAATATTTAGGTACAATTTCCTTCCATCTCGTCCTATTGGGTGTCCGTAAGAGGCGACTAAGGGAAAACAAGAATACGGGCAGCAGCGTCTTTCTATTGGATTACCAACAAACTATACTGCGATCTCCAAGCCGCCTGCCAAGCGTGGGGATTATGGCAACCCTTCCCTTCTAAGGGGAGGCTTTTTTTCAGCAGAGGACGTCTATCAGCTGCTGCTGCTGATATACTGATTTTCAATAAATTTTCTAATTCATTGACAGTTTTTTTAAGTCTTACAACGTCTCTTTGAACTAAATTTCCTCATGTCTTAAACTTAATTTCCAGTTTTCTATAGTTATTTTATTTTGCAAAGACGTTTAACTACTCGGTCTATATTTGTACTCGTATTTAATCTCTTTGATGTAGAGGTATATTTTGAGTAACTTAAATAAACGTTAGTAAATTCAGGATAGATGTGAACAAAATGTATGTCCCCAACATCGTCACCATTAAAAGGTACACCGGGCGCTATTATGTTCCAACATCACATCCGCCTACGGGAGACATTTTATGATATCTTAAAGAGGGACCCGATTCTGTAGGTATACTAAAATAAACATTGACTGGGTTTTATAACATTCTATTTACACTCAGGAAGTTAATGAAAAAATGACAAATGTTTATAATAATTTATTATAATAATAAAACCTGATAATTTGCCTGAAAAATTAACTGCTGTTCTCACAGATGTCAGTTATCGTTAATTATAATTAGGCCATTTTTTTTTCCAATTATTTCGTTTCGGAGCCGTTTATTAAATTCTTCTTTTCGATTATTAAGTAAGAGATAGTTGATATCTCTACTCACGGACAGTTAATAATTAATTAGATACGAGTTTCGTAATTACCCGATTTCAAAAACTGGATAAATGATCATTAAAGCTATAAGATAAAACGATAGTAAGATTGATAAAATTACCAAAACTAATGAAATTATGTCCTGGCCGATACGACCAGATCAGCTAATTGCTAGACACAAGTGCACTCTCAATTCCTTTACCTTTCACAAAAGTCACAAACCGATGGGACGGAAGACCAATTCGACCGGGGACAGGTCAGGCGTAGTACCGACTTTTTACATGGCCATCTGACGCATGGATCATCTTACTTTACAGACAATCGGGTGATCGGTCTGAATGGTCCTAGCCAGTAAGTATCAACTACACACAGTTGTTGCTCCCCGCGGGATGTGAACCCGCAAGCGGTTCCCCACTGCGCCACGTAGACTACAAATTAAGTAGCCTGAATAGAAATGTATCTATAACAATGACTCCCCACTACGTAACGGAGTTAATTCCCAAAGAGTAACAAGCCTCGACATTTACCAACCACCAATGATATAATAAACCATAGGGTCCATAGGTATGTTATATCCCTACTAATGCGCGCCAAAAATTGTGACTCATGTAATTAAAATATTTTCTCATATATAGTCAAGGTATGACTAATGTATCCTTTCCATAATATTTACTTTTGTACGGTACTTTGTACATCTCCTAAATTCGCATGAAGGCATTTTACTTGATTTTCAAAGGCACACGTCACGTTCGTTACATTTTACCGACGCGTGACTTACTGCTAGTTCACCAAATTTGTGTGAATTTTGTTGTTTCACTTTTCGTGCGCTAATGGCATATCTATTGTATAAAATATCATTCCCGACCACCATATTATCCAACGTCAGTCTGCTACAGAAATATCCAAAAACACTATACAGCCGGGAAATAAAAAACCCTAAAAAAATATAGTTTTAGCCCGAGAGCCGAGTCTCGGTCCGGCTCGTGGCAAACAATTATTTACCTGGAGGTCGAATGTTATTCATGTGGACCGTATAAGTGGAATTTTTACCGCACATTTGGATTATACTGACAATTTATGGCCAATAAATATGTCGGAAGTGTGCTGGAAACCTAAATTTTTTTTTTTTTTTTTAAACTACAATGAATTTCAAAGATTTTTCGATTATATGTCTAACTCCCGCACCCACAAACGTCAGTTATAGTTAATTATCATAAAGCCATTTCTTGAACTCAGATTATTGCTATCCTCGAAGCCAATTAATACGCTGATAGTGAGTAGATGATTATTAATTATCTCGTAATTAATTATCAAAAATAATCTTTGTGTGTCTAATCTATGAGAGGCTTTGAGAGTCGAAATAAATAGCTTTAAAAAATTTCTTAATTCGAATTAAAATTAATTGACTGTCAGTGCAGCAGTAAGATGATTTTGTACATTAACTGCAATATTAGATTGCTGACAAAAGAGATCTAGTTTCATACTTAATGTGAATTTTTATACTTAATAAAATATTTCTTTGACACGAGCTAGACGGCTCTTATTTGTCTCTATCATCCACCGAAGGTCACCTTATTACATGGTGGGTGATCTTGCCAGGATAATTAGCCATATTTATTTATTATATTAATAACATAAATATTTAGGTATTGAATAATTAATAATTATTTAATTAAAACTACTAATTTTATTGGCAAGAATAGCAGCCAGCCTATAGTTGAGCATTTTTGTCTTTCTTTAAGTTTTAATTAAGCCCCTTTTTTAAAATAATAAATTTATATTCCTCCTGTCAGGTGCTAACACCGTAGAAGTGCCTAAAGACTTATAAAATTATCATAACCATATTCTAAGACCAACAGACATCATATCGGGCATACGGAAATTTGCATTTTAAACAGAGGGGAAACAACGCTCTCTGGTACAAACTATTCTGTATGCTAAATATCGAGGAATCTCTTTATTAAGACGCAAAGAGGTTTAATGTAATGTAATACAAACAGATATAAATATATAATACTAAAAAGGTGCACTAAATTGGTATGTATTAAACATAATACATACTACATACACACATACATGCATACATACATACATTCATTCATACATACATACATACATACATACATACATACATACATACATACATACATACATACACACATACATACATACATACATACATACAAACATACATAGATACATACATTTTTATATAAAAACTAGCTGACCCACGCAGCTCCGCCTGCGCTATTTTTACGTTAACTAAACTTTTAATAACAGACATTCGCATCGAATACATAAACTCCTTTTTTATAGTCGGTTAAAAACTGGGACCCACTTTTTACTTGCTATCCGAAGCACGGACACGTTTAGTTCAAATGGCGTTAAACGGTCACCCATCTATTTATTGACCTTACCTAACGTTGCTTAACCCGATCGATTACAAAACCTTGATAACAACTCTCTATGAGTGTTCCCTTACTAATATTTATTATATTATAAAGAAAAATTGATAAAATCAGACCAAGCGTATAACCAAGTACCCATTTTGACTTTAATCCCCTCTCCCAAAAGAACCGTGCTAGATTACGGGATAAAAAGTATCCTATGTCCTACCTCGTAGTAAGATCTCAAATCATGCCAAGTTTCATTTGAATCCATTCAGTAGTTTCGGCGTGATGCTCAGCCGTGATACAGACAGACAGACAGACAGACAGACAGACAAAAATTAAAAAAATTACATTTTCGGCCTCAGTATCGGTTATAGAATGCCCTCCAAATATAATTTTCAAAATATCTTCAATGTACAGAATTGGACCTGTTACAGTTTTATTATAAGTTTATATGAATAGCAGTCCGTTAGTCTCGCTAAAACTCAGAAACGGCTTGACCGATATGAATCATTTTTGTTTTGTTTTATTCGTTCTAATCTAGGAGTGGTCTAAAAGAAATATTTGTTAAACAAGACGCGGGCGGTGCTGATCGAGTCAGCTGGTTTATTATAAATATATATGGCCGTGTGTTTAAAAAAATATGATCAGATGTTCGAATGCTAGAATATAAAACATAATCGTAGTTTTAATTACTTAATTAAAAATATGTCACATGAAATAAGTAAAGGCAGACTTTATGGTACTCTCTGCCAGTCTACCAAAGAATAGTGCAGTGATATTTAGACATTATGCAAATTGATTGATTATGCACAAATATTAACGTTTTTTTTTAATTACAGCCGGTTCAGAATGTGGCCTCAAAGAATAAGTTCAATGGCGAACTGAGCCTAAATCTGTTGTTAACCATTATCCAAAGATTAAAAAACCGTCCGTTGCATAATGGTAATTAAATGAGCATAATGCGTATAACAAATAGTGGGTAATTAATTAAATTAATTAATTTAATTAATTAAGTTAAAACATTACGTAATGCATTCATGTGACCACGATCGGAGCTACGGACACTGAATAATTATCATTACCGATAAAACATGAACAGATCATAAATTTTAATGTAATTAATGAATCGCAATTTCATGACGTACCACTATTTATGTATTCAATTCCTATAAGCTAATGTACGGCCAATTTAATAGATCACATTTGACATCTGAATTCAATGGTCACCCATCTATGTATTGACTTTGCCTTATGTTGCTTAACCTAGTATAAAAAGTATCCTATGTCCGTCTCCTGGTTATAAGCTTCAGCCGTTCTTGATTTACAAATAGTGTAGCTAACACGACTTTCTTTTTTAAATATATTTAGTAGTAGACGCTACCGGTTTGCTACAGCAGTAGCAAACCGTAGCGTCTACTACGACGTAGCCTTTGCTACGGTTTTGTAGTGTGGTTTTAAGAAATTGAGTGCTAAGAGCGCGTCAATGCAAATAAAATTGCGGTAAAACTTCTGAGGTAAAACAACCCACTGCGTTATTTGTATTGTAATTATAATGGTCAAACAATAGGTCTTTGAAAGTTTCTTGAAGTCTTTAAGTTGGTACCGACTTTCGAAACCTAGGAGTATGGTTTAGGTATCGCACTTCTTAGTTAGTTGATCATTATATAATGTTTCCTGGGTCAGGGAAACATATCCCACCAGTAGGGAACATTTACAAAAAGTCAATCCTTTTCACACCGTTTAAGCCCGCAGCCTCCAGTTTACGTAGGCTACAAGTATGCATACTGTGTCAGTTTCACATATCCTTTTAGTACGCATCATAACACGGAAATACGCCTTATTCTTCATTGAATAATCACTTAAATAACCATAAAATTAGGACGTGTGCCTTTGCAATAGAAATGGACAAACAACCCGGAACTTTGTCCATTGAGCCAGTTTCGCCTGACGCAGTGTCTTTCACACAATTTCACATTAACGACAAAATATCTGATACTGCAGCAGTATCCACTTGGACCAACAAGTTACCACCTATTGATTGGCTTTAACGCTTGACAGAAAAAAGTTGTGTTTTACCAAGACTTTAATAATATTAGAACTGAACATTTTGATATCGCTAGCGAATATCTATACCGATCAAAAAGCAATTTTCCCAGAAACTAAGGATGGGATGAAAAAAACGAGAAAATGTGAACTCGAGTATACGATTCTTTTTTTCTCGGGTATCATTTGATAACTTGAATCATTTGGCGGGCCTATTGGTCTAGTGGTTAGACACCTTGTCTGCTGACCAATAGGTCGTGGGTTCGATTCCCACCAAGTGTCGGTCTGGGTGTTTTATCTATATAAGTATGTATTTACAACAAAAAAAAGTATATAAGTATTAGTATCAGTTGTCTGGTTTCCATAGTACCTACAGGCTGTGCCTAGTTTGGGATCAGATGACCGTGTGTAGATTGTCCCAGAATATTATTATTATTATTTCGTCACTTAAACTTGAGTCACTTCTGCAAGAAAAAGCACCAAGGCAGTAGAACACGGGGTGATTTCAAAATAATGGAATACATGAATTTTGAGACAGTTCAGACAGTTTCATAAGAAATTAAAATTTAATGGGAGATTCAAAAACTGTATTTACACAATAACTAAATATTTACAGTGTTTTTACAATGTTACTTAAACTGAGTAAAAAACTTCCTCCAAGTTGCGAGATGTAGAATATTTTTTTTTATTTAAATAATGAATGGTATATACAGGGTGTAAGGGACATCGTACCGAAAACCGATACCAGGACTCCAGTACATGATTCTGAACACTCTAGTGATGAAATTTTTCATCGGCTTTTTCATGAATTTCCAAAAAAAAAAATCCACTTTTTAACCGACTTCAAAAAAGGAGGAGGTTCTCAATTCGTCTGTAGGTATATATATATTTTTTTTCTATGTATGTTCGCGCATAACTCTGGCAATTATGAACCGATTTGAAAAAAACTTTCTTCCATCCATTCTTTAATCCGTTAATTGGGTCCCATAAAAAAATTATTGCTTTGTAATAAGTAGTTCCTGAAAAAACAAGAATGGTGACTGCGCACTGAGAGCTGCAGGAAAGCCTATATAGATGATTTTATGGTGCTTTTTAAGGACAAAAATGGTCATAACTCTGGTAAATATTTACTTTTTTTATTCGAAAGATAAAACCACTGTAATGAATTAAACCTGTATGAATTTTATCACAACCGGATAAGAACTTCCTGGAGGACCATGAATGATATGGAGGAATTTATCTGGTAAAAACCATAAAACTGATGTTCTCCTTTACATTTATCTGATAAATATGAACCGATTTCGGTGATCCTTTTTTTATTCGAGAGAGTAAACTACTATGATGATTCCATGCAAATTTCATTACGATCAGATCAATTGTTTCTGAGATTCTGAAGAAACATGAATTATGTAAAAGTATGTAGACGATAATGTGAAATCATAATGATGTCATAACCTACCTAGATCATTTTACCGTCTTAGAAGGTTCAATCTTTATGTATGAAAATATCACTAAAAAGTATAAAATAAAATATTTTAAAAAAAAATTGAAAGTCAAAATGGGTACTTGGTTATACGCTTGGTAAGATTTTATCAATTTTTCTTTATAATATAATAAATATTAGTAAGGGAATACTCATAGAGAGTTGTTATCAAGGTTTTGTAATCGATCGGGTTAAGCAACGTTAGGTAAGGTCATTAAATAGATGGGTGACCGTTTAACGCCATTTGAACTAAACGGGTCCGTGCTTCGGAGAGCAAGTAAAAAGTGGGTCCCAGTTTTTAACCGACTATAAAAAAGGAGGTTATGTATTCTATGCGAATGTCTGTTATTAAAAGCTTAGTTAACGTAAAAATAGCGCATGCGGAGCTGCGTGGGTCAGCTAGTTATACATAAAAACCTTCCTCTTGAATCACTCTATCTATTAAGAAAAACCGCATCAAAATCCGTTGCGTAGTTTTAAAGATCTAAGCATACATAGGGACAGACAGACAGCGGGAGCGACTTTGTTTTATAATATGTATAGATATAGATATAGATGCACTAAAACAGTACATAGGCAATTAACTATTATTATTTTAGAAAATTAGCAATGTTATTTGAGAAATAAATATTATTTCGCATATATTCATTACATGCTCGAAAATTAATAAGTCAGTCATTTTTCATTTTCCATATAAAAAAAAAAAAAAAAAAATAGTTTAAATAGTTTCTGTAATGTTGTAACGGGCATTACTTGACATCTTATAAAAAAAAATTCGGTACGATGTCCCTTACACCCGTTATAGCAATATATAATTTCATAAAAAACAACATATCTGTTGATTCTCATAAAGCTTATCCTTTTGATGGACTCTGATATTACGCAAAGCGAAATTATTTTGTTTTCATAAATTTCACGCCCGTGAATTATTTCAGAAGAAACAAATATTATCTAATAGAATAATGAAACAGGAGATTGTTTCCATAATTGAGTAATCCTGAATGGCTGCCGGCAAAATAAGTGTTTATGAATTTTTTCATTACTTATTTATAAGCCTTGTAATATAAAGGCATATCGAGCCTACAGTACATACATACCTACAAGTCAACTCTCTCAAAGTTTTAGATTTAGGTATTCTTAAATCGAGAATTAGTTAAATATAGTTTCAATGCAAACAAGAAGGTCGCATGTATTTTAATAAAGATTGGCCGCTATGACCGCATAGGCCAGAAAGACATTACTAGGTGTGTTGGTTAGAAACCGGCAGATTAATATTTAAAATAGCTATTATAATGTAATGTTAGTTATAGTTTCTGAGTAAAACACTGTAGTACTTGGCACGTCTTTAAGAGGCGAGCGCTTAAAGCGCTCTAGCCTTTACGGCAGAAGTAGCGACGAGCTCAAGGGCACCTCAGGGAGGCACGGCCTCGGCTTGGGCTGTCGCTTAAGAGAGGGCTGAGTTTACCACCGGTTCACAACGCGCCCCCACTGAGAAGAACCTGCAAGAAACTCAGTGGGGTGATGCACGTCGTTGAGGTCGCATACGTACGACCCTTCGGCCTCGCCGGCGCGACCGGTGTCTGATAGCTAGTGTAGCATACGGTTGTCGGGGAGGGTTCGGCGCATCCCGGTCTAATAGGACCGTCATGGGGTCAGGAGGGTCGAGCAGTACGTGCCGTGGTCTGCGGCGCGAGTCAGAAGAACTAGGGGCGTAATCGGCGGCGGCGCGGATTAAACTGTTAATGAATAGAATACAATGCGATTCCGCCTTAAACACTACCAGACATTTTCCCCTACCACATCGAATGTCATTACAACAAC
Source organism: Furcula furcula (assembly GCA_911728495.1). Lineage (NCBI taxonomy): Eukaryota > Metazoa > Arthropoda > Insecta > Lepidoptera > Notodontidae > Furcula > Furcula furcula. Next base: position 12,755,706 of record OU452250.1, read on the forward strand.
CAATTCATTCCACATTACAAATATGCTTGTTATTTTTAAAATACATCTTAAGTTATTATGATGTTTGTAACATTGCAGCATGTATGAAGTTGTCCGTACCAATGATTCAATCCGGCAATATTACTCAGTAAGAATTTTGAGTTGCATACCCTCAACAAGTTCACAATTTTAAACAAGTTCCTGCCACAGAACTTGAAAGCTGTGATCTTATAAATAGAGTTTAACAATCACACTAACAGTACTTACGCCAAGAGGATATAACAATAGGCGGAACGAATAGTAGTCGTTATTTATATAAAATAATATCAAATTGCGACTGAATAACAGTAGCGCCACTTACTAGTAATAAGAGTTCCATCTATCCTTATTTTTTTTTGGTCAAAGCTATTAGAGTTTCACGGTTACGGCACAAATTTAGTTCTGCGCGCGAAAGTTTGAAACTACTAAATTATTTGCTGTACGTGTGTCGCGGCACCAGCTCTGTGTTCGCGCCAAATATTCAGGCAACGAGCGCACCGCGCCGGGGACAGAATTCAATAAATAGTGGAACTTTAACAAAATATTGCCAATATTGGTCCATAGCGAGGATTTATACCTACAACTTTTTTGTCGTTACGAGCATGCGCTTGCTACTTTATGTATGCTCCGTGTATGGCTCGTTTTACAATAGCAATGGTTGTGAAAATTGTTATCATTTAGGTATGGTGTTGGCATGAAAATTAAGAGCACAGCGGAGACGCATGTAAAATTGGAACAGGTTGACAAATTTTTTGCCCGAATGCCCCAGGCGGAGGGTTATGTTTCTTCGGGAGTATGTATGTATATGTGTGTAGATATGTATGTAAGTATGTATGTATGTCTATTTCTTTGACACGGGCAGCCTAAAGGGCATGATGGGTAGTGACTTAGAATATGTCGTTAGATTCGTCTTAGTTGTGGGAGTGACATGATGAGTGGGATGTCCTACATCTATTTTTCCCAAAAAAAAAAAAAATGGCGGCCGCCAGCCACTATTTTGTATTTTTTTTTACATCCAAAAACATCAATATGGGTACCAAACGAAAGGTCTTCACGAGATGAGTTGAAATATACGTATTATGTATGTTTAATGTAATTTAGGATCATATTGTTTGCTTGCAGTCGAGCTTTTTATGCTTTTATAATTTATACTACTAAGGGAGGGAGGAGCAAGCAATGCATGCGGCCCACCTGATGGTAAGCTGTCATCAAAGCTTATAGACGCTAGCAACACCAGAAAAATTACTAGCGTTGGAGACGCCAGGCTCTATTCAGATCAGGATGCCTAGATACAGTAGGCGTGCGATGGAGGGAAAGGTAATATACAATAAGAAAGGAATAGTGTAATAGGATCAGGCTGCCATCATAATACGCTAACTTAATTGGAAATCAACTAATAAAGTGCGCGGAATTTAATTTATAATAAGACAATGGCGATACCAAGCGTCTTGCCGACCCTTAAGACATACTGGCCTTATTTGGCTGGCCACTGGTCCAGCCGTGACGCCTGCCTTCATACATTTACTGTTCAATTTTTGTTCTTGTAAAAAAAACCGGGTATAGTTTAATGCTAATATTATTGCAAGAAAATTCACATTGTAATAAAATACACCTTGGATTATTTTAGATCGCTATTTATATACTTATTATTATGTGGTATATTGTCTGGCTTTACACAAACAAAGGACAGAGAACAACGATTTTTTTAGGTAAGTATAGGTTTTGTACCGTTACCACAGATGGAACGGTAATGTTTATTTTTTAAGAATGTGTTCTAGTTATTATTATTTTGTATTTTTAAGAATGATTTCATGTGAAATAATTCGGGTATTAGGAAGTTGAGTTTAAACATTTTTAGATATGTACGTAACACTTTTAAACTTCTGACTATTTTTTTATCAAACATTTTTCTAAAGACTAGTTTGTTTAAACGAGATTTTAGATTAAAATAACTCATAATCTATGAATGGGGTATGTTTCAAAGCTTTGATGCCTCAGACAAAGAGACAGATAGAACAGATATTTAGAACTTATTAACTTATTAAATACTGATAGTCTGCGCCTGCGATTAAAATAAACCATACAGATTTTTTTCTGTATATCATATCAGTACCATATTTTAGGCTGACTGTACCACCGTTATTTTGTTAGGTACTTTAGTCTGAGAATCTTTATTACAGCTCGTAAAAGTGAAACCTTGTCGCCTTGTTGTCACATTGAAAGCATCTATCTATACTTATAATAAAACTGTAACAGGTCCAATTCTGTACGTTGAAGATATTTTGAAAATGATATTTGGAGGGCATTCTATAACCGATACTGAGGCCAAAAATGTATTTTTTTTAATTTTTGTCTGTCTGTCTGTCTGTCTGTCTGTATCTCGGCTGAGCATCACGCCGAAAGTACTGGATGGATTGAAACGAAACTTGGCATGATTTGAGTAAATACTCCGAGGTAGGACATAGGATACTTTTTATCCCGACATTCGGCATGGTTCTCTTGGGAGAGGGGACTAAAGTCAAAATGTGTACTTGGTTATACGCTTGCACCGATTTAACAATTTTTCATTGTAATTATAATAAATATTTGTAAGGGAACACTCATAGACAGTTATTAACAATGTTTGGAAATCGATCAGGTTAAGCAACGTCAGGTAAGGTCATATAATAGATGGGTGACCGTTTAACGCCATTTGAACTAAACGGGTCGGAGAGCAAGTAAAAAGTGGGACCCAGTTTTTAACCGACTATAAAAAAGGAGGTTATGTATTCGATGCGAATGTCTGTTATTAAAAGTTTAGTTAACGTAAAAATAGCGCATGCGGAGCTGCGTGGGTCAGCTAGTTTTTATATATTTTTACTGTTTTTTTGGGAAGTAATTTATTTAATCTTTCTCCTCTCCCCAGTGAAAAGTTGAGCGACAATTTCTCTACAAAATCCTTTGTAATCTGGTCACGAATCCCTTTAGACAGGGTAGAACAGTTTGTTACGTCACAATGGTTCTAAATATATTTTTTTGTTATCATCCAATTTGCTTAGCCACGCCGTCAGTGTTAGGCCCTTCAAAGTTAAAAGGTTGTTAAGAGATTTTTTATATTTTTTTTTACAAGAATAGTTTTGGATTAGAATTAGTTGTTAATATCTGCAAAAGTGGCTAAAGTTTAAAAACAGAATTTCCTAATATATTATACTAAAACGGGGACCCTTATACCTGGCTGTTGTCAGTATATTGGATGGCTCTGCAAATTTACCTCGCCTTCTCTGTAAGCAAAACACAATGCAGACTCCAGAGTATCGACTTAACTACTCTATAATTATTTACGAGAGATATATTTGTTATTAAATTAAAAATTATGTTATTCAGACTACAATTTTTCATGTTAGCTCATGATTCGGTTTAGATATATTTTTTTACACATCTTCTCAACAATGTGACTAATTTAGTTGTTATTGTAAAGGACAAGTTAACATTGACTTGTCCGTGAAGGGACGTACATAAGCAGCAGCGCAGCGCAGTTTAATTTTTGTACAATTATTTTTGATTACTAATTTAAATCACGCAAAGGGTCATAATTATGCATGTTACATGATACTATTAGATTTATAGATCAGTGATTTTTCAGCTGCATCGCATTTCGGCAACTCGCTGCGTTCAACCGTTGCTGCATCAAAGTCGCACTTAGCTGTAACGCTGATAGCAGCTGCTAAAATTATGGTATGTTGCTTTGGCTATAAACTTCAAACAATCCAATCCAACCACTTTACAATTAAATAATACTTAACTACTCTGCAAAGATAGATATAAAACAATTTCCATTATACATAAAACATACTACAATTTCGTACCGTAACATAATGTGTGCGTTATGTTAATCTTATGAATCCGGCCTTGTGAACAAAGTGTTTGAATGAAGTTATGGTTATTAGAGCTTGGGAAACTTTGTACAAAGCGTCTGCGTAGACGAGCTTAGCGAGCAATATTCCATGTTTTAATATTTTAAAAATATTGTAAGGTCATTGAAACTTCCACCGGATTCTTAATTCAAAATAATTATAAGGAATTCTTAACTATTTTTGAAAGAATATTGTTTTTTTTTCGCTGTACGTTCCCGCATAAAAGAGGATAGAAACCTAAAGGTCAACAGGATAATGCTCGGACCAGACGCCAAACAATACCCACGCACGGGTATTACTTGAATAGCTGCTACGTCAAATAGGAAACCATTATAAATGTTTCTTTGTGTGATATCGCATCATCGCTGAAAACAACCAGTTTTACGCAAACTGACAATCCGTTTCAATGTATTACACATACGCGTATTAAACATGATCCTCGAATGAATGGTTATTCTACGTTATGTTATTATACGTAATGCATTGCGAGGCAACATTACAACACATAATAATATCTAGTTTATGCGATGTGGATTCGACTAATCTCGTAGCCTTAATTGAAGGTTTTTTCTCTGTAGTTATATAATGTACTAGCTGTCCCACGCAGCTCCACTTGCATTTTTTGAACCACCTCTGGATTAGAACGAATAGTAACACCTAAAATTATTCAATCGGTCAAGCCGCTTATGGGATTTAGAGAGACTAACGGACAGCCTATTATTTTTATTTATGTATATGCAGAGTATTAAACAAACACATAAATAAAAATAATAGATAGATAAAAACGGTCCATCATCCTTATTTCTTTTTGTTAAAACAAAATGTTGACACCGTAATAGATTACTACTTCAAAGCAACTTTGGTAAAAACGTCGTGATCGGAAAAGCTTTCTTTGTAATGCAGGAATAATTAATGAAGTTCCAGAAACAGGCACTTAAGATCCCCATTGAATTTCCTTTCCATCATCTCATGTTGTCGTCTCTTTCCCCTAAAATATGGTCGCATTGTCGCGCCCGCTAGACGAAAATATTTACATAAGCAGACAATCGAAATAACAAAAGAGTTTCTAGAGAAATACTCATTGTCGTAATTCTTCGAGCCGACATTCTTAGAAATAAAGAATTTTTGTTTGTTATTAGCTAAATTTCTAAGAAATGCTTTTTCATAATGAATTATGAAACTGCTTTGTATCTTTATAAAATAGAACTGTGTGTAATTTTGAAAATTGTAACATATTGTACTCTACATTAGGGTAGAGATATACTTTTACTGGGTACTTCTGGTGAGCGCCCTGGGTGTCAATCTGTTATTGTTTATTGATTATTACTTATTTATCACGTAGGGTAAGTGGGGGGAAGACGAAAGTCGCCCTTAACGCCCCCCCCCCTTTTGCCTTTCGTCTTCCCCCCACTTACCCTACGTGATTTCATACAATAACGTTACATATTATAACTTTTGTTGAGATACGACGCTAGCTTGTTTAGGGCGTTTTAAGATCTACCTTCTCGGCAATCAAGACAAAAAAAAAACTTGTTTCAAAAAACATGTGTTAACATATTTTATTACACAATTTGTTTTTGTGTTTGTAATTTATTGACATTAGGTACTTTTTAATTTAATGGACAATTCCAAAGCCTGAAATAGGCGCACATGATATTCCTGGCGTTATTTGATATTGACACGCTGTGCGTCATCCATACGGGAACAATCACTGGCGTTTATTCGCTCTCCCATATATTTCCCTGATGGATGTATTAATTACTGGTTAGTGAATAAAACATACTGGGACTAGCATAAATTGTGTATGTTGCATGAGTTGAAATCAGTTTAAATAGGTAGTTTTATCAACTGAAAGGTTTATTGGTTATTTCTTTAAATGGAATCGACAAATGGAATAGGAATACAGGTTATTTTTTTCTTCAGTGCGTATATTTTTATCATGTATTGTAATCAGTGTCGTTAATAGATTGATAGATTCAAAATTTAAAAATATACCTTTTTTTTGCATTTATTTATTTATCCACCACATAATTACGGAAAATGTATTCACCATGCACACGGCAGTGATAGAGGGCAGGTTGGTCAGGTGAAGTCACTTAGACAATCTATAGGTACATATACAAAATTTGCTCATTACAGTACAATAAAATTTGCAGTTTGAGTGATAGCACTCAAACTGTTACTAACAATTGTTAATTTGAAATGAAAGAAATTGGTATATTTTTTTTGGTTTGTGCAATTATTTAGGCTGGTTTAGCTTTATCACTTCCTGTCATCCATCCTATCCAATTGCAATTATTTTTGAGAGTTAAAGAATAAAGAGTATTGTATGTGTAAGCTCTCATGTTGTACAATATTATTATTATAGAGCGATTGTATTGGCGAGATTATCCTAGTTGATAATCTGACCAAATTAGTTAATAGCGTCTCGTCAATAGTAGCCGTGGCCATATAGATAGATAGATAGATAGACAATTATTTATTGCGCACAAACAAACAGATACAAAAAGAATAAGACACAAATTAATAAAAAATGCAACAATGCGCGGCCTTATCGCTAAAAGCGATCTTTTCCAGGCAACCTTTGGATGGAGAGGAAAATAAAGAAGTTACAAAGAGCAGAGGGTGCGCGCACTCGACATGGATAGGTAATATTAACACAAAGACACATAAAAACACATATGTTGTAAACTATAATAATATATACTCATATGAGTATAATATATAAACATACATCAAATAATACTATTATAAACATACATAAATCAGTACGTACTAATATAACAAGAAAATTACACAAATACCGATTATCTTATTCCGCCAAATAAAACTTCTTCACTAGATCTTTGAAAATTGGCAGTGACGAAGCACGCCTTATAGAAACGGGCAAGGAATTCCACAGGCGAACCGCCTGCACCGTGAAGGATTTGCCATAGAAGGAACTGCTATGTAAGGGCATCGTAAGACAAAGGTTTTCCGAGGACCTAAGACTATAGGTGCTAGAATTCGACAAATAATCGAAACGTTCCCTAAGATAAGAGGGGGTGGACGGGTTAAACAATATATTATAGAGAAGAGATAAAATGTGAAGATTTCGTCGGAGACGAATGGGTAACCAATTGAATTTTGCACGGAATTGGGAAATATGGTTAAATTTACGCAAGCCAAATATAAACCTAATGGCCAATTTTGCAATCGCTCTAGCTTATTCAATTGATCCTCTGTCACGTCCAGATAACAAACGTCAGCATAAGATTATGCTGACGTTTGTTATACTAGATAGTATAGGGAGAAGAAGTGATTGTGCAAGCGCAACTTTAGTGGCAGTGGGTAGAAAATTACGAAGCCTTTTTAAAGATCTATCACCTAGAATAATCTATTATGCCGACTGTGAATCTTGTCAGTAGTTTCTCGGACTCCTATTTTGATATAAAAATCAAATTAGTGAGTCGTTCATTTTTAAACACATTTATTTAAGCAATAAGGCAGTATTTAGAAAGGTAAGGGAGCGAAATGAGGTCCCGCAACATAATTGTAAACGTACCTACCTATCCGGAATGTAATTTCATGAGGTACGCGTCAAAATGAAGGCGCGGGAAAGCGGTTGATTTCGCTGGGGACGTTTTATACGTGACGCGGATGCCGCTTCGTTAATAAGTATCTCCATTTTGTACCTGTATTTACTACCATGGCAATTTGAGTGATTTACATAATAACATACCAGTGTTCCTATTTATGTTATTCTATTTGTAATATCAAAGTAATTGTGTCATAGTAGTTAGGTACTAAAAAGTTAGAAACTTGAATTAAGGACAATATTAGGTGCTCTAGTACCAAAACTAACTCATCATCATCAACAGTCAAAAGACTTTCACTGCTGAACAAAGGCCTCCCCCTTAGAAGGGAGGGGTTGCCATAAACTCCACGCTTGGCAGGTGGCTTGGTCATCGCAGTATAGGTACCACCTATCTAATAGAAAGACGCTTCTGCCCGTCTTCCTGTTTTCCCTTAGTCGCCTCTTACGGACACTCAACGACAGGAGATGGGAGGTTGCCATTCTTACTCGGAATCCTCACGGGTAAAACTAATTATCAAATTGTTTTTATTTTGATTTTTGTTATAATTATTATTATTTACGTTAAAGCTTATTTATAACATTAGTTTCTTATTTGCTACCTACGTCTCTATTAATACTTAGAGCAACTAAATAAAACAAAAAAATGAGAAGAAGATAATTAATTAATTAGATAAAGTTATCTAAAATAGCTTTCTATTTTAGTTACTTTCATTTATTTAATAAAGCGCTCCGTACAGAAATTAAAGTGATTTTATTAAATAAAATAATTTTATCAAATAAATAAAGAATTAAGTATAAAATTTAGTGTACAAAAAAGTTAACATTGTAAAAAACTCATAAAAAGTTTATATATCAAAATCTTGGAATCCCAAGGGAAGATGTGTCTTGTAGGTAACCTTAACAGGTTGTTCAACCTTCGGTATGATGGACTTGCGTCGGTTGCTGCGAGTTGGTGGTACCATGGCTTCCACCTCAGCGCCCGGGATTATCGTGAAACGCCTGCAAACAAACCACCGCGAGGAAAATGGATATTTGAAAGTCTACTCAAGCAATTCATCATCATCACTATCACCAGCTGGATGACGTCCACTGCTGAACATAGGCCTCCCCTTACGAACGCCACAATGACCGACAATTGGCTACTTGCATCCATCGGTTACCTGTGACGCGCACAATGTCATCTATCCACCTAGTCCCACTAGGCCTACCTACGCTGCGTCTTCCGGTTCGTGGTCGCCAATCGAAAACTTTTCTTCTCCAATGGTTATCGGTTCTCCGAGCGATGTGGCCTGCCCATTGCCACTTCAACTAACAGATTTTAAGAGCTGTGTCGGTGTCCTTGGTTCTTCGGCGAATATCCACATTACGGATTTTGTCGCGAAAAGAAACTCCGAGCATAGCTCTCTCCATAGCTCGTTGTGTGACTGAGCTTCAGTTAAAGATTTTTAAAACATCCATAAACTGATTATACTTGATCTACGTATAAATAGTTAACAGCAACTAGAATTGAATTAACCAAATGTTCCATTAATATTTATTCTGAAATTTATTCGGAAGATTAGAAATTACCTAATTAGAAGAAATAATTACACATGATATTTTTGTAGTTTATCAAATACTAATATAGTAGACTTGTATTTCCAAATATGTAGAACGGTGTCTAATTGATATTGACAGTTGAAATGTGGGTGGGAAACTTCGTGGGACTTCAGTCTATTCCCAGCTTAATTGGCATCGATTGAATGACGTATAAAGACGTGCTCATACACTGATATATGAATGAGGAATTGTGTTAGGGTGCTATATATGGAAATGCATGTATTAAAATGTAAGTATAATTCTTGTAAAGCTTTTCAAAAATGTCTGATTACAATAGAGGCTCGCTCATTAATAGAGCTGCTCGATTTAGCAAGTACTGAAGGTATTGAGGAAATAGGGAAGGTACTGAGGAAGTACTTTAGCAACTAAGGATGAACTGGAGGTACTGAGGAGAACTAGAGAAAAAATACTAAAGGTACTGCTGATGTACTAAAAATACTTCCTTTAGGTTTCGAATGGGTTACTAGTGCAAAAATAGGAATTTTCTAATTAAAACCATAAGAGCCTATATCGAGTATATTAACCTGGTTACTCCTTTGCTCAAAATACCGTCTAGATGAGTACCACTAAGTTAATTAGGTATCCTGCTGCAGAACACTAAAGGGTGACTTGGTTGTGTTCAAGTTTAAGGGTCACAGCACACAGCAGTAGCTGCCGCGTTATGATCCGGTGGTAGTATGTACAAAATGATTTGACAAAATAAAGATATTTTGACTTTGACAGTAACTGGAGAGTTAGTGGGCTCAATTAATATCTAATGTCTAAGTTAACGAGTTACAATATAATGGAAATGTCTATATGCATGGATCTTATCACAAACTGCCGAACCTACAAACGTTAATTATTACAGTTAATAATCGTTAATCCATTTTTGAAATCGTATTTTTTCGTCACTCGAAGCCCATTAATACTTAATACCTACAGATAGTGAGTAGAAGTAACAATTATCTCGTGTTCAGTAATCGAAATTAATCATAAACTGTTCCGACAGTCGAAATAAATAGATTTTTAAAAGTGACTTAATTAAAGTTAATTGGGGTTTGTGAGTGCGGCAGTTAGTTTTGAATAAACAGCGCTTTAAAACAGAACTTTACCTGGCAGCAGGCATAACAGACATCTTCGTGAAGAGATGTTGAGCTTCGGCTCGCAAGTCGTCATCTTGCATAAGGTTGATCATTTCTTGCTCGCGTTTCTTCAGAGGAGTGTCAGTGATCCCAACTTCAATTTCCAACGAGAGATTTACACACTAAAAAACAAAATAAGGCTAATTGTAGAGCTCGTTGTTGTCGGGGTCAAAAACCTAGACTGCCACCAAGAAGATCGTGAATTTAATTTCAACCCAGAGCTGGGCAGTACACACACAGAAAAGTGTGCATGAAAATAATAAAAGTCAAATATAGTTTATTTCAAATAGGCTAAACGCTAGCACTTTTGAAAGGTCATGTTTTTCTTAATAAAAAAGCTACCACCTGATCACAACGCGACCTCAATTGAGAGATCCGGCAAGAAACTCAGCGGGCTTGTAATTTTTTCACTTTTTTTTAATTAGTGTATCATGTTACAATTAGATCAGAGCAACAGTGTGTCTTGCCGTTCAAAATATTAAATAAGACAGAAAAAAAAAATACTACGCAAGTACAACAAACTAAAAGGCAAAAGGGATAGTAGTCGGACCAAGCAGCACCCGCGCACGAGTTGACTCGAGCAGCAGCCATCACTCCCCTCAACCATATTGGAGGGAAGGGGGTGACCCGCCACACGAAGCCGCCACAAACAAAGACTTTTCGATGAATAATATACTTATTAAATATCAGTTTATTTTGTGTGGGTGTTATTTGTGTATTTTTGATATCGTAGTACAGGCTATGCGTAGTTTTGGATCAGATGACGGCGTAGGGGATGTCCTAGGATAATATTTGTCATATACGTCGGTCAAATTTAAATCTCGAACCGATATCATTTCGTACAGCGTTGCAGCTTAATATTTAAAGAGGACTATTAGCTTCGTGTTTCTTTATACTTATTTCCTGAAGTATCAAGGCACTACTAATACCACTATGGTATATAATTGCCACTAATATACCAATCAATTTGTATTTTTTTTTCTATATATGTACTACAAAGCTAAAATATAATACCCAGACACAAGCCAAACAGATTTTTATATACAAAAATATTTATATCGGGTGGCAATAGAACTTAAGACTTTTAAGTTAGCAGACATATTTCTAAGCACTACAGCAACAGGCCTATCATTTATAAAAAAATACACATTATTATTTCGTCCTTATTATGTAGGCTCTATGTAATATAATTTCTCAACCAAATTGCTTACTAAATCATAGAACTCCGCGACGTCTTTGTAGCCTTTACAGCGAGCTATGTTTGCAGCTTCCAGTAGAATAGCCTTGGCCTCAGGCTGATTGTTATGTAGAAGATGGCAACGAACCATCAGGAATAAGGCGTTTAGTAGCCATACAATATGATTTGCAGCTCGAGCTTCTATAACGATAAGTAACTTGCGTTTAAGAAGGCTTCATTCAAGATCCTTTAATTTTGGAGTACCACACAATAGCGATAGGTGGTTTTAAATAAACTTTTTTTTTAACTTACCACTTTGGCACTTGGAAGCGTAGAACCGAGCTCGAAGAACTTGTTTGGTGTCGACAAGCAATCGAGCAAGTTCGTGCAATATATAGCATCGCTCCGATTCCCGAACGCTCATTTCAAATGCATGTTCCAGAACGCGAATTCGACGCCTTTTTTTCAGTCAATTATTATGTAAAACAGGAATAGTGATATTACTTACCGAGCCTGGTCTTTTCACCAGCAACGCACTGTATGTTCATACGGCAAAAGTGCTTACACGTAGGCATTAACCCTTAAACCGCTGTCAGGCAATATACCAATAGAAAAATCCATTGCGCGTCAGGCACTTGGCGTTCTTTGTGTTAATCTATTTAAAAAAATAGGTCGGCCATAGTGAGCAAAATTTTCCCCACAAAACTTATTACCTCTGGTAATAAGTCATTCAGCATGCCACATTCTTTTTTTAAGGAATTATGCCCATATATTTAGTATCGCAGTGTTTTAAATCACACTATGATACACTAAAGAGACTACAGTTTAGTTTCACATTTATTCTGTACTAGCTGACCCACGCAGCTCCACCCGCGCTGTGTTTACGTTTACTAAACTTTCAATAATATACATTCGCATAGAATACAAAACCTCCTTTTTTAAAGTCGGTTAAAAACTTGGACCCACTTTGTACTTGCCCTCCAAAGCACGGAAACGTTTAGTTCAAATGGCGTTAAACGGTCACCCATCTATTTAATGACCTTAGCTAACGTTGCTTAACCTGATCGATTTCCAAAAATTGTTAACAACTGTCTATGAGTGTTCCCTTACAAATATTTATTACTAGCTGTAGCCCGCGGCTTCGCCCGCGTTTACTTTGTTACTCAAACGTGTTTTGAATAATGGTTCGAGGTTTTTTAAAATATTGTTTACTATAATGTTGTCTTTTATTTACGCGAATGCTACACATTGAAATCAAACTACTTTTAATTTAGCTTTTACTATCCCGACGTTTCGAATGCTTTGCAGCACCCATGTTCACGGGAGGACTGAGATGTTGAACGTCCTTATGTCACAATTATGCCGGTGTCAGGGCCCTCAGGTCAGGTCTTGGTCCGATCTTCGGACGATCGATTTTAATATTGTTCACATTGTTGGTCCGATCTTCGGACGATCGATTTCAATATTGTTCACACTTTTATTAACCCTGATCTAATCGGTATCAAGTATATAGCCTGTATTTTTGTGTAAGCTATCATAGCTCCCATTTCTTAAATATTTACTTCTTTAGTTATTTAATGAAACAAAATATTTACAGTTTATTTACAAACATGTACACTTATTTAGTTAAAAAGATACAGTACTTATTTTGCAATTCCATTAAAAAACATTTGAGGTTGTTAAGTGGAAACCATTTGGTAACCCCATTGGTAGATGCCCTTAGCGATTGATTTTCGAAAAATGCTGGAAGTTAGTTTATTCTATGGTATTGTTTAGTTCGTTTACTGAGTTTCGTTACCATAGTTGCATTATAGCATTAAATGGAGATCTTTCTTCACGCAAACTTTAGGGATTTTTCGAAGAATGCCGAAAACGGTTTCTTAGAATCTTATATGCTTATATACATAAAATATGTCGTATGGCTGTAGGAATAAACTAATTTTTGGAACTGAATTGAACGCTTTTAGGGATTAATTTTTAAAAAAGACATGGATTACTTCATATTACGAATTTATCCGCAAAGTGTCATAAGTGCAGCATTATTTTTTTTTTCGCGTTTGATACTCAGAAGCCGTGCTTAAACCCCGTTAAGGGTTGATTTTCAAAACAAATGTGTTAGACGTGTTTCTCGATTTTTTTATGTCTACACTGACAATGTTTCCTGTCTGAAAATATTTTTTTTACATACAAACTTTGATACCACATTTGTCCCACGGGTCGATTTTCGAATAAAACATTGCACACAACACAACAAAAAAAAAATAAACCGGCTTCAACAACACTAAAAAGCTAATAATTTAAATCTTATTGAAGTTGGTGTTGACATACCTACCGTGTATATTTTCTTCAGGAACACTTTATCCCGTCCTAATGAAATTTGCATGAAATCATTACAGTAGTTTACTCTCTTGAATAAAAATAGAATCATCGAAATCGGTTCATATTTGTCAGAGTAATGTAGGAGAACATCAGATTCATGGTTTTTTAACCGACTTCAAAGGAGGAGGTTCTCAATTCGTCTGTATGTATTCTTTTTTTACCGGATACATTCATCCAAATCAATCATGATTCTCCAGGAAGTTCTTATCCGGTTGTGATAAAATTTATACATATTCATTAAAGTGGTCCCTTCTTTCGAATAAAAAAGAATCATTGAAATTGGTAAATATTTACCAGTTTGTTCTTAAAAAAAACATCATCTTTTAGGCTACAGTTTTTCCTGAGTCGCCATTTTTGTTTTTTCAGGAACTGCTTGTTCGTAAGTGGATAATATTTTTTTATGGTACCCAGTCAGGGGAGCGGCCTGTTCGTACCAGAAAGAATTTTTAAAATCGGTTCATAATTGCCAGAGTCATAGAATATGTACATAGAAAAAAATATTTCTACAGAAAAATTGAGAACCTCCTCCTTTTTTGAAGTCGGTTAAAATGCTGAAAATTAGTTTGTTAAATTGTTGTGTTGAGTTTACTTACAGAGTTTAGTGACTGTAGCTGTATTATAACTTAAATGGAAATCCTTCTGTATGCAAACTTTGAAACCGTTAATTGACTTTAGGGTTTTTATTTTTTGGTGAATGCAGGAAACAGGTTTCTTAGATTCTTATGTGAAAATACGTAAAATAAATATTGTGTGTAGAGTAAAAAAACATGATTTGGACCCGAATTAAACCCATATGGGGGTCAATTAAAAAAAATCACATGGATTTCTTTAGTTTTATGAATGCATGTCATCAGTGCAGCATGAATTTATTTTCCGCATTCATACTCAAAAACCGTGCTAAAACCCCGTCAAGGGTTAATTTTCAAAACAAATCTGTCAGACGTGTTATTCAACAAAGTTTTGTGTCCGTGTGATGAAAAATATTTTTTGCTAACTTTGATACCCTATTTGACCCAGTTAGGGGTTGATTTCCGAAATTGAAAATTCAGAAAATTTGCTTGTTGTTATGTTGAGAGCATTATCGCTAAAATGAAAATCCTTCTTCATGCAAACTTTGCAACCTCATAAAATTACCTTAGGGATTGTTTTTTTGAAGAATGCTTAAAATAAGTTTCTTAGATTATTGTGTGCATTGCATGAAATAAGTCCTGTGACTGTAGGACAAAAAACACTTTATGGACCCAATTGGACCCTATTAGGGGTTGATTTTCAAAATAAATTACTGAATGAATTTATTCAGAAATTTTCATCAGTGTAGCATGATTTTCTTTCCTCGTTTGATACTCAAAAATCATGCTAAAACCCCTTCAAGGGTTGATTTAAAAAAATAATGCGTATTTTTTATCAGTACACTGATAAAGTTTCGTGTCCATGCGATAAATATTTTTTTTTCCAAAGTAACTTTTGGCTAACTTAGGGGTTGATTTGAAATGCTGAAAATCAGTTTGTTAAATTGTTTTGTTTATGTATATGTATGTATGTTGTACGTATGTACCGAGTTTCGTTACTCTAGCTGCATTATAACATTCAATGGAAATCGTTCTACGTGTTTTTCAACCCCATTACATGACCTGACCTTAGAAACCCTTTATGCCAGAAATGGGTTTCTTAGATTCTTGTGTGCAATACATAATTTAAGTGTTATGACTGAAGGTCGAATAACATTTTTGGACCCCAATTGGATCCCTTTAGGAGTTGGTTTTCAAAAACTATTTACACATGGATTGCTTTAGTTTGATTAATGTATTCGCAAAGTTTCTTCAATGCAGCATAATATTTTTCCGCGGTTCAAACTTAAAAACCATACTAAAACCCCTTAAGGGTCGATTTTCAAAAAGCTGTAATACAGGTGTTTCTTCATTTCTTTTGTTTAGTACGTTGACAAAATTTCGTGTATATGTGGTGAAAAAAAAATTGTTTTCTATACAAACTTTGAGACCCCATTAGACCCACTTAGGGGTAAGTGGGTCTAATGGGGTCTAAAAGATTATCGAAAAATGCTGAAAATTAGTTTATTCAATAATTTTATTGAGTTTATGCACCGAGTTTCGTTAAGGTAGCCATATTATAGCATTAAATGGAAATCATTCTATGTGTAAACTTTACAACCCCATTAAATGACCATAGGGGTTATACACACATCAAAAGTGTCTAGGGATCAACATATATTTTTGCAATAACTTTTCTCCTGATTGATATTAATTAAAATTTTCTTTAAGGATTCATCAAATAAAGTGTTTTCGTTTGTCACAGTAACGATAAACCAAGTCACCTTTGCATTAATAAAGAAATTTGCCATTTTCCTAATAAAGGGATTTTTGACATTTGAACCACTAACACAAAAGTTCGAAAAAAAGACTGAAATAACAGTTTTCTTTAAAATTTTATTGAGTAACTTAAACAATGAATAATCCGTGTTTCTACCGCGAACACTAACAACACAAGAACATCGGTTTGGCATACTCAAAATGAGTTCATCCAAATCACGCTGTGGAATGGCCGCCCATGTTCGTTGCAACAACAAAAAAAGGTCTTCTTGCGACTGGATACCCTCCATATTCGGCAGAGCTCTTCTCTGTAGCATATCCCATGCATGCTCAATCGGGTTCAAGTCTGGCGACTGAGCAGGCCAGGGCAGGACATTGATGTTAGCTGCGGCGAGAGTCTGTCTTACAACTCTTGCGGTGTGCGGTCGTGCATTATCATGCATTAACTGAAATAAGGGACCGATTTGCACTTGTAGAGGAACGATGACGTCTGATACAATCGTGTCAGCATAAATTTGAGCGTTGAGGTTGCCTCTGATCCAAATCAACTCAGTTCTTCCGCCGATCCAAATACCCGCCCATACCATGATGGTTCCACCACTATAAGGATAGACTTCCTGGCAGGATTTTAATCGCTGTTGGCGTCCAGGGGTTCTCCAGTGTCGTATACGTCTTGTATCCGGTCTCATACCAAAACGAGACTCATCAGAAAAGCACACGAAACGCCATTGTTCTTCTGCCCATTTTTTTGCCCAAAAATGCTTGATCCCTAGACACTTTTGATGTGTGTATTTTGCAACTGCCGGAAATAGGTTTCTTAGATTTTTGTGTGCAATACATAAATTAATTCTTATGACTGTAGGTCGAAAAAAAAATTTTGGACCCTAATTGGATCCCTTTGATTTTCAAAAATTTATAACATAAATAAATTTATTAAAAAAAAAAAACAAAACTGGAGTAACAAGGGAATAATAAATACAATAAAATCAATTTTACAATATATACAAATCGTCCTCACTCTTTGGTGGCAAAGTCCCCAGAACGCTGGCAGCATTGCCACGCTGGATGGCAATGCTAATCTGCTGACCGAAATAAAAGTCAGCGTTCCGGTCTCCAGATGTTCCTACGAGGAGTTCGGAAATTTTTTGTAACACCTGGTGGGCTCCCGGCGCCCACGGACCCAACGTCTCTACCCCAAACGCCTCAAATATGTAACCCACTCCAAGACATTCATATTTGCGGCGTTTGAGGTACTCTGCGCTGTGAGCAGCAGCACCAGCCTCAGTCGACGTTACTGGAAGATGAGACGGCGCGAGTGTATCGACACAAGTTGCGTCCCATACAAGGGGCCGTCCCATCTTCCAAGGAACTAGAGTCATTCCATCGGGTCTCTTACCATCGTTGCGATGTAGGCCACAAGGCTCTAAAACAGCGGCCATGTTGACAGTGGCAAGAGCCCGATATATTAGTTGGTTGAGACTGGCGTGGCGTGCTGCTCTTCCCGTACTTCTGCAGCAAGACAGTCCGTGGTGTCCGAGCCGGCAAACATTATGGCCACACCGACAAGAGTGAGGAATTTAAAAAAAAAATTAAAAAATTTAAAAAAAATTATTATTTATACAATAATTGCTTTAGTTTGATAAATGTATTCGCAAAGTTTCATCAATGTAAGATTTTTTTTTCCGCGTTTCATACTCAAAAACCATGCTAACACACCTTTACGGGTCGAATTTGAAAAAGTTGTGATACACGTGGTTCTTAATTTCTTTGGCTTAGTACATTGATAGAATTTCATATCCGTGTGATGAAAAAAAAAAATTTCCATTCCTTCTTGGGGAGCCCATTTCACCCACTTAGGGGTTAATTTTACAAAATGCTCAAAATTAGTTTTTTTCAATTATTGTGTTGAGTTTATTTACCGAGTTTCGTTATTCTAGCTGCATCATAGGATGAAATGGAATCCTTCTTTGTGCAAACTTTGAAACCCCATAAAATGACCTTAGGGGTAGTTTTAAAAAAAATGCCGGATATATGTTTCTTAGATTCTTGTGTACAATAAATAAACTAAGTCTTATGACTGTAGGTCGTAAAACATTTTTTGGCCCCAATTCGACCCATTTCGGAGTTGATTCTCAAAACATGATTATTTACACATGGATTGCTTTATTTTGATAAATATATTCGCAAAGTTTCATCAATGCAGTATGTTTTTTTTTACGTTGCCTACTCTAAAACCAAGTTAAAACCCCTTTAAGGGCCGATTTTCAAAAAGTTGTAATATACGTGTTTCTTTATTTCTTTTGCTCAGTACTGTAACGAAGTTTGGTTCCCGTGTGATGAAAAAATTTTTTTTTCCATACAAACTTTGGGAGCCCATTTGGACCACTTAGGGGTTGATTTTACAAAAATGCCCAAAATTAGTTTTTCCAATTGTTGTGCTGAGTTTATTTACTGAGTTTCGTTACTCTAGCTGCATCATAGGATGAAATGGAAATCCTTCTTTGTGCAAACTTTCCAACCCCTTGAAATGACCTTAGGTGTTGTTTTTAGAAAAATGCCGGAAATAGGTTTCTTAGATTCTGGCGTGCAATATATAAATTAAGTCTTATGACTGTAGCTCAAAAAACATTTTTTGGACCCCGATTGGACCCCTTTCGGAGATGATTTTCAAAAAAATAATTATTCACACATGGATTGCTATAATTTGATAATGTATTCGCAAAGTTTCATCAATGCAGTGTGGATTTTTTTTCCGTGATTCATACACAAAAACCATGCTAAAACCCCTTTCATGTTCGATTTTCAAAAAGTTGTGATACACGTCTTTATTTCTTTTGCTCAGTACACTGACAAAGATTGGTGTCCGTGTGATGAAAAAAATTTTTTTTCCATACAAACTTTGATACCCCATTTGACCCACTTAGGGGTAGATTTTAGAAAAATGCCGAAAATTAGTTTCTTCTATTGCTGTGTTGAGTTTATATACCAAGTTTCGTAACTCTAGCTGCATCATAGCATTAAATGGAAATCCTTCTTTCTGCAAACTTTGAAACCCCATTAAAAACCCTTAGGGGGTAGTTTTTTGTAAAATGCTGGAAATTGGTTTCTTAGATTCTTGTGTGCAATATATAAAATAAGTTTCATGACTGTAGATCGAGAAACATTTTTTGGACCCCAATTGGACCCCTTTACGAGTTGATTTTCTAAAAATGATTATTTGCACTTGGATTGCTATAATTTGATTAATGTAATCGCAAAGTTTCAGCAATGCAGTATGAAAATTTTTTTCCGCGTTGCATAGTCAAAAACCATGCTAAAATCCCTATAAGGGTCGATTTTCAAAAAGTGTGATATACGTGTTTCTTTATGTGTTTTGTTTAGTACACTGACAAAGTTTCATGTCCGTGTGACGAAAAAAATGTTTTTTTTCCATACAAACTTTGGGAGCCCATTTGACCCACTTAGGTATGGAATTTCGAAAAATCGGTTCTTATTGTTCACCTAGACTACTTGAATAATGTTGGTTCCAAATTTCAAGATTGTAAGTTATATGGTTTTTGCTGTATCGTGATTCCTAGAAAACACCCTGCTCTTTTATTAATATAGATAATTATAAAGAAAAAAAGATAAAATCGGACCAAGCGTATAACCAAGTACCCATTTTGACTTTAATCCTCTCTCCCAAAAGAACCGTGCTAGATTACGGGATAAAAAGTATCCTATGTCCTACCTCGTAGTAAGATCTCAAATCATGCCAAGTTTCGTTTCAATCCATCCAGTAGTTTCGGCGTGATGCTCAGCCGAGATACAGACAGATAGACAGACAGACAGACAGACAGACAGACAAAAATTAAAAAAATTATATTTTCGGCCTCAGTATCGGTTATAGAATGCCCTCCAAATATAATTTTCAAAATATCTTCAATGTACAGAATTGGACCTGTTACAGTTTTATTATAAGTGTAGATATATAACCCGTAGGCTGTCCGGGTAAGAATAGCACCGTCCCATCTCCTCCCGTTGGGTGTCCATAAAAGGTGACAAAGGGAAGACAAGAACGCGGGCAGCAGCGTCTTTCTATTGGATTACCTACTAATGCGATCCCCAAGACGCTTGCCAAGCGTGGGAATTATGGCAACCCCCCCCCCCCCCCCCCTTCTAAGCATTTATTCAGCTGTGCAGTAGTGGACCTCTTACGGCTGCTGATGATATTGATGATAATTGAAGAAAATAATAAGGGTGCCCGTTGTAGAAAGCAATAGCAGTTTTTGTATGAAAATAATCCCAAAGGCCACTACAAAGGGTACACTCTACATTATTTTTTTTGCACATAGGTAAAGTAGGAAAGCTCGCTTAACACGTTAAACGCCAAGTGACCGGCACACAGTGGATTTTTCTATTGTAATGTGACCGGACGGCAGTCAAAGGCTTAAAATTGAGGCCACTTCTGAGCGATGAGTTTTTAGTGCTCTATAAAGTGTCATTATTCTAGTGGCCTCTCAGGCCATCACTTGTCTCTTGTTGTCTTGTCTCCAAGTGTCTGGGTGTTATTTATCTATTTAAGTATGTATTTACAAAAAAAAAATGTATATAAGTATTAGTATCAGTTGTCTGGTTTCCATGGCTCTGCCTAGTTTGGGATTAGATGACCGTGTGTGGATTGTCCCAAGATATTATTATTATTATGCTGGCAAAGTAATGCTTACGTCGTAATGTCCTATTTAACATTATTATATAACATTGATAGTTGGCGGAAGAATATTTGAAACAACGGTGGTAGTCTCTTGTGCAATAGAGTACCGATTAATCTTACCCTCCGTCTCTTGCCTTCGAGCCCACCAACAGGGGCCGCACTATAGTCCCCTGAAAACCTGTCACGATGCCCACAGGGACGGTCTTCCTCAGAGCCACCGCCGTATTTAATTGACGTCTAAGGCCCACATCCTTTGGAATGTGGGCCCAAATGGTTAGGACCATATGGTTTGGACTCATTTAATTTAACGGCGACGAAAACCTGTTTGAATCCTACCTGGGCATCTTATTACCATTACCTAGCATCTAGACGAATTGGAGGTCGAACTCGAAGAACCGGGTCGTGGCTAGGCTCCCAAGACTCTTTTATGCCAAGCAGAATATTAGCCCGTTTCTCCTGATCACTGTTGGACATATCCTTTTGCAGTCGCTTCTAAACGTAAAATAAAATATTTCAAGAAACAAGCTTAAAGTTAAAAAAATTTAAACAGTAATGAGTAAGCTTAGTTCAGATGATAACCTCATAGTTTTCGAGACCAATACAACGAGTCTAAATTCGAGTGCCAAATAGAAAGGGAAAAACCAACATTTTATCCTCGAAAATGACAATAAAATAGTGAAATTTCACAATAATGACTAAGAATGAAGTTTAAATGAAGAACAATAAAATTGGTCCAGATTTACATTTTAATTACCTGATCCAAAAAAGCATTAGCAACCATATCGTACAACTGCTGCAAGAATTTAACCTTTCCAGGCAGCAAACTCGCCGGCTTCCTTAATATTTGTTCCATTGCAAATTCCGCATGTTTTAAGCACTTGAAAGTATCACGATCTTCATAGAATGCTTTAGCAACTTGTACAAGTCGCTTTGCATCTTTCGTATATTGGTGTTTTGTGCGTGTCAGTTGTTCTTTACGAGTATTGGAGAGGCGTGCTCGCGCGGCTACTTCTGATGCTCTGGCGGCATATAATGGCCTACGCTCGTGAAGCACTGCCTGGATGAACCAGGTACCAAGGTTAAAAATATTATATTTTTGTAAACAAAACCCGTCTTATATGGCATTCATCAAGGAAGTGGTAGTGTGACTAAAAGTTGTTTTTACCGATCTACCCCAAAACGAGGCTTTCGTAATATTTACCTTATTAATCAATAGGTTCGAAAGATTTAGTTCCTCAGTTAGATGTGTCAGCTAGAACTCCGTCCTGCTGCTGAGTTTACAAATAGGAACCTGGTTGACTACGAAAATCGAAAAAAAAATTGAAGACCTCGAGTTTTTGATCTGACACAATAAATCAGTAATATAAAACGTTTGTGCGTATATTTTTGGCAAGGCCTAAACGGCTTGCTGGGTTTTAATTTTACATTGTACGTCACTTCCCGAACTTTACTAAGAGGAATCTACCTCTTAGTAAAGTTCGGGAAGTGACGTAAGCTATATACTTATTCATTAAAAAATGCATATATTGCGGCCGTCAGTCACAATTTTGTATTTGTCCGTGTTGTGTCCGTCCGGGTAAGTATAGCACCCATCCATCTTATCTCGTTGGGTGACGTAAGAGGCGAATAAGGGAAAACAAGAACATATGCAGTAGCATCTTTCTATCTATCACCTACACTACGATCCCGAAGACGCCTGCCAAGCGCGGTATTATGGCAACCGCCCCTTCTAAGAGGCATTGAGATATGTGTATGTATGTTTTAAGTACATACTTAATATAATATAAGTATATTTCTTGTTTGCACTCGAGTTTTTGTGATTTTATGATATTCTTGTATAAAATATAAAGTCTTACTTGACGTTGTTCCACATCCGCGAGAGCTTTATGGGACAATTCCAGAAGTTTTCCTGATCCGTGTTTATTGGCAGAGGTCAACCGGTCGTCCTTACATAGAGCCGTTAAGAAATATTTGTCGTGTGCCATTCGCTCCAGATATTTGGAAGCCATTAAACGGGAGATTTGTTTGCCTCTCATTTTGTCTGGTGGCGATATTTCTAGTACCTAGAAAAATGGTTTTAGTGAGAGGCCAGTTAGTCTAGTGGTAAGACACCGCTATGCATAGGTCGTTGGTCCGATTTCCACTTTGTAATAATAATAATACCAGCCCTTGTTTATGTCCCACTGCTGGGCACGGGCCTCCTTTCAAGATAAGGGGCTTAGGCCATAGTCCTCCATGCTGGCCAAGTGCGGGTTGGCGGACTTCACACGTAATTCGAAAGCTAGTTAGGCTTTCTCAGACACGCAGGTTTCCTCACGATGTTCTCCTTCACCGAAAAGTGTTTCCCACTTTGTGTTTGGGTGTTATTTATATATCTATAACTATGTATGTATTTACAAAAAAGAAGAATGTAATCATTAGTATCAGTTGGCTAGTTATCATAGTACAACTTGCATAGTTAGGGATCAGATGACGATGTGTGGATTCTTCCATGATATTATTATTGTATGGTTGTTAGCCATCATTTGCCCCATATTGCCTTATGGTAAAGGGGTAATGCAGCCATGGATGTAAGCCTACTAGTGTAAGGTTGAGTTATTTAATGACACAGTATTTTTAAAATAGTTTTGTTATTAATATTTGCTAACCTTTGGTAAATTAACATTACGAACGTTTGTTCGTGGTCTAATTACACACACAGACAAACACTAACAACCTCTCAAGACTACATTAGTAACATCAAACAACTTTTAATGGAAATATTTGGTCTACAACTGGACTGGACTTCTAGGGGCATTAACTGAAAACTTTAAATTTCATACCAGGTCCTCCACCATCGGCAGCGGTATTCGAGAGCGATGCTGGACGACCTTTGGAGCATTTTTATCTATGGACACCTTCCTTAAATCTACATCATGAAATATTTTTGGAGCTGACAAAAGCATCTTGCTGGCATATTTTCCCGTGCACTCCCGAACCTGTAATTTTCTTATTCTTTTTCAAAAATATTTTATTATCTGTACTTCTTATTTTGTTAATCTTGGCTTCAGCTACTTTAGCACCTGTATTCTACAAGATTATCCATTAAACTACTTATAAATTTTCACAATCATGCTCTTTTCGTTACTTAAAGCCACTATTTAAAAATATTTAAGCTCAAGTATTTGATATTAAATACGATGGTTACTAATTCTCAAATTAAAAAGGTACTCTATAAAAAAGGTTAAAAAGAAGAAAAACAAGTCCATTGAGACTTATCCGAGCTTCTCAGTTGACGTCGCGTTGTGAAGCAACCAGAGGTAAGTGGCTTGCACTTTCAGAAAATTAAAAAAAGCACTTTATAAAAATATGTAATTTTAAAGTGTTTTTAGAAATTAATCGATAAATTTTATATCAAACCATGTTCACCACACGCCACATGAATTATACATCACTAGTTTACCGTTTCCTCAGAGCATTGAGCGCATTCATCGAAGTCTGGGGGGAATTTAGTCAGTTGCCGACCTCGACTAGCGAGCACCAAGGCTCGTTCAAACGCGCATTTCTCGTATTCTGTTTGTGCTTGGATTTGCAAAGCTTTGACATTTTCTGGTTCCAATTCTGTAAAGCAACCACTTAATTTTTCAAAAATACCTACTTATACATAGGCAAGTGAAGATACAGATACGAATCTTGCTTATAGCAAATTTTGGATTTGATTTTCAGAACAGAATTACTGTTTTTGGATCCAATAAACTTAAAGTTACAATTATCATATTTTCTAAAACATTTAGGTAGTATCCGTACTTTGAATACTACTTAATTTTTTACGGGATCCAAAAAGGAGAATTTCCCACGTGTTTGAATACCTGTACTGTATAGGCTTACTTTACAAAACTAATTCTAATATAATTTCAATTAAATTTGAATTAGTTTTTTTATGAAGTCCGTTGGATAGTTGTATAGGACAGCATCGCCAACGCTGGAAATTTATGAAGTTTTAATCTAATTGCTCCCAACGACAAATCCTATTCAATTGTATCCAATGATTGCGTAGTTTTCGAGTGTGGGCCATGATACAAATTTATGTCACCCCTACGACAAGGCTTGCTTAGATTCAAACCATATTATTGATATATTTGTCTTGTTATTGCCCGATAAATACATCATATATATCATTATACATTCATTATAATAAGCTATCAGTCTGCAACACAACGTAATTGGTGACTTGCCTACTGCTTGTGCGGCGTCTGCCAAAGCACCAGCATAATGGGTTGCTTTCACCCGTGCCAAGCTGCGACCCAACAATGAACGGACGTCGGAGCCCTGTATATTAATATAGAGACTTAAATCACTCGAATCCAGTACCCACATGTTATAATCGTAAAGGAAAATAATGATTTTTCAGTTTTGACTTGTACATTTTAAGCGTTTTTGTTTCCGCTAGAGACGCGGTTCTAATCCGTATGATGACCAACTGCGTTATCGAGCTTGTAACTAGGGGTTTAGTTTAGCTAACTGTCATCATCACGAGCCGGAAGATAGGCCTCTCCTTTCAAACGTCACAGTGAACGACAAGTGGCTATTTGAATCCACCGGTTACCTGCAACACGCACAATGTCGTCTATCCACCTACGCCTACCTACGCTGCATCTTTCGGTTCGTGGTCGCTACTCGAGAACCTTTCTTCCCCAACGGTTATTGGTTCTCCGAGCGATGGGGCCTGCCCATTGCCACTTCAACTTGCAGATTTTAAGAGCTATGTCGGTGACCTTGGTTCTCGGAGAATCTCCCCATTACGGATTCTGTCGCGCAATGATACTCCGAGCATAACTCTCTCCATAGCTCGTTGTTTGATCCTGAGCTTCTCTAAAAGGCCAGCAGTTAGAGACCACGTCTCAGTACCATATGTCATCACCGGCAACACACACTGGTTAAAAACCTTCATCTTCAGGCATTGCGGTATTTCGGTATTGCGGTGTCTAATTTAGTAACCTGTAATGGTGTCCCTTGGTCTTGCCAATACCCATGTTTCACTTGCTATGTGTATACTATACATTTCTGAATTTTGAAGGACAGCTAAATGCACATTAGACGTAAAAAATTATAGCTAAATTGAGTCCAACAAGCAAGCATTCGCTTTCATCCGTCGTTGAGCGGTTAATCAGAGAATCTTGTCCAATATAAAAGCATCGGTAGAACGTCTATCTAACTTCCCCCTAAACCACTATTATAAAGCAAACACCGTACATAGTGTTCCTTTAATTGCATGTTTACCGACTAGTAATGGAGTCTGAAGTTGTTTAGTTGGAACTCACATTCCAACGAAGAGCTTCATTGTAAGCTTGTATCGCCTTCTCGAACTGTTCTATGCGTTGTAAATAATTTCTGTTGACAGTTGAAGGAAAATCGTGCAATTAAAACATAAACATACAAAGTCACTTGGCTTTTGGTTATTAAAACAAAATAAAAAACACAATACAAGATTCCAAGAAAAAGAGAGAGAAACTAATATAAATATAATATAATTATTAAATATGACAACTTTTCAATATTTATTTATGTATAGCAGTGAGAGCTCAGTGGGCGAGCGCTTGCCTTAGAAACAAGGTGGGCAGATTCGAACCCCGGCTCGCACCTCTGATTTCTTTAATTAATCATGTGCGAATCGTCTTTGTGCGATTGTTACTAGCTTTCGGTGAAGGAAAACATCGTGAGGAAATCTGCATGTCTGAGAAAGCCTAACTAGTTTTCGATTGACGTGTGAAGTCCGCCAACCCGCACTTGGCCAGCGTGGTGGACTATGGCTTAAGCCCCCCAAGGGGAACCCTCATGATGCCCATGCCCAACAGTGGGCCAAAAACAAGGGCTGGTATTATTATTATAATTTTATGATCGGTAGCATGATGCCAATGTTAGAAAATGGGTGCGTCTCATTTCATATAAAGTTATTTGGTATATTTTCATTTCAATAACGTTCACAAGATATAATAAACGTGAGATATAAACAACTGTTGATATAATTCCTTTACATATAACATTTAAACTCAACTCTCAAACTAACTTCGTATAACGTTATTTGATATAATGTTTATTTAATAGAAAATCATTTGGTCTAACGTTTAAAATATATATTGTTATCGTACCATCATTAGGGTTAACATCCCGATTCAGAGCAATCCGACTTGGATAGGTTAGGTTAGATTTTTTTTTTAATATTATATATCGCGGTAATTTTTTTATAACCACCCAAAAACAGGAGCCCTACCAAGCGGGGCTCTGTCAAGCTATCTTGGCAAGTGGTAATCAGTTACTAGGTAGGTATATCTTCTCCATAGATTACTAACTGTGATAGATGAAATATTAGACCACTATTTCGAAACCACTATTGGTGTAATTAAACTAATGACGAGACGTAAACTTTTATGTTCATCTGATAGTAAGCAACAAGCCTATAGGCTGTACTGCTATACTGCTGGCTGTAGCCTATACTGCTGTTCGTCACCGAAAAATAAGGTTATTCTCGAGCCCAGTAATTTGACCACCAGCTACAGTGCCCTTCACACAGCAATGCTTACACACTGCTACTTGGCGGCAGAATATCAGACATTATCTATTTTTTAGTGTCATTATACTATCAGTGCACTTTAATAATAGGTACTTAACATACTTTATAAATATTCTAATAACTCAAAATTATTACGCCGCCGGCACACTAGGCTGACAGTAGTACAGTGTCCAGTCCAGCGACAGTAGTAGTCACGACATGTCAGCCTAATGTGTTTCTGGCTTTAGGTTTTATTAAAACGTCAGTTATTTTTTTACATAATTTCCATACATACAATAATTATTATACATTAAGTCCACCTATGTACATATTTCTAGTGTGTAGTATAAAATTAATAAATACATTTATTTATTTTCTTTTGCATAATCTAAACGTAATTACAGTTTAATTTCCCTCCACGTCTGAGCACAAAATCATGTTACCACTCACCCTCTCTCGCGGAACACAGCCACCGCATTACATATCGGCTTCTCCTCCAGCACAAACTTTTTCCTCATTATTCCAAGATTTTGTGTGATTTTAAACTATTATAACAATGTGTATTCACATATCGCGAGTTGCTACGAGCTACAATTTAACGTAAATCTAGGTGACCCCGATTCTTACGTGTACTAAGCGTTGTTCTCATCCCCTGTTTTCTTTGTTATGCATTTGATTCAAGGCAAACGGACTGTTTTCCAACGCTAATGTAACGCTTTATCAATAAATAATGATAAATGCAAAAAAAAACTGGCCAGATTTTTAAGACCTACTAAGAAAAAATAACGAGTCACAAGATGCGCTCTGTACCTCAGTTTAACAAACTTTCATGTTTCTTTAAAAACAAAGGTCATTTTGACAGGATTCGCTTCAATGGTTTCGTGAACATGTAATATTTTCTAAAGGGCAAGTTAATTATAAAGCAGTAAAAGTTTGTAACGAGTGGGACGAAAATGTTCGTTGCTATTCTCATAATTTCAATACGAACAATACATTTGCAACGTTGCCATAAATTTCCATCAAGATTTCCAATTTCCGTATGTACTTCATAAATCTCTCGGGGCTTTTGCACTGTAAATATTTATGTAAAATTACTTCGTTGTATATATACTAACAAGAAGACTGGCAGCAGCCTCCTTGTTTTAGATTACCTACCATCTACCTATACTGCGATCCCCAATCTGCCTGCTAAGCGTGGAGATTATGGCTACCCCTCCCTTCTAAGGACGAGGCTTTTGTTCAGCAGTGGACGTCCTTCGACTGCTGCTGCTGTTGATGATTGTGTATATTATATACTATCTTTGTCTATTTAATTTTGAAATAAAAAAGCGTTACTAAAAATATAACAAGCTACGGGCAGAAATTGTTTTACTGTGCGCAAATTGAAACAAAATCTGATTTAACTTTGAATATTAAATTATTCAGTCTGTTGGTTATTACAGACATGGAATGGTTCCCAACGCGTACAACACGAGAATATCTTTCCTGGCTATATAAGTAATAGTAATTTTTAAAAATACAATAAGAAATATAAAACGTTATTTTTTTATTAAAAATGCTATTGAAATTAATAGAAAAACTTAACTTAAATGGCTACTCAAATTTCACAAATCATAACTTAAATTTTATCATGACACTAAAATATCTTTCTTAAATAACAATTAGCGTGAACGCAATGTCACTTTTATACTTGTATTAGGCCGGGGTATACCAGCTGTTCGCATTTCATCCAAAACTACCCGTTTATATTCCTCCTCAGCTGCTCCCAGTATAGCCTCGTCATCAACTATTTCTACAGGAGTTGTTGTTTCTTCGTCAGTTTTCAGTTTCAAACGAATCTCTTTAACACGGTTCTCAAGTATTCGTTCTCGGTGCGTCTCACGTTCATAAGTCTGTGACATAAGCGACTTGTCATTGTCGCCACTTAGCACTAAAGTCTCAGACAAAGATATCACATGGATTTCTCCTTTGGCACCCCCCATTGCTATCAAACGACCATCATTGTGAGGTTTAATTTTCAATAAAGCATCTTTAGTCAAAGGTAGGACTATAATTGGGTCGCGTAATTTACGCAAAAGATCCCAGTAACGAAATTTCCCATCACCTGAAACAGTCATGTAGCTTGTCACCCTATGTGGAGCCCAAGCAACGTCGGATACTTGGTAGCGTTGTTGTGTGCCTGTGATAATTGGTGAGGTTAAGATTTCCTCGCTCCACACGTGGGTGGTCCAATCTCCACACGTTATGAACATCTTCGACGTACAAGGACTGCGATGCACAGCCCTCACCGGCCCTCTATGAGCTGAGAACGTAGCATTAAGTACTTCATTCTGAGTTTTACCTTTACGGTTAATGTTAATCACGTAACCGGTATCAGTTCCACACAAGAATTTCGCTGGAAATGCGCGATCGTATTGCAGCGCACTTACACCTTCCGCATAAGCCAAATTCATCGCATTACCAGGAGGAGCACGAATTGACATAATAAGTGTATCCGTTGGCATCTTAATATTGCGAATATCGTACCACATGCATCTTCCATCAGAGGAACCACTGAAAAATTCAGTGTTCAAACGCGACGGCATATAGAGAAGTGCAGAAACTGGGTCTCTATGAGCTAGATGGAATTCGCTCAAGCAGATGGGCTCTTTACCAAGGCGGATATCAAAGATACAAACTCTGCCATCATCCAAGCCTGCTATAATTACAGATGGTGAAGTGGGTGAGCAAGCTATTTGCCAACATGGCTTTGGTGGTTCAAAATTGAAAGCTGGGTGATTGGCATTCTCCAAATCCCATATAAAGCAAGAAAAGTTTTTATTTACTGGTCCAACGCTAGGATACTTCCTGTCACAGTATGCCACAGCTATTTTGGAGCATTCTTCACTCGTCCAGTCAATACATGCTACTGGACGACTATCTGGATCACGATACACATTGTTAATCTTTGTACTAAAACTTTCAATGGGTTTCATTTCTTCCATACCTTTGAAGTACATTTGGTACATTTCTACAGCATTATTTTGATCAACATAATGTTGTAACATTGGCTGTACATCTAGTACAGCATTTATATATTCATCATCTCGTTCCACTCTTCGTCGATACCGAGATGTTGCTTCATCGTCTTGAAATTGTATTTCTTTTGGCCATCCACCTTCAGCATGGTTTACTCCTTGATTATGTAGCACAACTGGTTTCGTGTTTAAAGCATGTTCTGACTGAAATGTGCATGTCTGGGATTGACTGCTTACTGGATTCCGCAATCCGTACTGTTTCTGCAGTGATAGGTTTGGGTTTATGGAGTCGAGCAAGTGAACAGGAACTGTTGAAAACATCGGCTGTCTACCAAAATTCTTTCGGATTTTAACGTACTTATACTCCATGGTAATGGAACTTGTTGATTCTTGTTTAGATAATAAAAGAATATTATTTCATAACCCAGGAATCTTAAAAAATATAAAATAGCTTTACGATAATATAGATAACATTAATCACACAATGGATTGTCAAAATATTGTCTGTCAGCCTTCTGTCAGCTGACAATTATGTTTTAAAAGTCAAGAAAGTTGTAATCTTAAAATCCTAGTAGTTCAATGCACAGAGGTTAAATGAATGCAAACCATGGACGTATTCATCCATCGATATAATATTTAAAAAAACTAGATTAGGTATCACGGTCCAAAAAGTGGTAGATAGAAATAGCGCCTTCGTGTCGCTATTTCTTTACTAGCCACCGTCTGACAAAGTTATTTTTGCCGATAGGAGTGTCGCTACTGTCTACACGAAACTATCAAATTACAGGTCATTATCATAATAAATCCGTTAGTTCACGTTTCCACCACTAGCACAGATGAGTTTGCAACCTCCGCGACCACATTTTAGATGTCATTTTGTTAGTGAATGTTTATCTAGTTTATATATTATATCGATGTATTCATCGATCTAATATATTATATCGATGGACGTATTGATGCAAACATACTTATATGTTAAATGTCTTTGATCCTTGCAAGAAAATTGTATATCATTTCTTACATAGATTTCTTACCTGTAGTATCTTCAGAAATTTTAAAACCCGTACAAAAAAAACGAATAGAAGGACACCAAATGTAACCGAATTACTTCTTGCAAAAGTAACACACTACCATCAGCAAAGAGAAATTCAACAATTTCTCCGGTTCGCACCGCAAAACAGCAATGTTTATATATTGCTGATTAGCGGTCGCCTCACGCTCAAGTCCCACCGCCTAGTAAAATTTACGAAAACATACAAGATATCTTGGGATGAATTACTTCATTACAGAGATGGTACATCAACGTGCTCAATACATTCAGTATCGGCGGCCATTTAAATGTAAGCCATTAACAGATTAAATCGTGGGACCGATTTTGTCTTTATAATGTATTTGGGTCTAAATTTAGGTAAGTTTATATACAAAAGTATTTTTGTATCACTTGTCTGGTTACAACAATGCAGACTGTGTATTCCGGCTTCGGTATCTTTTCATATTTTTTTACTCTGTAACCGTTACAGAGTAAAAAAATATAAATCTATATTAATAACTAGCTGACCCACGCAGCTCCGCCTGCGCTATTTTTACGTTAACTAAACTTTTAATAACAGACATTCGCATCGAATACATAACCTCCTTTTTTATAGTCGGTTAAGAACTGGGACCCACTTTTTACTTGCTCTCCGAAGCACGGACCCGTTTAGTTCAAATGGCGTTAAACGGTCACCCATCTGTTTAATGACCTTACCTAACGTTGCTTAACCCGATCGATTACAAAACCTTGATAACAACTCTCTATGAGTGTTCCCTTACTAATAATTATTATATTATAAAGAAAAATTGATACAATCTGACCAAGCGTATAACCAAGTAAACATTTTGACTTTAATCCCCTCTCCCAAAAGAACCGTGCTAGATTACGGGATAAAAAGTATCCTATGTCCTACCTCGTAGTAAGATCTCAAATCATGCCAAGTTTCATTTGAATCCATTCAGTAGTTTAGGCGTGATGCTCAGCCGTGATACAGACAGACAGGCAGACAGACAGACAGACAGACAGACAGACAGACAGACAGACAGACAGACAGACAGACAGACAAAAATTAAAAAAAATACATTTTCGGCCTCAGTATCAGTTATAGAATGACTTCCAAAAATAATTTTCAAAATATCTTCAATGTACAGAATTGGACCTGTTACATTTTTATTATAAGTATAGATAATATTCTAGTAGGACAATCTACACATGGTCATCTGATCCCAAACTAGGCAGAGCCTATAGTACTACGGAAACCAGACAATTGGTACTAATACTTATATAATTAAAAAAAAAATAGATACTTAAATAGATAAAACACACTTGAGACACTTGGTGGGAATCGAACCCACGACCTATTGGGTAGCGGGCAGGGTGTCTAACCACTAGACCGACAGGCCTTTCAAATCCCATCTATGGGTTCTACACACCCATAAGATCCTATCTATTACATTATCTGGAATATTGTTAATTGAAAAATCTATATCTTTAACTAAATAATTTTGATAAGTTAATATAATAAGGATGGCATGACATAACTATTGAATATTATTTTTTTATTCCTGTATAATTTTTAACTATCTAAAACAAATTGCTGTTGTCGATAGAAAGGTTTATCCTCATATAAAATTCTGATGGGATATCGGTACCTGACTTGTTTTTTAACCGACTTCAAAAAAGGAGGAGGTTCTCAATTCGTCTGTATAATTTTTTTTTTTTTTTTTTTTCTATGTATGTTCGCGCATAACTCTGGCAATTATGAACCGATTTGAAAAAATCTTTCTTCCATCCATTCTTTAATCCGTTAATTGGGTCCCATAAAAAAATTATTGCTTAGTAATAAGTAGTTCCTGAAAAAACAAGAATGGTGACTGCGCACTGAGAGCTGCAAGAAAGCCTATATATGTAGATGACGTTTTAGTCGCTCGGACTCGCTCGGTCGGACAAAAATAGTCACAACTCTGGCAAATATTTACCAATTTCAATGATTCTTTTTTTATTCGAAAGAAGAAACCGCTGTATTGAATCTGTATGAATTTTATTACAACCGGATAAGAACTTCCTGGAGGACCATGAACGATGTGGAGGAATTTATCTGGTAAAAACCATAAAACTGATGTTCTCCATTACATTGCTCTGACAATTATGAACCGATTTCGATGATTCTTTTTTTATTCGAGAGAGTAAACTACTATGATGTTTCCATGCAAATTTCATTACGACCGGATATTTTTTTCTGAAGAAACATGAATTATGTAAAACTATGTAGACGATAATGTGATCATAACCTACCTAGATAATTTTACGGTTTTCGATGGTTCAATCTTTATATATGAAAATATCACTAAAAAGTTTAAAATAAAATCTTTTTAAAAAAGAATTGAACCGACTTCAATATCACTGAAAAGTATAAAATAATTTAAATATTATTGAAGTTGGTGCCAAATATACACAGCAGGTACGCTAACACCAACTTCTTTAATATTTAAATTATTTTATACTTTTCAGTGATATTGAAGTCGGTTCAATTTTTTTTTAAAAAGATTTTATATTTACGACAAATACGTACTATGCAGTTACCATTTGTACAACGTTTATAAACGGGACAACTGATGTACCTATTAGTCTGATGTACCTATTAGTAGCAAATAAAATATTATTCTGCATCTGATTGAACCTTTACCAAATACTTTTTTCTAAAAAGTAGGTAAGCTTTTTAGGTGTAAATTTTGAAGCAATAATATACGTAAAGGAAATAGTGAAGTTGTCAAGGGACGATAATTTTTTGTACAGCACTGACCTTTGTCGTCCAATGTACCTAAAGAAAATGTATACTAGTCTACATTAAGTCCCTGCTATTTACGTTTAAAATATGTATTACTATAAATATCGATATTTTTTGCGTGGTTTGTTGGTTCTTGGAGTTCAAATCCCTTGTGTACAGATAGGTACCACCCGATCTTCACAGTGTCAGTCGTATAGTCAACATATCGTTTAGCAGTGTGTAAACATTACTGTATTCTGGTATAAAATAAAAACTAGATAAATATAGGCATTCCTTTGCACCATCAGGCTAACATCCTACACGTCAAAAGGTATTAGGTAAGTAGATTCTTAATAATAATAAATTAAAGAAGAATATCCTCTTGGAACATTCAAGGGGTGTCATCCTATGTCCTGCGGCTTTGTTTTTGTTCCCGTACATTCGTTCCATTTTATGTTTGCGCGATCTCAATCTCGAAACATTGAGATTGATAAATACAAGGTGAGGTTTTGAAAACATTTCAAATATTACAGTAAGGTTCACGATATAAAATAAATATAAGAGCAATCCTAATTTTATTTTCGTTCTAACCAAACGTGAGCGTAATGATAAATACTATGCAATATACCTACTGGATATTTATACGCTAATAAGAGTGGTTTGAGGTTATCCGCATTACAAACAGTCCCATAACCCTAAGCAAAAAAAAAGTATATAAATCTTGTTGGTATGTTTCTTATACGGTGCCTTTACCAATGCAATGCAGAGGGATTTTTGTGCAAGGTAGGAACCATCTTGGTAGGTACCACCGCAGTGTCAGATATTCTGCCGCCAAGCAGCAGTGTGTAAACATTGCTGTGTTCCGGTGTGAAGGGCATTGTAGCTGGTGATATTACTATACTATAATAACTAATGTCTCGGGTGACAAGTGGCAGTACAGTGCAGCTTTTCATAAGCAGGATGCGAGTGTTCTGTTAATCTCGTCACTGACTGCCGCACTCACAAACCCCAATTAACTTTAATTCTAATTAAGTCACTTTTTAAAATCTATTTATTTCGAATGTTGGAGCCGTTTATGATTAATTTCGATTATTGAACACGAGATAATTGATATCTGTACTCACTATCAGCGTACTATGGATAAATGGGCTTCGAGTGTCGAAATTATCCGATTTCATTATCTTTAATTGACTTTTGTAGGTTCGGCAGTAAGTAGCTAAAAAATCTTGTTGTCCCATGTTAAACCACATTTTTAGTATTGGATTTGGGATTCATAGTAAAACATTATTTATAAAGGCCTTTTGGACGAAAATGAAGACGACCGTGAGATGAATTGGTTATTAGATATTGCTGAAATATAGGTTGAAACTATATTGGTTAGTTTGGTATTATAAGAAATATTTTAGAATAAGTGGTATCGCAAGCAAAAGGCAGTACGAAATTTATAAATATTATATTAAACACGATATAATTCTAGTCACGTATTAACATCGACAAGATCACGTTCTTCTTTATTTTTACTGAAATCGTCATCTGTGATTTTTTGCTCATCTGCGGCATATGTGTTTGATAAATCGCTGTGCCTTGTTCTAAAAAAAAGGCTGTTAGAAATAGTCTGCGGCTGTGACTGAGTGGACTGACCTGACTTTTTGTATTTTCCTTTTATTGCTAGAGCGCGTATTCTAAATTTGAATGCCGGCACGCCAACTAACGTGGTAAAATCAAGTAGCTACTATACTATCTACTCATGCGACGACGCTAATGATAATAATAACTTTAACTTTATTTTTTATTTATGAACCAAATTATGAACCTTACAAATGAACTTGCAGTAATTACTACACTAGGCTCGCAGGGCTGTACCGCAGAATGACTTCGTAGATTCCGTAATATATCATGAAGCTCCGGTTCCTTATACAATATCTAGATAGTTCTTTATATTTCAAGTTATGATCGTTATGTGTCACAATTAAATATGTAAAAAAACTACGTACCACTATTATTAACACTACGGTGTTTATGAAACTAAGCGAAATTTTCTCTTCTAGAATTCCACAGAACCCGAAACTAAGGTTCTATAACCACAATTGGTTACTTGTATAACATAATATGATAAGATCTTCCACTTGTCTTCCAATGCAGTAACTTTGACTAAATTTTCTACTTAGTGAAGCTAAATAACTGTAGTGTATACTACCTAATTTCTTTGTGTTTCAATACACTTTGTTTTTTCAATTTATTGTTTTTAAAAACGAGTCATAGCAAGAACCGCTAATATTTGGCTTACATTAACAAACGTTGTTTTTACTAGAACACAAACCTACATACTTAATTAATTTTTTAATTGTATTTCGAGTTCTGTACAAAATCATTTTATTAAAAATCTGACAAAAATATATCTTCATTTCCGAATGGATCATCACGGCCGTAGCGATTATATTGACATAGGTCCCAATGGACGAGGAAATGCAAACAACTGTGTTTGCATGGATTCCCAAGACATCGGTCTTGGCATCGGTTACCGCTTCTTACCCACCGACCTTCTCAAAAGCTTTGTAAATATGTAAGAAGTGATTATAAATGATGAGAAAAATATTATTTTTCAACAGCTCATTCGACATTCTTTCAACGGATTCTTTTCAAACGAAACCTTTCAATAGAGAAGCCAAAATTCTTAAACACAATAGTGAAGCAAATATAAATAATATCTCATGTAAACGCTCAACTGAGACGTATTTTGATATAGCTTTCAATATTATAACAATAAAGGTTAGTTTAAAATGAAACATAATAACGCCAGCTGTTTCGATTTCATTAAAACAATTTGAATTTTGATACAAGGCTAAATTTATTTAACACGTTTCGAGAATAGACATAATATTATATTATTATACTTACTTCACTCCAGCACATGTTTTAATTTTAGAAAGTTGTTGTAATTGAGTCGTAATCGTAGATTTTTACAAGTTTTAAGACTCATTTACATGATGCCATTTTCTTGTAGAGTAATAATTGAATGCAATAAATAAAGCGCAATAACTGGCGTTCAAGAATTGTAAGTAACTGTTTACACGCGGATACTAGTTAAAAAAAATCATGTAATTATTGAATGCAAATCTTGCCCAGTAGAGCAAGAATGTCACATGTTGTTCAGATGATGCAAGGCAATTATTGCCTTAATATTATTGTATGCAACAGGTAAGAAACTTGCTTCGTGTAAATGGGCCATTATTTGGCTACAAAGTTTTAATACGTAAAATCTTTGCTATAATTTTAACAAAACTTCATGAACCTTAGCCTAACGACTCAATCGATCATGGTGTCACTTAGGTGTAATGATAATTTATCATTTTGTAAGCACACTTTGCAAAATGACACGGCGGCGAGGACATAATGTTCGTCTCGCCACCACCTTAATATAAAATTCAAATTTAAGATTTATTCTGTAAATATAGCACAAATGACATCATATTTACAAATAGCGCAATGAAGCTGCTTTTAAAATTGCCTTCATCAGGCATTTTTGAAGATTGTCATTTCGTGTATTTTGAGATAATTTCTTGGTTCTTTTCTCTTCGTTGTTCCGTGAAAGATGGCAATTACTAACTATTAGAAGGAATAATTAATTTTAGGAAGGAACATTAATTGTTCCACCAAATACAGATATCAGTTTTTTGCAAAGCCACAGTGAGCAGCGGAGAGAAGGGAATTGCCATGCGGGCCAAGTACGGATTGGTGAGGCTTACGGTTCGAATAAACTCTAGGCTATACCTACTCGTATTACCTAATAAGACATCTTGCTTATCGAAATGTGTCTGTATAGTTTCAGAATTTAACATACATACATTTGTCCGTACCTATTTAAACTTAATTTTGCTTTAAAGGTAATTCGTTATGAAGTGAATAAAGGACCTAGGTACCTACCTCTCCTCTTTTCAAATTTCACTTGAACAGTGTTTTGGGAGAAAAAAAAAGCAATTTTTATTTTATTATGACCTTTATTTATTTTTTAACTTTCATTTATATTACTGAAACTAGCTGACCCACGCAGCTCCGCATGCGCTATTTTTACGTTAACTAAACTTTTAATAACAGACATTCGCATCGAATACAGAACCTCTTTTTTTATAGTCGGGTAACAACTGGGACCCACTTTTTACTTGCTCTCCGAAGCACGGACCCGTTTAGTTCAAATGGCGTTAAACGGTCACCCATCTATTTAATGACCTTACCTAACGTTGCTTAACCCGATCGATTACAAAACCTTGATAACAACTCTCTATGAGTGTTCCCTTACTAATATTTATTATAATTATGAAGAAAAATTGATAAAATCGGACCAAGCGTATAACCAAGTACCCATTTTGACTTTAATCCACTCTCCCAATAAAACCGTGCTAGATTACGGGATAAAAAGTACCCTATGTCCTACCTCGGAGTATCAACTCAAATCATGCCAAGTTTCGTTTCAATCCATCCAGTAGCTTTGGCGTGATGCTCAGCCGAGATACAGACAGACAGACAGACAGACAAAAATAAAAAAAATTAAATTTTTGGATTTAGTATCGGTTATAGAATGCCCTCCAAACATAATTTTCAATATATCTTCAATGTACAGAAATGGACCTGTTACAGTTTTATTATAAGTATAGATTTCAATAAATGTGTTGAGTTTAGTCGGTTGCAATATACATTTCTAGCTTGTTTAATGGCGATGAAAAGAAATCTATTGAGATATCTACATAATTTAAGAGACAAAAAGATAATTACACGAATCATTTCGAGGTCTAAATGAACGTACACTTTCGGGTACAGGCAAAAAGTAGGCGCCTTTTATAATCGGCCTCTTAAATTTTCATACTGGCGTCAGATTTGTCTTCATAAAGCGATCAATTGTAGGCGCCGCCCTGGTTGGTCCCGTTGTTTCTACAGAGTTTATTTACAGCTCATTGAATCAATATTTGTCACTTTCACGCACTATCTTACTGCCGATACGGCAACTACAACGTTCCTTCTGCTCTTACTTTTACTCAATTTTACAATTCTATAACTAAATTTGTGCTTCTCGTGAAATTCTGAACTGTTATCACCGTCTTTATGTGTAATCTCATTGTTCCTCGTGGCGTCTTCATTTGTTTTTTCTTTGACTTTTATCCATCTGTCGTTCTTCCAGTCGTATCTTTTACCCATAGCATTCAGAATATCTTCAAATTTCGGCCAACTTGATCTTACGAATTTGGAACTTTTAGACGAGTTGATAGTATTTTTAATTCTGCCGTATTGCGTTGTTACCCCCGAACTGAATGTGTTAGTAGTGGATTGTGAAATATTATCATTACTAGTATTCCTGGGTGCTTCATATAAGAATTTTCGTTTGATTTTATCGAGTTCCTCCGTTTCTGTTTTACGATCCAGTTTATGTGTTACATGTTTGTAGTGTATTCTATCAACATTATCCCCCTTGTATCGCTCCTCCGGATATTCATCGTAAAAGCTTTCTATCTCGCGTTCAATTTTTCCTGCAAAGGAAATTGAAATATGTCAGAAACATTTTTTTGCAAACAATTGCTGAGGAAAGGGGGACGTTTCAAAAGGGCAATCTCATCAAATCGCAAATAAACGGTTAAATGTGTGCTTTTATTATTTTGCAAGAAAATGTGTAAGCACGTTTGTATATACATGGAGGAAGTTATCAAGTTTAGAATATAATAAATGTGCTATTGCGATTTGTATATTACTGAATATAAAAACATATTTTTATACAATAATACTCATCTATTCTTTTAAATTTAAATATAACGCAGTAATTGCGTCAAGAACAACTTAATAAGTATTCTAAATACCAGAATTCGTATTCAATTCTCTCAGTAAACGTTTTTTTATTCCATATAAGCTAGTGCTTGACTCCCATCTGATGAAAGCGGCGATGCAATCAATATTGGTAAAGCACTTTAGCCTATTCAAAGCCTATTCACTCTTGTCTTGAGACACCCATATTATGATCGGATGGGAAAACCGACGCTGGCCGACTATCTCAGTCCTTAGCTGTTAATACGTACAGCGTACAGTAATACATACGTACAGTAATACGTAAATGAGGAAACAAATTGCTAAGTCCGGACTGATGGGACATTCACAACGTAAGGGTGTAGTTGCCATACGTCTCAGACGATAGAAGGCATTATATCCGTGCCTATGACGCTGCGGCGGAAGCCTTCTTGAGGATCATCAAAAATAACACAATGAACAGCTCTTAAATTTATTCAAGAGACATTTATTTTGAAATGCTTGTCAAAAAGTAATCATTCTACAGTTTGATATTTAAACATACATAATTATACATTGAAATCAAACTACATACTTTTATGAATTTTATCACGGTTTATTTTAGATTTGATTTGATTTTTGTTTTGATTCGAAACGGCCGGATTGTAAAATCTAAAATAAACCACGATAAAATCCGTAAAAGTAGTTTGATTTCAATGTGTAATATTCGCGTTAGTAAAATATAACATTTAATTATAAAACAGATGGTTGAATAAATTAATTAATTCCTGCACACTGTTGTAATTATTTTAGTTATTGTTATTATAAGTATTATTTTTACTGTGTCTATAATTCCATACTGTATATTATTTAGAATAATGTTCCTTACCTGCCATTTTCCTGTATAGTTCAATATCGTGCCGAAGGTTTTCCCGCTCCTTTTCTTTCCAATGCCCATCACCTTGGTCTGAAAGAAATAAATTATAGGTACACCGCTCTTATAATCCTTTCGGAATGAATAGAAATCCTTCAAAGGTTGGGGAATAGATTCGTTTTTATTGTACAGGAAGAAATAATCTAGTATTTTGCTTGACATAACGTAAATGGGAGTTTTGGAGCCATATTATAGGTACGCATCTTGCCCATGTGAAGTTAGGAGCGGATACTGCACCCCATTTGGAAAGCCTGCTTTCATGCCAGTTGCGCGTATTAAAAAAATAAAATAAATTACTTACCTATACATAAGTACAATATTATCATAATCAGAAAGTATGCATCCATTATGTGATAATACATTTAATAATTTTGAAAGCACCAAATCTGTAACAATAACATTTACCGTAAATAAATTATATAATTTGTGGTACTAAATGCCAGTATTTACAGTTTATTTACAAATACTTATACATAAACTAGGTAAAAAACTTCCTCCATGTTGTCACTGCACTGGAAGGTAACGGTATATTTGTGGTTAAACAGTTATTTAGTAGATTAAACCTAAACTATGCACCAAAGTAAGTAAGAACCTACATATTAATTAGATTTGTCTTTATTAAACAAACACGTGGGAATCTACTTCATTGTATTCAAACTTACTTTAATTTTTTTTCTAAACAACTAAAAACTTGAAATACAGGCATAATAATACAAGCCCTTGTTTAAGTCCCACTGCTGGGCACGGGCCTCCCTTCAAGATGAAGGGGCTTAGGCCATAGTCCACCACGCTGGCCAAGTGCGGGTCGGCGGACTTCACACGTTATTCGAAAGCTACAGACAAAATATAAAATTCAAATTTACATGTACAACACAAATGATGAAAATAATATTTAAAAACCTATCATCTATCCTAGGGAGCCATGATATTATTGACTTATCTAATTTTAAATATATCGAACTTTTAAATAAGGGTGAACATGGCATTTCACCGCGTGATGGAAATAAGACTAAACCACTATTTAAACCCATGTAGTTTACCCGTGGGGTGTCTGGGTAAAAAAAGCACCCTTCCATCTTCTCCCTTTGAGTGTCCGTAAGAGGTGACTAAGGGGAAGCAAGAGCATGGGCAGCAGCGTCTTTCTATTGGATTACCTACCACCTATACTGTGAACCCCTAGACGCTTGCCTAGCGTGGCGATTATGGCAACCCCTTCCTTTTAAGGGGGAGGTATTTGTTCAGCAATGAACGTCGTTCAGCTGCTGATGATGATGCTGAAGATGAATATTTCAACAGTTCAGTGATAAGACGAATATAACTTTTACGCACTTGCCCATGAACAGCTTTTGACAACAGATATATTACTGAAGTATTAAATCTCTTAGGTATCATTTACATGATGCCATTTTCTTGTACATACAAGAGCAATAATTGAATGCAATAAATGAAGCGCAATATTTGACCTTCAATAATTGTAAGTAACTGTTTACACGCGGATACTAGTTAAAAAAAATCATGTAATTATTGAATGCAAATCTTGCCCAGTATAGCAAGAATGTGAGATGTTGTTCAGATGATGCAAGGCAAGAGTCCTACCGCCTAATAAATAATTATAAATATGTAGTTTCAATTGTATATACAATAAGGTGTATTAAGTATCCCTTATGAGACATACGATAAATAAATAATAGTTTGTTATTTTAACCGTTTTTTTAACCGTTCTATCTCTATTAATGCAGGACCTTAAGACATGTTAAATACCGTACCGGCAAATTCTAAATACTAATATACGTAATACAGGTAACTAGGTACATACCTTTGAGGTTATAGGTGATATACACACATCAAAAGTGTCTAGGGATCAAGCATTTTTAAGCGGATTTCTTGAGATTGAGATGTGGCTTTGTAATAAATTTATGATTTTATAAATTTATATGGATCCTTTTTGGTGCATTTCATAATTTGAATCAGGAACTGTGAATCAAATTCGAGTAAAAGATGAAAATCAGCTGTCAATATTTTCCCTATAAAAACATACAACGCATTGAAGACATTATTAGTGCTACTGTTTCCCTACTACTGATTAAAACCAACGTTATTATGGAGCGGCGACGTCATTTAAGCAGGGAAGAAATGCTCAGAGCCGTGGGAATGATAGAAGCTGGTTCCCGGCAACGTACTGTGGCTTTAGCTCTGAATACAAGTCAGAGTGTTATCAGTCGACTTTGGACACGTTACCGAAGCACTGGTACCGTGGCTGAGCGCCATGGAGGACGATATCGCTGCACCACACGGAGACAAGACCGATATATTCAAATCTTAACTCGAAGAGCTCCAACAATAACTGCCATGATGTTAGCCGTGAGGCTTCATCACTCTTCAGGGAACTTAATTAGCGACCAAACAGTCAGAAACCGCTTGCATGAAGTGAACCTTCATTCCCGAAGACCGCTACGGGTACCACCTATAGCAATGCACAATCGTAGGATTCGATATCAATGGGCTCTTGAACACAGAAATTGGGCAGAAGAACAATGGCGTTTCGTGTGCTTTTCTGATGAGTCTCGTTTTGGTATGAGACCGGATACAAGACGTATACGACACTGGAGAACCCCTGGACGCCAACAGCGATTAAAATCCTGCCAGGAAGTCCATCCTTATAGTGGTGGAACCATCATGGTATGGGCGGGTATTTGGATCGGCGGAAGAACTGAGTTGATTTGGATCAGAGGCAACCTCAACGCTCAAATTTATGCTGAGACGATTGTATCAGACGTCATCGTTCCTCTACAAGTGCAAATCGGTCCCTTATTTCAGTTAATGCATGATAATGCACGACCGCACACCGCAAGAGTTGTAAGACAGACTCTCGCCGCAGCTAACATCAATGTCCTGCCCTGGCCTGCTCAGTCGCCAGACTTGAACCCGATTGAGCATGCATGGGATATGCTACA
This sequence comes from Furcula furcula, assembly GCA_911728495.1. NCBI lineage: Eukaryota > Metazoa > Arthropoda > Insecta > Lepidoptera > Notodontidae > Furcula > Furcula furcula. Next base: position 12,799,493 of record OU452250.1, read on the forward strand.
GAGAAGAGCTCTGCCGAATATGGAGGGTATCCAGTCGCAAGAAGACCTTTTTTTGTTGTTGCAACGAACATGGGCGGCCATTCCACAGCGTGATTTGGATGAACTCATTTTGAGTATGCCAAACCGATGTTCTTGTGTTGTTAGTGTTCGCGGTAGAAACACGGATTATTAATTGTTTAAGTTACCCAATAAAATTTTAAAGAAAACTGTTATTTCAGTCTTTTTTTCGAACTTTTGTGTTAGTGGTTAAATTGTCAAAAATCCCTTTATTAGGAAAATGGCAAATTTCTTTATTAATGCAAAGGTGACTTGGTTTATCGTTACTGTGACAAACGAAAACACTTTATTTGATGAATCCTTAAAGAAAATTTTAATTAATATCAATCAGGAGAAAAGTTATTGCAAAAATATATGTTGATCCCTAGACACTTTTGATGTGTGTACCTATCAACCCCTTGAATTAAAAAAAAGCTCCTACAAACATATTTCCGCATTTTCATAAAATTACCAAGAACGTTTTCAGGAAAATATAAAAAAAAACCTTTGCTTTCAAATTTAATTCAGCTGCTTCTCGAGACGGCAACCAGTCTAATATAAAATTTCTCTGCAGTAAGGGCAAGTTCAAAGATGTGGTGACTTTATAATTTGTTACACTTTTTGCATATTTTTACCCTCTTATTACTTGAAAAATAAGTCCCTTTTAATACGGGTCGAGTTATTGTTTGCACCTGTCACCTCTAATTTATTCTCCTAAATTTGAATAAATGCATACAAATTGAAGATTCCAAGGTGCAACACGGTGACATAATCATAATAATTATACAATTCGTTGGCAGGTTGTGGCTTAATTTGTCTGGAAAACTTAAGTAAATCTCTAAAAATTAATCTCTATACCAAATAGGTCTGCGTCTGTCTGTCTTTTTGATCACTTAATCTCTTTATAACTATTTAAATAAAGTTTCAGTTTAGCACGTTTTGTTTGGAAAACTTAAAGAAATGACTTATCCGTGGTAAACGAATGCTTAGTTCTTCTAAACTGCACAATGAGCAATTAGAGAATTTCCTCTAGAGGATTTTAAAGTATAATGTATTACGCATATCGTACCCAATACATTATTTTGTTTATGATTATGAACTCTTAGTTACAGAACCTATAACAGAGTAATATTATGAAAAAGGCCACTATAATTTTGTAAGCAAGACCTTTTAGAAACCATTAGCAGTTCGAAAAATGTTTAGAATTTTAATGCCAATGAACTTTAACATTTCATCAAAATCGACGAAAGTTCAGACGAACGGACGTAACAAATTCAGGTATATTTAAGGCCAAAAGATTTATACAATTACAAGTATGGGCTGAAAAACAAATCAACACAGGAAAATGTCTTTACTGATTTTTACCTAACTTTGGCTTAGAAATACCTCGATTAAACCATCTTGACATAGATAAACATACGCACAGAAAAGCTACTATACATATTATCTTAATAGAAAATTTTAAGTGGTTTATAAATCTCTAGATTTGAATAAGTACGGTCTATAAATAAATAGTGACGTGATGTCAATGATATTTAGTACAATAGATATGCCATTAGCAACCGTACAGGGATTACATAAAATTCACCCAATTGAGTGAACTAGTAGTAAATGCCGAGTTTGTAAAATGTAACTCCCTCTTTGTGTCTGGGTGTTATTTACGTATTTACAAGAAAAAAGTGTTTAAATATTTGTATCAGTAGCTTGGTATTTACAGGCACTACCCAGGGATTAGATAACCGTGTGTGGATTGCCCCTGGACATTATTATTAGCACTTGTAGCGGCTGCGGATCGCTTATTCAAACTATTTTCAGAGAAGAATTAAAGCATAACAGGATCAATATATCGAAGATCGGGCTCAGTGGCGTGCCTTGGGGGAGGCCTATGTCCAGCAGTGGACTGATGTGGGCTGATGATGATGGTGATGATGATGAGGATCAATATTGGAGAAGCTCAATAGAGGAATTTCTATTAGAAACCAACTATGAACTATAGGATATCGATCATACAGTGAGCGAGAGGTAAAGTTCTGAATTCAAAATCACGCTCTATTCACTAGTGACATCATGAGTTAGAATACTATATAAGTACTAGACGGTACATCACGACTAGATTAATTCAAACAAGCTTTGATGTTTCAACGTACAAACTTTCGGGTCTCTATCGGTCTCGGATAACAGACGCCAGTGCAGAGCAGCGGTCTAATAAACAGGCGTACAAAGAACTTTGAAATATTAAGGTACGAGTTCGTAGCGGACTGCACACAGCAGCAGCAGCAGACGTGTCGCTGCAGTCATGAATTCGACCCAACTGCAGACGGCAGTATTTCAGTTAGTCCTGTCAACATTTTTTGTGATGTTGTTATTTGAAGTATGGAAGTCATGATTGCACCACTGATCTGTGGACGGACGGTATGTTGCCACAGTCTGCGGTGGTGCGATATGTATTTGGGCGACGTGTCATTAGCTGTGGAAGGTATTTCATAGAAATACTAGAAACCAGCAGTGTCGCAGTGGGACGTCGCGGTCGTTTGCTGCTGCTGTCTGCTGTTGGCTACGAACTCGCGTTATTCTATCACGACGCGTAAACGAAATGAATATACAACTTAACAATATTTAATTTGTTTAAAACCCAAATTATAGAGACAGAATATCTATACGTAGAAGTTACAAGTTAGATTAAATAAAATGATATAAATGTATGAAAAATATCAATAGAGTTGGCATTCCAGGGTTAATTATAATTGTTTGACTGTGGTGGGAGTGGCAATAATAATTATATCTCAGTTATGTATGCGTGGACATATCTATGGATTCGTCCTATGTTAATATGTTAAAATATTTTTATAATTCGTGAGACCAACGCACAAAGAACTCGTGCTTCGACAAAATTCAAATTATTCGTTGAATAATATTTTATTGTCCTTGCTTAAAATAATTGAACATTGAGTTAATATTATTATTGGGATATTGAAATCAAACTACTTTTACGGATTTTATCGCGGTTTATTTTTTGATTTTACTATCCCGACGTTTCGAATGCTTTACAGCACCCATGGTCACGGGAGGACTGAGATGTTGAACGTCCTTATGTCACAATTATGCCGGTGTACCCTCAGGTCTTCTTAGTTATTATTGTTGGTCCGATCTACGCAGTAAGAGCTTACAGTATCTTGAGGCCGTGCAGTATTTTGATTGCTATTGGATTTAATTATATTTATCACAGGATCCCAAGCCGGTGGTAACACCCAACCATCTTCTCTATTGAAATTAGGATGTTTTTTGATTTCAATAGCCTCACGAATCATCCTAGGTAGGAATCGGTGTTCTTTTGCGAGGATTTGAGGTTTATTAAATCTAATATAATGGTGGGTGCGATCCTGAACATGTTCACATACTGCAGACTTCGTACAGCGTCGGTGTTTCACATCAGCTATGTGTTCTTTAACGCGAGTTTCAAAAAATAAACCGCGATAAAATCCGTAAAAGTAGTTTGATTTCAATGTGTAATATTCGCGTAAGTAAAAGACAACATTATTGGGATAGTTCTGGAAATAATGGATAATTTACAAATCCTATTAAAAAAAATACTTAACATTTCTTGTTTTGTTTGTTTTAAATAAAAATAATATATTCGTATAAAAATATACACAATTTGCACACGTCTATCTGATTACAAAATAGGCAGAGCCTGTACTATGGAAAATCCTAGGACAAAACAAAAGAAGAAAAGTAAATGAATTTTTGTATCACCGTGTAAGAACTATTTAATTTGTAAAACAATTTAAGGAAGTATCTAAAATATAAAAAGAAAATCAATTACTTGATTTGTTACTTTTCTCTGCAATCAACTTTTTTTAGATGCATTTTTTTTTTTATACCACCAAGGCAAGGTGGCAAACAGGCATGCGGCCCGCCTGATGGGAAGCAGTTACCGCAGCCTATGGACGCTAGCAACACCAGTAGGATCACAAGCGCGTTGCCGACCCCGTAAAAATTTGTTAACTCCCTTTTTAAAAAAACCCATGCTGTAATTATTCGGGAAAACCTCGGCAGGCAATTCATTCCACAACTTCAAAGTGCGGGGAAGAAAACTTCTTTGAAACCGCAAAGTGCATTTATTAATATTTGAACATCTTACAACCCTCTTCATCTACAATGAGAGTTATTTAAGCCTACCCTAAGTAAATAGACTCATTATGAATTATAAGCCAGTAGCTAAGTATGTATCTACAAACCTTTGTTTCAAGCACGCACTTCCAAATGCTAATATATAACGAACTTGGCCCGGTCTGATTGCGAACTCAAAATTTACAGAACTTTTCCTTCCAGTCACAAAACTTTGCTTTGCTCTTCGAATTATATTTGACGAAGTCAAGACACGTCCTTCGTCGGCTAAATTCCAACCGCGACTGACTACGGGCCCAGCGGCTAGTTGGGTTTCCCGTAGAATTTTCCTCAGCCCTCGACAAAGGTTATGTTCGCAATACACCGACGCTTGTCTACCAAATGCGTGAAATATCACGGCTAGAAAAGTGGCAATAGATGCATAACAAGGAGAAAGATGTGTGAAAGGGGAATTCGTGATAAAGCGAAGGGGTGGGTTTTCCCATCGTACCCCTCTACAACTTGTATTGCATGTCAGTGTGGAAGACTTTTCAATCAGCCGCACTGCCCTTTTGAAATTAAATTGTATCGTTCGTTTTGGTCAGAGTCATCCATTTTTAATGAACTGGTGCGAAGTTAATTAGATTTCAGTTCCGTTTATAAGAATGAGAAATAATGTATTCAAACACAAAAGGGTTCATTACGATTTAGTTCTGTTAAATATTTGTTTAATTAGTATATGTTAAAGAAATCCTTTTTTTCTCTTCTGCCTGGCGTAAGTAATTTAAAAGGGTCTTCTGATTATATTTTTTTCCACCTTTCATGATGCTCTTCAACTTCCTCGGTTTTGAGGTTTTTGGCTCTCATGTCGCTCTTCATGATATCCGGCTAGGTTTTATGCGGGCGATCTCCGTCTTGCTCCGAGAAAAGACATAGGCATACTTTAGATTTAGACGATTCTCTTAAAGTTTGTTCATAACGGTAAGGGCACCAAGATTGACGTAGGAGTTGCGTATACCAACACTTTCTGCCGTAAAGCAAGAACGGTCTGATGATGCCTATTTATTGTATATTATCTGTCCTTTCAGCTTTGGCATCCTGCGACTACTAAGACTACTACAAACTTCCAAGTTGAAGATGGTGATAGTGAGGATTTGTCTCGTTTATATTATTAGTTGGACGCATATGCTTTTTAGGTTTCCATACCTAAAAGGTAAATAAAGAAGCCTTCGTCTGTCTGTCCACTGATGCAATCGATTTGAAACTTAGCTATTCCATTTTAGATCTTAACCAAACCCCTCACAAAAAAAACTTTTATTTGCTTTTCAATGGGGGCGAAATGGGGTGTCAAAACGTGGGAGTGAAATATTAAATGGGGTATCATATGGTATATATTATAGGGCTTCAATTGCACATTTCAGAACAGATTTTTATTTTGGTGTATATCACGTAGTTTTTTTCTTATTAAAATAACAATAAAAAAAATAAAAAAATACCACTCTCCGAAGTCTGTGCAGGGAAAAATCTGAAATACTTATAGGTAGTAAATATCTATCTATACATTACAAGAAAAATAAAATGATTTTTCTAAGTACTACAGTTTTATAGTAATACAATAAAAATCTCTATAAACAAACTTAGTCTTGCGCGGTTTGTTTTTTTGCTATCTTATAATAGACGAATAGTATCTAAAATAACTTAAATACGTCCAAAGAAAAGAAATTACAACCCTCGATGCGCGAGTTCTGCTCGCACATGACCGGTTTTTTTTTGTAGGTATGGTTAATGGCCAACCTGGTGTCAGAGCGTTGTTCAAGCTGATTAGACCTCTAACTTGGTTAAACAACCGCTGTCTAGATGTCAATAACCAGGACTTTTACGCGCCTTCCGAAGCTTGGAGATGCTTACTTCAAATGCCACTAAATAGTCACCCATCTAAGATCTGACCTTGCCTGACGTTGCTTAACCAACTGATAGTTTACATAACCGTTTACAACTGCCATGAGCGCTTCAAACACATGCACATGAAGATTGTTAATAAATCACAAATCTAAACCCTTAAATCGCACGAAATCCTATTCCGTGCGTGCTAAATTAAAATGTCTTTATTCCGTTGAAATTGCAAAATATTTCATTTCGCGAACGGGGTATTAAATAAACATTCATTAACTCTATTGTGCTTTTGTATTAAATGTGTTCTTTTATTTGGTCGTTCATTCCGCTCTTTATTAGGCGTTTTGGCGGATTGCGTTAAACAAAATCATTAAAGCGGTTTTCTTTTACACAAATGTCCATTACGGCAACCCTCCTCAAATTCTATCTGAGCTAGGGGCTTTGTCTTTTGCCTTTATTTGTGCGGCTCTGTTCACTCGCAAGGTCGTTGGCTTACGCGCCGTGGCTTTTTGTCGTGATTGAAGACGTACATACACGTTCACGTAAATGTTTTTTATAATAATATGTAGACTCGTATTTGTGACCATATTTAATTAACTTTGACTTTGACGGTCTAGTGGTTAACACCCTGGCCGCTACCCAAAGGGTTCGATTCCTACCAAGTGTCTGGGTGTTATTTATACGTTTAAGTACGTATTTACAAAAAAGAAAGTACTATAGGTATAATAAGTACTAGCTGACCCGCGCAGCTCCGCTTGCGGTCTTTTTACTCAGAAACATTCTTGGGCTCATGCACAATACTTTGCTGAAGATCATGACATGATCAAATGCATAGTTTACGATTCTATAATGGACATACAGACAAAAATTCATTTTATACATATGTATAGATTAGTATCAGTTGTCTGGTTTCCATAGTACAGGCTCTGCCTAGTTTAGGATCAGATGAACGTGTGTGGATTGTCCTAGCATATTATAATTATTACTTTGAATGTACTTTTTTTTTGTTGGGAAGGAAACCCACAATTGCAGAGGCCTGATTATGTGGAAATTTTACCCACTAAAGCATCCCCGGTGGCTTTCATCGACAAGAGGGAGGACACTTTCATGGAGGGACTCAGGGCTCTCCTTTCGGACCTCGACACAGTTGGTCCAGTGCTGGACGCTCGCTATAGCATGTCTGAAGCGTTGTAACTACCGATCATGACGACACGAAGTCTACTTATTTAAGGTATAGGATAGACAGACAATTCTTTATTGCACTCAAAAAACAGTTACTAAAAGAAAAAGGTACAAATTTAATAAGACATAGGTAAACAATGGGCGGCCTTATCGTTAAGAGCCACCTCTTCCAGGCAACCTTTTGATGGAGACGAAAATAGAAGTAGTATGATGTGTATGATGTGTATGATGACACAAAATCTATTTCTTGATGGTAAGTGGTGTTGCCGATGTAGATGGATGTGCACCACAGCACTAGCTAAAGCATAAGAAACCACTGCGCTGGTAAGAATAGGAACGAACTACTTGACTTTACTAAAGAACTTTATAGAAAAGATGTATTTTTTTAAAGAAAATTTTAAACTCTTTGAGCTGGGTTTCAGTTACAATTTCTGAAACTGAAAAAAAAACCTTCCCGAACTAAAGATGAAACCATTGACTGCAATACCATCCACATTACTATTTATATTCAGTACAGAAGTAAATGATTATTTATTTAATTTATAATTTTTGTACACACAATAACAGTACAGGAAAACGGAAATATAGGAAAGAATAGTACAAAGGCACAGCTTATTTCTAAAGAAATTTCTTCCAGCAGGCCTGCGAGTGGAAAGTTGGAAGAAAGAAATGGGACATTGTGTAAAAGATAAGTAGCAAAATGATTAATTTAAATACATTATTTAAATATAATACACACGAACATAAATACTTAATATAGTAAACATAAATACATACATTAAATAAATAATGATAAATCAATGTATATATGAAGATAAAATATACGAGGAAATAATCATTTATCACTACTAAAGCGCAGAAGCTCTAATCTAAGAATTATCGCTAATATAGTCAACAGTAATCATCCATCAAACTAGATAAAGAACCGAAAGTTATGGCCCCATGAATGCGGCAACTTGGCCGTTGGCTAGCAGAAAATATTCTCCGATGGAACTCACCCAAAAAGCTATTTTCGTAAATCGTTAATCAGCCGTTCATTCGGAAAACTGATAAGGCAGACCTCACCAATTAACTTAATGGCGATTCTTTTCCGACCTTGACGTAAATGGGGAGTTGCTTTCGGGACGGGTACTAGAGGACAAACGTATGCCGTTACGGTGGTAGTCTACTGATTTAATTACAACTTGAAATTGATTAAGGCAGTATTTACGAGAGGTCGGCATATTACTAGGTGGTAGGAACCATCCTGGTAGGTACTACCGCAGTGTCAGATATTCTGCCGCCAAGCATCAGTGTGTAAACATTGCTGTGTTCCTGTGTGAAGGGCACTGTAGCTGGTGAAATTACTGAACACAAAAGACTTAATATCCAATTTCTTGAGGATAGGCAACGCGCTAGTGATTCTTCAGGTGTGGCTATTGTCTATATAGGCTGCGGCGGCCGCATGTTTTTTTGCTGCTTAAGGCGCTAATAACGGTGAAATGCCTGAATTCTTGTTATTTTAAGTTAAATGTTCACAAAAACTGTTGATTTAATCTGTATAGAAAAAATATTAAACGTTAGTTAAAGTTTCGATAAATACGTTTACTTGAATAAAAATTTATTTTTGATAACCACTTTTTAGGAAAAAAAGATCTAAAAAGGACCTATTTATGTCATAATTTGCAAATGTTCTCTAAAACCGCTCAAGCTATGGTGTTGGCGTTTACACAGGAAAAAAGGTCTTGAAAATACGAATGTCTTTACTTGAAAGATTTATTTTTATTCCGTATTTTACTAGAGAAATATCTATTTTTCCCAAAATTTAATACATCTGCGCAAGTATGCCTGCTCCGAGCACGGTCTCCAGATTGGGGGTTTTTTTCCCCATTATGGGGAAAAATAAAAACTTTGGGGAACTTTTGGGGAAACGAAAACTGTGGGGAAAATTTTGGGGGACAATTTTTCTTGGCGAAAGTTTGGGGAGAAACAAAAGTCTAATTCAGAAAGGTTAAAAATCACAAATACGAGTAGGTATTTCACAATATCTCACGTAAAACAATACAATGTTGTTAACATTACACTTTCGTTATTGTCCCCCTCACGGTCAATGGTCAGAATGGCGGGTGAGGGTGTCTCTGGAACACACTTACTCACTTATGGGGTGAGGCCCTCGAGAAAAATGGGAAAGCGCTTGTTGTTTCTCTGGATGTCTCGAAGACCTTCGATAGGGTTTGGCATGCTAGTCTTTTAAATAAGCTGCCAGCGTACGGCATATCCCCTGGTTTGATCGGCTGGATAAAGGACTTCCAGAGTGAACGGTCACTCCGAGTGGTTGTTGACGGTTGCTCATAGGAACCGTTGACGACTAATGCCGGAGTTCCTCAGGGGTCCGTTCTCTCCGTAACTCTCTTCCTGCTGCATATCAACGATCTGCTGATGTCCGGTATCTATGGGTATGCAGATGACAGCACTATTGTGGAGAGAGAGTAAGGAGGTTATCCAGTCTGAAAGAGTAGCCATGGTGAGGCGCGCGAATCTCACACTTCAGGCAGTCCCCGAATGGGGCGATGGCAATCTCGTGAGATTCAATACCACCAAAACTCAGGCGTGTCTATTCACCTTGAAAAGGAGTACCATAGCTCCTACTTTTCAGAATGTATCCTTTCAATACGGAAACCACCTTCAGTTTTTGATTTTTGAAATTTCTTCAAACCACAAATTTGGGCGGTGCACCAGTAGCTACCTTGGCCTTGGACTCACCAAGGCCAAGGTAGCTACTAGACCTTGCAAAGGTCCGCCTGTACTTCACACCGGGGTAGCTTTTGATGCTCTATACAGCACAAGTCCGCTTGTGTGTGGAGTACTGTAGTCACAAATGGGCTGGTGCTGAAAAAAAAACATCTTTCTGCTTTCGACTGTGCAGAGTGGAGAGGCGTGCTAAGAGGCTTATTGGTGATGCAGGGTTCGTAGCGGCCAATTTACATAGAGCACAGGCGTAGAGTAGCCAGCCTCTCGGTATTCTACAGAATGTATTTTGGAGAGTATGCGCAGGAACTGCATGACTTGATTCCACCATCCCCCTTCTCTCATCGGACGACGAGACACACGCCACGTACACACCCTTATGTGGTGAGCGTGCCTTCAGTCCGGACTCCGGACTAAGCGATTTGCTTCTTAATTTATAATAAGGACAGCAAAGGACTGGAACAGTTTGCCTGCGTCGGTTTTCCTGCCCGATTATAATGTAGATGTCTTCAAGACTAGAGTGAATAGGCTTTTAATAGGCTAGTGTGCTTTACCATCCTCGATTGCGTCGCCGTTTTCCATCAGGTGGGACTGCAGTCAAGCTTGCTACTTGCTTATAAGTAGTAAAAATAAAAATAACTAACACTAATAACTCTTATGACAAAAAGTAGCCTCTAACCTAAAAGTTCCCATCTATCTCTATACAACCAAAATTCAGCCAAATACGTTAGGGGTCGTCCATTAATCACGTGAGGCTCGAAATGGGGGGGAGGGGTTCCGAAAAAATCACGATATATCACCAGGAGGGGGAGGGGTATAATAAGACATCACGTGTATTTATATGTAGACCAAACAGCGGCACGTGGCCTTGACTCACCGTTGCCGGCAACGACTTCCCCTTCAACATTTAATCAGATAAGTACCTATATTTAAAGATGATATTCCGAAAATTTCAATATACTTAAACTATATTGAAATTTTGTACAAAAAATACACGTGATTTTGGATAGGGGGGGGGGGTAGTTTAAAACCTCACCACATATCACTAGGAGGGGAGGGGAGGGGTTAAAAAGTTGCTAAAAACATCACGTGATTAATGGACGACCCCTTAAAGCGTAACAAATAGTATAAGAAACCAACTCGCTTTCACTCTTATAAAATTAGTAGGTGTAAATAAAGGAGTATAAAAAGCCCTACACACGGCACTAAAATCAGTGGCAATATCGGGACAGTGGTGGTGGGGATGAAATCGGCTACTACTCTACACACGACCCAACCAGTTAGTACAGAACCGACCGTGCAACAGACTGCTCGTTGATCCGAGATGCCGCCGAAACTATCAAAACAGCAAAAAAGGCATTGCCTTGGCACTTACTATGGTGCCAACGGGCGTGGGTTCGATTCCCACCAAGTGTCTGGGTGTTTTATCTATATTTTCTTCTGTTGGTCGGGTGTTCTATCTATCTATCCTTTAGAGGTGGGCGTTAATAGCTGCGACACAGTTTTTAACTAATTTAGCTATTATCGTACTTATGTAAATGTTAACATATGTTTTAGTTCCAATAAAATATGATTTGATTTGATATAAGTATGTATTCACAAAAAAAAAGTATATAAATGTATTAGTATCAGTTGTCTGGTTTCCATAGTACAGGCTCTGTCTAGTTTGGGATCAGATGACCGTGTGTGAATTGTCCCAGGATATTATATTATACCTTATTATATCCATTCATTCGTTCATTCTTCGCACAGAGCGGAGCGCCTGCACGTCGTATCGCCGCAGCACTCGAGCGCATACTGCGTAGAAATCAGTCCCGATTTCGCTACACACGAGCCGACAACGCTCCCTAGACGATAATCGCCCCTAAATCGGGAGCTCGCCCGAACCGATTTCAGACCCGATTTCTAAACAATAAAAATTGGATACGATTTGCCTATACACGAGGGACGATTTAGGGTCCTCCCCACCACTGTCCCGATATTGCCACTGATTTTAGTGCCGTGTGTAGGGCTTTTTAGATACGAAATCAATTTTGGGGAAAATTGTACAAAAATGTATCTTTTTGGGGAAAAATAAAACCTGATTTGGGGAAATTTCACATGCATGATCTGGAGACCCTGGCTCCGAGCTCTGATTCAGTCCGCTTCGCGGCGTTGTCGAGGGAGGACTGCACGTCGGTGTTGGAGCAATATTGTTTAACTCGTTTAATTTTTTAAAGAGTTTATGCGCATTTATAAATATTGAAATTAATAGAAGTACTTAGTTTAGTTAATATCTATACATTAGTAACGGTAAATATTTTTTTGGAAATAAATTAACTTTTTAAGTACGCAAAGACTAAGAAAACTATGCCAATGCATTGGGGCCGCCGGTGGGTGACGTCGGTTTGTGAATTCGGAACGGTCTTAAATACCGTAATTGATCACGGTTCCCTTGGGAGAGGGTCCCAGTTATTAACCGACTTTAAAATTAAAAAAGGAGGTTATGTATTCGACGCGAATGTATTTAATAGGTACTATTAATAATAAAGAGAAACTCATAGACAGTTATTATCCAATATGTGGCAATCGATCAGGTTAAGCAACGTTAGGCAAGGTCATTCCATAGATGGGTGACCGTTTAATGCCATTTGAATTAAGCGTCTCCGTGATTTGGAGGGCAAGTAAAAAGTGAGTCTCAGTTATTAACCGACTTTAAAAAAGGAGGTTATGTATTTAACACAAATGTATTTAATACTGACTTTTATTTTTGATTTTGACGGACCCGTTGGTCTAGTGGTTAGTGACCCTGTCTGCTACCTAACAGGTCGTGGGTTCGATTCCCACCAAGTGTCTGGATGTTATATCTATATAAGTATGTATTTACAAAAAAAAGTATATATGTATTAGTATCAGTTGTCTGGTTTCCATAATACAGGCTCTGCCTAGTTTGGGATCAGATGACCGTGTGTGAATTATCCCAGGATATTATTATTACTATAAAAAAATGAGAAGCCACTCATAGACAGTTGTTATCAATGTGTGGCAATCGATAAGGTTAAGCAACGTTAGGCAAGGTCATTACATAGATGGGTGACCGTTTAATGCCATTTGAAGTAAGCGTCTCAGTGCTTCGGAAGGCAATAAAAAGTGGGTCCCAGTTTTTAACCGACTTTAAAAAAGTAGGTTATGTATTCAACACAAATGTATCTAATACTATAAAAAAATGAGAAGCCCGTCATTGACAGTCGTTATCAATGTTTGGTAATCGATCAGGTTAAGTAACGTTAGGCAAGGTCAATACATAGATGGGTGACCGTTTAATTCCACTTGAAGTAAGCATCTCCGTGCTTCGGAGGGCAAGTAAAAAAGGAGGTTATGTATTCAACGCAAATGTATGCTATTAAACATTAGCTAACGTAAAAGAGCTCGGGAGGCGCTGCGCGAGTCAGCTAGTATATAATATATCTTTTGTTCATAATATTTTTGTGTTCTATATTTAATGTTCTATTCATATTATCTAGAATTCTGTATATACAGGGTTACTGGTAAATATCACAGCAATCCGTTAAGGGTTTGTAGGAGAGATCATTTGCAAATATCAACCATTTTTGAATAATTTGACATTTTATAATTTGAAGATATCTGCGATATACAACTTCCAAAGTCTATGAAAAAAGTCAATTTGTGATTATTAACCGACTTCTTTTATTCTCTGCTTGATGATACATACTTGCATGTATAATAATCAGACATGATTATTTATTATTATTGGTTAATAGTAAGTATTAGAAACTGCTGCACAATAGGAGTTATTAAAACACGAGTGTTTTAATGCTTAATTATGTGCAGTTTCAAACACTACTTTATCTAAACTCCTGAAATACAATTTTATACCGCCAAACTACATTACAAAACATATAATACAGACAGAGAGAGCTCTGTTTCACACAGACGACGTGCTTTCTATACTATAGTTAAATTTGTTGTACCAAATAGTATGTAATCTGTGTGGAATAAAATTCTATTCCAGTCTATAATATTATGGCACTCAATTCATTCAAATAACTCCATAGGGCATGCGTACAACTGGGTCCCACCCTCCCGATGAATGTATCGTGGCCTGCTGGATTAGATTGCGGACTACTAGATGACATAGCGGCCTACTAGATTGGCTTAAAAATATTTTGATATAGAAAAGTTTCTCTATTACAATATATTTTTAAGCAGATTTTACGGCATCGTTTTGATCAAACGTTTTTTTTACGATACATGTGTAACGTAAAAAAACTTTTTGATGTTTGTAAAGAGGCATTATGTATAAAATGTGTCATTAGAGTACTAGTTTTGAGTTCATAATATGAATATTACGATATGAGTGTAGATAAAGGGTATTTAAACATTAAAATTATAAAATAAAGATGCTTAAAATGTTCCTTTTGTAACAATTTATGAAATAAATAATGAGAATAGTAAAATATAAAAAAGACCTCCGTGGGGTGTCCGGGTAAGAATAGCACCTACCCATCTCCTCTCGTTGGGTGTCCGTACAAGGCGACTGAGGAAAAACTAGAAGAAAACTAGAACTAGTGGCAGCAGTCTTTTTATTGGATTACCTGCCACCTATACTGTGATCCCCAAGCCGCCTGCCAAGCGTGATGATAATGGCAACCCCTCCCTTCTAAGGTAGAGGCCTATGTTCAGCAGTGGACGTTTCGGCTGCTGGATGATAAAAAGACATTAAAGCAAATGAATTGCTAGGATTTGTACCCACGTCTAACATCACGTTATTACCTTAGTTAAGCTCATATACCACTGAGCCAATTATACATAATATAGTACCGTCGCCAGAAACAAATATACTATTAGGAGAGCAAGTCGAGAGCTGTAATGCAATAATCAAACCAGTCATGTCTATATTTATAAGAAAATTGAGACTTTAATACGTTGACATACAGTTCAAGTCCGTTTGAATCTGTATAAACATTAGGCAGCTTTTTAAATAACTAACAGTTTTGGTGTCGTTTTTCATTGTTACAGTGTTACACTTTTTTCGGTCTTGCCCCTCAGCAGCCCATTTTTTTGTGTATAAAAAAATAAAATGTTTTTAGAACGGAGTTGCATGTGTATAAAGTGTGTCATTAGAGTACTTACTAGTTTTGCATTCATAATTTAAATATTACGATATGAGTATAGATAAAATTCATTACTTTAATGTTTTATATTTTTATATTTATTGTTATTGTTAAGTACCTAACTAGACTTTGTAGTATGTATGTGTATACTTAATTCAGGCTAAAGTATAAATTAAACTTTTTTAATAAACCCCGACATGGGTGAACGAACTCTTAAAATGAGTTTCCGGCGCCATTACTCTGATTGATGTCTGTCTAGTAATTACTCGGCAAGATTTAACTATCGATTTACAATTCGATGGATCCTACATTTTATGGAGCAGAGTTTCTGTTACCACCGTCCTGCTTGCTCCCATCCCCAGACTCTTATCATTATTTTTCTACCTACTACTCATAGCAACCTATCCAATGCGTCTGCGTTTATTGGTGCAGAGATCCCGTGACTACCTTCCTGCTTCATCATCAGACCCTCGTCACCATTTTTCTAACAACTACTCGTCGAGACATAACTAACGAGCCCAAACTCGGTAGGTATACGTTTTTTGGTGCAGAGATCCTTTATAATAATATCAATAATATCTTGGGACAATCCACACACAGTTATCCGATACCAAACTAGGCAGAGCGTGTACTATGGAAACCAGACAACAGATATTAATACTTTTTTTTTGTAAATACATACTTAAATAGATAAATAACACCCAGACACTTCGTGGGGGAATCGAACCCACAACTCATCGAGTAGCTGCCAGGATGTCTAACCACTAGACCAACGGGCCCGTCACCTCATCCTTTGACCACCTTCCTGCTCTATCATCAGACCCCATCTAAAGATCACCATTTTCTAGCAACTACTCGTGATACCTACCCAAGGAACCCCAATTCGGTGGGTCTACGTTTATTCGTGTAGAGATACCGTGACCACATTCTTGCTCCATCGTCAGACCCTGATCACCATTTTTCTAGCAGCTACTCGTAGAGACGTACGCAACGAGCCCAAATGTGGTTATTGATACAGAGATTCCGTGACCACCAACCTGCTCCATCATCAGACAATGATCACCGTTTTTCTAGCAACTACTCGTCGAGACATATCTGACGAGCCCAAATTCGGTGGGTCTACGTTTATTTGTGCAGAGATCCTTTGGCCATCTTCCCGGTCCATCATCAGACCCTGATCATCATTTTCTAGCAACTACTCATCGAGACCAGCCCAATGAGCCTAAACACAGTAGGTCTACGTTTATTGGTGCAGAGATCCTGTGACCACCTTCCTGCTCCATCATCAGACCCTGAATTCCATTCATCTAGCAACTACTCGTTGAGAACTATCCCACGAGCCCAAACTGAATGAGTCTTCGTTTATTGGGGCCTAGATCCTATTTCCACCTTCTTGCTGATCATCATCAGACCCTGGTGAAGGTTACCATTTTATTTACTATTATCGGATTTATATATGTACTAAATTTCAGATCTTTTGGACTTATAGAAATAATGAAAGATGTCTATATACGAAATATCCCTACCTCGACTCGGAAAAGAGCTGATGGTCTTCTAACAGCTGGACCGATTTTCATGTAACATAGTTAAGAACCATCTCGCTTAAACTAGCTTTAAAAAAACCGCATTCAAATCCATCCACTGGTTGGAGTCAAAGTTATAACTCCCCTCGTTTTGGTCGGGGGTTTCAATTAGCCTTTGAATAGAACATTAAAAAAACAATTAAAAGAAATCTAAAACAGCACTTCAATAGACAGCACACTAAAAAGTATAAAGTATTTTAAACATGATTAAAGTTGGTGTTAGTTGTACGTACAATCGCGGATGGAGTATTCAATCAAAATCGTTTGACAAACATTATGTGTGATTATCTCGTCCGCACGTATTTCGGGCCGGCTCGTGCAAGCGATTCTCGTCCTAAAGGTACACCGTTCGTGACCGCGAGCGTACATACCTACTGTATAAATTTAGCACCAAATAATTTTATATTTTTTAGTGACCTGTATACTGGTCGGGTTCATCATCATCATCAGCCGGAAGACGTCCACTGCTGAACATAGGCCTCCCCCTTAGAACGCCACAATGAACGACAATTGGCTATTTGCATCCATCGGTTACAATCGGTCGGGTTATTTTTTTTAAATAATTTATTAGTATTTTTTTCATTCATAAATCGTCGTGATGAACTTGGTATGATACCATTGTAGTAGATTAGTCTCACAAATAAAGAAACTCATTGAAATCGGTTCATATTCGTTAGAGTAGGTATAACGGAAGATGTCGATTTTATGGTTTTCACCAGTTAAATTCTTCCATATCGTTTATGTTCCTCCAAATTATTTTATCCGATCTGTATGAATCATAAATATCTATAACAAACAATCGGAATTGCATTGCATTGCATATCATGTATTCTCATACGTTCTTTAGACATAGGTTCATGCTCAGCTCACTCATACTAAACGCTCCCAAATACACACACTACAAAATGACACATTAAACGTATTTTTTACCTACTATACTTTATTTTACTAATACTACTAATTACTCTGTAAAACTATGTTGTTAGTAGGATAGTAGGTCCCTTGTGCAAGAGACCATCCGGTAGAAATGTACAATCGCAGTGTCAAAAGTCATATAGTGTAAAGATTGCCTTGTTCCGGTGTGAATGGCACTGTAGCTGGTGAAATTAATGGGCTCAAGAGAATAACAGTTGTTTATAGGCAGACGTTTCGCTTACCATCAGGCGAACATCTTGCTATTCTCATCACTAGGTTGAATAAAGACATACTACCACGAGGTTGAATATTACACAATTTAAATTACTTAAACTGTGCGTATAAAAAAAAACACATCAAGCACAGACACTTGCATGATAGCCTACTGTAAGCTCCAGCAGCAAACCGTCCATTGGAATTAAAAACGCTTTAAATCGTGTGTACATGATAAGACTCAGTGATGCGTTACAATAATAGGCAATATCCTACTTAAAATGATTGTTCTCTCTGCATTTTCATATTCTTCGGACAAATTTAGACTTTGTGTAAGCAGTACCGAGTGAAATTGCTAGATGGCGTTGACGTCGGCGGCGGGGTTCCGCGGGCTCGAATGCTCAAGGTCGTTCAGAGTTATTAAGGCCTTAAGTAGTATAAAAAAACAGCAGGAACGCTTGCTCCAAATTGGAATAGCACACTGGGGAACTATGGAGGCACAGTCCCCAGACATCGCTGGGGAACTATGGCGGTAGTTTCTCAGTCATCGCTGGGGAACTGTGGCGGTAATTCCCCAGTCATCATTGGGGAACTATGAAGGTAGTTACCCAGACGTCTCAGGGGAACTACCAGACTGCCACAGAAAAAGCCTTATATTTTTTTGTGTATGTATGTATGTTTATCTCTTTGGCACAGACCTTTGACGTAATGGATCTTATAATAATAACGACATATCTTGAGATTTCTCAGTTGCGGGTAACACCTCAATGGGAGTTAGTAATCTATACTTATAATATAAAATCTTTTTAAAAAAAAATTGAACCGACTTCAATATCACTGAAAAGTATAAAATAATTTAAATATTAAAGAAGTTGGTGTTAGCGTACCTGCTGTGTATATTTGGCACCAACTTCAATAATATTTAAATTATTTTATACTTTTCAGTGATATTGAAGTCGGTTCAATTTTTTTTTTAAAAGATTTTATTTTAATCTTTTTAGTGATATTTTCATTATAAAGATTGAACCATCGAAAACCGTAAAATTATCTAGGTAGGTTATGATCACATTATCGTCTACATAGTTTTACATAATTCATGTTTCTTCAGAAAAAAATATCCGGTCGTAATGAAATTTGCATGGAATCATTATAGCAGTTTACTCTCTCGAATAAAAAAAGAATCATCGCAATCGGTTCATAATTGTCAGAGCAATGTAATGGAGAACATCAGTTTTATGGTTTTTACCAGACAAATTCCTCCACATCGTTCATGGTCCTCCAGGAAGTTCTTATCCGGTTGTAATAAAATTCATACAGATTTAATACAGTGGTTTCTTCTTTCGAATAAAAAAAGAATCATTGAAATTGGTAAATATTTGCCAGAGTTATGACCATTTTTGTCCTTAAAAGCGACTAAAACATCATCTATATAGGCTTTCTTGCAGCTCTCAGTGCGCAGTCACCATTCTTGTTTTTTCAGGAACTATTTATTACTAAGCAATAATTTTTTTATGGGACCCAATTAACGGATTAAAGAATGTATGGAAGAAAGATTTTTTCAAATCGGTTCATAATTGCCAGAGTTATGCGCGAACATACATAGAAAAAAAAATATATATATATACAGACGAATTGAGAACCTCCTCCTTTTTTGAAGTCAGTTAAAAACTGTAACAGGTCCAATTCTGTACATTGAAGATATTTTGAAAATTATGTTTGGAGGGCATTCTGTAACCGATACTAAAGCCAAAAACGTATTTTTTAAAATTTTTGTCTGTCTGTCTGTCTGTCTGTCTGTATCTCGGCTGAGCATCACGCCGAAACTACTGGATGGATTGAAACGAAACTTGGCATGATTTGAGTTAATACTCCGAGGTAGGACATAGGATACTTTTTATCCCGACATTCGGCACGGTTCCCTTGGGAGAGGGGACTAAAGTCAAAATGTGTACTTGGTTATACGCTTGCTCCGATTTTAACAATTTTTCATTTTAATTATAGTAAATATTTGTAAGGGAACACTCATAGACAGTTATTAACAATGTTTGGAAATCGATCAGGTTAAGCAACGTTAGGAAAGGTCATTAAATAGATGGGTGACCGTTTAACGCCATTTGAACTAAACGTCTCCGTGCTTCGGAGGGCAAGTACAAAATGGGTCAAAGGTTTTAACCGACTTTAAAAAAAGGAGGTTTTGTATTCTATGCAAATGTATATTATTGAAAGTTTAGAAAGTTTAGTTAACGTAAACACAGCGCGGGCGGAGCTGCGTGGGTCAGCTAGTATGAGACTATAATTTAGCAAAAAAAAATAGTTAATTGTCATTATTGTTGTTCTTTATTACAAAAACTTCATTAGCTGTATATTCACATTTAAAAGGGTCTCCCGGTGTAATAAAGTGTCAGGGCCCACCCTCATCAAATTGTCCATAAACCCCACATTTTAATATTTCGCCCATAAACATTTTGATGAACTAAAATCTCTATGTCATTTTAACGGTAATTACTTTGGTAATTATTTTCGGTCAACCGAAAATACACACATCAAAAGTGTCTAGGGATCAAGCATTTTTAAGCGGATTTCTTGAGATTGAGATGTGGCTTTGTAATAAATTTATGATTTTATAAATTTATATGGATCCTTTTTGGTGCATTTCATAATTTGAATCAGGAACTGTGAATCAAATTCGAGTAAAAGATGAAAATCAGCTGTCAATATTTTCCCTATAAAAACATACAACGCATTGAAGACATTATTAGTGCTACTGTTTCCCTACTACTGATTAAAACCAACGTTATTATGGAGCGGCGACGTCATTTAAGCAGGGAAGAAATGCTCAGAGCCGTGGGAATGATAGAAGCTGGTTCCCGGCAACGTACTGTGGCTTTAGCTCTGAATACAAGTCAGAGTGTTATCAGTCGACTTTGGACACGTTACCGAAGCACTGGTACCGTGGCTGAGCGCCATGGAGGACGGTATCGCTGCACCACACGGAGACAAGACCGATATATTCAAATCTTAACTCGAAGAGCTCCAACAATAACTGCCATGATGTTAGCCGTGAGGCTTCATCACTCTTCAGGGAACTTAATTAGCGACCAAACAGTCAGAAACCGCTTGCATGAAGTGAACCTTCATTCCCGAAGACCGCTACGGGTACCACCTATAGCAATGCACAATCGTAGGATTCGATATCAATGGGCTCTTGAACACAGAAATTGGGCAGAAGAACAATGGCGTTTCGTGTGCTTTTCTGATGAGTCTCGTTTTGGTATGAGACCGGATACAAGACGTATACGACACTGGAGAACCCCTGGACGCCAACAGCGATTAAAATCCTGCCAGGAAGTCCATCCTTATAGTGGTGGAACCATCATGGTATGGGCGGGTATTTTGATCGGCGGAAGAACTGAGTTGATTTGGATCAGAGGCAACCTCAACGCTCAAATTTATGCTGAGACGATTGTATCAGACGTCATCGTTCCTCTACAAGTGCAAATCGGTCCCTTATTTCAGTTAATGCATGATAATGCACGACCGCACACCGCAAGAGTTGTAAGACAGACTCTCGCCGCAGCTAACATCAATGTCCTGCCCTGGCCTGCTCAGTCGCCAGACTTGAACCCGATTGAGCATGCATGGGATATGCTACAGAGAAGAGCTCTGCCGAATATGGAGGGTATCCAGTCGCAAGAAGACCTTTTTTTGTTGTTGCAACGAACATGGGCGGCCATTCCACAGCGTGATTTGGATGAACTCATTTTGAGTATGCCAAACCGATGTTCTTGTGTTGTTAGTGTTCGCGGTAGAAACACGGATTATTAATTGTTTAAGTTACCCAATAAAATTTTAAAGAAAACTGTTATTTCAGTCTTTTTTTCGAACTTTTGTGTTAGTGGTTCAAATGTCAAAAATCCCTTTATTAGGAAAATGGCAAATTTCTTTATTAATGCAAAGGTGACTTGGTTTATCGTTACTGTGACAAACGAAAACACTTTATTTGATGAATCCTTAAAGAAAATTTTAATTAATATCAATCAGGAGAAAAGTTATTGCAAAAATATATGTTGATCCCTAGACACTTTTGATGTGTGTATGTATCTTTTTATCCTTTAAACTGTACCTTCTCTTTTGGTGTACAATAAAGAATGTTTAATTTTGTATTGTATTGTATGTATGTATTATCGCGGTAATGAATGGTTTACCTACTGGTTTTCAATAAAAATTGTTTGAACGACACGTTACCTGCGATTACCCCGCCCGCACTTAATTTAGGCCAACTCGTATAAGGGATTATAGTCCTGTACGTGGGCCACCGTTCGTGACCGCGATCTTTTACTTACTTTAGTTAAGTAGAGTATCTATAGTATACGTAGTATGTTAGTATAGTATATGTATAGAGTATAGATGAATAGTATATGTAGTAGGTAGGTATAAATGTATAGTGTACATTCATATTTACACTTTTTTACTTAACATATTATACAAGGTGTTAATGAAATAATGCAAACACATATATACACATATTTACACTTTTTTACTTAACATACAACGTGTTAATGAAATAATGCAAAACCTCAGTCACCACAACTTAATTTTATTTTAAATAAAAATTAATATAGCATAAATTATCGTTAAAGATATTAATATTGAGTAAATCATATATAACTATTTTGATTGTTTGTAACTCTACGCTCATTACGTGCGTGTCGTTTACACTGGTTTCTTACCGACCGCATGTGTTTTTGGACTTAGCAAATAGAAAAATAACTAAAATTTACCTATTAAGTAGTGTAATTAATTCTGTTCTCGGTACTGAACAAACTAGTTTTAGGTATTGCGGTAATTTGTTTCCACGTTGTATACATAAAAATATGAGAAAATAAGCTCTTTAATTTATACTAATTTAATCTTTCAAAATTTTACCTGCAGTAAAATGGACAACGGTCCCTCAGCGCTAGCACAGAAACTGCTCATAGGTTACTGGCAACCTTCCTTCGAAGTTGCTATACGTTTCGGTTGAGGGCCTTAAACGTACATCAAGTGCGGTAGTGACTGCGAGGACGTCGGCGGGGTTACGATCCCCGTCCGCGTGAGCACCGTGTCAGGATCCTGGGGGACTATAATTCACCCCCGGCGGCAGGCTCAAAGCCTATGAGGGGTACTGAGGGGTTCCCGGTACAGATCCCACCGAAAAGCGGCAGGGGTTTAAGTGGGTAAAGATCCCTCTTACCTCCTATGACCCCAACAATTCCCGGGGACCTATTGAAGGTTCACCCGTGAAATCAAAAAAAAGGAAGTTAATAATTCAAAAAATGTGCCATAATCAAAGTGTTGTTTTAATTGTATTATACACGACTACTAATTTTCGCCACACACACACACAAAAACCACCATGAAAACAAGCACTATTTCACCCGAAATTGGCACTGCGGCTTGAAACTAGAACGAAGACAATAGACAAGCTGATTGGTTCGTAAATGAACAGCAAGCGGATCGTGTTATTGCAGTGCTGAGGCGAAGACGGATTTAGAGATGTATCCTCACCCTCACTTTGTTGATATTATTTAGAACTAGCGACAAGCAATCAGGGAGAAATTGTTATTCTGTCGACCTATATCGAGAATTCAACGTTGTATGTACCTCCGTTGTACAAAACAATTATGTTGTGTAGTGATTTGACGCAAATCACAAATCACTATAGGAGCAGAAAGGACATGGTGGTGGTGCTAATAGACCACTGGCAAAACAACGCCAACTCCACCTTCGAGTGGGCGTTATTTGACTGCGGAATTTCAGGATAATGAAAGTTAAATTAACTATACCTACTGATATATTATTTATATTCGTTTGCTTACTATATTTAAGGAGATATTAAATAATGTTGGTAGTACCAATGCGTAAAAGAGTTCTGGGATGGTAAATAAACTTATAGGTAGACGGTGAGCAAATGTGTTTTTTTTTTTTTTTATACCACCAAGGTGGCAAACAGGCATGCGGCCCGCCTGATGGGAAGCAGAATGTGTACAAGTAATATGTCTTGTCCACATTTCACTCAAAGATTTGGCTCCCATTGTCGTTCATTAAATGACTTTTGTACCTGTACCGTTTTTAGTAACATCGTTTCTCCCGAAAATTAAAAGTACTATTTTGTACACTCTAAGAATAAGATCGCGATTTCTCTGTTACATATTTTACATACTTAGAGTAAGTACAACTCCAAAACAAATAAGCTTGAACGCGATTACAACTTTATTATGCAGTTATAAAACACCCCCGCTGTATACTTAACCGTTAACGCGTCAGCAAAAAAAGGTTGGTAATACAAAGTTTTTGCTGATGCGCCTAGTTGACAATTTATGCGTTATGTAGTTATTGAGCCGCAAACGAACTTGTAATCGCCTTCAAGCTTATTTGGGATGGAGTATAATTATATGTTTTCTTTTCTGCCTTTAGATATTAATTTCTACTGATCTATGAGTCCAACAAAGCACTTATTTTAGTGTGTAAGCACTGCTGTGTTCCGGCGTGAAGGGCACTGTAGCTGGTGAAATTACCGGACACAAAGACTTAAAATCTAATGTCTTAAGGGTCGGTTACGCGCTAGTGATTATTTTGGTATTGCTAGCGTCTATAGGCTGCGGTGACTGCTTACCATCAAGCGGGCCGCACGCTTGCTTGCCACCTTGGTAGTATAAAAAAAAATTGAAATCAAATTCTGTAGCGGTTACGGGCGACGTAGCAGAGTGTGGAAGCAGGTAGAGTGAGCGTAATTAGGGAATAAAATAATAATTGTTGGAAAATATTGTAATAGATAATTAACAGACATTACCAGGAAGCCTACATAATGTGACAAAGTCAAAAAGAACATTCGAAAATATATAAACCATTACAAAACACACAGCCAGCTTCAATTTATTAAATAGGTTCACTATTCAACACGCCCCTTTAAATTGAAACTACTGGAACACACAATATACCAATTATAAGCCCTAATGCCTAAGGCACTGACACACTGTACGTGCTTGACCAAAGGTAATGGTTTAGTCAATATATCAGCGACCATATCGTTAGTGGGTACATGTCGCAACTCTATGTCATGATTATTGCTTAAGACGTCCCTTATAAAATGATGTTTGATATCAATATGCTTGCTACGAGCATGATATAAGGGATCCTGTGCCAAAAATATCGCACCCTGATTATCAGCATATATTGTCACTTCACTGTACCTTGATAGACCTATTTCCCTGAGAAGACTGTGCATGTATATTGCTTCTTTCATAGTTTCTGACAAACTGATATATTCAGCTTCACAACTTGAAGTGGCTACCGTACGCTGTTTCCGTGACTGCCATGAAATACAGGCACCTCCTAAAATAAAAGCATATCCAGAATATGAACGTCTATCTATAACGCAATTACCCCAGTCCGCATCCGAGAAACCTTGCAGGTGTTTGCTTGTTTTCCTAAACACAAGTTTATGCTCTATTGTCCCTTTTAGGTAGCGTAAGATTCGTTTAGCTGCATTCCAATGACACTGTTCCGGACAACTTGTAAATTGTGCCAATTTAGCAACGGAATTCGCTATATCTGGTCTAGTACCCATACTGACGTACATTAACGCACCAATTAGTTATTTAAAAGGCCATTTCTCCTGAGCCTCGTCACTAATATCCTTTTGTTTGTTTCCATTTTTTGTGCTATTAATCTCCATTGGGGTTTTACACGGAGAACAATCAAACATATTAAAACGATGTAGAACATCTCGAATATATTTTTCTTGGCTTAAAAGTATGACTTTGTCTTTGTCAACTCGAGTGGACAAAGACAAAGTCATACTTTTAAGCTGCTAAGGTTGCTGCTTTTAGGTTGCTAAGGTAACTCACCGTGAAGAAAACAGTATTGTCAAATAAATATTCGTTTAATGTCAATGTATACTATATAAAAATATATACAAGTAATTCTTATGAAAAGTACTCCGTGTTTACTTTACGACGACGTATGTAGTTAAGGATTCCTACAAAAACGCCACTACGTGACAGGTTATACTATGATAAAACTTTTGCACCAGTTGCAAGACTGCAAACAGTGAGATTAATGGCGGCTTTAGCCGTTGAACTAGGAATGGAAATACACCAGGTGGATATAAACACGGCATATTTGAATGGTTTTTTGGATGAAGAAATATTCATGAAAATTCCGAAACTGTTAAAGGAATGCCTAATCAAGTTAGTATCATCCGAAAAAGAAGATGTATTGACTTTAAATCGAGCGAAGGAGCTTTTTCTTTATTGTTTTATCAACTTGGAGCTTGTTGGTTAAAATATATCGACAACCAATAACCTTTCTATATTTCGGTCTCTTCACTAATTCCCATGTCCCTTTCTGTACCAGACTCCTTATCTCTGATAGTATTGCGTCCTCCCACTGATCTCTTTCTTTGCTATTTAACGCATCTTTTAGTGAAATTTCGGTCATTCCAACGAAATCAGTACAATCTATAAAAGAATCTTCAGAATTATCAGAATCGACAACGCAATTCTCCTTCGGTTCCAATTCCAGTTGCCGCATTTGTTCTGCTTCCAACTGTCTAGGTTCCAATTCCACCATTTTATATACTTTCTTAGGACGGCCGACATTTCCGGTCCGCAATAATTTTGGACGACCTGGGCATCGTTTAGATGATGTTGGAACCTGACTAGATTCAACGCTAGTTAACGGTGACCTATCCACGGGATTCACCAAGTCTTCATTGCCTCTACCATTTCCTTTTTGCATCTCTTGAATTCTCTGTAAGTCCTCGTTATTTCCTCCGCAATCTACTGACACATTTTCTTGCAGACTTTGTCTTTCATCTGATCCGTCGCTATGTTCCTTTGGTTTCCGAGAAATAACTTCTATGAACTCTTTATCATTTATATCACTGCTCTTGCCCAACGAGCTATGTTTTTCTTGCATGGAGACACCCAAGTCTGATTCCACCTTTTCATGAAACTTAACATCTCTCGCTATTAAAGATTTTCTTTTCTCCGGTATCCATACTCTATATCCCCTATTAATTTTCGGATAACCTATGAAAATACCTGACATGGCTCTGGCAGCAAATTTGTCTTTTGTTGGATCTTTGTCAAGAACATGTACTCTAGCTCCAAATCGTCTAAGATGGTCAAGCCTTACTGGTTTTTCAAACAACTTCTCGTACGGAATATCACCACCCAGTTTACTATTGGGACAGCGGTTCCTGATATAGCATGCTGTATCCACCGCTTCTGCTCAAAAACTTTTGGAAAGTTCCGAATGTAATAACATGCACCTGGCCATCTCCACCAGCGTTCTATTCATTCTCTCCGCTACTCCATTCTGTTGGGGTGTATAAGGAACAGTCAGTCTTCTCGAAATTCCCTCTTGTCGCAGAAATTCATCGAATTCTCTGTTACAATATTCACCACCATTGTCGCTTTGAAAGTTTTTAATTTTAAAACATGTCAGTTTCTCGACATTACTTTTATAAATCTTAAATGCATCCAAAGCTTTATTTTTCGATGATAGAAAATATACTTCGCACCATCGTGTATAATCATCTATAAAAGTTATAAAATATTTAGAACCTTCTCTAGATTCACACTTCATGGGGCCTACTATATCGGAGTAAGTTATCTTTAACTTTTCATCACAGGATTCAGTGCAATTTACAAATGGAAGCATGGTCATCTTACCTTTAGCACAAATATCGCAGTCACGTAATTGTCGTACCTCATTAATATTAATATTCGCACCTAACTTGTTCAGAAGTTTAACTACATCTTTTCCGTTTAGATGCCCTAAACGCTCATGCCAAAAACGCAAGTTAGTAGTAGACTCCATGGCATAAGCAGATTCAGATTCCCGCATACAATATAAATTTCCTTTGCGGTAAGCTGTCAACTTAACTTCCCCTTTTTTATCTATGATTTGGGCAGTATCCCGGGTAAAAGTGACATTATGACCACCATCCGTAATCTTAGATACAGAAATAAGGTTGGTTCGTAATTCCGGTACAAGCAAAGCATTACGGAATTCGATTACACTTTTTGAGTGATCATTATATGCTGATAATCTGACACCTTACCTGTTACGTGTGTACTCACATTTGTGGCTAAATGTAGTTCACCATTCGTGTCAATCAAAGTGTCGCCGAACTTACTCGCGTCATTACAAAGATGCGACGTGCACCCACTGTCGATAACCCAATCGTCTTTCCGTATATTTGAAATCTTACACGCATTGGTCTCAGCGCCTGTAACATTAAGACTTATTAGAGTTTCGTCAGCTTCAGCACAATTAGCCTTGTGCTTTCGTTTTTCTGGACACTGTGACGACTTATGTCCTACTTGATGACACTTAAAACATTTAAGTTTGAACTTCTCGCCCCCAGTTCTGCTAGAACTCGGTCGATTTACAATACTTCCAGTGGATTTCTTGCTCTTTCCCTGTCTATATACATTCCGATTTGAATACATTACTCCTTCTATAATTCCTTCTCGTACATCGCCATGCCCACGTGACTCGTACTCCTCTAAAATTTTTATCTTTAGACTATCTGATTTAGGCAACTCGTCTCTCGATTCAATTGCACAGCGAAAATTTTCGAAGCTTGCAGGTAAACTATATAGGAGCATAATTGACAAAAGGTCATCATGGATGCTAACATCCATATCTGCTAGTTTATCAACTGCATCAAAAAATGAATTTATATGCTCACGTATATCCTCCACTTCTTTCATTTTGTGCAGCATGAGTCTCTTTAATAACGTCGCCTTTTTCGCAGGACCTTTTGAAGCATAAATAGACTCTAATTTCAACCATACCTCTCGTGACGTTGTGCATCCTCTGACATGCCGCAACTCACTCCCACTGATTGACAGTATCAGATCAGCCTTGGCCTTTTCGTCTTCTGCTTCCCATTTCTCTGCCTCTGTTGGCTCCGCAGGCTGCTGTGTTCTTCCGCTTACGTAGCGCCAAACACCGTTCCTTACCAACAATGCCTGCATTTGCATTTTCCAACTATCGTAGTTGTCCTTACCCAGCGGCTCGAATTTCATCATCGCTGAACTCATCGTCGCTTTTTCGTAATTAACTACTTTTTAGTAAAATCACCTGAAACAACTTTTATCTCCTTTCTTTTACGCTGACTCTGCTACTGGGCCCATAACCAATGTAGCGGTTACGGGCGATGTAGCAGAGTGTGGAAGCAGGTAGAGTGAGCGTAATTAGGGAATAAAATAATAATTGTTGGAAAATATTATAATAGATAATTAACAGACATTACCAGGAAGCCTACATAATGTGACAAAGTCAAAAAGAACATTCGAAAATATATATACCATTACAAAACACACAGCCAATTTCAATTTATTAAATAGGTTCACTATTCAACAAATTCGAGTTAAAATTGTTCGTTTAGTTTCAATAAAGGGTCACTCCAATCCTAGTTCGTTATCTGACCTTGGTCCAAGAAAGCTTAAAACAAAATTTATGAGGCGTGTAAAAAGCATTGCTAAATTGGCCGTGAGGAGTAATATTTTGAAACTCACGTAAGCTTAGTCAGTCTCACTCTACGAATCAATTCGAATAAGTGTTTTACACGTTCCATGGGACCGAATGATACGAAACGGGATTCTGTTTGCCAATTATTCAAATGGGCATTTGCAATTCTAATAGGATAAAAATGTGCCACGGATCTGTAAATGTACCGACGCAATCTGAATTAGAACCAGTCCCGGGAGGATTTTTTGACGAAAGTATCGGATTTGCTTATGCTAATGTAAAGACACCCCGAGGATGGAATCCGGTTGCGATACTAATTAAGTCATGAAGAATTTTGTACGCACTTTTAGATTAGGGATATCTAATTCCAAAATTAATAAAGCCGTTTAGGCCAAAGAGCTTCCCAAAGAAATAGATATAAATACATTCGATAAACATAACCCTGTCTCTCAAGTAGTAAATAAAATTACCCTCCTCCTGGAGCATTCGGGAAAAGAGATGGCATCGAAGCATAAAGAATTACAAATGATATTAATTATTATAAAACGTTACGTTATTATAAATCACTAACTCACTAATTTTTCTAACTCATTTATTTCGATAATAGGTAAGTACCTAAATATTTAATAATAATAATTTCCCGGGACAATCGACCATCTGATCCCAAACTAGGCAGAGCCTGTACTGTGTGTGTGACGTGATACTATTCTATATCTATAAAAATCCATGCCACTTTTCGTGGTAATTTTATAACTCAGGAACAGGCTAACCTATCCAAACCAAATGTTTAGGCTTTGTTCGGACTATTTAGTAGATGGTTTATGTGAAGTTTGCACAAAATCGGTAGAGCGGTTCTTCATTTATCACATTTTTTGTAACAAATTAATTCAATAAATGGCGGATCATTTTGAAAATGGGGATTTTGCTGTCAAATTGAACCTTTTTTAACCGACTTCAAAAAAAGGAGGAGGTTCTCAATTCGTCTGTATATATATATATATTTTTTGTTTTTCTATGTATGTTCGCGCATAACTCTGGCAATTATGAACCGATTTGCAAAAATCTTTCTTCCATCCATTCTTTAATCCGTTAGTTGGGTCCCATAAAAAAATTATTGCTTCCGAATAAGTAGTTCCTGAAAAAACAATAATGGTGACTGCGCAGGAAACTTGCAGGAAAGCCTATATAGATGACTTTTTTGTCGCTTTTTAAGGACACAAATGGTCATAACTCTGGCAAATATTTACCAATTTCAATGATTCTTTTTTTATTCGAAAGAAGAAACCACTGTAATAAATCTGTATGAAATTTATCACAACCGGATAAGAACTTCCTGGAAGACCATGAACGATGAGGAGGAATTTATCTGGTAAAAACCATAAAACTGATGTTCTCCATTACCTTGCTCTGACAATTATGAACCGATTTCGATGATTCTTTTTTATCCGAGAGAGTAAACTAATATGATGATTCCTTGCAAATTTCATTGCAACCGGATATTTTTTTCCGAAGAAACATGAATTATGTAAAACTATGTAGACGATAATGTGATCATAACCTACCTAGATCATTTTACGGTCTTCGATGGTTCAATCTTTATATATGAAAATATCACTAAAAAGTCAAAAATAAAATCTTTAAAAAAAAAAAATTAACCGACTTCAATATCACTGAAAAGTATAAAATAATTTAAATATTATTGAAGTTGGTGCCAAATATACACAGCCGGTAAGCTAACACGGTATATAAATTATAATGTGTGCGTGTACTTTTCTCAGTTTTTTAGCGAGCCGTCGGTGTTTCATATCGTTTACAGGCTTTATTTGAATTAAATTGCCAAAAGCATTTACACAAACGGTAAGTTTTGAACTGTTGAAGTGATTAACATGTATGCACGTGCGTTTCTTCATTTGAAAAACATATTTTGTACCACTATTAATGTAGCAATTTGTTTTTAATTTGATTTATTCTTTTTTAATTGAAGGAAAAATGCCATTTTTTGTTTGAATTAATGAATTTGATGTTCCAATTAAATGTTTTTAATATTTCAGTTTATACGTAGCGAAGCACGTACCGGGCCGCTAGTACTTAATTATATACTTTTTTTTGTAAATATATATAGATGTATATAACGGGTGTAAGGGACATCGTACCGAAAACCGATACCAGGGATCCAAAACACGATTCTGAACATCCTAGTGTTGAAATTTTTCATCGGCTTTTTCATGAATTTCCAAAAAAATATCACTTTTTTAAAATAAAATTAGTATAACATCATTATTGGTATAATAATAAAGCCTAATTTTAATTTAAAAACAATTAATTAATTATTTGTGTTTTATTTTATTTTTATTTATTTATTTATTCTTTATTCACAAAAACAGTGCACATAAAATATGAGCGTCCATTTACTGATTTGGTACTGAATGTTGTCGTACAAAGGAAACACAAGCCCAAGCCAAACAAAAACTGAATGATGATCCACCTTATCTCAACGAACCTCGTTTGTGAACAGATGTTTCTAATTCATCAAAATAATATTTTAGAAGTGCTCCCGAAAAAAATGTTATACAAAACGAAACTGTAATTTACTTTAGCTTTGTTTACTTTGTTGGGATGAAACAAAATTTGTTTACATTTCATTCTGTGAAAATATGTGTGACGTGTACGCTTTTGAGTGTTATATTTTTTTTGTACCTATTCCGCTCTTATTATTATTTAGGGTAACTTGTTTAGGGTGTTATATTTCGATGATAAGTAACTTTTATTTACAACATACATACAATACAACATCGTGTCTCGTATATCGGTAAAAAAGTCTAAAATTCTCGTCAAAGCACTTGTAAAATATTTCGTAAGCTTGCGTAATTTAAAAAGTTATTACCACACTCCTTTTTTAATTAAATGGATTTTTCAGTAATTTAATACAGCTTTATTCATAAAATAATTTAAAAGCGGTTGGTGTAATGATACCAGACGTCGCTTTAATGTTTCATTCGTCATCTTTATATATTTTAATCCCCAAAAATATTTTTTAGTATACTAGTATAAAAACCAAAATCTGTAGTTAAAAAAAACTTCAGTGGCCGTATGCAATGTATAAAACCAAAATTAAGGTAACCAATCCGTGTTGATAACGTAGTCTATTTTCCACATAAACTATTACGTAGGTACATACATTTATATGACATTTGAGATAGCATACATTTTATCTGTCTCTAATTATATGTATAAGACATACATAACTCTTGGCTAATTCCTGGCGTGCCAAGCAACGCTAAAGGTAACCTGTATTAGGTTACCTTTAGCATTGCTTGCATTTTAGCAATGACTCATGACTTATTTATTACTTTTATTAATCGATCGACGTTCTATCGTTAAGGGTGGGGTTAGACGAACAGATATCTATACATAAGCTTCAATGGCCAGGTAATGTCGAATTTTCACCTGCTGAATCCCCCAGACGGCCTCTATCGGTGCTTTGGGAGTCCAAAGGATTGCCAACGCTTCATACCTACTTAACTTTCGGTTCTAGTTTAGCCAATGAACCGTTCCTCTTTTTTTAATCCACGAACAGCCCACTAAAAGGCTCATCGTCTCCCTTCTGACATTATATTTTAAATCCATCTATCTCCGTAAGTTCAAAATAAAGCCCGAAAAGGCAGAATTGACATTTTACTGCCGAAATCAATTTGGATTTGTGTGCATATCTAGATTTGATCCGTCGAAATAATCAAGTCGCAACGGTTAATAACACAGGCCAAGAACTAAATTAAATTTTCTACCGATTTTTTTCAGTGCTAAGCCTGGGATTGTTGTAAATAGGTATTTATGTTTTATTAAGTTCAATTATCTGTACCAATGAGCTGAATATCTTAATCTACATAAGTTCTGAGGACATCAATTTAGAGGACTAAAAATAGAATGAATCTGTTTTGAACGATTTGGACTGTTCACACATCAAGAAGAATATAAATATTGTTAGAAAGAATAAAAACTGTCTTCAAGGAAAAGATATGAAAGTCGATACACGACAACACGGACATTTGCTAGTAGGCAGTGACCTGAACATTATTTTTTAATTATTTCATATTAGATTTCTTTCAAGTGTAGATAATACGGTGTAGGTAATTCTTAGCACTGTGGTGTAAGTAATTCTAGCGGTGCGCAGGTTCGAACCCCGGCTTGCACCTATGATTTCTTTAATTAATCATGTGCTAATCTCTTTGTGGGATTATTACTAGTTTTCGGTGAAGGAAGACATCGTGAGGAAACCTGCATGTCTGAGAAAACCTAACTAGCTTTAGAAAGACGTGTGAAGTCCGCCAACCTGCACTTGGCCAGCGTGGTGCACTATGGCCTAAGACATCTCTAGGGCTGTGCCCAAAATTGTGACAATAAGGACTGTTGAAGCCGTAGGTAATCCATAAATGTATTGTTCCTATGTTTACTTTTCTCCACATATTACCTACATAGTTAACATGCCTACACTATAAAAACTCATAAAACTAAAGCAGTTAGAAGCTCAAAATACGTAACTTTGAACGACTGTAGCAAGTTACCTTTTGTTGGATTGCGCTCGTTAGTTTCTAATGGACCCATTTCGTTGTAATTTGAATTCATTGTACATTGGAGCGGTCTTTATTAAAAGCACCTATCGCTCCAAAGGTCACTTCCTAACAATAGACACTCGTATAGTTTAATCTACTCGGGTTCTCATATAATTTTATAAGTAAACCAAGCAGTATTATTTTAAAACAAGGCGGATTTACAATCGATATTACTTAATTTCAAATGCAATGCAATAAAAAAATTGGATCATTCTTTAATTTGAACAAAAATAATTTGTAACATTTCTTGTTGTTTACGCATGTATTACGAATTGGAAAACAAACAGCCCGCTTAGTTTCTTGCCTGATCTCCTCCGTGGGAGCCACGATATGTTACTTCAATAGTTACACTGTATAAAATCCATTAGTATGTGGAATCCTTACGCACTAAGCCTAAGTATATGAGAGAGGAACCTGGGTTTTCCGATAGAATCTGCTACATAACTTATTGGTGGTATTGAGCCCGCCACCAGGGGCACAGGGAACAAGAACCTGTCAAGGTGTTAAAGTTAACAGTTACCCGTGGGGTGCCGGGTTAGAATTGCATCTCCCCATCTCCTCTCGAGTCGTAAGAGGCGACTAAGCGAGAACAGGAAGACGGGCAGCAGCGTCTTTATTTGAGATTTATCTTTCACCTATACTGCGTTCCCCAAGCCACCTGCCAAGCGTCGGGATTATGTCAACCCGTCCCTTCCAAGGGGCCTCCCCCTTTGTTTATCAGTAACTAAATTAATCATCATCATCATCACCAGCCGGAAGACGTTCACTGCTGAACATTGGCTTCCCCCTTGGCACGCCACAATGAACAACAATTGGCTATTTGCATCCACCGGTTACCTGCGACGCGCATAATGTCGTCTGTCCACCTAGTGGGAGGCCTACCTACGCTGCGTCTTCCGGTTCATGGTCGCCACTCGAGAACCTTTCTTCCCCAAGGGTTATCGGTTCTTCGAGCGATGTGGCCTGCCCATTGCCACTTCAACTTGCAGATTCTGAGAGCTATGTCGGTTACCTTGGTTCTTCGGCGAATCTCCTTATTGCGGATTCTGTCACGCAAAGTTACTCCGAGCATAGCTCTCTCCATAGCTCGTTGTGTAACTCTGAGCTTCTCTAGTGGACGTGTATCGGCTGTTAATGATGAACTAAGTATAACTGCCAAAGATTAAGAGCATTAGCTTTTGGTCTTTGGTAGTTCACACAACACAAGACGTCTTAACGTCTCGTGATGTACATATCTTAGTGTAACTTCATTACAATTCAGGAATTTACATATTTTAACAAAAATGTAGCCCAATTAGGTAAATTAGGCCGCTTCTCACAGCGCTGGAGCCGGACGACGTATCAATTAGCCAGATCATTGACGTGAAAAACACTCTCGCCTTTTAAAGCCTCTTATATTTTCTCTTGAATTTTTTGTCCTCATTTTCCTCATTCACGTTAATTTGATGGATATTTTATTTTCTTTTAACGTTTTTTTATTGCAAAGAGCAAGTTTTTACGTATTGCGGCTACTTTCTTAATACATATAACTTGATTATTTATTGAAATGAAAACTAATTTTACGGATTATATCGCGGTTTATTTTTGATTTTAATTTCCCGACGTTTCGAATACTTTACAGCATTCATGGTCACGGGCGAACTGAGGTGGTAGCTGTCCATATGTCATAGTTGTCTTAGGGTACCCTCAGGTCTTCTAATTATTATTGTTAGTCCGATCTACGCAGAAAGAGCTTACAGTATCTTGAGGTCTTGCAGTGGAATGCTTGTCTTTGGATTTGACTATGTTTATCACGGGATCCCAAGCTGGTGGTAGCACCCAGCCATCTTCTCTATTGAAATTTGGATGCTTTTTAATTTCAATAGCCTCACGAATCATCCTTGGTAGGTAGCCCTGTTCTTTTGCGAGGATTTGTGGTTTGTCAAATCTAATATAATGACGGGTGCGATCCTGAACATATTCACAGACTGCAGACTTCGTATAGCGTCGATGTTTAACGTCACTATATGTTCTTTTACACGGGTTTTTACCGATCTTTTTGTTTGCCCGATGTATGAGATTATTTATTTTTATTGTATTGATTGATTATTTATTTTGTTTATTTCAATTGAATTGAATTAATCTGATCAATGCTGTCCAACAAAAGCTATTGAAGAATCGATAAACCATTATTACGACTGCTACTGCCACCTTTTTACGATCAAGCTTAAGTTAAAAATGAGGATTGCATGATCTGGTTAGCCAGCATTCAATACACTACCAATCGCGCGCACAATATCTGCAGGCATATTATTTACTCTGTAGAATTTACACACCGGCTCGAAGGACCAAACTAGGTAAGGTGCATAGCCAGGTTCAGCTGCTGCAACTGAGTGTAACGCCTAGAACCGCGGGATGACGGATATGTAAAAAAGGAATGTAAAGACGGCGGAATGCGGTGTAATATGTTTATTTGCCCACGGCTGTACATACACTATTACTTTATTATTATTCACTATTAAATTACTATAAAAATACTTATATGTTAAGTGCAAATTGTCTCGTCGTGCGGATGTTGTCGACCTGATTTTAGGTCAACGATGTACTTCATACAAAAAATATTATTTATATAAATACTATAAAGTATCTTTCAACGGCAAAAACAGCTGACAACTACATTACGAGAACAAAATATATATTTAAAGTTTCATCCCTCGTAATTTATCTTCGAAACAACGTCGTACCTACACGAGCTCGTTGAAATGGGTATAAAATATGAAGTTCTACATCTATCCTTGCCAAAATAACGACTCTACAAGACGTTCGATGTCGAAACAAACTTAGCTCGTTTGTGGAGACACGATAGTGAAACAGATGGTGCCAACGAAGACAGTTTTCAGAACGATTGTCTACGTAATGCGCTGTGAAAATCTACGGTAATTTTAAGAACAAGACATTATTGGAAGGTCTATCTTTATGGGTTAATTTAATGCTTAAAATTTGAATTGTTCAGGTAATAATAAATTGGTATTCAACACACAATCCAAAAGCCATAATATTGAAATAAAAGTCACCATAAATATTATTGAATGTCATCGTTGTGAAGATAAAAACCAAAAATTTACCGAGATACAAATCTGTAAGATATTCTCTCTTTTATTTCAATGTTTAAATAATAATAATAATAAATAAATAAATATCTTTATTTATCACAAAATTGTAACAGTTTGATGTAGCCCTGTCTCCTAAACTAGGATCATTCTGTATGTCAGAAGACAGTTCTTCCCAAAAACAAGTGATACAGGTGTTAATTTCAGACTTATTTCTAAGATATATTATGCTCATGGAGTATGTTTATTTAAATTTAATCTATTAGTAAGTGTGTGTATATGCGTGGGTGTGTGTGTGGATATGTGTGTGTGTGAGAGAGAGTGTGCGTGTACGGTTGTGCGTGCGCGCGTAATGTGTGTTCAAATTTATATGTGTATAATAAAACAAAATAAAAATTAAAAGAGTAATGGGTATTTTTGTGAGAAAATAATGCGTCTACCACTGTGGAGAGAAAATAACGGTAAAATAACGGTAATTAAATTAATAGTAAGTAAAGTAAATGCTAATGTTTTATAGACAAGATGTTAGTTATTTATTAAGCTGACATGTGAAACACTCAATTCAAATTATTCCTAAGACTATAATAGTATAATATGAGTACATACGATCACTCTCCGTCTGTTTCATCGCTCATTCCTTGCGGTATACATCTGTGCTTATGAATCCAGTATTATGTCCATTAACATCATGTTCTTTGTCAAGGTGCTTGGTGACTCGATAAACGATCCAACCTTTTTGGAGGAAGTAAATTGTCTGTAAATATTACCTCCTTTATTTAGTATATTTAGATTTTATCCCTTCTCTAAGCAGGTATAAAAAATGTACCTGGATTTTGATGTACGTTTTCCCATAATTAAAAGAATTTCATTCAAAAGGAATGAGTAGTTTGTTATTATGAATACTGACAAGATTTGGAACTTCAAAAGTCCTTGTGAAGCAGTAATAACAATTATAATTAGTCTTCTCTACGTATTATAAAACAAAGTCGCTTTCCGTGTCCGTCTGTCTATATATCCGCTAACTCCTCCCAAACCACGCAACGGATTTTTAAGTCACTTTTTCACCATCAGTTAGATACTTATTCACTAAGGGTTTATATATATAAAACTACATGTATAATAATATACCTATGCGAAATCGGGACAGACTGCTAATAATATATAGATTAATTTTCATAAAAAAGAATATTTTACGTGAAATAGTTTTCACGCACGGTTTTCAGTTTTATATAAATCAGTACTTTCTTTTTTCTTTTTTCTCTCTCTTATCTTATCTTTTGAACGGCAGGACACACTGTCGCTAACGCTGATCTAATTGTAACAAGACCAATACCGTTTAAAAAAAAAGTGAAAAAATTACAAGTCAGTTGAGTTTCTTTCCGGATCATCTCAGTTGAGGCCGCGTTGTGATGCTGTGATATGACCGTTAAACCTATTTGAAATAAATAATTTTGAATTGAATTTAGTACTCTTCTTTGAAACGAATGCGGGGAAAAACGTTTATCCATGGTAGGTACTACGCACGCACATGACAATAAATTATAGAGCTAACATCGTATGCTAGAATGTCTGCGTAATAATTTATAATATGCGGATTCTCCCCAAGTCACGGAGGATCTGCGTGATGTCGAAGATCTGCTAGGATACTCTCTGGGGCCCTTGCACGTTTCTCATGACATAGGTAATAATGTAGAGTTATAAATGATATACGCCACAAGGTCTTGTAACCCGTCGCATCTCGGAGAAATGTATGTATGCCTTAAATCTACATAGATTTGGTTGGCTACCAGAACGTATTCATTAAAATAGTTTTGATTTTCCGTCACGATTTTAAGATCGTAATTGTCTAATTTATAATTTAAAATTTTTTTTCAAACCAATGATGTATTATGCTAGATGTGACACATGGCATCGGACATAATGGTAAGTAATCGATTTTTATGGTATGTTTTCAGCCACACACATGACACACGTACATGCTTTAAGCCTTGGACTTACTGCCGCATTCACAAACCCCAATTAACTTTAATCCTAATTACTTTTTAAA
Source organism: Furcula furcula (assembly GCA_911728495.1). Lineage (NCBI taxonomy): Eukaryota > Metazoa > Arthropoda > Insecta > Lepidoptera > Notodontidae > Furcula > Furcula furcula. Next base: position 12,838,538 of record OU452250.1, read on the forward strand.
ATCTTTTTATTTCGACTCTCGGAGTCGTTTATGATTAATTTCGATTATTGAACTATCTACTCACTATCAGTGTATTAAGTAATAATGGGCAACGAGTGTCGAAATAATCCGATTTCAAAAAAATTATTAATTATCATTAACTTTAATTGACATTTGTAGGCTCGGGCTTAGGTTAGAGTATTTGGTAAAAGATTTAGCTTTTCTGATTGATGATACAATAAAATAATAACGTAATTTACATTTATTGTAAATATTGATTACCTATACATTACACATACACATTATTACATTACACACATTACACTACATACATTACATTACATACACATTACACGTTACATTATTTCACTAGTTTTAATTAGTAATATATTCAATAAAATATTTTGTTTCGTTTAACAAAAAATGTGAATAAACTATATACTTTTAGACTTTCGCGTTCCATTGTTAAACTTTATTTTTATCGGGAATTAACGCGATTTACCTTATATTTTATATTTTAGCTTGACGTTTCGGCCGGGTTGCACCAGCCGTGGTCACAAGCAGACTGGTTCAGCGAGACGGCTCCGTGCGGGAGGCAGAAATATCTTCGTCTACCCCCGTTCTTTCACTTGTAACGTTAAGCCCACTACACACTACACTCACAGTATCTGTATATTTAACCGCCGGCAAATAGCGAGGTTTTGTCATTTTAATCACTGGTTCCCATGTAGCTGATAACTTAAAGCCATCTTCCCGGTTGAAATTTTTATATTTTTTAATTTCAATCGCTTCACGAACAACTCTAGAGTAAAAGTGTCGATCGGTGGAAAGGACTTGTGGGCGATGAAACTCAATCCAGTGATTTGTATCCGACTGAAGTATATGCTCGGCAATCGCTGACTTGCTAATCTGACGGTTCTTGTGAATAAACTGTTAAGTGCAAAAACTACTATGTAAAAGTTTAAAAGGACACCGTTTCCGAGCTGAGACTTAAAGTTCTCCGCATTGACAGAGAAGTTTCCTCACATCCAAGTCTAAACAAATAACATGCTTCCCAACTTGCTGATATCACTTTGCAGCACTGCCTCACGTTGCATGCGAAAAGTTTATAAATAGAAATATCAATTTCTTTCTAACATTTTTCATATTCAGCGTGCAGTCTTCGAAAAATGATATATTTAGGTAATAAATATGTCTTTCATTTCATATTCAATATTAGTACTCATGGGTAGAGACTTTTTAAAATGATGACTAAATAATATTTTAGCAATAGTAACGGCTTAGTTTTAAACAAATTTTAATACCTTTAATACAGAAAAAATAATTAACCAAATTCAAATTTGATTTAAACAGGAATTTTAGAAATAATGGACTTCGATAATATAGAAAAAGAGAAAATCTTAAAAAAATAGTCTCCTGCCCCCTATTTTTTAAATTATCCTATAGTCGTTATCATCATCAATAGCCGGAAGACGTCCACTGCTGAACAAAGGGTGGGGTTGCCATAATCCCCACGCTGGGTAATCCGAAAGACGCTGCTGCCCGTCTTCTTGTTTTCCCCTAATCTCATCTTACGGACACCCAACGGGAGGAGATAGAAGAGTCTCTTACTCGGATCCCCCACGGGTCAACCATCACATTGGTAAGTTTACCGAATTGTCAACTTATTATTACTTTTAATAAAATGTTGTTTATGTTATTCAATAATATACGTAGACAATGATAGATAGATAGATATATATATGATACCTACCTAACCTCTACTACATTGTTAGATTTGTACCTATCTACTAGCAGACTCCGCAAAACACATGATCCTTGGCATTTGCTAACGCTTTCTACATAGCTAATCTTAAACTGAACCCAATAAACATTTACGCTTGATATATTGAATTCAATTCCACACTATAAAAATAGTTGACTGGAATTATTTAATTTATGGGCATGGGACTAATCCCACCACTCATTCCCATGACTGTGACTCCTGTCAGACAGGATCTACAGTGGTCACCAGTGAAGACACCGAGGTTTGACTATCGGCGAGTCGGGAAACGCTAAATTGTCTTGGAACCCGCAACAAATTTAATTAGAATAGTAAATAGGAGGAGTTAGAAAAATATAAATTCAACTTCCCTCTTTTGCAAAGCGGAAGACTGTTAAAAATCATACAGGTCGATATAACCTCAGAACGAAATATTCTTACAGGTGCACCAACTAGAGTTAGGCCACCTGTAAGGCACCACGGACGTTACTAGATTTGAAGGGACCTATACTTAGATTTCTACTATTAAACTTGTTTCCAATAATAGGTATGGCAGAAACGCTTGAAACCACGGAAATTTTCCGCAGTCGCCACAAGGTCCGAGTAATACACAACACCGGATGTTATTTCCAAACTATTCAACATAACATTGCGTTCATTGTGCCAGAAGTGTAACTTATGGGCATTTACAATTATGTTCAACATTCCTCTTTATCACACATTAAGCGTTCCTGTAACTATGTTGTCCACTCATAAACACAGACCTTTAAACGCTATTAAGCGCACGCTTCAAGGCGAAGGAATTCGATCATAGTTCATGTTACGAGCTATCCCGGGCTAAAATGTAATCAAATGTCTTAGTTTGAAACTCGACAATGAATTTGGAAACATAGACAAGTAGTGCCCTTTACACCAAAACACGGAAATGGTTACAGAGTTACAGTTGTATTCACTGTTAGGTAAACGATGAGTTGGTTAAACAACGTCTAGCAAAGTCAATCCTAAGATGGGTGACAGTTTAGCGTACTGAGCATCTTCGTGCTTCGTCATATAGAAAGCAGTGGTTAAGCCATGTCAGAGCCCTAACGGCAGTTTGGAAAGCACTGAGACCAGTTGGGCCACTAACCATAGGCCAGAAAAAAATGTGCGTGCGTGGAGTCCCTCCGCGAGGAAGAAGTGAAACTTCATTCTCGCTCAGTCGATCGGTCGTTCGGTCGGTCCCTCACTCACTCACTTACTCACTCACTTACTCACTCATTCACTCACTCACTCACTCACACACACACACACACTCAACTCAACTCAACTCGCCCCAACTCGCCCCAACTCGCCCCATCTCGCCCCAACTCACCCCAACTCACCCCAACTCACCCCAACTCGCCCCAACTCGCCCCAACTCGCCCCAACTCACCCCAACTCGCCTCAACTCACCCCAACTCGCCCCAACTCGCCCCAACTCAACCCCAACTCACCCCAACTCACCCCAACTCACCCCAACTCACCCCAACTCACCCCAACTCACCCCAACTCACCCCAACTCACCCCAACTCACTCCAACTCACTCCAACTCACCCCAATTCACCCAACTCACCCCAACTCACCCCAACTCACCCCAACTCACCCCAACTCACTCCAACTCACCCCAACTCACCCAACTCACCACAACTCACCCCAACTCACCCCAACTCACCCCAACTCACCCCAACTCACCCCAACTCACCCCAACTCACCCACTCACCCACTCACTCAGTGACGGCGTCACATGAGCGCTTTCATAACCTTAACAAATTTACGCCTATCGCCTATCGTTTAACACCTATCACTTAACGCCTATCACCTATCATTTACCGCTTAACGCGTTATTTGATAACATTTTTGGAAGTCGCATAAGGGTTTCACTTCAAAAAATACTGCTTGGCGGCAGAATTAACTGACACTGCGATATTACCTACCTGGAGCTCGTACAAGGGGCCTACCACCTAAAATGCAACCTCCATGAGCGATTGTATCTCCACAAGTTCTCAGCAAATCTCTACGAGAAAATGATTTGACCTGATAGAAAGTGGCGATGCAATCGAAGATAGTAAAGCACACTAGTTTATTAAAAACCTATGCAGTCGGGAAAACTGACGCAGGCAAACTGTTCCAGCCCTTTGCAGTGCTGTCGCTTTGCTTCTTCGTTTATAATTTAGCTCCTTATTATAAACGAAGAAGCAAATCGTTTAGTTCGCACTGAAGGCACAATATATTATTGAAGTGAAACTTCTTATGCGACTTCCAAAAATGTTATCACATAACGCGTTAAGCGTTAAATGATAGGTGATAGGCGTTAAGTGATAGGTTTTAAACGATAGGCGATAGGCGTAAATTTGTTAAGGTTATGAAAGCGTTCATGTGACGCCGTCACTGAGTGAGTGGGTGAGTGGGTGAGTGGGTGAGTGGGTGAGTGGGTGAGTGAGTGAGTGAGTGAGTGAGTGAGTGAGTGAGTGAGTGAGTGTGTAGTAAAGCAGTGTGCTCCTGAGCTATGTCCCGCATTGACTCGTTTATTTGCGCTTTCGTATTCCGCAGGCCAAGTTCCGTCTTCTTGGAAGACTGCCTATGTTCACCCTGTGCCTAAAAAGGGCGATAGATCGGACCCATCAAACTACAGGCCGATCGCTATTACCTCCCTGCTCTCTAAGGTGATGGAGCGTGTGATAAACACGCAGCTCCTTGGTTACCTAGAGAGTCACGACTTGTTGAGTGACCGTCAATATGGTTTTCGACACGGCCGTCCGACTGGTGACCTTCTTGTGTACCTCACTCACCGATGGGCTCTTGCAGTAGAGAGTCAAGGCGAGGCCTTGGCCGTCGGCCTGGATGTGGCTAAGGCGTTTGATAGGGTCTGGCACCGTGGCCTTCTATCGAAGTTACCATCTTACGGACTTCCCGAGGGTTTGTGCAAATGGATTGCCAGCTTTTTGTCCAACAGATGCATTAGAACCGTAGTCGATGGCAGTTGCTCTGATAGCATGGAGATTAACGCTGGCGTCCCACAAGGATCCGTGCTGTCTCCGACGCTGTTCCTTTTGCATATTAATGATATGCTATCCATCGATGGCATTCATTGCTATGCAGATGACAGTACCGTTGATACCAATTACTCGGGCCATGCCAATATCCCTCGTTCTGTTGTGGAGGAAAGCCGTGGACGCCTTGTGTCTGAAATCGAGAGTACTCTCTACAAGATCTCTGATTGGGGACGACTTAATTTAGTCCAGTTTAACCCTACTAAGACACAAGTCTGTGCGTTCACCACTAAGAAAACCCCGTTCGCTGTAATACCTCAATTCCAGAACACAGCCCTTAGCATGTCAAAGAGCATCGGGATCTTAGGTGTATATCCTTTGATGTGCAGTTCCGTGAGCACCTTGAGGACAAGGTCAAGCTGGCGTCTAGAAAGCTAGGTGTGCTTAATAGGGCGAAGAAGTACTTCACATCGCGCAATAGGTTGTTACTTTATAAGTCGCAAGTTTGGCCGCATTTGGAGTACTGCTGTCACCTATGGGCGGGAGCGCCTGAATACCAACTTGGACCACTTGACTCGGTGCAGAGACGAGCCATCAGGATTGTCGACGATCCTGAACTCTCAAACGGTCTAGAATCACTACGGGTGAGAAGAGATTTTGCTTCCCTGTGTGTTTTCTACCGATTGTATAACGGTCAGTGCTCTGAAGAATTGTTTGACATCATGCCCACGGCCACTTTTTACCATCGCACCTCTCGCCATCGGCAGGGAGTTCATCCTCACAACTTAAAAACAATGTCATCCCGCACTTTGCGGTTTCAAAGAAGTTTTCTTCCCCGCACTTTGAAGTTGTGGAATGAATTGCCTGCCGAGGTTTTCCCGAATAATTACAGCATGGGTTTTTTTAAAAAGGGAGTTAACAAATTTTTACGGGGTCGGCAACGCGCTTGTGATCCTACTGGTGTTGCTAGCGTCCATAGGCTGCGGTAACTGCTTCCCATCAGGCGGGCCGCATGCCTGTTTGCCAACTTGGTGGTATAAAAAAAAAAAAAAAATTGTGAGTGAGTGTGAGTTGAGTTCAGTTCAGTTCAGCTGAGTTGAGTTGAGTTGAGTTGAGTTGAGTTGAGTTGGTGCGTGTGTGTGTGTGTGTGTGTGTGTGTGTGTGTGTGTTTGTGTGTGTGTGTGTGTGTGTGTGAGTGAGTGAGTGAGTGAGGGACCGACCGACCGATCGACAGATCGAGAATGAAGTTTCACTTCTTCCGCGCGGGTCCCTCCACGCACGCACATTTTTTTTATCGTCGCGATTTTAAATACTAAACAAAGTTACTTACCTAATTCATTATTAAGTGCGTAAATACTAAGTGCACAACTTCTAACAATATTAGCTTCGAATAAATAAAGCATTCCGAAAACAATCGTTCTATTGTAGAACTAGACGGGCACAAAAAAGAACTTCGAACCAAATGCCCTTTTTATAAGAAATAAAAACGAAACACTGCGCAGACAGCCCTAAAAAGCTAATCTTGGATAGTAGCAATATTTTTGCCAAAAACATCGGAGCACGACCCGACAAGTTGGAGGCATTGGCTATTTATTAGATCATGAATTAGTAAAGTTGTGAAGTGCGGCCACAGCTGGCTAGAGCGAAGATAGAGCCACGGGTTTTACGTTTGGTTTTTTACCCAAAAGGGTCCCAGCCTGTGACATATGGCGGTGCTTATCCCTCCAAACTACAGTAATTTCTGAGACCCAATTCAGGAATTGAAATAAAGACGAACCCAACACAGTTCGTCTCATACATTATGGATACACTCCAGGGAATGATCTGTGCTGCAGTTTTGTATTACTATTACTGGATTTGTTATACATAAAATATTAATAATTCACTCGCACTAAATTACATACTAAGTTTTACTCCTAGTCTTGTAAAAGATATACAAGCCAGAGGAAACCTAGGTGCATTCGTTGTTGAAAAAGTAACATAGAATATTTATATGCCGCGGAAATAACTACTACTTAGTACATAACACAAAATAAGAATAAAGAAGCGTACCTCAACTCTCTGATACGCTACACACTCGCTAGTGCCTCTGGGCATCTCTAACATAGCCTTACCCAAATGAACCTTGCCTCACGAGGGTAACAATCAGATAAGAATCGGGCATTGAACTCCTACCTACCTAACGATTGGCCTCCAACATATCCCCTCATATCCAACCCTGATCAACCAGCTTCTTATCACGACCTTCTAACAACCTGGGAAACAGAAGTAGGCTACACAAGTCAGTAAGACTTCAACACCTACGAAAGTATTTTCACATTACACAGCAACCATCACAAGTACCTACATAGAAATACACCAAGACATACATACATAGGTACCAAGGCCCGAACGTCGGCACTACATGAAATATCACATGGGAGCAGAAACAATACTTTCTAAGGTAACAGTATAATAAAGAATAAAGAACTTAGATCTGAACACTCCACCTCACTGATTTATTAACTCGGAAATATCACGATAGAATTACGATACTTATAAAGGCGCTAGACCATTGTGCTATCAATTACAATTGGTAAAGATGACAATTCTACCTTCAACCTAAAAGGTCAAATAAGACCCACGTTTAGTTGTCAATTATTAATCTGTACTAATGAGAATGCTATGACATATATATGTATAGAATACTTGGAAAAAATACTGTGCTTAAGACTTACTGCCGCACTTACAAAATAAAATTAGAGTTCATTATCAGTAATCCATTTTTTGAAATCGGATTAATTTTACCCTCGCAGTCAATTAATACTTCATACTCTGATAGCGATATCTCTACATATCGATTATCTCGTACTCAATAATGGAAAAAATAAGCATAAACAGCTCAGAGAATGGATATGAGTTGACAAACAAAAATTGCTTTCATAAAATTAATGATAGCTGGCGTTCGCGAGTGAGGGAATTATAACTAATGTCACAGATGACGAGTGGTACTTCAATACAACTATTCATAGGAAGACATCGCTTACCGTCAGTAGAATACTCTGCTCATCTGAACAGTAATACAGCAGTATTAAAAAATACCGGTCAAGTGCGAGTTGGACTCGTGCACCGAGGGTTCCATACCATCTTTGCACGTATTAATAGTAGTTTATGCACCAAGGGGATAAAGTAGTGTCTTATGTCGCGGGCGTTAAATTGAATCGCAAGCATTACGAAGGATTCTAGCAACTCCCGAGCGCAGCAAGGGAGCATAGAGTTAACTCCCGAGCGTAGCGAGGGAGTTAATACTAGAATCCTGAGTACAGCGAGGGATTTAAGCTCACCCAAGACAAAGACACCTTTATTCCCGAGGAGCATACACTACTTTTCACACCTACTGCGAGGTTATAAAATACGAATATTGCTAGAATTAAAATACACACATCAAAAGTGTCTAGGGATCAAGCATTTTTGGGCAAAAAAATGGGCAGAAGAACAATGGCGTTTCGTGTGCTTTTCTGATGAGTCTCGTTTTGGTATGAGACCGGATACAAGACGTATACGACATTGGAGAACCCCTGGACGCCAACACCGATTAAAATCCTGCGAGGAAGTCCATCCTTATAGTGGTGGAACCATCATGGTATGGGCGGGTATTTGGATCGGCGGAAGAACTGAGTTGATTTGGATCAGAGGCAACCTCAACGCTCAAATTTATGCTGAGACGATTGTATCAGACGTCATCGTTCCTCTACAAGTGCAAATCGGTCCCTTATTTCAGTTAATGCATGATAATGCACGACCGCACACCGCAAGAGTTGTAAGACAGACTCTCGCCGCAGCTAACATCAATGTCCTGCCCTGGCCTGCTCAGTCGCCAGACTTGAACCCGATTGAGCATGCATGGGATAACACACAGAGAAGAGCTCTGCCGAATATGGAGGGTATCCAGTCGCAAGAAGACCTTTTTTTGTTGTTGCAACGAACATGGGCGGCCATTCCACAGCGTGATTTGGATGAACTCATTTTGAGTATGCCAAACCGATGTTCTTGTGTTGTTAGTGTTCGCGGTAGAAACACGGATTATTAATTGTTTAAGTTACCCAATAAAATTTTAAAGAAAACTGTTATTTCAGTCTTTTTTTCGAACTTTTGTGTTAGTGGTTCAAATGTCAAAAATCCCTTTATTAGGAAAATGGCAAATTTCTTTATTAATGCAAAGGTGACTTGGTTTATCATTACTATGACAAACGAAAACACTTTATTTGATGAATCCTTAAAGAAAATTTTAATTAATATCAATCAGGAGAAAAGTTATTGCAAAAATATATGTTGATCCCTAGACACTTTTGATGTGTGTAATAATAATATCTTGGGACAATCCACACACGGTCATCTGATCCCAAACTAGGCAGAGCCTGTACTATGGAAACCAGACAACTGATATTAATTAAATAGGTAAATAACACCCAGACACTTAGTGGGAATTCAACCCACGACCCATCGGGTAGCGGCCAGGGTGTCTAACCCACCAACCTACCAACGAGACTGTCAATAATATCAACATAGTGATTTGCAGCGTTAACGCGTTAACATCTATATTTTTTTTTCTTTTCTAGAACACTGGGTTCTGCTCGTCGCGCCTAGTTCGATTTTCAAATGTTTTTTTCGTACAAGTCTGCTTAGAGTAGTACGCATTATACCTGTGGTAAAAGTGTTGAGGAATTTTCGTTTGACGTTCGAAATTCAAACACATTATTACCCAAGGGAGTTTAGTACAACATTATTACCCGGCTAGACTATAAGGATATAATGAGGCACTTTATGTCATCTTTATATGACACAAAATGCAACATTATCGAGCAGGTGGTGTGAAAAGTAATTTTACTCTATTCATGTAACACCTCAGATACCAAAAAAAAAAAAAAAACAAAGTGCAAAACTAAGTTAGTTCGTCGAGGTTTTTTAGGATTTACAAAAAATCGTACTACACACATCAAAAGTGTCTAGGGATCAACATATATTTTTGCAATAACTTTTCTCCTGATTGATATTAATTAAAATTTTCTTTAAGGATTCATCAAATAAAGTGTTTTCGTTTGTCACAGTAACGATAAACCAAGTCACCTTTGCATTAATAAAGAAATTTGCCATTTTCTTAATAAAGGGATTTTTGACATTTGAACCACTAACACAAAAGTTCGAAAAAAAGACTGAAATAACAGTTTTCTTTAAAATTTTATTGGGTAACTTAAACAATTAATAATCCGTGTTTCTACCGCGAACACTAACAACACAAGAACATCGGTTTGGCATACTCAAAATGAGTTCATCCAAATCACGCTGTGGAATGGCCGCCCATGTTCGTTGCAACAACAAAAAAAGGTCTTCTTGCGACTGGATACCCTCCATATTCGGCAGAGCTCTTCTCTGTAGCATATCCCATGCATGCTCAATCGGGTTCAAGTCTGGCGACTGAGCAGGCCAGGGCAGGACATTGATGTTAGCTGCGGCGAGAGTCTGTCTTACAACTCTTGCGGTGTGCGGTCGTGCATTATCATGCATTAACTGAAATAAGGGACCGATTTGCACTTGTAGAGGAACGATGACGTCTGATACAATCGTCTCAGCATAAATTTGAGCGTTGAGGTTGCCTCTGATCCAAATCAACTCAGTTCTTCCGCCGATCCAAATACCCGCCCATACCATGATGGTTCCACCACTATAAGGATGGACTTCCTGGCAGGATTTTAATCGCTGTTGGCGTCCAGGGGTTCTCCAGTGTCGTATACGTCTTGTATCCGGTCTCATACCAAAACGAGACTCATCAGAAAAGCACACGAAACGCCATTGTTCTTCTGCCCAATTTCTGTGTTCAAGAGCCCATTGATATCGAATCCTACGATTGTGCATTGCTATAGGTGGTACCCGTAGCGGTCTTCGGGAATGAAGGTTCACTTCATGCAAGCGGTTTCTGACTGTTTGGTCGCTAATTAAGTTCCCTGAAGAGTGATGAAGCCTAACGGCTAACATCATGGCAGTTATTGTTGGAGCTCTTCGAGTTAAGATTTGAATATATCGGTCTTGTCTCCGTGTGGTGCAGCGATACCGTCCTCCATGGCGCTCAGCCACGGTACCAGTGCTTCGGTAACGTGTCCAAAGTCGACTGATAACACTCTGACTTGTATTCAGAGCTAAAGCCACAGTACGTTGCCGGGAACCAGCTTCTATCATTCCCACGGCTCTGAGCATTTCTTCCCTGCTTAAATGACGTCGCCGCTCCATAATAACGTTGGTTTTAATCAGTAGTAGGGAAACAGTAGCACTAATAATGTCTTCAATGCGTTGTATGTTTTTATAGGGAAAATATTGACAGCTGATTTTCATCTTTTACTCGAATTTGATTCACAGTTCCTGATTCAAATTATGAAATGCACCAAAAAGGATCCATATAAATTTATAAAATCACTAGCTGTAGCCCGCGGCTTCGCCCGCGTTGGTTTTGTAAGTAAAACGCGTTTTAAATCAAGGATGAAGGTTTTAAAAAATATTGTTTACACTTTTATTAAATCTGGACCTATTATGTGTCATCGTCAAATATACATACTTGATGACATAGCCTGTATTTTTGTAACTCTGTCTGTCTGTCTGCTACGCTTTATCGCCTAATCCACTGAACCGATTTCGATGAAATTGGTACAGAGACAGATTAGACCTTAAGAAAGGACATAGGCTACCTTTTATCCCGAACAAAAAGATTGAAGGGGTTGAAATAGGGAATGAAATTTAGAATGGAATTTCGTCATTGTTGAAAATAATACCATGACTTTGTTTTACAATTGATACTTCCTCCTTCTTCTATACTATCTAATACTATATATGTTTGTGTGTTTGTAAGTATGTGTAATCTAAGGGTAATCTTCGGAACCACTGATACGATAGGGAAAATTATTTTGCCTGGGTGGAGCCGGATCATCGTGCTAAAGCGAGCTGGATCATTTACCTCGGTAAATCCAGGTGGATCGATGTGGATCAAGATAGACCGAGGTAGATCGAGATAGGTCAAGGTGGGCCGAAGTAGCTCAAAGTGAAATAAACTGGTTCGAGATGAGTCAAGCCGGATTATCAAACTGCATCAAACTCGATAGAACCGAATTGAATAACAACTGGTTTGAGCTAGATTATACTGGATCAGGCAGGATCAAGATGGCTCGAGGTAAATCGAAGTGGATCGATGTGGATCAAGATGGACCGAGATGGATCGATATGCCAAGGTGGTTTGAAGTGGTTTAAGATGGAATAAAGTGGATTGAGTTAAGCCAAACTCAATCATAAAATTGCATTGAACCGGATAATACCGGATTCAGCTGAATAAAACTGGTTTGAGCTGGATCAAACCGGATCAAGCAGGATCAAAGTGAACCGAGCAAAAGCGAGCTGGATCAAAGTAAATCGATGTGGATCGAGATGGACCAAGGTGGATCGATATAAGTGTAAGTGGTTTGAAATGGGTCAAGTTGGAATAAAGTGGATCGATATGATCCAAGCTGGATCATTAAACTTCATCGAACTTGATTGAACCGGATTGAGCTGAATAAAACTGGTTTGAGCTGGATCAAACTGGATTAAGCTGGATCAAACTGGATTAAGCAGGATTAAGGTGAATCGTGCTAAAGTGAGCTGGATCGAAGTAAATCAAGCTAGATCGAGGTGGACCGAAGTGGATCGATATAAGTCAACGTGGTTTGAAATGGATCTAGTTGGAAGAAAGTGGATCCAAATGAGCCAAGCTGGAACATCAAACTACATCAAACTCGATTAAACGGAATAAAACTGGATTCAGCTGAATAAAACTGGTTTGAGCCGGATCAAGCTGGTTTGAGTTGGATTTAGCTAAAGCGAGCTGGACCGAGGTAAATCGATGTGGATCAATGTGGATTGTTGATTGAGATAGACCGACGTGGATCAATATAAGTCAAGGTGGGTCGAAGTGGGTCAATATGAAACAAAATGTATCAAAATAAGTCAAGCCAGATTATCAATCTGTATCGAACTGGTTTGAACTGGATCGAGGTGGATCGATGTGAATCTAGATGAACCGAGGGGATCGAGATAAGTCAAGGTGGTTTGAAGTGGGTCAAGTTGGAATAAAATGGATTGAGTTGCGTCAAGCTGGATCATCAAACTGCATCAAACTCGATTGGACCGGATAATACCGGATTAAACTGAATAAAACTGGTTTGAGCTGGATCAAACTGGATCAAGCAGGATCAAGCTGGATCGAGCTAAAGCGAGGTAAATCGAGGTGGATCGATGTGAATCGAGATGCACCGAGGTGGATCGATATAGTTAAGTCTGGGTGGGTCGATGTGAGTCAAGGTGATACAAAGTAAATCGAGATGAGTTAAGCTGGACTATCAAACTGCATAGAACTGGTTCGAGTTGGATCAAGGTTTAGAAAAAAATCCAAAAATTTGTTTCTTCCATTGTTGTGTTGAGTTTATTTACCGAGTTGCGTTACTCTACCTGCATTAAAGCATTAAATAAAAATCCTTCTTTGTGCAAATTTTCAACCCCATGAAATTAACTTAGGGGTTGTTTTTGGCGGAATAGGTATGTTAGATTCTTGTGTGCAATACATAAATTAAGTATTGGCTGTAGTTCAAAATACATTTTTCGGACCCCAATTAGAACCTCTTAGGGGTTGATAATCAAAACAATATTAATGGCACATGGATTTGCATTTGCGGTGGTAAATGTATTCGCAAAGTTTCATCAATGCAGCATGAATTTTTTTATGCGCATTTTATACTCAAAAACCATGCTAATGGTCGTTTTTTTAAAAAGTTATGAAATACGTGTTTCTTTATTTCTTTTGCTCAGTTTACTGACAAAGTTTCGTGTCTGTTTGAAGTTTTTTTTTAATCCATACACACTTTGGGAGCCCATTTGACATTTGACCCATTTAGGTATGAAATTTCGAGTTCGTTCTTATTGTTCACCTAAACTATTGAATAATGTTGGTTCCAAATTTCATGATTCTACTTTAAATGGTTTTGACTGTATGGTGATTTCTAGAAAAAATAGCCTGTTCTTTTATTAATATAGATTAAAAAATAATCCCTCTTATCCCACTTTACGGGTAGATTTTTTGAAAAATAAATGATACGTGTTCAATCTTTTTATTTTAAGGGTATTTTCACCAACTTTCAAATCAATTGAATTAAGTAATAATTATTTCCCATGCAAAGTTTAACAACCCCTAGCGCACCCCCAATGGTTGTTTTTGAAAAATCCCGAAACACGTATTTATTTATTTTATTCAAAGAATCTTTCCAGTAAATTTCAAGTCAATCGAACCATACAATAAAAAGTTTCATACAAAAGAAAACCCCCCATTTAACCCCTTTAGGAGTCGAATTTTCAAAAATCTTTCTTAGTGGATGCTTAAGTTATAAGAAGAACCCACTGTCCAAATTTCAGCTTTCTAGGTCCAGCGTTTTGGCCTGTGCGTTAATGGATCAGTCAGTCGGTCAGTAAGGACAAGTAATTTTATATGTATTGATTAAATGGAAATCGTTCTACGTGTAAACTTTACAACCCCATTAAATGATCATAGGGGTTGTTTTTTGCAAAATGTCGCATATAGGTTTCTTAGATTCTTGTGTGCAATACATAAATTAAGTCTTATGACTGTGGGTTGAAAATCATTTTTGGATCCCCATTGGATTGGATGGTATAAGAGTTGATTTTCAAAAAATGATTATTTATACCATCATTGTTTTAGTTTGATAATGTATTCACAAAGTTTCATCAATGCAGCATGATATTTTTTTCCGCGTTTCATACTCAAAAACCATACGAACACCCCTTTACGGGTCGAATTTGAAAAAGATGTGATACATATGTTTCTTAATTTCTTTGGCTTAGTTCATTGACAAAATTTCATATCCGTGTGATGAAAAAAGAATTTTTCCATATTAATTTTGGGAGCCCATTTGACCCACTTAGGGGTTGATTTTTCAAAAATGCTCAAAATTAGTTTGTTCAATTGTTGTGTTGAGTTTATTTACTGAGTTTCGTTATTTTAGCTGCATCATAGCATGAAATGGAAATCCTTCTTTGTGCAAACTTTGCAACCCCTTGATATGACCTTAGGGGTTGTTTTTCGAAAAATGCCTGAAATAGGTTTCTTAAATTCTTGTTTACAATATATAAACTAAGTCTTATGACTGTAGGTCGAAAAAGATTTTTGGACCCCAATTGGACCCATTTCGGACTTGATTTTCAACACATGATTATTTACACATAGATTGCTATAATTTGATAAATATATTCGCAACGTTTCATCAATGCAGTAAATATGTTTTTTTTTACATTGTGTACTCAAAAACCATGTTATAACCCCCTTTAAGGGTCAATTTTCAAAAAGTTGTAATATACGTGTTTCTTTATTTCTTTTGTTAGGTACTGTAACAAAGTTTCGTTTCCGTGTGACGAAAAATTTTTTTTTCATACTAACTTTGGGAGCCCATTTGACCCACTTAGGGGTTGATTTTACAAAAATGCTCAAAATTAGTTTTTTCAATTGTTATGTTGAGTTTATTTACCAAGTTTCGTTACTCTAGCTGCATCATATGATGAAATGGGAATCCTTCTTTGTGCAAACTTCGAAACCCCATTAAATTACCTTAGGGGTAGTTTTTCGAAAAATGCCGAATTTAAGTTTCTTAGATTCTTGTGTGCAATATATAAACTAAGTCTTATGACTGTAGGGCAAGAAACATTTTTTGGACCCCAATTGGACCCCTTTAGGAGTTGATTTTCAAAAAATTATTATTTGCACTTGGATCGCTATAATTTGATTAATGTATCCGCAAAGTTTCAGCAATGCAGTATGAATTTTTTTTTCCATGTTGCATACTCAAAAACGATGCTAAAACCCCTGTAAGGGTTGATTTTCAAAAAGTGTGATACACGTGTTTCTTTATTTCTTTTGTTTACTACACTGACAAAGTTTCATGTCCGTGTGACGAAAAAAATATTTTTTTCCATACAAACTTTGGGAGCCCATTTGACCCCCTTAAGTATCGAATTTCGAAAAATCCGTTCTTATTGTTCACCTAGACTATTTGAATAATGTTGGTTCCAAATTTCAAGATTGTACGTTATATGGTTTTTGCTGTATCGTGATTCCTAGAAAACACCCTGCTCTTTTATTAATATAGATAGATAAATTTATTACAAAGCCACATCTCAATCTCAAGAAATCCGCTTAAAAATGCTTGATCCCTAGACACTTTTGATGTGTGTATTTAGAAAGATCATTTTATTTTTCCTGGAAAATATAGATAGACATAATTATTTAAAATTTCTCCCCCACAAACATTGGAGATAAGGGAGGTGTTTTTTTGACATTTTTTATTATCAGCCAAAAACTACGTAACATAAACCAAAATAAAAATCTGATTTGAGATGTGCAAATGAAGCCCTTTCATATAATACCCCACTCGATATAGTCTTTCGATGATAATAGTCTTTTGATGACCCATTTCAACCCCCGTAAGTAAAAGAAAAAAATTTTTTTTTTCATTTGCGATGAGGTTGGATAAGAAAGATCTAAAACTATTCTAAGTTTCAAATCGATAGCATCAGTGGTTCCTGAAATATATAGGTGTTTCAGACAGATAGACAGACGAAGTAAGACCATAATGTTTCCTTTTTTACCTTTTAGGTATCGAACCCTAAAAACTGATTACCAAAGGTCGCTCAACTGTGTGAAAATCGGATATTTCCTCTAATATAATATTGTCAGTATTAGAAATGTCATTTGGTAACATATTGTATGTGAGTTATTGAAACAGTGGAGGGATGACATGTCTCCTTCTTCGCACAGGTAAAATCAAATAGAATCTGTAGGCGGCGAATGTCCTTATAACCTTCGAATGTTATTAGATAGATATTGGTATGACCACAAAAGAGTCGTGATTAATACAGTTTCGTTCTTTTGTTGTTTGTATTTGGTTTACCATTAAATGCTAACTTTTTGCCGAATGCTCCAAGCTGAGAGTTATGTTTTTTCACAGTGTGTATGTCTATTTCTTTGGCACAGCTTACAACCTAAACAGCGTGATGGTCAGTGACCTAAAATATGTCGTTAGATTCGACTTACCTACTTGTGGGGGTAACATAGGCTACATAGTTTCCCAAAAAAAAAAAAATGGCGTCCGCCAGCCGCTATTTAGTATTTTTAACCGACTTCAAAAAAGGAGGAGGTTCTCAATTCGTCTGTATATATTTTTTTTTTTATGTATGTTCGCGCATAACTCTGTCAATTATGAACCGATTTGAACAAATCTTTCTTCCATCCATTCTTCAATCCATTGATTGGGTCCCATAAAAAAATTATTGCGTAGTAATAAGTCTCAGAGAAAGTACCAAAGGAGTTAGTATCGCGTCGATTCCCCGAACAAATTTTTCGTGGCACTTTTGCGGGGTGTGGGAGGCGAAGTAAACACACACAGATACACTTTCACGCATACCCACACTATAATAAACTCGCAACACATTCAAAAATACACGCACACAAATAAAGAATGACCTGACCATATGACCAAAAATTTGGCAGAGGGGGTTAGCGCATCATGCTCTCTCCAGTGGTATCTCCTCTAAGTAATAAGTAGTTCCTAAAAAACAAGAATGGTGACTGCGCACTGAGAGCTGCAGGAAAGCCTATATCGATGACTTTATGTCGCTTTTTAAGGACAAAAATGGTCATAACTCTGGCAAATATTTACCAATTTCAATGATTCTTTTTTTATTCGAAAGAAGAAACCACTGTATTAAATCTGTATGAATTTTATTACAACCGGATAAGAACTTCCTGGAGGACCATGAACGATGTGGAGGAATTTATCTGGTAAAAACCATAAAACTGATGTTCTCCATTACATTGCTCTGACAATTATGAACCGATTGCGATGATTCTTTTTTTATTCGAAAGAGTAAACTGCTATGATGATTCCATGCAAATTTCATTACGACCGGATATTTTTTTCTGAAGAAACATGAATTATGTAAAACTATTGTAAGAATATATCTTTATTAATACTTTGTTAAACTATAATAAGTATTTATCATGATATAGACGATAATGTGATCATAACCTATCTAGATAATTTTACGGTTTTCGATGGTTCAATCTTTATCTTAGAGGAGATACCACTGGAGAGAGCATGATGCGCTAACCCCCCTCTGCCAAATTTTTGTTCATGTCCAGGTAATTTTTTATGTGTGTGCGTATATTTTTGAATGTGTTGCGAGTTTACTATAGTGTGGGTATGCGTGAAAGTGTAACTGTGTGTGTTTACTTCGCCTCCCGCACCCCGCAAAAGTGCCACGAAAAATTTGTTCGGGGAATCGACGCGATACTAGCTCTATTCTTATTACTCTGAGATCTTTATATATGAAAAGATCACTAAAAAGTTTAAAATAAAATCTTTAAAAAAAAAAATTTAACCGACTTCAATATCACTGAAAAGTATAAAATAATTTAAATATTATTGAAGTTGGTGCCAAATATACACAGCCGATAAGCTAACACCAACTTCAACAATATTTAAATTATTTTATACTTTTCAGTGATATTGAAGTCGGTTCAATTTTTTTTTTTAAAGATTTTATTTTAATTCCAAAAACATCAATGCAGGTATCAAATGAAAGGTCTTAACGAAACAAGTTAATTAATATAGGATTATACCTTCTGTTATAGACCTGTCTGTGTCTCTACTTCAGTTATGATCACGGCTGGGGGAATACGATAATTACTTGATCGGAACCAGTTCCATACAAGTAAATAAAAAGCCTCGATCAGAACCAGCTCCATACAAGTAAATAAAAAGCCTCGATCGGAACCAGTTCCGAAACTCTGGTTCTGTAGACGGCCGAAGCGGTATTATGTATGTATAATGTAATTTAGGACCACTATGTTTATTCGCAGTCGGGCTTTTTATGCTTTTCTAGGTAATAAATACTTGTTGCCGAATGCATTCCCAAATATGTGATTATATTCATGCATCTTTGCATAGTGGTTACATGCAAATAGGGGGAGTTACCTGAAAAGGCCACATAGAGTGGTCGTCTGAGTGTCTTCTGAACTGAATGGGGAGAGACTGCTAAAGACCGTGACTGGTGGAGTGCTATACAGGCTGACTAGTTGAATATGGGACATAATCAAGGTCTCGAATAGCAACGAATAGAAAATTTAAATGAAATAAATAAATGAGTGTCCATTTTTGATTGATAATTGGGCCCAATAAGTAACTACTTTAATACATAATTTAAGATGAGAATCGAGAACTGAGCGCCGTATAATAATGTGTTCGAGCGCCATCTATCTCGTACGAAGCAAAGCTTACGACGCGACGTGAACACAGCGCAGGCGCATCGGGCGGCGCGCGAACTTCATTCCGCAATTTTTTTTTATTATTCAATATTCATTCGTTTTAGACGACGCACAAGGCTCTGTATATTTACTTACCTAAATTTTGTTCAATACAATAAACTACATTTGAAAAAATCGAAATAAAAGCAATTATTGAAGAGCTACCGAGCCTGCCCCACAACCCAGAAAATAACTGCTGAAACAAGTGGTCCATCGAAGCCAAATCAAGCATTAAAGACCAGCCAAGGCGCGCACCATTTTGTGGGACAGCAATTCAAACGGTCAGGCCATCCATTTTCCGCTAATTTCCTATAACACTGTACCTATTTCAATTCGATTTTTACCCGTGTTTCTAGTACCCGTTGCTGCCAACTGCGTTACTACAAATCGCCAAAATGAGTGATGATGAGTGTGAATTTAATATCAGTGAACTTAAGAAGCAGCGTGGAGCAATTAAAGGTAGACTCACGTTATTCGTAAATTTTATTAGCAAAATCGATAAATCCCGCGTAGACGTGGCTTGCAAAACCCAAGTAGAAATGCGAATTGCATCCGCCTCGAGTATGTTTAATGATTTTAACATTATTCAATCTAAAATTGAGAGTGGTGTAGATGAAAAAGAATTATTGTTGCATTTAGAGTACAGAGAAACGTTCGAGAACCAATATTATTGTGTTATGGCTGAAGCTCAGTGTATTTTAAATAATCCTAAGGATCAGGATTCGGAACGTGATATAAATTCGCATGTAAAAAAGCTCGTTTCGGTAAAGTTACCGGAAATTAAACTACCTGCCTTTGACGGTTCATACGACCAGTGGTTAGAGTTTAGAAATTCTTACGTTACAATGATACATGATCGTCACGACCTAGACAGTATACAGAAGTTTCACTACTTAAAATCGTCTTTGAGCGGCTCTGCCTTGCAGGTTATCAGTGCTTTGGAATTTACAGCCCCTAACTATATTCATGCATGGGAGTTGCTTGAGAACAGGTTTCACAATAATCGTTTGCTAGTTCAAAACCATGTAAAGTCCTTATTTTCCATATCATCACTCCAGAGAGAGTCTTCCACCCAGATTAGAAAATTAATTGATACCGTTTTACGTAATTTGCGGGCACTTAAATCGTTAAACGAACCAACCGACCACTGGGATACGTTAATAATCTATATGGTGACATCCAAACTAGATGCATCAACCGAACGAGAATGGGAAAATTATAAAGGTACTCTCATAGCGGAATCGCATAAGGATGGTAGTAAGGTACTAAATCTAGACGATTTGTTTATGTTTTTGCGGAATAGGGCTGACATGCTGGACATGATTAAATCAAACCCAAATAGTAAACCTTCTGTTTTGCCATTGCAGTCGAAAGTTAGTTCGAGCCATAACTATAGTAATAAGCGGCATATAAATAATAATATGCAACATAGTTATTTAAGTACAAACTTAAATAAGGGTAATCCAGGTAATAGAATAAATCGCAATCGCATAACATGTCCTTTATGCGACGGCAATCACCCGTTATATTCATGCGCTAATTTCCTTAATATGTCTTTACAAGAAAGACAGAAGGTAGTCGTAGATAAAAATCTTTGTCATAATTGTATACGTTCTAGTGGGCATAATGCAAAGGATTGTGTGTTTGGCCCCTGTAAATTGTGCCAAAGAAAACATAATACGTTATTACACATAAATAATAGTGTTAACTTAAACGAAAACACATCCAATACGTCATCATCACGCTCACAACTGGCAGTTGATAGTAATACGTTGCAGCAGTCATCCGTTTTGCATTGTGTTAGCAAAACTGCTGATTGCAATATTGTCAACTCGGGTTGTGATGTAAATTTACAGTATGTTTTATTGTCAACCGCGCTAATCGAAGTGGCCGATTCGAATAATGTGTATCACACGGCTCGCGCGTTACTTGACAGTGGTAGTCAAAACAGTTTTATGTCGAAACGTCTATGCGACCAATTAAACGTACCTATGATACAGTCCACAATACGTATATGTGGCGTAGGAGAAACTGTCTCGCAGTCCAGCTACACATGTAAAATTAATATGCGTTCAAAAATACACGATTTTAATATGGCATTAGACTGTATAGTTTTGCCTAAAATAACGTCAAATTTACCTTCAATTAATATTAATACCGAATGTCTAGAAATACCTAGTCATATCCAATTGTCGGACGAAACGTATTTTAAATCTTCCGCAATTGATATATTGATCGGCGGGGATAAGTTTTGGGATTTATTAAACGAAAATAAAATCAAATTAAGGGCCGGCCCCTATCTATATGATACTAAACTCGGATGGATCGTCGCCGGTCCCATTTATGATAAACGTATAAAATCGTTGAGCACGTCACAGGTTCAGTGTCATTTTTCTCAAATTGATTCTAATTTACGTAAATTTTGGGAGTTAGAAGAAATACCTAACAAACCTAATACATTATCTAACGAAGAGCGTATATGTGAAACGTTATTTATTGAGTCAACTAAACGTGATGATAATGGTAGATTTTGTGTAAGAATACCGTTAAAACATTCTCCTGAAACTTTGGGAGACTCATATAATTCATCAAAAAAACGATTTTTATCATTAGAGAAAAGATTAGAGCGCCTTTCCGAATATAAAAAATTATACTGTGATTTCATGAATGAATACGAGACATTAGGTCACATGAGTATTTTGTCTAATGATATAAATAATATAGATAGGCCTTACTATATCCTACCTCATCACGGAGTGTACCGAGAACAAAGTTCTACTAGTAAGATTCGCGTAGTCTACGATGGGAGTTCGATAACCACGAATAATAATTCGCTAAACGATATTCAATACGTAGGTCCATGTTTACAGAATGATATATTTTCTATTTTATTGCGATTCAGACAATATCAATACGTTGCGTGCGCTGACATAGAAAAAATGTACAGACAGATTTTAGTCCATCCTGACCAACGAAGCTTGCAACTGATTTTATGGAGAGATCGCAGTGATAAGCCGATTCAAATTTATCGTTTAAATACGGTCACTTACGGCACTGCATCCGCGCCGTACCTGAGCATACGCTGTCTGAAACAGCTGGCAAAGGAATGTGAGGATGACGTAATCGCGCGCGTTATTAATGAAGACTTTTATGTCGACGACTTATTAACTGGTCATGATGAACTAAATACTTTACTCGAGATTTGTAACAAAACGTCTAAAGTCTTACAAGGTGGTTGTCTACCCCTTCGTAAGTGGACTTTTAACCACGATATCACGCCAGAAGTTACAAAGGACCTAAATATAGGAGAATATTGTCAGTCGAAAACATTAGGGATAAATTGGTCTAATAAAATGGATACATTTTCTTTTACCACTAAATTAGATGCGACTGGCTCAATTACTAAACGAGCAATTATGTCAGTTATCGCAAAGATTTATGATCCGTTAGGTCTCTTAGCCCCAGCGATAATTACGGCTAAGATTCTACTGCAAAAGTTGTGGCTATGTAAGATAGATTGGGATGATGAGGTACCAAAGGATATAAAATGCCTTTGGAATAATTTTATTAATACGATACAATGTTTACCGGCTATACATATACCTCGATGTGTTATAGGCAAAAATACGCGAGTGACAGAATTACACATATTTACTGACGCCTCGCAGCACGCTTACGGTGCATGCGCGTATATACGTACATATAACAATAGCGATAACTCGCCGGTTACGGTTCGTTTACTGTGCGCTAAAAGTAAAGTAGCACCTATTAAACCTGTTAGCATTCCCAGGCTTGAATTGTGTGGAGCAGTGGTTGGTGCTAAATTATATGACAAAATTATTAAATCTCTTCATATAACTTATAAAAAGGTCTATTTTTGGACTGATTCGACTATCGTTCAAGCCTGGATTCGCATGTCACCTCATTTATTGAAAACATTCGTGCAGAATAGAGTTATGCAGATAAATGAGTTGACCAGTGATACAGTTTGGTTACATGTTAATGGCAAGGATAACCCCGCGGACTTATTATCCAGAGGAGTTAACTTTGAATCGTTGAAAATAAATAACGATCGCTTGTGGTGGTGCGGCCCAGCCTTCCTTCATGAGTCTGTAATAAAATTGAATGAGTGCAATGATCAATTAACTGATTCTACATTGCCAGAATTAAAATCAGATACTGTCAATTTACTCGCTACTAGCGTACCTAATCTTGTAGATTTCGAAAGGTTTTCATGCTTCAATCGTCTACAAAGAGCAATCGCTTATGTACTAAGATTCATTCACAACGCACGAGCAACCCGCTCAGGACAAGTGGCTCGTACCGGTTCCCTGTCAGCTGATGAAATCAACGCTTCGGTGCGAGTACTTACGCGTATAGTACAACAACAATCTTTTCCTAATGAATATAATCGTTTATTACACGGATTGCCGATTAAAACAAAACATAATAAAGAAATCAATAAAATATCAGGATTAAATATTTTTATGGATGAAAACCACATTATTCGCGTCGGTGGACGATTATGTAATTCGCAATATAACTATGACAAAAAGCATCCCGTATTATTATGTCGCAAACACAGGTTTACGTTGCTTTTATGTACATACGAGCACAAACGACTTCTTCACGGTGGGCCTCAGCTGCTTGTATCCAATATGCGTGATCACTGGTGGATACCGGGAGCACGGACCTTAGCCAAACAAGTCATTCATAGATGCGTTGTCTGCGCACGCATGAAGGCAAAACCTATAACTCCAATTATGGGTAATTTACCCACGGAGCGAGTAGAACCAAGTTTTCCCTTTATGCGGTGTGGCGTTGACTATGCCGGCCCAGTGTACATATTGAACCGCAAAGGCAGAGGTTCAAAACTAATGAAAGGATATATATGTTTATTTATTTGTTTCACTACGCGAGCTGTGCACTTAGAATTAGTCACTTCTTTATCCACCCAAGATTATTTACTAGCTTTTAAACGTTTTATATCACGTCGCGGAAAACCTACTCATATGTTTTCTGACAACGGGAAAAATTTTGTGGGTGCTGAACGGGAACTTTCAGCCATATTTGAATCTGATAAGGAGGTTATTGATTTTGCTAGTACTAATAACATACGAATCAGTTTTATTCCACCATATGCACCACACTTTGGCGGTTTGTGGGAAGCGGGAGTAAAAGCGTGTAAGTACCATTTAAGACGCATTGTAGGAAACGCAAAGCTAACATTTGAACATTTTTATACAATACTGGTACAGATCGAATGTGTTCTTAATTCTCGTCCAATCTCCCCGCTGTCCTCTGATCCAACTGATTATCGTCCCTTAACTCCGGCTCATTTCCTAATTGGCCGACCGTTAACTGCTCCAGCCTGCGAAGACCTTACGATGGTGCCCCTAACTCGCTTGGGACAATATGAACGCGTTGAGCAGTTAAGGCAACACTTCTGGGAGCGATGGTCAAAGGAATATATATCGGAATTACAGAGAAGGACAAAATGGATGGACCGCAAGGATGACATCGTGCACAACAGTCTTGTTGTAATTAAAGAAGATAACACTCCACCGTTTAAATGGAAAATGGGTAGAATTATTCGTCTGTTCCCAGGAAAAGATGGCATATCCAGGGTTGCAGAAATTCAGACAGCGACAGGCATCATTCAACGGGCCTGCTCAAAAATCTGCCCGCTTCCTGTGTAGATGGGCAACGAACGAGCGCATCACCAGAGACATCTGTAGTTGGAAGACGGTACTTCCAAGGTGGCCGGGATGTTCGAGCGCCATCTATCTCGTACGAAGCAAAGCTTACGACGCGACGTGAACACAGCGCAGGCGCATCGGGCGGCGCGCGAACTTCATTCCGCAATTTTTTTTTATTATTCAATATTCATTCGTTTTAGACGACGCACAAGGCTCTGTATATTTACTTACCTAAATTTTGTTCAATACAATAAACTACATTTGAAAAAATCGAAATAAAAGCAATTATTGAAGAGCTACCGAGCCTGCCCCACAACCCAGAAAATAACTGCTGAAACAAATGTGTCTCATGATCAACCAATCATATGGTACAAGATACCTCTAAACACCAATGTTTAATTAAAAATACGATGTTTAATATAAATAAGCTGAATGACAAACATCAGTAAGTATAAAACCTCTAAAGATCCAATCTAAACCTTATAGTAAGAACATCGATATTAGTAGTAGCCACGATGTCCTTAGCTTTTAATTACCTATAATCTTCCTTTGGATCGAGTACTACTGTTCTGTTAAACAGTTGAGGCTTCGGTCAAAGGAGCGATTTTGGAGTTGCTAGTCGTTTGGTGTATGCGCCCTTGACGTCCATCGAGTACGACAGTGACTTCGGAGTGAGGACGGTGGCAGTGTTGCGACTCCCATCCGGTGAGCACCGTGACAGTTTCCCAGGGGGGGGGGGGGGGGGTAAAATTGCCCGGCGGCGAGCTCAAAGGCAAGTGCAAGCAGTGAAATACACCTGGTGCAGATCCCATAGGAGAGTCTATGTGCTGGTGTGACAGCCGCGGGGATTTTAGTAGATAAGAATACTTTATACACCGGTCAGATGCCCATCGGGTTCCCGGGGACCTGTTGAAGGTTTCCCCCGCGAGAGCATAAAACACATGTGTAAGTTAAATATACCTACATATTTAAAAAAATTGCTAAATACCCTTAAGTATTCCTTTGAGATAGTTTTAATCACATTTTCAGCGCGGGAACTTAATACAGCTGTTGAAAAACTTTCTTCTAACGAGCGCTGAGCGTGGGAATCATTAATTATGAATACAGAATGGTTTTTGTTCGAAATAACTTAGTAACTGAAAACTACAATTAGGTATTTGAAAAAAAAAAAGATGTATTTTTTTTTAATTTTTTTTTGAAACTATTATTAATAATATTGATATTTAATGCAAAAAAGTTAAAAAAATAATTTTTCAATTAATTATAAACAATTAAAAATTGATGAAAAATCACGTGACTATAAACGCGCCAAGATTGGTCACCATATAGGTGTGACGTCATAATGTTAAAGCGATTTAATAACAGTACAGCGTTAACGGCTATTACAGGTGACTAGACAATAATATTGAAAATTTATTGCTAAAAAACGACGCTGAACGACGCTGAACGACACTGAACGACACTGAACGACGACACTGAACGTCACTGAACGTCACTGAACGTCACTGAACGACACTGAATGACACTGGATGACACTGAACGACACTCGACGACGACACTGAACGTCACTGACGTGACACTGAACGTAACTGACGTGACACTGAACGTAACTGACGTGACACTGAACGTAACTGACGTGACATTGAACGTAACTGACGTGACTGATGTGACACTGAACGTAACTGACGTGACACTGAACGTCACTGATGTGACACTGAACGTAACTGACGTGACACTGAACGTAACTGATGTGACACTGAACGTAACTGACGTGACACTGAACGTCACTGATGTGACACTGAACGTAACTGACGTGACACTGAACGTAACTGACGTGACACTGAACGTAACTGATGTGACACTGAACGTAACTGATGTGACACTGAACGTAACTGACGTGACACTGAACGTAACTGACGTGACTGATGTGACGTTCAGTGTCACGTCAGTTACGTTCAGTGTCACGTCAGTTACGTTCAGTGTCACATCAGTTACGTTCAGTGTCACGTCAGTTACGTTCAGTGTCACGTCAGTTACGTTCAGTGTCACATCAGTGACGTTCAGTGTCACGTCAGTTACGTTCAGTGTCACGTCAGTTACGTTCAGTGTCACATCAGTGACGTTCAGTGTCACGTCAGTTACGTTCAGTGTCACATCAGTTACGTTCAGTGTCACGTCAGTTACGTTCAGTGTCACATCAGTTACGTTCAGTGTAACGTCAGTGTCGTTCAGTGTCACTCATTGTCACTCAGTGTCGTTCAGTGTCGTTCAGTGACGTTCAGTGACGTTCAGTGACGTTCAGTGACGTTCAGTGACGTTCAGTGACGTTCAGTGTCGTCGTCCAGTGTCGTTCAGTGTCATTCAGTGTCGTTCAGTGTCGTCGTTCAGTGGCGTTCAGTGTCGTTCAGTGTCGTTCAGTGACGTTCAGTGACGTTCAGTGACGTTCAGTGACGTTCAGCGTTGTTCAGAGTCGTTTTTTAGCAATAAATTTTCAATATTATTGTCTAGTCAAGTGTAATAGCCGTTGACGCTGTACTGTTATTAAATAGCTTTAACATTATGACGTCACACCCGCTCGGGTTTGTTCAGGACGTGTCGGCGTGTTTCCGGTACTGAATTCAAAAATTATTTATTTATTATTTATTTATTTATAAATTTATGTACACACAAACATGGTTAGAGAAGTATTAGGAGAATACAGGTACAAAGGCAGAGCTTATTTCTATAGAAATCTCTTCCAGCACGCCCAGGAGAGAAACGGTGAAAGAAAGAGATAGGGCGCAGTGTGTATAAAAATACATATTTAAATAATGAGATGAAAAAATAAAACAGAGCTACAATCAATATAATAAATACATAATTAAATAAAAATAAATACCTATGTATACATATATATATATTATATATATAAGTAACTACATATATACCAATAATATAAACAAATAAGAAAGCATTGTATTTATAGGAAAATAGACAGAGACTACAAAACAGAGGAAAGATAGTGCTCTTTAACGCGATTCTTAAATATGGATAAAGATTGACAGCCACGTATATCATGAGGCAAAGAGTTCCACAGTCTAACTGCATGCACGGTGAAGGAGTTAGAGTAGAAGCCAGTGCGATGCTGAGGAACTTTTAAAAGGGTACGAAGATGGGATCTACAAAGAACGTCAGGTGAATAAGCAAAGGAGAAACGTTGTTGTAGATAGGAAGGGGATTTGGGATTATGTAAAATGTTGTAGAGAAGACAAAGTATGCGAGTGTTCCTGCGAAGACGAATTGGGAGCCACTTGAGCTTCTTGCGAAATTGAGAGACGTGATCATACTTTTTGAGACCGAATATGAAACGTATACATAGATTTTGCAAACGCTCAAGCTTGTTTAGGAGCTCCTCTGTGGCATCCAAATAACAGGCATCAGCGTAGTCGATAATGGGTTGAATTAGGGCTTGGGCAAGAGTAATTTTAGTATCTAAGGGCAGGAACTTTTGAAGATGTTTTAAAGAGTGAAAGGAAAAGTGGACCTTTTTGCTAACTTCCGATACATGAGATGACCAGGAAAGATGAGAGTCGAAAATAACACCGAGATTTTTAGCAGTTTCTGTAAAAGCAATGTGTGAGCCATTAAGTAACAAAGGAGGAAGGGCTGATAAAGCTATGCCCCTCCGTAACTGTCGGCTACCAATTATCATGGCCTGGGATTTGCTAGGGTTGATAGTGAGGCCAAACGCTTTAGCCCAACGACTAACACACTCAAGATCACGGTTCATGGCGTTGATAGCCTGAACAGCGTCGTCTTTAGAGAAATGATAGTAAAGTTGCAAATCGTCTGCGTAGAGATGGAAATTGGAAGAAATTACCTGGGTAACAGAGTTAATAAAAATAGAAAAAAGCAAAGGAGAGAGAACACCACCCTGGGGGACACCAGCGCTGAGGTCACACCAATCAGAGAGAGACTCTTCATGCCGGACACACTGCGAACGTCCCTGAAGATATGAGTAGAACCATGCAATAGCAGAAGGAGAAATATTAGCAGATTTAAGGACACCTAGAAGAATGTCAAAATCCACGGAGTTAAAAGCGCTGCTAAAGTCGAGGAGTACAAGGATAGTTAAGGACTTGTTCTCCTCAGCCCACCTGATATCGTCAGAAACTTTTATAAGGGCAGTCACTGTGCTATGACCTGCACGAAACCCGGATTGAAAGGGGCTGAGGAGATCGTTACTAAGAAGGTGGTTAGAGAGTTGTCTATGAACAATGTGCTCAAGAACTTTAGATAGGTATGGAAGTATAGAAATAGGTCGGAACTCAGAGAATGAAGTAGGGTTGGGAACTTTGGGCAAAGGAATAATGAGCGCTTGCTTCCAAGATGAGGGAAAGGAGCTAGAGTTAAGAGAGTTGTTAAAGATATGGGTCAGAATTGGAAGTAATGAGGGAAGAATGGGAACGATCATTCTTGAGCACAGATTGTCAAGACCGGTAGACGTAGAAGAAATAGAAAGGATAGATTTTTCACACTCTTCCTCGGAAATAGGAGCAAGGTAGAAAGTAGGGCATTGAGCAGGCGGTAAGCTCTCGAGGTGAAGTAAAGTATTAGCCCTAACAATAGGGTCTAAAGTGACAGGCGGGTGAGCAAAATGTTTATTTAACTCATTAGCATCAAAACCACTACAAGAAACATGCGGTGATTTGCCGATACCCACGGACTTTAAAAATCTCCAAGCATCAGATGAGTTAGAATTTTTAAGTGTATTTTGGAAGTGACGCCTTTTTGCATCTCGGCACAAACGATTGCAACGGTTACGCAAAGTTTTGAATCTATCCAGGTTCGCTTCTGTTGGATTGCGCTTATATCTTCTTTTAGCTTTGTCCCTTAGACCCATAAGCTTCTTTATTTCTGTAGTAAGCCATGGTGCTGGATTATGTTTTACTTTGACTCGGCGTAGAGGGGCATGTCGATCATACAAACTAATAATTGTGTCAGAGAACAGTTTAACCTTTACATTAATGTCAGCACTCTCAAATAAGTTAGACCAGTTTATATCGTTAATATCTTGCTGCACTAATGTTAAATTTATATCTTTAAAATTACGGAGGAGAAGATATTGCGCCTTGCGCTTAGGAATTTTGATGGAATAGGACAAATAGACCAAATCATGGTAGGAGAAGGGAGCCGAAAGCTGACCATGGGAAATAACGTTAGAAGGCGAGGAAACAATCATAAGATCAAGAAGGGAAGGTGTACAATTAGGAGCATGATGTGTAGGAGAAAGCGGTAACGTGTGAAGATTGAGAGACGACACAAGAGATTGGAGCTTATTAGACCGGGAATCATTTTTAATTAGGCAAGTGTTAAAATCACCCATTATCACTACGTGATCGTAAGAAGGACAAAGATTGTTTAGGAGCAACTCAAATGAGTCAAAGTAGTTAATATTCATGTTGGGACTATAGAAAACACCAAGAAGGAGCTTAGAATGATGAAAGCATAGTTCCAAAAAAAGATACTCGGCGGATTGAGAGTAAGGAGAAGGTGAAGCGCTGACAATTTTAAAAGGAATATGTGATCTGATATAAATGGCAACTCCGCCACCACCTTTACCAGTGCGATCATTACGAACTAACACAAAGCCAGGCAGCACAAAGTGAGCAGAAGGGAGAGAGGGTTTTAAGAAGGATTCAGAGATTAAGAGAGCATCAAGATTATTACTGTCAAAGGACGCCAAAAAGTCGGAGTAATGACCAGGAACACTCTGTGCATTAACGTGCGCAATGTTAAGGTTATTAGGGTAAACAGTCAAAAGAGAAGAGAGTTGGTCATGCAGAGTCAGAGGCGTGGAAGTCTCACTATCATCAAAACTGACGTAGCTGTTAGAAGTAGAAGAGCAGGAGACAAAACTATCATCGCCATCTAGAACAATATCACTGAACATAAGTATATGCTATCTGTCTGAATAAAAAAAAAATTATAATATAAAAATAAATATGCGTATAATAATAATACAAAAATAATAATAATATGTATATAAACTATATTCTAAATGCTAAATGCAATGAAATGCGAGTATAATAATAAACCGTTCACCAACACTGGGTAGTTGAAAAGTGGAAGAGAGAAAAATTAATACAAACTACCGATAGACTAAATTCAAAGTTGCACAAAAAAGAAAAAGAGAAAAGCAATCACAACATCAAGAAAACCTATAAACTTAAATCGGTACACAGTAAGCACTGGGTTCTTGCATGGTACACACGGTACACACACTCACATATAGTTGATAATGGAAACAAAAAAACTATTGTTTACTTACAACTGAATGGAAAAAAAAGTGCAGAATAGTAGCATCCGTAATACGTCTGTGCAGAATAGCTATTGACATTGGCTTAAACCTCTTGGTACCAAGCCATAAAATACAAAAAAAAAAAAATAGCTATTGATTGACAGCTGTGCAGCTGACAGATACAATACAATGACAATTACCTACTTTTGATGTGATGATGTGAAAAATACATTACAGAAATATGTAAATATCTTTAGGAACATGGCAAATCTAAGTATGAGTTTGATAAAAAACAGGTAAATAAACAATAAAGTGCATTAATTAAGAAAAAGTAAAGTGTACCGAATAGGTATTGTTAACAATGATGAACAGGGTTGACCGATTAAATGAAAAATATACAGAATACTTAGACTATGAATAGAACATCAGCGCCGAATCTTCCGTGGAGCCCTCGCTGACACTTTTGCATCACTCTTTACCGGTGCTTCAGGGCGAACACTGTCTTCGGCGCAGACGGGGGTGGATGGGAACTTCGAAATTAATGCCTCAAGTTCCATTACAGTTTCTATCTTTGTACGCGTTTTATCAGGGGTCAAGATGATGATTTTGCCTTCACTTGACCAGCAGTACTTGATACCGAAATGCTTACGCGCAGCTAAGAATAGTTGGTGCCTGTATCTGGTCAAAAATTCAGATACTGTTATCGCCGTACCTTTCAGGGATGTTTTATTATCCCACACCAAATCTCGATGTTCCATGGAGTGGAAGCGAACAAGGAGAGGTCTAATTTTGCCCTTGGCAGTCCCGAGACGGTGACATGCATCAATATGATGGCTAGTGATGTCAGGCAGCTTCATTTTAGAAGAAAAAATGTTAATCAGAGTATCCCGAGGTTTCTCATTTGCTGCTTCTGGAACGCCATGAAGTAAAAGAACTTTCCTTCTCATAACAGTTTCGTGTCGGTCTAATCCAAGTGAAACCAGCTCCATATGTGCCTTCAACTTGTTAAGTGCTTGCCAAACAAAGGATTTGAAATCATTATACTCACGAGATAAAGCAGCAATCTCAGTGAGCGTGGAACCTGATGCTGATGCAGCGGAAGCTACATGCTCTAGCCTAGCATCATAATCCTTGAAGCGGGAGCTGAAGAGCTTCTCAAGGTCGTTCAGACTATTCTCCATAGGGCCGTCCATACTGATGTTGTACACAGGGTTAACTTAGTGGTGTGTAGATAGTTTATAGGATTAGTGAAGTAGGTGAACTTGGTAAACGTTTAAAACATTGGATGTGATTAAAAACACAGTAATTATTAAATAAATACGGAAATAAGTAAGAGCTTAGCACAAATACGTCAATACGTTGCGCCTACCCGCAAAAAAAAAAAGCTAAAAAATTATATTATTTATATTGAAATAACTTTTGAATTATTGCGAATAAAAAAAAACTAAAAATAGATTTACTATAAAACTTATATATGATCTTTCCATTTATCACAAAAAAAAAAACTTCAATTACCCAATTTCTGTGAAATAAATCTAAAATGTCAGAAAATATTACTTATACTTGAAATTTAACTTTCATAGGATAAGATAGAAGATTGAAATGAAACTAATTTTACGGATTATATCGCTCCCGCCATTATATTAGATTTGACAAACCACAAATCTTCGTGAAAGAACAGCGATTCCTGCCAAGGATGGTTCGTGAGGCTATTGAAATTAAAAAACATCCAAATTTCAATAGAGAAGATGGCTGGGTGCTACCACCAGCTGGGGATCCCGTCATAAATATAATCAAATTCAATAACAAGCATTCCACTGCAAGGCTTCAAGATACTGTAAGCTCTTTTTGCGTAGATCGGACTAACAATAATAATTAGAAGACCTGAGGGTACCCGAAGACAACTATGACGTATGGACAGCTACCACCTCAGTCCACCCGTGACCATGAATGCTGTAAAGTATTCGAAACGTCGGGTAATTAAAATCATAAATAAACCGCGATATAATCCGTAAAAATAGTTTCATTTCAATGTGTAGTATTCGCGTAAATATCAGAAAGATAGAAGATATATATGTAATACCAGCTTTTTATTGGAGTAAGCGTTTATACCAATTATTTTGAATATACACACATCAAAAGTGTCTAGGGATCAAGCATTTTTAAGCGGATTTCTTGAGATTGAGATGTGGCTTTGTAATAAATTTATGATTTTATAAATTTATATGGATCCTTTTTGGTGCATTTCATAATTTGAATCAGGAACTGTGAATCAAATTCGAGTAAAAGATGAAAATCAGCTGTCAATATTTTCCCTATAAAAACATACAACGCATTGAAGACATTATTAGTGCTACTGTTTCCCTACTACTGATTAAAACCAACGTTATTATGGAGCGGCGACGTCATTTAAGCAGGGAAGAAATGCTCAGAGCCGTGGGAATGATAGAAGCTGGTTCCCGGCAACGTACTGTGGCTTTAGCTCTGAATACAAGTCAGAGTGTTATCAGTCGACTTTGGACACGTTACCGAAGCACTGGTACCGTGGCTGAGCGCCATGGAGGACGGT
The DNA here is from genome assembly GCA_911728495.1 of Furcula furcula. NCBI lineage: Eukaryota > Metazoa > Arthropoda > Insecta > Lepidoptera > Notodontidae > Furcula > Furcula furcula. Next base: position 12,872,257 of record OU452250.1, read on the forward strand.
ATCGCTGCACCACACGGAGACAAGACCGATATATTCAAATCTTAACTCGAAGAGCTCCAACAATAACTGCCATGATGTTAGCCGTGAGGCTTCATCACTCTTCAGGGAACTTAATTAGCGACCAAACAGTCAGAAACCGCTTGCATGAAGTGAACCTTCATTCCCGAAGACCGCTACGGGTACCACCTATAGCAATGCACAATCGTAGGATTCGATATCAATGGGCTCTTGAACACAGAAATTGGGCAGAAGAACAATGGCGTTTCGTGTGCTTTTCTGATGAGTCTCGTTTTGGTATGAGACCGGATACAAGACGTATACGACACTGGAGAACCCCTGGACGCCAACAGCGATTAAAATCCTGCCAGGAAGTCCATCCTTATAGTGGTGGAACCATCATGGTATGGGCGGGTATTTGGATCGGCGGAAGAACTGAGTTGATTTGGATCAGAGGCAACCTCAACGCTCAAATTTATGCTGAGACGATTGTATCAGACGTCATCGTTCCTCTACAAGTGCAAATCGGTCCCTTATTTCAGTTAATGCATGATAATGCACGACCGCACACCGCAAGAGTTGTAAGACAGACTCTCGCCGCAGCTAACATCAATGTCCTGCCCTGGCCTGCTCAGTCGCCAGACTTGAACCCGATTGAGCATGCATGGGATATGCTACAGAGAAGAGCTCTGCCGAATATGGAGGGTATCCAGTCGCAAGAAGACCTTTTTTTGTTGTTGCAACGAACATGGGCGGCCATTCCACAGCGTGATTTGGATGAACTCATTTTGAGTATGCCAAACCGATGTTCTTGTGTTGTTAGTGTTCGCGGTAGAAACACGGATTATTAATTGTTTAAGTTACCCAATAAAATTTTAAAGAAAACTGTTATTTCAGTCTTTTTTTCGAACTTTTGTGTTAGTGGTTCAAATGTCAAAAATCCCTTTATTAGGAAAATGGCAAATTTCTTTATTAATGCAAAGGTGACTTGGTTTATCGTTACTGTGACAAACGAAAACACTTTATTTCATGAATCCTTAAAGAAAATTTTAATTAATATCAATCAGGAGAAAAGTTATTGCAAAAATATATGTTGATCCCTAGACACTTTTGATGTGTGTATTTGATGGTATAAAGTCCTTGATCCACCAGCTACGAATATTCGCCGCTTTTAGTGTCCCACAGCTAGGTCTATAGAGATGGCTAGGTATATCCTCAAACAAAACGTATTATATAATCATGATTTGTCCTCAATAAAGAGGATCCAACCACGGTCCTCAACTGTCATTCAATCTAAGATGCAACTTATAGGTTACGACCATAGATAAGTTACGACCATAGATAAGTTACGACAATGTACAACTTTTTTTCGATGTCTTAATACGCCAAAATAATTAATTACTACGTTCGAATTTTAAAATAAACTTTATAATGTCCAATTTATACATCATTCAAGTCATACAGATGAAAACACCTCAAGTTTATGTAAAAGTAAAAACAACCACAGAAGGCAACTTTGGCCAAAAACTATATTAATCAAGCAAACTAGCAAAAATACACATTAAATAATATGTAATTAACGAAAAACGGAAGGCTCAGATGGTACTACCGGAATTAGGTTTACATTATGATTATTCCAGTACGTTCTCGTCCCTTTCTTGACCAGATATCGATAAAAATTAGTGTAAAGGTGGTCTCATTTGAGCTCCGCAGAAGCGTAGAGGGGTCCAATAACAGGGAGTAAACATCTGGCGCTCTGCTACCGCTTAGCTCTCTGATTACAAACAACACAACATTAATTATGTTTTTGCTTCGGAAGATACTGAAGTAATTTACGTGCCCCGGTTTTTCGGGGAAATAAATGTTTGTAATAAGTCTGCGGTGGCACCGGCGATATTGCTTCTAATAATATCGGTATTTTTAACACCCGACCAAAAACGATGGGTATTATTTATTTTAAAAATAATAATCTATTAACGTTTATCACCTTCATCAGCAGTGGAAAGACGTCCAATCCTTAGAAGGGAGGGGTTGCCATAATCCCCCCGCCTGGCAGGCTTGGGGGTTGCAGTACCTATAGGTGGTAGATAATTAGCAATAGAAAGACGCTGCTGCCCGACTTCTTGTTTTCCCTTAGTCGCCTCTTACGAAAACCCAACGGGAGGAGATGGGAAAAATGAGAAATGGGAAATGGGAGATGGGTGAAATTCTTACCCGAACTCCCACGGGCCACAATCCATTAACATTAGTGACTACAAAACCTACATTTGAAAAATACAAATTTGATAGAAACTTTGATGTGCGTTGTAAAAAATAACAGAATCAAATGTGTTAAATCTACTTATACGTGAAATCTAGTTACGCCTACTCACTAGAAATCTAGTTATTTTTTCTGTAAAGATTGATTATGAAAATTGTTAATCTGGTGTATAGCTTTAGAGATGAACTAAGCTGCTGTTTTAATCAAGTTAGATTTGAATCATTATAGTCTAGACAGAACGTGGCTAGCTCTTTTACCTGGATTAGTAGCCTTTAAAGGCTTAATACACCCTTAACTTTATTTGCGGCAACTGAGATTCATCGCAAATAATGTACCCCAAGTCAAAATCTTTGAGTAATCAGTTCAAGCTCATTAGCTTTAAAGTGAGCATTCAGCGGATTGAAAATCAAATCGTCAAGAAAGGTCTCACAGAATTTCAATAAACCATACCTGGTTTTCACTCATTGCTTAATCTTAACAAAGAGGCTCGTTATATCGTATCTATTTGAATGGAAGCGATGTTCATAAAATCTTTTGTTAGATTTCTTATCTGGAGAATAATTTCGGAAGAGATTAGGTACTTAAGTACCTATAATTTATCATTCCGTTGTCATTATAGATTTTTTAATTCATTTGGTTAATTTGCAGGTAATCAAATCACATATAGATAAGTAATTTTATTAATTAAAATTGGAGAAGTTGATATATACAAGGTGTAAGGGACTATGTACCGAAAACTTTTTTACAAGATTTCTCATATTGTCTACTAGCTGTAGCCCGCGGCTTCGCCCGCGTTTACTTTGTTACTCAAATGTATTTTGAGTTAGAGATCGAGGTTTTTTAAAATATTGTTTACCCTGATGTTGTCTTTTATTTACGCGAATGCTACACATTGAAATCAAACTACTTATACGGATTTAATCGCGGTTTATTTTAGCTTTTACTATCCCGACGTTACGACGTTACGTTACGTTTCGTATGCTCTGCAGCACCCATGGTCACGGGAGGACTGAGATGTTGAACGTCCTTATGTCACAATTATGCCGGTGTACCCTCAGGTATCCTTAGTTATTATTGTTGGTCCGATCTTCGGACGATCAATTTCAATATTGTTCACACTTTTATTAACCCTGATCTAATAGGTATCAAGTATGCAGCTTGTATTTTTGTGTGAGCTATCATAGCTCCCATTTCTTAAATATTGACTTCTTTATTTAAAAAGATACTGTACTTATTTTGCAATTCCATTAAAAAACTTATGGGTTTGTTAAGTGGAAACCATTTGGTAACCCCATTGGTGGGCATACACCAATGGGGTTAGCGGTTGATTTTCGAATAATGCTGGAAATTTGTTTATTTTGTTTAGTTCATTCACTGAGTTTCGTTACCATAGTTGCATTATAGCATAGATCTTTCTTCGCGCAAACTTTAGGGATTTTTCGAAGAATGCCGGAAACGGTTTCTTAGATTCTTGTATGCAACACATAATATATGTCATGTGGCTGTAGGAGTAAAATATTTTTTGGAAATCAATTGAACGCTTTTAGGGGTTAATTAAAAAAATTACATGATGTTCAATATGACGAATGTATACGCAAAGTGTCATCTGTGCACCATGAATTTTTTTTTCGCATTTCATACTCAAACACCGTGCTAAAACCCCGCTAAGGGTTGATTTTCAAAACAAATTGACGTGTTGATTGAGTACACTGACAAAGTTTCGTGTACCGAAAAAATATTTTGTGTACAAAAAAGCTTTAATACCTACTGCATTTGTCCCACTGGTTGATTTTCAAATAAAACATTGCACACAACACAACAAAAAAAAAATAACCGACTTCAACGCTAATAAACTATTTAAAAAAAAACCGACTTCAAAGTAAATTATCTAAAAAGCATAAAATAACGAAAATATTATTGAAGTTGGTGCAGAATATACATAGCAGGTACGCTAACACCAACTTCAATAATGTTTTCGTTATTTTATGCTTTTTAGATAATTTACTTTGAAGTCGGTTTTTTTTTTAATTAGTTTATTTAACACTTTTTAGTGACTTATTTTACCAAGATAGGTATCAGCACTATCACGCAACTCGAACGTCTGCATTACAGTAACTTACTGAAAACATAAAAATTTTATATCTCTTACACTACTGGACCAATTTTGATGAAATTTATACTCTACCCTAAGTTGAAAGATACTCTAACTATTGCAAAAAGAATTTTCGAAATCGGACTTGTAGTTTCTGAGAAATCCGCGGACAAACCTACATACATACATACATACATACACTCGTGAAATTTGGTAAATTCGTTTAGAAACCCACATAGACTAACATATATGAATATTACGCATTTTTATTAATATTACATACATACGCGTCGAATACAGAACCTCCTTTTTTGAAGTCGGTTAAAAAGCATAAAATAATTTAAATGTTATTGAAGTTGCTGTTGACGTACCTACTGTGTATATTTTCTTTAGGAACACTTTATCTGGTCCTAAAGAAATTTGCTTGAAATCATAACAATAGTTTAATCTCTTGAATAAAAAAAGAATCATCGAAATCGGTTAATATTTGTCAGAGTAATGTAATGGAGAACATCAGTTTCATGTTTTTTTAAGCAACTTTAAAAAAGGAGGAGGTTCGCAATTCGTCTGTATACATTCTTTTTTTTACCAGATAAACTCCTCCACATCAATCATGGTTTTCCAGGAAGTTCTTATCCGGTTGTGATAAAATTTATACAGATTCAGTACAGTGGTTCCTTCTTTCGAATAAAAAAGAATCATTGAAATTGGTAAATTTTTGCCAGAGTTTGACCATTTTTGTCCTTAAAAATAATATTGTGATACACGTGTTTTTTTATCAGTACACTGATAAAGTTTCGTGTCCATGCGATGAATGTTATTATTATTAGTAACTTTGATAACCCATTTGGCTCACATAGAGGTTGATTTTAAAAAAATGCTGAAAATTAGTTTGTTAAATTGGTTTGTTGAGTCTATGTACCGAGTTTCGTTACTCTGGCTGCATATGGAAATCGTTCTACGTGTAAACATTCCGACCCCATTATATGCTTAGAAGTTGTTTTTCACTAAATGACGGAAATGGGTTTCTTAGATTCTTGTGTGCAATACATAAATTAAGTCTTTTGACTGCAGGTTGAAGAACATTTTTCGACCCCAATTGGACCCCTTTAGGAGTTCATTTTCAAAAACTATTTACACATGGATTGCTTTAGTTTGACTAATGTATTCGCAAAGTTTCATCAATGCAGCATAATATTTTTCCGCGGTTCAAACTTAAAAACCATACTAAAACCCCTTTAAGGGTCGATTTTCAAAAAGTTGTGATACAGATATTTCTTCATTACTTTTGTTTAGTACGTTGACAAAATTTCGTGTATGTGGGGTGAAAAAAAAATGCTTTCCATGTTGTAGCATAGCTACATTGATTTTCACTATATTATAACAAATAATTACGAAAAACAGACTTATTAAGAAATATATTATAGTTCCTATTTCATTTTAATAAAACAAGGGTACAAGACATTGTGCTCAGATAACTAGGTCAGGCGCTTAGTGGAGTAGTTTCCATATCTTTTAGATTCGCTATAAATTCGTTAGATAGTTTATATAATATGGTAGCTTGGGGTTGATGGAAGCTGCAGCAAGCTTCTCTGCTATTCTTTTCACCAAAAGAATAAAACTTTTATAAATTTCTTTGTTCTTTTACAATTTTCACGTAGGAAGGTATTTAGTTATTAAGGGGCGTGGTATAGCCGCTCGCTTGTGCCATCATTTCTTTTAATACCTGCAAATAAAATAGTGTCTCAACGAGAGACAAAGGAAATCGAGTTGCTAGGCAGAATGTGGGCGGAGTCTTCTAGACCTTTCCATCCCTTCTTTTGTAACTCGATATTTTTAATGCAGCGCATAGGTCTCAGACACATCAAATAGTCTTTGCCTGGAACACACGTTCCACAGTTGAGTTGGAATCGTGAAGAATAGTTTATTCCATATAAGTTCTTTTTATCAGAATCTGTATTTTATATATATCATTAATATTAGAATCAGTGACCCAGTATTAACTGGGTTTTACTGCTACGGCAAGAATCTTCCTCTGGTTAGAGGGTTGCCACCTCCGAGTTGAGGTCTCGCCGAGCTGATCAAGGTTGATCAGTTTCTCCGTTTCCGGGTCTACGCCCGGCTACTGCGACCGGGACGATAGTCCGGTTCCTCCCTGCGAGGACTCCAGGCTTCAGCCAGCCGAAGACATCGTCCGAGGGCTCGCCGTTCTCGCGCCCTCCAACTGTTTAGTTGAGTTACCAACCATTTGTAGAATCGAACAAGCTATAAACCAAATAACGAATCTCCCTGTATTCTTCTCTGTAATTAATTAATTTTATGTAAATAAATTTGTGTAGTCCTATTTAGTGTTTTTATTTAATAACTCATGCTCGCCGACTAGGCTACACTGGCGCCAACGTGGTTTTTATAGCTTGTTCGTTTTTTTTTCTTTTGGTGGTGGTTGGCGTGTTTTTTTTTTTTATTTCGTGTCGTGGTTGGAAGATTTTTTCATTCTCGCTGCCCTCCGCCGTGTGGTACCCGGCCTACTTTGCAGAATCGGTCCACCCCTACTCATCCTAGGGTATCGTAAGAGGCGATTATAGGAACCACGGAGCGAATTCCGTGGCAGGTTTTTCGTAAACTAGGTCTGTAGGCCTTCAGCCGCAGATCTAGGGTCACTAGATAGGGGGCCTAGTGACACCACAGCATACCACCAACGCTGTGTTCTTGTGTATTTTTTTTCTTCCAAAAATTTTTTTTTACCTAATTATTCCTGGCCTAATTTTTTTACTATTTTATGTGTATTTTCAGCCACGACCGATAATTCTGTTGTGTATTGTGTGTTTTGTGTAATCCTGTATAGGTATTATCACGTATAGGTCTACTTTTCACGATTCCAACGCATAGATTATACCCGGTATATTTTATTTATTAGGTTAGCAATATAAATTGCCTAATGGCGGGTTCAGTCGCCAGCACATTTATTTAAATATCATTTATACTTACAGAATCAAAATGATGTGTAGTAGTTTTCTTTACCGGGTAAAGTGCAAATTAAAACATATAAAGTCAAGTTAGTACTCGTAATATATTTTTTTTATGCCAGAAACATTAATTCGGCAATATTGGTATATTTATTAATTTTTTGACCTAAATAGTACATTAATTATTTTAAACTTGACATAATTAATATCGAACTTTAGACTATTAATGAACGTAATATTGAAATAGAATTTGTTTTAAAGGTATTAAATTTTTTTAAATATCTTGTACTATGGGAACATCTATTTCTATATTATAACTTCTACTATGATTTACCAGTCAGCTTTCCATCAACCATCATAAAACAAAATTTTTTTAGCTAATTGTATTATCGATATAATAATTATATTATATCGATGTGTTCCTGCCATTATGGTACATCGCCGTGCGTCTCGGCCGTTGAGGAATGTGGTTCGTCACAGAACTACCTCCAATATAGTTGATATTTTTGATATCGCTTATCAGAAATGTTTAACGCTAGCCGCAGTACGAATCACACATAGTCGATCATTAACTTTGTTTACATTCAGTAAATAACTAGGTCAACCGGTACGTTACGTTAGTGAACTTAGTAGATATTATGGTTACTTGCTACTAGTGAAGAGTAGTGAGGTTTTTAGTGGAATGTAGTGTATAAACACTCATAGTGATTTACAAATAGGGTTGATACTTTAGATTTTTTTTATAAAACAATTTTTTAATAGTGTTCGTGCTGTTTGTTTTACAGCAGTTTGGATAAGTAGGTATGTACCTATTTTGTATGTATGTCTGTTTAGTTTCAGATCATAAAATATTTTTTTAATAATTTTTATTAGTATTCTGAACACATAACGGGGTGTTAATACTACGCCATTCCGTATGTATGTCTTCTTGTTATATCTCATAAAATATTTTTTTATTCACTCAATTTTTTTTAAATTCATTCGGTACTGCGGTGAATTGCGAAACTATACAGTATGTATGTTCGTCTTGTAGTTAATTCCTATAAACAAAAAAAAAATATTTTAGAAAGCTTTTGTTTTGCTAAGTAGTAGATTTAGACAGTTACTACGGCAGTATGTATGTCCGTCTGTTAGTTTATTTTACTAAATATTTTTTTTTTTTTTTTTAACTAGTATCCGTTTAGCAGAATATGATACGATATTCTGTAGTATGTTAGTATGTCTGTTAGTTGTTTCTCAGAAACAAAATTTTTTTTCAGTATTTTATATCCATGGGTGATTAATACTATAGTAAGTTGTATGTTTGTATGCGAGTCATTACTCATAAACAATTTTTTTAATAGTTTTTTTTTACAATTAATCAACGAGGTTTTTATGATTTTCTTCTTCCTCTTAATACTGTCCTTTGTATTTTTCTGGAGCGGGGGTTACGGACTCCAACCAAAAATAAGCCGTCGTAACGTCTTTTCTAAACAGCGGATTTTAATAACTGTATAAACAAGCCAATATTAACTTTTCTTTTCATCTGTACTTATACTATGGGGACATACTTATATATATTTATTTTTTTCGGTGTGTTCGTGCCACAAGAAAAGTACGGAAGCGGGGTTAGGCCACTTCTTAAATAAGCCTTAGGCCGTAGGTTATGTTTATTTTTATTAGGGTTTTTTTTCTTGGGGTTTACTTATATTAATGAAGAAGTTATCATAAATTACCTATATTGACTACATATTTTTTATTTTTCTTTTCAATTCTTTTGAATCGGTCAACAGTTTTATTGGTGTCTTAGTTGATGAGTTTAGATCGCTGTGTATCTAAACTCGTTTTGCTGTCTTTTATACAGCGTTTTGGTGTCTTTTATACACCGTGTTGGTGTCTTTTATACACCGTATTGGTGTCTTGTATACACCGTTTGCTGTGTCGCGCTGTGTCGACGCAGTTCTTTTTAGGGCATTATACTGTTGTAACATTTACGTTGAGAAAAATATATAGTCAATATTCATTGTGTAGGTTTAGTTAGCTGCTTATCTCCAAAACATTTAACATCTTGCACTGATAGTATGAGCGCATAATCTGATACGATTGTGATCTCTATTTCGCATGCAGGCGACAGGAATCGCTTCTATAAAGATTGCTGCCGCTACCTTGAATGATTGGTTGTATGAAAGTGATGTATGATTGTAGTAAGCTATCAGGGTAATTTCCTTCGGGAGTTTTGTTCTTTAGGTAGTAGAGAACAAAACTCTTACTAAGCGAGGGGGATATGTAGCATAGCTACATTGATTTTCACTATATTATAACAAATAATTACGAAAAACAGACTTATTAAGAAATATATTATAGTTCCTATTTCATTTTAATAAAACAAGGGTACAAGACATTGTGCTCAGATAACTAGGTCAGGCGCTTAGTGGAGTAGTTTCCATATCTTTTAGATTCGCTATAAATTCGTTAGATAGTTTATATAATATGGTAGCTTGGGGTTGATGGAAGCTGCAGCAAGCTTCTCTGCTATTCTTTTCACCAAAAGAATAAAACTTTTATAAATTTCTTTGTTCTTTTACAATTTTCACGTAGGAAGGTATTTAGTTATTAAGGGGCGTGGTATAGCCGCTCGCTTGTGCCATCATTTCTTTTAATACCTGCAAATAAAATAGTGTCTCAACGAGAGACAAAGGAAATCGAGTTGCTAGGCAGAATGTGGGCGGAGTCTTCTAGACCTTTCCATCCCTTCTTTTGTAACTCGATATTTTTAATGCAGCGCATAGGTCTCAGACACATCAAATAGTCTTTGCCTGGAACACACGTTCCACAGTTGAGTTGGAATCGTGAAGAATAGTTTATTCCATATAAGTTCTTTTTATCAGAATCTGTATTTTATATATATCATTAATATTAGAATCAGTGACCCAGTATTAACTGGGTTTTACTGCTACGGCAAGAATCTTCCTCTGGTTAGAGGGTTGCCACCTCCGAGTTGAGGTCTCGCCGAGCTGATCAAGGTTGATCAGTTTCTCCGTTTCCGGGTCTACGCCCGGCTACTGCGACCGGGACGATAGTCCGGTTCCTCCCTGCGAGGACTCCAGGCTTCAGCCAGCCGAAGACATCGTCCGAGGGCTCGCCGTTCTCGCGCCCTCCAACTGTTTAGTTGAGTTACCAACCATTTGTAGAATCGAACAAGCTATAAACCAAATAACGAATCTCCCTGTATTCTTCTCTGTAATTAATTAATTTTATGTAAATAAATTTGTGTAGTCCTATTTAGTGTTTTTATTTAATAACTCATGCTCGCCGACTAGGCTACAATGTAAACTTTGACTCACTTAGGGGTCGATTATCGAAACATTAGTTTATTAAATTTTTGTATTGAGTTTACGTACAGAGTTTCATTACTCTAGCTGTATTATATGGCATTATATGGATACCGTTCTACGTGTGAACTTTCCAACCCCATTAAATGACCATAGGGGTTGTTTTTTTGCAAAATTCCGGAAATAGGTTTCATAGATTGTTGTGTGCAGTACATAGATTAAGTCTTATGACTGTAGGTCGAGAAACATTTTTTGGACCCCAATTGGACCCTTTTAAGAGTCGATTTTCAAAAAATTATTATTTATATAATAATTGCTTTAGTTTGATAAATGTATTCGCAAAGTTTCATCAATGCAGCACGATATTTTTTTTTCGAGTTTAATACTCAAAAATCATGATAACACCCCTTTGCGGGACGAATTTGAAAAAGTTGTGATACACGTGTTCCTTAATTTCTTTGGCTTGTAGATTGACAAAATTTCATATCCGTGTGATGAAAAAAAATTTTTTTCCATACTAACTTTGGGTGCCCATTTGACCCACTTAGGGGTTGATTTTATAAAAAGTTGTAATACACGTGTTTCTTTATTTGTTTTGCTCAGTACTCTAACAATGTTTCCTTTCCGTGTGACGAAAAAAAAAATATTTTTTCCATACAAACTTTGGGAGCCTATTTGAACCACTTAGGGGTTGATTTTACAAATATGCTCAAAATTAGTTTTTTCAATAGTTGTGTTGAGTTTATTTACCGAGTTTCGTTACTGTAGTTGCATCATAGGATGAAATGGAAATTCTTCTTTGTGCAAACTTTGGAACTCCATTAAATGACCTTAGGAGTAGTTTTTCGAAAAATGCCGGAAATAGGTTTCTTAGATTCTTGTGTGAAATCTATAAACTGAGTCTTATGACTGTAGGTCGAGAAATATTTTTTTGACCCCAATTGGACCCGTTTAGGAGTTGATTTTCAAAAAATTATTATTTTTACTTGGATTGCTATAAATGGATTAATGTATTCGCAAAGTTTCAGCAATGCAGTATGATTTTTTTTTCCGCGTTGCATATTCAAAAACCATGCTAAAATCCCTATAAGGGTCGATTTTCAAAAAGTGTGATACACGTGTTTCTTTATTTGTTTTTCTCAGTACTCTAACAAAGTTTCGTTTCCGTGAGACGAAAAAAAAATATTTTCCCATACAAACTTTGGGAGCCCATTTGACCCACTTAGGGGTCGATTTTACAAAAATGCTCAAAATTAGTTTTTTCAACTGTTGTGTTGAGTTTATTTACCGAGTTTCGTTACTCTAGTTGCATCATAGGATGAAATGGAAATCCTTCTTTGTGCAAACTTTGAAACCCCATTAAATGACCTTAGGGGTAGTTTTTTGAAAAATGCCGGAAATAAGTTTCTTAGATTTTTGTGTGCAATATAAAAACTGAGTTTTATGACTGTAGGTCGACAAACATTTTTTGGACCCCAGTTGGACCCTTTTAAGAGGTGATTTTCAAAAAATTATTATTTTTACTTGGATTGCTATAATTTGATTAATGTATTCGCAAAGTTTCAGCAATACAGTATGAAATTTTTTTTCCGTGTTGCATACTCAAAAACCATGCTAAAATCCCTATAAGGGTCGATGTTCAAAAAGTGTGATACACGTGTTTCTTTATTTCATTTGTTTAGTACACTGACAAAGTTTCATGTCCGTGTGACGAAAAAAAATATTTTTTCCATACAAACTTTGGGAGCCTATTTGACCCACTTAGGTATGAAATTTCGAAAAATCCGTTCTTATTGTTCACCTAGACTATTTGAATAATGTTGGTTCCAAATTTCAAGATTGTACGTTATATGGTTTTGGCTGTATCGTGATTCCTAGAAAACACCCTGCTCTTTTATTAATATAGATAGATAGACTAGCTGACCCACGCAGCTCCGCATGCGCTATTTTTACGTTAACTAAACTTTTAATAACAGACATTCGCATCGAATACATAACCTCCTTTTTTATAGTCGGTTAAAAACTGGGACCCACTTTTTACTTGCTCTCCGAAGCACGGACCCGTTTAGTTCAAATGGCGTTAAACGGTCACCCATCTATTTAATGACCTTACCTAACGTTGCTTAACCCGATCGATTACAAAACCTTGATAATAACTCTCTATGAGTGTTCCCTTACTAATATTTATTATAATTATGAAGAAAAATTGTCAAAATCGGACCAAGCGTATAACCAAGTACCCATTATGACTTTAATCCCCTCTCCCAAAAGAACCGTGCTAGATTACGGGATAAAAAGTATGTCCTACCTCGTAGTAAGATCTCAAATCATGCCAAGTTTCATTTGAATCCATTCAGTAGTTTAGGCGTGATGCTCAGCCGTGATACAGACAGACAGACAGACAGACAGACAGACAGACAGACAGACAGACAGACAAAAATTAAAAAAAAATACATTTTCGGCCTCAGTATCGGTTATAGAATGCCCTCCAAAAATTATTTTCAAAATATCTTCAATGTACAGAATTGGACCTGTTACAGTTTTATTATAAGTATAGATTACAACGTTACAGAAACCATTTTTATGGAAAATGACAAATTACGAACTTGTTAATTTTTGAGCATGTAATGAATACGTGCGGAATAATATTTATTTTTCAAATTACACTGCTAATTTCAATCAAGCCGCCTGTCAGACGTGTAGATTATGGCAACCCCTCCCGTCTAAGGGAGACCTTGGTTCATCAGTGGAATCTTCGGCTGCTGATGATTGCTAATTTTGCCTAAATAAGTAATTTATTGTTTTTAAATTGAAATTAGACATTATTATTATACTTACCAATAATGATGTTATACTAATTTTATTTAAAAAAAACGGCATTTTTTTTGTAAATACATGAAAAAGCCGATGAAGAATTTCAACAGTAGAATGTTCAGAATCATGTACTGGATCCCTGGTATCGGTTTTCCGTAAGATGTCCCTTACACCCCCGTATATGTAAAATACAAATTACACTTTAAATGAATTATGAAAACTGTTTATTTTTGTTATGGAATTGCTGAAGCCAAAGATTTCTTTTTCAATATGTATGGTAACTAACTTCTCGTATTTTCCTTTTGTTTTCCCAATCAATACTAACTCTTCAGCTGGTCAAACGCTTTCCTCAAAACCATCCATATTATGGATTCCACAATACAGTGTTATGGGCCATTTTAGTCCAATTCCTTTAGAATTCATCCAAGTCATCATCACGCCAGTGTTTCTAAGGCTATTTTAACTACTTGTGTACATATAAAATAATAATACCCAGTATATAATATTTTCTAATATGCCTACCTCGATACAAACAAGGGCCAAAATAATTTCATTACTCAAAATATTCATTGGACATCATCGTTTAACATCGTTCAATTATTATTATCAGATTGGAGGGTGCTTAAACAAAATGCTTATATTGTTATAAGGATTCAACAAGGGTACGTTCTCTCTTGAAGCCCTCGAAATAATTATCGAAGTAGATAACCGATAAATTGCCGCTCGACTTTAGAATAAAGCAAAACAAATGAATCAATTACCGTAAACTTCCTTTGGAGACGTTTGACAAAGGATGTTCACCGCCTTGAATTGGTTATTTGGCGCTAATCACCTAACTTTTAATTAATGGCATCGCTTTAGTGAATAAAAGTGAAAATAACTACAGTCATCATTCTTGGAGAAACGCCTTGAATTTGTTTTGTAGGCCGCGCCCTCGTGTCACCGGTGGCCCATTAATAAGTATAATATCCAAACTTTGATTAATAACTATCAAATTTCGCTTAGCTATAAAAACGCCGTAATGGCCATGGTTTTAATAAATTCAGCAGACTGTAGCTTGCGAAAAGTTTCTATAGTCGTTTCGTGGAAAAGATATTGCAAATTCATGCTTAGTGTTTTATCTAGGCTTGTCTAAAATGCCTCCCCGGTTTTTCCTCTTGCATTATTTAGACTCTATTTAGTTATCATTTTAGTAACGTCATAGTGATGAATTCTCAATATACTTTGATAAGATGTGTGATTTGTGTGCCGCAGTTAAGCTACAATTTTATGAAATTGATTAAGGATGAGTGTTTCCTGTCCAAGAGCCTGGTCACGTAGGTACCGTAGTGTCAGACATTTTGCCGCAGAGCATCAGTTTACAAACACTGCTGTGTTTCGGTGTGAACGACACTATAGCACTGAGAAATGACTGAGCTTGGTATAATAAGTTACCAGATTGTCTGAAAATTGGTTAACATTGGATGCGTACTTACCTATGTAAGAAATCGGTCTTGTATCTGATCTATCCCTGATCACGATGACTTTTTGTTGCATCTGATCATGTAAGTTCTTTAAGAGAGAATTTAAGTGTCTGAAAGCTCCTGTGTACCTACTATAATATTAAGTGCATTAGTTTACTGATGAAAAGAACAAAAGAACATCAATGTGATTCACAGAAAGTTAAAGGTACATTTATATCTCCAATAGAAAAAGATTGATTTATAACGTGAAAACTCGTAATCGAATAAATCTTTCCAATATATCTAGCCCAAGCATCATCCAGGATTTTGCTAGTAATTCAATTTCGTTCCCAGCGTTTGATGTTTCTCGTTAACCGCTGTCGCGTCAAATCATTTGTGCGGAACCACAAACTGAATGTCAATCTACGACCAGACTTCGGATTTGCACGTAAAACCCAAAACGAATTTCTGTTTTATGTGTACGTACTATCGCGGACACGAACGGTATACCAGTTTTCAATCAAAATCGTTTAAACAACTTTACGTGTGCTTACCCCGCTCGCACGTATTTTGGGCCGACTCATACAAGCGATTGTAGTCCTAAAGATGGTACACCGTTCGTGACCGCGAAAGTACATACATACGCTCCTATGTTTGGTTTCATTTTACAAATTGGTACATACTACTGCATAGATACAAACGTGTTTTAGGACAACACATTGAATATATTAGACGAAATTAATTAAGACGAAATTAATTATTGACGAAGTTACTTGAAAGCATTTGAACTTTGCAATTTATAAAACATCGAAAGCATCGAGTACAAAATAAGTAGCAGAGTTTCTTCTTTGGAATAGATTTGTTCGTAATTACCTAAAGCTGCGGTACGTCCTCAACTTTCCATGGCACTGAAACTCGAGCTTCTAAGTCATTAAATCAATGCAAGTAGATAGATAGATAACAGATAGATTATGGTTACCAACTTTAATAAAAAGCAAATTATACATTAGACGGCTTTATCACTATTGCTGACCCTAAAAACTCCCATGTTTTTAATTTGTGTTTTTATTGGTTAATCTTTCTGTTATGTATTTATTTCTTCACTGGACTATAAGATGAGTTATCCACTCTTTAACACGCTTTTATTAGCTTAACCTGTATGTATGTATATATGTATGTAACTATGTATGTATGATGGTAATGGAATCTTACGATGCAATTTTGACCCACTTCTACACGTCCAAAACATTTGAAATTTTGCACATGTATCAAGGACCGGTGACAATAATGGTTTGTAATTTATGGATTATATTTATGTCTAAAAGCGTGGGTAGCTTTTTCTGACATTTTTGTCAAATTTCAAGAACGTTAAGTATTTGTATTCACATGACAATAATTTGTAATCATTTACAGAGAAAAAGCGCCCCACGCTTTTACACATAAATCTAGTCCATAAATTACAAACACGAGGTAGAAAGAAAGCATGGTTTAGATATTTTATTTATAGCTTTTTAGTGCGGTAGTTCTTTATAAAAGCGTGTATTTTTAATTTTTTAAACTATTAATTTATTTGTTACTATTTTCGACCCAGACGGATATGAAGATGCTTAATGACAACTTTCGAAATAATTCAAATTAAGTCGTGTGTAGCACTAGTTTATTAACTGTCGCACTCACAAATATCAATTAGAAGTAATGATCATTAAACTTTCGCGTTCCATTATCAAACTTTATTTTAATCGGGAATTAGTTTGCTGGTGACCACGGCTGGTGTAACCCGGCCTAAACGTCAAGCCAAAATATAAGGTAAACCGCGTTAATTCCCGATTAAAATAAAGTTTGAATGATCATTAACACTAGAATTTGGATTGTTTTACACTCGCAGCCAATTAGTACCTACTCTATACTCTGATAGTGAGTAGAGATCAAGATTATCTCGTACTTAATAATAGAAAATAAGCATAAAGTGCTCCGAGTCGATAAAATTCGATTTCATCACCAGCCGGAAGAAGTCCACTGCTGACCATAGGCATCTCCTTCGAAGGCCACAATGAACGACAATTGGCGATTTGCATCCACCGGTTACCTGCGACGCGCACAATGTCGTCTGTCCACCTAGTGGGAGGCCTACCTACGCTGCGTCTTCCGTTTCGTGGTCGCCACTCGAGAACCTTTCTTCTCCATCGGTTATCGGTTATCGATGGGGAAGAAAGGTTCTCGAGGGGCGACCACGAACCGGAAGACGCGTAGGTAGCTAAAATTCGATTTAACAAACGATTATAGTTGATGAGTGTGATAGTAAGAATCCAGAGGTTCTATGTTAGAGAATCACGGTGTGGGGAACAAAGCAGTCGAGATGATTTAGGAAGATACTATCGATCACTACATCAATATTCGTCATCATCATCATCAGCCTACAGTCGTCCACTGCTGGACATAGGCCTCTCGAATATCACGCAACTAATCCAATATGACTAAGATCCTCGGCTTTCCTCAACCAATTTCTACCCGCCACTTTACGTATGTATATCGGCCCTCCATCTAGCTTGCGGACGACCCACGCTACGTTTGCCGACTCGCGGTCTCCACTCAAGAACTCGTTTGCTCCAACGATTATCGGTTCTACGGCAGATATGGCCAGCCCACTGTCACTTCAGCTTGCTAATCCGGTGGCCTATGTTGATAACTTTGGTTCTCTGTCTGATCAACTTGTACCGAATTCGATCTTTCAGAGAAACTCCAAGCATAGACCTTTCCATAGCTCGATGAGCGACTTTAAATTTGTGAACCAGCTTTAACGTGAGTGTCCACGTTTCGGCTCCGTATCTCATAACAGGTAGGACGCACTGAACGAAGACTTTTGTCTTCAGATTCTGTGGGATGGGTGACGAAAATACTCCACGTAATATTCACAATACTCGTAGCTCTACAAATATGTATATTTATCGAGTGTTCGTATTCTTTACTTTTTAGAGCACTACAATCATTAAGTTCAAACAACAAACCTGGAAAGAGGGAAATTGCTTCAAAGAAAAGCCTAATGAACAGGCACGTGCCTCGCAGACACAGAGTACATTGACCCTGCATTAATGACTAAATGCTCTACTATCGATTCTCATAACTCTGTCTCACATTTCTTATTATTTTAAGCTTCTTAGTGACGAGACTATCGTGACGATTGCCTCATGGTAAGCGACACGGCCTACCCATTGACAACTGTAATGTACGGCCGCACCTCACCCAAGACATTGGTTATCCCAAGACTCCAAGGCATTTTCTGATTGTATAGCAAAGTATATTAATATATATAAGAAATTGAGTCTCTTGACACCGTAATACAGCATACACTGCTACTTAGCAGAATATCTGCGGAGGTATCGACCTGCCCCAGTAGCCGTTGTTATTCTACAGTACGAAATGCTAGAAAATAGGAAACACAGGTGTGGAAATCACATAACTCTTCACGTGAGTTAGCGAAAATATAAATGACATACCTACATTTTTTTCCTATTCTTCAACAGCTTGGAAAAGGCTGGACACTCGTAATACTAGTAAAATCACCATAATTTTCAAACATTTTATCAACGATGATATGCTTTAGATAGATAAATGGAAATACAATGGTATACATCGGGCGGTCTTATCGCAAGTTGTGATTTCTTCTAGACAACCTTATGCTTTAGTGACTAAACTACAGGTAAAAGTTATGCTACGACGCTATAAGGTGTAAGTATATATTTTTTTTAAAGTACTGCAAATCTAGATGACGGAAAAATTCGATTTAGTCGCGTCATTTAGATCATCAAAAAGTTTTGGACACGTATTTTTTCTTTTTAACCGACTTCAAAAAGGAGGAGGTTCTCAATTCGTCTGTATATATATTTTTTATAATAATAATAATAATAGTTCCTCTCTCTGGAGCCCTAACCACCGTCTGCTAGGACCCTGTTCCCGCAGCCGGTTGGAAGCCGTTTTTTATATTTTTAAATGTATTTTTTTTTATAATCTATATTTAAAAATGTAATTAATGTAGTTATATTTAAAATAAATGAAATAATAAAATATTCTTTATTAAAGTGACCATGACTCAAACAAAAACAAACACAAACACAAAACAAAAAGGTATAACTTATTTCTAATTATAATGTACAAATACACCTATGATACGCAAATCATCGCCGCACCAGACCATGGGAAATGCAACAATGATTCACGTATCCACAATCCAATCTATTAGCTATCATGTCCAGATTACTGTTAGGTGGCACCCTGCGCACCAGGGACGCACACCTCTTGCGCATAGTAGCGTAGAAGCAATCTACGTGTGCGTCCGCAAACATTCCAGATGCGCTACAGAAGCGAGGCAGCCCCACCAGCACCCTGAACGCGTTATTATATTGTATACGGAGGGCGTCGTAAGCTCTTTGCGTGTAATATGCAAGTGTAAAATGTTGTGCAGTACGCACGAAACAATGTAATTTTAACACTGAGTGAGCAGCGTGCAAACCTGCGAGCCAGCATATTCGCTCTCACTGACAACGCCCTCCGCTCTCGCTCAATGTCTGCATCATCTTTGTCTTTTTTATGTATGTTCGCGCATAACTCTGGCAATTATGAACCGATTTGAAAAAATCTTTCTTCCATCCATTCTTCAATCCGTTGATAATTTTTTTGTGGGACCCAAGTCCCATAAAAAAATTATCGGTTACGAATAAGTAGTTCCTGAAAAAACAAGAATGATGACTGCGCACGAAAGCTGCAGGAAAGCCTATATAGATGACTTTATGTCGCTTTTTAAGGACAAAAGGGTCATAACTCTGGCAAATATTTACCAATTTCAATGATTCTTTTTTTATTCGAAAGAAGAAACCACTGTATTGAATCTGTATGAATTTTATCACAACCGAATTAGAACTTCCTGGAGGACCATGAACGATGTGGAGGAATTTATCTGGTAAAAAACATAAAACTGATGTTCTCCATTACATTGTTCTGATAATTATGAACCGATTTCGATGATTCGTTTTTTATTCGAGAGAGTAAACTACTATGATGATTCCATGCAAATTTCATTACGACCGTATATTTTTTTCAGAAGAAACATGAATTATGTAAAACTATGTAGACGATAATGTGATCATAACCTACCTAGATCATTTTACGGTCTTCGATGGTTCAGTCTTTATATATGAAAATATCACTAAAAAGTTTAAAATAAAATCTTTAAAAAATATAATTGAACCGACTTCAATATCACTGAAAAGTATAAAATAAATTAAATATTATTGAAGTTGGTGCCAAATATACACAGCCGGTAAGCTAACACCAACTTAATTTATTTTATACTTTTCAGTGATATTGAAGTCGGTTCAATTTAAAAAAAAAAGATTTTTATCAATTAAACAAAAAAAAGACGAAGATATGGTGTGTTGAAATTCCACGTGACGTGACGTCTGTACACAATTTTTACTGAGGCGTGACGTCACGAGCCCCCACTCCAGAAGTTTGTCGCGCTATATATTTGGAAATTTCTATTGAATTGTTAAATAAAAAAAATACGCGTCCAATATTTTTTGATAATCTATCAGACGGACTAATTGGAAATAGATTCTTTTTACCCAGTCATTGGTAATTTTCATAGGTAATTTTTCCGTTCATTAGTTGACATAGATGATGTTTAACTTCTATGGTGGAAATACCAGCTGTGGTGTTTCAGTTAGTTCAATAAGTCATTAAGTCAATTAGCCACGCAAGCGCCATTAGCAGTTGTAATTGATATCGAACCCAATCTAACCCACTTAAGTGTACCAAATTGACATCTTGTCATGTTTGCGGAACTAATGTATCTGGGAAACTCAGTAGGTACTTGAAGAAGGTTTCAGATTTGTTTGTCAATCAATCAATCGCCGTATACCTATTACTAAGATAGCTAAGTTTATATGTACTTATCTATACTTATAATAAAACTGTAACAGGTCCAATTCTGTACATTGAATATATTTTGAAAATTATATTTGGAGGGCATTCTATAACCGATACTAAAGCCGAAAATGTAATTTTTTTAATTTTTGTCTGTCTGTCTGTCTGTCTGTATCACGGCTGAGCATCACGCCGAAACTACTGAATGGATTCAAATGAAACTTGGCATTATTTGAGATTTTACTACGAGGTAGGACATAGGATACTTTTTATCCCGTAATCTAGCACGGTTCTTTTGGGAGAGGGGATTAAAGTCAAAATGGGTACTTGGTTATACGCTTGGTCCGATTTTATCAATTTTTCTTTTTAATATAATAAATATTAGTAAGTGTGGGGAACTGGTTGTTTACAATGTCCTTCGATAGTTCAGTTAGCCCTGATGGCTCCAACTTCCACACATTGTGCGCTGGTTTGGGAACAAATAGCATAAGGATATACCCAGTGCAATCCGTGTAAATAAAACAATTGTATACATAAACAAATGGTCTAATTATTATTTAATTTACATGGACAAGAATGTGGACGGTATGTCCGCCCTTGATGCAAAACAAGTATGTACTTACACGATTCAGCTTAGAACTATAAACACATATTAAACACTATAAAACTTACACTTGGTTCTAATTAACAAAATGCCATCTGACTGACGTGTTTACTTTACTTTCATTACTTTATCAATGAGCATACATTAAACACTATATTTACAATATCTATGTCCATCTGACTGAATACAAATAATTAGTACAATAACTAAATTTACACCACTTGTATACCTTATTCTATTACGCGTTATCTATAGGTACTTAAACAAACTATTAATTCTTATGTGCCAATCTGGCTGACTTTACACACAATATTTATTAACCTAAATAATATCACTTCTCTACAGACTATTAAGTACTGTGTCGATCTGACTGAGATTGATTAATTAACAATTAATTAATTACTACAAATAGTCCCTAAAACGCACTGAGATTAGACAATTCTATTTGTGAACACTTTAATTATATCACTGGTGTTTACTAGATGACGGCTGGACGACGACTGCCCTTGATCTGCCGTGTCAAACAGTTTTGTATGGTTGTTACTAGGCAATCATAAATACAGCTAATACAAGACCATATTATTTTGTGTGCGTGATGCGCTCAACCAATCACAGCAATTCCGTTTGCTTGTGGTGGTCATATCTACTGATTGCAGCTATTTACATAATAAATATTCAGAAGTTACATTCATGTATGGTTTCAACAAATGTTTACATTATTTTCGTTATATAAAATTAGTGTTTTCCCTATAATTTTAAGTAGAATTTAACAGGTTAGCCAACATAATCACTGGGTTGGCGGCCTATATGTGTGCCGTACGTGTGTATTAAGCAGTGAGCGAGCACGAAAGATCTCCTATCTCTACTTCTAGACCAGTGATGCAAGTCGCACCACATTGAATTAATTTATTCTTGATTTATTTTGTACTGAATGATAAAAATGTTTAAAAATATGAAATATGTACGTGTAAATGTACTCATGCTCGCTCCCTGGGTCACCTCTTATTACCTACATAAGTCCTGTCCTGCACAGTAAGGGAACACTCATAGAGAGTTGTTATCAAGGTTTTGTAATCGATCGGGTTAAGCAAAGTTAGGTGAGGTCATTAAATAGATGGGTGACCGTTTAACGCCATTTGAACTAAACGGGTCCGTGCTTCGGAGAGAAAGTAAAAAGTGGGTCCCAGTTTTTAACCGACTATAAAAAAGGAGGTTATGTATTCGATGCAAATGTCTGATATTAAAAGTTTAGTTAACGTAAAAATTGCGCAGGCGGAGCTGCGTGGGTCAGCTAGTATTTTAATAAAACTACTCTCTCTTATAACGATTTATTTTAGGTTTTACTTTCCCGACGTTTCGAAACCTATGGTTACGGGCGGACTGGACCATGGATGTTGATGCATTTTTTTCTAAATAATTATCCTACTTTATTAAGACATTGACATTAATTAATTTTGCCATGCATATCAGATATGGACTTTGTTTTATATTTTAGTGAGTGATTGATGTGTTCGCTATTGGTGTGTCAAATAAAATAAATAAAACACTGTAATTACAGTTTTGAGTGAGGCACTAAATGACATTTGCCTAACAGTAAACGACACACCTCTCTAAGAATGGTTGTACTGGCTCTTATCATCTGAGACATTAATCTATACTTATAATAAAACTGTAACAGGTCCAATTCTGTACATTGAAGATATTTTGAAAATTATATTTGGAGGGCATTCTATAACCGATATTGAGGCCGAAAATGTAATTGTTTTAATTTTTGTCTGTCTGTCTGTCTGTATCTCGGCTGAGCATCACCCCGAAACTACTGGATGGATTTAAACGAAACTTATCATGATTTGAGTTAATGCTCCGAGGTAGGACATAGGATACTTTTTATCCCGACATTCGGCACGGTTCCCTTGGGAGAGGGGACTAAAGTCAAAATGTGTACTTGGTTATTTCGCTTGCTCCGATTTTAACAATTTTTCATTATAATTATAATAAATATTTGTAAAGGAACACTCATAGACAGTTTTTAACAATGTTTGGAAATCGATCAGGTTAAGCAACGTTAGGTAAGGTCGTTAAATAGATGGGTGACCGTTTAACGCCATTTGAATTAAACGTCTCCGTGCTTTGGAGGGCCAGTACAATGTGGGTCCAAATTTTTAACAGACTTTAAAAAAGGAGGTT
This sequence comes from Furcula furcula, assembly GCA_911728495.1. Taxonomy (NCBI): domain Eukaryota; kingdom Metazoa; phylum Arthropoda; class Insecta; order Lepidoptera; family Notodontidae; genus Furcula; species Furcula furcula. The sequence continues at coordinate 12,895,849 of OU452250.1, forward strand.
TTGTATTCTATGCGAATGTATAGGTACCTATTATTGAAAGTTTAGTTAACATAAACAAAGCGCGGGCGGAGCTGCGTGGGTCAGCTAGTTACATAATAAGTCCCTTGAGCCCTTGTAGAAATCGACTCCTTGTATCGTGTTTATGTACTAAAAGAATAATAATAACATCGATATAGGTAATATATAAACTAGATTTGGTGTCACGGTTCAAAAAGTGGTAGCGAGAAATAGCGCCGTTGTGTCGCTATTTATTTACAAGCCACATCCTGACAAATTTATTTCTGCCGATAGGAGTGTCGCTACTGTCTATATGAAACTGTCAAACTACAAGTCATTATCATTATAAAATCGTTAGTTCACGTTTTCGCCACCAGCACAGATAAGTTTGCAACCTCCGCGACCACATTTTAGATGTCATTTTGTTCGTGAATGTTTATCTAGTTTATATATTACTAGCTGACCCACGCAGCTCCGCCTGCGCTATTTTTACGTTAACTAAACTTTTAATAACAGACATTCGCATCGAATACATAACCTCCTTTTTAAAGTCGGTTAAAAACTGGGACCCACTTTTTACTTGCTCTCCGAAGCACGGACCCGTTTAGTTCAAATGGCGTTAAACGGTCACCCATCTATTTAATGACCTTACCTAACGTTGCTTAACCCGATCGATTACAACACCTACCTTGATAACAACTCTCTATGAGTGTTCCCTTACTAATATTTATTATATTATAAAGAAAAATTGATAAAATCGGACCAAGCGTATAACCAAGTACCCATTTTGACTTTAATCCCCTCTACCAAAAGAACCGTGCTAGATTACGGGATAAAAAGTATCATATGTCCTACCTCGTAGTAAGATCTCAAATCATGCCAAGTTTCATTTGAATCCATTCAGTAGTTTCGGCGTGATGCTCAGCCGTGATACAGACAGACAGACAGACAGACAGACAGACAAACATTTAAAAAAATATATTTTCGGCCTCAGTATCGGTTATAGGATGCCCTCCAAATATAATTTTTAAAATATCTTCAATGTACAGAATTGGACCTGTTACAGTTTTATTATGTTTCACAGTTCGGTCCTTAGCAACTTATAATGTTTACTTATTGTAGTTATGCGTCCTTACTACTAGCCTTGCACGGAATGATTTAAAGTTTTTTTTTTTTTTCGGTTACTTAAATGTTTTGTCACCTCACCGCCTCCTATAAGACGGCCCACCCGCAGTGTGTCTTCAATGTTTGTTTCCGTGCTCAAGCCTTCGCACGTCTCCAATCCAAGCTCCAAGTGTATTTAGTATTAATAAAAATAATTAAATTAGTATTAAAGAAAAAGTGAAAGTCAAGAACCGGACAACTGAGAGGCGACGCCGCGACGTCGGGACAACGGAGAGGTGCCGTCGCGGTGGTGACGTCGGACGACTCTTCGTCTTCGGGAAATGGATCGTCGTGCACTATTTAAATTGTGTTCGTACGAATCGAGCTTCCATACAGGGTCGTCTCACACGTACATAAAGAACACATTTACGGTTAACAGCGATACCCCACCAGCGGGTAGTTGTCGCCCCACAGCGGGTTTGACGTTTTCGCTGTGTTCAGACGATGCGAGCTTCCAATACAACCGGGGTCGTCTCTGTCGTAGTGTTGAACACGTTAACCGTATAGTGCGTTACACAAAAGCGATGCACACTCCTGTAGTTGTTGTTTTCGCTGTGTTCATACGATGCGAGCTTCCAACACAATCGGGGTCGTCTCTGTCGTAGATAATGAACACGTTCATCGTTATAGTGCGATACGTCAGCTCTGCCGATGTGAGTATATATGTGAGTATTTACGGTTTATCATGCGATGCACACACCCAACATCGGGTAGCTGTTGCTTGCGCTGTGTTCATACGATGCGAGCTTCCAATACAATCTGGGTCGTCTCTGTCGTAAGATAATGAACAACTTTACAGTCATTGTGCAATACACAATGTTCATGTGAGTATAGGTTTTGCTGCTGGTATGTCAGTATGACATGTTTCTTTACGGTGCGTGTTTCCACACCGTGTCGTCTCATTTGTACAAACAATGTACATCATCATCATCATCATCACCAGCCGGAAGACGTCCACTGCTGAATATAGGCCTCCCCCTTACAATGTACATATGTACAGATAAATACGATACGCATTCCTTATTGCGGGTAATTGTTGCAAACACTATTATGAAATGCATGCCGCCAACACATCTGGGAACATATAATCCGATCATTATCATCAGCCAGACAAAATCCACTGTTGAATATACGAAGACGTCCATCTTGGAACGTCACAATTAACTGTAATTTGCTACTACCATCCACCAGTTGCCTGGGATTCGTACAATATCGTCAGATATAATTCAATCTGTAGGTACTCCTAATTATCGGAATACGTCGTGCGCCACTGGACGAGATGAGTAAATAATTAAGAAGTTATAATAACAATACTAATATTTTTTCACAGTAGAATTAATAAGACTCCAAAACTTCGTAGTTCGTACTGCAAAGTGGTATCTAGCAGATCCGAGGCGGACTGGCCGCGGCGGGCTTTACCACAGGCTCGGCGAGATCCTGGCCGGCCTACAGCCGGAGCATCCGTGAGCACCACCGTGGAGCTGCAGTAAGTAGCCTCTGAACTTATGGGACAGTACGCCGCGCCGCCGGCCGCCGGCCGCCTCCTACACTTATTATAAATACTTAGTTGAAAATAACTATTGATAAATCTGATCTAGAGAACAAAACAATCGTCATATTATTAATTCGTCGTTAATTTAGCTAAATGCATGACCTTGATGACTATATTTATGGTTTAACTTTATGAACAATATAGTTGCAATATTTGAATACTTATGACAAAATTGAGGACGAATTTTTTGTCATACATAATTTTAGTTTCTAAATTTAATGGTCATAAAATATTGAATACTACATTAAATCTGTGTAGTAAATTCATAAAGTTCGATTTTTCCAAAAATAAATAATAATAATGAAGTAAAAGTATATACAGGTTGTTTGAAAAACCCTGTCCAAACACAGTTAGTCTTATTGTATTATCTTAACACGATCATTTTTACGTGATAATTTTAACACTAAGGCATATAGATATATACATAAACCTATAAACTGGGCGTTTAAAAAAAAAAAAACAAAAGAAAGGGAACTCCGTTCGAGCTTATCACTGTGTCATAATACAATTATATATTTATATAATCCACACAGTTAAAAAAAAAAAAAAAGACAATCTGGCTGATCTTTGATGTTATTATTCAGAATGCATACGATTATATTTATGTAATTTTTTGTTGGATATTTCATTTGGATCTTTCCTGATATATTTTATCTACCAGCGTTGTGAATATTCCTCTTATAAGTTTGATGTGCCTTTTAATGTGTAATAAACCACAAACAAGCTGTCTTGAGTAACTTATATGCTTTGTCTACAATAAACACAAAACTATCTAGTTTACGCCCTCTATTCATACATTGAATTGAGCAAAATACATTTTGCTTCTTAAGATTTTTGAGATTGACAACGACCATATCAGTATTTTTTACTACCTATTAATTTTAGTTGTTTCTATATTTTTGGAGATAGGAACTATTCTTGAACTCAAATATATTAGTCGTGTTTACTATTACTTACTATTACCATCCCTTGGTAATAATAAAGAATAATTAAAAAAAAAAAACTGTTGTGTAGGAGTTCAAACACTCTTACGGGAGATTATCTTAATAATTCAATAATAATCAAGGTATGTGATACATTAACAAACCTATAAAAATGTGGGGACCTCCCCAAGTGGTCTCCTCCAGCCCCTACAACCACACCAAACGCCAACTCTTGGTCATCATCAGTTATTCAGTTATCCACTATCATCAACTATCGCGAATTAATTAACCATCATCAATTATATCACACAACAATAAATAATAATCTACATATTAATCATAAATCAATAGTTATAATACTGGGTTGTCACTTACTCAGCGAAAGCACCAAACCTCATGACGCTCGTCGGCTGCATCTCAATCATCAACGCAGTTCCTCAGGTAGCACGGCACGTCTTTGACAACCTGTCAATCAAGCTCACAAACACATTATAACACAGCAGCCGGCCCACGGCCGCTCGCCACATAATCTCACAATCACTATTTCACTATTCGCTACAAAGTCTCACAATCGACTGTTCACCATGAAATCCTACCGTTGACTGACTAAACTATTCCAGTCGCCAACGACTATCCGACTTGCACTGCTTTGTCGACGTAGCAACGTCGACAAAACAGTACAAGTCAACTAGCGCCATCTATTAAACACGATGTCAAACTACCTATTCTACCTTTACAATATCATGATAAATACTTATTATAGTTTAACAAAGTATTAATAAAGATATATTCTTACATTCGGCCATCCGACTAAATAACACGTCCCCGTGTTCCTCGTCCAAGAGAGATACAATTTAAATAAATTATCAAACATTAAGAGAGATATTACCAAGTTATCCACTCATGCGCTTTGCATCAGCGTAATCTAGACCGCAAAGCGGTGCCTAGATGAACCAATCACCAACCGCAAAACTCGCCGGCGTGGCACCTTCGCCTTCTCATTTTTACCGAACCTTAACAAACTTGTTTAATATCTAAAATGGGTCTCGGAAAATAGACAGACTGACCCATCGACCAGTACAAAGAATAAATCATAAATATTAAGCAAACACCCTGCTTAAAATCGTTAATATTCCAACCACCTGCAAAATCTGTGCTAACAACACATTTTACATTTATCAGGTCATCTCAACATTTGTACAATGACAACACTTATCACACATGAAACCAGACAAAAGTCGTACAAGTTAAACTATTACACTATTCACAAGCAGCAAAAGAAACCACAATAATTTGCCAAAATACTCGACTGGTCGACACGACAAACCGGGTAATCATCGACGCCCGACAAAACCAACCTCGGCCAATTCTCTTTTTCTTCTATACCTTATATATTTCTCTTCATAGACCTTCTACATGATTTAACCCTATCGGAAAGCTTAGGTTTTGGACCATTCTGTCTGAACCCATTTAATACATAAGTCGCTTTTTGACTACTTCTTGTTAGCTGTGGGATCAAGGCCACTCTGCTCTGAAAATAACTTCATCACACTGTATAGGACTAAGGCTACCTAGCGATCACCATAAAAATAAGCTAAAGTTACACTATATAATATTCATAAAAAGATGTTATATATACATATTGTAGTATATACTTCATGCTACACTATCTGAACTAGTAGGTTTTGGCCACTCTGCCTGAAACCTATCCAACAAGTCACTTTTCAGCTGTTTCTGTCAGTCGTGAGATCAGGGCCACTCTGCTCTGAAAACCACCTCAGTTATCACAATAATATTATTATATATATTAGCTAAAGTTATACTATATAATATCCATAAAAGATGCTATATTGTATACATATACTTCAACACTATCTAAACTAGTAGGTTTTGGCCACGCTGCCTGAACCTATTCAACTAGTCACTTTTCACCTGCTTCTGTCAGTCGTGAGATCAGGGCCACTCTGCTCTGAAAACCACTTCCTCAGCGATCGCTACTATATAATTATATTAGCTAAAGTTATACTATATAATATTCATAAAAGAGATGCTATATTGTATACATATACTTCATTCCACACTATGTAAATTAGTAGGTTTGGCCACGCTGCCTGAAACCTATTCAACTAGTCGCTTTTCACCTGTTTCTGTCAGTCGTGGGATCAGGGCCACTCTGCTCTGAAAACCACTTCGTCACACAGTATCGGACTAAGGCTAATCCTGCCTTTGTCAACTGTAGCAACAGTCTGCTTCTGCACTGAATACTACATGTGACTGGAATCTTTGACCAAGGCTACTTAGCGAAAATAAATAAATGACAATAATAAATAAATGACATTCATAATAATATTAATAGTAAATAATTAATATACATTTATACTTCATTCAACAATATCTGAACTAGTAGGTTTTGGCCACGCTGCCTGAACCCTATTCAACTAGTCGCTTTTCACCTGTTTCTGTCAGTCGTGGGATCAGGGCCACACTGCTCTGAAAACCACTTCGTCACACAGTATCGTACTAAGGCTACTGCTGCCTTTGTCAACTGTAGCAACAGTCTGCTTCTGCACTGAATACTACATGTTACGGGAATCTTTGACCAAGGTTACTTAGCGATAACAAATAAATGATAATAATAAAAAAATAATATTAATAATAAATATATGATAATAATATTAAATATATAATATTAAATATATAATATATACAATAATTAATAAATAATATACAGAATTATATACTTCATTCAACACCATCTGAACTAGTAGGTTTTGGCCACGCTGCCTGAAACCTATTCAACTAGTCGCTTTTCACCTGTTTCTGTCAGTCGTGGGATCAGGGCCACCCTGCTCTGAAAACCACTTCGTCACACAGTATCGGACTAAGGCTACTCCTGCCTTTGTCAACTGTAGCAACAGTCTGCTTCTGCACTGAATACTACATGTGACGGGAATCTCTGACCAAGGCTACTTAGCGATGATAAATAAATAAATAAATAAATTACATACATGATCTGCTATGATCTGCGGCCATCTACGTGTGCAGACACCACCGTCCACACACGCTGGTCGCTCATAGCTCATGTAAGTCCATCCAATGAATTCCCTCACGATGACTCGCGCCAACACGACGGATAAGCTCCCGGCACGACGGCACAGCTCCCGGTACCACGGCGCAGCTTCCGGCACCACGGCGCAGCTCCCGCACCACGGCGCAGCTCCCGGCACCACGGCGCAGCTCCCGGCACCACGGCGCAACTCCCGGCACTACGGCGTAGCTCTCGGCACCACGGCGCAGCTCCCGCACCACGGCGCAGCTTCCGGCACCACGGCGCAGCTCCCGCACCACGGCGCAGCTCCCGGCACCACGGCGCAGCTCCCGACGTCATGTTGCAGCACCTAATGCCATGGCGTGGTGGACAGAGCCATGGTGTAGCAAACCATGCCCGACAAACACCTGGGCGACTAGCACTTTACTATCTGTGAACACTACAGACTACAAAACCCAAACCATTTATTTATCAGATTGCAAAAAGAGAACAACTGGTTTGTAACTGGCAAATATTTAGAAACCATCGAACCTCATCAGTCATTAAGGATTACTCGGTCAATCGCCCGACCTTCCTCCATAACAAAAGATGCGTAACGGTTAAAAACATAAAAACGCTCATACTAATATTAGTCGGGACGGAAATCCACGCCATTGAACTTCGCTTACCAAATTGACCCTACCAACTCGCTTGATAATTACCACCATACAGAACTCAAATCTACCCATAGCCCAAAATAATAATGAGGCAACAAAACGAAATCATAATCATATCAGTTCTTACAGTTAAGGTTATTTTTCCACCTTGTTGGAATCATAGAGACCTACAATTCATACCGAGAATACTGCTCTCGACGCAAATGTGAAATGTCTGGCCAGATCTCTCCAAAACGTTTGGCTCTGTCTGACAAACTAGAGAGATTGGGAATTACAGTCATAGCATTAGCCATGTTTAAAGATTACCCTACCAATCGCTGCCAGCACGTAAATATTGTTGTCATGTATAGCGTCCATATGTACACCTATTACAGAATACCGCAGGGCAGCATTTTGGGCCCAACGTCGTTCCAAATCTATGTGAATGGTTTATGTAAACTATCCTTACCAAATTGCAAAATATTCACTTACGCAGATGACACTGCTTTGGTTGCCTCTGGTAATACTTGAAGTGAGAAGCAAAAGTCAGCAGAATATGCACTTCAGATTGTATCACATTATCTACTCAAATATTTTAACTCTGAACGTTATAAAATCAAAATACATTACTTTATCTATAAAAAAAAACAGAACCTTTACAACATTGTTAACCCAAAAAAAAACACCAGCGGACTCCACAATACTTCTTCTCGCTCTTGTTTAGGGCTAGAAAGATCAAGTTGTATAACATACCTAGGTGTTTATATTGACAGCAATCTAAGCTGGAAACAACATTTCACGTCTTACAGCAAGAATTAGGAAATTAATCTAAGTCTTAAAAATCCCACACTTGGCCGACAAGAAAATCTCTGCATATGGTTAACTGTTCTCTGTGTAAAGTCCCTCTTACAGTATTGTATTCCAGTCTGGGGTGCAGCGCCTAAACGCGACCTTATCTGCTTAGAAAGAGGCCAACGAGCTTTACTGAGTTACATATTTTAAACCTTTTTGTTACTCTGTTACATTATTGCATTGCGACACACGAACACCAACAGGACAACTTTATATGTGACTCTGCACAACAAAAGGCACATGCTAAGAAACTATTTTATAACAACCTCATAAAGTAAATGAAATACTAGTATATATAGGCTAGATAAATTTCTCTGTAAAGATCAAGCAAACAACTGTTTACTTACATTAACTTACAAAGTACTGAAGAACTTTGGCAGTTGTTGCCTTATAACCCATCGCTCTACATTCGCACTTTACACTAGACTTCCACACACTTATTCCCGCACAAATTCACACACACACACGCATAAATAGAGTCACTTGCACACATCATATATCTTCAATTAATCTCATGTCTTACAGAAAGACAAGAATTCCTAGTTTCTTTTTATTTTACCTTTAGTTTCTTTTCCCTTTTTTTTTTTTTTGTTCTTTCATTAGTTAAACGTACACGATTGTAACAAAATTCATAAATTTGTCAACTTTGCTGTGTAGAGCGCTGCCTTCCAATATAAATTGCCTTGCCTAGCTTAAAACCAGAATTTTCCTGTACTTTATCAGTTAAAAAACAAAAAACTTTTAAGTCATCAATTATGTATGATACCAATTGTAGCTGTGCACAGACCATAAGTTAAAGATTGTAATAATTAAAGGTGACCACGACATGCACAAATACCAGTGCGACAACCAAAAAGACCCGAGGGCACACCGGCGCAACAGCGACACAAGGGCGCCCAACACCTCAGTCTCCCCCGGACCGCGGGCGCCGCAAAGCACCCGAAACGCCGGGACGGCAAAATCCAAACAAACCGCGACAAAATCCGCAAAAGCAGCTTGATCTCAATACTAAAACTACTTGTAGAATCAGAGAAAGAAAAAAAAAAAGACACATATATACATACTTGAATGAAAATGTCACACTGTCTGCTAAATGACTGATCATGAAACCCAGTCACACTATTTTGGTCGACTCCGATACAGGTATACCTAGCGCAGGGACCGTTCGTTACTAAAAACCATGCAAACCTATTATTTTGATTTAATAAACTTTACTTACTTTACTATCAGGAATATCGATATCAGTTGCAGCCCTATGCAAAATGTTATATTGCTCAAACAAATGACGGATAGATGAATTAAGACCCAGTTTAGTGTAATAATTGCGAACATAAAATGAAGCACGGGATACTTGAATTAATAAAAGATTTATATCCGCACACAACCAAGCAGTAATTTTGTAGTCAAACAATAAGTCCTTTGGTCTACAAAATATCAATAGAACTCAAATTAGAAGCAATTCTTATTCCAGAAAGTACTATCAAATACAAACAACTACAAAGTACCGACAAATCCTACAACCTGTAGGTAGGCATCTTACAATTTTATTAAAACACTAAGTACCCCACACTGATGTGGGTTTATTTTTCAAAACTACGAGAAAAAAAAAAATCATATAATTTTGACAAAATGCATCAGAAAGCAAAGCGGATAGGCCAGGATCCAATCCCGCTTCTGATTTGTAGGAGTTCAAACACTCTTACGGGAGATTATCTTAATAATTCAATAATAATCAAGGTATGTGATACATTAACAAACCTATAAAAATGTGGGGACCTCCCCAAGTGGTCTCCTCCAGCCCCTACAACCACACCAAACGCCAACTCTTGGTCATCATCAGTTATTCAGTTATCCACTATCATCAACTATCGCGAATTAATTAACCATCATCAATTATATCACACAACAATAAATAATAATCTACATATTAATCATAAATCAATAGTTATAATACTGGGTTGTCACTTACTCAGCGAAAGCACCAAACCTCATGACGCTCGTCGGCTGCATCTCAATCATCAACGCAGTTCCTCAGGTAGCACGGCACGTCTTTGACAACCTGTCAATCAAGCTCACAAACACATTATAACACAGCAGCCGGCCCACGGCCGCTCGCCACATAATCTCACAATCACTATTTCACTATTCGCTACAAAGTCTCACAATCGACTGTTCACCATGAAATCCTACCGTTGACTGACTAAACTATTCCAGTCGCCAACGACTATCCGACTTGCACTGCTTTGTCGACGTAGCAACGTCGACAAAACAGTACAAGTCAACTAGCGCCATCTATTAAACACGATGTCAAACTACCTATTCTACCTTTACAATATCATGATAAATACTTATTATAGTTTAACAAAGTATTAATAAAGATATATTCTTACAGTTGGGTAATTTTCATTGTTTTTTTTTATGCCCTGGTTGCGGGTTCGATTCACATGCAAAACAGATTTATCTGCGTGAAAATGTCTTCAGCGTTATTTGTCTATACAAAATATAAAAACATACCTTGGCGTATTTGTTTGTATAAGGTCCAGATATGAGTATCTTACCTCTGATTTTAACCGTGATTAATAAACCAAACGGAAGGTCTAAGGTTTTTCTTTGATAAGTCTGTTCTAAACGCTATACATAATTATTTGCTTCATATATTTATATGAACACCAAACAATTATTTAGATATTTGTATTTTCCATGTAAAGTAACATTAAGGTAAAGGAGAAAATATACTTAGATAAGGTGCTTAATGGTAGAAAATAAAATACACATTAAGTACACCGGAAATAGATATGTTTGTAATATGCAGACTTTAAGTGTTTTCCCTATATTTTTAAAATGACTGCATTAATTAAAGACTGTGACTGTTGTGTATATACCTACCTACCTTTATAGCACCTAAATGTACTAAATAAATAGCGATCACGACCATGATCTGCTTACAATCTTCTTTAAGTTATTAGCGCCTCATGTACGGGCGGTATAGTTAGTATGAAATAAAGAACTTTAAGTTCGATGTATGACTGTTGTATTATCCTTTTTAAGCGATAAAGTAACGGTCATTGACATTACAATCAGCTGACAGCTGATAGATACATATGAGGGTAGGTGACACAATAAATAACATTTGGAGGGTATATCTCCTCATCTACCCTCAACTTATAAAATGTGACCTATAACCTAATGTGTCTTGACCAATACTTGTTTCCTATAAAAAAAAAAAAACAAAAAAGAAAGCAATAACTTTCAAAGTGCAATTAATTAATCATAAAGATAACTTTTACTGTTATGAATGAAATACAAGTTTGTTCATGAATTATTTCTTACCTATTGTCAAGGTGATATGTTTAGTAAGGTTTTTCTAACTATTCTATGTGGCCTGTGTGGCCTTTAGGAACATTTACGTTCACAAACTGATATTTACTTACATTATTTATATATATATTTTATACATATACTCGTATATATTTTTCGGTTATTGATTATACAAAATAATTACGAAAATAGACTTCAATTTCAGTCATTGTCTAATGGTGAGGTTATGCATATTTCCTTTGCTTGCGGTTTCTCTGCAGTATTAATATTACGATTGGTCATTGAAGATAATCTACCATCCTCGACTGCGTCACCGCTTTCCACCAGGTGGGACTGTGGTCAAACACTGGCTTATATTGAATAATAAAAATAAAAAAACTTATTCATTACGGACCTAATACTTACGTATGGTTTTTACTGTTGGCTAAGTGTAATATTATATTATTTGTGTTATAAGAGTGGTAAGGAGTTAGACTCTCTCTTTTGATATTTAAAACAAAAAGGAAAATCTAGTGCCTAATATTATGTGATGCTTTTACAGAGATTACAGAGATAAGTGAATTTGGATTTTTAGGGCATAACTTGTATTATATTACCTATTCCCCCAAATCATAATAGCTAACTATTCACATTTTATAGATCTAGACTCTAAACATCCTACAATAAGTAAACATTATAAGTTGCTAAGGACCGAACTGTGAAACATAATTAAGGATCAAACGAACTTACCCTTACGTGAAGTTCGATCATAATTATGTGAACAGTTCGGTCCTTAGCAACTTATATACTCCCCTCCCTTTTACACATCACCCGACCCAAGGATAAAATGTGAAACGTTTTTCCTACTCTAAACATAATGAAGACACACTGCGGGTGGGCCGTCTTATAGGAGGCGGTGAGGTGACAAAACATTTAAGTAACCGAAAAAAAAAAAAAAAAAAACTTTAAATCATTCCGTGCAAGGCTAGTAGTAAGGACGCATAACTACAATAAGTAAACATTATAAGTTGCTAAGGACCGAACTGTGAAACATAATTATGATCGAACTTCACGTAAGGGTAAGTTCGTTTGATCCTTAATTATAAGTATAGATATCGATGAATAATAAAGTCAAATCTTTCATTATTTAGTTGTTGATCTTGGGTTTTTATTTTTACACTAGCTGACCCGTGCAGCTCCGCCCGCGCTTTTATTACATTTTGCTCCCCTTTTCTCCCTCCTCCCTAGATTTATCTCTTTCCATATCTCTCTCTCTTATAAAAAAAATCTAATTATATGCTCTTTCTCTCCTCTCTCTTTCCCCCTCCCGCTTCGGTTTCCGTCACACTCCCCCTCTTCCTACCCTGTTATCCCCTCTCTGAACCCTCTCCCCCTCTCTCTTCTACGAACTTGCTCCTTCTCACTCCCCCCTTACTCCACCTAACTCCCCCGATCCCTCACCCCATCGCCCCCTTCTCGAATCCACTCTCCCTCTTTCTCCTCTCGTGCACCCTCTTCTCGTTCTATATATCCTCGTCAATCATGGTATCAGCGGCATTAAATACACTTAATGACCTATTCTCAGACCTCCCAGATATGCACACATAATTTCATACATATCGGTTCACCCACCTATTTAATGACCTTGCCTTATGTAGCTTAACCTTAACCTAGCGGTATGAAATATACTGTATGACCTATTCTCAGACCTACCCGATATGCACACTTTCATACAAATCGGTTCACCCATCTATTTAATGACCTTACCTAACGTTTCTTAACCTTAACCTACCGGGATAAAAAGTATGCTATGTCCGTTTACTGGTTCTAAGCTACCTCTCCACCAATTTTCAGCCGAATCGGTTAGGCCGTTCTTGAGTTATAAATAGTGTAACTAACACGACTTTCTTTGATATAATATATAGATTAAAGTTCTATAGTTATTGTATGTTCAATTTCACCGATAGATGGCGCTGTTCATAATGTAAATCACGCTAACATCGTAAATTACTGTCTAATGATATTCGATAATGAAAGTTTTAAGTTTTCCGTTTCTTGTCCGGTGAAGCTGTAATGGCCATCTGCGGCCAACAGTACTACTCATACAAAAAAAAAAAAAAAAAAAAAAAAAAAAAAAAAAAAAAAAAAAAATATTAAGTTTTCCGCATCTTTTATTGTTGCGACTGTAATACATACATAATCTAGTTTGTATCCGCTCGGGATTTACAGATTTTAACTTTTCAAAGATATAATGTCATATTGCTATCAGCAAAGTACTTAGAACAATACAGAAATCTAATGAAAATGTCCTGGGTGTACCGGACCGGCTTACCCCTTACAAAAATTGACCCTTCGCCAATGCCATATCTTATGCAAACTAAATGTCTGCTCAGTCCCTATTGTATATAGCGTAATAATACATATCTTAATGATTAACTGATCAGTCTATAATTAACCTATTCACATACAAAGGAAATTACGTGGTAATATGTGCAAGTAATGTTTCACTGCTTAGCCCCTATGAAACATAGCGTGATGTTTTATATACCAACTTACACCTTGACTTCTACACAACACATCAGTGAATGTCCTATCAAAATCCATCCACGGGTTTTCAAATGATACCTGGACGAACAGAACGACAGACAGACAGACAGACAGACAGACAGACAGACAGACAGACAGACAGACAGACAGACAGACAGACAGACAGACAGACAGACAGACAGACAGACAGACAGACAGACAGACAATAATTCCAAAAAAAATTGTTTTGGCCTCTATGTCGATAGTATAGTACCCCCCACATAGAAATTTTGGAAAAATATTCAATGTACAGAAAAAGTGCTCTTTGAGTTTTATTATAGTACTAGCTGACCCGTGCAGCTTCGCCCGCGCTTTTATTACGTTTTGTTCCCCTTTTCTCCCTCCTTCCTAGATTTATCTCTCTCCATATCTCTCTCGATTATAAAAAAATCTAATTATATGATCTTTCTCTCCTCTCTCTTTCCCCCTCCCGCTTCGGTTTCCGTCACTCTCCCCCACTTCCTCTCCCTGTTATCCCCTCTCTGAACCCTCTCCCCCTCTCTCTTCTATGAATTTGCTCTAATTTGAATTAATATTAGATTAAAGTTCTATAGTGATTGTATGTTCAATTTCACCGATAGATGGCGCTGTTCATAAAGTAAATCACGCTAACATCGTAAATTACTGTCTAATGATATTCGATAATGAAAGTTCTAAGTTTTTCGCATCTTTTATTGTTGCGATTGTAATACAATACCTATCTATACACTACCTGGACTTGGGGTTTCATTAAAATTTCATGATTTTCTAATCTAGTTTGGACTCGCTCGGGATTTACAGATTTTAACTTTTCAAAGATATAATGTCATATTGCTATCAGCAAAGTACTTAGAACAATACAGAAATCTAATGATAGTGAAAATATCCTGGGTGTACCGGACCGGCTTACCCCTTACAAAAATTGACCCTTCGCCAATGCCATATCTTATGTCATACTAAATGTCTGCTCAGTCCCTATTGTATACAGCGTAATAATACATATCTTAATGATTAACTGATCAGTCTATAATTACCCTATTCACATACAAAGGAAATTACGTGGTAATATGTGCAAGTACTGTTTCACTGCTTAGCCCCTATGAAACATAGCGTGATGTTTTATATACCAATTTATACCCCTACTTCTACACAACACATCAGTGAAAAACCTATCAGAATCCATCCACGGGTTTTCAAATGATACCCGGACAGACAGACAGACAGACAGACAGACAGACAGACAGACAGACAGACAGACAGACAGACAGACAGACAATAATTCCAAAAAAAATTGTTTCGGCCTCTATATCGATAGTATAGTATCCCCACATAGAAATTTTGGAAAAATATTCAATGTACAGAAAAAGTGCTCTTTGAGTTTTATTATAGTAAGATAGAAGATAGATAGATTACTCAATAACAGACAAGACCAGATTGTACAGATTATCCTCAATCTGAAGAACTTAACGGAAATAATTTCACCTCGAATGCCAGGCAGGCTTGTAATTTTATTGAGCGGTATAACGACCTTCTCACTATATAAGGTCTTTTAGAATGCGAGGAAGATGTATGGTTATTGGCCACGCACTTTTACCACTAAATGTAATTACACTGGTAGCACGTTGTTGTGGTCGAATCGTGTTAGCGGCGTGAGATTGAGACGACCGATAGAATACTATAGGGTTTGTGTAAGAGTACGAAGAATTTAAATCTTCAAACATAATTATTACGTAGAATTACCATTGTAACAGTAAAACCAAAAAAAAAACATAAATATAGTGAAATATACAAAGGTTAAAGTTTTGCTTTACGAAACCTATATTCCTGGTTAGGGTAGACTAATGATTCCCCGCTGTGGCCGCCGTATTTATTGTTCTTTCCAGCTTGCAACTCCATTACAAGCGGTGTTGCCAATATTTGTTTTATTGCGTACGTGTACCTTTTTTTGTTCTTACGAAGAAAACCTTCAAAAGGTCCCCGAGACCCAGTGAAAACCTTCAAAAGGTCCCCGAGACCCAGTGAAAACCTTCAAAAGGTCCCCGAGACCCAGTGAAAACCTTCAAAAGGTCCCCGAGACCCAGTGAAAACCTTCAAAAGGTCCCCGAGACCCGGTGGGGTGTTAACCGGGGATGGTGAGATTCTAACCCACGAAAAACCCCGCCGTTACTGCCTAGGCTTTGAGCCCGCTTTGTGGGGGGGACATTACAGCCGCCCGGGAACCTGTCACGTTGCTTACAGGAACGGGGGTAGCAACTCCACCGCCATCCTCGGAGTCGCCGCCGTATTCGATAAAAAACTAGACGGACTGGCAGGACCGAAATTGGTTGGAAATACGTCATCATCATCATCAGCAGCCGAAGGACGTATACTGCTGAACAAAGGCCCCCACCCCCTAGATGGTAGGGGTTGCCATAATCCCCACGCTAGGCAGGAGTCTTGGGGATCGCAGTATAGGTAGTAGATAATCCAATAGAAAGACGCTGCTGCCCGTCTTCAGTTTTCCCTTAGTCGCCTCATACGACACCCAATGGAAGGGTTTGGTGGTATTGTTGGGTGGTATTCTGTCCAGACACTCCACGTGCATTGACGAGCCATAATTATGTGTTGTTTCTTTATTTCAAATGTGTTTAGTACTGACAGTAGGTACATACATCTGGTGGCTGGTCATACATACCCATGCATACATACATAAATGGGGTGATTAGGGTGTCTGTACAATACAACTTAATAGAATGTTAAAAAAACCCTGTCCGATTATAAAGGGTATTTGGCTGGCCGACGACATTGTGCGTGTCGCAAGCAACCGGTGAATGCAAATGTCTAATGGGGAGGCCTTAGTTTAGTAGTGGACTTACTACTGATGATGATGGTGATGAAAAGTGTTTGGTGTCTTAATGCGATGATGTATTGTTATCCTTCATTAGATACCTATTTAATAAAAAGTTATGTTAAACCATTGTAGCATACCGGCCGTATAACTGAGATATTAAGCTCTCATTATTGGGTAAAACAGTATCTTTCATCCTATTTATGAAATATTCCAAACTCATCTACGCAAATGCAATTTGACTGCCGGCCGGTGACAACAATAGAAAAAAAACATTGTTTGTTGGGCATTTAGCGCTTAACGTGAACGTAAACGTGAAAATCAGTACGTGTTTGAATAAGTTGTAGAGCATTTTATCACCATTTCATTTAACGCAATATGCATCAAAGCCTATAAATTCAATACTGTTGATACCTATTTAAATCCAACAGAACAGCTCGTTTTTCGCTCCCTCGGAAGTATAAAACACTCATTCGAATTGGTTCGACGAGCGAGCCTGAATAAGTTGAAGCGAGTTTTCGAACAGTCGTTTCTTAACGGTCGATTTGGCGATGCCTTTATAGCGCGCCTAATGAATTGTACTTGTTTTAAAGTTCCTTGTATCACGGCTTGATATCAGATTGAGATTGGAACGAGCGGCTCTAATGAAGGCACCACGGAGACTTTTTCATTTCGACTTCGGATTTAATTAAAAACCAACCTTAGCTTAGTAGTCGGCGAAGTTAGACTGTGCTAACTATTGCTGCTTTTGTGGCTGAGTAATAAAGTTAGTTATTGAGGTAAAGGTTTTTGTAGAACTTACAACCTCTAATAAAACAATTTAGTACTTAATAAAGTTTACCGTTTTCGTTCCTTTTGGCAAAGCTAGCACGTGAAATAATTCCTTAATTAAGCCTTCTTTCCCGAGCACTTTAGATGGAGGTTGTACTTATATGTTTTATGAGTATACACACACATAGATATATTCACGCCTTTTTCCCGTAGGGGTAGGCAGAGCCCATGGGCCGCTTTTCGCCCCCGTGCGAAACGAGATGTGATGGGGGCGAACCACATCGCAACCATTTTGTTTTTTTTATGAATATTATGTGCATATATTATATGCATGTATATAAGTTTATTTCTTTAACGCCTTGTAGCAGTTTGGTGCGGATTTACATGTTGTAATGAGTTCTCGTCAGGCACAGGAGTAACATAGGATAATAATTAATTATTCTAAAAAAATTGTAACACACATAAACACATATCATCATCATCATCATCATCGACCGTTAAAATAGAAAAGTACGAAAGAAAAAATATATTTTTTTTCTTATCTTTTTGCGCCGATTTTGTTTCCTGACTCCCACAAGTTATCGTAACATCACTATCAATAAACGATATTAAAACAAGTAGGTATAAATTATAAAAGTACAAAAAGCCCGAATCTGAACAAACAAAATGGGCTTAAATTACATTATCTATACTATAATAAAACTCAAAGAGCACTTTTTCTGTACATTGAATATTTTTCCAAAATTTCTATGTGGGGATACTATACTATCGACATAGAGGCCAAAACCATTTTTTTTTGAATTATTGTCTGTCTGTCTGTCTGTCTGTCTGTCGTTCTGTTTGTCCAGGTATCATTTGAAAACCCGTGGATGGATTTTGATAGGACTTTCACTGATGTGTTGTGTAGAAGTCAGGGTATAAATTGGTATATAAAACACCACGCTATGTTTCATAGGGGCTAAGCAGTGAAACATTACTTGCACATATTACCACGTAACTTCCTTTGTATGTGAATAGGTTAATTATAGACTGATCAGTTAATCATTAAGCTATGTATTATTACGCTATATACAATAGGGACTGAGCAGACATTTACTTTGCATAAGATATGGCAGTGGTGAAGGGTAAATTTTTATACGGGGTAAGCCGGTCCGGTACATCCAGGACATTTTCATTAGATTTCTGTATTGTTCTAAGTACTTTGCTGATAGCAATATGGCATTATATCTTTGAAAAGTTAGAATCTGGAAATCCCGAGCGAGGCCAAACTAGATCATGAAATTTTAATGAAACTCCCCAAGTCCAGGTAGAGTATAGGTCAATACCTATACACTACCTGGACTTGGGGACTGTAATACAATTATTACAGTCGGAACAATAAAAGATGCGAAAAACTTAGAACTTTCATTACCGAATATCATTAGACAGTAATTTACGATGTTAGCGTGATTTACATTATGAACAGCGCCATCTATCGGTGAAATTGAACATACAATCACCATAGAACTTTAATCTATATTTTTAAAAGAAAGTCGTGTTAGTTACACCATGGATGAATGAAGTAGTTCATAGTTACACTATTTATAACTCAAGAACGGCTCAACCGATTTGGCTGAAAATTGGTAGGGAAGTAGCTTAGGAGCAGGAGACGGACATAGGAATCCTTGTTATACCTGTAGGTTAAGGTTAAGCAACGTTGGGTAAGGTCATTAAATAGATGGGTGAACCGATTTGTATGAAATTTTATGTGCATATCGGGTAGGTCTGATAATAGGCCATTAATTATGTTTCATGCCGCTAGGTAAAGGTTAAGCAACATAAGGCAAGGTAATTAAATAGATGGGTGAACGGATATGTATGAAATTTTGTGTGCATATCGGATAGGTCTGAGTAGTCGTAAAGTATATTTCATGCCGCTGATACCATGATTGACGGATATATAGAATGAGAGGAGGGTGCAAGAGAGGACAGAGAGGGAGAAGGGATTCGAGGAGGGGGTGAGGGATCGGGGGAGTTAGGTGGAACAAGGGGGGGGGGGTGAGATGGAGCAAGTTGGGAGAGAGAGATGGGGGGATAGGGTTCAGAGAGGGGACAACGGGGAGAGGAAGAGGGGGAATGTGACGGGGACCGATGCGGGTGGGGGCAAGAGAGAGGAGAGAAAGAGCATAGAATTACATTTTTCTTATAATAGAGAGAGAGAGAGATTAAGAGAAATAAATCAAGGGAGGAGGGTGAAAAGGGGAGCAAAATATAATAAAAGCGCGAGTGGAGCTGCGCGGGTCAGCTAGTACAGTATATAATTATATTTCAACTCGTCTCATTAAGACCTTTCATTTGATACCCGTATTGATGATTTAGAAGATAAAAAAAAATGGTGGCCTTACGGACGCCAAAAAATGGCTTATTCCACTTATCCCCCTTAAAAAGTGGAATCTAATGTGAAAAAGTCCAGTAATCTCCCTTATAATTTTGTATATATATTCCAATTATCCCCCCTACAGTAACAAAAAATATATCCTAGCCTATGTCACTCCCACAACTAAGACGAATCTAACCGACGAAATCATCGAGCCGTTTAGGCTCTAGGCAGTGCCAAAGAAACAGACATACTTAGATACATAATACATGTGCAGTGTTCAGTAGCAGTGTTAATATTTGATTTAAAAAAAACCGCTGAACCTAAATGTATAATTGATCGTATTTAACTTTGTAATTTGGGTGCTCAACGGGATTTCGATTTAGTGAGAATTCCAGATAGCTCTCGGTCCGAGGTAATGCGTTAGTTTACTTTGCAACCAAACAATCACATTCGTTTTCCCCTAACCAAACACCGTTTTCAAACTCCAATCGGTATAATTCACTTTGCAGATGTTCGCTATTCGTTGAAAAACATTTACTCGTATTAAGCCTTTGAAATCATGTCAATATCGAAAAGCGAAAATTCATTTAAAGATTTTATTGAATAAATCCAATAATGATATTATTATGTCTTTGTAAATCCATGATAAGTCTATAGGTAAGCGTGATTTTGTAAGCAAAATTTGGCCGTAGAATCTTAATATTCATTTTGAAAATAGATATCTAGAAAATAATTTCTACAAAAAAAGAACCGCCTTTTAACAACCCACAAAGAAAGAAATTTGTATTAAATATTAGGCTTTTATTCAGAAAAAGCGCCCTAGGTACGCTTTTACCACCTACATATTATGCTTAATTACAAACACGGGGTAGACAGTGAGTAAGGGTTGAATTATTTATTTATTGTTTTTAGTGCAGTACTTATAAAAGGGTGTATAATTTAGTTTTCAACTCACTTGCTCGTAAAGTGAGCTTTATTACATCGTTTTTAGGGCCATAAACCTAGCTATAAGACACGCGTGCTTAATCCCTACAAAGTTAAATTAGTGCCTTACTGCAAGTTGTATTCGAGTAAACAGAGCATTCTTAATTTATCCGGGTAAGCCATTTTTAAAAAATAGAAGAGGATTTTTGCCGTTGAAAACCTTACTTACTTAATTATAATTTTTTTAATAAGTAAATATGTTCGTCCTTAATTAAGTCAAACGAACATAATAATAAATATTTGTTTGAATGGTCAAATTATTAATAATTACCAGTCATTCGCTATAAAATATTTGCATTTTATTACTTAAAATTATAATTTTGAAAGTTCACTCACCTTGAATTGGGCGCGTAAAGCGTGTGCCATTTCTCATACATAACTTTCATATTTTGTTTTTATCGTATTTGTGTGTGGTATATTTACTATATTTTTTCATCGCAAACGTGTTGAAAAACGTCGTATGGGGTCGTCGTCGTCGTCGTCGTCGTCGTCGTCGTCGCCCCAAAAGTTGTGGGGCGTGATAAGTAAAATGTCTTGAAAGTATTGAATATTTCTTTATTCTTTTACAGCCAAAATTACAGCATAGTATTCCTGTTAAACGTCTTAGATAAACTCGTGAGCTCTGCTCATTACAGACTCGGCTGAATTACACCCTCGCCTGAGGCTCGAGCTGCAAACCACAGCCTCGTGTGTAATGAGCAAGTTAGCTCACTTGTATCATAATATATTATTTTTAAACTATTAATTTTTTTGGTTCATGTCACGGAGTTTTTGGCTTAAAAAAATATGTCAAAAAATATATGTTTTCCCCTCCCTTATCTCCGAAGTTAGGTGTGGGAAAAATCTGAAATAATTATAGGCATTAAATGCCTATCTATAAACCGTTTTTGTATAACGGCCTTTTCCTGGACTCTGCATTTATTTTGACCATGCTTGCTTTGCTGTACATACAACGAATAAATAAAACGAATATACATATTTTGATATAAACCTGGTCTTTATGGGGATTCATGAACCCAAAACAGAGGTGACTTTTTGTTAATGACTACTTACCTACGTGTTTAAATAATAAAATATACTTCATTAATAAATTATATAAGTACTAGGTATTGATTATTTATTTATTTATTTTCAACTAGGCTTACAGACTAATAACAAACTATTGATAGATCATATGCTTATAACAAGGCCACACATAATACTAATACATAATATATTATTTATTAGTATTATGTGTGGGCTTAACTTATTAATGTAATAATAAGTTCATTAATATTTACTTATAATATGATTATTTGTACAACATTATTTATTTATTTACTATCGGGTCATTTATACGGGTATACTGCCGAAAGTAATAAATTGTTATAATTGTTTTATGAAATACCTATTAGGTCACGAAGGCAATTAATACGGCTTTAGGCATTGTAAGCAAAATGTTGCGCCAAAGTACCTTCTAAGAATTTCATTAGAATTGTTAGACCTTTGCCGAATACTTCAATTTAATTTAAGAAATTAGAACTCTTGAGTGTTATTACAAATTGAAATTAAAATATTTTCTATATTAAATGTTTTCACTAGAAACTATTCATTGTATTCATGACTTTGATGTAAAGCTAGCCGCACACGCTCAATAATACTTATTGTCAACTAGCTGACCCGCGTAGCTCCGCCCGCGCTTTTATTACATTTTGCTCCCATTTTCTCCCTCCTCGCTAGATTTATCTCTCTCCATATCTCTCTCTCTTATAAAAAAAATCTAATTATATGCTCTTTCTCTCCTCTCTCTTTCCCCCTCCCGCTTCGCTTTCCGTCACACTCCCCCTCTTCCTCTCCCTGGTGTCCCGTCTCTGAACCCTCTCCCCCTCTCTCTTCTACGGACTTGCTCCTTCTCACTCCCCCCTTACTCCACCTAACTCCCCCGATTCCTTACCCCATCACCCCCTCCTTGAATCCCCTCTCCCTCTTTCTCCTCTCTTGCACCCTCCTCGTTCTATATATCCTCGTCAATCATGGTATCAGCGGCATTAAATATACTTATGACCTATTCTCAGACCTCCCCAATATGCACACAAAATTTCATACATATCGGTTCACCCATCTATTTAATGACCGTTCCTTATATTGCTTAATCTTAACCTAGCGCTATGAAATATACTGTATGACCTATTCTCAGACCTACCCGATATGCACACTTTCATACAAATCGGTTCACCCATCTATTTAATGACCTTACCTAACGTTGCTTAACCTTAACCTACCGGGATAAAAAGTCCTATGTCCGTTTCCTGGTTCTAAGCTACCTCCCCACCAATTTTCAGCCTAATCGGATAGGCCGTTTTTGAGATATAAAATTTCTATAGTGATTGTATGTCCAATTACGCCGATAGATGGCGCTGTTCATAATGTAAATCACGCTAACATCGTAAATTACTGTCTAATGATATTCGATAATGAAAGTTCTTAGTGTTTCGCATCTTTTATTGTTGCGACTGTGATACAATACCTATACACTACCTGGACTTGGGGAGTTTCATTAAAATTTCATGAACTGGCTTTTAAATAAAATGAAATGTTATTTTTCCCTTGCCTATTTCTTTCCTAATCTAGTTTGGACTCGCTCGAGAATTACAGATTTTAACTTTTCAAAGATATAATGTCATATTGCTATCAGCAAAGTACTTAGAACAATACAGAAATCTAATGAAAATTTCCTGGGTGTACCGGAACGGCTTACCCCTTACAAAAATTGACCCTTCGCCACTGCCATATCTTATGCAAACTAAATGTCTGCTCAGTCCCTATTGTATAAAGCGTAATAATACATATCTTAATGATTAACTGAACAGTCTATAATTACCTTATTCACATACAAAGGAAATTACGTGGTAATATGTGCAAGTAATGTTTCACTGCTTAGCCCCTATGAAACATAGCGTGATGTTTTATATACCAATTTATACCCCTACTTCTACACAACACATTACTGAAAGTCCTATCAAAATCCATCCACGGGTTTTCGAATGATGCCTGGACAAACAGAACGACAGACAGACAGACAGACAGACAGACAGACAGACAGACAGACAATAATTCCAAAAAAAATTGTTTTGGCCTCTATGTCAATAGTATAGTATCCCCACATAGAAATTTTGTAAAAATATTCAATGTACAGAAAGAGTGCTCTTTGAGTTTTATTATAGTATAGAAGATAGATAAGATTTTTTGTATTGAAAAATAACGCAATACGGGCCGGGCCGTACACACTCAATATTATTGATAATAAGTACTTTATTGACAATAGTATTGAGGGTGTGCGGTTAGCCTAAGAGAGATCAAGTTATATATTGCAACATTATAAGGACTATCAAAAGCAATAACTCTAATATAATGTTACTGCGCAGGCAACTTGTTAACAACATCATTACCAACAGCAACATAAATCAGTTGTCAGTACATGAAGTACAAAGGGACACGGTAATAAAGCAACAATATGAAATTGTAATGTTCATTGTGATAACAGACTAATGAATGGATGAGAATACTAACGACTATGTCAGGAGACAAGATCCGTATGTAAAATATACAGGGTGTAAGGGACTACGTACCGAAAACTTTTATATAAGATTTCTCATATTGTCCGTTACAACATTACAGAATCCATTTATATGGTAAATGACAAATGACTAACTTGTTAATTTTTGAACATGTAATGAATACGTGCGGACTAATATTTATTACTCGAATTCCATTGCTAATTTCAATCAAGCCGCCTGCTAAGTGTGGAGATTATGGCAACCCCCTAAGGGAGAGGCCTTTGTTCAGCAGTGGACTTTTCGGCTGCTGATGATAGCTAATTTTGCACAAATAAGTAATTTATTGTTTTTAAATTGTAATAAGGCTTTATACCAATAATGATGTTATCCTAATTTTATTCAAAAAAGCGGCATTTTTTTTTGGAAATTCATGAAAAAGTCTACGAAAAATTTCAACACTAGAATGTTCAGAATCATGTCCTGGATCCCTGGTATCGGTTTTCGGTACGATGTCCCTTACACCCTGTATATATCATATATTATAGCTAGGTGGAGCAGAGTAGCCAGCCTCTTGGTATTCCACAGGATGGATTTTGGAGAGTGTGCGCATATATGTATTAACTCAGTGCGGGCCGCGGGAGTGAGAGAGAGATGCGAGACGCCACGCCACACGCGACGCGCGACGTTCCGCTCCTCCGTAAATGAGGCCATAGTGTGGTAAACGTGCCTACAGTCCGGATTCTGAACACCCTAGTGTTGAAATTTTCCATCGGTTTTTCATGAATTTCCAAAAAAAATCCACTGTTTTAAAATAAAATTAGTATAATATCATTATTGGTATAATAATAAAGCATAATTTTTATTTAAAAACAATAAATTACTTATTTGTGGAAAATTTATTTAATTACTAGCTGACCCACGCAGCTCCGCCCGCGCTTTTATTACATTTTGCTCCCCTTTTCTCCTTCCACCCTTTATTTCTCTCTCCATCTCTCCCTTATAAGAAAAATCTAATTCTATACTCTCTCTCTCTCCTCTCTCTTTCCCCCTCCCGCTTCAGTCCCCGTCACACTCCTGCTCTCCCGTTGTCCATTCTCTGAACCCCCTCCCTCTTTCTCTTTTCCCACCCTGCTCGCCCTCACTCCCTCTTTCTGTTCTCCCACCTTGCTCCCCTCACTCTAACTTGTTCCATCTTAATCCCCCTCTCTCTCACTCCATCACCCCCTCCTCGAATCCCCTCTCCCTCTCTTTCCTCTCTTGCACACTCCTCTCGTTCTATATATCATCGCCAATCATGGTATCTGGGATTCTTACCCACTTAAGCTCCTGCGGCTGTCGCATCGCCACATAAGACGCCTGGGACCTCCAGTGGGGTCTGCACCGAATACCCCTCAGTGCGCATTGTAGCCCCCGCAACCCCGTCACCGTCCTCCTCGGAGTCGCCGCCGTCACCCATCTATGTAATGACCTTGCCTAACGTTGCTTAACCTAGCGGCATGAAATATAGGTACTTTACGACCTATACCTACTCAGATGCATGGGGCATCTGAGTAGGTATAGGCACACAAAATTTCATACTAATCGGTTCACCCATCTATGTAATGACCTTGACTTATGTTGCTTAACCTTAACCTAGCGGTATGAACAACGCACAGCTATTTATTCATTGGTGTAAATATTAGTGAAGTTTACGTTATATTGAAGAAGGGACAAATTCATGCTAACAACAATTTATTATTTCTCATAAAAAATAAAGGATAAAAAATGTTTATTGTGGGTTATCCCTAGAGATAAACTTAAAGGGCCTACCATAGCGGGCTTTTTTGTAGACCTTGGTTAGGCCTACAATACTGTAGTACATTATTTTGATCTATCTCGTAGTAGGGTTTAGCGTTTGCAATTTAAGCGCAAAAAAATGTGTTTATTTAAGACATCACATTAGAAACCTCTAAAATTATCAGTGTTTCTCTACTATATTATGCATGTATTATACTTATAAACCTTCCTCTTGAATTACTCTATTTATTAAGAAAAACCGCATTAAAATCCGTTGCGTACTTTTAAAGATCTAATCATACATAGGGACAGACAGACAACGGGAACGACTTTGATTTATAATATGTACTAGCTGACCCGCGCAGCTCCGCCCGCGCTTTTATTACATTTTGCTCCCCTTTTCTCCCTCCTCCCTGGATTTATTTCTCTCTCCATCTCTCTCTCTAATTCTAAATCTAATTCTAAGGTCTCTCTCTCCGCTCTCTTATCCCCTCCCGCTTCGGCCCCCGTCACACTCCCCCTTTTCCTCTCCCCATTGTCCCCTCTCTGAACCCCCTTCCCCTCTCTTCTCCCACCTTGCTCCCCCTTACTCTACCATTGCTCCACCTTAATCCCCCTATCCCTCACCACATCATCCCCTCCTTCCCTCTCCCTCTCTCTCCTCTCTTGCACCCTCCTCTGTGTCAATCATGGTATCTGGGATTCTTACCCACTTAAACCCCTGCGGCTGTCGCATCGCCACATGAGAGGGACCTGGGCCCTCCAGTGGAATTTGCACCAAATACCCCTCAGTGCGCATTATAGCCCCCGGAAACCTGGCACCGTGTTCACGGGGACGGGGCTCGCAACCCCGTCACCGTCCTCTTCGGAATAGCCGCCGTCACCCATCTATGTAATGACCTTGCCTAACGTTGCTTAACCTAGTGGCATGAAATATACTTTACGACCTATTCTCAGACCTACCCGATATGCACATAAAATTTTATACAATTCGGTTCACCCGTCTATTTTATGAACTGTTACTGTTGATTTTATGAACTGTTGCTTAACCTTAACCTAGCGGTATGAACAACGTTCACAGCTTATTTTGTCAGTGGTGTAAATATTAGTGAAGTTTAAGTTATATTGGATAAGGGACAAATTCATGCTAACAATTTATTAATAGTTAATAATTTCTCATAAAAAGTAAAGGATAAAAAATGGTTATTGTGGGTGATAACCCACCTAAGAGATAAACATATACCATCGCGGACTTTTTTGTAGAACTTGTTAAGGTGTACAATACTGTAGTACATTATTTTGATCTATCTCGTAGGGTCCAGCCAGCGTTTGCAATATAAGCTCAAAAATGTGTTTATTTACGACATCACATTAGAAAACAATAAAATCAGTGTTTCTCTACTATATTATAAATGTGTTATACATATAAACCTTCCTCTTGAATCACTCTATCTATTAAGAAAAACCGCATCAAAATCCGTTGCGTAGTTTATAGATCTAAGCATACATAGGGACAGACAGACGCGGAGGACTTTGTCTTCTATACTTATAATAAAACTGTAACAGGTCCAATTCTGTACATTGAAGATATTTTGAAAATTATATTTGGAGGGCATTCTATAACCGATACTGAGGCCGAAAATGTATTTTTTTTAATTTTTGTCTGTCTGTCTGTCTGTCTGTCTGTCTGTCTGTCTGTCTGTATCACGGCTGAGCATCACGCCGAAACTACTGAATGGATTCAAATGAAACTTGGCATGATTTGAGATCTTACTACGAGGTAGGACATAGGATACTTTTTATCCCGTAATCTAGCACGGTTCTTTTGGGAGAGGGGATTAAAGTCAAAATGGGTACTTGGTTATACGCTTGGTCCGATTATATCATTTTTTCTTTATAATATAATAAATATTAGTAAGGGAACACTCATAGAGAGTTGTTATCAAGGTTTTGTAATCGATCGGGTTAAGCAACGTTAGGTAAGGTCAATCAATAGATGGGTGACCGTTTAACGCCATTTGAACTAAACGGGTCCGTGCTTCGGAGAGCAAGTAAAAAGTGGGTCCTTGTTTTTAACCGACTATAAAAAAGGAGGTTATGTATTCAATGCGAATGTCTGTTATTAAAAGTTTAGTTAACGTAAAAATAGCGCAGGTGGAGCTGCGTGGGTCAGCTAGTTTTATAATATGTATAGATATAGATATAGAAGATAGATATAGATAAAACAAAATAATCTGATAGATTAACGACTGAAGTTAGCTAAACTTAAGTTTCGCGAAGCCGACCAAATTGAAAATCAGTACTACTAATGATCTATTACATTTTGTGAATATACCTACTTACAATTTATCACCTTTGTTGAGTTTCGGAACGCGACATTAGATCCTCCAACGCGCACGCGAAGACTATTTTGATAGATATGATTGAATTTGAACTTTGTGCAACGGTAATAAATTGCAAATTGACTCTTTGAAGTTAGCTACATTTACCTTACTAACCTTACCTACATTTATTAAACAACAGTGAGTGATTATAATGTAATATGAACTTTATTGAACAGCAATAAAGTTCAATTTTATTTAGAAAACGTTTATATGGGAAAAAGATAAGGGCTGTTTTTAGGGTTTTCCCGGAAATTATTCGATTTTTTCTCACCTTTTAAACCTTCCCTAGACCCCCACGAACATTTCAAAACCAAGATAAGATAAATCCGTTCAGCCGTTCTCGAGTTTTAGCGAGACTAACGAACAGCAATTGATTTTTATAAATATAGATTTATTTATTTACTAGCTGACCCACGCAGCTCCGCCTGCGCTATTTTTACGTTAACTAAACTTTTAATAACAGACATTCGCATCGAATACATAACCTCCTTTTTTACAGTCGGTTAAAAACTGGGACCTACTTTTTACTTGCTCTCCGAAGCACGGACCCGTTTAGTTCAAATGGCGTTAAACGGTCACCCATCTATTTAATGACCTTACCTAACGTTGCTTAACCCGATCGATTACAAAACCTTGATAACAACTCTCTATGAGTGTTCCCTTACTAATATTTATTATATTATAAAGAAAAATTGATAAAATCTGACCAAGCGTATAACCAAGTACCCATTTTGACTTTAATCCCCTCTCCCGAAAGAACCATGGCAGATTACGGAATAAAAAGTATCCTATGTCCTACCTCGTAGTAAGATCTCAAATCATGCCAAGTTTCATTTGAATCCATTCAGTAGTTTCGGCGTGATGCTCAGCCGTGATACAGACAGACAGACAGACAGACAGACAGACAGACAGACAGACAAAAATTTAAAAAAATACATTTTCGGCCTCAGTATCGGTTATAGAATGCCCTCCAAAAATAATTTTCAAAATATCTTCAATGTACAGAATTGGACCTGTTACAGTTTTATTATAAGTATAGATTGTTTATGCACTAAAACAGTACATAGGCAATTAATTATTATTATTTTAGAAAATTAGCAATGTAATTTGAGAAATAAATATTATTCTGAATATATTGATTACATGCTCGAAAATTACTAAGTCAGTCATTGGTCATTTTCCATAAATTGTTTCTGTAATGTGTTACAACATTATTTGACATCTTATATTAAAAATATCGGTACGATGTCCCTTACACCCGTTATTAATATACCATATTATGATATCATCAGCAGCCTCCCCCTTAGAGAGAGTTAGTTCCTTAGAGAGGGGTTGCCATAATCCACACGGCGTACCGCCCGGTACGCCCTGTGGATTATGGTCTTGGTATTATGATATACATAATATTATAGCTACGTTTGCGGTTGCTCGAAATTCAGTACAGAAAATATATCATAATATACCAAGCTATATTTTATATCAATATATATTAAGCTAGGTCTGTGACGGGATGCATTTTGGAGTGCGCACAAGAATTGTATGACTTGATTTCACTATTCTCCTTCTATCATCGGGTGACAAAACGCACAGAAAATACTCATTATTAAGTAGTGAGCGTCAAAGCGATTTGCATCTTCATTTATACCTAATACGTACAGCTAAGAGCTGGAATAATTTAATAGCGTCGGTGTTCTGCCAAATATAAAGAGGGTGACTTCAAGGCAAGAATGAACAGGCTTGCAAGTGTGCTTTTTCGTCTTCGATTGCAACGCCGCTATCTATATCTATACTTATAATAAAACTGTAACAGGTCCAATTCTGTACATTGAAGATATTTTGAAAATTATGTCTGGAGGGCATTCTATAACGGATACTAAAGCCAAAAATGTATTTTTTATTTATTTTTGTCTGTCTGTTTGTCTGTCTGTCGGTCTGTCTGTCTGTCTACTGGATGGATTGAAACGAAACTTGGCATGATTTGAGTTAATACTCCGAGGTAGGACATAGGATACTTTTTATCCCGTAATCTAGCAGGGTTCTTTTGGGAGAGGGGATTAAAGTCAAAATGGGTACTTGGTTATAAGCTTGGTCCTATTTTATCAATTTTTTTTTATAATATAATAAATATTAGTAAGGGAACACTCATAGAGAGTTGTTATCAAGGTTTTGTAATCGATCGGGTTAAGCAACGTTAGTTAGTTAAGGTCATTAAATAGATGGGTGACCGTTTAACGCCATTTGAACTAAACGGGTCCGTGCTTCGGAGAGCAAGTAAAAAGTGGTTCCCAGTTTTAACCGACTATAAAAAAGGAGGTTATGTATTCTATGGGAATGTCTGTTATTAAAAGTTTAGTTAACGTAAAAATAGCGCAGGCGGAGCTGCGTGGGTCAGCTACGCCATCTTAAAACTATGCTGATACTATTCATTACTTTCATGTCCTAAGTCTACTCCTACGTCTTAAGACTATAATACTTATAAAATGGTTCACTCAGAGCCTTATCTAGGAAAATCTACCAAGAAACTTAGTAAGTTAGCAAATATTTTTGTTAACAGCAAAATGCCATCGAAATGGAAATTAAATATCCCGTTGAAAAGAGACTAACACCAACCAAAGGTCAAAAAGATAATGGTCGTACCAGTCCCTCTACAAAGCATTAATGTATTGCCAGAACAAAGAGTATCAGATCCGACAAACAAAAGATATTACCAAAGTGCTGCAAAATAACAGGTTTGTTTAATTGTTATAAAATTTTGCACAATGAATCCGATTAAAACCATTCCTATTATACAGATGGGCCTCGTTAACGGTGACCGTAATATCCCCTGACAGATGACCGCAGTGCGCGCCGTGACACCCTTAATCTCTTTAATTCTCGATCGTAAGGGGTTGGCCGCAATCCTAACTAAACCAATCTATACTTATAAAATTGAAAGCCTAAATCTGTTTGGCAGCGATAAACGCACGAGCGGATTAACGTATAAATATAATATATATCTTGACCTTTTCAGCCTTCATAATGGCTTTGTTTGGTTTGGGAATGGGACTAAGTGTACCTACATTAAAAATACTATGTGTTCATTTATGCCTTCATACAAGAGATTCTTTACATTAAATGGAACAATGTTTGTTTTACCACTTTTTATTTCTTTCATTCATCAATAAAAGAATATTCAAACTGTTGAGTACGGCGTGCCGTCGCCGTTCCAAGCAATGGCTATTTAGGCCCAAGTGCACCGACCTTTAAACGTCCGTTATCTATTTTTCAGAATCGATTATCTATTTTTCACCATCAGCATAACCCCGGTTATGGACCCTTAGCAGTCCATTATCTTAACCCAGCTCGACACCCCCGGTCACCGTTAAGGACTGTGAATTCTGAAAACTAGTTATCGGACGTTTAAATGTCACTGCACTTGGGCCTTAGAGCAATCCTTTTCAATATTGTAACTTTTATTGAGTGTATTCTG
This sequence comes from Furcula furcula, assembly GCA_911728495.1. NCBI lineage: Eukaryota > Metazoa > Arthropoda > Insecta > Lepidoptera > Notodontidae > Furcula > Furcula furcula. Next base: position 12,927,989 of record OU452250.1, read on the forward strand.
TGTGAAAATGAAATCACACAACTATTCTGTGTGAAAATGAAATCACACAAATCTCCATACCTATCCCGTAAAGATTATTTTATATTCTTCTCTATATCTTCTCCGAAAGATTAACCGCTATTTGTTATTTTTTTTAAATCTACATTTTAAGGGTTTATATTTAAAAGCTGATATTTATTAAAGCTGTTTTTAGATAAGTTTTGTTTACTTTATGGATCATAATCATGTATTGCTCTCCTTATGTTTACAAAGGTGGTACAAAAAAAAAACAATGCTGGTACAATATGGATATTAATGCATTGCACCATTATTGTTTCTAAGTTATATTGTTTCAATTTTAATGTATTCATCATTATCATCATCAGCCTCAGCATCATCATGCTGAACATAGGCATCCCCCAAGGCACGCCACTGAGCCCCATCTTCGTCTCTCTACCAGTTTCTGCCAACCGCTTTGCGAATCTATACTTATAATAAAACTGTAACAGGTCCAATTCTGTACATTGAAGATATTTTGAAAATTATATTTGGAGGGCATTCCATAACTGATACTGAGGCGAAAAATGTAATTTTTTAAATTTTTGTCTGTCTGTCTGTCTGTCTGTCTGTCTGTCTGTCTGTATCACGGCTGAGCATCACGCCGAAACTACTGAATGGATTCAAATGAAACTTGGCATGATTTGAGATCTTACTACGAGGTAGGACATAGGATACTTTTTATCCCGTAATCTAGCACGGTTCTTTTGGGAGAGGGGATTAAAGTCAAAATGGGTACTTGGTTATACGCTTGGTCCGATTTTATAAATTTTTCTTTATAATATAATAAATATTAGTAAGGGAACACTCATAGACAGTTATTATCAAGGTTTTGTAATCGATCGGGTTAAGCAACGTTTGGTAAGGTCATTAAATAGATGGGTGACCGTTTAACACCATTTGAACTAAACGGGTCTGTGCTTCGGAGAGCAAGTAAAAAGTGGGTCCCCGTTTTTACCGACATAAAAAAGGAGGTTATGTATTCGATGCGAATGTCTGTTATTAAAAGTTTTGTTTAACGTAAAAATAGCGCAGGCGGAGCTGCGTGGGTCAGCTAGTATCAAATATATTAGTAAAGTATTAAACCCGTGTTAAAATGTAAAAAGGCTATGAAGTATTCTGAGATGTTATCTCTCAGCGTATAATATTGAAGCCGCATTGAACAGAGATTAGTTTAATGGCGGTAATTCAGTTTTATAACGTACTCCGGAGCTATAGAAGAACGAATTTAATTAACCTCCTTATGAATTATTCGTTGTTGCAGCGGCGAGGCCGGCAGAGTTCGCAAATCCAGAGTTTTAATTAAATCCAAGTTTCAAAGATATTTCCTGGGAACAAGGCGAATGTGTATTATATTCTTCCTAATGCGGTTTAAAAGTTGGGAGTTTAGAAATCTCATATATTAATAAAATTTTATAAGTATTATTACGTAATAGCTGACCCACGCAGCTCCGCCTGCGCTATTTTTACGTTAAGGGGGTAACATGCGCCAATGACCTTGAGAATCTGGCCGCTCCGGCCGAGAGTTGTCATCGTAGAGGGCGCTACCAGCAAATATGAATATTACATTTGAAAAATCATAGACTAAAAATATGCAGATGTGTCGAATGGAGTTTTGTTAATTTTGCCTATTCCGTTATAGAATGAAATGATGCAGTTTAATAACGGTAACCCACTGTTTTATATCTTGATGTATACCTTGGCGTGCCACCTAATTACAATCTGACAACCCAACCACTTACATTGGTAACGTAGTTGACGTGTTACATCAGGATACGGATTATTGCATTTCATATTCCAAACTTCATATCAAAGGTTCAGTCCGTCTATTATCGAATGGCCAATGCCTGACTAGTGAGACTTATGCATACTTCTATTCTATTGTTGTGGTTATTAGGTCCGGTTACAACCGGAACGCACTTCGACCCAGCTGAATACATTGTGCCTGACATTCGGAATCCATATACATTCGTACTACTTATAACTTACAGTCACAGCGGATTTTTGTGTGTCTGAAGTTAGGGTTGACGAACCATTGCGCAAGTACAGTTGTGAGTTCTGAATACATAAACATAAAAATAGCTACTGCGCAGCGTCTTGCCGTGACTACTGTAAGCTTACTTGAAATGAAACTATGCACAAAGTTCTAAGGTTTCTGTTCTGCACGTCAAAACGAAAGCGTTTAACAGAGCCTTCAAAATATAGTTTTTTTTATTTAAAAAGGACCTTTTTATCATATTTCCTAAATTAGTTGAAATTCTCTAACCAATAAACATCCATCTGATAGTTGAGCTTTTTGATTCCTGGAAAAATGAACTGAAACCAAATTGATGATTGATTGCGATGTTCGAGTATGACAAAGAGAGTGACTTAAGATGCTGCAATGCATGCCAGTGGCCCTGATGATATGCTAGCGGTATTATTAAAGAAGCGTGTAACTGTAATGTTTCCTATTCTAATGCGTATATTATCTTTAAGAGCGGCAAAAGTACCCGAATCTTGGAAGCTTGCTAGCTTCCAACCTTACTCAAGACCAGATACCCAACGTCGACCCAAGTTGTGCAGACCCAAAAATCATAAATTATTTTTATTATTACAATTAGTTCCATGATAAGAATAATAGCACCCATCCATCTCCTCCCGTTGGGTGTCCGTAAAAGGCGACTAAGGAAAAACAAGAAGACGAGCAGCAGCGTCTTTTTATTGGATTACCTACCACCTATCTGCGATCCCCAACCGCCTGCCAGGCGTGGGGATTATGGCAACCCCTCCCCTCTAAGGGAGAGAGGGCCTTTTTTCAATAGTGGACGTTTCGGCTGCTGATGATGATGTAGATGAGTTCCATGATCGACTCCGTAATGGCCATCGAACTGAAACTATGATAAGATACTTAACTTTTTCCATAATTTAGTACAGGTAAAAACGACCCGGACCCAAGACAAACAGTTTATGTTCATGCACATGAATGTTTGTCCTGTGTGGGAATCGACCCCAAGACCTTAAGTTCAGCGGCCAGGGTAGCAAACTACAAAATCAACGGACCTGTGTTGTTATTCAATATACGTGGCTGCCAAAGGAATCCGTAGCACTGTTTGTTTGAACGCACGAATTCAGTAATAGTCTTTTTTACTGTAATTTTCAGTTTTCAATCAAAATAGTTTGAACGACGTTCCGGGCGCTTACCCCGCCCGCATGTATTTTGGGCTGGCACGTGCTAGCGATTGTCGTCCTAAAGGTGATAGATCGTTTGTAACCGCGAGAGTACGTAACATAACTTCATCTTGAGCTCTGTACCCATCGCGGGGTTTGAACTACGCGGAGCATTTGACATTTTATTTTATTTATTCTTTAGCACACTTAAATATGTACAAGGCGGACTTAATGCCTTAGGCATTCTCTGCCAGTCTACCTTTGGATGATGCAGAGGGTAATAGTGGTAGGTGCATAGGTAATGTAAAATTTAAATAGATGGTAGTTTTTCTCGTGCCTGCCAACAACACCATCAGTTTATTGTTACGCAACTTAGAAACAAGGTATTACCTGATAGTAATCGAAGCACCCACCCATAGAAATGTCTCTTCCTGTCCCTGTACTCAAAAAGTATAATTATAGCCTTTTGATCCGATAGTTATTTTGCCAGCTACAGTGACCTTCTACTTATGTTACATAGCGGAAGAAATCTAAGATTAAAGTGGCGCCGCCTAGATAGCACACGAATACCCTTCCAACTTAACCATCCAGATGTCTCAAAAGACGAGCAACTGTCCAATGCAACGTATCTACGTATCAACGCATCCGTAGGTAAGCGTGTCGCTCACCACCAAGCCAACCACCCAGGTACTCGACTCGTTCCTAAGTTGCAAAAACCAACATGATAGTAACATAACACCGTTCATGTTTTGACAAAAAAAAACATAATGTAAAGGATATCATAATGTATGTCATTTTGTCGACCTACACAGTATTAAATACGATTTTAATTAGTAAGATCATATATGACTCTGATACGCTTTAATAGTTAGGCATAATACTCGGCAACGATACTTACGCATACTCTATGATGAACCAAAAATATGGTATTACTATAAAAATATCTTTAATTAAATATAGAAGTATAGATTTCATTTGAAATGATTTATAATCTTATAATTATACCATATGTAACATATCTTAATTAAAAATATGTTCAAAATCATTTAAATTAAATTCGCCTTGTCGAAAAAAAATCGAGCACGTCCACCCTCCATAACAGTCCACGAAAGACTGATGGAAGGCGATCGCGGGGGCGCTGCAAGGGGAAATGCATCGCGTACGTGGTTTTTCTATAATTTCTTGTAAAACATGAATGAAATTAAGAAATGTAATCAATACAAATTGTAGAATAGGTTATTATGCTTTTTATAGTCCAAGTTTGACGTCTATCCGATGAACGGATATTGAACGCTAACACAATTCATATCCAACGTAGTACATTTTTTAAATACATATTGCTTGAAAACGTTATATTTAATCCAATATCTAATCAATAAAACTATTTGCTGAAGATCTGAGGTATAAGAACATATAATTTTGATAGCTAATGCAATAGCGGATTGATCCATCGAACTCTTTAAACTAAGGCTATTTTTGCAATTTTACCGTTGTTCGCATCGAATACATAACCTCCTTTTTCATAGTCGGTTATAAACTGGGACCCACTTTTTACTTGCTCTCCGAAGCATGGACCCGTTTAGTTCAAATGGCATTAAACGGTCACCCATCTATTTAATGACTTTACCAAATGTTGCTTAACCCGATCGATTACAAAACCTTGATAACAACTCTCTATGAGTGTTCCCTTACTAATATTTATTATATTATAAAGAAAAATTGATAAAATCGGACCAAGCGTATAACCAAGTACCCATTTTGACTTTAATCCCCTCCCAAAAGAACCGTGCTAGATTACGGGATAAAAAGTATCCTATGTCCTACCTCGTAGTAAGATCTCAAATCATGCCAAGTTTCATTTGAATCCATTCAGTAGTTTCGGCGTGATGCGCAGCCGTGATACAGACAGACAGACAGACAGACAAAAATTACATTTTCGGCCTCAGTATCGGTTATAGAATGCCCTCCAAATATAATTTTCAAAATATCTTCAATGTACAGAGTTGGACCTGTTACAGCTTATTTTAGCTGTAACAGGTCAGCTTATTTTATTGGCTTACTAAACTAAGTAATGCCACGTTCTGGATTCTCTAGGAAGTTAGGAACGTACTTAAATGTTTTTATTTATGTATAAAACTTATGTGATTTATTGTGTACATGTTTTGCACAACAGTTTACGCAAAAGTACAAACATGGAAACAAATGATCTGAAACCTATGTTTTATTATTTTATCTAAATATATTCAATGATTTTATATCAAAAGACTATGTATAAAGTCAAATTCAAATTCAAAATATCTTTATTATGCATACTCCTAACGAGGGCACTTACATAATGTCAACTTTTTTACAATTACCACCAGATCACAACGCGGCCTCTACTGAGAAGATCTGGCAAGAAACTCAGTGGACATCATTTTTTAGTAAGTATAAATGTATTTTTTTAATAATTTTGACAATAAATATTTCTTAAATTTAGAGGCTTGCATGAGCATCGCAGTTTATATACGTTTGTACACCTCGTATCATGTACCATTCCGTTTGCCTTTTGGTAATACCATTGAGAATAATAAAACAATTCCATCATGAAACTGATATGTAGATTACATAATTATATTTTTTTACTTAAATTACGCAAGCTTACTGAGCAATGTCATTGTAACAAATATTAAATGTTCTAAAATAGGATTTTCTGTATGTGGCTTTTATAATGGAAACGTTGTTAGAAGAACACAAGGCCCGAGGCATCCACCCCGTATGTTGATGGGGGCTATTTGCATTGCAGATAAGCAGAAACAACTCACTGCATATGCTCTGCGCGACAGGATTTAGCACTCAGAGATTATAGAGGCAAATTGCCATGAAACCTAAGGGCCACATCACATTAAGCTTGGCATCAGCGAACTTTGAATGAGCGAGGTATAAAAATAGCTTATTTCAGTTTTTAGAGACTAACTACTGATGGTTTCGAAAAAACGACATCGCTGATTGCTGATGCCGAAATTGTGGAAAGTTTAGAGCTTGTAGATGTTGTATCAATTTGATAGGCTACTAAATCGCTGATCGCTGATGAAATATGTTTGTAGTTTGAAGCTCGCTCGTTGTATCAAGCTGCTGATAAGCGACTTAATCGCTAAACGCTGATGCAAAAATTTTGTATACCTAGTTTAGAATTTGCTCACTTTATCAAGGTTCCGAAAAGTGACTGTACCGCTAATAATTATAGCCGACGCTAAGTGTGGGGCTTGGTCACAATATCAATCTTCTAAAAAGCGACTAAAGTTTAGTTCGCTGATTCTTAAAGTATGTATCAAGCTGCTAATAGGCGAATAAATCGCTAATCGCTAATGCTTAAGGTATAGGGTGTGATATGATGCTAAATAAGCCAGTCTGCTAGCAAGACATCTGGGAGCTATTTGCATATATAGCTTAGGACTGTCACAAACAATCACAATCTATAATAATAGCCACCTGCATTTGCAAATGTTTCATATAACTTAGAGATGAGATTCACCTCATAGCAAACGACACTCCTTTGGTTGATTATTCAAAAGATAGGTGCATCATATGGACTGACTAATGCAATGGTGCTAGTCACTGTAGACCTAATGTGTTAAAACTATTAGTCAAAAAAGTCAAATGTCAAAAATATTTATTTCAAATAGGCTTAACGCTAGCACTTGAATTTTCATTTTTTTAACAGCTACCACCGGATCACAAATCGGCCTCAACTGAGAAGATCCGGCAAGAAACTCAGCGTTCTTGTCATTATTTCACTTTTTTTAAACATTGTTTGTCTTGTTACAATGGGATCAACATTAGCGATAGTGTGTCCTGCCGTTCGAAACATAAAACAAGGGATAAAGGAAGAAAACAATAAATTACGACAAAATTACAACAAACTAAAAGGCCAAAGGGATAGTAAGTAGTCAGACCAGTCCCCGCGCACTAGTTGACTCGAGCAGCAGCCATAGTTATAACTAAGAGCCCAGTAATTTTTGTAGCTACAGTGGTCTTAGTAACACACAATATTATCTTAATAATAAACGCCTTATATGCCTTGCTGGCCTTAACACATTGTTGGATTTAGAATCAAAAGAGCGAATTAATAAATTCAACACTTATTTCTTTATTTACATTTTAAGAAATTTAAAAATAACCTCTGTATGTTTATGTAAAATTCCAGTCCTCGAAAGGAGAAAGATACAGTTTCATACATTCTCGGGCTACACAGTTTCATGCATCGAAAAAGATGAAAATGGTGTCAATCTATAGCTAACATAATACCAGACAATCTCTAAAAATTCTGAAGAATTGGACAATCTGAGAACAGAGTTATAAGCCACTAAGCAAAAGTGAGGTTATGATATGAAAAGCTTATTTGGCTTATAGTTTATCACCTGATTTTTATGTGATGTGGATTTTTTTATGTATTTCATTGTATACAATAGTAGGATATTTCAGATATTGGCCATAAAGGGATTTTAACTCAACTGCGCCAGAAGGAAGGTTATGTTTTTCTAGCGTACACACGCAATGTTTATTTCTTTGGAACCACCTACTAAGCTTAGCGGTTTAACTTATGCTCAGTCGTTAGATTGCTCTTAATTGTGCAAGGGACATGGCTGTATAATAATAATGTCCATAATTCACATGGTCATCTGATTACTGACCAGACAGACCCTGTACAATGGTAACCAGACAAGTGATACAATACATGATGTGCACAAATACAATCTTTTTTTTTATACCACCAAGGTGGCAAGCAAGCCTGATGGTAAGCAGTCACTGCAGCCTATAGACGCTAGCAACACCAGAAAAATCGCTAGCGCGTTGCAGACCCTTAAGACATTAGATATTAAGTCTTTGTGTCCTGTAATTTCACCAGCTACAGTGCCCTTCACGCCGGAACACAACAATGCTTACACACTGGTGCTTGACGGCAGAATATCTGAAACTGCGGTGGTACCTACCTGGACGGTTCCTTGCACAAGGAACCTACCACCAAGTAAAAAAGTAAGTATATAGATAAATAACACCCAGACAGAAAGTGGGAAGCGAACCCACGACCTATTGGACCTGAGTGACCAACCACTGGACCAACAAGTCCTCTCATACAGTAAAAATATCTAATAAGGGTCTAAATAGACTTCTTTTTTCAACCTGTTGCCACCCAATGCTGAGTGAAAGCCTCCTCCAATGCATGCCACCCTTCTCGGTCTTGAGCTTTCCTCATCCAGCTTCGTCCGGCTACTATAACTAGGTCATCAGACTATCTGGCTAGTGGTCTGCCGACGCTTCTGTGACCCGTGCGCGGTATTCACTCCAGTACCTTTCTTGCCCTCTCGTCCGGTCTACGGCATATGTGGCCCGCCCACTTCCACTTAGCCACGGTTTAAATCACAGATATAGATATACATATATGTATATCTATATCTGTGGTTTAAATAGACTACTTCAAATAAATACATACATACGTTAAGTTTAAATCTATTTTGTTTGCAATCGGGCTTTTAGGTAAATAGTTTTTATTTTTACTGGTTTTAAGTAAAAGACACTAATATATATAACTTTTTTATTAATCTTATTATTAAATAATGAATTAATGATTAATATATCACCTAAAACCTGATATCTGGCTAAACTAAGGTACCATATTATAGACATTATATGGCCGCAGCAGCTTACAGTGCTCCTTACTCGGGACGAAGTTTTTGGATTAGAGACCATATGTACAGCATATATGATTTGCTGCTACTATCTGCAACAAAAATACATAATGAGTAAAATATTTTACAATAAAAATGTACAGCTACAGTTTAAAAATAGTATACCAGTAATATGTAGTACACATAAAAACTGATCTAACTTAGAGATGCTATATATAGGCCAAATAAGCGGGTAGTTCTTTGGTTTGGTTTGGTTTCAGGTAATATATGACGGAGGTGTGTATACTTACAGGTTGTGGTGCAAGCCATTGACGAATCACTGAAAGTACCCTTTCGTTATCTAAGGCACGTCGGCCTAATGTAGCGACTAGTATTATAATTTTTATATCAATTTACACATCGATCCTTAACAACAATTCAGTCGTTAAGCCGGCCGGTAAAAAAATCCAATTCAGTTGGGTATGCGAGCTTCGTCGTCGCGTGTCCGGTATAAATACTAGATCAAGTTAAGCAAGATCAGCAGACCGTAGTTATAAAGTCGAGGAATAACAAATCAATAAAACACAAACGCACAAAACGATACGACATGAACGAGTGATTTTTCATAGATTAATAGAGTTGCCATCTGTCACGTATTGTAACAAAGGTAAAAAATAAAAAACGGTCTGATTTCAACAGACTAAAAATACACAATAAATCGAATTAATTAATCGATATGTAAATATGTATTTCTCTACGTATAAATATATATTTTTTCTTGATTATATTTCATTGATTTCGATAGATTAATTTACTTTTATTTTATTATAATGCTAACTGCATTCTTCAAAATGGAGATTTTATACTTTTGCTTGAACACATCCACGATAATCGATAATCGATTCTATTGTATTTATTACCTAAACCTTTTCCTATTTTCTTTCCCAAGATTGATTAGGAGGCTGATATTTGTGCACATTTTTACATAAAAATATAACCATTTTTTTAAACCATAACTCATCTTATTCGGCGTTAGCCCAGAAATATCAGCCTCCTTTAAAAGCCTTTATTTACTTCACTTTAACTATGTTGCAAACAAGGCAAACTACTGGAAAATTATCTATACTTACTAGAATTAATAATACAGGCCTTGAATGTTAGCAAAATAATATCATTTTACATCAAATATAAAAAAACTATACTTTAAATAATAATTTCCTTTTGATCGATCTTTCAAACTGTTTAACTTAAATGTTGTCTTTTACTTACGCGAATATTACACATTGAAATCAAACTACTTTTACGGATTTTATCGCGGTTTACACATAGCTGATGTGAAACACCGACGCTGTACGAAGTCTGCAGTATGTGAACATGTTCAGGATCGCACCCAATTTTATATTAGATTTGATAAACCTCAAATCCTCGCAAAAGAACACCGATTCCTACCGAGGATGATTCGTGAGGCTATTGAAATCAAAAAACATCCTAATTTCAATAGAGAAGATGGTTGGGTGTTACCACCGGCTTGGGATCCTGTGATAAATATAATTAAATCCAATAGCAATCAAAATACTGCACGGCCTCAAGATACTGTAAGCTCTTACTGCGTAGATCGGACCAACAATAATAACTAAGAAGACCTGAGGGTACACCGGCATAATTGTGACATAAGGACGTTCAACATCTCAGTCCTCCCGTGACCATGGGTGCTGTAAAGCATTCGAAACGTCGGGATAGTAAAATCAAAAAATAAACCGCGATAAAATCCGTAAAAGTAGTTTGATTTCAATGTTTAACTTAAAACTTCTCAACTCGTGTATCGGTTGAAAACCACAACAAATATTTTAGTAACTTTGTCCAGCGGTATCAAAGATAAACAAGAAGGTCCATAGTGTACGTTCCTCGGATGTTTCTTCCAACAAACACCTTTCTGCTCTCACCTTCGGGTCACTAAGCGGATTAGGTACTGTTTCTCTTCTAAAAGCTTTTGTTGTGTTTACGATTCCACTCCTTTGTGGTTTACCTTTACTTGAGGCGTGAATTAATAAGTACTTGTAATAAGATTACCGTGCAATCTTTATTAAATACGCAAAAGTAAATTCAAAACAACTTGAAGTATATTTTTTTACCGCCCCATTTTACGGGGATAACTAAACTTTAACATACTTAAGCATTCTTTATTACCAAACTAGTGACCCGCCCAGACTTTGCACGGGTGTAATTAACCGGCTTCAAAAAGAAGGTTCTCTATTCGACGCGTATGTATGTAATATTGATAAAAATGCGTAATATTAATATATGTTAGTCTATGTGGGCTTCTAAACAAATTTACCAAATTTTATGAGTGTATGTATGTTTGTATGTATGTAGGTATGTATGTATGTATGTATGTATGTAGGTTTGTCCACGGATTTCTCAGAAACTACAAGTCCGATTTTGAAAATTCTTTTTGAAATAGTTAGAGTATTTTTCAACTTAGGGTAGAATATAAGTTTCATCAAAATCGGTCCAGTAGTTTAAGAGATATAAACTTTTTATGTTTTCAGTAAGTTACTGTAACGTAGACGTTCGAGTTGCGTGATAGTGCTGATTCCTATTTTGGTAAAATAAGTCACTAAAAAGTGTTAAATAAACTATTTTTAAAAAAATAAGAACCGACTTCAAAGTAAATTATCTAAAAAGCATAAAATAACGAAAATATATTGAAGTCGGTGTCAGCTGGTGCTAGTGTTAGTTAACATGATGTGCTAGCACCGACTTCAATATATTTTCGTTATTTTATGCTTTTTAGATAATTTACTTTGAAGTCGGTTCTTATATTTTTTAAAATAGTTTATTTAGAAGACTCGGTTCTAAGATATTTTTTCTACTTACCTAAAACTTATTTAGGGTTTTTATATACATAAACCTAATAATATTAATATTATCTACCTGATGGTGGGATCCATGCGTGGTTTAGGAGGAGTTAGCGGATATATAGACAGACAGACGCAGTAAGTGACTTTGTTTTATTCTATGTAAAGAAGAAGATGTGTCAGTCGCACGCTTATCGGCGTTGGGAACACACGCGTACACGTATATTGGACTCTGCGGCTAAATACTTTCGATTAACTCCATTTGGGTAATAAATAAAATATAAGCATATTTAATAGTGATCATGGAGGACGATAGCGATGAAGATAATTCAGAGTTTGCAAGTGATAAGAGTGACACAGATGTAATTACCGAATGCGAGCGACAACTTATTGGAATGGGATACAATGAACACACAGAAATATCATCTGTTGACAGGATCGGAAAAAGGAAAATAAAAGACGAGAGTGAGGGGACTACGGAAGATGACTTTATTACTGTTTCTAGAAAGAGAAATAAAGTACGGAAAATAAATAATTCGGATGATCAACATGATAAAAATGAAGAGGAAGGGTACGATGTCTGTATAACTTCATTACAGGCGTTACCAAAACAAATGGCTCTGGCCAGACTTTTGCGAGTGGAGAAACATATGTATATAACAAGAATTAAGTTCAAAAGTCCCTACAAAGTACTGGTGACCTTTCAGAATAAGGAAGCTGCTGAAACATTAAGTGTCACAAATTTCGTGAATTGGGTTACCGTTGTGAACTAACATACCAAAAAATACCAGTTATGGTGTCATAAAAGGAGTGGATCTGGATATGAATGAGACCGAGGTTCTTAGTATTTTAGAATGTGGACAGGAAATAAGCGAGGTTAAAATGTTGAAAAGATTAACATATGATTGACAATGGATAGATAGCGAAACTGTAAGTGTGCTTTGAAACGTCAAAATTACCAGAATACGTTTACGCTTACGGAGTGCGATTTAAAGTGGAAAATTACATATTCCCCGTGTCTCAGTGTAATGGCTGTTGGAAATTTGGGCATTATTTGAAAATATGTCCTGATAAGAAAATACGTTGCCCTAAGTGTGGAGATAATCACCCTAACTGTGAAACCAAAGTCTTTAAATGCGTCAACTGTAAGGGATCTCATATGGCATTGGATAAAAACTGCCCATTGTTCATAAAAGAAAAAAATATACGCGTCATAATGAGTGGAAATAATATTTCCTATAGAAAAGCACTTCAAAGGTATATGAGCAAACAGACGGTTGAACATTTACCAGAAAACTTAACGAATGTGGAATCCTGTGCTATTTTACCTAGCTCAATTGATCAAAATGGTAACAATAATGGGTTGAGCAATATGGATATCACAGAAGTCAACGAGGAGGGGTCTTCAGAGACATCATTATAAGAAGATAGTTCAGCGGAGACTAACCCAAAAATGCAGAACAAATCTAAAAAGAAGAAAAAAGGGAATAAGCTGTCGCAGAAGAAAAAAATAATACCAGAACTTAAGAAAAAACAACAAGAAGGATGCAGGGGAAACACAGTTCTCGAAGCGAAACCATTTTTAGCAAGGATAAAACAAATTATTACGTCAGATTGTGATTTTCAAACTAAATCTTATGAAATATTTAAGTTATTTTTTGATCTATGTAAGGTTGTAGTAACAAATTTGATTACCAAAAAGGGCTTTCTTGATAATATTTTAAATATTTTTAATGGATAACGTAAACACTAAGGATTTATTTGTCAACTTATTGCAGTGGAATGCGCAGAGTCTTAGACCCAAAATGGTGAGTTTTGAATCATTATTAAATAGAAAAAATATTCATATAGCTATTGTGAGTGAAACTTGGTTAGAGCAAGAGTCAGATTTTAAAATTCAAGGTTATAATATATTTCGCGGTGATAAAATTGACTCATATGGCGGCGTGGCGATAATAACCCACGAATCCATACAAGTCCAGGCGTTTCCTGTTAGATTACAGAATAGTGGTATAGAGATAATTTGTGTTAAAATAATAAATTGTAACTATCTCAAATACATAGCTTCAGTATACTGCCCGTCCTCAGTACGAACAAATTCGTTTGATTGGGAGCATGTATTTTCGTTATTTCGTAAGTCGATAGTAGCATTTAATGCACACCACTCAAATTGATCAAACAGGAATGATGTAAGAGGAGATCAGATCTTTGAGTCAGCCATAGACAAGGGGTTCGTCTCTATTAATGATAATAGCACCACAAGGATGAGATTGGTAAATGGCAATTTACAACAGTCATCCCCCGATGTGAGTTTTTTATCAACGGATATAGCTGTTCACTACAATTGGAGAGTAGGGGAAAGTGGTCACCCTTCGTACGCGGGGCACATTCGTACAGTTCTAGTTCTAGAAGAAAAACTAAACGGCATACAAACACGCCTTTGCTTGTGTGCATAGACATACCGGCCACCATGTTACTAACGGAACTTCGGGGCAGTCGCGCGACGCTGTATGAGCTGACAAGACGTTAAGTGTTTCCGCGCGTGGTGAGAAATTTTTTCACTAAAGTTTAGTTCGTTATTGTAAGAAGAATTTTTATGTTTTTGACTAAATAGTGATGCTTAATTAATGTTATCATTGTTTATTTTGAGCTCTAATTGTAATATTTCTCATACTAAAGTAGAATGTATATTAAGTTGAAATTTTAATTTTAGAGTATGGCATGGGGCACTTTCAGACAGTACTGCATGGGGCACTTTCGTACGCGTAGGAATGCACCCCCTTAATATCTTATTTACCGCCAGTACATCAAATTTCATTTTTTTATGAAATATATACAGTAGGTACCTGTCAAAATTTGTTTTAAGCATACTATAATTAGGGTACTTTTTATTTATATCTATCAGAAACCTTTTATTTAGCTTAGCTGATTAGTTTTATTAAGTAAATCTTTTAAATAAAATTTGATTGGAGAATCATGGTGCGGAAGTATAAAAAAGGGTACGCGACCCGAAGAGCTGAAAGTATCTTATCTTCGGAAGAAACTGAGATGATCATGGCGATTCTATTACCCTAATGTAGAAGATATAGATACTTTGTATGTTGGGGGTATCGCCATTATCCTCCGCCACGAGCAGATTCTACACCTAGAATGGCTAGACATTTTAATTTTGCAGTTAATTTAAATAATTTTAATGTGCAATAAGTTCTAAAGTAACAACCAAATGTTTATATACCTACTTTAAGTTTCAATTGTCAAAGATTTATTACAAAGATCTCACACATATTGATTATAAAAATCTCTTACAGACTGATAGTAAATTTTAGAATTATCAAAAAGTAAAATATTTTATTTTTCGTCATTTTACGGAAGAACAAATGATTATTTATGTGACAAGTTAAACATTATTAAGTTAGTTTTATGATAAATACATTATTCTTTGTGATTTAATAAAGTTAACGAGCTTAATAGGCTTTTTAATTACCCTGTACCAATCTACCCCATGGTGAACGAAAGTACCCCACTCGCTGTATGAAAGTACCCCACCTGTGAGGTGCGTTCGTACAAATATCTTATCGTAGAAAAATGGCTATAACCCTTTAATCTTCTGACATACTAGTTTCAAAGATTTTAGTAACTAACTATGATATATTTGTTACAATTAGGTGCATAAACTAGGTAATTTTGACAATTGATCAAAGAGTAAAATAATAATATGTAAAAAGTGTACGAAGGGTGACCACTTTCCCCTATTAAATGAAAACTTAGGAAGTGATCATCTTATCATTAAATTATCTGTCAACTGCTCAGGAAGTACTTATAACACCAATAAAAGGCGTAATTTTAAATCAGCAAATTGGAAAATTTATGAACAATATTTAAATCATAGATTTCAAAATTATCCACACCTTAGTATTTTGCAGGAAAAATATGATTATTTTATTGAACAAATTAATAGTGCGGCGGATGCATGAAGCATTCCATCGGTTAAAATTATTAATAACCCCGACAGTAAATTCAAACCCAAAAGTTATTGGAACCCGGCTCTATCTCATATTGTAGCAAAAAGAAGACTCGCGTTGAAAAATTTTCGGCAATACCCAACTCCTCAAAATCTTAATTTATTGGAAAACCTAACTGAAAAAATCAGTCATTAATTCAAAAAGCTAAAACTAACAGCTGGCATCTATTTCGTAATAGTATGGACGAGAGTATCTCATCTACAGAAATGTGGAATCGCATGCGATGGGCTAAGGGACGGCATAACCGTAGGTGTACTGCATCAGAGGATAAAATCAGAGAGCTTTTGCATTCACTTACGCCGGATTCTGTGTTAAACAGAAGTCCTTATTGTAGTTCTGTAAATTTACAATTAGAGTCTAAATTTACACTTACTGAATTAAACAACTGTTGCAAAAAAAAAGACTGCACCGGGATGTGATGGCATTACTTACTCAATGTTTTTTTATTTGCCTAAGTCAGTGAAGATTGTACTGTTACAAATATATAATGAGATCGTTGACTCAGGGTCTGTGCCTAAACAGTGGCGTGATATTCAGGTTGTACCTATTCCGAAAGGCAACAGTGAGGGCAATGGTACTACTAAGCTTCGTCCTATTTCTTATATCATGTCTCTGTAAAATTCTACATAATATGTTAGTAAAACGCATCGAATGGTATGTTGAAAAACACAATATTTTATCACCTTTGACAAGTGGTTTTTGTCGTGGCCAGTCGTGCTTGGATTGTTTGGTTAGGCTGGTAACTCAAATTCAAATAGGGTTAACCAAAAATATACCTACTTTAGCTTGTTTTCTGGATATTGAGAATGCCTACAATAATGTTTCCATAAGTAAAGTCATTAATGCTCTTGATGACATAGGGATAGGAGCAAAAGTTTGCTACTATTTTTGGAACTTTTTAAGCGAGAGGCATCTTAAAATTAAAAATGGTGATGAGTGTACAGAACGGTGGACAAATCAGGGATTAGCTCAAGGTGATCCAAGCTCTCCCCTACTTTTTAATATAGTAACACGGAATATATGCCAGCTGATACGAAATGTCTATATTCTCCAGTACGCGGACGATTTTGTAGTCTTTTCAACTCTTTCACGTCTAAATAATAGTCAGGCGAATGTTCAGTCAGCTTTAAATGTTATAATATTCATGTTTGAAGAGATGGGTTTAAATATTTCTGTAAACAAATCAAAAACCTGCCTGTTTAGCCGTGGGCGCAGAAATCAACCAATTAAACTATGTGTTGGGGGTACGGAGTTGGAAATAACAGAAAATATAAAGTATTTAGGAGTATGGTTGGACAGATCCTTACTTTGGAGAAAACATATTAATGAACTTAACGAAAAATGTTTAAAATCTCTTAACGTATTAAAAGTTCTGGCAGGTTCTGATTGGGGGTTGCATACTAAACATCTCCGTAGATTATACTTTGCTTTGATTAGAAGTAAGCTGGATTTTGGTTGCTTTTTATATGGTCCATGTGCGAGTACTCATTTGTCTAGTTAGATAAAATACAAAATGCCGCCTTAAGAGTTATTGGAGGTGGCGGGTTTAAAATATGGCTAGAAGCCAAAAAATAGCGGTTTTAATATTTTTATTGTGGACTGTATAAGGTGTATTAAATTAGTAGGTAATGAACGCTACTCGACGCTGTAAAACGCAGGTAAAAGGCAAGGAAAAATGCAGGAAACAGCTAGCACCACTCACCTGATGATTAGCTGGTACCAGGCACAATGTGTCGACACAAAAAGTTCACAAAAATTCACAGTTATAGGCAATAGAAGCACTATCGCGAACGGTGGCGGCGCGCTGTTAGGTTCGTGGTTAAAAGGTAACTAAGCGGGGATATGCTACTCAAGGAAGAACGGGGTTGGTTGATTTGGAAATACGTCATTTACGTCACAAGAGAGCGTTCAGAAATGCATGATTAATTTAAATACCAAACAACCTCCCGGCTTTGAGGTAACCTCAAAAACAAAATAAAAAATAAACCCAAAAAGGAGGAAAAATTATAAAAGAACATCACCATTAAATTAGGTCTATGCGTGCGGTAATATAATCTAATAATGCGGAATATAAACTAAGTTATAAGGACATAAATTAGAGCGAAGGATAGTGCTTATATTATATAAGGGCCGCGAATTCAAAACTGATTCAATACCATTCAACACCGTAACCATCTCTTCATATGTTAATATTTGTTTACCTATTACGCGAAATAAATGGCCTTTAACAGACTTTATATGGGACTCCCAAATTCCGCCAAAATGCGGTGCATTTGGTGGATTCATCTTCCAAATTATACGGCTTTCCGCTAATTCGCTACTAAAAGTTATGTAGTAATCATCGGATTTAAGAAATTCATGAAGTTCGTTTAGATAGGAACGCGAAGCAACAAAATTCGTACCGTTATCGCTGTAGAGATACTTACAAGGACCTCTACGCGATAAAAATCTTTTAAAAGCGTCTAAAAAGGTAGCTGAGGTTAAATCAGAAGCAAGCTCAAGATGAACTGCCTTGGTTACTAGGCATACAAAAATGCATAAGTATGCCTTTTGACTACGGACACCTCGTCTTCTAGTATGAGTTATATACAACGGTCCAGCGTAGTCTACGCCCGTATGCGTAAAAGCATTACAAGGTTCTACACGGCACGATGGCAAAGCGGACATCATAGGAAAAGTAGCTTTTGGTTTTAACCTAAAACATGCGTTACATTTATGTATGCGGGAACGAACAATACGGCGGGCGGATAAAATCCAAAAACGTTGTCTCAGTATTGAAAGTAGTAGTTGCGGACCAGCGTGAAAGTTTTTCTTATGATAAAAGTCAATTATCAAATTAATTATGTGACCATTTTTCGGCAACAATATGGGATGTTTATGTAATTTTTCTAATGATGCGTTATCTAACCGACCTCCGACATATAGAATGCCGTCATTTATGTATGGCGTTAATTTGCGGAGAGCTGAGGAACAACCTTTTCCCTTTTCTATAAGTTTAAAATCATCACCGAATGAAGCGTGTTGAACGGCCTTTATTATAACAAGTTCAGCAGCGTCTAAATCTTGCGCGGTTATTACATTATTGCGGGGCAATTTTCTTAGAAATCTTAACACATACACTACAGTGCGAAGTAACTTATTCCACGAGGATACTCTATAACTTAATGTAAGAAGTAGATGCTCAGTTTGCGCGGCGGCGGCGTCGCGAGCGACGTGAGATAATGTTTTTTCTTCAGGTAAACATGAGCTTTGCGGTGAAAATTGCTGAATTGGCCATTCACTAATAGGAAAAGACATCCAAGATGGGCCTTGGAACCAGAGATTATTCTCTATTAAGCGTGAGGGAAGCAGCCCGCGAGATACACAATCCGCGGGGTTTTCTACTCCTGCGACGTGATAAAAATGATCACTTGGCAATAAAGATTGACATTGCGAAATTCTATTGGCGACGAAAGTATTAAATCTGTGTGGGGAAGAGTGAACCCAGCACAGAGCGACTTCAGAGTCAGAAAATGCGTAAATATTATTTATTGGGTGTCTTATTGACAATGTATTGACCACTGAACGCACTAACTTAGCGAGCAGTGTTAAGGCGCAAAGTTCAAGTCTCGCTAAAGTCACGGTATTTACCGGAGAAACGCGGGATTTTGAACAAACTAACGTGACTATAGGGGGAGAACCTTCATTAGCTACGTGAAGGTATATAACGCAGCCAAAACCTTTTTCGCTAGCATCAGCGAAAGCGATTAGCGAAACGACAGAAGAGTCCTTAATACCCATATGACGCGGGAATTGAAGACCCGAGATTAGCGGTAACTCTGAAATATATTGTTGCCACAACTTGACAACAGAAGAAGGCGGAGACTCGTCCCAATCAATTTTGAGGAGCCATAATTGTTTAATTAATAATTTAGCGAATAGCGTTATGGGACCGACAAGACCCAATACATCATAAAGTTGTGCGGTAGCGGATAGCATAGAACGCTTTGTACAAATAGCGGGCGGTTGAGATACAGTAAAAGTAAAATTATCAGTAGCGGGATGCCAGCGAAGGCCTAAAATCTTATGAGTGTCATTATCGTTAAAAGAAATATATTCTTGTTGACGATGACTTGCGGGTATGTGTTCCAACAATTCGTGGGAATTACTCGTCCATTTAACTAGATCAAAACCACCGGCTTTGAAAAGTTGGATTAATTGTGTTGCTGTCGCTACAGCTTCATCTAGCGTTGAAGCTGTGGAAGCAAGGTCATCCATGTATATATCGAGCTGTCTTTCAATAAGACTAGCTGCGAGAGGATAGTTAGCTCCTTCATCTTTTGCTAACTCACGCATGACGCGAAGAGAGAGAAAAGGTGAGGAACGAAGACCAAAAGTGACACGAGTAAATTCATACGTTTGCAAGGGTTCGTCATCAGAAAAGCGAAATAAAATTCGTTGGAACTTGCGGTGCGAATCTTGTACATGTATGCAAAAATACATTTTACGAACATCAGCGAAAAAAGCAATAGAATATATTCGTACATTGAGTAAAATATTGAAAATATCAGTTTGTAAGTTTTCGCCGGTATGCAAAATATCATTAAGTGATAAACCGTTATCCGACTTACAACTGCCGTCTATTACTACACGGAGCGGTGTGGATGATTTATCCTCCCGAATAATCGGGTGGTGAGGTAGGTAAAAGCAAGGCACATCAAACCTTATCATTTCTTGCGGAACAAGTGTTAAGAACCCTTTATCTAAATATTCCCTAATGACGTCATTGTAACGCGCGCGAAGTTCAGGATTTCTACTAAATCTTCTTTCAAGAAGAGAAAATCTTTTTTCAGCGATTTGAAGCGAATTACCTAATTTTTCTGGTGGATCCTTAAATGGCAAAGCGACAACGTAACTGCCATCAGGATTGCGAGCGGTATTAGAGGTGAAAATATTTTCACACTCATTATCTTGCGGACTTATATACTTGGTAGAAGGCAATTCTTCCATTATCCAAAATTTTTGAAGCATGTCATTAAGCGGTTCTTGATTAATTAAATGAAAAGAATGCGATTTATGAGTAGGGGACTCAACATAAGCGTCGCCCATTATTACATAACCTAGCGTTGTTTCTAGTGCCATAGGCGCGTGCGGCGTAATTATTTTATTTGACAGTAATATTTTACAATAGGTATTTACCCCCAAAAGTAAGGAAATTTCCCCAGGTACAAAGAACTGGTCATCAGATAAACGTATCGAAGATATATAATTAATCTTATTTAAATCAATCTTAACGTCCGGTAATTTCCCGGTAATGTGAGGCACTACTAACGGTTCGACTTCATATACGAATTCATTATCGAAGCGAGATGTGAATTTAACGTGAGTAACGCCTAATATTTTTTGCGATGAACCACCAATGCCATGAACTTCGGTAAAGCGGTTTTTTCCCGATATGGGTAAAGATAAACGTTTGCAACAATCAAGCGAAATATAGTCACTTTGTGACCCTGGATCTATTAAACATCTTACATAATATTCACGTCCATAATTATTTATTACTTTTATTTTTGCGGTCGCTAATAAAGCAGTGGTTTGAGTGTGATTAATATCATTGTTAAGGTTTGTAATACTAAACGACGAGACCGTAGTAGACTCCAAACCCTGAGTGCATACACTATCACCCGAGTTGGACTGCGGATTAATTTCGATCTTATTCGTAGAAGGATTAGAGGTTAAATTACAGTGAGCATTACGAATACCCGAGACGGCCGGCTGGGAAACCGGTTTTTGATTTAACGCTTGCGCTTCATATTTAGCGCGAAAATGAGCGCGTTAAGTAGGTAGGTGGCACGTATTAGCTGCGACCCGAGCCAAGCGGGGCACAGAATGCTACCTGCATACAGCGTATGATTGTAAAGAAAATAATTTTAAGTACGTAATTACGATTATCAATCTATAAGCACTGTCCTTCAACACAAATAAATGCCTGCGAATTAGATTGCAGAAATCTAGAAGCGATTGAATATACTTATGACTTATGTATATTATCAAAGCGGGCGGGAATAATTTATAATTAAATAGGCTTTTAAATGTTATTTCACAGACAGATAGATAATTATAGCGATTAGATAATTGAATAATGAAACCATTGGATGGGACCAAAAAAGGTATCAAATCCGGTGAGATGGACCAAAAAAGGTGGCGGGTTTAAAATATGGCTAGAAGCCAAAAAATAGCGGTTTTAATATTTTTATTGTGGACTGTATAAGGTGTATTAAATTAGTAGGTAATGAACGCTACTCGACGCTGTAAAACGCAGGTAAAAGGCAAGGAAAAATGCAGGAAACAGCTAGCACCACTCACCTGATGATTAGCTGGTACCAGGCACAATGTGTCGACACAAAAAGTTCACAAAAATTCACAGTTATAGGCAATAGAAGCACTATCGCGAACGGTGGCGGCGCGCTGTTAGGTTCGTGGTTAAAAGGTAACTAAGCGGGGATATGCTACTCAAGGAAGAACGGGGTTGGTTGATTTGGAAATACGTCATTTACGTCACAAGAGAGCGTTCAGAAATGCATGATTAATTTAAATACCAAACAGGAGGATTTATTAAAAGTACACCAATCCATGTTATGGAGAGTGAGCTATGTGTAATACCTTTTGGCGGATTAAGGAGTTTAAAAATTTTCCTAAAGCAATTTTCTAGTGGACTGTAAATATAAATATATAATTATATATTAAAAACGCGGACAAAAGAAACTATACTACATTCGCAGCATACTGGATTGCAAGGACAAGGAAGTTAGCAACTGCAGGGAACACAAATGGAATAAATCGCAGCTGCTGCAAGGAAAGGATGGTGCGCCCTACCTTGAACGGCTGCGATGCGATGATGGCGGCGTCCTCTGCTGCTCCACAAATTGGATAGTTGTATCTGCTGCTATTGTCTCTGGCACTTCTTTTGCTTTTAACGAGGGCGGAATTAATTATTATATGTATTATTTTTAAATAATATCGCGATCACGCCATATGAAAATATTTAACGGCGGCGGTGACAAATTCACGTCACATTTCCTTCTTTTTTCTATATAAGGCGCACTAGGGAAAGGATGAAGGATAAGGAAATCCAGCCTGCTACAAGTGCATTTTGGTAAATAATAAGTTTTCAATAACGAGATCCAACATCCCCCCGGCCTTGAAGGAATCCCTTCAAAAAATATAGACTAATAAAATCTATATTAAATTGACTATATCAGTCTTCAATTAAAATAAATAACAAAAAACTGGTTGGTTACCACCGCTTACAACCTGTGTGTCGCTAACATAAATTACTAAACTTAAATAATAAATAAAATAATTAGTAAAAATGCTACTGCGTTGGTAACGGGCACAACCGTACTATAGGTCGCTCATAGGTACCACAATTAGTTTGCACTTCTGCAACACGAACAATTCCATCTTTACCAGGAAATAATCGTGTTATAACTCCCAATGGCCATTGCAGAGGAGGCGCATTATCAACATTAATTATGACAATCGTACCTACAGCTACAGGGTTGGAAAGAGTGTTCCATTTTTCCCGCATTTGTAAGTTATGAAGATATTCAGAACGAAACCTCTTCCAAAAAGACTGGACAATCGAG
This sequence comes from Furcula furcula, assembly GCA_911728495.1. NCBI lineage: Eukaryota > Metazoa > Arthropoda > Insecta > Lepidoptera > Notodontidae > Furcula > Furcula furcula. Next base: position 12,951,331 of record OU452250.1, read on the forward strand.
TCCATCAAAGAAAACCTGGACAGTAAATTAGCTCTCTCATTGGTCACATCCGCTGCTGGTAAGAATGCCAAAGGAGCGGTATGTAAAAAATGTGAAGGAGTAAGAGCTGTGGGTTCTGATGGATCTGAACTTAGGAGATAAAGTGGCCTGCTATTAAGAACACATTCTATCTGATTAAGAATCGTAAGCATCTCCTCATAAGTAAGGATTTGTTTACCTATAACTCGAAAAAGTAAAGCCTTGGCACTTTTTATATTTGCCTCCCAGATCCCTCCAAAATGTGGGGCGGTGGGAGGATTAAAACGCCAAATAATGCGGTTTTTAGTAAGCTCATTTTGAAAAGTTTTATAATAATCATCAGACTTTAAGAAGTCATGAAACTCGTTTAAATACGATTTTGAAGCTATGAAGTTTTTGCCGTTGTCGCTATATAAAAATTTACATGGACCACGTCTTGACAAAAAGCGTTTGAACGCGTCTAAAAATGTGGCAGAGCTTAAATCAGAAGCTAATTCGATGTGAACAGCTTTCGTTACCAGACATATAAAAAGACAAAGATATGCCTTTTGACTGCGAATCCCACGCTTCCTAGCCATTGTAATATACAAAGGGCCAGCATAATCTACCCCTGTATGAGTAAATGCGTTGCATTGTTCTAAACGGCACTCAGGTAAATCAGACATTATAGGGAAAGTTGGCCTTGGGTTCATACGAAAGCAAGTATTGCATTTATGTATGCGTTGTTTTACAATGCGTCTGGCCGACAGAATCCAGAACCTTTGCCTTATTATTGAGAGCAATAATTGAGGCCCAGCATGTAAATAAGTGCGGTGATAATAATCAACTAAAAGATCAATCACATGTCCCTATCTCGGCAAGAGAGCAGGATGCTTATGAGAATACTTAAGTGAAGAATAACTTAAACGTCCTCCAACTCTTAATAAGTTATCGGAAGATATGAATGGACTAAGCTTACGCAAAGCGGATGAAACAGCTTTCCCAGTTTGTAAATTCTTAATGTCGTTAGAAAAATAAAAATGCTGGATATGTTTTATTAAATATATCTCAGCGGTATTTAAATCATTAGCGGTAATTACATCGTTGCGAGGCAGTTGTTTCAAAAATCTTAAAACATAAACCACACAATGGAGCAGTTTACTCCATGAAGAGCACCTATCACTCAACAATAATATTGGATCTTCCTTTACACTAGCGGTTACACAAGTGACAATTTTTGATTCTAGTGGTGCTACCGAACTTGGAGAGAAAGTTGAAATAGGCCATTCGCTAATAGGTAGAGTGCACCATGAAGGGCCATTAAACCATAGATGATGGTCCTTTAATTGGGAAGGCAAAAGGCCTCTCGACAAAGCATCTGCGGGGTTTTGCACACCCGGAATATAATATAAATTTTCAGGGTCAATATAAGATTGACATTGTGCTATTCTGTTAGCAACAAATGTGTTAAATCTGTGCGGAGATGATTTCACCCAACACAGTGCGACTTCAGAGTCAGAAAAAGCATAAATACTATCAACAGGATATCGTTGCGATAATGTGTCACACACCATACGCAATAACTTCGTCATAAGAACGATACCACACAGTTCCAATCGAGCAATTGTGACAATTTTAATTGGAGCAACGCGTGATTTTGAGCAAATAAGACGAACGATTGGTTCTCGATCACCTATAGTAACATGAGTATAAATGACGCATCCATACTCTCTCATCTCACTGGCGTCAGAAAATGCTATCAACGACCATTTACAACCAGGTTCAATTCCCATATGTCGCGGGAAGTCTAATTCAGAAATTAGATGCAACTCACTAATAAAGTGATGCCATAAGCTTAAAATATGCGGGGGAGGTATGTCATCCCATCCCAATTTGAGAAGCCATAGCTCTTTGATTAATAATTTGGAATATAAAATTACGGGACCAACCAAACCTAAGACGTCATAAAGACGGGCAGTAGCCGATAAAATTGCACGCTTTGTGCCTACTGGTTGAGGAGGTGAAGTGGAGAAAACAAATTTATCAAAAGCAGGAAGCCAACGTAGACCTAAAATCTTTAAGCCACTGTCACTGTCAAAAGAGATTGACTCAGACTTACGTTGAGACACTGGTATGTGTTCTAGAAATTCTGAAGAATTGCTAGCCCACTTCGCCAACTCAAACCCCCCGGCCTTAAGCATATGGATGAGCTGATAGGCTATATCAGCCGCCAAAGATACAGAAGATGCCGAAGAACATACATCATCCATGTACGTATCCCTTTCCAACACATCCACGGCAAATGGGTATTTGGGACCCTCATCCTTAGCCAACATTCGCAAAGTTCTCATCGCTAAAAAGGGTGAAGAACATAAACCAAACGTGACTCTATTATATTCGAAAGTATCTAGCGGTTCATCGGAAGAGAACCGGTACAAAATTCTTTGATATCTGCGGTATGCAGCATGTACTTCAATACATAAGTACATCTGACGTATGTCAGCAAAAAATGCTACACTAAACATACGAACATTAAGAAGAATACGGAATATATCAGCCTGAAGATTACAACCAGTATATAAGATATCGTTTAAAGAAACCCCAGCATCCGTTTTGGCATTACCATCGAGCACAATACGTAACTTCGTAGTGTCTTTATCTTCGCGGATAACAGGATGGTGCGGTAGATAAAAACCTGGCTGTATGCACTCCTCTGGTGGAGTACGCGAAATTATACCCTTATCCAGATAGTCACGAATGACATCATTATATCGAGTGCGTAACTCAGGTGACTTGTCTAGCTTATTTTCCAGAGACAAGTACCTCTTCTTAGCTGTAATGTAAGAGTTACCTAATTTATCAGGACTTTCTTTAAAAGGCAACACTACAGAGTAACTGCCAGTGATATTGCGGGTAGTTGTGGAAATAAAAATAATTTCACATTCTTCCTCTTCAGGACTTAAAAAAATATTAGCGGGTAATTCCTCAAGTTTCCAAAATTTTTCTAAAACTTTGTCAAGCGAATCTTGAGTAAATGAACAAAAAGTGCGGGATAAGTTGGGTGTCATAACAACAGGCGCATTACCCATTACGATATACCCTAATGTAGTTTCAATAGCGGAAGGCATATTATTATTACGCATAATGCGATCAAATAATAAAATTTGACAGTAAATATTTACTCCCAACAATATTTCAATCGGTCCAGGTACGCCATAGGAATCGTCACTGAGTGGAATATTTTTCAAGTAATCTAAGCTTGAAGTATCAACGTAAGAGTCTGGCAAGTGTGTTGTAATATTGTCCACTACTAACGGTTTGATAGAATACACAGTGGAGTTACCAAAACGCGAGCTAAATTTGATATCAGTTACGCCAAGAATACGCTGTGAACTTCCACCGATACCCTGTACTTCAGTAAACCGGTTTTGTGTCGATACTTGAAGGGATAAACGCTTACAACAAGCAGATGCAATATAATCGCTTTGCGAACCTGGGTCAATCAAACATCTTACAATATGATGCTGGTTATTGTTATCAATAATAATTATTTTTGCGGTTCCTAATAAAGTAGTAGATAAAGAACGATCAGAATGATCGCGAGAAACATTACACACAGAAGTGTGTATAGCGGTAGGTGCAACATTCACTTGATTGACCTTATTCTTATTAGACATAGAGTCGCTATTTGCAGGTGTTGCGGATATATGATCCGATTTGCTCTTTTACAAATTCAATTAGATTAGCGTATGATGGAATTTTTTGCTTACGATACATTGTTTCAAATAATTTGATCGTATTTAAATCCAATTTTTGTAACGCAAGGTGTAAGAATATAAAATCCGATAAATCAGTAATTTTTAGTTGTTTAAGTGCTTCTACAGACGAATTAAAATTATTAATGAAACTTTCAAAAGCTGAAGCACTGTTAATATTCAGCGGTTTAAATTCTAACAACTGGTTTAAATAACTACCAGCCAATACGCGAGGGTCATCATATCTATACTTATAATAAAACTGTAACAGGTCCAATTCTGTACATTGAAGATATTTAGAAAATTATATTTGGAGGGCATTCTATAACCGATACTGAGGCCGAAAATGTATTTTTTTAAATTTTTGTCTGTCTGTCTGTCTGTCTGTCTGTCTGTCTGTCTGTATCACGGCTGAGCATCACACCGAAACTACTGAATGGATTCAAATGAAACTTGGCATGATTTGAGATCTTACTACGAGGTAGGACATAGGATACTTTTTATCCCGTAATCTAGCACGGTTCTTTTGGGAGAGGGGATTAAAGTCAAAATGGGTACTTGGTTATACGCTTGGTCCGATTTTATCAATTTTTCTTCATAATTATAATAATTATTAGTAAGGGAACACTCATAGAGAGTTGTTATCAAGGTTTTGTAATCGATCGGGTTAAGCAACGTTAGGTAAGGTCATTAAATAGATGGGTGACCGTTTAACGTCATTTGAACTAAACGGGTCCGTGCTTCGGAGAGCAAGTAAAAAGTGGGTCCCATTTTTCAACCGACTATAAAAAAGGAGGTTATGTATTCGATGCAAATGTCTGTTATTAAAAGTTTAGCTAACGTAAATAGCGCATGCGGAGCAGCGTGGGTCAGCTAGTTTATCAATAAGTGCATTCCAAATTATATTATAATTCTCGGCGGTTGGTGGCAAACCAGCGCACACAGACTTTGCGCTGTCAGTCAACTTGCCAACTAAATAGTAAACACGATCACCATCAGTTAAATCCGCATTGTCATGTATAACACTTTTAAATTGCTGGTAGAATAGTGGCCAATTGCGAGCGTTTCCATTAAATGACATCAACTCAATCGGAGGCAACTTAGGCTTGGATTTCGATGCTGAAGAAAAGTTTTGATTGTGACTTTTATTACTAGCGGCGTCTACTTGTGACATAACTCGCTTTATGTAACAGTACATTTCTTCAAATGAAAGCCATGCCTGATAATCAATTTTATCCTCTGGGTTTATTTGCAATTTAAATGTGTTATATTTATCTGTCGCTTGTTCGAACTCACTACGCAAAGTATCAATATTACTCACATTACACAGGAAAACTTCACGTTGGGATTCATTGGTAGCAGCAGACTTAGATAAATCATATATAGACTGCAGCCTGGCAAATAATACATCGCGCTTAGAGCGCAGGATAGTCAACTGGACATGATCCTCGTTAGATATTTCAAACTCTTCCTCACTATCTGCCTTCTTACCCTTCCCCATTATTAATATTTAGTTAATTAAAAATGGGTACACAAATAAAATATATTTTATGTCACTGTTAAATCAGTCATAAAACACCGTTGAACTATAACAATGTTCAATCAGTTGGTAAATACAAGAAATTAAAAATTAAGATAAATATGAATTTTCAAAGGCATGTGTGAAGTTGCCTTAATACATCTGAACGCATATATGATGTAACCTTAATTACTCCGAACGCGTTATAATAAATCCTTTTTGCGAGTATTGAGGGATCGCTCAGGCGTGACCTTAAAACAAAAGCTACACACGCGCACTGCGTTGACAGCTGATGCGGTTGCAATTAATTTTGCACTATAATAAATATATGCGAAATCACTCTCAATAGAAAATATTAATGGGTATAATAGGTAGAATAAGAGTATTCTAATGCGATTATGTAATGGAATGAAACAATTATCAATGCGGGATGCGTAAGAATACGACTTAAAATAATAAATTTGATAATTATTTCAATACCAATTACGTTAAATTATACGTATATAGACATAGTACGTAAGTTGTAAGCGGTGGCTAAGAATAACCATATCATTTGCTTTACTATAATAGTATAAGCACAAATTATATTCGGAAAAATCTAAGATTCATTATCAGGGCCGAAGTGACCAAAAAATGGCGGATTAAGGAGTTTAAAAATTTTCCTAAAGCAATTTTCTAGTGGACTGTAAATATAAATATATAATTATATATTAAAAACGCGGACAAAAGAAACTATACTACATTCGCAGCATACTGGATTGCAAGGACAAGGAAGTTAGCAACTGCAGGGAACACAAATGGAATAAATCGCAGCTGCTGCAAGGAAAGGATGGTGGGCCCTACCTTGAACGGCTGCGATGCGATGATGGCGGCGTCCTCTGCTGCTCCACAAATTGGATAGTTGTATCTGCTGCTATTGTCTCTGGCACTTCTTTTGCTTTTAACGAGGGCGGAATTAATTATTATATGTATTATTTTTAAATAATATCGCGATCACGCCATATGAAAATATTTAACGGCGGCGGTGACAAATTCACGTCACATTTCCTTCTTTTTTCTATATAAGGCGCACTAGGGAAAGGATGAAGGATAAGGAAATCCAGCCTGCTACAAGTGCATTTTGGTAAATAATAAGTTTTCAATAACGAGATCCAACACCTTTATATATAAGGAGACAGTATTTAGCTTACAAATATTGCTTAAAATCCTTATCATGAGCGGCTAACATAATAACTGAACTAATTGAGGAATTATGCTCTCTGTGTCGATTAGTATACTGGAGTAAAAGAAAAAAAGCCTTTACTCACAATAGCTTATAATTAATGTACTACCGATGCTATTGAGTCTACTCATAAACTTGAAATGTTTAATATGGAAATTTGGGTTACATGTATTGAAATAGATACTTTGATTAATACAACTTTAGAGAGCGTAGATTGTCCTAAAAGAGACTGCGAGGTTTCAGTACTCAAATACAATATTATAAATGAACTTAATGATAAGTATAATGGATGGAATAAAATATATACAGACGGATCCAGGGGTAGCGATGGTTTAGGTGCAGCAGTGTATCTTCCTGGTTCAAACTCATCTAAAATGCTTAAAGTTAGTAATAGGAATATTTCCACTATGTCATTGGAGCTTATTGCAATTTTTGAAGGAATATTGTACGCCGTGAATGAAGGTTTTACGAAAGTCGTTATTTTGACAGATTGTAAAAGTGCCTTGGCTCGATGCGCCTCTGGCATCAGAGGTGTACCGATAGTCTACAAGATTCTTGAATTATTATATAAAAACCAAGACAAAATTAATCTGAGGTTGCAGTGGGTTCCATCTCACATAGGTCTCAATGGTAACGAGGAGGCTGATCGTCTTGCAAAGCTAGAGGTGAGGGGAGTTTAGTCATCACACAGCCATTTCATTCAGAAGTTCTGTTCAAGTATAAAAATATTACTTATAACATGTGGAAAGTATATTTTGACGAGCGAAGCAAAGAGAAAGGCATATGGTACAAGACAATACAGAGCGAGCCTCCTCGTATACCTTGGTTCATTGCCGTTCCACTGAATAGGTCCATTTTGAAAATAGCGTTTAGGTTAAGATCTGGACACATTCCGTCGGCAAAATTTGCATATCTAATGAATATTATCTAATGAAAAAAGTAAGTTCACCTAATTGCGAGACCTGTGGGAAAATAGATGATGTGCAGCATTTGCTGATGGAATGTGACAAAAATGTAGCGGAACGAGTGGCTATGATGAGTCAACTCGGCCTTAATTGCTTAGATGTGGGACTGATGCAGAGTCTATTAAGTAAACCCTTATCAGAAGAAGCGTCTATAAGCGTCTATAAGCTAGGGCTGGCTCATCATAGTTAGCTTGGCTTAGTATAGGATACAATGGGGCTGGTGTACTCCACCAGAGTAAAAGGCCCGAAAAAAAAATAAAAAAAAAATAAAGCAGATGTGTAATATTAGACTCCCAAAAATCTAGATAACAATAAATTCATGACTACTGATGGGTAAGGGTCTCCTCTCGCCCTCGTTATGACAGGTAAGAGGGCTATTGCCATCAACCACGCGGCCTAGGGACCATTGATAGAGAAATCTAAATATACTGTAGATATTGATTAGAAGTCAAGAAACGCATTCAAAGCTGGCCATTGGTTTGGGAATAACGCTACTATAAGAACTAATAACAACCTTATAATAATATAGAGGTCTAACCTATAACAGCCGGCTTGCGTCAGTAAATTAATAGAATCAAAAAACTTGATTGAGAATAAAAAGATAAAAAAATAATATCACACACACACACTCATAGATAAGGGCTGCCCTAGCTACGAGGCTACTCGTAGCTAGGGCAGCCCTTATCTACGACGCTACTACCTGTGGTTACAGTGTAGACAATAAACAAGTAATTGACGATAAACGTAAAGTTTTTAACCTATCAAATATCGCGCTTTACTTCTGGTTAACAAGGGAACTTGGGCAGGTATTCCGCAGGAATTGGAAACTTGGATCAAAGAGCAATTTTGCGAATCGCCTCGGTGAATACGCACCGATCGTAACTCGAAATAAAGTTTTATTCAATAATCTTTGGAGTTGTTTGGAATTACTTGAGAGTTTTGTGCTCACATAAGTACAATTCAAAAAGGTTAGGAAATCTACAAGTAAGAAAGAATTATCCAAAAAATATCATATTTAAGTAGATAGACCTTTATTAGAAGAAGTTAAACTGGATATTTTTTTGTAGAACACATGTGTTGTTTTTTAAACAACTCAGTATGCCTGGGAGAAAGCGATAATTCTGCAAATAGACAGTTTCACTGTACTACCACTCGTTCTCTGTGGCACAGTTATCAAATCTCTGGATCCCAGTATCAATACATGATCTATACACATCGTCTCTAGCTATAATGTTATTCCCATCGGAACACAGCATATATTAGCTGACAGGAAAAGTACACACAAAGGATTTCGCCTGCATATGTATGTATGTCTGAATAGGTGTTATTTATCGATATATGTGTAGATATTTGTATCAGTTTTCTAGTTACCATAATACGGGCTCTGCCTAGCTTGGGATCATCTGATGACTGCATGTGGATTGTCCCAGGATATTATTATTTTAGATTAGATAGTTAGTCAATATAGCACTCTTATCAAGCCTCCAATTTTGGCAAGTTCATTTACTGCACACTAGTCAATTTCAAATATTTATTAAGCTTTCCTCAATATTCCTTATTTACCAAGATTTATCCAAAATTACGTACCCATACAGCCGTCAAAAGTACTGAATACTTGTTAATTTCCTCTACCCCTTAAAGAAATTATCAAAACAAGCTCTTGCTATTTCTTTAAGAACTCCTAACTCCTAAGTATTCCTTAAAACTTATACAAACGGATTAGCATTGATGTCATTTTGTTCCCAGATTAGCCTAACTACTTTGTTAGTGTTCCTCTTACATGTAACATTTGTTGGTACAGACTTCGTAACAACTTGGTATCAGGATTGAACTACGAGTAAAATAATGTAAATACAAGAAACTTTTATAATCTTTACCATTTATCCAAGTTATCTTGAAGTATTACAAATGGGAGTTAGTTTTGAAATCCCAATATTTATCAGTGCAATGATATTTATTTGTCAGACACTGTGCATGCACTAAATATTACAAACTTAAAGTACACTAAATATCTATACAATGTGCGCCTGCTACTGTACTCGACGAAAAAGACATAATGTACTCAGCATAATGCTGGGACACGAATTGCTGCACTGGTTATCAGTGACCTTTTTCGGAGCTGGCTTTGGACATTTCAGTTCATACTTAAAGATAATCTATACATATAAAATTACTTGTCCTGACTGACTGACTGACTGATTCATCAATGCACAGGCCAAACCGCTGGACCTAGAAAGCTGAAATTTGGGCAGTAGGTTCTTTATGATGTAAGCATACACTAAGAAAGGGTTTTTTAAAATCACACTCCTAAAGGGGTAAAATGGGGTGTAAAAAAAATAATTGCAGGCGTAGCCCTAGCAATTCCCTGCATTGCTAGTAGAAAATAAGAACATTTGACTATCACAGCTCTACATCCGACTGCGATATACTAACCTAATATTTTTGTCAGTCAGTTTGCTATCGTATTATTGTGCAACAACTACAACCAACAAAAAAACGTTAATTTTATAGAGGTAAGTAATATTATAAAATTTATCTCTGTTAAAAATAAACAAAGCTGTTATATTATTACAAAATCTTCCAAGAGACATCTCCCTTGAATACCAAACAATGCTATAAAATTTATTACTCAATGAACGGTAAATGTATATTTCTCACGCAAAGTCCCTTGAGAACTTTTAAAACTTGAAAATTATTTGCGGACTCAAAACCAAAGAAAACTTCCGGTTGTCTACGGAGGGTAAATCTCTTCTTTGTTAGATATCTTAAAAGTTATAATAATTTTATTAGCATTTCAGACTTCTGTGATTACCTTTATATAGCCATTCTTAATATAGCTCAATAAAATGGCTAGCAGGATTATATTTTACAGTAGGTATTTTACAGATTTTATTGTTTTATATTGTTCAAATTATAGTACAAAAGGGATAAAACTACACTACTACATAATGTAGAGACATGATGTAGTATTTAACAATTATAAAAAAACGACATTTATGGCAAGCTCATAGTACCTACTTTTATCACACCTACACATTTTTTGTGTCTTACTCTTCTAATAAATTATTTAAATTCATTCTTAAATCCATTGTTATAGATCACCAAAGAATTATATTACTTATTTTCTAGAACTTTTCATAACATAATTATTACGTTTTCTTTCCCCCATTGTTATAGTACTTTCCTGTTTAAAGTCACTGTTTGTTACTTAACTGTCATTTACATGAAACTGAAGGGTCCAAAAATCGTTTGAGGCCAGTTTCGTCATAGACATTCGGGGCTTCATCATTGTAGTTCAGCGCTTCACACAACCTACACATATGGTACGATCGCGTTCCAAAATAACCATGTTCATTCACAACCTTAAAATGATTCCTCCACGTATGGAAAGATAATAGTAGATTTGGATCCTGGCTTATAGATAACATGTGATTGGCAAGGTCTTCTATACTTGTATTACTATCGACGTATAAATAAGAGTTAGGTGGTAGTAAGCTCTCGCAATCATTCGCGGGTGGACCTAGGATTACTGGTATGGATCCTTTCATGTAGGCTTGGTAAAATATCTTTTCGGACAAGTATTCGGAGCACATGGAGTTCTCAAGTACTAAGTAGAATAGGTATTCTGATATCGCTTCACAGTCGGCTCTAAAATGTCCAGGGCATCTGTAAAGTAAAACGGTCTATAAGTTATTAAAAAAAATAGTTTTCAGTAATTTAATGACAAGACAAGCAGGACGTTCGCCTGATGGTAAGCGAACCGTCTGTCCATGGAAAGATATTACTTATTAAGTCTCTGTAGTCCGGTATTTTCGCCAGCTCCCTGCTTGCCGACAAAGTATATAGGTATTTCAACATTGGTACGCATAAATATATATTTAAGCTTTGCCATTTTAGTAGTCAAATATAAGGTTTATACATTAACAACTTTGTTTCATATAATTCTATGAAACTTCGTATGGCATTGATCCATACGAAGTCAAAAATCTAAGAAAAGGCAATAAGTACGATCATGGCTTTAAGGTAAAAAAGTCTGCAAGAATTTGTTAATTAAGACTTGTGTGTTTTTTGTTTGGTTAGCGCCGCACTTACATACTTACTTACATATAGGTAAAAATCATGGTTAAAATGTTTAATAGTTTATGCTACTTTAACGTTACTCTGAGACTTTAACATGGACTATGACCAGCGAAAACGTCAGCGTGACTCAGGCAAGGAATTTGCATATATCTTACTATCAGGACTTGTTTTTTTACACTACCAAGGTGACAAGGAAGCTTGCCACCTGATGGTAAGCAGTCACCGAAGCCTATAGACGTTAGCAACACCAGATGGCTTGAGCCTTAAGACATTAATTATTAAGTCTTTGTGTCTGGTAATTTTATCAGTATCCCTTGATGCCAGAACACAGCAATACTTACACACTTAGTGGTTGAATATTACACAATGACGGTGGTATCTACCTGGACCTAAACCTATTACATATCCAGTAGGTACATGTTTTCAAATGCTACGAGTACACATATGTCGTTAGTCACCTGTTTTTGGTTGTTTCATCATCTCCACATTTACCATAAACATCTACTTTCATATACTTTCTTAGTTGAGCTAAAAAGTCCATCCTATGTTTAACGCCGCAGTTTGAAATAAGGACTGTTGCAAGGACGTCGTACTGTTTGATACGCCAGTTGGGTATTAATTCGGTTATCTCTATAATACTTGTTAGCTTCGGTTTGACAGGTTTTGAAAGTGGAATCGTGCGCCCGTATGGTACCGGAACATCTGCTTCAGTCCTGTAAAAGTACACGTTTCAGAGAATTACTATGTTTGGAGGTACATAAACTAAAGGTCTTATATTTCGTAAAATACAAGTATGCATGGCGCAAGGGAAAATTAAGTTACTTAAAACCTCATACAAACAAAATTTGACTAGAATAAAAGAAGAATTAATAAGCACAATACTCATTACCACCAGTGTATGTGATAATAAGCCGTTACAAAATAATAATAAATTAATAATCTTTATGTAGTTATTTACTTTACCTGTAAGTCATAGACCAATTGAAAACATTGGTTAAGTTTTTCCAACTGATGGGTTGTTTGGCCAAGGAAAAAGCGTTCCAAGGTGATTCATCATTAAGATATATCCATCTTTGTCTAGGATCCCTGTCTTCAACATGAGGTATGTTTCCGTTCTGCAAGTGGATCAGGACTGCGTCGGCGAACATAATTAGGCTGTCATCGCCAGAAAAAATGCAGTTCTTTACACTACAGTCCCTCAAGACATTGCCTCTGGAAACAAATTATCGAATCAATGAGTTATAAGTCCGTAATACAAAGGCGCGTTCAGACAGAAAGACGGCAACGCCGAGTCTAGCTGATTGTCGGTGCAGACAATTTCCGATAAGATCAAGTGCCGTCGGCAAGTGCCGACTAAGTTCTAATCGTCGTCCCCGCGATGTCGTTCTGATGTAAGGTATCGGCTTTTCTTTTTTGGGAATGATAAACGCTGTTGGCCTCAGATGTCCTTACAGCTTTATCGGGCTAGAGGAGGCGAGCGCTTATAACACTCCAGCTTTAAGTGCAAGGGAGCGACGCATTCAAGGGCACCTCAGGGAGGCACGGCCTCGGCTTGGGCTGTCGGCTGATAATACCACCGGTTTACAACGCGCCCCCGCTGAGAAGAGCCAGCAAGAAACTCAGTGAGCTGATGCTCGTCGTTGAGGTCGCATGCGTTGGCGGCGCTGATAGGCACTGGCAGGCCGGAAGCCATCTTTCTACCTAAATATAATAAAATACGTTGACTCGATAGACGGTCGCATAATGTGTACCGACTATTAGGGATTTACCAGAAACCAGCATCAAGTAAACATAATTCTTGTTATTATTTATAACACCGTTTTGTGAAACATTATTTATGAATTGAAATCAAACTACTTATACGGATTTTATCGTGGTTTATTCTAAATTTTACTATCCCGACCTTTCAAATGCTTTGCAGCACCCATGGTCACGGAAGGACTGAGATACTGCACCGGCACGGCCTCAAGATACTGTAAGATCTTACTGCGTAGATCGGACCAACACTTATAACTAAGAAGACCTGAAGGTACACCGGCATAATTGTGACATAAGGACGTTCAACATCTCAGTCCTCCCGTGACCATGGGTGCTGCAATACATTCGAAACGTCCGGGGTAGTAAAATCCAGAATAAACCGCGATAAATACCGTAAAAGAAGTTTGATTTCAATATGTAATATTCGAGTAAATAAAAGACAACATTATCATTTATGAATTTAAAATACTAATCGATTTCAGTCTGGTTTCACTCGAATATGTTGAATGGGTATGAATGTCACGTAGCCTCGCTATACAGTCAGAGATAGCATCAGTGGAACAAATTGCTACATTATTTTAAAATCCTTGAAACACATTGAACATACTAGTGTAATTAGCATTATCGTATGTAGGTATATATAATACAGTTGTTCAAACAAACAACGGTAAGAAGTAATGTCAAAACGTTTTTCTAATCTTGACCCCCAACCAAAAACGAGGGATGGTATTAACCGCTGACTAAAAACGAGCGGTTATAAGTTTGACGTCTATGTCTGTCGATCTGTGCATCAGTCTGTCTGTCTGTATTTAATGTGGTATCGTATCGTTCGCGCTCCAACTAGTGGACAGATAACATAGCAGTTTATTTAATAGATTTTTACTTTCCTAAAGAACCTCGAAAGAAATACATGCCATGGACAACGGAAACCGTATGATAATTGAAGTAATATGTACTAAAGAACCTACAATCACATCTAGATTATTTCAAACAGGCTTTGAAGTTTCCGCCCTACAGTGAAAACTCGCGTAAATATTAGTAATCATTTTTTGATTGCAATACAAAAATCTGTTGGATAGCGGAGATGTAATCGAGGATGGTTAATCACAGTAGATTATTGAATGCCCATTTTAACTTTCAAGACATCCACATTATCATCGGACGGGAGAGCCGACGACGGCTAACCATTGCATTCCTTAGATGTACGTATTATAAATCCTGAAAGAATTATCATTCATTCACTATCTGACTCTTAGTGCGGTAACGTACTTTGATGTGCCGTAGTTGTAAACGTGGCGTTTCTTGAGCCAGCCCCAGTACTTCCATACTAACACCACGAAGGTTCTATTAGATCTACTTCCATAACGTGATGGATCTTCGAACTTGAACAGAATCGACCCTAAGTTGGATGTCGTCCATGTCTGAAAATAAAAAAGGTTGCTATTTAATATACATTTTGGAGATGTATTGTGTGGAGCAAACTACATTTCGGATTCATGTTTGTTACAAAAAGATAGAAGCTACAATATAAATGCGAATGCAATAATTGGAAGCGTTAGGTCTCGAGTTCAATTATGAAGTAAAGGCACTTGTTGGGTATTTTATATAAGTAAGTAGTACTTAATGTAGTGTTTGCCGTCCGTGCTCAACACACGGCTTCCTAAACTAGGTAGGTATATGAATATTAGATACTCTTTGAAACTAGGTAGAGCCGAGCCTGTATCTACGGTAATCATACAATTGAAGACTTATAAATATAAATACATCACTTCTTTATGTAAAGCCCATAGATTTAGATTCTTTTTCACCAGCCTTATCAGAAAAATAATAAAAACCTTCACCAAGTTGCGGATTTAATTGGAACTAATTTCTTCTTGCTAGCATGACTATAATTTTGTTTGTGCGACAAAGGCGTTCATTACAGGGTTTTTATGTTACCTACTCTTCACTTTATAAATACATATTTTTGTAAATACATACATACTTATAACATCCAGACACAAGACGATTAGACATATTCATGAATACAATATTGGAGCCGGGTGGGAATCGAACCCATGACTTTTGGGACCCGTAATCCCGCCGTTGTTTTAGATAATTCTGTAGTTGCAAAGACTTATGTAATGGTCTTAGTAAACACTAAAGTCCTATTATTAAACTCGCTGGCTATACAGGGAACGTTTTTTTAATACAGTTTTTTGGAAAAATGTGAATACAAGTTGTATAGTTATCGAGTTGTGACACTGTCCTGTCCTGTCCTGATTAACCGTGGGGTGTCCGGGTAAGAATAGCACCCTCCCATCTCCTCCCGTGGGGTGTCCGTAAGAGACGACTAGGGGAAAACAAGAAGACGATCAGCAGCGTCTTTTTATTGTATTACATACTACCTATACTGCGATTCCCAAGCCAAGCGTGGGAATTATGGCAACCCCTCCCTTCTAAGAGGAAGACCTTTGATCAGTAGTGGACGTCATTAGGCTGCTGAAGATACTGTCTTTTCAATACTGATGAGAATCTTCTTTATCTTTACATAGTATGAAACAAAGTTGCCTTCCACTGTTTGCACGCTTAGATCTTTTAAACTACGCAACGGATTTTAATGCAGTTTTCAGCAATAAATAGAGTGGTTCAAGAGGAAGGTTTAAATGTAGTATATCCGTGCAAAACTGGGGCGAGTCGCTAATTACATTATCAAAGAAAGTCGCTCCCGCTGTTTGGATGCTTATATCGATCTTTTAAAATATGCAACGGATTTTAATGCAGTTTTCAGCAATAGATAGAGTGATTCAAGAGGAAGGTTTAAATGTAGCATATCCGTGCAAAACTGGGGCGAGTCGCTAATTACATTATCAAAGAAAGTCGCTCCCGCTGTTTGGATGCTTATATCGATCTTTTAAACTATGTAACGGATTTTAATGCAGTTTTCAGCAATAGATAGAGTGATTCAAGAGGAAGGTTTAAATGTAGTATATCCGTGCAAAACTGGGGCGAGTCGCTAATTACATTATCAAAGAAAGTCGCTCCCGCTGTTTGGTTGCTTATATCGATCTTTTAAACTATGTAACGGATTTTAATGCAGTTTTCAGCAATAGATAGAGTGATTCAAGAGGAAGGTTTAAATGTAGTATATCCGTGCAAAACTGGGGCGAATCGCTAATTACATTATCAAAGAAAGTCGCTCCCGCTGTTTGGATGCTTATATCGATCTTTTAAACTATGTAACGGATTTTAATGCAGTTTTCAGCAATAGATAGAGTGATTCAAGAGGAAGGTTTAAATGTAGTATATCCGTGCAAAACTGGGGCGAGTCGCTAATTACATTATCAAAGAAAGTCGCTCCCGCTGTTTGGATGCTTATATCGATCTTTTAAAATATGTAACGGATTTTAATTAAGTTTTCAGCAATAGATAGAGTGATTCAAGAGGAAGGTTTAAATGTAGTATATCCGTGCAAAACTGGGGCGAGTCGCTAATTACATTATCAAAGAAAGTCGCTCCCGCTGTTTGGATGCTTATATCGATCTTTTAAACTATGTAACGGATTTTAATGCAGTTTTCAGCAATAGATAGAGTGATTCAAGAGGAAGGTTTAAATGTAGTATATCCGTGCAAAACTGGGGCGAGTCGCTAATTACATTATCAAAGAAAGTCGCTCCCGCTGTTTGGATGCTTATATCGATCTTTTAAACTATGTAACGGATTTTAATGCAGTTTTCAGCAATAGATAGAGTGATTCAAGAGGAAGGTTTAAATGTAGTATATCCGCGCAAAACTGGGGCGAGTCGCTAGTTACATAGTATCAAAGAAAGTCGCTCCCGCTGTTTCGATGCTTAGATCTTTTAAACTACGCAACGGATTTTATTGCAGTATTCAGCAATAAATAGAGTGGTTCAAGAGGAAGGTTCAAATGTAGTATATCCGTGCAAAACCGGGGCGAGTCGCTAGTTACATAGTATCAAAGAAAGTCGCTCCCACTGTTTGGATGCTTAGATCTTTTAAACTACGCAACGGATTTTAATGCAGTTTTGAGCAATAAATAGAGTGGTTCAAGAGGAAGGTTTATATGTAGTATATCCGTGCAAAACCGGGGTGAGTCGCTAGTTACATAGTATCAAAGAAAGTCGCTCCCGCTGTTTCGATGCTTAGATCTTTTAAACTACGCAACGGATTTTAATGCAGTTTTCAGCAATAAATAGAGTGGTTCAAGAGGAAGGTTTAAATGTAGTATATCCGTGCAAAACTGGGGCGAGTCGCTAGTTACATAGTATCAAAGAAAGTCGCTCCCGCTGTTTCGATGCTTAGATCTTTTAAACTACGCAACGGATTTTAATGCAGTTTTCAGCAATAAATAGAGTGGTTCAAGAGGAAGGTTCAAATGTAGTATATCCGTGCAAAACCGGGGCGAGTTGCTAGTTACATAGTATCAAAGAAAGTCGCTCCCGCTGTTTCGATGCTTAGATCTTTTAAACTACGCAATGGATTTTAATGCAATTTGGCAGTAGATAGAGTGATTCAAGAGGAAGGTTTATATGTAGTTTATACGTGCATTTTTTTTTCAGCGTACCTAACCTGCTTTGCTAGGTGGTAGGTTACTTGTGCAAGGAAAGGAACCATCCAGGTAGGTACCACCGCAGTGTCAGATATTCAACCGCCAAGCAGCAGTGTGAAACATAGCTGTGTTCCGGTGTGAAGGGCACTGTAGCGGGTGAAATTACCGGACACAAAAGACTTAATATCTAATGTCTTAAGGATCGGCAACGCGCTAGTGATTCTTCTGGTGTTGCTAGCGTCTATAGGCTGCGGTGACTGCTTGCCATCAGGCGGGCCGCATGCTTGCTTGCCACCTTCGTTTTATTAAAAAAAACCACTGACCCACTAACCTAATATTGATGGTAGAACTCAACCATAACTAAATAATTAAGCTGATTCTTTATCTATCGGTATAGGTACTTTCCAAAATAATCTATGGACGCGATTAAAAGTAGATAACCGATATCAATTCGAAGCATCAAACTAATATCAAGTAACATTGTCACCAATATTTTTTTTTTAACATGACTATTGAATTTATATTTTACTAGTAGTTGAAGTCCAGTAATTTGCATAGCTACAGAAACTTTTACACTAGAACACAGTGCTACGTGGTGGCAGAACATCCTTGCTTGAGAACATCTCACATCTGACACTGCGGATGGTACCTACAAGGATGGGATTTTTCACAATGAACCTGCACCCTCATTGATATATACCGAAAGAAAATAAGTAGTTTTATATTAAAATGGTTATAGAATTAAATTTTAAAATAATAATATAAAAATATGAAAGTATTATTTTATAAGCCTCTATCTAATCCTCTTTATCTATTATGCTATAACTTAGAAAATAAAACTATTAACTATGACACTATGATTGCAGCGAAACATACTTATGAACGGGAATAAAAAAAAAACACAATGCATTGCGATAAAAAATATTTTTTTAATAACTAAAATAAAATATTAAATCATTACCCCCTTCATTTTCGCAATAGGTACATTTTGATTTCGATTCAGATTCAGAAGAAAATCTCAGATTATATTATTACTTAGATAGGTAGGTATACTTAATAAACTTGCTTGCTTGCTTTGTAAACCGGAAGTCGCGGGTTCGAATCCTGCGGGGGGGGTAACAAATTTGAGTAGTTGTTCCTTACTGACTAGGACAATGCAGGCCGATCACCTGATTGTCTGTAAAGTAAGATGATCCATGCGTCGGATGGGCATGTAATAAAATCTTTTTAAAAAAGAATTGAACCGACTTCAATATCACTGAAAAGTATAAAATAATTTAAATATTATTGAAGTTGGTGTTAGCGCACCTGCTGTGTATATTTGGCACCAACTTCAATAATATTTAAATTATTTTATACTTTTCAGTGATATTGAAGTCGGTTCAATTTTTTTTTAAAAAGATTTTATTTTAAACTTTTTAGTGATATTTTCATATACATATAAAGATTGAACCATCGAAAACCGTAAAATTATCTAGGTAGGTTATGATCACATTATCGTCTACATAGTTTTACATAATTCATGTTTCTTCAGAAAAAAATATCCGGTCGTAATGAAATTTGCATGAAAACATCATAGTAGTTTACTCTCTCGAATAAAAAAAGAATCATCGAAATCGGTTCATAATTGTCAGAGCAATGTAATGGAGAACATCAGTTTTATGGTTTTTACCAGATAAATTCCTCCACATCGGTCATGGTCCTCCAGGAAGTTCTTATCCGGTTGTAATAAAATTCATACAGATTCAATACAGTGGTTTCTTCTTTCGAATAAAAAAAGAATCATTGAAATTGGTAAATATTTGCCAGAGTTATGACTATTTTTGTCCGACCGAGCGAGTCCGAGCGACTAAAACGTCATCTATATAGGCTTTCTTGCAAGTCTCAGTGCGCAGTCACCATTCTTGTTTTTTCAGGAACTACTTATTACTAAGCAATAATTTTTTTATGGGACCCAATTAACGGATTAAAGAATGGATGGAAGAAAGATTTTTTCAGATCGGTTCATAATTGCCAGAGTTATGCGCGAACATACATAGAAAAAAAAAATATATATACAGACGAATTGAGAACCTCCTCCTTTTTTTGAAGTCGGTTAAAAAGTCTGTCCTGCGCCTAACCTCTCCCCGGTCGTGTCGGTCTTCCGTTCCATCGGATTATGAGAGGTATTATAAAAAGGAAGAGAGAGTGCACTTGTGTCTACGCAAGCGCTTGTGCACTATAATATCTCCTGCATACATGGCTGATCTTGACATCTTGTGTAAGATTGGCCGCTGTGGTCGTTTCGGCCAGGAGGACGTTATTATTATTATACTTAATAAAATAAATGTATTTTCCTTAATTATATACCTACGTAACACTCGTGCGTCGATATTTCCTAACGGAAAATTGCGTTATCTGAACCATAAGCCACAAAAATTGGACTAACCTGCCTTTTCTTTTTAAATCTCTCCACTTCTTCATTGTGTGAAGCGATATTATTTAAATTCCTCCTGTAATCGTTTATGTGTTTATAACTAACTGTTCTATAACTTTTGGACGTATATAACAAACACGCAAACGAACACATTAATATAATAAATATAACTTTTGAAACACGATTTTTTACTAAATATTTAACACACGACATATTGGAACCACTATAATAATTATAATTAATTATTCCATATATTTATCACTAATTTTATTAAGAAAGATTTTTGGCCCGATACACCATATTAAATGTACGGAAAAAATAAACATTTTTAAACATTTCTCTTCATTATCCAATTGTAATAAGAACTTAAATTTTGTAAGTAAACTGTTTTTTTCTTCATTTGCTTATCAATACAGAATCTTAATTGAAAATTTCACGTAGTAACTTCGAAATTGATTAGCACTACAGCACTATGTGATACGTTTATCGATCGTTTTAATTGCCGATGTAAAACCACTTTAGAAAGAGTAATAAAAACTGCGCGATAAATTCACGGTGTGAATTTTAAACTAATGCTAAACACGTCGATGTAGTTCATGTAGTAAGTACGATAATATTAAACACATAATATCGGTCCGTGTTGTTCTATTCATTACCAAAACATAAACTGAAACTGACCGAACGGTGTTGAAATATTTTTTACTGTTTGTAGGTACCTACGCTATGCTACGTACGAAGTGATAAGATAATTATCGCGAATCGCATCCCATCCCATTTGAATTGTTCTTTTTTGGGTTCCGTCATCGCTATAGGATTACTGCACACACAACGAGCTATGGAGAGAAGAGAGTTTCTTTGCGCGACAGAATCCGCAATGAGGAGTTTCGCCGAAGAACCAAGGTCACCGACAAAACTCTCAGAATCTGCAAGTTGAAGTGGCAATGGGCAGGCCACGTCGCTCAAAGAACCGATAACCGATGGGGAAGAAAGGTCTTCAGTGGCGACCATGCACCGGAAGACGCAGCATAGGTAGGCCTCCCACTTGGTGGACAGACTACATTGTGCGCTTCGCAGGTAACCGGTGGATGCACATAGCCAATTGTCGTTCATTGTGGCGTTCCAAGGGGGAGGCATGTGTGATGATGATTTATGCCGAGGCCGAAATTTTTTTTTTTTATTTTTATATATATATAGCTTGCGATCAGTCGAATACAGACTATAAGCAGATGATGTGTATGCAGTCGATTATAGGTAAGGTACTTCTCCCAGCAGAGTAAGCCCTTTCTTTTGAGAAGTCAGATTTGCTGACTATAATGTCGAATATATCCCGCCGCTTTTTTAGCCGACGTATACTTTCAGGGATAGTGAGTTGCCCCGCTAGCTGGTTCGGGTGGGTTTGTAGTCTGAGCATATATTTGGCACCATGCATATTTAACTCCTCTTTAACCATAGGCATATTCAAAATTTCATGGACCTCTGTTGTTTTGATAAACCATGGTGCATTCGATATTTGTTTGAGGATGTAGTTCTGTACTCTCTGGATTATCATTATATTGGAGTTACTAGCAGAGCCCCATAGTTGTATGCCATATGTCCAAATTGGCTTTAGAATCGTTTTGTTAATCAAGAGCTTATTGTCAATAGCGAGTTTTGAGTTTCTGCCCAGTAGCCAATAGAGACCTTTGTACTTCAAGTTGATTTCATCTCTTTTTGTTTGAATGTGTTTCTTCCAGGTTAATCTGCGATCTAAGTGCATTCCCAGGTACTTGACACTGTCACGATGAGGGAGTTGTATACCATTTAAGGTTACTGGGGGACAATCTTCTTTTCGCAGGGTAAAAGTTACGTGGACTGATTTGGTCACGCTCGCAGCGATTCTCCATTTGGTTAGCCATAACTCCATGTATTTTAGGCTGTTCTGTAATATTTGCGAAGCTTGGACAGGACATTTACTTGAGGCGATTAAGGCCGTGTCATCCGCAAGTGTCGCAACTGTAACCTCCGGGCTTTGTGGCAGATCAGATGTGTAAAGGGTGTACAGGATGGGTCCAAGAACAGAGCGCTGAGGCACCCCTGCGGATATGTCATATAGGCCTGACGTACAGTCGCCTTCTCTCACCTGAAATATTCTATCAGTTAAATATGATTTTAAAATTCCATAGTACGTGTGTGGTAGTAGGGATTTTATTTTACACAAAAGACCCTTATGCCAGACTTTGTCGAAGGCTTTTTTTTTTTTTTTTTTTATACTACCAAGGTGGCAAGACGCTAGCAACACCAGAAGAATCACTAGCGCGTTGCCGACCCTTAAGACATTAGATATTAAGTCTTTGTGTACAGTAATTTCACCAGCTACAGTGCCCTTCACGCCGGAACACAGCAATGCTTACACACTGCTACTTGGCGGCAGAATATCTGACACTGCGGTGGTACCTACCTGGACGGTTCCTTGCACAAGGAACCTACCACCTAGTAGTAAGGCTTGTTGAATATCGAGGAAAGTAGATGAACAATCTTTCCCAAAAGAAATATCCCTTTTTCAAAAGACTTTTCTAATTTTCCTACACACTCTATGAACTTGTTCTGTAGTAGCATGTTCTTTTCGGAATCCGAATTGGTGATCAGGAATGATGGACTTTTCTTGCAGGATATTCGTAAGTCTACTCAGTAAGGTCTTCTCAAATACCTTAGACATAACAGGCAGTAGGCTGATAGGCCTATATGAGGTAACTTCATGGGCAGGTTTACCAGGTTTGTTTATCATTATGACTTGGGAGACTTTCCATAGATCAGGAAAATGTCCTACTCTCATTATTGCGTTGAATAAGTTTGTGAGGTACATGATCGCTTTGTGTGGTAGCTCTTCGAGAATCTTTTTATATCTATAATATCGAAGCCTGGTGCTTTATTGTTGTCCATGGATTTGATATTTTTGCGTATCTCTCCAGACGTCACTGTTTTTAGAGGCAAATCAAGTTGGAAGTCTTGATTAAGGACATAGTCAATATGTGCTTCATCTACGTTAGGCCCTGCATCGTTTGGTTTGAAAACTTGAGCAAGGTGACGTGCAAAACCCTCAGCTTTACAATGTCCCGTTGTAGCCCATTTGCCATCATGTGTTCAAAGCGGGGGCTTGTGGTATAAGGGTCTATCAAGATTTCTACATGCTCTCCATAAAGAGTAGTTTGTGGCTTTTGTTGCTGAGAGACCTTCCAAGCGGGCCTCTAAGGCAGCATTATTTGCTTCGGATATTGTATTCTTTAGTTCGCGAACTGCTCTGTTAAACGCTTTTTTATCAGTTGGATGCCTGCTAGTATGCCATACTCGTCGTAGTCTCCTCTTTTCCAAGATTTGTTTCCTTATTGTTTCAGAGTACACTTTACAATGCGACGGCCGTTCTTTAACTTCAGGCGTACACAACCAGCAACCGCTTCATAGCCGGAGGAGATTGGAATGCTAAGCATGTTCACTGGGCATCTAGGCTAACCAACACCAGGGGTAGAGAACTTAAGAAATGCTTAGACAAAAATAATCTTAACACAATATCAACGGCGGAGCCCACTAATTGGCCTACAGACCCAAATAGACTACCAGATGTTATAGATTTCTTCATTGTAAAGGATATATCTATACTTTTCCATCGCATAGAAACATGCCTCGATGCTCATTCAAATCATGTCCCAGTAATACTAACTGTTGGTACTACAGCTCTAAACACCGAGAAGAACCCAAAATTATATAACAAACGCACAGACTGGGCCTCCTTTCGCGAACTAGTCCACGATAGACTACAACTACAAATAGCTCTAAAAACTGACACAGATAATGACGACGCTACGAGATCAATAACAACTACTATCCGAGGCCGAAAATGTAATTTTTTTAATTTATGTCTGTCTGTCTGTCTGTCTGTATCACGGCTGAGCATCACGCCGAAACTACTGAATGGATTCAAATGAAACTTGGCATGATTTGAGATCTTACTACAAGGTAGGACATAGAATACTTTTTATCCCGTAATCTAGCACGGTTCTTTTGGGAGAGGGGATTAAAGTCAAAATGGGTACTTGGTTATACGCTTGGTCCGATTTTATCAATTTTTCTTTTTAATATATAATAAATATTAGTAAGGTTACTCATAGAGAGTTGTTATCAAGGTTTTGTAATCGATCGGGTTAAGCAACGTTAGGTAAGGTCATTAAATAGATGGGTGACCGTTTAACGCCATTTGAACTAAACGGGTCCGTGCTTCGGAGAGCAAGTAAAAAGTGTGTCCCAGTTTTTAACCGACTATAAAAAAGGAGGTTATGTATTCGATGCGAATGACTATTATTAAAAGTTTAGTTAACGTAAAAATAGCGCAGGCGGAGCTGCGTGGGTCAGCTAGTACTTAATATAGCCTTAATATATACTTAATATAACCAGCGGACAATCAAGACGCTTCTAACGACACCCTACTTGTCAAATTATGTTAAGTAGATTAGAAGATATGCGGGAACAGATGAACATACATACATTCTTGTTAAAATCATAACCCTCCCTCCGTATCGTAGTGAGGCAAAAAATATTTGTTCTTTCCTTTTTTTTAATGGGGTTCTAAGTATGGGTCATCAAAAATTACAGTGAGACTAAGAGTGTATATCGAGTGGGGTATCATATGAAAGGGCTTCATTTGCACATTTTAAAACAGATTTTTATTTTGGTTTATGTCATGGAGTTTTTGGCTTATAATGAAAAATGTAAAAAAAAATACTTTTCCCCCTTTTCTCCGAACTTTGTAGAGGAAAAAATCAGAAATAATTATAGGTCTATCTATATTTTACAGCAAAAGCAAAATTATCTTTCTAAGTTGTACAGTTTTTTAATAATCCTGAAAAACCTCGACAGACAAACTTAGTTTTGCGGTTTGTTTTTTTTTCTAGTATCTGAGGTGTTAGACGAATAGTAAAATAACTTTAATAACGAAGGCATGGAACCCTCCTCCCGCGAGTCCGACTCGAACTTGACCGGTTTTTTATTTATTTAAAAGCTGACTGCATTTTAGCAGCTGGGTTTCATGAAAATTTATTTCGTCTAATGTGAATTCTCTATTTACTCCTCCACGGCTCGGATCTGAACAGTAGCCAGGCGCGGTCGCAGCCAACGATTTTGGGGGGGGTCATATTTGACGGTCCCGTTGGTCTTGTACCAAGACAGTAGACACCCTAGCCGCTACCCAATTTTGCCGTGTACGAATATGGATTTTGGGGGGGGTCATGACCCCCACGACCCCCCTCTCGGACCGCCACTGACAGTAGCGTAATCACGTGGCCGACCGCCCAGGGAGAGAGTTTAATAGTATACTCATTCAAACAATTGGAGCAACGTACGATAGGTAATAACCTTACCCGTGGGGTGCCGGGTTAGAATTGCATCCCCCCATCTCCTCGCGTTGGGTGTCGTAAAAGGCGACTAAGCGAGAACTGGAAGATGGGCAGCAGCGTCTTTCTTTTGGATATATCCTCCACGTATACTGCGATCCCCAAGCCGCCTGCCAAACGTGGGATTATGGCAACCCCTCCCTTCTAAGGGGAAGGCCTTTGTTCAGGAGTGGACGTCTATCGGCTGCTAATGATGATGACGATAGGTAATACTCTGCTGGGAATGATCCGTATTGTTAAAGGTAGCATCTGTTAGATAGACAAACGCATGAATGCCAGAAATGCCACATAAGAATGACGTTGTTTTGGTTTGAGTATGGTTGCCATTTGGTTGCCATTACAACATTGACGAGACATAGCACAGCCTATAATAATTAGCACAGCCTCCCTGCTTTGGAATTATTGCTAATGCTCCGTTAAGAGCTGCTATAGCACTACCTATTTGAAAGCTGATGTCACACCAGTGGCCCTCCTGTGCAGTGGCGTAGCTTGCCTTAGATGGGCTCCGTATCAAAATTTGACCTGTTCCACTAAGTTCAACTATTAAGTTCAACCAGTTGAACTTATTGGACAAAAAGTCCAATTATTTCAACTTTGTGCTAATTAAAAATAATTATGTAATAGTTGAAATAAATGGACATTTTATGTCCACTAAGTTCAACGATCTATTTAAAAAATACGTACTTAGGTACTTATACATTAAAAACAATTAAAAAAATATAGTTTTTTAATTATTATTTCGTCGCGCTTCCGCTGGTTGGTGTAAATCGTTCCTTAACCATCATTCATGACTATCATGAGACCACCTTATATCCTATGCTACCCTGGTACTTCTGGTAAAATATTGAAGCAAAGTCAGTTTCGTAACACTAGATGTCTCACGAAAGGTGAAGCCTCTTTGTGCCCTAGTACTTCTGGTAAAAATGTTTAAGAATGCTCAATTTTGCGCTTTCACGCGGTATTTTATCATAGTGGATGGATGCCCTTTGATAATTTCGTCTGGAGCTACCACATTCAGCCGGTATCATCATTATCAGCCTATATTAGTCCACTGCTGGACATAGGCCTCCCCCAATATACGCCATTGAGCCCGGTCTTCGGCTCTCCTCATCCAGTCACTGCCAACTGCTTTATCGTCTTCACTTGCGTATATCGTCACTCCACCGGGTCACACACAGGGCGTCCTACGCTACGTTTTCCAGTTCATGGGTGTAACTACTTGCAATATTTACACACAATTTATTTCTAAACTGAATTTCCATTGATGATTAAATGATTTATTATTTAAATAGAAAGTTGAACTAATAGGATCAATATTGTCCAGCAACTATTATAAAAAATATCAAAGTTGAAATAATTGGACGTTTTTTGTCCCATAAGTTCAACCAGTTGAACTTAATAGTTGAACTTAGTGGAACAGGTCCAAAATTTGTTGGGGGGCAAATGATGATGAGATCATGGATTGTACGAATTGTTGCTTACACATGTTCGGGGCCCCTGTAGCCCGAGGGCTATCATTGATACGGCGGTAGCTACGCCCTGTAACCTACCCAAATTCCTCTGAAATACAGGAACGGCAAGGCGCGTAGTGTGATGCCTCAGAAATTGGTAACGTTCATAGGCTGGCCTTTATATCAATTATATTATGATATATGTATAAACCTTTATGTTTAGTTTTTATAGCTGATGACTATTTTTTTTACAGAAAAGAAATTTAAAGCACTGTTTGTTTAACCCTTTCTTTTGTGTCCGTAAACTACTTTCAATCTTTGTAGGGCTCAAATCAAAACTAAATCAAATCATTTAATTCCCCGGCGGCAGTGCCACTCATTTGAAACAAAAAATCTTACTTGACTGAAATAGTTTTATTTTTCAGATTATTCTGGAAAAAAAAAACATGTAAGATTTTTTTTGCGTTCTGATCATAAATCAAAACGATCTGAATTTAAATATATTATGATAAGTTATTAATATGAGCCTTATAGAACAATAAGATAGAAACTACCTGTTTTACAAACATTGAATTATACACTACATATTGATACATTGTTTATTTACAAAACATATTAGTCAAACACACTTCATTGTTGCTCGAATACTGCACACAAATTTTTTTTAACGTTCGTTTAAAAGAAAATTAAATTCGTTGCTCTAAAAAAATCGTTACTCGGGCCCGCTATAAATCACTGGATTAAAAAGCTGAAAACGGTAAGAGGGTAGCAATATATTACCCCAGCGAGGTTATTCGTCTATCGAAAAATAAAACATCTGAACTCAAAGACCGATGTCTAGACAAATAGATAACTCATCATCATCATCATCATTAGGAGCCGAAAGATGTAAACTGCTGAACAAAGGCCCTTAGAAGGGAGGGGTTGCCGTATCCCCACGCTTGGCAGGAGGCTTGGGGATCGCAGTATAGGTGGAAGATCCAGAAGAAAGATGCTGCTGCCCGTCTTCCCATTAGTCGCCTCTTACGACACCCAACGAGAGGAGATGGGGGGATGCAATTCTAGTCCGGCACCCCACGGTAATAGATAACTAAACTGGCTATATTTACTAGGAAGTAGGTTCCTTGTGCAAGGGTCTGATAGATCCCACAGCACATCAGATATTCGACTGCCAAACAGCACCGACACTGCTATGGGGTCCCTTGCACGAGGATGCTACCGCAGTGGCAGATATACTGCTGCTAAACAGCAACGTGTAAACATCGCTGTGTTCCGGTGTGATGGGCACTGTATCTACGCGGCAGATGTTATAGTGCACAAGTGCTTGCGTAGACACAAGTGTACTCTCTCAATCCGATGGGATGGAAGACCGACCGACCGGGTATAGGTCAGGCGCAAGACCGACTTTTTACAGGCCCATCCTTTCCCATTACTTTACAGAAAATCTGGTGATCGATCTGCACTGTCCCAGCCAGTTAGGAACAACTACATAAAGTTGTTGCTCCCCGCGGGATTCGAACCCGCGACCTCCGGTTTCAAAAGCAAGTGGTTTCCTAGTTTTCCTAATGCGGTCGTGAGCGTGATCGTTGTGAACGCTAAGTGGAACACAGCCTTAAAATTGACGTCATCTCGTGCACAGACCAGACAGTGTTGTCATCTTAGAGAAAGAAACCAATAGAGAGCTGGCACTTTCTTTCTCATTCGCGCAAGAAAAGAATGCATATATATATATATATATATTATATGTGATAGAAAGAAACAGAGAATATTAATTGCATTAAGAAATCTCGTTTATACTACATAATAGGCGCATTTGAATAAATATCCATAACGTGTGTTATGTGTAGGCAGTGGCGGTCCGAGAGGGGGGGGTCGTAGGGGTCATGACCCCCCCCCAAAATCTCAAAATATTACTCGTCAAATTGACCAAACTTAACTTCCTGCTTAAAATGTCTACACAATTATATCAAAAATAAGTAAGTAGGTACTTAATCAAATAATATAATTTTGAAAAACTTGGTTGAGAACAACAGTTAGAAATGAGACTGAAAAGTTTAGCTCATCTATATATTCTTCGGATGACCTCTTTGTCGAAGTTGTACCGATCATATCTAATACATCTGTGGACCTATTTATCTGTCCAAGGTAAAGAAAATGGTCTACAAATTCGAGTGTAACGTTCCCAACGACTACCGGAACGGGTGCAACATGGGATATTCGTAGTCTTGTCCATGTTCACTTTAAGACCTGTTGGGAATCGCTACTAAGGTCACTGAGCATAATTATGAGCTTTTGCATAGACTCTGCCATAATGACCATATCATCGGCAAAACGAAGGTGAGGCATGAAATCGCCATTGATGTTGATGACCAATCCGTTCCAGTTCAAGAGCTTACATTTTTTTGTTGATGTGAGGGCGGAAACCTTCAAAAGGTATCTGGTCTCCGTAAGGGTGGAGGCCGGGTTAGTGGGGATTTTTGATGCCTGGGATGTCGTCGGTGTAGTCGGGTTTGTTTGGCTCTGGTGTCCTGAGCTGAAGTGCCAATGGGTTTCCGTGTCGAGGTGTATTAACTCTCCGTAAAACCTAGCGAGCTCTCTGAATATCTCCGGTATTGATGAGATGACACAGTGTCAGCAATGATCAAGCTAAAGATCAAGACGAATTTTTCTTAAACACTTTATTATAGACTTCGTTTCGCCCAATTGCGTCATGCCGGATTATTCGAAGACTAGTCGTGTCGCAGTACTTAATTATGAAATTCGTCTATTGACTTCGGCATATTCCAACATAGCTGCCAAGTTGAACTTTGCAGTCACATCTCGGTTCAGTTTTCTGAGGCTTTTTACTATGTAGGGTCTTAAAGAACTAGGATCCCACTGTGTGGACAGTTTACACCAATCCATTTTTTAACTCATTCACAGTTTCGCAATCGGCTATTGACTGGAAGCGATTGTGTAGATATAGTTGAAAGTTTTCGGGGTTCTGTATTTGAGCGGAACCCAGTCGGAGCGTGGACTTCATCAGACGAGACCTCTCGAGCTTGACATAATATTCAATGTGCCTCTAAGAAAACGGTGATCAGTACCGGTTTTCTCCCTGCCAATCACGGAGAGATCATTGAATGCTTCTTGGCCATAATGATGATGAAGTTGATCTCATTTTTGATTGAACTACCGGGGCTTATCTGCGTCCAATTCCAAGATGGTTGCTTCTTGAATAATGAGTTCATATCATAGAGTCCCTTCTTCTCCATGAAGTCGACCACCCTCTGGCCCTACCCATACGAGCTCAATCTCATTTCATCGACATTCCGGATGCCCATATTCGCATTGAGGTTGCACATAACAATAGTGTAATTTATGTTTTAGTGTTATGTACCTATGGGCTGATAATTTCCTCATACATTCATTCTAAATCATCGTCTCCCTCTACAGTCAGCCTCTACTTCATTCACCGTCAGGGTCTACCGAGGTCGGCGCATATACCTGTATCTTATGACCTTCAGCGAATACCATTCGGTTATTCTGCGTATAAGGTATGCTACCATGCTCGACAAACTATCGACCTTTACCCAGGGGCGTATTTACCCTAGGGCCAAGGGGGCCATGGCCCGGGGCGCCAGGCTGCGAGGGGCGGCGGAAGCCGCACCTCGCTTATCTGAAGAGTTTTAAAAATCTACATAATTAACAAAAACTCATTTGGTTGGACTAGTGAGGAATTCGGGATGTTTCACTTTCAATGTTGTTGCACATGTCCTTTTTGGTACATATCCAGCGATAGACGAAAGGGTGCGGGGCAGCGCAGGCCGCGGCGATGGTCACCATTTATTGACCAAGTGTTGACCCTTATTCCCGCCGCCGCCAGCGCCGCCCCTGTGATGCAATTCGTACCTACTTCACTTGTTTTGTTTCGAGACCGGTCCCTAAAAATACGCGAGAAAAGCAGTTACGATTTAAAAAAAATGAAGGAACTAACTTAATTTAATGTCACCAAAAAAATTAAATCCTTTGCATAATATGATAAGTCGACACTTTCACTGCGTGATATTTTTAAAACGATTATTCCCAGTCGTCACCACTGGCTACGTCCCCACTGGCGACAAACGGGAAAATAATTCCCATTTGTCGCCAGTGGTGATGAATGGGAAAATGAAATCCCTGTTGACACCAGTGGTGACAATCGGATAAAGGAAATCATCATCATCATAATCACCATACGGAAGACGTCCACTGCTAAAAGTCATATATTTTAATGTATCTATATTCAGTTGAATATTCCGTTTGTTGTCCGTGGTACCACCAGCTGGTGGTAGCACCAAGCCATCTTCAGCTTGGGATCTGGTGATAAATATAATCAAATCCAAAGACAAGCATTCCACTGCAAGACCTCAAGATACTGTAAGCTCTTTCTGCGTAGATCGGACTATCAATAATAATTAGAAGACCTGACGGTAAGACAACTATGACGTATGGACAGCTACCACCTCAGTCCGCCCGTGACCATGAATGCTGTAAAGGTTTCGAAACGTCAGGTAATTAAAATCAAAAATAAACCGCGATATAATCCGTAAAATAAGTTTCATTTCAATGTGTAGTATTCGCGTAAATATCAGAAATCATTAGTACTAGGGTAAGTAGCATAAAACAGGAGTTGCATATTTTGTGTCTTATCTTGTGTGAGTTATGGACGTGGTTTAGAGCTAACATGTTTATAGTAGAAGTACCAGGGAAGCATAGGACATAAGGAAGAGACCTCAAGTCCACCTCCAATCCAATGTCCAATGAGATTTTTAACTACGTTCGTTCGGGATATACCTACTGAGGATGTGATAGGTACCTATTGAGTTCGTCCTTTGAGTACGGCGGCGACTCCGAGGAGGACGGCGGCGGGGTTGCGACCCCCGTCCCCGTGAGCACCGTGACAGGTTCCGGGGGGCTACAATGCACCCCCCGGCGGCGGGCTCAAAGGCAAGGCACTGAGGGGCCCCTGGTGCAGATCCCACCGGAGAGCCCTGGGGTCCCCCCTCTCATGTGCCGATGCGACAGCCGCGGGGGTTTTAGTGGGTAAGAATCCCACATACCCCGGTCGAGCCCCACAGCTCCCGGGGATCTTTGGAAGATTTCCCCCGGGTTAAAAAAAAAATGTACCTATTGAGTAATATACTCTCTATATTTTGTGATAGTAGCTAACATATTTATAGCAGAAGTATTAGGGAAGCACAAGATACAAAGATATCTCGCCTCCTGATACATCCGTTACCGTCCGTGGTACCCCCAGGCCCCAGGGGCCCTCACCTCTTGATTCGCGACACCAATCAAAACGAGTAAGCCAGACATACCTACTCTGGATTTCGCAAGACGTGAGGACTCCTGCTTATTTCATATGCTTCCCTGGTACTTCTACTATAAACATGTCAGCTAAACCATATTCAGCTCATAAAAGACAAGGCACAAGACATGCACCCCTTGTTTTATGTTACCATAGTAATTTCGGCAATATTTTGTCGATTTCATTACTCATAGAAAGTAAGTACTAAAGAAAGAAAGTAAGTACATTTATTTGACACAAGCAATAATAAATTTGGTAAAAATTAACAGAAAGGAAAAAATAATACAGAAGTTGTGTGGGGTCAAAAAATATGCTGCCTCAGCATGCTGCTATTGCCAAAAATAAATCTGACGCATCTGATTGATGATCGTGATGATGTTTTTTTTTTGTATTTCAGTGGCGACAATTGGGAATTAAAAGTCCCAACTGTCGCCACTGGTAACTACTGGGAATTTAATGATTCATTCGTCAACAAATGGGAATTATTTTCCCGTTTGTCACCAGTGGGCACGTAGCAGCGTATAAGTGCTCGCCTCCTATTGTCCGGTGAACTGTAATGGCCATCTGCGGCCAACAGCGTCTACCAAAAAAAAAGGGCGGCAAATTCTAATGGCCCGGGGCGCCAAATCTTTAAATACGCCCCTGCCTTTACCACGTTGTTTTTATGGGACTTACGGACAAGAAACCCTACACGGCCCTGGGATTGCCGGTCTCCTACCCGGAGAAAAATCATATTGCCAAAGTCAAGTCATCGTATCGCGTCCCTCTCGTCGGATTTGAGATAATTATTCTCCAGCTCGACGTTATCTCTCCCACTAACAAGGTGAGTAATAAAGCAGAACTGGCGGAATTGGGGACCGGATACAAATGTTGTCTATGATTGTGGAGGGGGGGGGGGGCATGGCGGTCTATCGTTAAATACGGAGGCTGCTGCCGGAGGACTTAAAAAAAACCAATTTTGAAAACTTATTTATTAAATATTAAAAAATTACAAATTAATTTCTACAGCTAAGTTAGAGTCTAAACCCGTTCGATGTAAGTAACGAAGTGTGCTAACTATTCTTACAAATTAATACGAAACAATGCACTTGCACAATGGTGGTGTCAAATGCATCGGCGGCAGCGAGGCGCCGGCGCGGGACTGCTGACTCGGCGGCACGTGTAAGCCGGCGCGTGTAACCTCGTTCTTAGGGTCGCTGCTGACTTGCCGTTCCCGTAGCGGGTCGCAGTATAACATCTCCCCCCTCAGATCAGCAATTATTTTTGAGGCTTCTGCTGATAAAATATTGCGGACATCGGGTTCCGGGGTTCAGGTTGTCCTGGTTCTTCATAGGTCACCTTCTCCTGGGATTGTTCATTGGGTTGATTTTTAGACTTTGACCTGCGCTTCACTGCTAAGTATGCGATGAGTGCAAGTATACCCAATAGTGCAATGTATAGCGGGATCGTAGTGTGGTATAGGTATTCGGATGGTGCTTTTCTAACTTCCACAGGCCGTTCTTTTAGTACGCTGCGCTGTATGTCGTGCAATCTCGTAAGATCTATTGAATTTAACTGTAGAGATGTCTTTGATGTCGGCTGCTTTTCTTCGTTATAAGATATCTTTAACAATTTCAAGGGACGTCCTTCCACTCGATCATTGGTGTTTGCAATGGTGAATTCGGTCGTGTGCAGATAACAGTTAGCAGGAATCGTAACCAGGTAGCTCCCGTTAAGCTCGTTGACGTCTTCTTTTCCGCAGACAGTATGTATCCTCGTTGAGTTAGGAAGGGATACGATGTAATGTCGCTCGTCCAGTTGTTCCATTGCTACTTTGGATAAGGTGACGGTGACAATCTCGCAGGTGTCGTCGAGAGTTTGGTCGATGATAAGATGCTGCGTGCAGTCTGGAACTTTTCGGAGCTGATGTTCCCTTTTCTCTTCACAAAGATACCAGTTATCGTACTTCGGGCATTCAGCCTCTATGTACACGTAACCATTCCTGTTAGTTGCTATCAATCGGTAAGGGGGAATGAGGGCCTTTCTGAATTTATTGGGGGCTATTGCTAATTTATACAGTTCATAACTATCAACCGAAAATATAGGTAATTTAAATGTGACTACTATTTGACTACCTGAGTAATAGTAACCTGGCTTAATAAGGTCATAATACTCTCTGAGTTCTAACTCCAAAATCTGTTCTCTACTATAAACCTTAACTAATGTTCTAATCATAGAGCCTAACACATCTATGTCGATCATAGAGTGATGTGGGCTATCGGCATGAATAAAAGCTAACATATTTTCTAACCTTATTAATTCTGCTAAAATTTCCTCTATGTTCTCCGTTATAAGGGTTAGGTATTGAGCGAACTTGGCAAATTTAATTAATCCATAATTTTTATAAGCTTCCCGATTTAACAGTAGTTGTATGGTTTCATTGATCTTAAGTTGATTCTGTGTCAATTTTGCTGTAATATTAGAATGCTGGACCATCCATTCCTTACTAAGGCTTATATGATTATTGAACTCCTGAGTAATATCATTGCTGTTACGTTGTAGAATTTTAATAGCATTATCATACCTAATAGCATCAGAATGATCTAAATTTCCGGTTACGCTCTTAATAATTGAACCTAATCCGTCAATGAGACCTCTCTTAGTGCGTCTAGGCTTAAGTGTATCTAACTTACATCTAACCTTATCTAACTTACTAAAGAGATATTCTATTTGAACCTCGTATAAAGTGTAGGTTTCATTATCGAATCTAAACTTAAGGCGTTCTAGTTCGGATTGCAACGAATTAGCCTTGTCGTCAATATCCTGAAGTTGTACGTACTGTAGAAATGTGTGGTAGTGTGTTACAAGTCTTGTCACTCCAAGTCGAAATGGTAGTAGTCCAGGGCCTTCATCAAGGCTTTCAAGTGTTATCACCTGATTTGTTTCCTGGGCTGCTATCGAAAGAGCAGTCAGGACCAGTAGCACCCTGCAACAATTGAGCGCTTTTAGGCACCCTTTTCAAACGGCTTTTGGCCACCGGGCCACGTTTTTTAGATGTGTAAATATGGATAGGAAGGTCGGCTAAAACTATGTCTTGGCTGTACCGAGGTGCAACCTTTTGTCTGCTTGCCAGCGGATTGCTAACAAAGATACGTTGTTGGGGCTGGTACTCAACTTCGGGCTCGCGATCTTTATTGCGGTTCTCTATGATGTTAGTGCGTGTCGCAAGTGAGGATTCATTTATCGACTCGTAAACTAGCTTCATCTGATCCCTGTGATTTTGTATGTACTGCTGCATTAGATGTTTTGTTAAGTCAACGTCAGACGGATCGCGCGGATCGGTGTGACCTGTTATAATATCATAAGGTCGGCACTTCGTGAAGCTATGTACCGAACTGTTATAAGCTAGAATCGCGTAAGGGACAAGATTAACTATGTCTTCTTCTTTACGGCGTAGTTTCAGTATACGTAGATGCTCTAAAAGCGTGGAATGGAACCTTTCCACTATGCCGTTGTCATTCGGGGTATGCGGCAGAGTTCTATGATGATTTATTTTATGGAAATCTACAAACTCGCTGAATAGCTGGTTTGTGAATTCAGTGCCATTATCTGAGACGATGGTTAAAGGTAAACCATGGTGCGTACAATATTTTAATAATGCCTGTAAGATGCTGATGGCCGTTCCATCACGAATGTGATATGCCTGTGCATACTTCGAGAATACGTCTACGATTGTTAGGTACTTTTCGCTCTGAATACTTAATAAATCTATGTGTACAATTTCGAACGGTTTGGTAGCAGGCGGTACGACGTTAAACCTTTGTTTAATAGGATTACGATCGTACTTGGCTTGACCGCAAATAGTGCAATCATTTATGTACTTCGTTATCTGGTCCCGCATTTTTGGCCAGTAGTAACGGTGTGAGAGAGCTAAATAGCATTCATTGATGCCGCGGTGGTTTGTTTTACCATCGTGATAATGTTTTATTATCTCCTGCTGCCTTAAGTATTCTTTTACATTTTCACACTTCGGTTTTTGTAAGAACTAGGTTCATTGCCGAACTCTTAAATTTATCTTGAATTATTGGGATGATATCATACATGGCTAACGGTGGATTTATAAGCAATGCTGTTTTAACTTTAGGGTTAACGTATTCTTTTATCAAACTAATGACGTCATTCTCTAAGTTGGACTGAGATACCTGCACGACAGTTCTAGTGTGGGTATCAAAAGGTTTGGACGCTGTGGGCCGTTTTTTAATATCGCCTACAACCGTTATTCAAATCTGCCTATGAAATTTATTTAATGGTTCGTCAACTATTGGCACTTCAAGTATTGGGTTTTCTCTACTAGTGTGAGCAGATACTGTGGATGAGTTAGCTACGGATGCTGGATGTTCAGATGCGTTTACGATCATAGACTCGGTTTCCTCGTTATAGATCTCAATACGCGAAAGAGCATCAGCGTTGGTGTTACTCAACCCTTTTCTATAGACAACAGTAAAATCGTACTCAGATAATTTTAATTTCCATCTAGTTAATCTTGAATTAGGCTCTTTCAGATTCATAACCCATTGCAATGGTTTATGATCAGTAATTATTTTAAATTTTCGTCCGAACAAATAGGGCCTGAAATATTTAGTTGCCCATACTATAGCGAGAAGCTCCTTCTCGATAGTGCTGTAATTAATTTCACTTTCGTTAAGTGTTCGTGACGCGTAGCACACCGGTTTGTCTGCACCTACAGTACCTTGGGATAGGATAGCGCCCAAAGCTACATTAGACGCATCTGTTGTTAGGATGAAATCTCGTGTGAAATCTGGGTACTGTAGAATCGGATCGTTAGTTAATAACTGTTTGCATTTTTCGAAACTGCTAACATATTCTGAGTCTAGTACGATTTTCCTGCCTTTCTTTAAACACTGCGTAAGAGGTTTTGTTACTCGTGCGAAATCTGGTATGAATTTTCTGTAGTATCCGACGAGACCAAGAAACTGTTTAATCTCTTTAGGTGTTCTAGGTATTGGGTACTTTTGTATAGCCGAAATCTTATCCGGGTTAGGCTTTATTCCATCCTTAGTAATGATGTGTCCAAGATAAGCGGTTTCTAACTTTAAAAATTCGGACTTGTCCATTTGTACTTTAAAATTTGACTCTCGTAATTTTTGGAAAACTTTCTCGAGATTCGTCATATGCTCTTGCAATGACGTGCTGAATACTATAATATCATCTAAATATACTAGGCATACTACATTTTGGAGATCTTTAAGGACATTGTCCATCACACGCTGAAAGGTGGATGGTGAATTTTTTAATCCCATGGGCATACGCAAAAATTCGTAGTGCCCATTTTCGACATTAAAAGCTGTTTTAGGGATATCAGCTGGCTCCATCTCCACCTGATAAAATCCACTGGCTAAATCCAGGGTCGAGAAATATTGACAGTTACCCAACTTATCTAGGACATCATTGATATTAGGGATAGGATACTTGTCATCGTAAGTTTTCTCATTTAACTTACGGAAATCTACAACTAAACGCCATTTGGTTTTTCCAGAGGCGTCTGCCTTCTTTGGAACTATCCAGATAGGCGAGCTCCAAGCAGATTCTGATGGTCGAATTATTCCTTGACTCAACATTTTACCTATCTGATCTCTAACCTCATTCCTATGCACATAAGGGTACCGATAACTTTTAGTAAAAACTGGAATTTCATCCGTAGTCCTAATTTTATGCTTAATTTTATTTGTAAAGGTTAACGGTTCTCCGTCTATATAAAATACATCCGCGTATTTCCTACACAAGGTTTCCAAATTAGCGCGTTCCTCAGGATTTAAATGATCCGTACGTAATCGCGATACTACTTCTTCCGAACGCGGGGACAGTTGTTCGGTGCGCATGCACTGAACATTATGTACCTCTGCCTGGACGGCGCGGTCCATTGAGAATATTATATCATGCGGAGTTGGGTTCGTCACCTCGAGTAACCCCCGGTTATTCCTAACTGTGGTTAGACATTCGCTAATGACGCAATTAGAGATAACCTGCTGATTAATAAACGCATCTCCGTCATGTAAATTAATTGGTATGTTCACTAATTTAGTTGTATGAGCCGGTATGACGTCTTCGTACAAATTAACATTACGCGAGTTATACATATTGATGGGGTTGGCAGAATTCCTAGTAATTAGTAATTTATCTTTAAGATCTATCCTAGCTTCAAATTTTTCTAGCAAATCGAGTCCTATAAGACCGTCGAAATAATCGTGAAATTTATATATGAATAATTTAATAAATTCGGGTTCCTGAAATTCCTGAAAACACGGAATGGTTATGGAATAATTGTTACGAGTAGTGGCATGCACATTGGTCACTTCGAATGGGTCAAAATTTAATGGTATATGGCCAAAAAACGTACCTACAGCTTCTGGACTAAGAAACGACTGATTCGCACCGGTATCAATTAGAAACTTTAGGGGCGGATCATGAATCTGTATGAACGGAAGCTGTCGTTGCGTTTGTAAATTTAACTCTATTTTAACTTGTCTAAATTCTTGACCTTCGAAAAATCCTGCTCGTTCGAAGAGCTGGTTGAGGGTCCAATCTCTTCCAGAGAAGCTGGTGGAAACTCGACATTACTGCATGGCTCCTCATTAGTGAAATAAGAATGATCCGTGTTGTAATACTCCAAACTGCCGTTATTATAATAAGGAGAATCACTAAAATCATTACATGAATAAAAATCCGGTTGATAGTAGTCCGGGTAATAATAGTCATTATAACCCGCACACTCATTCATATTCATTTCCCTTGTTTTAAAATAATTTGACGGTGGTGGATTACCTAATCTTCGCCAATCATGACCGGATAATTGGCCTGATGGTCTTTCTTTTGCGACGTAGTGGCTTACCCCACTCATGGGCTTAGGGCCCGTATTTTGCGGATTATTTCTATGCGGCATTTGGAATGTATTAGAATACGGATTATAATTTGGAGGCATCGCGCGGAACATTTGCTGGGTGCGCGTTGGCATTCCGGGTCTAAATGGAACAGCTTGATTCGGTTGAGCATTTGGCTTCCACATCGGTTTGTGCGGCTGCCAATTATTAGCGTAAGGTTGTGCAGAGAAATTGAATGGTCTTGGCACTGCCATCGGTGCCATAGGTAACGGCTTAGGTGGAGGCGGCTTTTTCTCGCTCGCCGGTTCACAACGGTTTTGAAGATACAGGACATTTAATTCCTCCTGTACAAATTCTAGTGCCTTCTCGACACTATCAGGACGCATGCACCTTATACGAGAACCCAAGGGTTCTTTAAGCCCGCGGACAAATGCTTGCATTGTAGATTTTTTATATAAAATGCGTTTTGCTTCAATTGTTGTAGCGATGCTCTCGTGTAGGGTGACATAGGTCATGATAGTGCTAAATAAATTAACACATCTATCATAAAATTCCTGTGGCGTGCTTTCTCCTTGCGTGGCTAACAATAAGTCGTTATATAGAGTGGTCTCATCACGTTGGTCCGAGAAATTATTAACTAAAGCCAATTTAATGCTATCCCAATCCTCAGCTATCCCGTTGGAGTTGATAATTCGTGCGGCTGGTCCAGTAATCTTATTTAAAATACCATTTACGAGACATAATTTAGCTAGCTGATTTCCAGGGTTCTGTCCTATATATTCTTCTACGATTTGGTCGCAGAGATGAATGAAACGAGGTAATACATGTGGGTTACCGTCGAATTCTGGTAATAGGCGTAGTGCCTTAAAAATCGTGTCCACGTCAGTCATTCTGGTAGTGGTCCCTAAGTTAAATAAACTTTCTAAACTATCTAAAGAATTATTTAAATCTAAATTAAAGTCCCTATTTGAGTCTACGTCGAGCCTACGTGCTTGTCTATCACGCGAAGGCCCTCCAGATACGTTTTGCCTGGGGTAAAAAATGGTGAATAATTATTTAAACTATTCAGTGAATATGACTACCTAAAAAGAGATTGAAGCAACGCACAGAAACGATTCTGTAGTGTACTTACAGTTCTATTATTGGCATCTTTGTCTGCATCGATATTCGGATGCGCCGGCCGCAGCTCACCGTGGGTGGTTCGGAACCTCGACGAAGGCTTAAGAGCACACGCAGCGGCTTCGCGGAGCCGTCAGGATCAATGTGAGAGTCCTTTATAACGCGCCGCGCACTGCTTCGAGAGATCCTACCGACTGCGCCAAATACGGAGGCTGCTGCCGGAGGACTTAAAAAAAACCAATTTTGAAAACTTATTTATTAAATATTAAAAAATTACAAATTAATTTCTACAGCTAAGTTAGAGTCTAAACCCGTTCGATGTAAGTAACGAAGTGTGCTAACTATTCTTACAAATTAATACGAAACAATGCACTTGCACAATGGTGGTGTCAAATGCATCGGCGGCAGCGAGGCGCCGGCGCGGGACTG
Organism: Furcula furcula; assembly: GCA_911728495.1. Taxonomy (NCBI): domain Eukaryota; kingdom Metazoa; phylum Arthropoda; class Insecta; order Lepidoptera; family Notodontidae; genus Furcula; species Furcula furcula. The sequence continues at coordinate 12,992,218 of OU452250.1, forward strand.
CTGACTCGGCGGCACGTGTAAGCCGGCGCGTGTAACCTCGTTCTTAGGGTCGCTGCTGACTTGCCGTTCCCGTAGCGGGTCGCAGTATAACACGTTTGTAAATTCATACTTAAATGTATATAAACACCGGGAAATATGACCAATTACGTAGCAGACAGGGTCTCTACTAACAAGCCCGTCGACATGACCCCCCCCCCCCCCAAAATCGTTGGCTGCGACCGCGTCTGTGTGTTGGAATGATTATTTTCTGTCCTTATCGGCCGCACGCTTGCTAGACGTCTTCTTATACCTATTCTGTCTACGGTTGTCATAGATTATGTTAGTGTTTGATAATAGTGTCGTGTGGAACGTGACGTGGCCAAAACTGCATTAACCCCTGGAGGCCCGGCGCTGTTACGCGCATATATCATGTTTTTGTTTATATCTTATCGCGCGCCGCGATCTCAAGTTTCAAACCACTTACGAATGTTATGTAATTTGAACCACTTATCCGATTTGCGTTCTGTAAACTGTGTTCTATTTATAAAACTATTAGCTACGTACTATACCCTTTGTTTGAGTTATAAATATCGATTTTTTAAAGTAAAAGGTCAAAATTGATGAATTTTTGGCAATGTTGATTTTACCTATTTTTGATCTCGATTTTGAGGATAGAATATTGACCCAGGCACTAATAAAGATCCATTCTTTGCATCCAAACTCCTTTTCATACAGGTTTTAAACAAAACACTACCAAAAAAAAAACAATGAACTCAAAATTTTTTACAACTGCCGTCATCGCGCGTCATGACGTCATATTATGAAAAAAATTCCTTTGTTAGATTGGATTTTATGGCTTTAACTTTGAGTTATTATCGTTACGATGTAACTACGATGTATTTACAACAACTACATTACAAGTAATACCGAAAATATTCCAAAAGTAAACAAACAAACAAAGTATCACCCGGGTCAGATTTCAGTTCGAAAATATCCACTTTTTTGATAAAATACGGACTATCTAACATCTAAACTGGTTTATTATTACGTTATAACAATAAACATACCTAATTATAATCACTTTACCTGAAATAAATACTGTTTACATTAAAAAAATAAACATTCACTGACCGCCAAATAAACATTCACTGACAGGTACCGCCCACTTTTTTCTTTTTTTTGCCAGCTGAATTCATGACTTAAAAAGTGACAATGACAAGTGACTGATGGCTTTATAAAATCGGAGACACAGTCCTTTAAGCATAGATCTCAGAGTAACCAAACATGGAGACAGTTAAACCGGTAAAAAACCGGTATCAAAACGTGTCCGCACCCTTGGTGCATATAGCACCAACGGTCTCTGACGGAATAGCGAGTTTGCGTTATAATGATGCGGAGCGCACCAACGAGCCTCCAGGGGTAGTAGTAGACAGTATTTGTGGGATTATCTCGTCCCCCGCGCTAAAAGTGACAGACCTTTTTCTCACAGAAATTAGTGCGCGTGTCGTCTCCTTTTGGGTTAATGCTCAAAGGTTAATTTAAGTCTGAAACACACTATGCTGTTGTGTCGTGTTGTAATGCGATGGTTTCATACTTGGAGGAAGGAATAAAATGGAGTGGTTCTAGGAATTCGAAACCAACCACTTAGTATCCATCCTCTTTCCCCATATAGGACATGCATCAAGACAAACAAGGACACCTATATATTTCTTAATGCGTCATTTAGAAAGGTTGAACACACTTTTAGATTTAAAAAATTAAAGTTAGTGGTGTCCATGCAAGGATACGCATATCGATATTTAGACATTGTCATCGAAACCATTTTTAATGCAGCGTTTCAGTACTTTAATGTTTTGAATCAATATATTTTGTTAGTATATTTAATGTAGTATGTAAATGAAAGTTATAATTTATTTCAAATAGGGTAAAATTACCACTTTCGTATTGTTATATTTTTCTGTAAAAGCTACTACTGGATCATAACGCGGCCTCAATGTAGAAGATCTGGCAAGAAACTTAGCGGGCTTGTCTTTTTCTTTTATTATTAGTAAGTAATTAAGTTTTATCTATGTTGATGGAAAATAAAACTCTTTTTGTTATTATTTTTATCTAAGAAAATAAATATGCAATACAGGCAAAAAGGTGACGGTGGCCAGGTATTTAAAAATTTCATTAGCCAGATTATTAGTGAATCATATTAAAAATAATTATTGGTACCCATGGGGTGTCAGAATAGCAACTATCCATCTCCTACCGTTGGGTATTCGTAACAGGTGACTAAGGGAAAACAAGAAGACGGACAAGCAGCGTCTTTCTATTGGATTACCTACCACCTATACTGCGATCTCCAAGCCGCCTGCCAAGCGTGGGGATTATAGCAAGCGTTTGTTGTCCGTGGAACCACGGACAACTCCGTGGTACTACCAGAAATAAATTAATTCGATTTCAATAATATTTTATTATTTTCTTTTATTTTGTTATCGTTTACTTGGTATCTGGGTTGGAAGGACTAGGGTAGCATAAAACAGGAGGTGCATTGCTCTGGTTCTAACATACATACATTGTAGCTTCCAATGTGTCACTGTATATATTATAGCCTCCGTGGCGCAGTGGAAAATCGTTTGCTTTGTAAACCGGAGGTCGCGGGTTTGAATCCTGCGGGGGACAACAAATTTGAGTAGTTATAGTATTTGAGTAGTTACTAGGTGGTAGGTTCCTTGTGCAAGGAACCGTCCAGGTAGGTACCACCGCAGTGTCAGATATTCTGCCGCCAAGCAGCAGTGTGTAAGCATTGTTGTGTTCCGGCATGAAGGGCACTGTAGCTGGTGAAATTACCGGACACAAAGACTTAATATCTAATGTCTTAAGGGTCGGCAACGCGCTAGTGATTCTTCTGGTGTTGCTAGTGTCTATAGGCTGCGGTATCTGCTTACCATCAGGCGGGCCGCATGCCTGCTTGCCACCTTGGTAGTATTAAAAAAAAAAAGTTATTCCTTACTGTCTAGGACAATGTAGGCCAATCACCTGATTGTCTGTAAATTAAGATGATCCATGCGTCGGAGGGGCATGTAAAATATCGGTCCTGCGCCTAACCTCTCCCCGGTCGTGTCTGTCTTCCGTCCCATCGGATTATGAGAGGCATAAAGGAAGAGCGAGCGTACTTGTGTCTACGCAAGCGCTAGTGCACTATAATATCTCCTGCGTACATGGCTGATCTTGTGAAAGATTGGCCGCTGTGGTCGTTTCGGCCAGGGAGGCATTTTTTTTTATCTAACATACATAAATTATAGGAAAATGTAGTGATAAATAAAAACAAACTTATATTAAATTATTTAATATAATAATATATTGGCCTTTTCGATAAAATTTGTACCCATCCTGTAGTGCCAAACAGCTGTTGCAGAACGTACTCGCAGAGGAAACACACTTTCATTGATGTCCATGGGTTCCGCACTGGTAAACTGGCAACAAAGTATACACTTATTAGACTTATGAATTGCAGTACCTACGTACTATTCTATGATAGACATTATCAATTGATGTTTGACAGGCCTTATTAACATTTTTCGAAAAGTGTATACTTCGCCTATGTCCGAATCCGTCAAGCCATTTAGGCTATAGACCGTACTAAAGAAATGTGTAGACATACATACATCCGCACTCTTGAAAAATATAGCTCTCCTCCTTAGGCAGTGAAGGCAAAAATGTATACAGGTATTCGTATCAGTTGATTTGATACCATGGTACGGGCTCTGCATAGTTTAGGATTAGATGGCCGTGTGTGGCTCTCCCAGAGTATAACTGTAAACAATTTATAAGTACTTTAAATCCTAAATTTGGATTCATTCCATATAACTTTAGTTCGTAATAAACATTTTAACTTTAAATTAACACATAATGTTAATTAAGCTCACAACGGACGGTGATTCCGTTCTGCACCATGTTTAACACGGCATCCGCTTAAGCACGATCACGCGTCGACCGTCGACGGATTAATAAGTATCGATAAAAAAAAATCCATCACTACGATAAAATTTTATAACCTAAAAGGTTAACTATTCTGATCGAAATATCTCAAAATATTGCGCATTTCGCAAATATGCTTTATCCTTCGATGATAATTAATGTATTTAAAGAGTTTTAATGAAGTTATAACGCTTTGTTATTTGCACTTTTATTGTAAAATCATGAAATGTACTTACCGATGAAAACTTACATATTTAACTTCATTTCGCTTTCGCCCCGTAAGGAATCGACATCCACGCACAACACACGACATATACAAGTTGTTTTTATATGAATACTAATGTAATTATTATAATAAACACATTTTTTTTTCAAATCAAAACATCATCGGGAAAGTAAACAATGCTGTCAATTTATATGACTAAATTAAAAAGTCTATCACTTTAAGTTCCACCATAGACAAATATTGACTTTTAAATTTTGTAGTATTCGAAAGTAGTATTGTGGTCCCATGGGTCCATTGAAGTTTAAAAAAAGTGTACGGCTGAAAAAGTGGGACGTGAGAAACATTATCTGTCTCTTTTTTTCTAATGCTCATTCCCCATAAGAGTAAACGAGATAAATATTCATTTTAGTTAACGCTTTTAGCTTATTTTTGAGACCCTCTCTGTATTACTCTGTGGTTTCATACAGTGCGCTTCACTTTGACACTGACAGCCTGACAGACAGCTCACATCATAACATTGACTGACATTTTGTTTGACATCACAAATAATAATATTGGGCTATCATCCGATGGGTTAAATATTATAATAAAATACTCTGACTCTAAACAAACTCTAAATAAACCTACGGATCTAACTTAAAACGTAGTGATTATATACTCATCGATCTAACTCACAAATCTGTTTTAAAAAGTGCCGGACATAATTGTATGAATTATTAGATGTAAAAGTTTGATGCGCTACCTACTGATTGATTATTTAACTTGCGTGCTTTTGTGCACCATTCTGTTATCAAAATAGTAAGTACCGCTATAAACTTTTGAATATCATCATACTTTTGATTAAACATCATTGTGAGAGTGAGTATAAGTAGTTTTTATTAGGTTACTTGGGTTACACCATAAGTGCGCATATTACGCTTTGTTTGATGGTAGTAAACATTTTGATGGTAATAACAATGATATCATCTTCTTTTTTTTTTGTTATCACTGTAGGAAACATATGTCAGCTGTGTTGTAAACCATATTTTGATTAATTAGTTGTAACAAACATTGAAGCTTAGATTCTTAAAATAAAGATGTTCTTATCTACATAACTATTCTAAAAACAGATTATGTAAGTGCAATCGATATTGCTAATTAAACAGTGGTACCAAATAAATTCCATATCCATTGTGGGAAAAATATGCTTATCAAATGTCTATAAGACACAAATAATAAGCAATACTGGTACAGTAGTAGCTTGGGGACTGGTCTGACTACTATCCCTTTGGTCTTTTAGTTAGTTGAATTTTGTCGCATTTTTTTTATTATTATTTGATCTTTTGTATGGCAGGACACAGGTCGCTCATGCTGATCTGATTGTAACAAGACAAATACTGTTTAAAAACAAATATGTCAAAAATCACAAGCCTGCTGAGTTTCTTGCTGGATCTTCTCTGTTGAGGCCTCATTGTGATCCGGTGACGTTAAGCCTATTTGAAATAAATGATTTTTTTATTTAGTCACAACGGATCTTTGTGTGTCTGAAGTTGGCTGCAAGACCACAGTAGCTGTTTTTGTGTTTTGTATTCATAACTCACGACTACTTGCACAATTGTTTGCCAAACTTTTAGTTATTTTTGCCTGCCTGCTCCAGAAGGAGGGCTTTTTGAGAGTATGTATGTCTATTTCTTGGGCACAGCCTACAGCCTTAACAGCTTAATGGATTTGACTTATAATATGTCTTTAGATTCATCTCAGTTGTGGGAGTGTCATAGGCTATATATAAAAAAAAAAAGTAATATGGCAGCCATCAGTCACCATTTAGTATTTTTTTTACTTCCAAAATCATCAATATGGGTATCGATAAAAGCTCCTAATGAGACAGCACGCCACTGTGTATTATGTATATATAATTAAATTTAAGTTTCTTTTTTCGTAGTTAGGCTTTTGTATGATTTTTAACGACTTCAAAAAAGGAGGAGGTTCTCAATTCGTCTGTATATATATTTTATAATAATTTATACTTTTAAATATTGTTTTTCAGGAAAAATGGCAACTACTCACAATGGTCTGATACAGCAAGTGGAAAAATTAGATGAGGAACAGACTACATTAGCACTAATAAATGGAGATGTAAACAATGACATCACGGATGTACCAATAGCCTTATCACCTGTACAGATACAACAAGAATACTATGAAAACCTTGGAGACTGTGATTGGGTCAAGTAAGTACTGGTAAATAAAGACTTGTTATCCAAACAATGTCAAATGGGGATAATGACTGGGTAAAAAAATAATAATTATAATTAGTCTGTCAGTTTATCAAAAAATATTTGACACTTATTTTTTTATTAACAAATCAATAAAAACTGCCAAAGATATAGAGCATCTAAGTTCGGGAGTAGGGGCTTTTGAAGTCTCTCTCTCCAACTTAAGAGCTGGGCCCTTGTTGGTGAAGCAATTTCCAATCTGCTCTATTATATGCCTTCATTTTGACCTCCTGATACGAATTTCCACCCGCTTTTTCTGCTACCTGCTTCATAAAACTTCATCTGGGTCTTCCCCTTCCCCTTTTCCCTTCTTTTTTACCTTCTACTATCGTTTTAAAGAAAGTGTTGTGTCGTATCAAGTGGCCAATCATCTTTCCTCTCCTATTCTCAATAGATCTTAAAATTTCTCTTTCTTCATTGACCAATACTAAAACTTCCTCATTCATCTTCCTTTCTGTCCAACTTATATAACTTAAGAAAAATCGAGGGACATTCTTCTCCAACACCACATCTCGAATGCTTCCAACCTTTCTCTATCCTTCTGTGTAAGGGTCCATGCCTCACTGCCATACAAAGCGATGCTCCAAATATATGTTTTAATGAGCCGTTTTCTTATAGCCATGCCTCAGTAAAAATTGAAGTCATGCCTCAGTAAAAATTGAAGTCATGCCTCAGTAAAAATTGAAGTCATGCCTCAGTAAAAATTGTGTACCGGCGTGACGTCACGCGGCATTTCAAAGCTCTATAACTTCGTCATTTTTTGTTTAATCGACAAAAGAAAAAAAATACGTGTCCAATATTTTTGGATAATAGATTATCACAGACTAAACAAATTTTTTTGTCATCTAGCCTATTGTATGAAGTGGTAGGTACAGTCATATCCAAAGAAAAATTAAAGGATTTTCACGCCATCTAAATGTTGCATATGACATGCTAACTAGTGCGTCATTCTTAAATTTCCATAATTATGATATCTGATAAAGAGCGTCCAACCGTTTATTTTCTTTTTGACAGCACCAATAGAACGTAACTGCGTCATGTTACGCAAAAGTTCACTTAAAGTGAACTTTTAAAAGTGAACTTCACTTTAAGTGAACTTTTACGTTCTATTGGTGCTGTCAAAAAGAAAATAAACGGTTGGATCTATTATAGTTTTAGTCATTTTTCCCCTGACTGCCTCAGGAGGGCTATATTTTTGAGAATTTGTATGTATGGATGTATATTTCCTTAGCACGGCCTACAGCCTAAACGGCTTAATGGATGTTGACCTATAATATGTCCTTGGATTCGTCTCATTTGTAGGAGTGACAGTTGTACTATTTTTCATGATTTTTAGGGTTCCATACCTAAAAATGAAAAAAGAAACCCTCCTCTGTCTGTCTGTCACACCTATATATTTCAGGAACCACTGACGCTAACAATTTAAAACTTGAAATAGTTTTAGATCTTACTTACCCAACCTCATCGAAAATGAAAAAAAAATATTATTTTTGCTTTAATTTATTAATGGGGTTCATAATGGGGCGTCATAATTTCAAAGTGAGACTACTATAAAATAACTTTAATATATACATATATGTCCTAGTACCCTTGGTGCGCGAGTCCGACTCGCACTTGACCGGTATTGTTTTGTACTCAGCAAGGGTTCTAGAATTTGCCATTTCATTTGATTTAAGTAGTTTGTTTAACATTATTCAGTTTTGTGAAAAGTAACTTCTTTGTCATGTTTAGTCTACCTAGGTGATATAGAAGTAGGTACCTGGGTGATATAGAAGTGTCTAAATATTAGATGTTTTTTCAGGTATGAGAAAAGCAACAGAAATTATTTACTACAGAATATAGCGTTTGCACTTTTCGGAGGACCTAGCTTGGAAGGGGAATTAACAGAAGTGGTTGGATGTCAGAATGCACACCTTGAAGGTTATACATCCAGGCAGAAGGAGCAAGTTATGAAGGTCTACGAAAAATTATGTGAACAAAGTATGTTCTACTGGTTTTTATTTTATTTATGTAGTAAAAAAAAACTAATCATCATCAACGTCTATGGCATAGGGTGGATTATGCCTTGAACAGTTTCAACCCTCATGATAGTGAGACCATTGCTCTGCCTGTACTAGCTATACATCACTAATTGTACAACATATTTTACTTTTTTTCGAACAGAGTGAGTGTGAGGTATGTTATACAGATATGAACTGAAATTAGTTTTAGTCAGATCTGAATAGGGTAACCTTTCCACGTGTAATCTGCAAAGATGCTGTCCAATGAAGATTCCCCTTGTATATTAAAGGATGCAGTAGTTTTGGCCACAGAGCTGGCTCCAATGAGTACACAGAACTGGCTCCTCTACTCATCGGTTTTAGTATAGAATGGCCGCTCATACAGTCCGCCAGGAAATCTCTAGCTAAGTGCTTTTCACGCTAGATTAGCTGAGACCGCAGTGGTACCTATCTCTACAACCAAGGATCTACCAAGTAGTAAACATAATGTTGTATTTTACTTACGCGAATATTACACATTGAAATCAAACTACTTACTTGCGTAGATCGGACCAACATAATAACTAAGAAGACCTGAGGGTACACCGGCATAATTGTGACATAAGGACGTTCAACATCTCAGTCCTCCCGTGACCATGGGTGCTGCAAAGCATTCGAAACGTCGGGATAGTAAAATCAATAAACTATTTAAAATAAACTATTTTTAAAAAATAAAAACCGACTTCAAAGTAAATTATCTAAAAAGCATAAAATAACGAAAATATATTGAAGTCGGTGCTAGCTAATCACGTTAATTAACACTATCACCAGCTGACACCGACTTCAATATATTTTCGTTATTTTATGCTTTTTAGATAATTTACTTTGAAGTCGGTTTTTATTTTTTAAAAATAGTTTATTTAACACTTTTTAGTGACTTATTTTACCATGATAGGTACCAGCACTATCACGCAACTCGAACGGCTACGTTACAGTAGTTACTGAAAACATAAAAAGTTTATATCTCTTAAACTACTGGACCGATTTTGGTGAAACTTGTACTCTACCCTAAGTTGAAAAATACTCTAACTATTGCAAAAAGAATTTTCAAAATCGGACTTGTAGTTTCTGAGAAATCCGTGGACAAACCTACATACATACATACATACCTACATACATACATACATACGTACATACATACATACACTCATAAAATTTGGTAAATTTGTTTAGAAGCCCACATAGACTAACATATATTAATATTACGCATTTTGATCAATATTACATACATACGCGTCGAATAGAGAACCTTCTTTTTGAAGCCGGTTAAAAAAATAAAAACTGACTTCAAAGTAAATTATCTAAAAAGCATAAAATAACGAAAATATATTGAAGTCGGTGCTAGCACATCATGTTAACTAACACCAGCTGACACCGACTTCAATATATTTTCGTTATTTTATGCTTTTTAGATAATTTACTTTGAAGTCGGTTTTTATTTTTTTTTAAATAGTTTATTTAACACTTTTTAACCGACTTCAAAAAAGGAGGTTCTGTATTCGACGCGTATGTATGTAATATTAATAGAAATGCGTAATATTCATATATGTTAGTCTATGTGGGCTTCTAAACAAATTTACCAAATTTCACGAGTGTATGTATGTATGTATGTATGTATGTATGTAGGTTTGTCCGCGGATTTCTCAGAAACTACAAGTCCGATTTCGAAAATTTTTTTTCAATAGTTAGAGTATTTTTCAACTTAGGGTAGAGTACAAGTTTCATCAAAATCGGTCCAGTAGTTTAAGAGATATAAACTTTTTATGTTTTCAGTAAGTTACTGTAATGTAGACGTTCGAGTTGCGTGATGGTGCTGATACCTATCTTGGTAAAATAAGTCACTAAAAAGTGTTAAATAAACTATTTAAAAAAAAAAAAAACCGACTTCAAAGTAAATTATCTAAAAAGCATAAAATAACGAAAATATTATTGAAGTTGGTGCAGAATATACACAGCAGGTACGCTAACACCAACTTCAATAATATTTTCGTTATTTTATGCTTTTTAGATAATTTACTTTGAAGTCGGTTTTTATTTTTTTTAAAATAGTTTATTAGTGACTTATTTTACCAAAATAGGTATCAGCACTATCACGCAACTCGAACGTCTACGTTACAGTAAATTACTGAAAACATAAAAAGTTTATATCTCTTAAACTACTGGACCGATTTTGATGAAACTTGTACTCTACCCTAAGTTGAAAAATACTCTATCTATTGCAAAAAGAATTTTCAAAATCGGACTTGTAGTTTCTGAGAAATCCGTGGACAAACCTACATACATACATACATACCTACATACATACATACATACACTCATAAAATTTGGTAAATTTGTTTAGAAGCCCACATAGACTAACATATATTAATATTACGCATTTTTATCAATATTACATACATACGCGTCGAATAGAGAACCTTCTTTTTGAAGCCGGTTAAAAAATAAACCGCGATAATAATCCGTAAAAGTAGTTTGATTTCAAAGTAGTAAACAATTAGGTATTTGAATAATTTTTTTTTCTTTTATTATATACTAGCTGACCCGCGCAGCACCGCCCGCGCTTTTATTACATTTTGCTCCCCTTTTCTCCCTCTTCCCTAGATTTATCTCTCTCCATATCGCTCTCTCTTATAAAAAAAATCTAATTATATGTTCTTTCTCTCCTCTCTCTTTCCCCCTCCCGCTTCGGTTTCCGTCTCACTCCCCCTCTTCCTCTCTCTGTTGTCCCCTCTCTGAATCCTCTCCCCCTCTCTCTTCTACGAACTTGCTCCCCCCTTACTCCACCTAACTCCCCCGATCCCTCACCCCATCACCCCCTCCTCGAATCCCCTCCCCTCTTTCTCCTCTCCTGCACCCTCCTCTTGTTCTATATATCCTCGTCAATCATGGTATCAGCGGCATTACATATACTTTATGACCTATTCTGAGACCTCCCCGATATGCACACAAAATTTCATACATATCGGTTCACCCATCTATTTAATGACCTTTCCTTATGTTGCTTAACCTTAACCTAGTGGCATGAAATATACTTTACGGCCTATTCTCAGACCTACCCGATATGCACAAAATTTGATACAAATCGGTTCACCCATCTATTTAATGACCTTGCCTTATGTTGCTTAACCTTAACCTAGCGCTATGAAATATACTGTATGACCTATTCTCAGACCTACCTGATATGCACACTTTCATACATATCGGTTCACCCATCTATTTAATGACCTTACCTTTTTTTTTTTTTTTTTTTTTTTTTTTTTTTTTTTTTTTTTTTTTTTTTTTTTTGACGCGGGGGAAATCTTCGAAAGATCCCCGGGAGCTGTGGGGCTCGACCGGGGTATGTGGGATTCTTACCCACTAAAACCCCCGCGGCTGTCGCATCGGCACATGAGAGGGGAGACCCCAGGGCTCTCCGGTGGGATCTGCACCAGGGGCCCCTCAGTGCCTTGCCTTTGAGCCCGCCGCCGGGGGGCGCATTGTAGCCCCCCGGGAACCTGTCACGGTGCTCACGGGGACGGGGGTCGCAACCCCGCCGCCGTCCTCCTCGGAGTCGCCGCCGTGCTCAATGGACGCTCAAGGGGCCCACACCCCGAGCGTCCAGCGACTCCGAAGGTTGCCCATTGTTTATAGCCCCGGGCTCAGGGCTGGGGAGCGAGACGTTGGGCGGCCGCTTGTGGCGGCCTGCGCCTTCGTCGCCGAGCGGGATCAGCGCGTTCGCGTTCCCGCTCGGCGGCCTCCTTCTGGGACATGACAGTCTCACAGAAGGCGGCCATCGCTCCCCACGCCGCATCCCCGGACAGCATAGCCGACACTACGCTGCCCAGGGAGAGGTCCGATCCGATGACTGCGACCAGGTCTCGACGCTCCAACGACCACGCGGGGCAAGCCTCCAGCGTGTGTTGGGCGGAGTCAGACTGGTCGCAGTGGAAGCATCTCGTCGTCGCTTCACGTCCGATCTTATGCAGATAATCACCGAAACAACCGTGACCGGTGATTATCTGCGTAAGCCTATAGGTGAGTCGTCCACTCCGTCGCTGTATCCAGGCTTCGAAATGCGGCAGGAATGCCCCAACGACGCGTTTGCGCGCTATGTGCACGTCGTGAGTGCGATGTGTCGTTCCTGCCGCTTGATGGATTCGAGCGCCACCGGCTCGCCTCCGCCACTCTGGCGGGCGATGCGGATCCGGTCATAGACCCTCGCATACATGCCCGCCAGGATATCTAAGGGTGGAAAGCGTGCCAGTATGGTCGCCGCCTCAAAGGACACCGTTCGGTATCCTCGTGCAATCCGCAGTGCCATCCTCCGCTGGACGCTGTAGATTTTCGTTCTACAGCGTCTAATGGCCAGCCTCGGCGCCCAGATGGGCGCCCCGTAGAGGACTACGGACTGCACGACTCCGGCGTAGAGGCGGCGAACTTCCTCGCTCGGCCCCCCGAGGTTGGGGAGCAGCCTGTGCAAGGCCGCTGCAACCCTGTCGACTCGGGGGACCAGGCGCTCGAAATGTTCCTCGAAGCCCCAGCGACTGTCAAGGGTGAGACCAAGATATTTCATGTGCGGCCCCACCCTGACTTCCGACTCACCCACACGGACGCGCAAGTTGGGCGGTGGCTCCCGGCTCCTAGGTAGGCCGTGGAACCACAGCGCCTCGGTTTTCTGAGGCGCTATCTCCATGCCCAACTCGCGTATTTTCGCGACGACAATTTCCGCCCCAAGCTCGGCGAGCTCTTTGGTCCTCTCGAAGGTGTCCCCACCGGCCACGATTAACGTGTCGTCCGCGTAGCAGACGACACTTACGCCAGCGGGGAGATCGACACGCAGAACCGCGTCGTAGGCGAGGTTCCATAGCAAGGGGCCTAAGACTGACCCCTGCGGAACCCCTCGCTCCACTTCCCTCCGGATCCTCGTACCGTCTCGATCCACGTACAGAATGTACCTGTCGCGCAAGTAGTCCCTGATCAGGGCCTGCAGGTAGGGAGGCACTCCATGGTAGACCAGTGCCTCCCAGATCGCATCCCAGGGTAGGGAATTGAAGGCGTTGACAATGTCGAGTGACACCGCCAACGCCACGCCACCCCGGGAGACCGCCTGATCCGACAGGGCGCGGACGCGAGTTATCGCATCCACGGTCGAACGGCCCTGTCGGAAGCCGAACTGGCTGTCGGCCAGATCGGGACCGACGCGCGACAGATGCCCGCTGAGACGAGAGGCAACTATTCTCTCGAACAGTTTGCCAACCTCGTCCAGCAGACATATGGGACGGTACGCGGAGGGAGAATCCGCGGCTCTGCCTTCCTTCTTGATGAGGACCAAACTAGCCTCCTTCCAGGCCCTGGGGAACGTAGCTTCACGGAGGCAACTAGTGAATAGCTGCCTCAGCACGTCCCCCAGGGCAGCCAGGCTCAACACCAGCACCCTACCCGGAATACCGTCGGGTCCGGGCGCGGTGTTTCGGGCTCTCAAGCGGCCAACGGCCCAGTCCATCTCCTCTATGGTCACCCCCAGATCGTCGCGCCATTCGGGCAACTGAAGGGGGTGGACTGAGGGACTTGACCGACCCGCCGGGAACAAGGTGTCTACCACGCGTCCCAGCAAAGCCGGATCGAGAGTCTCCGTCACCGGGGGCATCCATGGGCGTAGTTTGCCCAGCACCATATGGTACGGGCGCCCCCACGGATTCTCGTTGAGTCCCTCGAGGAGTTCGTCCCAGGACTGGTCCCTGGCGCTCTTGATGGCATTTTGGAGCGCCTTGGTGGCCACTCGGTATGCCCTGTAGAGCCTGGCTACCTCGTCGGCTTGAGCTCGCCTTCGCCTTCTCGCCCTGACCTTTTTTTTTTTTTTTTTTTTTTTTTTTTTTACGTGGGGAAATCCATTACGGATACCCGCACCGCCACGGGGGTAGCAGTGCGGGTTATGTCGGACTACTGACAGCTTGTCAGCTACCGACTAAAACCCCACGGTGTCCTCAACCCGCTGTGTCGACGGGCCCCGGGAACGTACATGGTACTCGTCCGGGTCCCGTCAGCGGCCGCTCGCCTTCCGGCGAGCCCTTCCTCGTCCGCGGGTGTAAAGCCCACGGACCTGTCTGCGGGTGTAAAAGGCCCGCAGACTCACAACCAGGTGGCGTGCCCGGACACACCGGCACGCCATCCTCCGCGAGGGCGATAAATCGCAGTGCGCAGGCAGCAGTTCCCCCGTTTCCGCTGCCCGCACTACCTCGCTACGGGGGCATCAGGTCGGCGTTGGCCCGCCTTCTGCGCCCGGGCCTCCTCCTGCGTCGCGGGTCAGCGAGGGGATCGCTCTCCCTGGCCCGCTCCGCTGCCTCCTTCTGCGACATAACGCACTCGCAGAAGGAGACCACCGCCGACCACGACCTCTCGCTGCTCACCATGGATTGTATCACGGCGGGCAGCGACAGGTCGGCCCCAACCGCGGCGCGCAGCAAGCTGCGCTCCGCCGCCCACGCCGGGCAAGCCTCGAGTGTGTGCTGCGCCGTATCTTCGGCGCAGCCACAGTCGTGGCAGCCCGGGGTCGCCTCCCTTCCGGCAATCTTGTGCAGATACCTGCCGAAGCATCCGTGCCCCGACAGGACCTGCACGAGCCGGAAGGACGGCGTTCTCGCCCTGACCTAACCTAACCTAACCTACCGGGATAAAAAGCGTCCTATGTCCGTTTCCTGGTTCTTAACTACCTCCCCACGAATTTTCAGCCAAATCAGTTAGGCCGTTCTTGAGTTATAGATTAAAGGTCTATAGTGATTGTATGTTCAATTTCACCGATAGATGGCGCTGTTCATAATGTAAATCACGCTAACATCGTAAATTACTGTCTAATGATATTCGATAATGAAAGTTTTAAGTTTTTCGCATCTTTTATTGTTGCGACTGTAATACAATACCTATACACTACCTGGACTTGGGGAGTTTCATTAAAATTTCATGAACAAACAAAAATGTCCTGGGTGTACCGGACCGGCTTACCCCTTACAAAAATTGACCCTTCGCCACTGCCATATCTTATGCAAACTAAATGTCTGCTCAGTCCCTATTGTATATAGCGTAATAATACATATCTTAACGATTAACTGATCAGTCCATAATTACCCTATTCACATACAAAGGAAATTACGTGGTAATATGTGCAAGTAATGTTTCACTGCTTAGCCCCTATGAAACATAGCGTGATGTTTCATATACCAATTTATACCTTGACATTTACACAACACATCAGTGAAAGTCCTATCAAAATCCATCCACGGGTTTTCAAATGATACCTGGACAAACAGAACGACAGACAGACAGACAGACAATAATTCCAAAAAAAATTGTTTTGTCCTCTATGTCGATAGTATAGTCTCCCCACATAGAAATTTTGGAAAAATATTCAATGTATAGAAAAAGTGCTCTTTGAGTTTTATTATAGTATAGATTTTAAAACTGTATTATTAATAATATTGATATTTAAAACAAAAAACTAAAAAAAGAAAAAAATCTATTAATTATAAACAATTAAAAATTGATGAAATTTCACTTGACTGTAAACGCGCCATGATCGGTCACCATAGTCGTGACGTCATAATGTTAAAGCTATTTAATAACAGTACAGCGTCAACGGCTATTACACTGGACTAGACAATAATATTGAAAATTTATTGCTATAAACGATTCTGAACAACGTTGAACGACACTGAACGACAACACTGAACGTCACTGAACGACACTGAACGACGACACTGAACGTCACTGAACGACACTGAAGTACACTGAATGACACTGGATGACACTGAACGACACTGAACGTCACTGAACGACACTGAACGACACTGAACGACACTGAACGTCACTGAACGACGACACTGAACGTCACTGAATGACACTGAACGACACTGAACGTCACTGAACGTCACTGAACGTCACTGAACGACACTGAACGACGACACTGAACGTCACTAAATGACACTGAACGACACTGAACGTCACTGAACGACACTGAACGACGACACTGAACGACGAACTGAACGTCACTGAACGACGAACTGAACTTCACTGAACGACACTTCAGTGACGTTCAGTGTCGTTCAGTGTCATTCAGTGACGTTCAGTGTCGTTCAGTGTCTTTCAGTGACTTTCAGTGACGTTCAGTGACCTTCAGTTCGTCGTTCAGTGTCGTTCAGTGACGTTCAGTATCGTTCAGTGACGTTCAGTGTCGTCGTTCAGTGTCGTTCAGCGTTGTTCAGTCGTTTTTTAGCAATTAATTTTCAATATTATTGTTTAGTCAAGTGTAATAGCCGTTGACGCTGTACTGTTATTAAATAGCTTTAACATTATGACGTCACACACGCTCGGGTTTGTTCAGGAGCTGTCGGCGTGTTTCCGGTACTAAATTCAAAAATTATACAATACAATACAATACAATACAATACAAATACTCTTTATTGCACACAAAAGAAATATACATTTGAAATTAAAACATTTAAAAACAGTGAACAACAAGGCGGACTTATCGCTAAAGCGATCTCTTCCAGTCAACCTTGGGGTACAGGACAGAGCATTCTTATGGGCAGGTGCAGTTATATAAATAAATTAAGTGGATTAAAAATAAAAATATATATAAAAAAATAATAATAATAATAACAATAAAAATTATATTTACAATTATATTTTTCATTTTGAAATAACTTTTGAATTATCGCGAATAAAAAAAAACAAAAAATAGTTTTACTATAAAACTTATATATGATCTTTCCATTTATCACAAAAAAAATATTCAAATACCCAATTGGAATAGTAACTTCAACTGTTGTTTCTAGGTAAATACTCGTTCAATGGCGATGATATAGTGATGTCAGTGTTGCTCGTTGTTTGCGCGCGACCGAAACCGCTGAAGTTCTATCAAATGCAAACGTCCAGTCACTGGCTAGATCTACACCAGAGGACAGACTCGGATATTTGGTGTACAGCTGTGTTTAGAGTCAGAAAATGTATTCCTACTACTGTGGGCGGTATGTATAATAATAATAATAATCATTTATTTCCTCAAAAAAGTCTTATTAACTAGGTATAATTCTTAATTGCAATTTTACCTTAAATTACAATTATTAGGTACTTACAACGATACAAGTGCTTGATACAATTTTCGTACAGGTATGTTAACCTAGTACAGCAATAAGATCTCAACATGGCTTTTTCAACACCTTCCTCTAAACTAAGTATAAACTTGTGGTTATAGAGTGAAGGGATCCTACTCAAGTCAGTTAGTTTGCTTCTAAACATGCTAAGTAGAATACGAATGGATATCTATAAAAGTTACATTAAAGACACAAAAATTAAAAACAAGGAAATGTTAAAGATTATATAGGTGTATATATCTTTACAGGTACCGTAAAGATATTAATTATATATATGTATTTAAAATATTTAAAACCACTGTTAGAAGTATGACCATGTATGATGCGTATTTTTGTGAATTTCGATATTTTATGTGTAATGTTTTTGTATTTTTATGTGCGTGGGTGTATGCGTGCGTGTGTGGGTGTGTGTGCGTGTGTTTTAGCCTATTATCCATTTACGTTTGTACTTTTAGAAAAACTTTGTGACTTTTATGTCTTGTCTTCTGGTTTCCTTATATTACGAGTATCCTTGTATTCTTTGAAATGTAATGTCGAACGGCAGGACACACTATCGCTAATGTCGATTCAATTGTAACAAAACAATGTTTAAAAAAAAAGTGAAAAAATGATAAGCCCGCTGAGTTTCTCGCCGGATCTTCTCAGTTGAGGCTGCGTTGTGATCCGGTGGTAGCTTTTAAAAAATTGACCATTCAAAAGTGCTAGCGTTAAGCCTATTTGAAAATAAAGATTTTTGTCCACTGCTGAACAAAGGCCTCTCCCTTAGAAGGGAGGGGTTGCCATAATCCCCACGCTTGGCAGGCGTCTTGGGGATCGCACTATAGGTGGTAGGTAATCCAATAGAAAGACTCTGCGGCCCGTGTTCTTGTTTTCCCTAAGTCGTCTCTTACGGACACCCAACGGGAGGAGATGGGAGGGTGTTAATCTTACCTGGACCTGGATTAATTTTATTAATGCTAAATTATAATAAATAGTGCCCACCATTTGAAAGGTATAAGTTCCACCTTCTTAGCTGTTACGCTTGATGAATTCTGTTTCACTGTTATGGGATTTTGCGTGTGTGGACGATGTTTATACTGTTGAATTATTATTCTAGCGAATTCCTGTCGTGTATACATAGATGAGAATGCAAGAGTGTATCAAGACTGGAATTCATACTTAACAGCTAACACTCTGCCGAAATGTGTTATAATTGTTCCTGAAAACGGAGACTACACTGGAACTCTCTTGGAGGTAACTTAGTTAAGTTTATAATTTAAATAAGTGATTAGTATTTGCCCGAATACCCCAGGCGGAGAGTTATGTTTTTCGAGTGTATGTAAGTATGACGTATATACTTAAGTATGTAAGTATGTCTATTTGTTTGGCACGGCCTATAGCCGAAACGGCTTAATGGACTGCGAGTTATATGTCGTTGGATTCGTCTTAGTCGCGTGTACAAAATGGCGGCCGCTAGCCGCCATTTTGTATTACATTTGCTTCCAATAACATCAATATGGCTATCAAATGAGAGGTCATATCTTGCAAATTAAGCCCATTTTATTTGTTCGCAGTCGGCCTTTTGCTTTTTAAATTTATACTTGTTTAATTTAGTATTTAGGGTTCCGTGCCTAAAACGTAAAAAAGGAACCATTATGGTGCGGTTTCGTCTGCCTGCCACACAGATATACTACAGCAGCTACAAATGCTATCAATATGAAATTTGGCAGAGCTTACCCAATATTAGTTCAATCGGGAATTAGCCCTTTACCTTATATTTTACTTGCTTGACGTTTCGGCCGGGTTTGCACCAGCCGTGGTCACAAGCAGACTGGTTCAGTAAGATGGCTCTGTGTGTCATGTAGAAATATCTTCGTGTACCCCCGTTCTTTCACTTGTAACGTTAAGTCACACACTACACTCATAAAATCTGTATACGAGTATAGCTGCCGGAAAATAATCACGCTAATTCCTGATTAAAATAATGTTTGGTAGTTACGTACTAAAGTAATGCAGCTGTCTATAGCTTACCATCAGACGAATATCTTGCGTGTCCAGTCACTAAAATGAATAAAAAAAATCATCGCAGGGTGAAGAAGCGTTCGCGGTAAAACTCACAGTTGCTCCTACCCCCGCTTTGGGTATAAAGTCTCGAGTACTGAGTTCTGTGGACACAGCTAGCACCTTGGCGTCTCTGGGGGCTATTGGAGTGATTGGGGTTGCGGCCTTCACGCCTGTTGCTCCTGTGGTATTGGCTGGAGCTGCCGTAGCTACTGTGGCCACCGGAGTATATGGCCTTGTACGGTCCTCGATTCATCTCCACGATAGAAGCTCGCATGAACAAGTGAGTACCAACTATAATTAATATTTGACATGCATGAATAAATTATTTCTGATATGTAAGCATTGAAATGAAACACAGTTTATTTTTGTTTCGAACACTTTATTGCATCCATGGTCACAAGAGGACTGAGGAACTAGATGTCCATAATTATTATTATGTCATAGTCATCTCAAGTTCGCATATATCAACGAACATCACCCCACTGAGTTTCCGGATCCTCTCAGTGGGAGTGCGTTATAATTCAATGGTACAGTCAGTCCGAGGCTGAGGTATCGACAGATCGCTGTGGAGAATGGCTTAATTGTTTAAGACTAAAACGCCCACTTCTTTACAAAAATATGAAAAATTACGTCATAGTGACGTCATACTAAGCTGCACAGGTGCCCTTTAGCTCATCGCTCCTCTGCCCTTCAGGCTGCTGTGCTATAAACGCATGCGCTTTTTGTCCAATACAAGGGAGGTGAACATTCCTTTAAAAAAATGCCGTTAGAGCCATTTGTTCGTAGTGCATCTACTGAATGCATTATTTATACTGTAATAGAGGTAATAAATGAGTGATTGTCACAGACCATCAGTCCTACGGACGCGGAAGCACGTGGTAGTTGGCTCAACATCGCTGCTTCCAGCGTTGGACTCGCTGCAGGGGCGGCCAGTTCTTTGCTGTCCAAATCCGCCGCCGCGGGCACTAATATGACGAAGGTGAGGACAATCATCATCATCACCAGCCGGAAGACATCCACTGCTGAACACAGGCTTCCTCCTTGGCGCCCCCACAATGAACGACAGTTGGCTATTTGCGACCACCAGTTGGCCGGTTACCTGCGACGCGCACAATGTCGTCAGTCTAACTAGTGAGAGGCCTGCCTACGCTGCGTCTTCCGGTTCATGGTCGGGTGGTTTCAATTATACTGGTATTAGAAACTGAAATTAGATAGAGAACAGAAAAGAACAATGTTCATAAACCAAAACTCCTTTATTACCTAGCACATCATTGAGACAATCATTGACACATTAACAGGTAATTATAAAAATATGGGGACTCCTCCAAGTGGTCTCCGCCAGCCCCTACAAACCACGTCAATGCTAACTCTTATAACAATTTCTCAACAAGAAATCGCAGCTCGACCGCTCTATACGACTACTGGAACAACCGTGCCGCAAGAAATCTAATAAATGAATGTCCCTTGCACCGCTAGAGCAGCTACTTTTATACGCGTTCGGTCATTTTACCATTCTACCCTCATTTTTATTTTATAACTGTTTTTTGGTATATCTGACACTGATTAAAATTTATTGTTAATTTCAGACTGGGCAAGTGCTTGCAGTGTCTGTCGAGGTACTTCGTCACGCGAATATAGTTACCGGAGGCGTGGGAGTCTTCAACAGCCTGTTGCATATTATTATAAAGGTTTGACTTTACTTTTCTTAAAATTACCAACAAACCGGCCTTAAACAAAATTCGTTTTTGTAGGATAGTAAGTAATAACCACCTTTCTTAACACGTTCATGCTAACAACGTACATATACGTCACATATTTGTAGTTCTACTGTGGCACAACGTCCAGCGAAAACTTGACTTATTGAGCTCGACGTTATAGAGCGGCGTCTGGCCATACTAAGCTAAGAGAAGGGTCGCTGTGCCACGACACATCGAACTCTCATGTTTCTAGTGCTACGCCGCATCGATTATTTTTGACATCTTTGATAGGTCTTGGTTGTAGTACTATGTACCTACTTTGTCTGCGCACGACATCGATATATTATATAAACTAGATTTGGTGTCACGGTTCAAAAAGTGGTAGCGAGAAATAGCGCCCTTGTGTCGCTATTTCTTTACAAGCCACATCCTGACTAATTTATTTTTGCCGATAGGAGTGTCGCTACTGTCTATATGAAACTGTCAAACTACAAGTCATTATCATTATAAAATCGTTAGTTCACGTTTCCGCCACCAGCACAGATAAGTTTGCAACCTCCGCGACCACATTTTAGATGTCATTTTGTTCGTGAATGTTTATCTAGTTTATATATTATATCGATGGCGCACAACGTCACTATACGTAGTTTCGCTTAAGAAGTGTATATGAACGTTGACGTCTTAGGAAGTCAGTGCAATATATACTAGTACTTAATTTGCACAACGTCACTAGACGCCACCCCTGTTTCTATGAAAAAAGATGTGCAAGATCGCATAGTGCTACTACAATGATTTGTTCACGTGAACGTGTTAAACGTTTAGTTCGTGACGAAAAAAAATATTAAAAAGGTTTAAAATATCAGGAATAATTTCTAATTTGATACTGTACCACATGTAGAAATATCGTTACATAATTTTTTAACACATTGTATATGCAACAGTACCGCAAACACGGAGAGAAGCCGTCGAAACTGGAGTTATTCCAGTTCACAGCGGCGACGCTGTTCTTCTGTCACGCGGTGGTATCAAACCGTACTGCGCAGAGTATTATCGAGGACGCCCAGGCGAAGACCATCAACGAGTACCGGGACACCCTTAGAAGCAACAGGCACAGGTACACTACACTCAATTCCCTTTTATCGTGGCGAGTGGAGCTTTAGTAGAAAAAAAAAACAAAAAAGTTGGGTGTTAAGGTGCTCCCACACAGCAGTTATATAACGTTATAAAAACATTGTGTAGCACGATAACATTTTATATATCAGTGTGTAACATTTTGCTCATGTTAAGAATGTTTTATGTTGACGGGCCTGTTGTTCTAGTGGTTAGTGACCCTGTCTGCTACCCAACAGGTCGTGGGTTCGATTCCCACCAAGTGTCTGGGTGTTTTATCTATATAAGTATGTATTTACAAAAAAAAAGTATATATGTATTAGTATCAGTTGTCTGGTTTCCATAGTACAGGCTCTGCCTAGTTTGGGATCAGATGACCGTGTGTGAATTGTCCCAGGATATTATTATTATTATAAACGCCCACACTGGTTCTGTAGTCATTAGTTTGGGTCTGCCTTTCGAGGAAGCTGGTAGGGGATGTTGTTACGCAACAATGTTATAATTTGTTATATCATATTGTAATTAGTTGTATAACATTTTGTTACATGCAGTTTTATAACATCACTAACAATCTATAAATTTTGTTACCTTACAATTTGTTAGTAAAATTAAGACAAAAGATGTTATGCAATATTCTCTAACGTTATATAACTGCTGTGTGGGAGCACCTTTAAAAAATCTTTTCATATTCAGTCATTTGTCAAGTTCTGAAAATTACGTAACTTATTTATCCAATAGCTTATATTTACTGTATCCTATTGTGTTTAGCCGTGTGATGTTGAGTTGTTTAACTTTTAAGGTACGTTTAAAGGTGTCTGAAATTTTATTATGAATCCACATTGTTAATACGATAATGTAAAATCTCAGACACCCCACTCCACACACGATCTGCCCTCTCAAATAGTCTGGGGGTCTTGTACGAGCTTATATAGTTAACGAAATCGATGAAACTGTCAGTTTTCTCACGTACATTTTGCTACAGGCGCAACTATCAAAACCCATACTAAACCCCCCGAGGTTTTGCAATATTCCGTTAACACGTTGTATAATACGGGGTGTAAGGGACATCGTACTGAAAACCGATGCCAGGGACCCAGTACATGATTCTGAACATTCTAGGGTTGAAACATTTCATCGGCTTTTTCATGAATTTCCAAAAAAAGCCACTTTTTTAATAAAATTAGTATGACATCCTTATTGGCATAATAATAAAGCCTAATTTTAATATAAAAACAGTAAATTTCTTATTTGAGGAAAATTTATTAATTTATTCTTTATGCACAAAAACAGTACATAGGCAATTAATTAATAGGTAATTACTTATTATTATTTCAGAAAATTAGCAATGTAATTTGAAAAATAAATATTATTCCGCATAATTATATTCATTACATGCTCGAAAATTAATAAGTTAATTTGTCATTTTCCATATAAATGGTTTCTGTAATGTTGTAACGGACATTATTTGAAATCTTATAAGAAAGTTTTCGGTACGTAGTCCCTTACACCCTGTATTATTAGCAATGTACTGACTTATTTATACTGTTATTAATTACAGAAAAATGTTCGATAAAATCAGCGCTGAATCCCGACGAGTACAAGGCGCGATCCAAGGCAACACAGAAGTTATAAAAGGACTCAAAAACATTATCGACAAAGACCAATACTTTGCAGACGTACTGAGAATTAACAAAGAAGTGAACCAACATAAACTGAGGATATCTATGACCGCCGATGGCCAGGTCAATTTGAACGCTCAGCACAAATTCAACCCTTCAGACTTGTACGGGCTAGGGAAGGAGGGTCGAGCACAACTGTTTAGCACTTTAGGGCCTGCTTCTGTAAATTCACAGAATGTTTCAACGCGGATAACACCTTCGCCCAACGCAGTAAGCACATACGTCGACGAAGAAGAGAATACAATGCTTGTCGGAATACATCCAGGCGAAATCTTAAGAATAGGCACCCTTTTAGTCCGTGTCAGCGCGTCTGGTGCCGAAAACGTTGCTTTGTTGCTCGAAAATCTGTCACAAGATGTATATGCCAATTTGATGACCGTATCATTTAACGTACTATCGAAACTTCTCCCAGAGGATATAGCTCGGTTGAGATTGCTAAGCCCGGACGAGGATTTGATTGTTCAGATTGTGAAATTCGTTTTCAATTACATGAAACACCAAAGACCTCTTGGAAACGCTTGCCTGGAGAACGATAACGGAATAATGGTGGTTTTAAAGGAGTTTTTCCAAGAGGGTGTTGTCCGTCAAGATACTATATTGGCTTTGAAGAATCGTCTACTTAGATGGGTCGATGAAGAAATGGACCACAGGCGAGTCGAGTTTCCGAACAAAAAGTCTATTATATGTGAAGTATGTCACGGAGTTAGATATGCTTAAATAGGTTAGTAAAACTATAGTGAGAATTGCAAATCTCAAAAGTCATCACAATTTTTCATCACCATCATCAACAACCCGAAGATGTCCACTGCTGGACAAAATCCTCCTCCTAAGAGCGCCACAGTGAAGGAAAGTCATTTGCATGTATCGTCTGGCCGTGAGTTACAATGTTGTCCATCTACCTATATAGGACACTTTTTATACTTCCAAATTTATATAATGTGGGTAGGAATAATTACCATAAACACACAGAACATATCGATAAGTGACCAATTATACAAAAACCATAAATATATAGACTATTGAATGTTTATTTTTAGAATACATTCGACTATTGAAATATAGATATTAACTATTAGAGGGTGTTAAACACGCACTGTGATAACATGATTGTTTATTGAAATTGTAGCAAAGTTTTTAATGTAATGTTAAGCTAGTGCCTTCCAAAGTTTTATATTTTGCTATACTGTACACTGCTATAAGTGCACCTATCTGCTTATTGTGATATTGAATAATAAAATATTACAATGTATTACTTTTATTTATGGAAATGCTTTTAAATGAATGTGTACCCTGTCCATTCTCACGTGGAGCGAGTTAGGGTGCCACGCGTATACGGCTCCAAGGTATACGGGGGTCTATACTACCCATCGATATACTATCTAAACAAGATTGGCTGTCACGGCCCGAAAAGTGGTCACGAAAATAGAGAGGCTGTCGCTTATTTCAAATTAGTACGAGCCGACAACAGGATGTATCGAAATTCCTTATTGCGCGTTTATGAACTGTCCAAATAATATAATACTTATCGTAATACTAAAATTGCAGATGGGGAAATTTTTTTTCGTTTCGTTTTCTTATTACTACTAGTTTAAATAATAAATATAAGTAAGATATCATTATAATACGAAATAAAAATTATTTATTTGATATTTTCTCCGCTAGAGACTGACAAAATTAATGTTGCCGATAGGCGTGTCGCCACTTTCTATACGAAACTGTTAAACTACACGTCATTACCATAATAAAAAAGTTAGTTCTCATTTTTGCCACCAGCACGGATAAGTTTGTAAGTCAGTACACACACAATGGAAACACACCTGTTTTGAACCTTATTTTATAGTGGTTAAGATTTTCTTTTAAATGAGTACATTTTTGTTTCAGTCAAAACAACAACTTTTTTTCGTATAATTTTGGCGGTTTTGATTTTTCTTTGTCTCCGATGTAAAGGTTTTATGTGCCAACATTACTGCATACAGAATTAGACTTTATTACTACATGTGAAGGCTGCTATTAGTCCGACGTTCCGAATTATTTAAAACTATTTTCTACAATTTCTAGCTACGTGTATAGTTGTGTAAGTAAATGTAACCGACCACATTTTCGATGTCATTTTGTTCGTGACAGCTAATCTAGTTGGTATAGTATATCGATGATACTACCCGAGCCATAGATAATACAATATATACTTAAGAATAGATGGGTCACTCACGTTCAACTTTTAATAAACTAATTTTACCCTCGCCAAAAGATGGCGTAACTTCACAGGAATCCAAAATGTGCCAACAGATGGCGCTTTTTTGATAATCATTTTATGTATAGGGAAAATAAGCTTTATGTTGAATGAATATTTGTAAGGAACATGTTTAAAGGCAAAACAAAGAGATATTTATTGTAAAAAGTTTACTTGGTAACCAATAACTTTATCTAAACATATCTGACGCACAATCGTACTCTTTTATTTACATATATTGTCCAATCCCCTTGAGTTTCTTGTTTCAGTACAGCTTTGCATTAAATATTTCCAATTCAAGCCATTGTGGTTAAGGACAATTATGTAGTGGACCTGAAATAGTTCACGAGTAGTATAAATGTTATTATAAATAAATACTTATGCCATGTTCTTAATGACTTGTTTTAGCTTTTATAAATGTTTTTGTAAATAAGTACATACCTACATAAGTAGATAAATAACACCCAGACACAGAACAAACAGAATTCTTCAAAAACATATTTGTAAATAAACTGTAAATATTTAGTTTCAATAATTGTTTATAGCTTTTTATCTTCAATGAAACAAGTATTTTTTAAAAAATGACTTAACAACCTAAGTTGCCATAGTAACCGCCAAAGGTAATTTACAATACCACAGATATAGTACAATACTATACGGAGCGCGTTCCACTTGGGGCCCACACACAACAATAATCCATTGAGGCCGGCAGTTGCATAGGTATTATTACATTATGGAAGTTTAATATAAATATTCGAAATATAACATTACTCAAATAAATTGAAGATATACAAAAACAATATTAAACTAAATAAATAAAAATATATAAACTGCGTTTTTAACGCCATCTAGGCAAATTATAGTAGAATCTTAAAATTTAGTTCCTTCCCTTGCCTGAAGATGTGCTAGTTTCCATACATTAAAATTTTGTCACCTGTTTTAAGGAGAGTGCCACTGGCATGACCCGAGCAGAGCAAAGCTCAAGAAGCTTGTAGGTAAAACTGGAGACAACACTCCCAAATAAATGATTGAGGTCAACGCTATCCCTTTCATTGAGGTCGGATCTCTCTTTCCAAAAGAGTGACCTTGATGTTTCTTGAAAAATCAAGACATCATCTTAACTTCGTCGCATAATACGACTTGGTTTAAATCGATTATATAAATCTAGATGCATAATCAGTCCGAATACTTCAAGTACAGTAATTGTAACTTTAAGTTTGTTAAATACCTATATAAATATATGATTTATTATTATTATATGAGTTGGAGCAGTACAATTACGCAAGAACTTTACCTTCCATGCATTTCTGCCATACCTATTATTGGAAAGAAGTTAAATAGTAGAAATCTAAATATAGGTTAGCCCTTCAAATCTAGTAACTTCCGTGGGCACCACGGCAGTAACTAGATTTACAGGTGGACTAACTCTATGTGGTGCCTCTGTAAGAATCTTTCGTTCTGAGGTTATATCGACCTGTGTTAATTTGACTTGTGTCCGCTTTGCAAAAGAGGGGAAGTGGAATTTATATTTTTCTAACTCCTCCTATATAGTTTTCTAATTAAATTTGTTGCGGCTTCCAAGACAATTTTGCGTTTCCCCGGGACTCACCGAGGGTCAAACCTTGGTGTCTTTACTGGTGACCACAGTAGATCCTGGTCAACGGAGGATAGGCGTCACGGTGGTGGGAATGAGTGGTAGGATTAGTCCCAAAAATAAATAAATAAAAGAATCTTACCTACATCAAGCGGACGACCGCATGCTGCACCTCATAGTGTATAACAAAAATACAATTTCAATGGGAAATAATGAGGGAAGCTCTACTAAAGTCAAGCGTGGACTAGGCTCAGCAAATCGAACCGCTATTAATCAGACACTATATTATCAACTAAGAAAAATCTTTTACTAGCAACAAGCCACATTAAATCTTAAATGTACGCGCGCGAAAAAAATTGCGCATGATTCTGGATTTGGCATCTTTTTGGCTGTTGTCGATTGGGAAAAAGATGATAAATAAATAATGGATCATGGTTACGTAAATAAGGGTACCTACATGAAGTTATGGTAAAAATAAAAAGTTATTGTATTATAAAATTATTTATTTTGTATCTATCTAGTCACAGATAATTTTTGCCTCTTACTACGTCAATGGCCGGGCATCTTTTTTTGATTGGCTCTGTACGGTTCACATCGTGATTTCTGATATTTACGCGAATATTACACATTGAAATAAAAATAATTTTACGGATTATATCACGGTTTAAAATCAAAAATAAACCGCGATATAATCCGTAAAATTAGTTTCATTTCAACGATTCACATCGTACATTTTCTTGTTTGCGGACATGTGTGATAATCACACGACGCAGATAATATGTATAGCGGGAAGAAAAAGCATTTTGCTGTAACTTTAGGTTTAATAATAATAATAAATACACTTTATTTTGCACCAAAAGTTACATGAAAAATTAACAATACTGTTACGTGCGGGTGGGTATTAAAATGCCGATTGACGTAAAAGAAGATTTTATTCCACGTACACTCACACTGTACACACAAGGCACAGTAGTCCGAGTCACACAGTACGTCTCAGTAGTCTAAAGTCGTCGCAAAGGTCGCTGGTACAATTCTCTTCGATAGCTTCCATAAGATGTTTGGTACAATTCTCTTCGATCGCTTCCTGATGTTTCCGCTGTCGCTTGTGAAAACAAACTGTCTGGATGCCTCTATGCGTCGGCTTATATAGCTAAATTTATAGAGGGGTTAAAGCTTCGCGAAGGTACTAGTAACTACCTACTCCAGTATATTCGCGAGCCCACACAATAGGGGCAATAGTTCGAGAATAAACGAACAATAGGCGGGGCAGTGAACCAAGAGCGAGCGAGCGGTAGGTACATAACTAAGTACTTGCCGAATTTGAGGGAACAACTTTCTATTGAGAAATCTAGATTTTTCGGTACGGATCGATAGTAGACCTATAGGTCTAATCTATAGATTAACAATGCATTTTGTGATAAATTTTTTTTGTCGTCTGGTAGAGTTTTCAAGCTGCCCTTAGGCCTCTGACTTAACTTAACGACTGCTGTCTAGATGACAACAACCAGGACCGACTTTTAACGTGCCCTCCGAAGCACGGAGACGCTGAGTTTAAATGCCACTAAATGGTCACCCATCTAAGAACTGACCTTGCCTAACCCAACGCTTACCCAACTGATCGTTTACCGAACAGTGGTTACAACTGGCTATGAGCGTTAGTGATCATTGCAATTAAGTAATAATTAACACTTTTATGTCCCGTTCAGTATAAAAAAATATGCTATCGGGCACTTACATCGCGTGCCGTAAGATATTATCTGTAATACCAAAGCTTCAGTGGCTAATGTTTCCGGATTATTTACCGGAAAAGGTCCTTTTTTTTTTGACGCGGGGCATATCTTCCGAAGATCCCCGGGAGCTGTGGGGCTCGACCGGGGTATGTGGGATTCTTACCCACTGAAACCCCCGCGGCTGTCGCATCGGCACATGAGAGGGGGGACCCCAGGGCTCTCTGGTGGGATCTGCACCTAGCCCCTCAGTGCCTTGCCTTTGAGCCCGCCGCCGGGGGGCGCATTGTAGCCCCCCGGGAACCAGTCACGGTGCTCACGGGGACGGGGGTCGCAACCCCGCCGCCGTCCTCCTCGGAGTCGCCGCCGTACTCAATGGAGAACTGACCTTGCCTAACCCAACGCTTACCCAACTGATCGTTTACCGAACAGTGGTTACAACTGGCTATGAGCGTTAGTGATCATTGCAATTAAGTAATAATTAACGGAGTAATTAACACTTTTATGTCCCGTTCAGTATAAAAAAATATGCTATCGGGCACTTAAATCGCGTGCCGTAAGATATTATCTGTAATACCAAAGCTTCAGTGGCTAATGTTTCCGGATTATTTACCGGAAAAGGTCCTTTTTTTTGACGCGGGGCATATCTTCCGAAGATCCCCGGGAGCTGTGGGGCTCGACCGGGGTATGTGGGATTCTTACCCACTAAAACCCCCGCGGCTGTCGCATCGGCACATGAGAGGGGGGACCCCAGGGCTCTCTGGTGGGATCTGCACCAGGGGCCCCTCAGTGCCTTGCCTTTGAGCCCGCCGCCGGGGGGCGCATTGTAGCCCCCCGGGAACCCGTCACAGTGCTCACGGGGACGGGGGTCGCAACCCCGCCACCGTCCGCCGGACTCATTTGACGTTCAAAGGGCCCACACACCGAACGTTCAGCGACTCCGAAGACCGGAATAGGTCCTAGGTCAACATAGCCAAAAATTTTGTCTGTTTTTCGATCTTAAGCTAGATCCTGTTTGAGGGACATACCATCAAATATGTATTAGAGCTACGTTTTTTAAATATTTTTTTTCTGGCAGTTTTACTTCTTCTTTTAAATAGGTACTCCAGCACTTCTTATATAAAACCGACATTGCATTTAAATGAAGACAAAGATCTTCTTAACGTTTCAACGTGAGGTAAAAGTATGTAATGTCTTAAAAATTCATACGCTTTGGGCGAATAGAAACTTAAAGTAAGCTCAAATGATGTTGTCTTTTACTTACGCGAATATTATACATTTAAATCAAACTACTTTTACGGATTTTATCGCGGTTTATTTTTGTTTAAAATCCGTAAAAGTAGTTTGACTTCAATAAGCGCAAATGTTTTTTCTTCTTCGCTATATCGTATACCATGTGAGTTAGTAGATGTTTTTTTTAATGGTTTTCATACGTCAGCACAGCAACCTTGAATTATATTTTCGAGGTCTGTTTTATTTTCATATTTTTTACCACTTTAAGCAAATAGTTCAAATCTGCAATTCTTTTTTTTTGCCGCGACACTTTCTGCACTAGAGATTTATTCCTTTTCTGCAGTATTTCTTCTCTCGACGATTTTATTTGCACTTGTACGCCTTTGTCTATCATGCTGGGAAGACTATATTCAACGTCAATCTTAAACACAAAATAAGCCATTTAAAATAGACACACCAAAAAATAGATTCCTATAAACTCTTTTGAGAAATAAATCATTCATGCAGTTTCGTTATTTGAGTTTAACTCCTGCTACATTAACTTATATATTTATTTATTTAAGTTAAAAATTGACATCTCAACGCCGCGAAAAGGTTCTACTTCGGTTTCATTTATCTTAGGAATACTGCCAGAGATTCGAGAGCTGGTACTTTGTAGAGGCAAATTGCTTTTATGTGACAGAGATTGCACGTAATACTGACTGGCCGAATTTCTGGAGATAAAAAAGCTCATACATAGTGTACTTCCATTTTAATAGGATATTTTTATGTTCCATTTTAAGAACTAATTGACATAACTTAGTATGGAGAAACGCACAATTTCTTTTATAATAATAATAATATTCTAGGACAATTTCACACACGGTCATTTGATTCCAAACTACTTAGGCAGAACCTGTATTATGGAAATCGGATAACTGATACTAATACTTATATTTTTTTTTATAAATACATACTTAAATAGATAAATAACACTTGGCGAGAAACGAACCCACGACCTATTGGGTAGCAGACAGGGTGTCTAACTACTAGACCAACAGGCCCGTCACCTCCGACACCTTATGAGAAGAAACAAATCAAATTTGTTTAATATGTAGCAATTAAAGTTTCTGTTTCAATATTTTTATTACATTATTATCTTCATATATCTTTTACGTTTTGTTGAAAAATTTAAGTAAAAATTTATGATGATTATTAAATTTACCTCGTCCACTAATGCCTGTTCTTCAATAAAAAATGGGACTGCTGTTGCCTTTAGAAGTTTTGTAAACTTATCATAATGAGACTCGTCAAAATGTATACTGCAAATTCTTGCCGCTGCATAAAATTTATTTTTAAACGGCACCATTGCTATCCATAAATTTCTACGTTCAATATCTTTAGGAAATCTACAAGAAAATAAGAAACGAATTAATATTTACCAATTTATTTATCAAATTTGTACAATTGTCACAACGTGTACAATCAAATAATGTACAATCGTCAAGTCTAAATACGATTTTAATAATGTTAAAAAAAATCTGCATACACCCTTGTAAAATTAATAATCATACAATTTTTCTGTAATATTAATTCTTTGAACTGATTATATCGTTTATTTTTTGATCATAAAGTAGCGGTAAACTGAAAACGGAAAGTCTTCAAAAAATCTTTACCATGGTCACTCTATTAAAACAATGGGAAATATTTTAAATCAAATAATTCAACAACAAATTAATAGAAACTTAAACCCAATACTAACAAACGAACTGAAAACGTGTTAGAGTACCTATCGAAATAAGAAGTAATCGGAAATTCGGTGCATAATGTAAAGAGATCTTCGGTAATTATTCAACAAAATCGCACTTACGAGTGATATTTGATATTACATCCTGGATACCACTTGCTTGTACAACCACGTACAACACATTGTAGCACCATTTTTATTATTTTATGTCGTGAAATTATGGTACCACATTGTTTGGGAACGATTTATATAGCCATTAGCCCGCCCCTGACAGTGACAGGCAGTTTCATACCAAGTTACCAACGTACCTAGTTCTTACTGAGTAGTCTGTGGTTTCATAATGACAATTTTTTTTTAATTTTTTTACGGCTCTGGGTACAAGCCCTTTTAAGCCTTTCAGTTATTTTTACAGTTCACATTTGTATTTCTTTTCTAAATGTTCTATTGTATTTTTTATGTACCTATTTATAAGTAGATTTGTAAAATTTCAGGTTGCGTAATAGTAATTCCACTAAATACTGGCACTTCTTGTGAGTTTTTAGTCACTTTGTCTAGTTCTGTCACTAAAACTATTCTGTTCATATCTTAGAGGAGATACCACTCACTGGAGAGATCATGATGCGCTAACCCCTCTGCCAAATTTTGTTCATATGTTCAGGTCATTCTTTATTTGTGTGCGTATCTTTTTGAATGTGTTGCGAGTTTATTATAGTGTGGGTATGCGTGAAATTGTATCTGTGTGTGTTTACTTCGTCTCCCGCACCCCGCAAAAGTGCCACGAAAAATTTGTTCGGGGAATCGACGCGATACTAGCTCCATTCTAATTACTCTGAGGTTCATATTGTAATTTGGACATTTTAGCACAATATGTTCTACGCATAGATTTAAGATTTTTTTCACTACGTTCAAAAAGATGAACATAGCGTGGGAAGGAGAAGTTCTAATCAAATACAAACTGCACGAGTGCAACAGAGGCAGAGATAAAATTCTTTTTTTTTATTCCGCATCACTTTTGACATTAGCCACTGCAACGCTGCCTCGCGGTCTTTTTACTGTCAAAGTAAATCATAATAATTTAGCACGATCTCAAATTTATAATATAAAATATTATTGTTCCATTATGGTGGCTTGTGCAATAAGTGCATGTGATGTTACAAATCGTAATACAACGAATAAGTAAACATTTCACAGGTAATTGATTACTATTCCTGACTGCATTTTTGCTTGCTATATTTTTATGGTTTTGGCTGAAAATTTGGTTGAAAATCCTAATAATATCGTAGAATACATGTTTTTCTTCAAACTGATCATAATTTATTACTTTTCTATGAAGAATAGCGGGATATTTTGTGTAAAATGTAAAACGATTTGTGTACAATAGGGCTTGAAAAAGTCCTGACGTCATGAGTATCGATATCGATATTAAAGCAAATAGTTTTTATTAGTGGCACAAATATAAATTCTACGTCTTTTTGTTTTAGTTTCAAGGAGTTTATATTTATACGGTCTAAAAATATTTTGCTGTCTCTATATTCTTTATGTAAATTGATATGATAATAATAATAGTTCAAATGTATTCTTTCAGATTATCAAAATAATTCTTTGATAAGACAAAAATAGATGCGGATTAAAGACTAGGATGGATGGAATCCCTACAATATTCCAGTGTCTGTGATAAAGATTTTGATTTCTGTCTGCGATATACATTTTGAGGCAAAATGTTTTATACAAAGTGTGTCACAACATCAACGTTGCCTAATAAGAGGCTGTACCTTATTTAATTTACTTGTACTTATGTATGACACTGAAAAAAATATAAGTCAGTACCAGTTCCTTTAGGAAACGATAACACTAAATAAATTATGTTTGTTAGCAATTCCAATTGAAAAACAGATGATCTGGTTCTTACATAAATAAAGTTATTTTTCCGCTATCGATACCCTGTGAACCTATTATTATGATTAAACTTTACTTACTTTAATTTACCCATACGCCACCAGGTATTTATGTCAAGTCGTTAGTCAGAAAATAAAATCAGAACCTAGAAACACAGAACCTCCTACACTGCGTTTTCCGGTTAGTGGTGTCTACTCCAAAACCACTGTTTCCCAATGACCATCGGTTTTACAGCAAATATGAGCAGCCACTCCAGTCTGGTAATTCGTTAAGCTACGTCGGCAAATTTGATTCTCTGGTGATAACTTAAAGAAGAAGAAGAGGAATTTAAAGAAATAGATATTCTAACGGTTGTATCACAATATATTTATGAAAATTTGTTGTATGTAAAGAAAAACATAAGTGCTTTTGCAAAGAATAGTGACCATCATAATGTAAACACCCGGAACAAACACAATCTAGCTGTACACTCCACGCGTCTCCACAGAATTAGCAATTCGTAAAGCAGCAGCAGTATTCGTATTAGCAGTTCGCAATAAGTATGTATTTTACAATATAAGTATATTGTTTGTCTTTATGATAATAACCTGGGACGAAGGTCTATTCCACTTTGATCTCCACACATGGTGATCTGATCCCAAACAAGGCAGAGCGTCTACTATGGAAACCAGGCAACTTTTACTTATACATACTCATATACTTTTATTTGTGAATACATACTTAATAGATAAAGAAAACCCAGACACTTGGTGGAAATCGAACCAATGACCTATTGGGTAGCCAGCCAGGATGTTGAACTGTTAGACCAACACGTCCGCCTAATGTTTTGGTTTTATACTATTTACAAATATTGCATACTTCTCAAGAATCTCATAGGGGAAGCTCCTTCACCTATACTGAACTTTAATAATTATTATTTATAATGCATGCTTATTTTCATGACCCGATTTACGATGTTTACAGCAAAAATAAACTACAATTTTTGTTTAGAATGACTGTTTTACCACTTTTGACAATTTCATTATGAGATTTGCAATACTAAAGGTTATTAGTAACTTGTTTTAAATCAACATCAATTTTAATTTATACAGATAATTGTGTATATATTCACACAAAATATCATCGATATCGATTACGTACGTAGTACTTTTTAACAACACTTTTTTTCCTTTACACATAAACAATTCACTCACACATAGGTTTTTCTTTTTTGGTTTCATTTTTTATCGGACTATGTTTATCTTCTATATATAATATCTTTGGTTCTACGTTACACATCTTCATTACATTTGTCACAATGTGGGTTTTCACGTAGTTTTAATCTATACTAGCTGACCCGTGCAGCTCCACCCGCGCTTTTATTACATTTTGCTCCCCTTTTCTCCCTCCTCCCTAGATTTATCTCTCTCTCTTATAAAAAAAATCTAATTATATGCTCTTTCTCTCCTCTCTCTTTCCCCCTCCCGCTTCGGTTTCCGTCACACTCCCCCTCTTCCTACCCTGTTAGCCCCTCACTGAACCCTCTCCCCCTCTCTCTTCTACGAACTTGCTCCTTCTCACTCCCCCCTTACTCCACCTAACTCCCCTGATCCCTCACCCCATCGCCCCCTTCTCGAATCCCCTCTCCCTCTTTCTCCTCTCGTGCACCCTCCTCTCGTTCTATATATCCTCGTCAATCATGGTATCAGCGGCATTAAATATACTTTATGACCTAATCTCAGACCTCCCCGATATGCACACATAATTTCATACATATCGGTTCACCCATCTATTTAATGACCTTGCCTTATGTAGCTTAACCTTAACCTAGCGGTATGAAATATACTGTATGACCTATTCTCAGACCTACCCGATATGCACACTTTCATACAAATCGGTACACCCATCTATTTAATGACCTTACCTAACGTTGCTTAACCTTAACCTACCGGGATAAAAAGTATCCTATGTCCGTTTACTGGTTCTAAGCTACCTCCCCACCAATTTTCAGCCGAATCGGTTAGGCCGTTCTTGATTTATAAATAGTGTAACTAACACGACTTTCTTTGATATAATAATAGATTAAAGTTCTATAGTTATTGTATGTTCAATTTCACCGATAGATGGCGCTGTTCATAATGTAAATCACGCTAACATCGTAAATTACTGTCTAATGATATTCGATAATGAAAGTTTTAAGTTTTCCGCTTTATTTTTTTTTATCTTTTATTGTTGCGACTGTAATACATACATAATCTAGTTTGGAACCGCTCGGGATTTACAGATTTTAACTTTTCAAAGATAATGTCATATTGCTATCAGCAAAGTACTTAGAACTATACAGAAATCTAATGAAAATGTCCTGGGTGTACCGGACCGGCTTACCCCTTACAAAAATTGACCCTTCGCCAATGCCATATCTTATGCAAACTAAATGTCTGCTCAGTCCCTATTGTATATAGCGTAATAATACATATCTTAATGATTAACTGATCAGTCTATAATTACCCTATTCACATACAAAGGAAATTACGTGGTAATATGTGCAAGTAATGTTTCACTGCTTAGCCCCTATGAAACATAGCGTGATGTTTTATATATCAACTTACACCTTGACTTCTACACAACACATCAGTGAAAGTCCTATCAAAATCCATCCACGGGTTTTCAAATGATACCTGGACGAACAGAACGACAGACAGACAGACAGACAGACAATAATTCCAAAAAAAATTGTTTTGGCCTCTATGTCGATAGTATAGTACCCCCACATAGAAATTTTGGAAAAATATTCAATGTACAGAAAAAGTGCTCTTTGAGTTTTATTATAGTATAGATAGGTGAGTAGGAATCCGACAATGAACAAATCTCATTCTGTTTATAGTGGTGATGTTTGTGTATTCTATGACATGTTCCACCTTGTGGTACCACGGTTGGGTGGGCGAGGCTCTTTGGATATCTGCATACCAATTTCCTTTTTCTTTACTGACTTCCGACCAATAGTCATGCCACAGTTGTTTTATGTTTTCGGCTAGTATAGTGTAAAAGTCAGTATATGGTATCTTTATATGGGCTGAATGATCTTCATCTGATTAGGTACGAGCTGCTTGATCTGCTAATTCATTGCCATTATTCCACGGTGTGACCCACTTAAATACATTTTTTTTCCTAGTTTATTTAGATCACTAACTAATTTAATTATATCTTAAATAATATAATTTAAATTATGTATATCTAAGAGTATTACTATTTACAATATTTAAAGCACTTTGAAAATCACTTAAAATTTAAAAGTTTACCTTATTTACGAATTTTACATGCAAAAGTGCTTGGTAGATAGCGTAACATTCTGCAGTAAATATACTACACCGACTATTCAATTTGTAGCATTTAGAGACATTTTAAGCGGATCATAAAATGCAGAAGTTACTCTATCTGCAGTTTTGGAACCATCCGTGAATATTGTGTACCGTTCTGTATCATGCATAGAATAATCTATTTGGCTGCTATTTTGTTCAATACAAATAGAGCTATTTACAAAATCATAAAATTTTACATTATATACAGGTCAAATATTACTTTTGTACATATTTACAGTAATGTCTTTTAAATGTACAATCTTAGCGTAGCGTTATATTTTCTTTGATTATGTACATGCAAACGCACGCACAACCACGCGAAAACTGAATGACTGGGCACACACGTTACGATTAGTGGTGGTCGTTATAATCAATAGCTTTTAATTTTATTCATCATTATCCTACTAAAAATAACACACTGTTATATCCATCTGCCAATCAACAAAGTACGCTGACGTTTAATTTTCACCAGGATCCCGCCCACAGATCACTAATTTGTACATAATACCCACCCACACAACCTCAGAAATCAGAATGCATCGCATAGGCATACAAAAATATTTCATTCACTCTTCACGAAATATAACTTCATTTGGATAACTAACAGTGTTATATTGAAGAAAGGAGAAGAAGAAAAATCATTTATTGGTTTAAACCATGGAAATACAAAAAAGAACAAGCAATAGGTAAAATATACTTAAAATGTAACATAATACTTCCACGGGACATGCCAAATGGCCAACAGCTCAGCTTATGTTAGATGCTATTACACCTAACGCTGATTTTCAGCTGCAGCCCGGGAGTAACGGAAGCTTATAGATGATAGTATATTGCAAATAATAATTAATACCTACCTATGGACAGTAAAATAATAAGTTTAAAAGTAGATACACCTGTGGGCAGGATCACCGCACAACTAAAGACTACAGCTAAATATATAAATTAATATAAAGAAGGAAAAAACTAACAGGTTATAAATACTGCAGCATGCAACAGAAGGCAGATACAGTCCAAGACCAAACAAACTTACAACAGCATAAGCTGAAGATAATCATATAGAGCTATTAAACATCTAATAAGAGCTATTAATCATCTAATAAGAAACTGCTAGCTGCGAACACTACGAAATATTAAGATTATAGAATAGCATAGTCACCTTGTATATTTTCATATTCTTTTTGATGAGATAGTAAGAAAATTTTAACTTGTTTTTTAAAGGTTACAATATTATTACAGAATTGGGGGAGGAATGTTGTTCCAACACTTTGTTGCCGCGTAACGGAAACTACCCTTAAACGCCTGCGTTCTATGTGGTATATAAGAAAGTGGCGGAGCACAACGTCTGCCTTTCCCAATTTTATGTCTAGATGTCCAATTCAGTTTGTTGTACAGATACAAAGGAGCACGTGTTTTAATTATCCCAAACATCAGACTAGCTAAGTGTAACTTGCGTCGAGCCTGCATTTTCAATAAATTACGTTTATTAAAAAATGGCGTTACGTGTGTTCTTGGCGGTATATCAAAACAAAAACGCGCGCAGGCCTTTGTATTTGACGTTCGGTTCCAGATAAGAGTATCGGCCCATATACAGTATCTGCGTAATTGAGCTTGGATAACACAATCAATTCCACTAGCAAAATTCGCAAATCTTCGCTAATAAATTACCGTATTTTATAGAGAACCTTCAGCCTGTAAAATCCATTGCGAATAGCTTCTGATATATGCTTTTCAAAACGAAGATTTGAATCCATTGTAAGACCCAGATTACGGGCCTCGTACACACGTTCAATGGGTTGCCCTTTCACCATGACGTCGAACACAGAGGACTTCATTGCGCTCAATTGGTGATTTGCGCCAAAAACCATGAACTTAGTTTTAACAGGGTTGAGTACAAGAGAGTTGTTATCAGACCAGTGCACTATTCTATGAAGATCTTCGTTCAGAAGCCTTACAGCTTGTTCATAATCTTGGGGCTTAAAAGATATATATATTTGGATGTCGTCCGCATAAATGTGATATTTGCAGTTGCGTATAGTTGTAACTATATCAGTACAATAAAGAATAAATAATAATGGTCCTAAGATTGATCCTTGAGGGACTCCCCTAGTGACGGAACGCAAGCTAGATGTTGATGTGGAACCATCCGCGCGACGTAACTCCACCATTTGCGCACGGTTGCTCAGATAGCTATCAAACCATTTTAATGAAGCTGTGTCAAAAACGTAAAATGCCATCTTAGATAGGAGTAGAGGTATATTGATAGAGTCAAAAGCTCGCGAAAAATCAAGGAGCACCAGAAGCGTACACATGCCGTTATTCTGGGCTGATAAAATATTGCCTGTTACATCCAATAATACTGTTGAAGTACTACGAGATTTACGAAATCCAGATTGGGCATCAGGTAAAATGTTACTAGTTTCTAAAAACTCCGTTAATTGTAAGCACACTACTTTTTCTAGGACTTTAGACATCAACGGAAGTATGCTGATTGGTCGTAGGTCTTTTATTTCGAGCGGGGTATTTATTTTTGGTATAGGTCGAATTAGGGCTATCTTCCATATATCCGGGAACGATGATGTAAGGATTGAGGTATTTACAATATGGGTCAGAACGTCTAGTGACGCTGAAAGTGTATTTAAAAACATATTAAGACTAATACGGTCACAACCTTCAGCATTTGACTTAAGGCTGCCGATGAGCTTTGCAACAACAGCTTGCGGCACAGGCTTTAAAACAAATTTGTTTCCTCCAAATCTTCTAAACTCGAAATAGGTAAGAGTAGAAATACTAACTTCAGCAACTCCTGGCACATTTATAAAGTGATCACAGAGTAAGTCGGGATTGTTAAAGTGAGGTGGCAAATGTGCGTTATTTTTTGGAGGTACTAGAGTAGACTTTAAGTTTTTCCAAAGAGCTGTAGGCTCTTTGATTTTACTATTAATATTTGATTTGAAATACGCTTCTTTTTTCAAAAATAATGATTTGATTACTAGAGCCTTTAAATCTTTATAGTATTGCTTCTTGCTCTCACTTTTAGTATTAATATACTGTAAATGTGCTTGATTCCTTAGATGCATCATTAACTTGATATTACTTGTGATCCACGGATATTTGTGTTCTCTAAATATACATGTTTTCTTTGGCGCATGGTTATTAAATAGATCAATTATTGCTGTATTTAGTTGGGAAACTATATTATTTACATCATATAACGCAATCATATCACTCCAATTTATAGAATTTAAATCATCATTAAATTTTTCACTGGCGATCTCTTTTAGACGTCTAAAGGTAATAACTTTTGGCAGATTTTTTTCTTTTTTCATTTTAAATGACACACGTCACAAATGAGTGTGCACCTAAATCGGGATTAGGTTCCACATTGACAGATTCAACTTTCAAATTAGTGCAAATTAAGTCTATCAATGTGCTAGCATTAAGAGAATAGTGCGTTGGGGAGGTAACAACTTGCTTTAAATTTAAACATTCTAATAGAGTAGGCAATCTCTTTGTCTTGTTATCTGAATCATTTAACATATTGATATTAAAATCACCCAATAGCATAACGTAGTCACAATGCCCAACGGAATTTATGGAATATGTAATAGCATCAAATAAAAGTTCATCATCTAACCAGGGTGGACGATAGGCTGTACCAATTGCAACTTTAAAGCCACAATTACTAATAATTACCCACATTTGCTCCACAGAACTATGCATAGGATCGACGGGAAATGGATGAGTACGAACATTTAGTCCGCGTTTAATATAGAAACCAACACCCCCACCTCTACCTTTTTTAACAGTTACCGGACGTGGTATGTGAATTAGTCGATATCCATGCACACAGGGCGCACGCCCTTCTTCCCCTGGTCGCAGCCATGTTTCATTTATCGCTAATATATCCACATCGTGACGTGTCATTGTAGCGACTAGCTCATCATGCTGAGTACCCAGAGAACCAGCATTAAAGAGACCAATTTTGATGCATTTTGGAGTCATTTAAATCATTATGTAAACGTAGCTATGTTCAAAAAATCTGTCACAGAAAATGAGTAAAACAAAGGAGTAGGAGTAAAAACAAAGTACTGATCGAACTGCAATTAACAATGATATTTGATAAATTTATTATAGCATATATGAAAATAGTTAATATAATATTAATTGTATTTATATTTTGAAGTATACAAAAATGAAAATATAATTCGTAGTATTTAGTTACAATTCTAATATTATGACATATGCAAAACCTACACGAAGATAGATAACTCGGATTAACATAAGACATGGAAACATATTTAATTTTAAGATAGCTACAGCGATAAAAGCCAAAAAACGCGGCAGCCCAAAAAATAGACATACCTCTAAAAGTAATCGAAAAAGTATACTCAATATTAACATAAACCAGACTTAACATTCGTAGTGTTCGTGATACAAGATATATTAATAATAAAAGAAAAAAAAAATGTGCGTGCGTGGAGTCCCTCCGCGCGGAAGAAGTGAAACTTCATTCTCGCTCTGTCTCTTTCTATTCCACCTCACCGCGCAACGGAGTCAGCGGAGTCAGCGGAGTCAGCGGAGTCAGCGGAGTCAGCGGAGTCAGCGGAGTAAGCAGAGTCAGCGGAGTCAGCGGAGTCAGCGGAGTCAGCGGAGTCAGCGGAGTCAGCGGGGTCAGCGGAGTCAGCGGAGTCAGCGGAGTCAGCGGAATCAGCGGAGTCAGCGGAGTCAGCGGAGTCAGCGGAGTCAACGGAGTCAACGGAGTCAACGGAGTCAACGGAGTCAACGGAGTCAACGGAGTCAGCGGAGTCAACGGAGTCAGCGGAGTCAGCGGAGTCAGCGGAGTCAACGGAGTCAACGGAGTCAGCGGAGTCAGTGGAGTCAACGGAGTCAACGAAGTCAACGGAGTCAACGAAGTCAACGAAGTCACGAAGTCACTCACCCACTCACTCACCCACTCACTCACCCACTCACTCACCCACTCACTCACCCACTCGCTCACCCACTCACTCACCAATCACTCACCCACTCACTCACCCACCCACTCACCCACTCACCTATTCACCCACTCATCCACTCTTCCACTCACCCACTCACCCACTCTCCCACTAACCCACTCACTCAGTGACGGCGTCACATGAGCGCTTTCATAACCTTAACAAATTTAACGCCTATCGCCTATCGTTTAACACCTATCATTTAACGCCTATCGTTTAACACCTATCACATAACGTCTAACGAGTTAAATGATAACATTTTTGGAAGTCGCATAAGAAGTTTCACTTCAAAAACAAACTTATAATTAACCAAAAATTCTTGTTATGTCTACCTCTGATGGATCTGATGCGATCCACATGGTCTCCATCCCCCTTACGGACAAAAATGCGGCCATCTCTTGTCCACGCATATTTCCATTGTAGTCAACGCGCTGTCTCGCGTGCTTTGTAAAACAACTGACGGTTGGGTTGGGTTAATCGCTCGTTAATGTATACCTTGGAGTAACTCGAATGTCAATATCAGAACTTGTTAGACCACGACGCACACGCGCAGCGCGTAAGAGTTCATTGCGCGTGTTCCGTCTTGTCAAGCGTACCACCAGCGGCCGTGGGCGCTGGGTAATCTCGGCATTATCGACATAGTTACGGTGCACTTTACCGACTCTTTCCGCGAAGACTACATCACGCTCATCGAGTTGTATCCCGAGCTTAGTAGAAATTAAATTAAGGACGTGTTGTGTACTTTCCGTATTCTCTTCAGGCAGCCCAGTAATCTCCAAGTCATTAAGAAGAACATCTTGATCCTTATCAATGAGCTGTTGCTTCAACTCAGCGATAGTGTTTTCTAGGTGCATCACGTTGGGCGTGCTGTTTTTATTCAAAGACTCTTCCATTGAATTCATCCGCACTTCTAGGAGATAGTGCCCTTTACTGGTGTGCATGTATTATCCTCCCTGGGTATTTTAATCTTACATCCTGGGCACATCCAATTCGTTGACACATTGGAAGTATTTGGTTTAGCTACACAAGCACGATGAAAAAACATAGAGCATTTGCAACATTTCGCAGTATCTTTTACCGATGCAAATTTCCTGCATGCTCCACACTGATTCGGCATTATGCTGTTACTATTAATCAAAACTTCGGAAAAAAAGTTTAAAAGAGAAAAAAAAAAATGTGCGTGCGTGGAGTCCCTCCGCGCGGAAGAAGTGAAACTTCATTCTCGCTCAGTCGATCGGTCGGTCTTGGTCAAGTGAAACTTCTTATGCGACTTCCAAAAATGTTATCACATAACGCGTTAAGCGTTAAATGATAGGTGATAGGCGTTAAGTGATAGGTGTTTAACGATAGGCGATAGGCGTAAATTTGTTAAGGTTATGAAAGCGCTCATGTGACGCCGTCACTGAGTGAGTGGGTGAGTGGGTGAGTTGGGGTGAGTTGGGGTGAGTTGGGGTGAGTTGGAGTGAGTTGGGTGAGTTGGGGTGAGTTGGGGTGAGTTGGAGTGAGTTGGAGTGAGTTGGGTGAGTTGGGGTGATTTGGGGTGAGTTGGGTGAGTTGGGGTGAGTTGGGGTGAGTTGGGGTGAGTTGGGCGAGTTGGGCGAGTTGGGGCGAGTTGGGGTGAGTTGGGGTGAGTTGGGGTGAGTTGGAGTGAGTTGGGTGAGTTGGGGTGAGTTGGGCGAGTTGGGGCGAGTTGGGGTGAGTTGGGGTGAGTTGGGGTGAGTTGGGGTGAGTTGGGGTGAGTTGGAGTGAGTTGGGGTGAGTTGGGTGAGTTGGAGTGAGTTGGGGTGAGTTGGGTGAGTTGGGGTGAGTTGGGGCGAGTTGGGGTGAGTTGGGGTGAGTTGGGGTGAGTTGGGGCGAGTTGGGGCGAGTTGAGTTGAGTTGAGTGTGTGTGTGAGTGTGTGTGAGTGAGTGAGTGAGTGAATGAGTGAGTGAGTGAGTGAGTGAGGGACCGACCGAACGACCGATCGACTGAGCGAGAATGAAGTTTCACTTCTTCCGCGCAGAGGGACTCCACGCACGCACATTTTTTTTATTATCACACATTGAGACTGTTTGTTTACGCACCGTGTTTACGTTGTTTACAC
The DNA here is from genome assembly GCA_911728495.1 of Furcula furcula. NCBI lineage: Eukaryota > Metazoa > Arthropoda > Insecta > Lepidoptera > Notodontidae > Furcula > Furcula furcula. Next base: position 13,037,159 of record OU452250.1, read on the forward strand.
TTCACAATGCGCAGTATTGACAAATAATTAACTTATTTCAAACGGAGCAAAATTCACACGTCTATCCTGGCTAAAAGCTTCCACTACCCACGATTGCATACGTACGATTATAATCTTTCTGACCACACAAATAAAGTTCATTTTGTTTTCAAATTGAATATAACACCTCCGTTCAAGCGTTATGTTATAACTCCTTTACCTGACATTTCATACGATTATGATCTCTTACGACAGAGGAATAAAGTGCATTTTGTTTCACAAACGAACATAACATCCGGTTTTGTCAATATAATTTAGTTGTCAGTTATAACACTTTTCCTACATTGCATACGATTATGATCTTTCACTGTACGGAAATAAAGTTTATTTTGTTTTCCAATGGGCTATAACCAATTGCGAATCCGTGTTAAAACTGTTATTTAGTTATAACACTTCCTTGCATTATATACGATTTTGATGTACTGGGATAAAATTTATCTTAATTTCCAATGGGATTTAACGAACGGCCAGTCAGTGTTAAAACTGTTATAACAATTATAACACTTTCTTGCATTGCATACGATTTTGATCATTGACTGTACCAGGATAAAGTTTATTGAAGTGAAACTTCTTATGCGACTTCCAAAAATGTTATTGTGGTGAGTGTATCAATTATTGTACCAGTTAGTAATAAAGTATCTGTCGACAGTACAACACCGTTTTACTCATCTCTCCCGCGTTCCCGCGTCGTATATTATATGGCGATCCTGCCATGTCGCGTACGCATGCTTTACGTGTCTGGACTTTTAAAAATTTCATATAACTCTAAATTATTTACATAATTAATTAAATCGAAATTAGCGAATAAATAAGTATGTGTCCCTCTACTGTAGAGAAAGAGGACGTAATAATATCGCAAGCCACGGGAAGTGGAAACAACGGAGCATCCGTAGAACAATTACAAACACATATCCAGTTATCAAGTATACTGCTAATAATTATAATTGTGATTATTTTCATCGCTCTTGCTGGAGCACTATACGTATTTTACAAGAGGTGCCACAGAAGGTGGATGAACGAAGAGATTCAACGTGCGGCGTGGCGTCGTGACTCCTGGAAGAGGTCCTGGCGGCGTCGGGAAGCAGCGGACCTGCCCATGGACGTGATTGAGGAAAGGGACAAGCCAAGGCGATCCGGACATGGCGGTGCAATTTAATAGTGCAATATTTTTTTTTATGGTGCGGTATATGCGGTAATTTGATTTTTCTATTTTTTTTTTCTCTCTTTGGACTGAAAATCGGAAATTCGGAAGAATATTTAGAAAATGTAATGTTATATTTAGTTATATTTAGTTATATATTTGCGCCCTTTGCGGTGGAGACCATGGGGCCTTGGTCTCATGAGACGCACGCTTTGGTAAAAGAAATTTCATCCAAACTTATCGAAGTCTCAGGAGACCGCCGGGCTGGTAGCTTTTTCTGCCAACGTATAAGCTTGGCCATACAAAGGGGTAATGCCGCCAGTCTTTTAGGTACCCTTCCCTCCCAGTGCGGCGACAACTTCGAGGAAGTTTTTTACCTAGTTTAAGTGTACATATTTGTAAATAAACTGTAAATATTTTGTTTCAATAAATAGTTATCTACCATGTATATGTTAGATATAAGATTTTATTAATACCTATTATATGGCTTCTGAATTAAACTCAATTTATGAGGAACTATTAAACATTCGACAATATTTGATAAAAATTGGGCCTAAACGTAGAGAAAATATTCAAGTTACAAATAAAAAGTTACATGAAGCTAAAGTAATTATTAATCATTTTTATACTTGTTTAAAAAATATAGAATTAGATATAAATAAAAAGAAATTTTGTTTATCGGAATTAGAGCGAATTTCTGACTACACAAAACGTATAGAATTATTATACCAAAGTATATTGGATCTGTGCCAAAGTACGGAACAAGGTATTGAAAGAGAAGACACCATGGCTTTCGATTTAAAGGTCGCAGTTTCGCTTTTGCCTGTTATGTCAGGAGAGGAGGAGGTAACGAAACAATTAATAGATTCTATCGACTTATATGCATCCATGATAAATAAAGAAAGTGTGCCTACTTTAATTAAATTTATACTTAAGACACGCTTAACAGAATCTGCTAAATTACGGTTATCTGACACCTATGACACAGTAAAATCGTTATTAGATGACATGAGGGTTCATTTATTAACCAAAAAATCTCCAGTAGCCTTGCATTCTCAGTTAATGCAAGCTAATCAAAATCACAGCTCTGTCGATAACTATGGAAAACAATTAGAGGAGCTATTCGTAAATTTGACGATTTCGCAAGCCGATGGGGTCCCGGAAAATTACAAAATATTAAAACCAATTAACGAAAAATTAGCTATACAACGGTTCACAGATGGCTTACGAAATCGACAATTAGGTTTAATCTTAGCAGCGCGCAATTATTCTACACTTAAGGATGCCATACGTGCTGCCAAGGACGAGGAGTTGTCCTCCACACGGCAGGAGTCTCACATGGAGGCTCATCACTCTGCATTTGTGGGGCGTCAATATATAAATAAGGATTTTTCTTATCGCAGCACAGCGAATAGATATTTAGGTAATCAGCAGCGAGGTCGGTCTACCCAAGGCCCAGGCCGTGGCTGGTCGGGTGGCCGAGGAGACAACCAGCGGGCATATATGACCCGGTATGTTACGCCGATTCGTAGTCGTGCTTATCGAGGTAAGTAATTAAGTATAATAATAATTAGAATTCACGCGGTAAATATAATTATCGTAATAGTTATAATGTGCATAGCAACAGCCGTCGAGCGCATCAAATGCATACGATGCATAATAATGATGACGCGGAGATTTGCCGTAGAAGTCCGGGTGTCAGTTCGCCTATTGTTCAAACTGCTAACTCTAATTCGGATCAGTTTTTTCGATCGTAATTTTATACTTGCATGTCATTGTAGTAGCTCTGTGGAATTGTTTATAGATGATACCAGATATAGATGGCTTATAGATTCCGGAGCATCGCTATGCGCAATAAAATACGAGACGTTTGTTAGTCTCAACATTCCTTTTAATAGAAAAATAATTAGGATCTATGGAATAGGTGGTCAAATTCGCAGTGAAGGTTACGTCAACCTTAAGCTATTTTCACGCAGTGGTGATGAATACCAACCTTGATACCAACACAAGTTTCATGTATGCAAAAATTTGCCATGCAGTGTTGATGGTATAATAGGTAGAGATTTCTTATTAAAATTTAAAAGCGTTTTAGATTTTGAACATAATACTTTAACGTTACAGAATTCAAATAGAGTTTTGACATTACCACTACTAATAGGAACTTTAGGAAAAAATAGTTACTTGACTATCCCACCGAGATGTGAAAAAGTTTTTCATGTGAAAAGTTATACGCGAGAGGATTGCGTTGTTTTTCCTAAGGAGTTATGTAAAGGTGTTTTTATGGCCGGTGGCATTAGTACACCTCATAATGGAGAAATAATGGTACAAATTTTAAATACAAGGGAAGAGTCCGTAAAGTTAGCCATACACGCGCAGGTTTACCTGACAGGTATACCTGTACAGTTCAACTGCGCAGGTAAACCTGAGCGTGTATGTCGCAAAACTGTGCAGGTATCCACGCCTGTACAGGCGAGTCAAAAAATATGAATTTTCATATTTTTAACTGCGCAGGTATATCTGTGCAGTTTACCTGTGCAGGCAAAACTGAGCGTGTGTGGCGGTCGCCTGCGCAGGCGTCAGTTGTCCGATGACTGTTAGAGGGAAAGGACGCGCGGCGCTCTAATACAATATGTCGTCTCGTAAGCGGAATGTAGTAATGGAAGAATTTATAAACATGTACAAGTCGTAGCATTGTTTTTGGCATATCAAGTGTAAAGATTATCACGATAAAATTTAAATAATTTTATTCCTTGACAACGATAAAACATTTGTGCGCCGGAAACGGTAGAATACTTGGTACCATCTATTATTGTAACATAAAAATATACTGACAAATAATGATTCTTAATCTTTTAAAAATAAAAAAGTAGCAGCAATTATAATAAATCGTAAGAAAAAAATCATCGAGAAACGTCTTTTCATCTATTGGGGCCTGTTGGTCTAGTGGTCACGCCGGCTGCTACCCAATAGGTAGTGGGTTCGATTCCTGCCAAGTGTCTAGGTGTTATTTATCTATTTATGTATGTATTTACAAGAAAAAGTCATCTAGATTCCATAGTATAGGCTCTGCCTAATTTGTGATCCGTGTGTGGATTGTCCCAGAATATTATTATTATTCGTAGATAATTGCGGTAATAATAATTCGGTTTAAATTTCAATTCCTTCAATAAGTCGACATAAGAGTACTGTTTGCTTTTCACCACTGTTCACGGTGTCGTCGTTTAATATCCTTTTCTTTAATAAAACAAACTATTAATCTATTAACGCTACTGCGTCGCAGTCATGCGCCGCTGTCGGGGCCATGGTTTCAACTGAGAGTTTGTGCAGGTTTACCGTTACGTGTATGATCTCTATGGAGCTCAATTATACCTGTACAGTTTAACTGCACAGGTATACCTGACAGGTATACCTGTACAGTTCAACTGCGCAGGTAACCCTGAGCGTGTATGCCGCAAAACTGTGCAGGTTTCCACGCCTGTACAGGCGAGTCAAAAAATATGAATTTTCATATTTTTAACTGCGCAGGTATACCTGTGCAGTTTACCTGTGCAGGCAAAACTGAGCGTGTGTGGCGGTCGCCTGCGCAGGCGTCAGTTGTCCGATGACTGTTCGAGGGAAAGGACGCGCGGCCATAGATAAGAGTATATTACTTAGAAATAGATAGGTAACTCCCACGTCAAAACGCGCCCCCTAACACCAGCGCCTCCAGCGGTGTGATTTGAAACTTTAATAGCCTTGAGAATTTTTAATAAAAAAATAGCTAAAACTTTGTAGTATTCGATATAAAGTACGCGGACGTCAATAGTTTATGCATTAAGGAATGAAATAAAAAAAGAAAAATGATTTCGAACTCCATCCACAGCCCCACCCATGGGTTGGGGTTCGAATCCGCGCCCCCTAGACTCCGTATTAATTTGATTCCAACCTATTTACCGCTACCGCTGTAAGACATATGACATCAGATGCAAAATACTGATCTACTATCTCAGTTTCATTCCGAACAGAGAAAAGTTGCAAATCACGCCGCAAGAGGGTGCTACTGGTAGCTTTTTCCATTTCTTCTAAGATACCATACCATGCGCGCGGCGCTCTAATACAATATGTCGTTTCGTAAGCGGAATGTAGTAATGGAAGAATTTATAAACATGTACAAGTCGGAGCATTGTTTTTGGCATATTAAGTGTAAAGATTATCACGATAAAATTTAACTAATTTTATTCCTTGACATGATTATGTCACCCTGTAACGATAAAACATTTGTACGCCGGAAACGGTAGAATACTTGGTACCATCTATTATTGTAGCATAAAAATATGCTGACAAATAATGATTCTTAATCTTTTAAAAATAAAAAAGTAGCAGCAATTATAATAAATCGTAAGAAAAAAATCATCGACAAACGTCTTTTCATCTATTGGGGCCTGTTGGTCTAGTGGTCACGCCGGCTGCTACCCAATAGGTAGTGGGTTCGATTCCTGCCAAGTGTCTAGGTGTTATTTATCTATTTATGTATTTATTTACAAGAAAAAGTTATCTGGTTTCCATAGTATAGGCTCTGCCTAATTTGTGATCCGTGTGTGGATTGTCCTAGAATATTATTATTATTCGTAGATAATTGCGGTAATAATAATTCGGTTTAAATTTCAATTCCTTCAATAAGTCGACATAAGAGTACTGTTTGCTTTTCACCACTGTTCACGGTGTCGTCGTTTTATATCCTTTTCTTTAATAAAACAAACTATTAATCTATTAACGCTACTGCGTCGCAGTCATGCGCCGCTGTCGGGGCCATGGTTTCAACTGAGAGTTTGTGCAGGTTTACCGTTACGTGTATGGTCTCTATGGAGCTCAATTATACCTGTACAGTTTAACTGCACAGGTATACCTGTCAGGTATACCTGCGTGTGTATGTCGTACTTAACACTTAGTCATTTTATGCCAGAGTTAGAAAAATTGTCTAATTATAGAATATGTAATTTTAATAAAACTGATATAAGCGGAAATAGAGTGCGATTATTATTATCATCCTTAAATTTGGAAAATCTTAATGATGAAGAAAGGACTTCTGTAATTAATATCTGTGCCAAATTTTCTGACGTGTTCCATTTACATGGGGATAAATTAACTTCGACTAATATTTATAAACAAAGTATAAAATTAAAACCTAACGTCGACCCAGTGTATATAAAGCCATATCGCATGCCTTTCGCCCAACGGGGGGAAATAGAAAAACAAATACAACAAATGCTCAAAGATGATATCATCGAGCCCTCAAAAAGTGAGTGGACAAATTCCCTTTGCCTAATGTCACTGATATATTAGATTCTCTTTCAGGTTCAATATACTATAGTAAATTAGATCTTTACCAAAGTTTTTACCAGGCTGACCTTGAAAATGATAGTAGGCCCTATACTGCCTTCACAACATCATCCGGGCAGTATCAAATGAAAAAACTACCAATGGGATTAAAAATAAGTCCTAGTGCGTTCTCCCGTATGATGACAGTGGCCATGGCGGGTTTAAATTATGAAAAATGTTTCGTTTATATGGACGACATTATTTGTTTTGGATGATCGCTTCAGGGACATAATAAAAATTTAATGGATATATTATATAGACTACGTAAAAATAACCTCAAACTAAATCCTAAAAAATGTGAGTTCCTAAAGAAAGAAATATTGTATTTGGGTCACGTCGTTTCATCTACTGGTATTAAACCAGACCCTGAAAAAGTTACCGTTTTACAAAATTATCCCAGCCCTCAAAATGTTGATGACGTAAAAAGATTTGTTGCGTTTTCCAATTATTATCGTAAATTCATACCAAAATTTGCTGAAATAACACTGCCGTTAATCAATTTATGTCGGAAAAATGTGCCTTTTAATTGGACTAATGAGTGTCAAAATTCATTTTTATTAATCAAAGAATCACTCATAAACCCACCAGTTTTACAGTACCCAAATTTTGATAAGGAAAATAATTTTATTTTGCAAACTGATGCGTCGGGTTTTGCAATCGGCTCAGTTTTGTGTAATAGTGACCACAGGCCAGTGGCTTACGCAAGCCGTACGCTAAATAAAGCAGAGCGAAATTATCCCACTATCGAAAAAGAAATATTGGCGATAGTGTGGTCTGCCAAATATTTTCGCCCATATTTATATGGTAAAAAATTTATAATAGAAACCGATCACAAACCGCTCATTTATTTATTTAATGTTACAAATCCCTCAAGTCGCTTAATGAAATTTCGATTACAACTAGAAGAGTATGATTTTGAGATAAGATATATCAGAGGCAAAGACAACGTAGCTGCAGATGCGTTGTCCCGCATACAGGTGTCTAGTGATGAGCTCAAGGAGATGAATGGAAATATTATGGCTGTTTTGACTAGAAATCAGAAACGACTTATTTCAGAACAGAATCATAGTAACGATAGTCCTGCGCCGATTAAGCCCTCTCAGAACGATTGGTCTGATCACCCAAGAGTTGTGGAGATGCTTAAAACGCCAAAGGAATACACGGAAATGACATTTGATAATTATAAATATACAAAAGGGAAAAGTTATGTCACGAGTGAAGATGATATGTTTCTTTATATTAAGTCTAAGTCTATTGTTTATGTAAAGCCAGCTTGCCGATCGCGTTATACACGAGATGATTTCGCGAGGAAGCTAGGTATGTTTTGTAAACAAATAAATATAGACTCGTTATACATTATAAAAAATGACGAAAATAAAGATATAATAAAAGAGTTAACTCAATGTATTAATGATATGTGTCAGTGGTCCGGACCACGCTTAGGAGTACAAAAAATAACTGACGATGACACCAAACGCGTTATATTGAACGATTATCACATGTTGCCTACTAGTGGACATGCCGGTATTAGGCGCATGCTGAATAACATGCGTCGACGTTTTTTCTGGCCAGGAATTGAAAAGGATGTGGCTGACTTCGTAAATAAGTGCGATACATGTCAGCGTAATAAATATTTTAAGTACACTCGAGAACCAATGGTTATAACCAATATAGGAGGTTCTGCGTTCGATAGGTTATTTTTAGATATAGTTGGACCATTAAGTAAGGATAGTAGTAATAATATGTATATCTTAACACTGCAGTGTGACCTCACAAAGTATATAGAGGCATATCCTATACCATCAAAAGATACTGTAACTGTCGCTAAATCATTTGTCAATAACTTTATACTACGATATGGTATTCCACGTGAAATTATTACAGATAGGGGTACCGAATTTACATCTTCTGTTATGTCAGAAATTTGTAAAATTTTAAATATCAATAAATTACATTCAACAGCGTACCACCATCAGAAAATAGGTGCGTTGGAGAATAATCATAAACATTTAGCTTCATACTTACGTACTCAGTGTAATAAACAACCCTATTCCTGGAGCGATTGGGTTCAATATTGGTGTTTCTCTTACAATACTACAGTACATACAGAGACCAAATATTCGCCTTACGAGCTAGTGTTTGGCAAACTATGCAATATTCCAACAAATTTAACATCAACCATAGATCCATTATACAATTACTCTAGTTATCCCTTAGAAGTGAAGTTTAGAATACAAAAATCTCAAGAAGATGCTAGAAATAACTTGTCAGTGTGTAAGGAACTTAGAAAATTAAGATATGACCAGTATACTAACTCTGTATTTTATAAACAAGGTGATCTAATTTTAATCAAAAAAGAAAATAGTACTAAATTAGACCCAATTTATGTAGGGCCATTTACTGTCATAAAAAGATATTTCACCAAATGTTATTATTAAGTATAACGGTCAAGAAAAAACCGTGCATAAAAACAGAACAAAATTATACAAATATTAATGTAATTTAGTTTTTTTTCGTATTTCCCTTAGAATATAAATAAGTACTTTAGTAATAGATACTCTATGGTATTACCTGTTTTGTTTTTTATTAAATAACAATAATAACATTATTTTCTTATCTTTTTAAATACTTATTGTTTTTAAAAAAAATGCAACTATGTTTTATTTTTTTTTTATTTTTTGGAAGGGCGTGTGGTGAGTGTATCAATTATTGTACCAGTTAGTAATAAAGTATCTGTCGACAGTACAACACCGTTTTACTCATCTCTCCCGCGTTCCCGCGTCGTATATTATATTATCACATAACGCGTTAAGCGTTAAATGAAGGTGATAGACGTTAAGCGTTATATTTGTTAAGGTTATGAAAGCGCTCATGTGACGCCATCACTGAGTGAGTGGGTGAGTGGGTTTCAGTGGTTTTCAGTGGGTTTCAGTGGGTTTCAGTGGGTTTCAGTGGGGTTCAGTGGGTTTCAGTGGGTTTCAGTGGGTTTCAGTAGGTTTCAGTGGGTTTCAGTGGGTTTCAGTGGGTTTCAGTGGGTTTCAGTGGGTTTGAGTGGGTTTGAGTGAGTTTGAGTGGGTTTGAGTGGGTTTGAGTGGGTTTCAGTGGGATAAGTGGGTTTCAGTGGGTTTCAGTGGGTTTCAGTGGGTTTCAGTGGGTTTCAGTGGGTTTCAGTGGGTTTCTGTGGGTTTCTGTGGGTTTCAGTGGGTTTCAGTGGGTTTCAGTGGGTTTCAGTGGGTTTCAGTCGGTTTCAGTCGGTTTCAGTGGGTTTCAGTGGGTTTCAGTGGGTTACAGTGGGTTTCAGTGGGTTTCAGTGGGTTTCAGTGGGTTTCAGTGGGTTTCAGTGGGTTTCAGTGGGTTTCAGTGGGTTTGAGTGGGTTTGAGTGAGTTGAGTTGAGTTGAGTTGAGTTAGTGTGTGTGTGTGTGTGTGTGTGTGTGGGTGTGGGTGTTTGTGTGTGTGTGAGTGAGTGAGTGAGTGAGGGACTGACCGACCGACCGACCGATCGACTGAGCGAGAATGAAGTTTCACTTCTTCCGCGCGGAGGGACTCCACGCACGCACATTTTTTTATTTTGAAGTGAAACTTCTTATGCGACTTCCAAAAATGTTATCATTTAACACGTTAGACGTTATGCGTTAACGTTAAGCGTTGAACGTTAGGTGTTAAACGTTAAGTGTTGAACTTTAAGCGTTAAACGTTAAGCGTTAAATTTGTTAAGGTTGTTCTTCTTCTTTTAAAATGAGATGGCTTCCATCATGTGTATTGATGATTCTGCCAACGACAAAGTTTGCGATAACACGGGACGGTAGGTTGATAGTTGATAAAAAGATTTAACAATGGACGGTTAAGTTAGCAAAAATAAGGATGGGTTCAGACAGAGGAATTTAATATATTGATAGATAAGTAAGTGCATAATAATATATAAGCTGTTTATAGGAGAATTTCGAATGAGATAACACAGTAGATTATATTTTAATGTTATTTAAGGTTTAATTTATATAACATTTTGGTTAGGTAAGGATTCGGTAGGGTCAATAAATATGGTAGGTTTATAGGCCGAGGGGAGTTTGATGGGAGCAAATCATATATAGCAACACATATTTTAGTACAATTAAAGAAAATGTGTTTAAGTGTACCCTCCTCCATGCCACATTCACACATTGAATGATCTCGTATTCGTAATTTGGCTAGAAAAACAGGTGAGCAGACATGACCAAGGCGAAGACGTATTATAACTGAGGTAACCCGCTTGTGGTAGTTTCGATACTTAAAGAACCATGGAGAATTTGGAATGCAGGGTTGAATGTTTCCATACCATATGGCCTTTATCTGTCTACTCCTTTGCCATAATCTGTCCCATGAGGATACAAAATATGCTTTGGATAATGGTACTAAGTCACGTGCATAGATCGAATAATGTGAAGTAAGGCCAGAATGTGAGGCTTCTTTAGCTAGCTGATCAGCGATTTCATTGCCTATTATTCCAGAATGTCCAGGTATCCAGGCGAGAACAATTTCAATGCCAGCACAGTGGCAGCGATATAAAGCTTGTTTGATCTTTAGCGAGACGTCAAAATTATTCTTTGAGTGAAAAGGAAGCTTAGCAAAATCAGAAAGGGAACTTAAAGAGTCCGATAGTATCAAAGTTTTGTTAATTTTATGTGATACAGCATGCTTCCAGTAAAGCAAGGGCTTCACCAGTAAAGACCTAGCATTGTGGAGGGCATTTGAAGTTTAATATTATTTTGTATTTTGGGATCCATACAGCAAATCCAACATTTTGGGTAGCTGATAGTTTTGAGGCGTCTGTATACATCAGCCATCCTTTCCAATCGTTACCAATAATACTGTTGAGGATTTTGTCTGCTTCAGGGGAATTCTTCGGAATGCCAAAATTAAGTATGATTCTAGGTTGATACGTAAGAGTATCATATTCAAACAGAAAGAGAGGGTTTAAATCAAATTGGTTAATATGAACCCGGAGGGACTATATTCTATTTAGACTATGGACCAGGGGAGGCAGATCTTTATGTGTCCAGAAATTAGAAGTGGAACATGATTCTGCAAGGTCGGATAGTATGGGAATGAGGGGGTGAGAGGGATGTTGGATTATTTTACATAAGAATCGATCACTCAAGTATTGCCTGCGTAAACATAAAGGGGGTTCTAAGCACTCGACCTGCAGGGCATTTATTGGAGACTAGCTGACCCACGCAGCTCCGCCTGCGCTATTTTTACGTTAACTAAACTTTGAATAACAGACATTCGCATCGAATACATAACCTCATTTTTTATAGTCGGTTAAAAACTGGGACTCACTTTTTACTTGCTCTCCGAAGCACGGACCCGTTTAGTTCAAATGGCGTTAAACGGTCACCCATCTATTTATTGACCTTACTTAACGTTGCTTAACCCGATCGATTAAAAAACCTTGATAAATACTCTCTATCTATATTAATAAAAGAGCAGGGTGTTTTCTAGGAATCACGATACAGCAAAAACCATATTACGTACAATCTTGAAATTTGGAACCAACATTATTCAAATAGTCTAGGTGAACAATAAGAACGGATTTTTCGAAATTCCATGCCTAAGTGGGTCAAATGGGCTCCCAAAGTTTGTATGGGAAAAAATTTTTTTTTCTTCACACGTACATGAAACTTTGTAAGTGTACTAAACAAAAGAAATAAAGAAACACGTGTATCACACTTTTTGAAAATCGACCCATATTGGGATTTTAGCATGGTTTTTGAGTATGCAACGCGGAAAAAAAATTTCATACTGCATTGCTGAAACTTTGCGAATACATTAATCAAATTGTAGCAATCCAAGTGCAAATAATCATTTTTTGAAAATCATCTCGTAAAGGGGTCCAATTGGGGTCCAAAAAATGTTTCTCGACCTACAGTCATAAAACTTAGTTTATATATTGCACACAAGAATCTAAGAAACTTATTTCCAGCATTTTTCAAAAAACTACCCCTAATGTTTTTTAATGGGGTTTCAAAGTTTGCACAAAGAAGGATTTCCATTTCATCCTATGATGCAGCTAGAGTAACGAAACTCGGTAAATAAACTCAATACAACAATTGAAAAAACTAATTTTGATCATTTTTGTAAAATCAACCCCTAAGTGGGTCAAATGGGCTCCCAAAGTTTGTATGGAAAAAAGAAAATTTTCGTCACACGGACATGAAACTTTGTCAGTGTACTAAACAAAAGAAATAAAGAAACACGTGTATTACAACTTTTTGTAAATCGACCCTTAAAGGGGTTTTTGAGTATACAACGTAAAAAAAAACATACTTACTGCATTGATGAAACTTTGCGAATATATTTATCAAATTGTAGCAATCGATGTGTAAATAATCATGTGTTGAGAATCAACTCCGAAATGGGTCCAATTGGGGTCCAAAAAATGTTTTTCGACCTACAGTCATAAGACTTAGTTTATATATTGTACACAAGAATCTAAGAAACCTGTTTCCTGCATGTTTTGAAAAACAACCCCTAAGATCATATCAAGGGGTTGCAAAGTTTGTACAAAGAAGGATTTCCATTTCATGATATGATGCAGCTAGAGTAACGAAACTCGGTAAATAAACTCAACACAACAATTGAACAAACTTATTTTGAGCATTTTTGTAAAATTAACCCCTAAGTGGGTCAAATGGGCTCCCAAAGTTATTACGGATTTTTTTTTTCATCACACGGATAAGTAGTCAATGTACTAAGCCAAAGAAATTAAGAAACACGTGTATCAAATATTTTTAAAATTCGACCCGTAAAGGGGTGTTAGCATGGTTTTTGAGTATGAAACTCGGAAAAAAATATCATGCTGCATTGATGAAACTTTGCGAATACATTTATCAAACTAAAGCAATGATTGTATAAATAATTATTTTTTGAAAATCAACTCTTAACGGGGTCCAATGGGGGTGCAAAAATGATTGTCGACCTACAGTCATACGACTTAATTTATGTGTTGCACACAAGAATCTAAGAAACCTATATCCAGCATTTTGCAAAAAACAACCCCTATGATCATTTAATGGGGTTGTAAAGTTTACACGTAAAACGATTTCCATTTAATGCTATAATAGAGCTAGAGAAATGAAACTCGGCACATAAACTCAATACAAAAATTGAATAAACTAATTTTCAGCATTTTTCGATAATCAACCTCTAAGTTAGTCAAATGGGATCTCAAAATTTGTATGGAAAACATTTTGTTTTCACCACACATACACGAAATGTCAACGTACTAAACATAAGAAATGAAAATATACGTGTATCACAACTTTTTGAAAATCGACCCTTAAAGGGGTTATAACATGGTTTTTGAGTATACAACGTAAAAAAAAACATACTTACTGCATTGATGAAACTTTGCGAATATATTTATCAAATTATAGCAATCTATGTGTAAATAGTTTATGAAAATCAACTCCTAAAGGGGTCCAATTGGGGTTCAAAAATGTTTTTCGACCTGCAGTCATAAGACTTAACTTATGTATTGCACACAAGAATCTAAGAAATCCATTTCCGGCATTTAGCGAAAAACAACCCCTAAGGTCATATAATGGGGTTGGAAAGTTTACACGTAGAACGATTTCCATTGAATGTTATAATGCAGCTAGAGTAACGAAAATCGGTACATAGACTCAACAAAACAGTTTAACAAATTTATTTTCACCATTTTTCATAAATCAACCCCTACGTGGCTCAAACGGGGTATCAAAAATACCATGAAAAAAAAAAATCATAGCACACGGACACGAAACTTTATCAGTGTACTGATAAAAAACACGTGTATCACATTATTTTTTTAAATCAACCCTTGAAGGGGTTTTAGCATGGTTTTTGAGTATCAAGCGCGGAAAGGAAATCATGCTGCATTGATGAAACTTTGTGAATAAATTGATTAAGTTAAAGCAATTTAATTATTTTGAAAATCAACCCCTAAAAGGGTCTAATTGGGTCAAAAAAAAATTTTTTTGTCCTACAGTCACAGGACTTATTTTATGCATTGCACATAATAATCTAAGAAACTTATTACAGGCATTCTTCAAAAAACAATCCCTAAAGTCATTTTATGAAGTTGCAAAGTTCGCATGAAGAAGGATTTTCATTTTAGCTATAATGTTGCTACAGTCACACAACTCATTAAATAAACTCAACATAACAACAAACAAATTTTCTGCATTTTTCGGAAATCAACCCCTAACTGGGTCAAATAGGGTATCAAAGTTTGCAAAAAAATATTTTTCACCACACGGACACAAAACTTAGTCATCAAAAGAAGTTGAGAAACACGTCTGACACATTTGATTTGAAAATCAACCCTTGATTGGGTTTTAGCACGGTTTTTGAGTATGAATTCGGAAAACCGATGACTCTGCGGATGCATTTATGAAATTAAAGAAATCCATAGAATAGAATAGAATACTCTTTATTTGCACACCAAAGAAAAACATACAGAAAAACTTACAAAAATAACTCCATGTGCAATTTTTTTTTATTTGATTCCCAAAAGGGATTAATTGGGGTCCAAATCCTTTTGTTTTACCCTACGGTCACAAGACTTATTTTATGTATTGCACATAATAATCTAAGTAACCTGTTTCCTGCATTCATCGAAAAATAAAACCCCTAAGATCAATTAATGGTTTCAAAGTTTGCATGCAGAAGGATTTCCATTTAATTTATAATACAGCTACAGTCACGAAACTCGGTAAATAAACTCAACACAACAATATAACAAACTAATTTTCAGCATTTTTAACGGACTTCAAAAAAGGAGGAGGTTCTCAATTTGTCTGTACATTTTTTTTTCTATGTATGATCGCGCATGATTCTGGCAATTATGAACCGATTTCAAAAAATCTTTCTGGTACGGATAGGCCACTCCACTGATTGGGTCCCATAAAAATGCCTAAACTGTAGGAATGCCTAAAATATGATATTTCTATCGCATTTTAAGGACGAAAGTGGTCAAACTCTGGCAAATACGAGTATTTACCAATTTCAATAATCCTTTTATATGCGAAAGAAGGAACCACTGTAATGAATATGTATAAAATTTATCACAACTAGATAAGAACTTCCTGGAGAACCATGATTGATGTGGAGGAATTTATCTGGTAAAAAAAGGAATATATACAGACGAATTGAGAACCTCCTCCTTCTTTGAAGTCGGTTAAAAAAACATGAAACTGATGTTCTCCGTTACATTACTCTGACAAATATGAACCGATTTCGATGATTCTTTTTTTATTCAAGGGAGTAAACTACTGTAATGATTTCATGCAAATTTCATTAGGACCGGATAAAGTGTTCCTGAAGAAAATATACACAGTAGGTACGTCAACATCAACTTCAATACACTTAAATTATTTTATGCTTTTTAGTGTTGTTGAAGTCGGTTAATTTTTTTTTGTTGTGTCGTGTGCAATGATTTATTTGAAAATCAACCCGTGGGACAAATGAGGTACTAAAGTTTGTATGTAAGAAAATATTTTTTTCAGACACGAAACTTTGTCAGTGTACTCATCAAAAAAATGAGAAATACGTCTAACACATTTGTTTTGAAAATCTGCCTTAACGGGGTTTTGGCACGGTTTTTGAGTATTGAGTATACGCGAAAAAAAAATTCATGCTGCACTGATTACACTGCGTATACATTCGTCATATTGAAGCAATCCATGTTATTTTTTAAAATTAACCCCTAAAAGCGTTCAATTGAATTCCTTCCAAAAAATATTTTATTCCTACAGCCACATGACATATTTTATGTACCTACTGCATACAAGAATCCCTAAAGTTTGCGTGAAGAAAGATCTCCATTTAATGCTATAATGCAACTATGGTAACGAAACTCAGTGAATGAACTAAACAAAACTGTTGAATAAACTTATTTCCAGCATTTTTCGAAAATCACCAAATGGTTTCCACTTAACAACCTCATATGTATTTTAATGGAATTGCAAAATAAGTACAGTATCTTTTTAAACAAAGAAGTAAATATTTAAGAATGTTTTGATTAGATCAGAGTTAAAAGTGTGAAAATATCGAAATCGATCGTCCGAAGATCGGACCAACAATAATAACTAAGAAGACCTGAGGGTACATCGGCATAATTCTGACATAAGGACGTTCAACATCTCAGTTCTCCCTTGACTATGGGTGCTGCAAAACATTGGAAACGTCGGGATAGAAAAAGCTAAAATAAACCGCGATTGAATCCGTAAAAAGTAGTTTGATTTCAATGTGTAATATTCGCGTAAGTAAAAGACAATAAGCTTACTATTTATGAAGCTGGCTTCAAAATACAGAAACGGTAAATGTTGTCCTTGAAAACTTGGAATGCACGATATCAAAAAGATTATCAATGCCTAAAGGATTAATGGAAATCCACAAATACATGGACGATAGATTGGTAATTAACAATTTATTACGAACGTTTTAACTAACACGAATGCTACACATTGAAATCAAACTATGATTTCAATGTGTAGCCTTCGCGTAAATAAAAGACAACATTAGTGTAAACAATATTTTAAAAAACCTCGATCCATAATTCTAAACACGTTTGAGTAACAAAGTAAACGCGGGCGAAGCCGCGGGTTACTGCTAGTATATAATATTTATTATATTTTATAGAAAAATTGATAAAATCGGACCAAGCGTATAACCAAGTACCCGTTTTGACTTTAATCCCCTCTCCCAAAAGAACCGTGCTAGATTACGGGATAAAAAGTATCCTATGTCCTACCTCGTAGTAAGATCTCAAATCATGCCAAGTTTCATTTGAATCCATTCAGTAGTTTCGGCGTGATGCTCAGCCGTGATACAGACAGACAGACAGACAGACAGACAGACAGACAGACAGACAAAAATTAAAAAAATTACATTTTCGGCCTCAGTATCGGTTATAGATTGCCCTACAAATATAATTTTCAAAATATCTTCAATGTACAGAATTGGACCTGTTACAGTTTTATTATAAGTATAGAAGATTTCATAGAGCCAGTGATAATTCTCAGACATTTGGCTTGCAACTTTTCAAGTTTGGATAGAGCAATTTTATTACATGGCTCTAAAACGAAAGACGCATAATCAAAATACCTCCGGATAAGAGCATCAAACCACTTTTCCCGCCCCGCGTCTCTATAAACAGCATCATATATTGCTATAAGTTTGTGTTTAAGCGTGCGATGATACGCGCCGCTTCACGCGCCGCCGCTACGTAAACAATAAAAACCTCCGACGCGCCGCGAGACGCCACGCCACACGCGACGTGCGACGCCCCGCGTTTCCGTAAATGAGGCCTTATGGACACCCGCTTAGAGCGGAGTTCCTTTTTTGTTCTCCCTCTCTCGCTCGTCTCGCTCTCCTTGTTCTTGAAATCAGATTATTTCGACACTAAGGCCTCATTTACGGAGACGCGGGGCGTCGCGCGTCGCGTATGGCGTGGCGTCTCGCGGCGCGTCGGACGTTTTTATTGTTTACGTAGCGGCGGCGCGTGAAGCGGCACGCATCATCGCACGCGTAAACACAGACTTATAACAATATATGATGCTGTTTATAGAGACGCGGGGCGGGAAGAGTGGCGGTGCCCGCCGCTGCGCCCGCGGCGGGCAACGCCGCGTGCAACGGCGGTGCAACTCACTTTTTAACATACAATTTTCTTCTAAAAAAAAATCGATCATATTATACTCCATTGCGATGGTGACTACGTCTGTGTTGCACGATTACCAAATAGACTGGCAGAAGGTTCCGCCACAGGCATCGCTTCATCGAGAATCGCCGCTGCGTGCGCCGCCGCGATGAACGCCGCGTGAGACGCGGCGATGCCATCCGCGGGCGCCGCCGGTAAACACGCTCCATTTCAAGCAAACGCGTGTAAAATCGCTTCTCCGTAAACACACTCATACAACGCCCTACATTTGAATTTAGTGCGGGCCGCGCCGCCACACGCGACGCGCGACGCCCCGCGTCTCCGTAAATGAGGCCTAACGCTATACAGCGTTAGCGTTAGTTGTATAATTATACTAATCTGTGTATGTTTTTCAAATGTAGTACTTAAGTAGATAAAAACAACAAATCATTAGGATTGCAAAACTGTATGTATATTATAAGTAGTATGTAATGTTCAAAATGTTTTCACATTGTTCACGTTCTTATTACTGCCCAAGTGCTTTGATCATATTTTCTTTCTCCCACTCTTCGACTGATTGCGGGTTGTGCTCGAAAAATTTTGCTATGAAATACCTGGAAAGTAGAATAGGTAAATTATATCTATATCTATACTTACAATAAAACTGTAACAGGTCCGAAAATATTTTTTTTTAATTTTTGTCTGTCTGTCTGTCTGTCTGTATGTCTGTCTGTATCACGGCTCCGCATCACGCCGAAACTACTGAATGGATTCAAATGAAACTTGGCATGATTTGAGATCTTACTACGAGGTAGGACATAGGATACTTTTTATCCCGTAATCTAGCACGGTTCTTTTGAGAGAGGGGATTAAAGTCAAAAGGGGTACTTGGTTATACGCTTGGTCCGATTTTATCAATTTTTCTTTATAATATAATAAATATTAGTAAGGGAACACTCATAGAGAGTTGTTATTAAGGTTTTGTAAACGATCGGGTTAAGCAACGTTAGGTAAGGTCATTAAATAGATGGGTGACCGTTTAACGCCATTTGAACTAAACGGGTCCGTGCTTCGGAGAGCAAGTAAAAAGTGGGTCTCAGTTTTTAACCGACTATAAAAAAGGATGTTATGTATTCGATGCGTATGTCTGTTATTAAAAGTTTAGTTAACGTAAAAATAGCGCAGGCGGAGCTGCGTGGGTCAGCTAGTATAAAATATAACTAAAAGGGTTCGAACCTTATCTAAACTTGGCTTGATAGTAAGCACCATTGTGATTTTCAGTTTGTGCTAAGCATGTCTCATATCTCTATACTCGTATATCTAATAATGTAGGTAAAGATTTATCTTTTGCTGGCAGTAAAGAAAAACACCACGAGAAACCCAGGCATGCCATAGATTTAAATTTAGTCGCCTTTGGGTGAAGCGGTGGATTATGGTCCTATGACCTCTCATTTCAAGGATATGGTGAATACGAAATCGCAACTCGCCGCTGCCTGCAGCGTCGAACTCGAGGTTGTGTTGCTTAGAGAATAGCAGGGCTGTCGTCTATAGGCAGGCGTGTTGCTTACAGTCAAAAGTCTTATTTCTTACATCAATTATTTAAATTAAAAAAAGTACCTACTGTAAATGCGTGAGACATACCAAACCAGTATCTCAGCGGTAACGAGCAACCCCGCGGCCACGGTCTGCGCAGCAACGGTGGCCGGCTCGGCAGAGCTGCGGAGCACCGCTGCCAACATAGCGTCACTGGCGTCTGACGTAGCCTCCAACGCCGCTACCAGCAACGCTGGTGCCGCGAGCCAGCGAGCGCCGCGACGCCACCAAGATTGCTGTCAAAGCAAAGATATTAAACTATGACCGCCGATCACCTGATTGTCTGTGATGATCCATGCGTCGGATGGGCATGTAAAAAGCCTGATCTCTCCCCGGTCATATCGGTTTTCCGTCCCATCGGATTGTGAGAGGTAAAAGGAAGAGAGAGTCTACGCAAGCACTTGTGCACTATAATATCTCCCGCGTAGATGGCTGATATTGCGAAAGATTGGCCGCTGTGGTCGTATCGGCCAAGAGGATATTATTACTAAACCATAGAGCGGATTTTTCCATATAAAAATTGATATAACCTTTTAAAACTATTACATAGGCTGACTTACTGCCGGTCCCAATATCCTATCGATCCCTATATCAGTTAAAATCATCGATCCAGTCATCGATATCCCGCGATAAACCTCCGAAATGGAGCGATAGGTAACAAACACTGACAGACTGTCATTTGTACAACCAACAGTAAGCTGCTAATATGTTATTATGGAAACGGAAATATGTGATTATAGCTATCGATGGTAACTATTTTAACTTATAGTAAGGGATCTATAGGATATTGGGACCGGCAGTTAGTGTCCTTGTCCTAAGTAAAATACAAGATATCTATACATATGACTAGCTGACCCGCGTAGCACCGCCCGCGCTTTTTTAACGTTTACCAACATAAAAAGTAGTCTATGATACTCGGGAATAATGTAACTTTCTAACAGTGAAAGAATTTTCTAAATCGGATCAGTAGTATCGGAGATTACCCCGAACATCCAAACTTACAAACTTTACCTCTTTATAATATTATTATAGACGTATAAATAATACCGTGCCGTGCCGGCCGCCACCGCCATAATAGCAAGCACGACCCCCTTTAGATAGAGTCGGGGCAGAGCAGGAGCTAGCTAAAAAATAGAATCAATCTAATTGGTGATAATTCTTTTCTCGGCATCCAACGCATGAATCATCTTAATTTTCAAACAATCAGTTAATCAGCAGTAAGTAGTATATTCGCAGGATTTCAACCCGTGACTTCGGTTTGGAAGGACGCGGCTTCTCACTCACTACGCTACGGAGGCTACGAGGTATACAGCGCTATAAACTAGATATACATACATATAATTAACTAAAACAGTACCTTAGACATAACGGCTATTAACAAGAGCAGTGATGATATAGCCGTGACAAACGCGCTCAGCTTGCTGTAGCCCATCACTAGGCGAATCGTTGGTTTTGTTATGCTGAAAAAAATAACAATCATCATAATATAAAAAATATGTTATTATTTAATTTAAAAAGAACATAGCACACTCCAAAATTTTTCAGACAGAATAATAATTAAATCCGGATTCCTCATGTGCTAAGGCGCTGTCCTATTGCGCTCGCGCGATAATACATTGCGTCCGACGTAAATGATCGTGCGACCGTGCGTTCAATCATACTGGTAACAAATGAATGTCCTATTGAAGGTCGTGCGATCATGAGATGCGACCGTATGCGGTTTCATCGCTCGATGAAATCGCATCGCATCATCGCGCGAGCGATGGCAATAGGACACCCATCTAGGCCTCTAATCGCTGCTCGAGTCAACTCGTGCGCGGGTGCTGCTTGGGGGGGACTGGTCCGACTACTATCCCTTTGGCTTTTTTGTTGTACTTTGTATTTTTTTATTTTTTTCTGTCTTATTTGATATTTTGAACGGCAAGACACACTGTCGCTCTGATCTAATTGTAACATGACACACTGTTTTAAAAAAAAGTGATAAAATGATAAGCCCGCTGAGTTTCTTGCCGGATCTTCTCAGTTGAGGCCGCGTTGTGATCCGGTGGTAGCTTCTTTAAAAAAAAAAATAACTAGTTTAAAAAACTAAAAATACACGCTTTTATATGGACTACTGCACTAAAAAGCAGTAAATAAATTATCGAAACCGTTCTTTCTTTCTTTCTAACCCGTGCTTGTAATTTATGGATTATATTTAAGTGTAAAAGCGTGGGGCGCTCTTTTCTCTGTAAATGATTACAAATGATTGTCATGTGAATACAAATACTTAGCGTTCTTGAAATTTGACAGAAATGTTAAGCTGTTATTCAGAAAAGGCACCCCACGCTTTTACATATAAATTCCATAAATTACAAGCACGGGGTAGAAAGAAAGAAAGAACGGTTTCGATAATTTATTTACTGCTTTTTAGTGCAGAAGTCCATATAAAAGCGTGTATTTTTAGTTTTTTAAACTAGTAATTTATTTTATACTTTTTAGTCTTAGAAATATTCGCCTAAACTACGGATAAAATTAGCCCAAGTATTGATTTGTTCGTAGCTTGAATCGTAGGCAGCTTGTGGCAAAACATATTTTTACTAAACTAGGTATTACGCGTAGGTATCTGAGTTTAAGAAAGCACTACGTATTTACCCTTTAAACAGTCGAACGACTAAAAGTCAATAGCTTCACAAGAGTATTCAAGGGTTCCGTTACCAACCTTCTGGGTCCATCAAAAGGTCCACGTTATTAGGCAAAGTGAATATAACTTCTTTATAAATATCAAATGAGTCCAAGCTCGATGGGTTTACTAGTAATCATTCCAGGGTTCCGTCAACCACCTTTTATTTCCATCATCAACCCTGATTATTGGGCAAAGTAAATGGAACTTTTTAATACGAATCAAATGAACCCAAACTCAACGAGTTTACTAGTAGCCGTTCCAGGTTTCCGTCACCCACCTTCCTGTTCCATCATCAGGTTCTGATTATTGGGCAAAGTGAATAGAACTTTTTAATACAAATTAAATGAGTCCAAACTCGATGTTTTTACTAGTAGCCATTGCAGGGTTCCATCACCCACATTCCAGTTCCATCATCAGGCCCTCATTAATTGTCAAAGTGAAAAGAACTCTTTAAAACAAATCAAATGAGCCCACACTTGATGTGTTATCTAGTATCCAATCCAGGGTTCCGTCACCCAGCTTTCTATTCCATTATCAGGTCCTGATTAATGGTTAATGTGAAAAGAACTCTTTAAAACATATCAAATGAACCCAAACTCGATGTTTTTACTAGTAGCCATTCAAGGGTTCCGTCACCCACCTTCCAGTTCCATCATCAGGCCCTCAGTAATGGTCAAAGTGAAAAGAACTCTTTAAAACAAATCAAATGAGCCCAAACTCGATGTGTTTACTAGTAGCCAATCCAGGGTTCCGTCACCCACCTTCTCCAGTTCCACCATCAGTTCCTCATTAATAGTCAAAGTGAAAAGAGCTCTTTAAAACGAATCAAATGAGCCCACACTCGATGTGTTCACTAGAAACCAATCCAGGGTTCCGTCACCCACCTTCCTGTTCCATCATCAGGTCCTGAATAATGGTTAATGTGAAAAGAACTCTTTAAAACAAATCAAATGAACCCAAACTCGATGTGTTTACTAGTAGCCATCCCAGGGTTCCGTCACCCACCTTCCTGTTCCATCATCAGGTCCTCATTAATGGTTAATGTGAATAGAACTCTTTAAAACAAATCAAATGAACCCAAACTCGATGTGTTTACTAGTAGCCAATCTAGGGTTCCGTCACCCACCTTCTCCAGTTCCACCATCAGGTCCTCATTAATAGTCAAAGTGAAAAGAACTCTTTAAAACAAATCAAATGAACATAAACTCGATTAGTTTACTAGTAGCCATCCAAGGGTTCTCTTATCCACCTTCGAGCCCCAGCATCAGATCAGCTCGATGATACCATATTATTGTATTGTCACCGGTCCTTGATACAAGTGCAAAATTTCAAATGTTTTGGACGTGTAGAAGTGGGTCAAAATTGCAACGCAAGATTCCATTACCATCATACATACAAAGTTACATACATACATACATACATACATACATACATACAGGTCAAGCTAATAAAAGCGTGTTAAAAAGTGCTAGCGTTAAGCCTAATTGAAATAAACTATTTTTGAGTTTGAGTTTTGAGTTTGAGTTTAATAAAAAATACTGTTTTTGTATTTTATATTGCGATTTGGCTGGGTAGTAAGCAATATTTAAAAACTATTTCATCATCGATAGCAGTTGCTGAATTATGTCGGAATGGCAGACAGACGAAATCACGCCATAAGGGTTTCCTTTTACCGTTTAGGTACCGAACCCTAAAAAACACACTAGAAGCATACACAAACATACTTTTCTAAGCTACAGACCTCAGAGTAATACAGACCGTTTACCGTAAGATGTTCCCGCGATGGTGGCACTATTGCTTTTACATTGTCGTGACAATGCAAAAGCATCACGGCAGGGGCATCTTACGGTTAACGGTCTGTACAGCCGGATCGACACGCGCTTGACCTTCACTGAAAAGATCCAGCACGATATAATGTCGGGCTTATCTTTTTTCAGTTTTCATTGTTCATATTGGTCAAGGTTCTAAATTTCTAAAAGAGTAACGGTAGCTGTAAATTATTACCGTCTAGCGAAGCTGACGTTATTGAGCCTCTGTGCGACATCGTCATCGTCTAGTTCTAGCTCGACGGGCTGGGACGCGAACGCGCACGCCGACATTGACATTCCAAGTAGCGCAACCAGTAAAGTACGCAGTCTTATTTTTGTTGTCTCCAAGCTCTCGCCGCTTGTGTTGTTTAGCTGCATAGACATTAGAAGTCATTAAGGTTCATGACACTGGATCATCATCACCAGTCGAAATACGTCCACTGCTAAACAAAGGCCCTTAGAAGGGTTGCCAGAATCCTCACGCTTGGCAGGCGGCTTGGGGATCGTAGTATACCTAGGTGGTAGGTAAAATAATCCAATAGAAAGACGCTGCTGCCCGTCTTCTTGATTTCCCTTAGGGAAGAGAACCCAAAGGGAAGAGATGGGTGGGTGCTATTCTTACCCGGACTTGGTGGAACTTGGTGAAGAGACGAGGAAGATGTTTGCCTAATGTTTAGCAGTACGCCTGGTTGTTTGCCTAAGACAGATACACTGCACTGCCGTTATTCATTAAAGAAATTAGTTAACAGAGAAGTTACGGAATCCTTGGTGTGCGAGTCTGACTCGCACATAACCGATTTCATTTTACTATACGGTCTTTTGAAAGATGATTTTCACATATATTTAAACCTAATCGAGGTTTTTGTAAATGGCAAAGATGATTTTAGAGAGCGTCGCTAGAACTTGGGTCGTCAGAAATCTTGTAAACTCACATTCGGGTGATTCTCATGTTTGAGTCGAAGTTGGTTCAAAATACGATTGCTTTCGGTTTCCATGCTACACTTCAACCACTACAAACTATATTCATGGTAGGTGATGGAAAATCTATTAATCCATGAGTAATCACACGAATTTTCACACGTGCAAGTGTAATTTCGTTAACGATATAATATTACATATTATTGTTCATTTTGGATTTCGCTAAATGACAGATAGTTGGTTGTTTTTTTTTTATACATCCCTGAGTGATAATTATTAAGAAAGTTTTGATATGAAAGCTTGCAAACTTTTTATTTGTACCAAGTATCTTGTATGAAGTTGTACAAGTTCTGTATAAAATATATTTTACACAACTGTTAAGGTATGCAATTTTCTTGCTACTTCTATATAATTCCTTGCGTTATATCTATAAATTGTACTATTTTTTTCGAGATTATTTCCAAAGAAGTTTACTACGTTTTGATTATTACAAGCACTCAACCACTATAGTTTGTTCTAGACTGTGTTTTATGTTTTTAGGCGGTAGGATGGTGGTAAGTAGGACCTTATGCTTGCATAAGGGTTGGTGTGCTTGGGTTAAACCTTGGTTTAACCGAAGCACACTGCAGCCTAAGATAATCTGCTGTCCCGCTGTGAAAGTTACTTTGGCTGGTGAAATTATCAGAATCAGGACTGTTAATAACTAATCCTGGTCGAAGATCGGTAGTGTAAGCAGCTGTCTATAGTCAGACATGCGTTTACGATCAGGCGAATATCGTGCTTGCCTCGTGACTCAACATCATCAGCAACTAAAAGACATCCACTGCTGAACAAAGACCTCCCACTTAGAACACCTCCCGGTTTCCATAATCCCCACGCTTGGCAGGCGTCTTGGGGATCGCAGTATACATAGGTAGATAGGTATAGCTGGTAGGTAATCTAATAGAAATTTGGTGCTGTCCGTTTTACTTAATTTCCCTTAGTCGCCTCTCACGGACAACCAACGGGAAGGGATGGGAGGGTGCAGTTCTTACACGAACCTGGCAAAAATATCCTTAATAGACCAAGCAAATAATTTTTAATAGGTACTTACTTCTTCCGTTGCTTTTGATAAATCATACAATTCTTTAATTACAAATCGCATATACAAAGAAATTGTCTGAAAACACAAAACTCTTGGAGCCAATTGAAAGCCATCAACATTATTGCAGGCACTTTGTAAAACAGTTTTCGGAACTCCTTGAAATTCACAGGGGCTAGGAGTAGGAGAACGTTCAGGATCCGTACAGCTACAATGATGAGTTGCCCAAACAGATGTGGCAGGAAAAGAGCTGGATTCTCCTGTGACAATGATATAGACAATAAGACTTTTTTTCACGAGGAAACTTAGAGGACCTTTAGAAGTATAGGTCTCCGGGAGTTGTGAGGCTCGACCGGGGTATGTGGGATTCTTACCCACTAAAACCCCCGCGGCTGTCGCATCGGTACATGAGAGGGGGACACCCGGTGGGATCTGCACCAGGAGCCCCTTAGAGCCTTGCCTTTGAGCCCCCGCTTCCGGGGGGCGCATCGTCGCCCCCCGGAAACCAGTCATGTTGCTTAAGGGGAAGGGAGTCGCAATCCCGCCGCCGTCCTCCTTGGAGTCGCCGCCCGCCGTACTCAATGGACGTAACCCCGTAACCCGTAAAAAAAATGGTACCGGTACCATTTTTTTTCGCGCGGGAAACCTTCAAAAGCTCCCCGGTAATTGTGGGGCTCGATTGAGGTATGTAGGATTCTTACCCACTAAAACCCCCGCTATAGTACACAAGAGAGGCTGGTAGAGACGGGATAATCAGTAGTGTATAATAAGTACTAGATTTATAAATATCTATTACACTAAATATACATCTTACAGTGATACATCCAATTATCATGCACGTGTATTGCACCAATCCCATTGATGTCGCCACTATCTTCAGGTCGTGTAGAAGCATGGAGGTGTCTTTGTCATTATCGTTGTCTGCAGTCACACCCAAGACAGCGGGGCTTTCCCCAAGATGTTTTCGCAAGTGATTTGCGCTTATCATCTAGAACAAATAATTTTAGCAAATACAGTTTTTTTTATACCACCAAGGTGGCATGCAAGCATCCCTCCTGATGGTAAGCAGTCACCGCAGCCTATAGACGCTAGCAACACATAAATCACCAGCGCGTTGCCGACCCTTAAGATATTTGATATTAAGTATTTTGTGTCTGGTAATTTCACCAGCTACAGTGCCCTTCACACCGGAACACAGCAAAGTTTACACACCACTTCTTGGTGGCAGAATGTCTGACACTGCGGTGGTACCTACCTGGATGATTCCTTGCAGAAGGAACCTACCACCTATTAGAAGTTTGTTTTTAAGCATTCTAGTGACTAGAATAAGATAGTAAGACGTTAGTCTGCATTGCATTGCGGATACATTATTTATTAAATATTTTGTGATCTGTATTTACCGCTATAGCCCCTATAAATCGGAAAATAGCAATCCGATGAGACGTAACACCAGCTTAACGAGGGAGTGGTCAGGCGTAGGACCAACTTCTTACGTGCCCATCTGACGGATGGATCATCTTACTTCTCAGACAATCAGATGATCGGTATTATCCTAACGAGTTAGAAATTAATACACAAAGTTGTTTCTCCCCGTAGGATTTGAAGCCACGGCTTTCGGATTATATAGCGAGCTTTTTCCGACTACGCCATGGAGGATACTCTCCCTGAATGGTATATCTAGTAGGGTTAGCGTGACTTCAAATTTGCAGCGCGGTCATGTAAATCCATATAAAACAAAAACGTGCAATAGGATCGCTTGCAGTGCTGCGGCCGCGCTGCTGCGCGCGTTTTTGTTGATGGTGTGACAGAGGTGTGACAAACAGACAGAGGAAATTTCACCATAACGGCGCATGTCCACTGAAGCTGAGCTGGGCGGAGCGCAGCGGAGAAGAGCAGTGAAAAGTGGCGAGTGTTTCCATTGAAGCAGAGTGAAGCGGGGCGGAGCGGAGCTGAGCTCCGCTATGTCCAGTTTGGGGCCGCGTGCTCATATATTTTATTTAAAGTCCGCTGCGCCCCGCTCCACTCCGCTCCACTCCGCTCAACTCCGCTCACCTCCGCTCCGGTCCGCTCCGCCCAGCTCCGGCCAGCTCCGCTTCAGTGGAAACCACTCTTAAGGGTTCTTTTTTTTACTTTAAAGGTATGGAACCCTAATTATGATATCAATGATTATTATATTGAAGTATTGACTACTGAAATGAAAATATTTCTCACAAATCCAAGTATTCCGTAGAAATAAGTGTAGCCAATGCTCATTGAAAATGTTGGGTGTTGACAAAACACTCTTGTATGGCCGAGGTATGGTTTTAGTATAGGACGTAGTAATATGTCGAACGGCAATTTCATATCTTAAACTTTTTGATTTAACTAGGTCAACCTTATAACAACATTGCTATATCATGATTGGAGGAATTTTAATATTTCTGGGCCTTGGACATACGAATATTGTGAGTAATCATTTTACCATAGATAAAACGTCAACGTTAAGGCAATGAGAAGGAGCACTGTCGTCTGTGTATGCCTCTGACATAGAGTTTATATATTAAGAATAGAGTCCGCGTTTATCTATGGTCCCCTTAAACAAAGCGTAGGCAGATTTTCCTCTCTTAGAGGAAAGGCAGATGAATTGAACTATTTATAGTTATATTCATAGATATAATTTTATTTCACTTTGGTTATATT
Organism: Furcula furcula; assembly: GCA_911728495.1. Taxonomy (NCBI): domain Eukaryota; kingdom Metazoa; phylum Arthropoda; class Insecta; order Lepidoptera; family Notodontidae; genus Furcula; species Furcula furcula. Next base: position 13,066,095 of record OU452250.1, read on the forward strand.
ATAAGAGTTATATTGATATGTAAGTGATAAGAAGTGATGGTTTTGATCTGTCACAAGCGCAAATGTCGATAAATACAGCTGATGGTATAGTACCTATTGTCATGTACCTGATAGTATTCAAGTATTTTGATGTTCTTACTTGAATTAAGCATTCTATAGTAGGTACTTATACTTACTGATTCATTTTCTAATTCATATTCTGAGAGGAGACCAGGGCTGTCCAGTGGGATCTGCAACAGGAACCCCTCAGTGCCTTGCCTTTCAGCCCACCGCTGGCGGGAGCATTATAGCCCCCGGGAACCACACACGGTGCTCACAGGGACGGGGGTGGCAACCCCGCCACCGTCCTCCTCAGAGTCCCCGCTGTACTCAATGGAAACACGTTTCTTGCAAAGAAACTCCAAGCATAGCCCTCTCCATAGCTCGTTGTGTGACTCTGAGTTTCTATAAAAGGCCGGCATTTATGGAACAAGTGGGAATAGACCCAACGTCTCAGTACCATAATGTCATTACTGGCAACACACACAGGTTGAAACTCAGAGTAACGGTTATACCCTTCGTCTTCACGCACTCGGTATTTCAGACGAGAAAATATCACGTAGTTTCCCGAACGCTGCCCATTCGAGTTGGATTCTTCCCACTATTCCACTATGTTCAACTGGTTGAACTTATACCTAGTTGAACTTATAGTTGCACTTATTGGAACAGGGGGATTCTTTGGGCGACCTCTTTGTCGAAGTTGGACCTACCTAACTGGATAATCTGTCCAAGGTAGTGATCTTGGAGGAATGTCCGTATGGATTGAGGAGCCACTTCAGATATTAAAATAAAACTTGCACCATTATTTAGTAGTAATGCAGATAGTTTTGTAGGACAAATTCTGGAATTTGTAATTAACCTTTCAAAAGTTATATCAATTTAATAGTGGCTCTTCAGTCTAAACATCTGAACTAAGGAGCCAGCTGGAACTCGGAAAGTACCCAATGAATATAATTGAAACTTTTGTAATATTTAGTAGTAATTATGTATGTAACCTACAAATAATCTGGTTTGAGTACAACTTAAATTCACGAAAATACAAAACTTTTAACATGGCTCCTCAGTCCATACATAATGGCGTGAATTACTACCAAAGTTATTCGTCAATTAATGTGTTTGATTAAATGATCATTTAGTAGTAGGTGAGTTTGAATTTGTAACACAGTAATAAAGTAGTAAGACTCAGTAAATTTTGTAAAAAAAGCTTTTTATTTGGCTCCTCAATCCAGACGTTCTGCATATATTTATTTGACTGTATCTACCTGAGATCAGAAGGAAATCAAAAACCGGATACACTAACATTTAGTAGAAATTTCTACTAAATATTGAGGTACAATTCAACACTGTACATAATCGCTAACTGAAAAAAATAGGTACTTTTATATATTTCCTAAGAATGCGTAAATGAGGGTCCATCATTTATAAATCAATCCAGGTTGAGTATGTTTTTGAAATTAAATTTCGTTTCGTAAAATATATTCATATTTTTAGAATATAAATATTTGCCTATAGAACGCTTGTATTCAAATGAGAACCACAAGCATAGGTGTTCCGCCCGCAAGTGCTAGTAGTCATACGAATGCGTTGCGAACGCCAGTTGAAATTTCTTTGTTGATGTTTTTATTATATATCTCTAATCTAAGGTTAGATAATAAAAAATAATTAAAAAAAACGGGACAATTCACACACGGCCATCTGATCCCAAACTAGGCAAAGCCTGTACTATGGAAACCAGACAACTGATACTAATAGCAGATAGGGTCACTAACCACTAGACCAACTGCACGTCAAAACAATAAACATTTGTAAATCCAATACTCGACTCGGAAACTCACTAAATAATTAAAGCATTATATTTCACTGTTAAGTTGACTTGAAACACGAGGCCACATGTACCGACCCATGTAACATAGTATTTGACGCGTTAGGTGCCGTTTTCGGTAGTCGGCGGTCGACGCGTGATCGTGGTTGTGCGCTTCGCGTGGTAACATGGTTTGAATCGGAATCATCCTTGGGATCAGATGGGTATATGTGTATTGTAAATATGTAAAACTTTAATAGTTCACCTGCCTACGCTGTGTTTAAAGCGACTGTAGACATACTAAATATTGAGGTACAATTCAACACTGTACATAATCGCTAACTGAAAAAAATAGGTACTTTTATATATTTCCTAAGAATGCGTAAATGAGGATGACCATCATTTATGAATGAAATAATAATTAAATTTTCAAATCGTTGAATATAAAGAATGTTCTTTAACTTACTGTAGAAAAAAGTCCTTGGCCAGTAAATTAGTGAAACTAGTTAATTAAAATATAAAATGAAAACACGTGTGTCTAGTACGACGGAGTATATTGAAGAAGAAGAAGGAAGGTGATTACATGACATGTACATACATAATTGACATTGACAGTATTGATAGTATTACAACTATAAAAAAATAAATTAATGTTTCCAACATACTCCCGACAACAACAAAACTTCGATTTAGTTTGGACTGTATGAGGTACGTTTGGGTTCAAAGTGCAAATATTAATTATTAAATTATTTGTTGCCTTGGTAGCTTTATGTTAGATACATTATACATATACATACTACTGTGTACTTATTACTTAATTGTAAGTTCTTTTTTATGAAATTTATTAACTTAAGTTAAAGATAACAATTTTACATATACTTAATAGAATATAATCACCTTATGTTAAATATAATATTTAATGACAGTTTATATTACTAAACATGTATTAAGACCTTCTAGGTTTAAGAGTTTACAATTTTGTTTTATCTATTATAATAAATGAGTTATAAAGAATATTTATTTTAATTTTATTTTATGCTATTCCTTATACATTGGTAAGATACATATTTTTGTAATTGAAGTCTTATGGGTTTTCCCATTTGACTTTTTTACTTCCATGGCCCTTACCATGCCATCCTCACCAGGAAAAACTTTTGTAATTCTGGCCATAGGCCAGGTCATAGGTGGAGTATTCAGTTCTTTGAGAATAACTAGATCTCCTACTTTAACATTTGGCATAATATCTTTCCATTTGGGACGGTTTTGCAAGACATTGAGATAATGTTTTGACCAATGCTTCCAGAATTGCTGTTTGAGTGCAGTACATTTAGCCCAAAATTTTAGATTATTAACCGGTAAGTCAGTTAAGTCTTGGTCTGGGATACAATTAAGTGGAGCTCCTGTCAAGAAGTGACCAGGAGTTAGGAATGACACATCATTAGGGTCTGAAGACATTGGTGTTAAGGGTCTGGAGTTTAAAATTCCTTCTATTTGAACCATTACAGAATACAGCTGCTCATAGGTAAGTATATGACTGCCCAATATTCTTTTCAGGTGATACTTTATGCTTTTCACAGCTGCTTCCCATAATCCTCCAAATACAGGTGAGTAACTAGGTATAAAAAGAAAATTGATACCTAATGTTGAAGCATTATTTTGTATATGAGTTTGGTGATCTTTTGAATTTAATAATTTATACAATGCTACTAGTTCATTATTTGCTCCCTTATGAGTAGACTGATTGTCACACCAGACGTCGGTAGGTAAGTTTCGTCTAGCTATGAACCTATTAAATCCTGCTAAGAAAGTGTCTGTAGTGAGATCGGATACCAACTCAAGATGAATGGCTTTCGTTACAAAACAAACATAAATGGATATATAAGCCTTTGTTTGAATAACACTTCTTATACGAGATTGTTTTACAAGAATAGGTCCTGCAAAATCTATACCTACTTTTTGAAATGGACGACTGACATTGACTCTGTCAGATGGCAAAGATCCCATCAGCTGCTGAGCTGTGGCTGCCTTAAAACGAAAGCATGTCATACATTTGTGTATAACCTTTTTGACTGAACGCAGGCCATTAATTAACCAATAGCGTTGATTTAAGCTGCTTAAGACAAGTCTTTGACCACCATGCATAAGCTTTAAATGTTCATTTTGAATTATTAAATAGGTGATAATAGAATCTTTTGGCAATATAATCTGATGTTTTGTAGCATAAGGCAAATCAGAATGTTGCAACCTACCACCCACTCTAAGTATACCCATTTTATCTAAAAATGGATTAATTCCTTTTAAATTAGAATTAATAATTTGACCGTTATTAAGACAGTCTATATCCTTTTTAAAATATTTATATTGCTCATGTTTTATGAGGATAAGCAAAGCGTTATTAGATTCAGCAAATGTAATGAAGTTTTGCTTATTTTGGTTAGTATTTTTCTTAATATTATTACAAAAACGCAAAATATATGCTAGGACACGCTGAGCCTTGGTAATACTAGAATATTTTTTTATAAAAGTATCTAAAAAGTCATATTTTACATTGTGTGACACTGCACAAGCAATCCTGCTCAACACAGCTGGCTTTATATCTGGTAAATCTATTGGTACATCAAGACTACTATCAGTAAAATAATAGTTAGAGTTAGACATTTCCTGTGGTCCCGACCACCATAGCCTATGATCTTGCAAGTCACAAGGCTTGACTCCTCTACTTAAGCAATCTGCGGGGTTTTGAGTAGTATTTATGTATCCCCATTTAAAATCCTTTGTACTATCTATTATCATTTTGACTCTATTGGCTACATAAGCATTTAGTTTGATTGGATCAGTTTTTAACCATGCTAAAGTTACTTGAGAATCAGTATATAACTGAACTTCAATTGTTGATAACCTTTTCTTTAAAGTATTATAAACTCTAACAATTAATTTTGATAGCAATAAAGCGGCATTTAATTCTTTTCTCGGTGTAGATAATTGTTTATTAGACATAGGATTTATGCGGGACTTGGAACACAGCAAAGACATGTTTACATATCCATTTTGATCAGTGGTTCTCAAATAAACAGCACAACCTGATGCCACATTTGATGCATCACAGAAACCAATTATTTGCAACTTAGGCTGTTCTATATAACAAGTACTTCTAGGCACTCTAATAGGTTTCATTTCAATTAAATTTTGATAAAAGGATAGCCATTCTTTTTGCAAATCATGTGGGAGATTAGAGTCCCAGTCAGTTTTAGACATCCAAATTTTTTGCATGATTTGTTTTGCTTGCACTAGAACCGGTCCAATCAAACCTAAAGGATCGTAGAGTTTACTTATGAAACTTAATATTTCTCTTTTTGTTTTTACAGATTGCTGAGGTGGAGAGGTAAATACAAAGGAGTCTGAGTTTATATCAAAACTCAGTCCTAAAGTTTTGATGTCATTTTGAATGACTCTTTCTCCAACATACTGCTGCTTCTTAGGAATGTCCTCCAAAATATTGGCATCATTAGCTGACCATTTGTGTAAATTAAAACTACCTTTAGCTAATATATCAATAAGTTGTGATTTTAGTTCTATTATTTTTTCCAAATTATTATGTGTATATAATACATCATCTACATAAATAGAATTTAATATGACGGATGCAGCTAACGGGTAAAGTTCATGAAATCTATATGCCAATTCATTTAAACAGCGAGTTGCTAAAAATGTTGATGCTTTAAGCCCATATGATACAGTATTTAACTGTAGGCATTTTATTTCTTCGTCAGGGCTGTCCCTCCAAAGAATGTTTTGTAATGACCTTTGTTCCTCGGAGACTAAAATATTTCTAAACATATGTTTGATATCACAAATAAAGAAATATTTAAATAATCTGAATAACAGCAAAATGTCCAATAATTCAGGTTGGACTATAGGGCCATTTAACATGATATCATTTAATGAAATTTTATTTGAAGTCTTTGCAGATCCGTCAAAAACTGTTCTCAATTTTGTACTAACAGCATTTTCCCTTAAAATGGGGTGATGTGGCATAAAATACACACTATCTCGTGACAGATCATAAGTATTTATGTCTACATAGCTGGCATGGCCTAGATCTATGTATTCATGTATGAATTTTTGGTACTCGAGAAATAAAACTTTATCCTTTTTGAATCTTTTTTCAAGATTTAAAAACCTTTTTAATGCTAACCCTAAAGAATCACCTAATGTGGTATTAATGTCAGAGGTTTTTAGAGGAATAGAAACTTCAAATTTATTATTCTCAAGTTTCACTGTGTCTTTAAAATATTGTTCACAGTGTTGTTGTTCAGATGTGAGGTGCTCAGTGAATATTTCCGGTACAGCTTCTGATTGCCAGAATTTGGTAATTGTACTGTTTATGTCAGTGTTGCATTGCTGACAAAATAAAGAAACAGCAGTACCTTGTGAAAGTTGGGCCGGAACCTTGCCCGCAACTATATAGCCAAACTGTGTATGAACAAGTTGTGGTTGTGCAGGATCACTTAGCTTGTTGACCTCCTCAGGCTGGGGTAACAGCGTCTGAAAGAAGATTTCAGAAGAGAGTAAGATGTCAATTTCTTTTTTGACATTGAAGGTGGCATCGGCTAAAGGAAGATTGTTAGGCAATTTAATGTTAGATAAATTGAATGCAGTCTGTGGTAATTTAGTAGTTATCTTATCCACTATGAGAAAATTAGCATTAACTTTATATGGATATGTGCAAGAATAAAGCTCCAGTTGGACAGAGTGATTTATAGCCTTTTGAGTGTTTGCAATACCAATAATTTCTGTAGAATTAAGTTTTAATTGTTTGCCAATTTTAGCAGCCAAGCTTGTGGTTATGAAAGATGATTGGCTGGCAGAATCCAGTAAAGCCGTAGCTATAATTTCAGAGCCATCTTTGCCTATAACCTTGACTCTAGCGGTGGGCAATAATACCTGACTGTTGTTATCTTGGCCTGAAAGCAAAGCAGTAGACTTGGTAGGTATGGAACTGTCATGATCCTCTTTATGCAGTAATGAATTGTGCGGTTGCTTGCAATGTGCACATTTGAAGTGATATTTGCATTTAGCGGCATGACTATTCAAGCATATCTTGCATAACTTATTGCCCTTGACAAATTTAATTCTATCATCGGAAGATGCTAACATAAACTTGGGACAGTTAAATAATTTGTGATTATTCTTACCACAGAACATGCAGTCTTTCTTACTCGCGATTACCGAAGCATTAACAAATTTTCTTGATTCCATCTTGGTCTCCTTGCCAGAGTCCTGGGAATTTTCCAATGCCATAGCACGCGCTTCTAAATACTTAATTAATTCTGTAAAGGTATGATCATCTGTAGGTTTATGTTGTAAACAATATTCTCGGTTAGTGAGAGGGTCTAATTTGCGCAAAAGAATGCATACAAGTATGCTATCCCACTGATCAGTAGGTTGATTTAGATTCTTGAGCGCTGCAACATTTTGTTTAGCATTTGAAATTAGTTCTCTTAAAATACCTACATTAAATTTTACTATGGTGGGCATATCTAATAGTTGAGATATGTGATCAAAAATTATTTTTTGTTTGTTATCGTAACGCTCATATAATATTTGTGTGGCCTGATCGTAACTCGACCCTACCACTGGTAGGTGTTTAATTAAATCGTAGGCTTCACCCTTTGTGAAGGTACGGAGGTATATAAGTTTTTGCACTGGTTCAAAACTGGGATTTTGGTCTACTAAACAATTATATAAGTCAATAAATGGCCTAAATTCGATGTATTTACCTGTAAATGTGGGAATTTCGATTTTAGGCAGCCTCAACTGAGTTGACGAGATCTGATCGACCTTCTTGTCACAATTATTATGATTAATAGACATTTTTTGTGTACGCAACAAATCAATACATTCAAAATAGCTGTCTTCTACACTGGTTGGATCCTCCTCATCATTAATGAGGTAGCACATGCTATTATATTCACTGAACAAATTTTCAAGCCGTTCCTCTTTAGCAGTGAGCATCTGCAGTGAAGCAGTGCCCAAAAAGGACGGGGTCAATGAATTTTTTAGTCTCGTTATCGCACGCTTCTGTGCAGTTCTCTTATTCAATAAAAGTTTTATATCAGTAGATGGATCTTGATCGTATTTGTCGTCCATTTTGTACTACTGTGAAATACGAACAACGCAATAAAAGTTCTTAATTACGTAAACACAAAACGTTTCAATAAACTACTACAACAACAACGAATGCACGTACTATTTTCGCTTAAGATTAATATATATTAAATGTAAACTTTTATTTTAAAAGCCGAAATTATCAATTTTTACAATATAGTAGGAGTGGGCGATTCAAATCATATATAGTTTCAATATCTAGATATCGGTACAATATCCAATATCTATATATCGGACGACAGAGTAACTATATATTTAGATACCGATAGATATGCATACCGCCATAGACAAACGTTGTCGTGAGATATCTACACCGAGCCAACTGATTCAGATTTCGACAATATCGCATTGTATCCAAAAATCTACGATATCGCAGTTTTGGTTCGATAATAAAGTACGGACGGTACGCAGTGTGCGGCGTGCTACGCGCGCGGTCGGATGTGATTTATGTTTTAGAAACGAGCGCAAGAGTTCGATGCGCTATTATTTTGTAAATTATGTAGAAGAATATAGAGTTTAATACTGAATACATTAAGTATATTCTAAACAATTGAGTGCAAATAAGTAACTTATTATAAACCTCAGGATTTTAAAAATCTTAAAGTAAGTTTAATAAAAATTAGAATAAACACATTTACCATGACATTCTCGCTATAACGAGATTAAGCTCCGATTTTATTTTTATTCTAAATTCATTTAGTAATGCGGTGCGTTAGCTTAGATGCATACAAACTCATAATATTATTGTAATTACTTCTTTATCAAAAATTAAAAACATACATCTAATAAAAAAAAAACCTATGTATCGGCTTTCTTTTCAGAGTGCCATACATAATATTATCAATATCAATGAACATAATACTTAAACATTTACTGATTTCGATTATACAGTTAGAAATAAAATACAATGTTGTACGTATATCAAACAAAACCGAAACCTAAACATAACATAACAATATCTGTTTAGTTCGGAGTGGTTCGGAGGTATAAATAAAAACAGATTTTGACCAATATCTAGATATTGAAATATATAGATATTGTATCCGATATTCAAAACCTATATATAGATACGATTTGATTCAGTGTAAAGGCGATATTACCCAAGCCTACAATATAGCACGCACAAAGAAAAATCACAAGGTGAAAAAATGGAGGAGTCCGGAAACCAACCGTAGACATAATATTCGCCAGTCGAATGAATGAATGAATGATTTTTTACAAGAATCGATATTTTCTCTGGAACCACAGATACGCAAAAAACCGTAACAAAATGAGTACAAACTTGTAGGAGATATTGGCAGCACTGAGCAGTGATATGAAAGGGGAACACTATTGCTTGCTCACTTCAACTTGTAACTCCGTCTTGCTCGTCGGATGCCGGGATGTGACGAAGCAATGATGCAGCAAACTTGTCGGCCAGCCAATATGGCGGCTCAACAAAGTGGCGAAATGAATCAGCTTACTGAGATACGCCTTGATGCTCGTCGGTCAACACGACGCTTGGTGAATCTTGCCGGCCAGCCAATGTGGCGGCTCAGCAAGTGTCGAACTGATAACTTAAATACCAGCTTACTCCAAAACGCGCTGCGACGCCGATCCGAAGACACTGATTTTACTTTTAATTTTTTGGCAAGAACTAGTTTTTTTTTTTTTTTTAATTCTATTTGCACTATTTAAGAACGGCACAAAAGGACCATGTAGAAAAAAGGTCCTTGGCCAGTAAATTAGTGAAAGTAGTTATAAATGAAAACACGTGTGTCTAGTACGACGGAGTATATTGAAGAAAAAGAAGGAAGGTGATTACATGACATGTACATACATAATTGACATTGACAGTATTGATAGTATTACAACTATAAAAAAATAAATTAATGTTTCCAACACTTACTACTAAATTAATAATACCTATGAGGAATATGTGCTTAGAGTATCTATTACTAAACAAAGAGCGGGCGCATGTCTACAGTCGCTTTAAACACAGCGTAGGCAGGTGAACTATTAAAGTTTTACATATTTACAATACACATATACCCATCTGATCCCAAGGATGATTCCGATTCAAACCATGTTACCACGCGAAGCGCACAACCACGATCACGCGTCGACCGCCGACTACCGAAAACGGCACCTAACGCGTCAAATACTATGTTACATGGGTCGGTACATGTGGCCTCGTGTTTCAAGTCAACTTAACAGTGAAATATAATGCTTTAATTATTTAGTGAGTTTCCGAGTCGAGTATTGGATTTACAAATGTTTATTGTTTTGACGTGCAGTTGGTCTAGTGGTTAGTGACCCTATCTGCTATTAGTATCAGTTGTCTGGTTTCCATAGTACAGGCTTTGCCTAGTTTGGGATCAGATGGCCGTGTGTGAATTGTCCCGTTTTTTTTAATTATTTTTTATTATCTAACCTTAGATTAGAGATATATAATAAAAACATCAACAAAGAAATTTCAACTGGCGTTCGCAACGCATTCGTATGACTACTAGCACTTGCGGGCGGAACACCTATGCTTGTGGTTCTCATTTGAATACAAGCGTTCTATAGGCAAATATTTATATTCTAAAAATATGAATATATTTTACAAAACGAAATTTAATTTCAAAAACATACTCAACCTGGATTGATTTATAAATGATGGACCCTCATTTACGCATTCTTAGGAAATATATAAAAGTACCTATTTTTTTCAGTTAGCGATTATGTACAGTGTTGAATTGTACCTCAATATTTAGTAGAAATTTCTACTAAATGTTAATGTATCCGGTTTTTGATTTTCTTCTGATCTTAGGTAGATACAGTCAAATAAATATATGCAGAACGTCTGGATTGAGGAGCCAAATAAAATGAGCTTTTTTATAAATTTTACTAAGTCTTACTACTTTATTACTGTGTTACATATTCAAACTCACCTACTACTAAATGATCATTTAATCAAACACATTAATTGACGAATATCTTTGGTAGTTATTCGCGCCATTGTGTACGGACTGAGGAGCCATATTAAAAGTTTTGTATTTTCGTGAATTTAAGCCGTACTCAAACCAGATTATTTGTAGGTAACATACATAATTACTACTAAATATTACAAAAGTTTCAATTGTATTCATTGGGTACTTTCCGAGTTCCAGCTGGCTCCTCAGTTCAGATATTTAGACTGAGGAGCCACTTTTAAATTGATATAACTTTTGAAATATTTTAATACAAATTCCAGAATTTGTCCTACAAAATTATCTGCAGTACTAGTAAATAATGGTGCGTTTTATTTTAATATCTGAAGTGGCTCCTCAATCCATACGGACATCTTGGAGGAAGGGTAGTGATAGTGGTCAACAACTTCGAGTGTATCGTTCCCCAACGACTATCGATACCTACCGGTACGGGTGCAACATGGACATTAAACATGGTCTTCGTCTTATGTTCGTTTTAAGATCCAACTGTTGGGAAATGCTGTTAAACGCACAGGTTAAACGTTTTCCTTAGGTACGTCGACTTTGATTTCCTATCAGATTGTCACCGCACCGGTGACAACTGAGATGTGTCCGTCAGGATGACCGGACCACAGCATGGATTCACGTGAAACTTTGCCAAGATTTAGTACCTATTTTGTACTATTTTGTACCTATGTTTAAATATTTTGTACCTCAGTAATAACAAAGTTATTTAATAAATAAAGTGGGAAGCCATTCTGACGTCAGGATGGCTTCCCACTTTTTACTTTGGGTACTTACGGTCCATATATTGCTGAAATCTTTGCATAATAATTTAGTACCTATTTTGTACCTACGATAAATATATGAATACTTAATGTATTTCATTTAAAAATTACTTTTATTTCATTATAAACAATTATATATGGAGCATCATTCATCTGACATTTATCTGACATATTATAATGTAACATGTAGTCCCCTATCCTGCGAAACAGAGCAAGTATTCAGTGCATATTTTCTTTAGGATATTCCGACCCCGCTTAGCGTTTCATAATTCTCCATCACGGCAAACATTCATGCAGTAACAATCATGTGCTACATTCGACCCTCTCTGATGAAATTTAATAGATCACATTTGAAACTTCATCAAAATTTAACAACGTAACCTGGTAACGGTGGGCAAATAATATTATTAATTGTTTTTGAAGTTAGAACTGCACAATTTCTTAACTTTTTTCAATTACGATTACATATAATAATATAATATTCTGGGACAATCCACACACGGTCATCAGATCCCAGACCAACACGCCCGTCATACATATTTATTGTAATAATGACAAAAGAGACTGACAGATATTAAATGTGATCTATTAAATTGGCCCTACTTTAGGTAAGTTTTGCACTTCCGAGGTGCTAGGAAATTTCGAGTGTGGGTCCTAAACGTCCATCAAATACGGTGGAAAGTCTTTTTTGTAGTCATAAGCACTAGCTTGGCTGCAATCCCACCTGATCGAAAACTTAAAGGGATAAAAGGATATTTACTCCCTTGAAGACACCCACATTACATTATTATGAGGCGAAGGTTCGTACGAAAAAACATTTTTAACAGTTGCGCAGTAAATTAGTTAATTAGGTGGGCGGAGCTGCACGGGACAACTAGTTTTATATAAATAAAAGTACATAAATAAAAAATATATAATGTATAAATTAAAAATTATTCACTATAGAATAGCATTTTATACAGAATATATTATAGAATTCTAGCAATATAGTATATAATCCTATACGATTTAAAGGGCACATTCTCATATGCTTGTAAACTTCAGGAAATAATTTTAAAAAATATTACTAGGAAAAAATCAACAAAACATTTATTTAATAACAACATAAACTAGTACACTTATATTGACTTACAATAACTATGGCTGGCTATGACAGAGTAATTTACTGGAAACTTAAACAGTCTATATCTCTTAAACTACTGAACCGATTTTGATATCACTCGATCGCAATAGGATTTGTAGCTTCTGAGAAATACGGGGATAAACCTACATACATATGCACACTCATGATATTGGGTAAATATTGGTTTATGCCCACATAGATTAACATATTAAGTAAATATTACTTATTTTTATTAATATTACATACATACGCGTCGAATACAGAACTACTCATTTTGAAGTCGTTTAAAAGGGAATCCTTATGGTTGTGCATGGTATGACTTCGTCTATCTGTCTGCCACACCTATATATTTCAGGAACTACTGGTGCTATCGATTTGTAATTTCGATCGTACTTACCCAACCTCAAAGCAAATAAAAAACATAAAATTATTTTCAATGGAGGTCAAAATGGGTTGTCAAAATTTCAAAGTGTACATTTTATATTGAGTTCATCGATATGCATCGATAATGACCAAAAATGTTAGTCCCTCGATAGGGCCCAAAAAATCCATGTGTATGCGAGCCCAGGGTTTCTCAGGCCATGGCCAGAGACAGGGCATGGGCGGCGCTTCACTCTCTGCAATGCAGATCCAATACTTTGCCACCACACGTAGCTCCTAGAGAAAGATTTCTTTATATCTACAAGTTTCTGGCACAACAACCCTGTAGCTCCACATCACACAACCTAATTCTTCCTACAGTTTTTTCCAGCGATTGAAGTAAGGCCGAAGAGACATTATTTCATTCTCAGTGGGCCCTTCGTCCCGTATGTATCTTAATACTCTGCTTATTAACTGATCACGGCTTGTTTGCTGTTTTATATCCTTATAATCTAGTAACATGGCACTTTGCGCAAAATGTAAATAAGATTGTTCCTGAACGCAAACGCTTTGTGTAGTTTTAGTCAAAGCTGGCAATCGTGATAACCCATCTGCTCTATTTTCTTTTGACTTTACATATTCTATGTCGTATGTATGTGCTGATAATTTAATAGCCCACCGCTGTAACCGACTCGCAGCCATCGAGGGAACCCCCTGCTTAGGCTCAAAAATTGTCACCAACGGTTTGTGGTCGGTACGCAATTTAAAACATCTCCCATATAAATACTGGTGCAACTTTTCTAAACAAAACACTATAGCCAGCGCCTTGCGTTCAATCTGAGAATAGCGTTTTTCAGCTGTGGTAAGTGCCCGCGACACATACACAACCGGTCGCTCACGCGCCCCGCGGCCGTTCACGCATCCGTCCCAAACTGTAGACAAAGTTTAAGTTCCCAGAGAAACAGGTGGCAGAAGTTGTTATCGTCAATGTTAGAACTAACAAATGTAGGGTTTTACTCCTCTGCCTGGATGCAGGAAAGGGGACTACATGGTTTGTGAAATATAATATGTCAGATGAATGATGCTCCATATATAATTGTTTATAATGTTATAAAAGTAATTTTTAAATGGAATACAAGTATTTATATATTTACCGTAGGTACAAAAAAGGTACTAAATTATTATGCAAAGATTTCAGCAATATATGGACCGTAAGTACCCAAAGTAAAAAGTGGGAAGCCATCCTGACGTCAGAATGGCTTCCCACTTTATTTATTAAATAACTTTGTTATTACTGAGGTACAAAATATTTAAACATAGGTACAAAATAGTACAAAATAGGTACTAAATCCTGGCAAAGTTTCACGTGAATCCGTGCTGTGGTCCGGTCATCCTGACGGACACCTGAGATTTCATTTTCTCATTCGTCACCACTGGCGACAAATGATTTAATTTCCCGTTTATCACCAGTGATTTAGTGGAACAGGCCTAGTTGAACTTAGTGGAACAGGTCGTGGGAACGTAGCCAGTGGTGCCGACTGGGAACAATCTGTTTACAGCCAACAAGAATAGGTAGGTAGTGCAATGGATTCAAGAATAAAAAAACTATTAAACAAAAAGTAATCACAGGTACACATTTAATATCTTTTTCAAAATACACTACTTTTTTCATACAACGAAACATTAAAACATCAAACAAACAGTAATAAGTAAACAAGAAATTAAACTATAATAAAAAAACATTGTTGCAGTAAGCCTCTTCTCTAAATATACCTGAACATTGCGTAATAAAAGTATCATGAATTGCAAATCTTGGATGCAGGCCTTGACAACCTGCCGGCACTAAGTAGCCTAAAAATGGATGGAGTCGTGAGGAAGCAGCCACAAACAGACCCTCTGCGTCGATTGACAAAAGCGGTGTCATAGTATTACCATGTTGGGCCGTCTTGTAAGCTTCAGAATTTCTTGTAACTGAAGGTTTCAAATTGGGTTGTAGTAACGCTTCGGGCGAAACATATGAAGGTGCAAGACCATCAGAAAACAAGGAGAAATCGTAAAACAAAATCATTTGAGGAACTTCAGTCTTATTAGTAATCTCTAGTCCACTCGATTTATTGAAGCCCGTTTCAATATTAGACAAATTTTCTTGCATTGGCTTCACAGGGTCATTAACGTTTAAATTAGTAAAGTTAAATTCAATACTGGACACGGTTTTATACTCGTTACGCTTAAGATCTGTTTCATTAGTAACGTTCATAAATTTTACATGAACGGCAGAACTATTTTCATTTTCGTATGTAGTATTTTTATCTAAAGCAGCATCCCGCTTGTTTCGATGCTTTCTTATCAAAAGCTTATTATGAGATTCCTTTTCGTTCAAAACTTGCGGGACAGCAAAGTTTTTGGTCAAGAATGATCGTGTCTCATTGAGTGCTTGATGAATCATTTCATAAATTAGCGAGAAAAACTCGGTCTTTTCTTCACGATCAATCTTATTAAGTGCATTGATATATTCTTCTGGTTGGATACCTTCATTGTGTTGTTTCAAAATTGCTAGTACGCGTCGATCAGGAAATTGGCGATTGTGAAAATTATTATTAAATGCACTTAAATCCATTCCAATACCTCCGTTTTGCCAAACGGAGAAAATTCTCGCATAAAATGGTATGTAAGATAATGGTATTGTCCTCCATTTATACTTCAATGGTGTCATCGCCATATACTTGCTCAAAGGTAGAATGGTCACGTTTACATTCTGGAATTTTCTCCGAAAGTCTCGTAATTCTCGTTTATTGTTTTCATCAACTCTTGATATCGGGTACGGAGAATATGGGATCAGTTTATTTATAAATCTATTGTGCCTTGGCCCACGGAACGCATTTTGCATAGAATCATCCATTAAGAATATAATGTGGAAATGCAAGTATGGATACTGAATAGCCATGCTAGCAAGGTATTCAGAGTAGAGCATAAAAGGCACAGGGCTCTCTCGTTGAACAATATGATGATAAAACACATCACTAGCGGGCTTCGAGGTATTGCATTTAATGATGAGAAGTGGCTGACGTCTGTACGCTTCCAGAGCTAGTGCATAAAACACTAGAAAAGATATTCCGAAACAGATACAGGTCATCCAGCATGCCGAGACGTACTCTGTAAAACGATATCATGATTCCATTATCAAGGATCCAGAACTAAAGGAGGATTTGGTATTAGGTTAATGCTAATTAGTAAGTAGGTAGGTATGGTACAGTTTTAGTTATGACCAATAAAGGGGCATAATTTTGGCTAGAAGTGGGTCAATACAAGATAGGAAAGAAAAGAAGTATTTATTTGTAAAATTTTGGTTGCTAAGGGGAATGACAGCCATTTTCAGCAGGAGCCTTGATACGAACTTAGGGCTCCCACACATAACTGCGATGCGATGCGATGCGGCGAGAAACAAACAACCAACACAAACAAACAAGTTCCTGCAACTTTTATCGAAAATTCATTTGTTTCTCGCCGCATCGCATCGCATCGCAGTTATGTGTGGGAGCCCTTAACTAGGAAAAGGTGCACGTGCATACATTTTTAGGGCAATGGCTGAAATCTGAATTGAAATGAGAAAGGTAAGTAAGTATATAGTGGCAGCACCTACGCAAATTATGCAGCTGAAATGATCAAGCTATTACGCTCGCGCTATTTTTGACTGACGTTGTTGCTTTATGAACAGTCGTTGTGCTGATGTTTGAAGGACCATTGATCACACCTTATGCTGCCGGTACTGCGATAGCTCTGACAAAGGATTAGCCTGGTCATGTTAATAAACAACTCCGCTTCCTGCAGCTGCATCACCACTTAATCCCGTGAATATTTTTTTGGGACTAATCTTGCGACTCAGCCAGGACTAAGCCAGGATTTACAGTGGTCACCACTAAAGACACCCGAGTTTTTGCCCTCGGCGAGTCTGGGGAAAACTCTAAAATGGTCGCGGAACCCGCAAACAAATTCAGGAGGGATCACGATCAAGCTTGTAGGTATTAAGTAAAATGAATCTACATCCTATTCGAAATGATTCCATAAATGTCAACCTGGCCATCGCATTAACCAAGACCGCTTGGAGGAGCAATTGACACTCCAGCCGGGTGCAGCCACAGTGACTGGAGCTTGTGCATTAGTTTTTCCATCGCCCCCACCGCCATCTACTTTCAGCAATGGATACTGCTCTTCTTGTTTCGTTTGTGGGGCACGCTCCACCATTCTATTTTACTGCAACATAAATTATAGTCGTAAGAAACTACCTATACATACCTACTTACGAAAAAAACATGAAAATTTTAGTTCTGCTACTGCAATGATTAACCCTGTGGTGGATCGACGAATCTGTGCAAAACGGTTGGAAGAAGTTCGTGCTCAGAAGCATGCCTTAGAGTGGCATGTGTCCTATCTATCTTTTGTAGGTTATAGTCTACATTTCGCAGACTAACCATTTTTTTTTGACGCGGGGAAATCTTCGTAAGATCCCCGGGAGCTGTGGTGCTCGACCGGGGTATGTGGATTCTTACCCACTAAACCCCCGCGGCTGTCGGATCCCTCAGTGCCTTGCCTTTGAGCCCGCCGCCGGGGGGCATTGTAGCCTCCCGGGAACCAGTCACGGTGCTCACGGGGACGGGGGTCGCAAACCACCGCCCGCCGTCCTCCTCGGAGTCGCCGCCGTACTCAATGGACGTTCTAAGGGCCCACACCCCGGACGTCCAGCGACTCCGAAGGTTAGTGTGCAGGACGGGCGGACCCGAATGCACGAGCCACTGACGTCCTGTGTGTCTGTAGCTATCGCTGGTACGGTATGAACCCGCCGAAGAGTGTTGACGCTGTTGGTTACAATGTAGGTTGGTTACAAGGTGTCCGTGAAATAAAACTCCCAATTTGATAGCAAGCTTGATAGTGGCTACGACGGTGGCGCTCTTCGTACTGAATATTCTTTTCTTCTATTTATATCTTGCTTTTAGTTCCCGCGTCGACCGCTTGCTTGTTCACCGACAGTGGCGCCGAATGCGCATTTACTATCCTTCCAGGGAACTTTACCGTAACGAGAGCCCCACCGAGGCAGCCACTAACGTTTAATTTTTATTATTAAAACTGTACATTTTCACTTATTCTATTTAGGCTATTCTAGACACATACATGATACCTATACCGTTAGAAAGTGCGTGTAAGCAGCTTTCTAACGGTGTACATAGGGTTTATCTATCTATTTCTGTTAGGGAACTACAGGCCGATAAATACTGTAATAGGGGCGCGACGACCATGCTTTGGCCGCTTGTCACTTCGCCTGCGCCCTGCCCGTAGCATCCACATGCCCACAAATAGTACCGATAGGTAGCCTGCGATGTGTACTATCTGTATATCTATGATCTAGACCACCTAGGGGCCTAGGTCATAGCGAAAACCCTAGAAAACATGATATGCGATAGAACAACTGCCTATAACTATGGAAATATGTACATCAGTGCTGTTTAGGCACTTAGACCCACCAAGGCGGACCCAGATCTAGGTCCTGAGTTGGTTCCTAGATTTGGGACCTAGCTGCAAATAGCTATTTGCCGTTCATATATGTGCTTAGCACACATCTAGGGCATGTGGGTACTTCTATTATACTATTACCCTACGCTAATTACAAATAGTAAGTACTATGAGACCTAGGCTAGGCTATCTATAACTGATTCAGCTCACCCCTCCTCGGGATAGTGAGCTTATACACAAAACTATATTATAATTTATTAGGAAATTAAATCTAGGCTCTTAACTATCGCAGAGTTATAAAACTTAACTATATATTACTATAAAACACAACACTCTGTTCACCACAAAATAGTGTTTGTGTTAAAACACTATTTTGTCCTTTCTTCCTATTGTAGTCGTCCTGAACATCTCTCCCGCCGTGCTGCAGCGCGACGGGCCGGAGCGATGCTGCATCCTCTTCCGGTGAAGGGCGACGCTTCCGGCGCTCTCGACGCTTCTATTTCGGTAGTGGCACGATCTTCTTCGTGGGGCGTTTTAAGATGCCCCCCGCAGTGCGCACCTCCACAGTGCGGACTTCTCCGTCGGCTCCGGGGTAGATTGCCTCGACCCTCCCGCGCGGCCAAGTGTTGCGCGGCAGCTGTCCGTCGGCGATCAGGACGGGATCGCCCACCTGGAGACTGGGACCCCTCCCGTGGGGCTCCCGCCGGTACTGTAGCTCGGGCAGGTACTCGCGCACCCAGCGTCGCCAGAACATGTCGGCGAGCGCTTGCGAGCGTCGCCATTGCTTCTTGCTGTCTAGGTCGCTCTCGTCGAACGTCCCGGGTGTCGGCAGCCGCGCCGACCCCCCGAGCAGCAGGTGATTGGGCGTGATGGCTTCGTCGTCCCCGGTGTCCACTGATACGTGCGTCAGTGGTCTGCTGTTGACTGTGTATTCGGCCTCGCAGAGCAGCGTGGCCAGAACCTCTTCTTGCGGGTGCTTCTCCTGTAGTACTGTGCTCAGTGTGGTCTTGACACAGCGAACGAGACGCTCCCAGGCGCCTCCCATGAAGGGCGCTGAGGGCGTTATGAAGCGCCACGCCATCCCACGACGGCCGGCTTCCTCGGCGAGTGCGTCGCGCAGCTCCCTGTCCGCGCCGTGCATGTTGGTGCCATTGTCGGAGTAGATCTCCGCGGGGCACCCGCGGCGCGCCGCGAATCTTCGCAGCGCGAGCACGGCGGAGTCCGCGCTGAGGCTGGCCGCGACTTCGAGGTGTACGGCCCGTGTGGTGAGGCAGGTAAAGAGGGCCACGTATCTCTTCTGGTGTTGACGACCGACGGTGACGGAGAACGGTCCGAAGTAATCCAGACCGGTGAATGTGAACGGTCTCTGGTGATGCGCCAGTCGTGTCTTCGGGTGGTCGCCGGTGGACGGCACTGGAGGTTGTGCTCGTCGTATGCGACATCTCAAGCAACGGTTCACGATGCTTTTCGTGACGGGTCGAAGTCGCACTATCCAATAGTGCTGGCGCACCTCGTTCACGATCATTTCTGTTCCACTGTGGTGTAGATCGCGGTGCGTCCAGTCGATGTAGAGCTGCGTGATGTAGTGATCGCCGTCTAGCACGGGCGGTCTTTTCGTCTCTTCTGTAACATCTTCAGCAGCGGCGATGCGACTTCTGAGCGTGATGATGTCGTCGTTGCGGAGTTCTATCGGCAGCGATCGCAGGCGACTGTCGATGGCGATACTGTTGCCCTTCCGGAGGTCATTGATTTCCCGTCCGAAGGACTCTTCTTGTACTACGCGGATCAGTAGTACTTCTGCTTCCCTTAGGAATTCGGCCGGTAACGTGACGAATCTTCGAGTGGTGACTGCCTTCTGTGGAGGTCTGCAGGTCTTCTGAGTCCTCTTCTGTCGTCTCCAGTCGGGATCTTGTTCCGGATTCTTTCTGGTCCTTTTGTAGCACGTTTTCGCTGTGGTTTTTCGACACAGTGCTATAAATTGAAGCGCTCTTGCCGTGGCCCGCAGTAATCGTTCCCACTTCGAAAATCTGTGCGGATCGGGAACGACTTCTCTGTGTTTCGGTGCGCTGCGAGCTTCTGTTACTGTCAGAGTCTTCTCTTCTCCCGTTGGTTCGTTGATGCTTGGTCTCTCGTTCGGCCATTGTGACGGATCTTCATACAAAAACGTCGGGCCCCGGTACCATTCGTGTCCGGCGTTGAAGTTCGGCGGCACGTCGCGGGTAGCGACGTCGGCGACGTTCATTTTGGACGGCACCCAGCGCCAGTCCGTCACCCTGCTGTGCCCTTCTATGGCGGCCACGCGATGAGCGACGAACGGTTTGTACGACCGCGCGCCGCTTCGAAGCCACGTGAGAACGGTCTTGCTGTCGGTCCAGTATGTTACCGACTCTGGTTTCGCCCGGTGTTCTTGCACGACGGCAGCAGCCAGTCTACTTCCCATTACGGCGGCTTGCAACTCAAGACGTGGGATTGACGTGGTCTTGAGCGGCGCCACCCTCGCCTTGGCGATGACCAGGCTGATGTGCGGTGTTCCGTCGAGCGAAGTCGTCCTCCAGTAGACGGCTGCAGCGTAGGCGGCTTCACTGGCATCGGTGACTACGTGTACTTGGAGAGATTCTGCGTCTGTGTATCCGGGATAGCTTCTCGGCAGACTGACGGTCTTGAGATTCTTGAGGTGCTCGACCCATTCCTTCCATTGATGCGCCAGGTCTTCGTCTAACTGTTGATCCCATCCGATTCCTCTTCTCCAGGCTTCTTGCAGTATTTGTTTGGCCCGTATTGTGACCGGTGAGGCGAGGCCGAGGGGATCGTATAGCGACATCACGATCTTGAGGGCTTCTCTCTTGGTCGGCGCGACTCTGTGCAGTATGTCTTCTGGTAGACGTGCTAGCTTTAGATTGAAGCTCAGTTCATCCTTTTCCGGCTTCCAGATCAGTCCCAGAATTTTCTCTTCTGTCGATTTGCAGCCTATACTGACTATGTTGACTGCGTCCCGTTCTGGTTCCAGCGTCTTCTTGACGTCTTCTGAATTGGAGACCCATTTTCGTAACTCGAAGTGTGCTTCTCGATGTATATCACGTACTGTTTTCGCTATTCGCACAGCGTCCTCTTCTGTACGAAAACTGTCGAGATAGTCGTCCATGTAGTGATTATGGACGATTGCTTCAACCGCCTCCGGATGCTTGCTGGCATGTTTCTGTGCATTCCAGTTCTTGGCGAAGATGGCGGTGCACGGTGAGCTTGCTGCGCCGAAAATTATCGACGTCATCCTATATTCTTGCGGGGCTCCCTCCCGCCGGTGTCCTCTCCACAGGTACCTGAGCGCGTCTCTGTCTTCTGGTCTCACTTTGACTTGCCTATGTCCGCCGAGACTGCGACGGGGTGTCGGCGGAATCTCATCATCACTCCTGGCAGTGATTGCAGCAAGTCCGGTCCGGTGAGCAGGTAATCGTTGAGAGACATTCCTGTTGATCTTGCGGCGGCGTCGTGTACGATCCGCAGCTTCTCAGGCTTCATCGGGTTGTGGACGTCGAAGTGGGGCAGGTACCAGGTTCTTCCGGGTACGCTGTTCTTCGGTGCTATCTCTGCGTATCCCTTTTGTACGAGCGAATCCATGTATTCGCCGTACCTATTCTTCAGGTCGGGATTGCGATCCAATTTCTTCTCCGTGGAGACAAGCCTCTTCATAGCGGTACCGTAACTGTCTGGCATCGTTATGTCTTCTTTCTTCCATAGCAGCGCAGTCTGTACGTGTCCGTCCTCCAACTGGTGTGTGTGCTTATTGAGCGTGTCTTCGGCCCTCTTCTCGGGATCGTTCGCCGGCCGACGAGGGTTGACGATGAGAGATTCTATGGCGAAAAATTCCCTCATTTGCTCTTCTACGCTGACTTCGCTGGCAGTCAATCTGTTCACGAAGTGGACGCGCTGACCCAATGCTCTGGTGTGCGCGCCGTGTAGCACCCATCCCAGCGGAGTGAGCGAAGCTACCGGCTGATGTCGCGGGCCTCTTCGCACGTTGCTGGCGAGAAGCAGGTGCCAGTTGTCTTGCCCGATGAGTATTCGTGGCACCGCTCCCTCGTAGGCGAGCTTCTCGCGCAGATCTTCTAAGTGTTCGCAGCCCGCGACGTCGTTCCGGTCCACGGTTTGCGGCGACAGGTGCAGTCCTGGTACGGTGCGCGCGTGTAGGTTAACGCGCTGTCCTTGCGGCCCCGTGAGCGAGACCGCAACGCGACGAGACTCTGGCGTGTTGACGATAATGTCCCCGATGGCTTCCATCTTGAGCGGGTCCAGACGTCCTTCGGCTCCCACTTGCTTGGCGATCTCTTCGTCGATGAGAGACACCGTAGACCCGTCGTCCAGCAGGGCGTACGTCGAGGTCTCTCCCGCCGGTCCGATGACTCGTACCGGAACTATCTTCAGATAGGCTTGAGGCTTCTGCGACATCCATGCGTTGGCGACTGTCTCCCTGGCTTCCTCCGCATTCCTCTCTTCGGTGGACGCTACCAACGCCGCCTTTTCGTGATGGAGAAGGCGGTGGTGCGTCCTCTTGCATCCCTTGATCTCGCACCTTCTGATCTTGCAGTGATGCTTCGCGTATCTTGGCTTCAGACAGCGAAAGCATAGGCTGTGCTTCTTCGCGAGATCCCACCTTCCATCTGAATCGGCTTCCTTGAACTTGGCACAATCTGTAATGGCGTGCCCCTCCTTGTTGCAGACCCTGCACCGCGGCGTCTGCTTCTCTGTTGCGGTGTGCGCTCTGTGCGTCGGCGTCGTCCGTAGACTGGCCCGTGGTTCGGTGATCAGCTCCGGCGGTGCGAAGGCGCTGCAGTAGCGGGCTTGCTCGGTGACGAAGTCGCTGTATCTTGCTAAGTCCGGAACTGAATTATACTTCTCGGTGAACATCTTGTACCACTGGACGCGCAGAGAGTTCGGTAGCTTCTCGGTGAGACACCGCAGTAGCTCGGCGTTGATGAGATAATATTCTTTCTTCAACGCGCGAAGTGTGACCACGCTGCTTCTGACCCTGCTTGCAAAGGTGCAGATGTCCTTCGGCGATTCTGTGCAGCGCGGCAAAGTTCGGAGTTTTTCTGTTTCCGCTTGAGCGATGGAGTCCGGACGGCCAAACTGTAGTTCCAATTCCTTCATAATGTCGTCCGGCTTCGCGTGCCCGATGAGTTCCGAGCTAACTGTTTCCAAGGCTCTTCCCTTGAGACTTCTTCTTAGTCTTGCTGTATTTTCAACGTCGTTGAAGTAGCTGCGAGTGGTGTCATATATGGCGCGAAACGATAACCACTCGGTGTGTGCTCCACTGAAGATTGGCAGGTCCATGATGACCTTCGATGCGGCGGCAACCGGCGTGACTGCGTACGTCTCGAACGGTTTGCTTCGGTCGGCGAGCGCGGCGATAGCGGACGTTAGTTCGCTGATGAACGGACGGAGTGCGTCGCCTTCCTTCGGGATCTTCACTGGATCAGCACACTTCTGTTCTTCTGTATCCGGAACCCCAGTCTTCTGTGCGGCGTCGGGATCCGGTCGATGCTCGTGAAGTCTTCTGTCTTGAGCCGGCGCGATGTCCTCCGGGCAGAGCGGCAGTGTCTGAACGGGCTGCGCGGCGTCGGCGGCGTCGGCATCCCTCCCGGCGGTCTCGTCCTCTTCTGGGCGTGGCTGTGACTCTGGTTCCGGTGCTTCTTCCAGCCAGGAACGTACGAATTCTGTCTTGGAGTGACCGTCGTCATCGTAGTCGTCCTCCGATGAGTCCTCTTCAGCCTTCTGTAGCGCTAGCTCGGCTAATTCCAACTTGAGTTTCAGTATTTCTTCACGGGCTTTCAGTATCCTCTTCTGGGATCGATGAGTCCTGTGGGACTTCGGTGGGCCGGTCGGCCTCTTCGATTCTTCGGTCCGGGTTTCTTCTTCCCGGCTAACGGTCGCTGCGTCCGGTCGGTGTGCTTCGTCGGCGGGGCGCAGCGTCGCATCTGAATGTTTTCCTGTATGTTTCCCCTTCCTCTGGCTCGGCGGCTCTGGTCTCTCTGGAACAGTCCTCGGGGCCGGCGGAGGGGACCGCCGCGGGGTCGCGGGCCGCGGCGGGTCGGTGCTGACGGTCGACGGGGAACGCGGCGGCAGCTCGTGGCGAACGGACGGTTCTTCTCTGGGGGTGGGGGCCCCCCCCACCTCAATCATCCACGCCTCGGGAGCCCGTCCTCTTGAACGCGTTATGGGCATCTTGTAAGTCTTCAGTCCAAATTTTCAGTTCTTCAGCCGGTTCTTCGGTAATCCGGCTCCGTAGGACCAGCGAATGCTGGTCAGTACTCTTCAGCCGATTCTTCTGTAATCCGGCTCGATGCGACCAGCGAATGTGCAGGACGGGCGGACCCGAATGCACGAGCCACTGACGTCCTGTGTGTCTGTAGCTATCGCTGGTACGGTATGAACCCGCCGAAGAGTGTTGACGCTGTTGGTTACAATGTAGGTTGGTTACAAGGTGTCCGTGAAATAAAACTCCCAATTTGATAGCAAGCTTGATAGTGGCTACGACGGTGGCGCTCTTCGTACTGAATATTCTTTTCTTCTATTTATATCTTGCTTTTAGTTCCCGCGTCGACCGCTTGCTTGTTCACCGACAGTGGCGCCGAATGCGCATTTACTATCCTTCCAGGGAACTTTACCGTAACGAGAGCCCCACCGAGGCAGCCACTAACGTTTAATTTTTATTATTAAAACTGTACATTTTCACTTATTCTATTTAGGCTATTCTAGACACATACATGATACCTATACCGTTAGAAAGTGCGTGTAAGCAGCTTTCTAACGGTGTACATAGGGTTTATCTATCTATTTCTGTTAGGGAACTACAGGCCGATAAATACTGTAATAGGGGCGCGACGACCATGCTTTGGCCGCTTGTCACTTCGCCTGCGCCCTGCCCGTAGCATCCACATGCCCACAAATAGTACCGATAGGTAGCCTGCGATGTGTACTATCTGTATATCTATGATCTAGACCACCTAGGGGCCTAGGTCATAGCGAAAACCCTAGAAAACATGATATGCGATAGAACAACTGCCTATAACTATGGAAATATGTACATCAGTGCTGTTTAGGCACTTAGACCCACCAAGGCGGACCCAGATCTAGGTCCTGAGTTGGTTCCTAGATTTGGGACCTAGCTGCAAATAGCTATTTGCCGTTCATATATGTGCTTAGCACACATCTAGGGCATGTGGGTACTTCTATTATACTATTACCCTACGCTAATTACAAATAGTAAGTACTATGAGACCTAGGCTAGGCTATCTATAACTGATTCAGCTCACCCCTCCTCGGGATAGTGAGCTTATACACAAAACTATATTATAATTTATTAGGAAATTAAATCTAGGCTCTTAACTATCGCAGAGTTATAAAACTTAACTATATATTACTATAAAACACAACACTCTGTAACACAAACACTATTTTGTCCTTTCTTCCTATTGTAGTCGTCCTGAACAGTTAGACTATAACCTACAAATTAGTAAAGCATTGTAGTAATCTTCTTAGCCATGATTTAACCGGAATCTGTTTAACCTCCGATTTAGACCAACCGACTGATTCCAATGTTACTTTTCCTATGTAATGGTAATTTTAGTAGAGGTTTCTAAGATTAATTTTAAGCTCATACTATGTTTGTAAACCATGGTGTCCGGGTATGAATAGCACCCACCCATCTCCTCCCGTTGGATGTCCGTAGAGGCGACTAAGGAAAAACAAGAAGACAGGCAGCAGCGTCTTGCTATTGGATTACCTCATCATATTTACTGTTGCTTTATTAATTAATACTAATGCGAAATTAAGTCAAGGGCAAGTAATTCTACACTGTACTGTCATTATTATTGTCGGTTTGCGTCCAATTTTAATTATTTTATTTCACTTACCTCACCGTATACACTTGAATATAAACTTCCACGTAAATATTTTATATAAGTAGTATTAATTGTCTAAAGTATCAGTGTTTGATAAAAAATAGAAAATGGGGGATAGACATTTGCAGACAATTTAGAAGCCATTCCAATTTCAAAATAATATGTCAAGTATATTTTATTTTATTTCTAATTGCCATGCATTCATATTGATTGTGGAAAATCCAAGGAAAATTTAGGCAAGTAAGGCTAAGCGCGCACGGGTGACATTTGTCGCCGTGACTGTTTCGTCACTCTTATCAAGTCCATGGATATGTATGGAGATGCGCGCATGTTACGACGTGACAACTGGGTGACATTTATGTACGCCGACCGGCGAACAAGCCCGTGACGAAACTGTCACCGCGCCCACACTATGAAAATCTAGTCATAGCAGTGCACGCACGGGCCACAAAATTGTCACTCTCCGCGTCGTTCGTTCGCATTTGACTTTCGATTCTCGACTTTAATGCACGTAAAATGGCGTCATCATCTACACAAAACGTGAACATCCGAGAATACGATATTGATAATGACATCATTATAGAAGTAGAAAAGAGAAAAGCACACTACGATACGTCCTATTTCTTTCCTCCAATTTTCCACCCGCAGGCCAGCTGAAAGAAATTTCTTTAGAAATAAGCTGTAAGTAAGTGTAAGAGTAGTACAAAGGGTACTACTCTTTCCTATATTTCCGTTTTCATTTAATGTTATTGTGTGTACATAAATTATAAATATAAAAAATATAAAAAACATTGAAGAGCATTCAGATATTAATTTGAAAATTAAATCATGGGAAGAGATGAGTAGAATTATATTTAGCAACTTTTGGGGTCCGACCACGAAACGACCGTCTCTTCGAAAGCCATATCGTCAAATGATGCTACGATTTCAAAAACGTTTTGTCACTGTCACCCAACGTGAGCGCACCCCACTTTTAAACGTGACGTGACAATGACAAAAACTTTAATGTCACGGCGACAAAAGTAACCCGTGCGCGCTAGCCCTTAGGGCTAGGTGATACTTAGGATAATAGTTTTTGAAGGTTGCTCTCTCTCGAGTTACAGCAGAACATAATTTTAAAAAATACATGAGAATGAGAGATTTCAGAGAGAGGGCAACCTTCAAAAACTATTATCCTTAGTATCACCTT
The DNA here is from genome assembly GCA_911728495.1 of Furcula furcula. Classification (NCBI taxonomy): domain Eukaryota; kingdom Metazoa; phylum Arthropoda; class Insecta; order Lepidoptera; family Notodontidae; genus Furcula; species Furcula furcula. Next base: position 13,093,899 of record OU452250.1, read on the forward strand.
ATTTGAAAAAATATGATTCCATGTTTTTGGGAAAGTATCCCATGTTTTATCATCATGATCTTCAACAGCTGTAAGACGGCCACTTTTAAACAAAGGGAGGGCTCCCCCTTAGAAGGGTGGGATTGCCATAATTCCTACGCTTAGCAAGAGTCTTGGGGATCGCAGTATAGGTGGCAGGTAATCCAATAGGAAGACGCTGCTGCCAGTCTTCTCGTTTTCCCTTAGTTGCCTCTAACAGACATCCAACGGGAAGATAGGAAAAAGAGTGTTATTTTTAACCGGATATCGCACGGGGAATGTTTTATAAATTCTGATAAATATTAGTTTTGGGTGGGAGTAGAATCTACAATATTATTGACAATACCCCTGCCTCCCCCCGATATTGTCGCGACAAAATCAGAATATCTGGAAATCAACAATAATATTGAACAATACCGCAATACGGGCCGCACACACACAATATTATTGACAATATGCACTATATTGACAATAATATTGAGCGTGTGCGGCTACAAAAAACTACTTTTTTTTTTGTTTTCGCGGGGAAGCAAAGAGATTTTGTTTGCTAAAGTTTTATATTGTATTCATTTATAACGTCTAAACCCCCCTTTTGCAACCTCCGAAGCAAAAATAAGGGGGTGTATAAGTACCTACTATTAGACTTCTTTGTCTGTCTGTGGCTTTGTAGCTCTCAAACGAATGGACAGATTTGAAAGGGAATGTTTTATTATATATAAACCAATTTAGGTAATCGGGATAATTGGACTATGTTTGATAAAAATCTATGTCGTGTTCTATGAGTTCTGTTCGTTATCGCATTATATGTCACAGGTTTATTAAATTGAAACTTTATTATAATAACTTTTATTCTTATTACAAACGGAATAATTATCTTACAATTAACGTAAACAAAAGGAATGCTAAATTACCAATTTATTAATCCAAACCTTGAAAATATTGCCAAATCGACAAATTACAACGTCGTCGCTCGTAAGAGTTAGGCGTCACTCCTACGTGAGACGAATTCAATGTTGATTCAACAAAATAATAGCGGAAAATATAAACTTGCATGCTACACATTATAAAGGAATTTTCATTACGTACGCGTTTTTGTATTACAATAATCAGTTAAATATCACTGAACGTGTGTTAGGTCGCGGGGCTATTTACGTCCATATTTTTAATACAATAATATTGTTGATTGTGTAGAAAATTTCATTATTTTACACTTGTGCATATAAGTGTTATATGCAGAATGCAGAAATATTAGCTATGGTGAGGCACCTATAATAGGTTAAAGACATCTATACATTAGTGTAGGTAGGTGAAATTAACAACATAGTAGGTTAATATACCCTTTAATATAACGCGAGGCTTAGGAGAAGATAGGAGTGCTTCAATGCAATAGAAGTATGTTTTTTTTAAATAATTTTTGTGTATAGAGAAATATCCTTGACGTAAAAGTGTTATAAACTTTTTCATAAGTACCATAAATATGAATTCGAGTGCCAAACTAAATTTTTGAGTGAAATTGGAAATAGTTTTTTTTATGACATTAGAGAATTTGTGGGAATTGTATTGTATTTTTAGTATTTTTAAACCTCATATTTAGTAAAACGAGATAATTTAGATAAATATTATCTTTTGTTATAGTAGAACCGATGGCCCGTGATGAGTGAACTCTACCAAGAACAAGATCCGTTGTTGTGCGAGGAATTGTCGGATGAGGCCTTCAATGCTCAGTTCTACCGGCGACTACGACCCGTGAGCTTCAGAGGGCGAGCCAGGAACAATTTGAAAGGAGCCGCTGCAATACTCACGCGTTGGCCAGGTAATTTACATAGTGCTTCACAATCCCTTGTAGTCAATGTGTAGCATTAAGAGCGCTATGAAAAATAAGAAAAATTTCACCCACATACAACGCTTATTCATACATTCGGATCCCTTCAAGGAGGTGCCAATGCAGTGTCAGATACTCCGCCAGCAATTAGCAATCACCGTTGAGGTGTCCAGGAAGAATAAACTCCCCATCTCCTCCTGTCAGGTGTCTGTAGGAGGCGACTAAGGGAAAACAAGAAGACGGGCAGCAGCGTCTTCCTATTGGATTACCTGCCACCTATACTGCGATCTCCAAGACGCTTGCCAAGCGTGAGGATTATGGCAACCCTCCCTTCTAAGGGGGAGGGCTTTGTTCAGAAGTAGACGTCTTTTGGCTGCTGCTGCTGATAAAGTGTTCCAGTATGAAGGTCACTAGTTGGTAAAATAAACCGGCTCAAGAGACTTAAGCGGCAGTGCAGTGCATCTATCTATAGGTATAGGCAAACCATCAGTGTCATACCATCAGCAGATTATACCCTTCACACAGGAACTAATGTATCTTAATGTGATGCCCCCTCTGAAATTTAGTACTTAATACCTTAATGCTAAAGGGTTGATAACCCCCAGCTGCTTCTGGTGTTGCTATCATCCATGGGCTGTGGTGATTGCTCGCCATCAGGTCACCATTGGCTGCTCATAGACAGTTGTAATTTTTCCACTGTTCTGCTAAATGATCGGTTCGAAGCAACATCAAGTTAGGTCAGTCCTTAGATGGGTGATATTTTAGAGGCATATACACTGAGCATCTTTGTACTTCGGAGGGTACGTAAAAAATCGGTCCCGGTTTTTGTCATCTACACAGCAGTCGTTAAGCCAAGTCATATGCCATCCTTCGGAGTCGCTGGACGTCCGGGGTGTGGGCCCAAGGACGTCCATTGAGTACGGCGGTGACTCCGAGGAGGGCGGCGGCGGGATTGCGACCCCCGTCCCCGTGAGCACCGTGGCTGGTTCCCGGAGGGCTACAATGCGCCCCCCAGCGGCGGCCTCAAAGGCAAGGCACTGAGGGGCCCCTGGTGCAGATCCCACCGAAGAGACCAGCGTCCCCTCTCGTGTGCCGATGCGACAGCCGCGGGGGTTTTAGTGGGTAAGAATCCCACATACCCCGGTCGAACCCCACAGCTCCCGGGGATCTTTCGAAGATTCATAATAAAAACGTCATAGGCCATAAGGGCAACAGATACAGCTCTGACATATTGATATCTGTTTAGCCACAGGAAGTGCAACTACTGCTCGTTAAGTCCTAGGTTAGAGTCCTAAGACAAAGAATTCGAAGCTCGCTCTTAGCAGTTCATATTTTGCAACGAAGTCCAGTATATGGTAATATGCTCGCTCCATACAACATTAGATTTATCATAACTGAGGAAGTTTAAGTGAGCGATTCAACTCTGCCGACCCTATTGAGGACAAAGTTTGATGACACGTTTGTGAATTTTCTTACCTTTTACACTTACTACGACACTTTCGTACGTGCGTTTTACGCAGTTTGTAAATCCATTAGGTAATGTATATGTGATAAATGGAGTGATTGCATAGTAACGCGCGTGTTAAAATTAAAACCGTAGTTCTCGCAATGTATTAATAATTAGCTCGAGCCTTTCGAAGCTTCCTGATGATCGACGTCTTTCAGAATGCTTTTCAGTAGTTTCTGTCATGAGCATTCATTAATGCCTCCAAAAAAATATGTAAGGGCGTAATCTGTTGATTGTAGGTTAGATGTAGTCTTGATAATATGTTAGAAGCCAAAAGTATGTTTGGATTTAAATTCAGAATTTGCAAATAAATAATCTTATCTTGTTTAATTGATAGCTGGTTTTACATTAGTTCTCAGCTATATTTGATAACAATTTATGTTTAGTAGTTTAATACAACTTCGTTTCTTTTGATGATTCTTAAATTTCTATAATATAATTTAACCTTGAAAAGTACTGCTTCAGTTTTTAAGATTTATAACTAACCACTACCTTTATTGAAAATACTACATTTTATGTATGTCGTTAAAACCGTATCACTATCACAATGTAGTAATTGTTTTTCGTATTTACCATCATTTAAAGAATTTCTACATATTTTTTTGTGTTATAACACATAGGGAATTTTATAGCGCGGTGGGTTGCTAGTTGTTTATAAAATTTTAGGTATTCTAAATATAGGGCTATCAACATCTATTATTTGTATTGATTTGGATGGACTCAGTTTATATTTTTTTTACTTTTCGTTACAGATCACTGGACATCATTTCTTACATATTGGTGGATAGGACTCGGAATGATCTGTCTGTTGACTTTGTTTATATACAATAGTCTGTTGGCTTTTCCAATGATACAGATCGCAAACTCAAAACCAGCTGGATTTATAGAAACTAATTCAATTGAAAGCACAACACAGTCATCAGCTAAACCACTTGAAGTGTACATGCATATATTTGTCGAGGAAAATGCAGAAATTAACCTCAACGATTACTTACCCTATATAGAAAAGGTATCAAATAAATATACTGAATTTAAATATCATCTACTAATAGTATATAACGATACTCATACGAATATACTAAATGCGGAAAAAAATAATGAAATTGCTTTAGATTCACTGTGGACAAAGAGTAATAGTATTAAAAAAGAACCTTTGAAGAAGTCTAATGTAAAAATTGAGTACACTTCATTGACTACACATATGGACAACTCTCCTCTTAAAATGTTTTGGCGAAGATTACCTCACCAGCTTATTGAGTTCTTAGCACGCGCTGTTTCCATCTGGAATAAAGGAGGCGTGAGTTTTAATCCTAAGTTTTTAACAACACAGTCCCGACATTCAATATACATAGAAAAACTGAAAAATATACTCTATAAATTTTCTACAAGTTGTAATACTGTAGAAGAAGTTAAAAAATCTGAATATAATCATTCAGAAGGCGTAAATCAAAAACACAAACTAAACAGTATTCAAGATATAATTAACGCTTTAGAAAAAAGTAATGATACTGAAAATATTATTTCACATGAAACTCTTTCTGCGGCGGAAAATAAAGAATTGCCAGTTATAACTATGACTGGTCATCAATTATTTACTACTGTCAAAGAAGATAACATAGACGAACCTCTAATGTCGACGAATCCGATTAGTATTGATCAAGTGCAACTCAATACAACTGTCGGTGTACTTGAAAATAATACAAAACAACTAATTAATGAGAGCCGAGCTTTTACTGATTCAATAGTAAACTTAAAAAGCAGTAATGATACCAGTAAACAAAGTTTATTGCCATTATTTTTAAAATACTTGTTTAATAGTAAACCTAGTGATAGAATAAACTCCACTCAGACACAGAAGAACGGTTTCCATAGGAAAAGAAAAAGTGTACTACGGACATATAAAAATGATTCTCATACGTCTCATGTAACTGAAACAAAAGGAGATATTAAATATGAGCCCATTATTATTTCTGCAAATGTAAAAAGTAAAGTAGATCTTGATAACGATGATATTGGAAAGACTATTGATTATGAAACACATAAAGAGTTTGACTCAAACCGTCTTATTATTGATTTAAAAGGAAACATTATGGCAACTGGTACCTCATGCCATGCATTTTTAGGTACAATGTTTAGTAATGCAATTCATCATAACGAAGAGGAATCAGTAACTGATTTTATAATAGCTGAACTATCCGTTTTTTGTAAAGGACTTTTGTCTTCGTGTATGGGTATCGATTTAATTTTACTTTGATTATTAACTTTAATTATTATTGTTATTTTAGGAGCTTATATTAAATTATTTTCTTACTGTTTTTTACATATTTCTTTTATTTTTTATATTGCTAATCTATCTATACTATATTATAACTCAGAGCACTTTGTCTGTACATTGAATATTTTTCCGAAATTTCTATGTGCTGCTTTCTACTTTACTATCGACATAGAAGCCGAAACAATTTTTATTGGAATAATTGTCTGTCTGTCTGTCTTTCTGAGTGTCCAGGTATCATTTGAAAACACGTGGATTGATTTTAATAGGACTCACTGATGTGTCACGCTGTTTCATAGGGGCTTGATAGGGGCAAGGTTCGAGGGAGGATAAGAACGGCGAGTGATGGGGAGCGAGGTGGGAGGGGGAAAAGAGAGAGCATAGAAATATATTTTTTAAGGGTGAAAGATGGACAGATGGAGGAGAGAACAGAGGGAAGGAGAGAGGGGAGAGAGAAAGAATGGCCTATTCCCAGTAGTTCTACATTTAGTTCTACATGTATGACTACTAAGAAAAAAAATTCCTCTTAGTTCTACACTCATGTAGAACTAGTAAGAATGCATTAAATATTATTTTTTCATTCCTAGTAGTTCTACACGATGACGTACTGCAAAAAAATATTACATAAACTTTATTAGTGAGTGTGCTAGTAAACTTATAAAGGATATTTTTTTCTTCAAAAATTTGATATTTTAAGTGTTTGCTTTTTTTCCTCTAATTCATTCTTATCAGATATAAGAAAAATATTATACCAGAAGTACTAGGACAACAGAGGGCACAAAGAGGTATCATCTCTCTTGTGATATCAAGTTACCCTTACCATTTCTTACCTTAGGTTCGTACATACCGGGGTACTGGCATCTCCTCCTCGAGTGCCCGGTCCATTGTAATTCCAGAGAATACGTCCAGAGGAAGGACAATGGGCTTGGGACGTTGTACACTGGGCACCTGGTAATATCTCCACTCTGAGGTGGCCAGCTGTTGCTCGGTGGCGAAGCCTTAGTGGGGGGGGGTCTGAACTGCTCTTCCAGGTATATGAGTGCCGGTTGAGCAGCAGAAAGGCGCAGTGGGGTTGTAGGGCGGGGGTACCGCTACAGCTGTTCCCGATTGGACCCGTCGGTTGAGCGCTGTGGTGGTGCAGGGTGGAGTCGGGGCCGAAAGGCCTTAGGGCGGGGGCACCGTAGCAACCGCTCTGATCTATATGGGCGCCGGCAGTACCGGGGTATGGGGGCCGGTAGCTCGATCCAATCTTAGGGCCGAAAGGACGAGGAAGGTAGGAGTAGTGTAGTATACTTCTCTGTTGAGCAGACTGGACTGGAGGGCACCACATGTGACATCGGGGGAGGGGGGAGAGCCTGCAGAGGCTCCAGCTTGGCCATTTTGGTCGAGCCGTTGTGGGTTTGGCGCAAGCCGAACGGCCGCTGGCCGGAACCGGATGAAGTACAATGTACGTTCCCGGGGCCCACCTATAGCGGGAGTGCTGGAAGGCCTGATGGAGTTTTAGTCAGTAAGAGTCTAACATCACCCGCGCATAGTAGGCCGTGCGCGGGTCATCCATGAAAATAAATCTATCGCAAAAAAAAAGTACGTACATACCAGAAGTAGGTACTACTAGAGCAGGAGAGGAGATTGGGTTTTACCATCATTGGTTTTACCTCTTAAGTGACGTCTAGTGTTTGTTATCCAAGCTTCAATTTTACCAGAAGTACCAGGGTAGCATAGGACATAAGCAAGCCTCATGAATAACGGCATCTCAGCTGCCGATGCAACAGCCGCACAAGTTTTTTAGTGGATACTAATCTGAAATACCCTGGTTGACCGCCACCGGGTGAACCTATATATCGAAGGTTTCTCCCACGTGTATAAATAAAAAATATTCTGCTCACTAATAAAGTTCTAATTTTCTAATACGTCATCGTGTAGAACTACTGGGAATGAAAAAATAATATTTAATGCATTCTTACTAGTTCTACATGAGTGTAGAACTAAGAGGATTTTTTTTTCTTAGTAGTCATACATGTAGAACTAAATGTAGAGAATGAAGTAACTGGAAATTGGAGCATTGTTAATGTAGAAAATAAAAATGGAGGCGGAGCTGCACTGGTCAGCCAGCGTTCAATATTTTTTTTTCTCCCAGGTATTTAGTACGATGCATAAATTGCATAAATTTGTTGAAATGAAACTAATTTTACGGATTATATCGCGGTTTATTTTTGATTTTAATTTCCCGACGTTTCGAATACTTTACAGCATTCATGGTCACGGGCGGACTGAGGTGGTAGCTGTCCATATGTCATAGTTGTCTTAGGGTACCCTCAGGTCTTCTAATTATTATTGTTAGTCCGATCTACGCAGAAAGAGCTTACAGTATCTTGAGGTCTTGCAGCTACCACCTCAGTCCGCCCGTGACCATGAATGCTGTAAAGTATTCGAAACGTCGGGAAATTAAAATCAAAAATAAACCGCGATATAATCCGTAAAATTAGTTTCATTTCAATGTGTAATATTCGCGTAAGTATCAGAAATCATTATTTGCATAAATTTGATTTTGGATTTGATTTAATTACATTTTCAAACTTCTGTCTACAACTAAAACTTTTAAGTACGAAAAAATCTCATATATTGCCTTACGGGTTAACCATAGATTTACCATAGGTATTTAGTATTTTAACCTTAGGTTTTTCCCATATGCTTAATTCCATGGTTATCCCATATGCTTAATCTCGCTACAAGGGATTTGGTAATGATAATTCAGCTCTAATATATGGACTAGTCGTTTTAAAAATATATCTCCACATACTTATAGATATATTGACACATACCTATAGATATATATCGAGTTATCGACATCGGTCCACATACCAATATTTAAAATTGAATTAAATTAAACAACTGTTTTACATTTGCAAATAATTTATTTATTTAGCATCTAGTTTTATTATTATTATACAGTCGTGTTCAAAATATTGTTCCTACAAATGCACAATATTTTGTTCACAAGTTTACACTTAACATTATGGCAGCAAAAAAATGTTGTTGAAATATATTTTGCAGACTAGACTCTCTTCATTAGTATTGTACGTAATTAAAATTGTCACACATGGTTCATAAACAACTATCATCTTCAAAATCAAATACGCGCTTACTTAAGTTTTTACTAACTTATTAATATTATATACAATGTTCCTCTTCAAAATTGCACAAACGCAATCTAGGTACATTATCACAAAATGAAATGCTTATCTTCCATTTCTTAATTTTTATGATGCTACATTTTTTCTTTCTATTGGTATTTCCCACCTTCCACTCCAATCATTGTCAGAACGTTTGCAATCACTGATTTTGTTAATTTGTTCACATCTTTTGCTTTTATACCAGAAGTAGTAGCCATCAGGGCATTGATGCACATAACCACGTAATTTAGATTTGTGAGTTTTACATTTCAGGAAAGCTGGAGAGCATTCGCTGTCTTTCTCAAATGAAAAATATCCAGGACTCGTACAAGCATAGCTTTGTTCAGTCACGATAATCTGAAAGTAAGAAAAAAATGAATAACTTTATTCTTCTCATTATATCATAATCTTCTCAATATATTTTTCAATATATTTCATATTAAAAATAGGTTCCAAAAATCTCCTCAATGGGTTTGAGTATGCAGTATAAGTTATGTAAAGGGTTACAATTTAAACAAGGATACTGTGGTCTTCCATTATATTTTAACAGGCAACCGAAAATTAGCGGTGTTCTAAATTTGACGCCTATAATATCTAACAGTTGCATCGTAACTCATGAAGTAACAGTAAAGGATTTGCAGTTTCTCTTAATTGCAAGCTGTTTTAATCGAAATGCTTCTTAGCTATATTTGATGAAAATCTGTTAGCCGTTTAGGATGTCTAAATATGAATCTTAAATACCACACAATTACATAAAATCCAAGTAGTACCTAAATAATAATAAAGGTGACCAAAGCCGCCAATTTCTCACAAGATCATAGATGGCTGATCTCGGGAGATGTTATAATGCGTAAGTGCTTGGGTAGAATACAAGTGCAATGTATCTTCCATTACTCTCGTAATCCGGTGGGATGGAAGTTTGACAATCGGAAGTTTGATCGGGCAAGGTCAGGCACAGGACTGACTTTTTAAATGCCCAGCCGACACATGCAATCAGGTGATGGCCTGCGTTGTCCTAGTCAGTAAGAAATAACTACGCAAACATTTTGCTGTCTGCGGGATTTGAACATTTGACTTCCGGTTTGCAAAGCAAGCCGTTTTCCGCTGCGTCACGGAGGCTACACCTAGGAGTAGTACCTAGATGCCGCGCTTTTTGCGATCATGACTGTTGTTAATTTCTTTCTTCGTCTGTGTTATAAAGAACCAGACCAAGCAAGTAATTAATGAACTGTACCTACCTAATAAATTCTTACGTATGAAAACAATTTAAAATTACGTCAAACTAAAATTAAAAGAAAATCATAGTTACCGGATCCTTGTACTCCTTGCCCAATCTTTCTATCCTTCTTAGTGCTATTTCACCGTTGCATTTTTTAGCAGCTTTGCTTTCATCAACGCATTTTGTTTGATTTTCGTCATATATAGTGCTATTGGGACAGGTAAAAGTTGCAATCTTCACATCATGCGGGTCGTCATCAGTGCATTGATAAAACATGTTACAATATTTTGGATGTCTTCTGAACGAAGTAGGGCATACCAGCGTGTATTGATCGTCATCTGTTTCTGGGCATTCCTTTTGCGAAGGAGTTTCTTCTGTTGGTTCACCAGCAGTAGTTGAACTATCTATGGTTGGTCGCTCGGCAGTTTCAGTTGTACTTGATGATGTGCTTTGTTCTGTAGTAGAGGATTCCGCTGTCGGTGATTGTTGTGTCGTAGTAGATTGCGGTGTTGTAGTCTGTTCAGTAGTAGCAGATGCTTCGGTACTTTGTTCAGAAGATGTTGACTGCTGTGTTGTAGTTGCTTCAGTAGTCGATTTTTGTGTTGTTGTTTGTTCAGAAGTAGTCGGCTGTTGTGTCGTAGTTGCTTCAGGAGTAGTTGACTGGTGCGTTGTAGTTTCCTCTGTAGTGAATTGTTGTGTTGTTTGTTCAGAAGAAGTCGACTGTTGTGTCGTAGTTGGTTCGGAAGTAATAGACTGTGTTGTTGTTGTTTGGTCAGAAGTGGTCGATTGCTGAGCGGTAGTTTGCTCAGATGTTGTAGATTGTTGAGTTGTGGTTTGTTCAGTAGTAGTTGACTGTTGTGTCGTTGTTTGTTCAGAAGTAGTGGATTGCGGTGTCGTCGTCTGCTCAGATGTAGTTGATAGTGAAGTTGTTTGCTCAGTTGTAGATTGCTGAGTTGTTTGTTCGGAAGATTGAGTAGAAGTTTGTTCAGTGTTGGACTGAGATATAGTGGTACCTTGTGATATTGTAGTTTCTTCTTTATCAGTAGTTATTCTATCTGTTGTCGTAGTTTGATTTCCATTTTCAATCGATTGTGCACCACTGCAGTCCCGTGGTGGATATACTGAATCTTCATGGTTGCACGTTTCAATTGCTGGATCCCAAATTGTCCCTTCACCGCATTCAAAATGATAAACAGAGAATTTTGTACCATCTCCATTCCAATCAACACATCTATAGAATTTCTTGCAGTCATTGGGGTTAGGATAGTAGCCTCCTTTTGTGCAATTCACTCCTTTATCCTTTACAGGATCTTTTGCAGATTCCTCTTGGGAACAGTTGGATGTACTCAGTGTCGTACTTTTTGCTGTAGATTGACTTGTAGATTTACTAGTCGTCGTGGATTGAGTTGAAGTACTAGGTGACAAACTTTGACTTGTAGATTTACTAGTCGTCGTGGATTGTGTTGAAGTACTAGGTGACAAACTTGATGATGTTGTTGTTGCAGTATTGCTACCATCTTGACTTTGACTACATGAGGGATTTGCGACATTTTGTGGATGGTTGCAGGTAGTTACATCTGAGTCCCATATAGTGCCATCTCCACACGTAAAGTCATACTTTGTATAACCACCTTTTCCATTATCTACACATCTATAGAACTTAGTGCAATCTCTGCTATTTCCAAAATACCCTTCTTCCGTGCATTTATCTTTACTTCCCATGCCATCAGAAGACCCAGAAGGAGCAGTTGTTGTTTCTTGTGAAGACACAGTAGACGCTGAAGATGTTTCCTGTGAAGGCCCGGATGAAGATGTAGACGTCCCTTGGGAAGACACAGATGAAGCTGTGCTCATTTCTTGTGAAGAACCAGGTGAAGGAGTCGATTTTGAAGTACTCGATATACTAGCTGTGGAAGTTTCTTGAGAAGGCTCGGATGAAGCAATAGATGTCTCCTGAGAAGACTCAGATAAAGCAGTCGACGTCCCTTGGGAAGACCCAGATGATGCTGTCGACGTTTCTTGTGAAGACCCAAATACAGGTGTGGATTTTGAAGTACTTGTTATACTTACAATATCTGTTGTTTGACCATTCCCTTCATTGTGCGCTATAGGTTGTGTAGCTTCTTGAGTTTGGTCCTTACAAGTTTTGACTTGGTCAATATGATTACAAGTTTGAATTTCAGAGTCCCATGCCGTTCCTTCACCACAAGTGTAATCATATTTCGTGTAACCTCCTTGACCATTGTTGACACATCGATAGAATTGTTTGCAGTTCTTTTTATTGCCAAAGAATCCTTCTGATGTACATTTAATGCTAACAGTTGGTTTGTTATTAGTTTCACTGTCATTTTTATCTTCTAGTTTATCGGTGGTTTGAGGTTTTGATGTAGACATGTCTATTGTTTCAGAAATGCTGCTACTGTGTTCTCCTCCAATGGGCTGAGGTTCCGATGCTGGCGTTACTGTTGTTACAGATATATTGTCAGTATGTTCTTCTTCAGTAATTTGCGGTCCTGTTGTGGATTGTGATTGATGCTTGCAGTTTAAATCATCACTATCATGATCGCAAGCCAGTATTTCCTGAACCCATACAGTGCCTTCACCGCAAGAAAATTCATACTTAGTATAGCCATCCTTGTTATTGCTGACACAACGTATAAATTTCTTACAATCATTAGGATGAGCGAAAAATCCTTCCGATGTACATTGAGCACCGGAAGTTGATGAAGTAGATTCCACTTTTTCTGTAGAATATTGAGCCTCAGTATTAGCAGATGAAGTGCTGGTAGATAATTCTGTTTGGGTCGTAACTGATTGCAAAGTTGTAGAAATAGGGCTAATAATTGTAGGCTCTGTATGTTGTCCATAACCTTGATCATCGGATTCAGACGTAGTATGCTCCAATTGGGGTGAAGTACTGACGACCGTAGTAGTTTGTGTTGTGTTGCTTCCAAATTTACCGCAATTATCTACTGCCCAAGCATGATTACAAGCTTCTATTGTTTGATCCCATAGAGTTCCCTCACCACAGTTAAATTTGTAACGAATATAAGCACCCTTACCATCATCGACACATCGGTAAAACTTCTTACAATCGCTTTTGTCACCAAAGAAACCACTGGATTTGCAAATAGTACTTTCTGAATCTGTTTTGATGGCTTCAGTTGTAGATTGGATTATTATACTTTGAGGAGTTGTGCTAGATCCTTGGGCTTGTTCAGCGGAAGGATTGCTCTCATTAGTAGTATCGTTATTAGTGGCCTGATACGAAGGAGTACTCACTTGATAATCATTAGTTGACTCAACACTTCCACCACACTTTTCTACTGCCCACGCATGATTACAAGCCTCAATCTTTGAATCCCATACAGTACCTTCACCACAAGAAAATTCATAACGTGTATAACCATTTCCATTGTCTACACATCTATAGAACTTTTTGCAGTTTTTATTATCTCCAATGAAACCACTATGAGTGCAGATATTGCTATCGGTTACTAAAATTGATTGTGTTGATGTAGTTGTGCTAGATATTGTACTATATGTATACGTAGTTGTAGTATTAAGGTCATAATTCTCTGTGGAACTGCTACCAGTTTGAATTGTTAAAGTAGAAGAAGGATGAGGCGTAATTGTATGTGGAGGTTCTGAACCTGATCCACCTCCACCGCATTTCTTTACAGCCCAAGCATGATTACATGCTTCAATTTCAGGATCCCATACTGTACCCTCTCCACAAGAAAATTCATAACGAATAAATGATCCATCACTATTGTCAACACATCTGTAAAACTTTTTACAATCTTTTTCGTCACCCATAAAGCCACTAGATTTACATACATTACCTATATTATTAACCAAATTTTGAGGTTGCTTGGTGGTTGAAGTTGATGTTGATGAACTGAAATCATTAATTTGAGGTCCGTTGCCGGCGTCGTTATTTTCATCTTTTGTTGGCAATGGTTTCATAGTTGTGGTAATGACAGTAATATTTTGCATGACAGCAGTTGTGGGCGTAGTATGTTTTATAGTAGTTTCTTCTACCTTTAGAATATCAGTAGATGCACTACTACCACAATTATTTACAGCCCAAGCATGGTTGCACGCCTCGATACTAGCATCCCATACAGTTCCTTCTCCACATTTGAATTCATATTTTGTAAAACCTTTACCATTCTCGACGCATCTATAAAATATTCTGCAGTTATTTGCGTCACCCATAAATCCGCTAGAATTACATTCAGCTCCCAGTCCACTTGAAACATTTGTCTGAGTTTCAGTTGATGTTGAAACAGTAGAATGTTGGTGATAATGATTTCCATAGCCTGTGTCTTCAGTACTTAATGCTTCGGTCGTAGATTTTTCATTTATAGCTGTCGTTGAAAGAGGGGTGTGTTGATTTTGGTTTCCATAACCTATGTCTTCATTATTCGTACTATCAATATGTGAGGTACTACTTTCAACAGGCTTTATAGTGTGATCATTTTGGCTTAATTTGTGGGTACTTGTATATATTTCGGGAGTACTTGTATATTTAGTCTGCATTGTGGCTTCAGAAAGTGATGTTCCTCCACATTCCTTGACTGCCCATGCATGATTACATGCTTCCAGTCCTTGATCCCAAACTGTTCCTTCCCCACAAGAGAATTCGAATTTCGTGTATCCACCTTTGCTATTATCGACACATCTATAAAACTTTTTGCAATCGTTTGAGTCGCCCATAAATCCAGATTGAACACATATATTATTTTTACTAGTTCTTTCACTAGTAGCATATGAAAAAGTTGTTCCTTGTGTGATTAATTCATATACCTGACTTGATTGTTTCGAATGATCAATCTGAGTTTGTACTCTTTCTGCGTCTGTATCTCCATTATCAATCTGAGTCTGATTTTGACTAACCGCTAAACTGTTACTTATTTGGGTTTGGTTTTTGTTTTGTTTAGAATCTGAGACTTCGTTTTGATTTATTTGATCTCCGAATTTTATTGGGGTTTGATTTTGCATCATTGATCCATTACTAAATTGTGTTTGGGTGTGGGTGACTATCGAACCATAATTTATTTGTTGTTGAGCGGGTTTCTCAGCAGCTAAATTCTGTTGTGATACCATATTTTCTTTAAGAATGTCATTATTTCTGGCACACCTAGTCCGTTTAACAGCCCATTCATGATTACAACCTTGAATATCGTCATCCCATATTGTGGACTCGCTACAGGAAAACTCATACCTTGTATACCCATTTCTCTGATTAGCTACGCACCTATAAAATTTACGACAATTTTGGCTATCACCGATAAAGCCATCTGTCGTACAAAGATTTTCATTACTCTGTAATTCCGATTTCTTCGTACTAGATGTTTTACTTGGTAGATCTGTTGGTTTAGATGTCTCAAAGTATTGAGGTTTTTGATGAACCATACTTGTCATAAACGGATACGCATCAGATATACTAGATGTCGCAGAAGAAATACCGGTAGATAATCCAGTTTTAACAGTAGTTACAGTTGAAAGTTCTGGTAATTTAGTTTGAATTTCAAAGGTATTTTCATGTGTTATTTGTTCGTTGTAGATTGGTAGCTTCGTTGATATTGGAGAAGGTATCTCTTGTTGAACTTCATCTATTTCGTTTACATCGTTGCGGTCTGCAGATGGTGTCCGTAAACCACCGCATTCAGAACGCTTCGTGCTTTGTGGATAGTTGCACACCTCTGTTTCTGGATCGTATATAGTTGCGGGGCCGCATTTAAACTAAAAAAAATAATTAAGGTTATTAAATATCTCAAAAAAAAAACAATCAAAACTTGTTGACAACCGGCCACTTACTCTGAAAACGGTATATTTTCCATTTCCTGATTTCATACAGCGATAAAATACTGAACAATCATGATTATCAGGCTGAAATCCTTCACCAGTACAGAGAATAGGCTCGCGAACTGTATCTAAATATGGTCTACCGATGAGTCGAGGTTCTCGAGAATCGTTCAATGATGTTTCTGCAAAATAAAACATAAACCCTGAGTTCTATGCACATACGTGAAATGGTTTATTGCCAATCAATACTATAGTTATAATATTGTTTATTGTTACAATGTTTTCTTTTTCAATATAACATACCATTTTTAGCAAGAAAACTGCGATTTTTTTAATTATTACTACATTGTTAAAACAAGTGAAAATACAAACCGTTGTCATTTGTAGCTACCGCATCAATAATAATTACAATGAAAAGTATGGCAAAAATGTAGAATCTGTTATAACTTTCCATTTTCGCAAAGTTCAGTATTATTGTTATTTATAATGAAAACATCATTCGAAAAATATCTGCGCTCTGAAACAAAAACATTGTGGTTAGATTATTTTAAACCAATTTTAAAGAGAAGATTCTCTTGATTACGGTAAAATATATTCTTACAAAAAGGTTTTTTTTCAAGCACTTTGTTATTAGTGAGCGTCAATCATTCGTAGTCGAAGTCGTAGGTCAAGATCAATGCCGTTCAATATTCACGTTTATTGACCTATACTAATATTTAAAGTACACAACCGAGAAACCTGAAGTTTATAAAATCTTTTTTAAAAAAAATTGAACCGACTTCAATATCACTGAAAAGAATAAAATAATTTAAATATTATAGAAGTTGGTGTTAGCGTACCTGCTGTGTATATTTGGCACCAACTTCAATAATATTTAAAGTATTTTATACTTTTCAGTGATATTGAAGTCGGTTCAATTTATTTTAAAAGATTTTATTTTAAACTTTTTAGTGATATTTTCATACATAAAGATTGAACCATCAAAGACGGTAAAGAGATCTAGGTAGGTTATGATCACATTATCGTCTACATAGTTTTACATAATTCGTGATTCTTCAGAAAAAATTATCCAGTCGTAATGAAATTTGCATGGAATCAAAATAGTAGTTTACTCTCTCGAATAAAAAAAGAATAATCGAAATCGGTTCATATTTGACAGAGTAATGTAATGGAGATCATCAGTTTTATGGTTTTTACCAGATAAATTCCTCCACATCGTTCATGGTCCTCCAGGAAGTTCTAATCCGGCTGTGATAAAATTCATACAAATTAATTTATTGTATTCTATATCTTTCGAATAAAAAAAGAATAATTGAAATTGGTATATATTTGCCAGAGTTATGACCATTTTTATCCTTAAAAAGCGACATATAGGCATTCCTGCAGGTTTCCTGCGCAGTCACCATTCTTGTTTTTTCAGGAACTACTTATTCGTAAGCAATATTTTTTATGGGATCCAATTAACGGATTAAAGAATGGATAGAAGAAAGATTTTTTCAAATCGTTTCATAATTGCCAGAGTTATGCGAGAACATACATAGAAAAAAAAAATATATATATATACAGACGAATTGAGAACCTCTTCCTTTTTTGAAGTCGATTAAAAAAGAGGTAAGACAAAAGGCGTAGCGTCCTGGGGCTTTAGTATAGAACTCTTATAGCCTGTCTGTCTTACAAAATTTGTACCATGACCGCACTAATTAGCGTGACAATGATAATATTATTGTCACGTGACCACTCACATGTTTGGGTAGCTGGGTGGCCTGCTACTTAGTGCGCTAATAGTAAGTACACAGGTCACTTTTCGTGTTAAACTGCCCTGCTTTATGAGTTCATGGTAAGGCCCCTGTAAGTCTAATAAGAACACTACGAATTCTGTTACATAAGAGGCCCGTCTATTTACTACCGCAGTATAAGATATTCTACGGAAATGCAGCTAAGAAGAAGCAGTCTAAGAATAAGACAAAGTATTTCTGTGTTGGGTGTGATGAATGGACACTGGAAATACTGGTCCCAAGACCCTTAATACCTGATAATCTCGGGTGTCAGTGCGGCACAGTAGGGTAGTGGACTTCAAATTTTCAGCACTGCAAAAGACACCCTAACGAACTGTCACACAGAATTCAAAGCATGTTGAAAGTCACGCCAAGACATTACGAATTACACCGTCAAAGTTTTCTTTTCTGCTAGTTAATTCTGAGACAATCATGTGTATATTTCGAGGTATGAACCAAAAAAAAGATGCAAATTTATTGGTCACGCTTGGCTGTAGCAGACCTGTCGGATGCCTGTAGGTTACAATTAGGCACTGCTCGTCTAATGTCACTTACTGATGCACTCGCACACGTCAATTAAAGTTAATTAGCATTAATTTTCTTGCAATCAGTTTATTTCGACAGTCGAAGTGAATTAATACTTGATACTCTGTTAGTGAGTAGAGACCTCGAGTATCTCCTTCTTCATCAGCAGCCGAAACCCGTCCACAGCTGAACACAAGGTCTCCCCCTTAATGGGGGGGGGGGGGGGGGGGTTGCCATAATCCCCACGCTTTTGAACTAAACGTCTCCGTGCTTCAGAGGGCAAGTACAATGTGGGTCCAAGATTTTAACCGACTTTAAAAAAGGAGGTTTTGTATTCTATGCGAATGTATATTATTGAAAGTTTAGTTAACGTAAACATAGCGCGGGCGGAGCTGCGTGGGTCAGCTAGTAATGGAATATAAGCATAAAAAAGCTCCGAGAGTCGAAATAATCATTTTTTTAAAATTGAATTGAAAATTAACGTTAATTGATGTTTGTGAGTGCATCAGTAGGTAATTTGCATAAAATGTACTCGTATAGCATAATATTATTTCATACACCCAGGACGACAGCTTTTCTCCGCGAAAACGAATGTTCCTAGAGCATTACGAATAGATTACTTCCTTGTTTGATCTTGCAAGAGTACGACTACGCGTGTATGTATTAGAATACTTTGTTTTTCATTGGCATTAAGGCCAGCGCTAAATAAACCGATTAAGATCCCACCACCTTGTAAATCAAAACATGATCATGTATTGAGGACTTTTACCTAGGTAATAGGCAGGGATTGATGCCACCGTTATTAGTTAAATTATACATGAAAAATGACCACAATGTAGGTAAGTTGGAGTTGCATATAACAGGTATCGCGTGACTATTCGTGATCAGATAGGACTGACCATGATTTTATATTGTTACATTTGTTGTTATAGTATAATGTTGTATAAGTTGCAATATAAGCGGCGATGCAGATCGAACCCACGACCTATCGGCCAGCGGCCAGAGTGTCTAACCGCTAGACCAAAAGGCCCGTCAAATCTATACTTATAATAAAACTGTAACAGGTCCAATTCTGTACATTGAAGATGTTTTGAAAATTATATTTGGAGGGCATTCTATAACCGATACTGAGGCCGAAAATGTAATTTTTTTAATTTTTGTCTGTCTGTCTGTCTGTCTGTCTGTCTATATCACGGCTGCGCATCACGCCGAAACTACTGAATGGATTCAAATGAAACTTGGCATGATTTGAGATCGTACTACGAGGTAGGACATAGGATACTTTTTATCCCGTAATCTAGCACGGTTCTGTTGGGAGAGGGGATTAAAGTCAAAATGGGTACTTGGTTATACGCTTGGTCCGATTTTATCAATTTTTCTTTATAATTATAATAAATATTAGTAAGGTAACACTCATAGAGAGTTGTTATCAAGGTTTTCTAATCGATCGGGTTAAGCAACGTTAGGTAAGGTCATTAAATAGATGGGTGACCGTTTAATGCCATGTGAACTAAACGGGTCCGTGCTTCGGAGAGCAAGTAAGAAGTGGGTCCCAGTTTCTAACCGACTATAAAAAAGGAGGTTATGTATTCGATGCGAATGTCTGTTATTAAAAGTTTAGTTAACGTAAAAATAGCGCAGGCAGAGCTGCGTGGGTCAGCTAGTTGGAATTAAATATACATTTAATTTTTTTTTTTCTATAAAACATTAGCTTTGGAACGATAATAAATTACAAGACAACAATGTGAAATATATTGTTAAAATATTGAGGCAGTTATAAATATTATACTTCTGTTAAAAAATCTACACGATACATAATAATATGGTTATTTAGAATTTTAATTCATCATCTTTCTTTAAGCATTTCACATGTCAATCTGAATGCATAACAACTAGAATAAAGCTAGCTACTATGCCTCATACTCCAAGTATTTCCAACGGCTCCAGAGCCATCTTTCTAAAGGTCACGTGTCAATAACCACCAAGCCTTTATATATTTGATCCTTGGATCCTTGGATGCTAGTTCGTTGCCACTATAATTACAGCTCGGAGATGTTGAAAATAAGGCAAAATAAGATTGCAACTACAGGCTAGTTACTTTTTATATCAGAGTTACATGGAAATTACTTGGAACAACTGAGAGATATGTGTTATGCAAAGCGAACGAATGCATAATAAGGCATGAAAATAAATACGTAGAGACATGCAAGAACTGCATTAATTTAGTTTTATGCTACATATTTTATTATTTCGTTTTTTTTTTTATGAATAAGGCTAAATTCAATTGGTTATACAATAAAAATAATGTATTTACTAGTGGTATGTATGTGTCTCGTGCAAGATACCAAATCATGAAAAATTGAAAAAAAATATTTTTTTCTTGTTTTTCAGATTTCATCTTAGTGATGATTATGAACAAGAATAGAAAAGAATAGTTTATTTCAATTTAAAATAGGAACACTTACTGCCGAACCTACAAACGACAATTAAAGTTAATGTGCATTAATCCATTTTTGAAATTGGATTATTTCGTCACTCGAAGCCTACTTAATACGCAGATAGTGATTAGAAATATCAATTATCTCGTGGTCAGTAATCGAAATTAATAATCAACTGCTCCAACAGTCGAAATAAAATAAAACATGAAATAAATAGATTTTAAAATGTGACTTAATTAGAACTAAAATTAATTGGGGTTTGTGAGTGCGGCAGTTACACTACGACATTGACATTTTAAAATACTAATACACATCAGCTGCTCAAGTATTTGGCGGAGCAACCGCAAGACCTGTGCTAGGAACGAATAAGCTGTCTTTCTTCAATTTTTTTTTACCAGATTTTAAATATAATACAGTGGGCATTACATTACACACTTACATATAATAATAGCGCTACAATGGGCAATATTTTAAAGAGTAGCCAGACTCGTACTTATCTATACTTATAATAAAACTGTAACAGGTCCAATTCTGTACATTGAAGATATTTTGAAAATTATATTTGGAGGGCATTCTATAACCGATACTGAGGCCGAAAATGTATTTTTTTAAATTTTTGTCTGTCTGTCTGTCTGTCTGTCTGTATTTCGGCTGAGCATCACGCCGAAACTACTGAATGGATTCAAATAAAACTTGGCATGATTTGAGATCTACACACATCAAAAGTGTCTAGGGATCAAGCATTTTTGGGCAAAAAAATGGGCAGAAGAACAATGGCGTTTCGTGTGCTTTTCTGATGAGTCTCGTTTTGGTATGAGACCGGATACAAGACGTATACGACACTGGAGAACCCCTGGACGCCAACAGCGATTAAAATCCTGCCAGGAAGTCCATCCTTATAGTGGTGGAACCATCATGGTATGGGCGGGTATTTGGATCGGCGGAAGAACTGAGTTGATTTGGATCAGAGGCAACCTCAACGCTCAAATTTATGCTGAGACGATTGTATCAGACGTCATCGTTCCTCTACAAGTGCAAATCGGTCCCTTATTTCAGTTAATGCATGATAATGCACGACCGCACACCGCAAGAGTTGTAAGACAGACTCTCGCCGCAGCTAACATCAATGTCCTGCCCTGGCCTGCTCAGTCGCCAGACTTGAACCCGATTGAGCATGCATGGGATATGCTACAGAGAAGAGCTCTGCCGAATATAGAGGGTATCCAGTCGCAAGAAGACCTTTTTTTGTTGTTGCAACGAACATGGGCGGCCATTCCACAGCGTGATTTGGATGAACTCATTTTGAGTATGCCAAACCGATGTTCTTGTGTTGTTAGTGTTCGCGGTAGAAACACGGATTATTAATTGTTTAAGTTACCTAATAAAATTTTAAAGAAAACTGTTATTTCAGTCTTTTTTTCGAACTTTTGTGTTAGTGGTTCAAATGTCAAAAATCCCTTTATTAGGAAAATGGCAAATTTCTTTATTAATGCAAAGGTGACTTGGTTTATCGTTACTGTGACAAACGAAAACACTTTATTTGATGAATCCTTAAAGAAAATTTTAATTAATATCAATCAGGAGAAAAGTTATTGCAAAAATATATGTTGATCCCTAGACACTTTTGATGTGTGTAACGACGAGGTAGGACATAGGATACTTTTTATCCCGTAATCTAGCACGGTTCTTTTGGGAGAGGGGATTAAAGTCAAAATGGGTACTTGGTTATACGCTTGGTCCGATTTTATCATTTTTTTCTTTATAATATAATAAATATTAGTAAGGGGACACTCATAGCGAGTTGTTATCAAGGTTTTGTAATCTATCGGGTTAAGCAACGTTAGGTAAGGTCATTAAGTAGATGGGTGACTGACCGTTTAATTACTAACTTGTTAATTATTGAGCATGTAATGAATACGTGCTGAATATTATTTATTAACCGGCTTCAAAAAGAAGGTTCTCTATTCGACGCGTATGTATGTAATATTATTAAAAATACGTAATATTAATATATGTTAGTCTATTTGGGTTTCTAAACAAATCTACCAAATTTTATGAGTGTATGTATGTATGTATGTATATATGTATGTATGTATGTAGGTTTGTCCACGGATTTCTCAGAAACTCATAGTCCGATTTCAAAAATTATTTTTGCAATAGTTAGAATATTGTTCAACTTAGGGTAGAGTATAAGTTTCATCAAAATCGGTTCAGTAGTTTCAGAGATATAAACTTTTTATGTTTTCGGTGAGTTACTATAACGTAGACGTTCGAGTTGCGTGATAGTGCTGATACCTATTTTTTGATAAAATAAATGTCACTAAAAAGTGAAAAATAAATTTTAGATAATTTACTTTGAAGTCGTTTTTTTTTTTTTTAAATAGTTTTTTTTCAAATTACATTGTTAATTTCAATCAAGCCGCCTGCCAAACGTGGAGATTATGGCAACCTCTCCCTTCTAAGGGAAAGACCTTTGTTCAGCAGTGGACTTTTCGGCTGCTGATGATTGCTAATTTTGAACAAATAAGTAATTTATTGTTTTAAAATTGAAATTAGACTTTATTATTATACCAATAATGATGTTATCCTAATTTTATAAAAAAAGAGGCATTTTTTTTTAAATTCATGAAAAAGCCGATGAAAAATTTCAACACTAGAATGTTCAGAATCATGTACTGGATCCCTGGTATCGGTTTTCGGTACGATGTCCCTTACACCCCGTATAAGTATTAGTATCAGTTGTCTGATTTCCATGGTACAGACTGCCTAGTTTGGGATCGGATGCCCGTGTGTGGATTTACGTAGAATGATTATTAATATAATGTAGTACAATGAAGCAAATATGAATAGTAATTCTGCATTTACATTCTTATATCTTCATGGATACTTTTACTTTTAATTTCAATAAAAATAGTTACATAACAAGCAAAGCGCAGCGGTCGATGTTTTATTACGAGTGGGTGCACTTTAATGGATTGAAGGTCGCGATAATATACCTACGAGTCAGTAGGTACAACAGGTTTCTTGAAGATTCCCTTTCCAGCATTTGTGGTAAGGGGCTGCATTCTTGCGGCCACTGGGTTCAATGGAGTGTCGATAACTTAAGTCTAGAAATAAATTGGCAAGCCAAGTGGAAGCCACAGTTGCACCTCGCGTGGCTCGTTCGGAAATGTAGAGCCTCGTAAGCGATTTAAGCTGAAAGATAAAATTGTAACAGGTGCTTTTTAAATGTCGTTGATTTATCTATTATATTAAATAATAAAAACTTTATTTATTTATACTCTATTAATTTGTATACTTACTTACTTCATTTTTATAGATTATTGGAATCATCGTCATTATCAGCAACCATATGATGTTCACTGTTACATAGACATAGTATAGGTAGGTAATAGAAAGACGTCGCTGCCCGCCTTCTTGTTTTCCCTTAGTCGCTCTTACTCAATGGGAGGAGATGGGAGGGTGCCATCCTTACCCGGACACCCCACGGGACTATTTGAATATATTTTTAATAATAGTTGAAATAAAAAAAATATATAACTAAACTAGCTGACCCGGCAAACGTTGTTTCGCCATAAAATAAAAAAAAAAATTTTAGGGGGATGAAAAATAGATGTTGGCCAATTCTCATAGATACCGGATAAGCACAAAAAATTTCATCAAAATCGGTCAAGCCGTTTCGAAGGAGTATGGCAACGAAAACTGTGACACGAGAATTTTATATATTAGAAGATTTAAAAAATATCCTACTTAATGTGATTCGTCTAATTTAATTTTGGTTGATACTTTTTCTTACATTCATCCTTAGATATTCTAATGGAGACACGAGATACTCTGTATTCAAGAGACCATATCGTGTTGACTCACGTCAGTAACACATAGTTACATACAATAATACACAGCATGTTAAACCCAGCACTGGGTGATTGGCATCAGCTAGCATAAGGATATTTTCTAAAAATAGGTAGCTTTTTAATCCAAGTAAGACTGTACTCGTACACAAGTGATTGACACTTAATGCGTAAACTGCCTTAACTGGTTTTCAGTCAGCTCAGCTGTAGATGCAACTAGCGCAGTGTCAAGGTCACGACTCGCGATCGCGCGCGCACGCCTTCATTATCAATGGAATAATTTCGTATTTACAAAAAAATGGAGAGACATCGATGCGGATAGCTGTAAAACATTATACTATTTAGAAATACAATTAATTTACTGAACGCCAGAAAATATTTGAGATAAATAAGTAAGGATAATAGGTTTGTACCTATTATCCTTACCATCTTGTGATAAGCATACATAATGTGGATATTCATTTTTTCATTTGCAGCTGATAGACGTCCACAGCTGAACATAGGCCTCCCCCTTAGAAAGGAGGGGTTGCCATAATCCCCACGCTTGGCAGGTGCCTGGGGAATCGCAGTTTAAGTAGAAGATATACATAATATACAAAAGAAAGACGCTGCTGCCCGTCTTCCCTTTCTCGTTTAGTCGCCTCTTTCGACACCCAACGAGAGGAGATGGGGGGATGCAATTCTAACCCGAAATGTGAACATTATGTATGTAGTATTTTTGTATTAAACTGCTAAATAGATAGAAAAACAAAGTCAAACTCTATCCTACTCATAAGTTGTGGCCTTCCAGACTTTTATTGTTATCTCATACACCTAGCTCGTAAACAGTGATAAGATACTAGATCCCTGTCTATCTCATCACTAACACGCGTAAACAGGAATCCTCCTGTTCATATAATATACATATATGAACATTTTTTCTAACTGACTAAAACCCTTCGACATTGATGACTCAAGATAAATAAAAACAGGTTTGATTCCACCGGATGTTGCCTATTTGTGCAGACAATTTACTTCGTTACATTTAATATGCTGCGTGTCTATTAATTGTAATTATGAATATTAAACAATTAAGAAGTATTATCCACGTTACTCGATTTTTTCCTTCCTTGATTGTAAATGGAAGGTGCGTTTAGAATTTACACGAGATTTAGTTGAATATTTTGAGACGAGGTTGACGCTCACCTGATGTTAAACGAAACACCGCCCGCCCTTAAACAGATGCATTGTACTCGTATCCTGGGACGTTAGTTATGACTATTACTATTTTTAAATCGAATATTTTTTACAACTACAGTACTCTTCCCGCTGGAAGACAACAATGTCTATACAATGAAACAGTTTCGGACTTAGATGATGACTAGCTGAGGTATGCTCTCTTCAACAAGAAACCTAACTTTTGGTAAAATAATTGATAAAATACTTTGAACACAATCTCATTCTCCAGTAATCGATACATACAGGGTTCAATTGGGTCAGGCGAAGGAATTTTCAGTCAGGTTTTTTTTTTCACCAGAGTGAGATTAGGCGCAGGGCAGACCAAGTACATAGTAATAATAATGTCCTCCTGGCCGTAACGACCACATCAGCCAATCTTTCACAAGATCAGCCATCTCATCATCATCATCATCAGCAGCCTATATAGGTACGTCCACTGCTGAACAAAGGCCTCCCCTTCAGAAGGGAGGGGTTGCCATAATCCGCACGCTTGGCAGGCGGCTTGGGGATCGCAGTATAGATGGTCGGTAAATCCAATAGGTCGCTGCTGCCCGTCTTCTTGTTTTCCCTTAGTCGCCTCTTCAGACACCCAACGGGAGGAGATGGGTGGGTGGTATTCTTACCCGGACACCCCGCGGGGATCAGCAATCAGATCAGCCATCTTACTCG
Source organism: Furcula furcula (assembly GCA_911728495.1). Lineage (NCBI taxonomy): Eukaryota > Metazoa > Arthropoda > Insecta > Lepidoptera > Notodontidae > Furcula > Furcula furcula. The sequence goes on from OU452250.1 coordinate 13,120,200, forward strand.
GGAGATATTATTATAGCACAAGCGCTTGCGTAGACACAAGTGCACTGTCTCTTCCTATATGCCTCTCACAATCCGATGGGACGGCAGACCGACACTTCCCGGGAGAGGTCAGACGCAGGACCCACTTTTTACATACCCATCCGACGCATGGATCATCTTACTTTACAGACAATCAGGCGATCGGCCTGCATTGTCCTAGCCAGTAAGGAACAGCTTCGTAATGTTGTAGTTACGTGTTTTTGTAAAGCAAGCTGCTCTCCGTTGGGACTCGGAAGCTGAGTTGATAACATAATTTTATAGCTCTCCACAAGGCAACACACGCAAATAATGTTTTTTTTTTATCACACGTATAGTGCGTATTTTTTGGCTGGCGAACTCATATGGTTCAATATAAAAACAATGTAATCGTAAGTGAGGAAGACCTAACTAACGTGATATTTATGCAATCACTTATGTGTATTTCCTGTTTTTAGAACAATGTCTTTATATGATGTTGGATGTTAATACGATATGATTATTTTTTTCTGATGAACATCATAAAAACACAGCACGAACAAAAGAGCATTTGAACATGATATGATCTCAATAATGAATCAAATTTTGGAGCAAGGTCTTGTGGGTTTCAATGTTACTGTGTCTTTGTCAAAAGTTTTAAAGGCAAATAAATCAGTCGAATGAATAAGTAATAGATGTAAATATAATTTCCTAATAGGATGGTGCCATAGATACGCCTATGTACGAGCTGCAAGCCAAGATCCTAGATATAGATAAGAGTATATTACTTGTTCTGGCTTTGATTCCTAAACACATCCTTTAACAGAAATCTTTTTGTATTTTCTAACTTAGATGTTATACAGGCATCGACCCTAAAGAATAGAATGGTACCCAAAACGTAAAATGTAGTAAGTTTGGGCTACTACTAAACATGTTTATTATTGTTGATTAACTGTTCTTTACTAAAAAGTTAAATCTTTTGTCATCTTACAAGTGGACACAACTGGAATGCCTAAATGAGACCAAATGAGGTAGTTTCACGAAAAGTCACAGAAGTGGCTACAAAAGCGGTAACAGTAAAGGAAGTGGTAACAGAAGCAAGTACAGTACAAGTACATACGAGGTTAAAGAAATGATTACATAAGTAGTTATAGAAGTGGTTACAAAAGTGGTAACAGAAGCGGTTATAGTAATAGTTACATAACAGGTTAAAGAAATGATTACAAAAGTGGTTACAATAGTGGTTAGAGAAGTGGTTACAGAAGTGGTTATAATAACGGTAAAAAAAGTGGTTACAGTTACAGAAGCGATTACCGAAGATCACAATCAAATAAGATTGTGTTTTGTGTTCCTGCAGTACTTACTGCAGGCAAACTTACTCAAGTTTGCCAGTGCTCTATGAGGAGTCACTGTGGTCACGACTGAGGGACTACCGTTCGTCCTTTTACTACCGGTACAGCAATACCCCTTACACGTCATGGTCTTCATCCTTATCTAATGTCTCATCTCATTCTCTTGGTCTTATGTTGCCTTATTGGCAACATAAGAAAGAAGGCTTCTATTCATCCTTTGACAGGCCTGTTAGTCTAGCGGTTAGAAAGCCTGACCGCTCATAGGTCGTGAGTTCGATTCCCACTAAGTATCTGGGTGTTATTTATCTATTTAGGTATGTATTTACGGAAAAAAGTATATAAGTCAATAAGTAGTAAGTGTATCAGTTGTCTGGTATGCATAGTACGGGCTATGCCTAGTTTGGGGTTAAGTGGAATAATCTATCTCTGATCTAAAGAATACTTGTTTTAAAGTAGTATTATACAACTGAATTCATAAATTTTATTCCTTCAGACATTGTTGGGACGGCCATTTCCTTCATACATTTTCCAACGCTTTTATCTCTATGAGAGTTATCTCAACTAACTTGCAGCCATGAACCAAAAATAACTAAATTTATGGCCACCAGATTATAAGAATGAACAAAACAGAGCTAACAATGCAGTCCTGGGTAAATACTCAATGATTTAAAGATATTTTATAAAAACAAAACTGGTATCATGTTTCTAATTCTCATTACATTCTATCAACTTGAGTTGGGAACGCAGATCGCTTTTGGCCCGTGAGAATATTTTTAATATGATTTAAGCGGTTAAGACAACAAACTATTTATTTTTCGTGCTCATATCAGCACAGAACTAAAATACAGGGCGTGAGACGATTAACGATTTAAAAAGAAAAATCCTTCAAATAATAAATTTGGTGCAAAGCTTTAATACAGCAAGGGTACAAATAGAAAGGGGAGCCTGAAAATTTCAGCTATGATCCAGGGAAGGGGTGATATAATAAAGGTTGGGATACCCTGCACTAGATAAAATAACAATTTAAAGTTTAAATAGTTAACTGTATTTCAGTTAGAAGTCCATCCATTGTCAGTTAGAAGACAAAATGATTTTGTCTTCTAACTGACAATGGATATCGATTATTGAGTATTGGTCTACCAAGTGCACTTTCTGTTGCCGGTAGTAGTACTCAGAAAATATTACCGTTAATACAAATAACGTGACCATTTACCGAAGCATAAAATATCCGTAGGCTCGAAAAACAGAATTTAACATCCTATCATCACGATCAAATTATAGATACCGTTTATGAATAATTTCTTTATCCAATTAAAAAAAAACTACAGTTTAACATAAACTACAGTTTGTTATTGAGAAAAAAATAAGTCTTTCCGTATTTATTTAATTCCGCAGTACAAAATAAAACCATGAAGATGCAAGCACCTTGACTTGGATGGCTACTAGGATCCCATAATTGTCAGGCACGCAAGTTTCTCCAGCGATCACGATTTCCATGCAAACGAGCGTGAGCAATGATTATTATATGATGATTTCAGAGTGCCATTACTGAGGGATTCCTGACAGCAATTACTATGTGGAATTCTTTGTATGTACATCATATATTTATTATATCCAATGATAGTAGGAATTTATTGAATTCACATGTTATTAATCGCGTACAATCATGCAATTTGTTGATCCTAATCATCGATATACTATACCAACTAGATTAGCTGTCACGACCCGAAAAGTGGTCACGAAAATAGAGCTACGGAGACGGCTGTCGCTCTATTTCAAATTAGTACGAGCCGCCAACAGGATGTATCGAAATTCCTTATTGCGCGTTTATAAACTGTCCAAATAATATAATACTTATCGTAATACTAAAATTGCAGATGGATAATTTTTTTTTCGTTTCGTGTTCTTATTACTACTAGTTTAAATAATAAATATAAGTAAGATATCATTATAATACGAAATAAAAATTATTTATTTGATATTTTCTCCGCTAGAGACTGACAAAATTAATGTTGCCGATAGGCGTGTCGCCACTGTCTATACGAAACTGTTAAACTACACGTCATTACCATAATAAAAAAGTTAGTTCTCATTTTTGCCACCATCACGGATAAGTTTGTAAGTCAGTACACACACAATGGAAACACACCTGTTTTGAACCTTATTTTATAGTGGTTAAAATTTTCTTTTAAATGAGTACATTTTTGTTTAAGTCAAAACAACTACTTTTTTTCGTATAGCTTTGGCGGTTTTATTGATTTTTCTTTGTCTCCGATGTAAAGGTTTTATGTGCCAACATTACTGCATACAGAATTAGACTTTATTACTACATGTGAAGGCTTCTATTAGTCCGACGTTCCGAATTATTTAAAACTATTTTCTACAATTTCTAGCTACGTGTATAGTTGTGTAAGTATATGTAACCGCGACCACATTTTCGATGTCATTTTGTTCGTGACAGCTAATCTAGTTGGTATAGTATATCGATGATCCTAATCATATAATACTAGTGACCCAGCGCAGCTTTGCACGCAATTTCAAGGTTATACACTTTTTACACTTATGATAGGTTACATACATACATACGTAATGTATTATACCCACACTTTCGGAACAAATTCTCTAACTTAAGTGTTGTCGAAAACAAAATCAAAATCTATATAATGTACCTGGTACCAGGTACCTGTTCGTAAAGTTTACAGGAAATATAATAATAAGAGAATAGTTTTAATAGCGATTTAATTAGTATTTAGAGATTTTTTAATAACGATGAGCATTAAACTAACTACTACTATTAACTACTATTATTATTATTTTTACTATTAGGTGGCAAGTATAGGCTCACTAGGATGGTACCGTGAGGGTGCCGGGAAGGGGTGCGTTTATTTCTGCTCCCCCCGAGACGTGCTGTAGCGTGCATACAGCGATAGAGACTCTGGTGGGGTCTGAACGGAGAGCCCATAGTCGATGAAGGTCACCGGGTAGGTTTTGGTAGGTAACAAAAACCATTAAACCCAGCCCCTGCGAAGGCTGGGTAGGTACCTTTTCATGGCTTCCTTACCAATAAAAAAGGGTGGTTGGTCCCTTCTGTAAGGGACCATCCAGGTGACATTGATTAGCCACTGTAGTCATAGCCATCGGGACGTTATTATACTTATTGCAGCTACATAACAGGCTTATCATGAGGCGAACGTCGTGCTCATCTTAACATTCAATTATTTAATAATAATAATATCTCGGGACAATCCACACACGTTCATCTGATCCCAAACTAGACAGAGCCTGTACTATGGAAACCGGGAAACTGATACTAATACTTATATTCATTTTGTAAATACATACTTAAATAGAAGAAGTCTGAAGCCTGGCATAAAAAAAAACATCTATTCTGCTATTAAACACAATAAAATCAATTCGAGCCAAATCATTTAATTTGGCAATTCGCGTTACGGCCTACAGCCCAACGATCTTATCGACCATCCGGCGATTCTGCATCTTTATCGTTGTGCAACCGATATCTGACTCGATCTATTCACTTTCTTATTGTTTCGTCTTCATTATATACGCCGACATGAATTGGGTTCAATGGCAACTTGTGATAAACTAGTACAAAGGTCACGGAAAAGAATCGAGCTATTAACGGTTAAGTGTTAATTTTAACACTAAAACAGTAGTGTTCCGTTTGTTGTGTGTTCTGATCTGATTAAAGAGGTACTGCTTAAATCTCGATCTCTAATTTGATAAAGTTATTACAGACTCTCTCATCTCATTTTCAGTTGAAAGTCATCCACTACTAAACAAAGGCCCCCCTTAGAAGGGAGGTGTTGCTATTATCCCCACGCTTGGCAGGCGTCTTGGGGATCGCAGTATAGGTGGTAGGTAATCCAATAGAAAGACGCTGCTGCCCGTCTTCTTGTTTTCTCTTAGTCGCCTCTTACGGACACACAACGGGAGGAGATGGGTGGGTGCTATTCTTACCTGGACACCCCAAGGTAATTACAGACTATGCGGGGAATAATTATAATCTCAAAAGCACAAAGTTTTATTTGGATACCGTATTCAAGAAATGACATATACATATAACTAACTAACTTAAATTTACTACTTACTTACTTTTTTTTTTAACTATAAGTAAAAAAAAAAAAATTGTTATACGAGTACCTTTTGTTTGGTATCCAGACAAACCCGATTTAGGGTTTTTGAGATACTTTTTGTAATAAATTGATATGTACCCTTTTTAATATAAATAAAAAAAAAATATATGTTCGTGAAAGAGAACAAATGTGCTGTATAAAAAAAAAACACCGAATGAATTTACCCGTGGGGTGTCCGTGTAAGAATAACACCCTCCCATCTCCTCCCATTGGGGGACACCCAATGGGAGGAGATGGGCGGGTCAGAGGCGACTAAGGGAAAACCAGAAAACGGACAGCAGAGATTTCTATTGGATTACTTACCACCTAAAGCTACAATGATCATGGCAACCCCTCCCTTCTAAGGGGGAGGCCTTTGTTCAGCAGTGGACGTCTTTTGGCTGCTGATGATGATGATGAATGAATTTAACTAAATGTACAGTTCCGTCCTAAAGAGAATTAAATGAATCTCAACCGTAAATCAACGGTATATGTAATCACCCTTCTGGTATTTATAAAATTTGCATAATATTATCACTCAGTTTAATTAACCTGATCCTAAAAATAAATTCATTTCCAATGAAATCCAATTTCATAAAAAAAGAAATTAATTTTATGATCCCCAATTACTGCGTTGATAGCTCGGTTCTACACCTATTCTTATATTTTCTTCAAAAATTGTGTCAATCTTTTACCGGAAGTCAAATAGTTTCTAGATATTCGTCCCATAATTAACATAACTGTTATAACACTGACGCATCGTAATAAATGTTAAAATGTCTAAAATCTTGTATTTGTCATGCTTACTGTAGGTAGTCATTTTTTAATAATAAGGTTTACATATACTAATAAGGCTTACATTACCTAATGAAACAGATAGAAACAGTATTTCTAATTACCAATTCCTCGCAGCTATAATATATTAGTCCGAAATTTAAAATTATCTCTTTAACAAGTACAAGTAATAAACACCTATAAACCTCCAAAACCCTCATAATTATATGATACAACATTTTCTTCTTTTTAGGGTTCCATACCTAAAAGGTAAAAAAGGAACCCTTATGGCCTGACTTCGTCTGTCTGTCTGTCTGTCTGTCACACCTATATATTTCAGGAACCACTGATGCTATCGATTTGAAACTTGGAATAGTTTTAGATCTTACTTACCCAACCTCATCGCAAATAAAAAAAATATATTTTTTCTTTTACTTTTTTATAATGGGGCTCGTAATAGGTCATCAAAATTTTAAAGTGGGACTACTATATCGAGTGGGGTATCATATGAAAGGGCTTCATTTGCACCCTTGTCCGGTGAAGCTGTAATGGCCATCTGCGGCCAACAGTACTACTCCTACACAAAAAAAAAAACATTTGCTCATCTCAAAACAGATTTTTATTTTGGCTTATGTGACGTAGTTTTTGGCTGATAACCAAAAATGAAAGAAAAATATACCGTCCCCCCCCCCCCCTTATCTCCGAAGTTTGTCTAGGGAAAAATCTGAAATAACTATGGATAATGCGTGTCTATCTATATTTTACAGGAAAAATAAAATGATCTATCTAAGTAGTACAGTTTTTTAGTAATCCTAAAAAAACCTCGTCAAACAAACTTAGTTATGCGGTTTGTTTTTTTTGCTATCTGAGGTGTTACATGAATAGTAAAATTACTTTAATACGTCCAAAGATGGTATGGAACCCTCGGTGCGCGAGTCCGACTCGCACTTGACCCGTATATTTTTTTTTTCATTGCGCTGCTGTTCGTCACCCGAGACATTAGTTATTGTTTCCGGTAATATCACCAGCTACAGTGACCTTACTCTTGTACGAGTATTATTGTTCTGTACCCTTCATACCGGAACATATGAAAGCAATAAAATTGACATTATGTTATCGAATTAATGAAATCTGCCAATACTCATACAATACATATAAATTTCTGCCTTTTCTTCCAAAACTGTGTCACGAATCTGAATGAACGGTACACAATGACGACTATCGTAAAAATCTTTCACAAACAAAATAAAACTTAATTACGGTTCGTTCAATCTTTGATTAGGACTAATCAATAGCATGCAAAACGCCCAGCCAACGTATCTTATTTATTTAATAGTGTAATTTTCTCATATAAACGGTGCAAAAAATAATTAAGTATATGAATCCTATAAGGCAACGACCTGTTGCGGTTGTGTCATCACTAAAAAAAATCATTTCGCGAAGTAGGAACATATTATTATTCAAAATATTTGGTTAATAATAATACTATTTTTTATTTGTTATATGATTACTGCTTTAAAGTTGTAGTTATGTGCGTCGCGTTGTATGTTATGATTAAGAAAAAAAAACGCGTAAATGCTAAGAAACTTATTTTAATGTGCGGTTGTAATATTTATTACTATAATCACTAAAATTGTGTGTATTTTAACAAGTTTATGATTTATACGATGCAAACAGTTATCCGTAATAATTATTTTCGTATTTTGCATCGAAATACTTACTTTGCTTTAGAGGTAGCTGTACGAAAATAGAAAAAAAAACTGCTTAGATATCGGCATTCCCACAATATTACCACGAGCTGATTTCCTGTCTGTCCCTAATATTCTTCCATTAATACTAATATGAGCCCGTTGATTGGCTTATATCATCGATATAATATTTAAACTAGATTTGGTGTCACGGTCCAGAAAGTGGTAGCGAGAAATAGCGCCCTTGTGTCGCTATTTCTTTACAAGCCACAGCCTGACAAAATTATTTTGGCCGATAGGAGTGTCGCTACTGTCTATATGAAACTGTCAAACTACACGTCGTTGTCCCTTGTAAACCCGTTAGTTCACGTTTCCGCCACTAGCACAGATAAGTTTGCAACCTCCGCGACCACATTTTAGATGTCATTTTGTTTTTTGTTTGTTTATCTAGTTCATATTTATATCGATGGCTTATATGCAATATCTATTAGGTATCTTAGTTCTCCGTACACCATAAAGAAAGTTATATAATGCACGCTCCCATGCACCCTCGCAGTTGTATTAAAGAGTCTAGAGCCGATTTTCAAAGGGCTAGCTTTCAGCCAACCAATTCATTGAAAGTTGAATGATATACAATGAAAGATATAATTTGACGCAGAGACGGATTGTACATCCATCTCGGCGTCAAATTAAATACTGGGGTTTAACACCTTCAGTATTAATCTGTGCTTCAGTGCGGAACAGGCACATATGGGCCTGCCGCGGTACTTCAGCTGGTGCGGTCGAAGAAAACTATGTCCCTCTCGCCTGTGCGGAACGATTATCTGAGGTGTTTGTAAGAGTTCGACAGGAACAAATATATATTTCAACTTGTCATTTCCTGTTTGGTTGATCCCGGGGCGAATCGAGTCTAAGGAAGTAGGCTTCAAGGTTATTCAAACAGTAAAAAAAAATTTTATACATCATGTTTTAGCATAGTTATAGCATTTTAATCTACCCTGACCCACCAGGTCGAAAACGACCTGCCACGCAATCGTGGAAATATCGTTGGGGACGTATTTAGACCCACCGCCGCACCAGCTAAAGGTGTATGATTTTACTTGCCGCAGCTAAGGTTTTAATGAACAGCCTAGCCATTCAACTAAGGAGCTAATTTAACCATCCAGCGAAAACATAAACATCAGTAAAAAATATTAAAATTACAAACACTTTAGTTTTTATTTACTCTAGTTTTGTACTTCGCTGCTTCTTGCATATAGTTAAAACTAGCTGACCCACGCAGCTCCGCCTGCGCTATTTTTACGTTAACTAAACTTTTAATAACAGACAGAGAGTTGTTATCAAGGCTTTGTAATCGATCGGGTTAAGCAACGTTAGGTAAGGTCAATAAATAGATGGTTGACCGTTTAATGCCATTTGAACTAAACGGGTCCGTGCTTCGGAGAGCAAGTAATAAGTGGGTCCCAGTTTTTAACGGACTATAAAAAAGGAGGTTATGTATTCAATGCATTCGCATTGAATACATAACCTCCTTTTTTATAGTTTAACAACTCTCTATGAGTGTTCCCTTATTAATATTTATTATATTATAAAGAAAAATTTATAAAATCGGACCAAGCATATAACCAAGTACCCATTTTGACTTTAATCCCCTCTCCCAAAAGAACCGTGCTAGATTACGGGATAAAAAGTATCCTATGTCCTAACTCGGAGTAAGATCTCAAATCATGCCAAGTTTCATTTGAATCCATTCAGTAGTTTCGGCGTGATGCTCAGCCGTGATACAGACAGACAGACAGACAGACAGACAAAAATTTAAAAAATTACATTTTCGGCCTTTGTATCGGTTATAGAATGCCCTCCAAATATAATTTTCAAAATATCTTCAATGTACAGACTTGGACCTGTTACAGTTTTATTATAAGTATAGATTTCTGCTAAATATACCAATGCGTAATATCTGACGTCATAACAATTATGAAACAAAGCTTTGTTGTATTATCCATGGACCGGGAATAAAAAAAGCGACGCTAGCGTGCTCGCCACGTAAGAAATAACACATCCTCTTTGATACGTGTTACTTGATAGCAATCTTGGCTTAATTATATCTGGGGGTTATAATACGTCAGTTCATTGACCGTATCACGGGTCTAACAAAGACAATGTGAAAAATATATTTAATCGAAGATATAGAACAGCCGTAGCGAGAAATGTTCATCGCATAACATGTTACATGAGTAATAAGTCAGTAAAAACGTATTGTACGTTCTTAGCCGATAGCCGATATAGCTTTTATGTTACGATATTGCAAATCTCTCTATCATTAATTGATAAGTTTATTAAATGAGACTATAATCTATTTTCATATCTATTATGTATTTTTAGTGAATATTTAAAATAGGTGGAAGTAGTAAAATGTGATTACTTTTTTTATGAAAATATCCGTAAGGTAAGGTAATCCGTAAGATTGTATTTAAATGTTAATTGATTGATTGATTGTAATGTATCTAGACGATTTGGATGGTAAATTGTTAATTGATGAATAGGCTTATCCAGAAATTGGTGACCTCTGCAAAGGGCTTGTAGTAGTAACGCAGGACTAGTAGGTACCTAGTTCATCATCTCAAACCTTTGTAACAAATATCCGAACTGCTTAGCAAATCCAATTTCCTTTTACTCATTATTTATCGGTGCTTGACCACAATCCCACGTTATGTCCCATCATAGAGCGCTCGCCTTAAGGATACATCGCCACTCGATGGTGGAATTATTTGTACCTACTTCTATAAAGCAAGCAAAAGTAGAGGGTAATGCCTAATATGTACACACTTCTTACCTTGTCATAGTCGTCATTGTCATGAAAAAGTATCACATATTTTAGTGTTATTTTTGCTGTTATTATGACAAGGTATTCTAAAGCGTATTCCGGAATAGCGTGCATTCTCGGCTACCCGGAACGCGCTCTAGCGATAGTCTGGCGCTTGAAAGATTCTGGCGAAGTCCGAACGGAGTGTCACCTTGAGTCTCTTTACGGCGTCGATGTAGGTCGCCACCACGGATTTTTCAGTGGGTAAAAGCCCCACATAACCCGCTTTGAGGGTTGTCTCCCCGACAGCAAAAAAAAAGTATTCATAGTCTTCAATTGTAGGTACACCTCATTTAGCCTACTCCAACTTTATATAGGTGAAATTTCCGCCCTTCCGTATCTATCCTGAACCGAAGATGGGCGAAAGACAATCATTGCAATGAGATTCGATGCCAAAAGGTTAACCTGAATATGGTACAAAACTCCGCACGAATAACAGCGCAACGAGCAGTTTGGGTAAGCGTCGGATTCTTGGCATTGAACTTGACCAAACCTACTTGGCGGCGCCGCCAAATGTGCCGATACATTGCTGCTTCTAGATATGCGAAATGGGGGATTACCGCTACATTCTAACCACTTAGACTTCCTAACTATCCTGACCGAGTTGTTTGATTAACAATACGTACATGGTGTTGCAGTTAGCAGGCCGTGACTAGGGAACGGAATCAGATTTATCTCATCTAGCATCGCAACGTTAGCTTAAGAACATCATAGCTTTATCAACCCACCCTGAGTTTTGAAGGTGCACTGTTCACAAAAACTATCCTTGGAGTTGAAGAAGGCATGCAGTTGAGAAAATAAATCATTGACCAGAATTATTTTAGTTATAATTCTGGTCAATGATTTATTTGACCAGAATTATTTTAGTTAGCTAAAATAATTCTGGCCAATGATTTATCGCAAATATAATATTTTTACGCAACATGTCTGTATCTTTAAAGACACTGTCACAACACACTGTGACAAGTTATGACGATATTCTTTAAAATAATTTTACTTAGTATAAACCAAGTCTACTATCATCGATTAACTTTACCATGAATAATGTAAATGTTCAATTACTTACAAATACGTTAGATTACTAACTACATTAAAAATAACTACATGAAGGATATCTATATAATATATTGTTTTCGAAAGATTTTATCTATTTTGAGTTACAAATGAAAGTTTATAAATACAAAAATAGAACAGACTTTTCCGGATTGCTGTTTATGAACAAAAAAGAAGTTATTTTTAAATAGACTACTAAAAATAATTAATGTGATTTGGTACATAAAAATTCATGAAATAAGGTAATAAGGTTTGATGATGATGAAATAACATAAATACTTGATATATTACTGTGATTGTGATATTATATCAATTGTAGATCTAAGGCCCGCCACACACGGGCCACGTGGCTTCTGTCGGTGTTTTGTGGCCGAGCCGACCACCAGAGGCTAGCAGTGGCGATTTATGGCGTGTGGCGTTTACAATGTGCGGCGAGTCCATGCAAAATGTATGAAAACAACAGGAAATACATAGGTCGGTGGCTGCGTTTTGTGGTGGTGGCTGGTGGCCCGTGTGCGGCGACACTAACATAGCTGAAATTAGAAATGCTACCATGTTTCTAGTAAAGTCATAATAATTGATGTCTAATGTGTCTATTAAACTTATTCATATAGATCGATAATGCTTTATCGCTCTACCTTCATAAAATACACAAAAAAGTATACTTCAATCACGTTAAATATCATGGGCGGCTTTATCACTAATAGTGATATCTATTGTATATGTCTGGATATTTCATTTTAACATATCCCACCATCGATATACTATACCAACTAGATTTGCTGTCACGACCCGAAAAGTGGTCACGAAAATAAGTTCTACGGAGACGGCTGTCGCTCAATTGTCTGCAATTATTATTTAACCTTATTTTATAGTATGTAAGTTATCTTTTTATATGAACATATTATTGTTTTGCGTGTACGTGTATAGTTGTAACCGCGACCACATTTTCGATGTCATTTTGTTCGTGACAGCAAATCTAGTTGGTATAGTATATCGATGTATCCCACACATGATTTTTGGTTGCTGCTAGAGCGAGAAAAGGGGTCTTAACATGAACTTTTATAGCACGAACACTGACCTATCTTACACATTTGTACCATGAGCGCACTAATTAGCGTGACAATAATATTGTCACGTGGCCACTTACCTGTTTGGGTGACGTAATAGCTGGGTGGCCTGCTAATCGCTCATGGTAAGTACACAGGTCATTATTTGTGGTAAACTGCACAGCGTAAAGGACACTCGGGGGAGTGTCCTTTTCCCTGTGCAGTTAATTAGCCTCGATTCCATCCATCCCTGCATTGCAACTTGGCATCACGTAGGGTAGTGGTTAAGCATTAACTTACATCGAGTAAAAACATAGTAATAATAAAATGATGTACGCCTACATAAACTTACAATGGAATATCGAGACAAAGGTTAATTTTGCATAAGAAGCAAAAACATTGACCTTATACGAGGACAAGAGATAGAGTTCATATATTTTTAGCATATTAATATATGTAGTTAGTTTATCTATTCCGATCTTATATAATATTCCGATAGTAGGTATGTATAATGTATAAAAGAAATCTATACTTATAATAAAACTGTAACAGTTCAAATTCTGTACATTGAAGATATTTAGAAAATTCTTTTTGGAGGGCATTCTATAACCGATACTGAAGCCAGAACTGTATAATATAATAATATCTTGGGACAATCCACACACGGTTATCTGATCCCAAACTAGGCAGAGCCTGTACTATGGAAACCAGATAACTGATACTAATACTTATATACATTTTTTTTTGTAAATACATAGGTACTTAAATATATAAATAACACCCAGACAGTTGGTGGGAATCGAACCCACGACCCATCGGTTAGCGGACAGGGTGTCTAACCACTAGACCAACGGGCTCGTCAATATATTATAAGTATATTTTTTAATTTTTGTATGTCTGTCTGTATCATGGCCGCGCGTCACGCCGAAACTACTGAATGGATTCAAATGAAACTTGGCAAGATTTGAGTTAATACAAGAGAACCTCTTGGGAGAGGGGATTCAAGTGAAAATGTTTACTTGGTTACACGCGTGGTCCAATTTTATCAATTTTTAATTATACATATAATAAAATATTACTAAGGAAACACTCATAGACAGTTGTTATCAATGTTTGACAGTCGATCAGATTAAGCAACGTTAGGAAAGGTCATTACATTGGTGGGTGACCATTTAATGCCATTTGAACTAAGCGTCTCCATGCTTCCAAGGGCAAGTAATTTAGTGGGCTCCAGCTTTTAAACGACTTTAAAAAAAGTAATTGTAAATGTATGCTATTTAAAATTTAGTTAGCTAACGTAAAAAGAGGGCGGCGGGAGCTGCGCGGGTCGGCTAGTATTTATAATAATTATGTATATCAAAAGAAATATTCGTGTGTGATTGATTAAAATAAAATACTCTTTATAAATACGCGTTCCAAAGCAACTTGGATGGATTACTTTGAGAACATTTTTTTAATGTGTGATTTTATATATTTTTTTCCGTGGAGTTTGGTTACTTTGGGATTAAACCTTACTTAAGTCATGATTTTCAATTTGTTTAATATTTCTTTACTTTTACAGCACCCAATGATAGTTATTATTTATTATCATAAACTACATAGGTTTACACGCTACGATTATTATAATCATCTTGTGCTTTACTGCGAAAATATTTTTCGCAAATTGCAGTAAATTGTCTAAATATGAGTGAACCGTTCGCAGCTGATCTGCTGTAAATATTTACACAACCACAGTTACAATTGACAATGCCTATTACTGCGGGATCGTGATCGCGTATCGGTCATATGTCAATGTACTCGAACGATGAATATGAAAAACAGTGACTCATGTTTTTGAACATACATCGCTAAATATTGCAGATGCACTAAGTAGAAGTTTGAGAATTCACTATATGCCAATGTTGCATGAAACCGCCGCATAGATCCCTAATGGTAAACTTTATTCCTCTTTCCCAAAGATTTCTATCGCCTTTTAGATTATTTTTAAGACATTTCGTATGTTTAGACGTATTCTTTGTATTATAACCAAGTATACCTACGTATAGGCTAGGGGTTTTTATTACATTCAATAATTTATGTATCAAATCTATGTGTATCTATGTATGTATTATTAATGGAATTTATGTGTACAAGCATAAATGCAAAGGCCTTAAAAAATTGTTCAATTAGATCATGATTGCTAGCTATTTCACAAACATCGACTAGTAAATAATAAAACAAAACAAAAATAAAAAGTAATATTTTTATTTAACGAAAAAATTTTTAGTAAAAAGAAACCTTTAAAAAAGCAGGCCCTAGCTTTAACAACTCTGCGTTAAAAAACACTACATATCTAGATTCCTTAAGTTCAATGATACATCGACGAACTGAACTGGTTTGCGCATCGCTCTGAAGAAAACCCATTATGTCTTATGGTTTTTATTATAGACTGCGAATAAAACGACTACGCTATCAAGTGCAGGATAAAAATAGGACACAACGTGTAGAACCGGGTTTGTCCCTTACTAGTGTAACACCTGTTTTAAGATATGCAAGATAATTTCAAGGCATTTGTTGGCTGATAAATACGAGTAGATGGTTCAGAAGCCCTAAGATAAGCCCGGTAAGTAATGGTAGGCCGGTAGGTGTAGTTGCGATAGAAGACCACTGTGAATAGCAAATTTAATTAGTAAATTATTTTCATCTTTCTCAAGATGAAAATAATTTAGGTACTGAGAAATATCTTACTGTTGTCACTGTCATAATTAAATTATAAATAGATGCCAAAAAGGTATTCAAAATATACCTACTTACTTAATTAGTTCTTTTTTAAAGATAAAGCAATCCTTTTGTGTAATTAAATATTTCAACTTTTCGATATCTTTGGTACTCTGATGGTAAGTCTAGAAGATATAAAATAGTATCAGGTATTTATGTGACCACTTGTTTGAACTCTTCTCGATAAACGAGTATGTGAGATAATTGCATTCACGTGAACTTATCAGACTTTTATCTGCTACATTACGAACAAGAATAAATTAAGTTTTAAAATTTTACCGTTAATAATTCCAAAAAAAAACATTCATTCAGCCATTTTATCATAATAATAATAATGTCCGATAATAATGAGTCCAAGATATGCAATACCACAACACTAAACTTGGCATATTTCCTTTAACAATAATTTTTGTTACACACGCCACGTTACTACATACTCATAACCACTGGTAACAAGTTTTATGATGAAAATCTTGCTCATTAAGGCGGGTCTTTTACTAAGTAGTAAAATGTCTTTGGTTTTGATTGATTTATTAAAATCTTGCATACCGCCTTTACACGTGTCAGTGAGTGCAAATAAGCAATTGCACCATTAGTCTGCCACTGCCGCATATATCGTATACCTTTGTAATTGTCAACCGATCAACGTTAGTACTTGCTCCTCAACTCGGGCAGTGCATGCATAGGTGGCTTACCTACATATATATAGGCTGTCCCGGAAATCGACGTTAAACCAAAACTGGGTGATAGGCTATGTCATAACTGTTAACAGAAAACTATAAAAAAACCTTACTATGTATTTAAAAAAAAATGACCTTTATAGAAAATATAAAAAGATCTACATCCTGCAACGGATATCAATAAGCTAAATTTTAATTTCAAAACCGGGAAGACAAGACAAGACCGAGAAAGGACGGAGTGCATTTCAATCGTATCTTAGTACGAATTAAGTCACTGTTTTACAACTTCAACACAAAAGTCCATTGTAACCGATAAAATTCGCGATCGGATTTTCAGGTCTAGCATAGTGTTACCTACAATCAGCAGTTTTGACGCAACTGTCTGATGAAATAGTACCATCACCTTATAGAAAATCGCAGCCAAGTACCACGAACTTCAAGCTGAAGTGGAGTTGTAGGATGAGCTGAATGACCCATGAAATGTGTAGTATGTAATTCGCCGAGTGCACTCTGGACTCTACCTTATAAGAACTTGTTGACTTACTGAACTTTCTTTCTCTCTTTAAAACAGGTACTCAGTGTGCAACAGTTTGGTAGTAAGTAGTAGTATGTATTTTCAAAGAAACTATGTAGGTATATATGCTTACAGTACAAGTTATCATAGTACAGACTCTGCCTAGTTTGGCAGTGTGTGGATTGTCCCAGGATATTATAACCTCTCTTCGGAGTAGCTGGACGTTCGGGGTGTGGGCCCTTAGAACGTCCATCGAGTACGGCGGCGATTCCAAGGGGGACGGCGGCGGGGTTGCGACCCCCATCCCCGTGAGCACCGTGTCAGGTTCCCGGGGGGCTACAATGCGTCCCCCGGTGGCGGGCTCAAAGGCAAGGCACTGAGGGGTCCCTGGTGCAGATCCCACCGGAGAGACCAGCCTCTCATGTGTCGATGCGACAGCCGCGGGGGTTTTAGTGGGTAAGAATCCCACATACAGCGGTCGAGCCCCACAGCTCCCGGGATCTTCCCCATGTAATTAAGATATTTTTTCATTTAAGTATAGTTAAGTTATGACACCCCTTTACTTTTGTGCAGTAGATACTTTGTGTATTTTCTAAATACGCATTCCAGCATTTTACTTGATTTTCAAAGGTACTCGTCACGCTCGTTACATTTTACCGACGCGGTACATACTGCTAGTTTACACATTTGGGTTAATTTCGTGTCTTCCATTTTCGTGCGCTAATGGCATATTTAGTGTATAAAATATCATGGGCATGTAACTATTTGTTTACCTAATTTTTAACTACAGGTTACCATGATAGTGTTTCTATTAATAATTGACGATCGGGTGACGTTTTCACTACTGTACTTGTAATTAGATGATAATTATATGCTGTAAATAAGAGTGATACGATTTCACACGAATATTTAAATAAATTTAAAACCAAACTGTGGCAATTAGTTAACAGAATCATATAAAATGATGTCAATTTAATATAATATTTAATAATTTGTTAGGTCTTAATTACTAGTCGTAAAAGAGATAAAGTGGTAGATATTATTATGGCAAATGCATTATATGAGAAACGTTAATTTATTATATTCTGTCCTAAATACATTTCTGTGTCTCTATCTAAAGCTAAAAGATACAAGACAAATACAGTACCGAAACCATGATGGAGGATAATTATTGTTGACGATGATAAATTAACGATGAAAATTATTATTATAACCACAACATGTACCTACGTACCTGAAAAACCTAAAAACATACAAATTCCGCCAACAAAACAGGTAATGAGTAAGTAGAAACTTATTTACGTAAGTATAACAGCAAAAACCAAAAGGATATTATAATGGATTCAACGAATGATCATTGTCTGTTTCCATCATAAGCAATTAGCAATCGTAAAATATAACTGACTCGTTTTTAGACACCTATTTATGTTTGTTATTACCTAACTGCCTCATAAAGAGGATTATGTTCTACGAGTGTATGTACTTATACGTAGGTTATATCTATTTCTTTACCACGCTCTGCAGCCTAGACAGCCTACAACATTAGACTCATCTTGGTTCTTGGTGTGATATAGGCTTTATAATAAAATAAAAAAATACCAGTCAAGTGCGAGTCTAACTCGCGCACCATTAGTTACATACCATCAGCTAATAAAGCCCTTTCATATGATACCCCACTCGATATAGTAGTCTCAATTTGAAATGTTGAAACCTAATTTCGGCCCCTATTAAAAAATAAGTAAAAGAAAAGAAATCTTTTGTCCAATTGCGATGAGGTTGGGTAAGTAAGATCTAAAACTGTTCCAAGTTTAAAATTGATAGCACCAGTGGTTCCTGAAATATATAGGTGTACATAACAGACAGACAGATGAAGTCACACCATAAGGGTTCCTTTTTTACCTTTTATGTATGAAACCCTAAAAATATACATGCCGGCCGTCAGTCATCGTTTTTAGTTATTTCCTAAAACCCAAAAGCTCTAACTGAAAGCTTAACAAACGTTGAATTAGTCAACGCTGCGGTATTTATAGTATTAGCAAAGAATATGTAATAATTATACATTAACTCTGAGACCTGCCAGTTACCGGCTATAAGATCAAGGAATCACAGGAATCCATTGCAAAGATAATGAGCTAACCCGTATTAGACTAAGTATCAGAAGAATCAAAATGGATCGCACCTGCTTGGCGCTATCCGGGATTTTCTCGTATTACGATGGTTAGCCACAACACTAAATGGATAATGTGTTAATTAGGGTTCCATACCTAAAAGGTAAAAAAGGAACCCTTATGGTGAGACTTCGTCTGTCTGTCTGTCTGTCTGTCACAAATATATATATTTCAGGAACCGCTAACGCTATAGATTTGAAACTTGGAATAATTTTAGATCTTTTTTATCCGCATACGGAACCGCTAACGCTATCGATTTGAAACTTGGAATAATTTTAGATCTTTTTTACACGCATACATCGCAAATGAAAAAATAAATATTTTTACTGTTACTTTTTTTATAATGGGGGTCCAAATAGGTCATCAATATTTCAAAGTGAGACTACTATATCGAGTGGGGTATCATATGAAAGGGCTTCATTTCCACATCTCAAAACAGATTTTTATTTTGGCTTATGTGACTACGTCACATTTTGACTGATAATCAATAATGTCAAAAAAGATACCGTTCCCCCCTTATCTCCGAAGTTTGTGGGGGGAAAAATCTGGAATAATTATGAGTTATGCATGTCTATCTATATTTTACAGGAAAAATAAAATGATCTTTCTAAAAAGTACAGTTTTTAGTAATCCTAAAAAAACCTCGACAAATAAACTTAGTTTTGTGGTTTGGTTTTTTTGCTATCTGAGGTGTATCATAGTAAAATTACT
The DNA here is from genome assembly GCA_911728495.1 of Furcula furcula. Taxonomy (NCBI): domain Eukaryota; kingdom Metazoa; phylum Arthropoda; class Insecta; order Lepidoptera; family Notodontidae; genus Furcula; species Furcula furcula. The sequence continues at coordinate 13,139,939 of OU452250.1, forward strand.
TTAATACCTCCAAATATGGTATGGAACCCTCGGTGCGCGAGTCCGACTCGCACTTGACCGGTATTTTTTTTTATAGTGTAATACAGTTAGATATATAAAATGTAAATTATTTGATTTTTGCTACAGTCAGTACTTGGACAGTAGGTACTTGGTAATATAGTTTCAGTAGTTGCTTATTCAGATTAAATGTAGGTTTCTTTTTCAAAAACCAATGTATCCATGACAGAAATTCATACCTACTCTACGTCACTTATGTGAATTTTTTTTGAAAACTGTAGGTCTCTTACTAAAACATGAATGGAATCACAAAATGCAAGCGTAATTACTGTATTTAAATTTAACGAAATTATTTTTTTATTATAATAATTTATTTATAATTATGTAAATTATAATTATGACACATGGGGAAAGAATTATATATTTTTAAAGTCACGACATTATTAGTAGAGTAGTACTAGATAGTAGATACAGTCATATGTAGTAACACGATTTCGTACTTAATCGCTATGTGTAACAAATAAAGGCATGACTAGGTGCCTTTAAATGTTCTTAATAACGTGTTATAATGGAATATCAGGCTAATAAACCGGGTATAAAAAGATAAATGTAGCCTTATTTAGCCTATCTTAATGCGGTCCCGAATATTGACATCGCATGCGAGCAAAATCGAAATGTATGTGCTACAATGCCCTTTGTCACGACCGCATGCATGCATGCATAATTGAACCACAGTGGTGTCATTGGCGAAATTTTATCCGATTTCGAATTTAATCGTAATACTTACCATAACACGGAAATAAATAGGAGGTTACCGTTAATATACATTGGCATTAAAAATACGTTTATAGTAAGATGATAATTTAGATTATAATTGTAACTACGGTTTCAAACGAAAATTATTCATATTACTTCATTTCGGGCCATTGGTAATAATGGTGTATTTGAGATGTGCCGCTGGGTTATTAGAGTTCAACGGGTGCCAAACTAATAGTACGAGTACTATTTGAGAATAATACAAAGACTCGACTCAGCAGATAATTATTTTTTTCTAAATTGTATAAAAATGAAAATTTGTATAAGTAAATAAAAATAAAATACACTCACCTTAAAAACGTATCACAGTAAAATTAAAAAAAAAACACTCCACTATTTTCTTAAAAAATATTTCATTTTTTTAAAAAGATCTTCAAAAAAAAGTTATACTGTTCTTAATCCGAAGTGAGGTTCCCGCGTTCGAATTCGTTTGAAAATGGCGGGATTTTCTTAGGGGCTGGTGTCCTTGCGTTGTGGGCAAGGTCTGTGTGAGGCTGTATGTGGGCGCGCGCGCCTTCTCCACAGCCTCTTATACTCGTATGGACGATACAGTGATAAACTTGGCAGTCTTATCGTTATACATCGCATGCCGTAGTGCTGAAGGATCGCAATATGACGTAGTGTTAACTGTATCCACCGTGTTTTTAATCATATTCCAATTATAGTAATTTATTTTTTATAACGTATGATGGCATCTATTTATTTTTATGACGAAGGAATTATAACGTATTTTTATAAGACTAAAATCTAGTCCAGTTATAAATAAACGGTATATTTTGACCTACTTATTTTTTTTATTAAATCCCAGCATATATAAAAATAAAAGTAAGTATATGACACGTAATAATATAAGATAGTATGTCCTTGTGTATCAACAAACTTGTAATCGTATTAATCGTTTAAATTACAATTAAACTCTGGGTTTGTGCATATCCCAATTATAGTAATTTATTTTTCCATAACCCATAAGTAGGTTCGTACCTACTTATGAGTTATGGATAAATAAATCCACCGCAATATCAAGAATTATCTCGCAAAGCAGCAGGGGGTATAGAGTTAGTAACTAAACGATTGTCTCCGGTGGCGATCTGCAATCTAATACAACATTAATGTCGATAGACAGGCATGTTGCTCCTTTCTTTTCGTATGCTTACTACCGCACTTTCATACGTCAATTAGCGTTAATGATCATTAATCCAGTTCTTGACATTTATTTAATTCGACACACAGCCATTTAAAAATTTTATACTCTGGGAGTGAGTAGAGATACCTATCGATTATCTTATAAACAAGTACTCTATAACGGATAATAAGCATAAACGGCACCGAGGTTAGAAATAATTAGATTAAAAAAAAAATGGAATTAGGATTAACGTTAACTGGCGTTTATGATAGCGGCAGTTAGTGCCCAATTTGGTGTCAGAGGTGTTAAAGCTGCTATTTATTTATTTGTTTATTTGACAATTTTGCATACATGTACATAATCTCCATAGGTATTAGGTAGGATTTAAGTATAAGAACAGTACATGCACCCTGTAAGGGCGTTTGCAAGTCAGTGCGTTTAATTTTACATTATTATAAATACTAATTCTATATCCAAATATTTCATTCGTCAGCATTAATTCAATTATAATTTGTCAATTAACAATATTCTTATAAATAGTACAGTAAATATAGGTAGTGATATTATTTAACATTAATCGGGCATTATTCTTTTATTTTAAATTAAAATTAAATGAATTTAATTGAAATTAAATGAAATTACGCCTGTATCGCAATAGTGAAGTCATGAACAGAAATAACTAACTAACTTGTCATTAAGATCTTAGGCCTCTGACTTAACGACTGCTGTCTTGATGACTACAACCGTGATTGACTCTATACACTCTCCGAAGCACGGAGCCAACTGATCGTTACTGAACAGTCATTGATGGCCTCTGGCTATGAATACCCCAGCGTATTACCTAACACTTCTATTTTATAGTATTTAAAAAAATATCAGGTACACATTTCACCCGAATATACCTTGAACAAATGTTCAGCACACAACGACGACCGTTCCCATTAAAATGCATACTTCACTGTCTTTTAGCGATTTATATTATAGAATAACAGTAAACGGACTGGCTAGGTAGAAGCCTCTAAAAAAAGAAAAGATTAAATACAGCTCCGAATCTATTTGTTACAAAATATAAAACGTATTAAAAAAAATAGCAGTCAAATGCGATCTAAATTGAACACCAAGGTTCCGTATCATATTTATGCATACAACTAGTATGTTTTCTACTCACCTAACACCACATCTCCCTTAGTTAATCATTCTCAAATACGGAACGCTCAAGAATAGAAATAAAATGTATGGGAATAGCATCTCTTCGCTAAGTCACGTGAAGAGAAATGTCATCTATTCCCTAGCGTTCCGTATTGGAGAATGGCATCTTGGCTAAGGGGCAGATATCAAGACTAAACCGCATGACTAAGTTTATTTGTCAAGGTTTTTTGATGATTTAAAAAACTGTGGTACTTAGAAACATCGTTTTGTTTTCTGTAATATTCAAATGAATTGACGTGTACGTGTATTGATTTCAGATTTTTCATTCTACAAGCGGAGATAAGAGAACGGTATTTTGTTAGACTATTTTATTTAGGTAAAAACTACGTGTTGTAAAATTAAATCAAGGTCTGCTTTTTAAATTATAAATTACGCCCTTTCATATGCTATAACTTGATATAGCACTTTGAAATTTTGACTACCTATTCGGAGCCTATAAAAAAAAAGAAAGTAAAAGATTTTATTTTTGGTTGAATTTTTTTTAGCTATTTTTAAAATTATTCCAATTTTCATATCGATAGTATGAGTAGTTGCTGAAATATCATATATCAGTGAGATAGACAGACGAAGACGTACCATAAAGGTTCCTTTATTACCTTTTACCTACCGAACCCAACAGATCAACTAGAAGAACAAGTAACGTTATTTATATATATAATATACGTGGCCCCGGGAATAGACAGGGCGCCTTTTAAATTTGGATCCTATCAGTTTTGTGTGTGAAACAATATTTAAGGTATAGTGACAAAGGGGTGCTTGCATCTCGTTAATTCTCATGAAATAAAAACGCTAATTTAGACTTGGTTGCTTCTTTAATTATCTGGTTTTTAATTCACTGTGACCTTTGTTTTTTAAAATTTAGCTGGATATCGGGAATGGGAACGTTACTGTAAAATTAAATTGGGTGGAGCTGCGCGGGTCAGCTGGTGCGATAATATATTGCTAACAATCATGGAACATGTTATCTGATATAAATAAATGAATGGATGAGACACTGCTCCGTTACTGCACGAAAAACAGACAAATTAATACACCGAATACTGTTATAAATATTGGTAAGGATGGTATCATTAAATATACCTACCTTATATTACACTAGCTGACCCACGCAGCTCCGCCCGCGCTGTGTTTACGTTAACTAAACTTTCAATAATATACATTCGCATAGAATACAAAACCTCCTTTTTTAAAGTCGGTTAACAACTTGGATCCACTTTGTACTTGCCCTCTGAAGCACGGAGACGTTTAGTTCAAATGGCGTTAAACGGTCACCCATCTATTTAATGACCTTACCTAACGTTGCTTAACCTGATCGATTTCCAAACATTGTTAACAACTCTCTATGAGTGTTCCCTTACTAATATTTATTATATTATAAAGAAAAATTGATAATATCGGACCAAGCGCATAACCAAGTACCCATTTTGACTTTAATCCCCTCTCCCAAAAGAACCGTGCTAGATTACGGGATAAAAAGTATCCTATGTCCTACCTCGTAGTAAGATCTCAAATCATGCCAAGTTTCATTTGAATCCATTCAGTAGTTTCGGTGTGATGCTCAGCCGAGATACAGACAGACAGACAGACAGACAGACAGACAAAATTTTTAAAAATTAAATTTTCGGCCTCAGTATCGGTTATAGAATGCCCTCCAAATATAATTTTCAAAATTTCTTCAATGTACAGAATTGGACCTGTTACAGTTTTATTATAAGTATAGATTCGAAATCACCCATTTAACCGGCCTTACGTGTTGAATTTCCAAACTTCTTCTTGGATTTCTTTCTTAGTGGAGTCATAAGTCTTAAGAGGAATCTACTGTATAAATTTCATGTTTCTAGGTTCAGCCTTTTCGGTTGTGCGTTGATAGGTCAGTCAGTCACTCACTCAGGACATCCTTCTTCATATACTTAAATAGATAGATACCTACCTACCTTTCTTTCGTATCTCAAATAAGGATAACTTTTGTTGTCGTTTTTACTTCGGCGTGACTAATGTCACGCCCTCTATCATAGTTGCATAGTTTTTAATTTAATCGTTATAAAAACAAGTATAAATTATTATATATGGTTTTATAGTATTAATAATTCAATTAATCATCATCGTCGTCCACGACCGTCCACTGCTGAACAAAGGCCTCCTCCCTTCTTTCTTTCTTGCCATAATCATCACGTTTGGCAGGTGTCTTGGCGATCAATTAGTGCTACTCAATAAAATTCAATAATTTGTTTTTAATATGTGTTCTAGTTTATACATTTCCTTACCCACAATTCCTTCCACTCCTAAAAAAGAAAAGAAATTCGCATGTGTTATTAATATTGTTTTTATTGAAACTAAATATTTACAGTTTATTTACAAATATGTATACTTAAACTAGGTAAAAAACTTCCTCTAATTTGTCGCCGCACTGGGAGGGAAGGGTACCTAAAAGACTGGTGACATTACCTCTTATTATTTAATTCATAACTCATACATCCCTAAAAAAATTCGATAGTCCATACTGGACGTATGAAAAAATTACTTCAAAGTGTAATTGAAGCATGCTCTACATGTAGTGCCCAGACATGATCGCTAACTTTACATTTATTTAAAAACTTTTATATAAGATTTCTGATATTGTTCGTTACCACATTACAGAAACAATTGATGGAAAATGACAAATGACTTACTTGTTAATTATTGAGCATGTAATGAATACGTGCGGAATAATATTTCGTTTTCAAATTACACTGCTAATTTCAATCAAGCCGCCTACCAAGCGTGTATATTATGGCAACCCCTCCCTTCTAAGGGAGGGGCCTTTGTTCAGCAGTGGACTTTTCGGCTGCTGATGATTGCTAATTTTGCACAAATAAGTAATTTATTGTTTTAAATGGGCTTTATTATTATACCAATAATGATGTTATCCTAATATGATTTAAAAAATAGCGGCATTCTTTTATGAAAATTCATGAAAAAACCGATGAAAAATTTCAACACTAGAATGTTCAAAATCATGTCCTGGATCCCTGGTATGGGTTTTCGGTACGATGTCCCTTATACCCCGTATAGTGCAAACGTGTTAAAGAAAGCTTCCTAAATTTATTCGTTTGTTTTCTTTATTCAATTTACTAGCGCGACAAGCAAGACATTCGCCTGATGGTATGCCAAACTCCTGCGTATTGATGCACGGCACTGCCGCTCGTGGGGTGTCTGGTTAAGTATAGCATCCACCCATCTCCTCCCGTTGGGTGTCCGTAAAAGGCGACTAATGGAAACAAGAAGAAGGGCAGTAGCGTCTTTTTTATATTGGATTACCTACCATCTACACTTTACAGTGTTATGTGTGTGTTAGTGGGGATTACTCCCCAAGCCGCCTGCCAAGTAACAACCCCTTTCTTCTAAGGGGTAGGCCTTTGTTCAGTAGTGGACATTTCGGCTGCTGTTGACTGCCGCTCGTCACTCGAGTCATTAATCATCAAGTCTTTTAAGCCCGGCTGCAGTGCACTTCACACCGGAACACAGCTTTATATACACATAAATAAATAAATAAAATAAAAATCAATTTATTGCCACCTACAAACTAACTACAAAACATTTTTGTGCACGTGTAAGAAACATGGGGCAACAGGGGTAGACTCAGCAGATGCTGCATGCACACTGTGACGTCTGCACACAGCGCTGTTTTTCAGATTACCCCTTTGCTCGGACTAGTTCTTCGCCGAGAGTGTCACGTAACGGATGGTTAGAGTAGGGTAGAGAGAACCCGGAGACCGCTACTAAGATAGGTAAGTAACTAAGGGGAAGTAGCAATAAAGAATGAGAACTCAGGACTTACAATATAACTATAATTACAGATAAAAACGTTACAGTTCTTTAACGACAGTTACGTAGTTCGTTTCACCAGGTCGGGAACGCGGACACTTATTAGCGTAAGATCACGTAACTTGCTTGCAAAGATTCCTGGGCGCAGGGAAGCCTGGCGGCGTGCCAGATGGCACGACTGCAGCCAGGCCGTTGGACGCCGGCAGGTTTAGCACCGGCCACGACACTCAACCAGCAGGCTGGCCGATGAAAAAGGGGTGCGGGCGTCAGCACGCCACAGCAGCAGCACCCGTAGATATGTGGCCTCTGGCGTAGATAATGGCCGATTCCGGCTCAAGACCTGGTTAAGCTCGGCCTCCGGTCTTGCGACTCTAGGCTGTAGACCTTAGGCTTTCACTCGTCTCCAGGCTCCAGACTAAGCCTTCCGATCCAAGACTTCAGACCTCCATTTTCAGACTCTCCACTTGACAGCTCCTTGTCTAAATTTAAATTTTTAATTTGAATTAAAAGTAAATACAAATATTTATAAAAAAGATGAGGTATGACAATGTAGGTTGATATATTATGAATGAAATGAGGTGATACACTACAAGAGAGAAAAAAAACTGTATCAAGTGGGCCTAAAAACTATGTTATTATTACTTCTGCCGTAACAATTCTCACTATGCTTAACAGAACAACATAAAACTATACAATGACAAATAGAGAGAGAGAAAAAAGAGTAGTTTAGCTTTCTATGCACGAGCGATGTTTCATGCATTTGAGTGTATGTATGAGTGTGTGTGTGTGTGTGTGTGACTTTGTATGAGCGTGAGTATATGTGTGCGTGTTTCAGTATGTTGCGTGCGTATTTTATGGTATGATTCTAAAGGTAACTTCAAAGTTATGCCTTTGACGATCGAGTAGGCTTGTTTTTAGTAGTTTTTTAAATACTTTGGAACTTAATTTTGTCCTTAAAGGGGGCAGCACATTACTGTTGGGCCTCAGAATATCGGATACTTCTTTATTTTTTGCGAGGAAACCTTCATAAGGTCACTGAGAGCTTTAGGGCATAACCAAGGTATGTGGCATTCTATCCCACTAAAACCCCCGCGGCTGTCGCCTCGGAACATGAGAGGGGCTCATTCGGGCTCTCCGGTAGGATCTGCACCAGAAGCCCCTCAGTGCCTAGCCTTCAAGCCCACCGCCCAGGCATTATAGCCCCCCGGAAACCTGACACGGCGCTCACAGTGACGGGGAGAAACCACGCCGCCGTCGTGCTCGGAGTCACCGCCGTATTCAATGGATGTCCTAACATCCACACCCCGAACGTCCAGCGACTTGGAAAGGTCCAAACCTACCTAGACTATCCCTTGCAACAAGGTAGGTACTTATCACCGAGTAAATGGTAATAAATAATAATTATCGTAGGTACTTAACTTATACTTTTAGTTTAACAGAAACGCACCATAATTATGCCAATCATTCCTTATTTAAACTAAGTAATACATAGGTATGTGTATTGCATGTACGACTGTAATGTAAAATGTAAATAATGACAAACTTCATGCTATAAGATCTACTAATATGATACTACATAAGTACTTACATACTCGGTAATATCATAATACACTCCGCGGGATATTACGGATTTGGCAGCAGTTTATTTGTACCTCCTGGCTGGCTGTCGGATAATATTTAAGAGAAAATATAGTTGTATATGAATCATGTTGTTCACAAGACGATAAAAACGTATAAGTAAATAATACGTGAAACTGAATATAAAAAGTACAATTATACTCAGTTTAAAATCTCTGTAAGATTGAATTCCGAACTTTTTGTAGTCATGTGTTTCAGTTCAGTCAGACCCTAATCATTCTCAGCGAGATTAAAAACTCATTTCAAGTCCGCTGCTGATGGTAAGCTGAGTGGTGACAAGTACAACCCATTGTTCTCCTCTTTTTTTTTGTCCCCGTGCTGTGCTTCCTTTTATTTTAGATTCCAAACTTGTTATTCATTTCATTTTAGCCTCTTTTCACTCATCGACATCATGTCAGTTTTAAATAGAGTTTTGGAAGTGAACGATAATTGTTGACTATTTGCATCCACCTGCAACGCGCACAACGTCTTCAGTCCACCTAGTGAGACGCCTACCTGCGCCTTCCGGTTCATGGTCACTACTCGAGAACCTCTCTTCCCCATCGATTATCGGTTCTTCAAACGATGTGGATTACCACTTAAACTTGAAGATTATTTAGTTCTTCCGCGAATCTTCTTATTCCGAACTAGCTGACCCACGCAGCTCCGCCTGCGCTATTTTTACGTTAACTAAACTTTTAATAACAGACATTAGCATCGAATACATAACCTCCTTTTTTATAGTCGGTTAAAAACTGGGACCTACTTTTTACTTGCTCTCCGAAGCACGGACCAGTTTAGTTCAAATGGCGTTAAACGGTCACCCATCTATTTAATTACCTTACCTAACGTTGCTTAACCCGATCGATTACAAAACCTTGATAACAACAACTCTCTATGAGTGTTCCCTTACTAATACTTATTATATTATAAAGAAAAATTGATAAAATCTGACCAAGCGTATAACCAAGTACCCATTTTGACTTTAATCCCCTCTCCCGAAAGAACCGTGCTAGATTACGGGATCAAAAGTATCCTATGTCCTACCTCGTAGTAAGATCTCAAATCATGCCAAGTTTCATTTAAATCCATTCAGTAGTTTCGGCGTGATGCTCAGCCGTGATACAGACAGACAGACAGACAGACAGACAGACAAAAATTAAAAAAAATACATTTTCGGTCTCAGTATCGGTTATAGAATGCCCTCCAAAAATAATTTTCAAAATATCTTCAATGTACAGAATTGGACCTGTTACAGTTTTATTATAAGTATAGATTTTATCGCGCGCTCGTTGTGTGACTCTGAGCTTATCTAAAAGGCTAGCAGCAGTTAGGGACCACGTGTCAGTACCATATTATATCATCTGTGATAATATGTATTAAGAAGCATCAATCTTGATTGTTTAATATCTAGTTTCAATAGTAAAAAAAAACCTGTGTTTTCTATTCAATTATCCGTTAATCTGCGAAATACAAATGGTTTCCATTAAAAATATCATTACGTCAAGTCAATAGTTCAATAAAGCCAAGTCTGAATTGGGGACCACCGTCCGTTAGTCTACCTACCGGCTCTCATGTGACAATAATTCATTTTGAATTTGATATATTATATTTTTATTTATAGAAACTGCAACTGTGAATTATGAAGTAGGTATAAAATATGATATAAATATTATTGAGTATTCCGTGATGTTGCTAGCCAATGAAAGTTTATTTCTTCCTCCTCACGAAACTCGTTAAACGCAGGCCACACCTGGAACAAAACGTAAAGGGGTTTAGCTTCGCTCATATTATAGCTAACGCGTCTTTTCATACTATGGTTCATACCAAGAACTAAAGGGCCATTGAAACCCCTCTTAGGTGTCGATGCGACAGCCGCAGGGGTTTTGGTAGGTCACACCCTCCACACACCCACATACAACATACACACTCCGGTTGACCCTGTTACCCCCGCGAGAACAAACAAAAAGGCCTAACTATTTGTTCTATTATCAGAGTCACGCTTTTAGCGAAATATAGCATATTTACATTATCAATAGGTTGATGATGGTATGTTAAAAAATCAGTGTAGTGGAAAAATATGATATGCACACACCGACCCATTCCGTTATTCGTACGCGAACCATTTATCACTGTGACACATTAAGAAGGTATTAATAATTTTTGTAGACAAAATTAAGGACAGTTAGTTCATATTAGAACTAATATAACGACTTTTGAATTATAGGTGCATTTAATTTAGATACATAAGTCATCATTAGGCCGTTGTCTTGGGAGCTCGATCTGTCATACTTAAGATTACAAATCACTTAAGTTGTCGAAAACATAAGTTGTCTGCGATTCCTTATCAATATTAAGAATACTAATCATGTTACGTGTTTGAATACTCATAGGCCTGAGTGCATTCGTTTTTTATAAATAATACGTACCAATCGCGTAAGTGAGACGTCCATATAAACTATATGGACAAACGCTAACGCAAGTGATAACGTATTGTTTGTTATACGAATACACTAAGGCCTCAGATGACAGTATGCAAAAAAACTTGTAAAATATGTGGGACAGCCATCGGCTCACATGATTTTTGGCCTATATTGAACCGTTAGTAATTTATATCTATATATTTTATACAATATATGTAGATTACTTGATTACATTGAGCTGTAAAAGCTCAGTGGGCGAGCGCCTGCCTTGGAAACAAGGTGCACAGGTGCGAACCCCGGCTCGCACCTCTGATTTCTTTAATTAATCATGTGCGAATCGTCTTTGGGCGATTGTTACTAGCTTTCGGTGAAGGAAAACATCGTGAGGAAACCTGCAAGTCTGAGAAAGCCTAACTAGCTTTCGAATGTCGTGTGAAGTCCGCCAACCCGCACTTGGCCAGCGTGGTGGACTATGGCCTAAGCCCCTTCATCTTGAAGGGAGGCCCGTGCCCAGCAGTGGGACATAAACGAGGGCTGGTATTATTATTTATATTTTATTATGTAGATTACATAAAAGTAACTCCCAGGCTCCATTGACCTATTACCGCGACTTATATGGATATTTATAGGCAACATAAATTTTCAGGACAGTTTAGAATAATTTAATACGATCTCTGTAATCATCAAAACATCTGTCATCTTCATGTTTTTTATTCATAAGACCGTTAAAACAGCATTAATCGAGTGTATAAAAAATAAAATAAACTTGAATAAAAAAGCTTGTTATTATTTTAAAGTAAGTGGTTGCAATTTTTCATCTTTGTTATAAATGATATTTGATCCTGTTATTGTGGTTTTCGAACATAAATCCCTTCGTTCCAATCGTTAGTCTTTTAAAAATAAACACCAAATGATTCATAGTGGTAAGTTAAACATTTTAATCAACTGTCCAGACCTCGCGTAGGTAGTAACTTATAATGGTGTGAGGATTGCTGTGTTCCGCCGTGAAGGGCTCTGTAGCTGGTGAAATTACCAGTAAACTTAATATCTAATGACTTTAGGGTCGGCAACGCGCTAGTGATTCTTCTAGCTTGCTGGCGTCTATAGTACGCTGCGGTGACTGCTTACAATCAGGTGGACCGCATGTTTGCTTGCCACCTTGTTAGTATAAAAAAAATCTGCCGAAACCTTCCAGAAGAAGTTCTCCAAAACCACACCACAATTCGTTGCATAGTTCAAAGAAATAACTGAACAGACACACTCACAGATATATCGTATGATGTTTTATCGATGTACACTGATCCATCTTTCAAACTGCATGTTAATGCTGAGAACTTTCTGACTGTAAAACTTAGTAAGACCCAACTTGGAATTTAACACATCATGTCTCGACAACGGTAGACACTTTCGACAACTACTATAAAAAAAAAAAAAAATTAAAAAAAAACTAAGGTAGTCAAAACAATGTTTAAGCAAAAAAGCTTCGATTCGACTTCGAAACACTATGTAGGTAAACTACTACTATACTACCCGGGTATTTACATAGGTCATCACCCGGGCGAAAACTCACGACTGGGATAAAACCCATTATCATCCAGATTGCTCCAACCACTGTTTGGAGAGATGGAAGACGACAGAGTGTAAACTGAGTAAGTATGCGATTCAAACCGTGTGAATATATTTTAAAGGATCTAATATTGTTAAATCAACTCGTTAATATAAGCAAATTTTAAATGGCATACATAGTTCTTATTGTGTCAAACCTTCCAGTGAGTGGCCCAGTCGTGAGTTTTCAACCGGGTGATTACCCAATTATGTACAGCGGGCTTTTGTAACGTAGACGATTTTGAACGTAAGCCCCTCCACGGCCGATGGCTCAAATCTGAGTAATAGCGCAATCACGTGGCCGGCCGCCGAGGGAAGGTAATACACACTTTTATACACACATTTTATAGCAACACATTCAATTGAACTTCGAAAATTGTTTAAAAAGTCGACGGAAAACTGAATGAGACTACGAACTAGATAAAAAAAGTACAGAGTGACCCCCATTTTCGTCTAAACCACATAACGATGTTTTCATTATAGTTGTTTATAATTTGCTTATTTGAATTTTATGATTATAATTAAGTTTTACAAACATAAATAATTAATGGAGTATCGAGCCTATTCTACCTCATAAGAAACCTAATTTAGTAAGACCGTTATTTTAAAGAAATTTGCAACAATTATAGATAATTGTAGTAATATAAAATAATGACAGGGCAGTGTTACGAATATTATGTAAAACTTATGCAGATATTTGTAGTGCCTCTGAGAGTTTCGTACTTAGTTCTTTTTATTGTTAACGCAGCTTATAAAGCCTTTTCATACAAACTGTAATTTCGAATCCCGCAGGAGCGGAAGTAACTTTGTTTAGTTCTTCCTTCCTGGTTGTCTGAATAAAGAAAGTATCGTATCTATGCATCGGATAGTCAAGTGTGATCACTTCTCTGCCATATAGCAAAGGAAGAGAGAGTGTAGTTTGTTCAAACACTTGTGCTTTATAATATTTCCTGTATAAGTTGGCTGATTTATTGAAAGATTGGCCGCGATCGCCGTATTGATTAGCAATCATAACACCATCGATATAATATATAAACTAGATAAACATTCACGAACAAAATGACATCTAAAATGTGGTCGCGGAGGTTGCAAACTTATCTGTGCTGGTGGCGGAAACGTGAACTAATGATTTTATAATGATAATTACTTGTAGTTTGACAGTTTCAAATAGACAGTAGCGACACTCCTATCGGCAAAAATAAATTTGTCAGGATGTGGCTTGTAAAGAAATAGCGGCACAAGGGCGCTATTTCTCGCTACCACTTTTTGAACCGTGACACCAAATCTAGTTTATGTATTATATCGATGCATAACACAGTAAGTTTAATAATTCTTGACAGAGATGAGTATATGACGTCACTATGGCAAGGATCGTAAATTTTGTATAGAAAATGACGTTTCGGACTTTAAAAATACATCATACTCCGCACGACTGCAGGACGTAAGTACCTATTGCTTTTAACCCTATAACATATGTATGTACAATTTGATATGCTCTGCAGTTTAAGCGAATTTAATATACGACGTGTCGTTGGCTCATCGACGTATGATTTTTCAAATCTAATGAGGTGGCCGTCAATCGTGATTTTGTTTTTTTTATTTATTTTACAAACGTCAATATGGGTATCGAATGTAAAGTCTTTAGATAAGAAAAGAGTTGAAATCTAAATGCATTCACGTTTTTTTTTAATATAATATTGGAATTTAAAATAATTAGGTATTATTTAAGTTTCAGTAGGTACATTTTGTACTCAGTCACTTACTTACTTTTGTACCGTATAACCGTACTATTAAGTAATTACTACCTTTGGTGAAATGAACATGATCGATCAGTGCAACGGAATAATGATTGAGGTTCTGTATAAAAAAATGCAATTTTATAGGCAGGAACAGGTATTTAATTATGGGAAGACAAATGTTTCCGAATTTGGGATACACTATAAAATGTTATGGTGGACGGCGCTGCACATACTTATTATATTGTACCTTACGGTGAAATGCGAAAGCGTGATTATTTTTTAATGAAGCTAATTTTTTGCTCTTCCAAGGAACGCAGTTTAATAAAGACACTATTTTCGGACAAGAATGTTTAAACCAATCAAGCGGCATCGTCATAAAATATTACTACACATGACATGAAAGCTCAAATATCAATATTTTTTTTTTATACAACCAACCCACCTGGCAGTAGAAAACTATTTTAAACGACCCATTCAAATGAGGTTCAAACCTTGGCCTCATTATCGGCTCAATCAAAACCTCCGCAGCTGTCACATCGGCACATTAGGGACCGGAGTTCTCCAGTCGGATCTGCACCACGTGCCTTGCCTATGAGCCCGCCGTTGACCTGTTCCAGTGCACCTCGGAGTCGCCGCCTTGCTCGAGCCCACACCCAAACGTCCAGCGACTGCAATGGACTGTAATATTTTTTTGAGGGTAACCTTCAAAAGATCCCCGGGAGCTGTGGAGCTCAACCGGTATGTGTGATTCTTACCCACTAAAACCCCGTCGTATATGAGAGAGGCTCCCCGGTCTCTCTGGATCTGCACGAGGAGGCTTTCAGTCCCATGCCTTTGAGCCCGTCGCTAGGGGGCACGTTATAGCCCTCCGGGAACCAGACACGGTTCTTACGGGGACGGGGGCCCCAACCTCACCGCCGTCCTCCTCAGAGTCGCCGCCGTACTCAATGGACGTCCTAGGCCTAGGGCCCACACCCCGAACTTCCAGCGACTCCGAAGGGGCATCAGTAACCTACGCTACGGACCCCGTAGTCTGTAGGCACCTTCTTTCCTCAGACACTCGATCACGATCGTTGTATAGACTAGAGTGAATTAAA
Organism: Furcula furcula; assembly: GCA_911728495.1. NCBI lineage: Eukaryota > Metazoa > Arthropoda > Insecta > Lepidoptera > Notodontidae > Furcula > Furcula furcula. The sequence goes on from OU452250.1 coordinate 13,155,369, forward strand.
ATTATCCGCTTATATTTATGTCAGTAGTTCAAGGATGTATTGTTAACATCAAAAGTGAGCTTGAGGTGACTCAGACCCTGATAATCCGTCAAAACATTAGGTTTCTGTGCCGGCTGCGCGTCGTACATAGTAAGATGGTATGTAGCTTTTACTCGCACTAAACTGCCAATGTAAATAAAATATAGAACTTGAAGATTCGTGTTTGGACTTTTTAGCAGGAAAAAGTGTGTAAATAATAAGTATGTTACTTTTGGACATCAATCTTCATATTGGTATCGCATAAAAGTAATTAAAAATTGTTACAGTTCTAGACCACAATCGAATCGTCGATAAGATCGGATTCAGAGAGCAGTCTTTGGTAAAAAATAAATATACAGGGTGTAAGGGACATCGTACCGAAAAAAAAATTATAAGACGTCAAATAATGTCGGTTACAACATTACAGTAACCATTTATATGGTAAATGACAAATGACTAACTTATTAATTATCGAGCATGTAATGAATATATGCGGAATAATGTTTATTTTTCAAATTACATTGCTAATTTTCTAAAACAATAATAGTTAATTGCCTATTAATTAATTGCCTGTGCACTGTTTTTGTGAATAAAGAATAAATAAATAAATAAAAATAAAATAAAAATACAAATAATTAATTAATTGTTTTTAAATTAAAATTAGGCTTTATTATTATACCAATAATGAAGTTATACTAATTTTATTTAAAAAAAGTGTTTTTTTTTTTTGGAAATTCATCAAAAAGCCGATGAAAAATTTCAACACTAGGATGTTCAGAATCGTGTTCTGGATCCCTGGTATCGGTTTTCGGTACGATGTCCCTTACACCCGTTATAGAGGTAAACTGTAGTTAGGTACAAATTTTTAACCGACTTCAAAAAGGAGGAGGTTCTCAATTCACATATATATATATATATATATATATATATACAGGCGAATTGAATATATATATATTTGTATACACACGTTCGAGACTGTATCCCAGGGGCCCCGTAATACTGATACGGCTGATACGGCAGCAGCTACGCCCCTGTCAAGGATTGATTGCAATTAACACTTAACACGTTTGTGAGTGTGATTCTAATAGGGCGTTTCCGTGTGTGTACCAAGATCATACCAAAATAAAGCACGTGCATGCTGCATTCTTTAATCTAATATACATATAACATAAGACATACATATATACATATAACATATAACATAAGACTAGCTTAAGCGCACCTTACGCACCACGCTTTTCTTGTTGGCTATGGCTAGCTTTCATGATTCTATTGATGCTAGCTGTAAAGTAAATCTTGAATTCAACTTATATAAACGTCATTTTCATGCTGAATAAAGGCCTCTCCCTTAGAAGGGAGGGGTTGCCATAATCCCCACGCTTGGCAGGCGGCTTGGAGATCGCAGTATAGGTGGTAGGTAATCCAATAAAAAGACGCAGCTGCCCGTCTTCTTGTTTTCCCTTAGTCGCCTTTTACGGACACCCAACGGGAGGAGATGGGTGGGTGCTATTGTTACCCGGACACCCCACGGGGAAATAAATAAATATAATATATGTAATATAATCCAACTCTAAAAAATCATCGCAATCTGTTTTATACAGACTGACAAAAAATGTGTGTACAACTTTAATAATTTATTAACAAAGGTCATAAGTTGACATACGATCTCCGTACTTATACTTATACTTACCTAAGTAGGGAGGTATTTATAGTGAAAACAAAATTAACTAATAACTACCGCACACACAAACGCCACTTAACTTTAATTCTAATTAAGTCACGTATTACGTAGGTATTAATTGGATTCGAGTGTTGAAAAAATCCGTTTTAAAAAATGGATTAATAATCATTAATTATAACTAACGTTTGTAGGTTCGGCAGTAAGTAAGTGAATTCTTTTTTCGAAAAATGTTACTGGTGACCTATATCATTTAGTTTATATATGGCTACGGAGTTTAACGGACAAATGTAAACGTTTCGCATAAATCAAGTTGATAAGGCACTCCGCAAAACACTTACGCGTGGGTCGATGACCCGTTGTATAAGACCTTTTTTTCGCTTAGGTGGCGGTCACACTGGCACACTATTATCTTCTGATAGATGTGACGTCACAGTCGATATGTACCTACCTATGCAAGATGTTTAAGAAATTCTGCCAAATAATATACAAACGGAACCCTTAGGCTATATGATTCCTGTTTCTAATATTGCTATTTATATTTGTTGACCTATTAATAGAGTAAATAAACTATTTAAAAAAAAACCGACTTCAAAGTAAATTATCTAAAAAGCAAGAATAACGAAAATATATTGATAATATAAATACTATGTGAAAGTGTTTTGTGTCTTGCCTGACGAGGTACTGCTTAACAGCAGAAGTTAAATGTGAGCCACGGGTGATTTTGGTTCGGTCATGCTCGCCATCGAAAAGTCTTTGCTTGTGGCGGCTTCGTGTGGCGGGTCACCCCCTTCCCTCTGATATGGTTGAGGGGAGTGATGGCTGCTGCTCGAGTCAACTCGTGCGCGGGTGCTGTTTGGGGACTGGTCCGACTACTATCCCTTTGGCCTTTTAGTTTGTTGAAATTGTTGTCTTAATTTATTGTTTTCTTCTTTTCCCCCTTGCTTTATGTTTCGAACGGCAAGACACAATATCGCTAATGTCGATTCATTTGTAACAAAACAATGTTTAAAAAAAAAGTGAAAAAATGACAAGCCCGCTGAGTTTCTTGCCGGATCTTCTCAGTTGAGGCCGCGTTGTGTTCCGGTGGTAGCTTTTAAAAAATGACCATTCAAAAGTGCTAGCGTTAAGCCTATTTGAAATAAAGATTTTTGAGTCTGAGTTTGAGTTTAGATAATTTACTTTGAAGTCGGTATTTTTTTTTTAAATAGTTTATTTAACACTTTTTAGTGACTTTTATTTTAGCAAAATAGGTATCAGCACTATCACGCAACTCGAATGACTACGTTACAGTAACTTACAAAAACATAAAATGTTTATTTCTCTTAAACTACTTAACCGATTTTGATGAAACTTTTACTCGACCCTTAGTTGAAAAAAACTATTGCAAAAAGAATTTTCGAAATCGGACTTGTAGTTTCTGAGAAATCCGCGGACAAACCTACATATATACATAACATATATTAATATTACGCATTTTTATTAATATTACATACATACGCGTCGAATAGAGAACCTTCTTTTTGAAGCCGGTTAAAAATAACATTTTTTTTATGTAAGTCGTCCTGTCCTAAATATGTACTTACATGCAAATTTATTTTATTTATTTATTTATTTATTTTACATAATTAGAACGGCCAATGACCACTTACACTAATTATCAAAAGTTAGGTATAGAAATAAAATTGGTACACAAGAAAATATAAAGCGATATAAAAAAAAACAATAAAAGGCATTAAGTAACATAAATTTAAAAGTAGACAACAACATTCATACATCTTTCTCGATGAACAACTTAATTTCAAACAGAATCTTCTGCCATTCATCCGCAAACAAGTCTAACGTAGGACTTGAGTCCAAGAGACGGTTGAGAGCGGTGAGAGCACGCGGGATCGGAGAGTTGGCGCGGGTAGTGGTGCGCCGGTCTGCTATCGCGAATAACATATGTTTCCGACTGCGTCGATAATTGTTAGGTACATAAAATCGAGCCAGCTCATTATGGAGTTCAGGTGCATCGGTAGCCCCACGTAGAATCTTGCACATAGTTATAAGCAGAGCACTATTCCTCCTAACTTCGAGTGAATTGTAATCGAGACAACCTAAAAGAAACTTAGTAGGATACAGAAATGGGTAATACATATGATTTTTTTTGTAAAGATATCTAAGAAAAGCTTTTTGTACCTTTTCTAAGATAAGTGCGTATGTACTTTCATAAGGGTTCCATACACACGCGCTAGTTTCTAGTTTGCTACGAACTAATGCGTTATATATAATTCGTATAGAGTGTTCACCCTGAAAGTCTTTGCAATTTCTAAGTACAAATCCTAACCTTCGGAATGATTCCTTGGCAACTGCTAAAACATGGTCATGGAATGTAAGCTTTCGGTCGAATACGACTCCCAGATCTTTCATGGAGCTCTTTCTAGCTAAAGTTGCATTGTTTATTTGGTACTCAAATTGGATTGGGTTTCTCATTCGGCCGAAAGTCATAATACAACATTTGGATAGGTTAAACTCCATTTTATTTTCTACGCTCCACTGGAAAATAGCATCAACATCACGCTGGAGCGCCAGGCAGTCGGCTTCAGAATTGACTTCACGGTATAGCTTTAGGTCATCTGCATATAAAAGACACTTCGAATTATTTAAGACGGAAGGTATGTCATTCACCATTATTAAAAATAGTAAAGGCCCTAATATTGATCCCTGACTAACCCCGGAACGTGTATGATAGTGATGAGATTCATATATACCAAGTCTTACAAACTGTTTTCGATCGCGCAAATAGTCGATATATATAATAATAGATAGATAGAGGCTTAGGTGGCACTGTAATTAATAAGAATGTTTTGTATATGTCTTGGATATTAAATAAAAAAATATTTGGCAATGTCCTGACTTTTTTTTTTCCAGCGTCTATCAAGACGCTGTTGGCCGCAGATGGCCATTACAGCTTCACCGGACAATAGGAGGCGAGCGCTTAAAGCGCTCTAGCCTTAACGGCAGAAGTAGCGACGAGCTCAAGGGCACCTCAGGGAGGCACGGCCTCGGCTTGGGCTGTCGCTTAAGAGAGGGCTGAGTTTACCACCGGTTCACAACGCGCCCCTACTGAGAAGAACCGGCAAGAAACTCAGTGGGGTGATGCACGTCGTTGAGGTCGCATACGTACGACCCTTCGGCCTCGCCGGCGAGACCGGTGTATGATAGCTAGTGTAGCATACGGTTGTCGGGGAGGGTTCGGCGCATCCCGGTCCATTAGGACCGTCATGGGGTCAGGAGGGTCGAGCAGTACGTGCCGTGGTCTGCGGCGCGAGTCAGAAGGACTAGGGGCGTAATCGGCGGCGGCGCGGTTTAAACTGTTCGGGTGACGGGACGCGGATTCAAAGTAGCGTTTCGACGCTTCTTTGAGGAACTTACGAAGGGGATCTAACTTGAAATCGGAATGCAGATCTACGTTCCGCATGTACCGACGGCACGTCGGAGGAAACGATTTTGGATAACCTGGAGGCTATCGATACGGGTGCGAATGTCCAGAGATTCAGTAACCTGTTAAAGTATTTGTACTTACTTGTCTTTGTTGTTCAGCCACCCACCTGATAGTAAGCAGTGATGGGTTCATGATTAAGAAATCCCAATAATAATTACACCAATCGCCGCGAACCGTGTTAGCAACGAAAAAGGTAAAGCTTCTCAACCGCTATCAAAGTGAATCAACACATACAGGGGTGGCGAACCTTTAAGTATCAACGTGCCATTGTTCTATAGAAATGTTTATTAAGGCCATAATAGGGCCGTCAAAAAAAATTAATTTCTGATTATTGGAAAATAATAATACCAACTAAGCCGCCGCTACCCCGCGTACCGCATCTGAACACTCTGTAACATAGACGTAGTGCGTATCGCCCAAACAAAAATTCCTTCGTTTAATAAATCCATTAAAATTATTTATGTTATTGTTATATTATTGTTATATAATTGTTTTTTTTTTTCAAAAAAATATTATTAGACCAACCATTACCTTACCCATAGTGTGAGCGCATCCTAACACCATGTTAAGGGACTGTATATCGAACACCGTAATTGTGTCACACACACCGCTTTGATATTCTTTCGGATGCTTCATATGGATACGCAATAACAATTTTATTTCGTAAATTTAGTGTTTTTTGAATAACGGAAACGTATTTATGTACGGTTCACTTAAAAAATACCGTTCGATTATTATAAAATCTTTCGAGACAGTAAAATTATTTTTGGAATAAACACCGTTTTAGTTAAATTCCATCCGTTAGCGCATACGCACATAATGCGTTATTATGCCATCAAAATAATAATTAGTCTTTTTAGGGTTCCATACCTAAAAGGTAAAAAAAGAACCCTTATGGTCTGACTTCGTCTATCTGTCTGTCTGTCACACCTATATAATTTTAGGAAGCACTGATGCTGTCACACCTATATATTCTAAGAATCACTGATGCTATCAATTTGAAACTTGGAATAGTTTTAGATCTTACTTACCCAAGCCCATCGCAAACATAATTTCTTTTTTCTCTTACCTACTTTTTTATCTATACATATAAAATTACTTGTCCTGACTGACTGACTGACTGATTCATCAACGCACAGGCCAAACCGCTGGACCTAGCAAAATGAAATTTGGACAGTAGGCTCTTCTTATGATGTAAGCATCCACTAAGAACGGGTTTTTGAAAGTTCCACAGGGGTTAAGTGGGGTGGAAATGAAAATAGCGGGCCGGCGTAGCCGCTGGGAATTGCTAGTATTAATATAGATAATGAATAAGTAAGTAATTTATTGTAGAAAGTAAAAAATATCTACGAGTAACACGAGCTTGTCAAAATATGGGTCAATGTATCTAAGCAACTATTGTGCCGATAAATTATTTTTGATCATGGTCTAATTCAGGACTTCCAAGTGGCGGCTGGATCGAAAGCCAGCACAAAGCAGTGCTTCTAGTGACGATAATACATGATTGTGAAGCAGTTCCTTTCTGGAAGCCTTATCGATACGACTGTTAGCTACTGGGCTAGGACCTTCTTGCCGCCGGCCGCGCCGGTTGAAATTGTTTTTGCCCGAATGCCCCAGGAAGAGGGTTATGTTTTAGTATCTACGTAAGCATGAAGCATGTTAGTTAGGTATATATATTTCTTAAACCTAAACGGCTAAACGGCTAAACGGCTAAACGCCTAAACGGCTAAACGGCCTAAACGGCTTGATGGACAGTCTTAGTTGTTGTGGGAGTGACAGGCTATAAATTATATTAAAAAAAAAATATGGCGGTCGCTAGCCACCGCTAGTTGGGGTAAACTGGTTCTGGAGTGGAGACCGTGAATCGGGAAGCGTAGTGTAGGATGCTCTGTGACTAGGTGGAGCGACGATATCCGCAGAGCGGTTGGCAGACACTGGATGAGGAGGGTCGAAGATCGAGCTCAGTGGCTTATGTCCAGCAGTGGACTGATGTGGGCTGATGATGATTATGAAGCCCATTTTGTTTGTTCGCACTCGGGCACACAAAAAGTGCTTTTATAACTACTTGTTTTATTGTATAAATTGTTTCCAAAGCCCACTCTATATAGCCTGTACACCTGTACTCATTTAATATCTTTGAATAATAATAATATTTTTATTATGTAGGTAAGTAAATAGTGTTCACTACTTGATAGGTATTTATTAATGTGAATAATACCAAACCTTGTTTATGTCCCACTGTTGGACACGGGCCTCCCCTCAAGATGAGGGGGCTTAGGCCATAGTCCACCACGCTGGCCAAGTGCGGGTTGGCGGACTTAATGTGAATAAATATATTCACATGTTTTGCACACATAGCTACTGAGACATAAAAAGAAATGGTTTAATGAATTATTATTACCTATATTAAGCAGTAAAATATAATTTTAGAAGGAGCTGGAAAAAGGTTACCCCTTAGAAGAGAGGGGCTGCCAAAATATTCACGTCTTGGGGATCGCAGTATTGGTGGTAGGTAATCCAATAGAAAGAAGCAGCTGCCCGTCTTCTTGTTTTCCCTTAGCCGCCTCATACGGACACCCAACGGGAGGAGATGGGAGAACGAAGAAGAACTTGGTTAGAACCGGAAGACGTCCACTGCTGAACATAGGCCTCCCCCTTAGAACGCCACAATGAACGACAATTGGCTATTTGCATCCACCGGTTACCTGCGACGCGCACAATGTCGTCTGTCCACCTAGTGGGAGGCCTGCCAACGCTGCGTCTTCCGGTTCGTGGTCGCTGGAACGCCCACGGATGCCGCGGTATCACGGCTCAAAAGCGTGTTGACCGCCCGCGGATACCATGGTATCCAGTGGCGGTTAACCACTTTTTGATTGAGATTTCGTTTTCTGTAGCCGATCATAGACTATTAATCATTAAAATAGAAGCGCATCGGCATTGTGAAGTGAATTAGCCAACTTAATAAAATTATTTGGTACCTCAAGTAGAAAAAAATAAAAATAAAAAAAAATGACGAAGTTTGATATTTACGTACAGGTGTGTTTGTGGGTGCGTCGGCGGCGTTAATATTTGTTATTATTGTGAGATTATTGTTTATTTTGATGCATATTATACATAAAAATGATCGTGAAGAATAATGCTATAATATTTTGATGTAGGTAAGTAGAAATACAATCTCAATGTCTTAACTTTTTTCCCCTTGAAAAAAGCAGGTAGTTTTCGTGTTTTTATGACTGATTTTCACTTCTACCCGTTTTTTAGAATTCTAAATTATAATTAAAACTCTTGATGTTTATTTAAGTAGCTTCGTAATACACTTAGCTTTTTAACGGTAGTTTTATCTTTATTCTAGCCCTTGTTGTTTACGAATGTCAAGTGTTTTTATCGCTCCGGGCTCGAGTGGGTTTCAAATTACATTTTTTTCGCGGAAGCTCGGACGAGTCGGATCACATTAGTCGCGAGAGCTGGGCGTTCCAGTGGCGTCTCCACTCTTTGCTATTGGTGGACAAAAATACTCTTTGAACTTCTTTGAGTCTCTGTGACTGTGACTTTATTATCTATAGAGTAATGGCTGAGCCAGAGCTGCCAGATGAATGATTAAAATCGTATTTATACGTTTATTCACAGACATGATGACAAATGCCTACGACTATTCGATCGAGCAACGAGTTATTTGTACAGCTTTTCAACTGACTAAATTTTGAATGGTTTGATGAGAGAAAACATAAAGGGCATTTGTTAGGTATAGTAATTAATACACTTGTGTTGAAGCAAAATTACAATAATTTCAAACTTTCAATAAATTTCAAGGTTTAAAATCTGTTTCTTGGAAGTCTGTAGCATTTAAGAATAGCAAGGTGAATTAGTTGGTTTAAAGAGGTACCTAGTGAGTAATGCTTGTGTTAATTTCTTAATCAAAATGGCAAATTGTTGGTGATTGAATGAGTTTAACAATATTAATTGTGCATATTTATGGCGTGCTTTCATAGGTTGTATGTGCTGGTAAATGACAAGGTGTTAATTTGTGCGGGCTTTGAAGTGACTTTCAGAAGGTGTTCGACTTCATGGTAATTTAGGGATTGTAATCAGATCATAACTTTAGGCTTACCTTCACGGGTGTGACTTTGTGGAGTTGGCATGATTTATTGTTAGTTAAAAATGTATGGATGAAGAAATTTGTTATAAATACCTACTTACTGTTACTGTTTTATTGTTTTTTTTTCTCTTGTCCAATATTTTACTAAATCTAGTAGGAGTCGCTGATCGCTTGGTGTGTGGGCACTAGACGTCCATCGAGCACGGTAGTACGATACATGAGAACCGTGACGGGTTCACAGTTATTGCTCCCCCACTGACAGGCTCAAAGGCTTAATGCACTGAGAGTTAATTGGTGCAGACCCCACGAAGAACTCAGGTCGCATTCATATGTTAATAGAAGAACCTAGGTCGCTTTCATATGTTAATAGTTATACTATATATAGCCGCGGGAGTTTTAGTAGGTAAAATTACACATACTCTGATTGGTCATCGTCAGAAGAAGATAGGCTCTACTACTACATAACGCAATGATGATTTATCTCATCCAGCGCCAGCGACGTTTTAAAATACGTGCAGTTTAAAGGACGGACTCATTAAATGTCTGGCGATATTTTGTCAATTATATTGCCATACCATGCCGCCATCGCCCCTCCTGAATTTGTGTCCCTGCACTAAACATACAAATATCAACCATCAACACAGGCGTCGAACAACAGCGCAGCTTTGCCATCACTCTCTCACTTTGCCATCACAGCAATTCTCAAGCAGCTACTAGCGAGTCACAGGTCACCAGCGGCATGCAGGTCAGCACCGGAGGTCACGGGTTCAAATCCCGCAGATAGCAACAACTTTGTGTAATTGTTTCTTACTGGTTAGGACAATGACGGACCTTGTTGTCTGGGGAGTAAGATGATCCATAGGTCGGATAGGCACTAGGGGGCTTGGAGAACATTATTATTATTATGATGACAACGACGATGGCGATTATTTATAGGTATGTCATATACAAAATATTAATATTTTTATATTAAATTCATTTTTCCATTTTACAACTAAGTACCTACTAATACTGACACCAGCTATTTCAATTATCCGTAAATCTATTGTTCAAGTAACCCGGTCAGGGTTTGTAAGCTGTCTATACAATAAGAGTGTCAGGCTGCATATCGTGAACCTTCAATAGGTCCCGGGTCCTAAGGGGGTCAACCGGGGTATGTGGGATTCTTACCCACGGATGTCACATTACGACATGAGACTTGAAGACTCCGGTGGGATCTGAACCAGGAACCCTTCAGCATCTTGCCTTTAAGCCCGCTGCCGGGGACACTTTATACATCCACCAAGCAACTTAACTTGCCAGTTTATAGTTACTTTATGCACATACAAAGCAAATTATGTGATCAAGTAATGGTGCACTGCTCAGTCCCTATGAAACATAGCGTGATGTTTTATATATCAGTTTATGCCCTGACTTCTACACAATACATCAATGAAAGTCCTATTAAAATCCATCCACGGGTTTTTAAATGATACCTGGATACCCAGACAGACAGACAGATCGACAGACAGACAATAATACCGAAAAAAAATGTTTTGGCCACTATGTCGATAGTTTATTATCCCCACATAGAAATTTTGTAAAAATATTCAATGTACAGACAAAGTGCTCTTTGAGTTTTAAACATCTGAGAGCGTAGCGTTTGAGAGCTGAGATAGTAAGCATTATTTAATTTATCTTCGTATTATTGTCAAATTACACTTGGCAACACTGTCGTTTACTTTCGAAATCCGGTTCCGACGAGACGTCAACGCTAAATTTATCTGAATTTCTAGTATTTTGCTAAATAATTTTCGCCAAAGCACGATATTGCCATTAAATAGTACATTTATTATTAAATAGAACATCTTTAGTTTATCAATTTCATCATGCCACGCGGTAAGCAACACAATTCTCTTACGTGTTATGTTTTTGCACAATGTCGTCCAATGATAAATGAATGTGCTTTATTTCTAGTTATTTAGTCGTGTTTGGATCATTACAATAATGCATAGGTTATTCATACAGTAAAATCTATCTACATTTGTTAATATCGTGAAATCTTGGGACTCCTAACTATTGATTCTATAAGTTCCTAACCTGTAAAGTGTTGGCATTTCAGGTAAATTTACTAACCACAAGGGACGCAATCGCAAGTTTACCAGCCCCGAGGAGTTGGAGGAGCAGAGAAAACAAGAGGAACAAAAGCAGAGGCAAGTAATTTTATACTAATTATGATGCTAATATGACGTAAAAACACGTAGGTTTGATTGAAATCGTAAAACAGCTAGGTAATAATATAGGTAGCTATAGGTCCGTCAATGATTGACAATCTTTATTTATAGAAACAATGATTAATTGTTTATCTATTTTAGTAGATAATAATTTGTTTTGTATGCTTATGTTATATGTGGAATCCAAAATAATGTTTATCTTTGTTCTCTTCTTGTAAATAGTTTGTTTATAATATGTATAAACCAAGTCATCAATAGAATATCATATAGTGTTATGTTATCTAATTTCACTGTTTACTTACTAGCAATAGCTAAAGAAAAGCTCAGTCTTATCCATTAAACTAGGGCTACTTTAATGGATAAGACTAACCTTTTCTAATTTAATAGTCCATCGCCTTAGGCTCAATTCACACCAAGATGGCAGCGGCCTGCAGCGCACTTTGAGTTTGAAAAACGCGACGCGCGGGCAGCCGTGTGGGGCCTCGAGCGGTATCGCGTTTTCAGGCGATACTGGACTTTTACGAATTGTAGATAAAATTTAAAATTCTTTCACATTGAAAGTGCGCTGCCGGCCACTGCCATCTTGGTGTGAATTGAACCTTAAAGTGTAGTCAAACCGTTCATCTATATATAATTAAATAATTGCAGATGGAGAAAGGAACATGGCAAGGAGAGCTCAAGTGAGGAGGAATCCGAAGAAGAAAAGTCTGGCTCAGGCAGCAGTGATGACAGTGACTCTGACGATGATGTAATAATATTTTATAATTATTTTATATCAGTAGTTATGTTTATCTTAAACATATCAATATAGCCACTAGGCTAGCTAGGAGTCGGGGATGTGTGCATTTCTGCTCCCGGATGATGTGCTCTAACAAGCATCAGGCATTGGAGAAACCGACGAGGTCCGAATGGATTGCCCAGAATTTCTCCATAATGTTGATGAAGGCCACCCAGAAGGTTTTAGTGGGTAGATATCCCACATAACCTGGCTGTTGCCCCTATGAAGACTGGGTACCCTTTGAAGGTTTCTTACCTAACGAAAAAATAAGGCAAGGACAACTTAGCATTGTGTAGCAGTTGCATAGTCTAGTATTTTCATTATCTTTTGCTTTGTAAACTGGAGGTCGCCGGAGCAACAACTTAGTGTACAATACAGGCTAATCACCTGATAGTCTGGAAAGTAAGATGATCCATGCATTGGATGGGCATGTAAAATGTCAGTCTAGTGCCTGACCTCTCTCTGGGTATGGTTGTCTTGCATCCCATTATATATAATTCACACAAAGTACACACTTTGCCATGGAGTAGTGGAAACCAGCAATTGCGAGGGATCTGCTGGGAATGCAGAATATCAATAGATGAAATGCTTAAAGTGGCCTTTTAGGCCCGCTAGTACAGGTTAACAGCAACAGGTTTCCAATGTAATGATGTGTAATCTTCAACAACCCTAACTTGTGATTAAAATGTTCATTTTGTTTCAAACTTGAAACTCATCATGACAACTTATGATATGTTATAGTCTGTAAATAAAACCTTCACCACACACTCCTCTTACGTAAAGGTTCCTTGTATCAATATCAGAAAATACTAAAACATTTCATTGAAGTGATCAATATTCCACTACATTCTTCAATCTAGTCTGGTCTTTAGTCTGCCTAGGCTTTGCTAGCCTGTGATTAAAACTAGTCCATGTAGATACATCTATTTACATTCCAGGTTATTAAGGTTTAGTTTGATGTTTATGTTTGTTGCAGAAACCAACAAAAGCGAAGGGTGTGTCGGGTCTAATTGAAGTAGAAAATCCAAACCGTGTAGTTAAGAAAAATAAGAAATTAACTAATCTGGACAATTTAGGCGAAGGAGAGAAACCTCAACTATCAAGGTATTATAATGAGCTTGACTTTTAAAATTAATAATGTATCATACTTGCTAAGGTACCTGGGGACTAGGGTGTAGGGTAGGGCATACCATGTAAGTTCTTATGGTGTATGGATCTGGTTCGAACCCTTGCCAGCCTGAACAATGAAATCTTCATGTTATGTAATCATAAGTACTTACTAATCGAAAGTTTTACCAATCACTTATGATGTTATATTGTGAGGGAACCCAGACATGCCCCAGATTAAATTCAATTGGTGTGTATGATCTGTAATCTGCACTTATAGCCCACATTATGGCCTAAGCCCCCTCATCAAAATGAGAGGAGACCCTGGCACTTCATTAGGACTAAGGGTTAAAAGAAATGAGTACCTATAGTCTGAGTATGGTGGGCCTGTTGGTCTAGAGGTTATATTAAGACAACCTGGCTTCTGACCAATAGGTTGTGGGTTCGATTCCCTCCGATTCTCTGGGTGTTTTATCTATATAAATAGGTATGTATTTACAAAAAAAGTATATGAGTTTTAGTATCGGTTGTCTGGTTTCTATAGTACAGGCTCTGCCTAGTTTGGAATTGGATGACTGTGTTTGGATTATCACAGAATATTATTATTATATTATGCTACCATCTTCCTCGAGAAAACCAAGAAGCATTCGATACAGCTGCCAAACTTGTCATCCACTGAATTTAAACCACCTGGACTAAATTCGCTGATTGATAGTGAAATCATGTGTTGTAAACTTAACATCGTTTTTCACATTTAAATTAATTAGACTAATAGCAAATTCGTTATATAATGTTAGAAGATTTAGATTCCTCTAGAATCTAGTGAATCGATAAATTAATAACTGTCGCACCTACAAACCTCATTCAACTTTTATTATAATTAATTAATTTATTGAAATTGTATTATTTCGACACTGTAAGCCAATAAATACTTTATACGCTGATTGTGAGTAGTGATATCAATAATTTCGTAACTACTAATAAAAATTAATCATAAGTCGTTGGAGAGTCGAAATAAATAGTTTACAAAAAATGGCTTAATTGTAATTAAAGTTAATTGACGTTTGTGAGTGCGGCAGTAAGAGATGACACACTGTTAACCAGGCGTGAAAGGGAAGAAATAGAAAGGCAACGCGCAGCGGCCGCATATCAGAAGTTACACGCGGAAGGCAAGACGGACCAAGCGCGCGCAGACCTCGCGAGGCTCGCTATCATCCGCCAACAACGGGAGGAGGCGGCCAAGCGCAGGGAGGCTGATAAAAAGGTCAAGGAAGATACCACCAGCAAAAAGAGGTAAGGAATTATTTTTGCCCTATAACTATGTTTTTGTGCGATTGTTACTAGCTTTCGGTGAAGGAAAACATCGTGAGGAAACCTGCATGTCTGAGAAAGCCTAACTAGCTTTCGAATGACGCGTGAAGTCCACCAACCCGCACTTGACCAGCGTGGTGGACTAGGGCCTAAGCCCCTTCATCTTGAAGGGAGGCCCGTGCCCAGCAGTGGGACATAAACAAGGGCTGGTGTTATTGTTGTTATTGTAACTATGTCAGAAGTTAAAAAAAAGTTTATTTCAAATAGGCTTAACGCTAGCACTTTTGAAACGGCATGTTTTTTTTTTAAAAAAAAGCTAGCACTGATTACAAGGCGGCCTCAACTGAGAAAATCCGGCAAGAAACTCAGCGGGCTTGTCATTTTTTCACTTTTTTTTTAAACTGTGTGTCATGTTGCAATTAGAACAGAGCGACAGTGTGTCTTGCCGTTCAAAACGCCAAATATGACAGAAAAAAAATACGACGAAAGTATAACAAACTGAAAGGCCAAAGGGATAGTAAGTCGGACCAGTGCCCCCCCCCCCCCCCTCCAAGCAGCACCCGCGCACGAGTTGACTCGAGCAGCAGCCATGCATGCTATAACATCTTTTATCTTCTTTCTTATAATGACTTACGTTTTTACTGCCAGGATTATTTTAAATTATTCAATATTTCGGCAATTCTTGTAGGTAATTCAATATAATTTAAAAATCGCCATGACGGTTTAAAACAGTATTTTTGCTTTAATTATTGTTTCTACAAAAGTAGTTCTGCACCATATTAGGTTCCTTCTAATCTTAACATGGTATAAAACAAAGTTGTTCCTGCTGTTTGTAACCTTAGATCTTTTAAACTATGCAATGGATTTTAATACAGTTTCAGCAATAGATAGAGTGATTCAAGAGGAAGGTTTATATGTAGTATACCCGTGCGAAGCCGGGGCGGGTCGCTAGTTAATTTATTTGCGCACTCCATAGAGCAAGAAGAGTCTATGTGCCTGATTGAATTTTAAGATGCAAGCAAATTCTGCGGCCGTGTCAATATTCTACTTTAGTCTTTGGTTAGGTTAGTGTCCCATGGGATGTCCGGGTAAGAATAGCACCCACCCATCTCCTGCCGTTGGGTGTCCGTAATAGGCGACTAAGGGAAACAAGAAGACGGGCAGCAGCGTCTTTCTATTGGATTACTTATCACCTATACCTACTGCGATCCCCAAGCCGCCTGCCAAGCGTGGGGATTATGGCAACCCCTCCCTTCCAAGGGAGAAGCCTTTGTTCAGCAGTGGACGACGTTGTGTAAGGGACCGTCCAGGTAGGTACCACCGCAGTTGCAAATATTCTTTGCAACTAGATTATTCCGGAACACAGTAACGTGTAACATTACTGTGTTCCGGTGTGAATGGCACTGTAGATGGTGAAATTACCGGACACAAGAATCTTAATGTCTAATGTCTCGGGTAACCAGCGACAGTTCGCGGTGTTTGGTTATACGTATTTTATGAAAATCTGGGTAACCACATCGCTCGAAGAACCGATAGCCGATGGGGAAGAAAGGTTCTCGAGTGGCGACCACGAAGCGGAAAACGCAGGCTAGGCGGTCCTACCACTAGATGGACTGACAACATTGTGCGTGTCGCAGGTAACTTGTGAATGCAAATAGCCAATTGGTTCTTTGTAGCGTTCAAAGGGGGAGGCCTATCTTTAGCAGTGGACGTCGTCTGGCTGGTGATGATGATGATGATAATGCTATAAATATACGGGGTGTAAGGAACATCGTACCGAAAACTGATACCAGGGATCCAGTACATGATTCTGAACAGCCTAGTGTTGAAATTTTTCATCGGCTTTTTCATGAACTCCCAAAAAAATGCCGTTTTTTAACCGACT
This sequence comes from Furcula furcula, assembly GCA_911728495.1. Classification (NCBI taxonomy): domain Eukaryota; kingdom Metazoa; phylum Arthropoda; class Insecta; order Lepidoptera; family Notodontidae; genus Furcula; species Furcula furcula. The sequence continues at coordinate 13,171,942 of OU452250.1, forward strand.
TCAAAAAAGGAGGAGGTTCTCAATTCATCGTGTATGTATTTTTTTTTTTTTTTTTTTTTAATGTATGTTCACTCATAATTCCGCCAAATATGTACCGATTTGGATGATTCTTTTTTGTACCTAATGGACATTCCATCAAGTTGGTCCCATAAATTTTTTATTCCTTATGAACCAGTAGTTCCTGAGAAAACATGAATAGAATGGTAGAATTATCTGGTAAAACGCCTAAAAATAGATGATGTTCTAATCAATAATGGTTATAACTCATACAAATATTTACCAATTTCAGTAATTCTTTTTTTAACCATAAGGATGGTTCGGTATGAATTTCATCAAGACCGGATAAGAACTTTTTCGAAGAACATGAGTGATGGGAAGGAGATATAACTGGGAGAATCCATAAAATAGATGATGTCTTCGTCTACAAAATGGTCATACGCCATCCAGATCATCGTACCGAATTCGATGGTTTCTTTTTGACCCCCGACCAAAAACGAGGTGTTATTAGTTTGGGGGGGGGGGGGGGGGGGGGTGTCGTGTCTGTCTGACTGATAACTGTCTGTGGCATCGCAGCGCTCAAACGAGTGGACAGATTGGCGTATGCTGGTTTATTGGAGATGGTTCTTAGCGATGTTTCTTGAAAATCGGTTTAGCTTTGAAAACCATCAGCTCTTTTCCAAGTCGAGATAGGGATATTTCGTATACAATGGACATTTTTAATTACTTCTATTACTCCGAAAGATCTGAAATTTAGAACATATGTAAATCCGTTGATACTAAAAAACTGGTACTAAGAAAATGGTAACCTTCACCAGGGTCTGATGATGGAGCAGGAAGGTGGTCACAGGATTTCTGCACCAATAAACGTAGACCCACTGAGTTTGGGCTCGTTGTGTAGGTCTCGACGAGTATCTGCTAGAAAAATGATGTTCAGAGTCTGGTGATGGGAGCAAACAGTATGATGTTAACAGGAACTCTGTTCCATGAAATTTAGGACCCACCGAATTTTAGATCTGTGGTTGGGTTGGGAGATTTTAATTAAAATCCTGTTGGTATTAAAGCTTTATATCCAAATCGGTATATAGTTGAATAAAGACTTTTCAAGAGAATATGACTAAAAAGAATAAAATAAAATTTTTATAAAAAAAAATAAACCGACTTCAATAGACACCACACTAAAAAGTGAAAAATAACTTCAATATTCTTGAAGTTGGTGCTAAAATAAACACGATACTTACCCCAACACCAGAATCAACTGACCAGCACCAACTTCAATAATATTGAAGTTATTTTTCACTTTTTAGTGTGGTGTCTATTGAAGTCGGTTTATTTTTTTTTATAAAAATTTTATTTTAAATAAAATTAGAATAACATCATTATTGGTAAGTATAATAATAAAGCCTAATTTCAATTTAAAAACCTATTATTCCGAACATATTCATTGCATGCTCAAAAATTAACAAGTTAGTAATTTGTCATTTTCCATATAAATGGATTCTGTAACGTTGTAACGGACAATACGAGAAATCTTATAAAAAAAGTTTTCGGTACGTAGTCCCTTACACCCTGTATAAATAAATCTATAAGTGAGACTAAATTGTATTATTTTTATTACAGTTAAACAACTGAGCAGATGTCCAGCCACAAGGATTGGTCTGTCATCGTTTGCTGTTTAGTACGCTCTCAAGCTAGATGGCTTTCCGAATCGAACACCTCAAATACTTATTGTGATCTTATATCCTATAGAATTCAAGCATTATATAATTGCTCCTTGGTGTATTTATGCATAATATAAATTGTTAAATTGATTTTGTGAAGCTTCCCTAGCTGTGACTTACTGATATTAAAACCATACTGGACATTTCTTTTGACTTAAACCACTCAAAAGAGTTATCAAAAAACTGAGTGGTCAAATATTTGGTATAACTACTGTTTGCGCGAATTATGAATGATAGCTCAAGCTATCATTTTAATTAAAGTCAAATGTATTCCTTAAATTATTTCAATAATATGGGATTCGAATCTAATTGTTCATAAAATATGTGTGTATATTATTGTCATGGTTAAAAACACAGATATAGATTTACATAGATAATGCAAGTATCACGATTTGTATTTGTTAAAAATACTAATTTTTAACGCTTTTTGTGACGTCACGGCCGAAGTTTAGTGACGGGAAATCCAAACCGTTGCAAAGACACCGATGCCGCCGATGCCCCGCCGATTTTTTTTAGTTTCTGTGGCCGACCGTCTGCAAAGCTGCAGCAACAGACGCGCGCGGACTGCAAGTTAGCGACGACCAACCCCGACGTTTCGTCGGGGTTCAGACACGCGAAGTACATGCATTTACGTTATCTATGTAAATCTATATCTGTGGAAAAATTTAGTAAAAGAACAGGTTATTATCAAATAGCGCAATACATACCAAGGTCGTATATCGAGGTTAATTTTGTTATAAATGGATGAAACATCTTACGAATGTAAAGGCGAATTGTTTAAAATAAAAAGGTTTCTGCAATAAATGTATTTTGGTCGCATCCGTTTAAATAGTAACTATTTAAACTTATCATTTTTATTATTTTTATATATTTAATTATTCAACTAATATCAAGAAATATAAATAATAGATGAATATGTAAATTCAGATTAATAAACTGTATATTAAAATGAAGAGAATGACCTAGTTTATATTTATTAATTCCACCGGAATTTCGATTACTTTATGAAATTACATTGAGTGGTAAATTTAGAAGAACTTCTGACTTTCTTAAAACATCTCTGGTTTTTAGTTCTAGTATATTTTGTAAAATTAACAATGTGTTAACAATGAAAATTTCATAAAGTAAATCAATGAATGTATGAATTTGCTTAGGACTAATTGTTAGATAATTTCACTAGACAATTTTTATAAAGCAAATGTGTATCTATACAAATAAAAATTGAAAATTATTACATCAACTAGTTTCTATTAATTAACGGGCTTCAAAAAGATGGTTCTGTATTCGATGTGTATGTATGTAATATTAATAAAAAAAAATGCGTAATATTCACATGTTTTAGTCTAGGTGGGCTTCTAAACAAATGTACCAAATCTCATGAGTGTATGTATGTAGGTTGGTCCCCCGATTGCTCAGACACCACCATGGCATGACTAATTTTGAAAAAATACTCTTTAATGTACTTACTTCTACTACTATTGTCGAAAATAATCATATATTTGTATTAAATTTACAATAGCAATATTTTAAATTTTTAAGAGTTTGAATTTCGTTCCAAAACTAAGGCTGGGGCATGGTGCCATTTTGTGACGTCACTACGGTATAAATAAACATCTGTCTGTAGGTATAAAAACTGAATCATTGTATGAAAGAAAAAGTTGAGATCATATATATAAATAAACTTGACAGTTTGACAGTTGTTTATTTATACCGGATTGACGTCATTCACTCTGATCAGTGTTTAATACAAAATGGCGATTAGCTGTATTTAAGTAATTTATTTGCTTAAATATCACGAAAATCTCTATTATTATGAAATAGAGATGCATTTTTAGAATCAGTGCAATCTGTTCTAATATTCAAAACCACAGATTCATTGGTATTGTGTTGCAGTCATCATGCCTGCAATAGTTTTAGTATCTTTCAACTTAGGGAAGAGTACACGTATCATCAATATCGATTCAGTATTCATTGAAATGAAACTAATTTTACGGATTATATCGCGGTTTATTTTTGATTTTAATTTCCCGACGTTTCGAATACTTTACAGCATTCATGGTCACGGGCGGACTGAGGTGGTAGCTGTCCATATGTCATAGTTGTCTTAGGGTACCCTCAGGTCTTCTAATTATTATTGTTAGTCCGATCTACGCAGAAAGACGCCGACAAAGGAAACGCAACCGTGGTAATGGATACGTCAGATTACAATGCCAAAATGCAAGAGCTATTATCGGATCAAAGTACATATAAAAAGGTAAAATCAGACCCAACCAACAACACTCATAAAGCAACTAGTGATGTAATAAAGAAACATTCCGAGGCATTGAATCTAGACGTCAAATCGTTGTTACCTTCTTGTCCGAAACCACCAAAACTTTATGGGTTGCCTAAAATACACAAACCGAATGTCCCGCTACGTCCAATTGTGAGCCAGATCGATTCACCAACATATAGACTGGCTCAACACGTAGCAAAAGTTCTTTCACCACTAAGAGGGCAAACAGAAGCTCACACCAGGGATTCTTACCATTTTGTTAGTGAGATTAAAGATCTATGTCTTACTAACAATGAAACAATGGTCAGTTTTGATGTCCAGTCGTTATTTACATGCCTACCTACTGGTAGGCATGTAAATAACGACTGGAGTCTGTAGTCTTCTACTGAAGACTGCATCTCAATTGTAACAAGAAAGCTAGCAGAGAAAAACATACCAGTAGGATATGCAGAACTATTAAGACACTGCCTTACATCTGGCTACCTATTGTGGAAAGAGGAGTTCTACAAGCAAGTAGATGGTGTGACGATGGGCTCACCAGTTTCTCCCATTGTTGCCGATATATTTATGGAGGACTTTGAGGAGACGGCCCTTAATACTGCACCTGTTAAGCCACGTTTCTACAAGCGGTACGTAGACGATACTTTCACAATATTACCATCAGATAAAGTAACTGCTTTCCTAGATCACCTTAACTCCATAAACACTAAAATCCAATTTACAATGGAGTTGGAATCAAATAACTCTCTAGCATTCTTAGATGTCTTAGTAATCCGTAATACCAATAACACCTTGAGTCATACTGTGTATAGGAAAAAGACCCATACAGATAGATATCTAAACGGCGAATCTCATCATCCCCCAACACAGTTAGCTACTGTCGGTAAATCGTTGTTTCAGAGAGCACACGGGATCTGTGACGAGGAACATCTTGGTGCCGAGCTTCAACATGTTAAGCAGGTCCTGCATGATAACAAGCTCCGAGTTCCGCGCCGCCGTCACTGTGAACGTGTCAAGCCATCCACAGTCGAACGTATGCCTGCTGTATTGCCATATGTTAGAGGGGTAACAGACAAGATTGGATATATCTTAAAGCGAGCTTCAATTAAAACATTTTTCAAGCCACCAAAGAAGATTAGTCAGTTTTTACCATCAGTCAAGTGCCATATACCTCTACTAGATGCAGGAGTATACAAACTGGATTGTGACTGTGGGCTCTCATACATCGGGCAAACAAAAAGATCGGTAAAAACCCGTGTAAAAGAACATATAGCTGACGTTAAACATCGACGCTATACGAAGTCTGCAGTCTGTGAACATGTTCAGGATCGCACCCGTCATTATATTAGATTTGACAAACCACAAATCCTCGCAAAAGAACAGCGCTACCTACCAAGGATGATTCGTGAGGCTATTGAAATTAAAAAGCATCCAAATTTCAATAGAGAAGATGGCTGGGTGCTACCACCAGCTTGGGATCCCGTGATAAACATAGTCAAATCCAAAGACAAGCATTCCACTGCAAGACCTCAAGATACTGTAAGCTCTTTCTGCGTAGATCGGACTAACAATAATAATTAGAAGACCTGAGGGTACCCTAAGACAACTATGACATATGGACAGCTACCACCTCAGTCCGCCCGTGACCATGAATGCTGTAAAGTATTCGAAACGTCGGGAAATTAAAATCAAAAATAAACCGCGATATAATCCGTAAAATTAGTTTCATTTCAATGTGTAATATTCGCGTAAGTATCAGAAATCATTATCGATTCAGTATTGTTAAAGATATGGACTGTGTTTCCAGTAAGTTACTCTAGCATAGCTGTTCCATTTGCGTGACAATGTGAACGCTATAATGATGAATAATAGTGAATCGCATTTAGCTTGTCATTATTTGGACTTCACAGCTATATTCCGAAAAAGGATAGCCAGAGTAGTATATCCTTGTATACATTTTATATTAACTGATTTGATGTAGCCCACGTAGGTACTGCTGATATCCTTGTTGGTAACATAAAATTCATTAAATAGTGTAAAATATTGAAGTCGGTGCTGATATAAGTTAACACGCCATAACGTTATTCTTAGCACCGACTTCTATATATTTTTCGCAAAGTACCTATTTAATGCTTATTAGATAATTTTCTTTGAAGTCGGTTTTAATTTTTTCTGAAAATATTTTATTACCTAATTAGCATACGAATAACACGGTTAGACAGAGGCTAAAAAATAAAACATTGTACGTATTTGAGTTGACATAGGTAGGTAGGTAGGTTCGGAGTCGTTGGACGCTCGGGGTGTGGGCCCTTTGAGCGTCCATTGAGTACGGCGGCGACTCCGAGGAGGACGGCGGCGGGGTTGCGACCCCCGTCCCCGTGAGCACCGTGACAGGTTCCCGGGGGGCTACAATGCGCCCCCCGGCGGCGGGCTCAAAGGCCAAGGCACTGAGGGGCCCCTGGTGCAGATCCCACCGGAGAGCCCTGGGGTCTCCCCTCTCATGTGCCGATGCGACAGCCGCGGGGGTTTTAGTGGGTAAGAATCCCACATACCCCGGTCGAGCCCCACAGCTCCCGGGGATCTTTCGAAGATTTCCCCCGCGTCAAAAAAAAAGGTAGGCGAAAGAAAAGATACCTACCTATATGCGATGTCTCTACGATGTGTCTAATTTAACTTGCATACATCGATCGGCCTGTTACAGGTCTAGTCCAAAGAGGATGTAATAGATAGTCTAGGCTATAGACACCCTGGCCGATGTTAGTTGCTACCCAATAAGTCGTGGGTTCAATTCCCACCTTGTCTGGGTGTGATTCTGAAAAAAAAAACCGCAATATTTTGTATCACATGTCTGGTTACCATAGATCACATTACCATAGCCACTGGCCAGATGAAGCGAACGCCTGTCTCGCTCCTTGGCTCTCAGCCCTGGTAACGGGTACCCTTCTGAGTCACTGGACGTTTGGGGTATGGGCCTTGGACGTCTATCGAGTATGGCGGCGACGCTGAGGAAGACGGCGGCGGGGTTGCGACCCCAGTCCCCGTGAGCACCGTGTGTTAAGTTCCTTGGCGGCTATAAATAGGTAATGCGCCCCCCGGCGGTGGCTAAAAGGCAAGGCACAAAGGGGTTCCTGGTGTAGATCCCACCGGAGAGCCCAGCTGTCCCCTCTCATATGCCGATGTGACAGCCGCGGGGTTTTTAGTGGATAAGAAAGAATCCCACATATTCTTTACTCAAAATGTCTGGTCACAATGGGTTAGTCTCTATCAGTAGGTTTCACATAAACGCAATGAATTGCTGTATGTCAAAGTATTGTGTATGCTCAAAGCCATTTTTTATACAACCTGATTGACGAGATTGGCAAGATTTTTCCCTGATGCTAACCAATAGGCTTTGCCATAACAGCTGCACTCACAGAACGATCTGTTTTGAGGAAGCAGTGCATTGCCGGTCGTCACCAACATTCTCAAAATCTGAGGTAGGTAGGATGTAACTTTGTGATCAAAAGTGCGGTGGTTACTTGCGTTGTTACGGAAACACAGGTGTAGTTGTGCATGTGCCTTATCCTTTACTTCATTTATTATTTATGCAATAATTCTTACTTAATACTTGACGTATATAAGTTTTAGGACATTTCATGACATAGTAAAAACTGCTTGTCCACGTTGGTCGTTCATTGAATGGGTCCGGCGGTAGCAAGATTAGAAAGGCGGAAACAGGCTGATTGATTGCGCCGTTGAAATCTAGAAACTTTTCACATAAATTCTCGGGTTATCGTCACATTTTGCGGGTTTGCAATCTGTACCTACCTACCTAGTATGTGCCCATGTGTAGGTCAACTGTAGGTAAGTACTTAAAGTTCTGCCTGTCTGTAATCATAGGAAAACATTTTAAATCAGTTTGCCTTAGAAGGCATGAAGAACGACGTTCGCTTAGGCGAACGATAGTTATCGTTGTCGACGATACGCCGCCTGCCCATGAGCTACCACTACCGCTCTGCACTATCGCTCTGCCGTAGGTATACTGCACTGCCGCTCGTGACCGTGACGACATGAGAGTTAGTTATTAAAGGTCTTATACACCCGGTATTTTTTTAGATTAGGTACCGTGGTTCAGTCAACCCGTACAACGGAAAAAAAAATTTCACTATGGTCTTGTGAACCCGTACCATGGCAAAATTATTTTGCCCGTAGTCCGGTCAATCTGTACCACGGAAAATTATCCTTTAAATAAAAGGCTGTTAACCCTCAAACTGTCGATTTTGGCTTTAAAATGGAAAGTGATACAGCACAAAATTCTGCACATTTCTATCTAAGAACCATTTCATAATAATAGTGCGGTCACCCGTATCAAGGAAAATAATTTGACCCGTGGTCCGGGCAACCCGTACCACAGAATACATACTCGTATAATAACCGTACTACGGAAAAATTATTTTGCCTGTAATCCGGTCACCCGAACCACTCAACAGGACCATGGGTGTCGCGTTGTGTAAAGAACACTGGTTTAAATAGCGCAGGCAGAGAATTTATAGCGCTCGCAGCAAATGGATGAAGGTCAAACAAGTTCATGCACACAAATGTTGGTCTTGGGTGCGAATTAGGTGTGGGCGTTCAATGAACAAACTGTTTCTTTCGACTGTTTTTTTCCCGAAGACGAATATAAACTAGTTAACAGTACACCGAATAAACTAGTCGAAAACGACATCATCACGTCCAAGTTTATACGTCCACAAGTTGACTAAAAACGTTCCGTCAACGATATAAACTAGTCTAAACTTTAAACTGTTCTGTAAATTAGTTTAGCAACGATAATTAACGGTTTCGTTTTGTAGACGATATCTAAATCCCTCAATAACCCATTGCTAGTGGGAATCCAAGCTCTCGACCAACGGGCCCGTCAATTGTTAGGCTTTCATCATCATCATCATCACCAGCCGGAAGACGTCCACTGCTGAACATAGGCCTCCCCATTGGAATGCCACAATGAACGACAATTTGTGATTTGCATCCACCGGTTACCTGCGACGTGCACAATGTCGTCTGTCCACCAAGTGGGAGGCCAACCTACGCTGCGTCTTCCGTTTCGTGGTCGCCACTCGAGAACCTTTCTTCCCCAACGGTTATCGGTTCTTCGAGCGATGTGGCCTGCCCATTGCCACTTCAACTTGCAGATTCTGAGAGCTATGTCGGTGACGTTGGCTCTTCGGCGAATCTCCTCATTGCGGATTCTGTCGCGCAAAAAAGCTCCGAGCATAGCTCTCTCGATAGCTCGTTGTGTGACTCTGAGCTTATCCAAAAGGCCAACAGATAAGGACCACGTCTCAGTACCATATGTCATCACTGGCAAGACAAGTCACTGGTTAAAAACCTTCGTCTGCAGGCACTGCGGTATTTCGGACGAGAAGATTTGGCGCAGGCTTTGCCTTATCTAAAATTCATATTTTAGATAAGAACTCAAACGAAAAAAAGATATGAACTCAATTTTTTATAGCATGTGAATGAAAAAGATTTTTACACAATGGAAGGCATAAACTTAATTCGTTTGGCATACGAAACGCTTACAATAGCAGCGCTCTAAAGTACCCACTAAGGTTCCATACTTTACGCATCATTATCCCCAGGGAGGGTAATGTTGCGTCGCGCGATACTACTAGATGTATGCGCATATTAACTTGCGACCTCGACTAGCTCGTACTTATCATATTGCTACCGTTTTAGGGTCCCATACGCTTCCACCCTTTGGTAATATCAAGGATATATAAATTAAAAAAAATAAGAAACGTTTATTTTAGGTGTCCGGGTAAGAATAACACCCACCCATCTCCTACCATTGGGTATCGTACGAGGCGACTAAGGGAAAGCAAGAAGACAGTCAGCAGCGTCTATAAATAGGTGCACGGGACATTTTGGTACCAATGTGCACCTTCACAGAATGAGGCTAAATACTATTGATACTTGCAGATTTTGTAAAGGTGGAAAAGAGTCAATGCGACACATAATATTGTGTGACTGCGACGCTCTTGCGAGATGTAGGTTGGGTCATCTGGGAGTAGCCTATCATAATACACCAGATGATTATATACAGCTCCAGGCTGGTGCAATCGTTGCGTACCTGAGGGAACTCTTCGACACGCCAGCTACAGAGTAAGGGCTAGGGCATGTACAATGGATCCAACTGGGTCGAAGTGCGTTCCGGTGGTTTACCGGGCCCGATTGTTAGCCACCAACAATAGAATAGAATAGAAGTAATTAAAAAACTACCGTGGTTGTGTGCGAGATGTCTAATCATCTCGTGTCTCAGCGTCTCTGCATCTGTAATAGCTTATCGCGGAGCGATGTTAAAGGGAGGATCCTCCAACCGAGCGAGGTGTGATGCTCGGCCAGGGCCGAAGCCCCCAATGGTTGTTGTTGGGATGTTGTATATATACTCAATGTACTGTGAAACTTCGCTTGCGCGATTCAGGAACTTTTTTATTTTGTACTCTCATATGTAGTAGTAGTAGGTTGCTACATCACTCCCCCCGAAGACTGGAAGTGCTCGTCCTTGCGTTCCAGTCGCTATGCCAATGCCACTTTTACAAGTCCAGTGTGCGTAGTCCCAGTGCGACGGGGCTGATGCTGCGTAGTCCTCAGTGAGTCGAGGTGTTCAGTGCGTATAGTAGTAGTAGGTTGCTACACGCTGTATGTATTCTGTGGGTATGCCTAACATAGGTATACCGATACAGGAGCAGAGACGCTGAGACACTAGACGATTAGACATCTCGCACACCTATTTTATTTTCAAGGAACTGTGTATTACACCCACTGACAAACTTTGGCGAGTGTCAATAATTACACCACTCAACTTCCATCAGTTACATAATAGGTATCTACATAATTCTTGCTTAGATATTGCTAGGCAAGTGAGATCTCACACCACACATTCTTCACGTATCCATCGCAACACAAAATAAAAATAAGGAACCCTTTGCGCCACTCGCATTCATTCTTAGACGATTTTTTCCTCTATCCTTTGTTTTTCGCGCCCGTGATATAACGGCACTATTTTCGGGTAAAATCTGACAGAATCGCTTTTTAGGGAAAATATAGTTCAAGATAATACAAGAACGTATGTTATTATGAGTCATTTCGCAGACAGTGTTTCATTATTTTACTTTTTGCCCGACTGTCCCCAGAAGGAGGGCTTTGTTTATCGAGAGTACGTTACACGTATATTTACGTAGTTATATACGTACGTATATTTTTCCACAGATATACTTACTTATTATTATGTAATAGGTATACTTACTTATTAGTATGTAGGTATGTATGTCAATTTCTATTGCAGGACCTACAGGCTAAACGACTCGATGTATTTTGACTGTTGTTAGACTCCTTTCGTTTTAATTGTGTGTAAAAATGACAAAAGATATTCATTAAAAAAACAACACTAAAGGTGCGCGTCCATTGGCACGCGCCGGACGCATGGCACGCACGGCACGCAACGGATTTTAGTTTGCTTTGTATGATTTTACATAACGCTGCGTCCATTATCCGCGCCGGCATTTTCCGATGCGGGCCGTCAAAATCATAGAAAGCAAACTAAAATCCGTTGCGTGCCGTGCGTGCGGTGCGTCCGGCGCCGGCCAATGGACGCGTATCTTATGACGTTCATCAGCCGCAATTTTAAACTATTTTTTTTTCTTTAATAATATCATCAATATTGGTATAAAAGGTTCCAGAGAAGACCATTTTGTCTGTTCGCAGTTGGGCTTCATGTGCTTTTATAATTTGCACCTACTTGTACTTGAATAAAGATAACTAACTTGACTTTCTTGCTGTGTGTCGGTAAGTAAGTATAGTTACTTACTAACATTTTCCCATACCATAGTACCTAATAATTATTCTAGTTCTTCTCTTAAACCAACTACGGATATATATTTCGCACAATATTGATAGGCTATTAAAATATCTCATCCTAACCCCAAACATCTCACACTCCCTAGCCTATCTATCACACTCTCCCTCAACACAACGCCTTTGGGATCGTATTTACGGTTCTACTTCATTACAAAGTGTAAACCCCAAAATGCGGCACCAAAAGATATCGGCCGCTCAATTTTTGTAACACAAGGGCGCAGTCAAATTGGTGGCCGATAAGGGCCACGTTAGATAGGGTCGGACGAAGGTTGATGGAGGTAAAGGGGAATGCAAAATGCGGATAATATCGGTTCCGTTCGCGTCCCTGTTTGCTGATGAGGATACATCGCTATTAGGCTGCCTATCTTTAGTAGGTATTTGGGTGATAAAACTTGATAATACTTTAAGGGAGGCATTAGGAAATCTTAAGTGAGAGCCAGTGTGATGACAGAAATCGTTTGTACCAAAACGATTTTGTTATAAGTATTCCTATTTACTTGAGGAATGTTTCATAAATAAATTTTCTTGGATTAGGGGGCGGTCAAAGATTTCTTATATGAATTTCTTATGCCTTGCGGTAGTACTCGTATTTCTATTGGGATTTACAAAACATGTTTGTATTTTTATGAAGCTATATATCATCATCATCATTATCAGCCTACATCAGTCCACTCCACCGGGTCACAGGAACAGGGTCCAGTTCGTGGTCTCCACTCCAGTACCAGTCTTCCCCAACGATCGTCGGTTTTGCGGCAAATATGACCAGCCCACTGGCACTTCAGCTTGCTAATCCGTTGAGCCGGTAACTTTTGTTCTCTGGCGAATTACTTCGTTTATTAATCGATCCCGCAGAGAAACGCCGTGCATAGCTATATATAATTAAAGCTTATATAAACCATTTTATTTACAGTTTACCTTAAACGTACATAAAATACACATAGGCATAAGCTTCAAATGGACCTATGTTACCAAATTTAAAAAAAAATGTAAATTCAGTGAATTATATAAAGGCCGAAATAGCTACCCGATTTTTTTTCAGTAACAGCTCGTTGTATTTAGATGCGTGTATTTCTGGACACCGAAAAAAGTAAATAAAAATGGTTAAAGCATGTTTTCGTGCGATATTTTTCATGTTCATGTAGATTCGTTTATATCAATGGAATGGAAAGTTATGGTTGAACAAGCATCACGCGGGTTCACGAGCAATAAAACGAGAAAGGCAATCTAATTTTCACTGTTTCATGGGGAGGACCGCTCTTTCGTAACATAGGAATTTACTTACCGCACTTAGGAACAAGGTAGCAAACCTAGTCGCATTTTCCGTTGGCGCCCATTCGCTTACACTTGAAATGTGCTGGCAGATGGAGACGATAGTTGAATCCCCAACGTATTCCCAAAATAGGGCCAACGGTTCCAACTTGCACATTAAAATAATAAGTTGCATAGGTATTACTTACTTAATACTTATCAATATGATAACAATAGGTAATTGTTAATGTAGTGTAAGTTTAGAATTGGATATCCTCACAGTCAAACTGAATTACGGTTTTGTGGGAGTGGGACACTGTATGTATTGACTCCAATTTGTTATTAAGTAAATTAATAATTAAACTGTATGCCAACAATGGGTCTACTGATACTATTGATACGGTTTTGTGATATCAACAGGCTTAGAAAATATTGGTCCAACGGTGGTATACCCTATATTGGGCCTAATTATATTGCTACAGCTTTATAATGATTTCTGATACTTACGCGAATATTACACATTGAAATGAAACTAATTTTACGGATTATATCGCGGTTTATTTTTGATTTTAATTTCCCGACGTTTCGAATACTTTACAGCATTCATGGTCACGGGCGGACTGAGGTGGTAGCTGTCCATATGTCATAGTTGTCTTAGGGTACCCTCAGGTCTTCTAATTATTATTGTTAGTCCGATCTACGCAGAAAGAGCTTACAGTATCTTGAGGTCTTGCAGTGGAATGCTTGTCTTTGGATTTGACTATGTTTATCACGGGATCCCAAGCTGGTGGTAGCACCCAGCCATCTTCTCTATTGAAATTTGGATGTTTTTTAATTTCAATAGCCTCACGAATCATCCTTGGTAGGTAGCGCTGTTCTTTTGCGAGGATTTGTGGTTTGTCAAATCTAATATAATGACGGGTGCGATCCTGAACATGTTCACAGACTGCAGACTTCGTATAGCGTCGATGTTTAACGTCAGCTATATGTTCTTTTACACGGGTTTTTACCGATCTTTTTGTTTGCCCGATGTATGAGAGCCCACAGTCACAATCCAGTTTGTATACTCCTGCATCTTGTAGAGGTATATGGCACTTGACTGATGGTAAAAACTGACTAATCTTCTTATCTTCTTACCATCAGTCAAGTGCCATATACCTCTACAAGATGCAGGAGTATACAAACTGGATTGTGACTGTGGGCTCTCATACATCGGGCAAACAAAAAGATCGGTAAAAACCCGTGTAAAAGAACATATAGCTGACGTTAAACATCGACGCTATACGAAGTCTGCAGTCTGTGAACATGTTCAGGATCGCACCCGTCATTATATTAGATTTGACAAACCACAAATCCTCGCAAAAGAACAGCGCTACCTACCAAGGATGATTCGTGAGGCTATTGAAATTAAAAAACATCCAAATTTCAATAGAGAAGATGGCTGGGTGCTACCACCAGCTTGGGATCCCGTGATAAACATAGTCAAATCCAAAGACAAGCATTCCACTGCAAGACCTCAAGATACTGTAAGCTCTTTCTGCGTAGATCGGACTAACAATAATAATTAGAAGACCTGAGGGTACCCTAAGACAACTATGACATATGGACAGCTACCACCTCAGTCCGCCCGTGACCATGAATGCTGTAAAGTATTCGAAACGTCGGGAAATTAAAATCAAAAATAAACCGCGATATAATCCGTAAAATTAGTTTCATTTCAATGCTACAGCTTTTTTTGAGTAATCGTTGGTTAGAATGCAGGATGTTATTTCGCTGTGGGTTTTAATTAACATTGATATATGGCGCTATATGATTTTTATACACGATATAAGAGCTTCACAGAGCTACCGAAACATTAACAGTCATTGAAATATACTACTAATCTCGTCTGTTATTTCTAGGGCAGCTGTGATAAGTGATGGAATTTCTTTTTCGCGGCATTTTAAATTGAATCCAATGACTTTTTAAATGACCTATAACGTACAGGACATGTTTGCCACTAGCATTCCATATCATTATTAAGGTTCCCCATATTATCGATATCAGCACAAAGAAAAGGAGCCTTTACCAAAGTTAAACGCTTTTAAACTCGAGTTCCTTAGTCACAAGCAGAGCGGCTAGCGCAAGCGATAGCGGTACAGTCAACTTTATACGTTGTGTTACACAACGTATTAAGTTATCAACTAATTTATCCTAACTACAAATAAAAGGATCAGACAGTTCTAATTGAATAGCTAATAAACAAAGTGTCTAAGTTCCCCGCCGTACAATAAATAATAGATAAATTAAATGGCTCCGAGTTGGGGCCAAACAGAATTAAAACTTTCCGGGAGGTATCACGTAAATCACAGCTAGCTGATTTATATTTCACGCACCTTCCGGGCTCGAGTTGAACGCTATACCGCCGTGTAATTCTGAACACCAAACATCTCTTATATCGTGTGTTCTCCATATTATTTGCTTGTTATTTTACGAACCTACTGTTTTGAACCTTTGAGTCTAGAACTCCCCCCTAGAACTAAAACCCCTTTCCTAAAATGTATTCCCAAAGTGGAACTGACGAGCTAGCCAAAATATGAAATTATTTTTGAATCAAGTGCAAACTCAGCTGCACATAATGTAATGTGGTAACGTTTGAATATTTAACGATTTGTCTGCAAAAAAATAATCATTTTCAGAAGTGGTGACTTTCATGTTTCTTGTAATCACCCGTTTTGTCAATGAAATTATAAAGTAAAGAAAGGTAGTTATGTGAGCTAATTAACACAACTTGAATCAGTAGCACACCACCCACGAAAGCATTCACGGTCACTTCGTTTTAATTTTATTGAATAACCGCATCAAAACATTAAAAAATATGCCTACTGTAATGTAAATTATCCAAATGTACAAACAAACTTTCTACAAATCAATAAACAACATTTCATTCGTTAGTATAAATTAATTCTGTGCCACTTATAATCGCCAATTGCTTTATAAGTAACGTACCTACCTATGTTTTAATTACTTATAATATCATCGAGTTTTGTGTATGTGGACAGTTTGGGGAAGTGTCAATTTTAGGAAAATGATTAAATTGCGATTGGTAAACCGTCGATTTTATAACTGAAGTGTTTCGATTCTTAGTTTGTAATATATCTAGTCTATAAGAGACGCAGAAATTAACTTTTATTACTATTTATTAATACCTACGTATTTTAGCTATTGAGCATAGACCATCATATAAATGCTTTTAATAAACACTCTCAACGCTTACTGCGTTGAGAGTAGCTGAATTACATTCGAAACTTCAGATTTTTTAACGAATTACCTAGATAGTCAGCGCTCAGACTTTCAGCAGGTATTTTACTTACTACGCAAATACGTACCTAATGTATGTTTTCTGTGCTGTAATAAAATATAATTACTTAGTCATCTGGATTATGCTATCGAATTAAAACTAATTTCATTAGGTACCTACTTCAAAACATATCAAAAAAATATCCTATACCCAAAAAAATAATGCATGCTTAAGAATTATAAAATAATAAATTATAAATAGAAGAGAACGAAACATCCCGTCGATCTTTATATCCCGTCTGATTCCGATCAATTCGTCCCAAATCTGCCGAATTGGGTTAGAAAACAAAACTACATTGGCACATTCGGTCAGGGTAAAAAGGCCTAAAAGAAACAAATGAAATTGAGTTTAAATGAGTTCCAGTAACATGGCGCTAGTTAAAAAGTGTCGGTTACTACAAATAACTTTCCGCTCTATATTCGTACACAAATTCGGATGTCAGTTCAACTGCCTGGAGCTTGGATATCAACCCGTAGCTGAGCGCATACAAACTTTATTTGTTCCTCGTCAGACTGCTCGCGAGCTAATTGAGCCAGAGTTAAACTTCCGTTCTCATTGTTTACGCCGAACAAAAATATAGAACACTTTAATTAATTTCAGTAAGTTATAAACTCTTTGAAAACAATATCCATTATGGGGAGGAAATCTGCATTGACGTTCGAACAACAAAATCTTTTTTAACTTTAATAACTAGCTAGTTATTATGTTTTCAATGTGGATAATAGGTATCTAAGTATATTAGCTATCTATCTATTAACGAACGGTTTTATTTTACAAGTACCTAAACCCATTCTTTAAATAGGGATTGTCGGATATTCGGATAAAAATTGCTGTGTCCCGTTGTGCAGGGCACTGTAGCTGGTGATATTATCGAGTTCAATAATAGCTAATGTCTCGGTTGATGAGCAGTGGTCAATTGCAGCTGTATAGACAGGCGTGTAACTTAACATCACGTGAACGTTTTGCATATCTCGTCACCAAGTTTCATAAAGGCATCGATATAATATATAAACTAGATTTGGTGTCACGGTTCAAAAAGTGGTAGCGGGAAATAGCGCCCTTGTGTCGCTATTTCTTTACAAGCCACATCCTGACAAATTTATTTTTGCCGATAGGAGTGTCGCTACTGTCTATATGAAACTGTCAAACTACAAGTCATTATCATTAAAAAATCGTTAGTTCACGTTTCCGCCACCAGCACAGATAAGTTTGTAACCTCCGCGACCACATTTTAGATGTCATTTTGTTCGTGAATGTTTATCTAGTTTATATATTATATCGATGCATAAAGGTAATTAAAAAGGCTTTCTAATACTAAGATTCCCGTGGGATATCCGGGTAAGAACAGCCCCCACCCATCTCTTCTCGTTGGGTGTCGTAAGAGGCGACTAAGGGAAACAAGATGACGGGCAGCAGCGTGTTTCTGTTGGATTACCTACCGGCTACAGGCCTACCTACAAGCGTCTAGGGGCCAAGTATGCGGGTTATGGCAATCCGTCCCATAATGTTGTCTTTTATTTATGCGAATATTACACACTGAAAAAATAACTACTGTTAGGCCCTCCCTTCTAAAGGGTCTTTGTTCAGCTGTGGACGTTTTTCGGCTGCCAATGATGAATACTAAGATACTAATTATGATATTCTTTTATTGTCTTTGATCAACTTATACGCGAATATCCTTATTTGCAATTTTGCACCGATGATGATGATTCATAAATCTTTATATACTTGTGATTGTTTTCTAGGTGGTAGGTTCCTTGTGCAAGGAACTATCCAGGTAGGTACCACCGCAGTGTCAGATATTCTGCCGCCAAGCAGCGGTGTGCGAATATTCCTGCGTTCCGGCGTGAAGGGCACTGTAGCTGGTGAAATTACCGGACACAAAGACTAATGTCTTAAGGGTCGGCAACGCGCTAGTTATTCTTCTGGTGTTACTAGTGTCTATAGGCTGCGGTGACTGCTTATCAATATGCGGGCCGCACGCTTGTTTGCCACATAGATAGTTAAAAAAAAAACATTTTTTTTTTGTTTTCTGATTATTTCGACTCTGGGAGCAGTTTATGAGTTTATGTTTATTTTCCATTATTGTGTACGAGATAATCAATATCTCTACTAACTAGAAAAGTATAAAGTTAAGTATTGGTTGCGACTGTCAAAATAATCCGATTTCAAAAAAATATTTAAAAAAAAATTGAACCGACTTCAATAACACTAAAAAGTATAAAATAATTTAAATATTAAAGAAGTTGGTGTTAGCGTACCTGATGTGTATATTTGGCACCAACTTCAATAATATTTAAATTATTTTATACTTTTTAGTGTTATTGAAGTCGGTTCAATTTTTTTTTTAAATATTTTATTTTATACTTTTTAGTGACATTTTCATACATAAAGATTGAACCATCGAAGACGGTAAAATGATCTAGGTAGGTTATGACATCATTATGATTTCACATTATCGTCTACATACTTTTACATAATTCATGTTTCTTCAGAAACTCAGAAACAATTTGTCCGATCGTAATGAAATTTGCATGGAATCATCATAGTAGTTTACTCTCTCGAATAAAAAAAGAATCATCGAAATCGGTTCATATTTATCAGAGAAATGTAAAGGAGCACATCAGTTTTATGGTTTTTAACCGACTTCAAAAAAAGGAGGAGGTTCTCAATTCGTCTGTATATATATTTTTTTTTTTTTTTTTTTTTTTATGTATGTTCGCGCATAACTCTGGCAATTATGAACCGATTTGAAAAAATCTTTCTTCCATCCATTCTTTAATCCGTTAATTGGGTCCCATAAAAAAATTATTGCTTAGTAATAAGTAGTTCCTGAAAAAACAAGAATGGTGACTGCGCACTGAGACTTGCAAGAAAGCCTATATAGATGACGTTTTAGTCGCTCGGACTCGCTCGGTCGGACAAAAATAGTCATAACTCTGGCAAATATTTACCAATTTCAATGATTCTTTTTTTATTCGAAAGAAGAAACCACTGTATTGAATCTGTATGAATTTTATTACAACCGGATAAGAACTTCCTGGAGGACCATGAACGATGTGGAGGAATTTATCTGGTAAAAACCATAAAACTGATGTTCTCCATTACATTGCTCTGACAATTATGAACCGATTTCGATGATTCTTTTTTTATTCGAGAGAGTAAACTACTATGATGTTTTCATGCAAATTTCATTACGACCGGATATTTTTTTCTGAAGAAACATGAATTATGTAAAACTATGTAGACGATAATGTGATCATAACCTACCTAGATAATTTTACGGTTTTCGATGGTTCAATCTTTATATATGAAAATATCACTAAAAAGTTTAAAATAAAATCTTTTTAAAAAAAAATTGAACCGACTTCAATATCACTGAAAAGTATAAAATAATTTAAATATTATTGAAGTTGGTGCCAAATATACACAGCAGGTACGCTAACACCAACTTCAATAATATTTAAATTATTTTATACTTTTCAGTGATATTGAAGTCGGTTCAATTTTTTTTTAAAAAGATTTTATTACCAGATAAATTCCTCCATATCATTCATGGTCCTCCAGGAAGTTCTTATCCGGTTGTGATAAAATTCATACAGGTTCATTACAGTGGTTTCTTCTTTCGAATAAAAAAAGAATCATTGAAATTGGTAAATATTTACTAGAGTTATGACCATTTTTGTCATTAAAAAGCACCATAAAGTCATCTATATAGGCTTTCTTGCAGCTCGCAGTGCGCAGTCACCATTCTTGTTTTTTCAGGAACTACTTATTACTAAGCAATAATTTTTTTATGGGACCCAATTAACGGATTAAAGAATGGATGGAAGAAAGATTTTTTCAAATCGGTTCATAATTGCTAGAGTTATGCGCGAACATACATAGAAAAAAATATATATATATACAGACGAATTGAGAACCTCCTCCTTTTTTGAAGTCGGTTAAAAACTGTATTTATGATTATTACCTACCTCCAATTAACATTTGTAAGTGCGGCAGTTACTGAAATGAATTCGTTAGACCTTTGGACCCCTGAGGTTAAAACTGGTGAGTTTGCATATAGTTGGGCCCGCAGACATAATATTTCAGAGTGGGTTGAACATTCCCACGCAAATCTGCAAGGTTTGAATATAAAATGAATGAAGGTTAAGTCACTTATGCAAATGGGAAAAGTTCCGGCGCTTCTCTTTGATATGAAGTCCTAGTACCCCGTAATAGAAATGGATATTTTGTCATTACTCTGATAAACATTTCTGTTGAACTTAGTGACAATGAAGTTTAATACTAACCGGACAAATATGAGCCGTCTGGTTTCCTCAGCCTAGTTTGTCCAGATGACCAATGATTATCAATTTAGTTAGAGTCCCCCCCTCTTATGTGGCGATGCGACAGCCGCAGGGGTTTAAGTGGGTAAGAATCCCAAATAATACCATGATTGACGAGGATATATAGAACGAGAAGTGGGTGCAAGAGAGGAGAGAGAGGGAGAGGGGGTCAAAGAGGGGGTGGTGGGGTGAGGGATAGTGGGATTAAGGGGGGGCAGGTGGGAGAAGAGAGAGGGAGAGGGGGTTCAAAGAGCGGACAACGGGGAGAGGAAGAGGGGGACCGAAGCGGGAGGGGGAAATAGAGAGGAGAGAGAGAGCATACAATTAGACTTTTTTAGAGAGAGATGGAGAGAGAAATAAATCACGGTAAGAGGGAGAAAAGGGGAGCAAAATGTAATAAAACCGCGGGCGGAGCTGCGCGGGTCAGCTAGTTTAGAATAAAAGTTTTTTTTTGAAAATTACAATTTAAATTTTTGATTTTAATCAAAAGCAAAGCTTAGAACGATGAAGAGAATCCGACTGAACAAAGCGCATTTCCCTACAATACAACCAATTTCCTGCTATAGCCGCGTTCGTGATTGCATAATTTTCTTTTATTTATCACGGACGGTCTACGGGAATAAAAAAAAACAAGTCACGGGCAAATGCTTATTCAGCCACCATTAGTAAGGCCCGCGAAGAGCCGAGTCAATAAATCATTTCTCGGCATTGGCATCGCTTATCGATTCTATTCAATAGCGATTCATTCGCTCGATGCTTAAACGCCACTTTTCAAATATAAGTAGGCTTTAGTTATCTAATATGTCTGCGGTGGATAGTCTAGTAATATCTCTCTACTGAATATACAGAAAGACCGCAGACATTGCTAGCATGGCAGTTCTTTTGTTATAAGAAATTAAATATGTATCTACAATTCTACACTGTAAGTTGAGGTAAATAATAAAAAAAAGAAGTCTATGTTTTAGCCAGGCAATTGTTTCACAGATGAGTTTTACATATTTATATTTCATTCAGAAATATTTTTCACGTCGAGAGTTTTTTGGATATTACTTTACGTGGTTTATTATGTATAGAGTATTAATTATTTCTTAACATACCTAAATCTAAATATAAGTACGTAAAAGGTCATGCCAGTCATCGATATATACCTTATATATATCGACGATGAGTACTGGAGTCAGTTTTTTCGACATATCCATTTCTCTCTCTTTTTTACTGACTAAAATAAATAGTTATTGGTATAATCTACAGACTTGTTACACAACTAAGCCTCGCGTCCGTCTGTCCAATTCGTAATATCAGTAATACCACAATGATCCTCGTATAAATCCTATCCAAAATCTAAATTTATTGCATGGCGTGGAATGAAAGTACGCCAATCGATCAAACGTATCGCGTAATCGGATCTTTAGCCCGCATCTCTCGATACACGCCGAGCCAACACACCGTGGGCTCTCCACGAAATAGTCGCTTTGCATTTGTAGCTTTTAAAACTTCTCATCGCATAAAACAAGTGCCGAATCGTTAAAAATTAAATTTATAACGATTTGTAACCGTTTAGCAATGACATGCACTAATCGAATTGTCTAAATACATCGGCTAGCACGAAGTACATACATAGCAGCCTGGCAATCTAGTCTCTAGCAGCTTAGAGACAGGAAGAACAGTGGAGGACCACGACGGAGACGGCGGCTGGTTTGAAGTCACTATCTTCAGCAATAAGGGCCTGAATAAGGAGGAGGAGGAAAGTTTAAGGGATGCTGTCATAAACATTACAATACGTGGGGCACAAGGAGAGTTTTACAAAACTAAAAAAAAATAGTACCTATTAATACTTACTACTTTATTTTATCAAACTAATGATGAGACGTATATACAGCTGTACTGCCCTGTCGGTTCACACCGACGTGTTATAAGGTCTCTTGAGTCCGGTAATTTAACCGGGTACAGAGCCTATAACATCACACTCGTGTTGTTGTGTACTGTGGTGAATGGTGATTGATGGATCTACGACTTTTCGTAGAGCCTAGACAACCGGAACTGATGGTGTCTTAGGGAGCTATGCTTTGTCCCCAGCGCAGTGACCGACAATCAGCTAGTGTCCTTTTCCTAGCATCCGTGACTTGATAGTACATTACAACTAACCATCACCTCACGAACCATCAGCTCTAGACGCAAATAAAAAAATCTCAAATATTAAAGTGACTATAGTGCCATGGATAAAAAAGCTGTGAAGCGGTCAATAATATTGTCAATAGGTATTCTACAACCCGTGCGATTTAACTGTGCACCTGGCGCTGTGATGTCGTCTTCCAATGAGGTGCACACTTAATTCGGGCGGGTTGTAAAATATTGACAATATTATTGTAGGTGTGCGGGCTACTTTAGAGTTCACGAGTTTCACTTTTATACTTAATTCATTTTATGCAATTGTTACTTTATGTAGTAAACAAGCACTTATTAAATAATAGATCAAAAATCCGACTGTTGAGGACATACCTAATATTGATCATGCGTGATCGCTTTTGTTCAACGTGCGTTATTAAATTCCGAATGTTGATACATTTGGTTCGGATATGGGATGATTCGCGTGGCAGATATTAAAAAATATATAATAATTCATTCATTTTTTTCTTTATTACATTCACTACGCTGCCGACGATAATAGCGAACGCGTTATTAATATAGGAATAGTGATGGCAATCAGAAAACCATCGATAGTAATAACTTAAATTCAATGTAATAAGTACCTACATTATATTAGTATTTTTAAGTACATAATGTATGAAATTATAACATTAACTCTGTAAGTACTTAAATAATGGAACAATAATTATAATTGTTAAATTAGTTTTTTGAAGTACTTAAATGTTAATTTACATAATATTTGATTCCGCTAAAAGTAGATAAGTACATAAAATTGATAATAAAATTAAACATTTTGCGATAAATTTAACATACCTAGTAGCATTAATAAAATTATGACTCTAAATCAAATAACATAAAAAACCTAAACTTGTTATCGATATTTTATTGCCATCTCTACACTGTACTGATTTTCATTTTCGCAGCGTTGTCGTGGGGTGTTCGCGTTCGTTGACAAAATTGCTTTACAATATAATTACAGCGTACAATTGTTCTGGGATCTGCTGGTCGCTGCGCTTCGATTTACATTCGGAATGAGTAGATGTACACAACTAACGGCGTATTTTGTAATTCCATTTGGTAGTTACACTGAACTGATTCCATTGTAATCGCAGCTTTTTTGCTTTAAGGGAGGTAAACCTTCAAATGGTACACGTAGGGTAGAGGCTGGGTTATGTGCGATTATTACCCACTGAAACCTCCCCGACCCGGCTTTACCTATTACGCTCCGGTCAGATCTTGCCAGTCTCTCAAACGCCACTTAGTAGAGTAAGGGAGACTGGGTACGATTGTGCCACGGTACGGTTGTGACAGTCGTCGTATTAGCGAAACTATAAGGAATATTGGGATGGGTGCAAAAGAAGAAAGGAGCAGCGTGCTTGTCTGCATCTGTTCTACATAATTGTATCAGCAATCGCGCGACGTTTCTGCTTGCAGAGTACCACATTACTTTTTATCAATGAAAAGTATTTTTTTTTCTTCGACATCTTTTAGTAATTGTTGAATCATGTGTACAGATATAGTAATGAGTGACATGTCTCGTTAAAAGTTAAACATCGGTAGTTAAATAGCAGTGATTACTTTGTACGTAGATTAAATGGTGTCACGGCAATTGTTTTTTTGCCGAATGCCTGCAATGAGTATGGTTGAGCCATATTTTTTGGGTACGGTTGTGACACAAGTATTTGGTTTAATATATAATGTGTGTAAGGAAATGACGTGTGAGTAAGACGTAAAGGAATCCGTTTGTGTAAACTAAGTTTGAACATGCAAGAAATTGCATGTCCATAATTAGTTTACCCATATGTTTATTATTTCTTATGATGACATTTTCACCGTATATTTTGACTGTTTATTAATATTTTTTTTTTGTATTTTGACACCAGTTACCGTAATGTAGGTATAATTAGATGTTTAATTAACTGATTGACTTATAAATATCAAGACAATTATAATAATTATAGACGCTACAGTGCGTTACTAGTAATAAGCGTTTAAAGTGTTCCTAAATTTTATTTCCTTTGTTATGTATTTTTCCAGAAGTATATTTTATTACATTATATTACATATCACCTGAAATAAAAGTGGCTATAGACCAATTTGGTGTATTTTTGAACCTGTCACTTCCGACCCCAAGCACTGGCACAACCGTCCCTGGGGTGGGGTCGATTGTGATTTTTTTTTCTTTTTTTCTAATTGCTTAATATGTTAACCATTGCACTTAACCCTCTGCGACTGACGTGCCCTAGTTTCCACAATTCCACTGACGTGCTAGTACACCAGACACCACTTCGACAGCCAATATCTCACTAATTTAGTTTTAAATACCTCCCATATTTTTATTTTTTAAGTATTTAGAGTGTACATTATTGTTTAATAATAATTGTTATACCGAAATAAAAAGCATTGTAACTTTATTTATTTTTTGTTAATATGGCACAAAACAGTCTTCAAAAAGTTACCATCTATAAAAAATATTAAAAAAAAATTACATTAACATTTTTTTATACCAAAGTGGAATTTTTAATGAAATTAACACTTATATTAATCAAATATTAAGAAATTGGAAATATTCATTGGTGTAATTAAAAGTTACACAGCTTCCAATATCACATTTTATTTTGACAAGTTTCACAAAGTGCCTTGGATCATTGGAGGCAAATTGGCTTCAAACAATCACAACAATAATATTTTGTCACTCTTTTTATTTTAGTTGGACAAATAGAACATAGTCTTCTACCACTCGGTGGAAATGACCGGGTGGTCGGTAGTGGAGGGGGAAGGTCTTTGCCCAAAACTCTAATTATCGTCATTCGCAGTTCTCTAGGCAATCTTTCGTTGTATACGCGGGCTTTCATGTGATCTAGTACTAATTCTCTTTGCCATCTACACTAATATTATAAAGAGGAAAACTTTGTTTGTTTGGTTGTAATGAATAGGCTAAAAAACTACTGGACCGTTTTTAAAAATTCTTTCACCATTCGAAAGCTACATTATCCACGAGTAACATAGGTTAAATTTTATTTTGGAAAAAAATAGGGTTCCGTTAGATATTTGGGTTTTTTCGGACACAAGGTGTAAAAAATCAACCAGTTAGTTTAAAACCTCACCACATATCACCAGGAGGGGGGAGGGGTTAAAAAGTTGCTAAAAACATCACGTGATTAATGGACAACCCCTTGCTGAACAAAATCAGAGAAACTCTCAGGTACGCGCACGAGAGTCGAGTGTCGAACGTTCGCAACGCCTTGCACAACAAAATCTGAGAACCTCTGAGTTACGTGCACGAGAGTCGGGTGAACCGATATGTATGAAATTTTGCGGGTAGGTCTGAGAATAGGTTATAAAGTATATTTTATGCCGCTGATACCATGATTGACGAGGATATATAGAACGAGAGGAGGGTGCAAGAGAGGAAGAGGGGAGGGTGATGGAGTGAGTGATCGGAGGAGTTAGGAGGAGCAAGGGGGGGGGGTGAGAGGGAGCAAGTTGGGAGAAGAGAGAGGAGGGAGAGGGTTCAGAGAGGACAACGGGGAGAGGAAGAGGGGAAGTGTGACGGGGACCGAAGCGGGAGGGGAGGGAAATAGCATAGAATTAGATTTTTATTATAAGAGAGAGAGAGATGGAGAGAGATAAATCAAGGGAGTAGGGAGAAAAGGGGAGCAAAATGTAATTAAAGCGCGGGCGGAGCTGCGCGGGTCAGCTAGTATTCAATATAAAAGTTCCTCTTCTTATTTTATTTTTTATTTGTTTCTTCAGCGACAGCTTCATGACATACCTCAGCCGGTTCTTGTCTCACTTCTTCAGATGATTCTTGATATGCTGCTCCATCTGAAACTTCGTCAGCTTCGAAGTATACGGCTTCTGGGATATAATTTGGGTCATCACCATCATCATCAATATCGTTGAATTCACGCTCGCCTTCTTGTTCTAACCACAGGTCTATTTGCTGGTCGTGACTTCTAAAAGTTGCAGACGACGTTCTTTTAGGTCTATAGTGGTCTTGGTTGTTGTTTGAGTGAGCCATCTAAAACACACACAAACAAATTGAACGTAAATAAACACTTTTACTGACGTGTTGTCTAGGAAACACTATGAAAATATAACTATTATATTGAGGTGGTTGTTTACCAGACACATACCTTAACACTGACGTGGTTGATTCGTAGACACCTTCCCTTGTAGAACGACACGTGCGCCTGCCGCGACCGCTGTCGGCTCATTGATGAACGTATTAGTGTGCGATAGGAAGGTACTGAGAACGCGGGAGTCGTGATTTAAAAAATAACGGTGCAATACACGAGTTTCGATTTTGCGGTGTCTGTCAGACTACCACGTCAGTCGCAGAGGGAAGGCAAAATTGTAGTATTTATACGTAGACAAATGTACATTTAACTGTAAAAAACACCTTTCTTCCAGCTAATGGGCGATCTAATGAAAATTGTCACAACAGTACCCAGTCTCCCCTACGTCCTGGGAGGGCGCAGAGAATACATCAATAGTGTTATATAGAATACACGCTCTTTTCACAACTCCGCGGTGCTCGCGGAAGATATTCACCCACCTAGGAGTCGCATTTAGTAGTGAGAGAGGAGAGAGAGAGCTTTGAGCGACTTACTGAACTGGTTATGTAGAAGCAGCCTTTAGTAAAAACTTAAGAAAAATGGGACAAATTAGGGTTATATTAACCCTACTTTAGGTTTCCGTACCAGGTTCCGTAAAAGGTAAAATGGAGCTTTTATAGTGCGTCTTCGTCTGCCTGTCTGTCACAGTAGAATATTTCAACAACTAATAATGCTATCGCTTTAAAATTAGGTATTTTTTAGGTAATGCTCTAACTTGTGCTTGTTGTATCCATAGTAAACAAAAAAATTGAGTATAATTATAAATATCAGCTTATTTAGTTCGTAAAATTCACAGCAACTTTTACTAGGTGGTAGGTTCCTTGTGCAAGGAACCGTCCAGGTAGGTACCACCGCAGTGTCTGATATTCTGCCGCCAAGCAGCAGTGTGTAAGCATTGCTGTGTTCCGACGTGAAGGACGCTGTAGCTGGTGAAATTACCGGACACAAAGACTTTATATCTCGGGAACGCGATAGTGATTCTTCTTGTGTCTCTAGCGTCTATAGTCTGCGTTGACTGCTGACCATCAGGCGGCCGCACGCTTGCTTGCCACTTTGGTAGTATACAAAAAACTACTGCATTCATACTGAAAATACTGTTTTACCTACAAACATCAAAATGCTGTCACCGTGAAATCCACTGAATCCGATTATGCAAATACCAGAGATCTAGACAATTACCATATAAACTGGCACACTGTCGCCATATAAGGAACATTAATATGTATATCTATAATATTGTATTTAGAGCAAACTGGCAAATAATTCTATATATTCGTGTTATGTAGCCAAACTAT
The DNA here is from genome assembly GCA_911728495.1 of Furcula furcula. Classification (NCBI taxonomy): domain Eukaryota; kingdom Metazoa; phylum Arthropoda; class Insecta; order Lepidoptera; family Notodontidae; genus Furcula; species Furcula furcula. Next base: position 13,200,314 of record OU452250.1, read on the forward strand.
ATAAATGTTATGTAATTTTCCATAATTTACTAGTTAGAAGTTTTGAAGGAAATCTATTAAAAAAATATATACTTACATTGAGTTATTCTTTCTTTCTCCTCCCCATTTCCCATTTCATTTGGGGTCGGGTCTCCTCGTACGTTTGCGCCAGGACAATCTGTCATCCACGTTGATTTGTTTGAGGTGTTTAGCCACGTTTGACCACCAAGTAGATAAGGGGCGTCCTCTTGAGCGTTTTCGGTCTGGCAGTTTTAGTGCTACTTTTACTATGTGGTCTTCATCTCGTCGCATTACATGTACCTACCTTCCTATCTTCCTTCCCTTCCTTCCTTCCTTCCTTTTACCTTCTGAGACGGCTTTCTGTTACTTTGTCAGCGATTGGAGCAACTTTGAAAGTACCTCTGATGTGTTCATTCCGTACTTTATCTAGTTTGGTAACCCCTCCAGCCAATCTCAGCATCTTCACTTCGTTGACATGTAACTTCTGTTCGTGGCACTTCTTCAGGGTCCAACATTTCCCACCATATATCATAGCTGGTCGCACCGCACTTTTATATAAAAGTGCATTGTGTAAGTATACATTGAGTTATTAATAAAAATATATGCATTGAGTTTGAATTACCCCGTGGGGTGTCCGGGTAAGAATAGCACCCACCCATCTTCTCCCGTTGGGCGTTAGGAGGCGACTAAGGAAAAACAAGAAGACGGGCAGCAGCGTCTTTCTATTGGATTACCTACCACCTATACCTACTGCGATCCCCAGAACGCCTGCCAAGCGTGGGGATTATGGCAACCCGTCCCTTCTAAGGGGGAGGCCTTGTTCAGCAGTGGTAGCCTCAGAGTAATTAGAATAGAGCTAGTATCGCGTCGATTCGACGAACAAATTTTTCGTGGCACTTTTACGGGGTGCGGGAGGTGAAGTAAACACACACAGATACAATTTCACTCATACCCACACTATAATAAACTCGCAACACATTCAAAAAGATACGCACACAAATAAAGAATGACCTGACCATATGAACAAAATTTGGCAGAGGGGTTAGCGCATCATGCTATCTCCAGTGGTATCTCCTCTAAGGTGGTAGCCCAAGCCGAGGCCGTGCCTCCCTGAGGTGCCCTTGAGCCCGTCGCTACTTCTGCCGTAAAGGCTAGAGCGCTTTAAGCGCTCGCGTCCGGTGAAGCTGCAATGGCCATCTGCGGCCAACAGCGTCTATCATTCCTTAAAAAAAAAAAACGTTGATTTGTTTGAGGTGTTTAGCCACGTTTGACCACCAAGTAGATAAGGGGCGTCCTCTTGAGCGTTTTCGGTCTGGCAGTTTTAGTGCTACTTTTACTATGTGGTCTTCATCTCGTCGCATTACATGTACCTACCTTCCTTCCCTTCCTTCCTTCCTTCCTTTTACCTTCTGAGACGGCTTTCTGTTACTTTGTCAGCGATTGGAGCAACTTTGAAAGTACCTCTGATGTGTTCATTCCGTACTTTATCTAATTTGGTAACCCCTCCAGCCAATCTCAGCATCTTCACTTCGTTGACATGTAACTTCTGTTCGTGGCACTTCTTCAGGGTCCAACATTTCCCACCATATATCATAGCTGGTCGCACCGCACTTTTATATAAAAGTTCATTGTGTAAATATACATTGAGTTATTAATAAAAATATATGCTTTGAGTTTGAATTACCCATGGGGTGTCCGGGTAAGAATAGCACCCACCCATCTCCTCCTGTTGGGCGTTAGGAGGCGACTAAGGAAAAACAAGAAGACGGGCAGCAGCGTCTTTCTATTGGATTACCTACCACCTATACCTACTGCGATCCCCAGAACGCCTGCTAAGCGTGGGGATTATGGCAACCCGTCCCTTCTAAGGGGGAGGCCTTGTTCAGCAGTGGTAGCCCAAGCTGAGGCCGTGCCTCCCTGAGGTGCCCTTGAGCTCGTCGCTACTTCTGCCGTAAAGGCTAGAGCGCTTTAAGCGCTCGCCTCCTATTGTCCGGTGAAGCTGCAATGGCCATCTGCGGCCAACAGCGTCTATCATTCCCAAAAAAAAAAAAACGTTCAGCAGTGGACATTTACTTCGGCTGCTGGTGATAATGATTGAGTTAATAGAAATCCATAAATTTTGCAGAATTGTATGACTGGCTCGTTGATCTAGTGGTTAGGCACCCAAGCCACTACTCAATAGATCGTTTCCCTATTTATAAGTCCTACCAACTACTGTGCTACTGTGTCTGTACTGTGCTGTGTGTGTGTGCTGTGTGTGTGTTGTACTTACAAAAAAGTATAATTATGAAGTATTTATAGTGTTATTTACCTTCCACAATGGAACCTCCGCTTAATATCAGGGGTGATTGCAGTCTGTGAGTGACAGCACTGGCTTACTTAAATTAATCTTAAAGTAGATAATAATTATTATGTAAATAAAAACAAAATTTGGTTTCACTAAAGATCTTTATTTCTTATAATACAAATAACATTATTTACAATACGTTTATTACAATGTTAAAATATCTTAAGCTAATAGTATGTTACATAATATAAACCGTCACTGCTATATAAAAGGTATGATATCAGCTTAGTAAGTTTGTAGGAAAACAATTATTAAAAATAATGGTGGTGAAAGTTTTTACAAACAAGGCTCTATTTCTTTTTAAATACAATAGTAATAAATAAAATCAAAAGTGTTTTTTAGTAACCAAGTGCACGCAGTGCGAACGAGTTTATTTTTTATAATTTTGACATCTAGATCAAGAGTGTAATTACGTTTTAAATAACGTAAAAATAAAAATCGTCAAAATAATAAGTAGAACAGTTTTGTAGTAGTTAAGTATATTATGTACATTATATCAGTAGTAAGTATATTGGTACAAAATAATTATGTAATATGTAGAGCCCTTTGGTAAAATTATAAATCATTCAGTAAATTTGTGATGAAATAATTATTGCATGTATCGTAAACATAACGAAATATAGACTAAATTATTTGATAGACATGGCAGTTTCTAATAAAATTAAACCAACCTGTTTATACCTACCATTGTTTAAGCTGATCATTTGTTTTTCTTCTTCAAAACATTTTAATTACAATTAATTGGAAACTATATTGCTGGTATATACAAAATATCTTTCTGCAAGTAGGTATAACACCATACGTATACAATTACAGCAGAAAAAAATGAGTTTGGCTTTTATTATAAATTAAACTGAAATCTATTGTTTAGTATTTACAACGAAAAGCGACATAAATAAAATGGCAATAAGTTATATTGTGTTTGCATATTAGGTACATTTTAAATAAATAATCGTTAGTTCATATAACAAATTTGAACTTGACACTGAAGCAAGACCCTTAGATCTCATCAACAGACATACATCCGATAATTTGAGACCAATTTAAAACTCTTAAGAGCAACAGAAAATGTGTTTACTTACAACAAAAAAAATATTCGTCTCTTGGCACTATAATGTGTATCAAGTAATTATATTGTACATCGCGGTGAAGGATTTGGTTTAAATGATAAATCAATCGTTGCATCAACTACTTATTTATTACTAATTATAATTTGTATCAATCGTATTTACACGGCACATATTTTGTTAAACATAACAAACACTATTCAAACGAAAAAAAAAACGTCAGTGCTTTTAAATATTTACACGATACTTATTAAAATAAAATAAGGTACTTCAAACCATTACATTGTTTTATTCAAAGTTATACACAAACATAAATAACAATTATGTCTTGAACGAGTTCTAAGATGTGACTCATTGAAGTTATCAACATTCGAGAATATCTTTAACTTTGTCTAATTCTACAGTTCTATATATTTTGAATCTATGTGACGTATCCTTTCGAATGTCATTCAAAACAAAATTGTCATGCCTCTCAATACTTCATAGTGTTTTCGCTAATTATATTTCATAATTAACTCTATACTAAAATCACTTTCGCTCACAATCTGTACAAACGTACGTCGTTTCAAGTCAATCGTTACTGCGATCACAATTCGCACTCGCTGTGATTACGATCCCAATCCTCTGATCCATCAAAGATCAACAATCCAGATTACCTATCGTTTACCTACAGGACATTTGTCCGTATTAGTGCGTTATAAGTGCGCTAATATATCAATCTCCGACGGCGGCTGCGTATGAGTGTCGTTCAGAGCCGGAGATCCGGACACGGTCACTATGACCGGTTGGGAGTCCGTGTGCACTATAGTGACGAGGTGTTCATCCGGGTCCTTCTCGTGGTCGGGTTTCGGCATGGCTTGGATTGTGTTGTCGACATATTTGAGGTCAATGGGAGTGAGGGTTTGGAGGTTGTCGGTCACGGCGACGGGGGGCTCGGCGCGGGGCGCGCGGTACGAGGGCGGCCCGCTGTACTCCGAGCCACACCACGCAGCCCCCGTTGTTCCTCTGCTGTGGAACATAATACAGATAACGATAAAATACACACATACTCTATCAGGCACATTGGACGTTCGTAGAGTTGTGTGGTATAATTCTGCAACGTCTGTTTTGTGGCATTTGAACTGAGCATATCGGAGGCATGTAAAAAGTCGGTCCCTGTTGTTGTTACCGAATAGTTTAATAACTCGGAGCCCGTTGGCTCGAATCGTAACAAGAAAAAACCGCGCAATAAAAATAGGCCCGGGCTCCGAAGGGTTAAGCCAGGGCCTAAGTGTAGCTTAAACCTCTGATATTCATATTCATATAATCACTTTTCCATAATGTATAATTAGGTGACAATGCAAAGTTCAGTAACAATTATGGACCCTGTTGGGCACAGTGAAAATTAGGAGTGAGGTATATACCATAGTTCAACATTTAAGTAGGTATATTGTTGTTCTTTGGAGTCGCTGGACGTTCGGGGTGTTGGCCCTTTGAACGTCCATTGAGTACGGCGGCGTCTCCAAGGAGGACGGCGGCGGGGTTGCGACCCCCGTCCCCGTGAGCACCGTGACTGGTTCCCGGGGGGCTACAATGCGCCCCCTGCGGCGGGCTCAAAGGCAAGGCACTGACGGGCCCCTGGTGCAGATCCCACCGGAGAGCCCTGGGGTCCCCCTCTCATGTGCCGATGCGACAGCCGCGGGGGTTTTAGTGGGTAAGAATCCCACATACCCCGGTCGAGCCCCACAGCTCCCGGGGATCTTTGGAAAATTTCCCCCGCATCAAAAAATAAAATAAAAAGTAGGTATATTGTTGTTAAAATTACAAATACCAGGTACCAGGTTGGTCACTAAACAAATGACAAACAATCAACCTATATTGTCAAAAACAGTAATGTCTACAGTACGCGATAGGTCGACATGGCAATCGGGAAGGGGACACTCCGTACACTCACACATCGTCCACGTTAAGGTGCCGACTGCCATATTAACCTTGCGCGTACTGTAGGTAATATACAGTTATTGCTACCCGCAGGATTCAAACCCAGGATAGACATAGTTTCATGGCAAGGAGAATATTATTACACTCTGACAAACGGATGAGTTTATTTCAGGAAACATCTAAGTATAACTTTTTTTAAGACTCACTTTTCTGAACATTGATTAGTTGAAGTTAGTAATGCGAAAATATACTACTTACTTAACACTGTTGATAAAACAAACCATTTAAAATGGCAACGTTTGGATACTGCTTGGCGGAGATAGTATTAATGTAATATTAATGCAAGCATGTCCATGAAATATTCAAACAGTATATATGAAATAAGAAGTCTACGATACTGGCATCACAATAGCATACCTGACTAGACTGGCTGAGTTTGATCTGTAGGTCGGGGGCGGAGATACCGCGGGCGCACTTCTATCTAACAGAAGTAACCTGAAAATGCAAATGATTTATTTAATATTTCACTCTAATACTTATCTATATTATATTAATAAAGTTCTCTTGGCTGATACGACCACAGAGGCCAATCTTTTTTCTAGAACAGCCTACGCGGAAGAAGTGCTTGTGTAGATACAAGTGCACTATCTGTTCCTTTACCTCTCACAATCCGATGGGACGGAAGACCGACACGACCGGGGAGAGGTCAGGCTCAGGACCGAATTTTTACATGCCCATACAACGCATGTATCATCTTATTTTCTAGAGAAAGGTCGATTGGCCTGCATTGTCCTTGTCTGTAAGGACTAACTACACAAAGATGTTGCTCGTCATGGGATTCGAGCCTTTGGTTTGCAAAGCAATCGGTTTCCCCGTTTATAAAACTGATATTAGTGTAAATATTCTCAATTTCTGTCACTTCTGACTTTATTTCCTTAACACGAGAAAGTTTTAGTTATTTTTCTTCTGTAATTTAAGAGCTGTGCTCTTGCCTTTTTATTTAACTCGTTAATACGCTTCTCTCAGTTTTTTGCTCCTTATTACACAAAAGCTTCTTCCGCCTATTTTTTGTAGTTTACACTAGATTTGTAGAATTTTTGTATCAGAAGTTTGTCTAATGTTGTCTTTTATTTACGCGAATACTATACATTGTAATTAACTTACTCTTACGGAACATATCATGGTCTATTATAGATTTTACTTTCCCGACGTTTCGAATGCTTTGCAGCACCCATGGTCACGGGCGGACTGAATCAGAAATTCTTGATTCAGATCAGAAGTTTATGTTAAACAATGATGTTCTTTTGCAAAGCGTTTACCTATCATAAAAGCTATCTGATTGAAAATTATAATCATTGTGACATTAGTCCGCATATGAAATATAAGTAAGTATTTATTTAAGTAAATAATATTTTTTCTTTATAAATTTCCATTAACAAAAGTTTCGTATTTCGACGGCAACCTACATTCGCTACTTAATATTCTGTAACAATGGCGACTTGGCAAAAGTTGAAATGACTTATAATACTGCGGTGATACTTTATTCGTTGAATGTAAGTCCGCATTTGCGTGTTTCATGATGGTTTGGTATGATAAAACCGTGGCGGGAACGAAAATTTTAACTTTACCACAATTTACTGAAAGAAATCAAACAGACTTTGTACTTTATGTTGACTTATTTTATTTTATACGTATACAACTATATTGACGTTTTTTCATTATCACTAATCGTAACTTCTAATAATGTGTCGATGGTACAATTACCATCGATATATTAATGTAATGTACCTACAATCATCAATCTATGATTGCCATGCAAAAGCGCAGAATGTTTGCAAAACTGCCAAATGCACACACGCAATATCTGCATTTGGTAATATTTGCACTTCTCACAAGACTACACGTAACTGTGTTGTTTTTGCCCGACTGCTCCAGAAGGAGGGCTATGTTTTTTAACTACTTAGCAGGAAGTTCATCAGATATTAAGCGATACGCTTGACCATGGGCAGGTAGGTATACTTCATTGCCACTCGCTATTACTATTGTTTCACATTCTTGTGCAGAAACAATATCTGAAACCTGTCCATGTACCCAATTACAAAGAGCTGAAAGTATAAAGTATTTGGGCGTCACAATTGATAGTACATTTACCACCTTAACACTCTCAATAGCCGACTTCGTAAGCTAATATTTGTGTTTAAGACGTTAAGAACGTTGGCGGATGAAAAATTGAGAGGGTTAGTTTTTTCGGCACTGGTTCAATCATTACTCAGGTACTGTATCACTTCTTGGGGAGGAGCACCTAAGACGACACTTCTTGAACTAGAAAGAACTCAAAGGGCTATTCTCAAGGTCTCATTCTTCCTACCCTTTCGATATCCGACAACACTCTTATATAAAAAAACCAAAGTACTCACAGTCCGCCAACTTTTTGTGTTGCACACAATACTAAAACAGCATTCCCTTTTAACTCATTCCCCATTATTAACCTTCAATAAAAGACGATATGATCCCGTCGAATTTCGAGCCACTTCACTTTCATCTAAATATTCATCTAGGTTTTTCTGCTTTCTTGGACGCTATCTTTACAGTAAAATTAATAGAATATTATCCATTTTCCCCCTTACTAGATACTGTTGCAAAAAAAAGGTTTCTGATTGGCTACAAATGTTAGATTACGAACAAACAGAGAAATTACTTATTGCTGCAGTGTAAACACACATTTTCACACACGCACGCACTCACACGTATACACATCCATACACACACCACACACTAACTAACACCCACCCACACACACGCGCACACACACACACACACACACTACTAGGACTTCATGTCATTGTATATTTTGTTTAATAGTTTTTTTATTCTACCATAGTTTTTATTCATTATCCATTGTAATTACAGTGTTAAAATGCTTGCGCATTCAGTATCACGCGATCTACGGGTGGTGGCCTGGTGGCCTGAAATACAGGTTCTTACCTAGTTTAGGCACCAGACTCCCACAAATTTGTGCTATTAATTTGTCAAGTGTCTTTTGTATCTTTGTTTTGTGGTGAGTGAATAAAGAATTTATTATTATTATTATTATTACTCGTACCCTAAACATTAGTTAAAAAGTCTTTCGATCCCGATAATATAACCAGCAACCAGAGCCCTTTAAATCGGAATACAGTTAAACTATTTATCGAATGCTCATGGGTCCCCGTTCAGTGTCGTAGGTAACGACGAAAGGAAAACAAGACAAGACGGACAGCAGCGTCTTTCTATTGGATTACCTACCAACAATACTGCGATCCCCAAGACGCGGGCCAAGCGTTAGATTTACCGCAACCCCCTTAGTTTATCGCAAAACCGTTGGACGTGGTTCGGTCGATGATGATGATATATCGAATGTACCACGCACCTGAGTCTGTACTCTTGCATTGAGGCCTGATAAGTAGGCGGTGGAGGCCTGTAGTGGAACTCAGGGTAGAGCATGGCGGCGTAGGGGTGGTGCGGGCGCGCGTAGCTTGGTGGTAGCCGCGGCACGAGCCGCCGGCACGACGCTCGTCGCAGCCCTAGCAGCGCGCAGGGCGCGTCCCGCCCGCCCAGGCGCCACGCTAGCCCTGCCGCTGTCACTAGAACTACTCCTATACCTGGAAACAAGCAACGACTGTATAGATAAGTGTTTAATCTACACCTGCTCGGAAAGTATCACCTTGCTTTTTCGAAAATGAAGAAATTGCTGTCATAAAAATAAATATGCGGTTGGAATAAGTAAGTATGAATATTTATTAAGGTGACCAAGGTGCGTTGTGTTTTTGTTTGAAACTTTCAAAGGGTACCCCTGTGGGGCTTAACCAGGGTATGTAGGATTCTTACCCACTAAAACCCCCGCAGCTAATTAGGCCCGTTGTTACCTATGCGTGTGAAACTTGGACCACAACAAAAAAGGACGAGCAAATATTTGCTGTTTTTGAAAGAAAGGTCCTCAGGAAGATATTTGGTCCCGTTAGGGATAATGATGGTACCTACCGCCCAAGAATGAATCATGAGACTCGATAGTCTGATTCATAAAAAAATATAGTGAAGTATTGTAAGTCGCAGAGATTGAGATGGGCTGGACTTATTGAAAGGATGTATGGAACTAGATGGACTAAAAGTGTGACCAAGTAGGCTCCTAAGCAGAAAAGACCTAGAGGAAGGCCAAGAAAGCGATGGATAGACTGTGTTGAGGAAGACTTAAGAGCTATGGGGAAGTTTATCAACTGGAGGAGAGAGGCAAAAAAACGGGATAACTGGAAAATGACTGTTGAGGAGGCCAAGACCCACAAGGGGTTGTAGCGTCGTAGGAAGAAGAAGAAAAAAACCCCCGCAGCTATCAGACACCGGTCTCGCCGAAGGGTCGTACGTATGCTACCTCAACGACGTGCATCACCCCACTGAGTTTCTTGCCGGTTCTTCTCAGTGGGGGCGCGTTGTGAACCGGTGGTAAACTCAGCCCTCTCTTAAGCGACAGCCCAAGCCGAGGCCGTGCCTCCCTGAGGTGCCCTTGAGCTCGTCGCTACTTCTGCCATTAAGGCTAGAGCGCTTTAAGCGCTCGCCTCCTATTGTCCGGTGAAGCAGTAATAGCCATCTGCGGCCAACAGCGTCTTACATTCCCAAAAAAAAAAGAAAACCCCCGCAGCTGTCGCATCGGCACAAGAGAGGTGACACCCGGGCTCTCCGGTGGGATCTGCACTCAGTACCTTGCCTTTGAGCCCACCGCCAGGGAGCGTATTGTAGCTCCCAGGAACCAGTGACGGTACTCAAGGGGACGGGGGTCGCAACCCCGCCGCCGTCCTCCTCGGAGTAGCCTATATATAGCCGCTAGACCAACAGGCGTGTCAAAAGGTCCGGGAATCTGGTATTAAGTTGTGTTACTATTGTTTACAGTTACAGACTTCAGTAGATGGCATCAAAGCCCTCTTGGTTAAACTGGAAATGTCATTCTACATCTATAGCAAAAGAAAGAATTATTTTTGAAATCTTATTTATGCTAATTGGACTCATTATTCTTTTACATATAAAATACCAACTGTTCTAGCTGTGTAGTACCTAGTTTCAATTTTATTGAAACGATAAAATTGCTGCAAGAATATAACTAAAACAATTAAACCGATTTATAATAAATCTCACGCCAAATTACGTACAAATTTTAATAATAACAGCAACTGGCGCTTTATTTAGCAACTGTTGTTAATTACTTTCGTGGTCGTGATCACGAACAATATGTTCCGGTGTAATCCGCTGCGCCCGCCATTGCCGGCAATTTGTGATCATACATACTGTCGCATTATTAAAAAAAAGTCGCAAATGATAAACACCAAAATAAATGCAGCAAAATTGTCTAAATAAAAAAACAACTGCAGTCCACTTTTAAAATTCGAATGCATCATTTATTTTTTCTTAATACCCTGTTAGTTATCAGTATTTAAAACAGCCAGCGCAGCCATCGATATATTATTTATCGATGTGCACAGCGTTTAAATATTTTTTAAATAATAATAATGTCCTCCGATGTGACCACAGCGGCCATTCACAAGATCAACAACTACGAGGGAGATATAGTGAGACATAGACAAAAGTGCAATCACTTCCTATGCCCACACAATCCGATGGAACGGAACACCAAAAATACTGGGGAGAGGTCAGGCGCAGGACTGTCTTTTTTCATACCCATTAAAATTTGATGGATCACCTTACTTTTCAGATGAACAGGTGATGGGACTGATCTAACCAGTACAAACAGTCTGTTGTTGAAACAACTATACACAGTTGTTTCCCGCGAGATTTTAACCCGCAACCACACGTTTCTCGCTGCTCCGTGGAGGTTTAATTAAAGCACATAACACATTACTTTAAAATAAGCAATTTGGACAGACCCTGACCCAATTTATATTATACCAAAACCAAACGGAAGCGTGAAGGTTGAGTGACACGTACAAAATTGAATCGTCAGCACAATAATAGGTCGCTGTAACAGTATTGTTTGTCCCTAACGCTAATGAAAATTCAATTAATATTACTTCAGAACTCATTTGAAGTTTAATTGAAATTTTGGAGGCGGGGTGGCTGACGTGAATGATGTAATGAGATTTCGACCAGACTTGTTATTGTCATATGCACAGCGAATAACAAATGAGCTACCGCAGATTGTTTCACGGATAATTACGGCCGTCTATTACGTTGGGAATAACGTAAACATTTTGTTGATTTCAGATATTTCACAGATACAGTTGTCTCATAGCAAAGCGGAGCATGAATATATTAAATGAGTTGTCGTACCGTACCTTAAGTAGGGTAAAAGTGGGATAGTTGCCACACTTTTTGAAATTACTTTATATCTCTCAGTGAAAAAAGCAAAATTCTTTATTTGTAATACGGGTAGGTACTTTGATTTATTATCTTCAAACTTATGAAAGGAAAAACCATCATCTTTGATATTTCCAGAGTATTAGCATTTTTTGCGGACCTCTAAATTTTGGGGCATCTATCCATATAGGGGATAATTGCCTAATCTATGTAAATTACGTATAGGATAGATGCCCCACTGAAAAAGAGGCCATCTATCCCGCAAAAACTTTGATTTCACCTTGCCCTACCATGCAATCGCACAGAGACATGCAACACGGTCAACTTAGTGGTAGTTGTAGAGTCTCTCGACAGATAAATAAAATAACATGTGATCATCCGCCAAACTAGAGAAATTACAATCGAGGCAACTATACCCCTGGGGCAACTATCCCACATTTACCCTATGTATGAACATTTTAAGGGAGTGGAATCATGCAACATTATCAGATAATTGTTGCCAATAATGTGGACCTACTCTAATATATATATTTTTTTACCCCTGAGGTGTCCGAGTAAGATCTCCAAATCTCCTCCCGCTGGGTGTCCGTAAGAGGCGACTAAGGGAAAACAAGAAGACGGGCAGCAGCGTCTTTCTATTAGATTACCTACCACCTGTACTTACTGTGATCCCCAAGACGCCTGCCAAGCGTGGGGATAATGGCAACCCCTCCCTTCTAAGGGTTCAGCAGTGGAAATCATGCGGCTGCTGATGATGATGACTAATATAATTTAAATTCAAGCAGTTTTCAAATTTATCACAATATGTGCCTGGAACACTAGGTCTACCGTAATTAGTCTATTAAAAATACTTCGAAAACTATTTAGCTTCCTCAAGTAAGATCTCGCCTGGTTTTGGTTTAGGTATGAACTACAAACGTGTCTGATTTAACGTTTTGTGTAGAGCGTGTGTAATACGCTTAATTATCTTTAAGCATACTCCTAGACAGTTGGATGAATCAAGCCTACGCTCCGGACCGGATAGCTTTAATCAACTGTAAAGAAAAAGGCATAAACTTAGAGTTACATGCTCAACGATCAAAGGCTTGTCACAAAGGGATTTCAGTCTAATGAATCAGTTCCATCGTGCCATAGTATCCATCACACCGATTATTAGTGTTGAAAATGAGGCGGGAATTTTTAATCAGTATATTATATTTAATTACTTTTAGAAAATATCTAAAACTGATAAAATATGATAAATGGAAAACCGTCGTTCGAAGTAAACTATTATATGTACTCTCAGCCTTGAGGTATCGATGCGAGGAGGAGGAGGAGAAAATATCTATCTAGGATCCAATTCAATTTAACAGAGAGGTATGTACACATTTGTTTGTATAGTACAAATATTTGTTTGACGTTTGGAGACATTTAAATCTTAAGCCCGTCACACACCTAGCCATAATATATATTAATATACCATATTATGACATATATCAAAGAAATATATATCATAGCTGTGTGTGTGGTCGCTCGAAAATTAGTATAGAAATATAGCATAATATGCCTAGCTATATTTTTATACTTAAATATAAATATATTATAGCTAGGTATGTGACGGGCTTTATTGTTGTAATTCGATCATCATTACCACCATTGGGAATAACTTAATGGCTTTTTGTGAAAATATTAGAAATAAAATAGAATTTGTCATCTATCAGTAAGTAAATGTAATACTGTATCGTAATTAAACCTACGCCACATAAATGTAGATACGATAAATAATTCATACAGATTTTATTTATCGTCCTCATTGGGGACCAAATTATATCGTGTTCTAATTATTATAAGGGCATAATATAGCTACATTAGTGGGTTTAGATATTTTTCCGCCCTTACCTATCATGAGTAGGAGTAATGTGAGTGGGGCTCTGGGGTGTGGCCTGAGGGCTCCTAGCACCGCGCCGGCGGCCACTAGACAGGCGCCAACCACACCAAGGAACAACACGCACAGCCTGAGGGGAGGCCGGCCGCAACACGACTTGGGCGCGTTACCGTCGCCCTCGGAACATGTGTACGCCGCGCCTCTGCCCGATCTGGAAAAAAATATTTCAATTTTAAAATTTGAAAAAAGAAGAAACGCATACACGTCAAATATTAGAATATAGACAAGAAAAAAATGCGTTTCATTTTTAGAACTCGCCACCATAATAGGTAGGTACCCTTTGTAAATTTTTTAAGGTCACACAATAAAAATCTTCGGTAGGTTTATTCGCACGCATTAGTTTCCTACGCAAGTAGGTAGGTATCTACTCTACTTGTGTAGAAAACTAATGCGTGCGTTCATCGATATAATTCGTATGTTAGAAGGATCTAGAAGTTTTTACTAGGTAGGTACTCTACGTAACAATATACCACATTAAAAATTCGTTGATTCAATAAATTATAACACTTATCTAAAAAAAAAAAAATTTCAGCCCTTGTTAATGTCCCACTGCTGGGCACGGGCCTCCCTTCAAGATGAAGGGCCTTAGGCCATAGTCCACCACGCTGGCCAAGTGCGGGTTGGCGGACTTCACACAGAAAAAAGAAATAAAAAGGGGGAATAAAAAGGAAAGTAAAAACTAAAATAAACCGCGATATAATCCGTAAAACTAGTTTCATTTCAATGTCTACTTATTCTACGCATGATTACATTTTGTGCAATAATTATAATTGTTATTAACATTATAAAACCGATTCTAATTAGAATTGTCCTCCATGGGTTCTGCGTATTATTTATGTAGCCAAACATTTTACATCTGACTCGCTTTTTCACAACAAAACCTCTCATTTATATTTCGTGTACAGCAAAAACTCACATTAAACACCGTCATGCATATTCAACCTTTTATATGTGAAATTTTCCTTTTTATTTGTAAAGTTATGAAATAAGGTCAGCCATTGTTCTAGTCTTAAACAATCTTGCCCCGGTGAACCTTGTGTTTTTTTTTTATCCTAAAATTCATTTTACGGCAGCCCCGCCCAGTATTAACAGCTTTGAAACTAGCAATTAAGTCTTAACTGAAAAAGTTTGTCGTTTATTTTCACGGCAACATCTACGAGTAAATTGACTTATTTAGGTTCTTTAAGAAATATTTACGTTGGTTAAATCTTAGCTACATTCGGTGGTGGTAGCCTCCGTGGCGCATTGGGAAATCGCTTGCTTTGAAAACCGGGGGTCGCGGGTTCGAATCCCGTGGGGTGCAGAAGCTTTGTGTAGTTGTGCCTTAGTGGCTAGGACAATGCAGGCCTATCACCTCGTCTGATCTGTAAAGTAAGATGATCCATGCGTCGTATGGGCATGTAAAAAATCGGTCCTGCGTTTGATCTCTCCCTATTCGGTTTACCGTCCCATCGGATTGGGAGAGTAAGGAAGAGAGCGTGCATTTGTGTCTACGCAAGCACTTGTGCACTATAGTTACTTCCGCATAGATGGCTGATTTTGCGAAAGACTGGCCGATGTGGTCGTATCGGCCAGGAGGACATTATTATTTTTTGAAATTATACCTCTAATAAAAATTACCTAATAATTACGCCGAAAGAGTCAAAATTGTACAATAGATTTGTATTACCTGTATATTCAAAATACAAAATCCATTTGAGACATTCAAAGAAATGTTCTCAAAATTGTGCATACCTACCAGCTTAATGTTGAGTGATTCGATTCCCCTTTTATCCAATTTATGCATAGGTTTTGCCATGGGACGCGCGAAGGGATCGTATAAAGCTCGTGTTACATTGTGGCTTTTGAATACCAGATACGAACTATTCAATACATTGTTGTGTAACCTACTCCTTATTCAAAGTGGCCCTTTATGTCACCGTTATGAATACCAGACAGACGTTTGAAGCAATTGTGTACTAGATTATCATTATCACATACAAATAAGTAGATCCATTTACTGCATCACAGCATGTCAGTATATCTAAGACTCCAAAACTGAAAGTCGTATTTATTTTTTATTTGCACATTCGCACCAAGGTTTATGCTATTCAGCAATTATTGGACCTCAGACCAGTTAAGTGCAAATTGCTTATGTATGTTTAATGCGGGCACTTTACCAATGAGACCTAGGCTGAATATTCGCGACCCTTTGCCAGCTAATGGGTTTTCATGGATTCTGTCATTTTGCACTTTATACTCACTAAGATATTTTTTTTGTCATATTTTGCATTCTTTATTCTTGTAGCAGCTACTGGTCATGAGCTGGTAAAGTACTCATTCGAGATTTAGAACATTAAATATTATTATTATTAAAAAAAAAAGTAAAGCAAGCGATTGATTGGCAGTCATTATTAAAAATTAATCTATATTGTCATCTTTGATTATATATACGTCTAGATAGCGTGTTCGATGTTCAAACACTTGACAATATCAAGTATACCAAAACATCAAATTGGTATACTTGGTTGTTTAGTATCACTTGAACTCTATCGATGGTTTGTGCTCGCAAAAAAAAAACTTTTTGACGAATTGTGTAATCAAATCGTGAAAATATTAACTAAGTAAAATTAATAAAGATCCTAACTTAATTTTCCATTCATAAGTCTTAAGATTCTGTGAGGGATTATTATAAAAACTCGATTGTTTTTTACGACAATTTGTACATTGTCCGACTAGACTGGTGTGGCTAGGTAATAATAGGGGAATATATCTTAAGTCTGGGGTAATTTTTCTTTTGACAAAAATGAATTCAATGAAATTTAATACGTAGGTAGTTAGTGGCCAAAATATGAAATAAATCAATTATAATATTTTTTTTTTTTTTTTGACAAATTAATTACTTTTATATAGGTCAGTACTTAGAAGTATTTTTTCTTCCTGGTCATGAGGCAAATAAGACGTTCACCTGATGGTAAGGGACACGCCATTTAATTTAATTTAATTTCAATTCTTTTCAAATCAAATCAAATCTTTTATTTTAATTTATTTTAATTTAATTTAATTTAATTTAATTTAATTTAATTTAATTTAATTTAATTTAATTTAATTTAATTTAATTTAATTTAATTTAATTTAATTTAATTTAATTTAATTTAATTTAATTTAATTTAATTTAATTTAATTTAATTTAATTTAATTTAATTTAATTTAATTTAATTTAATTTAATTTAATTTAATTTAATTTAATTTAATTTAATTTAATTTAATTTAATTTAATTTAATTTAATTTAATTTAATTTAATTTAATTTAATTTAATTTAATTTAATTTAATTTAATTTAATTTAATTTAATTTAATTTAATTTAATTTAATTTAATTTAATTTAATTTAATTTAATTTAATTTAATTTAGTTTAATTTAATTTAATTTAATTTAATTTAATTTAATTTAATTTAATTTAATTTAATTTAATTTAATTTAATTTAATTTAATTTAATTTAATTTAATTTAATTTAATTTAATTTAATTTAATTTAATTTAATTTAATTTAATTTAGGCTATTTATGGGAAAAATATTTATAACTGGAGATCCCCAAACACGCACACAACCACAGATGACGCGAGTGTACAACGAGGCTTGCACGCACACACGAATAATGAGGTTGTTATGCTTATTAACGTAACGTTACAAGACTAATAGGTATCTAGACGTATATATAATCAAAGATTGTCATCTTTTTTTTCGTGTATTAATCTAAATGTAGGTATGGGTGATATGATGCACGTACGGCAGACTGCTAAATGTATTTATTTTGTAAATAAACCAACCAAACCTGCATTTGAAAATAAACCATTTTTTCTAAACATAAATCGAACACACTCTTTTGTTTTAAACACAAGATAATTTGAAAGAAATGAAAGAACCACATTAATGCTATTTCATAACTTTATAAAAAGCTGTTATCGTGATTATTTTTTACAATTATTTGTTATAATTAATAAAGCGTCGACCTTAATTCTACACATCAAAGTTCTAAATCCGTCTTTTGTATGATGTTTTAACGAGCGTCATTGAACTGGATCACAGCTGAATGCACACGAGTTTGTCGACCCCACGTCATCTGACCCTAAAGGAAGAGGGCTCTTATAATGTTAATGGCTAATGCGAAGCACACACATACAGATAAAACACCACTTTTATCTCTGTCACGCTCCACGATCGGCCCTTTCAAATGTGACTGTACATTATAGACTGTATTCAAACAAGCATTAATTTCTATTGAACCAAAACAATCGGTGGTACAGAAGCGTACGAAGAGCCGAAATTCGTATTCATGCCGCGTGATTCGGATTTAAGAAAGTCAAGCTTTCGTAGTGAAAGACTATATTTTATCTTCTACAGTAAATTCGAATTATATGTTGGTTCGATCAACTCATAAGAATAGCATTTATATTGGTTTCGTTTTTAAGAAGTATATACATATGTAAGTACGTATACCTTTTTTTCTGCATTTTCCGTCTAACGTCTAGTAAATATCTACGTTCCTAACCAATAAAATCACTATGTCTCGTGGATACCATAACGACAATTATTACTGTAAAATTAACTTATTTGTATATTTGAAATGTAAACGGTAACAGCTCAGTGGGCGAGCGCTTGCATTGGAAAATAGGTGCGCAGGTTCAAACCCCGGCTCGGGTCCTCTGATTTCTTTAATAAATTATGTGCGAATCGTTTTGTGCGATTGCTACTTACTAGCTTTCGGTGAAGGAAAACATCGCGAGAAAATCTGCATATCTGGGAAAGCCTAACTAGCTTTCGAATGACGTATGAAGTCCACCAACACGCACTTGGCCAGCGTGGTGGACTATGGCCTAAGCCCCTTCATCTTGAGGGGAGGCCCGTGCCCAACAGTGGGACGAAACAAAGGCTGGTATTAGTCTATTTGAAGTTACCTGTAACGCAATATCCAAATCGAATTATTATTGTCATTTCAATGTAGTAAGTATAAGTTTTATTTATTTATTTAAGCCTCCTATAAAATACATGCAAAATAATAAGTTTAGACTTTTATAGGTCATCCCACTGCTGGGCAAAGGCCTCCCCCCTCCTTTTCCAAAGTATTTTCTCTGTGGCCAATCTGGTCCAGAGCACGCCGAGTCCATTGAATTTCTCTATTTCTTCACGCCATCTGGTCTTAGAGGAGATACCACTGGAGAGATCATGATGCGCTAACCCCTCTGCCAAATTTTGGTCATATGGTCAGGTCATTCTTTATTCGTGTGCGTAACTTTTTGAATGTGTTGCGAGTTTATTATAGTGTGGGTATGCGTAAAATTGTATCTGTGTGTGTTTATTTCGCCTCCCGCACCCCGCAAAAGTGCCACGAAAAATTTGTTCGGGGAATCGACGCGATACTAGCTCCATTCTAATTACTCTGAGCATCTGGTCCATGGCCTGCCGCGACTACGTATGATATGACGAGGGCACCACACCCTCCAGCGGTATAAGTTAGTGACATAAAAAAACTTTTAACTCTATAAATATATATAGATCTACGAGTAAATAAACAGTTTCTTTATTTCAATTAACTATTTTTTAGTTACATCGAAGTCGAGAGCATCGGTTATAAGCGTGTACCCAATATAATTATTACAGTCCGACATTTTGATAAATTGCTATTGGGCACAATAACATTCATTTCGTTGGTCGGCTCTTGTCTTTAATTTGACTAGTCATCACCGACCTCGCTCAAAGTTTGATGAAAAACACCTTTTCCGTTTCTACTCCAATGGATAAGACCTTTCATAACTCTGAAGGTTTTTATTAAAGCTCCTACTTGTATTTTACGCGCTTTTTACTGTGACTTCGCGGTATTGAAGCTATTTTTAACCGACTTCAAAAAAAGGAGGAGGTTCTCAATTCGTCTGTATATATTTTTTTTTTTTTTTTTTTTTTATGTATGTTCGCGCATAACTCTGGCAATTATGAACCGATTTGAAAAAATCTTTCTTCCATCCATTCTTTAATCCGTTAATTGGGTCCCATAAAAAAATTATTGCTTAGTAATAAGTAGTTCCTGAAAAAACAATAATGGTGACTGCGCACTGAGACCTGCAAGAAAGCCTATATAGATGACGTTTTAGTCGCTCGGACTCGCTCGGTCGGACAAAAATGGTCATAACTCTGGCAAATATTTACCAATTTCAATGATTCTTTTTTTATTCGAAAGAAGGAACCACTGTATTGAATCTGTATGAATTTTATTACAATCGGATAAGAACTTCCTGGAGGACCATGAACGATGTGGAGGAATTTATCTGGTAAAAACCATAAAACTGATGTTCTGCATTACATTGCTCTGACAATTATGAACCGATTTCGATGATTCTTTTTTTATTCGAGAGAGTAAACTACTATGATGTTTCCATGCAAATTTCATTACGACCGGATATTTTTTTCTGAAGAAACATGAATTATGTAAAACTATGTAGACGATAATGTGATCATAACCTACCTAGATAATTTTACGGTTTTCGATGGTTCAATCTTTATATATGAAAATATCACAAAAAAGTTTAAAATAAAATCTTTTAAAAAAAAAATTGAACCGACTTCAATATCACTGAAAAGTATAAAATAATTTAAATACTATTGAAGTTGGTGCCAAATATACACAGCAGGTACGCTAACACCAACTTCAATAATATTTAAATTATTTTATACTTTTCAGTGATATTGAAGTCGGTTCAATTTTTTTTTTAAAAGATTTTTTTAATGTACGGGTTAGAAGCGGGCTATTTTTCGTTGATCACTACGGATCAAAGCAACGTGAGTCGTAGGTTTAGTATTAAAAAAAATGTTAAGAAATTATAAAAAAAAATGATCTGTCTTTAGTTTCAATAAAAATCGAAATAGGTACTAAATGACTACTTAACAACGTCAAGAGTCTTCACGTAGACTTTTAGGCATATTTTAGTCTAGAAGGCGTCCGTTCGATAAAATCGACATTGGAACAAAACGTAAAATTCGGTTCAGGATAAACTCGATGTCTCTATGTGGCAATTAAATAAAGTGCATCAGATGACGCCATGTGCGCTACGATGGCCAGCGATAAGCACGGACGATATGACTCACTACTTCATGCTCCCTCCCTATATTTACCCTAAATACACCTTTAATGAAGTTTCAAACAAAATTCATTTTAACATGCTGATTATAATTTAAAATTTAATTCCCATTACGAAGCACACTTAAAAATGTTAATACTAATTCTAATTTAAGGTCACAAGTGCAAAATGTTTTATATTAATTAATAAACAATTTATACATTGCTAAATGTACAAATTGATGAGCCAGCTTGTATGCTAAGGTTTGAACTGTAAAGTGAATAAAATATCAATCAGTCATAGACGAACTTTGCCCATGATAACGAATCTCATGTTATGGAGATCCAAGTCTTTTTTGATACCTCCACGCGTTATGGTCGCTCTTGTTATGTTGAAATAATGTAAATAATATTTATTACATACGAGTCCTTAGCATGATTTGTTTTAATGCAACAATTGCATCTAATGATACGTTCAAACAATATATTTTGCAGTAATGTTTAACCTTTAACTCGTCGGTCAATTACGCCGTGACTTCATATTTTAAAGCTATTGCGATTTTGCAACCCGAATATTTATCCATCATAGCTACTGCAAATATAATAAGTACATATAATATGTCATTATTTCAAAGAGTAAGCCGGTGTCGGAAGTCATTACTCTGCCTGAAATAATATGTTTATACTGAAGACAGCTGAGATAAACACTGTCTTGTACTTAATCCGCATTAGGGCATGCCTACACTCGTAGATGTAATTTCTCGCGCAGACATCTCGATTAGGCAATTATGATGTAGGTTTAGCAATTTACTTTTCTTCTCTTATACGAACCACATTTTATTGTTTCTTAATCCACAGCGGGATAGCTTAGTTGTTACTGCACTATTATGTTGTCTGTTTTATTTAGCATTTATTATGCGCTTTATTTTAGAGATTCTGGTTTATTTTAATCATACCTACACTTTATTTGTGAAAAACATGAGTAGACATATAAATATGTTGGTGGTACAGTAAAATAGTGAGATCAGTCATGTTTAGGCGTACAAATATAAATTACATAACGTTACTTAAAATATATAACAATATTCAGAAATATGATATACTAGTTACTAAGCTATTTTATCATCTAAAAATTCCGTTATATTAAAATAAGCTTTATCTGTTAAAAACGTTTTTATTATTGTTCTAAAGGATTTTGGCAGAGCAAGTGTAACGTTACGCGTGTGTACGCGCCTTAAAATATTAAACCGTTATAGTACTATATAGCTATAACCATACTATATGCGCCACGGCGAGCCATTTCGCCGCGAGCTCGCCAGTGCTTGTCTCACGATTGTGGAGTGCGCACGTATGTTACTATTTCAATAAGTAAAACCTTGTAAATTCAATTTGTGCTCTAAAACTACTTACGGGTGAGTGTGCTTGCTATCTGTCTTCTATCTATCTGTTCTCTTTCCTGTTTCTAGGCACTTTGTATTATCAACGGTCCTAAACCGTTGATAAAAGCATTTGGCGGTCAACGTACGCAAATTTGAATACTATAACGGAACCTGTAACCGACGCTATCCCTACTATTCTACAATATCATCTTTCTTGTATTTCTCTGTCCTTATTCTGCCTTATACTGTAATCTTACTGTTTCTTCTTTATCTGTCCGACCGATTAATGTAGCATAACCGTCTGCCAAGACCCTCGACTGGACTGAATAGGCTGAGGTGTCTTCTGTGGTCGGCGGACGGTTATGACACACGGGCTGGACCTGACGGTGTCTTTCCGTGGGTTCCAGGGTCCTACCTACGAGGTCCTACCTACGAGGTCCTACCTACGAGGTCCTACTTACGAGGTCCTACCTACGAGGTCCTACCGACGAGGTCCTACCTACGAGGTCCTATCTACGAGGTCCTATCTACGAGGTCCTATCTACGAGGTCCTACCTACGAGTTCCACTACGAACTCCCTTGCACGAGGCGTCGGACGCAAGCTGCTGTCGACCCCTACCGGTCGAGCTTGAGGACGGCTGCTGAGCCTGTCCACTGCCGGACCAGCTGCTAAGCTGGTCGACCTTGGAACTGCTGCGCCGTGCTGCGCCTGGTGCTGTCGCGCCGTGCCGTCACCGTGCTGCTTCTGCTACGACGACTCTGATAAGTTCACCTCACTTAGAAGGGGAACCTGACCGATTCTCAGTGCGCGTACCTCGGAAAAACCGTTAGCCTACTCACGACCCTTGCTCTCTAGCCTGTGCCTTCTTTGTAAATATAATTCTTTATTCTTAGTTCTTGTTTTCTTTATTTCGTAGGGCCACTATCCCCGCTACGCGACAGTGGCGCCTTAACGCGGTTATAACGGTTTTTCCTTCACATTTCTTTCTTTCCTTCTTTCTGTATTACTTCTGCTATCACTGAGTTCGCGGTCAGGTTTCGTCGCGGGTTTTTGGTGACGGTTCTTTTTGTACTTTCTTTTGTGTATTGTAACGGTCGCGGACAATTTTTTTCTTTTACACCTTGTACGGCTAGCACAACCACCCCGTAGTAGTTTCTTTTGTAGCAGTATCTCTATAATCTGGTTCCCCGTATGGTTCCCGGGTTAGAATAGGGCCATCCCATCACATCCAGTGGGTCCCGTAAGAGGCGGTTGATGGAAAAAGTAGTACCACCATACCAACTTATTATCATCTCGTGTGCTACACTTACTACACATACATCTTACACTTATTACTACACAGTGTAATAGATTTGTAGTAAATCTACGTGCGTACTTGCGCTGGCAAGCGTACATATTTTTTTATTTTTTTTATTATTTTCTGTTACACTAAACTACCTTCAACTAAATTATAACTTAATAACTTTTAAATAAACTTTAGCGTCCTATATCTATATATCCTATCTAAGTATTTATTAAATTTAAACTATAAAAACTATGGACGGTTAACTTTAAACTTATTCATCTTGCATTTTTAATCACAATAATGGAATCTAATCCAATAATGTACACTCTCGTAAATAAACACAAACTATTGTATGTACTATTAATACGAGACGTAGAACCTATTTCTACAGTCCTTCTAAATACGTAACACTTTTACAAACTTTACTTTTTTTGTTGACATGCAAACATGTAACTAAAATTTATTTTTATTTTTTACTTGCTTTACCTAAAGCCTTTACTGACTCTTTCTTCTTGGGTACTATTCTTTTTATTCTTCTGGAGCGGGCGTTATGAACTCCAACTACAAAAATAAGCCTAACATAACACACTTTTCTTGAACAGCGGGTCACGACTGAGAAAGCCTACGTGGAAAACTTCTCTTTCCTCTTTTACATTCTTTTGGGGTTATCTATTTTACTAACAGTGTGTTCGTACCACTTAAAAAGTACGGTAGCGGCGGTCACTACTCAAATAAGCCATTGGCCATTGGATTTATTATATATATTTTGGGTTTTTTCTCTGGGGATACTATCTTATACCAATGAAGAAGGTTTCACTAAATATTTATATCAAAAAAATAAAAATATATACTTAGCTACTAAACTAAATTTAATTTGACTATTCTAAATTCTTTACTATCTTTTGTTCATAATAAACATAACATAACATTTAATTTACTTGACATTAAAACATAACTTAATACTAAAATTTAACTAAACACTTAACACTAAAACTTAATGCAAGATAATATCTAAGAAGTCTCCACTTGTGTATGAACTTGCGGATATGTCCGGAAATCCTTTAGGCGCTTGGCATATCAAAGACTTTAAACAAATAAACTACCAAACATAACCTTATATTTACTATATTATTTAACTAAACTTGGCACTATAATTAACTTATATACACGTAATCATCATAATCTTTCATCATTAGCAACCGATAGATGTTCGCTGCTGAGCGGAGGCCTCCCCCTTAGAAGGGAGGGGTTGCCATACATGTAATAAAACAACCTAAACGTTTTATTAATTTTATTCCACTACATAATTATACTACACTATAGTAAACTACTTAGCTACATAACTTCACACTTACCCTAACTATATGATTCGAACCGTTGAGCCTAAGTTCAACGCGGGTTCGATTCCTATGCAATGCACACTTACATATTTTTCTTTAATTTTTTTTTTTTATTTAAAAATATACTACATCATTACACTAATCTCTATTACATTATCTAACTATAACTACTATTTACATACAACACTAGTAATGACACCCTGCGTTGTCTATCATAATTTTAATTTATTTACAATCTTATTGCTCTTATAACACCTATAGCTAGTCTAGACTCCTACCCTATTCATGGACACTGATTCCATGATGGCGCCCATTTCTATCCCTTAATCCTACCCTAGCGTGTATCCTTGCTGCCCGGGAATGCTTCACATTCACCGGATGGACACAACGCTATCCTTAAGGTCCTACCGGACAGACGGTGCCCTACACACCGCTCTTCGGTAGTCACTTATCCTTTCCTTGTTAAGCTGTTGGCAGATGGTGCCCTACACACTATCCCAGCAGTCATTAATATATAGTTTGGCTGACGTCGCCTACTCGTCGTCTGGTCGAATTTCAGGCTAAACCTGAGTCCTTGATGTATGTCCTTGCTGCCCAGGAACGCTGAGAATCGGTCAGGTTCCCCTTCTAAGTGAGGTGAACTTATCAGAGTCGTCGTAGCAGAAGCAGCACGGTGACGGCACGGCGCGACAGCACCAGGCGCAGCACGGCGCAGCAGTTCCAAGGTCGACCAGCTTAGCAGCTGGTCCGGCAGTGGACAGGCTCAGCAGCCGTCCTCAAGCTCGACCGGTAGGGGTCGACAGCAGCTTGCGTCCGACGCCTCGTGCAAGGGAGTTCGTAGTGGAACTCGTAGGTAGGACCTCGTAGATAGGACCTCATAGGTAGGACCTCGTAGGGACAATATAATCCCAGACTTATTATCACGTGCCGGTCAAATATCCGCTATCGATACTAGTCCTATAACCGCCACTACTACCGACCAATGGTACCTTAATATTTACCACGGATGCAAAAGCTCCCCAACATCTTTTCCTAACTATTTAATTAAAAACGATCGTCTATATAGATTCACGAAGGGCAAGTGCTCACTCACTAAGGAGTTCGAATGGAAGGAGGTCGTTCCTGCTGAGTTACGACACTCTGTAATTATTGAAAACCATTCAGACCCCACTGCTGGTCATTTTGGTATTTTTAAGACATTTAAACGACTAACATTAAAATACTTCTGGCCAGGAATGCATAAAGATGTGGTAAAATTAATCACTTCCTGTGACACCTGTATCGCTCATAAACATCAAAATCATGCTACGTTAGGCGAAATGGGAAGACCTAAGCAATGCTCTAGGCCTTTTCAAGTCTTAAGCGTCGATCTCGTTGGACCACTAACTTCAACAAGGAAACAAAACTGCTACATATTAGTAGTAACATGTTGTTTCAGTAAATACTGCCTGTTATTCCCTATAAGGCGTGCTACAGCCGAAATTGTCACTAAAATTCTCGAAGAAAATGTCTTCTTAGTACATGGTATTCCTTCCACAATTATCCTAGATAATGGCAAACAATTTATTAGTACAACACTAAAAAATATGTTATTAAGGTACAAAGTACCTAAACTACACTTTACACCAAAATATTCTCCTCATGTAAATACAGTTGAACGTTACAACAAAACTATAATGACTGCAATATCGAGTTTTATTCACGACGATCATCGCATTTGGGACACGCTAATACCAAAAATCCAGTTTGCTATTAACAACTCAGTTAATGAAGTAACACAACACACACCATCATTCCTAGTATACGGTCGGGAACTGGTTACTTGTGGTTCCCATTACATACATAACGATAGCGATTCGTCTGATGATATAATCTATCAACCACGTGACTCTTACGCTGATAACTTAGGGATATTATCATCGATTTTTGACAAGGTACAGTCATTATTATTACAAGCTCACAGTCGGAATTGTAAAACGTATAACTTGCGACGGAGAAAAGCTGAATTTAATGTTGGTGATACAGTATGGAAACGAACGTTTTATCAAAGTGATAAGGATAAACATTTTAATAAGAAGCTAGCTCCTAAATTCATAAAGTGCAAGATAATATCTAAGAAGTCTCCACTTGTGTATGAACTTGCGGATATGTCCGGAAATCCTTTAGGCGCTTGGCATATCAAAGACTTTAAACAAATAAACTACCAAACATAACCTTATATTTACTATATTATTTAACTAAACTTGGCACTATAATTAACTTATATACACGTAACCATCATAATCTTTCATCATTAGCAACCGATAGATGTTCGCTGCTGAGCGGAGGCCTCCCCCTTAGAAGGGAGGGGTTGCCATACATGTAATAAAACAACCTAAACGTTTTATTAATTTTATTCCACTACATAATTATACTACACTATATTAAGCTACTTAGCTACATAACTTTATACTTACCCTAGCTATATGATTTGAACCGTTGAGCCTAAGTCCAACGCGGGTTCGATTCCTATGCAATGCACACTTACATATTTTTCTTAATAATTTTTTTTTTATTTAAAAATATACTACATCATTACACTAATCTCTATTACATTATCTAACTATAACTACTATTTACATACAACACTAGTAATGACACCCTGCGTTGTCTATCATAATTTTAATTTATTTACAATCTTATTGCTTTTATAACACCTATAGCTAGTCTAGACTCCTACCCTATTCATGGACACTGATTCCATGATGGCGTCCATTTCTATCCCTTAATCCTACCCTAGCGTGTATCCTTGCTGCCCGGGAATGCTTCACATTCACCGGATGGACACAACGCTATCCTTAAGGTCCTACCGGACAGACGGTGCCCTACACACCGCTCTTCGGTAGTCACTTATCCTTTCCTTGTTAAGCTGTTGGCAGATGGTGCCCTACACACTATCCCAGCAGTCATTAATATATAGTTTGGCTGACGTCGCCTACTCGTCGTCTGGTCGAATTTCAGGCTAAACCTGAGTCCTTGATGTATGTCCTTGCTGCCCAGGAACGCTACTACGTGACTGGATGGGCATACATCCTTGTATTGTCCTGCAACGGTGTCTACCCACCGCTATGCCGGTCAATTTCCCTACATACCTAAACTAGACTAGACTACAACTACACAATATTACATTACATTACCCTGCTACCATAACCAACACCCCTCTCAGAGTATTGTAATCACTACATTACAATATTCCTTACTTCCTGTCTTGAGTCTACATTGCTCTTATAAATGTGCACTCTGTCTGTTAGGGTCTAAGGTCATGTAAGGACCGAAGACTGAATGAATGGTTGATGAACGATGAGTGAGTGAATGGGTTGGAATAAATGCTAAGTGAGTTAGTAGAGAGGTAGACGGATTTTGCTTCATCTAGGCAAAATCCTACACTATTTCCCGGGGTACTGTAACGTTACGCGTGTGTACGCGCCTTAAAATATTAAACCGTTATAGTACTATATAGCTATAACCATACTATATGCGCCACGGCGAGCCATTTCGCCGCGAGCTCGCCAGTGCTTGTCTCACGATTGTGGAGTGCGCACGTATGTTACTATTTCAATAAGTAAAACCTTGTAAATTCAATTTGTGCTTTAAAACTACTTACGGGTGAGTGTGCTTGCTATCTGTCTTCTATCTATCTGTTCTCTTTCCTGTTTCTAGGCACTTTGTATTATCAACGGTCCTAAACCGTTGATAAAAGCATTTGGCGGTCAACGTACGCAAATTTGAATACTATAACGGAACCTGTAACCGACGCTATCCCTACTATTCTACAATATCATCTTTCTTGTATTTCTCTGTCCTTATTCTGCCTTATACTGTAATCTTACTGTTTCTTCTTTATCTGTCCGACCGATTAATGTAGCATAACCGTCTGCCAAGACCCTCGACTGGACTGAATAGGCTGAGGTGTCTTCTGTGGTCGGCGGACGGTTATGACACACGGGCTGGACCTGACGGTGTCTTTCCGTGGGTTCCAGGGTCCTACCTACGAGGTCCTACCTACGAGGTCCTACCTACGAGGTCCTACTTACGAGGTCCTACCTACGAGGTCCTACCGACGAGGTCCTACCTACGAGGTCCTATCTACGAGGTCCTATCTACGAGGTCCTATCTACGAGGTCCTACCTACGAGTTCCACTACGAACTCCCTTGCACGAGGCGTCGGACGCAAGCTGCTGTCGACCCCTACCGGTCGAGCTTGAGGACGGCTGCTGAGCCTGTCCACTGCCGGACCAGCTGCTAAGCTGGTCGACCTTGGAACTGCTGCGCCGTGCTGCGCCTGGTGCTGTCGCGCCGTGCCGTCACCGTGCTGCTTCTGCTACGACGACTCTGATAAGTTCACCTCACTTAGAAGGGGAACCTGACCGATTCTCAGTGCGCGTACCTCGGAAAAACCGTTAGCCTACTCACGACCCTTGCTCTCTAGCCTGTGCCTTCTTTGTAAATATAATTCTTTATTCTTAGTTCTTGTTTTCTTTATTTCGTAGGGCCACTATCCCCGCTACGCGACACAAGGCAGAGTAGAAATGTCCGTTTAAGAAATACCAGTACACTGATTGGGGATGTAGCCACACCATACATAAGACCGCAGCTCAATAAGCTGCTGCGTTACAGTAGTCACAAAGGATCTTTGTGTGTCTGAAGTTGGCTGCAAGACGCTGCGCAGTAGCAATGTTTGTGTTTTTGTATTCATAACTCACGACTGTACTTGCGCAATGGTTCGTTAAACCTAACTTCAGCCACACAAAGATCCGTTGTGTCAGTGTGGGGAAAAGTCTCTGGTGCTGGTAGTTCAGTGATCTTTGCTTCACGCCCTTTGCTACCAGCGCAGCGATAACCCTGACTCATTCCTTGAGGTTTAACATCCATGGCTGCTCCACTTCTTGCCATCTTGGTCAAGCACAAACATATATGACAAAAATACCAAGAGTTTGATGCTGAGTTATCCAATTTTTGAAGCGTTGTATTTGCGTTTATACGTCAAATAGCAACCCTGTTGTGCTCGTATCAAATCCGCATCGCATCTCGAGTGGTGTGCTTCGGAGCGCGAAATTTATGTCGTTAATA
Source organism: Furcula furcula (assembly GCA_911728495.1). NCBI lineage: Eukaryota > Metazoa > Arthropoda > Insecta > Lepidoptera > Notodontidae > Furcula > Furcula furcula. The sequence continues at coordinate 13,230,116 of OU452250.1, forward strand.
AGGGCTGAGAGAGTTAATTAGGTGATTTATGTTGCCCATATTGCGGTGCGAGGTATTATGACCCTCTGGCATTGACAGTTTAATAGCCCCAGTACACGGCAGTGGGTCGTCGCGGAAGGCAATTATTACGAACAAAGATTCCTCGGTGATGCGTGACGGAACGGGATGGGTTCGATGTGTTCTCTTGACTGTAAGTGGATGTATAAAATGGAAGGATATTTTTTTATATGTATATATTTTTTGAAACTAGTTGAACGAATTGTCCGACTAAACGGAGTAACAATCTAAATTTGGTAATTCCTCGCCGGCCGATCGCGCTATTGTGCAAATCGGAGCCATCGGCTGTGGAGGGGTACCTACACCTCCGTGTGGTACAAATTTACTATATCTATTTACCTACAAATTGATAAAATTGTGGAATATAGCAGCTGCATGAAAAAAATACTTGGATATGGTGTGCAAAGGTTAGGTGCCTACTTAAAAATAGTCTAAGACTAACAAGATATCTGGTTTAAAAATATATTATACCGCTTGTAAATGTCTCAAAACCCATAGGTATGGATTTATTACAAATGTATGATCCAGAATTATCAAGTTCCAGCTGGGTTTTCAATTCTTTAATCTTATAATTACGAACTGCTTTGAGAAGAACAATGGCTTCACCATAGGCACGTACAACTTGCGAGTGAAACGAACATCTAATTTAGTAATAAACCAAGAATTCTTATCATATATACTTACTTACATATATCTAGGAAATAGGAATAGATATATAGTCTTGCTTGACAGTTATGGCCTCATATTAAAGAAATGACGTCGACATTACGGACGGAAATATCACAAATCCTCATAACTCCGCATCGTCAACACGTTTTATTTGCGGTGCAAAGTAACGCTAGTCGGAAAACGAGTAATGGCACGACTGGATCGTCGCGTGCCATAAAAATGGCAATTTTGTGAACAAACAAGCGTGGCCTCTGGCATACGGGCGAAGGCACGTCCCGCCATGAGTCTTAGGCTACTATTAGATATACATACACCGTATCGCTCTGGGGTGACTATCGACAAACTGGTAGGGAAGACCATCATTTATTTATGCAACTTATGCCCAAGAGCGCCGACAAAAAAAAAACGTCCGTTTATTTATCAAGAATCGCCTTAGTAACGTCAAGTTCTCCTGGTGATAATTAAAACAAACTTAAACTATTTTGTGCCTTTATTATGCAATTATATACAGCTAACTTGCCTACAATAAATTTATTTTATATATAAAGTAAATTAATTATCATATAAAGATTCTCTGAAAAATCTTCTTTAAGAAGAAATAATTTTAAATGATTAAAATACCTTATTAGTAGCTGAAAATATTCTAAAAGCCACTGTAACCTAACCTACATTTGCTAAAAAAAAAACATTGTAAGATATTTCATCTTTATTAAAATAATTAGGCCCACCTCCACCGCAGGCGTTCAATTACTAAAATAAATAGAGCTCTTCTAAGAAAAATATCATCATTTTTTCCTTAAAATCTAACGTCCTAACGTCGCCTTCGATGGTTCTTTAAAATTTTCTAGGTATTTTATTTATTTAACTTTGAGCAGTAACCTAATATTTTTTATAAAAGAAAATCACATTGTTAAGCATTATTTATAAATGAAACTTACTTATTAAATATGTAAGTACTATCGCGGACACGAAAGTGTACCAGTTTTCAATTAAAATCGTTTAAACAACATTACGTGCGTTTATCCCTCCCGCACGCCGCCGGGGCGCCCGGCTCGTGCAAGCTTTTATCGTCCTAAAGGTGGTACACCGTTCGTGACTGCGAGAGTACATAATAATAAACATACTAAAAATAAAATTACTATTTCATAATTTTGTCCAAATGAAACATCTTCTTCTTGCTGTGGTGCTATCTCCTACCGGAGGTTGGCGATGCTCATTGCAAACCACTGTCTTGAATTTTGGAACTAAGATGTTCTTTGCCGGCCGGGTCTTCGGCATCCTTGTACCTACTTGCCCTTGCATTATGAGCTTTAAAAGACCGTACTTTTGATTTCTCATAATGTGTCCTAGATATTGCAATTTCCTCTTTTTAATGGTATTGAGAATCTGCAGCTTTTTGTTCATTCTCTGCAATACTGTTTCGTACTCTATGCATACAAGATATTCTTAGCATTCTTTTGTACACCCACAATTGAAACATACATAGGAGTAAAACAAAACACCAGCATGAATGTGTATTTGTTTTTATTAAAATATTACAATAGAGCCCAATATTTGTATGTAGCGGTCATTGAAAGCATACAATGAAAAATTAACTGTGCAAAAATAGTATGCAGTTCAATGTTTGCACAGGAAAATATGATAAAACAATCGGTCAATTACATCGGTATGTTGAATGTAAGCACGCAATATACAGAGATAAATTAAAACCACTTATTTTGTATAATAAAAAGTATATATCCCCAACTAGAGATAGTGCTTTTATTAATGCTAAAGCAGGCATTGCATTATAAAATTTACAGAGGGCTTAATGGCTTTAACGCCCACCCATCTCCTCCCGTTGGGTGTCCGTAAGAGGCGACTAAGGGAAAACAAGAAACCTGGCAGCAGTGTCTTTCTATTGGATTATCCACCACCTATTCCGCCATCCAAAAGAAGCCTGCCAAGCGTGGGGATTATGGCAACGCAACCCCTCCCTTCTAAGGGGGAGGCCTTTGCTCTGTAGTGGGCGTCGTTCCGCTGCTGCTGATGATGATGATGAAATTACTTGAGAATAGAATAAAATTATATTCTACAATACTAGACCCAGAAAATTTTACAGTCATTAAAATATATAAGTAACATACAAATGACAGTCTTATCGCTTAAAGCAATATTTTTGCAATCATTCCTAAAAAAAAGAAGTTATAAAACTAGGGCAACCCAGGTGATCAAAGTGGAATAGACCGTGTACAGGTCATACCTAACCTGAGACAATAATATTACATCACTTTATTGTGTTTAATTTTATGTTTTGTAAAGGCAGTTCACTCCTATACAGAGTGTTTAAAAACACGTATCCGAGCCGTGAGAGTATAATTCGGTGTATCAATACAATTAATTAGAACTCATTTGTTGAATATCTAATTATTTTTTCATAAATTGTTTAGATTGGACACGTGTTTTTTAACACTCTGTATAGTTCACTAAATATAATAGGCTCTGCCATGTTCACTCACTCAACTAACACACATAAATGAAAAACTAGCCTTACTATAAAGTGGTCATTACATTATCCAATCTGCAAAGCACTTATTTACAACCGCAGTAAAGAGCTCGCTCATTACACTTCTCCTTGTTAGCTTAACTATAGCTAGTGCAACTTCTATTACTTCCTTACTTCTGTATTAATCGTTGTTCTCAGTGTACCAAGATCAATGAAAAAAGTGTATATGGCTTCATCAAACGAATAATTTGGTAGGTATTGCGTTAACAATCATAGTAAACCAAAATTGAAATAACAAACGCTGGTTAAAACATAATTCTGAACATACCGGTGACAAAATATTAATAATTTGTCTTAGCAACTAACTGCCAGTCCCAATATCCTATTGATCCCTTAATATAAGTTAAAATAGTTACCATCGATAGCTATAATTACATAATTCCGTTTCAATAAAAACATACTAGCAGCTTACTGTTGATTGTTCAAATGACAGTCTTTCAGGGTTTTAGTTATCGTTCCATTTCAGAGGTTTATCGCGGGATATCAATGAGCTGATCGATGATTTTAACCTATAGTTAGGGATCGATAGGATATTGGGACCGGCAGTAAGATAAGAACTGACACAAAAGGCAATCTAGAATACTAAATTAGGTAGCGCGGCAATGCCTAGGGTAAGCGGGCCCAACGCGGGTATGCTAACGACGGAAGTCCTAAAAACCACAATTTTATAGAAGTACAGCAACAAGTTGTACGTAAACACACTCGTTTCAAATTGACAAAATATAACCGTGCAATACGAGCTTGAATGATTCCGAACTCATTGCAATGCTAAACAAAGGTGAAAATACATGGCAAGACTATTAACTAGTGTTATGGACAGGTATTCGACTAATCACATAACACTTACCTTGACTTTTTTTAGTAAAAGCACCAAAAAACTTTGATTGCACACTAAAAATCATCATCTTTACAGTGCCGCTCGCTCGTGACTAGTTGAAACTCGTTGGTATTCGGTCTCTCGCGGCGCACGCACACATTCACAATTATGTTTCAAATAATGATATACAAAGGCCTACCTGCTTTGGGCAGCCTACCCGCTTTTGGCCTGGTTACCCTACATAGTCGCTTGGATTGACTCGCTGTCGTTACACGATAAAAAATAAGCAAACCAGCTCAAGTAATGCTCTGCAGATTAGATCATGAGTCAGCTTATAAACGCCCTAATACATGTGCATAACCTAAAGCTGTGTTTAATATTTTGGCACAAATAAGGTGTCTACTCTTACTGTAATTTTATTTAATAAATCAATAAACATTATAAAAAATCAGCCTTTGGTAGGTATGGTGGTCATAATTTCAGATATCGCTAAAAGTAGAGCAAGGCCGCTCTTATATCACTTTCATTTTATTAAAGCCAATATTAATGAAAAAAAGCGCTTAATATTTTAATACCGCAAAATGTCCCACAATTTTATAGGATACGACGTCGTTTTATAACCGCCTAATTAAACCGGAGGGGATGCTGGGGACATAAGTATTAAAACCGAACGATAGATGTTTAATCGTCACGCCGTTTTGCAATAATAATGGCGTCTGATAGTATTATTAAAATATAGCATTTATAATGAATGTATCTATTACCAGCATAATTAAGATGTTTTCAGTTGAGTAATTCTCAATTTGAAATAGAATACACCGACTTAGGTGTAGATATTGTTTATCAAGGTGGGGTGGGATGTTTATCGAAGTAGTCGTTATCGTCGTAAATAAAGTCATTTAAAAAATATTCATAATTAAATTGAATAAAATTGTTTGATTTTGCTATCACTAGCTACAGTTCCGTTCACATCAGAATACACCAAAATGTTTATACATTGCTGCTTGGTGGTTCCTAAATACATATATTAATACCTAACACAAAACCTGGCCATGTACTGATTTTTTTTTCTCCTTGGTGGTAATTATACCTACGACAATTTGGGTAGCAGCCAGGGCATCTAACCACAACAAACGGGCAGTGGGCGTCAATGGACATTGTGTTCCCACTATTCCCTCTGTGTACTTCGTCAGTAAGCCCTAATAAGCCTTAACTGTGAAGAGTTCGCACGGTCAAAGCCTTAACTAGCATTACATTATCTGAAGGGAACTTTTTGCCCTAGTTACACGCATTCAGCAGGCTTAAGCATGCCATCCGTGTTTTTATTACCACTTAACTGTATTTAATATCCGTTTTATGTGCGGACATATGACAATTATCACTAAATCGGTAAATAGATACGAGTAAAGCATAGCCCAGTTAGAGTCGTAAAATGTATTCACATAGCAACCCTAATTGTAATGAAGACACTAGGAAAATATATAATCTAGGAAAATAGGCTCATGTAATCGTGACTCGGTCGGATCACTTTTCACACGCACGGCTTCACTAATAATGACGAGTTATTTGTCTCGGGCTTCTGTCGCGGTCTGGTGTAAACGCACCTTAATTTTTGCTGCCATTTCCCATTCCTTGTTCATGATACTCGTATAATAGCACCGCTGTATTGTACTATAATTGTTTAGTTTATACCGTTACTGTGTTATAGGGTTGGCAACCGGACCGGAGGTCGCGGATCCAAATCCTTACTTTGGGTAGTTGTTCCATACCTACTGGCTAGGAAAATGCAGGCCGATCTCCTGATTATCTGAAAAGTTGAGATGATCCCTACGTAGAATGGCATGCTAAAGAGTAGTTCCTGCGCCTTTCCCATCCCTCGTTGGGTCGGTGTTCCGTTCCATTAGATTGTGAGAGTAAAGGAGGAGAGGGTGCACTTGTGTTTACGCAAGCACGTGTGCACTACAATATCTCCTGTGTAGACTTATCTAGTGAAAGATTGGCAGCTGTGGTCGAATCGACCAGGAGGCAAAGGACAATATAGGGTTTTTGGTATCAGAGAATACTGTTCTTAACCCTAATGGAATAACGAGAAGTGTTAATTAGGTACTTCAGTTTGTCCGTCTGACTTTATTACAGAAAATCATAATCCAAAGCCAAATAATCTCAAGACGTCTGCCAAGCGTGGGGATTTGCCAACCCCTCCATTCGAAGAGAGAGGCCTTTGTTCAGCAGTGGAGGGCTTTAGGCTGACGATGATGATAGCCAAATAATGCCAGTTTCACGTGGCGGTAGCGTTGTGTTCTTTCGGGGAGTTAGGTTGACTAACAGTAGTCTATGAAGAATTTCTGTATTGTCAGCTGAGGAAGCATTGATCATCCCTTTCGCTGCAGGAATAGTGACACATGTGACTCACATGTGTCGCTATTCTTGCAAAAGGGTGTCACGCAAAGTATTTCTTATATTATCGCATCGCATTAGTTTATATTGAGTAAAAAATCAAGCAGCCACGTTATGCTCCATAGAACCAAGTTGTCGCAAGGATGATTTACTTGATAGACTTCGACCTTTTAATGCTTCGGAGAACACTTAAACAATAATGATTTCTGATATTTACGCGAATACTACACATTGAAATGTCTAACTTTATGGATTATATCGCGGTTTATTTTTGAAATTATCCGACGTTTCGAATACTTTACAACATAGTTGTCTAAAGGTACGCGTCCATTGGGACGTGCCGGACGCACCGCACGCACGGCACGCAACGGATTTTAGTTTGCTTTGTATGATTTTACATAGCGCTGCGTCCATTATTCGCGCCGTCATTTTCCGATGCGGGCCTTCAAAATCATAGAAAGCAAACTAAAATCCGTTTCGTGCCGTGCGTGCGGTGCGTCAGGCGCGGGCCAATGGACGCGTACCTTTAGGGTACCCTCAGGTCTTCTGTTTATTATTGTGAGTCCGATCCACGCAGAAAGTCAACGCAACGCAACGCAACACAACGCAACTCAGAACGTCGGGTAATTAAAATCAAAAATAAACCGCGATATAATCCGTAAAATTAGTTTCATTTCAACACTTATAAATTGCAAGATCTATTGATTGAGCCGCGGCGCCGTATTAAGTGATATTCTGTCGCGACTTGACTGGTGCGCTTTATACTATGAGCCAAACAAACAATGTTTTATTTATTTTTAGGAGTGAATTAAAATAAAATAAAAACGTTTTTGAGTTTTTTCTAATAATAACATAGTATAGGCCCCTAAATCATAGCCAATAAACCCCCCGGCTATTCTAAAACCTTCGGTACCGCAACAATGAAATGTCCATGACATTGTCACGTGGAAATCCCGTTGAAATAAATTGGGGCCCGCGATAAGCGCTCCCTTTGACGAGTCCTGTCTTCGGATTAGGATGTGAAAAATGATAGCTTACGTACGCACAGACAGCAGCCTTTAGAACATTTTGTAATGCCTTGCTCGTACAAGATAATATGTGCCTGACATCTTTATCATGTTCAAGATATTTCAGGCCCCTTCTTACCTTGTTGCTTAATTATGGTGTTCTTTTTTTAATTTGTAGACTGCCTTGGTTTGGTAGTGCGGCTACTATTAGCGAGGTCTTAATTTTGAAACTATTATTTGTCATCATTATCTTCATCGTCAGTAGCCGAAAGACTTTCACTACTGAACAAAGGTCTCCCCCTTAGAAGGGAGGGGTTGCTACAATCCCCAGGCTTGGCAGGCGCCAAGGCGCCTGCCAAGCCTGGGGATTGTAGGGATCGCGGTGTATATGGTAGGTAATTCAATATAAAGACGCTGCTGTCTGTCTTCTTGTTTTCCCTTAGTCGCGTCGTATTACCCCAATAGGAGGAGATGGGTGGATGCCATTCTTACTCGGACACCCCAGGGAAATAATTTATTTGTCATACTGGCAGGAAATTCTCATTAGTACGTTTTCCGGAAATCGGATCTGTGCGCGGAAAATAGCAATAGGTTCTATTGCCGACACCTTTCGCGAAAAGGCTTGATATTGTTGTTATTGTAGTCTGGTTTAGAAAAGCTACAGTTTCTTTGGAAAGCTTTCAGTATCCATTGTGCGAGAACATATATATAAAGCCTGAGTGGTGGCTACTCAGAGTCTGTCTCCAGCAGAGAATTGATTGTGTATTGTTCTATAGTATTCGCAAAGAAATGCAGAAAAGAAAGTCGGTATTTTGAATAGATCGCAACTGGTAAGAACGATAAACATTAATGGTATGTATTGCAATAAGTCAGCATATACATACAAATAACAACACATATATGTATGTATAAAATTGAATAGAAACATGAAACTATGTATTGAATATTTACATAACATCATCATAGGCAGCTTATATTATGCAGTGTTTATTTAAACCCCGTAATGTCTCAACATATCCTTCTCCTACTTAAATAATCCAGTAGATTGGTGGATTAGGCATACGTTCTAATAATTCTAGGACATGCTAAGGTTTTTTGACGGTATTTTACTTTACCATGGGTCCTAATTCTCTATTACCATTTTCAGATTCCACGCCCAAATCATCTACGAAATTACGTTTATATCATAATTCTCAATTAGATTACTTTGTAATTATAGATGACGACGTGTACAAGTACCTGATTTTTACATAAAAAATATTAAATATTGGTCTATTATGTGATAATGACGTGGTTTTAGCAGAGCAAGACTTAAGCGCGGAATGTAAGTGGTCAAAGAGAATTGAGCCCATATTAATAAAAATCACATTGGTTGATTCGAAATTCAAAATACATATTCGAACTTTTAGGCCTTTAGGCTCTAGGCAATTGACATTATGATGTTACACTATTTAAAAAATGTAAAATGTGGCTGAAAGAAATCGCCGTTGCCTTTCAATTATCGCTGAGTATGTAATTGTAAGTACATAATAATATATTACGAAATGTAGTTCTGTATAATCTTAATCTATCTATGTTTATTGTACTTCGTGTTCTAAATCTAACACGTTGATTTACTAATGGTGCTTTGGATGTTTTCGAGTCGTTACAGTCAGCTAATGGCCGCCACTTTTATACGAGTTTTTGTTTTGTAGCCCACAACAAAACGTCGTCGGCGTGCGCACCTCGTAATGTTCCGGCTAACGACCACGTGTTTAAAGCCATTAATAATTTTATGTACAATGCCACTAAAAAAATCGTCTTGTCTCTTGCAGCGTGAATCAAAACAAAATCAATTATGGTAGTTGGAAAAGCGACTGTATTGCAAGTAGCTTTATAGGATAATCAGGATATATCTTTTACGCTTGCTTATTGTGCCACAGCGGGCAACCGCTCGCTTTATACACCAGATCTCGTGAGATCAAATCCCGCGGGGAGCAACAAGTTTGTATTAGATGTTCCTTACTGGCTAGGGCAATTCACACCGATAACCTGACTGTCGAAAAAGTAAGCTGATCCATGCGTCGGATGGGCATGTAAATAGTGGGCCTTATTGTCCGGTGAAGCTGTAATGGCCATCTGCGGCCAACAGCGTCTATCATTGCCAAAAAAAAAAATTAATAGTGGGCCTGTGCTTGCCTTCACCTCGGTCGTGTGAGAGTAGCTGGATACGGCTTGGAGATCTTTTTTTCGATTCTTAAGGCTTAAATAGGTAATAGGTCTTATGACACTATAATGTGCATACCTAATAACCGTTTAACTCGCGTATCGCCTGCGCGGTAAGAAGGGAGCGGGGGCGGGTAACGCTACACACGGAGTCAATAATCCAAAGATTTATCTCGAGATAGACATTGTTGGTAAAGAATAAAATAATAAGTATCTTTTTTTTAAGTATTTATTTTTAACTTTTACAAATATTTTATAATAGCTTCATATAATAGCTTCATATTCAGATGTTTGGTCGTTCAATCAGTAATTTTCTTTTTGATTGACATTTCTTAAATCGAAAGCCAAGTTTATGAATCAATGTTCTCAAATATTCTCGGTCACAATTTAAAATTCCTTCTTCTCTGAGTTTCGCATTCAAAATTTTTAATGTAGGAACCTTCTTCTAAACCGTATAAAATTGAGTTATTTTTCTTCTAACAACGCCCTCTGTAAAACTGTCAACTTCAATTTTTTTCTTTCGGATTTGTTTAATTTTTTTTGGTGATTTAAAATTTACATTATTTTGTTCATCTTTCAGTTCATTTCCTTCTTTTATTATTTTACATAATATGGTAGTCACCGAAAGTCCTGTAGCTTTAGCTTGTTGCTAGTAGTTTGTTTAGGTTTACGTCTTCAAGATACTCTGTAGAATTATGATCTTGTTTTCTGGCTTTGAAAAAGGAATATACATTGTATGCTATTTGTTTAGCTTGCTTGTTAATTTTGTTCGCAAAACTGGAAGAGCGATTCATCTTGAGATTTATCTTGGCAGTCGTATACCTTGTGCGTTTATCTTCAAGCGTCCGTAACAAAAACACCAACCGCGCGCTGCGAGCACAGCCAGCGCACTGCCGCACTTGACGTAAGCTCTCTGCTCCGCGCACCCCTTTCACCCATCCGCTAACATCTCCCCTCGCTCCCTTCTACCCCCTCAGGCGATACGCGTATTAAATGGTCGGCCTATAGTTGTTCACGGTTCGAGAGTAACATCTATATTTTGGCAAGCTAAGTCTGAAAATGAGTTAAATAACCACGGCTGGGTTTTAAACCGGGACACTGTTTACAAGCTTCTGCTTTGCGGCACAATATCTAAAACTGCGCTACTTGGACGGTCTCATGCGTAAGGCTCAATTCACACCAGAACGGCTGCGACCGGCAGCGCACTTTCAGTGTGAAAGAATTTTAAACTTTATCTAAAATACGTAAAAGACCGCCCGCGTGCCGCGTTTTTCAAGCGATACTGGTGACCAAGTTACAAACAATAAACACAATACCTACGCATATTGTGTGAGTAAAACCAACATAGTACCAATTAAACCGACTTAGATTTTCAATTTGCCATGTTTTCATGACGGCAGCCTCGAGAAACTCGCGCGGCTTATCTTGAGGTATACTAGTGTTTGCAATCGTCCCGCGTAAACCAGGCGTTCCGGTGTTTTAAACCTGCCATGCGGGCTGATTTGTACAGGTACATATCATAATCATAATACTGACACTAATAAAAGTTTAATAAACTTTTTAGTAATTTTTTTTGGTAATAATATGATATCGCTGTTATCCCGCATTTGTTTTTCAGATAACTAAGTATAAAGATATCTGCACGTATAATTGGCGTCTCACAGCCAAAAGCCTCCGAGCCCCTCTAATGCCACAGTCAACACCTATCCTTCTGATAATCCCTAGGGCTGCTGTTAATAGCTTACTAACCCACATTTACAGACTTTTAAGGTTTATATTCATGAAATACAAGAAGCAAGTTTCTGTTAGAATGCACGATGTTAAAAAACTAGATTAATTTAATGCTTCTGATTTAGAAGTGGGTAAAAGAATTAGTATCAGCCCCCCATTACGTAACTCGTTTGACAACTAAAGTGATGATCACTATAGCAAGTGACCATCAAATAACTGTCAAATGATTTATTCGGTATTGTCTAACTTGAGTGACCAATAAATTCCAATACTAAACACTTTCAGTTGACACCAAAGTTTGGTGGACAACTGAAGCTTGATAGTCACTTGGGTGGCTAAAGATACGCAATAACACTGCAGATACGTCTAAATTGTTATCGACATACATTAAAATTTCTTTTAAGTTTTTTAAGTTATAGGTACCTATACACAAAGGTATTTAAACAATCATATTAGTTTCGCTATTAAACGTGTTTAACCGTTTAACGATTTGACAAAATACTCCTTCACCCACACATAGAATGTTCTTTCACCATTCAATGACGTAACGTGACTTTACCAACAATCTATGTAGTACTAGTACTATTGGGGTTGAGTACTAGTGAGCTGAATTTTAATATAGTATAGTATATATAGTATAGTTTAATATAGTATTACACACGTATAACTTTTGACCTTTGCATAAAATACTTGCAATATTTTTTTTCTGTGGTCTGTAAACAAACGCTAAACTTAATTATTCCTAATTTAAAATCGGGGCCGCACGTTGTTATGCCCAAGAATTAATCGCTTTATTTAATTCAACAGCCAATTTGTATTCAATCCGCGTTTCACTTTCTTGTTATTAACAACAACAAAATCCACTTGTGAACGTTTTACGATAATATCTCTATATGAGCACGTATTGTTTTATTAATAAAAAGTTACGACTAACGAACGGATTTAGCGCACATTTGTTTTGTTTTTAACCGACTTCAAAAAGGAGGAGGTTATAAATTCGGATGTTTATATTTTTTTAAGTATTTTCGGGACGTCATATATAGACGGATTTGTGAAGTTTTTTTATTCGAAAAGGGGTTCCGAAATGGGGGTTCTCTTTATATTATAGACCTGATGATGAGTTTCGGAGACAGACAACGGAACTCTTCAAAAAATGACAGGAAATCAACCGCGATTGCTGCTATCGCATAAATATGCATTGTTTACGCAATCACAGAACATAACGTCATGCCTGTACAAACAAAAGGGTTCATCATCATCATCAGCCGGAAGACGTCCACTGCTCAACAAAGGCCTCCCCCTTAGACTGCCACAATGAACGAAAGTTTGCCATTTGCATCCACCGGTTGCGCGAACAATGTCGTCGTCCACACTCGAAAGGGCTACGCAGATGTATTCAGTATATCAGGGTACAACCACATTTTTTATCAGAGTTAGTAGTAGAGTATAGCTCTGTCACGTCTTCTGTCGAGAAAGAAAATAATATTGCCATTAGAGGTGATGGTACAGGCCCTGATCTTTGGGTGTAAATGTAAATATCTAGCAATATGGTTTCAACATTTTCGGTTTTCAAAAAATCGCACCCTACAACAATTCTAGTAATTCTATTCCATTATGCAAACTTGATGAATTTAATAAGACCAGAACAAATTTTGTTATAATTAATTTGACAGAGTTCGCGCTGGAGGTATCAACTTCATAATTTGGGAGGGAATTTTTCATCACGGTATATCAAATTATATTTAATGCTACAGTATCCAGTAGCGTCTGTCAAATGTACAATAACCAAATAATTATGTAGGGGAAAGTGGTCACCCTTCGTACGCGGGGCACATTCATACAGTAAGTGTAGAAGAAAAACTAAACGGCACACAAACACGCCTTTGCTTATGTGCATAGACATACCGGCCACCATGTTCCTTCGGAACTTCGGGGCAGTCGCGCCACGCTGTATGAGCTGACAAGACGTTAAGCGTTTCCGCGCGTGGTGAGTAATTTTACTTACTAAAGTTTAGTTCGTAATTGTAGGAAGAATTTTTATGTTTTTGACGAAATAGTGATGATAAATTAATGTTATTGTTGTTTATTTTGAGCTTTAATTGTAATATTTCTCATACTAAATTAGAATTTATATGAAAGTGTAATTGTAATTTTAGAGTAAGGCCTGGAGCACATTCGGACAGTACTGCAGGGGGCACATTCGTACGTATACTAATCTGGGAAAGATTCGTATACCTTAATATCTTATTTACCGCCAGTACTATAAATTTCTTTTTTTATGAAATGTATACAGTAGGTACGACAAAAATTGTTTTAAGCATATTATAATTAGGGTACTTTTTATGTATATAGATCAGAAACCTATAAATTAGCTCAGCTGCTTAGTTTTATTATGTAAATCTTTTATAAAATATTTTCTTGCAGAATCATGGTGTGGAAATATAAAAAAGGGTACGCAAACCGAAGAGCTAAAAGTATCTTATCTTCGGAAGAAACCGGGATCATCATGGCGATTATATTACCCTGATGTAGAAGATATACATACTTTCTATTTTGAAGGTATCGCCATGATCCTCCCTGATCCTTCGATACGAGCAAATTCTACACCTAGAATGGCTAGACTATTTACTTTGGCAGTTAATTTTAATGTGCAATAAGTTCTAAAGTTACAACCAAATGTTTATTATACCTACTTTAAGTTTCAATTGTCAAAGATTTATTACAAAGATCTCACACATATTGATTATAGATCTGTTACAGACTGATAATAAATTTTAGAATTATCAAAAAGTATAATATTTTATTTCTCGTTTTTTTACGGAAGAACAATTGATTAATTATGAGTCAAGTGAAACATTATTAAGTTAGTTTTATGATAAAAACATTATTCTTTGTAATGTTGTCTTTTACTTACGCGAATATTACTATTAGATATTATTATTATTATTAGATATTATTAATATTATTATTCTTTGTGATATAATAAATTTATCGAGTTTAATAGGCTTTTTAATTACCCTGTATCAATCTACCCCATGGTGTATGAAAGTACCCCACTCGCTGTATGAAAGTACCCCACCTGTGGGGTGCGTTCGTACAAATATCTTATCGTAGAAAAATGGCTATAACCCTTTAATCGTCTGAAAGTTTTTAGTAACTAACTATGATATATTTGTTACACGTAGGTGCATAAACTAGGTAATTTTGACAGTTGATCAAAGAGTAAAAAAATAATATGTAAAAAGTGTACGAAGGGTGACCACTTTCCCCTATCCTTACTCCATTTCAAATGAATTTAAAAATTATTAAAATAAAAATTCAAAGGGATATTTCACAGTCAAATCAGTCAGGAATGATGAACCTCATAGGATCTATATAGAGAATTATATATCTACTATACAGTGAATTTTGTTATTCATTCACTTTAATATTTATAAATTTCTTGTACTCAGCAATAGAGGTACATAGTTACTTATCTTCAGTGTTCCTATTAAGTATTACCCTACGTCTCTTAAACACATATTTATATAGTTGAGTATTATGAAGCAAATTGAAAAATTTAATCATTTTCAGATTTAGAAGTGACGGGAAACGTAGCTAAGGTGGTATAAATATCCATGAGTGTAGTTAATTTTTAACTATACACATGCATTCATGTTTTATTGTTTTCGATGACTGATTTGTTGTCGTTCATTTTATATTTCAACACTTCCGCGTTACTTTTAAATGTAAGATATTTCATGATCACCTACGGTGCTTATGTTGATGTCATACGAGTACTTGTACTATTCCTATGATCTATTTCAATTTCAATTTCAAATTTATTTCCAAGTATATGAGTTAGGGTACATGCTACATATTTTAACTATACGTTGATGATGTATTGTATGATTGTTTGATTAGTTTTAATTTTCTCATACATATAAGTATCCGTCCATACGACATTATGTATTGTTTTGTAAGTAATCAAACTAAAAAGCAGACTATAAAGATTGACTAATAAAAAAAGATTTTTTTGAAGAAACTTTTGATTTTTTTGAGATTTGAAGAAACTCATCTGACATGGAGATCCATGTCAGATGAGTTTCTTACCAGTTCTGTGGTAGTATTATTTTTTTTTTACTAATATTAATAATTATTAATCATTTTGTTTCCACTAGACCTATAACACATTTTGGCGTATAAAGGAGGCACTTGGAAAACTGAAACTATAAAGCCACAATAAACCTAAATGAGTTGGCCCAAAATAAAACCCAACCAAAATGAATCTGTTTAAGTCATTTCAATAAGAAAGTTTCACCCCATTACTTACTACGTTTGCACAATGTAAACAGGTAATAAATATTCCTATACAATACAGTTGTAGCTGTAATTTTGAGAACAAAATAAATCTTGTGGACACATCTGGTATTGCTCATTCAACAGCTGTATTATGCTTGTAAATTCATACAAAAAACGACCCTCAAACAACCCCAAACAATCCCAATACGACGACCAAGGGTTAGATTTGAAGGGTGGTGTAGGTAGAAAATACCTTTTTTGGCCATTGACGCCCACAACCATAGCTTTTTATAAAGGTTTCTACCTGGGCCAGTTGAATTATTTATTGATATAATTTCAATGTATGGGTAATTTCAGCTGTGGGGTTAATATTAAGTTAAGTTTAGGGTGGGGTGTTTCATAGTGAAATAAGTCAGAAATGATGAGTACTCCACGCCCTCAACGGATCTAGCACGACTTTTCCTGTAACCCTGTATAGACCCCCAAAACATTTGCCAAGCGCGGGGATTATGGCACCTCTCCCTTTGGTGGGAGTTTTATGTTCAGCAGTGGACATCTTCCGACTGATGATGACGTTTTCAGCAATATTATCTAGCAGAAAAATATTTAAATCAAAGTAGGATTACGATAGTAATTTGGGCTTATTAATATGGGTGGGCTACAAACGCTTAATTGATGTAAATAATAAATGTTGTTTTTACAGTAAAATGAAATACAGGCAACTGTAGGATTTATCGGATTGAGCCACGCCGCGGCCATATAAAATCGTATTACAGCTTGTCGGATTCAGACTAGTGACTGTTTTAAAATTAGATGTAGGCACATAATAGCTAAATTAATTGTATGCTAAAGGATTAACACTACTACTGATTGTGAACTGTGTATGAATTGGGTATTATAACTAATTACTTGGAATCAGTCGTCAGAATCGCTAGTAGATACTTTTTTCCTTAAGTACCTAATCAAGGTACTAGAACTTTCTGATATTTATCCATGTTGCCATATAACGGTTATTCCGTAACATTAAACTTAAAGTTATATTGAAACTTCTGTACTTATATGAAGTAACAAGAGATAAACTCGTAAATCCATAAAAGCTTGTTTGTAAAATGTATATCCCCAGTGATTTCCAGTATGGTGGATCGAGCAGAAAACAAATATTCGTATCAATAAAGTATATTTTCCTAAAGAAATTCAAATGCCTCCCGGGCTGTTTCCTATGCAAATCGCTTCGAATGAATAAAGAATCCCCAGGAAACTTTGTATCGATACTGAATCTGTAAATATACAGCTTTATTGAGTTCGCGTTTGCGCTTAACATTTCCTATTTACATAAACATTTTATCATTAGTTAGCTTAATTCCTCGTTAATTTGGGAACCGTCCAATCATTGCTGTCAGTGATTGTGAATGGATTACCGCTGCCTATCAAATTGAGTGCATTGCATCACCTACGCATTGGAGTAGGTTTGTTATTTATAGATTGGAGAATTGGGTATAAGTATACTCGTGATGATAAATAAACTAAAAATTGGCTGTCGTGGAAAATGGCCGTGATTTAGTCCAAAAAAAATCTTAGTTTCCTTTGAAAATACCATTACTTTGGGAAGATACCCGACCATTCCATTCCATACAGTTGGGTGAGCCCAACTAAAAAACACCTCAAAAATGGAAAGGGACCACATGGCGAAATCACTTATACTAACAGAAGATAATACGAAATACAGTATAAACATCCGTCGCCTAAACCCCAATTCAGACAAGGACACAAAACAGATGTAGTACGACGTTCAATTATCTATAGTGTTTGCAAGATAGGTGTATTTAACTAAACCACGGTCACAGATCGTAATTGATTATAGAAGCTGATTATTCCATTGAAAATGTTGTCTATCTATGCCACCGTTTTGCCGTTTTAAAGATACCGTATGTACGAAATTGCAATTAGCAAGTCATAAAGGCCAAATCATCACTAACGTAGCTTGAGGTAGAGGCTTCTAGGCTAGTGGTGTAAATTCAAAGAAAATTCTGGCAATGTTTTATGATATAAAATATGTATGTCGTCGCTGTAAAAATAAAAAAGTAATTTTTTTTTAAATAGGTAGGTACAACCAAAACATGATAAAACACTTTAATAAACACTTTATTAGTAACACGCTTCATTTCATTTTAACCCGACTACGAAACGGAGGGAGGGTTATGATATTAACAAGAATGTATGTATGTATGTATGTTCATCTGTTCCCGCATATCTTCTAATTTACTTAACATAATTTGACAAGTAGGGTGTCGTTAGAAGCGTCTTGATTGTCCGCTGGTTATAGGCTGTATAATATCACATTATTAGACTGCGATTTTATCCGTAATCGGGTTTTAGTTTGTAAAACTTATTACTTGTTCTTTTACATACACACATCAAAAGTGTCTAGGGATCAAGCATTTTTAAGCGGATTTCTTGAGATTGAGATGTGGCTTTGTAATAAATTTATGATTTTATAAATTTATATGGATCCTTTTTGGTGCATTTCATAATTTGAATCAGGAACTGTGAATCAAATTCGAGTAAAAGATGAAAATCAGCTGTCAATATTTTCCCTATAAAAACATACAACGCATTGAAGACATTATTAGTGCTACTGTTTCCCTACTACTGATTAAAACCAACGTTATTATGGAGCGGCGACGTCATTTAAGCAGGGAAGAAATGCTCAGAGCCGTGGGAATGATAGAAGCTGGTTCCCGGCAACGTACTGTGGCTTTAGCTCTGAATACAAGTCAGAGTGTTATCAGTCGACTTTGGACACGTTACCGAAGCACTGGTACCGTGGCTGAGCGCCATGGAGGACGGTATCGCTGCACCACACGGAGACAAGACCGATATATTCAAATCTTAACTCGAAGAGCTCCAACAATAACTGCCATGATGTTAGCCGTGAGGCTTCATCACTCTTCAGGGAACTTAATTAGCGACCAAACAGTCAGAAACCACTTGCATGAAGTGAACCTTCATTCCCGAAGACCGCTACGGGTACCACCTATAGCAATGCACAATCGTAGGATTCGATATCAATGGGCTCTTGAACACAGAAATTGGGCAGAAGAACAATGGCGTTTCGTGTGCTTTTCTGATGAGTCTCGTTTTGGTATGAGACCGGATACAAGACGTATACGACACTGGAGAACCCCTGGACGCCAACAGCGATTAAAATCCTGCCAGGAAGTCCATCCTTATAGTGGTGGAACCATCATGGTATGGGCGGGTATTTGGATCGGCGGAAGAACTGAGTTGATTTGGATCAGAGGCAACCTCAACGCTCAAATTTATGCTGAGACGATTGTATCAGACGTCATCGTTCCTCTACAAGTGCAAATCGGTCCCTTATTTCAGTTAATGCATGATAATGCACGACCGCACACCGCAAGAGTTGTAAGACAGACTCTCGCCGCAGCTAACATCAATGTCCTGCCCTGGCCTGCTCAGTCGCCAGACTTGAACCCGATTGAGCATGCATGGGATATGCTACAGAGAAGAGCTCTGCCGAATATGGAGGGTATCCAGTCGCAAGAAGACCTTTTTTTGTTGTTGCAACGAACATGGGCGGCCATTCCACAGCGTGATTTGGATGAACTCATTTTGAGTATGCCAAACCGATGTTCTTGTGTTGTTAGTGTTCGCGGTAGAAACACGGATTATTAATTGTTTAAGTTACCCAATAAAATTTTAAAGAAAACTGTTATTTCAGTCTTTTTTTCGAACTTTTGTGTTAGTGGTTCAAATGTCAAAAATCCCTTTATTAGGAAAATGGCAAATTTCTTTATTAATGCAAAGGTGACTTGGTTTATCGTTACTGTGACAAACGAAAACACTTTATTTGATGAATCCTTAAAGAAAATTTTAATTAATATCAATCAGGAGAAAAGTTATTGCAAAAATATATGTTGATCCCTAGACAATTTTGATGTGTGTATTTATAACAAAATTTTGGAAAAAGTTCAATAACTTTTTTTACTACATCTGTACCAGATTCAGTTGCATAATGTGCAACTTATCTTAGCTCAAGATATAGCTACTAAGCTAGCGCTAAGCGAACTTCATGGTCCACATATTTTTATAGCCACTCATATAATTTTTTGACTTATTCTGTATCTATTTTGGCTATTCTGTAACTGGCTCATTTGTGTATTAATAAGCAACGTGAGTGCCTGAAGCTCTAAATTACGAAATTTGGCATGTGTCACGGAGGCCACGTTCACTCGGGTTTAGGGTGGATTTGGCCAAATAGGCACGCGGCCGTCGCGTGACTTACCCAGGCTTTGTATTTTATTTAGGTCGGACCTGACGTAAAAGGTAACAAAATTCACACATGCTGTAAATAAATCGGTATGGTTAACAAGTATTTTTATCACACAATATAAGCTGGGTAGTGATTGACCACAATCCCATATGTGGTCGATGCCCTTCTCGAAGAATCTCTCTCTCGTCGTACTTTTTAATATTTATATAATTTGAAACTTTTTATCGTAAGTATAAGCATGCCTCCTATTCCCACCTTCATTTTCCACAGGTTCAAATATATCTATCTGTAACTAGTGACACAATACGTCCACCTATACCGTTACATAGGTACAACGCGTCTCGCAAGGGTGGTAAAACTCCCGAGTTTTGCTCAAACTTTTTATAAGCTATCCATAAAGGCTTTATAAAATCTTCTTGAATCACAAAACGTGCAGCCCTTATTTGCGTTATAAGGCCGGATGAACTTATAAACCATTTCATGTTTATTATTATAGTAAAATAATAATAAACATGAACAGCAACCTAGGTGGTAGGTTCCTTGTGCAAGGAACCGTCCAGGTAGGTACCACCGCAGTGTCAGATATTCTGCCGCCAAGCAGCAGTGTGTAAACATTGCAAGGGCACAAAGACTTAAAATCTAATGTCTTAAGGGTCGGCAACGCGCTAGTGATTCTTCTGGTGTTGCTAGCGTCTATAGGCTGCGGTGACTGCTTACCATCAGGCGAGCCGCACGTTTGCTTGCCACCTTGGTAGTATAAAAAAAACCTACTGTGATTTTGTCCGCCATTTTTAGTTTCCAAACCTAAAAGAACATATCCAATATGTGGAGATGCACTATCGCGGACATGACGCTGTACCAGTTTTCAATCAAAATCGTTTGAACGACGACGACGTTACGTGCGCTCACACCGTCCGCACGTGTTTTAGGCCTGCTTGTGCAAGCGATTATGGTCCTAAAAGTGATACACCGTCTGTGACCGCGAGAGTAAACATTCCATATTGTTGTACCTAATAGTAAACCTTGCAAAAGAATTCTCAAAGTTTAAGTGATGATGAACACTGCCCTAACATCTATTGCGTGGTTTAGATTTTGTAAATAAATAAATAATAAATAATATCCTGGGACAATTCACACACGGTCATCTGATCCCAAACTAGACAGAGCCTGTACTATGGAAATCAGACAACTGATACTAATACTTATATACTTTTTTTTTGTAAATACATACTTATATAGATAAAACACCCAAACACTTCGTGGGAATCGAACCCACGACCTGTTGGTTAGCAGACAGGGTCACTAGACCAACGGGCCCGTCGTGTAAGTTATCAAACATGTAGATAGATGCGGATAAGGTAGTAACTTTGTTTTACAAGAGATAGTTAAAATAGTGCCGTACCTACTTGCTGAGTTTGTATCACTGGGAAAACACTTTTAATATTTATTTAAGTATTTCTTTCTTATGGCGATAATACCTTTTGTGGTATGCTTATCTTTAGAAAGCTTTTGTTAACGTTGCTAATCTCAAAGTTCTCTTATCACAAAAAGGCCAGCTTGCAATATCCTTCCTTACATACATGCTCTCAAAAACCATAGACATCTGGGGCATTTGAGCAAAAAGCATTAATTCCTCCTTTTTGTTAGTCACAACGTAGGGGAGACTGGGTACGGTTGTGACAATTTTCATTAGAACGCCCATAACTTTGTTATGATTTTAGTTAGCTCGAAGAAAGGTGTTTTTTACAGTTAAACGTACATTTGTTTACGTATAAATACTACATTTTTGCCTTTAAGTGCAATAGTTAACATATAGGAAGCAATTAGAAAAAAAAAAAAAAATTATAATCGACCCCACCCCAGGGACGGTTGTGCCAGTGCTTGGGGTCGGAAGTGACAGGTTCAAAAATACACCAATTCGGTCTATAATCACTTTTATTGCAGGTGATATGTAATAAAATATACTTCTGGAAAAATACATCATAGGAAATAAACACTTTAAATGCTTATTACTAGTAACGCACTGTAGCGTCTATAATTATTATAATTATCTTCATATTGTCTTGTCAAACAGTTAATTAAACGTCTAATTATACATTACGGTTACTGGTGTCAAAATACAAAAAAAAGGGTAGGTATATCAAAATCAGTGAATCAGCTGAAAATGTCATCATAAGAAATAATAAACATATGTGTAAACTAATGATGAACATGCAATTTGTTGCATGTTCAAACTTAGTTTACACAAACGGACTCCTTTCAGTCTTCCTCACACATTGTCAGGGCATATAAAACCAAATATTTGTGTCACAACCGTACCCAAAAAATATGGCACAACCGTACCCATTGCAGGCATTTGCTAAAAAAGCTATTACCGTGACTATACCGATTAATCTACAAAGTAATCACTGCTATTTAACTACCGATGTTTAACTTTTAACGAGACTTGACATTCTTTACTCTATCTGTACACATAAATCAACAATTACTAAAAGATGTCGAAGAAAAAAAAATACTTTTCATTGATAAAAAGTAATGTGGTACTCAGCAAGCAGAAATGTCGCGCGATTGCTGATGCAATTCTGTAGAACAGATGCAGACAAACACGCTGCTCCTTTCTTCTCTTGCATCCATCCCGATATTCCTTATAGCTAATACGACGACTGTCACAACCGTACCCTGGCACAATCATACCCAGTCTCCCCTACCTTCTTTCATGGGTTCGCATTATGGTAAAATGACATCGTAGTTATACTATACTAGTATGTACATACATAGTTTTAATACCAAGTATATACATACTTTCAAGCAATGCACTAATTGACCTGGGGGTGCCACGGGTCCGAATTCTAGTTTACGTGGCACTACCACGCGTATCCTCCAGGGGTTGCCTTGGGTCCAGGACGCCTCCTTCGGAGCCGCTGGACGCTCGGGGTGTGGGCCCCTTGAGCGTCCATTGAGTACGGCGGCGACTCCGAGGAGGACGGCGGCGGGGTTGCGACCCCCGTCCCCGTGAGCACCGTGACAGGTTCCCGGGGGGCTACAATGCGCCCCCCGGCGGCGGGCTCAAAGGCAAGGCACTGAGGAGCCCCTGGTGCAGATCCCACCGGAGAGCCCTGGGGTTCCCCCTCTCATGTGCCGATGCGACAGCCGCGGGGGTTTTAGTGGGTAAGAATCCCACATACCCCGGTCGAGCCCCACAGCTCCCGGGGATCTTTCGAAGATTTCCCCCGCGTCAAAAAAAAAAAAAAAAAGTTCCAGGACGCCTCTTTCTTATAGAAAGCTATTGTAAAATTTACCAACATAATTATATGTTTGAGGATTAGATACCCTAGGTAAGGCTGTTGCTAACTAAATCTATAGACATTTCTAAAGGTTGCCTCTCCGTGGCATTATACTTAGTTCCAAAACGAGTGGATTTTGTATTAGATTTTTTTGTATATTACTTTTTAATGTACAGTAAACTTAAATATAAGCTGTTCGTATCTATATACGTCAAGATACCATGTAGCTATTACATAAAACCAAAATACGTACGAATAGTACCGAATAGGACCTCGAGGTATACTCGAGGTACGAGGTAGTTTGTATACAAAATAATAGCGGCATAATACCACTGATAGGTATTACAATTCTAATTTATTTTGGAATTCGTAAGTCTAAGAATTAACTAACATACATAGTGCATATTGAAATGAGCTGAAACACCGCATCCTTTATATGTAACAACAAATAAATAAACAACAAATATTAATAAGCAATTCAAGGCGTCGCTACTATCGATAAAAATCTTTTTAAAAGATTGACGTGCATTCAATGACTAGATTAGTTCCACCTTTGACCACCAGAGAGATTCCGAGATTTTTCGACTTAGGTCAGCATAACGTGTTAAAAAGTTGCGCTTTAAAAATATCATCAAAAATACTCGTAAAATAATACTCATAACGTACAGAATGAATTTTTTAAAGTATTTTCTCCCCAATCACGACCAGGGACTCAAGGACTATAAAAATATATCACAGCATTGGAAAACATGCACTATTTGGCATTGTGGAAAATAAAATGTAAACGTTATGGCAAGCCGATCGGGAAATATTCAGTCGTCTTCAAATTTTGATCACAATTTCGGCTGTGAATATTTCATGGCAGCCCACGCTCGCGCTGACGCCCACAAACCCGACTGCCGGTAAAATATGGTTACAACTTTTAACTAGTAACGATTTTAATAAAATTTACAAAACATTTTGTTTTGTTAAAAAGCGAATGAATAAAAATTTCGCGAAAAACACTTCTTTCTTTAATAAATGATTTTGTTTTGCTATAATAAAATGTTATAGTATGATGTTAAGATATAAACGTATAATCATGATTTTACTATAAAAGGTTTTTAGAGCGTAAAGATCTTGTAACTATTTTAATAAGTCCGTATAACCGCTTAGGTAATTTTATCGGCGAATAGCTGAGCCGTGTAGTAAAATAATAATGAATAAATTATTTACCATTTAGTTAATGTAATACTACATTTGTTCACATAACCAACAGGAACTAAATAAATAATATGCTAAAACTACACAGGAAATAATCAGGGGTGATAACGGTCTGAATAACAAGGAAGTTGACCGGACATTCCCTGATCAATACTCGTCAAAAGTAAATTCGTGACGTTACTGTCTTGTATTATAACTGAGTATCATAAATAATGTACCTAATTATATATTATTTGTTTTTTTTTCAATGTGGTGACGAGACAACCGTTCGACAACCGTCGATAACCGTTGGGGAAAAAAAGGTTCTCGAGTGGCGACCACGAACCGGAAGACGCAGCGTAGGCAGGTCTCCCAGTCCTCCCACTAGGTGGACCGACGACATTGTTCGCGTCGCAGGCAACCGGTGGATGCAAATGGCAAATAGTCGTTTATTGTGGCGGTCTAAGGGGGAGGCCTTTGTTCAGCAGTGGACGTCTTCCGGCTGATGATGATGATGATGACGAGACCAGCAAGATTTTCGCCTAACCCCTAATCCGAGACATTAGTTATTAATCCTCTTGTGTCCATTTATATCACTAGCTAAAGTCCCCTTCACACCGGAACTCAGCCATGTACAGTAGTCACAGCGGATCTTTATTTCTCTGCCGAAGTTAGGTTTGGCGAAACATTGTGCAACTACATCGTGAGTTGTGAATACAAAACCACAAAAATAGCTACTGCGCAGTGTCTTGCAGCCAACTTCAGACACACAAAGATCCGCTGTGACTACTGTATACAAACTGCTGCTTGGCGGTGGAATATCTTACTCTGCGGTGGTACCTACCTGTACGGCCTCTTGCACCTAGTAATCAGGATATCTGGTGGGGTCAGGGCGGAATTCTGGACTTTTATTCCACTTTATAAGTTAGTAAAAATATGTTCCACTTATTAAGGGGGATAAGTGGAATAAGCCAGTAAAACAAGAATTTACGATGATTCAAATCAATTTTTTTTCAGCTCAGCCTGTAGCTGCAGTAAGTACCACAATAGGTATTTCCTGTTTACTGAATGTTTTGTCCTCGACCAACTATGTAATATGTTTACTGTTTTTGTATACCTGTCATATGTTTCAGAAGAAAACAAAAGCTGACCGTCCCAGCGGGCCTAACGATCTTGACACCGATAGTCTATTGTCCCCATGGGTTGGCTAACACAGTCGGCCTCTTGATTGTAGTAAGTGATCTATGGGTTTATCAAAATGTCTGAAAATAATATGTACCTAATAGTATATGTATTTGAGCATATACCTACTAATTTTATCAATCTTTATCGATTGTGTTTATAAATAAGTGAGTATATAAAAGTTTTTTTTTGTATTCAACGTTTGAACACAGTTCTGTAAGGCATAATTTCCGGTGCAAAATTTATGAACATTAAATTAATTTTATATTAACAATAAGAACGCTAGACAACATCTATACTTATAATAAAACTGTAACAGCTCCAATTCTGTACATTGAAGATATTTTGAAAATTATTTTTGGAGGGCATTCTATAACCGATACTGAGGCCGAAAATGTATTTTTTTTAATTTTTGTCTGTCTGTCTGTCTGTCTGTCTGTCTGTCTGTATCACGGCTGAGCATCACGCCGAAACTACTGAATGGATTCCAATGAAACTTGGCATGATTTGAGATCTTACTACGAGGTAGGAAGGACATAGGATACTTTTTATCCCGTAATCTAGCACGGTTCTTTCGGGAGAGGGGATTAAAGTCAAAATGGGTACTTGGTTATACGCTTGGTCAGATTTTATCAATTTTTCTTTATAATATAATAAATATTAGTAAGGGAACACTCATAGAGAGTTGTTATCAAGGTTTTGTAATCGATCGGGTTAAGCAACGTTAGGTAAGGTCATTAAATAGATGGGTGACCGTTTAACGCCATTTGAACTAAACGGGTCCGTGCTTCGGAGAGCAAGTAAAAAGTAGGTCCCAGTTTTTAACCGACTATAAAAAAGGAGGTTATGTATTCCATGCTAATGTCTGTTATTAAAAGTTTAGTTAACGTAAAAATAGCGCAGGCGGAGCTGCATGGGTCAGCTAGTTATATAATAAATATGAGCATATCATTTTCATTATTTCCTTGTACTATGACAGTATAAATTGAACGTAAGGACGGTCAACATCTCAGTCCGCCCGTGACCATGGGTGCTGCAAAGCATTCGAAACGTCGGGAAAATAAAACCGAAAATAAACCGCGATATATTCCAAAAAAGTAGTTTTATTTCAATGTGTAGTATTCGGGTAAATAAAAGACAACATTGTTATTTCCTTTTGTTTAATATATTGTTGTACATATCCCTAATATTAGGGATTTACAGGCCTGTTTGACATGTCCGTATGGATTGAGGAGCCACTTCAGATATTAAAATGAAACTTACACCATTATTTAGTAGTAATGCAAATAATTTTGCAGGCCAAATACTGGAATTTGTAATAAAATATTTAAAAAGTTATATCAATTTAAAAGTGGCTCCTCAGTCTAAACATCTGAACTGAGGAGCCAGCTGGAACTCGGAAAGTACCCAATGAATATAATTGAAACTTTTGTAATATTTAGTAGTAATTATGTATGTAACCTACAAAAAATCTGGTTTGAGTACTGCTAAAATTCACGAAACTACAAAACTTTTAATATGGCTCCTCAGTCCATACACAATGGCGTGAATTACTAATGGTACTGTTGCGAACGCCAGTTGACGAATAACTTTGGTAGTAATTCACGCCATTGTGTATGGACTGAGGAGCCATATTAAAAGTTATGTACTTTTGTGAATTTTAGCAGTACTCAAACCAGATTTTTTGTAGGTAACATACATAATTACTACTAAATATTACAAAAGTTTCAATTACATTCATTGGATACTTTCCGAGTTCCAGCTGGCTCCTCAGTTCAGATGTTTAGACTGAGGAGCCACTTTTAAATTGATATAACTTTTTAAATATTTTATTACAAATTCCAGTATTTGGCCTACAAAATTATCTGCATTACTACTAAATAATGGTGTAAGTTTCATTTTAATATCTGAAGTGGCTCCTCAATCCATACGGACATTGTTTGACTTGTAGTTTGACACCCTGGCGGCTATCCAAAAGGTCGTGGGTTCAATTCCCAGCTAGTGCCTAGGTGTTATTTATCTATCTATCTATTTATTTAAAAATAAAGAATTTATTGTCTGGTTTCCATAGTTCAGGCTAGCCGCCTAGCTTGGGATCGGATAACCATGTGTGGATGGTACCGAAATATTTTTATTATATATGAGATCATTCTCTCACACCAAATTTTATCACCGATATTTGATACCTATTGCTAAAGCGTATAAAGGTAGTGTGAAGGTCTGAAGGCTCAAATTCCCTATTACATTGATGGATAGCCAGTATTTGTTACGATCCACTGAAAATAGTTCAATAGATGACACAAAAAGGTTTGATTGAAACCGTAAAATGTTTGAACTCAATTTTGCTAGTGATGTTACTGATAAAACAACTGTAAGCTATTGTATGAATGAAAGGACAAACAATAATAAGTTTTAAAAACTAATACCAGACTACGTATAAAATCACAGTCTAATAATGTGATATTATAGCCTATAACCAGCGGCCAATCAAGACGCTTCTAACGACACCCTACTTGTCTAATTATGTTAAGTAGATTAGAAGATAAGCGGGAACAGATGAACATACATACCTTCTTGTTGATATCATAACCCTCCCTCCGTTCCGTAGTCGGGTAAAAATCTTTGCATGCAGCAGCCAATAATTCTCTCTTTTCTCAATAGCTAATAAAAAATACTGCATCAGAAGTAGGCTGACCAATAACCTAATTTAATTCCCTTTCAGCCGCTGCGGATGCTGAGTTTTGCATGCAAACAATAGTTGAGTTGATATTATGCGAATTTGACATTCTGCGTAAAATTCTCAAAAAAACTCTACCAAATGGAAGCAGATGTAATAATTATAGTGATAGCTTTTTATTATATTTGATAATACGATACGTCGTGAAAGTTTATATAAGGAGCTAATAAATTCACTTTGCTAAGCTGTATTCATATTCCATTAAGGGCACACTGGATAAGTACTTTTAGAATCAGCGAAAGTCGATTGTGCATTTTGATAACTCGCTTCTATCCTTATATCGAGATCCTGGGCGATTAATTTCATTTATGTTAAGTAGCATTTTAAGAGAGTATCAAAATTATAATGTACTAATTACTAAAAGCTCCTAATAGTGCATATGTCAGTCGCAAAGAGCTGCTGCTTCCGAAAAGCGATTAAACTGAAACTAATATTACTGTTTGCTCTAAGACCCAACAAGGCTACTTAGCTTAAAGCTTTCCATCTCATAAAGTAGTTAAATCGTACCAATAAAAACAAAATCTTAGCTTGAAAAAGGGGCAAAATACAACCAGTGATGTTACCACTCCATCATAATATTTAACGATTCGTTATTAGGTTGATCTTGATTTAATTATGTCGATTAACAAAATAAATTAATATTTCAGTCAGAATATAAATGTGCTGCTTCATTGATTTGGGTAGGTAATGTGTTATGGATTGATTCACTGCGTAGAATCTTGCAGGTGAGTAAATCGGTAGTTTCCTTAACATTTAACCTATTTATACACCCAAGTCTAAAGAAAATTCAAACGTTCCTACAAAGAAGAATAGTAAACTGATTCTTCACATTATTCTAAATTTGAAAAAGTTATATTATAAACAAAGTAAAACGTGCTTGGAATAATTTATCATCTGTTATTTGGATTTATATAAAACTAGCTGACCCGTGCAGCTCCGCCCGCGCTTTTATTACGTTTTGCTCGTCTCTCTTTCCCTCCCACTTCGGTCCTCGTCACACTCCCCCTCTTCCTCTCCCCGTTGTCCCTTCTCTAAACCCTCTCCCTCTCTCTTCTCCCAACTTGCTCCACCTAACTCCCCCGATCCCTCACCCCATCACCCCCTCCTCAAATCCCCTCTCAGTCTCTCTCCTCTCCTGCTCTCCTCCTCCTCTCATGTCCTCTCGTTCTATATATGCTCGTCAATCATGTTATCAGCGGTATAAAATATACTTTATGACCTATTCTCAGACCTTCCCGATATGCACACAAAATTTCATACATATCGATCGGTTCACCCATCTAGTTAATGAACTTGTCTTATGTTGCTTAACCTTAACCTATCGGCATGAAATATACTTTACGACCTATTCTCAGACCTACCCGATATGCACACAAAATTTCATACAAATCGGTTCACCCATCTATTTAATGACCTTGCCTTATGTTGCTTAACCTTAACTTACCGAGATAAAAAGTAGCCTATGTCCGTTTCCTAGTTCTAAGCTACCTCCCCACCAATTTTCAGCCAAATCGGTTCAGCCGTTCTTGAGTTATAAATAGTGTAACTAACACGACTTTTTTTTATAATTATGTAAAAATATTAAAGTTCTTTAGTGATTGTATGTTCAAATTCAATGACAGATGGTGCTGTTCATAATGTAAATCACGCTAACATCGTAAATTACTGTCTAATGATATTCGATAATGAAAGTTCTAAGTTTTTCGCATCTTTTATTGTTGCGACTGTAATACAATACCTATACACTACATGGACTTGGAGAGTTTCATTAAAATTTCATGATATAATGTCATATTGCTATCAGCAAAGTACTCTACCGGACCGGCTTACCTCTTACAAAAATTGACCCTTCGCCACTGCCATATCTTATGCAAACTAAATGTCTGCTCAGTCCCTATTCTATATAGCGTAATAATACATATCTTAATGATTAACTGATCAGTTTATAATTACCCTATTCACATACAAAGGAAATTACGTGGTAATATGTGGAAGTTATGTTTCACTGCTTATGAAACATAGCGTGATGTTTTATATACCAATTTATACCCCTACTTCTACACAACACATCAGTGAAAGTCCTATCAAAATCCATCTACGGGTTTTCAAATGATACCTGGACAAACAGAACGACAGACAGACAGACAGACAGACAGACAATAATTCCAAAAAAAAATGTTTTGGCCTCTATGTCGATAGTATAAATTTTGGAAAAATATTCAATGTACAGAAAAAGTGCTCTTTGAGTTTTATTATAGTATAGATGAAGCTACTGAAACGTGAAAAGAGATATCGTGATTTGAAGATTCGTCGCGTTTTCCTATTGCGAGTTCAAACACCTCAACACATTATTTACGGACTCTGTTTGCCCCGTCTTCGCTAATAAAAGCGTTATTATCTATGTAATAACTAAGTTCACTCAACTTCGATACATGTCATAGAAAAGGTAAATCTGTGGGGTGAAAAGTCTTTCACATTTTCTGATCCGGTATCGTTATCAGGCACTGGCAATGATATTATAAACAATAGAATAGATATGTTATATCTTGGTTATATCCCTCTAATTCGCGCCGAAAATTTTATTGTGACCCAATGTAAAAAATATTTTTTCATATATACAAGGTATGATCCCTTCCTTATTATTTACTTTTGTGCAGTACTTTGTGTATTTTCTTAATACGCATGACGGCATTTTACTTGATTTTCAATGGCACACGTTACTTCGTTACATTTTACCGATGCGGGACTTACTGCTACTTCACACAATTGGGTCAATTTCGTGTCTTCACTATTCGTGCGATAAAGGGATATCTATTGTATAGTATATCATTTTTATCGGGCGCTTCCTCAGTCCCCGCTGTGCCCAGGCTCAGTTTCTTTTAAAATGTATAAAATTCAATTTACAGTCGCTAAAACAACTGTTGTACACTGTCAAAAGTTAATTTACGGAAATGATCGTAAAGTTGATAGAGACATTACCAGCGATGAAAATAACGATTTTACATACGCATCACACTAAAAATAAATCATAAAAAATGGCATTTAATAACATCACAGACTATAAACCAACACTGGAGAATATCGTCACTCCGCAATCTCATCTTCACTTCAATGAGATAATAATTTACACTGTTTATTTTAAGGTCACGTATTTACACCGTTTTTGTGAATACAGCCCACAACATTGTCTACGCCGATGACCTTTGTCGTGGTCACAGATTCCACGCTCGCCATTGACAGTGATCTTGATATTGTGTTTTTCACACAACTTTTTGTTCCGCGGACAACGTCTGTATGTCCTTAAAAAAAAGACAATGAGCGAGGTGAAGTTAATCACCGTACCTTTATTACGTTACACTGCAATGATTATTTAAGGAAAAACGCCG
The DNA here is from genome assembly GCA_911728495.1 of Furcula furcula. NCBI lineage: Eukaryota > Metazoa > Arthropoda > Insecta > Lepidoptera > Notodontidae > Furcula > Furcula furcula. The sequence goes on from OU452250.1 coordinate 13,261,890, forward strand.
AGTATTTGAATAGGGTTGTCAATTTTTGATTTTACCAACAACCTTTTTTAAAATCGTGTCATGATAATATAGATTATTCAAGAGAAGCAGGCTACGGAATCGACTATTCGAAATTAGAACAGTTGTACTTGATATTGATGAAGATGGTACAGAACCAAAAAATACTAATAACAATAATTACAGGACATAACGACGTTTCTGTTATTTTTCATACAAAAAATGTCATCACTTTCTAGAGCTATACAAAATACATATGAATTTTATAATGGGAATTTCAATAAGTATATTATGCAACACGAACTTAAGCTTACATATATAAAAAAATGTTTACTTATAGCAGACGCACGTATTTACTGACTTGGTATACATGTAATAAATTCTGACAATCAACAATATGTACCTAACCTTAATTGCAAATGAATAAAATTGAATTTTGCTGTGATAAAAATTTTGCTCACTATGGCCGGCATTTGATGGCAGCTAAATACTACCACCATATCGAGTGGTGTCCTATTAATTGTTCTGTTAAGAAGCTACTTCGCTATCATCCACGGGGATATCATCAGTATGATCGCAGACAAGCACTAGAATATTATATTGATTAAAAGAAAAAAAAAACAAGATAAAATAGTAGAAACGCGATCAATTTTTTTTTTTTTTGGGAATGATAGACGCTGTTGGCCGCAGATGGCCATTGCAGCTTCACCGGACAATAGGAGGCGAGCGCTTGAAGCGCTCTAGCCTTTACGGCAGAAGTAGCGACGAGCACAAGGGCACCTCAGGGAGGCACGGCCTCGGCTTGGGCTGTCGCTTAAGAGAGGGCTGAGTTTACCACCGGTTCACAACGCGCCCCCACTGAGAAGAACCGGCAAGAAACTCAGTGGGGTGATGCACGTCGTTGCGGTCGCATACGTACGACCCTTCGGTCTCGCCGGCGAGACCGGTGTCTGATAGCAAACGCGATCTATTATTATCTTGGTTTGTACTATGATATCTATGGGCAAACGAGCGTTCGACAGCGCGTTTACATTTTCACATAATCACTTTGTTTGCTCTTGAATCGATACAATCGCGCATCAACGACTTCACCGCGTTTTTCTTTCCACATAATCAGTTTGTTTGCCCTTGTATCGATAAAAACGCGCGTCAACAACGACGACGACCGACGATGCGTTCAACGCGGTGTGCGTAGACCCTAAGATCAAAAGGCCCCTGAATCATTATTAACGGCCTATAAAATACCTACCGTACCATGTACCTGCCGCATACTTTTTAGATACGAAACGATCTTAAATTCTTCTTGGCTTTCGGTTCCTATGAAAAAACAATTTAGGACTGATCAATAAGTCCTTATTGGTAATTTAATTAAAATTTATGTTTACTTTTGAAAGGTTTTCTGCAATAAGTAAAACAAAATTGCGCCGCATATATAATTTTAAGTCGACGTGATGTTTGGTGAAATTGGCCCGACTTGTGTGATAAGAGTATCATCAACGTCTTTCAAATCCAGAAATTAATACTTCTATACCTACTAAGAGTTAACGCCCGGATCTGTTAAGACTAGCAATAAAAAAAAAACAGAATGAAACAGCAGGATATACCTGGGTATGTCCTGTTGAGGATCAAACCTTGGTGGCTTTATCTGTGACCACTACTTTACGTGACGATCCTGGCTTACAGGGACTCACAGTGGTGAGTGGCGGGATTAGTCCCAAAGCCTTGCAAAAAAAAGCGCATAAATAACGACACACATTCAGAAATTATATCAACAATGAATCTGTGAGCTTTAAATAAAATAATAATAAGTTTATTAAGCTTAAAATAAGCGTACAAGAAAGTAAATTTATCTGGGTTACAATTTTATTCTAACGTTATAAGGACCTAAACCTGTTTGGTACCTAAACTAGGGAAATCAGAAATCCTGTACTTACTTAATATAAGTTTCAACGATATTACAATTATATTACAACTATAACCTGTTTTTTTAAAGATCAAACTCGGACCAGTAAATTATATGAATACAGGTGACCGTTAGACTTGTGTAATACATGTACTAAAAGGAAATAATTCCCAACCCTGACTAGAACGAACTAATCTTTTTCATTTTTAGTACATCATTCTTTTAGTACTTCGTCTTTCGCGATGTATTCGTAAGCTCTGGCTCTATACTAACTAGTCAGCAGCTATTCGTCTCGCTTCGTTCGCGATTTATTCGTAGTGTCTGGTTCTGTATGAAATGGTCCGACCAGTCGCTCGCTGAGAGACTCAAGAATCACAACGGAACTGAAGGAGCGGGGATGATATGTACTAAAGGTACTAAAAGAGTGAATTAGTGCATTTGAAAAACTGTACTAGTACGGAGCGCTCCGTTCAGTGTCCGAGCAAGAACAAGCCTATATCGGTTTGGCTGACCGCTTGCCAGACAGTGAATTTTTTTTAAGTTGAATATGTCATAGTACAAAGAAAAAATAAACTAAACTACTGTATGTAAAGAAAAGAAGGTATATATAATGCGATCATCAATATTATTCTACTTATCGTCTTATTTACACAGCCAATAATACTACGTACAATTCAACAATCGATCCAACCTCTAGATGGCCGTGTGAATTCATAACCTACTTGATACTTAATACTAGGCTCTTTAATTTCCCATTACTGTACGGTTGTTCGTGCTTTATACACTACTTTATACCCGTTTTAAGCTTCGCAGTCGTGTGAACGCAGCGACCTTGATGGCACAGTGTGTATCGAATGTGTTTTTTTGCAATTTTCCTCTGATATTTATCCACATTATCTAAACGCTGCATTCATACTACTTTTTGTATTTTATTTAGTTCCGTAAAAACTTGATTCGTTGTATGATTTGCGAAAAATAATAGACAGATCAACGTGGGAAAAGTGCTACGGAACGCATAGCGACTATGGACTACTTAATAATAACATATACATAAAATGACTATATTAAGTTTATAGGGTGCTATTTATTACTAATATATTGTTTTATATTCAAGAAATCGATATTTGATCTTTGGCGGTGGTTGCCATAATCCTTGGCAGGCGTCTTAAGGATCGCAGTATATGTGTTAGGTAATCGAATAGAAAGACGCTGCTGTCTTCTTGTTTTACCTTGGCCGCCTCTTACGGACACCAACGGGAGGGCTTCACGGGTGATAGGGTGACAACAGAGCTTTAATTACATCATTATGTAATATACTTAAGCAGGTACTAATAGGCATACATATATAAAATAAACATTTTTTTTAATAGGTCCGCTATTGGCAGTATCAATCTAGCGTCCCTTATAGAAACAATAGCGCGTAAATATATGTATGTGGTAAGAATCATGTACAAACGGCGATAACTCAACCTCGACTGTTTAGACTTTGAACTATTACAAGTTGAACACTGCGAATTGTGTGAGAGGATGCGATATATTGTTGTTTATTCGTGTCACTCGCTGCGTGCGGCCGGCGCCGGCAGCGGCTTGCACCCGGCGGCCACCGCATGTCCCATCCCTTTCTAAAAAAAATATCTGTTTTGTATATAGCGTAGTTATCGTTATATAGGGTATCGAACTTGACGTGTAGCCGTGTGTACCTGCAAAGTTTTCTTTAACCTACATAGATGCTATTGTAAGAAGGATATGGAAACTTGGAGAGACTTTCGATTCTCTCAATACGGGCACGTAGGTGTTAATCCGTTTATTATGATGATAGAGATATTGAATACATTGAACACTATTCATTGTTCTTGTATCCGATACATTAGCATCTATAATCGTAAACTATTAATCGGTCTTTGTAATGAGCATACCTATTATATTGGCAAATTAACATTGACCCACACGTCGGCAACCTCACGCACTCACGATAATTATCCTTGCTCGGAACAATTTACACGTTCAAAAGATTTGCTAATAAATAATCGAAATATTCACGTACATAATACCAAGATGTTTCATCGATGTGGTTCTGTACATTTCCTTGCGAGCATTGAATCTAATGTTCTGATGGAGTTACGTGTGATGTAATACGTTAGCACGACGCAAAGACATATCTAGCAACTCTAAAACTAATCTAAATTGAGGTGATAAAAAACTCAATTTCCCATATCTATAAGTGATCGGTATCGTACAATTAAGACTTGTTTACTTGAGCATCTTTTTTAACACTCTGTATAGCTAAACCACCTCTTACCATCAGATGAAGTAATGAGTAAAATGAAGTCGGCTAAAAAAATTGTGAATTAAAGTTACTCTCCCAGAGTGTGCTACGTTCTATTTTCAAATTCTGCATTGCTTGTATACTATTTAACTCAATTAAATTCTTGATTACGAATGTAGATAAACAACGGCGTTACACAAAAATGTTATACGTAATAATTGATCTTTTAACTAGTCTGATACTCCCGTTGACCCAATAAAGTTGAACTGCTCTTTGTTTAAGAAGCAAGGATAATTTAAAAATACATGTTTAAAGTTGGAATGTACGCTTTATCGATTGAACGTAAAATGGTCAGTCAGTAACCGTAAACTCTATTAAAGCCGAGTCCAAAATCACATAAAATTTACGTTCGCGCATGACGCCGTAAATGCACCCTGTACCTACGGAGAAATAAAAACGGCTCTATAAAACTCGGGTGAAAGGGAGTTCCTTTAACGCACAGTAATAAAGTGTTCTTTATCGGTATCCCTACAAAATTCATCACATTCTATACATTATTAAGAATCTACACTTAATTAATGTAAACTTTTTCAAATCATTGAAGTAAAACGAGAACAAATGGAGAACAATAAAAGTCTACTGTTTGTCCTCTTAACCAATACGGGCTCCGCGGTCAATCTTTCACAATATCATCATCTACGCGGAATAGATTAGTTCACAAGTTCTCTCTCTCTCTCCCTATCTCTCTCTCCCTCTCTTACTCTTACCCTCAAAATCCCGAAACGACCAAGACGAGGTCAGGTGCACGACCAACATTTTCTGTTGCGACCTGTCACCCAAACGATAGCCGTGTCGGTCTTCAGTCGCTGTCCCACGGCTGACCACCAGGCACCAGGGCCAGGTCAGGCGCAGGACCAACATTGCATGCCCATCCGACGCATAGATATTGCATTTTAGGCAATCAGGTATGATTAGCTAGTATCCTAACTAGTAAGAAGCAACTATACAAAGTTTTTGTTGTGTCAGGATTCAAAACCAAAAACTTCCGCATTGAAAAGCGAACAGTATTCACGCGTCACAGAAGCTAATTCCGCTTGTATAATGGTTACGTAGTCGTTAACGACGTCATAATTAATCTGTGTATCAATCTAGTGACATGCAAAACTGTAATCCATAATCATTATATTAGGTGTCAAATGCTTATGTAAAGTCCTTCAATCCGTTATAATCCCATTTAGTTAATAATCCTATAATTATAAACGACTGATGTTTTAATTCCTCATCATCATCATAGGTCATCAGTACAGGCAGGTAAATTAGGTGTCACACAGAAGACGCTGCTGCCCTTCTTCTGGTTTTCCTATAGTCGCCTCCTACGACACCTAAACCACATCACCAGCAGCCGAAAAGGCGTCCACGGCTGAACAAAGTCCTCCAACTTAGAACAGTGGGGTTGCCATAATCCCCACACTTGGCAGACGTCTTGGTGTTCGCAGTATAAGTAATCCAATAGAAAGACGCTGCTGCCAGTCTTCTTGTTGTCCCTTAGTCGCCTCATAAGAGATGGATGAGTGCTATTCTTACCCAAACACCCTACTGGCATTCCCTTCTTCGAAAAACATTGTATGTATCTCTGTTACTTATAGAGGAGAAGGATACAGATCTGCGTGAGCTTGAAGCTAGCAATCGGCAAGATATATGCATATCGGGAGAAATTAAGGAATTTGTATGGTTATTAGATTCCAGTCAGCCGGTGGATGAGTTGATGGGGCAGCGTTCTCGTTGCTCAACATGGAACAAAGGCTGGCCATTTCCGAACGTGGTTTGCCACGCGCTGTTGCGAGATCTACCAGAGGGTTGCGACACGCTCGTGACTGAGCCCGAGGCGGCGGCGTGCGCGTGCGCCGTTCGCCTTAAAATTACCTCATAGCGATATGGAAACTTTCTTAAATAAAGTAGAGTTAATTGTTTTTATCAATAGGTACCTAACTAATTATAAAAGAGCATAAATTAAAAAAAAGGACATGAAGACATATTTATAATAAACGTATGTGGCAGAATATTTTTTTAAAAGAGAATCTAATCTGTTTGAGAGCTACGTTGCTACAAATAGACGGATAGACACATGCAGGAGCTCCGCGTCACGGAAATGAAGATGCTGCAATGGATGGTAGGCGTTACGCGGCTGGACCGCGTACGCAACTCGGTTAGAGCAGTCTTGGTATCCGTGATGTGACGGATAAACTCCAAGAGAGTCGCCTGAGATGGTATGGCCATTTTATGTACCCACGCAATTTCTGTCTGTTATGCCTGTCCTTGGAACAAGACCAGGTCGCTCTAAGAAGCGCTGGCTAAATATCATACAAAATTACAATAGACCCAATAATCTCACAACCGAGGATGTTAAAGATCGGGCAAAGTGGAGGAATAATAGTCGGAAGGCGAACCCAGGCAATGCCGGGATTAATCACGCCAGGCAGAAGAAGATTTAACATAGGTACTGAAAACAATATGTCTTTCTTTACGTCATAAAATAAAAGTCTACATTGGCTATCATTTTTAGGGTTCCATACCTAAAAGGTAAAAAAGGAACCGTTATGGTGAGACTTCGTCTATCTGTCTGTCTATCACAAACATATATATTTCAGGAACCGATAACGCTATCGATTTGAAACTTGTAATAATTTAGATCTTTTTTACCCGCATACATCGCAAAAGAAAAAAAATATTTTTACTTTTACTTTTTTTATAATGGGGATCGAAATAGGTCATCAAAATTTTAAAGTGAGACTACTATATCGAGTGGAGTATCATATGAAAGGGTTTCATTTGCACATCTCAAAACAGATTTTTATTTTGGCTTATGTGACATAGTTTTTGGCTTATAATCACAAATGTCAAAAAAAATACCGTTATTATCTCCGAAGTTTATGGAGGGAAAAATCTGAAATAATTATTAATAATGCATGTCTATCTATATTTTACAAGAAAAATAAAATGATCTTTTTAACAGTACAGTTTTTGAGTAATCCTAAAAAAAACCTCGACAAACAAACTTAGTTTTGCGGTTTGGTTTTTTTGCTATCTGAGCTGTTACATGAATAGTAAAATTACTTTAATACGTCCAAAGATGGTATGGAACCCTCGGTGCGTGAGTCCGACTCGCACTTGATTTAAGTAATATTTTTGGACAGGAATAAAAGAACAAATCTTGTATATAGCAAAACATGTTTGCTTTGACACGACACCAATAAAGCCACATTGTGTAACACCACTTATTCAAGTCTATCGGCTCTATCGTAGGTATACAAATTACAGCTAATCACTATTCACGCTTCATTGCGCGCTATAATTACATGCATTTACAAATGTCGTGTTGTCGACAATCGCTAGGTTTGTCAATGGCGAAGTGCCTCGCAGCCCACATCGGAATCACGCCGCTAGTCCGAATGATTACGAATTCGCGTAATTTGCTCCAGCCAACACTAAATAGCCATCTCATTAACCGCTCATGTTTGTGACGCTAATGTGAACCGTTCGCAGCACTTCAATTACTACTAACGTTGAGTTTGTGTGTGTAGCCTTTAAATGTACTGTTTAGTTCCTTCTACGAATTTTGGTACGTCGAACAATACGTATCCTTCCTTACTGTACATTCAATATAAATTTCTTTTTTTTTTAGCAAGTTATTAAAGTCAGCTTATTTCTTAAAAAAATAATGGTAAAGTGTTGCGTTTATTTACGGATTGTAAGTAGTGATTTAGATTTAGCAATACCTTATTATTATTTTCTTACTCATGTTTCTTTCTATCGAAAGTGAGTCAAGAAATACTTATGTTGTCATAGCATGGTTAAAACATTAACCAGGCTAACTAAAGATAGTAGTTGGACTATGTAAATTACCGCCTAAGAAGTTGATGCTAACGGCATTGAGGGGTCGAGGGGCTGTTATGATAGCTAGTTCCCTCTGAAATCACAGTTCAAGCTGCAATATACAATTATGCATATTTATTGCTAGTACTGGGTAAAGAAAAACAATATTGTATAGAGTACCATTGCTTTTGTTGGCTTCCACAGACTTTTACACTTATAAACTGAATATAAAAATTAAGTCGGTACTTCCCCAAAGCTCCATTATTTTGTAGTATGTAATTACATCACCAAATTTATAGGAATCATGAATACTGCAATATTCGTTTACATTTACAATGGTATAAATTGTTAATTTAGGTCCAAACACATACATATTTAAATATGTAAAAATGAGGTCGATGCATCGTTTAAATTACATTATACATAAAACAAGCGTCAAATATGTATCTACATATATCATGGCTTTACGATTTTAAAAAATCAAAATGTAACTAGAGTAGGTACTACTAAGATTCTTTAGTTTTTTTTAGACATTTGCTTATAACTCAATGCTTTATAGATTCCTTTATCATCATCATCAGCCGGAAGACGTCCAGTCCTGAACATAGGTTTCCATCCTGGACAGAGACAAGAAACGACAATTAACTATTTGCATTCACGGGTTGCATGCAATACGTACAATGTCGTCAGTCCATCTAGTGGCTGCCTTCACTGCGTCTTCCAGTTCGTGTTCGCCACTTAAGAACCTTTCTTTCCCATCGGTTATCAGTTCTTCGAGCGATATGGATTCATTTTAGAATCAATTAATAACTGCTTATAATAAAAACATTAAATGGGTGCGTTACATAATAAAACTCCGATAACTTCGTTAAAATGCGGAAAATATTCTTTTCTAATATTAAAAACAAGAAACGGTTGACACCGCATTACAAGGATATGTACTATGCGTTTCAACTAAGAATGTGGCCGCCATCTTGCCATTTCAAATATATAATTACTAAAAATTATGTTTTAACAAAAATAAATAGCAAAATAAGCCATTACAATAAAATCTTTTTAAAAAAAAATTGAACCGACTTCAATATCACTGAAAAGTATAAAATAATTTAAATATTATTGAAGTTGGTGTTAGCGTACCTGCTGTGTATATTTGGCACCAACTTCAATAATATTTAAATTATTTTATACTTTTCAGTGATATTGAAGTCGGTTCAATTTTTTTTTAAAAAGATTTTATTTTAAACTTTTTAGTGATATTTTCATATATAAAGATTGAACCATCGAAAACCGTAAAATTATCTAGGTAGGTTATGATCACATTATCGTCTACATAGTTTTACATAATTCATGTTTCTTCAGAAAATAATATCCGGTCGTAATGAAATTTGCATGGAAACATCATAGTAGTTTACTCTCTCGAATAAAAAAAGAATCATCGAAATCGGTTCATAATTGTCAGAGCAATGTAATGGAGAACATCAGTTTTATGGTTTTTACCAGATAAATTCCTCCACATCGTTCATGGTCCTCCAGGAAGTTCTTATCCGGTTGTAATAAAATTCATACAGATTCAATACAGTGGTTTCTTCTTTCGAATAAAAAAAGAATCATTGAAATTGGTAAATATTTGCCAGAGTTATGACCATTTTTGTCCGACCGAGCGAGTCCGAGCGACTAAAACGTCATCTATATAGGCTTTCTTGCAACTCTCAGTGCGCAGTCACCATTCTTGTTTTTTTAGGAACTACTTATTACTAAGCAATAATTTTTTTATGGGACCCAATCAATGGATTGCAGAATGGATGGAAGAAAGATTTTTTCAAATCGGTTAATAATTGCCAGAGTTATGCGCGAACATACATAAAAAAAAAAAAAATATATATACAGACGAATTGAGAACCTCCTCCTTTTTTGAAGTCGGTTAAAAAGAATCAAAACCGGGGCGAATTTTTCATTTTGTGCTTACTCTGCTGCCGGTACAAAAATCGTAAAAAAACGAGTGAAGTTCCGCAGTCGCTATCATCATGGCGGCCACATTCTTAGTTGAAACTATAGTAGTATTTTCGGTAGGTACGTCTGTCTCGCAGTGCGAAAGGTGTGTGTCTATGCGCGAGCGCCGACTAGTGATGGGCGCCGCCCGGTATCACGACCGGCGTAGTGTTGTCCCAACAGTCATTCTTGTCTAAGTTAGAAAGGATTTAGAAAGTATAGCTGATATTTTATTACCGTATTCTTGAGTAGATGTTACATCATTCTCGCATAATTTGTATCATCACAAGGAAGTGCTGCTTCCTCACGCGTATTCTACATATTAAGATTAATAGATAGAGTTATGTAATCGATGCGATTAAAAAAGTATCGGTTAGTACAACGCATAGGCGTATAATGTCTGAACTTTTCTTAATTTTAAAGTAATTTATGAATTTTTCAATCTTTTTGATGGAACACAAACTTATGATTAGCACCGTACTATGACTTTCTACACCAGTATTATTCTAATTGTAATTTGAAATAGACAAAAAAGAAGATCTATACCATCTGGGGAAGGTTAATACGACAATAAATTAAACCTCGTGTGCGTAATGACGTTCCCAGTCGAATGTATATTAGGTGATTAGAAAAATTTGATTGTGATGAATCTCATAAATGATTACTAGCCCTTCGCGCCCGGCCGCGCCCGGCCGCTATTCGCGCGCGTACGTTTTGTGATGACGTAACTGTTTATATTATTCGGCGGCCCGCCGTGGTTTCAAATTACGAACGTTATATAAACACAACCACTTAACCGATTTGCGTTCTGTAAACAGAGTTCTACTGAGACAGGTATTAACTATCCAGTATATGCATTTTTAGAGTTATAAATATCGATTTTTTAAAGGGAAAGTCTAAAATAGGTGATTTTTTGGCAAAGCTGATTTTACCTATTTTTGAATTCGATTTTGAGGGTAGAATATGGACTCAGGCACTAAGAAAGATCCATTCTTTGCATACAAACTCCTTTTTTACAAGTTTTAAACAAAACACTACCAAAAAAATCGAAATGAACTCAATTTTTTTTTAAAATGACGTCACTGCGCGATATGACGTCATGGTATGCAAAATTTTCGATAGTTAGATTGGATTTTATGACTTTATCTTTGAGTTATTATCGTTATGATGTAATTACGATGTATTTACAACAATTACATTACAAATAATAACGGAATTATACCAAAAGTAAACAAACAAACAAAAAAATCACCTATGGTGATTTTTTTCGTTTTTTCAGTTCGAAAATATACAATATTTTGACAAAATACACACTAACTACCCTCTACACAGCTTTATTATTACGTTAAAACAAAAAAATAAAACATTTCACCTGAAATAAAAGAATACTTACGATTTAAAACTAACATTCCGTGACCACAAATTTTACTCCGTCCGACCAAGACCAGCCGACTTTCGTAACTGAATTTATGAATTAAAATGTCAAAAGAACTAATGAATAACGGGTCTATTTTAAAGATGATACGATGATGTAACCATAAAGCATAGGGTTCCCATACAAAAATTTAATTTCTACCATAAAAAAAAAGGTGAATTCCGTCAACGGCGGATGATACAAACACGTATCAACCCGGGCCTGAGGGAGTCATTGCGGTGCGTTATGTTATGATACAAATACGTATCACCCGGGCCTGAAGGGCTAGAGAGGTGACTTTTCGTTGTGATCGCATCGAAACATAGGAACAAGTAGGTATCTCCGCCCGCGCTGTTGTCACCCGTACCCAGAGGTTTGTGACCCAATATTTACAAATGGTGTTTTATTTTGATTACGTCCTTCTGCAGTATAGTTTGTTCAAAAATAATATTTTTTAATTTCTACGTAAGGATTTATTTGACGGTTTTAAAATACCTCCATGTAGCGGTATTACCCGATTTCTCATTAATTGTCGTATCGTCTTCCCCACATTGTATAAACTAATACTTATACAATTTTATTTTGAGGAGCAGAAAGTAGTTTAAAATTATATATATGTATATATACACATATGTATATATATATATATATATGTATATGACACCAAAATTGCGCTCTCACAATCTTTACTTCTACCATATCTTGATTACGCTGATGTCAGTTATCCTGATCTTACTGAAGAGCTGTTAGATAAACTTGAGCGACTTCAAAATTTTTCTATTCGGTTCATTTTTGGCTTGCGCAAATATGACCATGTTTCAGAATTTCGTAAAAAGCTCAAGTGGCTTCCTATTCGCTTTCGCCGGAATACTCATATTCTTTCTCTCCTCTATTCTATTCTTTATAACCCTAAGTCACCCTCCTACTTAAAGGAGCGCTTTGCATTTGTTACTTCCCAGCACCATACTCTCCGCTCTTCATGTGAACTAAGACTTCTTACTCCTGCTCATACTTCTCATGCATACACAAAGTCTTTTACTGTGCTAGCGGGAAGACTTTGGAACTCACTACCGCAACATATAAGACGAGCTCAGAGTCTACTATCCTTTAAAACTCAAGTTACATCGTACTATCTCTCCCTTCAATAATGGTTTATAGCTATTGATCTTCTCTCACTTTCTTGGTAATAGATATGTATTAGTCTATCATAATATATTATAATATGTAGTTTATTTTTTATTTTATTGTTATTATTATTATTTTATATATATTTTTATTTTTAATCCACTTAATTTATTTATATAACTGCACCTGCCCATAAGAATGCTCTGTCCTGTACCCCAAGGTTGACTGGAAGAGATCGCTTTAGCGATAAGTCCGCCTTGTTGTTCACTGTTTTTAATTGTTTTAATTTCAAATGTATATTTCTTTTGTGTGCAATAAAGAGTATTTGTATTGTATTGTATTGTATATACTCGTATTTAGATCCGGATCCCGGTGCAACCGTCAGACGGTCAGTCTTCCACTTTCTTTAACAATCCCTATACACCGAACCACGCCGCGCCTCTTTTGGTTTCGTAGCTGTGTATTATATATTTCTTCGAGGTGGTTAGGATATTACGGTATTTCGTTAGTAATCTATACAAAAACTAATGTTACTCGTATATATCGCACGTGCATCTTTCGCATCAAAGATTATATCTCTTTGACGATCTTTGAAAGCTGATGGTATAAAAATACTTTATCATTTATATTTGCACGTAATTTTTCTGAAAATTGAAAATAATGATATTAAAGTAGATAATAAATAGGACTTTCCTTCATTCACGAATAATTTTATGTGTTCCACATCGGTGTTCCACATATTTAAATTCTTAATTTATACATGTACGTAACAAGGCGAACTTGAACCAATGTAAACGTTAGCCCTTATAATTGCATTAATTCCGTCTGACCTAACTTCTCTTCAGCTCTTTAAATATTTGAATTACTTAAAATAGGTAATTAATGCATAGAATTTTTTTTTTGTTTTTCTGTATCCCGAGGTTTTAAACAACTTAATGTAGAGTTAGATACATAGACATCCAGTTGTCAGATACATATAGCCCAAACAGTTATCAAGTTGTTTTTATTCATTTATAATTTTACTTTAATTGCTAATAAAGTAGGTTACGTAGGTACTTAAAACTGCGTTGTACAACTTTTAAAGCAACCTAGCACTTTAAAATGTAGTTTTTACACAACTGATGGGTATTGATTGTTTAAATATAAATATTGAGATGATTCGCGCGAGTCACATGGGCCTGTAAAAATTGGATGTTTCTTTCAGGTAATTGTTTTAATGTCTAGGCCCGCGTTCTTTTATACTTGATTCCACAGACACGACGCTATAGTTAACTCTATAAAATATTTAAACATTTAATTTTAATAATAACAAAACGCCACAGATATTAATTAATACAATTTAAATTTACAACACGTCCTAAACACGCAATTAATAAAGTACGCTATAATCAACTTGATCACTACACGCAAGCAAGTCTTGTATCGATAGAATACCAACACGCAGTTAGATTCAACCTTAACCTGTAACAATAGGTGTCCTCACTTACTCTTCCTTATTAGGGTAAGAGTGTACGCTGCATCGTAATGCCATTAGAAAAATGCAGGACAAGGATTAATAATATCGAACAATATCGACTTAAAATTTTAAGTGTCGATTCTATAGTTTAAACTGCATTCCATTACACTTTATTTGTAGGTACATTAAATAAAATGTATTAGTAGTAGTAGAGTAGGTACCTACTTAGAAAATAACACATTTTTTATATTATTTTTGATATATGTATTAAGTAGGTACACTAAAGGCATTTCGACTGTGTAATGTCAAAACAATGATGTGCCTCGAAAACAATGTTATGATACGAGCGAACATCTTTCTCAGAAAATTAGTGCTACCAGCTTCCGAACCCGCAAACTCCGAAAGTAGTAACAACCTTGGAGGAAAACACAGGTAGTTATTATAAAAAACCAACAACTAATTATAACTTCCGTACAAATAATTGCTATCAAGAATAGATCAAACGATCTAATCCAGGGAGAGACGAAAACATCTACGCCTCTGCAAATTAACAGAAGATGCTTTATAAATAGATTTGTTTCTCGTATAAACGATATTACCTTCGCACGAGTTCCTATGATGAGACGATAAAACATCTATTACCTGAAACAAATGTAAAAGCCTTATTAAACATTACGTTTACTGTGGGTTATAAAAAAAGTAGAATTGGGTATCGTAACGACCGAACTTTGTTATGTATGATATACTAGCGACCCGCCCCGGCTTCGCACGGGTGTAATTGAGAAAAAAAAGAAGTGTTTAATTTTAACTTACTGCCTTTGATTATAGAATTTCTTCAAAAATAATGTTTGTAGCTGACATTTCGTAACGCAATATGAAAAAAAAATGTTTAGAAGTGACGCGTGAAAGAGCTACGACCTACGTATAGCTATCTATCCATGGGCAAAGTACTCAACGCCTGCAACGTTGAATCTCTGAATTTGTGATTTGTTAATTGTATTTTTATTTTTATTAGAAACTGCAGACGTGTACCGGTGTACAATTTGGGTGGATTAAGGACAGGAACAGAACACCATTTCTTTAAAACCAATTTATGGAAGCAACACGGGCTTCCTTGTTCGGTTTCATCGTTAAGACGTAGACGGGGGTCAACCGGGGAATTCTTACCCACTAAAACCCCCGCGGCTATCACGTCGGCACATTAGAGCGCGGTCCTGGGATATTTGTCGGGATCTGCACCAGTTGATACCACTCAGTGCCTTGACTTTGAACCCGCCGCCGGAGAGGCACATTATAGTTCCCCGGGAACCTATCACGGTGCTCAAGGTTACAGGGGTCACGGGGGACGCCTTTAATGGGATTTACGGGACCCTGTTGGTGGTCAACCGGGTATGTCGGATTCTTATTCACTAAACCCCGTTGCTACGGCCGTGAAATCAGTACATAAGAAGGAGACCTGGGTTATCCGGTGATATCTGCACCGAGATCCCTCAGTGGCTTGCCTTTGAGCCCGCCACCGGGGGCACAATAAAGCCACCTGGGAAACTATCATCGTGCTCAAAGATACGGGGATCGCGGGGGAAACCTCCAATAAGTCCCACGGATCCCATGGGGAAGTCAACCTGGGTATTTGGGATTCTCACCCACTAAAACTCCCGTGGCTGTCACATCGGCACATGAGAGGGAAACCTGGGTTCTCGGGTGGGTTCTGCACCAGGTGTCCCGCAGTGCCTGGCCTTTGAGTCCGCCACCGGGGGGCAAGCATATCCCAGA
This sequence comes from Furcula furcula, assembly GCA_911728495.1. NCBI lineage: Eukaryota > Metazoa > Arthropoda > Insecta > Lepidoptera > Notodontidae > Furcula > Furcula furcula. The sequence continues at coordinate 13,277,686 of OU452250.1, forward strand.
TTTACCTTATATTATTTGGAATGATAATGATATATATGTAGAATAAACTTCTCTAGTACTTGATTGTTAAGTATGTACCTCTTTAGGTTTTTACTTACTTAGATAAAACTTCTAAATAAATTCAGTTAATATACAAACCTTGAAAAAATAAAAAAAATATTAAAAATAAAAAGTTTAAAAGTACACAAAAAAATCCCAATGAGAAATTTGAACCCGGTCTCTGCTGTGCTTAGAAGAGGCTTTCGTAACCTCCAGACCACGGCTACTCTAATTCTATTATTTGAATTACTTGATCATATTCTTGTTATATGTCTGCTCAGTCCCTATTGCATGTAGCGTGATATTTTATCTGATGTATTAAAGTTATACGTGTACAGTACCTAATTTACGTACTAAGCTAATCTAAGTGAAAATATTTGTACCGCCATCGGTTGAGTAATAATACTGCTTTTTAACCCTGTTAAGGGATAAATTTAAAAACAGATCCCCTCAGTGCTTGCCTTTCAGCCCGCCACCGGGGGGCACAATAAAAAAATGACCTGTCACCGTGCTCAAAGTTTCGGGGATTACGGATAGACCTCCAATAGGCTCCCAGGATCCTGCGGGCGGTCGACCGCGGTGTGTAGGATTCTTACCCTCTAAACCCCTCACGGCTGTCCGCACAAAATATGGGGCTGCACCGGGTACCCCTCAGTGCAAGGCAAGGGCCTTTGAAGCCACTGCCGGGGGCGCATTATAGCCCTCCGGGAATCTGTCACCGTTGTCACAGTTATAGCGGTGGCGGGGGACACGTTTAATATGTCCCCAGGATCCTGTGGGGGATTCTTACCCACTAAAACTCCCGTGGCTGTCACATCGGCACATGAGAGGGGAACCAGGGTTCTCCGGTGACATCTGCATACGTACAATACATGCATATTGTATTCCTACCCAAACAGACATTTTGGAAATATATTTTCATTATTTTATTTTTATTAGAATCAGAATCAGAATCGTTTATTTTGCAATGAATGTAGGTAACAAATAAAGGTGTTGTAGGCATTATACAATTCGAATCCATTACATTCTACCTTTTGGCATTATTATATTTGGGAAACAAACAAATGATACTACTTATTACTAATATAAGATCCAATAGTACAAAAATCAATTAAGTTTCCACTAATAACAAAATCATAACATTAGAGAGAAGCTAACTACGTATGCATGATTTTAAATTTAAAAAAAGTATTAAATTTAAAAAATATATTAGAAATAAAAAGTGCCGGAGTCAATATGAGTTAAATATTTAAAACATCGAATCTTAATATAAATAAAAAAACAATGTTTAAAAACACAAAAAGAAATCCATACACGGGTAGCGAACCCGGACAGTCCATACTCAGAGGACGCTTCCGTAACCACTTGACCAAGGAACTTTGATTTTATTCTTCGAATTACCCTATCTTATTCTTGTGATATATTTGTACCGCCGTCGGTTGAGTAATAATACTCCTTTTTTACCCCGTTATGGGATAAATTTAAAAAAATATGAAATACAAATTCAATTAACTTTCTTAACGAAAGTCTGTGCAAAATTTCAAGTCAATAGGACTAAGGAATCGCGTTCTCCCATACAAACTTTGCCCCCCTGTTTCACCCCCTTAGAGATTGAATTTCGCAAAAACCCGTCTTAGTGGGCACCTTTGTCCTAAAAGGAACCCCCATGCAAAATTTGAGACTTCTAGCACTTGTAGTTTCTGAGATTTCGTGATGAGTGGGTTTTTGCTTACTCTTTTATATAATAAGATTACAGCGCAGTTATACTGTCTTCTGCTATAAATAGGACTTAATATGAGTAAAAGGCTACTTAGGATACGTATAAGGGACCTCTTCGGAGTCGCTGGACGCTCGGGGTGTGGGCCCTTTGAGAGTCCATTGAGTACGGCGGCGACTCCGAGGAGGACGGCGGCGGGGTTGCGACCCCCGTCCCCGTGAGTACCGTGTCCGGTTCCTGGGGGGCTACAATGCGCCCCCGGCGGCGGGCTCAAAGGCAAGGCACTGAGGGGCCCCTGGTGCAGATCCCACCGGAGAGCCCTGGGTCGTGTGTCGATGCGACAGCCGCGGGGGTTTTAGTGGGTAAGAATCCCACATACCCCGGTCGAGCCCCACAGCTCCCGGGGATCTTTGGAAGACTTCCCCCGCGTCAAAAAAAAAATTATAAGGGACTATGATTTTGTCGATCAAATGAAGTTTTACCTCACATTTACACTCACAGACAATTTAGACAAAACGCGTAAAAGACATGTCAAGAACATGTTTTTAATATAAACTACTGCATTGTATTAACATTGTTTCAAACGTTTTGTAAAAACATATTGACATGAAAATGTTTTTTATAAGTTTGTTGTAATGCAAAAACAGTGAAAATAAAAAACAAAAATAGTGGGTACAACTAAAAAAAAAAATGAAATTGTGGGTAATATATTTATTTATTTATTTATTTATAAATTTATGTACACACAAACATGGTTAGAGAAGTATTAGGAGAATACAGGTACAAAGGCAGAGCTTATTTCTATAGAAATCTCTTCCAGCACGCCCAGGAGAGAAACGGTGAAAGAGAGAGATAGGGCGCAGTGTGTATAAAAATACATATTTAAATAATAAGATGAAAAAATAAAACAGAGCTACAATCAATATAATAAATACATAATTAAATAAAAATAAATACCTATGTATACATATATATATTATATATATAAATAACTAAATATATACCAATAATATAAACAAATATGAAAGCATTGTATTTATAGGAAAATAGACAGACTACAAAACAGAGGAAAGATAGTGCTCTTTAACGCGATTCTTAAATATGGATAAAGATTGACAGCCACGTATATCATGAGGCAAAGAGTTCCACAGTCTAACTGCATGCACGGTGAAGGAGTTAGAGTAGAAGCCAGTGCGATGCTGAGGAACTTTTAAAAGGGTACGAAGATGGGATCTACAAAGAACGTCAGGTGAATAAGCAAAGGAGAAACGTTCTTGTAGATAGGAAGGGTATTTGGGATTATGTAAAATGTTGAATAGAAGACAAAGTATGCGAGTGTTCCTGCGAAGACGAATTGGGAGCCACTTGAGCTTCTTGCGAAATTGAGAGACGTGATCATACTTTTTGAGACCGAATATAAAACGTATACATAGATTTTGCAAACGCTCAAGCTTGTTTAGGAGCTCCTCTGTGGCATCCAAATAACAGGCATCAGCGTAGTCGATAATGGGTTGAATTAGGGCTTGGGCAAGAGTAACTTTAGTATCTAAGGGCAGGAACTTTTGAAGATGTTTTAAAGAGTGAAAGGAAAAGTGGACCTTTTTGCTAACTTCCGATACATGAGATGACCAGGAAAGATGAGAGTCGAAAATAACACCGAGATTTTTAGCAGTTTCAGTAAAAGCAATGCGTGAGCCATTAAGTAACAAAGGAGGAAGGGCTGATAAAGCAATGCCCCTCCGTAACTGTCGGCTACCAATTATCATGGCTTGGGATTTGCTAGGGTTGATAGTGAGGCCAAACGCTTTAGCCCAACGACTAACACACTCAAGGTCACGGTTCATGGCGTTGATAGCCTGAACAGCGTCGTCTTTAGAGAAATGACAGTAAAGTTGCAAATCGTCTGCGTAGAGATGGTAATTGGAAGAAATTACCTGGGTAACAGAGTTAATAAAAATAGAAAAAAGCAAAGGAGAGAGAACACCACCCTGGGGGACACCAGCGCTGAGGTCACACCAATCAGAGAAAGACTCTTCATGCCGGACACACTGCGAACGTCCCTGAAGATATGAGTAGAACCATGCAATAGCAGAAGGAGAAATATTAGCAGATTTAAGTACACCTAGAAGAATGTCAAATTCCACGGAGTTAAAAGCGCTGCTAAAGTCGAGGAGTACAAGGATAGTTAAGGACTTGTTCTCCTCAGCCCACCTGATATCGTCAGAAACTTTTATAAGGGCAGTCACTGTGCTATGACCTGCACGAAACCCGGATTGAAGGGGGCTGAGGAGATCATTACTAAGAAGGTAGTTAGAGAGTTGTCTATGAACAATGTGCTCAAGAACTTTAGATAAGTATGGAAGTATAGAAATAGGTCGGAACTCAGAGAATGAAGTAGGGTTGGGAACTTTGGGCAAAGGAATAATGAGCGCTTGCTTCCAAGATGAGGGAAAGGAGCTAGAGTTAAGAGAGTTGTTAAAGATATGGGTCAGAATTGGAAGTAATGAGGGAAGAATGGGAACGATCATTCTTGAGCACAGATTGTCAAGACCGGTAGACGTAGAAGAAATAGAAAGGATAGATTTTTCACACTCTTCCTCGGAAATAGGAGCAAGGTAGAAAGTAGGGCATTGAGCAGGCGGTAAGCTCTCGAGGTGAAGTAAAGTATTAGTCCTAACAATAGGGTCTAAAGTGACAGGCGGGTGAGCAAAATGTTTATTTAACTCATTAGCATCAAAACCACTACAAGAAACATGCGGTGATTTGCCGATACCCACGGACTTTAAAAATCTCCAAGCATCAGATGAGTTAGAATTTTTAAGTGTATTTTGGAAGTGACGCCTTTTTGCATCTCGACACAAACGATTGCAACGGTTACGCAAAGTTTTGAATCTATCCAGGTTCGCTTCTGTTGGATTGCGCTTATATCTTCTTTTAGCTTTGTCCCTTAGACCCATAAGCTTCTTTATTTCTGTAGTAAGCCATGGTGCTGGATTATGTTTTACTTTGACTCGGCGTAGAGGGGCATGACGATCATACAAACTAATAATTGTGTCAGAGAACAGTTTAACCTTTTCATTAATGTCAGCACTCTCAAATAAGTTAGACCAGTTGATATCGTTAATGTCTTGCTGCACTAATGTTAAATTTATATCTTTAAAATTACGGAGGAGAAGATATTGCGCCTTGCGCTTAGGAATTTTGATGGAATAGGACAAATAGACCAAATCATGGTAGGAGAAGGGAGCCGAAAGCTGACCATGGGAAATAACGTTAGAAGGCGAGGAAACAATCATAAGATCGAGAAGGGAAGGTGTACAATTAGGAGCATGATGTGTAGGAGAAAGCGGTAACGTGTGAAGATTGAGAGAAGACACAAGAGATTGAAGTATATAGTGGGAACTTGCTTTATACCTTTGTTTAAACGCAGCGTTGGTCATTATTGTAGAGTAACAATGTTCATTAACATTATTACCTATGCTACAGCCGTCTGTGTCTTGAGTCCTTCCACCGAGATAGTTGGCCATAGATTCTCCAATGGTGAGCCATTGTGCTATAATTATATAATTCCCTCCAAGCTTTATAAAGGTTGGATCCAACGCCGTAAAGGAACAATTGCACGGGGGACATTTAAATGTCATCACACCGGCTAATCACGTCGCAGGCACGTGTATACAACCTTGGCTGCTACCTAACCCACCGAATCTTCCAGATGATTAAAATTCTACAAAAAAGTCCATTATATTTTAGGATATTCAATTATGAATGCAGGTATTTCACGGCGCACATATTAAACCTATCAATCTTACTTTGCACGCATTATGAGTGTATGAAGTTACAGATAACAATAATTACACGATGCAGCCTCGAGCCGTAATTATGTGTAAGACTTACGCAATGTATGTACGTACACTCGCCGTAACAACACATATTAATTAGTGCTCATTGACCATAGTGAAATGGTAGAGTACTGACTTCGTTATACTTCTTGCACTTATTACTTGCGCCAAACTAGATAAGCAATCTTAATTGTTCTTATAGGGATACTCATAGCGGAAGTACTATAAATGCCAGTCTAAGCAATAATGATAAGCAATTATTTATAACGTAAATAAAACTTATCAATAGCACTCATACACAAGGTGGAAATCGAACCAACGACCTATTGGGAAGCCAGGGTGTCTAACCGCTAGACCATAGGTCTGCCAACTAATAACTCAAAGCTTACTAATAATTATTCTAAAAATATATTGAAACTTATTAACAAGTTCCAAGAAAAGCGTACCTAATTGAATATTATTTTAAGTTTTAATTACAGACGAAATGAATTAGATACTTATTGAAGGCTAAAATAATTTAATGTTACAGACATTAATAATTTATTAATACAATTAAGTATTCAATAGTTTGAATACGTTTTACTGCTATCAATGTTTTTATTCACATTCAAATTATATTTACAAAACGAAAAGGTACGCATGGTACAAGCCTACAAAAGCCGGTTGAACTACAAAAGTCTAGTTTGACTCATTGGTATAAAAAATAGTTATATTGCGACAATATTGCATTGTAATAAAGTTTCAAAACTTATTAGTTACTGTGATAAAAACTATCTCAAGATTCGTGACGGATAAAAGGCTTGATTGTTAGATTTCGCAAAAACTAAACGCTTGAAGCGAAGAAAAATTTAATGTGTGTTTAACGAATAAAGTAATTACGATTCGCCTTTACGAGTTACGATCTATTTTTAACACGCTTTTTTTCATACAATTCAATTTAGGAAATAATATTTATTCAAACAACTAAGTGAAGGTTGGTGAAAGAAAATCCAAACTTATCGAAGTCTCAGGAGACAGCCGGGCTGGTAGCTTTTTCTGACAACGTATAAGCTTGGCCATACAAAGGGGTAATGCCGCCAGTCTTTTAGGTACCCTTCCCTCCCAGTGCGGCGACAACATTAAGGAAGTTTTTTACCTAGTTTAAGTGTACATGTATTTATAAACATGTACAAACTGTAAATATTTAGTTTTAATAAATAAAGTAGTGTTTAGCTAATTGATAAATTAATGGAACAACTAAGTATATAAATTAAAATTTTATAAATACAAAAAGTTCACTGTAAAAATTAATGGTAGGTAATTTATGTTCCGAGATAGATCGAGTAATACATTAAACTCTTATATTTGTAAATGTAAATAACTGCCCGCTTGCTATACAAGCCGTAGGTCTTGGATCGAATCCCGCTAAGACCAAATATTTTCTCTAGCTGTTAATGATTAGAAAAATAATAACCTGTTATTAAAAAAAGACGGCATGGAGCTGTAGAAGTAGAACATTATAACAGATGGAGAAAACGAAATGTGAAGTAGACACCTTGAATCAACGTTATTTGTCAGTGAAAGAAAAGAGAATATTCAATAACCCAACTCAATATTATTTAAATTTGTCACAAATAGTAAATCAAAACAATGAATAATCATTTTTTCTATTTGGGCAGAAAGGCACTTTCGCAAAGAATCTCCCCACATAAAATATCAATCTCGGTGAATCGATAACATTGGTATTGTCACCTTACGATTGTCGGCTGATTATGTATATCGTTCTGTCTACGACTTTATTCGGAACACGTAGCACGTGTGTACGACGCGCTAGCATTACCAACTACCCAGTGAGACTTTTCGTGTTCAGATCTATCCCGATAGTTAAATACGCTTTCACACTTAAATATAATGCTTAATGACAAACACGGGGTAGAAAGAAAGAACTAGTTCCATAAATTATTTATTACTTTTTAGTGTAGTATAGGTACTTTATAAAAGCGTGTATTTTTAGTTTTTTAAACTATGAATTTATTTTACACTTTTTAGTCTTAGAAATATTGGTCTAAAATACGGATAAACTTGGCAATTTTTATTTATTCGTAGCTTGAATGTAGGCAGGTTGTTGCAAAACAGATATTTACAGGGTAGATATTACCTACGCATAGGTATCGCAATGAGTTTGCTAAATTTGAGAAAGTACTACGTAATTCCCCTACCTTCCAGTTCCATCATCAGGTCCTCATTAATGGTCAAAGTGAAAAGAACTCTTTAAAACAAATCAAATGAGCTCAAACTCGATGTGTTTACTGGTAGCCATTCCAGGGTTCCGTCCCCCACTTTCCAGTCCCATCATCAGGTCCTCATTAATGGCTAAAGTGAAAAGATCTCTTTAAAACAAATCAAATGAGCCCAAGCTCGATGTGTTTACTAGTAGCCATTCCAGGGTTCCATCCACCACCTTCCAGTCCTATCATCAGGTCCTCATTAATGATTAAACTGGAAATAACTTTTTAAAACAATTCAAATGAGCCCAAACTCAATGTGTATACTAGTAGCCATACCAGGGTTCCGTCCCCCACCTTCCAGCCCCATCATCAGGTCCTCATTAATGGTTGAAGTGAAAAGAACTCTTTAAAACAAATCAAATGATCCTAAACTCGATGTGTTTACTAGTAGCCATTCCAGGGTTCCATCCCCCACCTTCCAGTTCCATGATCAGGTCCTCATTCATGGTAAAGTGAAAAGAACTCTTTAAAACAAATCAAATGAGCTCAAACTCGATGTGTTTACTGGTAGCCATTCCAGGGTTCCGTCCCCCACTTTCCAGTCCCATCATCAGGTCCTCATTAATGGTTAAAGTGAAAAGAACTCTTTAAAACAAATCAAATGAGCTCAAACTCGATGTGTTTACTGGTAGCCATTCCAGGGTTCCGTCCCCCACTTTCCAGTCCCATCATCAGGTCCTCATTAATGGTTAAAGTGAAAAGATCTCTTTAAAACAAATCAAATGAGCCCAAACTCGATGTGTTTCCTAGTAGCCATTCCAGGGTTCCGTTACCCACCTTCCTGTTCCATCATCAGGTCCTCATTAATGGTCAAAGTGAAAAGAACTCTTTAAAACAAATCAAATGAGCCCAAACTCGATGTGTTTACTAGTTACCATCTAAGGGTTCCCACATCCACCATCGAGCCCCAGCATCTTATCAGCTCGATGATACCATATTATTGTATTGTCACCGGTCCTTGACACATGTGCAAAATTTCAAATTATTTGGACGTGTAGAAGTGGGTCAAAATTGCATCGCAAGATTCCATTACCATCATACATACATAGTTACATACATACATACATACATACAGGTCAAGCTAATAAAAGCGTGTTAAAAAAGTGCCAAACAGGTGCGTGTTCTAGCCAGACAAGTATCTACTTTATTTTGATAATAGTATAAGTATTAAAACTTTTAAATTGTCTTCATATGGTGCGAGTATCAAACCTTAATACTTGCATAATAGCCGCAAATTTTCCTAATAAAATAAATAAAGGTTTAATAAATTCTTGCAATAAAACAAAGTACCTACCAGTGTATCTACGCCTTCAAGCAGATTTGTATCTTTGGTAAAATGGATTATAAAGAATTCATTAATAAAGAAACAATGCCTATAGGTTTGCTTAATGAAGTAATTTTCTTAGCAATCAGCCTCTATCGTGTATTAATAAATCACATTTTTTGGTCATCCTAGTATTCAAATCGAATGAGTTTAAAGATTTTTTTTAATGTTTGCCCCAATTAATTTGTACACACATAAAAACAACATTCAAGAAGTTATATAATTGAAGTTAAGTTGTATCATATCTTTGAAGCAACCAAAATAGAGTTTCACTAAACTTGTTCAAAAAAAGATTATCAATTAATACATTAATATCGATATGAAGAAATATGGAATTCATTACAGGAACCATTATATCGTCGACTTGAATTGTGAAAGACAACCTCAGAATTGATACTAACAATAAATAGAGAGAGAAAGCGATTTCCAGTTGGACTGATTGATAATAATTGATGATTTCCTTCATAACACATCGTTTTCAAAATTGGCCTGATAATGGAAATTGTAAAGTAATTCTTAGAAAAACGCAAGTGCACCAAACGAGAGAAAGTTGTCATCTAGTGGTAGGTCCCTTGTGTACCTTTGGAGTCGCTGGACGTTCGGGATGTGGGCCCTAGTACGGCGGCGACTCCGAGGAGGACAGCGCGGCGGGGATAAGACCCCCGTCCTCCTCAGAAAAAAAGGGCCTTTGTGTAAACTCTGGCGAGGTCCGCATGGCCCAAATTCACATCATAACGTCGATTAGGCCCATCGGGGTAGGTTTTAGTGGCTAAAATCCCACAGAACCTGGCTTAGACTTTTAAAGGATTCTCCCTGAAAGCAAAAAATGGTCCCATGTGCAAGGGAAGCCCCGTGGCAGATATTATTCCGCTAAACCGAAATCTGTCAACATTTCCGTATTTCGATGTGAAATAAGCATCGATATAATATATGAACTAGATTTGGTGTCACGGTTCAAAAAGTGGTAGCGAGAAATAGCGTCCTTGTGTCGCTAGTTCTTTACAAGCCACATCCTGAAAAAAATATTTTTACCGATAGGAGTGTCGCTACTGTCTTTATGAAACTGTCAAGTCATTATCATTATAAAATCGTTAGTTCACGTTTCCGCCACCAGCACAGATAAGTTTGCAACCTCCGCGACTACATTTTAGATGTAATTTTGTTCGTGAATGTTTATCTAGTTTATGTAGTACCTATATCGATGGAAATAAGTATCTAATGAAATTATGAGACTTAATAATTGATATCCCGGGCGACGAGTGCAACTGATGTAAACATTATGCTAACGTCATATTTGTATCATCAATAATCTGAATAAAAAAAAACAAAGTTCGGAAAATATAATAAAGCCTTACTAAAATATTCTACTTTCCTTAGCAGTTTTCCTAAAACCACTGATGAAGATAGAAAATTAAAAAGAAAATGAGGCATAAGACTAATGACTTTTTTTTTGTAAATACATACGTATAATAAATAACACTCAAACAAACGAAAGACAAACTAATTTATGAAAACAAATATTAGTTTTGGGTGGAATTCGAACCTATGACCTTTTGGATAGCAGCCAAGGCGTACCAACGGACTCATCAATTGTATTAACTCTCCTTTTCCTAACGACACTATAGTTAGTACTATGTAATATAATCCCATCATTCATTACATATTAGCTCATGTTATAATATACCCTTAAAATTTTACTCCATAAAGGTACAAATAAGAAGTAGGATACTAACCATGCATATTTAAACTAGACAAAGCGTACAAACACACATTATTTTAGATCCGAATACGATGTATCCGGGTCAAGTGCGTTTGCGTCGAACGGTATTCGCAATTACATAAACAAGTTTACACGAAAACGCTATAATAAAACGCATTTGCCTACGAGAACTATGAACACAGGTCGCATATGGACCCGAAGGGACCCGAAGACACTTTCCGGCCGCCGTGGCAACTGAAGTTCGCAACCAGTTGCGAAAATGGAATTTTTATTGTTTCTTCACTTTTCCACTCAGAGTAATAAGAATAGAGCTAGTATCGCGTCGATTCCCCGAACAAATTTTTCGTGGCACTTTTGCGGGGTGCGGGAGGCGAACTAAACACACACAGATACACTTTCATGCATACCCACACTATAGTAAACTCGCAACACATTCAAAAATATACGCACACACATAAAAAATGACCTGGACATGAACAAAAATTTGGCAGAGGGGGGTTAGCGCATCATGCTCTCTCCAGTGGTATCTCCTCTAAGCTTTTCCATGACCCACGTTAGGTCATGGAAAAGTGTTTTTTTGTATAAAACGAGTTTCCAGCAAAAATCTCAAAAAGTATAATTGTGATAGGAGTGTATTTTTCCTTAGACTCAACTAGTTACTAAATAGATATTATTAATTCAAACAGAAACTGTATTGTAATTAACGTCTATGTTTACATATATAATTAAAGTAAACATAATTCATACCAACATACTGGCCGGCGAAGATACCGCCATTATAAAAAAAACTTAATAACATCGTTGAATAACCATTCTTTTTTCACTGAATGAAGCAATCAATTAATAAGACGAGAGTTTATTGAAATGCTTTAGAGTTTTTATTTACTAATAGTACCTATTACTACTGGAATTTACAGTTAAACCAAGAACGGCCACTCTACAACAGCTGTGACGAACGCTTTTCACGACGATATTTAGCACCTGCTGGTTGTATGAGAGCTTATTTGCCTTAGAATTATTGCTTTTGTAATATTCGTAACTAATACCTACAGGCCCCTCCAGTTTTACTAGGTTCTTGGTACTAAAGGGACCGTGGTGTAATTATTTACTATTGGATGATTTTAACTCGCTTTGAAAATTGCCGCAACGCAAGCAGTGTCCATAAGTATGATTACATACTTATGCAAATGAACCGACGTGTAAAATGCTACTAATTTTTATATACCGCTCTTCAGTTTGTGGCCATTAAGTCAAAATAAACCCTTAATGCCACACTTAAAATCAAATAATGAATACGTCACTTTAGTGTAGAAATCAATAAAAATATAACTGCCGCAGTCACAAAGGTCAGTTAGCGTTAATTCTAAATAAGCCATTTTGTTTAATTATTTTAACTCTTAGAGCCGTTTATGCTTATTCTCCATTATTCAGTACGAGATAATCGATATCTCTATTTACTATCAAAGTATAAATTATTAATTGTAACACATATCTCTTAAATATTTCATAGTAAGTATGAAGATAGCTAATGTAACTATTGTCTTCCTTGATCTTCGCAGGCCCTGGATCAGAAGGGCATAAAATCGCCGGAACTGGAGGGAAATGGAGGAGGCCTATGTTCAGAATTGGACGACCGACACAGGCTGAAGAAGAAGTGCAGAATTGAAATACCATACAGAATATTAGAAAACACGTGTCCAATCCATGAGGGTATTATTCAGTGTATCAAGACAAATACAAACTCAAACTCAAAAATCTTTATTTCAAATAGGCTTAACGCTAGCACTTTTGAATCGTCATTTTTTAAAAGCTACGACCGTATCACAACGCGGCCTCAACTGAGAAGATCCGGCAAGAAACTCAGCGGGCTTGTCATTTTTTCACTTTTTTTTAAACATTGTTTTGTTACAAATGAATCGACATTAGCGATAGTGTGTCCTGCCGTTCGAAACATAAAGAAAGGGAGAAAAGAAGAAAACAATAAATTACGACAAAAATTACAACAAACTAAAAGGCCAAAGGGATAGTAGTCGGACCAGTCCCCCCAAGCAGCACCCGCGCACGAGTTGACTCGAGCAGCAGCCATCACTCCCCTCACCGATATTAGAGGGAAGGGGGTAACCCGCCACACATACATGTGTACGTGACTCATTTGTTGAATATCTCATATTTTCTTTTCTACTTTGTTCCAGAAAAGAGAATCCGATCTTGTATTTCTGGTATAAATTAGAAAAAAAAAAGAGATAATTAACAAATGAGTTATATACATGTGTTTGTATTGATACAATGAATAAGACTCTCACGGATCGGACACACGTTTGTAAGTAATTATTATTCATAACTACTTTATTTCATTCAAACATTTGTATGTATTAGTTAAATTATAGCACATTTGAATCTATATAGCGGCTCTCATCTGCAGTGTAACTGGGTCGCGTTTCTCATTCGTGATTCGTAGCGAATCCATTCCACAGTGTTGTATTGAAACTCTTGTCTGTGGTAAGTTGACACGGTAGCTTCTTCAGTTGCATTAAGCATTCACACCTTTTTAACCGACTTCAAAAAAGGAGGTTCTGTATTCGACGCGTATGTATGTAATATTAATAAAAATGCGTAATATTCATATATGTTAGTCTATGTGGGCTTCTAAACGAATTTACCAAATTTCACGAGTGTATGTATGTATGTATGTATGTATGTATGTATGTATGTATGTATGTATGTAGGTTTGTCCGCGGATTTCTCAGAAACTACAAGTCCGATTTCGAAAATTCTTTTTGCAATAGTTAGAGTATCTTTCAACTTAGGGTAGAGTACAAGTTTCATCAAAATCGGTCCAGTAGTTTAAGGGATATAAACTTTTTATGTTTTCAGTAAGTTACTGTAATGTAGACGTTCGAGTTGCGTGAAAGTGCTGATACCTATCTTGGTAAAATAAGTCACTAAAAAGTGTTAAATAAACTATTTTTAAAAAAATAAAAACCGACTTCAAAGTAAATTATCTAAAAAGCATAAAATAACGAAAATATATTGAAGTCGGTGTCAGCTCGTGCTAGTGTTAGTTAACATGATGTGCTAGCACCGACTTCAATATATTTTCGTTATTTTATGCTTTTTAGATAATTTACTTTGAAGTCGGTTTTTATTTTTTTTAAAATAGTTTTGTATTTCACTATTTGAAATACATAAAAACACAAACAAAAATATTTAATTCGCAAATTGCGAGTTGCGAGACGTATCTCATACAAAAAACAACCGATTTAATTCCTCAACGATTACGAGCAGTCTGATAACTTATTTTAGGTACTATTAAATTAATATTATATCATAAATCACTCTTGTTTAAGACACTGGCCAAGTTTCTACCGCATTGCCACATCACTGGAGGAGATGGGAGGGTGCTATTCAACCCGGACACCCCACGGATATGGACTTATTCGTCAACTCGCGCGCGCGAAACTCGCGCGTACGCGCGAGTTGACACCCTCCGATTTTACCTAATTTTTTTGTCGTCAACTCGCTCGTATGCTCATATGCTCGCTATGTACAGTCAACAACAAAAACGATTTAATATAGGCACCTACCTGTAAAAGACACTTATTTATAAAATATGATTTGGAAATAGTAGCTAGATTTATTATAAAATTAAAAATACAACAATAATTTTTATAGTCGCGCGTGGAGGTCGCGCGCACGCGCGAGTTCCACGCGCGCGAGTTGACGAATAAGTCCGGATATGTACTCTATAACTTCTTTTAAACTACACAATGAATATTGATATGGTTCACTATCATTCCGAGTTTGGATAATTTCCTTCATAAGGATATCGAGTATAACAATACTTCATACATTCTTATAGTTTAAAGACCGAAACGGTGACATATCACTTGTATAACAAGATTTAAATAAAATGTATTTTTTTTATTAATAATAATAACTATGTCTTCGTAATCATCAGGAAGTAAATATAATATTCGCAATATTAATAACAGCTATTACTATCCATATATCAATTTAACATATGTAAATTAGCTTTTCCTTTCATTCCGATGATGTTTGTCCTCCATAAACGTATAACTGATAAATATTTCAAGACGACTTTATCGTTATAGGCTATGTTTGTTTAGTAAGTGTAAAAACGATTTATATTTGATCCAAAGTCCAAAGATTGGCGTTTCTTTTTCTAGGGGTCCGATTTATCTATATATTGTTTGTTTTTTATTGCTATCAGTCTTTGTCCACCCACAGCCGGATGTGTGGTTTGTAGAAAGGTTTTTAGCAAGGTTAAGTAAGCGTTTGGTGTCAAACAAGATATCTTTAAAACTATAGATATAATTACGAATAATTATGATGAATATCCTAAAATAATAAGAATAAGGCGACTTTTATTCCTTGAGACATTTAATATTTCAATTTTATTTTTGTTTTCTTTAATACATCGAAATTGCACTGTTTATATCACCATATACTACAGTATTTAAGGTTCTATTCGTAGGTATAACAACTATATAGCTTATTTACTAAGAAAAAAAATTATTCATTTGTTCGGTAGAAACTAAAGTATTAAGTATACCTATAGTATGCAGTTATGTTGATCAATACGCGGACGGAACACAATAGAAAACTTCGAACTTATGTTACTTACTTATAACCTTTCAAGAGAATGCTAGAATATTTCTAGTAAGTTCATAACTTGAACTTAGTATTTCATGTATAAGTTATAATGTATGATGAGGCACTAACCTATTTAACAAACGTGCACATAAAATAAGTGCACGTTGCGGAAAATGAGTATTTTCTATGAAATACATGTAACAGGTACCTAAACAGACAGTTATAAATAAAACATCCCAGCTTTTTGGTAGAGGGGTTAAATATGAATGACACATAAAGCAAAATAGTGTTTTATTCATGAAACTATATTTTATTTATAAGTACCTACACAATGAGCGTAGTTTGAAGAAAGACGCACCATTTAGTCAGGTCAGGTCATATTAGCGGTCAAAGGGTTAAGTGTTCCCAGCATGAGTCGTATAACTTAGTCAATAACCATAAATTACAATATATTACAGAACTTCATAGGAATAAAACATTTTTATGGCAAGGCAAGTACCTACTATAATGTATTAATCGATTACTTTCTACACAAGTCAAAGTAAAGTAAAGTAGTTTGCCTGTTTGTGACCACGGCTTGTGCAACCCGACCGAAACGTCAAGCCAAAATATAAGATAAATCGCGTTAATTCCCGATTAAAATAAAGTTTGATAATGGAACGCGATAGTCTAAAAGTATATACTTTCTAGTCAAACTAGGACCTGTATAACCCACTTAATCAAACTTCTTACAGCCGTACCTACAAACGTCAGTAAAAGTTGATGAGCATTAACCCAGATTTTGTTATAGGATTATTTAGACTCTCCCCGCCAATTAATACTTCACACTCTGATAGTGAGTAGAAATAGTATGAATTAAGTTGTACTCAGTAATGGTAAATAGGCATAAAAGGCTCCGAGAGTCGAAAGAGAATTTAAAAAAAATAGCGTACTTCCTGCCGGTCCCAATATCCTATCGATCCCTTACTATAAGTTAAAATAGTTACCATCGATAGCTATAATGACATATTTCCGTTTCAATAAACAAAGACAGATAAGAAATCTACCTTTACTAGAAATGACAGTCTGTCAGGGTTTTAGTTATCGCTCCATTTCGGAGGTTTATCGCGTGATATCGATGACTTTATTAGTAGATGATTTTAACTTATAGTTAGGGATCCATAGGATATTGGGACCGGCAGTTAGATTTAACGATATAACAGTTAAACTAAGTTAGACTTCTGATGTTTGTATTTGCTTTAAAATGATGATTGTATAACTTCAGATAAATTCATTCTAAATTCAAATTTGCGTCTTCGACATTTAAATGTAGTTAAAAAACGTTATAACCTGCTGTAACATCTAAAACAGAAATAATCCAATTGTTTGCCGGCGTCCGTCGTAATCGTAATCGATTATGTTTTACGAAATAATGGCACTATTGTAGATTACAAGCCTGCGGCCATGACTCCGCCCGAGCTATTGATATTTATGGACTTGTAAGACTAGAAATACTTTTATTGTTACTACGGAGATCAGATGAATTGATTATTTTATACGTGATAATTATAACTATGCATGAGAATTATTACTATTATTATTTACTAGGTGGTAGGTTCCATGTGCAAGGAACCGTCCAGGTAGGTGCCACCGCAGTGTCAGATATTCTGCCGCGTTGCTGTGTTCCGACGTGAAGGGCACTGTAGCTGGTAAAGTTACTGGACATAAAGACTTAATATCCAATGTCTTAAGGGTTGGCAACGCGCTTGTAATTCTTCTGGTGTTGCTAGTGTCTATAGGCTGCGGTGACTGCTTACCATCAGGCGGGCCGCCCGCTTGCTTGCCACCTTGGTTAAATTAAAAAAAAAACATTAGCTAAAAAAATTGTTTTAGGAATGTAATCAACTTGGTTCCCAGACAAGCAAGACGTTCGCCTGATGGTACCTAATCGACAAGCCTACTTTATCCATGTAATAGCTGCACTACCGATCTTCACTTCATATTATAAGTACCGTCCATTGCTCCAGTGCCCGTCACACCAGAACACAGCGATGTTTCCATTGTGATAGTTTTAGTGCGATTATACGCAAGAGATGTGCTACGATGATGCAGCGGTTGCGGGGCAGTACCAATGGCATCATGAGCGTTTTGGCGGACCACTGGGACTCTCCGATCCTTCAGCGCTGGATACGACTGCATGCAGTTAAGTGAATGTGCCGAGGGCATCGGGGATCATCTTGCGGTTGCTATTTTTCTTTATGCTATTGATCTGTTTCTATTTTTTTTCTTTATTGTTAATATGGATTTGTTTGTCAGATAATAAATTTATTATTATTATTGCTTGGTAGCAGATAATCTACCTGGTAGTGATGCGTCGTCGACGCATTTACGTTATCGTCCACGATAAACCGGTCTATAAAACAGTCTACAGTTAGACAGATTTATACTGTTGTCAAATTTAGTAGTCGACGTTGAACGTCAAATGTCGTTAACGAACATATTAGTTTAATGATAGACTAGTTTATCGTTGGACTGTAAGCTAGTTTATTCGTTTACGACTAAACAGAGTAAAAAACAGTGTTCATTCAAAGCCCACCCCTACCACCTAGTATATAATATATATAAATTAATTGACAAAAAGTAATATAACAGTGTTTAAACTATTAAATATTGTTTCACATATTAAAGTACCACACTTTTTGTGTTCCATGTGGTTCCATGATAGTTCCATGCAATTTTTCATCCATTCCAAGGTTGATAGCGATAAAAGGGCCTAGACGCTTGGAGAAAGTAGATAGAAGTCTCTTTCGTCTCTTCACGTGACTTAGCGAAGAGGTATGTAATTTCCATACAATTTGACTTCTATTCTCTACCGTTTCGTATTATAAAATGACAACTTGTCTAGGTCCTAAGGTCATCCCTTGTGCAAATGGTTTCTATTCCTTATTTAAATCTTATGAATATGCTTTAGTTATGCGGTGTAAAGTAAATATGTAGTCTAATAAATAAATGATTTCAACACGTCAATATAAATTCTTAGTGGCTGTAACGTTAATGTCTAGTGTTGAGAAAGTAATTGTTTGTGACGAATTACATTTAGGAACGCTAAACTAGACAAGTCTGAGCGTTAGGAGCACGAGGAAAATTACATTACCGTTTTAATATACTTACTTATATTAGAAATAATGTATTATACCTTTTTTTTTATATAGCCAAGGTGGCAAGCAAGCATGCGGCCGCCTAATGGTAAGCAGTCACCGCAGCCTATAGACGCTAGCAACACCAGAAGGATCACGAGCGCGTTGCCGACCCTCAAGACATTGTGTCCAGTAATTTCACCAGCTACAGTGCCTTTCACGCCGGAACACAGCAACGTTTACACACTGCTGCTTGGCGGCAGATTATCCGACACTGCGGTGGTACCTACCTGGACGGATCCTTGCACAAGGAAGTTACCACCTCGTAAAAACCTCGCCTTTGATAGTGCGTTAAACTATCCGGCGTTCTTGAGGTCTCAGAATCGATTACTAAGTTAAGAAACGTTACATACGAGTCTCGCTCGATCTCATTGTATCGCTTGAAATATTGCATGCATCAAATACCGAATAAATTATAAGACATGACAGATGTATTTTAAATAAACAATTTAGAAAACCATTAGCCTCCTTTTCGTACGTAGCTGAGCAAACAGGACGCGGTGAACATGATATACGCGTCTACACAATTACATTTGAACTAGATTATACTGCGGTTCTGCTCGTGCTCGCGTTTCGTGGGAAACATCGTGACAATGGAGACAATATACAGTTCATTTTACGAGACAACAAGTATACATTATAAAAGCCCAAAAAGCCCGAATGCGAACAAAATTTACCTAAATAACAAAATATTTACACATGCTATCTTATAACTACTGATACCCTGATGTTTTTGGAAGTAGGTATATAAAATATTGTCGACTGGCGACCGTACTTTCATTTTTTTTTAAATACCTATATTTGATGTCACTCCCTCTAACGACGTATTTATTATAGTTTAAGATCCATCAAGGCATTTAGCCTCTAGGCTGTGCCAAAGTAATATACATACATGCATACTCTCGAAAGACCCGCACCCTTCTTCTGAAAGGAAGTACGTTTCATTCAAAGCAATGACAAATTTCATCTAACGTATGCTTACCTAATGTGTATTATGTATAATGTTTGGTTCCAAAGAGTCCCCAACATCAATATCATATTTTATATCGATGCTCCCCAATTAACATTACTATCGCGGTTATCCTGTTTTAAATTGTGAGGGGTTATTGCTTAAATCATATCAATTTTAATTACCATACACTTTTTAATATATGTATAAACGGAAAGCCTTTTTTTATTTTATTTATTAGACACACCGTCGACAGTTTCACAATACATTAAATTTTAGATTACATAAACTATTTTAAAAACCGACTTCAAAGTAAATTATCTAAAAAGCATAAAATAACGAAAATATTATTGAAGTTGGTGTTAGCGTACCTGCTGTGTATATTCTGCACCAACTTCAATAATATTTTCGTTATTTTATGCTTTTTAGATAATTTACTTTGAAGTCGGTTTTTATTTTTTTTAAATAGTTTATTTAACACTTTTTAGTGACTTATTTTACCAAGATAGGTATCAGCACTATCACGCAACTCGAACGTCTACATTACAGTAACTTACTGAAAACATAAAAAGTTTATATCTCTTAAACTACTGGACCGATTTTGATGAAATTTATACTCTACCCTAAGTTGAAAGATACTCTAACTATTGCAAAAAGAATTTTCGAAATCGGACTTGTAGTTTCTGAGAAATCCGCGGACAAACCTACATACATACATACATACATACATACATACACTCGTGAAATTTGGTAAATTCGTTTAGAAGCCCACATGGACTAACATATATGAATATTACGCATTTTTATTAATATTACATACATACGCGTCGAATACAGAACCTCCTTTTTTGAAGTCGGTTAAAAATGACAAGTACAGTGTGAACTCTCCTTAAAGGTATGTACAGCATTCACTAATATATATGTCACGGTAACACAAAGTAAAGCCTTATTAGAACTACACACATCAAAAGTGTCTAGGGATCAACATATATTTTTGCAATAACTTTTCTCCTGATTGATATTAATTAAAATTTTCTTTAAGGATTCATCAAATAAAGTGTTTTCGTTTGTCACAGTAACGATAAACCAAGTCACCTTTGCATTAATAAAGAAATTTGCCATTTTCCTAATAAAGGGATTTTTGACATTTGAACCACTAACACAAAAGTTCGAAAAAAAGACTGAAATAACAGTTTTCTTTAAAATTTTATTGGGTAACTTAAACAATTAATAATCCGTGTTTCTACCGCGAACACTAACAACACAAGAACATCGGTTTGGCATACTCAAAATGAGTTCATCCAAATCACGCTGTGGAATGGCCGCCCATGTTCGTTGCAACAACAAAAAAAGGTCTTCTTGCGACTGGATACCCTCCATATTCGGCAGAGCTCTTCTCTGTAGCATATCCCATGCATGCTCAATCGGGTTCAAGTCTGGCGACTGAGCAGGCCAGGGCAGGACATTGATGTTAGCTGCGGCGAGAGTCTGTCTTACAACTCTTGCGGTGTGCGGTCGTGCATTATCATGCATTAACTGAAATAAGGGACCGATTTGCACTTGTAGAGGAACGATGACGTCTGATACAATCGTCTCAGCATAAATTTGAGCGTTGAGGTTGCCTCTGATCCAAATCAACTCAGTTCTTCCGCCGATCCAAATACCCGCCCATACCATGATGGTTCCACCACTATAAGGATGGACTTCCTGGCAGGATTTTAATCGCTGTTGGCGTCCAGGGGTTCTCCAGTGTCGTATACGTCTTGTATCCGGTCTCATACCAAAACGAGACTCATCAGAAAAGCACACGAAACGCCATTGTTCTTCTGCCCAATTTCTGTGTTCAAGAGCCCATTGATATCGAATCCTACGATTGTGCATTGCTATAGGTGGTACCCGTAGCGGTCTTCGGGAATGAAGGTTCACTTCATGCAAGTGCAAATCGGTCCCTTATTTCAGTTAATGCATGATAATGCACGACCGCACACCGCAAGAGTTGTAAGACAGACTCTCGCCGCAGCTAACATCAATGTCCTGCCCTGGCCTGCTCAGTCGCCAGACTTGAACCCGATTGAGCATGCATGGGATATGCTACAGAGAAGAGCTCTGCCGAATATGGAGGGTATCCAGTCGCAAAAAGACCTTTTTTTGTTGTTGCAACGAACATGGGCGGCCATTCCACAGCGTGATTTGGATGAACTCATTTTGAGTATGCCAAACCGATGTTCTTGTGTTGTTAGTGTTCGCGGTAGAAACACGGATTATTAATTGTTTAAGTTACCCAATAAAATTTTAAAGAAAACTGTTATTTCAGTCTTTTTTTCGAACTTTTGTGTTAGTGGTTCAAATGTCAAAAATCCCTTTATTAGGAAAATGGCAAATTTCTTTATTAATGCAAAGGTGACTTGGTTTATCGTTACTGTGACAAACGAAAACACTTTATTTGATGAATCCTTAAAGAAAATTTTAATTAATATCAATCAGGAGAAAAGTTATTGCAAAAATATATGTTGATCCCTAGACACTTTTGATGTGTGTATTTACCTGATACAGTTTAACACTCACAAACAAACTAACCTAACCTATCAACTCTTGGCATAAACGACTTGGGAATCGTACTCATACTACATTAATGCTGCTTGTCGAGTAGGTACTGTATGTATTCGATTTGCCATTATTTAATGTAAATGGTTGTAAAGATGACTAGTCAGTGTTAAAGAACGAGCCATTTACTCATTTGCGGTACATAAACATAATAATAATAATAATTAAATAATAAGTTTTTAAGCGTAACTTTATCATTGTTTACTTATAATCTCTGCAGAAAAAGATAATTATGTATAAGAAAATAATTAGAGAACGCTAGATTGGCTCCACCAATTGTTGGCGCCTTAGAGAATTAAACCAACTAATGCTCTAAGGTTGGCGCCAACATTTTTCACCAACACCAAACACATTAATGCCACAATAATTATAATTCTTACTCAAGCCGCTAGCCTCCACGTGTCGCCCTGACACATATACCTCGTAAGGGCAGAAACTAGACCGACCGATCACGAATCGTGTCCACTGCAATAATTACTGCTACCATTTTAATGCAATCATTACGCTTTGTATGGTCAGGTGTCCCTCATGTTATTTTATAAACAATAGATTTTATAGTATTTGCTCTCTTGTAAGAAGACTTCCCAGCTGAAGGACTTTGCGATAGTGAAGACACGTGTCAAGTGGTTGTGACATTTTTTTATTATTTTAAACTTGTGTTTGAATTTTAAGGCAATCATTTCGATTGGTATGGTCACGCACGTGTTTCTTTGTTTACTAAAATTGTTTCTGTCCTTCCTTTACGTAGACATTTGTAGGATTGTAAGATACTTAAGATACACGATAAGTCGCTGTTAGTGTTGTGACTAGATTATTTTTCATCATCATCGTCCTCATCAGCCGGAAGATGTCCACTGCTGAACATACGCCTCCCCCTTGGAACAGCACATTGAATGATAAGTGAATATTTCCATCCATCGAGTGTACAGTGTCGTTAGTCCACCTAGTGCGAGGTCTGTCTACGCTGCGCCTTCCGGTTCGTGGTCACCACTCGAAAACCTTTCTTTCCCATCGGTTATCGGTTTTTTGAGTGATAGCAATGTGTGTGTGTATCTCTCATAAACGAGAACAATGTTTTACTTCTTTATATTCGACTAGCTGACCCACGCAGCTCCGCCCGCGCTGTGTTTACGTTAACTAAACTTTCAATAATATACATTCGCATAGAATACAAAACCTCCTTTTTTAAAGTCGGTTAAAAACTTGGACCTACTTTGTACTTGCCCTCCGAAGCACGGAGACGTTTAGTTCAAATGGCGTTAAACGGTCACCCATCTATTTAATGACCTTAACTAACGTTGCTTAACCTGATCGATTTCCAAACATTGTTAACAACTGTCTATGAGTGTTCCCTTACTAATATTTATTATATTTTATAGAAAAATTGATAAAATCGGATCAAGCGTATAACCAAGTACCCGTTTTGACTTTAATCCCCTCTCCCAAAAGAACCGTGCTAGATTACGGGATAAAAAGTATCCTATGTCCTACCTCGTAGTAAGATCTCAAATCATGCCAAGTTTCATTTGAATCCATTCAGTAGTTTCGGCGTGATGCTCAGCCGTGATACAGACAGACAGACAGACAGACAGACAAAAATTAAAAAAATTACATTTTCGGCCTCAGTATCGGTTATAGAATGCCCTCCAAATATAATTTTCAAAATATCTTCAATGTACAGAATTGGACCTGTTACAGTTTTATTATAAGTATAGATTTCACTGTATGAAACCATTGGTACGCTTTTTTAATGAAGTCGTAAAAGAATAATAAATTTCCCTGTACCCAGTTCCCAGAGCAACTCGGGAGTAGTGCGATGAACATCAGTTTACTATTAATTACTTTGTATCCAGTTAACGAAGTGATAACCGGTAATATATATGCAGGTTTCGGTGGCTAAAATTTACATTTAACTCCGACGTCCCGTTTGAATTTGGTTTGAATTTTAATAACTACTAATTAACTAAGAACTTTTGTCATAGATATCTGTGCGATATATTTTTGCTTATCCAAATTTTTCTATATTCTAAACCACATACCTATTTGAGCGATGCTTATTAATCTAAAAATACCTATAAGTATATCTTACTATGCATCTAAATGTTGAAGGTATTCCAATTATTAGTTTAGGAATCAATTATTAGAGTTGGGAATTACAATACATATCTAATGAATGAAACATATCTGCTCAATCATCAAAAGGCTCGACAGTAATCCGGTAATTCTACTCCAAACTGCTGTCAACATAACTTAGCTAATTAATTATAAATACAGAACTTAGACGTACTACATAAACGTCAAAACTCAATAAGCAATTAGCAAACAAATGTTTCATTTAGAGATATACGACTAAACTTATGGGTATTTTATTCTCATTACAACTAAGTACAGCACTTAAAGTTACACGCTGTTAATGGTAAATTAATTTAAACATATTAATTGTACTTTAGTTTAGCTACTGTTACAATGTCAACGAAGTCTAAATTTGCTTTACCAATTTTGCGTGTTCATTAAATATTTATTGGTGAAAGTGAAGCCCCACCTTTCGCGGCGCTTCCCAAATGTACATATTAATGTAGTAAAGTCTGACAGCCAAGTCAGAAGTACATACATACGTTACCACACCCGTCATTCTTCTGTTCAATTAGCCAACTTCTACAGGAGTTGAACGTTTCCTCATTGTTAGCTCTATATCATTCATCACAACTCGTCAAGCACTCGTGAAAGTTTTTCTTTGTGTGCCCGGTAGGGATAAAAATATTGCTATGACAAGTTATGACGATTCGTGATAAATTGACAGCCGCATGATAGTTACAAAAGAACATAAATTCTTACTAGATACAGCATGATCTATTCTGTTTATTCCTCATTTATAAACTTCTACACCATTATAATAATGTCCTCTTGGCCGATAAGGCGACTAATCAATCGCACTATGCAAATTTAATGCGCAAATGCTTCCTCGGAATTAAGTGCATTCTCTCTTCCTTTTAGTTTCACAATCTGGGCACGCATTAAAAACCGATATGACCAAGTAGAGATCAAGAACAAGACCGAGATTTTTCGACGCATGGATAGATATACTTTCCATTTCCATACAATCAGGTGATTGAGCTATGACTGACTAATAAGGAACAATAACACCACAATGTTAAGTAATTCAGGTGAATACTCTTTTTAGGAGATTTTTATTTTGGTTTACGTCACGTAAGTTTTGGCTGATAATCAAAAATGTCTAAAAAAATACCGCTTATCTCCGAAGTTTGTGGAGGAAAATTCTGAAATAATAATGGGCAATACACGTCTATCTATATTTTACAGAAAAAATAAAATGATTTTTCTAAGTAGTACAGTTTTTTAGTAATCTAAAAAACCTCGACAAACAAACTTTGTTTTGCGGTTTCTTTTTTGCTTTTGCTATCTGAGGTGATACATAAATAGTAAAGTGACTAACACGTTCAAAGATGGTATGGAACCCTCGGTGCGCGAGACCGACTCGCACTTAACCGGTAATTTTATTTTTATATAAGTTAGTGATCGCTATTCTGCACCGTAACCCTCAATATCTTTATCAAGATAGTAAAACCACAGTTATTCTGGAATTAATCGAATATATTCTTTTAGAAAAAAAACAACAGTAATTACCAAACGACTACTTCTAAATAATAAAAAGTTTTACATTTGTCTTCGAAGTTCCAATATCACTCACATTCATCTCTCCCTGACAAAGGAAACATTGTACCTATAAAAACAAAGTTTGCCAATAGCGATGTATCGATGTATCACTATTTCTGACTTCACTTTGCTATTGACTTCAGCCAACTGAGGCATGAACAAACTTTCCATTTTGGCAAATTGCTTTCATAGTACCACAACACAACTAAGTTATTAGGTAAGCAGATATGTAACTTTAATTCCAATATTGTGATCAAACGCCAATTCTCGAAGCACATTTATCATCGCCGCGGTAGTTCTGTTTTGCTGTCAAAGATAGAGTTATTGCACAAAGCACTAACTGAATTTATGTTCGTAGGTACCACGACATATATATTTACAGAAGACAAACCGAATTTGTTGATATACTAAAAACTAGAATACATTTTATTTGATAGTAAACTTCTACAATAACTTACCAGCCAACTACAAAGCTTAAGCATTTTCTTAAAAAAATATTTTACTTCATAAAAGCGCGCTATTCCCAGAAGGAACAACATTTCCATGCTATTTCCTCTATATTGACTACACAAAAGTGTTAACACAAACAATACCGAAGAAAGCATAATACTTTACAACTTAACAACACACAAATCAACTGTATAAGCCGCACAGGAATAGAAAAATAGGAATTAATTTAAAAGCAACATAATTTAGTGGCCCGATAAAGTTGGGTGTCCATAAATTATCGAGAGAGCGCGGACGACGCTAAGTTTATTTTTTGTAGTGGCGTCCAAACGACGTCGACTAAAAATATCCGGCAGTTAGTCGACCCGTTCCCGGATTAAAATTACTTAAGTCCCGTCCCTATATAGGGACGAACTTCCTTTAACTCGAACAAATTAAAATCCATTTACACTTCTGCACTGATTTAATCCAATTCCACTGTCTTATTCGTGTAGCGGAAATAAATCTTTAAAGGCATTGTGTGTGATAGACATACCTACGAGTGAAAGATTATTGACCTATATCTCTAGTTGATGTGTCCTATCTCCAGTATTTATGTACGTTGGAACATCTTATAGTTTATATATATGCTAATAATAATATTAATGTATTCTTAGAACGACATATGGCACTGAGACGTGGTCTCTAATGGCTGGCCTCTTAGAAAAGTTCAGAGTCACACAACGAGCCATGGAGAGAGCTATGCTCGGAGTTTCTTTGCGCGACAGAATCCGAAATGTGGAGATTCGCCGAAGAACTAAGGTTACCGACATAGCTCTCAGAATCTGCAAGTTGAAGTGGCAATGGGCAGGCCACATTGCTCGAAGAACCAATAACCGTTGGGGAAGAAAGGTTCTCGAGTGGCGATCACGAACCGGAAGACGCAGCGTAGGCAGGCCTCCCACTATGTGGACAGACGACATTGTGCGCGTTGCAGGTAACCGGTGGATGCAAATAGCCAATTGTCGTTCATTGTGGCGTTCTAAGGGGGAGGCCTATGTTCAGCAGTGGACGTCTTCCGGCTGATGATGATGATTCTTAGAACATCAAAATTAACATCTCCCTAGAGACATGTGTAAAATAAGCGTTAACATCAAATGAACGACATAATCACTTAAGCCTTAAACCTTCCATAAACAATCGAACATAATGTATAGATACTCAAACAGAATACAAATTCTCAACAACTCAGTCAACCTAATATCAAAACTAAGTGAAAACAATGGTTCGTATTCGAGGGGGAAATTCGAGATATCTACCCATTGTAAATGTTTAACAGCTATGCAATAAAGGCAATGAAGCGTTATAACAGATAAGAATTACTCCCACTGCACAGAATATTGTCTTGTTCGGACAATTCGAAGCACTTACTTATTTGTACAATGTTATAAATGGAATAATTATTCTGAATTCTTTCTTAGTTGCACTCTTCATTGCTGAGGGTCATGACCGTTCTGCATTGTCATCGTCTTTGTCGATTTATGTTTAAAATATTCTGAATAACACTGCATAATATTTTGCACAAAATTATAATAATAGCATGGAATATCTAAAGTCCCTAAAGACTATTAAAGGTACGCGTCCATTGGCACGCGCCGGACGCACCGCACGCACGGCACGCAACGGATTTTAGTTTGCTTTCTATGATTTTGACGGCCCGCATCGGAAAATGCCGGCGCGGATAATGGACGCAGCGCTATGTAAAATCATAGAAAGCAAACTAAAATCCGTTGCGAGCGGTGCGTCCGGCGCGGGCCAATGGACGCGTACCTTAAACGTACTACAATAGGTACTAAACAATATTTAATGTTCAAATAAGCAGCTACGATAATAGTTTGAATAGGTCGATAAGAGAATCGTCTGATATCTATTTGCAAACTTAATATATCATTTCTAGATTTTAGAGACCCGCAGCAGACTTTGGGAGATGTGTATAACATAGGCCTTTTATATTCATCTACGCTTACGATGACGCATCAGTGAACATTGTGTGGTTTGGAAGCAGGTGATAAACAGACAGATCCACAACGCGAATTTGTTTTATACTATTTAGAAATTAGAGACGATTTTCGTTTACAACGTATAGAAATGTACACTATAGATTATCGTTACAACGGTTGTAAGAAAATAAACCACTAGGTCCTTTGTGCAAGGGACCGTTCAGGTAGACACCAACGCAGTGTCAGATATTCTGCCGTTTAGCAGTAGTGTGTATCAATGTTGTGTTCCGGTGTAAGGTCCCGTAGTTGGCAACGCGCTAATGTTGCTAGCGTCTATAGGCTGCCGTGACTGCTTAACATCCGTAAGGTGGCCGCATGCAAGCTTGCTGCCTTGGTAATATAAAAAAAATATGTGTAACATTTCTGTGTTCCGGTAAATTCACTGACTCAGCGCCATCGCTGAGTCAGTGAATTTACCGGGCTCAAAAGACTTACTAACTCGGGTGACGAGCGGTACAGTGCAGCTGTATACAACGTGTTACAAAATACCCCGTAAAAAATTAACTAATTGTCAAAGCAAAAAATTTTGTCAACCCTAGTAAGTCTAGGTCTTTTAAAATTTGTGTCGTTCCGCGAAGTAGGTCGAAATGTACTTACATTCTGCGTAGTTTACTTTTTAAATTTACTGAAATAGGGTTTGCACATCAGTGAACATAATAATATTTTTTATTTATTTTTTACGGGGTATTTCGTAACACGTTGTATATAGGTAGACGTGTCATTTATTATGAGGCGAACATCTTGTTTATCTCGTCACTGGGTTCAATAAACAAAAAAATCTTCGATACACGAGCATCTGTTAAACATTGTTCAATGCTGAGATTTTCTCGCATATAAGCGACTAACAAACAAAATTCCTATGCAGAGCATAACATGCCTCGCATTCCTAAACAGGTACAGTTTGGAAGAATCACGTAAAAAAATTAAAAGGCACAATTCCGTCCAGAGTCTGTGCTTAATAAAAAAATCCATTTAGGAATGTCTGATTAAAATACGTAGCCTCCACCGGCCAGCTCGTGGGACTAGATTAGTTTCGGGCACTCTTTATTTTTCCGCTGTACGTTCGTGCACTAATCGAGCTCAAATGCGGAGTTTTTTTTTACACCAACAACAGGTAAAGTGAAGGCAGGTTACGTAAAATACTTTTTTTTTGTTGTTGCTCACGAACATTGTAACCCTTTAATTTACTTTTTGACGTGATGTGTATAGTTTTCAGGCTACAATTATATCGGCAATAGCGATTGTGCTTAGCGAGTAGATAGAGTATGTTTATATTTCTTTGTCGTTAGTTGTCAATCTGTGTCAGATTAGTTCAAGCTTAACGACTGATAATAACCGGGACCTACTTTTTACGTGCCCTCTGAAGCACTGAGACCCTCAGTTGAAATGCCACTAAACGGTCACCCATCTAAAGACTGACCGTACCTAACGTTACTTAGCCAACTGATGGTTTGCCGAACAATGATTAGAACTGGCTATGAGCGCCTCCTTCCTTTATCTGGGCGATAAATTTAGAGACAGCATAACCTTAACTTTTTAATCTATTTCCTTAACGTTATTTAGTATTAATGGCATTTCTTTCAAAATAATATTTTATTCTTGCCTTTTTGTAGCTACGTCTGTCGTCGACAAGGCTAAAATGTTTATTGTTCTTAATTTTCAACCTACAATAAAACTTCAATTAATCCTTTTACTACCGTCTACTGTAATGACTGCTTAGCGCAACGTAATTAGTTCCAATTACATTTCGTCTAAATTCCTTAATATTAAACACAAGAGAGTGCCATTCCCAAGGTACTTGGCTCAGTGGTGTCGACGTAAAGGAGAAATAGGGCATACTTGCATCAGAGTGCACACCATTAAAACCACATGTGTTAGACGTCACGTCATGTCTCTGTGTGACCACCGTTTCTCAATATTGCACTTAATACTGAAACAACCCATGATGTTATAAGTAATAGATACGTTACCATTAAAACAATAGTAAAAAACATTACACATGCCGAAACAATAGCAAAATATTTGGCGACAATATGTTTGCTATGGCCATCAAAATATTTAATAAGCTTCCAAGGGATATAAAAAAAATACCAATGACTATGTTTAGGAACAAATTACATGACTGGCTTTTAAAGAAATGTTTTTACAGTATTAAAGAATTCCTAAACTCAAATGACATTTCAAAATATGATCGAAGATTTCAAATTAAATGATTATTATTTTTTTGTTTTTGTTTCCATGCTGACATGTTTGCGTTTTAATTTGTTCAATATTATTAATTATATAATTTATTAATGACTATTAATGATTATTAATGACTTATTATTAATGACTGTAAATTTTGCATACCAGCATCTTACTGGTGGAATGAAAATGTACTGCACTCTGTAAATCTTTTGTAAACATTTCATTCGCAATTAAACGTTTGAGTTTACCCACTAAGCACCCGTGATTGATGATTGATTTCTAGAAAATTTGATTGTGTATTTGGAATTTACATGATAGTATTTGCGATTGTTTTGATGCGATAATTCAATATAATTAAAATTAAGTGATACTGTCAATAGTTCCTTGGATGGTGTCCTACTGATTAAAATTATGTTAATTAGCTCACATTTTTTCAATCCCTCACCTAAGCGCACCTTACGAAGACATCAGTACATATCATATACACTTCACATATTCGGCATAAAACACGTTAAATGATACATTAAAAATATTTTCGTAATAAAATTACTTCTAAGTTTCCGTTGGCCTTATTATTAATTCACAAACTCAGAAAATCACGATTGAAAAATTTGTTATAGGATGCTTATTCTGTATTAAAGAAAGGATGTAATTTTTCATTCCGTCTTAATGGATATCGTTGGCGACCCAATTATGTCACAATAAAAAATATCATCGCTCATTATGTACGAAAAAATAATGATTTTCTGTGACCGCGGGCGATGTTACAAAAATTACGGCATGGATAAATTTTTGCTTATAACGACAGAGGAATAACAGCAATTTTTACCTTAACATAATATATAAACAAAACAATAATTTATGCATTGAAATCAAACTACTTTTACGGATTTTATCGCGGTTATATTAGTTACCATTATATTAGTTTTGATAAACCTCAAATCCTCGCAAAAGAACACCGATTCCTACCTAGGATGATTCGTGAGGCTATTGAAATCAAAAAACATCCTAATTTCAATAGAAAAGATGGTTGGGTGTTACCACCGGCTTGGGATCCTGTGATAAATATAATTATATCCAATATCAATCAAAACACTGCACGGCCTCAAGATACTGTAAGCTCTTACTGCGTAGATCGGACCAACAATAATAACTAAGAAGACCTAAGGGTACACCGGCATAATTGTGACCTACGGACGTTCAACATCTCAGTCCTCCCGTGACCATGGGTCCTGCAAAGCATTCGAAACGTCGGGATAGTAAAATCAAAAAATAAACCGCGATAAAATCCGTAAAAGGGTTTGATTTCAATGTGTAATATTCGCGTAAGTAAAAGACAACATTTAATAATTTATGTAGCTACTTTTTACCAACTAGGGGCTTTATACTTAAACACGCTGCATTCAACTTTAGCGATTAGTGATTTAATCGCTTAAGCGAGCGATTTGGGATAGATAAAACGCAATGTAGAGTAGAAGCAGTCGCTAAAACACGCGCGACTTCCAGCAAGTAATCAAAATGCGATGCAGCATCCAGCTGCCATCGTTGCTTATACAACTATCGTGGCTTTAAGTAAATTAACGTTTATTTAAATACTTTTACTTATTAACTTTTATATTAGGTCAAATATAATATATAGTTAAGCCACATAGATCTTTATTGCATTTTTTAACTTCAACACAAACTACTTGCCGTCGATATTGTCTTATCGTTTGTCTTATATTTAATGCTAATTTAAATAATTCGAATCCAAACTTGGCGCTTAGACAAATAAACGATTTGAAGTTTGAGAAGCGATGGCGGTAGTAATTTGTTTGCGCCGGCGGCGGCGGCAGCGTTCTCTCATCCTTGTTTAGACTACGTTCCATTACATTAATACGGCAGGATCAAGTCGACGTTTTACACTAGTATGTGTGTGTAGGTATGTATCTGCCAATATCACAAAATAATTATTGATTTTGGTCTGACATTTATTCCTAGCTGGTATTGTACTAACTGGTATTGTAATGTCATTGTTATACCTACCCAGAGAAACCTAGAGATATAAAATTACTCTATAATTTAAATACACACATCAAAAGTGTCTAGGGATCAAGCATTTTTGGGCAAAAAAATGGGCAGAAGAACAATGGCGTTTCGTGTGCTTTTCTGATGAGTCTCGTTTTGGTATGAGACCGGATACAAGACGTATACGACACTGGAGAACCCCTGGACGCCAACAGCGATTAAAATCCTGCCAGGAAGTCCATCCTTATAGTGGTGGAACCATCATGGTATGGGCGGGTATTTGGATCGGCGGAAGAACTGAGTTGATTTGGATCAGAGGCAACCTCAACGCTCAAATTTATGCTGAGACGATTGTATCAGACGTCATCGTTCCTCTACAAGTGCAAATCGGTCCCTTATTTCAGTTAATGCATGATAATGCACGACCGCACACCGCAAGAGTTGTAAGACAGACTCTCGCCGCAGCTAACATCAATGTCCTGCCCTGGCCTGCTCAGTCGCCAGACTTGAACCCGATTGAGCATGCATGGGATATGCTACAGAGAAGAGCTCTGCCGAATATGGAGGGTATCCAGTCGCAAGAAGACCTTTTTTTGTTGTTGCAACGAACATGGGCGGCCATTCCACAGCGTGATTTGGATGAACTCATTTTGAGTATGCCAAACCGATGTTCTTGTGTTGTTAGTGTTCGCGGTAGAAACACGGATTATTAATTGTTTAAGTTACCCAATAAAATTTTAAAGAAAACTGTTATTTCAGTCTTTTTTTCGAACTTTTGTGTTAGTGGTTCAAATGTCAAAAATCCCTTTATTAGGAAAATGGCAAATTTCTTTATTAATGCAAAGGTGACTTGGTTTATCGTTACTGTGACAAACGAAAACACTTTATTTGATGAATCCTTAAAGAAAATTTTAATTAATATCAATCAGGAGAAAAGTTATTGCAAAAATATATGTTGATCCCTAGACACTTTTGATGTGTGTATATATATTTAATTATTAATTGTGGCATTGCTGTTATTAATGCAGTTACTACGGTTGGTGTACTATAATACTCATTTATCCTAATACTATGAGAAGACTTAAGTAATAAGCAACAAAAAACATTTTTTTTCTTTATGTTTATTAGTCGTAGTAGTAGGTATGTGGCTAAACGATCAATTGCGTAAGTTTATATATATTTTAGAAACATATATACGAGCTGTTAAACACGTCTATATTTAGAATATAAACACGACAAAATTTCTCCAGTAGACATCAAAGGGGCTCAATAAAACTCACTTATTTGAACGGTTGCTGAGGCGAGGCACATCTGTTTCTAATAAAATATACTGAAATAAACGAAAATTTTCGTCATCTATCATTTTATATTCACGACGACGGCGAAATTCTTAATAAAGTGATGGAAATTGAATTATCTAGTCGAGTTCACGGTATATAAGTAGGTACCTACCAACATAAGATGTCTCAAAACGTACGTTCATACATATTAAGTATATACTTTTCATTCATCTGAATGAAGAAAAGGTATAGACCTTATTGATCCTACGAACTTTTTTTGTTCTCGCAGGGGACACCTTCAAAAGGTCCCCGGGACCTGTGTTTGGGCAATCGCTATATATTGCATATAGGTGTAATGAAAAGGCAAACAATATTGTGTAAGATTGTTTGGCACTCGTGTTCGCAGGGAAGCCAGCTATGAGTAAAACATTAAGTCTTTAATAAAACATAACACACTAGCAAAATCAAATTCAAACCACTCGTAACAATCCGACGTAATGACTTAATAAAGTAATTCTCCTAATATATCACATCTAACCAGTGTAAATAAATTCGCTATACCTAGTTGTTTTTATGTCATTATATTGACTTTAAAACCTTCAAAATCCTTCATGCCAGGTCACTAGATTAACATAAAACAGAGCACTAAGCCCTTATCAGAATTTCCTCGTAACAGCGCGACACTCAAGAAAATGACCCATAAATAAAATCAAGATAAAAGAAAAACGAAATTCCAAGTACAACTGAGAAAAATAAGTTCGAACGGCGGGCCCTCTTATTGCATAAATCTTAAAGCAGTCTCTAATTGAATATTCTCTTTGCGTAATGCCGTCTTATTTCACCCTTTAAAATAAAATAAAGGCAGAAAACGAAACATGTAAATTTTATCGTGTCTGGGCGTGCGGCCGCCAAGACATAGCGGATTTTTTCCCGTCCGAGGTGAGGCAGGGAACTTGGCTCGTATTTTCAGCTGAAACTTCCCCACTGCACTGCTCGTTGAGAAATACTTTTGTGACTTACGGACAGAGTTATAAAAGAACAGCGTATTGTGTGGATCCGGCCTGGAGCTAACAAATCATTCGAATGCCCAGACCGGCAAATTTGGGCAGGCCGGTGTAAAAGTTAGTAGAGCGTATACGCTGCGGTAAAACCGTGTGAAATGTGAACATTTCCTGGACAGTATTGCACAATCTCGGCTTAACATAATCCGGAAACGCATCGTCATTAAACATGAATAGGTTTTATTTTGTCACGCAGCACTACCTAACATCAATCACAGATGTTACATGAACAACTTTTGCCTTTTAAAATGTAAAGGTTTTCTTTTACGCTTTTCCATTGTAAAATTTATTTTAGCACTTCAACTTCGGTGTCATGATCTTGGGATATTTGACGAAAACGCACAGACTACATTTACTTATGTATTAAGAATTCAGTCTAATTGAAATATTGATTATACACTTGTGCAGTTTATGCTGAAAAATCACTGTTCATGTTGTTTGGTACAATATTTTTTTTATCTTACCATAAAATACATACTATTAATAATTGGTATTAATTATACAAAAAGTCGAACAAACAAAACTTCGTAAGCATATCAAATTAATTATGTAATATTTATTTACACAAAAGTTGATGTTAATAATACGCGGTAAGTGTACAATAAGAGTGTGTTGTGTACCCAAAGTATCCATTTTAAAACAATTTTCCTAAAAGTAAAAAACTATTTTAAAAAAAATAAAAACCGACTTCAAAGTAAATTATCTAAAAAGCATAAAATAACGAAAATATTATTGAAGTTGGTGCAGAATATACACAGCAGGTACGCTAACACCAACTTCAATAATATTTTCGTTATTTTATGCTTTTTAGATAATTTACTTTGAAGTCGGTTTTTATTTTTTTTAAAATAGTTTATTTAACACTTTTTAGTGACTTATTTTACCAAGATAGATATCAGCACTATCACGCAACTCGAACGTCTACATTACAGTAACTTACTGAAAACATAAAAAGTTTATATCTCTTAAACTACTGGACCGATTTTGATAAAATTTGTACTCTACCCTAATTTGAAAGATACTCTAACTATTGCAAAAAGAATTTTCGAAATCGGACTTGTAGTTTCTGAGAAATCCGCGGACAAACCTACATACATACATACATACATACATACATACATACATACATACACTCGTGAAATTTGGTAAATTCGTTTAGAAGCCCACATAGACTAACATATATGAATATTACGCATTTTTATTAATATTACATACATACGCGTCGAATACAGAACCTCCTTTTTTGAAGTCGGTTAAAAAGTTCCAATGAAGAATTAAACGCACGGTTACTCACAGTTTACGGAGCATGATGTTATTTAAATTGGTCAAGGTTTGGCACCAAAAAATCTACAACATAATTTTCAAGGCGAAAAATGTATGCATGGCAAACGTCGAACACGGTCCTAAATATTAATATAAAACAAAGGATTCTTCTTTTGAAATAGTCAAAAGATAAACCCGAATATGTATGTATCTGGACTTGTGAATATAGCAGTGCCATTTTGCAGAATATGTATAAAAAGTATAGGAACAAAATGATCGACTCTATGTATATGGAAATAGAGTCCAAATTGTTTTAGGATGTTATATCCGTGATCCGCGTCACTCTGTGGGTAGTGGTTTGCCTTTCACTCACTCCACTATTGTTGTTATACGGATTTGCTATAGTTATATGGCGGAGCATTTAAATGTTCGACACAGCAGGCGCTGGTAATAACATAATGCGATTAAATAGAGATTTGCTGTGCATTTCAGTGTTTCAAATATCACTATTATTTTAAAAATACAAGATAAATTAATCAACAACTTTTGTACGCACAAATTCACAATTTAGGTACCTACTCGTAGTCCCAGTCACGAAGCTTTTTATATTTCTTTAGATATTTATTATGAATCTCATGTTTGATTTATAAAATTTACAGACAGCTTTAGGTAATTTTGGAATGGACGTGAATCGCGAGCGACAAGTTTTGGGGATCTCCAAAACCGGCAAACATGCATGAGACGAGCTATGAATATTTAGAAGGCAAAAGATGGTATGTAAGGTGCATTGGAATTTGATTAGGTACTTTAGCTGCGTGTTGTAAAGGATGTCCTTGAGGTATTTTGTTTAGGAATTTAGAATACAGCACCTATTCATATTTTTGACATCTAAATTAGTGTTATAAGTGTAACAGACTTTATCTCTTAGAAAACTATTCTAGGGGTACAGGATTTCATAACTAAGTAGACTTTGACGCAACAACCTATGTGAAACTTATAACGTAGAGGTATATCCTTGGTGAAGGACTTAAAGATGGTATATCAGTCAGTCTTTATCAAAACAGATCGAGTTGCTACTACAATGACGATGACGGTCACAAAAGTCTATAGACAATGTCCAGCTTCTGTAGAAATGTATTTTTATTATTGGTATTTTTGACGTTACGGCGAAATGATGGATATAATAAATATACATCTGTCGTCATGACTGAGTCTTTATGGTGCGCGTGAAGGTTATTAATGATTTTAGTCGCGCTTTAAACTGTGTCATCGATTAATATTATCAGCTTTACGACGTTAGTTTTACGCATACCAATTTTTCGAATTAAAAAATATCTGAGTAGGCATTTTAAAGCAGCGATACCGAACGAAAGTTTCACCAATATAACGCTCGCCAAATGTTTATCAACACATAAAAGTAAAATCTTAACAACTGCTAAATTTCCATCTATTAACCGACAAATTGCTTTGAATAACACCCCAGCAGAAGCAGTAAATAATTTTAAATACTTAGGTAGTCAAATAATTCATGACTTATATGTGCACCTGACATTATTGCTAAAATTTCAAAAGGACATTTAATAACAAGCAACAATTATTTAAAGCCAGGATAACAACTGCTGTAAGAAGACGGCTCATTAGCAACTATATTTGGAGCATCGCATTGTATGGCAGTGATGACCTTAACAGAGAGGGATAGATAAAGTTTGGAAGCTTTTAAGATGTGGTGATGGAGAAGAACGATGAGAGGGAATAAGTTGGACAGAAATGAAGACGAATGAGGAAATTTTAGAAATGGTTAATGAAGAAAGACAAATTTTAAGAGCTATTAGAGCTATAGGAGAGGATAAATCATTGGCCACTTGATACGACACGATACCTTCTTTAAAACAATAGCGTAAGGTAAAATAGATAGGAAAAGGAGAAGAGGAAGACCAAGGCGAAGTTTCATGAAACAGGTAGTAGAATAAGTGGAAGGTGTTTCGTGTAACAGGAGGCCAAAATAAAGATCGGAATGAAAATTGCTTCACGGACAAGAGCACAGCTCTTAAATTGGGGAGAAGACACAGAGTGAGAGAGAAATGATTATCAAGATATTTCTCGAAATTTGCATACGCTAAACTTCTATTTATATTAGACAGTGGTGTTTGCTTAAACCGAACTAATGGTAAACATTCGCTTTCTACGTTAACCTGATATTATAATAATATTCCGAACAATGTTGTTACAATACAGCCGAATAACGGGATAAACAGTACAATCAATGGGTATACAGCATGTTGTATTGTGAATGGTGCAAGCGTGCCAACAATGAACGCATTGCTTCCGTTGATAAAACATTGAATAAAGCGATGTACGTACAATGTGTCGTTTATTAAAGATTTTTATCGGTTGGTTACGTAAAATCTACTACCAAATGAAAAGTGCGCAAATATTGTACAAAAACCTGCATGCGCAACATAAAAAAGGTAGCGTCGACGTGACAGTCGCTAAATGCTTAAAATGATCTACCTACCCGCTTATTAGTCCAAAGTTTGTTCAAACGATTTGATCAGTAGGTAAACGGTTTTACAACCTTCAAATATGTATACCGTGTTTTTTTTGTCTTCTCTACTTTGTCACGGCAGCCACGTTTTATCACAATGTGTATTTATTATTACAGTGTTTACGAACAGTAAGTCCACAAATCGGAAACCATATCGGCCGAACATTTCGCTATCGCTTGTCGCAGTAGTATACTCTCAGCTCTAAATCCTATCCATCCACGGAGGCCATAGATCCAGATTATGTTTTTCGAGAGTATGTATGAAGGTATGGTATAATATGTCATTAGATTCGTCTTAGTTGTGACGGTGACATAGGCAAATATTAAAAAAAAAAACTCGTGAATTTCACAAATGCCCTAATTGATGGGTTGGTTACAAACGTCTGCAGTAAAAAAAACAACAAAATACAATCACACGATTGTGTCTTTAAGACCAGCCATGATAATTACTGAAGACATTAAAGATGGTAATAAAGTTTTTGCAAAGATACATTCTAGACATATATGTATAAGACACAATTTCGACGAATATTATGATACCTTTAATGGAAAAGCCATAACATCCACACCATAATTGTTGACCAATGTAATGGATTCCGCATCAAACGCCTCCGGGTGCATTATAGCCACTGATTGAATAGAAATTGTCAATATTATTTTAGCTTCGGAAGCCCGCGGGCTACATATAAACAAATATTTGATTTATTTTCGTAATAACAACGTTAATATTGATGACAAACGATAAGCGTAAATTGCTAGTTAGTTACAAAATATTAATTAAGAACAGTCATCTTGCTTTTTGTGTTGGAATTGAAGAGAAAATTAAAGATTTTCATACCAGCCGTATTTATCTTTCTAATGGGCACATTCTGTTCATTTATAACCCTCTCAGTAATATAATATATATGAAGTATGAACACATTGCAACGAATGCAGTGTCACTGACTCTTATGCAACGAGTTCAGTCTCTGTTATGTAATTTTCAATTCCTAAATTGGACACGTTTTCTCGCAAACGCTCATTATGTTGAAGATTCTCAAATAATTTATTTTAATGAGGCAAGAAGATAGTGATGTGACCCCGATCTGAAACTAGCGTTGCTATTAGTACTGCAATATCTTTGTGCTCGCTACGTGGATGCACATTTATAGATCAAGGAGACAGATTTATTCGCCAAGCAACAAAGTTTGCCAGATGCCGCCCAAAAAACTCGCTCGAAATTTAATAGGCCATAATACATACACACACTACAGTAAATTTATATCTTCTATACGATCTGGATAAATGTCGGTTTCTCAATGTAACGTACGCTCAGATTTCCATCAACTGGTATGTAATTTGATGCAGCAGTAACAATGAAGATAACTTCCGATGTTATTTAAACAGCTGTCGATTTTGAAACCACGTATCCATGTTTATGAATATAGCTATTCAAACATTCAAAGTATTATTTACATTAAATGTATATTGTTGAACCATATGTGTAACATTAGAAAGTCAGTTAACGCTATATAGAATCGTACTGTAGCGAAATAAAAGTTATAATAGGATTTATGCGGCGATGGGAATGCTGGTTTTGTGTTAAACCTTTTCGACTTTACTGAACAAAGTTAAAGGAAATTTTTGGAGGTTTAGAATGTGTATCGTATTGAGCTTATTGCGGTGGGCGCGGCGATTACAAGTAGACGGGTAAATTGGATCCCGCAGGATTTACTGACGCCTCTGCGCGAACGCTTCGTGCTCTCATTCCGTCAGAGGGTGCTGGTGTATCAAATTTTCATCGAAAGTATGTAAATATAGAAGTATTTAAGTATAGAAAATGCTTTATACTAACAAAACATTAAATGTGCATTCCTAATATAAACAGTTGTTAAAATAATCGTGAGTTCCGTAGAGATGGGTATTGAGATTAGATTTTACGGAAACAAAGCGGTTCTAATTGTAGAATCACTTGGTTTTCTGCGAAATTACTTGCATTGCATATTAAATGCAATACCACACTATCAGTTTGTTTTCCTTATTCAGAGTGTGTATGTTCGCTTTTAATAGCATTTTCATTACGCATATTAATAGTTCTACGTGGTAAATATAATAATATATTATTTTGTGTAAATATAATAATAAATTGTTTATTATATATTATATAATAATTATTATCTATCGGATGGATATTAACGGATGGGCTAAATTCCATAGCTATTTGATTTTAAGATCCTGTTGTACCGTGTTTCTCAGGTATATGGCAATATAATTGAGACCGCTTCCCGCAGGGCACCCATTTCAACCTCAACGTGGACCCGAATTGCCTTAATGATCATACGAAGGCTTTTTGTGCGATCCTTAGAAACTGATCGTCCGTTTACAAATACACAGAATGTAGCTGTATTTCATTGAAAGACCATTAATACATTAACAAAGGACTACGCGAAACGCAGAACTGTTTTCACTGTTCTCACTCGTATTAAATCATCGCGCCATAAATTCAGTAATGGAATGGGATAAATACTTAAAATAGTTTTTACTAAAATTGAAATAAATGCAAATAGACGTAGAGACATCGATTAATTTTTCAAAACGATTTGAGTTTCCTAGTTGAAGTTTAAAGTCAGCAAAACGGAGCACGCCAACAGACGGTATCAAAGCAGTCGAAGGCGAAATATATTTTGTCATTTATTATTCATTCGGTGAAAACTGGAAAGTGGAATAAACTCGTACATACGTGACTACGCTTCCCTGGGACATCTCAACGTGGCAACCGTTTAAGGCCGCGCGCACTTTGGACACGAATTTGTATCGTACGTAAACGTATGATCGTGGTCGTACGAATTAGATGCGCACATTGAATACGTTTACGTACGTACGTACCACATTTATGCAAATAAATTGAATTGAATTTTTTCCGATTATATCGTACTCGTGAAGTCCTCTTTGGAGCGCCATGAATAACCTGTATCTGGTAATTCTCTTACAACTCGCAGAATGCGGCAGCGTCATCGCTGTCATAGAAAAATATATCTATCGATGCATGAAATATATTTAAAAAGACGTGAATTCAGTGAAAACCATCATATTATGAAAGATATATAATGACCACATACTGTTTCACGTTCGTAAACCAAGTTAATAATTTTTTCTCCATCCACTTTTAATTTTTAACGTACGAACGTGTTTGAAATCCCAACAAGTTCGGATTGTATTCGGACGTCTGAACTACACGTACGTATACGCACGATTAACTCGCACCCAGTCTGCGCGCTCCCATAGTACTTGGAATGTCGGGATCGTTCGTACGTGTTCGTATGTATCCGCACGAGTAAAATTCGTACGAAAACGTGTCCAAAGTGCGCGCGGCCTAAGGCTGCCTGCCTGTCCACCGGAGCGGAGCGAGGCAGCGGAGCGGAGAAACGAGAAATATTAACCAATAAGATTGCACAAAAACTCCGCTCCAAAATCTTAGTGCAATCTTATCTTCTATACTATAATAAAACTCAAAGAGCACTTTTTCTGTACATTGAATATTTTTCCAAAATTTCTATGTGGGGATACTATACTATCGACATAGAGGCCAAAACAATTTTTTTTGGAATTATTGTCTGTCTGTCTGTCTGTCTGTCTGTCTGTCTGTCTGTCTGTCTGTCTGTCTGTCGTTCTGTTTGTCCAGGTATCATTTTAAAACCCGTGGATGGATTCTGATAGGACTTTCACTGAGGTGTTGTGTAGAAGTCAGGGTATAAATTGGTATATAAAACATCACGCTATGTTTGATAGGGGCTAAGCAGTGAAACATTAAGTGCACATATTACCACGTAATTTCCTTTGTATGTGAATAGGGTAATTATAGACTGATCAGTTAATCATTAAGATATGTATTATTACGCTATATACAATAGGGACTGAGCAGACATTTAGTTTGCATAAGATATGGCAGTGGCGAAGGGTCAATTTTTGTAAGGGGTAAGCCGGTCCGGTACACCCAGGAAATTTTCATTAGATTTCTGTATTGTTCTAAGTACTTTGCTGATAGCAATATGACATTATATCTTTGAAAAGTTAAAATCTGTAATTCCCGAGCGGATCCAAACTAGATTAGGAAAGAAATAGGCAAGGGAAAAATAACAATTCATTTTATTTAAAAGCCAGTTCATGAAATTTTAATGAAACTCCCCAAATCCAGGTAGTGTATAGATATTGTATCACAGTCGCAAGAATAAAAGATGCGAAAGCTTTAGAACTTTCATTAACGAATATCATTAGACAGTAATTTACGATGTTAGCGTGATTTACATTATGAACAGCGCCATCTATCGGTGAAATTGAGCATACAATCACTATAGAACTTTATTCTAGCTAAATAAAAGAAGAAGATTTATAACTCAAGAACGGCCTAACCGATTCGGCTGAAAATTAGTGGGGAGGTAGCTTAGAACCAGGAAACGGACATAGGATACTTTTTATCCTGGTAGGTTAAGGTTAGGTAAGGTCATTAAATACATGGGTGAACCTATTTGTATGAAAGTGTGCATATCGGGTAGGTCTAAGAATAGGTCATACAGTATATTTCATACCGCTAGGTTAAGGTTAAGCAACATAAGGCAAGGTCATTAAATAGATGGGTGAATCGATTTGTATGAAATTTTGTGTGCATATCTGGGAGGTCTGAGAATAGGTCATAAAGTATATTTAATGCCGCTGATACCATGAATGACGAGGATATATAGAACGAGAGGAGGGTGCAAGAGAGGAGAAAGAGGGAGAGGGGATTCGAGGAGGGGGTGATGGGGTGAGGGATCGGGGGAGTTAGGTGGAGTAAGGGGGGTGAGAAGGAGCAAGTTCGTAGAAGAGAGAGGGGGAGAGGGTTCAGATAGGGGACAACAGGGAGAGGAAGAGGGGGAGTGTGACGGAAACCGAAGCGGGAGGGGGAAAGAGAGAGGAGAAAAAGAGCATATAATTAGATTTTTTTATAAGAGAGAGAGATATGGATAGAGATAAATCTAGGGAGGAGGGAGAAAAGGGGAGCAAATTGTAATAAAATCGCGGGCGGAGCTGCGTGGGTCAGCTAGTTGGTTAATATTTCTCGTTTCTCCGCTCCGCTGCCTCGCTCCGCTCCGGTGGACAGGCAGCCTTATACTTGCTTCTTGTTGTAATCCCTGTCAACCTAGCGTTATATAAAAATACGAGTACATTTTTGTTAGGCTAGGCATATACGCAAGGCGTATATGAAAGTGGCAAGTAATAATCCGATGATGGTTTCTTAACAATTAATTTAATAGCTTTGTTGACATATTCGTGTTGAAAACATCCGCAACACAGAAATCGTCAGAAAGGTTAGATGTCAAACGCAATCGTTTCTTTTCTAATCCGCTGTAAGTATTGCATAACAGAATGATTGATTCATTTCTGTAGACGCAAACTAAGCTCCAAAAAGTCTTATCTAATGATAATATATCCATCTATGATGGCCGCCTTGACATCCGGAAGCTCTTTTCGTCCCCTCATTTGTTTCTTACTCCTCGCTGACTAAAACTGACAGCGTTGAAGGAACAACTATTATTCCTATAAAGGTCGTTACTTGCGAAAGTCAAAAATGTCAAAACGGCCAGCACAGCATGCTGCAAATTTAAAGCTAGTTTCTCTGTAGCATTTTGAAATATTTTTTGTAGGTAAATAAGTAAAAGATAAAATCGATATCTTTGAATGTTTGAAGTGCTAAATTTTGACAAAACTAATGATTATATCCTATATCCTAACTATGGACTAATATGGTCCTAACTTTAGCCTATCCGTTGTATATAAAATTTATTTTTAACCGACTTCAAAAAAGGAGGAGGTTCTCAATTCGTCTGTATATATATATATATATATTTTTTATGTATGTTCGCGCATAACTCTGGCAATTATTAACCGATTTGAAAAAATCTTTCTTCCATCCATTCTTTAATCCATTGATTGGGTCCCATAAAAAAATTATTGCTTAGTAATAAGTAGTTCCTTAAAAAACAAGAATGGTGACTGCG
Source organism: Furcula furcula (assembly GCA_911728495.1). Lineage (NCBI taxonomy): Eukaryota > Metazoa > Arthropoda > Insecta > Lepidoptera > Notodontidae > Furcula > Furcula furcula. Next base: position 13,322,453 of record OU452250.1, read on the forward strand.
CACTGAGAGCTGCAAGAAAGCCTATATAGATGACGTTTTAGTCGCTCGGACTCGCTCGGTTGGACAAAAATGGTCATAACTCTGGCAAATATTTACCAATTTCAATTATTCTTTTTTTATTCGAAAGAAGAAACCACTGTATTGAATCTGTATGAATTTTATTACAACCGGATAAGAACTTCCTGGAGGACCATGAACGATGTGGAGGAATTTATCTCGTAAAAACCATAAAACTGATGTTCTCCATTACATTGCTCTGACAATTATGAACCGATTTCGATGATTCTTTTTTTATTCGAGAGAGTAAACTACTATGATGTTTCCATGCAAATTTCATTACGACCGGATATTTTTTTCTGAAGAAACATGAATTATGTAAAACTATGTAGACGATAATGTGATCATAACCAACCTAGATAATTTTACGGTTTTCGATGGTTCAATCTTTATATATGAAAATATCACTAAAAAGGTTAAAATAAAATCTTTTTTAAAAAAATATTGAACCGACTTCAATATCACTGAAAAGAATAAAATAATTTAAATATTATTGAAGTTGGTGCCAAATATACACAGCAGGTACGCTAACACCAACTTCAATAATATTTAAATTATTTTATACTTTTCAGTGATATTGAAGTCGGTTCAATTTTTTTTTAAAAAGATTTTATAAATATAAATTTTCAGTGTTTTGAATTTAGACACTCAAGCCATATTTCTGCCTATAAGCCCCTTTGATAAACCTTAGAGTGTTGTAGTACAACTCCTTTGGATTAAATTGCGTCACTGTGTAAGCATGTAATTTAAAACGCTTGTCCAACATGCGAGTATGGTAATCGAGTGTAACACTTTGGTAACAATTGTTTATCCGCTTCCTGGTATATACGTACGTATAACTAGTATTCGATTAGCTATGCAATACATTGCTGCAATGTCAATAAATGCTGCATTTTTGAGTACTGAAAACAGCGTTGCATGGTAACTGTCAATTAAATTATAATTAAAAATAATACCTAAAATATCAATTTTTGAATTTTGTCAAATGATTGCTATTTTACATAAATTTTTGACCACAATTGTTTTTAGTAACGTATTTTTTTACATCTATAACATTTTAATTGTTTTTTTTTTCTATATCTTACGTCCAGGCTTCATTTGACGAGCCCGTTGGTAAGACACCCTGCCTGCTAACCGATGGGTCGTGGGTTCGATTCCCGCCAAGTGTCTGGGTGTTGTTTATCTATTTAAGTATCTATTTACAAAAAAACTATTTTTAAAAAAATAAATACCGACTTCAAAGTAAATTATCTAAAAAGCATAAAATAACGAAAATATTATTGAAGTTGGTGCAGAATATACACAGCAGGTACGCTAACACCAACTTCAATAATATTTTCGTTATTTTATGCTTTTTAGATAATTTACTTTGAAGTCGGTATTTATTTTTTTAAAAATAGTTTATTTAACACTTTTTAGTGACTTATTTTACCAAAATAGGTATCAGCACTATCACGCAACTCGAACGTCTACGTTACAATAACTTACTGAAAACATAAAAAGTTTATATCTCTTAAACTACTAGACCGACTTCGATGAAACTTGTACTCTACCCTAAGTTGAAAAATACTCTAACTATTGCAAAAAGAATTTTCAAAATCGGACTTGTAGTTTCTGAGAAATCCGTGGACAAACCTACATACATACATACATACATACATACATACATACATACATACATACATACATACATACATACATACATACACTCATAAAATTTGGTAAATTTGTTTAGAAGCCCACATAGACTAACATATATTAATATTACGCATTTTTATCAATATTACATAAATACGCGTCGAATACAGAACCTCCTTTTTTGAAGTCGGTTAATGAAGTCGGTTAAAAAAGTATATAAGTATTAGTATCAGTTGTCTGGTTTCCATAGTACATGCTCTGCCTAGTTTGGGATCGGATGACCGTGTGTGGATTGTCCCAAGATATTATTATTATTTTTGCAACAGCACATTAGTATTTATCAGCAAGAGCATTCCAGTCATTCAAATATACCATCTCATTCCTTAACGAGGTCCTAACTCATTAAATAACTAATGCATGAATGAAATAATTCTTCAGTGACGTACTTAAAAATGCGGAAATGAATATTATAGTGATTCTAAATACATCATCATCATCATCACCAGCCGGAAGACGTCCACTGCTGAACATAGGCCTCCCCCTTCGAACGCCACAATGAATGACAATTGGCTATTTGCATCCACCGGTTACCTGCGACGCGCACAATGTCGTCTGTCCACCTAGTGGGAGGCCTACCTACGCTGCGTCTTCCGGTTCGTGGTCGCCACTCGAGACTTTCTTCCCCAGCGGTTATCGGTTCGCCGAGCGATGTGGCCTGCCCATTGCCACTTCAACTTGCAGATGTTAAGAGCTATGTCGGTGACCTTGGTTCTTCGGCGAATCTTCTCATTCCGGATTCTGTCGCGCAAAGAGACTCCGAGCATAGCTCTCTCCATAGCTCGTTGTGTGACTCTGAGCTTATCTAGAAGGCTAACAGTTAGGGACCACGTCTCAGTACCATATGTCATCACTGGCAACACACACTGGTTAAAAACCTTCGTCTTCAGGCACTGCGGTATTTCGGACGAGAAGATTTCGCGTAGTTTCCCGAACGCTGCCCATCCGAGTTGGATTCTTCGGGTGACCTCTTTGTCGAAGTTGGACCGACCTAACTGGATAGTTTGTCCTAGGTATACGTAGCGGTCAACAACTTCGAGTGTATCGTTCCCAACAACTACCGGTACGGGTGCAACATGGACATTAGACATGATCTTCGTCTTGTCCATGTTCATTTTAAGACTCACCTGTTGGGAAACCACCACCAGCTAAATACATACATGTGTAATAAGTAGAATAAAAAAAACTATATTTTTATTTAGAAAATAAAATAACGAATAAAACCCGTAAAGCACCCATTTGAAAAGTCGTAAATAATAATAATAATATCTTGGGACAATCCACACACGGTCATCTGATCCCAAACTAGGCAGAGCCTGTACTATGGTAACCAGACAACTGATACTAATACTTATATACATTTTTTTTTGTAAATACATACTTAAATAGATAAATAACACCCAGACACTTGGTGGGAATCGAACCCACGATCCATCGGTTAGCGGACAGGGAAATATATGTAAACCACAATAAAATCCGTAAATGAGATTTATTGTAATATTATTTTATTTATTCAACCATACAGACGACAAGACTACTTTGTGTAAGAAACAAAACACAACTTGAACTAAAATAACAGTTACTCGGAAGTGCTGCAGCAGAAATACTTTTACCGAAAGCAACGGTAGAATTTTTCACGTTCTGAACTTTATTTCTGTTTTCCACTTGGAGTTTTATCTAAATTTAAGAGAATTTCCGAATAAAACTAAGGCTATCATTTTAGCCTATTTAGCTTTTAGTGCTCAAATAAAAAGCCATACTTAACCTTCAAACGTCGATCACAAGACTTAGTGCCGCACTCACAAACTTGAATTAACGTTAATTATCATTCATTAATGTTATCTTTTAATTACGCGAATACTACACTTTTAAATCAAACTACTTTTACGGATTTTAACGCAATTTTATCATTAAATAATTTTTAGGAATTATTTGGACCCTTATAGCCGTTTATGCTTATGTTACGTTATTGAGTACGAAACAATAGAGACATGTACTGAATAACAGAGTATAAAGTTTGAGAACTAATTGGCTTCGAGTGTCGAAAAGTCAGATTTTTTAAGAACTAAATTGAAATGAAAACTTAATGATGTTTTTGAGTGCATATGTTCGTCGTGATTCACTCGACGACGTGACAAACCAGTTATATAAAAAAGAACAAAAATGGATAGGTTGAATAATGTAGTTTGAATCAAACTGTTTGATGCATTTAAGGAATACCGACAAGAGAAGCGGCAATGCTGTGTCTTATATCAGGCGCAGGTCTTGCTTGCGTGTCCCTTCACTGAGTTATCTATCTATACTTATAATAAAACTGTAACAGGTCCAATTCTGTACATTGAAGATATTTTGAAAATTATATTTGGAGGGCATTCTATAACCGATACTGAGGCCGAAAATGTAATTTTTTTAATTTTTGTCTGTCTGTCTGTCTGTCTGTATCACGGCTGAGCATCATGCCGAAACTACTGAATGGATTCAAATGAAACTTGGCTTGATTTGAGATCTTACTACGAGGTAGGACATAGGATACTTTTTATCCCGTAATCTAGCACGGTTCTTTTGGGAGAGGGGATTGAAGTCAAAATGGGTACTTGGTTATACACTTGGTCCGATTTTATAAATTTTTCTTTATAATATAATAAATATTAGTAAGGGAACACTCCTAGAGAGTTGTTATCACGGTTTTGTAATCGATCGGGTTAAGCAACGTTAGGTAAGGTCATTAAATAGATGGGTGACCGTTTAACGCCATTTGAACTAAACGGGTCCGTGCTTCGGAGAGCAAGTAAAAAGTCAGTCCCAGTTTTTAACCGACTATAAAAAAGGAGGTTATGTATTCGATGCGAATGTCTGTTATTAAAAGTTTAGTTAACGTAAAGTTAACGTAGCGCAGGCGGAGCTGCGTGGGTCAGCTAGTATATAATAAAGACGGTGCTATATATCGATACATTGCGCGACCGTGTAGTTAAAAAAACTGTAAACGGGCTCGATTAATTGGATAAACAAGAGCTATATATAAATGTTCTTCAACCTATCCTAATAGGTAACTATACCTACATACATCGCTTAAAGTGTATTTGACAAAACTATTTGTGACAAGTTTAATACAGTTCATAAGGTATACGAACAGCGTTTGAACACGAAATTACCTTATGTAAATATATTTATTTGTGAGTAAATAAACGTTTGACCGTTCGAGTTTTATAAAAGCTCTCCAATGAAGGCCTTTGTGCAGCTAACTAAGTCAGTGCCCGGCATTTTGACCTTTCAACGGCCTTCGGCATATAGAGAAAATTTGTGTTTAGAATTTACCGTAGCGTAGTTTATTAATAACATCAGCAGCAGTCAATAGACGTCCACTGCTGAACAAAGGTCTCCCCCTTAGAAGGGAGGGGTTGTCATAATCCCCACGCTTGGCAGGCGGCTTGGGGATCGCAGTATAGGTGGTAGGTAATCCTGCTATCCGTCTTCTTGTTTTCCCTTACTCGCCTCTTACGAACACCTAATAGGAGGCTGATGAGTGGGAGATGGGAGGGTGCTATTTTTACCCGGCCACCCTGCGGGTAATTAACTCGATAGATAGCAGTGAGCTGTTATAAAAGATCACTGATAGATAATTATAGTACAGTGAGGATAGTTTATCCACTATCAGTAATTAAAAAAAAAACTATTAACGACTACTAAACTCATGACCTGCTTAGCTATATACCTGTAGTTATACACAAAGACAATAATTTTAATATACTTACTTATACCTGATGATGGGATTCAGTAACTTCCGGTGATACGAATAAAATAAATATAACTGAGGCCTTAGTGCTTACGTTTTACAAACAATACGTTATCACTTGCGTTAGCGTTTCTCCGTATAGTTTTTATGGACGTCTCAATTACGCGATTGCGACGTATTGTTTATAAAACGAGTACACACAGGCCTCAGTTATGTCTATTTCATGTCTATTTTAATGCACAGACTGTCACTGAACGGTACCTAAGTACGAGTAACATTTAAGCACACGTTATAGCAAAATAGTGTTATTCCTTTTTATCCTGTATGGTGAGTATATGATGGAAAAATGAAATTTTTGGTTATTTTTTGTACACATACATATGATACATACTTCAGTCAGAAATCATAAAGCTGTAGCTTACCTAAGTTGACTAAAAGTAAACTGCTGTTCATACCTGTAACAAACAAATTAAACAATTTAACTTTGCATGAATTACATTCGTCACAAATATAAATACATATGTAGTAGAGTATTGAAACAAGACTAAAATTATGAAATATATCTTCCTTCGACGGCTTTCATGTGTTACTGAAGAATGAATTGGATATGTATGTGCTAACTACTAAGACATTGCAGCAGTCACGCGTCACCGACATCCTACTAGAGCTCTAGTAGTAAAATTATGTTTATCCAATCCACAGTTATCTTATCCTAATCCTATCGTTATCCTAACTACTAGTCCCGAGCTACTGAGTAAATGTAATATAAGGGTCCCAAATGTTGTGACTCGGAAACCAAATTTACTATCCCTACCTACAGCTAGAACAAATTATAGACAAAATAGTTTCTTTTGTCGTGCACCTAACTTTGTTAACGACCTAATTTCTAGCTATAAAATAGATGTTTTCTTTGACAGTACTAATTATATTAGGCAGCTTTTGCTCTCAGAATTTTTTGGCACATAAACTTACTTTTTCCTGCCTATTTTTGTTACATTATTTCTTACTAAATATAGATAAGTAAATAATTATTGTACTTCACTTTATGTTTACATTTTTTGAGCATTGTGATTATCATTCATTATTTCTATAGGTGAAAACTTGTAATTGGCCCTGTTTCTTTAGTCTAATATTTAATATTAATATAGTTTCTTGGCTGTAAGTTTTCCATGTAAAATCAAATAAAATAAATAACCAAATATAAACTTTTAAAAGTACTAAAAAGTCTAGCTAAACTGAGTATGCGACTATAATGCATTAAGAAAGCTGCATAACGTTATTATTATGTCGTAATCATTCTATTTCAAACCAAAATGAAAAACGCGATCACAGCTTGAGGACAAATCGTTACTATCTTAGTGGGTAACCGCAGTAAGTACAACAAGGGGATCATTGACTGCGCGAAAGCGATCAGCGGCACCGGACAATTCGGTGGTCGATCACTAGCTATTACTCGATTGACGGATCGATGGGCATAATACAATCAGAGCTTGCAAGTAAGACGAGCTGGAATAGACATGACTATAAACTTCTTTACCTAACGTAGTGAATTCTCTTATGTTATGAACAAATGCCGGTAAAGAGTTGCGCAGCTGAAATGGTAATGTGTCGGGCACGTATATATGCCGTAGAGAAGATGACAGATGGAGACAGAGATTCCTTAATTGAAGGCCCTGTACAGGACGCAGAAACGTAGGTAGACCAAGCAGCCAGATGTTCCGATGACGTAAAAACGAATGCAAGTCGGGCCTGGACCAGAAATATGTTATCTTGAACGAAGTGGAAGTCCATATCAGAAGCATATTTCCAGCAGTGGACGTACAAGGAATACTGAGAGAGATTGATGATCAAACAAGAAAACTAAGTAATGTAAAGCTGTACTTTTAAAGAATATATTTAATCAGGTGTAAATAACATATATTACAGCATAATTATAGCATAGAATAAACAAACAAACGGCACTAAACACGGAATTCAGAAGCCGATCCGCTTCCATTCATAAGTCGAAAGGAAGTTCCAATTAGCGACATACTTCACTTGTGTACTTAGGACCGATCCAGTGCATCTATCGGTGTGGTCCAAGATACAGTCGCGACATCTGGCGGGCGAGCATCGACCTCATCCCGGTACCGGTTTGGCCAAGACTCGGTGCAGTCTGCGTCCGCGCATTTACCTACTCCGTACCTGTCTCAACACGCGCTTTGATTCGTTTGTTTACGTAAGCGCAACCAATGTTTACTATTGGATTCAAATTACTTCGATTTACAGTTCGTCCCACATTTAAAAACTTTATTAGTACTTACGGTATTGGTACGAGATAATAATATGGTTATTTTATTGCCTCTAGTTTCCGGGTAGTCGGATTTTGTGGAAAGCTGCGCTATCTTATTTTAATAAACTAGTTCTACCGTTATGGCACAATGGAAGTTAAAGTACAAAACTGATGGAAATGCAACATTGCACACCGTAATAGCACAAGTACTTCTTAAAAGTATAAAAAACAACCGAACAAAGACTGAAGACTTCATCCTTCGGTGTTGAATGGTAGCCATGGCTAACGACGCGTGATCGTTCCATAGACTTGTTTCCAGTTATTTTTCGATACTGTGGTGAAACAATCGGAAAAACTACATAACGTCATAGCTATATCACGCTGTTTAAACATGTCAGTAGATTTACGAATGGTAAGCGACTTTAAAAAACAGTTTCACCAAAACAAGACCAAACATCCGAATCGAGTTGGAAACAAAAGCAAATCGTGTAAGTAAACCATAAAATGAAAGGAAGGACAGACACGTTGTTTCCATTGGTTTCCCACGATACTCACGTGCGTAGGCCCACATTATGTTGTCTCGTTCCAGTATAGAGGAACGTGTAAGTGCGAACGAGAAGGAACAGTTATGTATCGATACTACAGCTATAAAGAAATGTTCCTGTTGGGACACGTTTTATTAACAAAGATTAAGGTCAAGGCTAGAAAAGCCTACTACACGTACCTCCTCACCTCAATTGTAAATAATAAAAAAACAATAGATTTTGAAAGTGTTGAAGATAAACATCGTGATTGATATTTTAAATTCTTTTTTTTTAAACGGAATAAACATAACATTAAGGCCAGATTTGTAACAGTCAAGTGAACACAACAATGGTGCATGGAAGACAGACACTGTTAAGGCCATTATGATTTGGTACATAGTTAACAAAACAGGAGCAGGTAAAGAGCCATTGTCAGACAAACACTCGGGGATGGGGATGACACAACGCAATCGTGAAACTGTTAGACATTTGCTATTGAAAGTGTTCAACTCTCAAGTAGCTGCTATTGACATTGTTCCCTAAACTTGGACATGTTTCCAGACTTTAGAGGTTACTTTGACTCAGAATAATTTAAGTTTGAATATACATACGTACACACAACGGTGCCTGTCCATTAAAGAGTCTTTAAATATAACTCAATCTGTGTACTCAACTATCGTTTATCTATTCAATAAGTGTTAACGCATTATGTAAGAGTAAAAGATTGACACTGAACAACTCTATATACTTAGGTAGGTACTCCAAAGAATATAAACCCGCTGTCTGTCTTTTAACTTAATTCTTCTGAACTATGTATCTAACTACAGAAATCAATCAATTTTATGGCCGTTTCGAGAATTGGTTCCAGAAGGTTTCATTTCCTATAAGTTTCGCAAAGTTCAAGTAAGACCTAGGCGGGGCGTAGATATTTATGATGTTAGCTTCAAAATAATATATTACTTTAGCTTTATTATTGTAATAATGAATTTGCTCACAATAGTTACAGTCATAAAAAATAGTTGGCGTATTTGGAAGCTACATAGCGTACATATCTAAAATCAGCTAATCAACCATGCGAAGGTCCAACCAGACATGAATAGCTGTGTTGAATAAAGGTTACCAATACATTGTACTACGTCCACGGCAAGGGACCCTGTTTCTATAGCAGGTAAAAGCATCCCTTGTCAAACGGATGATTCAACTAACCACACGTGCACATATCCAATAAATCACTTGCTCACACAATGCCACATCGTAAATGGACAGTAATATTACAGTCGCAGTGGTGATTTATAAGAAATTCTAGATTACATGCAAATAATATTCATTGAAACCGCTTACTTGACAATAGAGTTCATTGACATTGTAAGCATTATTTGTTCATTTCATGAAGTCTCTGAGGGCCAAAAAATATTCTAGACCAGATCAAGATTTTGGCCTGAAATCAAATATCAACCGGGTTCATGTTATTTAACAGCAATTGTATCTGTTATGTTCCATGTTATTATGCAACGTTGTATCAATTCAATATACATAATATCTACCTGATACAACTGAGTCATCCTTTTATCGCTCCAGAGAAACCAGTTCCGAAAAAAAAACGGTACGAGTTGACCTGCGCTCCCGCTGATCTCAAGTACAAGCAATATTCTTGTGTGTGTGAAAGCTCTCGTGTAAATGGCTTTAGAAGTGCAGTCTCGACGCTTGTGTGAGTGCACGATTCGTAACCTGTTCAGTGTAGTTGAATGAAGAGTGGCTCATGAGGTAAGCTACTTTCTACCGGTCGACCGACGAATGACCCACGTGATCATTATGTTTACCGAATCCAACAGTATTCAACTTTAGAATCTAATTCCGTGTTGTTTACAAGCTCGTATTTCGATTTTACTAAAAGTTATAGTCGTTATTATTTATTAATTCGTTCATTTTACCTACTGGCTTATATTCAACGCAGTGGTTTCGTTGTAACACGTTTGAAAGTTATTTAGTTTTATCAGCAAGGCCATTTTGTGTTACAAGATTTGCATACTCGGCATGTCTTTGTGTGTGTTTAGAATACAATGTATTATGATTAAGTATTCTATTTATTGGATTGATTTTTCTCTTGGTATTGCACGCCCATAAATAAAGGTCATGTGATCGACGCAGAAAAACTTTTAGAAGAGTAGGTCTGATTATGTCTGGCAGTAGCTCTCAGAGAAGTAGACAATTCCAAATTCGTTCGTTTTTTAATTTTTTTAAAGGTGGTTTCATTTAACAACCTTTAAAAAATTTAACCAACGACTTAATTTTATGACTTTCGATGAAAATATATTCAGCCTACACGAGAACACTCACTACAGGTCATTAAATTTGTCTTCTTGTGTAGTTTATTCTTGTTCATTCAAGGCAGTAATACAATATTTTAGGAAATATAAAAATAAGTCCCTATGTAACGTAAAAAAAGTGTTACTGTTTCTATAGATAATGTATATACATAGAATTTGGAAAACGCATATGTATGCAAATATTCAAAGATTTATCTTCCTAACAAACCAAACTGGCAACTTTGTTTCGTACAAAGATTGCAGATCCGTCCGTTCGATGGGTAAATAAACTATAACTTATTTTCCGTCCCGGATAACCCTCGGATTTTGCCGTAACAAGATTTGAGCACATCCAACGTGGAATAATAGTGGTGCCTATTGGACCCTATTTGCTAAAGAAATGGGACGCAGTTCCCTTTCCCGTAATAGTTTTTATCACTTTTGAAGTATGTATTTAATATGAATATCCTTCAATATTTAAACCTTAACTCAAAAATAAATAGATGTAAGCTCCAAACTTAAGATACCGTTTGTGTGTCTGTCTGTGATATTGTAGCTCCAGATTGTTTTATTTTCAAATAAAGAAAACCATCTGGAGCGGTTGATCGGTAGATCGGTATGGTCACGTGGTTTTTAGCAATGTTTGATAAAACTATGTTAGTATAAGCTATATATATTCCCCGCCAGCGTAAGTGTCGTCTGTTACGCTGACGACACGTTGATCGTAGCCGGTGGGGACACCTTCGAGAGGACCAAAGAGCTCGCCGAGCTTGGGGCGGAAATCGTCGTCGCTAAGATACGCGAGTTGGGCATGGAGATAGCGCCTCAGAAAACCGAGGCGCTGTGGTTCCACGGCCTACCTAGGAGCCGGGAACCACCGCCCAACTTGCGCGTCCGTGTGGGTGAGTCGGAAGTCAGGGTGGGGCCGCACATGAAGTATCTTGGCCTCACCCTTGACAGTCGCTGGGGCTTCGAGGAGCATTTCGAGCGCCTGGTCCCCCGAGTCGATAAGGTTGCAGCGGCCTTGCACAGGCTGCTCCCCAACCTCGGGGGGCCGAGCGAGGAAGTTCGCCGCCTCTACGCCGGAGTCGTGCAGTCCGTAGTCCTCTACGGGGCGCCCATCTGGGCGCCGAGGCTGGCCATAAGACGCTGTAGAACCAAAATCTACAGCGTCCAGCGGAGGATGGCACTTCGGATTGCACGAGGATACCGAACGGTGTCCTTTGAGGCGGCGACCATACTGGCACGCTTTCCGCCCTTAGACATCTTGGCGGGCATGTATGCGAGGGTCTATGACCGGATCCGCATCGCCCGCCAGAGTGGCGGAGGCGAGCCGGTGGCGCTCGAATCCATCAAGCGGCAGGAACGACACATCGCTCTCACGACGTGGCGCGAGCGGCTCCAGCCGGAGCACATAGCGCGCAAACGCGTCGTTGAGGCATTCCTGCCGTACCTCGAGGCCTGGATACAGCGACGGAGCGGACGACTCACCTATAGGCTTACGCAGATAATCACCGGTCACGGTTGTTTCGGTGATTATCTGCATAAGATCGGACGTGAAGCGACGACGAGATGCTTCCACTGCGACCAGTCTGACTCCGCCCAACACACGCTGGAGGCTTGCCCCGCGTGGTCGTTGGAGCGTCGAGACCTGGTCGCAGTCATCGGATCGGACCTCTCCCTGGGCAGCGTAGTGTCGGCTATGCTGTCCGGGGATGCGGCGTGGGGAGCGATGGCCGCCTTCTGCGAGACTGTCATGTCCCAGAAGGAGGCCGCTGAGCGGGAACGCGAACGCGCTGATCCCGCTCGGCGACGAAGGCGCAGGCCGCGTCAAGCGGCCGCCCAACGTCTCGCTCCCCAGCCCTGAGCCCGGGGCTATAAACAACGGGCAACCTTCGGAGTCGCTGGACGCTCGGGGTGTGGGCCCCTTGAGCGTCCATTGAGTACGGCGGCGACTCCGAGGAGGACGGCGGCGGGGTTGCGACCCCCGTCCCCGTGAGCACCGTGACAGGTTCCCGGGGGGCTACAATGCGCCCCCCGGCGGCGGGCTCAAAGGCAAGGCACTGAGGGGCCCCTGGTGCAGATCCCACCGGAGAGCCCTGGGGTTCCCCCTCTCATGTGCCGATGCGACAGCCGCGGGGGTTTTAGTGGGTAAGAATCCCACATACCCCGGTCGAGCCCCACAGCTCCCGGGGATCTTTCGAAGATTTCCCCCGCGTCAAAAAAAAAAAAAAAAAGCTATATATATTACTAGCTGACCCACGCAGCTCCGCCTGCGCTATTTTTACGTTAACTAAACTTTTAATAACAGACATTCGCATCGAATACATAACCTCCTTTTTTATAGTCGGTTAAAACTGAGACCCACTTTTTACTTGCTCTCCGAAGCGCGGAGCCGTTTAGTTCAAATGGCGTTAAATGGTCACCCATCTATTTAATGACCTTACCTAACGTTGCTTAACCCGATCTATTACAAAACCTTGATAACAACTCACTCTATGAGTGTTCCCTTTCTAATATTTATTATATTATAAAGAAAAATTGATAAGATCTCAAATCATGCCAAGTTTCATTTGAATCCATTCAGTAGTTTCGGCGTGATGCTCAGCCGTGATACAGACAGACAGACAGACAGACAGACAGACAGACAGACAAAAATTAAAAATATACATTTTCGGCATCAGTATCGGTTATAGAATGCCCTCCAAATATAATTTTCAAAATATCTTCAATGTACAGAATTGGACCTGTTACAGTTTTATTATAAGTATAGATAGATAGATTTATAATTTATATTTTTTAATTTTTACTGTAATGCCAAGAACTACCTAGGCAACGCTAGAAAAGACTTTGAATAGAAGACATAGTATCGCACCACTTCTAAAGGATCTAGCAGCATCCATCTAAAATATAATATCATATTTTGAATAAGTATGTACAGTTATCATTTAAATTAAAAATATACCAAACTATTAATAAATTATCAAATACATCGTGACCGCGCGGAATGGTGGCAAGAACGCTGGCTGCAATCTAAAATTAGAATTACAAAAAATATATAAATGAACAATTTAGATATTCATTAGCTTCTTAAATTCCTAAAATCTTCTATATTATAAACAAAATGAGTATTAAGGTATTATAAGCTGCTTGAACTTACTTATTAAAATTGCCTTGATATTTAATTTTTAATTACTAATCTAAAAGTTGCAAAATCTTGATTAATTGATAAATTTTGCATTCAACCTTCTAACAATATTCGTAGTATTACGTAACATGTTAATACTAAATTATGCGTGAGAAATTTATTTGACCGTTCATGATTATGAAAACCAAATTAACTAAAAAATAACCATATACCATCAATAATGATTTAGGCCAACACTGAAAACCTACAATGTATTGATCGGGCCCAAAGAGGTTTAATACTACGTTTTATCGGGCCTAAGCGTGGTCAAAAGAAATAAAATAAAGAGTATTCTTAAATTTAAGAGGCCATACCCGACTTTACATGACTATACCGTCGCTCGGCACCGTGCCTAATTTTTAGGGTTCCATACCTGAAAAGGACAAAACGGAACCCTTAAAGGATCACTTTGTTGTCCATCCGTCTGTCTGTCAAGACCATTTATCTGGGGAACGCGTGGAAGTATCGACTTAAAATTAAAACCATATACTCCGGTCGACAGTCCCTTGAAGCTGTGTAAAAATCAAACTTCTAAGTAGACGTGTAAAAAGATACGGCCGTTTATGCCGCAAATAACGTATCAGTATCAAAATTTATAGGGATCCGTTGACCTAGAGTTATGACATTTGGTAAGTAATACCTACCTACCTGCCCTTGTTTATGTCCCACTGTTGGACACGGGCCTCCCCTCAAGATGAGGGGGCTTAGGCCATAGTCTACCACGCTGGCCAAGTGCGGGTTGGCGGACTTCACACGTCATTCGAAAGCTAGTTAGGCTTTCTCAGACATGCAGGTTTCCTCATGATGTTTTCCTTCACCGAATGCTAGTAACAATCGCACAAAGACGATTCGCACATGATTCAATAAATAAATCAGAGGTGCGAGCCGGGGTTCGAACCTGTGCACCTTGTTTCCAAGGCAAGCGCTCGCCCACTGAGCTGTTACCGCTTAATGGTAAGTAATACTTATTTGTAATTAAATCATAAAAAATATAGTCTTTATTTAAAGGACCTAGAAATTTGTATGGAACCATCAGTGAGCGAGTCCGACTCGCACTTGTCCGGTTGTTTTATGGAAGGACGCACGAATCCAGCCTACTCCAATCAAATATTTTTCAAAAAAAACATGTTAAAGAATAGGGATATATTTTGTGAAGATCTGAATTCAATACGGTTTAATTCGTTCGTTGACTCGTCCGAAGTGCGAGGGGTGGTAAGAGCAGGGAACACAAAGGATCGTGTCCACGCCATTAGAGCCCATTGATACGGGACCTCGGGATATACGTAAGGGATGTTTCGGACGTACACAACATGAATTTGAAACATGCTTTGACACCTGCGGCTACGGGTCAGACTACAGAATGCTGTTATGGAATCAATTCCAATATTGGGCTCATTGTTTCCACTATCCATGGCAATGGATTGCATTGCCATGGATAGTGGATAGTGGAAAGTGGATAGTTTTATTGTTCTCTTAATGAGTCGTTTTTTTTTTCGACTAAAAATTATTGGTTGTAAGTTTCTTTCTTAAACTGATAATTAGCGTCCACATTTTAATGATATTGTTAAATTTTAGTTCTAGGTATTAATTAAATAATGCTTCTCTAAAACTGGAAATAAAAGCAATTTAATCATTAGTTATTTTCCGGTGGCTAGTAGATTTATTAGTCATACGGTAGGACTCTTTTTGCTACACACCAAAAATAATACACTAATACCATGCCCTAGAATTGATATTCGAATGGAGTTATTGACAGATAAATAAGCAAACTGGATGAAAATTGTATAGCTTCTTAGAATTCAGTGGAACGACTCCGACCGCAAACAGCTTCAGGGGACACGCGACATTACTTATTTACCGTAGTCTTGTCACAAGCCACTGGCTAAGACCAAGATATAGAAACATCATTTGTTCAATTATTAGAGGACACCAGGTGAATCAACTGGCTAGAGCATAGTCTAGCAAGTATGGCCAAATAAAACTTGATACCACTTAGATAGCAAGTTGAAAAATGAATTAATTCATTAACTGAACATATAAAAAACCTATTGACTAACACTGAGTTCACATTACGTTCTTGTCGGTATTACTATTTTATAATACTGCAAAATCATCATCGAAAATTAATGTACAATTATTGCAAACCTAGAAACTCCTATGATACAAGTAGATAACAGCTATAAACAAAAGTTTGAAGACATAAGAACGCAGATTAAACAATAAACCATTAGCCATACGTTCATAACAATCACACACAGCTAAATTTCCTGATTTATATGGATCATAAACTATGACTGAGAATCTAGTATCTCACACTGTATTACGAAAAAAAATATTGCGGAATAATGAAAATAATTCAAAAGCAATGTCAGGGGTGACATTGCTTAGAATCTAGGGACCTCACAATTATGTGACGATAAATTTATCGCCGTGCGATACTGTAATAATTATATTACTATCGGGGCTATCTATATTAATAGAAAGCCCCATGTATATTATATAACTATACGTTATTTATTTAAAACAGAAGTTTTAGTTTAGTAAATATAACTTTCCTCTTCAGTTTGTTTATGAATTTTATAATAATACAGTTGCTGCGCCATTGTATGTAGATATGTTCATCAGCAGATTATTACTGGAAAAATAAATACTGACTTTTAAGAAGCTTTTTGATGTAGTGCGTGAAAAGCTCTTTCTCTCGAAAAGCAAAAGGTTTATCAGGCGTCCCCCGTAGGGTAGCTGAATGACCAATCTTTCCAACGCGACCATATTAACCCTTAAGTATCTACAACAATACGAAAAGAAGATGATCAGACGAGCGTGATTAATTCCTGACGGGTGGACGACCTTCAAATGGTAGTCAGCCTCCGTTGGGGTGGAGGCCCGGTTCTGTGGGATTTTACCCACTAAAATCACCCCGGTGCGTGGTGGCCTTCACCGACGCCGCTATGGAGAGACTGGGCGCTTCAGTCGGACTTTGCCAGAGACGCACCTACAAATACGCTTATTAGGTCACTCGTACCTGTACCCTAATATGATACAGAAGTAAGTTATCCTAAGTACATATTCACAAAGTGGAAATCACGTTCGTTCTGCCAAGGCTGAGGCGGAGTTCGATACTGCGTCTCACGGCGTGCGAACCCACCAAGAAGAGACTATCAAGAAATAAAACATACATTTATTTGTATTTTTGTTTCCTTCTCTATTCATATTCATTAGCAATACGTACGTACTCCAAATAATATAAATAATGGTAAAATAATTGGTTCATCGGATATTTTTATGTTGTTGGCGGCTAACAGTGACCGCATAAGGTGTGTGCTGTAGATGATAAGGGCAAAGGCAATATGTTTATACCACGAAATATGTTATTTTCCTTTTACTTAATTAATGACACATTTACAGTTGGCAACTGTATTATAAAATGTAATTTTCCTGTAAACAAATACGTGATTAAATATTAAGTTTGCAGCTATATTAATTAGGTATGTCTTTTTACTGTAAAAATACCATAATAATTAGTACCTTTTAAATTATTATAATTTAACAAACCGGTGCGGTTTGAACGTTAACGAATCGGTTAATTAAAAAACCCATTAGTTAACAATAGACGTTAATTGCAAATACGTTTTGGCGATAACTGTCTCTACGCAAGCTCATTCGAATTTCGGAGGGTCCGAATATAAAAGGACTGCGGGATACTCGGGGGCTTCTAACATATCGTGGGTGTGCTAAATATGTATTTAAAAAAATACATTGTAATATGTAATAACACCACTAGCAATGAAATGATACTGGCAGACAACGTTTACAGTTTTAAAGTGGAACGTAATAGAATGCGGAAATTAATTAATTAATATTATTCAAACTATCGAGATAATGTTTTTACTGTTCTCATATAAAACATCCTAACACCTTTAAAATAATTTGAATAAGGATGTAACTAGTGCCGGATTAACCGGTAATCAAAGTGCTTAAAGCACATCCAAGGGCAGGAAGTCACAGAAATAAGTGGTTTCTCCTATGGAAGTTAGAAATAGCTCAGCTTGTGTCTTCACACTTCTCGCCATTAATAGCACCATGCTTGCATTTCAAATATCATATCGAAAGATGGCAAGTAGCAGCTACAGGCACCGTATTAGTATTACATCTTGTATTATATGTAGGAATGACGTATTGTTAGGTTTAAATCCATATAACATCGAGGTGTTTACATATTTAGTCCGTACCTACATATGATTCAAAAAACCAATACTACACTTTTAGGATTTTCCTAATCAAACCTTTAAAGATAAGGCTTTAGTACAATTTAATTGTTAAAATAATGATTTCTGATACTTACGCGAATATTACACATTGAAATGAAACTAATTTTACGGATTATATCGCGGTTTATTATTGATTTTAATTTCCCGACGTTTCGAATACTTTACAGCATTCATGGTCACGGGCGGACTGAGGTGGTAGCTGTCCATATGTCATAGTTGTCTTAGGGTACCCTCAGGTCTTCTAATTATTATTGTTAGTCCGATCTACGCAGAAAGAGCTTACAGTATCTTGAGGTCTTGCAGTGGAATGCTTGTCTTTGGATTTGACTATGTTTATCACGGGATCCCAAGCTGGTGGTAGCACCCAGCCATCTTCTCTATTGAAATTTGGATGCTTTTTAATTTCAATAGCCTCACGAATCATCCTTGGTAGGTAGCGCTGTTCTTTTGCGAGGATTTGTGGTTTGTCAAATCTAATATAATGGCGGGTGCGATCCTGAACATGTTCACAGACTGCAGACTTCGTATAGCGTCGATGTTTAACGTCAGCTATATGTTCTTTTACACGGGTTTTTACCGATCTTTTTGTTTGCCCGATGTATGAGAGCCCACAGTCACAATCCAGTTTGTATACTCCTGCATCTTGTAGAGGTATATGGCACTTGACTGATGGTAAAAACTGACTAATCTTCTTTGGTGGCTTGAAAAATGTTTTAATTGAAGCTCGCTTTAAGATATAGCCAATCTTGTCTGTTACCCCTCTAACATATGGCAATACAGCAGGCATACGTTCGACTGTGGATGGCTTGACACGTTCACAGTGACGGCGGCGCGGAACTCGGAGCTTGTTATCATGCAGGACCTGCTTAACATGTTGAAGCTCGGCACCAAGATATGCAGAACTATTAAGACACTGCCTTACATCTGGCTACCTATTGTGGAAAGAGGAGTTCTACAAGCAAGTAGATGGTGTGACGATGGGCTCACCAGTATCTCCCATTGTTGCCGATATATTTATGGAGGACTTTGAGGAGACGGCCCTTAATACTGCACCTGTTAAGCCACGATTCTACAAGCGGTACATAGACGATACTTTCACAATATTAACATCAGATAAAGTAACTGCTTTCCTAGATCACCTTAACTCCATAAACACTAAAATCCAATTTACAATGGAGTTGGAATCAAATAACTCTCTAGCATTCTTAGATGTCTTAGTAATCCGTAATCCCAATAACACCTTGAGTCATACTGTGTATAGGAAAAAGACCCATACAGATAGGTATCTAAACGGCGAATCTCATCATCCCCCAACACAGTTAGCTACTGTCGGTAAATCGTTGTTTCAGAGAGCACACGGGATCTGTGACGAGGAACATCTTGGTGCCGAGCTTCAACATGTTAAGCAGGTCCTGCATGATAACAAGCTCCGAGTTCCGCGCCGCCGTCACTGTGAACGTGTCAAGCCATCCACAGTCGAACGTATGCCTGCTGTATTGCCATATGTTAGAGGGGTAACAGACAAGATTGGCTATATCTTAAAGCGAGCTTCAATTAAAACATTTTTCAAGCCACTAAAGAAGATTAGTCAGTTTTTACCATCAGTCAAGTGCCATATACCTCTACAAGATGCAGGAGTATACAAACTGGATTGTGACTGTGGGCTCTCATACATCGGGCAAACAAAAAGATCGGTAAAAAACCCGTGTAAAAGAACATATAGCTGACGTTAAACATCGACGCTATACGAAGTCTGCAGTCTGTGAACATGTTCAGGATCGCACCCGTCATTATATTAGATTTGACAAACCACAAATCCTCGCAAAAGAACAGCGCTACCTACCAAGGATGATTCGTGAGGCTATTGAAATTAAAAAGCATCCAAATTTCAAGAGAGAAGATGGCTGGGTGCTACCACCAGCTTGGGATCCCGTGATAAACATAGTCAAATCCAAAGACAAGCATTCCACTGCAAGACCTCAAGATACTGTAAGCTCTTTCTGCGTAGATCGGACTAACAATAATAATTAGAAGACCTGAGGGTACCCTAAGACAACTATGATATATGGACAGCTACCACCTCAGTCCGCCCGTGACCATGAATGCTGTAAAGTATTCGAAACGTCGGGAAATTAAAATCAAAAATAAACCGCGATATAATCCGTAAAATTAGTTTCATTTCAATGTGTTAATTGTTAAAAATTATATGTAGCAAAAATAGGTAATTTTAATTCAATAATTAATTAAGTGGTTCATTTGGTTGTGTTAAGTTAAGTTAAAATTAATTTGTATTTTGAATGCCATACCATTATTTTTAACCATAACGTGATATTACGCAATTATTATATGGTACCTTCTAGTTCTAGTTAAATAATACACAATAGCATGTGTGGTTAACAATTAATGCAAAAACATTTTATATCTACAAAATATAATAACGTACAACCTGGATAATGCAAAAGCAAAACAGCTACGAATATTAAGATAATATTCATAATACATTGTATCATATTAATATTTATAAAATTTACAAGCTTTAGGCTGCCTGTCCACCGGAGCGGAGCGAGGCAGCGGAGCGAAGAAACGGAGAATATTAACCAATAAGATTGCACAAAAACTTCGCTCCAAAATCATAGGGCAATCTTATTGGTTAATATTTCTCCGTTTCTCCGCTCCGCTGCCTCGCTCCGCTCCGGTGAACAGGCAGCCTTAAACCATTCTTTTCACCATGATTAAATAATAAATTTAAAAGCCTATTACTATTTTCAAGCAAAGACTGTTCTAATGACTAATGACTTTTGTCAACAAACTTTAAAGCTATTTAGAATTTATGAAATTTAACTAATTTTACCTCCTATAATTATTATTAATTTCTCATAAATCTACCTTTATTATTTTGTAATTCCCTGTATAGTGTAATATAAACATTGAGACATACTTAATAAAACAATGTATGTGTCTATAGGAATAACTGTATCAAACTCAGCAAGCAATACGGGCCGCCATGTTTTATTCTGTTTTTAAAACCGTTTCGTTTCTCGAATCGATGTGATTCGATACTGAATAATGTCTTTTGATACCGGTAGCTTTATGAAACTCGCCGCTCACTCGAATATTTTCCCGTTTACGATTTATTTGCTTGGCCTCAATAGCGGAGTTTACTTAGATATTCTTTTCATTTAGAACTTTAAAACGTGTACACAAGAGCGTGGTTATTAATGTAGTCGGTCGCTTCGCGATTGAGCTTTCAACGCATGACTACTAATATTGTAAACGCTTGCCTCTAGTAGTAAATATCATATAGAACAAATTGTTACTTTCTAATAAATACTGCTGGGTTTAATCTACATAGGTAGTAAATATACCTACTGTGGCAAATATAATATTTAAGTTTCTGTGAATATTTTGTGGTAATTTAAATGAATGCAAAATATAACAAGAAATATTTTTACCTGATTGCCCCAGGAGAGTTGTTTTTCAAGTATATGTGTATTTCTATTTCTTTGGCTTAATGGATTTTAGAGTATAATATTAGATTTGATTCCGCTTAGTTTTGGCAGTGATATTTATAGTATACTAGCGACCCGCACCCGCTTCGCATGGGTGTAATTTAGAATACTTGGTTTCAAAAGATTGTTTTTCTTTCTACTTAAAATCTGTTTATTCAAACTAAATATTTATAGTTTATTTACAAATATACTTAAACTATGTAAAAAAACTCACTCCAAGTTGTCGCCGCACTGGGAGGGAAGGGTACCTGGAAGACTGGCGGCATTACCTACTTTCTACTCGTACTGACATAAAACTAAATTAGGTTTCTTATATACATAAAACTTCAGTGAAAAATTATCTAACCGATGGTGAAAACCGCGTAAAGCTCCGTTGTGTCGTTAAGGGGGAGTTAGCGAATACAGTACAGACAGACAGACGCTGAAAGCAACTTTGTTTTATACGATAAGTACATGTAAAGATAGTTATTTGTCAAAAACTATAATGCCCCTACATACGCGACGAAAAGTGAAAATCATCGTTTTTCAAGTGTCTATAAAAACATCAGGAGTATTAAACGAGTAGAGTTAAATATGCACATACAGTTTCTGTTTTGTATAGAGTCATACTTATATTGAAATTTGAGTCCATTTTATTTGCAGTCGGGTTTTTGTTCATCTATCATTTCATTTACACTTGTTTAAACATTACAAGCACCACTTCGTCTGTTGTTAACACATGCTGTAATTACTGTTTAAAGTCAAATTGTTTAGCATGGAATCATACATTAACACTATTAAATAGGTAGTACTATTAGTAGGTATACTAAACTATTAAACATTACTCGGTCACCATGGCAACTAAGATTCGCAACCAGTTGCGAAAAAGGTTTTTTTTATTGTTTTCTGGCAATATGATTATATGACAGGCAGCGGATTTCGTCATACGAACAAATTGCATACGTAAAGCGGCGTTTGATTCAAGGTGCGGTCTATTACTACGCTAGAAGTACATAGAAAACTAAGCCGTATGTTGTAGCTCGTAAGAGTCACGATAAAAGCTGGGGAGTTAGAATGTAAAGTGCAGGCGTGTGGGTCAGTTGCACCGAGGTCACAAAACCAAATGTCAGGCAGACAGGATCCGTGTCATTGTCGCTCTCTACAGCAAAGATATAATCAAAATTATAAAAGCCCAAATTCTCAAAATTCTGAACAAAATGGGGACTACTTTCGTTTTACGTTTTACATACACAACAGGAATGGGTATATTTTGAATGATGAATGGTAAACATAATTGTATTTTATAGCCTACACTCTTCAGTGTAGTCTATAAACTAAAAACTGTATGTAATGTTGTTTTGAGCTGATAATGTACCTAGATAGTTGTATATGTAGATATAGGTCTCGTAGTAAGCCTCTGGGATATTTGCAACGTATTTCACAACAAAACTATTGCCAAGCAAAGAACCCCAAAGCCATCATGACAAAAGGCTCGTATATCACTGAAGTACTTTAGATACTTTGTTATCTACAACATGCTATACATAAGTCCTACCCACAATAAAGATATAAATCACTTACATCAATCAGATTCAATTGTTACAAAGATACGGCTGATGTAATACTCACATTGAAACGTTACGTTTTAAGCAATCCTAAATTGTCTATTATAGCTCAATGAAACAATTGTTGTACGAATTGGAATATATTGTGTTCTACAAGATAGCGGTTTATCTAACCCTCTAGTATAGTATAGTATACTTATCAAATTATTCGTGTTCATGACAAAAAAAATGACGTGATATATCTAGACTTGTGAATTCCAGTTAGTTTAAAATTTTACAAAACTAAGATTAACTGTAGTAGGTACCATGGCTCAAGATCTTTTCTTCTCTTTTCCTTAAAGCTAATGCTCTTGCAACCACGATAGCATCATCACTATCAGATGCGATGACCGTCAAGCACAAGCATCGATTGAAAAAAAACTTAACTTTTTATTATACTTAGGCGCTCATAGGGAGTTAACCCCTGGAAAAAGACAAAATTTACATTGACGCTCGGTGGGCGTGCGCGTATAAACTCCCGTCCTTGAGGGGTTAAGCAAAGACATTCAAAGTCAGTCCATAGATGGGTGCAATTTTAGTGGGATTTACACTAAACGTCTCCATGTTTCGGATTTAGCATTTAGATATCAGTCGGCTTGAACAATTTTGACAACAGGTTGGCCACTAAACTAATCATTCATCAGAAAAATTGAACATAGTCCTGGCTGGCAATCCCATGGGTTATCGTCACCGCCTTAGATAACACATGAAAGTTAAATAGCTATATTGTGCAATCCGTCCGCTTGGACGCCGAAAACACCAAAAAAACGTTACGTGTGCTATGACTATTCAGTCGACAGTAAGTACCGTTGCGTAATACCGATACGATTGCTTTGTTCAACAGTTTAAAAGTAGAACAATTATGTTTTTATTTTAATATATTAACGGCAATGAGTCATTGATTTGGTTGACGAAAGTGGCCAGGATTATACTAAATCAGTTCGTGTGTGGTGATGTAACTGACATGAAACAAAAGATTGACACACTCGATCGTGCATACATAATAGCTTTTTATTTGCAAATTAGCCACGGAACAAGCAGTACGTTCACCAGATGGTAAGTGAAAAGCCTACCCATCGACAGCTGTTGTACCTTTTTTTACTGTTTAGGAGGAAACCTTCACAAGGTACCTGGTCTCCGAGAGGGCAGAGGCTGGGTTATGTGAGATTTTTACACTCTAAAACCTTCTTTCATCGACTCTATAGAGACACTGGGCTCTCCTTTTCCTATTGTCCGGTGAAGCTGTAATGGCCATCTGCGGCCAACAGCGTCTATCATTCCCAAAAAAAAAAAGCACTGGGCTCTCCGTTCGGACCTTTGCCAGAGAGTATAGCTGTTGTACCTACTGTCGCTTTGCACTAGTATATTTATTACTTTTCAAGCCCAGTAATTCCAGTTATAATCCTTGAAACAGAATTTGGCACTGTGATGATATCTGCCTGGATGGTCACTTGCACATGGTATGGGTTCAGCTATAGTCCCCTTTTTTAAACCGAATTTGACACTGCGAGGAAGTCTGCCTGGATGGTCACATGCACATGGGAAATCTTCCACCTTGAAAGTGCAATATTTTCAGTTCTCTTCTCCTTTTCTTCTTTTAGTGCTATTATTCGTATTGTATTGGAAAGATTGGTCAATCAGCAAGATCTACTAGGGCTAATTGTCCAGAGTGTGTAGCGCAAATAGATAAATATATACAGGCCTGAGAACGCCCTTTGAGATAGTTTTCAAATTGCATCACTTTAATTAAATTCTTCAGTAAATATACAATATATTCTCCGTGTATACTATATGAATAACCTTTTGCAAACCTTGGTAATTTTAAAGCATTTACCTATTACTTTTATATCATTGTCTGGCGAGCCTTTTGAATGGGATCCGATGTTTCAATCGAATCAACCAATTGAAGACCCTTTCTTTCTCTTGACAGATTTTATCAAATTATAGACAACCCGAATTATTGCTGGCTTATATTCGTATTAACATCAGGTGGAAATAACATCAGGTGTTCCTCAAGGTTCCATTCTTGGACCTCTCCTTTATGTTTGTTATCTATATGGTGTCCGTAAATGTTTTCATCATGCTAGGTTCCTTATGTATGCCGACGACACTAAAATCTTTATGAAAGTCAAAAACAGCACTGACTGCGAAAATCTTAATGATGATCTAGTTCGTCTAAGTATTTATTGCACGGATAACCGTATAGGAATAAATGTTGCCAAATACCATTCTATAACGTTTACAAGAAAGAAAAATCCTGTAGTATTCGACTATCAAATAGGACATAACAGTTTAACAAAGGTACAAGTTGTAAGAGATTTAGGGGTCTTATTAGATGTTAAGCTAACATTCTCTGAACATATTGAAGCTATAACACTTTCAGCGTTCAAAAACCTCGGTTTTGTTTTGCGGGCTAGTACTCCATTCTCTGATATTAACTGTATAAAGTTACTTTACTATTCGTATGTCAGAAGCATCCTAGAATACTGTAGTACTATTTGGAACCCACATTATACACACATCAAAAGTGTCTAGGGATCAACATATATTTTTGCAATAACTTTTCTCCTGATTGATATTAATTAAAATTTTCTTTAAGGATTCATCAAATAAAGTGTTTTCGTTTGTCACAGTAACGATAAACCAAGTCACCTTTGCATTAATAAAGAAATTTGCCATTTTCCTAATAAAGGGATTTTTGACATTTGAACCACTAACACAAAAGTTCGAAAAAAAGACTGAAATAACAGTTTTCTTTAAAATTTTATTGGGTAACTTAAACAATTAATAATCCGTGTTTCTACCGCGAACACTAACAACACAAGAACATCGGTTTGGCATACTCAAAATGAGTTCATCCAAATCACGCTGTGGAATGGCCGCCCATGTTCGTTGCAACAACAAAAAAAGGTCTTCTTGCGACTGGATACCCTCCATATTCGGCAGAGCTCTTCTCTGTAGCATATCCCATGCATGCTCAATCGGGTTCAAGTCTGGCGACTGAGCAGGCCAGGGCAGGACATTGATGTTAGCTGCGGCGAGAGTCTGTCTTACAACTCTTGCGGTGTGCGGTCGTGCATTATCATGCATTAACTGAAATAAGGGACCGATTTGCACTTGTAGAGGAACGATGACGTCTGATACAATCGTCTCAGCATAAATTTGAGCGTTGAGGTTGCCTCTGATCCAAATCAACTCAGTTCTTCCGCCGATCCAAATACCCGCCCATACCATGATGGTTCCACCACTATAAGGATGGACTTCCTGGCAGGATTTTAATCGCTGTTGGCGTCCAGGGGTTCTCCAGTGTCGTATACGTCTTGTATCCGGTCTCATACCAAAACGAGACTCATCAGAAAAGCACACGAAACGCCATTGTTCTTCTGCCCAATTTCTGTGTTCAAGAGCCCATTGATATCGAATCCTACGATTGTGCATTGCTATAGGTGGTACCCGTAGCGGTCTTCGGGAATGAAGGTTCACTTCATGCAAGCGGTTTCTGACTGTTTGGTCGCTAATTAAGTTCCCTGAAGAGTGATGAAGCCTCACGGCTAACATCATGGCAGTTATTGTTGGAGCTCTTCGAGTTAAGATTTGAATATATCGGTCTTGTCTCCGTGTGGTGCAGCGATACCGTCCTCCATGGCGCTCAGCCACGGTACCAGTGCTTCGGTAACGTGTCCAAAGTCGACTGATAACACTCTGACTTGTATTCAGAGCTAAAGCCACAGTACGTTGCCGGGAACCAGCTTCTATCATTCCCACGGCTCTGAGCATTTCTTCCCTGCTTAAATGACGTCGCCGCTCCATAATAACGTTGGTTTTAATCAGTAGTAGGGAAACAGTAGCACTAATAATGTCTTCAATGCGTTGTATGTTTTTATAGGGAAAATATTGACAGCTGATTTTCATCTTTTACTCGAATTTGATTCACAGTTCCTGATTCAAATTATGAAATGCACCAAAAAGGATCCATATAAATTTATAAAATCATAAATTTATTACAAAGCCACATCTCAATCTCAAGAAATCCGCTTAAAAATGCTTGATCCCTAGACACTTTTGATGTGTGTATAATCAATATTGACAGCTTGGAAAAAATTCAACATAGGTTTATAAAGCACTAGCTGACCCACGCAGCTCCGCATGCGCTATTTTTACGTTAACTAAACTTTTAATAACAGACATTCGCATCGAATACATAACCTCCTTTTTTATAGTCGGTTAAAAACTGGGACCCACTTTTTACTTGCTCTCCGAAGCACATACCCGTTTAGTTCAAATGGCGTTAAACGGTCACCCATCTATTTAATGACCTTACCTAACGTTGCTTAACCCGATCGATTACAAAACCTTGATAATAACTCTCTATGAGTGTTCCCCTACTCATATTTATTATAATTATGAAGAAAAATTTATAAAATCGGACCAAGCGTATAACCAAGTACCCATTTTCACTTTAATCCTCTCTCCCAAAAGAACCGTGCTAGATTACGGGATTATAAAAATAATGATGCAGGAGGGCTATTCATAGACACACGCATGCAGTTTTATTCATATACCCACATGAGCACACACACACACACACATACACACATCTACTCCAATACACTGCTACATACACACTTCTACACGCATACACACACACCTCTATACACATACACACACCCATCTACACACACGCATACTATTTAATTCTTGTTGAATACTTTTTGTTGAATAAGTACTTAATTATTCTTTTTCTTTTTTTCTCGTGATTTCTTTGACTACTTAGACTACTTTAAATTAATTAGCTAAATAATGTAAATCCGTTCTTGGCTTTTTGTATAGGAAATATGTTCTGACTGTGTTATTTTATGAGCTGTGGATTTTGTTTCAAAATAAAATAAAATAAAAATTAGCGTCATTACATAATACACACATCAAAAGTGTCTAGGGATCAACATATATTTTTGCAATAACTTTTCTCCTGATTGATATTAATTAAAATTTTCTTTAAGGATTCATCAAATAAAGTGTTTTCGTTTGTCACAGTAACGATAAACCAAGTCACCTTTGCATTAATAAAGAAATTTGCCATTTTCCTAATAAAGGGATTTTTGACATTTGAACCACTAACACAAAAGTTCGAAAAAAAGACTGAAATATCAGTTTTCTTTAAAATTTTATTGGGTAACTTAAACAATTAATAATCCGTGTTTCTACCGCGAACACTAACAACACAAGAACATCGGTTTGGCATACTCAAAATGAGTTCATCCAAATCACGCTGTGGAATGGCCGCCCATGTTCGTTGCAACAACAAAAAAAGGTCTTCTTGCGACTGGATACCCTCCATATTCGGCAGAGCTCTTCTCTGTAGCATATCCCATGCATGCTCAATCGGGTTCAAGTCTGGCGACTGAGCAGGCCAGGGCAGGACATTGATGTTAGCTGCGGCGAGAGTCTGTCTTACAACTCTTGCGGTGTGCGGTCGTGCATTATCATGCATTAACTGAAATAAGGGACCGATTTGCACTTGTAGAGGAACGATGACGTCTGATACAATCGTCTCAGCATAAATTTGAGCGTTGAGGTTGCCTCTGATCCAAATCAACTCAGTTCTTCCGCCGATCCAAATACCCGCCCATACCATGATGGTTCCACCACTATAAGGATGGACTTCCTGGCAGGATTTTAATCGCTGTTGGCGTCCAGGGGTTCTCCAGTGTCGTATACGTCTTGTATCCGGTCTCATACCAAAACGAGACTCATCAGAAAAGCACACGAAACGCCATTGTTCTTCTGCCCATTTTTTTGCCCAAAAATGCTTGATCCCTAGACACTTTTGATGTGTGTATGTACGTCAACACATTAAAAATCATATCGTAATGATTGACGCTTGGAAAGATGTTCTATTATGTAATCATATCAAAGAAGTGTAATTTATGAGACAGATATATTAAAAGAGCTAACGGGATAGGATAGGAAACGGCGATGACCTAATGTCTTGTTATATTATCCCGTCCCACGATTCTACTGTTTAATATATCCGCACGAAACCACTTCCACCATGCTATGACTGCATGTGACTACCGCGATATTGAAAAAACCGGAATGACGAAATACCGCATAAAGAGTTACTGAATGATTATCTCTTCACTAAATAAAGCTGTGATTGTAGTTTGCATGGCGTGGGGTTCGGTTCAAACGTCACGTGTAGCTATGTTATTTAAAATAACATATTTCACCTTTGTATTAATCTATTTGTTATTTGCTAGAGTAGAAGAAAAACGTTGTGAGAAAAGGCATTCCCCTGTTTTGAACAGGACACTTCTTTCTGGTATTGACTTATATACTCTTCGGAAGCTACGAAGAAGGCTTCGCATAGATCTAAACAGTTATTTAGATTTCGGTCGGCCGCTGCAACGAAAATCTCCGCCCGTGCCAATGGGGCTTCAGTGGCGGTGATCGCGTATGAGAATATGCTCCGCAAAAAAATTGATAATTTACTGTCTTCACCAGCTTGTCCTGACACCTGTACTCTAGAAGATTTTTGGAATGCTACAGACAAGGCACGAAATGTGGCTGCATACAGGGCTAATTAGATTTAATTTTTTCCATTACACGATAAGAAAAATAAGATTTCTATCTGGCCTTTGGGACGCTTTGTCTCGTTTTAAAAAGCTTAGTTCTCGCAACATTGATATGGTGTTTAAATCGATAAATGGGGATAAAAAAATCTATCTATACTTATAATAAAACTGTAACAGGACCAATTCTGTACATTGAAGATATTTTGAAAATTATATTTGGAGGGCATTATATAACCGATACTGAGGCCGAAAATGTAGTTTTTTTAATTTTTGTCTGTCTGTCTGTCTGTCTGTCTGTATCACGGCTGAGCATCACGCCGAAACTACTGAATGGATTCAAATGAAACTTGGCATGATTTGAGATCTTACTACGAGGTAGGACATAGGATACTTTTTATCCCGTAATCTGGCACGGTTCTTTTGGGAGAGGGGATTAAAGTCAAAATGGGTACTTGGTTATACGCTTGGTCCGATTTTATCAATTTTTCTTTACAATATAATAAATATTAGTAAGGGAACACTCATAGAGAGTTGTTATCATGGTTTTGTAATCGATCGGGTTAAGCAACGTTAGGTAAGGTCAAAAATAGATGGGTGACCGTTTAACGTCATTTGAACTAAACGGGTCCGTGCTTCGGAGAGCAAGTAAAAAGTGGGTCCCATTTTTTAACCGACTATAAAAAAGGAGGTTATGTATTCGATGCGAATGTCTGTTATTAAAAGCTTAGTTAACGTAAAAATAGCGCAGGCGGAGCTGCGTGGGTCAGCTAGTCCAAAATAATTTCGATTACGTATAAGAATACAAAAATAAATGGGGAATACGGAGAATATGGGATATACCAACGCCCCAAGGTGTAGTCAGTGAACCTGTAATAATTGTTTTGAACAATCGATACCTACAGTATGGGATATAAAGGGATGAGATAATGATTCATTAAAGAACTGATTGCGGCAGTTAGTGATTAATTAAAGTAATACTCAACACGCAATTAGACTAAGTATAACACAGTTTAGAGGGGCATAAGTGTATGTTCCGCATCATTATTATGTTTATGTAAATGTTTGCTTCGCGTGTCTGAGTCCGAACTCCGCCGACATAAGCCTAATTAGGCGGCAATGATACAAACATGTCTGGTGCGTGCTTCACAATATTTAGAAGACGAGAAACTAACATTTATTCACTGATTCATGTCATGTCGTATATTTTATGGTTAAATTTTCCATGCCGTGGCCGAAAATGACATTCTTGTAAAATT
The DNA here is from genome assembly GCA_911728495.1 of Furcula furcula. NCBI lineage: Eukaryota > Metazoa > Arthropoda > Insecta > Lepidoptera > Notodontidae > Furcula > Furcula furcula. The sequence goes on from OU452250.1 coordinate 13,353,418, forward strand.
CTTGGGTGAAAATCGAAGGTACTTATTATGAACTTTACTCCCAAAAACCCTGATGATAAATATTTCATTAAAATGAATTAGTTTTAACCCTAGCAAAAGATAGTACGTTTTAAAACATATTTATATAAAAAATATGTTTGTTGTATGTACATATGTATTGCTATACAAAATTGAACTTATTATTTAATTTATAGGGAAGTTTATTGAAACTAAATATTTACAGTTTATTTACAAATTTATATACTTAAACTAGGTAAAAAACTTAAAATTAATATCATTTTCCAGCAGATCATGAAAAAATGTGTAAGTTTTTATCTATTCACAAATTCGGTTAGTGATCTTGTTGCAATCTCAGTGAAACGTGATCAGATACGAACTGCATTCAGTGCATACGCACTCGGCTTAGCTTTTACGGCACCATCCGCGGTTGACTTTCCAACATTTGATCAAATCTTGGTCACGTTTTCATAAATAATTCAACACGACATAAATACGCCGCTCGCTGTTGCTATCAACCGCTAGAGTTCTGAACCTATTTTTGCAGTTACACAAGCAATCATACAGGCACAACAGGTAAGCAGGTAAACGTTTTTTCGAACACAATTTGTTGAGTAATATGAGGATACCATTCATCCCATCTCACGATTGAAATGAGAAACACAATTCAATGGCGATTCTTCATGGAAATGTGTAACAGTTAAATTCACTTTTGTAAATTCACTTTTGTAATTTTGGTCCTAATTCTCGGTCCTTATCTTTTTTTTCACCATAAAAACCACAACAATACTGTGTATATTAAGCAAAAACTACACCCGCCTACCAGAACGTTCACTTACGAAGCCAAAAACGTTCCTTATAACTATTATTTTGGGGATTTTATAAATATTGTTTCCAATATTTAGCTCATCCGCATAGATTTTGGTATGTGCCAAACACGTTTACTAAGGCCAACTTCAAATTCCATCCGTGAATTCAATTATAGCTGACAAAGCATGAACTCAACTAACTCGCCTTGGTACCAGTGTGAGACATACCACACCAGGCACTTTCACCTCACTGCCTTCAGCTAGGGCTGCCACTCAATTTATATCAAAGTCAAAAATCTTTATTTCAAATAGGCGTAACGCTAGGCACTTTTGAATGGTAATTTTTTTCACCACCGGTACACAACGCGGCCTCAACTGAGAAGATCCGGCAAGAAACTCAGCGGGCTTGACATTTTTTCACTTCTTTTAATCATTGTTTGTTTTGTTACAATTGAATCGACATTAGCGATAGTGTGTCCTGCCGTTCGAAACATAAAAGAAAAGAAGAAAACCATAAATTACGACAAAAATTACAACAAACTAAAAGGCCAAAGGGATAGTAGTCGGACCAGTCCCCCCCCAAGCAGCTGACTCGAGCAGCAGCCATCACTCCTGTTACTGTCTAACAAAGTTGCTACTTCTGTTAGACCAGGATCATAGCTATTTACGGTGTCACTGGATGTTTCGGGTGTAGGACTACAATGCGTCCCCCGGCGGTGGGCTCAAAGGCAAGGCACTGAGGGATATCTGGTGCTGATCTCTCATGTGTCGAAACGAAGTCCAACTTGCCCCGGTTGACCCCAGACAGGGCCCCGGGGATCTTTTCAATGTTGACCCGGCGTCAATAAAAACATAGCCATGTTTGAGATCTGAATTCAGAGGTAGGGCTCAGCGATAAATTCCGTTAAAATTGGAACAGCTCTCCTGGTGAAGTCCTCTTGCAAAAGGTCGCAATTACAAAACGCTTCCTACTTGTGGCGTTATGTTTCTGTGGTAAAGTTACCAGTACCCAATGAGGATACTCACATATTATAAAGATTTAATTAATTCTTCATATATTTTGGCCTATGTTCAGCAGTGGACGTCTTCCGGCTGGCGATGATGTATTTTCAAATTCTAATTTAAATTACAGCAAAACACGTTTCCTTCCGTTCCCTATTATTTTCAAAGCTAGCTGCAATTTTTGATTTGATTTAAACTCTTTATTGGTATAAAATCGATTCGTAATATAGTCATGAAACACCGTTCTGTTTGCTTTGACATACGATGACAGACAGCCCTATCATATGTCTCCAATATGCGGGCGAAATCAGCTCATCGTGTACAAAGCAACGATTTGCAACAGGATTTAAAATAGCGGCTACAATTCAAGTCAAGGACGCTTACACGGTTTTAAGAGATTAAACTTTTTGATAGTTAACTATAGTATATACACGGATATAGGTACAGATAGTTTGTAACTTCGGTCCGAGTAAAAATACCACTCTCCCATCGCTTCCCGTTGGGTGTACGTAAGAGACGACTAAGAGAAAACTAAAAGACGGGCAGCAGCATCTTTCTATTGGATTACCTATTATATATAGCGTGATTTTCAAGGCGCCTGCTAAGTTTGGGTATTATGCATCGATATAACATATAAACTAGATAAACATTCACGAACAAAATGACATCTAAAACGTGGTCGCGGAGGTTGCAAACTTATCTGTGCTGGTAGTGGAAACGTGAACTAACGATTTTATAATGATAATGACTTGTAGTTTGACAGTTTCATATAGACAGTAGCGACACTTCTATCGGCAAAAATAAATTTGTCAGGATGTGGCTTGTAAAGAAATAGCGACACAAGGCCGCTATTTCTCGCTACCACTTTTTGAACCGTGACACCAAATCTAGTTTATATATTATATCGATGGTATTATGGCAATCCCTTCCTTCAAAGGAGGAGGCCTTTTTTCACCAGTGGACGTTTTTCCGCTGCTGATGATGATCATATACATCCTATCATTGCCTACTATACTACGACGGTACAGTAGTCATTCCTGTCCTGTTTTAAACATTAGTTTTTTACTAGTATTAACCTTCTGTCACAGTCTATTAGAGAAAATGGTAAGTAAATAGGTATTTGTCGGCCGTTGTTATCTACTAAAATAATTATATAGAGCTCATTAAATTGCATATTAATTTATTTTAAACATGTCCAATTTGAAACGCTTTATCACTACGAAACTAGCAGTTAATATTTTAATGTAATGTTCTTGTATACACGAATATATTTCCTAAACGAAATATAAGACCTCGATTGCGTTATCCAGTTACCCTCTATGCCTCGATACAATACTTGTGTAATATTTCGCAAACTTGCTCCACTACTCGCTCGTTTGTTAAAATTACTACTCGTACCAACTACTAAGAAATAAGAAGGGTCTTAACTATTGTAATATTTTAACCTTCATTGTATTAATAAGTAGGAAAACATATAACATCCTCAATATAATGTGTTTCTATAGGTATGCTTTGAAGTTAATGAATGTAACAAGAACCAAGGTCTATTGCCGAACGATTTGCATATTGTTACCATTACCTACATTAATATAGCTCGCCTACGATAAATTTAATCATAGTAACAAGCGTTACCGTCTAGTTATATGGTTATACTAAAAACTGAATTGTCATTTAAGTGGATACCTATATTATATGTTGCAAAAAATTATCCGGCTTCAAATGTCTTGCGTGGCACTAAACGGTGCTGCCAAGTATTTTACAAGTACGAATATAACATGGAAAGATGGCATGAGATTTATGTAGAGGGACAGACAATGCACTCGGAAATTGGATTGCCTCCGGGCCGAGCTTCGGCCAAAGTCGGCTCGTAATTGGCCGCTCGAGTCACCCGAGTCACAAGCCGCGATCTCTAGCACGCACTCGAGCCACAGACACATATACAGCTTATTGTAATACGTTGGCATAAAAAGGCATTATTTTGAAATAGAGTTAAAACCTGCAGGATCTTTGGAAATCCAACTTCCACATAATTTAAATTAAGCTTTAATTTTGCTATTTTTGTATTTCAGACATTATCATTGGATGCAATTGTATTGGATCCTCCTCCCGTGACCATGGATGTTGTAACGTGTTTGAAACATCGGGAAAGTTAAATCAGTACTTTGATATAATCCACAAAATTAGTTTCTTTTTTTTTACTTTATTGGGGACAACAAACAATTACACTGATGATCAGTGTAATTGTTTGTTGTCCCCAATAAAGTAAAAAAAAAGAAAAGTAATAGATCAGTGACTGATCTATTACTAAAAATTACAAAAGACTGATATGTAGTTTACTGCCAGCATAACCAGCACCGTTATCCACAAATTGGAAATAAAATAAAATTTAATTTAATTAGTTTCATTTCAATGGGGCATGAATTACTCAATTCTGCTCATTGTGGTTCATCGTCATACATCAAGGTCACTCTGTATATGGCTCACAACAGAGACGGCTAAGAACTTACTCCAAATGATTTGGTCATAGAATATACATTGCAAACGAACGCAGCTGTTTTCAAATTGTCATTAACATAGTGGGATTAAGTCAATCTGCTTCGAGTCACAAGTTTGGTTTCCAATAACGATGATTTTCTGGTGGCTTTGGCGCAAGTCCCGAGCCATTAGGACGCTGGCGAAGCGCCAAGAACGCTCGAGGTGCAAGTATTTATTTGTAAGCTCAACATTCAAGGAAGTGAGGAATCCCGGAATAGCAGCCACGTGGACTGATGGCTCGCTCCAAATAGCGTAGGTGTTTCTTCATACGAGGAGATTAATCAAAGTTTTGGCTACGACATCATCATGGAGAATCTTTATGACACTGATGAAGAACTCGTTAGAACCTATATATAAATAACAGTTTTTATTCATTATAAGGTAGTCCTTGACTGAGATACCTCCTGATGTTAAGTGCTTCCACGATCCCATCTAATGCCGAAAATAAAAGCGCAGAACACAGGGAAAATGGACCCTGTAAGTATCTGACGTATTGTTGAATAGGTAAATGAAGGGACGAATTATGGTTCTTCAGCATCCAGCACAGCAGCAGCAACACAGGAACGGATATAACGTGATTCGAATGTATGGGATGTGTGCGATTCGATAACTCAATTTTAGAACAAATAAAATGACTTGTAGGTAGATGGACTCACCGACGTGTTCCTGTGGTCTTTTTCGCGTCCCGGGACAGAAGACCGCGAATACAATACAGCAGCCACTGATATAAAGTTCCAGAATACAGGGGGCACTAATATTAATTTGCACCACACAATTTTGAGGAGAGTTTTCTTAATTTTCTCTCGACTCGTAACTCGTGCGCGTTCCGATCTCTTTCTGTGTCAAAACAGCGCCCTTCGCGCCGGCCGGTAGTGGCAGCGCGCGGAACTAATTGTCGCGGCCACCAATCAAACCACAAGTCAAATAATAGAAACCCAACATTTCCCCCCACCGAAATCCGCTAGGATTTCCCCAGTTACGATACCAGGACAACGTGAGTGCAATCAGTTGAAATATTGAGTAATACAAAAATATATAGTGTCAAAATATACTTGTGATGCATATGTATTTGATTTAAAAAAAAGTGTTTAGTGTAGCTAGTGGACTGTATAAATAATGAAAAATATAAAAAAAAATATTACAAAAATATATAATATAAATTTAAGCCTATTCTAACATGCATTAATATGTATAGCTATTCAGAATCCTGATCCAACGGAAGAGGACTAACTTTAGAAACAGGCCGAATAAACTCGCTGTTATTTGCAGTTCGCACACTGATTACTCGAACGACCCCGTCCGCACCGCTATGCAATTTTGAAATTCTACCTAACGCCCACTTAAGAGGTGGCGCGTCAGAATTTATAAGTACAAGATCACCCAGCTTGAGATTCTGACTGTTGACAAACCACTTTTGACGTTGTTGTAAGGAATGCAGATAATCTTGCCTCCACTGTTTCCAAAATTGTTGCGATATTTGTTGGACACACTGCCATCGATTTAATCGCGAACTCGACAATTCAGTAAAATTATATTCTGGCACAGACAGGAGCTCCCTGCCGATAAGGAAGTGAGCAGGACTGAGAACCTCAAATTCATTAGGGTCGCTGGATAAGGCACACAATGGCCTTGAGTTAAGTACAGCTTCTGCTCGGCAGAAAACTGAGGCCAGTTCCTCAAAGGATAAAGCTCTCGTGCCAATAGTACGTTTTAAATGTAGCTTAGCAGACTTTATGACTGCTTCGTAGATGCCTCCGAAGTTACTACCGGCTGGCGGATTAAACCTCCATGTGATCCCACGGGTAACAAAGCCACGGGTCAGGTTTTCGTTATCTGAATTGAAAAACTCGGTAACCTCTTTTAGTTGCTTATCTGCGGAGACAAAGTTTGTACCGTTGTCGGATACTATCGAATGGCACAAACCTCGTCTTGCTGTGAAACGATCGAAACATATTAAGAAACATTCTGCACTCAGAGAAGATAAAACCTCTAGATGTACTGCACGCGTGGCACAGCACACGAAAACGCATAGATAAGACTTGGATACACGTGCGTTTCGACGAGTGGATTCTTTAGTAAGAAAAGGTCCTCCAATGTCAATACCAACAGTATGGAAGACATGAACCTCTTCAGATCGATACTTTGGTAGCTCCCCCATTAAGGGTTGTCGATTTGAAGGAGACACCCGAAAGCAAGAGATGCATTTAAGAGTACGAGAACGAATAACACTACGTGCCGAAATGATCCAGTATTTCTGGCTAATTATACTTTGAAGAGTCCTTGGACCCACATGCAAATGAAGTTTATGGTAGTGGTCAATTAAAATTTTTGTAAAGTTAGATTTCTTAGGAAGAAGCAGAGGATGTTTCCTGGCATAAGATAAATCCGATTGGGAAAGTCGACCCCCCACCCTGAGGAAATAGTTGGAATCTATGAAGGGGTTGAGCTTTCGCAAGGATTGACTGCAACTCTCGGCCTTTGATAGTGCTACTAAGTCATTTGAAAAATGATGTTGTTGAACCGCTTTTACTAGCATATCATGTGCTCTCCTAGTATCAGCGACTGTAATGGATGCCCTACGTTCATGAACATCTGATCTACAGTTATGAATAAATTGATAACACCGGGCTACAATATTAATTAACTTATTAAAACTAGAGTACTTTTCTGTAAGACTGTAGAGACTGAATGAGTCAGGCTCTGTTGCGACCAAGACTGCTTTAGGACATTTTAATTCAGGAGGGTTACAATCTCTGAATTCGTCCATTCTTTTGATTGGCCAGCAAGCCTGGTCAAGATTAAGCCAGTTTGGTCCATTGAGCCATTCTGAAGTCTCTAGCAGTATGGTAGGCAAAACTCCACGAGAGCAGATATCAGCTGGGTTAGACATACCGCTAACGTGATGCCACCAGTCACTTGGAATACAGTCCTGGATCTTGGCCACCCTAGTAGCAACAAATGTTTTTAGTGTGTAGCTAGGCGTATTGAGCCAAGCTAGAACAACAGAGGAATCTGTAAACAATATTGTTTCATTGACGTCGAGTCGATTCTGTAAGACAGATTGGACGTATTTAACGAGTTTTGCTAACAGATGTGCCGCCATGAGTTCCAACCGTGGTATACTGACTGTCTTTAAGGGGGCGACCTTAGATTTAGCAATAACCAAACTTGTTTTAGTCTCCCCGTCTGCGTTTTTAGTTCGCAGGTACACGACTGCAGCATAGCCAAGTGTTGAGGCGTCACAAAAACCTAGAATCTGACTGTAGGTATGGCGCTCCACCTTGATGTGCCGGTCATGTTTTAGATTTGATAACAAAGGTAGTTCATTGACGTAAGCTTTCCATCGTGCTTCAAGGTCGAAAGGTAAACATTGATCCCAATCCAAATTACAAGCCCAGAGCTCTTGCATTAAGCATTTTGCGTAAAATATACACGGAGCCACAAAACCAAGCGGGTCGAATTGTTGACCTATTTGAGAAAGAACTGTCCGCTTTGTTATAGTTCGGTTTTGTACCGTAGTATTAAACGAAAATGAATCAAGCGCTGGTAGCCACTGCAGCCCTAACACTTTAATAGATAGATTTTTATCATCGCAGAATGCAACAGGCGTTTCACGATGAGCTTCGTCCAGATGTTCAAGGACCTGTGGACAGTTGCTTGACCACTTTCGGAGTAGAAAACCACCCGTTTTTAGCAAATCCACGAGCTCTTGCTGAAGTTTAACAGCTTCGTCTACAGTAGACACCGACCATAGTAAGTCGTCCATAAAAAAGGCATTTTTTAAAATATGAGCAGCACCAGGATAATTAACTAATTCATCATCTGCCAAAGTGTGTAATACTTTTATTGCTAGGTACGGACTACTAGCCACTCCGTATGTAATAGTGTTTAGTTCGTAAATTTGAATGGGCTGATCAGAACCGTAACGCCATAGAATGTGTTGATACGGTCGTTGGCTTTGATCAATCAAAATCTGTCGGTACATTTTGCAAATGTCCGCAGAAAGACAAATTGCATGAAGCCGAAATTGAATTAAGAGCTGGTTTATATCAGCTTGCAGTTTCGGACCTGGTAAAACTACTGAGTTCAACGCCATTCCATTTGTCGTCTTTCCAGAGGCATCAAAGACTACGCGATGGGATGTCGTTGTACTTGACGGTTTGATAATGCAGAAATGGGGAATAATATATTTGGAATCCACATCTTGGACATTACCAAGACAAGACATATGTCCCAGATCCTCGTATTCACGCATAAATTTATGATATTGAAATTTGAGCTCAGAATCCCGCTCCAACTTTGACTCCAAGTTCAAAAGTCGCCGAGTTGCCATTTGACTTGAATCTCCCAGTTCGATGGCTTGGCGCATTGGATATTTGACAACATATCTGCCTGTTTCTTCACGCCGATGCTCTTTTGAAAATAAAGATTCTGCTAGTTCATCATCCGGGTGACGTGGTATGTCAGATGGAACGTTTTCAATCTCCCAAAAGGAGTGCATTACTTGGTCTAGATTGACAGTAAATCCACAAAATGTCCTATCACGATCGATGGGAGACAACGATAAAGTAGCATCGATGTGGTCATGACGACTAAGTTCAGTCTGACCAACGATAACATACCCATATATGGAGCTCATAGCCACTGGCAAACCATCTTCACGCGGAAGTATTTTGTGGCCATCAAAAATGTATGGAAACAAATCACCTGCTAGCAAACAATCCAACGGCGCGGGCCTAAAGTAGTCTGGGTCCGCCAGCATCAAATGCTGATATTCAAGAATTGTTCTATTGGATAGTGGCATTGTAGGTAAGAAACCTGCTATATTAGAAACGATAACGGCATCGGTTGACAAAACAGGACCATCACAGTGTCGGGGTTTGACAGTGCAAGTAGTAACACCAAACTCCTTCACTGGATTACCACCCAGCCCGATGGGTTCAAAACCGCATTTACGACGCGATAGCCCTAGCCGCTTAGCGCAGTCTTGAGTAATGTAGCTCGACATCGCGCCGCTATCAATAAGCGCACGTACGGGTTGGTACTGGCCCCAACAATCTGCGACGTGTATGATCGCGGTGCCGAGCAAGACTGTTAAGTTGCCCGAGCAAGCCAATGTGACTGCACTAGGATTCGAATTTGCAAAAGAATCTATGTGCAAGGTGTGGTGATGCTTATTTTTGCAGATCGTACAACGTATCTTAGACGGACAGTCGTCGACAGAATGATCGCGTAAACAATTTTCACACAAATTCAATTGTTTAATTCTGTCAAGACGCTGCGCCGGCGTCAGATCGGTGTAATCAATACATCGATATATAGAATGCATCTTTTTACAATACAGACACTCCATGGATTTCGTTGACTTAACAGGTTGGTCTGCATTGAGAACAGCTGACGATAAGGTAGTCCGCTGTAAATTTGAATTAATTGATTTTGAAGTGGAAGGCTTATTGAGCACCTTCAATTGACCTTGAGTGTACGTTACACTTTTGGAGCAAGTGGAATTAGTAGTACACTCCGACATTTCCAGAACGCGCACTTGTTTTTCAACAAAAGTTATAATTTCTTCATAAGTAGGTATCTCACTCAAAGTTAATTCCCGTTCCAACTCACGCCTTGTAGTGGGGTCGAGATTACGCAGCGCAATATAAAACAATATAAATCCAGACAAATCTGTAATATTGAGGGTCTGAAGTGCCTTAATGTTTTCTTGAAATGTCTGTAAGAACATATTAAGGCCGGCGACAGACTCGCGGATTAAAGGTTTAAATTGAAATATTTTATCTAAATAGGTAGTCGCTAATGCGCGCTTATTTTCATATCGCTTCACTAAAGTACTCCAAATTATGTTATAATTATCTGACGTAACCGGCATAGATTTAACAATCGTGAGAGCGGACCCGTTAACAGCTGATAATAAATAATAAAACTTTTCAATATTAGCTATCTGTTTATTGTTGTGTATCAAACTCGTAAACGTATCACGAAAGGTGGGCCAATTTTCCAGTTTACTATCAAAGGGAAACAGTTCCAATTTAGGTAACCTAGGTTTAACGTAACTGCCTACTTCGTTTTTGACACATGTTTGCGTGTCTGCCTTCAACCCATCAAATACCTTTTGAATAAAATAGTACATTTCGTCAAAACTCTCGATTTCGTCGTATGTAGGAACATAATTAGGTTGAAACCTCTTTTTTAATAGTAAGATTTTCATTACGCTTTCTTCGAACTTTTGCCGCCATGTTGCCAAATCACTAAAACGAGCATAAAATTCACCTTCCAACTTAGAATTATTACAAACATTTTTTGATAAATCGAACAATGCTTGCAATCGCATAAAACACATTTCTTTTGTTGTTATATGTGGTTGTGCCAACTCATCATACTCCTCATCACTGGCTGTGTCTTTAGTATCTTGTTTAGGCATCTTGTAACTATTTATAACCCAGTTAAACTGCTATGTAATGGCAGCGGTCGAACTTCGTCGAACAGTTTTACGTAATTCAATTACAAAAATGACAACTTAATATTTACCGTTTGAAACAACAATAAGCATTAGATTAGGCCTAATACAGCTCAAAAATAAGGTCTGTGAAGTTTTTACAACTGTAAGTGGTGTACTTGGCGAGATATGAATAAAATGTATGTGTGGTAGGTACCCTAAGCGGCGTACCTACGTGACTTTTTCAAGTAATAAATACCAGCACAATACATACTACAATAATTACATAACTGAATAGTAACTAGGATGTATTGGTTTCGTAACTGGTTCATCCAGGCGCGATAGGCCAAAATGTGCGATTCGATAACTCAATTTTAGAACAAATAAAATGACTTGTAGGTAGATGGACTCACCGACGTGTTCCTGTGGTCTTTTTCGCGTCCCGGGACAGAAGACCGCGAATACAATACAGCAGCCACTGATATAAAGTTCCAGAATACAGGGGGCACTAATATTAATTTGCACCACACAATTTTGAGGAGAGTTTTCTTAATTTTCTCTCGACTCGTAACTCGTGCGCGTTCCGATCTCTTTCTGTGTCAAAACAGCGCCCTTCGCGCCGGCCGGTAGTGGCAGCGCGCGGAACTAATTGTCGCGGCCACCAATCAAACCACAAGTCAAATAATAGAAACCCAACAGGATGTTTGTCTTTTTTTTTCTGTATGGTAATCCTTGTGGAAGGGACCGGTCAGGCAAATGTGCTAGATTTCCTGCTGCTAAGCAGCAATGCGTAAATATATATGTGTACCAGTGTGAGGGTAGATAGGTACTGTACTATAGATGGTTTAGTCACCGGGCTCAAGAGACTTAATAATTATCTAATATTTCGAGAGACGAGCGGCAATGCATGGCAGTTGTTTGTAGGCAGACGTGGCGGTTGCTATTAAGCGAGCGTCATGCTTCTCTCATCGCTAATTGGATAATCAAATATTACTGGAGGTATTTATTTGAGCTTTTTTAAAAATAACAAAAAACCGTTTAAAGCACTCTAATATCCTGAGTGTGAGTTTTTGATGCTACGTAATGAAGTTTCACCAACGTGTAAGAATTTTGCAATAGGTTTCATAATAATTACACGGATTGCAGGCAGACGAAACTTGCAAAGAACATTAAATGATACAAATAAAATTATATTGCACTTTAAAAAGAAGTTAAAGATTCATTAATGAGATTTCATCGCTTATGCAAAATTGAAAGGTTTTGAAATATAAGTAGGTAGGTATTCAAGGATGCGCCGGCGAGGCATCGACTAAGCACATTTCTCGCAACCGCGCGTACGCGGCGCGGTTTCGCAATCGCCAGTGATATTGACCGACAAACCACGTTTGGAGGACAGCACTGTTTACTACCTTAATACAAGTAAATTTCGCTTGCGACACAAATAAAAGCGACAAATGTGAAAACTTGCAAATTCAATCGCCCAAGGTTTCTAATATTTTATTCGAGACACGATTCAATGTTTATTATTAAACAAGTGATTAATAAAATATCTATGCATATTAGGTATATCTTCTTTATATCTATAATTCTAATGTACGTGTGTATGTCACTGAACTCCTCCTAAACGGCTGGACCGATGTTGATGAAATTTTTGGAGTGTGTTCAAGGGAATTCGAGAATGGTTTAGATTTACAAAGCGCGGGCGGAGCTGCGCGGGTCAGCTAGTAATATATAGAAAGAGAGAGAGAGAGTGCTTCCAACTGACGACAAGTGGTGCTTTGGCCGTAGATGGAAGCGAGATAGTTTTTTTTAGCAAAATAAGGAAAGCATTACGTGTCAGAGGTCCCTATTCTTCTTTTCAAAAATGGAACATTCAATGTATAATGATGACTGATCAGTGGCCAGCCAAAGACGCGATTGTTCGGGTTGAATATGTCATATTCAACCCTACTAGCGCTATTTGGCTGGCCACCGACCAGCCATCACACCTGCTATCATACATTTATTGTTCAATTTTTGATATTTTAAAGGGTATAACTTGCTCCCTCGCCCGCCAAAAGAGCATCAGCTCATTAAGCACCGATGGCCTACCCCCGGAGATCACAATGCCACCCGAACGACAGTGTACCAGACAGTAGTCTTCTGTAGGTAGGGTAATAGTTTATTTTGTTGATTGCATGGCATTTAGCTTGGCAACGGGTTAAAAAAATTATACAAAATGAAATTTACTAAACAATCTAATTTAGAAAATGAAAGGGCAATTTCTTTCAATCGTGAGTTCGAGATTTTTATCCAAACAAGTACACGCTCGCTTTTATAGCCCTTTAATGTTTTACGTCCGGCTTTCAATGAATTAAATGGCGAATATTGGAAATTGGGTACGAATGAAACAAATTAAATTGTGCCTTGTGCCTTCTGCTAATTAAGAGTGTCACCCAAATTTATAAACCTACCTACTTACTTGAATATGACTATAAAAAAAACATATAAAACGCAAACGATTGATCAAAAGGCATACTTAATTTATTTTCACATTGAAAACATTTTTTGCAAAAATAATTACAGCTACGATATTTGATACGATGGAGCCTTCTTCCCGAGTAGGTATAGGGTAAAAGTGGGATAGTTGCCACACTTTTTGAAATTACTTTATATCTCTCAGTTATAAAAGCAAAATTCTTTACTTGTAATACGGGTAGATACTTTGGTTTATTATCTTCAAACTTATGAAAGGAAAAACAATTATCTTTGATATTTCCAGAGTATTGGCGATTTTTGCGGACCTCTAAATTTTGGGGCATCTATCTCATATAAGGGATAATTGCCTAATCTATGTAAATTACGTTTAGGATAGATGCCCTGCTGAAAAAAGAGGCCATCTATCCCGCATAAACTTTGATTTCACCTTGCCTTTCCATGCAATCGCACAGAGACATGCAACACGGTCAACTTAGTGGTACTTGTAGAGTCTTTCGAAAGATAATTAAAATAACATGTGGTCATCCCCCAAACTAGAGAAATTACAATCGAGGCAACTATACCCCTCGGGCAACTATCCCACTTTTCCCCTATGTTAAAAATTGGAATGGAAACAGCAAAATTACATCATCAGCGAAAAGACGTCCACTGCTGAACAAAACTGCAAAATATTTACCATTCTCAAAGCACTACTAATAAGTATTAACTAACTAATGTTGTCTTTTATTTAATTGTCTAATGTCTTTTTTTTACCTTATTCCATTGAGTCTAGGCCCAACACGATTCTGCCAATCAACTAATGTCTTAGGGCTCCCACACATAACTGCGATGCGATGCGATGCGGCGAGAAACAAATGAATTTTCGATACAAGTTGTAGGAACTTGTATTGGACTTAGATAACGCGCAGCTTAACATCTGGCAAATGTGACGCTTGTCTCGTCACAGTATAAATACAGTAAATGCACAACAAATGGCTCGTAAACTGCACGCACGTCATGCATATATGCATACATATTTACAAAAATATACCTATTTATGTTTTCTTATACAGGTTTATTTTTTTAATGCGTATATTTTTACCACATAATCAGTATCGTTAATAGATCATATTGAAATAATATTTCTTTTTTGCGCTTTTATGCGCACGGCAGGCATAGGGGGTAGGTGAGGTCACCGCGCGTGACTTTGACAAGAGGCAAACGTCCGTGACCATGATCATTGCGCTTGTTGTGAATCCTTTTAAGTGAAGTTATTTTGATATTTTTGTACCAAAAATACGCATCTTTGTGTGATGATAGGGTTCCTAATCTAGGTTACAATGTCGCACGAAAATGTACGCTGGTGGGATCATATACAAAGTACATTAAGAAACTAATTACTAAAACTATCAATTATCGAAGCAATTAACGAGTACAGTTAGAATAACCGTTACCAAAAAGGTCTCATTTATTTTGTACCAGTTGACTAATTGGCCAATTGTCATTGAATAATGAACTAATACTCCACTAATGTACAAAAATAAGTGCAGTCTTAAATGTAATTTGCAGCGTTCAGTACCGTAATGGTTTGTCATAAGTCTGTATGGAAATCTCGCTTTCAAAATCAAATAGTGGGTCAGCCAAAAACGCATGGACTTATTTCGGATAAACTCCCAGGCTTTCAACGATTCTTAACTAAATATTCTCCTAAAGAAAGCCATTATTTTTGGACAACAATTAAACCTACCTAGTCAATAGTATCCGAAAAAAGTGTGCAATTTAGTTTTAAATGTACACATAGAATTATATAACATGCAATACAAGACGGACAATGTTCATGCACAAAAATGTATAATAATAGAACCAAATATATATATTCTTTTTTCAAATGTTTTTTTTTTTTATTTACAAAAGAGGTTATAACAGTATATAATCATCAGTCATCCGATCCCAAACTAAGTAGAGCCAGTACTATGGAAACCAGACATCTAATACTAATAAACTTACTTTTTCGTAAATACATACTTAAATAAATAACGCCCAGACACTTGGTGGGAATCAAACCCGCGACCTATTGGGTAGCGGCCAAGGTATCTAAGCACTAAACCAACAGGCCCGTCTAATTACACTTGTTGACTGTTTGACTATCGATCATTATTTGCTTGTGACCACGGCTGGTGAAATCCGGCCGTAACATCAAGCCTAAATATAAGGTAGATCGCTTTCATTAATTCGCAATTAAAATAATGTGTTATAACTATCTTATATATGTATGTAGTTACATACTATATAGATTTTATGTATACAATAACAAACAGTACTGAAACTTAATATGATTTCTTCTTTGCAATAACCATATTATCTACAAAGAATTAGCAACGTGGCCCAGTTATTACAAGGATTAGGGTTAAAAGTTAAAATAATTATATGAAAATTATACCTGTATAAATACAATACTTTATACTCACAATCAACATTTATTGACGTATAGTCCTGCTCTAAGTTATAACATTATCATTAGTTTAGTTAAACACTTTCCATCTGTATGTAGGGCACTCCTAATGTAGGGCATTAGGAGTCTCGTGTGCTCTACCTAGCGCTACCGACCAACACGGACCTTGTTGACATCTGGGACATGACACACAAGTGCACGCCAAGATACTGGATCATAACATTTATCTGATTGTTAACTATTTAAATAAGTTTCAATATTATAAATTCTGATTTGCTCCCAATGTGTACAGAGAAAAACATGTAATTATTTACAATCATAATGTTTATAAAACTATTAACGTTGAATTTTTTTAAGATTTGGTGTAGGATTGCGAGGATCTAATTATGATAGTTTAAAATCAAAGCAAACTGATTAGTCAGCACTTCATAATAATATATTTCATCAGTTATAATGCTGAACTAGTAAAAATATTAAGAAGGATGAAGAAAAAGAGTGGATTCACTTAGTAACGGTCTAAATCGCTGATCGCTTATGCTATAAAAAGTGACTAAACTCAATAAAAGTGTATCCTAGAAGGCCTCAATTAATTCGTATTTATTTTTTTTTGTTTAAATTAAGATAAACACATTACCAAACCTAACGTTATCTAATATACTCAGTTTGGTTTTATAAATAAAAAGTTCTTAACATTTATTTTACTTTATGCATTACATTTACATAATGAACTTTGTCTAAATACATCTTTATTAGGATAACATACCGAAAAAAATAGATAACCAATAGAGAAATCTGAACATTAGAAATCGTATGGTTTTAAATTATCATAATAACAATTTATTTTAATACGATACGACCCCAACCGAGTGTTAGGCAACAAAAAAATCAGACTATCTCAGCTCTTACATCTTTAGACGATAAAAAAGCCAAAGATGAGAATCAAAGCACCTTCTCTACTAAACTGGTTATTTACTACAGGTACCAGATATTAAAATATTCGACGGGAAGCATGCAATGTATTGGTAAACTGTGTCCACGCCTGAGTTAAATAACTTAAGTATTTACAATTTTTTGGCAAGTACGATGTTTGCCTTATGGTAAATGAGAGATAGCCGCACTGCACCGCTGGCCGCTCGTAACCGCCGAGACATTAGTTATTAAGTCAAACGACTTAATTCGGTAAAGTCGAGCTCGGTAATTTCACCTGCTAGCGTGCCGGTTACACCGGAACACAGCAATGACTACATAATGCTATTACCTACCTACCTTGATCCCTTGCACAAATGACTTACCATCTAGATTTGTGGCTGTATCACCAATTACGGCCCATTCCAATACTCTAGCGCCGACAGCAAGCTCAGTTAAAAAGTTAAGGTTAAACTATCTGTTACTGATATTTCAATAACACAATTGACGACGTTGTAACTTTAGTTACTGTGATTTATAGCGTTCCTGCGCTCAACTTTTTTCCACTTGACAACACATGTTGCTAACTTAGCTATTTTAGGGTACCGCAGGACCCTTCACAGGGTCCTGGGGACCTTTTGAAGGTTTCCCCCGCGTCAAGAAAAGGCATCGGTAGTAGCCCGGAGCTCAAAATAATGGGACAGCCACCGAGTACGGCGGTGACTACAAACCCTGACAGAGTGTCATTTGAACAACCAACAGTAAGCTGCTAATGTGGTATAGACACACTTGGCATTCATTTTCTATAAACCTATTTAACATTGGTAAGCTTTTGAACCACAGAAAGATAGATCAATCAATAGTAAGGTAGGATATTTCTATCTGTCTTTGTTTATTGAAACGGAAATATGTCATAATAGCTATCGATTGTAACTATTTTAACTTATAGTAAGGAATCGATAGGATATTGGGACCAGCAGTTAGACACTATCATGTGAAGAGCGCGGGAAGCGCAGACAAACTCTTGCTATTGAGTAAAAAGAAAATACTATTTTGAATAGCAATTAAAGCTATATCATAAACTGAATGTTTATAGTTATTTAAAATGTTTTCAACAATTATACGGTTATTGATTAGAATTCGTGGCCGGCTGTGTATTGCAACCGGGTCGCAACTGTTCGCGCAATCGATATCTTGATTGAAATCAATCTATACGATGTATTAGTTCGAAACATTCTCTAATCGATTAAAACAAGCATTTGAACACGTATAAATGTTATACACCTTTTGTTAATAGAGTTCTCGATTTTCATATCTTGGAATAGCCATTTAATTCTACATATTAATGTGAATATTTTGACCGGAATAATGTATATTAGCAGGTTTGTTATTTATCTATGTATATCTATACATATAAAATCACTTGTCCTGACTGACTGACTGATTCATCAACGCACAGGCAAAACCGCTGGACCTAGAAAGCTGTGAACAGTAGGTTCTTCTTATGACGTAAGCATCCACTAAGAAAGGGTTTCTGAAAATTCGACTCATATAGGGGTTAAATAGGGTGTTTTCTTTTGTATGAAACTTTTTATTTTATTTTTCGTTTGACTTGAAATTTACTGAAAAGATTCTCTAAATAAAATAAATGAATACGTGTTTCGCGAAAACGACCTTTGTGGGTGCGTTAGGGGTTGGTAAAATTTGTAAAAAAATAGCGGGCGAAGCCGCAGAGAATTGCTAGTATAAGTATAAAATTAAATAAATACAAAAAATTAAGTTTTCTAGTTACCTACCATAGTCCAGGCTCTGCCTTGTTTGGGTTCAGATCACCGTGTCTGGATTGTGCGTGAATATAATTTTATTTTTAATGCAGTCTTTGTGCTGCCACTTTCCACCATATGGCCACACGCCACCGGTTATGCCAAACACGATCCTAAACAGGCTTACGAGTTTAAGTTGTACATGTTATTTTTAGTATTCTGCATGAAATCGCCCAATCAAAGCTGTGAAATATGTTTCACGTCTAGATTTCCGCGTGTAAACATAATTATTTTAATTACGACTTCAAAGTAGCGTGTTGTAAAGTTTATTTTGGCTAATTTTAATGGCGAAACCGTGGTGAAGTCGATTTGATTTAATTTCATAAAGTCAAATCAATTTTAAAAAGAGAAGATATAAAATATCCCTGTTTTTTTTACTTAACTATGGTGAACCATATCACAAGTTTTATACCCTTTTGAGAAGGGAGAAGATAGAGTCCTAGACGTATTTTATCTTTTTGATTATTGTAATTTAGTAATAACAAAATAATTAAGAAGTTACTTTAATTGCATTGATTGCAATATAACTTTAACTCAATAATTCATTAAAATATGGACTCAATTGTCTGTTGACTAAAATAATATTAGAAATCACCACCATTTCGGCATACTGAAACCTCAAGAGTGTTGCATACTGTCTATGTATAAACATAGTAGGTATACATTATGTATGACCTTGCTGTATGTGTAAACAATCCACTTACGTAACGAGGCCACCCTACTTAGCGGCCGCTGCTGTGCGTTGCATGCCCAAAACTATTTCAATTATAAAGAATATCACGCGATACAACAACGATATGTAATAAGAATGTACACATGAAACAAATTCGTAATCTGGCAATAAGTTCTACATTCTTAAGAATGTTGGAGTATATTTTGAGGTTTTATAATTATGTTTCATGATGAGTTACCCATGCATTAATCACCAGTGTCATATTGGGAGCATTTAAGATGCAGTATAAGACAAAGGCATATAGAATAAGGATCTAAAAAAATGATATTAAAGAAAACGCAATATAATAGAAAATAGTATATATAAAAAAAAGATTAACAATATTTCTGCACCACGACATAGTACGGCACTGAAATTAGCAACCTGATTGGGCAAGTACCTCCACGCCAATAATGCTACAAGAGACGGGCCCATTGGTCTAGTGGTAAGATACCCTGGCTGCTACCCAATATGGTTTCGATTCCCATCTTGTAACTTTGTCTTACTGCGCTAAGTAAGGTAGCTATGAGGAGTGCACAGACTAAAATACCATCGTTCGTTCCTTATGCTATTAGATTTAGCGATACCTCTGACCCTCTGTATAGGGTCCACTTCCTTTTATTAGATATCGCGATTCCGCGGTCAAGAACTAGCCTAGATTGAGTAAGAAAAACTGAAAAACGCCCTTGTATTTCGAGGATGATAGAGAGAGAGGAGGAAACTAATGATCAACGATTAATATTCTGTATTGAATATTTCCTATGTTTCTTTGAGATATATCCATGGAATGATATTGACTAGTCCTGTTGTACTGTTGTATTACCCATAGATATTTTTTTTTAAATCTGCATAATATTGCAAGGATTCCGATTTAAACTCTTAGAATGATTGCGATATTTTTCCCGTAATACCCACACTAAGATATAAATACATACCTTAATTATTTTCCTAATCTAATATCGTTTTATGTTTGCCCTTATGAAATACGTTTACAACGTACAACGTGTACAAGGAACGATGTAATTTTGGTTCAAAGTATCGTGAAATTTCGACGTTCCTAATTTGCAGGTTGCGACGTTGTCACTGTGAATAGAAAAGTATTCGCAGCTTTCATTTCCAAGGCCGCCCGCGACGTTGAATCGCTCCACTTTTGGTTCAAACTTTCTGTTCGTCGCTTAATCCTACTAAATCTGTATTTTTTTTATGTAAATACACATGTAACGACGTAATCATTTTTACGTACGCGATCCACGTTCTTTTAATGTTGACGTTTTGTAACGTTCGCTACGTGAATATTAACCATTACAGCTGTTACACAATCACGGTTTACTGATTATAACAGCAACAATTTAAAAGACATTTAAAATTAATATGAGCTCATTAGCTTCAAGCTAATTAGCAGAGTTACATGAATGTACAGAAACATAACAAAAGACTTCAACGCACGCTGCGTAATTGCATGCGAAGATTCAACGCGCACGCTACGTATACAAGTTACTTACGACTATCGCATATTTTACGAAAAGTCAATAACTCTCAATATTGTTAAGTGCAGAAATTCTTACTTACTGTATCTTAAATCTACTTAGGTATATCAAGTCGTTAATTTGCCAATTTCAGCCTCGTAGTTCTTTATCCCCTTACCTTAGTGGTATAGGTTGAAAGGGGAACCGTGGCGCGGGCGGGTGCGGTGACATGATGGGCGGTGGCGGTGGGTGCACCGGTACCGGAACCGGCACGGGATGCGGCTGCGACATGTGAGGCAGGGTGCTGTAGGGCGGCGGCGGCACATTCTCCAGCAATTCGGGCACCCGAGGCGCCCGCGCTCGCCTCACGCGCCGCCGCCTCGGCTCCTCCGTCTGGCACTCCGCGCTCACCACACTCCTTTCTCTCTCCGTCTGCACCGCACTGTTCACATTACCACCGGCAGGCGCTTCCACTTGCACTATGTTCACACTGGACACGTTTTGTCGGCTCGGCTCGCCCGGGACGCGCACCGAGACCGAGTCCGACTTCCGCAGCGGGCCGGGCGCCGGCACGGGCAGCCGCATCTCGTCGGGTGTGATTGCGCGGTATGACGCGCGCGCATGACGACCGCCGATCGGCGACTGGGGCGCGTATGCGGCTTCCCCCCCTCGGTGGCCGTGCTCGCGGAGCGCGCCGTCGGTCCGAGAGCGGGCGAACGGCGGCGAGCGACACTCGTATGGCTGCCATAGTAACGAGGATAGCGCCTCGGCGGCGGAGAGAGGCGGCAGCGAGCTAGCCGCGGCGCTCATCTCGCAACCGCGCTCCGCTGCCGAGCCAGCGCCGTCACCCGCCACCCGCCGCCGCTTGCACCTGCGACAACCAGTCACTCGATAAAGATATTGTCTTGCGGAACAAGAGATGTAGATGAATTACACTGACACCGTTTTATAGTGCACCGTTTAATATTTTGTGACCTGCGATTGATAAACGGTATGGTTTCCCTTCCTTTCTTAAGTCAACTCAACCAACTAAAGGAACGTAGTCCATCAGTACCAAATTGTTGTGAACTCATAACCAGTTGTAATCATCGTTTCGCATTCGATCAGTTGGTTGGCCAACGTAAGGCAGGATCAGTCCATAGATGGGTCTCGGTACTTGGGGATGAAAGTCTATAAGCCTTTTACCGACCCAGACAGGTCCGTGGGCTTTACAACCGCCGCCTTTTTTGGCCGCTGGCGGGACTCGGAATAGTACACAGGTACGTGCTCTGGACCTATCTACACATCATGAGGATTTAGTCAGTAGAAGTCTGAATCTGAAATAACCCACAGCGCCCCCTCCAGATTGGTATGCGATCTCATGAAGCTTCGGAGTCGCTGGACGTTCGGGATGTGGGCCCTTAGGACGTCCATTCAGTACGGCGCCGAATCCGAGGAGGACGGCGGCGGAGTTGCGGCCCCCGTCCCCGTGAGCACCGTGGCTGGTTCCCGGGGGCTACAATGCCCCCCTCGGCGGTGGCCTCAAAGGCAAGGCACTGAAGGGTCCCTGCTGCAGATCCCACCGGAGAGACCTGTGTCCCCTCTCATGTGCCGATGCGACAGCCGCGGGGCTTTAGTGGGTAAGAATCCCACATACCCCGGTCAAGCCCCACAGCTCCCGGGGATCTTATCGAAGATTTCCCCCGCGTCGAAAAAAAGGGATAGCATGAAGATTACTCCACGTTAAAAAAAAGGGATGGCTTGAGTTGTAAGGAACCAAGGCTGGGGTAAGGCTCGTACTAGCGCGTTACGGCGTAACACTTCTGGCTTAGCAATGAGGCTAACATTACTTAATTTAGAATTAATGAGTATAACATGAATATTATTACTAACTGCGGGCGAAGCTAGTTTTTTTAATTACTGAGCCAAAATGATAACGACAATTTGGTACCCAACATTCGAAGACTTCAGACTTAATATCACATTAAATTTGCTAAAATTGGGAACCAATTAACTTTATTACGGTCTGATTTTATGTTTACCAGCTTACCGCGAACAAAAACACTAGAAACTGAAATAGTTTTTATGTAAGAATGATCAGAGTTGGAGCCTGAGATTGTCGCCTACAGCCACAATTACATCACAAAAAAGCTTTGTGCCTCTCGATGACGAACCCAGAGCTCATGAAATAAGATTCAATTAAGACTAGCACAAGCACTTAATTCACTTAAGTTAAATTGAGGAAGTATTAAACAGTTTCCTACTTAACTAAGCGAAGTAATAACTATTCCTACACAATATAACACAAAAATAAGGTGATTTTATTACACTTAGTGAAGAGAAAACCAAGATGACAAGATTCGTGTATTCTATTGTTGGTGGCTATACAATCGGGCCCGGTAACCACTGGAACGCACTTCGACCCAATTGGATCCATTATGCATGCCCTAGCCCTTAATCTATACCTGACGTGTCGAAGAGTACCCTTAGGTACGCAACGATTGCGCCAGTTTGTACATAATCATCTGGTGTATCATTGGCTACTTCCAGATAACTCAACCTACGTCTCGCAAGAGCGTCGCAGCAGTATGTATCGCATTGATTCTATTTCACCTTCGCAGAATCTGCAAGTATTAACAGTAATTTCGTCTAATGGTAAGCGACCCGTCTGCCTATAGACAGCTGGAGTGCAATGCCGCTTAAAACTCCATTAAATTAGTCAACATACAGATACACATACATTATAGTTAGTTGTTAGTATGTAGCCTCCGTGGCGCAGTGGGAAACCGCTTGCTTTGTAAACCGGAGGTCGCGGGTTCGAATCCTGCGGGGAGCAACAAATTTGAGTAGTTGTTCCTTACTGGCTAGGACAATGCAGGCCGATCACCATCAGGTGATTGTCTGTAAAGTAAGATGATCCATAGGTCGGATGAGCATGTAAAAAGTCGGTCCTGCGCCTAACCTCTCCCCGGTCGTGTCGGTCTTCCGTCCCATCGGACTATGAGAGGTATTATAACGGGTGTAAGGGACATCGTACCGAAAACCGACACCAGGGATCCAGAACACGATTCTGAACATACTAGTGTTGAAATTTTTCATCCGCTTTTTCATCAATTTCCAAAAAAAAAATTACTTTTTTTAAATAAAATTAGTATAACATCATTAATGGTATGATAATAAAGCCTAATTTTAATTTAAAAACAATTAATTAATTATTTGTGTTTTTATTTTATTTTTATTTATTTATTTATTCTTTATTCACAAAAACAGTGCATAGGCCTCCAGGGGTTAATTAATAGGCAAGTAACTATTATTATTTTAGAAAATTAGCAATGTAATTTGAATAATAAACATTATTCCGCATATATTCATTACATGCTCGAAAATTAATATGTATGTTACTCTTTTGTCATTTACCATATAAATGGTTACTGTAATGTTGTAACGGACATTATTTGACGTCTTATAATTTTTTTTTCGGTACGATGTCCCTTACACCCTGTATAAAGTGTGTCTACGCAAGCGCTTGTGCACTATAATATCTCCTGCGGACATGGCTGATCTTGTGAAAGATTGGCGGCTGTGGTCGTTTCGGCCAGGAGGACATTATTATTATTAGTTAGTTGTTGACATTAGTTATTAGTTGCCCGTTAGATACCTGAGTAAGAATAGCACCCACCCGTCTCCTCCCGTCAGGAGTCGTAAGGCGACTAAGGGAAACATGAAGACGGGTAGCAGCGTCTTTCTATAGGGCTACCTAACATCTATACATCGACCCTCAAGATGCCTGCCAAGCATGAGGATTATAGCAACCCCTCCCTTCTAAAGGGGAGGCTTTTGTTTAGCAGTAGACGTCTTTTGGCTGATCATGATGATTACCTAGTTATTAAGTCATTTGAGCCTGATAATTTCGCCAGTTGCATTACCCTTGAATGTACACACTACTGCTTGGCGGCAGAACATCTGACACTGTAGTCATATCTACCTGGACAGTCCCTTGCACAAACGATCTTACCTAATAAAAAAAAAATCATTTAGTTATCTTATCTACAAAAGTATTGTTTGAAGTTTGAAGCAGTACATTGGCTCTTTCTTGCGTAACTTTGCGTTCCACTTACTTTAGTCATGTTGGAATATCGTGTTACTTTTATCATTTCTCTCTAAAACTCTTGTGACTGATAACTGTACGACGTAATTGTGATTGGGAGGCTCAATAAGCCCGCCAATTTGAAAAATCCTTTTTAACCTACACTCTGAAAGTAAAAAATATCACACTTTACGTAACAGGCGAATAAGAATCCTAAATCGAAAAAAAAAATTGTGTTCACTGGGGAAACCTTCAAAAGATCCCTGGGACCTATAGGGTACGGCCGGGGTATGTAGGATACTTGCCCACTAAAACCCCCGCGGCTGTTGGTTAATAAGAGGGGACATCCGGGCTCTCCAGTGGGATCTGCACCCGGAGCCCCTCAGTGCCTTGCTTTTGAGGCCGCCGCCAGGGGGTGCATTATAACTCCCCCGGAACTAGACACGGTGCATACGGGGACAGTGGTAACAATTACGCCGCCATCCGCCAGCGTGCTAAAAGGCTAATTGGCGACACTAGGTTAGTGGAGGCCAATCTATAAAGCCTAGAGCACAGGCGCAGAGTAGCCAGCCTCTCGGTATTCTACAGGCTGCATTTTGGAGAGTGTGCGCAGGAATTACATGAATTGATCCCACCATCACCCTTCTATCATCGGACGACGAGACGCACAGCGCATACGCACCCATATGTAGTAAACGTGCCTTCAGTCCGGACTAAGCGATTTGCTTCTTCGTTTATAATAAGGACAGCTAAGGACTGGAATAGTTTGCCTGCGTCGGTTTTCCCGCCCGGTTATAGTATAGATGTCTTCAAGAATAGAGTGAATAGGCTATTAATAAGCTAGTGTGCTTTACCATCCTCGACTGCGTCACCGCTTTCCATCAGGTGGGACTGTGGTCAAGCACTGGCTTATATTGTATAAAAAAAAAATCCTCTTCGGAGTCATCGCCGTACTCAATGGACGTCCTAGGGCCCACACTCGAACGTCCAAATAAAAAAAAAATCCTAGGTCAACTTAATTAATTTCATAATATCCGAAAAAAAAATTGACGAGTACTATCATTTCAAAATTACCGTTGACGCAGCTAAGTAACAGACATTTGCATAAATAATACACCGCCCACTATGACGGTTCTTTAATCCTTTGGTACTAACATTTCTCTGAAGAATGGAGATTTGCTACAGCCGAGCTTAATATTATGCAGCGAAGCTCTTATGTAAGAATAAGCCCTAGCGAGCGGGGAAACTTTATACAATTTTAATATCTGTGCTGGAAAACTGCGGAATTCTAACTCAATCACTCTGATATCACAGCGTACTAGAACAAAATAAGGAAGTAGTTATTAACGCAATCTTGCATATTAAAATCCTTTCTTTTAGCTTGTAAGAAATATAACTATGAGAAGTTGAGCAGGCCAACATACTTTGTACATTTATACAAAGAAAGAAGATGAATAATTCTATGCAAATGTAGAGAACCAGTATTTCAACTAGATTTCAAATCATATCAATGAGGGACAGGTCAGGCGCGACATGCCCGTCCGACGCATGGATCATATTACATTTCAGACATCTAGGTGATAGGTGTGTATTGTCCTAGCCAGATAGGAATAAATAACACAACGGCATTTCTTCCCACATGATTTGAACTAGCGATCTTCGCTTTACAAAGAAAACGGTTTCCCGCTGCACTGCGGAGGCTACTTTTCATAATCACATGAATCCGCTTTAGTGCCTTGATTGCACAGGCCATAAATATCACTTTCCTTTAATGTTGAAACTCGACGAGTTATCAGGTGCTTCGTTTAAAGGAGATATCGTCAGTGACGTGCGTAAATATCGGACGGAGATCAGCTAGCTCGGCTTGAGGAGAAACCGCGCTCAAGATACTTTCTCCAAGGCCGCGCCGACGCCGTGGCGCCTCCCACCATGACCGTCGTTGCTACATAATATCAAAGTTCATGCGGATGTCCGTAGATAATCACCGAATATGCCGACAGACGCTGATGAAGCTTTCTTGTGGTTAGAGGAGTTTTAAAAGTCGTATATGTAATTGTTTGCCTCGTAACACTCTGACAATTAACATTCACATTATTTAATTTTTGAAAGCCATTGTGAGTTACATGGCAAACGATTAAGCAAGGAAATTTAATCTATAAACTTGTAAGAAACCTTTTAAAATCGAGTAGCACTAGTACAGTTGCTCACGTGAAATACATAAAACTCCCTGACCGTTGACAGTCGTTGTAACCTAGCTAAAAGAATTGCACAAGTTGATATAAACAAAAGAACGAAGACCCTATTAGAATCAAGTTGTAATATAGACATAATGCTGTTATATCACCTACTATTATAAACCATTATTGTACACCAATAAAATTAACTTTCTTTTAACGGTGAAACGTTACATATGTCTTCCGTTTTGTCTGACCTATTTATTCGATTATGGTAGCTAATTAATTAGGAATTAATCGTTGATTTATTTAATTATTAGAAGCTGTTATAGTGGGACCGAGTTACTTTGAATCATCTAACTGTCCATATACTGTATTGTAGATTGGAAGCTTACGGTGTTAGCTATACAATATTAAAAATAAATCAAAAAATAAAATCTATAACCGTATTTTAAGCTGAGTGATTCAAATAATAATAATTTATGTTTGACAAAAGTCCACGCTAGACGCAATGCCACTCATTTTATGTAATCATAAAAAAGGTGTAATTTATAACTAATTATCTTAGAGGAGATACCACTGGAGAGATCATGATGCGCTAACCCCTCTGCCAAATTTTGTTCATATGTTCAGGTCATTCTTTATTTGTGTGCGTATCTTTTTGAATGTGTTGCGAGTTTATTATAGTGTGGGTATGCGTGAAATTGTATCTGTGTGTGTTTACTTCGCCTCCCACACCCCGCAAAAGTGCCACGAAAAATTTGTTCGGGGAATCGATGCGATACTAGCTCCATTCTAATTACTCTGAGCTAATTATAGACGTCATAACTCGTAGCTTTTTATGCAAGTACTTGTGTACTTGACTTGTACGTGACTATCCAATTATATGTTATAATTATATTACGTATGCGGTCGATAGAAATACAGACTTAGAATGAGGTCGTTTTTTTTTCTAAATTGGATTAACACTTACCTATGTCGATTGTGATTTTATACCTATGATATATTTTTGTACAAGCATGGATAGAAACGCAAAAATTTAGTCCCTACTTATACATTTAAAACTTGAGATACATTCAACGTATTCAACCGAGATACCATTTAAATCATACAAACGACTAAGGTGATTAGTGATAGGTCCCTTGCTCAAGGGATCGTCCTCGCAGAATCAGTTGATTCTTCTCGCAGGGAAGAGACGTAAACGTAAGACTGTAGCTGGGGAAAATAATATCTCAAGTGCGGAGCGCCATTGCAATGTAGTTGTATATAGGTAGGTGTCGGAACAGGTCGGAATATCGTGGTTTTCTAACAAATTTTCTACAAAAGGAATCTGTATAGTACTGTCTGTATAGTACCAAGGTAGCAAGTAAGCGTGTGGCCTGCCGGATGATATGCAGTCACCGCACCCTATAGACGCTAGCAACACCAGAAGAATCACTAGCGCGTTGCCGACCCTTAAGACATTACGTATTAAGTCTTTGTGTCCGATAATTTCACCAGCTACAGTGCCCTTTACGCCGGAACTCAGCAATGTTTGCACACTGCTGCTTGGTGGCAGAATATCTGACACTGCGCTGGTACCCACCTAGACGACTCCTTGCACAAGGAACCTACCACTATTTATTCTGACTGGAGTGAAGGATATCAATTTCCTCTAATTAATATTGTTAAGTTTTTTTTCTGCCTATTCGTAAGTACTAGTAGGTACGATCGATGTTACGCTTTCTCTAAAGGTCATTTGACGGAAAACAGATTTAATCGTCCTATAGACGACTTTCTAGTTTCTCTCTTAAGTTAATATTGTGTATAGATCAATGAACACCGATCGTTTTGTATAACAAACACCTTGCGCAACAATTCCAATAAATCTATTCCAAAACTTACGCAAAAAATCGTTTGTATAACTATAAAACTGGTTCAATACATATTTATACTGAAGAATTTAGAATTCCCTTTATAGTTATAATATATAATAAAAAAACAACACCAAAGTGATGAAATATTTCATACATACGTGGAACCTTTAAAGTTGCATTCATTTCTGATGAGATGCCTGCGTTGGTGACCATGGCCATGTTATGAGGCGAGACACTCACTTAGTCATATGGTCATCCACACCACACACCACTGTGATCTTAGATCGGCCATGCTCGCCATCGAAAAGTCTTTGCTTGTGGCGGCTTCGTGTGGCGGGTCACCCCCTTCCCTCCAATATGATTGAGGGGAGTGATGGCTGCTGCTCGAGTCAACTCGTGCGCGGGTGCTGCTTGGACCAGTCCCCGGTCCGACTACTATCCCTTTGGCTTTTTAGTTTGTTGTACTTTCGTCGTATTTTTTTTTTTCTGTCTTATTTGATCTTTTGAACGGCAAGACACACTGTCGCTCTGATCTAATTGTAACATGACACACTGTTTAAAAAAAAAAGTGATAAAATGACAAGCCCGCTGAGTTTCTTGCCGGATCTTCTCAGTTGAGGCTGCGTTGTGATACGGTGGTAGATTTTTAAAAAAAAAATACATGACCTTTCAAAAGTGCTAGCCAAAAGAGTTAAGCCTATTTGAAATAAACTATTTTTGAGTTTTGAGTTTGACATAATTAAGCGAGTTCTTTCTTTAGAAGAAAGGAAGCGAGGCCGTGGTATTAAAGACCGACCTCAAAAACGCAAGGAGGCCGATGTAAATTCTAATCCAAACTAATATTAATTTGCACCAATCGAGTGCAGCGACTTTACTAGTAGTAGTAGTGTGCAGGTATGACGGCATGACAGCGCCACTTTATTGGTAGAATTAAAAACTCCTATTGAACTTACATCTATATTGATTCCCAGAGTTCCCTCCTGGTTTCGCCTAAAAACCGCATTCAAATACACCACATTCGTTTCAGAGCTACGATGTGTTACAGAAACAGATACAGGCATCAAACTTACAGTACCCCCTTTTCTTGGAGTGATTACAAATATGGGACAATTTAAAAGAAGAATGTTGGAACGATGGTTTTCGATGAATTAATTTCAATTTTGTACATACAAAAGTTGGCGAAGATGCGTTCGAAGTAATTTATCAAGCTGTTGGCGGATGTTAGCGATGGTAATCCATTCTCATAAGCGGTTAGTTGACTGAAGAAGCGTCCACAAATCGGAAACTTAATCCGCGTCGATTGTTCGCCAACTTCCCCTTTGCTTAATCATGTTTGGATAAAATATTTATAAGTGCGAGACTATTACACTTAAGTCTAAAATAGATGTGATATAATTACGGCAAAATAATATTACTTAAATATTTTTCATTCGGAAAGCGTTAAATTATCTCAGTAGCGTCCTAGCGTGTCTTCGGCGAGACCTGTAGTGAATGATAGATACCTAATCATCTACCGTTCTACAATAATAATAATAATAAACATATTGTTCATAGTATTCTGAGTAGCTCATTCAAAATCATCATTCAAGAGCTCATTCTTTCGCATTCATCATTTCATTCATTCACTACTCTTTGATTCGCCGTTACGAAAGCATCTAACGCATCATATTTGATTAATTTGAATTTTCATAAAGAATAAATTCATTGTTTTTATACGTAAAATAAACACATTTATTGAAAAGCTCCAAAAGAACCAACAATCTTCCTCTGTCGCCCTCGTCACTGCTTCACGCCGCACCATAATCAAGAACACCTATTATCTGTCTTGTCCATCTGTCCTGTACTTCAGTCAACAATATTTTCGTTTTCAAGCCAAATACTATTTACAATATTAAATGCAGATTTATTAGAAACAATAAAACAAAAATTTACAAACTCACAATTGAGGGAAGCAATATTTCTAAAATTTGTGAAACAATCTACCCAATTTCATGGTCTTGTCAGTATCTACGAACCAATTAATTTAGCAGACGGCTCTAAGTTATAGGTACACAGAACAGCTAATTAATTCTTACAGCAATTAACAAGAAAATCAAATTCAACTTCGAACTGAAATAACTCAGAAATAACACATTGATACGAGCCAAGTTTTGAAATCACAAAGAGTTTACTTTGCTTTTACTGCGGACGTTGCATACAATAACAATAAGCATCTGTGAAAATACGTCGACGAGCCATTGTTTTTTTGTAACTTCGAGTCGAATTATGTAAAGGCTATTCAAGCAAGTTTATGAGAAAACGCAAATGTCACACAGACGAAATAACTTGTACGCCAACTTGATTTTATGTAATGCTTTCTCCAAAACGCATTTGGGAAATAAAATAGAATGCGTTCCCTTTGTACCGACGCGAACAACAATGGCTGGCGCCGGAACTCGGAATAAAAATGAAAGTGGATTCGCGTGTTATTTTTATAAAGCTGACAATCTTGTTTCATTTCGTTACGTCCTCATTAGCATATGTCGACGAGGCGGTGTCCAACTCCCCTGACTCGTACGGATAAACTCTTAACGGGATTTGCGAGTAAGCCATTCCAGATTCGACAAATTAAATTTCCTACTTTTGGTGACGGTTGAGTCCCGACCCCCGACGCTGAGGACTTTTATAACGGACAACGGTAAGCTCGAAAAACAAATACGAAGTCTGATTGTGGTTTTCATTTTCCAATTACGCTCCGAAGCTACGTAAATTACTTATGGTGGTTGGTCATAGCTCTTCAAACTTTTGCTTCCATGTCTATATTTAGTAAAGTTCTATGCTGAAAATTCTTCATACTGTAACTTACAGTCTACTCGCATCGTATCTATTTATATAAGTGTGTAAATCTATCATATTAACCAGGAACAATTTTTTACTCGTTCTATTACTATTACATCAAGATCTACGTAAAAAAACGTTCGAATATAACCCAGTTTGTTATCCAGTCCAAAGAGATCACCACCGAAAGTGTATTCACATCCATATTTCCCCAGCTTAACTAGTATTAAGTATATGTAATAATCATTTACTGACCGAGCTAATACTCGTATCCATTTAGCAGGTAAACTTCCTAACACCTAGTGCTACGTAAAATTTCTAGACAGATAAGCAAATAGCAATTCGCTCTTCTTGATTATATAAACAACCTAATACAATTATAGGAGCCACACTTGAACATCTGTATATTATGAGTTATATAACAGCATTTATGTGTCAATACGTTACATTAGTTTAAGTGTACATACGAGTAAAAAAAGGCATCAGCATTCTAAATGTAGATCCACGTTGTTGACGTTCTTATTAGTTGACTTTCTTTAGCAAAGATTCGGTCAATCGGTCAACCGGTCTACCGCGGACATACTTTACTATTCATTAATCATTCAAAACAAATTCAATACAACTAGAAATCGATTTTTAATTTTATAGTGTCATCTCATGTTCTGATTTCATTTACTTTTATTAAGCAACTACCGACGAGCAGGACTTTCGCCTTTTTTTCGCGGGGAACCCTTCAAAAGGTCCCCGGGAGCTGTGGGGCTCGACCCACTAAAACCCCTGCGGTTGTCACATCGGCATAAATGAGAGGACTTCAGGGCTCTCCGATGGGATCTGCACCACGGGGGCGCATTATAGCCCCCCGGGAACCAGTCACGGTGCTCACGGGGACCTCCTCCTTGGAGTCGCCGCCGTAGTCAATGGCCGTCCTAGGGCCCACCCCTTGAACGTCCAGCGACTCCAAAGGAGGACTTTCGCCTAATGGTATGCGACCGGCGTGCCAATGCACTGCCGTTCGTCACCAGAAACATTCGTTATTAACCTCTGCAATGTCCCGGCCATTTTGAAGTGTTCCGCGCCGGCGTTTATGTTAGTCTCAAGTGTCATGCGCGATAACGGCGCACGTCATTGAAATGACGATATCTCAAGTTGTTTGTATTAGAGTACTATACGATAAATACATCGTTAGAATCATTATGAATTAAGCTAATAGGATATGTATGAATGAGTACGCATTTATCTTATAGGGTACTGTTAATTTCGAGTTTTTTTTTTTTAACTTAAGTTTTTTCTAGGTTTTTGAAAAAAGTTATAATAATAAATATAAATTAAAAACATTCTTAGTAAAAGTATTTGTTTTATTTGCAAATAGATATATATATATATTTTTTTTTTTTTTGGACAATCCACACACGGTTATCCGATCCCAAACTAGGCAAAGCCTGTACTATGGAAACCAGACAACTGATACTAATACTTATATACTTTTTTTTTTGTAAATACATACTTAAATAGATAAACAACACCCAGACACTTGGCGGGAATCGAACCCACGACCAATCGGTTAGCAGGCAGGGTGTCTGACCACTAGACCAACGGGCCCGTCTACTATTTTACACATATTAGTTAAAAAAAACACGCCTCCCCATACATTTTTCCACGGCGATTAACTACCGAGTGACGAAGCGCGCCAAAAAGCGCGCCAAAATGTTTGCACAGACTAATAAATCTCTAATGAGTGATCGTTTCACATCACATCAATAGCTGAAAGACGTCCATTGCTGGACAACGGCCTCTCCTTACACGCGAGGGGTTACTATAATCCCCATGCTTGACCGGTGTCTTGGCAATCACAGTAAAGGATAGGGAATCCAATAGAAAGACGCAGCGCTGCTGAATTCCTCTTCTTGTTTTTCCTTGGTCGCCTCCTATGACACCCAACGGAAGGAGATGGGTGGGTGTTATTCTTACCCGGACACCCGACGTAGAAATGGGCGACCGTTAAGTTGCATTTAAACTGAACGTCTCCTTTGAGGGTACATAAAAAGACCTTAAAGTACATAAAAGGCCAGGTTGTTGTCACCTAGACAGCAGTAGTAAAGCTAAGTCAAAGGCCTAAATGACAGCTTAAACAACTTAGACAAAGGATTACCATAAACACATATTAAAAAAAAATAAGCTTATCTAATTTAACACCACGAGCGCATCTCCACTTTACATCAAGAGCATTTGCAGTCAATCATCAATTTAAATTATTTAAAAAAATATAACAGGTGTAAGGGACATCGCACCGAAAAAAAAATTATAAGATGTCAAATAATGTCCGTTACAACATTACAGAAACTATTTATATGGAAAATGAAAAATGACCGACTTATTAATTTTCGAGCATGTAATGAATATATGCGAAATAATATTTATTTCTCAAATTACATTGCTAATTTTCTAAAATAATATTAGTTAATTGCCTATTAATTAATTTCCTATTTACTGTTTTAGTGCATAAAGTATAAATAAATAAATAATTTAAAAAAAAAAAACCACAAATAAGTAATTTACTGTATTTAAATTAAAATTATGCTTTATTATTATACCAATAATGATATTATACTAATTTTATTTAAAAAAAGTGGTTTTTTTTTTGGAAATTCATGAAAAAGCCGATGAAAAATTTCAACACTAGAGTGTTCAGAATCATGTACTGGATCCCTGGTATCGGTTTTCGGTACGATGTCCCTTACACCCTGTATACCCATAGTCTTGTTAATATACCTACTCCTCAAGTATATTATTTCATTACTGTCTATAATGAGCTGTTGTGTGTATTCTACAGCTGCTAAACCACAACGTTGTAATACCTATCGAATAATAGACATATACATATAGCGGTAAGTGATCAAATACATAAGTATACATACAGTAGGTAGTACATACGTCAGAATGTTTCATAATTTCAGCGCTAATCAAGCATATGCAACTATTTGTCGTACAAATGGACCGCAATTCGTACCTACTACGATTATTACTGTAATATCTCAGACATAATATCAAAGCAACGACGGCTAACTCAGGAGATTATTTCATTCCACTGCACAATTTCATTCTTAATTTACTTTCGTCCCTTCAACAACTCAAAGTCAGAATTAATGTAGATAGAAATATGAATTTTATTATCGGCAACTAGGATTTCAATGCGAATCTCGGTCGTGGGTTCGATTCCCACCAAGTGTCTGGGTGTTATTTATCTATTTAAGTATGTATTTACAAAAAAAAAATATATAAGTATTAGTATCAGTTGTCTGGTTTCCATATTACAGGCTCTGCCTAGTTTGGGATCAGATGATCGTGTGTGGATTGTCCCAAGATATTATTATTATTATTCTCAGACCTACCCGATATGCACACAAAATTTCATACAAAACAGTTCACCCATCTATTTAATGGCCTTGCCTTATGTTGCTTAACCTTAACCTAGCGGTATGAAATATACTGTATAACCTATTCTCAGACCTACCCGATATGCACACACAAAATTTCAAACAAATCGGTTCACCCATCTATTTAATGACCTTACCTAACGTTGCTTAACTTTGTTAATCTAAACCAAATTGTGAATCTAAACCATTCTCGAATACCCTTGAACACACACAAAAAAAATTCATCAATATCGGTCCAGCCGTTAGGAGGAGTTCAGTGACATACAAACGTACAGTGTCCTTTTCCATCAAAAGAGCTTTTATAGTTTTTGGAGCGAAATCTGTCATGCATTACATATAAACGTACCCAATTTTTACTTTGGACCGAAATTCACGAAAACAAAGTGAGATGCTAGCATCAAATCTTCTTTTATTAAGGTAGGGTGTAGGTGTAAAATCTAATACCGGTATAGGTAGCTATACCGGTAGTATGTAGATACAATCGAATTACTCCTACCATTATTTCATTAAGGCAATTTCTGTCCCTAGATGTCGGATGATGCAAGCGCGCCTGACCAGATTCAATTACTACGGAATTGATTACCATCTGTCTAAGCCGAGGTTTCATCTGCCCACGTATCGCTTTACCGTATTACATTAAGATGTTCACTCGATTCTGTAGCCAAGATATTCAAATTCTAGCTAAATAAATACATTGTAAATATACGTAGTTTTTCATTCGGTATCAAAATATACTTGACACCCTGGCTGCTACCCGATTGGTCGTGGGTTCGATTCCTACCAAGTGTCTGTGTGTGTGTGTGTGTGTGTATTAACAAAAAAACAATGTGTGTAAGTATTAATATCACTAGTCTGGTTTCCATAGTACAGCCTCTGCCTACTTTGGGATCGGATAAATAACCCTGTGCGGATTGTCCCAATATATTATTATTATTATACTTAAACCTATACCCACCACCACCACCACCTACTTAACTTTAACGCGAGATCATAAATACACATAACTAAATGTATAAAAAGTAAAACATATAGACATATAGACATATGGACAGCTACCACCTCAGTCCGCCCGTGACCATGAATGTTGTAAAGTATTCGAAACGTCGGGAAATTAAAATCAAAAATAAACCGCGATATAATCCGTAAAATTAGTTTCATTTCAATGTGTAATATTCGCGTAAGTATCAGAAATCATTAAGTAAAACATACTTACCTTTAATGATAACTAAACAGTAAACTAATTGTAGATACATTGCTACATTTTTATTGTAGACTAGCTGACCCACGCAGCTCCGCCTGCGCTATTTTTACGTTAAAACTAAACTTTGAATAACAGACATTCGCATCGAATACATAACCTTATTTTTTATAGTCGGTTAAAAACTGGGACCCACTTTTTACTTGCTCTCTGAAGCACGGACCCGTTTAGTTCAAATGGCGTTAAACGGTCACCCATCTATTTAATGACCTTACCTAACGTTGCTTAACCAGATCGATTACAAAACCTTGATAACAACTCTCTATGAGTGTTCCCTTACTAATATTTATTATATTATAAAGAAAAATTTATAAAATCGGACCAAGCGTATAACCAAGTACCCGTTTTGACTTTAATCCCCTCTCCCAAAAGAACCGTGCTAGATTACGGGATAAAAAGTATCCTATGTCCTACCTCGTAGTAAGATCTCAAATCATGCCAAGTTTCATTTGAATCCATTCAGTAGTTTCGGCGTGATGCTCAGCCGTGATACAGACAGACAGACAGACAGACAGACAGACAGACAGACAAAAATTAAAAAAATTACATTTTCGGCCTCAGTATCGGTTATAGAATGCCCTCCAAATATAATTTTCAAAATATCTTCAATGTACAGAATTGGACCTGTTACAGTTTTATTATAAGTATAGATAGATACTAGCTGACCCACGCAGCTCCGCCTGCGCTATTTTTACGTTAACTAAACTTTTAATAACAGACATTCGCATCGAATACAAAACCTCCTTTTTTATAGTCGGTTAAAAACTGGGACCCACTATTTACTTGCTCTCCAAAGCACGGACCCGTTTAGTTCAAATGGCGTTAAACGGTCACCCATCTATTTAATGACCTTACCTAACGTTGCTTAACCCGATCGATTACAAAATCTTGATAACAACTCGCTATGAGTGTTCCCTTACTAATATTTATCATATTATAAAGAAAAAATTATATAATCGGAGCAAGCGTATAACCAAGTACCCATTTTGACTTTAATCCCATCTCCCAAAAGAACCGTGCTAGATTACGGGATAAAAAGTATCCTATGTCCTACCTCGTAGTAACATCTCAAATCATGCCAAGTTTCATTTGAATCCATTCAGTAGTTTCGGCGTGATGCTCAGCCGAGATACAGACAGACAGACAGACAGACAGACAGACAGACAGACAGACAGACAGACAAAAATTAAAAAAATTACATTTTCGGCCTCAGTATCGGTTAAAGAATGCCCTCCAAATATAATTTTCAAAATATCTTCAATGTACAGAATTGGACCCGTTACAGTTTTATTATAAGTATAGATATTGCTACATTAGTTTGGGATCAGATGACCGTGTGTGAATTGTCCCGGGATATTATTATTATTATTGCTTTAATGATTCGCTATCTTTTCGCATTCATTACGCAATATTTCACGAATTACAAATCAAAAGTAACATTTTGGATATACTGGATGTAAGGGACATCGTACCGAAAACCGATACCAGAGTTCCAGTACATGATTCTGAACACTCTAGTGTTGAAATTTTTCATCGGCTTTTTCATGAATTTAAAAAAAAAACACTTTTTTAATAAAATTAGTATAATATCATTATTGGTATAATAATAAAGCATAATTTTAATTTAAAAACAATAAATTACTTTTTGTGGAAAATTTATTTAATTATTTATTTATTTATTCTTTATGCACTAAAACAGTACATAGGCAATTAATTATTATTATTTTAGAAAATTAGCAATGTAATTTGAGAAATAAATGTTATTCCGCATATATTCATTACATGCTTGAAAATTAATAAGTCAGTCTTTTGTGATTTTCCTTATAAATGGTTTCTGTAATGTTGTAACGGACATTATTTGACATCTTATAAAAAAAATTTCGTTACGATGTCCCTTACACCCTATATACTCAATCGCATTTTATGCCACATTTATTTATGCATTGATATTGGAGAGTTTACACAAAAGGTATGGTTGGATATACCCTTAAATATACGTTCAATAGATTCTCTGACCCGCACACGCACAAGCATTGAGCAGACTCGTAAATAATTTATGTTCAGGATTACTTGTGAAAAAAGTTTGTGACGGACCTCACCTGTCCACCGGATTTTGGGGTTCAATAAAATCCGAGTCGTCGCCAACAAGTGAAGCCATCACCCGCAGGTCGGGGTGCATAAATAATTTAGCCGGGCAATCCGCCGGTTGTTTGCATGCGGATTATCATATTAAACGGATATCAGGGTCGACGAACGCGCCCGATACAAATGCAAACAATATCGTGAAACATTTATAAAGACAAACACTCCGAGTTCACGGGTCGGATGCTGCGTTGCCGTTAATATTTTAATTATTCGTCGCATGACCAAATCTATACTTATAATAAAACTGTAACAGGTCCAATTCTGTACATTGAAGATATTTTGAAAATTATATTTGGAGGGCATTCTATAACCGATACTGAGGCCGAAAATGTAATTTTTTTAATTTTTGTCTGTCTGTCTGTCTGTCTGTCTGTCTGTCTGTATCACGGCTGAGCATCACGCCGAAACTACTGAATGGATTCAAATGAAACTTGGCATGATTTGAGATCTTACTACGAGGTAGGACATAGGATACTTTTTATCCCGTAATCTAGCACGGTTCATTTGGGAGAGGGGATTAAAGTCAAAACGGGTACTTGGTTATACGCTTGGTCCGATTTTATCAATTTTTCTTTATAATATAATTAATATTAGTAAGGGAACACTCATAGAGAGTTGTTATCAAGGTTTTGTAATCGATCTGGTTAAGCAACGTTAGGTAAGGTCATTAAATAGATGGGTGACCGCTTAACGCCATTTGAACTAAACGGGTCCGTGCTTCGGAGAGCAAGTAAAAAGTGGGTCCCAGTTTTTAAC
Organism: Furcula furcula; assembly: GCA_911728495.1. Lineage (NCBI taxonomy): Eukaryota > Metazoa > Arthropoda > Insecta > Lepidoptera > Notodontidae > Furcula > Furcula furcula. Next base: position 13,392,528 of record OU452250.1, read on the forward strand.
CGACTATAAAAAATGAGTGTATGTATTCGATGCGAATGTCTGTTATTCAAAGTTTAGTTAACGTAAAAATAGCGCAGGCGGAGCTGCGTGGGTCAGCTAGTAATTAATAAAATACGATGATATTGAAGGTGTAAAAAATATAGATAGATAGACAATACTTTATTGCGTACAAACAAAAAGATACTAGAAGAATAAGATACAAATTTATAAGACATGCAACAATGGGCGGCCTTATCGCTACAAGCGATCTCTTCCAGACATACGTACCGAAAACTTTTTTATAAGATTTCTCATATTGTCCGTTACAATATTATAGAAACCATTTATATGGAAAATTACAAATGACTAACTTATTAATTTTTGAGCATGTAATGAATACGTGCGGAATAATATTTATTTTTAAAGTTACATTGCTAATTTCCACCAAGCCGCTGCCAAACGTGGAGGTTATGGCAACCCCTCCCTTCTAAGGGAGAGACCTTTGTTCAGCAGTGGTCTTTTCGGCTGCTGATGATTGCTAATTTTGCACAAACAAGTAATTTATTGTTTTGAAATTAGGCTTTATTATTATACCAATAATGATGTAATCTTAATTTTATTAAAAAAACAGCATTTTTTAGTAAATTCATGAAAAATCCCGATGAAAAATTTCAACACTGGAATGTTTAGAATCATGTACTGGATTCCTGGAATAGGTTTTCGGTACGATGTCCCTTACACCCTGTATAATATATTATGTAGGCCATTTAAGGAGGCATATAACCTGAGGTCCGCGTAAGAATAGCACCCTCCCATCTCCTTCCGTTGGGTATCTTATCCGTAATGCCTGCCAAGCGTGAGGGTTATGGCAACCCCTTCCTTCTAATGAGGGGGGGGGGGGGGTTAGTTCAGCAGTGGACGTCTTTCTATCCGAGATTTATCCTGTTCATCATTATCAGCAGCCCAAAGAAGTTATCTGCTAAACAATGGCCTCCTCCTTAGAATTTTGCCATAGTCCCCATGCTTTCGCTTTCGGCGTCGTAGGTATTCCAAAGAAACACGCTCCTGTCCGTCTTCTTGTTGTATTTGTCGCCTCTTACGACACTTAACGTGTGGAGATGGGTCGGTGCTATTACGCGGATACCCTGCCCTTAACATCACTTTAATTTGATGGGTAATCTGTACTATCCACATTCCGTGTTACCGTCTGAATTTACATCGCGCTATTTACAGGGTTACTTTAAAATCATAATTATGAACAGTAACGAAAGGTATACCCTTCTTACACTTATCGGTACTATTAAAGGTACACAGCAGAAATTTGCTTCAAGTGTTGATATTCTCCCCGACATAATACGAGCTGACGTTCTGCTCTGTAAAGGATTTCCGCTCTCGTTTTCCAGGTCGCAAGGGTATTTACGTACACAAATCTATTTGGGCGTGGTTCCTTAACATAACAAAATAGGTAAAAAATTACTTCTCTCTTCTTCGTCCTAAATATGTGATAAAAATAGGTACGGTCGGTAAGAAAATCGTTTAGCAGTTTTGACAAAACCTATGCAATCAAAATAACACTAAGGTTGAACTTTTCTATCAGATTTAAACTAGGAACACAAGTCAGTGTTGACGTTAACGATAAAGAGAGCATTAGTAACTGTATGAATAATTGCAAGGGAAAATCAACCTTGTTGTTTTATGATGTGCATATGAATTTCAACCGTAGGGTGGTAAACCGTATTTTTGTCTGACCGTACTTATTATTTCACCCAATTATCAATCAGAAATGGACCCTCACTCACGCGCATATAAACAGATTTTCGGCTTCAGTCGGTTATCTCTTTCTTTGTAAAAAGCCGTGTCACTACAGAAGACACCTAGTGCGATTATTGTAATTAAGGGTTTTTCCTTGTTAGTTATAGGTATTTACTTGAATTGCTATATCCTTGAGTATACACGGAAAAGAGTGAATGGCTCTGCAGATGAAACTATCCCATAGGCAGGCATATCGCTTACTAGGGTCTTTCAACAAGGACGGGTCGATGTTAAAATTGAATAAAACAAGATGTGTGTGAGATATTTATTATTTAAAAGGCCCATAAGGATCTTGGTGGCCAATTCACGTCACCTCTGCGAGAGATAACTCTACCCACAAACCGTTCATGCAGAATGTCGATTGTGTCGTTCGCTGTGTGGCAAGTAGCGCCATCTTGCTAGAACCACATGTCGTTCACGTCCATATTGTTCAATTCAAGCCAAAAGAAATTGTTTATCATTGATCTGTAGCGCTCGCCGTTGACGGTGATGGCCTCGCCAACGTCGTTTTCGAAGAAGTACGGACCAATGACGCCGCACCAAAATCCGCACAAAACAGTAACTTTTTGTGGATGCATTGCCACCTGGTGAACCTCATGTGGGTTGTGGTCATCCCATATACGGCAATTTTGCTTATTAACAAAACCATTCATCCATAAATGTGCCTCGTAGCTAAAGATTATTTTTCGGCCAAAATCGGGGTCCTCTTCCAAGCGTTCCGATGCCCATTCAGCGAACACACGGCGTTAAAGTTTTATCATTTGCACATGCTGCTCAACCGTGTAACTTGCCATGGTGATTTAGCATCAGTGACTAGCGGTGGGCGTTGCGACGAGGAACCGTTTTAAAGGACCGTTTTGTGTTCTGCGACGATAAAACCGTTTTACGTGTTGGGTCAAAGCAGTCCTCGTTGCACAAAACAGTCTTCAAATTACGTGACGCGATTTTTTACTTTACACCTAAGAAAACTCAGTCGACAATGCAATGTTGCAACTATCATCACATTCGTCACCACGTCTCGTCCATGTCAAAACAATGCAATTTTTACTACTACTGCCTAGAAAATAAAGTCGAAAATACAATGTTGCAACTACATCACTGCTCGTCGCGTCGTCTCGTCCTTGTCTTATCAAACATTTTTTACTGTACTGCTAAGAAAATAGGGTTGATAATGCAATGTTGCAACTACATCATTACTCGTCGCGTCGACCCGTCCTTGTTATAACAAACATTTTTTACTATACTGCTAAGCAAATAGAGTCGATAATGCAATGTTGCAACTACATCACTGGTCGTCGCGTCGTCTCGTCCTTTCATAAAAAATATCTTTTTTTACTACACTGCTAAGAAAATAGAGTCGATAATGCAATGTTGCAAGTCTCATCACATTCGTCGCGTCGTACTTGTTCGTTCTGTTTGATAAGTTCCGTCCTTGGAGCCGTCTTCAAACCAGTTGCAACGACGACCGTTTTCCGCAGCCGTTTCGACACCGCGAAAACGGTTGCGTCTCGTCCGTCTAAAATTCGACGACGACCCACCGCTATCAGTGACTGAATAAGAAAAAACAGATTTGACAGATGCCGCCAAAACAAAATGGCCGCCACAGATTATTAACATCGACCCGCTCTATTTGAAAGACCCTTTATAAGACGTTCATCCAACTCGTCTTGTCACTAAGTTCCAGGAAAAAGATGTACGACTGAAATAGGAAACCTGTAGAACAAAATGTAGAACTACTTGGAAGAAGCCAAAACAACTGGCTAAACCAATAATAATATCCTGGGCCAATTCACACACAATCATGTACAATCGCAAACTACAAACTAGCTATCCCTTAGCTATGGTAACCAGATAACTGATACTCATATATTTTGTTTGGAAATACATATATTTGTATATAGATACATGACACCAAAAAGACAAGTTCATGGACACAAATGTTTATCCTGGTTGGGAATCGAATCTATAACCTATTGGGTAGCGGCCAGAGTGTCACCACGTGACCAACGCACCCATCATTTTAAATGTTAGATGTACAGGGAATATACCGGGGATACGAATAATAGAGACCACAAAGAAACAGAAATTTAATTTCCACTGATATTTTACGTAACTCCAAATGTATATAACTGTGTGGCTGTGAAGGTCAGTTGTGGATTTAATCCTCGACGGATAACCTACATTGTGTAAACGTTAGTATAATAAATGACGCCTTTAAGTCCATATGCTAGCAAGTACGCGAGCATAGCTAAAGACGCTCACTAAAGTAGACCCTTCGGGATTTACAGCCCTCGCCCACAACCCTTCGGCCCTAATTCTACCTTTCTCTCGCAGCGAAAACAACTGGGAATCGGCGAGAAAATAGTAAAATCCAACGAAAACTTTACTCATGTTTTACGTACTAGTAAAGTGTGCGAAGACTAAGTAATACAAAACAGTTTTATACTCTGAGGAAAGTAAACTACTTACATTTTCTCTTATCTATGGGTCTTATTGATATATACATATAAATGGTATATAGCCTCATGGAGAGAGCTATGCTCGTAGTTTCTTTGCGCGACTGAATCCGAAATGTGGAGATCCGCCGAAGAATCAAGGTCACCGACATAGCTCTCAGAATCTGCAAGTTGAAGTGGCAATGGGCAGGCCACATCGCTCGAAGACCCGATAACCGTTGGGGAAGAAAGGTTCTCGAGTGGCGACCACGAACAGGAAGACGCAGCGTTGGTAGGCCTCCCACTAGGTGGACAGACGACATTGTACGCGTCGCAGGTAACCGGTGGATGCAAATAGCCAATTGTCGTTCATTGTGGCGTTCTAAGGGGGAGGCCTATGTTCAGCAGTGGACGTCTTCCGGCTGATGATGATATAGCCTTATATTGCTGCGGTACTTAGGTAATAAATAGGCAATTATTCTAGTCCTAATAGACTAGAGTTATTATTAAACATTAAATCGGAATTTTTTTATTGAACTGTGAGGCTTAATTTTAATGATCGTGGTTACCTTAACAAGATTACTGTAAGTAGGTACTTATTTTTTTCTTACAAATTGGAGAAACGTTTTATAAAACTGAAACATAATTTGTTTAATGATTTCTATCACTTTCGCGAACATTATAATATATTGGAATCAGAGATGGGCATAACTAAATTACTATGTAATTGAATTATTAATTCAATTACGAAGTAATTTAATTACAACGTAATCTAGTTGGATTGTATTTAGTTACACAGTAATTACTCAGGATCTATAATGTAACATATTAAAATGAATTTAACTACAAAGTAATCTGATTGAACACTTTACAGCATCCATGGTCACGGAAGTTCTTCCGTGACCATGGATGCTGTAAAGTGTAAAGTGTAACCGTATGTGTTCACATACGTTAGGTAAAATTGGTTTGGTTTGGTTTTAGTGGGTAAGAAAGCTGGGGTCCAGCCCCACAGCTCCCGGGACCGTTTGAATGTTTCCCCGCGAAAAAAGAGGTACAATTTGTTATTTTATTATAAGCATGTGTGTTCATTGGTACTTTCTTACCCGACCGATAACTAAAAAATATATTCATCCGGCAGTCTGTATAAAATGCACTCTTTCCAATCCAACCAAATTATATTAATAAAATTGGCCGTCGGTTCCATAACCTTTCATCATAGCGTTCCTGTACACTCACGGAGTGTACAGGAACGCTATGATGAAAGGTTATGGAACCGACGCAGCGTTGGCAATGTCTGTACATTCGGAGTAATCTCGTAAGTAAAATAATAATAAATATAAGTCGATGGAATTACCGAAAGGGATCGGCTGTAGGTGTAATACGCTTCGATGGCTTTACAAATACTTTTTGAGAGCACAAAAGACCGCAAGCCTCTGTACCGATAACTGGGTCCCGATTTTATCTTCGACTTTGTGGTAGACATCAGTGACGGAGTGACGGTTGAATAAAGCTTTACATTATTGCCAGCTAGAAGAACTTTGAAAAAATCGGAAAATACCTAGTATATGATGTTAGGTATATACAATTGCCGCGGTCAAAAGCAGACAACTATAATGACAGAAATAATAATTATGATTAAAAATATCGGTAAATGATGGGTTATTTCTAATGGTATTATAATTATTTTATTTATTTATTTTATTTATTAAACAACCAACAAGTCGCACAACGGCTTAAAGTAAATACAATACATAGTCAGTCGGATACATTGAATATTGTAGACTTAATTACAGGTTGCCCTGGCATGCCTCATAGCTCATGAAAAATCTTTTTTTTTTAAATTGAACCGACTTCAATAACACTAAAAAGTATAATATAATTTAAATATTCCTAGAAGTTGGTGTTAGCGTACCTGCTATGTATACACACATCAAAAGTGTCTAGGGATCAACATATATTTTTGCAATAACTTTTCTCCTGATTGATATTAATTAAAATTTTATTTAAGGATTCATCAAATAAAGTGTTTTCGTTTGTCACAATAACGATAAACCAAGTCACCTTTGCATTAATAAAGAAATTTGCCATTTTCCTAATAAAGGGATTTTTGACATTTGAACCACTAACACAAAAGTTCGAAAAAAAGACTGAAATAACAGTTTTCTTTAAAATTTTATTGGGTAACTTAAACAATTAATAATCCGTGTTTCTACCGCGAACACTAACAACACAAGAACATCGGTTTGGCATACTCAAAATGAGTTCATCCAAATCACGCTGTGGAATGGCCGCCCATGTTCGTTGCAACAACAAAAAAAGGTCTTCTTGCGACTGGATACCCTCCATATTCGGCAGAGCTCTTCTCTGTAGCATATCCCATGCATGCTCAATCGGGTTCAAGTCTGGCGACTGAGCAGGCCAGGGCAGGACATTGATGTTAGCTGCGGCGAGAGTCTGTCTTACAACTCTTGCGGTGTGCGGTCGTGCATTATCATGCATTAACTGAAATAAGGGACCGATTTGCACTTGTAGAGGAACGATGACGTCTGATACAATCGTCTCAGCATAAATTTGAGCGTTGAGGTTGCCTCTGATCCAAATCAACTCAGTTCTTCCGCCGATCCAAATACCCGCCCATACCATGATGGTTCCACCACTATAAGGATGGACTTCCTGGCAGGATTTTAATCGCTGTTGGCGTCCAGGGGTTCTCCAGTGTCGTATACGTCTTGTATCCGGTCTCATACCAAAACGAGACTCATCAGAAAAGCACACGAAACGCCATTGTTCTTCTGCCCAATTTCTGTGTTCAAGAGCCCATTGATATCGAATCCTACGATTGTGCATTGCTATAGGTGGTACCCGTAGCGGTCTTCGGGAATGAAGGTTCACTTCATGCAAGCGGTTTCTGACTGTTTGGTCGCTAATTAAGTTCCCTGAAGAGTGATGAAGCCTCACGGCTAACATCATGGCAGTTATTGTTGGAGCTCTTCGAGTTAAGATTTGAATATATCGGTCTTGTCTCCGTGTGGTGCAGCGATACCGTCCTCCATGGCGCTCAGCCACGGTACCAGTGCTTCGGTAACGTGTCCAAAGTCGACTGATAACACTCTGACTTGTATTCAGAGCTAAAGCCACAGTACGTTGCCGGGAACCAGCTTCTATCATTCCCACGGCTCTGAGCATTTCTTCCCTGCTTAAATGACGTCGCCGCTCCATAATAACGTTGGTTTTAATCAGTAGTAGGGAAACAGTAGCACTAATAATGTCTTCAATGCGTTGTATGTTTTTATAGGGAAAATATTGACAGCTGATTTTCATCTTTTACTCGAATTTGATTCACAGTTCCTGATTCAAATTATGAAATGCACCAAAAAGGATCCATATAAATTTATAAAATCATAAATTTATTACAAAGCCACATCTCAATCTCAAGAAATCCGCTTAAAAATGCTTGATCCCTAGACACTTTTGATGTGTGTATTTGGTACCAACTTCAATAACATTTAAATTATTTTATACTTTTCAGTGTTATTGAAGTCGGTTCAATTTTTTAAAAAAAGTATATATTTTAAACTTTTGATTTAAAGTGATATTTTCATACATAAAGATTGAACTATCGAAGACGGTAAAATGATCTAGGTAGGTTAAGATCACATTATCGTCTACATAGTTTTACATAATTCATGTTGCTTCAGAAAAATATATCCGGTCGTAATGAAATTTGCATGGAGTCATCATAGTAGTTTACTCTCTCGAATAATAAAAGAATCATCGAAATCGGTTCATATTTGTCAAAGTAATGTAATGGAGAACATCAGTTTTACGGTTTTTACCAGATAAATTCCCCCACATCGTCCATGGTCCTCCAGGAAGTTCTTATCCGGTTATAATAAAATTCATACAGATTCATTACAGTGGTTTTTTCTTTCGAATAAAAGAAGAATCATTGAAATTGGTAAATATTTGCCAGAGTTGTGACCATTTTTGTCCTTAAAAAGCGACATAAAGTCATCTTATAGGCATACCTGCAGGTTTCGTGCGCAGTCACCATTCTTGTTTTTTCAGGAACTACTTATTCGTTAGCAATAATTTTTTTATGGAACCCATTTAACGGATTAAAGAATGGATGGAAGAAAGGTTCTTTCAAATCGGTTCATAATTGCCAGAGTTATGCGCGAACATACATAGAAAATAAAATCTTTTTAAAAAAAAATTGAACCGACTTCAATATCACTGAAAAGTATAAAATAATTTAAATATTATTGAAGTTGGTGTTAGCGTACCTGCTGTGTATATTTGGCACCAACTTCAATAATATTTAAATTATTTTATACTTTTCAGTGATATTGAAGTCGGTTCAATTTTTTTTTTAAAAGATTTTATTTTAACCTTTTTAGTGATATTTTCATATATAAAGATTGAACCATCGAAAACCGAAAAATTATCTAGGTAGGTTATGATCACATTATCGTCTACATAGTTTTACATAATTCATGTTTCTTCAGAAAATAATATCCGGTCGTAATGAAATTTGCATGGAAACATCATAGTAGTTTACTCTCTCGAATAAAAAAAGAATCATCGAAATCGGTTCATAATTGTCAGAGCAATGTAATGGAGAACATCAGTTTTATGGTTTTTACCAGATAAACTCCACATCGTTCATGGTCCTCCAGGAAGTTCTTATCCGGTTGTAATAAAATTCATACAGATTCAATACAGTGGTTTCTTCTTTCGAATAAAAAAAGAATCATTGAAATTGGTAAATATTTGCCAGAGTTATGACCATTTTTGTCCGACCGAGCGAGTCCGAGCGACTAAAACGTCATCTATATAGGCTTTCTTGCAACTCTCAGTGCGCAGTCACCATTCTTGTTTTTTTAGGAACTACTTATTACTAAGCAATAATTTTTTTATGGGACCCAATCAATGGATTGAAGAATGGATGGAAGAAAGATTTTTTCAAATCGGTTAATAATGGCCAGAGTTATGCGCGAACATACATAAAAAAAAAAAAAAAAAATATATATACAGACGAATTGAGAACCTCCTCCTTTTTTGAAGTCGGTTAAAAACAATGTGTCGAAGTTATTATGTACCATATGATACAAAATGGGAAAGGAATTACTATTTTTCTCTACCATTTTTTTTTAAGAATGGTAGAGGAAAAATAGTAATTCCTTTCCCATTTTGTATCATATTGTGTAACATTGGTGAAACATTACGGAATGTTTCATAACGTCATAGTTCAGAACGTGTAACTGTCGAAAAAAATTGAACTATGTACTTTATTTTATTTAACTTTTTCCACCAGGTATGGTTACGTTTTTCGAGAGTATGTGTGTACCTACTCTCGAAAAACATGACCCTCCTTCTGGGGCAGTCGGACAATAAATAAATATTACGAATGTAAATAATAAATATTACCTATACATAATATTGCATATAAAAAATTTTGTAACAGTTAGGAAAACAAAAAGTGGCCGCTGATAAGATCCAGTTAACGTTGGACTGTTTGCTCTACCCTTCTCAAAAGAAATCCTCGGTGGCTGTCCGTACAGAGACATACTCGTACACATTTCACTAAATTGTACCCAAACAGATACCTATAGGGTTTCGTTAGGTATTTTTTACATTTTTACATGCCCTTTTTAATGTGATAAGGAATTCACATTGTGTCTGCTTAATAACTGTTCTTACCCGAATAAATTACCATACCCAAACAAAGATTAGTTAATATGATGAACAATATTAGGAGCAAACACTGTTTAGTCGGAGTCGCTGGACGTTCAGGGTGTGGGCCCTAGGAAGTCTATTAAGTACGGCGGCTAAAAATTCAAGGCGTAGTGGGCTCAAAGGTAAGGCACTGAGGGGTTCCTGGTTCAGATCCCACTAGAGAGTCCTGGTGTCACCTCTCATGTGGTCGAAATAACAAAGAATTCCCCCGCAAAAAAAAATGGGGTGAACACTGTTACAAATATAATATTATCGAAATGAAGTCTCTAAGTATTGTACTGTAGAAACAAATGCGCCTGCAGAAAAAAGAATACCAATTGTTTGCGAACGACATTTCTGAAGGCACCAAATGAATTTTCTTTAGAATCGCACGGAACAACGGGAAATACGAAAATTGAAAGCAGAATGGCTACATTTCCTTTTAATTTTCAAACTAATGTTGTGTGTTAAACCAAAATATGCAAAAGAAAACATTTAATTTATTTATATTGAATCGTTGCTTGATTGAATGAAGCCTCACATATACTGAAAGGATAGAATTATTATACGCTCGACACAAGAGATATCAATTTTTTCCACTACTTTTTTAACAGGTTTTCCAGATACAAGGAAGGTAAATTAATGTAATAATAATATATGTAAGATCACTACTCTCAATGAACCAGCGTTTTACTGTAATGTCATCTTATAGAAAATGGCGAACCACTCTGTAATGATAAACCAAGTGTGCTCTATCATTACAGACTAGTGAATAGGCCCTGATTAAGCTAGTGAGCTTAATCAGAGCCTATTCACTCTAGCCTCGAAGACACCTACATTATAATAGGACTGGAAAACCGACTCACACAAACCTTTTCCATCCATAGCTCTATGTATTATAAATGACGATTTGAACCACTTAGTCCGCGGTGATAGGATATTCACAACGTCAGCGTGTGTAGTTGCCATGCGTCTCGTCATCCGCTGATACAAGGAGATGACGGATACAAGTCATGTAATTCCTGCTAACACTTTCCAAAACACATCTTTTAGAGTACCGAGAGATCTTACTGCTCTACGTCTGTGCTCTAGGCTTTTTAAGACAGCCCCCACTAATCCGGGGTCACGGTAGGGAAAATTCTGTCACTGTATAGATTGAATAACTTATTTTTTACTATCAAAACTCAATCTTCGGTACAGAATTCAGCATACTTCTATTCACAAAGTTTACCATTATTTTCAGATAGACGAACACATCTTGAAGTGTAAATAATTAAGTTCACAACTTGAATAACTAAGTACTACCTGCTTGCGTGCTTTTACATTAATTACATAACAGACACAAGTCCGAGCTTAAAAGTTACTTGAAGCGGGAAGTGAAGAAAACTCGCCGAGATTGAATTTATCTAGATTTACTGTCTACCTCGTTCCGGTCCGAGTTTTTAGCACCTGACAGGACTTACAATTTGTATTGGCAAGCTTCAGTTGGAGCACCCTGCGACGTCTGAGACTTGAATTAATAATTGTATTCACACGTGATAACGTGGAGTAGTAGTATTCTGTAGTTTCAAGCTAACTTGAAACTCAAGGTATTTTTATTATAACTTTTGAAATTAATTTGTTTGTCAGTCATCAACAGCCAAAAGACGTCCTCTTCTGAACAAAAGGCCTCCCACTTTTGGCAAGGCAGGAGTTGCCATAATCCCTACGCTTGGCAGGTGTGTTGGGACCTTCAGAGTCGCTGGACGTTCGGGGTGTGGGCCCTTTGAATGTCCATTGTGTACGATGGCGACTCCGAGGAGGACGGCGGCGGGGTTGCGACCCCCGTCCCCGTGAGTACCGTGTCATGTTCCCGGGGGGCTACAATGCGCCCCCGGCGGCGGGCTCAAAGGCAAGGCACTGAGGGGCCCCTGGAGCAGATCCCACCGGAGAGCCCTGGGCCCCCCCCTCTCATGTGCCGATGCGACAGCCGCGGGGGTTTTAGTGGGTAAGAATCCCACATACCCCGGTCGAGTCCCACAGCTCCCGGGGATCGTTGGAAGATTTCACCAGCGTCAAAAAAAAAACGTGTGTTGGGAATCGCAGTACAGGTGGTAGGCACTTCAATAGAAAGACGCTGCTGCCCGTCTTCTTGTTTTCCCTTAGTCGCCTCTTACGGGCACCCAGCGGGAGGAGATGGGAGGGTGCTATCCTTACCCGGACACCCCACGGGTCAATAACTAAACACAAATCATAAATCTCTACCCAAACTATTGCTAACAATGTGGCTGATAAATCATGCACTTATAAATATTATTAAGTTTTCCTTTAATGTGCAAAGGTTAGTGTGCGGCAAGAGCGGTTTCAGAAGAAAATTGCGCATTCTGGACAATCAGCTCTACTTGGGTCTTACTTAGTGATCAATCTTTCCATCACGATATGGATAACCCTATAGCAAACTTTTAGACATTCGCTTTCCATTACTGAACATTAATTTTACATCAGTAATTAATGCGATTTACAAAAAAGGTAAATCGCGTTAATTTCTGTTATAGCATTTTTTATAATCTAATACATATAAAAATCTTTTAAAAAAAAAAAATTACGCCAAATTTACACAGCCGGTAAGCTAACACCAACTTCAATAATATTTAAATTATTTTATACTTTTCAGTGATATTGAAGTCGGTTCAATTTTTTTTTAAAAAGATTTTATTTTATACTTTTTAGTGATATTTTCATACATAAAGATTGAACCATCGAAGACGGTAAAATGATCTAGGTAGGTTATGACATCATTATGATTTCACATTATCGTCTACATACTTTTACATAATTCATGTTTCTTCAGAAACTCAGAACCTATTTATCCGGTCGTAATGAAATTTGCATGGAATCATCATAGTAGTTTACTCTCTCGAATAAAAAAAGAATCATCGAAATCGGTTCATATTTATCAGAGAAATGTAAAGGAGAACATCAGTTTTATGGTTTTTACCAGATAAATTCCTCCATATCATTCATGGTCCTCCAGGAAGTTCTTATCCGGTTGTGATAAAATTCATACAGGTTCATTACAGTGGTTTCTTCTTTCGAATAAAAAAATAATCATTGAAATTGGTAAATATTTACCAGAGTTATGACCATTTTTGTCCTTAAAAAGCACCATAAAGTCATCTATATAGGCTTTCTTGCAACTCGCAGTGCGCAGTCACCATTCTTGTTTTTTCAGGAACTACTTATTACTAAGCAATAATTTTTTTATGGGACCCAATTAACGGATTAAAGAATGGATGGAAGAAAGATTTTTTCAAATCGGTTCATAATTGCCAGAGTTATGCGCGAACATACATAGAAAAAAATATATATATATACAGACGAATTGAGAACCTCCTCCTTTTTTGAAGTCGGTTAAAAATTACTTGTCCTGACTGACTGGCTGATTCATCAATGCACAGGCCAAACCGCTGGACCTAGAAAGCTGAAATTTGGACAGTAGGTTCTTCTTATGATGTAAGCATCCACTAAAAAAGGGCTTTTGAAAATTCCACTCCTAATGGGGTGGAAAAAAAATTGCGGGCGTAGCCGCAGGGAATCACTAGTAAACTTTGTAGTTTACTAGCAAGATGCTCTGGAGCTGCTAGTTCAGCGTGCCATGTACCATGTACCATCTATTCATCACCTGAGAATATTTATCGGTGGCATGCTGAACAAGCAGATCCAGAGGATCTTGCTGTTTGACCAATCCTTGTATTCATCATCATCATCATAATCACCAGCCGAAAGGCCTGCATATGCGTTGCGCCTCATTCTTTGTTTTTGCACGTTATTGACACGAAAAAATAATATTGTTAAAAGGGATAGAGCATTCGAATACATGAGTGTTTAATACAAGAACAGAAAATATGTACTTGCCTAAATGTGGCAACACTGATTGTCTTTGGGCGTTTTTTTAATCTTAGTCTATAATCTATACATTTCCTCTCTGTCTCCATCTTTTTGTTTACATAAGCGCAATGTGCTTTTTGTATCAATTTGTTACAAACACTTACATATATTACTTCAATTACAAATTACTAGCTGTTTTTTCTATTCAGACTAGTTGTGGTCCTTTGAGCCTGATACCTACTATCCTACAATATACACATATTCTATTCTCCATTGCAAATAGTTCGACATCTCGACCTCTTGTACCATCGATTGCAGCTCGAACGAGTTCCTAACTCAGATCTACTGAGCCAGACAAGCTTTTGATAGTTGAACGATTAAACATGTCCGCTCTTTGAAGAGTTGTAGAACTTCAGACATTCTAGTACCAATATAAAACGTCTATATTTCTAGTTTGTTTGCAGATTTGTTTTTAGATTTAACTGCGAGAGACTTTTCAGATAAGATTTAAAGCCAATAGTGAATGCTTACTTCTAATATATATATCTTTTTATTTATGAAATTACGGTTGATACTTAATAGTAATGGGCAGATAATACAAGTAAACAAAGTAGTTGTTTTTTTTTTCATAGTAAAATCCTCAGTTTCGAGTGCAGTTATTGGACTTTCTTACACAGATTTCTTACTAATTCGCAAACTAACTTTACTATTATCATGTGGTTCATAAACTAACTAAATACTCGTAGATAAACGTTAAAGTCCTTTAGCAACCTTTAGCATGAAGGCAGTGTCAGCCGCAAAACACAGCGTAGCGACCAGAATTTGGCTAATATATTCTGGTGTAGTCGTACTCGCAAAAAGTTTTCCCTCGTTAGTTAAGGAGACAAGTGCAGTAAATCAGTCCGCCTCCACTACTATCTAAGACACGATCCCTATCCCCGAATTGCAGAAAAAGTGTCTAACGGGACATTCTGATCATCGAACACTGTAGTGATAAGGTGCGTGGTAAACTTTCACAGAATACCAATTACTATTTATGTACTACACATGTAGGTATTGCAAAGATTTTGTAATATCTCATAGAACTATATGAGTAATAAGTATACATAATTATATGCTTGACGGAATAATAAATACACTTAGATTTCATAACATAAATATCGACAGTATAAATCGGGAAGTCGTCTTGTGAAGTTGTGACCACAGCTGGTTCAACACGGCAGAAATTCAATGTCAAATTACAATTTGCACACTCTGAAAAATGTTATTAGGTATGTAGCAGTTTTTTAATATACATCCATGCATCTTTAGTGTCTGTCTTGACTTAAAAGACAGTAAAAAAATGTCTTTACAGTTGCAGAATATTCGAAAACAAAGGTTTCAGAATGTTTGCCAGATTTTTATCCACTTATCACTTCGTTTCAAATTCCTGTCTTTGAACGGTGACGATAAATCTATAAAACTCGCACAAAAAAATTACAGGGAGGCTGCTACAGGCGGGAATGAAAGATACGAGAGGGCCAGACGTTCTGCTGATTAATTCTATCACACGAACAGACGGCTTTACTTACTTTTCATTTATGTTTGCCTGTATAATGCCCCTTAATGAACTGACCCGCGTGAATTACGTGCGAATCATTTTGTATGAAGTACAGCGTATATACTTTTTAAATTGCAGAACTAAAATTCCCTTTATTGTATGTGTAATATGCATAGCATACTCGTACCTACATAATTACCAATTATGGTAGGTATAACGCTCCCTTGTCAACATATTATTACCGTAATCAATGATCTTATAAAGTAAAAAGAGGTAAATAGTTTACAGGCTATCCGAAAGCGGCGGAAAAATGTGAGGTAATTAACACAACTTGAATCAGTAGCACATTGTGGCGCTGTCTTGTGAGGCACCTGGAGCACGGCGGCAAGATTGGCGAAGACACACGACGAGATTCTTGATTATAGTAAATAAGACGACGGGATATTGTGTTTGACATTTATTGTGTGTCTTCGCCAATCCTGCCGCCGTGCTCCAGATGCCTCACAAGACAGCGCCACACACATCACCCACGGAAGCATTGACAGTGTTCCTTCGTTTTAATTTTAATGAATAATCTCACCACAACAATTGAAAATACTATTAAGTACATATGAAAGTTATCCAAATACACAAACAAATTTTCTAGAAATCAATCATTCATCATATTTCATTCATTAGTATAAATTAATTCTGTGCCATAATCGCTGATTGCTTAGTAAGTAACGTATCTGATACAATATTACTGACAGTAAAATGAAAAAATTTATTACTACAGCAGATTCGAAATTATTATTTAACCAGACATTTCGAAATTTCAGTAAATACAAATTAGCCAGTGTCAATAAAGTTGCCTTTATACTTATGGACCTACAATAATTAGGATAAACCTTAATTTGCGATCTCTGAAGCTATAATAATCCTTTTACAAGTCCGTCATTCCCTTTGCCCATCAATTTCAACGACCACTCAAAGGTAATGTGAAAAAATAATACCGAAAAGCATCGGGCCAAAGTTACCTAGGCAATGCAGCGCACCTCCGCTTTTCATGATAATTCCACCTCCAAGTTTCCCTTTATATCAACTTTTTATTTTTACCAGTTTAATATCATGCAAAATGAAGGCCGGCCGCCACTCCGAATGGGCGGTTGGCTCATTGCATCCCGACCGTAAATCCAGCTCCCTTGGCGGTGCCAGGGCGCAGATATAGTCGCATCATGGATGGCACGACTAAAATCTGTGCCGTGAAAAAAGTTAAATGGAATAAATTAATTAACTTTGCAGTGGTGCGGGCTAAAATGTAAATAAGAGGTCTAATTGTACGACAGTATGCGTACGTAACGTTATAAATTATCTTGTTTTAATGATATTTTACACACTAAGCTTTGTTTCTTTTTGCTTTTGCCTAAGTAGGAGACGGGCAAAAAAGTTTTATAAAAAAAGGGTTTAAAGCAAAAACGATAACACAGTTTAAATCTTCTTCAAACAACTAAAATATTCTTTCGTCAGACGATGCGAAACAATTTTTACTCATTATATTAGTAACGCACTTTAACCCCCGACGCAAGGAGTCATACGAGTACCTACTGAAAATATTACTTGTGAGTACCATATATTTTCTGATCTCGCGACCTTTAGTTTGTATATCAAATGGATCCCGCTGTGCCACGGAGGTTATACCTACGTAATGAAAGGAAATCCCTTACTTCAAATAGGCCTTAATCATAATAATGATTCTATGTAATAGTAATTTCCATGGGAACATACAAGAAAATATGCCCACTTGTGTCTTCTCCATTAATATTATTATAAGGCTAGGTTTTATTAATAAAGCTGGTGTTTCCGGTTTAAATGGAAGTACGTATGGTACGGAGTGTACGGTGCTAAAAAAGTATTATACAGAGTGTTATAAAACTCTTGTCTGATCCGTGACGGTATTATTCGGTATGTAACTCATTTGTTGAATATCTCATATTTTTTCCTACAAATTTTCCTAATTTATACCGGCAATGCGAACTTGTAAATTTTTATTGGAATGTTTGTAGATATTTTATAAAAATGTGATTATATTGATACATCTAATAATACCCTGAGTGATCGGACAGGGGTTTATTAACACCTGTAGAGGTACTTCTAACTTTAAATCGTATATTTCAGTGCTCACTTTCCTCGACTAGTCATTAGAGCTAGATAACTCAAGATCTGCAAGTGCAATACTTGAAAATAAATGTCTCAGTGTATATGGTGTAATTGTTCACAATTCGTCAGTCGCAGAATGAGGGCCTCTCCCCAAACGATTAATCCTTGGAGTGCGGAGATTTCTCCTATCGCAATACTGTTAATTAGTTTAGTGTCCGTGCGGTCACTTGATGGATGATCACGTTTGATTAATTAGAGAAAAACCGAGTGCAATACATATAGATCCCTTTTATCCCTTCCGCGTACCCTTACTTTGTGGTTTGCCATGAAAGTAGAACGAACGCCTGGGTCGAATTGAGGTTAAAACCAAATGCTGATGTGAAAACTTATCAAATATAGGCTACATCACAAAGTTTGCCTAGCATTATGCCCAGATGCTAGCCAGCTAATTACAAATGTTTAACAATTTTGATTTTATGACGGGCCTGTTGGTTTAGTGGTTAGACACCCTGTCCGCTACTCAATATGTCATGGGTTCGATTTCCACCAAGTGTCTAAGTGTTAATTTATTTATTTTGTGGCTAGAGGTGACTTAACTAGATGGGCTCCCCAAATGATCGTCCGATGACGACAGAGAGCAACACCGGTGTGAGTGGCTCAGGGGTGTCGAGAGATGTGCTGCGCTTTCTCCGAAGTTACTCGAGGCGTTATGCCCTTTATCACTTCCACCCCTGGAGCATATAGCTCTAACCACTCCTCTCTGGCAGGCCAATTAAGGCAAGCCAGAGCTGAGAGTCCTGCGGGCCCCCTTGAATTTCCACTCGGCCGACGAAGACAGGCCGAGGTGGGAGCCCTGGGCGACTCTGGAGCACTCGGGTCCGTGGCCACAAGCTGCCTTGCGGGCTTATTATGAATATTATTATGTTCCCGCTATCATACTGTACAATGTTAGTTACAGTTAACCTCGATTTACATTACTCCCTGTCCTATCGAATATAAAATATTGATGTTACACCTTACCCTTATTTTTGAATCAGAACATACAAAAGGAGTCTTTAAAAGAAAATAAACTGTAAAAAAATAGTCGTAGGCGTTTTAAAATGGAGACTAAATTAGAGAGTGCTACGTTTGAACGCGGGCGAGCCTACAAATCCCCTCGAATGCGGCTTTATTTCGTTCCGTCGCACCAATCAGAGCAATTAACGGACAATAAAAGAAAAATGTACCTTTTTCCAACCATCGTGTGGGGAGCACGGAGGGGGAGGGACGGCGAGGGAATCCTAATTGCTCTCTATAGAGCAGACAATGTGTAAGATTTAGCCATGAATCGAGTAGATTTTATACAATAGGTAAAGATAAGTCTACTTTGTATGATGATGGTCGTCGTTAAGTTCATACCTGTACAGGCAAACAAACCTATTTTGGGAAATATTTTTTTTAGTCTTTGCCGTACATGTCACGGATAAAATTAAATGGGTGACGACTCGTGTACTTAACTTAAATTTTTGTTTGATATTTTTTTTTTCTTAAAAAAATGCTTTGTTCAGCAGTGGACGTCTAATGGCTGCTGATGATGATGATGATTAAACCTTCGGTGATAAAATACAAAACTTTTTTTTTCTTCTTCTTCATACAATAAATTACAATCTAGCTTAATCGCTAAGCAGCAATTTTACTTTAACCTAAACGAATAAATTATATTAGACTAGCTGCCCCCCCAGCTCCGCCCGCGCTTTTATTGTTTTTCTCAACTGTTTTTATGGATTTTCTCAATGTTTATATTTTAATGTAGTATGGAAGTATGGATGGATAGGAAAGTAGGGATGTAAAATAAAGTCTTTTCTTTAACAATTACGAAATTCCATACTAACTTTCCTTCCCTATTTCAACCCCTTTTATCTTTGTATTTTCGGGATAAAAAGTAGCCTATGTCCTTCCTTGAGGTCTAATCTATCTCTGTACCAAATTTCATCAAAATCGGTTCAGTGGCTTAGGCGTTATAGAGTAACAGACAGACAGACAGACAGAGTTACTTTCGCATTTATAATATTATACTATGGAATAGTATGGAATTAGTATGGATTAAGAATGTGTCCAATGGCACTTATCTTATTGTCTCTATTCAGACGAAGACACTTTGTTATTGTGTTATACACTGCACTGTACTGCACTAATTTAACACTTAAACTAACTCAAAAGGTTTTGTTCTTTTCAGTCAAAATATCTAACTAATGGTGAAAACCGCTAAAAAATTGTCGTTGCGTGGTTTAGGAGGATAGATACAGACAGACGCGAAAAGCGGCTTTGTTTTATACTATGAATATGTAAAGAAGATATATTTATATTACGTACCGTACATCTAAATGTTTTTTAATCGACTTCAAAAAAGGAGGAGGTTCTCAATTCGTCTGTATATATTTTTTTTATATTTTTTTTTTATGTATGTATCGTATGTGATGCGCATAACTCTGGCAATTATGAACCGATTTAAAAAAATCTTTCTTGCATCCATTCTTCAATCCATTGATTGGGTCCCATAAAAAAAATATTACTTAGTAATAAGTAGTTCCTGAGAAAACAAGAATTGTGACTGCGCAGGAAAGCTGCAGGAAAGTCTATATAGATGACTTTATGTCGCTTTTTAAGGACAAAAATGGTCATAACTCTGGCAAATATTTACCAATTTCAATGATTCTTTCTTTTGGAAGAGATCGCTTTTAGCGATAAGGCCGCCCATTGTTGCATTTTTTATTAATTTGTGTCTTATTCTTTTTGTATCTGTTTGTTTGTGCGCAATAAAGAATTGTCTATCTATCTATCTATCTATCTTTATTCGAAAGAAGAAACCACTGTATTGAATTTGTATGAATTTTATCACAACCGGATAAGAACTTCCTGGAGGACCATGAACGATGTGGAGGAATTTATCTGGTAAAAACCATAAAACTGATGTTCTCCATTACATTGCTATTGACAATTATGAACCAATTTCGATGATACTTTTTTTTATTCGAGAGAGTAAACAACTATTATGATTCCATGCAATTTTCATTACGACCGGATATTTTTTTATGAAGAATCATGAATTATGTAAAACTATGTAGACGATAATGTGATCATAACCTACCTAGATCATTTTACGGTCTTCGATGGTTCAATCTTTATATATGAAAATATCACTAAAAAGTTTAAAATAAACTCTTTTTAAAAAAAACATTGAACCGACTTCAATATCACTGAAAAGTATAAAATAATTTAAATATTATTGAAGTTGGTGCCAAATATACCCAGCAGGTACGCTAACACCAACATTTAAAATATTTTATACTTTTCAGTGATATTGAAGTCGGTTCAATTTTTTTTAAAAAGATTTTATTTTACTAATCTTCTTAAATACTCCAACCTAACTTAAATACTCCATTTATGTATTCAGTAACTTAATTACTGTCTACCTTTTAGAAAAGCAAACGTCTTTCTTTCAATTACCGTCTGTCTATAGGGAATTATTTAGTATCTAAAAAAGAAACAATTTCATCGGGACGCCTTCAGAAAACGGAAAAAACCTCCGCACAAAACGTAGGTAGAGATCGATCGGGTCCTGATGGCCGGCATTTCACAGGCCATTTTACTTGACGGAGGGAGCGCTTTGAATATAAAACACAGTCACTAATGACGTAAACGATTATTGACAAAATGGGCACACGCCCGCCACGAAAGATAAAGCTATTTACTAAATAACGTTATTGCATATTTTATTAGGCACTGAAGTTAATCTCAATTGTTATATACTGTTCATCACTTTATTTATTTTATGACCTTTCAAAGTTTAATTAAATATTTTATTGATCAACATAGTAGTAGTGTGGCAACGTACATCTCTTTAGTTTTGCTGTTTATTAGCTGAAGCTCGTAAAACACTTAGTAACTGATAATTTAAATAAACTATTAAAAAAACTGGCCTCCAAGTAAATTATTTAAAAAGCATAAAATAACAAAAATATATTGAAGTCGGTGCCAGCTGGTGCTAGTATTAGTAAACATGATGTGCTAGCACCGACTTCAAGATATTTTTGTTATTTTATGCTTTTTAGATAATTTACTTTGAAGCCGGTTTTAATTTATTTTAAGTAGTTTACTAAAAATTTTTAGTGACTTATTTTTAATCGGCTTCAAAAAGAAGGTTATCTATTCGACGTGTATGTATGTAACATACACGTCGAATAGATATAAATAAAAAATGTTGGTGACTTATTTTACTAAAATAGCCATCAGCACTATCACGCAACTCGAACGTCTACGTTACAGTAACTTACTGAAAACATAAAAAGTCTATATTTCTTAAACTACTGGACCGATTTTGATGAAACTCTTCCCTAAGTTGAAAAATACTCAAACTCCAGAAAAAGAATTTTTGAAATCGGAGTTGTAGTTTCTGAGAAATCCGTGGACAAAGCTACATAGATACATACATATATAGATACATACATACATACACTATTAAAATTTTGTATATTTGTTTAGAAGCCCACATAGACTAACATATATGAATATTACATTTTTATTAATACTAGCTGACCCACGCAGCTCCGCATACGCTATTTTTACGTTAACTAAAATTTTAATAACAGACATTCGCATCGAATACATAACTTCCTTTTTTATAGTCGGTTAAAAACTGGGACCCACTTTTTACTTGCTCTCCGAAGCACGGACCCGTTTTGTTCAAATGACGTTAAACGGTCACCCATCTATTTAATGAGCTTACCTAACGTTGCTTAACCCGATCGATTACAAAACCTTGATAACAACTCTCTATGAGTGTTCCCTTACTAATATTTATTATAATTATGAAGAAAAATTTATAAAATCGGACCAAGCGTATAACCAAGTACCCATTTTGACTTTAATCCCCTCTCCCGAAAGAACCGTGCTAGATTACGGGATAAAAAGTATCCTATGTCCTACCTCGTAGTAAGATCTCAAATAATGCCAAGTTTCATTTGAATCCATTCAGTAGTTTCGGCGTGATGCTCAGCCGTGATACAGACAGACAGACAGACAGACAGACAGACAGACAAAAATTAAAAAAAAAATACATTTTCGGCCTCGGTATCGGTTATAGAATGCCCTCCAAAAATAATTTTCAAAATATCTTCAATGTACAGAATTGGACCTGTCACAGTTTTATTATAAGTATAGATTACATACATCCGCGTCGAATAGAGAACCTTATTTTTGAAGCCGGTCATAAATTACCCATCATAGCCAGTTTTAATCACTGTTTGGTATACGATCAGTTGTTTAAGCAACGTCAGGCAAAGTCAGTCCTTAGATGGGTGACCGTTTAGTGGCATTTGAACTAAGCGTCTCCGTGCTTCGAAGGGCACGTAGAAACTCGGTCCCGGTTGTTATCATTTAGACGGCTGTCGTTAAGCCAAGTCAGAGGCCTAAGGGCAGCTTGAGTAACTCTGACACCAGAGGGCCTAGACAAAATGCAATCGCTTCATAGCGATTCTATTCCTTCATTCGCTAACGTTGTCAATTCCCTATAATTTGTCACGTGATTTTTCTATGTCTTATGTCATTCACGTACATTTATACTTTCTATACGCATTAAAGCTTGTAGAAATGTTGTAACATTTCATTCATCCATTCTGTATGTTGTTGTCTAGAGGGCCAGGTTAGCCACTAACCAAACGACAAACTATTTAAGAAAAAAAACTTTGTAACGCGGCTAGCGAGATGTTCTCCTAATTGTCTATGACACGTCAGCATCTCGTCACCTGAGACATTTGTTAAGCTCAGCCTCTAGCTAAAGTGCCCTTCAGAGCGCAACACAAGAGAGTATAACGTTTACACATTGCTGCTTTGCGGTACAGAATCTGATACTGCGGAGGTACCTACAGAAGGAGCTTCATGCAGAAGGGGCTTACCACCTTAAAAGTATTTGTTAACCGGCTTCAACAAGAACAAGACTTCTAAACAAAACCAAATTTTACGAGTGTATGTATGTATGTAGGTGTGTCCACGGATTTCTCATAAACTACATATCTGACTTCAAAAATTATTGTTGCAATAGTTAGTGTATTTTATCAACTTAGGGAAGTGTACAAGTTTCATCAAAATCGGTCCAGAAGTTTAGGAGATATAGACTTTTATGTTTTCAGCAAGTAACTGTAACGTAGACGGTAGGGTTGCGTGATATTACTGATATCTATTTTGGTAAAATAAAAGTGTTAAAAAACTAATAAAAAAAACGACTTCAAAGAAAATTATCTAAAAGGCAATAAATAACGAAAATAAATTGAAGTCGGTGCTAGCGGTTGCTAGTTAGTTAGTTAACATTATGTGCTAGCACCAACTTCAATATTCGTTTTTTCGGTTTTTTTAATAGTTTATGTAAGTACGTACATAAAGTACACAAACACTAGTCATATCCATATTGTATGTATTTATACACAAACAACATTAATAATCCACTATTTGTGCGCAAATACTAGCCATTACCAAATATCAAATAGTAAACGATAAATTAATTTATCAGAAACCGTAACGGACACAAGTTTAGCAGTTTGCTCGTTATAAATAACTTGTACATTGGAAACTATTAAGCAGTGTATTCATGGGGGAATGGTACGGGGGAACTTGTGCAATAAAAGTTGCGGAGTCGAGTGTCTAACGCGGCCCGATGTCACCACTCTGAACGTATCTTTATATCTTTAGTATACAATTAACGACTTGTAGAGTCATCCCGGCGAACGTCACATTTTTGCGACATAGACAGTGGGCTTAGACTGATCTACATTTATCCATAATATTGATATGTGAAGATATCATCGACAGAATTTATATAAATTAATAAGTACTACATCTTATTGTTTTATAGTAGCGAGACAGTGGAATTTTTACACACACTAGTAAGCCCGAAAAATGTAAAGAAATACTACTTCCAGCCCTTGTTTAAGTCCCACTGTTGGGCACGGGCCTCCCTTCAAGATGAAGGGGCTTAGACCATAGTCCACCACGCTGGCCAAGTGCGGGTTGGCGGACTTCACACGTCATTCGAAAGCTAGTTAGGCTTTCTCAGACATGCAGGTTTCTTCACGAAGTTTTCCTTCACTGAAAGCTAGTAACAATTGCACAAAGACGATTCGCACTTTATGAAAGAAATCAGAGGTGCGAGCCGGGGTTCGAACCGGCGCACCTTGTTTTCAAGGCAAGCGTTTACCCACTAAGCTATCTAGATAGGCACTGTTCAATTAAGCAGTCTATAAAAAAAATTGAGTCTACTCTAGGATGGTATACTGATATCAGATCTGATCTTAACCGATTCTGCGTCGATAACAATGCATCTATAAAGCAAAATAAGCAACTGAACGACTAATGAAACACGAATGAAGAAACAGAAGAGAAATTCAAAAGCAAGCCAGTGTCTGCCGCAGTAGCGCACTCACTTAGAAAAATAAAACTTGGCCCCAATACATTTCCCCACTTAGGTACTAGCGTGCAAATGAAGAGACTAGATTACGCTTTCAATATTTACTCGCAGGATTGAATACAACTTGAAATGTTAGGTTAGCGGTTTATTGAATACTGCAGTAACTACTATTTATTTCCTTTCAAAGTATATACCTTACCTTTCGTTTTGTGTGATGAACTTATAACTGGTAACTTTGCACTCTTAATTTGAGCTTTCGAGGCATTAACTACTGTATTGAATTTTTAACACGATCTTGTACCCACTGGTAGCAGCTAGTACCTACTAGGAGAATATATGCGGGCTAATGACTCTTGCGAGATAGTTCCAACACCATCTTGAAACTTATTGCGGAACGCTATGACTGCCCCTTTCAAGAACACTGGATTGGGGTGGTCTTAGGATTGAAATAAAAACACATGTACATATTTAATTGTTATAATACTAACAGTACATACTAACGTAGGCTTAAGATAAAAATTGTTACTAATAATACTAACATTCTATGGACATCTGTCTGAAATAAAAATAAATAATAATAATAATGTTATCATTTGGAGAAAACAATCTTTCGATTTATCGGTTCGAACATAATTATAATTTATGTTAATTTTCGATATTTGTTATCTCGTAATAATTAATTGAACCAAACGCAATTAATTAAACTGCTAGAGAGAGCCTAACACAAATTCATAATTTATACAGCTTGGTAATTTAATCACCTGTGAGCTTTAATAGGAGGAATCAGCCCATAATATACTACTCATATCAATAAAAATAGTATGTACTTACTTACTTATTTTTTTATAAAATAGTACTTAATGATATTATTCGCAGGGGGCTTGTCACTGCTGGTGTTCCTGCCGTACTGGAACCAGTCGGTATTACACGAGATGACGGCAAGAGGCCTGATGGTATCACTTTAATACCATGGCAATATGGAAAGTCATTGGTGTGGGATGCGACATGTGTCGATACACTTGCTGCGTCCCACACCCCGGCAACTTATAGGGCGGCTGGAGGGGCTGCGGCGACCGCTAGTGATGCAAAGCGGCGCGAGTATGTAGCTTCAGCTATATATTTGTGACCTTTGCGGTGGAGACCATGGGGCTTTGGTCTCATGAGACGCACGGTTTGGTGAAAGATTCATCCAAACTTATCGAAGTCTCAGGAGACCTACGGGCTGGTAGCTTTTTGTGCCAACATATAAGCTTGGCCATACAAAGAGGTAATGCCGCCAGAATTTTAGGTACCCTTCCTTCCTAGTGCGGCGAAAACTTAGAGGTAGTTTTTTACCTAGTTTAAGTATATGTATTTGTAAATAAAATGTAAATATTTTGTTTCAATAAACTCTATATTTTATTCAAAATATAAATCTAAAACTGACTGCGGTAGACGACTTAGCTCGTCGATCATACATACATTCACCACGCACAAATATCAGCGTACCGTGAGCTATAAAGGGATTGTGGTGCTCTGTACAATTCCCTTTTCTACTAAATAAAAGATGGTTTTATGGGTAGCATATACGAAACTTTGTTTGCGCAATAAACCCCGGAATGTGGAGATTCGCCGAAGAATTAAAATCACCGACATAGCTCTCAGAATCTGCAAGTTGAAGTGGCAATGAGCTGGCCACATTGCTCGAAGTACCGATAACCGATGAGGAAGAAAGGTTCTCGAATGGCTACCACGAACTGGAAGACGCAGGGTAGGCAGGCCTCCCATAAGGTGGACTGACGACATTGTGCGCGTTGCAGGTTACTGGTGGCTATAAATAACCAACTGTCGTTCACTGTGGCGTCCGAAGGGGTAGGCCTATGTTAGCAGTGAACGTCTTCCGGCCGATGATGATGATACGAAATATAAATAATGTGAACAATACTCCGCGGCATTAGGCTTGCAAATGATTAAATCGTGCTTCCTCTGTATTCAAATAGAATACTTAGCCCACTACAAAGCACTACGAAAAGACAATTCGCTCTACACGTAAGACAAATTGCTCCGGCGACGCGTATGGCACTGTCGGCACATAGTGAGGGATCGTCGCGATCCTGTCGCGAGATTTGTGCGTGACTGATGCCGCGCCGGCTATTCACACGACGCTAGTGGTGACTTACGCTTTATACTAGCGTTTACCCTACGTAATCATATTATAATAGGTTAAATTATAAATAACATACATACCTATGTGTTACTGTGCCTCCATTGTCTCCATTTGAACCCCTCGTAAATAAATACACTTTATTGTACACCAAAAGTTACATGTAAATTGAGCAATACGTTGAAGATATCAATGTATAAAGGCGGCCTTATCGATAAAAAGCACATCATAATCATAAATCATAATCGTAAATCATAATGTAATAGATAGATAGATATACTTTTTAACCGACTTCAAAAAAGGAGGTTCTGTATTCGACGCGTATGTATGTAATATTAATAGAAATGCGTAATATTCATATATGTTAGTCTATGTGGGCTTCTAAACAAATTTATTAACCGACTTCAAAAAAGGAGGTTCTGTATTCGACGCGTATGTATGTAATATTAATAGAAATGCGTAATATTCATATATGTTAGTCTATGTGGGCTTCTAAACAAATTTACCAAATTTCACGAGTGTATGTATGTATGTATGTATGTATGTATGTATGTATGTATGTATGTAGGTTTGTCCGCGGATTTCTCAGAAACTACAAGTCCGATTTCGAAAATTCTTTTTGCAATAGTTAGAGTATTTTTCAACTTAGGGTAGAGTACAAGTTTCATCAAAATCGGTCCAGTAGTTTAAGAGATATAAACTTTTTATGTTTTCAGTAAGTTACTGTAATGTAGACGTTCGAGTTGATTGATAGTGCTGATACCTATCTTGGTAAAATAAGTCACTAAAAAGTGTTAAATAAACTATTTTTTTTTAAATAAAAACCGACTTCAAAGTAAATTATCTAAAAAGCATAAAATAACGAAAATATTATTGAAGTTTGTGTTAGCGTACCTGCTGTGTATATTCTGCACCAACTTCAATAATATTTTCGTTATTTTATGCTTTTTAGATAATTTACTTTGAAGTCGGTTTTTATTTTTAAAAAAATAGTTTATTATTGTACACAAACTTGCCTACACATAAAATAAAGCACATAAAAACACTTAAAACTGAAATATGTACAAAGGGCGGCCTTATCGCTATTCGTAATATGTTTAAATACAAAATTACGTAAAATCCAAATGGAGGCACAGTAACACATATGGTGTTACTGTGCCTCCATTTGGAATGAGGCGTACTGGTAACCGCAAATGGCCAATGGGCGAAGGCTCCGGCCAGAAGGGTAAAGGCGAGTAGCTTAAGGACAACTCTGGGACGGCTGGCCTCGGCTTGGTCTTCTGCTTAGAGAGTTTACCATCCGATCACAAGGTCCCCACTGAGAAGATCCGGTAAGAAATACAGTGGGCCTCGTGGGTGCATCTTTGACAATTGCTTCCCTAAAAGGTAATTCTCTAGATGACTTGCTCAATATTTTTTGAAAGGGTATCCCAGCTAGTTTTAGTGAATTCATGTTTAACCATATATTACGTTCGTCTTGTACGGTCATGAATAAATTAGAAGTCAATACGCTATTATCTTAAAAATGTAGCAATATGCCAATATGTTAAATGGGTAGCATCTTCGCGTTCACCGCATCGCTTCCAAGTCGCTAATCGTTCGCCTCTCGAATATACGACGCAGACAAATTTAATTAAACAAGCTTTTACACTGTGCACACCGTTCCATTATTAATTAGACTTGACGCGGAATAGGTAAGTAGAGTATTATCAGAGTTTGCGTAGGAAGGGATCTCCGTTCTACGTAACTTATGTAAACTACGAAATCTTAATCATAAGCCTTCACCAGTGAATTTGATGGCCTGATTTTGAATTAGCCCTATATTAATGAAATCAATACCTATTCGTTCAGTGTAGTAAAAACTTCTATCGTGATTTATATGTAGGTTAAATTAAAATACATAGTTTATACCTATAACACTTTAGGAATGTAATGTACAAGTGAGATCAAATTTATTAAAGTATCTTGTAGTATAGAAATAAGCACGTGTATGGCAGTAGCAATTTAGTCATCAAACGGAACAGTTGATTTTTAAAAGCTTGTCCGTCTCGTAATTAATTCGTGCATACTTATTACCAACAAATGACTTGGGACGCAAACTAATAATTGGAGCAGATCATCTGAGGAGGTACCTTCGCATTGCAGAAGATTTCCCAGAATTTAATTCGTGCGACACTATCGCATTGTTATAAATACTATAGTGTGTTTTACTTTTCAAAATCAACGGATTCGATGCTTGAATAGGAATACCTATTGAATTTTCAAAATTCCAATGATAAAGTTTTAGTGTTCATGGAAATAGAGCCCGTGACTCCTATCAGTAACCCTCACCCTGTATACAACTAAAACCATAACGGAAAAAAATTGACTTTGCTGTAATCAAATAAAATCATAGTCGGAAGTGACGATTACTTAGTAAACACAACGCCGGTTCGGTGCTGTTTGGAATGAAATTAAAAAGTAATTATTGATGTAGATAAAGGACGACTGAAACAGCTGTCGATAATTGAAATGTCAGACTCTACGACATTGAGGACGCTGCTGTCACCCTCTACCACGATGCGGAAAAATTATAATAACAAAATAATAACTTATCTTACCGACTACATTAAGTAAGTACATTTACAGTATATAATAATACAGTATACATAAAGAAAAATTTTGAAAAAAAAATTGAGTCATGAAATCTAACTCATAAACGAACGAATCGGCTGAAAAAATATCCCTATTACACTAGCTATCAAATAAAAAATACCTAGCGAATTCATTTGGTAGCTACGATGCCTCCTGAACCTAGAATTTATCCACAGAATACATACGTACTAAAAGGTCTTATATTACCACTAGAAGTGTTTTACTTATAAATCACCGAAGTACATTATAGATAACTAGGTACACATCCTTAAAATGTTATAATATTTTTAGAAGCTTTCAACTGAATTAAAAAATGTTAGAAGCCGCCATAAATCTGTATTATGTAGTAAAGTAAAAGCATTATCTTCGTTCCACCAGGTCCATCCACATAAAAAGCGCGAAGCTAAAATTTCAAGGTCCATTTAGCAGATTCATGCTCTGGACAGAGATTAACGTGTTCTACGTTTCATTAATAAATCCGCGGTTAATCAAATACCAGTGAAAATGCCAGTCTATTAATAATGGTGATAGGAAAAATGGATAGAATAGAATACTCTTTATTGTCACACCAAAGAAAAGCATACAGAAAAACTTACAAAAATAACTTAAATTAGGTACAAATGAATTGTTTAACTATTAAAATTTTCATTGTGCCGGCAACATTTTGTGGCGCGCGAGCTTTAAAATGTGACTAGTTTGAAAAGCCGCTATAATTTTACTATGTAGACATACATTTGTATCCTCCTTGCGTAGTAGGTACTTGTCTATTTATGAAAAATTGTAGAAAGTTTATTACCTATTTATCAACGTGGATAACCTTTGACTTATTTTTAACCTAATAAATTATATAGTTACATAGATAGGAAAACAGTATTTTTATAACATAATTATGTACTTACATACATGTATAGAGAAACATACGTATAGGCAAAGCACTAAGCTCTATACTATAGAGGTCAGTAAAGTTATACCTACTACATAATATGTATAATATTATAAAGGTCCGTGAGGAATAATAAGTTCATTTAGTTAAGTTGTTATCCTAATGTATTTAATTTATGATCATAATACCAGCTCTTGTTTTCTCCCACTGCTGGGCACGGGCCTCCCCTCAAGATGAGGGGGCTTAAGCCATAGTCCACCACGCTGGCCAAGTGCGGGTTGGCGGACTTCACACATCATTCGAGAGCTAGTTAGGCTTTCTCAGACATGCAGGTTTCCTCACGATGTTTTCCTTCACCGAAAGCTAGTAACAATAGCACAAAGACGATTCGCACATGATTCATTGAAGAAATCAGAGGTGCGAGCCGGGGTTCGAGCCTGCGCATCTTGTTTCCAAGGCAAGCGCTCGCCCACTGAGCTGTTACCGCATACGAACACTTCAATAGTTCTTCCTTCAATTAAAATAGAATATTAAACAAAAACACTTATTACATCAGTCAAAATCTCATTACTGTATTACATTTCCTGCCAGCCTTAATATGATACCCAAATTAAACCAGAAGGTTTAACTTCGGTCCCGGGACGAGCTCTGGAGAGACCCTAGCGAAGGTTCGAACGGAAAGCCTAGTCTCTCCATAGCCACGAAGGCCACCGAAAGGTTTTAGTGGGTAAAAATCCCACATGACCCTGCCTTCGCAAAAAAAAAGGTTTAATTTAGGTATCGTATTAAAAGACTATAAGACCGCGCGGGCGTCCATGCAGTCGATGGCACGATGACATAAATAAAGCCACGAGTCCTACATGGACGAGACTAGCCGCTGATATGTATCAGTGGCGATGGATGGAGGCAGCCTTCACCCAAATATGGGTACGAAAAATGTAACAACTATAATTTTACTATATATCTACTCTATAATAAAGACTTATTATCAATAAGACTATTATAAAAGAGACAAGTATTAAAGCAGAGCTAATTAAAGAGATACCATCTAATATCTCACCGCATCGTTTCATCAGATCTAATTTACGGTCACCGAACATAATTGCAATTAAATCCGTCATAATTTATTTGCGGAGTTTCATAATCCCACGAGGCTCGTTCGTATTACTTTGGCTATGCGATCAGTGTACTGTGAACGAAGGAACTTTGCGGCCGACGGCAGAATTTTATCGTTAAACTTGGTCTCTAGACAAAGTCACAGCCTAAGAACACTATGTCAGCGTGCAATTCCCTTAACGCATATTAAATTACATAATAGATTTTTAAACAGGATACCGTTTTACACTCTTTTACAGCTAATTGTATGTAGAGTAGGTAAAGAGTATTTAGTTTTAAAAGTATTTCTCTTAAAAAAATCGACTGTATTCTCTTCTTTCATCTCAATACAAAACAGTCGAGAATCCTCGTCTGTCTGGTTACTTTTTCTACGATTACTATAATATCCAGAAATTATTTTTTTCAGGCGGGTCGCTAACTCATAAAAAAATTAGACATCGAAATCCGGGACAACAAAGATGTCAAAGAATAGCGCGGCCCGTAATCAAAATGTCCAATACCCAAATACAATAACTACTGTTTTGCTGGAAGTAAAAATACCTGATTCATGCGCCCATAACGAATTTATTCGGGTTTCCGCGCACATACATTTATGTAAGTAACGACGTACGATATACGGAAATATTTAAGGGGAAAGAAATAAAAGCGATTTCTTTGTACGTCTTGATTCGTTTGTCTTTCGAGTTTTCGTCCGCCAGAGTATCCCTTGATCATTAAGTACGCTTGTTAGGTGACATTTTCTGGAAAATTCTTTTGAACCTTTTTGCAAAGATAAAAATGTTGACGTAACCGCCTATTTATGTCGCATTTTCCGAACATTAATTACCTAAGTTGGGAAATATTGAAGGCAATCTGTTTAATGAATTGTATTTGAATAAGAATTTGTTCGGTACATTGAAGTTTTTATTTTTTACGTCCCCGGGAGGACTTTACGAGTAAGTGCAGAGTTAAGAAAAATAATATTAGTCTAGACTATTCCAAATAATATAAATCATTTTATTTACATCCCCTTAGAAACTAAGTTAAAAAATAACAGGGAACATTCTGTGTTAAATGGAGTATTTTTGATAACATTTATGTGGAAACATGATTAAGTATTTTGTGCTCATACTTTTCCAAGAAAATTACTTGATATAGAGTTTGACAGCATCATCTTTGGTTCCAGAGTCGTAAGAAATCGATAAAAAACTATTCCACTTACATTCCAGTATCCTCGTAGTCTTCATCAAAGTCGACCAATGCGGAAAATAAATGGGAAAACCTTCTGTTCGAAATGAACTGGACACTGGTACATTCAAATGTACTAATGCTTATGTTTGTATGTATAGTGATATGTACAATGACCCGGCCTTTATAAAGTAAAGTTTAATAGATCACATTTGACTACAGCAATACGGTATACACTCATCTGTTGGTTTAATTTACCGCCCTGAAACTATGTAAGTATTTAATTTGTTTGTCTGTTATCTTACAACATGATAATATACGTTACGAATACGAAAAATAATTAGGTATTATTCTAAATTTATTTTGTATTTATTATATTCTTTTTACATCAGAAAAAAAAACAGTTACATATAACATGTTGAGTGTAAAGCCGGGTCTGTTGCGCCATGTTTTGAACAGAACATTGTTCGAAAACATTACATAAGGCTTGAGTGTTTTGTCGAACAGAACTTCTTGAACATTTTGCTGGAGCTTGTGGAAAACATCCCCGCGTTCGCCTGCGGGGGGGGTGCTCGTTCATTTTATGTTCGATTTTAACGGAGGAAGACGTTTCGCCCGGAATATTTTTTTTGCACGTGGACAATGTTTTGGTTTGACTATGGAGCGGAATCCAGAGACTACATTGATATTAATTGCGTTGATACGTGAAAGACCCGTGATTTAGGATGTTACCTCAAATTAAAATTAAATCAAATTTAAAATATCGCATGAGCTCGGATGGATTTGTTTAAAAAACATTGTTTACTGAACATGTCGCAGCATACGGGAAATGTTCAATGTTCACTGAACAATGTTCTGTTCGAAAACTGGCGCAGCAGACCCCGCTTAACATGTTCACCGCATAAACCAGCGCGATCCACGGAAAGCACTAACCGCGTTCGTTCAAAGTGATAATATTAAGTAATAAATTCGGTGCGGTAAGCTAAATACTTTCGGATAACCGAATGGTGTAATGACCAAACTTAATATTTACGAAGGTAATAGAACTCGGGTTTGATCAAACATGAGAATATACTCATATGTGTACCTCAAGAATTACTGCAAAGTTAGTGGAATTTTTGATCTCAGTGTAACTAACTTTTGGAGGTAGTAACCATTTTATGGTTAAATGTATAATGCATTAAATTTATCGTACACTTAAGGCTGTAGACTACTTCTCCTGCTTTTATATTTAGGGACATTATTATTTATTTTTTTGAACAGACAGTAGAAGGATATTATAAAATACTAGCTAACCCACGCAGCTCCGCCTGCGGTATTTTTACGTTAACTAAACTTTTAATAACAGACATTCGCATCGAATACATAACCTCCTTTTTTATAGTCGGTTAAAAACTGGGACCCACTTTTTACTTGCTCTCCGAAGCACGGAGCCGTTTAGTTCAAATGGCGTTAAACGGTCACCCATCTATTTAATGACCTTACCAAACGTTGCTTAACCCGATCGATTACAAAACCTTGATAACAACGCTCTATGAGTGTTCCCTTACTAATATTTATTATATTATAAAGAAAAATTTATAAAATCGGACCAAGCGTATAACCAAGTATCCATTTTGACTTTAATCCCCTCTCCCAAAAGAACCGTGCTAGATTACGGGATAAAAAGTATCCTATGTCCTACCTCGTAGTAAGATCTTAAATCATGCCAAGTTTCATTTGAATCCATTCAGTAGTTTTGGCGTGATGCGGAGCCGTGATACGGACAGACAGACAGACAGACAAAAATGAAAAAAATTACATTTTCGGCCTCAGTATCGGTTATAGAATGCCCTCCAAATATAATTTTCAAAATATCTTCAATGTACAGAATTGGACCTGTTACAGTTTTATTATAAGTATAGAAAAAGTACTATAAACATACCTATACAATATCCATAAGTATACGAGTCCTCCTCCTTAGTCGGTCCCCAATGGCTGAGGATCGTAACTCCTACCGACAGCCGTCTCTGTCGAGGTCCTTCACTGTAGTCCGTCTTCGGCTGTGTGGATGGCCGTACTTAAAGGAATGTACGGACACTTGATTTGTCCATCTCATATGACTTCTACCCCTAGATCTCCATATTGCCAGGCTGCCTTCGGGCTACGTGGCCGGAGTATTGGAGAACTCGCTTCGTACATTTATTTTTCCATACACGTAACACTTAAAATTGTTAAGTGTTTTTTGCGCACCGAATACACTTATATATATTTTTTTGTGATATCACATTATTAATATGGGGATGTAAAACTTCAAAATCAAACCAAGCCAATTAAAGCATTTATTACATTATAAAACTAGCAGGATAGGGTTGGGCGGCTTAGTTAACAAAAACCGGTATTCCTTCTGTCTTATTGCCCCTTGTAATCGGGATCTGCATAAGATTAACCTATCTACGTAATAAGCGCTAATATATTTAGCTACTTTTAAACTCAAATATAATACAATACATCTACCTAGTACCTATGTCTTACAAATACCGGCATTCTGTAGATATCTGAGTAGTATCAAAACTTATACTAAGGTTAGAAGATAGTACATGGTTCAGAATAGACTGTATCTTTTTATTTTATTAGGCACACTCTTAAGCTTGTTTTACGAGTAAGTGATTTATAAACGCGTATTTAAGTAGCCTATAAGCGCAACTTCTTGGAAACAAATAGGTACTTATCCATAAAATATACAAGATACTAAACTAAATTTCACCTAAAGGTAACAACAATTATTTTGCCCCAAAGATCGGTACGAAATAGATACTGAAAATTACAAATTAAACGGTCATTACGAAGCTTTTATCGCAGCACTGAGCATCATTAGGGACATTGTAAACAAATCCCCTCGCAAAGTTTGGATAAACGAGATGAAAGGGTACTCCCGCAATTAACATTTAAATATTTTCACGAGAGGTAAGTGAAATTAAATTCATGAAATCTGTACCCCGCCGTAGGAGGCCACTACGTTCATTTTGTGTGTATACTTCGCTAGCATTAATGTAATTAAAATAGTTTGGTACACAAAGAAAACGCTTCCCATTCTGAACCGGCTTATGATGCTGGATGGACTGTTACGGAACATAGGTAAAATTAAAAGAAATTTAAGTGTTAATAATGCTTCTAAAAACGCAAAAAGATTTTCTACCCCGTTATATACTCTTTATTTCTTAATTCATTAATAAGTAGGAAAGTATATTATTAGGAGGAAAGACAAAGATCGGGACACTGGTGCCTTATATCCAGTAGTGGACTGATGTGGGCTAATTATAATGAAGTATTAATAATTATATCACTTTTTTTCGAGAGACTTCTGGGGGTGATTCTCGCTTTCTTCGAATCGACTTCGATTTCGAATCTGCAATTCGAAGCCTATCTCTACTAAGAAATCTCATAACTCGAAGTGATTTTCTCGAATCTTGTATTCTGAGCAACAATCGAAGTAAACTTCGAAATAATCTCTAATCGAAGGAGGAAAATGTTGCCATTATGAACGATAAACGTCGCGCAAGTCATTCCGTTCAAGAAGTTGATACGGTTTTTTTACCGGATGGGATGTTTTTAGTAGAAAAACATATCTTTATAGTTGTTCACGTCTATAAAATGGTAGAACAACATTTTGTACGATTTTTAACATAATTTATCACAAATTAATGAGTACTGAATACACAAAGCTGTATGAACGTTAGTTCTTACCATAGATTTTTTATAAATCTATGGTTCTTACTTAGTCTGTGGCTGTATGATCCTAGTACCTTTGCCTGTCTTTCGGCGAAGTAAAATTAAAACAAAAATGCCATACGTTTATGGGTTTATGTTTACGATTTTGTTTTAGTATGCCCGAAGGATTATTTATAAAAAGAGAAGTTTTATTATTGTTGTCCGTATTCTTAAAGACGTTAATGTGATGTTTAGATGTATATATTCACAGCATAATGATTTTATCTTAATTGGCTGTCGATAGTAGTATCTCTTAATTAATAGTCTGTGTTGTTGTTTGTTTGGTAATGAATTAAGTTATAATAAAGTGCGAGGACTTCGTAAAGTGTAGTTATACTATAATAAACAATCCAATAATGCTATTTTGAATAAAATAATCCAGGAATACGGTACTCATCTTAAGATTATAATCTTTAAGGTTTGACATTTGTTGTGATTCGAACTCGAGATGACGATTCGAATGGTCTTGACCAGTCGAAGCAGTTCGAGTGGCTAGCGTTCGAAACATGTTGGGCTCGACATGTTGAGAATACAATTACGTGATTTTTAATCGCCAATATTTCGAATTCGAATATTTTTTCGAATTCGTGATTGATTCGAAAGTGCGAGAATCGCCTCCCAGGTTTTAAGCCATCACGTACCTAGGCATTGTGTACATTATTATTATTCTACTATGATGGTGGCTATAAGTTGGGCCCGCTGACCACCGGAACGCACTTCGACTCAATTGGATCTATTGGTAAATCCGCAACTCCACGACAAAGCGCATATTTTGCGAGCGGGTGGGAATAGGTTTATTCGATCCACCATAACTACTCGAGAAAGGCCAGCAAGCTTGATGCCGCTGACAATTTCTTGGAGAATACTTGGGTTTCCGAAGTATTAGAAGACAATTGGATCTATTGTGCATATTGCTTATGACCTCAATGCACGTGGGTCAAATATCATATGAGATTTCAAGAGCTATCATTATTTTTACAAGGAATTAACATGACTTGACGTTTCGGACGGATAACACGAGCAGATTCCCGAAAATAATAATGTTAGATAATGGAATACGATCTAGATGTGATCTTTATCACTTTGCGCAAAAATCTGAATATGTTTATCCGAGGTAAAAACATCTATGTATGATAGGTCAATTATGCGATACATAAACCATTCAAATGCTTAAGTCTGTGACGTAATCAATAAAAAGCCTCTGGCAAGCAATCAAAACACAATAGGTCCGGAGCGTGATCGAGGCCGGTGCTACGCGCGCATCGAGCGTCAAACGGACGATATTCCCATTGCATTCCTTTTGTTATCCGCCTATGAGAACCACTCTCCGTTCCGATCCTCGGCATTTCACATTATTTTCGTTTTCCGACTAACGAATCGAATGTTTCATTCGTGTTTCAATGTTGATATAGACGTAGGCTTGTAGGCACATTGTTTTGAGATTTAGTTCTCCTTTTTGCGAGTCGGAATTTTTCTTTTCTCGATATAATTGCAATAGGAACATTGTTCTTTTGTATACCTACATTTTAGTCAACAAGATATTATAATGTGAATTCTATAAATGTAAGCTCGAAGAAAAGACAATGGATAGTTTTCATTCAATACAATTATATCGCAGTCATGCATCTTCAATTGAACAAAGGGAACTTTGGTCGATCGTTACAGGAACTAAACAATACTATGAAAACTTTGCCCTAGGTCAATAGGCGTGACAGAAGGTGTGAGACCAGCATAAACCTTAAACAGGACAAGTTTGACGGCGGACAGACTCGGTTCGCAATTAGAGAGCCCGCGCCGGTATCCAACAACATTTACATTTTAATTTAAATTTTGAACCTGACGAGATTCCTGATAAAATTGGGCTGCGTGTTTAGCGCAATAATTTGACGTGGCCACGTCGTGACGTCATACGCCGCGCCGTTTTGTGGCCGCCGAAATAAGGAGCAGTATAATTGTTTATTATAATTAATAATTGACATAAATACTCTCAATCTCGTAATAAACGTGTTATTTCTAATGCGGATTTGCCCTCATTGTAGAAATTGTATTTTGACGTATGGACATCATTTCAAGATATTTACGTACTTTTAAGGTGCGCGTCCATTGGCAGGCGCCGGACGCACCGCACGCACGGCACGCAACGGATTTTAGTTTGCTTTGTATGATTTTACATAGCGCTGCGTCCATTATCCGCGCCGGCATTTTCCGATGCGGGCCGTCAAAATCATAGAAAGCAAACTAAAATCCGTTGCGTGCCGTGCGTGCGATTCGTCCGGCGCGTGCTCATGGACGCGCACTTTTAGGCTTTCTTTTTTCGCGTTCTATAAGAATTACGAATCCATACTTTTAGAATTTCGGTTTCTATTATCGATCATTGAACACGTTACATTTGACCACGAGTGGTGCGATCTGGCTTAGACATCAATCCTAAAATATAAGGAAAATTTAGTATCGCGGACACGAACGGTGTACCAGTTTTCAATCAAACTCGTTTGATCAACATTACGTGCGCTTACCCCGCCCAACGTATTTTCGGCTGGCTCGTGCAGGCGGTTATTGTCCTAAAGGTGGTACACCGTTCGTGACCACGAGAATACCTAGTTACACGTAAGTTAGGTTTTTCATATTATGTATATCATTTACTTTTTTTATTTAATAAGATGTTTCTACTAAGCTTGTAAACGCGAATTGATCGCAATACGTGTATACTTTAGGTATTGGTTACTTCTATTAATATTACCCAGGATTGACCAGCAATAAAGATCTTATTATTTTTGGTGCTAAATTAAGTACGGTTTTTTGAACTTGTTAAAAGAAAACCTAATTAGATATCTTAAGAAAAATCAAGTTTTCCAATTGAGATCTGCGGACTACGGGTAGTGAAGTAATTTTTCTCGCTTAAAAATTTACATTCAGCGGAAAAGCCCTACCACGATAGAGTTATCCGTTGAATGTTAATTTTTCACTTTCAACCCGGTGTCGAATACTTATTCCTATTCGTCAAATAGGTAATTTTAATAATTACTAAATCTAGCTATCTAGTAAACTCAGTTCATAACTTTAGAAATATAAATGTAAATGTTATTAGGTGTAAATAGCAACCCTCTCCGGAAGAAGGTTAGACTGAACTAACAACGCAGTAGTTTACAAAATGACTAATAATAAATAAATAAATAAATATGGCTAATACTTAGACATAAATCAATTGTATAAAACTTAAACACTCTTCAAATGTAACCGTAATTAAGAGATTACCTATAATCAGTATATACATAATCGTAGTTCTTCGTCATTCCAAGTCAAATTCAAATCATTCTTTATACTTAGATTTACTTCGATGCTATCATTAGGTACATTCGAATAAATCTACCGTTACTCGTCAATCGAATAAATGTTGGCGAACTCTGCCGGCGTGGCAATTCGAGCATTAAATCAGTTTAATTGCTTCGAAACCTCTGGATAGTCTTTGTAAGCGACAGCGCGAGAGAAGCGTCATACCCACAGATAGATGACTATTTTCCCCACATAATGTACCTTGTTATGACAGAGCTATATTTTATTTATTTATTTATTTTAATCTAGATATAGTTTTCATACATTGGATATTGTATTATACCGACAAATTGAAAATGAAATGTCATCTGTCATTGACTACTATTGTTTCGTGTATTGTAGGATTGTAAGTGACATTTCTTTTTGATAAGTTATAGTGTTAATAGTTTACCAGACTGTTACTCGGATCAGCCCATACCTAATTAAGTAGTTCATACAATAGCTAATTCATACAACTGATTATTTCTGAATTCAGTAATCACGAATTCAGCAACACTAATTTTCTGCCAATCCCACCATAATTACTATCCAACTCGGATGCCCGCCTTTGGGAAACTACGCCAAATCTTTTCATCCGAAATACCACAGTGCCTGAAGACAAAGGTTTTTAGCCAGTGTGTGTTGCCAGTGATGACATATGTATGGTAAGTACTGAGACGTGGTCCTTGACTGTTGGCCTTTTAGAGGAGCTAAGTCACACAACGAGCAATGGAGAGAGCTATGCTCGGAGTTTCTTTGCGCATAGGATCTGAAATGTGGAGATTTGCCTAAGAACTAAGGTCACTAACATAGTCTCTCAGAATCTGCAAGTTGAAGTGGTAATGTGGTAGAACCGATAACCGATGGGGAAGAAAGGTTCTCGAGTGGCGACCATAAACCGGAAGCCGCAGCGTAGGCAGGCCTCCCACTAGGTGGACAGACGACACTGTGCGCGTCGCAGGTAACCCGTGGATGCAAATAGCCAATCGTCGTACATTGTGGCGTTCTAAGGGGGAGGCCTATGTGCAGCAGTGGACGTCTTCTGGCTGGTGATGAATTAATGAATAAATTATGACTATTTTCTGTCTGTAACCTACAGTAGTCTCTAATGAATACCATAACGTAATCCTAGCAGGGTTAAGGGAGTTACTAAATTATCGAAAATCCGTTTCAAATTTTAGTAAAGTCGTAGACAATTTCCATTTTTTCCCCTCATATTACAAAACCAGGAATGCACGTATGACGTTTTAATTTAATACCAATATTAAATCGTTTAGTTTAGAAAAAGAATACTTTAATAGTTTTCCTCTCAGTAGCTAAATATTTTTATACTTACTAAGATTTTTTGACACTTACAAAAATATATAGTTAGTCAGGAATTCCCAAAACTAAGAATATAACTACAGTCATATTATGTAGGTTAAAATTCGTACGGTCCTTTCACTTATAATAATCCCATCCTTAGCTTGGATAGGCTGAAAACGAAGATAGGCAATAAATCGATTACAATTCTAAATTAATTGATATACGTTCGTAACTCCAGACTCCTCATTTAATTAAATTAACAGAAAACTCGAAATAAACTTGTTCTTGAAACAAACCAAGAATACGCTCCGTGATTATCATCGTGATTATCGAGTCATAGCAAAAGTTTTCCTTTTTTCATGAATTTCATTAAATTATTCTACTTGGTAGAAAAAAAAACTTAATTATAATTTAATTAAGCAGCTACTTACTTATTTTAGTCATTCCAAATATCAAAAAAACATAACTATCCATTAACTTTTCAGAAAATGTCCACAAACTTGCAATCACATTCGATAGGATACAGAAAGTTTGTACACGTCGGTATCACTTTTAATAAAATTTTGTTGACTAGTTTATCACACCTGTGTCATGGTTTATTGGTGCATATAATAGGTTATGACGTCGCTGCGAGGGTTTCGGGTTTTCGTATCGTAATTGGTGCGGTTTCGCGAACGCGTCAGCCCCCGGCGCCGCGGTAGTTCACACTGCGAGTTTCCCTCGGAGCAACACATGATTTTCTGAAACAGCCCTCAGCGTAACTCGGTCGAGAGTGCAAAACCTTCACACAGTGACACGAGGGTGAAACATAATAGCGGTTCGTTAGCATAACTCCGCCCCGAGGATGCTACGGTTGACTTAAGTAAAATATTTGCGTTATTAAATGATTTCAACCCTTCAAATTTCATTGTTTGCGCTGAATCAGGAATAAATTTGTGCATGCGTTTGGAGATAGCTGAATTTTTTTGTCGTATATTTTTTTCCTGTACCCGTTTAACAGCTTGTATTAGGTACATGCGCACATAGCTTTGTATATGCTTAACTAACATCAGAACATAAAATTTAAATAGTAATTCATCATCATCAGCAGGGGTCACACGATATTGGTCAAATTTGATATTAGTCAAATCGGTAATTCGTCAAATTTGATATTGGTCAAATTGGTAGTTCGTCAAATCGTCTTTTTGTCAAATTATGAAATTCGCCACATACGACATTGGTCAAGTCTATGTACAGCCGATAAAAAACTACACTTATAAAATATATAAAAAAATATTATAAAGAAAGAAAATAGCAATAAGCCCGCCCGGCAATTTTAAAAGCACAATAAGCCCGACTGCAATAAAAAGAAAATGTTTAGAAATTACAATACAATTACATTCATAAAACATATACACATGTACCTACCAACAAGTTATTTTTTAATCAGTTCGTAGATCTTTATCACGTAATCAGTGTCGTTACTAGTGACTAGTAGACAGTGATTGGGATTACCCAGCGCTCGACCTCACTGATCATTGCGCTTGTCGTGGATACTTTCAAGTGAAGTTATTTTGATATTTTTGTACCAAGGTGGGTAGTACAAGAGCAAGTACTAATATTATTCCCATACTTTTTTGTCTCCTGCCTAACAAAACACAGCAAACCTATGAAATAGTTTTCTCAGTTTTGAGTTCCCGATTCAAGCTTCAAGTCAACTTTCTATGATTATGAAGTCGCAATAATAAACGCCGCAAAATCTATTATCCCAGATATTCTGGTCAAAGGCTGTTTTTTTTTTCATTTTAAACAATCCATAGGTATGCAAAAAAGCCCAAGCAATCGGAATGATGACAGACAACAATTTTAAAAAAATGTTAGGCTAACCGCAAATCTAGCGTTGCTGCCATGTCAGTACATTCCTGAAGGATGGTCAGCAATACTTGAGGTGATGCCAGAAAATAATAGTAGGATGGAAAACTTTCAAAAATATTTTACTGAGCAATGGCAAAAGAGAATTACTCAAGATATGTGGTGTTGTGCAACTGAACGCTATCGTACCACCAACGCAGTAGAGGGTTGGCATCGGAGATTAGGGACTACAATACAAGAAAAACATAATATTTTCATGTACATATTCATTTTAAAGAAAGAAGCGAAATTTTATTTAAAAAATGTTAAAAGAGAAGGTGAGAAGCAAAGAAAAACGTTGGACATTATAAAAGACGCCAAAATAGAAAATATATTAACTGGAAAATTAAATTCACTGGACTGTTTGTAACAATTTTTGGATATGAATATAAACAATATGAATAAAAACTGTTTCATTTTTGTAGTTAATTGTACTTAAACTACTTGACCAATGTCGTATGTGGCGAATTTCATAATTTGACAAAATTACGATTTGACGAACTACCAATTTGACCAATATCAAATTTGACGAATTACCGATTTGACTAATATCAAATTTGACCAATATCGTGTGACCCCATCAGCAGCTGAAAGACGTCCAAGGCTGAAAAAAGGCCTCTCTCTCTCTCTTTCTTAGAAGTGTGGTTGGCCTGAACAAATCTCTCTCTCTCTCTCTCTCTCTCTCTTAGAAGTGGGGTTGCCATAATCCCTACGCTTGACAGGCGTCTTGGAGATTGCCGTAATTATAGGTAGGTAAATACTATAATAAGTATATTAATTATTTAGTAAGTACTTATATATTTTATCAGTATGTAATTTCATAAATAAGTAAAATAAATTGGATAACTAAAATAGTTGAACAGAAACATCATATTAAGTCGTCTGAGAAAGTTGGAAAACAAACAGGAGACGACGAACTGACATACAACGTGTTTAGTTACTTATAACATGTCACCAACTTGTAACTCTCTTGTTGTTTAACGTGTCATATTGGTTGTAAGACTATTCTTGCGACAGTTGGTGGAAAATTACAGATTTTCGTGTTATGCGTCAACCCAGCCTGGATTTTTCGCATTTAGCTGCCGTAGTTTTGATGTTTATCATTATGATACAAATAAAGTTAACGATACTATTTAAATGTCTTTACTATTAGTATAATAATAATACACTCATGACAGATACGGACACAGCAGCCACTTTGAAAAGATAAAAAAACTCAGAAGATACTATAGTACAAATGCTTGCGCAGGTACAAGTGCACTGTTTCATAATATTCCGATAGGACAAAAAATCTTCACGACTGGGAGAGATCAGATGCAGGACGGACTTTTCACATACCTATCGTGACGCATGGATCAGTTTAATTTTTAGACAAAATGTTTTAAGTGTAACCAATAAGGAACAACTAACATGCATAAAATGTTGCTCCTCGCAAGACTCAACCCCAGTTCCTCTAGTTTGTAAAGCAAGCGGCTATACCACCTGGGCTAAGGCATTTCTGTGGTTTAGGCTGTAGACCGTGCTTATGAAAAGATATACTTACTACACTCGAAAAACATAGCCCTCCTTCTGGCACAAATATGCAGAATCGCTTCGATAAAAGTCTTGGCGATATTCTACCATGCCCCAGATCTGAGTGTACAAG
This sequence comes from Furcula furcula, assembly GCA_911728495.1. Classification (NCBI taxonomy): domain Eukaryota; kingdom Metazoa; phylum Arthropoda; class Insecta; order Lepidoptera; family Notodontidae; genus Furcula; species Furcula furcula. The sequence continues at coordinate 13,437,298 of OU452250.1, forward strand.
AGCTTTTACCGAAAGTGATTGTTTACATTACCACAAGAATGTACGCCCATTTGGTGGATGGAGTACACACGTGCCACGACTGTTTATAAAAAAAATAACCTCACTGGTGCACTGTGACAACAGACTCCCAAAGTAATATTGCTCCTACCCCAGGAGCAATATTACATTAATCCTTTAAAAGGCAAGCGGCCTCGCATGTTCACAAAAGTTGATAACATCAGCATACGAAATAGTGAAATCAATAGAAAGCCTTACCCGGATCTATTTGCTTTGCAAACTACAAACTTTACGTAAAGCAAACGTCCAAGAAGACAATGAATACTCTTCATTTATATAGGGTGGAAGCAATAAATGATCAGTGAGGTACTGAGAACTACTTATTCCCTTTTTTATGTTGTCGCGGGGGAAACCTTTAAAAAGTCCCCGTGACCTGCGGGGGTCAACCGGGGTATGTGGGATTCTTACCCACTAAAACCCCCGCGCCTGTCGCATCGGCACATGAGAGGGGATACCAGGGCTCTTCGATGGGATCTGTACCAGAAGCCCCTCAGTGCTTCTTTGCGCATTATAGCACTCCGGGAAGCAGGCACGGTACTCACGAGGATTGGGGTCGCAACCCCGCCGCCGTCCTACTCGGAGTCACTACTGTACTCAATGGATGTCCTAGGGCCCACATCCCGAATGTCCATTGACTCCGACTTACTTATTCCTAAACTAACACAAGATATAGTAAAACTTTTCGCTTATGTTGTAACAGCGCCAGTATCTTAATAAATTGTATTTAGTAACTACCTGTTATACCTACTGCGAATAGTAGACAGAAAAATACCTTTTTTTTGACGCGGGGGAAATCTTCGAAAGATCCCCGCGACCGAGGTATGTGGGATTCTTACCCACTAAAACCCCCGCGGCTGTCGCATCGGACCCTGATCTCTCTGGTGGGATCTGCACCAGGGACCCCTCAGTGTCTTTGCTTTGAGCCCGCCGCCGGGGCGCGCATTGTAGCCCCCCGGGAACCAGTCGTCACGGTGCTCACGGGGACGGGGGTCGCAACCGCGCCGCCGTATTATTTTTTATTTTATTTATTTTTTTATTTAACTTTATGCACTTCTAGTACAAGGCGGACTTAATGCCTTAGGTATTCTACTTCAACCAATATTAAAAACTATTTAATATTTATTTGTGTAAAAGGTATTAAATGTAATTAAAAGATTGCCCTCTGCAGACTGAGAACACAGGAACACTCAGCTGCCATTTAATTTACTAAAAGATTTAATGGGTATTAAATGAAAGTTCTTTATCAGAAGAGTTCAAAAACATACTATGTGTACCTCGCTGAGGCGTATTACGGATAGTTTTTTTTTAAACGAAAACTGATAAATTACAAGCCCGCTGTGATTCATGCCGGATTTCTCAGTAGCGAGCGGCTGCGTTATAATCCGGTGGTAGTTTGTGAAAAAATATTTTGTGTAATCTATATCTATACATATTATAAAACAAAGTCGCTCCCGCTGTCTGTCTGTCCCTATGTATGCTTAGATCTTTAAAACTACGCAACGGATTTTGATGCGGTTTCTCTTAATAGATAGACTGTTTCTTAAGGAAGGTTTATATGTATAATACATGCATAATATAGTAGAGAAACACTGATCATTTTAGAGGTTTCTAATGTGATGATGTAAAAAAACACACTTTTTTGCGCTTACATTGCAAACGCTGGCTGAACCCTACGAGATAGATCAAAAGAATGTACTACAAGATTGTAAACTTTAACAAGGTCTACAAAAAATTCCGCGATGGTATATGTTTATCTCAAGGGTAACCCACAATAACCATTTTTTATCCTTTACTTTTTATGAGACTTACTTACTATTAATAAATTGTTGTTAGTATGAATTTGTCCCCTCTTCGATGTAACGTAAACTTCAATAATATTTACACTAATGACAAAAAAGCTGTGAACGTTGTTCATACTGCTAGGTTAAGGTTAAGCAACATAAGGCAAGGTCATTAAATAGATGCGTGAACTGATTTGTATGAAATTTTGTGTGCATATCGGGTGGAATCTAAGAATAGGTTGTAAAGTATATTTCATGCCGCTAGGTTAAGCGGCAAGGTCATTACATAGATAGGTTAGATGGGTGACGGTGGCGACTCCAAGGAGGACGGTGACGGGGTTTCGAGCCCCATCCCCGTGATAACGATGCCAGGTTTCCGGGGGCTATAATGCGCACTGAGGGGTATTTGGTGCAGATCCCGCTGGAGGGCCTAAGTCCCTCTTTATATGTGCCGATGCGACAGCCGCAGGGGTTTAAGTGGGTAAGAATCCCAGATACCATGATTGACAAGGTTATAAGTAAAGAACGAGAGGAAGGTGTAAGAGAGGAGAGAGAGGGGGACGAGGGAGTGACGGGGTGAGGGATAGGGGGATTAAGGAGGATCAAAGGGGGAGTGATTCGGAGCAAGGTGGGAGAAGAGAGAGGTTCAGAGAGGGGACAACGGCGAGAGGAAGAGGGGGAGTGTGACGGGTACCAAAGCGGGGGAGGGGGAAAGAGAGGAGAGAGAGAGAGAGAGCATAGAATTAGACTTTTTTAAAGAGAGGTGGAGAGAGAAATAAATCAAGGGAAGGAGAAAAGGGTAGCAAAATAATAAAAGCGCGGGCGGAGCTGCGCGGGTCAGCTAGTAGGTTATAAAGTATATTTTATTCCGCAGATACGTAGTAGAAGTATATAGAACGAGAGGAGGGTGCAAGAGAGGGAGAGGGGAGGGTGATGGAGTGAGTGATCGGAGGAGTTAGGTGGAGCAAGGGGGGGGGAGTGAGAGGGAGCAAGTTGGGAGAAGAGAGAGGAGGGAGAGGGTTCAGAGAGGACAACGGGCAGAGGAAGAGGGGAAGTGTGACGGGGACCGAAACGGGAGTGGAGAGAAATAGCATAGAATTAGATTTTTATTATAAGAGAGATAGATGGAGAGAGATAAATCCAGGGAGTAGGGAGAAAAGGGGAGCAAAATGTAATTAAAGCGCGGGCGGAGCTGCGCGGGTCAGCTAGTTTAAGATATTTTGCCATTGATTGGCTGTAAACAAGTTTAAGTTATATATAATACAGTGAAATTGAAGTCGATTGAAAAGTGAAAAAATTTCAAGCCCGCTGAGTTTCTTGCTGGATCTTCTCAGTTGAGGACGCATAGTGATCCAGTGGTAGCTTTTAAAAAATTGGACCATTCAAAAGTGTTAAGCTTATTTGAAATAAATTTTTTTTTTTTAAATTTTATTAATAATAATAAATACACTTTATTGTACACCAAAAGTTACATGTAAATTGAACAATACGTTGATGATATCAATGTACAAAGGCGGCCTTATCGCTAAAAAGCAATCTCTTCCAGGCAACCTAACTAGAAAATGAGAAAGAGAAACATAATGGGCAGTTGATGGCGCACTTCAATAAAACTAAAATTTTATTGTTGAATTGAAGAAGAAGAAGAAAATAGAAAATATATATAATAGTAGTATATAATATAAAATAGAAAATATATAATGATTTCTGATATTTACGCGAATATTACACATTGAAATGAAACTAATTACAAGATGCAGGAGTATACAAACTGGATTGTGACTGTGGGCTCTCATACATCGGGCAAACAAAAAGATCGGTAAAAACCCGTGTAAAAGAACATATAGCTGACGTTAAACATCGACGCTATACGAAGTCTGCAGTCTGTGAACATGTTCAGGATCGCACCCGCCATTATATTAGATTTGACAAACCACAAATCCTCGCAAAAGAACAGCGCTACCTACCAAGGATGATTCGTGAGGCTATTGAAATTAAAAAGCATCCAAATTTCAATAGAGAAGATGGCTGGGTGCTACCACCAGCTTGGGATCCCGTGATAAACATAGTCAAATCCAAAGACAAGCATTCCACTGCAAGACCTCAAGATACTGTAAGCTCTTTCTGCGTAGATCGGACTAACAATAATTATTAGAAGACCTGAGGGTACCTTAAGACAACTATAACATATGGACAGCTACCACCTCAGTCCGCCCGTGACCATGAATGCTGTAAAGTATTCGAAACGTCGGGAAATTAAAATCAAAAATAAACCGCGATATAATCCGTAAAATTAGTTTCATTTCAATAGAAAATATATTTAATGATTTCTGATACTTACGCGAATATTACACATTGAAATGAAACTAATTTTACGGATTATATCGCGGTTTATTTTTGATTTTAATTTCCCGACGTTTCGAATACTTTACAGCATTCATGGTCACGGGCGGACTGAGGTGGTAAGTAAACCGCGATATAATCCGTAAAATTAGTTTCATTTCAATGAGAAAATATATTTAATAATTAATTTATTAATTTCGTTGCCTGGTTTTTATTCATTTCGTAATTTTAATAAGTGTTCAAATCATTTTGACAGCAATTTCGTATGCTTACATAAAATATAATAGTTAAGTGTATTCAAATCACGGCCGAGGTGGGAGTACGGCTAAGTAAATTGGGCCAGCCGGCCCAGTGCCGAATAGGTCAACCGCAAAGGATGCATGCCACATCGCATAACCTAGGCACTACAGCGTAATACTGTTACCGACCAAAATGGCGTCTGTTTTGAATTCAATTACGCGACACAGACTGGAAACGTATTTATTTTAGTGATACAGTTCATTTTTATAGGGCTTCGCGAACGAGTAGTTTATAGACGAGGTTTTTATTTGCGAGTGTCTGCAGATGAATAGTAAAATACTTCTTAAATAAAATAATATTTCGATTTAAAATTGAACAGAAATGCTCCGTCGCAAAATGTCCCTTTCGCAAAATGTCCCCTAGTAGCAAAAGGTCCCTTTCGCAAAATGTCCCTTTCGCATAATGTCCCTTTCGCATAACGTCCCTTTCGCAAAATGGATTTATCCATCAATGTAAACAACTATTTCAGTTTGCGCTAAAATCTATACAATTACATAAGGGGACATTTTGCGAAAGGGACATTATGCGAAAGGGACATTTTGCGAAAAGGACATGATGCGAAGGGGACATTTTGCGAAAGGGATTTTATACGAAAGGGACATTTTGCGAAAGGGACCTTTTGCTACCAGGGGACATTTTGCGACGGAGCCAACAGTGCTAGCAAGCATGGTACTCTCGCCACGAAAGACAGGAGTATACTGCCAGATTGAACTGAACTAATTTTTATGTAAATGTAATGATGTGGTAGGTTTCTTGTGCAAGGAATCGTCCAGGAAGGTACCACCGCAGTGTCAGATATTCTGCCGCCAACCAGCAGTGTGTAAGCATTGCTGTTCCGGCGTGAAGGGCACTGTAGCTGGTGAAATTACCGGACACAAAGACTTAATATCTAATGTCTTGAGTCAGCAACGCGTTAGTGATTGTTCTGGTGTTGCTAGCGTCTATAGGCTGAGGTCACTGTTTACGATTAGGCGGGCCGCACGCTTGCTTCCTACCAAAAAAAAACACCTGGACTGGTAGGCCGACAATGAAGTATAATAATGAGGTAACTAAACATTTTTATGCTACGGTAACAATCCTAAATCTATCAATTGTCATTATGTCCCGCGAACGTAGATTATAACCTAACCCTCATATGACAGAGGAAAATAAATCCCTGCCCAGTTTGGGTTATAAAAAATGGTGCCCTCCTGAAGGGGTCAGGGGGGCACGATATAAATAAACATCTCCCTACAATTCTGATGACACAGTTCAGTATCGTAACTCAAAAATTACAGAGGAAATGTCGCTAAAGGTATCCCGTGATCTATGAAGTTCCGACGAAACTTACCCTCGTTGGGGATGAATATCACAAAACTTGTTCCGCTAAACTTTATCTCGAGACGGGAACAAATAGTTACACTGCTATATACGGTGTTAACAGCTATCATGATGTACATAATATACGGAGCATCAAAGATGAACACGGTGTTGAACTAGTTGGAATATTATTAGATCTTCATTATGAACTATTTTTATTTCTCGTGACTTAAACTGAGTATACGCGTGGGGTGCTGGGTTAGAATTGCAACCCCCCATCTCCTCTCGTTGGGTGTCGTAAGAGGCGACTAAGTGAGAACAGGAAGACAGGCAGCAGCGTCTTTCTTTTGGATTTATCTTCCACCTACACTGCGATCCCCAACCTGCCAAGCGTGGGGATTATGGCAACCCCTCCCTTCTAAGGAGAGGCCTTTCTTCAGCAGTGGGTATCATCCGGCTGCTAATGATGAAGATGAAACTATGTATAATATTTTTTTTACTTGTATAGTAGTTACCTTTTTTTGTTGTCCAGGAGTAAACCTTCAAAAGGTACGGCCGGCGGCCAGGTTATACGAGATTTTACCCACTTAAACCTCCCCGGTGGTCTTTATCGACGCTGTGGGCACTCCGTTAGGACCTCGCTAGAATCTTTTCAGCACCAGTTGCTCGCTAAAGCACGTCCTGGGGGGCAGACATGCATATTACCCGGTGCGTAGGGTACACCGTCCCAAGTCTATTGTCCTTCCTCCGGACTTATCCTCGGGAATTACAATGGGCCGGGCACTCGAGAGGTGATGCCAGTACCCCAGTAGTAGTTACCTACTACCATTAAGCTTTGATTCGGCTTCGTGTAGATAATCGTCATATACCAAACGTGCTTATTTTTATCCCAAACGGGTAAATATTGTATCTGTGTGCGAGTTTTGTACTAAAATTGTCCTTTTTTGCCCAATAAATATGTATATATGTATAAGGTAAAACTAATGTATTGCAATTAATCTATTCTTACGGATTATATCGTGATTTACTCTTACTCTTACTGCGTAGGTCGGACCAACAACAATAAAAACCAATAAGAATTGAGGGTACCTCAATAAAAACAACAACAATAACTGAGGGTACACCGAAAATTATGACAGTATAAATAGAGCGCAGGGACGTTCAACATCTCAGTCCGCCCGTGACCATGGGTGCTGCAAAGCATTCGAAACGTCGGGAAAATTAAAATAAATCGCGATATAATCCATAAGAATAGATTAATTGCAATGTCTAGTATTCGCGTAAATAATAATAATAATAATATCTTGGGACAATCCACACACGGTCATCCGATCCCAAACTAGGCAGAGCCTGTACTATGGAAACCAGACAACTGATACTAATACTTATATACTTTTTTTTTTGTAAATACATACTTAAATAGATAAACAACACCCAGACACTTGGCGGGAATCGAACCCACGACCCTTCGGTTGGCAGGCAGGGTGACTGACCACTAGACCAACGGGCCCGTCAAATAAAAGACAACATTATGTAAAACTAATACTACTTACTACGTACTTAATCATAAGGCTAGATCTTTAAAGCAGGTGATAGATGTTGGTACAAACAAATCCAGAAATGATGCCGCGAATACTTTGAGGGTGTATTTGTTTTGATCTCTTCCTCAGAAATAATGCAGTGTTTAAATGTAGCGCACAAAAGCCCTAGTAGTAATACATCATCTTCTTAGTCGTACAGCGGTCGTGGTTTTGGATTGCCTGGTATATCGGTCACGGCTTTTGCGAAACTTCTACATCTCTCCCTATTCGTTGCAATAGTAGTTATCATAGCTTTAAATTTTAAATTTATTAAAATCAGAACTTCATTTAACTGTGAATAGCAATATTATTAACGTAGCGTTCGCGTGATTTAACCTTATTCTAAAGCGTGCTTAAAAAAGAGTAATAAAGTAATTTGTAAGCAAGAGGGTTGAATATTATAACTGACTGCAAAATTTTATCCACACTAATGGTTTTAGTCATTTCATTATTTTCATGAATTAATATATTAAGTAACTAGTAATTTCCTGCGGCTTCGCCCGCTAATTTTTTTACACCCCCAAAGGTTTTTTTTGAAAATTCGCGAAACACGTATTGATTTATTTTATTTAGAGAATATTTTCAGTAAATTTCAAGTCAATCGAACCATACAATAAAAAGTTTCATTCATAAAAAACCACCCCATTTAACCCCTTTAGGAGTCGAATTTTCAAAAATCCTTTCTTAATGGATGCTTACGTCATAAGAAGAACCTACTGTCCAAATTTCAGATTTCTAGGTCCAGCGGTTTGGCCTCTGCGTTTATGAATCAGTCAGTCAGTCAGGACAAGTAATTTTATATGTATAGATAAATTATAAGTGAAAACTTAAGTGCATCATTTTATACGGATGTATTACTGTTGATAAACAATGAGGATATTTCTCGCTGATCAAGCAGATTAATAACAAATCGAAGCAAGTATGAATGAAGATGTTACAGCTAACACTAAAGAAACAATGGAATTTATTTACGTGACAATATAAATAAATATCATTAGCAAAACGATGCAAAACGGGGTTGTGAATGAGGTTATTAGCAAAGACAATAACGGTGGCGACGCTCAGTTTCATAATAAAGTTTACAGATTTGTCGTCGCGCCGGTTTACTTCAAGGAAAACGCGACGCGACGCGAAGACAACGGAGACGTTTTCTCTCTATAGCGAGACGTTTTATCAAGATTATTTTCTTTACAAGACGCTCTCGATGTCCCGGCCCGATGGCCGCTATCAATTTCCGAGACAAGAAACCGCGACGTCGAACAAAATCGTTCGACATATCCCCACATCGATAATGAACGCTGTGGCAATTGCCGCGATTTTTCCTCTTGCCTAAAAGAGCACAGTCACCCCCATTAGTCTGAATAGAAAATGTACCTATCTAATTGAATTAAAAGGATAGATAATGCTCTTACAATCTGCTGGGGTGGCCATAAACAATGGAAACTTTAGACAAGTTTGAATGTATTGTGGGTGCGATTTTGTCAACAGGAAAATGGCGGACCCCGGCGTCGCTTTCGGATATTTATGACCGCGACTCGACTATTTTGCATCCTTTTATTTTCAGTACCGGACTAACTGAACGTGAAGGTAAATACGACAAAGTAAACATGCGTGCCGTGAATAGGCGCGAGTGAAAATACTCACTGAATGGTCACTGACGAGATTTTTTTCATTTGAACTGATAACATTTATGGGACCAATACATAATTTAACATGAAATGAAGAATTTACTATTTGGTAGATTCCTTGTGCAAGGAACCGTCCAGGTAGGTACCACCGCAGAGTCAGATATTCTGCCGCCAAGCAACAGTGTGTAAGCATTGCTGTGTTCCGGCGTGAAGGGCACTGTAGCTGGTGAAATTACCTGACACAAAGACTTAATATATAATGTCATAAAGGTCGGCAACGCCCTAGTGATTCTTCTGGTGTTGCTAGCGTCTATAGGCTGCGGTGACTGCTTACCATCAGCCGGGCCGCACGCTCTTTTGCCGCCTCGGTAGTATAAAAACAAGAACCCTAAAAATCCTAAACCTAAGCCTACCTACCTGGATGGTATCTTGCAAAATAAACTTACTAATACCATTAAACTACCATACTATAAAACTACCATTTTAATGATATATTCGTCTGGTAACAGCGGATGAGTTTCATCCTTCTTATCTTGTTACTTAGCTGTCCCGCGCAGCTCCGCTTGCGTAATTTTCTTATTTTCTGTACAACATTCTTAATTTTTTTTAATGTTTGTATTTGTTATTGACAGGAGAAGGTTCTTTCTCCTGTCAATAACAAATACAACAAAAAAGAATTAGCGAAATTGGTCCAGCCGTTCTCAAGTTATAGCGTGACCAGGAGAAATAGGGGTTCATTTTTATATATATATATATATATAGATTACTAAAACATATATGGCATAGTATTTGGTTAAGTTCGTCCCTGCTACACGTACCTATAGCTCAGAAGGCGATGCGGGCGGGCCACAGAGCACGCCATTAGGCAGCAAAATACGGAGTTATTGCAAACTCATAGCTTAACCTCACAATTCCTTTAAAGCCATTGTGAGAATTGTAAATTCAAATGAACACTGTAATGTATGTAGAACTGAAATCATTACAATTTTAGTCTTTTAGGGTTCCACGCCTAAAAAGTAAAGACCAGCTTTCAAATAAAAACGCATACAAATCTGTCCACTCGTTTGAGCGGTGTGTGTGATGCCACAGACAGACAGACCCGATATCCCCCCGATGTCAGGGGGGGGCGCCTGACATAGGCGTCAAACTTATTATACCCCTTGTTTTTGGTCGGGGGTTGAATAGGAACCATTGAATTCGATAGGATGATCGGGATGCCGGATGGTGTATGACCATTTTGTAGACGAAGATATCATATATTTTATGGTTTCTACCCATCGATATAATATTAATAACTAGATTTGGTGTCACGGTTCAAAAAGTGGTAGCGAGAAATAGCGCCCTTGTGTCGCTATTTCTTTACAAGCCACATCCTGACAGATTTATTTTTGCCGATAGGAGTGTCGCTACTGTCTATTTGAAACTGTTAAACTACAAGTCATTATCATTATAAAATCGGTAGTTCACGTTACCGCCACCAGCACAGATAAGTTTGCAACCTCCGCGACCACATTTTAGATGTCATTTTGTTCGTGAATGTTTATATTATATCGATGTTTCTACCAGTTATATCTCCATCCCATCACTCAAGTTCTTCGAAGTTCTTATCCGGTCATGATGAAATTCATACCAAACCATCCTAATGATTCATGCTTTCGAATAAAAAAGAATCACTAAAATAGGTAAATATTTGTAAGAGTTATAATCATTATTGCTTAGAATATCATATATTTTTGGGCATTTTACCAGATAATTCTAACATTCCATTCATGTTTCTTCAGGAACTACTGGTTCTTAAGGGATAATTTTTTTATGGGACCAACTTGATGGAACGTCCATTAGGTTAGGTTAGGTTATACAAAAAAGAATTGCGGAATTATTAGTGAACATACATAAAAAAAAATACATACATACACGATAAATTGAGAACCTCCTCCTTTTTTGAAGTCGGTTAAAAAGGTTACTATGCTGCGACTTGGTATGTTATAGATTTGAAATTTGGAACAGTTTTAAATAGCGCTTATTTATTACAATTTTTTTTTTAATAATTTCTTTTTTCTTTTACTTTCTTTTCTATAGGGTCCAAAAAAGTGCGACTAAATTTTAAAGTGAGACTAGTACTTATATTAATCGGAGTAGGTATCTTATGAAAAGGCTTCATTTTCACATTTTAAAACCAATTTTTATTCCATTTTAAGTTACGTAGTTTTTAACTTACTTATAATTCAAAATGTAAAACAAAATTCCCGGTTGCTGCCTTTTTCGACGAAACAGCTATGCCGAGGTTCATAAAATATGACTAAATGAAGTAGGAAACAGGCAGTTCTTTTTCCGCGAACGTAGACGCGATTTGCACGTTTATTGCAGCTATTTTAGTAAAGTATTATTTCCTAAAAAACTTGCCACAGTTGAATATATAGTAATTAGATAGGTACTTACAATTCCATAAAGTAATCAAGAGGGTAATAGGGCAGCACTAGTTTGCATTCCGCGCGCAAAGGCTATGTTCGAAAACAATCCCACGCTCCAATACACATTGATAAACTCGCTGGTGCTGGCGGCTCGGCCCAATTTCCTAACCTGGCTGCCTAGGACACATCCCTAGCTACCGAAGTTAGGTATACACCATGAATAAAAGGGGTATTACACTACACGGCATTCAGGGCCCCTGAGTAGGGAGCCGCTTATTACACTAGCCGGTCAATTTGGCCCTAACTCAGTAAAAAAAAAATGACCGTCATAAGTATTGCACGCCCGTTATAATGGCAAAAAAATGCTTTTTCTATAGCAGTTGTAGTTGCTAGGACCCTAGGACCCCTCCCTAGCGCCCTAAACGCTATTACTCTGCCCGGTAGTAAGGAAATTAGGGAGCTTGGTAGACCGGGCGACTCCATTCGCCCTAAAGAGGGACCCTAACTTGTCAACTGTTATTACACCACCCTAAATCAGGCCCCTAAACCCTGAATACCATGTAGTGTAATAAACACTTAACTGCTTAATAAATTTGTACACACTTACAGCAGTAGATATTATTTCCTGGATATTAATGGAGAGCGCCGGGTTTTTTTATACTACAAGATGGCAAGCAATCATTCGGCCCGCCTGATGGTGATCAGTCAGCAGCAGGTGATAAACTAGCGCGTTGCCTTACCCTTAAGACATTAGATATTAAGTTTTGTGTCCGGTAATTTCCCCAGCTAGTGCAATTTTACACACTGCTGCTTGGTGGCAGAATATCTGACACTACGGTGGTGGTAACCTGGATGGTTCCTTGCACAAGGAACCTATCTAGTAATAAACTATTTTAAAAAAAATAAAAACCGACTTCAAAGTAAATTATCTAATAAACTATTTTAATAAAAATAAAAACCGACTTCAAAGTAAATTATCTAAAAAGCATAAAATAACGAAAATATATTGAAGTCGGTGCTAGCACATCGTGTTAACTAACACTAGCACCAGCTGACACCGACTTCAATATATTTTCGTTATTTTATGCTTTTTAGATAATTTACTTTGAAGTCGGTTTTTTTTTTTATAGTTTATTTAACACTTTTTAGTGACTTATTTTACCAAAATAGGTATCAGCACTATCACGCAACTCGAACGTCTACGTTACAATAACTTACTGAAAACATAAAAAGTTTATATCTCTTAAACTACTGGACCGATTTTGATGAAACTTGTACTCTACCCTAAGTTGAAAAATACTCTATTTCAAAAAGAATTTTCAAAATCGGACTTGTAGTTTCTGAGAAATCCGTGGACAAACCTACATACATACATACCTACATACATACATACATACATACACTCATAAAATTTGGTAAATTTGTTTAGAAGCCCACATAGACTAACATATATTAATATTACGCATTTTTATCAGTATTACATACATACGCGTCGAATAGAGAACCTTCTTTTTGAAGCCGGTTAAAAATATCCTTTAACGATGAAATAATGCATATTTGGCTGATACTCCCTGGATAAAACACTTTAGAAGACCCTGCTGACTACGTAATCTTTTCAACGCGACATGAATAATCCAGTAGTATTCATTACGGATGCAAAATAAAGAAGATTAAATTTTAATTCTAATAATGCAATTTAAAAAAGCGTCCCACTTCACAAATTGTCTCTTGATGGTAAGCCATGAAGCACATGAAGTTATACTTGAAATAGTAAGATATGTACGACTTCAAGTGCAAGCATAATAAATCATCTAACGGGTGAAATTAATAACCGATAATGACCGTGAACTATCTTGGATTTAGTTAGCATTTGATATAAGTACTGCATTCTCATTGGAATATCGTCAAAAATTATATCATTCGAAATTTGAGGATTTTGGATTAATTTCGCATGTTAATCTTTAGATCCTACTTATCTGGCTACAAAATCACCCCATAATATAGTATATCAACAAATTATAAGCTTCAAATTGTTGACTGATAGTGTTATAGTTTATTTTATATTTAATTTTTATTATTATAAAGGCGTCATATGTAAGATATCGTAAAGGAGACGTTTTCGCTCCGCGCATACAATAACTTTTCAATTCTATTCTTTATGCATCCCATATTGTTCGACCTAAGTACGTCGCTTAGGTAAACATTTCACAAGTTTCAGCGTTGTTCGGTACGGAGTGCAATTACATCGTTTACCGGTAGATTTAGGGCGAGAATCGACGCAATACATTCACAAGCACAAACTACCAGGCGTCCGGACTAATGGTTTTGTACTGGCACGTGTGCTTTGTTCCAACATTCACGACTATTTTTAAACAACTACTTGAAAAGGAATAAGAAACAAGAGCTCTTAGTTGGTTGTGTACACGATATCTTGGGTAGTTATCTACTGCATCTTATATGAAAAAGACAAATCTAACAGTTCTTTTTTTTTAATCTGTACTCGTCGATTGATAAAAGCAAAGATTGCTCGTCACTTTATTGTGAAAAGGAGATGACATAAAAGTACATTGTTCACAGAGGGAATAAATTGTGATACCGATACCAGAGAGTGTAGTTCGAGCCTTAATGTGTACACGACTTGGAAATCGCACTTTCTGCCGAGAGTTACATAGTTATCTATACTTACTACACCTACGAGGAAAATTAAAAAATCTTAAAAGGTAGTTAATATGAAAATACCTACCACCTATACTGCGATCACCAAAACGCGTGCCAGGCGTGGGGCATTATGGCAACCCTTTCCCTTCTAAGAGGGAGGCCTTAGTTCCGCAGAGAATGACTTTCGGCTGCTGATGATGTTGATCTGAAAATTGATTTAAATAGAAATAGATTTGTTTTAATTATGTACAGAAAAGCAAGTAGCCACTGGCCAGTAGCATTTTAAGAACTTGGACATACGAACATTATGTCTTCTTTTGTCATTATTATGTGAACTGTAAGGCCTCGTTTACGGAAACGCGGGGCGTCGCGCGTCGCGTGTGGCGTGGCGTCTCGCGGCGAGTCGGACGTTTTTATTGTTTACGTAGCGGCGGCGCGTGAAGCGGCGCGTATCATCGCACGCGTAAACACAAACTTATAGCAATATATGATGCTGTTTATAGAGACGCGGGGTGGGAAGAGTGGCGGTGCCCGCTGCTGCGCCCGCGGCGGGCACCGCCGCGTGCAACGGCGGTGCAACTCACTTTTTAACATACAATTTTCTTCTAAAAAAAAAATCGATCATATCATACTCCATTGCAATGGTGACGACGTCTGTGTTGCATGATTACCAAATAGACTGGCAGAAGGTTCCGCCACAGGCATCGCTTCATCGAGAATCGCCGCTGCGTGCGCCGCCGTGATGAACGCCGCGTGAGTTCCGCGTGAACGCGGCGTTCCATTTCACCACGCTCCATTTCAAGCAAACGCGTGTAAAATCGCTTCTCCGTAAACACACTCATACAACGCCCTACATTTGAATTTAGTGCGGGCCGCGCCGCCACACGCGACGCGCGACGCCCCGCGTCTCCGTAAATGAGGCCTAAGGATGCATTGAATTTTCATTTTCTCCCCCCTCATTGCCTCGCAGCACCCAGCACATTTGTTAAAAGTTAACAATGGATTTTCATATAAGTGCTTACCTACTTATTCCTGCCGCATAATTGTATGTCAGTAATGACGATGACGTTTTCGAAAAAGAAGAAAGTACATAGGTACTTTCAGCAGGTTTAGTATAGACTAAATTGACAGTCATCATCATGTCCACTGCTGAACAAAGGCCTCCCCCTTAGAAGGGAGGGGATGCAATAATCCCCACGCTTGGCAGGTGGCTTGGGGATCGCAGTATAGGTGGTAATCCAATAGAAAGACGCTGCTGCCCATCTTCTTGTTTTCCCTTAGTCGCGTCTTACGGACACCCAACGGGAGGAGATGGGAGGGTGCTATTCTTAACCCGATACCCCACAAGTAAATTGACAGTATTGTACTCGATCCCGTTTAATTCTTTAAGTAATTTTTCCTTGTAAACAAGGAATTTTTTTTTTTTATTTTTTTTTTTAAAAACAATCTCATATATGAATGCACCCTTGTTTGAATCGGACAGTTTTTGTAACACGTATTATATATTGTTTAGAACAAAAACTGAAGCAATAATGTAACCTTATTCTTCAGTTCACCTTAAGTGTGAACTTGGAAAATGATAAATACAGCAGTATATTGATAATTGTAAATAATTATTAATCTACTATACTACAGATATACCACGTCACAAAACACGGTAGACTGTTTACTAATTAACATTTGTGTAAATGTTAAACAGCAAATACTGTAACTACGGTTGCGAAGCTAAACACTGAGCGAACTGCGTTCATATAGTTGTTCACTTTTGCCAATAACAAAGGGAAATTCCTGTTACTATAAGTATCATGAATTGTAAAGAAATGTTCCGTAAATACGTATGTTTGTTTTACCTTAGTACAATGAATTCACGTTTCCGTAAGCATACGTGAGGGAAATTTTGAAGGCTTGCTAATTTAGTATTGCATAAAGCATAGTTATTTTTCTTGCTCTAACTGGGAAGAGAATAGATAAAAGTATACTTACATTACAAAACCACGTTTCTTCGAAATAATTATCTTATATGAGTGAGTATATTGATCTAAATGTACTTGTGTTACGCTTAGCATAGACTTCATATTATTTCGTAATTTAATGCTTTTTTATAATTTTCGTTAGTCAATTTTTATATGCTCACAAAAGAACCTCGCAACTGGAACGGTCAGGATAGAGTATCTTACTAGATATATAAATACTCAATTATGTACTACTGAACCGACCTCACTTCCCTACCTAAGCTGAAAGATACAATAGGTGGAGAAACCTACATGTATACATACATAAACTCACACATGAAAGGTACATTTGTTTAGACATATCTTTAGTAATTTTACATATGTATATGCGTCGAATAGAGAACCTTCTTTATTGAAGTCGTTCATAAATCACTTAAGATTAGTATACATCTCAGTAGAATGTTGCCTATATCATCATCATGCAGCAACGCAACCGATTAGAGATCAAACGTTTACATAAATAAAACCATCTCGCTCACAAACAACATTCGAATGAACGAATGTATGTATATATATACCTACTAGTATCTGCGGGAAAAGATATCGCATCGATGTTAACAAACACCGCGGCATGATGGATACATCCATCCCTCATAGGTAATGTATTATTCATATGAGCGTAATAAATCACGTTTGTACATCTACGGAGGTTTACGATTATTCTCTTTTCTAAATCCGTAGTCCATTATACAAAATTCAAGAGCCAAAGGCGGCGTCCCGGGGCAAAGTGTGACGGGGTGCTGACAACTGTCGCGATATCCAAGTTTTAAAAAGCTTATAAACATCGCAAGTGTCACATTATGAATATAATTTTAGCGACTTTTGTAACAAAAAAGAATCCAGGAAAATCGGAAATAGGCGGTCCTCTCGTTTTTCCATGTGTTCTGATGTTTTCTCATATTCTATTAAGTCTCTTCATAATTGCTTTATTGCAGAAATAGTACCGGAGGGATTCTCACGACCTTTGTCGCTCGTTGATTGTCCATCAATTTGAAAAACAGTTATGCAATTGAACAAACACCACATCAAAAATATTTTATTTTATTTACATAATCACTAAGTAAATATTTACAATGATACTTAAACTATTTAAAAAACTTCCTTCAAGTTGTCGCCGCACTGGGAGGGAAGGGCAACTAAAAGACTGGCGACGTTTCCTCTTTGTCTAGCCAAGCTTATATGTTGGCAGAAAAAGCTACCTGTCCGACAGTCCCCTGAGACTTCGGTAAGTTTGGATGAAATTTCTTTCACCAAACCGTGCGCCTCATGAGACCAAGGCCCCATGGTCTCCACCGCAAAGGGTGCAAATATATGGAACCTAGGGCTGCCGAAAAGTCCGTGGTGACCATATTTATCGACGTGCTCCACGCAGCGACAACGATGTGAAAGGTTAGGTTAGTCCTGGCATCCACCCGTAAACGAACTGCAAGACTAGGTGATAAAAAATGTTTCATTTAATATGTTGCCTAGTCTCAACACAATTTTTGTTCATAAAATGCTATATGATCTCGACTTAAGTGCATTTTGGTTGCTGTAACTACCTTTTCGTCTTACTAGAACCAATAATAATCATAACGTTCCAGTAGTCTGTATTACAAATTATTCATAGCATGTTGTTATGTCATTCATGTGGTCATTTTATTTTGGACGTGCTTCGAATAAAGCAAATAGTCAGCGATAATTATTGCTTTGTGTTTACATTTTTTGTTCTGAATTTGATGTTCCAATTTTTTTAATTTTATTTCATTTTATACGTAGCGAAGCACGTACCGGGCAGCTAGTTATTTATATACCTAAAGCAAGTAAAAAAAACTGTAATTTATGAAACCCAGCAATACTTATTTCATAGCATAGTGTTGGCCTGAGGTTCTTATATTACTGCATACAAAACATATCTGAGTACAGAATCCCGTGTATGGATATAACCGCCTATTGTTCCTCGCGATGCTAATACAAATGGTACTTTCTCTATTGTTATTACATCCATTTACCTCGCACTGTGTTCTTTGACTGCCAACCCGTGTAACGGGTTGTATGATATGTAGTAAGGATATGTTTGAATGTTTTCAACTTAACCCAAGATCTAACGTTTCAAAAAGGTATATAAAGGATACGGACAGGGATTTTTAAATAAGGTCTGACTGAATCCACATCTGCAAAGAAAAAAAATAAAGAATCATATATTTCATTCATTTCATTTAAGCATAAGAATTTTTTAACAAAATATTAAATAACTTGTTTGTAGTTTTGTACATTATACAAAATACATTTTGTGTGTATTCTGTAATACTTTAGTAAGAAAAAACATCTGTTTCATAAAATTATGCCCAATTTACATTTTGTACAGCAACTACGGAAAACCTCAATAAATCACATTATTTCTAAATCCATATTCAAAAATAAGTCTTAAATTTTAAAAAATTAAGATGATCTACAATCGTCTTTTGTAATGTATAATAGTGATTTTGCAGAGTGAGAACACGGTCATAGCAAAAAAGTGCTTTTATTGTCATCAATTTTTGATACATCTACAATTAAAGACAATAGGAAATCTAAACAAAAATTACACTTCATGACGCCAGTACATGTAACGAAACAAATCTAGTTATAAATACTGCTTGGTTTATTTAATCAAAGCTAATAAGGATGCCACTTAACGAGACCGTACCGACTTCGGCTCGAGATCAATAGATGTACCGTTGAGATCAATTAGTCAAGATACGTATCGACCACAATCTTTCTGTCAAAAGCATTCACTTCTCTTACTAATCAAGACCAATACCAATTTAAATACGTTAAGCCTTTTGGTAACAGGTGTGCGTTCGATTGATTTTAAATTGTATGCTCCCTTGAACCCTCGTTTACTGTAAACTAAAATGTGATCAGTCTGCTTCTCACTAATAACCTTACAAGATAAACAAACGTATTCCAGCTACATAAATCCTTAAGATCGCCACCGAATCGAACTTGGCGAGAACTAAATCAAAGGAACTCTGGGAACGGAATCACGAAATTAATGTCGGTTTACCAAGTTGTCCCGAGAGGTACGTGTGAACACAAAACTTTGTGCAGGATCGCACGACAGGGAAACAATAAAATTTACGGAACAGTGGCACTCGCCTATCGTTCGCTGGATACTCGATCGCGACAATAAATCTGATCGTGAGCGGAGTGGTTTCCGATAATTCCGATCGTGCAGTTTCCGTTTTGATCTGTGTCTGCACTAGGCCCTAGCGTTCCAAAAACGAATTGTATAGTTTAAATACAGTTGATTTACCACTGTAGATCCTGGGTTAAAGGAGATTGACTAATGGAAATGAGTGGTTGAATTAATCCCAATAAAAAGAGGTTGTCGTATTAGTAATCTCCTAGTTTCATAATATTATACTTCAATAATATTTAAATTATTTTATACTTTTCAGTGATATTGAAGTCGATTCAATTTTTTTTTTAAAAGATTTTATTTATACTTTTTAGTGATATTTTCATATATAAAGATTAAACCATCGAAGACCGCAAAATGATCTAGGTAGGTTATAATGACATTATCTATATAGTTTTACATAATTCATGTTTCTTCAGAAAAAAATATCCGGTCGTAATGTAATTTGCATGGATTCATCATAGTAGTTTACTCTCTCGAATAAAAAAAGAATCATCGAAATCGGTTCTTAATTGTCAGAGCAATGTAATGGAGAACGTCAATGGAGACTGGGATTATTGGGTCCAACTTGTAAAAAGATGAGTTACGGCCTAAAAAATGGTTATATATTTCTATTTAAAAATGTAAAAAACCAGTCCATTAAATCAAGCTGGAAACAGAGGAATCTTAACAAGAAGTTTAGGCAGTTCATAAATCGATTATCTATTAAACTATAATCGATTAATGTGCCCTTAAACGTATTAATTATTGAAAATCGTTAATACCAAACTGTGTGTTTAGTTAATTAATTATATGTTATGAATAATCATTGCGATATTTTAACAGATCTAAAAATATTACAAGAGTAATCTTCAAATCGATTTAAGTTCACGAATCGCCTCATTAGTCGCGTTAAATCAATTATGTATTTTTAATCTGTGGTATCTGCATTGCCAAGTCATTTTTTTTTCTGAGTTTATGGCTATTTGTCATAATCTTGGAGGAAAGACTAAAGAACTCATAATCATTTTAGGGTTGTTCTTCCCAGTCGCTTTGTATCGATATTTTGGATCTCAATTGAAAGCATCTCACTGTATTGATTCAATTATCGGTTCATTCAATTACATTATTATGATGCAGTGCTTAATCCGGGTCGCAAGAAGGTGCGGCAGCATCTCATGTAAGGTGGCAACAATCCTGACACATTTACCATCCCTGAACATCTTGGCGGAAATGCATTTCTGCTCCCCAGCAACATGCTCTATCAAGTCAAGTGTGTGTGGCTGGAGACTCTGGTGAGGTCCGAGCGGAGCGACCAGAATGCCAAGCGTCTATGAAGGCCACCTGGGAGGTTTTAGTGAGTTCAAATCCCATATAACCCGGCCTCCGCCCCCTACGGAGTCTGGGTACCTTTTGAAGGCAAAAAAATGGTCTGTTGGTGGGTACACCATGGCCTAATAGGATCGATTCCCACCTTCCGTCTGGCTGTTACAATCTATATTAAGTAGGTATTTACAAAAAAAGTATATAAGTATTTGTATCAGTTGTCCGGTTACCGTAGAATGGACTTTAACTAGTTTGGGATCAGATGGCAGTGTGTGAATTGTCCCAGTATAAAAAAAAGGTTCGACCAACATGCGTGTATATCTAATGCTGCCTACAGACCTACTCAACAGTTTTGAACACAGAAAAGTTCTCCATGCAAAAAATAGAATTAAAATACTACGTCGTAGTGACATCATACTCATACTTATGTATCAAGTGTTGGATATCGTGCTTAGTATGTTGGACGTTTCAGAGAAAGACCTAACGTATAGGTTTCGCTGGTCATATCCTATGTTTCAGCGAAAGCCAATGACGAACATTTCAAGGGTCTAGCGCCGCGCCGGTGCTCTGTTGCGGCACCTGTCGAATCTGGGTAGCCAAAGTGATAGTTGCCATCGCTTATATAACGATATCCCTCTATGGTGCGCCAGTGTGGGTGGACATTCTAACAGCCCAAACCAAGATCCATCCATTGTTGTCCTACCCTGACACTTGGAGGCGGATATATCGACTTACACCGGCAGAATACAGAAGTGCGGGAGCACCTCCTGTTGAAGTTCAGCGATAGCGAAGGAAGGCACAAGACGACGTCCTTGTGTGGTCGCAGAAGCGAGTGGCGGAGCCAAGCACCGACTACTTGATCATACCGACTAAAGGTGCTAAACGACTGGGTGCACCGAAAACACAACACACACACCTTCAGGTTTGTTCAGGTCCTATCGGGGAACTGTGCTTCCACAAGTACCTACCTTCACAAAACTGCCGGAAGGGAGGAGCACCCGAGCTGCCATTAGTAATAAGATTTTATATTAATAATAGAAAACTAGAAATAAGATATTAGTTTAAAATGCATGAAATAAATACTTTTTGTTAATAATTGTCGATGCGGATCGAGCGTCTCTACAACACTCACTCGTTTCGTACGTTTTGACTGTTATCTAGTTTTTTCCTCAGGGTTTTTTCAATATTTAATATTTAATTGATTTTATCCCTCAAGTACTGCTTTCTACGGACCTCTGAGCTTGCTTTATATGTACGAACCACACTATGATATCGCCGGACTCGAAACTCGCTTCTGACTTCAACTCATTGTTTTGGATTTTACTATGGATCGCTGTGTGAATTGCGGCATAGCGACTAGTCGCTGTGATACACTAGGCCAACGACCTTTGGATGATGAGTTGATGCTGTCAGTGATTCGTGAATAGCGTGCACTACAGCCTGTAAGTTCATACTTCCTTTTGTTAGCTTACCAACGACTACCATGCTGGTTACATTACCTTTACGATATTTATTATATTACATTCAAAACTGTTCCCATCTTTCAGATAAACAGCAGCTTTCATGTTTGACAAGCTTACTAGGACCTAGCTCGATGACCAACTGCAAATGAATCGAGATTACTTGGGCACCCTAATGTTTGTCTCCGCTGTGGATGTTCGCTTTCATCACGAGCGATTTACTATATAATAGCTCAACTCCTCAATCAAGTATTCTAATATTATACAGGAGTGGATCTTATTTTGGTGAATATGTACGGGGTAATGATGGTTTTGTAATACCTATAGGTGTGCAGAGAGGTCAGCAGCAGCCTGCTACGAGAGCTGTATTATCCAAAGGTTTATTTTGTCTATCTTGTGTTTGTGTGTACATAAATGATTAAATAAATAAATAATCCCTCGGAGTCCAACCCCCTAACGTCCAGTGGTTCAGGATATGGGCCCTCTCCATTGCGTATGGCAGCGACTCAGAGGACGGCAGCGGTGCTGCGACCCTCGTCCCCATGAGTACCGTGTCTGGTTCCCGGGGGGCCGCAATGCGCTCTCGCCAGCGGCAGGGTAAAAAGCAAGGCACTGAGGGGCTCTTGGTGCAGATCTAATTATACCTACATTATGAAAAAGTGAATAAAATTATATGAATATCACACCGAAGAGCCCAGGTCTGATGAGAGGGTCCATCTGGCGATGAGACTGCCTTTTAGTGGGGGCGTTAGTGCGGGGGTTTTAGTGGTTAAGAATCGCACGTACCCCGGTTGACCCCCAGACTCCGGGGACCTATCGATTGTTATCTCCGCGAAAAAAAAGAAAACGATACATAGATCATATACCTAGTACAGCCTGAACAATTTTTAGTAAGGTAATATTTTAATAAATTGAAGACGAATAAATAAATAATTATAATACTTAATAGTTTTATTTCTCCCTTCTTAAGGAGAATCATGGGAGTCTCCTATTACTCTACTTACATACACAATATGACAAACATATAATTCATACTTGGTCGTAAGCGCGACTGAAGAGCTAGAGAAAAACCCAATAGTTAATCCATTGCTTGCATTGCATTGCATTGAGCAATGGATTAAGTATTGGGGTTTTCTCTATTGAAATTCTGGGTGCTGGCTCAGGGTTGCAATTGATTTAATGGCAAAAGCCTCAATCCTACCTTAGGGGAACTAAACATATCAGGCAAACTGTGGTTATATAACAATATATGCCCCGTTTTTCTTTACAAGATCAAAATCATAGCAATAAATGTATGAATACAGGAGTGATGGTTGATCGGTGGCCAGCCAAAGACATTTACTAGGGTTGAATATTTAGTTTTGAACCCTATAAATTGCTTTTGGCTGGCCACCGACCAGCCATCACTCCTGTATGCAAACATTTTATGCTACGATTTCGATCTTGTAACGAAAAACAGGGTATACCCCTGCCTTACTCATAGATAACTACAGCCAAGATAGTGTATCATATAATTATGTATTTATAAAAATATTAATTGTACTTAAAATCACCCATTAAGGTACCGGTTGTTACATAACCTCACTTTTCATAAATATCTTATACTTATCTCTCAGACTGCCAAAATCCGCAAAATGTTCAGTATTAATTTAAGAATATACTAGCTATCAACAGACACAGCTTTCATCTTTTTACAACCTGGACCCAAAATTGTATAGAATCATCTCTGTCTCCTTTATGGTTTTTACCAGATAAATTGCTCCACATCGTTCATGGTCCTCCAGGAAGTTCTTATCCGATTGTGATAAAATTTTACACATACAGAATTATTACAGTAGTACTTACTTTCGAATAAAAAAATAATCATTGAAATTGGTAAATATTTGCCAGAGTTATGACCATTTTTGTCCTTAAAAAGCGACATAAAGCGAAATATAGGCATTCCTGCAGTTCTCCTGCGCAGTCACCATTCTTGTTTTTTCAGGAACTACTTATTCGTAAACAGTCATTTATTTATGGGACCCAATTAACGGATTAAAGAATGGATGGAAGAAAGATTTTTTCAAATCGTTTCATAATTGCCAGAGTTATGCGCGAAAATACATAGAAAAAAATATATACAGACGAATTGAGAACCGCCTCCTTTTTTGAAGTCGGTTAAAAAGTACTTAATTATTAGAGTGCCATGCCTAAAAGGTAAATAATCTATTTAAAAAAAAATAAAAACCGACTTCAAAGTAAATTATCTAAAAAGCATAAAATAACGAAAATATATTGAAGTCGGTGCTAGCACATCATGTTAACTAACAGCAGCTGACACCGACTTCAATATATTTTCGTTATTTTATGCTTTTTAGATAATTTACTTTGAAGTCGGTTTTTATTTTTTTTTAAATAGATTATTTAACACTTTTTAGTGACTTATTTTACCAAAAAAATAGGTATCAGCACTATCACGCAACTCGAACGTCTACGTTACAATAACTTACTGAAAACATAAAAAGTGTATATCTCTTAAACTACTGGACCGATTTTGATGAAAATTTTACTCTACCCTAAGTTGAAAAATACTCTAACTATTGCAAAAAGAATTTTCAAAATCGGACTTGTAGTTTCTGAGAAATCCGTGGACAAACCTACATACATACATACCTACATACATACATACATACATACATACATACATACATACACTCATAAAATTTGGTAAATTTGTTTAGAAGCCCACATAGACTAACATATATTAATATTACGCATTTTTATCAATATTACATACATACGCGTCGAATAGAGAACCTTCTTTTTGAAGCCGGTTAAAAAGGAACCCTTATGGTCTGACTTCGTCTGTCTGTCTGTCACACCTATATATTTCAGGAACCACTGATGCTATCGATTTGAAACTTAGAATAGTTTTAGCTTCTTCTTCTTCTCACTCACCCAAACTCATCGTAAATGAAAAAAAAATCTTTTATTTCTCTTTCTTTGTGTAAAAATTTTAAAGTCAGACTAGTGAGTGGGCTATCATATGAAAGGGCTTAATTTTCATATTTCAAAACAGATTTTTATATTGGCCTAAGTCACGTAGTTTTTGGCTTATAATAAAAAATGACAAAAAATACCGTTCCCCACCCTTATCTACGAAGTTTGTAAGGAGAAAAATCTGAAATAATTATGAGTTATATAGGTTTATCTATATTTTACAGGAAAAATAAAATGATATTTCTAAGTACCTAGTAGGTAGGACAGTTTATTAGTAATCCTCAAAAACCTCGACAAACAAACTTAGTTTTGCGGTTTAGTTAAAGTTTACTTAAATACGTTCAAAGAATGTATGGAACCCTCGGTGTGGTTTTTATTAATTTATTTTATTAGTAAAAGTTAACCTAAAAACTACGGCGCGACGATCAACGATCTTGATTCAGCGGTAGACATCAAAGGCTAACCGCACGTGCCAATAGCAGTGTTACATTTGGCCATTCCGCTGCCCCATGTTACTAAACACATTACAGGGTTGTTGTTATTATTAGAAAGACTTCAGAAAGGTATTAAAGGTTTGCAGGTAATTTTATCGGCTTCCTAGACCAGCGTCACATAATATAGCTCCACTCTTGTGGAACTTTCTACACCATCATCATCATCAGCCGGAAAACGTCCACTGCTGAACATAGGCCTCCCCCTTAGAACGCCACAATGAACGACAATTGGCTATTTGCATCCACCGGTTACCTGCGACGCGCACAATGTCGTCTGTCTGGTGGGAGACCTGCCAACGCTGCGTCTTCCGGTTCGTGGTCGCCACCACGTCCACGTCTTTCTACACCAATGCCACAAAATTAGCCAATGAAACATTTTCGGGATTTTTACAATATATTACTCACCTTTTGAATGTTAACAATGCAGGTATACTTCATATTTTTTTTAAACTACTATTAAATTTAATTAAGGGATGCTTCAAATGAATGCTTTCACCAATTTTTCTCGTACAAAAACGTCAGACTGATTGACAGTTGTATGAAAGACAATTGTAAAACATTTTTCACTTTTGTGGATAACGTTACCAGCGCAATGAACACGATTTATGTAACTTCAATGTCATAAGAGTCTGGGTGTTTTATCTGTTTAAGTATGTATTTACAAAAAAAAAAAAAGTAGGTATATACTTAAGTATTACTTAGTATTGAAATGAAACTAACTTTACGGATTATATCGCGGTTTATTTTTGATTTTAATTTCCCGACGTTTCGAATACTTTACAGCATTCATGGTCACGGGCGGACTGAGGTGGTAGCTGTCCATATGTCATAGTTGTCTTAGGGTACCCTCAGGTCTTCTAATTATTATTGTTAGTCCGATCTACGCAGAAAGAGCTTACAGTATCTTGAGGTCTTGCAGTGGAATGCTTGTCTTTGGATTTGACTATGTTTATCACGGGATCCCAAGCTGGTGGTAGCACCCAGCCATCTTCTCTATTGAAATTTGGATGCTTTTTAATTTCAATAGCCTCACGAATCATCCTTGGTAGGTAGCGCTGTTCTTTTGCGAGGATTTGTGGTTTTTCAAATCTAATATTAATCTAATTAGTTTCATTTCAATGTGTAATATTCGCGTAAGTATCAGAAATCATTATATTACTTAGTACCTAAAAAATTAGCTGTCTGGTTTCCATAGTAATGGCTCTGCCTAGATTGGGATCCAATGATCGTGTGTAGATTGTAGTAGAATATTATATTAATTTATCTTGGATTCCTCAGGTACAAGAAGTAAGCAGAAAAATATTTGCTTCAGCTGGCTCTTTAAGGAGATTGCGAAACTTTCTCCCGATTGCCACAAAAACTGCGCTTGCTCAGTCGCTCCTTCTCCCTATCTTAGACTATGCTGATGTCAGCTATCTTGATCTCAATGAAGACCATCTTGATAAGCTTGAGCGTCTCCAAAATGTTTGTATTAGATTCATATTTGGTTTACGCAAATTTGATCACATTTCCGATTTTCGTAAAAAGCTAAGTGGTTACCTATTCGTCTTCGCCGGAAAACACACATTCTTCATCTTCTTAATATTCTTTTTAGTCCAACTACCCCAGCATATCTCAAAGCACGCTTCCAGTTCCTTCACGAGACGCATTCGCGAGCTCTAAGGTCATCAGAAAACCTTAAATTAAATATGCCTTCTCATTCTACAAATTTTTATGGAAAATCTTTTTCTGTACAGGCTGTGCGCTTATGGAATGACTTACCAATCTCGATAAGGCAAGCCAAATCCCCACATATACTTAAAAATCTTTTGAAAACCTACTATCTTTCTTTATAGTCATTGTTTTTTGCTTTTTAATTGCTGTCTTTATTGTTATTGTTTTTTTTATTATATATTTTACTATAATTATATTACTATTTATTATTATATTTAGGTCCTTATATATTTTGTCGTACATAGTGTACGTATAAATTTAAGATGATATATGATTATATTTATTTATTATTTATAGCTATGTTTTTCTGTTATATTCTCTTTACTTTTCTTTCTTTTTTTTTTGTTTTCTAGTATCATAATTGTTGCACTAGCTAACTACCCCACTATGTTATGTTTCATTCTCTCCTTTTTCCACCCCAAGGTTGCCTGGAAGAAATTGCGAATAGCGATAAGGCCGCCCTTTGTACATATTTCAGTTTTTAAGTGTTTATATGTGCTTTATTTTATGTGTAGGTGAGTTTGGTGTACAATAAAGAGTATATATATCTATCCATCTATCTATATTATCATATTATTATTTAAAAGTAAAAGAATAAAAATAAATATCCACAAAAGCTCTGAAATAATTTCAGACCACCTAAGTATGTACCACGCCGCGTGGTCGTCGCGTGTTAGGCGCGTGTTAGGCGATGTCCTACCTAACTAAACGGAACACGCGATCATCGCAAGTTCGCGCGATAGTCGCGTCGTTCGTTCGCGTGATGATCGCGTGATTGCGTTTAGTTAGGACACTCCCTTAGACGGTCTAAATGAAATAAACATCGCTATCTTCCCATGTAAATGCGATGGGCGATGTATCGCGGTCACAAGCGGTGTATCACCATGAGGACGATAATTGCATGCACGAGCCGGCCCAAAATACGTGCGGAAGAGGTAAGCGCACGTAACGTCTTTCAAACTATTTTGATTGAAAACTAGTACACCGTTCGTGTCTGCGATAGTATGTAGCTATCAAATTAACTGGGCTTAACAGATATGTCGCTTACCTTCAGGCGAACGTCTTGCTTTTCTCATCACTCAGTTCTATCATAACCTCTTGCTGCTTTTGTTATTCAGATTTTCTGTTACTTTAGCCGTAGAACCTGATATACCTAAAGTTTTAATGAAATATGTTTAAACTTTTAAGGCAAGAAACTCATATCGTTTGCGCTCCGTACACTATTTACACAGCAGTAATGAACACACGAATGGTAATAACAAACTTCATAAATAACACATTTGTTTCAACTATACGTGCATTAAAGCTATTTGAAAGCCGAATGCACCCATTAGCATTGGGAAATTACCCGTATTTATACCGTTACTGGACGCTCTGCGGTATACGAATCGCCACCAGTAATGTATTTCAATTCCCGCTTCATTTTCCAATACCGAACACTACCGCACTGCATTTGCTTGATGCAAAACAAAAGCAGAATTTAAAATATTGTTTACGACAACGTCACGTAATATCCGTTGACCGTTAAAAAGGTTTTTTAAAGTAACTATAAACATGCTTGAACAGTATTTATTCAAGATTATTAAAAACACACTTTTAACACACTTTTAAACCTTGATAGTACTATGTTAGTTCATAGATCAATGTAGTCCCTATATCACATTAATAAGAGTTAAGTAAATTAACGTAATTCACAGGTCCTTTTAGAAATTTGTGGCCAGTACTTTGTCTAGTTCATCCCGCCATCTCCGACTAGGCCTACCACGACGTCGTGTCCCAGTGCGTGGCACCCATAGTGTGGTCGGTTTGGCCCATGCAGTAACCGGTATGCGGCCAACAGCCCAGTTCCACTTCAGTTCTGCAGCTGTGCGACCCATATCAGCAATTTGCGTTACAGAACGCAGTATAGAGTTCCTTATACGGTCGGTAAGCCTTACTCCCAATATACTGCGCTCCATCGCTCGTTGACACACTGCAAGTGCGGACTTTGTTAATGACCAAGTCTGTGCACTATACTTATAATAAAACTGTAAAAGGTCCAATTCTGTACCTACATTGAAGATTTTAACCAACTTTAAAAAAGGAGGTTAGGTATTCGACGTGAATGTATCTAATACTATTAAAAAATAAGGAGACACTTATAGACAGTTGTTATCAATATGTGGCAATCGGTTAAGCACCGGTAGGCAAGGTCATTACATAGATGGGTGACCGTTTAATGCCATTTGAGTTAAGCGTCTCTGTGCTTCGGAGGATACCTAAGTAAATAGGGGTCCCAGTTTTTAGCAGACTTTAAAAAAAGAAGGTTATGTATTTAACGTAAATGTATGTTCATAAAAATTTTGTTAAAAAAGCGCGGGCGGTTGGTTAGTTAGCTATACAAAGAAATAATACATGCAGGTGAATCCGCGAGCTGGAAGTTAGCAAATGTAGATAAAAAGTGTTCCGTCATCGTCTCCCAGTAAACTGCGGGAAGAAAACCAAACAAAATATCTTTAACGCGAAAATGGGTCGCTTTCCAATTGACAACGCATGATTAATGGGTTCTGCGGTTCGCATAAATCACGGGGATGTTTCGGTATCAAATCCAAAGATATTACCGACATTTCGTTGCCTTGAAGTGAGACGAAACACATCGTACATACATAAGTAGGGTAAGTATAATTATACGATAGATTTCTGTCCACGACGGTACGGCGACATACGTGTACATATTTAAGCATAGATATGTTGGTACTAAGGTGAGATTACCGGGCTCAAAAGACTTACATACTTACTTATACAGTGTATAGCGGCATGCGACTACGGCTATAACCTGCACTGCACCTACATAATGTATTGATTGGAATTCAGTGATATAAAAATATTTGCTTATTTTCACTTTTCAGATGATTTTTTCCGTAGTCGGGTTTTAGTTTTGTTAACTTATTTTTTTTCTGTACGCAATTCGAGATGGAACGAAACGACTGGAGACTGATCAGACGCAGTACCAACCATCTCATGTATTGACATAGTTTATCATCGACTGTAGATACACTTGACCAATGTCGTATGTGGCGAATTTCATAATTTGACAAAAAGACGATTTGACGATCTACCAATTTGACCAATATCAAATTTGACGAATTCTCGATTTGACTAATATAAAACTTGACCAATATCGGTCAACCCTTTATATTAATACCTATTGACTGAAGGTAAATAAATGTACTTATTACTCCTATAACCGATATATTCTTTTTGATCTTAACTTTAAACGAAATACCTATCTCATTTCAAGATCCTTTTACGTAACTTCTACCTCGGTATCCAATACAATCTGTACAATGTCACCGAACGCCGAGATAAACGGGACACAGGAACATAAAATGACCACCACTGTTGCGGCATCCATATTATTGGATTGATCCTAGCTACAAAGGCCCAATTACGAGGGGATGGCACAAATGCAAGGTCAATCAGTCGGTTGGCTGGCCGTCCGTTCAGTAATGACTCTACCCGGATTTGCCGATCTTACACTGTAAAATAGGGGACAGTTTTTTTCCTTACTTGCATGTGTGCTACTATGTAGGTAAACAAATAACCTTCGTGGCGCTGTGGGAAAACGGTTGTTTTGCAGACCGGAGGTCGTGGATTCGAATCTCGCGGGGAGCAACAACTTTTTGTAGTTGTTCTTTACAGGCTAGGACAATGCAGGCCGATCACCTGATTGTCCGTAAAGTAAGATGATCCATGCGTCAGATGGGCATGTAATAAGTCGGTCCTGTGCCTGATCTCTCCCGGGTCGTCAGTTTTCCGTCCCATCGGTTTTTTTTTTCTTTTTTTTTGTATGTTGGCCGCAGATGGCCATTACAGCTTCACCGGACAAGAGGGCAAGCGCTTAAAGCGCTCCAGCCAGAAGGGTTTGGGTAGCGACTAGCACAAGGGCACCTCAGGGAGGCACGGCCTCGGCTTGGGCTGCCGCTTAGAGAAATGAGTTTACCACCGGTTCACAACGCGCCCCCGCTGAGAAGGGGATGCATGTCGAGGTCGCATGCGTACGACCCTTCGGCCTCGCCAGCGAGACCGGTGTCTGTGAGTTGATGTGTTTACGTCTCGTGACGTCGTTGTCGGTGACTGACTGTAATGACTTATTAACCGACTGAGTGCACACTTACATACTTTTTGTGCCTTCCACTTTGTTCAACAAATTAATATTAGCGCTACAATACCAATATAATTCCTGTTTAATCATGTTAAGCTGCTGGTATATTTAACTAATAATAATTATTGCTCTGCATATTATCTTATCATATAGTAGACAAGCAAACTTTCATAACATCTGTAGGACGGACGTAATGGACATAATAATAACACGATTAATCAAAGACCAGTAACATCAATCAAAATTAATATCATTAATTAACCCAAACATATTATGAGGAGGTGTTCTCGCATTCCTACTTGTGTCTTTATTCGAACACTTTCTCCGATCTCAAACGTTTGATAAGTATTATGCGCAAGCGAGTCATTGACCACTTTGACCAGTGTACTGCGAGCCAAGTAGAACCAATAACAAAAGCGTTTTATGATGATCTCCATCGCTTCTCCGGCACGCCCCATTGTCCATTGTTATACAAAGAATTCATTCATTTGTGCGAAATGAAGACCGCCGCTGTGTCGATATATCACGCTCCTATTGTCTATCTCCTGAGCTTGTGCCAGGTCTCGCCTTAAACGACCCTCGTTTATCTTGTATCCATCATTACATTTCCACTGAAAATATAATATGACAGTAACCGATGTCCACGGTATTGTGTAAACGGGGCTAATATTTCTAGAATGTACGTGACCAATCGTAGCCATGGATATTTATTGTTATTAATGCATGAAGCAACGTGATTTGAGCTATAATAGAATGCGCAAGGTGATTGCGTAATAATTTAATAATGACACAATTAGCAATACCGCAGTGTTGACGGGCCGTATCGGAACTGACTTATACAGCTTTGGATTTCGCTGTAATTTTATGCCCAAAATTAATCTACTTTAAATCTGATCTTATTATTAGCACATTATCATAATATCATTTAAATTTCCATAAAAATTGCCGCTTTTTTAAAAAACAATAAATTACATATTTGTGCAAAATTAGCAATCATCAGCAGCCGAAAAGTCCACAGCTGAACAAAGGCCTCTCCCTTAGAAGGGAGGGGTTGCCATTATCTCCACGCTTGGCAGGCGGCTTGATTGAAATTAGCAATGTAATTAGAAACGTATTCATTACATGCTCAAAAATTAACAAGTCAGTCATTTGTCATTTTCCATATAAATGGTGTCTGTAATGTTGTAACGGACAATATGAGAAATCTTATATAAAAGTTTTCGGTACGCAGTCCCTTACACCCTGTATGTCAAAAGAATTGTTTTTTTAAGTTATGGACCGAATGCTTAATGCAAGACTTATAAAAGTAACAAATGTTATTAGGTAATATCAGTACTGTTTTTAATTAAAGATGACTTCATTAAATGTCAATTTGCAATATCCATCCTTCATTAAACCTTGTTGTAGTTGGCGATAACATAATATCCCCAACAGACAGCACCGTAACGCTAGGAGCACAAGGTCGAGCATCGGTCAATTACTAATCAACTCGAGGAGCGTCTGTTCTCGGCGACTAATCATCAATTATACCAATTAACTCTTGACCAAAACATTTTATATAACCCTTTCCAACGACAGCTTGCAATTGTCTTGATTATCATAAATATAAGATCGTTTTCTTTGAATAGATGATGCTTTTTCATTTTCGTTCATAATCCAATTGTCTGAGTGTTTTGTCTATAACTATTGTCTACTAAAGCATGATCATATCTCGTATGAATTAAACATTTTTAACTCACTTCTTGTCTTATTGAAGTATTTATATATATATATATCTACTACGGTGTGTAGTAGACTTGTTGACATCTTGACCAAAGTATTTCAAACAAGCTTTACCTGTGTAGCATAGCTACATTGTTTTTCACTATATTATAACAAATGATTACGAAAAACAGACTTATTAAGAAATATATTATAGTTCCTATTTCATTAAAACAAGGGTACAAGACATTGTGCTCAGATAACTAGGTCAGGCGCTTAGTGGAGTAGTTTCCATATCTTTTAGATTCGCTATAAATTCGTTAGATAGTTTATATAATATGGTAGCTTGGGGTTGATGGAAGCTGCAGCAAGCTTCTCTGCTATTCTTTTCACCAAAAGAATAAAACTTTTATATATTTCTTTGTTCTTTTACAATTTTCACGTAGGAAGGTATTTAGTTAGTAAGGGGCGTGGTATAGCCGCTCGCTTGTGCCATCATTTCTTTTAATACCTGCAAATAAAATAGTGTCTCAACGAGAGACAAAGGAAATCGAGTTGCTAGGCAGAATGTGGGCGGAGTCTTCTAGACCTTTCCATCCCTTCTTTTGTAACTCGATATTTTTAATGCAGCGCATAGGTCTCACACACATCAAATAGTCTTTGCCTGGAACACACGTTCCACAGTTGAGTTGGAATCGTGAAGAATAGTTTATTCCATATAAGTTATTTTTATCAGAATCTGTATTAATAAATAAATTCAGTGAACATACCCAGTATTAACTGGGTTTTACTGCTACGGCAAGAATCTTCCTCTGGTTAGAGGGTTGCCACCTCCGAGTTGAGGTCTCGCCGAGCTGATCAAGGTTGATCAGTTTCTCCGTTTCCGGGTCTACGCCCGGCTACTGCGACCGGGACGATAGTCCGGTTCCTCCCTGCGAGGACTCCAGGCTTCAGCCAGCCGAAGACATCGTCCGAGGGCTCGCCGTTCTCGCGCCCTCCAACTGTTTAGTTGAGTTACCAACCATTTGTAGAATCGAACAAGCTATAACCAAATAACGAATCCCCCTATATTCTCTTTTGTTATAATTTAATTTTATTGTAATAAATTTGTGTAGTCCTATTTAGTGTTTTTTATTTATTAGTTCATGCTCGCCGACTAGGCTACACTGGCGCCAACGTGGTTTTTATAGCTTGTTCGTTTTTTTTTTCTTTTGGTGGTGGTTGGCGTGTTTTTTTTTTTTATTTCGTGTCGTGGTTGGAAGATTTTTTCATTCTCGCTGCCCTCCGCCGTGTGGTACCCGGCCTACTTAGCAGAATCGGTCCACCCCTACTCATCCTAGGGTATCGTAAGAGGCGATTATAGGAACCACGGAGCGAATTCCGTGGCAGGTTTTTCGTAAAACTAGGTCTGTAGGCCTTCAGCCGCAGATCTAGGGTCACTAGATGGGGGGCCTAGTGACACCACAGCATACCACCAACGCTGTGTTTTGTGTATTTTTCTCTCTTCCAAAATATTTTTTTTTTACGAAATTATTCCTGGCCTAATTTTAATCTTTTTTTTTAAATGTTATGTGTATTTTCAGCCACGACCGATAATTATGTTGTGTATATTGTGTGTTTTGTGTAATCCTGTATAGGTATTATCACGAATAGGTCTATTTTTCACGATTCCAACGCAAAGATTTTACCCGGTATATTTTTTTTATTAGGTTAGCAATATAAATTGCCTAATGGCGGGTTCAGTCGCCAGCACATTTTTTTAAATATCATTTATACTTACAGAATCAAAATGATGTGTAGTAGTTTTCTTTATCGGGTAAAGTGCAAGTTAAAACATATAAAGTCAAGTTAGTAGTATAGTATTTTTTTAGCCAGAATCATTAATTCGGCAATATTAGTATATTTAATCAATAATTGACTTAAATGGATAATTAGTAATTTTTAAACATGACATAATTAATATCGAATCTTGGACTATTAATGAGCGTAATATAGAAATATAATTTTTTAAAAGGTAATAATTTTATTTACATAACTTATACTATGGGCACTATTTCTATATTATAACTTCTACTATGATTTACCAGTCAGCTTTCCATCAACCATCATAAAACAAAATTTTTTTTAGCTAATTGTATTATCGATATAATAATTATATTATATCGATGTGTTCCTGCCATTATGGTACGTCGCCGTGCGTCTCGGCCGTTGAGGAATGTGGGTTGTCACAGAACTACCTCCAATATAGTTGATATTTTTGATATCGACTATCAGTAATGTTTAACGCTAGCCGCAGTACGAATCACACATAGTCGATCATTAACTTTGTTTTCATTCCGTAAATAAGTAGGTCAACCAGTACAAACGTATTTAGTGAACTTAGTAGATATTATGGTTACTTGCTACTAGTAAAGTGTAGTGTAGTTTTTAGTGGTTTATGTAGTGCTTAAACAATCATAGGGATTTACAAATAGGGTTGATACTTTAGATTTTTTTTATATAAAACATTTTTTTAATAGTGTTCGTGCTGGTTGTTTTACAGCAGTAGGGATAAGTAGGTACCTATTTTGTATGTATGTCTGTTTAGTTTCAGATCATAAAATATTTTTTTAATTAACTTTTATTAGTATTCTGAATACATAACGGGGTGTTAATACTGCGCCATTCCGTATGTATGTCTTCTTGTTTTATATCATAAAATATTTTTCTCACTCAATTTTTTTTTAAATTCTTTCGGTACTGCGGTGAATTGCGAAACTATACAGTATGTATGTTCGTCTTGTAGTTAATTCCTATAAACAAAAAAAAAATATTTTTTTAGAATGCTTTTGTTTTGCTAAGTAGTAGATTTAGACAGTTACTACGGCAGTATGTATGTCCGTCTGTTAGTTTTTTTTTACTAAATATTTTTTTTTTTAACTAAGTAAGTAGTATCCGTTTAGCAGAATATGATACGATATTCTGTAGTATGTTAGTATGTCTGTTAGTTGTTTCTCAGAAACAAAAATTTTCTTCTATATTTTATATCCATGGGTGATTAATACTATAGTAAGTTGTATGTTTGTATGCGAGTCATTACTCATAAACAATTTTCTTTATTAGTTTTTTTTAACAATAAATCAACGAGGTTTTTATGATTTTCTTCTTCCTCTTGATACTGTCCTTTGTATTTTCTGGAGCGGGGGTTACGGACTCCAACCAAAAATAAGCCGTCGTAACGTCTTTTCTAAACAGCGGATTTTAATAACTGTATAAACAAGCCAATATTAACTTTTCTTTTCATCTGTACTTATACTATGGGGACATACTTATATATATTTATTTTTTCAGTGTGTTCGTGCCACAAGAAAAGTACGGAAGCGGGGTTAGGCCACTTCTTAAATAAGCCTTAGGCCGTAGGTTATGTTTATTTTTATTAGGGTTTTTTTTCTTGGGGTTTACTTACATTAATGAAGAAGCTATCATAAATTACCTATATTGACTACATATTTTTTATTTTTTTTCAATTCTTTTGAATCGGTCAACAGTTTTATTGGTGTCTTAGTTGATGAGTTTAGATCGCTGTGTATCTAAACTCGTTTTGGTGTCTTTTATACACCGTGTTGGTGTCTTTTATACACCGTGTTGGTGTCTTGTATACACCGTTTGCTGTGTCGCGCTGTGTCGACGCAGTTCTTTTTAGGGCATTATACTGTTGTACCATTTACGTTGAGAAAAATATATAGTCAATATTCATTGTGTAGGTTTAGTTAGCTGCTTATCTCCAAAACATTTAACATCTTGCACTGATAGTATGAGCGCATAATC
Organism: Furcula furcula; assembly: GCA_911728495.1. Lineage (NCBI taxonomy): Eukaryota > Metazoa > Arthropoda > Insecta > Lepidoptera > Notodontidae > Furcula > Furcula furcula. The sequence continues at coordinate 13,474,130 of OU452250.1, forward strand.
TGATACGATTGTGATCTCTATTTCGCATGCAGGCGACAGGAATCGCTTCTATAAAGATTGCTGCCGCTACCTTGAATGATTGGTTGTATGAAAGTGATGTATGATTGTAGTAAGCTATCAGGGTAATTTCCTTCGGGAGTTTTGTTCTTTAGGTAGTAGAGAACAAAACTCTTACTAAGCGAGGGGGATATGTAGCATAGCTACATTGTTTTTCACTATATTATAACAAATGATTACGAAAAACAGACTTATTAAGAAATATATTATAGTTCCTATTTCATTAAAACAAGGGTACAAGACATTGTGCTCAGATAACTAGGTCAGGCGCTTAGTGGAGTAGTTTCCATATCTTTTAGATTCGCTATAAATTCGTTAGATAGTTTATATAATATGGTAGCTTGGGGTTGATGGAAGCTGCAGCAAGCTTCTCTGCTATTCTTTTCACCAAAAGAATAAAACTTTTATATATTTCTTTGTTCTTTTACAATTTTCACGTAGGAAGGTATTTAGTTAGTAAGGGGCGTGGTATAGCCGCTCGCTTGTGCCATCATTTCTTTTAATACCTGCAAATAAAATAGTGTCTCAACGAGAGACAAAGGAAATCGAGTTGCTAGGCAGAATGTGGGCGGAGTCTTCTAGACCTTTCCATCCCTTCTTTTGTAACTCGATATTTTTAATGCAGCGCATAGGTCTCACACACATCAAATAGTCTTTGCCTGGAACACACGTTCCACAGTTGAGTTGGAATCGTGAAGAATAGTTTATTCCATATAAGTTATTTTTATCAGAATCTGTATTAATAAATAAATTCAGTGAACATACCCAGTATTAACTGGGTTTTACTGCTACGGCAAGAATCTTCCTCTGGTTAGAGGGTTGCCACCTCCGAGTTGAGGTCTCGCCGAGCTGATCAAGGTTGATCAGTTTCTCCGTTTCCGGGTCTACGCCCGGCTACTGCGACCGGGACGATAGTCCGGTTCCTCCCTGCGAGGACTCCAGGCTTCAGCCAGCCGAAGACATCGTCCGAGGGCTCGCCGTTCTCGCGCCCTCCAACTGTTTAGTTGAGTTACCAACCATTTGTAGAATCGAACAAGCTATAACCAAATAACGAATCCCCCTATATTCTCTTTTGTTATAATTTAATTTTATTGTAATAAATTTGTGTAGTCCTATTTAGTGTTTTTTATTTATTAGTTCATGCTCGCCGACTAGGCTACACCTGTTATAAGTGCCATAAATTTCTCTGAAATAATTCGGCTGAGATGTTTTCTCTAGTAATTAGCACGTAATTTACCTCCACGCTTATAATAAACGGGTGAATAGATTTTTGTCCAGCATAGTTAAGAACTATCCTGATTACACCAGTTTTATGTAAAGTATATTACTATGTAGTACATAATGTCTCAATGAATAAAATCCGTCCAATCGAACGGTCCATTCATTGGTACTACGTAACTAAGCTTCCTTCCATTGTTGTAGTTTAGCTACATACAGTATACCCTTATTTGCGTTTACCAAACAGACATAGGAGTCAAACTTATAACACGAGGCGGAGGGATGTCATAAGTTTCCTCCTTTAGGCGTCAGGCGTTAAATATCATTATCCCTTGTATCCATAACCTAAAGCACTTATGCATTTACGGTGTTATAATGTATTCTTATGTATTTTATATACTTAAATATAATAACTAACTAACTCTATACTTAGGTACATTATATATAATTAGACGTTCAACTCTTCAAATCGTTCTTGACGAAGTGTTTAGTTACTATACCTACCTACTTATAGCTTACGACAAGCGGTTCACAGTTTTAGTACTGTCGTGACTAGGCCATTACGTCGGCCCATATTGCAAAACCTTCCATCCACCATATACTTAAAACTTACATTAAAGTACCTATGTGCCTTTAATGAAAGCCTTACAAATAGTATTTCTTTGTTAGAAATAAAGAACAAAGTAAACAAACCACCATTGGGTTCATTAGAACCATGCCGTTAAGTTATGAAAGGCTACTCGTAAGGATTTAAATGTCAAGTCAAGAAAAATCCTTGACATTCCTTTGTATAGTACATTCAAAGTAAGATCACATAAGATTTCACAATTGATGGCTCAAATGGTCTAAAATGATAAAATTGAAAAAGGGCGAGGTCGTGAAACCTGTCAAGAGCTGTCAACACTTACTGGGCCAGATGCACATTTAGTCAACAATGATTACCGGGACACGGTCGACGTAAACCAGTCATAGTACTCGTCAACCTGGGACTGTGACTGAGGTAAGTACTTCCAAGTTACTACCATCCATAGTGTTGCGCCAGTCATCGTCGAGACGCTCACGATCGAGCACGAGCGTTACTGCGCGCGCGCAACCGCCCACAGAATTTCAAATTCGAATTTCTAAACGTGACGCAAAACCAGTGTTGTGACTTGTGCCGATTCGTGACGGGGTGTATCGATACCATCTGTGAATTAGCAATTACAATGACGTGAAGTGACAGATATGTGATTGTTCAACACTGGTATGGAAGAGGTTTACGTTTTTATGGTAAGGAAGTATGTTTTTTATGAGTTCGTTGACATCCTTAAAGTTATTTGTAAACATATTGTATTCGCACAAAAGGAATTGGCCGGGTCGATGCTTTATGGCTTTGGTAAGGGAACTCGGTTACGCTACTAATGATGTAATTTAAAAAGAAGAATGTAGAGTTCTTTTCTCCAAGCGAACACATTTATTCTTTTATATATTAAATACTGAAGACAGTAGGATGTCTTTAAATTCAGAAATATATACTAAGTATATATGGACATTTTTAATATCGTAAATTTTGTGTAATTTCAAGACTCAGTAAATACTTTTAAAAGCCGAAGCTAATTCAATTTCAAAACAGATTATTAAATATTACGTGGATACATCGCAGTGGTTACATATGTATCATTTCATCATTGTTTCTAAAACGCTATTGAAACTAGAATAAGTAGAGTGTATCAGCATAAAGTCGCAATCAAGAGTCAGCTCACCTCTCGTACACCTCCTACCATATGGACTCAATGCATATTAATGCAAACCGCATAACAACTCCTTACCTTCGACAGTGATATTACGACATTTCCTGGTTTTGAACTACTGACTGAACCATAGGAAATAGCACTCCAAAGATCATGGATTCTTTAATTACGGGATAATCTTAAGAATAAGATAGCTTATGTTACATTAAGATCTATGAAAATAGGCTAGGCAAAGGTGTGAGGTCTATCAAACAAAACTTTCTGATAGACAAACTCAAGCCATAGTTCCCCTTTCCGTGTTTAAAGTTCGTTCTAAAAATAAGTTATAGAGCTTGGGAGCAAAAACTATGAGGTATATAAAAACTAGCCCCTCGGAACAAATTTTAGTTTCCATCTTATTCTCTGCTGATGACAAAAATAACACAAACCATCATTTTTTTATATTTATTATGTAATCTCGTTTTAGAATGTACTGGGTAAGTTAAATGCTCTGCCATACACATACATAGATATCAAGTAATGCCGCAGAAAACAACTTCTCGGCCAAACAAGGACACATGTGTTTCCAGACGATCGCGACGCTTTAGTCATACTTGATATTATTATAATTCCAACATCAATATTCATTTTACGCCATGGCCTTGCTGATTTAATATTTACCTTAGACAGTATAACAAGCAATTGTATGCCATTGAAACGTTTGTAAAGAATATATTTATAATTAATACCTTTTTATAATGGCTGGATTCGTCAAATCCACCTACGAGTATAGTAAGAGACGGAAAGACTTTGGCAGGCAACCATTATTTCAAGTTGTTCCCGCACATATGCTAGATTCCATTGAACCAAATAAGGAAGAGTATAAAAATTACATGCTTCGGAATCCCGTGCACCGTTCAGTACAGGCTACGAAGCCGCAAGCGGAAAACAATACGAATACTAAACAAATAGTGATGCATGATCAAGGCATAAACCATTATGAAGGTGGATGGCCACGCGAAGTTCACGTTTTTAACGAAGATCATTTGCTGCGGCATCGTCGCCGAGTTATGCACGATGACGCTTATATAAATACAGTTCAGAAACTCGCACCGTCAATGCTACACTGCATAGATCAAAACAATGCTATTGAAATGTATCAAACATACTTCTCAAACATGCCGCACCAAGAACCGGTTGAAAAATGTAGTATCCGCATTGCAAACGTTTTTCGCGATCCATTTGAACGACCCATATCCTGTGTTAAATGGACGAATGAAAAGAATCCTAAACTAGCTGTCGCTTACTGCTTTAAAAATTTCATGCCAAGCTCTTATCCGCACCTTGACGTATCTAAAGATTGTTATTTGTGGGATATACATAGACAAATGTCTCCGGTGCTCGAATTTCATCCGGAACATCCTTGCTGGCAATTAGCGTGTTCTCCAATTAACCCTGATCAAATAATTACTGGACTCGAGGATGGTACTGTGCATGTTTTTGATATCCGTGCAAGTACAACTGCAGTATCATTCAGTTCAGTATATAACTCTCATCGAAATCCAATAACTTCTATACTATACATGAATTCACGCACGCACACCGAGTTCTTCACTGGATCTCCTGATGGTCAGTGTTTGTGGTGGGACTTAAGAAATCTCTCGGCCCCATTGGACCAGTTACCGATGTCGATCCGTCTATCTCCTGGACAGAAACCAGATCTAAGTAATTCAGAAGGCGTGAGTACTTTGGAATACGATTATGGTTTGCCTACGAAGTTTTTATGCGGAACAGAATCCGGTTTGGTTATTAATACGAACCGGATGGGCAGAAGTCACGCAGAAATTTTAGTTTCATATTGGAACGCGCACAATGGTCCCGTACAATCTGTTCAAAGAAGTCGGTGTACTTTAAGAATGTTTTTGACTTGTGGTGACTACACAGTAAAGATATGGAGTGAAGAAGTTAGGACTGAACCGATAATAGTAACAGAACCATACAAACACCTGGTTACTGACGCTGCGTGGGCCCCATTAAGATATTCCGGCTACATGTCGGTATGTGCGGGTGGAATGTTTTATTACTGGGACTTACTTCGCAAGTATAAGAGTCCTATAGCAGTACTGCAAGTATCCAAACACGGCCTCACTAGAATAGCTCCTCATTCGAAAGGTAAGTCAGTTGCCGTTGGAGATAGTAACGGATCTTTACATCTGCTAGAGCTATCAGATAATATGGCAATTTCTGGAAGTAGTGACAAGAATCTAATGTTCCAAATTTATGAACGTGAAACTAAAAGAGAGCACATACTAGACATACGCTTAAAAGAAATTCGCGTGAAGGCAAAGGTTGAAGAAGAAATGGCTATTGACGAGACGAAGGATGAAAGCCTGAATGAAGAGGATGTGAATCGAAAAGCCGAAGAAGAATATTTTAGAATAGTTCAAGAAGAATTGAGGCAAATGGAGAGTATTCCCAGTCCAAATGTTAATGAATAATAATGACCATTTTATACTCATTCTATTTTTACTATTAAGGATATTAAACATTCAATATCCATACAGTTGAAATGTAATAATAATATTTTTACTTCTTACTTCATAACAAATTAAAAAGCGCGTTAAACAAAATCTGTATATACCTACCACAGTTAATACCTCAGTAAATTATAGTTTTGTTTATTTATTTATTTTCTTTATTTAGGCACAAACAGTCATATAACAAAAAGTAAGTAATAAACTAATAATACAACATAAGTAAACTTATGACGAAGACCTAACAGTGCCCTAGAAATATAAAGTAACAAACAATTTTGAAGTATACGTGCATTTAATGCTATGTCATTTTAGTACCTACAATAATGCTTCAAGTGACAAAACTAGTTCCGGATGTTACATGCGGTCCAAAAGCCCGCATATCTCCCCAGGCAGATCCGGAGAGGGCCATGACCGCCGATTTAAACAAAACGACAACTCTTACTTGCGCTGCCAGATTCCTGTTACAAACTCCCCACTGCTATATACAGCGAATTAATGAGAAAGGCGGGGAAGGTCCCATTAAACTGGTAGCGTAAATTATTCCATGCCTCGTGGGTTGCGTGAATACAAAAGTGCGTCACCGGCAACTTTCACCGCGCGGCTAGGTACGCGTCGTAGTACTCGAAAACAAGTCGTACGCGCACTATACAACGGAAACTAGCTTCATGGATCCCGGCTGTGGCTTTATGCTAAATTGGATCGATTTCAGCATTTAGACTTAGTTAAGTAGATACGTTCTTTGTTTATTTTATTGTAGCCTCTGTAGCGCAGAGAGAAACCGCTTGCTTTGCAAAACGAAGGTCACGGGTTCAATTCCCGCGGGGAGCAATAATTTTGTGTAGTTGTTCCTTACTGCCTAGGGCTAGGATAATGCAGGTCGGTCACCTGATTGTCCGCAAAGTAAGATGCGTCGGATGGGCATTTAAAAAGTCAGTCCTGCCTCTAATCACTGACCGTTGTTCGTGTCGGTATTCCGTCCTATAGTAGAAGAGAGTGCATTTGTATCTACGCAAACATTTGAGCGCTATAATTCTTTTTTTTTTTCATGTAGCTACTGTTTAAAAACCCAATTATGTAGAGATTTCTATCTACTTCGACCATTTCGTTCAGGACATTTAATCGGCCAATAGAATACTTTTTTTGTTTTGTTAACTATTAAAAGAATAGAAATAGAATATTTTATTACCTTTATATACCTTCAGAACATTTCTTAGATTTTAATGTAATAAGGTTTTAGTAAAAAAATAAACAAGTTTGAGAATTGAGACTATTAAGGTTCGGGTTTTTAAGCCCCTATAGGTAAGCCAATGTTGTTATTATGAGAACTCAAAGGGTTAGGCCTCAAATTATGCTGTATTATGTGCTGCTCAATTTCGTGATCTGAGTCGATGCGAATAGGTGTTTAAACTCATAATGAAGAAACATACATTACGTCATTTTAGTAACCGGTTGTTCCCATCCCACCGTAGACAGCATCCCACAGACAAATCTCTCCACATTATTTTATGAGTAAGAAACATCTGTCATAATATATGAAGCGCTCATAGCCACTTGTAATCACTTTTTACAGTTAACTATCACTTGGTTAAGCACGTCAGGTAAGGTCAGTCCTTAAAAAAAGATTCTAAAGACTATAAAATTACATAATAACCAAATTCATAACTACATGCCAGGTAATTACCAATTTGCTACCAACATAGGTTAGGACTCAAAATGTCCCATTCTATATTTTTACTCGAAATTTGGTTTATATCCCTTTAGTTGGAAACAGTTTACATAAATTTAAAATAATTTAAACTTATATATTAATATAGTTTATTTTATTAATCTAATAAGACTCAATTAAAATCATGGTTTATGTTTATGCATTAGCGCAATTAATTAATAAAAAATGACAAAATATGTGGAAGGTTGCTTGTACACGGGCGACGGTTCCAGGTAAGTACCACCGCAGTGTTAGATGTTCTGCCACCAAACAGCAGTGTGTAAACATGGTTGTGCTCAGGCGCGGCGTGAAGGGCACTGTAGCCGGTGAAATTCTTGGACACTTAACAACTAATATTTCAAGACACGAGCGGTGAAGCATTGATATAGTCCATAAGCAGGCTTATCAGTTACCATTAGGTGAACAACTAAAATTTCTATAACTATAATCCAAGCCAAGTGTCACAATTAATCAACAGTCGAGAAATGTAAACAACCAATTAGCTAATTAAACGGTTACGTAATAATTCGCAAACCAGTTAGTAATATGATATCGTTTAGTATATAGGCTTAACACAATCCACATATAGTCAGACTTCTTTTTACGGTGCCTCTTCACTACCGAAGGTTGGCCGTCAGTCCCGCAAATCTAGGTCAATCCCTGGCCAAGCGAAATAGACCTTCCACACTGGAAATGCCAGCTCCACTGTCTGGTATTTTAAGCCTCGACACGACTCGCTGGCGTTCAGACTAGTTTTTTCCCTCAATTTTATCCGTTATGATGACCTGAACAAAATGGTACGGTCAGGTGTACGAATATACAAGTATTTATGATTTTTCTTTTTTATGTAAGTTTATGTGTTCTCAGGATTTTTTTACTAATAAAAAAAATCAAAATCAGAAAAAAAAACAAAAAATAAATTCTCTTTTTCTTTTTTTTATTTCTAGATAAATCTTAACAAACGACGGTGATCTATCTATACTTATAATATAAAATCTTTTTTTAAAAAAAATTGAACCGACTTCAATATCACTGAAAAGTATAAAATAATTTAAATATTATTGAAGTTGGTGTTAGCTTACCGGCTGTGTATATTTGGCACCAACTTCAATAATATTTAAATTATTTTATACTTTTCAGTGATATTGAAGTCGGTTCAATTTTTTTTTAAAAAGATTTTATTTTACACTTTTTAGTGATATTTTCATATATAAAGATTGAACCATCGAAAACCGTAAAATTATCTAGATAGGTTATGATCACATTATCGTCTACATAGTTTTACATAATTCATGTTTCTTCAGAAACTCAGAACCTATTTATCCGGTCGTAATGAAATTTGCATGGAATCATCATAGTAGTTTACTCTCTCGAATAAAAAAAGAATCATCGCAATCGGTTCATAATTGTCAGAGCAATGTAATGGAGAACATCAGTTTTATGGTTTTTACCAGATAAATTCCTCCACATCGTTCATGTTCCTCCAGGAAGTTCTTATCCGGTTGTAATAAAATTCATACAGATTTAATAAAGTGGTTTCTTCTTTCGATTAAAAAAAGAATCATTGAAATTGGTAAATATTTGCCAGAGTTATGACCATTTTTGTCCTTAAAAAGCGACATAAAGTCATCGATATAGGCTTTCCTGCAGCTCTCAGTGCGCAGTCACCATTCTTGTTTTTCAGGAACTACTTATTACTACGTAATAATTTTTTTATGGGACCCAATCAATGGATTGAAGAATGGATGGAAGAAAGATTTTTTCAAATCGGTTCATAATTGACAGAGTTATGCGCGAACATACATAAAAAAAAAAAAAAATATATATATATATATACAGACGAATTGAGAACCTCCTCCTTTTTTGAAGTCGGTTAATACAGACGAATTGAGAACCTCCTCCTTTTTTGAAGTCGGTTAAAAACTGTAACAGGTCCAATTCTGTACATTGAAGATATTTTGAAAATTATATTTGGAGGGCATTCTATAACCGATACTGAGGCCGAAAATGTAATTTTTTTAATTTTTGTCTGTCTGTCTGTCTGTCTGTCCGTCTGTCTGTCTGTCTGTCTGTCTGTATCACGCCTGAGCATCACGCCGAAACTACTGAATGGATTCAAATGAAACTTGGCATGATTTGAGATCTTACTACGAGGTAGGACATAGGATACTTTTTATCCCGTAATCTAGCACAGTTCTTTTGGGAGATGGGGTTAAAGTCAAAACGGGTACTTGGTTATACGCTTGGTCCGATTTTATAAATTTTTCTTTATAATATAATAAATATTAGTAAGGGAACACTCATAGATAGTTGTTATCAAGGTTTTGAGCAGACATGAAATTTTAATTTAATTATGTATTGTATTACAGTCGCAACAATAAAAGATGCGAAAAACTTAGAACTTTCATTATTGAGTATCATTAGACAGTAATTTACGATGTTAGCGTGATTTACATTATGAACAGAGCCATCTATCGGTGAAATTGAACATACAATCACTATAGAACTTTAATCTCTAATTATATCAAAGAAAGTCGTGTTAGTTACACTATTTATAACTCAAGAACGGCTTAACCGATTCGGCTGAAAATTGGTGGGGAGGTAGCTTAGAACCAGGAAACGGAAATAGGATACTGTTTATCCCGGTAGGTTAAGGTTAAGCAACGTTAGGTAAGGTCATTAAATAGATGGGTGAATCGATTTGTATGAAAGTGTGCATATAGGGTAGGTCTGAGAATAGGTCATACAGTATATTTCATACCGCTAGGTTAAGGTTAAGCTACATAAGGCAAGGTCATTAAATAGATGGGTGAACCGATTTGTATGAAATTTTGTGTGCATATCGGGTAGGTCTGAGAATAGGCCGTTAAGTATATTTCATGCCACTAGGTTAAGGTTAAGCAATATAAGGAAAGGTCATTAAATAGATGGGTGAACCGATATGTATGAAATTTTGTGTGCATATCGGGGAGGTCTGAGAATAGGTCATAAAGTATATTTAATGCCGCTGATACCATGATTGACGAGGATATATAGAACGAGAGGAGGGTGCAAAAGAGGAGAAAGAGGGAGAGGGGATTCGAGGAGGGGGTGATGGGGTGAGGGATCGGGGGAGTTAGGTGGAGTAAGGGGGGAGTGAGAAGGAGCAAGTTCGTAGAAGACAGGGGGAAAGGGTTCAGAGAGGGGATAACAGGGAGAGGAAGAGGGGGAGCGCGACGGAAACCGAAGCGGGAGGGGGAAAGAGAGAGGAGAGAAAGAGCATATAATTAGATTTTTTTATAAGAGAGAGAGATATGGAGAGAGATAAATCTAGGGAGGAGGGAGAAAAGGGGAGCAAAATGTAATAAAAGCGCGGGCGGAGCTGCACGGGTCAGCTAGTACATTATAAAATTGGAGCATTCTTACGCGTAGTTTTATATATATTTTTTTCATTCCAGAATACCTTTCACGCTTTAAAGATGCACTTGTTATTTCTGCTCTGGATTTATTCTGAATCAGCGTCTGGGTAGGTACCCAGGTTCTCCATCAATCCATGTCAATTTAATTTATTAACACAGTTAGTCACAGCAACCAATTCGAAAAAAATAACTGAGTCAGAGCAATATCATACCAAGAAACTTAAAAGTGTCTTATAAAAGACATACTATCATTTAGTTCTATCATACTATCGCTCTATGTATAATAGCAGCGATTTGCAAGCGTGCTTCCAACGAGCTTGCTTGCTTGATAAAGTGTTATTAATAAATTCAAATAACAACTGCATTTTTGTATCTTTTTGAATTGTAAATATCTTCGATTCAGATAACCCAGGTAGTTTAGTTTAGTTTAGTTTACTTATATACACTCCTTTGCAAAAAAAAACGGGCGGTTTTCATTTTTCTACAATATTGGTAATAATTTGGGGCCAAACTATGTTACTGGCACTTAATAAACAGTCTGCGTATGAAAAAAAGTTCATTCCAAATTCGAAACCTTTGTATTTAAAAATAATAATCCCTTTTTCAGTTTGTGAATTTTTACTTACTTTTCGCGGGTTTTCGGGTAAAAGGTTATAAGGTAACTAAAATTAACTTCTTGTTTTTTTAGTAGAATAATTTATGTTTGGCGCATAATCCTGCCTTTTTGTGACTTAAAACCAATATCTTTGTGTCTATTGCAATGGCAGAAAAAGCAATAAGAGCTAGTAAAATCCAAAGAACCTGGACTCGATACCAAGAGACAGGTTCCGTTCAGAGAAGGCAAGGTTCTGGGAGAAAACGTTGCACACAACCACGAGACGATCGCTTTTTAGTGACTCAGGCGCTGAGGAACCGCAAATGCAGTTACATAGACCTCAAAAGAAACCTTGAAGAGGTGCGAGGAACGCAAGTTAGCCTATGGACTGTGAGGACGAGGCTTTTGGCAGCTGATATACGCAGTCGACGACCAGCGCGGGCCCCTAAGTTACTCCGTGAGCACCGCATTGCTCGATTGGGGTTCGCTAGAAATTGCCTATCTTGGACACTACGTAACTGGAGTAACGTACTCTTCTCGGATGAGGCTCGAATTTGTCTGCATGGTGAGGACCGACGTCGGCGAGTGTTACGAAGACCAGGAGAACGCTGTGCCGACGTGTGTTTTGAAGAAATCACACCTTATGTTGGGGGGTCCGTTATGTTTTGGGCGGGCGTAAGTTTTAGCTGCCGTACTGAGATAATATTCATTGAAAATGGCTCACTAAATGCGCAAAGGTACATAACAGAAATCATTTGTCAACATGCACAACGCACACTGGCTGATTACAGCCAGTGTGCGTTGTGCATGGCATCTTCAACAATTATGTTGAAGATGCCATTTACATGGATGATAATGCTAGGGCCCACCGTTCTGGCGCCGTAGATGCTTATATGCAAGAGTTCGGTATTCGTCGTTTGGATTGGCCAGCGCGGAGTCCCGACCTTAACCCCATTGAGCACGTCTGGGACCTCCTAAAAAGGCGAGTACGATCTGTCCAACCACCTCCATAAAATATCAGGGAGCTGAAACGTGTGATCTCGGCTGAGTGGGAACACATTTCACAGGACACCATCAAAAGTCTAATGGAAAGCATGCCAAGAAGATTACATGCCGTAATCGTTGCAAGAGGAGGTCACACTCATTATTAATGTTTATTATTTAATGTCTTTTTTTATTAAAATTCCATAAAAAATCTCTTAGTCTTAATTTCACTATACCCATAAAAATGTTAATTTTAACACGACTCTCTGTTTTCATTAACTGAAACACCGATTCCAGGATTTAAGTGTTAAAACCTATATTCTCATTGATAATAAGAAATTTCTAGTCATCTAAGCTAATGAAATACTAAAAATATTAATATTATCCATAGATGCATATCCAATGATTGTAAGGTGCCCGTTTTTTTTGCAAAGGAGTGTAGGTTGTTGCACCACGATTGCCCATTGCATTTAATATATTTTCATTCTGTCCATCCAAAGGTTGTCTGGAAGAGATCGCCATGAGTGATAAGACCGCCCATTGTACTTTTTATTTTTGCAAAACTTGTAAATTTATTACTATCTATATGTGCAATAAAGAGTTTATATATAAATAATACATAAATAACCCTCAGTTTAGGTGAGTAAATCTATTTTAAAACGTTCTAAAAAAATTAAAAAAATATTGCTAATTTCGAGCCTTCTCTCATTCCCGTTATGTATATTGCTATGCAAGTTCAAAATACGATTTTTAATATTTTTTCTGGAAATGTAACTTTTTTTCGTTTGCCACTTTATTTTCGAGGGTTGGCGATATGGTCAGTTTTCCATGATAAAAAGCCGTCCCTGTGGCGTAGCGCATAGCGCGTTGGACTTCTAATCCAAAGGTCGTCGGTTCGATCCCCACTTTTGCGATGCAATTTTGAGTGATGTGTTTATTCCTCCACTTCGAACTTCGTCTATGTGGCTCCGGTAATATAATATGTATAGGTATATCACCGTTTGTTTTGAACCTTCGTTAAAAATAAATTAGAAGTCTGTAGTTATTGTGAAAACTCATTTGGGTATTTAGGAAATCGTTGCAAATTGTAAAGATCCAGATAATGAGAATCGTATTTCACCGCCCGGACTGTGCCCAGGTTTTTTGAGAATCACGAACAATAACCTACCGCATTATTTATGTGCACACTGGGAAATACAAAGTTGATCAAAAGTTCAAAATCGGATAAATAGTAACTCTGGATTACTTACTTACTAGGTACTCTTAATATTATAATATTACCTATGGATATATGTTTGTTGGTAGTTACAACAGCTACGAGCACGGTTTTATAACCTGATATTACTCAGACTAAGTAGTAATTGCGTAGGTACAATGCTTTAGAAACATACAATTATCGGATATGGTATATTGCGATTAGCCTAGATAAGGTTGACCAAGGATAAGGAAAGGGTAAATATACTACCTGCAAACGATATCTTGGAAACTACTTTATTTATTAATAACTTTGGTATTATTGTTTATAAAAAAGACTACTTAATACTAGCTAGCTTAAATCCGAGAGGAACTTCCTATCTACTTATATATATTATGTACACGGTTAGAGAATGATTACCATCAGTGCTAAATGTATGACAAGTTAACAAGATAAGGGTGTCATCTTAAACCTTATTGCACATGGCCGCTATTGCACTTGAGAACAGATTGATATTACACGTAAACATAGGAACCAACACATTTTTGAGCACAAAAGCGTACATCGTATAATTATGAACTATTGCTCGAAAACTGATGCTTTTTTTGTTTATTAACTTTTATAATAGCCCAGCAACTAAGGTTGCCCGTCTTCTGTGCATATTCATAAAGCAATTAAAAGACAGTAAGTAATCTTCTACTTCAGTTATTAATTTCTTCAATAATAATTCAATATATAACCTCGTTGAAATTTCGAGCATATAATTACTAAACTTTTGTTCATACTATTCATAAGCTTAGCATGCTTTCGAAGGGTCTACAGGTTGCTGTAGTACCTACGTTTGTTAGCTAATTATATTAGGAACTAGGAACTGAAGCTGAACCTATCATTTGCAACCACTTGGCTATATACACCAACAGACGTATTCGATTAAAATAGTCAAGATAACAGAATAAGATAATAGGATTTTTGTACTGTGAATTAATAATACCTACCTATAATGTTTTCATATATTCGCGCGAATGTTACACATCGTCAGTGTGAATAATTAAAAGCAATTATTATAAGCAAAAGGTGACATAAATAAGCAGGCTATTGTACTTGTACCAAGTAATAGATATAGAATGACCTATTGTAAACTCTTTGCTAGGGGTAATTGTTTAAAAAATATTACGTAAATGTTTGTACGAAAATTAGCATAACATGGTTAGTATTATTAATTCAATTTAATCAGTTAAATGCATTCAATGTCATAATAAGGTGACGTTATATAAAATTGGTCGAATAGATTGTACCTTACTTATTTACATAATAGATATAACGTCCTGGGACATTTTACGGACACGGACATTCCGAACGAAAATAGACAGACCCTGTAGGTACTATGGTAAGTAGAGAACTGAAACAAATACTTATATATACTTTTTGTAAATATGTACTTATATATGTAGATTAATAATACCGAGACACAGGACAAACAGAAATGTTCATTAATGTCAAGTGAAAATCGAACCCTCGACTTAGTACACGCGCAAATATACAAGTAGGTACATCTATAATTATTAATTATTCAAAATTATAATAGGTACTTATAACAGTTACAGTTTGCCTGCGTCAGTTTTTCCACCCGATTATAATATGGGTGTCTTCAAAGCTAGAGTGAATAGGCCAATGTTGTTTAATAAGCCAATGTGCTTTATCATCCTAGATTGCGTCGACGCTTTCCATCAGGTGGGACTGCAGTCAAGCACTGGCTTATAGGGAGTAAAAAAAAATATATGTATTTATTCAAAAATCGACGCGTCCAAAATTATCGAACCTACCTAGCAATCATTTATCTAGCGACTAGGTATCCGGCTATCGAATGGGTTGAGAATACTTTAATCTAAAAATCTTTAATATGATTGATAAGTTCACCCATCTCAGAAGGCTCTACAATACCGACACTTATGTAGGCGAATCACAGCTGTTCAACATATGTCAATTAACAACGACTTGATGATAATATAATTAACAAGTTACGCATAGCTCACATAGGAAGGCTCAACAAGATCATGACTTACGTAGGCGAATCACAGATTTCAATTAACAAGGAACTCATAGGCTGTATGTAATCACTGTTTCACCTTCAGCTGGTAAAACAACGTCAGGTACAGTCAGTCCATAGGTTAGTGTTTTGTGTCTTGCCTGTCGAGGTACTACATATCAGCAGAAGTTAAATGTGAGCCACTGTGATTTTGGTTCGGTCATGCTCGCCATCGAAAAGTCTTTGCTTGTGGCGGCTTCGTGTGGCGGGTCACCCCCTTCCCTCTAATATGGTTGAGGGGAGTGATGGCTGCTGCTCGAGTCAACTCGTGCGCGGGTGCTGCTTGGGGGGACTGGTCCGACTTCTATCCATTTGGCCTTTTAGTTTGTCTTAATTTATTGTTTTCTTCTTTTCTCCCTTGCTTTATGTTTCGAATGGCAGGACACAATATCGCTAATGTCGATTCATTTGTAACAAAACAATGTTTAAAAAAAAAAAGTGAAAAAATGTCAAGCCCGCTGAGTTTCTTGCCGGATCTTCTCAGTTGAGGCCGCGTTGTGATCCGGTGGTAGCTTCTAAAAAATGACGATTCAAAAGTGCTAGCGTTAAGCCTATTTGAAATAAAGATTTTTGAGTTTGAGTTTTGAGTTTGAGTTGTAACCGTTTCCTGGTATTAGAACTACACGTCTCCGTGTTTCGTAGAACACCTATAAAATTTTATTCTAATCGGGAATTAACGCGATTTACCTTATATTTTGGGTTGACGTTTCGACCGGGTTGCACCAGCCGTGGTCACAAGCAGACTAAAACTAGACTAGATTAGAATAAAGTTTGATAATGGAACGCGAAAGTCTAAAAGTATATAACACCTATAAAGTCGGTCCCGATGGTTAATATCTAGAATTAAAGAAGAATCAGAGGCCTAAGGGTAACTTGAACCACTCTGACACCAAGTTGCCACTAAGGGGTCGTCCATTAATCACGTGATGTTTTTTAGCAAATTTTAACCCCTACCCCCCTTTTGGTGATATGTGGTGAGGTTTTAAACTAACCCCCCCCCCCCCCTTACCCAAAATCACGTGTATTTTTTTGTACAAACTATATTGAATTTTTCGGAATATTATCTAAATAAATACAGGTAACTGATTAAATGTTGAAGGGGAACTCGTTGCCGGCAACGGTAAGTCAAGGCCACGTGCTGCTGTTTGGTATAGAAATCGTGCATTCAACGAAATAAAAATAAATACACGTGATGTCTCATTATACCCTTCCTGGTGATATTTCGTGATTTTTTCGGAACCCCTCCCTCACCCTCCCTCTATCGAGGCCTCACGTGATTAATGGACACCCCCTAACCGAACGATAAACAAGCAGTAACAAGGCGTGACAGCAAACAGTAAACATATAAATATTGAACACGTGGCGTGTGTGGGTGTGCGAAGCCCCGCCGAGTGGCACTTATCGAATGCCAATGTCAACTAATTTGCAAACCCGTCGTACTGTTATGCCGAGACCGCTTGACCCACAAAACATGACGGAACATGATAATTAAACACTCGAATGTATCAATTTTTGTATGACACGACGATTCCGATGGTACTGTGAGATATAATACGAATGTTCTTCTAATATTCGGCCACGGCGGCCAAGACGAACCAACTACTTAGGAGATAATATGGGGCACCTGCTTGCGTTTGGACCACTAAAAGACGTTTAGGGCCCGGCGATTTATGGCGGTGACTCCGAGTAGGATGATGGTGGGGTTGTGACCGGACCCAGTTACCGTGAGCACCGTCCGAAAATCCCGGGGGCTACAATGCGTCTACCAGCAGCAGGGTCTCATATGCTGATGCGAAAGCCCGGGGGGTTTTAGTGGTTAGTTTTAGTGCGTAACCCCGGTTGAGTCCCCCAAAAATTAGGCGTTGCTAAGATTATTTATTTACATCCATTCGACGCATACGTCATAAGTCATACGTCACTCATAAGTCATCTTACCTCTTAGATGAGATAATCAGTTCGTATTAGCCTTACCAGTAATTAACAATTAGGATTCAAAGCAGTGACTTGAGTAAATTAAGCTATTTCCAGCTACGCCAGCCCTTAAATTCGTTAAGTAGATATGAGGTCACAAACAGACATAGCGTCGAAGTTATACCCTTCTTTTTGCTCAGGGGTTAATTAAATTGATCAACATTGGCCACAGCATCTTTACAGATATTTGTTGCAGCGTCTGTCTACGTCATCTGGAGACATCTGCGTTTATGACTGCAAACCAATTGCTGCAGTACAAAACTTTCCATACTTGTCACACACAAATACAGAATTTGGAGGCGGCGCAGTAGATTTCTGAATTTTCTTTTGCTCCATCAGTTCCACCCAACTCAATTTAACAAGAATAAACAATTAAAGTGATCATTTGCTAAATATAGAGTTTCTCTACAACTCGAGAATATTCACAGTAAAGACCCACTTACCAAGTGGCCTTCATCGTCGCTGTGGAGAAACTTTGGGCACTCCGTTCCAACCTCACCAGAGTCTCCCCAGTGCCGGACACTCGCTAGAGCCCAACCTGGGGAAAAAAAATCATGCTTCCGCCTACCGCGCACTCGGTTTTCTCTACCTATAATATTATTATTTTTTCGTAACAATTGTTGTCTGCGTAACCTGGGGCCTTATCAGGAACTCTTATTGCAGGGTAGTTTAACACGAAAAGTGACCTGCTGTACCATGAGCGCACTAATTAGCGACCACTCACCTGTTTGGGTGACGTAATAGCTGGGTGGCCTGCTAATTAGTGCGCTCATGGTTGGTAGACAGGTCACTTTTAGTGTTAAACTTCCCTGCTATAACAGTTTATGATATGCTAAACAGTACTGGCGATAGTCGAAGGCCTGATAGACCCAAAAGAACTACTTCATTATCATTTTGTCGTACAGTTGCGTCGTAACCTTTAGTTATCATATTTTATACGTGCTAGATAAAAGAGACGGTGCAATTTCAAAAGAATGATTCAAGAAAGTTATCTAAATACCATTCGCCGGGCGAAATATACTCATAAAATAAAATATCTATAGACTCATTACGGTCGGTCGTATTTAATACATCGCTCGCAGTGAAAGTTAATGTGAACATCAATGTAAACTGCTGTGCGTTATGGCTATAGTTATGATAATAAAAACATAAACCGCGATTTAAATAAGTTATACTTATTGTTATTTTTGTTATAGCTGTTACAGCCCAGTGGGCGAACGCTTGCCTTCGAAACAAGATGCCCAGGTTGGAACCCCGGCTCGCACCTCTGATTTCTTCAATTAATCATGTGCGAATCGTTTTCGTGCGATTGTTACTAGCTTTCGGTGAAGGAAAACATCGTGAGGAAACCTGCATGTCTGAAAGCCTAACTACCTTTCGAATGACGTGTGCAGTCCGCCAACCCGCACTTGGCCATGCAGCGTGGTGGACTATGGCCTAAGCCCCTCATCATGAGAAGAGCCCAGCAGTGGGACATAAACAAGAGCTGGTATTATTATTATTTTATTTATTATTTTTATTGACACAACATTGCTTTGAAACTCTATTTTTATGTTTGTACAGCCAAATGCGATGTACGTGATTCTTGTAGAAACAAAATACGTGTGCGGTTTCATGTTACGGATACGTGTGAACATTTTGTTACTTTAACGACGTCATAGCACGGTTTACCATTTCCACTGTGCATTCCTTTAGGAGATACGATGACAATCGCCACAAACAGAAATAAAAGTCAGACTGACATAGGTAGGCGTCAACTTAAAAGTAACCTTTATCTATTTAAGTATATATTTAGTGGACTGGACACTAGGCTATTGCAAAAGGCCGGGGTCACTTGCCATAACTAGTATACTAATTATATTTTGATAAGTGGTGACTTGCCACCTTTGAGCTCTTCATATGGCCGTCCGCTTGAGACAACGACGGAGTGCTACACCAGTATGAGTGGCTCAGGGGTGTCGAGAGGTGTGCTGCGCTTTCCGGAGAAAGCGTAAATTTAGAAAACCACTCATAGCCGGTATAATTTTTCGTAGTTACTCGCGGCGTTATGCCCTTTAACACTTCCACCCCTGGAGCATATAGCTCTAACAACTCCTCTCTGGCCGGCCTATTAAGGCAAGCCAGAGCTGAGAGTCCTGCGGTGCCCTCTTGGTTTTCCACTCGGCCGACGAAGACACGCCGAGGTGGAGGCTCTGACCGACTCTCTGGACCACTCGGATCCGTGGTGTCGTTTCAACAGCTTTATTATTATTATTAACCTCCACCCAAAAATTTTGGTGTACTATGGGAGCTGTAAGTGATTTCTCCATACACTTCATATGTTTTCAATAGATTCTCCTAGAGACTCATATGGATTTCGCGTTGCCATGGCAACGGGGGATAGAGGTCCTCTAAGCTTAGATAGAGGTACTCATGAGTTGGAGTTTGGATATCTTTTCTGTATATTTACTAACGTCAGCGTTGTTCATTCACCCAACAGTGATTACAACCGGCTATGAGTGGTTTTCTAAATTGGTGCTTATGTTATTATTTGACGGGCCCGTTGGTCTAGTGGTTAGACACCCTATCCGCTAACCGATGGGTCGTGGGTTCGATTCCCACCAAGTGTCTGGGTGTTATTTATCTATTTAAGTATGTATTTACAAAAAAAAATGTATATAAGTATTAGTATCAATTGTCTGGTTTCCATAGTACAGGCTCTGCCTAGTTTGGGATCAGATGACCGTATGTGGATTGTCCCAAGATAGTATTAGGGTAGAGGTGGCATGAAAGGGACATTTCTGTTGTGGAGGCTCTAGTAAATGACTGAGATGATATTTTAAACAGGTTGTACCTGAAAGAGATGCTAACATTACTTGACTATTGAAATATAATCCAATAAATTATTTTTCTATATTCTTAATTGTAAATTTTCGCATTTAAAAAAAATGTGGATTATGTCCCTTGCATAAATGACCTGTATTGAAAGGGACGCAATAATTTATGAAAGGGACAGTATATAATATCAATGAAAAGTCACTTTACAACATAATTATAGACAGATTAAATATAATATATAGTTGACTAACTATATATTATATTAAATTAACTAAGCGATTTGCATCGTCATTCATAATAAGGACAGCTAAGGACTGGAACAGTTTGCCTGCGTCAGTTTTTCCGCCCGATTATAACCTGGGTGTATTCAAAGCTAGAGGAATAGGCTTTTAATAAGCCAGTGTGCTTTACCATCCTAGATTGCGTCGCCGCTTTCCATCAGGTGGGACAGTCAAGCACTGGCTTATAGGGAGTAAAAAAAAAATTTGATTATATTATATTGATATATTATAGATTATATTATATTTAATTGTTGACTAACTATATATAAGATTTAAAATCCATGTTGTAGTCTTATTTTCTTATCACCAATACAATAAAAATAATAAATAAGTGTGTTAACAACTTAACAATTTTAACATAAATCAACAGATTCGTAATCCATATAATAAAAACAAACAATCGCTCGAAAATGATTATTGCTTCTCGTGAGAGAAACAATCAAACAACTTCATCATCATCAGCAGCAGCAGCCGAAAGAAGACCACTGCTGAACATTCCATAATCCCTACGATTGGCAGGCGTCTTGATGATCGCGATATAGGTGGTCCATTAGAAAGTTCGTGCTACCCGTCTTCTTGTTTTCCCTTAGTTGCCTCTTACAAATACCCAACGGGAGGAGATGGGAGGATAATATTCTTACCGGGACACCCCACGGGCAATCAAAGACACTATACTTTAATGTGCTGGTCATATTGAAACTAATCTACAGATAATAATTCTTAGTAACGCAGTGCAAGAGCAAGAAAATTAACTTTTAATCAGAACAAGAACTGCTCTACGTCTTCCTTGTGTGGATAACATATGCCGGAGTTTCCAGCAGATGAAGCGGTAGGGTTTCGATTCGAATGTGGTCGATCTGCGACGAAAGAGGGTAAAAATCTTCATCACATTATTAATTGTGACATCCATGCCAGCTCTATTACGAGCTTTAAAGGATCCGAAAATACTCACGTTGAGGGGTAATAAGCGGTGACTACAGTGAGTACAGTTATTAAAGGAACGTCCCGTTCATAACCATTCACCGTGTCGCTTTCATAAATATCTTAAATAAATTAAAAACACGAGCATAAAATCTACAATTTTCATTAAAAGTCTACTGATCTTTCATTCCTTTATCTGCATGTATCTAGTCGATCATAAACAATGGTAAGCAATAAAATCATGAATATACAGCATTTGGCAAAATATTTCCAAACAATACCAAAAAAAAATACTTTTGTACACAAATATAAATGCACGCCATTGCCATCTTTAAAATGACAGGTGCGTTAAGTTAGGTGCGAATGGATGAACATCGGGGTTGCAACGTAACAGAAATAGTTTCGTCACGAGACGATTTTTAGTTTGTCGGTAATTAGAATTGTCCCTTTCAATACGTGTCCCTTTTATGCCTCCTCTCCCCTATTATATTAAAGTAAAGTAAAGTAAAGTAAAGTAAAACTTTATTCAACACCAAGCAAAAACAAGAAATGTAAAGAAAAATAAAAACACACAAACAAAAATAGTCTACATACAGAGGTGTATAAATACATAAATTGCGTGTTGTGCGACTCCAGCAAACTTGTGTCGAAAAGGTGCCTGGCTCAGCATGTGCTGGTCACTAAATGCAACCAGCGCTGGTTTTCAGCCAGTACCCTCAGTGAGTTCAGGGAGGTCTAAGTGTACCTTTGACAACAATACCTGATAAAAAATAAAAAAAAACTTAATACTTAATTAATTTAAAATAATATATGTAGATATATGGAATACATGCATCGGCGAAAAATCGCGAAAACTGAAATAATAATAAATAAGGAAGAATTTAGAATAGAGTGTATTTATATATTTATTTGGTAATTGTGATAATTGTGACTGATACGTACCTACTTTGTCAGATATAAATAATGATAGGTATACTTAATTGAATAATACTTAATATACTTAATGAAAACAATTAAATAGCCCGCAATATTATTGAATAAAATAGAATCAAGTAGTAAAATAATCAAATTATAGAAATATCTGAAATTAAATTTTCATTCTTGATCTGGTTCATCAATACGAATTCTTTTAACTTTAATTTAAATGTGCCAATATTACTGAGCTTTCTGATAGGTGGTGGCAGGTTGTTCCAGCACTTGGATGCTGAGTAGCGGAAGCTACCACGAAAAGCTGCGGACCTGTGTCGGGGTATACCTAGCTGCTGAGAACAGTATCTGGGCTCTCGGTTCCTGTGTTTATTTATCCAGTATAACTTTTCAAATAAGTAAGACGGTTTTTGAAGCTTTATGATGCCAAAAAGCAAAGAAGCTAAATGAATTTTGCGACGAGACTTCATTTTTATACAATTGTGCTGGTTCAAAAAAGGTGTAACATTAGCTCGCGGTGGAACCGAGAAACAAAAACGAGCACAAGCATTTTGAACCCTCTGTATAAGGCGTTCCGTTTTAGCTGAAAGTCTATATTATTATTATTTATTTGTTTCTTGTCAAATCCCGTGGAGAGCACCAACTTTCTGTAGTTGTTCCATACAGGCTAGGACAATTCAGGCCGATCACCCGATTGTCTGTAATTTAAGATGATTCATGTAAAAAGTCGGCGCACTTGACCTCCCCCCGGTCGTGTCGGTCTTCCCCCCTATCAGGTTGTGAGAGTGTAAAAGGAAAAGATAGTGCACTTGCGTCTACGCAAGCACTTTTGCACTATAGGGTAAAAGTGGGATAGTTGTCCCAGGGGTATAGTTGCCTCGGTTGTAACTTCTCAAGTTTGGCGGATGAAAATAACATGTGTTATTTATTTTATTTATCTTTCGAGAGACTCTACAACTACCACTAAGTTGACCGTGTTCCATGTCTCTGTGCGATTGTATGGAAAGGCAAGGTGAATTCAAAGATTTTGCGGGATACATGTCCTCTTTCTCAGCGGGGCACCTATCCTAAACGTAATTTACATGGATTAGTTAATTATCCCCTATATGGGATAGATGCCCCAAAATTTAGAGGTCCGCAAAAATCGCTAGTACTCTGGAAATATCAAAGATAATAGTTTTTCCTTTCATTAATTTGAAGATAATAAACCAAAGAATAACAAATAAAGTATTTTGCTTTTTTACTGAGCGATAATTTCAAAAAGTGTGCCAGCTATCCCACTTTTACCCTAATATCTCCCGCGTAGATGGCTGATCTTGTGAAATATTGGCCGCTGTAGTCGTATCGGCCAGGAGGACATTATGTTATTATTTGTTCGCAGTAGTGTCACGATGATCAGCGGCGTGCGATGAGTAGCGCCGCGCTGGTGGCGCTGGCACTGTTGGCGACGGCGAGCGCTGCGCTTGCGCAGCTACGACCCGCCGACGCGCCGCCCGCCATCAACGACACACGTGAGTGAGTCCTACAACTACTAATATCATATGTTTTATAGATAGTGTCTATTCAAGAGAGACTATAGTGGCTTTACATGGTACCTACATACAACCCTATACAGGATGGAATCGTAAACAGACGATATTTTTTGTAAATT
Organism: Furcula furcula; assembly: GCA_911728495.1. Taxonomy (NCBI): domain Eukaryota; kingdom Metazoa; phylum Arthropoda; class Insecta; order Lepidoptera; family Notodontidae; genus Furcula; species Furcula furcula. The sequence continues at coordinate 13,498,182 of OU452250.1, forward strand.
ATAGTAACAACAACTGAAACAGATAAAGTACCTAATTTCGCCAAACAGTTGTCATGACATTTTTTATTATATCCAACACTTTTAGTTGATTTCATCTACACGTTTTAAATGATGGCGGCTCTATAAATTATAGCCTACAGATTTAAATAATATGCATAATATTGTACTATGTATTATAAAAAAATTAAGCCTTTGAGTATCATGAATACTCCGCCCTATTTACAGTAAGAGATTTCCCTTGATTGGTTATTCTTAAACACAATATAAGTTATTTATTTTAAATTGTTTTTTTTTATTTCTTGTTTAATTTTAAGGGGCTTTTATCCCAAACGGACATGGCGGCCACATCGTAACTTATCCTTACTATCTACATAACATATTTAATTTGGTGAGAAACTCAATGATGTGAAATCATTGTTTTATTGATATCGAAACTGCTGCTAAATTGATATTAACTTATATCTGAAAAAAAAAACAACAAAAAATAAGTATGTCCACGATTTTTCCTACTTCCCGACAGTTGGAGCTGCCATTATTATTGGGAGAATTCATGTCATCAATATGAAAACGACTATACAACAGTCTTTTAAATAACATTGTAAGAACTATAGGAAATCGAATTCATAGAATACTTCTATGAATTTCAATACCTAGTAGATAAATAAACATCCTGCAAGAAGTCTTGTAAGATATGGTTTTATTAAACACTAAACTCCTATTATGCACCAATACTAATTTGCAAAACACAAGGCTAAAAAGGTTACAAAATAAAAATGAAAATGAATTTCATCGATAACTTTCTAGCCATTGTGCCTGCAAAAAGCGTACATAAACGATGAGAAATGGCCTAATAAAAACTATTTAATACTGTACAACAACAGAGATTCGCGATACTAGTTTCACGCCAATTATTGTGTTTATAATAAATATGTCTTTCGGCAGTTTCACGTAAAACGTCTTATAAGAAGTATTCTAGATTTATAAGTCACCACTAAACTCGTTAATATTTGATCGACTAACCTTCCTATCCAATAAAATAAGTCAATGGTTTATTCGCTTACTAATTAAACTACCTAAAGGATTATTATGAAGGGAAATCTTCCTATACTATGTGAGTCACATGTCTATACTCCATCCCAAATAAGCTTGAAGGTGATTACAAGTTCGTTTGCGGCTCAATAACTACATAACGCATACATTGTCAAATAGGCGCGACAGCAAAAACAACTTTGTTTGGCTGTGGCCTATAAGGGTCTGACGTGGCCATATACAGCTCTGGAACAGGGCTCACAGAAAAAGAAGGGAGAAGCTTTTGCTCACCAACTGGACATTTATAATCAGTACCTCGAGTCGGGCAAACAATGTATTTTTAGTTTTTATTAACAACCCTAGGGGTGAATGCACTGACGTTGCTGCAAATAGCTTGCACCCATTCTGGACCAATTAATACTACCTAATAATATTTCATTTCATTTTCTGTTCCCGTGTTTTATTTTATTAATCAAAATGATTTTTTGTCACTCTACCTTCTACTAGACTACTAAGCTTTTCAACTAAGAATGTGACCACCATGATGATCGCGACTGCGGAACTCGGAACTTCACTCGTTTTTTTACGATTTTTGTACCGGCAGCAGAGTAAACACAAAATCAAAAATTCGGCCTGGTTTTGATTATTTATTGTAATGTCTTATTTTGCTATCTATTTTTGTTAAAACAAATCATTTTTAGTAATTATATAATATTTGAAATGGCAAGATGGCGGCCACATTCTTAGTTGAAACGCATAGTAGTCAACTTATCTAAAAGCAATCAAACTGTAGTATTCAAATTCACTCTTATGTTACATCTCTCATGTTGCATTTAAAATAAGAAACAATTCTTTAGCTTCTTGTTGTTCGAATCCAAATAGACGACCTTTAAAACGTTGCTCAAATTAGGTAATCCATTGAAGCGATGTCAAGTACATTGCACTCGCCTTTCCAAAAAAAAACGTGTTTGTGTGCGAGTAGGTTTAGTAACAAGTCACATCTCTGGAAAATCAAACAACACCGCTATGTTGAACATAAAGGTTTAGTCTATTCATAGCGACCGAGAGCGAGCTTATTTGTACCGTTTTTTTAGAGTCAAAGAGAACTATACATTTTATTAGTGCTACGTGGAGCCTATCTCTTATTATAGGTTTGCCTGTGGGTTGTCCAGGTAAGAATAGCACCCTCCCACCTCCTCCCGTTGGGTGTCCGTAAGACGCGACGAAGGGAAAAGAAGAAGACGGGCAGCAGCGTCTTTCTATTTATTACCTACCATCTATACTGCGATCCCCAATACGCCTGCCAAGCGTGGGGATTATGGCAACCCTCCTTCTAAGGGGGAGGTCTTTGTTCAGATGTGGACGTATTTTGGCTGCTGATGATGATGAGGTATCTGTCTATCTATAATCATTTCACACTAGTTTCTCGAATACGACATGATTACGACCGCTCTACATAATTAACGGTCACCGCAAACTGATGTTTTTCTTTAATGTTTACTTAAATAAATCTGATACAACTAGTACTTTACTGCGCTCCAATCCTCCGCTCCACTCTTGCGCTGCGTCGAAATGTATGATTATATGATTCCTGCCCCCTAGACAATATAACATTCTACAAGCGTTATCGCTAATAGAAAGTATAAAAATGTATGAGAATGACATAAGTCATCGAAAAATCACGTGACAAATATAGGGAATTGACACCGTTAGCGAATGTAGAAATAGATTCGCTATGAAGCGATTGCATCTTATCTAGGCCCTCTGCTCTATCAGAGCTACTGGCAGCAAAAGTGACAAACGATGTATGGTCTCTCATCTGGCTGGATAGATAGTCCTTCAGCCGTTAACACAATGCACCTTTATAGAACACTGGCAACTTTACTCCCTTCAAGAACACGACACTACTTGAATATTAAGATTACCGTGTTTGCCGCGTTACGACCCTGTGGTAGTTTGTAAAATAATATTTTTGAAGTCCACTGCTGAACAAAGGCTTAAGCCTTAGAAGTGTGGGGTTGCCATAATCCCCACGCTTGACAGGCGGCTTGGAGATCGCAGTATAGGTGGTAGGTAATCCAATAGAAACACTCTGCTGCCCGTCTTCCTGTTTTCCCTTAATCGCCTCTTACGAACACCCAACGGGAGGAGATGGGAGGGTGCTATTCTTAACCCAACACACCGCGGGTTCCGTGGGGCCTATACATAATAAAAATATTTTGATTTTGACTTTTTAGGGTTATTTTATTGCTATCTTCTAAAATGTATGTCTGCCATGCATGCATCGGGTTTGCGGGTGTGACCTATATCTGTGTGGGTAGTTTTAAAAGGTTACTTGTTTGCATATCTTAAAAAATATTTAAGTTTCTATTATGTAACGTTTTGAATTGTTAATTTTTTTTCTTAGATATTGTGCACAGAATGTACTTATTACGATCTGGACAAACCTTCGTGGTTTTTAGATTGTAAGTTGATCATTCCTTAAAAATTGTACTTCTTGTAGTAAATAAAAAAAAAATAAAAAAAATAATTTAGAGATTGATAGAAAAATATGGGCTTTCCCGATTGTTTCTACTCTCCTCTTGTTTTCAGACCTTTGACGCTGAGCCTATGTCTTGTCATTCTTTTTGATTAGACGTTCGTGTATTGGTTAGACACCCTAGCTACTAACCCAAAGGGTGGTGCGTTCGTTTCCTACCCAGGAAAAACAAACAACTTTGTGTGTGGGCTTATTATATGTCTATTTGTCTATAGATATGTACTTACTGTAATATGTGTTTAACAGTATACTATACTGTATCTAATTTTGGATAAAATGGCCATGTGTAGATTGTCCCACAATAAAAATGACAAAATATGTTTACTTACACACATACTTAGACATAAGTTGGCACCGACCTTTAAGAAAACATAACATTAGTGTGACTAGTCGTTCGGTCAGTCCCGTTAATTGAACAGCAGCAAACTAATCGCATATTGCACCCGATTTCCCTTTGGAAAGTATCAAAATACAGCTTAGTCAACAGTGAATTCGCATTAATGGATTTTCAAAGTCATTACTTTGGAGATTGTGTTGTACACTTAATGTAGGCGCCCATGAGACTGCAAAAGGTATAATGATGCCACGAGCTCATGGATTCAGTAGTTAGAAAACTTCTATGTAAATTCTGTTATTACTAGCCTGTGTAGTGACATAAACAATGTCTCCCAAACCTCCAAAATGTAACGATAACTAAAACTCTGACAGACTGTAATATGAACAACCCACAGTAAGCTACTAGAGCGATATAGAAACACTTGACATTTATTTTTTACGAACCTACTAACTCTGGTAAGCTTTGGAACCACGGAAAGATAGATCGATCAATAGTAAAGATAGATATTTTTGTCTTTGTTTATTTAAACGGTTATATGTCATAATAGCTATTGATGGTAACTAATTAACCGACTTCAAAAAAGGAGGAGGTTCTCAATTCGTGTGTATATATATATTTTTTTTTTTTTAACTTAAAGTAAGGAATAGATAGGATGTTGGGAGAGGCAAAATAATGAAATAAACACTGCTGTCTTAAATAAGGAACTCTTATTGTCCTGTCTACTTGACTTCTGTGTTCTATACTTTAGGGTCTATAGTTTTAATTTAATCTGAGGTATTGGTGACCCTAGGTTAGTAGAGACAAATTTACAAAGCCTAGAGCACAGGCGCAGAGTATACCTTCAAGGCAGAGTCAATGGGATTTTTATAAGCTAGTGTGCTTTTTTAACCAACCCCTTGTAGCCACTGTGGCGCAGTGGGAAACCGCTTGCTTTGTAAACTGGTAGTCGCCGGTTCGAATCCCGCGGGGGTAACAACTTTGTGTAGTTGTTCTTTACTGATCACCTGATTGTCTGTAAAGTATGATGATCCATGTATCGGATGGGCATGTAAAAATTCGGTCCTGCGCCTAATCTCTACCCCGTCTGTGTTGGCCTTCAGTCCCATCGGATTGTGACAGGTAGGTATAGCCTATTCCCAGTAGTTCTACATTTTGTTCTATATGTATGACTACTAGGAAAAGAAAATCCTACTAGTTCTACAGGCATGTAGAACTACTACATGACTGTAGAACTAGTAGTAATGCATTCATCATCATCATCATCATCAGCCGGAAGACGTCCACTGCTGAACACAGGCCTCCCCCTTAGAACGCCACAATGAACAACAATTGGCTATTTGCATCCACCGGTTACTCGCGACGCGCACAATGTCGCCTGTCCACCTAGTGGGAGGCCTACCTACGCTGCGTGTTCCGGTTCGTGGTCGCCACTCGAGAACCTTTCTTCCCCAACGGTTATCGGTTCTTCGAGCGATGTGGCCTGCCCATTGCCACTTCAACTTGCAGATTTTAAGAGCTATGTCGGTGACCTTGGTTCTTCGGCGAATCTCCTCATTCCGGATTCTGTCGCGCAAAGAAACTCCGAGCATAGCTCTCTCCATAGCTCGTTGTGTGACTCTGAGTTTATCCAAAAGGCCAACAGTAGTAATGCATTAAATATATTAAAATATTTAGCCAATAGCAGATAAACTAAATAGCGTGCATCGCCATACATAATGCATTATACCCACTATGCCCACACGTGGGTAGCGTATAGGTACATAATAATATGCACATGTATTAGCAAATCAAAATATTTTTAATGTAGGTTGAAAGTTTCGAGAGTGGAAGTAACCAAGTTCTGAATATTATCAAGATTGGTAACGAACTAAGTGTAACTGTAAACGTACTGATAAAATTTTATGTCTAAGTAGGTAATCCGTGAAATCAATTTGTAGCGCCAAGTGCGATAAAAATGAAACTACAAGAAAATTGAGGTTTGTGGAATAATGGTAGAGCTGAGGACTAGATTTATTATAAAAGTAATAAAAGATGTTTTTTTAAAACACCACCTTTTGACCCATCCAACTTGTTTAAAACGTGGTTTCTTAAGCGACGTAGGTATGTGTGGTGTCCTCAAGTCTGTGTGTAGATCCAACAGTTCATGGCAATGCCACTTAGATATTAAGGTATTGCCTTTAGAACCTTAAAGCCCATCCCACCTGCAGCCCTAGTACGACTTGCAATCTTGACAGATTAGTGTGGAGTATGACGTAGTTTTCAACACCGAAACGTCAGTTCTCCATACAAAAATTTGAAATACTGCGTCATAGTGACGTCATACTCACACTTGTCCGTCAAGATTTGTACATCATGCTAAGTCTGCTGATCTGCTGAGAAGGACGAACATATCGTCCTTCTTGATCATGACAGTCCCAGCAACTATGAGGAATGTCGCACACTGAGACCTCAGACTGTTGTCTCCCTACAAGTCCGAGAGGTCATTGTTATATGCGATCTAGACGAGATCACCCCACTAAGTTCCTTGCTGGGTCATCTCAGTGGGGGCGTTGTGATCCGATAGTAAACTCGAGCATTCGTGAGGTGCCCTTGAGCTAGTCACTTCCCTTGCCTTTCTGGCTTGAGTGCTTATAGGCGTTCGTCCTCTGTTTCGGTGGTGTCTTGTGCAAGGAACTGTCCAAGTAGGTACCACCGCAGTGTCAGATATTCTGCTGCCAAGCAGCAGTGTGTAAACACTGAGTAATACGGTGTGAAGGGTACTGTATCTGGTTACATTACTGGACACAAGAGTCCTAATATCCAATCTCTTTAGGGTCGGTTAGGCGCTAGTGATTCTTCTGGTATTGCTAGCGTCCATAGGCTGCGATGACTGCTTTTTTATCGTAAGTTAAAAATATGCCCCTGTTGATATTACAGGGTGCGGTGCAGAATGCGTTCGTTGCGCCGCAGACGGGTGCGTGAAATGCGCTCGGCTGCTAGTATGGCCGGGCGGCACTTGTGCGCACGACTGTCCGGCCGGCAGCCGCGAGTCCTGGGCGCACGATGACCACCTCATGGGCCGGGTCTGCTACCCTGCACACACGTATAATGAGGTCAGTTAACCTATTCCAAGGTCAGATTTGACTATGTTTTGCAATTTACCTACCATTTAAATAAAATTACATACAATTGCCACCACACACTATTGAGACTACATTACGATTGTGACAAATTTGTTATTCTGCTAAAATAACCATAAGCAGTGGTGTCACACCCCTGAGACGCTATTATGGTTTTAGGTCATAATCATGTGTCGCTGAATTGGCAATTGTATGTAACTTTAATAAATTTTGCAGTCTTGGGGCCTAGGGGCTTTACCATGAACTCATAAAGCAGGGCAGTTTAACACGAAAAGTGACTTTGAAGATCTTAGAAATTTGTACCATGAATGCACTAATTAGCGTGACAATAATATAATAATAATATCCTGGGACAATTCACACACGGTCATCTGATCCCAAACTAGGCAGAGCCTGTACTATGGAAACCAGATGACTGATACTAATACATATATACTTTTTTTTTTTTGTAAATACATACTTATATAGATAAAACACCCAGACACTTGGTGGGAATCGAACCCACGACCTGTTGAGTAGCAGACAGGGTCACTAACCACTAGACCAACAGGCCTGTCGACAATAATATTGTTTCGTGCCCACTCACCTGTTCGGGTGACGTAATACCCTGGGTGGCCTGCTAATGCTAATTAGTGCGCTTATGGTAAGGCCCCAGGTCAGTGACAAGCCACTGTCATGCTAGTGGTCTTATAAAATTAGTAAACTACCAACTGTGTAAAACCAACCAACTGACACACTATCGACATTAGCAGACTTGAGGCCCTGGTTCACCACAGTGTCAGATGTTTTGCCACCGTGCAGCAGTAAACATTGCTAAGTTCCGATGTATAGGGCACTGCAGCTAGTGAAATTCCTGCACTTAAGATACTTATAACTTACAATAGCTCTCTGAGCCGCAAGCACAGCAATTTCTACAGACCAATGGGTACCATACTCTTCGCCACTCGAAGTTGGTCTCATTTTCATGCTTTCCCAGTCGGGGTGCTCAAATTTTGAGTGGATATTTTTAAAAAAGGTAGTGTAGGATATTCTGCAACCAGGAGGCCCGACGATTATATGCAAACACAGTGGCGTAAGCCTTAGGTGTTAGCCTACTCGTATGTACAATATAATATACAATACAATCATGTAGGTTTTATTACTTCTTATCTACTTTGAAATAAAACATGTCGTGCTCGTAAGATTATTCAATCAGAAATGTCTTCTAATCTTGAACTAATACAATAATAATTAATAATAAGTAATAATAATTATCTAGAATTCACCAGGTGAACATGTGTTATTACGCCCTGCGAGGAAGCTCTTTCGCGCTTACCCCATAGGTAGGGTAATGTAGGCTGTTTATGATGATGGTTAAGACTCATTTACATGATACATTTTCTTGTACATACAAGAGAAATAATTGAACGCAATATTTGACCTTCAAGAATTGTAAGTAACTGTTTACACGCGGATACTAGTTAAAAAATTGAATGTAATTCATGAATGCAAATCTTGTCCAGTAGAGCAAGAATGTGACATGTTGTTCAGACGATGCAAGGCATGTATTGCTGCAATATCATTGTATGCAACAGGCAAGAAACTTGCTTCGTATAGATGGGCCTTAATGCTGTTCCCGTTGAGTCTTATCTTTCTTAAAATGCTGAATATTCCCATTATTTTAGGTGCTGGTAGGGAGCGCGTGTGGTGTGGCGGCTTGCATCGCGTTGATCGCGGCGGGCGCTGCGTACGCGCGATGCAGAAGCAACCGAGCGCAGGCGCAGCCGTTGCCGCAGCGGACGCATCACGACGACGACACGAGACTCAGGGAGTTCCACAAACAACTAGACTGCTTGCGGGTTAGTAATACCTATAACGTTATTTTATGGGTATATTTTATATAGGATAGGTTTCTTGATTCATGTTTGTTAATGATTGTAGATCTACTCTACCAACACTCTAGTGTTGGATGATGAAGCGCATTGACTTACTAAAAACACACACAACAAAAAGGCTAAGATAAATTGTGTTTCTTCTCTCCATAAAGTGGTCTGCTGGCAAAGAACTCATATTGTACCTACTTATTTTGTGTTATTTTGCATTTAACCTGTTTGTTTTTAGTGTTTACATAAAGTATACATAAATAAAATAAATGACTGCTCTGAAATGATGACCATGAGGTTCACCAGTAATACCAGCTCATTTAACTAGAACAAACCCAATAGAATAAAATCTTTTTAAAAAAAAATTGAACCGACTTCAATATCACTGAAAAGTATAAAATAATTTAAATATTATTGAAGTTGGTGTTAGCGTACCTGCTGTGTATATTTGGCACCAACTTCAATAATATTTAAATTATTTTATACTTTTCAGTGATATTGAAGTCGGTTCAATTTTTTTTTAAAAAGATTTTATTTTAAACTTTTTAGTGATATTTTCATATATAAAGATTGAACCATCGAAAACCGTAAAATTATCTAGGTAGGTTGTGATCACATTATCGTCTACATAGTTTTACATAATTCATGTTTCTTCAGAAAAAAATATCCGGTCGTAATGAAATTTGCATGGAAACATCATAGTAGTTTACTCTCTCGAATAAAAAAAGAATCATCGAAATGGGTTCATAATTGTCAGAGCAATGTAATGGAGAACATCAGTTTTATGGTTTTTACCAGATAAATTCCTCCACATCGTTCATGGTCCTCCAGGAAGTTCTTATCCGGTTGTAATAAAATTCATACAGATTCAATACAGTGGTTTCTTCTTTCGAATAAAAAAAGAATCATTGAAATTGGTAAATATTTGCCAGAGTTATGACTATTTTTGTCCGACCGAGCGAGTCCGAGCGACTAAAACGTCATCTATATAGGCTTTCTTGCAAGTCTCAGTGCGCAGTCACCATTCTTGTTTTTTCAGGAACTACTTATTACTAAGCAATAATTTTTTTATGGGACCCAATTAACGGATTAAAGAATGGATGGAAGAAAGATTTTTTCAGATCGGTTCATAATCGCCAGAGTTATGCGCGAACATACATAGAAAAAAAAAAAAAAAAAAAAAAAATACAGACGAATTGAGAACCTCCTCCTTTTTTTGAAGTCGGTTAAAAACACGACCATTATACAAAAGTACACACATTAGCTGTAGAGCACTTTGTGTTTGATTTGCTGTAGCAAAAGATTTCAAAAATATTTGATAGTGTTAGCTCTAAATGCGAATGGTAGCGAGTCAAAAGCATCACGTCTGCCGTATTTGTGTTTGGCCACCTTAGGGAAGAAGCATTACCATGAATTTACCGTCCTTGCACGTTTTATCGACCAAATTATCACACTTCACTGCTAATATGAGCATCTTCACATGATTGAACTTTATTTATTATATATATTTAAGTTATACGATCATTTGGGGAGCCCATCTAGTGGGTGGCAAGTCACCACTTGCCACAAAATAATTATGAATGTAATTATGGCAAGTGACCCCGCCCTTTGCAATAGCCTAGCTCTTCTACACATCATCATAAACTTATAATCTTTCCATGTACTTACCTACGTACAATAGTTCCTACACCTGTCGGGGTCAACTGCCTTTTTTTTCACCATTTTGACCGTGTAAATCCACGGTCAAACGTCCCTGCACGTTTTATCGACCAAATTATCAAACTTCACTGCTTATAAGAGCATCTTCACATGATTTAACTTTAATTATTATATAATTAAGTTATACGGCAATACATAATTCACTAAGCAATCGAGCCGTGTTACCTAAAATGTGAGGAAATCGACCGTCATAATAGACACCCACGGGTATAATCGCACGCTGTGTCATAACGATCGCCTACATACTTTCTTCTAAAGTTTCACAACTCGCTCTGGTTAGGTTTACTTAGCCTAATACTATATTGATATCACTATGTTACTGTTACAGCCACATGCGTACACGCTTCTAGCGATACTGAATCACACGCGGCATCAAGTGCGGGAACTGTATCAGCTTGGCAACAATGATGCTGCGATGGCTTACAGGTATGTATTATATGTCTTAGGAGTGTTAGTTGTATTTCTAAGATTAAATGAATTGTATTCTTTTAAGAAATAAAAATCTTAATCGGAAATAACAACCTTTTAGAACCGGGTTAGAACGTTCCACACAAATAGTGGCCTGTCTATTTCAGTGAATGTTTTACGTAAGAAAAATAACAAGTATGTTTCTAGGAGCAGCTTGCTCCTGTCTGGGATTTAGCACATAGAACTTCCTCGTTTCTCTTCTAATATCAGTTTACTTCATATAGCAATTGAAAGATATAGCATCTGTAACAATTCCACGGCTGTATTTTGTTCTTTTTTACAAAATAGTTTAATTTATTACAATGAAATAGTTGTTTTTAACTATTTCGATAAATATGACTCAAAACATAAAACTTTTTTTACGACAATGTTCTGAATAATCTGATGTAAGTGTGTGATGTTTGACGGGCCTGTTGGTCTAGTAGATAGACACCCTGGCCGCTCGCTACCCAATAAGTCGTGGGTTCGATTCCCACCAAGTATTTAGGGGGTCTTTTATCTATTTAGGTATATTTTAAAAAAAAAATTACTTTTTCGGTTGTCTGATTTCTATAGTACAGGCCCTGTTTAGTTTGGAATCGAATGAACTTGGTACATTGTCTTAGAATATCATTATTATTAATTAAAATAACCGGACTCAAGATGTTTAATATGCAACTGATGATTTGGCCTCTCGGGTGGCGAGCGGCCACGCAGTGCAGCTGTTCAAAGGCTGGCGATCAAGCGAACGTCTCTCTTATCGCGTAATTAAGTTGATAAATAAAATATACCTACGGCTACCTAATATTTATAATACTTTTTTTTATACAACCAAGGTGGCAAGCAAGCATGCGACCCACCTGATGGTAAGCAGTCATCGCAGCCTATAGACGCTAGCAACACCAAAAGAATCACTAGCGCGTTGCCGACCCTTAAGACATTAGATATTAAGTCTTTTGTGTCCAGTAATTTCACCAGCTACAGTGCCCTTCACACCGGAACACAGCAATGTTTACACACTGCTGCTTGGCGGTAGAATATCTGACACTGCGGTGGTACCTACCTGGACGGTTCTTTGCACAAGGAAGATACCACCTAGTAACGTTCGAGACGTACGTACTTTCGAAGCAATGACTCACTCAACACGGCATATGCAGTGTTAATTGTTTACATTAGGTGTTCGAGATAACGGCTCCCTTCTGGCTGGCAGTGGCGGTCCGAGAGGGGGGGTCATAGGGATCATGATCCCCCCAAAATCCATATTCGTACACGGCAAAATTGGGTAGAGGCTAGGGTGTCTAGGTACAAGACCAACGGGACCGTCACATATGACACCCCCCCCCCCCCCCAAATCGTTGGCTGCGACCGTACCTGCTGGCTGGAGCGCTTTAAGCGCTCGCCCTCTTGTCCGGTGAAGCTGTCATGGACATCTGCGGCCAACAGTACTACTCCTTAAAAAAAAACATATAACGGCGCGGGATTTAATATTAGGTTTTGTTGCAGTTGCATCCTGACCGACCTGGCCAAGTTGCTTATACTGTTGAACAAGCAGCAGGTGCCGGTTGTACCCGATGAATGGCCGCGATTGGCCAGCTGGGCTGAAAGGTTTTCTTTTCCTTATTTTTATTTATACACACTCACATGTCTATTTAATTTTTGTACACTCATACATAAGATACAGAAAGTAACCTTAGGATAATTAGGTAGAAATATAAAGGCACTGCGTATTTCACGAGAAGTCTTTTCCAGCAGGGCCAGGAGAGAAATATTAAACAAGAAAGTTAGTGTGTGTGTGGTGTCAACCCTTTGGCTTAGCTTTATTACATTTGTCTTAACGAGTCTTTAGCTATGCAATGCTTGGATTTTTGTTTATAAGCACTGTTTTCTTACAGTGTTGCCTTTAATGGCAACACCGGATGGCAAGACTATCACGAGGATAAAAAAGTATTTCGCCGTCAACAAGTACCGAGGGCTTTTAAATGTTTTATTGATGCTATGATAAATACATAAATAAATACATTTTATGGTACACCAAAAGTTACATGTAAATTGAAAAATCCGTCGAAGATATCAATGTACAAAGGCGGCCTTATCGCTAAAAAGCAATCTCTTCCAGGCACCTACATACATAAATACCGGTGCTTGATCGCAATCTTACGTGATAGTAATTAGGGAAGAAATACAGTCCTAGATGGTAAATTCCACTAACTTAATAATCAGAGGAATCATTCCGTTAGGGTTAAAAGAAATATAGCAAGGGTCAGCGCCGGCTCTAGCTCTTGAAGCACCTGTATGCAATCTATTCCATAGCGCCCTCTAATAAAGGCACGTGGTCAAAATGGAAAATGGAGATTTTAGTGGGCGGCCAGGAGCGGTGCACCAAAGGTAAAGCTGCCCCTGGCGAGGGTTTCTTGCCTGCACGGCGACTCGACATAGAAGACTGTCAACCTTACTCCCCGCAGAGACATAGCGCCACCTGAAGGTTATATTATTTTATGGTGGAGGTGAGGTAGCGGTACTTCCCAATCGGAATCCTCCAATTTTTACCACAGCGCAGCGATAGCAAGAACGAATAGGTGTTTAATAAGTGCATCCGCAGTTCCATCACCTCTAACCATCAAATGGGACATCGATTAAGCTCTAACATACCATTGGTTATTAATCTTGCTTTTTATTTGGGACGGGACAAAGTTTACATGATTAATTGTAATTAATTTACTCTTACTGATTATATCGCGGTTTATTTTAGATTTACACCAAACCAAACAGTTTACACACACACACACACACTTTAAACAACTTTACATGACCAAAATTTAATTCAATCAACCCTTTACTGATGCTAGCTTATCTCTTTCAGAATATTAAAACGCTACAGCCGTACGAATGTGAATCCACCGCAAGAAGGTCAACTAGTGAACTTTCTGCCCACCCCACCGAGCCAAGGCTCCGACTCAGAGACCACGCAGCAATCCTTCTCCACCTTCAAACCTCCATCGTACTCACCCACGTCATATGATAGCAATATCATAGACAAAGAAATTGAGTGCGACTGGAGGGACGTCGGTAGACCACCGAGCTACTCGCAGATAGAAAGAGAGACTATCGTCCTCTCCGACCCGTGGGAGAGAAGACCGATTGTCAGGAGGGAAAGCGTTTGGTTGGAGGACGAATTCTTTGAAATGACGAGGCGGCCGCAGGACGAACTAACCACAGAACTGTAATGGCCCATTTACACGAAGCAAGTTTCTTGCCTGTTGCATACAATAATATGGAGGCAATAATTGTCTTGCATCGTCTGAACAACATGTCACATTCTTGCTCTACTAGGCAAGATTTGTATTCAATAATTACATTCAAATATTTAACTAGTATCCGCGTGTAAACAGTTACTTACAATTCTTGAAGGTCAATTATTGCGCTTCATTTATTGCTCTTGTATGTACAAGAAAATTGCTTCATGTAAATGAGTCTTAATTTTAGAACCACGTACCTATGTAATTATCCCTTTGTTCACCATTCCAAGTCTGACAAGTACAAAATACGTGTTTAAACTATACTTAGTGGAGAATAAGTACTTTGCAATGTTGTTGTGGTGCTTTGAAACTTGTAAATAATTAGCTACAGTATGATCATTTTGTAATATAAATAGATAACATATATATTTATAAACATAGGTATCGTTGTGTTAAATAAGCAGTAATTAATGTATGATGCGTTTCCATAATTAAACTAATTAGTATTATTTTAAAACAGTGAGTAAATACGATTAGAAATAGGTTATACTCAGGTATATAATATCTAATTTATAGAGAATCTAAAACCAAAGTAGAATTTATAATAGTTATCTAGTCTAGTTATAATAAATATCTACTGATAAATTTGCACACCGATTAATTTGTATTTAAAGTTAAAAGTAATAAAAGTTTTAAAATTACTTCAGAAACTTAAAGTTGTAGTAAGAAACATGTAAGTATTTGTAAACCCAATGTAACGCAGGGGCCAAAATAAAATATATTATTTATTTGCAGTGCAGAGCATTATAATAATATCGTCCAAACTAATGATGATGACAATGAATGTGGGAAAAAAGAAGGCGCCTTCTTTAAATAAGCTGAACAGCACCACACCAACGTCTATAACTTAAAAGAAAATAAGCATTAAAGGTTCTTGTCAATTGTGCAGTTCCGAATTTTAAAGTTCTTTCACCATATCGCCCAAAAGGAAAACTCGATGGCTCGAAGCTATTGGTAATCCAAAGTAGAGGGCACACGATTATTACAAGGTAGATCACCAGTAGTGGTTGGGCTATTCTTATAAATCTGTTACAAAATGTTTCATCGCATAGTGCGCAAGCAATCCTATCAATAAAACTATAATGGAGAAGCTTCGTGAAGTCCTAATCTGTTGTGACTCAAACAGATCTATTGTTTATTAGTGTGACTAACTGGTATCCTCTGACAAACTTTATTTCTCCCTCCGAAGTACTTCCCCCTGGGCTTGATCTACTGTGGCTCTCTTGGAAGAGCTTAAATAGATAACGTACACAAGTCAGTCGATGTAAAGAAAACCTAGTTAGGGGGGGAGTCGCCATAGCGACTCAGCTGTTTGTGGGTGTGGGTTCTCCGACTCCTGTACAATTCAGGAACTATTAGTTGCAACCGAAAATGCAGTGCGAGTGGCAAAGTATTGGGAGGGCAGGGTATGATTGCATCTGTTGTCGATACGAAAAGAAGAGGAAGATAGTGTGACTAAAGTGAAGAAGTAATAAGGGGCCGGGTTTCTCCTAGATCGTAGCCTGAAATGGTTTCTTAAATACGCGGAATAAAACAAAACAGTTTAAAATCGAATAAAAATGTAAGTTGTTTTACATCTAGATAGATGTATATAAAAATGAATGTTTCTCTGTATGTCCTTTATAGAATCATAAACTATGCATTTGATGATGTCATGATTTTCAGCAAAGTGAAAGAGCGCAAGCGGAGCTGCGCGGGTCAGCTAGTTTAATAATAAAAAGAAATTCGGATACGTATAAATATTGTCGAATAAAAGAATAATCGGCGTTACATTTTTCGTTACGACATTTTGTAGATAATTATTACAGATAATATAATTAAATAGCTAAGTACCTATTTTAGAACTGCCTTTTAGTTATTTTATTTAAACTTAAAAAAAATGTGTAACAACGAGAAAAACATATTTGTCAGTTTATAATATTTTTATAATTTGTTGTATTTAATTAATAAAAATAATTCTATTCTTGTTAAGATTTATTTAGGTTCGTCACGAATACTAATAAATTACCATCTCTTGCATTATAGTGAAAAGACGAGATGAAATAGGACAAGACTACATATTTTCGATTTTAAGCCTTTGACTGCCGTCCGGTCACATTACAATAGAGAAATCCACTGTGTGCCGGACACTTGGTTTATTAAATGACCTGCAATTATTCCTGTTTTTGGGTGACTAGAGACGTGTGAGAATATGTACGCAGAAAGGGGGAATTCGGAACGGGAAAGCGGGTCATCTTCATCATCATCACCAGACGTAAGACGCCCAATGTTGAACATAGGCCTCCCCCTTGGAACAATGAACGACAATTGGCTATTTGCAACGGTTACCTGCCTGCGACGCGCTCGATGATATCGCGTAGTTTTCCAAACGGGCAGCATCCGATTCGAGTTGGTTTCTTCTCCTTTTGGTAGGTAGACTAAAATGGATTAAATACTGTGGCTACTGGCTACTGACTGACTTCTGCCGCGCCCTACTCGTTTTTTCAGGAACTACTTATTCGTAAGTACGTAATATTTTTTATGGGACCCAATTAGTGGATCGGCCTGTTGGTACAATAAAGAATTTAAAAAAAATTGCTTCATAAGTACATAAACAGTCGAATTGAGAACCTCCTCCTTTTTTAAAGTCGGTTAAAAATCTTACCTGTCGGATAGTGGCGGACTAACGTGACGGGGAGGGCAGTCCGCCCCGGGCCTCAGAACCTGGGGGGCCTCAGATCTCTAGAAATTATTTTTGAACATTGAGGAATTAAGTACTTAGTACGAGACTACTTTTATGTTTCAGCGCACAAACTGTGTTAGTCTATGTGATATAAACTTAAATGTGACAACTTAGTTTGTGTGCCGGGACTCTAAAGCTTGTTTAAAATAATTTGCCCGTGGTGTCACCTTATTCCGCTCACAAAGAAGGCCAAAATATCGTAGTAGGTAAATAAGGTAAGTATTATTTTAAGGCAGTATGGACTTGGTACGTATTATGAGAAAAATACAAGCGTCGTTTCAACGGTGCAACCTTGCGAATTTCAGACACAGGGCTTATATCGCGTCTCCGTCACAGCCAGGCTTTAGAAACCGACACTCATCAGAAAACCGCAAGTGACACTGTTTATGCGAGTGCTATCTTTACTACTCCTCTTGCGGCCTTTTCCGTCAGGACGTCCAAGGGGTGGTAAACGCGCCAAGATTTTAACTGCCTCAATAGTAGGTACCATAGGCTCTAGCCACAGATGGCCATTGTGTGCTGCACAGGACTCTACAAGTCCTGCTTTTTTTTTTTTTTTTTTTTGGGAATGATAGACGCTGTTAACCGCAGATGGCTATTGCAGCTTCACCGGACAATAGGAGGCGAGCGCTTGAAGCGCTCTAGCCTTTACGGCAGAAGTAGCGACGAGCACAAGGGCACCTCAGGGAGGCACGGCCTCGGCTTGGGCTGTCGCTTAAGAGAGGGCTGAGTTTACCACCGGTTCACAACGCGCCCCCACTGAGAAGAACCGGCAAGAAACTCAGTGGGGTGATGCACGTCGTTGCGGTCGCATACGTACGACCCTTCGGCCTCGCCGGCGAGACCGGTGTCTGATAGCTAGTGTAGCATACGGTTGTCGGGGAGGGGTCGGCGCATCCCGGTCCAATAGGACCGTCATGGGGTCAGGAGGGTCGAGCAGTACGTGCCGTGGTCTGCGGCGCGAGTCAGAAGGACTAGCGGCGTAATCGGCGGCGGCGCGGATTAAACTGTTCGCGTGACGGGACGCGGATTCAAAGTAGCGTTTCGACGCTTCTTTGAGGAACTTACGAAGGGGATCTAATTTGAAATCGGAATGCAGATCTACGTTCCGCATGTACCACGGGGCACCGACGGCGCGACGGAGGAAACGATTCTGGATAACCTGGAGGCTATCGATATGGGTGCGGGCGGCGTGCGCGAAAACTACACTCGCGTAAGTCATGATAGGGCGAATGCAAGCTTTGTATAATGTCAACTTATTTCTAAGCGACATTTTACTCCGCTTGCAGAGAAGGGGATACAGGCGACCTAATACGAAAGCCGCTCGATTGCGGACGGACCTAATGTGCGGGCCGAAAGTCATGCGGGAGTCCAAGGTGACTCCGAGGTACTTAACCTTCCTAGTCCAGGGGATAGGGCGATTGAATAGGGATATTGGAGCTAGTCGTCTGTTGGGCCGAAGGCTCCGCGCGGAGAACATATTGGCGGGTCCCCGGGAGAAGACCACCGCGGCACTCTTCTCCGGGTTCACCTCTATGCGCCACGTACGGAACCATTGACCCAGGGCGTCGACTGCGGCTTGAAGAGCACGCGTTAAAAAGGACATGTTCCTATGGGAATAGTAGAGAGCGGTGTCATCCGCGTAAAGGGCGAGTTGGACTCTGCTCGAACGAGGAATGTCGTTCGTGAACAGGCTGAACAAGAGGGGAGAGAGCACGGAGCCCTGAGGGACTCCGGCCTGTATAGGATGAGGCGAAGAAAACGTACCTTCGACCCGGTATCGAAAGGTACGATTCGAGAGAAAGTCTCGTATGATGAGTACGAGCCTATCGGGGACTCCTAACTGGAAGAGCTTGTATATCAAGCCGTTGTGCCAGACCTTGTCGAAGGCCTTGGCAACATCGAAGAATAGGGCGCCTGTGTAGACGGGCTTGGGCTGGTTGAGCCCGGTCAGGATGTGCTCCGTGAGGCGGTGCACCTGGTGGACGCAAGAGTGTCTGGTTCGAAAGCCAAACTGCTCGTCAATAAGGATATTATTAGAACTGACAAAGTCTTTGAGTCTCGCTAATAGCAAGCGCTCATAGAGTTTGCCGAGAGACTTGAGAAGACTGATAGGCCGGTAGCTCGCAGGGCTGCTGCGAGGCTTACCCGGCTTAGGGATACCTACTACATCCGCGTCTTTCCATTCGGCAGGAAAGACGCATTGGGACATGGCTGCGTTGAAGATAGTCACTAAAAGACATATCAGATGGACAGGGAGAACCTTGAGAACGCGATTGGAGATGCCGTCGGAGCCCGGTGCTTTCTTTGGCTTAAGGCCTTTGATCAGGTCTTCCACCTCGGTTTGCGTGACCGGGGAGAGGGATTCGGTGGGAGGGAGTGAGGACCTGCGCTCTACTTCCCTATCCACAAGATCGAGGTGCGCCGGATCGACGGGAGCGGAGCTGGGTGTGCACTGACTCTCTAGAGAGTCAGCGAGAACCTCAGCCTTCTCGTCGTCCTCGAACGCGGGTGGGTCGCCTGAAGGGCGGGTCAAGGGGGGCATGGTAGCTACGGTGTCGGTTTTGAGGGATCTCGCGAGCCGCCAGTAAGCCTGGTGTGACGGCGAGATCTCCTCTAGAAACCCTCCCCATCGAGCCTCCCTGAGTTCCGCGATGCTGCGCTTCACGTCCCTCTGCAAAGCACGCATGCGGACCCGATTGGCATCGGTGGGGTAGGAGTCGTACGCGCGAATAGCCGCGTTTTTAGCGCGGACTAATTCCCTAATGTCATCGGGCAGCTTGAAGCGCACAGCGTAAAAGTTGTCCGCTTCAACCTGCCGGGAGGACTGGCTGATGGCCGATTTGAGATGATCGGTGAAAGCGCCGATCGCTTGGTCGGTGTCCTGAGGGGACGAGATTTGCGCCGGGAAGCGGGCAAGATTCGGAGAGTCGGCATCGGCTAAACAGGTGTTTAGCTGATGCCAGTCCAGAACGGTCCTAGTGACCGGCTGGGAAATGGGTGGCGGACCTAGTTCCATTAGGACCGGTCGGTGGTCAGAATCTAGCTCATGGAGAACCTCTAAGGAGCGCACCCGGAGGGTCACGCCCTTCAGGAGGGCCATGTCTAAGATATCGGGGCGGTGATTGACATTATTGGGATAATGGGTCGGGCGCATAGGTGCGATGACGTCAAAGTCGAGAACGTCGACCAAGCCGTCGAGGCACCTGCCGTTGCCGGTGGTGACGTTACAATTCCACCTGACATGCTTGCAGTTGAAGTCGCCGGCCAGAATGACCGCGTTGTCCAGGTCAAGGAGTGACTCGATATCACTCCTGAGGGGCCGCTTATCAGGTGGAAGATAGATAGAGGCGATAGTGACAGCCGAATGGCCGGAAAGAGAGAGGCGGCAAACCGAGGCCTCTATATTAGTGAGCGCAGGGGGATCGATAGGGATGCAGTGCAGGGCCCTTCTGTAATAGATGGCAGTGCCACCTCCGAGGGAGGTGTCACGGTCATTTCGCACAAGATGGTAGTTGGCGATATTCGGACTCCTATGAGAGGGTTTCAGGAGGGTCTCCTGCACCAGCAAGACATCAACTTGGTGACTTCGCAGGAAGTCAGCAACCTGATCTCTTTGTCGGGAGAGGCCATGCGCATTGAAAAATGCGAGGGAAAGGGAATGGGGTTTTTGTCTACTCTGGTGTAAATCCATTTACGGGCCTACATTTGAGTTTACGGGGGACAGGGCGTAGTACACGTCCTCGAATTCGGCGATAGCTTGTACTCTATCGCAGGGGTTCTGTGCGCACCGAAGGCGGCTCGCGAAAAGGCGGATTCTATCGATGTTAATACCATCGATAGAGCGTCGGACCAATTCGAAGTCCGAAGCGAGGCTGGACGCGTGCGCTGAAGGCGCAGGCGCGGCCGGTTGCTTGGCGGGGACGCTCGTTGCTTTAGGAGCAGCGGCGGGGCGGACGTATGGCAGTGTCTTATCCCACGCGTTCGGTGGACGCACTGCGGGCTGGGACGATGAGAGCGGTCGCGGCGCAGAGGGCGCGGGGACGCGGGGGTAGGACACTGCCCGGGTAGGCCACGTTTGTGAGGGGCTTCTACGGCGAAGCCGGTAAGACCGCAAACAGTCTTCAAATTGAAGATTTGTTTGCCCTCGTCGGAGCGCACGAGATGGACCAGAACCATCTCGTACGGTTGGAGCGGGCGATTGCCAGGGTGCATACGGTGCACCTCCATCACCGGTAAGGATTGCGACAGAAGGTCGTCTTTAATAAACTCAGTACTGAGTTGGGTAGGGACTCCGCGGATTACGGCGCGGATGATTCGGTCCTCGTCGAGAGTGTAGGTGTGAAAACCTATCTTCTCGGCTCGGAGAAACTTAGACAATTCGCGGTGCTGGTCCGCGGTGGACATGATAACCTTAATACCAAGGGGAGTGTTCATCGCCTTGGTATAAGATATTTTACGGGCGTAGATCGCCTTACTAACGCGCTCCCACGCGGCCTTGTCTTGAACGACAATGGGCGGGGGCGGGGGGGACTTACGCGGTGGCCGCGTGGGCGGAGGGGAATTGCGGGGCTCGGGGGCCGGAGAAGCCATCGGCGAAAAATACGTCGGTGGCGGGGTCGAGCGGATCGGGGGGGTCACGCGAGGTGGTGACTCCGGGCTTTCCGACTCAGTACATATGTACTTGGTCGGTGGAAGGTCGCGGGACTTAAGCGCGCGTTTCTTCCTGCTGACTACGGTGAAACCGTCAGCAGGCGTGGTGGGACGCGGCGAGTTAATGAGCTCGACCTCCATGTCGGAGCTCGAGGCAGACTCAGAGTCCGTCTCGGGCTCCGCACGGAGGGCGGGCGGCAACGGAGTCGCGGACGCGGCGGGCGCGGTCGACGCGGGGCAGGACGCGGTCGCGGGGATCGCGGATACGGAGGGCGCGGCTGCTGAAGGCATCGCGGAGGGCGCGGTATGGGACGCAAAGTCGTTGACCATCTCGGGCCAGCGCGCTTTCACGAACTCAAAGAATTCGCGAAAGAACTCCATGCCCGGATGACGGTCCATACTGCTCGTACGTACGGGGGGAACGCACGACTGGGGGGGACACCCCAGTCGGTGTGTACTGAATGGCTTCCCCCACCGGGTGAAGGTGGGGGAAGGGTGAGTGCCTAACGTGTAGGCCCTAACGTGCGTCTCTCGCCAATCTCAATGTGCGAGAGGTGAGTAGCCCTAGCTGCTCCGGGGCAGAGACAGCAAGCCGACCGGAGCCGACTTGGTGCCAAACAGCACCCGAAGGATAGGATTAGGAAGAGGAGGGTGGGAGGGAGACGATCAGGGTCGACTAGGGGGTCACTCCCAGGGCCGGTGAACCTGATCCCGTCCGAGTTGCGCGGTTCCGGGACGAACCGCGCGAGCGCTCGGGTCCCGCTCCGCCAAGGCAGTTGTCACCGTAGGGTACCCTTGGCGACCACGTAAACCGGTGGATTTAGCAACCCGTGAAGCTAAAAAGACGGTCTGTCAATAAGAGAAACAAGAGGATGTGCAGATTGTCGTGAAAACGACAACCGCAGATCAAAACGGACGCGTAGATCACTCGCAGACGTCGTAGACGGTGCGAGGGAGACGGGTAGAGACCGCAGCACGCGAGCGACTAGTGTCGACACCACGCGGCGGAATCTGGAACACAAGCACACGAATTAATCGGATAATGGCAGCGCACGACCGATCGGGATCGGGGCGCGCAACGGACTCCTCGACTACAAGTCCTGCGTCCCTAGACTCCTGACACTCGGTGTACGTTCACCACGCTCGAAGTACTCTTCAAAGCCGCAGTGACCGTCTAGGATGAGACCTAGGGTGTTTCATGTACCGTCCCACTCGGCAGGGAATCACGTGAATGGTGAGTCGCGTGATTCGATGCTAATGGGCAGTTTGCGAAACCATAGCGCCTTGGTCTTATCAGGAGATATCTGGAGACCCAACATGCAGACAATTACTTCTACCACACACAAGGTCGATACGTAGGTCGCATAAGACGCGGTTATGCGAGATTCCACAAGAGTGAGCCCAACACCTCTTGGGTGGGAACCCCGTGAGTCTCCCTCCGTATTAGCATACCATCCTAAGCATTAGTTCTACGGTTTTAGTCTTCCGTACCAAAAATTTAAAAGAGGAATCTTTATGTTGAGACTTCGTCTGCCTGTCTGTAATAGACCTTCTTTTTTATTTTCGCGGGAGAAACCTTTGATAGTCCCTAGGACCAGTGGGGGCCAACCGGGGTATGTGGGAGTCTTACCCACTAAAACCCCCGCGGCTGTCACTTCAACACATGAAGGGGGGGGGCTGGGCTTATCGATGGGATCTGCTCCAGGAACCCCTCAGTGCGTTAACTTTGAGCCCGCCACCAGGGGGCGCAGAAAATCAGCATTCTTACGTGAAACACGTTAGGAAAAAAATCTTAAATCTATGCTTTAGAGTATGTATTCAAACCATAGATATAGAATTTTTCACTACGTTCAAATACTATATCTAATATCTTTGATTCAAACACGGCTAAAATATAGATATAACTACTTGACATTTATAAATGTGACCAAAAAACCTAAGTAAAAAGCACCACTGGTGCTTTTAAAGCTAGCCATACACGCGCAGGTTTACCTGACAGGCATACCTGTACAGTTCAACTGCGCAGGTAAACCTGAGCGTGTATGCCGCAAAACTGTGCAGGTTTCCACGCCTATACAGGCGAGTCAAAAATTATGAATTTTCATATTTTTAACTGCGCAGGTATACCTGTGCAGTTTACCTGTGCACGCAAAACTGAGCGTGTGTGGCTGTCGCCTGCGCAGGCGTCAGTTGTCTGATGACTGTTAGAGGGAAAGGACGCGCGGCGCTCTAATACAATATGTCATCTCGTAAGCGGAATGTAGTAATGGAAGAATTTATAAACATGTACAAGTCGGAGCATTGTTTTTGGCATAATAAGTGTAAAGATTATCACGATAAAATTTAAATAATTTTATTCCTTGACATGATTATGTCACCCTGTAACGATAAAACATTTGTACGCCGGAAACGGTAGAATACTTGGTACCATCTATTATTGTAACATAAAAATATGCTGACAAATAATGATTCTTAATCTTTTAAAAATAAAAAAGTAGCAGCAAAAAATCATCGAGAAACGTCTTTTTATCTATTGGGGCCTGTTGGTCTAGTGGTCACGTAGACAGAATATAATACAGACGTATACCAAGCGTGCCGCCGATAAGGACAGAAAAATAAGTACATACTAAATTTAGAGTTGCCACGTAAGGGAAATTTTACCCTTTGTGTAAAGCAAATACGGAGGTTGTTGTAAATTATATTTTCTTTCCTAACCAAAAACCACTTTTTTGACACAACATTTACTTTTCTTACATTATATCGTCTTAATCTAGGACAGTCTGCAAAAAGTACGAAAATGATTGTTATAATAATGTCCTCCTAGCCGAAACGACCACAGCGGCCAATCTTTCACAAGATCAGCCATGTACGCAGGAGATATTATAGTGCACAAGTGCTTGCGTAGACACAAGTGCACTCTCTCTTCCTTTATATAATAGGTACCTCTCATAATCCGATGGGACGGAAGACCGACACGACTGGGGAGAAGTTAAGCGCAGGACCGACTTTTTACATGCCCATCCGACGCATGTGTGGCGTATTTCGGATCACGGTTTCGGAACGCCAAAGGGGCTGTCAAAAAGATGACAGCGCGCTAGTATCTATGGCAGAGACATGTTTTAATTATTACGATTACTCCACTGTATTATAAGTTCCCTCTCAATTTGATTATGTGTTTATTACCAAACCTCGGTGTTTTAATTTGACGGACGGGAGTCGGGCATACGTCCTATCGCAAATCCCGACACATGGATCATCTTACTTTACAGACAATCAGGTCTATTCCACATTGTTCACCTGGGTATCACCCATGGTGATTAAAGTGGCTAAGAGCTGTAGATAATTATTAGCCTCATACAAAAAAGTTAAGAGATAAAAACAATAATATGCTATTTCCCAGACAGGTAGGCAAAAATTGGCTTTCTTATAACTTAATATAATACATACTATGGCCATTTACCGGGTAAGTTTTAGTAAATTTCTCCAATATACAAATTTATAGTACTAGTATCTTGGGACAGCGGCCAGGTCCCTCAGATCGTCGAACAGCCGTACATCGCCGCCGTCCGCGGCATGTACTGCTCGACCCACCCGACCCGATGTCCGTCCTCCTGGACCATGACACAACACCAAACACCAACACCGACAATGATGTCAAGAGTCGTAAACACATCAACACACAGACACCGGTCTCGCCGGCGAGGCCGAAGGGATCCGTACGCATGCGACCTCGACATGCATCCCCTCGCTGAGTTTCTTACCGGTTCTTCACAGCGGGGGCGCGTTGTGAACCGGTGGTAAACTCATTTTCTCTAAGCGGCAGCCCAAGCCGAGGCCGTGCCTCCCTGAGGTGCCCTTGTGCTAGTCGCTACCCAAACCTTTCTGGCTGGAGCGCTTTAAGCGCTCGCCCTCTTGTCTGGTGAAACAGTACTATTGCTACAAAAAAAAAAGTGATGATCAATAAAGCAAAGTGACTATCAAGCTTCAGTTGTCCACCAAACTTTGATGTCTACTGAAAGTGTGTTTGGTATTTATTGGTGATTCAAGTTAGGCAATACCAAATGAATCATTTGATAGTTATTTAATAGTCACTTTGCTTTATTGATCATCACTTTAGTTGTCAAACGAGATAGGTACATAATAGGGGGGCAAATGAAACAAACTATTCAACGTCGGTACTATTTATTTATAATTCAGACAAATTTACCAATAAATTGTAACCAACAACATACATACATATATTTAAACAACATGCATATAGTAAAAGCACGATTAAATGTACAATGACCATTGTGCCTATAAATAACGAATGAATACGTCCTGCGCAGCCTTGGACGAATTACTTGAGCGCTTACGTTATTTCTGAATATTTAAGCATTCGGGAATAACTTTTAGCAACCTAATTAATTATTTTTGTTGCTGCTATCCACAGTATACAAATATCCATATTTTCAGGAAATCATAAAAATTAATTCGGGAAATCTGAGAAATTCTTCGATGCACCCAGCATGTGGGATCGTGTATGATGCACTTAATAATAATTTACCACTTATTTATGGTAGTCTCTCTTTTATACACTGGCAACACTGATAATGGCGATCAATAAACTGAAAATTTTAGGTTATGGATGAAAAACAAGAATTTATCGATCTTACACGTAACTTTCAAGTAAAATAGTAACTAATTTAGAGCAATAAGATCTAAATAAGTCGTTTACATGTATTAGTTTCTAAATGTAATCTCTAAATTGGCCATAATAATTCACGTTTACCTGTGAAACGATACTCCACTAATTTTACGTTCACTGTCACTTTTACAGCCTATAATACTGCACTGCACGATTCTTATAGGATTTCCACAACACAGTAATGTCACAGTTAGTTTTTTATGGAATTTTAAGTTATTTATTTAATATTAAAACCACGATAAAATTGTCACGGAGCAAAGTGGGAGCAAACGTCAAACTTGTTTCGCACCCACGGCGCGGAAAAATCGAACACATGCTGAGGGACAAAAAATCATATACACTGTTTCTTTCTATCACACGTAACCTACATAAACGCATTCTTTTCTTGCGTGAATGAGAAAGAAAGTGTCCAGCCCTCTATTGTTTTCTTCCTCTAAGAGTGGTCACGTCGGCTGCTACCCAATAGGTAGTGGGTTCGATTCCTGCCAAGTGTCTAGGTGTTATTTATCTATTTATGTATGTATTTACAAGAAAAAGTCATTTAGTTTCCATAGTATAGGCTCTGTCTAATTTGTGATCCGTGTGTGGATTGTCCCAGAATATTATTATTATTCGTAGACTCAGAGTAATTAGAATGGAGCTAGTATCGTGTCGATTCCCCGAACCAATTTTTCGTGGCACTTTTCCGGGGTGCGGGAGGCGAAGTAAACACACACAGATACAATTTCACGCATACCCACACTATAATAAACTCGCAACGCATTCAAAAAGATACGCACACAAATAAAGAATGACCTGAACATATGAACAAAATTTGGCAGAGGGGTTAGATGATCTCTCCAGTGGTATCTCCTCTAAGTTCGTAGATAATTGCGGTAATAATAATTCGGTTTAAATTTCAATTCCTTCAATAAGTCGACATAAGAGTACTGTTTGCTTTTCACCACTGTTCACGGTGTCGTCGTTTAATATCCTTTTCTTTAATAAAACAAACTATTAATCTATTAACGCTACTGCGTCGCAGTAGTATATCGATGGTCGCAGTCATGCGCCGTTGTCGGGGCCATGGTTTCAACTGAGAGTTTGTGCAGGTTTACCGCTACGTGTATGGTCTCTATGGAGCTCAATTATACCTGTACAGTATAGCTGCACAGGAATACCTATCAGGTAAACCTGCGCGTGTATATCTAGCTTAATAGATATTGAACACATGCTGAAGTACAAACTGATTATTGTTCTGTGACAAAAAATCATGTGCTCTATTTCTTTCAATCACACTAACCTAAATGCATTCTTTTCTTGTGCGAATGAGAAATAAAGTGTCCATCTTTTAATTCTCTAAGATCTCTGTACAGCCAAGTACAGCTCCTTCGTCTAAGATTGACAATGACATTTTTTATTGTCTGAATTTGTCAGTCAGCTGTCTTGAACTGTCTAATTTGTCTTGTCGTGTCGGTCGGTCGGTGCACAAGGTTTATCCGTTCGTTCGCAATTGGTTCGCAATTATTTTTATATTTTTTGCCGTGTATAACGATATTCGATGTGTATTAATGATAATCACTTGGAGTGAAATTATTCCATGATTGTGTACATTACTGACCTAACTTATTTGTGTTTTATTACCACGGCGCAGAGTGCTTTTCGCTATTCCTCAGAAGAGTTCATTAAAAAATAGTAAACTACAAAAATGTAGAACAAACGGCACATAACGGTAAATTGTAACAAAAATACAGTTTTAATATTTAATCATTTCACTTTTCAAAGGCCTTTACATTTAGAATACCCTTGAACTACTGATATATTGATTGGACTAATCTTTTAGCAACATTTCATAACAAGGAACTTATTGACATACAGCTGATCACACACTCTTTGTCCTGTTATCTTAGTTATGAAAATATGGTTTCGTTTTCAGATGAATCTGAAAATAAGCTCTTCAGCTTAAAATAATTGCATAACAAAGTAAAAAGCCAAATGGTGAGTTGCCTTCAGTCAGTTTTTATTATTTCTGTTACTACATACATTTAGTTATTGAAAATTAAATTATTTTTAGCTCTGGAATAAAACAAATTTAAAATCGTTGGAAAGTTTATGGTTTGCACCTAGTATGCACCATGAAGAAACTTGCAGCATGGTAAGTATAGCTCCATTATTTTTGAAGTAAACATTTATTACAGGGTTCTCAGTCAGGGTGGCCCGTGGAGTGTCCTGTAAAGAATAGCACCCTCCCATCTTCTCCTGATTGGTGTCCTTTAAAGGCGACTTAGGGAAAACAAGAAGAAGGGCAGTAGCATCTTTCTATTACCTACTATATGTAATATACTGCTGTCCCCAAAACACCTGCCAGTGGGGATCATGGCAACTCTGCCTTTGTTCAGCAGGGTTCTCATCCAATACAAATTATTGTTAGTAATCAAAACTGTACTTACCTCTTTATACGGAAGTTATACAGTGTTAAAAAGCATGTGTCCAATCCGTAAGGGTCTTATTCAGTGTATCAATACAATTACATGTACATAAATAATTTGTTGAATATCTCTTTTTTTTTCCTAATTTGTACCAGAAATACAAGATCGGATGCGTTTTTTTGGAACAATTATTTAGGAAAAATAAATGAGATATTCAACAAATGAGTTCCCTCACAGATCGGACACATGTTTTTAAACACTGTAGGCAACTTAGTGGCTAGCAGCAGGATGTTTGCTTGATAGAAACAGACAGTCATCGCTATCAAAAGCTGCACTACATGGCAGTGCTGTCAGTCTGCAACTTAACTCACTGATGATGGGTGGCAACCCATCATTGGGGTTTTAAGTCTCTTGAGCCCAGTAATTTCACAAGCTACAGTGTTGGTCACACTGGAACACACACAGCATCAGAATATCTGGCATATGCAATCATACGAAATTATTATATCTCATTTATTACGGACCTATCTAAAATTTTGATAATGCTAGTGGATTTTGATAATCTTTGAGTTCCGTAAAACTGGATCTATATCTGTAGGTATCAAAAGAAAATAAGTTCGTACGACAAAGAAGAATGGGAGACCATGGTGGAGCAACTGCTGATGCGTGGCACCTACCGACGCCGCATCGTCGACTTTTCCACACATCCCCGATCTTACCTCATTGATGTTGACTTGGTTAGAGGTACAGTACTAAATCTATAGGATTTATTTGGTGTTGTTAATATATTTAAATTAAATCATTACAATTATAATCTGACTGACTGAATAATTAAAGTGGATTCCAACAAAAAGTGATACAAAAATTATAATATTTTATCCTTGTATTTTAACCTTTGAATATCAAAGATAGAATTTCATGAACAGTAATTATTAGACTTGTACTAAAATGCTATGTATGTTGTCTCATACGACCATAATGTGCGCATTCTGATTTTCATTACCTTTTATATCTTTATTTGTGTCTCAAATTCTTAGCCATGTCATTAGTAGAAAGTCGTGACAATTTGTTTTCCTTACAAAAGCCAGCCAAAGGCAATTGTAGGGTTGAATATCACATTCAGAAATATGCTGCCTACCAGTCACTCCAGTCAGCAGTTCACTCCTGTGTTAATACATTAATTGTTCTGAATCTTATGCAAGAATTTTTCAACTTTGATGTTGTTAATTATCTTAAAATTAAATCTAGCTTTCTTTTTATTCAACAGGATCTTCTTTTCCAAAAGCGAAACCCACCTTAGGTATGCGCCGAGTGATATGGTTCGCTCTAGTCCGACTTTTGTTCCTACCCGCGCTGTATCAATGGTGGGCCCAACAGACTACGCCTGCGTGCGCCAAATTCCTCCTATCACTGTGGCTCATGCAGGTCCTCAATATGACAATATACTTTATCACGCCAGATGCAGTGGAAATTGACGTAAGTACTTTATGCAATTTTGTCTGTTATTGCTCTCATTTTAAGTTCTAATTTAAAATAATTTTAAATTTTATTGTAGCTGGGCCATATACGACACAATAGAGAGCTTTATGTAGATAACTGGCTATAATTAGCAATTGTTCATATTGCAATATTGTTGTGGTATATTCATTCTTCTGATGATTCAACATTATATAGGTATGGTTTTAAATATGAGGGATAATAATAGGTATATTTGCTTTTTCTTACAACTATAAAACATAGTTTTACCAGATGGTTGGCCCCTGTGCAATGGACAGTCCAGTAGTATACAAGTACCACCTCTATGTCAGGTACTTTACTGCCAAGCTGCAATACATAATTATATTCTGGTGTGAAGAAAGCTTTTGAAATTGAGAGACATATTATGTAACTAAGATTTCGGATGACAAGCATATTTTTATTACTTGATATTTTCAGGCTAATTGTTGGCTAGTGCCACTGGGCCTAATGTTGGTGCTAAGTGTAGTGCACTCGCAGATTGTGAGCACCACTGAACTGGAGCTCGCAAGGGTGCGCCCTCGGGCCACTTTCCGAAGAAAGTTGCCTAGATATTTTAGGTATGTATTTGAAGTAATCAGTACTTTTATCTTCTGTCTACCGTTTTGTTACTGCGGTAAATAAGATTTCCAATGCTTAATTACGAGTAGCTGTAATGGTGACTGAGGTAGCACTAAACCATTTGTCAGTTTTGCTACTATTATGGTAAATTCTTTTACACAGGGCCCTTGTCTTTATATTGTTGATAAGCTAGTGGACTTTACCATCAATGACTGCATTGTCAACAGTCAATTTCCGGCTTAAATATAGAAAAACTGAATAGTATTACGCAAAGGGGATGTATACCAACATCAAGGAGTTTACAAAAGGAACCAATCCACATTAAGTCTCGATAATTTTCGATGCGATTTGGACCGGTTTAGCGTATCTAAATCAACTTGTTTAAATTTGATCCTTAAAACGCTTGTCTCAGACGACCTAGGCCTGATTTTGACGGCGGCAGCGGCGGTGGCTCCGCCGAGAGCGGGGCCACATCCAGCCAAAGCAAAACGCCAACCACCAAACCCGCCAAATTCCGACGAAGACAATCTCGAACTGAGATCGCCGAAAACGGACTAAGGTATAAATAATTTCCAATAATAAGTAAAGTAGCTTTATTCTCGAATGCCGTTCGATGTTACATAAGCACTTATAGTTACGTTATATTATTTTAACTTGATACGGGTGACTCAATTAGACACAAAGTAACATTTTGTATGTTGCTACCAATACCTATGAAATGTATATTTAATTGACCAATGTCATAATTGTTCATTTCATGTAGCTTTAATAAATTAAATACTCTTGAAATTCGTTGAAGCAATATGTACTAACATATTAGTGAAGACAGATATCACAACTGGCTTTATAGTTTCGGGGCGAAAAATTTTAGTCTATGTAACATTGACTATTTAGGTATTTGATAACGGAGTTTGTACGCCGGAATTTCAAAGCTTTTTTGATATGATCTATCTAGATTTGTTACTTAAATTAATTTGGAACGGGAATTGACACCTATTTTTACTAGCGGTACATTTTTAGGAAAAGAAAGAAAGAATTAACAAAAGAGAATCTCATTAAAAAATTAGATTCGCCTATCAAAAACAAAACAATCAATAAAGCCAAAGATTCGGACGATGAGGACTACATGTCCTGGAAGAAACCGGACTTGACCGCGCCCATTGTCACGTTCACCCCACCGCCAGACGACGCTACCCCCAGTTCCTCATTTAGATATAAACCTAATATACTCACTAAAAAACATTTAGAGTCCTTCAATGTTAGGCAAAGTCAGCAAATTAACATCAATAGAGCACTTGCCGACGGTGACGACGGCTTCGAAAGCCTGAACGGATACAATTCCAATGGTAGCGAAGGCGATAAAGCAAAGAATGAATCACAAAACTTGACACAAAGTAAAATCAATAAGAATTCTACTATTGAAATCACAAAATCAGTTGACGAAACATCAAACGACACTGCTCCGAAGGAGATTGTAACCGAAAGTTTTATAAGCAATTTAAAAAAGGCCGTCGACGATGATGATAAGTCTTTAGATCCGGATTCGGATGGTGCTATACCTACAAGCAGCCCTTGTGTTAACAAACGAATCGGCGTTCGTTTCCGAAGTTCCTGGGCGCAAGAAGACATGCGCCCTGAATCTAGTGACGATGGCTTTGCTTTGAAAAAGAAAGAAAAGGTAAAGCATTATTGTTTAATATATGAATGTTTCCTATGTGCATAAAAATAATTTCACTAACACCTACCATTCACCTTGCCTCATAACACCGCTTACTCCTCGTTGCAAATGTTCAGAAATGAGTTTCTGATATAATTTTTAAAGTAATTTGTTCATTGGTCTTGGAACGCTTTTCGTAAAATTAATCATGGCTATGCTAGTGTAGACAAAAACATTTCGTCGTAATAAGGTTAGATTTTCATCGACAATCTTAGATCTGAAATGTCATTATTACCTAAGAATAGTCAGAATGACAGCAACTTGATTTGAAATCTAAAGATTTTGGATCGAAATGAGTTCTTAGTTTCGGCTGTTAACCGATGATATTATTTTCTTAGAAACTAGACAATTACCAGTCGACTTCATCGGACGGGGAATGCTCGGCGTCGGCGCCTTCGATCGCTCTACCATCCCACCATACCATGTCAGATTGGGTCGGGCAAACTACTAACAGTAAGCATTATGTTTATTAACTATCCACTGTGATCTCGTATAAAAATAACATCTTCAATAACAGCCTGTCAAATACATTAAGAATAGCGTTATTTATTTTATTGTTTTTCGAATTCAGAAAAGCCCCTGTCTAATATTTAAAGCCACCTCAGTCTTAACGGGTCATTAATCGGTTGATGCAAATTTTAACAGCTAATGAAATATCCTGTTTGGATAGGGGTGACCTTAAATACTTTTCTGAATTCGACCATTATATGACGAGTCGTGTGTCATTGTTTGCAACTGACTTCCCTTGAGTTCACCCTAGGTTAAATTTACCACCTCTCGACAAATTCTCTCGCACAGGGTGTCACAGGGCGTAAGAGATTGCAGGGGGGGTGTACTAACGGGGGTATTGACAGTTTCAAAATTTCGTAAGTTTGGTACAAAGTAAAAGGGTGGACGTGAAAATTTCAGCTATGATCCAGGGGGGGGGGGGGGGATCGTCATTTAAAAAAGGTTGGGAAAATATTTGAGAAGCCCATATTAAGAATACCTAAGATATACTCTTGTATCTCAAAGACCGTAGTATAGGAGATGACCAACATACATAGAACTTGCAAATTATATTTCAAAATGAAACCGTATAACAGCTCTACAGGGTTTAATTTCAAAACTCACCAGGCGATGGATGCCTGAGCTACAAAACGCGCGGAGAAATCGTAAATATCATTTAAATAATAAAGCTTTCACTTTTAATGAGATTAATGATGACAAAATGATATTTTATTTGCATATATAAACAGCATTTATTTGTTACATAGGAATACTATAAACTTCCAACTTAAAGTGAGATTTTAAACAGGTGAAGAAAGCAGTTATGGCTCGCAATCTGAAGGCGAACACTCGGACGTGGGGTTCCCATACACCGCTGATAGTTCATGGGATCCGTTCGCGTTACTAGACCCAACTAGTGATACAGGTAGGTACATACTAAAGCTATGATAATGTAACAATCCATATGCAAACGTGTCGCTGACGACTAAGGAAAGGTGCTGCTTGTATTAAATTTCTACCATTTGTCCAAAAATCTGATGATAATATAACGGGTGTAAGGGACATCGTACCGAAAAAAAAATTATAAGATGTCAAATAATGTCCGTAATGACTGACTTATTAATTTTCGAGCATGTAATGAATATATGCGGAATAATATTTATTTCTCAAATTACATTGCTAATTTTCTAAAATAATAATAATTAATTTTTAATTTAAAACTATGCTTTATTTTTATACCAATAATGATATTATACTAATTTTATTTAAAAAAATGTTTATTTATTTTTTGAAATTCATGAGATAGCCGATGATAAATTTCAGCACTAGAGTGTTCAGAATCATGTACTGGAGCCCTGGTATCGGTTTTCGGTACGATGTCCCTTACACCCTGTATATATTGCGTATCTTTAGCCACCCAAGTGACTATCAAGCTTCAGTTGTCCACCAAACTTTGATATCAACTGAAAATGTTTTAGTATTGGTATTTATTGGTCACTCACATCGATATACTATACTAACTAGATTAGCTGTCACGAACAAAATGACATCGAAAATGTGGTCGCGGTTACATATACTTACACAACTATACACGTACACGCAAAACAATAATATGTTCATATAAAAAGATAACTTACGTACTATAAAATAAGGTTCAATAATAATTGCAGACAATTCGGCACTTACACAGTTTTGGAGCTGAGAGTTGTGTGCTTCCATTGAGTTCCATTGTTTTTGAACGCTTAGACGTACAGTAAGCTAAGGAAAGGTATGGAGTTGCTTACGTTTATTTTTTCCAGAATAACCGTAATATAAATATATGGTAAGTTACGTATAATGTTATGCTAGCCATAAAAGAAAGCATTACTTTGTACCCAACTTCTCCAGAATGATTGTTATGTCTTTCTAGTAGTATATCTGCATTTCTTTGTTACAACATTAAGCTCTCAACGGCCGATGATTCCGATCGCATAAGCGCTATGACGCGTCGACCGCCAACGGATTAACATGCGTATCAAATGAAGCGAAGACGCTTCATTTGATACGCATGTTGGTCAAGAGAACGACTGGATGAAATAAGACATACATATAAATTCAAAATTCTTTATTATGCATAGACCTAAATTAATTAGGTTTCGTTAGGTACAATTTTACAAAAAGCGTTACAAATGTTACAAAAAGCGTTAAATAATGACAATAGTATTGAAGTCGGTACTAAACATGGCATATTTAACGCTTTCAAGTTTTTATTTTATTTTAAGTCTAATTTATCTACACTGAACATTAATAATTAATCAAGTTTAGTGACAATGTATTTGACATTATAGTTTAAAATTATATTTAATTGACGGGTCCGTTGGTCTAGTGGTTAGACACCCTGGTTGCTAACCGATGGGTCGTGGGTTCGATTCCCACCAAGTGTCTGGGTGTTATTTATCTATTTAAGTATGGATTTACCAGTGGCGTGCACAGACTTTTTGATCAGGGTAGGCAAAAAAGCAAATATCTTAGATATCTAGAGTCGTAGGGTAACAGTCTTTTTGTTTGTATGTATTGCCACTGTAACATAAGTAAGTATATTTATTTGTACTTACTGATGTTTTTTTGAATAAATGAGCACTGTTATGCAAAAATGTGTCAACAAAAATAAAAATAATTCTGTGTTAACGCCATCTATCTCTTGTTATAGGCGACAAACTGCATTAAGATTTTTATTTGTTAGATGGAGCTTTACTACATACTACCGACATGCGCATTTTTTTAAACGTCGCCTGCGCCTATAACAAGAGATAGATGGCGTTAACACAGAATTATTTATATTTTTGTGGGTTGACGTTATTGCTTATAATTGCTCAAATATTCCTGACTATATTTTATTTCACTCCCACAACTAAAACGATATTATTATGTAGGAAGTACCTAAGTATATTAAATTAAAATCCATGCAGCCATTTATGCCACAGACCGTGTTAAAGAAATAAACATACCTACTATCGAAGAATATAATCCTACTTGGATAGTCGAAGAGAAATAAACTTACCTATCAATATGAGTGCAAGTTGCTTGTCTTGTAGATACGTACTAAGATGATTAAAACACATTACAACATGCAACAGTAGAAAGATATGTATGTTTACGGCTAAGATACAACATGTACCTATAAATTAAACTATAATAAGTGTGGACGCCAGGAGAGATTTTTTATTGTTTGAACTCTTCCAAAACCAAAATCCCGGCCAGCTAGGTCTCTCAGGAAATAAGATAACTTTCTCTTTTAGTTATACAAATCCAAAAAGGGGCATATCCTTAGTCTGGAAGACAAAGGAAAAGCAAATGAGTATATTTTATTGACTAAATGATTACGACTTGTTTGTTTTGAATCAATACAACTCACCCCCTTTGTGCACAATAGCTATATATTAGCTAAATTATTATCTCTCGCAAAATACGACCTCTCGCAAAGTACGTCCATACCCGCACCGCATAATTTAAAAAAACATTACAAAAAGAAACTTCGATTCTAAGAGGATACGAACTCGCGTCTCGCGAATTGCTTCCGAACGCCTTACCAAATATTCTACGATTGCAACAACTGCGCGTGTAAAATTAGTATTCATGTCGTAACATAAATATCTATCGGGACTAAACTATATTGAAATGTCACTTTTGGTAGGCAGTGTCTCTTTGTGTCTCTGTCCTTTGTCTGTGTGCGTGATATTTCTTCTATTATACAAGTCAGATTATTTATGGGTGCGTGTATCGGTGTGTGTCTGTGTGCAATAAATCTTTTTGAATGTGTGAAAATCCAGGCCCCGCCGTGTCGTGTCTTTGCGTGGCCCGCGCGCGAAATCTATCTTTACATTTATGAATAGATATAGTACAGTGAATTTATGTACGGCGAAGTTCGTCGCGGAAACATTTTGCGTGGTTTTGTTTATTTACAATGGTGAAATAATAGAAAAGAAAACGAAATATTATTATGCACACTTTATATTGATATGTCTGATTGGGGAAATCACAGGGTAGGCAAACACTTTTTGCCTATATGGACTGCACGCCACTGGGATTTACAAAAAAAAATTATATAAGTATTAGTATCAGTTGTCTGAAAAAATAAATGTTAATTACCTTTAAACAAATTTAATTTATTATAAATCTGTCTTTTTGAATCATTTTTTGTCTGAGCGGTTTCTTTTTTACAAACATAATGCAGTCTTACATCGATGAATTTTTCTACAACAAATCCCAGTAAATCAATGTTATGGTTATGCTCATTTTCTCCGACAAAAACATCTTTATTAATATATAATTTTAAAACTGCAACAGATATAAATATTTTGTCATATTTCTTGTGTATATTTTTACCACCACTTAAACGAACACAGTTGCGTATAACGCGTTCAGTGTTCATGCAAATGTCAAATACATCATTTGCACAATAAAATAAGCCATTCATATCTCGTAAATCCACTAGTTTGTGGAACCATAATTTTTCTTTTGCCCATAATTTTTAATTTTAATATTTGATTCATCAAAATGTAATGAGCAAATTGACGAAAATGCGTGAGGTTTATACAATTCATCTCCTCTTTCTTTAGCGACTATTGAAACCCATTCTGCACATCGAAATGGATTACTAGGGAATCTACAAAAAATGAAACAATAAAAAAACATCAAATAAAAAAAAATATTGTGTATCATTGAGACTATTTCTCATTCATCATATTAAACTACTAATTTAGTTAATGTTAAAAAAAACCGTTCTTTTAAAAAGTATAGTGATACACATAATATTAATACACGGAGCAACCACGTTCTTGTTGTAAAGTAATAATAATATTTGAGGACACACTGCCGTGTAATCCAAAACTGTCCAGAGTCTGTACTATGGTAACCAGACACCTAATATAAATACGTATATACTTTTTTGAAAATACATACTTATCTAAATAAATGACACCCAGAGTAAAAGTGGCAATCTGACCCACAACCTATTGGATAGAGGCCAGGATGGTTAACCATTAGACCAACGTGTTTTCAAATGATGGTATTGTTAGACTCCAAAACCGATATAAAATAAATTGTGGGTAGGATAGCTGAACGCGCTCAGCGAATGCGTATGTAAGTCACTGCTCTAGCGGTACCGCAGTCATTCGTTTCTCAGATCTCGTACAGTGCGGAAGTCTCAGTGAAGTTGCTGCGTCATGGTGATTACAATGTATTCCTGCTGCAGGAGTGTGGTAATAATTCTTCAGTGGTATGTTCAGTTTTTATTTTACTAAGGTGGTCCAGTGACAATGGTTTCTAGACAGATTCTCTTTTTTTAAATAATCTTATTTAGGGTTTCTAATAGTTTAATAATACAAACTTACACACATCTCATCATCACTTTTTCTATTTTACGCAGTTGTGAAAAAAATTGCACAATGAAACTCCATGCATTCTTTGTTCGAGAACTACGTAACGCTCGTGTACTGATTTACCAACTTATGTATGCTGGTGGCGTAAATGAGAACTAACTTTTTTATTGTGGTACTTACGTGTAGTTTGACAGTTTTGCATAGACGGTAGTGACACTCTCTATCAGCAAAAATAATTTTGTCAGCCTGTGGCTTGGCATATGGCGAACTACTAGCGGAGAAAATGTCAAATAAATAATTGTTATTTCGGATTTTAGTGATATCTTACTTATATTTTGTATTTAAACTAGTAGTAATAAGATTACTAACCGAAAAAAAAATATTCCACCTGTAATTTTAGTGTTGTGACGAGTATTTGGACAGTTTTTCAACGCGCAATAAGACATTTTGACACGTCTTACGCTAGCTGTTGTCGGCTCGTACTAATTTGAAATAGAGCGATAGCCGTCTCGGTAGCTCTTATTTTCGTGACCACTTTTCGGGTCTTGACAGCAAATCTATAGTATAGTATATCGATGGTCACTCACGTTAGGCAATACCGAATGAATCATTTGACACTTGATGGTCACTTGCTATAGTAATCATCACTTTAGATGTCAAACGTGATACGTAATAGAGGGGGGGGGGGTAGCTGACCGGATTTCGGTGGGTCTATTGATACCCTTAATGGACCCGTTGCGTAGGTCTCAATGAGTAGTCTATAGACAGATGGTGATCAGGGTTTGATGATGGAGCAGGATGGTAGTCTAGTCACGGCTGCTTTCATCCAATAAACGTTGTCCCCCTATTTATATTGCACAGTTCATAGTACAACTTCATCTGTGACTTCAATGTCTAATGTGAGTGCGTGGCTCCACGTTTCGAGTGGTGCTTTCTCTCTCACTCCATTTCTCTCTCTCTTATTTCTGCACCTCTTAACCATAGAACGCCAAATGCCTGAAACACAATGGATTTTTCTATTGGTATGTTGCCTGACGGCAGTTTAAGGGTACGTTTATTTACGTTGTACAGTGAAGTGCACTATGTGGGAACGGGGGTCGACGCTCCGCACGGAGTTATCTGCGGTAGATATTAGTTGGTACGTGGTGGCACGAGCCGAGCGGGCCATGGCCGCCGACGGCTGCTTATGGGCTGGACTGGCTATGGCCGCCGCCGTCGCACTCATTGCCCCACTCATACGACTCGTGCAGGTATGTATGAAAGACGACCACTGTTGAACTAAGGCCTCCCCTTAGTAGGGAAGGGTTGCCATAAAACCCACGCTTGGCAGGCGTCTTGGGGATCGCAGTATATGTGGACAATAAACCAATAGAAAGACGCTGCTGCCCGTCTTCATGTTTTCCCTGAAACAACAAAAACCCGTGCAGTCCATACATGCAAAAACTATTTAAAAAAAAACCGACTTCAAAGTAAATTATCTAAAAAGCATAAAATAACGAAAATATATTGAAGTCGGTGCTAGCACATCATGTTAACTAACACTAGCACCAGTAGCACCAGCTGACACCGACTTCAATATATTTTCGTTATTTTATGCTTTTTAGATAATTTACTTTGAAGTCGGTTTTTATATTTTTTATTAAAATAGTTTATTTAAGGCTTTGGACCAGTTGTACCATTGAATTGTTCCATTAATGGTACAAATGGGACTAAGTTGTCCCATTTATACCTGTAATGGTATAGGTGGTACTAGTTAATACCAGTTGTACCATTAGACAATTATCAATGGTATAAATGGTATTTTCTTGTCCCATCTTTACACCTAATGGTATACGTGGCATAGATTGATAAGTATACCATTGGAATATACTCGTACCTTTATTGCAATAAAACTACTTTATAGGATTTTGTTCTCTCTTTATTTATTTTAAGATGATTTTTTTGTTTTTGTTTCTCTTTTTATTTTAATATCTATGACTATTTACAAAATGTAATATTTACTTTATACTATCTTATCTTAATATTCTCTTCGCTTTAATTATCTGTTAATTTAAACATTATAGCGAGTGAAGCAGCGATACATAAATCACCATGATTTTTCTCGCTGTTAATTTTTGTACCAACTTTTTGTAACCATTTCTTTTACTATGAATAAATGACTATAAAAAAATTAAAAAAAATATCCTGACAGTCGGTCATCTGATCCTAAACTAGGCAGAAATGTATTAAAGTAACCAGGTTACTATTACAAATACTTATTTTTTGATAGGCTGATCTCATATTGGGCGTGCGCGTTACTCGAGCATTTGAACGTGCGGCGTGTGTACAGCGTGAACGCCGCGCACACGCCGGGTGCCGCCGGCCAGCACGCTGCCGCTGGCTGGTGTGAAACGCGACGCCTACGCCTCGATGTCGCCTACGGCTTGCACGCGCGCGCGCCGCGGGGTGTTCGAGTCGTTCACATGCTCGAGTAACGCGCACGCCCAATGTGGGATAAGCCTAAGTGGTTACCGTGCCGTATGGACAGGGCTGGGTTTATCACGGTGAAGTGGAGCAGGAAGGAAGTAGGGACACAGTATCGACATTGTACTTATGAGTAGAATCGAAAAAAATGTGTCGGTCTCGTAAAGGGAGTCATGGGATACTCATCCCAACTTACCTGTCCGGTAGTTGTGGTATAGTATATAATACGGGTATGCGACCCCGGCTTCCCTAGCTATTACTGTCCCATCCCTTGCCCTCCTGGGTGGTAATATCCTACTTTTCCTATTTCCTTTTTACACCACCTATCCTTTCCTTTCCCTCTTTAGATTTAGTCTTAAGTTTTGCTGCTTTTGTTGGTGCGGTGACTGGGTTACGATAGTCTCAACCTTTTCTTTATATATCGTAGGTTATATTCCCACCTTGTGTCTGGGTATAATTTGCCTGTATATGTATGTATGTAGATACAAAAAGTAATACCTAAGTATTTGTATTAGTAACCTGGTTACTTTAATACATTTCTGCCTAGTTTAGGATCAGATGACCGAGTGTCAGGATATTAATAAGATAAGATAGTATAAAGTAAATATTACATTTTGTAAATAGTCATAGATATATTCTTTTCATCTTAAAATAAAAAGAGAAAAAAAAACATCTAAAATCATCTTAAAATAAATAAAGAGAGATCAAAATCCTATAAAGTAGTTTTATTGCAATAAAGGTACGAGTATATTCCAATGGTATACTTATCAATCTATGCCACGTATACCATTAGGTGTAAAGATGGGACAAGAAAATACCATTTATACCATTGATAATTGTCTAATGGTACAACTGGTATTAACTAGTACCACCTATACCATTAAAGGTATAAGTGGGACAACTTAGTCCCATTTGTACCATTAATGGAACAATTCAATGGTACAACTGGTCCGAAGCCTTATTTAACACTTTTTAGTGACTTATTTTACCAAAATATATCAGCACTATCACGCAACTCGAACGTCTACGTTACAATAACTTACTGAAAACATAAAAAGTTTATATCTCTTAAACTACTGGACCGATTTTGATGAAACTTATACTCTACCCTAAGTTGAAAAATACTCTAATTATTGCAAAAAGAATTTTCAAAATCGGACTTGTAGTTTCTGAGAAATCCATGGACAAACCTACATACCTACACTCATAAAATTTGCTAAATTTGTTTAGAAGCCAACATAGACTAACATATATTAATATTACGCATTTTTATCAATATTACATACATACGGGTCGAATAGAGAACCTTCTTTTTGAAGCCGGTTAAAAAGTTCTACGACTCTTCTGTATAATCAAAATAGATAGAATAAAATGTAAAAACATCGGAATATCAACGTTTCTTATAGTTATGTGTCGGCATATGATTGGTCAACATAGGCACGATCAGTGTCGCGGATCGCTGATGTATAGGGCATTGTGGGTCCCTACTAAATTCTACTAATAGAGGTGGGCGATGATGCAGTGTAGGTCCTGCGTCGTAGCGACCACCGCAAGCGTTCCGGGGGATCGTGCATTTCTGCTAATCCCGGGGATATCAACATCGATGTTTTATTAATATCGTATACTAGCTGACCCGTGCAGCTCCGCCCGCGCTTTTATTACATTTTGCTCCCCTTTTCTCCCTCCTCCCTAGATTTATCTCTCTCCATCTCTCTCTCTCTCTTATAAAAAAAATCTAATTATATGCACTTTCTCTCCTCTCTCTTTCCCCCTCCCGCTTCGGTTTCCATCACACTCCCCTTTTTTCCTCTCCCTGTTGTCCCCTCTCTGAACCCTCTCCCCCTCTCTCTTCTACGAACTTGCTCCTTCTCACTCCCCCCTTACTCCACCTAACTCCCCCGATCCCTCACCCCTCCTCAAATCC
The DNA here is from genome assembly GCA_911728495.1 of Furcula furcula. Taxonomy (NCBI): domain Eukaryota; kingdom Metazoa; phylum Arthropoda; class Insecta; order Lepidoptera; family Notodontidae; genus Furcula; species Furcula furcula. The sequence goes on from OU452250.1 coordinate 13,541,029, forward strand.
CCTCTCCCTCTTTCTCCTCTCTTGCACCCTCCTCTCGTTCTATATATCCTCGTCAATCATGGTATCACCGGCATTAAATATACTTTATGAGCTATTCTCAGACCTCCCCGATATGCACTCAACATTTCATACATATCGGTTCACCCATCTATTTAATGACCTTTTCTTATGTTGCTTAACCTTAACCTAGTGGCATGTAATATACTTTACGGCCTATTCTCAGACCTACCCGATATACACACAAAACTTCATACAAATCGGTTCACCCATCTATTTAATGACCTTGCCTTATGTTGCTTAACCTTAACCTAGCGGTATGAAATATACTGTATGACCTATTCTCAGACCTACCTGATATGCACACTTTCATACAAATCGGTTCACTCATCTATTTAATGACCTTACCTAACGTTGCTTAACCTTAACCTACCGGGATAATACATATCTTAATGATTAACTGATCAGTCTATAATTACCCTATTCACATACAAAGTAAATTACGTGGTTATATGTGCACTTAATGTTTCACTGCTTAGCCCCTATGAAACATAGCGTGATGTTTTATATACCAATTTATACCTTGACTTCTACACAACATATCAGTGAAAGTCCTATCAAAATCCATCCACGGGTTTTCAAATGATACCTGGACAAACAGAACGACAGACAGACAGACAATAATTCCAAAAAAAATTGTTTTGGCCTCTATGTCGATAGTATAGTATCCCCACATAGAAATTTTGGAAAAATATTCAATGTACAGAAAAAGTGCTCTTTGAGTTTTATTAAAGTATAGATTAAATATCCCTAAGTAAGACCGAATCGTATGCCGTGACGGTAAAGGGCGTAACGAAAAGACACTTTCACCTTTGGATATTTTATTTACTTATGTAGCAGTTTTAGCAAGAGTTTCTAAATAAATAAGGTCATGGAGTTTTTTTTAATCATTGTTTATTTTCCAGGTAGCAATAGAACAAGACACTAGGACCGAGGAAGAACTGCAATCCCTATCATTACTGACGTATTTTCCGTCGTTAGTAGCAAATTACAGTCGAGGGTCCGTGTTTTCAGTATTCAATGGAGCGTTTGGTGATAACATTTGGTAAGTATGAAATGTTTCATGTCCAATAAGTTTGAAAACTTAAAATAAAATTCTTTAAAGAATCTGAACAACAGCAAATATGGTTCTAAATTACTTAAAACAAGTCAAGTAATAACTAATAATTACAGGTATATTCTATTCAATCATTAACTCTCATGGGACTTATTTAAACTTGCCTCAATCCATTGAGTCTCAAAATTTCGCATATTTATTTGACGCCTTAGACCAAAAGTAGTATTACGAGAGAAAGGGTTAGGAGATGTTTTACAGTAGAATAATTAGGGCTAAATTATCTTATCTCTTGCTAATCATAATTAAATACACACTCAACATTGAAACGCTTCTGAAAAATAATCTGTGTATAATATGAATAACACTGAGCCTAGTACACTACCTTGTGATACACCATATTTATTGAGTGTAAGAGGATAATGTTGCTTATTGATATTACTGTTTTAATTTTAAAACATATTTGGCGATCTGCGAAGACCTTTGGATACATAACTGTTTGGTGTTATTGTTTAACCATAATTTAGTTGAAGAATCAGGAATGTAGAGTATAAAGTTCATAACTTATCTCTGCCTTTAAAACTTATTATATGGCAATGCCCACTACACGTTCGCAAAAGAAATAGGTAAACAAACTGTGCGACGAATGTATTTTTGCGGCCACGTGATATGATTTAAAGCAACCTCTATGTCCATACTAGGGAGGTGTCTACCAACATACTGTCTTGCTTGCTCCGGTTTGCGCTGAGCGGTCTAGTATTCTTCCTACTGGCGGTTGCGGAGAGGGCGTTCAAACAACGCTTCCTCTACGCCAAGTTATTCTCACATCTGACGTCAGCGCGACGCGCGCGTAAATCCGAACTACCCCACTTCAGACTCAACACGGTTCGCAACATTAAGACTTGGCTATCGACGCGATCATATTTGAGGGTATGTAATAGGTTAATGTAATATCTTTTATCTAACCTCATATTGTAATATTCAAATTATGAACTGAAAACCAGAACTCTAATGACGAATTTTATTCACGTGTCGTTTTAAAAAAAAAGCTTTTCAAAGTACTTACAGGTCTCGTGAATAAAACGATGCTTTAAACTAACTTTTTTTTTCTGTTATAAAACACCTTAGTTACTTTTTAATATGTGTTTACTTAATCCATATTTACATAAATATATAAAATGTTGTTTTTTTTTTGCAGCGACGTGGCCCGCAGCGGTCGGTGGATGTGATTGTGTCAGCAGCTTTCATGATCACTTTGATATTGCTTGCATGCGTTAGTGCACAACTGCTGAGAGTAAGTACCTTCATGCTATCATATTTTGTAATTAACTTTTGCTATCCCATCTAGTATTGTTCAAATTTGCTTTTTATGACATCATGCTAGATTATAAAATATATATTTTTAGCGTGCTATTTTACACCCTATGTTATAGCATGTTGCATAATAATATAGCGTATGTCTGGGAAAATAACGCGCTGTGCGAATAGCACGCGATGTCGTGATAACTTTTCTAACTAAGTAGCGCAGCGCGATTTTTAGCGCCCACCAGAAATAAATAAAGTGTACGCTATACATTGAGTGAATAAAGCGCGCTAAGTTAAAGTGCTATGTATGTGCTATATTAACCACCTCTAATCTCATCAGTCATTATGTCCACACACCAACGTGGCACAACAGGCTTACTCATATACAATCCAGAAGTCGCGGGAACAATTTTGTAATTAGGGAGCGTAATTATGCGTAACAACGTCGGATAGGCGTCGAAAGTCGGTCCTGCCTCTGACCACCTTTCGTCGTATTTGCTGCGATAGCGATGCCTCTGATACAAGGTTCTGTGTTTGTGCTCTTAATTAACTAGTGCGCCTTACCATCCGCGACTGCATCACCACTTACCATTGATAGGATTATCTTAAATTAAATAAATAACGCAAAAGATATGAACTCCGTGTAATTGACACATCGCGTGCTTTATCCGGCTTTCAACAACGTCACCAGGATTCCGTAACGTTGGAGTGCGGATGGCTGCTAGAGGCAATGGTGTGGAGTTGCTGCCTCGGCATTTACTTGCTGCGACTGCTAACCCTTGGCAGCAACGTGAACAAGAAGTACCGCGGCTGCCTCTCCGCCATACTGACGGAGCAGATTAACTTACACCTCGCCATCGAACAGAGGCCAGAGAGCAAGGAACAACTCACCGTTGCCAATAATGTGCTCAAACTAGCTGCCGACTTGCTTAAGGTATGTTAGAAGATGTGTTTCATAGGACCGATTCCAAGACGACGGGGACAATGGTTCTCTGTTTGATATTGACATCATCGATATACTATACCAACTAGATTTGCTGTCACGACCCGAAAAGTGGTCACGAAAATAAGAGCTACGGAGACGGCTGTCGCTCAATTGTCTGCAATTATTATTGAACCTTATTTTATAGTATGTAAGTCATCTTTTTATATGAACATATTATTGTTTTGCGTGTACGTGTATAGTTGTGTAGGTATATGTAACCGCGACCACATTTTCGATGTCATTTTGTTCGTGACAGCTAATCTTGTTGGTATAGTATATCGATGATTGACATAGTCTGGTTAGTCCGTGGAAGAGCGGGAGAGGGGGTATGGTGACTCGACATAATCAGCTGACGCCACATCAGATATAATGTAGCGATGAAGCGAGTACCATATACAATATAATAGATGACGCCACCTCCGATTCTGAATCTCGCAAGCGAAGTTTCAACGTACGCTAACAATGTTATACAATATCTCAACATCAACGTTGGAGACTTCGGCCCTGGTCGAGCATCACACCTCGATCGGAGGATCCTCCCTTTAGCCGTTGCTTCGACACAGGAGTTTCTATCCCTCTCTTAAACGACATCCCAAACCGAGGCCGTGCCACTTGCTCATCTGACTGAAGTGCTGTAAGTACTCGCCCTCTTGCCCAGTCTAGCTGTAACGACCATCTGCGGCAAACAAAGACTATCCTCCCAAAAAAGGGGATTTCTCCATGGCCAAATTTCCTAGAAACAGAGCGGGGACTCTGTGGCGTAAGGATGTGTCTTTAGACAACATTGACCCTCACCTCTTGGGGAAAATCCTGGATTCGTGCCTGGTTATATGTATCAAATCACTAGACATCCTCTTTGAGACTCGATTTGTCATTATAAAACATTGTTTCAGGAATTGGATGCACCGTTCAAGATATCTGGTATATGTGCCAATCATTACCTTTACACTATAACTAAAGTGGTAATACTGTCAGCCCTGTCCGGAGTCCTATCGGAGATGCTGGGCTTCAAATTAAAACTGCATAAAATAAAAATTAAATAAATGTATGTCTACACTTATGTAGAGAGATTTGTTGACTAGTGGTTTAACTATGTCCAGAGATTGAGTTTATAGCTTTGTCAGCTATGAGGATAGGCGTTTTTGTGCATAGTTTATAGCTATATGGTATGTAGATTGTGCTGCAAACTTTTTACTTCTGGTAATTGCATTACTACTGTATGATCCTGTTATACCAGAATAAAATAAGTTTGTAGTAAGATTAAATGATGGTGCCTTCTGATGTTGGCAAGATAACAAAAACAAGAAGTTGAAAATTGTCCAAGTAGATTTATTAGAACTTTCTTTAAATAATCCGAATTCGGTTATTTCGCATTTCGGAAATTAAAATCATCTTGATATAATTAAAACAACGAAACCGATCCAGTTTCGGGAACATTCTCGCGTAAATACATAATGACTTGCCCAAAATTCCTTACTCATTTAGAAAACTAGAAACTTTTGTATGACATAGAATCATTTTACAAAATAATATTCAGTTCGGTTATTTATATTCATTGGGTTCTATAGATTATGAAAACTCGAATGATTAGAAAAAGCAGATTACTAAGTACAAAATAACGAACAGTCTAGTAAGAAATACAAAGTAGGTCAGTAGACATATTCACATTCACCAGCAATGGAAATTCCCGTTTTCGATTCTGGTGGTATTCTGTAACCCTTTCATAAATCTTTCATCGAAGTTTTAAAACTATTTTAAATTTGACGAACTATTGGAATGATGACGTAATTTCATAGAAACTATCGGTAGGATTTGTGAATAGCTTTACTAGAGGTCTAGTACGGGGATTGAGCTCGTAAACCCGCTGATTATTCGTCTTCAAGTAGTTCTGTAGATAACAGTAGTGATATCATAGAATGTTTCTAAACAGGGATAATAGTGAAATATATAGTTACTTTAGTTAATGATTATCAAGGTGATTAGGCTGGTTAATGAAGGTCAATTTTTTTTATTAAGTAGGTAGGTATGTGGTTTTATAAAGTAGGTGTTTTGCCATATAATGCATTTTTAATATTTGACTGTTAGAAATATATCTATCTTGTCATAGAATAGTGATTTTTTTCCTTTTAATTAAGCAGTCGTCGTGTCTGTAATTTCGTTTTCCTGTAATTTGACTATTTTGGCAATGATTGCGAAAAAGTAAAGCGACGCAGTAGCCATATTTTTCTTATAAGTTTTCCAGTTGTAAAGTCTGTCATGCGTGTGTGTGTTACTAAACTATACTAACTAATATTGACTGAATACCAAAAAAAATACAATTCAAATCGTGACTTTTAATGGGTGAATTGGAAAGTATGTTCCTATGATTTACTTATGCCGAAAACTCAGATATATTTCGACATACTTTTCTAACGTTAAAAGCATTAGTTCATGGCGGCTAAAGGACCATGCCCATATTAGTATGGAGCTGAAAGTCAGCAATGCCATGCAATGCCCAAATTCCAGCTGTATGTCATATGATAACTTTTTAACAGTATTTATATGATATCTAGATTTAATGTCATATAAAGCACCGGTTCAAAAGATATTGGACATTAAACATGATAACTTCCTACTGGTTTTTTATACATTTTATCCTTTACAGACTGTATTGCTATTAGTTTTTCACTAGGAACTTTATGATCATCACATAAGCTAAGCCAGATCAGTGTTCTTTTATATACTTATCTGTATGTTATCAGATAATATGTAAAGCAGTATATTATAATGTCATATAAAGTACCGGTTCAAAAGATATTGGACATCAAACATGATAACCTCCTACTGGTTTTTTATATACTTATCTGTATGTTATCAGATAATATGTAAAGCAGTATATTATTATAATGTCATATAAAGCACCGGTTCAAAAGATATTGGACATTAAACATGATAACCTCCTACTGGTTTTTTATATACTTTATCGTTTACAGCATTGCTATTAGTTTTTCACTAGGAACTTCATGATCATCATCAGTATGATTTAAAATTAACAACATAATTCTAGTTTTTATTTATTATAGCAATCTTGTAATATACTTTATCTGGGCACAGATGGGCATGGTCCTTTCAAACATTGAAAGTGCGCGGCTCACTTGTTTTGGAAAAAAAGTTTAAGTTGACAAATCGATGCATTTGGTTTTCGTAATTTGGTGTAGATTTCCACGAATAATAATTTTTGTTCAAAAATATATTGAACTACCACGTGTGACTGCTTTTATTGTGTTGACTCTCATATTCGAAATGTTAATTTTAATATGATCTTGTCTCTGAAGACATATCATCACTTTTAGATTTATGCTTATTTTTACACACAGCCTATAATATGTAGTATGATCTCATTTAATAAGTCTTAGTTTGATTGTATGTATACAGTTTCAATAATGTATAACCATAGTACTATGACACGCGCTGTTATAGTTTTTAAATGTGAAAAAGAAACTAAGTAATAAAAAATATTTCTGATTTTATGTTTTCTTATTTCCAGAATGTGTGTATGGGGTCGTCCATTAATCACGTGATGTTTTTAGCAACTTTTTAACCCCTCCCCCCTCCTGGTGATATGTGGTGAAGTTTTAAACTAAAACCCCCACCCCCACCCAAAGTCACGTGTATTTTTTTTTTGTACAAACTATATTGAAATTTTCGGAATATTATCTTTAAATACAAGTAACTGATTAAATGTTGAAGGGGAAGTCGTTGCCGGCAACGGTAAGTCAAGGCCACATGCCGCTGTTTGGTTTAGAAATCGTGCATTCAACGAAAAATAAATACACGTGATGTCTTATATATTATACCCCTCCCCCCTCCTGGTGATATTTCGTGATTTTTTCGGAACGCCAACCACTCCCCCCCCAGCCTCACGTGATTAATGTACGACCCCTATGTAACAAAAAATAAATATCGTAATGTAGGTATTCCGCACAATAAAAAACCCTTGCAGCACTTACTCACTTATATTATCTAGTTAACCTTGAAATATCGGCCCCTTCATCATCATCAGCCGGAAGACGTCCACTCCTGAACATAGGCCTTCCCCTTAGAACGCCACAATGAACAACAATAGGTTATTTGCATCCACCGGTTACCTGCGACGCGCACAATGTCGTCTGTCCACCTAGTGGGAGGCCTGCCAACGCTGTGTTCAGATTCGTGGTCGCCACTCGACAACCTTTCTTCCCCATCGGTATTCGGTTCTTAGAGCAATGTGGCCTGCCCATTGCCACTTCAACTTGCAGATTCTGAGAACTATGTCGGTGACGGCGACCTTAGATTTTCGGCGAATCTCCATATTTCGAATTCGTGACTTTCAAGATCTGTCGCGCAATGAAACTCCGAGCATAGCTCTCTCCTTAGCTCATTCTGTGGCTCTGAACTTCTCTAAAAGGCCACCAGCTAAGGGCCACGTTTCAGTACACCATATGTCATTCATCACTGGAAACACACTGGTAAAATCTCGCATGGTCCCTATTTTTTTTCATTTGCGATGAGGTTGGGTAAGAGTATTATAATAGGTATTTAAATCTAGAGCAATAGTAGTTGATGAAATATTTGGGCGTGACGGAAATTACTTCAGGTTTCCTTTTTTACCTTTGGTTCGGAACCCTATATAAACGGTGTACATGTTTCTGGCTTGCTAAGCAATGCATCAGTTATTATCATCAGCAGTCGAAATAAGTCCACTGCTGAACAAAGCTGCTCTTAGAAGGAAGGGGTTACCATAATCCCCTCGCGTGACAAGTGTCTTGCTTGAAGATCGCAGCAATTATTACCACCTAGATAGGTAATCCAATAGAAAAACACTGCCCCTCTTCTTGTTCTCCCTTGTCGCCTCTTACGACACCCAAAGGGAGGAAATGGGGATCCCCCATTTCCTATTCATACCCGTACACCCCACGGGCGACCACCACTAACTGTTGGACACTAGCCACCACCAGCCACTAAAAACAATATTTCTTCACTGGTCGGCTCGACTCCACCAGTTTTAGTGGAAAATCCACTATGTTAGCAACAGTGGTAGGTATACTTACGTAAGTTTTTTAGGACCTCATGATTAGTTAGGTACTATGCGTTTCAACTAAGAATGTGGCCGCCATCTTGCCATTTCAAATATTTAATTACAAAAAATGATGTTTTAACAAAAATAGATAGCAAAATAAGACATTACAATAAATAATCAAAATCAGGGCGAATTTTTCATTTTGTGTTTACTCTGCTGCCGGTACAAAAATCGTAAAAAAACGAGTGAAGTTCCGCAGTCGCGATCATCATGGCAGTCACATTCTTAGTTGAAACGCTAAGTACCTAGTTAATTTGAAATGGAGTAAGCTAGTATTGTGCACCCAGTGGCGTAGCTTGCCTTAGATGGGCCCCGTATCAAAATTTGTTGAGGGGCCCAAATGATGGTACGAGATTATGTAAATGGATTTTACGAATTGTTGCTTACAAATGGTCGGGGCCCCTGTAGCCCGGGGGCCCCGTATCATTGATACGGCGGTAGCTACGCCCCTGTGTGCACCTATTTTTGTCAGCGTAGGCAAACAGCCGATTATTACCAAAATTACGAGTTCTTAGGGCGACATCAAATTTGCCGCACACTGCGGCCGCGCTACTGTTGTGCGTTTTAAAATTATAATAGAGTTACAAGTTACTGCAAATTTAAAGTCCTCTGTGATTTTATTGTGCCTCCATGAATGAACTTATAAAACAGCATTAATATCCTTTTTAAATATTTTTAATACTTATTTAGATTATTTAATATTAGGTTCCAATAATCATTAGAAGAAATAAATAATAATAAGTAAAAATACTGCCTACCCTGGCAGTATTTTTGCTTCTATGAACTGCACGCCACTGAGTATACGTCATAATTATCCCGGTGTATCCACAGTGCTGCAAATTAATATTAAAATTAGTAAATCTAGGTCTTGGGGAGTGAAATGAAATAAATAGAATAATAATTATGATTTTATTGTAACAAACGAAAAGCAAGAAAGTCCCATAGTATCTCATATAATCTAAAATAGGTTTACCGATTAAACATTTGAAATGTATCATTATCTTAATTCAGAAAGAATTACCTGAAATGTTGTATAGGTATAAACCAACGATACCTACTAAATAAGATACACCGTCACATTAGATCATTATAATAACTATTGTCTTACAAATAACTCCTAACACTAAACATTTTTAATCCTATTCTAAACCTAAACAATCCCGCCTTCACTAGTATAAATTTTAACAACCTAAACGCACGGGATTATTTAGTATATTTTACGGCATACAATTGAATTTCACTTTTTTGTTTTTATAGTAAAATAAATCTTTCAGTCTAACAGAAATGTATAAACGATCGCGAATTAGTGCAAATGAATAAATTTACTATTACACAAAAAAAAACAAATAAGTTATTTCCTTTCTAGTAATACTAAATTGGCTACATTTTATTGGTACTACGGTGTTCACGACAATGCAGACTAGGCAGCTTGAAATTGGGATACATTTTAATTTAACACAATGTGGATAACCTGCTGTGTTCCGGCGTGAAGGGCACTGTAGCTGGTGAAATTACCGGACACAAAATACTTAATATCAACGTCTTAAGGGTCGGCAACGCGCTAGTGATTCTTCTGGTGTTGCCAGCGTCTATAGGCTGCGGTGACTGCTTACCATCAGGCGGGCCGCACGCTTGCTTGCCACCTTGGTAGTATAAAAAATACCTATCATATAACACGGAACAAATATGAAAATCCAGTTCGGTCTGAAGGCTAGCTAGCATGGCGATGATATATTTAAGACTATATAATGTACATTTGAGAGAGTAGGAGCAATATTAAATAAAATTTATATAAGCTTATAAGGCTAGTCGCGCCGGCGTTCTCGAGAGGGAGAACGGTGAGAGCGGCTCCGGCGGGATTCACGCTCGCGTTCACGGTCCCGGCCTCGGGACCTCTCCCGAGACTCCTCTCGGTGACTCTTGCTGTGCGACCGACTGCGCCTGTTCGAGATATGCACAATATAGAGACTGTCCAAAATCCTACACCATAAAGAGCCATACGATGCGTTACGTCGGCATGCTACATGGTGCGTTAAAACTATGCTATAGAGGTAAATGTGTAGACAACACTCCAAATACATATTCGAAGCCAACGCTAAATATATCGCTGTCATGTTTTCTCTGTTGGCCGAAGTCTCTTTCTAATAGCGTAAGTAATAAACTTGCCTGTGTCAGAAAGAGACTTGTCTTTCTAATAGCGTAAGTATTAACCTTGCCTGTGTCAGCAAAAGACTTATCTTTCTAATAGCGTAAGTAATAACCTTGTCTGTGTCAGAAAGACTTATCTTTCTAAAAGAGTATGTAATAACCTTGTCTGTGTCAGAAAAAGACCTATCTTTCTAATAACGTAACGTAAGTAATAACTTTGCCTGAGTCAGAATGATTTATCTTTCTAAAAGCGTAAGTAATAACCTTGTCTGTGTCAGAAAGAGACCTATCTTTCTCTAAGCGTAAGTAATAACCTTGCCTGTGTCAGAAAGACTCATCTTTCTAAAAGCATAAGTAATAGCCTTGTCTGTGTCAGAAAGAGCCCTATCTTTCTAATAGCGTAAGTAATAACCTTGCCTGTGTCAGAAAGACTTATCTTTCTAAAAGCGTAAGTAATAACCTTGTCTGTGTCAGAAAGAGACCTATCCTTCTAATAGCGTAAGTAATAACCTTGCCTGTGTCAGAAAGACTTATAGGCGTTGGCTTCAAATATGTATTTGGAGTGTTGTCTTGACTTTTACATATACCTCCATGATTAAAAAACGTACGTTGACAGAACGCGCTAGTAACGAACATGGGGCCAGAGTGATAAAGCGGCTCCCCGCGTCTCTCCGTCCCCATGCGCGGTGCGCATGGCCACGTCTCATATCCAACTATATATACTGCGATCCCTAAGACGCCTGCTAAGCGACAAAGGGGGACGTTGCCACTCCACTGCATGCCAGCGACGGCATGGTAACAGGCAGTGCCCAAAAAATTGTACAATCGCGTGCACCTATTATTAGTAGTCCGTTGTTTCCCGAGCCTGATAAGTTTATAGTACGGTAATGGCCAGACATCTTAAGAACTAAAACAACAGGGTTATTACTAAGACCACTTTCATCACTCACTCACTAGTTACTCATACTTGTCTTACCAATTTCTCAGTATTTAAAAATTATTAAAAACTAGTATACAATTAGTATACTAGTTTTGAACTCATAATAAAGTTGACTTATTTTATTTTTAAAATATTGACTTGATTCCGAAGGTTCAGGACCATCATCTTTGATACTACCCAACATAATATTTAAAGTTTGATTTTGTGTAAATTGTTATGTTGTAAATCTTTCAACTGACCTCCTTTCACGTTCGCGTTCACGATCGCGGTCGCGGTCTTTGCGGGCGTCGCGGTCGCGGTCGCGTTCGGCTTCCTTGTTGCGGTCGCGTTCGCGGTCAGCGTCCTTGTTGCGGTCGCGGTCGCGGTCGGCGTCCTTGTTGCGGTCGCGATCAGCATCCTTATTGCGGTCGGTGTCCTTGTTGCGGTCGGTGTCCTTATTGCGGTCGCGGTCGCGCGGCATCTCGCGGTGTCTTCTGGCGCGGCGGTCTAATTCGCGACCGCCCACATAGTGCCGCCGTCCCCCACTCCGCTCCCGTTCCGATGCCCCACGCTCCTCACGTCGAGCATGCACGGTTTTCTAAACACATTCAAAGAATATTAACACCGTATTAATCTTAGTATACGAGTTTTGACGGTAAACTAAAACGATAAACTTTCAGTTTTCTTTCATGCATTTTATCCCTTTTCGATAGTAGATACCTAGACGCTCTAGTGTGAAATGTATAAGGAGAAAAACTGCAAGTTTGATCGTTTTGGTTGACCATCAAACTCATATAGTAAGTGTATAATAATTTAATCAGTGTCGTAGATTTTCTTACGATATTACACGTTCAGGCTTCAGTCACGTAGAAGACCGATGTTAGTAGCTCGGAGTTGTCATGGAAAATCGCGAATGTAAAATAAATTTTATATATGTTTATACCTAACTATTTTGTCTAGCTTTTTTCAGTTACCACAAAACTGTTTCGTAGATACTGCTATCAAACCCCCAGATTGCAGTATATAATTATAATAGGCTAATCAGAAGGAGCAGAACATATTTTATACAGAGAGTGCTGTAGCCGGGAGAATGCACAAGTAAGCAGACTAAATGAACATATAGAATAGTTTAGTGTAACATTCTTACCTTCAATTCGGCTAATTTCTCACGGATAGTTATAAATCCAAGATGCAGTTTCCCACCAAAGTGATCAGCCAGACGTCTGTCGTTGTCATGTATACCCAGATAAGCCGAACACACTTCACATACGCGTAACTTTTGTTGTTGATACGAGGACGCCGGCATTGAATTACGATATTCTTGCTCAGCAACGGCTTTCTTCTTACGGAGTTCATCAATCTAAATATAGTACAACATTTTAAAAAAATCGAAGAATATTAACAAAGCAGCGAATTGGTTCCTAATTATTGTCAAACTGAAAATCTAAGCGTGGGACAATCAATGGCTCTAAAAATCCTTTTCTTGGTTAACAGTTTCATATCAAAATTGAAATTTTTCATGGGGTGTCCTGGTAAGAATAGCACCCTGCCATCTCCTACGGTCGGGTAAGAGGTGACTAAACAAGTAGATGGTCAGTAGCATATTTCTATTGGATTACCTACCACATGGGGAATATAGCAACCCCTCCCTTCTAAGGGTTAGGCTTTTGTTCAGCAGTGGACGTACTTTGGATGCTGATGATGATGATCAAAAATTATACAGAGTGACCTGCTGAATGTATTGTAGTTTTATTAGTCTGTGCTTCATTAACTATTATTTTACACTATGAATGATTGACATTATTTAGCTATTTCTTACCTCTCCCATAAGCTTGACACTTTCTTCCACCATTCCCTCCTCGCCCAGTGCTTCAGCACGCGCTAGTTTTTGACCAATTTGCTCAGCCAGTTCATGCACGGCATTGGCTTTCTCAGTCACTTCTGCTGACAATTCCTCTTGTGTTTCAGCTAAACGCTGTTTAGCTGATGATGTGCGTCTATCGCAATCCGCTATAAAAGCCTCTAAATGCTCCGTTGCCTTTACATAATAAGAGAAACATTGGTAAATCACACTATGATAAGTAATGAAGCTATTGTTGCATTTGCATTTTGTGACACTGATAAATGTATACAAATGTCTTTATTTACATAACAACTAAATATTTACAAATATACTTAAACTAAGTAGGAAACTTCCTTTAAGTTGTCGCCGCACTAGGTGGCGAGGGCACCTAAAATACTGGCGGTGTTTCCTCTCTGTATGGCCAGCAGCAGAAAAAGCTACCAGCCCGAGGTCCCCTGAGACTTCGATATGTTTGGATGAAATTTCTCTCACCATACCGTGCGCCTCATGAGACCAAGGCGCCATGGTCTCCACCGCAATAGGCGCTAATATATAGCTGGAACCCAGGGCTGCATACTTGCGCTGCTTTGCATCACTAGGTTGCCGCAGCGCCTCCAGCCGCCCTACAGGTTGCCTGGGTATGGGACGCAGCAAGTGTATGGACATAATATGTTGCATCCCACACCAACAGCCCGTGGTGGCCATATTTATCGACGTGCACACCACAGCGACAACAATGTGGAAGGTTGGTCCTGGCACCCACCCGCAAACAAACTGCAAGACTATGGGTGGTATTGGTCAATAACATACCAATATGTGAAGATGGAATAGCTTGCAACCAGTGACCAGACTCCTTCGCAGATACAGCTCAAACGCGTACAATCCGAATTGTTAATGTGTAAATAACTGTTTATTTAAATACTTAATTATACTTACATCAATGTCATAGAAATAGTCTTTGGTTTTGGATGCTAACTCAAAATCCGCTCGCAGCGCCAAATCATGTATTTTTGGACACTCACCTAGATCCATACGCTGCAATTAAAATCAAAACCACATTAATACTATCTGTTACATAGGTAGAAGGTACGACAATAATGGAGACAATTACAGAAAGTTACGATGTTCATTTATTTCTTATTTTATTAATGGTAATACCATAATTCATAAATGTATCCTAATATACACAGGTTTTGTAGATACACAAAAATATTTTCATAAAAAATATTTTAAAGAAATACATACTAAATCACAGCTCACACAGCCCAGGTTCAATCGCCGAAATAAGTGATTTTTATTCATAAATACTTACAAATGTTAGAGAAAACACCCTCCTGAATTTCCTAACTAATGGATAGTTAGATGGACTAGAAGTAATAAGGACATAATATACCTTTAGTTAAATGCACAAAAATAGTGGTTGAAGTTACGAATTGAAAACCATTAACTGAATATGTTTAATAGAAAAAACCATGGTTTTAATATAATGGATTTAAATGTAGGTAGCTTAAAAAAATTATGTGCAGTGTTTATTTCAGTAATTCACTAGGACACAAATTCAGACATTTTGATTTCATTCTTTTACAATGTGTAATAAATATGTTACAATAAATATTACTTTAATACAAATTATTAAAAAAAGTTATCTACTCATTAAAAACAAAATTGACATTTAGAAATATGGACAATATTAAAATTTAGGCTCATTACATGCAACAGTTTGTTGGATATGCTAGCCATGTAAACAGCACAGTACGTACCCAATGTAGTAAGAATGTATGACACCAAAAACTCTCAGACCCAGCATAAGATTTTTCATGTTCCTAAAATTTTTCATTTGTACTCACCGAAGCAGCATTAGTAACCGTTGTGTAAATAATTATTACAAGAGCCTTATTAAATTAATACTGCTTAGCAGTAATACAATCAGCTAACTATAAATGTTTTTATACGTACATCATGGTACTTACAGAACAGCCTAACTCATACAATCTATCCCTCATCTGTTAAGTATTGTGATGAGCAATAAAGACTAGTGTTGGACATTTTCTGAAAAGCATATTTCACCACAGTTAATGCCACTCCGATGTAAGTATTCTCCAGCGACACTACAGCATCATATAGCAATAGATGTTGCAACAGTGAGAATGCACTACACATACAATAAGATATTAATTTAAAGAACTGCACAATTCATATCAAATTCAAATAATCTCAGTGTATGTGTTACCAAATAGAATATTGAAATACCCAAGAAATTCCAAAAAATCTTAACATATACAATAATTTCAAATGTTTCTGAGCTTTCATGTTTACCCAATAATTATTGATAGACTTCATAAGTAGAAATTTAAGAAAACAAGCAATAGAATAATTGAAAACTCAGAAGTCACTGGCATAGCCCATAACTTCATTTCAAAACAGAATTACTTACTGTGGAGGATAATATTTCATGTGGGCAACATTGCAATAAGAATGATTTGCACACCGAATCATCATAAAATTTAACCCCATGCTTGTCAGTCTCACCTGAAAGAAAACAGTATTTATAAACAGAATTCTACAACGAGTTTTAGATCTATGACATGTTATGTTACAAACACACACAGAAGCTATCTGATCCCAAACTAGGCAAAACACTCAGACAAAAGAATTATATGCATATATTTATTCATTAGATATACAAAACCCAGATGAGAGAAACCAACTATGGGTCACGCTCTTGCATACTACACAAATGTATCTTTAGTGGAGATCAACCTTTTACCAGCAATGTCATCTAATACACTAGTGTCATCTAATACACCAGTTTGCATGCACTCTTTAGTAAACTTTTTTCTTAATGAGCTAACAACATATTCTCCAAATTGTTGCCTAATTATACCTATATTTCTCTGTCAGTACCTGAGACATTAGAAATTAAGTGTCTTGAACCTAGAATTTTTAACAGCTGCCCTTTACACTGGACAGTGCAGTTGTACCTACTATACCTTTCCCCTCCGTCCCTTGCATTACCTAGTAAACATATTTACATTTTTTAAACATAACTTTTTGTATTTTTTTTTTTGCACCAAATAAAATGAAAAAAATTCTTTGGTGGTTCTTTCCCGTTTTTAGGGTGGAAACCGGAGCAGTCAGTAGCCTTCAAGCACCGTCTGCGCGACTGCATTTTTATATAAACCTCATATTTTGTAAACTCATGAAGCATAAAGCGACTCATGAAGCAAAATTCAATAATTACCATTACGAGCGGTGCCCATTAATTGATCCAACATTGCCCTCATTTGCTCGTGTGCTGACATATTGGACCGTGGTAAATGTTATCACGTTTCCTCTCAATCCTTTTCACTGACGGACAAAAATAATGGTCATTTATGTCCACCAAATTACTTTTTCCTTATAAGCAAACTTAGTCAGATACGAGGCGAGCTAACTCGCTACGAAAGCAATTCGAAACCAACAAATCAATCACCAAATTTTCGAAAGCAAAATGGCGGAAGGAGCCACAGAGCCCACTTTTTTTTTTTTTGTAGTTTTTATGGCTTGGTTGCATAGACCTTTAAGCCAACACAGAGCCCACAGACAGACGTATTTAGGTAGGGATGCTACCCAGGGACCGCAGGGGCCGGAACCGGCTATTAACCGGTAACCTAACCAAAATATTTCATTCCCATTTCGGTTACCTCTCGGCTACATTATGCGCGAGAATATTCGTGCCGCCCTATCGCGATAAAACTTCGTCTTCGCCCAACGGCGAAGTTGCTGGTTACATTATCGTCTAATGGTGTGGCTGATATATTAGTATTAGTTAAGAGATTAGTAATATTGAAGGGATTCGTGGATTAGTAATCCGCTTAGAGGAGATACCACTCTAATTACTCTGAGGTAATCCGACGAACTATGATATGCTAATATTTTATATTAGCCTAATCCTCAGAGAAAGTACCAAAGGAGTTAGTATCGCGTCGACTCCCCGAACAAATTTTTCGTGGCACTTTTGCGGGGTGCGGGAGGCGAAGTAAACACACACAGATACACTTTCACGCATACCCACTGTACGAGCCAATAATGCTCATACAGCGAGCCAATAATGCTCATACAGCAAATTAATAATTAACCTACTTTATATAGACCAGCAGTCGTGCTAAAACCTCCGTCACGCGCTAATGTGTCAATAACTACAAAAACATTACGTAAGGTGCGACTCAGACACTAAACATAGCCGTAGACAATAACTATAAATAAATACGTATAAACAATAATCAGTGGCTTTGGTGTGATCTACATACTACAACAACCGGGATACCGTCAACGACAGGATATCCCCAACATCGCGTGGTCCTTCGACATTGGAATCACGGGGACCGTCTTCGAGTTCTTCGTGACATATCTGCGAAGTGCTTAGTGTGGAATTTCCCCATCACGAAGAGAGGGAAGACTGCGCTGAGTGCCAGCAAGTAACGAACCAGCGGGGATAACGTCCACTGCTACAAAATAAACTACAGACAGCAGAGATAACGTCTACTGCTGCTCAAGAAAATACGGATCAGCAGGGATAACGTCCACTGCTAATCTTCAAACAACAAACCAGCAGAGATAACGTCTGCTATTGCTC
This sequence comes from Furcula furcula, assembly GCA_911728495.1. Lineage (NCBI taxonomy): Eukaryota > Metazoa > Arthropoda > Insecta > Lepidoptera > Notodontidae > Furcula > Furcula furcula. Next base: position 13,559,053 of record OU452250.1, read on the forward strand.
AAGAAAAGAAGAATCAGCGGGGATAACGTCCACTGCTATTCTTCAAACTACATAAGGGCGGAGATAACGTCTACTGCCAGTCTTCAAACTTCAAAACAGCGGGGATAACGTCCACTGCTATTTTTCAAACTTCACAAAAGGCAGAGATAACGTCTACTGCTACGTTTCAAACTGCACAACAGCGGGGATAACGTCTACTGCTGCAACAACAACATAGCGGAGATAACGTCTACTGCTACTACAACTTCTTGTGAAACACAAGACTTACGCACCAACCACTAACTACTAACAATGTCCAAAGGAGAGTATCAATTTTTGGAGCTCATATCCAAGCAACAAAACAGCTACGAGAAGATCAAAACTCTTCAAAGTAACTTCAAAAAGGATTCTGTGAGTAGAAAAACCATAGATTACCTTAACAAACGCATAGAAGTTCTACAGTCCCTCTGGGATGAATTTCAAACAAATCATGAGATCCTGATGCAGTATGAGTCAGCAAAAAGAGATCATGACTATTTTAAAGAGAACATTTTCGACATAACAAGGAGCATGTTCGACGAAACAAAACAATCAATGACTCAACGAAAAAACGAGTTATTAAGTGAGCCTGGATGTTCGGGAATATCAAAATCGAAATCACCAGACGCTCCCGGAAAACCGCAGTTTGATTCAAGCTTGCAACGACCAACGGCAGATGAGACAGACAAGCTTCTATCTACGCTATTACGTCATCAGATATGTTGAGCGAACTTCGAATCACATTAACGGTGAACAAGAGATACTCTTAACGACTCTTCAGCTGAAAGTCAAAAACAGAGAAGGAGATTACGTCATCCTTCGGGCATTACTCGATCAAGGTTCGCAAGTAACACTGATTACAGAAAATGCCGCACAACGATTGAACTTACCACGGAACAAAACCAACACGGTTGTGACTGGCGTTGGCACTATCATGGGCACAAGCAAAGGAATGGTTAAACTGGAATGCAAATCTATCCACTCTGATTATACATTCCAAACAGAAGCACTAGTAATGCGGAAACTTATCAACAACCTACCTAGCTCAACAATCAACGCGAAGACCTGGCCGCACCTTGATAACATCAAGTTGGCTGATAAGGACTTTCACATCTCAGCGCCCATCGATTTAGTGCTAGATGCAGCAATCTACTCGCAGATTATCCTAGAAGGAGTACTCAAACACAACAATAATTCGCCAGTAGCGCAACAAACCAAGTTGGGCTGGATACTAAGCGGCGGTACTACAAAGCAACTTAACTGCCTAGTAACTCTAATGGAGTTAGACAGTTTATCAAAATTCTGGGAGACAGAAGAAATCCCTTCGGAACCCGAATTTTCTACAAACGACGAATACTGTGAAAAATATTATACAGAAACGACGGAGCGATTAAAGAACGGGCGATACGTAGTTAAAATGCCTATGAAAACTGACTTCGAACAAAACCTTGGAACTTCCAAACCTCAAGCTGTTGCACAGTTTCTTCATTTAGAAAAGAAAATGGCAAGACAAGAACACTTCGCAAAGTTGTATAAACAATTCATACGTGAATACATCGAATTAGGTCACATGACACCAGCTACAAAGACAGACAGTCAAGTTCAAGCTTACCTTCCACACCATGGCGTGTTAAGGGAAAGCTCAAGCACAACTAGGCTTCGGGCAGTGTTCAACGCGTCAATGAAAACAGACTCTGGCTACAGCCTAAACGACTTGATGCAAAAGGGGCCTAACTTACAAAAGGACATAATATCTTTAATCATCAAATGGAGAAGCTATAAATATGTTCTAACGGCGGACATCGAGAAAATGTACCGTCAAATCCTCATTCATCAAGATCAACAATATCTTCAAAAAATAATTTGGAGAGAATCCTCAAGAGAACCACTTCAAGAGATGCAGCTTTGTACCCTAACTTACGGTACAAAAGTTGCACCATTCCTTGCAATGCGGACTCTAAAACAATTAGCTCAAGATGAAGGCAACGCTTTCCCCTTAGCCCAGAAAGCTTTACAAAATGACTTTTATATGGATGATGTCATAACAGGCCACCATACAATCGAAGCAACAAAATTGCTACAACAGGAGCTCTACGAGTTACTGAAAACAGGGGGTTTCATCTTAAGAAAATGGGCTACTAACGAACCATCCATTCTCCAGGATTTACAAGAAAAAGAGAAAAGCTACGCAAACAACTTTAATTTTAAGCAACAAGAGTTCAGCAAAACACTCGGACTCGCATGGGATGATGCAAGCGACGCATTCCATTTCATTAGCGAAACGCCTGACAAAAACATATCAGTCGCGTACACTAAACGCAGACTATTATCAGAAATAAGCAAGATATACGATCCCCTTGGTTGGTTAGCTCCAATGACCATCCAAGCTAAACTAATTTTTCAAGAATTGTGGTGTGTAAACTACCAAAATATTAGCTGGGACGAAAATGTGCCTGATAACGTAACAAGGAAATGGATAAAAATTAAGTCCGAGTTACCAAACATAAACAATATCCGTTTACCAAGATGGATCCGCAACGAACACAATAAAACGATCGAATTGCAAGCCTTCTGTGACGCGAGCGAGCAAGCCTACGCATGCGTCATCTACAGCCGAACTACATCACAGACCGGCGCGTACGAAACTACTCTACTCGCAGCGAAAACTAAAGTGGCACCACTGAAAAAGAAAATCACGATACCGAGATTGGAACTATGCGCGGCTGTTTTGTTAGCGAAACTTCTAGAAAAAATAACTAAGATACTTTCAGAGTACGATCTGCGGATATCTTGTTGGACCGACTCTAAAGTCGTCTTAGCATGGCTTCAGGGAAGTGAAACTAAATACGAAAAGTATATCACAAACAGAACTACACAGATTACAAGCATCGTGCCTGCAGTAAACTGGAGTTACGTGAAGAGTAGCGAAAACCCAGCCGACTGTGCAACAAGAGGACTGTCACCATCTAAACTAGTCAACTTTTCTCTGTGGTGGGAAGGACCTCAATGGCTCAAGGAACAAGAAAACCAAACTTTTACAAAAACTGAAACTTATACAACGAACGAATGTTTAGTAACAAATTGTTACATGACAAACACTACGGAACCTACACCAAATAAAAATGAATTAATTAACTCATTACTTGAGCGGCATAGCAACATCGATCGTATTACAAAAATACTCGCTTGGACAATACGTTTCACCGATGCATTACAAAACAAACAGAGGTCAAATGAGTGCAACGAACTTAGCTTGGATGACATAAACAATGCATTATGTATAATTATCAAATCAATACAAGGAAATTATTTTGAAAATGAAATAAAATTCCTCAACAAAACCGGAAAACTTCCAAAAAGGAGCACCATATTGAAACTCAATCCATATTTGGACTCTAACGGAGTTCTACGCATCGGAGGGCGTCTTAAACATTCATATTTGCCAGAAGAAACTAAGCACCCCATTCTCATCCCAGGAGAGGGGAGACTGACTCAACTTATCATTGAAAAGTCGCATCAGCGTACATTACACGGTGGAGCAAGATTAACGCTAGCTCACACTAGAAACAAATACTGGATCGTCAGTGGCAATAGAACCGTCAAGAAAACACTACGTCAGTGCATCCGGTGCCGTCGTTACGCAACAATTCAAACTGAACAGTTGATGGGCAACCTTCCTAAAGAAAGGATTACTCCATCACGGCCGTTTTCTCACACTGGTGTTGATTTTACGGGTCACGTGGAAGTGAAGATTAACAAAGGCCGCGGGATAAAGACCTGCAAGGGTTATATAGCCATATTCATATGTATGAGCACAAAAGCAGTACATATTGAACTCGTTTCGGATTTGTCAACGCAAACGTTTATAGCGGCACTGAAAAGAATGTGCGCCAGAAGAGGCACTCCAAAACATGTTTATTCTGACAACGGAACCAACTTCGTCGGAGCTGCAAAAATATTAAATGAAGAATTCCAACTATACAGAACAATGCTGTCTTCAGAGTTCTTTAGAGAAATCAATGACCTGCAAATAGAGTGGCACTTTAACGCACCATCCTGGCCATCGGCAGGAGGGTTGTGGGAAGCTGCAGTACGCTCCATGAAGAACCACCTAAAGCGAGTTATTGGACAACAGAAGCTAACCTACGAACAATTTTCTACACTTCTTACACAGATCGAAGCATGTATGAACAGCAGGCCACTAAGCCCGTTATCTGAAGATGTAGAAGATCTGGATTATCTGACGCCTGGTCACTTCCTCACTGGGGGCCCGACGCTTGGACTACCACTCAATGAACCTGAACAACTAAAATCTATCGACATCAGAAACAACTGGAAACTCATTGAACTTATGCGCCGACACTACTGGGATCGCTGGTCAAAAGAATATCTTCACTTATTACAAAACCGAAACAAGTGGCAGCAAACTAAAGACAATATACACAAGGGACAACTAGTACTCGTAAAGGAAAGCAATCTGCCTCCAGGCAAGTGGGCGATGGGCCGTGTAGTGGACTTGCATCCAGGCAGTGACGATCTAGTACGAGTAGTCACACTCAAGACGCAAAATGGAGTACTGAAAAGACCCATAACTAAACTAGCCCCACTACCTATTAACGAGGCATGTGAGGGTACGGAAGCACAGAAGACAAATTTTGAAACTAAGAACTACAAAAATGCTAAACCAGCTATTAAAACCAAGAAGAAAGTTTACAGCTTGCTGATGGTGTTACTTGTAGTGTTTGCGACACTCACCTGTGGGCAAACGACACCCCAGCAACATTTCAAAATAACAAGATTAACTAATAACCAACCGATCTACTTTGACCCTGTCGGAAAAATTCAACTCATACACGATGAATGGAAACTTCTTGTATACTACAACTTGACAACGTTCTGGCAGAGTACGATCGAAGTTGAGAAATTCGTTAATCATCTAGCTCAAACATGCGCTACAATGCCTAATGAACCATGCCACTCAACTATACAACAACTAAAATTTGAAATGAACCAGTTGGATCAATATAACAAGTTGCTTCTCTCTCAGCATCAGCAACGACGGCGACGTGGCTACGTCAATGGCGTAGGAAACCTTGCACGAACGCTTTTTGGAGTCCTAGACAGCGATTTTGCCGAAAAATACGCTCAAGACATACAAAATATAAAAACAAACGAACAGTATTTATTACAGCTGATAAGAAACCAGACACTTATCATCGAAGGCGAAAACAATATCATACAGAAAAATGAAGACTTTGTGAAAACGCAGCTGGAAACAATACAAAGTTATATAAACGAAACTAAACAGAACACAGAAATGCTGATCAACAGGTTTCAAATTATGAAAACTATGAACGACGTTAACGCTGGAGCGTTGACGGCAAGCTTACTGCTCTCTGTCCTGAAAAGAAACCAACAAATGCTCTTAGATTCACTGTCAGAAATCTACAGAGGAAATCTCGATATGAAATTATTTACACCGGAGCAACTGTCGGAACAACTCAATTACATTGCCGGCATTATATCGAAAAGATTAACATTACCGATTGAAAACATTAACGAAGCGAATATTCAAAATATTTACAAACTTATTTATGTCAAAGCCCGGCTGACCGAACAATACCTTCTCTTCGAATTACACATACCGTTGTCAAGTGATGACGAGTATAAATTATATCAAAATATACCTATCACTATACAACACGCGTCTAACCAATGTCTGGGGATAGCGGTAACTACAAAGTATATTGGAGTGAATTTCGCAAAGAACACCTATATACAAATAGAAGAGGCTGATCTTCATCAGTGTACAACAATGATGGCGGATAACTTTATATGCCACACCTACACGTCGATAAGAAACTTGCATGGAGCCGCAGCATCCTGTGTAGCTAAAATGATAAGTCAAAATGAAAACATCACCTGCGATTGGACACCACGGCAATGCTCTGACCAATGGACGAAGTTACAAAGACCGAACATATGGTTATATAATTGCATCAACGAGTGCCCGACCCACATCGTATGCGAGAATCAGATTACAACAACAATGATTAAACAGGCGGGCCTCCTTGCCCTAGGTCAGGACTGTGTAATTCAATACAGAGACGCTACCATGTACTCGCATAATGTTTTTAGCAGCAAAACTAATGTAGGTATAAATTTAGAAGTGCCGACTATCGACTCGCCAAACGATGGAATGTGGGAAATGTATAAAAATACAAACATTATACTACCCAAATTAAACCTGTCTTATGAACAAAGATTATTAGATCGAAAAATAACCACACAAAAAGAACGCGAGTTTCTACCCAGCGAGTTAAGTATCCACGACATCGGCAACTACACAATAAGTACTTTGCTGGTGGGAGGAATTGTCATCACAATCATTGTATGGCAGTTCAAAAGATACTGCTCCTCGAACAAAAGAAGCAAGAAGCCAACAGCAAAAACGACTTTACCGAGAACCTCGGAGAAAATGGAAGATATTGAACTGGAGGAGATTGCTACCTACGCTGAAGTAGAATATGGACGGTCGAAGAGGAATCCTCAGTCGCGACCAACAGCGGGAGCAAACTTCCAACTTTAATTTATAATTTGCTTATTGTGGTTTTTTGCCTTTAATATTTTTTACTTATTATAACTTTTACTATTTTTATACTTTTACATTTAACATTTAACTTATAACTTATATTTCAACTTGTAACACATGTTTGGTGATCTGAGTACATAACCTTCATCTTTCCCTCGGGAGCATGTACGAGCCAATAATGCTCATACAGCAAATTAATAATTAACCTACTTTATATAGACCAGCAGTCGTGCTAAAACCTCCGTCACGCGCTAATGTGTCAATAACTACAAAAACATTACGTAAGGTGCGACTCAGACACTAAACATAGCCGTAGACAATAACTATAAATAAATACGTATAAACAATAATCAGTGGCTTTGGTGTGATCTACATACTACAACAACCGGGATACCGTCAACGACAGGATATCCCCAACACCCACACTATAGTAAACTCGCAACACATTCAAAAATACACGCACACAAATAAAGAATGACCTGACCATATGACCAAAAATTTGGCAGAGGGGGTTAGCGCATGATGCTCTCTCCAGTGGTATCTCCTCTAAGGCCTAATCTCTGTAACTTAGAGAAAGAAACCAATAGAGAGCTGGCACTTTCTTTCTCATTCGCGCAAGAAAAGGATGCATTTATATATATTATATGTGATAGAAAGAAACAGAGCATATGATTTTTTGTCCCTCAGCGTGTGTTCAAAATCTGGCGCACCTACGGTGCGTTTTCTTCGAGTACTCATGAAATTTTCTAGTTCACGACCTAGCTTTGGAGTTTTAAATTGAATTGCATTATGAAATATCGTTTATACTACATAATAGGCGCATTTGAATGAATATCCATAACGTGTGTTAAGTGTACGAATGATTATTTTCCGTTATTTTCTGTCCTTATCGGCGGCACGCTAGCTAGATGCCTTGTTATATTCTGTCTACGCTCTGTAATGACCATCCTAAACAGACCGCATAATACCATTCGGATTAGTTCGGCTTCACTCGATTGGCGCTCATCGGATTCGTGAAGCGATCATTCATACAAATATTATCGTACGAATGAGATGGATAGGATCAAGAAGATTACATTTACAACACTGGAGTATGCAACGCAAATAATATCTTGAAGCCAAAAAATTTGGCCTTGAATCATTTCACTTATGTTTTTTGTCTCTTTCATTAGGATGACCACGACGAATCTAAGTTTAGGATAAATACATACGGATTACGTATAAAAAAAATGAAAACGTATGATAGGAATATATCATATAAAACGTATTTTATAGTAAGGGCAGCGTTCGGGAAATCGTGTGCAGTCAGTGATACCTTAAAGCACAGAGACATAGTTGTTTACTATTGGCTCATTAGAAAGCTCCAACAAGCAATGGAGTTAGCTATGCCTAAGCATATTCATCCATCCTCCATTGCCCGTTCATTTCTGATTTTATCACGTAGCGAAACCTTGGGATTACGTAGAAGAGCCGTATATGAAGTAGAGTACCCCTATAGCTTTGAGAATATTCTAGTTGAATGTGCAGTGGGCGGAGCACATAGCTGGAAGAACCGATGGCCGTTGGGCAAAAAGTTTCTAGATAACGACCACCGTCCGGAAAGTGGTGTGTAGAATGGCCCCTAACAAGAAGGTCCGATGATGGTATCACACGCGTGGCAGGAAGCCAGGGGATGCGAGTGGCGAAAGTCCGTTAAGTGTGGACGTCATTGGGGGAGGCCTTTGTCTGGCTGTTGACGTCATTCGCCTGATGGATGGATGAGGCAAGGATAGATTTTATAGAAATGAAAAACAACAATATAGTATATCATTTATTAACATTCATAATATTCATTATTATACAAGCCAGTCCGTAATCGAAAACATTTTACAGGGAAATTTCACTAATGTTTGTAAGCATTTAATGACAATCCTAAATCAAAAGGAATAAAATACACAGATTGAAGGGTTCTGTCTAGGATTAAAACGATTATTAATATTTCTGCAAGATATAATGCGATACCAAATAAAGACACACAGCGAGCTAGTTTTACAGAGAGAGAGTAGTTTACATAGATTACTAGCAAGAGACATTGGCATGACGTCTTGACATATAGAATGACATCAGTCTGTCATGATGGTTTACACTTACAACAAAAAGCGGTTAAAGCGTTTGCTATGACACACACATTACATTTCTACGTAATTAAGTATTTGAAAAAAAAAAAAATTTAAAACTTTATTATTAATATAATATTGATATTTAATGCAAAAAAGTTAAAAAAATAATTTTTCAATTAATTATAAACAATTAAAAATTGATGAAAAATCACGTGACTATAAACGCGCCAAGATTGGTCACCATATAGGTGTGACGTCATAATGTTAAAGCGATTTAATAACAGTACAGCGTTAACGGCTATTACAGGTGACTAGACAATAATATTGAAAATGTATTGCTAAAAAACGACGCTGAACGACACTGAACGTCACTGAACGACACTGAACGACGCTGAACGTCACTGAACGTCACTGAACGACACTGAACGACACTGAACGACACTGAACGACGACACTGAACGTCACTGAACGACACTGAATTACACTGGATGACACAGGATGACACTGAACGACACTCGACGACGACACTGAACGTCACTGAACGTCACTGAATGACACTGAATGACACTGAACGTCACGTCAGTTACGTTCAGTGTCACGTCAATGACGTTCAGTGTCACGTCAGTTACGTTCAGTGTCACGTCAGTGACGTTCAATGTCACGTCAGTTACGTTCAGTGTCTCGTCCGTTACGTTCAGTGTCACGTCAGTCACGTCAGTTACGTTCAGTGTCACGTCAGTTGCGTTCAGTGTCACGTCAGTTACGTTCAATGTCACGTCAGTTACGTCCAGTGTCACCTCAGTGACGTTCAGTGTCGTTCAGTGAAGTTCAGTGACGTTCAGTGTCGTCGTCCAGTGTCGTTCAGTGTCATTCAGTGTCGTCGTTCAGTGGCGTTCAGTGTCGTCGTCCAGTGTCGTTCAGTGTCATTCAGTGTCGTCGTTCAGTGGCGTTCAGTGTCGTTCAGTGACGTTCAGTGACGTTCAGTGACGTTCAGTGACGTTCAGCGTTGTTCAGAGTCGTTTTTTAGCAATAAATTTTCAATATTATTGTCTAGTCAAGTGCCGTTGACGCTGTACTATTATTAAATAGCTTTAACATTATGACGTCACACCCGCTCGGGTTTTTTCAGGAGCTGTCGGTGTGTTTCCGGTACTGAAAACAAAAATTTTATTTTTTATTTTGTAATAACTTGAATTATTGCGAAGAAAAAAAAATTAAAAATAGTTTTACTATAAAACTTATATCGATACCTCGGGGCTAAAAGGGCGTAAGCACCAAAACTCGACTTTTCAGGAGAGCCAAAAAACAAAAAAATAATGTTTATTTTTGACATAACTTTTTTGGTTTTTGACCTAAATAAGCCATTTAAACACCAAAAGTCTTATTTTTTTTCTGATGCAGAACACAGTAATATTATATTTGGAATAAATTTAAAAGTAACAAAATTAGCTTTCCTATACGCCCCGAAAAATTGCATGTTTGGGGCGGTTACACCCCAAAAATCAATGAATGTGTGATGAGTTATGGTTGTAACCGCCAATTTGCCTACTAATTCTATCAGTTTGTAGACAGTTACTTTTATTTCTACAGTAAATTAAATATAAATTGCAATTTTATATGGACTTTATCAACGTAGCATACCTATTTATCAGTGGCGTGCACTCCATACAGGCAAAAAGACTGTGCCTAGCCTCTTCTTAATGACTATTATTTAATAACTATTCCAAGAAATTTTCTTTTTTGCCTACCCTGGCATAAAAATGTATGCACGCCACTGCTATTTATTAACGAATTATACAAATAATTGTTGATATTACCTAGTCCAGTAGTTAGTTGCATATCTTACCTAAAAACTATTCAAATTAATATAATAAAGCTGAAGAGTTTGTTTGAACGCGCTAATCTCTGAAACTAACAGTCGGATTTGAAAAAAAACTGTTTGAATTTGATAGTTCAATTCTTGAGGAAGGTATTAAACATCACGCTACGACCTTCGGGAGTGAAGCAAAAACGTTTCTCGTGGATGAAGATGACATGGAACAGGTAATTTTAAAAGGCAAATGATAAATAAAAATCACATTACGTAGGTAATTTATTAAATAATCTACGTATCTTCAAATTTAGCACTAACAACCTAACCATCCAGATAGATCTCATTTAATATTTCATATGGTTTTTTTTTATAGTATTAGTTTATTTATTTTATTATAAATATAATAATATGTATGCCATCATCATTCTCCTTACCTTATCCCATCAACTGGGGTCGGCGCAATATGTTTAATCCTTCCATTCATCTCTATTTGCAGTCATTTCCACACTCACTCCAGCTACTTTCATATCATTCGTAATACAATCCATCCATCTCTTCTTCGGCCTTCCGCGCGCTCTATATCCATCCACATTCAAGCTCATCATTCTTCTCGTGACATGCGTCTCCTCTCTCCTCAATACATGCCCAAACCAAGATAGCCTCCGACCCCGAATTTTATCGGTGACAGGCGCTACTTTCATACTTCCTCTTACATACACATTCCTCACCTTATCCATTCGCGTCACTCCACACATCCATCTTAACATTCTATTCTATCTATCTTAACATTATAATAATATGTATGTGTTATTATTATATTTCATTTTTATTAATTGTACCTTCTACCTTTTCATTGTTTCTTCTTTCCTTATAGGAGCCTGCTGGGAGAGAACTCATATTGGGTTAAATACACCATTGTTCATATTGTGTGTTCTTTTGTATTTTAAAACTGTTTATGTTTATAGTGTGTACATAAAGTATAAATAAGTAAATAAAAGTAAATCATCTTAAAAAAGTACAAGGAACTCTTGAGATCAATTATTATAATTTTTAATTCTTTTGGTGACTGGTTATTAGGTAGGTTACTTACCTTAAACCTACATAGGTATACCTAGGTCTTCATAGGTCTATGTAGATTTAAGGTACCCACCTACTAACCGGTCACCAAAAGACTTAAAAATTATAATAATTGATTTCAAGAGTTCCTTGTACTTTTTTAAGATGGTTAGTTAATAGTGTTAAATTTTGTGGCGATACCTAGATTGTTTGATAAACAATATTTTTATTATGTAAAGTGATCTTTATTTATCATTTTCCTTTTATAATGAACTAGCTGTTCCATCCAGCTTTATTATATTAGTACCTACTTATAAATAAAATGTGTTATTGAATAGTTTTTGGGTAAGATAGGTAATTATGTATAGGTAACATCAATAATTATTTGTATAATTTGTTATCTATTGTTATCATTGAGTTGATAAATAGGTATGCCAAATTAATAAAGTCCATAATATAATTGATATTTAATCAACTGAAGAAAACAAATTAACTGTCTACAAACTGTTTGAATTAGTAGGCAAGAAGACGGTTACAACCATCATTCATCACACATCCATTGATTTTTGGGGTGTATGTGTCCTTTTATTTTTAGACCAACAGAAATTATTAATGGCGTATCGGGCAAGTTGATTCTTTAAAAATTGATATGTTCGGGCGTAAGCACCATAATGTTACTGGGTATGTCGTTTACGACCCAAAACTAAAAATATATCGTTGAATATTGTTAGGCGTAAACGCATTTGTATAATCTACGGTGACGTTTACTACCATCGCGTTTATGATAATTAACAGTGGTTGCTGTTACGACACAAAAACTAAAAATATCTGTTTTATTTTCTACAAAAAATGGGGTCGTAAACACCATTTTTTGGCGAATTGGAAGATTTTAAATATACAGATCGATAGAGAAAAAACTGAGTAGGGCTGCATTAAAAAGTCATTTTCGCCAAAATGGTGGTTACGCTCTTTGAGCCCCGAGGTATCGATATATGATCTTTCCATTTCTCACAAAAAAAAATTCAAATACCCAATTCTCCTTCAATTCCTTCAAGAAATATGACAACAATTATACATATAATTGTTGTCATATTTCTATAAATGTAGAGTCAGGATTGACTGATGCAGCTCTGATATTTGATTGAGCTATACTTGTAGAAGAGCCTATGGTGCTAGCCTAAAATATAAATAAACAGTTATTTAAAAAGTATTTTTGAATGACTGGCTTAGAACCATTTCTTACGAGGAAGCAGAGTCAATTCTACATTTTATTAAATAAAAATGCACTCTTAATTCATATCTCACATATACACACGGAAACGCTCACGCACACACACGTAATATTACTACAATTTTTACAATTTTTTTCTTTTTTCCCTACTGTATATTTTTCATTTAACTTAAGCTAAAGCTTATATGGCTATAGAAGAGCGGATCCGTTATACTCAAGTATTATTATGCTTAACCCTTCGGGCCCGGCCGCGCCCGGCCGCTATTCGCGCGCGTACATTTTGTGATGACGTAACTGTTTATGTTATTCGGCGGCCCGCCGTGGTTTCAAATTACGAACGTTATATAAACACAACCACTTAACCGATTTGCGTTCTGTAAACAGAGTTCTATTGAGACAGGTATTAACTATCCAGTATATGCTTTTTTAGAGTTATAAATATCGATTTTTTAAAGGGAAAGTCTAAAATAGGTGATTTTTTGGCAAAGCTGATTTTACCTATTTTTGAATTCGATTTTGAGGGTAGAATATTGACTCAGGCACTAAGAAAGATCCATTCTTTGCATCCAAACTCCTTTTTTAGAAGTTTTAAACAAAACACTACCAAAAAAATCGAAATGAACTCAATTTTTTTTAAAAATGACGTCACTGCGCGATATGACGTCATGGTATGCAAAATTTTCGATAGTTAGATTGGATTTTATGACTTTATCTTTGAGTTATTATCGTTATGATGTAATTACGATGTATTTACAACAATTACATTACAAATAATAACGGAATTATACCAAAAGTAAACAAACAAACAAAAAAATCACCTATGGTGATTTTTTTCGTTTTTTCAGTTCGAAAATATACAATATTTTGACAAAATACACACTAACTACCCTCTACACAGCTTTATTATTACGTTAAAACAAAAAAATAAAACATTTCACCTGAAATAAAAGAATACTTACGATTTAAAACTAACATTCCGTGACCACAACTTTTAGTCCGTCCGACCGAGACCAGCCGACTTTCGTAACTGAATTTATGAATTAAAATGTCAAAAGAACTAATGATTAAAGTAAGTTAATGAAATAAACATCTTTGATTATATTTTGATTACCTTATTCAATGTTGACCTTAGTCAAAGTTGAAACACAATCCTGGTCTGTGTGGGTCATAGTCCCCTCTGTTTAAAATGTAAGCTGCTGCTAATGTAAGCTGACAAATATCATGGATTAAATTATCCTTTAATGGTACATTGGCTAACCAAGTATTTCCTTTTGCAACACCTTTCGGGAAGCTGAAATATAAATATGATTAATATTTTGTTACTAAAGTCCAATCAATAATTCACTAGAGTAAATTGACATTTGCTAATGTCACTTTGTAAAATAATATTGCCATATTAACAGTAGTAGTGATGTTCCCATTCTATAGCGATGCAATTACTTGCTCAAAGTTAATTAATGAAAACATATCTAATACTAACAATAATTTTAATTAGAAATTATATTGAGTTGTCAATAGATGATAACTATAAATAAATCTAGTGAAATTGACGAACAACAAGGCTGCATGGGCTATAATTTTCACCAAGTCGGTGGGAATAAGTTGACCTTGGCTTTACACACGCCGCGTCATATTATCCATCATTTGGCTTCTAATTTCTGGTCTGAGTGGACGAATGTTTCTTTTGCTCGCAAGTACTGACTAAGTGATCAATAGAATCATTTTGTCACTTCACTATTTTTTTTTCATCAAAAACTGGTAACACAGTAAACGTCAGTTTACTCTAGTGAATTAATGATATGACTAAGTACTATTTCTATCAGGGCTTACTTTCCAGGCAGAATTTTGATACATGTTGGCTTTTTATCACGTAGCGTATATACCTAACCATAACTATTATTATGAAATTTTCATTAATACATTTTCTGAATACAAAATCTGAGTCTAGTTCGCTTAATACTAAATATATAAAAATAATGTGTCGAAATTATATTGTATTTCAGTTGGTACAACTTCGGTATATTTTACGTCTGTGGCGGCTATGGGTCCTCTTATGAGTGCAAAAATATTCTATTTCTGACTTTTAAACATTAAACTCATACTTATGTATAATTACGTATCCTTCTAGACTCAGAAAAACTTAATTTCAGTGTTAATGGTCACCCTACTGATGTAAAATGTTTATTTAAAATTAGATGATTATAGAGCATAATTGACAGAATAAAATAGGTATATCATCTAAATATCGCCACACAACACTAAAATTAATCATTATTGACTTGTTTTTAACATGATTCGAAGGTAAAAATGTATGAATACATTAAATACGGTTATTAGCGCAAAAATACACTAACCTGTGAAACTTTTTGTCCGAATTTGGCTTCCAAACACTTCTGCAATTGTGTACAACATGTTACATTGTTTAAATAGCGAATCTAATGAGAATACAGTTTTATTTGATCTTTTAAAAACCCGAAGTGGTAGAAAACATATGACGGAGCGGCCATATTGTGTTCAATGAGAGTTGCCATAATGTTAAAACGGCAGCTACCAACAATTAGGGTAGTGAAGGGCTGGTTTAGGAATATGATTTCTATATAATTTATTACTGACGTCCATAGACAGTACTCAAGTTGACGTGGATGTAATTTTTCTTATAATTCATTTAAGGTCTGTCAAGAGAACCACGACTCACGTTGCGAAATCTTGAATTATCACAATTCACACAATCAGGATTGGGATTTTTTGTGTTAATCATGGCAATTTTAGATAAAGTGTGAGAGGGATAAAAAACATAACTAAGGGTGAATGAACCTGTCTTCAATAATTTGTTCTAGGCGAAAACTCCAGTGTTGTAAATGTAATCTTCTTGGATAGGATGGATAGGTAATATTGGTAATATTCAGTAATCTGTCTGTAGATTACTGATACGCCTGCCAAGTCTATTTTGATGATATTAGTGAAATGTAAAATATTACTAATACTGATATATTAGTTACAATATTATAATATTACCAGGCGAATATATTAGTATTACCTAATCTTGAGAAATATCGGTATTAACCCATCTTTAGTCCTAGCAAAAGCACATGGTATTCGGGCGAATATTCGTCGGAATCAGTGTTGCCAGATGCATTGAGCGTTCTACTCTTGAGGGCCGTTGGTGCAATATGCACCATAAGAAACGAAAACACGCACCTCCCTCGGGGGCCGTTGGTGCATATTGCACCATGAGGTAAGCATACGATACACATCGTGTTTTTTGTGGTAAATTTTTATTTTTTGTATGGGAACCCTATGCTTTATGGTTTCTTTAGTGTATATGCTCTTTATTAAAATCGTCATTAAGTTGCCGTTTTAACTTTTTCATTGATAACTTCAGTTAGCAAAAGTGGGCGGTAGCTGTCACTGAATGTTTATTTTTTATATGTTTATTTGTAAATATTGTATTATTTTCAGGTGAAGTGATATTATTTAGTTGTGTTTAGTGTTATAACATCATAATAAAGCAGTGTAGACGTTAGTTAGTTCGTATTTTATCAAAATATTGGATATTTTCGAAATGAAATCTGACCCGGGTCATTATTTGTTTGTTTGTTTACTTTTGGTTTATTTTCGATATTATTTGTAATGTAACTGTTGTAAATACATCGTAATTACATCATAATGATAATAACTCGAAGTTAAAGTCATAAAATCCAATCTAACAATATAATTTTTTTTTCATAATATGACGTCATTACGTGCGATGACGACAGTTGAAAAAATTTTTGAGATATATTTTTTTTTGGTAGTGTTTTGTTTAAAACCTGTATGAAAAGGAGTTTGGATGCAAAGAATGGATCTTTCTTAGTGCCTGGGTCAATATTCTACCCTCAAAATCGAGATCAAAAATAGGTAAAATCAACTTTGCCGAAAATCCGTCTACTTCGGACTTTTTCTTTAAAAAATAAATATTTATAACTCAAAAAAAGGATATACTTCATAGCTAATACTCTTCTCATTAGAACTCAGTTTACAGAATGCGATTCGGATAAGTGGTTCAGATTATATAACGCTCGTAAGTGGTTTGAAACGTGATATCCCGACGCATAAAAAAATAGGCGCTTACATGGCGCATGCAATCGAAACAAACGCGCGCGCACATCGGACGTCAAGAGGATAATCTTCTGTATATAAATCTGTACCTACCTAGGCCTGCCTTATTATCATGAAATCTGTTTATAAATATGTATGGACAAAAGAGTTAAAATAAGTGAATTGGTTAGATAGGATTAAATAAAAAAAAACAGTCAACTGCAAGTTGGACTCGCGCATCCAGGGTTCCAGGGCATACCTTTGATTGGACGTATACTTATTTTACTATTCGTCTAATACCTCATAAACTAAACCGAAAAACTCAGTTTGATAGTCGACGATAAAAAATAATAACGACGTTTGTATTAACCACTAGATGTCCCACGCAGGTCTGCCG
Organism: Furcula furcula; assembly: GCA_911728495.1. Classification (NCBI taxonomy): domain Eukaryota; kingdom Metazoa; phylum Arthropoda; class Insecta; order Lepidoptera; family Notodontidae; genus Furcula; species Furcula furcula. The sequence goes on from OU452250.1 coordinate 13,576,336, forward strand.
TCGTAATTTTCTAGTGTTTCTTTCATATGAACCTTCTCTTGACAATAACAAACACAAACAAAAAAATAATTAGCGAAATTGGTCTAGCCGTTCAGGCATGTTGCCGTGACCAAAGGAAACAGCAGGGGGACAACATTTAAGATTATTTAATTTACTACGGAATAAGAAATCTGATATATGGCAACGCTGCTGCAACTGCAAAGGCGAAGTGTAGCCAGTTTGGCGAAGTTTGAACGCGAATCTTCGCCGAAGCGTACAGATGTAGCCCCGCTATAAGTGGTTTTTACCGGTTTCCTCACTTACCGGTTAAAAGTTCATGGCCCTTAACCGGTAAGTATTGTTCCTTCGTTGCCAAGACGGCCTCAGAGTAATTAGAATGGAGCTAGTATCGCGTCGATTCGCCGTACAAATTTTTCGTGGCAGTTTTGCGGGATGCGGGAGGCGAAGTAAACACACACATATACAATTTCACGCATACCCACACTATAATAAACTCGCAACACATTCAAAAAGATACGCACACAAATAAAGAATGACCTGACCATAATATGAACAAAATTTGGCAGAGGGGTTAGCGCATCATGCTATCTTCAGTGGTATCTCCTCTAAGCAAGACGGCACATGACATGAGCAAAGACGTAGTGAAAAAAAATCTTAAATCTATGGACATGAGCGTATAAATGAAAAAAAAACGTCAAGTTCTATTAGGCGATGTCCTAACTAAACGCGATCACGCGATCATCGCGCGAACGAACGACGCGACCATCGCGCGATGAAATCTCAAACATATGGACGTCGAACGAGTGTCCTAACTGGCGGTCGCGCGACCGCCAGTACATTCGCTAGTCATCGCGCGATGGTCACGTCGTTCGTTCGCGCGATGATCGCGTGATCGCGTTCTATTAGGACACTCCCTTAGAGTACATTTCACGAAAGAGTTCCCTTCGTTCGTGGGTAAGTTATTTTTTTTTTTTTTTTGCCTTACTCCATTGAGTCTAGGCCCAACACGATTCTGCCAATCTCAGCGTAGTGAGCTTACACACGCGGTGGTTATTGATTGATCGGTGTTGATCGGTGTGTTACGTACGTTACAGCATAGAAGTTGTTCAATGTGCAGACCACCACCTACAACAAACAACAAAACACACTAACACAAAGGGAGGGACGTCACTAAGTTAAACAAAAGGAAGTTAAATTCACGAGACAAAAGTTAGTTACAATCTAATATCAAAACATGAATATACTTTAGGAGAATATTTACAAAGTGGGAATCAACAAACGTAAGGAGGGAATGAAAATTAATAGGACGCGGAATATAGGGAGGGAGGATGTCATATAGTGATATAGGGTATTTAGGGCAGGAAAAGAAAATATGGTCAGTGGTACCTTCGTCAAAACCACACTCACAAAGAGAGTGATCCCTTACCCTAATTTTATTGAGAAATACAGGGGTGCAGCAATGTCCCAGACGTAGCCTACATATGGTCGAAGTCGCGAATTTGTTGCCATGCCGGTATTTCTGGAACCAAGGCTTTTTCGGAACAACTGGTTGGATTCTAGCATAGTATCAACCACAAGTGGAACTGGAAGCACGCCAATAAAAATTCCAGGACCTAAACATTAAATCTTTGGCAAGGGATACAAGATCTGGGAGGAAGAGTTTATAATGAGATAAAGAACCAGAATGAACAGCACTTTTAGCCCAAGAATCCACACACTCGTTATCTCTAATGCCACTATGACTGGGGATCCATGCCAGAGCAATATCCAAACCTCTTGTCTTACATCTGTACAAGACTTCCTTTGTCTGCAAGGTAATAGGAAATTTAGATTTATTTTTAAATGGATTGGCTAATAGAGCTTATAAGTAGCTTTTGGAGTCTGTAAGTATTAAAACCCTATTTAAATTATGGGATTCTACAAAAGAAACAGCCTCTAGTATTGCCACTGACTCCCCAGTGAACACTGAGGAATGAGGGGGACATTTATAACTTAGAACTATATGAAACTTCGGTATCCATACCGCAGCACCAACACAACCATCAGTCGAAAGTTTAGAAGCGTCCGTGAAGACTGTAAGCCAGTCAGGAAAGTTTTGAGCTAAGTATTCTGAAAATACCTGGTTAGCACCTGCTTCAAACTTTGAGATACCCAAGTCAAGTATGATACGCAGGATGAATAAGAGAGCATTGAAGTCAAAATTAAACAGAGAATAGATAATGGAATCTGGGTTACGTGAGATTAAACTTTGTATTTTATTAAAACTTAGAACAGGTCTAGGGGGAAGTTTATCGAATCGTACCTTTCGATACCGGGTCGAAGGTACGTTTTCTTCGCCCCATCCTATACAGGCCGGAGTCCCTCAGGGCTCCGTGCTCTCTCCCCTCTTGTTCAGCCTGTTCACGAACGACATTCCTCGTTCGAGCAGAGTACAACTCGCCCTTTACGCGGATGACACCGCTCTCTATTATTCCCATAGGAACATGTCCTATTTAACGCGTGCTCTTCAAGCCGTAGTCGACGCCCTGGGTCAATGGTTCCGTACGTGGCGCATAGAGGTGAACCCGGAGAAGAGTGCCGCGGTGGTCTTCTCCCGGGGACCCGCCAATATGTTCTCCGCGCGGAGTCTTCGGCCCAACAGACGACTGGCCCCAATATCCCTATTCAATCGCCCTATCCCCTGGACTAAGAAGGTTAAGTACCTAGGAGTCACCTTGGACTCCGCCATGACTTTCGACCCACACATTAGGTCCGTCCGCAATCGAGCGGCTTTCGTATTAAGTCGCCTGTATCCCCTTCTCTGCAAGCGGAGTAAAATGTCGCTTAGAAATAAGTTGACATTATACAAAGCCTGCATTCGCCCTATCATGACTTACGCGAGTGTAGTTTTCGCGCACGTCGCCCGCACCCATATCGATAGCCTCCAGTTTATCCAGAATCGTTTCCTCCGACGTGCCGTCGGTGCCCCGTGGTACATGCGGAACGTAGATCTGCATTCCGATTTCAAGTTAGATCCCCTTCGTAAGTTCCTCAAAGAAGCGTCGAAACGCTACTTTGAATCCGCGTCCCGTCACGCGAACAGTTTAATCCGCGCCGCCGCCGATTACGCCCCTAGTCCTTCTGACTCGCGCCGTAGACCTCGGCACGTACTGCTCGACCCTCCTGACCCCATGACGGTCCTATTGGACCGGGATGCGCCGACCCCTCCCCGACAACCGTATGCTAAAGGGGAAGTTTACTAGACCAATATCCTCCTGCCGCAACTTTTTGTGAAAGAGCTCTAAGACGAGGAAGCAAAGGATGGGAAGAATCATGGGAAATTTTGAAAACAAATCTATCCGATAGATATTGTCTTCGGATGTGTAGAGGAGGATCCGCGCACTCAACCTGTATGGCGTTTTTGGGAGAAGATTTCATGGCACCTAATACTATACGCAAACATTTGGCTTGAAGAGTATCCAATTTATATAACGGAAGTTTATTGCAAGGTTCTATTATGGAACCACCATAATCAAGGTGACTACGAACAAGAGCGTGATAAATGAGCTTTAGACAGTAAGGGTGGGATCCCCACCACACTCCTGCCAAAGCTTTAACACATTGACACCTTTTTCGCATTTCTGTGCAATGTAGTTATTCTGAATAGAACCTGTCATATGACTATCAAAAAATACACCTAAAAATTTAACACTATCTTTAACAGGAATGATTTCATCGCCACAATGCACAACTGGAGTTGGGATATTTCTTTTCCTAGTAAAGACTACTAAGTTGGTTTTTGGAAACGGAAAGCGAGAGCCCATGATCTTGAAGCCAGACATTCAGATAAGAGAGTGTAAAGTTAAGACTAGAAGAAGCAGAATCTATGCTAAGTCATCTGCATATTGAGGTATGTTACAAAAAGGGGTTACGGATTGTTCTAGGTCATGGGTGTAAATGCTGTATAGGAGAGGGCTTAAAACAGAGCCTTGTGGAAGGCCCTTCCAGACCTGTCTTTGGATGAAATCAGATCCTTGGTGTCGGACACAGATATTCCTGGACATTAAAAGGTTTGCAATGAAGTGAACAATCCTCACAGGGATGTTCAGCTGTTGCATTTTTTGCCTGAGCACCGGAAGAAGGACACTATCATAAGCAGAAGCAATGTCCAGGAAAACCCCCACAAGGTATTCTCCTTCTGAGAATGCTAAACGAATGTCTGAGGAGAGACTGCTTAGACTATCCATAATGCTCTTGCCTTTACGAAAACCAAATTGACTTTTGGCTAAAATTTTGTGATTTTCTACAAACCACTCAAGGCGGTTTTTAACTAAATGCTCTAGGATCTTGCACACAGTAGAAGATAGAGCGATGAGCCTGTAAGAGGAAGGATTTGAGGGATCTTTACCAGGTTTTAGGATTGGGATAATGAGCTGACTTTTCCAAGATTGCGGTATTTGACCAGATTCAAAAATTTTATTAAGAATGTGAAGAAGTACTGTTTTAGCTGGGGGATTTAAATTCGCTACAAAGGAATATGGAATTCCATCCATACCAGGAGAAGAATCCTTAAGACCGTTAACAACAAATTCAAATTTCGAATAGGAAAATGGTTCATTAAATGGCTCAGAAAGAGCAGAGGAGGAAGGCCCAGAGAGAGAAGGAAAAGAGTCTGAACAAGGGACATAGGGGGGCACCAAATTATCAATAAATGGAATAAGCCATGCAGATGAGTCGAAAGAGGAATTGGATGGTGGGATGAGGGAACCACGAAACTTTTTGACACTGCGCCATACTTGGGAGGCTGGAGTTCTAGGAGATAGATTTTCACAAAAGCTCTTCCACCCTAACTTTTTCTTTCAGTTCAGCAGTTTACGAGTCTGGGCAGAAACTTTCTGAAAACATAGGAAATTTTCCGGAGACTGACTCATTATATAGCAGTTCAGCTTCCTTTCTACGATGTATCATATTAGTGCATTCAGAATCCCACCATGGAGGAGAGGAAAAATATTTCTTGCATTTTTTCTTTCGAGGGATATGTAAATCGGCTGCTTCTATTAGGGAACTAACAAACAAGTCATAGTTAGTTAGGGGATCTAAGGAGGGGTCTGCTAAAATAGAAGAAGTTTTATTGTCCATCTCAGCCGCAAACAAGTCCCACTTCGCCTCTTGCAACTTGTATTTAAGGAGGGGCTCAGGGTACAGGGGCAGACTGGCTTTACAGATTGAGGTAAAGAAATTACAATTGGGAAGTGATCACTACCATATGTTTGAGGGAGAGGATTCCAAGAGACAAGGGAAGAAAGATTAGGAGAGCAGGCAGTTAGGTCAACTGCTGAACGAGGGTTTTGATTAGGATAAACTCTATGGGTAGGAGAGCCGTCATTGATAATAGTGACGTTTAAGTCATCAAAAATATCAATAAGGCATGAGGAAAAGGAGTCACAATAGTGCGACCCCCAAGATGTGTGATGACAATTAAAGTCACCAAGAATTACTATCGGATGGGAAATAGCCGAACAAATTGCTGATAACTCTGAGGATAAGGAAGGATCAGGATGAGGAATGTATATAGAGAGGAAATTGATATCCATTACTTTAACTGCAACCAATCTCCCTAGAGTGAGCAGGTAGAGCAATAGGGGTAAATGAGAAGGATCTATTAATGAAAAGTGCACATCCTGCATATACATCGTCACGGTCCTCCCGGAAACAGGCGTAACCAGGAACCCTAAATAAAGTCCCAGGCCGCAGCCAAGTCTCCGAAATTGCCGCAACGACAGGGGAAAATTTTTGGAAAAGGTGGATTAAACTCGGATTTTTTAGGAGCCAGGCTCCTACAGTCCCATTGGATGATTTTTATCTGGTCCATTGGAACCAGCAATAGAGGCGAGGTGGGCTAACTTTTCTGCAACGTTGGACGGTAGACAGTCACTAAACTTCATGATGAAGTTATCTAAAATAGCAATAAATAGATCTATAAAATTCTCCTGAGATACATTCGCCATATCAGGGGTTAGAGAAGGAGAGGGTAAATCTGGAAAAGCACTGCCATTTGGAAGAGAGGAAGGCACATTGCTTATGATAGCCTGATGGGCTTGCTTATCATATCCTTGGGGCAGAGAAAGTCTGGGACGGGGAGTACGAAAGACGGTTTTTCTATAAGACATAGAAGAGGGATGGTTAGTTTGGGTAGATTGAGGGGAAGTGGGAGTGGATGCAGGGTGGTAGGTAGGGAGGGAAACATCTGAGTAGGGACGACGCACAGAAGGGACCTGGGAGGCTGCATCTGTATACGAAATATTATTAGTGGACATCAGTGTCTTAATTGATTTTTGCCGAGAGTGCTCTGGACATTGTTTGTCCACAGCTTGATGGTGCCCTGAACATAAAATGCAAGATACTTTGTCATTCTGAATATTACAAGATTCGCCTGGATGGCTCTGGCAGCACTTGAAACATCTTGCTTTAGACCGACACTGAGATTTTATGTGTCCAAAACGGCAACAATTGAGACATTGGATTGAAGGGAGCTGATGCACTTCTACAGGAAGGGAATTGTAGCAACAATAGATATGATTCGGTAAGATTTGACCCTCAAAAGTGATCACCACAGATTGAGCAGGAATCCAGTGGACACCTTCTTCTGAAGCGGACTTTCTGTTGAGCCGCCTCAGTTTTAATATTTTCCCACAGTTTTCTGGTAGTTCTACAGCTTCAGCGAATTCAGTCATAGACCAGTCACATGGGACACCACGGACTAAGCCTAAACGGGTGATATTATACGAGGGAATGGAGGCAACCAGATTGGAGGAAGAAAGGCAGGGGTGGGAAGTGAAATTGTTAGCCCCAGACGCAGAACTAAATTCGATGGCAATCCTAATTCGGCCTACAACTTTGACTCCGCCCCTAACAATGTGCTGGACATTGTTTTTCATCAGAACCTGGCCAATCTTAATGGGACGTAAGGATAATCCAGCAGCAGGGTCATTTTCCACTCGGGACACGTGCTTACGCGCTTTTTAGTTTTTTTTAATTTAAAGTAGTTTTTCTTTTTATATTTTTTTTTCCTTCATGAGCATTCTTTCTCTCCTTCTAACTCCTTTCCTTTTCCACGAGCGTACACGAAAAGGAACGAAGCACGAAGCAACCGCACGCTGATTGGCTGGACAAGACGTAGCCAACGAAATTTCAATATGGCGATTTCTGTGCAACAAGACGAATAACCGCTCGCATCAAAACTCGTGTTACACAAGAAAACAGAACTTTTATTGCAAATTGGCCACTATAAAAACATTCTTAATCTCTTTATAACTAGTGAAAGTGTTTTTCAAGAAGTTCCCGCTTACGTTGCTATCGCCGACCGCTGTGCTGCTCATCTCGTCAACCACCTTCTTTTTTTTGGTAAGTCCGCTTCCCTTTATTTCCTTCTATCTTTGAATGCTCATTTTTTAATTAGTTCATCCGCATCCGCTTTCGTCCTTCATTCATTACTTTTTTTTAAATACCAGCGACCTATCTTTTCAACAAAAAAGTTCAATCATAGTTTTGGCCACTTCGGCCGGATAAGTCCATAATTATTATAACCGCTATATTTTCCGTACCCGTGGGGTGTCGGGTAAGAATAGCACCTCCCCATCTCTTCCCGCAGGGTGTTCGTAAAAGGCGACAAAGGGAATCAAGCACTCTGTATTAGCATCTTTCTTCGGATTGTTACATATCATACGGCCATTGCAAGCATTAGTTACCTATTTGTGCATATTCATACCGCTTCGTATCATACGAATTAACAAACCGCAACTAAGACGTGGCTGGCGTCTTATTTTAAATTTATTTTGTGCATACCTACATATTAGCTTAATTGTGTTGGTTTTATAAGCTATCTGTAATAATGGCTTTTTCAGAGGCACAAATAAAAGTATTTCAGGCGAAAAATGAAGCCATGTATAAACACTTGTCGTATTTATACGATTTAAGTAAAAAAGTAACTACAACGTCGTCTATGGATTTGCGTTCCACAGAGACATTCATGGCAGACACAGAAACAATAAGTACAATGCGTCAGTCGTTTGAATCCAATTTGGATACCATTAACACGTTAAACCTCCAGTTAAATACCGAATATAAGGTTGATTATCAGCAGTTAATATCTTTTGAAAGTGTTTATACTCGTATTCAGAGGGTACGATCGCTCGTTATGTCCAAGACAACGGCGGCGAAAGAATCGGATAGTAGTCAAGTGCAGCATAAAGGTGTGGTTCCACTACCGCGTATTGATATTCCTTCATTTAATGGAAGTATTGATAGCTGGCCTGTATTTTATGAGTCTTTTAAGGCCAATATACACAATAACATTGAACTAACCGATTCCCAACGAGTACAATATTTAATGGGTAAATTAACTGGCAGTGCTTTAAAGTTAACCGCAGGTGTTATACCATCAGGTGATAATTATAAATCGCTTTGGGATAATTTAGTGAAAAAATATCAGGATAAACGAGCATTAGGCTCTTATTACATTGGAACGTTATTTAATATTAAACCTGCATTGAATAATTCCGCATCATTAAATACTTTTATTGAGACGTTTCATGCATCAGTATCCGCATTAGAACAATTAGATATTAGTGATTTAAAAGATTTAATTTTACTTAATTTAGCTTTGAAAAAAGTTGATACCGCAACTGCATACTCATTTGAAACTACAATGCGAGATAAAGAAATTCCTTCGTATAATGAGTTTGTAGATTTCATTAAATCACAGGTCAAAATATTAGACCGAACCGCTCCGACTATGCTCGGTCCCGCTCGCGCCACGTCAATGGGTGCACACCCTAAGAATGATAACCGTAATATTCGAACACAAACAAAACCAAATACAGTCCACCACGCTTTCCTTACCCGCGATAATTATTGTCAACCCGCTTGTGATTTATGTAAACAACCCGCGCATAATAATATGTATGTTTGTTCGATTTTCAAATCGTTAACTCCAAAAGAACGTTTTGACATCATAAAGTCGAAAAACGGGTGTATAAACTGTCTTAGTTTATCCCATACCGCATCTAAATGTAAGTCTACATATCTTTGTAAAGTTTGTCAGAAAACGCACCATTCGCTGTTACATTTAAATAATAATTATAACAATTTGAATCAACAAAAACAATTCCATGTTGCGCCGCGTCTCGCACGTATAGCGATGTCTCCGTCGCGCGTGCACGTTGAGAACCCCGCTGCTGTAGATAACGCAGCCAGTGGGGCCGTTTCCGTGGCTCCCGCGCAACTTCCCTCGGTTAGTGATAGAACCAGTGTTGCCAGATCGGCCCCTGGGGGGCCGATTCTCGGCCTTTTCGAAACTATGTCGGCCTTTGGCTGCCGTCGGCCCTTCATCGGCCCTTAAGCCCAAATCATTGGTTCGGTTGCCCAATTCCTATTCTAAAAGCATAGCACTTTACATAAAAAGTAATAGACATAAGTCATACGTTCTAAATACACAAAAATAAAGTTGAAGGACAGGAGCCCCTGTAAAACAGAAAAACGAAAATTTTCGTTTTTTTTTTTTTATTGACATCTCTTTTTTCCCGTTTTCTAGTACTGTTTCTGATGGAGAGGGCTCCCCCCTTTCCTCCCAAAAACAAGGGGGGAACCCTTGATTTTTACACATAACTAATTTGTAATTCATAAAATGAGGAAAATTTCCTCAGAATTAAAAAATAAAAAACTCTAAAATGCCCCCCCATTTTAGAGTTTTGCGCAACTTTTCCTTACAAAAAAAAGAGGGGTATAATGTACCCTGTGGGGGGGGGGAGGTAGTACACCTCCCCCAACCCCGTCCCTAACCTCGGTTTGACGAACGCCAGTGGAAAGTCGTACTTCGGCCTTTACTGCCTAAAATCGGCCCCTGCCAGCCCTGCTTTCGGCCCATTCTTAATTTGTCTGCTGGTAACACTGGATAGAACTACAACGCAACAGGTGTCTTTATGCGCTCGTACGCAAATGAATAATACGGAAAAATCTGATGATGATATTGCTATGCGCTCGTGCAATAGTACGATTCTTTTATCAACCGCATATATTTTCGCGCAGAATAATGTAAATAAACACGTCCCTGTTAGGTGTTTAATAGACAATGGTTCTCAGAATAATATAATCACTATTGAGTGTTGTAAAAAACTTAATTTAAATATTATACCGATTAATAACTCTTTTATAAAGGGTGTTGGATCGCTAACACGCCCAGTGCACGGTCACGTTCAATTTAAAATTACGTCGAGAAATAAATTATATTGTTTTAATATAAACGCACTTGTTGTAGACAAGATTACTGACAACTTGCCTACTGAGTATGTTGATTCATCCATAATACAGCATTTGAAAGATATTCCAATCGCGGACCCGCTATGGTACCTCCCAAATGAAGTGGAAATAATCCTGGGAATAGAATTATTCCCTAACTTATTATTAGGTGGAAAAATAATTTCACCTCCCGCACCGCCCGCTATTGAAACCGTATTCGGTTATATTTTGATGGGAAATGTTCCTACCGTTTCACGTCAAGCTATTCCCGCAACTACTTCATTAACTACCGCGACTTTTTTCACAACATCGTTAAACGATTGTTGTATTTCGTTACATGATTCTTTGCACAAATTTTGGCAATTAGAAGAAATTCCCGCAAACAAATTTATGAGTCCCGCAGAAACGGAATGTGAACAGCTGTACTCAGCTAATGTGACACGTGATTCCACAGGCAGATATTGTACTGCTTTACCATTTTGTGACAACCCTAATGTATTGGGTGATTCCCGCTCTGTAGCACACCGTCGCTTATTAGCGTTAGAAAAATCTAAATTAAAAGATCCTAGCCTCCGTTCTAATTATAACGATGTTATTAAAGAATATATTGATAAAGGTTACCTTTCAGAAGTATGCTTGATAGATACCTCTGATGAAAACGCAGGATACTTCATACCGCATCATCCAGTTATTAGACAGGATAAATTAACCAGTAAAGTTCGCGTTGTGTTAGATGCAAGCGCTAAGAGTCACAATGGCTTATCACTTAATGATATATTACACGCGGGCCCTAACTTACAAGCTGATATATTTATTTTATTATTAAATTTCCGCTTATTCCCGGTTGCAGTTACCGCGGATATAAAACAAATGTATCTCCAAATAGATGTTATAAATGAACACAGAAAGTTTCAAAAAATATTATTCCGGTTCGACACCGCTGAACCAATCAAAGAATTTCAATTCAATCGAGTTGCCTTTGGTTTGAAAGCCAGTCCATTTTTAGCCATGCGCACAGTGCGGCAATTAGCCGCCGATGAGAAAACCCGCTTTCCACGCGCAGCAGCAATAGCTTCAAGCGAACTTTACATGGACGACTTAGCGACGTCAATATCTTCAGTGGAAGAAGCCAAGGTGCTGTCGCATGAACTTATAGCGCTATTTAAGGCTGGTGGTTTTGATCTCACAAAATGGGCAAGCAACTCAGAGGAGGTGTTGGCTTCTGTGCCACAATCCAACCGCGTTTCTATAGATTTTGATTCGGATAAAGATAATATAAAAATTTTAGGTATTAAATGGCTTCCTTCAGAAGACTGTTTCACTTTTACTACGTCTGAAATAGATAATAATTGTACCAAGAGATCAATTCTTTCTACGATTGCTCGTTTATGGGATGTACTCGGTTTGGCCGCTCCAGTAGTTTTATTCGCCAAGTTACTTATAAAAGAATTATGGAATCTTCGTATTGATTGGGATGATTCACCGCCTGAGAATATTGTGACTTTATTTACAAAATTTAAGGAACAGTTGCCCGTACTTTCTACTTTAAAAATACCGCGTCATTTAGCCGTTACTACGGGTTGTACGACCAATATTGTTGGTTTTGCAGATGCAAGTCTCAAGGCCTATGGCTGTGTCATATATTTGCATGTCACAGATTCCGAAGGCAACATACACGTACGGTTGGTGTGTGCAAAATCAAAAGTCGCACCTGTAAAGGTAGTTTCGTTAGCTCGATTAGAGCTATGCGCCGCAGTTCTTATGGCAAAAATTATTAAACTTACATATGATACTTACGTAAATCGTATTGTTATAAATAATATATACGCGTTCTCAGATTCAAAAATAGCTCTTTCTTGGATACATTCATCTCCACATCGGTGGAATGTATTCATCAGTAACCGGGTTGCTAAATGCCAAGAGGATCTTGATCCAAAGCACTTTTATCATGTGAATGGGAAGGAAAATCCAAGTGACTGTCTTTCAAGAGGTCTCTTACCGGAGCAGTTGATATCACATGATCTATGGTTTCATGGCCCTAAATGGCTCGATTATCCAGTGCTTGAATGGCCTATTGCTACATTCACTCCCATGGTATGTGAGGAATTGCCTGAATATAAAAACAAAACAATAGCTTGCACCGCAGTCTCTCATGTGGAGACTAATTTATTAAACAATGTTGCTCAAAAATTTTCTTCTTGGAACAAAATCTTACGGATTATAGTTTACATTCTTAGATTTTTACGGATTATTCCTCGACAAAATTGTATTACCGCTTCTCAGTTAAATGTAGCTGAAAAATATTTAATCCGCGCCGTACAACAAAGTCATTTTGAACAAATTTCAAAAGATATTCAGAAAAATTGTGTAAATTCCCCGCTTAAAAAACTTGATCTTTTTATAGACAAAGATAACATTATACGCATTGGAGGTAGACTTTCAAACTCTAACCTTCCTTTTGAAGCAACGCATCCCGCACTTTTACCTAAACATGATCATGTTACTCGTATTTTGATTGATTATTATCACCGCATCAATTGTCATACTGGTGCCAATCTTTTGAGCTCATTATTGCGTCAGAAGTATTGGATACTTACTGCTAGAAGTGTCATTCGTCAAAGAGTACACGCATGTAACAAATGTTTTAAAAATTCTCCATCGCATCCTAGTCCAAAAATGGCTGACTTGCCTACTTGTCGGGTACAAGAGACAAAAGCATTCGTTCATACGGGCGTAGATTATGCAGGCCCAATTAAAGTGACATTTTGTAGACGCCGCGGACAAAAGTGCCAAAAGGCTTATATTTGTTTATTTATATGCTTTGTTACAAAAGCCGTTCATATTGAATTGGCAACAGATATGTCATCAGACACGTTTATTTCCGCGTTTAAAAGATTTTTATCTCGCAGAGGACCTGTATCAGTTTTATATTCCGATAACGGAACCAATTTTGTTGGAGCTAAAGCTCAACTTCAAGACTTATTGTCTAATCAGTACCGCATTGAATGGAGAATGATACCGCCTCGAGCTCCACATTTTGGGGGGCTCTGGGAGTCTAACATTAAAGCCATAAAAACGCATTTATATCGTGTAATCGGATCTCAAATACTCACTTATGAGGAGGTATTAACTGTCGTTAATGAGATTGAGGCATTACTTAACTCAAGACCGCTATGTATTTTATCGGAAGAACCTTACCCGGAACCTCTTACACCTGCCCATTTTATTATGGCTTCCCCATTGACTTCTCTGCCAATTCAGGATGTTTCTGAGGAAACCAAATCTTTACGTTGTAGAAAACAGCTATTAGATCAAATGGTTTGTAGTTATTGGAAAAGGTGGCGTATTGAATATTTGCACAATTTACAAACTAGACAAAAATGGTTCATTAATTCCGATAATGTAAAATTAGGGACAGTAGTTTTAATTCATCAAGATGATATTGCACCCTTGCGATGGCCGATGGGTGTGATAACCGCGCTGTATCCAGGCAAAGATGGTATTGTCAGAGTTGCATCAGTAAAAACTTCAACTGGAGAGTTCAAGCGACCAATTGTTAAATTGTGTCCCCTTCCCTCTCAATAAAACCCATTTAATATATTTTATCATATTTCAATTTTTTTTCACTACCGCATTATAATTAACATATTTTCTTTGAGAATACTACGTATTCTCAAGGCGAGGAGGATGCTTACGCGTTTTTTAGTTTTTTTTAATTTAAAGTAGTTTTTCTTTTTATATTTTTTTTTCCTTCATGAGCATTCTTCCTCTCCTTCTAACTCCTTTCCTTTTCCACGAGCGTACACGAAAAGGAACGAAGCACGAAGCAACCGCACGCTGATTGGCTGGACAAGACGTAGCCAACGAAATTTCAATATGGCGATTTCTGTGCAACAAGACGAATAACCGCTCGCATCAAAACTCGTGTTACACAAGAAAACAGAACTTTTATTGCAAATTGGCCACTATAAAAACATTCTTAATCTCTTTATAACTAGTGAAAGTGTTTTTCAAGAAGTTCCCGCTTACGTTGCTATCGCCGACCGCTGTGCTGCTCATCTCGTCAACCACCTTCTTTTTTTGGTAAGTCCGCTTCCCTTTATTTCCTTCTATCTTTGAATGCTCATTTTTTAATTAGTTCATCCGCATCCGCTTTCGTCCTTCATTCATTACTTTTTTTTAAATACCAGCGACCTATCTTTTCAACAAAAAAGTTCAATCAACACGTGAACAATAAATGGACCACAATCTTTCTCAGAATATACTCGAGCGGACTCCATACTTGGGTGGGTATAAATCGTCTGAATTGATGCCGAGGGTAGTTCCAAGTTAGAAATGTATTTTTTTCGTTGGATGGCTGATGGAAATCTCGTTTAGTTCATTAGATGGGCGTTTGACACCACGATCGCAAGCAATGGATTCTTGGGAGAATAACGCTGGAGAAGGAGATATGGGAATATCAGGCGGTCGACCAGGCGATTCATCGCCCATGTTGAACCGGGCCTATTTAGACCGTAAAAGCTATTTTAAACACTTACCCTTTTACAGGAACACAAACCACCACCACACACAAAGAACAAAATCATAAACAAATAAGCAAAAATGAAAAACAGAAATTTTCCACTTTATCACTGTCAAAAACGCGTGTATTCACGGTATTCACCAACCTTGCTTCTGACGGAATCCGTGGCTAAGTTGGTATAATTGAATTATGTGTTGTCATTAAATTTAAAAATATTTACCCTCAATATAGGGAAAATATACTCTAATATAAATCACACGGATGTATTCATTAGTCCAAAATTAAGTAAATACGCAGTACCCTAAAATATATTTTGCGATTTATACAGGTTAGAAATTAAAGACAGAAATCTATTTTAATCATTTTATGCTCTCATAAGGTATTTTTTTTTTGTTTAGGAGTAGTACTGTTGGCTGCAGATGGCCATTACAGCTTCACCGGACAAGAGGGCGAGCGCTTTAAGCGCTCCAGCCAGTTGGGTAGCGACTAGCACAAGGGCACATCAGGGAGGCACGGCCTCGGATTGGGCTGCCACTTAGAGAGTATGAGTTTACCACCGGTTCACAACGCGCCCCCGCTGAGAAGAACCGGCAAGAAACTCAGCGAGGGGATGCATGTCGAGGTCGCATGCGTACGACCCTTCGGCCACGCCGGCGAGACCGGTGTCTGTGTGTAGATGTGTTTACGACTCGTGACGTCGTCGCAGTCATCGGATCGGACCTCTCCCTGGGCAGCGTAGTGTCGGCTATGCTATCCGGGGATGCGGCGTGGGGAGCGATGGCCGCCTTCTGTGAGACTGTCCTGTCCCAGACGAAGGCCGCCGAGCGGGAACGCGAACACGCTGATCCCGCTCGGCGACGAAGGCGCAGGCCGCCACAAGCGGACAGCACAACGTCTCGCTCCCCAGCCCTGAGCCCGGGGCTAAAAACAATGGGCAACCTTCGGAGTCGCTGGACGCTCGGGGTGTGGGCCCTTTGAGCGTCCATTGAGTACGACGGCGACTCCGAGGAGGACGGCGGCGGGGTTGCGACCCCCGTCCCCGTGAGCACCGTGACAGGTTCCCGGGGGGCTACAATGCGCCCCCCGGCGGCAGGCTCAAAGGCAAGGCACTGAGGGGCCCCTGGTGCAGATCCCACCGGAGAGCCCTGGGGTCCCCCCTCTCATGTGCCGATGCGACAGCCGCGGGGGTTTTAGTGGGTAAGAATCCCACATACCCCGGTCGAGCCCCACAGCTCCCGGGGATCTTTCGAAGATATCCCCCGCGTCAAAAAAAATATGGACGCACGCTTTTGCAAAGTAATGTTCGGACATTTCTTAGAAAAATTTGCGGATAGGGACTAGACCGAAGTCAGAATGAAGGTCGACATTCCGCATGTACCACGGGGCACCAACGGCATGTCGAAGGAATCGGTTTTGAATAACCTGGAGGCTATTGATGTGAACGGGAGCCGCGTGTGCGAATACGCCACTGGCGTAAGCTAGGATGGGACGGATGCAGGTTTTGTAAAGTGTCAACTTATTCCTAAGCGACAGTTTAATCTCTCTCATAAGGTTCGGCTTGGCTGTTGTGAACACTTGCAACGGATAAATACAATCATATCAATAACTTGAGGACATAAATCGTTTACCATACAATTTTGATCATTTATTTACTTAGGAAGACATGGAATTAAAACATGGACCCTAGTAACATTATTTTACCTACCTGAAATGGCGGCAACTCGGATGGCGGCGGATCTTACTTGTTCGAAGGTAATTACCGTAGACAGAATATAATACAGACATATACCAAGCGTGCCGCCGATAAGGACAGAAAAATAATCATTCGTACACATAACACAAGTTATGGATATTTATTCAAATGCACCTATTATGTAGTATAAACTCAGAGTATTTAGAATGGAGCTATTGCGTCGATTCCCCGAACAAATTTTTCGTGGCACTTTTGCGGGGTGTGGGAGGCGAAGTAAACACACACAGATACAATTACACACATACCCAACCTATAATAAACTCGCAACACATTCAAAAAGATACGCACAGAAATAAAGAATGACCTGAACATATGAACAAAATTTGGCAGAGAGGTTAGCGCATCATGATCTCTCCAGTCTTAGAGGAAGAAAACTATAGAGGGCTGGACACTGGACACTTTCTTTCTCATTCACCCAAGAAAAGAATGCGTTTATGTAGGTTACGTGTGATAGAAAGAAACAGTGTATATGATTTTTTGTCCCTCAGCATGTGTTCGATTTTTCCGCGCCGTGGGTGCGAAACAAATTTGACGTTTGCTCCCACTTTGCTCCGTGACAATTTTATCGTGGTTTTAATATTAAATAAATAACTTAAAATTCAATAAAAAACTAACTGTGACATTACTGTGTGTTGCGGAAATCCTATAAGAATCGTGCAGTGCAGTATTATAGGCTGTAAAAGTGACAGTGAACGTAAAATTAGTGGAGTATCGTTTCACAGGTAAACGTGAATTATTATGGCCAATTTAGAGATTACATTTAGAAACTAATACATGTAAACGACTTATTTAGATCTTATTGCTCTAAATTAGTTACTATTTTACTTGAAAGTTACGTGTAAGATCGATAAATTCTTGTTTTTCATCCATAACCTAAAATTTTCAGTTTATTGATCGCCATTATCAGGGTTGCCAGTGTATAAAAGAGAGACTACCATAAATAAGTGGTAAATTATTATTAAGTGCATCATACACGATCCCACATGCTGGGTGCATCGAAGAATTTCTCAGATTTCCCGAATTTATTTTTATGATTTCCTGAAAATATGGATATTTGTATACTGTGGATAGCAGCAACAAAAAGAATTAATTAGGTTGATAAAAGTTATTCCCGAATGCTTAAATATTCAGAAATAACGTAAGCGCTCAAGTAATTCGTCCAAGGCTGCGCAGGACGTATTCATTCGTTATTTATAGGCACATCATTGTACATTTAATCGTGCTTTTACTATATGCATGTTGTTTAAATATATGTATGTATGTTGTTGGTTACAATTTATTGGTAAATTTGTCTGAATTATAAATAAATAGTACCGACGTAGTTATACACCACCAAACCCCTAACATAGTACTTGTTAGGAATTAATTGCAAACGTTGCAATAATATTATAAATATATGGAAAGCTCTAGAAGTTTTATTAATAACAATATAAAGTACATGTGTTTACTTTATATCATGTATCAAGTACTAATTTTAGTCATAACAATCCTTGTTTATTAGAGATCATATTACCGAATGATGTCTGATGACGAATGAGTCTTTATAAAAACTAATTGCGTAATTAAGAGACATGCATTATATTTTTGTAATTCAAAGTATCTGTATCACTTTTTAGTAATAAAGAGCATGCAATTCTGCTCTAATACAGTGTTTTAATTAAAAATATAATTTTTAAAAACACTTAAACCGCTCCCCTAAAGTTGTTTGGCGCAGCCGGATCGAACGCCTCGGGCCGTAAAACTGTTTGGCGCAGCCGGATCGAGCGCCTCGGGTCGTCACGTTATTTGGCGTAGCCAAAGCTAGCGCCCCGTGCTGATAAGCAACCGCGTCGCGAATTCGCGAATCAAAATCTTCGCTTCGTGATTCCGCGGAAGGCGTTCGTCGAACCAAAAAATTTAACAACTGGAGCTATGCTGCAGACGGGTTGGTGAGTAAGCCTTTTCACCTTCCTTGTCATTCCTTGTGGTTATATTGGGATTGGCCGTCTCTCATTATAACTGTTATCTGGTTTTCATATGAATTTCTGTGAAAACTATATTTTAAGGATTTATTTTTATGGTAAATAAGATTTTATAAAAGTAAATTTGAAAAGAAAAGAGTTAAATAAAATTTTTAATATAATAAGAAATATTTGAATATTAATAATTGTTTTAAATACTTTTATTTTCTTTGAATTTTAATTCTATTTTATTATTTTAATTGTGATTTGTTTTATTGTGTGTCTTTTTTTAGGATTGTGTTTTTAATTGTATTTTTTTTTATAGGATTGTGTTTTTATTGTGTGCCTTTTTTTTATATAGGTTATTGTGTTAATTTTTTTTGTATTGTGATATTGTGATTTTTTTTTAAATATAAAATCGTTTAACAACTAAATAAAAATGGAGCGATCAAATATTGAACAAATAATTATAATTCCCAACGAAATGTTAAAATTAATACCAGTATTTAACGGAGACAAAAGACAATAAAATTTATTTTTACGCAAATGTGAATACGTGATCGAAAAATATAAAGGCAGTCCGTCTCAAAATTTATATGTCATGCACTCTATTACCAGTAGGTTAACGGATAACGCCGCCGCTCTTATCAGTGAGCGCGAAGACATAGAGACGTGGGATGAATTTAAAGAATTATTAATCCAACACTTTGGAGATCCGCGTAGTGAGGAGACAATTTTAATTGAATTAGAATCTATTAAAATAAAACCATATGAAAATTACCTAGATTTATGTAACAGAATTCAGTCAGTGCGTTCGGTTCTCATATCAAAAGTGAACCAAATAATGGACCCTGCATTAAAACAAAGCAAAATTACAATTTATAATCATACATCATTAAATGTGTTTCTTTATAATTTACCAGAGCACTTAGTACGCTTAGTACGCTTAAAATCTCCCAGCACGTTAGAAGATGCCTTAAGTATTGTTATGGAAGAAGTAAATTTCCATGAACAATACACAGCGCGAAATAAGATGATGCCTAATTCTTTTTATAAATCAACTCAAATACAGAATCCAAACACTGGATTTAAATTTGGCAATTTTAATAATCAACCTTCAGGTTTTAAACCTAACTATTCGCCTAAATTTAAATTTGGTACTCCAAATAATGTGCCGAATTTTGTAAATCAAGGGCAACAATTTAAATATAATATGCAACAACCAACAGGGTTTAATTGGGCCCAAGACCACAATTTGGTATGCGCTCTCAGAATTTTATTAATGCACAGCCACAGTATGGCATGCAATCCCACAATTTTAATAATTCTAAATTACCATTTGGCTTTCAGCCTAACTATGCAATACGTCCACAAAATTATGGACATCAACAATTTGGTTTTAAACCATTTTTAGGAACACAAAATAAACCAACATACTCTAACGATGTGTCTATGCGAACAGCATCGACTAATAAACCTCAGCAAGGTTTTAAATTAAATAAAATGAGATCAAACCAAAATCAATCAGATTTTAATAATTTTAAATTAGATTACGAACCTATTGATAATTATTATGAAATTTTTTATTTTAATCTTCCACAAGAAGAAGTTTCCTATTGTTCAGTATCTGATCCTAACGAGGATCCTGTCATTAATTATCCTTGTGAATTGGATAATGAAAATAGCGAGTTACCTTCATTAATTAAAGAAGAAAACAATAATGCAAATTTTATCGTGCGTCGCCTCGATGAAGAACCAGACGTAATAAGAGTAAATAGTTGTGACACTAATCTTAATTTACCTTTTATATACATACCAGAAATAGATTCTAAATTCATGATTGATACTGGAAGTATGAAATCTTTTATGAACCCAAATAAAGCTTATCAGTATTTTAATAATGACATACAACATAGACCATTTAAGGTCATAAGCACACATGCTTCAAGTAACCATAACGAAGTCATCGAAATTCCTTCATTGCCAATTTTTAAAAGTAATGAAAATCATACATTTTATTTATATGAAATAGATCCGCGATACGATGGTTTATTAGGTGACGACATTCTTCGTCAAATCGGTGCGATTATTGATCTGAATAATAATATTTTAACAACGGATTATACTAACATCCCCATTAGACATAACATTAATAATGAGAAACAATTATACACCACAAATGAATTTAATACTACAGATAATAGTGATTTAGAAGTAAAAATTAAAAATGAACAAACTAAAGTTAATGATTGCAACACGAATATTCAATTCTCTCCTAGTAATGAAGAAAATAGACAGAATAATTTTATAAATACTTTGAAATTTGATGATAATGAATTGAATAAAAATCTTATCAGTGAATCTGTTAACATCCCTCTTAAAAATTTAAAATTAAATACATCAGTAAATGATAATTTACAAAATAATTTATCGAATTCTACTCAAAAACAAAATATTAAGGTAAAAAGAAGATCTAAAATTTTAATGAACGCACTTAAAATTAATGATATAACTTTTAAAGTTGATAATGATAATTATGATCAAATAAAAGAAAAACATTGTGATACCGATGACATTATGAATAAAACTGATTCCCCCGCGATTAAATCAAATGACAATGAAATTAATCAAAATGTACAACGTAAACGTAATGATTTAAAACGTAATAACAATATTTCTGTAGATGTAAGAAGTAATCTAATAAATATTAAATCTAATAATATGTTAGAAGAAATAAATAATGTTAATGAAGATAAAGAAATAGGAAATAAGAACTATGTAAAGATACCTAATAAAAGGAAAATAAAAGAAGCATTATTGAATAAGAAAATGTTAAAGGAGATTAAACAAAACGTGATAGATTTAAAATCTAAAAATAAATCTGTACGTGGTAAGGTGATAAATACTAAATCAAATAAAATGTTAAAAGTGAAAAATAAATTTAAGGAAAATAAAGATAATGCAAAAATAAAGTATATAAGAGAAATGAATAAAATAAAAAGAAAAGATACATTTTTATATAAGAAAACTGTGAAAGATAGATTTAAGCACAATTTAGTATTAAATAATGTACGGAAAAAGAAAATAGAAACACTACTTAAAAATATCATTCGCCCTCCAGATAATTATTTAGAAAAGTGAAGAACATCGGAAATTATTTTCTAATAGTATTAGAAGTCTATTATAACAAGGAACAGTTGAATTTTATGAATGCACGGAAAGAGTAGTTTATGTTGAAGACAATAATGAACAAAATGCTATAATTTTAAAATATCACTTAGGAAAAACATATATAGTTCCTCTATGACATTAGAATTAAAGAAACTCTTATGCGAATAAAAAGAAATTATTATTGGAATAATATGCAAGAAATAATATCCGCTGTTATAAATTCATGCGATTCTTGTAGAAAAATGAAATACGATAGGAAACCTATAAAACCACCTTTACAATTAACACAAACACAAAACGCACCATTCCAAGAAGTATTCATAGATTTATTCTCTATAGAAGGAAAATATTATTTAACTATAGTAGATGCCTTTAGCAAACTTGCACAAGCCATTGAAATTAGTAATAGATCTACTACAGAAGTTGTTAGAGCTCTAATTAAATATTTTTCATTTTATGGCGTACCAATAAAAATTAGTTGTGACCCAGGTACTGAATTTAATAATGAATTATTTAAAGAATTAACATCAATGTATAAAATTGAACTTCATATCTGTACAACAAATAATCCTAATTCCACTGGTATAGTTGAAAGATTCCATTCAACTATTATAGAAATTTATCGTTTAGCAAAGTATGAACAAAAATATACTGATGCTGCATCAGTTATGACATATGCTATAATGGCATACAATAATACAATTCATTCAAGCTACAGAATTGACACCATTTGAAGTAGTATTCGGTCACACAGACTCGAACTCAGCATTTAATATTAATTTTGAAAAATCATATATACAACAAATCTTAAAAGATCACGCGAAAAGAACAAAATATTTATATAATTACATATCAGATAAAATGTTAGGAAATAAAGAAAAGGCTAGGGATAGGAAAGGAGGTGAAAGTAATATAGAATTAGAAGAAGGAAAGGTTGTATATGTAAAAGCAGTTAATAAAAGACAGAGTAAAGATAAACCTTTATATCAAAAAGTTACAGTAAAAGGAAAGATGCAACGTAATGTTGTACCCGTGGAAGTAGGTCAAAGGAAAACTAAAATCCCTACTTAAAAATGTTAAACGACCTCCAGATAATTCTTGATCATACAGACTGCATTGCATCACTGATTCTTGAAACTAATTTTTAATATTAAATAAAAAAAATAAAGCCAATCTTAAAATTTTATCGAATATTAAATGACAAATATTTAATATGCAAGATAAATTAATAATAATTGAGCCGTTTATACATATTTAAAAATAATTTCAAGCCTAGATCTTAATATAAAGAAATATATAGAATTTAAGAAATTACTTTTAACAAATAATCAATTTAATCAGGAATTTTTAACAATAAAGAAACAAACAGAATATTCATTATTTATTACAAAAGAAAATTTTTAAATAAGTTTTGTCTATATTAACAAATTATTAAATGAATAATGAAAGTACAGTCAAAAGAAGAATTTTGTACCGCTAATAAAATTAATTTTAGTAATTAATTTGGAGCATTTTCGTGATATACTAATCGATATGATAACCTAACTGCACAAATTAAAGATGATCAAATCTTAACCGATAAAAAATAACAGTAATCTCCCAAATGTGGTATAGAATTATAAATAGTACTGGTACATTGCAATTTAAAATTTTAGAAACTAAATTAATTCAGGAAGTTGTAAAGAAAATAGAAAGGAATGCGGTTATACCAATATATTCAACACATATTTTAATGATGTTTGAAATTTTTGAAAATAATTTTAGATCTTTATTTATGTCTTTAAGTGAAATTGAAACAGCATTAGCTTTAAGTAAAATTTCTGTATTACATCAGTCAATTATTAATTCAACTGAATTGTTAACCATTTTGCAATCTATAGATAAGACAGATAATCTTATGTATCCTGCAACATTAAATAATTTAGTTAAATTAGAAAGAACTATGATAGTTAAAGCTTATGTAAAAGGGGACCAGATAACATTTATTTTAGAGATTCCTTTAACGGATAATATCTCATATAATTATTTTAAACTCTATTTGTTTCCAATTTTCCATAAATCCTTAAATAAGACTCTTGTTATATTTCCTAAACATCCTTACCTTTTGGTGAAAGGCTTGAAATTTATACCAATTACACACCCGTGTGATGAAATTGAAGAAAATCATTTTATATGCTCCGAAAACAACATTGCTCAGTATTCGGAAGAAACATGTGTTGAGCAACTTATTAAAATGGAGAAAAATTTATCCAATTGCACACCAGTTCCCGTTGCAATTGAAGATGTTCGAGTTCAACGAATTAAATACAACAGTTGGATAATTTTTACCAAGGAAAATTCCGTATTGATGGAGAAATGCGGAGATGATACTTCGTACATCATCCACATGGAGGAAAATTGTGAAATTACGCTTGGACGTTTCCACATCAAACATCGTCAATTATATGGAAAAACTTTATATACGAACTGGACATTGATACCAGAGTTACCAGATTTGAACACTTTTAGTGAAAACTCTTTTGGAAATGAAACAGTGAACATTAAAGAAATAAACTTGGACGATTTAAACAGTTTATCAAATGTCTTAAAATTAATGAATAACAAGAATAATATCAGTGAAAGTGCAGTGAAAATTAAAAGTGTTAGTTTAGCCACAATATTGTTATACGTAATTATAAGCATTATTATTGTATCTTTAATATTATATAAGTATAAAACTTATTTCATAGATTTTTTGCGAAATAATTCGAATCCACAATCTTCGGATAATTTCGCACTTGAGGGGGGAGGAGTTATACACCACCAAACCCCTAACATAGTACTTGTTAGGAATTAATTGCAAACGTTGCAATAATATTATAAATATATGGAAAGCTCTAGAAGTTTTATTAATAACAATATAAAGTACATGTGTTTACTTTATATCATGTATCAAGTACTAATTTTAGTCATAACAATCCTTGTTTATTAGAGATCATATTACCGAATGATCTAGAATACGTCTGATGACGAATGAGTCTTTATAAAAACTAATTGCGTAATTAAGAGACATGCATTATATTTTTGTAATTCAAAGTATCTGTATCACTTTTTAGTAATAAAGAGCATGCAATTCTGCTCTAATACAGTGTTTTAATTAAAAATATAATTTTTAAAAACACTTAAACCGCTCCCCTAAAGTTGTTTACGTTGAATAGTTTGTTTCATTTGCGTAGATTGAGATCAGGTGGTCATTGGTCAAGCGTAGATTGTCCCAAGATACTAGTACTATAGATTTGTATATTGGAGAAATTTACTAAAACTTACCCGGTAAATGGCCATAGTATGTATTATATTAAGTTATAAGAAAGCCAATTTTTGCCTACCTCTCTGGGAAATAGCATATTATTGTTTTTATCTCTTAACTTTTTTGTATGAGGCTAATAATTATCTACAGCTCTTAGCCACTTTAATCACCACGTGATATCACCCAGGTGAACAATGTGGAATAGACCTTAGCTACAGCATATATGATATTAAGTGTACATTCACTTTGTAGCCTCCGTCGTGGGTTCGAATCCTGCGAAGGGCAACAAATTTGAGTAGTTGTTCCTTACTGGCTAGGACAATGCAGGCCGATGACCTGATTGTCTGTAAAGTAAGATGATCCATGTGTCGGGATTTGCGATAGGACGTATGCCCGACTCCTGTCCGTCAAATTAAAACACCGAGCTTTGGTAATAAACACTTATAATCAAATTGAGAGAGAACAACTTATAATACAGTGGAGTAATCGTAATAATTAAAACATGTCTCTGCCATAGATACTAGCGCGCTGTCATCTTTTTGACAGCCCCTTTGGCGTTCCGAAACCGTGATCCGAGATACGCCACACATGCGTCGGATGGGCATGTAAAAAGTCGGTCCTGCCTTAACTTCTCCCCAGTCGTGTCGGTCTGCCGTCCCATCGGATTATGAGAGGTACCTATTATATAAAGGAAGAGAGAGTGCACTTGTGTCTACGCAAGCACTTGTGCACTATAATATCTCCTGCGTACATGGCTGATCTTGTGAAAGATTGGCCGCTGTGGTCGTTTCGGCTAGGAGGACATTATTATAACAATCACTTTCGTACTTTTTGCAGACTGTCATAGATTAAGACGATATAATGTAAGAAAAGTAAATGTTGTGTCAAAAAAGTGGTTTTTGGTTAGGAAAGAAAATATAATTTACAACAACCTCCGTATTTGCTTTACACAAAGGGTAAAATTTCCCTTACGTGGCAACTCTAAATTTAGTATGTACTTATTTTTCTGTCCTTATCGGCGGCACGCTTGGTATATGTCTGTATTATATTCTGGTCGTACGTCTCCAGTGGTATCTCCTCTAAGAGTATAAACGATATTTGCAATTCAATTTAAAACTCCAAAGCTAGATCGTGAACTAGAAAATTTCATGAGTACTCGAAGAAAACGCACCGGCGGTGCGCCAGATTCTGAACACCATGCTGAGGGACAAAACATTATATGCTCTGTTTCTTTCTATCACATATAATATATATAAATGCATTCTTTTCTTGCGCGAATTAGAAAGAAAGTACCAGCTCTCTACTTAGAGGAGATACCACTGGAGAGAGCATGATGCGCTAACCCCTCTGCCAAATTTTTGTTCATTTGTTCAGGTCATTCTTGTTGGGTATAGGGAACACGCAGAGGAGGGAAATAAACCTTTTATTAGTATTATTTGTGTTTTATTGTTAATTCTTACTGTTTATTACTATCACCGTTCTTATACATTATAAAATTGCTTTGCTTGCTTACGACGCCATCATAACCACAGACTAACAGACTTAATAGTGATGTCACAGTGACATATCTTAACACCCTTCCTCAATGTGAACATCACTCACAATACAATATTACTGAAAACCTAATTTACAATACCTGCTACAAAAACAAAATCTCAACTCTACTAATTACTTTACTTATTAAACAAAACTAATTTTAATAAGCTTTATGAAAGCACCTCATCTCTCAACTTAACAAAAGTAACCTTACTTAAACCCTTAGTACATATATCAGCAAGCTGATCCCCTGATGGTATATACTTTAAACATACAATTTTATCCTCAACTTTCTGTCTAACAAAATGATACTTAATATCTATGTGTTTCAGGCGCTTGTGATACTCTGGGTTTTTGGCGACATGAATTGCAGACTGATTATCTATATTTATAATAAAACTTTTACAATCAACACCTATTTCTTTTACTAAATTTCTTATCCAACAACCCTCTGCAACTCCCCTTCCTAACGCTACATATTCTGACTCCGTACTTGATAAAGATATACACTGCTGCTTGTTACTAGACCATGATACTGTATTGCCAAACACCTTCATGACATACCCCGATGTAGACTTCCTATCACCTTGATCTCCAGCCCAATCTGCGTCTGTATATCCTTCTAACTGCACATCCTCTCCTTTTCTATAAATCAACTTCAATCCTATACTCCCTTTTATGTATCTCAAAACTCTTTTCAATGCTTTCCATAAGCTCTCATTAGCGTAACCTTGAAAGCGACTTAAATAACTCAGTGCATAGCACAAATCAGGACGTGTACCTAACATAGCATACATGAGACTTCCTACTAACTGTCTGCATCTTCTTATCAATTCTTTATCTGTAGATTCTTCTTTTTCTATCAGTAGACCTTGTTCTATCGGTGTTGCTATAGGTTTACATCCTTCCATGTTATACTTCTTCAATAAATCTTTTAAATACTGTTCTTGATCCAACTCAATTAAATCATTCTTCTTAGTTATGTTTATTCCTAAATATTTAAGATTATTACCCCCTAAATCCTTCATTTCAAATTTTTTTTGTGTTGCTTCCTTCAATGATATTATCTCTTGCTTATCTTCACACAGTATGATCAAATCATCGACATATAATAAAATATAGAACTTCTTATCCTTCTTGTAATATAAACAATAATCACATTGGCTTCTTATAAATCCTTCCTGAATCATAAATTGATTAAACTTCTCATTCCAGTATCTAGGAGATTTCTTTAATCCGTATAGCGACCGCTGCAATTTTAATGCTTTTCCATCTTTCTTCATTCCTTCAGGTTTTTCAATATAAACTTCCTCCTCTATGTTCCCATATAAAAATGCACTCTTGACATCCATCTGCTGAATATCTAAATTATATTTACTTGCTATTGCTAATAAAATCCGCAGTGTAGGTAGTTTAGCCACTGGAGCATAAATCTCCGAATGATCAAACTTCTCTTCTTGTTTAAAGCCTCTTACAACCAATCTCGCTTTATAAACTTCTTTATTACCTTCTTTCTTAATCTTGAAGACCCACTTGGTATCAATCAATTTGTTTCCTGTTGGTAAGCTAACTTCTCGCCATGTATTATTTTTATTCAGTGCATCCAGCTCGGCTTGAATTGCCTTTAGCCATTCTTCTTTATTCTTTCCACTAACAGCCTCTTCATAAGTTAGTTGTTCTTCTCCTTGTGCCATCAGTGCCATCTCATAATCTTTTGTCCATACAGGTTTCTTTACTTGCCTTTTACTTCTAGAAATTTTCTTCTCTTCACTAACCGAGTCTTCTACTTCTTCTGCATCTAAGAATTCTTCTTCTAAATACTCTTCCCTCTCTTCCTCGTTTTCTGTAGTATCTTCTTGATTTTCTATTGTCTCTTCGTGGTCTTCTATAATCTCATCTTGGTCTTCTGTAGTCACTTCTTGGTCTTCTGTAATCTCATCTTGGTCTTCTGTAATCTCATCTTGGTCTTCTGTAATCTCATCTTGATCTTCTGTCATCTCATCATCATTTTCACTAGAGCTTATTTTTCTTTTCTTATAATTTTCTTTCTGTTGTTCAGTTTTACTTTTTATGATCACTATGTCCCTTGATATCTCTAATAATGGATACAGATTGTGGAATGCCAAGGAGAGAAAAATAGTGTATCCAATCATTATTAGTTTCTTGCTTCTAGGATCTAATTTCTTTATATTTGAATGTAGCTGTTTTGCATAGACAGTAGAGCCAAACTTTTGCATATTAGATATATTAGGCTTTTTTCCAACCCACATTTCATATGGTGTTTTATTTTTCAGGGCATCACTTGGCAGTCTGTTTATAATATAAGTAGCACAGTATATTGCTTCACCCCACATTTCCTTGTCTAATTTAGAATCAAAAAGTAATGCTCTTGTCTTTTCTAACAATGTCCGGTTTAGCCGTTCGGCTTTGCCATTTAATTGTGGTGAGTAGGGCACTGTGTAGTCTAGTTTTATACCTTTTTGCTGACACCATGCTTTAAAGTTGTTACTTGTATACTCGCCTCCGTTATCGCATCTTATAATTGATACTTTACTATTTTTCTCACGTTCCGTTTCTTCAATATAATTTTTAATTTCTTCTTTTACATCACTTTTGTTCTTCAATAAATAGATTTTTGTAAAATGACTGTAGTCATCCATTACTGTCAGTACATATCTGTATCCATCATGAGTGTTCTCCTCGAAAGGGCCACATACATCTGTATGTAATATTTGTAGGTGTCTTTCAGCCCCAGTTCTGGTTGTATTAAATGGTAGTCTTGACTGCTTAGCTTCTGCACATATTTCACACTGTTCTTGCAATATTTTTGGTCCTTGAATATCTATGCCATCTGCCACCTTTGTTAGTGTCTTTAATACTGATTTACCTGGGTGTCCCAGTTTTGCATGCCATTCCAATGCTGTTCCTTTTTCTTGTGTCAATAACGATTTATTTTCATTTGGCAGATCATGTTCTAACTTCACTGTGTATAACCCATTTTCTTTTGTACCGGTTAAAATTAAATTAGAATTTTTGTAAACGTCCACTTTATTCTTTGTAAAAACCACAGAGCCATCGCTGTTAGTAACACAATTAACAGATAAAAGATTTTGTGCTAGGTCTGGTATTAATAAGGTATTCTGCAAATCGCATGACATTCCATGGACTGTACCTGATCCTTTTGCTTTCATTTTTTCATCATTGGCTGCGTATACCACAGAATCATTCTCTTTAAAATTGCTCAAGATTCCAGGGTCATTTGTCATATGCACTGTGCTTCCAGAATCTACTATGAATTTAGCTGAGCTCTGTTTAAATTTCTGTGTTAAAAAGGCAACATTTTTAGATTTCTTATCATCTTTTTTCTTAAAAAAACAATTTTCCTCTTTATGGTTATTTTTCTTGCAAATTGAGCAACAACTATTTTTAAATTTACAATCTTTTTCTTCATGGTTGTACCTTTTACAGATAATGCACATCTTACAGTCCTTTTTTAGATGGCCCATTTTCTGACATTTAAAACATTTTATATTTTTATTCTCCGCCTTAAAAGCAACTTGTTTGTGCTCAGTCTTTCTTTCAGAAAATCGGTTTTCTTCTGATAGAAGTCTATTTGTTAAATTGGTAAGTGTCTCTTTATCGTCTGATGTTGATTCCCATGCTGTGATGAAGAATTTATATTGGCTTGGTATGCAGGTTAATATTTTTGATATCACCATGTCATCATCAATGTTCTGGTTAAGATTATTTAATCTCATTCTCAAATTTTCAATATCTGTGATCAACTGTGACATTGACTGGTTTTCATACTTGAAGTTAAAGAATTCTTGTAGCAAAGAAGACTTATTTCTTTCTTCACTTCCTTCAAATACTGCACATAGTTTACTGTACATTTCATGTGCATTTGTGCAATTTATTATATGACCTTTTAGCTTTCTATCTATGGAATTCAATATCAACTTCCTTACCTTTGCATCCTTAATTTGAAATTCCGGTTTTCCTTTCTTTTCTGAGTCTGATTCTTTCAATACTTCCAATAGATTAGATGCCGACAAATGTATATTAAACTCAAATTTCCACATGTGAAAATTCTCGGAGTTCGTAAGTTTTTCTATATTTTCTTCTTGGTTGTTAGCCATTTTTATTTTTTTTATTGTTCTTGTTTTTTTGCACTGTTTTTATGTTCTCGCTCTGGGCCCATGACCTGTTGGGTATAGGGAACACGCAGAGGAGGGAAATAAACCTTTTATTAATATTATTTGTGTTTTATTGTTAAATCTTACTGTTTATTACAATCACCGTTCTTTCTTATACATTGAAATTGCTTTGCTTGCTTACGACGCCATCATAACCACAGACTAACAGACTTAATAGTGATGTCACAGTGACATATCTTAACAATTCTTTATTTGTGTGCGTATCTTTTTGAATGTTTTGCGAGTTTATTATAGTGTGGGTTCATAGAAACATGAAGAGTTTGCATTAGAAATTTGCAAGAGTATGCGTGAAATTGTATCTGTGTGTGTTTAATTCGCCTCCCGCACCACTGGAGAGAGCATGATGCGCTAACCCCCTCTGCCAAATTTTTGGTCATATGGTCAGGTCATTCTTTATTTGTGTGCGTATCTTTTTGAATGTGTTGCGAGTTTATCATAGTGTGGGTATGCGTGAAATTGTATCTGTGTGTGTTTACTTTGCCTCCCGCACGTAGACAGAATATAATACAGACATATACCAAGCGTGCCGCCGATAAGGACAGAAAAATAAGTACATACTAAATTTAGAGTTGCCACGTAAGGGAAATTTTACCCTTTGTGTAAAGCAAATACGGAGGTTGTTGTAAATTATATTTTCTTTCCTAACCAAAAACCACTTTTCTGACACAACATTTACTTTTCTTACATTATATCGTCTTAATCTATGACAGTCTGCAAAAAGTACGAAAGTGATTGTTATAATAATGTCCTCCTAGCCGAAACGACCACAGCGGCCAATCTTTCACAAGATCAGCCATGTACGCAGGAGATATTATAGTGCACAAGTGCTTGCGTAGACAGAAGTGCACTCTCTCTTCCTTTATATAATAGGTACCTCTCATAATCCGATGGGATGGAAGACCTACACGACTGGGGAGAAGTTAAGCGCAGGACCGACTTTTTACATGCCCATCCGACGCATGTGTGGCGTATCTCGGATCACGGTTTCGGAACGCCAAAGGGGCTGTCAAAAAGATGACAGCGCGCTAGTATCTATAGCAGAGACATGTTTTAATTATTACGATTACTCCACTGTATTATAAGTTGTTCTCTCTCAATTTGATTATAAGTGTTTATTACCAAAGCTCGGTGTTTTAATTTGACGGACAGGAGTCGGGCATACGTCCTATCGCAAATCCCGGCACATGGATCATCTTACTTTACAGACAATCAGGTCATCGGCCTGCATTGTCCTAGCAAGTAAGGAACAACTACTCAAATTTGTTGCCCTTCGCAGGATTCGAACCCACGACGGAGGCTACAAAGTGAATGTACACTTAATATCATATATTGCTGTAGCTAAGGTCTATTCCACATTGTTCACCTGGGTGATATCACGTGGTGATTAAAGTGGCTAAGAGCTGTAGATAATTATTAGCCTCATACAAAAAATTTAAGAGATAAAAACAATAATATGCTATATCCCAGAGAGAGGTAGGCAAAAATTGGCTTTCTTATAACTTAATATAATACATACTATGGCCATTTACTGGGTAAGTTTTAGTAAATTTCTCCAATATACAAATCTATAGTACTAGTATTTTGGGACAATCAACGCTTGACCAATGACCACCTGATCTCAATCTACGCAGATCCTTTAGTAAGGTTACCAGATAAATGATTACAAATACTTGTAAACTGTATAAATACATATTTAAATAGATAAATAACACCCAGACAATTGTTCGGAATCCTTCGGAATCGAACCCATGTCCTATTGGGCAGCGGCCAGGTCCCTCAGATCGTCGAACAGCCGTACATCGCCGCCGTCCGCGGCATGTACTGCTCGACCCACCCGACCCGAGGTCCGTCCTCCTGGACCATGCCACAACACCAACACCGACAACGATGTCAAGAGTCGTAAACACATCAACACACAGACACCGGTCTCGCCGGCGAGGCCGAAGGGATCCGTACGCATGCGACCTCGACATGCATCCCCTCGCTGAGTTTCTTGCCGGTTCTTCTCAGCGGGGGCGCGTTGTGAACCGGTGGTAAACTCATTTTCTCTAAGCGGCAGCCCAAGCCGAGGCCGTGCCTCCCTGAGGTGCCCTTGTGCTAGTCGCTACCCAAACCTTTCTGGCTGGAGCGCTTTAAGCGCTCGCCCTCTTGTCCGGTGAAACAGTACTATTCCTACAAAAAAAAAAGTGATGATCAATAAAGCAAAGTGACTATCAAGCTTCAGTTGTCCAGCAAACTTTGATGTCTACTGAAAGTGTGTTTGGTATTTATTGGTGATTCAAGTTAGGCAATACCAAATGAATCATTTGATAGTTATTTAATAGTCACTTTGCTTTATTGATCATCACTTTAGTTGTCAAACGAGATAGGTACATAATAGGGGGGCAAATGAAACAAACTATTCAACGTCGGTACTATTTATTTATAATTCAGACAAATTTACCAATAAATTGTAACCAACAACATACATACATATATTTAAACAACATGCATATAGTAAAAGCACGATTAAATGTACAATGACCATTGTGCCTATAAATAACGAATGAATACGTCCTGCGCAGCCTTGGACGAATTACTTGAGCGCTTACGTTATTTCTGAATATTTAAGCATTCGGGAATAACTTTTAGCAACCTAATTAATTATTTTTGTTGCTGCTATCCACAGTATACAAATATCCATATTTTCAGGAAATCATAAAAATAAAACGGGAAATCTGAGAAATTCTTCGATGCACCCAGCATGTGGGATCGTGTATGATGCACTTAATAATAATTTACCACTTATTTATGGTAGTCTCTCTTTTATACACTGGCAACACTGATAATGGCGATCAATAAACTGAAAATTTTAGGTTATGGATGAAAAACAAGAATTTATCGATCTTACACGTAACTTTCAAGTAAAATAGTAACTAATTTAGAGCAATAAGATCTAAATAAGTCGTTTACATGTATTAGTTTCTAAATGTAATCTATAAATTGGCCATAATAATTCACGTTTACCTGTGAAACGATACTCCACTAATTTTACGTTCACTGTCACTTTTACAGCCTATAATACTGCACTGCACGATTCTTATAGGATTTCCACAACACACAGTAATGTCACAGTTAGTTTTTTATTGAATTTCAAGTTATTTATTTAATATTAAAACCACGATAAAATTGTCACGGAGCAAAGTGGGAGCAAACGTCAAATTTGTTTCGCACCCACGGCGCGGAAAAATCGAACACATGCTGAGGGACAAAAAATCATATACACTGTTTCTTTCTATCACACGTAACCTACATAAACGCATTCTTTTCTTGCGTGAATGAGAAAGAAAGTGTCCAGCCCTCTATTGTTTTCTTCCTCTAAGAATCCATCCAACCGTAGACAGAATATAATACAGACATATACCAAGCGTGCCGCCGATAAGGACAGAAAAATAAGTACATACTAAATTTAGAGTTGCCACGTAAGGGAAATTTTACCCTTTGTGTAAAGCAAATACGGAGGTTGTTGTAAATTATATTTTCTTTCCTAACCAAAAACCACTTTTTTGACACAACATTGACTTTTCTTACATTATATCGTCTTAATCTATGACAGTCTGCAAAAAGTACGAAAGTGATTGTTATAATAATGTCCTCCTAGCCGAAACGACCACAGCGGCCAATCTTTCACAAGATCAGCCATGTACGCAGGAGATATTATAGTGCACAAGTGCTTGCGTAGACACAAGTGCACTCTCTCTTCCTTTATATAATAGGTACCTCTCATAATCCGATGGGACGGAAGACCGACACGACTGGGGAGAAGTTAAGCGCAGGACCGACTTTTTACCTGCCCATCCGACGCATGTGTGGCGTATCTCGGATCACGGTTTCGGAACGCCAAAGGGGCTGTCAAAAAGATGACAGCGCGCTAGTATCTATGGCAGAGACATGTTTTAATTATTACGATTACTCCACTGTATTATAAGTTGTTCTCTCTCAATTTGATTATAAGTGTTTATTACCAAAGCTCGGTGTTTTAATTTGACGGACAGGAGTCGGGCATACGTCCTATCGCAAATTCCGACACATGGATCATCTTACTTTACAGACAATCAGGTCATCGGCCTGCATTGTCCTAGCCAGTAAGGAACAACTACTCAAATTTGTTGCCCATCGCAGGATTCGAACCCACGACGGAGGCTACAAAGTGAATGTGCACTTAATATCATATATGCTGTAGCTAAGGTCTATTCCACATTGTTCACCTGGGTGATATCACGTGGTGGCTAAGAGCTGTAGATAATTATTAGCCTCATACAAAAAAGTTAAGAGATAAAAACAATAATATGCTATTTCCCAGAGAGGTAGGCAAAAATTGGCTTTCTTATAACTTAATATAATACATACTATGGCCATTTACCGGGTAAGTTTTAGTAAATTTCTCCAATATACAAATCTATAGTACTAGTATCTTGGGACAATCTACGCTTGACCAATGACCACCTGATCACAATCTACGCAGATCCTTTAGTAAGGTAACCAGATAAATGATTACAAATACTTGTAAACTGTATAAATACATATTTAAATAGATAAATAACACCCAGACAATTGTTCGGAATCGAACCCA
This sequence comes from Furcula furcula, assembly GCA_911728495.1. NCBI lineage: Eukaryota > Metazoa > Arthropoda > Insecta > Lepidoptera > Notodontidae > Furcula > Furcula furcula. The sequence continues at coordinate 13,611,648 of OU452250.1, forward strand.
TGTCCTATTGGGCAGCGGCCAGGTCCCTCAGATCGTCGAACAGCCGTACATCGCCGCCGTCCGCGGCATGTACTGCTCGACCCACCCGACCCGATGTCCGTCCTCCTGGACCACAGTGGCGTGCAGTCCATATAGGCAAAAAGTGTTTGCCTACCCTGTGATTTTCCCAATCAGACATATCAATAAAAAGTGTGCATAGTAATATTTCGTTATCAATTATTTCACCATTGTAAATAAAGAAAAGCACGCAAAATATTTGAAATCAATCACCTATGCGCGACGAACTTAACATAAATGCACTATACTATACCTATCTACTCATAAATGTAAAGATAGATTTTGCGCGCGGGCCACGCAAAGACACGATACGGCGTTGCCTCAATATGCACACATTCAAACAGATTTCTTGCACACAGACTCACACCGATACACGCACCCATAAATAATCTGACATGTATAATAGAAGAAATATCACGCACACAGACAAAGGACAGAGACACAGAGAGACACTGCCTACCAAAAGTGACATTTCAATATATGTAGTTTAGTCCCAATAGATATTTATGTTACGACATGAATGCTAATTTGACGCGCATAGATATTGCAGCGGCAGATCATTTTGTTAGGCGTTCGGAAGCGAATCACGAGACGCGAGTTCGTATCCTCTTAGAATCGAAGTTTCTTTTTGTAATGTTTTTAAATTATTTAATAGAATATAAAGCGGTGCAGGTATATAATAAGTAACGAAAAAGAAAAGAGGACGTGTGAGCACGTAGGTCGTACTTTGCGAAAGATAATAATTTAGCTATTATATTTTTCGATAGTAGGTATGTTTATTTTTTTAACATGGTCTGCGGCATATTAAAGTAAAATCCATGGCTGCATGGATTTTAATTTAATATACTTAGGTACTTCCTACATAATCGTAAGATTCGTTTTAGTTATGGGAGTGAAATAGAATATATTTAGGAATATTTGAGCAATAATGCAATAATGAGTCAACAAAAATATAAATAATTCTGTGTTAACGCCATCTATCTCGTATAGGCCCAGGCGACGTTTAAAAAAATGCCCATGTCAGTAATTCAGCTCAGTAAGTTAGTAAAGCTCCATCTAACAAAAAAAAATCTTAATGCAGTTTGTCGCCTAGGCCTATAACAAGAGATAGATGGCGTTAACACAGAATTATTTATATTTTTGTTGACTCATTATTGCATAGCAGTGCTCATTTATTAAAAAAAACATCAGTAAGTACAAATAAATAGACTTACTAATGTTACAGTGTCAATACGTACAAACAAAAATACTGTTACCCTACGACTCTAGAGATCTAAGAAATTTGCTTTTTTGCCTACCCTAATCAAAAAGTCAGTGCACGCCACTGCTGGACCATGACACAACACCAACACCAACACCGACAACGATGTCAAGAGTCGTAAACACATCAACACACAGACACCGGTCTCGCAGGCGAGGCCGAAGGGATCCGTACGCACGCGACCTCGACATGCATCCCCTCGCTGAGTTTCTTGCCGGTTCTTCTCAGCGGGGGCGCGTTGTGAACCGGTGGTAAACTCATTTTCTCTAAGCGGCAGCCCAAGCCGAGGCCGTGCCTCCCTGAAGTGCCCTTGTGCTAGTCGCTACCCAAACCTTTCTGGCTGGAACGCTTTAAGCGCTCGCCCTCTTGTCCGGTGAAACAGTACTAATCCTACAAAAAAAAAAGTGACTATCAGTCACTTTGCTTTATTGATCACCACTTTTTTTTTTGTAGGAATAGTACTGTTTCAGCGGACAAGAGGGCGAGCGCTTACAACATTACAACATACTTACAACATGCATATAGTAAAAGCACGATTTAATGTACAATGACCATTGTGCCTATAAATAACGAATGAATACGTCCTGCGCAGCTTTGAACGAATTACTTGAGCGCTTACGTTATTTCTGAATATTTAAGCATTCGGGAATAACTTTTATCAACCTAATTAATTCTTTTTGTTGCTGCTATCCACAGTATACAAATATCCATATTTTCAGGAAATCATAAAAATAAATTCGGGAAATCTGAGAAATTCTTCGATGCACCCAGCATGTGGGATCGTGTATGATGCACTTAATAATAATTTACCACTTATTTATGGTAGTCTCTCTTTTATACACTGGCAACACTGATAATGGCGATCAATAAACTGAAAATTTTAGGTTATGGATGAAAAACAAGAATTGATCGATCTTACGCGTAACTTTCAAGTAAAATAGTAACTAATTTAGAGCAATAAGATCTAAATAAGTCGTTTACATGTATTAGTTTCTAAATGTAATCTCTAAATTGGCCATAATAATTCACCTTTACCTGTGAAACGATACTCCACTAATTTTACGTTCACTGTCACTTTTACAGCCTATAATACTGCACTGCACGATTCTTATAGGATTTCCACAACACACAGTAATGTCACAGTTAGTTTTTTATTGAATTTTAAGTTATTTATTTAATATTAAAACCACGATAAAATTGTCACGGAGCAAAGTGGGAGCAAACGTCAAATTTGTTTCGCACCCACGGCGCTGAAAAATCAAACACATGCTGAGGGACAGAAAATCATATACACTGTTTCTTTCTATCACACGTAACCTACATAAACGCATTCTTTTCTTGGATGAATGAGAAAGAAAGTGTCCAGCCCTCTATTGTTTTCTTCCTCTAAGCTCCCGCACCTCGCAAAAGTGACACGAAAAAGTTGTTCGGCGAATCGACGCGATATTAGCTCCATTCTAATTACTCTGAGCCCGCACCCCGCAAAAGTGCCACGAAAAATTTGTTCGGGGAATCGACGCTAACTAGCTCCATTCTAATTAGTCTGAGGACTGACACAGATCAAATTATCAATCAATCATTAAAATAGTCTCTGCATCTTATTTATTTTGAATTTGAAATAAATAATAAATACAGCACACAGCAATATTTTTAATTTATTAAAAATTTAACTCACAGAGTACATTATATATTTAATTTAACTACCTATTTTACTTTTGTTAGTACACAATGTTTGTAGGTGACTTAGAGGAAGAATCCCTGTGAGGGAAAATCTATATAAAAAAAGCGAACGAAGGAAAATGACCAGCACGGTACGAATACTGTTTCCAGTATTTATACTAGATCAAAAAGATGCCTATTTCAGGGGTTTTATTAGTTATGCAGAAGAAAATGCTATTACAATTTATATTATCAGAGAAGTTTCCAAAGCTGAGATCAATAATATCAATCTACAAAAATTGGATAATACAGTTTACGGATGTTGTGGAGATATTATTTCGAAAAGAAGAAGAAATAGAATTCCTAATCTTTTAGTAATAGACCGAAATGATAAGTTAAATGTGAATATGTTAATTGTAAATGGAAATCAAATGGACATTAAAAGCAATTGTATTATAATGCTATATGATTATCACAGTGTAAGAGCATCACAAACTATTACTGAATCATTAGACTATTTTTCTAAACTACAAACTTTGCTAAAAAGTGAGTATGGGGAACCCACCGGTGTCACAAGTTCTATAAACGAAATTCAAACTCCAAACTGGCTGTCTTCATCTATGTTTCTTCAACACCTATTTAATTACTGGAAGTTAATTAATTGGCTCATCTCTACTTTAAGAAGGGACAAAAAAGTTGGTACAAATGTTTTAATATTATAATTATTCAGGTTTGTATAATAATGTGAGATTGTTCAATGATTTCATTTACATTTCAGATATCAGTGAAGCATGGAAATTTCATTTTATCTATTATTATGGATATCATATTGGGATACTTTTTATTGCAACTATTTTCACAAGACAAAAAAGACATAAGTACTCATCTAATGGGAATCTTAGAGGTAAAACGCTTATCTGTGCAAATAAAAATACAATTCATACTGAACACTTATTTAAATATGCATAAAATAGACCAGAGGGCAATGATATTTTACTAATATCATTGCCAGAGGGTATTTGGGAGTTCCAACCCAAAACTCACAAAAATCAAAGATGAAAGAACACTATATAAACTTTCAATCAAGATCTTATCCATTCCTAGTATTTTAGGTATCTGTGGAAGGTTTATAGGCAATTGTCTTCTCTATCATGTCAAAAGTAATAAAGAGAGCTTAAGCCATAATGCCACTATGCAGGCCAAGTTTGAATAGGTGTGTCAAACTCATTGTTTGAACAAATTCTTGGCCTGCCCCAGTTGCCTCACAATGTAAATTGTTCAATAATATTATCATTTACACAAAGTAGAGATCATGTTGGTACTGTCAGGACTGTGGTAGTGTATGACCCATTGCTTTATGACATGCTAAGCTGATCCTTTATGTACTGGCAGTGGCAGGGTAGGCAAAAAACCAAATTTCTTAGATTATTTAGTACATTTTAATCATTGCAAGGAGTCGTAGGGTAGGCAAAGTCTTTTTGCCTCTATGGACTGCACGCTACTGCATACTGGGCTTTTGAATATAATATTATCTTTCATTACAGAAGCTGATAAATTTACTTAACTCTCTATTAAAGTGGCTAATGGGTGCACCAGTTGGACTGAAACTTAATAATGCATTCAATAAAATGCTAGGAAAATATTTTTCTTATCATGTACAACTTTGGTGGCTGTTTTTAGGTGAAACATTATTTTGTTCTATCAAAATTATTTTTACACTTACTGCCGAACCTACAAACGTCAATTAAAGTTAATGATTATTAATGCATTTTTTGAAATCGGATTATTCTGACACTCGATGCCCATTATTACTCAATATGCAGATAGTGAGTAGAGATAACAATTATTTCGTGTTCAATAATCAAAATTAATCATAAACGGCTCCGACAGTTGTAATATATAGATTTTAAAAGTGACTTAATTAGAATTAAAGTTAATTGCGGTTTGTGAGTGCGGCAGTTAAACCTGCTGTAGTCAGTGTATGGCAAAAATGATAACTTTAATCAAAGTTGCCCCAAAAATCTTTAGTTCTCGTCCTATTTAAGAGTGCCTTTATTTTTAACAGCAATTTGGAATGTATAAGCATATCATGTGCTTCAATTGCAATTGGCCTATACACAAAAAAGCCCCATAACTGCACCCTACCAGCAGTGGTGTGCACAAAAAGTAGGCAAAAATATCTGAGAGTTATCTTTACTCTAAACTATCTGTTTGTGTACCACTACAAATATCCATAATTAACATTACAGACATATCCATTAACATTTAAAAACATCACGTTAATACCATGTCAGTACTAAATATTTTTAAATTACGATTATTTAGAGAAATCGTAGGGTAGGCAAAGTCTTTTTGTGTGTATGGACCCTCTGAATAATCTTTTTACAGTTTTGAAATGCAAATTAATATGTCTATAGAATCTGCTAACTTATGGATATTTAAAATGGTATACTAATATACATATAATACGTTAAACAAGTCAAATACGTTTTTTTGCCTACACTCTGTGCACACAGCCTACCAGTATATTAACTTAATCAACTATTTTTGCACCATTCTAGATGTCTCGAGTGAGAAATTAGATACAATTTTGCATATATACAATTACATGGGGTATCTAGGATTCACATTCCAGACAGCGGTGATAGCAGATATGATATGCATAGCCACATTTCACTCTTATTGCATATATGTTTATGCAGCAAGGTAAATGTTATCAATATGTTTATACCTACCTAATGCAATAAACTTGTACCTAGTGCTGTTCAAACAGTAGCATACTTTCATAGCTGCTATGATTGAAGTGATGCAGCTAAGATCATGAACATCTAGAGCAACTTAGATTGTATAATGTTACTACTTGTACCTAATTGTTTCTAAATAATAATAATACCAGCTCTTGTTTATGCCCCACTATTGGGCATGGGCCTCCCCTCAAGATGAGGGGGCTTAGGCCATAGTCCACCACGGCCAAGTGTAGGTTGGTGGACTTCACACGTCGTTCGAAAGCTAGTTAGGCTTTCTCAGATATGCAGGTTTCCTCACGATGTTTTCCTTCATCGAAAGCTAGTAACAATCACACAGACAATTCGCACATGATTAATTAAAGAAATCAGAGCTGGGGTTCGAACCTACGCACCTTGTTTCCAAGGCAAACGCTTGCCCACTGAGCTGTTACCGAATTTGACCTACTACTAATTTGAATAGTCAGAATCACAGAATGCATATTAGCCAGAATCCAAACAGTAGAGGATTTAATTCTTGCGATAGTTTGGAATCTTAATTATCGGTGTACCTACTTGATCCTCGATATGTATTAAGACTTACAGCTGGTGATTTGTTGTTCTGTTTCAGGTTATTCAACATCCAAATATCAGGTCTGATTGCGTTACTCCGTCTGTTCGTTGGACGCAAGTACAACCCGCTGCGCGGCGGTATCGACTCGTGTGAATATACCAACCAAGAACTCTTTGTGGGTACTGTGGCGTTCACGATCCTGTTGTTATTGCTGCCCACAACGGCTCTGTATTACATAGTATTCACTCTGGTGAGATAATAATACCTGTGTCTTTAGATTCTTGCGCAAATAAGTACTGCACATTGATAGATTCCTGTTGATTATTATGTAAGTTTGTTAGATTTATTCGATCAAATATTTAATTTTACCCATATCTTGGGACAGTATATGCTTCTTTTCCATTATTGGGTCCGAAATTTGGTTCAAATTCATCATCATCATCAGCCGGAAGACGTCCACTGCTGAACAAAGGCCTTCCCCCTTAGACCGCCACAATGAACGACAATTTGCCATTTGCATCCACCGGCTACCTACGACGCGAATAATGTCGTCTGTCCACCTACGCTGCGTCTTCCGGTTCGTCGTCGACACTCGAGAACAGGTTCATATTACTATGATGTAAAACTAATAATGCCAATGCTTTTGTTTACAGTTCAGAATATTGTCAGTCACGGTGCAATATTCACTAGCGAAATTCATCTATTTGATACAAGTATTACCACTCTATGTAGTGTCGTTGTGGTTGATGAAATCACCAAAAGTGGCCGGTAAGAACCTTATTGCATTTCCGTAAGCTTAACGTGGCTTGAAAGTTTTTTTATATCTATGTGGAATTTGACGGCCGTACTTAAAATTATAAAAAAAAACAATTCATACTACGCTCGCAATGGGAAGCTGTTGAGGGCTCAATATTGTACAATACATGCACACATTAACGATCCATCTTATAACAAAACTTTATGCAGTCAAATACTGTTAAGAGTAGCTTAACAATAGAGGAATCATTGCACAGTAGAAAAATTAAAAAAAAACCGGTAGTAGTTATTACATTGCTGCAGCCAATGGAACTTACTGGGAATAAATATTCCAACTAGTTACATAAAAAATGGAACTACCGGGAATAGTCCACCCGGTAGCCCCCAGCAAAGCAAACTCATTATAAGTCAAATAATACACATACTACCAGTGGCGTGCACTGAAAGCAGGCAAAAATATATGCGAGTTGTTTATGCTTTATGCCATTTGTTCGTGTTCCGGCACAAATATCCTTAAATTAACCAATATTACCAACACATCCATTTACATTAAAAAAAATTAAGTTAATTCATGTCTAAACTAATATTTTTTTTAAATTAAGTCTATTTAGAGAAATCCTAGGGTAGGCAAAGTATTTTTGTCAGTATGGAGCCGCTGAATAAACTTATTATTGTTCTCAAATGCAAATTAATATGTCTATAGTATTTGCTTGCTTATGGATATTAGAAATGGTGTAATAACATACTTAAAATATCTGAAACAAGCCGAATACATTTTTTTGCCTACCCTCTGTGCACGCCACTGCATACTACTACCTACGTTATTACCGTACAGACTCTCAATCCACGCTAAACTTGCTGATTAGAACTTAACATAGCTTATCTTAAAACATTTTACACTTTACAGGCAATGTACTGTTAGAAGTGGTAAGTAAAGAAGAGAATTCACCCCTGGTCCTGAGGGTGAAACTCTTTAGCAAGTCTGTTCAAGAGTTAGTGACGATATTTCAACCTCCAGTTGAAGTGCCAAAACAAGTGGAATGGACTAATTTACTCTCAAATGTGTTAGTAGGGAAGCAAATAGTTTAATTTATGTGAAATAAGGAGAATAAAAACAAGGTATATTTGTCTTGACTTAAGTATTTTAATATTCCATATTTGCGTAAAAAATAAAAAGTTTGGTCACCACACGCGTGAACATATAAATGCTATTATTTACTTAAGACTATTTGCAGCGTACTGGGCAAATACATTTAACAATAATCAAGTGTATTAAAAACCATTGTATTGACCAAAAAATATACATATTACAAGACAATACGATAGGTATTATTTGTCACGAAGCCACACAGTTTATGGAACAGTATGATGTAAATGTGAGGGTACCTAAAATAAATTATAGGTTACCTATATTTCTGCCGCATTATGTAACACAAAATTTTCGAGGTAAGACATTAGTTTTATTTTATGAAAGATTCGAAGAATACTAATACGAAAATCGGCTCGTATCATGGGCTGAAATCAAAAGTAGCAAAAGAGTACATACTTGCTGCGGAATTTAGACAACTTTCGTAAGTTATAAAATCAATTTTCTATTATTGAGAGATTTCTCCATAATTTCCCATGTTTTTATATAGATAGCCTAGAGACGCTGATAGTGAATTAAACAAAAAACCCTTGTACAGTATAATTTTTAATTGTCAAAACTCGTATGATTAATAGTAACGAATATACTTATTAAAAAAATGTAATGTAGGTACTTACTAAAACTTTACATGTTAAAATATTCTGCGCATAAGTGAGATGCAGGCATTTCGTTCATCGGACAATTTACATGATTAGCATCGCGCCGCTCACTGTTTGTTTACAAGGCAAGATAATCACTTAGTTCTGTCATAGTTTATTTCTATTTTACTAAAGTTATCATTCAAAAGGAAATAATCAGACGTGTTTACATCTTCTTAGGTCGTAAAGTATATTTCATACCAAAGTGATATAAAAAAGCGCGGGAGTTGCGCGGGTCGGACAAATAAATATTATAGAATTTTTTTACTTTACTTCCCAGGGTGGAAACTCATGAAGTGGTTTAATACCCATTATCACTCATTTTGCTCCACCCTGGTTACAATTCCCGGGTGAAAACTAAGTAGGTATGCAATTCGACATTATTACCCTTTGAAATTCAAACATCCTATTGTATCTTAAAATTAAGACATCTACACTTAATTTAAACAAGGCAGTCACTACCATCCATTATAATAGACAATTATTGGACCTAAGTAACATTGTTATTAGTGCATGCCAAAAGAATGTAAATGATAGTGAGACAATCATGCAATTATTACCCATTCTAGAGTATCATGTATTAAAGATTAGTCACAAAAGAACCTAACCTGCCTAACTTAAATTTTGAGTCGAAATTATGTTCTCTCACGTTTTATTAAAATGTATTGAGCACCTGATTATTATGTTAATTAGTTTTATAAATGTTTATAGACATATTAGTTCAGCTAATTATAGCAAAAGTTCATTCGAGGAGACCTACTTGATAATTTGTCAAATTAACTTTGATATTATGTATTGTCAGATACATAGATCTGTTTATATAAATAAATACGTAGTTAGGCATAAGTAAAAAATAAATACACTAGTTTTATAAATATAAATAATTGCGAATTATGCTGATAGAATTTTATAATAATTTTAACAATTTCATACCTCATTACCATTACCTAATATTTACATAAAATGTCTTTCCAAAATATTGTTGTCCACCGCTATAGACTAACAATGTATTGTAGTTATATAATATTATGTGAATACAATACTTCTTAACATCAACACCGAGAAAATGTGCACTCAAGTGATATTTTTTTATTTTCATTTATTACTGAACTAACAGTAGGTACATAACGACAATGGTGACCTGGGAAATGTTGAAATATGTCGCTTATGCACGACAAGAGTTATGATTTTATTATGGACGTTAAGTTACTACTACAGCACAAACATGAAACTCGTTGCTATATGCCATGCCACGTCTCATACACGCAGTGCTTGTTCTACGGTGGGTAGGCCAAAACCATTCACATGGACACATTAATCAATCCTTAACTATTTCATTATCATCACAGATATTAGTAAAATTAGGAAAAATGTGATATCTATCACAATATTCTATATGAATTTAATGTTCTGCAAGAATAACTTGAAGCGACGTGTAAATATTCGCTCGACAGAGTTCAACGCTAAGATACAAGCTAATGCAGCGTCGACGTCACGATACGTGTGGGAAGACTTTTAGGGGGTGATCTTAGTTCTTGAGTACACACCTGTAGTCCTTATTGACATCCGAAGTTGAATTTGGTGAATGCTCTTTAGGTCTAACGGTACCACGACACGATGCTAACTTTGATTCCAAAGCCTACAAATGAAGAAAAGGACACAATAAATGAATGATGTTAATATTAGTAGGTGATTGAAAAACCTATCCGATGATAGCCAACACCAACTGTTATATGCAGAAAAGCGCTTTGTTCATCTAATGTATAATGTACAATAATGAATGTAATGCTATCTACAAAGATTAAATAAAATATATGACATTAACAATAAATGATCATAATTCACTACCAAAAAAAAAAGATCAATGGCTACGTAGCAGTAGCTGCTATTCAATTATACTAGATAACATAAGTAGAATATTTTCCACCTATAATTTATAACAAAAAAAAACTAATCTCATTTCATATTGTGCTACAATAAGTATTCAGTAAGTGTGACTGCAACATTACAACGTAAATTTAATTCAAAACGATCGATCAGATAAATAATAATAATGAATTATTGCAAGCAAAAGGGAATTATGCAAGTTTAAAAAGTAATTAAAAATAATAATGTAAAACTACAACTGTGTATCTACATATTTACACAACATACTATTTATATCTGCAATAACAATTTTAATAGTTGTTTGGACCCGTTTATTAAGTTATTGTTAGAAATAAAATAGTAAATATTTAGTTTTAGGTAAACATGTTTTAACCCTCGACCACCTTGAGGGGTTTGACGACTCTGTCTGTGTACACAACACAAGAAAACGAACTGAATAAACAACTATTCATTTTTAAGTCGGATAATAATTATATTATTACTGGCTTTAAAATAAAGAAAAAATCCATTCAAATACGAAGATCTGTCCGGTGGCTATAACCACAGATATGTAATGTCTGATACATTTTTTTATGAAGTGTTTTTTGGAGTTAATAAACATTCAATTTGTACCTGTTACTATTACTAGCCAGTCTTCTACGTAATTGATTTGTTATAAATATAATGTCTCTCGTTGCTAAGACTATGAATTTTATATAAAACAAACATATCCTATATTTGAGTAATTAATTAAGATTTTGCTGACAAGTGAAGAAACATATTGGGTATATTTAGCAGTTGCTGCATATCAGATTAATTGATTTAAAAATAGTTAAAAAGCTCTTTGTGACAAGTTGTGCGCGTGCGCACATTATTATTGAGATAGAAGCTAGCTAAGGGCCATAACGTAGCATACTTTTTAGCATTAACGATCAGCGATTTTAATGCTGTATCGTGTTTATCTAGGTCATCGATATAATATATAAACTAGTCAAACATTCACGAACAAAATGACATCTAAAATGTGGTCGCGGAGGTTGCAAACTTATCTGTGCTGGTGGCGGAAACGTGAACTAACGATTTTATAATGATAATGACAGACAGTAGCGACACTCCTATCGGCAAAAATAAATTTGTTAGGATGTGGCTTGTAAAGAAATAGCGATACAAGGGCGCTATTTCTCGCTACCACTTTGAACCGTGACACCAAATCTAGTTTATATATTATATCGATGATCTAGCTTGCTACAATCGCGCGTTTTAGCAGCACAATCTAGTTTTGGTAAAACCACTAAGCTATTTTATTAGCCGCAAAATCGCTGATGCTAACAACGCATTGGCAGTGTCACCCTATGAATACGTGTCTTAAAACTGTGGGATACGTTTTGAGACTACCTGAAATATGGTTACTGTTACTATTTATACATAACCCTCCGCCTGGGGCATTCGGGCAATTACAAAACAAACGATGAAATATAAATGAAAACAAAAATTATCTATTATATAGTAAAGCTTGACACAGTTCATAACTAAAAGTATGTGTTTATTGTTTTTGTACATGTTTCACTTTGCCCTGATCGTGGCCCTTTCGGGATGTAAAATTTAAAAGATTCTCTAGGCCCTCGCGTGACCGCACGGCGAATGATCTTCGTAGTTTCCCAGTATCGCCTAGCGCTGAACGCACAAAAGGTTGCTCGGACGCCCGATGCGCCAAACTGGGTTCTTTCTTCGACAATGAATCAATTTCAGGCCCCGAATGTTGTCGTACGTAAGCTCTAGGATTTCTGTATTCTACAGATTCATTTTTGTCCGATTCAATGCCGTTCAGTCCATTGTCAGGTTTAGTATCGGCGTCGCACGGAGTTATGTCCTGATTAGCGGCTACAGGCGGGTCACAGCAGCATTTTACCTTACCACACTCACGGCAAAGAAACCTTTCAAGCTGTAAGCAATAAATATCATGCATACTACACAACACGCAACCATGCACGAGTGATAAAACTACAGGTAACTACGCTAATACTACATTTTAACAGTGTTGCCATAATATTAAAAATACGGCAGAATTTGTAAAAAGTAATTAACCTTTAACTACATGGAAACAATATTTTCCTTAACGCAAATTTGTGTGAAAATATTTACAATATCTACATGTATAGAAAAAAGCTATTATTTATATAAATTTATTTTATTTCCGATTAATACTTACATCTAGTGGCGATTAAACTGTATACATAAAAATAAATATTAAAGCGTGATATAATAACTACTAAAATATATAAAAATAGCGGATAACTCTGGGGGACACATGCATATTGATATCTTTTTTGCTTTTAGAAATTAATTAGGAACCGTATTCATTAATCTGCGCGCACTATACATTTTAAATAATATATTATTTATATACTTACAAAACAGATTGGCCTTTCCGCGGCTCAGAAATAAATAGCGATTGTGCGTGGCGCGTTATGAATCATCTTCTCGTGAATTAAATGTAGATACGAGATAATGACTCTCTCTATGTGCGGAAATAAGTCAGCTTCAGTGTACCCACAGAATTATCATGAATACATAAAGATACAAAATAACCAATAGCCTTAGCTAATCCCTCATTATCTGGTGCACTCTAATGCAACTAATACTACCACTAAAGCTAATACAACTTTGATCAATGTAAGAATGTCAGGTGAACTCACCCCTACTTTGCGTAGTAGATCGCCTACAATGTTTATGGCTGTTACTCGCGACGACGGCGTCATCGCGTTGCCGTTTATTTCACCTGTTTTAGAAAAAAAAACATTATTTTTAAACTAGTAGTGATTGCCCTCAGATTAAAACAATAAGAATAGAGGACGTACAGTACTCCGTAATGACCATAGATAGTGTAAATAAAGCAACACTCAGTAGATACAATATCCCTATTGTGCATGAAAATTATAAGATAAGAAATTTTTTATTTATTTAATTTAAATTTCTTTAAAAATATGTATTTCCTTTTAAAATTACGTAATTACAAACACCACCTGACATCATCCATCAGCTCTTTGAGTATCTTCCCTGTGGCCACAACTTGTATCATCTTATTACGGACTTTTTGTATCTCTAAACACGCTCAAAATCTTTATTATAACTAAAAAATAAAAATTGTGCATGTTCCCCTTGTGTATAATACGAACACATGGTTCTGATCACTCATAAACAGCCGTTTTTAATATTTTTATTACTTTGCGATTTGATATTAAGTACTTTAGGTAGCTTCACTTTAGGTAGCACTGTTTCTACTTTTCCTTTTGGTATGATAGTCCAGGAAAATTTGTCAAATTAGGGCAAGAATCTCGAAATGTGAGATAGCTTGCTATAAAGTTTTATAAACCTTTATTTTGACACCCTAAAACTTGTCTCAAAACCTGATTATCGTAGGGTATCCGCGACTACAGATACTAAAAGGTCAAAGGTCAAAAATCGACCTTACAAGTTTATAGCTGATTATCTCTCATTCGGAGCCGAAACCCTAATATGCCTGGACTATGAGTGATTGACCCCTGCTACAAACCTAGCGAGTTTTCATAGACATTTCATGATTTAATCACCTTAGCACATTATCACATTATAGACCTGGCAACCTTAATGACTGGAGAAATGAGACCACTCCAAGTTGAAATGAATGAATGTATGTTTCTAGTAGGCCAACAAGCATAATGATCATGAAAGATCATGAATTATAGATTTTCGAAAAATGACAGTGTACCTGCATTTTCAACTGAGAAGATCTGTAACTCAGTGCAATTTAAGCATTAGCATTTTGTTCAGTAAACAGCTCTAATTTTTCAATTGTTGGATAAAAAAAATATCAGTCAGATAAACTATTAACCCATCTACAGAATGTTAAAAAACACGTGTCCAATCCGTGAGGGTATTATTCAGTGTATCAATGTAAATACATGTATCTGACTCATTTGTTGAATATCTCATATTTTTTTCCTATTTTGTTGCAGAAAAAAATGCTTCTAAATGCAGGCCCATTGGCCTAGTCGCCTCTGGCCTCTACCCAATAGGTTGTAGGTTCGACTCCCACCTTGTACTTTTTGTTTGTTTAAATTGTATTTTTATGTTTTGATGACTGTGCACTACACTGCAATCTATTTATGTATAGCTCGTTCCACAAAGGTTGTCTGGAAGAGATCGCTTTGAGCGATATGACCGCCTTTGCTCACATTAGAATGTTACTGATTCATGTTAACTGTCCTTTATAATGTGTGCAATAAAGAATTAATCTATCTTGTGTCTGGGTGTTGTTTGTCTATATATAAGGTATTTAAATATTGGTATCAGTCGACTGATTTCCATAGTACAGGCTCTGCCTAGTTTGGGATCATATGACCCTGCGTGGATTATCCCAGGATAGGTATTATTAATATCACGACATACATTTACATTTGATGTGGTTTCATGGAATCTGGTAAACTCAAGATACATATTTGATGAACAGTTTATAATAATACACCTACGTTTTTGTGGTGACAACAGAGACGTCTGTGTTTCAATTTCAACTTGACTTCGAGATTGGTTTGAAATGTGCCCGTTAAGTAACAAGTTTTCATTTGGACTCTCCGAGTCTTCTCTCTTCTCTTTTGGAACTAGTTCCATAACTTTTAATTCTTGCTTCAGATCTGTAAATAGAGTTACATTGTCAAGGAGAAACAAATGAGTTTGTGGTTTTATAAATCAAACAGTTGGTGTTTTTATGTGCAGATTATGCAATATACATGGTTTTGGATATTTTCTATACATAACAATATATTGCATAATCAGTATATTTAATATTATGTTAAAACAAAGTATGTTTGCATAAGTATAAATACTTATATGGTGGTACTCTCCAATTCCGTTTTCAATATACATAATCAGAATATTTAAACAAGTGTGTAGACGAGATATAGTCCAACATTTAATTTAACCATAATTTGAAACACATGACTCACCTCTAGCTTCATCCGTTGCCCTTTGCAACCGAACCCTTAAAGTCTCTATTTCATCTACTTCATTTTCTAAAACTGCATTCCGTTCATATGCTTGATTTAAAAGTGCTTCTATGCAGGACACAGATTCTGATATGACTCTACAATGGTAATATTATTATTATTCCCTAACGTAATTTTATAGCTTTTATTAAGTTTATTTTGTATTCTCTGTTAAGTGAATGTAATTATTATGAGAAATAAATATCTTAAACCATTAAACCATACACCAAATCTGTCCTGTGGGGCAATCTTTCCCCGGTTCCCATTTCACTCTTTCCAATTTAATGCTGTTTGGGTCCATTCTGTGTCATAAGTGTTCATTGTCTCACCATTACTGCGTGGGCTTACTAGGTTTTGTTGAAGCTAGTTCACTCAGTATGTGGTAAATAAGTTTGCAATGACACTGTTAGTATAGCAGTTACTGTAGACCACAAATACTCATTTATTTATCTAAGTTATTAAATACACAGCCAGCATAATGACATTTCATAAATCCAGATTAATTAAGAAATAAAGGTATTAAGGATAAATATGATGATAACAGTGTATCAACAAATCAACAAAATCAAAGGCTGGAGACTACAATATATATATTTTTTTGGTATTATAGTGATTTCATCATGTGTACTACACACTACTTATATTCTTACCTTTGACCTCTTTCTAGATCATCATTTTTCTGTTCTAACTCCCTGACATACTCTGCCTGTTTGTCTTTATCTATTTTCAATGCTTGGAGCTCATTCTCTAAAGCATTAGTTTCATGTTGACTTCTCTCCAATTTATTCTAAAAAGGAATGATATAAATCACTTAACATTGGTGACCTTGAAATAACTCATTTGATTGAATTGACAAATTCACTATTATTAGAAACAAGAAGTGAATAAGCCACTTGAATTGAATTTACAAGATGCTACATATATTATTACTAATTACCCTTAGCATTTCTATTTCATTTTTAAATCTCTGGTTTTGATGTTCCAAATCTCTGTTTTGTTTTTCCACTTGTACTAATGAAGCTTCTAATTCCTTTTCTAGCTGTGCAGAATTTTCTGTGTATTCGTCCAACTCTTGCTGAATATCAATAACCCTAAAAGTAAGTGATTCATGAAATGAGGGGGTTTGCAATAGCGTAGAACGTTACAAAGTTATAGTAACAGTAAATTAGTGCTTACTTCTGTTCATAATGTTTAGCTTGCTTTTTCCAATATTCAACAGTGTCAGACTCTGATGATCTGGGAGGATCCATAGTTTCAACAAATACAACTTTCAATTCAGCACACGAGATTCCAAGGATACTATCGAATCATAACAATGTAATGTAAGTAACTAAATTTTGAAACAATCGTGTTGTTAATTTACTGTTGTAATATTCGTATCGAAGTTTTTGCGATCAATTAATTTCACGTTTTATCATCACAAATCAACTGTTAAAACACAAAAAGTGACACAACTTCGTCGTCAAAAATCCAAAACAAGTTTAATCAAATGAATTTAAAATGGCGGCGCGACAGACTTTTTAGTAGGTTACATGAGTCTATTTTCATGATTGTCCCATAGAGCAAAGTACATATAAGATTTCGTTGTTCGATTCCATTCGATTATTCGATCACGAACTCCAACGAAAATATTTTTTTGTAGGTTTTTATTTAGGGGACTTGAGTTTGGATGGCAATCCTGCTTTACTCTATGATCCCATCATGAAAATAGACTCGGCTGGCCTCAGAGTAAAGCGGCTGGCTGATTGATTGATGGATTGACACGATTGACAGGATTGATGGGATTGAGTGATTGATTTGTAAATTATTATTCTCTTTGGCTAATTGATTGATTGTATAGCTACGAGGCTGTATGGGCTAGAACCCTTTGCCTTCCCATTAGGGTCAACTAAATGAAAAAAAATCTTTTTGGCTAATTGTGTATGTGTGGGTATTTATTGTATTGCTTGCACGAATTTATATTTACTTCGTAAAAACTGGATAGATCACTTATATATATTAATATCACTAATTTAAACTTTATATTACATTCTTAAGGTTTGTTTTTCATTGACACAAGTCGAAGTAGAAAAACGAGCCGAGTGAGATAGCTCAAAAGTAGATGTGTGTCCTTGTCTGCCCCTTTGTCAAGTAAGTTGCCAACGCAAAATATGATTCTTTTTAGTAGTGTTAGGTAGATTTCTTAAAAGATACATTTGCTTGATTACATTTGCTTATAAGTTTTTCGTGTAATAAAACATCGAAATATAATACTACTAGGACGATGAAATGTAATATTAGAATTTAGCACACGAACAACATGCAATACTTTTATTAACAATAATATTAGTAACAATTTATCATTATGAAGGTAGCAGCACTCAGCTGTTGTGTGATTGTCGACATTGTCGTAGTAAGTAAACCGGTGTCGCTGTGTACTGTTAGAGTAGGGTGACCATTGTTATGTATGGCGTCGCGTCGGTCGTCTCGGATGATGGTTTCCATACAAACTATATCCGGAAGAAAACGATAGCTAGGTATTACCACAAATTCAAATAATTTACTGTCTTAAATTGTGGTAAGTACAGCAGATCTTATATGTAATGACTGCGGACTTCCATTAAATTCCATCCAATTATACAATACAAATAATAATTATAATTAGTATTATGTCACCAAAACTACGATTTGAACGCAAAAATCGTCTCATGCGGTACGCATCGCAACATTCAGATTGACGGAGGTCACGCAGGAGCACCGATGTGGCACCACCCGTTGTGACCCGATCCGCCGCCAAAAGACCTTAGAAGTGAGAAAAATAATCCTTCCACATAGTAATGCGTGGACACCCTATTAGACAGAGATACACTACTACTTTCGGACCTCTCATTCGGCTCGTGATCTTTAGTAGACTGCGCTGTCCAGTTATAATACAGGTTCGTGATTGCTTGTTGTTGGTTCCTGGTTGTCATGATCATGAAATGTCATTGATGTCAATCCACAGAGTACTTTGTATTAGTGTAGTGTCAATCAATCCTCTTTGATTGTTGTTATGAAGCTCGGGCACTAATAAAAATCTAATACACTCAAATAGTGAAAGTTTAGTATGAATTTTCAATTTTGTTTAGTTAATAATATTATACCCTGCATTTTTTGTCACAATACATCCTCGCTGCGATGCGTGGTAATGAATGAAAGAGTTATACTATCGATAACACTATTGAATGACGTGTAATGTTTCCAACGGCGGGCACTAAAGATATTTCGCAGGTCACGTCATTAACAACAAAGTCTACTAGCGATGCCCGTAACTCAACTGAAAACAATCAAGTCGTCACCCAACAAAACAGGGACTTAACACTTAACATGTTGATCAAAGAGATGGTGTTTTGCATAGCCTTGGCTTTGACCACATACGGGGCTCTGCACAATACGTAAGTTGTTTGTTTTATTAATGTTTAATATATCACTGTTATTATGTTTCGTTATATACCTACCTACTGTGCTGTGAGACTAGTTTACATAGCCAAATTTTATTTCTTTATATGAGATTATTTAAACTTTACTATGAATTAAAATGATAAGATAGACACAGATTTATTTATTTATTATTTATCTATTTAGATAAGAGAAACAAACAGCATAAATAGCTCATTATATCGAACATACAATTAAAACGTCTAGCCAACAAAGTTACTACTAATAATTAAATTTAGGTACATGGAGTGAACATAGAGTGCACTAGTGTTAATCAAACAAACATTTGAGAAATTTAGAAAAAAGGTAAACGGGTAGGTATTAATTAGGAATGTGTTAAATAATTAATTAAGTATTGGGTGGGTGAACTGACTTTAACTTTTTTAAGTAGCAGTATTTAGTAGTAATATATTTGCTTGTTGGCAGGAATCAATATATTTTATGTTTATTACAGACCCACAAAGATTTCAAAACATCCTACAGCAACAAGATTTTTCAAATCGGATTCATTTGTGAAGGATTGGTACAGAGGACAACTCACAAATGCATTAAGCAGTATAAATAGGGAAGATATGTCCTTTGTAATGTACTATGCACCATGGGATGCTGAGTCACAGTATGTGAGGAATGAGTTTGAGAAGGCTGCCTTAATTTTGAAGGATCGTGTAAGTTGGCAACACTCTGGTGTTATAGTAGATAACATGCTAGAGTAGTCATAGTGGATCTTTGTGTGTCCAAAGTTGGCTGCAAGACGTTGTGTATTAGCTACCTTTTGTATTCACAACTCACAACTGTAGTTGCGCAATGGTTTCGCAATGGTTTGCCAAACCTAACTTCAGAGACACAAAGATCTGCTGTGACTACTGTTGTATGTTTCTAGATGTTCTATTTTGAACATATTGTAAAAACCTAATGTATAAACGTTTAAATCATTTAAGACATATCTTTAATACATTTTTAGACAAGTGGCATATTTCTATAATATCACTATAATTTAGGAAAATATTGTCTGTGATCTCTTAACATTTCCACCCTGAAAGAGGAGCTCTCTTGATATCAGTGGGTCTAAAAGCCACATTCAGTGAATCATAATATGAATTAGTAACGGATTCATTTTTCAAAAACAAATAGAATTGTTAAAGATTTGCTTGAAATTCAAAACACGAATTGCTTCAACATGATTTGGTTATCTATTAACACATTATAAATTTAGGCGGTATATAAGAAAGGTACATGCATTTAAAGATGAATTAATAATAAATGTTTGCTTCAGGTACATTTTGCTGCCATCAATTGTTGGAACCCGGGCAGTGAATGTAGAGTACAGAATAGTAAAATACCATCATGGCCAATATTAATGGTGTACACTGTAATATCCAGAGGGATTCTCTACAAAGGTGAATAAAAATTGTTAGTTAGATGTTTAAGTCCCACAAGGGCCTTAAACATCTGACAAAACATCTGACTGGCTTTTTTTACAAACATTTGTGACCAATCAACCAATACAAGGGATGAAGGGAACCTATTTAGGAACGAGATGGTTTGTTCAATGCCTAAATCGCCTTGGCCGTGTACGAAACGGTTTCGTATGCGGAAAAAGCGGCCTAAATAGGTCTTTCAGCCTGCATAAATACACTGCTTTTCATTTTGATTGTACGGAAAGTAAAAAAAAAACCTGATTTGTTAATCGGAAATAGCTTCCTATTGATGGAAATACTGTTTCCCTCTGCTCAGGTAACTCAACTTAAAAACTCAAGTGTACTTTCCAAAAATGAGAAATGAAAAGTTCATTTTTATGTTAATTTATCCTAATAATAACAAAACTAAACCCTGCCCTGACTATCCAGTTTCCAAAGTGTATAAAAAAGTTCAGAAAGTTAAAATACTTCATAAGTGAGAACAATCAAGCTATGTTCACAACAGGTTCCCACTGCGCCACGGAAGCCACAAACACTATACAGAGTGCATGACATCATGTCTTGCAAAACATGAGATTGTTATTTACCATTCTTTGTGGTTTGTTGATTTTATATTCTGTAACACATTTGTAATAAATTCATTTTAAATTTTGTAATTTCCAAAACACTACACATTGACATCCATTATATTCTGGTGACATAAAATGGCAAAAAAATGTTGATAAGGATTGATAAAGTTTTTAAGTAAACTTCTAATATTAATTACAATTTGTTAGATAAAAATGGTTACTTCTACTACTTCATCTACTTTTTAGATATTTTATAGATCTACTCTGGTTTAGAACTTTGCAAATGTGATAATTTTTTTCTGAGTTGCTCAAGTAAAATGAGTCCATTATTTATGAACATTGTATAAAACCTTTAAAAAAGTATGAGCAACATACTATGTGAAGTTTGATGTTAAATGGTTTAGCAGCTCTTAAGTTATAAAATGACAAACAGACATATATGAAAACCATTTTTTTTTTATTAAATAATTATTAGTTTGATTTATAATTCGTTTTGGTGTGATATAATCCTTACGTCGATGATTATCTCTTGTAGGTCCAAGAGATGCCCACAGTATGGTTAACTTCTTAGAACTAATGATGAGGCCCATGAAAAGAGTATCTTCATCTGAAGATCTTGTTAATTTATTGTCTTACTGTGATGTAAGTATGATTAGTCTACTCTATATGATATCCTAGTGCCTAATATTAAATAATTTTACAAGTCAGTGAACGCCAGACTAAAATCCAACCTCTCGAATTTGTGAGAGAAAGATCATCATCATCAGCAGTCGATATACGTCCACTGCTGAACAAAGGCCTCCCCCTTAGAAGGGAGGGGTTGCCATAATCCCCACACTTGGTAGGCGGCTTGGGGATCGCAGTATAGATGGTTTGTTAATCCAATAGAAAGACGCTGCTGCCCGTCTTCTTGTTTTCCCTTAGTCGCCTCTTACGGACACCCAACGGGAAGAGATAATTTTTTGTTTGTTTTCTTTTTTTTTAAGCTTAATGCAATCTCACCTGATGTTAAGCGATAATGTGAGCTGTGAATAGTAAATCGCACCAATATGTTAGGCGAATATGGACCCTATGTCAAGGGAATTTGAATAACTTTACTTCAATTTGTTCAGGCAGTAGCAGTTGGTTATACTCCATTAGCGGAGACATCAAAGTATTACAATGTATGGTACACAGTGGCACTTAAAACACGGGAAGCGGACACTATTGGCGAAATATGCTTCGCTGTTGTGACGTCAGAAGAACTAGCCATAGACCTTGGTGTGGAAATAGTGCCTAATGCTAGACTTATGCTGTGGAATGATACCAAGGTAAAACATGAATAATATTCTTTAAATTTAAGGAGGCATGCTTATTTTTTTTGTGCCATGTAATGAATTGTAATGGCAGTGAGAAATGGGTGGTTTAGTTTATAATAAAGTTTCTGGGCTTGCTAAAAAAAACATAAAGCTAATATTGGGAAAAATAATTAATGTCGTCATCAGCAGACAAAAACGTCCACTGCTGCACAAGGCCCAAATAAAAAATCTTGTTGCTCCGCCATTCTCATGTGCTTCAGATTATGCACCTGTCTGCCTGTCCCCCTACGTCATACGCGCGCAATCGTGTCTTTGCCATTGCATGCTATTTTCTTCAGAACACCAACCAACACCGCACAATGTTCAATGTTCAATGCATAGAGTTAAGTATTAGGAATAGAGTACGCGTTTGTCTATGGTCCCATTACACAAAGCGTAGGCAGATTTTCCTCTACGGGGCAGGTAAATTGAACTATTTAAAGTTATATTACAAGAGTTATATTGATATGTAAGTGATAATTTGTAATAGGTTTGATCTGTTACGAGCACAAATGTCGATAAATACAGCTAACGGTATAGTACCTATTGTCGTGTACCTGATATTTATGTATTTTCATGTTCTTACCTGTGCCTACGGTTCTTACTTGCATTTGATCGTTCTATAGTACTTGTACTGATTATTGTTCTGTGGTTCAATGTTTCAATTTTTTTTTTTTTTACTACTTATAAGCTAGTGCTTGACTGCAGTCCCGCCTGATGGAAAGCGGCGACGCAATCGAGGATGGTAAAGCACACTAGCTTATTAAAAGCCTATTCACTCTTGTCTTGAATACACCCACATTATAATAGGGCGGGAAAACCGACGCAGGCAAACTGTTCCAGTCCTTAGCTGTCCTTATTATAAAAGAAGAAGCGTTCACAAAGACATGATTGTTATAATGTTTCGATGAAACTTTAGGTGTGTCATGTTATTATATTGATTATCTCATATTGACACTTGAGATGAAGATAATGCTTGCGGCTGATATTCAGATTAATAAACCTTTTATTTTTAAAACAAAAAAA
Organism: Furcula furcula; assembly: GCA_911728495.1. NCBI lineage: Eukaryota > Metazoa > Arthropoda > Insecta > Lepidoptera > Notodontidae > Furcula > Furcula furcula. Next base: position 13,635,156 of record OU452250.1, read on the forward strand.
TATATACTTAATGTACTTATACCAAAATAATATAGGAAAATAAATAATGTGTTATTTTTCGTAGTTTAACATTAAACTTATTTATTAGGAGTATGTCACGAGAAACAGCGATCTTCAAGCATGGAATGACACGTCACTAATAAACTGGGTGTTAGAAAACTTCTCTCAGCCAGTCGCCAGAATAATACCAATGTGGAGGAAAGCGTTCAACTTCGAGAGATATGTAGACGGCAACCCAATACTCATGTTGTTTACACCTCTTAACCCAATACATGAACAGCTGCCGCTTTATTCTTTGGTATGTAAATATACCCATACTTATTAAATTTATGTTAAAATGTGTGGAATTAATTAGTTACAGTTTTGCTAACAATGTGTGTGGGTGGCGAAAATAGGAAAAAATATTCCTATGAAAATTACATCGACGGATATCACTATGGGTTTGAAGAATTTGCTTAGACAGTAGAACTGTTGTCAGTTCACAGATTCCCTACAATTAATTAAATATGCATTGCATACCTTGATGATATATCCATATACAAGTAGCAGTTTCGTGTTCATAATATATATATATACAGACGAATTGAGAACCTCCTCCTTTTTTGAAGTCGGATAAAAATTAACTCTCTTGCACATTTGTTAAAACATTCTATGTATAATCAATACATGGTATGGTTTAGTAGTCAACATTCAGATAGTTTGACTGCACTATAAGTGCACCATGTTAATTTCGTTGTTTTATACACTAGTTTTAAATTATTTAAGTATATTTATATTATTTCTATGATGCAAATAATAAGTTTAAACATTCCTTATAAAACGTACCTTTGCATCATTTTGATTATGTATCTTATGCGGTCAGATATAAGAGCGAGATTACTATAGCGATTAACTAGCGAGTTCACTGCTCGGAGCAGGGTAATCGCTGAATTAATGTCATTGCGGTGTATGCGTAACAAAATTGCGAGTCTAATGTATGAGTGTACGAAAACCTGGCGGTCGTCGACACGATCATCCGGCTTTATACTTATAGAACGGTTTAAACATGCGAAGGATAGAAACTTCTAGATAATGTAGTAATATGTGTCTCACCTGATAGTATCAGTATTTTTCAACATGAAGGTTTCAGTGGCGTAGCTCTCCTTAGATGGGTCCTGTATCAAAATTCGTTGGAGGAACCCTAATGAAGGTACGGACGGCCCAAGAGTTTAAGTGAGATCAAGGATTTTACGAATTTTGAAGTGAAACTTCTTATGCGACTTCCAAAAATGTTATCGATCGTTAAGTGATAGGTGTTAAACGATAGGCAATAGGCGTAAATTTGTTAAGGTTATGAAAGCGCTCATGTGACGCCGTCACTGAGTGAGTGGGTGAGTGGGTGAGTTGGGGTGATTTGGGTGAGTTGGGTGAGTTGGGGTGAGTTGGGGTGAGTTGGGGTGAGTTGAGTTGAGTGTGTGTGTGAGTGTGTGAGTGAGTGAGTGAGTGAGTGAGTGAGTGAGTGAGTGAGTGAGTGAGTGAGTGAGTGAGTGAGTGAGTGAGTGAGGGACCGACCGAACGACCGATCGACTGAGCGAGAATGAAGTTTCACTTCTTCCGCGCGGAGGGACTCCACGCACGCACATTTTTTTTGTTTACACAGACACACATTCGGGGCCTCTGTAGGCTGGTTGCCCCGGATCATTAATACGGCTGATACGGCCGTAGCAACGCCCCTGGTTTTAATGTTTTTTCTTCTATTCTATTCTTAGCTATTCACAACCGTCGGAAATTTCCTTTTTCGTAATCGATAAAAACATTTTTGGTGATATCCTGTAAACGTAATTCACAAATCACATATTTTCAGTGAATTAACATCATCATTCCAAATAGAATTGTCAGAGATTTTCGATGATGGATTCGTCATTATCGTTTACAGGGTATTACTGGAAATATGAAACGGAAATTTCTGACGGTTGTAATGAACCCTACTGAAATGTATTTTGCATGTAGTGTATGTCTTGTTTTCCAGTTACGTGAAGTAGCTATGGAATATTACAATTGTAATAACAGCGATAGCAGCCAATGGACGACAGAACTAATAAAACTACAGCACGTCCAGCGGCGACTTCACCAACAGAAGAACTTCACAAAATTTTGTCTAGAATTCAAATTCAAAAAGCCTATAATAAAACTTAATCAGCTGTACAAGAAAGAAGTCGAATCTCGCAATAACAAGTATCCGTGGAATAATTTCACAACAAAAATACAAAAAGCAAGCGGTTTCAATGTTCTCCTAAAACAGGGTCTCCCTATATCGAAAGCTGTAGGCAGTACAGATGATGGCTTTCAGTTGCTCTCATCACTGGATTGGTTACAAGAGTGCAGCTCAAAGACCTTGCCTGCGGAACACAGTTTTTACGAGAATTATGAGCAGTGCCACACCCATGAAGAGAATCGAAATATTGAACAGGATTCAGAAACGATACAGGAAGAGTAAGTATCTTTCAGTATTAAAACCCTAAAAGAACGACTACCGACGACCTAAAAGATCAACTAACTTTGAGTATTAGACAGTACGGTAACCAAAGTATTATCGCAATGGAGTATAGCGTAAGTAATTTAGTCGTACAAGCAGACCGATGACTCCTATTTCAAGGCAAAGGAAATTAGACGGTACTGCCTAAAGCATAAGGTCGATAATTTTTCGAACGAAGTATGATGAAACGACAAAAGAGCGTTATAGAAGTTAACACCGACTTGTCGAGAATACCGTACACTTTAGATAATTAATTGTGTATGCAAAAAAAAAAACAGAAGTAAACGTCATTATCGTATCGTCATACAAATTATTAAGACTCAGGAAAGCAATTCTGTGGCCTGTTATATACTCTTATTTCAGTTTTACTTGTTAGTATATAAATAGTGCTGCCAAGCCGCTTGCCAAGCGTGGGGATTATGGCAACCCCCCCCCCCTCCCCCCTTATAAGGGGGAGCCCTTTGTTCAGCAGTGGACGTCTAACGGCTGCTGATGATATAAATAGTAATAATTTATATTATTGTTTTATCAGAATAGAGACAACAATGCTACCATTTGAAGATGATCCACTATCACCTGAGAATCTCATACAAGACAGTGTGAGACACTTCTGCGATCTCATGAAGTTTGCAGACGAGTGGGGGCCCATCTACCCAACCATCCATAAACTAGAAGATAAAAGAAATGTGACGAACATACAAGGGCTATCGTGCGCACGGAATTTCAGTTTGCACATTTTGGCGGTAGATAGCTTCAAGAATTACCATTTTGCTGAGTCACTTGGTGTAGATATACGAAATAAGAAGGATATGACGGCTGTAGTTATACTTGATAGTAAGGTAATGATTATTTATGTATCTTAAGCTAGGCTATTGTCAATACTATCAGTTGTCTGATCTCTAAGGCCTCTGCCTCGAATCTTGCGGGCAGCGGGGCTGCCGCCGCCCCGCTGCCCGCAAGATTCGAGGCAGAGGCCTCAATAATCTATAACTAAGTACCGTTTGTGTGCTTACTTCTCTAACTGCCGCACTCACAAACGCCAATTAACTTTAATTCTAATTAAGTCACTTTTTTAAATTTATTTATTTCGACTGTCGAAGCCATTTATGATTAATTTCGATTATTGAACACGAGATAATTGATATCTCTACTCACTATCCTCGTATTAGTTTCAATGGGCTTTGAGTATCGAAAAAATCCGATTTAAAAAAATGGATTAATAATCATTAATTTTCACATTCGGCAGTAAATTACATAGAAAATTGCTAGCCAGCCATACCTACTTCTAAAGCAGATTTAGTCCGAACGCGGTTACATGTAGAGAGTGGGGATGAGGTGAAATTATTTCCACTTTTTAAAATCTGATGATTTTAAAAAGTGGAAATAATTTCACCACATCCCCACTCTCTACATGTAACCGCGTAACACTCAATAAAAAAAACTGTGACTTCAATATTGGTGATCGTACTTCACCCTTCCTCCCATTCTTGTCCGGGTATTGGTATTACAGGTTTAACTTGCTATAACTGGTTTCCGCAACTCTACGACGAAGCGCGTATTTCGCGTATGGGTGGGAATGAACTTATTTGATTATTTGATTGATGTTTTTTTTTTGACGCTCACTAATACCCCCGCGGCTGACGCATCGGCACGTGAGAGGGGACCCTGGTCTCTCCAGTGGGATCTGCACCAGGGGCCCCTCAGTGCCTTGCCTTTGAGACCGCCGCCGGAGGGCTTGTTGTAGCCCCCCGGGAACGTGACACGGTGCTCTACCTGCCTGGGACGGGGGTTTCAACCCCGCCGCCGTCCTCCTCGGAGTCGCCGCCGTACTCAATGGACGTTCTAAGGGCCGACACCCCGAACGTCCAGCGACTCCGAAGGGAACTTATCTGATCTTTTTTTTTTTGACGCTGGGGAAATCTTCCAAAGATCCCCGGGAGCTGTGGGGCTCGACCGGGGTATGTGGGATTCTTACCCACTAAAACCCCCGCGGCTGTCGCATCGGCACAGGAGAGGGGGGACCCCAGGGCTCTCCGATGGGATCTGCACCAGGGGCCCCTCAGTGCCTTGCCTTTGAGCCCGCCACCGGGGGGCACATTGTAGCCCCCCGGGAACCAGTCACGGTGCTCATGGGGACGTGGGTCGCAACCCCGCCGCCGTCCTCCTCGGAGTCGCCGCCGTACTCAATGGACGAACTTCTAACTCCTCGAGAAAGGCCCGCAAGCCTATAATGCCACTGACAATCTCTCGGATATTATATGTATGCTCTGTAATTTTAGCTAACCATATAAGTCACGATTACTCGTGATTGCGTATGGGATCAGGATTACAACATCGCGTTATTTTCCATTAAGCTTTTTAGATAGCATAGCGCACTTCTGTTTTGGTATATTTTATGTTAGCCTAAACCAGCTTTAAATTATTTTACCAGCACGAAAGCCAGTACGTGCTATCAGAAGAATTCAACGATAGAACCATAAGAGACTTCATATACAACTTTACACACAACAGTTTGAAGCGTTCGTTGCGATCACACGTTGACGACGCAGCGCATACGCATTACTTCGGCTCCGATGGCAGGACGGAACAGATGGGTATCAACGAGAACTCGACATATGTTGTTGATCTAACTACGCGTAGCTTCAGAAGAATAGTCAAGACACCAGATATGGTGAGTTGGATGTATTATAAGAATGTGCCAATGGAATGATGTAGTTGAGTGCCTGGTATACAAATTACCTACAACCGTAACTACCGTTCGATGCTCCGGAATGATTTTTGCTGGTATCGTCTGTTCGAGTGCCTAACAACATTTGCGACCATATTTTGGTTAATAGGTTTTACGATATCTTATCCGTTCAGCTTACGACAGCAGTTATTGACTCAAAGTTTATTTTAATCGGGAATTAACGCGATTTACCTTATATTTTGGCTTGACTTGGATAATGGAACGCGAAAGTCTAAAAGTATAGTTATTGACTCGTAGCATATACTATGACTACGTGTTCTAGGTCACCTAAAGCAAAATATCCTTATACAAGGATATGAAATAGGTATTTTAAAAGACTAGGCTATCGGACGGCCTACAAGAAGATATGTCGTACATTTGGCAGTCCTAACTGAACTGAAGTGCTTGACTTCGAAATAATTAATTAAAGTAGTTAAATTAAAGAAGTGTTTGATGATGAGGAAGCTAGCTTATATAAAAATACTATGTAACTTACTACTAAATACATCGTGTAAAATAATTTAATGTGTTGTAATGTTTATAGTTTGTTAAAACACCATGAGACATAATGTAACCTAGTTTTTCAAAAACAGTCAACTAGCCTTATGTTGCAGTTGACGATCGTATGCGTGTGTGGCGGCGCGTGCGGCGCCCTTGTGGTTCGCGCGCTGGCCGAGGCCAGGCGCGTGTTGGCCGCGTGTGGCGTGCCACTACGGGCCGCGCGCCTCGACGCCGCGAGACACGACCTGCCGTGCCAGTACTCGCCGCCCACGTACCCTGCGCTGCTGGCCCTCCCCGCGCACAGGTACCGTGAGACACGACCTGCCGTGCCAGTACTCGCCGCCCACGTACCCTGCGCTGCTGGCCCTCCCCGCGCACAGGTACCGTGAGACACGACCTGCCGTGCCAGTACTCGCCGCCCACGTACCCTGCGCTGCTGGCCCTCCCCGCGCACAGGTACCGTGAGACACGACCTGCCGTGCCAGTACTCGCCGCCCACGTACCCTGCGCTGCTGGCCCTCCCCGCGCACAGGTACCGTGAGACACGACCTGCCGTGCCAGTACTCGCCGCCCACGTACCCTGCGCTGCTGGCCCTCCCCGCGCACAGGTACCGTGAGACACGACCTGCCGTGCCAGTACTCGCCGCCCACGTACCCTGCGCTGCTGGCCCTCCCCGCGCACAGGTACCGTGAGACACGACCTGCCGTGCCAGTACTCGCCGCCCACGTACCCTGCGCTGCTGGCCCTCCCCGCGCACAGGTACCGTGAGACACGACCTGCCGTGCCAGTAGTCGCCGCCCACGTACCCTGCGCTGCTGGCCCTCCCCGCGCACAGGTACCGTGAGACACGACCTGCCGTGCCAGTACTCGCCGCCCACGTACCCTGCGCTGCTGGCCCTCCCCGCGCACAGGTACCGTGAGACACGACCTGCCGTGCCAGTACTCGCCGCCCGCCTACCCCGCGCTGCTGGCCCTCCCCGCGCACAGGTACCGTGAGACACGACCTGCCGTGCCAGTACTCGCCGCCCGCCTACCCCGCGCTGCTGGCCCTCCCCGCGCACAGGTACCGTGAGACACGACCTGCCGTGCCAGTACTCGCCCCCCGCCTACCCCGCGCTGCTGGCCCTCCCCGCGCACAGGTACCGTGAGACACGACCTGCCGTGCCAGTACTCGCCCCCCGCCTACCCCGCGCTGCTGGCCCTCCCCGCGCACAGGTACCGTGAGACACGACCTGCCGTGCCAGTACTCGCCGCCCGCCTACCCTGCGCTGCTGGCCCTCCCCGCGCACAGGTACCGTGAGACACGACCTGCCGTGCCAGTACTCGCCGCCCGCCTACCCTGCGCTGCTGGCCCTCCCCGCGCACAGGTACCGTGAGACACGACCTGCCGTGCCAGTACTCGCCCCCCGCCCTCCCTGCGCACAGGTACCGTGAGACACGACCTGCCGTGCCAGTACTCGCCCCCCGCCTACCCCGCGCTGCTGGCCCTCCCCGCGCACAGGTACCGTGAAACACGACCTTCCGTGCCAGTACTCGCCACCCGCCCTCCCCGCGCACAGGTACCGCGAGACACGACCTGCCGTGCCAGTACTCGCCGCCCGCCCTCCCCGCGCACAGGTACCGTGAGACACGACCTGCCGTGCCAGTACTCGCCGCCCGCCTACCCCGCGCTGCTGGCCCTCCCCGCGTACAGGTACCGTGAGACACGACCTGCCGTGCCAGTACTCGCCGCCCGCCCTCCCCGCGCACAGGTACCGCGAGACACGACCTGCCGTGCCAGTACTCGCCGCCCGCCCTCCCCGCGCCCAGGTACCGCGAGACACGACCTGCCGTGCCAGTACTCGCCGCCCGCCCTCCCCGCGCACAGGTACCGTGAGACACGACCTGCCGTGCCAGTACTCGCCGCCCGCCCTCCCCGCGCACAGGTACCGCGAGACACGACCTGCCGTGCCAGTACTCGCCGCCCGCCTACCCCGCGCTGCTGGCCCTCCCCGCGCACAGGTACCGTGAGACGTGTCTCACGGTACCTGTGCGCGGGCAGGTCGTGACCTGCCGTGCCAGTATTCGCCGCCCGCCCTCCCCGCGCACAGGTACCGTGAGACACGAACTGCCGTGCCAGTACTCGCCGCCCGCCCTCCCCGCGCACAGGTACCGCGAGACACGACCTGCCGTGCCAGTACTCGCCGCCCGCCTACCCCGCGCTGCTGGCCCTCCCCGCGCACAGGTACCGCGAGACACGACCTGCCGTGCCAGTACTCGCCGCCCGCCCTCCCCGCGCACAGGTACCGTGAGACACGACCTGCCGTGCCAGTATTCGCCGCCCGCCCTCCCCGCGCACAGGGCCCCGCGCACAGGTACCGCGAGACACGACCTGCCGTGCCAGTACTCGCCGCCCGCCCTCCCCGCGCACAGGTACCGCGAGACACGACCTGCCGTGCCAGTACTCGCCGCCCGCCCTCCCCGCGCACAGGTACCGCGAGACACGAACTGCCGTGCCAGTACTCGCCGCCCGCCCTCCCCGCGCACAGGTACCGCGAGACACGACCTGCCGTGCCAGTACTCGCCGCCCGCCCTCCCCGCGCACAGGTACCGTGAGACACGAACTGCCGTGCCAGTACTCGCCGCCCGCCCTCCCCGCGCACAGGTACCGTGAGACACGAACTGCCGTGCCAGTACTCGCCGCCCGCCCTCCCCGCGCACAGGTACCGTGAGACACGAACTGCCGTGCCAGTACTCGCCGCCCGCCCTCCCCGCGCACAGGTACCGCGAGACACGACCTGCCGTGCCAGTACTCGCCGCCCGCCCTCCCCGCGCACAGGTACCGTGCGACACGACCTGCCGTGCCAGTACTCGCCGCCCGCCCTCCCCGCGCACAGGTACCGTGAGACACGACCTGCCGTGCCAGTACTCGCCACCCGCCCTCCCCGCGCACAGGTACCGCGAGACACGACCTGCCGTGCCAGTACTCGCCGCCCGCCCTCCCCGCGCACAGGTACCGTGAGACACGACCTGCCGTGCCAGTACTCGCCGCCCGCCTACCCCGCGCTGCTGGCCCTCCCCGCGTACAGGTACCGTGAGACACGACCTGCCGTGCCAGTACTCGCCGCCCGCCCTCCCCGCGCACAGGTACCGCGAGACACGACCTGCCGTGCCAGTACTCGCCGCCCGCCCTCCCCGCGCACAGGTACCGTGAGACACGACCTGCCGTGCCAGTACTCGCCGCCCGCCCACCCCGCGCACAGGTACCGTGAGACACGACCTGCCGTGCCAGTACTTGCCGCCCGCCTACCCCGCGCTGCTGGCCCTCCCCGCGCACAGGTACCGTGAGACACGACCTGCCGTGCCAGTACTCGCCGCCCGCCCTCCCCGCGCACAGGTACCGTGAGACACGACCTGCCGTGCCAGTACTCGCCGCCCGCCTACCCCGCGCTGCTGGCCCTCCCCGCGCACAGGTACCGTGAGACACGACCTGCCGTGCCAGTACTCGCCGCCCGCCCTCCCCGCGCACAGGTACCGTGAGACACGACCTGCCCTGCCAGTACTCGCCGCCCGCCTACCCCGCGCTGCTGGCCCTCCCCGCGCACAGGTACCGTGAGACACGACCTGCCGTGCCAGTACTCGCCGCCCGCCTACCCCGCGCTGCTGGCCCTCCCCGCGCACAGGTACCGTGAGACACGACCTGCCGTGCCAGTACTCGCCGCCCGCCTACCCTGCGCTGCTGGCCCTCCCCGCGCACAGGTACCGTGAGACACGACCTGCCGTGCCAGTACTCGCCCCCCGCCCTCCCAGCGCACAGGTACCGTGAGACACGACCTGCCGTGCCAGTACTCGCCCCCCGCCTACCCCGCGCTGCTGGCCCTCCCCGCGCACAGGTACCGTGAAACACGACCTTCCGTGCCAGTACTCGCCACCCGCCTTCCCCGCGCACAGGTACCGCGAGACACGACCTGCCGTGCCAGTACTCGCCGCCCGCCCTCCCTGCGCACAGGTACCGTGAGACACGACCTGCCGTGCCAGTACTCGCCGCCCGCCTACCCCGCGCTGCTGGCCCTCCCCGCGCACAGGTACCGTGAGACACGACCTGCCGTGCCAGTACTCGCCGCCCGCCCTCCCCGCGCACAGGTACCGCGAGACACGACCTGCCGTGCCAGTACTCGCCGCCCGCCCTCCCCGCGCACAGGTACCGCGAGACACGACCTGCCGTGCCAGTACTCGCCGCCCGCCCTCCCCGCGCACAGGTACCGTGAGACACGACCTGCCGTGCCAGTACTCGCCGCCCGCCCTCCCCGCGCACAGGTACCGCGAGACACGACCTGCCGTGCCAGTACTCGCCGCCCGCGTACCCTGCGCTGCTGGCCCTTCCCGCGCACAGGTACCGTGAGACACGACCTGCCGTGCCAGTACTCGCCGCCCGCCCTCCCCGCGCACAGGTACCGTGAGACACGACCTGCCGTGCCAGTACTCGCCGCCCGCCCTCCCCGCGCACAGGTACCGTGAGACACGACCTGCCCTGCCAGTACTCGCCGCCCGCCTACCCCGCGCTGCTGGCCCTCCCCGCGCACAGGTACCGTGAGACACGACCTGCCGTGCCAGTACTCGCCGCCCGCCTACCCCGCGCTGCTGGCCCTCCCCGCGCACAGGTACCGTGAGACACGACCTGCCGTGCCAGTACTCGCCGCCCGCCTACCCTGCGCTGCTGGCCCTCCCCGCGCACAGGTACCGTGAGACACGACCTGCCGTGCCAGTACTCGCCCCCCGCCCTCCCTGCGCACAGGTACCGTGAGACACGACCTGCCGTGCCAGTACTCGCCCCCCGCCTACCCCGCGCTGCTGGCCCTCCCCGCGCACAGGTACCGTGAAACACGACCTTCCGTGCCAGTACTCGCCACCCGCCCTCCCCGCGCACAGGTACCGCGAGACACGACCTGCCGTGCCAGTACTCGCCGCCCGCCCTCCCTGCGCACAGGTACCGTGAGACACGACCTGCCGTGCCAGTACTCGCCGCCCGCCTACCCCGCGCTGCTGGCCCTCCCCGCGCACAGGTACCGTGAGACACGACCTGCCGTGCCAGTACTCGCCGCCCGCCCTCCCCGCGCACAGGTACCGCGAGACACGACCTGCCGTGCCAGTACTCGCCGCCCGCCCTCCCCGCGCACAGGTACCGCGAGACACGACCTGCCGTGCCAGTACTCGCCGCCCGCCCTCCCCGCGCACAGGTACCGTGAGACACGACCTGCCGTGCCAGTACTCGCCGCCCGCCCTCCCCGCGCACAGGTACCGCGAGACACGACCTGCCGTGCCAGTACTCGCCGCCCGCCCTCCCCGCGCACAGGTACCGTGAGACACGACCTGCCGTGCCAGTACTCGCCGCCCGCCCTCCCCGCGCACAGGTACCGCGAGACACGACCTGCCGTGCCAGTACTCGCCGCCCGCCCTCCCCGCGCACAGGTACCGTGAGACACGACCTGCCGTGCCAGTACTCGCCGCCCGCCCTCCCCGCGCACAGGTACCGTGAGACACGACCTGCCGTGCCAGTACTCGCCGCCCGCCCTCCCCGCGCACAGGTACCGCGAGACACGACCTGCCGTGCCAGTACTCGCCGCCCGCGTACCCTGCGCTGCTGGCCCTTCCCGCGCACAGGTACCGTGAGACACGACCTGCCGTGCCAGTACTCGCCGCCCGCCCTCCCCGCGCACAGGTACCGTGAGACACGACCTGCCGTGCCAGTATTCGCCGCCCGCCCTCCCCGCACACAGGTACCGTGAGACACGACCTGCCGTGCCAGTAGTCGCCGCCCACGTACCCTGCGCTGCTGGCCCTCCCCGCGCACAGGTACCGTGAGACACGACCTGTCGTGCCAGTACTCGCCGCCCGCCTACCCCGCGCTGCTGGCCCTCCCCGCGCACAGGTACCGTGAGACACGACCTGCCGTGCCAGTACTCGCCGCCCGCCTACCCCGCGCTGCTGGCCCTCCCCGCGCACAGGTACCGTGAGACGTGTCTCACGGTACCTGTGCGCGGGCAGGTCGTGACCTGCCGTGCCAGTATTCGCCGCCCGCCCTCCCCGCGCACAGGTACCGTGCGACACGACCTGCCGTGCCAGTACTCGCCGCCCGCCCTCCCCGCGCACAGGTACCGTGAGACACGACCTGCCGTGCCAGTACTGCAACACTGGGATGATTAGTCTCTTATAATGATTGTTATTAAATATACCTCTATACCGGATGTCCAAGAAAATGGGTGTGCAATTACTTTAGTGTGCATTTACTGAACATGAAATACATTTTTAAAACAAAACGTGTCCCATTTCGAGTTATGGGCATTCAAGTTTTCAAGTACCTATCTATAATCTTAGAATCACTATTATTCCACATAAAAGCAGCTAGAACATGTAAAATTTAAACGGAGAATTGAAACGATTTAACTAAAACGTTTTTATCGAAAGCAAATTTTTACTGCTCTCTAGTGTTATGCCACTTACATCCATTAAAGCATGTTTGCCATTCTCATGGACACCCTGTATATGCTTGTATCTCCCGCGAAATGATTCGGCTCATACGCCCGGATGGTAGGTGGGGCCCGACTTTTATTAAATGTGGTAATTGGATTTAAATTCTATTGCTGCTGTCATTAGTGACAGTTAGGGCTCCCACACATAACTGCGATGCGATGCGATGCGGCGTGAAACAAATGAATTTTCAAGTTCCTTGCAACTTGTATCGAAAATGCAGGTAGAAATAATCTTTTATTTTTATCATGACAGACGGGGTGAGGTAGACAGTCGTACATATCCTAGCGAAGCACGAATTACTTCCGCCGGCATTGTGGCGCTAGCACTGCGCTCGTTGAGTGCACCCGAGAACCTGCGCGTGCGACTAGCGCTTTGCAATGCTGTACAGGTGAGGCATATTTTTGCTGCGAATTCCTTTACAAGTTGTATTTTTTGTAAAGTCCTTTTAAAAGAAGAGTATACCGCCCAAACGCTATTCTGGTGGCTGAAAAATATCTACTGGCACGTCAAACACAAACTTCACCCAGAGTTACCCTTCACCCACAAACCTAAAAGTATAATCAATGTTACTATAAAAGGCGATTGATAATGATTACAAAATCACTATACACAGATTTTACCAAGGCATTCGACTTACTTGACTATGTGTTCCTGATATACGGGGTGTAAGGGACATCGTACCGAAAACCGATACCAGGGATCCAGTACATGATTCTGAACATTTTAGTGTTGAAATTCGGCTTTTTCATGAATTTCCAATAAAATGCCGCTTTTTTTAAATAAAATTAGTATAACATCATTATTGGTATAATAATAAAGCCTAATTTCAAGGTGTCCGTTTCGACTGCTCGGCCACAGTGTTGTAGAAAAAAAGGACTACGTCAATATTACGAAGGAATTCGAAGGAAACGAACAATGAAGGTTGCAAATTCGAAGACCCAATATTCAGAGAGTTATGAAGGGATAACCGTAAATGTTTGAACTTTACGACCTACGGGACTTAAATGCCATGGCCGCGCGGTTGACCAATGGAGAACCGTGCGGCCACGCCGTTCTCATAAACAGTGCTTAGTAGAGGTCTCATTCTTTTTGCTAATCGTTGATACGATTTCGAAGAAAATACAGAAAGAATAAAAAACCCCTAAATGTTTGAACTTTACGATCTACGGGACTTAAATGCCATGGCCGCGCGGTCGACCAATGGAGAACCGCGCGGCCACGCCGTTCTCATAAACGGGGTTTAGTAGAGTTCTCATTTTTTATGCTAATCGCTGATATGATTTCGAAGAAAATGCAGACAGTATAAAAAACCACCAAATGTTTGTACTTTTCGACCTACGGTACTTAAATCTCTTCGTGTTACGCCTATAATTTAAGAAATGGCAATAAATGCATGATCCTGCAGTGTAGTGGCTCTCTTTCTTTCTTTCTTTCTTTCTTTCTTTTACTAAACCCCGTTTATGAGAACGGCTTGGCCGCGCGGTTCTCCATTGGTCGACCGCGCGGCCATGGCATTTAAGTCCCGTAGGTCGTAAAGTTCAAACATTTTGGGGTTTTTTATACTTTCTGCATTATCTTCGAAATCGTATCAGCGATTAGCAAAAAGAATGAGACCTCCACTAAGCCCCGTTTATTAGATCTGCGTGGCCGCGCAGTTCTCCAACGATCGACTGCGCGGCCACGGTTATCCCTTCATAACTCTCTGAATATTGGATCTTCGAATTTGCGACCTTCATTGTTCGTTTTCTTCGAATTCCTTCGTAATTCAATTAGATTATCAAAAAATATTGGACACGTATTTTTTTATTTAAGAAATCAATAAAAATTGACAAAGATACAGAGCGTCAAAGTTCGGGAGTGGGGGCTCGTGACGTCACGCCTCTGTAAAAATTGTGTACCGGCGTAAATTTTTAGAGACCTTAGAGATTGGTTCTAGTGCTAATTTTAGAGACTATAGAGTTTTAATTTTATTAGTGAAAATTTAATTCCTGCCGGGTTAACGTATATGTTTTTTTATTTTCGATTCAATAAACAACTTGTAATTTTACTTGTTGTTTTTATTCTTGTACCTAGCCGTCAGGCGAACGTAACAGTAACGTCCAACGTCCTGTCTACGTAACAACGTCACGCGGCATTTCAAAGCACTTTATTCTCGTCATTTTTTGTTTAATCGACAAAAGAAAAAATACGTATCCAATATTTTTTGATTATCTAATAGACGGACTAAAAAAAATGTTTTTGTCATCTAGCCTATTTATTCCTGGTGACACATCTCCAACCGAGACTATACCAAAAGGCGTTTCTCAGGGACCTCATCTGGGCCCCAACTTTTCCTAATATTGGTCTAACAGCTAGATATTTTTAAATTTTGAGCTAGATTCTAGCTCATAATTTAAAATGCTACTACAAATCCGTATACATATACGGATGACTTTACACGCGCATTAAAAGTATTTTGGACAAAAAAATCTAAAGGCCAGTCATTGCCTATGGTTAGTTTTCCCACTACGAAATGTGATTAAATGTAAATTGATGTTACGAGTAGGTATGACATTGAATTCAAGAAAAATTCTATTTTCTTTACCCGTTTCACAGACAAGGGGTTTCCTAGTGGTAAGCAACACGCGTGTCCGAGAAGAGTTGATGCATTGTACTGCCGCTCGTCACCGAGTTATAATTTATTAAGTACCTTTAACATGGTAATTTCTCCAGCTGTAGTGTCTTATTTAATGGAACACAACAATATTAACGACACATTACTGCTTGCTATCAGAATATCTGACACTATCTACTTCGGCGGTCCCTTGCACAAGGGATCAGCTACTACTAAATTGTAAATTGCTATGTTATTTATTAAGCAATGATATTGGAAACGAAAGATAATGGACATAATTCTAGATACCTTTGAAACGGGAATGGATTAAACCTATCCAATTCTTCCGTAGGAAGTAGGATGATAGTCAGCTATTCATAATTTTAATGAAATAACAATAAACCTAAGACTCAATTACGTTTTTTTCTTCCAATGGCAGGGTATTGTAGAAAAGAGAACGTGCTTAAAAGACATACGAGCACATGTCACGAGCGTGATCAATAGGAATCTCAAGTATTGGCGTCGCAGCGAACGCCTCGAGCTCCGCAACGCGCTCCTACACAGACTGCAGAACTTGCACAAAGTGTCGTTCGATTTAAGTTTATTCCATATATCAGATCTCAGTGTAAACAGTGCAAAACAAACTTCGTTATTAAATACGTTCAGTGTGCTATCAAAACATTGGGACATTGACGACTCATTGTTAAGGAATACATCAATGTCGACAACAACACGGACCAGAAGTTGATATTAGTGTCATTGTGTATATATTGTACATTACATAGTGGTATATATGTATGTATGCTATTTATTTTTTGAAATACGAAATATGTAATATTAAATGTTGAAAACAAATCCGACAAGTGCTTTTTATTTTACAAAATATTTCTGTCAATACATTTTCGATCAGGAATTAAAGTCAGAAGCAACAATTGTATAAATAATGTAGTTCGTTTTGGATCCTTTATTATGCAGTCTGTTCGAATATTGCATGATAACTTATTCAATCCAAAGCACTCAGTGCTCTTTTTGATAATCAGCTGCTGACACAGCCTGTAGTCAGGCAAATTTAAAGACAACCAGTCACATCCTTAAGGAGCCTTCAGCCTTGACAAAGTAAATTAACTGTAACACAAACAGGACACACAGAGCTACATGCAGCAGTAGCCGATTAGCCAACTTAGGGCAATGTCATGTTTAGCAGGTCAGCGAATCCGAGTGGCTTTTGGCTAGGTCACCCAAGCAACATGATGGGAAGCTGCGTAGAGGGAATAAATTACTGGAATGACTTGATCGGTGCTTTGAGAAATATTAAAGTAACTCCTAAAAAAAATCGTACTAGAAGAGGCGGAAAACTTACGGAAGATTCACAAGGGAACTACATTTGTGCCAAGTACCGTCTACAGCGGTGTTTAAACATTGCTGTTCCGGTGTGAAGGGCACTGTAGCTTAACGGGTCATAGAGACTTAATAATGTGTCTGGTAACAAGCGGTAGTGCTATACAGCTGATTATAGACTATAGGCAGGTGCGTCGCAAACCATCAGGCGCACGTCGTTTTTTAAGTCACAAGGTTCGATATAATAATAGCGACTTTCCAACGGAGTTGTGACCACAGCGGGCACTGCCATTAGCTGCTTTTCCACCGGCCGCACGGGATCGCGCGGCAGCCTCGCGAGCCAAATGTGCGGTCGGTGTGGACTTGGCTCGGGGTTGTATGGGCGCACGTTGTTGCCTCGGCTGAGCGTGGCTCGACCAACTAATCGGACTACTTGGAATAAACGGACCGACCACACATTTGGGTTTGGCTGCCGCGCGAGCCCGTGCGGCCGGTGTAGACCCAGCTATTAGGTTGTCCTTTGTGCTGCAAGCGCAGTGATTCTTCATAGGGACCTATCTTACTTATCGCAGGAACGCAACGTTCAGATGTCCGAAGGTTTGTGCTTCTAGACATGCTTATTTAATACTTACAAGTCTACTTGTTAGTAGATAGTAAATGTGTTGGTCATAGTGTGATGGGACCGATGGTGAAGTGATTCGACTGCCACCCAATAGGCCGTGGGTTCGATTCCGATCCGAACAAACATGTGTATGCTCATGACTGTTATTTATTTTCATAAGTATGTATGTAGGTTTTTATAAAAAAGTTTATCTATGTTGTCTGGTTAACATAGTACAGGCATTACAGGCCTATTATGACTATTTTAGGATCAGATGAGCACGTGTTGTGTGGATTGTCCTGGGATAATATTACTATAGTTGGCTGTCGGTTGATAATAATAAAACAAGTTGGAAATGTTTATAAAATTTTATATTCCAACTTAAAACTCAACGTCTTCGCCGAAAAAGGAGAGAGTGTTTTGTTTAGTGCTGCTGCGCCAACCGCGGACCACACTCAGAATTGTTGACGTTGCCTTGTTAACGTACGTTTCTGTGAAAAGGAAATAGGAAAAACTCATACCTTTTATTCCTATAACCGTAATGTTCTATATATGACACCCCATCCACGAAGGGTCGACCAGTGGAATTACTAGTACTAAATCAATTTCAGTCCATTCTATTTTTTAAAGCTGTCAGCACGGCCGGCTTTGGTGGAATTTAAAATTTGATTGGATTTGAAATGACGTTAGTATCCAGAGTAGCCCCTACAGGAGGCTAGGTATTAGGTGGGTGGATATATCATCGCTATTTTTCAAGATAATTATTACACACATTCTTATAGGAAGCCGCTAGCTTAAAACCGAAGTTACACAAGAAGAGTTTCTTAACCGCGAGCGGCGAAAAATCGTAAGCAATTATCTGCGAGCACTGTTCTTTTGATTCTTTCTGTGGATGTTTACATTATGTATGATAAAAACTCGTAGCACACACGCGGTCACCAAGGAGATTTTATCATGTGACAGACTCATAGTTTGTTTACACTTGGCGATAAATTATTGACAAACCGAGAAACTGCCGCTCTAATGCGAGAAACTCTTCTTGTGTAACTTCGGCTTTAGGGCCCATGCACATAAGGCGCAGCGCATTTTTCACTGTCAAACTATTATCGACATTGTCCTCATTGAAATAATATCCCAAAATCAATAACCACAATCTTTCGCATGTAGTCGCTTCGATGCTTTTTAGGAATGAATTGTTGTGTTTAATTGATTTTGGATATTATTTCAATAAGTATAATGTCGATAATAGTTCGTTCATATGGGCGCCGGGCCTTAGAAACCGGGAGTCGCGGTACCGAATTCTGCGGAGAAAAACGACTGTGCTGTCGCTGATTTACTAGGTTAAACAGGACGTTAGGCCGATCATCTTAAAAAGTAAGATAATCCTTGCATGAGATAGGCATAAAAAAAGTCGATCCTGTCGGGTTTCCGTCCTACCGTGTTGTGAGATTAAAGGAGGAGATACCTAGGTGCTCGTGCGTGTAGACACACTTGCGTAGACGCACAATTACTTGTGCATAATGCATTCATAATAATAATATGTCCTGCGTAGTTGGCTGATCTCACAAATTGGCCGGTGTAGCGGTATCGCTCAGAAGCAAAAGGATTATTATTATTGCCTTGCCCAGAGACAGGGCCAGCGCTTTACGGCAGTACCTGCGGAAAAATCCCCACTAAGCCGAACATGAAGTAAAATTTTCAACACTAACCAAGAATATCAAAATCCGTGTAATTAGGGCACATTTGGTGATAAGGTCTCAGAATGAACACCAAGTCTATGCCCACCACGCCGGTCAGGTAATCGCTTATTGAACCCGCAACGCGCCCGTCGCTACTGCTTTGATGAACCTGCAAGTAGGAAGGATTTGAGAGCCGATGGTGCAGTGGTTGAATACCTTAGCAGCTACCCGAAAGGATGTGGGTTTAATTCGCAAGGACAACACAGTATGTGTGAATGAACATGTATGTCTCCGTGTGTTAAAAAAAGTCTCGAGAACTTTTTTAAAGAAACACCCTTTGTCGTGTTGTACTATTCTATTATACTATTCTATTTTCGGCTATAAATTGGGTCCGGCAGATGCCGGATTGCACTTCGACCTTTTTGGATCTACTGTGCAGGCTGCCCTCTACTCCACGATTGCCAAGGTTGCGATTGCGAGGCTTAGATCATATAACGAGGGTACTTACGCTAACTTAACCTGTATATGATTATCCGGTACGTGTACCTCTACGCTATTCCCAGATGAGTCATTCTACGTAAGTATAGCAAGAGTAACGCAGTTACACAGTAAGTTTGGCGTTGACTCTCTTTTAGGTATTTATCATTATATAATCTGCAAGTATCGACAGTAATGTGGTTACCATAGTATTGTTATCACCGTACAGTCTGTGCATAGTTTTGAATCAGATGGCCACAAACAGTTCAGTCTATTATTTTGTATTAACTACTATTCAATATAAAACAATTACTTCGTAGAGACGGCCGTCGGGCAATCGAGCTTGCCTAGCCGCGTATTCGCCAATTTCTTGCAAAGTCCGGTAGTTGCTCGGCTGGCGTACAGAATAGCGCCACGGGTATAAGATAAATTCCTGGAGGTGCAAAGGTAAAGGTAGTATACGTGTATGCAATAACTTATTCTAAGGCGCTGTCCTATACCTAGCCATCGCTCGTGCGATGATGCGATGCCATTTCATCATGCGATGAAACCGCTCGCACGATAAGAAATCGTGTGTCCTGCGACCGATGCGATCACTTTCGAAATAGCTCTTAACAGTGATGTACAGTTTCTCCTGTCCAGAAATATTTCTGTTATCGTAAATAGGATGACCACTTCACGATCATTTTCGTCGGACGCAACGCATCATCGCGCGAGCGATGGCAATAGGACAGCGCCTTATGGTTCTCTAATACACACATCAAAAGTGTCTAGGGATCAAGCATTTTTAAGCGGATTTCTTGAGATTGAGATGTGGCTTTGTAATAAATTTATGATTTTATAAATTTATATGGATCCTTTTTGGTGCATTTCATAATTTGAATCAGGAACTGTGAATCAAATTCGAGTAAAAGATGAAAATCAGCTGTCAATATTTTCCCTATAAAAACATACAACGCATTGAAGACATTATTAGTGCTACTGTTTCCCTACTACTGATTAAAACCAACGTTATTATGGAGCGGCGACGTCATTTAAGCAGGGAAGAAATGCTCAGAGCCGTGGGAATGATAGAAGCTGGTTCCCGGCAACGTACTGTGGCTTTAGCTCTGAATACAAGTCAGAGTGTTATCAGTCGACTTTGGACACGTTACCGAAGCACTGGTACCGTGGCTGAGCGCCATGGAGGACGGTATCGCTGCACCACACGGAGACAAGACCGATATATTCAAATCTTAACTCGAAGAGCTCCAACAATAACTGCCATGATGTTAGCCGTGAGGCTTCATCACTCTTCAGGGAACTTAATTAGCGACCAAACGAGTCAGAAACCGCTTGCATGAAGTGAACCTTCATTCCCGAAGACCGCTACGGGTACCACCTATAGCAATGCACAATCGTAGGATTCGATATCAATGGGCTCTTGAACACAGAAATTGGGCAGAAGAACAATGGCGTTTCGTGTGCTTTTCTGATGAGTCTCGTTTTGGTATGAGACCGGATACAAGACGTATACGACACTGGAGAACCCCTGGACGCCAACAGCGATTAAAATCCTGCCAGGAAGTCCATCCTTATAGTGGTGGAACCATCATGGTATGGGCGGGTATTTGGATCGGCGGAAGAACTGAGTTGATTTGGATCAGAGGCAACCTCAACGCTCAAATTTATGCTGAGACGATTGTATCAGACGTCATCGTTCCTCTACAAGTGCAAATCGGTCCCTTATTTCAGTTAATGCATGATAATGCACGACCGCACACCGCAAGAGTTGTAAGACAGACTCTCGCCGCAGCTAACATCAATGTCCTGCCCTGGCCTGCTCAGTCGCCAGACTTGAACCCGATTGAGCATGCATGGGATATGCTACAGAGAAGAGCTCTGCCGAATATGGAGGGTATCCAGTCGCAAGAAGACCTTTTTTTGTTGTTGCAACGAACATGGGCGGCCATTCCACAGCGTGATTTGGATGAACTCATTTTGAGTATGCCAAACCGATGTTCTTGTGTTGTTAGTGTTCGCGGTAGAAACACGGATTATTAATTGTTTAAGTTACCCAATAAAATTTTAAAGAAAACTGTTATTTCAGTCTTTTTTTCGAACTTTTGTGTTAGTGGTTGAAATGTCAAAAATCCCTTTATTAGGAAAATGGCAAATTTCTTTATTAATGCAAAGGTGACTTGGTTTATCGTTACTGTGACAAACGAAAACACTTTATTTGATGAATCCTTAAAGAAAATTTTAATTAATATCAATCAGGAGAAAAGTTATTGCAAAAATATATGTTGATCCCTAGACACTTTTGATGTGTGTATCTCTTCCTTTTTTATGCAACATAATGACAAGACAAGCAAGACGTTCGCATGATGGTAAACGAAAAAGCTTCCCATGAAGCAGTATATTCCATTGTCGCCCGTCATCGTCACCCGAGACATTAGTTGCAGTCTTTTGAGCCCGGTACTTTCACTAGCTACATTGTGTACACACTAGTGCATTTTTTTTCGCGGGAGAAAGCATCGGAAGGTCCCCGAGAGCTGTGGAGCTCAGGCGGAGTAAGTGGGATTCTTACCCACTAAAATCCCCACAGTGCATCGGCATATGAGAGTAGACACCCGGCTCTCCAGGGGGATCTGCACCAGGAGCTCCTCAGTGTCTCTCCGCCGCCGGGGGCGCGTTGTAGCCACCCGGGAACCAGTGACAGTGCTCACGGGGACGAGGGTCGCAACCCCGCCGCCGTCCTCTACGGAGTCGCCGCCGTACTCAATGGACGTCCTAGGGCCCACACCCCGAACGTCCAGTGACTCCGAAGGTGCGGTGGTAGCACAGACAAGTTAACTTGTATATGGGTGGTAGGTACCCAGCATAAGAAAGTAGTCCCTAGTAAGCAAATTCTTATCCATTAAGATTTCAAACGGACAAAGCCAGAATTAAGTACGATAGACGCTATATTCCAATTTTAACGTTAGCCTTAAGAAGTGAGCCTCTTGGATATTTTACATGAAAAAGGAATTTTACCTTCCTTGGCACAAAGCTTGCATCCAAATGAATGGCCAAATGTACAGCTTCGCCTAGCTTGTCCACGTACTTGCGGATCGCTTGAGCCTCGGCCGTGGAAAATGGTTTCAAGCCAGGGTAAAACTGGGAACAACGCTGCGGTGTTTTGCGAACGTCATCTGTTAATAAGTAGTTACTTATACGTAAGTATATGTATTTTGATACGAGTTCATAATAAAAATTATGCCACTCAGACCAATACGATTACAGTAGCCAAGGTTAGCTTACGCTTACTTAGCTATACAGGAATGCGTTCAAGCGCTTGCGCAAACCGCTATCATATTATTGGCTACGAGTACGGCCCGGTAACCATTGGAACTTCAACCCAATTGGATCCATTGTGCATGCCCTAGCCCTTACTCTGTTGCGGACGCGTCGAAGAGATCCCTAAGTTATTCCATGGCGTCTGATTGGAGCCTGCTGGGTAAGAAGACTGACACGTCCGGGGAGAGCAGGCGTAGGTTCAAAATCTTGCATGCCCATCCAACGTCAGGACAGGATCATCTTATTTCTAAGACAATTATGCGATCAGCCTGTAATATCTAATCTAACCGTAAGAAACAACTACTCCAAGTTCTTGCTCTCCGCAGGATTCGAATCTGTCACCTCCGGATCGTATAGCAAACGGTCCCTCATTGCATCACAATATCTAAACAATAAGTAATGTCCTCCAGGACGATACGACCACAACGGCCAATCTTTCACAAGATCAGTCATCTACGCGGAAGATAATATTATAGTGCACAAGTGCTTACGTAAACACAAGTGTGCATTCTCTCTTCCTTTACTGTGATAATTGGATGGGACGGAATACCGACATGACCGGGGAGGGATCAGGCGCTGGACCGACTTTTAACAACCCCATCCGACGCATGGATCATCTTACTTTCGGGACAATCGGACGGTCGTAACCAGTATGGAACACCGAATAACTAGATCGCGTAAACTTGTTGCTCCCTGCGGGATTAGAACGCGATACCTCTGGTTTACAAAGCAAGCGGTTACGCGATGCGGTACAGAGGCTGCAAGTAATAAGTATAAATAATAAGTAACTATCCTATATACCTATCTGTATAATACCTATCTAAGGTTAGATTACCAATATATTACTACTAGCATGATTATGAGGTTTACGCTTACCTACTATTACTTACATACTTAGACTAATTTGTAAACGCTGCCTGTAGGTATTGTTATTATTTCAGATATGTTATTTATTGATCAACGAGTCAACTCGTGCGCGGGTGCTGCTTGGGGGGACTGGTCCGACTACTATCCCTTTGGCTTTTTAGTTTGTTGTACTTTGTATTTTTTTTTTTTTTCTGTCTTATTTGATATTTTGAACGGCAAGACACACTGTCGCTCTGATCTAATAATAATTGTAACAAGACACACTGTTTAAAAAAAAAGTGATAAAATGACAAGCCCGCTGAGTTTCTTGCCGGATCTTCTGAGTTGAGGCCGCGTAGTGATCCGGTGGTAGCTTCTTTAAAAAAAAAATCATGACCTTTCAAAAGTGCTAGCGTTAAGCCTATTTGAAATAAACAATTTTTGAGTTTGAGTTTGATAACATAACTCGTACATTTATTACGTTATTTTACGTACTAGCGATAATGATTGATTACCTACTATTTTCCTGAGTTATTAGAGTGATGAAGGCAAGACACTGAAATTGCGCACAACCATATAAGTAAATGATTATCCACCAATTACCTATTGATAAATATGGGTGACATAAAACTCAAACATGCGTACGTACTTATTAGGATTAATAAAAAAAAAATGGTCACGTTTCTATAAGATAACGTGTATTGGGATTATTGAAACTTTATCTACGACTGACCTTGCCAATGATATGCGAAATTGCGATTAACGTTAGTGCCAAAACAAAGTTCCTGTTCAGACTCTTTGTCTATGTTTTTGTGCCACTCCGCGGGCCGGGTGTTTATCCTGGCTGTCGCGTTAGTGGACCACTTCATGGCGTTTACTGGTGGCCGCGATCGCATACTCTGTGTGAAATGTATTCCATCCGGATTCCCCATTGGCAGGAGATACCTACGAGGTAACCATGATTACATCCCATTTTCAGAAAAAATATTTCCGACTTCAAAGAAAATTATCTAAAAAGCACAAAATGACGAAAATCAATTGAAGTAGGTGCTAAGCAGATCCTGTTAACCGCTAGAGAACCTTACTAAAAACATAAACAGTTCATATATTTTAAACTACTGAACCGATTTTGATGAAACTTGTACCCTTCCCTAAGTTGAAACAAACCAAAACTACTGCAAGAAAGAATTATCGCAATCGAATTTGTAGTTTCTGAGAAATCGTTGGACAAACCTACATACATACGTACATACACTCATAAAATTTGGTACATTTGTTTAGATGCCTAATAATACCTACTTATTACATACATACGCGTCGAATACAGAACCTCATTTTTGAAATCGGTTAAAAATAGACAGGGTGATGGCGATTATTATTTTGTGGTGATGGCGATAACTGAAACTCGAATATTTCTATAGTAGATATTGTAAAACTGATATTGAACAACGTCTCTATACTTACTGTGTTTTTTTAGGTGCTGTTTAATAACAGTTTTAGGTACAACTGTAACCATATTAAGGAAAAAATGCAGCTTAAGTTACTTGGAATATAATAAGGAATTATTTGATACCTGTTTCATCAAAATCGGATGATTAGTATGTACGCTAAGGTAAAACATACGTAAATCTTAGAGGAGATACCACTGGAGAGAACATGATGCGCCTCTGCCAAATTTTGTTCATATGTTCAGGTCATTCTTTATTTGTGTGCGTATCTTTTTGAATGTGTTGCGAGTTTATTATAGTGTGGGTATGCGTGAAATTGTATCTGTGTGTGTTTACTTCGCCTCCCGCACCCCGCAAAAGTGCCCAAAAAATTTGTTTGGGGAATCGACGCGATACTAGCTCCATTCTAATTACTCTGAGACGTAAATACATAAATAGACTGCCGAAATCTAAATCCTTGCTTTGGGCTTTGCTAGAGTCGGGAGGGTTCGTAGAGTCGGATAAAAATAAGATAGATACCTACCTACTAAACCTACCTACAAAAATTTATAGGTAGGTATCTACCTATATTTTTTTTTCTAAACCAATATTTAATAAAAGAAAAAGAAAACTGTCTCACTCACCAGTCATAGTCATTGAAAAATGGAGTTTGATAGTTACTGTCGTAAAGTAATTTTTCAGCTAATTCCAATATTGCGTTTGGTGCGCCCCACGCCATTCCGTCCAAAGCTATACATAGTTAAAAATAACATTATAATTTATATAGGTCGACCGTTTAACTCGCGTATCGCCTGCGCGGTAAGAAGGGAGCGGGGGCGGGTAACGCTACACAAGGAGTCAATAATCCAAAGATTTATCTCGAGATAGACATTGTTGGTAAAGAATAAAATAATAAGTATCTTTTTTTTAAGTATTTATTTTTAAGTTTTACAAATATTTTATAATAGCTTCATAGGTACAAAATCATAAAACAATAATTAACTCCGTTTAAGAAATATTTAACCACAGATAAAAAATTTATAGGACTATTCGTCACTAATATTCATATCGCTTGAATCATCATCACTGTCTGTGTAGCTTGAGGAGTCAGAATCTTGCAAATTAATAATAAATCGGTCCATCTCTTCATCAACGATGCGATCGTGCAGACAATATTCATCTTCAATAGTTTGTACATGTTTATCGCAGTTAACCCATTTTTCTACAGAGAATTCGGCAAATAACTGTTCCAGTGTATTTTTCTTTTTGTCTAAATTAGAATCAATTTCAATTTTTGCGAGCTGTCCTTTGATATCCCCCCAAACCAATTCGATTGGGTTCAGGTCTGGGTGATATGGAGGCAGTCGTAAGACTTCATGACCTGCCGCCTTTAAAATTTCATCTATTTTGTAAATATTTTCTGTCGGGTGTTGTTTGATTAAATTCAATAAATCACATTTTCTTAGAGACGTATCAAATTCAACATTGTGTCTTTGCAGCCAGGTTTGCATGGTGGCTTTTGTGGATGTCATTGTAGGCTTTTTGTCCTCTTGTACCGAGTGGTATGCGGCATTATCCATAACAATAACTGAGCTTGGCGGTAAATTTGGCAATAGCTTTTCTTTAGTCCATTTGCTGAAGTTTACAAAATTCATATCGCTATGATAATCTCCGGTTTTGCTTTTGGATTTAAAAATTAAAAGAGCTCCTTCGATAAATCCGGCTTGTCCACCAGCATGTACAATAATTAAACGTGGCCCTTTGCCAATATGCGACAGCACCCCTCGTTCTTCATTGGATTGCCAACACGCGGTACATTTAATGACGAATTGACATATGTTTCATCGAGGTAAACAATGTTTCTTTGATCTCTTCTGTGCTTCTTTATCGCATTAAGATAACGCCACCGCCACGATACGATGTTTGGTTGTTCAATCAGTAATTTTCTTTTTGATTGACATTTCTTAAATCGAAAGCCAAGTTTATGAATCAATGTTCTCAAATATTCTCGGCCACAATTTAAAATTCCTTCTTCTCTGAGTTTCGCATTCAAAATTTTTAATGTAGGAACCTTCTTATAAACCGTATAAAATTGAGTTATTTTTCTTCTAACAACGCCATCTGTAAAACTGTCAACTTCAATTTTTTTCTTTCGGATTTGTTTAATTTTTTTTGGTGATTTAAAATTTACATTATTTTGTTCATCTTTCAGTTCATTTCCTTCTTTTATTATTTTACATATGGTAGTCACCGAAAGTCCTGTAGCTTTAGCAACAAGTTTGTTTAGGTTTACGTCTTCAAGACACTCTGTGGAATTATGATCTTGTTTTCTGGCTTTAAAAAAGGAATATACATTGTATGCTATTTGTTTAGCTTGCTTGTTAATTTTGTTCGCAAAACTGGAAGAGCGATTCATCTTGAGATTTATCTTGGCAGTCGTATACCTTGTGCGTTTATCTTCAAGCGTCCGTAACAAAAACACCAACCGCGCGCTGCGAGCACAGCCAGCGCACTGCCGCACTTGACGTAAGCTCTCTGCTCCGCGCACCCCTTTCACCCATCCGCTAACATCTCCCCTCGCTCCCTTCTACCCCCTCAGGCGATACGCGTATTAAATGGTCGGCCTATAGTCCATGTACCTACATTATTGATATAGGAAAGGTTAAAGGAATCAGCAGAATATATCCATTTATACCTCCAATGACAAGAATGCCGGGTTTTCTGCTCTGTCTGTCACTACGCAGCTCAACAGCTACAATGGTACGGTTCTCAGCAGTCAGCGGAGTCAGGTGCTCCACATGAGCAACCTCCGGATCATCGTGAGCAAAACGAGCTGTCTCAGCTAATAGTATCTCATAGTCAACATACTTCTTGAACTTCATGCCACCCTCTACACTTCTCACCACTCTCATTTTTGCTCCAGACCTGATAGATATAATAGGTTTTTCAATTCACTTTAACAGATGTACAGTGTACATTTTATTAGCCGTGACCTCGACTTCTATAGTAATTTTCAATAAATCACGAAACCAAAATTGTATTATAATATGGGACTTACTGTTCGTAGTTTCGAGGTGGAAATAACATCATAAAGAGAGCACCTAGGAAGTACATAACTGCGATCAAATAAACTTTTATCTGTAAGAGCATTTTAGAAATTCAGAATGTTAAATTCAAATAAAATTAAAAAGCTTAGAAATTCTCAGAGAACGCGTGGCAAGCATTTTTTGACAATCTACTTATTATTTATGGAATAAAGACAATTATACAAGCAAATTTATCTATGGGGAAAAGATACTACAGTCCTCGATACTAGGAAAAGACAGGAAAAAGAAAATTATCTATGAGTGGTTTGTGGAAATTACACCATTCCCATATAATTCCCATGTATAGGCGTAGTCCATATGATCCATAAAGGTAAAATATTATATCGTTTCGTCAAAAGCTGTAACATTATAGGAACTTCCAGTAAGTGTATTTTATTACAGAGTTCACCAACATATCTTTTTTTTTTAAGTATCTGGCCATTTACATTCTTGATTTTATAATTTCTGAATCAAACGTCAGAGCACTGCATCATGCAATGTCAAAATAATATGAACATTTTGTTAACATGAAAACTTATGTATTTTTGATAATATTAGGATTTATACAAATAGTATTTTGCAATCAGGATTTAAATATTACCGAAAATGACTTGTACTCTGTATGTCCAGTTAAATGTAAGTACTATCGGCACAGATTTAGAGTAGAGAGTGTACTTGCAAGTACTACATTCTTATTTGAAATAACTGATTCTAGTTTTTCGACGAAAAAGAGCGTATGCAGAATACACCCGGTGGCGAGCTAATCAAGAGACTACTCCGGAATTCATAGTAAAAGTTCTGGATGAAGACTTGACCACACCTAACATGAAACCAATATATGCGGTTAATATACAGCCTGTGACGAAAGGGGATGAAAGAATTATCATAGGTGGAGCAATGGTGCCGCCACCGACTACAACACCACTCACCACTGAGGCTCTCAAGGATTACACAAGATTTGTACCACCAACCACTGCTCCGCCCGTCCCTCTGTCTACCGAAGGAGAGCCATTTCTTCCTCTTAAAATACTTCCCAACGTTGTTAATCCCATAATTATGCCAGGTCCGATGCCAGGTTAGCATTATTACAATTTATTTATAATTTACAATATCCTTAATTAGAGAAAATTTATAATCGAAATACTAATGTACATAAGGGAGCCATAGTGTGGATCGGAACTCGCAACGAGACGACAGCCCTCCAGCAGGTCCACAGTTTATAACGCGCACGCCAGCGTTAATGGCACGTCAATACGCGCCCATAGCACCTGTCGCCTTTTCACCCCGAACTACATTGGCACCGTTAACTCCATCTCTGGTAAGTTTGTATGAACGGTCTTATACTAGAATGTTTATCATCATTTTGATGATTCATGTGTCCAAAGTATCTTTACAGACTACTGAGAAAAGATTGACACCACCTACGCGAACATCTCCTCTGCCTGATATAATACGGCCCTCTAGAATTAATTCTGATATAGAAGATTTCCGAAAATTTCAAGATTATGGTGAAGATACTATACATCCAGGATCTATATTTATGACTAGAACTACCAATATAGAACAACAACTTCCAGACAGAACATCTCCAATTGAGTTTGAATTTACTTCTGAAAAGGAATACAATTCCTTATCATTCCTTAGCAATTTTTTTGAGGAACGTAGAAGAAAAGAGGAAGAACGAATAAAAGTTACCAAAAAGGAGCCAGATACGTCATACAACATGATGTTTTATAATGACGAAAAGGTACAAAGCGATAAAACAGAAGCACATGAAGATTTGGACATAAATCAAATCAGTGATGATTCTAAAAATGAAAACAAAGAGCGTGCTCTATTTGACGAAAATGACTTAATTGACGAGTATGAAAATGATAATGCTACAACAACGCAACGGATTGATTCTGAAGAAGATATTAATCTCGATGATGAACCAGAAAATATCACAAAGGTTACAAATAAAAGTAATGTTGAAATACCTGATTATGAAATATCATCTCTGAAAACGTCACATGATAAATTAAGAGAGAAGCGTCGCCCAATCTGTAATTTGATAAAATTAAGACAGCTTAATTTTAATTCGCCTAGAACATTGCCTGAGGTAAAAATATCATAATTTATCTTGGTGCATTAGTATTTTGGTTATATTGTTATGGTAACATATCGAATTTTATGATTTTAGATAATATCCCAATTGAAGCAATGGGCAGATGACAGTCCTGTAGCTAAATGGGTTGACATTACTGCTAGTAATTTCACTACAATGGAAAATCCTATCTACATGATGATAGTAGATGATCCTAGCAGTGGTCAAATTGTTACTGCCAAGCAAACAGTAATGATAGTTGCAGGTGAAAGAAATTTACCATTTTAGCTATTAATATTATTATAATTCTTGTTTCCAATGTTTCACTTATGTTACCTATTCTGTTATAATTTTAATGAACTATTAACACTTTGTTGTGTAGGTATACAAGGCCGTGATCACCATGCAGTTGCAGCTGCCATGTATGTTTTATATCAACTCATAGAACGCAGTGAGTCTCATGCAGACCTTTTGTCCAAATATCGCTTTTGGATAATTCCAGTATTCAATCCCGATGGATATGATTATTCTATGACATTTCCGCAAGTAAGTTTACTAACCATTGTACTGAATTTGGATTTCTGTTTATGCATATGATCCTTGCTAGATCTTTTATAGATTAAAACTTTCTTCCTTGATGGACTGTTCAGGTAGGTACCACCTTAGTATCAGATATTCTTCGTTCGGACGTTCGCCAAATGGTAAACATGTCCCTTACAAACTTACCATTAAGAAACATTCTGCTTTGTTTTGTTTGCAAAAGACAATAGTCTTAAGAACGCATTTCGTGTTAAAGCGGGGGAGCATGTACGAAATATAATGAGTATAAACAAACAAATGTCTACTTATGTAAAAATGTTAACAATCAGTTCTCGTGATTACCAACTTGCCACCTTGGCGTGATGGTAAATAGTCTTATAATCACCTTCTCCTCTTTTAATCCTTATATTTCAGGAATCATTAACTTATTTTTATTCCAAACATGATGATGATGTTTGGTATAAAATCATCACCATTTGTCTATGTATTTTAATGTTTGATGTTGTTAGGTACCTATATTGCACCATATTGGAATAGTTTCATCTTTCTTTCTTTGATTACTTTTACCAATATCTCATTTAAAAAAATATTTCTAAAGAGACGGGAGTGGGCGAAGAATTTACACCAATCGTGGGATTCATGTAAAGGAAGAGAATCGTGTCGTGATTGTGAAATACATGGTATTCGCTGCACTGTACAGTCATGTTATGGAGTTAATCTAGACAGAAATTTTGAATACCAATGGATACCTGGTAAGTAAAATTTACATAAATCGCTTGGCTCCGATCTCGTAATGAGCCGTCTGGAGTTCTAAGCTCCGAGTCCATAAGGCAATGATTGTTTTATTCTGAGGTTACTATGTTCATGCATGTGACGCTAGCTTATTAGCAACAGATAAGAACTGTGTCATAAATATGATAGAGCACTGACAAGCTTACCACAGGAACACAAGAAGTTATTTGAACTTGCGACCTCCATTTGCAAAGCAAGCATTTTCCCGCTGCGCCATGGAGAATACTTATTATAATAGATAAATAACACCCATATTTACAAACAAACAGGCACACAAATCTTTGTCCTAGATAGGAATTAAACCGTATTGGGTAGCGGGATTTTGACTCTAACCCTTTTTTTTTTTGTTGACGCGGGGGAAATCTTCGAAATATCCCCGGGAGCTGTGGGGCTCGACCGGGGTATGTGGGATTCTTACTCACTAAAACCCCCGCGGCTGTCGCATCGGCACATGAGAGGGGGAACCCCAGGGCTCTCCGGTGGGATCTGCACCAGGGGCCCCTCAGTGCCTTGCTTTTGAGCCCGCCGCTGGGGGGCGCATTGTAGCCCCCCGGGAACCAGTCACGGTGCTCACGGGGACGGGGGTCGCAACCCCGCCGCCGTCCTCCTCGGAGTCGCCGCCGTACTCAATGGACGCTCAAAGGGCCCACACCCCGAGCCCCTACTCAACAGCCCCTACAAGTGACGAGATAATTAAAGGACTCTGAGTGCGGCAATAAGAATATTCTAGTTGTAGTTGAGTAGGCTTACATCATTACATTCTAAGGTCTTTATTGGCAGCGGAAGAGCTTCGAGCAGAGCATCCTTGCGGTCCCCTCTACGCTGGCGAACGACAGCTTAGCGAGCCGGAGACGCGTGCGCTTACGCACTATCTGCACGAATTGCGTATGCCGCTTTTCACCTTTATAGCCTTCAAGGAAGGAGATGTTCTTGTAAGTGTGTCCAACTACAAAACAAGTGAACTGAATGTTTAAGTATCAATTGAAAAATATTATTTTCCATTTACAGGGTATCATGTATCCCTATTCCCATACAAGGAAGAAGCGTGCTTTCGATCACGTTTACGTGAGTATGGTTAAACTCTATTTCAAATAAGTTTAACAGCGATTGCAAATATATTTGCACCACAATAATCTTCTAATTATATAAAAGAGTAGACAAAAATCCACACAATCACGAAATCTCAGAAACTACAAGTGCTAGGAGCATCGATATACTATACCAACTAGATTAGCTGTCACGACCCGAAAAGTGGTCACGAAAATAGAGCTACGGAGACGGCTGTCGCTCTATTTCAAATTAGTACGAGCCGACAACAGGATGTATCGAAATTCCTTATTGCGCGTTTATAAACTGTCCAAATAATATAATACTTATCGTAATACTAAAATTGCAGATAGAGAATTTTTTTTCGTTTCGTGTTCTTATTACTACTAGTTTAAATAATAAATATGAGTAAGATATCATTTTAATACGAAATAAAAATTATTTATTTGATATTTTCTCCGCTAGAGACTGACAAAATTAATGTTGCCGATAGGCGTGTCGCCACTGTCTATACGAAACTGTTAAACTACACGTCATTACCATAATAAAAAAGTTAGTTCTCATTTTTGCCACCAGCACGGATAAGTTTGTAAGTCAGTACACACACAATGGAAACACACCTGTTTTGAACCTTATTTTATAGTGGTTAAGATTTTCTTTTAAATGAGTACATTTTTGTTTAAGTCAAAACAACTAGTTTTTTTCTTATAGCTTGGCGGTTTTATTGATTTTTCTTTGTCTCCGATGTAAAGGTTTTATGTACCAACATTACTGCATACAGAATTAGACTTTATTACTACATGTGAAGGCTTCTATTAGTCCGACGTTCCGAATTATTTAAAACTATTTTCTACAATCTCTAGCTACGTGTATAGTTGTGTAAGTATATGTAACCGCGACCACATTTTCGATGTCATTTTGTTCGTGACAGCTAATCTAGTTGGTATAGTATATCGATGGCTAGGAGTCTCAAACTTTGCATGGGGGTTCCTTTTAGGACGTAGGTGCTCACTAAGACAGGATTTTGCGAAATTCAAACTCTAAGGGGGTGAAACAGGGGGGCAAAGTTTGTATGGGAGAACGCGATTCCTTGGTCCTATTGACTTGAAATTTTGCACAGACATTCGTTAAGAAAATTTATTGAAGTAGTATTTCATATTTTTTTAAATTTATTCCTTAACAGGGTAAAAAATGAGTATTATTACTCAACCGATGGCGGTACAATAATATTACAACAATAAGATACGGTAATTCGAAAGATTAAACAAAAGTTCCTTGGCCAGGTGGTTACGGAAGCGTCCTCTAAGTATGGACTGTCCGGGTTCGCTACCCGTGTGCGGACTTTTTTTTTTTGTATTTTTAAACTTTGTTTTTGATTTTTTTATTTATATTAAGATTCGATGTTTTAAATATTTAACTCATATTGACTCCGGCACTTTTTATCTCTAATATATTTTTTATATTTAATACTTTTTTAAAATTTAAAATCATGCATACGTCGTTAACTTCTCTCTAATGTTATGATTTAGTTATTAGTGGAAACTGAATGGATTTTTGTACTATTGGATCTTATATTTACTAAGTAATAAGTGGTATCATTTGTTTGTTTCCCAAATATAACAAAATAAAAATAAAATAATGAAAATATATTTTCAAAATGTCTGTTTGGGTAGGAATACAATATGCATGCACTATTGTACGTATGATATAAAAAAAGCCAAAACTTTATTGGAATTATTGTCTGTCTGTCAGTCAGGGTTTTTTCTATAGGTTGGCTGGTGTTGGGGACCAACGACGTCAAAGTATCTTTACATAGTGTGAAACAAAGTCACTATCCGAGTCTGTCTATATCCGATAGCACCTCCTAAACCACGCAGCGATTTTCACCATCAGTTAGATAAATTTTTAATTGAAGGTTTTAAGTTTTATCTAAGTAAATAAACTTACATTGACTAAACCTAAAGAGATACATAGTTAACAATCAAGTACTAGAGAATTTCATTAATTCCATATATTATAAAGTAGGTAAATATCCTGGATATAATATACCCGCCCCCCGGCGGCGGACTCAAAGGCAATGCACTGAGGGACAACTGATGCAGATCCCACCGGAGAACCCCCTCTCATGTGCCGATGTGACAGCCACGGGAGTTTTAGTGGGTAAGAATCCCAAATACCCAGTTTGACTTCCCCACGGGATCCCGGGGACATATTGGATGTTTCCCCCGCTACTCCCTTAACTGTGACATCGGTGACAGATTCGCGGAGGGCTGTAATGCGCCCCCGGCAGCGGCGGCGGCGGCTTCAAAGGCACGGTGCACACTCTTTTGTGTGGACAGCCGTGGGGGACACATACTGCAGTCGATCGCCCGCAGAATCCTGGGGACCTATTGGAGGTTTCCCCCGCGATCCCCGTATCTTTGAGCACGATGATAGTTTCCCGGGTGGCTTTATTTTGCCCCCCGGTGGCGGGCTCAAAGGAAAGCCACTGAGGGATCTTGGTGCAGATCCCACCGGATAGCCCAAGAAGGGGTTCTTATGTGCTGATTGCACGGCCGTTGGGGGTTTAGTGTATAAGAATCCTACATACCCGGTTGACCATCAACAGGGTCCCATAAATCCCATTAAAGGCTTCCCAGTGACCCCTGTAACCGTGAGCACCTTGACAGGTTCTCGGGGAACTATAATGTGCCTCTCCGGCGGCGGGTTCAAAGTCAAGGCACTGAGTGGTATCAGCTGGTGCAAATCCCGACAGATAGCCCAGGTCCGCCCTCTAATGTGCCGACGTGATAGCCGCGGGGGTTCTAGTGGGTAAGAATTCCACGGTTGACCCCCGTTTACGTCTTAACGATGAAACCGAACAAGGAAGCCCGTATTGCTTCCATAAATTGGTTTTAAAGAAATGGTGTCCTGTTCCTGTCCTTAATCCACCCAAATTGTGCACCGGTACACGTCTGCAGTTTCTAAAATTATAAATACAATTAACAAATCACAAACTCAGAGATTCAATGTTGCAGGCTTAAACCTAAGCGTTGAGTACTTTGCCCATGGACAGGCAGCTATACGTAGCCCACGCGTCACTTCTATACACAATTTGTTCATATTGCGTTACGAAAAGTCAGCTACAAACATTATTTATCAAGAAATTCTATAATCAAAGGCAGTAACTTTAAATGATTCACTTCTTTTTTTTCTTAATTACACCCGTGCGAAGCCGGGGCGGGTGGCTAGTTAATAATAAGTACTTAGTTATAGGTAACATAAATGTATGCGGTAACAGCGCATATGTGCGCAGGTTCGAACCCCGCGAATCGTCTTTGTGCGATTGTTACTAACTTTCGTGAAGGAAAATATCGTGAGGAAACCTGCATGTCTGAGAAAGCCTAAATGCTTTCGAATGACGTGTGAAGTCCGCCAACCCGCACTTGGCCAGCGTGGTGGACTACGGCCTAAGCTCCATCTTGAGGGGAGGCCCGTGCCCAGCAGTGGGACATAAAACCAGGGTTGGTATTATTATTATTATTACTTATAGGTAAGTAAATTCGTACTTATTGAATTTTACAGAGGCAACGAGCATCTCGAGCAGCGTCGGCTGCCTACAGTATAACGGGCCGGCCATATGTTGCTGGTCAAACATCAGAATTTCTGCGTACGTTTTTTTGGTTCGGAAGTATAAAATTAACACCAGTTTACAGTCGACTGCGAGGGCTAAAATATTTATTGCCTTACTTAATCAGTTAATATGCTATAAAAATATTTATTTCAGCGTTATATGCCGGCGGCATAGAAGATTGGATCGACGGTCATTTGGGTATCGATAATACTTATACGATCATGATGTTCAGACCGACTGATTCTTACAATGCAAAACTTATCACTGAGGTACCTATCTAAGTTCATATTGTTATAATAATTTTTATTTGGGTAACATTCAACATGTATTCGTATATACAAATAAGCTTCCCGATGACGTCGTTCTGGAAAGGAGGAAGGAAAGAATCCCCGATCAAGATGATTAGGATGAGAAAGCTGGTATCTCTTCCAAACGGCCTGGAAATGCAATCTTCCGATATCGTTAGATCTTCAACTCGCAAATATACGATTCATCCAGTTCTGATTTACGTGTAGGCAGGCCTGGTTTGAACTTGAGATTTACCAACGAAACAAGGGAATCTCTGTTAGGTTTAAAGCGGTCCCGAAAGGGCTACGTTAGATAGATAGATACCTAGTCAATTAATGGTTTCTTTTGGTTTGCAGCGAGTAGTCCACGAAGCTTACGCAGCGATGGACACCTTACTTCTGCAAAGTTTAGAGCCACTTGGACCACCTATTCACACGATGACGAAGTCTGGTAGAAGCCGTGCGATGAGTCCACGCTCTTCACTCATCCTATCAAGCATCGTTGCAGCAATTTTTACCACCTTGCGCTGACATTCTTGAAGTTTATATTACGTTTAATTTATAATGTTTAATTTGAGTGGAGGTATATCTACGATTTTCTTTCAGAGTTCTCTAAGCATTGGTGAAATATTTAATAAAAAATCTCACTGTAGGTAGTTATTTTTTTCATAAGGCCGAATTAAGGTCAATGTGAATAAATGGCTCTACGTCGAGCATGGTTTAAAGAACTGTGTCTTTTCGATTACATAATAATTTATGTACTTGTACGATAACATTACGTGTTTTGAAATAAATGAGTTTTAATCATTTTTTATTTATTACTTAGTTTCTATAGTGGCATAGCATTCGACAAGGTTTGGCACAAGCGCTTTCTTTCACTGGACTATTTAATTTTTAATAACGTCGATGACGGTGTAACCCTTCTTTGATCCGTTTGTTCCAAGTAGTAAGATTAGTAGTTCGATCATCAGACAGATAGGAATATATTTTTCTTCAAAATTCCCATCTGTACGACTGGCTTCTGGGATCGAACAGTTTGGAAATAAATTTTGTGTATATTTCAAGTAGTTATACCGACTGAATGTGGTAGCTCCAGAATTTCTTGATCGAATATTGGACACTATTATACCGCTGCTACTAAAGAGAACTCCAGCTGCGTCGCTACCAAAGTTTCAA
Organism: Furcula furcula; assembly: GCA_911728495.1. Classification (NCBI taxonomy): domain Eukaryota; kingdom Metazoa; phylum Arthropoda; class Insecta; order Lepidoptera; family Notodontidae; genus Furcula; species Furcula furcula. The sequence continues at coordinate 13,672,317 of OU452250.1, forward strand.
TAAGACCTTCGGTGTTGCGCTCCGGTCGTAGTGGATCCTCTTCTTATCGTTCTCTCTCCGGGGTCACGTGTGGATGCTCCTCTAGGTCCTTACGATATCGAAGCCAGAACCCCATACACTAAGAGTATGCCTTTTAGCAAAACGCCCGGTGCGCAACGAGCTTGAACGATAAGTTGTAGGATGACCGTTTTAGCTTCAACTCTTTCCCGTTTCTTGCAGTCTATCACCAATGACCGACGATTCTCCTCAACTTTATCAATCAGGCGTGTTTTTAATGACGACTTATAATTTTTTTAATGATGATGTGTTGTAAAATGCTGCAGGTGCTGCTGCGATCAAGAAATCGCAAAAAATCGGTGGAACCTGTACCACATGTATTCGCAGTTCAATTTGCACAAAATCTTCAGTTTGGCGATTCAAGACGCCTTTGTGCCTGCTGATAATATGTGCAGGTATATTTAATGAACAGATAGTGAAAGAAAATTTCATAAGATAATTGTATATCTATTTCAAGATTAGGCTGCAGATAAATTAATATTCTTTTTACCTTAAAACTAGTGCTTGACCGCGATTCCATCTGGCGGAAGATGGCTCAAGACGGATGGATGAAATCGTGTTGGGCCTAGACTCAATCGAATACCTACGGCCAAAAAAATAATTGGGATGAACGATTGTCCTTCAGCTATCATCGCACATAGAGCATTTGTCATTGCTGCACCATGCCGGTAGGGTAGGTATACATACAACGCTACTAGGTTGTGGACTGATTTGGCTGCTCTCTTCTAAGCAGTCGGGCCTCCCCATATTTGAACGGGTGTTCCGCTTTCACAATAGATAGATTAGTGGAGGCCAATTTACAAAGCTTCGGGCACAGACGCAGAGTAGCCAGCCTCTCGGTAACCGGTACAGGATGCATTTTGGATTGGTGAGTGTACGCAGGAATTGCATGATGTGATCCCACCATCATTCTTCTATCATCGGACAACCAGACGCACTGCCCGTGCACACACTTATCTGGTGAACGTGCCTTCATTCCGGACTTAGCGATTTGATTTTTCATTTGTAATAAGGACAGCAAAGGACTGGAACAGTCCGCTTGCATCGGTTTTCCCACCTGATAATGAAATCGGGTGGAAAACCTACGCGTGTGGGTGTCTTTAAGACTAGAGTGTATAGGCTTTTAATAAGCTAATGGGTTTTACCATCCTCAATTGCGTCGCCGCCTTCCATCAGGGCCTGTACCATCCACCTCTAATAGCAATATTATTTTAACCTTTATAGACTTAATCTATCTATCTATACATATAAAATTACTTGTCCTGACTGACTGACTGATTCATCAACACACAGGCCAAACCGCTGGACTTTGGACAGTATGTTCTTATGACGTAAGCATCCACTAAGAAAGGATTTTTGAAAATTCGACTCCTAAAGCGGTTAAATGGGGTGTGTTCTTTTGTATGAAACTTTTTATTGTATGGTTCGATTGAATTGAAATTTACTGAAAAGATTCTCTAAATAAAATAAATTAATATGTGTTTCGCGAATTTTCAAAAACAACCTTTGGGGGTGTGTTAGGGGTTGGTAAACTCTGTAAAAAAATTAGCGGGCGAAGCTAATGTTTTAAGGGTCGGCAACGCGGTAGTGATTCTTCTGGTACCTATTGCTAGCGTCTATACGCTGCGGTGAGTGCTTACCAGCGTGCGGACACTTGCTTGCCACCTTGGTAGTATAAAAAAAAACTTACTGCCTCGATAGAAAGTGACAGGGCTATAAACTACGTATAATGACGTCTCTACCTCATGTAAGATAATAATAATGCTAATAGAGGTGATAGTACAGGCCCAGTGGGACTGCAGTCAAGCGCTTTTTCTCTGTATTCACTGATTAAAAATTATTGTCATGTCGATAAAAGTACTTACTTACCTACTTGAAATTGGAAAGAAATGTTAAGCTGTTATTCAGAAAAGGCGCCCCACGCTTTCACACTTAAATATAATGCTTAATGACAAACACGGGGTAGAAAGAAAGAACGAGTTCCATAAATTATTTATTACTTTTTAGTGCAGTATAATTACTTTATAAAAGCGTGTATTTTTAGTTTTTTAAACTATGAATTTATTTTACACTTTTTAGTCTTAGAAATAATAGTCTAAAATACGGATAAACTTGGCAATTTTTATTTATCGTAGCCAGGTTGTTGCAAAACATATATTTACAGGGTAGATATTACCTACGCGTAGGTATCGCAATGAGTTTGCTAAATTTAAGAAAGCACTACGTAATTCCCCTACCTTCCAGTTCCATCATCAGGTCCTCATTAATGGTTAAAGTGAAAAGAACTCTTTAAAACAAATCAAATGAGCCCAAACTCGATGTGTTTACTAGTAGTCATTCCAGGGTTCCGTCCGCCACTTTCCAGTTCCATGATCAGGTCCTCATTAATGATTAAAGTGGAAATAACTCTTCAAAACAAATCAAATGAGCCAAAACTCGATGTGTTTACTAGTAGCCATTCCAGGGTTCCGTCCCCCACCTTTCAGTTCCATCATCAGGTCCTCATTAATGGTAAAAGTGAAAAGTACTCTCTAAAACTAATCAAATGAGCTCAAACTCGATGTGTTTACTAGTAGCCATTCCAGGGTTCCGTCCCCCACCTTCCAGTTCCATCATCAGGTCCTCTTTAATGGTAAAAGTGAAAAGAACTCTCTAATACTCCTCAAATGCGCCCAAACTCGATGTGTTTACTAGTAGCCATTCCAGGGTTCCGTCCCCCACCTTCCAGTTCCATCATCAGGTCCTCATTAATGGTAAAAGTGAAAAGTACTCTCTAAAACTAATCAAATTAGCTCAAACTCTATGTGTTTACTAGTAGCCATTCCAGGGTTCCGTCCCCCACCTTCCAGTTCCATCATCAGATCCTCATTAATGGTAAAAGTGAAAAGAACTCTCTAAAACTAATCAAATGCGCCCAAACTCGATGTGTTTACTAGTAGCCATTCCAGGGCACCTTCCTGTTCCATCATCAGGTCCGGCATTAATGGTCAAAGTGAAAAGAAGTGAAGTGTTTATTTTAAAGAACTCTTTAAAATAAATCAAATGAGCCCAAACTCGATGTGTTTACTAGTTACCATCCAAGGGTTCCCTTATCCACCTTCGAGCCCCAGCATCTGATCAGCTCGATGATACTATATTATTGTATTGTCACCGGTTCTTGACGAATGTGCAAAATTTCAAATTATTTGGACGTGTAGAAGTGGGTCAAAATTGCATCGCAAGATTCCATTACCATCATAGTTACATACATACATACATACATACAGGTCAAGCTAATAAAAGCGTGTTAATAAAATAATTTTATTTTAAACTTTTTAGTGATATTTTAACCGACTTCAAAAAAGGAGGAGGTTCTCAATTCGTCTGTATATATATATATATATATTTTTTATGTATGTTCGCGCATAACTCTGGCAATTATGAACCGATTTGAAAAAATCTTTCTTCCATCCATTCTTCAATCCATTGATTGGGTCCCATAAAAAAATTATTGCGTAGTAATAAGTAGTTCCTGAAAAAACAAGAATGGTGACTGCGCACTGAGAGCTGCAAGAAAGCCTATATAGATGACTTTTTTATCGCTTTTTAAGGACAAAAATGGTCATAACTCTGGCAAATATTTACCAATTTGAATGATTCTTTTTTTATTCGAAAGAAGAAACCACTGTATTGAATCTGTATGAATTTTATTACAACCGGATAAGAACTTCCTGGAGGACCATGAACGATGTGGAGGAATTTATCTGGTAAAAACCATAAAACTGATGTTCTCCATTACATTGCTCTGACAATTATGAACCGATTTCGATGATTCTTTTTTTATTCGAGAGAGTAAACTACTATGATGATTTCATGTAAATTTCATTACGATCGGATATTTTTTTCTGAAGAAACATGAATTATGTAAAACTATATTCAATCTTTATATATGAAAAATCTTTTTTAAAAAAAAACCATCGAAGACCGTAAAATGATCTAGGTAGGTTATGATCACATTATCGTCTACATAGTTTTACATAAGTCATGTTTCTTCGGAAAAAAATATTCGGTCGTAATGAAATTTGCATGGAATCATCGTAGTAGTTTACTCTCTCGAATAAAAAAAGAATCATCGAAATCGGTTCATAATTGTCAGAGCAATGTAATGTCGAACATCAGTTTTATGGTTTTTACCAGATAAATTCCTCCTCATCGTTCATGGTCTTCCAGGAAGTTCTTATCCGGTTGTGATAAATTTCATACAGATTCATTACAGTGGTTTCTTCTTTCTAATAAAAAAATAATCATTGAAATTGGTAAATATTTGCCAGAGTTATGACCATTTTTGTCCTTAAAAAGCGACCAAAACGTCATCTATATAGGCTTTCCTGCAAGTTTCCTGCGCAGTCACCATTATTGTTTTTTCAGGAACTACTTATTCGGAAGCAATAATTTTTTTATGGGACCCAACTAACGGATTAAAGAATGTATGGAAGAAAGATTTTTGCAAATCGGTTCATAATTGCCAGAGTTATGCGCGAACATACATAGAAAAAAAAAATATATATATACAGACGAATTGAGAACCTCCTCCTTTTTTTGAAGTCGGTTAAAAAGGAAGTCCTTTTACTGTCTTAATCGCTCGTAGCTTCTGTTCGGTGAACGATCAGTTGGGTAAGCAATGTCAGGCAAGGTCACTCCTAAGATGGGTGACCGATTAGTGGCATTTGAACTGAGCGTCTCCGTGCTTCGGAGGGCACGTTATAAGTCGGTTCCGGCTATTGTCATCTAGACAGCAGTCGGTAAGCTAAGTTAGAGGCCTAAGGACAGCTTGAAAACTCTGACACCAGGTTGGTCACTAACCATACGACAAAAAAAATTGCCTTATTAAGTTTATTTCACAGAGCGTATCAGAATTTAAGCATTAGGCCGCGCGCACTTTGGACACGAATTTGTATCGTACGTAAACGTATGATCGTGGTCGTACGAATTAGATGCGCACAAAGTCAAGTCAAAGTCAAAGTCAAAAATAGTTTATTTCAAATAGGCTTAACGCTAGCACTTTTGAAAGGTCATGTATTTTTTTTTTTTTTTTTTAAAAAGCTACCACCGGATCACAACGCGGCCTCAACTGAGAAGATCCGGCAAGAAACTCAGCGGGCTTGTCATTTTATCACTTTTTTTTTTTTAAACAGTGTGTCATGTTACAGTTAGATCAGAGCGACAGTGTGTCTTGCCGTTCAAAAGATCAAATAATACAGGGAAAAAAATAATAAAATACGACGAAAGTAAGTATAACAAACTAAAAAGCCAAAGGGATAGTAGTCGGACCAGTCCCCCCAAGCAGCACCCGCGCACGAGTTGACTCGAGCAGCAGCCATCACTCCCCTCAACCATATTGGAGGGAAGGGGGTGACCCGCCACACGAAGCCGCCACAAGCAAAGACCTTTCGATGGCGAGCATGACCAATCTAATATCACAGTGGCACACGTCTAACATTTAACTTCTGCTGTTAAGCAGTGCCTCGTCAGGCAAGACACAAAGCACTTTAACATATTATTGATGTCATCAATTAATTGACTAGTGCAGCAGCCATCAGTTATCCAACACTTTATATGGTGTTACAAATTGTAAGCCTTAAAATTCAAAGCTTGCATGAGTCAGGCAGTTCAAGCCCACGCAGCTTTATCCTCTAGGTAATCCGAGATTTTATAATAAGCCTTTTTCGACAATCGGCTTTTTATCAAAGGTTTAAATTTATTCAGTGGAAGATCTCGGATATCCTGTGGCAGTTTGTTATAGAAGCGTATACTTTGACCCATAAAAGATTTGCCTGTTCTGTGGAGACGCGTGGAATGCAAAACAAGATCGTGTTTGTTCCGGGTATTAACACCATGAATATCACTATATTTTTTAAAAGATCCAATATTTTTCTGAACATAAACTAAATTTTCAAATATGAATTGTGAAACAACCGTTAGAATATCTATTTCTTTGAATTTTTCTCTAAGTGAATCGGTAGGAGCCAGATTATAAATGGCTCTCACAGCTCTTTTCTGCAGAATAAAAATGGCATTAAGTTCTGCAGAAGATCCCCACAGTAATATACCATAAGACATAATACTGTGGAAATAGCTGAAATAGACAATTCTAGCGGTTTCAACATCAGTTAAGCGTCTAATTTTTTTCACTGCATAAGCCGCGGAACTTAGTCTACCTGACAGTTTCTCAATTTGTGGGCCCCATTGTAGCTTAGCGTCTATTGTTATACCAAGAAACACAGTCGAAACCTCAAGGTCCAACGATGCTCCATTAATTTCCACATTGGTAGCCACCGGTCTTACATTAGGTGTTACAAATTTTATACACTTAGTTTTGCTCTCATTCAGTTTTAAATTGTTAATATTGAACCAGTGGACGACTTTAGAGAGGACGTTGTTCACTTCGTCATAATCATGGAGTTTACGCTTAACTTTTAATAAAAGAGAGGTATCATCCGCGAACAATACAACATTAAGTTTATCCCCCACGAAGTAGGGTAAATCATTAATGTATATTAAAAACAGAAATGGGCCTAATATTGAACCTTGAGGGACGCCTAAGGAAACCACAGATCCTGGGGATCTCTTACCATTTATATCAACCTTCTGAATTCTATTATTCAAATATGAAGTCAGAAGGTCTAAAGCTCTGTTCCTCAAACCATAGTGGCGTAATTTCCTGACCATCGTGTCGTGATCTACGCAATCAAAAGCTTTGGATAAATCACAGAATACACCAAGAGCATCATGTGATTCCTCCCAAGCCTGGTAAATATATTTTAATAATTCGACTCCCGCGTCAGTAGTTGATCGATTTTTTCTAAAGCCGAACTGTTTATCATGAATAAAATTGTTTTTATTAAAATGATCTAATATTTGATTTAATATAAGTTTTTCATAAATTTTACTTAAGGCTGGCAACACCGAAATAGGCCTGAAATTCGTAGGCTCAGCGGTACTGCCAGACTTAAATATAGGTACAATTTTGCTGTGCTTCATAAGGTCAGGAAACTCTCCACTCATAACACAGCTATTAAATATCACTGCTAATTGAGGGGCAATTACTTCAATTATTGATGCTATTACTTGTACAGAAAGTCCCCATATATCAGCTGTCTTTTTCTGATTAAGCTGTTTGAAAGTATTTATAATATCATTAGCAGTAACAAAACAGAATTGAAAGGCTGTGCCACACTCTGGTATGTTTTCTTTTAATAAAATTTCAGCGGAAATGGACATTGAATACGTTTACGTACGTACGTACCACATTTATGCAAATAAATTGAATTGAATTTTTTCTTATATTATATCGTACTCGTGAAGTCCTCTTTGGAGAGCGCCATGAATAACCTGTATCTGGTAATTCTCTTATAACTCGCAGACTGCGGCAGCGTCATCGCTGTCGTAGAAAAATATATCTATGGTGCATGAAATATATTTAAAAAGACGTGAATTCAGTGAATACCATTATATTATGAAAGACATATAATGACCACATACTGTTTCACGTTCGTAAACCAAGTTAATAATTTTTTCTCCATCCACTTTTAATTTTTAACGTACGAACGTGTTTGAAATCCCAACAAGTTCGGATTGTATTCGGACGTCTGAACTACACGTGTATACGCACGATTAACTCGCACCCAGTCTGCGCGCTCCCATATGATAGTACTTGGAATGTCGGGATCGTTCGTACGTGTTCCTATGTGTCCGCACGAGTAAAATTCGTACGAAAACGTGTCCAAAGTGCGCGCGGCCTTAGGGTTTTTTCAATGATATTTTTTTTCAGAATCACATTAAATGTAAAAATTCAATAAATAAATGAAAATAAAAATCTTGACCATTTCATCAGCGTATCAGGTCAGCACGTGGGCAGACTTTTAATCACATTGCGATATCACATGTGTGATTAAGTATCTACTATCGTTATATCGTAAGCTGATTTTGATTACATCGTTAACGATTTGGTTTTTGAGTGTATACTGTATACATGTACGATTTTAGTAAATCCAAGGGTCAAGGTCCGTCACCAACTAACATAAACTTTCCACGCATTACTATTTTATGTAGTGGTATATGATATACAGGGTTACAGGAAAAGTCGTGCTAGATCCGTTGAGGGCGTGGAGTACCCATCATTTCTGACTTATTTCACTATGAAACACCCCACCCTAAACTTAACCAAAATAAAAAAAAAAGTAAAAAAATAATAAACTTAAACTTAACTTAAACAAAATAAAATTTAATAGCCTAAAAATCGGCAATTTTCAATAAAAAATTTAAAGTCAAAAATCTCGATAAGGGTTAAGTTTAGGGTGGGGTGTTTCATAGTGAAATAAGTCAGAAATGATGGGTACTCCACGCCCTTAACGGATCTAGCACGACTTTTCCTGTAACCCTATATATAGGTGATTTTGTAGCTCCGTGGCGCAATGGGAAACCGCTTGCTTCGCAAACCGGAGGTCGCGGGTTCGGATCCCGCGGGGAGGAACAACTTTGTGTAGTTGTTCCTTACTGACAATGCAGGCCGATCACCTGATTGTCTATAAAGTAAGATGATCCATGCGTCGAATGAGCATGTAAAAAGTCGGTCCTGCGCTTGACCTCTCCCGGTCGTGTCGGTCTCCCGTCCCATCGGACTGTGGAGGTAAAAGGAAGAGAGAGTACGCATGTACTTATAGGACCCAATCAATGGATTGAAGAATGGATGGAAGAAAGATTTATTCAAATCGGTTCATAATTGCCAGAGTTATGCGCGAACATACATGAATATATAAATATATTACAGACGAATTGAGAAACTCCTCCTTTTTTTAAGTCGGTTAAAAATTAGAATTTAAGCAGACATTTTAGCATCGCACCTGCCTCTATATCAGATTTGATGAACCTCAAAGCCTCGTAAAAAAACACAGATTCGTACTAAGGAAACCAGTTCCAGCCTTGCCGTACCAACTACTAACAGCCATTTTTCCGTAATAAAGAATAGAAATCATTAGTATTTACGCACCAAGGCAATGTTACATCCTATCACATGACTTAACGATTAACCTAAGTTATCAGTGAATATGCAATGATGGGTAATTACTCCGTAGGTATAAGCATTCAGTGTTATGTAAATTTCCACCCCAATGCCGCGAGCGAGCGACGGGTCTGTATGTCTGTTTGCCTGCTGCTTAAGGAAATGTCACCGGAAGAACCTTCAACTCAATGCACCTGTAGGGTTGCCGGCTGCTTTATTAAAAAATATTTGCACTTTTAAATGTTTAAATAGAACAAATTGGCACTTCAGTAAATAAATTTGAAATTATAGGACGGGTAACGGTCGGTTTGGACCGTTTTAAAACACTGAATGAAAACACACTTCTACACGTCTTTGCTTTTTAATGAGATTACAATATTGTGTATTCTTGACCTAAATTACACTGAACATAATATAGCTATTTACGGGTCTTCCTTGATATAGCATATCAAGAAAAACTTTATTTGAAGTACACAATATAAGTAGGTACCTATTATAAATAAATACTAATCGTCGTTCTGAGCGTGGGTAAAGAATAAAGATGAACAAATGATATGAACAGACTGCTAATCTAAGGTTTTGCTTCAAACCCTGCAAACTTGCAACAAACGTAGATACATTAGGTAAGAATTTATTTCGCTGTTAATATTATAATTTTTTTTTGCTCACTGCTCCAGAAGGATGGTTTTCGAAAGTAGGTAGTAAGTATATCTATTTCTTTGACACGACCTAACGCTTAAACCGAAAGGATTTGGTCACCTGGGTGATCAAAGTGGAATAAACTGTTTCACTTTATTTATATCTTATCTAATCTACTTTTCTCATCGATAAGTATATCAATGACTTTTCTAATTAGTTTAATTCTACACAATTTAGTATCTACCCGGTACTGGACGAGGGTCAAATATTGGAGTTCTTACTAATGACCGCTGAAAAACCCAGAATTACTAGCGGTGGGAACATCGATATACTATTATATGTATATCGATGGGTCGGAACAAGCAGCGGAATAATTCCTAACAAAACAATTACTTTAATAAAAATACAATTTGTATAATGTGAACCTACTGCTTTGCATGTGTTGTCTGTGGAGTGACTGGGTAATAATAGCACCCACCCATCTCCTCCTGTTAAGTGTCGTAAAAGGCGACTAAGGAAAAACAAGAAGACGGGCAGCAGCGTCTTTTTATTGGATTACCTACCACTTATATTGCGATCCTCAAGACGCCTTTCAAGCGTGGGGATCATAGCAACCCCTCCCTTCTAAAGGGGAGGCCTTTGTTCAACTGTGGACGCCTTTTGGCTGCTGATGAGGAATTTGAAAGGCGTCATTAATAATAAATAAAAAATCAATAACATTTCGAACAGTAAATGACTAGAAACTGTGATCCATAATTTGTGTTCTCTCTTATTAATTTGACGTGACAGAATTCAATTATAATTGTATTTACAAGTGAGAACTAGTTTTAACACGGCCGAGGACAACCGAAAAAAATATAAACAATATATTTTTGTGCATGGTCTATTATTTTCTATTCTATGCTTCATTAACTCGAGTGATTGACTATATTGTTTTGTACTGTGTCTATTGTTTGAACTTGAGCATATTAACTTCTAAAATTGTTTAGGAGTAACATTTTGCGAGTGTGTAATTCAAAATATCTTTATTGTGCATCAGGTCTTACAAGGTCACTTACAAATTGTCAATTTTTTTACAACAATTTTTTTTTATCAGTTAAACGCGGTTCTTTATAAGTCTACACAAAATTGCAGAAAAGATTTATCGAAAGAAACCCTATTTTTCGTGGGGGAAACCTACAGAAGTTCCCCGGGAGCTGTGGGGTTCGACCGGGGTATGTGGAATTCTTACCCACTAAAATCCCCGAGGTGGTTGCATCGGCACATGAGAGGGGACCCCGGATCTGCACCAGGGGCCCCGCAGTGCCTTGCCTTTGACCCGCCGCCGGGGGGCACATTGTAGACCCCCGGGAACCAGTCACGGTACTCACGGGGACGGGGTTGCAACCACGCCGCCATCCTCCTCGAAGTCGCCGCCGTGCTCAATGGACGTCCTAGGGCCCACAAACGAAAGGGACCCTGCGGTGCACCGTGTCCATGGACTTGCAGTCCGTCACGTTGGACGCAAGAAATCCCAATTCATGAAGGTTTTCTACGGCCAATTATCACTTAAACTATAGTAAACAAGTATTCCGTCATCTATACTGCACGACCCTCACCATTGATAACTACATAAACGATCTTATATGTAGTACGAGTGCAATAACACAATATACGTACTCAAATACGATGACCCCTACGAATAAATAATAAGTCTTATTATCTGATGACGCTAACTATAGTACTTACGTTGGCACGAAAAAAATCTCTGACGAAAACAATAATTAAAAAAATACATACCTATCTCTTTTTCCAACCTACTGGATCGTACCACGCCTTTACTGAGAACGGTAAGAAAATCAGATTTTGAGACGCAAGAATCGCCTATATTGAGGTAATATGTAGGTAGACAGAGACAGACAGAGGTAGACAGAGCAGAAGATGCTTAAAAATTAAAGACGCCATATTAAAAAGATTGCAAAAATGTTATTATATCAGTAGTATAGTAGGTGCCTAGTTGTACGAGCAAATTCTCTAACGTAACCCATTTTGACTGTGTTCGACGAGTCAGCCTTGAATACGACGTCGAGCTTAACGCTGTTAAAATCCATTGGGTTCAACGTCGAACTGACTATTAAACTATTCGACCTTAAGTAGTTCCACTGAAGGCGGTAAATTCTCGTGGCGGTAGTGCTACGTAAACAAAGTTAGCGAATACGAAAACAACTCGCCGCTGCCCGCAGCGTCGAGCTCGAAGTTGTGTTGCTGAGAGAATAGCAGGGCAGACTCTACCCTCGACATACCTAATTGTAACCTAATTGTAAGTTTCTCGAAAACAACTGACTGACGATCTTTACAATACGTTTTTTTTATCAGCACTAAGAGTAAGGTCGGCTAGTCGCTAATTTGTAAAGCGTTCATTATTTGTATAAAACCAGTGGAGGACTTGCTCGCCTTTCCATTTGTCTACCTGTAGCGTGCGTCGCCTGCCGTTACTGCAAAACAATGTTCCGCGGTGTGACAGCCTCTTTACTTTGAAAATTGTGATTACGTGAAAATGGTGAGCTCCAGAAAAAAATATAGCCTAGTGCAGTGGTGTGTTGTTTTGAAAAATGGATTAACTCCTTACTCTCGATTCGTATGTATTCACGCAAACACAATAAATGTGTTCTCATTATGTATTTACCTAATCATAATTAAGTTTTATTCGGGAACTCTCTGTAAGCATTGTATTGAACAATTCTTACAGAAATAATAATCATTGCATTATTATCTATACAGTAGTTTTTTTTTTAAAGGACAATCCACTCACGGTCATCTGATCCCAAACTAGGCAGAGCTTGTACCACCCTGTACTTATGGACTGTAAACCAGATAACTGATACTAATACTTATATACATTTTTTTTTGTAAATACATACTTAAATAGATAAATAACACCCAGACACTTGGTGGGAATTGAACCTACGACCCATCGGTTAGCCGACAGGGTGTCTAACCACTTTTTTTTTTTGACGCGGGGGAAATCTTCCAACGATCCACGGGAGCTGTGGGGCTCGACCGGGGTATGTGGAATTCTTACCCACTAAAACCCCCGCGGCTGTCGCATCGGCACATGAGAGGGGGGACCCCAGGGCTCTCCGGTGGGATCTGCACCAGGGGCCCCTCAGTACCTTGCCTTTGAGCCCGCCGCCGGGGGGCACATTGTAGCTCACGGGGACGGGGGTCGCAACCCCGCCGCCGTCCTCCTCGGAGTCGCCGCCGTACTCAATGGACGTTCAAAGGGCCCACACCCCGAACGTCCAGCGACTCCGAAGAGGGTGTCTAACCACTAGACCAGTGATTCCCAAAGTGGTCTATATCGACCCCTAGGGGTCTATGACAACCTGCAAGGGGTCTACGTCAGCGAAAAAAAACTTGGGGGGTTGGTAAGTAGGAGGTCTACCCAACACGGAAAAACATGGCAAGTGGTCTACGACACAAAAAAGTTTGGGGAACTCTGCACTAGACCAACGGGCCCGTCAATACATTGTTATATAGTCTTCGCGCTTTAGGTGCTTATTGTAGCTTCTAGTGTCATTTTTTTTTCTGGACAGTTACATTTAGGTAATGATTACGGATAAAAATACTTATGGTCGTATTATCTGGGTACGTAATATGTACTTAGACTTCTTGCACTCCCGCAAATATGGCGACAAGTGACTATCGTACCTAAAGGAATGGCTCTCGAAACGCCAACTTTTGTCTTCTATCTAAAGGCTAACGGAAGTGTATACATTATGTCATTGGCAAGCAACTCATAATTTAGAAATCTGTAGAAAAATTCTGTAGCCTCCGTGGCGGCAACTTTGTGTAGTTGTTGGCCGATTACCTGATTGTCTGTAAAGTAAGATGATGATCCATGGGCATGTAAAAAGTCGTTCCTGCGCCTGATATCTCCGTCCCATCGGATTGTGAGAGGAAAAAGGAAGAGAGAGTGCACTTGTGTCTACGCAAGCATTTGTGCACTGTAATACGACTGTCCTCCTCGTATCTACGCGGGAGATACTTCCAATCACCAATCAATTCAATCAATTTACCAGTCTTTGTGATGTGCGAATGCGAAAAATTGGCTGCTGTGATCGTATCGGCCAGGAGGACATTATTATTATAATTTGGAAATAGCTATATAACTAAGTACTAGATCTCTTAATCCGTCAAGCCGCACCACCTATGTATTTATTATTGTATTATCAGCATCTTTGTAAGTATTTTAAGTAAGCTGCTTAATATTTGCAAATGCATATGCCAGTAGCACAGCAAGTATTTTTTTTATTGAGGAATATGTACTGTTGGCCTCAGATGGCTATGACGGCTTCACCGGGTTATTCTCGCGAAGCTGTTTAAAACCTTGAAAATGTATATGAAAGTACAGGCGAGCGTCAGCCGTACCTACCTAAACATATTTTAAAATAGTAACAAGTACATAATTTCAATCGTTTGCGATGTTAGTTTCTTAGACTTTTTTAACCGACTTCAAAAAAGGAGGAGGTTCTCAATTCGTCTGTATATATTATTATTATTATTTTTTCTATGTATGTTCGCGCATAACTCTGCCAATTATGAACCGATTTGAAAAAATCTTTCTTCGATCCATTCTTTAATCCGTTAATTGGGTCCCATAAAAAAAATATTGCTTAGTAATAAGTAGTTCCTGAAAAAACAAGAATGTTTACTGCGCAGGAAAGCTGCAGGAAAGCCTATATAGATGACTTTATGTCGCTTTTTAAGGACAAAAATGGTCATAACTCTGGCAAATATTTACCAATTTCAATGATTCTTTTTTTATTCGAGAGAAGAAACCACTATATACTTTTAGACTTTCGCGTTCCATTATCAAACTTTATTCTAATCGGGAATTAACGCGATTTACCTTATATTTTGGCTTGACATTTCGGCCGGGTTACACCAGCCGTGGTCACAAGCATAGATAAGAATAGTCATAGATAAGAATAGTATATACTGGTCACAAGCAGACTGGTTCAGCGAGACGGCTCCGTGCGCGAGGCAGAAATATCTTCGTCTACCCCCGTTCTTTCACTTGTAACGTTAAGCCCACTACACACTACACTCACAGTATCTGTATATTTCACCACCGGCAAATAGCGAGGTTTTGTCATTTTGATCACTGGTTCCCAAGCAGCTGATAATCTAAAGCCATCTTCCCGGTTGAAATTTTTATATTTCTTTATTTCAATCGCTTCACGAACAACTCTAGAATAAAAGTGTCGATCGGTGGAAAGGACTTGGGCGATGAAACTCAATCCAGTGATTTGTATCCGACTGAAGTATATGCTCGGCAATCGCTGACTTGCTAATCTGACGGTTCTTTACAGCTGTGATATGCTCTTTAACCCTTTCTGCGATAGTCCGCTTCGTTTGGCCTATTATAGGAGCTACCACAACTACAATTTATTTTGTAGACACCTGGTGTTTGTAATGGCAGAACATCCTTTGCAGTACCTACAACGTTGCTTACTTTGGACCCAGGTACGTACATAATGGGTACAGAATATTTTCTTAACACTGCACCCATTTTGTCCGTTACTCCCCTGACATAGGGCATGTAAGCAGGTTGTCTCTTGGCTTCAGGATGTCTGCATTTCTTCTCTGATCGCATCGGCCGTCCACTCGTTCTGTAACCGTTTTTCACCAGTACAGCCTGAACAGAAGAAACCACTGTAATGAACCTGTATGAATTTTATCACAACCGGATAAGAACTTCCTGGAGGACCATGAATGATATTGAGGAATTTATCTGATAAAAACCATAAAACTGATGTTCTCCTTTACATTTATCTGACAAATATGAACCGATTAGATGATTCTTTTTTTATTCGAGAGAGTAAACTACTATGATAATTCCATGCAAATTTCATTACGATCGGATAAATTGTTTCTGAGTTTCTGAAGAAACATGAATTATGTCAAAGTATGTAGACGATAATGTGAAATCATAATGATGTCATAACCTACCTAGATAATTTTACCGTCTTCGATGGTTCAATCTTTATGTATGAAAATATCACTAAAAAGTATAAAATAAAATATTAAAAAAAAAAATTGAACCGTCTTCAATAACAATAAGAAGTATAAAATAATTTAAATATTATTGAAGTTGGTGCCAAATATACACAGCAGGTACGCTAACACCAACTTCTTTAATATTTAAATTATTTTATACTTTTTATTGTTATTGAAGTCGGTTCAATTTTTTTTTAAATATTTTATCTTTCATGGATTGGAGATTTGGTCATAGGTACCTACTGCAGAATGAAGTACAAATAAGCTCTTTAAACACACTCCAGCCTGTTAATCCGAATATTAAAATATTATTAGATTTATTAAATATTGTAGAGATAGCGGGCTCGATTCATATGAGTATGAGTAGTAACAATTTTAGCGTTATTTTTCCTTACTGATTATTTAAGAACTTTATTAAATACAGCTGAGCACCTGAACTCACCTAACTGTTTGCAAGCACACATAAATCATTTTATTCTCTGCGTCGGATGGGCATGTAAAAAATCTGTCTTGCGCCTGGTCTCTTGCTAGTCATGTTGTTGCTTCCACATGATTTGAAACCGAGACCGGATGCGGATCCGGGTCGTAAAGCGAGAGGTTAGGTTACCTGCTGCGTCACAGAAGGCAAGTCGAAAACCTCCTGGTTGTTTCTTTACTTAGAAAATAGAAGGAAAAAAAAATGGTTAGAAAATTACAAGTAAAAGAGTAGTAGAAATCATATAATCTCACGATTGATCCCTTGGTTGATAGATATTTATTTATTACCTTTTCAGCAACCTAGTACTATTTTTATACCATCTTGCCCAGAGATGTATCGATAGCTATTACAAACAATGTTTGTTTTGTTTGATATTGTACAATATCTGGAGTTGCGACAACATTCGACGTGAATAGAACGGTATTGTAGAGTAGTTATTTATTTTGCAATATTTTGTCCTTGTTTTTTTTTACAACGTAATTAGATACCCGAGAGTAACTTATTATTATTTAATTATATGTATATCTGTAGGTACGTACCTATACATACATAATAATTATGATAATAAACGTGTAGGTACAAAAAAAAATTACAGACGAATTGAGAACCTCCTCCTTTTTGAAGTCTGTTAAAAATGGTAGTAATAAACATGATTTATTCATGGCATAGTATAGGGCTGTTTGTTTATATTATTATTTTTTATATGACCCATTAAATTAGTATTAGGAAATTAATATAAGTGTAAAATTAAAAATATATGAGTACTTAAGTACTTTATTTAATCTATACAAATAAAATTACTTGTCCTGACTGACTGACTCACTGACTGATTCATCAACGCACAGGCCAAACCGCTGGACCTAGAAAGCTGAAATTTGGACAGTGCGTTCTTCTTATGACGTAAGCATCCACTAAGAAAGGATTTTTGAAAATTCAACTTCTAAAGGGGTTAAATGGGGTGTTTTTTTTTTGTATGAAACTTTTTATTGTATGGTTCGATTGACTTGAAATTTACTGAAAAGATTCTCTAAATAAAATAAATCAATATACGTGTGCCCGAATTTTCAAAAAAAACCTTTGGGTGTGTGTTAGGGGTTGGTAAACTCTGTAAAAAAATTAGCGGGCGAAGCCGCAGGAAATTGCTAGTATTCTATAAAAATACTATTATCCTCCTGGCCGATACGACCACAGCGGGCAATCTTTCACAAGAGCAGCCATATACGCGGGATATATTGCACAAGTGCTTGTGTAGACGCAAAAGCACTCTCTCTTTCTTTATCTTAAAATCCGATGGGACGGAAAACCGACACGACCGGGGAGAAATTAGGCGCATAACTGACTTTTTACCATGCCCATCCGCATGGATCATCTTACTTTTTCAGATGATGTATCCTTAATGAACTTTGCGTAGTACGGAACCACTTCTCAATGTTGTTGCACCCCGAGGGATTTGAACCCGTGACCTTGCAGTTTGCTAAGCAAGGGGTTCCCCCGAGCGCCACGGAGGCTATATTCTTCAAAGACAATGTACTTACCTATAAGTAATTATGTTCAGATTAGCGCAAGGTCCAGTCTGTAGCTGTACCCCAGATAAGAATAAGTAGTATGTGTCACGCCTCTCAGACGTTAGAATAAGAATATTCTTATTTTTTATCTTAAACTTATCTACAACAAATACAAAGTTTTCTAGAAGTACCTATTCAATTTGTCTTGTCAATATATATTAAAATGAGAACTTGACAAGCAGTCAGTCTAGATGGTAGCACAATTGAGTTATAGATAGAATAAATTAAATTTAATAAAATTAGAGGAAATTCTCAGAACAGCCGAGAATTGGGAAATTTATTCAATTTAAGGCTTTTCCTCTAAGATATGGAATCTACGCTCTTGCCCTTCGGGGCTAAAGAGTGATGTAACTATGATAACTTGAAATGATAGTGTTTTTTTATGCAACCCGTAAGCATGTGTCCTAGTTAACAGTAACGTGACTAAGAATGCTTGGAATTCGGCTTTGTCAACAATTGTGGCTCAAATTCTTGGGAAAGCTATCAGTGGGTAAACAAGAATATAATCAAAATACATGGGAATTTTCTTTTTCGCTTTCCGCCACGTTTTTTTTTGCCATATAAAATGATTTTTGTGTATTATTTATATAGATTACCTAGCGTTATATTTTGACGACAAAGCAAAAAAGACAATGATTCGGTAGTTTTGAACCTTATCGCTGAAAACATCTTTAAGATTTTTCACCAGTGTACTATTTGACAGCTGTAGTGATTGCTACCCATGCTATAGGGACATGTGTGAAATTCTCCAGGGCAAAAGAAAATCTTTGTCTTGTGTCTTGAAGATTTTATCTATCTTAAAACATATGAATTTAAAAATATGTTCATATATATCAGTAGTCTGATTGCCGTCGTACAGGCTCGTTCTTACTTGGGATCAGATATCCGGCAGTGGATTTTGTCAGACTTTGTTATACCCGCTAGTGCTAGTCGGTGTCACGACGTGATTGTAAATTTAACAAATAATTAATTGATTACAAAGTAAAGTCTGACGCGAGCCATAGTTGACGTTTGATATCACAATATAAAACTGGTGCAAAGGATACACATTGGTCCACTCGCGTGCCGCCGGGGCGCGCGTTGCCTGCCAGCGTTGCGAAAATATTAGTGATAACAGTAACAACAGTTGGTTCCGGAAATAACAACAGACTTGTGTGGTTCTGACATAATGGTAAGAAGATCCAAATATTCATTCATCATTAAATTACGACTATGGGGTAACAGCTCAGTGGGCGACCGCTTGCCTTGGAAACAAGGTGCGCGCAGGTTCGAACCCCGGCTCGCACCTCTGATTTCTTTAATTAATCTTGTGCGAAACGTCTTTGTGCGATTGTTACTAGCTTTCAGTGAAGGAAAACATCGTGAGGAAACCTGCATGTCTGAGAAAGCCTAACTAGCTCTCGAATGACGTGTGAAGTCCGCCAACCCCTTCTTGGCCAGCGTGGTGGACCATGGCCTAAGCCCCCTCATCTTGAGGGGAGGCCAGTGCCCAACAGTGGGATATAAACAAGGGCTGGTATTATTATTATTAAATTACGATACAGTGTATTTTTATGTCGTTGGCACAGTGGCCGACGTGATGTCAGGGTTGGTTCAGCTGCCCTCATGCCTCCGACTCGGTTTAACGACGGCTGTCTATATGACAACAATCGGGCCCGACTTTTACGTGCCCTCCAAACCACTGAGACTAGGGTTACCAGTAGGGAGTGTTAGAATGTTTGTTACGAAAATCTCAATCATTTATTAATTTCTAAATTTATATGTACCTTGGATTCGAGCAGCATCTAATACTTGTCGGTGTTTTTCACCACAAAACCATAAAAGCTTTTTCATGAAAAATCGAAGTATTTGTAACTCTACTTTTCAACTTTTAACACACGTCTCTCGATTTCGTAAAGTCAACCCAGCGTAAATCCACTCGAATTTCTTCAACGAGCTATGGTTGCATCTCACGCAAAAGTCCAACCTCATTGTGTTGGATTAAGTACTTGGAGGGTCTGGTGTAGAGGAGGCATGAGAAACCACCGAATTGATCTCCAAGGAATCGACAACGTCGACGGCGAGACGAACAGGTTTACACCGGTAGCGACACGTGCGAGCGACGACTGCGTACATAATATTTAGAAAAACCGGAGAAATGATTGCACTCCGGGAGTTCGGGAGATTAACCATTAATACCGGAGTCTCCCGGGCAATCCGGGAGGGTTGGCAACCCTAACTGAGACGCTTAGTTTAAATGTCACTAAACGATCACCCATCTAAGGACTAACCTTGCCCGACCTGGTTTGCCTGGAGGACGTTATTAGAAGTATAGATGTGTAGTTCTCCAGGCTGTATCAGGCTGTAGCAATTGTGCAGCACAAGTGCTTGCAGAGTTAAGGAAGAGAGTCACAGGTGCGCTCTACATGTGACTCTCTCTTCCATTACTCTCACAATCAAACTCAAACTCAAACTCAAAAATCTTTATTTCAAATAGGCTTAACGCTAGCACTTTTCAATCGTCATTTTTTTAAAGCTACCACCGGATCACAACGCGGCCTTAACTGAGAAGATCCGGCAAGAAACTCAGCGGGCTTGTCATTTTTTCACTTTTTTTTTAAACATTGTTTTGTTACAAATGAATCGACATTAGCGATATTGTGTCCTGCCGTTCGAAACATAAAGCAAGGGAGAAAAGAAGAAAACAATAAATTACGACAAACTAAAAGGCCAAAGGGATAGAAGTCGGACCAGTCCCCCCAAGCAGCACCCGCGCACGAGTTGACTCGAGCAGCAGCCATCCGATGAGACGGAAGACAGACACAACCAGGGAGAGGTCAGGCGCAGGACCGACTTGTTACATGCCCATCCGATGATCCGACGCATGGATCATCTTACTTTTCAGACAATCAGGTGATTGGCCTGCATTGTCGGTTGTAAGAAACAACTAACACTAAGTTGTTCTCTGTTGACACTCGTTGTCTCCCCGCGGGATTTGAACCCGCGACCTTCGGTTTACAAAGCGAGCGGATTCCCGCTGCGCCACGAAGGCTACAATAAATATACTTACTATAGATATAATAATTAAGAAAATAAACCAACTCCCGTCCAAAAAATATGAAGTAATGAAATACGTATGGAAGGTTATAGGTAAGTAGGTACACATTGTAAAACGTAACATTTTCTTTTGTCATATAAACATCCATCAAAATGAGGAAAATACATGACGCGTAAATTTTTCCACAAGACTAAAATTCTTATCGAACTTATTAAAAGGCACATTAGGTATACTTGCCTATCTGTTCAATTTTTGAGTACCGAAAACCTTTAAGTATATTTACTCCGACTAGTTTTACATAATTTCGCTTTAACCGGAAATGATTGTAAATGGTAATTAATTCCTGAATGTAGGTAGAAATTCTGCAAATTATAAAACGTCCAGTTTTCAATTAAAATCGTTTGAACAACGTTACGTGCGCTTACCCCGTCCGTACGTATTTTGGGCCGGATCTTGCAAGCGATTATCGTCCTAAAGGTGATACACCGCTTGTGACCGCGAAAGTACCTATAGTTAGTTATTGTTTATCATTCTTATCACAGAAAACTTTAGTGTTCAATTTCCTAATCCAACAAGTCTTTTTACAATTCGCTTGCTTACGCAAATAAGACGCTGATTAATAATCAGTTTGATAAGATTAATAAATACGCGTTTTTTTTAATTTCGTCAGTTCTAACAACTATTTGTTTCCTAATTAGTAACATAAACATAAAAATAGTCATTGTTTTTTATAAACAAAAAATTCCAACGCAGACACGCGATGAAGGTATCATCTAGGTAAGTATGAAAGTATGTAGGTAAGTACCTACTTTTCAGTATCCCCAAATGCATTATTATGTATTAGCTAGCAACGAATAATATGAATTTATCAGTCTGTTACTAGCAGACTGATAAATTCATATTATTCGTTGCTGACATATCAATTAATTAAAATTATGTTAACACATTATAATCTCCTACTAAGTACCTAATACCTACTGATTACATTTTTTGCACGATTAGGAAACGCTAAAATGTTATCCTGTCAGATACCAAGGAATAATCGTGTTTATAATGAAGATGTAGGCACATATTAAGTGATTTAGTACACTGGACTTAGAACTCGGTGATTATACATTATTTAGGCTTTAGCCTACGAACGAAGTAGGTACCTACGGGCGGTACCGCGGCGGGCGGCATAATCTAAGGGTATATTATATGTATACAGCAGTCGCAGTCGTAGCAATATAGTTAGACAACTGGACAACACATTCAGTCGACAAACAGACGCAAGAATTTACAACAGTATAAAGTTTACTACTAGGTTTAATATGCAAATTTTCACTGATTGATGATAGCAGTCGTGAAACGTTAGGTATATAAAATAGTTAGGTATGTAAAAAAATTGAACCAAAAATTTGGTGTTAGCGTACCTGCTGTGTATATTTAGCACCAACTTCAATAATATTTAAATTATTTTATACTTTTTAGTGTTATTGAAGTCGGTTCAATTTTTAAAAAATATATTTTATTTTATACTTTTTAGTGATATTTTCATACATAACGATTGAACCATCGAAGACAGTAAAATGATCTAGGTAGGTTATGACATCATTATGATAATATCACATTATCGTCTACATAGTTTTACATAATTCATGTTTCTTCAGAAACTCAGAAACAATTTATCCGGTCGTAATTAAATTTCCTGTGAATCATCACAATAGTTTTCTCTCTCGACTAAAACAAAGAATCATCGAAATCGGTTCATATTTGTCAGAGTAATGTAAAGGAGAACATCAGTTTTATGGTTTTTACCAGATACATTCCTCCACATCGTTCATGATCCTCAAGGAAGTTCTTATCCGGTTGTGATAAAATTCATACAGCTTCATTACAGTGGTTCCTTCTTTCGAATAAAAAAAGAATCATTGAAATTGGTATATATTTGCCAGACTTATAACCATTTTTGTCCTTAAAAAGCGTCATAAAGTCATCTTATAGGCATTCCTGCAGGTTTCTTGTTTTTTCAGGAACTACACATTCGTAAGCAATAATTTTTTTATGCCCAATTAACGGATTAAAGAATGGATGGCAGAAAGATTTTTCAAATCGGTTCATAATTGCCAGAGTTATGCGCAAACATACATAAAAAGAAAAAAATATATATACAGACGAATTGAGAACCTCCTCCTTTTTTGAAGTCTATACTTATAATAAAACTGTAACAGGTCCAATTCTGTACATTGAAGATATTTTGAAAATTATATTTGGAGGGCATTCTATAACCGATACTGAGGCCGAAAATGTATTTTTTTTCATTTTTGTCTGTCTGTCTGTCTGTCTGTCTGTCTGTCTGTATCACGGCTTAGCATCACGCCGAAACTACTGAATGGATTCAAATGAAACTTGGCATGATTTGAGATCTTATTACGAGGTAGGACATAGGATACTTTTTATCCCGTAATCTAGCACGGTTCTTTTGGGAGAGGGGATTAAAGTCAAAACGGGTACTTGGTTATACGCTTGGTACGATTTTATCAATTTTTCTATAAAATATAATAAATATTAGTAAGGGAACACTCATAGAGAGTTGTTATCAAGGTTTTGTAATCGATCGGGTTAAGCAACGTTAGGTAAGGTCATTAAATAGATGGGTGACCGTTTAACGCCATTTGAACTAAACGGGTCCGTGCTTCGGAGAGCAAGTAAAAATTGGGTCCCAGTTTTTAACCGACTATAAAAAATGAGGTCATGTGTTCGATGCGAATGTCTGTTATTCAAAGTTTAGTTAACGTAAAAATAGCGCAGGCGGAGCTGCGTGGGTCAGCTAGTCGGTTAATAAAATAAGTAACACGGAAATTGTGAAGGTGGCTAATCACATTGACGTTTCAAAAATATAGTACCTACGTAATTTTTTTGTAGCTGTCTACTTATCATGTTTATCAGGTAATTAATAAAAATTGGAATAGATTATACCGCAATGATAAGGAAGATATGGTATCATCGGCAATTGTTTTTTCACAAGTAGTCATTCCGCGTACGGACTGGTAAAGGTTATCATCGTAAAATTAATATTTTAATTTCTTAAAAGGTACTATGTATATACCTACGCAAACCAAATTCACCAGATGTGCCATCTTCTCTTACTAGCTGGGTACTATTTGTACACTGCGCTTCACACGTCAATCAAATTTCCATAGTTTCTACCCATATAAACTACTGTTTAAAACCTAGCCTTTACTATGTTAGCATCTATATAAATATAGCATAAAACAAAGTTGCTTTCAGCGTCTGTCTGTCTGTATATCCGGTAACTCCTCATAAAACACGCAACGGATCTTAAAGCGATTTTCACTGTCGGTTATATATTTTTAACCGGCTTCAAAAAGAAGGTTCTCTATTCGACGCGTATGTAATTATGTAATATTGATAAAAATGCGTAATATTAATATGTGTTAGTCTATGTGGGCTTCTAAACAATTTTACCAAATTTTATGAGTGTATGTATGTATGTATGTGTGTATGTAGGTTTGTCCACGGATTTCTCAGAAACTACAAGTCCGATTTCGAAAATTCTTTTTGAAATAGTTAGAGTATTTTTCAACTTAGGGTAGAGTACAAGTTTCATCAAAATCGATCCAGTAGTTTAAGAGATATAAACTTTTTATGTTTTCAGTAAGTTACTGTAACGTAGACGTTCGAGTTGTGATAGTGCTGATACCTATCTTGGTAAAATAAGTCACTAAAAAGTGTTAAATAAACTATTTAAAAAAAAAAAACCGACTTCAAAATGAATTATCTAAAAAGCATAAAATAACGAAAATATATTGAAGTCGGTGTCAGCTGGTGATAGTGTTAGTTAACATGATTAGCTAACACCTACTTCAATATATTTTCGTTATTTTATGCTTTTTAGATAATTTATTTTGAAGTCGGTTTTTATTTTTTTTAAATAGTTTATTTTACTAAAGGATAATCTACTTAAGAAGATAAGAATATAAAAAACCTTAAGTTTTATGTAAGTAAAAAAATAATAATATGCAACAGAGTCGCTGAAAAATAAATTTACGTGGCTTACGTAGGCTAAACCTAAAGAGATACTTAATCATGATGGATGTCCACCGCTACTCAAAAGGTTGTAGGTTCGATTCCCAACCAGGTCAACATTTGTCTGCAAGAACAAACCTGTTTGTCTTGTGTCCGGGTGTTATTTAGCTACGTAGATTTATATCTATACTTATAATAAAACTGTAACAGGTCCAATTCTGTACATTGAAGATATTTTGAAAATTATTTTTGGAGGGCATTCTATAACCGATACTGAGGCCGAAAATGTATTTTTTTTAATTTTTGTCTGTCTTTCTGTCAGTCTGTCTGTCTGTCTGTATCACGGCTGAGCATCACGCCGAAACTACTGAATGGATTCCAATGAAACTTGGCATGATTTGAGATCTTACTACGAGGTAGGACATAGGATACTTTTTATCCCGTAATCTAGCACGGTTCTTTTGGGAGAGGGGATTAAAGTCAAAACGGGTACTTTATTATACGCTTGGTCAGATTTTATCAATTTTTCTTTATAATATAATAAATATTAGTAAGGGAACACTCATAGAGAGTTGTTATCAAAGTTTTGTAATCGATCGGTTTAAGCAACGTTAGGTAAGGTCATTAAATAGATGGATGACCGTTTAACGCCATTTGAACTACGGGTCCGTGCTTCGGAGAGCAAGTAAAAAGTAGGTCCCAGTTTTTAACCGACTATAAAAAAGGAGGTTATGTATTCGATGCTAATGTCTGTTATTAAAAGTTTAGTTAACGTAAAAATAGCGCAGGCGGAGCTGCGTGGGTCAGCTAGTTTATAGTAAATATAATAAAAAAAGTCGAGTCAGTTTTGCCGTTACAGTAGTAAGTACAGGCTCTGCCTAGTTATTGATTTGATGACACTGTGTAGATTGTCCCAGGACATTGACCTGGAATTTTAAAAGGCCCCCGGGGGACCAGTTAAAGAAGTATAGACGCCCTTAACGAGGAAAGTGTAGCAAATCTCCCGGGATCAACTACCTACTGGAAATGATGATACATTAACATCTGTTGATCCCGGAACTATTTTAAGTACTCAGAATGACTTCAAAAAGGAGGAGGTTCTCAATTCGTCTGTATATTTTTTTTTTTATGTATGTTCGCGCATAACTCTGGCAATTATGAACCGATTTCGATGATTCTTTTTTTATTCGAGAGAGTAAAGAGTAAAGTACTACTATGATGATTCCATTCAATTTTCATTACGATATTTTTTTCTGAAGGAACATGAATAATGTAAAACTATGTAGACGATAGTGTGATCATAACCTACCTAGACGAATTGAGAACCTCCTCCTTTTTTTGAAGTCGGTTAAAAATATCACTAAAAAGTTTAAAATAAAATCTTTTTTTTTTTATTTGAACCGACTTCAATATATATAATATATAAAAAAAAAATGTAACATATTAATAACCAGTCTGTGACGTCGTAGTAAAATTTGTCCAAAACTAAACTCTCCTATACTGTGGAATACCTAAACCTTTTAGACAATAATATATAATTTCATTAATTTTCACGACGTCCATATTTTTAATTAACTAGGTAAGTACATACCTATAAGGTGAATTATTTAACAAAACTACAAATACTTAATAAGAATAATAATAATAATAAAACCCGCAGGGCAGCTTGTGGCGAGCTGTTGGTGCGTAACGACACCACGGACCCGAGTGCTCCAGAGAGTCGGTCAGGGCCCCCACCTCGGCGTGTCTTCGTCGGTCGAGTGGAAACCGAAGAAGGCCCGCAGGACTCTTAGCTCTGGCTTGCCTTAATTGGCCGTCCAGAGAGGAGCTGTTAGAGCTATATGCTCCAGGGGTGGAAGTGTTAAAGGGCATAACGCCGCGAGTAACTTCGGAGAAAGCGCAGCACACATCTCGACACCCCTGAGTCACTCACACCGGTGTTGCTCTCTGTCGTCATCGGACGATCATTTGGGGAGCCCATCTAGTGGGTGGCAAGCCACCACTTGTCACAAAATAATTATGAACGTAATTATGGCAAGTGACCCCGGCCTTTGCAATAACCCAGTCGCCAGTCCACCAAATGCTCAACCCCATAAACCTAGAATTCTTTTCACATGCTTGCAATAGTGCCTACCACCTACCGAGGTCAACTGCTGTAATTTCATCATTGTGGCAGTTGACCCCGGGAGGTGTTTTACACACCATTTTCTTCTTCTAAAACAGGCCTCTACGTGTTGGATCCGTCCCCACGCAAGCCTCTAAAAGACCGGGCTAAGCCCGTGAGTAAATAAAACATAAAAATAATAAATTTATTATCAGACAAATAAATCCTTATTATATACAATAAAGAAAAATAGAAACAGATCAACCAATAATTATAGATTACAACCGCAAGATGATCCCCGATGCCCTCAGCACATTCACTTAACTGCATGCAGTCGTATCCAGCGCTGAAGGATCGGAGAGTCCCAGTGGTCCGCCAAAACGCTCAAGATGCCATTGGTACTGCCCCGCAACCGCAACATCATCGTAGCACATCTCTTGCGTATAATCGCACTGAAACTATCCGTACGAGCTTCAGCAAACATGCCCGATGCACTACAGAAGCGAGGCAAACCCTTTGAGTGGTTTAATACTCAAAGGGCAAACCCAACAGCATCCTAAAGGCATTATTATACTGAACACGCAGATCGTTGTATGCTCTCTGCGTGTAGTCCACCCAACCACTACCACTTAATGCAAGGGCACCTACTACGTATACTTAATTACCTATACCTATTTCTATTATTGATCTAGGTTAGAAAAAACTTGCAACGCTATAATTTGGGCAACTATATTTTAAATTATCAATTATCGTGCAATATTAACATTACACTTGTAAAATACAAAACGAGGTTGATTGTTATCAACCCGATACAAAAACTTGAGAAATGATTGGTTTTGATTTCAAGTCGCACTTGAAACATTGCGTTGATTTGAAATCAAGAAGGTCGAATTTAATAGCTGCTTATTAAGACTAATCTAACCACTAGCCATTAAGACAAATCTTTGGATAAACAAATTAACAAACAACAACTCCACGGTAGCTAAAGGTAGTTAATTACTCATTTTCACGTAGGTATTATATGACTCCAACGTACAGAAATCGTTTTTATTCAATTCGCGTAACAAAGAAAAACATTATGAGCCCCAAGACTTACTTGTGTATCCTTAACGCAAAACATTTATTTTACAATAATTAGGTAAGTTGGTACCTACTCTCGTGGTCACGGACGGTGTATTACCTTTAGAACGATAATCGCTTGCACGAACCGGCCCAAAATATCTACGTGCGGGCGGGGTGAGCGCACGTAACGTCGTCCTTCAAATGATTTTGATTGAAAACTGGTACAGCATTCATGACCGCGATAGTACATAAAACTGCTTAACAATGCTTGATTCTAAGTCTTTATAAGTACCTACAATAAAATTTGCAAGAAATTTATTTCGTTGGACATGATAAGGAAAATAATCTAGGTTATTATAATTCATATTTTTTTTTATATCAAGAAGGTAACGCAATTTATTATAATCACACAATATCCTTGGCCTTTTAGAGACCTATATTATTTTTTGTTAGGATCTAGTACCTATATCGTATCCTAGTATAACTGGCTTTGCAGTAGGTTCCACAGGACAGGCCTAGCCTAGTGTGGAACCACGGCTAATCTTGTACATCTAAAGATGTTCGTTTTCACAAAATTATTGTCAAATAAGAATATAACTCATGTAATGTTAAAGATATGTTGTGAAATAAAATAAATAAATATATACATATATATATCACAACACTACATTTAATCTAGTAAGTGAAATAATTAAAAAACTGCTGACATTTTTATCCAACAACTATTAATAAGACCGGTACCTACTATAGCACGAGTTCGATAGTAGATAACGAAAAAGACATACTTTCAATTTGTTTCCATACAATTCACAATAGCCAGTCTAGCGGAAACTAGCAAAAGGAGAAAAATGAAAGTAAGTACTTACTTATAAAAGAAAACCGAAAGTATGAAAGAATTTGACTGCGATCAAAACTCATTTTAGGTGCACGGTATCATACTCGGTGATTATTACTACCGAGTATGATACCGGTGAAACTAGCCGATTCGTAAAAGGTTTTAAGTTCTAAATATAGGACACACAAGCGATTTCTTGAAATAAACTTCGATTGAACAGAGCCGTTTTAGTAATGGGTATCCCCATATGGGATATATGGGATGGAATGCACTGCGACGGACCTAGTTCTTGTTAGCCTTAGGGAAGCTCAGAGTCACACAACGAGCTATTGAGAGAGCCATGCTCGGAATTCCTTTGTGCAATAAAATCCGTGATGAGTTTTCCGACTTAGCTGTCAGGATTTACAAGTTGCAGGGGTAAAGGCAAATCACATAACTCGAAGAACCGATAACCAATGGGATAAAAAGGTTCTCGAGTGGTGACTACAAACCAGAAGACGCACTGTAGGTGGGCCTCCCTCTAGGTTGTCCAACGACATTGAGAGAGTCGGAGTTAACCGGTGGGTGCAAATAGCTAATTTGTCGTACATTGTGGCGTACGGACGCCTTTGTTCAGCAGTGGACGTCTTCCGGCTGATGTTAATAAATTACATGGCCGTAAAGCATTCCAATGTGAAAGGAATAATTAATGGTTTCGGTATTAGAGAAAGGATTTTATCCAAATTATCTCAAATTCGATACCAGCCTTGCTAGATTAACTTGATTGAGCTTGAAATGTTTATGATATAAACACAATATGAAATGTTGTGCTCGCAGGACATCGTTTGTTAACCTCGACAGAGAATGGACTGCACATTTGCACAAATCAAATATACTTTATAATCATATTTTTATTGCAGCAATTAAGGTTTCCCTATCAAGATTTTATTTTAATACAAAGAAGCAAAGTTAATAAAATATTTACATATGGACTAAAGGCCATTGTTTCTTCGAATAAAATGTATTATAATTAAGTATACATATTTATAATTATTATCAGCTAATCTATATACAATTGAATAGCTGTCCGGTAGTCTCGCTAAAACTCAGAAAAGGCGAACGTTAACAGTGAACGATTTAAAAAAAAAAAATTGTTTTGTTCGCTCTAATCAGTATTATATCGATAGCTCTATTCCAGGGGCAGCTTGAAAGAAAAAAATACTAGTTTAAAAAACTAAAAATACACGCTTTTATAAGGACTAAGTACTGCACTAAAAAGCAATAAATAAATTATCGAAACCGTTCTTTCTTTCTTTCTACCCCGTGCTTGTAATTTATGGATTATATTTATGTGTAAAGACGTGGGGCGCCTTTTCTCTGTAAATGATTACAAATGATTGTCATGTGAATACTAATACTTAGCGTTCTTGAAATTTGACAGAAAGAACGAACGGTTTCGATAATTTATTTATTGCGTTTTAGTGCAGTAGTCCTTATAAAAGCGTGTATTTTTAGTTTTTTAAACTAGTAATTTATTTTATACTTTTTAGTCTTAGAAATATTCGCCTAAACTACGGATAAAATTAGCCCAAGTATGGATTAGATCGTAGCTTGAATCGTAGGCAGGTTGTGGCAAAACATATTTTTACTAAACTAGATATTACGCGTAGGTATCTGATTGAGTTTAAGAAAGCACTACGTTCACACCTTCCTGTTCCATCATCAGGTCCTGAATAATGGTTATTGTGAAAAGAACTCTTTAAAACAAATCAATGAACCCAAACTCGATGTGTTTACTAGTAGCCATTCCAGGGTTCCGTTACCCACCTTCCTGTTCCATCATCAGGTCCTCATTAATAGTCAAAGTGAAAAGAACTCTTTAAAACAAATAAAATGAGCCCAAACTCGATGTGTTTCCTAGTAGCCAATCCAGGGTTCCGTCACCCACCTTCTCCAGTTCCACCATCAGGTCCTCATTAATAGTCAAAGTGAAAAGAACACTTTAAAACAAATCAAATGAACCCAAACTCGATTAGTTTACTAGTAGCTATCCAAGGGTTTTCTTATCCACCTTCGAGCCCTAGCATCAGATCAGCTCGATGATACCATATTATTGTATTGTCACCGGTCCTTGATACATGTGCAAAATTTCAAATGTTTTGGACGTGTAGAAGTAGGTCAAAATTGCATCGCAAGATTCCATTCCCATCATACATACATACTTACATACTTACATACATAAATACATACATACAGGTCAAACTAATAAAAGCGTGTTAAAAAAATTGGGTGCTAACGTAGAAAAAAAACGTAGAACTGAGCGTGAGCTACGCATTGTGCGGGCGCACAATATTATTATTTTTAGCTAGTTGTTATTAATTATTAAAATATGTAAATATAACCGGGGGGCTTAGGCCATAGTCCACCACGCTGGCCAAGTGCGGGTTGGCGGACTTCACACGTCATTCGACAGCTAGTTAGGCTTTCTCAGACATGCAGGTTTCATCACGATGTTTTCCTTCACCGAAAGCTAGTAACAATCGCACAAAGACGATTCGCACATGATTCATTGAAGAAATCAGAGGTGCGAGCCGGGGTTCGAACCTGCGCACCTTGTTTCCAAGGCAAGCGCTCGCCCACTGAGCTGTTACCGCATCATCATTTTGTATATACCGACTGATTTATACGTCTGAATTAAGCTCTTTCAGTTAAATTCCACTAAACTGATTGTTTACCAAACAGTGATCGTGACTAGCTATCAGGTAATAAATGTATATATTAATGTATATGTCTTGCAGAGTACCAACGCTGGCTTCGATATGTCTCCGGAGGAGCCTCCGCAGTATGCCCCGCCTCCACCACCAGAGGATTCAGCTGCCGGAAGTCCTCGCACATCGCAAGAGGTCCCCATCCCGAAGCCCGAAGGCAGATTGGGGTCGCCGAAACCGAAACGTTCAGAGCTACCTGATATCCCTCCACCGCCTTTGAAAGTGCCTGTAACCGACACCAGCGCTAATAAAGTAGGTGTACTTACAATTTTGATAAAAAATATATAAATTTAAGCTATGAACCTTCCTCACATTCATAGGGAACCACCCTAACCCCAGTGTCACGAGCCGTAACTCTTCAAGAAAATACGCTCTAAGCTACAAGCGTCAGCGTCAAACGTTAAAAACAAATGTACTTGTTAAACCTTAAGATGCCACCAAACATCGCTTCAAATTGTAGCGAAATTTGCTGTGAGCGAATTTGCACGAGCGTCGAGAATAAAAGTACGGGATAGTTCTACAGCGTACCTACATAAAACAGTTGCACCACATGCCTGTCACCTAGCTAGCACGTCAGCGTTTATAACAAATCACTTCGTTTTATTGACGCTGCAAGCGAACATCAGAATTTCGTGGACTTGTCTTAGAAATGACGCTTGTAGTGAATAGCAGCCTCAAGCGGGGCGATAGTTTCGTGGGCCAGGCATAAGAAGGAAGGAACAGTTATAGGAAATACTAGCTGACCCGCGCAGCTCCACCCGCGCTTTAATTACATTTTGGTCCCCTTTTCTCCCTACTCCCTTGATTTATCTCTCTCCATCTCTCTCTCTTATAAGAAAAATCTAATTCTATGCTCTTTCTCTCCCCTCCCGCTTCGGTCCCCGTCACACTTCCCCTCTTCCTCTCCCCGTTGTTCTCTCTGAACCCTCTCCCTCCTCTCTCTTCTCCCAACTTGCTCCCTCACACTCCCCCCCCCCCCTTGCTCCACCTAACTCCTCCGATCACTCACTCCATCACCCTCCCCTCTCCCTCTCTTGCACCCTCCTCTCGTTCTATATATCCTCGTCAATCATGGTATCAGCGGCATAAAATATACTTTATAACCTATTCTCAGACCTACCCGCAAAATTTCATACATATCGGTTCACCCATCTATTTATAGACCTTGCCTTATGTTGCTTAACCTTAACCTAGCGGCATGAAATATACTTTACGACCTATTCTCAGACCTACCCGAAATGCACACAAAATTTCATACAAATCAGTTCACCCATCAATTTAATGACCTGGCCTTATGTTGCTTAACCTTAACCTAGCGCTATGAAATATACTTTATGACCTATTCTCAGACCTACCCGATATGCACAAATAAATCATACAAATCGGTTCACCCGTCTATTTAATGACCTTACTTAACGTTGTTTAACCTTAACCTACCGGGATAAAAACTATCCTATGTCCGTTTCCTGGTTCTAAGCTACCTCCCCACCAATTTTCAGCCAAATCGGTTCTGCCGTTCTTGTTATAAATAGTGTAACTAACACGACTTTCTTTTATATTTATAGATTAAAGTTCTATAGTGAGTGTATGTTCAATTTCACCGATAGATGGCGCTGTTCATATTGTAAATCACGCTAACATCGTAAATTACTGTCTAATGATATTCGATAATGAAAGTTCTAAGTTTTTCGCATCTTTTATTGTTGCGACTGTAATACAATACCTATACACTACCTGGACTTTCATTAAAATTTCATGAACAACCCCATCGCCATTTTCTATTTCTTTCCTAATCTAGTTTGGACTCGCTCGGGAATTACAGATTTTAACTTTTCAAAGATATAATGTCATATTGCTATCAGCAAAGTACTTAGCACAATACAGAAATCGAATGAAAATGTCCTGGGTGTACCGGACCGGCTTACCCCTTACAAAAATTGACCCTTCGCCACTGCCATATCTTATGCAAACTAAATGTCTGCTCAGTCCCTATTGTATATAGCGTAATAATAGATATCTTAATGATTAACTGATCAGTTTATAATTACCCTATTCACATACAAAGGAAATTACATGGTAATATGTGCAAGTAATGTTTCACTGTTTAGCCCCTATGAAACATAGCGTGATGTTTTATATACCAACTTATACCCCTACTTCTACACAACACATCAGTGAAAGTCCTATCAGAATCCATCCACGGGTTTTCAAATGATACCTGGACGAACAGAACGACAGACAGACAGACAGACAGACAGGCAGACAGACAGACAGACAATAATTCCAAAAAAAAATTGTTTTGGCCTCTATGTCGATAGTATAGTATCGCCACATAGAAATTTTTGAAAAATATTCAATGTACAGAAAAAGTGCTCTTTGAGTTTTATTATAGTACTAGCTGACCCACGTAGCTCCGCCTGCACTATTTTTACGTTAACTAAACTTTTAATAACAGACATTCGCATCGAATACATAACCTCCTTTTTTATAGTCGGTTAAAAACTGGGACCCACTTTTTACTTGCTCTCCGAAGCACGGACCCGTTTAGTTCAAATGGCGTTAAACGGTCACCCATCTATTTAATGACCTTACCTAACGTTGCTTAACCCGATCGATTACAAAACCTTGATAACAACTCTCTATGAGTGTTACCTTACTGATATTTATTATATTATAAAGAAAAATTTATAAAATCGGACCAAGCGCATAACCAACTACCCATTTTGACTTTAATACCCTCTCCCAAAAGAACCGTGCTAGATTACGGGATAAAAAGTATCCTATGTCCTACCTCGTAGTAAGATCTCAAATC
This sequence comes from Furcula furcula, assembly GCA_911728495.1. Lineage (NCBI taxonomy): Eukaryota > Metazoa > Arthropoda > Insecta > Lepidoptera > Notodontidae > Furcula > Furcula furcula. The sequence goes on from OU452250.1 coordinate 13,706,764, forward strand.
ATGCCAAGTTTCATTTGAATCCATTCATAGTTTCGGCGTGATGCTCAGCCGTGATACAGACAGACAGACAGACAGACAGACAGACAGACAAAAATTAAAAAAAATACATTTTCGGCCTCAGTATCGGTTATAGAATGCCCTCCAAATATAATTTTTTAAATATCTTCAATGTACAGAATTGGACCTGTTACAGTTTTATTATAAGTATAGAAGATAGATAGATGTATTAAGTATTTTTTCAAAAAAATCTTGCCCGAAAACTGGTTAGAATTTTTGAGAAAATGTATGTTTTTGTCATTGTGAACAATAATTTATGTATGCACATATAGTAGCTACCTAATTAATTAGGTTCATCATCATCATCATCATCAGCCGGAAGACGTCCACTGCTGAACATAGGCCTCCCCCTTAGAACGCCACAATGAACGACAATTGGCTATTTGCATCCACCGGTTACCTGCGACGCGCACAATGTCGTCTGTCCACCTAGTGGGAGGCCTGCCAACGCTGCGTCTTCCGGTTCGTGGTCGCCACTCGAGAACCTTTCTTCCCCAACGGTTATCGGTTCTTCGAGCGATGTGGCCTGCCCATTGCCATTTCAACTTGCAGATTCTGAGAGCTATGTCGGTGACCTTAGTTCTTCGGCGAATCTCCACATTTCGGATTCTGTCGCGCAAAGAAACTCCGAGCATAGCTCACTCCATGGCTCGTTGTGTGACTCTGAACTTTTCTAAAAGGCCAGCCGTTAGAGACCACGTCTCAGTACCATATGTCATCACTGGCAACACACACTGGTTAAAAACCTTCGTCTTCAGGCACTGCGGTATTTTGGACGAGAAGATATCGCGTAGTTTCCCGAACGCTGCCCATCCGAGTTGGATTCTTCGGGCGACCTCTTTGTCAAAGTTGGACCGACCTAACTGGACAGTTTGTCCTAGGTATACGTAGTGGTCAACAACTTCGAGTGTATCGTTCCCAACAACTACCGGTACGGGTGCAACATGGACATTAGACATGATCTTCGTCTTGTCCATGTTCATTTTAAGACCCACCTGTTGGGAAACGCTACTGAGGTCGCTGAGCATCGTATTGAGGTCCTCCAGCGACTCTGCCATAATGACTATATCGTCGGCAAAACGAAGGTGAGTGATGTATTCGCCATTGATGTTGATGCCGAATCCGTACCAGTCCAAGAGCTTGAAAACGTCCTCCAATGCGTTTGAGAACAGTTTCGGAGAAATAACGTCTCCCTGTCTCACACCTCGCTGCAATGGGATTGGTTTCGTGCTCTCTTCCTGTAGTCGGATCGACATGGTGGCGTTGCTGTACAAACACTTCAACACTTCGATATACCTATAGTCAATGTGGCACCGCTGGAGGGACTGCAATACCGCCCAGGTCTCGATTGAATCGAAGGCTTTTTCGTAGTCCACAAACGCTAGACATAATGGCCGATTATACTCCTCGGTCTTCTGTATAATCTGGCGGAGCGTATGTATGTGGTCTACGGTGCTAAAGCCTTTTCGGAACCCGGCTTGTTCGGGAGGCTGGAAGTCACCAAACCTGCGTTCGAGACGGTTCGTAATGACTCTCGAAAACAGCTTGTATACATTAATTAATTAGGTTCCCACGTCATTAATTTATTAAAAAAATACATATAAGTAATTACACTAAATTATACAATTTATTGTTCAAGCTCAGCGTTCACGTATAATATATGCACTTAATTCGCTAGCTAACTGCTTAAAATTGGTTATTCTTTACTTACGTAGTGTTTTTATTAACCGACTTCAAAAAAAGGAGGAGGTTCTCAATTCGTCTGTATATATTTTTTTTTTTCTATGTATGTTCGCGCATAACTCTGGCAATTATGAACCGATTTGAAAAAATCTTTCTTCCATCCATTCTTTAATCCGTTAATTGGGTCCCATAAAAAAATTATTGCTTAGTAATAAGTACACACATCAAAAGTGTCTAGGGATCAAGCATTTTTAAGCGGATTTCTTGAGATTGAGATGTGGCTTTGTAATAAATTTATGATTTTATAAATTTATATGGATCCTTTTTGGTGCATTTCATAATTTGAATCAGGAACTGTGAATCAAATTCGAGTAAAAGATGAAAATCAGCTGTCAATATTTTCCCTATAAAAACATACAACGCATTGAAGACATTATTAGTGATACTGTTTCCCTACTACTGATTAAAACCAACGTTATTATGGAGCGGCGACGTCATTTAAGCAGGGAAGAAATGCTCAGAGCCGTGGGAATGATAGAAGCTGGTTCCCGGCAACGTACTGTGGCTTTAGCTCTGAATACAAGTCAGAGTGTTATCAGTCGACTTTGGACACGTTACCGAAGCACTGGTACCGTGGCTGAGCGCCATGGAGGACGGTATCGCTGCACCACACGGAGACAAGACCGATATATTCAAATCTTAACTCGAAGAGCTCCAACAATAACTGCCATGATGTTAGCCGTGAGGCTTCATCACTCTTCAGGGAACTTAATTAGCGACCAAACAGTCAGAAACCGCTTGCATGAAGTGAACCTTCATTCCCGAAGACCGCTACGGGTACCACCTATAGCAATGCACAATCGTAGGATTCGATATCAATGGGCTCTTGAACACAGAAATTGGGCAGAAGAACAATGGCGTTTCGTGTGCTTTTCTGATGAGTCTCGTTTTGGTATGAGACCGGATACAAGACGTATACGACACTGGAGAACCCCTGGACGCCAACAGCGATTAAAATCCTGCCAGGAAGTCCATCCTTATAGTGGTGGAACCATCATGGTATGGGCGGGTATTTGGATCGGCGGAAGAACTGAGTTGATTTGGATCAGAGGCAACCTCAACGCTCAAATTTATGCTGAGACGATTGTATCAGACGTCATCGTTCCTCTACAAGTGCAAATCGGTCCCTTATTTCAGTTAATGCATGATAATGCACGACCGCACACCGCAAGAGTTGTAAGACAGACTCTCGCCGCAGCTAACATCAATGTCCTGCCCTGGCCTGCTCAGTCGCCAGACTTGAACCCGATTGAGCATGCATGGGATATGCTACAGAGAAGAGCTCTGCCGAATATGGAGGGTATCCAGTCGCAAGAAGACCTTTTTTTGTTGTTGCAACGAACATGGGCGGCCATTCCACAGCGTGATTTGGATGAACTCATTTTGAGTATGCCAAACCGATGTTCTTGTGTTGTTAGTGTTCGCGGTAGAAACACGGATTATTAATTGTTTAAGTTACCCAATAAAATTTTAAAGAAAACTGTTATTTCAGTCTTTTTTTCGAACTTTTGTGTTAGTGGTTCAAATGTCAAAAATCCCTTTATTAGGAAAATGGCAAATTTCTTTATTAATGCAAAGGTGACTTGGTTTATCGTTACTGTGACAAACGAAAACACTTTATTTGATGAATCCTTAAAGAAAATTTTAATTAATATCAATCAGGAGAAAAGTTATTGCAAAAATATATGTTGATCCCTAGACACTTTTGATGTGTGTAGTTCCTGAAAAAACAATAATGGTGACTGCGCACTGAGACCTGCAAGAAAGCCTATATAGATGACGTTTTAGTCGCTCGGACTCGCTCGGTCGGACAAAAATGGTCATAACTCTGGCAAATATTTACCAATTTCAATGATTCTTTTTTTATTCGAAAGAAGGAACCACTGTATTGAATCTGTATGAATTTTATTACAACCGGATAAGAACTTCCTGGAGGACCATGAACGATGTGGAGGAATTTATCTGGTAAAAACCATAAAACTGATGTTCTCCATTACATTGCTCTGACAATTATGAACCGATTTCGATGTTTCTTTTTTTATTCGAGAGAGTAAACTACTATGATGTTTCCATGCAAATTTCATTACGACCGGATATTTTTTTCTGAAGAAACATGAATTATGTAAAACTATGTAGACGATAATGTGATCATAACCTACCTAAATAATTTTACGGTTTTCGATGGTTCAATCTTTATATATGAAAATATCACTAAAAAGTTTAAAATAAAATCTATTTTAAAAAAAATTGAACCGACTTCAATATCACTGAAAAGTATAAAATAATTTAAATATTATTGAAGTTGGTGCCAAATATACACAGCAGGTACGCTAACACCAACTTCAATAATATTTAAATTATTTTATACTTTTCAGTGATATTGAAGTCGGTTCAATTTTTTTTTAAAAAGATTTTATTATATTCCTAATCATACAAATAATTAATTATTAGATTTGAAAAATAGTTACCACTGAGCGTAGTATTGTACATATTCATTCTTGATGTTTTTACATCAAAAATGAAGTTCTATTAAGTTAAGCATCCTTGTTGTATTGTTTGATAAGATACTTCTATTGGGAATTAGTAATATAAGGTACACCTACATAAGGTACACCTACTATTAATGCACTAGCCGTGCACACTTTCATGATTGCAAAAACCTGAAACAAAGAAATTGTGCGCACTTAATACTTATGTATATATATTCATCTTTACATACTTACGATAACACAATACCAGTAATATTAAAATAGTGATGAAGTGTTCTATTTTTTGCCATGAATTCGTGACTTAGACAAGTTGTTTTAACTGTAGATAGCCTTATTTATGCGTGACAACGTCGACGGTACTGTTCTTTAAAAATACGATATTTTCAAAGAAACCTATGAACGTTTTTATTACAGATTGATGACCCAGAAAGCAACGAGCCCGAACGTGCTATGTGGAACAATCAAATAGAGTTTCTGATGTCATGTATAGCCACCTCCGTCGGTCTCGGCAACGTGTGGCGATTCCCGTTCGTCGCCTACCAGAACGGCGGTGGAGCTTTCCTGATCCCCTACATTATTGTATTGTTCCTGATAGGCAAGCCTATGTATTACCTTGAATGCGTTTTGGGACAATTCGCATCAAGAAACTCTGTGAGGGTCTGGGCATTATCGCCTGCACTAAAAGGTTAGCTCATATTTTTAATCCTTGTGATTTTGCATTGCAATATAAACTTACTAGGTTTTGTACCCACAGGGCCCTTGTGCAAGGTTCCGTCCAGGTAGGTATTGTCACTGTTTTAAATATTCTGCTGCCAAGCAACACTAAACACAGCTGTGACTGGTTGCCCGCACTATATTGTCGGTCCACCTAGTAAGAGGCCCTGCCTACTGCGTCTTCCAGAACTTTTAACAAATGGAGAACCTTTGTTCCCCATTTGTTATCAGTAGTGGTATTCTGTAAGAACATTTAAGAAACTCGAAAGCTGAATCCGCGGTGAGATATCAAAATCATTGAATAAATTTCATATCTCACCGCGGATTCAGCTGTCGAGTTTGTTATATATTCTTACAGAATACGTACTCATTACTTTGGGTACCTCTTCCATAAAGTACTAATTAAACTGAGTGATCGTGTTACGTCGTGTTACGTCGACTGTTTTTTGTCTTCGGTGAATAAACATTCCACCGATAAACTAGTCTAATGGTAGATTAGTTTATCGGTGAACTCGATGCAATACGTAAGTAGTCCATGAACGTTGACTACTAAACTTTTCGTCAACAGTATAAACTAGTCTAAACTTTAGATGGTTTGATAAAACGGTTTATGTGTGACAATAAACCGTCTCATTTCGTCGACTATAAATGCGTCGACGACCCATTACTAGTTGCACAAAACAAATCCTTTAATTAAAAAAAAATTATTCTAGGTGTTGGCTACGGCACCGCTCTGGGCAGCGGCTACATCCTGTCGTACTACGTGTCGATCATCGCTCTGTGCCTGTACTACTTGGCGATGAGTTTCCAGGCGGAACTGCCGTGGTCGGTGTGCCAGCCGGAGTGGCTGGACTGCGTGCCTTCCGACCTGAGCCAGCAAGTTGGGCCTGTTCCTCCTAATGCATCCAGCAGTGCTGAACTCTACTTTGTGTTAGTAGGATTCCTTTACCCTTTTAAACTTATATTCATATACTGCTCTTATTAGTACGCTATTTGTACCCTGCGTAGCAAAATTATGCCAATTTTAATACGTAGAGTTTTTACTCTATTATAGATCGCTTAAATTTCGTTATTTTGAGTAACACCGATGTGTACAACATTTATCCGGCCTTGTACTGTCTACTTAGACTATAGAAAATTCACGGACAATACTGCCTATTTATTATTGTGCAAAGAATTACCCATTTATTCCTAGTTCGCTATGCTTCAGACCAGCCGTATAAGGTAGCTGCTGGCCGTAGCAAATTTTTGTGCAAAATTTAGTTTAATAATGGCAAGAGTAGAACTCATGAGGATAGATACATAGAGACTCATTGTAAATCGACGTATACCAAATCTCTTTGATGTATACTAATAATATAGACCTTATAGGGATGGACTAAACTACCCAAGTCTTTTTGTCGTAAACCCTCATTGCTACGGTGTATCCGTACCATTGAGGGTTTAGGATACAAGTAACCTATATATCATTTATTACAACTATAACTTTTATTAACCAGGAGGACTGTGCTGCAACAAAGAGACGGAATTGAAGGTGGACTCGGTTAGTAATCATAGCTTTATTAAACTCCCTCACGTAATCCCCAAAGTAGGGACCTTCCTAACTACTGCTTTGCTTACTCAAGCATTGGTAGAGACGGTAGGCCATGGTCAAGAGATTCTCTAAGCTACACCGCGGTATCGGGTCTACTGCAGCAAGGTAGCAGTATGTAAATATTGCTGTGTGATCGGAACTGCAGCTGGAGAATATGAGCTCAAAAGGCTTAAAAATATCTCAGACGACGAGCGGCTAAGTAAGACAGCCAATGGGCAGGCAGGTTGCTTACTATCAAATTAAGAGATAGTCGGGCTCGTCTCATAACTAAGCTTGAAACCCGTTTTGATAAACTCTCAACCAGAAGATACGACACAGTACTTATCTATGAAACACCTGTTCACATCTCTATTGTGTGTGTGATCACGTTATTATAACTTACGGGCCGTTTAGGTAGGTACCACTGCAGACATACATTGAGTACGGCGGCGACTCCGAGGATGACGGCGGTGCGGTTGCGAGCCCCGTCTCCATGGTTCCCGGGAGGCTATTATGCGCCCCCCCGGCGAAGGGCTCAAAGGCAAGACACTGTGGGTCGTGATGCAGATCCCACCCGAGCGCCCTGGGACCTCTCTCATATGCCGATGTGATAGCTCCGGGGGTTTTAGTGGGTAAGAATCCCACATACCCGATCCCCACAGCTCCCGGGGACCTTTTGAAGGTTACGCTCCCGAAAAAAAGGTACCTCTGCAGCGTTGGATATTTTGCTGCAAAGCAGTAATGTGTACCGGGGTGAACGGCACTGTAGTTGGTGAAATTACCGGGGTCAGGAGACTTATTAACTAATAGCGGTAGAGCAGCTTGTGGGTATGCATGTCGCTTACCATCAGGCGAACGTTTTATATATTTATGTATGTATGTATATAATTAATCGTTTTGTGTATGTATATAAAATAGTGGTATGTGATTGGCAGGTTCACCCGTGTGGTACTTGTCGCTGTGCCTGCTCGCCTCCTGGGTGGTCATCTTCGGCATCGTGTCCCAGGGTGTCAAGAGTTCTGGAAAAGCAGCCTACTTCTTAGCTCTGTTCCCCTACGTTGTGATGATCATTCTGCTTATAACGTTAGTTCAAAGGCCTTATTATACATACACACACTATTTTTTTGACTTAATTAGATGTAGAGCAATACAAGAATGCGTGCCAATAAGAAATGTAACAGTATGACAAATATACTCGAACTTATCTTACCGATAAGTACTCTCGCAGTCACGAACGGTGTACCACCTTTAGGACGTTAATCGCTTGCACGAGCCGGCCAACAATACAGGCGGGCGGGGTAAGCGCACGTCGTTCAAATTATTTTGATTGTAAACTGGTACAGCGTTCGTGTCCGCTATATTACATCTCCTGTCACCTAAGAGAGAAATGAAACACACAATACCTAGCTCTCATAATTAACTGGAGTGTCTGAAGTAGCCGTTGTAGCCGAATACGACTGTGAAGCTACTACTACTACCACTTATACACTGCAGCCAAATAACGCAAATGTAGTGGCGTTATGTTCCTACAGTGATTTAGGTAATCACTGCCGCTGTATGCCGTGGGTTAAAAAAAATAGAAAAAAATATATTTTCAGGCGCTAGGCCATTATTTTGTTCGTAGTAAGTACAATTTCTTATATGACTATGTTAGTAGGTACATGTAAACGCATAAATAACGCACACAAACCAGAGATGGATTTACCAGAGTCACTAAACTGGCGGCTACTTTAGCCGCACTGTAAATAAGTCTCTGGTAGCTCTTTGGCTACTGTTTGTCCTTTATGTTGCTGGCATAGCGATTCTTCTGGCATAGAGTTCTTGTATTGTTATCCTCAGTACTGTATCACCGCATAGGTATTGTAAGTATTGGTATGGGTGGTATTTTTAATAAGCAACGCACCGCAATATTGCATCCTTCGATTGGCATTATGTACCTACATGCCTGCAGATTGTCACTGCTCTATTTTGCTTCCAGTCCAGGACTCCTTTTTTAATACTAAGCTCGTGCACGACCACTTACTATCATGTGAGATAGCGTTCTAGCCCTAGCCTATCTATTTCTTTTCAAAAATAGTCAGCTCTACAATCATCAGCAGCCGAAACGTCCACTGCTGAACAAAGGCCTCTCCCTTAGATAAGAGGGGTTGCCATAATCCCCACGCTTGGCAGGTGGCTTGGGGATCGCAGTATAGGTAGGTAATCCAATAAAAAGACGCTGCTGCCCGTCTTCCTGTTTTCCTTTACTCGCCTTTTACGAACACCCAAAGGGAGGAGATGGGAGGCTGCTATTCTTACCCGGACAACCCACGGGGCTCAACAATATTTTTGTAGAAAAAATCTAGGCTTCACGCTTATTAGTTTTATAAAATATTATCTATTTTTATTTAAAAATATGCATAATTAATTTGATCGTAATGTTTTATCTATTACAGTACCGTACTTCTACCTGGATCTGGCGACGGCATTCTATTCTTCCTGACACCGCAATGGGATAAACTAATAGAACTTGATGTAAGTATCCATTTAAACACGTTTCCCATACCAATATAGTACAAATGGTCTATTATGGATGTTCTTTGGTCAACAGGTGTGGTACGCAGCCGTCACGCAAGTGTTCTTCTCTCTGTCGGTGGCTACTGGTGCTATCATCATGTTCTCGTCCTACAACAGTTTTAAGCAAAATGTTTACAGGTATTTGCTGATTTAATTAAAGTAAAATCTATTAATTTATTATCGATAATGCGCAGTAAAACTTCGATCTTTGGTACGCTTGACGGATACAGTTACTCCTGGGCCACAAATCTATCGGCCCGCTTGAGGCTGTTATTCGTTACAAGTGACATTTCTAAGCGTCACAAACATGGCTACGAAACTCCGATGTTCGCTTGCGGCGTCAATAAAACAAAGTACCTAGTTTGTTTTAAACGCTGATGCGCCAGGCAACTGGCACGTGGTGCGACTATTTTGTATATAAGTACGCTTTAGAACAATCTCGTAACCGAAAACAAGCGTCCAACTATTTACGCTCACAGCAAACTTCGCTACGATTTGTGTTGTTTGGTGGTCTTTTAAGGTTGAACACATACATTTGTTTTTAACGCTCGTCACCACTTAACGCTTGCAGCGAAGAGCGAAATTGCTTAAAGCGTGGTCCTCGGATTAGAGCCTCAACAAAACATTAAATGACGTAGAAATGTAAAGGTAATTTATTGCCGAGATTCAAGTAAGTATAACTAATTATTTGTCATTTCCAGAGATGCGATGATCGTGACAACGTTGGATACATTCACGAGTCTGCTATCCGGATTTACAATCTTCGGTATTCTCGGCAACCTGGCTTACGAGTTGAACCAAGATGTCAGCCAAGTCATCGGCTCCGGCGGAACTGGGCTTGCTTTCATTTCTTATCCTGATGCCATCTCAAAAACTTTCATGCCACAAGTAAATATGGTTTTCTTTATCTTTTTAACAACTACCTCAGATGTTGTATATTTTAACAGAGGTAGGGGACAGCGGGAACGCTTGCTCTAAGTCAGACCAGCTTGATTGGGGAAGTAACAGGAGATAGCATAGCGCTGTGTTTTTGGTAATAAGGTGTTCTATGAGAGTCGAATGAGGCCTTTCCATGTTCTTACAATAGCAAGAACATGCCTTCTGCAATACAGAACCGGCTTCACTTGTCATAATTGAAAGAAAAAGAATAGAATGAAAAATATCGTGCCTCCCTCTTGAACCCCTATGTGTTAACTATAAAAATACAAACACGTATTATAGAAATGTAATTGAATCAGAATCAGAATCAGAAATAATTTATTCGCAGAAGAATACAGGTTCATGAGATATACAATATAAATAAGAGCTATACCGTATTCTACCTAGTAAGGCATGCAAACATGTTCAGGTTATTTTTAATTTGTTAATGTTACACATCATGTCAAATTTAATTCAGAATTATTAATTATTAATATATTATAAAAGTTTATTCACATTTCAATTGTATCATTTAAATATTCACCTACTGTATAATACGCCTTAGTCAGTAGTAGGTCTCTAACCTTTTTCCTAAAAAGATCTATGTTCTCGATCTCAAGAATACTGTTGGGCAGTTTGTTATAGAGTCTAGGGCCCATAATTGATCGCCACAATGAGCAGAGTCTGTCCCGTCGGGATAAAGATAGGTATTACTTGTTTTACTGGCACTCTCACAAACATAAATTAAAGGTTAGCATCTCTAATCCAGATTAGTTGATACTCGAAACCAATTAATGGCCTAAAAAATGCTATTTGACGTTTGTTGGTGCGGCAATAAATATTGTGGCAGCAAGCAGTGATGCGCCTCTAGATAGATGGGTTCTTTAAATGGCTGTCGACCGACTTACACTAAATATGATTATTAGTGTGGTTAAATAAGTTATATTGTTAAAAGTTGTTCGCGGTGCTGTTCTTCCTGATGATGACGGTGCTGGGCATCGGGTCGGCGGTGGCGCTGCTGTCGACCATCAACACGGTGATGATGGACGCGTTCCCGCGCGTGCGCACCGTCTTCATGTCCGCCTTCTGCTGCACTGTGGGCTTCGGCGTCGGACTCGTTTATGTTACACCGGTAAGATTAGTTATTTGAATTAAGTACCTATGTTGAGTTTCTGCAACTTATGATCGTGAATTGACATTAAATAAGATTTTGGAAGTTGTTCGTGAATAAAGTTCCGTTTGTTTCGTTCAAGATATCTAAGTGACTATTCAGAGGTGGTACTCCTAACTACTTACCCACAACTGCAGTAACCAATATTCTGCTGTCGGCAGTGAGCAAGCAAATATTGCTGTCTTCCAAAGTGAACGACACTGTGGATGGTGAAATTACTAGGCTCAAGAGATAAATCTCAGTTGGTTCATAAAAGAACTCACTCAGGCGGTGCAATTGCTCAAGAGCAAGTGACACGTCACTCACTTACCATATTCAGGGGAAGGTCCTGCTCATCGCTGTCACTTTTCCGTATGATATTTTATAAAGTAACAAAACATTCGTTAAATATTTTTTTAGGGTGGCCAGTACATATTGGAGCTGGTGGATTACTACGGTGGAACTTTCCTAATTCTGTTCTGCGCTATTGTTGAAATCATTGGAGTCTTCTGGGTATATGGTAAGCATACTCCTGTTTTAAGTCTAATGGATATCTGACAAATACCCAAACAGTCTGAATTATCTGGGTTCTGATTTCAAAAATTCTTGAAAATACTTATTAGCCGAAACATGTAGGTAACTCTCGAGTAGTTCACTAAATTTTCAGCAAGTTAGCCGCTGTAGTCGTATTAGTTAACAGGACATTACATTTTTATTTCAGGCTTAGAGAGCTTATGTTTGGATATCGAGTACATGCTGGGCGTGAAGACCTCGATATACTGGCGACTCTGCTGGGGCCTGATCACTCCAGCCATGATGCTTGTTGTCTTCGTATACGCGCTCATATCCTTCGAAGCACTTCTGTTCGGCGGCACTTATGTATATCCTACAGCGGCATACGGTAAGAATTTAATTTACATCTATACTAATTTTATAAAGAGGAAAGTTTTGTATTTTTGGATGTTTGCAACGAATAAACTCAAAAAACTAATAGACCGATTTCAAAAATTCTTTCATCATTAGGATTGGTAGGATTACATAATCCCTGAGTAACATAGGCTATATTCATTACTAGAAAAAAAAAAGTACAACCGTGCGACGCCGGGATGGGCCGCTCGTCGGCAAGATAAAAACATCTTACGATCCATACGAAATCGAATTCTAGTTGTCAACATTCACACATCGATTGTTAAATTTCTTGAATGAAAGATTACTCAGATGAACAAAAATATTATCAATAGAGTTACAAAGCGTTAAGGGGATTGGGTATTTCCAGGTTAGTCCTGATGTTAATATATTGAGAAATATATTTTTAATATGGTTGAGATTAATTTTATGATCCTTTTGCCAAATGTAATCTAGTATAACTCCGCTTCAAATGAATTTGTAAAGGAAAACAAATTCGTTTGCGGTTCATAACTACATAACGCCTACATTGTTGACTTCGCGTGGCCGCAAATACAACTTTGTATTACCAAGATTTTTTGCTGCCGCGTCGTACTGTCAAGTACGCGTGTTTCACGACCGCATAATAAAGCTGTAAACGTTTTCAGTTTTATTTGGTACAGACATGGATAAATGAACTAGTACAGACTATATGTACTCGTATATTGAACTGCGATGGATGATGGATTAACATTTGGATTTTCTTTACAGCTGCGGGTTACATAATGCTGTTCCTTGGTGTAATTTTCGTCCCTATTTCTATTGGATTAGCTTTGTATAAATATAGAACTGGCAACTTCATCCAGGTAAGTTCGTTTTATTTAGTTAAATGAATATGTACGAGTATTTTAGCTACAAAAAGTATTTTCATTTTAGAAGCGACGAATAATTTCAAAATATGACAATTTTATTCTTACATGCGTAAGGAAAAAGACTAGGAGAGATATCACTTATAAAGTAACACGCTACGATGTAACCACGGATTTATATTTACTTCGTAAAAACTGGATAGATCACTTAAATATATTAATGTCACTAATTTAAACTTTATTCTACATTCTTAAGGTTTGTTTTTCGTTGACACAAGTCGAAGTAGAAAAACGAGCCGAGTGAGATAGCTCAAAAGTAGATGTGTGTCCTTGTCTGCCCCCTTGTCAATTAAGTTGCCAACGCCAAATATGATTCTTTTCAGTAGTGTTAGGTAGATTTCTTAAAAGTTGATTAAATTTGCTTATAAGTTTTACGTGTAATAAAACATCGAAATATAATTCATCTAGGACAATGAAATGTAATATCATAAATTAGCACACGAACAACATGCAATACTTTTATTAACAATAATATTAGTAACAATTTATCATTATGAAGTTAGCAGCACTGAGCTGTTGTGTGATTGTCGACATTGTCGTAGTAAGTAACCGGTGTCGCGGTGTACTGTTAGAGTAGGGTGACCATTGTTATGTATAGCGTCGCGTCGGTCGTCTCGGATGATGGTTTCCATACAAACGTTGGTTAACTCAACCTGAATTTGGGAATGAAATACAGATATCCGGAAGAAACCGGTAGCTAGGTATACCACAAATTCAAATAATTAACTGTCTTAATCGTGGTAAGTACAGCAGATCTTATATGTAATGTTAAAATAAGTAAAATAAGACTTTAAATTTATATAAATTGATTGCAACAAATTATCGAAATTAATAATTACTTAATACATAGTAATTTCATGACTTGCCATCAAATTCCATCCAATTATACAATACAAATAATAATTTTAATGAGTACCAAAATTAGAATCTGAACGCAAAAATCGTCACACGCGGTCGCCTCGCAACATTCAGATTGACGGAGGTCACGCAGGAGCACCGATGTGGCACCGCCCGTTGTGACCCAATCCGCCGCCAAAAGACCTTAGAAGTGCGAAAAAGAATCCTTCCACATAGTAATGCGTGGACACCCTATTAGACAGAGATACACTACTACTTTCGAACCTCTCATTCGGCTCGTGATCTTTAGTAGACTGCGCTGTCCAGTTATAATACAGGTTCGTGGATGTAACAGCGTAATGATTAGCTAAAATCGCATTAACATTTAAGACATCTTGCAGAAGAATTTATCATTAACAGAAAATTCGTACCATGTCTGTTGGTTATAGGGCAAAAATAAAAAGAATAAGTTAAAATATTATATATTGTTCATTTTATTTTCGCTATTCACAATGGAGATTTTGACAAGTTTAGTTTATTCTAAAATATTCAAATTTCTTTTTCTTAATATTTGACAACACCTGCCCTTAAACTAAACTACAATAATTATGAGATACCTGCCCTTAAGCTAATTATGAGTAACATACATAGCATACATGTTTGTAATAAACAAGCAGATACCACAGCATAACGTAAATTTCTAAACAATAATGGCAAACTATTATACTAAATAGTTCTAATAGACATTCGTTTTATTTTATACATCTCACACCTAACTGTGGCAAAAACATATCAAATTTCACTTTTGATAATGGTTTAGTCAACATGTCTGCAAGCATCTTATCAGTGGAAAGGTACACTACTTTTATCAAATTCTTATTAATAATTTCTCTGATAAAATGATGCCTAACATCAATAAGTTTGGTTCGTGCATGAAACGATGAGTTCAAAGAGAGTTTTTGTGCTGACTGATTGTCATTGAACAACGTAGTTACATAATCTAAATGCAAACATTCCTTAAGAAAACTACGTATAAACAATGGTTCTTTGCAAGCGTCGGAAAGCCCCATGTACTCAGCTTCCGTGCTAGAGACAGCGACTGTTCTCTGTTTTCGACTCTCCCAGGAGACAACAGAGCTACCAATTTTAAATATGTACCCCGTATACGATCTCCTGTCTACTTCACAGCTTGCCCAATCAGCATCTACATATCCATGAACATCAAGACCGGATTTTTCATAAATTAAACCTAAATTAATGGTGCCTTTTAAATACCTGAGCACGCGCTTAGCAGCGATCCAGTGCTCTTCAGAATAATATTCATTAAACTGGCTCAAGAAACTCACAGCGTGCGCAATGTCAGGCCGCGTACAAACAGCTATGTGCATGAGGCAGCCAATCAGATTTCTGTACTCACAGTTTTCTGATTTCTTTGCGGATCTTGTAAGTTTCAGACCAACTTCCATTGGTGTACATACTGGCTTACAGTTCTCCATCTTGAATCTACTTAGAACACTATTTATGTAATCACGCTGATTAATAGTTACTTTCCCATCTTCTTTACTGATTCTCATACCAAGAAATTCATTTACGAGACCTAAGTCTTTAATATCGAATTCTTTTCGTAACTGGTCCTTAATTTCCTGCTTTTCATGAACCGAAGACGTGAATAAAAGTATATCATCGACATAAATTGCCAATATAGCCAGCCTATCACGCTGACGCCTGAAATAAACACATGGCTCTACAGACGACTTTTCAAAATGCATTTTTCCTGTGAGAACCTCGTTCACTTTGTCATACCAGCATTTTGCTGCCTGTTTTAGTCCATAGACAGATTTATTCAGTTTGTAGACCTTATTCTCCTGTCCCTTTATGATAAAACCTTCTGGTTGTTCCATAAATACTTCTTCACGAAGATTACCATTCAAAAACGCTGTTTTCACATCTAACTGATCAATTTCTAAATTATATTCAGCAGAAATAGCGAACAGCATCCTTAACGTAGAATATCGAACCACAGGTGCAAAAGTTTCTTGATAATCAATCCCGAATTTCTGAGTGAAACCTTTTGCGACCAGACGAGCTTTATACTTCAACAATTCTCTACTAAGACCTCTCTTCTTTTTGAAAATCCACTTGCATTTCACAGCCTTTTTACCTTGATTTAAATCAGTCAGGGTCCAGCATTTGTTTTTAATAAATGAATCATACTCATCTTGCATAGCTTTACGCCAGTGTTTACTATCTGTACCATTCAATGCCTGCTGCACCGTCAATGGTTCATCTCCTTCACAGCAAGATACAAACAACATGAAGCCGGACTCGCTATCTTCATTCGCACTTGTGAACTCAGGAGCACTTGAGTCATCCGCTTGCAGGGTGGACTCTCCTGGAACATAAGTTACATCCGAGCGATCATCTGAACTAAAAGAGGTTGAGCTCTGTACAGTGTCATTAGATAAATATATTTCTTGCCTTCTGCTCCGTTTATCACTCTGATTTGCAATTGGTGGTGTCAATGACTGATTTAATATGTCATCAGATTTATTTTCTGCATCAGGCTGAGCAGCTGCAAGCTCCCCATTATCTAATGGCACTGACGTGGACACAGATTGTTGAGACACAGTGTCAGTACTGTTATTTGTGACAGTACTTGGGACCATCTCAAATAAACATTGATTATCATCATATGACATATTATTACAACTCAATGAACTATCTGAAATGAATTTGTTTTCAAAGAAAACCACATCTCTCGCCTTTATGCATGTTGTGGGCTGCTTTGGGTCTATAAGCCTATAGCCCTTGCTCTCTTCACAGTAGCCTACAAATATGTAGGGCTTACTTTTAGCATCCAATTTCTTTCTTTGAAATTGAAGTGCATATGCCACACAACCAAATATTCTTAAATGACTTATATCTACCTTTTTCCCACTCCATTTCTCCTCTGGAGTACTTCCCATGACAGCCTTCGTTGGAGTTCTATTCTTTATGTAAACAGCAGTTTGGACTGCCTCCGCCCAAAACTGCTTGTTCAGACCAGCGTCCTGCAGCATGCATCTTGCCTTCTCCATTATCGTCCTGTTCGCCCTCTCGCTGGTTCCATTCTGAGAAGGTGAATGTGCGATTGTAGTTTGGTGAATAATACCGTGGTGGCTCAGGAAGGCCTGAAACTGATTATTTACATATTCACGACCATTGTCACTACGAAGAATTTTTATCTTTTTCCCTGTTTGATTTTCTACTAGAGACTTAAATATTTTAAATTTTTCAAATACTTCACTTTTCGCTCTTAGAAAATAAACAAAAGTCTTTCGTGTACAGTCGTCAATAAACGTAATATAATATTTCCTTCCTCCTAAATAACTCTGTGACATAGGCCCGCACAGATCACTGTGTATCAATCCTAAGACTTCATTGGACCTACTTTGGGACTTTTTGGGAAATGGAAGCCTAGACAGCTTTCCTTCAGCGCAAGGTACACACGTCTTAAAATCAGAATTATCATAATTAATACCTGTGACCATACCTTGTTTCAAAACATACATGCTCCTGGAGTTAAGATGAGCAAGCCTCCGATGCCATGTTTCTTGTGAAACATTTCCTCCAGCCGTGACATTCAAAGCTGACTCCTTCGGTCCTACCTTGGATGTACTTGGAATTTCTGTTGTCTCCTGTGACGTCTCTCCCTTTGAGGATACGGACAAGGGAAGCACGACACTTTCAGACGATGACAAAGCATTACATGTAAAAGAATTTACTGTGTTAAGTTGGTACACATTATTTACAATGCTCCCGGTAGCTATCACTACATTGCCATTGAATACTTTACAACATTTTGCATCAAACTTAACTTTAAAGCCTTTCCTAGTCATTGCACTAACTGAAAGTAAATTCGCTTTAAGGTTTGGTACAAAATAAACCCCACTTACAGTCTTTACACAGCCTTGTAACTCCAACCGTATGTTACCTTGTCCTACTGCTGACAGTCTCTCACCGTTTGCCACGCTCCCCGTTATTGGCTTGATTTGAACAAAATCAATAAAAGCATTCCTATCGTTCGACATATGATTACTAGCCGCAGAGTCAATGAACCAGGAGTCACTGTCCATCTCAACTGAAAGCGCCGTCAGGATGGCCTCTTCTTTCTTGACCTGCGGTCTCTGTGACTTTTTCTTCATCTCTGGGCAGTTTCTCATCATGTGACCAGCTTTTTTGCATCTAAAGCATTTGAATACTTTTTTCGTAGCCACCAGAGCTGTGACTGTCTCTGATTTTTCATTTCGCCGTTGACTTTCTTGTAGCAATTTGCTTCTCACCAACTCACTTGACAGACTGGTATTGTTGTTCTCCAGTGTCATGATTAAGGGATCAAATTCTGATGGCAATCCATTTAACATGAGAACCGCAACAAAGTCATCATCAAGACCAGCGCCTATGTCGCTGAGTTGTTGTGCGATTTCTGTGATTTTTGATAAATATACGTCCATATTCATACATTCATCACTCAGCTTTATTGCAAACAAGCTCCTAAGAAGGCTCAATCGTCGGCACAACCCTTTGTCCTCGAAAGCAGCGCTTAGGTTATTCCATGCCTCATACGCCGTTTTAGCATTTCGAACGTGAGTATATACCGATGGATGGACCGCCAGGCAAATTTTTGCAAGCGCCTTCATGTCGCCCTTATCTCCCGGCTTACCTTCCTTTTCAACATGGCTGTACAAATCTTCGTGGATTAACATCATTTTGAGTGCAAATTTCCATGAATTATAATCCCGGATCCCGCGCAGCCGTTCTACCGGGAGCCGACAGGTGCTCGCGTCCGCCGACGCCATGGCACACGAAGATTTCTCGAAAAACCCAATCTCCAACGAAATGGTGCCCCCGTGGATCGTCGCTTAACAGATTTTCTTTGTTGAGCGTGAAACCTAAAAATATAAGCAAATTATTAATTTATAGCAATCCTGGGCCCATAACCTGTTGGTTATAGGGCAAAAATAAAAAGAATAAGTTAAAATATTATATATTGTTCATTTTATTTTCGCTATTCACAATGGAGATTTTGACAAGTTTAGTTTATTCTAAAATATTCAAATTTCTTTTTCTTAATATTTGACAACAAAATACTTTTACTTTTTCAAAATACAATCGAAGAGATGATTCATTTTTTTGTAGGACTAATCCCACCACTGTTTCTCCTGTAAGCCAGGATCTACAGTGGACACTATTGAAGACCCCGGGCGAGTCCCGGGAAAGCACTAAATTGTCTTGGAACCCGCAACAAATTTAACTAGAAAGGTAGCTAAAGGAAGTGGAAAAACTAAAATTTCAATTTCCTATTATGCTTAGTGGGAGAGTATTTAAATCCATAAATTACATAAGGTCGATACAACCCCGAATAAAAAAAAATACTCTTACGGCGGACCTACGTAAGGCATCACGGGTGATGATGTCATCATCACGGATGATGAAGGCTTAGGCTAAGTTTATATGGCCGCGCGGTGCCGCGCGGAACTAGTAACCGCGCGGTACAAGATCTAAATAAACCGTGCTTATCGTCTACATCACCGCGCGGTACCGCGCGGCAACGCGCGTCCGCTCCGACCCGCGCGTCGTACATTTACCATCATGTCGTGAATGCTCCAACCACTCGGCGACGCGCGGTACCGCGCGGCCATATAAACTTAGCCTTATGATGGCTCTTGTCAAAAGCAATGGTAACTGATCATCTTGTATTAATTAAGCACCCATAAACACATCATCGATGTTACAGACGGTGAAGCGGTCGTTCGGCGCCAAGCCATCGTGGGGCCCGCGAATGGCGTCAGAACGTGCCGACTGGGAGCTGTTCAAAAAAGACGCCATTCAGGAGCAAGAGAGATACAGGACCTCAACAATTAAACACATTTGGTTGTCACTAACAGGCGGATACCGATGAGGAATGTAACTGGTGCATACATAATTTGTTACTATATGCTGTGTGGTCTCAAACTAATTTATTTTGGTCGCTTTGTATTAGCTAATAATATAAGTACTTATAGATTTTAAGAACTGTCAAACTAGCAATAGTCTTTATTTACATTCGTGGTAGGTACCTACACCTACGCTAAATTTGAATGAACGACCAACAAGTGGATTAATAACAGTTGTAATCGCTGTCCGGTACACAATCAGTTGGTCAGCAACGTCAGGCAAGGTCAGTCCTTAGATGACTGACTGCTGAGTGGCATTTGAACTGAGCGTAGTGTTTCAGAGGGCACGTAAAAAATCAGCCATGGTTATTGTCATCTAGCAGTACATTAAACAAAGAGCAAACAAACATTAGAATGACATTATTCTGTAAGATCGAAACTGGGGCCATTGTCGTAGGTGCGTACTGCGGGTGCTGGATATTAAAGATTCGTCAGAGTCGCGTCGTGCGCGGCAGTTACTATTGTAAACAAAATAAACATGCGATAAAATTGGTGTAAGAATAAATAGTATGTAGTTAGAAAATGACTCATGAAAATGACTATGTGGTGCAGCATCTCTGCCAGGAGTAGCTACATACACTGGGTGACTGGTTGGACATGGGACATACTCAAGGATATAGTAATTCAAGGTCATAGGAAACGTATTTAAAAGTGAAATTAAATAAATACCTATTACTAACAAAGAAAAAAACCTTAATAAAAAATAATGTGCGTTTTACAAAGAAAGAGAGCTGACTGTTGTGTTGATTAATGATTGGGTCAAATATTGAGTACCTATTTTTACTACTTATTTAAGACGAGAATCGAGTACTAAGCGCCTTTTATTAATACGTCCCATGTGTAACTAGTCACATGGTATAGAGAACTACCGTATTCTTTAGTAAAATGCTTACGAGCAACTCTTATCACACGAAGTGTGATATATATCATATCACAGCAGTGACTCATTCTTGGAAAGAACGCGTTCTGTTTGCTTATGAATAGACAAAATAATAACCTATTTAAAATCTTTAGATTTTAATACGTCATGTTCAGTACCTATCTTAAATCTAAATAAAGACAAATTACTTTAGATTATCGACTTCGATCATAAGTGGTTAGATACTACGTACTTAATTAATATCGAAAAGCTTGGCTGTGTCAATGACAAACAAATTTATTTTAAGTAAGCTTATTTGTGGACGTACCTAAGTATGTATGTTATATTTTTATACGTATTTAGTAAATCATGTACAAATTGTATTATAAGTAGAAAAGTATGTATACAAACGAGTAGAGGTATAAATGAGAGCTTTTGTGCAATAATCTGTCTATCTAACTACTTACCATGTCTCTATAATTTTATGAAATTGAGACCTTATTTTGTTAAAATACAGATTTTAAACAGATTCAAATGGACTTGCATTTGAATCAGTTTAAAAGGTAGACAGCTTTTTACATAACGTACTCACATTGTAAGAACTTGAGAAGGTACCTACATGAGATGTAAACACCAAAAGTGCCATGTTGTAATAAATGCATTATTTACCTATACTTATATACATAGTTAGGTATAAGATTTTGTACATACTTAATGTTGCGAAAATTTATTCCGAAGTAAATATTTTCGTTAAAATTTGTTTTCATTTTTCGCGGACCTTCTTACTTAATATCTACAAGTGTTCAAAGAAGATGCAGAAAATATTTCTGTAACAAAATGTCTTGAAATCATGGATAAATTTATCCAAGCTTGAAATAAATAAAAATAATACATATTTACCTATAAGTATAATTGCTGAAAATTAGTTTGTTAAATTGTTGTGTTGAGTTTACTTATAACTTAAATGGAAATCCTTCTGCATGCAAACTTTGAAACCATTAATTGATCTTAGAGGTTTTATTTTTCTATGAATGCAGGAAACAGGTTTCTTAGATTCTTATGTGCAATACATAAAATAAGTCTTGTGACCGTTGGGTAAAACTTTTGGTAATCAAATTTAAAAAAAAATGGATTTCTTTAATTATTTAAATGCATCCGCAGTGCATCAGTGCAGCATGATTTTTTTTTTTCGAATTCATACTCAATAACCGTGCTAAAACCCCGTCGCGGGTTGATTTTCAAAACAAATGTGTCAGACGTGTTTCTCAACTTCTTTTGATGACTAAGTTTTGTGTCCATGTGATGAAATTTTTTTTTTGCAATCTTTGATACCCTATTCAACCCAGTTAGGGGTTGATTTCCGAAAAATGAAGAGAATTTGTTTGTTGTTGTTGTTGTAGTTATGTTGAGTTTATTTTATGAGTTTTGTGACTGTAGCAACATTATAGCTAAAATTAAAATCCTTCTTCATGCAAACTTTGCAACCTCATAAAATGACCTTAGGGATTGTTTTTTGAAGAATGCCTGAAATAAGTTTCTTAGATTATTGTGTGCAATGCATAAAATAAGTCCTGTGACTCTAGAACAAAAAAATATTTTTTGGACCCAATTAGACCCTTTTAAGGGTTCATATTCAAAATAATTAAATTGCTTTAACTTGTTCAATTTATTTACAAAGTTTTATTAGTGCAGCATGATTTTCTTTTCGCGCTTGATTCTCAAAAACCATGCTAAATAAAACCCCTTCAAGGGATGATTTAAAAAAAATGTGATACATGTGTTTTTTATCAGTACACTGGTAAAGTTTCGTGTCGATGCGATGAATATTTTTTTCCATGGTAACTTTGATATACACTGATAAAGTTTCGTGTCCATGCGATGAATATTTTTTTTTCCATTGTAACTTTGATACCCCATTTGGCCCACTTAGGGGTTGAGTTTTGAAAAATGGTGAAAATAAGTTTGTTAAATTGTTTTTTTGAGTCTATGTACCGAGTTTCGTTACTCTAGCTGCATTATAACATTCAATGGAAATAGTTCTACGTGTAAACTTTCCAACCCCATTATATCACCTTAGGGGTTGTTTTTCGTTAAATGCCGGAAATGGGTTTCTTAGATTCTTGTGCGCAATACATAAATTAAGTCTTATTACTGCAGATCGAAAAACATTTTTGGACCCCAATTGAACCCCCTTTAGGAGTTGATTTTCAAAAACTATTTACACATGGATTGCTTTAGTTTGATTAATTTATTCGCAATGTTTCATCAATGCAGCATAATATTTTTCCGTTGTTCAAACTTAAAAACTATACTAAAACCCCTTTAAGGGCCGATTTTCAAAAAGTTGTGATATACGTGTTTCTTAATTTCTTTTGTTTAGTACGTTGACAAAATGTTGCGTATGTGTGGTGAAAAAAAAATGTTTTCCATACAAACTTTGAGACCCCATTTGACCCACTTAGGGGTTGATTATCGAAAAATTCTAAAAATTTGTTTATTCAACTTTTGTATTGAGATTATGTACAGAGTTTCGTTACTCTAGCTTTATTATAGCATTAAATGGAAATCGTTCTACGTGTAAACTTTACAACCCCATTAAATGATCATAGGGGTTGTTTTTTGCAAAATGGCGGATATAGGTTTCTTAGATTCTTGTGTGCAATACATAAATCAAGTCTTATGACTGTAGGTCGAAAATAATTTTTGGGCCCCCATTGGACCCCTTTAAGAGTTGATTTTCAAAAAATGATTATTTTCTTCAATATTCAATCATTGGTTTAGTTTTATAACTGTATTCGCAAAGTTTCATCAATGCAGCATGATATTTTTTTCCGCGTTTCATACTCAAAAACCATGCTAACACCCCTTTACGGGTCGAATTTTATAAAGATGTGATACACGTTTATCTTAATTTCTTTGGCTTAGTCAATGTATGACTAAATTTCATATCCGTGTGATGAAATATTTTTTTTTTCCATACTAACTTTGGGAGCCCATTTGACCCATTTAGGGGTTGATGTTCAAAAATTCTCAAAATAAGTTTGTTCAATTGTTGTGTTGAGTATATTTACTGAGTTTCGTTACTCTAACTGCATCATAGCATGAAATGGAAATCCTTCTTTGTGCAAACTTTGCAACCCCTTGATATGACCTTAGGGGTGGTTTAACAAAAAATGCTGGAAATAGATTTCTTAGATTCTTGTGTGCAATATATAAACTAAGTCTTATGACTGTAGGTCGAGAAACATTTTTTGGACCCCAATTGGACCCCTTTAGGAGTTGATTTTCAAAAAATGATTATTTGCACTTGGATTGCTTTAATTTGATTAATGTATTCGCAAAGTTTCAGCAATGCAGTATGAATTTTTTTTTCCCGCGTTGCATACTCAAAAACGATGCTAAAATCCCTATAAGGGTCGATTTTCAAAAAGTGTGATACACGTGTTTCTTTATTTCTTTTGTTTAGTACACTGACAAAGTTTCATGTCCGTGTGACGAAAAAAAAATGTTTTTCTATACAAACTTTGGGGGCCCATTTGACCCACTTAGGTATGGAATTTCGAAAAATCCGTTCTTATTGTTCACCTAGACTATTTGAATAATGTTGGTTCCAAATTTCAAGATTGTACGTTATATGGTTTTTGCTGTATCGTGATTCCTAGAAAACACCCTGCTCTTTTTAACCGACTTCAAAAAGGAGGAGGTTCTCAATTCGTCTGTATATATATATATATATTTTTTATGTATGTTCGCGCATAACTCTGGCAATTAAGAACCGATTTGAAAAATCTTTCTTCCATCCATTCTTTAATCCGTTAATTGGGTCCCATAAAAAAATTATTGCTTAGTAATAAGTAGTTCCTGAAAAAACAAGAATGGTGACTGCGCACTGAGAGTTGGAGGAAAGCCTATATAGATGACTTTATGGTGCTTTTTAAGGACAATAATGGTCATAACTCTGGTAAATATTTACCAATTTCAATAATTCTTTTTTTATTCGAAAGAAGAAACCACTGTAATGAACCTGTATGAATTTTATCACAACCGGATAAGAACTTCCTGGAGGACCATGAATGATATGGAGGAATTTATCTGGTAAAAACCATAAAACTGATGTTCTCCTTTACATTTCTCTGACAAATATGAACCGATTTCTTCTGATGATGATTCTTTTTTTATTCGAGAGAGTAAACTATGATGATTCCATGCAAATTTCATTACGATCGGATAAATTGTTTCTGAGTTTCTGAAGAAACATGAATTATGTAAAAGTATGTAGACGATAATGTGAAATCATAATGATGTCATAACCTACCTAGATCATTTTACCGTCTTCGATGGTTCAATCTTTATGTATGAAAATATCACTAAAAAGTATAAAATAAAATATTTAAAAAAAAAATTGAACCAACTTCAATAACACTAAAAAGCATAAAATCTATACTTATAATAAAACTGTAACAGGTCCAATTCTGTACATTGAAGATATTTTGAAAATTATATTTGGAGGGCATTCTATAACCGATACTGAGGCCGAATGTGTATTTTTTTTAATTTTTGTCTGTCTGTCTGTCTGTCTGTCTGTCTGTCTGTCTGTATCACGGCTGAGCATCACGCAGAAACTACTGAATGGATTCAAATGAAACTTGGCATGATTTGAGATCTTACTACGAGGTAGGACATAGGATACTTTTTATCCCGTAATCTAGCACGGTTCTTTTGGGAGAGGGGATTAAAGTCAAAATGGGTACTTGGTTATACGCTTGGTCCGATTTTATCAATTTTTCTTTATAATATAATAAATATTAGAAAGGGAACACTCATAGAGAGTTTTTATCAAGGTTTTGTAATCGATCGGGTTAAGCAACGTTAGGTAAGGTCAATAAATAGATGGGTGACAGTTTAACGCCATTTGAGCTAAACGGGTCCGTGCTTCAGAGAGCAAGTAAAAAGTGGGTCCCAGTTTTTAACCGACTATAAAAAAGGAGGTTATGTATTCAATGCGAATATCTGTTATTAAAAGTTTAGTTAACGTAAAAATAGCGCGGGCGGAGCTGCCTGTACTAGCTGGTCAGCTAGTAATTTAAATATTATTGAAGTTGGTGCCAAATATACACAGCAGGTACGCTAACACCAACTTCTTTAATATTTAAATTATTTTATGCTTTTTAGTGTTATTGAAGTCGGTTCAATTTTTTTTTTAAATATTTTATATTAATATAGATAATTAAGTTTCTTGGATAGGAACCCCTCTTTGGGTATA
Organism: Furcula furcula; assembly: GCA_911728495.1. Classification (NCBI taxonomy): domain Eukaryota; kingdom Metazoa; phylum Arthropoda; class Insecta; order Lepidoptera; family Notodontidae; genus Furcula; species Furcula furcula. The sequence continues at coordinate 13,732,712 of OU452250.1, forward strand.
GGCATCCTCCAGCTTATTCCAGATCTCTCTGTCTTTCGCCTTCAACATCCATTCTTTGCCCGCTGTGACTATGATGTCGTCTGTCCACCTTTTCTTCAGTCGCCCTTTTCTCCTCTTTCCAGTTGGTCCCTTCCACCTCGTCGCCTCCACTGTCCATCTTTTGTCGGTATAACGTGCCAGGTGTCCTGCCCATTTCCATTTAAGTTTCAGAGCATGATGTAGGGCATCTGTTAATTTGGTTCTCTGTCTTATGTGTGCACTTTTGACTTTGTGAATTTTTCTTATTTTTGGTATGCTTCTTTCCATCGCTTTTTGACACGTGACCAATTTAGTTTTAATTTTAGTGTTATATGTCCATGTTTGGCATCCATAGGTAAGATTTGGCAGAATGCGCGTATCTAGCACCATCTTTTTTAGGTGTAGCGGAAAGTCCCCTTTCAGAATTTCTTTTAGTGACCAATACTTTTTCCAGCTCATAGTTATGCGACGTTCTACTTCCTCTTCCTTACTCTTATCTCCGAAGGACATTTGTTTCCCCAGGTATATGTAGTTACTAACGTATTCTAAAGCTTTTCCATTCAAGTTTATAGTCTTTGCCGTTGAGTTCGTCATTAACTTTGTTTTATTTATGTTGATTTCCTTATTATGCCTTATTAGGCTTATTAAATTCAATATAACTGTTACATAGAATGATAAATAGCTGAAAAAATATAAAATTTTCGGTTACCTTAGTTTTGTACCAGCTGAGATAATTCAACTAAAGCCACATTTAGCGCCATCCCACGACGATGATTGAAAGTACAATTACGTGAGTTATATTGCCGTGTAGGTATTCAAATAAGGAATTTGAATATATCACTAACTCAAAATACCTACTTTTTGAGTTGATCTAGTTTTCATCTAGCAGTGCGATATATTAACTACTCCAGTTAAATTTACCAGTATGTAAGCAACATCTCTGATCATCACTGAACGGGATACTCTTTTAAAATGTATGTAAGGTAGTGCTTGGAGAACCGATAACCGACGATGGGGAAGAAAGGTTCTCGAGTGGCGACCACGAACCGGAAGATGCAGCTTAGGTAGGCCTCCCACTAGGTGGACAGGCGACATTGTGAGCATCGCAGGTAACCGGTGGATGCAAATAGCCAATTGTCGTTCATTGTGGCGTTCGCTTAAAAAAACACAAAAAAAAGAATTTCACATACGCACATATACAACAGAACACACTGACTGTCATAAGTGATAGTGAAATTGACATAAGGGATGAAGGCGATGTCCCAGATAGAGCCTTTCCCTAGAGCAATGGCAACCTAAAGGTGCGTACGGACTAAGCGTTCCAATGTACGCGTAATCGGTTAAGCGTGCACATAATATGCTTATTTAGTCCGTACAAGGCAACACTTAATCTAGTTTTCGGCAACTGCCGGTACGGACTAGCGTTCCTATGTACACGTAACGGACTTTACGAACTACGCGTACCTACATTGGAGCGCTTAGTCCGTACAAGGCTTAATTAGGAACGCAGTTCTCCGCACGAGGTTACGTTATTTGAATGTAGCTTTCTGTGAGGGACTTTCCATGTCAAGGTGCTCTAGTTTTTTAATCGGTCATTCCACCTGTGTGCTCTATTTTGTGAGCATTGTATTCCACAATATCCAATAGACAGTCCATACTGCATATTAGCGTGGGGGTAGTGTGGGGGCGTATCCTCGTGGGGTGCCGACCGGGTTAGAATTGCATCCCCCATCTCCTCTCGTTGGGTGTCGTAAGAGGCGACTAAGCGAGAACACGAAGACGGGCAGCAGCGTCTTTCTTTTGAATTTATCTGTCACCTATACCGCGATCCCCAAGACGCGCGCTAAGCGTGGGGATTATGGCAACCCCTCCCTTTTAAGTGAGAGGCCTTTGTTCAGTAGTGGACGTGTTTTCGGCTGCTGATGACCGCATATCATATTACACAATTACACCTTTGACTTCGGTTAGCCGAGACATGTTGTTATGAGGCAAGCACGTGGAGCGCTCCAGCCAGAGATGAAACGAGGAGTTCGACGGTACCTAACAGAGGCAAAACTAGAACTGTACCATTCTACGTAAGGACTCTACGTTTTATCACATAACAGCGGTTGTGTGAATCCATCGGTTTCCTTTGCGAATATTCTGCTGGCACGATGGCGTTCTTTAGTTTGTACTGTTTAAATTAACAAAAAAATAGTTTGTGTACATAGATTGAACATTAGTTTGTGTACATGATTTGACCAACAGGCCCTGTTGGTCTAGTGGTTAGACACCCTGGCCGCTGACCAATGGGTCGTGGGTTCGATTCCCACCAAGTGTCTGGGTGTTTTATCTATATATGTATGTATTCACAAAACTCTTTTTTGTAAATAATATATATATAATAGTTTCAATTGTCTGGTTTCCATAGTTCAGGCTCTGTCTAGTTTAGGATCAGATGACCGTGTGTGGATTGTCACAGAATATTATTATTATATAGAATAGTCAATATTGTCGGAATTTTGGACATTACGCGCCTATAGCGGTAAGTTGCCTCGCTCTACCACAGACTGCTGCAGATCATTGATTTTGAAAACACTATACGATTCTCCTTCTTCATCATCGAAAGACTCTTGTAGTGCGAGCCTGAAATTTAATCCCATGGAATTGGACTTAGGTACAAGACATGCACACTAATGTAGGACCAATTTAACATTTCACATTTGACATCTGTCAGTTTCTTTGTTCTGTCTGTTTATTTTGTCATTATTACAATAAATATGTGATCGTAATTGGAAGAAGTTAAACAATTGTACAGTTTTAACTTCAAAAAATTATTAATATTTTAAGCCCGCCGTTAAATGGTTATTTTGTTAAATTTTCATGAAGTCAAACGTGATCTATTAAATTGGCCCTACTAACGTACCTATTGTGGTTGAAGGGCCCATTGTTGTAGTTGCTAAGCATGCTGGCTGCTACCCAAAAGGTCGTCGGTTCGATTCCCACAACAAGGTTCTCAAACAAACAATTATGTGCATGAACATATCCGATCGGGTGTTATTTCTCTGTATGAGTACGTATTATGAAGAATCTATCACTTTTCTGATCACATTAGAAACTAGGTAGAGTAGGCTGAGTTTTAGAATCAGGGTATAGTACATTTTAGCCCTACCACCACCTCTATTAGCAGTATTATTATATATATTAGATACATTAATTAATACATATTATATATTAGTATCATCTTACTTCACTTATGGTAGAGATGTCAATTGTCAATGTACAAGGCTTGTAGCTCTGTCACTTTCTATCGAGATAGTAAGGTGAAAATTATATTGCTATTAAAGGTGATGGTACAGTAACAGATGGCCGTGTGTGGCCTTAGGGCTCCCACACATAACTGCGAACTCGCATCGCATCGCAAATATCTGCGAGAAACAAATGAATTTTCCATATAAAAATTCATTCAGTTAATCCTAGGATATTAAGTATGCCTTTGTAAATGTATGCGTCGGACCGCGCGCTCACCTCTGCGTTACTCTTTACCCATGTAGGTGTTTTGTATTAGGCAAGTAAGTATATCAAGAGAATCTTTGTATCATTACAAAAACTAATTGATGCGAGTCAAAATTTTAATTCCGACACGTGTGATCGTGTGATTACAGCCCCAGATCTAGGGGGGCAAACCGGGGCACTCGCCCCGGGCGGCAGTCTCGGGGGCGCCAGAAACGTAATTTCATATGATTAAAAAAAAATGCTGCACGAAGCGTATGTGTTAGATAATAAAGAGTACATTTATTAAAGGGTTCTTAAATGCCAATCAATATAACTACCTATATTAATTTGTGTGTTTATCTCAAACGCTAGAGAGAGGGGCGTCACTCAAGTTTCGCCCCCCCCCCTCCCGGTTCGAAAAAATCATAGATCCAGTGTTGTGCTATTATAGACGACGCAGATTATTAACTTATCATCAACTTAGATATGCTTCGGTGCGTCTTAATTGATACAATATTTCGCACAGTTATATAGATTTGTAAATTATGGATTAGATATATGCATGTTATCTTTTGTTAAGTGATACGTAATTCATACCTACATATGTCATCCAACATACGTAATAAACAATACAAATAAATAAAATTAAAGTCTTTCCGGACTTTTAGAATTTTCGAACTTTCCTATAGTAAATTCGATAAGTGAAAAATAACTTATCTACCCTTTACCCTACCTACCATTAAAATAAGTTACCTATAGTCTAGTCTATTCCTAGTCTTCGTTTAACATATTTTTTTTTTTAATGTGCAAAATGTTTGCGCATTAACTATTGCACGGATGGTGTAGAAGCCCATTATAATAAACATCTTCTGAAAGCCAGCAAGTGTTTCTCTATGAACTGAAAACAATAAAATGTACTTATTTGGTTTTGTAGACCATAGGAATAACAATAAAAAGTACTTAGTTTAGATCTTGTTTTTAGGTAAAAAGGAACCCTTATGGTGAGACTTCGTCTCTCTGTCTGTCACACCTAGGTATAGGTATATTTCAAAAACCGCTGACGCTACCGATTTGAAACTTGGTAGTTTTAGATCTTTTTTACCCAACCTCAGCGCAAATGATAAAAAAAATCATTTGCGCTGAGGTTTTTCTTTTTCTTATTTTTTAATGGGAGTCGAAATTTCAAACTGGGACTAATGGCTACTATATCGAGTGCGGAGTGGGGTGTCATATGAAAGGGCTTCATGTATCTCAAAACAGATTTTTATTAAGTTATAAAATGATCTTTCCAAATATTACAGATTTCTAATAAGTAATCCTAAAAAACCTCGACAAACAAGCTTAGTTATGCGGTTTGATATTATTGAGGTGTTACATGAATAGTAAAATTACTTTAATAAGTCCAAAGATGGTATGGAACGGAACCCTCGGCGTGCGAGTCCGACTCGCACTTGACTCGCATTTTTTACCATGTTATGAATATTTCGAGAAGACCATAAATTATAACAGGAACTCTCGAAAGCGGACCTATCAGGATGGAACCCCGAAAGCAATATTTAACTATCGGTGCTTCTTAGTACCTACAATTAAATATGTAAAATGGATAAGGTAATGAATGATAAGATAAAATGGGTATTATCTTTTGCTGAATAATACGTAAGTAATACGTATGTAATAAATGACTTAGCGTTATCTAAACCCATTTCGACGTCGCGCTGCACCGCGTCGCCGCGCCTCGCCGGTCAACCTCCTGCCGTCCAACTGGCAACATTTTAGACCAACCGTTATTGCTCATTATGTAAAATGTGAATTTACCTATGCCTCCTTGCTTTTGGTATCAGCATTCAGAAAGCAATAATGAAATAGGAAAGATTAGTAGGTACTAAATCAGTTAGATCAAAGTTATTCTCCTTTAAACGCGACGGCAGTTGCAGACGACGGCGGGTTCATCTCAGTCGGCGTAAACGACTGAGTAAATTTTCATTAAATGTTACTAAAATCTCGAGCAGCTTTCAAACAACATTATAACATTATCCAAATCCGTTCATCCGTTTAGGAGCTGCGGTGCCACAGACAAACATAGACATCGAACGTATCGAACTTATTGCACCATCATTTCTTTCAACGACAGGTAAAAATATACACTTAGAAATCTTATATACCACACTGCCGGCAGAATATCTGACACTGCGGTGGTACATATACCTTACACAGGGGACCTACCATGGTAGAATAAGCTGCAGTTTGCTGCAGACGTTGCTGCATATTTTGCAGCAGATTCCGCAGCGTGTTTTTCAGTGGATTCCGTCGCGTTTTTTTTACGGATCCCGCTGCATAAACCACGCTATGTTTTGCGCTGCGCCCCGCGTCACTACAAACAATGTCACTTCCAATGATCCCAGATAACGTTACGCGATTTGAAGAGGTTCTCTCCGCGCAAATATCTCTAATGGTCACTCTCATCGTCTGTCTGTCTGTTGTTTACTTCTTCTAAAGTAATAATAATAATATTCTGGGACATTCCACACATGGTCATCTGATCCCAAACTAGGCAGAGCCTGTACCTACTATGAAAACCAGATAACTGATATACATTTTTTTGTAAATATATACTTAAATAGATAAATAACACCCAGATACTTGGCGGGAATCGAACCCACGACCTATTGGGTAGCAGCCAGGGTATCTAACCACTAGACCAACATCAAGTACAAAATTATTTATGTTGTTTTTTTAACAAACTTCAAAAAAGGAGGAGGTTCTCAATTCGTCTGTATATATATTTTTTTTTCTATGTATGTTCGCGCATAACTCTGACAATTATGAACCGATTTGAAAAAAATCTATCTTCTATCCATTCTTTAATCCGTTGATTGGGTCCCATAAAAAATATATTTATTGCTTACGAATAAATAGTTCCTGAAAAAACAAGAATGGTGACTGCGCAGGAAACCTGCAGGAATGCCTATAAGATGACTTGCGCTTTTTAACCGACTTCAAAAAAGGAGGAGGTTCTCAATTCGTCTGTATATTTTTTTTTATGTATGTTCGCGCATAACTCTGGCAATTATGAACCGATTTGAAAAAATCTTTCTTCCTTCCATTCTTCAATCCATTGATTGGGTCCCATAAAAAAATTATTGCTTAGTAATTAGTAGTTCCTGAAAAAACAAGAATGGTGACTGCGCAGGAAAGCTGCAGGAAAGCCTATTTAGATGACTTTATGTCGCTTTTTAAGGACAAAAATGGTCATAACTCTGGCAAATATTTACCAATTTCAATGATTATTTTTTATTCGAAAGAAGAAACCACTATAATGAATCTGTATGTAAATTTCATTTCACAACCGGATAAGAACTTCCTGGAGGACCATGAACGATGAGGAGGAATTTATCTGGTAAGAACCATAAAACTGATGTTCTCCATTACATTGCTCTGACAATTATGAACCGATTTCGATGATTCTTTTTTTAATCGAGAGAGTAAACTACTATGATGATTCCATGCAAATTTCATTACGACCGGATATTTTTTTCTGAAGAAACATGAATTATGTAAAACTATGTAGACGATAATGTGATCATAACCTACCTAGATAATTTTACGGTTTTCGATGGTTCAATCTTTTTATATGAAAATATCATTAAAAAGTTTAAAATAAAATCTTTAAAAAAAAAATTGAACCGACTTCAATATCACTGAAAAGTATAAAATAATTTAAATATTATTGAAGTTGGTGCCAAATATACACAGCCGGTAAGCTAACACCAACTTCAATAATATTTAATTTATTTTATACTTTTCAGTGATATTGAAGTCGGTTCAATTTTTTTTAATAAGATTTTATTGATAATTTCTTCAATAAGTTTTATGACAAGGTCGTCGTCATCATCAGCAGCCAAAAGATAAAGATGCCCACTGCTGAACAAAGGCCTCTACTGCCATAATCACCACGCTTGGCAGGTGTCTTGGGGCTCGCAGTATAGGTGGTAGGTAATCCAATAGAAAGACGCTACTGTCCGTCCTCTTGTTTCCCTTAGTCGCCTCTTACGGTAGGAGATGGGAGGTAGCTATTCTTACCCGGACACCCCACGGGTAACCTATAGGTACCTAAGCTAAACACAACTGTGATAATAATTGTATCAATGAGTTTTATACATTATATTCGCTTTAATCAAGGTCGGGTCGCCAGTTTAAGTATTAACAAATCTTGTGCAACATTACCGAGCAAAAAACTATAAGTAGCTACCTCTATTATGTATAGGTAGATACTTGTTGTAATTACCCACTATTTATCTTAAGCGTTGGCATCGGATTATAGATATACCATTGATATGTACATCCTTACCTGTCTATCTTTAAAGTTACTTGCAAAAAATTCGAAACTGCCGATATTATTATTACCCGGCTGCCTCAAAAATAGGGTTATGTTTTTCAGTATGTTATGTTTATTTCTTTGGCGCGGTGTCCAAGTGGTCGCTAGATTCGTTTTAGTTGTTTCCCTCAACCCAATGAAATATCTAATGGTATCATTCTGTTGAATGGTGCTATGACATATTACAAGTAGTAAGCAGTCAGCAAGTTTATGATATCGACAATGTGTCGAAAACCGGTTTAGACGTAAGTATGAGATTTTATAATAGTGCCAAGTGTAGAATCCTTTGATTTTTTGCTGTTACGTTAGAAACTGAGTGCCCCACGTACGTACGTATATTGGAACTAAAATAAAACGTACACTTTACGTTTACTAAGTGGTAGGTTCCTTGTGCACGGAACTGTCCAAGTAGGTACCACCACAGTGTCAGCTATTCTGCAGCCCAGCAGCGATGTGGAAACATTGCTGTGATCCGTTGTGAAGGACACTGTAGCTGGTGAATTTACCGAACACAAGACATTTAATGTATTTTAGGTCGGCAACGCGCTAGTGATTATTCTGGTGTTGCTAGACTCGAAAATCTGTGGTGACTGCTTACCATCAGGCGAGCCTTTTGCTTGTTCCCACCTTGGTTGCAATAAAAAAATATCAAGAGAAATAAATAGCGCTCGTATGTGTCGTTTTCGACTTTTCATAAACTAAAAACATTGTTTTGTACAATCTCAGGGACCCAAAGGTTTTAAATTAATTAGATCTAGTCACCAAGTAGGTGCCTACCTTCTCAGTGGCATCTCCGCTTAAGAAACATTTCGTATTACACAAAGTCTGTCGCAATTAGATCAAGTACCTTTATCAGACGTACCTACAGATTTCATCACGATGTTTTCTTTTGCAGTTAGCGAATGCTACTCAAATCTTTGATCTTTGTCAAAATCAGCTCTGTATTATCCGTTATCTTAATCCATATTGATAAATAAAAATCCGGATTTTACGTTTCCAAATAGGAATATCGAGGCCTGGAAGCATCACACGCATACCTACAACACGTTTCAGTAAGCTATCGGCAGATAGATAATCTCTCGTATCAATTTAATTTATCTCCCTGATATATTTTTTATTAGGAAAGTACATAATAATGGTCTGGTCACTTTCAGCGCGCATGCCGTACCGCGCGTTTACTTTCCCAGGACAAGCATTGTTTTAAACATTGCCGATGGTAAAATATTTACTTCTAATAAAAATAACTGACGTTAAACTAACTAAACAAATATTATATCGAATTATTATTTGCTTATTACATGTATTGTATCTAGGAATCGGACAACGCAAACAATGTGGGTAACGAAAAAGGTGACGTGAATGTTGCTTTCGACCCATCACCTGAGAATATAAACCCCAACCCCAGAAAGGAAAGCCTACCGGAAGCTTCGATTACACAAAAGGTAAGTGAGAAATACGTTTTTTTTTTAGATATACTTACCGTTTAGTTATTGCCTGCTAACCGATGGGTCGTGGGTTCAATTCCCGACAAGTGTCTGGGTGTTGTTTATCTATTTAAGTATGTATTTAAAAAAAAAAGTATATAAGTATTAGTATCAGTTGTCTGGTTTCCATAGTACATCGGATCGGTTTCGGTAGTAGGGATCGGATGACCGTGTGTGGATTGTCCCAAGATATTATTATTATTATTATAAATAAATATTATTATTATTATTATTGTTAAAACTCAGTGAGAAAGCGGAATCCACGAGCAAGTATAACAGATATCGCACATCGTAAACAAAAACAACATTAAAAGTACTTACGCAGTACTTGTGAACATTATATGCAGGCGGATCGGCTTGTTCTTAGATAATACTTTATTAATTAGGCTAGGTCCACTACGTATTTGGCAGAAAACTTATTGTATTAGGCAGCAAACTCTACCACGTATTTTCCTCTCATCACGTTTGTTAAAGATGACATGAAACAAAAATAATAATGCCACCAAGAGTAAGCATAATCATTTCCATTTCATCCACTTCCGCTGCCTTTGTGCAAAGAGGGTAAACCACTCTGTGCTTATACACTAAAAGTCCATTTACACGATACAAGTTTCTTGCCTGTTGCATACAATAATATTAAAGCAATAAATGTCACATTCTTGCGCTACTGGGCAAGTTTTCCATTCAAAACTGTTCTTGGTCTAAACAGCGCATACAATAATCTAATATATAAAATTCTCGTGTCACAGTTTTCGTTGCCATACTCCTCCGAAATGGCTTGACCGATTTTGATGATTTTTTTGTGCTTATCCGGTATCTATGAGAATCGGCCAACATCTATTTTTCATCCCCATAAATTTTTTATGTTTTTATTTTATGGCAAAACAACGTTTGCCGGGTCAGCTAGTTTCTTATGAAATTTTAAGACAAAAGACACTTGCAATTATTTCTTGTCAAGATTTGCATTCAATAATTACATCTAATTTTTTAACTAGTATCCGCGTGTAAGCAGTTAGGTACTAATAGAGGGCCCACAGTTCAATTTAAGTTTATTAATTCCTAAATCACATGCAATTCGAATGAAACTTGTATTCACATTTTTAACAACAAGGTCTTATAGTTTTTGACATTCTGCTACAACCGTCGAAGAATAGAATCTCCATCCTTTCGATGATTTCTTGTTCTTCTTATCGATTCTCCTTATTGATTCAACGTGGAATTGTTGATTCAATCTGGAATCGTTTTCACCAACAATAAAATCTTTTTAAAAAAAAATTGAACCGACTTCAATATCACTGAAAAGTATAAAATAATTTAAATATTATTGAAGTTGGTGTTAGCGTACCTGCTGTGTATATTTGGCACCAACTTCAATAATATTCAAATTATTTTATACTTTTCAGTGATATTGAAGTCGGTTCAATTTTTTTAAAAAAAGATTTTATTTTAAACTTTTTAGTGATATTTTCATATACATATAAAGATTGAACCATCGAAAACCGTAAAATTATCTAGGTAGGTTATGATCACATTATCGTCTACATAGTTTTACATAATTCATGTTTCTTCAGAAAAAAATATCCGGTCGTAATGAAATTTGCATGGAAACATCATAGTAGTTTACTCTCTCGAATAAAAAAAGAATCATCGAAATCGGTTCATAATTGTCAGAGCAATGTAATGGAGAACATCAGTTTTATGGTTTTTACCAGATAAATTCCTCCACATCGTTCATGGTGCTCCAGGAAGTTCTTATCCGGTTGTAATAAAATTCATACAGATTCAATACAGTGGTTTTTTCTTTCGAATAAAAAAAGAATCATTGAAATTGGTAAATATTTGCCAGAGTTATGACTATTTTTGTCCGACCGAGCGAGTCCGAGCGACTAAAACGTCATCTATATAGGCTTTCTTGCAGCTCTCAGTGCGCAGTCACCATTCTTGTTTTTTCAGGAACTACTTATTACTAAGCAATAATTTTTTTATGGGACCCAATTAACGGATTAAAGAATGGATGGAAGAAAGATTTTTTCAAATCGGTTCATAATTGCCAGAGTTATGCGCGAACATACATAGAAAAAAAATATATATACAGACGAATTGAGAACCTCCTCCTTTTTTGAAGTCGGTTAAAAACGATTCCAATTTTCTTATACATCTCGCGTACAAGTCGGTACATTCATACATTTAAACGAGCATGGTTTGTAAACTAAATTTGAAAACGTAGACAGTGTTAGGAATAAGATAAGCTCACTTTTAACTAGCCGCTTTATTATTTTATTATGATATTTTTTACGAATCTCGTATAAATATGTTTTATAACTACATTTTTCAATAGCATAAGTTATTAAGTAGATAAGATAATAACCATATTATTTGCGATTCTATTGTATTTATTACTATGGCCTAAGCCCCCTCATCGTGAGGGGAGGCCCGTGCCCAGCAGTGGGACATAAACAAGGGCTGATATTATTATTATTATTATTGTATTTATTACCTACTCGATATGCCAAAGAAATGATAACAAGTTTATTTAAATACTAGCCGACCCACGCATCTCTGCTCGCGCTCCTTTTACGTTAATTAAATTTTTAATAGCACACATTCGCATTCAATACATAACCTCCTTTTTTTAAAGTCAGTTAATAACTGGGACCCTCTTTTTATTTGCCCACCGATGTACGGAGACGCTTAGTTCAAGTGTCATTAAACGATCACCCATCAATGTAATGACCTTGCCTAACATTGCTTAACCTTGCCAAACATTGATTGATAACAACTGTCTATTAGTGACTCCTCTTTATTATTATAATTATAATGAACAAGTGAGATTTTTTTTAAAAAAACCCCCGACTTAGGTAAACAAACTCTTAAAATTACTTTCCTGTGCTATTATCAGACCCTGATCAGTATATGCCTAACTACTCGTCAAGGTTTAACCATAGATTTATAATTCAGTGAATCCTACATTTAATGGAGCCTCTGGAGTTCCTGTTGCCACCTTCTTACTTGCTCCCATCACCAGACTCTGATCAACATTTTTTTACCTACTACTCGCAGCCACCTATCCAACGATTCCAAATTCGGTGGATCTACGTTTATTAGTGCAGATATCCCGTGACCACCTTCCTGCTCCATCATCAGACTTGGTGACCATTTTTCTAGCAACTACTCGTCGAGACCTACCTAACGAGCCCAAACTCGGTGGGTCTACGTTTATCGGTGCTGAGATCCCATGACCACCTTCCTGCTCCATCATCAGACCCTGATCAGCATTATTCTAGCAACTACTCGTCGAGATCTACCTAACGAGCCCAAACTCGGTGGGTCTACGTTTATTGGTGCAGAGATCCCGTGACCACCTTCCTGCTCCATCATCAGACCCTGATCAACATTTTTCTAGCAACTACTCGTCGAGACCTATCCAACGAGCCCAAACACGATGAGTCTACGTTTATTGGGGCTGAGATCCTGTTACCACCTTCTTGCTGATCATCATCAGACCCTGGTGACGGTTACCATTTTATTAAGTATCATCGGATTTACATATGTTCAGAAAATTAAAATTTCTGATAAATAATAATAATAAAATACTTTATAATAAATAATAATAATAAATAATTTCAAATAATACACACATCAAAAGTGTCTAGGGATCAACATATATTTTTGCAATAACTTTTCTCCTGATTGATATTAATTAAAATTTTCTTTAAGGATTCATCAAATAAAGTGTTTTCGTTTGTCACAGTAACGATAAACCAAGTCACCTTTGCATTAATAAAGAAATTTGCCATTTTCCTAATAAAGGGATTTTTGACATTTGAACCACTAACACAAAAGTTCGAAAAAAAGACTGAAATAACAGTTTTCTTTAAAATTTTATTGGGTAACTTAAACAATTAATAATCCGTGTTTCTACCGCGAACACTAACAACACAAGAACATCGGTTTGGCATACTCAAAATGAGTTCATCCAAATCACGCTGTGGAATGGCCGCCCATGTTCGTTGCAACAACAAAAAAAGGTCTTCTTGCGACTGGATACCCTCCATATTCGGCAGAGCTCTTCTCTGTAGCATATCCCATGCATGCTCAATCGGGTTCAAGTCTGGCGACTGAGCAGGCCAGGGCAGGACATTGATGTTAGCTGCGGCGAGAGTCTGTCTTACAACTCTTGCGGTGTGCGGTCGTGCATTATCATGCATTAACTGAAATAAGGGACCGATTTGCACTTGTAGAGGAACGATGACGTCTGATACAATCGTCTCAGCATAAATTTGAGCGTTGAGGTTGCCTCTGATCCAAATCAACTCAGTTCTTCCGCCGATCCAAATACCCGCCCATACCATGATGGTTCCACCACTATAAGGATGGACTTCCTGGCAGGATTTTAATCGCTGTTGGCGTCCAGGGGTTCTCCAGTGTCGTATACGTCTTGTATCCGGTCTCATACCAAAACGAGACTCATCAGAAAAGCACACGAAACGCCATTGTTCTTCTGCCCAATTTCTGTGTTCAAGAGCCCATTGATATCGAATCCTACGATTGTGCATTGCTATAGGTGGTACCCGTAGCGGTCTTCGGGAATGAAGGTTCACTTCATGCAAGCGGTTTCTGACTGTTTGGTCGCTAATTAAGTTCCCTGAAGAGTGATGAAGCCTCACGGCTAACATCATGGCAGTTATTGTTGGAGCTCTTCGAGTTAAGATTTGAATATATCGGTCTTGTCTCCGTGTGGTGCAGCGATACCGTCCTCCATGGCGCTCAGCCACGGTACCAGTGCTTCGGTAACGTGTCCAAAGTCGACTGATAACACTCTGACTTGTATTCAGAGCTAAAGCCACAGTACGTTGCCGGGAACCAGCTTCTATCATTCCCACGGCTCTGAGCATTTCTTCCCTGCTTAAATGACGTCGCCGCTCCATAATAACGTTGGTTTTAATCAGTAGTAGGGAAACAGTAGCACTAATAATGTCTTCAATGCGTTGTATGTTTTTATAGGGAAAATATTGACAGCTGATTTTCATCTTTTACTCGAATTTGATTCACAGTTCCTGATTCAAATTATGAAATGCACCAAAAAGGATCCATATAAATTTATAAAATCATAAATTTATTACAAAGCCACATCTCAATCTCAAGAAATCCGCTTAAAAATGCTTGATCCCTAGACACTTTTGATGTGTGTAGATAGTTGTAAATTTCAGATGTTTCGGACTAATAGAAGTAATGAAAAAGGTCTATTGTATACAAAATATCCCTACCTCGACTCGAAAAAGAGCTGATGGTCTTCCAACGGCTGGACCGATTTTCATGAAACATAACTAAGAACCATCCCGCTTAAACTAGCTTTCAAATAAAAAAAAAAACGCATTCAAATCCGTTCACTGCTTGGACCGCTGCGATGCCACAGACAGACATACATACAGACAGACTTCCGGACGTAGGCGTCAAACTTATAACTCCCCTCGTTTTTGGTCGATGGTTAAAAAATGGATATAAAATCTTTTTTAGAAAAAATTGAATTCAATTTTTTCTAAAAAAGATTTTTTTTCAAACTTTTTAGTGATATTTTCATATACAGGGTGTCCCACGGCGATGCCACACGGAGGGAAAGTACCTTAAATATTAAAGATAGGATATTTTACTGAAAGAAGACATCGTTTTATTTTTAATAATAAGTAGAACTGCATTCACAGATTTTTTTTTTTTTTTTATTAAAAGAGTGAGAATTTGTATACAACAGAACGGATCACACTTTGAGCATTTGATAAATTAATTTTTTTTTTAAATAAAATGTAAAATTTTATGATCTTAGTTTCATTTAATATGCTAGGTTATTTAGGAAAAAATAATGCTTATGAGTAGCCCTTTCAAACGCTATTATAAAATACATGTAATTTTTCAATCACATTTGGCGGGTTCGATTCCCGGTTGAGGTAGGCGATTTTTAAAAAATCTGTGAATGCAGTTCTACTTATTATTAAAAATAAAACGATGTCTTCTTTCAGTAAAATATCCTATCTTTAATATTTAAGGTACTTTCCCTCCGTGTGGCATCGCCGTGGGACACCCTGTATAAAGATTGAACCATCGAAGACCGTAAAATGATCTAGGTAGGTTATGATCACATTATCGTCTACATAGTTTTACATAATTCATGTTTCTTCAGAAAAAAAATATCCGGTCGTAATGAAACTTGCATGGAATCATCATAGTAGTTTACTCTCTCGAATAAAAAAAGAATCATCGATATCGGTTCATAATTGTCAGAGCAATGTATTGGAGAACATCAGTTTTATGGTTTTTACCAGATAAATTCCTCCACATCGTTCATGGTCCTCCAGGAAGTTCTTATCCGGTTGTGATAAAATTCATACAGATTCAATACAGTGGTTTCTTCTTTCGAATAAAAAAAAAAATGAAATTGGTAAATATTTGCCAGAGTTATGACCATTTTTGTCCTTAAAAAGCGACATAAAGTCATCTATATAGGCTTTCCTGCAGCTTTCCTGCGCAGTCACCATTCTTTTTTTCTCAGGAACTACTTACTTATTACTAAGCAATAATTTTTTTATGGGACCCAATCAATGGATTGAAGAATGGATGGAAGAAAGATTTTTTCAAATCGGTTCATAATTGCCAGAGTTAAAAAAAAAACAAAAAAATATATACAGACGAATTGAGAACCTCCTCCTTTTTTGAAGTCGGTTAAAAATCGGACCAAGTGTCCAAGTAACCATTTTGACTTTAAGTGTTGAATTAGGGGATAATAAATTCATAGTTCTCACCTTCGTTTTGCCGATGATATAGTCATTATGGCAGAGTCGCTGGAGGACCTCAATACGATGCTCAGCGACCTCAGTAGCGTTTCCCAACAGGTGGGTCTTAAAATGAACATGGACAAGACGAAGATCATGTCTAATGTCCATGTTGCACCCGTACCGGTAGTTGTTGGGAACGATACAGTTGAAGTTGTTGACCACTACGTATACCTAGGACAAACTATCCAGTTAGGTCGGTCCAACTTCGACAAAGAGGTCGCCCGAAGAATCCAACTCGGATGGGCAGCGTTCGGGAAACTACGTGACATCTTCTCATCAGAAATTCCGCAGTGCCTGAAGACAAAGTTTTTTAACCAGTGTGTCAGTGATGACATATGGTACTGAGACGTGGTCTTTAACAGCTGGCCTTTTGGAGAAGCTCAGAGTCACACAACGAGCTATGGAGAGAGCTATGCTCGGAGTTTCTTTGCGCGACAGAATCCGGAATGAGGAGATTCGCCGAAGAACCAAGGTCACTGACATAGCTCGTAGAATATGCAAGTTGAAGTGGCAGTGGGCAGGCCACATCGCTCGAAGAACCGATAACCGTTGGGGAAGAAAGGTTCTCGAGTGGCGACCACGTACCGGAAGACGCAGCGTAGGCAGGCCTCCCACTAGGTGGACCGACGACATTGTACGCGTCGCAGGCAACCGGTGGATGCAAATAGCAAATTGTCGTTCATTGTGGCCTTTGTTCAGCAGTGGACGTCTTCCGGCTGGTGATGATGATGATGAAATTCATAGTTTAAAAAACTAAAAATACATGCTTTTATAAAGTACCTATACTGCACTAAAAAGTAATAAATAATTTATGGAACTCGTTCTTTCTTTCTACCCCGTGTTTGTCATTAAGCACTATATTTAATTGTGAAATCGTGGGATCAGCTCGATGATACCATATTATTGTATTGTCACCGGTTCTTGATACATGTGCAAAATTTCAAATTATTTGGACGTGTAGAAGTGGGTCAAAATTGCATCGCAAGATTCCATTACCATCATACATACATAGTTACATACATACATACCTACATACATACATACATACAGGTCAAGCTAATAATAATATAAAAAAAAGCGTGTTAACTTTTTCAAAAACTCTACCCTAAGTTGAAAAATACTCTAACTATTGCAAAAAGAATTTTCAAAATCGGACTTGTAGTTTCTGAGAAATCCGTGGACAAACCTACATACATACATACATACATACCTACCTACATACATACATTCATACATACATACACTCATAAAATTTGGTAAATTTGTTTAGAAGCCCACATAGACTAACATATATTAATTAATATTAAGCATTTTTATCAATATTACATACATACGCGTCGAATAGAGAACCTTCTTTTTGAAGCCGGTTAAAAAGCATAAAATAACGAAAATATATTGAAGTCAGTGTCAGCTGGTGCTAGTGTTAGTTAACATGATGTGCTAGCACCGACTTCAAGATATTTTCGTTATTTTATGCTTTTTAGATAATTTACTTTGAAGTCGGTTTTTTTTTTTTTTTAAAGTTTATTTAACACTTTTTAACCGACTTCATTAACCGACTTCAAAAAAGGAGGTTCTGTATTCGACGCGTATGTATGTAATATTAATAAAAATGCGTAATATTGATATATGTTAGTCTATGTGGGCTTCTAAATGAATTTACCAAATTTCACGAGTGTATGTATGTATGTAGGTTTGCCCGCGGATTTCTCAGAAACTACAAGTCCGATTTCGAAAATTCTTTTTGCAATAGTTAGAGTATCTTTCAACTTACAAAGAGTACAAATTTCATCAAAATCGGTCCAGTAGTTTAAGAGATATAAACTTTTTATGTTTTCAGTAAGTTACTGTAATGTAGACGTTCGAGTTGCGTGATAGTGCTGATACCTATCTTGGTAAAATAAGTCACTAAAAAGTGTTAAATAAACTATTTTTAAAAAAAATAAAAACCGACTTCAAAGTAAATTATCTAAAAAGCATAAAATAACGAAAATATTATTGAAGTTGGTGCAGAATATACACAGCAGGTACGCTAACACCAACTTCAATAATATTTTCGTTATTTTATGCTTTTTAGATAATTTACTTTGAAGTCGGTTTTTTTTTTTTTTAAATAGTTTATTAGTGACTTTTATTTTAACAAGATAGGTATCAGCACTATCACGCAACTCGAACGTAGACGTACTGTAACGTAGACGTTACAGTAACTTACTGAAAACATAAAAAGTGTATATCTCTTAAACTACTGGACTGATTTTGATGAAACTTGTACTTTACCCTAATTTGAAAGATACTCTAACTAATGCAAAAAAAAAATTCGAAATCAGACTTGTAGTTTCTGAGAAATCCGCGGACAAACCTACATACATACATACATACACTCATATAATTTGGTAAATTTGTTTAGAAGCACACTTAGACTAACATATATATTAATATTACGCATTTTTATTAATATTACATACATACGCGTCGAATAGAGAACCTTCTTTTTGAAGCCGGTTAATAAAAACGTGTTAAAAAGTATCCAAGTCCTACCTCGTAGTATTAACTCAAATCATGTCAAGTTTCATTTGAATCCATTCAGTCGTTTCAGCGTGATGCGAGGCCATGATACAGGCTAATACAGACAGTCAGACAGACAATCAAAATGAAAAAAAATACAGTTTTGGGTTCAGTATCGCAGAATGCCCTCCAAAAATAATTTTCTAAATATCTTCAATGTACAGAATTGGACCTGTTACAGTTTAAATTTAAAATAAAGCCCCCGACATGGTAGAACGAACTCTTAAAATCACTTTCCTGCTCCATTATCAGACCCTTGTAGACGTATTTTTTAAGACGGGGCCCGTTGGTCTAGGTGTTATAGACATCCAGACTGTTACCCGATGGGTCGTGGATTCGATTCCCACCAAGAGTCTGGGTGTTATTTATCTATTTAAGTATGTATTTACAAAAAAAAAATGTATGTAAGTATTAGTATTAGTTGTTGGTTTCCATAGACACAGGCTCTGCCTGGTTTAGGATCGGGTGACCGTGTGTGGATTGTCCCAAGACATTATTATTATTATTTTATTGTTCACTGCACTTTTTTATTCTATAACAGGAAGGCGGCAAGCAACCAAAAGACAGACCAAAATGGGACAACCAAATGGAGTTCCTCATGTCGTGTATCGCTACCTCCGTGGGCCTGGGGAACGTTTGGAGGTTCCCGTTCGTCGCCTACCAAAATGGCGGCGGCGCTTTCCTCATCCCATATATTATAGTGTTGTTAGTCATAGGAAAGCCTATGTACTACTTAGAAACCGTCCTTGGACAGTTCAGCAGCAGCAACTCTGTTAAAATATGGGCACTGTCTCCAGCAATGAAAGGTATGATGATACTATTGAAATCTAATAACAACCTAATACATAATATACCTAAGTAAGTATGTATACATATTTAATATGATATTTTATCGAGACGTTAATTTAATAAAATCGGTCCAAGCGATATAACCAAGTACACATTTTGACTTGAATACCAATCTCCCAAGAGAACCTTGCTGCTAGATTACGGGATAAAAGTATCCTATGTCCTACCTCGTAGTATCAACTCAAATCATGCCAAGTTTCATTCGAATCCATTCAGTAGTTTCGGCGTGATGCGCGGCCATGAGACAGACAAAAACTTAAAAAAATATATTTCCGGCTTTAGTATCGGTTATAGAATGCCCTTAATATAATTTTCAAAATATCTTTATTGTACAGAATTGGACCTGTTACAGTCGCTTTAGTTTTTTTTACCGTCACCCCGCATGCCCTCTATCAATCAATAGGTACTACGCAAACTAATACATTTTTCGTAATTTTGTGGTGGATAATTTAATAAATGCAAACAATTAATAATTTTTTTATTGTAATAAAATCTTTTTTTTTTTTAAATTGAACCGACTTCAATATCACTGAAAAGTATAAAATAATTTAAATATTATTGAAGTTGGTGTTAGCGTACCTGCTGTGTATATTTGGCACCAACTTCAATAATATTTAAATTATTTTATACTTTTCAGTGATATTGAAGTCGGTTCAATTTTTTTAAAAAAAGATTTTATTTTAAACTTTTTAGTGATATTTTCATATATAAAGATTGAACCATCGAAAACCGTAAAATTATCTAGGTAGGTTATGATCACATTATCGTATACATAGTTATACATAATTCATGTTTCTTCAGAAAAAAATATCCGGTCGTAATGAAATTTGCATGGAAACATCATAGTAGTTTACTCTCTCGAATAAAAAAAGAATCATCGAAATCGGTTCATAATTGTCAGAGCAATGTAATGAAGAACATCAGTTTTATGGTTTTTACCAGATAAATTCCTCCACATCGTTCATGGTCCTCCAGGAAGTTCTTATCCGGTTGTAATAAAATTCATACAGATTCAATACAGTGGTTTCTTCTTTCGAATAAAAAAATAATCATTGAAATTGGTAAATATTTGCCAGAGTTATGACCATTTTTGTCTGACCGAGCGAGTCCGAGCGACTAAAACGTCATCTATATAGGCTTTCTTGCAGGTCTCAGTGCGCAGTCACCATTCTTGTTTTTTTAGGAACTACTTATTACTAAGCAATAATTTTTTTATGGGACCCAATCAATGGATTGAAGAATGGATGGAAGAAAGTAAAAACCATAAAACTGATGTTCTCCATTACATTGCTCTGACAATTATGAACTGATTTCGATGAATCTTTTTTTATTAACCGACTTCAAAAAAGGAGGAGGTTCTCAATTCGTCTGTATATATATTTTTTTTTTATGTATTTTCGCGCATAACTCTGGCAATTATTAACCGATTTGAAAAAATCTTTCTTCCATCCATTCTTCAATCCATTGATTGGGTCCCATAAAAAAAATTTTGTCCTTAAAAAGCGACTAAAACGTCATCTATATAGGCTTTCTTGCAGCTCTCAGTGCGCAGTCACCATTCTTGTTTTTTCAGGAACTACTTATTACTAAGCAATATTTTTTTTATGGGACCCAATTAACGGATTAAAGAATGGATGGAAGAAAGATTTTTTCAAATCGGTTCATAATTGCCAGAGTTATGCGCGAACATACATAGGAAAAAAAATATATATATACAGACGAATTGAGAACCTCCTCCTTTTTTGAAGTCGGTTAAAAATATGAACTATTAATTATAATTATTATACTGATTACGGGATAAAAATATTATTATAAGCACTGAATAAAAATTAACCTGTACCTATAGGTACATATACCTAGTTACCTGAATAGGTACAGTTGTAATGAGAACTGCCTACTTTTTTGAAGTCGGTTAAAAAGAATCGTGTCACATAATATTTTTATCTACGGTCAGAGTCAGAGAAAGAAAATTTCCTATTCTGTACCTACCGTACATACCTACTTAAAATTTGTATCTTTAAAATACATAACTATGCTCGAATGGAAACTGTTCCAGGTGCTGGTTACGCTCAAGCTCTTGGCGCCAGCTACGTTCTGTCATACTACGTGTCGATCATCGGTCTCTGCCTTTACTATCTTTCAATGAGTTTTCAAAGCACATTACCCTGGGCCGTTTGTCTACCCGAATGGGCTAACTGTGTACCTTCCGGCCAATCTGCCAACGAGTCCGCTCAAGGAGAGGCCGTGAGCAGCGCTGAACTGTATTTCACGTGAGTACTTCCTGACCTCGCCTTTAAATACAAGCTTAAGGGTAACACTTAAATCGCCAATCATCACATACCTGCAATTTTCATCAGTAGATCGACCAATCCAACTCGGATGGCCAGCGTTCGGAAAACTACGCGAAATCTTCTCGTCCGAAATACCGCAGTGCCTGAAGCGAAGGTTTTTAATCAGTGTGTGTTGCTAGTGATGATATAATGCGAAACTGAAACGTGGTCTCTAAATGCTGGCCTTTTAGATAATTTCAGAGTCACACAACGAGCTATGGAGAGAGCTATGCTCAGAGTTTCTTTGCGCGATAAACTCCAAAATGAGAAGATTCCCCAAAGAACAAAAGTCACCAACATAGCTCTCAGAATCTGCAAGTTGAAGTGGCAATAAGCAGGCCACATCGCTCGAGGGACGTAATCGACCGATGGGTGAGAAAGCTTCTCGAGTGGCGACCACAAACCGAAAGATGCAACGGAGGTAGGCCTCTCACTAGATGGACTGACGACATTGTACGCGTCACGTGGATGCAAATAGCCAATACATATTGTAATTCTAGCTCATTCGCGTTCGAAGGGGGGCAGGGGGGAGGCCTATGTTCAGCAGTAGACGTCTTCCGGCTGGTGATGATGATGATGATGATGATGAGTAGATTAACAGGTAATATACACGTAGAGAAGCAGTTAAGGCGTACGCGGGGTGCGTAAATAAGGGTCCTACCAATCACTCTTATGGCCGAGTTAAAGAAATTTGATTTTTAAGACGTTTAGATATAAGCTCCTTTCTTCGTGAAAATAAGATTATGTATAATAATGCTGATCGAACAGATGTTGGTAAGCCCCCAGGACTGCACTTCAGTCCATGGCACCCCACTTATTTTTATAAAGAATATTTTTTCTCAGTGCAGAAACTCTACCTACTTGCTTCTCCTCTGTTCATTGTGTTGGTAGAGGAGCTTATAAGTATCTAGAGTAGAGTTACGAGCATTTACATTAATTTTGCCCACAAATTATCGAAGTAAACTATAGAAGTAAATAATATCTCCTTTGAAAACAAGCATTTATAATATCTCATTATTCTCTCACAATCTGATGGGACGAAAGACCGACACATCCGGGGAGGGAGGGACGCAGGACCGGCTTTTCAGACAATCAGGTGATCGGCCTGAAATGTCCTAACCAGTAACGAACTACTGCACAAAATTGTTGCTGCCCGTGGGGTTGAAACGCGCGTCCTTGGTTTTGCAAAGCACGTGGTTTACCGCTACGCTACACGGCTAGAACGCGGAAGATTTTCCTATTTAAACTCTATTACGTTATTAAATAGGACGTAATTTAAAAGTTGTTCTTTGAATATATTTTTTTCAACAGGCAGACTGTTTTACGCCAGTCCGATGGTATTCACGATGGGATTGGTGAGTATTTTTTTATTACATCACACTATCGTGTTTAAAGTATGAATAATATTATAGGCAAACGACTGACGGTTATTATATGTTGCGATTTTTTGCCTCCAGGCGCACCGTTGTGGGACTTGACTTTGTGTTTATTGGCATCTTGGGTAATAATTTTCATAATTGTTGCTCGTGGAGTCAAGAGTTCTGGAAAGGCTGCCTACTTCCTGGCCTTGTTCCCATATGTCGTCATGTTGATATTACTCATAAGGTATGTAAGTTTTGATTATTTATTTTTGGTTTTGTTTGCTGCAGCAATAGTATGCTGAGTTGAGAGCCTTTTGTGGCGTATTTATTATTTTCTTATGTGTTTGTGTACTATGTGTTAAAGATAAACGTTTTTCTTCTTCTTCAATCTGAGGTCCATAATGTCCATAATTGCAATAAGAAATAATAGGAAGGCCATCACCACATTAGACCTAAACCGGACCAGTCAATGTCAATATCATGCGAAATTAAAAGTTATTTTAACATGTTTTAGGGCTGTCACATTACCAGGCGCAGACAAAGGAATATTGTTCTTCATCACACCGGAATGGTCAAAAATTATGGAAATAAGAGTAAGTAAGTTGTAACATAATTAGATATCCAAGTTTTAAAGCCAAGCCATTTTATCAAAGTTAGTGCAGTCCTGGGGGCTTTAAGTTACGACCTATTGTATTACTGTTTGTTATTCCATGATTATAAATTAAAAAAAAAAAAGTTAATTGAAGCCTATTTATTTTTTTGACGGGCCCGTTGGTCTAGTGGTTAGACACCCTGACCGCTAACCGATGGGTCGTGGGTTCGATTCCCACCAAGTGTCTGGATGTTATTTATCTATTTTGGTATGTATTTACAAAACAAAATGTATATAAGTATTAGCATCAGTTGTCTGGTTTCCATAGTACAGGCTCTGCCTAGTTTGGGATCAGATGACCGTGTGTGGATTGTCCCAAGATATTATTATTACCTTTAATAAACGATTATTTTTCAGGTGTGGTACGCGGCAGTTACTCAAGTGTTTTTCTCTCTTTCTGTGTGTTCTGGAGCGTTAATTATGTTTGCGTCGTACAACAACTTTAATCAAAATGTATACAGGTACTAATTTACCTCCCTAATACCTCCATTCTAAAAAAAATATTATGAGTAGGTAACCACATCCCTTACGTATTGTTAGATCATCAGCTGCGAAGCAGCAGTGTGTAAACACCTTCACACAGATTTCTGTGTTCTGTGTGAAGGGCTACCTACTTATAGCTGGTGAAATTACCAGGCATAAGTACATGTTAATGTCTCGGGTGACGAGCGGTAGTCCATTGTAGGCTTAGTAAGGTGTAGGGTGACAGTATGTGGTCATAAAAAATATGTAAGTAAGTACATTATGTACTTACATCACTTTTGTAACAGACGAATTATTATAATTACAACCGGCCGGTAAAAGTATCAACAATATTTTCTTTTTTAAGGGATTCAATGATCGTGACCACCTTGGATACATTCACAAGTTTGATCTCAGGCATCACAATATTTGGAGTACTCGGAAACCTCGCTTATCAACTAGGCTACGATGATATTAACCAAGTTATCGGTACTGGGGGCACCAGCCTCGCCTTCATTTCCTATCCCGATGCAATTGCGCAGTCGCCATTCGTACCACAAGTAAGAACTATCGGTATACAATTTCATTCTCGTAGACAGTTATCACTGCACTGACTGATCTCAACTAGAGGTACCTAAGTATGTTTGTCCGCATAGTTTTAAACTACACAATGGAATTTGGTGTGGTTTTAACCTTTAACATTTAGAGCATAATATATTTCTTCCTAAGGAAGGTCTTCGTGTGCATACCAGGCAAAGCCGCGTTGGGTCGCTTGTTTAATAATATTATATATAAAATACCCATCCCATCATCCATCCGTCCCATCGGATTATGAGAGGTAGGTATTATATAAAGGAAGAGAGAGTGCACTTGTGTCTACGCAAGCGCTTGTGCACTATAATATCTCCTGCGTACATAGCTGATCTTGTGAAAGATTGGCCGCTGTGGTCGTTACGGCCAGGAGGGGGACATTATTATATAAAATAAATAGGTACCAGCTTATTGGCGGCAGCCCAAGCCGAGGCCGTGCCTCCCTGAGGTGCCCTTGTGCTAGTCGCTACCCAAACCCTTCTGGCTGGAGCGGTTTAAGCGCTCGCCCTCTTGTCCGGTGAAGCTGTAATGGCCATCTGCGGCCAACAGTACTACTCCTACACAATAAAAAAAAAAAAAAACAAAAAAAAAAAATATTAAGTATATAGAAACTGTAATTTTTATCGTTACAGCTTTTCTCGGTCCTCTTCTTCATGATGATGGCAGTGCTGGGCATTGGATCTGGAGTCGCATTGTTATCAACTGTGAACACTATATTACTAGATGCTTTCCCGAAAGTTCCCACTATTTACATGTCCGCCGCTAGCTGCGCAATTGGTTTTCTAGTTGGACTAGTATACGTTACGCCGGTAAGATATGATGTAGCCACATTAATTCTTCAATCACTAGAGAATTTGATTGAATTTTAAAACACTACGTATGTTTCAGGGTGGCCAGTATATTCTCGAATTGGTTGATTATTACGGAGGAACTTTTATGAGACTGTTTGCTGCTATTATAGAGACTATCGGCGTTTTTTGGATCTATGGTAAGGTAAAAAATTAAAGGTGTTAGCTAGCGACTATTGAGCTTGACTTCGATTATCTATTTAAATGATATTGACCTAACGGTTGTTAAGAGATATAAAACGTTTTTAAGTTGTCGCAAAGTGCCTAAAGCAGCTGCCACGAATAGCCATTTGAAGCTCTTGGATATTTACCCGCCTACTACCAACTGCTGCTAACCAACGCAGTAACAAGTGGTACCTACATAATATGTAGACGTTCACGCGACTAACTATAAATAAACCCAGTGTACAACTTACTATAAAAAAATATAGTTTTGCTTAAGTAAATGTAATTTATTTATTTATCTTACAGGTTTGGAAAATATTTGTCTGGATATAGAATTTATGTTAGGAATGAAGAGCTCATTTTATTGGCGCATCTGTTGGGGCATTGTGACACCTGTGATGATGATTGTTGTATTTTTCTACGCTCTTATCACTACCGAAGAACTACTATTTGGCGGAGTGTATGAGTATCCTTCAGGCGGTTATGGTACGTCGTTGAAACATTCTCTATTCTTTAAACTAATTAATTTCCCTGAATATACATTCATATTAGTCACGCACATATATACAGTATGTAACAAAATACCCTGTTGGATCACTGGGGAAGTGGGGATATTATTCAGTGTATCAATAACTCTTCCCTAAGTTGAAAAATACTCAAACTCTAGCAAAAAGAATTTTTGAAATCGGATATGTAAGTAGTTTCTGAGAAATCCGCGGATAAACCTACATACATACATACACTAGTAAAATTTGGTAAATTTCTTTAGAAGCCCACATAGACTAACTTATATGAATATTACGCATTTTTTAACCGACTTCAAAAAAGGAGGAGGTTCTCAATTCGTCTGTATATATATATTTTTTTTTTTATGTATGTTCGCGCATAACTCTGTCAATTATGAACCGATTTGAAAAAATCTTTCTTCCATCCATTCTTCAATCCATTGATTGGGTCCCATAAAAAAATTATTGCGTAGTAATAAGTAGTTCCTGGAAAAACAAGAATGGTGACTGCGCACTGAGAGCTGCAGGTAAGCCTATATCGATGACGTTATGTCGCTTTTTAAGGACAAAAATGGTCATAACTCTGGCAAATATTTACCAATTTCAATGATTCTTTTTTTATTCGAAAGAAGAAACCACTGTATTAAATCTGTATGAATTTTATTACAACCGGATAAGAACTTCCTGGAGGACCATGAACGATGTGGAGGAATTTATCTGGTAAAAACCATAAAACTGATGTTCTCCATTACATTGCTCTGACAATTATGAACCGATTGCGATGATTCTTTTTTTATTCGAGAGAGTAAACTGCTATGATGATTCCATGCAAATTTCATTACGACCGGATATTTTTTTCTGAAGCAACATGAATTATGTAAAACTTTGTAGACGATAATGTGATCATAACCTACCTAGATAATTTTACGGTTTTCGATGGTTTAATCTTTATATATGAAAATATCACTAAAAAGTTTAAAATAAAATCTTTTTTAAAAAAAATTGAACCGACTTCAATATCACTGAAAAGTATAAAATAATTTAAATATTATTGAAGTTGGTGCCAAATATACACAGCCGGTAAGCTAACACCAACTTCAATAATATTTAAATTATTTTATACTTTTCAGTGATATTGAAGTCGGTTCAATTTTTTTTAAAAAAGATTTTATATTAATATTACATACATACGCGTCGAATAGAGAACCTTCTTTTTGACGCCGGTTAAAAATGTGATATTCAACAAATGAGTTATAGGTACCTACATATAATTATATCGATACACCGAATAACACCCCCAGTGATCCAACAGGGTTTTTGTTACACACTGTCTATATTCAATAACTTTACTAAGTAGGGATTCTAAAATATAACTAAAAAAATATTTACTTATTATTTCAGTTGCTGGTTACATCATACAATACTCAGGGATAGCTATTGTTCCAATCCTAATTATTACTGCCCTATGGAAATACAAATCGGATAACTTAATTGAGGTATACATTAAACAGTTGATCATCATCATCATTAGCAGCCGATAGACGTCCACTGCTGAACAAAGGCCTCCCCTTAGAAGGGAGGGGTTGCCATAATCCCCACGCTTGGCAGGCGGCTTGGGGATCGCAGTATTGGTAGAAGATAAATTCATAAGGAAGACGCTGCTGCCCGGCTTCCTGTTCTCGCTTAGTCGCCTCTTACGTCACCCAACGAGAGGAGATGGGGGGGGGGTGCTATTCTAACCCGACACCCCACGGGCTGTTGGCACAGGCATAAGGCTCAATTCACACCAAGATGGCAGCGGCCGGCAGCGCACTTTCAGTTTGAAAGAATTTTTAACTTTATCTCGCTCTCTCTCTCCAACTTAAGAGCTGGGCTCTTGTCGATGAAGCAATTTCCAGTCCGATCTATTATATGCCTTCATTTTGACCTTCTGATACGACATTTCACCCACTTTTTCTTCTACCTGCTTCATAAAACTTCGTCTGGGTCTTCCTCTTCCCCTTTTCCCTTCTTATTTTACCTACTAAACTTTATCTAAAATACGTAAAAGACCAGTATCGCTTGAAAAACGCGACACCGGTCCAGGCGGCAGCCCGCGCTGCCGGCCGCTGCCATTTTGGTGTGAATTGAGCCGTAAACAGTTGAAACATGTGAATTCTTCATGATACGTGGGTAGGTAATACTAACCAGCGGTTATTGTCATTGCAGACCGTGAAGCGAGCATTCCGAAAGAAGGAGAGTTATGGACCCAATGATGAACAGAAGAAACAGGAGTGGAAGGAGTTTAAGCGGAACGCAAAATATGAACGCGAACTGAAGCGTAAAAATTGGTTCCACCACATAGCTTTGAGCCTAGTCGGCGGTTATAGATGGAATCGGTAGAAATAATTTTATTTTTGTAAATTTATCTAGTTAATTAAATAATGTAGGTAGCCGGTAGGTATAATTAATATTACTATTTATGTTTAGGTGTAATGTGACAATAGTACATAAATTATTTATTACTTCAACAAATTTGTTGTTTTATTTCGTGGTATCTATACTTATATTATAACTGTAACAGGTCCAATTCTGTACATTGAAGATATTTTGAAAATTATATTTGGCATTCTATAACCGATACTGAGGCCGAAAATGAAAATTTTTGATTTTTGTCTGACTGTCTGTCTGTATCACGGCTGCGCATCACGCCGAAACTACTGAATGGATTCAAATGAAACTTGGCATGATTTGAGATCTTACTACGAGGTAGGACATAGGCTTTGATTATATATACGTCTAGATAGTAAGTCGTCTTAAAAGTGACGTTCACACTGAATCACTACTCCATTATCCGCGTGTGCGTGCAGGCCTCGTACTACACTAGCGTTATCTGTGGCTGTGTGCGTGTTTGGGGAACTCCAGTTATAAATATTTTTCCCATAAATAGCGATAGCGTTGTGGGCTATGCATTGATATATACTGTGTAAATAGAATAGAATAGAATAGAATGGAATAGAATGGAATAGAATGGAATAGACTGGAATAGACTGGAATAGACTGGACTAGACTGGACTAGACTGGAATAGACTGGAATAGACTGGAATAGACTGAAATAGACTGGAATAGACTGGAATAGACTGTAATAGACTGGAATAGACTGGCATAGACTGGAATAGACTGGAATAGACTGGAATAGACTGGACTAGACTGGACTAGACTGGAATAGACTGGAATAGACTGGAATAGACTGCAATAGACTGAAATAGACTGGACTAGACTGGAATAGACTGGCATAGACTGGAATAGACTGGAATATTCTGGAATAGACTGGAATAGGCTGAAATAGACTGCAATAGACGGGAATAGACTGGAATAGAATGGAATAGAATGGCATAGAATGGAATAGAATGGAATAGAATGGAATAGAATGGAATAGAATGGAATAGAATGGAATACAATGGAATACAATGGAATAAAAAGGAATACAATGGAATACAATAAAATAGAATATTAAATTACATTAAATGGCGTGTCCCTTACGATCAGGTGAACGTCTTATTTGCCTCATGACCAGGAAGAAAAAATATACCTCTAATTAAGTACTTACCTATATAAAAGTAATTAATTTATCAAAAAAATAATTAAAATTATTTTAATTAATTTATTTAAAGTTTTGGTCACTATCTTATTATCGTATTAAACGTAATACGTATATTACGTTTAATTGAATTCATTTTTGCTAAAAGAAAAATTACCCCAGACTTAAGATATATTCCCCCATTATTACCTAGCAACACCAGTCTAGTCGGACAATGTACAAATAGTCGTAAAAAACAATCGAGTTTTTATAATAATCCTTCACAGAATCTTAAGACTTATCAATGGAAAATTAAGTTAGGATCTTTATTAATTTTACTTAGTTAATATTTTCTCGATTTGATTACACAATTCGGCATAATGTTTTTTTTTTGCGAGCACAAACCATTGGTACAAGTTCAAGTGACACTAAACAACCAAGTCGACCAATTTGATGTTTTGGTGTACCTGATATTGTCAAGTGTTTGAACATCGAACATGCTATCTAGACGTATATATAATCAAAGGACATAGGATACTTTTTATCCCCACATTCGGCACGGTTCCCTTGAGAGAGGGGATTAAAGTCAAAATGGGTACTTGGTTATACGCTTGGTCAGATTGTATCCATTTTTCTTCATAATGATAATAAATATTAGTAAGGTAACACTCATAGAGAGTTGTTATCAAGGTTTTGTAATCGGTCGGGTTAAGCAACGTTAGGTAAGTTCATTAAATAGATGGGTGACCGTTTAACGCCATTTGAACTAAACGGGCCCGTGCTTCGGAGAGCACGTAAAAAGTGGGTCCCAGTTTTTAACCGACTATAAAAAAGGAGGTTATGTATTCGATGCGAATGTCTGTTATTAAAAGTTTATATAACGTAAAAATAGCGCAGGCGGAGCTGCGTGGGTCAGCTAGTTATAACTAAAATCGAAGTTTTTAGATCAGATTCTAGAGGGAACAAACGTAAAATGTAAAACCTACAACAAATAATCTACAGATTTATTAAATGTTTTTGTTTATGAACCCTTTACGCGGACACGAACGGTGGACCAGTTTTCAATCAAAATCGTTTGAACGACGTTACGTGCGCTTACCCCGCCCGCACGTATTTTGGTCCAGCTCGTGCAAGCGATCTTCGTCCTAAAGGTGGTACACCGCTCGTGACCGCGAGAGTACGTACCTACGACACTACAGAACCCTATCAATAATATAAAATGCTTTTAAGGTAAAATCGTTTATAGTGCAGACATGACAGACGAATGAATCTATTCGTGTGGCATTTTCTGGCAGGGCCACGGTGACTGATCTTAATTCTGATTGAACCAGGGATTTAGTCGCTATTTAGTCGTAAAATTTGAGAATTAGTCGGCCTGTGGTTTAAAAGTTATAGGTATACCCCGGTGGCCCTGCCAGGGAGGACTCTTTCGGGCAGGGCCACCGCTAGATCTCGACAACTAAAGCACCCCACGAAAATCTAACTTGGCTCAGATTTAGTCGTTAATTAGTCGAAATCAGTCGTAAAGTATTGGAATTAGTCGGTCAGTGGTTTAAAAAATATAGGGGTACCCCGGTGGCCCTGCCAGGGAGGACTCTTTGCAAAGCCTCCGCTTTGCAAAGCAAGCAAGGCGTCGCAAATTACAATCCCGCGGCAAGCAACAACTTTGTGTAGTTGTCTCTTACCAGCTAGGACAATGCTGGCCCATCATCGGATTGTCTGGAGTTTATTTTTATTCTGGTACAATACACACCCGGTTATCTGATCCCAAACTAGGCAGAGCCTGTAGGGGAGACCTAGGAGGGTTGTGACAATTTTTACGTTTCCTTTCATATCTTAATCAACATAGTTCAATATGAGAGTCCTATTAACTCAAGGTACTTTGGTCTTTATGCTATATAAATCTAATGTAAAAATTACGGAATTAGTTATAGTTTATGAGAAAATAATGAAATACCGAAACACTTCCCAGTGTCACAATTCTCCTAGTACCAAGGTAAATTGTGACAGACACTAAGGTGAGTTGTGACAGAAGTAAATTTGCACGTTTGTGGAAGATACTTGGAATATAATGCTATAATTTGTGATAAAAATAAGTATTAAATGTGTTTACATGTAAAAGTAAATGTGAACACATTTCTTTTCCATTTTATTCAAACTTTGTACAACTACAATAAATGTCGTTCGTAATTGTCATAACTGTTGCGCTAAGAAAATCAAAATAGAGCTTTATAGGTATCAAAGTGTAGTCTAACAAGCAATTATAGGAAATATACTCAGAGTAATTAGAATGGAGCTAGTATCGCGTTGATTCCCCGAACAAATTTTTCGTGGCACTTTTGCGGGGTGTGGGAGGCGAAGTAAACACACACAGATACAATTTCTCGCAAATGTCTAATGCAAACTCTTCATGTTTCTATGAACCTACACTATAATAAACTCGCAATACATTCAAAAAGATACGCACACAAATAAAGAATGACCTGAACATATGAACAAAAATTTGGCAGAGGGGTTAGCGCATCATGGTCTCTCCAGTGGTATCTCCTCTAAGCAAATATATTACAATTCTCATGGTGTACATACTATATGTGACCAATACTTGCAGTCGATGCACTTCTCATTTGATCTACAGTTAGGAAAAGGTTTCAGGCAAACCAACCAACATCTATAAATCATTGTTTTTACTTATAATATACCATTTTTTTACTTTTTTCGTTTCCTCTTTCAGACAGATCATTTTCTTTTCTTCGCTTTTGCGTTCTTAGAGGCTTCTATAACAGTAGATTTAATTTTTCGTTTGTCTGTTTTCTTACCTTTCCTTAGTGGAGATTTTAACAATGGTCTTACAGTTTGATAACAATTATAAAACAATTACATACGCTTATTATATACAAAACCATACTAAATAATATTAGTTAAAAAATCTTAAAACTACAAATAAAGAATTGTAAGTTTATACACCGAGGAAAATTGTGACAGCTTGTCACAACTCACCTAGGTGTTGCAAAATCCCCACTTTTGTCATATTATACTCATAATCTTAAAATGCATATAATATTTAGATAATAGATCCCACAATTCAAAAAATTAATAGTCAATGTTTAAAAGGCTCGTTACTATATTGCAATTATCTTATTACGTACCAAATAATAGGGCGTTAAAATAATAGTTTATTTACAAATAAGTATAAGTATCGGTTGTCTGGTTTCCAGTTTGGATTAGCCTAGTTTAGGATCAGATGCCCGTGTGTGGATTGTCCCAGAATACTATCATTACCTACGTAACTATTACTTTTTTTGTAAATAAATACTTACTTAAATAGATAAATAGCACCCAAACACAGGGTGGGAATCGAACCCACAACCTATAAGTAGCGTCGAGGGTGTCTAACCACAAGACAAACAGATCCTTCAAGTTAAATGATTCATGTGTCTGATGGGCATGTAAAAAGTCCCACATGGTTATGTGAGTAAAGGAAGAGATGTACTTCTGTCTACGAAAGCACATGTGCAATATAAGGTGCGTAAGTAGATGTTTGATATTATGCAGCTGTGGTCGTATTGGCCAGGAGGACTTTATTTTTTAAGGTAACTATGTAAGTAAGTATTAAAGTGCTACGCATACTTCAAACTTGGTATGAATTGAGCCTAATAGAGGGAATAGGATTGAGTTGGGTTAAGCCAAGTCTGGGGTGGAGAACAAACGATTAAGTTAACATGCGTAGCACCAACTTCAATATATTTTCGATAATTCATGCTTTTCAGATCATTTTCTTTGAAGTCAGTTATTATTTTTTCTAAAAATAGTTTATTTACATTTTAGGTACGGAACCCTAATAAGCGTTCAAGCTCTTGCACTGAGCGTTCATGTGTGGGAAAAGTTGAAAAAAATATATGATTTTTGTGGACTACTATTTGCTACTATGTGGATTGCAAAAGTAATTACTAAAAGTGCAAAACTTACACGAGTGCCTGTTAACGCACCCTTACCTAATAAAGGGACTATGTTGTGCTATAACAATTAATTTAATGTTTAAATGTCAAATAAGAACACCATATCAATTTGTGAAGTTTATTTTTGCAATTTAGTACATTAATAAAATAAGTATTAGTACACACCTACACAGCTAAAATATTCAAACAGTGAAATATATGATAGAGGATTTATTATACCTTAGTACATAATACACTAAATAGCTCTAGTACGCAGGAGTGCTATGTAAATTTAATATTTACTTGTGTTTAGACTTTTTCTTCTTCTTACTTGACTTCTTCTTATGTTTACGTTTCTTTTTCTTTTTCTTATGATCGTCCGAACTAGAGTCGGAATCACTATCGCTATCACTCGCAGTGCGTTTTTTCTTTTTCTTACTGCGCTTCTTTTTCTTTTTGCGTTTGCGAGCATCTGACGATGAAGACGAAGACGAATCGTCAGAGCCGCTAGACGATTCACTCTCAGTGTCGGGTTTCTTTTTAATATTAGTCAAATCTAGCTTTATTGTTTCTGTCTCAAGTTTGGCTTTCTTGGTTTCATTATAACCAGTAGGGGAAGCTGAGCGTTCACGCTTTTTAGAAATTTCTTCCTTATTTTCAGTTTCCGATTCTACGTTTTCATCATAGTCTGGTTCAAAATGAGCTTCATCTAACATAGACTTCTTTCTCTCTCTATCGATGGTAGGATTTATTCCATCACCTAGTCCCATTTTATCTGAATTGCGATCGCTTCTGTTGTCATACATGTTTGATTTCTTTTCATCTTTAGAATGTTTATCTGCATATTTCTTTTCATTGGGACCTCGGTGCTTTTCTTCACCTTTAATAGCTTCTGATAGTAGTCGTCTTTCGGTTTTAGATAGATCAGGTCTGTTACAATCTTTGCGACTTCTTTCTGTCTCTACTGTCACACGTCTATATGGTTGGTCACGTTTAGGTGTTTTAGATCTAGATTTGACACGTTCTACTGTACTTTGAACAACACGCGGCTCTCTGCTTCTACGTACATCGTCTACTTTCCCACCAAGCCGCTCTTTGACAGATAATTTGGGCGGAGGGGTTTTAGAATACCTTTTTTTCTTTTCATTTATTTCAATAGACCTTTGTTCAGAATCGATTACAGGAACTGTAATTTGAATGTTATTCATTGACGTTTTTGCCACGTCGTCACCATAAAGTTTTATACGGTCACTACTAATTTTCTTTATTTCGATCGGCCGCAAGGAGTTGATAGCTTTTGCAAATATTGCATTTTCGGCTCGTTTGATGACGTCAGATGTTACTTTACCGCCGTCTTCCTCTTCTTCAGGGGAAGAAATTTCTCCCGGTTCCTTAGCTTTCTCTACGTTATCTTCATCTACTTCCCATTTGGATAGTTCTGGCACGGGAGCCAACATTTCTTTATTTATTTGACTACTTGTTTCTATATCAGGTTTTAAATCTAATTCATCAGCATTAGCTTGAAGCTCGATACCATCAAATGGTTCTTCCTTAGTTATAGTTTCAACTTTAATATCAACAGATGACCGTTTTTCCTCAGTTTTGATATAGTTTTCTAATATTTCCTTGTCAACAGCTCCACCTGGCTCATCGCCGTACAAGTCATCAGTAGATTTTTCATTTGAAACTACTTTAGATGATTTTTCATCTTCTGTAGTAATAGGTATTTCCGCAGTATTATCTTTTTCTGTTTTAACGATAGCTTGATTTTCGGTTTCTGCATTATCGCTGTCTTTAACAACACCACTTTGAACACTTTCTTTATCACCGTCTTCGTCTTCTTTTTTCGTGCTATCTTTATCTTTCTTTTCTTTTTTGTCTCGTTTCTTTTTCTTTTCAACGTCCTTTTCCTTTTCTCTTTTTTTCTTTTTCCTTTCCTTTATTTTCTTTTCTTTTTCCTTGTGATCTTTATTTCTTTCCGATGATCTGTCACGAATCCTCTCCTCTTTCTTTTCACGTCTACTATCTCTATCACGTTCACGAGAACGACCTCTAGAATCACTGCGTTTTCTTTCACGTGCTTCTCTGCTGCGTTTCGGTGAGGATCGGGTTTTTCTATCGGGTGTAGCCTTTTCATGATCTTTTTCACGTTCTTTGTCATACTCACGACTTCTTTCATAGTCACGCGGACGATCATCACGTCCCTCGCGTTCACGATTTTTGTCATAGCCAGATCTTCTGTCAGAATCACGTGACCTTTCGATTCTATCGGAAGGTTCTCTGTTTTCATTATAGCGCTCCCTTTCGCGACCTTCTCTCTCCCTATGCTTTTCATGATCCACATTAACGTTACGTCTAGGTCCACCTCTGTTACGTATATTAGATCTATAACCTGAACGCATTTGATCTCTAGGTACACCAGGTTCATCACGGAAACTTTCACGGAAATTAGGATCATGATAATTAGCAGGAATAGACTCTCTAGGATCCGCACTAGGTGGTCTGTATGGCGCACCTGTATCACGAAAACCGGGGGGCGGGTTCTCCCGAAAACCGCCATCTCTAAAGGGAGCGTTTCTGTAGCTATCGCGGAAAGGCGGTGGACCTCCCCTGAAGTTTGGATCTCGAAAAGGTACTGGTGGACCAGGGTCGCGATATGGTTGTCCATCCCTAAAAGGCACGGGTCCTTGATCGCGGAAAGAATGCGGTGGTCTAAAATTATCTCGATAACGCGGTGGCTGCTCACCCACATGAACTGGTATTTCGCATTGAACTAGAGAAGGTATTGGCATTTCTCTATAATTAGAAGGCCCTTCACCGTAAGGCGGCGGCCTGTAAGGATCTCTATAATTTGGTGGTGGTAATCTGTCTCGGTCAATGGGACCACGATCAATAGGGCCAGGGGGTCCAAAGGGCGGCTTTTCGAAAGGCGAAGGTTCGAATCCTGGTACGGGCGGCTCTACACCTGGAGGAATGTCTTCAAAGGGAGGACCATCATAGCGGCCCCTATACCCTGGTGGTGGGTCAGTTTGAATTGGTATACTACCCATTGGAGGCATTTGTTTGCCACCCATTGGTGGGTATGAAGGTGGTGGCGCATTGCTTCTTGGTCCATATCTGAAAAAAAAAGAATTATTTTTACTATTTCACTTGAATTAGGTGGTTTACATATTATTAATTCAAGTATTATTAATTCGGCACAGTCCTTGCACATTGATAAGAATAATGCTGTGCGAATCGAACCTGCAGAATAATTTATCTACATCTTTCGTTTTCACTTCCATTAGGCAGGACTTCTTTAATTTATTAAAAAACTGTGTACAAGCTTCCCCAAATATGCATAGTTGTGCACGATTCCCATTAGATAGAGCGCAAGGACACAAAGTGCAAATCGACCATTTATATTTATACACCTTATAAAATCGTCAATTAGCGTTACTTCCAATTAAGCCATATTATTGAACCAGATTACTTCGACTCTCGGAGCTATACCTACTTTATGTTACTCTGGATTAACAATAATTAAAACTAATTGACTTTTATGAGTTCGGCAATTAGCCTTCAAAAGGATTTCGCGGCCTTCTTGGTGGCGGAACAACAACAAAAATGACATTGATGTTTTGTTCCAACATGTAGGAGGGTCAGTACTTAATCTTAATAAATTAATTATCCGTATAAAGGTGATCTAAAGCAGTCTTTCAGATGTTTGCGCCAGTATGCTCCTTCTAGTGCGAATCAAACCACAGTGTCATAAGAATAGCGTAGTACGTCATGCCGATGCCTTTTCTTGAACTGTAATTGCTATTAAGTGTATTACAAGCTTGAATCCTCACGACAACATTAATCTAATATCAAATTAATTTGGCATGACGTGCCATGCTCTATCGTGATAGTATTAAGAAAAAAAAAACCATGAAATGTCATATGGAATAAAATAGTGGGGTGGTTAAATATATACGAATTTGTATAGTTTTTATGAGACTTTTATTTTAATTGTTAGATATAATACCTTTTTTATTATAAAACGCTAAATTACCAATATCCCTTCACGTGGCACACTCCAAACTGTCGATAACTTCTGGTAGATACGTGCGACGATATAACACAAAATGTTCATCTTCTTCTCTAAAAATGTTGTATGATGGAACCGCCTTTAAATGTAGAAATAAGATTTAGTTGCAAAACAACACTCGATTTACAGTCAATTTCAATAAAATGTAATACAATTATAAATTTTACAATGTAAACAATAGTTAGTTAACCTAACCATTGTTGGATTACAAAATGACAATGATATATGAGCCATCCGAATTTTCAACCCGCCATCCGACCAACACTGCCTCTCCTCAATTCAATTCGTTTATTTTTTGTTCATTATTTATTGTGCGGGGTGGCTTTTAATATGGACTTTCCATACATTTTCGTTCTCTTATCAACTCTCGCCTCTGATTCAAGCTGTCCATACAATTACAGTGAACTGAATACACACATGGTACACACTGCCCGGCTATTGACCCGCGGACGGCACACTGTCAATAGACTGTGCACTAAGGCTGCCTGTCCACCGGAACGGAGCGAGGCAGCGGAGCGGAGAAACGGAGAATATTAACCAATAAGATTGTACTAAGAATTTGGAGCGGAGTTTTTGTGCAATCTCCGCTCCGGTGGACAGGCAGCCTAAACGTGTGTGATTTTCAGGATAGGACATCGCCGCATATTTATTTACATAATGTTGTGCATCAAATGGACTATGAAAATAAACTCATCCATCCCATCGAACGCAAGATATTACAGCGAAGACTGCTAGCCTCCAAAGAAGCAAACGAATCAAGTGGTGAGGCAGTGTTATCGAGTATGGGATTTACTCCTCTAACAGCACTCCGGACTCACAAACGTCAAATAGTTCAACTTATTACTAATCCAGTGCTTGAAATGACTTCGAGTACCGAAATAATCTGATTGATTATTTCGGTACTCGAAGCTATTTAGTACTTAATAGGTACTTTACACTCTGTTAGTAAAGAGAGATATTGATTATCTCGTTCTCAATAGAACACAGGCAAGAATAAACGGCTCCGAGTCGAAATAATTGCATAAATAAATTGCTAAATGAGATTGAACGTAAATTGACGTTTGTGAGTGCGGCAATGAGACGTATAAAACACGAGTTTATAAACAATTTGACATTTATTTTACTATAAAATCATAATTAGACATAGGTATATTAAAAGACTGGACACGATACTTGACTCACAAATCCGAAATAACATTTGCTTAAAATATAACAATCATTCATTATAAATGGAAAATATTTTAGAACTGAATAATCAGCACTAGAATCTGTTTATTATAAGAGCTAGATAATAAAAAAAACATTAACTAAGTGAAATGAGGAACATGGTAGCAGTTGCATATACATGAACATTTAAATTTTAAAACTCAAATATAACTACTTACGAAACTAAAAAAATAATTTTCATCAAAAATTGCAGACAATTTAAAATAAATAAGAATACGAAAGAACACGTGCATACTTTTTTCATATCTCATGTTTAGAAAGTTTAATTTTCATTAATAGCCGGGTGGAAAATTGCATTTTCATCTCTAGGGTAGAAAGTATTTTGAATTGTTACGATTAGTTGTATAATATAATCAATATGATCATCAAACAAGAAACGCAGGTTTCTCGGAAATATTTAAACATAAATATGCCCGACAAAACATTGAATTTGTCTTTTTTAAATTGTTCTAATTTTACTTTAAATTTTAACCGATTATTCTTAATATACTTACCTGTTTTATAAAATGTGCGTGTAGTATTTTACTTTCCTCACAGTCGAAATGAAAAGTAGAGTGTGTATTAACTCGGGTGAAATATCCATTTCTCCCTCTTATTGGCGCTCAAACAAAGGGTGAAATTGGTCACTTTCTACCCTTGGTTAGGGGTCGTCCATTAATCACGTGAGGCTCGAAAGGGGGGAGGGGTTCCGAAAAAATCACGAAATATCACCAGGAAGGGGGAGGGGTATAATGAGACATCACGTGTATTTATTTTTCGTTGAATGCACGATTTCGAAACCAAACAGCGGCACGTGGCCTTGACACACCGTTGCCGGCAACGACTTCCCCTTCAACATTTAATCAGTTAAGTACCTGTATTTAAAGATAATATTCCGAAAATTTCAATATAAACTATATTGAAATTTTGCACAAAAAAATACACGTGATTTTGGATAGGGGGGGGGGGTTAGTTTAAAAACCTCACCACATATCACCAGGAGGGGTTAAAAAGTTGCTAAAAAACATGACGTGATTAATGGTCGACCCCTTATCAATCTAATATTTCGAGTTGTCGCACTTAATCTAGTACAAATAGTAACAGATAAATAATCATACGCTTATGAAAAAATGTAAACAACAAGCTATTGGTCGATTTAACAATTCGAAATTTTTTAAAAGATATTTAAATTAAAATATTATGTAAACATACCATTGAACTTATAGCGAACTAAAATCATTAATAATACAAAATATGATTAAATAGTAGCAAAAAATTCGTTAAATACCCAAGTCTACATACCTACTGATTCTTATAATACAAGTAAGTCGGATAAAGAATTGTTCTATTACAAAATATGGCCAAATGATTACAAACGTGGATCATAATGATATAAAATGGATACAGATGATAGATGGGGGGCTAATTTATTATGTCCCGTGTTCAGGAAGG
The DNA here is from genome assembly GCA_911728495.1 of Furcula furcula. Lineage (NCBI taxonomy): Eukaryota > Metazoa > Arthropoda > Insecta > Lepidoptera > Notodontidae > Furcula > Furcula furcula. The sequence continues at coordinate 13,773,443 of OU452250.1, forward strand.
GACTCTCCCTTCCTGAACACGGGGCATAATAAAATTCGTGTTATTTATAACAATACATATCTAAATATCATCAGTGACAACCATTCATCACATTGAATGTCTATAAAATAGCCAAAAAACATAAAATAAACTAGCATTACATTTAATAGTAAGCAAATCCCTTTCCGCTGGAACACAACAAGCAGAAACAATAGTAGTACATAACAGTAGTAGGTATCAGGATAAGCCCCAGATCTAAGAGAAATCCTTATTACTAAATCAACTTTTTTTCAATACATCATTGTTAATCATTCAAAATAGACATTATTTTATAGATATTTACTTAACTATTATCCCCGAAATAACATAATCTAATCATAATCATAGGCATATCTCTCAGAGTAACAAAGAATAGCATTGAAAACATTGATATACTATACCAACTAGATTAGCTGTCACGAACAAAATGACATCGAAAATGTGGTCGCGGTTATATATACTTACACAACTATACACGTACACGCAAAACAATAATATGTTCATATAAAAAGATAACTTACATACTATAAAATAAGGTTCAATAATAATTGCAGACAATTGAGCGACAGCCGTCTCCGTAGCTCTTATTTTCGTGACCACTTTTCGGGTCGTGACAGCAAATCTAGTTGGTATAGTATATCGATGATTGAAAAACTAGTTCTGTTTGATGTTAATTAAAATTTCTCATTGAAACCTGGTACTGCTATGAAGCAGTTCAATATGTAATGATATCATTATTACATATCATTATTATTACATACCTAATGATAATGATATCATTACATATTACGGCGTGTTTATACCCGTGGGGTGTCGGGTTAAGAATAGCACCCATCTCCCCCCAATGGGTGTTCGTAAGAGACGACTAAGGGAAAACAGGAAGACGGGCAGCAACGTCTTTGGATTTGACTATGTTTATCACGGGATCCCAAGCTGCTGATTTGACAAACCACAAATCCTCGCAAAAGAACAGCGCTACCTACCAAGGATGATTCGTGAGGCTATTGAAATTAAAAAGCATCCAAATTTCAATAGAGAAGATGGCTGGGTGCTTGGGATCCCGTGATAAACCTAGTCAAATCCAAACACAAGCATTCCACTGCAAGACCTCAAGATACTGTAAGCTCTTTCTGCGTAGATCGGACTAACAATAATAATTAGAAGACCTGAGGGTACCCTAAGACAACTATGACATATGGACAGCTACCACCTCAATCCGCCCGTGACCATGAATGCTGTAAAGTATTCGAAACGTCGGGAAATTAAAATCAAAAATAAACCGCGATATAATCCGTAAAATTAGTTTTATTTCAATGTTACAAAACATTAAAAAAAAAATAAACAAAAGTTGTAAAAAATTTAATCCTCTGCAATATTTATAATAAATACAAATAGCATAAAACCTAAAGGAAACAAGATATTTGCAATAAATGTGTAAAAAAAAATCTATTTTTTGACCTTGGAATATCTGTGGTCGCGGACACCCTACGATAAGTAGGTTTGGAGACAAGTTGTAAGGTGCCAAAATATAGGCATAAACAACTTTATAGATGACTATCTCTCATTCCGAGATACTTGCCCTTATTTGACTAATTTTCCTAGACTATAACTATAAGTATTTGTAATGTGTTATGAATTGGTTGTTGTAATGACATTCAATGTGGTGGGGGGAAATGTCTAGTAGTATTTAAGGTGGAACCTCATTGTATTCTATTCATTCTATCTGTGCGCGTGGTGGAATACAGACGTACTCCAGTGTTTCGCTCAGAAATTATAATCTATACTTATAATAAAACTGTAACAGGTCCAATTCTGTACATTGAAGATATTTTGAAAATTATATTTGGAGGGCATTCTATAACCGATACTGAGGCCGAAAATGTAATTTTTTTTATTTTTGTCTGTCTGTCTGTCTGTCTGTCTGTCTGTCTGTCTGTATCACGGCTGAGCATCACGCCGAAACTACTGAATGGATTCAAATGAAACTTGGCATGATTTGAGATCTTACTACGAGGTAGGACATAGGATACTTTTTGTCCCGTAATCTAGCACGGTTCTTTTGGGAGAGGGGATTAAAGTCAAAACGGGTACTTGGTTATACGCTTGGTCCAATTTTATAAATTTTTCTATAAAATATAATAAATATTAGTAAGGGAACACTCATAGAGAGTTGTCATCAAGGTTTTGTAATCGATCGGGTTAAGCAACGTTAGGTAAGGTCATTAAATAGATGGGTGACCGTTTAACGCCATTTGAACTAAACGGGTCCGTGCTTCGGAGAGCAAGTAAAAAGTGGGTCCCAGTTTTTAACCGACTATAAAAAATGAGGTTATGTATTCGATGCGAATGTCTGTTATTCAAAGTTTAGTTAACGTAAAAATAGCGCAGGCGGAGCTGCGTGGGTCAGCTAGTTAACAATATAAATATTACTAAGGGCACAATAACAATTCGCACTTTATGTAGGTACTAAATTACAGCAGCTTTAAAAAAAATAACAAAAGTAAATCAACAATTAAATTTAATAAAGTACAGTCATTGCAATAACATTTTTACGTAGTACATTTACAAATACATATTTCAACTCGTGAGCAATAGGTACTTATCAAATGATAAATATAATCAATCATATATGTACATAAGTTTATCTAACCTCATAACGCAATGTTCAAACTATGAACTCTAAATCGGTACTTTAATGACGAACTTTATTCATATGGCTCTTTAAAAAAAAGTTTTTTTCTAAGTACAGATCTCCTAAATAAAACGATGCTTTCAAATAACTCTTGTCTATTAAAAACACCTTAGTTTTTAACCGACTTCAAAAAAGGAGGTTCTGTATTCGACGCGTATGTATGTAATATTGATAAAAATGCGTAATATTAATATATATTAGTCTATGTGGGCTTCTAAACAAATTTACCAAATTTTATGAGTGTATGTATGTATGTATGTATGTATGTATGTATGTATGTATGTATGTATGTATGTATGTATGTATGTATGTATGTAGGTTTGTCCACGGATTTCTCAGAAACTACAAGTCCGATTTTGAAAATTCTTTTTGCAATAGTTAGAGTATTTTTCAACTTAGGGTAGAGTACAAGTTTCATCGAAATCGGTCCAGTAGTTTAAGAGATATAAACTTTTTATGTTTTCAGTAAGTGATTGTAACGTAAACGTTCGAGTTGCGTGATAGTGCTGATACCTATTTTGGTAAAATAAGTCACTAAAAAGTGTTAAATAAACTATTTAAAAAAAAATAAAAACTGACTTCAAAGTAAATTATCTAAAAAGCATAAAATAACGAAAATATTATTGAAGTTGGTGCAGAATATACACAGCAGGTACGCTAACACCAACTTCAATAATATTTTCGTTATTTTATGCTTTTTAGATAATTTACTTTGAAGTCGGTTTTTATTTTTTTTTAAATAGTTTTTTTATATCTGGGTTCATAAGTACCATAAGTCTTCATTTATTCCTTTAGTTTATTTAAGTATATTCATTAAACTTACAAAGTTATATATTCTGTTACTTAAAAAAGTTAATAATATTGCTATAACAAAAATAAAATACAATACTCCACTAGCTTACATGTCTAGGAAATAGTAATGTAATATTATTTCACATGTGTCTTAACACTATTATTTTATTTGTATAGACGAAACAATGGAGACAATATTTAAGGTAGGATTAAAAACAGCAGATATGAGGTGTACCGTGTGAATGAGTTTCCGCCGTTTTAAGAAAGATCTACACAAGGTTTCGGTTAAAATTGATAGATGAAAGACGGGATAAAATAAGTTTAGTGATTTAGTAATAACATAACCATAAAGTATTATTGGTTTCGTATCAACATCATATTTTTTATTCGTTTTAAAATGTCTATGTTTGTGCCAAATAAGCATCATTTGCGGGGAACTTTTAATTTACTCCTTCAATTTAAAAAATATTGCAGCTAAGGCGCATTAATTGCTTGTGGAAGCATAAGCTAAGGCTGCCTTAAGTGAGAGAACTTGTCGTGAGTGGTTCCAAAAGTTTAAAAACAGTGACTTTGGCATAGAAAACAAATATCAACAGCAAACCGGTATATTCACGGGAAAATATCATCAAGCTGTGTATTTGGTGGGATCAGCTGGGTGTCGTGTATTAAGAGTTGCTTAATCCGAGCGAAACCGTTACTGGAGCTCTCTACCGAACACAATTGATGAGATTGAGCCGAGCTCTGAATGAAAAACGCGCTCATTACTACTTCAGACTCGCCCCATACAGAATAATGCTCGACCGCATGTTGCGGGTTTTGTTAAAAACTACTTGAAAATACTTAATTCTGAAATGTTACCCCACCCGCCGTATTCACCAGACATTGCGCTGTCTGACTATCATTTATTCCTATAGATGGCACATGGTCTGTCTGAGCAGCGCTTTACATCATATGAAGAGACCAAAAAAATGGGTTGTTTCGTGGATAGCATCAAAAGATGAATAGAACTATTCATTCAGACTTGGTATCTGAATGCTGCCTGAGAGACGGGAAAATGTAGTTGCTTGTGATGGACAATACTTCTAATAAACGTAATGTACCGTACTGACACAATCAATTCCTAGATTTTGATAAAAAACGGCGGAAACTTATTTGTACTCCTATGTAAGTATATAAATCAGAAACAATTTCTTTCAAAAAATTAGTAATACTGCATAATATTCAGAAAAACGGAGATTCTTTTAAAATTACGACTTAAGATATACAAATAATTATTCAAATACAAATTAATCACATATTATAGTAGGCGGAATTGTTGATACTTTAAATATTAATTACATAATAAAAGCAAGGTTCTAGATTTTGATACATTTAATTTAAATGGCTTACTTATGTATGATACAATGTTTTAATTTATGAAAATACTACGAGCTACAAATAATACATGAGTCGTAATTTATTTACGTTATAGGTTAGCCGAACACTGTCTATAATATTGTCAATATTCTACAACCCGCCTGACTTAACTGTGCACCTCGCTGGATTGCGACGTCAAAGCGCCAGGTGCACAGTTAAATCGTACGGGTTGTAGAATATTGACAATATTATTGACAGTGTGCGGGCTACCATACAGTATGTAACACAACTAAATTCAAACCATGAAACGGGTTGATGGGTATATGGAGAATAATATAATGGTACCATTTCTATCACCATCCATAATCCACTTTAATTTTAATTTGAATACAGGATATTAATACTAGTAGATTTAAATGGCAGCTGTTGAGATTTCTCTGTGGATATGAAGTAATTTATGTAACCACAGAGATTGGCTTCCCAAATCTCAAGAAACGTCATAACTAATATTACTTAATAATATCCTATATTGAAATTACAAATAAAGTTAATAGCGTGAATAGTATAATAAAATGGTACACTTTTTATAAGTGTAGGTACTATTTTATTATACTTCACCTACCCATCAACCACTTTCACGGTTTGAATTTCACTGTGTTAGATACTGTATACATAAATACATAACACTGCTAGCTTCATAAAAACGTTCAATGCAATTTAATAATTGAAAGTGTCAGATTAGAACGTCTCTACTTCATAGACCCTAGAAGGATAAACCCCGTAGAAGAAATAAAGTAGATACCAGTGGCGAAGAGTCCATACAAGTCGATTCCTACCGGCTTCCCTTTGAATTTTCGCATTCTATACGATAATTTATTATAGAAGCATAATGTGTTTTTTATTAATTATGAAACATAACATTAAAAAACGAATGCGTTTTTTTTTAAATGCCTACCTATTTTATAGGAAACAATGATTTGACGGGCCCGTTGGTCTAGTGGTTAGTGACCCTGTCCGTTAACCGATGGGTCGTGGGTTCGATTCCCACCAAGTGTCTGGGTGTTATTTATCTATTTAAGTATGTGTTTACAAAAAAAAATGTATATAAGTATTAGTATCAGTTGTCTGGTTTCCACAGTACAGGCTCTGCCTAGTTTGGGATCAGATGACCGTGTGTGGATTGTCCAAAAAAGCAAAAAAAAAAAAAAAAATCGGTTAAAAATTCAATTTGAATTTTACTTGTCGTGTATACAACTAGGCACACAAGTGCGCGCCGTACGTAATGCCGAAAAATTTGATAGGAATCGACACACGAAAATACCTTGCAAATACATAGTGTAAATTAGTGTATAACTATAGATGCGATCCGTTATTACAATGCAACTGGGAAGCCGCTAGACTTCGGATTGTGAGAGAGATAGACATACAAAACGATGCGGGCGGGAGCGAGATAAATTAATCATGGATGTGCGAGTGATGAAAAGTAGTTTTGTTTCGCTCACGCACGCCTGCTATGGACATTATTGCTTTCATTCAACTTGCTCATTTCATTCCTTTATTAAAAGTTATAACCTAATACCTAATTAGTTAATATATAATCAAAGATTGAAATATTTTAGGTAATTGATTTGAGTTGTTTATTGTGTACAAATAGTTATATGTAGTGAGCCATTAGTGATTGTGTATAGTGTTGTGGTAGTGTGCAGTACTGTGCAGTATATAGCCTTCCGTTCAGGTAAGAATTCAGCAAATTAATTGTTTTTGTAGTTCCTAGTTAGATCATAGAAAGTACATGATAAACGTAGGTAATTAATATTATGACGGGGTTAATAGCCATAGACTGCTGCCTGACGGATTATTTTTCTACTAAGGAAACATCTTTTTAAAGTATAATTTTGAAAATAAAAAACATGTTATTCAGCTAGGCCGTGCTTGCCCAGACAAAAGTCACAGCTATAATTTACTGGACTCTAGTAACTAGAGTGCCTACATCACATCACGTTTGAACAAGCTAACGTTATACATAATATTTAATAATGGGGCGTGGGGATTATGACAACCCCTCCCTTTTAAAGGGGAGGCGTTTGTTTAGCAGTGGACGCGTTACGGTTGCCGATGATGATGATGTACGTACTGGGCTGGCCCTACTCCGGCTTACCTTTGATAAAAATTGACCCTTCGCCACTGGTAGATACATAACTTATATAGCTCTTGGAGTTAGTAACATAAGGCGGCAATGAAAGAGGACTATATTTAGTTATGTGTAAAAACACATATCAGTCTAATATAATTAAAATTCTAAGCAGTTGTGTCTACGTCCCACGCACTATCGAACAACTAATGTCTATTCACAGCCCGTCCTCATAAATCGTGTATTTTCTCAGAAAAATATAACTTATTAATAATCAAAGAACAATTTTATTGTGCTGTGAGAAACCTTCGTGTACTCTCCTTTTATCATCCGGATACCCCAAAAACATATGGTGTCAATCAGAAGATCAAAGACTTAGGACAAAGCACGTCCTGCTGAAAATATGGCCAAACCTAAGTCCGCAACTATAACAGGGAGAATTTTTCTTAACATTCATTTGTCAAACGTGCCCTTTGATTTGAAATAAACAGCCACATCTCTTCAAATTTACCCTACAGCAAACGGTCTGGAGAATGAATCTGAGTTGAGAAAAGTTGCTATTCTGCTTAGCACTATAAGATATTATCACTACAAATCAACCTGAAAATTAGGCGAATTTCATTCATTATCGTCACATCAATCCCCGTAAGTTATAATGAGAGCACACTATCAAGCAGCAACAGCTCAGTGGGCGAGCGCTTGCCTTAGAAACAAGGTGCGCAGGTTCGAACCCCGGCTCGCACCTTTGATTTATTATTCATGTGCGAATCGTCTTTGTGCGATTGTTACTAACTTTCGGTGAAGGAAAACATCGTGAGGAAACCTGCATGTCTGAGAAAGCCTAACTAGCTTTCGAATGACGTGTGAAGTCCGCCAACCCGCACTTGGCCAGCGTGATGGACTATGGCCTAAGCCCCTTCATTATGAGGAGAGGCCCGTGCCCAACAGTGGGACAAAAACAAGGGCTGGCATTATTATTATTTTATACACTACTAGCTGACCCGCGCAGCTCCGCTCGCGATCTTTCACTTTGCTGAAGATCATGACATGATCAAATGCATAGTTTACGAATCTATAAAGGACATACAGGACATACAAACATTCATTTTTATATATATAGATAGAAGATCAATGTCCGACTATTGATGAGATCAAATCAAGTATATCAGGGGTTCCACAATATTCCTCTATTTTAGACGCTAATAAGCATGCCGAAACTCACAGTTCCATCAGTAAGAAACTTTCATCACGTTGCAAGGGCGTTATAGATTCATAAGGCCACCGTTTGTAGTAAATGTAGCTTCCGAAATATTCCATTCAGAAACCACAAAACAGTTTATGGACTAGTCTAGTAAATCTTCATTTTTATCAAACAACCGTCTGAATATTATTCAATATCTACTTTCAAAAGGGTACCTGGATTTTTAGCCACTAAAACCTCCCGGTGGCTTTCGTTCGCTCCCCCTGGCACCCTCGCGAACGACGCAGGGCCTATACCACGTTGTAACAAGCCTCGAAGGAGGTTCTAGGGCCTAGCAGGACAATAAAGCCTTACCACGTTCTGTATTTTGTAAACACTAAAATATTTCATAAAAAAAAACAATATTTGTATTTTCAACAATTCAGTCATATTTATTTGGTGTTTTTAAGAGCAAATACAACAACTGTGTATGATTTAATAGCGTAAATGTCGTAAAGGTTTTATGTAGCCTCTAGATGGATTGTCTTACACCAGAACTGACTGTTCAACCGTCGTCAATGTGTGAAAGTGATGCGTTATTAGCACGGTATTGGTCGAGTTGGCCGGGATCGCTTCGCGATCCGCGAGCGGTGTACCCCGAATCAAAGGTTCTATAGATAAATTTTATATCCATATCGATCGATCGCTAGATCGTTCTTCGATCGTTTGGAGAAAGGTTTGGAATTCAAGTGTTGGACAATTCATATAGAAGCCACATTAAAGTACAATTGTGTTTAGCTCGAGCTTAAACCATTAAAATATTTAAACTTACTTATTAAATTACGTAATCTTCCTTTGATTCCCGCTATTTCAGTTAATGTTTTTGCACTTTTTATAAAGTTTATACAAATCAATGGAAATCGCGGATTTCAAAGAAATGTAATTTGATTTACATATTATCATACTTAAATTATATTCTTATAATCACAGCCTTGCAGAACATTCGAAGTAGACTTGCTAGCAGCTTTCTGAATCGTAGCTATTCTGTTTTAAAGTACTTACCGTTCTGGACTAATTTGTCGCAGATTTAAATCTTTATTTACATAACAGTAATAGAGACTTCATATCACTCTTTTTACAATTACAAGATAATTGTTTACATCAGCTTATGCTAACACAACCTTTTAAAAAGTACGAAACAAATTGACGCAATTCGATGGAGTTTAGTCCGAGTTTGTAGTTCACTGAAACGCGAACACAGGTTCAATCCGCTCAGCATATTCATAGCATCAACGAGCAAACGCATTGTCTTAGATGTCGAGAAAGGGCGCGTGTAGACGATATTTAGACTTTTACAATCGTACCTGGGTCCATAAGGCGGCTCTACATTACGTCGGGGCGGTGACAACAGTTCGTCGTATACTCCAGCATACCTGTAACAAAAATAGGGGCTTTAAACTATTTATAAAGGAGTTGTTGCAAAATGGGCTAGGAATATGTATAGTCACAAGCATAAATATATTACCATGGACAGTTCGCCAAAAATATCTAATTTCATGATTCATTCATTAATTTCTGATCTCGACATGACGGCAAAAATATGTGATCATATATAAAAGCATATACATGTAGCAGCAGATATATCTGACATTAAAGTAACACCAAAACTATCTGCCAACACATGCGATGCAAAAATATCGAATGCCGCATTGACTTCAAAAATATGAGCCGCCTATTAGAGTGCAAAAATATTTGACCGTTCTGCGTTATAAACATCACGCTGACGCTGACAGCATAAACATCTGACAAAATGTTTCGAGCCATATTTCTTCTATATCGGAATACGTTCCGCTCATTTTGCAAAAAGATGTGATGTAGCACTGGCTGCATAAATATCTGACACCTGACCATAATATTTTGAGTTATTTTATTATTAATAAGTTCATTTGTATATAATTACTATGATTTTATTTACTATACTCGCACAATTTTCAAGAAGTGTCGCTGTGTCGCTATTACGTAAACGTAAATGATAAGTACGGTAGGTAGCGAGAACTAATCAAAGTGAACAAATATCGAAATACCCACTAAATAAAACGTTATAGTTAAATTCTTGTTATTGTATGTATTGTGTGTTTGTGTTCTTGTTATTGTTGTTGTTGGCGGGCCTGTTGATGTAGGTTAGACACCCTATCCACTGACTAATAGGTCGTGGGTTCGATTCCCACCAAGTGTCTGGGTGTTTTATCTATAATAACTATGTATTTACAAATTCAAATTCAAATTGTCCTTTATTGTGGTACATAGGTGAGAAAAGATGTTACAAAAAAATACTAATATCTGCTATGACCCGCCATATTGGCATACAATAATAAATTAATATATCTACAGTTTATATCCATAGTACTCAGTTAATTCCTTAATTTACAAATTATTTAATATAGACAATCATTTATAAAATATTAGTGAAATGAAAAATTATAATAGCCATGTCAATAGTACTTAATTGAATTTGTCATTTAAATATTGATTTACATTATAATATGTCTTATTTAATAATAATAATTTTAGCTTATATTTAAACATTTGTATATCAGAACAGTTTAAAATATCAGTAGGGAGATGATTGTAAATTCTAGGTCCCATACAATATACACTTTTATTAAACTGAGCGGTTTGATTCCTCGGAAAACAAATTTTCTGGTAATGTCGCTTACTTTTATAGTGATCGTACATTGTTATATATGTCCGGACAAATACACATAGTTCATAAATGTAAATACATGGCAATGTTAAAAGTTCTAAATCTTTAAAGTACGGTAAACAACTGTCGGTTGGTTTGAGCTTACAAATTGCTCTCAAGCACTTCTTTTGAGATTTAAAGACCTTTTCTTTATCGGCAGAGTTTCCCCAGAAAATTACACCATACCTTAGAACTGACTCAACATATCCGTAATAAGCAGTGATCACAGCAGACCGGTCTACAACTTTTGCAAGCATATAGAGCGCATATGAAAATCGGTTTAACTTGGTACATAAATGTTCCACTTGAAGTTTCCAATTTATGTTACAATCTAGGCGTAGTCCAAGAAATTTTGTATCTTCTACTTCATGAATTTTTTGACCTTTATGTTGTATGTCTAAATCATGTAAATATTGTTTTCTGTTTCTAAATGTCATAATGTTAGTTTTGTCCAGATTGATTGTCAAATTGTTATATTTATACCAGTTAATTAATATGTCAAGTGTACTATTTATTTCTAATTCTAGGTCCGACTTATTGTTACTGGTGAAAACAACAGTGCTGTCATCAGCAAATAAAACAATATTTTGCTTTATGGCTTTAGGGAGATCATTAATGTAGACAATAAATAGTAAAGGTCCTAATACACTCCCTTGAGGTACTCCTTGTGTGACGTTACAGTATTTAGATGAATATACCATTTCTTTTTTAGTTTTAGGGCAAATACGAGTAATTTGTGTACATTGTCTGCGGTTGGTCAAATAAGATTCTATTAGCTTTAAGATATTGCCCCTCACTCCATAGCCTTCTAGTTTTTTTAACAAGGTTATATGATGTACAAAATCAAAGGCTTTCGTTAAGTCCATATATAAAGCTGCTACTAAATGTTTTTTGTCAAGATTACTCATTATGGCATCAAGGAATTTATAAATAGCTAGATTGATTGTTTTATTTTTCCTAAATCCCACCTGTTCTTCTGCTAAGACATTGTTTATTTCAAAAAAATTATAGAGACTTTCGTAGATTACCTTTTCAAATAGCTTAGAGAAGATGGGCACCAGTGCTATGGGTCTGTAGCAGCTCATACTTTGCTTGTCATTCTTTTTAAACAACGGTTTGATCAAGGTTATCTTCAACTTCTCCGGGAAAACACCAGATGCAATACTTAAGTTAATTATGTAACTTAATACAGGGGAAATTAAACTTGATACAGATTTAACTATTCTAGTGCTTACGTCATCATAACCAGTACTATTAGTATTTTTCAAAGAAAGTATATGTTTATCAATGTCAGAAGGAATCGTGGGTTTCATAAATACTGAATGAGAATAATTTGCATTGCATGTCAGAAAATTGTTATCCGCACTAGGAGGCTTTGTCTGAGATTGCATACCATTAGTAAAAAAATTATTAAATGCGTCCGCTATATCACATGGATTATCAATAATATGTCCATTTGGATCAATTATATGCTTAATATGCTCTTTAGGCATATTGTTTTTACTGCCATTAATGATGGACCACGTAGCCTTAGACTTATTAGACGCATTTTTAATATGATAATCATTTCGTGACTTCTGCGTTAGATAGATAATCTTATTTAAACGTTTGGAGTATGTCTTTAAAGATCGTTTATTTTGTTCATTACGCTGTTTCCTATACTGCCAAAGTAGTTCTCGCTTCCGCTTTGAGCATCTCTTTATACCATTTGTTATCCATCTGGGCTTATTGCGTGAACATCGTCTAATCCTTTTCAAAGGAAAACACAAACCATAGAATAGTGTAAATATGTCATGAAAGATATTATATGCAGAATTAGGATTATCAGTACTATAAACTTCACTGAAACTAAGAGATTGAATACATTCCTTGAATTTTTTAACATTTTCCTGACAATAATTTCTCCTTTCAATATACCAGTGTGCAAGAGAACAGGTTTTTTCTACAGGACAAGATAGCAACTGCGCCGTGTGGTCTGATAGAGCAAATTCATATATCTTATCTACAAAAAAAAGTATATCAAGTATTAGTATCAGTTGTCTGGTATATCCATAGTATTCTATAGTACAGGCTCTGCCTAGTTTGGGATCTGATGACCGTGTGTGGATTTTCCCATATTATTATTATTATTTACCACGTAGAAGCCAATCTACAAAGCCTAGAGCACAGGCGTAAAGTAGCTAGCCTCTCGGTAATCTACAGGATGCATTTTGGAGAGTGTGCGCAGGAATTGCATGACTTGATTCCACCATTCCCCTTCTATCATCGGACGTCGAGACGCACTGCGCATGCACACCCTTATGTGGTGAAAGTACCTTCAGTCCGGACTAAACGATTTACCTCTTCGTTTATAATAAGGATTGGAACAGTTTGCCTGCGTCGGTTTTCCCGCCAGATTATAATGTGGGTGTCTTCAAGGCTAGAGTGAATAGGCTTTTAAAAAGCCAGTGTGCTTTACCATCTTCGATTGCGTGGCCACTTTCTACCAGGTGGGTCTGCAGTCGAGCACTAGCTTATGTTGAATAAAAAACGTAAAAAAAATATATTTTTCTGCTAGTGTGAATTAATAAATCTTCCATTTATATTGATTAACATGGATCGTTTTTTTTTTGAATAAAGAAAATTATTACTTGATTGCTTATTATTTCCAAATTCCTGTATTGAGATTCAAATTCTGAACCTATACCTAATCCCTATCTAAATCACAAATATTTTTAAATCGGTTCTGTTAGTTTCTGAAAATTGAAAATTGATTATTATGGCAAACCCAACAATGATTGACAATAATTATTTACGGCCCCCAGTCCCCGGCAGCTCCTCTATTCCCCGCCTTGGTAGCGGGCGGGGTAACGGTCGAGCAGGGGGTGCGAAGAATCTCCGGCAGATGCCCCGCTACCACCCCCACCGAACTTTGGCCCTGGCAACACATAATGTCCGGACCCCTTCGGCCGTTTAGGAAACCAGAGTTTGGAAACCAGTTTCCTAAAAGGCTTTTTTTTATACCTCTACGTAACTGGTTTCCTATAAAACTTTTTTTATACCTCTACGTAACTGGTTTCCTAAGAGTACTATGCTATTGTTGTTTGAGCCGCCTACGAAACTAATAACCGGATTTCGGGATAAATCTTTATTGGATTAAATTCAATTAATTAATGGTTTTTGTAAATCCATATTTGTACATTTATGTGTTTATTTCTTTATGTGTATTTATTTCAGAAATTTGAATTTAATAATAACATTTATAACATAATAATAATACCAGCCCTTGTGTATGTCCCACTGTTGGGTTGGGTTAGGTTAGCCTCCCCTCAAGATGAGGGAGCTAAGGTCTTAGTCCACCACGCTAGCCAAGTGCAAGTTGGCGGACTTCACACGTCATTCGGGAGCTAGTTAGGCTTTCTCAGACATGCAGGTTTCCTCACGATGTTTTACTTCACCGAAAGCTAGTAACAATCGCACAAAGACGATTCGCACATGATTCTTTAAATAAATCAGAGGTGCGAGCCGGGGTTCGAACCTGCGTACCTTGCTTCCAAGGCAAGCGCTGGGCGAGCGCTTGCCTGTTACCGCTATAATAATAAAAAATAAAAAAATATTGTTAACAATACAAACATTGATATAAGCTCAGTGCTTGTTCACATAATTCAATAACTTAAAACATAAAATATTTTCTTAAGATGAAATGAAAACAACTTTCTTAGTTTAGAAATAAAAATAAAAATGCGTATGGTGAAATAATTTCAATACAGTGCCCCACAGTTATTAGTCCATTTTTCAAATCTTTTATTGCATTAATAATTCCAGTATCTATATCTTGGTAGCATTTACTTTTTGTTTCATGTTATTTTTAAAAATATTAGCTACTTTAGTCTCCTTAATCAAAATTTCTAGTAAATTGGCTACTGTAACAGAATAGTTATTCAGTGACTGAATTATAAACCTTTTCGGAAACTAGTTACGTAGAAGTGTAAAAAAAGACTTATAGGAAACCAGTTACGTGGAGGTATAAAAAAATACTTATAGGAAACCAGTTACGTAGAGGTATAAAAAAAGCCTTTTAGGAAACTGGTTTCCAAACAATGGTTTCCTAAACGGCCGAAGGGGTCCGGACACTTAGGACTGACGAGAAGATTATCGAGCTGGAGGAAGAATTGAGCAAGTTACGTTGGGATATCTTGAGATTATCTGAAATCCGACGAGAGGTACAGGATACGATAACCCTTGATTCCGGAAACTTGCTCTTCTTCCGGGAAGGAGATCGAAAATCTCAGGGTGGTGTTGGGTTTCTCGTCCGTAAGTCTCTCATTAACAACGTTGTAAAGGTCGATAGTGTGTCGAGCAGGGTAGCGTACCTTATACTCAGAATAACCAGTCGGTATTCGTTGAAGGTTATACAGGTTTACGCGCCGACCTCGGCACACCCTGACGATGAAGTAGAGGCTATGTATGAGGAGATAGCAGAAGCCATACATACCTCCAAAACACACTTCACCGTTGTTATGGGGGACTTCAACGCGAAGGTGGGCACACGGAATGGCGATGAGTTGAGAGTGGGGTCATATGGGTACGGGCAGCGGAACCAAAGGGGCCAGCGGCTGGTCGACTTCATGGAGAAGGAGGGACTCTTTGCGATGAACTCCTTCTTCAAGAAGCGACCATCCAAGAAGTGGACGTGGATAAGCCCCGATGGTTCAACCAAAAATGAGATTGACTTCATCATGACGACCAAGAAGCATATATTCGATGATGTCTCCGTGATCGGCAGGGTGAAAACCGGTAGCGATCACCGCATTGTTAGAAGCACATTGAATATCAACGTCAAGCTTGAGAGGTCCAGTCTGATGAAGTCCACACTCCGTCCGGGAACCGCCCAAATCCGAAACCCCGAAGACTTTCAACTCGAACTGCATAATCGCTTCCAGTGCCTCGCCGAATGCGAAACTGCGGACGAGATAAACAATGGGTTGGTGCAAACTGTCCACGCAGTGGGGTCCAAGTTCTTTAAGACCCCACGCCGTACAAAGCCTCAAAAGCTCTCTAATACAACCATTAAGCTAATGGAAAACCGGACTGAGATGAGACTGCAATCTTCAGCTGATATGTCGGGTTATGCCAAACTCAATAGACGAATCTCGAAATCCGTGCGACACGACTTGCGTTCCTATAATACAGCATGTATTAAGGACGCAATTGAGCGGAACCAAGGCTCTAAAGTGTTCGCAAAGAATTCGTCTATTGGGCGTAGCCAAATGACAAAGCTGAAGATCGATGACGGCAGTGTCATCTCATCAAAACCGGAGATATTGAGAGAGCTTGAGAGATTTTACGGACAGTTATACACCTCAACACGGGATCCCATTGCCAGAACAGCTCAGGACACCAGAGCCAAACTAACCCGACATTACACTGAAGACATCCCAGACATCAGCCTGTACGAGATTAGAATGGCTCTCAAACAGCTTAAGAACAACAAGGCGCCGGGTGAAGACGGAATCACAACAGAACTTCTGAGAGCGGGTGGAAAACCGGTACTTTTAGTCCTCCAGAAGTTATTTAATTCCGTCTTACTCGAGGGTACTACGCCAGAAGCATGGCACGGGAGTGTGGTGGTTCTTTTCTTCAAAAAAGGTGATAACACTTTATTGAAGAATTATAGACCCATCTCACTCCTGAGCCATGTATACAAGCTGTTTTCGAGAGTCATTACGAACCGTCTCGAACGCAGGTTTGATGACTTCCAGCCTCCCGAACAAGCCGGGTTCCGAAAAGGCTTTAGCACCGTAGACCACATACATACGCTCCGCCAGATTATACAGAAGACCGAGGAGTATAATCGGCCATTATGTCTAGCGTTTGTGGACTACGAAAAAGCCTTCGATTCAATCGAGACCTGGACGGTATTGCAGTCCCTCCAGCGGTGCCACATTGACTATAGGTACATCGAAGTGTTCAAGTGTTTGTACAGCAACGCCACCATGTCGATCCGACTACAGGACGAGAGCACGAAACCAATCCCATTGCAGCGAGGTGTGAGACAGGGAGACGTTATTTCTTCGAAACTGTTCTCAAATGCATTGGAAGACGTTTTCAAGCTCTTGGACTGGTACGGATTCGGCATCAACATCAATGGCGAATACATCACTCACCTTCGTTTTGCCGATGATATAGTCATTATGGCAGAGTCGCTGGAGGACTAGATACCTAGGACAAACTATCCAGTTAGGTCGGTCCAACTTCGACAAAGAGGTCGCCCGAAGAATCCAACTCGGATGGGCAGCGTTCGGGAAACTACGCGATATCTTCTCGTCCGAAATACCGCAGTGCCTGAAGACGAAGGTTTTTAACCAGTGTGTGTTGCCAGTGATGACATATGGTACTGAGACGTGGTCTCTAACGGCTGGCCTTTTAGAGAAGTTCAGAGTCACACAACGAGCCATGGAGAGAGCTATGCTCGGAGTTTCTTTGCGCGACAGAATCCGAAATGTGGACATTCGCCGAAGAACCCAGGTCACCGACATAGCTCTCAGAATCTGCAAGTTGAAGTGGCAATGGGCGGGCCACATCGCTCGAAGAACCGATAACCGTTGGGGAAGAAAGGTTCTCGAGTGGCGACCACGAACCGGAAGACGCAGCGTAGGCAGGTCTCCCACTAGGTGGACAGACGACATTGTGCGCGTCGCAGGTAACCGGTGGATGCAAATAGCCAATTGTCGTTCATTGTGGCGTTCTAAGGGGGGAGGCCTATGTTCAGCAGTGGACGTCTTCCGGCTGATGATGATGATGATGTTGAGATCAGAAATTAATTAATGAATCATGAAATTAGATATTTTTGACGAACTGTCCATGGTAATATATTTATGCTTGTGACTCTACACCGCCTCAAAAAAACGAGAAAAATCCATAGAATCCGGGAAAAATATAAATATTTCATTTCAATTACTATTATTGTTGTAATTATAATTATCATTTATTTTATATCTATATTCAACATGGCGTCCTAAGATGGCGTCTCACTGATGTCGAAATAAACTGTCAGCCTGCCAGCTGTCAATGGCTACTGCTGCTGTCACACTTGTCACAGTTGGTTGTGTGAGTGTATTGTATGTAGTGAATTGATTGATTATCATTGATATTTTAATGATTAACATGATATTATGAGAAAACAGAAACAAAAATACAAAGAGTACTGTAATAAAAATACTTTTAACGCCATTTATAATAAAAACTAGCTGACCCGCGCAGCTCCGCCCGCGCTTTAATTACATTTTGCTCCCCTTTTCTCCCTACTTCCTTGATTTATCTCTCTCCATCTCTCTCCATTGTAATAAAAATCTAATTCTATGCTATTTCTCTCCCCTCCCGCTTCGGTCCCCGTCACACTTCCCCTCTTCCTCTCCCCGTTGTCCTCTCTGAACCCTCTCCCTCCTCTCTCTTCTCCCAACTTGCTCCCTCTCACTCCCACCCCCTTGCTCCCTCTCACTCCCCCCCCCCCCTTGCTCCACCTAACTCCTCCGATCACTCACTCCATCACCCTCCCCTCTCCCTCTCTTGCACCCTCTTCTCGTTCTATATATCCTCGTCAATCATGGTATCAGCGGCATAAAATATACTTTATAACCTATTCTCAGACCTACCCGCAAAATTTCATACATATCGGTTCACCCGACTCTCGTGCACGTAACTCAGAGGTTCTCAGATTTTGTTGTGCAAGGCGTTGCGAACGTTCGACACTCGACTCTCTTACGCGTACCTGAGATATTCTCTGATTTTGTTCAGCAAGGCGTTGTGAACGTTCAGGTGAAGATTCTCCCATACGACGTATTCTTGCTGGCCGTGCTTGAGAAAGTTGAGACCTGGCTCTCTTAGGCATTTTCAAATGTTTAAGAAAATGCTAATAGCGTGTAACATTCTAGCTCTGAAAAGAACTGTTGTTTAGCCCTGAAAAGAACTGTTGGTTAGCCCTGAAAAGAACTGTTGGTTACCGCTGAAAAAATCTGTTGGTTAGCCCTGAAAAGAACTGTTGATTAGCTCTGAGAAGAACTGTTGTTTAGCTCTGAGAAGAACTTTTGCGTAGGTGTAGTTTTAAGAAAGAAATCTAAAAAAATCGCACGAAAATTATTAGAATTCACGCACGACCGCTGCGTAGGGAGCCGACCTCGCGTCTAAGCCGCGCGGGTACCTTACTCATAGATCTAAACTCCCCTCCCGCATGCGCACCCACGCCTTGGTGACGGTGACGCTCACTTCGCAACGGGCCGTGCAGCAGAAATCTTTTAATTTATAAGCAGTAATATTTTAATTTCGCCATAGCTTCAAAACCAAATGTCCAATTTTAATCATTCAAAGACCAACTATTATCTATATAAACTGTACTTAACACATAGAACGCCAAATGCCTGACACACAATGGATTTTTCTATTGGTATGTTGCCTGACGGCAGTCTAAGGGTTAATGATGAAATAATTTATTTTGATAAGGATTTATAGAATGAGTAAAATAAATGCGTTTAAATGTAGTCCAAACAAAATTCAAGATATTTAAATAAAAAAATGGTTGTTGGGCCTCACTCGACATAGATACGCGCCTGTGCTGCGGACTTTTTTGTAGATATTTATAAGA
The DNA here is from genome assembly GCA_911728495.1 of Furcula furcula. Taxonomy (NCBI): domain Eukaryota; kingdom Metazoa; phylum Arthropoda; class Insecta; order Lepidoptera; family Notodontidae; genus Furcula; species Furcula furcula. Next base: position 13,792,975 of record OU452250.1, read on the forward strand.
TCTACAATTAATTAGAACATTATATGGTTCTATCTTTTATAGTTTAGGCAGCGTACGCAAAATAAGTAACTTTTCTGGTTGATTTTTTACACCTTGTGTCCGAAAAAACCCAAATATCTTACGGAACCCTATTTTTTTTTCAATATAAAATTTATCCTATGTTACTCGTGGATAATGTAGCTTCCGAATGGTGAAAGAATTTTAAAAACGGTCCAGTAGTTTTTGAGCCTATTCATTACAACCAAACAAACAAAGTTTTCCTCTTTATAATATTAGTGTAGATTACACATGACAGTGACACATTTCCGCCATGCCAGTTTTTTGTTATGTGTTGCAATTTTAAGTAAAAATTCTTAAGTTTTACAAGCAAATAAAGCCAAATTAAAGTAAATGGATAGTTAAAAACTGTTTTAAGTGTGTTTCCCTATTTTAGAGTATAGTGTACAAAGTCCTAGCCCAGGCTCCATACATTTTGGAACATCTCTTTTGCTAGTGACAAAGACTATAAGATTAACAAACTCTTTTGTTTTTGGATTTTTCAATCAAGAACAACCTTGTAATTTGTTTAGCTCTTCACTCTTACGCATCAAGTCATTGCGAGTAGCATTATTTATATTTATGTAAATAAGGTTAATTCAAAAATGTTAATAAACTCTCAGAAGCTCTTTACATCAAAATATCATCCACATAAACATTTTATTAATTGTTCTAAAGATCAATATATCTGCGGCCGCAAAAATCCACACATTTGCACATCCGGCTCAAAGGACCATTAAATTGGCGATCCAGCTGGTCGTGTAGTGGAGTGGAGTTGTAGAACGTTGTAAGATATATAAATGGTAATATAAGGTGGCCTATCTTTTCTTGATAGTGTTTCATACTATGTTATCAATATAAAGATAAAGGACCATGTCCATTTGTGCCCCAGAAATGCCCAGATAAAGTATATTACAAGATTGCTCTAATAAATAAAAACTAGAATTATATTGTTAATTTTAAATCATATGAAGCACTGGATAAAAAAAAATAAGACATTCTGTTGACATTGCAGTACCAGTGTATCTAACCAAATTGTTTTCACATACATATTGACACTATACAATGGAGACAGACTAGATAATTCCAAATAACTGACATGTTTATCTGGTAACATACAGATAAGTATATAAAAGAACACTGATCTGGCTTAGCTTATGTGATGATGATCATGAAGTTCCTAGTGAAAAACTAATAGCAATGCTGTCTATAAACGATAAAATGTATAAAAAACCAGTAGGAGGTTATCATGTTTAATGTCCAATATCTTATGAACCGGTGCTTTATATGGCATTATAATATACTGCTTTACATATTATCTGATAACATACAGATAAGTATATAAAAGAACACTGATCTGACTTGGCTTATGTGATGATCATGAAGTTCCTAGTGAATAAAATCTTTTAAAAAAAAATTGAACCGACTTCAATATCACTGAAAAGTATAAAATAATTTAAATATTATAGAAGTTGGTTTTAGCGTACCTGCTGTGTATGTTTGGCACCAACTTCAATAATATTTAAATTATTTTATACTTTTCAGTGATATTGAAGTCGGTTCAATTTTTTTTTTTAAGATTTTATTTTATACTTTTTAGTGATATTTTCATAAATAATTATTGAACCATCGAAGACGGTAAAATGATCTATAGGCCGACCATTTAATACGCGTATCGCCTGAGGGGGTAGAAGGGAGCGAGGGGAGATGTTAGCGGATGGGTGAAAGGGGTGCGCGGAGCAGAGAGCTTACGTCAAGTGCGGCAGTGCGCTGGCTGTGCTCGCAGCGCGCGGTTGGTGTTTTTGTTACGGACGCTTGAAGATAAACGCACAAGGTATACGACTGCCAAGATAAATCTCAAGATGAATCGCTCTTCCAGTTTTGCGTTTTGTTTTATTTATTATTAATTTGCAAGATTCTGACTCCTCAAGCTACACAGACAGTGATGATGATTCAAGCGATATGAATATTAGTGACGAATAGTCCTATAAATTTTTTATCTATGGTTAAATATTTCTTAAACGGAGTTAATTATTGTTTTATGATTTTGTACCTATGAAGCTATTATAAAATATTTGTAAAACTTAAAAATAAATACTTAAAAAAAAGATACTTATTATTTTATTCTTTACCAACAATGTCTATCTCGAGATAAATCTTTGGATTATTGACTCCGTGTGTAGCGTTACCCGCCCCCGCTCCCTTCTTACCGCGCAGGCGATACGCGAGTTAAACGGTCGGCCTATAGGTAGGTTATGATCACATTATCGTCTTATCGTCTTATCGTCTTATGTCTTATTATCGCATCGAAAAAAATATCCGGTCGCAATGAAATTTGCATGGAATCATCATAGTAGTTTACTCTCACGAATAATAAAAAAAGAATCATCGAAATCGGTTCATAATTGTCAGAGCAATGTAATGGAGAACATCAGTTTTATGGTTTTTACCAGATAAATTCCCCCACATCGTTCATGGTCCTCCAGTAAGTTCTTAGCCGGTTGTGATAAAATTCAAACAGATTCATTACAGTGGTTTTTTCTTACGAATAAAAAAAGAATCATTGAAATTGGTAAATATTTGCCAGAGTTGTGACCATTTTTGTCCGTAAAAAGCGACATAAAGTCATCTATATAGGCATTCCTGCAGTTCTCCTGCGTAGTCACCATTCTTGTTTTTTCAGGAACTACTTATTCGTAAGCAATAATTTTTTTATGGGACCCAATTAACGGATTAAAGAATGGATGGAAGAAAGATTTTTTCAAATCCGTTCATAATTGCCAGAGTTATGCGCGAACATACATAGAAAAAGAAAATATATATATATATATATATATATATATATATATATACACAGACAAATTGAGAACCTCCTCCTTTTTTGAAGTCGGTTAAAAACTAATAGCAATGCCGTCTGTTAACGATAAAATGTATAAAAAACCAGTAGGAAGTTATCATGTTTAATGTCCAATATCTTTTGAACCGGTGCTTTATATGACAAATCTGGTTATCATATAAATACTGTTAAATAGTTATGATATGACATAGAGCTGCAATTTGGGCATTGCATGTCATTTCTGACTTTCAGCTCCATACTTATGGGCATGGTCCTTTATGTAAAAAAAAAACGTGCAGCACGCGGCTATATATGGGTCGCTGCCTGTACATATAACTTAAGAACGTACGATTGCGAGATTGTACAGCACTGTTTCTTCATCAAACCCGAGAACAAGATGCAAGTTGAATATATTTCTTAAAAGCAGGTGGGACGTAAAGAAACTTAACAGGTTATTATTATTTTTATATTCTATTTATAATTTAGATTAAATTAAAATAGACAATGGATCAACTCACCGATGAGGCGAGATAGTCCGAGGCGGCGGTGAACGCAATCCCGCACGATGCGGCGAGCGTAACGGCGACCGCGGCGCAGAGCGCAATGGCGAGCGAGGCGGCGAGCGCAGCGGAGAGCGGGGCAGCGAGCGGGGCAGCGAGCGGGGCGGCGAGCGCGGCAGAGAGCGCAAGGGCGAGCGCAGCGGCGAGCGCGGCGGCGACCGTAACGGGGAGCGTAACGGCGAACGTAGCGGTGACCGCAGTGGAGATCGGTACCGCATCGGTGACCGGTGCCGGCGCCGCGGAGATGGCGACCTATACATAAAAATTTTGTTACTGTCTAGTATAAAAAATAAATAATAATACCAGCCGATGTTTATGTCCCACTGTTGGTCACGGGCCTCCCCTCAAGATGAAGGGGCTTAGGCAAAGGTCCACAACCTGGCCATGTGCGGGTTGGCGGATTTCACACATCATTCGAAAGCTAATTAGGCTTTCTTAGACTTATAGGTTTCCTCACGATGTTTTCCTTCACCGAAAGCACTAGTAACGCACAAAGACGATTTGCACATGATTAATTAAAGAAATCACAGGTGCGAGCCGGGGTCCGAACTTGCGCACCTTGTTTCCAAGGCAAGCGCTCGCCCACTGAGCTGTTACTGCTAATTAATTCTAATTTAGAGATTGTTTAATTATTTATTTCGACTCTCGAAGCCGTTTATACTTTATGTTTAATTTTTGAGTAGGTACAAATGATGTTTGTGAGTGTCGGAAGCCTAGAGGAAGGATCTCTAGAGAGATGGCACTATCTTTCTCATTCGCACAAGAAAATAATGCATTTACATATTTTACATGTGATAGAAAGTAACAGAGCATATGATTTTTTGTCCTTCAGCGTGTGTTAAGCATCTGTAACGGACTTGAAGAAAACCGCACCAGTCGCACCAGTGGTGCGGTTTATTTATGAAGTTTTTCGTTCACGCTCTAGCTTTGTAGTTTTTAAATTCAATTGCACTAAGAAATATTACATAATAGCCGCATTTGAATAAATATCCATAAAGTGTTTCGTATACGAATGCCGATTTTCTGTCCGCTTCTAGATGTCTTGTCATAATATTCTGTCTACGGTCGGAAGGTATTTATATCTAGCCGTACCTTGTGAGTGATAATGTTCTCTCGCGAGTGCGTCGTCGTCGCGGCGACCACGGCGACCGACGCAAGCGGCCGCGAGACATGGACCGTGATCTGAAATAATAAGGAATTATTATGATCTATGTTTTTAAACGCAAGTTGCATATTCTAGCTGTCGATTTCTCAATTTGCAACGAATATTTTGCTGAGGACGGCCTATGTCAAGACATAGTAGATTTACTACTATGTTTTGACATAGGGCGTCCTCATTAGCCTATGACAGCGAATTAGATATTTTAGTTTGGTGTTAGTAGTTTACATTAAATTTTGTTCGTAAGGAAAATATACATTTTAGCGATATAAAATGATACACCTAATCGAAATTACAAATGTTTGTTAATTATTCGACACGGTTATAATTACAAAACACATAATTTATAGGGGGTGGTATGCCTACTATTATTATATTAAATGGAATTCTAATAAAAAGAATGTTAAGTACCATAATGACCAAAACTACACGATTCCAGGCAAATAAATATGTGCTGTATTTACGAAACATTAATAAATTAAAAAGACTACACTGACGGCACAACGACACATGCACTATTAATTAGGGAAATACATGCACAAGTATGTAGCAAAAAGCGATGACTATCGGCTCGATATAGAAGATAATAGAAGTGGCAAGCGAACGAACCTAGAGAAGCGAAGACGACTGGAGCCGCGGCTCCGAGGACGCGGGCGAGGGGAGCGAGGCGAGCGGGGCGAGCGTGGCGAGCGAGGCGAGCGAGGGGCGCGCGGCGAGCGAGACGTGCGCGAGCGCGGGCTGAGCGAGCCCGAGGCCCCGCGCCGCCGCTCCTGCTCGCGCCGCTTGGCGCGCATCTCCTTCTCCCTGATCATCCTGTTGAACGCCTCCAGCGGATCCTCGCCGTGCCTGCGACAGTGCACACGCGCCCTCAGACGATCGTACTAAATTATATCTACCGAGGGAGCCGCCCGTCCTCGGGTAATTTGAGTTCGATAACATGATTGGGACTCGAAACGACTCAAACGAACTTTTGCAGCGAGATGTGGAGGCACGATGGCGAATCGACGAGATTAGAATGAAATTACGACCGCGATCTCCGATGTGATGTTAAATCAAACGATAGGTATAAAACGATCGTTCCCGATGGTTAATTTTATATCATACCCGTTAGTGGGCGAATCCTTGATGCCGGGCGGCGGGGGCTGGTAAGGCTCCGGCGGAAAGCGTTCATTGAACGGTGGCGGAGCGCCGGGCCTCATATTTCTTCCATATGACGAACTAGTGAAAAATACACACCTGTTATTTCAGAGAATTTTATATCGAAGAATGAACTAAATTCGATACAAAAAGAATAATTACACTTACTTATATCGCCTCGACGGTGGTGGAACTCCCGGCATAAAAGGTGGAGGGCCGCGATTGTAACCAACCTGTTCAAAAATTAACGTGTTAATCTCATGCAATTGCTTTTATATCCGACAGACTTCCAGCGGCGCACCAACTCAGTCATCTATGTCACATACATTTACGGAGTTTGTGCGCCGGAACTCTAAAGCTTGTTTAAAATAATTTGGCCGAGTTGTTTCCTCTAGTCTTTTGGACGTAATACCTTCATCAGCAGCCGAAAGACGTCTACTGTTAAACTAGCCCCCCCCCCCCCTTAAAAGGGAGGGGTTGCCATAATCCCCACGCTTGGCAGACGTCTCGGGGATCGCAGTATAGATGGAAATGCAATAGAAAGACGCTCCTGCCCGTCTTGGCGCTTACGGACACCTAGCGGGAGGAGATAGGAGGCTGCTATTCTTACCCGGACACCCCTTAATACCTTAATGCTAGGTAATTTATTTTTACCTGTGAAGACATGGGATCTCTTCGTTCGTCTACGGTTGGAGTACTAGCTCGCTGCTCGTCAATACGGGGCAGCTACAAGAAGAAAGGATATTTTTTTATTTGCAATCCTAAACAGTATTCTACATTCACCAGTCATCACACCTCGTATTTCTAAAGAAGTACGTACATTCAATGGCATGTTTGGTGGCGTGTCTATACCAGGGGGCTTCAGACCAGGCGGTGGTCCTGAAACAAGAAAATTAATAATTTAACACACAATCATCTATCTATGCTGTATTTATAATTAAATAGAACCAGTTACCAATACTATAAACTAACATCTCTAGAGTAAGGACAACTGACGATGTATTATGCAAGCAATAATTCTTAATCATTTTAAAAAACATTGCATCCCACAACCGAAGAACAAAGCTAAAATTGCCGGCGCTCACTGATGGGCAGAGGGTAAGACAAGGGACAAGATGGATTGGTATTACAACCATACAAGTATTAATTAGGTACTGGCTGTCCCGCGCGGCTCCGCTTGCGCAATTTTCAAATTTTCTGCACTACTTTCATATTTTTTTTAAATGTGATAACCTTCTAAGAAGTATTAGAAAACTTTATAAAAAAAAAGATGAATGTAATCGGTAAAGCCGTTTTCAAGTTATAGCGTGACCAGGAGAAATAGGGGTTCATTTTTATATAAATATAGATTGTGTTTAAATGTCAATATGGACAACTGTTTTTGTATGCTTACAGCAATTGATAAGTTGATTGTTGATCTGCTCGGCAAATTAAAATACCCATCAACGTAAAAAAATAAGAACTATTATTATTATTTTCAATATAAGGGAAATGATAAAAATAATATTAGAAGATTTAAATAGTGTTTTCCCCTGTGGTTTCTCTTCACAATTGGCAAAGATAATATCAAACAGCGCCGATCGGTGTTTCAAATTACCTTTTATTACGAAAATTGAAATATTTTGTAAACATAATAATTATAGAACAAATCTGTCAGTATTGCACATTTAACAAGTACTATTAATAAAATATTACAATAAAATTTATTAGAATTTTAATGCAAGTCATTCCATTTTCCATTTGCATTAATACATTTCTCGTTCAATTTTCACTAAGACGCGGTAAATTCAACAAAATATCAATCACTCGGTGTTGTGCCAGAAGTATAAAACTCTTTGTGTCGGCTAGCATCATTTCGAGCCACAGACGTCACCTGTATCGCTTTCTTAGGGGAAAGGCAGGGCAGCGGAATCGTCTAACTAAAGTCTAAACGGAACATAAGTGGGTCCACATTTATCATAAGTACTTGCTACTGTTATGAATTACGGCGGTCGCAGACCGGTACGAAGAATGTTGCCACGTCGTGTCTCGGCTGATCTATGAGTGACAGCCGGCGACACGGGGGTCTAGTACGAGTTCCGATAGTTTACGAGCTCGATCAGTTTTCTCCATACATTTCACACCAGCGCCCCTAGCGGTAACTATCAAGAACTAGTAAAATGTACGAGCAAAAACTGTCAGTTTGATCGAGCTCGTAAACTATCGGAACTCGTACTAGACACCAAAAACCCGGCGACACTTTGTTTGTCGGTACATGTTACGGTACATGAATAAAGCAAGTGTTAATTAGAACAAAAATGCAAGCTTAAATGAAAAGAAGGGCAGCGTTAACATGCAGCGAGCGAGGGAGGAAGTGGCGGAGTCGGATACGGTGGCGGAGGCGGAGACGGAGGCGGTACCTAATCGCGCGTGGCGGTGCGGTCGGCGCTGGGATGCGCGGCTGGCGGCCGGCAGCGTCACCGTGATGTTGTCGTCCGCAGAGCCCTCCGACTCCGAGCCCGCCCCGCGCCGTCCCTCTTTAACGTTAGACACCACCACATCACTCACCGAATTTCAAGTCGCGTTTTTAATTATACGTAAATAATCATTTCAATCTATACTATAATAAAACTCAAAGAGCACTTTTTCTGTACATTGAATATTTTTCCAAAATTTCTATGTGGGGATACTATACTATCAACATAGAGGCCAAAACAATTTTTTTTGGAATTATTGTCTGTCTGTCTGTCGTTCTGTTTGTCCAGGTATCATTTGAAAACCCGTGGATGGATTTTGATAGGGCTTTCACTGATGTGTTGTGTAGAAGTCAGGGTATAAATTGGTATATAAAACATCACGCTATGTTTCATAGGGGCTAAGCAGTGAAACATTACTTGCACATATTATCACGTAACTTCCTTTGTATGTGAATAGGGTAATTATAGACTGATCAGTTAATCATTAAGCTATGTATTATTACGCTATATACAATAGGGACTGAGCAGACATTTACTTTGCATAAGATATGGCAGTGGCGAAGGGTAAATTTTTATACGGGGTAAGCCGGTCCGGTACACCCAGGACATTTTCATTAGATTTCTGTATTGTTCTAAGTACTTTGCTGATAGCAATATGACATTATATCTTTGAAAAGTTAGAATCTGGAAATCCCGAGCGAGTTCAAACTAGATTAGAAAAGAAATAGGCTAGGGAAAAATACCATTTCATTTCATTTAAAAGCCAGCGGTTAGTTCCGCTGCACCACCAAGGCTACATTTGTATAGGTGGGTAGAAATTGAGAATACGAAATTGCTAAATTTTTACTTAGGTAAAAGACCTAAAATGACTCGAAATGATCTAACAAGATGCAATAAAATAAACAATTACAATTCACACTACACACAATGAACAGCGCTCCCAAAAAACGCTTCAAGGTCAGGGCTCAGGGGGGGGGGGGGTTGTTGTTTCATGAAATTTTAATGAAACCCCAAGTCCAGGTAGTGTATAGGTATTGTATTACTTACAGTCGCAACAATAAAAAATATGAAAAACTTTCATTATCGAATATCATTAGACAGTAATTTACGATGTTAGCGTGATTTACATTATGAACAGCGCCATCTATCGGTGAAATGGAACATACAATCACTATAGAACTTTATTATCTATATTTAAAAAAGAAAGTCGTGTTAGTTACACTATTTATAACTCAAGAACGGTTGAACCGATTTGGCTGAAAATTGGTGGGGAGTTAGCTTAGAACCAGGAAACGGACTTTTTATCTCGGTAAGTTAATGTTAAGCAACGTTAGGTAAGGTCATTAAATTGATGGGTGAAACGATTAATATAAAATTTTGTGTGCATATCGGGTAGGTCTAACAATAGGTCATAAAGTATATTTTATGCCGCTGATAACATGATTGACGAGGATATATAGAACGAGAGGAGGGTGCAAGAGAGGAGAGAGACTGAGAGAGGATTTGAGGAGGGGGTGATGGGGTGAGGTATCGGGGGAGTTAGGTGGAGCAAGTTGGGAGAAGAGAGAGGGAGAGGGTTCTGAGAAGGGGCAACGAGGAGAGGAAGAGGGGGAGTGTGACGAGGACTGAAGTGGGAGGGAAAGAGAGACGAGCAAAATGTAATAAAAGCGCGGGTGGAGCTGCGCGGGTCAGCTAGTCTTTGCTAAAGTTATTGTATCATTATTAATAGGCATGTCCACGTCCTCCATTAGGATCATGATGTAGCGGCAAGCAAGCGCGCGGCCAGTAGCTCGCTTAAGCCTCTGCCTGTTAAAATTCAGCTCTTTTTAAAAGCTTTTATTAAATCTGTTAAATAGAATTCCCCGTCTGAGTGCGGCATTTGCCTTACTAGTTGTCAAATCCGTTTCCAACTTGATTAGTTTTCAAGAGGAGATTGCATAGATGAGCTATCACAGTAATAATATAGGACCAGTGGCGGTCCGACATGGTGGGGTCATGACCCCCCCAAAATCCATATTCGTACACAGCAAAATTGGGTAACGGCTAGGGAGTCTAGGTACATGACCAACGGGACCGTCAAATATGACCCCCCCCCCCCCCCCCCCAAATCCGTTGGCTGCGACCGCGCCTGTATAGGACAAGGTTTATAAAAAGCAACTTATTACGTGAATCCATACCTACATATAATTGATTTTAACAGACCAATAAACCCTACCTACTTATCTGATTTATCCCTTAAATAACATAGCTAAAATATTAAAACCGCGTACAAACCTGTCAACCATGCGTTATTACGATACGAATGACTTAGCAGCAAATACTACTGTAAAGAGAGATAGATGACCAGTTTAGGGTACACAAACAACGACCTACCCTCACCGGTGTTTTAGCCATATCTTTGTAGCCACGGTCATTATTATTGCAATTTAAACTATAATATCATATTATGGCTTATTAAATTTTGTCACAAAATCTCCTGCACCCGTAGGCCGGGCCTTGAGAATGACTTTCTATTGTTTTATACTACTTGAAACTGTTTTTTTTTTACATCCTATACTTTCGATTGTTGGTTAAATACAAAATATGAAGGAACATCCATGAACTTACTCTAAAAAAAATGTGCGTGCGTGCGTGCGTGCACCGAACGACACTGACCGACAATGAATGACGGCGTCACGTGAGCGCTTTTATAACATTCAACAAATTTAACGCTTAACGTTTAACGCGTTAAGTGATAAAAATTTTGGAAGTCGCATAAGAAGTTTCACTTCAAAAATACAGACAACCAACAGCTGGATGTACTCTCGCGGTCAGAAGCGGTGTATCACCTTTATGACGATAATCGCTTGCACGAGCCGGCCCAAAATACGTGCGGACGGGGTAAGTACACGCTACGTGCGGGGGGCACGTAACGTCGTTCAAAGGATTTTTATTGAAAACTGGTACACCGTGTCCGCGATAGTACGTAGTTTGTTGTTCAAATTATTAAGACCCTCTTATTTCGGATATAAGTGTCTAAATTACTCGATCTTCGTAAAAAAAAAATTTGCGTAAAATGCGGACTGGAAATCATTTACAGCCTTACTTATAAACGATGGTTAAATTTTATGCAACACTTAATAGCTATTTAAAAATATTTTTTACTTATAAACGATGTTTATCCATAATACGTTGCATAACAGCTTGCTAAAGTAGCTGTCAAATTAAACAGCGGCCGACCCTTGTTTAGAAGCTTATTAACACGTTATGTAACAATATGGCGGTTCTCTATCAGCTGATTCCAGCTGATTCAGTCAGTTGCACTTGCATTGTAATTTGTATCGATCGGTGCATAGAGTTTATATATTAAGAATAGAGTACGCGTTTGTCTATGGTCCCCTTAAACAAAGTGTAGGTTGATTTTACTCTGAGAGGGCAAGTGAATTGAACTATTTATAGTTATATTATAAGAGTTTGATATGTAAGTGATAGGTTTGATTGACCTGTCACAAGCTCAAATCAGCGCTGAAACGGACACGGACGAAACGACCCGACGAAACAACGAAAACGGAAGATCACCGCTGGTTGTGTGTACGACCAGCATTATTGCTGAGTTGGAATCATTTTGTGACGCACATTTTTGTTAAAGTATGTAACTAACTACTTACTTATGTCTATTTTTATTTATTTATTTTTTTGCTTTTTTTGTTCTATTTGTTGTGTGTCACAAATAAATTATTCTTTCTTTCAAATGTCGATAAATATAGCTGACGGTATAGTACCTATTATCGTGTACCTAATATTTATGTAATTTCATGTTCTTACCGGTGCCTACGGTTCTTACTTGAAAATAAGCATTCTATAGTACTGATTTGTGTTCTATGCTTCCAAATATGAATTTGACAACCTAGCTTTCTATTTGTCGAATTGAATTACAAAATGTTGCCATTTTACCAAGTTTTAGGTCAGACGGAATATTTCAAGCTGACAACACGTGGGGGTATTGACAGAGTAAAATATATTTTGCCTTATTAACTGTTCACTAATTATGTCGCTCTTATGCAACGTTTTTAAGTAGAAAATATAAAACTGCTTATTCAGGAGTTATGTAGTAAATAGTTATTTAGTTGCTAAGACGGTGATTAGTAGATTTTTATAAGTAAGGCTGTTAAAATTCACAGTTAACAAAAAGCATTATAAATTAAGCGACCCCAAAAAAGTTTTTAAAATTAATAGAATAGCAACCAAACAAGCAAAATACGTAAATTAGTTGGTCCTCTTACAAAAGTATTAGTTACAAAAAAATCACTGAAATATAATTTGTTAAACATTCGATTATAACTTTAGTTACATAGTAAGCTGTTATTACAACTAAATGTGTTATCTTTATAATATAAAGTAGCTTACCAACATGAACCGGCGCGGGTTGCAATGGACCGTTCGGCGCTGGTGCCGGGGCTTGAGGGCCGGGTTCTGTAGAAACAAACATAAATTTCAGAAAATTATTCATGTTTAATTAAAACCTAAACCCATGCCCACGTGACTAAATGCCGCACTCATAAAGCTCAATTAACTTTAATACTAATTAAGTCACTTTTTAAAATCCATTTATTTCTACTGTCGAAGCAGTTTATGATTAATTTCGATTACTGAACACGAGATAATTGATATCTGTACTCATTATCTGCCTATTAAGTATTAATGGGCTTCGTGTGACGAAATAACCCGATTTCAAAAGGTTCGGCAGTAAGGTATATTATAAATATATCAAAATCTATATACATATTATAAAACAAAGTCGCTCGCGCTGTCTGTCTGTCCCTATGTATGCTTAGATCTTTAAAACTACGCAACGGATTTTAATGCGGTTTTTCTTAATAGATAGAGTAATTCAAGAGGAAGGTTTATATGTATAATACATGCAAAATATAGTAGAGAAACAATGATAATTTTAGAGGTTTCTAATGTGATGTCTTAAATAAACACATTTTTTTGCGCTTACATTGCAAACGCTGGCTAAACCCTACGAGATAGATCAAAATAATGTACTACAGTATTGTACGCCTTAACAAGGTCTACAAAAAAGCCCGCGATGGTAGGCCCTATATGTTTATCTCTAGGGATAACCCACAATAAACATTTTTTATCCTTTATTTTGTATGAGAAATAATTAACTATTAATAATTTGTTGTTAGCATGAAATTGTCCCTTCTTCAATATAGAATTAGAGAGAGTATAGAATTAGATTTTTCTTATAAGGGAAAGATGGGGAGAGAATTAATCAAGGGTGGAGGAAGAAAAGGGGAGCAAAATGTAATAAAAGCGCGGGCGGAGCTGCACGGGTCAGCTAGTCTAATATAAAAAAAATCTCATGTCGCGGTTTATGTTACCAAACTCCTCCGAAACGGCTGAACCGATTGGTATGAAATTTTGTGTGCATATCGGGTAGGTATGAGAATAGGTCATGAAGTATATTTAATACCGCTAGGTTAAGCAACGTAAGGCAAGGTCATTACATAGATGGGTGACCAAGCCTATGCGGGCATCTACAAACGTAAAATGAGTGCGGACAAAGCTAGTAATATATAATACTTTACAACGTGTTAATAACGCAAAACCTCGGACAAACAAACCAAATTTTATCAATTTTATTGTCATAACTATCGAAGATATTTGTTTTTAGGGTCCCGTACCTGCAGGGTATTAGGGGAAATTTTATTTTGCTATTTGGTCTGTCACACCGATACAATTTCAGAAACGATAATAATACTATCGCTTGAAATTCGGAATAGTTTTAAAAATATTTAAGTATAACTTATAAAAGGACAAAAAGCCCGGACGAACAAAATGGGCTTAAATTCATGTTTATATATATTTCAACTCGCCTCGTTAAGACCTTTCATTTTATACCCATACTGATGTCTGTGGGAAAAAAATGATACACAAAATAGCGGCTAACGACCACCATATTAACTTTTTTGGAAAAATATATAGCCTGTCACTACCACAGCTAAGACGAATCCATCGACATAATATTATAACTCGCAGTCCATCCAGCCGTTTAGGCTATAGGCCGTGCCAAAGAAATAGACATACATACATACTCTCGAAAATCATAACCCTCTTCCTGGGGCATTCAAGCAATATATTTTTAACTAGCAATTCCCTGCGGCTACGCCCGCTATTATTTTACCACCTCATACCCTAACCCTAACTTTAACCCTTTAGGAGTGGAATTTTCAAAAACCCTTTCTTAGTAGCTTTTCCTAGTAGCTTACATCTAATATTATAACTATGTATGTATGTATGATTTAAAAGAAATATTTTTTTTCTTTTACTTTCAATAGGAGTCAAAATGGGGTGACGGAATTGGAAAATGAGACTACAATATCAAGTAGGATTATCATATGAAAGGGCTTCATTTCCACATTTCTAAACAGATTTTGAATTGATTTCGACTCGGCGTCGTTTATGCTTATGTTCCGTTATTGAGTATGAGAAAATCGATATCTCTACAAAATAACAAAAAGTCGATTGCAAGAATTAGATTAGTGATAATTAACACTAATGTTCATTTGTGAGTCTGTCTGACAAACAGACAAAATTGTAGATATTGTAGAGAATTAGGAATGTGCTCCATACCTAGCTGTACAGGTCGCTGCGGCGCGGCCTGTCGGTGCGGAGCGCGCCTGCTGTAGCCAGTCTGATTTCGGAACGACGACACTGAATTCCGCAGGAATCTAAAATGTTTAACAAAACATAGAAACATAGATAAGGTACAGAGCTAAAGCTACAGAGGCAAAATTCCAAATATGCCGCCTATAGGATGAACCACATCGCCACCTATGGTATAGATTCGATTGGCCGGTTCCGTTACCCAATAAGTCGTGAGTTTAAACCCCGCGGTGTCGCAAGCCAGCGCGCTCTGGCACTGATAGTCTAAATTTCACGAGTCACTGGGCGTTGCGGTACCCATTCCCGAGGATCAAACAGAGTGAGATAAGAAATTTTGCTCTACCCTTTGAAGGTTTTCTCCCAGTCAATATAACATAGTGGGGGTGGCCAAGGTAGGCCACCGTAATGTCAGATATTCTGCTGCAGTAATGTGTGAACAATCCTTTGTTCCAGAGTGAAGGACATTAGTTTGTAAAATTATGGGGCTTTATGTGCATTCAAATCCATTCGTTTGGGACAGGCAGAAGTCAAAGTTACATCACGTTTGCATCGAGGGTGTTAAAAATGGCAATTTGAATATAACTTTATAGAGAAACCAATGTCATTTTGTGACTTTAGACTACAATAGCAGTCGAGCGATTGAGCTCTTAATTCCCTCTCTGGATTTTATCAATACATTACTAGGATGGTTCAAAAGGAGAAAAGAAAATAGCCAGCTGTTTATGCAATGCAATAAAAGTACCTACCTGTTAGGAATCAACGTCGTAGGTGCGATCTCTTTTTCTCGACAATCGGGGCATTCATGATCTTCCGATTCCAATAACGCTCCACGTATGCCTGGAATTTAAAAAAAACAGTTGCAGTGCTAGAATTAACGAGATAAGGATACTATACAGAATTGAAGAAAAATAACTAACATTCATCACAAAAGGAGTTCCCGCAACATGGTATCATAACAGCGTCCGTAAGCAAGTCCCGGCAGAGGCTACAGATTAGCTCATCCGGTATGTTAGCTTCGGGCGCGGCAGGAGCGTTCGCCGGCGTGTCCGCACCACCGGCGCTTTCAGAGGCCAGGTATGCCTCGCTAAAAATAAAAAACTCATTTAAAATAAATACATATTAGAAATTGGATATAATCCACTTACTGCGGCACTCACAAACCCCAATTAACTTTAATTCTAATTAAGTCACTTTTTAAAATCTCTGTATTTCGCCTGTTGGAGCAGTTTATGATTAATTTCTATTACTGAATACAAGATAATTGATATATCTACTCACTATCTGTGTATTAAGTATTAATGGGCTTAAAGTGACGATATAATCCGATTTCAAAAAATGGATTAATGATCATTAACTTTAAATGACGTTTGTAGGTTCCGCAGTTAGAGGTAGGGCATCGTAGTAGCGCCCGCTCTAAATTAAAGGTGCATGACAAGGCAATAATTGTTATAGAGATTTAACAAAATCTCTATGTACAAAACTACTCTATGTTAATACCATTCTCTCTACTCTTCCTCTTTATTTGTTACTCTTAATAGATAGACTGTGCAACTCACTCCTGAGTTACTAGGTAGTACATCATATGATATTACTGCCGCACTCATAAACGTCAGCTAGAATTAATTCTCAATTCTCAGTTTTTTTTAATCCGATTATTATGAATCTCGGAGCCGTTTATTATTATGTCCCGTCACTAAGTACTGGTACTCATGGTACACTCTGGTATAATCGATATCTTTACTCTATAACAGAGTATAAAGTATTAATTGCTTTTGAGTATTGAAATAATTAGATTTCAAGAGCTGGATAAGTGATAATACAAATTGGCGTTTATGAATGCGACAGTTAGAGGAGATAACGGCCAAATAACTACACCTTCGAATAGCGTCGTGTTACTGCCACATTAACTTAAGAATATTGTTCTGCGATGAATAAGGTTGTCAGGTTAGTACTCTATAAAGAATCGCTGTGCTGGCGGATAGCATCGTCCATAGCTTTTTCCACCGACACCTTATTATTAATATTGATCTAATCCCATAGATAAATGGTCAGTACTCGAAAAGTGCCCTATCGGAGCTCGAAAAATGTCCTATTTAAAGCTAAACAGACTGTCTGTTTAGTTTTAAGGCATCATGTACTGTTTAAGAAGTTGATATTAAAGTACTGATATAGTCACAAGAACTCTTAGAAATTTATTTCGTTATATCATAAATACGTAAAATAGTAATTTGTATAGAATGAAGGACTTAATATGTACTACATACGATTATATAGTAACCAATCATTTACATTAAATAGTTATATAGTTCTTGATGAATAATAAGACTTACTGATCAACAGCTGGTACAGCAAAAGTTCCACTTGGGGTCATCATGGCGCCTGGAGCTTTTGGACCTTCAACAGGTACCATAAAACTACGAGGTATCCCAGTACTACGTCTGATCTCAATTGGATCGGCCTAAAATACAAATGGGTTGGTTGTAAATCTTTGCTTACAGGAGTTTCAGTGGTTTGAATTTGACAACTGAAAAATGAGAACATTGAAGGGAAAGGGATAGCAATAAAGGTAAAAGCGCATGTCAAATAATAAGCACTCCCAAAAGCGTAGTGTAGTGTATACAATAAAACTTTAACATGAAACTGAAAATAAATAAAACTATAGGTAAACTTATATTTCTTACCGAATTTGCTGTAGGGCAATCTTTAATCCAGTGTCCACGTTTTTGACACTTGTAACAAATATAGTTAGTTGGAACTACACCTCTTTGATTTTGTCCTCTAATTTTTTGATAACTGGAACACAATTAAACAACTTTAAAATTTTATTATAAGTATAGATATAATATAATAAGGGGGAAAATATCAGACAAGCCTTGTAACTAACAGCCTGGTTACTTATACTACTATACACATATGTATGACATTTCATGTAAACAGATACCCATAACTCATTAAGTATGTATTAATTACATGCTGCCTACTGTGGATACACAAAGGTTGCCTGGAAGAGATTGATTTTAGCAATAAAGCCATCCATTGTTGCATGTCTCATTACTTTATATTTTTTTCTTTTAGTATCTGTTTTTTGTGCGCAATAAAGAATTCTCTATCTAATCTGTCTATCTATCTACATTATCCTAAAAATTTTATAATCACATTTAAACAGTCCCTAATAGACAGGTTTTTGTCACTTCAATGTATAAGGTCTCATACCATGTCCCACTTTTTCATAATAAAATATGCCTCAAGTAATTTTTTTTTTTTTGCTTATCTGATACAGTTATGGAGCATTAATTATACTTTATCTTACTTGCTTGGGTCGTAGTCAAAAGTCGATTGTGTAATCATAGCATTTATTTTATCCTGTTCGCTACCTTCCATGCGGGACAAGTCCGCCAATCCCTTGTTAGGAGCAACATCTTTGTGCAATGATGCCTGATTGCTATTAGAACCTTCCCATTGTTTTTTTGGTTGCTGAGACAGTGGGACTCTTGCTACAAGGAGTGATGTGTTCTTGGGTATTAATGTGTTGTCATCTACATACACTGCAAGAAATGGTTTAAAATGAAATTGTTTGAATCCTTCAAGCATTTAAGAATGGAATTATAACCTCCATCCAGTATACATTTAATATCATTGCTCCACACCAAAGAGAGCACTTACCACATAAGCACTTTTTGTCAGCACATAAAAACTGTAAGGACTTGGAATTATAATTTTTAAATGTATGTTATGTTTAATATTTTTAACTAATTTTTAAAAGTTTGCTCAAGTATGTAATATTAATGAAAATTTATGTAATATTCACATATTTCATGAGTATAGTATATGAGTGGTTGCTGAACCTAGCCTTAAGGTATGCATGAGCTGGCTCCAATATTATTTTTGTTATACCTATGCTTAGTTGCTTAATGCTTCTTGTCAATCTGTTCTTTTTTATATTTTAAATATTATCCATATTGCCATACTATCATTGTCATTGTATAATTGTCACAAAACTTAGCTGTTTGCAAAAACAACCATTTCTAGATTTCTCATTGGTTTTTTCATAATAGCATTAAGCAAAAACTGGTGATTTAATTGAAATAGCATTTTACAGTATGATACTTTAGGAGGGGGGGTAACTGCTGAGCTAATAGGAGTAGGTACACATTTATAAGAAATACTTGTAATTTTCCATTCAACTATCTCACCAATAAATTTGTTGACATTGTTTAGTAGACTTACACAAATAGTAACAGATGCTGAAGGAAGTTAATAAAAGCCAGCCAGGACTACCCCCCTTAAAAGGAAAAGTTGAGGAGCCCCCCACTTTTCTAGGTTTTTTAAAATTTAATTCTGAGGAATTTTTTTTTATTGCATTTTATGAATTAAAATAATAAGCGTAAAAAAGGAGGGGGGATTCTTTGAGTGGAAAGGGGGGGGGGGGGGGTTCTGCACCAGAAATTTCAGTACTAGGATGTTGTGATTAACAGTCTAACATAACCTAACCCAAAAGACATTTCTCGTCATTTTTACAGTGGACCGATCTTTTAGACTTATATTTAGGCATTCTATATGTAGATAGAAAAAAAACAATGTGAAAAAAATAAAAATTCATAGAAAATTTTCGTTGTTCAGTTTATGTTTCGTTCCACAAGCCGGCAAGACAGTAAACACTACACATTTTAATTATAATAGCTCGTAATGAAAATAATGCTGTAATGGCAAGAATTCTATACAATCTGTGGTAGGGATCGACATAAATATTGCAAAATAATTAATTTTCAATATGTCTCCACATGTGTGTGCCTGGACGGCAGTTAATGGAAAGCTTAGCCAGAAAATTCAATGCCATACACACAAAAGAACAGAATAAAGGACTTAATTCAGTTTCTAAATAAAATTTGTTGATCAATTCATATTAGATTAGATTTAATAATTTTAGCTGTGATGTGCACACTAGAAACATAGAGAGTTTTACAATAGAATAAAAAACATATGTATGATAGCGTGTTTAACCCAATATGGGTTTTATCCCAGCAGGCCACTAAGGAGAAAAAACAAAGAAAAGTAACAAAATGGAAACAAGTGCACAATAAAAAAAAATACGTACTTACATATAATAATACATAGATACTAAATATGCGCGACTGTTACTAATTCGACGATTCGAATAATCTACAACTACTAATGTACGCATTCGACTTGAATATTAGTAATATACTAATGTTCATAGCAGTGGGGTGCACAGAGGGTAGGCAAAAAAATGTATTCGGCTTGTTCCACCTATTTTTAGTATGTTATTATACCATTTCAAATATCCATAAGCAAGCAAATACTATAGACATATTAATTTGCATTTGAGAACAATACTATGTTTATTCAGCAGCTCTATACTGACAAAAATACTTTGCCTACCCTAGGATTTCTCTAAACAGTCTTAATTTTAAAAAATCTTAGTTTGGACATGAATTAATGTATTTTTTTTAATATAAATGGATGTGTTGGTAATATTGGTTAATTTAAGGATATTTGTGCTGGAACACAAACAAATAGCATAAAGCATAAACAACTCGCAGATATTTTTGCCTGCTTTCAGTGCACGCCACTGGTTCATAGTCAAATAACCACCACTACTAATTAGTAATTACTAACGGAGTTTGAACTAGATTGTTCGCGACTTAGTCGACAGTTTTTGAATGAAATATGAATTAATTATTTAACGTTCTGGTCACGGAACAAATAATGTCAGAGTGCCTATCAAATCACATCATTCGATCCGCCGCACAGTGGGCCGAAATTCGGCTTTCATAGACATTTTCGTTTAATTTTTTAAGTGTCACTTTTTTTGCTTGGATATGCTTTGGAAGACTAATAATATACTTAAAAATACAAAATCAACTGAATGTGACTGCAAACGACTCCTATAGAAATTATTTTAGAAAAAAATGTATGGAGTTGTCATTAAAATCGGCGATAACTCAGCTGTCCCATAATTGCGCATTATTTCCTCTTAGGTTATTTTTCTATGATTTATTTAAAATTTTCTGACATACTTTTTGACGCGCGCAGTGGTGCGCTTTATTTTTAAAAAATCGGTGAATGTTAAAATTTTTTTATTTTTTTTTATTTAGTGTTTTTATGTACAACAGAATATAATGCTATATCCTATAGCTAAACAGGCCAATAATTCACAAATTAGAGACTAAAATTCTAGTAGGAAAAACTTTATTTAAACTATTTTTTTTATAAATATGTTGTCTATAATATAAAATGAACTAAAACATGAATGAATCTTGAAACATTAATACCAAAGGCCCTTAATTATTATTCAATTCAATACAAATGTATTACAAATAAATATTTCGGTAATAATTCCATGATTATGCAAGTACATACATATATTCAATTATTCGTGTAGAATTTTCAAAGATTTCAATAAAGATTAATTAAATAATTATAAACATGAAAATAAATCAAGTAAATAATATAATCCTTAAACTAAAATAATCTATTCCGAGTCACTGTCAATACTGTCACAAGAGTCTGAATCAGAGTCAGATTCAGGACTGAATTGAGCGACATCACAGAACTCGATTTCACCATGGTCACTTTCTTGCACTTCCGCCGATGACGCATGAGGTTCTGGAACGTTTTCCTTAATACAGCTAGGCCAGTCAACATCAGCTGTAAGCCAACTGCCATAATCCCGTTTAAAAGACTCTATTTTCTTGTGACAGGATTTCAAACGCCTTGCTACTGCGTTTGCAAATCTTCGACAAAATTCTCGTAAAGTCATTTTATCTTCTTCATTTAAATTGAAACTGATTCTAGATAACACAGTTTCAAATAAAAATTTGTAATCACTCGTTTTCTCTGAACTTTGTAAAATAACAAACAAGTCTAGGTTAGTTACGATACTTTCCATTTTAAAATAGTAATGATTGTTGTTCTTTCAATGCGTAAAGCAAACTAGTTCAATATTTTACTTGAGCTTTTTTTATATACGGTGAAGGAGTAATGTGTAATTAATTAACTAACTAGCGATCCTCAATTTTTTCTTGCCATTAGTTAATAAATAGGTCGTTAAGGCTTAACCTACTTAAATATATAAATATTTAAAAATATTATCTTAGAAAAGATTATTAATACAAGGCAGGAACCCATTAAGTAATTATTTCATTAATTGCGCAGAAATATTACCTAATTAGCCTGAGAATATGAGTATATTTCCATTAAATTTATTTATAGTTTATGTTTAAGGTGAAATAAGTAGCCAGGTATTAATTAGTTAATCCATATTCATTACATACTCAAGTAAGTATATCAGAAAAAAGTCATAGAAAAATAACCTAAGAGGAAATAATGCGCAATTATGGGACAGCTGAGTTAGAATTTTAGTCTCTAATTTGTGAATTATTATTTGGCTTGTTTAACTATGGGATATAGCATTATATTCTGTTGTACATAAAAACATTAAATTAAAAAAAAAAAAATTAAAATTCACCGATTTTTTAAAAATAAAGCGCACCACTGCGCGCGTCAAAAAGTATGTCAGAAAATTTTAAATAAATCATAGAAAAATAAACTAAGAGGAAATAATGCGCAATTATGGGACAGCTGAGTTATCGCCGATTTTAATGACAACTCCATACATTTTTTTCTAAAATAATTTCTATAGGAGTCGTTTGCAGTCACATTCAGTTGATTTTGTATTTTTAAGTATATTATTAGTCTTCCAAAGCATATCCAAGCAAAAAAAGTGACACTTAAAAAATTAAACGAAAATGTCTATGAAAGCCGAATTTCGGCCCACTGTGCGCCGAATAATGAGTGAATAATCAAAGTCGAGCAAGTATCAAATTAGTTACTAACCTCGTAAATCATTCAAATAAGTCAAATGATCTTTACATTCGAATAATTCGAATGAAATCATTCATAGTCGTGCATCTTTAATAGGTACTTAAAGATAATAACACACAGGACAAATGGATGTGACATGATTATGTTACACACAAATGTATGTTCTGGGTGGGACTCAGAGCCAAAACCTTTTAGGTAGCATCCAGGGTGTTTAAAAACTAACCAATGGACCTGTTAAACCATTCCAATTAGGTTGATAGCCTATCTAATTGTGACAAGTAATCAGTAGGTTCACAGAAATAAAGTTCTATGTTGTAAACTAGTCTACATCTTAATCAGAGTCTCATAGTGCCAACTCGAAAGTGGAGTTGTTGACTTCCAAGTATTATAGTAATCAAAATTTCACCAACCTTCCTTAGTTTGAGCATTAGTAATTTGAAGATCAAAGTCTGATGTTTTCCCAATTCGTTTTTGTTGTGATATTGCAGCTTTCAAATCCCCTACAGATATATGTAATCCATCAAATGTAACCGTATCGTAATCCAACGCACTTTTAAACTTATAATGCACAGACATTTCAATTGTTCAATAAATGATGATGACATGACACAACATAAATGTTCACATGGTTCCTTTACAATGAAAATTATTCCAAGTCCAAGATTTGATACATTCGATACAGAAACATTTTTATTACAAAAAGATGCTCCCGAAGCAAGATTGTAAAACTGTCATTAATAGAAGAAATTTTATCCTTTATTCAGCCTGTAGCTTTGTATCTTAGTAACCAATAAACAAAATCTACAACAGTTTGTAGAAACAATCACAGTATTCATGGGTAGAAATAGGTTACAAAAACGGTCAGCAAACCGCTAGCACAAGCAGGACCGCCGCCATTTTGTTTTTAACAAAAAAAAAATCAAAGAGGATGTAACCAAACAAGAAGCTATACTATTATCTATGGCTTAACCCTTCTTGAGCTCTTCTTGCTGTAACTAAACCAAACGCTCAGGCCAAACGAGAGCCAAACAACGAATAGAACAAAAAGCCCAAAACAAAAAATGCCAGGCCAGTACAAAGAGGATTTCTCAAATCGATAGCCGCTCCACATTCGTGCGCAATCACGCAACTTCAGGCTTGCAAAACAGCCACCGCAGCCTATAGACGCTAGCAACACCAGAAGAATCCCTTTATGTCTTTGTCAAGGTACTTATATACACATGGAGGTTGCAACGCAAAGATCGACTTGAAGACAAGAAATTTGGCCTTGAATCATTTCACTTATGTTTTTTGTCTCTTTCATTAGGGTGACCACGACGGATCTAAATTTAGGATAAATACTTACGTATTTAACGAAAAAAAATTAAAACGTAAGTAATATATATCCTGGTTGGAATGTATGGGCGTGATTCAGAATAGCCAGGTAGATTAATAAAATACTACAATTTGAGACACGACTTGTATTTTCACCATGACAGACGGAAAGCTTATATCTATGAACATTTACAGACAGAGTTAAGGCTAGTGTTGATACATTTGACCATAGACATTTTACTCGATATACAACATGCCCTTTTTTTTAAATAGATTATATACAATGGTAACACTACATATTTTAATAATTTGACATTGATGTTGTCATTTGTCTAATATTCGAATATGACATTGACAGTTTACTAATACTTCTAATCTCAAACTTCGTAATCACGAAATGAGTGATTTTAATCTTTAATGAAAACAAATTGGGAAGTCTGAAATTACAAGTTATTTATAAAGAAATAGAATAAACAATCTACACTCGATGTTACGATATAATTAGTTATGTAATGTGTTTGTTAATTTTGTATGACGTGTCTGTTATTTATTTACAATTAAATATGTGTTACAAATGTAATCTTTTTACTTTCTTTAATTTCCTTCCTCGACTACTATATTCTACAGAATCAGCACTTTGCGGAGACTGTATAGAAACAACAGGTAAACTAGGTATATTACTAAATTCTTGTGACTGAATAGGACTTGTTTTATTACTCGAT
Source organism: Furcula furcula (assembly GCA_911728495.1). Classification (NCBI taxonomy): domain Eukaryota; kingdom Metazoa; phylum Arthropoda; class Insecta; order Lepidoptera; family Notodontidae; genus Furcula; species Furcula furcula. The sequence continues at coordinate 13,817,694 of OU452250.1, forward strand.
TGAGCTGTTTCAGACAAATATAATGTTTCGGACTGGTCTTCATTCAATTCATGAATACTTTCTGGTGATTGAATATTATGTATTAATTCTGTGTTATCGACATTTACAAATTCTGGTGACATAATGCTCAACTCAATTGACTTAAACAACTCTGACATATTATCGGATATCAATTCATTTTCACTACTGTTTTGACTGACTGAATTATCAGACTTTTTATAATTAATGAATAGAGTCTGTCTAGTTTTTGTTGACACTACTAGTTTTACGGTTTTAGAAACTGACAACATTGCGACAAATGTCATTTGTTGTTTACATAACCTCTAAAGTGAATTGTGTTGTGAATATTACTGCATATTTTAAATTAAATATTAGTTTAAACTACTAAAAGCAGTGTCAGAAAAATGTTATACGACATGATAATTAAATACTATCAAAAGAAAAGGGAATCCGATGCTGTATTTCATGAAAAGGTAAAATTGCCTATATCGACATCGGAAATTGCAGGTTAGTCTTGATACTTACTAATAAATTGTTGAGGATTTGTATGATATTGTTGTATTATAAGAATATTACTGTTATTAATGTGGAACTAAGTTGTGTATACAGCGGAATATCTTGTAATTAAAATGTTTCTATAATTCCTTATTGGCTTGATAGTTGGGTACATACATTTGAGAAAAAATCAGAACGATTAATAATAATAAATAATAATACCAGCCCTTGTTTGTGTCCCACTGCTGGGCACGGGCCTCCCTTCAAGTTGAAGGGGCTTAGGCCATAGTCCACCACGCTGGCCAAGTGCGGGTTGGCGGACTTCACACGTCTTTCGAAAGCTAGTTAGGCTATCTCAGACATGCAGGTTTCATCACAATGTTTTCCTTCACCGAAAGCTAGTAACAATCGCACAAAGACGATTCGCACATGATTAATTAAATAAATCACAGGTGCGAGCCGGGGTTCGAACCTGCGCACCTTGTATCCAAGGCAAGCGCTCGCCCACTGAGCTGTTACAGCTTACAGAACGATTATAGGATTTTTATTTAATTACACTTTCTAGTACTATTTTGTTATTATGTATGTCTGTTGGGATAATGTAAAGTGTTGTATAAGTGTCTGTTGATGGAATCTCAGATATTACAAGTAAGGTTATGATCTGTTGGCATACAAATGAATTATAATAAAAAACTATTTCATGTTTTGTTCCAGGCGTTAGTATAAGTTCTCTATGGTAAATGAAAAAGGAGTTTTATGAAATTTCGAAGATAAGAATAAAAGAAAATATTATGATAAAACGGTGTCTCGTTAATAACAATCCAGTAATCCTGTAATATGACGATTAATAAATTAAACAAATATAGAAAAAAAATGTTCTATTCTGTTTTTATCCTATTCTAATGCATATAATAATGATAAGCATTAAGTATACGATGCAATCCAGTATTTAAAAAATAATATTTGACCTTTATTTATCTTATTTATTTTATTTTAATCGACTTAATGACGAAACAAGTTACACGTTTGCCTGATGGTGAGCGGCATACGTGCCATTACGTAGTAAGAATAAGAATAAGAAAAATTTATTTGGACACCACAATGAAACACAATTACAAGTAAATAATAATAGTCACACTTTACTGCTTCTCAGTTAGTGTTTTATATATGAAACTGCCGCTCATCACCCGAGACATGGGTTATTAAGTCTTTTGAGGTGGTAATTTTTGCCAGACTGCCGCAGAAGGAGGATTATACCAGCTATATAGCCCTTCAAACCGGAACAAAACAATGTTAACACATTGCTGCTTGGTGGCAGATTGCCTGACCCTGCATTGGTACCTACCTGGAGGGTCCCTTTCATAGGGACCTATCACCTTTTTTTTGTCGGGGAGGAAACCTTAAAAAAATCCCCGGTCTCCGTAGGGGTGGAGGCCGAGTTATTTGAGACTTTTACCCATTAAAACGTGGCCTTCATCGACACAATAGAGACCTTGGGCTTCTAAAGTATAACAAATATATTAAAGTATCAAGTACAATTATTCCTAGTTTAAACAGGGTTGCCCTACCTAATTTTTTTGAATTTGCCGCCCTTTTCCACTCTCAACTTTGACTAGACAGACTCTATAAAATCATTGTTATCATCATCTTTCCCTTTTGACATCAAATCTGCTTTTTGTTTGTTATTAGACTTGTCTATATATTGACTTTCTTTCATTGACTGACTTGGATAATTCTCCTTTTTGTTAGACATGCTAGATTTTTCATTAAAATTCTTACGAATATCTTTGGAGTTTCTACGATATGTAGTACCAAAACTATCTTTGACAATGTAAGATCTAGGGAATTTTGTTTTTGACAGTATAATACCTGTAGTCCATATTATATCCTTAGGGTTTTTCTTGAAATAAATATTATCATTTATTTGAAAGTCTGAGTATTTTTTACAATTTCTATCATAGTGCTTTGTTTTGTTAATTTTATTTTTTATATTTTTTACAGTCCGTGCATGGAACACCCATGTTTCCAGCGCGCCCATGCACCCTGCGACAAGCGCCCCGGTGCCTCATGCCGGGTTCACCCCAGTGCCCTCAGCACAGAACTCCCTAGTGTCGGACATCCAACTGATCCGAAACACTATGAGCAATTTTAACATTGCCGCCATCCGCGCCCTCGCGCACAAGCTTCGAGTCACTAAAAACGACTACGAACGCACCATGGCCCTTGTCGAGCACGAGAGCGTGCTCAGTTCCCTGTCAGTGGTCCCCACCACCCAATCTTATCCTTAATCCATGGATTCACACCCGAAACGGATTAAGCCCCGCTCCTTGTGCCTGGCGTTTTTCAACGCCCATGGCCTCTCTCCCCAACGTGATCAAATTGGTGAATTCCTTAGGAATCACCAAGTTGACGTCATGCTAGTGCAAGAGACATTCCTCAAACCCGCTCATAGGAGCCCTAACATCGCCCATTGTTTCATACTATTTTACTTTTTTTTCTTTCTTGTATTTTTGTGTTTTTTAATAATGGTGGAACAATAAAGTATTATCTATCTATCGCCAACTACCATCTCGTGCGAAATGACGACTGCCTCCCGCGGAGGCGGCACTATCATCTATTATAGGAAATCCTTGCACTGCATTCCACTCGATGCCCCTGCGCTCACCAATATCGAGGCCTCGGCTTGCCGCCTCTTTCTCTCGGGTCATCCCCCTGTCATTCTCCTCTCGGTGTACCTTCCACCAGACCAGACAAGCAACTTCTCAGAAGTGACATCGAAGCACTTCTTGACATGGATAGCGCCGTCATCCTTGGCGGCGACTTTAATTGCAAACACGTCAGGTGGAACTGTCACACCACCAATTATAACGGCGTGCGCCTCGACGCTCTAGTCGATACTCTCGACTTTGACGTCATTGCACCAATGCGCCCCACTCATTTTCCCAACAACATCGGCCACCGTCCCGATATCCTAGACATGGCACTTCTGAAGAACGTAACGCTTCGGCTGCGCTCCTTAGAAGTGCTCCATTAACTAGACTCCGACCACCATCCCGTTCTCATGGAGCTCGGACCACCTCCCTCACCGGAACCACCCGGAACCGGTCATGAAGACCGTGGTGGACTGGCAGCGGCTGAGCACCTGCTTGGCCAATGCCGACACGCCACAGCTCTCTCGTATCCCAGTCCACCTCTAGTCACCTCAGGACACCGAACAAGCCGTCAGTGCTTTGACTGACAACCTCCAATCGGCCATCAGCCAATCTTCCCGGCAGGTTGAAGCGGTGGACCCTTATGTCCAACGCTTCAAACTGCCGGCCGACGTCAAAGAATTGGTCCGAGCCAAAAACGCGGCTATCCGAACTCACGACTCCTACCCCACCGAAGCCAACCGGATCCGTATGCGCGCTTTACAGAGGGATGTAAAGCTCCGCATCGCGGAACTCCGGGGGGACCGGTGGGACGGTTTTCTCGAGGGTATCACTCTCACCAAGCCTACTGGCGGCTAGCGAGGGCTCTTACGTCCAACGCGGTAGCCACCATGACCCCCCTGACCCGCCCTTCAGGCGCCCCTCCAGCTTTTGACGACGAGGAGAAAGCCGAGGTCCTTGCAGACTCTCTAGAGAGACAATGTTCTCCTAGTGTCACAATTTCCGACCCACCCCATCGCGATCACGTAGATAGGGAAGTAGAGCGCAGGGTTTCTGCCCCGCCATCTGACACGCTCACCCCGGTCACCCATTCCGAGGTAGAAGACCTCATCAAAGGCAGCCTAAGAAAGCCTCCGGCCCTGACGACATCTCGAACCGCGTACTAAAAATCCTTCCCTACCACTCGATCTATCTCTTGGTAGCCATCTTCAATGCCGCCATGACGCACGCTATCTTCCCTTCGGAGTGGAAAGAAGCAGACGTCATCGGCATTCAAAAACCCGGTAAGCCACGTAACGATTCCACGAGCTACCGCCCCATAAGTCTCCTTAGCGCCCTGGGCAAACTCTACGAGCGCTTGCTTCTCGCAAGACTCAAAGAATTTGTCATCTCGAAGGGCATACTCATACACGAGCAGTTCGGTTTTCGAGCTGGACACTCTTGCGTCCATCAAGTGCACCGCATCACGGAGCATGTCCTCTCCGGGCTCAACCAGCCCAGACCTATATACACCGGAGCCTTATTCTTCGATGTCGCCAAGGCATTCGATAAGGTCTGGCACAATGGCTTGCTTCACAAGCTCTACCTCATCGTCGACGATAAATAAATAAGGACCACAGTGGGTATTTTGAAAGATCTCAGTCTGCGCAAAATATATTATAGTGCACAAGTGCTTGCGTAGACACAACTGCACTCTCTCTCTCTCTCTTCCGTTTACCTCTCAAAATACGATGGGATGAAAAACTGACACGACCGGGGAGAGACCAGGTGCATGATCAACATTTTACATGCCCATCTTACGCATGGAGCATCTTACTTTACAGAAAATTAAGTGATAAATAAATAATAAGCTAATGGTTGTAAAAATAAAAGCAGCAAGAAGTTATGCTAAAAAAAATTAATTTCAATTATAACATGGACCACACATCGGACCTCAATAAAAGGGATAGCGTATGCCTCAATCAAGTATTTGGAGTGTGGACTCCATTTTGACCCTAATTGCTTCATGGTCACGTCACGACACTTCAGCCCATAGAGAAAGAAACCAATAGAGAGCTGGCACTTTCTTTCTCATTCGCGCAAGAAAAGGATGCATTTATATATATTATATGTGATAGAAAGAAACAGAGCATATGATTTTTTGTCCCTCAGCGTGTGTTCAAAATCTGGCGCACGTTTTCTTCGAGTACTCATGAAATTTTCTAGTTTACGACCTAGCTTTGAAGTTTTAAATTGAATTGCATTATGAAATATCGTTTATACTACATAATAGGCGCATTTGAATAAATATCCATGACGTGTGTTAAGTGTACGAATGATTATTTTCCGTTATTTTCTGTCCTTATCGGCGGCACGCTAGCTAGATGTCTTGTTATATTCTGTCTACGCTTCAGCCTAATTTATTTCTAGCATTAAGATAGAGTAATTTTAAATCTTAGAATTGATTAGAATATGAATAAGTATGTTTTAAATAAACTCTACGGCTATATTAGATATCTATGTTTCGCGCCTTGTTTGTTTCCCGATTTATATTGTACTCCCTCTAAGCTCGAGACGCAAAAAGCGCCGCTCGCCAGTGCCGAGATGGTCGAGGCACAGCCGCCTATGACCATAGTCATAGCATTTGCCGAGCCAACGAGCCAATCAAGCCGTGCGTGGTGCTAATTCATTCGATCAACTCGTAGACAGAATATGACAAGACGTCTAGCTAGCGTGCCACCAATAAGAACAGAAAATTAGCATCCGTACACGAAACACACGGGTATTATGTACTTTAAACAATATTTCTTAGTGCAATTCAATTTAAAAACACCAAAGCTAGATCGCGGCCGAAGATACTTCAAAGTATACTGCACCGTCGGTGCGGTTTTTCTTCGAGTTCGCGACAGATGCTGAACTCACGCTGAAGGACAAAAAAATCATATGCTCTGTTTCTTTCTATCACATGCGTTTGGGGATGGAGGCTTACATAGGTTTGACAAGCGTTTAGACACACCATGTTGTGAGAAAAAAAGTCATGGCAACATCTTACCGGAAATCATTTCTAAAATTAATTAACTAGTTACTCCAAATAAACTAGTTTTAGCGCAATATATAATGGCATTTATTAAAAAATCTCTTAATTGGTAAACTTTATCTCAATTATTGTGTATATCACACTAAACTTAAATTTTGAAATACAAAGTGAGTGTCTCTGTTTCTACACATATTTGGCAAATTGCCATGAACTTCCGGTCTAAGATAAAGACACGCGGATCTATCGAGAAAAGAACGCGAATAATCATAAAAATAACTGGAAAAGAAAGACTAATTTAGTAAATTTACAATATCTGTTTTTAAAATGTCCAATAACGGTGCTCCGGACTCTTGGGAAAGTCAAGCCGACGTCATAAGTGAACAAGGTGCAAAAGATTCCAATGATTTATCTATGAACTTTTCCACGTTGAACGTAAATGCCGTGGAGTTCGTGCCTTCTTTTTGTATGCCTTCTCAGGCTTCCGACAATACTGAATCCCCCACTACACCACATAAATCTGAAAGTGGTTCAACAAATTCAGCCGGGAGTCCCGTCTTGAATGGTAAGTCAGATGTCTTGTCATATCTCTGCATTGAAGTTTTCGGAATCTTTTATTTTGTAACGATCCAGTAACGTATATATATCACAACTTTTATTTATTACAGTCAGTAGTTTCTTAGTGAAAATTAAACAGTTACCTACTTGAGCGGAACATACGTTCGATGACTATTTTTTTTTTCCGAATCCAGTTCTAACGGGTTATGTCTCGACACGCGGCGCGCGACTTTATATCTATAGTATTAGCATATTTCATTACTTTCTCTTTGTAAAATATTAATATCAAGCCTTCAAATACCCTGTATTCACGTAAACAATGGTTAAAGGTGCGTATTATTGTGTTGTTAAATAGTTTATCTATGTCAACTAGCTTGTGTTATGTGATAACTTTTACATAAATTGCTGAGACATTGGATTTCTATTTGGTTAAAAGACATATTTATTCTAGTATGTAGTAATTTGTGTTTTTTAGTTTTAGTAACTTACATAGACTATTCAAATTCTTCAAATTTACATACTTACCAAGTAGTCAAGTAGATCAACTTTATTACATTTTTTTTTATAGTTTGTGTCAGATGAAACTGTTTTTATATCATTTACTTGTTACATGTACAGTTCTTAAACTTATTTGGCAGTCTGCCCACTTTCTGAAATTTACCCCTACTTTGCTGTAAGTCTTCTACTTCCTCTCTGAAATCCTCTGATGCCCACAATGGGGGGGTGGGGGTGGGGGGTGGTTATGTATGTATGAGTGCAGTAATATACCTACCTACCTACCATCTTTGTTCTTCAAACAGTGAACAAAGATAGTGAATCTTACTTTATTAAGTTTATAAATATTGCATGCGAAGTAAACAAAACTGGCATGTAATACGAAATAACACTAATATAAACATATTGAACTACTTCAGTAATCAATTTTGAGCTACAGCCCGCCATTATTATGTTATTGGTATATGATGTTAGAGCTGTGCTTATATTTTGCCATCTCTGAGTAATTTATGCCACATGGCAAACATATTACATTAAAGCTAAATTCATTTAAATTTGGATCTTAAAGTTTTAAAACTTTGAAACTTCTTATAATAGATCCAACCGTTTATTTTCTTTTTGACAGCACCAATAGAACGTAACTGCATAACGTAGAACATTCTATTGGTGCTGTCAAAAAGAAAATAAACGGTTGGACGCTCTATAGCTGTGCCATGAAAATCTATTTAGTGTTATCATGATTTTGTTTTCATAAATGAGTTTATTTTTTTCTAATTTTCAATACTTTTTATAATAGGATATTGTAAATGAAAATCTAGTTTGTCTCAAATGGCTTAATATCTAATGGTTAGGGTATCAAGGAGCAATTTAATGCAAAACCATCCATGGGGGAGGATGTCACAATGACCCAGGGGAGTCTAGTTATACTAGAAAGTTCCAATAGTTAATGAAACTGATCAAACATTCAGATTTCTCTTGTTAATTTTACTTGTTTTTATAAAATCCCTCCTTTTCTGTCAAGTGTTATATACACATTTCATGACATGGCCTTAGATTATCGAAATTGTCTTACAAATCGTATAACATATTCACAACTAACTGTTCAAATCTCATAAAAACATACAATTTTTTTTTGTAGCCAGACACCAAGTACCATTTAAATTGTTATTCACACCAATGTAATTAAAATCTACCCAGCTAGAGGTGCAAACGGAGATTGCCTTAAGTTATATTGAATTAATCTTATTCTTCAAGTGATCAAAACTTCAGCTACCAACCCTGACTTAATTCGAGGATATGAAAATAAGTTTTTCTAATAATGGATCGAAATTCGAAACAAGTTAATATTTATGATCTTAAATAGGTATTATAAAATATATTGTTACCCAATACTAATATAATTTTGTTCTGATTAATATCTTTGTTCTAAGTATAAACCATATGCAGAGATGACAGACAAACCAGCAAGCTTGGGATTTGCTTATGAATATTTTCATACATACATAAATATGATTTTCTTTTCAAAAGTCTGTACAGCAAATCACAAACTTGACCGTGTTAGCCTTATGAAAGTCGATGATTCCAAATATTCTCTTGACTTGAAGACTCTTTTGGGAAATTTTAATTCTCATCTGCTTCATGAGTTTTGATTATGAACAGTAATGGTCTAGGTGCTTATACTACAAATATTAGACAACTGACTACCAAATTTCATATTGTTACTTATTTCCTTTATGTTCAGTTTAATATGCTTTGATTCTCGGTTACAGTGGATTGTCAGAGGGCCCAAATTCTTTATGACCAATTATATTCCGTGCTTATGTCTTGCCCTGCAAACAACACGTCAATATTTCCTAACTAATAGAGCAATGTATAAATGCCGGTAATTGTATACCTGTTTTATAAAATTCATAACAAAGTAACTTTATTTTATCAATATAGACATGGTTTAGCAGACAAGATTTGAGTGTGGAATGTTAAATTGGTCATAGAGAATTAGTGAGCGGTATGATGAATGCGCGTGTGTGTGTTTATTACGGCAGGATGCGGGGATGGCGGTGGCGAGAGTGGTGACGGTGGCGCGGCGTCCGCCTCGCCGCGGGTCGAGGAGCCGCCTCCCGTGCCGCCCGCCGCCGGCGCAGCGCCGCCCGCCACCTCCGACGTGTCGCCCACGGCCGAGAGCTGGGAAGTGGAGGCCGACGACGCGCTGCTCACCCCTGAGGACAGCAACGAACCCGACGATGACGAAATTGACCAGCAGGTGGGTTGCGTTCACTCGGCTCATTACAAAAATAGAAAAGGTTTATTCAACAACACAAATATCAAACTTAAACTCAGTGGCGTGCACAGAGGGTAGGCAAAAAAATGTCTTCGGCTTGTTTAGCCTATTTTAAGTATGTTAGTATACCATTTGAAATATCCATAAGCAAGCAAATACTATAGACATATTAATTTGCATTTCAAAACATTAATAAGTTTATTCAGCGGCTCCACAGTGACAAAAATACTTTGCCTACCCTAGGATTTCTCTAAACAATCTTAATTTGAAAAAATCTTAGTTCGGACATGAATTAACGTAATTTTTTTTAATGTAAATGGATATGTTGGTAATATTGATTAATTTAAGGATATTTGTGATGGAACACGAACAAATAGCATAAAGCAAAAACAACTAGCAGATATTTTTGCCTGCTTTCTGTGCACGCCACTGCTTAAACTATTATATAAATGCATTTAAAAACCGTTCTTACATTGAAAGGTTGTCCACTCAGCATATGTCATTGCTCCCATTAAGCGCAACAACGTTGATTTCCGTGGACACCCAGTGACGAAAGCACGCTTTAGTGCAAAATAGCATGCAACACTTGTATTCTAGGATTCAACTAATACAAATTTACTAAACACCAAGGCACCATAGGTCGCGTACGCACTTAGCATATGTCATTGCTCCCATTAGGCACAACGACGCTGATCTTCCGTGGACACCCAGTGACGAAAGCACGCCTTAGTGCAAAGTAGCATGCAACACTTGTATTCTAAGATTCAACAAATACATATCCACTAAACACCAAGGAACCGTAAGTCGCCTACGTCGTAAAAAAATCTGAATCTAATGGATTGCTTGATGCGCATACACATTATGCCATCCATCACGTTGTCTTTTGAGGCTTAATCAAACTCGTAGTATTATTATCAGTATTTGTTCACATTGTATCTCCTGCTGACTACGAATGGTTTGATTAGGACATCCATTGTTGCGGTAGTTAGTACTATTATCTAATGTTATGATAGCACTACATGCATGTCACAGATAAAGTTATTTATCCACGTATTGCACTTTCATAACAATATTATACCTACCTACCACACTCTTTATACCTTAACAGGTGACCATACCTTTACGATTTAGACACGTTATGCCGAAATTTACTTACATTACTGGTAATACATACACAATACTAGCAGACATAATACTTATTGGACTTCAATGAGTTTGTTATTCTAAGTACTAAAATACATAGTCTTAAATAATCAGGCTATGTGGCATCTCATACTATTGCACCGTCAAATACCCGAGGGGTGTCCGGGTAAGAATAGCACCCTCCCATCTCCTCCCGTTGGGTGTCTGTAACAGATGACTAAGAGGACACAATAAGCCGGTCAGGCGGCCGTCTTTCTATTGCCTAACCCCCCCCCCCCCCATTTAGGCAGAGGACGTCTTTTGGCTGCTGCTAACTATTGTACTTTTCACCTACTTTCTGTTTTTATCCCCGTAACAAAATTTGCATTTGTCTTATTAACTATTATAGGAAAATTTTGAGACAATTTATTACTTACCTATTGGATATGTATGAGTCATCATTGATATTCTGTTCGTTGTATTTTATTACTTAAATCATAGACATAAGTTAGCATTGTTAACACAGTATAATATTCGTCTCACACTTCAATTTTTAACATAGTTTCCATGCAGAGATCTATTACGATTACATCACTGAAGCTCACACACTGCGCTCGCGTCGTATATTTCATTATGTGTGTATAAGGAATTAGGCACTCCTATACATCAGTCGCTACGAGACAAAGTGACTTGTAATTAGTTTTTGTCATAATATGACAGTGAAGGTATTCATGTTTACAAAAACATTAAGTTCCATTCGATTTTACGTATTGGTGTATTTTTCTCATACATATTAAAAAGTTATACAATTTCCATACAGGAGGATGGTGAAATCACAAAGAAAATTCCCAAGAAAAAACCACCCCGTGTAGAAGATACTTGTAGCAAGAAGGAACATGTGAATGTTGTGTTCATAGGGCATGTCGGTAAGTAAGACATTTTCTTATTAAGATCAAACTGTAATTTTCTCTACTTACATCCCGCGCTTAGGTACGTTTATATCTCCTAATTAAGCAATATTTAATAATGAATTGAAACTAATTTCACGGTTTATATCGCGGTATAATCCGTTAAATTCGTTTCATTTCAATGTGTAATATTCGCGTAATTATCAGAAATCATTATAATATTTAATCATTTTTATGTTAAACGCTGGTAATTTTACACGGCGTTTATAAACACATAAAACAACAACATTATAATAATTATATAAACTTAGTTTCGTAGTGCAATGCAACATTCGAGCGTGCAATCTTAAAATGGTCATAAAGAATTAGGGTCTAGTTATTTTCAGCAATACGGAAGTTACAACACTAATTCAATATGTCCTTATCAGATGCTGGAAAATCTACAATTGGTGGTCAAATTATGTCGCTCACTGGCATGGTGGACAAGAGAACACTTGATAAATACGAACGAGAAGCGCGAGAAAAATCTAGGGAGTCCTGGTACTTGTCTTGGGCACTTGATACTAATCAAGAAGGTATGTTCAGTGAATAAGAAATATTGTTATTATGATATTTGTTCTTAACAGAAAAATCTTTAATTGCTGCACAGAACGTGACAAGGGCAAAACTGTGGAGGTGGGGAGAGCTTATTTCGAGACTGACAAGAAGCATTTCACGATACTCGATGCACCTGGCCATAAGAGCTTCGTACCTAATATGATCGGTGGAGCGGCGCAGGCTGACTTAGCCGTCCTGGTATGATTTTTCCTTATCTTGTATGTAATGTTTAATTATTTGTATTTTCTGAGAAAATAACTTAATGTAAAATACTTTTTTTTCTGTAGGTTATATCTGCGCGTAAAGGAGAATTCGAAACGGGCTTCGACAGAGGAGGCCAAACGCGGGAGCATGCTATGTTGGCCAAGACCGCTGGCGTGAAGCATTTAGTTGCGCTTGTCAACAAGATGGATGACCCCACTGTTAACTGGGATGAGAAGAGGTACCTCGTGATTACTACATATATGCTTGTACTCACAGTCAATTAACCTTGAATAGAAAATTTACAGGTGTGTGGGTAACATAGATTATCGCATAGATAAGACATGTACATTGATACTATGAATTTTTGCTAGATTCTGTAAACAAACCAAATTTTGTTCATTACTAGTTGACCCGCGCAGCTCCGCCCGCGCTCTTTTCACGTTAACACTCCAATTTCCGGTCAAATATTTGGTTTATTACACTTTTTTCTTTCCGTTTCTCTAACTTTCTGCCGTCACTTTTTCTCTGCCTATCATGCTACTCTCTCTCTACCTCTCTTGTCTCCATCTCTCACTCTCTCTATATATACGTCTCTTTTTTCTCTCTTTCCCTCCCTCATCTCTCTGTGTGTAAATAAAAAGTATCATACAAACTTTTAGCAGTTAATCCAAAAAGAACCGTTCATAGATAGAGCGTTTATACGTGAGACAATAAACCCTCTGTACAAAACTTACTTCGCCAATGGTTTTTGCAAAATGGCCAATCAGTATTTAATCACATTATTACACATATTTTTCCCATACACAAATCTTAATATCGTCTCTATTCCCTAAGGGTAGCTTTTGAAAATTCGTGAAATATGTCCTGTTTTTTTTGTTTTGTCGTTTGACTCGCCTACCTTCTGTCATCCGAGTTTTCAGGTCTCTAACTCTGTGGGGCAATAACTAGTTTTTGCTCTACTACATGCTCATTTAGGTAGCAGTAGCCAGGGTGTCACCTGTCACCAGGGTGTTACATCATTACACTAATTGGCCCATCAATACTTTTTTTTATATCTATTTATATGCAAAATGAAATGAAGATGTTTTCAGACATGGATATTTATTATAAACCCAGTTATGGAAAAACTACATTAACTGTTACTAGTTATTAATTTAAGATATTGTGCCATTGACCTATGAAAATTTAGTTAAAACCAAAATTTATTTCCCAATTTCAGGTACAATGAATGTAGAGACAAAATCATGCCTTATCTTAAAAAGTTGGGCTTCAATCCTGCAAAGGACTTGTCGTTCCTACCTGTATCCGGCCAAACTGGACAAGGTCTATTGGAAAAAGTAAGTATACCATTCTGTTAGTAAAATCTATTCTGAAACTTACGCTATCTTAGTACTTTGGTCCTAGTGAGATCCCAGATGACCGAGCTGTCCGGCCTTATGGCTATCGCACTCAGGCTGAGGCCATAATGATTGGTATTTGTATAATTCCGCAACTCTACGTCAAAGCGCGTATTTTGTGTGCGGGCCTGCAAGCAATTGATGCCACTGACAATCTCTCGGAGGGTACTTGTAATGATAGTAGATAGATTTATCCTTTTGGCTGTTTCTTCTGTGGCTTCTGGACTGTTGGACCGGTTCTTTAGTCGGTCGATTTGAATCCCACAAGTATTAACGATTTATGAATATACAGGCTGATCAACTGTTTTCGTCTGAAAAGAGAGATAATTTATGCATCAGAAGAATATATAAAAAGTTGGTCCTGTGCTATATCTCTCTTTCATGCCATGAAGTATAGAACATGAGAGTGCACTTCTGTCTATGCAAGCACTTAAATATTAGTATACTATTTACTGGGACTGATATGGATGGTGGTACATCCATTGTGCAAAAGAAACTGCTGCCGTACTTACAAATATGTATTTAATGATCATTAATCGAGTTCTTGAAATCAGATTATTTCGACACTCCCGCCCAATTAATATACTTTATACTCTGATATTTAGGAGAGATATCGATTATGTCTTACTCAGTGATAGAAAATAAACAACAGCTCTGAGAGTCGAAATAATTAGATTAAAAAAGTAGCTTAATACTACTGTAAGTTCTTGGTAAGTGAAGTTTCTGAGTGCAGCAGAAAAGTTATTACCAATGTCTCGTCTAAGCGGTGTGTGAGTGCAGCTGCACTGCGTCTATAGTCAGGCATGTCCTTTAATTAAAAAAAAGGATATTATTTATTAATTTTATTATTTATTTGACCTTTTTGTGCAGGTAACTGAAGAAATTTGTCCGTGGTACCGTGGCCCCTCGTTTATACAACTTATCGACGACCTGCCATCGCTCAACCGAAAGATGGACGGCCCCTTCATCATGCCCGTTGTCGACAAATACAAGGACATGGGAACTGTACTCATGGGGAAAGTTGAAGCGGGCGTCACTCGCAAGACCAGCACTCTATTTTTAATGCCTAATAGGGTAAGTTTATAAGGTATTTTTAAGTGTGTTGTGTTTCCTAAGTTTTATAGTGCAAGACTGTTGAAGTCAAGACAGATAAACAACCTAAACTCCTATGTTTTGTAGTTACTTACAATGTGTAAAAGCATGCAAGTAATTTTGGAACTTAACTTGCTATGGGGACGTAAACGAGAATGTTAATTTAATGTTTAATCAAGAAGATTAGTGATAGGTTTCTTCTTCAAGGAACCGGCCAGGAAGTTACCACCGCAGTATCAGATATTCTGCCGCCATGTGTGTTTATTATAGCAATGTTTATTGCTGTGTTCACGTTTGAAGGGCACTGTACCTGGTGAAATAAGCAGACACAAGAGATTAAATAATAATAATATAATATTCTGGGCCAATGCACACACGGTCATCTGATCCCAAACTAGACAGAGCCTGTGAATCGAACCCAGGAACTATTGGATAGCAGCCAGGGTGTCTAACCACTAGAACAACAGGCCCGTCAGTCAAATAAATATCTAATTGTATTAAATATCAATAGGGCGACGCGCTATTGATTCTTCTGGTGTTGCTAGCGTCTATAGGCTGCGGTGACTGCTTACCATCATGCGGGCCGCACGCTCGCTTGCCACCTTGGCAGTATAAAAAAATGTGTAGGTCATCAGACCTTCGAAAGACGCATTTAGATATTAACAATCTTGATATGAGACTTTTTTTGTACAGGTTCAAGTGACTGTTGATCAACTGTGGTCTGATGATATTGAAGTGACATCTATCGGGCCGGGCGAGAATGTGAAAGTAAAACTCAAAGGAATTGAAGAGGAAGATGTGTCACCGGGATTCGTTCTCTGCGACGTTACTGAACCTATTACCACGGGAAGGGTAAGAATCAGTATATAATTTGGGTCTGAGAGCCGCTCGTTTGTGAACCGAAAATGTTGTCTGAAAGTTTAACGTATGATTCTTATGTGACCATTCTTGTCTAATGTACAAAACTATCTAAAGGGGTTGCCTTGTTGTCATCTCGGGTTTTTAAGGCGACTCTGGGTCTAGGTTATGTGCAGGTCTTAATTTTAATTATGTTAAATTAAACATCACTTGCTTAGATTTCTTGGATCAAGTGAAAGTCGCTTGCTTAGATTAAATTTTAGGTAGTTTTTAAAGGATGCGATATGTGAATAACATTCTCTCTCATTGACATCTTGCCGTATTGAAAACAAATAACTATAAGAGGGTAGGGTGCATTTCGAGACACGCTAAAACCGATGACGAAATTACAGTGATCTAAGGCTTTCCGATTCTGCAATAGCGCATATGAGGATTGTAAATGCTGTCAAGTATTCAGAATGCTCATTGTGTTCTCTGTGAGACATATTTTATGTATGTCAGTTCGAATGAGTGTTGATCTGCTCACAAGTTCTTGCATAGTGCATATTTCTTGAATGTGTTGCCAGTGACGACATATTATGGTCTGAGACATGGTCTATAACTGCTGGCCTTTTAGAGAAGCTCAGAGTCACAAAGTGAGCTATGGAGAAAGCTATGCTTGGATTTTTCGCGACATAATACGAAATGTGGAAATTCGCCGAAGAACTAAGGTCACCGACATAGCTCTCAGAATCTGCAAGTTGAAGTGGCAATGGGCAGGTAGCTTGAAGAACCCATAACCGATGGGGAAGAATGGTTCTCGAGTGGCGACCACTAACCGGAAGACGCAGCGTAGGCAGGCCACCCACTAGGTGAAATGTCTTCAACATTTGCCAATTGTCATTCATTGTGGCGTTCTAAGGGGGAGGTTCAACAGTGAATGTCTCAACTGGTGATGATGATATTTCTTGAATAATATCGTACACAACTGTAAAAGCCTACTGAAATCAGTAGTACTTGCGACATTGTCAATGCGACCAAATAATACGGCTAAATAAAATGTAATTTACTATTTATAGTATCTATTTACATATAAGACACTACGTGTTCGCAGGTATTCGACGCGCAAGTCGTGATCCTCGAGCACAAGTCCATCATATGTGCAGGCTACTCGGCTGTCATGCACATACATTGCGCCGCCGAAGAAGTCACAGTGAAGGTATGTAGTAACGAATACATTAAGTTCTATAAAGACAATCCAGTTCCACAAACGTCATTTTAAAATTACTGTATAAATGATGATGTCCTGGCTGATATGACCACAGCAGCCAATCTTAATGTATCTTTAATAAGATCAGCCATCTATGCGGGAGATGTTATAGTGTACAAGTTCTCGCGTAGACACAAGTGCACTCTCTATTCCTTTACTCTCATAATCCCATGGGACAAACGACCGGGGAGAGGTTTGGCGCAGGACCGACTTTTTACATGCCCATCCGACGCATGGATCTTCTTACTTCACAGACAATCAGGTGATCGGCCTGCATTGTCATAGTCAAGGAACAACTAGTTGCATCGGGATTTGAGCCTGCAACCTCCGGTTTGCAAAGCAAGCTTTTTCCCATTGCGCCACAGAGGCTAATAATAATAAGACAGTATGAACAACAGTTCTAATCTCTGGGATCGCGGCTCGCGATTTAAAAAAATCACTAGAATTAAAAAAAAATTACTCTGAAAAAGTTTTTCTGTATGTTTTACTTTGGTGTGCAAATAAAGAGTATTCTATTCTATGACTGCACGTCACCCGTGTCCCTGGTGACCTAGGCCTAGTCGACCTTATGAAAAATCTGCATCTATTAACAATAGTTTAGTTAAGGGCTTTGACACAAGTATTACTGTCCCGACAGCTAATTCATCGAAGGATGGCGCCACAGCCGCTAGCACAGCTACTCGTGATAGAGCACAGGTGTACTTGCCAGGAAAAGGCAAGGTGGAATTATTTGGCTGCGATCTTTTGTGACGTGGAGGTACTATAGCGATCACGAACGCTGTACCAGTTTTCCGTCAAAATCGTTTAAGCGACGTTACGTGCGGAGGGTAGCCGGCTCGTGCAAGCGATTATCGTCCTAAAGTCGTTCATGACTACGACCGTACTACGATGCTTTAAAATATAACTCTCTTAAAATACTGTGTTATCAATTTAGTGTCAATGTGTTTGTCTTATGGTTCCAGGCTCTTATCTGTTTGGTGGACAAAAAGACTGGAGAAAAGTCGAAGACGAGACCGCGCTTTGTGAAACAGGACCAAGTCGCTATTATGAGGATAGAATGCGCGGGAATCATATGTTTAGAACCATTCAAGAAGTTTGCTCAAATGGGCAGATTCACATTAAGAGACGAAAGTGAGTTAACTAAATTTTATTTGACAATTGGAGGTGAAGCTTCTATAGTTGCGGCACTGACCAGCGCAGCATTGCCAGATCGATTCTGAATCTATGTCGGCCTTTGGCTGCTATCGTATATACATATATATATATATCGGCCTTTGAGCCTCCGATAGCCAATCCATCAAAATCATTGGTTCGGTTGACCAATTTCTATTGGCTTAGCATAGTACTTAAAAGAAGTAGACATTCAAACATAACTCGTAACATGATTTGCCAACGTCTCTGCCTTTACTGCCTGATATTGGCAGCACTAATGATTAAGGGATATTATTTGACATCTATTTTCTGCCAGGAATAATTTATAAATGATCACAGGGATAACAGACAAAGCCACAAGGACAGACAAATCTGTGTGTGTACCCTATCTTTTGCTACAACTAAGGGCTCCCACACATAACTGCGATGCGGCGTGAAACAAATGAATTTTCGATACAAGTTGCAGGAACTTGTATCGTTTAAATTTCAATTGTTTCACGCCACATCGCATCGCATCGCAGTTATGTGTGGGAGCCCTAAAACTGGCAGCCGTATCCAATGGTTATCCCGTAAACATGGCTTAACTTATAAATAATCCTGGCAGGAATACCTATAATAACTCTTTATTGTATGTGAACCCAAATACATTTTAAACAATTCATATTACTAGACTATAAAAATCTGGCAGCAACAATAGTGCATTTTGTTGTTTTTAGAAATGCTTCTTTTTGTGTGTTTAGGAAGTCAATCTCACTGAACTGAATAGATTTATTTATTCTTGGCGTGTAAAAAAAACGCTGTCATTTTGAATATTTAGGTTGTCTATTTACTTTAAAATTACATGCTGAATCAGATTAATGTTCCCTGTATGGACCGAGGAGTGTTGAGGACCGTGAAATATCTAAGTCAATGTTATCACGGTCCAGAATACAATAGTTAATTGTAATATTTAAATTTGTCCAAGACTATAGCATTCCCCAGGACTTTAACGGTCAGACCTCAGTGCCTTCTCGGATGCCCCATATAGGACAACAGCAGTAACAGTCCACCAATTCCCATAAATAAAATAAAATCTCAGACCCATTGAGCACGATGCTGATGATCAAGGCAGCATGATGCCACCATCAATATAATATGCACCTTGAGTTAATAAACGCTAAAACTCTTATTTCGACATATACGCGTTGTTGTTGCTTTTAAAACTGCGGGACGGATTGTTACGATTTTAATCCTGAGTTGCTTTATATTTAGGTGGATGATTCTGTATTGTACCTCTAACTCATCGATATACTATAAACAAGATAAGCAGTCACGAACAAAATGACATCGAAAATGTGGTCGCGGTTACATATACTTACACAACTATACACGTAGCTAGAAATTGTAGAAAATAGTTTTAAATAATTCCGAACGTCGGACTAATAGAAGCCTTCATATGTAGTAATAAAGTCTAATTCTGTATGCAGTAATGTTGACACATAAAACCTTTACATCAGAGACAAAGAAAAATCAATAAAATCGCCAAGTGATACGAAAAAAGTAGTTGTTTTGACTTAAACAAAATTATATTCATTTAAAAGAAAATCTTAACCACTATAAAATAAGGTTCAAAACAATTGCAGACAATTTGGCACTTACATAGTTTGTGTACTGAAATACCAACTTATCCGTGCTGGTGGCAAAAATGAGAACTAACTTTTTAACCGACTTCAAAAAAGGAGGAGGTTCTCAATTCGTCTGTATATATTTTTTTTTATGTATGTTCGCGCATAACTCCGGCAATTATGAACCGATTTGAAAAAATCTTTCTTCCATCCATTCTTCAATCCATTGATTGGGTCCCATAAAAAAATTATTGCTTAATAAGTAGTAATAAGTAATTCCTGAAAAAACAAGAATGGTGACTGCGCACTGAGAGCTGCAGGAAAGCCTATATAGATGACTTTATGTCGCTTTTTAAGGACAAAAATGGTCATAACTCTGGCAAATATTTACCAATTTCAATGATTTTTTTTTTTGAAAGAAGAAACCACTGTATTGAATCTGTATGAATTTTATTACAACCGGATAAGAACTTCCTGGAGGACCATGAACGATGTGGAGGAATTTATCTGGTAAAAACCATAAAACTGATGTTCTTCATTACATTGCTCTGACAATTATGAACTGATTTCGATGATTCTTTTTTTATTCGAGAGAGTAAACTACTATGATGTTTCCATGCAAATTTCATTACGGCCGGATATTTTTTTCTGAGGAAACATGAATTATGTAAAACTATGTAGACGATAATGTGATCATAACCTACCTAGATAATTTTACGGTTTTCGATGGTTCAATCTTTATATATGAAAATATCACTAAAAAGTTTAAAATAAAATCTTTTAAAAAAAAATCGAACCGACTTATCACTGAAAAGTATAAAATAATTTAAATGTTATTGAAGTTGGTGCCAAATATACACAGCCTGTAAGCTAACACCAACTTCAATAATATTTAAATTATTTTATACTTTTCAGTGATATTGAAGTCGGTTCGATTTTTTTTTTTTAAGATTTTATATTATGGTAATGACGTGTAGTTTGACATTTTCGTATAGACAGTGGCGACACTCCAATCGGCAACATTAATTTTGTCAGTCTCGGCATGGCAGTTGCGAACCACTAGCAGAGAAAATATCAAATAAATAATTTTATTTCGTATTATAATGATATCTTACTTATATTTATTGTTTAAACTAGTAGTAATAAGATTACTAAACGAAAAAATGTTTCTCCATCTGCAATTTTAGTATTACGATAAGTATTTGTACAGTTTTTAAACGCGCAATTAGGAATTTCGATACGTCCTTACACTAGCTGTGGTCGGCTCGTACTAATTTGAAATAGCGACACATCCGTCTCCGTGGCGCTATTTTCGTGACCACTTTTCGGGTCGTGACAACTAATCTAGTTGGTATAGTATATCGATGCTCTAACTTAAAAACAACAAAGCATGAAAAACATTAGTACAATAAACATACAATGGGCGGCTTGATCACTAATAGTGATCTCTTCCAGGCAACCTTTGGATGAAGAAGAACAATTATGGCTAATATTATATTTTGTTTGTTTCAGATAAAACTATTGCTATTGGTAAAGTCCTAAAGGTGGTCGAGTAAACTGGCACTACAATTTGTAATTTAGCTCGGATATGCCTTTCCAAAACCTCTATCAACAGAGAATGCATGTCACTATATAATCCTGAATTTTGGGATCTGTACCCTGTGACAGCTCGAGTGTATTGCTTCATCATCACTACAATTTATTTTTTATTATTCTCAGTGTCATAGAACAGCTAGGCTTCATTAAAAGACAATCACATTCAAAATACATACTGAGTTCTTCACGATGCTCCCGCATAGCAATAATATTTTTATATATTAAAATTATAAAACATTGTATTTTAAAGCGTGCTTTTGACTGGTACTTAGGGTAGGCGTCGACCTTTGTCGCAACATGAAGTACTGCTTCAAGAAATAATTTTCGCCTTCAAAAATCTGGGTTTCATGTGTAAGTCGTCCACCTCATCGAGCGTCGCGTAGAATTTTAGTATGTGAATGTTATACGAAGATTATAAAATTATTGTTAATCACAACTATTGCCTTTTGAACATCCATTATTATTTACAGAAACTTTAATCTCAGGTGATGTGGTTTTCGATGGATGAGGCTCTCATGTAAATTTGTTGGAATGATCATCCATTTGGTTATGTCCTGATAATGAATTGCAAATTAATGTTAATATTCAACAATACTTACTTAAGCACTGCCACCAAGTGTAATATCGATGCGATGATCACCCCAACATCTATTTTATTTATATTAGTGATTATAATATTTTCACATACATATTATGGAAATAATGGTTATTATAGTACTGTTTCCTATTTTCAGAACTAAATTATGTTTTATTTTAAATAGTTTGCTATAATTACAGTACACTGTTTTTTAATAATGATCTTGTTTCAGTTTGAGCTGAATTTATTTTTTGTATAGTGAAATTAGTTTCGGTCGTTTCTCTTTATCCTTCAGGCCTCAATGACGCCTAAGTCCTATTATGTATAACACCGTCGAGCTTTTCAAGGTTTAATGTGTTTATACCTGCAATAATTTTAATGATACACATTATTGCATACGGGGCCAATACTTGTGCGAAATTCAAAAGTAATTAACCCGTCGCCACGGTACTTAGCCGCGACCTCTCACTTGCGCGTTTACTGTCATTGTATAAAAACTGCTCAAATAGCCGGCCGTAAAGTTGAAGATTTACGATCGAACATTTTTTAAACGAGAACGTCTAGGACTCATGCCGAACAATAGGTCTCACCTCCCATATGATTTATACTCGTTCATAAAATATTTAACGTAGAAATACAATGAGAGTACTTATTGGAAGGATAATGTAAAGGTAGGGGTTAGCCGCGCGATATCATTGCAAATTCGGCTAGACCTCCGGATCGTTACGATAATGTATATTATGAATTTATAAATTGTCAGCTTTTTAATATAATCAGATATACATCTAGGTTACTGTATATTATTATCAATATTTTGTGTATATCAGTGGACAAGACATGAGGAGAACGTAGCCCGCCTCGGCTCATCGCTGCGTACAGCCGCGAAACTCCAACGACTACCGGAAGGCGACTATATTATTTTGTTTAAAATAAAATTTTATTAATGCATATTATTGTTCTTATGTTTTTGACATGAGAGATACGTTTGATATAAAGTGATCAGTTTATAAACAACTCCACACCATACCGAGCCACGAGGTCCATGCTACAAACCTGTGAAAATAAATCAGGGGTATACAAACAAACATGGATAAGTCCAACTGGTATGATTTCACAGAAACTGACAAAAACACTACGAATTATTTAGTAAGCCGTAGCTTAAAAAATAATAAAAATATATTTAAATTATTATGAAAAGATATTAAACCTGCTAACTCTTTGGTAAACTGTGTTATGTTATAATAAAGAATGGACGTATCTCATTTTGTTTCCAAATGGCGGACATATCTAATTTCGTTAGTAAGCGAATGGGACGTATCTAAGTTTGTTGCTAGCACATTACCCAGGAACGTATTTCGTAATTTATTACAGTCATTTAAAATGATAATCAAAAGAGTTGTTTCAAAATGTATGGAGCCTGGGCTAGGACTTTGTACACTATACTCTAAAATAGGAAAACACACATAAAACAGTTTTTAACTATCCATTTACTTTAATTTGGTTTTATTTGCTTGTAAAACTTAAGAATTTTTACTTAAAATTGCAACACAACAAAAAACTGGCATGGCGGAAAAGTGTCACTGTCATGTGTCATTTTTATTATCAATGGCGTTAAAAGTATTTTTATTACAGTACTCTTTGTATTTTTATTTCTGTTTTCTCATACATCATTTTATTAATTAAAATATCAATGATAATCAATTCACTACATACAATACACGCACACAACCAAGTGTGACAGCAGCAGTAGCTATTGACAGCTGGCTGGTTGACAGTTTAGACATCATTCAGTGAGACGCCATCTTAGGACGCCATGTTGAATATAGATATAAAATAAATGATAATTATATTTAAAATTACAACAATAATAGTAATTTAAACGAAATACTTATTTATATTTTTCCCGGATTCTATGGATTTTTCTCGATTTTTTGAGGTGGTGTACATATTCCTAGCCCATTTTGCAACAAATCCTTTATTAAAAAAAACATTAGTTTTTATAAACTTAAAAGTCAAAATAATAAAAGAAGGTATCTCAAATTGTTGAGGGTAGTACTAAACAAATCAATAAATACCTACTAATGTTGAAATTATTGTATGTATCTTAAATTCGCTAATGCATTTTTATGACATTACGACACGTGCGTACTTTGATTCTTATTTTATTGACCATTTTTTGAGTCTTCACACTTAATCTGGTACACAAATAAATTCGGACAAAGATTCGGCACTGGATAATTGTCTCGCTGCCTCTCTTTTTTCGCCACATTTGCCTTCTATTTTCTAGCCGTGCCTGCATTTTTCTAACTTTGTTATGTGCTACTTCATAACTTTGTTCATTCAATTTGTAATTCTCACTAATATTTTGATAATATTCCTTGATATTTCGCCAAAAATTATTAAAAAACCGCACACTCAAACTCCCAAAAATATACCAGCGACCATTGAAAACAAAGCGTTCCTATTGGTTGAAATGGACTTAACCAGATTTGTTAGTAACAGTAAGGGACGTAACCAACTACGTTACTCAACGCTGATTTTAACGCGAAAAATCTATGGGACGTAGCCTGATAAACTTGGAAATTCCTTTTGATATTAGAATGTGAATGAAAGATGAATGTGCTGCAATAGAAATTACATTTTTTCCCCCTATGTGACGTATCCACTTTTGTTTCTACACCCCTGAAATGAGGTAGCAGTAAGTATCGGGACGCTGCGCCGACTACTCGCCGTGTTAGACTGCTAAACGTCTAGTGCCAAGTTGATATGTGAGTGACTACCATATTGTGTCGGGGAACCTGCATAAAAATTGTAATGAGTACAATCACACACACGTCATCTGATTCCAAGCTAGTAGACAGAACATAATCCTGATACAAATACTTTTTTTATATGAGTGTCCATGCACACAAATGTTCGCCCGAAATAGAACCCAATATCAATTGGGTAGCGGACAGGATGACAACTGACGTGTGTTCTGTCCTAGCCCGGCCACAGTGCCAAATAAGGTAATGGTTCCATAACAATGAACTAGGCGCCTACGATAATTGACTAGGTGATAAGTTGTTAAGTTAAGCTTTATTGCTATGATATTTATGGCAGGATTTGGAGTCACAAAATTGAAGGGGTTATTAAATTGGTGTAAAGGCTTTTTTGTAGCAAAATAAAAGGCGTACTATATGGTACATTAATCTCTGATATGATTAATGTATGAGAATAGTGCATTTATGGAGATCTAGGCGTGGGCTGGGACGAACACGTTGTAGCCCGGCCACAAAAAATCCATTATAACTCGTGAAATAATAAGGTACAATTTTTTTCCTCTCGCGTACCAAGTAGTACACATCCGTACAGTCTACTGCCATAACCATGACCTTATTTGGCACTGTGGCCGGGCTAGGACGGACCACACACAACTGACAACTATGTAGATCAACGGGCGCGTCACTTTGTACGATTTTTTCATAAGATACAAACCCAATACCTACGGTAAGTTTCAACTTTATATCCATTGGCGTGTCGGTAGATTGCTAAGTAAACGAGGATCAAGCTTTGAAGGTTTAGTCTACTCAGGGTTATCGACTAGAAAGTTGAAATTTTCGTTTCTTCTAAGTAGTCCGATTAGAAGTTCAATTGAGACTACGTAGGTTCAAATGAGGTTTCTTGTAAAAGGGCTTTATTTGCGCTTTTATTTTAAAGCAGATTTTTATTGTTACGTAGTTTTTGTTAACAGGAAAAAAAACTAAGTTTAGTAGGTATACAGGTGAATTTTTCAAAGTGGGCTTGGATGGCCAAATCTAAAACTATAAGGAATAGTTAAAAATGCTCAAAGAATTCACGGGCCCGATTTCGATGAAAACTAAAACTGCATCATTGCAGATTTTAAAAAAAACATAATATTCCTAAACAGCAATAGAACCCATTGATATTGAAAAAAAACATCAGCCTGTATTATTGCACCATCCGATAGTGGTTGCTAATCAAATTCTGGGAAGTAATTCTCAGTATTTTGTGGTAATGGCATGGCAAATAAAACTAGGTTGAATTTTCATAAACTTGTCGACACTATCGGATGATACAGGTGTTATAATTTTTTAATCTAAATCATCGGGTTCGATTCCTGGCTAGGAATAAAAGTTTTTCAAAATCTAATGATGCCGTTTGACTCCGGATTTGGCCATCCAAGCCCTCTTGAAGTCAAGCGTCTCTGTGGCCGAGCAGTCGAAACGAACAATTAAAGGTGTTTTTCAACTTAGGGAAGAGTACAAGTTTCATCAAAATCGGTTTAGTATGTTTTAGATATATGGATGAGTAATAGTGAATCGCTTAGTGAAATGCTTATAAAGATGAGTAATAGTGAATCGCATGTAAGTAGCTAGTCATTTTAATACATTCCTACTAGTTCTACATGAGTTTAGAACTAGTAGGAATTATTTTTCCTAGTAGTCATACATGTAGAACTACTGGAAATAGGCCGTCATTTTTTGGACTTAACGACCATATTCCGACCATATAACGAAAAAGGTAGCCAGAGAAGTATATTTTTGTACTAATAACCTAAACTGTATAGTTTAGGTAGTATATTAACTGTTTTGATGCAGCCCACGTACTGCTGAAATCAGTCGGTGGTACTGATGCTCAGCACCGACTTCAATAAGTATATATTTTCGTTAATGTTTTCTTATATCATTTTCTTTGAAGTCAGTTTTTATTATTCCTGAAAATATTTTTGTGCTGCTTGACGTGATAGCTAACTTTTTCCTTTTTCCACGTCCAAAGAAGTGCGGAACCCTGAGCGCGGCTTTTCGACTCGATATTGACAGTTTTTTTTGTAGTAATTATATACCTAAACATACATTTAGGATTTTTCACACAATAAATGATAATCTTCCATAAAAAAAAAATTCAATAAAACATCAATGTAAATATTATTTTTTATTTTGTATCAGGCAATTTTCAGTTTGTTGTGCAAGATTTGAAAGTCGAAATACACCTAAGATGAAAATATTTTTACAACATAAATATACAAAATCATAAACTCTGAATATGGATCAGAAATCCCTTTATTATTTAGTTTCAATAAGAGTTATTTTTCAGACTGTAATTGCCTAATCATACCCAATGCATTGTATTAGAATAAGTGCGCCTTAGCGGATATTACATAAACTGCCAAAAGCACAGCACAATCAAAACAATGACAAGTACTCACAACGGATCTTTTTGTGTCTGAATTTGGGTTTGGCGAACCATTGCGCAGCTAGTCGTGAGTTGTCAATACAAAAATGACTACTGCGCAGCGTCTTGCTGCAGCCAACTTCAGACACACAAAGATCCGTTGTGACTTACCTCACTACGGGAATCTTTTATAGATCATCACTCTATAACAGCACTGCTTGGACACAGTAAAAATATACTATTCAAGTGAGGGTTTTAAATGATGAATATTAAAATAAATTTTATTAAGACAATACCAGAATAATATAAGGTGACTCGCAGGGGGCGTGCGCTAGCGGCTACCATCCACTCTTCTTTCAGACCGCGCTGCTCCTGCTCACCTGCGCTTTGGCTTACTTACTATTGCAATCAATAATATTACAGTCTATATAAAAACAATTGAGATCAACCGTACCACGGACACGCTCAGTTAATCTCTATAAACGGTCGCCCATCAATGGTCTTACCTCATGCCTGACGTTGCTTAACCAAATCATTGCCGAAATATTTGTTCAAATGCCATGACCTAATAATCCCGTTTTTGAAAAATTATTAAGCATATAAAAATGCGTAATATCCACAAAATATGTTAGTGTTACATCTAAACAAAAGTGACATCTTTTTGCAATAGCTTCTGGCCGCTGCCATCTTGTTATGAATTGAGCCTTCATCGGTTCAGTAGTTTAAAAGATATGAACTCCATGTTTGCAGCAAGTTACTTTAGGGCCTATGTACACCGCGTTTTTCATTCCATATATCAGTTTGTCTGCCCTTAAACACCTAAGGATACAAGATATGATTAGGCAACAGCGTTCTTTAATAAATAAAAATATGCCCTTCAATAGATTAAGTCTATAGATAGACCTAATTCTTTAAGGTATTTCTGATAAAACTAAGAATAAGCCATATTTACACAATTAATTCCATCACTGGAATGTTAGTCTAATTTTAAAAATAAAATCTTATACATAGACAGTTACAAAATTTTATAGTACATTATGTACATTTTACATCACATTGTATACCTACATTAGCCACACAACTTGCTCAGTACTAAATAATACATTCATTATATATTATCATTTCATCCAAGAGATATTAGACTAACATCATTAAACGTTCATTATCAGATTATCAGTCTTAATATCTTAATTAAGTACCTACAGTTGCTAAAATTTGGCAATGGACTTTAATCCTGTATTGTGATATCATTTTTTTTAACATTTTGATTCACCTGGTCATTCTCATACTCTACAAAATCATCAAAGAGACTGGGCCAAGCCTCTGTATCATCATAGCTACTGAGATCATCCCCTACAAATTCACAAAAATTCAAAAACATATACCAGGTATCTTTTGGAATGCCTCGAATATGGGGATTTTTTTCTAAATACATTAACCATCTGTCCAAGATGGGGGGTTCATTATTGGTGAAGACTAGACGCCACAATAAAATGGCAATATCAGTAGGCAGTATTCTCTGGCCGGTGTTCACATCCAACCCAAATTTAAAAGTAAATCTATATAAATCCTTAAACTGTTCAGTATCCTTCTTGACTTCACCAGCTATTTCATTCAATTTATGCTGTATACTTTTGATAGAATCTGTTTTCATACTCTTCAATCCTTGTATAAATTCTGACTTTGTAAACCTACACATTTGACTAGCATTCAGTTTCCAAGCTAAAAGCAGAACTTTGAAATCATCTGGACTCAACTGTAAATCATTACAAATGTTCTCAATACCATCTGCGAAAATAGCCTCTTCCAGGGGATCCTTATATTGATCAAATAACTGATTAATTTTTGATTCAGATATCCTGGACTCACTAGACCCCAATGATGACATGGTTCGTGGAATGGATGGTAGATTCTTATAAAACGGTTTTGCTATTTTATCAGGGACCGTATTAGATTTTTGTGTATTGGTTGCATCTGTTGGAATTACCTCTCCAGCTATTGGATTAGCAATTTGTGAAGAACTGTTTCTATGGTTGTTAATAATACTATTCTGGTTATCATGTAAAAGTGGTTCCTCTTGAGGATATACTGACACTGTGACAGCAATTTCTGTCACCTCTGAAAAACATTGAGGTATAAATTACACTGTTGAAAAGCCAGATAAAATTTGTAATTTCGACTCTAGTAGAGAATCACATTTTGTTAAACATACCATCTTTTTTCCTGTGAGGTGAAGTAGTAATATCAGCATTAGCTTGATTGTTGAAACAGCTGAGACAATGGCCCATTGGACAAATTCTGTTCAAATATCTTTAAACTCATAAAACTTGTTTTAAACACACAAACAGACTGTATTATTGTTTCATCATAAATGCTGTGAACCATAATGATCAAAAACAGGGTGTTGATATGTTTACCTGAGCTTTTTGACCAAGAACCTGAAAAGAAATAGCTTTAGGTAATACAAAGTATTCCTATTTTCTAGTTGATAAAATCTTTTAAGGCTTTAACAGTAATTAATATTTTTGGTATAAACTAACACACGATTATGATCAAGGATGTAATTATTGCAATTGCCAGGTACCTAGTTAAACGTAGCATGTCACTGCATACATTTTATTGTAATTAGTAATATTAGATCTTAAATCGGTTATCTTTGCAAATTATATTAAATTTCCAAGTTTATTTCATTTCAATGTAGGTACATTATAAAATTACATTTTCATTTTCGACTGACATTTTCAGATTTTTGGCCAAATCTATTTTAATGATTGAACCACAGATTAGATACTAGGATTGAACCATAGAATAGCAAGGTGTTGCAATCGTTTGCAACCCCTACATGCCTTAAGTAATAACGTAGACAGAATATAATACAGACATATACCAAGCGTGCCACCGATAAGGACAGAAAAATAAGTACATACTAAATTTAGAGTTGCCACGTAAGGGAAATTTTACCCTTTGTGTAAAGCAAATACGGAGGTTGTTGTAAATTATATTTTCTTTCCTAACCAAAAACCACTTTTTTGACACAACATTTACTTTTCTTACATTATATCGTCCTAATCTATGTATGACAGTCAGCAAAAAGTACGAAAGTGATTGTTATAATAATGTCCTCCGAGCCGAAACGACCACAGCGGCCAATCTTTCACAAGATCAGCCATGTACGCAGGAGATATTATAGTGCACAAGTGCTTGCGTAGACACAAGTGCACTCTCTCTTCCTTTATATAATAGGTACCTCTCATAATCCGATGGGACGGAAGACCGACACGACTGGAGAGAAGTTAAGCGCAGGACCGACTTTTTACATGCCCATCCGACGCATGTGTGGCGTATCTCGGATCACGGTTTCGGAACGCCAAAGGGGCTGTCAAAAAGATGACAGCGCGTTAGTATCTATGGCAGAGACATGTTTTAATTATTACGATTACTCCACTGTATTATAAGTTGTTCTCTCTCAATTTGAATACAAGTGTTTATTACCAAAGCTCGGTGTTTTAATTTGACGGACAGGAGTCGGGCATACGTCCTATCGCAAATCCTGACACATGGATCATCTTACTTTACAGACAATCAGGTCATCGGCCTGCATTGTCCTAGCCAGTAAGGAACAACTACTCAAATTTGTTGCCCTTCGCAGGATTCGAACCCACGACGGAGGCTACAAAGTGAATGTACATTTAATATCATATATGCTGTAGCTAAGGTCTATTCCACATTGTTCACCTGGGTGATATCACGTGGTGATTAAAGTGCCTAAGAGCTGTAGATAATTATTAGCCTCATACAAAAAAGTTAAGAGATAAAAACAATAATATGCTATTTCCCAGAGAGGTAGGCAAAAATTGGCTTTCTTATAACTTAATATAATACATACTATGGCCATTTACCGGGTAAGTTTTAGTAAATTTCTCCAATATACAAATCTATAGTACTAGTATCTTGGGACAATCTACGCTTGACCAATGACCACCTGATCTCAATCTACGCAGTTCCTTTAGTAAGGTAACCAGATAAATGATTACAAATACTTGTAAACTGTATAAATACATATTTAAATAGATAAATAACACCCAGACAATTGTTCGGAATCCTTCGGAATCGAACCCATGTCCTATTGGGCAGCGGCCAGGTCCCTCAGATCGTCGAACAGCCGTACATCGCCGCCGTCCGCGGCATGTACTGCTCGACCCACCCGATGTCCGTCCTCCTGGACCATGACACAACACCAACACCAACACCGACAACGATGTCAAGAGTCGTAAACATATCAACACACAGACACCGGTCTCGCCGGCGAGGCCGAAGGGATCCGTACGCATGCGATCTCGACATGCATCCCCTCGCTGAGTTTCTTGCCGGTTCTTCTCAGCGGGGGCGCGTTGTGAACCGGTGGTAAACTCATTTCCTCTAAGCGGCAGCCCAAGCCGAGGCCGTGCCTCCCTGAGGTGCCCTTGTGCTTGTCGCTACCCAAACCTTTCTGGCTTGTCCGGTGAAACAGTAAAAAAAGTGATGATCAATAAAGCAAAGTGACTATCAAGCTTCAGTTGTCCACCAATCTTTGATGTCTACTGAAAGTGTGTTTGGTATTTATTGGTGATTCAAGTTAGGCAATGCCAAATGAATCATTTGATAGTTATTTAATAGTCACTTTGCTTTATTGATCATCACTTTAGTTGTCAAACGAGATAGGTACATAATAGGGGGGCAAATGAAACAAACTATTCAACGTCGGTACTATTTATTTATAATTCAGACAAAAAGGAGATGTTCCATTTTGGGCCAACACTATGTACACTACATGGAAAAATAGGAAAAACATAAGAGAGTTTCATAAAAATACTTATAAATTAATCTGAAGCAGAGTACAATTGTACAAAAATGATTACTTTTGCAGTTATTTAGTATGTCCACCCTGTTTTTAGGGCAGCCATGACAGTTGCGTTTAACGTTGGTTTACTACTTGACAGTTAATGCTATAGTTGACGTTTCGTAATAGATGTTTACGCGTGGAGTACATAATGTATTTCGGAGTTTTTAGTGATTATTTATGTTTGCGGACATTCATTGACTGTTTCTTTCTTGACCTGGGGCTTTACTATATTGATTATCGCCTTTGATTTGGATTGGAATGCGCAACAAGTTCAATCGCAGGTATAGTCAGTTGTCAAAATGACATTTTAGTTACGTATTTCCGATCCATCATATTATTATGGGGTGTTGCTACAGTAGTATTATATTCTCTTTGGTGTTGCTCTCCTTGACCAAGATATCTTAAATGTACAATAAAACGAAGCCATATTAAAAAAAGATAACATTACAAAACAGTTACTATATTGAATAGTTATATATACACATAGTGTACATGGTGTTGGCCCAGGCTCTATACATTTCTGGAACAACTCTTTTACCAATAAATTGTAACCAACAACATACATACATATATTTAAACAACATGCATATAGTAAAAGCACGATTAAATGTACAATGACCATTGTGCCTATAAATAACGAATGAATACGTCCTGCGCAGCCCTGGACGAAATACTTGAGCGCTTACGTTATTTCTGAATATTTAAGCATTCGGGAATAACTTTTAGCAACCTAATTAATTCTTTTTGTTGCTGCTATCCACATTATACAAATATCCATATTTTCAGGAAATCATAAAAATAAATTCGGGAAATCTGAGAAATTCTTCGATGCACCCAGCATGTGGGATCGTGTATGATGCACTTAATAATAATTTACCACTTATTTATGGTAGTCTCTCTTTTATACACTGGCAACACTGATAATGGCGATCAATAAACTGAAAATTTTAGGTTATGGATGAAAAACAATAATTTATCGATCTTACACGTAACTTTCAAGTAAAATAGTAACTAATTTAGAGCAATAAGATCTAAATAAGTCGTTTACATGTATTAGTTTCTAAATGTAATCTCTAAATTGGCCATAATAATTCACGTTTACCTGTGAAACGATACTCCACTAATTTTACGTTCACTGTCACTTTTACAGCCTATAATACTGCACTGCACGATTCTTATAGGATTTCCACAACACACAGTAATGTCACAGTTAGTTTTTTATTGAATTTTAAGTTATTTATTTAATATTAAAACCACGATAAAATTGTCACGGAGCAAAGTGGGAACAAACGTCAAATTTGTTTCGCACCCACGGCGCGGAAAAATCGAACACATGCTGAGGGACAAAAAATCATATACACTGTTTCTTTCTATCACACGTAACCTACATAAACGCATTCTTTTCTTGCGTGAATGAGAAAGAAAGTGTCCAGCCCTCTATTGTTTTCTTCCTCTAAGAGTAATAATTTTTAAAAACTAAAACCCGACTACGGATAAAATCGCAGTCTAATAATGTGATATTAGGGCCCGTTGGTCTAGTGGTTAGTGACCCTGTCTGCTAACCAACAGGTCGTGGGTTCGATTCCCACCAAGTGTCTGGGTGTTTTATCTATATAAGTATGTATTTACAAAAAAAAAGTATATAAGTATTAGTATCAGTTGTCTGGTTTCCATAGTACAGGCTCTGCCTAGTTTGGGATCAGATGACAGTGTGTGAATTGTCCCAGGATATTATTATTATTATTATTATTATTATAGCCTATAACCAGCGGAAAATCAAGACGCTTCTAACGACACCCTACTTGTCAAATTATGGTGGATTAGAAGATATGCGGGAACAGATGAACAAACATACATACATACCTTCTTGTTAAAATCATAATCCTCCCCCCGTTTCGTAGTCGGGTAAAAAAAAAACTATTTCATTGGAGTAATTTTAATCACAGAACAATACTACAAAAAGAAACTCAACTTCATACAAAAAATATGGAAACAGTTCTCACTAGCGCCATCTATTCATAACTCACACGAGTAACGGCGCGGGGCGGGGGATTTTCCTCAAAAATCAATTAAGTATACAAAGTACTCTGTGATGCACGCACGCCAGGCAATGTTCGAACAAACAAAATGGTCCGTATAGATTGACAGTGCAGGCATTCATATAGACGTTTCGTACCCCTCTTTCAGCTTCTTCACCCCCGGGAACACTAGGCGCCATGTTTCTTTGTCAGTCGGACAATCCGCCCGCGTCCGCTGTCCGCGTGTTTACGTCGATTAAATTCCGCCTCTTAAAGCGATACCCGGATAAAGTTCGGCATTTTTATCAATGTATTGATAGTAATGTGTATCCTATTGCTATAGTTTACGACAGGACGCTAAATTACTTCAAGAAAAGTAAAAGTGTGCCGCGGTTACAGTACAGGTTATGAAAATTGTGAAGTCACCGAGAACATGCCTGCCTGTCTGCCGTATACATTTTGAGAAAAGATTGGTCAACCCGGCGACAAATCGGCTTATGCATGTCGCGTGTCCAAATTTATATACCGATATTACGATTTCTTCAGAAAACCAGTCAGACCAGAAACGGGTAAGTTATCCTGCTTAACCGTAAACAAAATTGTGTTTAACTCTTAGAATAATGTTTAACTCATATCTAACAAATTAATAAATAAGAAAAATCTATTTGTTTCTAGTTCCCCAGAAGACATAGTGCAAAGAAGATCATTTATATTCAAAACCAATGGACAGCATACCTACATCTTAAAGTGGCCCCGTTCTGAAGTTAATGGTATGTAGTAAATAGATATATTTGGCTTCCGTTCTTTCCTTCCACTGCGCTGAAAGTATCTAGTACTCCGTATTATATCAAATATCAAAGTACTTATTTAATTCTTCATGCACACATTTTGTACATAGGCGGACTTAATGCCTTAAGCACTAGTATCTTTATTATGTATAGTTCCCACCGAGACACTTACTCAAAAATATTTTTTTACCTACTACCACCGGACTGTAGCGCAGAAGCTACTCCGATCCGGCAAGAAACTCATTGGGCTTGTCTTTTACTGTCATATGTTTTTAAACAATTGTTACAAATTATATAATGTAAGATAAGCATACTGCTTTATGCTCCAGGTAAACTAAGATTTTATAATAAGCCTTTTTTGTCAATTGGCTTTTAATCAAAGGTTTAAATTAATTTATTTATTCATATCTCAGTGTCTGCAGTATGTTATAGAAGGATATATATGAAGGCCCATATTTGTTTGCCCATATATGAAGTACAATACAATATAATTACATTACTACAATTTCATCTATGTATGTTTCAGGAAGAGAAATAAATATGCACACAGGACAAACATTGCTTGTACGCGACCATGTGCACGCCCTGCAAGTCCTTGGTGCACCTTTTCTCAAACAACATACGGGATGGGACGGCGGGCGACATGACGCTGGCGGGACGTGAAGAGTTGTAATGTACTAGTTAATGTTATATAATGAATTTTATTTATTTTATGGTATTATGTACTGACATTCCGGAGAAAATATAAAAATGATTTTATATACTAATAATAGTTAATCTTTTGTACTACATTAATGCAAATAAATGATTTTATCTTATCATTTTTCATGTTTATTTTTTAGTATCCACCTATTTCGTAAATGATAAAATTAAAATAATAAAAAAGAGGATGGAACCCAACCCAACAAAATAATTAGGCTGTATAATCTTAAACCTTTGCCTAAGTACACGAGCATAAAGAAAAAAAAAGAAATTTCATTTTGATAGTAAAAATGACTGCATTACGGTTCAAAGGCAATGTACCCGACATGGCGGTCTGAACGTAGTTCTTACTGAATAGTCTGTGGATGCACGCCATCCCTTTGTGAGAGAAGCAGTTGAGCATGGGCATATTGAGTTAGAATATATAATAATAGTAACCCAGTAGTAACGAAATAGGCGTTATTACTGACTATAATCCGAGCGAAACCGCGGGCACAAATACAATAAACATTAAAATGAAAAAATGTAATTTTATTTTAAAATGTTTGTAAGTAGCATATGCGCGTATGCGCAGATGAACTCTTTTGTCGAGAGCTCAGCACTCGTTCCGAGCACTATACCAAACAAATAAATCAGGTAGCTAAAAATTGGCTACTGTTTCTAGCTACTGATGATACGGAGCTCACGGGGGGACTTGGGGGAGCGGGGCTTTGCAATTACTCCACCGCGTTGTACTCATCTCGATTATATCTAAAAGTACACAAAATGTCTTTCATTTTTTTAGTTTTCCCACTTCCATACGTTTACTGTACTATCGCGGACACGAACGGTGTACCAGTTTTCAATCAAAATCGTTTGAATGACGTTACGAAGCCTCGTCCACACGTATTTTCAGCCGGCTAGTGCAAGCGATTATCATCCTAAAGGTGACATACCGCTTGTGACAGCGAGAGTACATAGGTACTTTTAATATCAATACAAAATAATTTTAAAATTCTGTATTTAGGCTTTATTCTATGTGACTTATATAAATCTCCTTATTAAATAATAATATCTTGGGACAATCCACACACGGTCATCTGATCCCAAAATAGGCAGAGCCTGTACAATGGAAACCGAACAACTGATACTAATACTTATAAGTACATATTTTTTGTTGTAAATATTTAAATAGATAAAATAACACCCAGACACTTGGTGGGAATTTGTATTCACGACCCATCGGGTAGCGGCCAGTATGTACTACGAAGTCAGAATCTCTGATTTCCATATTTTTAATAATAATTATTATAGTTAGGAATATTAAGTAGGTAATTAAGGCGAAAAGTATTATTATTACACATTGTTTTAAGTCGTACGTTATCATAAATAATTCGTGTCAACACGAGCAAATAGTCAAAGTCAAAGTCAAAAATAGTTTATTTCAAATAGGCTTAACGCTAGCACTTTTGAAAGGTCATGTATTTTTTTTTTTTAAAAAAGCTACCACCGGATCACAACGCGGCCTCAACTGAGAAGATCCGGCAAGAAACTCAGCGGGCTTGTCATTTTATCACTTTTTTTTTTTAAACAGTGTGTCATGTTACAGTTAGATCAGTATGCAAATAATAATAATACCAGCCCTTGTTTATGTCCCACTGTTGGGCGCGGGCCTCCCCTGAAGATGAAGGGGCTCAAGCCGTAGTCCACCACGCTGACCAAGTGCGGGTTGGCGGTCTTCACACGTCATTCAAAAGTTAGGCTATCTCAAACATGCAGGTTTCCTCACTGTTTTCCTTCACCGAAAGCTAGTAACAATCGCACAAAGATAATTGCACATGAATAATTAAAGAAATCAGAGGTGCGACCCTGCGCACCTTTTTTCCAAGGCAAGCGCTCGTCGCTCGCCCACTGAGCTGTTACCGCAAATATGCAATAACTATAGTATATAGCAGTCACTCGTCGTCCATCTTTACGTTTTACTCCGTATGCACCGCTCCATCGATATACTATCACCGCTCGGATGAAAGCTCGTGAACGACTGAGTGAGTTCAGAAAAAGTCGGACGCAAAAATCGGATGTGTTTTGGGTAACTCCGATCTGATAATCTGATCCAGACAATCGGAAGCAAAATCGGACGTGTTTTGTCGCACTTAGATGGGTTTATATTTGCCTCCTTTTTCAAAAGTTTGCAACACCTTGCTTTACTTACTCTATCTATGGTCTACTTATCATCAAAATAGACTCGGCCCTGCTTAACTGTCTGTTGATTTTGAAATATTATTTAAATTTTGAATTTCTAGCCAGCCTCCTTCCTCCAGCTTGTCCAGTTCAATGAGTAAATAATTCCAGCACAAATGAAGCTGTGAAATAATTGAAGTAGAAGTTTACTAAGCAAAACCAAGTTATAAAATAAAATCGGAAGTGTATTAAAGCCTATTGATTGTGGATTCATCTGGCAGTTACAGAAAAAATCACCTCTGACTTAAATACAACTGACAAAACAGTGCAGAATGAGTGTTTTAGAAGAGCCTTGGGATTTTGAATTCAACTTCATAGAAGACAACTGTTACAAAGAGTTTGATGAGAAAATGAAATGTTTAGATGAACATATTTGTAAACTTATAGATGATGGTTTCAAGGTACAGAAATATAACTATAGGAGAAGCAAGTATCAAACTCATGATGACGAATTAAACAACTTGATAGAGGCTAATAAGCAGTTGCAATTTAATATAGATAACAAAGTTAAAGATTTAACTATAAAGACAACACAGTATGAAAGTTTTAAAAAAGGTATACTACCTAATACACTTTTTATTGTGAAATTGCCTATTTTGAGAAAATTGTATTTTGATATAGTTACATTTTCACTTTTCAGATCAAAAGCTTTTATCGCAAGAGATTAAAGAGACCCACGAAGCCTTTTTGATGGCCAAAAAATGGTACAAGAAGTATTTAAAAATGTACTTTACAATTGAATCCAGAAATATGTCTGCACAAACAATCTACATACAGTTTTTTACAGAGGCTAAACAAGAATCTGAAACTTATTCAGTTCGCTTAGTTAGAGATACCCAATCTGGACGGTATCAGTGTAAGTTAATTAATATATTATGCCTGTCAGTATGTTGATATACATGTTATGATTTCTTGATATAGTATAAACTATTTATCAGTTTTACATAGTATATGCATATAGTCCCCATAGTGTGGACTATCTCAACCTAACTTTACGTAGGTATTATATTGCAGTTTATAATTGATTTTAATATTTCAAACAATTCAAAGTATAAACTGTGAATGTTATAAAATTGTTTTCTGTCACATTTTCAGTGTTGGATGTCACACCAAGGCTTACAATATTTGGAGAATTACAAAAACGATTGCAAGATACAAATGATGTTGCAGGTGCTCTTTGCTGTATCAGATTAGCTTTTCTGAACATAAAAAAAAGTAAAAAATGAAATTTGGTATATTGATTCAACTACAGGTCTAACTTTAAAATATGGTCTAAGAAACATTTTATAAAACTAAATAACTCTGTTGTATCATAAAACAGAAGCATCAGAATATTTTCTGGTTAACAACTTAAGGATAGAATGATTCTAGTTTCTACAGATTGATCTGTGAAAGTGAATGTGTGAAGACATTCCAGTAGGTATGTGACATGCCCCCGAGGCAGGCGATGACGCGGTGTAAGCCCGCATTTATTTTTAAATATTGTTTTAGTGTAACTACCTGTACTACTACTAAAGTAGTGGCCAATTCAATAGATCACATTTGACACTTCATCAAAATTTAACAATGTAACCTTGTAACAGCGGGTATAAAATAATTTTTTTTTAAGTTAGAATTGCACAATTGCTTTTTCAATTACGATTACCTATATAATTGTAATAATGACAAAAGTAACAGATGGATGTCAAATGTGATCTATTAAATTGGCCCTACATTAAGACACACAAAATTAAATTAAGAGCTATTACCATTATACATTTATTCTAATTCGTTAAGAAGTGCAAAATAAGAACTTGAACATGTAAATCAGACGAAACTCCGTGCACATTAAATATTATAGAAGTATTATGAAAATCACTACGTATTTAATAAGTTCATGAATACTTTAGCAGTGGAATATTGAGGGAATGAATTGAAACAAAATTATAGTACATATTTATAATTTTAATAACCATAAAAAATAGGTAAATTATAAAAGTAATCTGTAGCAAAAATAATTACAATTCCAAAGTTAATAATTGAAGTTGAAGTGATAATAATAAACATTAACAATAAAATTGTATTCTTTTAAAGCACAGAACCCCGTCTAAAAAGATAGGTAAGTATATTAGTTTAGATATAGGTTTTCCTACAATAGTATAAAATTAGTAATAATTTTATACAGATGTATTAATCTGCGGCGGATAAATGTTGCGTAACTATTGTTGCCATAGAATCTTTTTTTCATTGTGGCTCCTAAACAAAACAAATTGTATCTTCTAAACTCCTAGGCGGATGTAAATCAGCGTTAAATGGAAGGAATAAATGCAAAATTTGCATATTGCGTATCTACCTAACTCCGTTCCGTACCAAAAAGGTAAAGAACCCACCGTACCCACGTTTTTCTATACAGGTGAAAAAAAAATGTTTGTAAGTAGCCCAGTTTTTAAAAATCATCGAAAATCTTTTACATAGTTATGCCGTATGCGGATCAGTTTTTTCTTTACTATCTGAAATGTCGTTGCAAGAAGGTACATAACCCCCGGCCGCGAGTCCGAATCACAATTATTGGCCTATTTCTAATTTATAGAGCGACTTCAAAAACTTTGAGCGCTGTAGCCGCGCTGCTTTGTTCCATAAAAATCAAATACGCGTGAAAGCAGCTGCAGAGCTGCGGCCTAAATATACCATGATGCTCGAACGCAGCGACAACATATTTGCAGCGCGGCTGTGCTGTGCGCTGAAAATTTGAAGTCGCCCTTCGTAATAGATGCAGTACGCGACAGGTCGACATGGCAATCGGGGTATGAGATGAGACGCGGGGGAGGGGACACCCCGCATAGTGCCGCATACCCGCACATCGGCCGCGCTACCTTGCGTTGGGGATGTGTGCAGGGTGTCCCCTCCCCGATTGCCATGTCGACCTGTCGCGTACTGTAGTATGACGCTACAATGATAAATAGCGTCATTTTTAAACTTTCAAAGCCTGTGATGTCAAGACAAACCATAATGTATATTAACTGGTAAGTAGCTGCTTAAAAGTCACCTTATAAAACGTTTTTAATGTTTTAATAACTCTCATAGTTCTTACAAAGGCCCACGTTAACCGTTCTCAGAGTAAATCATGTTGCTTGCTGTGATTAATCGCCTCTGTAAGTATAATTTTAACAGTCTTCGTAGCTTTCGACTTAATGCTTAGATGAAATTTGTAAATCTACAAACATACCTTTGTGTATAAAATGTATAAATACTTGTTGGAATAAAACATCCCTTGTACAATCACTAGAAATTTAATATACTTAAGTAGTAGGTATTTGTGCATGATTAACGAATATGAACAACGATATATATACCAAAATAACGAATGTCTTTCTATGTACCTATGCGTATTTCATTCGTATTTTGTATGAATATCACGAATTATTATGATAGCAATTCTAGTATAAAAATATAGAGTATTTTGTATGAATAAATTTATTAAACCTTTTTTTTGCTTTATTTTTCACGATTACAAAAACTAATATTTAAAGAGAACGACATTAAGAATGTAGCGAGCTCAAAGTAATTTATATAATTTATTGTAATTTACTATCTATCTAACTTACTGATTCATCATTACAGAGCTCCAAATATTCAGTAGGTACCTACGTTGATTTATGTAGGTACTTACATATTTTCACTAGCAAAACGCTACACTAAAATCTTATTTCTTTATATTTCACACCTGCAACCCTAGCGGAAATAATTAGAAATTAATAATAATAATGTCCTGGCTGAAAACGTTACGGCAACAGCAGCTTTGCTTTTTGAAAAAGTGAACCACATAACGCGGGAAATATTTTAGAGCCCAAATAATGCGAATCCCATGAGACGGAGGATCTACAATACTAAGGTGAGATTCGGTACCCATGGTAGTACTATTATGTATTCTGTGCCCATTGTACACGCTTAATAGTTATGAAAACGTTCACTTCCTGCTTCCAACGCCATACATTTGCCAGCAACGTCTAGCAGAAACTATCATAAACGAGTAAAATATATTCGAGAACACTGCAATTATGAACGTTTTCGTTTACAATTGAAACTCATTCGACTCTTGCTCCTGTGCTCATAGTAAGAGTACTTACGTACTTTCCAGAAAATCTGGGAAAACTATTTAAATCTATGGAGCGAGCGTTATGTAGTGTTAAGCCCCGGGAAGCATTGGTAGATACATTATCATAGCCTCCAAACTAGTGGACGGATTTGGAGGCGGTTTTATCTTAGCTACATTTAATGAGTTTTAAGGTTTTACCAGCTGATTATTATAAATTCGCCGTCGGTATTTTTTTAATGATCAGTTTAAACTGCGTCCTCGCTTTCATAGATTTACGTCGTATACAAGTGGAAAGACAGTATTCGGCGCCGATCCATACTACGGGGCCGATCAACATGTTTAGTTAGGTAAGTATTTTGAACAGGTACTGCTAATTTCCCAGCCCTTTACCAGCTTTCATTGTTTATGTGTAGAAGTGTCGTCGACTCTGCTGGCTTGTCCGCGCGCCGGCTGCAAGTATTTCTACTATGCATGCATATGTAGATAAATAACACCCAAACCAGACAGACACACAAATGTTTTTCCCCATCCCAAGCGGACCCATCAAATAATATCTGTCAAGAAATAGAGATATATAGTGGCTGCCGCAGGATCGTGCTGCTGTGGAAACGGACCCTTGGAGGCATAAACTTCGTTCTGGTAATCCGCCTTACCATCATGAACGTTCGTCTTTCCTGGCCATCTATATGGAAAGTTGGCCCCGGAATTATGAACCTGGTCCCCCGGTGCACCATATATTATTATTCTTTCTTTTTGCCCGCTAGTCCCAAGAGAAGGGTTATGTTTTTTTATGTCTATTTATTTGGCACGATCTACAGCCTAAACGGCTCGATGGATCTTGAGTTATAAATGTCGTTAGACTCATCTTAGTTGTGGGAGAGACCATAGGCTATATATTTTTTCGAAAAATTTAAATGGCATCCGCCAGCCGACATATTGTAGGTAAGTATATTTTTTTACTTACAAAACATCGATATACTATACCA
Source organism: Furcula furcula (assembly GCA_911728495.1). Lineage (NCBI taxonomy): Eukaryota > Metazoa > Arthropoda > Insecta > Lepidoptera > Notodontidae > Furcula > Furcula furcula. The sequence goes on from OU452250.1 coordinate 13,860,386, forward strand.
ACTAGATTAGCTGTCACGAACAAAATGACATCGAAAATGTGGTCGCGGTTACATATACTTACACAACTATACACGTACACGCAAAACAATAATATGTTCATATAAAAAGATAACTTACGTACTATAAAATAAGGTTCAATAATAATTGCAGACAATTCGGCACTTACACAGTTTTGGAGCTGAGAGTTGTGTGCTTCCATTGAGTTCCATTGTTTTTGAACGCTTAGACGTACAGTAAGCTAAGGAAAGGTATGGAGTTGCTTACGTTTATTTTTTCCAGAATAACCGTAATATAAAAATATGGTAAGTTACGTATAATGTTATGCTAGCCATAAAAGAAAGCATTACTTTTGTTATCTACAAACCTGTAATTTTGGAACCGCAGATTTTAACAATCTACGTCTTCGAGTATTACATGAAATATTTGATTCATCAAAATGTAATGAGCAAATTGACGAAAATGCGTGAGGTTTATACAATTCATCTCCTCTTTCTTTAGCGACTATTGAAACCCATTCAGCACATCGAAATGGATTACTAGGGAATCTACAAAAAATGAAACAATAAAAAAACATCAAATAAAAATAATTATTGTGTATCATTGAGACTATTTCTCATTCATCATATTAAACTACTAATTTAGTTAATGTTAAAAAAACCGTTCTTTTAAAAAGTATAGTGATACACATAATATTAATACACGGAGCAACCACGTTCTTGTTGTAAAGTAATAATAATATTTGAGGACACACTGCCGTGTAATCCAAAACTGTCCAGAGTCTGTACTATGGTAACCAGACACCTAATATAAATACGTATATACTTTTTTGAAAATACATACTTATCTAAATAAATGACACCCAGAGAAAAAGTGGCAATCTGAACCACAACCTATTGGATAGAGGCCAGGATGGTTAACCATTAGACCAACGAGTTTTCAAATGATGGTATTGTTAGACTCCAAAACCGATATAAAATAAATTGTGGGTAGGATAGCCGAACGCGCCCAGCGAATGCGTATATAAGTCACTGCTCTAGCGGTACCGCAGTCATTCGTTTCTCAGATCTCGTACAGTGCGGAAGTCTCAGTGAAGTTGCTGCGTCATGGTGATTACAATGTATTCCTGCTGCAGGTTTGTGGTAATAATTCTTCAGTGGTATGTTCAGTTTTTATTTTACTAAGGTGGTCCAGTGAGAATGGTTTCTAGACAGATTCTCTTTTTTTAAATAATCTTATTTAGGGTTTCTAATAGTATAATAATACAAACTTACACACATCTCATCACCACTTTTTCTATTTTACGCAGTTGTGAAAAAAATTGCACAATTTTATAACAATGAAACTCCATGCATTCTTTGTTCGAGAACTACGTAACGCTCGTGTACTGATTTACCAACTTATGTATACTGGTGGCGTAAATGAGAACTAACTTTTTTATTGTGGTAGTGACGTGTAGTTTGACAGTTTTGCATAGACGGTAGTGACACTCTCCATCAGCAAAAATAATTTTGTCAGCCTGTGGCTTGGCATATGGCGAACTACTAGCGGAGAAAATGTCAAATAAATAATTGTTATTTCGGATTTTAGTGATATCTTACTTAGATTTTGTATTTAAGCTAGTAGTAATAAGATTACTAACCGAAAAAAAGATATTCCACCTGTAATTTTAGTGTTGCGACGAGTATTTGGACAGTTTTTCAACGCGCAATAAGACATTTTGACACGTCTTACGCCAGCTGTTGTCGGCTCGTACTAATTTGAAATAGAGCGATAGCCGTCTCCGTAGCTCTTATTTTCGTGACCACTTTTCGGGTCGTGACAGCAAATCTTGTTTAGATAGTATATCGATGTTACAAAAACATCAATATGTGAGTTGAAATATATGTACACATGTTTTATGTAGGTATGTGTGATGTAATTTAAGATCATTTTGTAAGTTCGCAGTCGGGCTTTTTGTGCTTCTATAACAATTTACACTTGTATAATTCTGATAAGTAGGTATTTAAGTATATCACATACAACAGTTATTGACATAATTTAGCAATAAATACTTATAGGATAGCCGCAAATAAATAACTGCACGTATACGTTCATGTAAATAGCACGTTCATTTCTTTAGAAATAAACATAATATTTTATAAATAATCAGGAAAACCATAACATTTAACGTAACGTAACGCAAAATTATTGAGAATACAAACTTTGTGTGCATCGTCAGTTAAAATTACAAAATTTATTTTAATGCATCATGACAACCTTACTCTACTCATCGTCGTTCGGAAGTAACAACCTCGTAAGTATAAATCACGAAAAATATTAATAGATTTTTTAATAATAACGCATTGAAATGGTGACTGTGGATTTCACCGGTATCCACTAAAATGCGTACTTATTGCTACTAAGTATATTAATATTTGGTTGTTATTTTTTATTATTCGAAGAATTTTTTTACAGCCAAACGTCGATGAATTTACTTTGAGATTGTATCCACACCACACCTAGCGCGCGGTGCATTATCGATCTAATGCATTTTTGTGACTATATCTTTTTAATCAACACATAGATAAATATTTAATTAAAGTTAACGAACCTAACTGCTAATAAAGATGATTCGCAAAATGTTTAGATATTAATTATTGCTTTTTAATGAGTACTAAAACAATAGCTGTAATATTAACATTAAATAAACTGTAACATTTAAATATAATTAACAAAAAATAGTGAATTACATAACTAAACCAACATGAAAGTAGCCATTAGGCTGATTTTTAGACAACAACAAAAATAATTAAAGTTATGAAATATTATAATGGTAAGTATTATTATAGGCACCTATCGTTCAAGAGCGGTCATGTATACAATGGACGAAAATTAAAAGTATTCAATATAAACTACTGGACTATCTATATACATAGACAATTAATACTTATTATTGTGAAGACTAAATTTTATTGATTGAATCCACGGACGTACCGAGTCCAATAAATATACCTAGTGGAATTTTCTCAAAACACTTATATACTATTACAATAAATAAATAAGGAGTCAGTCATACATAATTAACCTATTATTTGTACTAGATTAGCTAAGCATACACGCACGGATCTGCCCGACTGACAGATCTGCCTGCCATTCATGCCTGGCGGACAGAACTGCCGGTGTATGGTGAAAACAGGCACAGATTTGCCTGCCTTATGTCTGCCCGCTGCCCGTGCTCAAAACGACCGGAACGGGCACGGGCGGGCAGATCTGTGTGTGTGTGTGTGTGTGTATAGCGACAGATATGCCCGCCAGGTCGCAGCTCAGTGTACACGCATTTTGTTATAGAAATGGCATTTAGCGATAACAGTGTTTTGGACAAGTTTTATGAAGCTTTATATTTCTTTACCATGTTTATGGAATGTCAACAATTACCAATTATATCTAAAAAAATCGATTTCAGCACACGAAAATTAGCTGAAAATTTTCTTCGTTTTCTTCATCAAGACAAATAAAACCGCCACATATTATTGCTAGTTCTTGCTTTGACAGCAACATTTTTACAGACAGCCGCATATGATGGAATCATGATCTGGACTGATGCCCGGATACGTGTGTGGCGAAATCACGTCTTAGCTATTACTTTATTGTGTGACGACTCAAAAATCGAACACAAAGAATGGGTAACTATTATAATTTATAATATTCTGTTACCGACTCACGTAAAATGAAGTTGTATTGCAACCAATACCACGTTTTAGATTTTATTTTGTTCATGAACAAAATGAATGTCACTCTAGTACAAATAATAGATCGATTGGAGATTTGTGTCAAATAAATGCGACTGACTACACTCCGTTTAGACTTTTTTAATTAAAGGTAACATTGAAAAACTAGTCAACAACATTAATACAGCCTTTTTGATTGCATTGCTAAACTATATCTGAAACCTGATACGTTCTAAAACCGCCCGGTAAATGTAAGTAAACACTAAATGTACTTTACACTTTGTGTGTGGACGGGATGTATCCAGTGTTTTCTGTATTGTTATTTTTTCAGATTGTTATTTGTTTGCCAACTAATTCAATACATAGTAGGTACATATTAGTAACCAAACCAACATGCGGCTACAATAGACACAATAAATTATAAATAAATTAAAGGGTGTTTCAGAAGAATTAATTGTTATGTTGATTGTATATAAAAATTATAGTCAACTGGTACCGAACAAATTGTATTCATCTCCGGTCTCAGTTCTCCGTATCAATATTTACCTCTTTAGTAGGTACAACCAAGGATAATATTTAGGACATCTTTAGTTTACCGTTATATCCAGCCGAAGTTTCTCTTGGTAACAGTATATCTTTCGTTGTATTGGAAGACTTTTCTGAAAGCTCTGAATGCTGTGAAGAAATTATTGTGCGTTTCGACTTTTCAGGAATCAGCAAAGCTCCCAATGCTATAAAATGCAGGGAGTAATAGAATTTCCTGAAAGAGAACAAGTAAATGAAGTTAATTTCAACCATTTTGCAAAATGTCGGCCATACGCAGGTCCATCATCATCATCACCAGCTGGAAGACGTCCACTGCTGAACATTCAAACGCCACAATGAACGACAGCTGGCTACTTGCATCCATCGGTTACCTGCGACGCGCACAATGTCGTCTGTCTACCTAGTGGGTGGCCACCTACGCTACGTCTTCCGGTTCGTGGTCGCCACTCGAGAACCTTTCTTCCCCAATGGTTATCGGTTCGTGAACAGTTTCGGAGAAATTACGTCTCCCTGTTTCACACCTCGCTGCAATAGGATTGGTTTCGTGCTCTCGTCCTGTAGTCGGATCGACATAGTGGCGTTTCTGTACAAACACTTTAACACTTTGATGTACCTATAGTCAATGTGGCACCGCTGGAGGGACTGCAATACTGCCTAGAACTCGATTGAATCAAAGGCTTTTTCGTAGTCCACAAACGCTAGACATACGAGCCGATTATACACCTCGGTCTTCTGTATAATCTGGAGGAGCGTATGTATGTGGTCTACGGTGCTAAAGCCTTATCGGAACCCGGCTTGTTCGGGAGGCTGGAAGTCATGAAACCTGCGTTTGAGACGATTCGTAATGACTCTCGAAAACAGCTTGTACACATGGCTCAGGAGTGAGATAGGTTTATAATTCTTCAATAATGTGTCATCACCCTTTTTGAAGAAAATCACTACCACACTCTTGTGCAATGCTTCTGGCGTAGTACCCTCGAGTAAGACGGAATTAAATAACTTCTGGAGGAGTAAAAGTACCAGTTTTCCACCCACTCTCAGAAGTTCTGTTGTGATTCCGTCTTCACCCGGCGCCTTGTTGTTCTTAAGCTGTTTGAGAGCCATTCTAATCTCGTACAGGCTGAAGTCTGGGATGTTCTCAGTGTAGTGTCGGGTTACTTTGGCTCACACACATACACAGGTCCAAGGATAGTATAATGGATGATACATAACCGTGTGTATGATTCATTATTATTGGTTATTTAATTTGTGAATTATTCATTATTTTCCTATCTCCGAAGTTTGTGGAGGTACAGGTAGCCCAGAATTGAAAAACTAGTTAAATTGAAACTTAATGTGTATTCATTTGGTTCTACAGACAAATGCCAAGAGAACGTTAGCATAAAAGTTGACGCTTAGCATAAGGAAGCTAGTTAAAAACGATTGCTCCTTAAATTTTCGTAGGCCCTATGACACAGGTAATAAATGTTTATGTACCTATGACATATACATTTGTGGAAATCTTTAAAAAACTTTGACAATAAATCTTGTTTGTTTGTTGTTTTTGCTACCTAAGGTGTTTCATGAAAAGAATTTGTATACGAACAAAGAAGGTATAGAGCCGTTATTGCGCGGCACTTGCGGTTTTTTTGTCCTTCTAGGTTCGGAACCCTAAAAATCCACATAATATTGGTTATGTGACTTCTTTTTGGAGACGAAATATTCAGTGAGGATAAGAACTTATTTTGGCTAGCTGATAGGCTCGAACATATGACGCCTACAATTGAGATACAGACTTAACATAGAGATTAATTATTCACATGTATGACGGTCTCAATATATAGCAGCGAGAGCAGTCTATAAGAAGACCCACTTTGTATCAGCGGTGGTGGCTCGTCTGGTTTTTAAAAAAACAATAAAGTCTCAAAAGCACCTAATATTGCGAACAACGAATTGAGTCAAAGTGATGTAACTTGACAAAATTGTTGACACCAAAAAAAACTTAAGCAATTATTTATAGTCGTATCTCTAATATATTATAAGGAAGATACCGACGGAATTAACAGCAGCTGGAAAATTTTATACTTTGACGAAAGCTAGGGGCGCACTTACTAACTTTAGAGTTGATGAGCTATACATAATATAGTCACATCAACACTGGTATTCGTTTTTAGTAACAAAGTCAAAGTCAAAGTCAAAAATAGTTTATTTCAAATAGGCTTAACGCTAGCACTTTTGAAAGGTCATGTATTTTTTTTTTTTTAGAAGCTACCACCGGATCACAACGCGGCCTCAACTGAGAAGATCCGGCAAGAAACTCAGCGGGCTTGTCATTTTATCACTTTTTTTTTTTTAAACAGTGTGTCATGTTACAGTTAGATCAGAGCGACAGTGTGTCTTGCCGTTCAAAAGATCAAATAATACAGGGAAAAAAATAATAAAATACGACGAAAGTAGGTACAACAAACTAAAAAGCCAAAGGGATAGTAGTCGGACCAGTCCCCCCAAGCAGCACCCGCGCACGAGTTGACTCGAGCAGCAGCCATCACTCCCCTCAACCATATTGGAGGGAAGGGGGTGACCCGCCACACGAAGCCGCCACAAGCAAAGACCTTTCGATGGCGAGCATGACCAATCTAGTGGCAGACGTCTAACATTTAACTTCTGCTGTTAAGCAGTGCCTCGTCAGGCAAGACACAAAGCACTTTAACATATTATTGATGTCATCAATTAATTGACTAGTGCAGCAGCCATCAGTTATCCAACACTTTATATGGTGTTACAAATTGTAAGCCTTAAAATTCAAAGCTTGCATGAGTCAGGCAGTTCAAGCCCACGCAGCTTTATCCTCTAGGTAATCCGAGATTTTATAATAAGCCTTTTTCGACAATCGGCTTTTTATCAAAGGTTTAAATTTATTCAGTGGAAGATCTCGGATATCCTGTGGCAGTTTGTTATAGAAGCGTATACTTTGACCCATAAAAGATTTGCCTGTTCTGTGGAGACGCGTGGAATGCAAAACAAGATCGTGTTTGTTCCGGGTATTAACACCATGAATATCACTATATTTTTTAAAAGATCCAATATTTTTCTGAACATAAACTAAATTTTCAAATATGAATTGTGAAACAACCGTTAGAATATCTATTTCTTTGAATTTTTCTCTAAGTGAATCGGTAGGAGCCAGATTATAAATGGCTCTCACAGCTCTTTTCTGCAGAATAAAAATGGCATTAAGTTCTGCAGAAGATCCCCACAGTAATATACCATAAGACATAATACTGTGGAAATAGCTGAAATAGACAATTCTAGCGGTTTCAACATCAGTTAAGCGTCTAATTTTTTTCACTGCATAAGCCGCGGAGCTTAGTCTACCTGACAGTTTCTCAATTTGTGGGCCCCATTGTAGCTTAGCGTCTATTGTTATACCAAGAAACACAGTCGAAACCTCAAGGTCCAACGATGCTCCATTAATTTCCACATTGGTAGCCACCGGTCTTACATTAGGTGTTACAAATTTTATACACTTAGTTTTGCTCTCATTCAGTTTTAAATTGTTAATATTGAACCAGTGGACGACTTTAGAGAGGACGTTGTTCACTTCGTCATAATCATGGAGTTTACGCTTAACTTTAAATAAAAGAGAGGTATCATCCGCGAACAATACAACATTAAGTTTATCCCCCACGAAGTAGGGTAAATCATTAATGTATATTAAAAACAGAAATGGGCCTAATATTGAACCTTGAGGGACGCCTAAGGAAACCACAGATCCTGGGGATCTCTTACCATTTATATCAACCTTCTGAATTCTATTATTCAAATATGAAGTCAGAAGGTCTAAAGCTCTGTTCCTCAAACCATAGTGGCGTAATTTCCTGACCATCGTGTCGTGATCTACGCAATCAAAAGCTTTGGATAAATCACAGAATACACCAAGAGCATCATGTGATTCCTCCCAAGCCTGGTAAATATATTTTAATAATTCGACTCCCGTGTCAGTAGTTGATCGATTTTTTCTAAAGCCGAACTGTTTATCATGAATAAAATTGTTTTTATTAAAATGATCTAATATTTGATTTAATATAAGTTTTTCATAAATTTTACTTAAGGCTGGCAACACCGAAATAGGCCTGAAATTCGTAGGCTCAGCGGTACTGCCAGACTTAAATATAGGTACAATTTTGCTGTGCTTCATAAGGTCAGGAAACTCTCCACTCATAACACAGCTATTAAATATCACTGCTAATTGAGGGGCAATTACTTCAATTATTGATGCTATTACTTGTACAGAAAGTCCCCATATATCAGCTGTCTTTTTCTGATTAAGCTGTTTGAAAGTATTTATAATATCATTAGCAGTAACAAAACAGAATTGAAAGGCTGTGCCACACTCTGGTATGTTTTCTTTTAATAAAATTTCAGCGGAAATGGACGACGAATTCAGAGTTTTCGTTATATTAATGGGAACATCAGTAAAAAATCGTTCAAACTCTGTCGCCACATCTAAATCCGCTGTTACATCTTTATTATTCACATGTAAACAAAATTCATTATTGCGTACTGATGAACAAAATCAACATACCCATAGAAAGCGAGGCTGGGCGCGAGGTGCAAGATCACAAAAGGCACAGTGGCGTACGTCATCGCTACACGAGTAGTAACGAACGTCAAAAAATCATAAAACAGCTTCTTCGGTCTGCTATCTATGAACATCGGTCGGGCTACTGCACGAATCTGTAACGTATCGTTAGTTATGCTGACATTACATTTATAGGTATGTTTAAAAAAAATATAGATGAGCGAGATGTTAGGTTGATGGCCCGATGTTAGCTGACACATCGTCACATGAGACATTTATCATCTGACACCGGCACCGGTTAGACTTCAATATCATTTTCTTTAACTTCGGTCTGATTTTTTTTTATATTAGCATCAGTTTAATATAAAAACTAGATAAACATTCGCTAACAAAATGAAATCTAAAATGTGGTCGCGGAGGTCGCGAACTTATCTGTGCTGGTGGCGGAAACGAGAACTAACGGTTTTATTATGATATTGACGTATAGTTTGACAGTTTTATATAGACAGTAACGACACTCGTATCGGCAAAAATAATTTTGTCAGCCTGTGGCTTGAAAAAAATAGCGACACAAAGGCGCTAATTCTGTGTGCCACTTTTCGTATTGTAACACCTAATCTAGTTTTATCTAGTTTATATATTATATCAATGGCTATAAGTATCTTTTATTCATTCAACTTAGTGTCATGCCTGCCTATAGGCAACTGCAATACACTGCCGCTCGTCAGCCAAGACATAAAGTTATTAAAACTAACACTGAGCCCAGTAATTTCATTTAGATAGAGTGCCCATCACACCGGAACACAGAAAAGCATACAAACTGCTGCTTGGCGGCAGAATATGTGCCACTGAACCCGAACTAGGCATGTCCTGTATACTATGGATGGAAACCAGACTACTAATACTACTTTTTGAAAATACATAAATAAATTACACCCAAATACTTAGTTGGGAATCGAACCCAAAACCTGTTGGGAAGCTGCCATACCCAATAGATCGTGGGATCGATTCAAAAGTTATATAACTTTAACAGACTCTACCTTCTTCTTTGTATTTTTATATTATTTTGGCGTGCAATAAAGTGTTATTAAATATATCTATCTACCTTCCTTGCGGCGACGGTGAAGAGGCCGCCGGCGAAGAAGGTGAGGTAGTATCCGGGGTAGTAGCCGTGCCAGACGGCGGACAGCGTGTACGCGCGCGCCGTGCGGCACGCAGCTCCACCGCGGGAGTACGCGACGTCGCGCAACCACGCGTTCGTGTTCTTGTTCCAACTCGCCACCGCACCACGGAAGTTTTGTGCTAGCTGCACCGACAACGCAACTCTATGACCTCTATTTGGTAGATCCAACGGGACCGCCCGATTAAAACTACTCTAACTGGGGAAGTTTCTTTACCACAGATATAAATGTATATAAATAACAGAAGTACAATTGCCACTCAAAGAAACAAATCGCCCGAAGAAGCTACGACAATTTCCCTTGTAAAATATTCATCGCCGCTTGACCGCGAAAAGTCGTAATGATGTATTACGAAAATATAAGGTTACTTTCGGTGACCTGCTTTTTTCTTGGAAATAGTCACATACGTGATTTACGCTTATGTCGGGCACGCGGAGTATATGCATTTCCGTTATCTATGTCTATCTATATCATATCTTTGAAATATCTAACGCCTCTTTCGAGTGGCGTTGTGTCCCTGAGGTATGGGTAGCGAGTGATGTATGAGACGTCGCTGTGCTCCTGAGCTGAGGGACACCGGTTTCAACCTTATGCCGCGATTTAGTGCAGTTTACCAGCGAAGATTGCATCAGGTGAGATTGCGGTTAAACATTAGGCTAGATACCGATTAAATTTAAAATATCATCTGACTTACAATGTACAGAAGTACAGCAGGATTTCAACTAAATCAATTTTCAACTGGTAGAAATCTTCAATGAGCGCAAAATCCAGAACCCATTTCTGACACTTCAAACCAGGACTGTATACCTTGCACCTATGGTATACGGCGTGATTTACATTCGTATCTATTCGGGAGCGAGTCCTAAAGCTATGAATTAACGTAGGTACATTATTAATGACAGTAATGCCCTTGACGTAGGATAAGTGTAATTAAATCATTTTGAAACAATTGAATTTGCTATACGTTTGAATTTATGTATGACGCAGTTCTAAAACATTTCTTATCGAACCGACCAATTGAGGTACTACAATGTCACGGGAAATGAGGCGCAATGAACCAGCAGTGAGCAGTTTATCCTACGATTTATTATTTACAGATTGATGACACACATGATTGCCACACAAAACATTCCAATAGCTCAGGCTACAGGTAATAAAATGACCTACCTCGAAACCGAAAATGTCGATGTTGGACATCTTGTCCCATTTGGGGGTGCCATTGTTGTCATATCCGTTGAAGCCCATGCCGGAGTTATTGCAGATAGCCTCGGACAGCAGCCATGCATGATAATACTTGCAGCGCACCACCAGAGTCGACAGGTACGCGTACCACAATAGGTATAACGACGACCATGACCGGGACACTTCCGATGTCGGGTCGGTTAGTTCTACGAATTCAAATGGGTGGTATGAAATGTTAAAGTATTCGGATACACTAATTGCACTTTGTCACCCCTCTCTATTTTACTTGCCGTTAGATGAGCTGTGAGTTTAAATCTAAATTATTGCGATATTCGGTGCCCGCACGGTTTATTTTTTTATAAAGGGACTTAAAAAGACTTGGAATGAAATAAGATGTTTATGCCACAAATCAATTAAGTCTTACACTAAAAAAAGTTTGTTAATTTATACGTATAGTATATACGAGTATAGCGATATATACAATCTTTCTTGAAGGCCTAGTTTATCGTGCTAGCACAGTGAGCTTGCACAAGGCAGAAATTAAAATTAATGTCGTCCGTCAAATGTAACCAATACCGATTGCAGAAAAGAGCTAACCCAACTATTTACTGTAAATACTTACAAATACGTGACTTTGTGAATGGTCAAAAGACATCCCTTCCCTTCCCTTCTTACTAGGTACTTTAAATTCATTCTTGTTTATATCAGCATTTTGGTAGAAGTAATAGAACCCTTCCCTTCCCTTCTTACTAGGTACTTTAAATTCATTCTTGTTTATATCAGCATTTTGGTAGAAGTAATAGAACCCTTCCCTTCCCTTCTTACTAGGTACTTTAAATTCATTCTTGTTTATATCAGCATTTTGGTAGAAGTAATAGAACCCTTCCCTTCCTTTCTTACTAGGTACTTTAAATTCATTCTTGTTTATATCAGCATTTTGGTAGAAGTAATAGAATAGTACCTACCTACTAAGTCGGATTCTATGCATACTGACGTATCACAAGTACCAAAATCAACATAATAATAAGTTCGTTAGTGTACAATAATAGGTACGGTTCTTGGTAGCTATGAATGATGCATTTTAAAGCTTAGTTAATTTTACACAAAATTAAGCAAATTAATTAAATTAGCGAGTATTGCGTGTTGTTTAAATTCTCGTTCGATGCCTTGGTTTCGATGGTAAATATCAAAATTAGTCTGCCTTATTCACTAATAATCACAATAGAAGCTGCTAATTACTGACGATACTATGTGTGAGGTAACTCAATACCTAAAATTATGTAAAAATGGAGGCCATGGACACTTGGTTCTCTCCATATAAAATAGCAATATTTACACAAGTTTGTTTTTACTAATTTGCAGCTCAGTTTGTTAAGACCACGTTAATGTTGCTGAATATTGACATTGTAAGCCAACTAGACTAGTGAATTTGCACGACGATAAAAAAAATACTTAGTTGAAATGGCAAGTACATGTCAATAACATTAAAAACACAGCAACCTGCCAAAGGACACAATGTAATTTAAAACGTTCAGCGCATAATAAAAATCGAATTAAATATTTAATCCATTTTAAAGTGAGTAACGTTTGATTACATTTTAATTTACCTTTAAATGGAAAGCATTGACGTAATAATGTAACTACTTAATTATTGGTTACTTAACGATAGCAAGACTTACGTGGCTTGATTATTCGTTGAACAACATCTAAAGTAGTTTCGATTATAAATTACGTTTGGTAATCCCCACTAGTACCTATCGTAAATTTTCTAGAACTATTTGTCCCCATTTCACGAATTAAGGGCTCCAACACATAAATGCGAACTCGCATCGCATCGCAAATATCTGCGAGAAACCAATGAATTTTCGATACAAAAATTCATTTGTTTCTCGCAGATATTTGCGATGCTATGCGAGTTGGCAGTTATGTGTGGGAGCCCTAACGGCTGAACCGATCTTGAAATACAAGAAAATACTGGTTGATAATAAAGTGTATTTATTATTATTGTACACCATTCGGAAGGACATAGGCTAGGTACTATTGTCTTTCTAAAAGTAACGGTTTCAGTAGACATTTGGAGAGAAATATATTTTTCCGCCCGATTTCTCTAATAGTATGTGCCTACTCATAAATTCCCCACACTAATCATCATAAATGTGAATCTGTACATTTATTTTTATGACTTTTTACATCAGTAATTAATTGCTCAACAAGTTTGAATTTAGTGAATATATACAGGGTTACAGGAAAAGTCGTGCTAGATCCGTTAAGGGCGTGGAGTACCCATCATTTCTGAGTTATTTCACTATGAAACACCCCACCCTAAACTTAACCCTTTTCGAGATTTTCGACTTTAAATTTTTTTATTGAAAATTGCCGATTTTTAGGCTATTAAATTTTATTTTGTTTATTTTGTGTGTATTATTATTATTGCATTTTTGCATGTGTAATAAGATGCTTTAGGACGTCAATCATTAAAATAGTGCACAAGTTAATTGAATAGGCCGTAGTAGACAAGTGAAAGTAAAGAAATTACAACAATAATTAGCAGGTTTATTTTTCTCTAAGGAATATCTAAAAAAAATATTATGGCCGTTGTTCGGCAGATGTGTTTTAAAATATCTACGTTTCATCAGCTTTCTAACGAGGTATAACTATCTACGGTTCGTATTAAATTTCGTGGAAAAAAAACTTAGTTTCATAGGCGACAGTGGTGAACAAAGTTAATACTTAGCCCTAAAAAGTAAAGTAAAACAATAGGTAAGCATGAAAAAGTTGTGTGAAAACCTGATTTAGTATCAGGTTTTCACACAACTTTTTCTTACTCTACACTTTCTACAGTTCATGTTCAACATGGCCACCTCTATTTCTAACACATTGTCGCATCCTTCTACGGAGACCACCAGTCTTCACTACTCCAGTGGTCAAAGTTGTCCTCATTTGATTTGCTGCATCAACAATCCTTTCTCTTAATTCTTCCACAGACGAAACTGGATTTGGCTCGCTGTATACAAGACTTTTCATGCGCCCCCATACATGAAAATCCATGGGGGTTAGGTCCGGACTTCTTGCTGGCCATGGCGACGGCCCACCTCGTCCTATCCATTTGTTTGGATAATTTGTGTCCAGCCAGTCTCTGACACTTCTCCTGAAATGGGCAGGGCAGCCATCATGTTGGAACCACATGTCCCTTATTAAGTGGCAGATCATCCAGAAAGTCATTCAAGTCTCCTCTCAGAAAGTTTTCGTAGTTTTCCCCATTTAGATTGTCCGGGAGAAAGTAAGGTCCGATCAAATGATTGGAGATAATGCCCATCCACACATTCACGCTGAATCTTCGTTTGAACCCCGTCACTCTTTTCTTATTGGGATTCCTTAGTTCTTTTGGGGCCCAGTAGTTAGCGTTGTGATAATTAGTTATGCCATCTTTATCAAATTTGGATTCATCTGTCCACAAGATATTTCTTAGAAAATCTGGGTCTTCTACGTCAGCATTTAGCATGAATCTGCAAAAGTCCAACCTTCTCGCGGAGTCTCCTTCTTCAATAACGTGTACCGGCGTGTAATGGTACGGGTATAGGCCAGCAGTATGCACTGTAAACCACACTCTCCATTGCGAAAGTCCCAGATCACGGGCAACAATATTAGTGGAAGTAGTTGGATCCGCTCGAAAGCGTTGCACTATCTCATTGTCCTGTTCTTCGTTGTCATCAATTTTCCAATTTTCAATTTTTTTTCCATTTTTTTTCGTTGTCTTCCCATGTCTGTACTTCGTCTCAAAACAGAGCCAGTTTCTCGAAGTCTTCGATAAACTCTGTCAAAAACGGCCACATCCGGCACTCGACGACCGGGATAGCGAGTTATGTATTCGTTGCGAGCTTGCGCAGATACACAATCGCAGTATTCATAACAAATAAGCATATCAACATATTCCTCAGGTGTGTAGGACGTCATCTTCAACACTTCCGTATCACAAGTACAAATCAGAGTCCGGTTAACAAGCACAGTAGTCACAAATCAGAAGAAATAGTCCAGAATCACAGCCAAGTCGAGAAAAAGAGCAAAACGATATCACATCTACTATGTACGAAGCACAAAATCAGACTGCTAACCAAAACAATATCCTGTGTTGTATTACCAGCCCTTATCAGTCTCTACACATTTTTTCTTTCATTCACACCTGCATAAATCGTCACTTGTCTCGCTCGCACGGTGTGTCCCAACTTGAAGGACAATAGATGCGGGACCGTTAGAACTGCTACCTGAAGCGTCCCAACTACTTTTTTTCCACGAAATGTAATACGAACCCTAGATAGTTATACCTCGTTAGAAAGCTGATGAAACGAAGATATTTTAAAACACATCTGCCGAACAACTGCCATAATATTTTTTTTAGATATCCCTTAGAGAAAAATAAACCTGCTAATTATTTTTGTAATTTCTTTACTTTCACTTGTCTACTACGGCCTATTCAATTAACTTGTGCACTATTTTAATGATTGACGTCCTAAAGCATCTTATTACACATGTAAAAATGCAATAATAATAATAATAATACACACAAAATAAACAAAATAAAATTTAATAGCCTAAAAATCGGCAATTTTCAATAAAAAAATTTAAAGTCGAAAATCTCGAAAAGGGTTAAGTTTAGGGTGGGGTGTTTCATAGTGAAATAAGTCAGAAATGATGGGTACTCCACGCCCTCAACGGATCTAGCACGACTTTTCCTGTAACCCTGTATACATACACATTTATATATAAAGTATACTTTTAATAACTAATTCAACAAGGGTGGCGCAGCGGGTAAAAACTAGTGCAAAAATAAAACTTGCAATAGACGGGTGTTAGATATGCATTCAACACATTGCCTATGACTATGACACACAGACACAGAGCAAAAGAACGAGAAATGGTTGATGATAGATAACTAACCTTCTAAAATCGTCAGTGGGTATTTATTTGCAAGGCTCAAATATAAGAGAGCTGCAAGCACAGAACCACCTACTTTGTAGAACACTGCGCGACGGGGGGAAGGCTCTGCAGCTTCTTTATCTTTTTCGTTCTAAAAAATATGATTTTTAATGTAAATTTTTAGCCTATTTTCAAAGATTTGTCCTATATACCATAAGCGGATTCTATTCTATTGTTGGAGGCCATGAATTTGGCCCGGTAGCCACTGGAACGCACTTCGAACCAATTGGATTAATTGTGCATTGCAAAAAAGCTAACGGGATAAATATATAGTAATCAAATAATGGAGACAAAAATAAACCTGACGGATTGTTGACATAATTGTTGAATAAATTATAACATTTCATGAATTATTTCAAAATTGATAGTTCAATAATCATCTCTCACACAATGCAGAGTGTTAAAAAACCCTTGTCCGATCCGTGAGGGTAATTCGGTTGTAGAATGAGTGAGTATTTAATTATTTTTTTAACATCTGATAAATAATTATTCTAAAATGTACCAGAGTGAACATTCCCCTTACAAATTGGACAGGGTTTTTTAACACTCGGTTACATACACACTATACACATACGCGCATATAGTGTACGCAAGCAACGCGCTAAAACGCAATTAAGTATACGATATATCGTAAAATATAGGTAATATAATACACTTACTTCATCGATACGGGCCCCCTCAATAAACTTAATGTAGTCAGGATAAAAAACGGCTGGGCCGCACATTAATGTTTGGAACGCTAGGGTATACGCAAAATACTCGAGCGGCGATGGAATCTTCTCGACTTTAGTCAATGTCTTCTCGCTCACATTCGAATTTATTTCTTTACTAACTAGACTGTCTTGCAGTGAGTAAGTCAGAGACGTTACCCTTTGTGTTATAACCATTAAGGGTCCTAAAAATAGTAAACAAAAATGAACACGCAAACATCAGCAAAATCAATGTAATGTCCATATTATTTAGGTACCTGTAATATCCAAAGTATAGTCAGCTGTGTGATAAATTTGTCGATGCAAATGGACACATGATAGATATAACATAGATGCTGCCAAAACCACACTGTAATAAAATAAAATATCTTAGTCGTAAAAATAATAGCGCCAATTGTTATAAACAATCAATTAATAATTCAATAAAAAAATATTTAATGTACTTAAGTAGCCTCCACAAAAATAGTAGGTATTAAAAATTATTATTACTACATTGGTTCGACCACATCGGCCAATCCTTCACAAGATCAGCCATCTACGCGATAAATATTATCGTACACAAGTGCTTCCGTAGAAGTGCATTCTCTATTCCTTTTCTCTTACAATCTGATGGGACGTAAGACCGACACGACCGGGAGAGGTCAGACGCAGGACCTTTTTACGCCAGAAGCAGGATTATCTCAGTTTCTAGACAATCAGATAATCGGGCTGCATTGTCAACCCGTAGGGAACAACTACACAAGGATGCTGCTCCTTGCGGGATTTGAACTCGCGACTTACGCCAAGCAAGCGGTTTCACGCAGCACCAAGGAAACTACTTTTAGACTAAATTTAAAATTATGCAATTGCTAAAGCGCAATACCACCTGACGGTTACGGGTACCTAACGCATGGGTGATGAAGTGATTAGCTTCATAAGCGTCCATTTATCACATAACCGTCTAGCCACCACCACTGGCAGCCACTGGCAGACGTAGACCACTGGCAGCCTTACACAATGCAGGAACACGATCCGGGTTGTTATCGTAATATGGCTGCACTCTTCTGTAAGAGGTGCTTGGGCCAGAATCTCGCCACTCATTCCTACCACTATTACTTGAGGTTCGACTCTCGGCGAGTTCCGTGGAAACGCGAAATTGTCTTGGAACCCGCAACAAAGATTAGGATGGTAGATAGGAGGAGTTGGAAAAAAATCCATTGCCTTATTTTGCTAAGATGGAGAAAAGCAATAAAATAAGTTAGATCGCCAGTTTTTTCAGCGTGCCTTCCCGCAATGCGCTACCTCATTTTGTAAACATCAAATACTTAAATTAAATTCTTGCCTCTAGTTACAGTACGCGACAGATCGACATGGCAATCGGGGTATAGGTTTAGACGCGAGGGACGGGACACCCCGCATACCCGCACATCGTCCGCTCCGTTTTACGCGACCGATGTGCCAGATTGCCATGTCGACCTATCGCCTATCGCGTCATCGATATATTATCTATATATATCGTATCTATATGTATATCGATGTATCGCGTACTGTACCTAAATAAACTACAATGAATGAATATAGATACTGAAAGAACTATGCCTATCCATTACCACGTAGTAAATTCCATGTCATTGTAGTACAATTACTTTCAATGCTTCATGTTGCGAGGCTCTTACTCATTTTGGGTAGTAAATTGATTACAGCTAAAAGTGATAATATACTTAATCTGTGACTCACTTGCCCATTATATGATGTGGAACAGTTTTGAGCAAAGTGTAACTCAACATAGGCATCACTGATAAATGTATTGCTTGTCTGTAATTAAAAATCACACATTAGCTATTTTATTTTTTTATTTTGGAATTATTGATGGCGCAGACGACACAACTAAGCAACGAAGACAATGGATAATTATAAAATAAAGATTGAAGATAAATATTATAAAATGGAAAAAAAAATCATGCAATGGAATTAAATAATAAATAAAAATTACCTTCCGAAACAGAAATAACCCATTATCAAACCTATAACCAGGCACACAGTATGCCGAAATTCTGGCGAAGCAAACTTCAATGGTTTTCTAAATAATCTGGCCAGGCATAGAGCGGCTACTTGTGCAATCAAAAAATTTACCTAATAGGAGAAAACATACTAATGATTTAATGTGTATAACAAAAAATAAAGATACTAAAAATAAAGAAAATAAAAATAATAAACGTTGTCAAGAGCTGGCGATGGTGGGTACAATTTCCAAGTGAACATTTAAACTACTTTGATCTAAATTTAAATTTTAGTGAACATTAAATTAGTTTGATAAACGTTTCGATCGTACCAGCGATGTACAAGAGTTGCTAGACATTATGCAAATTCTTTGCGTCTAACTCTTGTATGAGTCATTGACGATCAGACGCTTCTGTGACCCTAGCTGCCTGTGCGAAAACGAACTTTTCCAATGCCAAAAAGCATACTGAACGCAAACACGTAACACGAACAGCGTACCGGCGGTTTTGCTCGCAAATGGATCACCGCTTTTAAACAATGAATAATACTATAAATTGTAAAATACCTAGCTTGTTCAAATTTCATGACATCTATTTTTTGTTGTTTTTTTTTTTCTATAAACATTCATTATTACGATTGAGGCATGTTCGAAAAAAGTGACTGCTGTGTATTTATTAGTTTCCAAATCATCAATATAATATTCAGATCTGATATGGTGTTACGGCCCGAAAAATTGTCACAGAAATAGCGCCACGCAGACGGTTGTGTCACTATTTGTGTTTATTTTTTTTTTCTTGACGGGCCTGTTGGTCTAGTGGTTAGTGACCCTGTCTGCTAACCAACAGGTCGTGGGTTCGATTCCCACCAAGTGTCTGGGTGTTTTATCTATATAAGTATGTATTTACAAAAAAAAAGTATATAAGTATTAGTATCAGTTGTCTGGTTTCCATAGTACAGGCTCTGCCTAGTTTGGGATCAGATGACCGTGTGTGAATTGTCCCAAGATATTATTATTATTATATTATTATTACTAGCTGACCCGTGCAGCTCCGCCCGCGCTTTTATTACGTTTTGCTCCCCTTTTCTCCCTCCTCCCTAGATTTATCTCTCTCCATATCTCTCTCTCTTATAAAATCTAATAAAATCTAATTATATGCTCTTTCTCTCCTCTCTCTTTCCCCCTCCCGCTTCGGTTTCAGTCATACTCCCCCTCTTCCTCTATCCCCTCTCTGAACCCTCTCCCCCTCTCTCTTCTACGAACTTGCTCCTTCTCCCTCCCCCCTTACTCCCCCGATCCATCACCCCATCACCCCCTCCTCGAATCCCCTCTCCCTCTTTCTCCTCTCTTGCACCCTCGTCTCGTTCTATATATCCTCGTCAATCATGGTATCAGCGGCATTAAACATACGGGTATGGGTTCACCCATCTATTTAATGACCTTTCCTTATATTGCTTAACCTTAACCTAGTGGCATGAAATATACTTTACGGCCTATTCTCAGACCTACCCGATATGCACACTTTCATACAAATCGGTTCACCCATCTATTTAATGATCTTACCTAACGTTGCTTAACCTTAACCTACCGGGATAAAAGTATCCTATGTCCGTTTCCTGGTTCTAAGCATTTTCAGCCGAATCGGTTAGGCCGTTCTTGAGTTATAAATAGTGTAACTAACACGACTTTCTTTGATATAATATACAGATTAAAGTTCTATAGTGATTGTATGTTCAATTTCACCGATAGATGGCGTTGTTCATAATGTAAATCACGCTAACATCGTAAATTACTGTCTAATGATATTCGATAATGAAAGTCATTAGCTTTTCGGCTCGCATCTTTTATCGTTGCGACTTTACAGTCGGATAGGTATTGTATTACTACAATATCCATCTATACACTACCTGAACTTGGGGAGTTTCATTAAAATTTCATTAACAGAAATATAATGAAAATGTCCTGGGTGTACCGGACCGGCTTACCCCATACAAAAATTGACCCTTCGCCAATGCTACATCTTATGCAAACTAAATGTCTGCTCAGTCCCTATTGTATATAGCGTAATAATACATATCTTAATGATTAACTGATCAGTCTATAATTACCCTATTCACATACAAAGGAAATTACGTGGCAATATGTGCAAGTAATGTTTCACTGCTTAGCCCCTATGAAACATAGCGTGATGTTTTATATACCAACTTATACCTTGACTTCTACACAACACATCAGTGAAAGTCCTATCAAAATCCATCCACGGGTTTTCAAATGATACCTGGACGAACAGAACGACAGACAGACAGACAGACAATAATTCCAAAAAAAATTGTTTTAGCCTCTATGTCGATAGTATAGTACCCCCACATAGAAATTTTGGAAAAATATTCAATGTACAGAAAAAGTGCTCTTTGAGTTTTATTATAGTATATAGATTTCAAATTAGTCCGAGCCGAAGACGTATCCAAATTATTTGGATTATAGTAGGCATAGATAAGAATAGTTTCTAGTAGGGTTATGTTTTTCGACTGTGTATGTATGTCTGGTTCTTTAAGTTTCTGGTATTCATATCTACACATAAAATGAATGTTTAACTATGTTTCTTTGTGTTCACATCATTAAAGTCAATTTAGTTCGCAGTCATTTTTTGCCTACCTTGTCATATAAGAGCAGTGGCGTGCACAGACTTTCATGACAGGGTAGGCAAGATAGCAAATTTCTTAGATTATTTACTATGAAATGATCATTCAGAGAAGTTGTAGGGTAGGCAAAGTCTTTTTGTGTGTATGGAGTGCACGCTGTGCACGCCACTGTATAAGAGTATGTGCACGCCAATGCCTATTAGGGTAGAAAATCGCTGAATTTAATACTGTTAAAAACAAAATTGTGGGAAAATATAACGTCTATTAGTTAGTAGCTGTGAGAACCAACCATAAAAACAAACATATAAGAAATAATAACGCCACAATAGGTGATTATACGTGTTAAAGTATGCGTACAACGTATCGATGTATCTCAATCTTTGAATAAATTCTCTGTATTGTAGTATGAATAACTGAGGAGGATTGCCATTCTTACAATAATTAAAGAAGTACATAGTTCATATAGGAACCATATTATATTGTCTACGCACCGCTAATAATCCTGACCGATACGGCCAATGGGGTGCGCGGAAAGGGCCTCCTTATGGCGTAAAGTACCTATATGTTCGCTGGGTACAATCCAGACAATCGGTTCTCAAAGACCTTGCTTGAATAACTGGAGTTTTCATTACGAATGAAAAAAAGCAGCGCTTATTTTTCTTTCGTAATGAAAACTCGCGATATCTTCTCGTCCAAAATACCGCAGTGCCTGAAGACGAAGGTTTTTAACCAGTGTGTGTTGCCAGTGCTGACATATGGTACTGAGACGTGGTCTCTAACGGCTGGCCTTTTAGAAAAGTTCAGAGTCACACAACGAGCCATGGAGAGAGCTATGCTCGGAGTTTCTTTGCGCGACAGAATCCGAAATGTGGAGATTCGCCGAAGAACTAAGGTCACCGACATAGCTCTCAGAATCTGCAAGTTAAAGTGGCAATGGGCAGGCCACATCGCTCGAAGAACCGATAACCGTTGGGGACGAAAGGTTCTCAAGTGGCGACCACGAACCGGAAGACGCAGCGTTGGCAGGCCTCCCACTAGGTGGACAGACGACATTGTGCGCGTCGCAGGTAACCGGTGGATGCAAATAGCCAATTGTCGTTCATTGTGGCGTTCTAAGGGGGAGGCCTATGTTCAGCAGTGGACGTCTTCCGGCTGATGATGATGATGATGAATGAAAACTCCTGTTCCTTCGTAAATCACAAGATCGGCGAAGTAAATCTCAATGTGTGATTGTTCGCGAAAGATTACTGACCTCGCCCATTGTTCAATAACGTGACGCTATTATCTTTATATATATAACTAGCTGACCCACGCAGCTCCGCCCGCGCTGTGTTTACGTTAACTAAACTTTTAATAACAGACACTCGCATCGAATACATAACCTCCTTTTTTATAGTCGGTTAAAAACTGGGACCCACTTTTTACTTGCTCTCCGAAGCACGGACCCGTTTAGTTCAAATGGCATTAAACGGTCACCCATCTATTTAATGACCTTACCTAACGTTGCTTAACCCGATCGATTACAAAACCTTGATAACAACTCTCTATGAGTGTTCCCTTACTAATATTTATTATAATTATGAAGAAAAATTGATAAAATCAG
Organism: Furcula furcula; assembly: GCA_911728495.1. Taxonomy (NCBI): domain Eukaryota; kingdom Metazoa; phylum Arthropoda; class Insecta; order Lepidoptera; family Notodontidae; genus Furcula; species Furcula furcula. The sequence continues at coordinate 13,883,471 of OU452250.1, forward strand.
ACCAAGCGTATAACCAAGTACCCATTTTGACTTTAATCCCCTCTCCCAAGGGAACCGTGCCGAATGTGGGGATAAAAAGTATCCTATGTCCTACCTCGGAGTATTAACTCAAATCATGGCAAGTTTCGTTTCAATCCATCCAGTAGTTTCGGCGTGATGCTCAGCCGAGATACAGACAGACAGACAGACAAAAATAAAAAAAAATACATTTTTGGCTTTAGTATCGGTTACAGAATGCCCTCCAAACATCATTTTCAAAATATCTTCAATGTACAGAATTGGACCTGTTACAGTTTTATTATAAGTATAGATTCTACTGTACGTGTGTATGTCACTGAACTCCTCCTAAACGGCTGGACCGATGTTGATGAAATTTTTTGTGTGTGTTCAAGGGGATTCGAGAATGGTTTAGATTTAATAAAAACTCGGGCGGAGCTGCGCCGGTCAGCTAGTTATTCCTATATTTCAAACTGATACTAATACTTTTATACATTTTTTTTTTGTTCATACATACTTAAATAGATAAGTAACACCCAGACACTTGGTGGGAATCGAACCCACGACCCATCGGGTAGCAGCCAGGGTGTCTAACCACTAGAACAACGGGCCCGTCGACTAACATTCAGATGTCAATCTGTTATCAATCATGGATTGAACTGAAGCCAGATTGACCGTGTAACCTCCGACTATGGCTAAATGCTCGGCTTGCGGTAAATTCCTATCGCCGTCAGTCAGTGTAGGGACTGTTGTAAGTATGTGGTAAGATTTCTGGATGTTTTTTGAGTGAGCATTTGGTGGACTAAACACTGGGCTACTGCAAAAGCCACTTCCCATAATTAGTATAATATGTATATATTGGCAAGTGCTGACTTGCCATCCACTAGATGGGCTCTCCATATAGCCGTCAGAAGACGACGGAGTGCAACACCGGTGTGAGTGTGTCGAGAGGTGTGTTGCGCTTTCTTCGCAGTTACTCGCGGCGTTATGCCCTTTAACACTTCCACCCCTGGAGCATATAGCTCTAACAACTCCTCTCTGGACGGCCAATTAAGGCAAGTCAGAGCTGAGTCCTGCGGGCCCCGTTCGGTTTCCACTCGGCCGACGAAGATAGGCCGGGGTGGGGGCCCTGACCGACTCTCTGAAACACTCTGGTCCGTGGTGTCGCTACGCACCAATAGCTCGCCACAAGCTGCCCTGCGGGTTTATTATAATTATTATTATCAGTGCTTAACTGATGCACTGATAATAATAATTATACTCGTCTGAAACTCGTCTCATAATCCTCAAAAATAAATTACAAGCATTTATGATGCCAAATCCAGACGCTTGATAAACCACGACTGACGATTGTGGGAAGTGTCAATTTATCTGCACAAATCAAGGGAGGTTTGCTGCAAATGTGTGCAAAACTTCTTGGAACTTCCACACATTTCTGCGACAGTAATTAGGGGAGTCTCAGATTAGCGCACGAAAACTGAAGTACTTCACATTAGGGGTAGCTTTTGATGTTATAAAGCAGAAGTCCGGTTGTGTAAACTCTTGTGTGGAGTAGGGTAGTCACATATGGGCTGGTGCAGCGAAATGCCATCTCGCAGCTATGGACTCAGTGCAGGGGTGTGATAAAAGACTTATTGATGACTCAGGGTTAGCAGAAGTGAATTTACTCTGCCTAGTTTTTGGGATCAGATGACTGTGCGAGACTTTTCCCACGTTATTAATATTTTTATGGGTGTACTTATTTACGGGTAAAACCCCTATTTTAGGGGCTTGCGTGGGGACTACTCCAACATATAGATGTCCGTTATAAGAAATAAGTAGAGTGTAAAACACCTACCGGAATCATCAACTGCCAGTATGATAACAAAATGTAAAACTACTTGGAATAAGCCATAAAAAAAACAGCAGTTGACCTCGGCAGGTAGTAGGGACTATTGCAAGTATGTGAAACGATTTCTAGATTTATGGGGTTGAGCTTCATGTGCTGCTTGACTGCAGCGGGGTGGCAACTTACCGGGCGACGTACCTGGGCACACCAGATTGCCTCCGGGAGGCAATATTAAGCGGCTGGGAGACTTCCTGGTGGAGCTGGGATGGCTGGAGGGCACCGGCCTACCTCCACCCTCAACACAAAATAGGCGCTTAGTCGTCGAGTTGTGGAAACGCCCATATGAAGAAGAAGATGGGGTTGAGCACTTGGTGGAGTAAAAACTGGGCTATTGCAGAAAGCCGGAGCCACTTGCCATAATTATTTGTCTAATTAGTTTTATATAATGGGCTGCAAGTGGTCACTAGCCACCCACTAGATGGGCTCCCTTAATGATCGTCAGAGGATGACAGGGAGCATCACCGCCAGCCCAAGCCCATCTACACAGGGGCCCTATTTTTCGATATTCCAAGGTCTGGCACAACAGCTTGATCTACAAGCCCTTCCAATTAGGCTCGTAATCATTATTTGAGACTTTCTGGCGAATCATACTATTTGCTATCGGGTCAAAGGTACCCATTCCTCCCCACAATTTGTTGTTTTTAAGATCTGAGAACATGATACTACTCTTTGTTATTCAGAATAACATCTATTTTTTTCACATATGGCCCATAGTACAAACACTGTTGATGGGGTCTATACAAATTTTCCCATTGTACTTTGGGGATGACAGTATTTTTTTTTTGGAATTACTACTATCAAAAATAGTTTCACTACTATCCACTACTTATCGAAGTCTTCTGAAAAACACTAAAACAAATTTGTTCTTCCAAAATTGGGTGACCAGTTCACACAGGTTAGGTATTATTCCTATAAAGTTCCTATAACCCTAACAAGTGTTGGCTGGATATCATAAAGAATGACATGAGAGTCAACAATCTTACAGCCAAGGATGCTAAATATTGGGCAAAGCAAAAGAATCATAATCAGTAGGTACGATTAATCTGTCTATTGAGAAGATATCCCTATACATTGCAAATCAATTTTTTGTTCTAAATAGTACCACTCACTGGTTAATTTTTACATTTTATATTTATTTTTAGGAAGACTTACAGGCTAATATATAATGATAGGTAAAAATTGTATGTAAACATGTTGCTTAATGAGTCTCCACATATGTTAAACAAAACAACAATAATGAAACACATTGTCCATCCTATTATCTTGCTAGTTTGTTGTGAAAAGTATTCAAATTAATTTAATATATTTTTAATATAAAATATGAAGGTTGGCAGAAACTGGATTAGGAGAGCCGAAGATCGGGCTACTTGACGTACTTTGGCGAGCCCTATGTCAATAGAGGACTGATGTGCAATACTTACTAAATCTATTGGAAGACCCACTTTGTTTGCGAGGAAAATAAATATTTTGCTGCCATCATAATAATCATAGTAGGTCATCGTGATTGTATCGTAGTATTCTGCAAAATAAAAAAATAATTTAAATCAAGTTTGCAGTTAACTAACTATAATGTATAATAGCAAAATTTATATGTACTTACCTATGTATTGTAGGAAAAGAGTTCACACCACATACGTCCAATATCACAACTAGTAAAATATCATTGATCACAACAATGTTTTAATTTGAGAGTCGAGTCACACAAATGTTTGATTAATCTGCAGAAAATGGAGCTAAACACATCCCTCTAGTTTATTGAATTACTACACTTTCTTAGGAAGATAATAGGTACGTAATTTAATAATTATAAATGTAGCACTACACCACTATAATCAACAGTATCAAACAAACAAACGGTGTTCATTCATCATCAGTCATCAATCAAGTCCATAGATAATACACTATATACTTAAGAATAGATGGGTCACTCTGGTTCATCTTTTAATAAACTAATTTTACCCTCGCCTAAAGATGGCGTAACTTTACAAGAATCCAAAATGTGCCAACAGATGGCGTTTTTTAAAATAATCACTTTACGTATAGGTAAATGAAGCATGAATATTTGTAAGGAACATGTTTAAAGGCAAACCAAAGAGATATTTATTGTAAAAGTTTATTTGGTAACCAATAACTTTATTCAACATATCTGAAGCACAATCATACTCTATTATTTATATAGTCCAATCCCCTTGAGTTTCTTGTTTCAATACAGCTTTGCATTAAATTTTTCCAATTCAAGCCATTGTGGTTAAAGACAATGATGTAGTGGACCTGAAATAGTTCACGAGTAGTATAAATATTATTATATTTATATACTTATGCTAGGTGCATAATGACTTGTTTGTTTAAGCTTTTGTAAATAAGTACATACCTACATAAGTAGATAAATAACACCCAGACACAGAACAAACAGAATTCTTCAAAAACATATTTGTAAATAAACTGTAAATATTTAGTTTCAATAAAATTTATAAAAGCTGTTTATCTTCAATGAAACAAGTTATTTTGAAAAAATGACATAACAACTTAGGTTACCATAGTAACCGCCACAGGCAATTTACAATAGTACCTGGTAACCTCCTTGAGTAAAACCATAGTGTTTTATTAGGCATCCGTTAAGGCCGGCTGTTGCATAGGTTTTATTACATTATGGAAGTTTACTAAAAATATACGAAATGTATCAGATTTACTCATAGATTTAAGATTTTTTTCACTACGTTCAAAAAGATGAACATAGCGTGGGAAGGAGAAGTTCTAATCAAATACAAACTGCACGAGTGCAACAGAGGCAGAGATAAAATTCTTTTTTTTTATTCCGCATCACTTTTGACATTAGCCACTGCAACGCTGCCTCGCGGTCTGTTTACTGTCAAAGTAAATCATAATAATTTAGCACGATCTCAAATTTATAATATGAAATATCATTGTTCCATTAGGGTGGCTTGTGCAATAAGTGCATGTGATGTTACAAATCGTAATACAATGAATAAGTAAACATTTCACAGGTAATTGATTACTATTCCTGACTGCATTTTTGGTTGTTATATTTTTATGGTGTTGGTTGAAACTTTGGTTGAAAATCGTAATAATATCGTAGAATACATGTTTTTCTTCAAACTGATCATAATTTATTACTTCTATAAGAAGAATAGCGGGATATTTTGTGTAAAATGTAAAACGATTTGTTTACAATAGGGCTTGAAAAAGTCCTGACGTCATGAGTATCGATATCGATATTAAAGCAAATAGTTTTTATTAGTGGCACAAATATAAATTCTACGTCTTTTTGTTTTAGTTTCAAGGAGTTTATATTTATTCGGTCTAAAAATATTTTGCCGTCTCTATATTCTTTATGTAAATTGTTATGATAATAATAATAATTCAAATGTATTCTTTCAGATTATCAAAATAATTCTTTGTTATGACAAAAATAGATGCGGATTAAAGACGAGGATGGGTGGAATCCCTACAATATTCCAGTGTCTGTGATAAAGATTTTGATTTCTGTCTGTGATATCCATCCATATCATCGGTTCTACAGCCAATATGGCCAGCCACTCCAGTCTGGTAATTCATTGACCTACGTCGGCAAGTTTGATTCTCTGGTGATAACATTTCTTATTCGATCCTTCACAACAAATAATGTACTTCGTGTTCATGTGGTTTAAATAATATTAAGATGTTACCAGATAAAACGTGCTCTATTACTGTCGTCACTAAGAAGCTGAAGTATATATTTACAATATATTTTTATGAATGCTGAAATAAGTAAGGTAAGGTGCTAACATACTTTACTGTCGGACAAACAAACTGTATTTTTCTGATTTACTTTTATGCCCTACCTTTAAGACAGTAACGCCACTGGTACATTAACACTATAAGCTTATATAAAACAATGAATACATTAGCATAATTGCATATACAATCGAAAACAGGGGTGTAAAACCTTTGAATTGTTTTTTTTATCGACATCAAAACCTCATTGTCACTATGAAATAGTTCAGCTATTAAAGTATAAAGAAGGAGCAAACACAAACTCACACAAACTTTCCTTTAAACAATATAGGAAGCTTTCGAAAGAATGCTATATGCACATTTATAAATGCGTATGCTCTGTCTCTCTGTTGTCATCAATTTTTTTAATTGTATACGTGAGTAAAAGCGCGGGACGTCGCTAGTAGGGTTATTACAATTAGTTAGTAGTAGTAGTAGTATTTTTTCTAGGTAGCAACTAATAATTATTTTTTAGCACCTAGTTAAAGCCGATACCCGCTTTGAAAATGTTTAGAATATCTGACTTGGAGCAAGACTATCATACGTTTGTCTTGCCCCTGGTAAACTGATAGTCTTCCCCCACTTTGACATTTTTATATTATGGTTTTATTTTGTTAAATATTAAGGAAACAGCTTATTTGTTTTATGTGATAATAACAAGATAATTTTAAACTCTATGTTGGTATGATGCTACTTACAGCAAAGATATCTCAATTTAACATTTAATATCACAAATTTTTTAATGTTTTTTTCAGATCCACCAACTAGCCTTTTTTTTCTTACAGCTGACATTTTAATTGTGTGATATTGACCAAATAGTTCAGCAGAAGTGACAACTGTGTTTTGAGCCGAGAACCATTTCATGATAACTGTTTTATCGTCAAGTTAAATTGGAAAAAAACGCAGAATTTTTCGAGTTATTTGAAAGTGACAGTCTTACCCCGGTGACAGTCTTAGGTGGGGACCTTACCTTATGTATTTTACAATAGAAGTATATTGTTTGTCTTTATAATAATAACCTGGTACGATCCACACATGGTGATCTGATCCCAAACAAGGCAGAGCCTTTACTATGGAAACCAGACAACTTTTACTAATACATACTCATATACTTTTATTTGCAAATACATACTTAATAGATAAATAAAACCCAGACACCTGGTGGAAATCGAACCACCAGCTGGCTACCCAATAAGCCAGCCAGGATGTTGAACTGTTAGACCAACACGTCCGCCAAATGTTTTGATTTTATACTATTTAGAAATATTGCATACTTCTCAAGGATCTCAGGGGATACTCCTTCACCCATACTGAAAAACGTTAATAATTATTGTTTATAATGCATGTTGATTTGAGTAATTTTATCATGCGTAACGATATCTTATTTACATGATTTAATTTACGATGTTTCAAGCAAAAAGAACCTAAATTTTTTGTTTAGAACGACTGTTTTACCACTTTTGACAATTTATCATTATGAGATTTGCAATACTAAAGGTTATTAGTAACTTGTTTTAAATCAACATCAATTTTAAATTATACAGATAATTGTGTATATATTCATACAAAATATCATCGATATCGATTACGTACGTAGTACTTTTTAACAACACTTTTTTTCCTTTACACATACACAATTCACTCACACATAGGTTTTTCTTTTTTGGTTTCATTTTTTATCGGACTATGTTTATCTTCTATATATAATATCTTTGGATTTACTCAAATAAATTGAAGATATACAATAACAATATTAAACTAATTAAATAAAAATATATAAACAGCATTTTTAACGCCATCTAGGCAAATTATAGTAGAATCTTAAAATTTAGTTCCTTCCCTTGCCTGAAGATTGTGCTAGTTTCCATACATTAAAATTTTGTCAGCTGTTTTAAGGAGAGTGCCACTGGCATGATCAAGTCGTTTATTTCCAATTCCATCCATTCCAAGATTGACATGACAATGACAGACAGCACGATCCTTAGAGGAAGATCTGTCTCATAGTGTTCCACAGATTAGATACTAGGTGTTCTGTGATCTGTCTACGGCACGATCCACAGAACACTATTACTCAGTCTCAAGAGTACTCACGGTAGCGCAACTACTACCAACCTTCACAGCTCGGGCGTGCATTAGCCATTGGCGCGTCCGTCAATGTAGCCAACATTCGAGAGGCGCTCGCCATTGGTCGAATGCTCGACAGCGAGCGGTGATTTAGGCACAGCGGGAACGAAAGGAAGGATACGTTCCAAATAATTTAGTGGAGGACAGCGTTATATTAAAGAAATTTTTCCTTCTGTAATACGTTTATGATTATGTTCTCTTAACAATGTGATGTTCTCATAAGTAATATCCTTAGAGTGGGGACCTGGTAATCCGAGATACAGGCTTATGCCTATTCGGCTCAGAGAAAGTACCAAAGGAGTTAGTATCGCGTCGATTCGCCGAACAAATTTTTCGTGGCTCTTTTGCGGGGTGCGGGAGGCGAAGTAAACACACACAGATACACTTTCACGCATACCCACACTATAGTAAATTCGCAACACATTCAAAAATACACGCACACAAATAAAGAATGACCTGACCATATGACCAAAAATTTGGCAGAGGGGGTTAGCGCATCATGCTCTCTCCAGTGGTATCTCCTCTAAGCTATTCGGACGCCAACTCCTCACAATGTAATTGTACCGCGATGATATCATTATGTTCCATTATGTTTCACTACATGTTTTTTGTGAGGAGAAATAAACGTTATTGTATTGTATTAAATATACCTTATATTTTTATCGTAGGAGTAACCTAAGAGTACCCTAAACCGAAGAGCATGTATGAAGGGAATAATGAATGTGAACGAAGCGAAACAAGTATGTAAGGATCGTAGCAAGTGGAAGTGGTCTCCGCCTACCCCTACGGGAAAGAGGCGTGATTATATGTATATATGTATATTTTTATCCAGTAAGTACAACTATTTTATTACTCTTTAGCTACTTTTAGCCACTTTTGCAGGTTTTAAAATCCAAAATCCCGAAAAAGGTGCTAGCCTTTTTCGATACGGTTTAGCTACGAGATCCGTTACTGAGGTGGCAACACTGGTTGCTGGCTGGTCAGTAAAAAATAAAATATTTAAAAAAAAGCATGTCATTTGTCACCCTCAGACAGAAGCATGAAGCTAGTAGGTCAACAATGGAGCCCAAACTCCAAATACTTGATTGAGGCATACGCTATCCCTTTCATTGAGGTCCGATGTGTGGTCCATGTTATTTGAAATTACCCGAGAAATGGATACCCTAATATAGAAATGCTTTACTTACACATCAAAAGAATGTTTTCCACCCGAAAACTTAAAATACGATGACAATCATGTCCAATAAAAAAATTATTGGTACTGTTCTGCGAGTTCGATTCGAATAATGCTCTATTGTGTTTTCGCAAATTATACTCAAATGCAATTTTAATTACCGATTTTAAGGGTTCGTATTTTGTTGCAACACTGTCGCTTATTGTCAGCATGAAACTGTCTGTCATATAAATCGATCAAACATTTAAATACCATAATTTCACGATAAAGTGAATTAAAATCATAAAAATGGTGATAAAATGTGCAGTACTTGGTTGCAAAAATATGTTGTATCCAGTATTTAATACCGAATATCACTCGTAAGTGCGATTTTGTTCAATAATTACCTACCGATGATCCCTGTGCATTATGCACCATATTTTCGATCAGTTCTTCTTTCGATAGGCACATAACACGTTTTCAGTTCGTTTGTTAGTATTGGGTTTAAGTTTATATTAATTTGTACTTGAATTATTTAATTTTAAAATATTTCACATTATTTTAATAGAGTAACCATGGTAAAGATTTTTTGAAGACTTTCCGTTTTGGGGATTTTTTACCGCCACTTTATGATCAAAAAATAAACGATGTATTTAGTTCAAAGGATTGATATTGAAAACATATTGTATGTTCATTAAATTTTACAAGTGTGTAGGTATGTAGGTTAAGTTTAGGTACAGTTAGTTTTGTAACTTATTAGATACATATTATTAAAATCATATTTATTCTTGTCGCCTCCTAGTCCTGTCGCGTCTAGTAGCCTCCGTGGCGCAGTGGGAAACCGCTTGCTTGCATACCGGGGGTCGCAGGTTCGAATCCTGCGGGGAGCAACAACTATGTGTAGTTGTTCCTCACTGGCTAGGATAATGCAGGCCGGTCATTGTCTGTAAAGTAAGATGATCCATGCGTCGGATAGGCATGTAAAGTACACTTGTGCACTTGTGTCTACGCAAGCATTTGTGCACTGGATGATGGCTGATCTTGCGAAAGATTAGCCGCTGTGGTTGGATTGGCCGTATCGGCGAGAGTACCTATATCATTCCATAAATATACATACTGTTTTATTTACCCCTGGTCAATATTAATACATTTTTTATTTTCTTGTAGATTTCCTAAAAATATTGAGTGAAGGAATGTACCTATGACTATCCATTGTCCCATTGGAAAATAAATTTGATGAAGCTGCAATGATCTGCTGTTGGTCCAATGGAAAACTAAATTTACCGCGAATGCTTTTTCTATCGTCTAATGTGTTGGTTAAAAGGTGTTTTAGTTGTTTGCATATAATGCTAATTGCTATTCAGTATCTTGTGATTAATCGGAGATCGTTAAACGTACTGAATAAATGATTTTATAGCACAATATTTTTTTTAATCATAACTTCATATGCTTTTATTTTCACAACCATTAGCTTATTATTTATCCCTTGATTTTCTGTAAAGTAAGATGCTCCATGCGTAAGATGGGCATGTAAAATGTTGATCCTGCACCTGGTCTCTCCCCGGTCGTGTCGGTTTTTCATCCCATCGTATTTTGAGAGGTAAACGGAAGAGAGAGAGAGAGAGAGTGCAGTTGTGTCTACGCAAGCACTTGCGCACTATAATATATTTTGCGTAGACTGAGATCTTTCAAAATACCCACTGTGGTCATATCGGCCAGAAGGAGGTCCTTATTTATTTATCATCTGTTTCCCTATCAATCACAGTTTGTTCTTCTTGTACACAGTTCTTCCGTATTTCTGCTCCAACCCATAATCAGACTGATTAAGCAACTAGACATATTTAATCGGTTTAAACTTAAAGCATAATAATAATATAATAATATCCTGGGACAATTCACACACGGTCATCTGATCCCAAACTAGGCAGAGCCTGTACTATGGAAACCAGACAACTGATACTAATACTTATATACTTTTTTTTTTGTAAATACATACTTATATAGATAAAACACCCAGACACTTGGTAAACAAGCCAAGTAAGTCGTATTATGCGACGAAGTTAAAAAGATGTCCTGATTTTTCATGAAACATTAAGGTTGCCCTCTTAGAAAGAGAGATCCGACCTCAATGAAAGGGATAGCGTTGACCTCAGGCATGTATTTGGGAGTGTTTCCTCCACTTTGACCCTAATAGCTTCATGGACAGAAGTCATCCAAAGAGGATGTAAATCTTAGAGAAAGAAAACAATAGAGAGAAACGAAAACAACTTTCTTTTTCAACAAAGAAAACAACTTTCTTTCTCATTCGCGCAAGAAAAGGATGCATTTATATATATTATATGTGATAGAAAGAAACAGAGCATATGATTTTTTGTCCCTCAGCGTGTGTTCAAAATCTGGTGCACCTACGGTGCGTTTTCTTCGAGTACTCATGAAATTTTCTAGTTCACGACCTAGCTTTGGAATTTTAAATTGAATTGCATTACGAAATATCGTTTATACTCTCAGTTTATACTACATAATAGGCGCATTTGAATAAATATATGTGTACGAATGATTATTTTCCGTTATTTTCTGTCCTTATCGGCGACACGCTAGCTGGATGTCTTGTTATATTCTGTCTACGATGTAAATATATACATTACATCCTCTTTGCAGAAGTCAGTCAAACAAAGTCGTCAAGTCATCGTCTTTGCATCTTCTTTGGTCATTCTACCTTTGATTCTACCTATTTTACCTACTTAGATACGTACCTACTACTGTAGGTACATAAAAAAGTTGTAGTGAAAACCTGTGAAAACAAAGTGGAAAGTGGTGAAAAGAAGAGTGCTCTTCTTTTCTCTTAAAGGACGGCAGAAGAACGGACAAAAAGAGAAATCAAATTAGTATTACTTACTTATGGTATTACTTAGTCACTCAGTGACCGTCTTTATTAATTCTTATTTTATCCTTTGCCTGTCTTTTCAACAGTAATTTTCTTTCAGTTCACTGAGGAAGTTTGTTCATAAATAAGAAGAAAGAAACTAGGTGAGTATCTACTTACTTACTTCGTGACTTTACATAAAGGTATGGGGCCCTTTGGCACAAAATAATCAGTATTTATTTTGTGCCTTTGGTGTATGTAATAGTTCTAGTTAGTTAGACACTGTGACTGCAATTAGTGTTTGGATTTGATTTCCACCTGGGGCAAAAATTTGTGCATGAATATTTTTCTTGTGTTTAGATCCTACTTATCTATTTACGTTTGAATTTAGAAAAAATTATAGGCATATAAAGGTACGGTCGACCAAGAAAGTGCTTTACCAGTTTTGACAAAACTTCCTATGCAATCAAAATAACACTAAGGTTGAACATTTCTATCAGGTGCGTCAATTTAAACTAGGAACACAAGTCAACGTGTTGACGTTAACGATAAAGAGAGCATTAGTAACTGTATGAATAATTGCAAGGGAAAATCAACCTAGTTGTTTTAAGATGTGCGTATGAACTTCAACCGTAGGGTGGTAAACCACATTTTTGGCTGACCGTACGAGTCCATAGGCCGGCGCCGGACGCGGGACGGATAATGGACGCAGCGCTATGTAAAATCATAGAAAGCAAACTAAAATCTGTTGCGTGCCGTGCGTGCGGTGCGTCCGGTGCGTGCCAATGGACGCGACCTTAAATGTTAATTGTCTGTTCACAGAAAATTTTGTAAACACAAACACAACCCAAAAAATTATAACAATGTCAATTGGTAGTGTTTATGAAACTGCATATAAAGGTGATTTTAATCAAGTAAAAGTAAGAGTAGACGAAAACAAAACCATTGTACAAATACCAGATTCTGTAAGTACCTATTTATAAACCTGCATTAATGTAAGCAATTTATAAAACTTAAAAACATATAATTCATATCTGTTTATTTCAGAATGGCCGGCTTTTAATTCATTGGGCTTCATTAGGTGGCAATGAAAATTTAGTTGATTTTTTGTTAGATAATGGGAGCCCTGTTGATCCAGTTGATGATATGCATTCTACCCCATTGGTATTAGCTTCCTCAGCAGGAAGACTGGAAGTAGTCAAGTTATTACTTGATAAAGGAGCAAACATCAATCATAAAACAAGTCGTGGACAGTCATCATTATTATATGCATGTTCTAAAGGGCATTATGAGGTTCGTTTTTATCATTCTTTGTGCAGTATATTATAATATATGTATGTTGAAATTAATTATTAAACATATTTTTGCAGGTGACAAAATTATTGCTTAATGTGGGGGCAAATGTTAATGATGCTGATGTGTTGGGTGCAACACCAATGCACAGGGCTGCTGCACAAGGCAGAAACAATATAGTAGAACTACTGTTAACAACACCACAAATTCAGGTGGACCTAGTTGACTGTACAGGTTCTACTCCACTGTTAGTATCTCTAAATCTCTTTTTTTTTATATAACAGTAATTAATTATTCCTTTATTTTATTTGGTTATTGGTGCCGATTCTGTTGTCACCACTACACTAAACTAGACTAAATTTTAGTTTAGTGGTGTCAAACGATGATTAAGTGCTTAATTTGGTTTCGACAGCTACTAAATTGAGTTGATAGCGAGGTTTTCATTGGTCAAATCATGTTAGTTGAAGACAATTCTCTTGTTCATCTGAATACACTAAACTAAACTAAAATAATTCTCCGGCTGCGATACTTATATTAATTTTAATATTATTTTATTTTAATGATTTCTGATACTTACGCGAATATTACACATTGAAATGAAACTAATTTTACGGATTATATCGCGGTTTATTTTATTTTAATATATTTTATATTAATATTTATTAATAAAAAATATTTAATATTTAGTATTTTAATATTTATTTTAATATTTATTTCAATATTTATTTTAATATTCATAAAAAAAACAATATTCATATTTATTTTAGTATTTATATTAATATTTATTCTAATATTTATTTTAATATTTTTAATATTTATTCAATATTTTTTATTTATTAATATTTATTTTAGTATTTATATTAATATTTATTTTAATATTTTTTAATATTTTTTTAAATATTTATTTTAATATTTACTTAATATTTTTTTTATTTATTAATATTTATTTTAGTATTTATATTAATATTTATTCTAATATTTATGTTAATATTTTTTTATTTTTTTATTAATATTTATTTTATTATTTAATATTTTTTTATTAATATTTTTTTTATAATTATTAATATTTATTTTATTTTATATTTTCTTTTATTTTATTTATTATTTTTTTTTTACTTTTATTTTAGTATTTATATTAATATTTATTCTAATATTTTTTAATATTTATTTAATATTTTTTTTTATAATTATTAATATTTATTTAATTTTATTTATTATTATTTTTTTTACATTTATTTTATTATTTATATTAATATTTATTCTAATATTTATTCCAATATTTATTCTAATATTTATTCATATATTTATTTTAATATTTATTTCATTCTGTTTTAGTCTATTCTATTTTATTTTAATCGACATCTTTTAGATGCCGACTATTTTGATCTAATTTTAGTTTGAAGTTTCTAATATTAGGCATAAATGACGTAAACTGTGCACAACAGAATAGCAAAATACGTTTAAAACTAAGTTGAGTAACTAAAACCATTATATTCTATCAAACTATACCTAATTTAGTTTAATTCATGGATCTCTGAATAGGAAAGACACGACCAAACTAAAATTTAGTCTAGTTTAGTCTAGTGTGTGACAACAGAATCGACACCATTGTTGGTCTTAGTTGGTTACCAGGTTGTCTTGTCTTAAGTTAGGCTGCTGCAGATTGCTGCACTGCTGAACATAGGCTTCCCCCTTCGAATGCCAAAATGAACGACAATTGGCTATTTGACGGTCTGTTGGTCTAGTGGTTAGCCACCCTGGCCACTACCCAATACGTTGTGGGTTCAATTCCCACCAAATATCTGGGTGTTTTATTTATTTATCATCAGCAAAACGAAGGTGAGTGATGTATTCGCCATTGATATTGATGACAATTCCGTTCCGTCTAAGAGCTTGAAAACATCCTCCAATGCGTTCATGAACAGTTTCAGAGAAATAACGTCTCTCTGTCTCACACCTGGCTGCAATGGGATTGTTTTCGTGCTCTCGTCCTTTAGTCAGATTGAAACGATGGCATGGCTGTACAAACACTTCAACACTTTGATGTATGTTCCTATAGTCAATGTGCACTGCTGGAGGGACTGCAGTACCGCTCGGGGGGACGATTCTCGCTTACTTCGATTTCGAATCTGCAATTCGAAGCCTATCTCTACTAAGAAATCTCGTAAGTCGAAGTGATTTTCTCGAGTCACAAGATCTCGAGACTCGAGAAAATCACTTCGAGGTACGCGTATCGATTGTTCGTAACAATCGAAGTAAATTTCGAAATAATCTCTAATCGAAGGAGGCAAATGTTGCTATTATGAAAGATAAACGTCGCGCGAGTCATTCCGTTCAAGTAGTTGATACGGTTTTTTTACCGGATGGGATGTTTTTAGTAGAAAAACATATCTATAATACAAAGTTGTTCTCGTCTATAAAATGGTAGAACAACATTTTGTACGATTTTTAACATAATTTATCACAAATTAGTGAGTACTAAAATACACAAAGCTGTATGAACGTTAGTTCTTACCATAGAGTTTTATAAATCTATGGTTCTTACTTAGTAGTCTGTGGCTAAATATCATATGTTAATGTGTTTATGTTTACAATTTTATTTTAGTATGCCCGAAAGGTTATTTATACTATGAGAAGTTTTATTATTGTTGTCCGTATTTTTAAAGGCGTTTATGTAATGTTTAGGTTATATATACTTTATCTTATCGGAATAGTGATTTTATCCTGTCGATCGTAGTATGTCTTAGTAATTTGATTGTTGATTGTTTGTTTGGTAATGAATTAACACGATAACAGTTCCTATACAAGCGTTCCGAAACACGCCATATGTCCAAGTGTGATTATATATTTTTTGGCCATTATTCGATGTCCACTTATCGACTGATGCATTAAAAGTAACAAAATATAGTTGTTGACCCCGGATGTACCCGTGTACACCGGGCGGTACACGGACTTATGAATTAAATTACCGTGTACCCTTAACGTGTACCACAGACTCATGAGTGTTCCAGTAGACGTATGTACGGTTAGTTTATTACCATAAACAATGAATTAGGCAACATAATGCATATTGTGGGTAATCGGAAATTAGATAGACTAATCATAGACTCACAATATTTAGTGTCAATCTTCACGTTCACTTGTTTACTCAATTATAAGTTTGTCGCCTCCGGGTCAAGTCCGTCAATTGACTACGAAACACATCGATATACTATACCAACTAGATTAGCTGTCACGAACAAAATTACATCGAAAATGTGGTCGCGGTTACATATACTTACACAACTATACACGTAGCTAGAAATTGTAGAAAATAGTTTTAAATAATTCGGAACGTCGGACTAATAGAAGCCTTCACATGTAGTAATAAAGTCTAATTCTGTATGCAGTAATGTTGGCAAATAAAACCTTTACATCGGAGACAAAGAAAAATCAATAAAACCGCCAAAGCTATACGAAAAAAAGTAGTTGTTTTGACTTAAACAAAAATGTTTAAAAGAAAATCTTAACCACTTTAAAATAAGGTTCAAAACAGGTGTGTTTCCATTGTGTGTGTACTGACTTACTAACATATCCGTGCTGGTGGCAAAAATGAGAACTAACTTTTTTATTATGGTAATGACGTGTAGTTTAACAGTTTCGTATAGACAGTGGCGACACGCCTATCGGCAACATTAATTTTGGCAGTCTCTAGCGGAGAAAGTATCAAATAAATATTTTTTTTTCGTATTATAATGATATCTTACTTATATTTATTATTTAAACTAGTAGTAATAAGAACACGAAAAGAAAAAAAAAAATCTCCATCTGCAATTTTAGTATTACGATAAGTATTATATTATTTGGACAGTTTATAAACGCGCAATAAGGAATTTCGATACATCCTGTTGTCGGCTCGTACTAATTTGAAATAGATCGACAGCCGTCTCCGTAGCTCTATTTTTAACCGACTTCAAAAAAGGAGGTTCTGTATTCGACGCGTATAATAATAATATAATAAATACACTTTATTGTACACCAAAAGTTACATGTAAATTTAACAATAATAATAATTTAATTTTTTGCGTATGTATGTAATATTAATAAAAATGCGTAATATTCATATATGTTAGTCTATGTGGGCTTCTAAACGAATTTACCAAATTTCACGAGTGTATGTATGTATGTAGGTTTGTCCACGGATTTCTCAGAAACTACAAGTCCGATTTCGAAACAACACTTTTTAGTGACTTTTATTTTAGCAAGATAGGTATCAGCACTATCACGCAACTCGAACGCCTACATTACAGTAACTTACTGAAAATATAAAAAGTTTATATCTCTTAAACTACTGGACCGATTTTGATGAAACTTGTACTCTACCCTAAGTTGAAAAATACTCTAACTATTGCAAAAAGAATTTTCGAAATCGGACTTGTAGTTTCTGAGAAATCCGCGGACAAACCTACATACATACATACATACACTCGTGAAATTTGGTAAATTTGTTTAGAAGCCCACATAGACTATCATATATGAATATTACGCATTTCTATTAATATTACATACATACGCGTCGAATACAGAACCTCCTTTTTTGAAGTCGGTTAAAAAAAAAAAAAACCAACTTCAAAGTAAATTATCTAAAAAGCATAAAATAACGAAAATATTATTGAAGTTGGTGCAGAATATACACAGCAGGTACGCTAACACCAACTTCAATAATATTTTCGTTATTTTATGCTTTTTAGATAATTTACTTTGAAGTCGGTTTTTATTTTTTTTTTAAATAGTTTATCGTGACCACTTTTCGGGTCGTGACAGCTAATCTAGTTGGTATAGTATATCGATGACGAAACACAAAGGATCGTGTAGATTCTTAAATGTAGGGTATATGTCATTTCATAAATTGTAATGGAGAGGGAAACTAACGATGGTCTTTATAAGAAGTGTCCCGAGCGCGGAGAGGTCAGTCTGTCTGGGAAGGTCTGTCTGAGGTTGTCTGCCTGAGTCAGTCGAGTCGTTCTGTCGTGACAGTGATTCGGTCTGTTGTGATATTCCTGGGTGATTGTGACTAGTTCCTTATGTTGCTCGAAGTTCGGAATAGGAAGCTGGTCGGTCAGAGTTGGCTGTGAGGGGATATGGTGGAGGCCAATCGTTAAGTAGGTAGGGCTTCGATGCCCTACTCTAATCATGATCTGGTGGTATCCTTGGTGACGCAAGGGTCATTCAAGTAAGGTTTTGTAAGAGTTGCTTCTGGGCGTTAGCGAGTGTGTTGCGTATTGAAGAGATGAGTGACTGGTCGAGGTTGCCGCTGCCATTCAGTTTTGTTCTTGTTCGTTATGTACCTTAGCCGTGTTCCCTACAAGTTCTTTTTTAAAATATGACATGTTTTTGACTTTTTCCATTTATTAGATCCTTGGCCACAAGTCCACAAAGAAAAAACTAACTAATTTGACAAGTTCGTGGTTCTAGGGCCCGTAGAGAAACACATCGGCTCGTGTACCTCATAGGGTACACGAACTCGGCGGAACCGCTCACCGTGTACCACATACGTAACACCGGATTGTTAACGTGTTAAGTTATAATAAAGTGCGAGAACTTCGTAAAGTCTAGTTATACATAAAAAACTATCCAATAATGTTATTTTGAATGAAATAATCTAGGAATACGGTACTCATCTTAAAATTATAATCAATAAGGTTTGACATTTATTGTGATTCGAACTCGAGATGACGATTCGAATGGTCTTGACCAGTCGAAGCAGTTCGAGCGGCTAGCGTTCGAAATATGTTGGGCTCGACATGTCGAGAATACAATTACGTGATTTTTAGTCGCCAATGGTTCGAATTCGAATATTTTTTCGAATTCGTGATTGATTCGAAAGTGCGAGAATCGCCTCCCTGGTCTCGATTGAATCGAAATCTTTTTCGTAGTCCACAAACGCTAGACATAATGGCCGATTATACTCCTCGGTCTTCTGTATAATCTGGCGGAGCGTACGTATGTGGTCTTAGGTGCTAAAGCCTTTTCGGAACTCGGCCTGTTCAGGAGGCTGGAATTAATCAAACCTGCGGTTGAGACGGTTCGTAATGACTCTTGAGAACAGCTTGTATACATGGCTCAGAGTGAGTGAGATTGAAGAAAAGCACTACCATACTCCTGTGCCATGCTTCTAAAGTAGTACCCTCGAGTAAGACGGAATTAAATAACTTTTTCCAGCCTCCAGTCAAAGCTTCTTAATTAGATTTTTCTAACTTATAAGTTATGTGAGATCAAAAGTCAATAAATAATTAAACAATGTAGTTAAAATAAACTAAAAAGAATAAAATAGATGTTCATAAAAATGTATTGTGTTACAGACACCTAGCCTGTGAAGAGGACAGAGAAGCAGTGTCATGCTT
Organism: Furcula furcula; assembly: GCA_911728495.1. Classification (NCBI taxonomy): domain Eukaryota; kingdom Metazoa; phylum Arthropoda; class Insecta; order Lepidoptera; family Notodontidae; genus Furcula; species Furcula furcula. The sequence continues at coordinate 13,902,946 of OU452250.1, forward strand.
GTTGGTGAAAGCAGGTGCAAGTACTGAAATAAAAAATAAAGAGAAAAAAACACCATTAGATATGTGTTCTCTTAAGTTAAGGAAAACATTGATAAGCTTGTTAGAATGAAATAAAATGTTTAAAAGTACGTTATTTTATGAGTAAAACAGCTAAAATGTACCATTCGGCTGGCCGCCGTTCACTGGTACTTATTTAAATTCAAAATTCCTTAGTATGCATAAGCCGCACGGGGTCTCATACTATATATTAATGTACTCTGTGCTCTTACTTATTGTATTTTTTTACAACTATATAATATACTAGCTGACCCGCGCAGCTCCGCCCGCGCTTTAATTACATTTTGCTCCCCTTTTCTCCCTACTCCCTTGATTTATCTCTCTCCATCTCTCTCTCTTATATGAAAAATCTAATTCTATGCTCTTTCTTTCCCCTCCCGCTTCGGTCCCCGTCACACTTCCCCTCTTCCTCTCCCCGTTGTCCTCTCTGAACCCTCTCCTTCCTCTCTCTTCTCCCAACTTGCTCCCTCTCACTCGTAAATTACTGTCTAATGATATTCGATAATGAATTAAGTTTTTCGCATCTTTTATTGTTGCGACTGTAATACACTACCTGGACTTGGGGAGTTTCATTAAAATTTCATGAACCCCCTGAGCCTGAGCCCTAACCTTGAAGCGTTTTTTGGGAGCGCTGTCCATTGTGTGTAGTGTGAATTGTAGTTGTACATTTTATTGCGTTAGATTAGATCATTTCGAGTCATTTTAGGTCTTTTACCTAAGTAAAAATTTTGCAATTTCGTATTCTCAATTTCTACCTATCTATACAAATGTAGCCTTGGTGGTGCAGCGGATCTAACCGCTTGCTTTTAAATGAAATGAAATGGTATTTTTCCCTTGCCTCTTTCTTACCTAATCTAGTGTAATACTTCAGGTAATCAGGATGGTCACAATAATCAACACATAAGCATTTGACGGTCAATTATTATATTTTATAAACAATCGTGCAGTTTCCACTTACAACTGTTCTCAACGACGGTGACAGAATGACTATCGAATAGGGATGTTAAAAAATAATCGATTTTTATTAAAATCGATTATTATTTTCTAATAATCGATTTTTTATTGTCGAATTTTATAATAATATTAATCGATTTTTAGTAAATCGATTATATAAATTACGTGTATAAATCGATTTTTAGAAACAGCTCGTATCTATGCGACGGATGAAAAAATCTTGCAGTAAGTTTCAATTTTATAAACAGGGCCATCTATGCGTTGGGTGAAAAATCTCGAATTAAGCTCATACGTATAAGTGTATTAAATAAAAACGGCGCCATCTGTAGGGATGTATCCGTATAAAGTAGTTTCAGTGCAGTGTGACCAGATTTAGGAGAATTATGCTATTTTAGCAGAATTGAGAAATTGAGAAACCCTCATTTTAGGTAAACCCTAAAATGAGGGTTTCTCAATTTCAGGTTTCCCGATTATGTCGTAGAATAGAAAATTTTAGCAGAATCTAATGAACTTCAGCAGAAATTTAACAGAATACGGTAGTTAACACACAGAACGCCAAGTGCCTGACACGCAATTGATTTTTCTATTGGTATGTTGCCTGACGACGGTTGAAGGGTTAAACAATAATTAACAGGGTTTTATTTGAATAGTTGCTCAAAACACGTAATTAAATATAAATCCAATTTCTATTTACGTTATTAAACTTCGTGTTAATCTAAAACTGAGCTTACCTCAATTTCTTGTTTTATATTCAACTTTAGCTAGTACGATTACGAGTAAAAAGTGATTTAGTATCACGGGCTAATACCTATCTAATTTATAAATAAAACTGATACTAATATTTATAAACTTGTTTTTGAAAATGGATATGTGCTTAAATAGATGAATAACATCCAGATTTTTTGCATTTAGCATGTACTTTTTAATAATACAAAAAAATCGATTTTTTCGCAAAAATCGATTATTTATTTATATTAAAATCGATTTTTGGCAAGTCGATTAATTTTGAATAAAGATAAATCGATTTTTATTTAATCGATTCTTTTCCATTAATATCACATCCACATTAATATCATCAGGTAGTTACAAATATTTAAACACAAATCAAAATAATATAAAGCTACAGAACAAATTAAATCGCAAATATAATCGTTATAAATAATTATATTACTTGCGCTAGTGTAAGCAGGAACCGGAAGTCTGTAACACTAGTTTGGACTCGCTCGGGATTTACAGATTTTAACTTTTCAAAGATATAATGTCATATTGCTATCAGCAAAGTACCTAGAACTATACAGAAATCTAATGAAAATGTCCTGGGTGTACCGGACCGGCTTACCCCTTACAAAAATTGACCCTTCGCCACTGCAATATCTTATACAAACTAAATGTCTGCTCAGTCCCTGTTGTATATAGCGTAATAATACATATCTTAATGATTAACTGATCAGTCTATAATTACCCTATTCACATACAAAGGAAATTACGTTGTAATATGTGCAAGTCATGTTTCACTGCTTAGCCCCTATGAAACATAGCGTGATGTTTTATATACCAATTTATACCCCTACTTCTACACAACACATCAGTGAAAGTCCTATCAAAATCCATCCATGGGTTTTCAAATGATACCTGGACAAACAGAACGACAGACAGACAGACAATATAATACCAAAAAAAATTGTTTTGGTCTCTATGTCGATAGTATATTATCCCCCACATAGAAATTTTGGAAAAATATTCAATGTACAGAAAAAGTGCTCTTTGAGTTTTATTATAGTAGATTGCTGCCGTATTGCCGGATAGAGCGCTGGACTCTTAGAGGAGATACCTAATTACTCTGAGGCTGGACTGGAAGCGAAGCTAAGGCCACGTACCCAATATGTCGTAACGGTTAATTTATCGTTGGACGACTACGTTGCCAGCTGTTATCATTAGAGACGATATTTTTATCTTGGGTTTAGGTATTTATTATTTTGGTTTAGTATTTTATGGGTATTGTGAATATAATATTAAAAAAAAAACTATAAATATTTGATAGATCGCAAGTCTCAATTTGGGCTGATGTTACTCATGGCCAGTCATGGCCCTTTTAGGACGTGCCTTTTTAACCGACTTCAAAAAAGGAGGTTCTGTATTCGACGCGTATGTATGTAATATTAATAGAAATGCGTAATATTCATATATGATAGTCTATGTGGGCTTCTAAACAAATTTACCAAATTTCACGAGTGTATGTATGTATGTATGTAGGTTTGTCCGCGGATTTCTCAGAAACTACAAGTCCGATTTCGAAAATTCTTTTTGCAATAGTTAGAGTATTTTTCAACTTAGGGTAGAGTACAAGTTTCATCAAAATCGGTCCAGTAGTTTAAGAGATATAAACTTTTTATGTTTTCAGTAAGTTACTGTAATGTAGGCGTTCGAGTTGCGTGATAGTGCTGATACCTATCTTGCTAAAATAAAAGTCACTAAAAAGTGTTGTTTCGAAATCGGACTTGTAGTTTCTGAGAAATCCGTGGACAAACCTACATACATACATACACTCGTGAAATTTGGTAAATTCGTTTAGAAGCCCACATAGACTAACATATATGAATATTACGCATTTTTATTAATATTACATACATACGCAAAAAATTAAATTATTATTATTGTTAAATTTACATGTAACTTTTGGTGTACAATAAAGTGTATTTATTATTTTATTATTATTATTATACGCGTCGAATACAGAACCTCCTTTTTTGAAGTCGGTTAAAAATAGAGCTACGGAGACGGCTGTCGATCTATTTCAAATTAGTACGAGCCGACAACAGGATGTATCGAAATTCCTTATTGCGCGTTTATAAACTGTCCAAATAATATAATACTTATCGTAATACTAAAATTGCAGATGGAGATTTTTTTTTTCTTTTCGTGTTCTTATTACTACTAGTTTAAATAATAAATATAAGTAAGATATCATTATAATACGAAAAAAAAATATTTATTTGATATTTTCTCCGCTAGAGACTGCCAAAATTAATGTTGCCGATAGGCGTGTCGCCACTGTCTATACGAAACTGTTAAACTACACGTCATTACCATAATAAAAAAGTTAGTTCTCATTTTTGCCACCAGCACGGATATGTTAGTAAGTCAGTACACACACAATGGAAACACACCTGTTTTGAACCTTATTTTAAAGTGGTTAAGATTTTCTTTTAAACATTTTTGTTTAAGTCAAAACAACTACTTTTTTTCGTATAGCTTTGGCGGTTTTATTGATTTTTCTTTGTCTCCGATGTAAAGGTTTTATTTGCCAACATTACTGCATACAGAATTAGACTTTATTACTACATGTGAAGGCTTCTATTAGTCCGACGTTCCGAATTATTTAAAACTATTTTCTACAATTTCTAGCTACGTGTATAGTTGTGTAAGTATATGTAACCGCGACCACATTTTCGATGTAATTTTGTTCGTGACAGCTAATCTAGTTGGTATAGTATATCGATGTGTTTCGTAGTCAATTGACGGACTTGACCCGGAGGCGACAAACTTATAATTGAGTAAACAAGTGAACGTGAAGATTGACACTAAATATTGTGATAAAAATGTATGAATACATTAAATACAGTTATTAGCGTAAAAATACACTAACCTGTGAAACTTTTTGCCCGAATTTGGCTTCCAAATCGTAGACAGAATTTATCACAGACATATACCAAGCGTGCCGCCGATAAGGACAGAAAAATAAGTACATACTAAATTTAGAGTTGCCACGTAAGGGAAATTTTACCCATTGTGTAAAGCAAATACGGAGGTTGTTGTAAATTATATTTTCTTTCCTAACCAAAAACCACTTTTTTGACACAACATTTACTTTTCTTACATTATATCGTCAAAAAGTACGAAAGTGATTGTAATAATAATGTCCTCCTAGCCGAAACGACCACAGCGGCCAATCTTTCACAAGATCAGCCATGTACGCAGGAGATATTATAGTGCACAAGTGCTTGCGTAGACACAAGTGCACTCTCTCTTCCTTTATATAATAGGTACCTCTCATAATCCGATGGGACGGAAGACCGACACGACTGGGGAGAAATTAAGCGCAGGACCGACTTTTTACATGCCCATCCGACGCATGTGTGGCGTATCACGGTTTCGGAACGCCAAAGGGGCTATCAAAAAGATGACAGCGCGCTAGTATCTATGGCAGAGACATGTTTTAATTATTACGATTACTCCACTGTATTATAAGTTCTCTCTCATTTTGATTATAAGTGTTTATTACCAAAGCTCGGTGTTTTAATTTGACGGACGGGAGTCGGGCATACGTCCTATCGCAAATCCCGACACATGGATCATCTTACTTTACAGACAATCAGGTCATCGGCCTGCATTGTCCTAGCCAGTACAACAACAACTACTCAAATTTGTTGCCCTTCGCAGGATTCGAACCCACGACGGAGGCTACAAAGTGAATGTACACTTATTATCATATATGCTGTAGCTAAGGTGTATTCCACATTTTTCACCTGGGTGATATCACGTGGTGATTAAAGTGGCTAAGAGCTGTAGATAATTATTAGCCTCATACAAAAAAGTTAAGAGATAAAAACAATAATATGCTATTTCCCAGAGAGGTAGGCAAAAATTGGCTTTCTTATAACTTAATATAATACATACTATGGCCATTTACTGGGTAAGTTTAGTAAATTTCTCCAATATACAAATCTATAGTACTAGTATCTTGGGACAATCTACGCTTGACCAATGACCACCTGATCTCAATCTACGCAGATCCTTTAGTAAGGTAATCAGATAAATGATTACAAATACTTGTAAACTGTATCAATACATATTTAAATAGATAAATAACACCCAGACAATTGTTCGGAATCCTTCGGAATCGAACCCATGTCCTATTGGGCAGCGGCCAGGTCCCTCAGATCGTCGAACAGCCGTACATCGCCGCGGTCCGCGGCATGTACTGCTCGACCCACCCGACCCGATGTCCGTCCTCCTGGACCATGACACAACACCAACACCGACAACGATGTCAAGAGTCGTAAACACATCAACACACAGACACCGGTCTCGCCGGCGAGGCCGAAGGTATCCGTACGCATGCGACCTCGACATGCATCCCCTCGCTGAGTTTCTTGCCGGTTCTTCTCAGCGGGGGCGCGTTGTGAACCGGTGGTAAACTCATTTTCTCTAAGCGGCAGCCCAAGCCTCCCTGAGGTGCCCTTGTGCTAGTCGCTACCCAAACCTTTCTGGCTGGAGCGCTTTAAGCGCTCACAGGACACCGAACAAGCCATCAGTGCTTTCACTGACAACCTCCAATCAGCCATCAACCAATCTTCCCGGCAGGTTGAAGCGGTGGACCCTTATGTCCAACGCTTCAAACTGCCGGCCGACGTCAAAGAATTGGTCCGAGCCAAAAACGCGGCTATCCGCGCTCACGACTCCTACCCCACCGAAGCCAACCGGATCCACATGCGCGCTTTACAGAGGGATGTAAAGCTCCGCATCGCGGAACTCCGGGGGGACCGGTAGGACGGTTTTCTCGAGGGTATCACTCCCTCTCACCAAGCCTACTGGCGGCTAGCGAGGGCTCTCCAGTCCGACGCGGTAGCCACCATGCCTCCCCTGACCCGCCCTTCAGGCGCCCCTCCAGCTTTTGACGACGAGGAGAAAGCCGAGGTCCTTGCAGACTCTCTAGAGAGACAATGTTCTCCTAGTGTCACAATTTCCGAACCACCCCATAGCGATCACGTAGATAGGGAAGTAGAGCGCAGGGTTTCTGCCCCGCCATCCGACACGCTCACCCCGGTCACCTATTCCGAGGTAGAAGACCTCATCAAAGGCCTTAAGCCTAAGAAAGCCCCCGGCCCTGACGGCATCTCGAACCGCGTACTAAAAATCCTTCCCTACCACTTGATCTATCTCTTGGTAGCCATCTTCAATGCCGCCATGACGCACGCTATCTTCCCTTCGGAGTGGAAAGAAGCAGACGTCATCGGCATTCACAAACCCGGTAAGCCACGTGACGATCCCACGAGCTACCGCCCCATAAGTCTCCTTCCTTAGCGCCCTGGGCAAACTCTACGAGCGCTTGCTTCTCGCAAGACTCAAAGAATTTGTCATCTCGAAGGGCATACTCATACATGAGCGACACTCTTGCGTCCATCAAGTGCACCGCATCACGGAGCATGTCCTCTCCGGGCTCAACCAGCCCAGACCTATATACACCGGAGCCTTATTCTTCGATGTCGCCAAGGCATTCGATAAGGTCTGGCACAATGGCTTGCTTCACAAGCTCTACCTCATGGGCGTGCCAGACCGTCTCGTTCTCATCATACGAGATTTTCTCAGGAATCGTACTTTTCGATATCGTGTCGAAGGTACGCGATCCACTCCCCACCCTATTCAAGTCCCTCAAGGCTCTGTGATCTCTCCACTCCTGTTCAGCCTGTTCATGAACGACATCCCTTGTTCGGACAGGGTGCAGCTAGCCCTATAGCGGACGACACCGCACTATATTTCTCACACAGAAATAAGGCTTTCCTGACTCGCACTCTTCAAGTCGCCGTCAACGCCCTAGGCGAATGGTTCCGTAAGTGGCTCATCGATGTGAACCCGGAAAAGAGCGCCGCGGTGTTCTTCTCCCGGGGTACCATCAGATCCCACACTGCGGGCCATCCCAGTCGTCGTTTAGGTCCGATCACCCTCTATGGGCGTCCCATCCCCTGGACCAGAATGGTCAAATATCTAGTCGTCACCCTAGACTCCCACATGTCTTGGACCGCATATACGGTCAGTACGCAACCGAGCGGCCTTCGTCCTCGGTCGGCTCTACCCCATGATCTGCAGGCGGAGTAAACTGTCGCTTAGGAATAAGTTGACACTTTACAAAACCTGCATCCGTCCCATCCTAGCTTACGCCAGTGCCGTATTCGCACACGCGGCTCCCGTTCACATCAATAGCCTCCAGGTTATTCAAAACCGATTCCTTCGACATGCCGTCGGTGCCCCGTGGTACATGCGGAATGTCGACCTTCATGCTGACTTCGGTCTAGTCCTTATCCGCAAAATTTTCAAAGAAATGTCCGAACATTACTTTGAAAAAGCGTGCGTCCACCCAAACCCGCTAATCGGCGCCGCTGCCGACTACACCACCGACCCCGACCCTGGTCCTGGTCCCTCAGATCGTCGAACTGCCGTACATCGCCGCCGTCCGCGGTATGTACTGCTCGACCCACCCGACCCGATGTCCGTCCTCCTGGACCATGACACTACACCAACACCAACACCGACAACGACGTCACGAGTCGTAAATACACCTACACACAGACACCGGTCTCGCCAGCGAGGCCGAAGGGTCGTACGCATGCGACCTCGACATGCATCCCCTCGCTGAGTTTCTTGCCGGTTCTTCTCAGCGGGGGCGCGTTGTGAACCGGTGGTAAACTCATTCTCTCTAAGCGGGAGCCCAAGCCGAGGCCGTGCCTCCCTGAGGTGCCCTTGAGCTAGTCGCTACCTTTCTGGCTGGAGCACTTAAAGCGCTCGCCCTCTTGTCCGGTGAAGCTGTAATGGCCATCTGCGGCCAACAGTACTACTACTACACAAAAAAAAAAAAAACAAAATTGCAGTATTTTCACGATTTAATTACACAATTTGGCATAATGTTTTTTTTTGCGAGCACAAACCATCGGTACAGTTCAAGTGACACTAAACAACCAAGTCTACCACTTTAATGTTTTGGTGTACCTGATATTGTCAAGTGTTTGAACATCGAACGTGCTATCTAGACGTATATATAATCAAAGCGTAAATCATTCGGACAAGTCGAATAATTTTTATAGTCGAATAATTCGAATGAAATCATTCATAGTCCATATCCTATAATCTGTGTTCATAGTCACGCATCTTTATTTTAGACATTGACATTGACACACAAAAAAAATATGTTTTTTTTTTATTATCGATCGATCGATTGAATTCGATTGGTCGTTGACTCGTTGTTGGTTTATTTATTATTTGTTTTGTTTAGCGGAAAATTTTGTATAATTTAATAAACTGAAATCAATTAAATAGGTAGGTAGTCTAATGTGTCCGAGTTCTATTTATCTCATCGAATGACAAAATGGATACCTTAGTAAATCTAAATGACGTTCTTTTCAATTACTATTTCTTGATTGGCGGTTTGTTTTTGAGTTATTTGATTTATCGTATTTTTCAATCGCTATTTGACGATAATAATTATATTCGGACTCAATATAGAGCTCGTGGTCATGCTTGGAGAAGTATACAGTGCAATACTTCAATACCTTACAACATTCATGTAAGTAATCCTTGTAAACATAAATAAAACATTAAAATGTATTAAAAACTACACCTAAATCGTTTCGTTGTCGTTTCATTTTAGTGCACAAATTGTGGCAAGCTTATGTTGCCAGCAGTTGGTCTATTCTGTGAGTGCTGTGCTGTGAGTGCATGCAAAAGATGCCATCGATTGATAGACAAAAAGTTAAGATGTAAACCAATATCGTGGCTTAGAGACAAACCCTTCTATCATCATTGGGTGAATGGTATGTAACATGAAATGTACAGTTTTACCTTTATGAAATATAAAAGTAGTGTTCCATTACAAAAATTTTTTTTTTAATGAAAAAAATATAAGTTTTGATAGTGTATCTCTTTACATTAATATTCAAGTGGTGATGTATCGATAGTTTTGTGAGATTATGGATTAAATATTTCCAGAGTATGTGGGTTTTGGATTTTCCTACCAAATTGACTACAAATGTATGTAACAAGACCTCTACATAACAAATAGTTTTATACAACCTGTTACAAAATACCCCATAAAAAATATAATTAATTAATATTATTATATCCTGCTATCTCCGTATCCCATTTCCCCCTGATTGGGAAGTCCTGCTCTAAGGCTAAATGTACATTATATTCCTCCACTTTTTGGTTGTGAGTAAAAAACTTGTTTTGCTGTCTATGTTCCTCTACATACTGATTGATTTTAGTTGGAACAAGTCAAAGTGAAAGCAATGATCAGAATGAGGATGGATTAATAAAATATTTTTGCTGTTGGTGTCAAAGGACAAAAGTCTTGAGATCATCACCATTTAATGATACACAGGTAGATTTTAATCCAAAACAGTAGAGTTTATAGTAGAATTTAACTTGTTTTAAATGCATAATATATATTTATAACTCCTTGTGACAATAGCATTATTTACAAAACATTTCAGGAATGTGACTTTCAAAAATATAGAAATATTATTATACCACCTGTATGTGTACAATTACACAAAGGAGATGTTCCCACCATAACTTCCCCATGTAATGATGAGTGGGAACCGCTTATTGTCTTAGGTAAGTAACAATTATTATATTATGTACACCATTCAAATTTTTCTGAAAACCATATTACCTATTTAAAATTTTCAGCAAATCCCAAATCTGGAAGCAACAGGAGTGATGAAGTACTATCAATATTCAGAGGATTACTTAACCCTATTCAGGTACTTAAATATTGTTTATGTGTATTGTGAATAAATTATATGTAACTATTCTTTCCATTAAACGGACACGTTTTGGTGTACTTTATAACTTTAATAAAATGTGAACATTTATGGTGCTAGGTAGTGGATATCAGTGTGACTAGACCAGAGAAGGTTGTTCAATGGTTGCCCTCAAAATGTCGCCTAATGGTTGCTGGAGGGGATGGCACCGTAGCCTGGATACTGAATTCATTGATTGCTGTCCCACATGTGAAGGTAAGTAACGTATTTAACAAAGAAGACCTTGAAATTTAACAATTCAATAGAATTAACCTGAAGGACACGTACTATCGCGGACACGAACAGGGTACCAGTTTTCAATCAAAATCGTTTGACCGACGACGTTACGACGAAAAACGGAAATAGTTTCTGTTTCATACAAATACCTACATATCGTAGTACAGCGGATCTTTGTGTGTCTGAAGTAGGCTGCAAGACGCTGCGCAGTAGCTATTTTTGCGTTTTTGTATTCGGTTATAGTTGCGCAATGGTTCGCCAAACCTAACTTCAGAGACACAAAGTTTTTTTTTTTTTTTTGGGAATGATACACGCTGTTGGCCGCAGATGGCCATTACAGCTTCACCGGACAATAGGAGGCGAGCGCTTAAAGCGCTCTAGCCTTAACGGCAGAAGTAGCGACGAGCTCAAGGGCGCCTCAGGGAGGCACGGCCTCGGCTTGGGCTGTCGCTTAAGAGAGGGCTGAGTTTACCACCGGTTCACAACGCGCCCCCACTGAGAAGAACCGGCAAGAAACTCAGTAGGGTGATGCACGTCGTTGAGGTCGCATGCGTACGACCCTTCGGCCTCGCCGGCGAGACCGGTGTCTAATCTGCTGTGACTACTGTAGGTACCTACGTGTTATATATAATTTTACCACATATGAGTAGTAGAAAGTAGCAAGCTCTTATGATCGAGGGTTGTAAGTAACTCGTACTATACGCTCACTGGGATATTTGAAAACCGAAAAAGAAAATCATTCAAGTGTTTTTTTTCACTTTTGTCTTCAGGCTGCAGTTTCGATTTTACCAACGGGTACTGGGAATGACCTGTCGCGCGTGCTTGGTTGGGGCCCCGGTTGTACATCAAACCTTGATGCACATTCCATCATCAGTGCCATCGGCCAGGCCACTCACCAACCGCTTGATAGGTACTAAACATGTGTATATAACATGTTAACGAATTGACACAAAACCTGAGACTAGTTATTTCAATATCGAGAGTAGAATTTATTACACTACTTTAATATAGGGTAATTTTCACTTAATTTCTATTTATATATCATGCCAATACCATATCTATTCTATTGTTGGTGGCTATAAGATCGGGCCCGGTAACCACCGGGACGCACTTCGACCCAGTTGGATCCATTGTGTATGCCCTAGCCCTTACTCTTATCTTGCACATTAATAAATCGGCATCCGTATTTATGGCGACTAACACACAAAAATCTTGCAAACTATATCTTGTACGGCATTTTCAGGTGGAAAATTACAATAACACCTAAACGCACTCGGCTCGGTCGCCTGCGATCGCAGCGTGTTGTCTATGCGTATAACTACGCCAGCATCGGGGTGGATGCGCAAGTCGCTCTAGATTTCCATCATGCACGGACACAATTTCTTTATAGATACGCTAGTCGGACGCTGAATTACGTGAGTAATTAAAGGTTCCTATATTTTTTTAGACTCAATAATCTATTAGCCTCGGTGTGTGAGTGTGGTGTGGCGGCGGGTTGGTGGCCGGCGCTGGTATGTGTGTGAGAGAGTGTCGTGTGGCGGGTGCAGATGGCGTACATGTGGCTGGGCGCGGGGCGCGTGTTGGCGGCGGGCGGGTGGCCGGCGCTGGTATGTGTGTGAGAGTGTGTCGTGTGGCGGGTGCAGATGGCGTACATGTGGCTGGGCGCGGGGCGCGTGTTGGCGGCGGGCGGGTGGCCGGCGCTGGTATGTGTGTGAGTGTGTCGTGTGGCGGGTGCAGATGGCGTACATGTGGCTGGGCGCGGGGCGCGTGTTGGCGGCGGGCAGGTGGCCGGCGCTGGTATGTGTGTGTGAGAGTGTGTCGTGTGGCGGGTGCAGATGGCGTACATGTGGCTGGGCGCGGGGCGCGTGTTGGCGGCGGGCGGGTGGCCGGCGCTGGTATGTGTGTGAGTGTGTCGTGTGGCGGGTGCAGATGGCGTACATGTGGCTGGGCGCGGGGCGCGTGTTGGCGGCGGGCAGGTGGCCGGCGCTGGTATGTGTGTGTGAGAGTGTGTCGTGTGGCGGGTGCAGATGGCGTACATGTGGCTGGGCGCGGGGCGCGTGTTGGCGGCGGGCGGGTGGCCGGCGCTGGTATGTGTGTGAGAGTGTGTCGTGTGGCGGGTGCAGATGGCGTACATGTGGCTGGGCGCGGGGCGCGTGTTGGCGGCGGGCGGGTGGCCGGCGCTGGTATGTGTGTGAGAGTGTGTCGTGTGGCGGGTGCAGATGGCGTACATGTGGCTGGGCGCGGGGCGCGTGTTGGCGGCGGGCAGGTGGCCGGCGCTGGTATGTGTGTGTGAGAGTGTCGTGTGGCGGGTGCAGATGGCGTACATGTGGCTGGGCGCGGGGCGCGTGTTGGCGGCGGGCGGGTGGCCGGCGCTGGTATGTGTGTGTGAGATTGTCGTGTGGCGGGTGCAGATGGCGTACATGTGGCTGGGCGCGGGGCGCGTGTTGGCGGCGGGCGGGTGGCCGGCGCTGGTATGTGTGTGTGAGATTGTCGTGTGGCGGGTGCAGATGGCGTACATGTGGCTGGGCGCGGGGCGCGTGTTGGCGGCGGGCGGGTGGCCGGCGCTGGTATGTGTGTGTGAGATTGTCGTGTGGCGGGTGCAGATGGCGTACATGTGGCTGGGCGCGGGGCGCGTGTTGGCGGCGGGCGGGTGCGGCGCGCTGGAGCGGCGGCTGCGCGTGTGGCCCGCGCATGCGCGCGACCCGCTGCCGCTACCGCCGCTGCAGGCGCTCGTCGCGCTCAACATACCCTCCTGGGGCGCCGGCGTTGACCTCTGGAGTTACGTATACACAACATCAGTACTATTTAAACTAGATAAATTGTCAGAATCACGAACTAAATGACATACAAAATATGCCAGCAGTTGCAAGTTAAATTTAAAACTTAAATTCATAATTATTCCATAACCTTACATAGTATAAAACATTGCCGCTTTACGCGTCTGTCTTTGTATCCACTTACTACTCCTAAACCACGCAACGGATTCTTAAGCGGTTTTCACCATTAGTTACATAATTTTTCACTGAAGGACAAGAAAACCTTTAAGAGCCCTTGCAAATCCGAGGCGGGTTGCTAGTCTAAAAATTAAATAAAACTACAAAACAAGATTCAAACAAGGCTTTGATAATTTGAAATAGTGGTCGGCCACACTGCAGGCCTAGCGCGGTGGCGACGGCGGGCGCGAAATATCAAACATATGAAACCGCCGCCTGTGGCCACACTGAAGTGACTTAAGCGAGAGCCTAGCGCGACCGGCTTGAGCGAGTTAGCGGGCGTACTTTTCAAACGTTCCTATCCGCTCGTTCTGGCCACACTGCGGGCCTAGTCAACAAGCGACCGATCGCGCGGCTGGCGGGGGTATCAAACCATTTCGGTCTCGTCACTCGTTTTAAGTATAAAAAGTTTTTAGTATTAAAATCGTACTTTTTAACACAATTATAAACTTCCGTAAAAATGCAATATACGAAATTATGAATTATTAACCTTTAAGTAATAACTTAGATATATAATACTATGTAATATTTAACAAAAATCCAATGCTGATGACGAATGTTGTGAAGTAACACACACAAGCCCAAGAGGCTTAAGTGTTACTATTTTATTTATGTTTTTGTATATTTTTTTCTTATAATGATAATAAATAATAAAAAAAAAAAAGTATTTTTTTATAATTAAATGTCTTTAAATATATGTCTATAAAAGGTTTTTTTGGACATTTGAAATTGTAAGTGTATAATAAGTATATTGTTGATGTTCCATAATAAATAAAATAAACGTTTTTGACTACAATTTCAATTCTTAATATATATATTTTTTTAAATCTCCATTTATTTAACTGTTTTTAGTTATTTCATGCGCACCCAGCACACCATCTCTTGTGAATCTTGTGATCAACGCCTCCCATCTCAGGATTGGCCTATCTAGTAAAAAATACAGAATCCTCATACCAGGTTTGCGGCACCTGCAATAAGTGTTAGCGGCACAACAGCCCGCGCGTCACTGTGGCCACCCGCCGCGCCCGCGCTAGGCTCAAGTCACCGCGCGTTCACTGTGGCCAACCACAAGCATTCGAAATAATACACGCTCTTGGTTTATATCCTTACAGTTGTGATACTTTTTCGAGTATTATAATTTCAAAATTAATAAACATAGCAATATAAAGTGGGAATGGTAGATTGATAACCCAGGGTTAGTTCGAGGGTGAAATGGGTAATTTCACCCGAGTGAAACTCTCTACTTTTCATTTGGACTGTGAGGAAAGTACCTACACACATCAAAAGTGTCTAGGGATCAAGCATTTTTAAGCGGATTTCTTGAGATTGAGATGTGGCTTTGTAATAAATTTATGATTTTATAAATTTATATGGATCCTTTTTGGTGCATTTCATAATTTGAATCAGGAACTGTGAATCAAATTCGAGTAAAAGATGAAAATCAGCTGTCAATATTTTCCCTATAAAAACATACAACGCATTGAAGACATTATTAGTGCTACTGTTTCCCTACTACTGATTAAAACCAACGTTATTATGGAGCGGCGACGTCATTTAAGCAGGGAAGAAATGCTCAGAGCCGTGGGAATGATAGAAGCTGGTTCCCGGCAACGTACTGTGGCTTTAGCTCTGAATACAAGTCAGAGTGTTATCAGTCGACTTTGGACACGTTACCGAAGCACTGGTACCGTGGCTGAGCGCCATGGAGGACGGTATCGCTGCACCACACGGAGACAAGACCGATATATTCAAATCTTAACTCGAAGAGCTCCAACAATAACTGCCATGATGTTAGCCGTGAGGCTTCATCACTCTTCAGGGAACTTAATTAGCGACCAAACAGTCAGAAACCGCTTGCATGAAGTGAACCTTCATTCCCGAAGACCGCTACGGGTACCACCTATAGCAATGCACAATCGTAGGATTCGATATCAATGGGCTCTTGAACACAGAAATTGGGCAGAAGAACAATGGCGTTTCGTGTGCTTTTCTGATGAGTCTCGTTTTGGTATGAGACCGGATACAAGACGTATACGACACTGGAGAACCCCTGGACGCCAACAGCGATTAAAATCCTGCCAGGAAGTCCATCCTTATAGTGGTGGAACCATCATGGTATGGGCGGGTATTTGGATCGGCGGAAGAACTGAGTTGATTTGGATCAGAGGCAACCTCAACGCTCAAATTTATGCTGAGACGATTGTATCAGACGTCATCGTTCCTCTACAAGTGCAAATCGGTCCCTTATTTCAGTTAATGCATGATAATGCACGACCGCACACCGCAAGAGTTGTAAGACAGACTCTCGCCGCAGCTAACATCAATGTCCTGCCCTGGCCTGCTCAGTCGCCAGACTTGAACCCGATTGAGCATGCATGGGATATGCTACAGAGAAGAGCTCTGCCGAATATGGAGGGTATCCAGTCGCAAGAAGACCTTTTTTTGTTGTTGCAACGAACATGCGCGGCCATTCCACAGCGTGATTTGGATGAACTCATTTTGAGTATGCCAAACCGATGTTCTTGTGTTGTTAGTGTTCGCGGTAGAAACACGGATTATTAATTGTTTAAGTTACCCAATAAAATTTTAAAGAAAACTGTTATTTCAGTCTTTTTTTCGAACTTTTGTGTTAGTGGTTCAAATGTCAAAAATCCCTTTATTAGGAAAATGGCAAATTTCTTTATTAATGCAAAGGTGACTTGGTTTATCGTTACTGTGACAAACGAAAACACTTTATTTGATGAATCCTTAAAGAAAATTTTAATTAATATCAATCAGGAGAAAAGTTATTGCAAAAATATATGTTGATCCCTAGACACTTTTGATGTGTGTACCTACACACACATTTTATAAAACAGGTACATTAAGAATAATCAATTAAAATTTAAAGTAAAATTAGAACAATTTGAAAAAGACATTCAATGTTTTGTCGGGCATAACTATTTGAAATTTTCTGAGAAACCTGTGTTTCTTGTTTGGTAAGTTACATCATATTGCTGTAACTCAATTATCTTCGACTCCGTGGCTAATCGTCACAATTAAAAATATACTTTCCACCCTAGAGATGAAAACGCATTTCTTCACCCGGCTATTTACCCATGACTTTCCGAACAGGAGAGATGAAAATATTTTTTTTTATTCTCATATATTTTGGTGTATTTCGAATTCGAATTATTTTTACATAGGTATGGGTGATGAAGATGTGGTTGGAGAGCAAAGTATTAGCGATGGGAAACTCGAGGTGAGGGCGTAAATCGCATGCATTAGGCTATCATGTAGGGATAATATTTGTAAGTTTAATAAGTTTTTATTTCAGCTGGTCGGAATATCGTCGTCATTCCACATTGCACGGTTGCAATGCGGGCTAGCCGAACCGTATAGATTCACTCAGACATCAAGTCTAAAGGTAATTAGTCAATTTCATATATTTTTATAGTATGGCCGGCTGCTCCCGGCATTTTTAAGATCTTAAACCTAACAAATATAATTTAAGTACAAGTAAGTCTATTAAACTTTCTTGTAGAAATGTTCAAAAATATTGTAGGAACTGCTTCAAATTTCTTGGGAGTAAATTCTTCCAAAGGGAGGAGATGGGTGGGTGCTTACCCGGACACCCCACGGGCTAATAATTAAGTATACCTACAGAATGTTAAAAAACCATTGTTCGAAGTGAAAGCGACGCATTTGCACATGCTTGTTCATATCAAGTAAATGTTTATAGCTATTACTGGCTTACTATGGCTGAGACAAAAAATATATGCTGCAGTCATCAATATTATATCGATGTAGTACCTATTTAATGCACTTTGATAATAGTACGTACATTCATGGCTGAACTAAATTTAACTGTATTGGATACTCTAATTTAAATAGTATACACATGGGGTGTCCGGGTAAGAATAGCATCCTCCCAAATCCTACCGTTGGGTATCCGTCAGAGGCCACTAAGGGAAAACAAGGGCGTCTTTCTATTGGATTGCCTACCACCTATACTTCTTGTTTCGCCTGGTGCTGATGATAAATGTATTTTTATAAAACGTCCATTAAAGGAAAATTATAGTTGTTTTTTTTTTAAATCAATGAGTTCGACTCCTGTCTAGAAATGTTCAATTTTTAAATATGCAATGATGCATTTTTAGTTTTCATTAAAATCTCGACTCCTTTGAACTCCGACATTTTTCGATATTCCTTATAGTTTCGGATTTGACCATCCATCCACGCCCACTTGAATTTTATCCCTGTATAGTTAGTATTTAACATCGCCGTTATCAATGGTAAGGGTTTCGGCCATTATTATAAAACTTAATACTATTATTTAAAACTAACTTATTTCAGATCGAACTAGACGGTTCGTGCGCCATGCAAGTGGACGGAGAGCCGTGGATGCAAGGCCCCGCGACCATCTTCATAGAGCACGCGGGCCAGAGTCTCGTGTTGCGCGCCAACGCACGCACCGACCAATGATCCACTTTTATTATAGCGGTGCCACAGTACAAATAAATAATAATACATACAGAAAAAATACTATGAAAAAGGAAGAAGAAATAAAGAATATAATACATTTAATTGTATGACAGTACTGACACTAAATTAAAATATACCAAAATTAAAAACCAGATAAATGCACAATTTGTGTAGGGCAAATAGGTTGCTGCTTTAAGCATTTTGTAGTGCCATAATTAATTACGGAGCACCTTAAATAGTGAATAAAGTAAAAAAAACGAAAGCGCTAAAAGCAGTTTCGCAAAACAGTCGATCTACTGTAGCGGTACCTACTCGTATAGAGCAATTTGTACGTAGTGTTTCTTCTGTAATTATTAACTTGTACCGTGACGAAGCGTGTTCTTGAATCTCATTTGGTTTGAAGATTTTAATATCATATTAAAATCTTCATTATATAGACACTACGCAGAGGGAAGTGTTATGCATTTGAAATTAAATAGAGTACAAAGTATTGTCAACTAATTAAACAGTTGCGTAATTTAGATATAAAATACAATAAATAATATGGCTGAAATACGTACGTTTTCTTATTTTTTAGACGTGTGATTGCCACACTCACCATCAGGTAGGTAGTGCATATTTGTTCCCTTTGTAGATATATGCGACAGATTCATCGACATAAAATAATACTTACCACGTAAAAAGGTATCGAAATTTCTTCTAAGTGGATCCTGAAATATATAGGTGTGACAGACAGACAGACGAAGTCTCACCATAATGGTTCGTTTTTTTACGTTTTAGGTATGGAATCCTAAAAAACGCGCGCCAGTTCATCGATCGACTAGTGACTGCGCACGTATGGTTTTTTAACCGACTTCAAAAAAGGAGGTTCTGTATTCGACGCGTATGTATGTAATATTAATAAAAATGCGTAATTTTCATATATGTTAGTCTATGTGGGCTTCTAAACGAATTTACCAAATTTCACGAGTGTTTGTATGTATGTATGTATGTAGGTTTGTCCGCGGATTTCTCAGAAACTACAAGTCCGATTTCAAAAATTCTTTTTGCAATAGTTAGAGTATCTTTCAACTTAGGGTAGAGTACAAATTTCATCAAAATCGGTCCAGTAGTTTAAGAGATATAAACTTTTTATGTTTTCAGTACGTTACTGAAATGTAGACGTTCGAGTTGCGTGATAGTGCTGATACCTATCTTGGTAAAATAAGTCACTAAAAAGTGTTAAATAAACTATTTAAAAAAAAATAAAAACCGACTTCAAAGTAAATTATCTAAAAAGCATAAAATAACGAAAATATTATTGAAGTTGGTGCAGAATATACACAGCAGGTACGGTAACACCAACTTCAATAATATTTTCGTTATTTTATGCTTTTTAGATAATTTACTTTGAAGTCGGTTTTTATTTTTTTTAAAATAGTTTATTTTTAAAGAAGAGGTTGAGAGTCAAATGTTTCTTCGCCAGAGTCCATCGTGAAAATAAATGTAAAACACTATGAAGCCCCAACGTAGCATCCGCTCAACCGCCGCCGCACGGCTCTTTGCGACAACTTTGAAGTCGCTAGCGCTAGGCTAAAGCAGGAAGTAGTTCTTCAGAATCAGTAATATAACCAATTGCAATGTTTTACAGCCTAAGTTATATCCCACAAACATTGAACTTGGTACTAAACTGGGTTATTAAAGGAACACACCCATACTACGTGAACTATTTTTTCTATTTTTTTAACTCTTAAGTAGGTGCTTAAAATTTAAGCTTACAATAATAATTTCAATTTGCTTCTTTTGAGATTTCTTTCCAGAGTATGTTAACGTATTTGGAAATTCGAATACCTTAAGTCACGGTTAGTTACGTTATTAAAATTATATTATACTGACCATTACTTATAATATCATTGTACTGACTCGGTTTTTCGCAACGGATGCTATGTAAATAAAAGAGCAAAAATAACAACACTTAGTTTAATAAACAACCACAATAAATAATTAATCTATGGAATTCTAACATTTAATGTTATACTATTCTGATATCCTAAACTAGTACATAGTCATATTTGACTTATTGGACTAGTGGAAACCCTTGCACAATTGAATGCATGTTTTTAAACAGGTACCTTGTAGAATAAATATTTTATAAAATCAGTATTTTAATTTGATCGTGTAAATTAATGAATCTAATGATCTATAAACTAATGATAATTATTAATTACAAACACAGCGCACATTCAATATACCCAGTTTGGAATAGTTACAATGAAATAAAAGTACATAAATAAATGTTAAACATTATAAATTTAAAGTACCTTTGGTAATTACATAACAATAGCAATTATAATCTACGAAGTTACTGTAGTTCAAATTACCAAATAAAAATAGAGATAAAATCTTTGTATGATGGCAAAGAACGTGTTCACATAACTACGCTTTTGAACATAGTAGTTGTATTTAAACGCTTGCTCTTTAATAATTAAGAATATCGTATTAGGTCATAATACAACATACACGGGGTGTAATTGTAATTTTTAAAGAGACACTGAGGCCCGTTATTTTTACTAGATAATATTTTAATAGTATGTTCAATCTATTGTCGCAGTGTCATGCCGTTTTATACATTTAATGGGAGATAATGAGCAACACTTATCAGAAGTCTGCTTTAGTAACTATTTATTTTGAATTATCAATGTATTCCTCGACATATATTCAGACAAAAGTATTGTTTGTATACAAGCAGAACTATTAAGAGCTTTTATATAAAAGTACATTAAATTCGTACCTACTCAGAAAGTTACTATTATTTGAACACATTGTTAATTATTCCACAGGAATGTTGTATACTGGTCACAAATGAAAAATAACATCGAAAAATAAAATATACATAAGTAGTACGTACATCTATTTGTTACATTATTGTGGTGTTTAAACCAAATTTGGCACATGGGAACACAACAAAGGAAACAAGGTTAAAAACTGTTAAATTATTTTTTTTTTAAAACATCATATACATTACGGAATTCCACTATCGTTGAATGATGTTGTAGTTCAATTTACTGGTACTTAATCATCTTGTTGTTAATTCAGTTTTTCGTACAGATGTCATAAATGTAAATAATTTATAAAAATAAATACAATTTCAATTTACATGACATAATTGGAATGGCTACTGAGATATTACATTTTGGGAGTGAGTCTATAGACTGTATTGATTATTCTTTATGTTTTAAAACAGTAATAATAGCAAAAATAAAAACAATGTAATTCACGTGGAGATCACAGACTATTAATAATAATTAACGTGGCTTCCTAATAATCTGTGCAATAATCACCTAAAAATTATGTAAATGGGGATGATAACATGACCAAATAGAACTTAGCTTATATATTTCTCTTATCTACATAAATAATATAACAAAATTCCACAAGTCTACAAAATAAAGGGTCTAGAAATCAAAACGTCAAATGTCAGTTTAATTTGATGTGTCCAAAATTGATTCTAAGTTGTTCTAAAAATACGAAAGTCAGAATGGTCTGAGGCGCGAGCCTTGCAAATGCTGGAATGTACCCTTTAAAGAATGCTAGTGGACTCTCTCTTGCAGTCCCAATTACTAACTGTACAAGGCTCTTGATCTCGCCCGGCTTTGCATTCATTGTTCTAGTTTTAAGAACATCTACTGGCTGAGTCATAGTTGTTGCAATTGCGCCCTGAAATAAACCAAACAGTTTGGAATTACCTGGAGAATGTGTGTTAGCATAACATTATTAAAATGTTTTGTGGTCTCCATGGCTCAGCGGAAGACCGATCGCCCTACGCGGGTTCAAGTCTTGCTGAGAGCAATAACTTTTATAATTGTTCCTGAGCGATTAGGGTTCATCTATAAATTACGTCACAGAAATCTCATGATTTTTGGATTCCTCCCCTGTCCATGTTACAGCTGGTCACATTTGCGTGATATTTTGCAATTGAAAACGAAATGAAAACGGGACTCCCAAAATTATAAGGCCTCCTATGTTTGATAAAAAAACAGCACGTTAGAATTATAAATGTGACGACACAAATCTTACAACCCGTCTACCCCGTTGTCACACTTTGATCCCTGAGGTCATATTGGTTAGGAGAATAATTTTAGATAGTAGTTTTCATAATTTTATCAAAAATAAAACCCATATCACAGGAAGAAACATTTCTGTTATTTATGAAATAATAATAAGTGAAGGCGAAAAGTGGAGCTCTCATCATATGATAATTTTGAATACTTACAGCTAATAGACTGGAGGAGAAATGTGTTATAACATTATCGTCAAAGTATTGTGATGAAAGAAGGAGTGCCTTGATCTGGTCGTAAAAAGATAATTGACCAATAGTCATAAGGACTGCACGGCTGCAATTCATGGTGCATCCAGTCCATAATTTAGCTACACCCTCGGTTGTTGCCACTTTCCATAAACCGTGGACAGCATTTTTGTAACTGAAAGTAAAAAAAATTCTAACGGTTATATTTTGACATGATTACCAACCAGTAACCCGTGGGGTGCCAGGTTAGAATTGCATCTCCCCATCTCCTCTCGTTGGGTGTCGTAAGAGGTGACTGGGTGAGAACAGGTAGACGGGCAGCAGCATCTTTTTTTGGATTATCTTCCACCTACACTGCGATCCACAAGCCGCCTGCCAAGCGTGGGGATTATGGCAACCCCTCCCTTCTAAGGAGGAGGCCTTTGTTCAGCAGTGGACGTCTGTCGGCTGCTAGTGACCAACCAGTAAATAAAAAGGTACCATTTTTGTTTACACACAATTTTTTTAGATAAGAAAAACATACATACTTTCTTTGTTGTTCAGGTGGTAGCTTCATATCATTTTGCATTCGAACATTAACCAAATCTGCTGGATTTCCCACAAATCCACCTGCAAAGCCACCCAGCCCTGCTAGGAATGCAGACATATATAAAGGTAGAGTAGAACCCTGAAATAAATATATTCTTGTGTAGAATGACTTATTATTTAATCTGTTATTTACTATAATTATTACTGATTAAACATTATCTACTTACATCTTTTGGGGCTAACTGTTGTTTAGCCATTTCATATATTCCAAATCTCACAGTTGAGTAGGTCAGCTGACGAAGAAGCGAGGCAGATATCCCATTGTACAGACCCACAACACCTGATGATTTAGTGAACTGATTTTATATCATGCTCATAGATTGTTATGTTATGAATAATTTTGAACCTGTTTTATTATGGGATGTAAGTCAGTAAAATTTTATTATTGAACCACAGAATATTGCATAAGTTTATAGCATTAGCATTTCAAACAGGAGGATTTTAAGATTTTTTAGGGACAGCTTTAAGGCTCCTGATGTTGCAGCATCATTAGGCTCAAATCACACCAAGATGGCAGCGGCCTGCAGCGCACTTTCAGTGTTAAAGAATTTTAAACTTTAACTACAATAGGTAAAAGATGAGTATCACTTGACAAACGGACGCGCGGGCTGCCGCCAGCGGCCACGAGCGGCGCAGAGCTTTTCGAGCGATCGTGGTCTTTTACGTATTGTAGATAGTCACAAATTTTGTTAGCTTAAAGCAGTAGGTATCCTAGTATCCAAGATATTTAGAAATTCTAGTCATTAAAAATAATATGTTTTAAGTTGATATACAGCATATTTATTATGTACTGATAATTACCTTGATTACTAACAACTATCCCTGTTACTCTGAGCAGTGAAATATTTTTTCCTGTTTGTGTTTGCATTTGTACTTTAAGCAAGTCCAATGGATGTGTGACACAAGCCGCACCAGCCGATGCAAGACCACCAAAGTACCATCTGGAAATCCTAGTTTCTTTCTTCTTACTCATTGTAGCAATATTTGAATAGTCTAAAACAGAATGTTAAAAGAATAAGTTTATGGTTTGTATCACACTTCATAATTATAAAATATTCAAATTGATTTAAGGGGGGACAAAAAGGGGCAATTTTATCAATATAAGTACACCTGCAAGATGGTAATCAACTTGCCATATTCTAACTTATAGAGTAATAAATTGAGTGAGCACCTATAATTTGTGGTTTTAAAAAGTCTCTCAAGCCCTCTTAAAATATATATCTATTTAGTATGCTAATGTGCTAACAATTTGGAAATGATAAGGTAAAGAAGGGGCATTATCAGTTTGATATGGTTTGATGCTAATGTCTAACTGTGTGTGGCATTGTAGCATCTAAAATAATGGATGATGATGAGACCAGAATATACTCGGTGATTTCAGTAGACTTTTCTCCTTACGGAAAACATGGTTTTGCATGATAGGTGCACGGCGGTTTGCCTTTCCGAAAAATACAGGATAGAATAGAAAATATTACCAACCTGTTACTTTGTATTTATGACTTATTTGGCAGTTAGATTTTCATGTTTTGCATATTTTTATGTAGAAATACTACAATACGATGTGAATCGATGCAAAATCTGTCATTCCGGCGAAGCGATAACCACAATTGTTTCCAATAATAAGTAACCATTTGTGTTGATAAATTACCTACATTTGTCATTGACACGAAAGAACTAGGCAGGCATCTTTGTATTAGATTTACGGGGAAGCACATCAAATTACCATACCCTTTTGATACAGAAAATAATTTAGATTTTTACACAGATCAGTGATTGTTATCAAACAAAATCAATCAATAATTTGAATATTTTTTTCGAGTATATTTTGATGATATGACCACAGACTAATATGATTTGGAATTGGAAATATGGATAGAACCATAGAGTAAAGCAGGGTTGCCAAACATTTGAAAACTCTCCCCTTAAACTCAGATCAGAATACCAAACCCCCTTAAACATTTTTATGTACTCACTACCCCATAAAACGTGACTTTTAAATCCCTAGTTACCACTGACGTATTAGGGATGCTACGCTAATTACCTACCTTACCTTTGGTAAAAAATAAACTCTCCATATTTTGTCGGTTCAATGTTGCAGTCATGTAATACACTTACATTTTACTTCAACGAAAATGGTTTTTAGGGGTATTTTGACTCGAGTTTAGTGGGAAACATTCCAAACAATTGGCAACCCTGCATACAGTTCAATCAATCAATTTTTAATTATATGGCTTCCATCGTTTGACGATGATTCTGCCAAAAACAAGTTGTGTGATAAAGGTTTTTTTTTTAATATAATTAAATAATTTTTTAAAATAAGCGGTTCGACGATTGTTCGGTACTGCATACAGTTGTTTGATTGAAAATTGACATGTCAAATATTGACAATGACGTTAAAAGTGACCTAACGCCGTATTGCCTAGCATAACCTAAAAAAAAGGTAACCTTCAAAACGGTCAGCTGTGTTGGGATTATATTCAAGGTTGTTCTATAATAAATCTGGCAGACTTCCCTATCTTCCGTAAATATAATTTCGCAATTCATACAATCATAACTTACACCGCATATTTGATACTTAATATAAAATGCGAACGTCCAGCTAACCTTTCACTCTTGTTAAAATACAAAACATTCCTACCTTTTAATTAACTGACACACAATATTATCCAGGGCACTAATTATGGACCACTTGCAGAATTTATCTTTTTGATTATGTAACCACTTTAGTAAAAAAAGTGTTATAACCGGTAAACTAACGCGCAGCGACTAAGGTCGCAAGAGCGCGTTTGCCCCGAATGTGGACACTGCGCGCACGACGACGGGTGTTTTAGATCAATTCTCAACAACCAACCAGCCGCCAGTGAATGCCTGATGACTGTGTGCCGTGACGCTTATCGCTCACTGTAAATTTGTATCTATATAGGACTGGAAATATCACTTTCATTTGTCTATACAACAAATTTTATTCTGTCTTAGACCAAAACATAATTATTTAATAAATTGTTTCAGAATGACTACAGATATTGTGACATTGCTGCAATTGGATAAAGTGCTATCAAGTAAAGTAATTGTTGTAAAAGAAATTAATCAGTGTGATAGTTCATTTGTTACCAGTTGTATATTGAGCCACTGTATTAAAAATAAGACAGCTGTGATTGTTGTGTCAACACATAACTCACCACAACATTATCATAATGTAGGTCTTAAAATGAATTGTAATATACAAAGGAATGTTGATACTGGGTTGGTGGACTTTTATAATCTAGGCGAATATTGTGTTAACAGCTTATTGGATAATGGACAGTTGCCACAATTATTTGCTGTAGTTAAGGAGAAAATATTATTAAAACATCAGAAGTATGATAATGTGAACGTAGTTATTGATGGTCTCTCTCATTTATTTGATTTAAATTACACAGTGAAAGAAGTGAATGTATTTTGCAGTCAACTAATTAAGTTTGTAACATGCCACAACAACTCCTTCATTCTTTTCCATTGTAATGAAGCAAATGAATATGACTCCACACATGTGATGTCAAATTTGCTGTTGCACAAGGCTCACACTGTGGTGCAGGTTGAGAGCTTGCCCTCCGGCTGGAGTGCAGATGTGTCTGGTCATTTGACAATAAAATATCCAGGGATGAAATTTGATAATGAACATTTGTATACAATGGAACTGAAACAATCTAGATATCTTTTTAAGCTGTTTGATAGAGGAGTTAAACTGTTTGCTCCAGGAACTGTTTAATATAATAAAATATATTTTTATTGATAAATTGATTCATATATTCATGATTAAGATACTTTATTATTAATTGGGTAATAAAAGCATTATAAATTGTCAATCTTATTTTGTAAATCCTTTGACAGGCCAGTTGTTATATTGGTTAAATATCCTGGCTAATACCCAAATGGGTTCAATGCCCACCCAGGTCAAACAACAATAAGTGTTCATGAATATTTATTTTTGTCTGTTTTCACACAAAATGTGAAGAGCTGTTATGCATTTACCTGTTAACACACTTGTGTTAATTAAGTACTTCTACAAAGTATATTTTATGTATTTACTATATGAGATGTCTGGCTTGGTTGCCTTAAAATGTCCTCCTGGCCGATACGGCCACAGCGGCCAATCTTTCACAAGATCAGATCTACGCGGGAGATATTATAGTGCACAAGTGCTTGCGTAGACACAAGTGCACTCTCTCTTCCTTTAACCTCTCACAATCCGATGAGACGGAAGACCGACACGACCAGGGAGAGGTCAGGCGCAGTACCGATTTTTTACATGCCCATCCGACGCATGGATCATCTTACTTTACAGACAATCAGGTGATCGGCCTGCATGGTACTAGCCAGTAAGGAACAAATACACAAAGTTGCTCCCCGCGGGATCCCCGGACGCCGCGACCTCCGGTTTGTAAAGCGAGCGGTTTCCCAGTGTGGCACGGGGGCTACCATAGTTACTTACCATAAGTAGGTACAGGCTCTCCATCGTAGAGGAATAATTTATAGGTAGGTACTTACTAAAACGTTTACACATAACGTATTTTATCACTTCGACAAGTAGGTCTGTTCACCATGTACCTACCAGCCAGACTGTTAACTAAACATTATATTCATGGGCTAAATAATGAATCAATAGATACAGAGATTATTTACGTTTCTAATTCCTGTTGTACTTAGTCACGACATTAGAGGAGGTTTAAGTGCTAAGAATAGCGGTATGCTGTGTTAACTTATATCAGCACCGACTTCTATATATTTTCGTTATGATCGCTTTTTAGATCATTTTCTTTGAAGACAGTTTTTTTTTCTGAAAACAACCTACCTGACAGCATATCAATAACAATCGTCGAAATATACGATTATAATCTTCAAGAGCGATACT
The DNA here is from genome assembly GCA_911728495.1 of Furcula furcula. Taxonomy (NCBI): domain Eukaryota; kingdom Metazoa; phylum Arthropoda; class Insecta; order Lepidoptera; family Notodontidae; genus Furcula; species Furcula furcula. The sequence continues at coordinate 13,930,990 of OU452250.1, forward strand.
TGGATACGTTATGGAAGGTAGGGCTCAGTGGGTATTAGGACCTCACTCAAAAGAAGCAGTTTGTCTGCAACTGGGAAAGTAGGTAGGTACATCCACCTTACAGTCATCATTAAAAATAGTATAGGTTTACTAAATACTCATCAGTTATAGGTAGGTAATACCACATAATACTGAGAGTACAGAAGGCAAGCTTCATACAACGGGCGCTCGAGCAACGCACACATAGACAGCGCTCACGGACACGATATCTCGGTATATCTTGGTTTAGTGCGAGCGCGAATGCCGTCCGCTTCAAACACTCGTCTTCCGTTCTTCCTGTTTTATTCTCTGATTATGTATTATTGATTGAGAATAAAACAGGAAGAACAGAACAACACACAAACAACAGGAAAAAACACAGGAAACAGGAAAAATGTTTTTTCGCATAAGCCAGAGTTGATAACCCTAGCACGACCGCTGAGCATAAGTATGAAAAGCGAGGTACATAGTACATGAGCTTGCCTTCTGTACTCTCAGTATTTTGTGGTAATACTTCCTTATGCATGAGACTGTCAGATATTACCACATTCTGAGATAATCTGCTGCAAAGCAGCGGCTGTGTTCCAATCTAAAGGCATAGACATACTAAAAACTAAGAGTCTATGTCTAAAAGAACTAATTAGTAGCAAGTTTTGATAAACTCTGTAGGATAAACCCAATGATATTTAATACAATAGATATGCCATTAGCGCACAAAAATGAAACAACGAAATTCACCCATTGGGTGAACTAGCAAATTCACCCATTGGGTGAACTAGCAGTCACGCGTCGGTAAAATGTAACGAACGTCACGTGTGCCTTTGAAAATCAAGTAAAATGCCTTTAAGCGTATTTAGAAAATGCACAAAGTACTGTACAAAAGTATAAATAATAGATAAGTAAAGGATATCATACCTTAACTAAGTATATAATAATATGAGAAAACATTATAATTACTTGAGTCACAATTTTAGGCGCGCATTAGTAGGGATAATATAAGATACCTAATCATCTGCTGAACCTATTTATTTAACCATTACCTACTGACACAAATCTACCCTGCGTCTTTGTCCGCGTAGAATGATTTCTGATACTTACTTTACTTATATAAGTATTTGTCGAAATCTATAATACTTATGTGATTTAATAATGATTCATTAAAGAGTGTGATAATTAGCATGGCACTCGAGTGCCAGTGGCGTACATTTAGACGACAGGGTAGGCATAAAACCAAATTACATATATATCGAAGATATGACGAACGAATTCGCAAACACTATATTTTATCTCCTCACCTCAAGTAGTGGGTATATCCATAAATGAACTGAGATTACAAAAAACTAAACTTGAGTATGTACTTAAGTACTCAGATTATTTATTTTGCAATCTTTTAGCGAAGTCATGCAAATGCATCTATAGACTGCACGCCACTGGATATTGCGCAGTCTCGACTTTATCTCGCTTCACGCACTCCTGAGAGAGCAAGAATAGGCCCGTCTCTGACAAGCTACACCACTGCGCTACACCTTATATGTTTTAAGTAATAAAAGAAGTCAGTTGATTAAAAGCATGGCAGGATGGCAGGCGTCTTGGGATGGCAGTATAGGTGGGTAATACAACAGAAAGACCCTGCTGCTTGTCATATTGTTTTCCCTTAGTCTCCTCTTACGGACACCCAACGGGAGGAGATTGAAGGTTGCTATTCTTACCCAGACATCCCACGGGTAAATTTTCCCCAATCCTAAGCAAATACTTGGTTCGCCGATACATCTGACAAGTGACTACTCCCCTACTGCTGGATAAAAGGAGTGGATAAGCGCTGTTCACATTTGTGTCATACTCTGCAGCAGAGCCACCACAATATATACCGATCAATGATATGTTAAAATTATGTACGTTGAACGTACATAATGTTATGTACATTATGTACGTTCAACGTTACACCATTTCATATACTTACTGTATGCATAGTGCAGCGCGATGACCTTTACATATGTACACTTTTTTATTCAATCTCGTAATACTGCATCTTAGATCATATAAATGCATATAATAACAACGGGCTCGTAGATATAGACTATGCTTAAGGTCTTAAAATTACACCTACCTATTAAACAGTTCAGAATACATTATGATCATTTAACGTGGTCAAAGCAACATTGTTTTTTTATTTGACCGTATTAAACAATAATACTGATATTTATAAATATATATAGAAGTAAAAAGACATATTAAAATAAAACTTAAAAACTGAAAGGTACATTGCTGTATGAATTACTTATTATATATGCTGAAAGATTAGCTCCAATTTACTGAGTTAAATGCCTGCCCACTTACACCTTCAGTGTCAGAGGGTAATTTTAGTATTGGCTTATGTGATGTGGTATGAAAATTTTATTTGTGGTGATTAGCTGTTGCCCTGGAGACCAGGCTGGCGCGAAGGCTATATTTTGACAAGCGATCAGTGCACGTGAAGTCACGAGGGCGAAGGCCGCTTTGCTTCGCACCTCAATGTAGAATACTAGTACTGTGTCAAACGACTTTAGGCAATTTGCGTCACGTAGCAGTTTTCCTGATGAATTTTAATTTCAATTGATTGATGATTGTGTACGGAATAGACATTTGTTAAACTAATTTGAAGGAAGGGTGGAGGATACTATAGGCTTGTGTTTAGTGGTATCAAGTTATGACGCAAAGTACTCTTATAACTCCTGATAGGCCCCATGGCGGTGTACACGCTGTTACTGAAGAGAAGTTGATGGTAAGTTAAGTATTATAAACATAACCTAGGCACCAAAGTTACTAAAGAATGACTAAGTAGTGGTACAAGAAAAAAAGTTTTTTTCAGAAAAGTAAACTTTTCTTACACCATCTTATCTATACTTATAATAAAACTGTAACTGGTCCAATTCTGTACATTGAAGATATTTTGAAAATTATATTTGGAGGGCATTCTATAACCGATTCTGAGGCCGAAAATGTATTTTTTTTTATTTTTGTCTGTCTGTCTGTCTGTCTGTATCACGGCTGAGCATCACGCCGAAACTACTGAATGGATTCAAATGAAACTTGGCATGATTTGAGATCTTACTACGAGGTAGGACATAGGATACTTTTTATCCCGTAATCTAGCACGGTTCTTTTGGGAGAGGGGATTAAAGTCAAAATGGGTAAGTACTTGGTTATACGCTTGGTCCGATTTTATCAATTTTTCTTTATAATATAATAAATATTAGAAAGGGAACACTCATAGAGAGTTGTTATCAAGGTTTTGTAATCGATCGGGTTAAGCAACGTTAGGTAAGGTCAATAAATAGATGGGTGACAGTTTAACGCCATTTGAACTAAACGGGTCCGTGCTTCGGAGAGCAAGTAAAAAGTGGGTCCCAGTTTTTAACCGACTATAAAAAAGGAGGTTATGTATTCAATGCGAATATCTGTTATTAAAAGTTTAGTTAACGTAAAAATAGCGCAGGCGGAGCTGCCTGGGTCAGCTAGTCACGAATAAAAATGTGTTTATAATATGCGTTATTTTGAATATTTAGAAACTTGTGAAATATGTGCAGACTTCTTTCGCAATTAGATTCGGTGGCAGTAAACAAAAATCTATCTCTTTTTAAGGGCCCACACTCCAAATTAACTCGCTTGGCTATAAGTTTCAAATCACGGATAATTACGCATTTACGTTTTCATAAAAATGTAAATGATAATGGAGTGATCACAATGAATACTGTCTCTATGATAGGCCTTGGTGGTTTGCTTTCTCCAAAAAATGGTTTGTAATTTAATGGCGCAGTGGCTTTACAAATCAAAGGTCGCGGGTTCTAATCCTGCGCAAGCAACAACTTCTTGCGATTGTTATTTACTGGTTAGGCCGATCATCTGATTGTCTGAAAGATAAGATGATCGTCGCGGACTTACATGTAAAGTAGAACCTGCACCTGATCTCTGCCCGGTCGTGTCATTCTTCCTTCCCGTTGGATTATGTATGAGAGTAAAGGAAGAGGGAGTACCTAAAACTATGTTTCCACAAGCACTTGTGCACTGCGTTACGTAGTGGGCTAAATTTTCGCAAAAGATTGGCCGTCGCGCTGTGACCGGATTGGCCTGGAGAATATTATTATTGTATGTAAATATTACAAAAAAAAAATATGAACACTTACATTATAATATCTACCTCTGAAGTTCTCTCAAAAACTTATACTAGTTCAAAGTTGTGACACAGAGACACGCATCGGCTGTGCAAAACAAAACACAACAAGGTTTTCACATAGAAATTTCTTATTAAATACTATTCGTAATATGTATGATATTATGTTGTTATTGACCTCATACAAGTGTAACGAGTGTTATGTACTGCGACAGGTGGCGGTGCGCGTGCGGCCGCTGCGCGCGGAGGAAGGTCCCCGCATCGTGCACGTCGTCAGCGATAAGGTTACAATAGCTTTGATATCAACCAATTGTATGTATTTATATTAGAAATCTTTTAGTTTTTTATAGTGCTTGAAAGTAATCCTTAATGTTGCACTTACCTACTATTAATACCACAGGGAACCTTCAGTGGAGTAAGATAGTAAAACGCACTTACCTGTTATTAATAACACTGAACCTTCGGTAGAGTAAGATATCTTTTAGTTTTTTAAAGTGCTTGAAAGTAATCCTTAATGTTGCACTTACCTACTAATAAATACCACAGGGAACCTTCAGTGGAGTAAGATAGTAAAACGCACTTACCTACTATTAATAAAACGGAACTTGCGGTAGAGTTAGATAGTAAAACGCACTTACCTATTATTAATAACCCGGAACCTGCGGTAGAGTTAGATAGTAAAACGCACTCACCTATTATTAATAAAACGGAACTTGCGGTAGAGTTAGATAGTAAAACGCACTTACCTATTATTAATAACACGGAACCTGCGGTAGAGTTAGATAGAAAAACGCACTTACCTATTATTAATAACACGGAACCTGCGGTAGAGTTAGATAGTAAAACGCACTTACCTATTATTAATAACACGGAACCTGCGGTAGAGTTAGATAGTAAAACGCACTTACCTATTATTAATAACACGGAACCTGCGGTAGAGTTAGATAGTAAAACGCACTTACCTACTATTAATAACACAGGGAGCCTTCGGTAGAGTTAGATAGTAAAACGCACTTACCTATTGTTAATAACACAGGCAGCCTTCGGTCGAGTTAGATAGTTATGAGAAACGCACTTACCTATTATTAATAACACAGGGAACATGCCGTAGAGTTATATAGTAAAACGAACGTACCTACTAATAATAACACAGGGAAACTTCGGTAGAGGAATCACCGCGTTGGTCATAGATTATACACTCGTTGGTAGCAAAAAGGACAAAGCAAAGGCTTTTTAGCTGCCATCACAAGCGATTCCTCATACTTATAAAGCAATGGCAACCTCACATTCTTAAGTGGAGTATACATATAAAAAAATCTGTATAATAGCTGTTTTTAACCTCGTGCGCGAGATCAAGATAATCGACAGTTTATCTTTTCCGCTTTCATGAGGTTCTCATAATTAATATTTAATACTTGAGGTTCTTATTGTTATTATTTAATACCAACAGAGCATCGGTGAATTCCATAGCTAATGTTATTTGCGATTCGTACACCAAACTTAGATTATAGAGAACACTTTGTTTCATCATCCAAATAGTGAGATCAACTGAAGCTAAAATGAAACTTATTATGGGACCAAAATAACATCCTCTACGTTTCTAAGGCGAAAAAAGCTGAAGTAATGTTTACAGGTTTATTAAAAGACAAAAGGAATATTGCACGTCACGGATTATACTAGAAATATGCATTACAAGATATTACTATAAAGAAGAAATCAATCGTGTTTTTAATAATATTCGACTTTTGAGATTCACGACGATGAATGGTGTGACATCTTATCTCCATATCACTGATATAATTTTAAAACAAATCATTGCCTCTCGATTTTAGTTATCTCTGTCTAACCTTAACGTTACACACGCTAACCTTAACATTGGTGACCTTTACATTTTATTGTTGTTTTAATATTACACAAAATTATATTCGCACGACACGGCGAAGAGACGCTTGCAATTTACAATAAAATACTTTAAGTTATTTTTAAATAACGTAAAAGCCGTAGCAGCTTACGTCTAAATCTAAGAATACCTATTAAAACTTGCTGTTCTAGCTCGCGTCTCTACAAGAAGATATATCAATTAATCAGTGTTCAATACACGCAGCAGTTAACATTATTTTTAACCGACTTCAAAAAAGGTCCTCAATTCATCTGTAAGTATATATTTATTTCTTATTTATGTATGGTCGCGCATAACTCTGGCAATTATGAACCGATTTGAAAAAACCTTTCTTCCATCCATTCTTCAATCCATTTTGGGTCCCTTAAAAAAATTATTGCTTACGAATAAATAAGTAGTTCCTGAAAAAACAAGAATGGCGGCTGCGCAGGAAAACTGCAGGAATCTTAAATACATGACATTTAGACAGTGGCGTAGCTTGCCTTAGATGGGCCCCGTATCAAAATTTGTTGGGGGGCCCAAATGATGGTACGCCGTACGGCCTAAGAGATTAGGTGAGGACATGGATTTTATGAATTGTTGCTTACACATGTTCGGGACCCCTGTGGCCCGGGGGCCCAATATCTGCAATAATATGCATTTAGATGTCATTTTAACTGTGTTATTATGTCGCTTTGGACAAAAAGGTCATAACTCTGGCAAATATTTACCAATTTCAATCATTCTTTTTTATTTGAAAGAAGGAACCACTGTAATAATGAATATGTATGAATTTTATCATAACCGGATAAGAACTTCCTGGAGGACCATGAACGATGTGGAGGAATTTATCTGGTAAAAACCATAAAGCTGATGTTCTCCATTACATTACTCTGACAAATAAGAACCGATTTCGATGATTCTTTTTTATTCGAGAGAGTAAACTATTATGATGATAAAAAATTGAACCGACTTCAATAACACTGAAAAGTATAAAATATTTTAAATATTATTGAAGTTGGTGCCAAATATTCACAGCAGGTACGCTAACGCCAACTTCTATAATATTTAATTTATTTACTTTTCAGTGTTATTGAAGTCGGTTCATTTTTTTTATATATTTTTTTTTTAACCCTCCGACCGGAAATCCCTATGTCAGAGGTATGGCTGTGCCGGCAGCAAAATGTATGAACGATGGTCCTGCAGTCGCCATAGTGATTCGGTGGATGAGACAGTCTTCTCTTAAGCGACAGCCCAACCCGAGGCCGTGTCTTCCTGAGCTCGTCGCTTCTCTTAAGGCTGAAGTGCTATCATCATCATCATTAGCAGCCGATAGACGTCCACGGCTGAACAAAGGCCTCCCGCTTAGAATTTTAGGTTGCCATACTCCCCACGCTTGGCGGCTTGGGGATCGCAGTATAGGTGGAAGATAAATCCAAAAGAAAGACATTGCTGCCCGTCTTCCTGTTCTCGTTTAGTCACCTCATACGGCACCCAACTAGAGGAGATTCTAACCCGGCACCGCACGGGTTCGGGTTTCACGGGGTGAAGTGCTATAAGCGCCCGCTTTTCTTGCTCAGTAAGGCCGGCCAATAGTAACTTTCATTCGCTCAAAAAGTACCTTATAGAGCACTCGTAACCTTATTAACCGCAGGAACACACCGCTGCCGCCACTCCTAAGTGGTGCCATTCTCCTTAGGGCTGATTTTGCAATCTCTAGTTAAATTTTATTGATCGAATATTGAATACCTATATTATTTACACTTTTTACAACTGTCACCTTTATTGCCTTATCGTTTCTAACTACCTTACCAACACCTCTAATAGCTGTATTGTTATTTTTTACTTTACACAAGAGATGTTAACTTTTTTTTTTAATTATAGACGCTGTTGGCCGCAGATGGCCATTACATCTTCACCGGAAATAGATGTTAACGTTTGTTACTTTCTCTCAAGATAGTAAGATAACAATAATATTGGTATTAGAGTTGGTGACATGCCCCTAGCGGTAATAAGTTTTAGCATAAGAGACGGTGAAGGTCGACCTTTACCCATCTGATAACATTTTATAAATAAAAAATAATGTGTCATCTCATCGTGAGTGGTTATTCTGTAAGAACATTTAACAAACTCTAGAGCTGAATCCGCGGTGAGATCTCAAATTCATTCAACGAATTACACTTCGGATTTAGCTTTCGAGTTTGTTAAATCTTTTTACAGAATACCACTACTGGCTAGTTATTGTACCGCTATGATAGCTTGCCAATCAAAATTTACTGGCTGTTTTTTAATTATTATTTTTTTGTCAACCTTCACTCTTTTGATGACCGAACTTTAGTTTCATTTCAACTGATTGCAGAAAATGCCTTGGCTTGGCATATTCTCCATTTTAAAAACTATCCTGCTGCCTGGCAAGTATGAACAGTTATAGGCTTGCCTACGTATTTATTTCTCTTAACCAGTAAAAATTAGTATCGAAAGAAAGATAATTTATAGTGCCATGCTTGAAAATAGCTATGAGCACCTTTCCATTGGCAAGCCATCATAGACGGGTTATAATTCAACAAAAAAATGTTTTATTTGGTTATTAGATGGGTGAAGGTCGATCTTCACCGTCTTCTCTACTATTTTGTAGAGAAAGTTTTTCTCGTTACGGCTTTCATTGTTTATAAACTATAAACTACTACTATCTTATTTAAAAAAGAAGAAAGATTAAAAAAAGAATCGTTCCTTAAACCTGGGTCTAAACATATACTGTGGTCTAAACCTAGGTTTTTCGCAAACTGCTTTTCGTAATAAGATGGTTTAAGTTTAGCCCTGTTATTAGATGTTGGTGCTGGAAGACGAAGCGGACAGTCGACGCGATGTGCTTCGCCAGAAACGACTCAATGAGAAACATTACGTTTACGACCGTGTCTTTAGCGAAGACAGTACTCAGGTGTGTCTGCCTACTTATTAATAAAATATTACGTATTAAGATTTCTAAGGCACACATATATCTACATACCTACGTAGATTGAACGTAGGAGAACTTATTATCGTTATCCATAATGTAGAATAAATAATAGGTCCCTAATTCTCCAGACAGAATGACAAAAGTGCCTAATTATTTAACAAATCAATATGTTTTTAAGTCACATGCATAAATGTGGTACATTGTGTCGGTGTGTATAATGTGGACCTACATGTTCCATATTTATTAATACGATATGATGTACTGTACGAACGGACCGAATAATTCTCTGACTAGTCTTAATTGCTTTAATTTTCAACGCAGAACGCTCGCAACCTCAATCGTCTGACTGCAACCAACGTCACTACGGTGTGATATGAGCCTGATGTAGTCGGATTATGTTTATTTCTTTTTCAATGTTAGATAAGGTTCACGAATCGGCAGCATAAAAAAAAATTGGGACGATGAGTAATCACTTGTAGTTATTTTTCAGCGCCATCATATTTTCTTTATCCTTGACACTCGTTATGTGTTCAAAAAGCTTTATAATAATTTATTCAATAGTAATGAATTACCTACTTTATCTTATGGAATTGATAGAGAAATAACATTTGTAGGTAAATTATATTAGGTATACAATTATCAAACTTTATTTTAATCGGGATTTAACGCGTTTTTCCTTATATTTTGGATTGACGTTTCGCTGAACTAGTCAGTTTGTGACCACGGCTGGTTTTAAACGTAAAACGCGTTAATTCCCAATTAAAATAAAGTTTGCTAATGGAACGCGAAAGTCTATACAATTAGCCTTATAATCAGCTATGCTTTGTACGTCCTATTTGACATCCCCTAGAGCCTCCAGAGTATTTAAGGGTGTCCGTTTCATCTGTAGGTAGAGTCTTCGATATAATTAAGTAATAGCTCTGTCAATTTCTATTGAGAAAGTGAGATCACGTTAATACTGCTATTAGAAATTGGTGTCCCCTGTTTGAATACCAACTATATCGAATTATATTGTACTGACGCTATTGTTATGTCTCAGGAAGAAGTATACGAGGCAGTTTGCGCATCCCTTGTGGCTGATACGTTGCGTGGTTTCGCCGGCGCCGTTTTTGCATACGGAGCAACGGGAGCCGGTAAAACCTACACCATGACCGGCCTCATGTCCCGAGCACTCAGCCATCTCTTCGCCAGCATAGCTGAGAGCGATGATCCAATTGCATTTGAGGTGAGGCCAACTGTATAATCGTATTACTTCCAACACCATGCGGTATAATTGAATTGCAGATTGCAGATTACAGTCTTTGTACCCTAGGAGTATGTCCTTTCCTAAGTTAATAATGTAGTGTTAGCTTATTATAAATCTTCTCCTGAGTTTGTATATGTGAATTTCAGCACCTAAGTTTATTTATTTTTAGAAAACTAACGACTATTATTACAGGATTTAAAAAATCCTAGCGCGACAGCTGCAGTTTCATAATATGCTTTATAATTGTAATTAAGTATAACATATAAGTAATAGAATATTATAATGCTATTTTTGTGTATTCACCCACAGTATAATTGAATGCTTCGCCAGCTTAGTTGAAGGAAGTCTATAGCAATCTACTAGTATTTTTATTCCATTTCGACCGACTAAGTACCTACAGATAATTTTGTGTAGGAAAACCCTATATTGCATTTTGAACGATCAGGGAATCGAATTCGGGACCTCATGCATGACCACTAGACACAGTAACCCGCAAGTGAGTCTAAGCAAATGTATAGGTAATTTTATCATTTTGAAAATCCTATTATTCCGTTACAATGCCCGCCACAAAGGCTAATTGTTGGGATGTGTTGTAGGTATGTGCAAGTCACGAAGGGCTTTCATTAGCTTCTCGACTGTCAAGAGGTACGTTCGAGGTTCCATGGCACCATCATTTTCAGTGTAGTATTAAACGAAAAGCCTCGCTGTCTCGACCTTCTCGCGAATGTCTATTACCGATCCCATTATTATTTTTCAAGCCTATTATCATTGTACCTACTATAAGGTGAAGTATAAGGTTTTTTTCTATCGAGTAAATCGGCCAGTTTTTTTTTGCTTTGTGACTAAATGACTATTTGACAACAGTGCGAGTAAACAATACTTGCTGTCTGCCTATAAAATGTAGTTTTGAATAATTTTATTTACCATTTTAATTAACAGTTAGTACCTGGTATAAAGTGTTATTTGGTTAACCTTGCAATTTTAAAATCTTTTGATATTTGGCATTACAGTTCGCGTCTGAAATGCGGATAACTATAGAGATGTATTTTTTAACCGACTTCAAACTAACACGTACGTGATAATTTTGATGACACAGCATATTATATAGTTTAAAAGATCTGGTATTTAAACTCCTGCTTTAACTCATACTGCACGCAACAATAAACCCTATACTATATCGTTATGTAAAATAATGGTTTAAACTTATATAACTTGTAAAGGTAAGATTGTTTTACATAATTAGCGTGTCTGTTTTAAGCGCGTGATCTTCTTATCCTTGTATTTATCTTGTTAGTCGCTATTTGTTAAACTAAATATCAACGTGATTTTATGTCAATCAGGAATTAATGTTGTCTAAGCTACTCATCAGGCCACTGAATTTTTTGTGTCATTTATAAAAATATAAAAACCTGCAACGGATATTTAGTTTTTTTTATTAATGCCTTTTTTTAAATAAAATTTTTTATACACTTACTTATTTTTTTGTTAACAGATGTCACTTAGCCTATCACCCGGTTCTGGCTTGACGTCGATTTCCGTGACAATATGTACTGTATACAATATGTACATAGATACTATTTTATCATTAGTATAGGTAATTTATTTTACCGATAGCATTTTTTGGCATTGTATTATTTTGATTACTTTCCATCAGAACATACTTAATACTTAACTTTAAATAAAGGCATACAGGCCGCAAAGTAACATTTCTTGTATTCCAGAAAATGGTTCATTAACGCCATTTTCTAAGCCTATAACACCAAAGTCAAAGTCAAAACCTCAAAGTCAAAGTCATAACCTCAAAGTCAAAGTCAAAAAGTCAAAATATATTTATTATGTATAGGTCCCACGGAGGCACTGACACAAAAATCATTTTTACAAACTACCACCGGATCGTAACGCGGAACCTCGATGATGATACTATGCCACATAATGTATGCAAAATACTAAAACATACAGAGGCTTTGTAAATTATCTATTGTTTATTCGTCATTTACAAACATGTATGTTTACGAATTATTATTTGTTTATGTAGCAAGTGCAAGCCGTACCTACCTATAGGGCTCCCACACATAACTGCGATGCGATGCGTTGCGGCGAGAAACAAATGAATTTTCGATACAAGTTGCAGGAACTTGTATTGGAAAATTCATTACAAATGAATTTTCGATACAAGTTGCAGGAACTTGTATTGGAAAATTCATTTGTTTCTCGCCGCATCGCATCGCATCGCAGTTATGTGTGGGAGCCCTTATGGTGTAGGACCTACACCTGCCCTACCTGCTCATTGTACAGTGCTGCAAGTACCTACAGTGTAGGTACAATGAGCTTCGACGGTTTACAACTGTAGATTAAATAAGTTACAATCCATTAGAAGGTTGTTACTGGGATGCCTGTAACAATAAAGCTTTGCAGTTCTCATTTACTAAAATGACTTTCGTAAGCTAGCTACCATTTCCGCGGAATAATTTGTCTTAAACTCTCTGTAACGCTCTACACTGCTACCTACATTACATGTGTTAGCATTTAAATCTAATCTTATCTGGAATCAAAGTGGATACTAACCGAATTACGTAGGTACTTACGTACGTCCGAGATAGTCTGGGATTCCTGTAGATCAATCTCAACTCGAAACACATTGTTTGGTGGAATCAAGTCATGGAAATCCTGCGCAAACTCCAAAATTAGGATTGATTTTAATAGAAGAGAAGACTAGTGACTAGTGACTACTTGTTACTCTGCGACTGTGCTCTAGGCTTTGTAATTTGGCCTTCACCTCTCCACTCAATCCAAAGCTGATGACATATTGTTTTTTGCACACCTTGCCGTAAGGAAATATCTATAAAAAAACGAGTCAATATCAGAGAAATCATAGGTGTTATTAGTTTTACATTTAGATACAGACTTTGATTTACAAATATGTACTGTGCGGACCTATCAAATAACAGCAACCCATATCGAGCACACTAAACTTGTCAATATCGATTAATCAGATAAGTGTTCGGATATTAACAATATGTGTATAGCTGCCGTGAATTAAAAACCCATCTACTGACAAACCCCAAATCACTTTGTAACTATACCTACAACTCTACCAGTATCTAGTGGCGGTGGAGAGCGGAAAACTGTTTGTTTTTTAACCAACGGTCACGATTTCAAATCCTGTCAGGAACAATAACTTTGTCTACTTGTACCATTGTTAGGACAATACAGACTGATCACCTGATTGTCTGAAAAAAAGACGATCCATGCGTCGGATAGGCATCCTCTGTCATGTCAGTTTTCCATGCCATAGGATTGTGAGGGTAAAGGAAGAGAGTGTGCACCTTTTCTGCTCTATAATATTTCCTGCGTAAGTAGTTGGCTAATCTTGTTAAAGATGGGCTACCGAAGTCGGATTGGCTACGAGAACATTAGTGTCTAACACATAACGTGTGTGATAACTTTCGCTTCGACTAGAATTTTACCTACTTAACGTGGATCGTGAAAATGGTGTTTGAGAATACCTTCTAATGGGTTTCTTGAATATTGGATACCTAGATTCTTTATTGCACACATTTTGTAGAACAATACATGAAACAGTAACATAATTATTAACGTGAGCATATCCATGATGTGAGCAAAGGCGTTCTTATCGCTCATAGCAATCTCTTCCAGGCAACCTTTGTGGAAGGATAGTTGACATGAAGTCATTTCCTTTAGCTCATTATCATGTTACTATGTAGGTATCAGGGGCGAGCAGTACAGACAAACATACTTTGGCTACCCTAAGAGTTCTCGGAATGCCCTCATACATACATAATCTAAGAAATTTGCTTTTTTTGCCCTCCCTGTTATAAATGCGTGTGCACGCCACTGATAGGTATCAACAAAGTGCATAGTCATCTAAAACACATTGAATTTGGTCAGAGATAACGAATTCAATGTGGAATTGTAAGTTCCATTATCGCAATGATATTAGCTAAGCAGAGCTTCTCGATTTTAACACGTTAAGATAGACGGTTGCAAAACCCTTCGGAGTCGCTGGACGCTCGGGGTGTGGGCCCTTTGAGCGTCCATTGAGCACGGCGGCGACTCCGAGGAGGACGGCGGCGGGGTTGCGACCCCCGTCCCCGTGAGAACCGTGTCAGGTTCCCGGGGGGCTACAATGCGCCCCCCGGCGGCGGGCTCAAAGGCAAGGCACTGAGGGGCCCCTGGTGCAGATCCCACCGGAGAGCCCTGGGGTCCCCCCTCTCATGTGCCGATGCGACAGCCGCGCGGGTTTTAATGGGTAAGAATCCCACATACCCCGGTCGAGCCCCACAGCTCCCGGCGATCTTTGGAAGATTTCCCCCGCGTCAAAAGAAAAAAAAAGACGGTTGCAAACACTCCCCAATGTAAATATTTTGTTTTGAAGCCACATAATCTATTAAGGTCAATGCGACGGAATTGCAAGCCAATCAAAAGGTAAATGATAATATTCATTAAACACAAGCTGTAGGCGGTGTGTAGCGTGTAGGCGGTGGAGGTGCTAGCACGGCGCCTTCCGTTCAAGGTCAATGTCGAGGGGTGCCCGCGCCACGATACTCGGATAGCGTGATTAACGCTGACGTTAGCAAAATGTTAATCCCGGGATTAACATTTTATGGCGGTAAATTCTTACATACGTCATATCACTCTGTTATTTTTAGGGTTCCATACCTAAAAGGTAAAAAAGGAACCCTTATGGTCTGACTTCGTCTGTCTGTCTGTCTGTCACACACCTATATATTTCAGGAACCACTGATGCTATCAATTTGAAACCTGGAATAGTTTTAGATCTTAATTACCCAACCCCATCGAAAATGAAAAAAAAAATTTTTTTCTTTTATTTTTTTTTTAATGGGTCCTCAAAATTTCAAAGTGACAAACTTCGGAGATAAGGGGGGGGGCCTTATCTCCGAAGTTTGTGGAGGGAAAAATCTGAAATAATTATGGGTAATACATGTCTATCTATATTTTACAGGAAAAATAAAATGATCTATCTAAGTAGTACAGTTTTTTGGTAATCCTAAAAAAACCTCGACAAACAAAGTTAGTTTTGCGGTTTTTTTTTTGCTATCTGAGGTGTAAGACGACTAGTAAAATAACTTTAATACGTCCAATGATGGTATGGAACCCTCGGTGGGTGAGTCCGACTCGCACTTGACCGGTATTTTTTAAACTTGGTCCTGCATGTTTCAGTAGAATGTGTACGTACCTACAAGTATTCATTATGTTATTAGGAAAACTTACGGCTAAAATACAAGTAAGTATATAATGTATGAAGGGAATTTAAAGTTTCCACAGATACGAACAGTATAATACGAAGCAGTATATGTACTTAATAGGATTTAATTCACTTTGTTCACTTTCCTGTCTTAATTATTTGGCTGTAACAGTTAAGAAGTTCTCTACATAATAGCCTTAATACATGCGTCAGATTCTTCGAAGTCATTAATGAAAATTAAATATTCAGTACTACTTATTGTGTGGCGAGGCGATGGGCGAGGGTTTGGGGTTGTACGAGCATCAACCCACGCGCATTAGCGTGACCCTATGATAATACCCTTGGTAACGAATTACCAACAGGCGTGAAAACATTTTAAAATTATACCTACTTAAATCTGAGTGAATTAACGATTTTAAACTTACTTTCATATCAATCAATATATGAATAGTAAATCCGGAGGTGCATTTGAATCCTCTGGGGAGCAATAATATTGTGTAGGTAGTTTGTTAGTTACTGGTTAGACCGATCACCTGATTGAAAAGAGATGATCCTGCGTCGGATGGGCATTTAAAAATTCGGTGCAGCGCTGCGCCTGACCTCTTTGATCTTGTATCATCGGATTGTAAGTGCAAAGAAAGAGTGTGAGTGAGTTGTGCACTTTTATATCTCTTGCATAGGTACCATGGCTGTTTTTCTGAAAGTTTGGTCTCTGTCAGGAGGACCTCAAATACCACGGAGCTTTAATACTACGATAACAACAGGAGTTCTGTCTTAAAGCCTTACTCTGGAGCAGAGGTTCTTATCTTTTTACTGGAGACTTTTCAATTCCGAAGATCCATTGAAAGACTAAAGGGTAGATACTCATTCATAGGGTATTTACCCTTTTAATTCCGATGAATGTTGATTTTAATCGAGTCGTTGTTAGGGAAAAATGATGGGAAAATGTATAAATATCGAAATAAACAGCAAAAAGCAACAAAAAAAACAAAGAGGATATAATTTCTCGGGAGATCTTCGGAGATTCTCCGATCATTATCGAATCACTGGTGACAATCTCCAGTTTACAAAATTTTGGTCCAGTGCCAAGCTTCTAGGATAACCTTCAGGTACAGGTCATCTGCAGCTACGAAAATAGTAAATCGGTACTACATTTCCTTTAATTTGTAAGTCCTGGAAGTAGACCGCAGTTAATCTCTAGTTTCATGTTTAAATGGTAATTATTTTTCGTGTTATTTGGCCTTACATTAACACAGTTTTGCTAGTTATTTTCAGAGCGGCACATATTTTAGCAGTAGGAAACTACTAGCCAGACGCCACGTGGCCTTTACCTACATAGTTAGCCGAGCTGATGTTTGTTAAAGTATGTGCTGATCGTGATATTTTAATTATTACAGCATAGTTATAAGGAATTAACCTAAATACCTGATTCTTTCTTGCCATTTCGCTTTTAGAAATTAACACCCCACATTATTTACTTATTCATAATGTTTATAAACATGATTAATGATTATCGTACGAGTACCTATTAAATGAAATCAAGTAAGTACATAATTATGTAGTTGTGTAGGTATATAATGTATGTATGTGGGATATGCTTGAGTAGTTCTTTGATCTTGTTATAAAGATTGGCCACCATGGCCGAATTTAGTACTTTCTATCTATCACCTACATTTTACATTTCACAGCGAGATGTTATTTCTCCGAAACTGTTCAGCAATGCATTGGAGGTTTCCCAACAAGTAGGTCTTAAGATGAACATGGACAAGACGAAAATTATGTCCTTGTCCATGTTGCACCCGTACCGGTAGTTGTTGGGAACGATACACTCGAAGTTGTAGATCACCATGTCCTAGAACAAACTATCCAGTTAGGTCAGTCCAACTTCGACAAAGAGGTCGCCCGAAGAATCCAACTCAGATGCGCAGCGTTCGGGAAACTATGCGAAATATTCTCGTCCGAAATACCGCAGTGTCTGAAGACGAAGATTTTTAACCAGTGTGTGTTGCCAGTGATGACATATGGTACTGAGTCGTGGTCCTTATCTGCTGGCCTTTTAGAGACGTTCAGAGTCACACAACGAGGAATGGAGAGAGTTATGCTCGGATATTTTTAAAATAAGTAAGTAAGTATATCAATATCGATTTCGATATATCGATACGTCGGTAAAACGTTGTTGAGGAAAATCCTTGTTGAGGATGATGATCTTGTAAGGGAAGCTTATTTTTTAGCGATCTCTGATAAAAATATCGATATATCGAAATATTAAATATCGCCAAAACATATAGATAGGTATATAAAAAAAATATGATATATCGATATTTTTCGAACAACTCTACCGCTACCCAAGGCTAAGCCCAGTATGGGATCATATGGATTGTCCCAGGATAATTATTATATAACTAACGGCGATTGTGTAGGTGACCTACGTTAATATGGGGTGCAGCGCAATGTAAGGTATAAATGTGAAGGGCTGTGTTTTGTTGGAACGATATAAACTGGCTAGCACGTGGCTCGTGTTCGCCATCTGATAACTCATGCATGTTTATTTCTAGTCGCATTCAAATGCGGCTTTAATCTTCGTGCTTCGTTCGTTATTAAGCGCTTTGGTTGAATTGCCATAAGTTATTTCTTGAAGATAAGGTTTTGAACGTAATAAACTTATTATATACCTATGTAAGACGTAAGAGTTAAGAGTAGATATAAGTAAGTAGGTACATAAGTATTTTTTTTAAATTACGACGGGCCCGTTTGTCTAGTGGTTAGACTTCCTATTCGATGCCCGATAAGTCGTGGGTTCTATTTCCAGAGAAAACATTTGTGTGGATGTGTGATGTCTGTTTGTTCTGTGTCTGGGTGTTATTAACGGACTTCAAAAATGCAGGAGGTTCTCAATTATTATCTGTAAGTACCTATTTACAAAAAAGTATTTACTTATATGTTTTTGTATCAGTTGTCTGGTTACTAAAGTACATGCCTAGTTTGGGACCAGAGAACCGTGCGTAGATTAGCCCAGGATATTATTTTATTGGTTGAGATTTTAATTATTTTATTATTACTAACCAGGTTCTTTCGTTTTAGATACTAAGATCAGGCTAAATTATGGCAGGCAATTATCGAACGGCAGACATATCTGCCGTTCGATAATTGCCTAATTGGCATTGGGTTTTATAGGCCGATTTTCTTTTTTCTAAATCAACATTTTGATGTATAATGCTCACAAAAATGCTTACTGGAGCAAAAATGCTTGCGTAGAGCATGCATTAAATCTACTCCAGCTGAATAATCTATATTAATAAAAGAGCAGGGTGTTTTCTAGGAATTACGATACAGAAAAAACCATATAACGTACAATCTTGAAATTTGGAACCAACATTATTCAAATAGTCTAGGTGAACAATAAGAACGGATTTTTTGAAATTCCATACCTATGTGGGTCAAATGGGCTCCCAAAGTTTGTATGGAAAAAAAATTTTTATTCGTCACACGGACATGAAACTTTGTCAGTGTACTAAAAAAAAGAAATAAAGAAACACGTGTATCACACTTTTTGAAAATCGACCCCTATAGGGATTTTAGCATCGTTTTTAAGTATGCAACGAGGAAAAAAAATTTCATACTGCATTGTTGAAACTTTGCGAATACATTAATCAAATTATACCAATCCAAGTGCAAATAATCATTTTTTGAAAATCAACTCCTAAAGGGGTCCAATTGGGGTCCAAAAAATGTTTCTTGGCCTACAGTCATAAAACTTAGTTTATATATTGCACTCAAGAATCTAAGAAACCTATTTCCAGCATTTTTCGAAAAACTACCCCTAAGGTCATTAAATGGGGTTTCAAAGTTTGCACAAAGAAGGATGTCCATTTCATCCTATGATGCAACTAGAGTAACGAAACTCGGTAAATAAACTCAACACAACAGTTGAAAAAACTAATTTTGAGCATTTTTGTAAAATCGACCCCTAAGTGGGTCAAATAGGCTCCCAAAGTTTGTATGGAAAAATAATTTTTTTTCGTCACACGGAAACGAAACTTTGTTAGAGTACTGAGGAAAACAAATAAAGAAACACGTATATCACATTTTTTGAAAATCGACCCTTATAGGGATTTTAGCATGGTTTTTGAGTATGCAACGCGGAAAAAATAATTAAATACTGCATTGCTGAAACTTTGCGAATACATTAATGAAATTATTCAATAATTAACCACTAGGTGGGTCAAATGGGATCTCAAAGTTTGTATGGAAAATATTTTTTTTTTCACCACCCTAACACGAAATTTTGTCAACGTACTAAACAAAAGAAATGAAGAAACACCTGTATCATAACTTTTTGAAAATCGACCCTTAAAGGGGTTTTAGTATGGTTTTTAAGTATGAATCACGGAAAAAACATCATGCTGCATTGATGAAACTTTGCGAATACATATATCAAACTAAAGCAATTATTGTAAAGGGTGGTTAAATTTTAAGGGCCGATGTTAATTTTGAATAAAACACAAATTATTTAGGAAATTATTGTCATTGCTTTTTATTGTGATTAATTGGTATGGTTCAATTATGTATGGAACAAAATATCGGCCAAATGGCCGCCGCGACAACGGCGGCAAACCTCCATCCGATGGTCCAAATTTTCGATGGCGCTGAGGCATAATTGAGGTTCTATGCCGTTAATGTGCCGAATTATCTCATCCTTTAGCCATCCATCCCAAAGAAAGAAGTCCAACGGTGTCACATCACATGAACTTGGTGGCCAATTGACATCGCCACCACGTGAGATAGCACGGCCATTGAATTTGTCGTGCAAAAGAGTCATTGTTTCGTTAGCTGTGTGGCAAGTGGCACCGTCCTGTTGAAACCACATTTCGTCCACATCCATATCTTCCAATTCAGGCCATAAAAAGTTCGTTATCATCTCACGATAGCGAACACCATTCACAGTAACTGCCTGACCGGCCTCATTCACACTATCGCGAACAGTAGCTATATTTTCTACAGTACGAACTGTACGAGCATGCACTGGTGTTTTCACATCTTCTACAGTCCCGGTTTGCTCAAATTTTTGCACGATTTTCCCGATTGTACGCACATTTGGACGATTAAATTGACCGAAAAAATCACAAACATTTTTTTTTTTTCACCACCCTAACACGAAATTTTGTCAACGTACTAAACAAAAGAAATGAACAAACACCTGTATCATAACTTTTTGAAAATCGACCCTTAAAGGGGTTTTAGTATGGTTTTTAAGTTTGAAGCGCGGGAAAATATTTTGCTCCATTGATTAAAATTTGCAAATACATTAATCATACTAAAGCAATCCATGTGTCAAAAATTTTTGAAAATCAACTCCTAAAGGGGTCCAATTGGAGTCTAAAAATGTTATTTGACCTGCAATCATAAGACTTAATTGATGTATTGCACACAAGAATCTAAAAAACCCATTTCCGGCATTTAGCGTAAAACAACCCCTAAGGTCATTGGGGTTTCAAAGTTTGCACAAAGAAGCATTTCCATTTCATCCTATGATGCAACTAGAGTACCTAACGAAACTCAGTAAATAAACTCAACACAACAGTTGAAAAATTTCCATTGAATGTTATAACATTAACGTGACGTAACTAGAGTAACGAAACTCGGTTCATAGACTCAACAAAACCATTTAACAAACTAATTTTCATAATTTTTTGAAAATCAGCCCCTAAGTGGGCCAAATGGGGTATCAAAGTTACTACGGAAAAACAATTATTCATTGCATGGACACGAAACTTTATCAGTGTACCGATAAAAAACACGTGAATCACATTATTTTTTTAAATCAACCCTTGAAGGGTAATATGATGGAGGGAATCATAGTTTTATGGGGGAATCATGAGTATCAAACGCGGAAAGAAAATCATGCTGCACTGATGAAACTTTGTGAATAAATTCATCAAGTTAAAGCAATTTCATTTTGAAAATCAACCCCTAAAAGGATCCAATTGGGTCCAAAAAATGTTCTTTTTTTGTCCTACAGTCACAGGACTTATTTAATTAATTATAATGCATTGCCCACTATAATATAAGAAACTTATGTCAGGCATTCTTCAAAAAAATATCCCTAAGGTCATTTTATGAGGTTGCAAAGTTTGCATGAACAAGGATTTTCATTTCAGCTATAATGCTGCAGTAAAAAGAGAAAAAAATTCTGCATTTTTCGGAAATCAACCTTATTTTAGGGTATCAACGTTTGCAAAAAAATATTTTTCATCAGACGGACACAACACTTTGTCATCAAAAGAATTCTCAACTTCTTTCACACATCTGACACATTTGTTTTGAAAATCAACCCTTGACAGGGTTTTATCACGATTTTTGAGTATGAATGTGGAAAAAAAATCATGCTACACTGATGACACTGCGGATGCATTCATGAAATTAAAGAAATCCATGTGCAAAATATTTTTTTTGAATTGACCCCCAAAAGGGATTAATTGGGGTCCAAATCATGTTTTTTTTACGCTACGTTCACAATACGTATTTTATGTATATAATCTAAGAAACCTGTTTCCTGCATTCATGGTAAAACAACCCCTAAGGTCAGAAGGATTTCCATTTAAGTTATAATGCAGCTACAGTCACGAAACTCGGTAGGTAAACTCACCACAACAATTTAACCAACTATTTTTCAGCATTTTTAACCAACTTCAAAAAAAAGGAGGTTCTCAATTTGTCTGTAGGTACATTTTTTTTTCTATGTATGTTCGCGCAGACCCTGGCAATTATGAATCGATTTCAAAAATTATTTCTGGTACGGATAGGCCGCTCCACTGATTGGGTCCCATAAAAAAAAACATTACTTACTTACGGATAAGCAGTTCCTGAAAAAACAAAAATGGAGACTCAGAAAAAACTGTAGGAATGCCTAAAAGGTGATTTTTTATCGCTTTTTAAGGACGAAAACTCTGGCAAATATTTACCAATTTCAATGATTCTTTTTTATTCGGAAGAAGGAACCACTGTAATGAATATGTATAAATTTTATCACAACCGGATAAAAACTTACTGGAGAACCGTGATTGATGTGTAGGAATTTATCCGGTAAAATAAACTATTTTTCAAAAAATAAAAACCGACTTCAAAGTAAATTATCTATAAAAAGCATAAAATAACGAAAATATATAGAAGTCGGTGCTAGCACATCATGTTAAGTAACACTAGCACCAGCTGACACCGACTTCAATATATTTTCGTTATTTTATGCTTTTTATAGATAATTTACTTTGAAGTCGGTTTTTATTTTTTGAAAAATAGTTTATTTAACACTTTTTAGTGACTTTTATTTTAGCAAAATAGGTATCAGCACTATCACGCAACTCGAACGTCTACGTTACAGTAACTTATAGAAAACATAAAAAGTTTATATCTCTTAAACTACTGGACCGATTTTGATGAAATTTGTACTCTACCCTAAGTTGAAAAATACTCAAACTATTGCAAAAAGAATTTTTGAAATCAGACCTGTAGTTTCTGAGAAATCCACGGACAAACCTACATACATACATACATACTTACATACATACATACATACATACATACATACATACATACATCCATAAAATTTGGTAAATTTGTTTAGAAGCCCACATAGACTAACATATATTAATATTACGCATTTTTATTAATATTACATACATACGCGTCGAATAGAGAACCTTCTTTTTGAAGCCGGTTAAAAAAGAATATTATACAGACGAATTGAGAACCTCTCCTTCTTTGCAGTCGGTTAAAAAACTATGAATCTGATGTTCTCCATTACATTACTCTGACAAATATGAACCGATTACTATGATTATTTTTTTATTCAAGAGAGTAAACTACTGTAATGATTTCATGCAAATTGCATTAGGACCGGATAAAGTGTGCAATGTTGTATTCGAAAATCAACCCAGGACGGAAGACTACATACTGGATACCTATTAGATCAGGGTTAATAAAAGTGTGAACAATATTGAAATCAATCGTCCGAAGATTGGACCAACAATAATAACTAAGAAGACCTGAGGTTACACCGTTGTGCAAAAGGACGTACAACATCTCAGTCCGTCCGTGACCATGGGTGCTACAAAGCATTCGAAACGTCGGGATACTTGTAGTATATCATCTTTTTAAAAAAAAAATTGAACCGACTTCAATATCACTGAAAAGTATAAAATAATTTAAATATTATTGAAGTTGGTGTTAGCTTACCGGCTGTGTATATTTGGCACCAACTTCAATAATATTTAAATTATTTTATACTTTTCAGTGATATTGAAGTCGGTTCATTTTTTTTTTTTTAAAGATTTTATTTTTGGCTTTTTAGTGATATTTTCATATATAAAGATTGAACCATCGAAGACCGTAAAATGATCTAGGTAGGTTATGATCACATTATCGTCTACATAGTTTTACATAATTCATGTTTCTTCGGAAAAAAATATCCGGTCGTAATGAAATTTGCATGGAATCATCATAGTAGTTTACTCTCTCGAATAAAAAAAGAATCATCGAAATCGGTTCATAATTGTCAGAGCAATGTAATGGAGAACATCAGTTTTATGGTTTTTACCAGATAAATTCCTCCTCATCGCTCATGGTCTTCCAGGAAGTTCTTATCCGGTTGTGATAAATTTCATACAGATTTATTACAGTGGTTACTTCTTTCGAATAAAAAAAGAATCATTGAAGTTGGTAAATATTTGCCAGAGTTATGACCATTTTTGTCCTTAAAAAGCGACAAAAAAGTCATCAATATAGGCTTTCCTGCATGTTTCCTGCGCAGTCACCATTATTGTTTTTTCAGGAACTACTTATTCGGAAGCAAAATTTTTTTATGGGACCCAACTAACGGATTAAAGAATGGATGGAAGAAAGATTTTTGCAAATCGGTTCATACTTGCCAGAGTTATGCGCGAACATACATAGAAAAAAAAAATTATATATACAGACGAATTGAGAGCCTCCTCCTTTTTTTGAAGTCGGTTAAAAATAAAATAAACCGCGATTAAATTCGTAAAAGTATGTGAAGCAAATGTGTAGCAAAGTAAACGCGGGCGAAGCCGCGGGCTACAGCTAGTAAAATATATTTTTAAATACTGGTAATACTTACTGGTAATAAGTAATAAAAAAAATATAATATGTGTATACGTTTTATAAAATTAAGTCCCAAATGGTTGTTTTCTGTCAGTCAAAAGCATTGAATCGATAACTTGGAGGGCGGACACTGGACACCAAACGTCTACTAACGACTGTTAATGACCTGTTAGCACCGAGTGAACCTGTTAGTGTTGTGTTTTGTATAATAACATATAGGTACACATAAGTTGTTTATGTATGAATAATTGGTTGAAATAACGAAGATTCGGAGTCGCTGGACGTAGGAAGAGTGTCGAGGAAGGACAATTTAGGCTTTTCTTTTGACCTAGGTTCCCCACTGATGGTGTTCTTGATGTTAAAGGGTCAGAACTTCAGACTAACACTCCATAGAGACTGCACTGTAGGACGGACAGCGAAAACGTTCGGAATTGCATCTAGTTCCGTCATAGTCTATGCGTCGTAAGGGCCCCCATACATAACTGATGCGATGCGATGCGGCGCCGCATTGCAGGAATTTGTATCGAAAATTCATTTGTTTCTCGCAGATATTTGCGATGCGATGCGAATTCGCAGTTATGTGTGGGAGCCGTAAAACAGACCACCTGGAGAGTCAGGAAAGCCTGGCCCGTAAGAAGTTCCATGTCACTTCTGATGCTCCAGAATCACTCTACTGATCGCAAATTTATAAGTGGCGGACACTACAGTGACCTTTTGGGCCCTAAGTAATCCTTGCGCCACGATATCACATCCAATGTCCATTGCCAAGTAGGTACATACTTTGTTATTGGACTACTCCGCCGTGTAGTAAGTAGCTGTCCAAAAAATGATGGTTTCAATTTCCCCCGGCTTCTTTCTTCTTTTTGTCTGGACATTAATGCAACAGTGTTATTTACGTCTGAATAGGAAATATTAGTCACTTAACAAGATATTTTAGGGCTGTATGCTCAAGGAAAACATACTTACATAGATATATCATTAAGCCATTCGTGAAAGCTCTTCCCAAGCCCAGAAATACATATTTATCTCTGACTGATAAATAATGCCGGGCATAACCGATGAGGTGAGTCAGTAGTGCCGTCAAAACTAACTCTTCCCAAAGCTGGTCGTCGCTTCTCCTCGTACTCTAAAAAATGTTTATCAGTAGGTAACAATGAATGTTTATTCACAGCTATTTGTTTTTTTTTTATTCAGCCTAACGAGACAAGCCAGACGTTCTCCTGATGGTATGCGACAGGAGGCCTATAGACTGCGTTGTCGCTGATCACCCGAGACATTAGTTATTCAGTCTCATACTTTGCTGTGTTACGGTACCACTGTACCAGAGTGGTACCGTAACACAGCAAAGTACTTATTACACATTGCTGCTTAGCGGCAGAAATCTAACACTGCGGTGGTACGTACCTGGTCGGTCCCTTGCACAATGAACCTTTCTTTTCTTGCCGTCCGCGAGGAAACCTTTAAAACGTACTCGATCTCGTAAGGGTGGAAGGTCGAGTTATGTGGGATTTTTATTTTTGAAAAATACGACGAATATAATATTCCATCGACGCAATGGAGAGTCATGGGTACTCCGTTTGGACCTGAAAAGTGTCTCTCCAGCGCCGGACGCTCGCTGCAGCATGTCCCGGGGAGTAGAGAGATAACGCTTCGCCCGGCATCTTCGCGTTACTCGCGACGATACAGCATACACCGTGTCGTCCGCCTCGGGGTTGCACAAGGGACCTGCTCTTCTTCTTCTAGTTATCAAGTTGATAACGCCTAATTTTTGCCAATTCTTGATTTGTAGTGTACTAGATAGAATCGTTTTCCCTATCACGAAAAGCGCCTAGACAAATAAACGATGTAATAGATACGAGTGTATCGGCGAGTTAGATAAATTGCAACTTGTCGTTAGACAGTGTGTTTGCGATGGGAAATCATGAAAAATGTTTAGATGTATATTGAATGTAAATATATTAATAGGTTTATTATTTTCAAAATCCTATTATAAATACTACAAAATGCGTCAGCAGCAGTATGGAATATAAATGGTAATCTTCTCTTTCTACAAGTGCCTTCTTCTAATCCTAAAATTTCGTCATAAATGTTGCAAACGATCAAAGATAGCTTTCCATTGTCAATACGATTAGCATTAATACGTAATTTACCTAGATATCGCAGTGGCATCATAGTCTTTGAATAAATGATAGATACCAATAGAAAAGCAAATAGCCCAAGGGTGGCTAACTCCTGAGCTTTTTACTATTAATGGAGGGTTAAAGTATTGTAGTTTTATCATCAATATCTATTACAGTATTTTAATATTCGTAAACTCTTGAAGCCTTTAGTTGAAAAATGAGGGAGGAAAGGTGACCCTTTCCTCCAGCCACGTCCAAAACTATTAGGGGATTTTTAAGGGAATGGGTAGATAATTACTTACAGCAATAGTGAATACTTGCAATCACGATATGAAATGGGGTAGTCTTACTAAGCATTACCTACCTAATTATTTCCTTCTCATGGTAGGTTCTGGTACTCTTTTATCAATTCTTCACTTGTGTTAGATTTAGTTATTTCTTAATTATTTCCATTTGTTCAACCCACTTTTGATCTTGCTTATTATAAGTTCCAGAGTGTTTAGAATGATATGTTGCTTGAAGGCATAAGGGGCATTAATAAACCACTGTAGAGTATGAAATAGGTATCAAATTAAATAATCGAATTTAATGTTGTTCTAAGATATATAATAATTTCGTTGTGCAGGTAAAAATGTCATACATAGAGATATACAACGAGAACATCCGCGACCTGTTGAACCCAAACGCTGGCCCGCTAGAGCTGCGCGACGAGGGTGGCAGTGGGGCGCCAGTGGTGGCGGGACTCAGCGAGCTGCGAGCCACCAGCGCGGCGCACGTCGCTGAGTTGCTAGCCCGCGGCGATCGCGCTCGGACCGCCGAGCCCACGCACGCCAACCAACACTCTTCACGAGGACACGCACTACTCAGGTAGGTACACCATCATTATCAGCCGAAAGAAGTCTACTGCTGTACAAAACGTTACCCCGTAGAGGGGAGGGGCTGCCATAATCCCCACGCTTGGCAGGCGACTTGAGGATCACAGTAGGTATAGAATAGAAAGACGCTGTTGCCCGTCTTTATGTTTTCCCTTAGTCGCCTCTTACGGGCTCAACGGGAGGAGATGGGAGTTTTTAAATTCGTGTCCCCCATTCGTGTACACCCCACGGACGGGGGTCACGGGTACCTACAAATTAACGAAATCCTTTAAGTAACTGCTAGTCTTTTATACATATGTCCTACTTACTACTAATAACCTTCTCTAATGACGATATCAGTAAGCTTTATAAGCAATTCTATTGCATATAGAGTCGCAGAATACATAATAGTAGAGCTGTGGTTGTGGGACTATGGCTTTGTGGTTGATTGCAAAACGAAGTACCTATATTATCATTATCAAAGTATTATGGTAATTGTAAGAACATAACACCTCAACGAGTATAACCGATGAACACATCAGGCGAAGACTCAACAAACGTCGCGTCGTTGAAAACAGCTCAACAATATTTTCTATAAGTACACTATTTTAAATGCATTTCAAATGTTATTATTAGCTAAATTATGTTTTAATAGCGTGACTGTGAGTCGGCAAGTGGAGGGTGGCACGCAGCGCGGCCGGTTGTTCCTCATTGACCTGGCTGGCTCGGAGCGAGCGGGGCTGCGCGCGCGACGCCTTGAGGGAGCTCACATCAATCGATCTCTTCTTGCGCTAGCGAACTGTATCATGGCTCTTTCTGGTGGTGCCAGGTACGAGTTTATTTAATCGTGTTAGTGACCAGACAAGCAGGTTGTTGGCCTGATGTTGAACGATACGCCTGCCCATGGGCAGCTGCACTCCAGTGCCGATCGTCGTTCGAGGCATTCGATTTTTTGAGCCTGCTTTACCAGCTACAGGCAGGCCCTACGTATCCGAACACGAAAACAGCAAAGTCTAACATTGCTGCTCAGCATGAGCATATCACAGCGTTCAGGATTTAATAAATAGATTTTAATGAAACTTCGTGGAATATTTAACTTTGTCCTCAGCAAATCGATAGTAAAAAAAAAATCGTCAATCAAACAAGTCAATTGACAATTCCACTCCGAGCTTCATGTTTTAGTAGTCACCGTAAGTTCCTGACTCCTTCTGTGTAACGGGGTCAGGGATACAGGATAACATATTAACCCATTGTTTGTTGAACACACCTGTCACTTATGAGTTTCAATCTAAACACATTTTGCTTGCTTCGACCAAAATGGGTCCGAACTAAAGCCTTTAAGGTGGAATTAATGTGATTAGTACTGGTTTTTTTAATTATTTTTTGACGCGGGGGAAATCTTCGAAAGATCCCCGGGAGCTGTGGGGCTCGACCGGGGTATGTGGGATTCTTACCCACTAAAACCCCCACGGCTGTCCCATCGGCACATGAGAGGGGGGACCCCAGGGCTCTCCGGTGGGATCTGCACCAGGGGCCCCTCAGTGCCTTGCCTTTGAGCCCGCCGCCGGGGGGCGCATTGTAGCCCCCCGGGAACCTGTCGCGGTGCTCAGGGGGACGGGGGTCGCAACCCCGCCGCCGTCCTCCTCGGAGTCGCCGCCGAACTCAATGGACGCTCAAAGGGCCCACACCCCGAGAATGTGATTAGTACCTAAGCTAAGTATGTATATTTTGGTTTATTGTTGTTGGTTTTTTATTTTTGGCGCAGTGGGCAATCGCTCGCTTTGCAAACCGGATGTCGCGGGTTCGAATCCCGCGGCGAGCTACAACTTTGTGTAGTTGTTCCTTACTGACTAGGACAATGCAGGCCGATCATCTGATTATCTGTATAGTAAGATGGTCCATACGTCGGATGGGCATGTAGAAGTCGGTCCTGCGCCTGATCTTTCCCCGGTCGTGTCGGTTAGAGGAAGAAAGAGTACACTCGTGTGCACTACGCAAGCTCTCGTGCACTATCTCCCACGTAGATGATCTTATGAAAGATTGGTCGCGGTGGTCGTATCGGCCTGGAAGACATTATTTTATTATTATGTATGTTTTGGCACAGGTATGTAAACTACCGTGACTCGAAGTTGACCAGACTGCTGCGTGAGGTGCTGGGAGGCCGCTGCAGAACCGCGATGGTGGCGCACGTCGCCGCCGGGAACAAACACCGTGACACCACCCGTTCCACGCTTCACTACGCTCAAAGGGCTGCTACTATCACTAATAAGGTATTTGATGAATTTTGTAACCAACACTAACACAATTTAAGGGGATGTGGAATATTTTTATGGTAGTGCGGCGATGGATTCGCACAGAGGCTCCCGACAGAGAAACGAATTTGCACCAATTTGCACGGAAACGACTATATACTATGAAGTATAATACCCTTCTCTATACATTGACGGCCCTGTGGGTCTAGTGGTTAGACACCCTACACGCTTCCCAATAGCTCGCGGGTTCGATTTCCACCAAGTGTCTGGGTGTTATCTATTTAAGTATGTATTAATAAAAAAATATTAGTATCAGTTGTCTGGTTTCCACAGTACAGGCCCTGCCTAGTAAGGGAAATTGTCCCAGAATATTAATATCATTTATATTTGGCGTATCCTCCGGACTTACAATGGGCCGAGCACTCAGAGTGGTTCGCCACTACCACAGAGCAGATACGTAGGTTACTACTGTGCGAGCTCGTGTCGTGCCAAACTTATCTTCCGTGTCTTGTTGGTCTATACTCACTATGGGAGCCGGCAGCGGGCTCAAAAGCAAGGCATCTAGCACCTAGTGCAGATCCCACCGGAGTACCTAGGATCTCTTCTCACGTGCCGATAGGACAGCGGGGGTTTTTGTGGGGAGCACACATACCCCGGTTGACCCTCCACTGTGTCTTGGGGACCTTTAAAGTTTTTCCCCGCGAGAACTAATAAACAAAACTCATGACAAAGCTTAAGTATAACGCCTCACTATACAATAGTTTTTGATACACAGGTTGAACGTGAATTAATTGAAACTCCAAAGCATCTGTCACAATATCGGACAGTTATAAATGAACTGCGTGAAGAAATCGCTCGACTGAAACTAAAGATGAAGGACGATCGCTCTAGGTAACATTTTTTGTTACACTTTTTTTAATGATTAAAGAGAAATAGACACTTTAGCGTGTTGTCAGGCTAATAGTTAATTAGCATAGTAAGTTGACCCAGTATAAAAAAAGTAATATTTTTAAAATGTTTTCATGTTGTATGTGTGTGTAACTTTCAGCGTAGGTAGGATAACTTTGCGACAAAGCGTATTAATGACACTATTTCGGCTGTTACTGCATAAATCAGACAAAACTAAATTGGTACGAGTAGTTCAATAATGAAATTAAATGCATTTGAAAATAGTTGTACCCGCGTTAATGTGACAATGTCGTTTAAGGACCAAAAACCCTTTTAATTATTTTCTTTGAAAGTTTTACAAATGTAAAGGGTTACAGGTCTTCTCTTCCAGAACTGAGTGCCTGGCAACTAGCAATGACTATAATAATTTCTTCATTATGTTTTTTTTTATTTCTCTAAAGTCGGTTTTTTTATAACAAGATTTTATTTTTAATACTTTTTTTTAGTAAACCTAAAGAATATCAAAATATTGGAGTGGAAGTGGAGAAGAGTGATTCAACAGAGAATGCCTCTCATATGAAGTCGTTACGCGAGGCGATCGTGTCCACGTTTAAGCAGCAGATGCGGCTTCGCAGAAGGCTGATGGAGTTGGATAGCCATTTGCTGGGATTAGCTTTAGATGCGGAGAGACAGCACGCAGCCATTTCACACTGGGAGGCTAGGTTCAACCGCCTGTACAAACCCATTAATATGCCTGGTTCTAGGCTCAGTACGCAACAAAGCTACAGGTAGGTATTCATAAGACTTTCATCCCCTATGTATATAAGTACGTATAATACGTATAGTACGATGGATATTTTTTTTACATGCACGCTACAGTTATTTAAACGAATCTATCAGAGAACCTTTTAGTAAATCCGACATAATAATGTCGGTTAAATATAGAGAACAGAAAAAAAAGCAAGTTTATTGATATCTATAACTCATAGTTTCAGTTCCACTCGCCGTTAGTCTTTTAAGTTCAGTAATTTTCCCATGTAGAGCAAAGATAAAATGTAGTGCCCTTTACATTGATAGCTATACACTGACTACTGCGTTGAATGCTCGATGAGGACAAGCGCGGATCTACAGTTGTGGGTACAGTGGGCATGCCCACAATCCTGATAGACTTGTGACGTCACATTTTCACGATCGATAGGCTGTATTCCATTCTATGCCTTAGTAAAAATCTTAGTCAGGGCGCCATACATCTCCTTTGTAGGAATGCACTATATCGATCATGAGCAAGTTCATAAGCCGACTCGCACTTGGGCGATTTTCAATTGGCTGTGACCAGTCATTTGAGGCTTCATTTCCCTTCTTTTACGGCTAGTGTCTTTATAAAAAAAAGTTTGTGTTGATTGATTTTGGTCAGTAATTTTCAGGCAGTAGTACGAGTTTTTATAGATATCGAAAACGTTCATACAGCGCCTCTATTGACTCTCTTCGCAGTGTCAAATATTCTGTCGCCAAGCAGCAGTGTGTAAACTTTGCTATTCGGTGTGGAGGGCACTTTAGTTAGTGAAGTTACCGGGCAAAGTGGGGCAGTGCAATGCATCACTCCATAGACATGCTTGTCTCGTCACACAGTTTGAATAAAAAAATCTATCGAGAACGAGTAAAATAAACGACATACTACTAAAACGTTTTCGTTCATGATCGAGCCCCATCGTTGGGGCACAGGGTTATGAGTGAAGTGTGTCTCTCAGGGGTGGCACTGGTACATCGTCGAGCAGCAGCGAGCGGGCCGAGGCGGAGGTGGCGGTGGAGCAGGCGTGGGGCGAGCTGGCGGCCGTCGAGCGCGAGCAAGAGACCGCGCGAGCGGAGCGCGAGCGGGTCGAGCGACAACTCGAGCAGGTGCGCCTGCGGGGCGCACAGCTCGAACAGGTAACCATATAGACTTGTCCGTATGGATTGAGGAGCTACGACACATTTTAAAAGATAACTCTCACCGTTATTTACTAGCAAAGCAGGTGAAGTTGTTGAACAAATAGGTATGTAAGTAGCCAGATAACTGATATTAATACTTACGCAAACGACTCATAATAAAGCTTGTGAAAAATAATAAAAGAAAACATGTCAAAAAAGTCAACTACTTACTATTATTATTACTCCTGGGGTGTCCGGGTAAGAATAGCACTCCCGTTGGGTGTCCTACGTACGAGGCGACTGACGGAAAACAAGAAGACTGGCGGCAGCATCTTTCTATTGGATTACCTACCGCATATATTGCAATGCCCAAGAAGACGTCTAGGTATATTATAGCAGAAAACGTCTTCCGCCCGATGATGATGAACATTACACCATAGAGTAGAGCTTAAGAACTTGCAGTCATTTTGGAAGCTCTTTTGCCTCATAAAAGTGTGTGCACGCCACTGCAGGCGGAGTATTATTGTTATGATGTGTGGTGTGTGGTGGCAGGAGTTGCCTGCGCGCATCGGCAGCGGCAGGGAGCGCGAGGTGCTGGCGCTGGTGTGTCGCGTGCACGAGCTGGAGGCCGACAAGCTGGCGCTGCAGGGCGAGCGGGCGGCGCGCGCGCACGAGCTGCGCCGCCGCGACCTCGCGCTGCAGCGACGCGACGCGCAGCGGAGGCTGTCCGACGAGATCATCACGCGGCAGCGGCACGCGCTCCACCGTGAGTACTATACATACACATCACTATCACCGCCGCCACTCCGACGAGTCAGTCAGAGATCAGTAGTCTGTGCCGCTCGCTGTGGTCGCATAGGGTAAGAGAATGTTATTATTATACTTAGTGTTGTGTAAAATTAGTTTTGATTTTTTGTCACGTGTAGAAGCTGGAGTCGGCGTGCCTCCAGAGTTGGCGCAGTTGTACGAATTGTATCAGCAAGAAATACACGCGTCCACGTATACGGAGAGCAACGATGTCTACACTCCATCGTATCGACTGCCACCCATCTCTTCAAGGTACCTAAACTGCAGTCACTAAGCTAACTTTAACTGCTCCTGGCGTACCTATTTGATTTTTACAACCACGAAAATGGCCATATTATGTTAAAATCCCTGTATTCGCACCTGCAGGCTTAGCACGATGTGCAAATCTTAACAAATGAATCTGATGTGTGTATGACGTCACTATGACGTAGAATTTCACAATTTTTAACCGACTTCAAAAAAGGAGGAGGTTCTCAATTCGTCTGTATATATATATATATATTTCTATGTATGTTCGCGCATAACTCTGGCAATTCTGAACCGATTTGAAAAAAATCTTTCTTCCATCCATTCTTTAATCCGATAATTTTTTTTTTTTTTTTATTAAATTTAGTTGTTTCGTTAAAGTTTTTATTTATGTTTTTATTTATCCTGGATTGGCAGGTGAGACGCGATTTGATACGTCGCCTGCCAATCCGGATCAGAGTTCTTGATTCACTTTTTGATTGATTTTCCTCTCAACCCGACAGACAGGTGAACGCGATTTGATACGTTCCCTGTCTGTCGTATTTAAGGTATGAGAGGAAAAGATGTGAGCTGAAATTAATGATTGAAGAATAAGAGTGAAAGAGGAATGAAAGTGAAAGAACAACCAGACAGACAGGTGGACGCGATTTGATACGTCCCCAGACTGTCGTATTTAAGGTATGAGGATGAGGGTGAAAGAAGGAAGGGAGTGAGAGGACAACCAGACAGACAGGTGGACGCGATTTGATACGTCCCCTGTCTGTCGTATTTAAGGTATGAGGATGAGGGTGAAAGAAGAAAGGGAGTGAGAGGACAACCAGACAGACAGGTGGACGCGATTTGATACGTCCCCTGTCTGTCATATTTAAGGTACGAGGATGAGGGTGAAAGAAGAAAGGGAGTGAGTGAGAGGACAACCAGACAGACGGGTGGACGCGATTTGATACGTCCCCTGTCTGTCGTATTTAAGGTATGAGGATGAGGGTGATAGAAGAAAGGGAGTGAGAGGACAACCAGACAGACAGGTGGACGCGATTTGATACGTCCCCTGTCTGTCGTATTTAAGGTGTGGGAAGAGAGGGTATGAATTGAAATTGATGATGAAAGTAAGATGAAGAATGAGAGTGAAGAAGAGTGAGAGCGAAAATAGAACTAACAATGAAATGGAAGGTATTTGATTCGCAGGTTGAATTTTATGCATTAAGAGGATGAGATGAGATTATGACTGTTTGTATCCGTAATCGATCTTGTTGTGTATTCTGGCCTTCATGGCCTTCAGTCTTGGGCATTCCTGGGAGCTGGCTTTATGGGACGTTTCGAATTTTGTTTTGAATCTAGCGTTGTGTTCTTTGCAAGTGAAGCACTTTGGTTTGTCTTCTTTTTGTTTAGATGGGCAGTCTTTTTCGGTGTGGCCTTCCTCCGCGCAATAGGCGCAGGTCACACGTTCGACGCTGCATTTGCTAATTATGTGACCGAATTGTAGGCATTTAGTGCACTGCATAAAAGCTGTGAAGTTTTCTGCGTGCACTCTTGTGTGTTCTACAGCAACACGACCCATCTCCAGCATTTTGCTCCAGATGGTCGGTTGGGCTACGAGTATGGCGTTGTAGAGCTTTGGGTTGCGGTTGTTTCGCTTGAAGGCTAGTCGCAGATCGTTGGGGTCGGTAACAAGTGCTTCAATGTCAGGGTTCTGTCCCGTGATGATGCTGATGAGCTCATCTGATGGAGTGTCTGATGAGATGCCCTTCAGCATCACCATGGGCAGCAACTTCTTAGCTGGTTCTGCTGGTGCTGAGGCGGCGATATGTGAGAAAATAGAGGAGTGGGTGGTGTTGGAGGTAGAGTGGGTTGCGGTGGAGGTAGAGTGGATGGCGGTGGAAGTTCGGTGGGTGGTGGTGGGGGTATGTTGCGGATGGAGACGAGGTGCTTATTCAGCTCTCCTCGCAGGCACTGTGCTATTTCGAGCTTAAGGTTCTCAGTGACTGTCTGAACCAGCTCGTCCTTGAAGTTGGAGGAGGGGGGGAAGGGTGATTCAGAGGGAGTATGAGTGGCGTGAGTAAAACTGTCTATTTTAGTGGTGACATGGTTAATTTCTTCGGCTGCTGAAGTGATTAGTTTTTTATTTGCCAAGGTGACGCTTTTGCCAGTATTTATTGCGGTTATGATAACTGAGGTGAGCTTGTTAATAGCATCTACAGCGGAGGGGAGGTCGCATACCTCTCTGGCAAGGATGGGTAGTGAATGAATCCGAAAAGTCGCCCAATCTGGCCGTGAGTGGTGTCGAAAGACGCGGCTCGCTGCACAGATCGAGGATATGATGTTAGCTGAGGGCACTGCGGTACAAAAAATTGGAAAGATCTACGAAAAACTGTTGAAAATGTATGAAAAATGAGTTTTTGGCGGTTTTTGTGAAAAATTTGTTTCAGCGAGGTGCTGAAAACGATAGGGATGTATGTGGTGCGATGAGAGGAATCGAATGATACCAAACAAGCTGGGGTAGTATGAGTAGAAGTACACAAATTTGTCTAATCCGTTAATTGGGTCCCATAAAAAAATTATTGCTTAGTACTAAGTAGTTCCTGAAAAAACAAGAATGTTGACTGCGCAGGAAAGTTGCAGGAAAGCCTATATAGATGACTTTATGTCGCTTTTTAAGGACAAAAATGGTCATAACTCTGGCAAATATTTACCAATTTCAATGATTCTTTTTTTATTCGAAAGAAGAAACCACTGTTATGAACCTGTATGAATTTTATCACAAC
This sequence comes from Furcula furcula, assembly GCA_911728495.1. Taxonomy (NCBI): domain Eukaryota; kingdom Metazoa; phylum Arthropoda; class Insecta; order Lepidoptera; family Notodontidae; genus Furcula; species Furcula furcula. Next base: position 13,967,420 of record OU452250.1, read on the forward strand.
CAGATAAGAACTTCCCGGAGGACCATGAATGATATGGAGGAATTTATCTAGTAAAAACCATAAAACTGATGTTCTCCTTTACATTTCTCTGACAAATATGAACCGATTTCGATGATTCTTTTTTTATTCGAGAGAGTAAACTACTATGATGATTCCATGCAAATTTCATTACGATCGGATAAACTGTTTCTGAGTTTCTGAAGAAACATGAATTATGTAAAAGTATGTAGACGATAATGTGAAATCATAATGATGTCATAACCTACCTAGTTCATTTTACCGTCTTCGATGGTTCAATCTTTATTTATGAAAATATCACTAAAAGTATAAAATAAAATATTAAAAAAAATAATTGAACCGACTTCAATAACACTAAAAAGTATAAAATAATTTAAATATTAAAGAAGTTGGTGTTAGCGTACCTGCTGTGTATATTTGGCACCAACTTCAATAATATTTAAATTATTTTATACTTTTTAGTGTTATTGAAGTCGTTTTTTTTTTTAAATATTTTATGTATAGAAATTAACGTTTCGGTGTTGGAACATACGTCATATAGCCCACATCGATCTATCAAGACTGCAAGTCGTGCTGGGCGCCTGCTGGTAGTATTTCTAACGTGTAGCGTATTTTAGCATGTCCGAGTTGACTTGGTCTGAAAGTTCGAGCGGGTCTGGACGCGGCTCTAGCTCAGGGTCTGGCGGGACCCTCGCGCTAGACTATCGCCTGCCTCGCCTGGTGCCCACTCCTACCCCACGCCCTAGGACCAGATACAGGTACCATAGATAGAGACACTGAGGTGTACTCCCTCTCAGGGGCTTGTATTGCTCTACCAGTAACACCTCAAGTTAGTTAAAGCTTTAGATTTGGTGGCGGGGAGGTTACCGAGATTTAAAGGGTCTTGTTATAATAATAATTTTCACAAAATGGTTAGTTTCTAGTGTACTTTGGCGGTCACAAGCAGTGTACAACCTTTAGGACGACAATCGCTTGCACGTGCCGGCCCAAAATACGTGCGGGCGGGGTAAGCACGCGTAACGTCGTTCAAACGATTTTGATTGAAAACTGGTACACCGTTCGTGTCCGCGATAGTACGTAGCGTAGTGCGTGTAATCTAAGTTCATGCTTTTTTTACAAACCAAACGGTGTTTCATTGCTTGTTTGGGGAAATTAGCTCAACGTGCATAAAGTTTTTTTTTCCAAACCTAGGAAGTGTCGATCCCAAAAACTTTTAAACAAAGTGGTTGATAAATCTTTCTTTAACCTGTCGCACCCTAAGTAGATGTGTTTTATTTCTTTTGTGTATTATATGTAATGGTGGAGCGATAAAGTATTTTTTATCTATCTATACAGATACATTACTAATTTCTAATTCACATTCTAAATTACCCAATTGATCAAGATTGTACTGTTAATTGAATTGTATTATTTATTTTCTTATACCTTTTGATATCTGTATCATGAATGTGTTTTTTGGTAATAAACTTAAACTTAAACTTAAAACATTCATATCGAAATAAAATGGGAACTCCAAACTATAGATCGGTAACTGTGTAACAGGCGCCTAATACCTACTAGAATGTTTTATTTTTTTACTAGCCAAGCAGTTGGTTCTGCTCTGAAGCGATACGCCAGTGACGACAGCCTGGTCACAGCGAGCCATCGCGCCGACGACTTGCCCGCGCCGTGACTCGCTTGCAAATGCACCTAATTGTGTCACGTCTCTTCAAAACCCTCGTGTGTTTGGCACTTCACATTCGAAGTCTCGTACGAGTGACGGATCGTTGTCAGTTTTACCAGATTAAAAACTGACTCAAGTTTTCCCTATAAGCAAAATAGTGTAGATAACTTCCTCTGATCGTATTTCTAGAATACTAGCTACTGCAAATCTTATAAGACTAGATATTGATTTTGTTACAAATAAAGCATAACTGGAGCATAAATGTTTTGCAGAATCTTTATAATCTGCGGATCTAAAAACACATTCGGTGAATCATAACATGAGTAAGTTACGGTTTTATTTTTATTCGTATGGCAGCATTAACACCTAATATGAGTCTGCCTAATAAATGAATTGAATATGATTGACATAGAATGTGTGATCATTTTACGAAAATTACAGGAATTCTGAAGAATCTGCTGGGAATGCAGAATACGAATTCCTTTTAGATAAAATGCTGACGTCTTTTTAGGTCCGCTCATATCAGGTAGAGATCTAGATAATGAGCAGTTTATGGTTCAGTTTCTCTCATTGTCAATGGTTTGGGATAGAACCTTGGATAGAACGATAATACGATCATATTGCTACGGAAATAGTGCAGCAAAATTTTCTTTTTGTTGTAAACGTCGATCTCATTTTATTATATTACAGATCGACGTATTCTTATGTTACTCTGTTATTACGAAATTTTGGTCGAATGTAGGTAAGTATATATTGCTCCGTTTATCAGTTTAGGCGTGAAAATTCCTATCTGTTTTTAAGTTTAAGTTATTAGAGTTTTTGTTATTAATAATTTGTGGTAAATAAATTAATCGTCACTAAGACGATATAGAACTAGTCAAACAAGAAGTTTTATTTATAGTTGTTAAGACTTGTAATTTCCCTCGCTTACTTGACTTCAAAGTTGTGATTTCTTTAACACTCGGAGATTAGGGGTAATGATAATTTAAAGACCAGTCAATAAAAAAACTACGTTGAAGATTCGAGTTTATGTTGAGATTACAAACGTATACAGCACAACAATACTAAGAACTACGCAGACAAACTTCCTTATTCTATCTACTTACAGTTAATCTCCATAAGGCACTTATTATAAAACAAGATCCTACCTATAAATAAATAATACATTAGGTATTGTTAAGTATTACAGCAACATAATTTATTATCATAATAATATTAATTAATTAATATTGGAATGTTGAATAGACAAATTATGTAAGCAACTATTGTCGCATACGTCAAAATTGGTCTTGGAACCAAGATCATAATATTATGTAAGTATGTAGATTTGTTTGAAAAATAATATAAATGCCAAAATACTCTACTGTAATGCCCAGGATTGCTTTAAGAAAAATATTTTGAAATGAAATTTTAATATACTCTCTTGTACTATGTTTAATTTTATCAATCCTTATTATGGTAGTATACCTACTGGTAAACCTTGGTATACACTATCAACACGGTTAACTAGAGCTGGTTTCGTAGATGGCGGGTCGAAGCCGGTGGTTTTGATATTTTGATCATTGTGCTGGTCTGAATTCAATTTCAATTAAATACCTACTTAAAGATAACATTGAAATGACTATCTAAATAAATATTATGCAACCGAAAATTGCATTTACTCAGCATTAGATAATAAGCTCTACTAAACGTATTAAGTAATATGATTCTCTTAAAATATAGTAAGTATTTAGGAAGTAAATTATTTGGTAGTATTTCGGTAAATATGAATGAATTTAGTTAAAATACAACATGTTAACGAATCATCACGATCCCTGAGACTATATTGTTCAGTATCAAGACTAAGAGCAGAATCGATTACACCACTTTTTAATACAGACAGGTTTTTTTACTATATTTCTATTATATATCATGCCTAGTGTAACTGACGCACTTACAGACGTTAATTACTTTTAATTCTAATTAAGGATTTTTCAGCTCGCGGAGCCGTTTATGGTTATGATCTAACATGGGGTACGAGATAGTCGATATCTCTAAACACTATTAATGTATAAATCTATTAATTGGATTCGATATTCGAAATAGGTATTCTGATTTCATGAACTGGATTAATAACAATTACACAGTTTAGTTTACAATGTAAGTGTTGGTTTTCCCCAATAATGTAAAAAAAAAACACTATGTGACGTTTGTGAGTGCGGCAGTAAAAAGTCAGGCGGTTTAACCAATACACAGGCGGAAATAGGTGGCGCATTCGATACTCAGGAGAATAAGAGTTATGAACGAAGAGAATGGGTATGGGTAAAAACACAATTATATCTACGACGATAATTATTGATGAAAATAAATAAAAGTAATCTAGACTAAATTTCAATTACAATTATAAAACAACATTATCTTGAGGTGTCTGAGGTTTTACGTTATTACATTAGCACGTATTATAAGTGAATTAACTGAATTAATCAAAATAATTTTGACCGTCAATAATATTAAATAAAATTAATAACTTTGCTATATATACATATATTGCTATATATACTTTAAATAATATACCTAGTAGGTACTTAAATGATGGTAAATAGTCTTCTTGACTACAAAGTCGGTAGATATCTACCTAATAATCTCATTCGACATAAAAAATAACTGACTGCCACACTTTCTATACAAACGTTGCTTATTAATAACAATCTAGCGATATTTTTGCAAACCAACTAATAATTTGCGGTAAAATGAATTAGGATTAAATGTATATTTTTTTAATAATTTCTAATAACAAGTCCGAATTTACATTTTGGGAAAATAGAGATCTTGAAACTGAAATTTTCGGCTTCGGCTTTCGTTTGTAGCTGTATTTCGAAATGTAATCTTATTATATAAAAGAGTAGACAAAAACCCACTCATCACGAAATCTCAGAAACTACAAGTGCTAGGTGTCTCAAACTTTGCATGGGGGTTCCTTTTAAGACGTAGGTGCTCACTAAGGCGCGATTTTGCGAAATTCAACCTCTAAGGGGGTCAAATAGGGGGGCAAAGTTTGTATGGGAGAACACGATTCCTTGGTCCTATTGACTTGAAATTTTGCACAGATATTCGTTAAGAAAATTAATTGAATTAGTATGTCATATATTTTATAATTTATCCCTTTACAGGGTAAAAAAGAAGTATTATTACTTAACCGATGGCGGTACAAATGTATTACCACAATAAGATACGATAATTCGAAAGACAAAATATAAGTTCCTTGGCCAAGTGGTTACGGAAGCGTCCTCTAAGTGCGGACTGTCCGGGTTCGCTACCCGTGTGGGGTTTTTTTTTTGTATTTTTAAACTTTGTTTTGATTTTTTTAATTCGATGTTTTAAATATTTAACTCATATTGACTCCGGCATTTTTTATCTCTAATATATTTTTATATTTAATACTTTTTTTAAATTTAAAATCATGCATACGTAGTTAACTTCTCTCTAATGTTATGATTTAGTTATTAGTGGAAACTGAATTGATTTTTGTACTATTGGATCTTATATTTAGTAATAAGTGGTATCATTTGTTTGTTTCGCAAATATAACAAACTAAAAATGGTGAGAGAGTGTGCGAGTGGTTCTGTGTGGTACGGTGTGGTACGGTGTGGTACGGTGTGGTACGGTGTGGTACGGTGTGGTACGGTGTGGTACGGTGTGGTACGGTGTGGTACGGTGTGGTACGGTGTGGTACGGTGTGGTACGGTGTGGTACGGTGTGGTACGGTGTGGTACGGTGTGGTACGGTGTGGTACGGTGTGGTACGGTGTGGTACGGTGTGGTACGGTGTGGTACGGTGTGGTACGGTGTGGTACGGTGTGGTACGGTGTGGTACGGTGTGGTACGGTGTGGTACGGTGTGGTACGGTGTGGTACGGTGTGGTACGGTGTGGTACGGTGTTGTACGGTGTTGTACGGTGTGGTACGGTGTGGTACGGTGTGGTACGGTGTGGTACGGTGTGGTACGGTGTGGTACGGTGTGGTACGGTGTGGTACGGTGTGGTACGGTGTGGTACGGTGTGGTACGGTGTGGTACGGTGTGGTACGGTGTGGTACGGTGTGGTACGGTGTGGTACGGTGTGGTACGGTGTGGTACGGTGTGGTACGGTGTGGTACGGTGTGGTACGGTGTGGTACGGTGTGGTGCGGTGTGGTACGGTGTGGTACGGTGTGGTACGGTGTGGTACGGTGTGGTACGGTGTGGTACGGTGTGGTACGGTGTGGTACGGTGTGGTACGGTGTGGTACGGTGTGGTACGGTGTTGTACGGTGTGGTACGGTGTGGTACGGTGTGGTACGGTGTGGTACGGTGTGGTACGGTGTGGTACCGTGTGGTACCGTGTGGTACCGTGTGGTACCGTGTGGTACCGTGTGGTACCGTGTGGTACCGTGTGGTACCGTGTGGTACCGTGTGGTACCGTGTGGTACCGTGTGCTACCGTGTGGTACCGTGTGGTACGGTGTGGTACGGTGTGGTACTCGGACTGACCGGGACTGACCGGGACTGAGCGGGACTGACCGGGACTGAGCGGGACTGAGCGGGACTGAGCGAGACTGAGCGGGACTGACCGAGACTGAGTGGGACTGAGCGGGACAGACCTGGACTGAGCGGGACTGAGCGGGACTGACCGGGACTGAGTGGGACTGAGCGGGACTGAGCGGGACTGAGCGCAACTGAGCGGGACTGACCGGGACTGACCGGGACTGACCGGGACTAAGCGGGACAGACCGGGACAGAGCGGGACTGAGCGAAATTGAGCGGGACTGACCGGGACTGAGCGGGACTGACCGGAACTGAGCGGGACTGAGCGGGACTGACCGGGACTGAGCGGGACTGAGCGGGACTGAGCGGGACTGACCGGGACTGGCCGGGACTGACCGGGACTTACAGGGACTGACGGGACTGACCAGGACTGACTCGGATTCAGCCAGTCCGAGTCAGTCAGTCAGGGACACCTGGTGCAGATCCCACCCGAGCACCCAGGTTTCCCTCTCATGTACCGATGTGATAGCCACGGGAGTTTTAGTGGGTAAGAATCCCAAATACCCAGTTTGACTTCCCCACGGGATCCCGGGGACATATTGGATGTTTCCCCCACTACTCCCTTAAACTGTGACAACGGTGACAGATTCCCGGATAACGGAGACGAACCCGGAGACGAAACCGAACAAGGAAGCCCGTATTGCTTCCATAAATTGGTTTCAAAGAAATGGTGTCCTTAATCCACCCAAATTGTGCACGCGTACACGTCTGCAGTTTCTAAAATTATAAATACAATTAACAAATCACAAGCTCAGAGATTCAACGTTGCAGGCTTTAACCTAAGCGTTGAGTACTTTGCCCATGGACAGGCAGCTATACGTAGCCCTTTCACGCGTCACTTCTATACAAAATTTGTTCATATTGCGTTACGAAAAGTCAGCTATAAACTGATAAATAATTCCAAGAAATTCTATAATCAAAGGCAGTAGCTTTAAATTATTCACTTCTTTTTTTTTCTCAATTACACCCGTGCGAAGCCGGGGCGGGTCGCTAGTAAAATATTATTGGTCTTGGTTGGTTAAGGCAAAAATATTGTTGAATTTAATCAAACATGTTATTGCCTTCACTAGTAAAGCAAAAATATATCTGCCAATTTCTAATTAACGAATACTTTAAAATTTAAAATAAGATATTAAGTCATTCCTCGCAATTAGAAATAAGCAATAATTTTCAAGCACGTGAAGACGAAATAATAAGTCTTATTATGTGGTATTATATTATACATATCCATTTGAAGACAAGGCCGACAAAAAAATTAACCTCATGTCACATCACTAGATTTGTTATTGGGCAAGTTTCGCGTTTGGCAAAAAGGGATGACATTCGTTACCTACTTCGATCAAATAGGTAAATATAAAAATATGGCCACTAAAGAATTAATCTTAAATGATTCATTTGGCACTTCACTCTGACCGCTAAATTAGTATATTGATGGCTAAATGTGTTTTCTTTCTTGTTCACTTCACATACTTATGTGATTATTAATTCGCAATTTGCCTTATTGACAAGTGACAATTTATAATGACTTAATTTTTACAATATTATGGTCACTTTAATATTTCCTAATAAAGTTTTCCGCCTATGTAACCGTAACACTACGTGGCCGTACAAAATATTTGATAACATGCAAGCCATACACTTCATTTTAGCAAATTATAACTTTTTTAAAATTTAGAAGTAAGGGCTCCACACATAACTGCGAACTCGCATTGAAGATTCATTTGTTTCTCGCAGATATTTGAGATGCGATGCGAGTTCGCAGTTATAAGTGGAAGCCCTAATACAACAGCTGATAAAGCCATATTTCAAAATTTCTAAGAATTCGATATTAACTCGAGTCACTTCTTTGTTTCTTTATCTACATCTTTCTATGTTACGGTCATACGGACGGCTGTAATGGCGTTCACATAGGGTCGTACTTTGGAAGCGCGTAAAGAACCAAGGAGGCTACTATAGGCAGTAGACGAAAGTCCAATAGAGGATGTTGAAGAATATGAACATGAGCGGGAAGAGTATGCGCGAGCGCTTGTCGATCCACGTGGCGATCTCCTGCGGCGTCATCGTGGTCCAGTTGTGGGGCTGCGGCGGCGAGTCGGCGCCTGCGCCCCCGCGCCCGCCACCGCCTACTAGCTCGTCGAAGCTCTGCGTCGTTATGGTTGGCAGGTTCATCGCCGACGGGAAGCTCTATAAACATATTATTCATTTCATTTTCATAAGCAGCCGAAAGACGCTGAACAAAGGCCCCCCTCTTAGAAGGGAGGGGTTGCCATAATCCCCTTGCTTGTGGAAGATAAATCCAAAAGAAATACGCTGCTGCCCGTTCTCGCTTAGTCGCCTCTACCCAACGAGAGGTGATGAGGAGATGCAATTCTAATCCGGCACCACACGGGTAACATATTATGTTAACATTTAAAAGGGGATCTTTTCAATACATGGGAGAAACAATTTACAGTAAGCCGGCTCCTCAGTAGAGTTAGGCTGCCTGTCCACCGGAGCGGAGCGAGGCAGTGGAGCGGAGAAACGGAGAAATATTAACCAATAAGATTGCACTAAATTGGAGCGGAGATTTTGTGCAATCTTATTGGTTAATATTTCTCCGTTTCTCCGCTCCACTGCCTCGCTCCGCTCTGGTGGACAGGCAGCCTTACTCTGACACCAATGTATTTCAGTACAATCATATTTAAAATTGCTTGAGTTTACGTAGATGTAGGTACCGTCCAGATAGGTAATACCGCAGTGTCAGCTATTCCGCCGCCAAGCAGCAGTGTGTAAACATTACTGAGTTCCGGTGTGAAGGACTTAAAAACTCTAAAGTCTCAGGTGTAGCTGTATATAGACAGGCATGTCGGGTGATCGTTTGCTTGTCTCGTTACTAGGTTCCAAAGTACAAGTAGATAAGTACTCTAAAGCATCTAGAAATCTATAGATGGCGCGCGCAAGTTATACTCTACGCATGTTTGTGTGTAAGGGTAATAATACGTGGTGCAATACAGTCATCGATATAATATATAAACTAGATAAACATTCACGAACAAAATGACATCTAAAATGTGGTCGCGGAGGTTGCAAACTTATCTGTGCTGGTGGCGGAAACGTGAACTAACGATTTTATAATGATAATGACTTGTAGTTTGACAGTTTCATATAGACCGTAGCGACACTCCTATCGGCAAAAATAAATTTGTCAGGATGTGGCTTGTAAAGAAATAGCGACACAAGGGCGCTATTTCTCGCTACCACTTTTTGAACCGTGACACCAAATCTAATTTATATATTATATCGATGAATACAGTCGTGAGTTTAATATCCCAATGCTAGATAGGTGAATACCATGTAATGCGATTTATTTATATGTGTGTAATTTAAGTAACAAGAAAAAATGTAATCGCTTCTTAGACTACTGAAGAGAATAATAAGACAGTGTAATAAATAACTTTATAATAATTATTTTAAAGTAATATAGTCCCTATCACGAGAACGCCAAATCGTTGTTAATTTAGTTCTGAACTTGTTCAAACATACATAGGCTTAGGTAGGATTATTTGAGATTAACGTTTGAAATATTTTTAAGTGTGTACATTACGTAGATTACAACATATAATTAGGATATTAGTTGAAATGGGTGTAATTAGTCGAAATTAGTCAGTCATTAGACTGTAATTAAAATAATAATCTGACAGTTTCATGTTATAGCCACTGAAACATGAAATGGTTTGAGCCACAGCGGCGAAGAACTCTACATAAAAAGAAATATAATTACAACACGGATTAATTGGGTTAATTATTAAAGATTTATGAAACAAACTGCTGGTCTAAAAAGGCCACTTTCGATTAATTATAATATGACTTCATATGCTGCCATTAACACAAAATTTGAGTCTGCTATGTTAATAAATGTATTGAGTATGATTCACCTAAAACGTGTGACAATTTTTAATAAAATCATTTAAAAAAAAAAAATGAACCGACTTCAATATCACTGAAAAGTATAAAATAATTTAAATATTATTGAAGTTGATGTTAGGGCACCAACTTCAATAATATTTAAATTATTACCGCGCGAGGGTCCCGCCAGACCCTGAGCTAGAGCCGCGTCCAGACCCGCTCGAACTTTCAGACCACGTCAACTCGGACATGCTAAAATACGCTACACGTTAGAAATACTACCAGCAGGCGCCCAGCACGACTTGCAGTCTTGATAGATCGATTGAAGAATGGATTGAAGAATGAATGGAAGAAAGATTTTTTCAAATCGGTTCATAATTGCCAGAGTTATGCGCGAACTTACATAAAAAAAAAATATACAGACGAATTGAGAACCTCCTCCTTTTTGAAGTCGGTTAAAAAACTAGTAGATTTTTTTAGGATGTGCTTGAAATTCAAAACATTCAAAATTGTTTTTAGGTGAATTGCTTAACGTGACCTTTTTAGACCGGCAGAACTTTTTCCTTCAGGTCTTTTCCCTTTTTCCATCCGCATTATTTAGCAGGTTAAACAGCATTATTTGTTAGCATCACTGCATACTCTAATAGGTAAAGTTTGTGAGGGTGCAGGATTCGATTTTGAAAATTCGTTCACAGTTAGAAAGAAATATTACCCCTGAGTACTATTGCTTGAGTGACTACATTTTATTTGGTAAACATAAAAAAAGCGCGGGCGGAGCTGCGCGGGTCAGCTAGTTATAAATAAATTTACCTCCATATTTCATCTGATTGTTGCATTAGGAAAAATATAATACCTATGTTAGTAATAATAAAAATGTAGGTACATACATAACATTGTTTGTTATGTGCGAACTCTACAATTGTTCTACCTTTGGCTTTATATTAAATAATCATGATTGTATTAGTCAAAGACTAAAAACATACACAATATTAGCTAGGTTTCAAATTTTTGGGTATAGGTACGCATTTATAGAACCTTGTATGTAGAGCCTAAACGGTAAAAGAAAAGCAATTACGTTATAAGTACAACGTTTAATTGTACTTACTCCATCATCATCATTAGCAGCCGAAAGATGTCCACAGCTGAGCAAAGGCTTCCCCATTAGAAGGGAGGAGTTGCCCTAATAACCACGCTTGGCAGGCCTCTTGGGGATCGGTATCGGTGGTAGGTAAGCTAATAGAAAGATGCTGCCTGTCTTCTTGTTTTACCTTAGTCGCCTCTTATGGATACCCAAAAGGGAGGAGATGGGAGGGTGCTATTCTTACCCGGACACCCCACAAGTAGGTCGGGTAGTCTACGTATATAATAGTTTCATAACCTGGTCCCTTTATACAGTGAATTTTTACTTACGAAAGCCACACAAAATTCTATAAAAATTTACACGGATAGCGGATAGTGTTAATTTTGCTACAAAACTAACATTGTACATAGTGAAGTAAATTATAATTTTATAAGTAATAATAATAATGTCCTCCTGGCCGAAACGACCACAGCGGCCAATCTATCACAAGATCAGCCATGTACGCAGGAGATATTATAGTGCACAAGCGCTTGCGTAGACACAAGTGCACTCTCTCTTCCTTTATATAATACCTCTCATAATCCGATGGGACGGAAGACCGACACGACCGGGGAGAGGTTAGGCGCAGGACCGACTTTTTACATGCCCATCCGACGCATGGATCATCTTACTTTACAGACAATCAGGTGATCGGCCCGCATTGTCCTAGCCAGTAAGGAACAACTACTCAAATTTGTTGCCCCTCGCAGGATTCGAACCCGCGACCTCCGGTTTACAAAGCAAGCGGTTTTCCACTGCGCCACGGAGGCTACAACTTTATAAGTAAGCACACAACAAACAATCAACCCAGTAAATTATGTTGATAATACTTACGTGCACTGTGAGGTAGTTGTTGTACCCGGGGCCGGCGGGGTCGTTGCTGGTCTCCTGGCTCAGCGAGGAGCACGAGCGCGACTTGGACAACTGCGGCGACGACTCTTGCAGCTCCTTCTGCAACTCCTTGCGCGCCAGCCGCGGCGTCAGCGTGCTCTTCAGTATGTACTTACTGTTCACCTTCTTCAAGTTCACCGCCTTCCTGAGGATTATAAACCACTTCAATAAAGTATGACGATTCAACATCTCACACGTTTGCGGGGTTCTATCTACAAAGTTATTTTAAAATTCGACTGTTCTAAAGTTCCATCATTTTCTAAATCATTCTTTTGATATGGAGTTTCTATAGGATGATCCAAGGTGTTGGCATTGGCTGCCGGCTCTTTATTTGACCTTGGAATGGAAGCTTGTAGCCTTGGAAGCGCTTTTGTTGTAAGTTTAAATTGTTCTTAACATACATGGAGCATTGTCTTAAAAAATAATGAACGTTTACCCCATTGACGTTACTTAAAAACTATAAGTGGTTTGACCATTTTGCTTGAAACTACTGAACTTCTTGAAAAAGAGATGTTTTAGGCATGTTTTTTTAGAAATATATACCTATGCTTATGATAACTTAGATAATAAATTGTATGATGGACATTGAAGTATCTAGTAGTGTCCGAAACATACATTGCCACCCACCGTCATTTTTTATTATTTAGAATTTTAAAAATAAAGCCTTAGGTACCGTTCATACTGGTTTTGGTAGTAAAAGCACAAAAAGACATTTCGTAGGTACTTACTTTCTTCGCCAAATGGTGTTGACGAAAGCAAATTCGACGAGCGCAGCAAAGATAAATCCTGTGCAGCCCAAGAACCAGATCTCACTGGCCTTGATATACGACACTTTCGGCAGGGTCTTCGCCTGGGACGACGCGAGTGTTATGAAGGACAACATTGTGCTAGTACCTGAAAACAGTCGAAAAATTGTGTCAAAGACAAAGCATAAGCAAATTCTCCTAATCTTATCAAAGTAAACATGGCAGCGAGAATTGGACAATATTGGACAAGCTGTATTTGCCGCACTGCATGATCGCCGTTTTGATATTCGTTTGTTTTTAACCGGCTTCAAAAAGAAGGTTCTCTATTCGACGCGTATGTATGTAATATTGATAAAAATGCGTAATATTAATATATGTAAGTCTATGTGGGCTTCTAAACAAATTTACCAAATTTTATGAGTGTATGTATGTATGTATGTATGTAGGTTTGTCCACGGATTTCTCAGAAACTACAAGTCCGATTTTGAAAATTCTTTTTGCAATGGTTAGAGTATTTTTCAACTTAGGGTAGAGTATAAGTTTCATCAAAATCGGTCCAGTAGTTTAAGAGATATAAACTTTTTATGTTTTCAGTAAGTTACTGTAACGTAGACGTTCGAGTTGCGTGATAGTGCTGATACCTATTTTGGTAAAATAAGTCACTAAAAAGTGTTAAATAAACTATTTAAAAAAAAATAAAAACCGACTTCAAAGTAAATTATCTAAAAAGCATAAAATAACGAAAATATATTGAAGTCGGTGTCAGCTGGTGCTAGTGTTAGTTAACATGATGTGCTAGCACCGACTTCAATATATTTTCGTTATTTTATGCTTTTTAGATAATTTACTTTGAAGTCGGTTTTTATTTTTTAACCGACTTCAAAAAAGGAGGTTCTGTATTCGACGCGTATGTATGTAATATTAATAAAAATGCGTAATATTCATATATGTTAGTCTATGTGGGCTTCTAAACGATTTTTTAAAAATAGTTTATTGACTTCGTTATTTCATCTCAGTCTACTACTGGACATTGGCCTCCCTTAAGGTGCTATCAGACGGTTCACTCCAATGACGTTCACTGAGCGATTGCTTCATTTTTCTTCAGCACTCTTGTTTCATTTTGTGTTCGTACGTTTCATTACGAGTAAAGGTGCAGAATGAAAGACGAAAATGAATGATAAATTAATCATCTAAAACCACCTTTAGGGTTCGGTTATTTAGCCCGTCACTGCCACTGTCATTATTTCATGGCATTAAGCAAATAAGTTTGTAGTGGCGGATGACGAGCGGCAGTCAAGCGGCAGTGCAGTGCATTTGTCTATAGGCAGACGTTTCGCTTACCATCAGGCGAACGTCTTGCTGGTCTCGTGACTTCGAAACTTGAGGTGATTAAAGAGGACTACATAGTTATTTAGCTAGTCTCTACAATAGTAGAGAATATTGGTCTTTCTTTGCCGATGAAACCTTACATGTGTTACGTTCTGTCTACATTTTTGCATGTGGCGAATACAGTATCTGACTAGTATAGGCGTTAAGTGATTAGTAAAACAAAAGGAAATACGGACATTATACTGAGTAACTCAAACTCAAAAATAGTTTATTTCAAATAGGCTTAACTAGCACTTTTGAAAGGTCATGGTTTTTTTTAAAAGAAGCTACCACCGGATCACAACTAACAGTACCGGGATAAATGTAATTTAATGAAAAATGTATGTGATAAGAGACTTAATCCGTTAGCGATGTTAGCTTCACAGGCCTCCCTTTAGCTCATACTTAACAAAGACTTTAATGTCTACTAACTAGTTACGAAAATATTTAATTGCTAAGTAATTAGATGAGTACCTAAATAAAATGTAAATTATATTCTATCTGAGAATTAATTCGCTTATACGAGTAGGTACATATAATAAACTATTTTGTAAAAAATAACAACCGACTTCAAAGTTAATTATCTAAAAACTATTTTTAAAAAAATATAAACCGACTTCACAGTAAATTATCTAAAAAGCATAAAATAACGAAAATATTATTGAAGTTGGTGTTAGCGTACCTGCTGTGTATATTCTGCACCAACTTCAATAATATTTTCGTTATTTTATGCTTTTTAGATAATTTACTGTGAAGTCGGTTTATATTTTTTTAAAAATAGTTTATTTAACACTTTTTAGTGACTTATTTTACCAAAATAGGTATCAGCACTATCACGCAACTCGAACGTCTACGTTACAATAACTTACTGAAAACATAAAAAGTTTATATCTCTTAAACTACTGGACCGATTTCGATGAAACTTGTACTCTACCCTAAGTTGAAAAATACTCTAACTATTGCAAAAAGAATTTTCAAAATCGGACTTGTAGTTTCTGAGAAATCCGTGGACAAACCTACATACATACATACATACATACATACATACATACATACATACACTCATAAAATTTGGTAAATTTGTTTAGAAGCCCACATAGACTAACATATATTAATATTACGCATTTTTATCAATATTACATACATACGCGTCGAATACAGAACCTCCTTTTTTGAAGTCGGTTAAAAAGCATAAAATAACGAAAATATATTGAAGTCGGTGCTAGCACATCATGTTAAACTATGAGGAGCACGAGCTGACACAGACTTCAATATATTTTCGTTATTTTATGCTTTTTAGATAATTAACTTTGAAGTCGGTTGTTATTTTTACAAAATAGTTTATTTAACACTTTTTAGTGATTTTATTATTTTAGCAAAATACGTATCAGCACTATCACGCAACTCGAACGTCTACGTTACAGTAACTTACTGAAAACATAAAAAGATTATATCTCTTAAATTACTACACCGATTTTGATGAAACTTGTACTCTACCCTAAGTTGAAAAATACTCTAACTAATGCAAAAAGAATTCTCGAAATCGGACCTGTAGTTTCTGAGAAATCCGTGGACAAACCTACATACATACATACATACACTCATAAAAATTGGGAAATTTGTTTAGAAGCCCACATATACTAACATATATTACGCATTTTTATTAATATTACATACATACGCATCGAATAGAGAACCTTCTTTTTGAAGTCGGTTAAAAATGGTTTCCAAATGCGTCATACATGAAAGTATTACTTAGCAATGAAATTAGATGCTACTCTACCTAGGTGCTTTTAAATGAGTAAGAGTTTTGTAATTTCGTCACTAACATGACAAATACGCCTGCGGTTATGTCATGGTTTTGCCATTGTTTTATCTAAAACTGTAACTTATAATGTAACTAAATTTTGAATCATTATAATTTACAGAAATATTGAAATGGGACTTTATTCATATTCATTTATGAATTCAAATTTCCATAATGAATAGATGATAGGTAAAAAGTTCAGTGACAATTATTATTGACCCTGTTGGGCACAGTGAAAAATTAGGAGAGTTTTGAGATTAGTAGTTTATTTTTAACCGACTTCAAAAAAGGAGGAGGTTCTCAATTCGTCTGTATATATATATTTTTTTTTTATGTATGTTCGCGCATAACTCTGTCAATTATGAACCGATTTGAAAAAATCTTTCTTCCATCCATTCTTCAATCCATTGATTGGGTCCCATAAAAAAATTATTGCGTAGTAATAAGTAGTTCCTGGAAAAACAAGAATGGTGACTGCGCACTGAGAGCTGCAGGTAAGCCTATATCGATGACGTTATGTCGCTTTTTAAGGACAAAAATGGTCATAACTCTGGCAAATATTTACCAATTTCAATGATTCTTTTTTTATTCGAAAGAAGAAACCACTGTATTAAATCTGTATGAATTTTATTACAACCGGATAAGAACTTCCTCGAGGACCATGAACGATGTGGAGGAATTTATCTGGTAAAAACCATAAAACTGATGTTCTCCATTACATTGCTCTGACAATTATGAACCGATTGCGATGATTCTTTTTTTATTCGAGAGAGTAAACTGCTATGATGATTCCATGCAAATTTCATTACGACCGGATATTTTTTTCTGAAGAAACATGAATTATGTAAAACTATGTAGACGATAATGTGATCATAACCTACCTAGATAATTTTACGGTTTTCGATGGTTTAATCTTTATATATGAAAATATCACTAAAAAGTTTAAAATAAAATCTTTTTTAAAAAAAATTGAACCGACTTCAATATCACTGAAAAGTATAAAATAATTTAAATATTATTGAAGTTGGTGCCAAATATACACAGCCGGTAAGCTAACACCAACTTCAATAATATTTAAATTATTTTATACTTTTCAGTGATATTGAAGTCGGTTCAATTTTTTTTAAAAAAGATTTTTTATAAACGGGACATTTAAATATACTTATCCCGATACAATGTGATTCACAGAAATAGATTTAAATTTGATTTAATATGCGGAAACGGCGTAAATAGGTAGGTATAAGAACATTTAGAAATTGTTGAAGAGTTTAATATGGCATCTGACATCATTGACCGTTGGTCTAGTGGTCAGACACCCTGCCTGCTAACCGATGGGTCGTGGGTTCAATTCCCGCCAAGTGTCTGGGTGTTGTTTATCTATTTAAGTATGTATTTACAATAAAAAAATATATATAAGTATTAGTATCAGTTGTCTGGTTTCCATAGTACAGGCCCTGCCTGGTTTGGGATCGGATGACCGTGTGTGGATTGTCCCCAGATATTATTATTATTATTATCTAAACAATAACTAATAGAAAAGATTAGGGTAATATAAGTGGTAAGTATAACAAAATTTACCTAATGTGATCCTTGGAGGTGAAGCATCGGGATGCAACCAAAAGGTAACCCATGACATGGCAACTATCATCATGGATGGGATAAAGTAATCCATAAGGTAATATCCCACTTCTCTACCAAGTTTAAACGTGAATTTGAGTGCGCTGTAGTTTCCCGCTGTAAATAAGCACATTTTTTTGTTAGATTAATTTATCATACAATGCGATCTCAATGTAAAGACTTATAGATTGCATCTACCTTCCCCGAGCCGCATATTTACAATATCTCCACGTACTACTGACTCGTTTGTCCAGTAGTCGAGGAGCGAGTACTCCGTGAGGTGCAACTCTGATGACAAACGCACCGGATTATCCTTTTCCCACATCAGCCGCAAGATTGATGCATTGTATTTCCCTGGAAAAAGTTTTTAAGGAAAATTATTACAAATTCTCTCATTCGTCATCACTGTTTTTTCACTTCAAACTGATTCACGACGACTCACTAAGGACACCAAATTATTACCATAAACGGTCTTTTTATTTATTACTCATGCAAAAAACCATAATTAAACGTATCAGGTGGTTAACTTACAACTTTCTAGATTCATGGAGCAAGTTTGTTCGTCGAAGGGAAACTTCTGTAAATTCATCCAACAGTACAGAACGGCTTGCATTCTCCTGCTGAACAGCACCTCGCCGTCCGGAGCTATTGATATAAGGACATCTTTGCTATCGGTGCCCATCAGGCTGGAAGACTGTTCGTTTGACATGTACAAATGTGGAACCCAAATACGCTGCCTGAGATCATTCTCGCCTATAATCCTCGATCTGTCCGGGGAGTACAGCGCGTAAGCTAACCGCGGATCAGTCCATCGTAGTTGAAGGAGAAAATGCAGTTTAAAGTTCTGAAAAAGCAAAACAATGTATGTTAAAACTGATAAAATAAACACAACGAAATGCATGACTGTACACCGAAAGTAATTGTTATATTGGAAAATTAGCAATAGAAGCCAAAGTTATTTTTGACGATGCAAAGCAGGTACATGTATTATTTACAATCGACAATACGTTAAAGACTGAAAGAATGCAATGATTTATTATTGAATTTTCTCAGCGACGTCATGAATTTGCAAGACAATGCTGAGGCGCTGTGTGGCTCGAAGGGGCACTCACCAAGTCGTGCGCTTCGGCGGGTTGTATAAAGTATATGTAGGCGCTGGCGTGAACGTATACCACCGCGTCATTGTTCTGATAGGTGGGAAGGAGCAGCCGGTCATACCGACACTCGTTGGCAAGCCGGGACAGGAACTCGGACTGCGTGTAGCTGTCTCCCTTGTCCAACGACGGACAATCGGGTACTACACTTTGACTGCAACAAAAAACGAACAGGTCACCATTTGGCAGAACAATAGGTCATTCATGGTCACATCACGTATCGATACTTCGACTTGTGCAGACTGTTAAAATCACGTATGCCATTAGCGGCCTTATCCGAAGGTAATACGCGAAAACATTCATTGATTTCGAACTTATATAGTTTTCCTTTCCTTAACTAGTTCCTGGTGATTACTACTAAACGATCATATTAACAATCACTTAGATTATTGGACCATCATACTAAATTAAATATTCGCGTATGGCTCGCGGTCAGTTGCACGAGGACAGCTATTGATAGATGACGATGATCTATATCATCTAAGTAAGTTGGCACCGTCTTAAAATATTTTATATGGTAGGTAAATGAGGAAAGACAGTTGAGATATATTAATACAAAATGAAAAGGAATGAAATCAGCACGGTCTTAGAACGTTATACCAACGTTCTGAAGGATATGAACGAAAACCGAGCCAAATTAAAATTATCTATACATATAAAATTACTTGTCCTGACTGACTGACTGACTGACTGATTCATTAACGCACAGGCCAAACCGCTGGACCTAGAAAGCTGAAATTTGGCCAGTAGGTTCTTCTTATGACGTAAGCATCCACTAAGAAAGGATTTTTGAAAATTCGACTCCTAAAGGGGTTAAATGGGGTGTTTTCTTTTGTATAAAACTTTTTATTGTATGGTTCGATTGACTTGAAATTTACTGAAAAGATTCTCTAAATAAAATAAATCAATACGTGTTTCGTGAATTTTCAAAAACAACCTTTGGGGGTGTGTTAGGGGTTGGTAAACTCTAAAAAAATTAGCGGGCGAAGCCGCAGGAAATTGCTAGTCATTTATAAAATTAAATCACTTCCAGTACAATAAATACAATACAATAACACTAACATTTGATCATTTCTACGTGGTAAGTACATAGGTACCTTGTGGAAGGGAGCGTCAGCGTCTAGGGCCCAAGTGCACCGACATTTAAACGTCCGTTATCTATTTTTCAGAATCGATTATCTAGTTAACTACTTAACAGTCCTTAACGGTGGCCGGGGGTGTCGAGCTAGGTTAACATAATAGACTGTTAAGGGTCCATAACCGGGGTTATGGTGGTGGTGAAAAATAGATAGTTAATCGATTCTGAAAAATAGATAACGGACGTTTAAATGTCGGTGCACTTGGGCCTCAGTATGACCATTGCAGCATTAAGGCTCAATTCACACCAAGATGGCAGCGGCTGGCAGCGCACTTTCAGTGTGAAAGAATTTTAAACTTTATCTAACATACGTAAAAGACCAGTATCGCTTGAAAAACGCGACGCCGCTCGAGGCCACTCGCGGCTGCCGCGGAGGCGCGCCTTTCATTGGCTAATATCTGTAGGATGCTGGAGCTATAGCGGATCTTGCTCACGATCAATGCTATCCTTTTACGCCTGATAGCAGCAAATCCATCTTTCACCAGGGCCTCAGCAATCATACTGGTAGCCCCAACAACATCCTGTAGGCATTTTTATACGGTAGGTACACGCAGGGCATCCAGCGATCTTTGGGTGTAGGAAGTCCACAGATTGCTCGAGTAAAACATCTGGCAATATGATTTAATGAAGATTATCTTAACTTCTGCACTACAACGAGCAAACCTTCGAACGAGCATATTAAAAACTCTCACCGCCAGAGCTCTGAGCTCACTCACCGCGAATGACGCAAAAAAAAATCCACATAAGGCTAATTTGAAGTTGATATTTTTAAAATAAATAAGTACTTACCTACATAATCTAAAATCATGCGCAAAATACATAATAAGTACCTACCTACTTACATATACATATTAGGTATATATTACACTAGCTACTACAGCACTAGCTGGCCCGCGCAGCTTAGTCCGTAGTTTCATTTTTTTTACTAACCCTCCAATTTTCAGTTTCTGGACATTATGTAAATATTCTCCCCCCCCCCCCCTCTTTATTTCTCTCCCTCATCCCTCTTTCTCCCTTCCAAATTATGTAATAATTTTTCTCCATACAAAATTTACTAACTCCTCTACGCGGTGTTTTTGCAAATTCATAAAATGCATCTTTTAATTATCTACTTCAAACGCCTTTCCAGTAGATATATTTTGAGTCAATCGACTCATAAAATATATGTATACTGTTTGCAATAAATTATAAATAGGTACCTATCCATTCTGTATGATTAAACAATGAGGAAGTAATTAGAGTAAAACGGGAGCCGAACCTAATAGATACCAATACCAACAATAATCATTATCGAAAATCTTTTCTATTTGTGAGTGGAAGTTCAGGTTCCCCGTATTGGTCTCTGTAATTAAGAATGGGACTGTGGAGTTATACAAATTAATATAAATTTCAATGCAATCCAATATTTTATTCAACTAAGCGAGTGGCGTTCCGTTCTTGCTAATACTAATAGGAGTACTGTGGTTGTCACAGTACCTCCTATAATGTATTAAAGCTGTGTGACAATAATCTACTGGTCTTGACTCTTGTGAGTGGGTGGGATTGCCGTGAAATGAATGCTGCAATTTTTAACATCCTGCGACAATCCACACACGGTCATCTAACTAATTCCAAACTAGGTAGAGCCTGTCTGTACTATCGTAAACAGGCAACTGATACGAATTCTTATATTCTTTTTTGTAAATACATACCTGGTATACAAGTAATAAGTTTTAAAAACTAAAACCCGACTACGGATAAAGTCACAGTCTAATAATGTGATATTATATAGCCTATAACCAGCGGACAATCAAGACGCTTCTAACGACACCCTACTTGTCAAATTATGTTAAGTAGATTAGAAGATATGCGGGAACAGATGAACATACATACATACATTCTTGTTAAAATCATAACCCTCCTCCGTTCCGTAGTCGGGTAAAAAAGGTGGGAATCGAATCCACGACCTATTGAGTAGCGACTAGAGAGGATGCCTACCACTGGCTAGACTAACGCCCGTTGCATTATAGATACAGTGAGAGACATTTCCGGTTGATAACCTTTAGGACGGAAATCGGTTATACGAGTCGTAGCCGGTCCAAAATACGTGTGGGTGAGGTAAGCATTCATAACGCCGGCGTCGCCGCGGCGTTCAAATAATTTTGTTTGAAAACTGGTCAAGCGTTCGTGACCGCGACTGTACCTACCAAGTTATTAATTTGTCATGGTTTTTTTATTAGGGCACTTAAAAGGACGTAAAATATACCTTATGCGTCTCTAAACTTATTATATCTATGTTCAACCACGTTTTTGCATTATGACATGGCTGTTTACAGAACAAAATCTCTTTTCAATAAGAATACATTTAACTGTTTACAGACAGACTAGAGTGTAATAGTTTAATAGTTAAGGATTCAAGGTGCGGCAAGGTCGGAGTAAGAGCTGCTAACGACTACAGAGCTAATATTTGTGGTGCCTGATAACGTTATGAACCAATTCTCTGAGATATCAACAAGATTTGCTCTAAGATTACCGCTAAGCCGCATACAACGTCTACACTTCCTTTACATTTTTGTTAAATCTGCAATTATTTTGCCGCATTGACTATCATAAAATAGTAAGTACATGGTTACGTACGTCTACCGGAAAAATAAACAAGTTTATATAATATATTAACTGCATAAAAACTACGGATCGACCAAAATGAACTGAAATTTCAGTACTGAGGATCTATGTATGTTTACTTACATGATACACCCTAATAGGTTAGGCTGTAGAAGGTGTCAAAGAAACAGACCTCCAAACACTCTCTTTCTAGGGCAATCGAATAAAATGTTAATTGCAGCAAAGACAGCAAAATTAAATGTTGATACCAGTTTTACGTAGCTTATTCGACTCGAGACCATTGTCAGGTTCCGCAATTCGCAGCGATTGAGATGGGAATGACTTTGAAATAATGCCAGACGCGAGAGCAGCAAAAGTTTTGACAAGGTGTACGCCGCAATAAAAGAGATCAAAGGGCAGGCCTACAAAGAGTTGGGTCGACTGTGTGGAAGAGCATTTGAGAAAGATGGGAAAGTATACCAGCAGGAAGAGGATCGCCAATCATCACTGCAACTAGAGGAAGATTGTGGAGGGGGCCATGACCCACAAAGGGTTCTAGCGCCTTAGGAAGTAAGTAACCAATTTTACATATAAGTAATTGTTTAGTAATATACAATAATAAATAAATAATGTCATCCTGGACGATACAACCAAAGCGGCCAATTTTTCATATTTTCAGCCAAGATTTATAATGCGCAAGTGCTTGCATAGACACAAGTGCATTCTCTCTTCCTTGTTACTCTCACAATCCGATAGGACGGAATACAAAATAAATTAATAGTTTAAAAAACTAAAAATACACGCTTTTATAAGGACTACTGCACTAAAAAGCAATAAATAAATTATCGAAACCGTTCTTTCTTTCTTTCTACCCCGTGCTTGTAATTTATGAATTATATTTATGTGTAAAAGCGTGGGGCGCTTTTTCTCCTGTAAATGATTACAAATTATTGTCATGTGAATACAAATACTTAGCGTTCTTGAAATTTGACGGAAATGTTAAGCTGTTATTCAGAAAAGGCGCCCGAAGCTTTTACACATAAATATAAACCATAAATTACAAGCACGGGGTAGAAAGAAAGAAAGAACGGTTTCGATAATTTATTTATTGCTTTTTAGTGCAGTAATCCTTATAAAAGCGTGTATTTTTAGTTTTTTAAAGTAGTAATTTATTTTATACTTTTTAGTCTTAGATATATTCGCCTAAACTACGGATAAAATTAGCCCAAGTATTGATTTGTTCGTAGCTTGAATCGTGGGCAGGTTGTGGCAAAACATATTTTTACTAAACTAGATATTACGCGTAGGTATCTGAATGAGTTTAAGAAAGTACTACGTATTTACCCTTTAAACAGTCGCAAGTACGCTAAAAGTCAATAGCTTCACAAGTAGTATACAAGGGTTCCATTACCAACCATCAGGGTCCATTAAGAGGTCCACGTATTAGGCAAAGTGAATATAACTTCTTAATACAAATCAAATGAGTTCAAGCTCGATGGGTTTACTAGTAATCATTCCAGGGTTCCGTCAACCACCTTTCATTTCCATCATCAACCATGATTATTGGGCAAGTAAATAGAACTTTTTAATACGAATCAAATGAGCTTAAACTCGATGAGTTTACCAGTAGCCGTTCCAGGGTTCCGTCACCCACCTTCCTGTTCCATCATCAGGTCCTCATTAGTGGTCAAAGTGAAAAGAACTCTTTAAAACAAATCAAATGAGCCCAAATTGGATGTGTTTACTAGTAGCCATCCAAGGGTTCCCTCATCCACCTTCGAGCCCCAGCATCAGATCAGCTCAATGATACCATATTATTGTCACCGGTTCTTGATACATGTGCAAAATTTCAAATGTTTTGGACGTGTAGAAGTGGGTCAAAATTGCATCGCAAGATTCCATTAGCAGCCAAAGATGTCCACTGCTGAACAAAGACCTCTCCCTTCGGAGGGGCTTCCATAATCCCCAATTTTGGCAGGTGGCTACATCCATCACCAATAAGACGCTGCTGCCCGTCTTCCTGATCTCGCTTAGTCGCCTCTTACGACACCCAACGAGAGGAGATGGGGGGGGTGCAATACTAACCCGGCACCCAACAGGTAACCCGGCACGCTTTTGGTGCATTATAAGTTACCAGTCTCGCGTAACCATCGATAAGTGTTCTGGAAAATGGGGCGGGGAGGTAGTCGTCTGTTAGAAAAACGCTCCTGATAAATTCTTGTGCTTCACGAGGAACACCATCGGCTCTTCATTAAGCCATCAAAATGTTCATCGTATTCTTCATTAGAGAATGTAGCCACAACGAAAAGAAAATTACATTAACAAAACAACGATGCGCTATTTTCTAAAATTTATTTGTAAAATACTTAACCAGTTTGCGGCTTTACCCCATGATAAAAAGAGACATAATAATATGAGGAATACCATTGTGCAGGTGGTAGGTCTGTAGTAGGATTGTTATCAAAAATGAGGAAAAACCTGTTAGTTTTCCCTGTTTCGCGCGTGTTATTTTCTATGAATTCTACGTCCCGATACTCAAATTCAGCGAATTAGTGAAGTTAATACAAGTTTTTTTGGGCATATTTCATACCTTTGGAAAGGGGACAGATTAGAGAAGTTTTTTAAAAGAATTTGAAGATCCAAATTACTTTTAGTTTTTTTTTAAACAATTTAAATAGATTATTTTTTGTTTCTTTTTTCCGAAACTTTGATTGGTATTTTAAAAAAAAACTAGATGTGTCTAGGAAGTAATTTTGTATTTGATAGAACCATACAACTGTACATTTAAGAAATAAAATTAAATTTGAACACCATACTAATATCTTTTATTTTAATTTAAGCTTAAATGCTGAATTCTGGATTTTTCAAAAAAATATTAAAATGATGTGACAAAAAACTGATGTGGCAAGTATTGAGTTTTATGGCCTAAAGAAGTAGCCAATGACCAAATCAATTTGGCAAACGATGCGTCGAACATCCTGTATTTTTGAAGTGAAAATTTCTTTAGCGGCATTGTGCACTTTTTTGTGATGGGGAAAAAATTTTAAACTCGCGTCAGGATACGTGACCTCGTAAGAACTGATCGAAAATTCGTAAGACATAGGCGGCGCAGGGCGCGTGCGCGAATGTTCGTGTGTATTTGTGTTATTGTACAGCGTGCCACGCGCATCCATGGATGGATGGTGACTGCTGATGGCTCGACCGTCTATGTAGTTATTGTAAAATAATTGTAATAGATCTGAAGTGTTAAATTTTTAATGTAATATAAATTGTCATGTTTGTGTACGATAGCGCATATGAATATTGTATTTTACCACATCCATGATAGTACTTTTATACTGATAATTAAAGCAATTCGTGTAAAATTATTCCCTAACCATTCCAAAATATCAAAAATGCACAACGTTAATATTCAAGTTTTCACTTCTACCGGCACTCCCGGAGTGCATTTTTTAACCGACTTCAAAAAAAGGAGGAGGTTCTCAATTCGTCTGTATATATATATATATATTTTTTTAAATAAGATAGTTCGATACATTACGTAATTACGGATTTAAATTTTTCAGTTACAGAATTGTCAGAAGTTAACAACTTTGCGTAATTACGTAACTACCTAATTACGGAATGGAAGCCCTATTCACCCTATACTTTCCAGACAATTATTAGGTGATCGGCCTTTGTTATTGTCCTAACCTTATGTTGCCTCCTGCGGGATGTAAACCTACGACTTCCGGTTCGCAAGGAAAGCGGTCTCTGGCTACGCCACGAAGGAGAGAATCTCACGGGCATAGTCTTAATCGCAGAATTCGCAGATGACAAATTTATAAACGGTCCACTGCCTGTAACTATTAAAGCTCTATGATAGCTCTTCTCAAAATAACGAGTTTAATAGATTGTAGGTTTCATGGGTACCATGGCGATGTCAGATATTATGCCACCAAGCTATGTGTAAATATTCTGTACTCCGGTTTACCTACTGTATATGGTGAAATTACTGAGATTCATAATAATATTATTTGTTCCCGCCAATTTTAACCCGAGACTTCCGGTTTGCAAAGCAAGCGGTTTCCTTACTACGCAACGGAGGGTCTATTTTTGCACCCTACTTACATATACTTACTCGAAAAATAATAAACAATCTTTGCGATCTTTGTAGATAATAATATTATACCAGCACTTGTTAATGTCCCACTGCTGGGCACGGGCCTCCCTTCAAGATGAAGGGGCTTAGGCCATAGTCCACCACGCTGGCCAAGTGCGGGTTGGCGGACTTCCCACGTCATTCGAAAGCTAGTTAGGCTTTCTCAGACATGCAGGTTTCCTCACGATGTTTTCCTTCACCGAAAGCTAGTAACAATCGCACATGATTAATTAAAGAAAATCAGAGGTGCGAGCCGGGGATCGAACCTGCGCACCTCGTTTCCAAGGCAAGCGCTCGCCCACTGAGCTGTTACAGCTTAAAATCTAAGTTTATTTCACTAAATATATTTTTACATATTATTATTAGTTTTATACATAGGGTAACAATGTATCATGCATAACTTATCATGTACATGCTTCTAGGCTGAGTCAATTTTTTTATGATAATTCTATCTAAATATTGACGTAGATACATATTTTCATTAAACTATGATTTTGTTCGTTTAATAGGTATGTATAACCTACGCAGGTGTTTTATGTGGATACAAAGGAAATCTTAAAGCGTACGAAGTCAGGTTGTTCTTTGTCCAAAACAAATGAACACGAAGTCACGTAAGTCTACAAATTAGGTTAAATCCATTGGTTTTGGGCTTTTGGCTTAGGCAGGTACTAAATATGATTCCGCAGCGAGAATGATGATTTTGTACTACAACAAAAACTCTTTTTAAACGACCTCATATACCAATTTAAAGTTATTTTAGTGGCCGAAAAAGGAAGTGGCCACTCTAGAACGGCTGTTACTGCTAAAAATGTTTAACTCATAGTTAACTAATAACATATGATGTAAACTGAATCGGGAAGTGTGCATGAGGTTCTACATTCTAAATTTTTCTACATGTGCATCTTCTCGTGAGGTCATTGATTATTCAGGTTAGGCATGCATACAGCACAATCTCACAGAGCCTCAGATCCAGGTTCTTGTTAAATGGTGCCGTGACATTATAGCACAGCAAGTAAAATGCTCGCCTTCATCATCATCATCATCAAGTTCATCAACAGCCCAATACGTCCACTGCTGAACAAAAGTCTTCCCCTTAAAGGGAGGGGTTGCCATAATCCCCACGCTTGGTAGGCGTCTTGGGGATCGCATTATAGGTGGTAGATAATCCAATAGAAAGACGCTGCTGCCCGCCTTCTAGTTTTCCCTTACGAACACCCAACGGGAGGAGATGGGGGGTGCTATTCTTACCCGGACACCCCACGGGTAATGAATGGGTTTGCGATATCATTGCGGGTAATGAATCTTGTATTGATCAATATGGTCCTGAAACCAAGCGTCAGTTAAGTGTTACGCTGTGCGAACAAAGTGATGCGAGATTTGATCGTTAGTATATTTTCCTTGGTGGGTTATGTGTTTTTTTTTTATACTACCAAGGTGGCAAGCAAGCGTACGGCCGGCCTGATGGTAAGCAGCCACCATAGCCTATAAACGCTAGCAACACCAGAAGAATCACTAGCGCGTTGCCGACCCGACATTAGATGTCAAGTCTTTGTGTCCTGTAATTTCACCAGCTACAGTGCCCTTCACGCCGGAACACAGCAATGTTTACACACTGCTGCTTGTATCGGTATTTTTACAACATACCGAATAGTGTATCACAGTCAGCAGTAAGCGACGAAAGTCCTGCCTTCATGGGTTGCTACTGCATCAAAACAACGACAACGTGCCCGGCGCGCATACTCGGCGATCAAAACAAGGAGTACTAAAGTACTACTATCAAAACTACTGAGTAACTCTACAACCTTACAATCCGTACCCCATTTTTTTCCCCAAAATTTTAAACCGAATCAAAAGAAAACAGTTTTTATTATGGAAGATAGCACTAGCTTGAGAAGGCAGTTGAAGAGGTTTGATGCAGACTTAAAAAGTATTGAATACTGGTTTTCACGTATGAATCTTTGTATGCCCAGACGCTGTCGTGTTGATATTGGTAAAGGTAAGAAGACCGTTTTACTTCGGAGTCGCTGGACATTCGCTGTGTGGGTGGGCCCTAGGACGTCCATTGAATACGGCGGCGACTCCAAGGAGGACGGCGGCGGGGTTGCGAACCCCGTCCACGTGAGCACCGCGACTGGTTCCGGGGGGCTACAATGCGCCCTCCGCGGCGGGCTCAAGGGCAAGGCACTGAGGGACTACATACACTCTTTTATTTATGATTTATGATGAGTAACCTAGATAACTCTTAACTATGTATATTCTTCATAAAATTACTGAAGCTCTTGTGAATTAGCTGAAACCATAAACTTTAAAATGGAGTCCTCGTATTAGTTAATGTCGCTATTTACGTTTATGTCGGGTCGGTATACTATATTTGTGTAATGTTTTGTCATCTACCGAAATTACTGTAATTACTTTTGTTATTTGTTTATCGATATATTTTAATTACCGAACTGAGTTAAATTGAATATATTATCATAATTTAGTTGCGTAAAATTATTCCGCCCTCATTCTTACAACTCTTGGAAGCCAGGTGATAAGAACAGTGAATACAATTTGAACACACCATCCATTTCGACCCCATAATAAATACTGGTACCAAGCCTCCCATACCATATTTGGACGTATTAAAGTAATTTTACTATTCATGTAACACTCAGATAGCAAAAAAACAAACCGCAAAACTAAGTTTGTTTGTCGAGGTTTTTTTAGGATTACTAAAAAACTATACTACTTAGAAAGATCATTTTATTTTTCCGGTAAAATATAGATAGACATATATTAATCATAAGGTCAGGTAAGAAGATCTAAAACTATTCCAAGTTTCAAATCGATAGCATCAGTCGTTCCTGAAATATATAGGTGTGACAGACAGACAAACGAAGTCAGACCATAAGGGTTCCTTTTTTACCTTTTAGGTATGAAACCCTAAAAAGTAAAAGTCTGGGAAGCAAGGACATATTATGGCAAATTAAAAAGAAAAAGGTTGAATTTTAATAACTGATTCATATTTTCTTTGATTCATACACCTTGTTGGAAATAATGCCCATGTTTCATACACACACGTAACGCAATCAGTCGCCTTAACAGCATTATGTTCTAATTTGAAAATTGTATTACCTCTTCGCGGTATATTCTAGCAATGGGAGTAGTCGTTAAGTTTAAATAGGTAAGTAGGTAATAAACAAGTAATAAGTTTTAAAAACTAAAACCCGACTACGGATAAAATCGCAGTCTAATAATGTGATATTATATAGCCTATAACCAGCGGACAATCAAGACGCTTCTAACGACACCCTACTTGTCAAATTATGTTAAGTAGATATGCGGGAACAGATGAACATACATACATACATTCTTGTTAAAATTATTAACCCCTATTACGCAACGTTCATAAACAACTGTTTTCATTATACTTAGTTAAGATATGATATCCCTTCCGAGAAGGACGGCGGCGGGGTTGCGACCCCCGTCCCCGTGAGCACCATGACAGGTTCACGGGGGGCTCAAAGGCAAGGCACTGAGGGGTCCCTGGTGCAGATCCCACCGGAGAGACCCTGGTCCCCTCTCATGTGCCGATGCGACAGCCGCAGGGGTTTTACTGGGTAAGAATCCCACATACCCCGGCCGAGCCCCACAGCTCCCTCTTTCTTTCTTGGGGATCTTTTGAAGATTTCCCCCGCATCAAAAAAAAAAAGGTATGATATCCCTTCCTTTTATTATTTACTTTTGTGCAGTAGGTACTTAGGTACTTTTTGCATTTTTTTTAATACGAATGACGGCATTTTATTTGATTTTTACGTCACGTTCGTTTGTCATCGCGGAACTTATTGCCCAGATAAGAATATAAAATATATCTTGGAAATTGCTTGCTTACTGCTAATTCATACCATTGGATAAATCTCGTGTCTACACTTTTAGTGCACTAATGGCATATAAAATGTCAATGATCTACCTACATGCGATATTTCTATTCTGTGACCTACTAAGCATACATATTCTGTGACCTTACTTACTGAGCATTATACATTTTATCTACATTTCCAACATGCGTGAAGGAAACAAGTTACTTGTGTGCATCCATTAAATAGGAATGGAAAGAGAATCGTGCACAGAACGCGGTGCATTGATGCAATCTGAGTACTTACTACCCAGAATAATAAGTCATGCTAAGGTTGCTCTAGGTATGCAGGAATAAAACCCGTAACTTCACGCTGTGAACCATTGTACTATCCAAACTTATTGCCGTCTGCAAAGTTACGTAACATAATAATGTTAATGAAATTTATACAATACACATATAGAATAACAACAGTGATGCATAAAGATAAGCAACATTATCAAAAACTACCGTTTACTAACGAAGCCTAATATTAGTCAAAGCAAACACTCGTAAGTACAATATCTACCTATAAAATATAGATAAGTAATATAGATGGAGACACGTAATTATTACAGTACACTAAAAAACTGAAAATTAGTTACAGAGCTACTATATATAAATACTACTATACTATCCCATTGGCCTTTTAGTTTGTTGTACTTTCGTCGTTTATTGTTTTCTCTCTTATTTGATATTTTGTGTGATGTCGCTGATGCTGATCTAATTGTAACATGACATACACTGTTTAAAAAAAAGTGAAAAAGTGTCAAGCCCACTGAGTTATTCTTGCCGGATCTTCTCAGTTGAAGCCGCGATGTGATCCGTTTATTTTAATTGACCGTTCAAAAGTACTAGCGTTAATCCTATTTGAAATAAATTATTTTGACTTTGACTTTGAAATAAATAAGTATAAATAATTTATAATAAAATAATTATTAAATAAACAGGTAATATAATAATAAAAATAATGGGACGATGCATCCACAGTCGTTTGACCCCAAACTAGGCAGAACCTGGTAATTTCGGAAAACTTTCTGATAATCTTCTACAGGTTTTCTTTTAAAATTTCCTTCCGCCTATTATTTATTTATATAGTTACTCCATATTGTACACACAGACTTGCACATAAAGTAAAGCATATAAATAGACTTAAAAAATAGAGAAGGTATGTACAAAGGGCCTATCATTTTTATTATTCTGTTTACTATTAAAATAAGTAAAACTATTAAACATATTAAGTAAACACGTGCCATGTATGTTATTACAAACTGTTTTTATTTCTTTAAAAACAATATATATCGCTCCAAAACATAAAATATGTTGTACGCAAGTCAGTATCGTCTCTACATTTTGTATGAATTTACGTCAGAGAATACCGTTTATAATTTAACAGATTCATAGCTGTCGCGATTTTTCATTGATGCTAACCTCGTCTAGCTATGTAGATCAATCTTATTACGAATTCATAATCTTGACATATTTCAATTAGGATCTACAACGTTGGTCTTTATCTTCTAGGCTGGTCATTAATTAAGTAATAAAAGCGACAGATTAGACCACCATATGCGATTAGATGTAGTTAAGCAACATTTATTTGCCTTTGTTCACATTAATAATTAAATCACTGTTCCAGCTAGGTATTGTTCTACAAAATGTGTCTGATAAATAATTTATCTATCCGAAGAAGAAGAACTACATTTATTCGATGGAAAGCAACACCCACACAGAAATATACAAAATAAAAGAAAGTGTACAGACACATACTTACAAAAAGGGAAAAAAAAACAGTACAAAAAAACTTAAAAATAAAATATGGCAACTGTGCGTTGCGCTTCCGCCAAACGAGGTAAAAGGCTATCTATCTATTTATTATTTATCCTCGCGAACGCCTTTACGCCAATAGAGTCAGCAGTATTGTACTATTACACTGGCGTTATATCACATTAGGTCTCGTGTAGAGCTACCTTTTGTTTCTCAGGGTGGAAACCTTTAAAAGGTCCCCGGGACTTGTGGGGATCAACCGGGGTATGTGGGATTCTTATCCACTGATACCCCTGCGGCTGTCGCATCGGCACATGAGAGGGGACACCAGGGCTCTCCGGTGGGATCTGCACCGGGAGCCCCTTAGTGCCTTATCTTTGAGCCCGCAGCTGGGGGGCGCATTTTACCCGGAAACCAGACATGTTTTTTTTTTTATACTACCAAGGTGGCAAGCAAGCGTACGGCCCGCCTGATGGTAAGCAGACACCGTAGCCTATAGACGCTAGCAACACCAGAAGAATCACTAGCGCGTTGCCGACCCTTAAGACATTAGATGTTAAGTCTTTGTGTCCTGTAATTTTACCAGCTACAGTGCCCTTCACGCCGGAACACAGCAATGCTTACACACTGCTGCTTGGCGGCAGAACATCTGACACTGCGGTGGTACCTACCAGGACGGTTCCTTGCACAAGAAACCTACCACCTAGTAATGGTATGGTAATGGTATGGTATGGTAATGGTACTCAAGGAGTCGCTACCATTCTCAATGGGAGTCCTAGGTCCCGCACCCCGCACGTTCAGCGACTCCGAAGAGCTCTACACGCGCTTATTCATAAGTGTCGGAAGTTTCAGTTTTCAGAAACATGTTTGGTGATATCCTCTAAATGCTATTTCATCATCATCATCAGCAGTCGACAGACGTCCGCTACTGAACAAAAGCCTAAGACAGGAAGGGTTGTCATAATACCCACGCTCGGTAGGCCACTTGAAGATCGCAGTATAGGTTGTAGGCGACATGTTGGTAATGCAATAAAAAGATGCTGCTGCACGTTTCCTTGTTTTTCCTTATTCGTCTATTACGACCGCCAAAGGCAGGAGATGGTTGGGTGCTATTATTACCCGGATACCCCACGAACAAATCTTATTTACTAATCTAATAAATCTATAAAACTTTTCTATTACGAATTCGTGAACAACGTCTACTTATAGCTTTTTTAAAACGAATCTTTCCGACGGTTATGAACAGCATATAGATTAAAACGTTTTGCACTTGTCAGGATTCGTCCCTATGCCTATTTTATTTGGCTGATGTGGTGTACTCACTACATCAGCCAAATAATGCCTAATCAGCCAGTCACGCTAGAAAACAGTGTCTACGCAAAACTACTATAAAAAGCGGTCCGACAATATTTGTGTACTTGTGCGCTAATTATCGATAATACAGTCATCAAATAACACACAATAAATTAGCAAGGAGTCACGTCTCATTAGTCACGAAATAGTTTATTAGGTATCAACCTCCCGTATTAACATTAATTAACAACTCCAGATCTCTATTATTATAGGAATTTGACGTATGCATGTTTGTACATTAGGTTCACGCTGTGCCCACATCAGTTATTATATCGTATTAAATCATGTTGGCAAATATTGTATTTGTACTAAAGAAGTGTAATAAAGAAATAAATTTAGCAAAGAGAGACATTCATATCCGCGAGTCGGCAAACGTAGCGTGGGACGTCCGCAAGCTAGATGGAGTGACGATATACGTAAAGTGGCGGGCAGAAATTGGATGAGAAAAGCCGAGGATCGTAGTCGGTGGCGTGATATTGGAGAGGCTTATGTCCAGCAGTGGACGACTGTAGGCTGATGATGATGATGAGACATTCATATAGACTTCGTACAACGAATACCCATTGGCATCAGATCTAAAGAAAATTTGAAAGCGAATGTTAAATTAAACAATTGACTAATTGCGAGCAAACACCTATAAAAAGTTGGGCTCTATTGACTAGTGAAGGGCAGCGGCCCTGATATAATACTACCTACCTACCAAGATATCTCACCGATATTAATGAATGATGCCATTACTCCTTACCACTTGCTTTCCAAACTTACAAATTACATTGTGTGCCTCCCAATTTTAATTTATGGTTATACGTGACCATTATTTTTGTTCTGGCGGGGGAAACTTTCAATAGGTCCCCAGGACCCGGGGGAGGGGTAATCGAGGTATGTGGGATTGTTACCCACTAAAGCCCCCGCGGATGTCATATCGGCACATGAGGAAGAGTACTTGGGCTCTCCGGTAGAATCTGCTCCAGGAACCCCTCAGTTCCTTGCCTTTGATCCCGCGGCCTGGGAGCGCATTATAGCCTCCCGGGAACCTGACAGTGCTCACGGGGACGGGGGTGGCATCTTGCCGCCATCCTCCTCGGAGTAGCCGCCGTCCTCGATAGACCTCTAGGGCCTAGGGCCGACATCTATATATACCCAACCAGATATAAAATAAAATCTTTTATAAAAAAATTGAACCGACTTCAATATCACTGAAAAGTATAAAATAATTTAAATATTATTGAAGTTGGTGTTAGCGTACCTGTTGTGTATATTTGGCACCAACTTCAATAATATTTAAATTATTTTATACTTTTCAGTGATATTGAAGTCGGTTCAATTTTTTTATAAAAGATTTTATTTTAAACATTTTAGTGATATTTTCATATATAAAGATTGAACCATCGAAAACCGTAAAATTATCTAGGTAGGTTATGATCACATTATCGTCTACATAGTTTTACATAATTCATGTTTCTTCAGAAAAAAATATCCGGTCGTAATGAAATTTGCATGGAAACATCATAGTAGTTTACTCTCTCGAATAAAAAAAGAATCATCGAAATCGGTTCATAATTGTCAGAGCAATGTAATGGAGAACATCAGTTTTATGGTTTTTACCAGATAAATTCCTCCACATCGTTCATGGTCCTCCAGGAAGTTCTTATCCGGTTGTAATAAAATTCATACAGATTCAATACAGTGGTTTCTTCTTTCTAATAAAAAAAGAATCATTGAAAGTGGTAAATATTTGCCAGAGTTATGACCATTTTTGTCCGACCGAGCGAGTCCGAGCGACTAAAACGTCATCTATATAGGCTTTCTTGCAGCTCTTACTGCGCAGTCACCATTCTTGTTTTTCAGGAACTACTTATTACTAAGCAATAATTTTTTTATGGGACCCAATTAACGGATTAAAGAATGGATGGAATAAAGATTTTTTCAAATCGGTTCATAATTGCCAGAGTTATGCGCGAACATACATAGAAAAAAAAAATATATACAGACGAATTGAGAACCTCCTCCTTTTTTGAAGTCGGTTAATAAAAAGGAAAAGACTTGCCTCAACTGTGAATTGTTCTGAAACTTACTGTTCTTTTTTACCTTAAATCTATACTATTATAGAATTCTATGATTATTAAATCGGAATATTTGCAGTCGGTAAAGATGACATTTTAAAATCTTTATACAATTACACTTTAAATTGAAGAACATTTTTCGGTATTTTCGAGAGAACCCGCTTGTACTTAGTAACTAAACATAAACCTATGTACTTACATTATTAAAATTTTTGTATTCGTATCGCACGGAAAGTCATAAATAAGAACTTTTTGTTATGCCTACTAAACAGATACATAATTATCTACTACTTACCTAAGTTTATCGGTAAAGTAGACGCTAAGCATGCATAGTTACTTCAATTGCAAGGTTATCGATCGAGGAAATTCGATTTGGAAATAGGTTCAGCGGATTCGTTTGTTTACATAATAAGTAGGTAGTTATAGACAGACAGGCATCATCGCGTCGTGACAACAGTGGTGAGCCGGTGAGGCTTCGCCGATAAGGTCGGTTACTTGCGACACATCTGCATTAAAAGACGATACATGTTCATTGTCAGATAACACACACACACGCGCACAGGCCACACACACAGATACACACACACCCAATTGCAATGTTTATTTTCAGTGTATAAATTCGATTTCCATAAGACGTTCTTCTTTTATTATAAAACAGAACAGTTTTTAGAAAACATGTAGCGTCGCATTCTTTTTAACCGACTTCAAAAAGGAGTTTTTGTATTCGACGCGTATGTATGTAATATTATTAATGCGTATAACTAAGGCGTATAATATAATTATATAAAGAAAAGTAGAAGTTTCATCAAAATCGAATTAGTAGATAAAAAGATGACGACGACAAAGCCTTTTTTTTTTGCGCGGTGCTGATACCTATCTTCGTAAAATAAAATTCATTAAAAAGTGTTAAACAAACTATTTTTATAATAAATAAAACGCGACTTTAGGGAAAGCTATCTAAAAAGCATTAAATAAATAACAAAAATATATTGAAGTCGGTGCTAGCACAGTTTACTACCAGCTGCCACCGACTACAATGTATATATTTATTAATGCTTTTTAGATAATTTTCTTTGAAGTCAGTTTTATTTTTTCTATAAATAGTTTATTCAGTGAGTATTCTTGCAGCCCTTGAAAGTTTTGTCGCCTCAAGCTCGACTTAATTTTAATTAAGTATAAACAATTAACTTTATAGTAATGGAACATGTGGAATGGGGATGTACCTATCTAGATATATCTATATAATAACTAAGTAATAGACATTTTCTGTATGTATCTGTAGGCACCATAATCAGTATGGATGACACGGAATAAGAATCGAGTATAAATCACGTTAAAGACAATCCAATAATATTATTGGACACATTTACCTGTTAAGATGAAACCACGGACATTGATTTATAATAAGAATACCACAAAGCTTAATAGTCAAAGAAACACTTTTCTAGAGCCTAACTAAATGAACCACTCGATTCCAAACTAACCTATTGATTATTTGATAATTACTCGAGATTACATAAACTGTTTAATGTGTTTCATTTGAATAAATAATTGATACACATAGGTTAGCGGATTAGGTTGATCTTTAATTGGCAAAGATTGGTCCACCTTGAATGTCAGGTCATGTGACCGACGGACAGACTGCGGCTGCATTGGCGAGACCGGTGGCGTCATGCTACACTCCCCATTCAATTATTTTACTGAGTTTCCTAATGTATGGAAATCTCATACGATCTACGAATTATGTAGATAACGTGCACGTCCTTTGGCCGCTTGGTGTGTGCCATGTGTAGGGTTTCCAGATGTCCGGGAATCCGAGATTATCCCGGAATTTTTAACCGACTTCAAAAAAAGGAGGAGGTTCTCAAATCGTCTGTATATATATTTTTTTTTTTCTATGTATGTTCGCGCATAACTCTGGCAATTATGAACCGATTTGCAAAAATCTTTCTTCCATCCATTCTTTAATCCGTTAGTTGGGTCCCATAAAAAAAATATTGATTCCGAATAAGTAGTTCCTGAAAAAACAATAATGGTGACTGCGCAGGAAACTTGCAGGAAAGCCTATATAGACTTTTTGGTCGCTTTTTAAGGACAGAAATGGTCATAACTCTGGCAAATATTTACCGATTTCAATGATTCTTTTTTTATTCGAAAGAAGAAACCACTGTAATGAATCTGTATGAAATTTATCACAACCGGATAAGAACTTCCTGGAAGACCATGAACGATGAGGAGGAATTTATCTGGTAAAAACCATAAAACTGATGTTCGACATTACATTGCTCTGACAATTATGAACCGATTTCGATGATTCTTTTTTTATTCGAGAGAGTAAACTACTATGATGATTCCATGCAAATTTCATTACGACCGAATATTTTTTTCCGAAGAAACATGAATTATGTAAAACTATGTAGACGATAATTTGTCTTCGATGGTTCAATCTTTATATATGAAAATATCACTAAAAAGTTTAAAATAAAATCTTTTTAAAAAAAATTGAACCGACTTCAATATCACTGAAAAGTATAAAATAATTTAAATATTATTGAAGTTGGTGCCAAATATACACAGCCGGTAAGCTAACACCAACTTCAATAATATTTAAATTATTTTATACTTTTCAGCGATTATTCCCAGTTGTCACCACTGGCAACGTTCCCACTGGTGACAAACGGGAAAAAAATTCCCATTTGTCGCCAGTGGTGACGAATGGGAAAATGAAATCCCAGTTGTCACCAGTGGTAACAATCGGATATAGGAAGTCATCCATCATCATCAGCAGACAGAAGACGTCCACTTTACCTGTTACCTGGTATCTTTTCCCGGTGTTTTCTCGTGGACACTGTTGTTTATTAACATCCTATATATAGTTATAGCAAGGGTTGGAATAATAGTATGTTTGATTTCAATAATAGTATGAAATTATCATATGAATAAATAAATATCAACTATAATTTATTAAATGAAATCTATAATATCGGACATTTTAAACACCATATAATATTTATTACACGCGTAAAACCGCAAAATTGCGCATTCTTAAACATTATTACCAGAAGTACTAGGGCAACAGAGGACACAAAGAGGCCTTCCCCTTTCGTGAGATATCTAGTTTTACCAAACTGTGACTGCTTCAATATTTATACCAGAAGTACCAGGGTAGCATAGGACATAAGGTGGTCTCATCATGAATGATGGTTAACTTCTTAATGGGAAGTTTATAACGTGTTTATAACTTAGTAATGCCCTGCATGTAAAAAAAAGTCGGTAAAAAAATCCAAATTTGATGCACATTCTCAGTATTTTAGAAGAAGATGCTGCTTTCTATACAGCCTATGATATTCGTCACAGGAATAAAGCAGAACCACTTAAAAAACGGTTAAGGAAGTTCATCCTAACTGACGAATTCATCCAAGAAGCTCAATTAGAGCTTGTAAGGGGTGAAATATCTGTAGGTCAGTTTTTAGAAATTTTAAGGCATTAGGCAATCCTACTGAGGAAAATGTTTAACAGCGTTTCCCAACAGGTGGGTCTTAAAATGAACATGGACAAGACGAACATCATGTCTAATGTCCATGTTGCACCCGTACCGGTAGTCGTTGGGACCAATACACTCGAAGTTTTGACAAATTGTCCAGTTATGTAGGTCCAACTTCGACAAAGAGGTCGCCCGAAGACTTCAACTCGAATGGGCAGCGTTCGGGAAACTGCGTGATATCTTCTCGTCTGAAATACCACAGTGCCCGAAGACAAGACAAAGTTTTTTATCCAGTGTGAGTTGTCAGTGATGACATATGGTACTGAGACGTGGTCCTTAAATGCTGGCCTTTTAGAGAAGCTCAGAGTCACACAACGAGCTATGGACAGGGCTAAACTCGGAGATTAATTGCGCAACAGAATCCGAAATATGGAGATTCACCGAAGAACTAAGGTCACCGACATATCTCTCAGAATCTGCAAGTTGAAATGGCAATGGGCAGGCAGGTGGAACTTCAACGTCACATCGCTCGTAAAACCGATAACCGATGGGGTAGAAAGTTCTCGAGTAGCGACTACGAACCGTAAGACGAAATTGTGCACGTCACAGGTAACCGGTGGATGCAAATAGCCAATTGTCGTTCATTGTTGATGAGTCATTCACGCGAAAAAGGATTTCCACTATATATTATAGATTAACATAGATGAAAATTAAACATATTAGGCC
The DNA here is from genome assembly GCA_911728495.1 of Furcula furcula. Classification (NCBI taxonomy): domain Eukaryota; kingdom Metazoa; phylum Arthropoda; class Insecta; order Lepidoptera; family Notodontidae; genus Furcula; species Furcula furcula. The sequence goes on from OU452250.1 coordinate 14,007,374, forward strand.
TATGTTCAGCAGTGGACGTCTTCCGGCTGGTGTGGATAGTGATTTATTTATTTATTGTTAGTTATATTAGTTTTAAGTTTTATTCAGTTTGGTCGGATAGCCAGTTAGATTTTGAATATTCATCATAATGTACATAATAAATTGTACTTAATACAACAAGTTTTTTGGTTTAATTAAAATAGTCTGATAATGCTATGTGTTTAAGGTAAGCCAAGTAAAATAATCATCAAGAAGAAGAATAATCCCGCTATATAACAAAAAATTCTTAACGGTATATGTGCAAAAATATACAGCTATGTGCCCAAAGACGATTAAAAAATCCAGCAATCCGATAATTAGGATAATCGGATTGCTGGCTGCTGCCAATAAGAAACTAAAAAGTCATATATTTTAATGTATCTATATCGAGTTGAATTTTCTGCATACATAGTTCTTGCTTCACCGAAGAACTAAGGTCAACGACATAGCTCTTAGTATATACTAGTTGAAGTGGCAATGGGCAGGCCACATCGCTCGGAGTACCGATAACCGATGGGGGAAGAAAGGTTTGCGAGTGGCCACCACGAACCGGAAGACGCAGCATAGGTCGCAGGTAACCAGCGGATGCAAATAGAAATTGTCGTTAATTGTTGCGTTCTATATTCAACAGTGGACGTCTTCCGACGAAAGAAAGAAAATACATTTAATTGACACTCAAAATAACAAAGTAGGTAAAAATTAATAGTAAAAAAATTCCAAAGGTTGTGTGGGGTCCAAAAAGATGCTGCCTCAGCATGTTGCTGTGCCAAAAATAAACTCTAACGTATCTGATTGATGATGGTGATTATGTTTTATTTTTATTTCAGTGGTGACAATTGGGAATTAAAAGTCTCAATTGTCACCACTAGTAACAACTGGGAATTTTATGTTTCATTCGTCACCACTGGCGACAAATGGGAATTTTTTTCCCGTTTGTCACCAGTGGGAACGTTGCCAGTGGTGACAACTGGGAATAATCGCTTTTCAGTGATATTGAAGTCGGTTCAATTTTTTTTTAAAAGATTTTATGTTGTTATACAAAGGATCCGCGACGGGAGCGTTAGGCGTGGAGTAATGTCCCGGAAATTATTTTATATTTAATGGGGGTCAAAATGGGTCATCAAAATTTTAAAGTGAGTCTACTTTATCGAGTGGGGTATCATATGAAAAGGCTTCATTTGCATATTTAAACACAGAATTTTATTTTGGTTTATGTCACGTAGTTTTTGGATTATAAAAAATATAAAACTATATTGTCTCAAACTCGCCCCGGGCGGCAGTATCGGGGGACGCCAGAAAAATAATTTCATAAAGTTAAAAATAAAGAAATTGTTCCACAAAGCGTAAGTAATAGATAATAAAGAGTACATTTATTAAAGGGTTCTTAATGTCCCATTCACGAAATATGCCAACCAATATACCTACTACCTATTTGTGTGTGTTTTTTTAAGTAATTTATCTGAAACGCTAGAGAGAGGGGCGCCACTATCAAGTTTCAGCCCCGGTTCGAAAATATCGTAGATCCTGTGCTGTATTTCACATTTACCAGTTTACCACTATGAACTTAAATAACTATTCACTGGTCATGATAATTACGTTACATACTTATGTACTTACCTACGAGTACCAATAGATATACTATTAAAATGACACACGGAAAAAGTTAATAAGCAGGTTAGACAATACTAATTAGGTAGGTATCTATTAAGGAAGCGAAGGTTCCGATGCTTGAGGTTAGATGCTATAATAATAGAATAATATTACAGGTAAGTCTGACATATTTTGCATAATTCTTTAGTTAACCTTAAAGCATATACCCTGTGAAACAATAACCAACCGGGCCTGTACCATCACGTCTAATAGCAATATTATTTATTTTCACCTTACTGTATCGATAGAAAGTGCCAGAGCTCTAAACTTATTGTCGTCGTAACGTCTCTATCTCATGTCAAGTAAGATGATAATAATACTGCAAATAGAGGTGGTGGTACTTATTTAAATATTTTCTATAGCTTAGTCGTAGCAAGTGCTGACGCTAATTTAGATTAGGCGATAACGTAGATGTTATTACCTTCATGTACTTACCTATCTCATTATCACGTGAGATTATGTACCTACTGTATTATCTAAGAAAGAACATTTCACAAACTCAAACCTAAAACTGCGGTAAGGGTACAAATTCATATTTAGTAAAATCCAGAGGGCCGGTGGCGCCGCGCCTTCGAGTTCGGACACAAGACCAAGTGTATGTTTTAATTATGACTGGTTTTGACATTTTGAGTGCTATTCTGTAAGATCATTTCACAAAGTCGAATGCTGAATCCGCGGTGAAACAAACACGAACGTTCGTTTTATAAGTGAGTTTTTTCACTCAAATGAGAGTTTATTTCATGTTGATATGTTAAGTACAGAATACCGATATGATCTGCCTAATTAGTACCATACTGCCGCGAAACTGGAGAACCATTTACTGGACTCTCTACAGCGGAGGTGCTGTTAGCAGATAAGTCTACATTGATAGGTATTAAAAACAAAAATAACAAGCAATTAAGTGTTACTTGGATTGTAGTATTCGATTTTCATCAAAATAAATATCGTTATCTTTAGAAAACGGAATGCTAAATCTTTGGATAATCCTTTTAAGTGTTTTTGTTAAGCCTCTACATATCTGACGTATAGAGTTGCGGCTCCAACAGGTAGGTACTTACTTGCCTAATAATTTGTGTTACAGCAACAATTTAATTCTTGACAGTCGTATGTGAAAGTTATAGATATATTGACGTAACGAATATATTAATTAGATAAGTACCTATATTTATCCTTCCTCATCATCGTCATCAACAGCAGCCGAAAGCCACTGCTGAACAAAGGCCTCCCCTTTAAGGGAGGGTTCGCCATAATCACCAGGCTTGGCAGGCTTCTTGGGGATCGCAGTATAGGTGGCAGATAATCCAATAGAAAGATGCTGCTGCCCGTCTTCTTGTTTTCCCTTAGTCGCCTCTTACGGATACGGGAGGAGATGGATGGGTGAGTGGTATTCTTAGGCGGACACTTCACGGGCCACTATTCTAACTACATAGCTATGTTTAATCCTAAAGCAAAAAAAAATAGCGATGTATGTCAGTTTACCGGTCTGTCAGTACCTATGTGGCTCGTATCATAGGTACCTCTAAAACGAACGGATAAATTCGGATGCGGGATTTTACGTTATAAGCTGATTTACCTACGGGATGGTTCTTCGCTATATTATCATGATGAAATTATTTTGTTTATTCATTACGAATACTTTTTGTCGGGGGTTTATAAAATTTGCAATGTGTTCCTACTTGTTCAGCGATTTGCTACATTAATAGTATAATCATTCGGTTATGTTATAATAGGCTTTATGACGACTACGTCATAATATGATATGTAATCTCTATTAATAGACATCATAGTTTACTTACTTCAAATTAGTCATCATCATCATTGGCCACAGCATCTTTACAGATGTTTGTTGCAGCGCCTGTCTACGTTGTCTGGAGACATCTGCGTTTATGACTAAACAAACCAATTGCTGCACGACAAATCTTTCCACACTTATCACACACAAAGACAGAAATTGGAGGTGGCGCGGTAGATTTCCGAACTTTCTTTTGTTTAATCATCTCCAGCCAAGCCGCATCGTGCTTACAAATTCCACTCTTGATTAGTCTCCGCCATTCTGATCTTGATGATACGCATGCCTCCCAATTGTCCGGGTCTATTCCAAAGTCACGCATGTCACGCTTACAAGAATCCTTATAGCGAAGGCGAGGTCGGCCAACAGGTCTCTTGGCGTGGGCAATCTGACTCAACATAATCTGACGAGGCAATCTCTGTCTATCCATTCGTTGTACGTGACCAAGCCATTGAAGTCTCTTATGTTTAAGCATGGCTCTTACGCTAGATGTTTGTGTTAACTGTAATACTCTTTCATTGCTCATTTTGTCTCTCCAAGTAACTCCGAGGATTTTCCGTAAGCATCTCATATGAAACGCATTAAGTTTGCGTTCTTCTTTACAGTATGTCCTCCAGGTCTCCGAGGAATATAAAAGGATACTAAGCACGCAAGTCTGATAAACGAGTATCTTCGTTCTTATTGTGAGCTTTGTGTTATTCCAGACACGTGAGTAAAGTTTGCCAAAGGTGGTTGCAGCTTTCCCAATGCGAGCATTAATTTCATTTTCATTGGCCAATTTACTCGTTGTGATGGAACCTTAGATGAATTATATGTCTTCATCTAAGGATGGAACCAAGATAAGAAAAACTATCAACCACGCGCAGAACGACGCCATCAAGAGTGACGTGAGGAGGAGAAGTTGTACCTTGAGTTTCAAATTAGTACTGTTACGCTTATATAGGTGTTCAGTGACATTATTTGATGGAAAACAGTGATTCACAAGCAATCCATCAAATCACCGCCTTGAGCTATAAAAACTTGCAAAAAGGTCGTCACAGTTTCCTCGCTCTATCGCGACAATTGCTGGGAATGTAATTAATTTTCATCATTTACAAAAACGCGTGAAAGTATACTCTGTTTTTCTTTAAAATATCAAAATCCAACTAAGAAATCCAAAGACAATTGGTAGGGTTCTTATGTCTTAATCAACCCTGCCAAATGTCTTTATTGCTTCGATTTTGATCTTGTGAAGAAAAACAGAGTACTTAAGTCGTACCGAAAACCGATACCAGGGATCCAGTACATGATTCTGAACACTCTAGTGTTGAAATTTTTCAACGGCTTTTTCATGAATTTTCAAAAAAAAACTACTTTTTTTAAAAAAAAAATTACTTAGTATAATTTCATTATTAGTAAGTATAATAATAAAGCATAATTTTAATTTAAAAACAATAAATTACTTATTTGTGGAAAATTTATTTTATTATTTATTTATTTATTCTTTATACACTAAAACAGTACATAGGCAATTAATTATTATTATTTTAGAAAATTAGCAATGTAATTTGAGAAATAAATATTATTCCGCATATATTCATTACATGCTCGAAAATTAATAAGTCAGCCATTTGTTATTTTCCATATAAATGGTTTCTGTAATGTTGTAACGGACATTATTTGATATCTAATAAAAAAAAAATCGGTACGATGACCCGTTATGTATAGTCTTGGGGTACCCCTCAGAATAAATACAAATATTTATATTTGCTTTGTTCATATAACGTAGGTACAATATGTGCTTTATCTGTATACCTTCACGCTTATTAGACGCGTTGACTATATATCTGTATAGCTGTAGGCACATATGCTTTAAGATAACACAACAATCATGACGTGACTCGATTCCACTATCACCCTTCTGCTATCATCGGACGACGAGACGCACAGCGCATACGCACCCTTGACCATCTGATATGTCTTTTAGTGACTATCTTCAACGCAGCCATGACCCACTGCGTCTTTCCTGCCGAATAGAAAGACGCGGATGTAGTAGGTATCCCTAAGCCGGGTAAGCCTCGCAGCAGCCCTGCGAGCTACCGGCCTATCAGTCTTCTCAAGTCTCTCGGCAAACTCTATGAGCGCTTGCTGCTGGCGAGACTCAAAGAGTTTGTCACTTCCAATAATATCCTCATCGACGAGCAGTTTGGCTTTCGAACCAGACACTCTTGCGTCCACCAGGTGCACCGCCTTACGGAGCACATCCTGACCGGGCTCAACCAGCCCAAGCCCGTCTACACAGGCGCCCTATTCTTCGATGTTGCCAAGGCCTTCGACAAGGTCTGGCACAACGGCTTGATTTACAAGCTCTTCCAGTTAGGAGTCCCCGATAGGCTCGTACTCATCATACGAGACTTTCTCACGAATCGTACCTTTCGATACCGGGTCGAAGGTACGTTTTCTTCGCCCCATCCTATACAGGCCGGAGTCCCTCAGGGCTCCGTGCTCTCTCCCCTCTTGTTCAGCCTGTTCACGAACGACATTCCTCGTTCGAGCAGAGTCCAACTCGCCCTTTACGCGGATGACACCGCTCTCTATTATTCCCATAGGAACATGTCCTATTTAACGCGTGCTCTTCAAGCCGCAGTCGACGCCCTGGGTCAATGGTTCCGTACGTGGCGCATAGAGGTGAACCCGGAGAAGAGTGCCGCGGTGGTCTTCTCCCGGGGACCCGACAATATGTTCTCCGCGCGGAGCCTTCGGCCCAACAGACGACTGGCCCCAATGTCCCTATTCAATTCCCCTATCCCCTGGACTAGGAAGGTTAATTTAAGTACCTCGGAGTCACCTTGGACTCCGCCATGACTTTCGGCCCGCACATTAGGTCCGTCCGCAATCGAGCGGCTTTCGTATTAGGTTGCCTGTATCCCCTTCTCTGCAAGCGGAGTAAAATGTCGCTTAGAAATAAGTTGACATTATACAAAGCTTGCATTCGCCCTATCATGACTTACGCGAGTGTAGTTTTCGTGCACGCCGCCCGCACCCATATCGATAGCCTCCAGGTTATCCAGAATCGTTTCCTCCGACGTGCCGTCGGTGCCCCGTGGTACATGCGGAACGTAGATCTGCATTCCGATTTCAAGTTAGATCCCCTTCGTAAGTTCCTCAAAGAAGCGTCGAAACGCTACTTTGAATCCGTGTCCCGTCACGCGAACAGTTTAATCCGCGCCGCCGCCGATTACGCCCCTAGTCCTTCTGATTCGCGCCGCAGACCACGGCATGTACTGCTCGACCCTCCTGACCCCATGACGGTCCTATTTGATCGGGATGCGCCGAACCCTCCCCGACAACCGTATGCTACACTAGCTATCAGACACCGGTCTCGCCGGCGAGGCCGAAGGGTCGTACGTATACGACCTCAACGACGTGCATCACCCCACTGAGTTTCTTGCCGGTTCTTCTCAGTGGGGGTGCGTTGTGAACCGGTGGTAAACTCAGCCCTCTCTTAAGCGACAGCCCAAGCCGAGGCCGTGCCTCCCTGAGGTGCCCTTGAGCTCGTCGCTACTTCTGCCGTAAAGGCTAGAGCGCTTCAAGCGCTCGCCTCCTATTGTCCGGTGAAGCTGTAATGGCCATCTGCGGCCAACAGCGTCTATCATTCCCAAAAAAAAAAAGCACCCTTGAGTGCTAAAAGTACCTTCAGTCCGGACTAAGCGATTTGCTTCACCATTTTTATTAAGGACAGCTAAGGACTGGAACAGTTTGTCTGCGTCGGTTTTTCCGTCCGATTATAAAGTGGGTGTCTTCAAGGCTAGAATGTATAGGCTTTTAATAAACTAGTGTGATTTACCATCCTCGACTGCGTCGTGGGTGGGACTGCAGTCAAGTGGTACTAGTTTAAATGAATAAAAAAACATCTACCAGCTAGCTACTAATATTTTCCTCCAACGAGAAGGTACGTAGGTAGGCATTATCAGTGTGTACCTAGTGTTAAATTCTTTAGTCATTTTATATAGTTCTATATCATTCTTTATATACTGGTTATGACAATGCAGGCCGATCACCTGATTGTCTGAAAAGTAAGTTGATCCACGCGTCGGTCCTGCGCCTGACCTCTCCCAGATCGTGTCGGTATATCGTCCAGATTGTGAGAGTAAGAAAGAAAGAGTGCGCTTTTGTCTACGCAAGCACTTGTGCACTATACTCGTAATATCTCCCGCACAGATGGCTGATCTTGTGAAAAATTGGTCGCTGTGGTCGTATCGGCCAGGAGGACTTTCTGTGGGCACTTGGGCAGGCGTATCGCTGTCGCCTCCTCTCTCTATCGTTGCGTCACAAAATAGGTAAAACACTTATCGCTAAGACCACGTTCTGTAATTGAAACAACAAAACCTATATAAATGATAATAATGTATTCGGGCAATCATAGTTTTTTTTTATTATAGGTAAACACGGAATTAAAGACGAATAATTTTAAAGTGCGCGGTCACTGCGAATTATTAGACCGTGATGTGCAGACGTTCTTGTAACTTTTTATCAAATAACTACTAATAATGTCCTATAAACATCGGGTTTTTGTTGTTTCACTCACTCTTTTAACTGTTCGAGAGTTGATTAGATCTTGATTATTGCTAAAATCAGGTTAGTACCTACATAATAATATCCCGAGACAAATTTATTCATCAGATGGCTTCAGTCATCCGGATCCCGGGAGAGACGTTAGTGTGTACTGCGTAGTACCCACCTAGGTACCTACTAGTAAGAAGTCACCTAAAGTAATACCAAATCGCGACAGTAAGAGCAAAAAAGCACAACGAACAGACGGCTCTAATCACACACAAAGAGCTGTTTGTTGTGTTGTAATAATTACATTTTTTGTTCAAATTAAAATGGTAAGTTTGTACAAATTAAATTAAAATGTTAAGTTATAGTAATATTCATTGTAAAATTTAATATATTAATTCAATGCATTTATAACAAAACGGAGATAAAGTTGTCTTTTATTTACGCGAATACCTACTACCTACACATTGAAATGACTTAGGTCCTAAAACATCTCAGTCCTCCCGTGACCATGGGTGTATATTAATCTAATCTTTGCCATGGGTGCTGCAAAACATTCGAAACGTCGGTAAACTAAAATAAACCGAGATATAATCCGTAAAAGTAGTTTCTTTTCAAAACGGAGATATAGTATGGTATGAAATATGGGCTTTAATTATCCCTTTGGCATTGACTAAGTATAGATACGAGTATTATGTATCCTTTGGTTAAACGCATAGTAGTTAACCGAGATTGTGATAATCTACAGGTTGTTTTCCCTATTTGTAAGGTGCTATTTCAGCAATGCTTTATTCAAACATTTTCAAAGCGAATCTTCGGCAATTTCCGCAGTGGGTTAGCAAAAAAGGGCACAACTTTACTGTTGTCTATTATTGCAGAAATGAATGGACAGCTACATAATTAAGTACTTACTTGTACCTTTCAATTGGAGATACTACACATACCTATTAACACGCTTTTATTTCATTTTGTAACTTTAGGACGTTTGCCTGATGATCCCTATCCGTTATACCAAAAAATAAAGTGTAAACAAAGAAACCAACAGTTTTGCTTCGCCCAGTTTTGTTTTGCTGCCCTTCACACGTTACTGCAGTGTAGCAGGCATATTACTTGCTATCAGGCGAATGACCCAATTGTCTCATACTAAGTTGCTTAAAAAAATATCTTAGCAACGGTCATCACTGATATCACGAAACAATCCTCGCCAACGTAACTCGTAGTTTGTCATCATTAAAACGTTTCGGTGACAAAGTACCTACCTACTAATAACCTGTCGACGTTGGCACAGGTAATTAAGAGCTTATCACACGATGCGATGTTCACGATGATAATCTGTATAACTAGTGGAGAAATTAATCCGTAGTTCATAATTGCGAAAAGAATTTCACCTTATATACGTACTTAGGCTGGACTTTATATATATATCTATACAGGGTGTGGTTTTGCATTTTTGCCATATTTGTAGACCTAACAGTTAAGGATTATGTTAATTGATTAAAAATAGATTATTAATTCAGTGGCTAATAACTAAAAGATAATTAATGATCCATGATTAATGTTCAACCGGAGCGGTTCAAGCGGAGACCTATGCAATAATTGCCAGCATTAAAGAAATGCAAAGGAGAAATGTTAAAGGTAAAACTATTTACATTCTCAGTGACAGTCAGGCAGCTCTGAAGGCTCTAAACTCCTTCCGAGTTGACTCTAAACTGGTTAAAGAAGGTGTTACAGGTTTGAATGACCTGGGAAGACACAACATCGTCAGCCTCATCTGGGTACCTGGACACGAAGGTGTCGAGGGTAATGAGAAGGCGGACAGACTAGCAAGGGCCGGCTCACAAAGACAGTTGGTGGGTCCTGAACCATTTGTGGGGATTCCGTATGGAACGTACCACCAAGCATTATATGCGCATGCTAGGAATGAAGACTTAAAGGAATGGAGGGAAGCGTCAGGCCTAAAACAATCCAAGACTTTCTCTAGCACAAGGGTGGACTGTGGGGTTAAATTATTGAAACTTAACAGATCACAGATAAGGCACCTAATAGGTGCACTCATGGGACATTTTGGCACCAATGAGCACCTTCACAGAATGAGGCTAAGTACTACTGATACTTGCAGATTTTGTAAAGGTGAAAAAGAGTCAATGCGACACATTTTGTGTGGCTGCGACGCTCTTGCGAGACGTAGGTTGAGTCATCTGGGAGTAGCTTATCCTACACCAGATGATTATGCACAGCTCCAAGCTGGCGCAATCGTTGCGTACCTGAGGGAACTCTTCGACACGCTAGAAACAGAGTAAGGGCTAGGGCATGCACAATGGATCCAACTGGGTCGAAGTGCGTTCCGGTGGAAACCGGGCCCAATTTATAGCCACCAATAGAATAGAATAGAATGTTCAACCAGAATAAGAGCTCTTGAGTGCTCAGAATAGGTCACAAGGTTCGCAATTCCGCGCGTACTCTTGTTTACCCACTTTGCGCGAAGGTCGGTGCCAGACGGGGTTATTTTATAGTGAGGGTTGCACACGGGATTTCTTTTCGTACCAAACATAAAAAATATTTCATAATTTCATGTCTATCATTTAATGATTGATTTAAGTATGTTCTTTATAAGGTATATATCAACCTCCGTAAATATGGCAAGAATGCAGAACCACATCCGGTATATATATATAAATGAATGTTTGTCTGTCTGTACGTCCTATATAGAATCGTAAACTATGCATTTGATCATGTCATGATCTTCAGCAAAGTGAAAGAGCGCAAGCGGATCTGCGCGGGTCAGCTATAGTAGTTAATATATTTAAATCTAGTTTCATTCAAAGCTGACACTCGCTCGATTACCATTGTGCCTTACTAGGTTTTATACTAGATCTGTAAATAAGCGCTAGGGTAGTATTCGTGACTGTGACTCATTAAAAATACCATAAAAGCAGAGCAAAACGTTGTCACAATACAAACGTGATACTTTCCTAGTAGCACTTGTTAAAAAGGTAGATAAGTATATTCATTGAAGGTCACCCAAACAATTAATTCAGTTTTTCTAAAGTACCTTAGGTACTTATTATAAGTAGAGAAATGTTTCCGAAGAATTGCAATTGTCTCACATCTTAGGGTAAGGTGGTGCAGGAGTGCGCAGTTTCGATATTTTAGGCTGTAAAACCAATAAAATACATTTTAAAGATATTTTTTTAATGTCTTAATTAACTATAGTTGTTCATCTACTAAAAAACAAGGTATTAATTAACATAAGTCCAGTAATTTAGAAACTATAGAACATATAATCAACCTCCTGAATGCGCAATCTTGCACAGTATGTGTGGCCAAGAGTGCGCAGCCAGGTGTGCAAGAGTGCGCAAAAAGTCATTGATCGCACTCATCATTTTCGCTTAGTGGATGAAACTTTTTGAAATGAAAATTCTTTTCAGGTAAATCATAAGCCAAACGCCTTAAATTTTTAGCAGATATTCCAAAAGGTGTTTTCAAGATTTTAAATTTATTGAAGAAGCTCTAGTTCTATTTCCTTGGTGAATGTGTACCTAAGGACTGGGTGATGGTTTCTTTTTACAATCTTTTTCTTAACGTAGACTCAGACATACCTAGTTGGGCTGCTACTTTCCCTTCCCTATCCTATAAGCTTTTGAACTTCTTACATTACTTTCGGTTTGACAATTTTTTCTTTTCGTCGTTCTCGGTCTCCTTGATATTCTGACAGGATAAAAAAATAAAGAACTAAAAAACTATACTAACTTTACCTTAAAAAAATTATGGTAACTTATTTATGAAAAAATATTGGACAAGAGTGCGCTTGCACATATCGACATTGCGCACTCTTGCACTACTCAGTCTAAACACCTTTAAATTGATACCACAGCTATCTATACAAATCAATGAGGAAACTACGCCAGTGACAAGAAATTAGATAATAACCTAACATATAAACACAAATAACAAAAGATTACCTCTTCAATCTTTGTTTAAATCCTCTTTGGAATATCGACGAAAATTACATCAAGAGGGGCAAAATCACTTTTTCTTCAATAAATCTGCAATACGTGAATTGAAAACGAAAATATTTTTTACCGGTACACACTACATGTTATTGAATGATTGTCAACTGAAGCTACACGCGTAACGTTTTTATATGATTAGTTATTGGCTCTGCGCACTCTTGTACACTGCGCGCTCTTGCACCACCTTACCCTACATATTATTAGGACCATTCAACAAAACCGGAGTTAAAGGCCTAGCCTATGTAATTGCTTTGTAAACCAGGGGTCGCTTGTTCGAAACCCCGCGGGAGCAACTATTTTGTGCATTTATTCGTTAATGGTTAGGACAAGGTCGGATCACTTGATTGGGTGAGAAGTAAGATGATCCATGCGTCGGATGGGCATGTAAAAAGTTGATCCTACGTCTAACCTCGCATGGATCATCTTATTTCTCAGATTATCGACCTGTATTATTTTAACGGTTAAGGAACAACTAACACAAAGTTGTTGCTCTCCGCGGGATATGATCCCGCGACCTCCGATCTGCAAGTTTCCCGCTACGCCACGGAGGCTAAATTGAAGCATACCTACTAACTTATTAACATCAGAACGAAAAGGACCCTGTGTGAGAGGTTCATTGTGCCGGTAGTGAAAGGGACATACCTTGTATAGTACTTCAGCCGCATACACTAAGACACCTTAAAAAGCAATGGCAATCTTGCAAATCGCATGAACACGTTTTTCTGTAGAAGCCGCCCAGAGAGGCAGGAATAAATTCCTAGAGGAATACAGGACCAAGTCGGGGGGCATTAGCTTCTTACAAATTGAGTGGGTACCGATGTAAAATCCATATAATCGGAATTACCAACCTAATTAAGACGAAGACAATAGGTACAGTTTGTGATATTACAATTACCTATACCTAATTATCTGCACCTTTCTGGGAATGACACCTAGTTAATGTTAGCCGCAGGTGACCATGACAGCTTCATCGCACAAGTGGGTGGTAGCACTTAGAGTACTCCAGCCTAAAGGCGAGGGACGGAAGAGCTCGTCCATTGAGTACGGCGGCGACTCCGAGGACGACGGCGGGGTTGCGACCCCCGTCCCCGTAAGCACCGTGACAGGTTCTCGGGGGGCTACAATGCGCCCCCGGCGGCGGGCTCAAAGGCAAGGCACTGGGGGTCAGTTCCCACCGGAGAGCCCGGGGGTCCCCTCTCATGTTCCGATGCGACAGCCGCGGGGGTTTTAGTGGGTATCCCACATACCCCGGTCGAGTCTCACAGCGTCCGGGGACCATTTTAAGGTTTCCCCCGCGAAAAAAACCCTCAGGAAGGCACGGTCTCGGCTGTCGCTTAAGAAAGAGCTGTAGAGCTAGCTCCCCTCATATAGAGACTAGGTATTTTTCTAGTTAAAAGTAATGACTAAATCAAACTAAATAAGGAGAAAACAACTTTACGAGTGTCTGTTTTAATGAATCAGTTTATGGATTCACAATAATTTAATATGAATTACACATACCTAATGTACAGTTATGAGATGCGGTAACAGCTCAGTGGGCGAGCACTTGCCTTGGAAACAAGGTGCGCAGGTTCGAACCCCGGCTCGCACCTCTGATTTCTTCAATGAATCATGTGCGAATCGTCTTTGTGGGATTGTTACTAGCTTTCGGTGAAGGAAAACATCGTGAGGAAACCTACACGTCTGGGAAAGCCTAACTAGCTCTTGAATGACGTGTGAAGTCCGCCAACCCGCACTTGGCCAGCGTGGTGGACTATGGCCTAGGCCCCCTCTTCTTGAGGGGAGCGCGTGCCCAGCAGTGGGACATAAACAAGGGCTGGTATTATTATATATATATATTATAATGTACAGATATTACCTACTCTCATTCTGCTAAGCGTGGTAAGACAACAATTAAGACAACAACTCCCTTCTAAGGGGTCTCCCCTTTTGTCCAGCAATGTAAGTCTTTTGGCTGCTGATGATGATGATTACCCTTATTAAATCGTATACTTGTATGTAGGTATGTTGTTTAGAGGATAAATAAAATCCTTAGAGCATTATTAATGCTCTAAGACAAAATCCCACATCCACCAATCTTTCAATACCTGGACGTTGAATAATTGTAAATCTTCCCCAACATTGTAAACGCCTGTATCCTCCTTCTGTTAAAACGGTTGTGAACTTGTGACAAGTTGCTGAGCGGTATAGAAAACTTTATCGATGTACTCTACTGTTATCAGGTAGAGCGAATAGTAAGGCGCAGAAGCTGTCCCTTGCGCAATCGTCCTAACTACCGGTCGCTTCTGCAACGGAAGTGTCAAAATTCAAAATATTCTGCCGCCTGTGTTCAAATTACTAATAATGTGTTAAATTACCAGACACAAGTCAATGTCTCGGAAAACAATTGACAGTGCAGTGAGCTATCTAGGCGGACATGTCGCTTACCATCAGGAGTCTTGCTTGTCACTTTATTAGCTTTAATAAAAATAAATATTACCTATTCTAAATCATATTAGTATTTATAAAATGATCAAGCAGTCAATCGAGGTCGAAAGGAGGCCGAGGGCCGTGGTCAAGGCTTGTCGATATTTCGCTGTGTAAGGCCTTTCCACTATGTCTCAGGAATCCTAAATACACGTAGTTAAAATTGTCTGGTTGTTTCAAATGTAGAATCTATTTTTAGGGTTGCGTAGGTACCTAAAAGGTTAAAAAGGAACGATTAAGGTGTTACTTTTGCTCTAAGTGCTACTTCGTATGTGTGTCAGTCTGTCAGACCGACATATTTCAGCAACTATTACTAATTATATATATTTAAACTTTAAACAAAGCGGAGTACTTATAACATGAAAAGGCTTCATTTGAACATTTCCAAACATTTTTTATTTTATGTTTTATGTTGAATTTTTTTTCCTAGTAGTCATACATGTAGAACTACTGGGCCTCCGTATGTAGAGTAAGATATTTCTTCGCATACAAAATTGTTTTTTTATGTTTTAGCTGCAGAACAAATAAACTTCTTACCTAACACGTTTAAGCTGCAGGTGATTGTAAAGTTCAAATAGCCGACATATATGTGCTTCAACTGCCTATTGTTTATTTAAAATTAGTATCATACATAGCCACCCGTACTACCTCATGGCTCAAAAGATTTGACCCAATATAGGTAAGTAATTACTATTATCGTAAATAAGTAGGTAATTGTTAGACTGTTTAAATCGGGAATTATTGTTTAGAACTCGTATATCTTAGTAATAAATAAAATAAAACATGCACACGCACGTATATTTGTATAGTAATTTTATTGAACTACGAGAACGCTTGATTCATTGTTTAGCAACACCTGCACCTTTTTGTCTTCCACGTGATTACTAGACTAAGTATCCATTTTACGTTAATTATTTAAATTACAGTAAGTTAACATACAAAAAAAGTTAAAATACGTAACCTTTTTGGGATACGCGGAGAGCCCCTCGAATGTCCACTGAGTTAACAAGTTGCACCAAGGGTGCATGGGTGTACAATATCTGTGGGTGCACCCTAGATAATCAGCCCAGAAAGATTTTGGTAATTGACAAATCTCCTATCATGACATGAATAACCCAGTATTTACGAGGGTGAATCAAAAAATTCTTGGAATCAATATTAAATAATGCAAAGATTTAAATAATAATATTTTATTTTTCTACATAATCTCCCTCCAATGCAATGCATTTAGAATAACGCGTTTCTAACTTCCTTATTCCTTGTGAAAAAAAAATATTTTCTTGACTCTCGAAAAAGTCCTCTACGGCAGCTATAACCGCGTCATTATCGTGAAATTTTGTTCCACGAATTTCCTCTTTTAATTTTGGAAATAAGTGAAAATCACTTGGGGCTAAGTCCGGAGAATATGGTGGGTGGTCAAGGAGATTGAAGCCAGCACAGCGGATTGCGTTGAGCGCAACTTCCGATCGATGAGCAGGAGCGTTATCTTGAAGGAACAACACGCCCAACGACAGTTTTCCACGACGTTTTTCTTTAATCGCTTCACGCACTTTCGGGATTAAATTTGCATAATAGGGTCCAGTAATCGTCTGGCCTTTTGGCATGTAATCAATAAAAAGGATTCCTTCACTATCCCAGAACACAGAGGCCATAACTTTGCCAGCGGTAGGAGCAACTCGAAATTTCTTAATGGATGGAGAGGATGGTCGTTTCCAAGACATGCTTTGTCTTTTAGTTTCAGGATCAAAATGGTGGACCCACGTTTCATCCATGGTGACAAGACGACGGCAAAAATTATCCGAATCACGCTGGAACATTTCGAGATTACGCTTGGAAATTTCCAAACGTCGCTTTTTGTTTTCGTCGGTTAACATTCGTGGCACCCATCTTGCAGACACTTTTTTGAACCCCAGTGAATCAATTAAAATGGATTGAACGCTACCAAAAGATATCTTTAGGATCTCAGCTATATGTTTTATAGTCATTCTTCTGTCTTCCAAAACCAGATTCTCAACCTTTTTGACATTTTCTTCTGTAACGGAGGTTGAAGGCCGCCCAGAACGCGGGTCATCTTTACAGCTTGATCTACCTCTTTTAAATTCAGCCACCCAGTACGCAACCGTAGAATAGGGTACAGCATCACCCCCTAATGTCTGCTGAATGTCCAAAAAAATTTCCTTCGTAGACATTTTTTTCAAACTGAGATATTTTATCACCGCACGTAACTCACTTTTATCCATAATTTTGACTTTTTAGCAACTCGTTGCACAAAAAAAATTATTACATGCGAACGAACTGACAAAAACAAGTGACAGTCTGCATAAATATAGTGTGATAGACACTCTTTAATTTGAATATCGAACTTGATCCAAAAAGGTTTCATATATATGCACTTCTAAGAACTTTTTGATTCACCCTCGTATGTCTATACGAAAAGAAGTTTGCAGTTGTAGGTAATATAAAACTTTAATAGGGAAGTGGTTTAATTGAAAGTAGCGTAAATCCATTGCATGCATTGATCTATGTTTCAGAATTGTGAAATATGTTTAGGATCCCTACTACTGATAGGGTAGCGATAATTGTAATATTGTGTTTTACCATGGTTTTACATATTATATACCAACAAAACTAAAAAGTAACGTTTTTATAGCTATTAGGTAAATAGAAAAACTTACAGTTGGTTTTTTTGTCCTTGCGCATGTCTGCAGATAACTAATAGAAAAGAACAAAATATTGAGACTTTTATTTGCATGATTTAACATCAAAACATTTGCGGTTCGCGGAAAACTCGCGCGGATCCGCAACCGGTCCGCTTCGCGCGATCGATTCACGAATACTGCGTGCACGCAAGCAGAACTTGCTTCCAGCGAACTGCGGAAAGAGGCTGTATTATACAAGCATGACGCTTTATGTGCTAGGTATCTGAGCTTTTACATACATCATGAGCAAATTAACATTTCGTAGGCTCTATTTGAAGATAAGCACTCGTGCGTCACCACTTATGCTATAGGTATTCTTAAAATGAGATAAGTTTGTTAGTCACTAGCAAAACCACTGTTCAGTGGTTTTCATGTACACACAACATAAGGTTTGATTTATAAAATAAATATTTTTCTACAAAATGTACATAAGGTTTATTAACAGCTTAAACTTTACTGATAGCATGAGGTTGCATACAATTTACAGTGTATGTAATAAAATTGAGGTCTTGTAATAAATTTGTTAGTCTTTCAAAATGTCTCTCTGTGTATGGTAGCGCACCTTCAATGAAACTCGCAAGCGCCGGTACTTTCAGATTGCCAGAGATGATCTGTGGCCCTAATATATGAAATACGAGTTGAGCAGCATGACAGTTCTTATTGTTTGTATTCCATTCTGCTGCAAATTTTAATAAGGTCTCCTTTTGTGTATGATTTATCTCTTTAAGTGTGTCAGAAAGCTTTTCGCTTCCACCTTTTAAAACTTCATTTACTATTTTCAAAACATGTAAAGGTCTATCCATTCTTATTGCTAGTTTTAGGGCTTTAATCATCTGTTTATCATGCAACAGATTCATCAGTTCTTGCTCTTGTAGAATCATTTCTTCTCTTTCCTTAGCTAATTGTTCTCGTCTTTGCAATGTAACATCCTTCAACTTTACTAGTTTAGAATCTGAGCCGCCACTGACTATGAGTGTTTCACTTTTGTTCACTGCTAATGACCAAACTTTACCATCATGAATATCTAAAGACATTTTACATTCTGATGACTTTACATTCCACAGTTTTAGGAAACCATCTGCTCCACTTGATATTACTTGTTGACCTTTACTAAGAAATTCAACTCTAAGAACTGAACTCTCATGACCTTCAAAAGTTATCAGGCAGCTCAAATCAGCTATTGACCATACCTTTATTGAACAGTCAGCAGATGATGTTAACACAACTTGGTCTACAGGTGAAAATCTCACACACCATACACCTCTCCTGTGTCCTTTTAAAACCCCTAATAAGTTGACATCTGCACTCCAAAGTTTTGCAGTCTTGTCCTGAGAACCAGTAGCTATAATTTTGTCATTAGGTGATATAGAAACACAGTTTATATCCATTTGATGTGCAAGCTCAGTGTGGGATGGTTTAACCTTTTGTTCCAAAGAATCAACTTCTTTGGGCACAGTCCAAACTTTCAAGCAACGATCCTGACTTACAGAAGCAAAAAAGTTATTGCTTGTCTGTGCAGTATACACGGATCCCACTGATGCAGTATGTCTAGATCCTACTCCTAGACAAGAAATTACATTTTGAGCACTTTGCAACCAAATTCTCACTGTATTGTCCTTGCTTGAGGTCACAAACATTTCAGGTTTTGTTGGAAAAACTGCCAATGCAAGAACTATATCAGTATGCCCTTTTATTATTTGACAATTCATACTGTCAAGTTCATAATATTTCAAGTCTGGGCTGTTTGTAGCGACAACAATGTGAGCTTCTTCTTTACCAACAAATATTATATCCAGTACTTCATCTGTGAAACCAATTAACTGTTTTACACAATCAAATGTTTTGAGATCATGAATAATAATATTATGATCTGCTGTAACAACTGAGAATACTTTACGTGACTCATTAAAAAGTAAATGTGTTACAGCTAAGCCACCTTCTTCTGCCGCCGGTGATACCAGACTATTAGTTTGCTCATACATAAGACGGCTCATCAGTAAGTTCCAAACCTTAACAACACCTTTTTCACCCGCACAGGCAACATAAACGCCTTCAGTTTCCAATTTCTTCTTGAAGTTGGGAATTCTAAATGCGTTAGGTAACAATATAGTAGATTCAATGCTTTCATATACAGGTAAAACTTTTAGTGCTTTACTGTCATTTAAGCTCCATAGTATTAACACACGATCTCTACCAGAACTGACCATGTATTCTCCATCTGGTGTGAAGTGTAACGAGGTGATTTTGCTGAAGTGTCCAGAGTATATTAAATTCTCTTTACCAGTTTTAGAATTCCATGACCTTATTTTAGTATCATCAGCTGCTCCAAATATTAATTGTTTGGATGCATCAGGATGATACTTCAGCACCGAAAAAACACCCATAGCACCTTTCAGACTGCTAGTGCAAGTGTGATGAGTTAAGTCCCACAACCTGATATTACCATCAGACCCTCCAGAAGCTAGGTTTTCATCTGTAGAATCAAATGTCAAGCGAGCCACTGGTCCTTTATGCCCAGCTCTCCAAATTTTCTGTTGTTGACCAGTTTCTATGTCCCATAGTTTCATGAGACCACTTTTATGTACTGACACTACAACTTTGTTACTGTGGGACATAGCAAATGTGTATATTTGGTCAGGCTCAGCATCTTCTTCAGATTGCCCAATGATTTGAGTAGTAGAAAATGTGTTTATGTCAACCACTTTGATAACTTCCTCACACTGGCAAAGTAGATGTACTCCATCCAATGTCCACTGAATATCCCCACCAGTGTAAAATGCAGTATACTCTGCTGTTTTTTCATATCTGAAATAAAGAAACGTCTATAAAACTATGTTTTAATACTGCAAAAGGGAAAGAACTTATCTTTTATTAGGTTATGATACTGTTGTTGACAAACATAAGCACATGAGTGGTTGCCAATTTTATTCTGTATGAACACTAACAGCAAGTTATAAAATTCAAATTGAAGGTTAATAGTATGAAAAAATAATTACTTACACTTCTTTGAGTATACTAGCCATTTTCTTGTAAAAATTTAATTCATAGGCGCTTCCTAACCTCACTATAAGATAACATGGACAGCGTTTATTAAATGTGCATATCCTAGCCAATACAAAACCGCAATCAGTAAAGATACACAAAAATATGATATATTTCTGTAATGGATAATTTAGAACACGCCTGTTTGACCTGTTTCATGAAAAATCATAAACGAAATAAAATAACAGCAAACACAGCGAATGACAGCGATTAAATCAGCCCACAGATTAGATACTAGTAGAATCAGCCGGCCGTCTATTTCAGTCTGTGGTAGAGGAGAGGTGAGCCAGTGTTCCCAACTCTCAAAAAATTATCCCCCTAAGCTCCAATCAAAAACCCCTAAAACCACCAAAATTTCTAGATTCCCCCTAAAAAAAATATTGTTTAAAAAGTAAATAATTAAATATTTTTAAATAAATAATACATTAAAAATGATAAAATATCATTAAACGAACAATAAATTTAAACAATCAATAAATAATTTCATTCAGAAACACCATTTTTTTAAATTCTTTATAAATCATCGAAAACTTCAACTAGAGACATTTGCCCACTGTTTATTACTTAGTTAATTGAAGTTATAAAAATCCCTAAAAATACCCCTAAGAATATAACACCCCTAAAAAAATCTCATCGCAATTTTTTTCCCCCCTAAAGGAGATGTTCCATTTTGGGCCACCACTATGTACACTACATGGAAAAATAGGAAAAACATAGGAGAGTTTCATAAAAATACTCGTAAATTAATTTGAAGCAGAGTAGAATTGTACAAAAATGATTACTTATGGAGTTATTTAGTATGTCCACCCTGTTTATAGGGCAGCCATGACAGTTGCGTTTGACATTAGTTTACTTCTTGACAGTTTATGCTATAGGTATGACGTTTTGTAAGATCGTTTACGTGAGTACATATTATTTTTCGGTGTTTTTAGTGATTAATAAGTTTATGAACATTAATTGATTGTTCAATTGCATTTGATAGTTCAATTGCAGTATGTTCACTGAGTCAGTTGTTGTCAAAATTACATTTAAGTTACGTATTTCCGGTCCATTATATTATTGTGTGGTGTTGCTACAGTAGTATTATATTCTCTTTTGTGTTGCTCTCCTTGACCATGATATCTTAAATGTACAAGAAAACGAAAAAATATTAAAAAAAGAGAACTTTACAAAACAGTTACTATATTGCATAGTTATATATTCATATAGTGTACATGGTGCTGGCCCAGGCTCCATACATTTCTGGAACAACTCCTTTGGGGGGAAAACCCCTAAGTTGAGAACCCTGAGGTGAGCGTTATTTAACGTAATCGGTTTCAGTAACTGCTTACGAGACTGATAATCGTGTAACTAGTTTCGTGGACAAAAATGTACCTAACGATTATTTTTCGTACCCAGTTTCAACTCACACTGACCGACCGGCGGGGACGCACGAGTAAGCGTTTCGTACAAGAGATTATTATTATAATGGTTATACTATAGTAGATACGTAATACGAATACGACTCGCACAACGAGAGTAAAGAGTTATGAGTCTCTTGAAGATCTGTATACTAATATATCAATATAAAATCACAAAAAAAATTAAATTATTTTTGCAGCCAGTCCTAAGCCAATCATACTATTAAAATAACTATAAACATGTTACATATTCGTAATCATAACACAAAAATAAAACTAATTTAGTATAATAACTATAACCTGTAACATTTTCGTAATCACTAGAAAAGCAAAACTAACCAACGCTCTCAGCCAACGCTATACAGTATACAGAAGTAACTAGTTACAAAAATAATCGGTTTTGAAACTAGTTACGCATATCCACGAAACTACGTATAACCGATTACGCCCAAAAGACGTTACGACCCACGTCTAAGTCAAATCCAACAAATCTACAACCAACTTGGTTGTAGATTTGTTGGATGGACCATAGAGAAAAGCAAGGTGTTGCAATCATTTGAAAAATTTCCCCCTAAACACATTTCATAATTTTTTAAAGTTATAAAAGCCTCAAAACCCTCAAAAACCATTTTCATTGGATTAATTTTAATACTTAGATGTGCAAAATTTGAACAAAGCATATTTCCGAAGTTTATACATATAAAATGGCACGTTCTAAAAAAAAAATATATATACAGACGAATTGAGAACCTCCTCCTTTTTTGAAGTCGGATAAAAAGGGCCATGAGTAAGATCAAATTAATTTTATTTATTCCTATGGCGATCAATCACATTTATATAATTCAATTCACCTGCCTCGTACGTACATAGAGGAAAATCTGTCTGACTCATAGATTTAAAAATTTTCACTACGTACCTTGTATCTTGTGCTTGCCTGATACTTCTGCTATAAATATGTTAGCTACTATAATACCACAAAATATAGAGAGTATACTACTCAATAGGTATCACATCTTCAGTATATATCTTACCGAACGTAGTTAAAAATCTCATTGGACATTGGATTGGAGGTGGACTTGAGGTCTCTTCCTTATGCCCTGTGCTTCCTTGGTACTTCTACTAGAAACATGTTAGCTCTAAACCACATCCATATGCTCAGACAAGACAAGGCACAAAATATGCAACTCATGTTTTATGCTACCCTAGTACTAATGACTTCCGATATTTACGCGAATACTAAACATTGAAATGAAACTAATTTTACGGATTATATCGCGGTTTATTTTTGTTTTTAATTACCCGACGTCTCGAATATTTTACAGCATTCATGGTCACGAGCGGACTGAGGTGGTAGCTGTTCATACGTCATAGTTGTCTTAGGATACCCTCAGGTCTTCTAATTATTATTGATAGTCCGATCTACGCAGAAAGAGCTTACAGTATCTTGAGGTCTTGCAGTGGAATGCTTGTATTTGCATTTGATTATATTTATCACGGGATCCCAAGCTGAAGATAGCTGGGTGCTACCACCAGCTGATGGTACCACGGACAACAAACGGAATATTCAACTGAATATATAACTGAATAGATACACAAGTAATAAGTTTTAAAAACTAAAACCCGACTACAGATAAAATCGCAGTCTAATAATGTGATATTATATAGCCCATAACCAGCGGACAATCAAGACGCTTCTAACGACACCCTACTTGTCTAATTATGTTAAGTAGATTATAAGATATGCGGGAACAGATGAACATACATACATACATTCTTGTTGAAATCATACCCTCCCTCCGTTCCGTAGTCGGGTAATTAAAATATATGACTTAGCAGTAGACGGCTTCCGTCTGGTGATAATGATGATGTTGATTTTCTTTATCCGATTGTCACCACTGGTGACAACTGGGATTTCATTTTCCCATTCGTCACCACTGGCGACAAATAGGAATTATTTTCCCGTTTGTCACCAGTGGGGGGACGTAGCCAGTGGTGACGACTGGGAATAATTGTTTTAAAAATATCACGCGGTGAAAGTGTAGACTTATCATATTATGCAAAGGATTTAATTTTTTTGGTGACAGAAGTAGGTCCTTCATTTTGTTTAGATCGTATTATAACTGCTTTTTCTCGCGTATTATTAGGGACCGGCCTCGAAACAAAACAAGTGAAGTAGGTACGAATTGCATCACAGGGGCGGCGTTGGCGGCGGCGGGGGTGAGGGTCAACAAATGGTCACCATCGCCGCGGCCTGCGTTGCCCCGCACCCTTTCGTCTATCGCTGGATATGTACCAAAAAGGACACATGCAACAACATTGAAAGTGAAACATCCCGAATTGCTCACTAGTCCAACCAAATGAGTTTTAGTTTTTGTTATGTAGATTTTTTTAAATTCTTCAGCTAAGCGAGGTGCGGCTTCCGCCGCGCCGCCCCTCGCAGCCTGCCGCCCCGGGCCATGGCCCCTTTGGCCCTAGGGTAAATACGCCCCTGCGCGTGAGCGTAAGTCATGAGGTCATGAGTGATCACAACGACCGCGGTCGCTAATTGGAACGACTAAAGGGGCGTTTTGATCGATGTGGGCCCCAAGTGGAACGCGGCCTATGGGGCTCGCTCAGCTTAAAAATCATATGTTTTTGAGAAAAAAGGCGCGGGAACCTTCGAAAGAAAAAGGCGCAAATTTTAAATTGTTAAAACATTTATTTAAAATAATTTGTAAAATATTGTATAAAAAGTGTAAATAGCTTGTAGATATTTATATATTGTGTACATATAAAAGTTTTAAATGTAAAGATGGGGAAGATAAGAAAACGAAAGAAAAAAGATGGGCCAGGGAATAATGATACGGAGTTAGATGGATCTGATTCTTCTTCATTTCAGTCTGTTGATGCCGTAGATAAGTATAAGACTTTTCAAATACCTAATTATCATAGATTGTATCCTGAAAATGGGGGCAATTTTGAGTACATTGTTTTTGTTGAAAGTATAGAAATTAACAAACCTCTAGGAGATAGAGACATGATGTCTTTAGCTAATATTTTAAAAAGATATAATAAAGGCATTAAACAACTAGTGCGCATGAATAAATATAAGGTGGGTGTCATTTTCGAGAGTGCAGGTATGGCAAATGCTGCGCTTGCCAACAAGAAATTCCTCGATATGAACAAACTTAAAGCCAGTATCCCAGCTGCCGCTACTGAAACTACAGGTGTCATACAACATGTTCCAACGGACTTATCAAATGAACAGATTTACACTGCACTGACTAGCACTAAAAATATAATTTCTATTCGTAGAATAATGAGGAGAGTCAAGAATGATGACAACACTTTTCAGCTGCAACCCACAAAAACTGTATGTATAACATTTTCTTGTCCGAGCCTACCAGATAGTGTTGACCTGAACAGTTGGCGGTTTGAGGTCACAACATACATTCCTCCAGTCAAGCAGTGTCTACGTTGCCTCCGGTATGGACACTTGGCTAAGTTTTGCAAAAACTCAGAAAAATGCTCAATCTGTGCAGACAGTCACAACTATAAGAGTTGTACTGTTGCACCAACTAGTGCCTGTTGCTATCATTGTAAAGGTAATCACATCGCAATTTCCTCAGAGTGCCCTGTAAAGCAAGACAAAATAAAACAATGCAAAGAAAAGTTAATTAAAAAATCATTTGCTGATGTTGTTAACGAAAAATCATATCCTTCATTAGGTGGCAAGAAAAAAAGCCCGTCTGAACTTTTTGTATCACTATTAGATTCTGATCACATTTTAAAGTTATTAGTTGATTCTGTCATAAAACTTATTACTATGAGCAAAACTAAAGAAACTAGCATCTGTAGTAAAACTATTAAAGACTTTCTCATACAAAACATACAACATGAACATAATGCTTCCCATTAATTGTTTTTTTTATGGATTATTTAAATATTGTACAATGGAATGCCCAGAGTTTACGAAGTAATCAACATATTTTTTCACATTTTCTTTATGAGAATAATATTCATATAGCAGTCTTATGTGAGACATGGCTTAAGCCGCGTCATCATATTAGTTTTAAAAATTATGAAATGGTAAGATTAGACAGTGGCAACGACCACAATGGAGTTGCCATTCTAATACACAAAAGCCTTAATTTTAAGAAATTAGATACTTTTAGCGATAATTCTATTCAAAACGTTGCTATTCGTTTATATTATGGTAACAATAAGGAACTTACAATAGTAAGTCTTTACAGTCCCAAGTTATGTACTCCATCTTTTACTAAACAGAAATTTAATAATTTAATTCAAGGTCTGTCTGAGCCCTTGCTTATTGCTGGAGACTTAAACGCTCTTCATCATAACTGGGGTTGCATGACTTCTGATACTCGTGGATCACATGTATAAGAATGCATAGATGATAACTTATTAGTTATTCTAAACGATGGTCAAATGACAACAGTAGGTTCTAATAAATGGCGACAAAATGCTCTTGATTTGACAATAGTTTCTCCTAGTTTAGCAGTTTCTTGTGATTGGTATGTGCATGATGACCCTCTGGGAAGTTATCACTTACCTGTAATAACCAAAGTTTTTGTTAGTAATGTTTCTAATGATAATCAAAGCATATTGCCCGATAGTAAACCTTATCCTCACCAATATAATTATCGTGTTATTAATTGGGATAGATTTTGCATGGCAACAGATAGTTTGTTGCATGATTTTCATTACGATCATGAAAATCCTATAAATTCATATGAGGAATTAATGAATTTGCTAGATATAGCTATTCAATTGTCGATGCCAGCTGGTCATAGTAGTCATGGCTCACAGAATAAACCCAACACTCGTTTTAAAAGAAATAGGAGACCACTTCCTTGGTGGAATGCAAGATGTGCTTCTGCTGTTGAACAGTCCAAACTTGCTTATATAAACTTTAGGAATGATCCATCTGAGAGTAATTATATACATTTCAAAAAGCTGCAGGCTATTAAAAAGTTGACCCTGAAACAAGAAAGACAAAAAAGTTGGGAGAATTTATGTGAAAGTTTTAACAGAACTACTCCATTATCTAGAATCTGGTATTATATGAAAATTTTTAAAAGGGTAAATTCTAACTATAGTTCCTGTAGTAGACTAGATTGGATTTTTGATTTTATTAGAAAATACACACCTTCTACTGTTGAGGCTGAATTAAATTTAAATAATAACTCCATTGCTGCTTCCAATTGTGATTATCTTACAAAATCATTTACTTTTGCAGAGTTGATTTCAGCCATTTCATCTAGACGAGATACAGCTTTTGGCCTCGATGGTATTCCATATAAAGTTCTAAAACATATGTCAGACAAATCAAAACATGTTTTATTAAATATATACAATCTGTTATGGAATAAATCAATCATACCACAAAGTTGGAAAACAGATTGTCTTGTGCCAATTTTAAAACCTAACAAAGTTAAAGGACAGGCTGATTCTTATAGACCAATAGCTTTGACATCATGCATGGGTAAAGTTTTTGAACAGCTGTTAAAACAAAGAATTGAATTTTTTATAGAAAGTAATCATATTTTACCTTCAAACCAGTTTGGATTCCGTAAAGGTCGCTCATGTCGTGAAAGTATTTCTCACTTACATTTTGACATTTTCAATGCATTCAAGAACAATCATATTTTAGTAGGTATCTTTTTTGACATTGTTGGGGCATTTAATAATGTCAATCATCATATTTTAGCATCTGAGTTGTTGACCATAGGTATTCCTGAAAAAATTGTGCAATGGATTTTCAACTTTTTACATGGTAGAGAGGTATATGTAAAATTTCAAAATCAGCTCGTTGGACCTAGGATGTCTTTTAAAGGAGTATGTCAGGGTGGAATTTTAAGTCCTTTAATATTTATACTCTATATATATAGACTTAATTTAATATTAGGTTCAGATGTTAGCAATTTACAGTTCGCTGATGATCTTGTTGTTTATGCATCAGGTCATGATTTAAATAGCATAGTTAGTATACTCAGTAGAGCTTTGACCAAACTTCACAGTTATTTTAGGTACCTTAACCTTGATATTAATGTTGATAAAACAAAAATGATGGTATTCACTAAAAATCGTTCCATTAAAGTCAAAATTCTTTATGATCAGAAGGAGATTCCACAAGTATCAGAAGTCAAATTCTTAGGAGTTATTTTTACTAATAATCTTTCATGGAATAAATATGTTAATTATGTAATGGAAAGGGCAGGCAAGGCATTCAATATTCTAAAATCACTTGCAAGGATGTATTGGGGATCTGATCCAAAAATTTTGCTTATGCTATATAAATCACTAGTCCGTAGTCACTTTGAATATGGTTTTCTTAACTTTGCATCTGATAGAAAGCTAGTTCAGAAATTGGATATCTTGCAAAATAAAAATCTCAGATTAGTCACTGGTGCTATGAGGACCACTCCTATAAATTCACTACAGGTAGAGTGTAACACTCCTCCTTTGTTATTGAGATTTAAATATCTCAAATACTGTTTCATTCTTAAGTTATTATCAAATGTTAATAATTTATTATTAAAAAAGTTAAAACACTTTCATGAACACAATCCCTATGTTCCCACTAGTAATTTGCCATATATTCTTCATGATTTTTCATTCACATCACATCTTGATCAGCAATACAATATTAATAAAGATGAGAATTGGGCTTGCTATACTGGCAGTTACGAAAGCAAATTTAGCTTGATACCAATTAATATAAAAAAAGATATGAAAAATAAAGAAGAGGTGGATGCTGTTATGTCTGAATACAATGGGTACAGTAAAATATTTACCGATGGTTCCAAGTTCAAAAATGTATCAATGGCTTTCTACATTCCTAATTTACGTTTTGGATTTGGCCGCAAACTTCCAAGTGAGTTGAGTATCTTTTCTGCCGAGGCTTTGGCTATCCTGGCTGCACTTCAATATATTACTCAAGCAAATGATCAACGTTGGCTCGTTATAACAGACAGCATGAGTGTTTTAAGTGCTTTGCAGAATAATATCCTGAACAGCAAGACTAACTATATTTTATATAATATAAAGAGTCGTTGGCTTCAATTGAAGAATCAAGGCAAAGAAGTACAGTTCCTTTGGACACCAGCGCACGTGGGAGTGACAGGAAACGAGCAAGTCGACTTTTTGGCAAAGTCAGTTGTTGACAGTGACAGCGGCAGCCCTGTTGACGATGTTGCCATACCATTCTCCGACATAAATTCAATCCTAAAAGAGTCTTTGCTTAGTGAATGGAATGAATATTGGCTAAGTTCATTGCAAACAAAAGGTACACACTATGCAACAATAAATAACCATGTGGGAAAGCGTCCTTGGTTTTCTACATCCAAATCCAATAAGCATCGCAAATTCTATACTATAATGAACAGACTCCGATTTGGTCACGGTCGTTTTAAAGCCCACCTCAGTCGAATGCGCATTATTTCGTCCCCCTTATGCACAGATTGCAATCAAAATGTAGATCAAACAATAAATCACATTATATTTGAATGCCCTGCCTACAATGTACAAAGACTTGTGCTTATCGACAAGTTAATTGATATCTACGGCAAAACTGAGCTTGTCCCGCGCTCTATTGAAGACTTACTTAAAGAAACAGAGACATTTACTGCTATTTACGAATTTGTAAACAATACTATAATTGATATTTAAACGCTACTGGATTTAATGGAAAACAGAGTTTAAGACCTGTAAATTTGAATGGACTACTACTCTAATCTAAGACTTGGCCTTGGCCTGAAAAAATAATTTGGAAAATGACAACAATTTAATGAAGAATTGGCTTCGGCCTGAAAACATAAATGAAAAAAGACTATAATTTAATGAAGAATTGGCTTAGGCCTGAAAATATATATGAAAAATGAAGACTTGGCTTATGCCTATCTAGCTACAAATTGACTGACTGTTTAACTATTTAAGACGAGGCTGTATGGGCTAGAACCCTTTGCCTTCCCATTAGGGTCAACTAATAAAAAAAAAAAAAAAAAAAAAATCATATGTTTTTGACATTGACATTGACGTGGATTTGAGTTGTGTGTGTGTTCTCTTTGGTTTGTTTGTCTTTAGGTTAAAGTTTGGACTTAAACCAAGACAAACCAATTACACTAACTAAAATGTTAAAATTATTAACAGGAAGGACAAAAATATTTCAAAGAAACATACGTTGCTTTGCAACACAGTCGCAAAATTCGGATAAACCATCAGACAAAGATATCAAATTCGAAATGGTATTCTCATTCCCTTCTATTAAATATGTTTCATTACTTAACAGGCTTAAAACGTATCAAATAATTGGAACCTCTCTGATTGTACCTGGTAGTGGTATATTAGAACTATCAAATGTTTTGCCACATCAAAGTTGTTTGTCGGCATTGTATATTGGTAAGTCACCACATGCTATCTTTTAGCTATATAGGGAGGTATGAGATTATCTTGGCTCCATAACTGATAAGAACGATGATTACTAGATACAATGATTTAGTAAATATCTACCAATTTGTTAAATATGGTGATGTTCATGCATTAGGATTACATATTCTCATATAACATTGATGTAAATTTTAAGATTTGTGGCCACTGTTGCTAATAGGACACACTATTGAGCTACTTTACTATATGACCTATTTAACAAAAATGTATCTATTTGTAAGAAGTATAGATTTTCTCTTAAAAAGTTAGTGGTGAAATCACAACAGTTTGCTAGTAACATTACATATAAAATGTTGCAGGTATCACTGGAACAGCATTATTATCCCTAGCTAGTCTACCTTTTCGGAACACAATTGGATTTCTATACATAAGTGAAGATAGTAAACACATTAAAATATCATCAATGGACTTTTGGGGAAGAAGACAAGACAAAATTGTGAATGTTGATGACTGGATTCCATTGCTCGACATGAAACCTAAAACAATGGATGCCCTTTATATTACACCCCACTTAGCTGATGGTACAAAATATAAGTGGTTTGTGAAATTTGGTAATGTTCTTAATAAATCAAAAATTGACCATGTTTTAGAATAATTTCTTAGTTATAGGGGAATTCAAGGAAAATTTAAAAGAAACTACTGCATTATAATGTTATCAATCTACTTCTTCTTAAACATAAAATAGTATTGAGAACCAAATCTTATATATAGGTAAAATTTAGATTAGATACTGTTAAAACAATTCAGTTATTTATATAAGAATAATCTTAAGTTACATGAAAAATTTGCATGGTCTTAAAATAAATTAATGACAATACCTTACATTACTGTGTTGCTTTGGTCTGTAAGTATAACAATATAGCATTTAAAAATGTACTTGTTTCATACAATAACAGAGTTGACAACATAATATGAATTACACACTACCAAACCTGTGTAATAAGATTTTAAAACAAATAGTAAGTTTGCTAGGATAACTACATAAAGATAAAATTTATGATAATTACATTATTTACTTGGTATATACAAATTTATAAAATTACCTAATGATTCATTTTCTAAACCAAACATATCAGTCAGCTAAATTATATGCACTAAAAGCAATTTACATTATAATTACAACTTTGAATTGTTTGATTAAAATATTATAAAAGTGATGTTTCTAACGTATGCAGCGCGTGTTGCAGCGGAAATTAGCCTGTATCAATAATGGCCATATATCACCTAGCCTAGGAATCATAAGGAAAGAAATAGACACAACAAATCAACAGCTTCTTTTAAACATAAAATCAATTTGCCACATAAAATATTTCAAACATAAACATTTGAGAAATAAGGAATGCTTTTGTAGGAGCACAAAAAGCTATTTGGTTGATCTTAGACTATTGCCACATAATATATACCTATCCT
The DNA here is from genome assembly GCA_911728495.1 of Furcula furcula. Lineage (NCBI taxonomy): Eukaryota > Metazoa > Arthropoda > Insecta > Lepidoptera > Notodontidae > Furcula > Furcula furcula. The sequence continues at coordinate 14,038,848 of OU452250.1, forward strand.
GTTTTAATTTACTAGATCAAAATCGGAACAATCAATCAATTTTGATTGTGAAAAAAAACGGTATAGTTGCAATTATTGCTCTTATGAGTACATTATTGATGCATTATCTGCCGGACCCAATATCATATCGATCCCTAAATATAAGTTAAAATCATCGATCAAGTCATCAATATCCCGCGATAAATATCCGAAATGGAATGATAACTCAAACCCTGACAGACTGTCATTGGAATAACCAACAGTAAGCTGTTAATATGTTATTATTGAAACGGAAATATGTGTCATTATAGCTATCGATGGTAACTATTTTAACTTATAGTAAGGGATCGATAGGATATTGGGACCGGCAGTTAATCTGCGACACGCACGCTATGGCTCAATTCAAACCAAGATGGCAAAGGCCGGCAGCCCACTTTCAGTGTGAAAGAATTTTAAACTTTATCTACAATACGTAAAAGACCAGTATCGCTTGAAAAACGCGGCGGAGATAGGTTTGACGATTGTCTCGTTCTTTCGTTCTCTTATCTATATTGTTTCGTGGATGTTGGCCACAAACATAGGTATATCAGTTTTTGCGAAGCAGCGAGGAGAAAGGAACAGGGAAAGAACGACACGAGCGTAAGGGTCAGCAAATACCAAATATAACAGTATGTATGTCCAAGAACTGGTAAAACGCAGACAAGACAAATACGCAAGAGTGCGTTTAATTTAGAGTTGCCAACCGTCCTGTTTTCCCAGGACATGTCCTAGTTTTTGTAGTGTCCTGGGATGTCCTGAATAGTTTTTAAACAGCGTCCTGGGTTTTTAAATTTAAAAATTCGCGCGCCATGGGCATGGCAACAATAGGTCACGACCCTCAGCATTGAAGTATCGACGCGAGGAGGGCAGAATGTCACATGATGAACAGCATTATTGAGTACATGAGCAGGACAACCAATACCTATATTGTCTTTGCCTAATTTTTGCTTCAGTTTAAAAAACAAATTGTTCCGGATTTTTCTCTACCACCAAAGTTCGTATTGCAATTATCTCCTGAGAATGCTATACCTTTTGCTGTTATATCGTTGGAGCTGATCATTTACTAAACTCACCAAAGTTTCAGTAGTTTCATCGGGAACTGTTTCAATGTCTAATATCTTGGAATTTATGCCTTCACCACGATAATCAAAATACTAAAGTGACTTAATAAGAATTAAAGTTAATTGACGTTTGTGAGTGCGGCAGTAAGTTTCATTTCACCTATTTTCACTACATATTAATTTAACTTGCAACTCTATTGTTGCGTCCTGTTTTTAAAATTAATTGTCCTGGTTTTTCCAACTTCAAATCCTAGTTTTTTGAATTTGGGGATGGCAACCCTAGTTTAATTAAGTAAAAAAAGACAGCAGCGTCCATTGGCGCTGATGTTGCAGCGAGAAAATGAGTAGGGAGTTGAGTTCATCAGATAGACACACGAAGGTCAATGAAGTTTTTGAGATAGTTGGAACCGCAAGTCAGGGGTCCAGTACGAGTGTGATAGTATCGGAAACGATCAAACTTAGTTTTTCTCCATATCCTTTACACCAGCGCCTCTAGCGGTAATTAGCAAATACTAGAAAATGTATGAAAAACTCAGTGTGATCGTTTTGGTTAATACTTAACGAAAATGGTACTCAACCTCTAGATCCTATAAGTACCAGTTTACACGATTAACTTTGCCGTCGTGACCGTGACTCTTTTCTATACATTTTTGACCAGCGCCTCTTGCAAAATCTATTGAAAGCGTATAAAATATATGAGACATTGGTTGGACTCACAACTCATGTAATACATCGTATTTTTTAACTTCAAAAAAGCAGGAGGTTCTCAATTCGACTGTCAATTATTTTGGATAGTTCGATCCACTGAAAGGGTCCCTTAAAAAAATATTACGTATGAATAAGTAGTTCCTGAAAAAACAAGAATGGCGCGTCGGAATAATTTGCAATAATGCCTAAAAGATGACATTTTTGTTGCTTTTTAAGGAACAAAAATGGTCAACTCGCCTCTGTGGTTGGTTATTGTTTTTCCACCTAGCTGGTGAGCGCTGTGCTCCGCTAACAGCTCAATAACCAAGTATGGGGCCGGTCCCAAGCCCGGTTAAACAGGGAGAGCTCCTTGGGGGGGGGGGTAGCAGCATCTCGATTCATCCGTTGATATGCTGGATCCAACACTTCTTCTCCCCGTGACCCGAGAACCTCTGTGACTGAGGTTCATGGGTCCTGTCATCACAGGCAGGGGACTAGTCACCTGCGCTAGGACCTGCGCAGTACAACGCTGTAAGGGGGAAGAGAGAGTCCTGGGGGGTCGAGCGTTTAGTGCGGGCCGGGGTAGATGCCTGCGCTGCGCAACACGCCCCCTTTGGTCCTAATTTCAACCGAAACGGTAGCCTCCTTACCTAGCCAGTAAAGGGGAAATGGCCATGGCGCCCATCAGAGGGTCGCCGGCGAGGGTAGGAGGGGTCCGCGGTTTATCCGTGGAAGGTGACGGCCATGCTGAGGGGGCAAGGACGAATGTGGGTCGAGTCCCTGATGTCGCGCCCAATCACCACCCCAACTATATAGGTGCACTAGGAGTCCTAGTGCAACTAAGCAGGGCACTCCCAAATGTGCGGGCTCCGTAGAGGGTGGGAGGCTGGATGGACGAAATTTATAGTAACTTTAAAATGGATACTAGGTTCAATAAACCCAACTTACAATCGCCCGGGCAACCGGGTGATAATACGGAGGCTGGGAAAGTCTTTAAGGCGATCTCGGACTCTGCACACCACAAACATCTCAATACGGAGGCTGGGAAAGTCTTAAGGGCGATCTCGGACTCTGTACACACTAAACAGCTTAATCCGCAGGTTGGGAAAGTCGGCTCATCGGCGATCTCGACCTCCTCACAAGACAAACATCCCAAAACAGAGGCTGAGAAAGTCGGCATATCGGCGATCTCGGACTCTACACACAACTCAACACGAAGAATGGGAAAGTCGGTATGTCGGCGATCTCAGACTCCTCTCATACTGGACAGGCAGCTCGTGAGATCGACGGGCAGCGGAAACTGGTGAGCAAACCGAAACGCAGGGAGGGTATGCCTACTGTTAAGGAAGCCCCCGCTAAACCCAGTGTGGCGGCGAGCGAACCGGGGTCTGCTAGATCCAAGCGCAGAATGAAAAAACTGCGCTTCAGACAGAGAAGACTGGAGGAAAGTGAAACCCCAAAACCAGTCGGCTCAGCCACCCCAGCAACAGTTCCCGGTTGTGTCGAAGTAGCCAAGCAGATGAAGACTGCCGTGAAGGAGCCACAGGGCACCCAACAACAATCGCAACCGCAAGCGAGCACTAGCGCCACACCGGGCACACGCAAGGTTGCACCTAACAAGAGTGGGAAGAAGAAGCACTCTGGGAATGAGAAGGCGAGCGCGAAGAGAACGAGACTGGACGAGACAATGTCTCCGAAGGTCGAAGTCAAGAAACGCAAGCTGGCGCAACTCCGGAAACCGAAAACCTGGTAGTTCTCCACCCCTGGGACATTCCAAAGAAAATCCGGTGCGGCATCCTGATCCCGGAGAAATGTGGTGAAGACATCATGATGATTGGTAGGCACCTCAAACTGTCCAATCCCTGGGCAAAGGTCGAGAGATGGTTGGTGCATGCGGTCCCATCCCATAAACACACAACCATTACTGGACTTCTGCTCCAGAGACATCTGTGCTATTAGATTAACTCTGAACCAGGGAACGAACAGCACCGACCTGGTCATTGCCTCGGTATACATGCCGGAAGGGGACGATGCACCTCCTGAAGGCCTTCAACAACTTGTCAGGCTCTGCGAAAGCAAAGGGCTCGAACTGATCATTTCAACTGATTCCAATGCTCACCATCCTCTATGGGGCATGGAACAAAGCAACAGTAGAGGCAACCAACTTGTTGAATACCTTCTTACAACTAACCTTGAAATTATAAACACAGGTAATGAACCCACCTTTGTTGGCAGACGTAGCAGGGCAATCATTGACCTGACGTTAGCCACACGCAAAGCGGCGGACCTCATCTCCGGCTGCATGTATCCAGCGAGGCATCATGCTCGGACCACAGGTGGATCCGCTACGACATACAAGTAATGATTAAAACAGACGTCGTGCTTAAAAGACTACCTCGTAAGACTAACTGCATTTTATACAGCAAGAAGGTTGAAGAGGAACTTGCTACTTTAGACACTACCACCAGATTGGAGGGAAAACAACAGGTAGAAGAACAGGTAACACAAAATAGGCGCTCAGTCGTCGAGTTGTGGAAACGCCCGTACGAAGAAGAAGATGGTCATAACTCTGGCAAATATAACCGTGGCCGTGCGGTTTTACACTTTCTGCATTTTCTTCGAAATCGTATCAGCGATTAGCAAAAAGAATGAGACCTCTACTCAGCTCCGCTTAAGAGAACTGCGTGGCCGCGTAGTTCTCCATGGGTGGACCGCGCGGCCACGGTTGTCCCTTCATAACTTTCTGAATATTGGATTTGCGAATTTGCGACTTTGTTTGTTTAACAAATTCCTTCGTAATATTGACGTAGTCGTTTTTCTTCTACGACACTGTGGCCGAGCAGTCGAAACGGACACTTCAGAGAGACATCAGACGGAGACAATTCTTCAGCATTTACCAGCGCAGTCTACTCTTAGTTGGCGCAGGCAATTTCCATATTATAGACAGGCAGAGATAATAATAATAACATCCTGTCACACGGTCATCTGATGGCAAACTAGGCTGAGCCTGAGTACTATGGTAACCAGACAACTGATACAAATATACTTACTTAGGTATCTTTTTTTTGTTTAATACATACTTATACATACATAAAAACATCCAGACCAATGTGGCAATCGAACCTACGACCTATTGGGTAGTGGCCAGGATGTCTAACCACTAGACGACCGGGCCGGCAAGCAAGGGTTCAGGCTGGAATAAAGAGCCTATAAGCGTTAGCAAGTTTTACATTTTGGACACCCGAAGAGATTATATAAATGTGTTTGTGTACACCTCCTCATTTTCCAATCTCTATTTGCGTGCAGTACGTAGTGGTAACCGCGACTACAGGCGCGGCGCTGGGTACAAGCTGACTGCTGTCTTTCTAACTAAATAAGCCCAGACGCTTGATATTTCGGCAAGTTTACACTATTCTCAAGTTTTGGCAAGATTTATGACAATAATATGATAATCCCCATAGCTGCCAATCTCAGTCTCAATTCCAAGGAGATAGTTTTTGAAGTGAAAACTTCTTTAGCGGCGCTGTGCTTTTTTTTCTGATGGGGAAAAAATGTTAAATTCGCGTGAGGACACGTGACCGAAAGACCTGATCGAAAAATCGTAAGGTAAGATGTAGGCGACGCAGGGCGCTTGCTTGAATGGTCGTGTTACAGCGTGCCACGCGCATCCATGGATGGTGACTGCTGATGGCTCGACCGTCTATGTAGTTATTGTAAGATAATTGTAATAGTTCAGAAGTGTTAAAATTTTAATGTAATATAAATTGTCATGTTTGTGTACGATAGCGCATATGAATATTGTAATTAGCACATAAATGATAGTACTTTTATACTGATAATTAAAGCAATTCGTGCAAAATTATTCCCTAACCATTCCAAAATATCAAAAATGCACAACGTTAATATTCAAGTTTTCACTTCTGCCGGCACTCCCGGAGTGCAACCCATTGTTTATTTATTTTTCAATGTAGGTTGTTGCTTTCGCTTAGTGGCAGATAATAATCAATATGTTAATCTGGGTGAACTATTCGTAGTTAACTTGCTGGGAGGCACTGAACAGGGAGAAAATATTTTAAAAAAAAACCGTTATGCATATTATGTCCAAGTGCGCTTAATGACACTGGCTACTAGATTTTTCTATAAATCAGTTTAAAAATATCTCCCTATACAAGAGTTTGTATAATTCAGGTTTTAACATCAACTTTATTATAAGGATTTTGTAATATTTTCCTCGTAGGTAGTATAAAGCACTATGTATCACTCGGAAGTGCGATTCCCAACTCTTGTGAATTAAGGTGCTCAAATATACTAAGTTTAATACCCTCGTTGGTAATCGGCCACTTTCTTCCCACGGTGAACAATGTACTATTGTCAAATTTGCTGCCCACCCGGCTATAGTTCTGACGCGGTGTCTTATCAGGTCGGGTGTCGGTCAAGCACTAATTTATATTTGTGAAGTTATCAAAGAATTTGTGTACTTTTAAAAGTATTCTAGTGCAATTTTTAAGGAAACTCTGATCTTATTGTGATCGATGTACAGCAAATTGCAATTATCTAAGTAGTTAGCATTGCGTTCACCAGTAATAAAAATTGCGCGGAAGGAAGAAATTTACTTTTACTTAAAACGTTGAATATCTCTGTTCAACTAGTGTCAGATATTTCGTATACCCTGTTTTTCTTTACAAGGCGAAATTCAGAACAACAAATGTATAAACACAGGAGTGATGGCCGACCGGTGACTGGCCATAGACAACTACTTGGGTTGAATATGATATATGTATTCAATACTACCAATAGTTCATACATTGTTTCGAATTTGATCTTGTTAAGAAAAACAGGGTGTAAGTACATTGCTGTAATGGTACTGTTGTATTAATTTTAAATTAAAACAATATTTTGAACAGACAACACTATTTCTGTATCTATCGGCGATGAATTGGTATCTATAAATCTAAAGATTTATTGTAAATACGGGGTGTATTTACACAGATGACTAAAACTATGTTTACAATATTGATTTAAAGTGTATTGGTGTTATCAAAGTATGTATACATTGAAAACAATAATTTACAAACACACACAATAAATGCGTTTAGTCCACCCAAGCTTGCGCCGGCTGGTCTGTGGTGAAAGGACTAACTCCATTGCGTTCCATTGCCTCTAACATTTCACATACATACTTAGCGACTTCTGCCCGGCTCTGGTCGATTCCTTTTATAAATGGATGCTCCAACAACCTGTTATATTTTGGACGCTGAGTCTCTTCTTTGATGAGGCTGTAAAACAAGCAAGCATTACTTTTAAATGGGATCTCAGGACAAGGTTTTTTTTTGTTCTTAATGATGTTCTCTTGTGGTAACACCATATAAATTACAATCTAGCTTAATGGCTAATCAGCAATATTACTTTAACCTAAACAAATAAATTATATTAGATTAAGAATGTGTCCAATGGCACTTTTCTTATTGTCTCTATTAAGGCGAAGACACTTTGTTATTGTGTTCTACACTGCACTAATTTAACACTTAAACTAACTCAAAAGGTTTTGTTCTTTTCAGTCTTCTCACTATGTCCGTGTTGTCGATGAGCTGGATAGCCTCGACATTCACATGATGATGAAGCCGACGTTCATGAGCTTCTGCGTAGTCAGGACGAGGTGGCCGACTTTATGAAGTGCAGATAATAATAATATCTTGGGACAATCCACACACGGTCATCCGATCCCAAACTAGGCAGAGCCTGTACTATGGGAACCGGACAACTGATACTTTTACTTTTTGTAAATTCATACGTAACAACACCCAGAAGCTTGGTGGGAATAGATCTCACGACTCATCGGGTAGCAGCCAGGGTATCTAACCACTAGACCAACGGGCCCGTCAAAAATTATGCACTAATAAATGGAATGTAACTCACCAAGTGTTGACAAAGTTGACGAAGTTATTGGAGAAAGCGTTGTTAGCGTTGGTGAGGCGAGGCGGGTCGCCCTGCACGACCTGCTGTAGCTGTTCGAAGACGGAGCCCCAGCGGGGGTAGGGGAAGGCGCCGGTGGCCACCTCCATTAGCGTGATGCCCAGCGACCACACGTCCGAGCGGACGTCGTAGCCGCGCGCGCGTCCCGGGTCTATGCGCTCCGGCTGCCGGACACAACGCTATACTTTGAATAAGAGGCCGGCGAGCAAAAACTTCACCGCAAAACTTTTTGCATATGCAGTGGCGTGCACAGAAAGTAGGCAATAATATCTGAGAGTTATCTGCACTTAAGCTATTTGTTAGTGTGCCACCACAATTATCCCTAAATGAACTAACATTACAGACGTGTATCCATTTACATTTAAAAACATCATGTTAAATACCATGTCAGTGCAAAATATTTTTAAATTAAGATTATTTAGAGAAATCGTAGGCTAGGCAATGTCTTTTTGTGTGTATGGACCCTCTGAATAATCTTATTACAGTTTTTAAATGAAAATTAATATGTCTATAGAAGATTTATTTTTAGCAAGGAACATGTCTGTTATATACAAACAAATAATTCTTTTATTCATAGCGTATATTTTATTACGTAATCAGTATTGACAAGCTGTTAAGTAATAAAGTATGTAGTAAAGTAGTCAAAACTACAAACAAAGGCACTTACCGCCATGTACGGCCTACAGCCAGCATCGCGGGTGCGAGCTATCGAGTCAACTAATTTTCCAGATATTCCAAAATCACACAATTTTATGTTTCCCCTCCTGTCCAATAAGATATTGGATGGCTTTACATCTCTGTAATTAGAATAAAGATAAAATATTGGATTAACATAGTTGCCCAAGGCGAAGTTGAAAGACGAATTTGATATTATATTACCTATTCACAATTTTTATTTTACCACAGTAAACAGCAACCTTTTTTTTTGGCGCGGGGGAAACCTTCAAAGGGTCCTCGGGAGCTGTGGGGCTGAACCGGGGTATGTGGGATTCTTACCCACTAAAACCCCCACGGCTGTCGCATCGGCACATGAGAGGGGACCCTCAGGGCTCTAAGGTGGTATATACACCAGGGGCCCCTCAGTGTCTTGCCTTTGAGCCCGCCACCGGGGGACGCATTGTAGCCCCATCCAGGAACCTGTCACGGTGCTCACGGGGACAAGGGTCGCAACCCCGCCGCCGTCCTCCTCGGAGTCGCCGCCGTACTCAATGGACGTCCTAGGGCCCACACCCCGAAAATCCAGCGACTCCGAAGTAAACAGCAACCTATGTTGACCCCATGTCTAACATCTACAGAAATTATAAGTTTTATTTGTCTACTAGACAGCTGCGCGAAAGCTTATAATGTTCTAAACTAAATAGAGCCTCTATCAATCAAGAATATTATATTATAGCAGTATTATAAAGTGAAGATTAAAATCGGAGTAATTCCAGAGATTACATTCTGATATAAAAAAAACTTTAAATATTTATCATATCTGAATATCAGATAAATATTCCTGGCTAATAGTTTTCTCAAAAGATATTCCATGGATACAGCATTGTTAAGTTCCTATACATAATTGATTAAATCAATTTTTAATTGATCTTTTTTTAATGGGTCATGATCACACACAAGCTTACATCAAAGATATATTACATCAAAGACATATAAGTTAGGTATTCTATGCTGTATGATTTGCTAGCACAAAGTCGCTAATAGCAATTTCTTCCGTCCAAGAAGCTGATGCATGATAGATAGTACATTACTATTAGGGCTCTAGAGCCCAGTAATTTCACCAGGTACAGTGCCCTTCACACTGGATCACAGCAATGTTTAGACACTGCTGCTTGGTGGCAGAATTTCTGACACTGGTGGTACCTATCTGGAATGTCTTTTACACAAGGGACTTAATGCCTAATATTATTCCAATTTGTAGCGAGAAAAAGATTAGTTAGATATTTCTATAATCCCTTCCAAAATCATTCATTATTTAAAGAATACTGTTAAAATTCTTACCTATGAATTATTTTAAGTTTTTCTTTTAAATAATTTAAAGCTTTAACTGTTGCAAGTGTGATTTTAGCTATAATATTTTCAGGTATTCGAGTCTGCATTCTTTCACATATAAACTTATAAAATTTGTCTAATGAAGTATCCATTAATTCCATACAAATCCAGCAATCACCCTGCAAAATGACAATTATACATATAAAATATGTATTCTCGCGGTCATGAACTGTGTTTAACTTTTAGGACGACAATGGTACGAGCCGGCTCAAAATACGTGCGCACGTAACGTCGTTCAATCTACTTTGATTGAAAACTGGTACAGCATTTATGTCCGCTATAGTACATATTATGTTAAAAAAATTACAATAAGGACATTGGATGAAAGGAGTTGTTGCAAAATGGGCTAGGAATATGTACACCACCTCAAAAAATCGAGAAAAATCCATAGAATCCGGGAAAAATATAAACATTTCGTTTAAATTACTATTATTGTTGTAATTTTAATTATAATTATCATTTATGTTATAGCTATATTCAACATGGTGTCCTAAGATGGCGTCTCACTGATGTCGAATTGAACTGTCAGCCAGCCAGCTTTCAATAGCTACTGCTGCTGTCACACTTGTCACCGTTGGTTGTGTGCATGTATTGTATGTAGTGAATTGATTATCATTGATATTTTAATTATTAAAATGATGTATGAGAAAACAGAAACAAAAATACAAAGAGTACTCTAATAAAAATACTTATAACGCCATCTATACTTATAATAAAACTGTAATAGGTCCAATTCTGTACATTGAAGATATTTTGAAAATTATATTTGGAGGGCATTCTATAACCGATACTGAGGGCGAAAAAGTATTTTTTTAAATTTTTGTCTGTCCGTCTGTCTGTATCTCGGCTGAGCACCACGCCGAAACTAATGGATGGATTGAAACGAAATTTGGCATGATTTGAGATCTTACTACGAGGTAGGACATAGGATATTTTTTATCCCGTAATCTAGCATGGTTCTTTTGGAAGAGGGAATTAAAGTCAAAATGGGTACTTGGTTATACGCTTGGTCCGATTTTATAATTTTTACTTTATAATTATAATAAGTATTTGTAAGGGAACACTCATAGACAGTTGTTAACAATGTTTGGAAATCGATCAGGTTAAGCAACGTTAGGTAAGTTCATTAAATAGATGGGTGACCGTTTAACGCCATTAGAACTAAACGTCTCCGTGCTTCGGAGGGCAAGTACAAAGTGGGTCCAAGTTTTTAACCGACTTTAAAAAAGGAGGTTTTGTATTCTATGCGAATGTAAGTATATTATTGAAAGTTTAGTTAACGTAAACGCAGCGCGGGCGGAGCTGCGAGGGTCAACTAGTTGATAATAAAAATTACACATAACAGTGACACTTTTCCGCCTTTATGTTATCTGTTGCAATTATAAGTAAAAATTCTTAAGTTTTACAAGCAAATAAAGCCAAATTAAAGTAAATGGACAGTTAAAAACTGTTTTATGTGTGTTTCCCTATTTTAGAGTATATTGTACAAAGTCCTAGCCCAGGCTCCAGACATTTTGGAACATCTCTTTTAAAATGATGAAAACTAACCTCTTTAAAGAGTGCTCCATAGAACTGGACAATATATGGGCAGTCATTACTCCTCATTACTACCTCCAAGTCCATCAACAGCTGCTTTTGCTCTTTCTCATCAACAGTGGAGCGAATTCGTTTTACAGCCATCACACGGCTCGTTCTACAATATGATTGTTATCAAATTTAATGTTTATAGAAAAACATATTGGTAACTATATTAATCATCAGGATTAGTTGAATAGTTTTAAGTAAATTGCACACTAACACATACATACATAGGGACTGAATAATTATTCTCCTTTCCACCCTAAAGGCTCCTACACAATAGGTACTATTACTGCCCATTCAACTTCCATAATAATGGAAGAGTATACACACAAGTCTAGGAGATTAATGACTCCTCATATAACTATGCAAACTGCAGTCAGTGGCATCATTTTAATAGCAGAATAATAGGTGTATATTCATGTCTTACTTCCTGTGGACCATCTTATTTACTGCTCCAAATGCTCCTCTACCTATTTCACCAAGATCTTGCAGGTCATCAGCGGTGAAGTCATACACTTCTGTAGCAGACAGTTGCAATTTCCCTGATGACTGCATGGATGGATATATCCGACATCTGTCTCTGAAATTTGATCTATCATATGAAATATTATTATATAAATGTGATTACAATGATGATGAAACAGCATTGTGATAGACATTCTTAACATTATAATTGCCCAACTACCCCAGAAGGAGGGTCATGTTTTTCAAGAGTATGTAAGTATGTCTACTTCTTTGGCACGGCATACAGCCAAATTGGCTTGATAGATTTTGACTTATAATATGTCTTTAGATTTTTCTTAGTTGTGGGAGTGATATAGGGTACATATTTTTTCAATAAAGTTAATATTGCGGGCATCAGTCACCATTTCGTATTATTTTTTTACTTCCAAAAACATCAATATGGATATCAAATGAAAGGTCATATACAAGACGAGTAGAAATGTATAAATGTGTATTTGTAAGTATAATGAAATTTCAGTCCAGTTTGTTTGTTTGCAGTCGGGTTTTTACCTTGTATACTTAATTTATACTTGTATTAATTATGGATAGTTTGATGGTAAAATTTTATAATAATAATAATAATAAATACACTTTATTGTACACCAAAAGTTACATGTAAATTGAACAATATGTTGAAGATATCAATGTAGAAAGGCGGCCTTATCGCTAAAAAGCAATCTCTTCCAGGCAATTTATTCTATGATTGTAACTGATACTGTATTAACTTTAACCTCAACTGTCATTTGGAACAGACAAACAATGGTCACTTGATAACATTGAATAAATAAATAATGTAAAACAATATCTTTCTATGTTACAGAATTTAATTTTAATTCTTTTATGCCAGAGTGTGTGTGATGAAAAATATCTATACTGAGTAGATATTACTACAAAGGCTTACACTCACAAACCCTATGAGCATAAAATACCCAAAAATAATTATAGGTATGTACTTACCTTGTGTTTTCAGGCAGTACATCCCTTATAGTGCGAGACGGAACTCGGGGCCTCTGGACTGTTGAAGAATTAGAAGTAAACGGAATAAAAGCTGCGCCGTCACCCGAAGAACCGTCTATCTGCAGGTTTAAAACTTTCCGCTTTTCCGGAGCGAATAAATTCAATTCTGGTTTGGGCATAGTCGGTCTGCTTGGACCTTAAAATATAACACGATACTGATTTTATGGCTACGGTATCATTTGATAATTTAAAAACTTTAGTTTATGTAAAATAATAGCATTTACCTTGGTTTGATGACACTTCGCCATTCTTCGACATTTTTATGATACCAACACGAAAGTGTTTAATACACTGTTTCTAGAACTCTTTGGTGCAAATAACTGTTGCCAATTTATCCATTTGAAAAGTTAAACAGTGAATTTGGTCACGTCTTCATCGTATACGCTGCAATTTTAACGAATTTATGCATCGTACGTATCGACAACATACATGGCATACATTTGACTGACAGACACACACACACACACACATATGTATGTGGACTGACAGCCACATAATTTTCTGGGCCAAGTCTATTTTAATAATGATAAATGTTTCAACCATAGAGTAATCAAAGTGTTGCAATCATTTCAAAAAAAGTCCCCTAAACTCGTTAGAATACCCATAGAAAAATATTTCATTGTACAATCGCGGACATTTCCGGTGTACCACTCTTAGGTCTATAATCGCTTGCACGTGCGTCCAAATGCAGAGCTAGTCCCGCCTTGGTTTATGGCAGCGGGGCGTACCCGTATTGCCGCAATAAATGCCATTGTTATTATTGTATTTTAACAGGCGTGCGCCAGCACCGCCGTGTTGCCTTTATTCAATGAAATACAAGCCGAGTAATCATAGTCGTGTAGTTAGTTATTTATGAGATGAGAGTCGGTGTACCATCAATAACCCTTTAGGATTCGCGTGTATTAGTAGTTACTGATAACCAGAAATTAATTAAAATCATATATTCTTTGAAAATATAGCTTTAGTTCTATTTGGATTGATTTGGAGACATCTTTATTTATGAAGATAATTGAGCTTTTTCCTTATATCCAATTTATTTTATTGAAGGAAAGAATATACTCCCATATCCGGTTTACGGATAAATAATCTATAAAAGAAAATGCGATAACAGCTCAGTGGGCGAACGCTTGCATTGGAAACAAGGTGCGCAGGTTCGAACCCCGGCTCGCACCTCTGATTACTTTAATAAATCATGTGCGAATCGTCTTTGTGCGATTATTACTAGCTTTCGATGAAGGAAATCATCGTGAGGAAACCTGCATATCTGAGCAAGCCTAACTAGCTAGCGACCCGTACTTGGCCAGCGTGGTGGACTATGGCCTAAGCCCCCTCATCTTCAGGGGAGGCCCGTGCCCAGCAGTGGGACATAAACCAGGGCCGGTATTATTATATTTATTATTAATCTATGTGTTCCTATCACGAAAAAATAAAAATTGTTACTTTATTAGTATTTAGATTTACAATGGTGCCGATTCTGTTGTCACACACTAGACTAAACTAGACTAAATTTTAGTTTAGTCGTGTCTTTCCTATTCAGAGATCCATGAATTAAACTAAATTAGGTATAGTTCGCTCGAATGACGTGTGAAGTCCGCCAACCCGCACTTGGCCAGCGTGGTGGACTATGGCCTAAGCCCCCTCATCGTGAGGGGAGGCCCGTGCCCAGCAGTGGGACATAACAAGGGCTGGTATTATTATATTATTATTATAGGTATAGTTTGATAGAATATAATGGTTTTAGTTACTCAACTAAGTTTTAAATGTATTTTGCTATTCTGTTGTGCACAGTTTACGTCATTTATGCCTAATATTAGAAACTTCAAACTAAAATTAGATCAAAATAGTCGGCATCTAAAAGATGTCGATTAAAATAAAATAGAATAGACTAAAATAGAATGAAATAAATATAAATAGTAAAATAAAAATAAAATATTTTTTATTAATAAATAAAATATTAAAATAAAATAAATATAAATAACGATAAAAAAAAATATGAATAATTAAATATTAATAAAAAAAAATATAAATAATAAAATAAATATTAATAAAAAAAAAAATATTTTAACATAAATATTAAAATAAAATAAATATTAATAAATATTAAAAAAATATTAAAATAAATATTTAAACAAATATTAAAATAAATATTAAAATAAATATTTAAACAAATATTTAAATAAATATTTAAACAAATATTAAAATAAATATTAATATATAAATATATTAAAATAAAATAAATATTAAAATTAATATAAGTATCGTAGCCGGAGAATTATTTTAGTTTAGTGTGATCAGATGAACAAGAGAATTGTTTTCAACTAACATGATTTGAAAACCTCACGTTTGGACGATAAAATCAAATTAAAAGCTTTAGAAAAAAAGCGAAGTGGACTAAAACTTTTTTCATTATAGCTTTGACATAATGTTGTCTTTTATTTACGCGAATATTACACATTGAAATTAAGCTACTTTTACGGATTTTATCGCGGTTTATTTATTGATTTTACTATCCCGACGTTTCGAATGCTTTGCAGCACCCATGGTCACGGGAGGACTGTGATGTTGAACGTCCTTATGTCACAATTATGCCGGTGTACCCTCAGGTCTTCTTAGTTATTATTGTTGGTCCGATCTACGCAGTAAGAGCTTACAGTATCTTGAGGCCGTGCAGTGTTTTGATTGATATTGGATTTAATTATATTTATCACAGGATCCCAAGCCGGTGGTAACACCCAACCATCTTCTCTATTGAAATTAGGATGTTTTTTGATTTCAATAGCCTCACGAATCATCCTAGGCAGGTATCGGTGTTTCGGCGATAAAATCCGTAAAAGTAGTTTAATTTAGCTTTGACCAAAACAAAAAATGAACCTTAAAAAAAATTTACGGGCCTGTTGGTCTAGTGGTTAGACACTCTGGCCACTACCCAATAGGTCGTGGGTGTCTGTGTGTTTTATCTATTTAAGTATTCATTTACAAAAAAAAGTATATAAGTAAGTATTAGTATCAGTTAACTGGTGCCTAGTTTGAGATCGGATGTAAATAGTCGAAGAAAAAATACAACATTTAAAACTCCATCGCATTGCTTCAATCTATTGTTTTCATTGTGCATTTTTTTCACTAATACATCGGAGCTTCGAAACATCTGTTTAAAAAAAAAACCGGTATTCTTTTGAATAGTAGGATTACCCGTGGCGGGTGATGTTTTATGTGGTGCACTAATATGTTTCATTGCTCATATAAATTATTACTTTTATTGTAAAGGATTGGCAGACAATACTTGCAAATAATTCGCAAGTGTATTCGTCATTACAAGAGTATGAAATTTAAACATATAAATCAGTAAAGTTTTTCAGATGGCATTGTTGCTGTAAAAACCCAAATCGTACTTCTTTATCGTACTTTTTTCAAAAGTTAGAGTTTCAAATATAAATCAATAGATGATGACGATCAGAATGTTATAAATGAGTGCACAATATTATGAACTATAAGTGGAAATGTTATCTTTAGTGTGTGTGTGTATATATGTGTGTACAGTATTATTGTATATTAATACAACTTAATAAAATAAGATTTCTAATTCTATTATGAATTAAATACATTTACAACACAATAAAGCATATAATATAGACGATCAAAATAAACATTACATAAAGTGGGTTGTCAACAAAAAGTAAGAGAGTCTAATATTTTTTTATAATGAAAAAAAAACTGTGTCAGAATAATACTACAAATTTCGCCTTACAACGCTAATGACTGTTTGGTCTGGAGGCCATCGGCGATATTTGCAGTTTATAGCGAGTGCCATGGTTCGAACCCCACCGGCTGTATCTCTTTTTGTATAGTGTAAACTATTTTCAAACAGCATTTGTTGACATTAGAAGTTCATTGATGGAATTGAAATATACCGTGACTATGTTAAATTAGTAACAAAAAACATTTTATTAGTATTTCATTCCACATCAATTTATTATCACTGTCGCAGTTTTCAGGTTTTTTTCAAGTATAGTGTGCTTATTATGATTTAATTATATCTTTCTATTTTACTGTTGGAATCGGAGGTTTTATACATACGGTCTTCTGGTCCTAAACTTGGCAGACCTTGAGTTATGAATAACCAGACAATTCATGCAAATAGTGTGTTTCACATTTTTTATACTTGTTTTTGTTAATACGTCTAAACTATACCCAAGTATAAGACAAAGACATTGGTAAATACATTAATTAACATTCAGATTATTTCTAAAGCTCAAAAAGCCAGTTGTAATAACTGTTCGGTAAACGATCAGTTGGTTAAGCAACGTCAGGCAAGGTCACTCTTTAGATGGGTGATCGTTTAGTGGCCTTTGAACGTCTCCGTGCTTCTGAGGGTACGTAAAAAGGCAGTCCCAGTTGTTGTCATCCAGACAGCAGTCGTTAAGTCGTTTAAACAATTGACATCAGGTTGGGTACTAACCATACGACAAAACAAGGTTATTTCTCTTGCACTGATAAATTAATATACAACAAACTAATAATTGCAGAAAAATCAATCTTATCTCAACGCACTAAGACGGTTTTTAAATATATATTTGTTGGTCAAAGCAATTCTTAAAATTAAGGTATGGGAGCGAGCAAAACGTGTTCAATGCAATAGTTTTATTACCTATTGTTCTAAAATTCTTTATCTACTTTTATTGGTTATCTTCCATATTAAAATTAAGCCATTATTAGCACATGTTTATATTGTAATTTCATATGTTATATGCCATAGATCTACGTATTTTAGTAAAACTTAATACGGGAATATTTTTAATTTACCTAATAAAAGAAAACATATTAGTATAATAGATTCGAATTACGATGATTAGTTATCAAAGTAAAGATATTTATTACTGTTATAAAAAAAATATGAATAGGTGAGTTTTATAATAGTAGAATAAAGACATAATATTATATAAAATTAAAAAAAGAAATAGTAATAAGTCATACATATGCATTTTATAAAAAATACATTTAGTAAATTTACAAAATAAAAAAAATAAAAAATTAGGAATAGTATAGTTTATATATATATTCTAAGATATTTGTGTTATTTTCAGTCCTTGATTATGCAGAAACAAAATTTGGGTTCTTTTATTTTGTATTAAAGGGTTTGTTAGCATCCATAAAAGCATCTCACAGGTAAAGTAGGAAGGCAGTCAACAGAAAACAAAACCATAAAAAATTATTCAATCTTCATTCATAAAATTTACAATCGCGCAAACGGACTTGTTTATCACTAGCAAATAGTAAAACATCATTTTTTTAAAATAATGCAATATCCCGTTACTTTTACAATTGTCCTAAACCCACCCCAACCTGTCATTGGCCGAAATTACGTGTGGGCGGGGTTTTCCCGCTCTTACGCACTTAGCACCGTTCAAAGAAATCTGTTTGCTAAGTGGGCTACCGTTCGTGTCCGCGATAGTACTTAGTAAACCAAGTTGGTTTTACCCAAAGATATTATATATAGAAGATAAACATAGTCCGATAAAAAATGAAACCAAAAAAGAAAAACCTATGTGTGAGTGAATTGTATAAGTGTAAAGGAAAAAAAGGGTTGTTAACGCTAGCACTTTTGAACGGTCAATTTTTTAAAAGCTACCACCGGATGTCCTAACCGGCGATCGCGCGAACAAAATTCGCGGTGATCGTGTGTAGTTAGGACAGTATTTTTAAATCAAACTTAACGAATTATGAATATCTTGTACATCCAATATCTTTGATTTTACCACTAAATTTAGAAAAAAGAGATATTTTACGGTTGTCCTGGGGGTATTGTTTTTCTAAGCTTTTCGGGGTATTCTGGTCTGAGTTGAGGGGGATTTTTTTTATAAAGGATTGCAACACCTTGATATACATCTATGCTTAGAGAAAGAAAACAATAGAGAGCTGGCACTTTCTTTCTCATTCGCTCAAGAAAAGGATGCATTTATATATATTATATGTGATAGAAAGAAACAGAGCATATGATTTTTTGTCCCTTAACGTGTGTTCAAAATCTGGCGCACCTACGGTGCGTTTTCTTCGAGTACTCATGAAATTTTCTAGTTCACGACCAAGCTTTGGAGTTTTAAATTGAATTAGGTTATGAAATATCGTTTATACTACATAATAGGCGCATTTGAATAAATATCCATAACGTGTGTTAAGTGTACGAATGATTATTTTCCGTTATTTTCTGTCCTTATCGGTGGCACGCTAGCTAGATGTCTTGTTATATTCTATTATTTTTTTTTCAATTTATTTTTGTTTAGGGGTTTTTGTATACAATACATATCAACCCCATTGTATATACATTAATTAGAAAAAAGAAAACAAAAGGTAAGTTATAGTACGTAACAAAAAAAAAAAGAAGGAAATTGACTATGTATGCTGGGAACTCATGAGTCTGAGCAGAGTTGTAGCCTCTGTTGATCCTGGATTACTTAAAATACTATGAAATAGCCCTATGTTCTGTCTGGTCAGACTCATGCGTTCCATCAGCTCTCTACGTATTGCATCGTACCGGACACATTCTTCCAAAATATGGTGAACATCTTCTACAACCCCGCATATGTCACAATTCGGTGTTATAGATTTTTTCATTAGGTGTCTAAATTTATTTGAAAGAATATGTCCGGATCTTAGTCTAAGAGCAAGAACAATCAAGCGACGGCTTATTTGTACATTGGCAAACCAGGGAATCCGGGGGGGGCCGATCCTGAAGGGTTCGGTACCATATTCCTTTTTCTAGGGATCTGCGGTCAAAATATTCTATCCATTCATTATGGCAGTACGATTTATATAAGGGGAGTAATTCTGTATAGTCTGGTTTGATATCAAATACATTTCCTTTGGTGATTCCCTGTTTTGCCAGAAGATCCGCCTTCTCATTACCCCTTAATCCAATATGGGCCGGAACCCATTGCAATCTCACCTCAACATTTTTATTTTGAAGGTGCTTAATTCTAGAAAGAATTTCATATGCTATCGATAGTCCTCTGCCACCAGAGGTGCATCGAGCAATATGTTGCAACGCGCTTGAACTGTCACTGCAAATTACGATTTTTGTGTATTTAAGAGTAGCAGCGTATTTTAAAGCTTCTGAGATTGCAATAAGTTCGAGCGTCATAATGGAAACATTTGATTTTATTTTAAAAACATTATTGGTTATATGTTTATTGGAGTCACAAAAAGCTGCACCGCGTCCTTGATCATTAATTGAACCATCAGTATAAATGAAATGCCAACCATGATATTTTTGATATAGTTCTCTAATAGCGTTCGATTTAAGAGTATTCCTGTCATAAGCTTTTTTCGGCTTTTGAACACAATTTAGATGTAATGATATGTATTTTTTAAAATTAATTTCAACCGTCCAATAACCCATAGTATACATTGCCAATTGATTAGTAGTAGAAATTATTTCATCTTTTACCTCTCTAAAGGATTGTACCAGCAGGGGCAGCTTTTTATTTCTCCAAAAACTAAGATTACAAAGATCATCAAGTTGATGCAGTAACTCTGTTGTTACATTATTAGCCCATCCTCTAGATTTTAGACTATATTTAAATGATAGATACTTCCTTCTTAAATTCAATGGAGGAACACAGAGCTCACTTTCCATAACATGGATTGGAGTGGATTTAATAAATCCGCCTAAAATTCTTAAAGCCTGGTTTTGTATCTTATCCAATTTGTATAGGTGAGTCTTAGCACTATTATCGTATAAAAAGCATGCGTAGTCCATTCTACTTCTAACCATAGCTAAATACATTTGACGCAAGTGTTTTGGGTGTACTCCCCAACCTGAACCAGCCAGAACCTTCAGTAGTGTTATTATTTTTTGTGTTTTTTCTACAATTTCGTTAATGTGCCTACCCCAACGTAACGATCTATCCAGCCACATGCCTAGATATTTATATACATCAACCAAATCCATAGGTGCATTGTTTATATTCAGTTCAATTTGTTGTCTTCTATAACTCCTACTAAATATACAGTATTTAGTTTTATTTGTTGATATTTTTAGATCTAGATCATCTAACATAACTTCTAACATATTAAGTGCCATTTGGATATTATTTCTGCTGTGTAAAATATTTTCATGACTCGAATAAAGAACGAAATCGTCTGCATATTGTGCTATATTTATAATTTTAGATAATTCTTTACAAATTTGGAATGTAGCAAAATTAAAGAGGAGAGGGGAAATTGGATCTCCTTGAGCTAGCCCTTTACTTGTATGTCTCGATATGCTTTTATTTGCATCAAGTTCATCTTTAATTTTGAGGCAACGGCTACTTAGGAAGTTACACAAATATTGGCAGATTTTTTTTCCCACACCTAGTTTATCAAGTATCGTCATTAGCTTGTAAATTGATACGTTGTTGTAGGCACTTTCAATATCTACAAAGCATGCAAGAGTTGATGTCTTTTTGGAAAAGCCAATTTGGATATGTGTAACAAAACGAGCTAGGCAGTCAATACAAGATTGTCCGCGTCTGAAACCTGACATAAGGGGAGAAAAGATTTGATTTATTTCAGCAAAGCACTCTAGCCGTTTAGCGATCATACAATGTAATAGCTTGCCGATGGGTCGTGGGTTCGATTCCCGCCAAGTGTCTGGGTGTTGTTTATCTATTTAAGTATGTATTTACAAAAAAAAAAGTATATAAGTATTAGTATCAGTTGTCTGGTTTCCATAGTACAGGCTCTGCCTAGTTTGGGATCGGATAACCGTGTGTGGATTGTCCCAAGATATTATTATTATTATATTAAAGACAAGAAATTAGGGATATCGGTCTTAATTTTAAATTTCCTGAAATATTTTTTTAGGTATAGGGACAATAACTAGATTACGCCATTGATATGGAAGCTCACCAGTATGTAAAATATTATTATAGAGTTTTAAAAGGTATTCTTTTCCAATTTTCGGCAGGTTAAATATCATTGAATATGTAATTCCATCATCACCGGGTGCAGTATCCTTTTTTTTTAAGCAGGACATTTCCTCATACGAAAAGCTACTTTCTAATAACGAGTTTTCAGATTTGAATTCAGGTGGTGATGAAGGAACATAATCAGGGGCAAGATTTGATAGTAATTCTATTTTCTTATCATCAGCTATACATAGGTTTCGAGTATTGTTGTATCCTTTGGTCCATCGCATTTTACGCCACATATCTGAACTTGTTACCGACTCATCTATATTATTACAGAAACCTTGCCAGTCCTGCGTTCTAGCCTGAATAATGGCCAATCTTGCTTGTTTTGAACGTTTTTCAAGGATACTAAGATTTTGTGGCGATGCATTTTTCCTAAACGTACTAAGGGCAAGTCTACGCTGTGCTATAAGTTCGGAGATCTTAGGATTCCAGTATGATTTCGGCTGAAAATTGTTGGTAGGGTTATTATTTATTTTATATAAAGGTATATGTTTGTCCGCGGCGCTATTGATAGTGTATAAAAATGTGTCATACATCATCTGTACGCTTTCTTCTTCGGTAGGAATTACTAATTGATTCTCAATATATTCCGAATATCCTTTCCAGTCAGCTAATTTGTAATTTCTTTTTTTTTGTATTGTGATTGGTTGGCGGTAATTAATTTTAATCTTAATAAAAAGGTGGTCGCTACCCAGATTTTCATTCATTACACACCACTCGCAACTGGTAACAATATCAGAGGAAACAAAGGATATATCTGGTGATGATTTCTGTAGGTTATTATCGACCAACCTAAGTCTTGTGACATCGCCATTATTAAGTGAAATAAAACCTGCATCCAGAATCGCGTCATAAATCTGAATGCCTCTACTATCAGTTTTGTAAGACCAGTTGGAATGGTGTGCATTAAAGTCGCCTGCTACTTGTTGGAATGTATACAAAACTCCTTATTCTATTAGGAATAGACATACACAGTGACATGTATTGTCTCTACCCTTTTTGCCGTCATCCGCTACCGCGACAAGACCTGTATATTATTATCCTGAATAAATCCATCTTTCTTAACTTCCACTGCCTATCTTTTTGCCCATAACCCATCAGGTTATGGGCCCAGGGCACAGTCGCGCTCATATTTAATAATATTTTTGCGATTTTTAGATAGGTGATTTATTGAAAAAAAAATTCTCAACGTGAACGGTAAGCAAAATGGCGTACCAACCCGGACCATCTTGTACCAGCATAGAAAAACTTAAAGGTAATGAAAATTATGGTACATGGAAATTTCTCATGAAAATGTTATTGATTCATGAAGAATTGTGGGAAGCCGTTGAGGATGACAAGGATGACAAGGATGAAAAGAAGTCGCAGAAGGCGCTTGCGAAAATATGTTTGTCGGTACAGCCTAATGTATTCCCACATATTAGGAATTCTAAAGGTGCGCGTGAAGCATGGCAGAGTCTTGCCAAGGCTTACGAGGACAAAGGTTTGTGCAGACGGCTAAGTCTTTTGAGGTCGCTGTTTAGTACAAAATTAAGCGACTGTAATCAAATGGAAGACTATTTGGGCAAAATATCCAACCTGGCACAGCAGTTGCATGATATAGGTGCACCAGTAGACGACGAGTTTGTCGCGATTATAATGCTCAGTGGGTTATCGGCTCATTATGATCCGTTGATAATGGCGCTGGAAAATTCAACATTAAAACTAACTACTGATGTTGTAAGTGGTAAGCTTCTTCAGGCGTCAAATCGGCAAAACGGTAACGATGTTATGCTTGACAGTACAGCTCTGGTAGTAAGAAAAGGTCCAAAATGCTATAAATGCATGGAATTAGGTCATTTCTTCAAAGACTGTCCTAAAGGTAAAGCAAGTAAGGCTAACAAGGAGCAGAAGAAAGCGAAGAAGTCTATTATGGCTGTCTCAGCACTCTCTGTGGGCTTTAAGAGCGGTGCTTGGTACGTCGACAGCGGAGCATCTAATCATATGTGTAATAATAAAAGTTTAATGTGCAATTTTAGCGTTGGTGAACCTATTAGTGTCTATGTGGCTAATGGACAGACTCTTCAAACAGAAGGAAGTGGAAATGTCCAGTTACATTTAAAAGGCTGTGTAAGGACTATAGAAAATGTTGTATATATTCCTAGGCTTACAGCTAATCTATTATCGGTAAGCGTATTAGTTAATAGGGGGTATAAGGTTATTTTTGACAAAAATAAATGTAGTGTTAGGGATAAGGATACTATCCTAGCTACTGCTACTCTTTGTGATGGTGTATATCAGCTAGATACTGTGGATAAGCCGTTGCATCGCGAGAGGGCAGTCATGTCACCGCCTGAGCAGGGGCGTGAGTCTGTGCTGACCACGTCGCTTGAATCGCAAGAGCTTTGGCATAAGCGACTAGGCCATCTCAACGCGAGGAGTATGAGTTTACTCAAAGCAGGTATGGTGGACGGTGTCAATTATAACAGTGATCGTTCACAGTTTAGTCCTTGTGTTTCCTGCATCGAGGGTAAACAACCACGATTGCCATTCCCAAAGAAGGCTAGTAGGGCAAAAGCGATACTAGGGCTGGTACATACGGATGTATGTGGTCCTATGCCGTGTGCTTCTTTCAGCGGTTGTAAATACTTTCTTACTTTTATTGACGATTATAGTAGGAAGACGTTTGTGTATGTATTACAATCGAAAGATCAAGTCTTTGATCACTTCAAACAATTTAAAGCCATGGTAGAAAATCAAACTAACCGTAGGATTAAAATTGTCAGAAGCGATAATGGTGGGGAATATGTAAATAAAGCTATGCAAAATTACCTAAAAGAATGTGGAATAAAACACCAAACTACAGTTCCATATTGTCCACAGCAGAATGGTGTTGCCGAGCGGGCCAACAGAACTATTGTGGAGAAGGTGAGATGCATGTTGCGAGATGCTCAGCTGGATCAAAAATACTGGGCAGAAGCAGTCAACACTGCTGTATATCTTAAAAATAGATCTCCAACCAAGGCGGTTATCGGTCTCGTTCCTGAAGAGAAATGGAGCAACAAACGGGTGAGCTTGAAACATTTACGTGTTTTCGGGTGTACAGCACATGCTGTTGTACATAATAGAAAGAAGCTGGATTCAAAGACGAAACAGTATATCTTTACAGGGTATTGTGAGGAAACGAAAGGCTACAGACTAATAGACCCACGTAACCTGCACAAGTGTACCGTGGCCAGAGATGTTGTGTTTATGGAAAATTCTTTCTTAAAACAAGGGTCACATGATGATAATAGTAAGGGTCAGATGTGTGTTGATCCAAGTTACCCAGATAGTAGGAATGTTGTGTCTAGTGATCAGTTTATGGAAATTCCCATAAGTGTTCATCAGCCACAATCTCGGTACTGCCTGAGACATCCACTGTGAGTCCAGAAATATCTGATGACCTAGCAATAGAAGAGACAAATATAAACACAGTGACTGACTCTGACAGCGAGGATAGTTACCCTACAAATACTGCTTCGGATCCAACTTATATTCCAGGAGACAGCACCCTAGAAGAAGCTTCTGCGGAGAGTGCGGAGGATTTTGAATCATCATCAGAAGCTGTACTGATGGTAAGGAAACTGTGCAGTGATGATGACGATCCTGATACTGTGCAAGAAGCACTGACCGGCTCAGATGCTGCAGAGTGGAAGCGTGCGATGTCAGATGAGTACAATTCTTTTGTTAAGAATAAATGTTTCACTCTTGTTGAAAGACCGAAAGACCGGAAACCTATAAAGTGTAAGTGGGTTTTTAAGCGAAAACGAGGTTTAGATGGAGAGCTTTTAAAATATAAGGCCCGACTCGTAGCTAAAGGCTATACACAGAAATATGGGGTGGATTACTCAGAAACTTTTTCGCCAGTAGTCAGGCACTCAACTATTCGTACATTGCTGGCTGTAGCGGCGGAATACAATTTAGATATAGATCATTTAGACGTGAAAACTGCGTTCTTAAATGGTGATCTTAATGAAATTGTATTTATGGAGCAGCCAGAAGGCTATGTACAAAGAGGTAAAGAAAAAATGGTCTATAAATTAAATAAGGCTATATATGGATTAAAACAGGCTTCGAAGATGTGGTTTGATAAAATAAATAAGATTTTATTGCAGAAAATGAAGTTCAGCAAAACCTCATCTGAGCCATGTGTATTTTTTAGAAGAATACAAGATGACATTGTCATAATCGCTCTATATGTTGATGACATATTATTATTTTCAACAAAGAATTCGGCGATAAAAACGAGAATTAAGCGAGAATTGATGAAAGAATTCGAAATGAGAGATCTAGGTCCTGTTCATCAAATCCTAGGAATGAGAGTCTGCAAAGATGGTAACAAAATATCTTTAGATCAGTCAGGTTATATCCTCAAAGTTCTAGATAGGTTTCAGATGAAAGACTGCAAGCCTGCAATAACACCAATGGAGAAAGGTGTTAAATTGGTTGCATGTGAAGGCAAAGAAGGTAATGTTAATTACAGAAATTTAATTGGTTGCCTTATGTATGTTGCAGTATGCAGTAGACCGGACATTGCTCATGCAGTGAGTGTTCTTAGTCAGTTCAACGACTCACACTCTGAGGTTCATTGGAAAGCTGCTAAGCGGGTGCTGCGGTATTTGAAAGGAACGATGAACTATCGTTTACTGTTTCAAAAAGGAGGACTGGATATTACCGCGTACGTGGATGCAGACTGGGCAGCGAACGAACTTGATAGAAGATCTTACACAGGTTTTGTTTTTAAATTGGGGTGTTCGTTGATCTCGTGGGAGAGTCGTAAACAGCGAACAGTCGCACTGTCTAGCACAGAGGCGGAGTACATGGCTTTATCAGATGCGTGCAAAGAGGCTTTATTCATTTCTAGTTTTTTAAAAGAGCTACTAGGGAAACTATTCAATGTATTAATTTATAATGACAGTCAGTCAGCTCAGAAATTGACCTTGAATTGTATGTATCATAGTAGGACAAAGCACATTGATGTACGACACCATTTTATAAGAGATTGTGTATCCAATAACATTGTAAATGTTAAATATTTGAGTACAGAGTTAATGATAGCGGATATATTAACTAAACCGTTAACAAAAGTTGTACATGATAAATTTATTAAAGGGTTATGTTTATTTAATAAATTTTAGTTTTGTATAGTACATACTTTTGTCACTTTGCTAACTTAAATATTTGTTTTATACTTTGTTATATGTTTATGTATTTTTGTGTATGGTACATAGGAGTTATGTTTAAGGGTCAGTGTTGGAATGTATACAAAACTCCTTATTCTATTAGGAATAGACATACACAGTGACATGTATTGTCTCTACCCTTTTTGCCGTCATCCGCTACCGCGACAAGACCTGTATATTATTATCCTGAATAAATCCATCTTTCTTAACTTCCACTGCCTATCTTTTTGCCCATAACCCATCACTACTAAACATTTTTTTGGGAACGCTGATAGAATGGCTTCCCAATCCGTTTGATTGGTGCGTACTGACGATGGACAATATACAGATGCAATATAATTCAGTTTGTTACAGTTCAATAACTTTAAATAAAGTATTTCTATGCCTGGGTTTGTATTGTGAAAACTACATTCTTGGATTTTTAACGATTTATGGACGATAATGGCTACACCCCCATATGAGTCTATTCGATCTTTTCTAAATATGTTGTACTCACCTATACGTAAATGGGATTCAGGTTCCAACCAGGTTTCGGACACCAGCGCAATATGTACCTTTTCTTTTAAAAGTAAAAGTTGGAATTCATTAAGTTTTGGTCGCAAGCTCTGTGCATTCCACTGAACAATGTTTAGTAAAGCAATATCGTAGTTCATACTATCCATTAAATAATAAGATTTTTTGAATAATGTTACCTTCGGTGAATATCTTACTAACAACACTGAGAATCTCTTCTAATATTATTCCAAAAGATGATTTTAATTTGTCTCCGAACTCGCTACTGGCCATCCAAATATCTTTAAGTTTATTTAGCATTTTTTTTAAATCTATGTAATTCCGCAACATTGTTTTTAAATCTTCCCAAATTCCTGTTTCTTTTACCGGGTTTTCTTGTTATATTCTGTCTACGCATCTATGGTTCCATCATTGAAATAGGATCGGCCATTGATGATTGTTATTATTAAAATTTGTCGTTTGTTTTTAGCGTGAAGCAAAGAGGTTACAAATTACAATTACAACTGTTTTTAGTTGGTTTTTAGCACAGAACACTATGTTTTTAAGGTCATTTGATATGCCGAAATAATTTTTACAAAAAATATTTGTTCGTATTATTTTACTGAACGCACTGAACTCTGTTCTAAAAATGTCAAGTATTATAAAGTTTGATTTCAAGGAATTGAAAAAATTGGCTAATGATAAAAATTCATGTGTTTTGGAGAAAAAAGTCACTCAAAATCTAGCTTTACAACCGTGGTGTCTTGGAAACATCAAGGAATCAATTAAAAATTTATTGGATTACAAAATTGGCAAGTTTGACAAGGAGTATGTATGTTTATTTACTCTAGTAAAAGAGCAATTTATTGTAATTTTGATATTATCATCTAAAGCTAGGGATTTGATTGTTGCAGATATAATGGTATTTTACTGAGTTACAAAAACCTAAGTGTCTTACATAATGTGGGAACTATAAAAAATGACAATGCTGACATTCACTTCCAAGTTCAAGCAGACTACTTCATATTTCGGCCATGTATTGGTGCTACATTAACAGGAATTGTTAATAAAAAGAGTCCCACGCATTTAGGAATCCTTGTGCATAGGTAATAGTTATTTAATAAATACTGTATATAAAATCATTCAGGACCCAACTGTACAGTAAATCAGGGTAACTTTATTCAATTCTGTAAAACAGAGCCAATGTGTAGTACTGTGTGTACAAAATTATTTATTTTGTAACTTTAAAGTACTTACACATTGTGATAAAACTATTATTATGGACTAATTATACCTGATGTAATCACAAATGTAAAAATAATAAAAAATAATCTACTGCATGTTTCTTAAAATAGTTTCCATTAAATGGATATGGATTTTGCTATATTGATTTGGAACCTGTTTTATTTTTACATCTCATATTTCACTGTCTGTTCCAACTTCCTAATAATATGTCAGTGTTATGTAGTATCTTCACATAATAGCTTTAGGTATAATTGTACTTTAAGATTAATTAAAACAATTTTACAGTGTACTTATATTGCAGAATTTTCAATGTGGTCATCCCGCGGCCGACTGAAGAGCCTGGAAATAAATGGATTGGTTCAAGTATTCAAGAGGGGCAAGAGGTTACTTTTAGAATAGTTGTGCTTGATTTATATGGAGCACTTCCATATATACGAGGAGAACTTGATGAAAGGTATTTTATTTCTTCTGAACATATTACCATTATTTCCAAAAGACTAACTGCCACACTCACAAACCCCAATTAATTTTAATTCTAATTAAGTCACTTTTTAAAATCTATTTATTTCAACTGTCGGAGCCGTTTATGATTAATTTCGGTTACACACAAGATAATTAATATATCTACTCACTATCTACATATTAAGTAATAAAGAGCTTCAATTGTTAAAATAATAAAAAAAATGATTAATGATCATTAAATTGAATTGACGTTTGTAGGTGCGGCAGTAAGACACCACAAAAGTTAACAATGTCCCACGCACAAATTTAATACCAATACTCACTTTTAATACTTTAATTTCAGAAGTATAAAATTGAGCCCAGAAAGTGATGATGATGATGTTGAGGATGTTGAAACTAAGCCCAATCATCCAATGAATGTCTCTTATGTTGATTTTGAGAAGACCAAACCACATATTATACAAAAGCAAATGGGTGATGGATTTCCACAGACATCTAGAAATAGTCCAAAAATATTAAATTCCAGTAAGCATCAACAGAAAATTAGCTCTGCAGATTATCAATCTAAAATAGAAAATGGGAAATCTGTGACCCCAAGCTCAAAAATTGTTGGAAGTGAGAGCAGTATTGTAGACAAGAGCAAACCTAAAAGACACAGCAAACCATTAGACCCTGATCATAAGCAAACTGAGATTAATCATAAATCAAATAAAAAACACAAACGAGATCTGCAATGAAATTATGATATCATTACATTTATTGTAAATTTTATAGTTCTAACCGAATAATACATATTTTTATATATATTTATTTTCTATTCTGTAACAATAAAAGCAATCGAAAGCTAGAGGTTCTGTATTCGACGCGTAAGTATGTTATGTTAATAAAAATACGTAATAGTCACATAATATTATGTTAGTCTATGTATCTAAACAAATGTACCAAATATCATGAGTGTATGTATGTAGGTTTGTCCCTTGATTTCACAGAAACTATAAATCCGATTGTGGTATATTTTTTGTAATTGTTTTAGTATCTTTCAACTTAGAGAATAGTACAAGTTTCATCGAAATCGGTCTAGTAGTTTACAAGATATAGACTGTTTATATTTGCAGTAAGTTACTCTCGCATAGCCGTTCGAGTTGAGATAGTTTTGCAAGCACTTGCACTGTTATAATGATAGATAATAGAAACTCGCATTTTGCTTATAATTTTTAGGGTTCCGAACCTCAAAAGGAAAAAACGGAACCCATAAAGGATCACTTTATCTGTCTGTCTGTCCGTACGTCCGTCTGTCTGTCAAGACCCTTTATCTCGGGAACGCCTGGAAGTCGAGTTGAAATTAAAACCATATCCACTTCTAGGTTAACGTTAAAAAAGATACGGCCGTTTATTCCACACAAAACGTATATTTCGACACTCAAGATACATAATCAAAATTTATAGGGTATTTTCCGTTGACTTAGAACTATGAAAGCACCATGGGCAAATTAGTATGGAGTCTGGGCTAAATACTCAACAGTGATAAGTTTGTACGGAACAGTCGGTGTATGGACGTCGAACGAGTGTCCTAACTAGCGGTTGCGCGAATCGTGCGACCCCCAGTACATTCGCCAGTCATCGCGCGATGGTTGCGTAGTTCGTTCGCGCGATGATCGCGTTCTATTAGGACACTCCCTAAGGGTTTCTTTTTTACCTTTTAGGTATGAAACCCTAAAAACGTTTTTCATTTGCGATGAGGTTGGGTAAGTAAGAGCTAAAACTATTCCAAGTTTCAAATTGATAGCACCGTGGTTCTTGAAATATATAGGTGTGGCAGACAGACATACAGTCACACCATAAGGGTTCATGTGTCCGGTGAAGCTGCAATGGCCATCTGCGGCCAACAGCGTCTATCATTCCCAAAAAAAAAAAAACCATAAGGGTTCCTTTTTAACCGGCTTCAAAAAGAAGGTTCTGTATTCGACGCGTATGTATGTAATATTAATAAAAATGCGTGATATTCGCATATGTTAATCTATGTGGACTTATAAACAAATGTAACAAATCTCATGTATATAATATACGGGGTGTAAGGGACATCGTACCGAAAACCGATACCAGGGATCCAGTACGTACATGATTCTGAACATTCTAGTGTTGAAATCATCAGCAGCCGAAAAGTCCACTGCCGAACAAAGACTGCTGAACAATTTTAAGATATGGACTGTTAATGTTTCGCCAACTCGCCAACTCGCCCACTCACTCACTGACCGCGTCACATGAGCGCTTTCATAACCTTAACAAATTTAACGCTTAACGTCTATCTCTTAACGTTTAACATATATCATCTAACGCTTAACATCTAACACTGAAGCACTAACGCTAAACGTCTAACGCGTTAAATGATAACATTTTTGGAACCCACTCACCTACTCACCCACTCACCCACTCACTCACTCACTCACTCACTCACCCACTCCCCCACTCCCCCACTCACCCACTCACCTACTCACCCACTCACTCACTCACCCACTCACCCACTCACCCACTCCTCCACTCACCCACTCGCCAACTCGCCCACTCACTCACTGACGGCGTCACATGAGCGCTTTCATAACCTTAACAAATTTAACGCTTAACGTCTATCACTTAACCTTTAACATCTATCATTTAACGCTTAACATCTAACACACAACGTCTAACGCGTTAAATGATAACATTTTTGGAAGTCGCTTATGAAGTTTCACTTCAATAATGTATTTAATATATATTATATGTGATAGAAAGCATATAATTTTTTGTCCCAGCGTGTGTTCAGCACTAGGCGCACCGCCGCCGGTGCGGTTTTCCTCGAGTACAAACTCATGAAATTTTCTCGTTCACGATCTAGCTTTGGCTCAGAGTAATTAGAATGGAGCTAGTATCGCGTCGATTCGCCGTACAAATTTTTCGTGGCTCTTTTGCGGGGTGCGGGAGGCGAAGTTAACACACACAGATACAATTTCACGCATACCCACACTATAATAAACTCGCAACACATTCAAAAAGATACGCACACAAATAAAGAATGACCTGACCATATGAACAAAATTTGGCAGAGGGGTTAGCGCATCATGCTATCTCCAGTTGGAGTTCTAAATTGAATTTAAGCTTAAATTAGGTAAGAATCTCGGAATTCGAGATACCCAGCTGTAACTCTGTAAATACTTGTATATTGACACCCTAAAAGTTGTCTCAAAACCTACATATGGCAAACCTACATTATAAATTTAATAGTTGCGTACACCCTAGTGTACGCAACTATTAAATTTTAAAGGTCAAAAGTCACAAAAAACGTTTTTTTTGCGCTTTTTTTGTAAATATCTCATTTCCTATGGGTTTTTTGCTATTTGTATTTACTATCAATATTGTAGAATACAAAATTTTCTACAAATTTTGTTTAAGAAATTTTTTTATACGGTGAACCGTTTTCGAGATAGAGGGCGGAGAGCGCGCGGTCACAGGATCACTTCAGGTCAACCGGTGCCTCCGGTCGAAAACGTGCCATACATAGTTGATGAACTATCGATAAATCAATGATTATAAATATTTGTCACTTTTTGAAGTGAAACTTCTTAAGCGACTTCCAAAAATGTTATCACATAACGCGTTAAGCGTTAAATGAATCACCTTAACGCGTTATCGCTTAACGCGTTAAGTGATAGGTGTTAAACGATAGGCGATAGGCGTAAATTTGTTAAGGTTATGAAAGCGCTCATGTGACGCCGTCACTGAGTGAGTGGGTGAGTGGGTTTCAGTGGGTTTCAGATGGTTTCAGTGAGTTTCAATGGGTTTCAGTGGGTTTCAGTGGGTTTCAGTTGGTTTCAGTGGGTTTCAGTGGGGTTGAGTTGAGTTGAGTTGACTTGCGTTGAGTTGAGTTGAGTTAGTGTGTGTGTGTGTGAGTGAGTGAGGGACCGACCGACCGACCGACCGATCGACTGAGCGAGAATGAAGTTTCACTTCTTCCGCGCGGAGGGACTCCACGCACGCACATTTTTTATTAACTAATATACTTTGATTATATATACGTCTAGATACCTATTAGTCTTGTAACGTTACGTTAATAAGCATAACAACCTCATTATTCGTGTGTGCGTGCAGGCCTCGTTGTACACTCGCGTCATCTGTGGTTGTGTGCGTGTTTGGGGATCTCCAGTTATAAATATTTTTCCCATAAATAGCCATAGCGTTATCGAAATAAAATAAGTAAAGTAAAAAAAAAAAAAAATAAAAAAAAAAAAAAATTAAAAAAAAAATTAATAATAAAAAAAAAAATTAAAAAATTAATTAAAAAAATAATAATAATAATAATAATAATAATAAAAAAAAAAAAAAAAAAAAAAAATGACATTAAATTAAATTAAATTAAATTAAATGGCGTGTCCCTTACCATCAGGTGAACGTCTTATTTGCCTCATGACCAGGAAGAAAAAATACTTCTAAGTACTTACCTATATAAAAGTAATTAATTTATCAAAAAAATAAATTAAGATTATTATAATTGATTTATTTCATGTTTTGGTCACTAACTACGTATTAAGTTTCATTGAATTCATTTTTGTCAAAAGAAAAATTACCCCAGACTTAAGATATATTCCCCCATTATTACCTAGCCACACCAGTCTAGTCGGACAATGTACAAATTGTCGTAAAAAACAACCGAGTTTTTATAATAATCCCTCACAGAATCTTAAGACTTATGAATGGAAAATTAAGTTAGGATCTTTATTAATTTTACTTAGTTAATATTTTCACGATTTGATTACACAATTCGGCAAAAAGATTTTTTTTTGCGAGCTCAAACCATCGGTAGAGTTCAAGTGATACTAAACAACCAAGTATACCAATTTGATGTTTTGGTATACTTGATATTGTCAAGTGTTTGAACATCGAACACGCTATCTAGACGTATATATAATCAAAGCTAATATATTATATTTTATAATTTTCTTCATGCATTAAATTTATATCTATTCAATAATAAGTGGCTGTGACACAACTTCTGCACTTTTTAAAAAGGTAAAAAAATCATTTTTAAAGTTTTTGAGAAACTGGCAAATTTGGATGAACTAGCTGCAGCATTTGAGGAAGAAAATTGTTCGGCCCAGAGATTATTAGAGAGTGGAACTCAAACCTTATTGGCAGTCTATAATGCTCCGAAATCTGTGAAAAGTCTCGATCATCTTCGTTATATGCATTACGTCAAATCTCTTAATAAACCTGTGCAGCTTTCAAATATTCCACCAACAAGTGCACCTGCTCATCAACATTTCAAACGTGTATATTATCAAGTTCAACTTGGTTAGGGCATGATTTGGAACCCCATGTATGGGGTTAGGCAATGCGAAACGATTTTCTGGAGCCTATCATGACAATTTTACCACCTTCTCCAGAAGCAACTGCAAGAGTGGCTGTGGTTCGCGATGCGGATGCAGGAAAGCGGGCTTGCAATGCTCTTTAGCTTGTGGCCAATGTAATGGGCAAGCTTGTATCAATGCTCTACCATATCAGAGCGACATTAACGAAGATGGAATCTTTTACCCCGAAATCATGGAAGAACTTGAGACAAATGTCGTTGAAAACGATAATGAAGATCAGTTTGAAATTTACCATCAGCCGGAAGACGACGATGAAGAGGAAGAAGATGATTAAAATTATAAATTGTAGTTTTTGTAGCCTTTATTCCATTTTTTTACCCCTTTGGAGCCCGGGCCTATTTTTTTTGCGCGGTTTTTTAATGTTACGATTCGAGCCAACGGGCCCCGAGTTAATAATGACTGGACTATAAACTACTTAATAGGCGCATTTGAATAAATATCCATAACGTGTGTTATGTGTACGAACATGGATAAATGAACTAAAGGATAAACAACCTCTATACATTCGAGCGTACCTCGAAGTTTTGCAAAAAAAATCCTTAGATTCAGGGTGCGCCACTGTGCACTGATCCTTAGAATTTGCCCATAATTTCCGCAAGCGCTAGTATAGCAGATAAATTAGAAAGAATACCAGTTTTATCAAGATTAACAATAGATGGCGATATTTTAAAAATAGCGTTTACACCCAAGGTCACATCATATAAAATGTACTTGTAATCAAACACTCAATCGGCGGATATACGCGCATCATTTGCGCGCGAGTGGAGAGTACATCGGGTGGACTTATCAGTCATACCTACGCCTATAAACGCACAGGCCAAACGGCTGAACCGAGAAACATGATATTTGGACAGTAGATTCCAGTTATGATGTATGACTCCAGAAAGGATTTTTGGAAATTCTAATTTATCATATTTTTCTAATGTATCATATTTTTTCGAATATATTTTTTGAAGTGAATCTTCTTAGGCGACTTCCAAAAATGTTATCACTTAACGCGTTAGACGTTAAGCGTTAGACGTGTGGTTCGGTGTGGTTCTTCGTTGACTTCGTGTTGACTTCGTTGACTTCGTTGACTTCGTTGACTTCGTTGACTTCGTGTTGACTTCGTGTTGACTTCGTGTTGACTTCGTGTTGACTTCGTGTTGACTTCGTGTTGACTTCGTGTTGACTTCGTGTTGATTTCGTGTTGATTTCGTGTTGACTTCGTGTTGACTTCGTGTTGACTTCGTGTTGACTTCGTGTTGACTTCGTGTTGACTTCGTGTTGACTTCGTGTTGACTTCGTGTTGACTTCGTGTTGACTTCGTGTTGACTTCGTGTTGACTTCGTGTTGACTTCGTGTTGACTTCGTGTTGACTTCGTGTTGACTTCGTGTTGACTTCGTTGACTTCGTTGACTTCGTTGACTTCGTTGACTTCGTGTTGACTTCGTTGACTTCGTTGACTTCGTGTTGACTTCGTTGACTTCGTGTTGACTTCGTTGACTTCGTTGACTTCGTTGACTTCGTTGACTTCGTTGACTACGTTGACCTCGTTGACTTCGTTGACTTCGTTGACTTCGTTGACTTCGTTGACTTCGTTGACTTCGTTGACTTCGTTGACTTCGTTGACTTCGTTGACTTCGTTTACTTCGTTGACTTCGTTGACTTCGTTGACTTCGTTGACTTCGTTGACTTCGTTGACTTCGTTGACTTCGTGGACTTCGTTGACTTCGTTGACTTCGTTGACTTCGTTGACTTCGTTGACTTCGTGACAGTCTTCAGTCATTCCGTCATTCCGTCATTCAGTGTCATTCAGTGTCGTTCAGTGTCGATCAGTGTCGATCAGTGTCGTTCAGTGTCGTTCAGTGTCGTTCAGTCGCGGGGAGGTGGAATAGAAAGAGACAGAGCGAGAATGAAGTTTCAGTTCTTCCGCGCTGAGGGACTCCACGCACGCATATTTTTTTTTAATTACATTTATCACATACATTAATTTCGAATGTATCATAGGTATAAAAACATTCCAACCAAATACGGTCTACGTTTATCGGTGCAGAGATCCCGTGACCACCTTCCTGCACCATAATCAGACCCTGATCACCATTTTTCTAGCAACTGCTCGTCGAGACCTACCTAACGATAACGAGCCCGAACTCGGTGGGTCTACGGTTATTGGTGCAGAGATCCCGTGACCACCTTCCTGCTCCATCATCAGACCCTGATCACCACTTTTCTAGTAACTACTCGTCGAGACTTACCCAACGAGCCCAAACTCGGTGGGTCTACGTTTATTGGTGCAGAGATGCCGTGACTACCTTCCTGCTCCATAATCAGACCCTGATCACCATTTTTCTAGCAACTGTTCATCGAGACCTACCTATCAAGCCCAAACTCGGTGGGCCTACCTTTATTGGTGAAGAGATCCCGTGACCACCTTCTTACTCCATCATCAGACCCTGATCACCATTTTTTTAGCAACTCATCGTCAAGACCTATTCAACGAGCCCAAACTCGACGGGTCTACGTTTATCGGGGCCGAGATCCTGTTACCACCTTCTTACTG
This sequence comes from Furcula furcula, assembly GCA_911728495.1. Lineage (NCBI taxonomy): Eukaryota > Metazoa > Arthropoda > Insecta > Lepidoptera > Notodontidae > Furcula > Furcula furcula. The sequence continues at coordinate 14,076,033 of OU452250.1, forward strand.
ATCATCATCAGACCTTGGTGAAGGTTACCATTTTATTTAGTATCATCGGATTTACAAATTATGTTCTAAATTTCAGATCTCTCGGACTAATAGAAGTAATGGAAAATGTCTATTGTATACAAAATATCCCTACCTCGAGTCGGAAAAGAGTGACCACACTACATCGATATACTATCTAAACGTTTAGATAGTATATCGATGGACCACTAGGTCACTCACTCACCCATAAGAAAATATAGCGCGACCGCCGAGCGCAGGTATGAAAAGCGAGGTACTGGTATAACGAGGTATGAGCTTGCCTTCTGTACGCACCGCCGGCCGGCCGCCGCCGTCGGTCGCGTCGCCGGCGCCGCCCGGTCGCCCGGCGAAATTCACCCGCATTTCCGCTGTGAGTGGCAGGCAGATCGTGACATGCTTCATACATTTTTGTTTGTACATTTGTTCCATTGGTCCGGAGCGCTTCGCTCGTAGCGAAATGTTCGTGGCCGGGCGGTCATGTGCCGATGCGACAGCCGCTTAGTTTTAATTTGGCGGGCCTCTTGGTCTAATGGTTAGTCACCCTGGCTGCTACCGATAGGTCTTGGGTTCGATTACCGACCACCATATGTCTGGGTGTTTTATCTAGTTCATCATCATCATCAGCAGCCGAAACTTCCACGAGGCGAGACCTTTGTTTAGCACAAAGGCCTCGCCCTTAGAAGGGAGGGGTTGCTATAATCCCCACGTTTTGCAGACGGCTTGGGGATCGCAGTATAGGTGGTAGGTAATCTAATAAAAAGACGCTGCTGCCCATTTTCTTATTTTCCCTTAGTCGCCTTTTACGGACACAAAACGGTTTTTTCAAGTATCAGAAACATTAAATTAAATACATATGTATATAATTTTATATGTATATAATTTTATAAGATTATGAATAGTTCCGCAAACTCGATCTCAAGTTTTAGTCAATTAGTATTTTAGTTATTTGTAAATAAATGTACTAGATGGCGCTGATTTTCCAATATAAATGTAAAATTTGTGTAAATTCTACAAAATTGAGACTCTTAGTGCCATCTATGCACAAATTGAGAACTAAAAAACGTGGTACGCTGTTTTCTATGGAGGTTGTTTATCCTTTAGTTCATTCATCCATGGTACGAATGATTATTTTCTGTCCTTATCGGCGGCACGCTAGCTAGATGTCTTGTTATATTCTGTCTACGGTGGCTACTTTTAGATATACTCTTATCGATGGTCAGATAATTATACTATAATCTATGGATGGATGTCAGATGTTATTAGGATAGGTTATATTATTTTTATATTTGAATTGAATGAATTACTGCTTCTAAGAAAATCTTACTATGGCCTGTAGAATTGTAAATAAACGCATACCACATTCTCTTTTTACGTGTTTGGTTTCCAGGTATGTTGTTAGTTTATATTGTCTCCTCGATATTATAATGTTTTTGGTTTTAGGGTATACGTCTCCTACACAATTCACTTTATTCATTTTACTGAAGAATATAAGGCATCATAGGGGCTAGCAAATGCTTGCAGTATTATTTTAACCTTATATTTATAATTTATATTTAAATCCTACGGCTTTAAGTTCCACAAATACCTAATTCCTATGTTTCATAAAAGAATTATCTAGTCACTGACTTACTAAAAATATGTGTAATAATAATATTATTATGTATGTAGTCTAATTTTTAAAATCAGTTTCAAATGTTACATATTTAAATATTTATGTCTATCCCGGACCATCATTACCATTTGGAAGACGTCCACTGCTGAACAAAGGCCTGCCCTTAACTATGCCAGTCTGAATTAAAGGCCTTACATCTCTATTTTTAGGGTTCCATACCTAAAACGTAAAAAGGAACCCTTATGGTCTGACTTGGTCTGTCTGTCTGACTATCACACCTATATATTTCAGGAACCACTGTTGCTATCAATTTGAAGCTTGGAATAGTTTAAGATCTTACTTACCCAACCTCATCGCAAATTAAAAAAATATTATTTTCTTTTACTTTTTTTAAATGTTTTTTTTTTTAATAATTGGATCAAGCAAACTAATAACTGATGGTTTTGAAAGTTTAATTGTTATTGATATTTCCAGATTATCATTGCCACAAGTAAGAGAATATGCAAATGCCACAGCTTTTCCGGATTTTTTCCAAAACCCAGTATTTAGGAAAGAAGACCAATCAAAACTTATTGAAAGTTCTGAGCTCGTGAAAATTGCTGCCTTACCAGTGAAGCCACCAGCAGTATATGAAACTTGTTCTGCATATCATGATCCTCTAGTCAAGTATGTATTTTATGGTAACTAGACTCTGTTCTTATTCCTAGGAGAATATCAATAAAGCTGTGGCAAAAATTTGCCCACAGTAAATATACAACAGAATTTGCCTATAATGTTGTGCAATTTAAATTATAGAAAGATGATGTTATAATAAGTGGATATCACATTTTATTAAGATTGATAAGTAGGTACTCAATGCACTCCATCCTGGAAATGAATAAACTAAACTGCCAAAATTCTCAGTAGCAGCCTAACATGGAGTATTCTTGAGTATCTTTGAAAATGGCAATAGGTCACATATTTCATAGGCTCTTACACAGGTTGCTAAATTAATGAGTACTGTCAAAACTCGTACTACAGTACCCCAGTCCTATGAATATTACAATATGTCTACTAAAATATGTATGGTTTTAGTGTTAAAGACTATTTTGCTGATTTCAGTAAAGTAATTAATCATGTAATGGAGGATGGAAAGAAGCAACTTGCTCGCAGTCTTGTGGAGAAAGCTTTTGAGAACATAAAGAGAACTCAGATTGAGCGCTACCATTTGGCATCCACTCCAGATGCAAAGGCGAAAATTGAATTAAACCCAAAAATATTACTGCACAAAGCCATTGAGAACTCAAAGCCCCTACTACAGCTTACTCCTATCAAAAGGGGTGGTATAACATATCAGGTTTGTATTTTATTTATTCTTCATGCACATAGATGGACATATCATTCCTTTACTCGGGGAGAAAAGAAGATACACAGTCTCCATAGGGGCCAGGTTATGTGAGATTTTTACACATTAAAACCTCTGGTAGCCTTCATTGACGCTCTGGCGAGATTGGTCATGGGGCACTGTACTTAGATCTCGCCAGAGTCTCCAGCGCTAGACGCTTACTAGAGCAAGTTCCAGGGGGGAGTAAAAATGCACGCTTCCGCGGCACCCTTGCGGTGCTAGCGACGACGCAGGGCATACACCGCGTTTTCGCCCTCCTCGTGGTCGCATTTAGTAGGCGTTCCCCCACCCTGTGCATCCGCGACCTACGAGTCTTTTTACGGAATACTTTGTCACATTTCTATCGGGCCACTGTCGATGGGGCCGTAACGCCTCGAAGATCGGCCTTCTCCCGATCCCGCTCCACGGCCTACTTCTGAGACCTAACGGTCTCGCAGAAGGAGGCTACAGTCCCCCACGCCAATTCCTCCGCTAGCATAGCTCTAGTTGACCAGGATCCGCCGCAGTACTTATACGGAGTTAATGCTTCCCGAGGCATTCTCTACTAGTCAACCTAGTACCTTAGATGTAATGCAAATACAGCTCGTAGTAGGTAACATATAGTTGCACATAGTTTTTTGTTGTATAAGCTATTGCGTAACTAAATACCACCTGATAGTCAAGTAGTGAGATGGTGGCTTACTGAAAATACAGCATTCCTATGTCGAAGAAATTTCTGCATTAGTGGGGCGAGGCAAGAATCGCTCAGCCAAGGGTTTACACTGCATTTGGATAAGGGCAGAGCAATTAAGAAATATTAGTTAAGTAGTAGGAATTTAAAACGGTTTTTTATTATATTATTTAACCTGCGAGGGTCCTGACAAAATAAGGTTAAAATCTGAATGAATTTTTTTGCAACATAAATTCTACCTAACCTTCAACTCTGGGTGGAGTATGGGGCAAGCGCCCCATCCTGCCCCACTCTAAGTATGTCCATGCGCTCAGCCGCCAGCAATGAGACCATGGAATACATAGCCATTCATAGTTGCCAGTACCTATCTATTCTATTAAAGTAAAATATACTTTCCCTCGGAAAAGTATATTTTACGTTAATACAATAGATAGGTATAGTAAGGTACTTTCCCTCGGAACTTCGGACTTTTTCCTTCGGAGTTTTTCCGCTGGACGTTTGGCGACTCCGAGGAGGACGGCGGCGGGGTTGCCCCACAGCCCCCGGGGACTTTTGAAGGTTTCCCGCGCGAAAAAAAAAACAAAAGAAGCTACTTTCCCAAAACAAAAGAAGCTACTTTCCCAGTGAGGTCGCTTCATTTGTTTTATCTGGGTATTCCCACTGTCTGTGCCCTAACTTTAATGTACACGCATATAATTAGGTTTATAGATGCTACCGTCTTTATTATATTTTAGGTACCTGGACCTATCACTGAGAAGAGGTCTTTGTTCCTGGCAATAAAGTGGCTGTTGGACGCGGCAAATGAGAAAGAAAGAACTATTCATTTCCCGGAACAATTTGCACGGGAAGTACTTGATGCCGCAAATAACAAAGGAAAAGTAGTGAAAAAGAAACAAGACTTGCATCGTCAGTGCGAAGCAAATCGGGCTTACGCACACTATAGGTGGCAATAAATATAAATTAATTAAGTAATTAATATTACAGTTCATAGTCATAATTTATAAAATAATCTGTTATCATCCGTTAAGATCGCTTGTATAAAATTCAATATTACATCGTAGTCTACGTCGTTATCGTTTTATTTTAAAAAAAAAATCCTCATATACAGTATTTCACAGACTGATAATGTGAATGTGCAAGATTCTAGTGCTATTGGCGTCAGCCGATACAAAATAATATGTTTAGTTAGCATGCCGATGACTTATACTCCTAATGCATAGGCAGACAAGCTCCTCCATATTTTGTAAATCTCCCCGCAGCACTTGAACCCGTGACCTCCGATTTACATGCAAGCAAAACTAAGAAAGAACTAAAAAGGACTACCTAAGTAACTAAACTTACATTTATTTATTTAAAGCTCTTACAACAATCCTTACCCAGAGCCTCATACGTATATTGATGTAAATCGCAATGGACGGAAGACCGACACGACCGGGGAGAGGTTAGACGCAGGACAGACGTTTTACATGCGTCAGTTGCAGGACTGACTTTACATGCGCATCCGACGCATGCATCATCTTACTTTTTAGTGATTCGAGTGATTTATTTATATTTATAAAAGCAGAGTACATAATTTACCACTATCCTATTATAATGGGCCTTACTCAAGAGGTTCATACGTAAATTGATGTAAAGATGTAAATCGCGAGTAGTTATATTAGTGCTAAGGTCACAATTTAAGATGGATTACATTACACCCAGTTATGAGTATACAGATTAGTGTATCCTAGTAGTGCTGGTTGACCGATTAAGTGGTCAGTGGCAGATACAACGGTGTATAAGTGTGTAGTAGGCACCCGAATATAGCAGTCTTGGTGAGTAATGTGCTCTAGTATGGCATCTAGGCTTATCGATGCGTAGTCATTAATATAAAATATTTATTGCCTACGCCAAGCCATGGTTCGTATATAGTAAATAGTTCAGTTCTACCACGTGTATGTGACTTGTTGCACTACAAATAAATATTTAGTGATATTGTTTTATCTACAATGGTAAGTACCTACTAGTGCATGCTATTGGTGTTGGACTAATCAAAATGTAAATACTGATTTAAAATTCCTATCAGTAGGTATAATATCATTCCAGAATGATTGCATGGGTGGAACTCACAGATCATAGTAATACGTGGAACTTTAAGATAATTTTAAAGAATGGGTGTGATTTTAATTGCAGAAATTGTTTTTTCCAAAGATATTATATAGTGAAAATTTTTAAATCTATGGTTTTTTCTTTATTTTGTGTGTTTTCTTTATTTTGGACAGACAGACGAAGTCGCACTATAAACGTTATTTTTTACCTTTTAACTCTAAAAATTTGGGAACCCTAAAAATACTATGCCACCATTATCTTACGACGCTGGTCATAGCGTAGGGAAGCAGAGTACCTAAAATTAGGCATCTAAATTAGAAGCACCTAGTAGTATCCTATATAGGTAGGTACTTAGTTCTAGTTATCTATTTCGGAAGAAGTGGTAGGTAAAAAGTTTTTTTTTTTTTTTTTGGGAATGATAGACGCTGTTGGCCGCAGATGGCCATTACAGCTTCACCGGACAATAGGAGGCGAGCGCTTAAAGTGCTCTAGCCTTTACGGCAGAAGTAGCGACGAGCTCAAGGGCACCTCAGGGAGGCACGGCCTCGGCTTGGGCTGTCGCTTAAGAGAGGGCTGAGTTTACCACCGGTTCACAACGCGCCCCCACTGAGAAGACACCGGCAAGAAACTCAGTGGGGTGATGCACGTCATTGCGGTCGCATACGTACGACCCTTCGGCCTCGCCGGCGAGACCGGTGTCTGATAGCTAGTGTAGCATACGGTTGTCGGGGAGGGGTCGGCGCATCCCGGTCCAATAGGACCGTCATGGGGTCAGGAGGGTCGGAGTAGCGTTTCGACGCTTCTTTGAGGAACTTACGAAGGGGATCTAATTTGAAATCGGAATGCAGATCTACGTTCCGCATGTACCACGGTGCACCGACGGCACGTCGGAGGAAACGATTCTGCATAACCTGGAGGCTATCGATATGGGTGCGGGCGGCGTGCGCGAAAACTACACTCGCGTAAGTCATGATAGGGGTAAAATTTAGTGTTTACTCCGAGGTAGAAGGCGGCGGGGATTCTAACCCGATCCCTGTGAACACATCCGTGACAGGTCCCCGGGGGCAACATTACAATGTGTCGTGCGTAAAGGTAAATGCACGCAAGGAATGTTGTCAATCCGAATATAATAATATAGGTACTTACTTACATAAAAGTAACTATTTGAGTTAACGCGATAGCTGTCCGTAAACTTATTACCTACCGGATTCCTAAACTAACTAGTAATATTTTATTCCACGCTACGTCTCTCTTCGTGTTAGGGTGATTATGATTTTTTGGTAAGTACCTAACAATCATATTATACAGGGTGTTACAAAATACCCCGTAAAAATATACCCCAAAAAAGTAAAAAAATATTATTGAAGTGAAACTTCTTATGCGACTTCCAAAAATGTTATCATATAACGCGTTAAGCGTTAAATGAATCACCTTAACGCGTTATCGCTTAACGCGTTAAGTGATAGGTGTTAAACGATAGGCGATAGGCGTAAATTTGTTAAGGTTATGAAAGCGCTCATGTGACGCCGTCACTGAGTGAGTGGGTGAGTGGGTTTCAGTGGGTTTCAGTGGGTTCCATTGGGTTTCAGTGGGGTTGAGTTGAGTTAGTGTGTGTGTGTGTGTGTGTGTGTGTGTTTGTGTGTTTGTGTGTGTGAGTGAGTGAGTGAGGGACCGACCGACCGATCGACTGAGCGAGAATGAAGTTTCACTTCTTCCGCGCGGAGGGACTCCACGCACGCATTTTTTTTTTTATTTTGACTGATGTGCAAACCCTATTTCAGTAAAAATAAAGAGTAAAACTACGCAGAATGTACTACATTTGTACCTAATTCGCGGAACGACAAAAATTTTAAAAGACCTAACCTAACGAAACAACCTAAAAACTGTTGGAAATGTCTAAATGGTGGAAAAAAAAACTCGAAACAGTTGTAAGATATCGATTAGAAGATTTGAAATTGACAACATAATTTTTTTTTCAACGTGATATTTTTTGGAGACAGTAAGTACTTGAGTATAACGACATCCTTGTATTGAGATAGCACATCTATATAATATTTTTCACACCACCTGCTCGATGATGTTGCATTATGTGTCATATAAAGATGACATAAAGTACCTCATTATTGCCCTATAGTCTAGCCGGGTAATAATGTTGTTCTAAACTCCCTTGGGTAATAATGAGATTTGAATTTCGAACGTCAAACGAAAATTCCTTAACACTTTTACCACTGGTGTAATGCAAGGCTAAGCCACAGTATATAAACTAATACAGTAGTTCGACGCCTTTGATGTTTGAGTAAAAGCCGACACCGCATGGCGTACTCCGTAGCACGTAGGGTTGTCACAGTTTGTTTATATAATTTACTTAAAATATTAGATTATACTAAAATACTAAGTAAATTATATTTCTATTAGCGCACGGGATGGTAATGATTTATTTGTTTATAATTATTTACTTTATTTATTGAAGTTCTTCATAGTAAGAAATACAAAAAGGCATTTCGTGGAGACAAATACAAATAGAGTTTTACAATGTTATGTAATAATATATTGATGATGATGAATAAATTTCCAAATCGTTTATTATAAATAGCCAACTGAAAAATATTTTCGGTTTGTATATTTACTGGATATGAAATTTCTGTTAATGAAATGTATAAAATATGTCAGTCATTTTCGATTTGAAAATTGATGTCATTTTCGTAATCAGCATCCCGAGAAACCTCGAAAATGACACCAGTAACATTTTTCTGAAAAAAGAAAATATTCGCCATTTTGGATTTAAAAATGGATGCCATTTTCGTAATCAGCACCCGGAGAAACCTCGAAAATGACACCAATAACATTTTTTTGAAAAAAGAAAAAATCCGCCATTTTGGATTTGAAAATGGATGCCATTTTCGTAATCAGCACCCCGAGAAACCTCGAAAATGACACCAATAACATTTTTTTGAAAAAAGAAAAAAATCCGCCATTTTGGATTTGAAAATGGATGCCATTTTCGTAATCAGCACCCCGAGAAACCTCGAAAATAACACCAATAACATTTAAAAAAAAATTAAAAATTCGCCATTTTGGATATAAAAATGGATGCCATTTTCGTAATCAGCACCCCGAGAAACCTCGAAAATTACACCAATAATATTTTTTTGAAAAAAGAAAAAATCCACCATTTTCGATTTGAAAATGGATGCCATTTTCGTAATCAGCACCCCGAGAAACCTCGAAAATTACTCCAATAACATTTTTTTTAAATAAAGAAATATCCGTCGTTTTGGAATTGAAAATGTGTATAATAATATCTCTCACACAGCACAGGTAGTATAAACCATTATAATTGCTTACAAAAAAAATACATACATGACGAATTCTTTTTTTGAAGTCGGTTAATTAAAACAAATACGAGTCAGCCCTGAAAGTTATGTCCCGAGCTACTAACTAATTCGGGCGGCAGCAGCGTACGCAGCTCGGGCGCGCCTACCCACGTCTCACCCCTCACACCCCGCACGATTGACCTGTCTAGACGGCTTCGTTGGATGACTGTATTGGTTTATAGAATTAGCCACAGGGCTAAGCACAGACCTGCACAAAAAAAAAATCATTTGAAAATCGAACCGGGCGCGACGAGCAGAACCCAGTGTTCTAGAAAAGAAATAGATGTTAACGCGTTAACGCTGCAAAGCACTATGTTGATATTATTGACAGTCTCGTTGGTCTAGTGGTTAGACATCCTGGCCGCTATCTGGTCGTGGGTTCAATTCCCACCTAGAGTCTGGGTGTTATTTAACTATTTAATTAATATCACTTGTCTGGTTTCCATAGTACAGGCTCTGCCTAGTTTGGGATCAGATGACCGTGTGTGGATTGTTCCAAGTTAATAGGTATTATTATTTTAATTCTAGCAATATTTGTATTTTATTAGTGTGAAAAGTAGTGTATTCACCTCGGGGATAAAGGTGTCTTTGTCTTGGGCGAGCTTAAATCCCTCGCTGTACTCAGGATTCTAGTATTAACTCTACTATACACTTGCTAGAATCCTTCGTTTTGCTCGCGATTCAATTTAACGCCCGCGACATAAGACACTACTTTATCCCCTTGGTGCATAAACTACTAATATGAATGAATAATAGAAAAACGATTAACAATATATCTCAATTATTAGGTAAAATAAGTAGGTACGTAGGCCTTTCTGTTAAATAATCTGGTTCCCTGACATGACAGCTTACTAGGGTTGACAAAACTTTTGGCTTTGATAATTAATTATATTTTTTACGGGATATTTTGTAACACGTTGTATACGTTAGTAAAATATCATTGGTACCTAACGATAACTTCTTTGCCTTGCAACTTACTCAAGTATTGATAGTCTTCGAGTAACCAGTTCGGTGTTTTTGGTCTAAGGTTGGTGCTGATCTTGCCCATCTTCGTCGAGAATCGTGAATGTTTGGCAACAATTTGTAACAAACGATATGTAGTGAAATTAGGTAGGTACTTACGGGTTACAGGATAGGTACATAAGTAAGTACATTGAACGTCCAATGTATTAGAAATTCCATAAGTATTTGAAAATGTTTCATAGAAGGCAGTGGCGTAGCTTGCCTTAGATGGGCCCCGTATCAAAATTTGTTGGGGTGCCCAAATTATGGTGCAGCCTAAGAGATTATGTGAGAACATGGATTTTACGAATTGTTGCTTACACGTGTTCGGGGCCCCTGTAGCCCGGGGCCCCGTATCATTGATGCGGCTGATACGGCGGTAGCTACGCCCCTGATAGAAGGGTTCCATACCTTCTTTGGACCTATAAGAATTATTTTACTATTGGTCTAACACCTCAGATAGCAAACAAACCACCCCGCAAAACTAAGTTATTGTTTGTCGAAGTTTTTTAAGGATTATGTACTAAAAAACTGTACAAATTAAAAGGACCACTCTATTCTTTCTGTAAAATATAGATAGACATGTATTACTTTAGGGTTGCCATCCCCAAATTCAAAAAACTAGGATTTGAAGTTGGAAAAACCAGGACAATTCATTTTAAAAACAGGACGCAATAATAGAGTTGCAAGTTAAATTAAGCTGTAACAGCTCAGTGGGCGAGCGCTTGCCTTGGAAACAAGGTGCGCAGGTTTGAACCCCGGCTCGCACCTCTGATTTATTTAATTAATCATGTGCGAATCGTCTTTGTGCGATTATTACTAGCTTTCGGTGAAGGAAAACATCGTGATGAAACCTGCATGTCTGAGAAAGCCTAACTAGCTTTCGAAAGACTTGTGAAGTCCGCCAACCCGCACTTGGCCAGCGTGGTGGACTATGGCCTAAGCCCCTTCAACTTGAAGGGAAGCCCGTGCCCAGCAGTGGGACATAAACAAGGGCTGGTATTATTATTATTAAGTTAAATTAATATGTAGTGAAAATAGGTGAAATTCAACTAGGCATAAATTCCAAGATATTAGACATTGAAACAGTTCCCGATGAAACTACTGAAACTTTGGTGAGTTTTTTTTTTTTTTTGGGAATTATAGACGCTGTTAGCCGCAGATGGCCATTGCAGCTTCACCGGACAATAGGAGGCGAGCGCTTGGAGCGCTCTAGCCTTTACGGCAGAAGTAGCGACGAGCACAAGGGCACCTCAGGGAGGCACGGCCTCGGCATGGGCTGTCGATTAAGAGAGGGCTGAGTTTACCACCGGTTCACAACGCGCCCCCACTGAGAAGAACCGGCAAGAAACTCAGTGGGGTGATGCACGTCGTTGCGGTCGCATACCGCGCATACGTACGACCCTTCGGCCTCGCCGGCGAGACCGGTGTCTGATAGCTTTTGGTGAGTTTAGTAAATGATCAGCTCCAACGATATAATATAACAGCAAAAGGTATAGCATTCTCAGGAGATAATTGCAATACGAACTTTGGTGGTAGAGAAAAATCCGGAACAATTTGTTTTTTAAACTGAAGCAAAAATTAGGCAAAGACAATATAGGTATTGGTTGTCCTGCTCATGTACTCAATAATGCTGTTCATCATGGATGTGACATTCTGCCCTCCTCGCGTCGATACTTCAATGCTGAGGGTCGTGACCTATTGTTGCCATGGCCATGGCGCGCGAATTTTTAAATTAAAAAACCCAGGACGCTCTTTAAAAACTATTCAGGACATCCCAGGACACTACAAAAACTAGGACATGTCCTGGGAAAACAGGACGGTTGGCAACTCTATTACTTACCTATAATTATTTCAGATTTTTCCCTCCACAAACTTAGGACAAAATGGGGAGCAACGGTGTTTTTCTTGATATTTTTTTATTTTAAGTCAAAAACTACGTGACATAAACCAAATTAAAAAAACTGTTTTTAAATGAGCAAATGAAGCTCTTTCATATGATACCCCACTTATAGTACTTACTACTTAGTCTCATTTTGAAATTTAGATGACCCCATTAAATGAAAATATATTTTTAAAATTTGCGACGAGGTAGGATTAATAAATCGAGGTAGGATAATTAAGATCTAAAACTATTTTAAGTTTCAAATCGATAGCATCAGTGGTTCCTGAAATACTTTACTTTACTTATATATATATATAGGTGTGACAGACAGACAGACGAAGAGGGTTCCATAATTTACCTTTTATATTAACCCTAAAAATGGATAAAAGTTATTCCTACTACATTGATTTTTACTATACTAATATCATAACTCGGGCTTAACTACTAAAGTTGTTGTTCTATTTTTATCAATGAAGCAGTAGGTGGCTGGTGACGGATATTACGTCAAGGTGGCCTAGTGCTTGACCGTCCACAATGCGTTACGTCTACTTCCTTGTTAGGCAGAATTAGTTTAGTCAGTCAAATAAGATTCAGTTCGGCCTAGTTTAGCCCCCGTAAAGAATATACCTATACCTTATACAGTATGGCTATGGTTAAGTATATGTATATCGCAGGGAATTGGCTTGACCCTGGCAATTGACTTCTATTAGGTACCCTACCCTGCTTGTCTTTACAAGATTAACAAGTAGGTATAAATTATAAAAAAATATATATATACACATACAATCATGAAGCTATAATGCAGACAATTGAGAACCTCCTCCTTTTTTGAAGTCCGTTTAAAGCATCAAAATCCCGACAGCGAACTAACAAAATGGTCTTAAAATTCATTATATATACATAATACATATACACATATATATATATTTCACCTCGCCTCGTTAAGTCCTCTCATTTGATACCCACATTGATATTTTTGGAAATAAAAAAAAACAAAATGGCGACTGACGGCCGCCATATTAACTTTTTTGAAAAAATATAGCCTATGTCACTCCTACAACTTTAATTGACATTTGTAAGTGCAGCAGTAAGTAAACGGCGAAAGTACCTAGTTGACCACCTCAGAGAAGAAAATCGGAAACGGACGAAACCGTGGTATGACTCTGATATTGGTCGTAAGTAGGTACTCATGATTGGTTTAAAAGAGGCGATTCAAGATTAAACAAAGCATTTATATTTCAAAACCTAACCCCTGGGATGCGCTGAAATCACGCTATCCCGTCATCCAATTTCATAGAGAATTAAATTCCGCCACAATTTATAGTACTTTCCATGAATCCTCCTCAAAGTGGCGGTCTACGGCGACGACGTCCATACAATGCGTAGCATCATATTAGTCTGCGGCCCTCGTCGATATAAAATATTAAATTGATGGCGCCCCTACATTGCTTTACGTTTATATGTTCTTCGACTAGAAAGAATGGGCCCAAATTGCACAGTATAATTGCCCCGAGCCGTTAATGTAGGTAGCTATAGGATAGTGCGGCTTTGACAGGGTTTTTATAAGTGAACGATCAGCGAGATGCAGCTTTTCAGAGGATTGACACACTCATACGCTCGTATACAATCCGCCTCCAATTCGAGCGTGTCGGTTGGAGCGAGGTACTCTCCCATTCGTTCTCCAACACATGATTTCAAGTGCCTTTTCAGAACATCCTTAAGTATATCGGAGTATACAGTCGAGCCCCACAGCTCCCGGGCACCTTTTGAAGATTCCCCCAAGTAAAAAAAAAACAATGTTTAGCCACGGACGGACACGGGTTCGATTCCCACCAAGTGTCTGGATGTTATATAAGTCCTAAGTATGTATTTACAAAAAAAAATACTTATAGAATTATTTTTATTATTAAACCAATGCCCCAGTGGCGCAGCGGGAAACCGCTTGCTTTGCAACCAGGAGGTCGCGGGTGAACCACTTTTTGTGCCGATCACTTGATTGTCTGGAAAAGTAAGAAGATTCAAGCGTCTGGGCGTGTAAAAACACGTCCATTCGACGCATAAATCGGTCCTGCGTCTGAACTCTCTACAGTCGTGTCGGTCTTCCGTCCCATCAAGTTGTGACCGTAAAGGAAGAGAGAGTGCACTTGTGTCTACACACTATATCTCCCACTCCCACATAGATCTTGTGAAAGATCGGCCTCTGTGTCAAGTATCTCTTCTGTGGCTGTGGTCGTATCCGCCAGGAGGACATTATTATTATTATTTTTCGGTTTATTTTATTTTCTCGGGCTTTTACACCCGGACTTTTAAAAAGCTTGCGTGGGGACGAATCCAACACGCAGAGGCCTGTTGGAAGGAATTAATGACATAAAACATACCAGCCAGGATCAACTGCTGGAATGACTGATATAAACAGCAGTTGACTCTGGCAGGTGTAGGGACTATTGTAAGTATGTGGAAAGATTACTAGATATTTTGAGTGAGCATTTGGTGGACTGAACACTGGACTATATTGCAAAATGCCGGGGTCACTTGCCATAATTAGTATACTAATTATATTGTGACTAGTGGTGACTTGCCACCCACTAGATGGGCTCTCCATATAGTCGTCAGAAGACGACGGAGTGCAACACCGGTGTGAGTGGCTCAGGGGTCTCGAGAGGTGTGCTGCGCTTTCTCCGTAGTTACTCCAGGCGTTATGCCCGTTAACACTTCCATCCCAGGAGCCTATAGCTCTAACAGCTCCTCTCTGGACGGCCAATTAAGGCAAGCCAGAGCTGAGACTCCTACGGCCCCCTTCGGTTTCCACTCAGCCGACGAAGACACGCTGAGGTGGGAGCCCTGACCGACTCTCTGGAGCACTCGGGTCCGTGGTGTCCACCAACAGCTCGCCACTAGCTGCCCTGCGGGTTTATTATTATTATTAAAACAATCTTTATTAATTATAATTATAAAAAATACAATAAATACACATTGTATGAAACCTCATTTAAGCATGCGCTACAATACTGTAGGTAATAGTTAGGTTTGAGGTAGATAGAGCACCCTTAAGTAGTAACATAATACTTATAAAATTCGCCGGGCACACCCTGGGCAGCCTTACAAGATCTTGCTGATTGGATAATCTTACCATTACAACATAATTATATAATCTCGCAGTATTCATATCAACACGGAAGGAAGAAGTACCTACCTACCTAGTATGTCTAGTGTATCTAGTATACATTGGGGAACGAATATGAATGCTATAAGTAGTTATATTTTCTTGACAATAGATAACTTATAAAATATTAAAAAAAAAAACGAACCGTCTTCAATACCACAGAAAAGTAAGTATAAAATAATTTTAATATTATAGAAGTTGGTGTTGGCGTACCTGCTGTGTATATTTGGCACCAACTTCAATAATATTTAAATTATTTTATACTTTTCAGTGATATTGAGGTCGGTTCGATTTTTTTTTTTAAATATTTTATTTTATAATTTTTAGTGATGTTTTCATAGGTACTAAAAGATTGAACCATCGAAGACTGTAAAATGATCTAGGTAGGTTATGATCACATTATCGTCTACATAGTTTTACATAATTCATGTTTCTTCAGAAACAATTTATCCGGTCGTAATGAAATTTGCATGAAATCATCATAGTAGTTTACTTTCTCGAATAAAAAAAGAATCATCGAAATTGGTTCATATTTGTCAGAGTAATGTAATGGAGAACATCAGTTTTATGGTTTTTACCAGATAAATTCCCCCACATCGTTCATGATCCTCCAGTAAGTTCTTATCCGGTTGTGATAAAATTTATACAGATTCATTACAGTGGTTCAATCTTTCAAATAAAAAAAGAATCATTACAATTGATAAATATTTGCCAGAGTTATGACCATTTTTGTCCTTAAAAAGCGATAATAACGTCATCTTATAGGCATTCCTGCAGTTTTCCTGCGCGGTCTCCAATCTTGTTTTCTCAGGAACTACTTATTCGTAAGCAGTAATTTTTTTATGGGACCCAATCAACGGATTAAAGAATGGATAGAAGAAAGATTTTTTCAAATCGGTTCATAATTGCCAGAGTTATGCGCGAAAATACATAATAAAATATATATATATACAGACGCATTGAGAACCTCCTCCTTTTTTGAAGTCGGTTAAAAATAGCGGCCATATATAATTACGTGTAGGTATATCAACCATATCTACTTATTATGGATTATTGATATCTATATACGTACCTGCCAGTGTTTAGGAGACTCGTTATCTATTATCCAGATAGCGAGTTTACATTCAGTATTACTTTGATTTGCGTTCGCGAAACAGTTCTTGTACTTTGTGAGATGTTTGGATATAAATTGCAATAAAATATACCTAAAGGTAAGCCTTTATCTATCTCTTTTTGGATTTTATCCTAATTTTGCACTTTTCCATGTTATGAATACTTACCTAATTAATTTAGTTATGCATGCACGGACTTTGTTAGATTAGTAGGTACCTACTTATTTAGGCTGTGGCTTAGAATACATAATTACAACTATACTGAGTACTGACTCAGTAGTAGGTAGGTATCTACTGAACCTTTGATTTCTGCTGATTGTATTAGGGATAACCAACCACACACTTTGATTGTAATCAATACAAACACTGCTTCTTCCTGAACTACGTTAATACTTATCAGACAATGATATTACGAATAGAATTGTATTGAAAATATTTCTGTGACATGACAACTGCGTCACCCTACACCTAATCGACGCCTTTGAATAAATATTTACTGTTCGAAATAGGAAGAGTAACCTAAATAATAACGAAAGAAAGAAACCAACGTCAGAATGGCCATCATATCGTGTCAGAGATATCATTTTATAGTTAAAAACTCGCAGAACAGTAGTTATAAGCATTCGGACTTTATAAACAAAAAAAAACTAACATCAGGATGTGGATATCTTATTCGAGTTATACCTTTGCGCTATGTTGGGACAATCTATGTCATACCTAGGTAAATATGTAGAAAATAATTTATTTATTAAGATAAAGAGAAACAAACAGCATAAATAGCTCATTTTATCGAACATTCAATCAAAACGTATAGCTAATAAAGTTTCTACTAATAACATCTAATAATTAAATTTACGTAAGTACCTACATGCAGTGGCGGACTAAGCCTGTCGGGGGCCCGGGGCGGCAAAAATTTATGAGGCCCCCCGGTCAAAAAGTGACATAATTTTCCCTCCTTCTAAGGAGGGCTTTGTTTTTCGAGAGTATGTATGTATTTTTATTTGTTTGGCAGCCTACAGCGTCTCAACGTCTCAATGGATTTTGCCTTATGATATGCCTTTAGATTCGCCTTAGTTGTGGCAGTGACATACACCCATATTCTTAGTCGTTTCCTCCAGATTTCCTCGACTCGACTCGACCTCACTCAAACAAAATCGTATTCATAGTTGTTAAAAATCTCCTCCACTTGAGTTATTCCTCACTCGAGTGGAGGAAAGAACTGTCAAACTTAAGGTAGCTCGCGACCTACCTTGAGGCGTCCTCAAGCCAAGAAAGTGCCGCTAAACTAGAATTTGAGATATTTATTATTATTGTTGGTCCGATCTACGCAGTAAGAGCTTACAGTATCTTGAGGCCGTGCAATGTTTTGCTTGATATTGGATTTAATTATATTTATCACTGGATCCCAAGCCAGTGGTAACACCCAACCATCTTTTCTATTGAAATTAGGATGGTTTTTTTTTTATTTCAATAGCCTCACGAATCATCCTAGGTAGGAATCGGTGTTCTTTTGAGAGGATTTGAGGTTTATCAAATCTCATATTATAATGGTGGGTGCGATCCTGAACGTGTTCACATACTGCAGACTTCGTACAGCGTGTTTCACATCAGCTATGTGTTCTTTAACGCGAGTTTTTATTGCACACTTTGTTTACCCAATGTAGGAGAGCCCACAGTCACAATCGAGTTTATAAACTCCTGCTTCTTGTAGAGGTACCTATATGAAAATCAAAAATAAACCGCGATAAAATCCGTAAAAGTAGTTTGATTTGAATGTGTAATATTCGCGTAAGTAAAAGACAACGAAGTCAATTATTTCATTCAGGTGCACTTGTGTACTTGGCATAGTGATTCATATCCAACAATTATATCCAGCCAGCGATGTGCTACCCTAATAGACTTTATAACTTTCTTGTATCTAGCGGTCAACTGCTTTTTGGTTTTTAATCAAACATGGCTGCACTCTATGTTAATTTTGTTTGTCAATTTTGTATATATTACTCTTCTTTTACAAATCACTAATTGATTGATTCATTTTACAGTGCACATTTTGTGCACATTGTAGGTACGTTTGTATTTTAGTCATGGAACTTGAAACTGCCTAATACTTACAACACAACACATTATGGCCGTCTTTGATATTTAGTTGAGAGGACATATGTGGTGGATTATTTCTAACAAGCTTTTGGAGTTCTGACGCAAAAAATCAATTCACATATCAACCTTTTGATCTGAATGTCGCTTTGTCAGACTAACAGAATTTATGCGCCGGAACGGTAAAATAATC
Organism: Furcula furcula; assembly: GCA_911728495.1. Classification (NCBI taxonomy): domain Eukaryota; kingdom Metazoa; phylum Arthropoda; class Insecta; order Lepidoptera; family Notodontidae; genus Furcula; species Furcula furcula. The sequence continues at coordinate 14,094,628 of OU452250.1, forward strand.
TAGGTATGATATTACTCTCTATTACGTAAAATAGGTGCCACGTAGATACTTCAATAATTAAAAATAACTTTTGGAGATTGGAGGCCCCCCTGGACCCGAGGCCCGGGGCGGACCGCCCCCTCCGCCCCCCCCCCCCCCCCCGTTAATCCGCTAGTGCCTACATGGAGCGAACACAGAGTACACTAGTGTTGAACAAATGTTTGATATGAGAAATTTAGAAAAAAAAAAATAGTTATAGTATTACCTATACAATACCTATTTAATTTTGGGTAGGTGGGTAGTAATGTGTTAATTAATTATTAACGTTTTTATTTAAAACTATTTCGCTTATCGAAATTTGGAGTTGAGGTTTGCGGGATGGCTAGATGATAACATCTAGCCATCCCGCAAACCGTGAATCATCGGCACATGATAACATGTGCCGATGATTCACTGATTTTTACTATACGTACAAGAAACCAGATAATATGTCGTTGCGATGAATCATCCATTCATCCATGGAGCATCGAGTAAAATAGTTTGCTATAAAAACCAAAAGTTCGGGAACGAATCCTCCGGGTAGTTGCTTCCCGGGAACTTTATGCTGTCTCCCTTCAGGATCGTGCTAGCTGGTCTTGGTTGTCTGAAAACAAAGATCTTTTTTGCGTCATATTCGAATGGGTCAAAACGTCAGAGATACTACTTTTCCTTTGGCTTTTTAGTTTGTTGTACCTACTTTCGTCGTATTTTATAAAAAAAAATTCTGTCTTATTTGATCTTTTGAACGGCAATACACACTGTCGCTCTGATCTAATTGTAACATGACACACTGTTTAAAAAAAAAGGGATAAAATGACAAGCCCGCTGAGTTTCTTGCCGGATCTTCTCAGTTGGCGCCGCGTTGTGATCCAGTGGTAGCTTTTAAAAAAAAAACATGACCTTTCAAAAGTGCTAGCGTTAAGCCTATTTGAAATAAACTATTTTTGAGTTTGAGTTTGATTCGTTAGATCTTTCGCCGGTCATGTGAGTCTTTTGTACCTACCATTAAACTTTGAGAGTAAAGGAAAATAGAGTGCACCGGATGTCCCTTGAATAATTGTCCCATCTTCTTGAATGATGGCCGCTCTGATCGTATCATACGTGTCGGTCGAAAGGAAATTTGAAACTTTTGTCCCTACTTCAGATAACGAAAGCCCTTGGAGCTGTATCTGGAGCATTTGATGAGATTATTTTCATTCAGTGCATTACTCTCAAGATATGTTCTAGTGGCATGAATTAATAGCATTGTATTGAAGAAGAAGAAGAAAGAAGAAAAACATTTATTTGTGACACAAAAAAAAACAATACAGAAAAAAAATAAAAACACTAGTAACTATTTTAAAACAGTGTGTCACAAAAAGGTCTCAACTCAGCATAATGCTATATTGTATAACCTACCGGTTAGTGCCTACCTACCGCGGGCTTTTGAGGGGCCAGAGATGTTATTTAAAAATACAACAGAATCATGACTTAGAAACACCTAGCATGGTTAAAATGAGTCTAGGTAATTTTCCTACATAAAGGTCGCTTATACCTATCATGGGATTCCTATACTTATACGATTTTTTAAGGGAAAAAGGGGCATCAGGGACATGGGTTACGTGGCCTCCCACAGCTCAAATTAAAGGTGGGTGTAAACTATAGGTACACCTCTGAGACCCCCGGGGAAAAAGGGTGCTACACTAACATAATTCATCATCATCATCATCATCATCACCAGCCGGAAGACGTCCACTGCTGAACATAGGCCTCCCCCTTAGACCGCCACAATGAATGACAATTTGCTATTTGCATCCACCGGTTGCCTGCGACGCGAACAATGTCGTCGGTCCACCTAGTGGGAGGCCTGCCTACGCTGCGTCTTCCGGTTCGTGGTCGCCACTCGTGAACCTTTCTTCCCCAACGGTTATCGGTTCTTCGAGCGATGCGATGTGGCTAACATAATTATAAACACATAAATAAAATTTAATGATAATCATGCAATGACATTTATCACAATAGTATGTATGAGCTTATCATAGCGATACAAATATATACGCAGGAGACAATGGGAGCGAGGCGTGAAGCGAAGCCGGCAAGTGCCTGCATCAAATTCCGTCTGCTGATGTGGAAGAACTTGCTGCAGCAATGGAGACATCGCAAGCAGACGTTAATGGAGCTACTGCTGCCGATACTCACGGTTGCTCTGGTACTCATACTCCGATGGCAGATCGAGCCGTCGAGGATGGACGCCTTAACATACCCACCGATACCGGCTCACTCTTTGAACTACTCATTGATTGTATTGTGAGTTATTTTATTTTGGTTTCTTAAACGTTCGATTTCGAATTAAAACTTGCGTCTTGATATTGCAGATTTTGAACAAGTGTTCTAAAGATAATCCTTTTAGATTTAATTTATTAAGGCCCAAGTGCACCGATAAAAAAAAACGTCCGTTTGTTTCAGCAAAGAATCAATCTATTTTTCACCACCACCATAACCCCGGTTATGGACCCTTAACAGTCGATCGACACCCCGTCTCGGTCACCGTTAAGGACTGTTAAGTTGATAAATAGATAATCGATTCTTTGCTAAAATAAACGGACGTTTTTTTCTCGGTGCATTTGGGCCTAAGTAGTATTAAGTAGTCAGTAGTTAAACATAGAACGATGTTTTAAAAAATATAATAGAAGAGGTTATCTTATCATTTATACGTGGCATAATTTTTTTTTCAGATCTGGTATGAATTACACTCAAATATCGATAGCATATTCTCCTAGAAGTCCAGTGTTGGATGACATTGTGAGAAGTGCGATGACCAATTTACTTGTTCAAAACGCGAGGGATGTGCTTCCGATTCTGATCGATTCACTGCCAAATTTCCCAGAGATAGATATACCGCCAGATATTAATATAAATTCGACTGAGATTTACGAACTAATGAAGTCATTTGTTCGAGTTGAACCGTACAACAACAGTTATGATTTAAGGGGACTTTATGTGCGGGAAGAAACTACTCGATCAGTTATTGCTGCAGTAGAATTTGACGACCGACTGCTAGGTTAGTTATACTTAAGTACTTATTTGAATGATTTTTTTTTACTGATTCCATTCCACAAGCATTAAGGTACTTAATGTATACATATTATTCCTTTTTTATATACCCGCACCGACTAAAAACCCCACAGTGTCCTCAACCCGCTGTGTTGACGGGCCCCGGGAACGTACTTTGTATTCGTCCGGGTCCCGTCAGCGTTTGCATGTTTTTATTCAATACCTGTCCAACATCCACTAGCAGTTTAGTTCCCGACGTCCAGCAGTAAGCAGAAATCGTTTACAAATTACTCATGTAGTTTGGTTTTCACAGATGCCAACGAACTGTCTAATAATATATCGTATTCATTGAGGTTCCCTGAGAGGCCACGGTTAAATTCATTTTTTTCACGCGGTGGACGATCATGGAGATTGGGTTTAGTCTTCCCGACATTCGAAATGCCTGGACCCAGATTTCCATATTCATGGGAAGGAGGCAACGACCCTGGTAATTATAATAAAGGATTCCTCGTAAATATCCATTGGCTAACAGTTTCCTCTGATGTATAATGTTAGAAAAATGTTACAGGTTACGTAAATGAGATGTTTATAGCTCTCCAACATGTAATATCAACTGAATTAATATCCAGAGTAACGAACAACCCCGATCTGAGAAGATTTAGTGTCAACGTGCAGCGGTATCCTCATCCAGCTTACATGGAGGATTTAGCAGTAGAGGCGCTGCAATTTTTATTTCCTATGTTCATTATGTTAAGCTTCAGTTATACCGCTGTGAATATAGTTAGAGCTGTTACGGTCGAGAAGGAATTGCAACTTAAGGTAACACCACACCTCATAAATTTTATTTCTTCTAGTTGTAGCTTCCGTGGTGCAGTGGGAAATAGCTTGTTTTGCAAACTGGAGGTCGCGGGTTCGAATTCTGCAGGGATCAAAAACTTTGTGTAGTTGTTCCTAGTAGTGATCAGCCATCTGACTGATCTTGCGAAAGATTGACCGCTGTGGTCGAATCGGCCAGGAGGAAATTATTATTGTAATGTTTTATTTCTGGACGCATGAGCATCAATTTATCAGTTATATGATATGATACCAACATACCATGGCATAAACGTAAGAGAAATGCTAAATTAATATCTGACGATATCGATACCGACCAAACGCCTATCTATTATTGAAAGTAAAATATTTTAGTTTAAAAATACTTTCCTACTATCGCCCTGACAGTAAGCAACGACTTTTTAATCAAGTAATTATTTCGAATGATCAATCGTATACCTACTCGAAAAAAATACTTGTTAAAGTACATACACGAGTATGTTTATTTATATACTTATTTAATGCGTACACAATACAATAAGCGTGATGACATAATATTGAATCCACTATACAAACTTATTTAATCTTATGTAAGTACCTATGTAATATTATTTTTTGTAGGAAACAATGAAAATAATGGGGCTTCAATCATGGTTGCACTGGACGGCTTGGTTTTTTAAAGAATTTATATTTCTGATAATAACAACAGTCCTGATTGTTGTGCTTCTGAAGGTAATAAATAAAAATACAGGAGCTAATATGGGAATATACAGTAGTACTAAATATTTTAATTTTTTTAGGTCAATTGGTTTAGTAACGAAGAGGGGTTTAACGAGTACGCAGTGTTTACTAACACCCCCGGGACAGTTTTGTTCTTTTATTTATTACTATATTTGACTTGTATGATATTCTTCTCCTTCATGGTAAGCGGTTTCTTTTCAAAAGGTAAGATTTGATTGTGTAGTAACGGACCCCAAGTAGTAGACTTACAAAATGTCTGTTTATTGAGACTATTAAAGAACGCTAGATTTTTGGCGAATTCAACAACGCTATTTGGAGCAGCCCAAACAGCTAAAATGGGGTTGTAGCTTACAGACGATCGCAATCAAATAGAATCTCTCTTTCTATGAGAAATCGCTGATCAAGCACCTTTCCTTTTGCTGCTGGTAGGTACAACGATACCTCTGGCATAAGCACCTTCCCTATTGCTCCTTCACCGTATACCATCAGGATTCAGGTGGAATCGCGGTTTGAGTAATAGGTACATATTATATTGTACGTTTATGTATTTAAAAAGTATCTGTTTTTTTGTATTACCTAGTTGTCCACCTATCTATTATAGATAGTACAGTCTTTGTCTGGTTTGGAATCAGATTAGGTAGGTACTTAACTAAACCATGCCTGATTGGGGTTCGGAACATATTTTGTCATATTGTTAAATATTTTTGAATATTAACTAAGTGATAAAATTGTATTTTTTCTTGTATAGGGAGCACTGCCGCGTTGTTCATGGGTGTGCTCTGGTTTCTAACATACGTTCCCGCTTTTCTGCTGTCTATGGACATCAATATGTCTACAACTGTGCAGATCTTCACGTGTCTTAGCATCAACTCTGCAATGTCTTACGGCTTCCAACTCATGCTCGCCAGGGAAAGTATTGGAGGTATCTATCGTCCCGAGTAAGGATTTTAAAATTAGTAAAAGCATATTTGAAATTGTGATAAAATTAGTGATAAAATTATTACAATTTTATACTAAATTACATTTAATTAACTAAAAGACGTCGATGAGCCCAGCGACCTGTATGAAACTCCTACAGAGTCCAGACGAATTATAGGCGGGTATAAAGTAACAAAATATAACGAGAGTCAAGACAACAGGTCTGCATAGAACCGGTGCCTTTCGCCTAGTGCACGCAGTCAGATCCCAGATGGCTCTGCAGCCGTGAATTTAAGCACACTGGCTAAGCAACACAAGGAAAAGGGATTTGTGGGCGAGGTTCACTGTGCCGGTCCTGTGGTGCCGGTAGCAAAAAAGCGAACGAAAGTAGTAAGGATTTGCACTCTTCATTATTGAGTGGGTATCCCTGATGGCTTCTGTAGATCTCACCGGTGTTCCCATGTTACTTCTCCGCACCACACACGTCTGTTCCCAGAAGAAGATTCACGCACGACGATGTTGTCTAACTTGGATTTCCTATACTTAATGCTTGCACATAAGTTTGATTTACATATCTTCTAACCTTCATTATTATTTGATTTACTTATCACTAATTATCTTTAGATAATATTTGCAAATCGTGTGGGTTATGATAAAGTTGAAGTGGTGTAAATCGTAGAAAGAAAGTTAGGGGCGTGAATTACTATATAATTTAAGTACCTATAGACATAATGATGCCAATTTTTCTTGTTATGGTCAGGTCTACAATGGGGGGATTTCATGACGTCACCAGCAACGGATTCCACCCGCTTCGCATTTGGACACGTGGTCATAATGTTGGCGGTCGACTGCTTTCTGTACATGTTAATCGCACTGTATCTGGAACAAGTTCTACCTGGGCCATTTGGGGCACCCAAGCCTTGGTATTTTCCTTTTCAAAAGAGCTTTTGGTGGCCAACTACTGAAGCTGGCATTGTTATAAACCACGATGAGACCGAAACTGTTATTAAAGAAGGTGATCCCACAGACCTTCCTGTAGGTGTTCAAATGAATGTAAGTGTATGGAGTTGATATTTATTATAATTTGTAGTAAATACTGGTATTAAATTTTTAAGCCGACAACAACAATCAAACGTAGAAACAAGTGACCATAAATTTCAAGTTAAATTTTCTCTGTGAGCTACTCCCACATGCTACTTCTCTAATAATATGTAATTCACCAGCATCTGCATAATTTTTGTCACCAAGTGATACACCCCATTCTGCTTATCACACACCATCCACAAATAAAAAAATAAGCTTTCCTGTTTTTAGAATTTAACAAAAATCTACGGAAGCAATGTTGCTGTAAATAAATTAACGCTAAACATTTACGATAATCAAATAACGGTTCTGTTGGGCCATAACGGTGCCGGGAAGTCAACAACTATAGCTATGTTGACAGGTTTGTTTGGTTTATTTTTCTTACTTACTTATTTGAATTCAATTAAGTAAATTTTAGTTTATAGCTTCATCGTTTATCATTCTTTCTGCATTACTTACTAACTTTAAATTAATGGATTTCAAAGTTTTTTGATTTGATTTACAGTACTTAATCATACGCTTAGCTCTCTACAAAAATGTACTTGCTTCAGAAGCTGGTGTACCTACTGCGTATATGAGTTTTTGTGTATCTAGGGAATTTGGAAGTGACTCACGGCTCAGTGACAGTAGCCGGCTACGACATGTACCACCAAACTAGCTCGGCTCGGGCGCACATTGGCTTATGCCCGCAACATAACGTACTCTTCAACCAACTCACGGTCAAAGAACACTTGGAGTTCTTTGCTAGACTCAAAGGATTTCATGGTCCTGAACTTGAGGCTGAAATAGACTCGCTCATCGAAAAACTAGAACTACAGGAGAAGGTCAGTCAGTATATACTATACTATTACATTGCTGCGACTCCATTCATGGGGAACCGTTTTATATAAATTAAGCACAACAGCAAAGATTAGCTCATTAAATTTTTCTGTACAGATTTATCTAGCGATAGGTGACTTCGAAGATTATTTACAGTCAACCATATAAGTGATATCAAAGTCAATGTTTTCATTGTTTTTCATAATTTATTTATTGCCCTATAGTAGAGGTGAAATGGATAGATATAAATGTGGCGTTAAAATCCCTCAACAAGAGCAAAAAGCAAAAGCCACTCACATCACGTTAAACCAATTCAAAAGCTTATTGATGATAATGATAGAATTTTTGTTATTTTAGCGTGACTACCAAGCGGGAGTACTCTCTGGTGGTCAAAAGCGCAGGCTGAATGTGGGCATAGCATTGTGCGGGGCTGCCCGTGTGGTGTTGCTAGATGAGCCTACCTCTGGCATGGACCCTTCATCTCGCCGAGCGCTTTGGGACTTGTTACAAAAGGAGAAACATGGTTAGTGTTGGTAAAAATCAACAGAACGTTGTCTCCTTCATTTAACTACTAGGTATAAATGTAAAATTGCCTTCGACATAAAAAACGAAACCACATGACACAAAAACCATATCGTTTAAAGGCCTTTTATAATTCATTCTCCTCCTAGATAGGGTAAATCGCCCATTTTTTCCGCCTTCTGCGGCCCTTCCAAAGACCTCCAGTGCCACAAGGGGATGTAATCACCCACTTTAAGGTACATTGTTCTAAAAGCTTAAAGTCCGTTGAAACACTACTTTTATCTTAAAGTGCTAATATTCTAACAGTTAATTTAGAATCTTTTCCCAAATTAAGGTCGGTCCATGATCCTGACGACTCACTTCATGGACGAGGCGGACGTGCTCGGCGACCGCGTGGCGATCATGGCTCATGGGCGGCTGCAGTGTGTGGGCTCGCCGTACTTCCTGAAACGACACTACGGTGTGGGATACACGCTAGTTGTCGTCAAGGACGTGGGATTCCAGTACGAAGTGTGTACGGAACTTATCAATAACTATATACCGGGCACTACCATTAAAGAAGACCGAGGTAAGTTTGCCTTCATAGATATTTTAATTACACAAAATTTCAGAATACTTACCTATATTGTACACAAATTTTACTCAAGATGGGTTTAGATGTTTAATAAATAATGATATTATTTATAGGTAGATAATAGAAATAGGTTTACTCAAGTAGGTACTTGTGCGTAAAGACCCATCAAAATAGAATACTAGAAATCTTCTGCCAAATATTCTGCTACTAGGCATTGTTAATATGTTTTAGTTCTACTATAAACGGCATTATACGGCTTATTGAGATTTAAAAATTTTATTGGTAAAAATGAATAATTAGTATTGACGTTAACCTTCTTCTGGTAAAAAGAAAATAAACAACGTAAACTTCAGCCTTCAATACCGTTTCGTTTATTATTGGACAAGGTGATATTGTAGATGTCACAACGATTTTGGCTTCGACCGTTAATTAAAAAATCTTATTATGCGCATCTACTTATTAGGTACACTAACTAAGTTAGACATTAAATTATTTATTTTCATAAAATTACAGGCACTGAGGTAACTTATGGTTTACTTAACGAATATTCGCATACATTCGAAGACATGCTTAATGATATGGAAAGAAATATTACAACAATCAAATATAAAGACTACGGCCTCGTGCCAACAACGTTGGAAGATGTTTTTATGACGTAAGTAGAATGCTCTTGGAACCTAGTGTAAATTTTAAAGACGTAATGCATCATAATCAGCCCATAATCAAATATTTATCTAAGGCTATTACATATCTATGTACTATCGCGGACACAAACGTTGACCAGTTTTCCATCAAAATTGTTTGAACGACGTTACGTACGCTGACCCTACCCGCACGTATTTTGGGCCGACGCACGTGCAAGCGATTATCGTCCTACACCGCTTGTGACCGCGAGAGTACATATTACTCTCATGAACGGTATTCATTGTTTTGAAAACATCATGCAGCTTACAATACTTGACGCCACGCTTATCAATATTGGGTCAAAATAATGTTTTATTACTGAAAGTAGAGACAATTCGCTAGCACATCGATTGCAGTTGGACCATTCTCTTAATTCAACTTTTAAGATACTTATACTACCCTAGACGACGTCTATGGTAGATACCTAGTATAAGTCGTCTATTTATTGTCTAGTCACAGACATATATTTATATGTCTGTGGGTGTAGTAGACGAACATCGCCATGTTTTCTTATTAATCCCAGATTAACGCGAAGTTTATGAATGGTATTTATAAGAACATTTTATGGGTGTTCATATAATGCTCTGTCATAAGTACTGGACAAATTGAATCATCATCAAGAAATTACACGCTGTTTTATGAATACGAATGAAACATTAAGAACTAGTAGGTAACTAAGTAATGTAATAAACCTATATTGCATCATCTACATACCGGGCGTTGTATTACAGCGTGGGTTCAGATCTAGCTCCCGTTAGCTCGGAAAACGATGACGCCGCCACGACGACGGATTCATCCAGCGATGACATACTCAAACACGAAATCGACTCGTCGTTAGAACAATGTGAGTTTCATTACGATTTTTCGTCTAGCACACACATCATCATCATCATCATCAGCAACCGGAAGACGTCCACTGCTGAACAAAGGCCTCCTTAGAAGGGAGGGGGTGCCGAATCCCCACCCAATTGGCAGGCGTCTTGGGATTGTAGTATATAGGTGGAAGGTAGAAAGACGATGCTGCCCGTGTTCTTGTTTTCCCTTAGTCCCCTTTTACGGACACCCAACGGGAGGAGATGGGAGGGTGCTATTCTTACCCGGATACCCCACGGGCTAGCAGACACACTACAAAATGATTGACGAAACAGCTAGGTACTATTAATTTAGACTCACGACAAAATGAACAAGTCAGGTTCAAAGAAGCAAATTCGGCTTAGGAAGATTCAAGAAATAATAATAATATCTTGGGACAATCCACACACGGTCATCTGATCCCAAACTAGGCAGAGCCTGTACTATGGAAACCATACAACTGATATTAATACTTATATACATTTTTTTTTGTAAATGCATACTTAAATAGCATAGATATATAACACCCAGACACTTGGTGGGAATCGACGCCACGACCCATCGGTTAGCGGACAGGGTGTCTAACCACTAGACCAAAGGGCCCGTCAAAAATGTATCGTAGCCTAGAAACAGGTAGGTACAAGGACAGATTATACACTACATGGTATCATTTGGTTGTCTCCATTGAGTGCACTTTGACAGTGGATAAGCACGACGCCAACGTGACGGGTTTCCGTCTGCTGTGCCAGCACGTGTTGGCCATTTGGATGAAGCTGGGGCTGGTGTGGATCCGCTCGTGGTGGCTCATCGTTCTGCAGATCGCCGTACCCCTGTTCTTGATCAACTCGAGCCTTGGAGTGCTGCAATACGTAATGTCGTTCGCACCCGTCCTGCAGCCCAGGCTGCTGTCGCTCGCAAATGGGTGAGTAGCGAACATTGTGCAAAATATTATTATCATTCCATAGTAAAATAAAGAAGACCCTTATAGTCAGTTCCCCGCGTGACAAAGCATGTACCTATCTCAAAAATCCGAAAATGTTCTCAGATTTCACCAGATGCCGTTCTGGATTAAGCAGGTTCGTTAGAATAATTTAAAGTAGTCTTTATCATAGTGGACTACAACGACCCCAATTGGCTTGTTATTAGATACCTGGACCCCTTCAGAGCGGTAGAAGACCAAAGAAAGTTGTTGCTGTATAGGTACATCATAATGTTTATACGAGTATAAGTAGGTACTGTTACGGTATCCGATATTGATAAATTATACCTTGGATGGAGCTCTCAGTTCAGTTTAGTTAGGAATTTCCTGTAGGTACACGCACGGCGTAGCACATCAGGGGTTGCGGGTTAAAATCTTTCGGGGACCTACAACTATCTTTAGTTGTTCTGTCTCCTCCGTTAGGACCATTACCTGATTGTCTGGAAAGTCAGATGATTCATGAGTCTGATGGGCAAGTAGAAAGTCCATGACTGACTCTTGTGCCTGACCTCCAGTCGTGTTGTGTTTTATCCTATCGGATTGTGATAATATAGGAAGAGTACACTTGAAGCTACGCTAGCGCTTGTGCCCTATATATCCCGCTTAGGGGTCGTCCATTAATCACGTGTTTTTTTTTTTTGCAGCTTTTTAACCCCTCCCACCCTGTTTGGTTTCGAAATCGTGCATTCAACGAAAAATAAATACACGTGATGTCTCATTATACCCCTCCCCCTTCCTGGTGATATTTCGTGATTTTTTTGGGACCCCTCCCCCCCTTTCGAGCCTCACGTGATTAATGGACGACCCCTTAGATGGCTGATCTTGTGAAAAATTGACCGCTGTGGTCGTATCGGCCAGAAGGACATAAACAATAGATCCCGTCAAATGAGTTCTTTACAGGCCGTGTTAGGAGAAAGTTACTGACGAAACCAAAAACTTTTTAGGTATTCGAGTACAGAGACCCTGCTGAGCTATACAGGCAACTTAACTGAAACAATCGGTGCTTTGGCATCTGCGGCGTACGAAAGGATGTTTAAATCTTCCGATGTTAGGTCGATGGAGCTCACTCTAGTCGACCCGTTAATGTCCATTGAAGATTATTATTTGAACAGGGTAAGTACAACTCCATGACAGTAGGTACTTCCACTGTTCCACAGATAGGCAGTATGTAGGTTTCTACAGATATTGTGCACCACCGTCTCAACATAATAGTTAAATCTCTAGTCGCTATCATAATTATCCGTATCTGTTTCTTCGCTAGCTTCTACTAAATTACACAAAGGATTTTTATGCCGTTCGAGAGATTTTTTCGTCAGGTTTATACGTATACATTTTATACTTTCCACATTATTGAGTGTGCATAAATTATTATGCGAAGCATCATCTATCTATACATCTATACATACTTATAAAATTACTTGTCCTGATTGACTGACTGATTCATCAACGCACAGGCCAAACTGCTGGACCTAGAAATCTGAATTTTGGACAGTAGGTTCTTCTTAAGATGTAAGCATCCACTAAGAAAGGGTTTTTGAAAATTCCACTCCTAAAGGGTTAAATGGGGTGGTAAAATAATAGCGGGCGTAGCCGCAGGGAATTGCTAGTATAGTTATAAGAATGTATGGGCTTAAGAGTTTCACAATTCAAAGATTTTTTAGATCATCATCATCATCAGTAGCCGAAATACAAATCCACTGATGAATAAAAGGCCTCCCCTTTAGAAGGGAGGGGTTGCCGTAATCCCTACGCTAGAGGATCGCAGTATGATAGTAACAGTGGTGGAAGATAAATCCAAAAAAAAGACGCTGCTGCCCGTCTTCCCGTTCTCGCTTAGTCGCTTCTTACGACACCCAACGAGAGGAGATGGGAGAAGGGGATGCAATTCTAACCCGGCACCCCATGGGTTGTCTTTTAGTAGTAGAGTGCATCGATTTGACATGGAGACAACTAAAACTTGTTCAAAGTTATGTTGATTTTCTTTTGTTTTTAACGAACTATTGATGGCATTTAAAATTTGTAATCTTTGTATATGTATAGACATATGATCCAGTAATAATGGGCTCGCTACGTCACCGGCTTCTAATCGGGTCGACCTTCGAAGAAAATTCGGCGACAGCGTGGTTCAGTAACTTCGGATTCCACGACGTGGCTACCTCACTAGCTGCGGTGCATGCCTCGCTGCTGAGAGCTTGGAACTCTTCTGTCGAGTTCAACGTGTACAACCATCCGTTGGAAGCTACGTACAGTAATCAAGTAAGTAGACTAAAATTACCTATACCTTTTTTTTTTTGACGCGGGGGAAATATTCGAAAGATCCCCGGGAGCTGTGGGGCTCGACCGGGGTATGTGGGATTCTTACCCACTAAAACCCCCGCGGCTGTCGCATCGGCACATGAGAGGGGGGACCCCAGGGCTCTCCGGTGGGATCTGCACCAGGGGCCCCTCAGTGCCTTGCCTTTGAGCCCGCCGCCGGGGGGCGCATTGTAGCCCCCCGGGAACCCGTCACGGTGCTCACGGGGACGGGGGTCGCAACCCCGCCGCCGTCCTCCTCGGAGTCGCCGCCGTACTCAATAGACGTTCAAAGGGCCCACACCCCGAACGTCCAGCGACTCCGAAGGAAAATTACCTATACCTATCCTAAACTTATAATACTAAATAAATAAAAATAATACCTATATGCTTAGGTATAGAGCATATGGTAAAGCGTGTTCATTATCATAATTAGCAGCCGATAGACCTCCATTGCTGAACAAAGGCCATAATCCCCACGCTTGGCAGGCGGCTTGGGAAAGCGTATTACCTACATTACAATAAACGAAGTACAGTACAAAGTATTGATTTCTAAAAATAGTAACATTGTTAAGTAATATGCTTACATAAACGTTCGATTGTTCGTTTCTATGATAAACGCTCAGGATAAACGGGTTCTGTCCACTTGGTTTCTGCTTGGATAGCCATGTGAATATTTGTCCACTTGGATGAAATCCCTCAACAGAAATGATCCACTACGATGATGTCTTTACAGAATCATCTTCAGATGTTGGTTGCCTTCATGTCTATGCAACTTGCTTCTAGCATCGGTGGCAGCGTGGGGATAGTTAGCGCCGTATTTATCATGTTCTACATTAAGGTATGTTTTGTTAGGTACGATCTGTAAAAGGAGTAAAAATCTAAACCACAGTCAGCTTAATGTAGTTAAAACTCAAATCTTTGAAATACTACTAAGTAAGTAGTTAAGTATGTATACATAGCAAACGTTCGTAAGAATACGCTTTTTAAAGAAAGATCAATTCTACTTTTTTTTCGCATCGCCTGCTCTACAACCAACAATTGATCTACAACACTACTGAAACCAAATAATACGTACCTATTACGCACAAATAAAATTCTGTTACTATGTCATTGGGGGCTGCATGGCGGCAGAATATCTGACACTGCGTTGGTACCTACCTGGACAGTCCCTTGCACAAGGAACCTACCAGTAAATACCACCTAGTATTGGTATAGCGGAAAATACAGAAAAATACATATAGGGACTATATTTTTTATTCACCATAACAAGTTTATGTTTTTGTGTATATATAATTGTGTAAAAAAAAAAAAAAAAATTACAAGTATCCAAGTATCATTTAAATTAAAACGATATCAAACTATTTACATATTATCAAATCAATCGTGACTGCGCGAAATGGTGGCAAGAACGCTGGCTGCATTTCCTCGCTGAATTGCAATGCTGATTCTTTGAGCGATTATGTTGTATTTATATCAGTTGTCTCTCTGGCTACCATAGTACAGGATCTCCCTAGTTTGGGCTCAGCTGGCATAGCCGTGTGTGGGTTGTCCCAGGATGATAAATGATTATAGGAGCGTGTGTCAGGCGCTAAGTTGCTGCAGACGTCGGCGGGCGTGCAGCCGGCCGTTCTGTGGGGAAGCGCGGCCGTGTTCGACTGGCTCTGGTTCCTTATCATTTGCCTCACTGTAGTCGTCTCCTGCGCCGCCTTCAATATTATTGGCTTGTCCAACGTGCAAGAGTTAGGTAAGCTATCTTAAGAGTGCGTCTCATTAAATATATTCGTTCTAAGAAAGGAACATTTTTCATTATTTTACTGAGGTGTATATAGTTCTGCTGAGGTGTGTATATAGTCTTCTAGCACTGAGGTGTAAATAGCATCGAATATATTGCCAAATAAGGTTACTTAAGGTTTCATAAGCCTTAGAAGGGAGGGGTTGCCATAATCCCCACGCTTGGCAGGCATCTGAGGATCACAGTTTAGGTGGTAGATAAAAAAATAGAAAGACGCTGCTGGCCATCTTCTTGTTTTTTCCTAGTCGCATCTTACGACACTCAACGGAAGAAGATACTTAGGTGGGTGCTATTCACACCCCACAGGAAAGAATACGTTATATTTGATAGTTTCACTTCTGTTGGATAGTGTCGCGACTAACTTGCGAACCTACAAACGTCAATGTCATATTTTGTAAATGAATTATTTTGACTTTCGAAGCCAAATAATACTTAATACGCGAATAGTGAGCAGATATATCAATAATCTTGTAATTAATACTAACCGCCGCACTCACAGACATCAATTACCTGTAATTACAATTAAGTCATTTCTTGCAAGTACATAATCTTTTTATTTCGTTTCTCCGAGTCTCTTATGATTATCTTTTAGTATTAAGTAGCTGACCCGCGCAGCTCCGCCCGCGCTTTTATTACAATTTGCTCCCCTTTTCTCCCCCCCTCCCTTGATTTATTTCTCTCTCCATCTCTCTCTCACTTATAAGAAAAATCTAATTCTAATTCTCTCTTTTCTCTTTCCCCTTTCCCGCTTCCGTCCCCGTCACAGTCCCCCTCTTCCTCTCCCCGTTGTCCCCTCTCTGAACCCCGTCCCCCTCTCTCTTCTACCACCTTGCTCCCCCTCACTCTCCCCTTGTTCTACCTTGTTGTACCTTAATCCCCCTATCCCTCACCCTATCACTCTCTCCTCGAATCCCCTCTCCCTCTCTTTCCTCTCTTGCACCCTCCTCTCGTTCTAAATATCCTCGTTAATCATGGTATCTGGTATCTGGGATTCTTACCCACTTAAACCCCTGCGGCTGTCGCATCGCCATATATGAGGGGAGACCTGGGCCCTCCAGTGGGATATGCACCAAATACCCCTCAGTGCGCATTATAGCCCCCGGGAACCTGGCACTATGATCACAGGGACGGGGCTTGCAACCCCGTCACCGTCCTCCTCGGAGTCGCCGCCGCCCGTCACCTATCTATGTAATGACCTTGGCTAACGTTGCTAAACCTAGCGGCATGAAATATACTTTACGATTTTATTCTCAGATCTACCCGATATGTACACAAAATTTCATACAAATCGATTCACCCATCTATTTAATGACCTAGCCTTATGTTGCTTAACCTTAACCTAGCAGTATGAACAACATTCACAGCTTTTTTGTCATTATATTAGTGAAGTTTATGTTATATTGAAGAAGGGACAAATTCATGCTAACAACAATTTATTAATAGTTAATTATTTGTCATAAAAAGTAAAGGATAAAAAATGGTTATTGTGAGTTATCTGTAAGAGATAAACATATACCATCACGAACTTTTTTGTAGACCTTGTTAATATGTACAATACTGTAGTACATTATTTTGATCTATCTCGTAGGGTTCAGCCAGCGTTTGCAATGTAAGCGCAAAACAATGTGCTTATTTACATTACATTAGAAACCTCAAAATTTATCAGTGTTTCTCTACTATATTATGCATGTATTATACATATAAACCTTCCTTAAGAAACATTCTATCTATTAATAAAAACCGCATCAAAATCCGTTGCGTAGTTTAAAAGATTTAAGCATACATAGGGACAGACAGACAGCGAGAGCGACTTTGTTTTATAATATGTATAGATTATTACAAGATTATTGATATATCTAACTCACTATCCGCGTATTAAGTATGAATGGGTATCGAGTGTCGAAATATTCCGATTTCAAAAACTTTAATTGACGTTTGTAGGTTCATAAGAGACTCGGAGATTCGAATTAAAATAGATTACAAAAAATGACTTAAACGCGATTAAAATTAATTGATGTCTGTGTGTGCGGCAGTAAGTCTCATAAAAGTCACAAATCACAATGTGAGATCCGGATTATATTGATTAAGTTAGTGAGCTAATATAATAATTGTGTGTTAAGGACGAATGTACCTGTGTATAATGGTGTACGGGGCGGCGATGCTGCCGTTCAACTACTTGTTCTCGCAAGTATTCCGCGGACCCGCGCTCGGCTTCGTGATCATGTTCTTCGTCAACGTGATATTCGGTGAGCAATTTAAGTTGTAAACATTATAAAACAAAAAAAACGATAGGTACTGTGAACATCTTGGATTGTCGACCTACGTCACTATACAATGACTTTTTTTTCGCGGGGGAAACTTTCAAAAGTTCCTCGAGAGCCGTTGGGCTCGACCGGGGTCGACAACCCCCGCGGCTGTTGCATAGGCAGATGCGAAGGTACATCCAGGCTCTCCAGTGGGATTTGCACCAGGAGCCGAGCCCCTCACTGTCTTGCCTTTGAACCCGCCGCGGCGCCGCCCCGGGGAGCGCATTGTAGCCCCTGGGAACTCGACTAGGGGAGGCACGGCCTCGGCTTAGGTTGTCGCTTAGAGTAGTCGCTGATTTAACCACCGGTTTACAACGCAACTGCGAAGAGCCGGCAAGAAACTCAGTGGGGTGATGCTCGTCGTTGAGGTCGCATACGTATGACCCTTCAGCCTCGCCGGCGAGACCGGTGTCTGTTTGATAGATTATAATTCCTTATGGGTAATTGGGTATGAATGAACAATGAACATGGTGCTAGCGAAACAGGACAAGGGCATGTGTACGAGATAGCCCCGTATTTCACGATCGTCGCGTTTCATACCTACTGCTAAAGGATATTAACACTTACTGCAAGTAAGAATGAGCGTTTTCCTAATATACGTCCGCTGTTGTCGATGCCTTAACAGGTAGGATCTTTTAATGAACACTGATAAACCTGTAAATCGCATAGCACGTAGCAAACTTACTTTTTGCATTTTTTTCGGAGCAATCGTCGTATATAGAAAACTGTCCTGCACAGGTGACTGACGTGGTTTGTGACAAGTGGGGAGTCAAAAATGAAACAAAAATGTAGTACTAACCATCTCGGTATCAGAACTTCAGAGAAATCGACTTTGTCACAATTCACCTCTGTCACAACTTACCCTGGTCTCCCCTATGTATGCTCAACTTGTGATGAGAGTGCTATTAGGTAAAATTGTAGAGCGAGTTTAGTATAACGAGAATGATTACAGGAATATTGGGACCACAAATAGTGGACGCGTTGGCGATGCCGCAGCTGGACACAAAAGACGTGGCCGATGGACTGGACGCCTTCCTGCAGTTGTACCCGCTATACAGTCTTATTGCAGCCATCAGGTTTGTTACAAATCCATATTTCCTTTAAGTCATCATCATTACCAGCCGGAAGACGTCCACTGCTGAACATAGGCCTCCCCCTTAGAACGCCACAATGAACGACAATTGGCTATTTGCATCCACCGGTTACCTGCGATGCGCACAATGTCGTCTGTCCACCTAGGCCTGCCTACGCTGCGTCTTCCGGTTCGTGATCGCCACTCGAGAACCTTTCGTCCCTATCGGCTATCGTTCGATTAGATTCCTTAGTTCAACTAGCATTGTAGTTTTAAGTAAAATATGCACTGTTTATAGGGGATTGAATCAGATTGGTATGCGCGAGCACACTTGCCTAGAGGGCTGCGAGTACTTGATAGCGGTGATGCCCAACCTGGAATGCACTATGGAGGCCATGTGCGAGAACTTTTCCAGCACATGCTGCGGTGAGTGACTAATACTTTGCCTGTTAATCCAGTAGTACAAGATAATTATCACTAATCCAGTTATTAAAAAATATTTTTTCGATAGTGGGTGACTTCAAATTTGCAGATCGTCTGCACCGCTGCAAATTTGAAGTCACCTAATCTATTCTTGAAGCTGTAACAGCTCAGTGGGCGAGCGCTTGCCTTGGAAACAAGGTGCGCAGGTTCAAACCCCGGCTCGAAAGAAGGAACCACTGTATTGAATCTGTATGAATTTTATTACAACCGGATAAGAACTTCCTGGAGGACCATGAACGATGTGGAGGAATTTATCTGGTAAAAACCATAAAACGTTGATG
The DNA here is from genome assembly GCA_911728495.1 of Furcula furcula. Taxonomy (NCBI): domain Eukaryota; kingdom Metazoa; phylum Arthropoda; class Insecta; order Lepidoptera; family Notodontidae; genus Furcula; species Furcula furcula. The sequence continues at coordinate 14,113,893 of OU452250.1, forward strand.
TTCTCCATTACATTGCTCTGACAATTATGAACCGATTTCGATGATTCTTTTTTTATTCGAGAGAGTAAACTACTATGATGTTTCCATGCAAATTTCATTACGACCGGATATTTTTTTCTGAAGAAACATGAATTATGTAAAACTATGTAGACGATAATGTGATCATAACCTACCTAGATAATTTTACGGTTTTCGATGGTTCAATCTTTATATATGAAAATATCACTAAAAAGTTTAAAATAAAATCTTTTTAAAAAAAAATTGAACCGACTTCAATATCACTGAAAAGTATAAAATAATTTAAATATTATTGAAGTTGGTGCCAAATATACACAGCAGGTACGCTAACACCAACTTCAATAATATTTAAATTATTTTATACTTTTCAGTGATATTGAAGTCGGTTCACTTTAAAAAAAAAAAGATTTTATATTATTATAATCTATTCAGCTAGATAGAGGTATCCGTCTCGGTAAACGGTGCTGAGAGTCGGAATAATCTGGTACTAAAAATACTGAATGATACCGCTAATTGACGTTTGTGAGTGTGGCAGACAGTATGCTAATTTAAAACGCAGCAAAATAAAACTAATTCGCATTTATAACAATATTCTTCCAGTGCGCGAGAATCCTTACTTCGAGTGGGAAGAGCCAGGCGTGCTGCGCTACATTTTAATGATGTTGTTATCTTGTCTTGTATTGTGGGGGATACTCATGATAATAGAATATAGGCTGTTCCAAAAGGTAAGCAGATGATTGCCAAAACAAATCAATTTTCTTTGTTCTCTCTCTAGTATTTTCCGTTGACACCCATTCACCAACGGTTGGCATCCCGTATTCATTCCCAAAATGACTCCCCACCTGTTGTTCCAAAACATGTTAACTCCACGCCAAACATGCGCGTTAGCCAACTAACCACGGGTAAGGCCCAGCCAAATACCAACAATAAAAGGTAAATTAATTTAATAACCCATTGTATGATAGCTATCGGATAATGATATTTTAAACCGTCTTCTCTTCTTTTCGTGTCGACTTGAATAATGTAGATATCTATATCGTAGAAGAAAGATGTCCAATTTGCATGATCTCCTAGGGCCGATGATCCAGGGTGCCTACAGCGAACATTTATGTTGTTAGACGCGCTGTTCGACGCACACTTCTCACCATAGATAATACACTATATACTTAGCTACTTCTCACACTGGATATCTCCTTTATGGACATCGTGTGCATTTTGTAATTCCTTTTGCAGATATTTACATTCAGGAAGTGTCCACCACCCCTCGACGAAAGCACGCTAGATGACGACGTGATCGCAGAGATGCAACATGTTCGGCGAACTGACAAAACCAGTCTGTCGCAACACGCCTTGCTGGCGCGGAACCTCTCCAAGTACTATGGAAAACACCTCGCTGTCGACCAGATCTCTTTCAGTAAGTATATAACATATAGGTGCTTACCAATATAATCCTTATTAATCTAATGTCCTAACATGTCCTAAGAGACAAACACACATAATGCTTTGGTATTAATGATTTTGGGACAAGTGAGTAATAGGACAATGGTTCCATACCGGAGTCTGATTGTGACAGTAGATCACTGATGCTAAAATTGTGTGGGATTTAGAAATGTGTCATTGTATTAAATGTAAGCCTCACGTGCCTTTAGGCTATTTCACAACAGGGCCCTGACCACCACCTCTATTAGCAGTATCAAGATATTATGGTATCAACTTACTTACTTGACATGTGGTATAGACGATAATATACCTTGTTTATAGCTCTGTCACTTTCTATTGAGATAGTAAGGAGAAAACAATATTGCTATTAGAGGTGATGGTACAAGCCCTGGACCTCGTGAAACTCAGTATACCTATAGGTACGTGTCATGACTCATGCATGCACACCCTATAGAGTTTGTAAGTAATTTATGATTACGTAGAAAATGTTATAATATTCATTCAAGCTCGCAATCCTATCGTAGCAGCAGATGTATACTTAGTAACTACTTTCGACTGATATATTTTAGTCATGCCTTTCAGAATGTTATTAATATAGCTTTCGTGTTTGCTTTAAAGGCGTGAACGACGATGAGTGTTTCGGGTTGCTGGGCGTGAACGGCGCGGGCAAGACGTCCACGTTTAAAATGTTGATGGGAGACGAGTCCATCTCAAGTGGCGAGGCGTTTGTCAGCGGATACTCCGTCCAGAAGCAGCTTAACAAAGTCCATGAAAATATTGGTTAGTGACTCTATATTTATTTTTGAATATGCAGCGAAATAGTAATTTTAATGTGTACTTATGCACGTTAAAGCTGTCCTGTAAGGCTTTATATAAATGGATTTCGTCCGGTTTGCCACAGTTATCTCATAGTGTAGTCATCATAGTCATTAGCATTCGTTACCGTTCCCTAGACTAGGTCTAATGATAAAGAACAGGAAACTCTTAATTTATAACGGTTACAACCTTATTGAACGAGGGAACACTTCACTCCCAAGGTGGTGCTATCGCGCTAGTTCCTTCATAGCCCCACGGCCCACACTAGCCCAGCCGGCAGTCACGGCGCTCAGAAACACAGTACCTACCTAATTAATTTAATGATTTGGTAAAAATGCTTTTATAAGTACCTACAGCATTAAAACGCCATAAATAATTATCGAGCCTGGGGGTCTAGTACGTATTCCGATAGTTTACGAGCTCGATGAAACTGTCAGTTTCCTCCATACATTTCACACCAGCGCCCCTAACGGTAATTATCAAGAACTAGTAAAATGCACGGGCAAAAACTGTCGTCGGTTTGATCGAGCTTGTAAACTATCGGAACTCCTACTAGACCCCCTGTTCTCTCTGTCTATTACCCCGTGTTTGTTATTTCGAGTGTGTGATCAGTCAAAGTACCTTAATCTGGTTTAATTATAATATTTAATTCAGGTTTTCACTTTTTTGCACTTAGAGCGGGAAATAAACACTTTATTGAAGTGAAACTTCTTATGCGACTTCCAAAAGGAAGGTGATAGGCGTTAAGTGATAGGTGTTAAACGATAGGCGATAGGGGTAAATTTGTTAAGGTTATGATGATAGCGCTCATGTGACGCCGTCACTGAGTGAGTGGGTGAGTGGGTTTCAGTGGGTTTCAGTGGGTTTCAGTTGAGTTGAGTTGAGTTGAGTTGAGTTAGTGTGTGTGTGTGTGTGTGTGTGTGTGTGTGAGTGAGTGCGTGAGTGCGGGACCGACCGACCGACCGACCGATTGACTGAGCGAGAATGAAGTTTCACTTCTTCCGCGCGGAGGGACTCCACGCACGCACATTTTTTAACACGCTTTTATTAGCTTGACCTGTATGTATGTATGTATGTAACTATGTATGTATGATGGTAACGGAATCCTGCGACGCAATTTTGACCCACTTCTACACGTCCAAAACATTTGAAATTTTGCACATGTATCAAGGACCGGTGACAATACAATAATATGGTATCATCGAGCTGATCTGATGCTGGGGCTCGAAGGTGGATAAGAGAACCCTTGGATGGCTACTAGTAAACTAATCGAGTTTGGGCTCATTTGATCTGTTTTAAAGAGTTCTTTTCATTTTCACCATTAATGAGGACCTGATGATGGAACAGGAAGGTGGGTAACGGAACCCTGGAATGGCTACTAGTAAACACATCGAGTTTGGGTTCATTTGATTTGTTTTAAAGAGTTCTTTTCACATTAACCATTATTCAGGACCTGATGATGGAACAGGAAGGTGGGTGACGGAACCCTGGATTGGCTACTAGTAAACACATCGAGTGTGGGCTCATTTGATTTGTTTTAAAGAGTTCTTTTCACATTAGCCATTAATCAGGACCTGATGATGGAATAGGAAGGTGGGTGACGGAACCCTGGATTGGCTACTAGTAAACACATCAAGTGTGGGCTCATTTGATTTGTTTTAAAGAGTTCTTTTCACTTTGACCATTAATGAGGGCCTGATGATGGAACTGGAATGTGGATGATGGAACCCTGCAATGGCTACTAGTAAACACATCGAGTTTGGGCTCATTTAATTTGTATTAAAGAGTTCTATTCACTTTGCCCAATAATCATAACCTGATGATGAAACAGGAAGGTGGGTGACGGAACCCTGGAACGGCTACTAGTAAACTCGTTGAGTTAAGCTCAATCAGATACCTACGCGTAATACCAAGTTTAGTAATATATGATTTGCCACAACCTGCCTACGATTCAAGCTACGAACAAATCAATACTAATTTTATCCGTAGTTTAGGCGAATATCTCTAAGACTAAAAAGTATAAAATAAATTACTAGTTTAAAAAACTAAAAATACACGCTTTTAGAAGGACTACTGCACTAAAAAGCAATAAATAAATTATCGAAACCGTTCTTTCTTTCTTTCTACCCCGAGCTTGTAATTTATGGATTATATTTATGTGTAAAAGCGTGGGGCGCCTTTTCTGAATAACAGCTTAACATTTCTGTCAAATTTCAAGAACGCTAAGTATTTGTATTCACATGACAATCATTTGTAATCATTTACAGAGAAACCGCCCCACGCCTTTACACATAAAGATAATCCATAAATTACAAGCTCGGGGTAGAAAGAAAGAAAGAACGGTTTCGATAATTTATTTATTGCTTTTTAGTGCAGTAGTCCTTCTAAAAGCGTGTATTTTTAGTTTTTTAAACTAGTAATTTATTTTTTAAGTGTCATTGGCGTCGGTCGTTTTCTTTGTACCTACTTATATGATTTTGTTGCCCGAATGCACCAGGAAGTGGGATATGTTTTTCGAGAGTATGTATGTATGTAAGTAAGTATGTATGTCTATTTCTTTGGCACGACATACAGCCTAAACGGCTTTTGGATTTTTGCTTAAAATATGTCTTTAGATTCGTCTCAGTTGTGGGAGTGACATAGGCTATATATTTATTTCAAAAGAGTTAATATGGCGACCGTCAGTAGCCATTTTTTATTTTTTTTTAGTTCCAAATACATCTAAGACGACTTCAAATATACCTAAGTATATGCATGTGTAATTATATCAAAGTCAAAAAGTCAAGTATGCTTTAATAATATATACTTGTTTCTTTGTGTTATTGTTATACAAATAAATCGTTACCCAAACATGCAGGATTAATTATTTTTTAAATAACATGCTCCGTATAATTTTCCAAAAATGTTAAGCTTTTATTTAGAAAAGGCGTCTCACGCTTTTACACAATTATCTATATATGTGTTAGGCTACTGTCCCCAATTCGACGCGTTGTTCGGCGAGATGACCGGCCGCGAGACGCTGCGGATGTTCTCGCTGATGCGCGGCCTGCGCGCCGACGCCGCCGCCTACAGGGCCGAGGCTCTGGCGAACGCGCTCGGCTTCTACAGACACCTCGACAAAATGGTAAACCCGCTCTGACTTGTATATTATATTATTCACCATAATATTGCACCATAATTGTACCATGTTGGCAACACCCAACAAAATTAGATTAAAGGAGATGTTCCATTTTGGGCCAACACTATGTACACTACATGGAAAAATAGGAAAAACATAGGAGAGTTTCATATAAATACTTATAAATTAATTTGAAGCTGAGTACAATTGTACAAAAATGCTTACTTTTGCAGTTATTTAGTATGCCCACCCTGTTTTTAGGGCAGCCATGACAGTTGCGTTTGACGTTGGTTTACTACTTGACAGTTAATGCTATAGTTGACATTTCGTAATAGATTATTTACGCGTGGAGTACATAATGTATTTCGGAGTTTTTAGTGATTATTTATGTTTGCGGACATTCATTGACTGTTTCTTTCTTGACCCGGGGCTTTATTGTATTGATTATCGCCTGTGATTTGGATTGGAATCCGCAACAAGTTCAATCGCAGGTATAGTCAGTTGTCAAAATGACATTTTAGTTACGTATTTCCGATCCATCATATTATTGTGGGGTGTTGCTATAGTAGTATTATATTCTCTTTGGTGTTGCTCTCCTTGACCAAGATATCTTAAATGTACAATAAAACGAAGCAATATTAAAAAAAGATAACATTACAAAACAGAAGTGAATAGTTATATATACATATAGTGTACATGGTGTTGGCCCAGGCTCCATACATTTCTGGAACAACTCCTTTTATTTATTGTAACGGCAACACTTTTTCATTCTTCTTCTATTTACTTAACCGACTGTGCATGGTGTACAATAATTGTAACTAATAATTGCAATAAATTATAGCTTCCACCGACTTGCCATCCACCAGCCCAAATCTACAGTCCAACGAAGGCCAACCTTTGTACAATTATTAATTATCCGTGGGGTGTCGGGTTAGAATTGCATCCCCCATCTCCTCTCGTTGGGTGTCGTAAACGGCGACTAAGCGAAAACGGGTAGACGGGCAGCAGCGTCTTTCTTTTGGATTTCTCTTCCACCTATACTGCGATCCCCAAGCCGCCTGCCAAGCGTGGGGATTATACTACTTACTACTAGTGATAAGGCCGCCCATTGTACATTTGCTATATTTTTGCTTGTTTTGTTATGTTTAATGTTGGTTGTACATTATAGTATTATCGATCTATCTAATCTTGATGTGTTACTGAACACATTAATGTTGGTAGGTTTATCAATATTCTGGCGGCACGAAGCGAAAACTGAATGCGGCAATATCGTTCCTCGGTCGCACACGACTTGTGTTCGTTGATGAGCCAACTACCGGCATTGATCCAGCTGCTAAACGACATGTAAGTGCTAACATACACTCGCTCTTCACAGCAGGTACTAGTAGAAACTACCACTACTCTATTACCTATCTTGTAAGTATATTATATGCCACTTTAATACAGTCAATGGGAGCCAACGGTACCTAAATGCTACTATAGCCTACGTCCGACTGGTTGAGTAAGCAAACAAAAACATTATGCCGAACGAATCGATTTATTATAATTTGTACCAAATTAAATGTAACGACTCAAAAAACGGTTATGAAAATGTGAAGAATACCTACAAGGTGCGCACATGGTCTAATCATAAATAATGTTCATCACTCCTGTGATCATAAGTAGGTACATGGTTCATACATTTATTATTCTGATTTTGATCTTGTAAAGAAGAACAATATATATATATCGATTGCATCGTTAGCATGGATAACTCCCGGAAATGTCTAGATTAATGTAGTACTGTCTAAGCTGTGCATCAATTTGAGCAGCCTCTTATGAGGCAGACTGAGGTTGCTCTCCTTGTGGCAGAAGGTCTGCGGATCAAAAGGAGGCGATGCGATCCAGTTCATAGATAAAATCTAGTTTAGAGCAACGCGATGGCACCAGACATGCATAGAGTAGGAATACAACAAATAAGATACAAAAGAGGAAGTACCGATGCGATGGTGGATAAAAGATTATATCGTTATAAAGTTCAGCATGGAAGAGAGCATCGCAGCATCGATGACGATCTCCATTGCGAGTTGCAACCTGGGCGTCTAGTACAAGTTCTGATAGTTTACGAGCTGGATCGAGCTAAGTTTTTCCCGTATATTTTACTACTTTTAGATAGTTACCGCTAGGAGTACTGGTGTGAAATGTATGGAGAACACTGACTGATCGAGCTGGTAAACTATAGATCTCGTCTTAGTCCCCATGAGGCGACACTCCGTGTGCTCCGGTCTCCACTAAACGCAAGCGTTTAGTTGAGACCGCCGTGCGCACGTCTCAGACTGAGGCCGCCTTGAGCGCGCCAAAAAAACGACTAAATATGGCTCGGCCCACCGGCTTCGAATTGGCTCATGGCGCGGCGTGCCTCAGGTTAAGGCATCCCGTATTGCGCTGCGCCTCGACCCGAGGCAGTCGCTCAACCCAAAGCTGCCTCTGATCGATATATTATTTGAACTATGTTTATGCATCGATATAATATATATACTAGATAAACATTCACGAACAAAATGACATCTAAAATGTGGTCGTGGAGGTTGCAAACTTATATGTGCTGGTGGCGGAAACGTGAACTAACATTTCTATTATGTTAATTACGTGTAGTTTGACAGTTTCATATAGACAGTAGCGACACTCCTATCGGCAAAAATAAAGTTGTCAGGATGTGGCTTGTAAAGAAATAGCGACACAAGGGCGCTATTTCTCGCTACCACTTTTTGAACCGTGACACCAAATCTAGTTTAAATATTATATCCATGAGTTTATGTATTATATCGATGCTGCCTCTAGTGGATATTTAGCTTCAGATGTGTTGAGCGTGTATGTGTGTGTCGGGGTGTACTCGCAGGTGTGGCGCGCGGTGCGCGGCGTGCAGCGCGCGGGCCGCGGCGTGGTGCTGACGTCACACAGCATGGAGGAGTGCGAGGCGCTCTGCTCGCGACTCACCATCATGGTCAACGGACGCTTCCAGTGCCTCGGCACGCCGCAACACCTCAAGAACAAGTTCTCACAAGGTGATTCAATGATTCCATTATATTGGGACCCGTAACCACCGGAACACAGTTGGACCCAGTTGAGAGATTGGCGGTGGGATCAGATGACCGTGTGTGGAATTTCCCAGAATATTATTATTACATAATTAGTGGGTGTGAAGGGCGGTAACTGGTGAAGTTCGGTAACTGTACCAGTTCCTGAACTTCTCCAGTTACAGCCTTCGCACCCAAGAGAGAAAATAATAATTTAATGATGTATAATGAAACCAGCTGTTGCTTACTATAAGACGAACATCTTGCTTGTCTCATCACTAAATACAACAAACAAATATTTTTAGAAAATTGCCCTGAGCAGGAATAGAACTCACGACCTTCTCCACACTGATTACTGCTGCGCTGTCCGATCGCTATTTAAGAAAACCTTTTTTTTTATACTACCAAGAAGGTGGCAAGCAAGCGTACCTATGGCTCGCCTGATGGTAAGCAGCCGCCGTAGCCTACAGACGCTAGCAACACCAGAAGAATCACTAGCGCGTTGCCGACCCTTAGGACATTAGATGTTCAGTCTTTGTGTCCGGTAATTTCACCAGCTACAGTGCCCTTCACGCCGGAACAAAGCAATGCTTACACACTGCTGCTTGGCGGCAGAATATCTGACACTGCGGTGGTACCTACCTGGACGTTTCCTTGCACAAGGAACCTACCACCTAGTGAAACAGACCCGGGTCTGTAAGTAACTTATTATTATTGTATCCAGATACAGAGGCACATTGCCTACCTACATTAAACCGTTATGCCTCACGTGATATGGTTTTTAACTGGGCAAGGGTCTTCCCTCCTCGATATTTGAGAATTTAGGCCATAATCCACTAAGCGGCTAAGTGCGAATGACGAGTCTTATCGGTATTACACAATGCTCATACGGTACAATGTTAACGTTGAAGGTAATAATATGATTGACTTTCAGGTTTCACACTAACCATCAAGCTCAAAGTAGAGGAGAACGCGCAAACAGAGGCTTCTAATACTGATAGTACCGCCAGCATGGACGTAATTAAAAATTACGTTAATTCTAATTTCACCAATCCCAGGATAATGTGAGTAACTATAATCTCAATAATTTCTATGTTGTTCTAAGTATCTTTAATGTGGTAGTATTAGGCCTCCGCCTCGAATTTTACGGGCAGCAGGGCGGCGACGGCGCGGGAGCGGCAGGATCTTATGCGTAAAATCAAATGGACCGGTTCTCGAAAACAGCGACGGTGACCACCCGTGCTGCCGCCGGCCCGCTGCCCGCAAAATTCGAGGCAGAGGCCTTAGGTATACCAAGCCCAATGGCATCAAAGTAAAACTGACTGTTATAAGTTACTTACCCAAATTCACATACTAATATAGCCGTGTCGTAAATATATAGTAGGTATATATAGCCATATTGTTTATTTTATTTAATAACTTATTATAACGCCAAACCCTCTTGCGGGGTGAGCAAAGAGAATAAAGTCAATAGTCTAGTAATCTTTATGACTCTATAAAATATCCATTTGGCTTTCTTGTGACGATGAATCTAAGTGTTCGTGGTATTAAAATAAGTTAATTATTTGTTTATTTTATATTAAGTATGAAATAATAACACGTTTGTTACAATCGTCCAACTGCCGCACTCAAGTATATTTGATATTGAAGTATTCACTTTGTAACAGGATAATAGTAACTATCGTTGGCTGACGATAACATTAAAAGCTAAATATCGTTTCGCAGGGAGGAATATCAAGGTCTGGTGACATACTATCTTCCCGACCGAAGCATGCCGTGGTCCCAGATGTTCGGAGTGATGGAGCGCGCCAAGCGGGACCTTGAAGTGGAAGACTACACCATTTCGCAGACCACACTCGAACAGATATTTCTTCAGTTTACCAAGTATCAAAACGAAGGTCGATAATTGACAACACAAAACCAAAAGGCATCAAAATATAATGAAGGAAAACACCACTAGCGCAGTAAATATTTAAAGTAAAAAAATAATTTGTTTGTATAGATACGTTATTTTTAATCATGCCAAATCTATATTTTTAAGTACCTAAGTAAAAAATGGATCCCTTTTCCCCAAGGGAAACAAAACATTGTTCGTCGTTATGACCAAAGAGGATTTAATATACGACAGTCGCGTTAGTAAAAAGAACCAGGTACCTATACCCGGATTTTCTTTACAAGATCAAAAATTGAACAGTAAATATATGAACGCAGGCGTGATGGCTAACCGATGGACGGCCAAATACAATTGGCAGGGTTAAATGTCATATTTGACCCTACTGGCTCTATTTGACTGGCCACCAGTCAGCCAACACGCCTGCGTTCATACTTATATTGTTCCATTTTTGATCTTGTAAAGAAAAACAGGGTATACCTACTATACCTGCTAATTACCATGACGAAAATAATTATATTGTATCATATTGATAGATTATTTATTATCTAAAAAGTACTAGGCTTTTGAAATAGACGTGAGAAATAAATAAAATCCTTTAAAAGCAGTCAGGCTTTTTTTCACTTTTATAATGTTAATTATTGTGTACATATATCAAATTCCAAATAAAAGACATTGTGCATCAGATCTTTAGTTTTATTAAAAATTGCCTATATAAACACTACACAATACAAACACCGTTCTTAAAAATAGATAAACATATTATATTCAGTGTTACCGACCGTGTAATGCTTTAAAGCGTTAAACGAATGTGGTACTGGGTACTTGGTACACAAATTTTATAAATGAAGTAGGTATGTACCAAATTTCACTTTCCATCAGATGAGTCTGCAATGAAGCAATAGCTTGTGATAAATAAAAAAATCACAAAGCAGGAAATGGCAAAAATATTACTCAAGCTTGAAAGTATTTCATGTAGTATTTTGACGCACAGGTTTATTTACTGCCACGATGATTAATTATTATTTTCAGATAATTCTGCGCTGCTGCAACCATCGTGATCACGGGATAACTGTAATTTATTCTTCACCCACCCGGGTGAAGAATAAATAAGGCACAGATATATATATATATATTTTTTTTTGGGAATGATAGATGTTGTTGGCCGCAGATGGCCATTACAGCTTCACCGGACATTAGGAGGCGAGCGCCTAAAGCGCTCTAGCCTTAACGGCAGAAGTAGCGACGAGCTCAAGGGCACCTCAGGGAGGCACGGCCTCGGCTTGGGCTGTCGCTTAAGAGAGGGCTGAGTTTACCACCGGTTCACAACGCGCCCCCACTGAGAAGAACCGGCAAGAAACTCAGTGGGGTGAAGGCACAGATAAATCTGTCTACCTACACCTTTCTCAGTCTATTCCTACGGCTACTACTGGAACTCGAACTCACTGATAGTATCTGATACTGTCAGTGTGTTATGTCGTAAAAATTATAGAAAACCATACTGGTAGTAAACCAGTGAGTCAAAATATTATTCTAAATCGCCATGAAAGTTTAAAACACTATTTTATATAGATTACATGCTTTGAGCAAGATATAGAAACAATCATAATGATTCAATTGAAAGGAACTACAAAATGAGTATACAAAGGACAATACAATTTCAACCACAATAAATAATTTTCTTTTGTAAATAAATTTACTGTATAATGGCAATATTTAAAGATAATAAATCACATGATATCACACAAAATAAGAATCAATAATTATAACAAAATTTATGCTAGGTATATATGGTGGAAAAAAAAACGCCACATTGAAGCTGTGTTACTTCGGGTACCTTTAGTTAGTTTTATCCATTTTGTACATAATACGACTTTACTGCCGCCGACAAACTGTTACGCAGTTTGGCGGGTTACAAACAAATGTAAAACTTTTTATTCCAATAAAGGATTTATTATTATTATTTAGAATATTATTTTCCATGTGATATTCAAATAACTTTTTTAAACCTTTTTAATGATATCACAAACCAAGGGATCCAAAAATAATAAAAAATATCAGGCCACGTCAGTTTACGAAAACTTACTTGAATTTAAGAATTCAATTTTTACTTCTACCGATGGGTGCTCTAAGTACAGTGTGCTAGCATATCATGTTAAACTAAGAACGGCACCAACTGGCGCAGATTTTAATATATTTTCGTTATTTAGTAGATTTTAGATAATTTTCTTTGATTTATTCTAAAAACTAAACTATGATAGTGACTATTATTTTACCAAGATAAGTATCAGCACTATCACGCAACTCGAACGTCTACGTTAGATTTGAGTAAGTTACTGAAAACATAAAGTCTATATCGTTTAAACTACTGAACCGATTTTGATGAAACTTGTAATCTTCCCTAAGTTGAATATTTAGTGCAATCGGATTTGCAGTTGTTAAGAAATCATTGGACAAACCTAAATACATACACTCATGAAATTTGGTAAATTTGTTAAGACATATACTATGTGAATATTTTGCATTTTTATTAATCTTACATAATACGCATCAAATACGGTACCTCCTTTTTAAAGTCTGTAAAAAAATCTTTTTAAATTAAAACTTCCTATCTTTAATATGGCGTTCATTTTTCCCACTCCGTATAATATAGTAAAATGTTAATTTAATCAGCATTATCTAATAAAAACAAATTGTTAATTACAACACGCAGATTTTTAAATAATCTCCGCTCTCTTAACAAATTATACTAAACACTCCATCCTAGCCAGATTAATATTTAGAATTTGCTCTTAAGAAGTTAAAACAAATGAAGAAAATAATATACGTAATTACATATATTGTACTCAAAGTGCCAACCTGTGGTGTAAATTTATATTTTGTTCTTGATACTTTTTGGTTAATATATACAATCGATCATAAATACTGATTATTATGTTCCTTAATACTACCTACGTGTTGACACACAAGGTATAAATTAAATATAATACTGCAATAATATGCACATATTTATGCTTTATTATTACGTAGGTATAGAACCAAGATAGAACTAATGTAGGGCCAATTTAAAAGATCACATTTGACAACAGTCAGTTTCTTTGTTCCGTCTGTTTCTTTTGTCATTATTACAATAAATACGTAATAACTTCGATAAAATCCATAATATTTTATGCCCACCGTTACAAGGTAACGTTGTTAAATTTTGATGACGTGTCAAATGCGATTGTTTAAATTGGCTCTACCCTTAACAGTATAAGATTCACATAAAAACAATGCTTGTCAATTAATCAAATTTAATGTGATTATTGTAGAGATCGGGAAAAAGTAACATTGTAGGATTAACCCCTAGGAGTGGCAATGTGTGTCGTTGTCAGACTTAAGTATACATATATCAAAAAATAAATAAAGAATGCGAGAATAAATGTTTTTGTAGGTAACCTTTATCACAACTCGGACGTATTTGCTCACTGGCAATGAACACGACCTAATAAACTTACGAAATATTGAAGCACCTTATATGTATTCAATAAATAAGTGGTTATACTAACAATAATGTTTTTGTAGGCACGAATAACTTGAAATACTAAAATAAGATTTTTTTGTACTTATAAATTTTGCTTACAATTCTTTTGTTATTTCGTTATACAATATAAATATTGTTAATAGTTAAGTAAGTACAACAAGTAAAATTATATATAAATTGCAACATTAAACACAGTATTGAAAATTGGGGACTTATCATAGAATAACATTGTTTTGTTTTATCGGCGAGTCAGTGAAAAAATAAAGTTTCTTTTAGAATAAGAATTCGATATAAATACGTACTTAATAATATTTGGCTGTAAAAATCAGCAAGTTCGTGTTTTGTACGAAAGTACATTTTGTGAAAAAATCCGTAAACAAGGCTACAAGGATGTTCTTGCACGTGGCAAATATTGGGACTAAGCCGCCATTTTGTGTAAGTTTAAATTTTGATAGCTGCAACCGGTAAATGTAACCCTCTATGAGAATCTCGAGTCATGAACTTTAATTGTAGTATAATTAAAAATCTGTTTACTTGTATGTATCTAAGCTTACTTCAGACAATCCTTAACATACCTATTTATTTTTAGGGTATCTCGCTGAGTATTATAGTTACAATCGCAAATTAAGCAAAAATTACCGAGCCATCGTCCATTTAAAGAATCACGACAGGGAAAACAGTACAGATAAATTAGGACATTTTATAAACTAGTAACTCTGAAAGCACAACTACGCCGTCCTGTTAATGTAATTTAAGTGCCAATAGATCCTTGTAGCACTACACTTATATACTTTTGTAAGTATACTAATAAAAACCAGTGAAGGTTAATTATAATACTGAAAATAGAAAGCTAGCAGAGAAAATTTTATTAGGCTACTACATAATATCCCTTCAATTAATAAGGACGTGCCGCCTTCTCAGCTCCCCATTTTATGTAAATCGTTCAAAATTCACCAGCGAAGTTAGGTTAACCGAGTACATATTGAAAATATTCTTCCCAACAGCAAAGAAAAAAGTGATTAGACCTAAGGGAACTAAGTCTTAATGTTTTCTTTAACATTCTAGATATTATATTATTAGAGGGCTAATCGTAATTAGGAGGGGTTTTAGCGACTCTTAGTGCCCCCTAACCGCGATCACTAATAAGGGATCACTATCCGCATTCACATTAAAATGATATAAGACAACAAAGAATTGATTTGAAATCCTTAAGATTTCAATAATTTGTAACAAATTCGGTCGTGAATCCAGTCCACCTTAAGGTGCATTTTAGTAAATTGGTATTAGTTTTTTATTCGAGCGTCAACTGAACCCACACTACTGCTTATTGAGCCGCGGACAACTTGTTTCTTTACCCATAGTAGAGGTTGCTCAGTAAACTTAATTTTTGATTCTGATTTCTCCCCATACAATTAACACCAGGTAATATAGGGCCAATTTAATAGATCACATTTGACATCTGTTTCTTTTGTCATTATGACAATAAATACGTAATAACTTCGATAAAATTAATAATATTTTATGCCCGCCGATACAAGGTGATCTATTAAATTGGCCCTACTTAAGTGGGTCTATCGTAATAAATTAAACTTGTTTTAAATATACGCTTAGACAAATTCCTCACAACTCTGATATCTGCATCGTAATTTTCACTATTAAAATGCAGGGTGGAACAGTCGAACACGGTGGACACGGAGGGGACTCAGTGGCGTGCACAGAGGGTAGGCAAAAAAATGTATTCGGCTTGTTTCACCTATTTTAAGTATGTTATTATACCATTTCAAATATCCATATGCAAGCAAATACTATAGACATATTAATTTGCATTTGAAAACAATAATAAGTTTATTCAGCGGCTCCATACTGACAAAAATACTTTGCCTACCCTAGGATCTCTCTAAACAGTTTTAATTTAAAAAAATCTTCGTTTGGACATGAATTAACGTAATTTTTTTTAATGTAAATGGATATGTTGGTAATATTGGTTAATTTAAGGATATTTGTGCTAGAACACGAACAAATAGCATAAAGCATAAACAACTCGCAGATATTGTTGCCTGCTTTCAGTGCACGCCACTGGGAGGGGTACACTAAGTACATTAAATAATAAAGATATCAAAATTCGTATTTAATTTTAATGTGCTTCCCCTCCAAGTCCCATACGTTTGTTCCACCCTGTAGGTTAACGAACAAAGCAAAAAAGGTTAGCGCGCTATTATTAATTGAATAAACTATATACTTTTAGACAACAACAGTTATAGATAAAGACAACATTTTCTTATAATTTTAAGCTTAAACGGATTCATCAAAGTACATAATATGCCAGTGTAACTGGCATATTATGTACTTTATATAGGTATTAGTATTATTGTACTAGGCACCCACCTCAACGAGACGACATTTATTTAATGAAAAAAGTTTTATTCTAACACTGAATTTACATGTAAATATTTAACATGCTTACATTTATTAGGTTTTATTTAATATTTACTTAATTAAAAGTATATAAAAACTTGTTAAGTACCAAAATGAGTACCAATATTCGAAGCTTTATAAATATGTATTCAGATCTAGTTTATATAGTTACACGACACTTGCTACTGGCTGAAGGTGAGCGGATTCTAGTACACTTCTACTCACCCCACCGGGGACTTTATTTATAATAATATGCATAATATCATTTCGATTTATATAGTCTTAGATTACGTAATAATTTAGTATTTTAATTTTCTCGTGCCGAGATCCTAAATTAGCTGCTATAAGTTAACTTTCTGCCAATCAGTGCCAACTGTACTAATTTGTAAAGATTACTGTATTGGTTCTTTTAGATAAATTTCTTGAATCTGAACAAAATTAATATTTTCCCCGACTGTCATAATAATCGGACGCAACAGTATAAGTCGCTATAACAATTGATGTCAATTTAAATCTTATAAACAATACATAAAAGTCAAAATCTATTTATTATTCAGTTGCTCTGTTTATAGATCTATAGGTTTTAGCTACCTGCATACACACTTTTACATTTCGTCAATCATACTTAACAGCTCTAGCTCTACCATAAAATGAGGTAAAAACCCGTGTTACTTGACTCGTCGCGCGAAGAAATTAAGCCGATAGAAAACTTTTCCGCGTCCTCGAGAAATACATCGTTTAATCTCTGTTTCCGTACACCCTCGTAAACCTGAGGAATACTTGTTCAAGAGTCGTTTGCGAGACTGAATAGTCTTCGATTGGGAACTGTGCGCGTGCATCTTCCAATACGTGGAAGATCTGCCACCACGGCAGATCGATGTCGTTTATATAGTACGTACTAATTCCTAGGTATGTTTCACTGGAACATAACAAATTGATTAGATAGAATATATTTTAATAGTGGGTACTCACCGGCCAAAAAACCATTAACTTAAGCCACCGCATACTCTTGGGCGATTGAAGATTCTTTCAAAGCTTCGTTGGCTTAAGCTTTCCAGTTAGAGTTAACGAGCTTCAAAGATTCCCCTTTTTAATCAATTTAGTGACTAGGCGCCTAATGATAAGCGACGCACCTGAGCATGGATATCTGTCTATTTGAGAGCATAAATTAAATTTATCAGCTACGGGGACTTCTTTCAAAATAGAACACAACAAAGTTCACACATTGCTGTTTGGTGTCAGAACATCTGAACATTTTTTTAATAAAAATCTTTCTTCTTTTGGGGTTGTTGGACCGGTGGTTACCCACAATAATAAATTGGATGTCGTTTTATATAAACAGCTAACAGTTTTATTTAAATTAATTAAGTGAAGAGTCAAACAGGACTTATAGTACGTCGTTCACCTGATGGTGTCTATTGGATGGTGCATTACTAGATATTAATTATTTTTACATCTGTCAAGAAGTGGCAGACATAAGGCAAATAAAAGCATTTACTTACACTAGTTTTGCATCAGTGAAGTTATCGAGTATATAATTGTTTATTCTAGCTAAGTCGTTGTCTCTGCATTGGCTAAACTCGCATTTCACTATTAATGTATAACCTGAAAAAAATAACAAATACTAAGCTACAACTGTTATCGCAAAAAGCCTGAAGAGGATATGGAGCAGTTTACGTATTTTGCTATCTGTGGTTAACGAGGTCGAAAGATAAGGGTTGTGCAAAAGCAACAAGCTCCAAGACACCCAAGAGAGAAGTTTAGGTTTTCTAGTCAGAGGTGTCTTTAAACGGTCGAGTGAATTTGTTTAATTGCAAAATTGTTACTACTAATACTAATAATCACTATAAACTAATAATCACTATAAGTAAGCCAGCAAGTATCTACAGTGGTCAACAATGAAGCAGGTATGACCCTCGGCGAGTCGCGGGAATTCTTTAGAACCCGCATCCAATTTAATCAGAAAAATAAACTGTAGGCAAAAGCAATTTCCACTTTTCTCCTTGGCAAAGCGGGAACAAGCAATACTTTTTAAGTCGGTTTAAGCGCAGAAAGGTATACTTTTACAGAATGACTAAACATTAAATCCTATCTTCAAAGCACCAAGGATTGCAATAAACTGCAGGGATCTATTTGAGCTAATTAATAGTTTACCTTGTGAGAATTTATTCTTGAGGTGTTGCAATGGTCCCAGACAGTAGAGAGTACCGTTGACCATGACGGTGAGTCGCGAGCAGAGCGCCTCGCATTCCTCCATGCTGTGTGACGTGAGCACTACACTACGACCAGAGCTCACCGCATCACTAATTGACGACCATACGAGACGTTTCGACGCCGGATCCATACCTATGGTAAAGTTTCTGACTTGAACTTAGGCATATATATATTCCTTGTACAATGATTGCTGGGAGAGATCCTACACCGAGATGGGTCGGTCTTGTAAGTCACTTTAGAGTAGACTAGCCCGAATCTACGAAAAAGCGAATGTATATTTCCTAAATAAGTCAGCTTCGTACTTTCGTTAACACATTTAAAAAAAAATGCCTTCCAGATTTTTTTTATCCTTTTTAACTCTTCTTAGAATTGAAATCAAAATCTATGCAAAGGGAGAATATGTCACAAAAAAAAATACTGTTCAAATTAGGATCTGCAGAGTGTAAAATATGCAATGATTAATTTTCATTTAAAGATCTGTGACATCCACCAATTAAGTTAACCATTGTAAGTATAAGAGAAAATTATTAAGTTTGGTTAGTAACGTACCTGTTGTAGGCTCGTCGAGGAAAATTAATGGTGAATCACCAAGTAACGCGATAGCTGTACTAATTTTTCTTTTCGTCCCTCCGCTGCACTCGTGCACCTAAAATGAAGGTACAAAATATGACTAAGCGAATTTAATATTGTTACGGTCATATAAGTGTTAATAAGTTAATTGCAACTTAATTAAAGTAGCCGCAAAGCCGAGCCTAGGAATCTTTATTATACATTAAAAAAAAAACGAAAGACGTCGGAGCGGTTGGCGGCCTTACCGAATACCAGGAGGCGATAGCAGACGAATACATTTCCTTCCCAAATGGGTAAAAAATAAAGAACGATCCTGTGGTTTTGCCGTGGTGAAAAGGGTACAAGATCCCATTT
The DNA here is from genome assembly GCA_911728495.1 of Furcula furcula. Lineage (NCBI taxonomy): Eukaryota > Metazoa > Arthropoda > Insecta > Lepidoptera > Notodontidae > Furcula > Furcula furcula. The sequence goes on from OU452250.1 coordinate 14,133,308, forward strand.
GCTGCCCTTCCTTTTCGTAATAATAAACCGTGTGTGCATCCCAAATCTAAAGTTGAGTGTAAGGATCTTGATAACTGCATTATATGGTTATCTACACTAATATTATAAAGAGGAAAACTTTGTTTGTTTGGTTGTAATGAATATGCTCAAAAACAACTGGACCTTTTTTAAAAATTCTTTCACCATTCGAAAGCTACATTATCCACGCGTAACATAGGCTAAATTTTATTTTGGAAAAAAATAGGGTTCCGTAAGATATTTGGGTTTTTTCGGACACAAGGTGTAAAAAATCAACCAGAAAAGTTACTTATTTTGCGTACGCTGCCTAAACTATAAAAGATAGAACCATAAAATGTTCTAATTAATTGTAGATCTTATAAATATCTACAAAAAAGTCCGCGGCACACGCACGTATCTATGTCGAGTGAGGCCCAACAACCATTTTTTAATTTAAAAATCTTGAATTTTGTTTGGACTACATTTAAACGCATTTATTTTACTCATGCTATTAATCCTTATCAAAATAAATTATTTCATCATTAAGTACAGTTTATGTAGATAATATTTGGTCTTTGAATGATTAAAATTGGACATTTGGTTTTGAAGTTATGGCGAAATTAAAATATTACGATTTCTGCTGCACGGCCCGTTGCGAAGTGAGCGTCACCAAGGCGGGAGTGCGCATGCGGGGAGGTGAGTTTAGATCTATGAGTAAGGTACCCGCGCGGCTCAGACGCGAGGTCGGCTCCCTCTCGATTTTTTTTAGATTTCTTTCTTAAAACTACACCTACGCAAAAGTTCTTCTCAGAGCTAAACAACAGTTTTTTTCTCAGAGCTAATCAACAGTTCTTTTCAGGGCTAACCAACAGATTTTTTCAGGGGTAACCAACAGTTCTTTTCAGGGCTAACCAACAGTTCTTTTCAGGGCTAAACAACAGTTCTTTTCAGGGCTAAACAACAGTTCTTTTCAGAGCTAGAATATTACACGCTATTAGCATTTTCTTAAACATTTGAAAATGCCTAAGAGAGCCAGGTTTCAACTTTCTAAACCTCAAGCACGGGCAGCAAGAATACGTCGTATGGGAGAATCTTCACCTGAACGTGCACAACGCCTTGCTGAACAAAATCAGAGAAACTTTCAGGTACGCGCACGAGAGTCGAGTGTCGAACGCAACGCCTTGCACAACAAAATCTGAGAACCTCTGAATTACGTGCACGAGAGTCTGGTGAACCGATATGTATGAAATTTTGCGGGTAGGTCTGAGAATAGGTTATAAAGTATATTTTATGCCGCTGATACCATGATTGACGAGGATATATAGAACGAGAGGAGGGTGCAAGAGAGGGAGAGGGGAGGGTGATGGAGTCTGTGATCGGAGGAGTCAGGTGGAGCAGGGGGGGGGGGCGGGGGGTGAGTGAGAGGGAGCAAGTTGGGAGAAGAGAGAGGAGGGAGAGGGTTCAGACAGGACAACGGGGAGAGGAAGAGGGGAAGTGTGACGGGGACCGAAGCGGGAGGGGAGAGAAATAGCATAGAATTAGATTTTTATTATAAAAGAGAGAGATAAATCAAGGAAGTAGGGAGAAAAGGGGAGCAAAATGTAATTAAAGCGCGGGCGGAGCTGCGCGGGTTAGCTAGTTAAAGATATAAGGGGTAATTTTTCACTCGGCCGGGGACAATGTGTACGTACCCGCTTATCGTAGTGGCGCATGAAGCCGAGCGCGCCGGCCAACTGTAGAGCACGCACCTTTCCCACTCGCCCGGGAATACCGCGCAGTAGACAGAATATACGGAGGGTCTCGCGAGCCGTCAGGTTATCCAGCAATGCGTCGAATTGCGGACAATATCCTGCCAAATGAGAATAATAGGCTTGATGACAACAAAAAATACGTATCAAACATTTTTTAATAATCTAACTGACGGACTAATTAGAATTATTATTTTGTACCCAGTCATCATACCCATTAATATAAATGCAGTAGGTCCCTTTTGCAAGGGACTGTCCAGGTAGGTACCACTACAGTGTCAGATATTCTGCCGCCATGCAGCAGTTGTAAACATTGCTGTGTTTAGAGGTGAAAGGCACTGTAAATTAACTTTTAGAACCATCGATATAATATATAAACTAGATAAACATTCACGAACAAAATGACATCTAAAATGTGGTCGCGGAGGTTGCAAACTTATCTGTGCTGGTAGCGGAAACGTGAACTAACGATTTTATAATGATAATGACTTGTAGTTTGACAGTTTCATATAGACAGTAGCGACACTCCTATCGGCAAAAATAAATTTGTCAGGATGTGGCTTGTAAAGAAATAGCGATACAAGGGCGCTATTTCTCGCTACCACTCTTTGAATCGTGACACCAAATCTAGTTAATATATTATATCGATGTTTAGAACGTTCAATCTATACTCTGTATCGCACTAAAATTGCCCATGTGGTGTACGTGGGGGTGTCGTGCGAGGCGACTAACAAGAAGACGGGCAGCAGCGTTCTATTGGATAACCTAGCACCTATACTGTGATCTCCAACACGCCTGCCAAACGTGGGGATTACGGCGAACCCCCTTTAAAGGGGGCCGGCTTTAAGCTAGACCTTTGTTCAACATGATTGTACTAAAACTCACCTATAAGCCTATAAACTTCTTGAATATGTGTTTTGAGTGAGAGTCCGTGCACGTATGCGTCGCCGGCGGAGATGTGTTCATCCCCCGTTAACATCTTGAAAGTGGTCGTCTTGCCCGCACCGTTGATACCCAGCAAACCGAAGCACTCGCCTTTGTGTACCGCTAGGTGGGTATACATTTGATTAACATAGGGTTCATTTTCTACGACGCTATAATCACATAGTTATCTGTTAACATGGGTGGCGTGTCAATCATTTTATTAATTATAAACAGTATATTTTAATACGTGTACGAATGTAACGTAAGCTCTTAGCTATCACCATCATGAACAACTATTTCAAGAGAGAGCGTTGAAGGCGCTATCGTCATTGCGCGGCTTTTAAGCGATTTGTCGATCCAGGCGCGGTAATATCGGGATTCTATTAGATATCCCCCTGAACAAAGTGGACCAATCCTGGTTCCGCGCCGGGCGAAACCACTAAAAAGCCAAACGACCGCTTGGAAAGAAATACAAATGTAGTTGCTCGCTTGCCATTCACAACGCCGGTGGCCCATGCATCGTTGCTCTTGCTTCTTTGAACACTGTAGCTGGTAAAATTACTGTATACAAGAGTTATATTAACTAGTGTCTCGGGTGATGAGCGGCAGTGCAATGTAACTGATGTCTATAGGCGTATCGCTCGCCACAAGGCGATCGACCTGCTTATCTCGGCATTAAGTTACAAAAATTACACTACAGTACAATGATACTCCTGTTGCTTGATATATCAGACACGGCGACGACGCTGCGCTAGGAATGCTTACAGAAAGTGAGCCGGTTGACTGCGAGCAGTTGCTTGAAGAACCTGGTAAGGTCCTAACACACGTAGCTGCATGGCGGGTACTTTGGCACGTTCTGACGCCAGGTCACTGTCCTCCGGCGCTACGGTCGGCATCACAAGATACTCCGGTTGCCCAATATAGCGGACAAGAAGACGACGCTGCGCTAGGAATGCTTACAGAAAGTGAGCCGGTTGACGGCGAGCAGTTGCTTGTAGAACTTGGTGAGGTCCTTGCACACGAGGCTGCGTCGCGCCAGCTGCGGCCGAGGCATGGCGAGTATTTCTGCACGTTCCCGCGCCACGTCATTATCCTCTTCAGCCACGGCCGGCGTCGGCTGCGTCTTTGACGAGTAGAACACCTGCACGCGACCATTGTTTGGTACATCAGATAATTAAGCTACCTGGATGATAAAGCTACGTGGGCTTGAACTGCGATACTCATGTGAGCTTAAAATTTGAAGATATGGTGGACTGGGGTATGTGAGACATACAACGTGTTACAAAATACCCCGTATAAAATATAATTAATTATCAAAGCCATAAACTTTGTCAACCCTAGTAAGGTAAGGTTTTTTAAAAATTTGTCGTTCAGCGAATTAGGTAGTAATGTAGGTACATTCTGCGTAGTTTACTTTTTAATTTTACTAAAATAGGGTTTGCACATCAGTGAAACCCTTTAGGCATTCATATTCTTAAAGGTATCGGACAGCTTCTAAGAGCACTTCCCGCGTTAACTGTTCTTTGTATTACTTTGTTAGTAATGATGACGCACCATCAAAAATGCCACAATGCTAACCTGAACATATTTTAAGTAAAATTTTAAATAAAAAGTTTGTTATAAATAAATCAATTCTGCTGTATGCGTTTCAATACTAATAATGATTAAAACTCCAAACAAAAAATATAGAGGCGAATGTGACTATCGATAGTTACACCTCTTCACCAATAGACGCACTTATCTCCCCTTACAGCCGAAAATCAAGAGGCAAATGTAACTTAATGCTTAACGTTTATAAACCAAAGTATTTGAACACAAAATTATTATTACACAATAAAAACCAACTACGTAACTATAATATCATTAACCGCAATATTACGTTAGTCATTAAATTCTTAAAAGTTTGTAGTTTTTTAACTACTAAACTCTATGTAGTGTACCTTATTAATCAGCTCGTATTCTTTGATGAGCAGTACGGTGAACATCACAATTCCAACCAGGGTCATCATGAACAGGTAGCGTCCAATGCCAGGCTCACTCCATTCCAAAAATGAATCGTCGTCGACTAGTAAGTAATAAGAAAAAAAAATGGAATTGAATTACTTTATTTACCCGTGGGGTGTCCGGGTAAGAATAGCAGCCTCCCATCTCCCTTAGCAGCAAACTACACTGCGATCCCATTTTTATATGCTACCAAGGTGGCAAGCGTAGCGTGCGGCCCGTCTGATGGTAAGCAGTCACCGCAGCCTATAGACGCCAGTAACACCAGTAGAATCACTAGCGCGTTGCCGACCCTTAAGACATTAGATATTAAGTGTTTGTGTCCGGTAATTTCACCAGCTACAGTGCCCTTCACACCGGAATGCTTGCACACTGCTGCTTGGCGGCAGAATATCTGACACTGCGGTGGTGCCTACTTGATGGTTCTTTGCATAAGGCACCTACCACCTACTGAAATTGATTATCGCCTCGGCACTTAAAATACTCTCTCTCTCTCTCTCTCTCTAATCATTTTATAACAAATATGTTTAAATTACGTCTTTGTACTTAAAATTTAAGCAAATAAAGTTGAAATTGAAATAGAAATTAACGGAGTCCGAATGAATGTAATAGTATACAATGAGTATATAATCAATAGAAATATATATATTATACCACAAACAAAGCCAATAGCCTGCTCAACATCGAAACAAAAAACATATACTAAAAGCAAAAAAAAAATTTACTACATGATCAATAAGACATTTTATCACACACAAATTATTATTATCAAGTTCACATTTTAGCTAAAATCAATTTTTCGTGGGACATATTTTTTTTAGTTTCATAGAAGAAATTGTCTCTCAAATAAACTATGTGGTAAATCTGCAGGCACACGTTGATTTTTTTTGACCAATTTAGTAATTTTCCTTTGCAAGAGTATAAAAATTCTTAGGTCTATTTTATGTTTTAGGGGACTCATCAAGACTGAGAGAACGTTACAAGTATATCTGTGACGGACGAAAAGCTACATCAAATTAGCTAGTTAAAGTATGCCCAGTGAAATGTAATATAATTGGTAGATAGCAATTTGTTTACTGTGTTCAATACGCACTAGTTGAGACCCCAAAGTTTCATATATTAGTAGGTTGCTCGGCTAGTTTTTTCGTACTCGACATTTTCCTGGATCCTCAATAAGAAGCTTAGAACATAAGAAGCCTAGAATATAAGAAGCCTAGAACATAGGAAGCCTAGAACATAAGAATTTGTATATACGAACTAGTTATAAGGAAGAATTGAAGAAAGCGAAATACAGTCCATTATTGTTTGTACGTCGATTGAGGGTTTTATTTATCTCCGATAGGACCCCCACAATATCAGAAACCTTAGATCTCTATAATACATCGTCCACTCTATAATTTTGTCTTACCAAGAACAAAAAAGCACAAGCCTTATTATATTCGTTGAAAGGTTTTACCATCTCGAATGCTAAATAGTTAGTGCTTTAGTTAGGATATGGTAAGCTGAATAAATCACTTTAGGAGTAGTGGCCAAAGACGACTTACAAAGGATAGACTTTTTTTCTAACTAGCATATTAGTTCTAATAGGAAAGTATAAACACGCACTCAATAGACTCACTTACTACAACACACGGAGAGGTTGAACTGATGGCACACTGTGTATCGCGTGCAGTTCTGCAAGTTCAGCTGGTCGCAGAGGCCATCGCACGCCAATATAGAAAATGCCGACACACTCATATCCCTGATGACAAATGTGACCAAACTATTTGTTGCCAAATACAAGTTACAAGCAGTCGGGTAAAAATATATTAACTTTGTAAATTGGATTGAACTTCTCCAGACGAACGTTTGTTTTATTTAATGAAGTAATAAGGCTGATTCAAGAATCAATATGGTTACTCATAGGGTATAAAAATATTGTTTGTAGGAGCCGTATTGCACTTGTATTGCAAATAAATGAACACCAAGTGATTTATAGAGCAGGGGCGTAGCTACCGCCATATCAGCCGTATTAATGATACGGGGCCCCCGAGGTACAGGGGCCCCGAATATGTGTAAGCAACAATTCGTAGAATCCATGTTCTCACATAATCTCTTAGGCCGTACCAGCATTTGGACCCCCCAAGAAATTTTGATACGGGGCCCATCTAAGTCAAGCTACAGCACTGATACAGAGTGTACCGAAAACAGCGGTTTCAAATATCATACAAAAACTGTTTATATTTTCAACTGCTAGTAAGTAACTCTACGTCTTCATGCCTACAGTCATGGTACTGTGGTTGTTTATCTATTGCGTGCCAACCACAATGGCTGGAATATTTAACACAATAATATTTATGTTATTTTTCACTTTTTAATGTGGTGTCTGTTAAAGTCAGTTAATGTTTTTAGTACATTTTTTATTTTATTCTTACAATAAAAAAAAAATGATTTATTTAAATCTTACCTGAAACTTCTACTGAGACAGTAAATAGGCAACGGGGAGAATATCCAATCAAATAGATAAGCATAAAACGGGCTGCCTACTTCAGGGAGTCTCAGTAATTCCGTTATTAAAAATGGCATGCAACCTGGAAAAAAACTCTTATTAACCATCTGTATAACAATATTAAACCTAATTTAAACGGTTGTATGTGTATTTGTAATTACCCGTGAATATATTCAAAAAACACATTTTTGAGAACCCGGTGGCTGCGGCTTCGAAGTAGAAAGACGCAACGTAATGTATAGGTATCATCGCCAGCGAAAACACCATAAGTACTAAAAGGATTCTACCTGCAAGAAAAAATATATTTGGGTAAGATCAAATATTTCAATGTTCATGCAATTAATTGTGGTTTTTTTTTAATATTTCGGGATTTTATTAGAAGCGATGTAACTGAATTGCTGAGTAAAATACAATAATCAGATATTTTATGTTACACTCCAATTTATGGATATTTTTTTTTTGGGACCCAATCAACGGATTAAAGAATGGATGGAAGAAAGGTTTTTTCAAATCGGTTTATAGTTGCCAGAGTTATGCGCGAACATACATAGAAAAAGGAATATACAGACGAATTGAAATTTTTTGAAGTCGGTTAAAAAACAAGTTGACTGGCGCTACTCTACGCCGTTTCAAACTATAGAAAACTTTAAACACGGTTTCGTGAATCTCGGGGTAGTTATCAATGCCTAATACATAATGTATAATCGGTAAGTAAAATAATATTCACGCATAATATCTTTAAATGCAGTTAGACAGACTGAACACCATATACCAACAGACTCTATGCTCTACGCCAAATTTATTCAAAGTATATTACACCCCAAAAGTTCAGTTCATCGTAATACGATCAACGATACATACAATTAGTCTATGAAAATTTCATTGTAACTGACCAAGTTCAGCAGGCGAAGACAGTGTGCTCTCCTGGAAGCAAGCGAGTGTCAGTATGATGCACAGGTATATGAGCAGCAGCCATATCCAATCCCATATGAGCGCGGTAACCCACATGACGGCGGGTCGCACCCCTGACACGCGTTGAAGGAGCTTCGCACCGCTCGTGCGCTCCTGGTAATATATCACACATCTTGAATGATTATGATCATCATCATTAACATGATTATGATCATCATCATTAAGATCATCATGATTATGATCATATTAATTAATAATAGTGATTGTAAAAATACTAAAGTATTTCTATTAATACTGAAAGATTTTTTCAAAGTATATTACGAAATATTTCAATTATAACTTATTAACTGATTGATAAAATTAGATCGTAATTTAATAACAGACAGTGTAAATGTATGACTACATTGGTTTTGGTTAAAAAAAATCTAATGGCATCACGTCAAGTCAGTGAGCGTGTTCACGTCAACGTAGAAGTTTTGATTTGTAATATATGTAAATTATTTGTAAAAAACATGTTTTTATTTTTATTTTAAACTTATCTTTAAACTAGCCTAAATAAAATAAAACTATTTGTATGAAATTAATAAAACATAATTGTAATGTATTTTTTGTTAAACATTGGTGTCGTGTATTAATTAATTAAGTTATTATAAAATCTTTTTAAAAAAAAATTGAACCGACTTCAATATCACTGAAAAGTATAAAATAATTTAAATATTATTGAAGTTGGTGTTAGCGTACCTGCTGTGTATATTTGGCACCAACTTCAATAATATTTAAATTATTTTATACTTTTCAGTGATATTGAAGTCGGTTCAATTTAAAAAAAAAAAAGATTTTATTTTAAACTTTTTAGTGATATTTTCATATATAAAGATTGAACCATCGAAAACCGTAAAATTATCTAGGTAGGTTATGATCACATTATCGTCTACATAGTTTTACATAATTCATGTTTCTTCAGAAAAAAATATCCGGTCGTAATGAAATTTGCATGGAAACATCATAGTAGTTTACTCTCTCGAATAAAAAAAGAATCATCGAAATCGGTTCATAATTGTCAGAGCAATGTAAAGGAGAACACCAGTTTTATGGTTTTTACCAGATAAATTCCTCCACATCGTTCATGGTCCTCCAGGAAGTTCTTATCCGGTTGTAATAAAATTCATACAGATTCAATACAGTGGTTTCTTCTTTCGAATAAAAAAAGAATCATTGAAATTGGTAAATATTTGCCAGAGTTATGACTAATTTTGTCCGACCGAGCGAGTCCGAGCGACTAAAACGTCATCTATATAGGCTTTCTTGCAGCTCTCAGTGCGAAGTCACCATTCTTGTTTTTTCAGGAACTACTTATTACTAAGCAATAATTTTTTTATGGGACCCAATTAACGGATTAAAGAATGGATGGAAGAAAGATTTTTTCAAATCGGTTCATAATTGCCAGAGTTATGCGCGAACATACATAGAAAAAAAAATATATATATATACAGACGAATTGAGAACCTCCTCCTTTTTTGAAGTCGGTTAAAAATATAAGTATAATACATTAACGGCCGGTCCCAATACTCTATCGCCGATAGCAAGGTCAGATAAAAAGTTAACTTTAAACTATCTGTTACTGCTGTTTCAATAACAAAATTGACGTCGTTGTAACTTTAGTTACAGTGATTCTTAGTGTTACTGCGCTCAACTTTCTTCCACTTGAGACAAACGACAAACACATGTTGCTAACTAAGCTATTTTAGATCCTGGGGACCTTTTGAAGGTTTCCCCCGCGTCAAAAAAAGGCATCAGAAGTAGCCCGGGACTCTAAATAACGATAAAGCTTCGGAGTCACTAGGACGCGTGGAGTGTCTAGCGTACTAGCCATCGAGTACGGCGGTGGCTGCTAGGACAGAGGCGGGATTGCGACCTCCGACCCTCTTCTCCCTTGGTCCAATGTGATAGCCGCACGGATTTTAGTAGGTAATAATTCCACATTCCCCAGTTGATCCCTACAGGGTCCCGGGGAACTTTTAAAGAATTCCTCGCGAAAACAGAATAGAATAAAATCTAATAAAAAATATAGGTTCATTCATTTATTAAAATAATGTTATTTTTATTAATAATCATATTAATTTCATTACATTTATTTAAAGAGTACGAGAAATCGGATGATTATCCCGCGATAAACCTCGGAAATGGAGCGATAGCTATAAACCCTGACAGACTGTCATTTGAACAACCAACAGTATTCTGCTAATATTTTATAGAAACACTTGACAGTCATTTTCTATGAATCTACTTAACTTTGGTAAGCTTTGGGACCACAGAAAGATAGATCAATCAGTAAAGGTAAAAAATTCTTATCTGTCTTTGTATATTGAAACGGAAATGTGTCAAAATAGCTATCGATGGTAACTATTTTAACTGATAGTAGGAGTTAGATAGGATATTGGGACCGGCAGTAAGTAAATATCACTAGTTATAAAATACGTACATACAAGTAAAAGTAATAATTTGTACCTTAATGACAAAAAGTACGAGGAACGCTGTCACGAATGCCATACAGAATCCGATGTTAAATGCGAACTGAAATCCCATACTACTTCCACTCGCCATGATTCTCACCTAGAAAAAAATAGTATACTCTGAAATACGTTTTGTAAATAACTAGCGGCCCGCCCTGGGTTCGCACGGGTGGAAAAAAAAAGTATTTATACTTAATTGGATTAGGATTAATGTTGTATTGCTTAAAGTTGCTTCGTAAATAAGCCATTATTTCTCATAAATAGAAAGCAAAAAAAAATTGTTATTGTGGGTTATCCCTAAGAGATAAACATAAACCTTCGCGGACTTTTTTGTAGACCTTGTTAAGGTGTACTATACTGTAGTACATTATTTTGACCTATCTCGCAGGGTTCAGCCAACGTTTGCAATGTAAGCGCAAATAAAATATTTAAAAAAAAAATTGAACCGACTTCAATAACACTAAAAAGTATAAAATAATTTAAATATTAAAGAAGTTGGTGTTAGCGTACCTGCTGTGTATATTTGGCACCAACTTCAATAATATTTAAATTATTTTATACTTTTTAGTGTTATTGAAGTCGGTGCAATTTTTTTTAAAAATATTTTATTTTATACTTTTTAACCGACTTCAAAAAAGGAGGAGGTTCTCAATTCGTCTGTATATATATATATATTTTTTTTTATGTATGTTCGCGCATAACTCTGTCAATTATGAACCGATTTGAAAAAATCTTTCTTCCATCCATTCTTCAATCCATTGATTGGGTCCCATAAAAAAAATATTGCGTAGTAATAAGTAGTTCCTGAAAAACAAGAGTGGTGACTGCGCACTGAGAGCTGCAGGAAAGCCTATATCGATGACTTTATGTCGCTTTTTAAGGACAAAAATGGTCATAACTCTGGCAAATATTTACCAATTTCAATGATTCTTTTTTTATTCGAAAGAAGAAACCACTGTATTAAATCTGTATGAATTTTATTACAACCAGATAAGAACTTCCTGGAGGACCATGAACGATGTGGAGGAATTTATCTGGTAAAAACCATAAAACTGATGTTCTCCATTACATTGCTCTGACAATTATGAACCGATTGCGATGATTCTTTTTTTATTCGAGAGAGTAAACTGCTATGATGATTCCATGCAAATTTCATTACGACCGGATATTTTTTTCTGAAGAAACATGAATTATGTAAAACTATGTAGACGATAATGTGATCATAACCTACCTAGATAATTTTACTGTTTTCGATGGTTCAATCGTTATATATGAAAATATCACTAAAAAGTTCAAAATAAAATCTTTTTTTTTTAAAAAATTGAACCGACTTCAATACACTGAAAAGTATAAAATAATTTAAATATTATTGAAGTTGGTGCCAAATATACACAGCCGGTAAGCTAACACCAACTTCAATAATATTTAAATTATTTTATACTTTTCAGTGTATTGAAGTCGGTTCAATTTTTTTTTAAAAAGATTTTATTAGTGATATTTTCATACATAAAGATTGAACCATCGAAGACGGTAAAATTATCTAGGTAGGTTATGACATCATTATGATTTCACATTATCGTCTACATAGTTTTACATAATTCATGTTTCTTCAGAAACTCAGAAACATTTTATCCGATCGTAATGAAATTTGCATGGAATCATCATAGTAGTTTACTCTCTCGAATAAAAAAAGAATCATCGAAATCGGTTCAAATTTGTCAGAGAAATGTAAAGGAGAACATCAGTTTTATGGTTTTTACCAGATAAATTCCTCAATATCATTCATGGTCCTCCAGGAAGTTCTTATCCGGTTGTGATAAAATTCGTACAGGTTCATTACAGTGGTTTTTTCATTAGAATAAAAAAAGAATCATTGAAATTGGTAAATATTTGCCAGAGTTATGACCATTTTTGTCCTTAAAAAGCACCATAAAGTCATCTATATAGGCTTTCTTGCAACTTTCCTGCGCAGTCAACATTCATGTTTTTTCAGGAACTACTTATTACTAAGCAATAATTTTTTTATGGGACCCAATTAACGGATTAAAGAACGGATGGAAGAAAGATTTTTTCAAATCGGTTCATAATTGCCTGAGTTATGCGCGAACATACATAGAAAAATATATATATATATATATATACAGACGAATTGAGAACCTCCTCCTTTTTTGAAGTCGGTTAAAAATGTGTTTATTTACGATATCACATTAGAAACCTCTAAAATTATCAGAGTTTCTCTACTATATTATGCATGTATTATATATATACATATAAACCTTCCTCTTGAATCACTCTATCTATTAAAAAAACCGCATCAAAATCTGTTGCATAGTTTTAAAGATCTAAGCATACATAGGGCCAGACAGATATCGGGGAATCGACTTTGTTTCATACTATGTAGAGATGATAGTGATATCAAGTTAGGCAGTTGATCCTAATAGAGTCTAGATAAGGATAGACATCAAACTTACCAAGTTCTCAATAGAATAAGGTAGTGGTCTGTTGACCACTGTCAAAGTGCTTCCCGGCGACAGAGCGCCGAGTATCGCGTTGTTGACGAGCGCGAGCGATATTGCAGAGTCGTGGTACCCGTAGTTGCTAAACCACGCCGTAATGCTGTTGGGGCCAAACGTAGCGCCCATCAGCACCTCGTACTTTACACGCGACTGATCTTCTTGACTCTGCACAAATAGTTGTATACGGCACCAGACGCAAATACAAAGAAGGCGGAGTTACGTCATATCAAAGGGGACTATTGGATTTGAGTCTAGTAAAACCACTTAGAATATGCATGATGACTGCAACACAATACCAATGAATCTGTGGTTTTGAATACTAGAACAGATTGCACTGATTCCAAAAATGCATCACTGACGCGGGAGTCGAATTATTAAAATATGTATATGAGGCTTGGGAGGAATCACAGAACGCCCTTGGTGTATTCTGTGATTTATCCAAGGCTTTTGATTGTGTAGATCATGATACGATGGTCAGGAAATTACGCCACTATGGTATAAGGGACAGAGCTCTTGACCTTTTGACTTCATATCTGAATAATAGAATTCAGAAGGTTGACATTAACGGTAAGAGATCTCCTGGTTCTGTGGTCTCCATGGGCGTCCCTCAAGGTTCAATATTAGGCCCATTTCTGTTTTTAATATATATTAATGACTTACTAAATGTTGTATTGTTCGCTGATGATACCTCTCTTTTATTTAAAGTCAGGCGTAAACTCTATGAATACGACGAAGTAAACAATGTACTTTCTAAAGTTGTCCATTGGTTCAATGTTAATAATTTGAAACTTAATGAGAGCAAAACCAAATGTGTGAAATTTGTAACACCAAATGTAAGACAGGTGGCAACCAATGTGGAAATTAATGGAGCGAAGTTGGACCTTGAGGAGTCGACTGTGTTCTTAGGTATAACAATTGACGCTAAACTACAATGGGGCCCACACATTAAGAAATTGTCAGGTAGACTGAGTTCCGCGGCTTATGCAGTTAAAAAAATAAGACGTTTAACTGATATTGAAACCGCTAGAATTGTTTATTTCAGCTATTTCCACAGTATTATGTCTTATGGTTTATTACTGTGGGGATCTTCTGCAGAACTTAATACCATTTTTATTCTGCAGAAAAGAGCTGTGAGAGCCATTTACAATCTGGCTCCTACTGATTCACTAAGGGAAAAATTCAAAGAAATAGATATTCTAACGGTTGTTTCGCAATTCATATTTGAAAATTTAGTTTATATTCAGAAAAATAGTGTATCTTTTAAAAAGTACAGTGCGATTCATAGTGTTAATACCCGGAACAAACACAATCTTGTTTTACATTCCACACGTCTCCACAGAACAAGCAAATCGTTTATGGGCCAAAGTATACGCTTCTATAACAAACTGCCACAGGATATCCGAGATCTTCCACTGAATAAATTTAAACCTTTGATAAGAAGCCGGTTGTCGAAAAAGGCTTATTACAAAATCTCGGATTACCTAGAGGATAAAGCTGCGTGGGCTTGAACTGCTCAACTCATGCAAGCTTAGAATTGTAGGCTTACAGTTTGTAACACCTCTTAATCTGGTGGATTACTGATGGCTGTTTCACAAGTCAATTGATTGATAATATAAAGATTATGTGAAAGTGTTTTGTGTCTTGCCTGTCGAGGTACTACTTAACAGCAGAAGTTAAATGTGAGCCACTGTGATTTTGGTTCGGTCATGCTCGCCATCGAAAAGTCTTTGCTTGTGGCGGCTTCGTGTGGCGGGTCACCCCCTTCCCTCTAATATGGTTGAGGGGAGTGATGGCTGCTGCTCGAGTCAACTCGTGCGCGGGTGCTGCTTGGGGGGACTGGTCCGACTTCTATCCATTTGGCCTTTTAGTTTGTCGTAATTTATTGTTTTCTTCTTTTCTCCCTTGCTTTATGTTTCGAACGGCAGGACACAATATCGCTAATGTCGATTCATTTGTAACAAAACAATGTTTAAAAAAAAAGTGAAAAAATGACAAGCCCGCTGAGTTTCTTGCCGGATCTTCTCAGTTGAGGCCGCGTTGTGATCCGGTGGTAGCTTCTAAAAAATGACGATTCAAAAGTGCTAGCGTTAAGCCTATTTGAAATAAAGATTTTTGAGTTTGAGTTTGAGTTTGCATCTCATTTTCATAATAATAGAGATTTTCGTGATTTTTAAACAAATAAATTACTAAAATACAGCAAATCGCCATTTTGTAATAAACACCCATCAGAATGAATGACGTCATCCCTGTATAAACAAACAACAGTCAAACTGTCATCTGAACTTTTTCTTTCATACAATGATTCACTTTTATACCTACAGATGTTTATTTATACCGTGGTGACGTCACAAAATGGCGCCATGCATGGCACCAGCCTTCGTTTTGGAAGGAAATTCAAACTCTATTTTAAAAATTGAAAATATTGCTATTAATTGTAAATGTAATACAAAAATATGATTATTTTCGGCAGTAGTAGACCCGTATGTACTATAAGTATAGAGTTTTCAAAATTAGTCATCATGCCTAACTGACCCGGAGCAGAATCATGCAATCTCCCTCCCCTTGCCTTTCTAGGCAAAATTACTCCTTACGGCCTAGTATACATAAGAAAAAGAGCAGATAGAAATTAAACTTACCAATTTCAAATAAAATTTTCCCAAGTCAGATGTGCCCACATCCGTAAGCGTCATCCCTGGGTACGCCAACTTCTTAAAGTAATCCTTATAAGCGTTCATGGCTTTCGCTTCTAAACTACCATCGTTTAAATCTGATTGAGACATTAAAGTCTGTGTGTCCTTAAAACCACTTTCTAAGCTTAAAGTTAAAGGCGGTAATTGAGATAAAAACTTCCAAGATCTAGATATTATCACAGATATAGTAATATTTACAACAGGCGTCACGAATTGTATAAGTGCGGTGAGTTTATTCCTCATTGAATTATATGCCAGTTTCAAGAACATAGCTTTTATGTGGTTCTTGAGAAGTTTAAATCCTCGTACTTTCTCTAAGGGTTCTGCGTCCACTGAAAAAAGGCAAAATATTATTATGCAAAATCAGCCATATTGTAGGTAATTCACAATCCCTTCGGAGTCACTGGACGTTCGGGGTGTGGGCCCTAGGACGTCTAATGAGTACGGCGGGGACTCCAAAGAGGACGGCAGCGGGGTTGCGACCCCCCGTCCCCTTGAGCACCGTGTCTGGTTCCCCGGGGGCACATTGTAGGCGGTGGACTCAAAGGCAAGGCACTGATGGCCCCCTGGTGCAGATCCCAACGGAGAGCCCGGGGGTCCCCTCTCATGTATCGAAGCGACAGCCGCGGAGGTTTTAAAGGATATGAATCCCACATATCCCGGTCGAGCCCCACAGCTCCCGGGACTTTTTGAAGGTTGCCCTGCGAAAAAAAAGGTAATTCAGATAAATTATTAACCATGAAGTACTCACACGAATTGTTGAGCGCTCCACCCATGGGAACCACAGCACTGTCACTGTACGGTCCAGAATTTGTGTAATTATTCTTCTTAGCTGCAGCGAGCTCTTCTTCAGCACCAGCTCTGTAAAAAAATAATATAACACTTAGGAAAAAATATCTCAAATATATGTTCAGAAAAGTCTTCGACGCCGTATCTTGCAAAACAATTTAACATAAGAAAGCGCGCATATTAGAATACAGAATAATATAAACTTACTTCATGAAAACCTCTTCAAGACTAGTAACAGAGAGACCGTAGCTGGAAATGTGTAAAGACTCTTGTTTAGCTTCGAAATCTTTGAGCATTTCTGGGAATTTACTAACATTATCACTTGGTAAAATATAAGTCAACTCAGAACCTGAAATAATAACAATAGTGGTATATATTACGTATACACAATATATAGAATTATAATAAAATCCTGCAAGAAAGCTGGATTATTCAAATGCCATTAAAATTTGGGAAGGTACTATAAATTATCAGACGTATACACTTACAAATAAAAATATCAACAACTCAGGAGGATAATACATACAAATATACATATTCATGTGAAACAAGATATTTATATAAGGAAACATTCAGACAGTATTATTATGCAATAATTTTTATGTAGGTGCATATGATTGAAGTAATTTAAATATGTACATACATTTACCTAAATAAATATTAATGTATTAAATCACTTATCATTAATGCTGACTTTAAACGGATAATGTTTATATAATCTAATAAATCGATCTGGAGATTTTTATGTGTATTCAATGTTAATGGAAAGTCGTTGTTTTAAAAACAAATCCAAAACTAATCAGCTCTTTGAGGTAGATAAAGCAAAACCTACCTATATTAGTATTTTGTTTTATATCAGGCACGTAAGTTCTGAAGAAGTTGGTGACGTCATCGACAACACAATGCTCCGCTTTCACAATAGTTAGTTTGTAGCCGATGCCGTAGTGCTTCTTTAGGAAATATGGCGTGCCAATACATTGGAGTCGGCCACCTGACATGATCGCTATTCGGTCGCCGAGTACGTCCGCTTCATCCATGAAATGTGTAGTGAGAATCATTGTTCGACCTGGACAAAATTAAAAAAAAAACAACATAAATTGATATGGCTTACTGTTTATTTGACTAATTGTAACGTCGTTGTGCATAAATTGTTAAAATAAATGGCCATGAGTGCAGCCTAGTACTAAAAATATCAGGGGAAATACAACAAATTGGCCTAACATAATAAAAATTAGTAGTAGTATTTTATCATCGCGATGGCTTACGCAATTATTCTTTCAACATTACTGATTTATTCAAATACGGTCGAATATGCTATTAAAAATTGAATTAAAAACCAATCGTGCGCGATGTTTATGGTTTTATTAGTTCGATAATAAGTGAAAAAGCCTATTTTAAGCTGGTTGACATTAATATTTTTTTCTGTGACTAACTGCCGCACGTCAATTATAATTAATTATCAGCCATTTTTTTATTAGATTGTTTGACACTCTAACTGCCGAACCTACAAACGTCAATTAAAGTTAATGATGATTAATCCATTTTTTGAAATCGGATTATTTCGACACTCGAAGCCAATTAATACTTAATACGCAGGTAGTGAGAAGAGATAACAATTATCTCGTATACAATAATCGATTTTAATCATAAACGTCTCCGACAGTCGAAATTAATAGATTTTAAAAAGTGACTTAATTAGCATTAAAGTTAATTAGGGTTTGTGAGTACGGTTGTAAACCAATTAATACTTAATACGCTAATATCTAAGTAGATATATCAACTATCTAGTAATTAATAATCAAAAAATTACATAACAGGCTCAGAAGTCGAAATAAATAGATAACTAAAATGACTTAATTGAAATTAAAGTTAATTGACATTTGTGAGTGCGGCAGTAAGTGACTAAAGACCTGCTCGGTCTTTCACCTGATGATAAGTAACACACTTGTCCATAAACAGTTTTATTTCAGTGTAGCTCCACACCTGAAAGACTAGAGCAAGGCTTGCAGCATCAGTCGTAGTATGGGACATTATGCATCTGTTCTATGCATACTGAACACCTATTGCTGATGGTGCAATTATAATCTAGGTAAGTCATTCTAAACCTGCGGCCCGCTAGCCTTTTCTTCTGCGGCCCGAAGTCTAGTACAGTCTTTTTAGATTAACAGTAGTATTTTATGGATAAGTGTACAAAACTAATGCAAAAAATGACGTTCGAGTAAGGTTCCAATGAATAAATGTTCATTTCACTCGCTTACTCTCATAAAATAGCGCGCACACAGAGTTTAAGTAAAGAAATGTCTTCAATTAGTGGAAAATCCCTTAAATTTTAAATATTTCAAATTTGCGATTTATTGTAATTTAATATACTTAGGGTAGTTATAATTAAACATACAATTAAGGCTAGATTATTGCGGCCCGCAGGGTAAAGCAGAAACGACTATGTGGCCCAGGGGAAAAAAAGGTTGAGTATACCTAGATTCTAGGTCATACGGGTAACCGCCTGACTTAGCCAGTGCATATTCGGACAGCAACCGGTGTGCATTCATTTAGCATCGAGCTACAACACATAGCATAAATCATATAACTGATAGGATCTGTTCTTCTTCATAGGTAACATCTTTTATTAATAATCTAGACTAAACCCGTGTACGTAACCGTACATACGGTCCTCCGAGCCGGATCTTAACCCGCGACCTATGGATGTTCGATGCACATCGAACAGCATCCGTATTGCAAGCGGAAACATATGCGATAATTGACAGCACTAAAGCGAAATGTCAAAGGAAAAACCATTTGCATACTCAGTTCAGAGACTGTTAGCCAGCTCTGAAGGCTTTAAACTCTCTTAGGATTGGTCTGAACTACTCAAACTAGGTTTTACAGGCCTAGAATTGAAATGAAATAATAACATCAGCCTTATCTTGGTACTTGGTACCGTGGGAAATGAAAAGGCGGATGAATTAGCGAAGACCGGCTCTAGAACACATCTATCAGGCCCTGAACCGTATGTAGCGATTTCTTATGGAACCTATAACCAGGCACTATATGCTCCTACGAAAGAACAAATTTAAAAAAAAAATACCGGTCAAGTGCGAGTCGAACCCTCGCACCGAGGGTTCCATACCATCTTTAGACGTATTAAAGTAATTTTACTATTCATTTAACACCTCAGGTAGAAAAAAATAAAATCTTTTTTTTTTTTTAAATTGAACCGACTTCAATATCACTGAAAGGTATAAAATAATTTAAATATTATAGAAGTTGGTGTTAGCGTACCTGCTGGGTATATTTGGCACCAACTTCAATAATATTTAAATTATTTTATACTTTTCAGTGATATTGAAGTCAGTTCAATTTTTTTTAAAAGATTTTATTTTAAACTTTTTAGTGATATTTTCATATATAAAGATTGAACCATCGAAGACCGTAAAATGATTTAGGTAGGTTATGATCACATTATCGTCTACATAGTTTTACATAATTCATGTTTCTTCAGAAAAAAATATCCGGTCGTAATGAAACTTGCATGGAAACATCATAGTAGTATACTCTCTCGAATAAAAAAAGAATCATCGAAATCGTTTGATAATTGTCAGAGCAATGTAATGGAGAACATCAGTTTTATGGTTTTTACCAGATAAATTCCTCCACATCGTTCATGGTCCTCCAGGAAGTTCTTATCCGGTTGTGATAAAATTCATACAGATTCAATACAGTGGTTTCTTCTTTCGAATAAAAACGGTATTTTTTTTGACATTTTTGATTATCAGCCAAAAACTGCGTGACATAAACCAAAATAAAAATATGTTTTGAGATGTGCAAATGAAGCTCATTCATATGATACCCCACTTAATATAGTAGTCTCACTTTAAAATTTTGATGACCCATTTCGACCCAAATTATAAAAAAAGTAAATAAAAAAAAATGTATTTTTTTCATTTGCGATGGGGTCGGATTAGTAAGATCTAAAACTATTCCAAGTTTCAAATCGATAGCATCAGTGGTTCCTGAAATATATAGGTGTGACAGACAGACAGACGAAGTCAGACCATAAGGGTTCCTTTTTTACCTTTTAGGTATGGAACCCTAAAAAGGAGGGAGAGAAAGATCAAGCCACCCCAATATATTTTCTAGCACAAGGGTTGACTGTAGGATAAAAATACTAAGCCTCAACAGATCAAAAATAAATAAGACACCTTTTATGTGCACTCACCACAGGTCACTTCGGAACCAACGAGCACCTTCACAAAATGAGGCTAAGTATTGTATGTAGATACTTTCTACTACCGTCTTTTTTGGTATTACAAGACTTGTAATAAGTACATTCGACCCCTAACTGTTATGTTAGTTAGTAAAATAAATGAAACCAATAATACTTAAATTTAATTCACGTGATAAAGAATTAGAATTACTATTAGTTCCTTCTTACATTGCACATTATTATGTATAACTTAAGAAACCGTCGGCGTCGTGTGTGTATTCAATTCCTAATTTATTTGTAATTTATTAGTTGCTTAAATGCAAATATTTCTAATTCAGTATACTAGAATCTATTTTTAAATACCAATTTATTTATACTCCTATTTAATATGCAAGACCGCCCGATGAAATTAAATATTTTATCAAATGTCAAGTATTTTGAAACAAGCACACAGTGTGGAATTTGGCCTTAGTTGCGGCCATCTCTTTTTATGTATTCTTTGAAAAGATCACCATCAAACGAAACTACTAATAAGACTCCGCCGGCTCTATGTGTCATAGTTTTAGAGATATTGAGATAATCGAGAAAAGTCCATAGAAACCATAGAAACCAATTATCTCTTTTTCTGATATTGACTGTATGATAGATATCTTCTAAAAGTACCAATATGTTGAAAAAAAGGTAATAAATTATGCTCTTTCAGGCAATAAAGTCGATTTTTCTAAGATTTTCTAATATTTTTTTTCTACTTTATCAGTACAAAGTCGCATTTTTTTTCAAAACGCATGTGTTAAGGATACTAATAAGTATTACCACAAAAAAAATCAGATGCTATAAGCCCAGGACTTCGGAGATATTTCGTTTCAAAATTTGAAGTTAGGGTTGTCAAACAATGTACCTAGTCAGTGGTGGTGGTGGTAGTCAGTGGTGGGTAAGTTATCTTTGCAACATGCAATATTTCATATCTTTGATCGTGACTATAGGCATCCCTTAGGTAATAATATAACTAGGTCGCGAAAATCATCAATTATTAACCGACTTTAAAAAGAGGTAGTTATCAATTCAACGCGTAATCTATTTTGTATAATGTATGCTCTCTCATCATTCCGCCAAATATGTACCGATTTGGATTGATTCTTTTTGGTATCTAAAGTACACTGCATTAAAATAGTTCCATAGAAATTTCACTACCAACGAAGCATTAGTTCCTGAAAGCACATGAATGACACGTTGAAATTACCTACTAAAATGGGTAAAGATGATTTTCTCAGCAACAAAAAACGAATAAAACTCTTCAATTTACTTATAAGATTATTTTTTATTAGAGAGCATTACAATCATTCGGTATGAATTTTATCAAGACCGAATAAGAACTTCTTCGAGGAACATGAGTGATGAGGACGAATTTATCTGGTAAAACCATAAAATCGGTGTTGTTTACTACATTACTCTGACAAATATATTATGACCCATCTTAGACAATTATATGATCAAAAATGTCAATATCTATCTAATCTATGTAGGTACCCAATCTTTTCGATACAGCATATTATACTATTGTATAAGACTTTATTTACAACGAAGATCAGGCTCAGTGGCGTGCCTTGGGGTCCAGCAGTGGACTGATGTGGGCTGATGATAATGAATATACATTACACTAAAAAGTAACTAAAAAACCGAAATATTATTGAAGTTGGAGCTAACTAAACACAGTACTTACGTTTACATCAAAATCAACTGTCTATCACTAACCTCAAAAACATTTGTTATTTTTCACTTTTTAGTGTGACTAGACACCTATTGAACAGAAGACGTATAATTTAAGAAAATGATAAATGTCAAATAAACTGATTCTTCATTGTACTTACATAAAAGGATGCTAAATGTAATTTACCACCATTTTAATCAAGTGTTATTATTTATATACCTATGTACATACTTTTATTCAAGTTGTAATATTAATCTGCATAGAGCGCTTCTAACATAAAGGCCTTTGTTTTCTATTAGTATTCATATAAATATTGAAATAGCACTACTTTTTGTGACAACCCTATTTCCATAGAAACCTGAAAAAAACTTAGAAACACATTATCTCAGAGATCTCGCTGGATAGATGTTCGGTATTTTGTCAATTCGAAGATAAATTACGTTAGTGTATTTCAGTGGTAGAAAAAAATGCTACTGTTATAAGGATAATTTTATATTAATTAATTATTGAAATTTACAAAATATTTTTTTTCTCCATTTTTAGTGCGGTTAGGGACTTGAATTTTTTCTATCTGAAATATTACATATCAACAATCTATGTGTATTTTTTATAAGAGTGGGATTCCTTTATTACGAGAAATACAGCCAAAAACAGATTTCATAGAGGTCAATGACCTTTTAAAAAATGCTCTGTATCTTCTAAATTAAGTGAAATATCTAATTCGGTATTTTTTAGTATGCTTTATAATAACTAAATCTATTGAATTCTAAAATAAAATGAGGATGGCCGCTACTAAGGTCAAATTCTACACTGTGAAGCAGTTTAGTTTACATTTTGTATACTGAAATATAATAAAAATGTATATTATTAATAGGATGAACCAATTTGGCTTCATTTGTATGTAATATTATAAATTCATTCGTGACTATACGTCGCGGCCACGTGTATAATAATTTTATTAGAAAGACCAAATCTCGACATTAATCAAGCGTCAACATTATATGTATCTCAATAGATCTGTAATGATTTACCTACCCGTGCATGCCCTATTATCCCCTAGACCTTAAATCTGCAAGCAACGGCAATAAAGGTTGTATAGGCAACATAAATAAGTAGCTTCTTAAGCATAAGCTTACCGGAATACAAGTTATCTTAGCTATACTAACTGCCGGTCCCAATATCCTATCGATCCCTAACTATAAGTTAAAATCATCGATCAAGTCATCAATATCCCGCGATAAACCTCCGAAATGGAGCAATAACTAAAACCCTGACAGACTGTCATTTGAACAACCAACAGTAAGCTGCTAATATGTTATTATTGAAACGGAAATATGTCTTTATAGCTATCGATGGTAACTATTTTTACTTATAGTAAGGGGTCGATGGGATATTGGGACCGGCAGAAAATGCATCCTGCCTTCGTAGGCAGGATGCATTTAGTGGGTCTATTGATTGAGTCGTCCCAATTACAAAATTTCGAAAGTGACAAAATATGAAATAATAAATATAAGGCAGAAGTAATCTAAAGGCACATACGCGAATTTACAGTTAAAGGTCAGTTACAATTGTTTTTTTAAGAATATTTATGTTCGGTGTAACCAAACACCGAGTGCGCGTCGCACGAGCCACAATAGGCATGATGACTGCAACAAAATACCAATAAATCTGTAGTTTTAAATATTAGAACAGATTGCACTGATTCCAAAAATGCATCTCATTTTCATAATAATAGAGAGATTTTCATGATATTTAAGCAAATAAATTACTCAAATACAGCTAATCGCCATTTTGTAATAAACGCTGATCAGAGTGAACGACGTCAATCCTGTGTAAATAAACAACTGTCAAACTGTCATCTCAACTTTTTCTTTCATACAATGATTTACTTTTACACCTAGATAGGTGTTTATTTACACTGCAGTGACGTCACAATATGGCGCCATGCACCGGCCGTCATTTTGGAACGAAATTCAAACTTTAATTTACAAATTGAAAATATTGCTATTAATTGTAAATTTAATACAAAAATATGATTATTTTTGGCAATAGTAGACCCGTAAGTACATTAACGAGATTTTTTCAAAATTAGTCATCATGCCTATTGTGCGCGTGCAGCACTTTACGCGATTACCTCATATAAATCAGTGTTCAATCAGACATCAAAGTACTCAGACATCAATATCATTTTAGCATAATATCATTTAGACTTTAATAATTAATGTCTAAGTCGAATTTTTTAAAAAATAAAATCCGAAATGCGGATAATAAGATTAAAACTACATGGAATATTATAAATAGCGAGACTGGTAGGTCATCAGTAAGAAATAATGATTTTTGTCTACATGTTAACAATAAAGATGTAACAGCGGATTTAGATGTAGCGACAGAGTTTGAAAGGTTTTTTAGTGATGTTCCTATTAATATAACAAAAACTCTGAATTCCTCGTCCACTTCCGCTGAAATAATATTAAATGAAAATGTACCACAGTGTGACACAGCTTTTAAATACTCTTTTGTGACTGCTAAAGACATCATAAAAACTTTTAAACAACTTAACCAGAAAAAGACGGCTGATGTATGGGGGCTTTCTGTCCAAATAATAGCTTATATAATTGACATTATTGCTCCTCAATTAGCA
Source organism: Furcula furcula (assembly GCA_911728495.1). Classification (NCBI taxonomy): domain Eukaryota; kingdom Metazoa; phylum Arthropoda; class Insecta; order Lepidoptera; family Notodontidae; genus Furcula; species Furcula furcula. Next base: position 14,158,439 of record OU452250.1, read on the forward strand.
GTTATATTTAATAGCTGTGTCAAGAATGGAGAGTTTCCTGACCTCATGAAGCACAGTAAAATAATACCTTTATTCAAGTCTGGTAGTACCACTGAACCTACGAATTTCAGACCAATTTCGGTGTTGCCAGCCTTGAGTAAAATTTTTGAAAAGCTTCTTTTGGATCAAATGTTAGATCATTTCAATAAATATAACTTGTTTCATGATAAACAGTTCGGCTTTAGAAGGAATCGGTCCACCACTGACGCGGGAGTCGAATTAATAAAATATGTATATGAGGCTTGGGAGGAATCACAGAACGCCCTTGGTGTATTCTGTGATTTATCCAAAGCTTTTGATTGTGTAGATCATGCTACGATGGTCAGGAAATTACGCCACTATGGTATAAGGGACAGAGCTCTTGACCTTTTAACTTCATATTTGCATAATAGAATTCAGAAGGTTGACATTAACGGTAAGAGATCTCCTGGTTCTGTGGTCTCCATGGGCGTCCCTCAAGGTTCAATATTAGGCCCATTTCTGTTTTTAATATATATTAATGACTTACCCTACTACGTAGGGGACAAACTAAATGTTGTATTGTTCGCTGATGATACCTCTCTTTTATTTAAAGTCAGGCGTAAACTCTATGAATACGACGAAGTAAACAATGTACTTTCTAAAGTTGTCCATTGGTTCAATGTTAATAATTTGAAACTTAATGAGAGCAAAACCAAATGTGTGAAATTTGTAACACCAAATGTAAGACAGGTGGCAACCAATGTGGAAATTAATGGAGCGAAGTTGGACCTTGAGGAGTCGACTGTGTTCTTAGGTATAACAATTGACGCTAAACTACAATGGGGCCCCCACATTAAGAAATTGTCAGGTAGACTGAGTTCCGCGGCTTATGCAGTTAAAAAAATAAGACGTTTAACTGATATTGAAACCGCTAGAATTGTTTATTTCAGCTATTTCCACAGTATTATGTCTTATGGTTTATTACTGTGGGGATCTTCTGCAGAACTTAATACCATTTTTATTCTGCAGAAAAGAGCTGTGAGAGCCATTTACAATCTGGCTCCTACTGATTCACTAAGGGAAAAATTCAAAGAAATAGATATTCTAACGGTTGTTTCGCAATTCATATTTGAAAATTTAGTTTATATTCAGAAAAATAGTGTATCTTTTAAAAAGTACAGTGCGATTCATAGTGTTAATACCCGGAACAAACACAATCTTGTTTTACATTCCACACGTCTCCACAGAACAAGCAAATCGTTTATGGGCCAAAGTATACGCTTCTATAACAAACTGCCACAGGATATCCGAGATCTTCCACTGAATAAATTTAAACCTTTGATAAGAAGCCGGTTGTCGAAAAAGGCTTATTACAAAATCTCGGATTACCTAGAGGATAAAGCTGCGTGGGCTTGAACTGCTCAACTCATGCAAGCTTAGAATTGTAGGCTTACAGTTTGTAACACCTCTTAATCTGGTGGATTACTGATGGCTGTTTCACAAGTCAATTGATTGATAATATAAAGATTATGTGAAAGTGTTTTGTGTCTTGCCTGTCGAGGTACTACTTAACAGCAGAAGTTAAATGTGAGCCACTGTGATTTTGGTTCGGTCATGCTCGCCATCGAAAAGTCTTTGCTTGTGGCGGCTTCGTGTGGCGGGTCACCCCCTTCCCTCTAATATGGTTGAGGGGAGTGATGGCTGCTGCTCGAGTCAACTCGTGCGCGGGTGCTGCTTGGGGGGACTGGTCCGACTTCTATCCATTTGGCCTTTTAGTTTGTCTTAATTTATTGTTTTCTTCTTTTCTCCCTTGCTTTATGTTTCGAATGGCAGGACACAATATCGCTAATGTCGATTCATTTGTAACAAAACAATGTTTAAAAAAAAAAAAGTGAAAAAATGACAAGCCCGCTGAGTTTCTTGCCGGATCTTCTCAGTTGAGGCCGCGTTGTGATCCGGTGGTAGCTTCTAAAAAATGACGATTCAAAAGTGCTAGCGTTAAGCCTATTTGAAATAAAGATTTTTGAGTTTGAGTTTGAGTTTGAATGTAATCATTTTATATCATAATAAATATCATATTATAAAATCTATCTTTATTTATGTACGAAATCGTTCAATTTACGCATTGGCCACGCTAATGGATATTTATGAAAATGTTAACCGCCTATCTCTATTCGTTTTATGACTTATGATTAAACACAATCAACTATCATTGCGTGAATGAAGCTGCGTGCCGTTTGTGACTACTCTATAGACCAGGGATGGGGAACCCAGGGATGGGAAGGCACGCGACACAATATTTTGGGAACGCCACAGATCACAAAGATGCCCTGATAAAAAAAAAAAAAGAAAAAATAAAAAAAAAAAAAAATAATAAATAAGAAAATCTTCTCAAAACAAGAAAATATATTCTTGGAAAAAATAATAAAAAATCAATAATTTAAACGGATTTCTTGAACCATGTTGGACAATAGTTATTTTCTTTCTCAGTGTGAAATATTAAATAACGAACGCACGCGAGTGATCCTACGCCACGGAGTGTTCGGGTGCGGTGCGCGGGCTTAGTAGAGAATATTATTCAAAATTATTTGAGGGCGTCTATGGCCTTATTAATATGGCACGTTGGCGGCGAACCTTTATGTATCATAAAAGTTCGCCACCCCTGCTATAGACCATAGATAATACACTATTGGAAAAACAAACGCGAATGAATAAAATTTTTTTAACCGACTTCAAAAAGGAGGCCGTAATCAACGCGTATGTATGTAATATTAATAACAATACGGAATATTCACATATGTTAGTCTATGTGGGCATCTAAACAAAACCAAATTTATTATTTAGGTTTGTCCAACGATTTCTCAAAAAACTACAAATCCGATTACGATAATTCTTTTTACAATAGTTTGAGTTATTTTCAACTTAGGGAAGAGTACAGGTATCATCAAAGTCGGTTCAGTAGTTTAAATGATATAGACTTTTTGTTTTCAGTACCTAAGTTACTTTAACGTAGACGCAGATAAAAATTCTATTTGGAAATGTGAAAATGAAGCTCTTTCATATGACACCAAACTCGATGTAGTAGTCTCACTTTGAAATTTTGATGACCTATTTCTACCCCCCTATTAAAATAAAAGAATGTTTTTTTTTATTTGCGATGAGGTTGGGTAAGTAAGATCTAAAACCATTCCAAGTTTCAAATCGATAGCATCAGTAGTTACTGAAATATATAGGTGTGACAGACAGACGAAGTCGCACCATAATGATTCCTTTTTTACCTTTTAGGCATGGAACCCTAAAAATTGGAGTGTTAGTGAAAAAAATAAAACGCAGGCGAAGCTGCGCGGGTCGGTTAGTTACATAATAAGGGAATAAGTTGCCAGTCTGTTCTCAATTACAAAACTTGATGATGTTAATAGGTTAACAATTGTTTTATTGCATCATACTATACATATACGTTAGCATTAGTAGCTAGCTTACTACATGACTGTGTAGAATTTAATACCTGCCTACAATCTAATGACAATGACACTCACTAATTAGGTTTTTTAAACAACTTAATGACCCGAAAATACTGATCGTCAATTTTGAAATTACATAGGAAGGAACTCTTCAGTCTGAGACCGCCTTTGAGCCTTAGGAACTTTATCGAATGTTATTATCTACAACATTCTCACACCAGCCATTCCAGAAGCTGTGCAGATAAATTTAACTAGGCGAGACTGGCCCGGAACTCGAAAATTAGACAGACTGGGGGTCTACTACGAGTTCTGATCTGAGTTTACGTGCTCGATCAATCTTCGATTCCCACCAAGTGTCTGGGTGTTATTTATTTATTTAAATATGTATTTACGAAAAAAAATGTACATAAGTATTTAGTATTAGTATCAGTTGTCTGGTTTCCCTAGTACAGGCTCTGCCTAGTATGGGATGGGATGACCGTGTGTGGATTGTCCCAAAATATTTTTTTTAATGTTTATTATTATTATTGTAAAAATGACAGTTTAATGGGTATTACCTTTCTTTTCCTTGAGCAGTAGGTCCCAGAGTGCGCGCCTCGCGGCGGGGTCGAGGCCAGACGTGGGTTCGTCCAGCAATACGACACGCGACGAGCCGCACATAGCGGCGCCCACCGACAAGCGTCGTTTCTGACCCCCCGACAATTTGTGCGATAGCACGTTTCTCTGTCAAAAAATATCTCTTTTAATAAAATTGATTAAATAATATAGGGTTCACCGTCACACTGGACAATTGCCCTAGATCTTACTGATTAACCAATTTCCATTGCGACATGAATAGCCTCCTTATATTCGTGTCGTCAAAAAAAGTAGATTTCTTTAATAGTATGCGTCAACATTTACCTATTTAGTACTAAACTAGCAATTCCCTACGGCTACGCCCGCTATTTTTTTGCCATCCCATTTAACCCCTTTAGGAGAGAAATTTTCAAAAACTCTTTGTTAGTGGATGCTTACGTCATTAGAAGAACCTACTGTCCAAATTTCAGCTTTCTAGGTCCAGTGGTTTGGCCCGTGCGTTGATGAATCAGTCAGTCAGTCAGTCAGGACAAGCAATTTTATATGTATAGATAAAGGAAGGATTCAGATGTCACTAATGTGATGACGTAAGAATAAACTAAAATTTCAGGATCATGTTAACCGTATTCTGTTTGAAAGTAATCGGCGTACAAGAATCTTAAATAGTCACTATCGATCGAAGTAGGTAATAAATTCGAAAAATAAAAGTTTTTATTAATCAAAAAGGGATACTTGAACCGGAAGACGCAGCGCATCTCACTAGGTGGACAGACGACATTGTGCGCGTCGCAGGTGAAAGGTGAATGCAAATAGCCAATTGGGTATTTGAAGTTTTTTTTTTGTGATAAATGAAAAGATCATATATAAGTTTTATAATAAAACTATTTTTAGTTTTTTTTTATTCGCAATAATTCAAAAGTTATTTCAATATAAAAAATATAATTTTTGGATTCAGTACCGGAAACACGCCGACACGTCCTGAACAAACCCGAGCGGGTGTGACGTCATAATGTTAAAGCTATTTAATAACAGTACAGCGTCAACGGCTATTACACTTGACTAGACAATAATATTGAAAATTTATTGCTAAAAAACGACTCTGAACAACGCTGAACGTCACTGAACGTCACTGAACGTCACTGAACGACACTGAACGACACTGAACGCCACTGAACGACGACACTGAACGACACTGAATGACACTGAACGACACTGAACGACACTGGACGACGACACTGAACGTCACTGAACGTCACTGAACGTCACTGAACGTCACTGAACGTCACTGAACGTCACTGAACGACACTGAGTGACACTGAGTGACACTGAACGACACTGGACGACGACACTGAACGTAACTGATGTGACACTGAACGTAACTGACGTGACACTGAACGTAACTGACGTGACACTGAACGTAACTGACGTGACACTGAACGTAACTGACGTGACACTGAACGTAACTGATGTGACACTGAACGTAACTGACGTGACACTGAACGTAACTGACGTGACACTGAACGTAACTGACGTGACACTGAACGTAACTGACGTGACACTGAACGTAACTGATGTGACACTGAACGTAACTGACGTGACACTGAACGTAACTGACGTGACACTGAACGTAACTGACGTGACACTGAACGTAACTGACATGACTGACGTGACACTGAACGTATGTTATGTTGTTATGTTCTGTGTCACGTCAGTGACGTTCAGTGTCACGTCAGTGACGTTCAGTGTCACGTCAGTGACGTTCAGTATCACGTCAGTTACGTTCAGTGTCACGTCAGTTACGTTCAGTGTCACGTCAGTTACATTCAGTGTCACGTCAGTCACGTCTGTTACGTTCAGTGTCACGTCAGTTATGTTCAGTGTCACGTCAGTTACGTTCAGTGTCACGTCAGTTACGTTCAGTGTCACGTCAGTTACGTTCAGTGTCACGTCAGTCACGTCTGTTACGTTCAGTGTCACGTCAGTTACATTCAGTGTCACGTCTGTTACGTTCAGTGTCACGTCAGTTACATTCAGTGTCACGTCAGTTACGTTCAGTGTCACATCAGTCACGTCAGTTACGTTCAGTGTCACGTCAGTTACGTTCAGTGTCACGTCAGTTACGTTCAGTGTCACGTCAGTTACGTTCAGTGTCACGTCAGTCACGTCAGTTACGTTCAGTGTCACGTCAGTTACGTTCAGTGTCACGTCAGTGACGTTCAGTGTCGTCGTCGAGTGTCGTTCAGTGTCATCCAGTGTCATTCAGTGTCGTTCAGTGACGTTCAGTGACGTTCAGTGTCGTTCAGTGTCGTTCAGTGTCGTTCAGTGTCGTTCAGTGTCGTTCAGTGACGTTCAGTGTCGTCGTTCAGTGTCGTTCAGTGTCGTTCAGCGTCGTTCAGCGTCGTTTTTTAGCAATAAATTTTCAATATTATTGTCTAGTCACCTGTAATAGCCGTTAACGCTGTACTGTTATTAAATCGCTTTAACATTATGACGTCACACCTATATGGTGACCAATCTTGGCGCGTTTATAGTCACGTGATTTTTCATCAATTTTTAATTGTTTATAATTAATTGAAAAATTATTTTTTTAACTTTTTTGCATTAAATATCAATATTATTAATAATAAAGTTTCAAAAAAAAATACATCTTTTTTTTTTCAAATACCTAATTGTCGTTCATTGTGGCGTTCTAAGAGGGAGGCCTATGTTCAGCAGTGGACGTCTTCCGGCTGATGCTGATGACTCGAAGACAAAACAAACTTACAAAAAAAAACCGGATGGCTGACCAAACCATAAATTTAATTTCCCCATAAATGTCAAAAACCGGTAATGGTTTTCGTTTTGTAATAAACTGTCTTGTCCTGAATTTGTTCACTGAAGTCATTTTGCATTTAATTTAATTTTAATCTATACATATAACATTCTTTGTCCTGACTGAGTGATACATCAACGCACAGGCCAAACCGCTGGACCTTTAAGGCTGAAAATTGGGGAGCAGTTTCTTCGTATGATGTAAGCATCCACTAAGAAAGGGTTTTTTTGAAAATGCCACTCCTAAAGGGGTTAAATGGGGTGGAAACAAAATAATAGCGGACGTAGCCGCAAAGAATTGCTAGTGTAAGTATAAAATGACAATTTCTCCGTCGACGGAGATAAACTATAACGACATATTTTGATAAAAGAAAATTGTTATTATCGTACCTTGTCTTCTAATTCTAATAGTTTAACGAAATGATTGACTTCGTCGTCTATCTTGTTCTTAGGTACACCTTTCAACTTAGAATAGAATATAATGTGCTCTGCGACGGTTAGGTCCGGAAAAAGCACGTTATGTTGCGGGCATATGCCTAAAGATTTCCGCGCCAGTTCCGTTTCTGTCACTATATTGTAGCCATTTATTAGAGCCGTCCCAGACGTCGGTGGTACCATGCCTAGACACAATAATTAGAATGAATATTAATAATAATTATGTTTGTAATAATACATACTGATAAACATATGTACAAAATGCATTGATAATAATAATCGTAAAATAATTAGCATTTAAAATATCAGTTTAATTTATTAATTAATATTAAAATGGAAATCGTACTCATTTATATAAATTATTATATACACATAAAATAGGTTATATATAATTTAATTAATTTCAGCATGTTTGTTTTCCATAGTGATTATTTTTTTAATAAGGTAGTGTGCACTACTGCGTTATAATTATAATGAATGATTCTAGATTGGTGACAAATGAACACGTGCGATTACCTGTAAGCATTGATATCGTGGTTGTTTTTCCAGCACCGTTGTGACCTAATAATACTGTAATTTCGTTTTCATATATCCTTAAATTCAAATTATCAACAGCTTTTTTACGGCCTTTGTAAATTTTAGTAAGATTCTGAAAAGAAAATCATTAATATACAGAAAAGTACGCCACGCTTAAAACGGACTTTACGAACGGACACTTCACACAAACCTTACGCACGCAAGTAATCAATTAAAAATATTACTCTATTGTATAAATATTCAATTTATAATCTTCAATAAGTACCTACTTGAAGCAAACATGAATTACAAGCCCATTTCAAATACAAAAATAAAACAACTTCTGCCGTCACTCCGGAAGTGCCGGCAGAGGTGAAAACTTGAATATTAACGTTGTGCATTTTTGATATTTTGGAATGGTTAGGGAGTAATTTTGCACGAATTGCTTTAATTATCAGTATAAAAGTACTATCATTTATGTGGTAAATACAATATTCATATGCGCTATCGTAACACAAACATGACAATTTATATCACATTAAAAATTTTACTTCAGAACTATTACAATTATTTTACATTAACTACATAGACGCTCGCGCCATCAGCTGTCACCATCCATGGATGCGCGTGGCACGCTTTGTGTTACACAAACACACACGAACATTCGCGCAAGCGCCCTGCGCCGCCTGCGTCTTACGAATTTTCGATCAGGTCATGTGTCCTGACGCGAATTTAACATTTTTTTCCCATCACAAAAAAGTGCACAACACCGCTAAAGAAATTTTCACTTCAAAAAGCTTTACAATGATTTGTTAAACAAAATTGTAACTGAAAAGGGATCAATGATAATTTCAAACGCAATTCTGGTCATTGCTGGTTATAACCGGAGCGATATTATGATTCCACCATCTCCCTTTCATCATCGGACGACGAGACGCACGGCACGTACACACCCTTATGTGGTGAAAGTGCCTTCAGTCCGGTCTAAGCGGTTTGCTTCTTCATTTATAATAAGGACAGCTAAGGACTGGAACAGTTTGCCTGCGTCGGTTTTCCCGCCCGATTATAATGTGGGTGTCTTTAAGACTAGAGTGAATAGGCTTTTAATAAGCTAGTGTGTTTTGCCATCCTCGATTGCGTCGCCGCTCTCCGTCAGGTGGGACTGCAGTCAAGCACTAGCTTATAAGTGTTAAAAAAAAAAAAAAAAAAAATATGCTTCGAAACCATGCGGGGCTTACTTGTATATTGACGCCCATTGGCACGCCTTTTGGCTCTTCATCGTGAACAACCTTCAATAAAGCAGCATTATAGTCTAAATCGACGCCATCTTTGCATGTTATCTCTGGAAATAATATATTACGCTAAATTATTTGTTCGTTTCGATAAGGGTAAGGTGGCTTCTTTGGTAGCCTTTTGAATATAATTCGCCAGTGACTGCTCCTAAAGGAGTCTAAATGGCTTGATGTCTTTTTAAACATAATCATATGGTTAATTGCCAAGGTTAATTTATATTAGACCTAATTGTTGAAGTGACAGAAAGAAAAGAAGAAAGCACAAAAAAGATTAATAACTCAAACAATTTAAAAAAAAAACAAATATGGCAGGTATCCAGCCATTTTCTTGGCAGGTATAAAATTATCGTTGGCTATTCAGTGTAAGGTCTAAAAACTGCAATTGTACATAATATTTGATTTATGTAATTTAAGTAGTAGAGTATTTTTTTGTTAGCCGTCTGGTTTAATTTGTTTTTTGTATACTTACTTGAAACCTTGATAGATGAAGGTATCATTTTTTTTTTGTGCTTTTGTTTTATGTTCCATACATAGATATTAACTGTTTTAATTAAGTCCATAGCTATTTTTTTATTGTACTGTACGGCTAACTTTTAAGTTGTCCTACTCTTAGCCCGGGTCTAAAACGATTTTTGTTAAAAAAAAGTCTAATCCGGACTATGAAACGTTACATTAAGTGCTTATATACTCTGTTTAGAATACGAGTATTTTAATAGTATATCAAAATGTGTTATATCATAAAATGCTTTAACACATTTCGATAGCAAAAAAAACTTGATTTATTGGATTGTTTGACTTTGAACTCTACCTGCGTACAAGTTCTTACCTACAGAGTTGTAATATAAGGTGGTAAAAATATATGCCTTCATCCGGTATCACGGGTTGAAGGTTAGATTTAAGATGACGGCCAATTTTTTTTCGGTGTTGCTACACAAATAAGTAAGTAAGTGCTAAGTAGTATTCATAAACATGCGAGTGCGCTACGAGTACTTATTGCGTTTCAACACATACGATATACAGATATGGCACGTTTAAATGTAGTTTTTTGGACAGTTGAGACTTGAAATATGTAGTTCATTTTCTTTAACTTACTACTTATTAAGATCGGCCGACGACCAGTAATCTTATTAGCAATTGTCGTCGATTGCGAGTACAGTTTAGTGGTAAAACATCTAACAATAATGTGTTGATAGATTTATTGACTGTATTCAGTATCAAGCGAAATAATACAGAACCTATTACAACATAGGTGTTTCTGATATATGTAGGTATACTATATAATTATATACTTACACATAATCATCTCAAAAAGAATTCGAATCGCATACTTATAATAACCTGGGAAATTAAAGCCTACGAAATTCGATTTTCCTAAAACTGTTAACTGTAAAACTTTTAATAATTCGTTTTTTTTTTAAACTGATTAATGTCCAGAAAATCATAAACCTATTCTAAGACTAGGTTATCTATTTAGTATAAAATTATAAATCTATAAATCACATATGATAGCCTTCGCGGCGCATCAGGCATCCGCTTGTTTTACATATCGTGATTTCAAATCCTGCATTTCGCAGGTTGTGTAATATGTGTTTGTTAAAAAAGTACAATGATTGATGCATCGATAAACATGGAAAAAGTCGAACATGCACTTGATCTCTACCCGGTCGAGCGGTCTTGTCTTCCGTCGCATCGGATTGTGAGAGTGAAGGAAGAACGGGAGAGAAAGAGTGAATCTGTGTCTACGCAAGCATTTGTGCTTTTGTGCACAATATTAGGTATGTGGCTAATCAAAGATTGGCCGCTAGGCCGTATCAGTCAAGACTATTATTGTTTGAAAAAAATTAGAGTACTATAGCAGTTCTTCAACTCAAATCGTTTTAAACGAATCTGACTGTATACTTGCAGCAATTCGTCCGGACTACGCAGCTGCAGTCATTGGTCATTGGCACGCGGTGGGATACCATTGTCCTGTTTGCTAATAGGTTAAATAAAAATTGGATTAATCGAGTATATGTAACTAAACATCGCGGAGGACTTAAAAAATAATGATAAATATGCCACCGTATTTTCTTTACAGATTGTCGTAGTTTATTATGGAACTCTACATTCCCGACCGTGTTGTGTTGTGTGTCACCAAGATTTTGGGGCTTAGTCACTACACCACAGGTCAAGTTGGCACATAACTTAAAATATATTATCTAACAACTTTTTGTATCTGCAACGTTGACTTACTATTTTGTACAAATATAATATCAAGTAAACAGGTAGGTATAAATTATAAAAGCATAAAAACCCGGCTGCGAACAAAATGGCCTCTTTTGGTACCTATAGGTACCTCTTGTATCTTACACATTAAATATTTGACTTCGTCTTTTAATATAAAGACCTTACTTTTGATGCCAATATTGACGATTATGAAAAAAAAATGGCGACTCAGGGCTGCCATATTTCATTTTTAGAAAAAATATAAGATCTTTCAACTTTATTTTGTGTGTACCAAAAACAGTGTTTGTTCAGAATCAGCAATAGGTATAACTGATTACAATGATTTTGAACCTATGTTATAGTATCTCAATCTATTTATGTTGGTTTGGTTACCTTTTATTATAAAGCATATCAGCTGTTCTATTTCGTATATCCTGTCACTCACAAGACTAAGATAACCTCATAAGTAATAGCTATGAAACTAATATCTTGGCTACAAAGCGAGCAAAAGAAAAAAAGTCATACAAAACAATCCATAGACCGACTTACCTTGAACTTTGCTCTTGTTCGGCCACCAGAATTTCTTAGTAAACGGAAAGTACCAAGGCAATGGGACGCCATAGAGGCCGGGCCGTATCTTCTCCACGTACATGGCAATCAGCATGTATAGAATTGAGTCCAGTATTAGCATAAGGACGATGTGGCCGGGTTGTAATTGGTCGTGGTACGATATGGGTTTGAAAAACTCGCTCCATTGCAGACCTGAATGGGATTAAATTTGATGAGCAGGTCTACGCCTGAAGGCCAATTAAGTAGGTAAATAATACACATGGTAATATTCTAACGTCTATTAGTTTATCTAGTCTACTTTTCACAAATACAAAATGTAATAAAGTAAACAAATAAAAAATCCTAATTTTAAAATGCGCACGTCGATGGATTTGATTATAAGGTGACAGTTTTTCACGTGTAAGATATGCCAACATAATAAATATAATGCACGTTCAACTTCACCTTAAGAAAACATTATGCCTAATGCCTACCATTAAGAGCCATTTGTCTAAAAAGGGCTATTATAAAATCTCGGATTACCTGGAGGATAAAGCTGCGTGGGCTTGAACTGCAGTACTCTTACAAGCTAATAGTTTAAAAAATATTTATTGTAAATCTTACTTATATAATTGAAAAAAGACAAGCCCGCTGAGTTTCTTGCCGAATCTTCTCAGTGGAGGCCGCGTTACGATCCGGTGGTAGTTTAAAAAAATGACAATATGTAAGGGCCCCGTGAGGCCTATGCATAATAAAGAATTTTGAATTTGAAATTTGAATTTGCTAAAGAGCAAACAGACTTACGTATCCATACGGAAAATATATACTTGGATGGTCTTTCGGTTCTGACCGATTTCTAATATGAGAATGTGATTACCAACTTTCACTTAAGTATATACTATACTCATTTTTAAAAAGCGAGTGTTTACGGTAAATGTCTTATACTTGTTTACTCCATTACTCTAATAAACCATTGAAGAATATAATATTGTAAGAATGTCATACGATAATAAAGCTTAACTAAATAGGTCAATAATACGTACCGTTAGAACTTCCCTCGCACATGATCATCATTTGAAACGCATATCCCATCGCTGTGTTCGATATTAAACTGAGAACTAGTTTAGTAGTAAGACTTATATCCTCGTAAAGTACTTGCGTTAACATGAACACAGAATATGCGGTGAACCACGCCAGGCCCATAAATGATGCGGCAGTATTAGCTGTGTAACATCATTCATAATTACACACTGGTTTTATCAAGAACAAATTACACAATTACATTCGTAGGTAACGTGTTTTACTCTGACGCTTAATCAGTTTTTATTGGCAGATGTTCGGCATTGTATAACACGGAATTTTCTAAGTAGGAAACATAATAAAAGCGTGTTAAAAAATCAAATTATGCGCTGCAATAATGCATGAAGTAATTTAGACGGAATATGACTTATTAATATCCGGATTTAAAAACAGGCGACCTTCGTCTGCACGCGCCGTATAAATGTTACACGTGCAACTAATCATTTTGATTACCACAACTTGTAAAGGTTTCGTAGCCTACCGTTAGATCTCGTATTATACCGGTATACTACATACAGCCAGACCCATATACCCATATTTGCCGTAGAGATCCCGTTTTAATCTGCTGGACAGGTAGAGTTACTAGATAGTAAACGTATTGAATTTCACAATGCGTGTATTAGCCAAGATTTCGGCATGATTACTGCATTATACTAAAAAATACGATATAGTCAAACTATAGGTAACCATGTGTTTTTACACTATAGTAATACAGCGACAAGTGATAATAGAGACTATATTCTCATATTTACCTCGAGTGAAGAAAACGCTGACCATAAAAGAGAACGCCAGAGAGGCTATCACAAAAAGCAGCATAAAGAAGAATAGTACCGACCATGGCGTAAAAGTCAACACCGCATATCCGTCCCCTTCCTCGGTTCGATTAAATGGAATCTAAAAATGGCAAACAATTCGATCAGAAGATACAATTTAAACATCATTTTCTAAGACATAAAATTATTCGAAAATATCTTAACAAAATCGCCTTTCTGTAGATAATAGTTTATAAAAATAATCCAAAATATCTTCAGCATTTGACTGAAGTATACTCTTCAATCTACATAATGTATGCTGTACAAAGAGAATTAACCTTAAGGTTAACTTGTCTGTAGCGTTGTCTTATATTCATAGAATTCTATTGTGATACGTGATTAATTTGTAAAACTTACTTTAAATAGTATGACGATAAGAACTATTGATATTGTAAGAAATGAAAGCTGCTTTATGAACCACGCGAGCCAGTGCAGCCAAGACGGCAGTCCCATTATTGTCATTGTTTCCTGTCAACAAACACAAGATAGCGATCGATTGGCAATGGACATGCGATACAAACTATAATTTAATTCAAGTTTAATGTTTTTTTAATACGAATTAGTGACGAGACGAACGTGTCGTTAACGTCCTTGTCTGACTGAGGAAATGAAATGCAATCCAAAGTCGCTTGACTACTATTGCGTTGCTTTGTTGCTTGTCACCATAGCTGAAAAGTTAGAAATTTACGGCCGAACCTACAAACGTCAATTATAGTTAATTGTGATTAAGTCATATTTTGTAAATGGATTATTTCGACTTTAGAAGCCATATAATTCTTCATACGCGGATAGTGAGTAAATATATCAATAATCTCGTTAATTAATACTAAAAGTTAATCATAAGGGACTCAGAGAGCCGAAATAAATAGATTACAAAAATGACTTAATTGCGATTAAAGTTAATTGATGCCTGTGAGTGCGGCAGTTAGTCTCTTGACCCAATAAAGTTTTCAGTTTCAGTGCACTTTACAACAAAGCACAGCAATGTTTAATAATAATTTTAATTTATCGCTATCTTCTGATAGCACGTCGTCAGTCGGATACTGCGAATTGCAATACTCCTTTAGCAAAACATCGATTGAATCGCCAATTCATCCGGCTTCGGTCAGAAGTAGGTATGTACATAAATAAATAGTTGAATTATGCTGAGGGCTGATCGAATCCCGCTTTCTATAGAACCTCTTGGTACAATATCTATCAAATATAAATCATACTAATATTGAACTAAGTTAAATAAATTATTTGAGCTTAAAACATCCTTTTCTGGGCCGTGTTTTGACGTGCTATCATGAAGAGACCGATTATGTAAATATATGTAGGTATGTAAGTACATTGATTAAATCGCTCGCGCTTTATTTTTTTCTTTGGATTCCTGAAACAACACGCTTTGATACTTTTTACGGAGCCAGGGGTGATATCTTGGATAATTTAAACAGCATTCAGATCATCAGAAAACCAAAATACAATAAAACGCGTTAAAATGTAGAAAGCTATGTAGAAGTAATGATGTATGTGTGTCTGTAATGATGTATACGGATACCTTAAGTTGTAGCTCTTTTTCGGCAGTGACGACTCTGACGGTATTTACAAACGAGTATGCGAAGCACAGCATTATGACCATTGAGATAAATCTCTCTAGAGCCACAAGCAACTGGTCCTCTCTGTACGCGAGCTGTGGTAGTCGTTGCAAATATACTTTCGTGTCAATCGGTTTTCCACTCTTTTGTTTTATTATTTCCTGAGACAACGCATGTTGAACAGCAAGGAACATCTCCGGTGAATAGCCTAAAAAAAAATATTAGTCGCAATTTTTGTTTATGTCGGCCTATTAGGTCTGGAAACCACGCCACGCCACCTCGTTGTTCTATGTTTTCAGTAGCTGTATCCTACGTGAACACGAATGGATCGGTAGGTTAATATATTTTTAGCTTAGTGAACAGATTCGCACCTGCTATAGTAGCCTTGGTAGTTAACGACTAGTTACATTATGATTATGCGAAGCGCGTGAATGTTGAATACGCGCGCGCACCTCCTAAATTGCATTTGAACTAAGACTGAAGACTGCTATACTAACTAAAGTGCGTATATACCCAACTAACATTTTGGTGTCATTTACAGGTTTTAATATAACTTCATTCTGTTTAAATGAGTAATAATTATCTCAGTTCTAACTTAAAATGTTATAGAGGAGTTAGAAAATAAATTTAGCTCCAACAGTGGTTCTAGAACTTTAATGAACGGTGTTAAACAGTTTTTAGAGTTAGAATAGTGCTAATCGCAGCAAGTACCGTTAAGATGTTATAGCCCAAACCTGTTTGTAGCACCTAAATCTACACAACAGTGCTCGCAGACTCACGTTAACACTTATTGTTGTGTAGTTGTTGCCGCGAAGTGTCTTATATGTCTTTAGGTATTATATTGAATATAAGGTGCAGGTATTGGTTGTAAAAGAGAGTTGGTCAAGAGTGTAGTAACTCAAAATACTAAAAGTGTTGAACAACTCATTTATGTAGATTTAAGCTGTAATGTTCATTTTACTAAAGTAAATTGCGCTAGGCAGGTACACTTTAAAGATATTGTAAAAGTAATAGTGTTAGACAAAACTATGGACTTTTATTAACACTCCGAGGCAGGCCTTAATATAGGTACCTATATAACCGCATTATGTGTTAAAACAACTTTTTGACGAACTGAGGAAATAATTTTACTGGGTATTAGATTAATTCACATTAAAATGAAAAGATTACAAACTTGGAGTAAACAAAAGAAAACAGGTGCAGTGAAAAAAAGAATTCAACAGGATCGTCGTACTTTTTTGGATTCTGTTTATATTGGTATGAATGACCCAAAACAATCAAATAGTTTTGATAATATCCTATTAGATTATGTTGTTCCAGTAGTTACGAAAAATAAAGAAGATTCGCTACAAAGCGGAAATTTAAATAGTCCTAATACGAGCAATTTTGGTCAAGTTCGAGTGGAGGCACAACAACATGGTTCCGTAGAACAAGAAAAAAAGGAATCTCAAGTAAATCTCAGTTTTTTAGAATCCTTACCACTTAGTGAGTCAGAAGACGAAGTAGAAGAAGAAACTAGAAGAAGAACTAGTGATATTGAAAAAATTACTTCGCTAACAAAAAAATTAAAAACGTGGTCTATAGAAAACAATATTACCCAAATTGCTTTAAAACAGTTGCTGCTGATTTTGAATGAAGGCTATGTTAGTACAACATTATTCCTTCCGAAAGACCCACGAACAGTTTTGCGAACTCCAAAAGAAATTTGTATTAAAAATATCGAAGGAGGACAATATTGGCATCATGGTATAACTGAACCTTTGACGAAATTACTTATGGATATCGCATCCACTTCCAATATTATTCAAGTGAGTTTTAATTTTGACGGTCTACCAATATTTAAGAGTGCCAAAAAGGAGTTCTGGCCAATATTAGCTAATGTGGAGGGGAATATATTGACAATTGGGATCTACTATGGTACAGGCAAACCAAAAAGTTTAGAAGAATATTTAGAGGATTTTGTAACAGAGATGAAATCGTTACTTCTTAACGGAATTTTCATTAATGAAAAGCTAGTTACTATAAAAATCAAATGTTTTGTTTGCGATTCTCCAGCAAGGGCATTCATTAAAGGTAAGCATTTTATTATTTATGGCCGTTTTTAAACTTTAACAATATTCTTCTATAATCGTGATAGGAAAAATAAATTACTAAGTGGGTATAGTCAATTTCCATTGAGAATGACGCTTTCCATGTACTCCTTAGTTTTAGGTTGCATGACTCGCATGTAGTGCTTGAAACTAAACTAAATTAAATACGCTAATTTTTAACTAATATTTTTTTGAAATATTTATTTGTATTGGCTAAATGTGTAACATACTTAATTTTTTCAGGTGTATGTAATTTTAATGGAAAAAATGGATGTTTAAAGTGTACAACGATAGGAGAATATTCACATACATCGCATACTGTAGTTTTCTCTACTAAGGAAGATTCTCCAAGAACAGATGAAAATTTCAGAGCCAAAATTTACGGACGTCATCATAAATTAAATTCTCCCCTGTTGAAACTACCAATTGATATGGTAGAAGATTTTCCAGTAGCGGATTCTTTGCACCTCATAGATTTAGGTATAATGAAGAGATTGCTTGTTGGATGGCGAGACGGCAATTTCGGAACATATTTGACTAAGCTGTGTGCGCGGGATATTGAAAATTTAGATGTATTTTTAAAAAATTGTAAATTACCATCTGAGATACACCGGGCAGTAAGAAGTATAGATTGTCTCGCTTATTGGAAAGCCAGTGAATTTAGATCATTTTTTAATTATTTAAGCATTATTATATTGCCTGATATCCTTCGTGCTGATGTTGTTGAACACTTTTTGAGTCTATTTTGCTCTATTACGATATGTTCCACAGAATTTTACAGTAGTTTACTGCCGCTTGCCAAAGAAATGCTGAAACATTTTGTGGAACAGTACAAATATTTCTATGGAACTCATAGTATCACAAGTAATGTACATAATTTACTCCATGTTGTGGACGAAGTTCAAAAATTTGGCCCTCTTTACAAATTTAATGCGTATCCGTTTGAGAATCAATTATATTTAATCAAGAGAATGTTAAGACAGGGTGACAAGCCTCTGGCACAAGTTGCTAAGAGAATTTGTGAGGCAAGTACAATAATTAATCCCTTGGTGACAACCAAAACCACGAATAAAGTACCCTATTTGACAACTAGTAAAAATAATCGTATAATTCACTTCAAAAACTTTGTTCTTTCTTTAAGGCCGGAAGATAAATATTTTATGACTCACAAAGAAGACATCTTTGAACTAAAAGACTTGTTGACCTCTGGTAGTGAAAAAGAGATTAAGATATACGGTAAAAAATTTTTGAACAAAGATATCATATTTGACATACCTATTAAGTCATCGTTTTTATGTATGTTTAAAGTAAAAAAACCTTATGTTGTCTCTGATGATTTTATGGTAATGAATCCAGATGAAATTAAATGCAAATTAGTTTGTGTGGGTCATGAAGATATATTATATTTTCTACCATTATTACATACGCTGTAGGTTTGTACTTACTGAAATGATAGCAAGTTTTTACTTGATAATTTCTTTATTAAATTAGTAAAAAAAATTGGAAAAAATATAGTCACATAATTATGTAACTATATTTTTAATGTGTATTATGTAGTGTATTATGTAACTGTGAACATTTAGAAACAAATGGATATTAGCTTTGCCAATATTTCACAAATAAAATGAGTTATAAGAATAAAATGTATTATAGATATTTCTGCTTAAAATTGTAACTTAATTGGCTTAATTAAATATCAAGAAAATGTCCATCTCTGAATCAAAAAAATATTAAAGAACCATTATAAAATTAAAGAGGCTTACTTTAGCTTCGATTGTTAAACATTGGAAATTGTAATCATATTATAGTAACAAAAACAATGGGTAGCAAAAACAATGTATCCATAATTCTCAAAAATAAACACTTATGTACTTAAGTAATAAATCAACAAAGTTATTTTATCTAAACTATCTATGGTAACTACGAGTATAATAATTTACTTATGCTTTACTAGACAAAGTTAATTGTTTTGAGATAGAACGGCCTTACGTATTAGTAGATATACTTTCAACATATAGGTATACTACTACCGTGGTCTGCATATTAAATACTCGTATATACTAACCTACAAAACATATTTTTCATATTTTGCTAATGTCAAGGAACTATTTCATTCAGTCTTACTGAATTTACAATCAGTCTCACATACAACCAAAATAAAACAAAAATTAAGAATACTCCAATGACGTAGATCTTTACATAGTTTTTGATTATCATAAGAAATTTAAATTTAAATCAAACAGTGAGTTAGCATTATAATTTGTATGTCCTTCATTATACATGGTGTAACAAATAGTAGATTATGCCAAGGGAATAAAGCAGTGGATTACGTCACGGGCGGCATATTGAACCCAGAGCGCAACGAGGGACTCAGAAGTAACTCCCGAGCGTAGCGAGGGTGTTTTAAATTTAACTCCCGAGCGATGCGAGGGAGTTATCTAGAGTCCCGAGTGGTGCGAGGGGTTTAAGCCGCACAAGACGAAGACACGCTTTATTCCCGAGGTGAATACTCTACTTTTCACACCTACTGCAAGACAAAAAAGCTAGTAGGTACCTAGGTACTGCAAAAAAAAGTGAACCGTCACGGGACGCCTGGCATCTGTTTCACATCTGTGAAATATTATGGTCATCATATGGTCATCAGTGTCATCAGTGTCATCAGTGTCATCAGTGTCATCAGTGTCATCAGTGTCATCAGTGTCATCAGTGTCACCGTCACCGTCACCGTCACAGTCACCGTCACCGTCATCGTCATCGTCATCGTCATCGTCATCGTCATCGTCATCGTCATCATCATTATCATCGTCATCATCATTATCATCATCATGAAATCTCTTTACAATGCCCATCGTCTACCCGAGGTCGTCCAGATTAGAAGGTTTGAGTAATATTAATGTCTGTGGTTTTGACGTTCGATATTCAAATCACTTTATTCCCTAGGGAGTTTCATACAACTTTATTTCCCTAGGGAATAAAGTAGTGCTTTACGTTGAGGTTACGTGGCATATAATAGCAGATTGTCGAGCAGGTGGTGTAAAAAGTCCTTTCACTCCCTGAAATGAGTGATTCTACTGATATATATGAATATCTTTTACAATAGGTCAAACTTCGAAACTTCAATAAAAATTGCCTGTCAAACTGTCAATTTCTATGGGAGATCCAATTTTATTTTTTAATTTCGATGTGGGTCCCATAACAAAACTTGCCAATATTGATCATTAGAATCACTCCTTTCAGGAAGTTGAAGGACTTCTGTTACACCCTGTATATTTATGAATTTTTAACGCAGTGATTCTTTTTCTTCAGGTTCAGACACTTGTCTCCTTTCCGATGTTAATATTAGAATTGGCGACGTCTTTTGAGATATTTGGAATTGCGTTTTCTTCTTTATGTTCCTCTGCCATTTCTTCTTGTGAATCATTCCTTTCTTTGTTGTCCTCCTGTGTTTTCTTCTACTGAATCATTTCTTTCTTTATTTCCCATAGCGTTTCCTTCTTCGTTTTCATCAATAACACAAGCTTCATTGTCCGCATTTTCTTCTGAAACCTTCACACGCTTCGATTTACTTTTGGGGTTCGAACGCCTTGATGTTGAAGCTCTTTCAAGTTTTGCCATTTTCCTTTTCTTGGCGTTTTTCAAAATGGTTTTGAAAAATATTTCATTGTCTTTTAAACAATATGTCTCATCCCAATGGTGCACCATATTCCAAAAAAATGATAATACATGTTTATAACCTTTTAAAGGAACTTTCAAATCCTCACCTCTGCTACCCCCACTCCATGAGCACTCCGAAATAAATTTTCTTGTAAACAAGACATCAACAAGCATATAGGCACAATCTATACCTTTACCTCCAGAACATAGTATGGAATAAGTATTTTTCAAACGGTCTCTGTTTATTGGATCCGATAACTGCTTTTCTAGATCATCTAAATCCTGAGCACTGTCAACTGGCTTTATATTTATTGGAATATTGTCAATATGACCTTTGCTGCTATTCAAAGTTTGTACATCTTGACTAGATGATAAAAGTATTTGAGACACTGCATCTTCCAGTTGCACAGACAAAGCAGATACCTTTTGAATCAAACTATTTTGCAAGTTGTTTAGAGATTGAAGCTGGGCGACAATTGCAGAGTTAGTATCCAGTTGCTGCTGATGATTTTGAAGAATAGTTGCTTGGTTGTCTAATATATTTTTCTGGTTCTCAAATATTTTATTTATGTCAAAGTCAACTGAATCTGCTACTAAAGGCGTAGTATCATTTGATAACACAGGTATGTTCGTTGAACTTGTTTGTATATAAGATACGTTGCAGTTTAATTCCAAGTCAGCGGACGATGACGCTGAGTCTGTTACAAGATTTGTCAAAACGACATTGCCCATCTGAAACAAAAAAGACCGGTAAATTTTTATTATCCAAAACTAGCTTCCGCCCGCAGCTTCGCCCGCGTAAATTTCGGTTTTAGCATGATCCTGTGTGAATGGCTTGGAATTTCTGAATAAAAAGTAGCCTATATGTTCTTCCTGGTGATAATCTATCTGTGTGCCAAATTTCATCCAAATCCATCCAGCCGTTTTTGCGTGATTGAGTAACAAACATCCAGACAAACAGACAAACATACAAACTTTCACATTTATTATATTAGTAGGATTAATAGGATTACAAAAGTTTTTAAACCCCCTTAATCCGGCCCTGTCTCAAAATCATTTCTTAGCGGATATCTACATCTTAAAGGCTATCTGTGTGCCAAATTTTAGCCCGATCCGTCCAGTGGTTTGAGCTGTGCGTTAATATGTCAATGAAAGCCTTTGGGCCCCCTAAATCCGGCCCTGTCGCAAAATCCTTTCGTACATGCAGTCTCTAACCTACAAACTACTTACATTCAAAATTTCAGCTTCATAGGTCAAAGTAATATTGGACTTTCATAGAAACTAACGAAAGCCTTTAGACCCCCTTAATCCAACCCTGTTGCAAAATTATTTTGCACATGATATTTTCTACTAATAAACTATAACTATATAAACTATAGTATATAAACTATATAAACTATAGTATAGTGGACTTACATACAAACTAACAGAGGCCTTTAAACCCCCTTAATCCGGCCCTGTCTTAAAATCCTTTCTTAGCGGATGCCTACCTACGTTATAAAGACTATTTGTGTGCCAAATTTTAGCCCGATCCGTCCAGTGGTTTGAGCTGTGCGTTGGTATGTCAGTCAGTCAGTCACGCTTCTCTTTTATATATATATATATATAGTTGTCAAGAGTGTGAAAAGCGTTTAATAATTGGTGAATCATAAATTCTAAAACACATTCTTTAACACTGCTAAAGTTATGATCTGCATAGTTCTTACCATATCTTGCGCCACTGAATTCAGGTCTAAAGATTTTTTGTTTTGTGGATATCGCCGCTGCATATAATTATCGGCATCGTCCTCCGTGTCACTGTGCTTCAGCATTTCAGATACAAGCTGTTCTCCAATTTCGTAACTTAATACATTGCTCCGTTTTACTTTACATTTCATTACGTCCCAGTCTAGCGTTGGTGAAGAACTTTCATCTTTTATATACTTTGATATGCATTTATTAGGATATCTGAGAATATTATTAGTTTCCCAACCCGAGGGAACAGTAAATAATTTATATTTTTTCCCCTCTAAGGTTTGGACTACTTTGAACGGCATACTGAAACAAAAATAATAACAACTTAGTACGCACATGCCCAAACATGCACATGCGCACACTCATACAAACACACTACTACCCAATGTGGTAACATTATTTATGCCTATAACTGGTGGCGTCA
Source organism: Furcula furcula (assembly GCA_911728495.1). Taxonomy (NCBI): domain Eukaryota; kingdom Metazoa; phylum Arthropoda; class Insecta; order Lepidoptera; family Notodontidae; genus Furcula; species Furcula furcula. The sequence goes on from OU452250.1 coordinate 14,181,655, forward strand.
CTTATTGGCTTACTTTACTTTACTGTGTCCTTTGTGTCCTCAGGTCGTCGAAAGTTCAATAAGATCGGTCATTTTGCTGCAAATCTAATAAATTAAAAGTGTCCGCTAGATGTTCGCGCCACGAGCCATGCGGGTAGTATCGAAACACATTTGCCTGTTGTGTCGTGTCGCGTCATATCCCCCACCACCGCTCTGGCGCAATCGGTGGCGAGCAGTCGGCGCCACGACAGAACGCGTTCCGACACGACACGACATGCAAATATGCCCCTAACCATATTAAATGTATGAAACCGATTTGCTTCTGGCGCGCCACGACACGCCACGACACGTAAATATGTTTCCGCCTTTAACTACTTAACAAATGCCAGTTATATATAAAAATACCCTACCCACGTACCTATACCTACTACATGTACTTATAGGATTTCATAAATAAACTAAACTTTCGGTACAAGTACTAACTTTTAGTACATAAAACCTAACATTGTATAATATTACATTAAGTTAAGATAAACAAATATGTATCATATTCAATACCTGGATCTTGTAAGCGTATTCGGATACCAAAGTGAGATGACTAGCGTAACGCGCAGACACATTGACGTCCGTCTCCGTCCGTTGACTGTGAAAGAGTGAGTGATTGATTTATTTTGCTAGTGAAGAACGAGGAAAAGTTATACGACAATTAGAAACTTGTTGAAACCTGGACAATCTTAAAAAGTAAATGTTTCTTTAGAAAAAATCATTGTTATGATGCGTTTTATTTTTATATATCTAATACCTATGTAAAAAATACAACCATCCGACACTATAAAAAGATACTCCACAGATTATTTTTTATTAGTTTTAGTACTTAATAAAAAAACATTGTATTTTTTGTGATTATTTAAAACTTACGTTTTGATTCCTTCGTTGAAGAACCCTAATCCAGTCAGTTTGTAAAATGCTTAGCCGGTTGTAGTGTCTTGGCTATAATAAGTGTAATTATTTAAGTCTATTATTGCACTGCTAAGTGTACTAAAGCCTGCACAATATTCTTGACTAAAGATGTTGTATCACAAAAAGTGTAATAGATGTCTTAAGTGACGACAAAAACCTTCAATGTAAGTTCGCCATTGTTTTGTTGAACTAACCTATAAATTGACTGAATTATTCAATATTTGAAAACAAAATACTTCATTACTCATGTTATTTTTTCATTCCATTGATGCCACTTTATTTAAAATGCTACTGGCTACGAAAAAAAAAACAAAAAATGGTATAAATTTGAAGTGTCTATGTTATTCATTATATGTTTAATTTGAAATTTTATGGAAATCTTTAATAAATTCCAAGCGCGTTAAAATTGAGATGGAAAACATGGTATACACTTACCGTAAAATCACAACGGCAGATCGTTTTCACTTCACAACAACTTGAATACTTATATGTTTACTATCCTTCTGCCAATTATTATCTCGCCATGATGTTACACTAGATCTGGTACACAATTTTGTTATAGAACTAAATACAATTGGTTAGTAAATATACTCAAGTAGCGGCATGATACTTACTTGAGAATATTTTACATAACTAATACGCTTCAAAGTGACATATATACAACTGTTTTTAATAGGTCTAATAAAGTTTTAAATGGTAAATAATTCTTAGCTGACGTTTTTCTATAACCCATAGTGTTAACTAACTCATCACAACCGCAGTTATACCGGTTGAAGCTATAACTGAGAATGAATAAACACTCTTGTGTAGGTACTTTAGCACCTATATACCACCGCTCTGTAAGCTCTCTAGAACCTTAGCCTCTAAAATCGTGGGCCTCTTTCGTGGTTATAAGTGAGTTAGAGCACTCTATAACTCTATTACTACAGATATTCTTAACACGTAGATTCTCAAACGGAACCGATATACAAACGATATACAGTTTGTTTTAAAGCTTATGTGCTAGTTGGGTATAGTAGGTATATATGTATGATTTGATTGCTATACCTACGTATGCAGTTAAACCAATAAAAAGAGAACTGAGGCCCGAATGTATTCGTTTTATAAGCAATACGTACTAGGGCATGGATCCCGGAATTCCGAGATTTCGTAACTCCGGAATTTCGGATGATTTACAATTACGATATTTTATACGATATTAGATTAAATATCGGAATCCGATACTCATTAAAGTTGAGAAAGCCATGTACGATAATGGTGGAGAACGTGGTATTTATTTGACAAAGGCATACAATGCGTGTGCTTTTGTAACCGCCTACGCAGCTCATCACCAGCCGGAAGACGTCCACTGCTGAACATAGGCCTCCCCCTTCGAACGCCGCCACAATGAACGACAATTGGCGATTTGCATCCACCGGTTACCTGCGACGCGTAGAATGTCGTCTGTCCACCTAGTGGGAGGCCTACCTACGCTGCGTCTTCCGGTCGTGGTCCTCACTCGAGACATTTTCTTCCCCAACGGTTATCGGTTCGCCGAGAGATGTGGCCTGCCCATTGCCACTTCAACTTGCAGATTTTAAGAGCTATGTCGGTGATCTTGGTTCTTCGGTGAATCTCCTCATTCTGGATTCTGTCGCGCAAAGAAACTCCGAGCATAGCTCTCTCCATAGCTCGTTGTGTGACTCTGAGCTTACCCAGAACGCCAACAGTTAGGGACCACGTCTCAGTACCATATATCATCACTGGGAACACACACTGGTTAAAAACCTCCGTCTTCAGGCACTGCGGTATTTCGGACGAGAAGATTTCGTGTAGTTTCCCGAACGCTGCCCATCCGAGTTGGATTCTTCGGGCGACCTCTTTGTCGAAGTTGGACCGACCTAACTAGATAGTTTGTCCTAGGTATACGTAGCGGTCAACAACTTCGAGGGTATCGTTCCCAACAACTACCGGTACAGGTGCAACTTGGACATTAGACATGATCTTTATGTTGTCCATGTTCATTTTAAGACCCACCTGTTGGGAAACGCTACTGAGGTCGCTGAGCATCGTATTGAGGTCCTCCAGCGACTCTGTCATAATGACTATATCATCGGCAAAACGAAGGTGAGTGATGTATTCGCCATTGATGTTGATGCCAAATCCGTACCAGTCCAAGAGCTTGAAAACGTCCTCCAGTGCGTTCGTGAACAGTTTCGAAGAAATGACGTCTCCCTGTCTAACGCCTTTCTGAAATCGGATTGGTTTAGTACTCTCGTCTTGTAGTCGGTGTACGGTGCTAAAGTCTTTTCGGAATCCGGCTTGTTCGGGAGGTTGGAATTCACCAAACCTGCGTTCGAGACGGTTCGTAATGACTCTCTAAAACAGCTTGTACACATGGCTCAGGAGTGAGATAGGTCTTTAATTCTTCAATAAAGTGTTATCACGTTCACATGTTCTGATGTGATTCCGTCTTCACCCAGCGCCTTGTTATTCTTGAGCTGTTTGAGAGCCATTCTAATCTCGTACAGGCTGATGTCTGGGATGTCCTCAGTGTAGTGTCGGGTTAGCTTGGCTCTGGTGTCCTGAGTTGTTCTAGCAATGGGCTCCCGTGTTGAGGTGTATGTATAACTGTCCGTAAAATCCCTCAAGCTCTCTTAATATCTCCGGTTTCGAAGAGATGACACTGCCGTTATCAATCTTCAGCTTTGTCATTTGGCTACGCCCAATAGACGAATTCTTTGCGAACACTTTAGAGCCTTGGTTCCGCTCAAAATAATTGCGTCCTTAATACATGCAGTATTATAGGAACGCAAGTCGGGTCGCATGGATTTCGAGATTCGTCTATTGAGTTCGGCATATTCCGACATATCAGCTGAAGATTGCCGTCTCATCTCAGTCCGGCTTTCCATTAGCTTAATGGTTATATTGGAGAGCTTTTGAGGCTTTGTACGGCTTGGGATCTTAAAGAACTTGGACCCCACTGCGTGGATAGTTTTTCTTTTTTTTTTAGCGATAATGCAGTTCGAGTTGAAAGTATTCTGGGTTCTGGATTTGGGTGGATCCTGGACGGAGCATGGACTTCATCAGACGAGACCTTTCAAGTTTAACATTGATATTCAATGTGCGTCTAACAATACGGTGATCACTCCCGGTTTTCACCCTGCCGATCACGAAGACATCATCGAATATATGCTTCTTGGTCGCTATGATGAAGTCAATCTCATTTTTGGTTGAACCATCGGGGCTTATCCACGCCTACTTCCTCGCTCTCAGACAAAATGTTAAATGCTCTGATACTCTTGAGAACACATTATCAAGAAGAGCGATCTTTTTTTATAAAGTGATTCTTGTCTTATTTACTTTATATTTCTTTTTAGTATAAGTTGATTTAGAGATCTCAATTTCCAAAAAATACAACGTAGGTTTAGAGTTTTTTAATTTATGTTTAAGTTTTGTTCTTTAAACCTATTTTCATGATCTCAGAAGAAGAGAACTTGTTGATTTTGTTCATTGTGAGTTGTTGAATCTTATAATCATCATAATTTTATTAGATGGTTAATGAGCTACATTGCAATTGCAAATAGCTAGCACACGTTGATTTTGCTATATAATGTATATTATTGAAAAGTTATTATTTTTTGTTATATTTACTAAGAAAAACCTAATAGAAGGCTGTTTAATTGATCTCAGTCAAGAGTTTTGTCGATTTATTTAGTTTTTATAATAAAGATTCGATTTAACAAAACAATTTAATACCTATTTACTGTTTTTTTTTATTTCCAATACTTTTTTCTAATTCCGGAACTGGTTCCGGAATTCCGGAATCGAACCAGTAGTATCGTAACTCAGTTCCGGAATCGAAAATCATCCGATATTACATGCCCTAATACGTACCAATCACGTAAGTGAGACGTCCATATAAAGTATATGGAGAAACGCCAACGCAAGTGATAACTTATTGTTTGTAAAACGAATACACTAAGGCCTCTGTCTGAGCCATCTCCCAATCACGGCACGAATAACTGTATAATATTCATGTCGAAACGAACAGAAAATTTATCAATCTCATCATTTAAATAATTTATAGTTCCTTATAAGATACTTACCTAATAATATTCATAGGTTACTTACCTAGTATAAGTCAATGGTAAGTATATATAAACAAAACAAATGTAAGAATTTTTATGAATACATGTATAAGGGTACAAAATAGAACCTGGTGTTTTTCCTCCGTATATGTCGTCGGGGCTTCGTGGTCCAGGCAATGGAAACAATGGATACAACAAATTCGTTCTCCAGCTGGCTCTCAAAGGATGCTCTAACATGGGTGTTCTCATTACAGCTGGAAATCGCAGTGTCACTACAATGTCGTCTGGCCATTTGGTGGCGTCTGAAATATTTATATACGCGCTTACATTACATGCTTGCTATTCTAGCATGACGAGCTTCGCGGTCTTAATCGAGAAACTTTCAAAAACGAACTTAGCGCGGATAATACGCTACGAACTTTTAAGCACATGTTCGCCGGTACGAGAAACCTAAAAAACGAGCTGCAACGCGGACGTATCAGACACCGGTCTCGCCGGCGAGGCCGAAGGGACGACCCTTCGGCCTCGGCGTACGAACGCATACGACCTCAACGACGTGCATCACCCCACTGAGTTTCTTGCCGGTTCTTCTCAGTGGGGGCGCGTTGTGAACGGGTGGTAAACTCAGCCCTCTCTTAAGCGACAGCCCAAGCCGAGGCCGTGCCTCCCTGAGATGCCCTTGAGCTCGTCGCCACTTCTGCCGTTAAAGCTAGAGTGCTATAAGCGCTCGCCTCCTTTTGTCCGGTGAAGCTGTAATGGGCATCTGCGGCCAACAGTCTATCAGTCCCAAAAAAAAAAACAAAATATAAAAAAAAAGCAACACGCTGATAATACAACCAAACTGTAATCGCCCTTAGCGTTAAAATCTTATCGATTGAATACATAACTCACTATCGTAATTTAATATATCTATGTTGATAGTTTCATGGTTGTTGTTGAAGCAGGGGCAATGTTTAACTTAAAGCTCCTGTTTAACGCGAAATGTTCAATTGGGTATTTTACTTACTGGCCATACTGTCATCAAACTGGATTCCAACAAGATATTTGCTCATAGCGTTGGGTTGCGTGAGGGCTGCCTCCATCTCATGAGCATTTCTAAATCCTTCAGGTTGAGGTAGCATGTTTGAGTCAAATATGAGTGCAAATAGTATGCTTAAGTTATCTTCGGCAACCATTCCTATGGCATCTCTAGTCACGTTTCTTGTTAGTGGACCTTCTGGTGAAAATGCGAGTGTCCCTGTTCTAACTGATGTGAGATTCCCTCTGCGTTAAAAAATACGCAATAAATAATTTTAACAGAATATAATGAAACAGGATAAGTCACTATTACAGAAATTGTTACTCACAAATTATGCCCACTCATATTAAAGTATGTTGGTTGAAAATGTGGATAGCTTTTTTCTGGTTTTGACTTTGGATCCACAAGGCATCTTGTCAGAATTAAAAATAATGAAAATATCACAGGTGATGCAATCTCAAAGATAGTTTGCCATTTGTGTCGTCTTTGAAGAAGAAAGTTCTTCCATAAGAGGAGTTTTAGCTGCTCATAAGCTGTCATTGTGGCGTTATTATTTCATCTGAAACATGGGGTGTAAAGTTCACCCTGATCAATCTATACAAAAAACAGTTGTTTTGCATAAAAATAGTTAGACCAAATTGGACCTACTAACCTATTTAATAACTAATAAACAAAATATAGTTACAAAATTTAGTTTATTTACATTACTTACATAGTATTATTTGTAGTTCATACAGCTGAGGTCAATGACATTATTTATATAAAAAGAGGTTTGCACATATAATATTATTGGCTGCGGTAGATCAAAAATATTTTGTTTTATTTAAAATATATGGTGTGACTCCAAATAACTAAATTTAAATATTCAGTCTGTACTGGGAAAGTAAATTCTTCATCTGTCAGACGGTCTAATTATAATGTTAGCATAGACTTTGTTCTGTACAAAGTTAATATTTCCATTATTTCATAATTTTTATTTTAACTCAGTTCAAACCTTTTCTCAAAAATCATTGTTTTTAGCTATAAAAATAAGTAGTGTAAGTAAGTGTATATTATCATCTTATTTTACTACTCTAGTTTTTTACAGAAACAATTGTAGAAAGTCCTCTGTAAAAGAAAGACTCAATAAAATCAGCCAGTACAGTTATAACATTTTTATAGTAAACAACAGTGTGATCTAAATATGGTGGTCATGCAATCATCTGCCACCTCATTCAAGTTCACCCTCCTCAATTTGTTTAGCCATGATCAACAGCTACAGCTAAGTTTGTAACATTGAGCCTGTCCCTAGAATAGCCTTAAATGTTAGCCATGGAAAATGTTGTTGGTTGTACATTTGTTTATACAATGCATGCATATTGTTGACTGATATTATAATGTATAACTGTTTGTTTTACCCAATAAAATAAAAATTATATTTAATAGTATTTATATGGGACAATACAAATACAATTATTCCAATCTGTGCATAACTACTAGAGCCTTGCATAAACTAATAAAATGATGCAAACATAGATAGATTTTGAACACCCATCATTTCATTCATCTTTCATTTTTTAAGGTTGTTAAGAATAATATGATTGCCTAGTAAAAAAGATTCTTGATGAAATATTCAATACACTAGGTATCTGTTCCAGGATTAATATTTGTACCCACAACATTTAACAGGATTGTGATACCAAATATACACTATTACCAATATTTACATTCCTTTAGATTAAAGATACAATGGCAATCTGTTTTATTTATACATTATTTAATGATAAAATATGTATATATTTAATAATGTATTGACTGGCCCGTTGATCCAGTTGTTAGTCACCCTGGCCATTACCCAGTAGGTGGTGGGTTTTCATTCCCACCAAACCCAAATCTAGTGGCATAGCTTGCCTTAGACGGGCCCTGTATAAACATTTGTTAGGAGGCCCAAATGAAGGGTAAACAGGGCTGCTGTAGCCTGGGGGACCTAATAATTAATATTTGTATCAGTTGTCTGGTTACCATAGTACAGGCTTTCCGAGTTGGAACTAGATAACTGTGTGTGGATTGTGCCAGGATATTATTATATAAGTTAGCACTACCGGAATACGGTGAAATATGGTGTAATTAATATTAATTAAGTACATTGATCCTGGTTTATATTATATTTCACATTTCTATATCAATTTAAACTGTTTCATTTATATTTTGCGTCGCTTATAAGTTGAACGATAAATGTATCTTTTATTTCATGCATAATTAAATGATAGGTGCCTACTAAAATATCGATCGCGCATCTGTCTTCACAGAAAAAAGCCCTTCAATAAAACTTTGGTTCGTTAAAAATAACTAAAAACTTACCCGCAAAAAACGTACATGCACATTGTTCACAAATCGCGCGCACTTCAATCACAGACTTCAATATTAAAATCGTACTATCGCAAAATATTTATTTTTAAATCAGCTGGCCGTACCGTTTCCGCTTTTCATGAAGATTACACTACTAATGAGTGACAGCTTTGATGACAGCTTTTTCATGAAGGTCAAGTCAATAGAAAACCATAGATAAAAATTACCTAGATCTTCTTTAAAGTGGGTATTACACTATACGGTGTTCAGGGCCTGCTTGTGGCAACTTTGTGGCACCTGATTTAAAAATCTTTGTCTTTAGGCACAATTCTACTGTGATCTTCTTATCTTCTTCTTTCTTTGTCGTATGGTAAATGGCCAACCTGCAGGCCTAGCACGACTTGCAGTCTTGACAGATCGGTGTGGAGTATGACGTAGTTTTCAACACTGAAACGTCATTCTCTATACAAAAATGTGAAATGCTACGTCATAGTGACGTCACACTCACACTCATCTGTCAAGATTGGCACATCGTGCTAAGCCTGCTGGTGTCAGAGTTGTTCAGGCTGCCCTTAGGCCTCTGACTTACCTTAACGACTGCCCTCCGAAGCACGGAGACACTCAGGCCCGTATTAATAAACTGATCTCAGGTAGACACTTAAGTACGATTCATATGATACGCACTTGAGATGGGGGCAACATCTTAATATCGTCGCTTATTAATAAACGAATATCAACAGCATCTCAAATGAGTATTGTTTTAGGTGCAGCAACTTACGGTTAGCTACTTGAAAGCCTGACCTGAGTATTCTGAGAGCGTTCAATCACACGGAATTGACGATATTGTTACATTTTACTAGTTTTTGATAGTTACCGCTAGGGGCGCTGGTGTGAAATGTATGGAGAAAAGCGGGAAAACTGACAGTTTGATACACAGAGTATAACCACTGGAACGCCCAGCTCTCGCGACTAATGTGATCCGACTCGTCCGAGCTTCCGCGAAAAAAATGTAATTTGAAACCCACTCGAGCCCGGAGCGATAAAAACACTTGACATTCGTAAACAACAAGGGCTAGAATAAAGATAAAACTACCGTTAAAAAGCTAAGTGTATTACGAAGCTACTTAAATAAACATCAAGAGTTTTAATTATAATTTAGAATTCTAAAAAACGGGTAGAAGTGAAAATCAGTCATAAAAACACGAAAACTACCTGCTTTTTTCAAGGGGAAAAAAGTTAAGACATTGAGATTGTATTTCTACTTACCTACATCAAAATATTATAGCATTATTCTTCACGATCATTTTTATGTATAATATGCATCAAAATAAACAATAATCTCACAATAATAACAAATATTAACGCCGCCGACGCACCCACAAACACACCTGTACGTAAATATCAAACTTCGTCATTTTTTTTTATTTTTATTTTTTTCTACTTGAGGTACCAAATAATTTTATTAAGTTGGCTAATTCACTTCACAATGCCGATGCGCTTCTATTTTAATGATTAATAGTCTATGATCGGCTACAGAAAACGAAATCTCAATCAAAAAGTGGTTAACCGCCACTGGATACCATGGTATCCGCGGGCGGTCAACACGCTTTTGAGCCGTGATACCGCGGCATCCGTGGGCGTTCCAGTGGATAATTATTATTATAACGAGTTCGTTAACTATAAAGCCCGTCTAGACACCCTGTTTTATTTACGATATAATCTCATGCTATAGAACAAATTAAATCACAAATATAATCAATATATAATTATCTAGGTGCACAAAGTTGAGCAGGGGTCGGAAGTCTGTAACACTTTGTTAACGTAAATACACTCACTTAAGTCACGAACTGACTGCACTCAGCTCACAGCAAATTAATACAATGATTGAGTGCACACTCAAGTGTCAAGTTCTGTTTAAATAATGTTCAACAGTAACTCAGCTGAGGCCAGCATCTTAAACCTTGACTCAATACTCATTTATTAATTAAGTCAGCAACTTAAGTTCGCAATCAAGTGCCAAATCTCAGTTGAGATTGGTTTATTAATACGGGCCTCAGTTCAAATGCCACTAAACGGTCACCCATCTAAGGTCTGACCTAGCCTGACGTTGCTTACCCAACTGATCGTTTAGCGAACAGATGTTACCTCAGAATTTTTGCTAACACACGTTCGGGGCCCCTGTAGCCCGGGGGCCCCGTATCATTGATATGGCTGATACGGCGGTAGCTACGCCCCTGGGTTTGACCCTCTCGCTCTTTACTCAAAGCTCTCGCTCGAAGGCTCTAAAATCAAGCAAAGAGTATTTCAACTTAATCAAAACAACCAGTGAGCGAGCAACACAAATGTTTTTAATTATAAAAGCTAGCAGCATTTTTAAAAATGGCGTCTACGTCACTGACATATCAATGTTTTCTATTCGATTTCTTTGTTAAAAATTAGGATTTTAAATGTGAATATTGAGTCTATTTTATTTTAACATGTCTACCAATAACCTATCATCAGTTTTGAAATCTTGTTCAGAGAGTGAATTGATAAATGAAGTTTCTGAGGGCAGCACGACACAGAAGCAGGTGGAAGGGTCGCGATTAAAACGTACATTTACACTGCCCCGTAATCCGTTCGGGACCTCAAAAGCTGGTACCAGCAAGAATAAGACTTCAAACGAGAACGATACCAAACAAATAAGTGCTAGCACCGTCATTAGTGAAACTCCAAAGGACGAGAACGGTATAGAGAGGAAGTTGTTCAGAAGGCCGTCATGGAAAAGATTTTTGAACAAGATAGCGCAACATATGAGCACTGTGCACGTATCAGGTGTAGGTGTCAACATTACATATATGCAAATGCATTCATTTTCCATTTGGTGGTCATGCGTGACGTTTACACCGTGATGTTTTTTGTTAGGTGAAATCGGCACCAGCAGTAATGAACGGAGAGCGAGTACCGTGCAGCGGTGACCCGCCATGGCCTCCTGGGACTACTCCAGCCGTAACAGGCATTAAAAATCATGGTAACACTTGCTACATGAATGCTGTCCTGCAGTGCCTTTCTCATACAGATGTCATTGCTGAATATTTTGTATTGGACCATTATAAGGTGAGAATTATAACAATAATATAGAGTAGGTTGACCGAGTGTTTATATAAATTGAGTAAAATGTCAGATCTTTCACAAACAAGATTATGAGTTTGTTTTCATAACTACATTGATTACATGTTGTACACAATGACTCATGATTAAATGGCTACATAAACAAATAACATGTATGTATCTTTGAAACTAATTAGTATTTTAAAATTTCACTTGCACCAAATTACATGTATGATGCAAATTAGTATTTTGAAGTAAATTTCACAGGATATAAAATATAGCATATTCCAAAACTATTGTTGCAAAAATGGTTTTCATAATTTAGTTGGTTGTACCAGTATATATAGAACCTGTTGATAGAAAACCATTAAGTACACACTGATCTACATAAAGGATAATATATATATTTTATTTTTATCAAGTAAAACTATAATCAGGTCATAAGTTCGCTTTTAGTGATTGTCAGAGTTATAGTAACTTCTACACTTCACCAGTTATATTTAGTGCTAGAATAAGTGGTGTGAATCAATTACCATTTACCATGCATAGTCCCAAACTATGGGTTACTAATGAGTTTTTCACAATCAAATTACAATTTCTTAGTGTTTAAATGAACCAAATTTAATTTCAATGTCTAGGTGGATCTACAAAAGAGAAACAAAATAAATTCAAAGAAGTATGGAACTCGAGGTGAAGTTACAGAACAATTGGCTGCATTGTTGAAAGCTCTCTGGGCATGTCATTACTCACCTGATATGAGCACAGCTTTCAAGGTATGGAGTAAGATCATTTGAAATATTTATATTATAAAGAACTTGTAAATTTTAGGGAGTTGGATAACATAGATATAACATAATATTATTGTTTTTTTTTTTGTGAAATTTGCTTTGGTGTCCAGGGAGCAGTTGAAAGGCATGGCACACAGTACCGAGGAAATAGCCAACATGATGCACAGGAGTTTCTTTTTTGGCTGCTTGATAAAGTCCATGAAGATTTGAATACAGCCACAAAGAAAAAATATAAAACTATTAAGGTTGGTACCACTTTCTATGTATATGGTGGATAGTGAGAGATATTACTAATACACATATTATTCAATTATAATTATCAATTACTTTATTTGTTCTATTTCTAAATAATAAGTAAGGTATTAATACCATTGTTTTACATTAATATACAGCTATCTTCTCTTTATGAACCTACACTTTGCATTTTTAGATTTTGTTTAATTATGGTCAATGGTCATGCCTGAAGAATGACAATATGTATATAATATAACTGTACAGTGTGTTATTATTTGAACTATTTCAGAACACTTGTGGCAAACCTGATGAAGTGGTTGCAGCTGAAACATTAGCCAATCATGCGCGGAGGAATAGTTCATTTGTACAAGCCGTGTTCCAGGCTCAGTACAGGTACAACAAAATTTTCATGAAATATATAACTACATGTCGTCATCATCATCACCAGCTCATAGTCGTACACTCCTGAACAAAGGCCTCCTCCTTAGAAGTGAGGAGTTGCCATAATCCCCACTCTTGGAAGGCGGCTTGGGGATTGCAGTATAGATGGTAGGTTAATCCAATAGAAAAATACTGCTGCCTGTCTTCTTGTTTTCCCTTAGTCGCCTCTTACGGACACCCAGCAGGAGGAGATGGGAGGGTGCTATTCTTACCCGGACACCCAACGGGCCATCTACATGTATTCATTTAATATTATTTTGTTTATGTATTGCTGTAGTCATTTCAAGGCCAGTGATATCATAGTTTCATGCCAACAATTGAAATGAATCACACAAATTATTTATTTGTTACGCAGTTACCCATGTGGTGATAATGACCTATATTTATTCCCTTTGCTAAACAGATAAAACATGACCAATCTGCAACCTTTGAATACCAGAAGGTCTAGAATGTTTTCAGATAGTTAATGAATTTAGTCACGCTTTCTGATGTTGTTACTGTTAATGGCGTTAGAGTAAAATGTATGGAGAAAAATTGAAATTTGTTTTTCGAAAAATTGTCTTTATACTGATACAAGACAATGAGTCGGGGTATAACTGCAGTGCTACACAAACTGGCCTGTGAACCTTAAATGTTATTATTATTTATATTGATACTATCAATTGAAATAATATTTACCTTTTTTGATCAGAAAGTTACAATATAAAATTTGTTTCGTAGGTCAGCTCTGACATGTGCAAAATGTGAGCGCACATCATGCACATTTGACCCGTTCCACTGTGTGAGTGTGCAGCTACCATCGAGACTGGCCACCACTCAACCGTCCCCACTTCCTGTTAATGTGAGTTTTCACATTTATAATTTGTGGATGATAGTTGATTAAGAACATCTTTTGTCTGATGATCATTATGTTATTTTTAGGGTTCCATACCTAAAAGGTAAAAAAGGAACCCTTATGGTCTGACTTCATCTGTCTGTCTGTCTGTCACACCTTTCAGGAATCACTGATGCTATCAATTTGAAACTTGGAATAGTTTTAGATCTTACTTACCCAACCTCATCGCAAATGAAAAAAGTACATTTTTTTCTTTTCCTTTTTTTATAATGGGGGTCGAAATGGGTCATCTAAATTTCAAAGTGAGACTACTATACTCAGAGGCAGAAAATGTTGCCGAAGCACTTATCGTATATTTATAAACAAACTAAGTCCTATTTTGGGGATGTTTTGATGAGGGTAAGCTTTTATTGACCGGTTTAGCTTATTTAGGAAGCTAAATGGATAATTTGAGATTAAATTGTATGATAATTTGAGATTAAATTGTATGAACATTAATCCGAGAGGTAATTCTCGTATTCAATAATCGATAATAATCATAAACGGATCCGACAGTCGAAAGAAACAGATTTTAAAAAGTGACTTAGGAAATTAGAATTAAAGTTAATTGGCGTTTGTGAGTGCGGCAATTAGCGAGGCAAAAAAAAGCTGACATTGACCGTAACGTTTAGGTTGTGTACGTGAACCAGCAACCGCGACAAGTCCGTATCGGTATCGAGCTATCGTCGAACGAAACTATGGACGACCTGCGGACGACGCTACACAACGACACGGGCATCGACCGCGACCACATCATACTCGCCGAGATCAATGAGATAGGTTAGATTAATGCTATATTAGAAACTTTTTTTTTTTTTTGACGCGGTGGATATCTTCGAAAGATCCCCGGGAGCTATGGGGCTCGACCGGGTATGTGGGATTCTTACCCACTAAAACCCCCGCGGCTGTCCCATCGGCACATGAGAGGGGGGACCCCAGGGCTCTCCGGTGGGATCTGCACCAGGGGCCCCTCAGTGCCTTGCCTTTGAGCCCGCCGCCGCCCGGCGCATTGTAGCCCCCCGGGAACCCGTCACGGTGCTCACGGAGACGGGGGTCGCAACCCCGCCGCCGTCCTCCTCGGAGTCGCCGCCGTACTCAATGGACGTTCAAAGGGCCCACACCCCGAACGTCCAGCGACTCCGAAGGGAGACGACTCATCCTAGTGAACCATCCACATCAATATGTTGGCTCATTGCATGTACTGAGCGCGGCCCCACCGTTCGCTTAGTGAGACTTTTGGCGCCTCAATCAATTCAGCTAGCTTCCTTTTTTCATTTTTTTTTCGTGGGTGAAACCTTCACCTCTGTGACCTATGGAGGTATGTGGGACTCTTAACTAGTTAATCCCTCGTGACTGTCGCATCGGCACATGATAGGGGCACACCAGGGCTCCGGTGGGATCTGCACCAAGCCCCTCAGTGCCTTGCCTTTGAGCCCTCCGCCGGGGGGTGAATTAAAGCCCGCCCGGGAACCAGACGCGACGCTTACAGAGACGGGGGTTGCAACCCCGCCGCCATCCTTCTCGGAGTCGTCGCCGTACTCAAAGGACATCCGCCCAAAATACGTGCGGGCGGCGTAAGCGCACGTAATGTTGTTCAAACGATTTTGACTGAAAACTGGTACACCGTTCGTGACCGCGATAGTACCCAAAGTTACCAAATAGGTCGTGGGTTCGATTACCTTGTGTCTGGGTGTTATTTATCAATTTATGTATGTATTTACAAAAAAAGATATAAATATATGTGTCAGTTGTCTGTTTACCATATTACAGGCTTTGTTTAGTTTGGGACCAAATGACTGTGTGTGGATTTTATTATTCTATTTATAAGTAGCTATTTAGGTGCAAATGAATTTACTATGCGTTTCAACTAAGAATATGGCCGCCATCTTGCCATTTCAAATATATAATTACTAAAAATGATGATTTAACAAAAATAGATAGCAAAATAAAACATTACAATGAATAGTCAAAACCGGGGCGAATTTTTCATTTTGTGTTTACTCTGCTGGCGGTACAAATATCGTAAAAAACGAGTGAAGTTCCGCAGACGCGATCATCATGGCGGCCACATTCTTAGTTGAAACGCATAGTATATTCGTTTATGAGTTAATTGAAACGAACCAAGTGTAGTATGTCAATACATTACTTTAATGTTAGTATATGAATTAGCAGCAACAACGTATCATAAGTTCTATAGCAATAATGTATCTTATGTTAATAGGCTGGTGCAACGCCCGGGCGGGCTGGGAGCCGGCTGGCATTGATTTTGGATCACTATACTGTATGGAAGCCCCACCATTGTTGCAAACTCCGACTACACCTTATCTGTTAATTTTGTGGGTCAATTTACTGGAAGGAGAGAGATTTGGTAAGTATATTTGATTTAAAATGTTTGAACTAAGATAATAATTCATTAACTGACTCTGACTGCCGAACCTACAAACGTCAATCAAACTTAATGATTATTAATCCATTTTTCGAAATCGGATTATTTCGATACTAGAAGCCCATTAATACTTAATACGCAGATAATAAGTAGAGATTTCCATTATCTCGTGTTCAATAATCGAAATTAATCATAAACGGATTCGACAGTCGAAAAAAATAGATTTCAAAAAGTGACTTAATTAGAATTAAAGTCAATTAGCGTTTGTGAGTGCGGCAGTGATTTTAGCAATTAATTAGTAACTTCAACATGTATTCACACACTTGACCTGCACTTGCTTTAATGCCCAATTCAGGTAATATTATATTCAGTGCGAATATTTTCATCACTGATTTGGTATCATAAACATGTCATATTTTTAAAAAAATTGTAGAGGACTAAGTGACGCCTTGTTAGAATTTATTTGATTACTGCGACAAACAACAAAAACTGCGAATATGGCAACTTGGCATAAAGTAGGGTGTATACGAAGCCAGTGCGCTAGCGCCAGTCGTAAAGACAAGCTGACGCTTTCTTGGCTCGTGTTGTTTACATGAAGCCTACTCGGCCTGGATATTTCTTGTGGTGTACGAGCATTTGACGTTAAAAAATAATGAATTTGACTGACGCAATTTGTCTACACGTGTCCACAACGCTGGCGCGGGGATTGAGGGGTATACGGAGGTCACTGGCGTGAAAAATAGACAAGAGCTCTATTTTCGCCATCGCTGTGGGCCAGCGCTGGCTTGGCTTGAAAAACTGTTTATACAAGGCCAATATCAAGCCAGTTCTGACTGCCAGTGACGTATAAACAAGGGATAAGAGATACTAATTTACAGGGTCTCCGTACGCGATGCAAGTGCCACGGGAGATCTCATACGAGGATTTGCAGAAGCTGATGCTTAAGGAGATGTGCCAAGTGGTGGCCGAGCGAGTGCTGGAAAACTCTCAGGCTGCCGACATCTTCCGCGCCAGGATAGCCGAGGCGCACCGCCCTCGGGACCCTGCCTACTTGCAACCAGAGGTAATGCTAATACATCGATATAATATATCACAATAATATATAATACTATAATATATAAAAATTCATTAAAAAAATTACATCTAAAATGTGGTCGCGGAGGTTGCAAACTTATCTGTCCTGGTGGCGGAAACGTGAACTAACGGTTTTATAACGACACTCCTATCGACAATTTTTTTTTTTAAATAGTTCACTTTTGACATTTCATCAATATTTAACAACGCACCTTGTAACGGCAGGCATAAAATATTAATTGTTTCGAAGTTAGAACTGTACAATAGCTTAACTTTTTTCAATTACGAGTACATATTTGAAAAAAAAAATAAACAGAACAACAAACTGACAGATGTCAAATGTGATCTATTAAATTGGTCATTGGTATATTAACTGCCAATCCTACAAACGTCAATTAATGTTAGATTAACCTATTTTTTGAAATCGGATTATTTTGATATTCGAAGCCAATACTTAATACGCTGATAGTGAGTAGTGATAACAATTATCTCGTATTCAATAATCGAAATTAATCATGAATGGCTCCGAAAGTCGAAATAAATAGATTTTAAAAAGTGACCTAATTAGAATTAAAGTTAATTGGGGTGTGTGAGTGTGGCAGTAAGTGGTACATCTAATTTCTTCATTAAATTTCTCTGTTTAGCTTCCTCACCCATTGTTCGCGTTGGACGTCGAGCAGGCGCTGTGTGCCCACGACAAGCATCCGCACCTACGATTGGAGTTATTGTGGGATCCGGCGCACAGGGACAGGTATTTTATACTCCATACCAAATAAGCTTGAACGCGATTACAACTTTATTATGCAGTCATAAAACACCCCCGCTGTATATTTGACTGTTATCGCGGCAGAAAAAAAATGGTTAGTAATACAAAGTTGTTTTTGCTGACGCGTCTAGTTGACAATGTATGCGTTATGTAGTTATTGAGCCGCAAACGAACTTGTAATCGCGTTCAAGCTTATTTGGTATGGAGTGTATAGGACCGTATACATTCTATTTATTCTTACATGACAGTATACATTAACATTTATTACGGCCCTTATTAGTGCCCTTCACACCGCCATTTATTAGGGCCATTATTATGTCTGACCGCGACGGTTCTTTGCACATCAACATCATCATTAGCAGCCGACAGACGTCCACTGCTGCACAAAGGCCTCCCCACCTGCACAAAAAACATTACAATCCGCGTGTCTGACTCGCATTCGCACTGTTCCCAACAGTTCCGAGATATCGTGTCCATGAACGATGTCTATGTGTGCGTTCCTCGAGCGCCCGTTGTATGTCTGTTGACTGATTACTTTGTGCTAGGTTGTGCAAAGAACCCAGTCAAGCCGCCTGCCAAGTGTGGGAATTATTCCAACCCCTCCCTTCTCGAGAAGATCGTTCATGGACACGATATCTCGGAACGGTTGGGAACAGTGCGAATGCGAGTCAGTCACGCGGATTGTAATGTTTTTTGTGCAGATTGGATTTTGCTTATTATTGGTTTTTATTTCCATTATTTCAAACAATCAATCAAACAACCAGATACTAGTGCCACTACCACGATAGTTTTTCGCATAAGCCAGCACCGCCGCGCGTACGTATGAAAATTAAGGTACTCTCGCGGTCACGAACGGGGTACCACCTTTAGGACGACAATCTCTTGCACGAGGCGGCCCAAAATACGTGCAAGCCCCGTAAGCTCGTGTAACGTTGTTCGATTGTTCGTTGTTGATTTTAAATGAAAACTGGTACACTGTCCGTGTCCGCGATAGTACATACATGAGCTCTGATTCTATACACTAGTGTTCTTGTTGCAGTATAATTCGTTCTCCGAGCGAGTCGTTCGAGGTGCACGTGTCGGCGGGCGGGGCGGTGCCTCCGCTCACCCTACACGCGTGTCTGGCACATTACACGCGCGCAGAACAACTCGCACAAGAGGACGCCTGGAGGTCAGTGCACTCTACTTATCGCTTATTATTATTGGAAACAAAATAAACACACTGGTACACAAACGCGCGCGCGCGCACGCATTCACACACACACACACACACACACACACACACACACACGCACGCACACACACACACACGCACACACTCACATATATATTTACTTACATATATATATATTTAAACCATATAACATACAAACTAAGTAAAAATGTGTAAATGCACGTTTATATAAATTTTAAGTGTCGCTGACTATGGAAGAGAGGAGTTTCCTGATACAAGTATCTTTATGCTTAAGGAGGCTTCCTTCAGACTCGCGCCGCCGTCCGCGACACGTATTAATAGATCCCCCAGACCCAATGTCGGCCCTATTGGACCATGGCATTGAGCCTGCCCCTCCCCGACAACCGTATGCTACACTATCAAACAGACACCGGTCTCGCCGGCGAGGCCGAAGGGTCGTACGTATGCGACCACAACGACGAGCATCACCCCACTGAGTTTCTTGCCGGTTCTTCTCAGTGGGGGCGCGTTGTGAACCGGTGGTAAAATCAGCCCTCTCTAAGCGACAGCCCAAGCCGAGGCCATGCCTCCCTGAGGTGCCCTTGAGCTCGTCGCTACTTCTGCCGTTAAGGCTAGAGCGCTTTAAGCGCTCGCCTCCTATTGTCCGGTGAAGCTGTAATGGCCATCTGCGGCCAACAGAGTCTGTCCTCCCAAAACAAAAAAAAAAAAAACGTTTAGGAGGCTCTAAACCTTGTACTGTTTTAAGAACATTGTCAAAAATGGTTGAAAATAAACAATTATCAATTTTTGAAATAAACAATTTTGAATCAATTTTCATCATCATCAGCCTACAGTCGTCCACTGCTGGATATAGGCCTCTCCATTATCACTCCACTGACTACGATCCTTGGCTTTCCTCATCCAATTTCTGCCCGCCACTTAACGTATATTATCTCCATCTCGCTTGCGGGCGTCCCACGCTACGTTTGCTGACTCGCGGTCTCCACTCAAGAACTCGTTTGCTCCAACGATTATCGGTTCTACGGCCGATATGGCCAGCCCACTGCCACTTCAGCTTGCTAATCCAGTGGCTTATGGTAACTTTGGTTCTCTGTCTGATCACCTCATTCCGAATTCGATCTTTCAGAGAAACTCCAAGCATAGACCTTTCCATAGCTCGCTGAGCGACTTTAAATTTGTGAACCAGCCCTACCGTGAGTGTTCACGTTTTGGGCCCGTATGTCATAACAAGTTTAATAGTAGAAATCTAAATATAGGTCCCTACAAATCTAGTAACTTCCGTGGTGCCTTACAGGTGGACTAACTCTAGTTAGTGCACCTGTAAGAATCTTTCGTTCTGAGGTTATATCGTCCTGTGTGATTTACTTGTCTCCCGCTTTACAAAGGAGGGAAGTGGAATTTATATTTTTCTAACTCCTCCTATATACTTTTCTAAATAAATTTGTTTCGGGTTCCAAGACAATTGAGCGTTTCCCCGGGACTCGCCGAGGGTCAAACCTTGGTGTCTTCACTGGTGACCACTGTAGATGGCTAACAGGAGTCATAGTGGTGGGAATGAGCGGTGGGATAAGTCTACTTATTGCCGCACTTAAAGTCCGTTACTAAGTCGTTATCTCAACCCTTACGCCCGCACTGACAAATGTCAGTTATCGTTAAAGTTAATTCTAATAAAATCCTATTTTAACGAACGATTGTGTTCTTATCTTTAATAGGCATGATGACTAATTTTCAAAAAGATATTCTATATTGTACTTACGGGTCTACTATTGCCGAAAATAAACATATTTTTGGATTAAATTTACAAATAACAGCAAAATTTTCAATTATTAAAATAGACTGAATTTGGTTTCAAAACGAAGGCTGGTGCATGTCGCCATTTTGTGACGTCACCACGGTATAAATAAACATCTAAGTTGAAGAAAGAAGAAAGGAAAAGTTGACATGATGACAGTTTGACAGGTGTTTGATTATACCGGGGTGACGATTCACACTGATCGGTGTTCATAACAAAATGGCGATTAGCTGTATTTTAGTAATTTATTTATTTAAAAATCACGAAAATCTCTTTATTACTATGAAAATGAGATTCATTTTTAGAATCAGTGAAATCTGTTCTAATATTCAAAACCACAGTATCGTATTGTTTCAGTATCATCATGCCTATTATCAGATTATCTGTCCGTCAGTCTTAACTTACAGCAAAAGATTTCGTCTAATGGACGCTATATAAATGTATTTATCAATCCCGCAGGTGCCCTCAATGCCAGCGATACATGCCGGTGGTGAAGACCCTCGGACTATGGTCGCTTCCAGATGTTTTAGTGATACATTTAAAGAGATTTAGACAGTAAGTATGAATAATTTACAAGTGTATTCAGGCATATAAGGCAGTAAGAGATGTAATATTGACCTCTTTTCTAGGCAAGCCAAAGGTCGAACGAGTACAAAACTAACAGCGATGGTAGAATTTCCCCTAAACGATTTCGACATGACTCCCCATCTCGTCAGAAGGAATGCATCGGTCGATTCGCCCGGCCACTCTAGGTCGCCCAGAAGGCGACACTCAAAAACATTAGCGACCAACCCTCAGGAAAACATGTACGACCTTTACGCTATATGTTACCACCACGGCGACGACCTCGAGACTGGACACTATACGGCAGCTTGTAAAAACCCCTACGACGGTCATTGGTACAAGTTCGATGATTCGAAAGTGATACCCGTCGACGATGAATACGCGTACGCGGAATTAGTGAACAACACCGCTTATATGCTGTTTTATAGGCGAAAAAAACCCCTCGTTACACATTCTTGCTCCACCGACGACCACAACGGCCATTGGGCGTTGCGTATGCCGAAATACGTGAAGAAAATGACTGAGATTGTCAGCGAACTGTCCGAGGTCAAGGAGGAAAGTGTTGCTGAGGACGCTAAAATCGTCTCTCCTAATAAGGAACAGGGTTCAGAATCTGATATCACTGCTTTAACGCATAGTCCATCACTGTCCCGGAGTATAGCTAGCCTACCCGACGACAATATGTCTGAAGCGACATCGCCCGTAAAACATACGGTGACCGTGATACATAACAGTGCTGCCGTACAATCACCAACGCTACAGAGGCCTCTAATAGTAGAAATGAACGGAAATAACACCTCTGATTCTAGTGAAATGGAAAACTTATCCAGCGTGTCGCTAGAGCCTTATATACATAAAGACGTGCATGTGAATCCCAAAATGACGCCAGTGGACTCGCGGCGGCCGCGATCCGTCGATTATCCGACCAGATCTGGAGTGTGCACGACCAGGGACGCGAACAGGAACTATGAGAGTTCTCCTTTAGTTGCTAGTATAAACGAAGTCGAATACCATCCAACCACCGAAGATTTAATGTTGTCTATGTTTCAAGAGTCCAAATATATAGTTCCAAGAACAAATCATATCACCGGGGAATCTCATAGGACAGGTAAGTTTATTTGATACTAGCAATTGCCTGCGGCTTCGCCCGCTAATTTTTTTACAGAGTTTACCAACCCATAACACACCCCCAAAGGTTGATTTTGAAAATTCGCGAAACACGTATTGATTTATTTTATTTAGAGAATTTTGTTAGTAAATTTCAAGTCAATCGAACCATACAATAAAAAGTTTCATACCAATAAAAACATTTAACCCCTTTAGGAGTCTATGAACACACAGAACATAGCCATGTTTACACACTGCTGCTTGGTGGCAAAATATTCGACACTGCGGAACTGCGGTGGTATCTACCTGAACGGTCCCTTGCACTAGGAAACTACCACCTAGTAAAAGTATTTGTCTCGTTAGAAGTCAATGATATTAAAATGTAAAAGGAGGTTATAGGCGATCCGATAGCAGCAGAAAAAAAGTGAGCTAATTAACACAACTTGAATCAACAATCACAACCCACGGAAGCATTGACGGTGTAACCTCGTTTTATTGAATAATCGCATCAAATAATCGAAAAGACTATTATGTAAATTATCTAAATACTACCTACTCAAACAAATTATCTAGATTAGATGCAGTTTGATGTTGCAATATGTCTGAGTGCTGTGCCACTTTTAGTCGTCGAATGCTGAGTAGGTAACGTATCTATTACTTATACTATTATCGGTAGAAGTGATGATTATGTGTTAATTGCAGGGGAAAAGTCTTCCGTATGGAAAACTCGAATATCAACATGAGGGCAGCTGGAGACCTCAGAGGAATCTAATATATTACAATCTTCTTGTTTATTTAATTTATATCCAATCTTAGATCTGATGATACCTTGTAGCTGACGGTTCACGCATCACGTCTAGTGTAGATCAGTAGGCCACAGATACTTGTAATCTAGTTTTTATAGTTATAATTTTGATGCAATCACGAGTTAACTCATTCTACCTAACTTAACTACGTGATAGTTAACATGGCAAAATTAAATCAAAAGAGAATGCTAATGAAGTCGTTTAAGATAAATATAGATTATAAAAGCACAAAAAACGAGCTATAAGGTTTAAATTTCGTTATATGTATGTATGTAAAAATATGCCTTGTATATATGTTTTGTAATTCGTTTCGTTAATACCTCATTTGATACTCTTGTTTTTTGAAAATAAAAAACAAAATGGTGTCTGACGGCCGCCATCTTAGATTTAGAACAAATATACCTATCCATCTCATTACTAATCCGAATCTAATTATACTTTATAATGTTAAAATGCATAAAGCTGTTTAGGCTGTCGGGCGTGCCTAAGAAATAGACTTACATACGTACATTTATACAGACGTGTATACATACATACATACATACTCCATAACATCCTTTGGTGCAGTCGGGTAAAACGATTGTATTGAGAAACCACTTTTACTTTGAAGTTACTATAACCATACATATTTTTAATATATTTTATAGCCATACCAAAGATTGGTATAGTGGAAAAAATGGGGCAAATGTCAATTCTGTAGATAATCAGGACCAATCATGCCCTCAATTATGTACTCAGTATATTATTCCATTTTGATAACCTATCACGTTAGAGAAAATAATATAATGTTAAAGTGTAATCATACAATGTAGTATAGATAATAAATATATTATTATCATATGAGAGTAGTTAGAGGGCGTAATAAGTAACCACATTCGTGCCTTGGCCCTAGAGATGTGATTTTAAAAATAGCTTATACTTTGTCTGCATACATTGTGATTAAATTTAAAATTTTACAGCTGTTTGAATACATCTGTAAACATTTCTAATATTACTATATACATAATTGTGGTTAATCTATTTAGATTTCGTGCTCTATTTATAAAATTGTATAATTTATTACAAGATGTGTGTTTTATATTACCATCTATCTATTGTACACACGGTTACAACACAGAGAATTGTTGGAAAGGGACGGGAGATGCGGCAGCACGCGCCAATAACAACAACATATCGCACCCTCTCGCACGATTCGTAGCGTTCAACTTCTAATAGTTCAAAGTCCAAACAGTTTAGGTTAATGTATTGCCGTGTGTATCACATTTAGTTATAATAATCCCCTATACTCCGACAGGTATATCTTGAGCTGTCATTGTGATTTTTTTGGTTATATAGTGTACATAATCCAATTTGTTCATATCTATATTTAGAGGCAGGTATTTTCTCCTTTGTTTACCTATTATGTTCGATTTTGGATAAAAGTACTTTATGTAAATAAAAATATTTATATCTAATTTTTAATTAACTTTTGTCATGGTGTTTTTTTATTTATTAAATTGAGATTGATTTATTTTATAAAAGACAATTGTGTATTGTACACGATGAACTAACGCGGTATTGTACGCATCGACCAATTGTTTCCTATCGATACACTTTTTACAACACAAAAAAATATTGGTATATTATATCTGCAGCAGTACGCCCTGCGGTCTTCTCACTCGTTAGAGGTGCAATAGTAATGTCGTATCAAATGTTTTTTTACAGTCTGACCAGTAAAATAAAAACCCTGTATTGTTGGCGTGGTAGCAACAATAAATTAGTTCCGATTATATCCGCAAACATGGCGACGGGTGTTTTTTCTGGTCAGGCAGGCTGCGGCATAATACTGTAGTAATAAATTTTCTAAATTTCAGATCTTTCGGATTAATAGTAGTAATGAATAAATGTCCAATGTATACGAAATATCCCTACCTCGACTCGGAAAAGAGGTCGACTCTGTCTTCGAACGGCTGAACCGATTTTCATGAAACATCGCTATGAACCATCTCGATTAAAACAGCTATCAAATAAAAAAAAACATACAAATCCGTCCACTTGTTTGAGCGCTGCGATGCAGAACTGACAGACAGACACCCCGACATACGCGTCAAACGTGTAACACCTCCGCGTTTTTGGTCGGGTGTTAAGAAATGGGTTTATTTTTCCTGAATTTTTTGCATAAATATTTATTATTTGTAAATTATTTCTGATTAACTAAGCTGACTGATATTTGGATAATTAAATTTTTCAGACGACGTTCATTTGTCGATAGGAAATAATAGATCGATGAATGTGGCCTAACATTGTACCTGTGATCAATTGTTTTATCAGGATACAAATTACAAACATTCGGAACATTTTCAGCATTGACGATACTGTATTCGATACGACTTCTTATTAATGCAAGTTGTCTGTGTAGACTATGGGCTCCCACACATAACTGCGTTGCGATGCGATGCGGCGCCGCATCGCAGGAATTTGTATGGAAATATTAATTTGTTTTCGCAGATATTTGCGATGCGATGCGAAGTCGCAGTTATGTGTGGGAGCCCTATATCAACATTCCTTTGACTTGATGACGGCTTGAAAATTTATATCAAACAAGTCAACAGGAGAGTAGACGGGGTGAGCTTAAAATCAATGCATTACGTCTATCCACCGTGAAAATTGACATCAAGTTTTAATTTTCAATGGCTTTAGGCAATAGAAAGGAATACGTGTTCAATGCTGAAATGTTTTCGAATGTTAGTCGAAGTGTTTTACTTAATGATTATAATTGTGTTGTATTGAAATTTTTATATATTAGGTAGGTACGTGTGTAAGTATAAATGGCTGGCTCTCAATACTTGATTATAGTGCTTAATTTATTTCTATTCAGAGATAACGTTCTGTGGTAA
Organism: Furcula furcula; assembly: GCA_911728495.1. Classification (NCBI taxonomy): domain Eukaryota; kingdom Metazoa; phylum Arthropoda; class Insecta; order Lepidoptera; family Notodontidae; genus Furcula; species Furcula furcula. The sequence continues at coordinate 14,208,003 of OU452250.1, forward strand.
TTTTTGTTATTTATTCGATTTTATATTCGAATTCAATTTAATATCGATTTCAAGCTGTTTCTGGTCCCAAAAAATATTTAAGTATAGTATACTTATTTTATGTAGACTGTATTTTTAAAAGGTATGTTTACTTAATTAACTCGAAAAACAGCTATTCTCCGATTGTAATTTTATTTACTTCATCTAAGTACGGTCAGTCTTTCCCTGAATATGTATTATGTTCGTTGTTTTAATTTAAAGATGTTTATTTTATTTTAATTACACCATGTTATGTTAAAATATAAGTGTTATGTCCACATGTTTGTTGTTTCAATTAATCAACCTTCGCTAGATTAATAGCGCGAGATCTGTCCATTACAAAATTAGCATTCAAATAAATTAGAATTGAAAGGCGCCCACCTTGAAATGATTGTTACGGTGGTGCATAATCTAATATTTATAATTAATAGTTTAAAAAACTAAAAATACACGCTTTTATAAGGATACTGCACTAAAAAGCAATAAATAAATTATCTAAGCCATTCTTTCTTTCCTTCTACCTATTGTTTGTAATTTCATCATCATCATCACCAGCCGGAAGACGTCCACTGCTGAACATAGGCCTCCCACTTGGAACGCCACAATGAACGACAATTGGCGATTTGTATCCACCGGTTACCTGCGACGCGCACAATGTCGTCTGTCCACCTAGTGGGAGGCCTGCCTACGCTGCGTCTTCCGGTTCGTGGTCGCCACTCGAGAACCTTTCTTCCCCAACGGGTATCGGTTCTTCGAGCGATGTGTCTGCCCATTGCCACTTCAACTTACAGATTCTGAGAGCTATGTCGGTGACGTTGGTTCTTCGGCGAATCTCCTCATTGCGGATTCTGTCGCGCAAAGAAACTCCGAGCATAGCTCACTCCATAGCTCGTTGTGTGACTCTGAGCTTTTCTAAAAGGCCAGCTGTTAAAGACCACGTCTCAGTACCTACCATATATCATCACTGGCAACACACACTGGTTAAAAACCTTTGTCTTCAGGCACTGCGGAATTTCAGATGAGAAGATGTCACGTAGTTTCCCGAACGCTGACATGATCTTCGTCTGTCCATGTTCATTTTAAGACCCACCTGTTGGGAAACGCTACTGAGGTCGCTGAGCGTCGTATTGAGGTCCTCCAGCGACTCTGCCATAATGACTATATCGTCGGCAAAACTAAGGTGAGTGATGTATTCGCCATCGATGATGATGCCGAATCCGTACCAGTCCAAGAACTTAAAAACGTCCTCCAATGCGTTTGAGAACAGATTCGGAGAAATAACGTCTCCCTGTCTCACACCTCGCTGCGATGGGATCGGTTTCGTGCTCTCGTCCTGTAGTCGGATCGACATGGTGGCGTTGCTGTACAAACACTTCAACACTTCGATGTACCTATAGTCAATATGGCACCGCTGGAGAGACTGCAATACTGCCTAGGTCTCGATTGAATCAAAGGCTTTCTCGTAGACTACAAACGCTAGACATAATGGCCGATTATACTCTTCGGTCTTCTGTATAATCTGGCGGCGCGTATGTATGTGGTCTACGGTGCTAAAGCCTTTTCGGAACCCGGCTTTTTCGGGAGGCTGGAAGTCATCAAACCTGCGTTCGAGACTGTTCGTAATGACTCTCGAAAACAGCTTGTATACATGGCTCAGGAGTGAGATAGGTCTATAATTCTTCAATAAGGTAGATATTATCACCTTTTTTGAAGAAAAGAACCACCATACTCCTGTGCCATGCTTCTGGCGTAGTAAGTACCCTCGAGTAAAACGGAATTAAATAACTTCTGGAGGACTAAAAGTACAGGTTTTTCCACCCGCTCTCAGAAGTTCTGTTGTGATTCCGTCTTCACCCGGCGCCTTGTTGTTCTTGAGCTGTTTCAGAGCCATTCTAATCTCGTACAGGCTGATGTCTGGGATGTCCTCGGTGTAGTGTCGGGTTAGTTTGGCTCTGGTGTCCTGAGCTGTTCTAGCAATGGGCTCTCGTGTTGAGGTGTATAACTATCCGTAAAACCTTTCGAGCACTCTCAATATCTCCGGTTTCGATGAGATGACACTACCGTCATCGATCTTTAGCTTTGTCATTTGACTTCGCCCAATAGACGAATTCTTTGCGAACACTTTAGAGCCTGGTTCCACTCCATTGCGTCATTCCACTGGAACGCCTGCGGTAACAAATGTTGCCGGGACCAATAGTCGCCCAACCGCCAGCGGTAACAGATGTTGCCGCAAAAAAAAGCGCGCGACCTCGCACGAAATATATTTTCTGTAGTCGACCAAAGAGTTTCAATCATGAAAATAGACTCCTAAAGGAATCTTATAGGAAATTAGCCTCTTTTGTTTCCCCATGAAGATATAAGCTTCATGGGTTTCCCTGCCCGCCTAGGTCACGCACGGATTACATCATGAAGCTAGTAGGTCAAGATTACATCCTCTTTGACGCACGGCATCACGCGTGAACGGCTGGACCAATTTCGCAAATTCTTTTTTTATTACCTGAGGAGATGGTTCTTATAGAATATTTATTTAAAATAAATAAATTATTATTAATATTGTCTTTGCGCAGAAAATCACAAAATTGCATGGGCGGAGTTGCGCGGGACAGCTAATACATAATAAAAAATAATTTTCTGGGACAATTCCAGACACGGTCAGCTGATCTCAAGTAGGGCCGGTTTTATGGAAACCAGATAACTGATACTAATACCATATACTTTTTTTGTAAATACTTACTTAAATAGATAGATAACACCCAGACATTTTCGGGAATCGAACCCACGACATATTGGGTAGCAGCCAGGGTGTCGAACCACTAGACCAACAAGCCCGTAATACTATCTAAGCACATTATAATATGTGCATACCTACGTAGCATTAAAATCTTCTATTTTCATATGTCTTATAATTTAGCAGCGATGTGCTATTGTTTCATAATAAGTGCTAATGTTATTTCCGTACCTATTCCGTATAGGGTTGGGGCTAAAAAATAAATTGAAATAAAGTTTTTTAAGAAATAAAAACCGACTTCAAAGAAAATTATCTAAAAATAAAAGCGTTATAGCCTTAGACTATTTTATATGATCGAAGGTTGTAGCGTATTAACTAATATCAGCACTGACTGGCACCGACTTCAATATGTTTTGGTAATTACCTAATGCTTTGAAGTCGGTTCTTTTTTCTAAAAATATTTTATTTTAATTTATTTTTTAGCCCCAAACCTACTTATCCTACGGAATATTTTTTATGTATGTTCACGCATAAATCTGGAACTTATGAACGGACAAGATTTCTATAGGTAAAGAACATGAAATGGCGCGGTACAATAATTTGTTAAAATGCCTAAAAATTATACCTACTCGAAACAACAAAAAATTGTCATGATGACTGATAGGTGATTTACCTACCGATTTCAATGGTTTTTTTATTATAGGTTGGAATGTGGCGTGAGACAAGGGGGGATAAGCTCTCCTAAACTTTTCAACCTGTACGTTAATCAGCTTATGGTTGAGCTCAGCAATGCCAATATTGGATGTTCTATTGACGGACACATTGTCAATAATATAAGTTATGCAGATGATATGGTATTGCTGAGTCCATCTATAAGTGCCCTTAGGAAGCTCCTTCGAATATGTGAAGACTATGCTGTTGCTCATGGTCTCAGGTACAATTCAACTAAGAGCGAGGTTCTCGTGTTTAAGGCAGGTGGCAAGCACTATGATACTTTGCCACCAGTTTTCCTAGGGGGTGCCCCACTTACTAGGGTAACTCAATTTATGTACCTGGGACACTGGGTAACGGACGATCTTACGGATGATGTGGATGTTGAAAGGGAACGCAGAGCATTGGCGGTCAGGTGTAACATGTTGGCACGTAGGTTTTCCCGGTGTACGGAGCAGGTAAAGAAAACGCTTTTTAGATCTTACTGCCAATCCCTGTACACGTGCGCCCTGTGGACCAATTACACACAAAGATCGTACAATGCTCTGCGTGTCCAGTATAATAACGCCTTTAGAATAATGTTGGGGCTGCCGCGCTTTTGCAGTGCGTCGAGTATGTTTGCGGAATCAGGCGTCCAAGACTTTTTCGCAATAGTACGCAACAGAACTGCATCCTTGGTGCGCCGAGTGCGCGACAGCTCCAACAACTATATAAACATAGTTGCGAACAGGCTCGACAGCCCCATGATGCGGCACTGGGTGACGGCGCATTGTCTGTCACTCAGGTGCTGTTTCATAATTTAATTGATATACTTACCTAATAATATTGTATAATTGTGCATGCTTCAGAATTATTTTAAAACTCATTTTGTTTTATGGACCAAATGTCTGAGAATAAATTATTATTTATTTATTTATTCGAGAGATAATTATCTCTAATTCCGTATGTATTTTATCACGACCGCTTCCTGGGGGAACATCAGGAACGAGAGGAACTTAGCTAGTAAAAACCGCAACAATGATATCCTTCACTAGGCTACAAATTAATATGAACCAAATTCGATTATTCTATTTGATTCAGTGGGTTAAAAGACATGGGACTGTTAACGTTACCTTTAAGATTCCCTAGCCGTTCGAGTTTCGTGATATTCGGAGGGTTATGTTACTTATCACCATTCGTTGATGACCGTATTCTCTCTCAGGAAAGATTGTCAGGGTCAGTATTTCACATTAACTGATTTCTGGTAGCAAACATGCTGCTGATGACTTGATCACATGTAGCAAACTCACTAGGTGACAATATAAAATAAAACATTTTTAGAATATAAAAATATACTTCAAGAAAACAAATTACGTACGTAAGTAAGTAGGTAAGTTTTCCTAAAAAAAATTTGAATGTTGTGGCATCCGAGGCATTTCGGCAATTTTTATCATCCTTTGTTAGATACCTAGAACCGTAATACTCACTCAAAAAAGTATGAAGTAGATCCGTGAAAGCTCTTAAATATATATACTTAAGTAAATATATATTTTAGATATAAGTAATTCTATGGTAGGTGGGCGAATTTCCATGAATTGTGTCCCCGTAATTAGAATCGAGAACAAGAAGTACGTTTTTCAGTGTGTCGGCCGCCACGGAGGTGGGTGTGAGTCTCGGCCCGGCAGAGTGAATGTTCTTGAGGCGGGAGGCGTTGTACGCGTCCCGAGTGTCCCAGGATAGCACGTCTGAACACTCCATGTGCCGAAGATACACGTGGAGCTGGTCTGTGCCGAGAACCATCACAGGCATTGAATGTTCGCCGAACACTAAAACAAAGATTATTTTCTTCAACTTAGTGACTACCCAAACAAGACGTTCACCCTGCTTATAGACAGCTGTATTGCTTGCTATGCCGCTTGAGACATGTGTTATTCACTGAAACACAGCAATGTTCACATACCTACTGCTGCTTGGCGGCAGAATATCTGACACTGCGGTGGTACCTACCTTGATGGTCCCTTGCACTAGGAACGTAAAACTTTTATTTTTTGACGCGTTGGTAATATTCGAAAGATCCCCGGGAGCTCCCACAGCTCCCGGGGATCTTTCGAACCGGGGTATGTGAGATTCTTACCCACTAAACCCCCAGACCCCGGTCTCTCCGGTGGGATCTGCATTAGGAGCCCCTCAGTGCCTTGCCTGCCGCCGCCGGGGGGCGCATTGCAGCCCCCCGGGAACCTGACATGGTGCTCACGACGACGCCGTCCTCCTCGGAGTAGCTGCCGTACTCAATGGACGTTCTAACTAAGACTCCGAAGAGGAACCTAAAACCTAGTAAGTAGGTACAAGTAATATTAAGGGGACCTACTTTCCGTAAGAGGACCTACTAAACCTTTACACCAGTCTCCTTAGGGGCGGAGCCCGTGTTATATGGAATTTTCACCCCCCCCCCCCCTCATGGAGATTTTACCTCCTCGCTGACCTACATCAACGATAAGGGGGGATTCCGGACACTCCGGATCTCGCTAGAGTCTACAGCGTCAGAGGCACCCTCAACGACGGACGCTGGGCCTACACCGCGTCGTCACCCGCCTCGGCGATTAAAAACCTACCTTTTCACACTTGTTATGTAATCTAATTATCATTATAATCGACATTATTCGACGACTGATAGGAAAAACTATTCTTCTGGAAAATATTTTTTCCTAGGAAAAATAGGCTAACGCCTGTTCCACTTCTGTTTATTTATTTCTCAAAAGAAACTAAATATAAAGTCGTACATTTAATTTCCGTATACGGTACCTTATTGTAAACGGTTTACTGTAGATGAAATTAATGTGGAATTAATTATTACATACTGTAGGTACCTCTTAACTTACTAGGTATATTGTTAATGTCGGTACGTGTACCTAATATCTAAAATGAATTAATACTTCCTGGTGTTGAACTATTTATTAATGCACCTCGTATTGATTCAAAATAAAAAGATTTAGAGTCTACAATCACTTCAAACAGTTAGAATATTATAAGTAGTTAAATTAATAAATTATTCACACCTGCCACCTGTTTTTGTTAGATTGCCTGTACCATTATTGTGGACACAATATACTTAATTAGGTACCCTATATTGCTACCTCCGAACTAAGTACCTAAGTACCTATATTTAGTTTAGATCTTTTTTTTAGATTTAGAGAATTAGATAGGTAAGTAGGTACCTTGATGTTTGTTGTTCCAAATTTAAAGTAGGACAGGTGACCCGCTTCTGGCCACTGACCCAGTTTCGGCCATTTTCAACTTCAAAGCTGTGTTAACAAGGTTCAGATAATTAAACAGATCTATGGAATATGGCACTTACACTTACGACTCATGGCAACCTTAATATAGTTGTTAGCTGTCATGTATCAAACGTAACTGAGATTATAGCAGCCATTCAATGTCGATATACATGTAACGTGCTCATTTCTTAGCAAAAACAGGAAGGGACTGGGACAGTGGTTATGTAATAAGTTATTGTCTCTGGAATCTTAGTTTTTTTTTATAATGTTATTTTTTGTATCTCATTACAATCATATTGTCTAAGCAGAATTTTAGTCATTTGCTCACCATTCGTACGAGAAGTAAAGTTAAAACCGATGGCCACAAATGGGGCAACAATTATGTAATTTCCTATCTTTGGCCAAGTCGATGGCCAAAAGTGGCACACGTAGAATCCCCAATTCTGGCCACTTAATATTTATCGTCGTCTTTTGTATGAAAACTAGGTTTTTAGCCGATCATATGTCAAACTACGTAAACGAGGGTAGTTATACATAATCACCCTTGATAAAAAAACGCGTGCGCGAGGTATGCGCAACTACGGTATGGCTTTAATGCGTCAACCACCTAATGTTTGTATAAAATTAAATAAAATCTGGAAAATAGTATTTAGTACCCATAATACACTGAAAGCAATTACTTACAGATATGACTCATCTGTGCAACGCTTCTGGATTTCGATGATTTGATCTGTTTAGAAATTTAGCATAAGCTCAATTATGTACTGCTAATATGTATTTTGTACTTGAAATAAACGTTTATTATTACAAATAAGAAAATTGCCGATCTGGCAGGGTGCCTGTAAGGATAGTTCACTCTACTAAAGTTAAGATATATTGATTACTTTTGGTTCCATCGATAATACTAATGTAAGTTAGATGACTAGTGATATACTTGTGATCTAGGTACATACTATGCTATATAGTCTAGTCTTTCTAGTCTAGTGTGTTGAAGATTATTTAAATACCTAATAAGGAATAGTTGATTGTGCCATTTTTAGCGACTTACTAATAATGATACGTTGATTTTGAATTCGTTGATGCTTTATTTCCTAATGGCCAAAACTGGCACACAGTGTGTGGCCACAAATGGGTAAAATGTGGCCAAAACTGGCACAAACACCCATCTGAACCTTTTTTTTTTTAAAACTAACCAATATATTGCGAGTTTCAACAACTAAAAGGTTCTATAAGGTAAAATGAACATAAGTACTTTTGATGACTTGAGATGAAAATTATGTCTGAGATTATTAAAGTGATGAATCACCAAACACTGTAATGGAGATAAAATCTTTTAAAAAAAAAATTGAACCGACTTCAATATCACTGAAAAGTATATAATAATTTAAATATTATTGAAGTTGGTGTTAGCGTACCTGCTGTGTATATTTGGCACCAACTTCAATAATATTTAAATAGTGTTGTGTTTATTGAAACAAAATATTTACAGTTTATTTACAAATATGTACACTTAAACTAGGTAAAAAACTTCCTCGAAGTTGTCGCCGCACTGGGAGGGAAAAATTATTTAAATTATTTTATACTTTTCAGTGATATTGAAGTCGGTTAAATTTTTTTTAAAAAAGATTTTATTTTAACCTTTTTAGTGATATTTTCATATATAAAGATTGAACCATCGAAAACCGAAAAATTATCTAGGTAGGTTATGATCACATTATCGTCTACATAGTTTTACATAATTCATGTTTCTTCAGAAAATAATATCCGGTCGTAATGAAATTTGCATGGAAACATCATAGTAGTTTACTCTCTCGAATAAAAAAAGAATCATCGAAATCGGTTCATAATTGTCAGAGCAATGTAATGGAGAACATCAGTTTTATGGTTTTTACCAGATAAATTCCTCCACATCGTTCATGGTCCTCCAGGAAGTTCTTATCCGGTTGTAATAAAATTCATACAGATTCAATACAGTGGTTTCTTCTTTCGAATAAAAAAAGAATCATTGAAATTGGTAAATATTTGCCAGAGTTATGACCATTTTTGTCCGACCGAGCGAGTCCGAGCGACTAAAACGTCATCTATATAGGCTTTCTTGCAACTCTCAGTGCGCAGTCACCATTCTTGTTTTTTTAGGAACTACTTATTACTAAGCAATATTTTTTTTATGGGACCCAATCAATGGATTGAAGAATGGATGGAAGAAAGATTTTTTCAAATCGGTTAATAATTGCCAGAGTTATGCGCGAACATACATAAAACAAAATAAAAAAAAAATATATATACAGACGAATTGAGAACCTCCTCCTTTTTTGAAGTCGGTTAAAAAACGCTTAAAATGGCCAGAACCGGGTCATCTGCCCTATGTATTTTTGGGGTAAGGACCTCGAGAAAAATGAGGAATCGCTTCAAGTTTCCTTTGAAGGAAGGACTTGAATAGAGTCTGGTACGCTAGCCTTTTGAACAAGTTTCCAGCGTACAACATATCCCCTGATGCAATGTGGCTTAAGGCCTTTAGTTAGTGAACGGTCTCTCCAAGTTTTGTTTGCTACTCACAGCCGATGTCCCTGAACAGCCCGTACCTTAAGCAATACTCTTATCGGTGCGGTTATTGATCTGCTGATCCTCAGTATCTGCGGTATCTATTGGGCATGCAGTAGAGGTGGGTGGTCACAGTGAATAAAATATTAAAAAAAAAATTGAACCGACTTCAATAACACTAAAAAGTATAAAATAATTTAAATATTAAAGAAGTTGGTGTTAGCGTACCTGCTGTGTATATTTGGTACCAACTTCAATAATATTTAAATTATTTTATACTTTTTAGTGTTATTGAAGTCGGTTCAATTTTTTTTTAAAATATTTTATTTTATACTTTTTAGTGATATTTTCATACATAAAGATTGAACCATCGAAGACGGTAAAATGATCGAGGTAGGTTATGACATCATTATGATTTCACATTATCGTCTACATACTTTTACATAATTCATGTTTCTTCAGAAACTTAGAAACATTTTATCCGATCGTAATGAAATTTGCATGGAATCATCATAGTAGTTTACTCTCTCGAATAAAAAAAGAATCATCGAAATCGGTTCATATTTGTCAGAGAAATGTAAAGGAGAACATCAGTTTTATGGTTTTTACCAGATAAATTCCTCCATATCATTCATGGTCCTCCAGGAAGTTCTTATCTGGTTGTGATAAATTTCGTACAGGTTCATTACAGTGGTTACTTCTTTCGAAAAAAGAATCATTGAAATTGGTAAATATTTGCCAGAGTTATGACCATTTTTGTCCTTAAAAAGCGACATAAAGTCATCGATATAGGCTTTCCTGCAGCTCTCAGTGCGCAGTCACCATTCTTGTTTTTTCAGGAACTACTTATTACTACTCAATAATTTTTTTATGGGACCCAATCAATGGATTGAAGAATGGATGGAAGAAAGATTTTTTCAAATCGGTTCATAATTGACAGAGTTATGCGCGAACATACATAAAAAAACAAAAAAAATATATACAGACGAATTGAGAACCTCCTCCTTTTTTGAAGTCGGTTAAAAATCACCGTGATCCGTCGTCTAAAGTTATCACTGTGACTTGTCGTAAGCGATCAACGTTCCAAGTAACGTATGTAATAAAATCTTTTTTAAAAAAAATTGAACCGACTTCAATATCACTGAAAAGTATAAAATAATTTAAGTATTATCGAAGTTGGTGTTAGCGTACCTGCTGTGTATATTTGGCACCAACTTCAATAATATTTAAATTATTTTATACTTTTCAGTGATATTGAAGTCGGTTCAATTTTTTTTTAAAAAGATTTTATTTTAAACTTTTTAGTGATATTTTCATTTATATAAAGATTGAACCATCGAAAACCGTAAAATTATCTAGGTAGGTTATGATCACATTATCGTCTACATAGTTTTACATAATTCATGTTTCTTCAGAAAAAAATATCCGGTCGTAATGAAATTTGCATGAAAACATCATAGTAGTTTACTCTCTCGAATAAAAAAAGAATCATCGAAATCGGTTCATAATTGTCAGAGCAATGTAATGGAGAACATCAGTTTTATGGTTTTTACCAGATAAATTCCTCCACATCGTTCATGGTCCTCCAGGAAGTTCTTATCCAGTTGTAATAAAATTCATACAGATTCAATACAGTGGTTTCTTCTTTCGAATAAAAAAAGAATCATTGAAATTGGTAAATATTTGCCACAGTTATGACTATTTTTGTCCGACCGAGCGAGTCCGAGCGACTAAAACGTCATCTATATAGGCTTTCTTGCAAGTCTCAGTGCGCAGTCACCATTCTTGTTTTTTCAGGAACTACTTATTACTAAGCAATAATTTTTTTATGGGGCCCAATTAACGGATTAAAGAATGGATGGAAGAAAGATTTTTTCAAATCGGTTCATAATTGCCAGAGTTATGCGCGAACATACATAGAAAAAAAAAAAAAAAATATACAGACGAATTGAGAACCTCCTCCTTTTTTTGAAGTCGGTTAAAAAGGAACCCCTTTTTAGCTCCATCGTTCCAATTGATATCTCGTTCTCAGTCACTCAAATCACGACAATGCGAAATAACGTAGAGATACGAAATAACCTCGACTAACTTCGGGCGCCTTCGGCTTCAGTGCGAGAGAGGGAGATAGTAGTTTGTAATCCGTATTTAACCAATTATTGCTAGAAATAATGAATAAAAATTCATGAAAATAAAATAGAATTATTAATTGAGATGTGGATTTTTAACTATTGCACATTTATAGTAATATTTGACTATATCTATTGATAAATCTTATACCAGACATTTAACGATGCTAATGGCACTATACCTAAAGTTGTGGTACATTATAAATTTAATTAAATTAAAACCAGTTAAGTAATTGTTTTAGTGAGATAAGCTATATTTATTTAAGTTTTGAAACTGAACATTAAAAACTATATTAAATCGATCGCCTTCGAATTATTATTATTTACTAGTTATTGTTACGCGCAGGATAAATCACTTAGAATCATGGAACCATTTTGCATTTAGTGACGTACGTGATCGACGTGACAAAGTCACGGTGATTTTTCACTGTGATTTTCTTGGAACTGGAACGACAGTCACGGTGATACCAAAATAACGCTATTCCCCATCGCTAGCATGCAGATGACAACACGGTTGTGGAAAGATGTCTCTAGTAGATGCCATTTAGTATGAAAGCCCAGTGTAGAGCTTACGATTGCCGTACTTCAGGCGATCTCCGAATAGGGGGATGCTAATCTTATGAGTTCCAACTCCGCCAAAACACAAGCGTATCTATTCACAGCCAAAAGAAGTCCGTTCACCTTTTCTCCTACTTTTCAAATATTCTTCTTAGAATACACCTACCGCCTGCACTTGTTGGGCGTTAAAATTTTTGTTCATTGAGTCCAAGACCAGAAAGATAGGCAAAACTCTTGCGTATTTCACATCGTAACAGCTTTGGATGCGATTTGCATCGATAGCGCAAGTCCATTTGAATGTGGGGTAGGTCAGCTTCAGATGTTGTAATAAAGCGCAAGTCCGATCACATGTGGGGTAGGTTATGTAGTCATAATATATGGACTGGTATTGCAAAATTGAAAGGCGTGCTAGAATGCTAATTGGTGACGCTTGCTTAGTGGAGGTCACCTTACAAAGCGTAGAGTAGCTATCTTCTCCCAGTATAGAGTTTGGATTGCCTGGGTGATTAAATATTAGACACATTTTGAAGAGTGTGCACAGGAATCAAAAAGTTTTTCCATCATCCCCTTCCTAATCATGGCGAACGATCTTATGTGGTGAACGTGAAATATCGTTACCCTAGTAGCTTTTTTTGTTGACATTTGGTTGGGCTTCATACCTGTTAAGTTAGCCAACGCGCATATTTTAATGTGTTAGGTCAACGTGGCTAACGTTGGGACCCGACGCGACGGTATTGTCGTCGGAATTATGTTTAGGTAAGCGATTGGATGATGATTAATATTTATAGGATTAAATTTTCAATGTGGTAAAAGAAGTACTACGTACAAAAGAGTCAGACAGTTAAATATACTGGGTCCATAAATAATTTCGTCTTTCGACGGAAATCGCAACCCCGCCGCCGCACTCGGAGCAGCCTCCGTACTCGATGGAAGTCTATACTCCAAACAAAATAAGCTTGAAGGCGATTACAACTTTTTTATGCAGTTATAAAACACCCCCGCTGTATAGTTGACCGTTAACGCGGCAGCAAAAAAAGGTTGGTAATACAAAGTTGTTTTTGCTGACGCGCCTAGTTGTCAATGTATGCGTTATGTAGTTATTGAGCCGCAAACGAACTTGTAATCGCCTCCAAGCTTATTTGGGATGGAGTATAGAGACCACACCCCAAACGTCCATCGACTCCAAAACCCTATATTATAAGCCAACTGAAAATACCTGTATCGGTTTTCCCGCCTGATTACCTATTATGTGGATGTTTTTAAGGTCAGAGTGGATTTTTGTTCTGACGCGCACTGGTACACAGATGATGTGTTTCGGTGACATTAGTGATAATAGGCATGATGACTGTAACACAATACCAATAAATCTGTGGTTTTAAATATTAGAACAGATTGCACTGATTCCAAAAATGCATCTCATTTTCATAATAATATAGAGATTTTCGTGATATTTAAGCAAATAAATTACTCAAATACCGCTAATCGCCATTTTGTAATAAACGCTGCTCAGAGTGAATGACGTCAATCCTGTGTAAATAAACAACTGTCAAACTGTCATCTCAACTTTTTCTTTCATACAATGATTCACTTTTAACTTTTATACCTAGACAGATGTTTATTTACACCGCCGTAGTGACGTCACAACATGGCGCCATGCACCGGCCATCGTTTTGGAACGAAATTCAAACTTTATTTTAAAAATTGAAAATATTGCTATTAATTGTAAATTTTATACAAAAATATGATTATTTTCGGCAATAGTAGACCCGTAAGTACATTATAGAGTATTTTTTCAAAATTAGTCATCATGCCTATTACTGTAGGAATTAGAATAGAAAAGTCTTCCTACGATTAGCAGTATCATTTAGAAGCAATGCCCGGTTGGTTGTACATACATACCTCTGAGGGGAGTTGAGGAGATTCTCCTTCTCAAAGCTGTTGTGTCTAATTCAAGCAATCCCGGATAGTGAAGTCTAACGATTATCAGCACTGGATGTGTCAGTCTTTTCACCAAAGCTATTTGCAGGCCCGTAGAAGGTGCGCACGTGGGCACCGACCAACCGGATCCTGAAGGCACTTCATGAACTAAGACTGAGCCACGTGACGCGTCTGATACATATCTACAAATAACATTATGCAATATATTAGTATTTGCTCACATGACTAATTAAAAACTAGTCTCTTTAGAATTGCAACAGTAGACAGGAGGTACCTAATAAATAACGTTTTATTCGATGAAAGTAATACCGGTTAAATTTAGTGCCTAATAACAAGACGTAGGTAGTCTGTTAGCCTAGTTATTTTTTAACATTGATATGTTTCGTAATTTGGATATAGAATTCAGCGGCTCTCAACCTTGTGTAGCGGCGTAATTGTTCGGTTTTTTGATGTTATTGACAAATGGTTAATTTAATGAACACGTACTATTAGCCCACTATTATATTGCTATTGTGAGCACTTGAAAAAGTGTAGATAATATTAAATATGTAGGCAAGACTGTACCAGTACTTAGATTTAATAAAACACATAATATTATTGTATTTTGGTTGTGAATTTATGAGTATGACCATACAAATTAAGGGCCTTCCAATGTAGAAGAGCTACAAAATAGCTAGATAAAATTACTTTGTATTTACTTTTAGAAACTAATATATATGTACGAGTATATAATGTAGTTGACATGTATACAAAAATCCCAAAATAGAAATAGGTAAAAAATTTGATGAATAATTAGTAGACCGTAAGCTTGTCTGATTATGGGTTGGGCTAAAGCAGTGTTCACTCTCAGTCATTCGTTGACCGTCTATATGCACAAATTATGTACTCTCGTGGTCACGAACGGTGTACCACCTTTAGGACGACAATCGCTTGCATGAGCCGGCCCGAAATACATGCGGGCGGGATAAGCACACGTAACGTTGTTCAAACGATTTTGATTGAAAACTGGTACACCGTTCGTGACCGCGATAGTACCTCGTAAGGAACAAAAAAGATAACCAAATCTACTATATCATTAATGCAAAATATACCTACGTCACGTGTTTGATGATACTGAAGCTTCAAATATTAAAACACCATCATCATCATCAGCTGCCGAAACACGTCCACAACTGAACAAAGGCCTCCGCTTAGAATGGAGGGGTTGCCATTATCACACTTGGCAGGCCGCTCTTGGGGATCACAGTATAGGTGGTAGGCAGTGGCGTAGCTTGCCTTAGCCTACAAATTTTGATACGGGGCCCCGTATCAAAATTTGTTGGGGGGCCGAAATTATGGTACGGTCTAAGAGATTATGTGAGAACATTGATTTTACGAATTGTTGCTTACACATGTTCGGGGCCCTTGTGGCCCAGGGGCCCCGTATCATTGATACGGCTGATACGGCGATAGCTACGCCCCTGTTGGGGTAGGTATCCAATAGAAACATGCTTCAGCCCGTCGTCTTGTTTTAACTTAGTCGCCTAGAACCGACAAGTGACAAAGCAAAATGTATTGTGGAAATGATTTCGCATCATTGAGTTTCTCACCAAATTAAATATGTTATGTAGATAATAAGGATAAGGTACGATGGGGCCGCCATGTCCGTTTGGGATAAAAGCCCCTTAAAAATAAACAAGAAAAAAAAAAAAACTTAGTCGCCTCTTACCGACATTTAACGGAAGGAGATGAGAGGGTACTACATTTACACGGACATCATCACATCATCATCGCCTAATCGAGTGCTTGATGGTAATCTCGCCTGATTACAAATGACGATGAGGATGAAAATGATATTAAGTAAAGCTAAATTATATTCGATGTACCTTGAACTTAATTATTCAAACTTACATGAAAATCTTCCCACTCAATCCGTATTCAACGACTATGTTCTGCAATAAAGATGTTGGCTCCGAGATAGAAGAGATCTCGATATTCTTGATCACTTTTCCCAACAGCAAACTAACTTCTACTACTTTTGGCGGGCACGTGCAGCGAGGCGACGTCAGAGTCTCGATCACGCCTGTGTCTAGTATCCATAACTTACCCTGTTCAATTACAAACATACTATTACGTCTTATGTACATTCCGATTTCAGACGTGGTCTTTAACAGCTGGCCTTTTAGAGAAGCTCAGAGTCACACAACGAGCTATAGAGAGAGCTCTTTGCGTCACAGAATCCGCAATGAGGAGATTCGCTGATGAACCAAGGCCACCAACATAGCTTTCAGAATCTGCAAGTTTAAGTGTCAATGGGCAGGTCACATCGTTCAAAGAACCGATAACCGATGGGAAAGAATGGTTCTCGAGTGGCGACCACGTACCGGAAGACGCAGCGTAGGTAGGCCTCCCACTAAGTGGACAGACAACATTGTGTGCGTAGCAGGTAAACGGTGGATGCAAATAGCCAATTGTCGTTCATTGTGGCGTTCTAAGGGGGAGGCCTATGTTCAGCAGTGGACGTCTTCCGGCTGGTGATGATGTACATTCCGATTCTTAATGTACGCAGGGTTTTACATCCATGGACCTGCGCCTGCGCTGCAGGCCTAGGCTAAAAGCCAAAATTACTTTTAAAAGTTTGCCCTTAATGTGTATCATCCATCATATACATTTAAATTAGATATTTTATAAATTGGAAGGTACAAATTTACTATTTACTCGCTTGAAATGATAATGAATAAGGACAGGTAGAAGCTGTGGTTAAATTATAGGAATTACGGCGCTCCAATCTTCATTACTGTACAGTCTTAACGAAAGGTAGGTAAGTACTTATAGACATTCAGTTGCTTATTTAATATTTTATTTTGCACAGGGATAAGAGATTTAGAGAAACTTAAAAGTTTGAAATATGGACAGAGCTTCCACAACCGATGAAATTAAATACGTTCTGAAATGAGACTAATTTTACGGATTATATCGCGGTTTATTTATGATTTTAATTAGTTTCATTTCAATGTGTAGTATTCGCGTAAATATCAGAAATCATTAAATACATTCTGTTAAACACATTCTGTACATTCCACAAAAATATTAATTCTGTATTTTATTTGACGGTTTTAAAACTAACTATGAACACTTTTTTAAGCGACTTCATTCTGAGATGAAAACTACTCGAGTGGTAAGTACCTAACTACGGCGCTACATTTTTCCTTTAGCACAAAGTGCTTACTTTTCCGTCCTATTGTGTTGAAGCATGGGTAAAAATTGGGAGAAGAGTCCTTCCAATTTCTATAGGTATACCAGGCTTAGTCTTGAGAATTACCCCTTGTAAAGGGATTTATAGTCAAAACTTGTACTTAACTATACTTACTGCCAAATGGCAGTTTTTAATGTAGTGATAGCCAAACTAAATACTTGCTTGCTAATCTTCTTTAGGAGACGGTATTACAAGAAGAAAGAAGAAATAATTATGGTTTTTGACATGTTTTATTATTGTCATATGTTTGGAAACGCTGTACTTCAAGGTTGTTTTACTTAATGCATACAATTAGGAACTTGACATTTCAGGTCCTAAAACTATAATTGACTGCTACTGATTGTCTTGCATAATATAAATGACATGAACTATAAGTAACATGTATTTTGTTAATGAAGTTACGTGATAGTAAGGGGCACGACTTTTTAATTACTATCCAGAATTTAAAAGTATTTTATAGCAATTTTGTAGAAATCTCGCTTGTAGAAATCGCAAGCGAAAGCTCGCAATTTTACTTGCACGTAATTAGTAGACGAAAGTCACCAAATATGGAATACCATTTTGTTTTAGGGATTTAAAAAAAAACTACAAAAAAAAGGAAAATAGTTTAATGTTATTACTAATCAGGCATACCATTATAAGTAGTAATTAACAGCCTTTTATCAAATTATCAAATTAAAATCTAATACAAAAAACAAAATCACAAATGAGTGACCAAATATGGAATAGGTATCCATATATGGAATATAACCATATATCATCATATCAATGACAAAAATAAACAAATATCTATGAGATCAAATAATTTTAAACAAAATATTATGATAAATGAAAGAAGTTGATTAATTCACTTGCAAAAGTCACAGATCCAAGTAGATATCAAACTCTGGGCCAGCACAATCATAATGTGCCTAGAGCCAACACATTATGCACTTAATCCAGCTTTCTCCACTTATGTCCATGGAAAAAAGTCTCATACAGAACATACTTTCTGTATCAGCAGAGTCAGGAGATACTTGGTCCATCAACTCATCATATTCACTGCTTTCATCAAACTGGATAACGAATGGTCCATATTTGGATTTTGATACCAGATCAAACTCGTAAATATAAAAAAAAATTCAAGTCACTATATTTTAACTACAGGTCATAAAATGTTAAGATAAACATATTATCGATGTACTCAATAGTATAACACTTATGTATACATACATAATAACTGGTAATACTCATTTATTACATACCTTTAAAATTTTCTGCGTGACAACAAAACAAAACACGATTGCCACGCGAGTAGCGGTGCCGGTATATCCACGATGGTGTGAGTACGGTAGTAAAGCGACCGAATGAAATAGAAGATGTCGTGTGTTGCGTTTCAAACTTATATTTTTGGAGAAATTAAGGAATCCCATATTTGGATACTATTCCATATGTGGTTTCCTCTACAAATAGGTATATAGATTGTTTATTTGGCTAACGAAGACGGGGCTTTTAAGTTTTTGTAAAAATTATATAGAAATAAGTATTATAAGCATTTTAAATCAATTCATAATTTTTCCCCACACAGACTAGTGTACACTAACCCCTAGCGCACCTTGAAGGGTTGTATTTGAAAATTCGTGAAATACGTCCTTGTTTAGTTACTGCAGTCAGAATTCAATGCAACAAACACTAATTCCATAGGTAAATTTATTTCAATAATTAGCGTTCTAGATTACACACAGTCCACTATTTTATAGTAAATTGGAACTAGGTTACCTACGATGTTTCTTAATTGCTAGAAGATTGTGTAGAGTGCTTTAGCTAGCCATCTATCCTCATTGTATGGATCAGTGGTTACATCGTCGCATGTGGCCTCCACCTGTATTTCGAAGCTAAAGAGTTGCAATCGATTTTAATTATGACTAGCTGACCCACGCAGCTCCGCCTGCGCTATTTTTACGTTAACTAAACTTTGAATAACAGACATTTGCATCGAATACATAACCTCATTTTTGATAGTCGGTTAAAAACTGGGACCCACTTTTTACTTGCTCTCCGAAGCACAGACCCGTTTAGTTCAAATGGCCTTAAACGGTCACCCATCTATTTAATGACCGTACCGAACGTTGCTTAACCCGATCGATTACAAAACCTTGATAACAACTCTCTATGAGTGTCCCTTACTAATATTTATTATATTATAAAGAAAAATTGATAAAATCGGACCAAGCGTATAACCAACTACCCGTTTTGACTTTAATCCCTTCTCCCAAAAGAACCGTGCTAGATTACGGGATAAAAAGTATCCTATGTCCTACCTCGTAGTAAGATCTCAAATCATGCCAAGTTTCAATTGAATCCATTCAGTAGTTTCGGCGTGATGCTCAGCCGTGATACAGACAGACAGACAGACAGACAAAAACTAAAAAAATTACATTTTCGGCCTCAGTATCGGTTATAGAATGCCCTCCAAATATAATTTTCAAAATATCTTCAATGTACAGAATTGGACCTGTTACAGTTTTATTATAAGTATAGACAAAGGCTTTTGTCTGAATTTTTAAATGCTTTAAATAGGATTTAAACTCTATGGGAATATGCTTTAATCAAAGAAATTACATCATATATCAAGGCATCATATTTCAAATCATCATCATCATCATCAGCTGTGCTTTGGAGAGCAAGTAAAAAGTGGGTCCCAATTTTTAACCGACTATAAAAAAGGAGGTTATGTATTCGATGCGAATTTCTGTTATTAAAAGTTTAGTTAACGTAAAAATTGCGCATGCGGAGCAGCGTGGGTCAGCTAGTTTATAATATGTATATGATGGTTTAGTTGCCACATTCACAGTTCGGCATGACTGTCGCCACGCAGGATGCCAAATCATTGCAGGACTCTATATAGTTTTGCTTCTAGCTGTGCGTTAAAGAAATAGACAATTAATATACATTTCTATCAATACACATTAATATAATATGCATAGGTGTACTCCAAAACATAGCCCTGCTTTTAGGGCTGTTGGTATTTTTTTTTTAAGATTTACTAATAACAATTTATATATCTATTGTTTTCTAATTTCGTAAACTTATCTAAGTGTTGTAATTATGCGTAAATTTAGAAAGTTTAATGATTTTTTCGGCTAACGAATTCGGTTCCACATACGTTAACAAACCCATAACTAAATACGTTAGATAACTAACTGTTCCGCGTAGACGCTTCGAAAGCTATTTTTATTAGAACGACTGGTGATAAATTAAAAATTTAAATAGCATTAGTAGTCCGTTACTAACAGATCATGTGACGGCTGGTTAGATTATATAAAACCTAGGCTTATAACGAGTGAATACGTAATCGAAATCTAAAAAAAGAAACTTACGAGATGGTCCAGAAAGACATCCACTGCGTTCTGTACAGCATTGCAATCACCGAGATTATGGACCTGTAGTTCCGGATAAGGCTGGAGCTCCACCGTATGCCTCTCACGTACAATTAACCAAAGAGTTGCTATTATTCCATGCTTCATTCTATAGAAACACGTAACTCTATAGATTTTGTAGTTTGTACATGTGTATATACTTAACTCTAAATTCGACTAAGCACTGGAAGATACGCATATTACTTGGGTACAAGTCATTGTGATAATGAGTAGGTTTCATGTTGAATTTGAAGAAAAATGAAATTATATAAGTATTCCAAATCGGCTTAGCGTTAGCACTTTTGAACGGTCACAATTTTTTTGAGCTAGGTACCACCCGACTTAGAACTGAGATTTGACCCCGCAACCTCCGGTTTGCAAAGCAGTTTCCTGCTGCGCCACTGAGTTTACAACATATGTAACAGCTACAATATAACTATAACGGATGTAAGGGACATCGTACCGAACCATTTTTTATAAGATGTCAAATAATGTCCGTTACAACATTACAGAAACCATTTATATGGAAAATCTAAGTGGAAAATGACAAATGACTGACTTATTAATTTTCGAACATGTAATGAATATATGCGGAATAATATTTATTTCTCAAATCACATTGCTAATTTTCTAAAATAATAATAATTGCCTATGTACTGTTTTAGTCCATAAAGAATAAATAATTAAATAAATTTTCCACAAATAATAGCGCCCGGTAACCGGTAAGTAATTTATTGTTTTTAAATTAAAATTACGCTTTATTATTATACTTACCTACCAATAATGATATTAAACTAATTTTATTTAAAAAAAAAGTGGTATTTTTTTTTGGAAATTCATGAAAAAGCCGATGAAAAATTTCAACACTAGAGTGTTCAGAATCATGTACTGGATCCCTGGTATCGGTTTTCGGTACGATGTCCCTTACACCCCGTATACAAATAAGGTTAAGTAAATATATTCTTACAATCATAAAATCAGCGTGTGTCAGTAAGATTATTAAAAAAAGTATATAATTTATGGAAATTAAAACAAACAATGGTAAGTAACTACAAAAAATCCAATTTGATTTGAAAGGGATAATAGTCGGATCAGCCGGCAGCCCTCCTAATTGGTTTTACTCATAGATTTAAGATCTTTCTATGTTGAAAATCTTTGGTTTTACTCTTATTTATACATACATACCTAGGCGTTATGACGTATATATCGTCCTTGTAAGTGATCGCCTTTGTAGCAATAACATTATCAGACACATGTAGGCCACTTCGAATCCATAAATCAGGCCCATTTTCACACTGTAGATGCACCGGTCCACCATTCCAAGCTAAATTCTTCGGGTGTCCTTCTGATATTTTAATTTGCCATGCCGTTAATACGAAAATTAGAGTAACAAGCATCCTGATTTAACCGCGAGTACATTAGTGCCGTATAATATCACTTGTGTGAATTGTGTGTTAATTTGCAAACTTCGAATTTTTATTTCGTAATTGTACATTTCTTTGAATCGCTTTCATTAGGCTTACTCGTAAAATTATTCCATGTCAGCTTTCTTAAAAATTTAATACCAAAGTCTTGATATTATACGAAGAAAGGACAGAACTTCGAAACGATATCCTACTACATAACGGGTGTAAGGGATATCGTACCGAATTTTTTTGTATAAGATGTCAAATAATGTCCGTTACAACATTACAGAAACCATTTATATGGAAAATGACAAATGACTGACTTATTCATTTTAGAGCATGTAATGAATATATGCGGAATAATATTTATTTCTCAAATTACATTGCTAATTTTCTAAAATAATAATAACTAATTGCCTATTCATTAATTGCCTATGTACTGTTTTAGTGCATAAAGAATAAATAAATAAACAATGAAATAAATGTTCCACAAATAAGTAATTTATTGTTTTTATATTGAAATTATGCTTTATTATTATACCAATAATGATATTATACTAATTTTATTTTAAAAAACAGTTTTTTTTTTTTTTGGAAATTCATGAAAAAGCCGATGATAAATTTCAACACTAGAGTGTTCAGAATCATGTACTGGATCCCTGGTATCGGTTTTCGGTACGATGTCCCTTACACCCTGTATAACCCAGAACACTCATATTCATAACCTTGTCTAATAGATTGAACTGTTTACAATAAAATCAAATCAAATATTGATTTATTTACCTGAATACAAAATATATAATCAGTTGAGGCTCTGTAGCCTGCGCTAGTTAATAAACTGTATTACAGACTACATGACTACGGCGTCTTCCCCTTTTAAAGAGATAATACATTAAATACTTCCTTTTTTGTGGCGGAATCTATCAAAAGGGCCCCGGGATTTGTGGGGCTCAACCGGTGTATGTGGGATTCTTACTCACTAAAACCCCCGCGGCTGTCGCATCGGCACATGAGAGGGGACACTCGGGCTGTCCGTTGGGATCTGCACCAGGATCCCATTGCCTTGCCTTTGGGCCCGTCGCCGGGGGGTAGGGGAGAGGTGGCATAAAAGGGACGCGTATTGAAAGGGACAATTCAAATTACCGACAAACTAAAAATCGTCTCGTGACAAACTACGCACCTAACTTAACGCACCTGTCATTTTAAAGATGGCAATAGCGCGCGTGCATTTATATTTGTATGCAAAAGTATTTTTTTTGGTATTGTTTGGAAATATTTTGCCAAATGCTGTATATTCATGATTTTATTGCTTACCATTGTTTATGATTGACTAGATACATGCAGATAAAGGAATGAAAAATCAGTAGACTTTTATTGAAAATTGTAGATTTTATGCTCGTGTATTTAATTTATTTACGATATTTATGAAAGGGACACGGTGAACGGTTATGAACGGGACGTTCCTTTCATAACTGTACTCACTGTAGTCACCGCTTATTACCCCTCAACGTGAATATTTTCGGATCCTTTAAAGCTCGTAATAGAGCTGGCATGAATGACTGGATGCTTTCAACTTCACTTCCTTGCAAAACCGTCACAATTAATAATTTGATGAAGATTTTTACCCTCTTTCGTCGCAGATCGACCACATTCGAATCGAAACCCTACCACTTCATCTGCTGGAAACTCCGGCATATGTTATCCACACAAGGAAGACGTAGAGCAGTTCTTGTTCTGATTAAAAGTTAATTTTCTTGCTCTTGCACTGCGTTACTAAGAATTATTATCTGTAGATTAGTTTCAAGATGACCAGCACATTAAAGTATAGTGTCTTTGATTGCCCGTGGGGTGTCCCGGTAAGAATATTATCCTCCCATCTCCTCCCGTTGGGTATTTGTAAGAGGCAACTAAGGGAAAACAAGAAGACGGGTAGCACGAACTTTCTAATGGACCACCTATATCGCGATCATCAAGACGCCTGCCAATCGTAGGGATTATGGAATGTTCAGCAGTGGTCTTCTTTTGGCTGCTGCTGCTGATGATGATGAAGTTGTTTGATTGTTTCTCTCACGAGAAGCAATAATCATTTTCGAGCGATTGTTTGTTTTTATTATATGGATTACGAATCTGTTGATTTCTGTTAAAATTGTTAAGTTGTTAACACACTTATTTATTATTTTTATTGTATTGATGATAAGAAAATAAGACTACAACATGGATTTTAAATCTTACATATGGTTAGTCAACAATTAAATATAATATAATCTATAATATATCAATATAATATAATCAAAAATTAAATATAATATATAGTTAGTCAACTATATATTATATTTAATCTGTCTATAATTATGTTGTAAAGTGACTTTTCATTGATATTATATACTGTCCCTTTCATAAATTATTTCGTCCCTTTCAATACAGGTCATTTATGCAAGGGACATAATCCACATTTTTTTTAAATGCGAAAATATACAATTAAGAATATAGAAAAATAATTTATTGGATTGTATTTCAATAGTCAAGTAATGTTAGCATCTCTTTCAGGTACAACCTGTTTAAAATATCATCTTAGTCGTTTACAAAAGCCTCCACAACAGAAATGTCCCTTTCATGCCACCTCTCCCCTACATTGTAGCTCCCCCAGGAACCAGACATGGTGCTCACGGGAACGGAGTTCAGAACCCCGCCACCGTCCTCCTCGGAGTCGCCGCCGTACTCAATGGACGACCTAGGGCCCACACCCCGAACCTCCAGCGACTCCGAAGGAAATACAATAGCTATCCCAAGGCCTGAGGTTTTTTTACCTACGTACAAACTAAGTACCTACCTTTGATATAGATATCTAGGATTTCATCATCATCATTATCGTCGCCAGCCGGAAGACGTCTACTGCTGAACATAGGCCTTCACTTCGAACGCCACAATGAACGACAATTGGCTATTTGCATCCACCGGTTACCTGCGACGCGCACAATGTCGTCTGTCCACCTAGTGGGAGGCCTACCTACGCTGCGTCTTCCGGTTCGTGGTTGCACTCGAGAACCTTTCTTCCCCAACGATTGTCTGCCCATTGCCACTTCAACTTGCAGATTTTAAGAGCTATATCGATCACCTTGGATCTTCGGCGAATCTCCTCATTACGGATTTTGTCACGGAAAGAAACTCCGAGCATAGCTCTCTCCAAAGGTCGTTGTGTGACTGAGCTTCTCTAAAAGACCAACAGTTAGGGACCACGTCTCAGTACCATTTACTCATTTCATGGTTTTATTGAAATATAGAAGTAAAAAAAAAGCTGTTATTATTAAATTAGCTATTTCTTTTGGTAGAGTCGACTCGGAAGGCAAAATATAAGTAAGTATTATACACATTATTATTCTAACCTGAGTTAAAATGAACATGCTTGAATATCAAATTTTGAAACAGATATGTAAGTCGATCGATAGACACCAAATTCAGTCCCGCTCTGATTATTCTGCTCGAACATGAACCAACTCTTCCGACATCGAGGGTTGGGCTCATGTTTCCTGTTGCTCTCACAGTCTCCGCACTGTGTGATAATACCGATTGAATACAAAAACCCCCAATTGTACGCTGCATGGGAACCGAACTAAAGTATAGTTGAGGTATTTTGTAGTTTTTACTACTATTTGATTGCACTTTCAACGCTAGTTGATACATGGACTAATTAAATATCATGCGTATAATTGTAGCGTTCACTTAATACATATTCAGTTTAGTGTGGAGGTCAATAATTGCTACCTTTTCAATTTTTAATTGTTACAAATTTTCGTACACATGACTTTTTTGTTAGAGGTCTTTTGTTTATCAAGGTGAATTGTATTTGTAACGCTCCAATATCAGACGGATGGTGATAGGTGACTATTTGATTGGGATCGATACAGTAATAGTAATATCCTGGAACAAACCGCACACGGTCACCTGATCTAGTTTGGGTAGATCTTGTACTATGGTAACCAGACAACTGATACAAATACTTACATATGTTTTTTTTTCAATATATTTTTATACTTATAGATGAATCGTCCCCCTCCGCTCCTGTTCCACAGCTTCTTGTTCCTGTACCTTTGTTTTCTTTAATTTAAATTAAAGATGTTCACCGAATGCTAATAACAATCGCGCAAACACTTGTGCGATTGTTATTAGCATTCGGTGAATGAAAATATCGTGAGGAAACCGGCATGTCTGAGAAAGCCTAATTAGCTTTCAAATGACGTGTGAAGTCCGCCAACCCGCATTTGGCCGGCGTGGTGGAGGCCTGTGACCAACAGTGGGACAGTGACAAGACCTAGTAATATTATTTATAAGTAAATATAACACTCAGACACAGACACGAACCTATGACCTATTGGGTAGCGGCCAGGGTATCTTACTACTAGACCAATGGTTCAGTCAAAAAGATTTGAGATTTTCCGGTATAACACAGAAACTCGACCTGCAAGAGTCTGTCCTGGTAGAAACACCGCAGTGTGATATTGTGCCGTCAAGCATCAGTATGTAAACATTGCTGTGTTCTGGTGTAGCTGTATGTAGCCGGTGAAATTACCTGGTTTCAAAGAATTATCTCAGTAATCCAGTATCAGTACTTAGTAATTTTAGTTGTTTATCATCAGTCTATCTTCTTAAAGTATTTAATAACCTTACACAGAGGCAGAGCATCTACGTTTCCCAATTACATATATTGGGAAACGTAGATGGTCTGCGTCGGTAGTCTAGGACATATACTCGTACAAGTTCCTTAGTTAGTTATTTTACTTTGACAGACTTGTGACGAGGTTGTCACTTCAGGGTAATTTTCATAGGTCCTCTGGAAACAGTAAAGGACTTCTCGCAGGCATCCCTGTTCCATCCAAAGCAGGCAAGTGATAATTATTATTATAACTGTCATTCACAAAATGCATTAGTGTAATAGCTCATGGGGTGTCCTGGTAAGAATAGAAACACTCCCCTTTGTTGTTATTCACTGAAACTAAAACATTTGGTCGGGTGCTAATTTGTATGATAATAAATAATAGATGTAGTCACATTTTCAGGTAATGATATATAATTGTTTTCAGGTCATTGTCGACCTGCATCACAGCCACCTAGCTACCACAACGCAACCACCAGCGACACCGCGGACATAGCGGCCTCCTCTACGAATTCCATGAGTTCGTACATTCATGACGTGTTTCCTTTACGAATACCGGAGGCAACTGTTTGTTTACACACTTATATAATCACATCGCGACTGCTTACTAGTGAAAACTCAACCACATACACATTTTGTAGGTACCATCGCAGCTGCAAGAAGCTGCAGCGACACTATTCACACATAACCACTGCTTAACCACTTTTGTCACGTCGATGTGGTGGTACGTGTGTAAGAAGCTTAAAGGAAAATAAGAAGACGGGCGATGGACTGTGATCTCCAAGACGCCTGTTAAGCGTAGGGATGATGGTAGATTCTAAGTTTGAGGCCTTTGTTCAGCAGTGGACGTCTAATAGGCTCTGCTGATGATGATGCCGATTGTATTACTAGCGTGGAGCAGTTTACAGTTCGCAATTCTCAGCAGTATGCTATGTTATGACTAGTTTTTGGAGTAGGTGGATTGATTCTAGGTCATCAGTCTAGTCTTCTAGGTTTCCAGAATTTGAAGAGAATTATATATTTTTTCCGGAATTTCGAAACTATTACATGGATCTAAATCAAAACCGTATCAAGACTATGTTGGTAGTGGCGTAGGTGATCGGCAAAATTGCATGTCCATGTTATGCCATCTTGGTGTGAGTACGAAAAATCAATCTACCTACTCCGAACGCTGACTTACGGATAGGGCCAGGATTATTCATGGATTTCCGCTGTTACAAGCACGCATATTTTGACGCCGTTACAAGCGCCATAATCACGGTATAACTGAAGCTGATGACAAAGGTGATAAATAGATTACGAAAAGAGAAATTTTCTCTGTCTCCCGCGTCAATATGAGTACAAGGCAAAATTTATCATCAGGCGTACGTCTTGCTCGTCTCTCCTACGTTAAATAAAATAAAGGTACTTTCTCAGTTGGATTGAACTAATTTTAAGGAACTACGTATTACCCGTGGGGTGTCCGGGTAAGAATAGTACCGAACAATCTCCCTCTGATTGGGTGTCGTAAGAGACTAAAGGAACACAAACGATGGGCAGCAGCCTTCTATTGGATTACGTATCACATATACTGTGGACCCTCAAGAGCCAAGCGTGGGGCACCCCTCCAAGGTTGCGATAATCCGTCTTCTAAAGGGGATGCCTAAGTTCAGCAGTAGAAGTCTTGCGGCTGCTGATGACGTTGAACCCGATTATGCCCTGCTACCTTAACGGCAGTTAAGGTAGCAGGGCATAACGTCCTTCGGAATCGCTGGACGTTCGGGGTAAAGGCCCTAGAACGTCCTTTGAATACGGCGGCGTCTCCAAGGAGGATGGCAGTGGGGTTCCCGTGAGTACCGTGACAGGTTCCCGGGGGGCAACAATGCGCCCCCCGGCGGTGGGCTCAAAGGCAAGGGACTGAGGGGCTCCTAGTGCAAATCCCACCGGAGAGCCCCGGGGTCCCCTCGCATGTGCCGATGCGACAGCCGCGGGGGTTTTTGTGGGTAAGAATCTCACATATCCCGGTCGAGCCCCACAGCTCGCCTTCTGCCGCGAAAAAAAGTAGGGCATAACGTACAGTATCGGTTCGTGACAGTGCCCTCTGTCTGTTGGCTCGAAACGTTTGAAACAGTAAAAAATGTATAACGGGATGTTAATTCTTAAAGTAGCAATTTAGATTATGTTAACCGATAAATCAAGTAGCTTTTATTAGGTAATTATATTATTGTGTGGCGGAAATACTGTTAGCGTTGAAAACAAACGGAACGAAATGTAAGTGACCCTCCATTCACCTATGACTTTTAAGTAATAAGAAAGTTAAAGGTACCTTGTTTGGTATATTTTTTCGGTATTTTTAGTACCTAAACTATGTTACTTTGGCACATAGTCGTAAATACAAGCGGTAAATAACGGAATGGTTTATTTAAAATAATAATATGCTGGGAGAATCGCTGCATAACTATCCCAAACTAGGCAGAGTAACAAGTGATAAAAATTGTCAGATTCATTGTCCTTGTTATACTACCCAATAAGTTTTTTGAACCCAGTAGGTAATGTCACCAGCTATATTGCTCTTCCAACCGGAACACAGCAATGTTTACAGATTGCAGCTTGGCAGCAAAATATTAGTACCTATACCCTATGTTTCTTTAGAAGATCAAAAATTGAAAGTTATGTTAAGATATGTCATATTCAACCCAACTGGGGTCAGTGGGGTTATTTGGCCGACCACCTGCTGTAAAAGTTTAAAGGTAACATAACTTAATTAACAACGGTTAATGGTCCGGTTACAAACTGTTTTTACGGGGGCACAGCGTGTGACCTTGGCCTTTTCCCTACTGAAAAACTTCGTGGCGCTGATATCACGGTTGGTAATCACGCACCTTGATAATAAAATAAACGCGCGTAAACCTCTGGTAATACCGAGTCACGGTTGCCGGAGCCACGCCTTCGGGATCGACCACTTTTACTTTTTAAGTGTCATGTAGAGGGGCGAGTTATTTCGGTGCGTGTACGGAGCCTCGGTACCAGTATAGGTTGTAAGCGCAAGCCAACACGCTTGTCTTTGCGCACTTCGCGAATCGATCATACACGTGCTTGCTGATCGATTGGACGACGCCGGCCGCTGACATTTGGACACGCATACGCAGGTATAGTTTAGTGCTGTGAAGATCCGAATGTATTTTTTTTGTATAGTGCGTAGCATTTAAAATATTTTGCGGTATTATTTATTAATTTTATAGGTTTTAATAAGCATCTTGGTGACCTTTTAAATTAAGTTCCACATATAATTATCGCAAAATTGTTCGTAAAGCGCATAGAATATTCGCGGGCTTGCATACCAATGTCATTCTTTTCTTTATGGGAGTAACGTTTTGCCGCCAAATATTTACGATTGTTGTATCACGATTCATTATATATGGGAGTATAATTCTAATTAATCTACATATTAGCAGCAATAAAACAAGCTACAGTGGGTCTAATTGTGGCATAGGGATATTAAATCTTCAAGTGCTATGTATTTATTTAATTAAATGAAATCAAAAATTTTGTAACTAAAAGTTCCTACGATCTTTTCAGCTTGTTAGAAATTGTCAAAATTATTACTCAAATTAAAAATTAATCTACCGGCGCATGAAGTAAATAGACTTATTATACAAAATATCATACCATATAGAGATCATTGTGTGATGAATCGAACGTTGTGTGTTTACAAACAAAACAAACAATGCCCGCATCGCACTGCGCTTCACTAACAAGCGGAGGAAGTTGATGTGTGCGGAGTGCTTTACTTACCACATACCATAGACTAACGTCTATGCCACATACCTAGATATTACAGATTAAATATATATTTATTGAATTTAAAAAAAACATGTATGGGTAATATTTTTAAGATTTTTTTGGAATTAATCTAAATTCATGGATGTTTCGCGGTTTATTTTGATTTTTTATTTTTCCGATGATTTTTAGTTTTTCTAAACTTACTTACTTATATGTAAGTAGATAAAGCAAAAAACATCTTTTACAGCCAATAAATCATACCAAATCATCATCAAAATTCATTATTAAATACTCCATTTTAGTGATTTAACATAATAATTACAACTTGTTATGCTATTTGTATTCAATGACCAAATTAGACCAAATGTTACTTTATTTGGTAGGTACTAAGCTAACTTTTTTTCCTCTTGCGGAGAAATCTTTTACAAGGCCCTTGTAGAGATTCAACCGGGGTATTCAAGATTCTCACCGACTTAAAACTCCCGCGAGGGGCTGGACATGATAGAAGAACCTGGTCTTTCCGGGGACATTTGCTCCCGGTACCACAGAGATTGGCCTCCACCTAGAAAATGGTTATGTATTGGAATACACCCCGTATATATATGTATTGGAATACGCGGAGAGTCTCCTCGAATGGCGTAATTATACATGTTCAATGAGCGCAACTTGAACCCTGGACCACATCAGCTCTGGCAGATATAGCTGACTTACAAATTTATTTTATTAAACCTATTGACTAGACAAGCAAGACGTTCGCCTGATGGTAAGAGCGACACGCCTGCCTATAGATAGCTGCATTGCACTGCCGCTCGTCACCCGAGATATTAGTTGTGAAGTCTGCTGTGTCCGGTAATTTCACCAGCTCCAGTGCCCTTTAAACCAGAATACAGCAATGTGCTGCTTGGCGGCAGAATCTGACACTGCAGAGATATCTACCTAGACGGCCCTTTTCAAAAGGGACCTACCACCACCTAGTATGGGAAGATTGACCAATCTTTTTATTATGCCAGGAATATATCGGCGTGTTAATCACGTATCACCATATGGTACTGAGACGTGGTCCCTATCTGCTGGCCTTTTAGAGAACCTCAAAGGCACACAACGAGCCATGGAGAGAGCTATGCTTGTGTTTTTTGAGCGACAGAAGGAGTGGAAGCTATGCTAGGAGTTTCTTAGCGCGACAGAATCCAAAATGTGGAGATTCGCCGAAGAACTAAGGTAACCGACGTAGCTCTCAGAAAGTTGAAGTGGCAATGAGCAGGCCACATCGCTCAAAGGACTGATAACCGATGGGGAAGAAATGTTTTCGAGTGGCGACCATGAACCGGATAACGCAGCATAGGCAGGCTTCCCACTATGTAGACAGACGAGATTGTGCGCGTCGCAGGCAACGGGTGGATGCAAATAGCCAATTGTCTTTCATTGTGGCGTCCTAAGGGGGATGCCTATGTTCAACAGGGGACGTCTTCCGGCTGATGATGATGGTATTCACGTAGACACGAATTGAAAAAGATGCATCTATTACCATCATAATAGTTTCCAAAATGTATTTAGGTTCTTGTAAATGATGCAAATATCCTACCTAATGGTATAATTATGTTTACAGCCAACCATTGTCTATTAGTCAAAATATTTGCATTATTCGCGTCGTCTCAGTCTTCCCATAGTCATCTATTGTTCGATGTGAGTAAATATGCAGTTATTACACACATATTGTATGTGAGAACATTCATGTAAGCATCTGAAGTATTTTAACAAGATTTTGAAACATCTCTATTTAAAATCCCGACTACTTATGCTCGCCCATTTTTCTCATACTCGTAAGGGGTCGTCCATTAATCACGTGATGTTTTTTAGCAACTTTTTAACCCCTCCCCCCTCCTGGTGGTATGTGGTGATGTTTTGAATTAATAAAATAAAAAGGACGTGAAGAGATATGTACAACGGGCGGCCTTATCGCTATCCGCAATTTCTTCCAGGCAACCTTGGGATGGAAAAAAGATTGCATGGAATACGAAAAGTGGCGTAGTTAATATGTGGGACAATGTACACTAATAAAAATACACATAATAAGTTTACCTATTTACATATAATATATTAATATACATACAGATATATAAATATTTCTTACATACCAACATATATTCAATATACTTATATATATATATATATAAGAAGAGAACTATAAATATATGTATTATATATTTAAAAATCAATTCTGATAAATAAACAGATATCACTCCGAAATCATAATAACGACCAGCAAAATATCAATGAGCTACAAAGTAAGGTAATGAGCTTTTACAAGATTTTTAAAAATGTTTAAAGATTTAGCTTGCCTTATGGTAACTGGTAAGGCATTCCTTAGGCGTACTGCATGTACAGAAAATGATTTACCATAAATATTTGTTGAGTGTTATAGCTAGTTCAAGGTTTTCTGACGATCTTAGATTCCTTGAATGCGTCTCATGAAGGAATTTGAAACGAGCTTTAAGATATGGAGGAGTAATGGGGTATTAGTACCCAGGTACTTAGTTGTAAAATGGAAAAATGAATTTAGGTAATATCAAAATAGTAATAAATTAATAAATAATAATATTAATATTTTGTAATTTTAATATTTTGTATGTGACATACCTACACATAATCGCCATCGTCGTTGTCATCATAATAACAATAATGTTCTCCAAGCCCCTCGGTGCCTATCCGACGTATGGATCATCTTACTTTCCAGACAAAAAGTCCGACATTGTCTTAACCAGTAAGAAACCATTACACAAAGTTCTTGCTCCTTGCGGGATTGGAACCCGTGACCTCCGGTTTGCAAAGTAAGTGGTGCCCCGGTGACCGCTTAACTAAGAGACTCTTTATCCCGAAAAATTTAAGGACGGGGCATCAATATATAAGAAATGGTGGAATGCTGATGAATGGAAGAAAATTATCCGAGTGTGTTTGGCGTTCTGTGAGAGAAAGTATGCGAGATTGTCCACTGTTTTGTGTTAGTTTTAAACCTAATTTAGCTAATTATGTATTATCTGTAACTGTATATTTCAGAATTTATGTTAATTAATGTAAATGATTTAACTATCGTTTTAATTAACAATAAAACAATAAACATGAACATAAGGGTAACGCGCAAAATATATATGTAGGTGATTTTGTTATAATTTGTGTAAATCGATCGAGTCGGATCGGGTGGTCAGACAGGGTTGGATCGAGTCGGATTGAGTTCCTTCGGAGTTGCTGGACGTTCGGGGTGTGGCCCTTACTTAGGATGTCCATCCAGTATGGCACCTAGGAGGACGGCAGCGGGGTTGTGACCACCATCCACGTGAGCACCGTGACACCGTGAACGCTCAAATGCAAGGCACTGATCCCACTGGTGCAGATCCCACCGGAGAGCTTCGGTGTCCCCACTCATGTGCCGATGCAACAGCCGCGTGGGCTTTAGTGGGTTATCCCACATACCCTGGTTGATCCCCCACAGGTCCCGAGGCCCTTTTGAAGGTTTCCCCGCGAAAAATAAAAGGGTCGGATCGAATCGGACCGAATCTGATCAAGTTGAATGGAGATGGATCGTGTTATGTCGAGTTTGATTTCATGAGTATAACGCGAAAACTACCTACCTACTGGCTGCGTGCGAAGCCGCGGGTACAGCTTGTTCTTTAATAATTATCATCATCTTGTATAATATCATCTTCAACTATCGAAGCAGGCATAGTTTTTTTTCTTTATGCCATTATTATGTTCTTTTCCGAGACAATATCTAAATATACAACACATTACCTACGCAATGTACGTTGTTATCATTGATATTGCTATGCAAAGGACTGCAGTCGATCGTATTAACATTAACCAAATAATATTTGTGAAATTTCCTGGCACGGTGACCTAAGAAATTGCTGATGGTTAGGGTATATCGAAAATATTTATTTATATAAAAGCTGTGCCGGTTTGCCTTGATTGTCCCCATTACAAAACAAGTATTAATGTTCTCCAATATCTAAGTTAGTTGTGGGATCATGTAAGATTATGCATGTTAGTGCTCAAGATAAAATACCTACTGTGTTAAGGAACTAATTTACTCGACTGATTTTAAATTACGAACAAATAATCACGGGTTTAATAAACTCTATTGTTAGGTAATGGTAGTAATGATTACTTGAATCGTTCTACTTAATTTAATTATCTAGATTTATAAGGATTCAAGTTGTAACAGCGCAGTAGGCGAACGCTTGCCTTGGAAACAAGGCGCAGGTTGAACCCCGGCTCGCACCTCTGTTTCTTTAATTAATCATGTGCGAATCGTCGTTGTGCGATTGTTACTAGCTTTCGGTGAAGGAAAACATCGTGAGGAATGCTGCATGTCTGAGAAAGCCTAACTAGCTTTCGAATGACGTGTGAAGTCCGCCAACCCGCACTTGGCCAGCGTGGTGGCCTATGGCCTAAGCCCCTTCATCTTGAAGGGAGGCCCGTGCCCAGCAGTGGGACATAAACAAGAGCTGGTATTATTTTATAAGGATTCAGGCAATTTCTAAATACTTACTACATTATTTAGGTAGGTATTATGTGTAGGTCGTTCGTTTCATTGAATCAAGGAACGATCGGAAAATCTCATTCTCATGGCATGCAGCCGATAAACTCGTAGATACACTTGAATAACTTGTGGGAACTAGGTAATATTGTTACTTTTTCTATACAATGGCTCTTACCAATGCATATTTCAATAAAATGGAACAGCCGAAACGCCTATTAAAAATTGGGGCAGCCTGAATGGGGGTGGGTAGTATGTACCGCCACGTTATAGAATACTGCAGTTAGTTTATACTTAGATCAATGATATTATAAACTAGCTGACCCACGCAGCTCCGCCTGCGCTATTTTTACGTTAACTAAACTTTTAATAACAGACATTTGCATCGAATACATAACCTCCTTTTTTATAGTCGGTTAAAAACTGGGACCCACTTTTTACTTGCTCTCCGAAGCACGGACCCGTTTAGTTCAAATGGCGTTACACGGTCACCCATCTATTTAATGACCTTACCTAACGTTGCTTAACCCGATCGATTACAAAACCTTGATAACAACTCTCTATGAGTGTTCCCTTACTAATATTTATTATATTATAAAGAAAAATTGATAAAATCGGACCAAGCGTATAACCAAGTACTTACCCATTTTGACTTTAATCCCCTCTCCCAAAAGAACCGTGCTAGATTACGGGATAAAAAGTATCCTATGTCCTACCTCGTAGTAAGATCTCAAATCATGTCAAGTTTCATTTGAATCCATTCAGTAGTTTCGGCGTGATGCTCAGCCGTGATACAGACAGACAGACAGACAGACAGACAGACAGACAGACAGACAGACAGACAAAAATTAAAAAAATTACATTTTCGTCCTCAGTATCGGTTATAGAATGCCCTCCAAATATAATTTTCAAAATATCTTCAATGTACAGAATTGGACCTGTTACAGTTTTATTATAAGTATAGACTAGATCCCCGTTTAGCCTTATGGCTTATGGCTATATAGCGATTTATTTTAATTTTCTCGACGTTTCGAATGCTTTGCAGCACCCATGGTCACGGGCGGACTCCATGGAGGATGCATGCATCCTCCATGGAGTCCGGACCATGGGTGCTGCAAACTGCAAAGCATTCGAGACGTCGGGAAAATTAAAATAAATCGCGATATAATCCGTAAGAATAGATTAATTACAATACAATCTATCTATCTATACTTATAATAAAACTGTAACAGGTCCAATTCTGTACATTGAGCCAAAAATGTTATTTTTATTATTTTAGTCTGTCTGTCTGTCTGTCTGTATCTCGGCTGAGCATCACGCCGAAAATACTGGATGGATTGAAACGACACTTGGAATGATTTGAGTTAATACTCCGAGGTAGGACATAGGATACTTTTTATCCCGAAAAAGGAGGTTTTGTATTCTATGCGAATGTATATTATTGAAAGTTTAGTTAACGTAAACACAGCGCGGGCGGAGCTGCGTGGGTCAGCTAGTGTCTAATATTCGCGTAAATAAAAGACAACATTATAAGTAGCATACATAACCATTAACTGCCAAATAAGCATTATTATTGCAATTGTAAATAATTGCACTGGTACCTAGTCTTATGACTACCTGTGCAATTATTTATCATCTTAGGATGATGCATTATGATTTTGTACATCTTATGATGATTAGAATGCAAGTAGTTTAATAAATAAATAAATAAACAATTATTTATTAATTAATACACTTGTAAGTTTCAATTACTTAAGCTCTAACTAGCTTAAGTACCTAACTGAAACTTCCACTTCGTGACAGTGATACTGAACTTCACGCATTGCACCGAGAATGTACCTACAATTATGTCGGTTCCACTTATACCCAAAACCAGATATAAAGTCATTTTTTGTAATCAAACCGGGTACTTCAAAACAAACCTAAATTTCTTCACCAATACAAGATGAAAACTTTCCATTTATCACCACACACACGTAAAACATCCAACTGATTCAGAAAAATAGTTAAACTACTGAAAATATAATTAAAATCTTAAGATATACGAATAAATAAAATATTTTTGACATGAGAATGCCACAGATAAAATATGTCAATATATAGAACACACACTTTGTCTATGGAAATTAGTGATGTTCAATATTTAAAGATCTAAATCTCGATATTGAATGATTTGAAATTGATCCACAACCAATCATTTTATAAAATAAAAAGTATTATATTAAACTCAGACTAAACTGAGGTAGATTCAACATAAACAGTAGGTCCGCCGTCCCTATTTCAAAGTAAATCGCTACTCTGCCCACGTCTACACGGATTATATTATGTTGATTGTAAGATAATATTTTATATTACGTATTTAATTATTTATTTAAATAAATATTAATTTAAATTGAGTGCCGAATATGAAACTGTATGCGGTTTGACAGGTTCCGGGACTTACGCCTTAGTGCTGCCACCTGGTGCACGTCATTTTTGAACACCCTCATTGTGTAATTCATAGTCATTCATTCGTCGCTTCGTATCGATGTCGTACGTACTGAATGCTCTCTGGTGTCTTTTCTTTAACGACTTTGCTTTCGATTTTTGGTTTTGTGTTTGCTTTGTGATTTGGACCGTGTTTTCGATTGGACTGACGACTTATTGCTACGATCTAAGGATTTTGATACTCTCGATTAGATTTCAATTGAAGTGTTTGTGTGTATATAAGGTAAGATTTTATAAGATTATTTTAGTTTAAAGTAATTTAAGTAAATTGAAAAAAAAAATTATGATAAAGTAAAAAAAATACATTTATCAATAGAAATATACAACATCATTTAAAAAAATTCAATTCACATACATGCACTACAGGTTCTTTTTTCCATCCGTTTTTTTTACATGTAGTTTTACTAAGTGTTGTCGATTAAGTC
The DNA here is from genome assembly GCA_911728495.1 of Furcula furcula. Classification (NCBI taxonomy): domain Eukaryota; kingdom Metazoa; phylum Arthropoda; class Insecta; order Lepidoptera; family Notodontidae; genus Furcula; species Furcula furcula. The sequence continues at coordinate 14,245,775 of OU452250.1, forward strand.
TCCAAAGCTATTATACATTTGCACTGTCGTGCACTCATTTGTTTCAATGAGCATTATTTTATAAGCTTGAATATTTAATTTATAAATTATGTCAATACTTTTTATTAGTAATTACAACAAGTCAATAAATCCATTTATTTCGTTTGAGTCCAAAATATAAATGGGTAATTACCCGAGTGGAACTCACGAGTGGGTTAAAACCCAATATAAATCAGTTCGCTCCACACACTGGATGGCTTGACAAAATGTATATAGATTTCACTCTGTTGAACCATCCAGTGGGTTGAGCTCAATTGGTGATAATCTTCGGAGTCTCTGCACGTTCAGGGTGTGGGCCCTAAGACGCCCATAGAGTATGGTAATGACTCCGGCGGGGTTGCGACCCCTATCACCCCACGTCCCCACAGGTACCAGGTAACTTTAAACTTTTTTCCCGTGAGAACAAAATAAAATGGGTGACTTTATTACAAGAATTATAAGTAATCACTAAATGTGTTTTTAGTGCTTGAAGATGAGCGAACCTCGTCCTGGGCCATCTGAACCTACATCGTCAAAAAGGAAGAGACGTAACTCCCCGACAATTTTGAGTAGTCCCATGAAAAAAAGGGCAAGACCTACACAGTTAACTTCCAACGAAAAAAATATTGCAATCGATATTAATAAATTTGTAGCGAAAGCTATGCCCACATATCCGTATAAGTCGGAGGTTTCGCAGGCTACTGCGGAAGTAATGGGCATTTCTAAAAGAACTGTGGAGAGAATTGTACATGAATACAAAATAACAGGAAATGTAGTTTCAGCTCAACACAAAAAGAAAGGAAATCACTGTTCTTCACTAAAAACCTTGGACGATTTTACAATTAGCGCCATTAGAAGAAAAGTTCGCCAATTTTACTTTAGCAACGAAATTCCGACTGTAAAAAAAGTATTGGTGGAAGTTAACAGTGATGAAGATCTTCCTTCATTCTCTCAAACCACCTTATAGACTTTTAAAGAGTATGAATTTCACGTACTCGAAAAGATTATTAAATTAACATTTTAATACTGACGCATTTGTTAATTATTTTGAATTAAAGGGTTTCGAGTTGTTATTTGTTTAAATAAAGGTGAAATTATCAATAAAAATAATTCACAGTAATAATGTATTCTTTTTAATCCTACCGTTGCTGACATAAATATCGATACTGTAATGGATTTATCCTCAGAGTAATTAGAATAGAGCCAGTATCGCGTCGATTCCCCGAACAAATTTTTCGTGGCACTTTTGCGGGGTGCGGGAGGCGAAGTAAACACACACAGATACAATTTCACGCATATCCACACTATAATAAACTCGCAACACATATGAACAAAATTTGGCAGAGGGGTTAGCGCATCATGCTCTCTCCAGTGGTATCTCCTCTAAGGGATTTATCATACATCTATGATGTGGTCAGATTCACTCGTTCATGAGGCGTCACCTCCCTAATATTGTCGATGGTTGCAATACCGCCATGTTTATTTACTTTTTACGACGGAATACTTGAATTCGAGTATACATAGTGGTATGTACAGGGTTGCCAACAAATGACGTTCGTTATTATAAAGGTACGATGATGAGCTACTAAATTCCTTAAATATCTATTTATACTTGTTGTTTATGTAAAGATTGTTAATATGGAAAAGCATAAGCAGTATGGAAAAGCAGATAATTTTTCTTTGAGTATTACCGGGTATTTTTTTCTTTGTCCGTGTTATGTAACATGGATTTGTAATACCTAATTAAATTACACTTGCTAATCTAATATTACTTAATATCTACCTATCATAAAAACCACAGACGCACAAATTAACTAAAAGACTATTTAAACTAATTCTAACAACTAGGCTGAGCTGAGTAACCGATGCGTTAAACAAGACCTCGATTAAAGTGCGTTTGTAAAGATTTTGCTATTATAACACGAATAAACGTTATATAATGGTTCGTAGAGGCCTAGATATTAAGATAAAGAAATTATGTATTTCCTTATAGCTTTTACACAATAGACAAGATGCAAAGCATGTGTCACATCGATATACTATACCAACTAGATTTGCTGTCACGACCCGAAAAGTGGTCACGAAAATAAAATCTTTTTAAAAAAAAATCGAACCGACTTCAATATCACTGAAAAGTATAAAATAATTTAAATATTATTGAAGTTGGTGTTAGCTTACCGGCTGTGTATATTTGGCACCAACTTCAATAATATTTAAATTATTTTATTCTTTTCAGTGATATTGAAGTCGGTTCGATTTTTTTTTTAAAAGATTTTATTTTAAACTTTTTAGTGATATTTTCATATATAAAGATTGAACCATCGAAAACCGTAAAATTATCTAGGTAGGTCATAACCTACCTAGATAATTTTACGGTTTTCGATTTTACGGTATAGCATACTATATGATCACATTATCGTCTACATAGTTTTACATAATTCATGTTTCTTCAGAAAAAAATATCCGGTCGTAATGAAATTTGCATGGAAACATCATAGTAGTTTACTCTCTCGAATAAAAAAAGAATCATCGAAATCGGTTCATAATTGTCAGAGCAATGTAATGGAGAACATCAGTTTTATGGTTTTTACCAGATAAATTCCTCCACATTGTTCATGGTCCTCCAGGAAGTTCTTATCCGGTTGTAATAAAATTCATACAGATTCAATACAGTGGTTTCTTCTTTCGAATAAAAAAAGAATCATTGAAATTGGTAAATATTTGCCAGAGTTATGACCATTTTTGTCCTTAAAAAGCGACATAAAGTCGTCGATATAGGCTTTCTTGCAACTCTCAGTACGCAGTCACCATTCTTGTTTTTCAGGAACTACTTATTACTATGCAATAATTTTTTTATGGGACCCAATCAATGGATTGAAGAATGGATGGAAGAAAGATTTTTTCAAATCGGTTCATAATTGCCGGAGTTATGCGCGAACATACATAAAAAAAAAAAAAAAAAAAAAAAATATATACAGACGAATTGAGAACCTCCTCCTTTTTTGAAGTCGGTTAATAAGAGCTACGGAGACGGCTGTCGCTCAATTGTCTGCAATTATTATTGAACCTTATTTTATAGTATGTAAGTTATCTTTTTATATGAACATATTATTGTTTTGCGTGTACCTGTATAGTTGTGTAAGTATATGTAACCGCGACCACATTTTCGATGTCATTTTGTTCGTGACAGCTAATCTAGTTGGTATAATATATCGATGATGTGTCACCTTGAAACTTAAATAGAAATAGTAGTGTAATTTAACATATCGTTAACATTAGTATAGTTATATTAATTTTACTATAATAACTCAAATATGACCGGACCCGGAAGATGCTTCGTAAGCAGGCCTCCCACTTGGTGTCCATCATTTCATAGTGGCATTTCTAAAAGGGCATCCTTTGTTCAGGAGTGGACGTCTTCCGGCTGATGATGATGATGATGATCTCAAATAGATTTGCAAGTATTATTTGCATCAGTTGTGTGGTTACCATTTTTTTTTTGACGCGGGGGAAATCTTCTGAAGAGGGGGGACCCCAGGGCTCTCCGGTGGGAGGTGCACCAGGGGCCCCTCAGTGCCTTGCCTTTGAGCCCGCCGCCGGGGGGCGCATTGTAGCCCTCCGGGAACCTGACACGGTACTCACGGGGACGGGGGTCACAACCCCGCCGCCGTCCTCCACGGAGTCGCCGCCGTATTCAATGGACGCTCAAAGGGCCCACACCCCGAGCGTCCAGCGACTCTGAAGGAGTTGTGTGGTTACCATAGGGTAACCACACAACCGATACGGGCTCTGCCTAGTTTGGATCAGATGACCGTGTGTCCTGGGACAATCCCCCAGGATATTATTATATTGCTGATTTGTGGCAGATAATCTGCTGGCTGTTATGCTAGTGCTGGCTAAGAATATTCATATTATAGAATATTCGAAAAGGTATAGCAAAGTAAATATTTCTTATCATAATTTACCCCACGAACATTATTAAAAAAAATGATATACTTATATTATTTAGTACGCAAAATACGCACTTTGACGCGTAGTTGCGGAAACCAGCCCGTTACCAATAACTGTACGTTAATTTAATATAGGTACCTTCGATGTTTTGAATTTATAATGCCTTGAACGTAAATTTTACTATTTGCTTTAATTAAACTGTTATCGAAAGTTTATGTATTGAAGAGTTTCACCAATTATATGGTATTTATCTAATCCAGCGAACGACGTAACAATAATTATATTCTAAATTATTTATTTATTGATGGGTCTGTTGGTCTAGTGGTTAGACACCCTGGCCGCTACCTAATAGGTCGTGGGTGCTACTCCTGCCAAGTGTCTAGGTGTTATATATATATATATTCAAGTATGTATTTACTATCAATTGTCAATACTATCAGTATTAATTGTCTGCTTTGAATAAGTACAGGCTCTGCCTAGTTTAGGATCAGATGACCGTGTGTGAAATCGTCCTAGAATATTATATAATAATAATAATGATGTTATAGAAAAAAATATATGCTTAGGTACTTATTAAAAATCAAATATTAAACATTTATATCGGAAAAATATCACTAATCAAAAATTATTTATTTTAGTCAATTTTAGAATTATAGACTGCTATCTCTTACTACGGCTTACCGCACTCAGTTTCTACTAATTCAGTATTTAAAAGAACTATTAGGTAGATATACAAGAATTATAGAATTATGTACTATTACCGTATAAAGGTAACTTGCAATATGAAGGTACCTACTTACTAAATATAAATAACCAAGTATAAATATTAAATAATGTAAATAGGAAGTAGGTATAGCTATAAAGAACATCTTGGGAGCCCTAGTGAAAGTGGTTCGGATTGTTTCTTAACGGCGAAACATGTTCATTGCGGCTTGTCCGTATGCATGCAGTTCCCGTTGTGTTTTATTTTTTTTCGCACTTTCCATATCAATGCGCACCCAATTATACTGCCAGTTCATTTTGTTTTATGAATCCAAATTACTGTTCTGTTCAATAATATTTGACACGTATTTGGCGTTTTCTTTTTAAAAGTTAATTGATGCGTAGGCAAATAGTTAATTAGTACATGTTTTCTTGTTTTCTTTTCTACTTCCTCTGTTTCTAAACTATAAATTAAAATTACATGAAGTTATTGATCTAATTTTAAAATGCGAAATCTGTTTATGTTGATTATCAAGTATATACTTGATGTTTTTTAAGCATGGGACCGATCACTACAATATTGGGCCACTAGGCAGCAATGTATAAAAATTATGTGTTTCGGTGTGAAGTTCATTGTCGCTAGTGAAATTACCAGGCTCAAGAAATTTCATAATAAATGCCACTGATACTAGTTGGTAGGTTCCTTGTGCAACCGTCTAGGTAGATACCACCGCGACAGCAGTGTGTAAGCACTGCTGTGCTCCGGCGTGAAGGGAACTGTAGCTGGTGAAATTACCCGTACAAAGACTTAATATTTAATATCTTAAAGGTCTAAATCTTAAAGGTGTTGCTAGCATCTATACACTTGCTTGCCACTTTGGTAAGTAGTATAAAGAAAACGGATGGCGGCAAGCGGCAGGGCAATATTGCTGCTACGTTCAGGCGCTTACCATCAGGCGAACTTGCTGTTTCTTTCGTTACTAACTTCATAAGAATGTAATTTCAATTATTATGATAATGAAGTCCCTGAAAATAATTGCTTGAATATTTAGACAATTAAACCACTGATTGATATACTTAACTAGATAACCATAATTGGCGTTATTACGCCATATGTGAGATAATTAGATTCCTAAACAGTTTTAAACTGTTTAACGGATAGATATTAATATAACCAGCCTGCGTATCGCAGCGGGAATCTGCTTCATTTACAAACCGGAAGTTGACTTCTGCAACAGGCTTAGCAGTTAGCAGAGTATGTACATCCCGTTTCGATCTTGAAGTCTACGTCATAGTCCATAAATCTATCATAACTTTCAAGCCATGCTAGGCCTTGAAAGTCTTGATAGACTGAGAGGTTGACGGCCTGGGCCTTTACCATCTATACTTATAATAAAACTGTAACAGGTCCAATTTTGTACAATGAAGATATTTTGAAAATTATGTTTGGAGGGCATTCTGTAACCGATTCTAAAGCCAAAAATGTAATTTTTTTTATTTTTGTCTGTCTGTCTGTCTGTATCTCGGCTGAGCATCACGCCGAAACTACTGGATGGATTGAAACGAAACTTGGCATTATTTGAGTTAATACTCCGAGGTAGGACATAGGATACTTTTTATCCCGACATTCGGCACGGTTCCCTTGGGAGAGGGGACTAATGTCAAAATGTGTACTTGGTTATACGCTTGCTCCGATTTTAACAATTTTTCATTATAATTATAATAAATATTTGTAAGGGAACACTCATAGACAGTTGTTAACAATGTTTGGAAATCAATCAGGTTAAGCAACGTTAGGTAAGGTCATTAAATAGATGGGTGACCGTTTAACGCGATTTGAACTGAACGTCTCCATGCTTCGGAGGGCAATTACAAAGTGGGTCCAAGTTTTTAACTGACTTTAAAAAAGGAGGTTTTATATTATTGAAAGTTTAGTTAACGTAAACACAGCGCAGGCGGAGCTGCGTGGGTCAGCTAGTCTTAAACTACGTATATTGACGTCTCTACCTCATGTCATGTAAGATGATAATAAACAATACTTACTGCTAATAGAGGTGGTGGTTTGGCGTGTTGTTGAGTGATTGTTGTTTAGTCCAACTACAGTTATCAATTTCACACAACCTGCGCACTATCACAAAATTGCTGGCATTGAGGTCAGTTTAAAACTGATCGCACATATTATTTCGGTCGTATTGTGAACTGTCATCGATACTGAGCTTAAATACTCTGTATATTTATGAGACTTTTTACTGAACGCAGATGTCGACGTTATGGCATCATTACGCCCCACTCCGTACAATCAAAGCGATAGCGTCAGACCAATCCTCACATCCCTTGTGGTATAATATTCATGAGCTAAATGATTTTTGGACTGACACAAAGACATTCAATATGTACTTATGTACACTGGACCGCAAAGAAAAAGGGTCAGTTAGAAAATCTTCAATATCTTCAAAAGTACATGACCTAGTTTTATGAAATAAAGACTAAATTAAAGAATATTTTAATGTGCTTAAATGAAAATAAAAAATAAATAAATTCAAGCTTTTTATTTTTAATAGATGTAAAATAAATAAAAATGCATAGTTTTTCCAGTATTTTCGCAGATGTAGATTGGTTACAGATGTGCCGTTTTCACGCATTTTAGTACTTTGTGTTGCTTCCGCGAGCTAGCAAAACTGCTGTTATGCGATTTGGCATACTTCCTGCTAGGTTTTTGAGGTGATGCTGCGGAATATTCTGCCATTCCTCTATTAGAGCTTCTTTCATTTCACGTAGCGTAATTGGCGGCGGATTCCACTGACGTACACGTCGTTCCAGTTCGTCCCATACATGCTCAATGGGGTTAAAGATGGGGCTGCGTGCTGGCCACTACAAATTTGTCATACCGACTTCTTAAAAACTTTCTGCCGTTAAAGTTCCATTTTCTATCACCACTAGCTCAGTGCGGCTTTGATACAAGCACGGCGAGAGCCGATAAACAGAATCTAGACTCGTTTGGAAACATAACTCTTGAGCAGTCATTCAGAGACCAATTCTTGTGTTCTCTACCATAACTCAATCTTGAGTTTCTGTGGTGTCTTTCCAGTTTTGGGCCATTAACAGGTCTTAATAGCTTTAAATTTGCTTCAATCAGATGCCGCCTTACTGTATCCGTACTCAGATTGTTTCCTCCAGCTCGTGAATGATGATTCTTTACTTCAACAGCCGTAAGAAAGCGATTTCTGAAAATTGTTGACACCATATAGCGATCCTCCTGAGCCGGCGTACACCTTGTTCGGCCTGTTTCTGGTCTTCGAAGATTGGATCCAGTTTCATGAAACGCTGGAGTACTCGCTGAACTGTAGAAAGAGTCACACCAACAGTTGTCGCTGCATTTCGCTGACTCTGCCCATCTTCAAGCATTGTCAGGATCCTGGTACATTCTTCAGGGGTTAATAACATGATGACTTCAAAATAATAAAATTTATAAGTTAGAGACACCATATTTATAACTTTTTTATTGCAAAGCTAAAAGAAACGCGAAACAATTGATTTGTATTTTTTGGCACAAAATCCAAAAACGACCATTATTTTATATTTTTAGTTTTTTTATACAATTATCAAAAATAAATAAAAACGTATTTTATATTATTTTATGTGGCATTAAATATTCTTTAATTTAGTCTTTATTTCGTAAAACTAGGTCCGGTACTTTTGAAGATAAGGAAGATTTTCTAACCGACCCTTTTTCTTTGCGGTTCAGTGTACTTAATTGTATTTGAGCTTACAGTTTAAACAAAAAAAATACTTGAAGACAATCTCATTAAACTGTTAATTACCGTTACTGTTAACCGTTTAAAGCTTTAACAGCTAGCTTGAAACTTTTAAATATTCATGTCGTAACTGAAGAATGTAAGTCAGATCTATAAGGGCTCATTGTTCAGAGTAGGTACGCTAGGGCTAGGCGAACATGCTTGGTGATAATTAGTGCCGTTAGTAGTAGATTCTAAACTCTTATTTATTATTAGCAATTCCTAGTTCGGTACACTAATAGGCAAAATCATTGCTAATAGCAATAATTGATAAACATGATGTAATTTATTTTAATCGGTCATACTTGATAGATTGTATAGGTATAGCAACGAGCATAAAGAATTAGTGTTATGTACCAAGGTAGTTTCAGTATCAATGTCGGTAACCTTGTGGTTTTGTATTTTTTATGCCCATTCGCTCAATTGTATTTTTGTGTCGTAATATATTAATTGTCTAATAAATGTTACATAAAACTTACAACATACACCATAACTTCAAAAAAATTAAATAAATTACTTCTTCATATTGTTATCTCAGAGGTACAATAAAAGTATATATTCACACAATAAAAAACAAGTTTCTCACCATATTATTTACAAATGTTGCGCTAACGGAGAATTTAGTTCTATAATTTTTGTAGGTTTATGAATTACGTAATAATACGTAGGTATATAGATATCTGGCATATTGTTGACCGATAGGTACGACCACAATCGCCAATTTATAACAAGATCGGTCAACCACACAGGAGATGTCCTAGTTCTTTAGTTATTGGGCAATTAGGTGATCAGAGTTAGGCCCCTGTACAATTACATTGGTTTCACGGAAACGTAAATAGATGTCGCTACATCCGAATTACATCGCGGTATGGGTTGTAATCGCGGATTACATACATTGCTAAGGTTTTTATGGATTTGTTGTCTCTGCACTGCATACCGAAATATACAGTATAGCTATACGTTGGTTTTTATTGTATATCACTCACCATCGGACCTAGGATTTATACATGGTCCTAGAGAGCCGGATGGGTGTTCGGTAATTTTTGGTCATCGTTGGTGGTGGATGACCACCTGTTCGTCGGACTGGACTGCGTTCCGGAAGTATCCCTGCAGCAGCGCGCCAAGGGTGGCGTGACAGAAGCAGAGGATCCGCCTGAGGAGGCTGGAGGAGCGACGAGCAGGAGGAGCGGTGGAGGTTCCTGAGTGGAGACGAGCTTCGGAGCAGCAGGCAGCCTATAGGGGGCGCCACTGGAGCAGTTCGTAGCTAAGTGTCAGTGAGTGTGCAGTGAAACTGTAAGTACATTATCAGTCAAGCCATATTATTGGAAGTAGACTTGCGTAACTGAGAAAAATTCAAATTAGGACTTGTTTTAAGGGCAACTGGCAAAACCAAATTTTGAATTTTTGAATAATAGAATTCCAAAATAATTTTGAACTTAGAAAAATTTTCACGGAAACATTTTTTCAAAAAGTTTGTACTTGATAATTGTTTGTAAACATGGAAGCGCTAAACAATATCCAAGAAGATATTACAGCCAATATGTTGAAATCTAGAACTAATTTTAAAAAGTGTCCTAAAGACCGGTTAACTTGTTCATATATTGAAACACGTTTAGATAATTTAGAACAGCAGTGGCAGTTATTTTCTAAAACTCATGTAAAGATATTAGGTGAAGTTAAACGGGAAGATTTTCATAACTCTAATTATTATAAAAATGGTGTTTATGATGAAGTTGAAGAATTTTATATTCAATTTAAAACGGATCTTAAGGATATGTTACCTAGCAAACAACCATCAAGTGGCACTCAAGGTTCGAGCACTACTCAATTAGTGCATAATATTAAGTTACCGGAAATAAAAATTCCTATGTTTTCAGGCAAATATATTGAGTGGCAGACATTTAGAGATTTGTTCACTGGTCTCATACATAATAATAAATCTTTAGATGATGCACAAAAATTGTACTATCTCAAGGGGCAGTTAACTGGAGAGGCTGAACAATTGTTAAGGAATATCGACATAACCGCTGAAAATTATCAACATAGTTGGGAAAAACTAGAAAGTATGTACAATAATAAAAAGTTTTTAGCTAATGGTGTATTAAAAAGATTGTTGAGTCAAAAGGCCTTAACATTTGAGTCAGCATATGAAATAAAACAGCTAATTAGTACAACTTCGGATTGTTTAGATTCTATTAAGAAGTTAGGGGTTGATGTGTCATCCTGGGACATACTTATTATACATTTAATTAGTGCAAAATTAGATAGAGAGACCAGGAAAGCTTGGGAACTAAAGGTTTCATCAGATAAAACTGATGATTTGCCAACATATGCAAATTTTACAGACTTCTTAATTGGTCGTTTTAGAGGTTTGGAGAACTTAGATAGTTCGCGGAATGTTGACAGACCACATAAGAGTTCTCATTCATTTCATGTAATAAAAGACAAAAAAGAGTTCCCATGTGTTTATTGTTCCAAGGTTGGTCATAAAATCACCGCATGTAAACAATTTCAAAATGAATGTAATGACACTCGTCGTAATTTCGCTCAGGTAAATGGGTTGTGTTTTGTTTGTTTGGGTAATAACCACACTGCTAAAATATGTAAGAACACCTGGAAATGCCAAGTTTGCAAAAGACGCCACCATACTTTACTTCACCCTACTGGTGATTCTGGGTCTGTTGGTGAGTGCACTAATGACAGTGCAGGTCATGTAGCATCGTTGCCACCTGGAAACAAAGATAAGGTGACAAGCGAAGGTATACTGAATATCAGTAAGGCCGCCACTCAGGCGGAGGGGTCAAATAGACCAGTTGTGTCGTGTTTTTCGACAGGAAGCTGTAAGGAAACAGTCTTGTTACCCACAGCATTAATTGAAGCGGAGGCCAAAGATGGTTCTTACCGCGTAGTACGCGCTTTATTGGACCAAGGGTCGCAAGGATCTTTTATTACTGAGGCTACAGCTCAGTATCTGGGTTTAAAGAAATCAGCATCCAAACACCTCGTTACAGGAGTAGGAGGTTGTAGGTCGGTTGAATCTAAGTCTACCGTGACTTTAAAGATACAGTCTCGAGTTGATCCAAGTTTTGTGATAATCGTAAAGGCTTACGTTTTAAAGTCCATCACTTCACTTCTTCCGGTAGTGAAAACAACAAAGGTAGAATGGGAAGACTTGAATGATGAAGATCTTGCTGACAAAGAGTATCGAAGACCTAATAAAATAAACATTTTATTAGGAGCGGCAATTTACAGTAAAATCATTTTGGACGGAATTAAAAGAAATTTTGGTGGATCACTCGTAGCGCAGAATACTAAATTTGGATGGATTATCTCTGGGCTTGTGGATGCTGACAACTCATCACATACTAAGGTGTATGCAGGTATTACTGTAATGCATTGTAATATTCAGATGGATGACCTTCTGAAGCAGTTTTGGGAGATTGAAGCTGAACCTGTCGAAGCGGGAAAAATGCTTACTAAGGAGGAAATAGCATGTGAAAAGCTGTTTACAAGCACCACAACAAGAGGTAAAGATGGGCGATATATTGTGAGACTTCCTTTCCGTGAAGGACATCGCAGTTGTCAGGATGGTGAATCTAGGCTGATAGCTGAAAAAAGATTCAAGAGTTTAGAGTTAAAACTTGCAAGAAACATTAAGTTAAAAGATGATTACACTAAGGTGATACACGAATATTCAGATCTTAATCATATGGTGAAAATACCAGAGGAAGAAAGAAATAAAGGCTTATACTTACCTCACCATGCGGTAATCCGAGAGGATAGAGAAACAACAAAGGTTCGGGTTGTTTTTGACGCGTCTTGCAAGGGGACAAACGGCGTGTCCTTAAATGATAATCTGATGGTTGGTACAACTTTACAGTTGGAACTTCGTCATATAGTTATACGCTGGAGAAAGCATGCGATATGTTTAGTAGCTGACATAGTAAAAATGTATCGCCAAGTGTTAGTGAATAGAGAAGATACAATGTTTCAACGGATTCTTTGGCGAGATAGTCCTGAAAAGGAAATAGAAGAATTTGAATTAGTTACAGTAACATTTGGCACGGCGTCAGCACCGTTTTTAGCAGTACGCGCATTACAACAAGTTGCGTACGATGAATGTGAGGACAATTCAGATATCGCAAATATCATTCTGAAGGATTTTTATATGGATGACTTGATGACGGGTTCTGAAACAGTAGAAGACGGATATAATATTTATACACAGATTAAAAAGGCACTAGCCAAAGGAGGATTCGAGCTACAAAAATGGAAGAGTAATAGCAAGGATCTATTAACAAGAATAAAGGAAAATAATATGGATAAGGATGAGCATATAGAGATAAAAATGGATAATGTAACTAAAATTCTAGGACTTACCTGGAATCCGAGAGCCGATGCTTTCCAATACACTGTAGATCTTCTGCCGTTGACGCAACCTGCAACAAAAAGAAAGATTATTTCGGATATCTCGCGATTGTTTGATCCTTTGGGATGGCTAGCACCAAGCACTATTCTAGCAAAAATATTAATTCAGAAGTTATGGTTAGCGGGTATCGATTGGGACCAAGAAGTTCCAAGCAATTTAGCGCAAGAATGGATAACTTACCGCAATAGTTTGAATTCTTTATGTAATATAAAAATCCCTCGATGGATACATACCTCTTCTTCCAGTTCTGATGTGGAACTACATGGATTCTCGGATGCATCCAAAACGGCGTATGCCGCGGTCGTGTATATAAGGGTAGTTGATAAATTAGGTAATGTTCACGTATCCTTAGTTGCTGCGAAAACTAAGGTGTCTCCTATAAAGCAAGTCAGCATTCCACGGCTGGAACTTTGTGGAGCTACACTGTTGACAAAGCTAATCACAGAAGTAGCTGCTGTTATGAATATTCCAAAACAAAGTTTGCATGCGTGGACAGACAGCGAGGTAGTGTTAGCATGGCTTAATAGTCACCCATCTCGTTGGAAAACTTTTGTGGCTAACAGAGTGTCGGAGATTTTATATAAATTAGATGCTACAAACTGGTCTCATGTCTCGTCTAAAAATAATCCAGCAGATTATGCATCTCGGGGTGTATTCCCTGCTGAACTTAGTAATACTAAGACATGGTTTGAAGGTCCAGACTTTCTAAGACAAAGGGTTGTAGAATTTAGAAAACCGAAGAATTTTGTGTCTAATTTAGAAGAAATTAAGGTACATACAATTATATTTGAACTTTCAGTATGGCAAAAGTTCTCATCATTGTCGAAACTCGTACGTGTTATTGCTTACTGTCGACGATTTTTAAGACTAAGGAGGCAATGCACTAGAAACCAAGTAAAGGATTTATCTCAAGAAGAATTGGCAGTAGCAATGAAAATATGTTTAAGGAAATGTCAGGAAGAGGGGTTTTCTGAAGAAATAAATGAATTAAAGATTAAAAGGAAGTTGGATACAAGTGGAAAGCAGCTCAAATCTTTAAATATATTTCTGGATTCTGAGGAAATTATAAGAGTTGGAGGAAGACTTGAAATGTCTCAACTGGATTATAATAGAATACATCCAATTCTTATACCTAAGGAGTCTTTTCTGACTGGGCTTTTGATTGCGGATGCTCATCAAAAGACTATGCATGGAGGACCTCAGTTAATGTTAACTTATTTACGAACACGGTATTGGATTGTTGGAGTTAAGAACTTGGTGAAGAAATGTGTAAGAAGTTGTGTAACTTGTATTAGATACTCATCAAAGATGAGATCTCAACTGATGGGGCAAGTACCATCTCCACGGGTGACAGCCAATAAACCATTTTTATGCAGTGGGGTTGATTATGCCGGTCCTATAAATATAAGGGTCTCGAAGGGTCGCGGCAATAAATCATATAAAGGCTACATTGCACTTTTTATTTGTATGTCAACACGGGCAGTGCATTTGGAAGTAGTAAGCGAGTTGTCCACTGCAGGGTTCTTGGCTGCTTTTAAAAGATTCGTGGCACGACGTGGTAGATGTGCTGAATTATATAGCGATAATGCTACTAATTTTGTGGGTGCTGCTCGCGAATTACTCTGCATCTTTAATGAGGATAAATCTAATTTCAAACCCGAATTAGCAGAGTATCTCGCAGGAAATGGTATTAAATGGCACTTTATTCCGCCTCACGCACCGAACTTCGGTGGATTGTGGTAGGCCGGAATAAAGTCGACCAAGTACCATCTTAAGAGAGTCGTGCAAAATTCAACTTTGACATATGAAGAAATGTCAACAGTACTAGCGCAAATTGAGGCGTGCCTTAATTCAAGGCCACTGTCATATATCGAGGACGCCAATGAGCTCACTATATTAACACCTGGCCATTTTCTGGTTGGAGAACCACTAGTTTTAGTACCGGATTGGAACTATGAGAAATCTCATGTTCACACTTTAAGTCGATGGCAACTCCAACAGAGAATGATGCAAAACTTTTGGCGTCGTTGGTCACATGATTATCTTCATCAGTTTTTGCAGCGACATAAGTGGACTCATCAAAGCCCGGAACCATCAGTCGGGGATGTGGTATTGATAAAAGAGGATGATATGCCTCCCGGTAAATGGCTGTTAGGTAGGATTGAACAAAAGCATCCGGGTCCTGATGAAATTACGAGAGTAGTCAGTCTTCGTACCGAGCATTCTCTGATAAAGAGACCAGTGTCTAAGATATGTCTACTGCCTGTGACCAAATAATTATTTTAGTGTTAGTTTATTGTTTTTCGTTAAGAAACATAACTTTGTTTGATTTATATTTACATAAATTGTAATTGAGAGCTTATAAGTTGGTTCATAAGATATCATATGTAATGATAGTAAGCGACAATGTTAACCACCAAGGATATATCATTTTTACAAAGTCCGACCCTTCATGGTGGGCGGGTCAAGTTGTTAATTGAAGGACATTATGCAATATGTCCTTGGTGGGCGGTATGTACAATTACATTGGTTTCACGGAAACGTAAATAGATGTCGCTACATCCGAATTACATCGCGGTATGGGTTGTAATCGCGGATTACATACATTGCTAAGGTTTTTATGGATTTGTTGTCTCTGCACTGCATACCGAAATATACAGTATAGCTATACGTTGGTTTTTATTGTATATCCCTCACCACCGGACCTAGGATTTTATACAGCCCCCTAATTGTAAGCCAGTAAGAAACATGACCACATTGTTAGGGCTCGTCCATTAATCTCGTGTCGTTTTTTTAGCAACTTTTTAACCCCTCCCCCCCTTTTTTTTATGTATGTTCGCGCATAACTCTGGCAATTATGAACCGATTTGCAAAAATCTTTCTTCCATCCATTCTTTAATCCGTTAGTTGGGTCCCATAAAAAAATTATTGCTTCCGAATAAGTAGTTCCTGAAAAAACAATAATGGTGACTGCGCAGGAAACTTGCAGGAAAGCCTATATTGATGACTTTTTGGTCGCTTTTTAAGGACAAAAATGGTCATAACTCTGGCAAATATTTACCAATTTCAATGATTCTTTTTTTATTCGAAAGAAGAAACCACTGTAATGAATCTGTATGAACTTTATCACAACCGGATAAGAACTTTCTGGAAGACCATGAACGATGAGGAGGAATTTATCTGGTAAAAACCATAAAACTGATGTTCGACATTACATTGCTCTGACAATTATGAACCGATTTCGATGATTCTTTTTTTATTCGAGAGAGTAAACTACTATGATGATTCCATGTAAATTTCATTAAACCGAATATTTTTTTCCGAAGAAACATGAATTATGTAAAACTATGTATACCCAAAACCAGATATAAAGTCATTTTTTGTAATCAAACCGGGTACTTCAAAACAAACCTAAATTTCTTCACCAATACAAGATGAAAACTTTCCATTTATCACCACACACACGTAAAACATCCAACTGATTCAGAAAACTAGTTAAACTACTGAAAATATAATTAAAATCTTAAGATATACGAATAAATAAAATATTTTTGACATGAGAATGCCACAGATAAAATATGTCAATATATAGAACACACACTTTGTCTATGGAAATTAGTGATGTCCAATATTTAAAGATCTAAATCTCGATATTGAATGATTTGAAATTGATCCACAATCAATCATTTTATAAAATAAAAAGTATTATATTAAACTCAGACTAAACTGAGGTAGATTCAACATAAACAGTAGGTCCGCCGTCCCTATTTCAAAGTAAATCGCTACTCTGCCCACGTCTACACGGATTATATTATGTTGATTGTAAGATAATATTTTATATTACGTATCTAATTATTTATTTAAATAAATATCAATAAAATTGAGTGCCGAATATGAAAATGTATGCGGTTTGACAGGTTCCGGGACTTACGCCTTAGTGCTGCCACCTGGTGCACGTCATTTTTGAACACCCTCATTGTGTTATTCATAGTCATTCATTCGTCGCTTCGTATCGATGTCGTACGTACTGAATGCTCTCTGGTGTCTTTTCTTTAACGAATTTGCTTTCGATTTTTGGTTTTGTGTTTGCTTTGTGATTTGGACCGTGTTTTCGATTGGACTGACGACTTATTGCTACGATCTAAGGATTTTGATACTCTCGATTAGATTTCAATTGAAGTGTTTGTGTGTATATAAGGTAAGATTTTATAAGATTATTTTAGTTTAAAGTAATTTATTTAAATTGGAAAAAAAATTATGATAAAGTAAAAAAAATACATTTATCAATACAATCAACAACAAATCGTTTAAAAAAATTCAATTCACATACATGCACTACAGGTTCTTTTTTCCATCCATTTTTTTTACATGTAGTTTTACTAAGTGTTGACGATTAAGTCTCCAAAGCTATTATACATTTGCACTGTCGTGCACTCATTTGTTTCAATGAGCATTATTTTATAAGCTTGAATATTTAATTTATAAATTATGTCAATACTTTTTATTAGTAATTACAACAAGTCAATAAATCCATTTATTTCGTTTGAGTCCAAAATATAAATGGGTAATTACCCGGGTGGAACTCACGAGTGGGTTAAAACCCATTATAAATCAGTTCGCTCCACACACTGGATGGCTTGACAAAATGTATATAGATTTCACTCTGTTGAACCATCCAGTGGGTTGAGCTCAATTGGTGATAATCTTCGGAGTCTCTGCACGTTCAGGGTGTGGGCCCTAAGACGCCCATAGAGTATGGTAATGACTCCGGCGGGGTTGCGACCCCTATCACCCCACGTCCCCACAGGTACCAGGTACCTTTTAAACTTTTTTCCCGTGAGAACAAAATAAAATGGGTGACTTTATTACAAGAATTATAAGTAATCACTAAATGTGTTTTTAGTGCTTGAAGATGAGCGAACCTCGTCCTGGGCCGGAAGATGGAAGTTACAAAATGGTTCGCAAAAATCCCAAATGCTACCCTTTGACGTATTATATTCAATCTTCTAGAGAATAAGTAAAATTGTTGTACACTCAAATTAACATTTTAATACTGACGCATTTGTTAATTATTTTGAATTAAAGGGTTTCGAGTTGTTATTTGTTTAAATAAAGGTGAAATTATCAATAAAAATAATTCACAGTAATAATGTATTCTTTTTAATCCTACCGTTGCTGACATAAATATCGATACTGTAATGGATTTATCCTCAGAGTAATTAGAATAGAGCCAGTATCGCGTCGATTCCCCGAAAAAATTTTTCGTGGCACTTTTGCGGGGTGCGGGAGGCGAAGTAAACACACCCAGATACAATTTCACGCACTATAATAAACTCGCAACACATTCAAAAAGATACGCACACAAACAAAGAATGACCTGAACATATGAACAAAATTTGGCAGAGGGGTTAGCGCATCATGCTCTCTCCAGTGGTATCTCCTCTAAGGGATTTATCATACATCTATGATGTGGTCAGATTCACTCGTTCATGAGGCGTCACCTCCCTAATATTGTCGATGGTTGCAATACCGCCATGTTTATTTACTTTTTACGACGGAATACTTGAATTCGAGTATAGACGATAATGTGATCATAACCTACCTAGATCATTTTACGGTCTTCGATGGTTCAATCTTTATATATGAAAATATCACTAAAAAGTTTAAAATAAAATCTTTTTAAAAAAAAATTTTACCGACTTCAATATCACTGAAAAGTATAAAATAATTTAAATATTATTGAAGTTGGTACCAAATATACACAGCCGGTAATCTAACACCAACTCGGTTCAATTTTTTTTTAAAAAGATTTTATTTAGTATGAACATACACCACCAAGTACATATAAATCACGCGACACGCGGTATAATGTTTGCACGTGATTAACGATCTAATTATCGTTTTGTGAACGTACGATAACATCTATGTAGATAGGCATTACGGATCGAAAAAAAATGTGTTCAAAATGAGTTATTACGATTTACATTTAAAATTAATGTATGCCTAAGCGTACCTAATGTTGCAATTTGTCAGCTCAATATTTTTGGGCGAAGTAGTTGTGAACTTGTGAATAATTTTTAATGTCGTTCTGTTATTTATTTATAGAAACCGATCAAGTGCGAGTCAGTCTCGGGTATTGGGGGTTCCGTACCTTCATTGGACGTATACAATTTTGTTATTGTAGCTAGATGTTTGCCTGTTAGTTTTTTGGTGATTTCTAAGAAACTGTGCAAAGAATCAGTTTTACTTTTTGTGATTTATCATCATCATCAGCCAGAATACGTCCACTGCTGAACCACAGTGTATAAACTAATACAGTGGGTCGACGCCGTTGATGTTTGAGTAAAAGCCGACACCGCATGGCGTACTCCGTAGCACGTAGGGTTGTCACAGTTTGTTTTTATAATTTACTTAAAATATTATATTATTACTTATTTGGTCATTGTAAAATACTAACGGCCGCACTCACAAACATCAATTAACTTTAATTACAATTAAGTTATTTTTTGTAATCTATTTATTTCGACTCTCCGAGCCTCTTCTAACAATCAGGGTATATGTATAGTATTAATTGGCTTCAAGTGTATATGGGGCAGTAAGTAAAGTATGTTTCTATTAGCACACGTTATGGTAATGATTTCTTGGTTTATATTTACTTTATTTGTTGAAGTTCTTCATAGTAAGAAATACAAAAAGGCATTTCGTGGAGACAAATTCAAATAGAGTTTTACAATGTTATGTAATATATTGTAATTAATTAATAAATTTCCAAATCGTTTATTATAAATGGCCAACTGAAAAATATTTTCGGAGTGTATATTTACTGGATTTAAAATTTCTGTTAGTGAAATGTATAAAATATGTCAGTCATTTTCGATTTGAAAATGGATGCCATTTTCGTAATCAGCACCCCGAGAAACCTCGAAAATGACACCAATAAATGTTTTTTGAAAAAAGAAATTATCCGCCATTTTGGATTTGAAAATGGATGCCATTTTCGTAATCAGCACCCCGAGAAACCTCGAAAATGATACCAATAACATTTTTTTGAAAAAAGAAAATATTCGCCATTTTGGATTTGAAAATGGATGTCATTTTCGTAATCAGCACCCCGAGAAACCTCGAAAATGACACCAATAACATTTAAAAAAAAAAGAAAATATCTGCCATTTCGGATTTGAAAATAGGTGCCATTTTCGTAATCAGCACCCCGAGAAACCTCGAAAATGACACCAATAAATGTTTTTTGAAAAAAGAAATTATCCGCCATTTTGGATTTGGAAATGGATGCCATTTTCGTAATCAGCACCCCGAATCACAACCTCCTCCTTTTTTGAAGTCGGTTAATTAAAACAAATACGCGTCAGCCCTCAAAGTTATGTCCCGAGCTACTAACTAATTTGGGAGGCAGCAGCGTACGCAGCTCGGGCGCGCCTACCCGCGTCTCACCCCTCACACCCCGCACGATTGCCCTATTTAGACGGCTTCGTTGGACGACTGTATTGGTTTATAGACTGTGGCTGAACATAGGCCTCCTCCTTAGAACGCCACAATTAACGACAATTGGCTATTTTCATCCACCGGTTACCTGCGACGCTCACAATGTCGTTTGTCCACCTAGTGGGAGACATGCCTACGCTGTGTTTTCCGGTTCGTAGTCGCCACTCGAAAACCTTTCTTCGTTATTGGTTCTTGAAGAACCAATATATGGCGAAATGGCCTGCCCATTGCCACTTCAACTGATTCTAAGAGCTATGTCGGTGACCTTAGTTCTTCGGAGAATCCTGAGCCTCTCCATTGCTCGTTGTGTAACTCTGAGCTTCTCTAAGAGGCCAGCAGTTAAGGCCTACGTCTCAGTACCATATTTCATCAATGACAACACACACTGGTTAAAAACCTGCGTCTTCAGGCACTGCGGTATTTCGGACGAGAAGATATCGTTAAGTTTCCCGAACACTATCCATTCGAGTTGCATCCTTCAGGCTACCTCTTTGTCGAAGTTGGAACAACGACAACTCCGAGTGTATCGTTCCCAACAACTACCGGTACGGACCCCGGTTCGCACCTCTGATTTCTTTAATTAATCATGTCCGAATCATCTTGGTGCGATTGTTTAGCTTTCGGTGAAGGAAAACATCGTGGGGAAACCTGTATATCTGGGAAAGCCTAACTAGCTTTCGAAGGAAGCTTGTGAAGTCCACTCGCACTTGGCCAGCGTGGTAGACTATGGCCTAAGCACCTTTATGTTGAGGGGAGACCCGTGCCCAACAGTGGGACAAAAAAAGGACTGTTAAAAAAATAGCAGATTCTTTTCCCTACAAGTATTATAACTTTTATATTTGTAGTACCTACTACTACTGGTTTCTTGATCAAATAGTATCTTCATGACTATGTAGTTTCGGAGTAACTATTATGATAATTATTCATGCATAATACGAGGATTACACAGTTCTTACGGTTTCACTGGTTTCACTAACCGTATTTTAAGCGTCCGGTGTGATTCACGCAATATCAAGATTATCTACTAAACAGATTTACAAATTAAATGAGGGCTGATTAGCTGTTATTATGTTTTATTCGTTTATGCCATTGAGTTATCATGGTTTATGACCAGTATTCCTACTCATTACGTAGGAATGAATATTATTTAATTTATGCTTCATTGTACCTACAAAATCAGCTTTTTACGTTCGAATCGTACTTATATAGTTCTTGATTTTAATTGAAATGAAGAAAGTGTCGTTTAAGGATACATGCAGACTATACGATATAACCTTGAATTCTAAAACATGTAAGTAGTAGATAATTAAATTTAAAATTTAATTAGAGTTGCACCGGTTCTACTTTTTTACTTTTTCTATATTCGGTTTAGGAACTTGAGGCCAACATTAACGATGTATTATTATCATATAATTAGAAAGTGTACATTAATGTAATTGTATTTTATTATATAAACACAAATTATAACATTTTCAATTTAATTTTATTTGGTATTCTGGCAATATACCTATGATCGGTTGGCAATGTAAGCATGCAAAAGTGAAATACTCTTAAAATATCTGGCCAGTTATTGAAATAAAGAAAATCTGTTTTCACAAAAAAAAAAAGAATCACAAAAATAGCAGCTAATTGGACTCAAATTAAAACCAACGTATTAAAAACTCGTGACTTGTTAAATCACACAAAGGCAACTGAATCAAAAATTGAATTAAACGGATTATTGGATTGGATCGCTGGATGAGAATCAGGATTTGAATTCAAGTTTTTTCAGTGACTGTACATTCCTTTACCATGATTCTGCAATTGCGTGTACTCGAATTCAGATGGTATTTTTTAAACATCATACTTGATTAATCTGATAATGTTCGATGCATACGGCTTGTTATGCCCAAATATAGGATGCAGAGAATTGAAAAATTGTCAGATATTCTGCCTCCAAGCAGCAGATATGAAGGGCACTGTAGCTGGTAAAATTACCGGACCCAAAGGACTTAATAGGTGCTTGCTGTCCTCAGAGTAATTAGAATGGAGCTAGTATCGCGTCGATTCCCCGAACAAATTTTTCGTGGCACTTTTACGGGGTGCGGGAGGTGAAGTAAACACACACAGATACAATTTCACGCATACCCACACTATAATAAACTCGCAACACATTGAAAAAGATACGCACACAAATAAAGAATGACCTGAACATATGAACAAAAATTTGGCAGAGGGGTTAGCGCATCATGCTCTCTCCAGTGGTATCTCCTCTAAGTTGCTGTCACACATATAAATCGATAAATGGCATCGATCGAAGATCGATTGATCGATGTGGCGACACCTTCAGGGCGCACAGACAATGTCAGTGCGGATGTCAGTAGGTTCGATTCCCCAGTGTCTAGGTGTTATTTATCTATATATCAATACTATCAACAAAATTGAAGAATTAGGGAAACTGACTTATTAAATACTAGCTGACCCACGCAGCTCCGCCCGCGCTGTGTTTACGTTTACTAAACTTTCAATAATATACATTCGCATAGAATACAAAACCTCCTTTTTTAAAGTCGGTTAAAAACTTGGACCCACTTTGTACTTGCCCTCCAAAGCACGGAAACGTTTAGTTCAAATGGCGTTAAACGGTCACCCATCTATTTAATGACCTTAGCTAACGTTGCTTAACCTGATCGATTTCCAAAAATTGTTAACAACTGTCTATGAGTGTTCCCTTACAAATAATTATTATAATTATAAAGAAAAAATGATAAAATCGGACCAAGCGTATAACCAAGTACCCATTTTGACTTTAATCCTCTCTCCCAAAAGAACCGTGCTAGATTACGGGATAAAAAGTATCCTATGTCCTACCTCGTAGTAAGATCTCAAATCATGCCAAGTTTCGTTTCAATCCATCCAGTAGTTTCGGCGTGATTCTCAGCCGAGATACAGACAGACAGACAGACAGACAGACAGACAGAGAGACAAAAATTAAAAAAATTAAATTTTCGGCCTCAGTATCGGTTATAGAATGCCCTCCAAATATAATTTTCAAAATATCTTGAATGTACAGAATTCGACCTGTTACAGTTTTATTATAAGTATAGATTTATAAGTATAGTATATTGACAGTATATTGATGAATAAAACTGATCAGTTAACAACGCTGTTGATTTAGGTACCACTTCCAGTAGTCGCCCGACTTGTAAGATCCGACGTTACTCTATTGTAGTCTATTCAGTTAAAGCTAGAAATCGTAATACCCGATTTCACCATACGAGTAGAAATTGTGGTCGACAAAGCGTTTTGCTTGTCGCATATAAAGTATCTCGGAATTAGTCAACTATCCATACAAATATATTACTGCGTGATCACCTTGTAAACGTTTAATGTAATCATTTCCGACAGATTAGTATTACTCGTATGTAGTTATGCTCATTTTGTAGGCACTTGACGAGATATCTACTAAGTAGGTACCTATAGAATAAGGTGCTCTTAAACCTTCGACTCTTATCTTCTATTTCTTCTAAATACTTTAGCTCAGTAAAGGGATAAATAATCATATAAAAACTTTCCACAAAATATGCATTCAAACGTTTTCCTTTAAGTTAAAATTATTTAACATACGATTATATATTCGACGGGCCTGTTGGTCTAGTGGTTAGACACCCTGGCCACTAATCGATAGGTCGTGGGTTCGATTTCCACCAAATGTATGGGTGTATTTATCTATTTAAGTATGTAGGTATTTACAAAAAAATAATATAGTATCAGTTGTCTGGTGTCCATAGTACAGGCTTTGCCTAGTTTGGAATCAGATGACCGTGTATGGGCTGTCCCAGAATATTATTATACTTACTTCATATTCCTTAAGGGTTAAAACATTGCTCGTAAAAGAGTAGTATTAGCAATACCTAAGACATGATATTACTGTCCTATTATGGTCAATTGTCTTGGAAAGGTAATCTAGTTTTTGTTATATTTTTTTCTGTCGATCATAAAGTCGACTTCCCTAAACGGGCAGTGAACGTTACGTAGCCTTGGGAACCAATTTTGAATATCTTTGTTATTTCCACAGCCTGAATTAAAATATTAAGCCCTTATTTAAATTACACTATCTTTATTGGTTTTAGAATTGTATATGTAGCTCTACTCATATAGAGTTGCGGTAACCACGACTGTAGAAGAGCTATTTTCAACAAAACATGAACTGGTTTAGTACACTTCAGTTAACTTCAGTATCAGTTAAAGTCACACACTCACAGTGCGTGAATGATACCTTATCGCAACCTTTAGTGTAGATTTGGTACAAAAATGTATACCTAAATAATGAAATAATAATACATTAAAGGTCCTATTAAGTGCGGCAGAAAAATCCTTAAGCAACAGTCCTCTGAAATCCATAATAGTTAATTCATTACAAATAAATACTAGTTGGTACAAGAAAACAATGCACTAAACCAACTTATTATTTTTTAAATTAAGAAACGAAAGCCTATCAACGTAATCATTCTTTAGTGTACCTAAAACTTCGAGAAATTCACTCAAGACAGGTAGAGTGATTCGCTGACAAGTCGAGTGATTCGCTGACAAGTCAATTGAGCTTAATTTACATTGCTTTATTCATATAACAATTGCCCACGCCATGTTGCAATCAGATGAAAACAAAGGAATTATGCGTTTTTAAGCGACTTTAAAAACGCGGTTCTCATGTTGACACGTATAAGTACAATGCATATTTTTTTTAACATATACATCACGAAGTCCAGGTTGCTGTAAATCTTTCCCCATTATTTATGACTATCATAACACCACCTTATGTCCTATGCTACCCTCGCACTTCTGGTATAAATATTGAAGCTAAGCAGTTACAGTTTGGTAACACTAGATGTCGCACGAGACGTCAAGCCTCCTTGTTGCCCTACTTCTTCTGGTAAAAGTGTTTAAGAACCCGCAATTTTGCGTTTTCAGGCTTCGTGTTATTTCGTCAAATTGTATGCCATAAGAGAAGCTCAGAGTTACACAACAAGCCGCTCTATCCATGGCTTGTTGTGTAACTCTGAGCTTCTCTTATGGCATACAATTTGAATATGCTCGGAGTTTCTTTGCGAACAAAATCTGAAATGTGGAGATTCGCCAAACAACTAAATTCACTGACATAGCACTCAGAATCTCCAAGTTGAAGAGACAATGGGCAGGCCACATCGCTCGAAGAACGGATAACCGATGGGAAAGAAAGGTTGTCGAGTGGCGACCACGAACCGGAAGACGCAGCGTAGGCAGGCTTCTAGGTGGCCAGACGACATTGTGCGCGTCGCAGGTAACCGGTGGATGCAAATAGCCAATTGTCGATCATTTTGGCATGCTAAGGGGGAGGCTTATGTTCAGCAGTGGACGTCTTCCGGCTGGTGATGATGATGATGACTCACTAAATTTTATGACACTACAGTACACTACAGAAACTAAAAATCTGATTGCCATAATCCTTTATGTAATACCTTTTAGTATCTAACGCATTAAGTAGTAAAAGTTTCATAGAAATATATAAACTAGTATATTGAAAAGAAACTAATTTTACGGATTATATCGCGGTTTATTTATGATTTTAATTACCCTACGTTTCGAATACTTTACGTCACGGGCTGAGGTGGTAGCTGTAAAATTATACAAAATAAATTATTTTACGGATAAAATAAAAATATAAATTATTTTACGGATTATAATTGTATATAATCCGTAAAATTAGTTTCATTTCAATGTGTAGTATTCTCGTAAATATCAGAAATCATTATGTAAACTAGTATATTTTCAACTAGTTCTTCTAATATATTATTATCTTTACCTACATAGTACATAATATAAAACAAAGTCGAGTTCCGCGTATGTCTGTCGGTATATCCGCTAACTTTAATTGGTTTCAACCATCAGTTAGATAATGTTTCATTGATCATTTATACAAAAACCTAATTAAGTTTTTATGTAAGTTAATAAAAACAATATATTGCAGCCGAGTCTTCTAAATTATACTCGCAGAAATCCGGAGCGGGTCGTATTCTAATAAACCATGATATAGATAATATATTATTGTTACTAGCTGATCCACGCAGCTCCGCCCGCGCTGTGTTTTCAATAATATACATTCACATAGAATACAAAACCTCCTTTTTTAAAGTCGGTTAAAAACTTGGACCCACTTTGTACTTGCCCTCCGAAGCACGGAGACGTTTAGTTCAAATGGCTTTAAACGGCACCCATCTATTTAATGACCTTACCTAACGTTGCTTAACCTGATCGATTTCCAAACATTGTTAACAACTGTCTATGGGTGTTCCCTTACAAATATTTATTATAATTATGATGAAAAATTGTTAAATCGGAGCATGCATATAACCAACTATACATAACTAAAGTCAAAACTTTAGTCCCCTCTCCCAAGGAAACCGTGCCGAATGTCGGGATAAAAAGTATCCTATGTCCTACCTTGGAGTATTAACTCAAATCATGCCAAGTTTCGTTTCAATCCATCCAGTAGTTTCGGCGTGATGCTCAGCCGAGATACAGACAGACAGACAGACAGACAAAAATAAAAAAAAAAACATTTTTGGCTTTAGTATCGGTTATAGAATGCCCTCCAAATATAATTTTCAAAATATCTTCAATGTACAGAATTGGACCTGTTACAGTTTTATTATAAGTATTGATTTGTAAGAATATCTGGCCACAGTAGACACTAACACTAATTCAACGCAATACCAACTGCTAGAAATCATTAAGAAAAGTCAGACAGAAATCTAAGGGCAGCTTGAACTCTGACACCAGGTTGGCCACTAACAACACGACAAAAAATATAGGAGTAATACTAGACGATTAGTAGAAATTTTTAACAGAATTGTGATTATATCTTGTCTTTTGTGGTATAATAAAGCATGTTTGTATTGTATTGTATATCCAAAACCACTTCATTTATGAGTATTTATATCATAGTCATCAACAGAAGCTTACACGCGATGGAGTATATATCAACGCATCAATGACAAAATAAAATAGAACCTCATGAGTCCAATTTCACCAGTTTTTTTTTTAACTTTACCTATTTTGTGCAAATAGGTCAAAATTTAGGTAACCAACGAGAAATCATGACGCTAATTCCTCGGTTTTTTGATAAGGATCAGGTTTCATTAATTACTTTTAATAATGATTCATCTTTATTGTTGTAAGTCGCAGTTAGATTCACGTCATAACTCAAATTCAAAAATTACCCTAATTATTGAAGTAATGAATGTATTTAAAAAATCTAAGTGAAATTGTACAAAAGAATTTTTTATATTAAAATGGTATAGTTTTTGTGTAAATATGTTATAATTAAGTACCTACGTGTCTTAGACCAGTGGCCACTACATTAAAATGACAACTTCATCAACTATTATTTAAACTGACCTTTTTTTACAGCTTTTATAACAATACGTATCCGCCAAGTAACAGTTTAATAGCATGCTTAGTAACTAACTCCACCTGATCGTGCATGCGGCTTATAAAATGCGATCTGTTTTTATAGGTACTGTACTTACTGTGTGTAACTAAACAATAAGCGTCTATTTCAATCGCACGGTTCATTAACCGATTTGTCGTGTATATTACAGTATATTATTTAAACTAGCTATGAAATTGTATAGTAGTTTCCTGATTAGAATAGGTTTTCCTTATAATCTCTAACTAAAAAATATTGTTATAAGTAGCATGTAATAGTCACTTTCTGCTGTGCTGAGATGAGCTGGCTGAGGGACTATAGTTTTTTTTTGGTGCCGGCACAGTGCCCTTTTATATATATACATATATCCTTCACAAGCTTCCGGCCACGGCTTCATCGCTATATTTATATTCAGTTAATAAAAAACATTTCATATTTTGTATTGTACACCTATTGTGCCTAATAATGTTGTATTTTATTTACACGAATATTACACATTGTAATCAAACCATTTTAACCATTTGTTTTTTATTTTATAATCTCCGAAAATTGTGACTGTATAAATAGAGCATAGGGACGCTCAAAATCTCAATCCGCCCGTAACCATGGGTGCTGCAAAGCATTCGAAACATCGGCGTCGGGAAAATAAAAATAAACCGCGATATATTCAGTAAAAATGTTTTTATTACAATACTAGCTGACCCACACAGCTCCGCTCGCGCTGTGTTTACGTTAACTAAACTTTCAATAATATACATTCGCATAGAATACAAAACCTCCTTTTTTAAAGTCTGTTAATAACTTGGACACAGAAGTTTAGTTCAAATGGCGTTAAACAGTCACCCATCTAATTAATGACCTTACCTAAGGTTGCTTAACCTGATCGATTTACAAACATTGATAACAACTGTCTATGAGTGTTTCCTTACAAATATTTATTATAATTATAATGAATTTTTTTTAAATCGTAGCAAGCGTATAACCAAGTAGGTACACATTTTGACTTTAGTCGGAGTATTAACTCAAATCATGCCATGCAAAGTTTCGTTTCAATCCATCCATCCAACCAATATCGGCGTGATGCGCAGCCGAGATACAGACAGACAGACAGACAAAAAAAAATACATTTATGGCTTTAGTATCGGTTATAGAATGCCCGCCAAAGCTAATTTTCAAAATATCTTCAATGTACAGAATTGGACCTGTTACAGTTTTATTATAAGTATAGATATTGTGGCTAATAATATAATCAAATATTTTGAAATAGTTTGGAATGATTAGTTGGCTGATTGCTCGACGGTCACACAGTTCTATATTTTTTTCTCAACATTAGATAGTACTTGGCCGCGATCACGGTTCCACCCTAGCATCCCCCAAGGACTCGATCTTATTTAAAACACGAGAGAAAGAACTCTTGTATCGCTACGCCAGCAGAATAACGAAAAATCCCACAGCTATGAGCACAGCGAAACGTAAAGCTCGGGCAATAATTTTTAGTAGGTTTTCCTTCGTTGTTCTACTTCTCTTCAAAAATATCAGATGACGTCCCCAAACGCAAAAAATGGCTTTGTAATGTGAATCATGGTTATGTTCAATACTCCACAATTATCAACCTTGCCGGAGCATCCGTTTTCATTATTCTGCGTGCTCAAGATAAGACTTTGACCTACTTGTAGAACTACAGTAGGTCTGATCGCGTTATTATGGGGAATAATAAACTACTTGGTCCTTTCATAATTCTATTGTTCAAGTTAAATTGTAACTGCTGAGTGAACACAATAGACACAGTTTAATTCGGATTAAGGTCTTCGTTACTAAAAACGAAAGGTGAATAATTGCCTACTTTAATTATCCAACTATAAAAATAAACAAGTACACTATTCAACTTGTTTTTTTATTTTATTTAAGTTTCACTGCACTGAAAACGTAGGCATATGGCGTGACTTTAAAGTCACGCCAAATTACGTACGAAAATCATTGTTCATGAGATACGAAGTTCTACCAATATGGCTCATACTTTATACTTCTGTAATTTTTTTAATTAGATTATTTATACTTGCCGTGCCTAAATCGAATTACTTAGTACTTCTTAATTAAGTATACCGGGTTTTAATGCTTGATAATGCTTAATTTATAGACCGTTAATCTATACTTATAATAAAACTGTAACAGGTCCAATTCTGTACATTGAAGATATTTTGAAAATTATGTTTGGAGGGCATTCTATTACCGATACTAAAGCCAAAAATGTAATTTTTTTTATTTTTGTCTGTCTGTCTGTCTGTCTGTCTGTCTGTATCTCGGCTGAGCATCACGCCGACACTACTGGATGGATTGAAACGAAACTTGGCATGATTTGAGTTAATACTCCGAGGTAGGACATAGGATACTTTTTATCCCCACATTCGGCACGGTTCTCTTGGGAGAGGGGACTAAAGTCAAAATGTGTACCTACTTGGTTATACGCTTGCTCCGATTTTAACAATTTTTAATTATAATTATAATAAATATTTATAAGGGAACACTCATAAACAGTTGTTAACAATGTTTGGAAATCGATCAGGTTAAGCAACGTTAGGTAAGGTCATTAAATAGATGGGTGACCGTTTAACGCCATTTGAATTAAACGTCTCCGTGCTTCGGAGGGCAAGTACAAAGTGGGTCAAAAGTTATAACCGACTTTAAAAAAGGAGGTTTTGTATTCTATGCGAATGTATATTATTGAAAGTTTAGTTAACGTAAACACAGCGCGGGCGGAGCTGCGTGGGTCAGCTAGTTTAAAAAATAAATTAGTACATACAATATACTTAGTATATCAATAATACTGGCTAGTGAGTGTCGTGTAGCTTGACCACAATTTTACCATATGGTAAGTAGCTAACTGTATACTTATAAAAGGTAGGAATCCCTGCGCTGCGCTGGAACCAAATTATAAAAGCAAGGGTCCCTCGGCAAACAATCACCTTAGAGAAGTTTAGAACTCACTGCAGAAATACAACGCCAGTAGATTGTGCGCTTACATGATTGCAGTACCTAATAACAGTAAGGTTCTGTAAAGACCTATAATTGATTTTGGTGTTAATACTCCAATGTTTTTTAATGATACACACTAGTTTTGTTACGTAAAGTTTACTTCTGTTTGGACAATATTAACCACGATACCGCGTATTTGTAGATGTCTATTCTTATAAAAATATTCTTCTAAGCCTCGTATGTACGTATGGATCCACTGGGCTACTATCTATCTATCGATCTCCTGAACAAAGATGAGGAACGGTAGGAATTACATATTAAAATGGCTATGTATTTCTTCGTGTATGTAAAAAAAAGTTAAACAAACCGTGCGATGGATTGGCCTTTAGCAACTGCGCATATTACTTAATTTCCATTTGAGAAAGTAAATATTTATATTGATGAAATAATAATAATTAAATATGGACTATTAAAAGTGGTAGAACAAACATTGTTCAGCATGTAAAAAAGCTATTTCTATGAGGTTATTAGTAGTTATTTACCCTGTATAC
This sequence comes from Furcula furcula, assembly GCA_911728495.1. Lineage (NCBI taxonomy): Eukaryota > Metazoa > Arthropoda > Insecta > Lepidoptera > Notodontidae > Furcula > Furcula furcula. The sequence continues at coordinate 14,277,140 of OU452250.1, forward strand.
TCTTTGAATCGTGAATAATAGATAAGTAGGTATATACTTATATCTGACGCACTCTGGACAATCAACCCTAGAATATTTCACTGATTGACCAACATCTATATCTACTGTGGTTCTATTTTACCCACATTCATGGACATCTGTACGTCTGAACACAATCCTTGTATTATGTTGACGGCCATATCAACGGTTGATATAGTTCAAAGCGTAGAAGTTATTAGATTTTAGAAGCGTCCTTGAACTAAAAGTAAAAGTCGGTCGCAACGTGCTCAGCCGATTATTATGTTACGTTTCAGTAAAGAACGCGCGACGTAACGATAAACTTATCAACATTACGCACACTAAGGCCCAAGTGCATCGACAAAAAAACGTCCGTTAATTTTAGCAAACAATCGATTATCTATTTAACTACTTAACAGTCCTTATCGGTGACCGGGGGTGTCGAGCTAGGTTAAGATAATGACTGTTAAGGGGGTCCATAACTGGGGTTATGGTGGTGGTAAAAATAGATAACGGTCTTTTTGTTGGTGCCTAAAAGAGAGTAATTTTTTGGAAATTTTGTAATTTTGTAAATTAGAAAGTATTTGTATATTCTTCCATTCCAACAGATAATAAGAATCTGTCAGGTTCTGTTAAGATTCATTAATAATAATAACATTCCATCTAAGGCAGTCGGGTAGAAGGTAATAAGATTACCATTTAAACCCGATCAGTCACAGTCCGGTACCGTAGAGCCCTAGAAAATCAAGTGGTAGATTTCGTTCCATCAATGCAAGTGAGTAATATCCACGTTATAACGTCGTCGGTCGTACGTAAGAATATTTAATTTTGATAAATAATAATAATAATATATTATTATTATTATTTATCAAAATTAAATATTATTAAATAATTATTTTAAATTAAATATTAATCTTTATTTATCACAAAAATTACATGACATTGGTAACATTTGAAAGATCGACAAGTTTAAGTAGCCGTACATAATAATGGGTCCCCTGGCTCCCAAACTATGTAGAAATAAGAAATAAGAATAACCTATGAGATAAGTTTATAGTACATTTATCGATTGTTAGTTTGGAATGAAAAATCTCACGACTCGAAGTTTTTACAGTCAATAACAAGTAAGTAAAAATCTTACGACTAGGTTCTTGCTTGTTTCGTCGTAGAATAGAAGCTTTTCACAAAACATAAACATATCCTGGTATTCGATTAAAATTATGACCATTACGTTCATTAGAACATGTTCTCATTTAAAAATAGTATCCTAATATATTTTGTGGTTTGAATTAAACCTTGTTATAGGCCTTTTTACTGGGTACAACCTGTTGGAATATTAAAGTTTCACATGAGCCGATTTCGATCTAACAAACGTGCATTACCTTGACTGTAAGTACAGAATACAATGTAACTAAGGATTACTTAATGATGGCAAACAATTAAATTGGTGAATGCTAAAAACAAAGCTCCATAAATCACATTTCAAGCTATTGGACAACATGACCTATTAAAATGTTTAATGCAGGTGTTTTGAAGGATATAAAATTGATTTTATGGTAAGCTAAGACCTTATAAAATGTGACACGGAACTCGATAGCTAGGCATTAAAAATAATGCAGCACAAATCGGTAATTGGTTTCGCCTTGTGCATGTTGCAGGACAGACAAAGAATTAGGCATACAAAAAAAAATAGAATTACTAGCTTAGCCTTAGCACGCGTGAACTATTAAAATATTATGTTCCAAATAAATGCAAGATACAGTTACTAGAAACGGGCATTAGTCATAACTTATCATTATCAAGCATTACAGATATCGATGTAATCGTGGACGAATATTAATATAACTTACCGGTTTTTATAGTAGTAGTTACTTATCTGTTTCTTATTTTTAACCGACTTCAAAAAAAGGAGGAGGTTCTCAATTCGTCTGTATATATATATTTTTTTTTCTATGTATGTTCGCGCATAACTCTGGCAATTATGAACCGATTTGCAAAATTTTTTCTACCATCCATTCTTTAATCCGTTAGTTGGGTCCCATAAAAAAAATATTGCTTCCGAATAAGTAGTTCCTGAAAAAACAATAATGGTGACTGCGCAGGAAACTTGCAGGAAAGCCTATATAGATGCCTTTTTGGTCTCTTTTTAAGGACTAAAATGGTCATAACTCTGGCAAATATTTACCAATTTCAATGATTCTTTTTTTATTCGAAAGAAGAAACCACTGTAATAAATCTGTATGAAATTTATCACAACCGGATAAGAACTTCCTGGAAGACCATGAACGATGAGGAGGAATTTATCTGGTATAAAATCTTTTTAAAAAAAATTGAACCGACTTCAATATCACTGAAAAGTATAAAATAATTTAAATATTATAGAAGTTGGTGTTAGCGTACCTGCTGGGTATATTTGGCACCAACTTCATTAATATTTAAATTATTTTATACTTTTCAGTGATATTGAAGTCGGTTCAATTTTTTTTAAAAAGATTTTATTTTAAACTTTTTAGTGATATTTTCATATATAAAGATTGAACCATCGAAAACCGTAAAATTATCTAGGTAGGTTATGATCACATTATCGTCTACATAGTTTTACATAATTCATGTTTCTTCAGAAAAAAATATCCGGTCGTAATGAAATTTGCATGAAAACATCATAGTAGTTTACTCTCTCGAATAAAAAAAGAATCATCGAAATCGGTTCATAATTGTCAGAGCAATGTAATGGAGAACATCAGTTTTATGGTTTTTACCAGATAAATTCCTCCACATCGTTCATGGTCCTCCAGGAAGTTCTTATCCGGTTGTAATAAAATTCATACAGATTCAATACAGTGGTTTCTTCTTTCGAATAAAAAAAGAATCATTGAAATTGGTAAATATTTGCCAGAGTTATGACTATTTTTGTCCGACCGAGCGAGTCCGAGCGACTAAAACGTCATCTATATAGGCTTTCTTGCAAGTCTCAGTGCGCAGTCACCATTCTTGTTTTTTCAGGAACTACTTATTACTAAGCAATAATTTTTTTATGGGACCCAATTAACGGATTAAAGAATGGATGGAAGAAAGATTTTTTCAGATCGGTTCATAATTGCCAGAGTTATGCGCGAACATACATAGAAAAAAAAAATATATATACAGACGAATTGAGAACCTCCTCCTTTTTTTGAAGTCGGTTAAAAAACCATAAAACTGATGTTCGACATTACATTGCTCTGACAATTATGAACCGATTTCGATGATTCTTTTTTTATTCGAGAGAGTAAACTACTATGATGATTCCATGCAAATTTCTTTACGACCGAATATTTTTTTCCGAAGAAACATGAATTATGTAAAACTATGTAGACGATAATGTGATCATAACCTACCTAGATCATTTTACGGTCTTCGATGGTTCAATCTTTATATATGAAAATATCACTAAAAAGTTTAAAATAAAATCTTTTTAAAAAAAAATTGAACCGACTTCAATATCACTGAAAAGTATAAAATAATTTAAATATTATTGAAGTTGGTGCCAAATATACACAGCCGGTAAGCTAACACCAAGTCGGTTCAATTTTTTTTAAAAAAGATTTGTTAGGGTTCCATACCTAAAAGATAAAAAGGTAGGAACCATTATAGTGTGACGATCGTCTGTCTGTAAGTCTGTCTGTCACTCCTTTATATTTCAGGAACCAAGGTGCTATCGATTTGAAACTTGGAATAGTTTTAGATCTTACTTACCCAACCAAACCACAATTCCAACCTAACCGCAATTTATTTTTACTTTTTGGGGGCCGAGATAAGGTCTCAAAATTTCAAAGTGGGACATCATATGAAAGGGCTTCATTTGCACATTTCAAAACAGTTTTTTTATTTTGGTTCATGTCACATAGTTTTTGGCTCTCCGAAGTTTGAGGGAGGGAAACATTTGAAATAATTATGGGTAATGCATGTCTATATCTATATTTTACAGAAAAAAATAAAATGATCTTTCTAAATAGTACAGTTTTTAAGTAATCCTAAAAAAACCTGGCCAAACAAACTTAGTTTCGCGGTTTAGTTTTTTGCTATTTGAGGTGATACATTAATAGTAAAATAACTTTAATACGCCCAAAGATGGTACGGAACCCTCGGTGCGCGAATCCGACTCGCACTTGAACGGTATTTTTTTTTGTTTTATTGATTCACTACCAATTGTTTACACTTATTCAATTATACCGTAAGTTAAAGGTATTCTATTTACACAAACACGTTTACTTTTGTTACAGATAAAGAATGAGGAATTACATAGTTCTGTGGGCCTGCCTCGCCGTGGCGTCGGCTACACTAGAAGTCGTGAATCAATGGAATCTGCTTCAATTCGACTTTCCCCCGGATCCAGTGTTGCTTGAGAAGTTCCAACCAGAGAACACTGTCCCAACGGGGTTGGAGATAGGCTGGGATAGGCTGTACCTGGGAATTCCAAGGTTGCGGGCCGGAGTGCCGGCCACGCTCGCGTGGGTTCCCCGCAGCTTGCCACCTGGCGTCAGTCCCGTCCTTCAGGTAAAGACCTTTATAATTCACTTTTATTTACTTGGTACGTTACGATAATTCGGCCAATACCGGTTTCGCATTACCAACGCATTATGCTATTGCGAAATAAATTATTTAAAAATACTAAGTAAGTAACTTATGTGTAAACAATGCTGTAGTCTGGTGTGCAGGGCACTATAGCTGGTATAATTACTGGGCCCAATAACTAATGTCGACGGTGACGAGCGTCAATGCAGTGTAGCTGTATAAGTAACCTACCTAAGGCGTATCGTTTCCCGTCAGTCAAACGTCTAGATTATCTCTTTACTAAGTTAAATAGGAGTACCTAATATAACGTTTATACTACTTCCTTCCGTTGAAAACAAAATATAAATGCCGTTCAATAAATAAATATGCCATCATTTCATATAAACAAATCGACTTTAAACGTTACAAATAGTGTTATGGTAGTAAAAAAAGTATTTATCTAAAATGTTAGTATGATGTTGTTGTGTTGTAACAGCTCAGTGGGCGAGCGCTTGCCTTGGAAACGAGGTGCGCAGGTTCGATCCCCGGATCGCACCTCTGATTTCTTTAATAATGTGCGAATCGTCTTTGTGCGATTGTTACTAGCTTTCGGTGAAGGAAAACATCGTGAGGAAACCTGCATGTCTGAGAAAGCCTAACTAGCTTTCGAATGACGTGTGAAGTCCGCCAACCCGCACTTGGCCAGCGTGGTGGACTATGGCCTAAGTCCCTTCATCTTGAAGGGAGGCCCGTGCCCAGCAGTGGGACATAAACAAGGGCTGGTATTATAGTATGATGTAGAGAAGGTCAGGGGTTATAAGTTTAATAATTTAACCCTGTATATGACCGCAGCCAAAAAACAAAGTTTGTGCTAGTGAATACTAGCCTACTATTTGTAACAATAGCCCTAATAATATTCCTATAGTGTTACTATGGCGAGATAGAGACGTCGTAAGTTTATAGCTTTGTCACTATCTATCGAGAAAGTAAGATTACAATTTACACTACTGTTAGAGGTGCTGGTAGGGCCTTAGCAGTTTTTTTTTTACTAAATATAGGCCAGCGCTCGATTGTTGACTGTGGCTAGTAACCGGGTGGAAAGTGGCGGTGCAATCGAGGATGGTAAATCACACTAGTTTGTTAAATCGTATTCTGTAAAAACCAACAGGGCCCTAAATCTTTATGACCGCTTACATTCCGCGCTTAAATATTGCCCTGCTGAAACTACGTCGATATCGCTTAATCAATGATATTTAATACAATAGATATGCCAGTAGCACACGAAAAGTGAAACAATGAAATTTACCCAAATTGGGTGAACTAGCAGCAAGTCACGCGCCGGTAAAATGGAACGAACGTGTCGTGTGCCTTTGAAAGTCAAGTAAAATCATTTTACGCCTTCATGCGTATTTATAAAATGTACAAAATACTGAATCCGCGGCGAAACATGAACACGAATGGTCGTTTTCAAAGTGAGTTTTACTAAAAAAAAAACTGTGTACTAAAACGAGATTCGAATTCTTCTGGTTAAGTGGTAATTTAAGTAACTTCTGTAAAATAGCAATACTGAGCCTGAATTCTCTTTGACAAATCAGATTCTACGCTCAAAAGTACAATAATGAAGTTATTTTGTTATGATTTTGTAAATGACGTGTAAAATTACTAGTTAAAAAAACATTTAAATATTAGGTAATATTTAAATGTTTTAACAAGTTCGTTGTTTTAACAAGAGTTGTTTTTGGCCCTGGGGTAAAAAATATTTGTTGGAACTCTATTACAGGCGCTGTGCTAGTGGCGGACCACAGCATGCCCCTTTGTTACTGGCATAGTGATTCCTCTAACAGAGGTAGCTATTGTGTTCTTAACAAGTTCTTATTAAGCTAGTACGCTTCTAACCATGGTTGTATCATTACTTACCATCCACCGTGAACTCGTAGTGAATCGCTAATTACCCGACTGCGGAACGGAGGGAGGGTTATGATTTTAACTAGAATGCATGTATGTATGTTCACCTGTTCCCGCATATCCTCTAAAAATAAAATAAATAAAATATCTTCTAATCTACTTAACATAATTTGACAAGTAGGGTGTCGTTAGAAGCGTCTTGATTGTCCGCTGGTTATAGGCTATATAATATCAAATTATTAGACTGCGATTTTTTCCGTAGTCGGGTTTTAGTTTTTAAAACTTATTACTTGTTTATAAATAGAGTAAAAAAATTACTTATATATATAAATACGGACAAAGAGTACTGTTGTTTTGAAATTAATATGTATATCTACAGTAATTACTACTTATATAAACTCTTTTACGACGGCTGTTATATTAATCAAGCCACGAACGATCTATAGTGTTCGTGACATATCACGCTCGTTAATCGCATGAAAGGAACCGCTCCAGTTTTGAGTGTAGAGCAAACACCAATTATCATTAATTTAAATTATTTAAGGCTTAGAGCCATGTTCCAAACCTAAAAGGTAATAAATTAATAGTTTCAAAAACTAAAAATACACGCTTATATAAGGACTATTGCACTAAAAAGCAATAAATAAACTATCGAAACCGTGCTTTCTTTCTTTCTACCTCGTGTTTGTAATTTATGGATTATATTGTGTAAAAACGTGGGGCGCTTTTTCTGAATAACAGGTTAACATTTTTGTCAAATTTCAAGAACGCTAAGTATTTGTAGTCACATGACAATAATTTGTAATCATTTACAGAGAAAAAGCGCCCCACGCTTTTACACATAAATATAATCCATAAATTACAAACACGATAGGTAGAAAGAAAGAAAGCACGGTTTCGATAATTTATTTATTGCTTTTTAGTGCAGTAGTCCTTATTTAAGCGTGTATTTTTAGTTTTTGAAACTGCTGCTGCTTTTGAACTTACCCACCTTCGAGCCCCCAGCATCAGATCAGCCCGATGATACCATATTATTGTTTTTTTTTTTTTTGGGAATGATAGACGCTGTTGGCCGCAGATGGTCATTACAGCTTCACCGGACAATAGGAGGCGAGCGCTTAAAGCGCTCTAGCCTTAACGGCAGAAGTAGCGACGAGCTCAAGGGCACCTCAGGGAGGCACGGCCTCAGCTTGGGCATATTATTGTATTGTCACCGGTCCTTGATTAGATACATGTGCAATGTTTATGTAAAGTGGGTCAAAATTGCATCGCAAGATTCCATTACCATCATACATACATAGTTACATACATACATACATACAGGTCAAGCTAATAAAAGCGTGTTAAAAAAGGAACCATTATAGTGCGACTTTGTCTGTCTGTCACACCTATATCTTTCAGGAACCACTGATGCTATCGATTTGAAACTTGGAATAGTTTTAGATCTTACTTATCCAATCTCATTACTAAAGCATTTTTTTTTCTTTTATTGTCTTTTCAACTTTGGGGGTTTAAATGGGGCGTCAAAATTTAAAGTGAGATATAATATGAGAGGGCTTCATCTTCATATTTAAAAACAGATTTTTATTTTGGTTTATGTCACTTGAACAGATAATCGAAATGTAATTCTCAATTTAAATTATTAAGCTAATTTAAATGCTATATTCATCGATATCGTTTTTGCACTTTTAAATTCTCCTTATCAAAAACGAGCCGATTTTATATCGTAATATAAATGAAACAGGTTTATAAACATAATTTATGATCATGTATCACACATGACCTACAGCAATTTATTATAGAAACTAACTGGGTATAACCTTACTTATTAAATATATTATAATTATGTATTTAGGTTGCTGCCATAAATAAGTGTTAGACAACACAATTTGTGTAGTTTTGAGCTGCTTAAAATAACTTCTGGTACTTAACGAGTCATAATTTGTCTACAGCAGTAATATAATAATAATAATAATAATATCTTGGGACAATCCACACACGGTCATCCGATCCCAAACTAGGCAGAGCCTGTACTATGGAAACCAGATAACTGATACTAATACTTATATACTTTTTTTTGTTGTAAATACATACTTATATAGATAAATAACAACCAGACACTTGGCGGGAATCGAACCCACGACCCATCGGTTAGCAGGCAGGGTGTCTGACCCAATGGCGGACTAATCCTGTCTGGGGCCCGGGGCGGCAAAAAATTTTGAGGCCCCCCCGGTCAGAAAGTGATGTATTTTTACCGGACTATCCCAGAAAAAAGGGTATGTTTTTTTGAGAGTGTGTCTGTTTCTTTGGCACGGCCTACAGCCTAAATGGCTCAATGGATTTTGACTTGTGATATGCCGTTAGATTTGTGTTAGTTGTGCTAGTGACATAAATGCTTTACAGGATGGAAACGTTATAAATGTCAACAGACAATATTTTCGTAAATTTATAGTAATGTTCTTCTTCTTAGTCGTGACCTCATGACTAAGCGACGTGACTATGCAGACTTGCCACCACTCGTCTCTATGCTGTTCGATCATGAGCTCCATGTATGCTTCCCGTAGCGTCGCTCTCGTAACCGCTTTGACAGTGTCTGCCCATCGCATCGACATGCGTCCTCTGCTTCTCTTGCCATCCATTTGGCTTATCACGATAAGCCTCTCTAGGCTGTTCCGTTTTCTCTTGCTCTTGTGTCCGAAGAAGTTGACGACACGTTTAACGCAGACACGACACGTTTAACGCAGACATGACCGTCCACCAACCCATGCCCCCACCGACTTTCCGGTCATATGGGCCAAATCGCGAGAGATGCTCGCGGTGGAAAGTCGCTCTTTGATATTATTAAGCTCTTCGAGATTAGATGCATTAGTGCGACGCTTGGTCCACGATTTGCCTAGCATTCTGCGCCAACACCACATTTCCAATACATCCAGGTTTCAGAGGCATATAAAAAGATCGAGAAGACCAGAGTACTCATTAATTTTATTTAGGAAGAAGATTCTTCAAAATCATTTTATCAATTTTTCCATCAATCAATCCTCAATTTTTCAAGAAGATCGGCCTGTTCCTTTTTCGAAGATCCTATTAGTTAGGTGTCATCTGCGAAGCGGAAATCGTTCAGTAGGGTCCCACCAATCCGGATACCTCCCTCCCAGTCCTCTAAAACTGTACGCATTATATGTTCACCGATTATATTAAAAAGCTGTAGTAATAATACGCAACCTTGACGTAAACCTCGTTCCGTCTAAAAAGATCCTGAGTCTGCAGCGCAAGATGGCCGACCGGGTCGCTATAAGGGTACCGCAATGTCATGTATGAGGGGAAACAGTCCTGGCGCGCTTTCAGGGTCAAATAACTTCAGTCGGAGACGGATAAGGCACGCACTTGAACAATTACGCTCATGGCCTTCTGATGAGCGTACGAGAACAAAGGGAGTTGTCAGTGTTGTCCTGCTAGTCTTCGAAGCCCAGATATAGATTTACATAGATAACGCAAGTATCACGAATTGTATTGAAACCAAGCGTGCTGACAATTGAACCAAGTTTTTAACACTTTCTGTGACATCACGGCCGAATTTTGTGACGGGAATTCCAAACCGATTCAAACACACCGATGCCCCGCCAATGCACCGCTGATTTCTTTTAGTTTTTGCGGCCGACCGGCTGCAAGGCTGCAACAACAGACGCGCGCGGACTGTAAGTTAGCGGCGACCAACCCCGACGTTTCATCGGGGTTCGGCCACGCAAAGTACATGCATTTTATCTATGTAAATCTATATCTGTGCTTCGAAGCCTGGTTACGACAGAAACGTGAGCGAATAACCTGTAGACTCACTTAGAGCATCTGGGTATGTGTGTTACAGTGATTATCTGAGTGAGATAGGGTGAGGGTGACAACGACTTGCCATCATTGAGGTGGGCCCGGGCTTCCACCCAACACGCACCATAAGTATCTTCTCTTGTTTTAAGCCGCTTTCAACCATTATGGTGTAGGCCACCTTCATTTTCCTCCATTCCGATCTATTTTGGGCTTTTGAAATCCAGGTTTTGCCCGCTACCCTTGAGATATTATCGTCCTTCCAACGCATTTGCGGTCTCCCTACTGGCCTTTTTCTGTCCCAAGGTCTCCACTCCAGTACGGTCTTACACCACGACTCCGATTTTCGGGTGATGTTGCCAGCCCATTTCCACTTCCACGTCGGCTACTGTACTTTGTTTGCGAAGCCATTTGTTTGTTTTTCTGTCTCGCAGAGTTACTCCTACTATTTTCCTTTCCATAGCCCCTTGAGCTACAACAAGCTTTTGAACCACAGCCTTTATTGTAACCAAGTTTCAGCTCCTTAGGCAAGGACTGGCAATACACACTGGCTGCCCATCCTTCGCCTGTTTATCTCGTTGGTTTGATTCTTTTTACCCATTTTCACTTCCTGGCCCAAGTATACATATTCATTTACACGTTCAAGTGCAGCATCACCAACAGTAATTACTTCAGGGTTTTCCGCCTCTGTCGTCATATATTTGATCTTGTTAAGGTTCATATCTAATCCTACAGATAGAGGGACATGGTGAAGGTCTTGGACCATTATACTGCAATTCTTGTGGACTGTTGGCAAAAAGTACTATGTCATCTACATAACTTAAATTACTCAATCGTGCACCAGATATATTTAAACCTTCCCAATCCAATTTATTAAAAATATCTTCCAGTACTAAAGTAAATAATTTCAGTGACAAAATATCACCTTGTCTAACACCCCGTCGTATAGGTACAGCCTTTGTGTGGTAAGGCGGCATTGCTACTTTTTTGCCTGATTTATTTGCCTGCTTGTAAATGCTAGCTAATAGCACCACAAGTATACTATGCGTGTAACTAAGGGCAGTGGATCCACGCAGCGGGGCCAGATTGGACACGACCAGACCACTACTATAATGGCAGAGGAAACCATGTGGAGGGTCCTTCTGTAAGAAAGTCATAGAAATGTGACTAGGTATCCTCTGCCTTAAGGAGGCACTTGTGTTCTTGGCATAGTATCATAATTATCCAGCCAGCGGTGTGCTACCCTATATAAACTTATAATTTTCTTGTATCCAGCAGCCATCTGTGTTTTTTGTAATAAAACATGGATGCACTCTACATAAATTTAATTTGTCAATTTTGTATATATTACACTTCGTTTACAAATCACTAATTGATTGATTGGGTTATCATTCTACAGAGTAAATTTTGTGTAAATTCCTTGCTGAATAGACCAGCACTACAGCTACATTGTAGGTACATTTGTATTTTGATTACGTGCATCATGAGGCCCCCAACTCCAAACTGTCTAATACTTACCACACATAACATTATGGCCGTCTTTGAGATTAAGGGAACGTATCGCATAGATTATTTCAACCAAAATTTAAGAGTTCCAACTTCCGACGCACTAACTTAGTTGTCTCATATCAATCTAAATGCAATTGTCATGTACTAACAGGATTTGTGCGCCAGAACTCTAAAATAACTACGTATTAGAGAGATTATTACCATACCTAGTATGGTAATAATCTCTCTAATACGTAGTAAGTACTGAAATACCTCAAAGATTAGAAATAAGTTTTGGCGATTGGAGGCCCCCCTAGACCCGAGGCCCGGGGCGGACCGCCCCCTCCGCCCCCCCGTTAGTCCGCTACTGGTCTGACCACTAGACCAACGGGCCCGTCAATATGTAAGAAACATTTAAATATCTTTATTTATCTTATGAGTCTAGTTGAGTCAGTTAGTTTAATTTAATTATGCCTATTTATAATCGCGGTTTTTAAAACAATTCTTTTTACCTCCAAGGACAGTCATTGTTTATCAGCTGACATTGATATTAAGATGCTGTTATACGTGATGTAGTTACCGCCCAAGTATTTGTCATTCATCTGATTATCGCTTGTGTAGATCTAAGATAACCAATCGTAGGAAAGGATTGCAGATTTTTTATTTACTTTTTGATGTCTTTTCCGTAGATTTTATTATTTAATTAATACACATTACAGATCTTTTTATGTTTTCAAATGTGATGTAATGGTAAGGATTTTCTAAATTTGATACTGTTAGATATTGATTGATATTTTGGTGTACAGGATACCTATGTCGTATTTTATATGTATAGTAATGATATGTAAAATGTGGGATACAACTTTTAATATAATAATTTACTTTTATTAATATATTTTTGTAATATCAGCATTGTGAAGGTAGAAGTGAAATATTCGCAAGTTATAAATGGAGCGCTTCATTCAAAGGTTTCACTTCTACTTGAGACACCGAACTGTGAACATCAAATCACAAATTTAGTGTCGATAATACAAATATAACGATACAAGAGCAGTGTGTTTGTTTATATTATTGTCTTGTCCGTTCAACAAATCAACTAAAATATCGGCCGGCTTTCAATACATTTTATTCGTTGCCTTACAAATCAATGAAACAACCTAAAGTGTGACGTTGTCGTTCACCATCAAAAGCAATAGCAAATTCTTTTAAGTGAACCTGGTTTGTTTCACATGTGCATACAGCATTAAAGCTGTAATAGTGTGTAGAGTAATTTAGATCATATCTGTTTTTGGCTTTGTTAGTGCGACAACTTATATTAATGTAGCCGTACGAAGCAAAACATTTGAAGGTGTGGTGCACTAACTTGCATTTACATTGAATTCGTGACTAATATTAACCAAAGGTATGCAACCTCAGGTTAATAATTTACTAAGCCCCTTAGGGGTGTTATCCGATTGAAATTGCTGTTCTTTTGTGACTCCGTCTCTATAATGTCAGGTCACCCGTCAATTGTATAAACTGCAATGAAATTGGAGTGATTTAAGAAAATACTTGCCGGCTTCAAATGACTTATGATGAAACTATTTAGCTTATATCTTCGTTTTTGGTTGTTTGATTCCTACTTCTTTTAAATTACAACATGGGTTTTGATAGAGTTTTCACTATCATTTAGATTTCTCTAGTCTAAATTAATAAAATTAACTTAAATTTTTCACAAATAAATGTACCTATACCTAAGCGTATAATATTGTTCGTCTGATAATGTCTTGTTATAAAGCTGCCCAATAAGGCCAGACAATCATTTACAATTTTCATAGGATATGAAACTATAAAATTTGATGTAACAAAAAAATCACTTTGTATATTACACTTTTAGCTAGCTTTACTTTTATTTATAATCGATGTTGTCACTGAAGTGCGAAAACATCTATATATGTCTAGGTCGCATTCACCCTCAACCCCACCCAACGAACGAACAAATGGTGAATCGCCAATAAGGCTAGACCGCACTAACCTACACTTCACGGCAGCGGCGCGACGCGACACATAGCGACACTATTAGGTATACCGCACTTGAACTGCAGTACCGCGACAGTTTGCAGCAAATTTTGTCTGTCAGTCGTTCGGCAATTACTGAGGAAGATGGAAGAAACTGATTTGAATGTTATTTTAAAAATAAATATCTTGTACATACTCAGAAAGATGTATGTTTACTCACTCGATGCTCCCATTTCCTCGCCAATTTCCTTCCAAATGTTGTTTTTCCTTAGAGAATTCATGTAATGTTCATTTTGCTGGTTATAATATCACAGGATACTAACTGACTAATATAATTAATTTCTCTTCGTCGAAAGCCATTTTAAACACAACTTGTCTTACTATATACCAAACACGTTCTAAATTGAAAAAAGTGAAGTGTCGCGTCGCTTGCTATACCGCACTAACGGCAGCGGAACTACACGACGCGACACGGCGCGTCAGATTTTATGAGTTGGTCAACTTTGTCGCGCAGTGTCGCGGCCCGTAGTTACGCTGCTGCGTAGTGCGTTATACCTCATACAATTTCTTACAAAGAATATTTTGTCGCTAAGTGTCGCATCGCGCCGCTGCCGTGAAGTGCCGCTTAGTGCGGTCTAGCCTTTATGCTAAAGATTCAAATTCCAAAGTTATTTTGCATAAGTTTAATTGTGTGATACTCGGCAACGTGCGTGCGTAAGGCACGCGAAAGCGTGAAGGGCACGCGAACGTTAGCATCGGCCATGAATGGCAGGCTTCGACCGTTCGATCTGTGACGCTTGCGTTCGGCCACGCTCAGTAGTTAGGTATTGAAAGCATAACATAGTGTACTAGCGGCCCGCCCCGCCTTCGCACGGGTGGTAAAAAATGTATTAATACTTAATTGGATAGCGATTAATGCTATATTACTAAAAATCGCTTCGTAAATAAGCCTTTCTCATAAAAAGTTAGATAAAAAATGGTTATTGTTGGTTATCCTTAAGAGATAAACATATACCATTGTTGACTTTTTTGTAGACCTTGTTAAGGTGTAGTACTGTAAAACATTATTTTGATATATCTCGTAGAGTTCAGCCAGCGTTTGCAAAGTAAGCGCAAGAAAATGTGTTTATTTACATCACATTAGAAACGTCTAAAATTATCAGCGTTTCTCAACTATATTATGCATGTATTATACATATAAACCTTCCTCTTGAATCACTCTATCTATGAAAATACCGCATCAAACCGCATCAAAATCCGTTGCGTAGTTTTAAAGATCTAAGCATATACATAGGGTCAGACAGAAAGCGGGAAGTGACTTTGTTTTATACTATATAGTGGAATGATAGTGATGAAGTGATGTTATTCCCACTTTAGTTTATATTCAACAGCTATTAAACTTTTCACGTATCGAAGAAATGAAGATACCCGTTATTATGAAGGGTACTTTTAGCGATAAGGCCGCACAATGTTGCATGTTTTATTAATTTGTGTTTTATTCTTCTAGTATCCGTTTGTTTGTGCGCAATAAAGAATTGTCTATCTATCTACTTTAAACATAAAAATGTAGAGATACACCAACCTGTAAATTAGTCCCAATCCTCCATGGTTGAAGGGTTGGAATATCCACGGGCCGGATTGGAATATTCATGGGCCGGATGATCAAGTTAGTTACTTTGACCGCTACACAATAGTTCGTGGGTTTGATTATCTTATTATATAAAAGAGTAGACAAAAACCCACTCATCACGAAATCTCAGAAACTACAAGTGCTAGGAGTCTCAAACTTTGCATGGGGGTTCCTTTTAGGACGTAGGTGCTCACTAAGACGGGTTTTTGGGAAATTCAACCTCTAAGGGGGTAAAACAGGGGGGTAAAGTTTGTATGGGAGAACGCGATTCCTTGGTCCTATTGACTTGAAATTTTGCACAGACATTCGTTAAGAAAATTAATTGAATTAGTAATTCATATTTTTCATAATTTATCCCTTTACAGGGTTAAAAAAGAAGTATTATTACTCAACCGATGGCGGTACAAATATATTACAACAATAAGATACAATAATTCGAAAGAAAAAATAAAAGTTCCTTGGCCAAGTGGTTACGGAAGCGTCCTCTAATTACGGACTGTCCGGGTTCGCTACCCCTGAGCGGATTTTTTTTTTGTATTATTAAACTTTGTTTTTGATTTTTTTTTATTTATATTAAGATTCAATGTTTTAAATATTTAACTCATATTAACTCCAGCACTTTTTATCTCTAATATATTTTTTTATTTTGCTTTTTTAATGCTTTTTTAAAATTTAAAATCATGCATACGTGGTTAGCTTTTCTCTAATGTTATGATTTATAGATATTAGTGGAAACTTAATTGATTTTTGTAGTATTGGATCTTATAGCTTACGTTGACTAAACCTAAAGAGATACCTACATAATTCACAATCAAGTACTAGAGAATTTCCGCAATTCCATATATTATAAGGTAGGGATATAATATACCCGCCGGCGGCGGACTCAAAGGCAATGCACTGAGGGACAGCTCATGCAGATACCACCAAAGTACCCCTCTCATGTGCCGATGTGACAGCCACGGGAGTTTTAGTGGGTAAGAATCCCCCACAGGAACCCGGGGACATATTAAACGTGTCCCCCGCCACCCCTTTAACTGTAACAACGGTGACAGATTCCCGGGGGGCTATAATGCGCCCCCGGCAGCGGCTTCAAAGGCCCTTGCCTTGCACTGTGGGGTACCCGGTGCAGCCCCATATTTTGTGCGGACAGCCGTGGGGGGTTTAGAGGGTAAGAATCCTACACACCGCGGTCGACCGCCCGCAGGATCCTGGGAGCCTATTGGAGGTCTACCCGTGATCCCCGAAACTTTGAGCACGGTGACAGGTAATTTTTTTATTGTGCTCCCCGGTAGTGGGCTCAAAGGCAAGCGACTGAGGGGATCTTTTTTCAAATTTATCCCTTAACAGGGTTAAAAAGCAGTATTATTACTCAACCGATGGCGGTACAAATATTCCCACTTAGATTTAGTACGTAAATTAGGTACTGATAACTAATACATAATATCACGCTATATGTATTAGGGACTGAGCAGACATATAACAAGAATATGATCAAGTAATTCGAATAACAGAATAAGAGTAGCTGTGGTCTGGAGGTGACGGAAGCGTCTTCTAAGCGCGGTCCGGGTTCAAATCACTCTTTGGGATTTTTTTTGTGTACTTTTTTACTTTTTATTTTTGATCATTTTATATTTTTTTTAATTTTTCTCTGAAGGTTTATATATTAACTGAATTTATTTAGAACTTTTATCTAAGTAAATAAATTTAATTAGCTTGCGTTGACCAAACCTAAAGAGGTACACACTTAACAATCAAGTACTAGAGAAGTTCATAATCATAATCATTTATTGGTAAATTTGTTTTACACGTCAGTTACAATTCAAAATTTCTTTCTATATATCATTCATTCCATATAATATAAGGTAAATCTGGGATATAATATGCTTGCCCCCCGGCGGCGGACTCAAAGGCCAGGCACTGAGGGGCACCTGGTGCAGATCCCACCCGAGAACCCAGGTTTCCCCCTCATGTGCCGACGTGACAGCCACGGGAGTTTTAGTGGGTAAGAATTCCAAATACCCAGGTTGACTTCCCCACGGGATCTCGGGGACATATTGGATGTTTCCCCCGCCACCCCCTTAACTGTGACAACGGTGACATATCCCCGGGGGGCTATAATGCGCCCCCGGCAGCGGCTTCAAAGGCCCTTGCGTTGCACTGAGGGGTACAGGGTGCAGCCCCATATTTTGTGCGGATAGCCGTGGGGACACATACCGCAGTCGATTTCCCGCAGGATCCTGGGGGCCTATTGGAAGTTTCCCCCGCGATCCCCGTTTCTTTGAGCACGATGATAGTTTCCCGGGTGGCTTTATTGTGCCCTCCGGTGGCGGGCTCAAAGGCAAGCGACTGAGTCTGTGGGATTTTGGTGCAGATCCCACCGGATAGCCCAGGTCTCCTTCTTATGTACTGATTTAACGGCCGTTGGGGGTTTAGCGTATAAGAATTCTACATGACCCGGTTGACCGCCAACAGGGTCCCGGGGACCTATTGAAGGCTTCCCCCGTGACCCCTGTAACCGTGAGCACGGTGACAGTTTCCTGGGTGGCTTTATTGTGCCCCCCCGGTGGCGGGGTCAAAGGCAAGGCACTGAGGGTATCATGGTGCAGATCCCACTGGATAGCCCAAGAAGGGGGTTCTTATGTGCTGATTGCACGGCCGTTGGGGGTTTAGTGTATAAGAATCCTACATACCCGGTTGACCACCAACAGGGTCCCGTAAATCCCATTAAAGGCTTTCCCCGTGACCCCTGTAACTGTGAGCACCGTGACAGGTTCCCGGGGTACTATAATGTGCCTTTCCGGCGGCGGGTTCAAAGTCAAGGCACTGAGTGGTATCAGCATCAGCTGGTCCAGATCCCGACAGATAGCCCAGGTCCGCCCTCTAATGTGCGGACGTGATAGCCGTGGGGGTTTTAGTGGGTAAGAAATCCCCGGTTGACCCCGTTTACGTCTTAACGATGAAACCGAACAAGAAAGCCCGTATTGCTTCCCTTAATTGGTTTTAAAGATATGGTGTCCTGCTCCTGTCCTTAATCCACCCAAATTGTACACCGGTACACGTCTGCAGTTTCTACTAAAATTATAAATACAATTAAGAAATCACAAGCTCAGAGATTCAATCTTGCAGGCTTATACCTAAGCGTTGAGTACTTTACCCATGGACAGACAGCTACACGTAGCCCTTTCACGCGTGACTTCTAAACAAAATTTGTTCATATTGCGTTACGAAAAGTTAGCTACAAACATTATTTATGATGAAATTCTATAATCAAAGGCAGTAACTTTAAATTATTCACTTCTTTTTTTGCTCAATTACACCCGTGCGAAGCCGGGGCGGGTCGCTAGTATGATAAATATAAGCGTACATTAGCATGGGTGTTTGTCTTATGTTGGGTTTTTTTAATTATCATCATCAGCCGTAAAACGTCCACTGTTAAACAAAGGCTTCCCCCTTTGAAGGGAGGGGTTGTCTTAATTCCCACGCTTGGCAAACGTCTTGGGGATCGCAGTATAGGTGGTAGGTAATCCAATAGAAAGACGCTGCTGCCCGTTACTCTCTTTAAGAGAATAACCATTTTGATAATCCATCTATACATATAAAATTACTTGTCCTGACTGACTAACTGATTCATCAACGCACAGGCCGAACCGCTGGACCTAGAAAGCTGAAATTTGGACAGTAGATTCTTCTTATGATGTAAGCATCCACTATGAAAGGGTTTTTGAAAATTCCACTCCTAAAGGGGTTAAATGGGGTGGAAAAAAAAATAAAGATAAAAGTGGATTTGTTTGTTCAATGTCAATAATGTTGTTTTTGTGATTGTTAATGCACATCGCAGTGACAACAAAGGTGTGTTGCTTTGTATCTGCCTTATTTGTATGCTATCTTCAGCAGAATACAGTGTCATTGAATTATTTATTTTTCTATATCGAGTCACGTGTTATGGGCATGAAATCGATCAACACTGCCTCAGGAGAATAATAAACGTAAAATATACAGGGCCAACTCAAAATCCAAATAAGTTCTTATCGTGGCACTTACAAATGTCAATTAAAGTACCACTAATCCAGTTCTTGAAATCAGATTATTTCGAAACTCGGACGCCAATTAATACTTAATAATCTGTTACTGGGTAGTTAGTGGGGTGCCGTGTTAGAATTGCATGCCCTCATCTCCTCTTGTTGGGTGTCGTAAGAGGCGACTAAGCGAGAACGGGAAGACGGGCAGCAGCGTCTTACTTTTGGATTTATCTTCCACCTATACTGCGATCCCCAAGCCGCCTGCCAAGTGTGGGGATTATGGCAACTCCTCCCTTCTAAGGGGGAGGGCTTTGTTTAGCAGTGGACGTCTATCGGCTGCTAATAATGATGATGATGACTCTGTTAGTGATTAGGGATATCGATTATCTAGTACTCAATAACGACACATAAGCATAAGCGGCTTCGAGAGGCCAAATCATCAGATTAAAACTCAAACTCAAACTCAATACTACTACTATTTAAAAAGATAACAATAAGATAATATAAAAGAGTAGACAAAAACCCACTCATCACGAAATCTCAGAAACTACAAGTGCTAGGAGTCTCAAACTTTGCATGGGGGTTCCTTTTAGGACGTAGGTGCTCACTAAGACGGGTTTTTGGGAAATTCAACCTCTAAGGGGGTAAAACAGGGGGGTAAAGTTTGTATGGGAGAACGCGATTCCTTGGTCCTATTGACTTGAAATTTTGCACAGACATTCGTTAAGAAAATTAATTGAATTAGTAATTCATATTTTTCATAATTTATCCCTTTACAGGGTTAAAAAAGAAGTATTATTACTCAACCGATGGCGGTACAAATATATTACAACAATAAGATACAATAATTCGAAAGAAAAAATAAAAGTTCCTTGGCCAAGTGGTTACGGAAGCGTCCTCTAATTACGGACTGTCCGGGTTCGCTACCCCTGAGCGGATTTTTTTTTTGTATTATTAAACTTTGTTTTTGATTTTTTTTTATTTATATTAAGATTCAATGTTTTAAATATTTAACTCATATTAACTCCAGCACTTTTTATCTCTAATATATTTTTTTATTTTGCTTTTTTAATGCTTTTTTAAAATTTAAAATCATGCATACGTGGTTAGCTTTTCTCTAATGTTATGATTTATAGATATTAGTGGAAACTTAATTGATTTTTGTAGTATTGGATCTTATAGCTTACGTTGACTAAACCTAAAGAGATACCTACATAATTCACAATCAAGTACTAGAGAATTTCCGCAATTCCATATATTATAAGGTAGGGATATAATATACCCGCCGGCGGCGGACTCAAAGGCAATGCACTGAGGGACAGCTCATGCAGATACCACCAAAGTACCCCTCTCATGTGCCGATGTGACAGCCACGGGAGTTTTAGTGGGTAAGAATCCCCCACAGGAACCCGGGGACATATTAAACGTGTCCCCCGCCACCCCTTTAACTGTAACAACGGTGACAGATTCCCGGGGGGCTATAATGCGCCCCCGGCAGCGGCTTCAAAGGCCCTTGCCTTGCACTGTGGGGTACCCGGTGCAGCCCCATATTTTGTGCGGACAGCCGTGGGGGGTTTAGAGGGTAAGAATCCTACACACCGCGGTCGACCGCCCGCAGGATCCTGGGAGCCTATTGGAGGTCTACCCGTGATCCCCGAAACTTTGAGCACGGTGACAGGTAATTTTTTTATTGTGCTCCCCGGTAGTGGGCTCAAAGGCAAGCGACTGAGGGGATCTTTTTTCAAATTTATCCCTTAACAGGGTTAAAAAGCAGTATTATTACTCAACCGATGGCGGTACAAATATTCCCACTTAGATTTAGTACGTAAATTAGGTACTGATAACTAATACATAATATCACGCTATATGTATTAGGGACTGAGCAGACATATAACAAGAATATGATCAAGTAATTCGAATAACAGAATAAGAGTAGCTGTGGTCTGGAGGTGACGGAAGCGTCTTCTAAGCGCGGTCCGGGTTCAAATCACTCTTTGGGATTTTTTTTGTGTACTTTTTTACTTTTTATTTTTGATCATTTTATATTTTTTTTAATTTTTCTCTGAAGGTTTATATATTAACTGAATTTATTTAGAACTTTTATCTAAGTAAATAAATTTAATTAGCTTGCGTTGACCAAACCTAAAGAGGTACACACTTAACAATCAAGTACTAGAGAAGTTCATAATCATAATCATTTATTGGTAAATTTGTTTTACACGTCAGTTACAATTCAAAATTTCTTTCTATATATCATTCATTCCATATAATATAAGGTAAATCTGGGATATAATATGCTTGCCCCCCGGCGGCGGACTCAAAGGCCAGGCACTGAGGGGCACCTGGTGCAGATCCCACCCGAGAACCCAGGTTTCCCCCTCATGTGCCGACGTGACAGCCACGGGAGTTTTAGTGGGTAAGAATTCCAAATACCCAGGTTGACTTCCCCACGGGATCTCGGGGACATATTGGATGTTTCCCCCGCCACCCCCTTAACTGTGACAACGGTGACATATCCCCGGGGGGCTATAATGCGCCCCCGGCAGCGGCTTCAAAGGCCCTTGCGTTGCACTGAGGGGTACAGGGTGCAGCCCCATATTTTGTGCGGATAGCCGTGGGGACACATACCGCAGTCGATTTCCCGCAGGATCCTGGGGGCCTATTGGAAGTTTCCCCCGCGATCCCCGTTTCTTTGAGCACGATGATAGTTTCCCGGGTGGCTTTATTGTGCCCTCCGGTGGCGGGCTCAAAGGCAAGCGACTGAGTCTGTGGGATTTTGGTGCAGATCCCACCGGATAGCCCAGGTCTCCTTCTTATGTACTGATTTAACGGCCGTTGGGGGTTTAGCGTATAAGAATTCTACATGACCCGGTTGACCGCCAACAGGGTCCCGGGGACCTATTGAAGGCTTCCCCCGTGACCCCTGTAACCGTGAGCACGGTGACAGTTTCCTGGGTGGCTTTATTGTGCCCCCCCGGTGGCGGGGTCAAAGGCAAGGCACTGAGGGTATCATGGTGCAGATCCCACTGGATAGCCCAAGAAGGGGGTTCTTATGTGCTGATTGCACGGCCGTTGGGGGTTTAGTGTATAAGAATCCTACATACCCGGTTGACCACCAACAGGGTCCCGTAAATCCCATTAAAGGCTTTCCCCGTGACCCCTGTAACTGTGAGCACCGTGACAGGTTCCCGGGGTACTATAATGTGCCTTTCCGGCGGCGGGTTCAAAGTCAAGGCACTGAGTGGTATCAGCATCAGCTGGTCCAGATCCCGACAGATAGCCCAGGTCCGCCCTCTAATGTGCGGACGTGATAGCCGTGGGGGTTTTAGTGGGTAAGAAATCCCCGGTTGACCCCGTTTACGTCTTAACGATGAAACCGAACAAGAAAGCCCGTATTGCTTCCCTTAATTGGTTTTAAAGATATGGTGTCCTGCTCCTGTCCTTAATCCACCCAAATTGTACACCGGTACACGTCTGCAGTTTCTACTAAAATTATAAATACAATTAAGAAATCACAAGCTCAGAGATTCAATCTTGCAGGCTTATACCTAAGCGTTGAGTACTTTACCCATGGACAGACAGCTACACGTAGCCCTTTCACGCGTGACTTCTAAACAAAATTTGTTCATATTGCGTTACGAAAAGTTAGCTACAAACATTATTTATGATGAAATTCTATAATCAAAGGCAGTAACTTTAAATTATTCACTTCTTTTTTTGCTCAATTACACCCGTGCGAAGCCGGGGCGGGTCGCTAGTATGATAAATATAAGCGTACATTAGCATGGGTGTTTGTCTTATGTTGGGTTTTTTTAATTATCATCATCAGCCGTAAAACGTCCACTGTTAAACAAAGGCTTCCCCCTTTGAAGGGAGGGGTTGTCTTAATTCCCACGCTTGGCAAACGTCTTGGGGATCGCAGTATAGGTGGTAGGTAATCCAATAGAAAGACGCTGCTGCCCGTTACTCTCTTTAAGAGAATAACCATTTTGATAATCCATCTATACATATAAAATTACTTGTCCTGACTGACTAACTGATTCATCAACGCACAGGCCGAACCGCTGGACCTAGAAAGCTGAAATTTGGACAGTAGATTCTTCTTATGATGTAAGCATCCACTATGAAAGGGTTTTTGAAAATTCCACTCCTAAAGGGGTTAAATGGGGTGGAAAAAAAAATAAAGATAAAAGTGGATTTGTTTGTTCAATGTCAATAATGTTGTTTTTGTGATTGTTAATGCACATCGCAGTGACAACAAAGGTGTGTTGCTTTGTATCTGCCTTATTTGTATGCTATCTTCAGCAGAATACAGTGTCATTGAATTATTTATTTTTCTATATCGAGTCACGTGTTATGGGCATGAAATCGATCAACACTGCCTCAGGAGAATAATAAACGTAAAATATACAGGGCCAACTCAAAATCCAAATAAGTTCTTATCGTGGCACTTACAAATGTCAATTAAAGTACCACTAATCCAGTTCTTGAAATCAGATTATTTCGAAACTCGGACGCCAATTAATACTTAATAATCTGTTACTGGGTAGTTAGTGGGGTGCCGTGTTAGAATTGCATGCCCTCATCTCCTCTTGTTGGGTGTCGTAAGAGGCGACTAAGCGAGAACGGGAAGACGGGCAGCAGCGTCTTACTTTTGGATTTATCTTCCACCTATACTGCGATCCCCAAGCCGCCTGCCAAGTGTGGGGATTATGGCAACTCCTCCCTTCTAAGGGGGAGGGCTTTGTTTAGCAGTGGACGTCTATCGGCTGCTAATAATGATGATGATGACTCTGTTAGTGATTAGGGATATCGATTATCTAGTACTCAATAACGACACATAAGCATAAGCGGCTTCGAGAGGCCAAATCATCAGATTAAAACTCAAACTCAAACTCAATACTACTACTATTTAAAAAAAAATAAAAACCGACTTCAAAGTAAATTATCTAAAAAGCATAAAATAACGAAAATATATTGAAGTCGGTGCTAGCACATCATGTTAACTAACACTAGCACCAGCTGACACCGACTTCAATATATTTTCGTTATTTTATGCTTTTTAGATAATTTACTTTGAAGTCGGTTTTGATTTTTTTTTAAATAGTTTATTTAACACTTTTTTGTGACTTATTTTACCAAAATAGGTATCAGCACTATCACGCAACTCGAACGTCTACGTTACAGTAACTTACTGAAAACATAAAAAGTTTATATCTCTTAAACTACTGGACCGATTTTGATGAAACTTGTACTCTACCTTAAGTTGAAAAATACTCTAACTATTGCAAAAAGAATTTTCAAAATCGGACTTGTAGTTTCTGAGAAATCCGTGGACAAACCTACATACATACATACCTACATACATACATACATACATACATACATACATACATACATACATACATACATACATACATACACTCATAAAATTTGGTAAATTTGTTTAGAAGCCCACATAGACTAACATATATTAATATTACGCATTTTTATCAATATTACATACATACGCGTCGAATAGAGAACCTTCTTTTTGAAGCCGGTTAAAAATCTTTATTTCAAATAGGCTTGACGCTAGCACTTTTGAATGGTCATTTTTTAAAAGCTACCACCGGATCACAACGCGGCCTCAACTGAGAAGATCCGGCAAGAAACTCAGCGGGCTTGTCATTTTTTCACTTTTTTTAAACATTTTTTTGTTACAAATGAATCGACATTAGCGATATTGTGTCTTGCCGTTCGAAACATAAAGCAAGGAGAAAAGAAAAATATGACTTAAAGAGAATTAACGCTAATCGATGTTTGTAAGTGCGGCAGTTAAAAGTGATTTCAAAGAGGATTTAATACTGCGTTTTTAGGTGATTTCTTTACATCATTTTAAACAACATTTTATTTTAATTATTTTATCATAATGTTGTCTTTTATTTACGCGAATACTAGACATTGCAATCAATCTATTCTTACGGATTATATCGCGATTTATTTAATTTTTCCCGACGTTTCGAATGCCTTGCAGCACCCATGGTCACGGGCGGACTGACTATTTTATCATTTTCCCCTGGCATAGTGCTATAACACTTCACGGTCGCAAAAGATGCGATACAGCGGCTAATCTTTAATAAGATCAGCCAACTACGCAGGAGATATTATAGTGGACAAGTGTGGTTGCATATACACAGATGCACTTTCTTTTCCTTTACTCTCACTACCCGATGGAACGGAAGACGCAACATAACCAGGGACAGGTTAGTCGCAGGACCCGTCCATACCATGGACCATCTTCATTAGCAGCCAAAAGACGTCCACTGCTGAACAAAGGCCTCCCCCTTAGAAGGGAGGGGTTACCATAATCCCTACGCTTGGCAGGTGGCTTGGGGATCACAGTAAAGGTGGAAGATGAATTCAAAAGAAAGACGCTGCTGCCCGTCTTCCTGTTCTCGCTTAGTCGCCTCTTATGACACCCAACGAGAGGAAATGGGGGGATGCAATTCTAACCCGGCACCTCACGGGTAACCATGGACCATCTTAGTTTCCAGTTAATATATAACATAAGATGCATTTAAATGAGAAATGATTTTTACATACATACACGCTTGGACATACATATATCTCTAGTCTAGTATGCATGTATGTCTATTACCTTGGCACGCTCTCTATAACCTGAATAGTCGATCGAGCGATGGATTTTAGATTAAGAGGTGTGGTTAAATTCGACTTAATTGTAAGTGACAGGATATTTTTTTCATTTTAAATAAGATATAATGGTTGGTTGGTATATATGGTAGACTTTAGCTGTGATTTTGTTTGATTAAATCATTATCAAATGAAAGGTTTTTATTACGAGTTTGGGTTGATTTATTCGTGGTCGGGTTTTTGGTTATTTTTTGTTATTTACATTAGGTACTAAGAAATTCAGAACAAGTTATTGCGCTCACAGGTGTATTTATAGGTACATAATTGCTATTTTAAAAGTGTGAAGTAGGTTCACCCACTCAACTCTTGATTTTGAATTTGAATAATAAGCACATTCTTAAAAGCATTTATAATAATATTAATAATAAATCCTTTATTTCCGGCTACTATGGCCCATACAACAAACACCTTACAGACTAACATACATATTATATACTAAACATTAATTGACACGTAAAACTATTTATGTTTTTGAATTTTTTTAAATGTTTGTTTGTTAATACAAGTGCACTCTTTCTGTTTACTCCATGTATCTAAATTTAATTATTGGTGGAAGGCTTGTTGGCTACGCGTACTGATTGTATGTACGATAATAACAGCTATTTATACTGTTTGTTTCTCTGTTACTAAATAATTATATTATAATAATATTATAATATCTTTACTTTAGATGGAACCACTAAAAGCACTATTCAATCAAACTAACACAATTGAAGTGTCAACGTTATGGCAATGAATGTTGTTATCTACGACAATTAAGTCGATACAATCTCACTACGATTTCCTTGTGCAATCTAGATATCTACTTGAGTAACCAAGGTTTCTATAAGTTCATACTTATAAATGGGAGCAATGTAACATGCTGCTGGTAAGTTTCCCTAAAACAGCGTCATTAAATGTTGTGGGATTCCCCTGATTAGATAATGGGGACTTAGTAAAACACATTTGAATGTCCTTCTTAGAAGGAATTATCATTAGTATCGCATGGTTAGATTTTTTTTTGTGTCTTATCATATGACGCATTCAGGATATTTGGTTCAATTTGATATTGATTATTTGGTTTTGGTTGTATCCGCATTATCGCGACACATATCCGGGTTAATATGTAATCTTACTTTTATTACAGGTGTACTTATAAGAACAATATTTCTTTTTTATGTAACCCAGTGACTCCTAGTGACAACGATATTGCGATGCCGCCGTCGGCGTCGCTCTCTGAACATGTCGGCTTGCTTGAAAGTTATCCTAAAATATTAATACGTCTATTTTCACCCGGTTTCAATGAAGTCATCTTTTTAAAGCAGCAGTGCATATTTTTTACAATCAATGCTGCGGCAGAATACCTGACATTGGAGTGAAGCAAACGTCGCGGCAATGCGAACCTGCGTGGGATATACCTAGACCAGTGGCGTAGCTTGTCCGAAACGGGCCTTGTATCAAAGTTTGTTGGGGGGCCCAAATGAAGCTAAGGATTTAAGTGAGACTGAGACGAAAATCACATTTTACGAACTTTTACTTAGACCTGTTCGGGGCCCCGAGCTACAGGGGCCCCGAACGGGTCTATGGAACGGGTATAATTAATACGGCTGATACGGCGAAAGCTACGCCCCTGACCTAGACGATAACAGTATAGTTTGAATCTTGTACTGCACGCTGCCGCTGATACTGCGCGGTCATGACACAAGGCATTTACCATGTAACATAGGTATATGTAATTTCTTTGTTTACCACTTAAAATTTAGGAAAATTGAAAATTTGCATTTTGTTTCAAGGCGTACCCCGACTGGTCATGGCACACAGCGGGTCGCGGGGACATCAACTGCACTGGTCTCATCTCGGTGTACCGCATCCGTGCCGACCGCTGCAATAGGCTGTGGGTCCTGGACGCCGGCGTGGTTACCAGCCTTGACGACTTCAGGCGCGTCTGCCCTCCCAAGATCCTCATCTTCGACATGGCCACTGATCGCCTTGTAAGTATCGTAGGTATTAAGAAGGGAATATGCGAGATCAGATTCACGAGCGATGCAAATGTCTTGACAATATATAAAAACCATGCATGAAAAATTATGCTAGTTGGCGTCGATTTCGGTGAAAAACTTGATGCGTGTTAAACGAAAATTACCTTTCATTACAAAGAAGACATATTTAACATTCATAACATCAGAAAACTTTGGTACTATAAATTGTTAGAGCAAAACTAACTTGAGTTATTTACTTAATAACTAAATATTTACAAGTTATTGGTAGAGTCAAAATATTTTTGTCATGCATTTTGCTTGCAAAATAGATCTAGGCCTATATACAGTATAGGCCTAGAGTTTGGATTGTCTCAAGATAATATTATTATTTTCAAGTAGGTAACTAGAAGAATAACTAGCCGTATATACCTACGAGTATCTACAAGTTTAGTTAAAATATGAATATCAGTAGCAAAAGTGTATGTGAACGAGAACGATTGATAGTGTAGCCGACAGATTAGGGAGGTTGCTACACTTTAAAGAAGTCTCAACTAACTAAGTAACGCTATTATAACTTGCACAGCTACATCATAGATTACCATCAGCTATGATCACGGATAAGCACTAGTTTATTAACCGACTTCAAAAAAGGAGGAGGTTCTCAATTCGTCTGTATATATATATATATATATTTTCTATGTATGTTCGCGCATAACTCTGGCAATTATGAACCGATTTGAAAAAATCTTTCTTCCATCCATTCTTTAATTCGTTAATTGGGTCCCATAAAAAAATATTGCTTACGAGTAAGTAGATCGTGAAAAAACAAGAATGATGACTGCGCAGGAAAATTGCAAGAATGCGTATAAGATGACTTTATGTCGCTTTCATAACTCTGGCAAATATTTGCCAATTTCAATGATTCTTTCTTTTTATTCTTTTTATTCGAAAGAAGAAGCTACTGTCATGAATCTGTATGAATTTTATCACAACCGGATAAGAACTTCCTGGAGGACCATGCACAATGTGGAGGAATTCATCTGGTAAAAAATCTTTTTAAAAAAAAATTGAACCGACTTCAATATCACTGAAAAGTATAAAATAATTTAAATATTATTGAAGTTGGTGTTAGCGTACCTGCTGTGTATATTTGGCACCAACTTCAATAATATTTAAATTATTTTATACTTTTCAGTGATATTGAAGTCGGTTCAATTTTTTTTTAAAAAGATTTTATTTTAAACTTTTTAGTGATATTTTCATATATAAAGATTGAACCATCGAAAACCGTAAAATTATCTAGGTAGGTTATGATCACATTATCGTCTACATAGTTTTACATAATTCATGTTTCTTCAGAAAAAAATATCCGGTCGTAATGAAATTTGCATGAAAACATCATAGTAGTTTACTCTCTCGAATAAAAAAAGAATCATCGAAATCGGTTCATAATTGTCAGAGCAATGTAATGGAGAACATCAGTTTTATGGTTTTTACCAGATAAATTCCTCCACATCGTTCATGGTCCTCCAGGAAGTTCTTATCCGGTTGTAATAAAATTCATACAGATTCAATACAGTGGTTTCTTCTTTCGAATAAAAAAAGAATCATTGAAATTGGTAAATATTTGCCAGAGTTATGACTATTTTTGTCCGACCGAGCGAGTCCGAGCGACTAAAACGTCATCTATATAGGCTTTCTTGCAAGTCTCAGTGCGCAGTCACCATTCTTGTTTTTTCAGGAACTACTTATTACTAAGCAATAATTTTTTTATGGGACCCAATTAACGGATTAAAGAATGGATGGAAGAAAGATTTTTTCAGATCGGTTCATAATTGCCAGAGTTATGCGCGAACATACATAAAAAAAAAAAAAAAAAAAAAATATATATACAGACGAATTGAGAACCTCCTCCTTTTTTTGAAGTCGGTTAAAAACCATAAAACTGATGTTCTCCATTACATTACTCTGACAAATATGAACCGATTTCGATGATTCTTTTTTTATTCGAGAGAGTAAACTACTATGATGATTCCATGCAAATTTCATTACGACCGGATATTTTTTTCTGAAGAAACACGAATTATGTAAAACTATGTAGACGATAATGTGATAACCTACCTAGATCATTTTACCGTCTTCGATGGTTCAATCTTTATGTATGAAAATATCACTAAAAAGTTTAAAATAAAATCTTTTTAAAAAAAAATTGAACTGACTTCAATATCACTGAAAAGTATAAAATAATTTAAATATTATCGAAGTTGGTGCCAAATATACACAGCAGGTACGCTAACACCAACTTCTATATTATTTAAATTATTTTATACTTTTCAGTGATATTGAAGTCGGTTCAATTTTTTTTTTAAAGATTTTATATTGAGTAAATAAGACTAACAGAAATAATTAGAAGATCTGAAGGTATCCTGAAACAACTAGGATATCTACCACATCAGTCCCGTGACCTTGGAAGCTGTGAAGTGTTTGGAACGTCACGTCGGACATTATAGTTTGTAGTTTAATTGTAATGCGTACTAAAAAATTATCAGCAATCAATCATTTGAGTCAAAAAATGTTTAATAACACACGAATGCGCCTTTTGAATGCTCGACGTAGCAATAAAGTTAATTACATACACATTAAGCATAACACGCATACATTCGTTAATTAATTGAGGCTCATAAATTATTCTCAATATTTAACGTACGTAATAAATGCATTGTTCCGTTTTCCATTATACGAATATTAGTAGAACTACGTTACAGATTACGTGATACGATTATATTGAGGTTCGCTCATCGGTCCGGAACACAGGATGTGGCCGCATTCTGTTATGTAGCAAGCAATCCAATATACGACAAGTACGTTTAGTTTAGCGTAAAAAATACTTGTACGGTACTAAAAATATTACTTCTCGTCCTATAAAAATAGTTCCCTTTTTATAGAAGACCCACACCTTCCGCGTGTCTATTGGAAATACTAACATGCGAGTTTAAATGCCACGGATAGCTTGGGTTGAACTGGTTACCTTCGGAGTCGCTGGACGCTCGGGGTGTGGGCCACTTGAGCGTCCATTGAGTACGGCGGCGACTCCGAGGAGGACGGCGGCGGGGTTGCGACCCCCGTCCCCGTGAGCACCGTGACTGGTTCCCGGGGGGCTACAATGCGCCCCCCGGCGCGGCGGCGGGCTCAAAGGCAAGGCACTGAGGGGCCCCTGGTGCAGATCCCACCGGAGAGCCCTGGGGTCCCCCCTCTCATGTGCCGATGCGACAGCCGCGGGGGTTTTAGTGGGTAAGAATCCCACATACCCCGGTCGAGCCCCACAGCTCCCGGGGATCTTGGGAAGATTTCCCCCGCGTCAAAAAAAAAAAGCTTGAACTGGTCAATAGTAGATATACGTAAATGATAAATCATCATCATCATCATCAGCTGCCGAAAGACGTCCACTGATAAGGGAGGGGTTGCCATAATCCCCACGCTTGGCAGACTTCTTGGGGATCGCAGTAGGTATAGGTGATAGGTAATCCAATAGAAAGACGCTGCTGCTAGTCTTCTTGTTTTCCCTTGGTCGCCTCTAACGGAGGTGTCCAAAGGGAGGAGATGGGAGGATACTCTTAGCCGGACAACCCATGGGTACCTACGGATAAATGATTAAGGAAAAATCAGACTAAAAGCAGAAAATAAAATCAAACTACTTTTACGGATTTTATCGCGGTTTATTTTTGATTTAACGATCCCGAAAAAAAAAAAAACCGCGATAAAATCCGTAAAAGTAGTTTGATTTCAATGTGTAATATTCGCGTAAGTAAAAGACACCATTAGCAGAAAATAAATTATAAACCCTTCTTCCTAGGGAATCTTCTTAGTTGAGGTCGCGTTGTGGTCCTATGGTAGCTTAAAAAACTAACTAAGAAGAAGTCGATTCAGCCATTGGAGCAGTCAGGAAAAAAGCGTGAAGCAGATCTGAACAGATCTGTGTGAAGAATTACATCAGTACGACGTAGATTTCAACAATCCATATCGATCTGTAGACGTAAAAGCTTCTAAAGTCATTAATGTCGATACATGTCGAGCCGATTTCTTGACTAGTTAATCTACTCTTACGGATTATATCGCGATTTATTTTAATTTTCCCGACGTTTCGATATAATCCGTAAGAACAGATTAATTAAAATGTCTAGTATTCGCGTAAATAAAAGACAACATTATTGGTTGATCCAGATAGTCTTATATTTTATAACTATTTCAAGTCCCGTCTTGCCTGTGTATCGCTTAGTGGAATTTCCAACTCCTCTTATCGTTTTAACTTATGTTGTGGGTTCCGCATGAAATAGGCATTTCTCCGGAACTCGCGGAGGGTCATGTCTCGTTCTTCACTGGTGAGGTTACCAGCGTAGATTCTAGATTACCTACAGGAGTCACAGTAGTAGGAACAGTCCTAGTAAATTTCTGTAGTAGTGCATTTCGTGTCAAGTTAAACTTCCTTTCACATAGGTCGGTGAATGCATGCATACAAACGACTAAATTAGATTCAATGATATTGTTGTAATAAACGGTAGAATTGTCTTTGCCACGGTATCTCCATACTTTGGTGGCTTTGTATTGGTATGAAGTAATAATTAAACCTACATATATTTTCATTATTATTATTATAATATTAGTATATGGGGCTGGTGTACCCCACCAGAGTAAAAGCCCCGAAAAAAAATTAAATAAATAATAATAATAATAATATCCTGGGACAATTCACACAAATTAAATTAATTAATTATTCAATATTAGTATACTTATGTATGTTGGTTTCGCATTGCTTAAAAGTATGCGAGTAGGTTTGGGTGTATACTGCAGGCCTA
This sequence comes from Furcula furcula, assembly GCA_911728495.1. NCBI lineage: Eukaryota > Metazoa > Arthropoda > Insecta > Lepidoptera > Notodontidae > Furcula > Furcula furcula. The sequence goes on from OU452250.1 coordinate 14,310,030, forward strand.
GCACGACTTGCAATCTTGACAGATTGGTGTGGAGTATGACGTAGTTTTCAACACTGAAACATCATTTCTCTATACAAAAATGTGAAATACTACGTTAGAGTGACGTGATACTCACACTTGTCTGTTCAACTTTGCACATCATGCTAAGGCTGCAGTTTTGTGCATACGAGTACTTTTTGACATTGTTTCATTTGATAGGATTTGTATAATCTCATAATGTACAGCCATCTTAGTGGTAGTGACCGCAAATAGAAATTTTCCCATTTTTCATTTTCTCATTTTTAACCGACTTCATACTTGATACTATTTATTTTGCAATTGCTATAACAGTGTCAAGTCACTGGCAAAATAATCGTTAACCGACGTAAGCCATAATATTATAAAAGTAGAAGAACCTACCTATTATTAGGTACAAACATCTTGGTAAAAAATCTTTGTAGCCTATAACAAAATTTATGTTGGATAGACAGATTTGAACTTTCGATATTTTATAGATGCATCAAATAATGTAAATCCATTTAATACTTTAAAGGATTTCAATATTAGCGTCTAATTAGGTATCCAGGCCAAAAATTTGATATTAAAATTTAATTACGTAAGTATAATTGATTTGACGGTTCAAAAATATTACGTGCAGTTGATTTAACATTTCCTGTAATACATGTAAAACAGGGTATAGACGTTGTTTGATGGCCTTGCAGGAGCTCGCTAATTATGACCGTACTAATTATTGGCTGGCTATGAAAGTAAGACAGTCTAATAAGGTTCCTGTAATTACTACTGTATATGTGATACTGTATTATGTATGTATTTATTGCTCGTGCCCTCGTAGTTAGGCGAAAGACTCGCTCGTCTGAATAACAAAAAGCGTGTCAGAAAAAGCTAGAAGAAACTATTTTTTTTTATACTACCACGGTGGCAAGCAAGCGTGCGGCCCGCCTGATGGTAAGCAGCCACCGCAGCCTATAGACGCTAGCAACACCAGAAGAATCATTAGCGCATTGCCGACCCTTAAGACATTTGATAATAAGTCTTTGTGTCCGGTAATTTCACCAGCTACAGTGCCCTTCACGCCGGAACACAGCAATGTTTACGCACTACTGCTTACCGGCAGAATATCTGACACTGCGGTGGTATCTACCTGGATGGTCCCTTGCACAAGGAACCTACCACCTAGTGAAACGTAACGTAGAAGTAACGTGTACTTATGTCCAAAAATAACGTGCTCAATGGCTGAGAAGTTTATTTTCATACAAGTGGGTTTATTTTCATAAATTTTGAATATTTACTGAAGAATTAGTTGTAGAAAGAGGTATATAATGAGAATTTTACTGTATATATTTATGTGATTCGCACAGTACCAAAAAGCGTGTCTTTTTATGACTTAACCATTGCATTAGCGTTTCACTATATTGTTACACAATTCTTAATTGAGTGTCAATGCGCGATGTCGGTTTCGATACAGACTTTTTCTTTTTATAGTATTTTAGTGCTATTGGCTCCTAAAATCTAGATAATTTATTATCGTGAACCTACTTGTGTCACTCGGTATATTTAAATTAGGTGTCGTAATCTGTTTCATAGGTATTATTAAACCAGTAATCACATTAAAGCTTTCTTGAGACAACCTTCACGTCGCAAGCCAAACTGATAAGGAAATGTAGGTAAGTATATGATTATTTAAAACAATCGTGACTAGTCTAATGTCCATAAAAACGTTAAAATTACATAATTATAATCTTATAAACTCGGTGAGCGCTAAATGGCAGCACGTGGTGCGGTTTTGTTAAAATGTAACTGAGACTTTCATAAGAGCTGCGTTCAAGATCAAGCGCTCACGGTCGCCGCATTCTTTGCATTATTACTTTTATTTATTTCCGTTAAATTACATTCCTTATAACCAAGTTTTTGAACAATTTCCCACGAGTTTCTTTTTCTAGGTCTATTGGTTAGTGACCAAAGACTTTGCAAATTATGTAGACAACCATGTGTCAGAGTTGAGGCTTAGTGACTTAACTCGGCGAGTAATGTCTAAACGACCACAATAGGTATTGTGACTTTTGTGTGCTCCTCGAAGCGCGGAGGGCTCCCACACATAACTGCGAATTCGCATCGCATCGCAAATATCTGCGACAAACAAATGAATTTTTGTATTGAGAATGCATTTGTTTCTCGCAGATATTTGCGTCCATACACAGGTTAACTGCAACAAAACTGTAACGTATGTACGGACCAGCGTTGCCTGACATTGATTATGCATAGAATGTTTGTTTTGAATAAGAATCAGAACCTACAACCTATTGGGTAGCAACCAGGGAGTCTAACCACTAGGTACATCTATAAGGCAGTTAGAGTTAGAGTTAAACTTAAATGTTGTTTACTTAATCTGATGGGTAAACTCAAAATAAAACGATTATTTGCGAATCAAATGTTTGCATAATATATTACAGAGTGCAGTAAATAATAATAATATGTTTATGTCCCGCTGTTGGGCACGGGCCTCTCCTTATAGTGAGGCAGTTTAGGCCATAGTCCTCCACGCTGGCCAAGTGCGGGTTGGCGGACTTCACACGTCATTCGAAAGCTAGTTAGGTTTTCTCAGACATGTAGGTTTCCTCACAATGTTTTCCTTCACCGAAGCTAGTAACAATCGCACATAGACGATTCTCACATGATTAATAGAAATCAGAGGTGCAAGCCGGGGTTCGGACCTGCGCACCATGTTTCCACTGAGCTGTTACTACTCACTAACAGAGTGCAGTACATAGAGCCAATTTCACTCTACCAGTAAGATGATGGTATGCAAATGCAATGCAGTGGTAGTGATAATGTAGCGCATTCGCTTATTACCTAAGACTAAAAGATTTCCAAACCTCACAAAAAGTTCGCAACTCATCGCACTATCAGTTTTTCGAACTACCGCGACGTCTTGTTTTTTTTTTATTGCACCCAACATACTCATACTTCTTTTTACTATCGGCGCCTAGATACCATTGAAAGATATTATTATAATAATGAAATCCTTACATATAGCGTGATTAGGTAAGTCTCAATTATTGTACGGATTACGTAGCCAACTGGTATAGGAACTATTACTGTCACATCCTATAATGGTAGGTCTTGTAGTAAAAGACATGGTCATACTGACTGATTACCTAACTGACTGACTGGTCTGCCTATACTGTTCCTTCCGTATATTTGCATTCTGAACCTCACAAGATCTGTTAGATTAGGTAAAGACAGTCACACAAGAGCGAAAAATTTCATCTCTACTCCCGTTGGGCGTCCGATAGAGTCGACTAAAGGAATACAGGAAGATGGGCAGCAGCGTCTTTCTATTGGATTACCTATACAGGGTGGAATTTTGTAATGCCACCTGAAGGGGAAGTATTCTTAATACTGTAGATAGAAAATTATACTCAAAGAAAACATTCCTTTATTTTTTAAAAGAAACAAAACTGCATTCAAAGATTTTTAAAAATTCGCTAGCCGCACCCGGTAATCGAACCGACTAAAATCTCTAAAAGTTGCACCCTGTACTTTTATTGCATCGATCGTTAGGGTCCATTATAAGGATGAAATCTCTCTAACAAACTTCATAAATTAAATGAAAGGAAAACAATGAAATCTTAAATTCGTTAGAAGAATAAATTTGTGTAACCAAGAAGATGGAGTCCATTTCGAGCAATTAATTAGTTAGTTACCATTTTTTGTAAATAATTAAAATAATTTAAGATTTCATTGTTTTCCTTTCATTTAATTTATGAAGTTTGTTAGAGAGATTTCATCCTTATAATTGACGCCCCACGCTTTCACACTTAAATATAATGCTTAATGACAAACACTGGGTAGAAAGAAAGAACGAGTTCCATAAATTATTTATTACTTTTTAGTACAGTATAGGTACTTTATAAAAGCGTGTATTTTTATTTTTTTAAACTATGAATTTATTTTATACTTTTTAGTCTTAGAAATATTAGTCTAAAATACGGATAAACTTGGCAATTTTTATTTATTCATAGCTTGAATCGTAGGCAGGTTGTTGCAAAACATATATTTACAGGGTAGATATTACCTACGCATAGGTATCGCAATGAGTTTGCTAAATTTATGAAAGCACTACGTAATTCCCCTACCTTCCAGTTCCATCATCAGGTCCTCATTAATGGTTAAAGTGAAAAGAACTCTTTAAAACAAATCAAATGAGCTCAAACTCGATGTGTTTACTGGTAGCCATTCCAGGGTTCCGTCCCTCACCTTCCAGTCCCATCATCAGGTCCTCATTAATGGTTAAAGTGAAAAGAACTCTTTAAAACAAATCAAATGAGCTCAAACTCGATGTGTTTATTGGTAGCCATTCCAGGGTTCCGTTCCTCACCTTCCAGTCCCATCATCAGGTCCTCATTAATGTTTAAAGTGAAAAGAACTCTTTAAAACAAATCAAATGAGCTCAAACTCGATGTGTTTACTAGTAGCCATTCCAGGGTTCCGTCCACCACCTTCCAGTCCCATTATCAGGTCCTCATTAATGATTAAAGTGGAAATAACTCTTTAAAACAAATCAAATGAGCTCAAACTCGATGTGTTTACTAGTAGCCATACCAGGGTTCCGTCCCCCACCTTCCAGTCGCATCAACAGGTCCTCATTAATGGTTAAAGTGAAAAGAACTCTTTAAAACAAATCAAATGATCCCAAACTCGATGTGTTTACTTGTAGCCATTCCAGGGTTCCATCCCCCACCTTCCAGTTCCATGATCAGGTCCTCATTCATGGTAAAGTGAAAATAACTCTTTAAAACAAATCAAACGAGCTTAAACTCGATGTGTTTACTAGTAGCCATTCATCAAACTACTTTTACGGATTTTATCGCGGTTTATTTTTGATTTAACTATCCCGAAAAAAATAAATAAACCGCGATAAAATCCGTAAAAGTAGTTTGATTTCAATGTGTAATATTCGCGTAAGTAAAAGACACCATTAGCAGAAAATAAATTATAAACCCTTCTTCCTAGGGAATCTTCTTAGTTGAGGTCGCGTTGTGGTCCTATGGTAGCTTAAAGAACTAACTAAGAAGAAGTCGATTCAGCCATTGGAGCAGTCAGGAAAAAAGCGTGAAGCAGTTCTGAACAGATCTGTGTGAAGAATTACATCAGTACGACGTAGATTTCAACAATCCATATCTATCTGTAGACGTAAAAGCTTCTAAAGTCATTATTGTCGATACATGTCGAGCCGATTTCTTGACTAGTTAATCTACTCTTACGGATTATATCGCGATTTATTTTAATTTTCCCGACGTTTCGATATAATCCGTAAAATGTCTAGTATTCGCGTAAATAAAAGACAACATTATTGGTTGATCCAGATAGTCTTATATTTTATAACTATTTCAAGTCCCGTCTTGCCTGTGTATCGCTTAGTGGAATTTCCAACTCCTCTTATCGTTTTAACTTATGTTGTGGGTTCCGCATGAAATAGGCATTTCTCCGGAACTCGCGGAGGGTCATGTCGTTCTTCACTGGTGAGGTTACCAGCGTAGATTCTAGATTACCTACAGGAGTCACAGTAGTAGGAACAGTCCTAGTAAATTTATGTAGTAGTGCATTTCGTGTCAAGTTAAACTTCCTTTCACATAGGTCGGTGAATGCATGCATACAAACGACTAAATTAGATTCAATGATATTGTTGTAATAAACGGTAGAATTGTCTTTGCCACGGTATTTCCACACTTTGGTGGCTTTGTATTGGTATGAAGTAATAATTAAACCCACATATACTTTCATTATTATTATTACAATATTAGTATACTTATGTATGTTGGTTTCGTATTGCTTAAAAGTATGCGTGTAGGTTTGGGTGTATACTGCAGACTGCAGGCCTAGCACGACTTGCAATCTTGACAGATTGGTGTGGAGTATGACGTAGTTTTTAACACTGAAACATCATTTCTCTATACAAAAATGTGAAATACTACGTTAGAGTGACGTCATACTCACACTTGTCTGTTCAACTTTGCACATCATGCTAAGGCTGCAGTTTTGTGCATACGAGTACTTTTTGACATTGTTTTATTTGATAGGATTTGTATATCTTAGTGGTAATGACCGCGAATAGAAATTTTCCCATTATTCATTTTCTCATTTTTAACCGACTTCATACTTGATACTATTTATTTTGCAATTGCTATAACAGTGTCAAGTCACTGGCAAAATAATCGTTAATCGACGTAAGCCATAATATTATAAAAGAAGAAGAACCTACCTATTATTAGGTACAAAAATCTTTATTTGCACATAACCGAATTGGTAAAAAATCTTTGTAGCCTATAACAAAATTTATGTTGGATAGACAGATTTGAACTTTCGATATTTTATAGATGCATCAAATAATGTAAATCCATTTAATACTTTAAAGCATTTCAATATTAGCGTCTAATTAGGTATCCTGGCCAAAAATTAGATATTAAAATTTAATTACGTAAGTAATCAATTAGATTTGACGGTTCCAAAATATTACGTGCAGTTGATTTAACATTTCCTGTAATACATGTAAAACAGGGTATAGACGTTGTTTGATGGCCTTGCAGGAGCTCGCTAATTATGACCGTACTAATTATTGGCAGGCTATGAAAGTAAGACAGTCTAATACGGTTCCTGTAATTACTACTGTATATGTGATACTGTATTATGTATGTATGTATTGCTCGTTTCCTCGTAGTTAGGCGAACGACTCGCTCGTCTGAATAATCAAAAGCGTGTAAGAAAAAGCTCGAAGAAACTATTTTATAAGTAACTTGTATGCCCAAACATAATGTGCTCAATGGCTGAAAAGTTTATTTTCATACAAGTGGGTAGGTAGGTACATATATTGTATATTAATTGAAGAATCTTTTAATAAAGGTTGTAATTGTAGAAAAAGTCCCATAGGTCGCTCTATAGGCATATGTGTATATCTTTTTATGAGAATTTTACTTATATATTTATGTGATTCGCACAGTACCAAAAAGCGTGTCTTTTTATGACTTAACCATTGCATTAGCGTTTCACTATATTGTTACACAATTCTTAATTGAGTGTCAATGCGCGATGTCGGTTTCGATACAGACTTTTTCTTTTTAGTATTTTAGTGCTATTGGCTCCTATAAATCTAGATAATTTATTATCGATGAACCTAGACTTGTGTCACTCGGTATATTTAAATTAGGTGTCGTAATCTGTTTCATAGGTATTATTAAACCAGTAATCACATTAAAGCTTTCTTGAGACAACCTTCACGTCGCTTGCCAAACTGATAAGGAAATGTAGGTAAGTATATGATTATTTAAAACAATCGTGACTAGTCTAATGTCCATAAAAACGTTAAAATTACATAATTATAATCTTATAAACTCGGCGAGCGCAAAATGGCAGCACGTGGTGCGGTTTTGTTAAAATGTAACTGAGACTTTCATCAAAGCTGCGTTCAAGATCAAGCGCTCACGGTCGCCGCATTCTTTGCATTATTACTTTTATTTATTTCCGTTAAATTACATTCCTTATAACCAAATTTTTGAACAATTTCCCACGAGTTTCTTTTTCTAGGTCTATTGGTTAGTGACCAAAGACTTTGCAAATTATGTAGACAACCATGTGTCAGAGTTGAGGCTTAGTGACTTAACTCGGCGAGTAATGTCTAAACGACCACAATAGGTATTGTGACTTTTGTGTGCTCCTCGAAGCGCGGAGGGCTCCCACACATAACTGCGAATTCGCATCGCATCGCAAATATCTGCGACAAACAAATGAATTTTTGTATTGAGAATGCATTTGTTTCTCGCAGATATTTGCGTCCATACACAGGTTAACTGCAACAAAACGGTAACGTATGTACGGACCAGCGTTGCCTGACATTGATTATGCATAGAATGTTTGTTTTGAATAAGAATCAGAACCTACAACCTATTGGGTAGCAACCAGGGAGTCTAACCACTAGGTACATCTATAAGGCAGTTAGAGTTAGAGTTAAACTTAAATGTTGTTTACTTAATCTGATGGGTAAACTCAAAATAAAACGATTATTTGCGAATCAAATGTTTGCATAATATATTGCAGAGTGCAGTAAATAATAATAATATGTTTATGTCCCGCTGTTGGGCACGGGCCTCTCCTTATAGTGAGGCAGTTTAGGCCATAGTCCTCCACGCTGGCCAAGTGCGGGTTGGCGGACTTCACACGTCATTCGAAAGCTAGTTAGGTTTTCTCAGACATGTAGGTTTCCTCACAATGTTTTCCTTCACCGAAGCTAGTAACAATCGCACATAGACGATTCTCACATGATTAATAGAAATCAGAGGTGCAAGCCGGGGTTCGAACCTGCGCACCATGTTTCCACAAGCGCTCGCCCACTGAGCTGTCACTACTCACTAACAGAGTGCAGTACATAGAGCCAATTTCACTCTACCAGTAAGATGATGGTATGCAAATGCAATGCAGTGGTAGTTATAATGTAGCGCATTCGCTTATTACCTAAGACTAAAAGATTTCCAAACCTCACAAAAAGTTCGCAACTCATCGCACTATCAGTTTTTCGATATACCGCGACGTCTTGTTTTTTTCTTTTTATTGCACCCAACATACTCATACTTCTTTTTACTATCGGCGCCTAGATACCATTGAAAGATACTATTATAATAATGAAATCCTTACATATAGCGTGATTAGGTAAGTCTCAATTATTGTACGGATTACGTAGCCAACTGGTATAGGAACTATTACTGTCACATCCTATAATGGTAGGTCTTGTAGTAAAAGACATGGTCATACTGACTGATTACCTAACTGACTGACTGGTCTGCCTATACTGTTCCTTCCGTATATTTGCATTCTGAACCTCACAAGATCTGTTAGATTAGGTAAAGACAGTCACACAAGAGCGAAAAATTTCATCTCTACTCCCGTTGGGCGTCCGATAGAGTCGACTAAAGGAATACAGGAAGATGGGCAGCAGCGTCTTTCTATTGGATTACCTATACAGGGTGGAATTTTGTAATGCCACCTGAAGGGGAAGTATTCTTAATACTGTAGATAGAAAATTATACTCAAAGAAAACATTCCTTTATTTTTTAAAAGAAACAAAACTGCATTCAAAGATTTTTAAAAATTCGCTAGCCGCACCCGGTAATCGAACCGACTAAAATCTCTAAAAGTTGCACCCTGTACTTTTATTGCATCGATCGTTAGGGTCCATTATAAGGATGAAATCTCTCTAACAAACTTCATAAATTAAATGAAAGGAAAACAATGAAATCTTAAATTCGTTAGAAGAATAAATTTGTGTAACCAAGAAGATGGAGTCCATTTCGAGCAATTAATTAGTTAGTTACCATTTTTTGTAAATAATTAAAATAATTTAAGATTTCATTGTTTTCCTTTCATTTAATTTATGAAGTTTGTTAGAGAGATTTCATCCTTATAATTGACGCCCCACGCTTTCACACTTAAATATAATGCTTAATGACAAACACTGGGTAGAAAGAAAGAACGAGTTCCATAAATTATTTATTACTTTTTAGTACAGTATAGGTACTTTATAAAAGCGTGTATTTTTATTTTTTTAAACTATGAATTTATTTTATACTTTTTAGTCTTAGAAATATTAGTCTAAAATACGGATAAACTTGGCAATTTTTATTTATTCATAGCTTGAATCGTAGGCAGGTTGTTGCAAAACATATATTTACAGGGTAGATATTACCTACGCATAGGTATCGCAATGAGTTTGCTAAATTTATGAAAGCACTACGTAATTCCCCTACCTTCCAGTTCCATCATCAGGTCCTCATTAATGGTTAAAGTGAAAAGAACTCTTTAAAACAAATCAAATGAGCTCAAACTCGATGTGTTTACTGGTAGCCATTCCAGGGTTCCGTCCCTCACCTTCCAGTCCCATCATCAGGTCCTCATTAATGGTTAAAGTGAAAAGAACTCTTTAAAACAAATCAAATGAGCTCAAACTCGATGTGTTTATTGGTAGCCATTCCAGGGTTCCGTTCCTCACCTTCCAGTCCCATCATCAGGTCCTCATTAATGTTTAAAGTGAAAAGAACTCTTTAAAACAAATCAAATGAGCTCAAACTCGATGTGTTTACTAGTAGCCATTCCAGGGTTCCGTCCACCACCTTCCAGTCCCATTATCAGGTCCTCATTAATGATTAAAGTGGAAATAACTCTTTAAAACAAATCAAATGAGCTCAAACTCGATGTGTTTACTAGTAGCCATACCAGGGTTCCGTCCCCCACCTTCCAGTCGCATCAACAGGTCCTCATTAATGGTTAAAGTGAAAAGAACTCTTTAAAACAAATCAAATGATCCCAAACTCGATGTGTTTACTTGTAGCCATTCCAGGGTTCCATCCCCCACCTTCCAGTTCCATGATCAGGTCCTCATTCATGGTAAAGTGAAAATAACTCTTTAAAACAAATCAAACGAGCTTAAACTCGATGTGTTTACTAGTAGCCATTCCAGGGTTCCGTCCCCCACCTTCCAGTTCCATCATCAGGTCCTCATTAATGGTAAAAGTGAAAAAGAACTCTCTAAAACTAATCAAATGCGCCCAAACTCGATGTGTTTACTAGTAGCCATTCCAGGGTTCCGTTACCCACCTTCCTGTTCCATCATCAGGTCCTCATTAATGGTCAAAGTGAAAAGAACTCTTTAAAACAAATCAAATGAGCCCAAACTCGATGTGTTTACTAGTTACCATCCAAGGGTTCCCTTATCCACCTTCGAGACCCAGCATCTGATTAGCTCGATGATACCATATTATTGTATTGTCACCGGTCCTTGATACATGTGCAAAATTTCAAATTATTTGGACGTGTAGAAGTGGGTCAAAATTGCATCGCAAGATTCCATTACCATCATACGTAAGTACATAGTTACATACATACATACAGGTCAAGCTAATAAAAGCGTGTTAAAAATATTTATTTATTGGAAGAATTAATTAGGATTCATTTAATAACAGAACAAAGTTGTAAGTACATATCCTATTACGCGACTACCTAAATATAGAATAGCTGTAGTAAAAGTGAAAGGAGATTTGTGGTATTCCTGGATCTAGCTAGATAAATAGTCTTGTATTTCGATGCAATGCCCGTCAGAGTAACTTGCACATGGTATATCACAAGTTAACTCGGATATAACAAAATTTTTTTCTAAGCACGCAACGTTCAACCTAATTTTCATTTTAGGAGACATTGTATGGAAACTGTGCATGTCACACATAAAAAAAAAACTAAAAATAAAAACAGTATAACATTCTTTCCGTATTTCTTTTATTATTGTGCACGTAAAGTTATATAAAGACATACCTAATACGAGATTCAGTTTCGATAAAAAGCAAAGGCACCGCTTAGGTACAATAACTAAATTTCTTTACTTTTACATAGGCGGATGTCCGCTAAATAGTCTCTGTGTAATAAGGAGAAGGTATGCCTTATTCATTGCTACGTATTGTACTTACGGTGGCTTAGCTTCGTGTTGTATAGGAAACGGACATAGCGACACTAAATAAATTAGAATGGATACAAACTCGACTCCATTTGGTTTCAAGTATTTCTACAATCCTTTTATGCAGTAACTGCAAAATAAATGTATAAAGATAGATAGTTAGTATTTACATAACAAAGCAAGCATTAAGCATTTATTAAGCATTTTGATAACGTGTGATAAATTTACTAAAAAGTTCAAACAAAAAAATATTTAGTCATTCAAATAAACAGCAGTAGCAGCTCAGTAGGCGAGCGCTTGCCTTGGAAAGAAGGAGCTCATGTTCGAACCCCGGCTCGCACCTCTGATTTCTTTAATTAATCACGTGCGAATCGTCTTTGTGCGATTGTTACTAGCTTTAGTTGAAGGAAAACATCGCGAGGAAACCTGCAAGTCTGAGAAAGCCTAACTAGCTTTCAAATGACGTGTGAAGTCCGCCAATCCGCACTTGGTCAGCGTGGTAGACTAGTCTAGACTAGACTATGGCCTAAGCCCCTTTATCTTGAGGGGAGGCCCGTGCCCAACAGTGGGACCAAAAAACAAGGGCTGGTAAAAAAATATAATAATAAGAAGTCGATGCTACGCTCAGTATGTGTTCACATACTACTACCAACTAAATAAACCAAATTCAATCAGACAGTTTTAGTTCATTCTTTACATCATTTTTTAAAACTCTATTTTTAGGTCAGTTTGCGATGGTTAACCAGTTTAATCATAGTTGTCTTGCTAGTGTAGTAGTCTTGCTTGTACTAAATAATAGATTGATTGTCCGTTGGGCCTTTATTGACAACCGTCGAGGTCATTGGAGTATTATTTGAAAGGGTGCAGCTTGCCCGGTTAGCTGTTGCACATGGCTCAATTGTTTGATTATATTACGAGGGCACGATTAAATGTACCAATAGGCACTTGAATTTGTTATACGTAGTATATAAATCGTTTGTTTTGTAAAACTACTGAAGAAGGATATCCTTCTATACATCCATAGGTACTTATTTAATAAAGTGCCAATATTGAAATACAAAAATAAACCTTTTACATAAACAAACGCACAAAATTATGCAATATCATTAAAAAATAAGGCTAAATTACCATTGTTACGGATGCCGGTGAATATTTAGAGTTTCAGGTCAGAGCCAATTAAAAAAAATACTGTTTCCGAAGATCGTTTGAGGCAGGAATTTAATTAAACTCCCACGCTGTTCTACTAAACCAACCAATCATAAAATTTGCTGTTTAGTTGTTTTAACAGCCTAAATAATTATCTTATGCAACTGAATTTTGCATTTTACCCATATTAATTCGCATTACCGTCGAAAATAGTTACAGACACGTTTTTTTTTTAATTATACAAAATTATAAATGTACATGATAACAATTAAAAATGCTAATTTTATCTACGATCAACGGTATATACTTATTATTTCACAAATATTACGAATGTAAGTAGATACATTTATAATTAGTTAGGTACACAATACTCAGTAGTCTCTTTTTTTTTAAGTTGTATTAAGAACACATAATTAAGGTCAAACGCATTTTTAAGGCTAATTTATTTATGTTAAATTTATAAACAACCTTTTGGGTATGCTGTAATCACCAAGACGCCTCCATCAAGCGTGCTGATTATGGCAAGACCTCACTCCTTTGAGGGGACTTTGGCTGATGATAGTGATCTAGAGTTACAGTGAATAATCCTGCAGTCAAAGATAGGATTAGATTAACTATTAGATATTTCGAGGAGACCATAAAATCTCTTTTTTTTTTATTTGTTGCACATGAGCAATTAGTGTTTAGTAATCCGAAGATAACAAATAATTTATATCGATAATGTCTGCTAGAAGGAGTACGCTTATTACTCATGATACATTCCAGGTAAGAAGCGTATACTTCCCCCGGGAGCTGCTCCGGCCTGCCTCGTTGCTGACAAACCTAGTGCTTGATGACACCAGATCTTCCTCTTCGCGTCTTTCGTCCTCCTGCGATAACATCTTCGCGTACATCAGCGATACAGTTGCCCCAGGTACGTCTATTCTTTTTTTGACTTAAACTAAATCCGACTTCTAAAAGAAAGACTATTACTACTATTTGAAGAGTATGCAGAAAGAGCTTCCCCGAATACGAAATAATACATTTTAGCTGGTCCCACCCTGGACAATGGGCCTTAGAACATTTTGATGACTGACAAATCTCCCCACCGCAATATCAATAGCCTCATAGTTTTTATATCGAGAGGAAAGAAAACTTTAAGAGTTCCATGCTTTATCTCCGATACCCTTCCTCAAGACAAAATATATTTTTTGAATGTAACCACTCTGCCATAACATTTTCGAATAAAAATAATCATATCAATTACAGGTGACAAGTGTTGTCACCATACACAACAAAAAAAAAAAAACAAAAAAAAAACATTCCAGCCGGAATGGTTATTATTGGGAACCTCTTCGTTTTGAGTAAGTTAAAAACTAAAATTTTCTGGTAAATTACCATTAACACCAAATATGATTCTGATATGAAATTATTTGAGTATGATTCACCTAAATAATGTGACCATTGAAATGAAACTAATTTTACGGATTATATCGCGGTTTATTTATGACTAGCTGACCCACGCAGCTCCGCCCGCGCTGTGTTTACGTTAGCTAAACTTTCAACAATAATACATTCGCATAGAATACACAACCTCCTTTTTTAAAATTCGGTTAAAAACTTGGACCCACTTTGTACTTGCCCTCCAAAGCACGGAGACGTTTAGTTCAAATGGCGTTAAACGGTCACCCATCTATTTAATGACCTTACCTAATGTTGCTTAACCTGATCGATTTCCAAACATTGTTAACAACTGTCTATGAGTGTTCCCTTACAAATATTTATTATAATTAAAATGAAAAATTGTTAAAATCGGAGCAAGCGTACCAAGTACACATTTTGACTTTGGTCCCCTCTCCCAAGGGAACCGTACCGAATGCCGGGATAAAAAGTATCCTATGTTCTACCTCGGAGTATTAACTCAAATCATGCCAAGTTTCGTTTCAATCCATCCAGTAGTTTTGGCGTGATGCTCAGCCGAGATACAGACAGACAGACAGACAGACAGACAAAAATAAAAAAAATTACATTTTTGGCTTTAGTATCGGTTATAGAATGCCCTCCAAACATAATTTTCAAAATATCTTCAACGTACAGAATTGGACCTGTTACAGTTTTATTATAAGTATAGATAGATTTTAATTACCCGACGTTTCAAATATAATCCGTAATATTAGTTTCATTTCAATGTGTAGTATTCGCGTAAATATCAGAAATCATAATGTGACCATTTTACGAAAATTTAGAAGAATTGCTAAGCGTCTGCTGGGAATATGGAATATGACATGATTTAGGTGAATTGCTCAAAGTGGCCTTTTTAGGCCCCCAGGTGTTGTGTTTATATGCTTAGCCGGGTAAGGAAAATTGCTTTAAAAATAATAATGTGGGTTTTAAACAGATAAGAGAGCTGTGGTAAAAATAAAAACAACCACATCTTTGTCTTGTTTGGCAAAAAGTCTATGTAAGCCGCGTTATCTTACTCACGAACATTGTATATTCTTAACAAACTAGTTGACTTTTAGAGTTCACTTCAAGTTTTATGTAGGTCAGTTTCATATTACGATTAGATCACCAGAACTTTGCGTAATTATTAAAGATCTATTCGGTTTTTATAAGCCAAAGTCTTTGAGCAGCGTGTCCTGTCGGTGTTAATATACGGGGCCGAAACCATGACATTTACGAGAAAGTCTACTTACCTACTGAGAAATTCAGAGTCGCGCAAAGAGTGATGGAAAGGGCAATGCCTAGAGTAAGCATGCGGGACTACAAAACCAATGAATGAGTCAGAAATAAAACGAGATTGAGGGATATCATTTGCATAATTACCTAAAAGAAATGGAGATGGACAGGACAATAGGTGGACAAAGTGTCTTATGGAGTGGATATGCCTACCTATTCAACCCTCAATACACTACTTACAAGTTTATTAGATAATTGTAAACCACGCACACATGACCAATGTTTGTATCACATAAAGTATGACTGTAATTACATAATTGTGATGGAGGGTATGATGTATGCGCCTATTTCTGCACGCACTATAATTACGGCAATCCACTATGAATTACGATACAGTTGGGCAAGTTCACGGCTTGACTGATGGTGTTTCCACTAATTATAACTACGTGGTGCCGTCTTATTATATAACGGAAGTTTATTAAACGGAGAAGTGGTAACATCATCTGTGAATCGGTTGTTGATCTTGGGTTGTATGCTTTTTGCTGACGTCGTCTCCGTGACAGATTCCCGAGGGTCATAATATCCCCCCGGCGGCGAGACGCGAACGAGAGCCGCGGGGCTTTTAGTCGGTTAAGAATCCCACATATCCCGGTTGACTTCCTCAAACGTATTATAATTATACCTAACATGTCGCTCTTTCAGCCGCTGGAACAGAACTGCATGCATAAATGGTCTTAGGAACTGAACCTGCAAAAGGTCTTGATCACTTGTCTTGATATACATATTTGCGCTACAATTAGTGTTACAAAAACAGTATTTCATAACGAGTCTATTTTTGACTTGTTACTTTGCTATGACAGAATTTAATATGCGAGAATGTAACAGGTTTTATGATTTATTGTTGAGTATATTTTTTGTTTATTTACTTTCGCGCAGGTGCAGTCGAATGAATCGGCCAATTGCATTGATAATATCTAAATGTACCATTTCAATTCGGTAGCAGCTGACGATAAATTAATTTCAAACTCGATACTCTTTAGTTGTTCATAGAACCGTCAAGTTAAATAATAGTGATTGAGCGTGTTCAAAACGAACATTGTGAATCATGAAGAAAGTTAAGAATAATAAATAATATGAACGTATTCTCGTGTCGACTTAACTTGACAAGACAAATAGACGTTGTAGTGGAAAAATTGGTCATTCGGCAAAATTTTCTAATGGTGTCTCCACAACTCCCACCCGCAGATACAATATCGGCGGCTTTACATCTCGATAAGTTAGAAAACTATGTCAGCGACAAAAAATCAGCAAGTTTATTAAGTCCAAGGCGAAAGTAACTGCCAAAAAAGCTGGTTGTCCTTGCAAGTCAGGCGGTACTTAACAGTGGAACAACAACTTTTGATATTATACAAAGCTCAGGTCCGATTGTGTGTGGAGTCCTGTAACCATGTTAGATGGGCTGGTGCAGACAAATGTCATCTAGCAACTTTGAACTTAGTGAAAAGGCGTGATTTGGTAACCCTGGTTTAGTGGGAACTAACTTACAAAGCCATAGAGTAGGAAGCCTCTTGGACACATATCTTTTGGAGAGTGTGCGCGGGAATGATATGACTTGATTCCAACATTGCCTTTCCATCATCGGGCGAAGACGCACGTCAGCAACACTTGGGGCGTTGTTGTCGTTGTGAATGTCCGATCATCAGTCCAGACTAAGCGATTTACTTCGTCAGTTATAATACATACAGATAAGGACTGGAATAGTTTGCCTGCGTCGGTTTTCCTGCCCGATTTTAATGTGTTTTAAGAGCTAGTGTTCTTAACCATTCCCGATTGCATCGCCGCTTTCCATTAGGTGGGATAACAGTTAAGCACTAGACTAAACATAGTAAAAAAAAACATATTTAAACTTATTTTATCCAACCTAGACAAGATAAGCAAGACATTCGCTTGATGGTATTTCGTTCATTTCCTTTTGTATCTATCTTTAGTCATGTCCATATGCTGTGGTTGAGTTAGTCTTCAAGTAATCTTCGCAGTCGCTGGACGTCGGGGTGTAGGCCCTAGGGCGTCCATTCAGTACGGCGGTGACTCCGAGGAGGGCGGCGACGGGGTTGCGACCCCCGTCCCGGCGAGCATCGTGTCTGGTTCCCGGGGATATATAAAGTGTCCCCGGCAGCAGGCTCATAGGCAAGACACAGAGGGGCTCCTGGTGCAAATCCCACCGGAGAACCTACGGGTATCCCTTCTCATATACCGATGCGATAGCCGCGGGGGTATTAGGGGATTCTTACAATCCCACATACCCCGGTTGCGCCCCATAGCTCCTGGGGACATTTTAAAGGTTTCCACCACGGAAAATCAAAAAATCTTTAAGTAATACGTATAAAAAGCGGTAACAGCTCAGTGGGCGAGCGCTTGCCTTGGAAACAAGATGCGCAGGTTCGAACCCCGGGTCGCACCTCTGATTTCTTTAATTAAGCATGTTCGAATCGTCTTTGTGCTATGTTACTAGCTTTCGGTGAAGGAAAACATTGTGAGGAAACCTGCATGTCTGAGAGAGCCTACTAGCTTTCGAATGATGTGTGAAGTCTGCCAACCCGCACTTGGCCAGCGTGGTGGACTACTGCCTAAGCCCCCTCATCTTGAGGGGAGGCCCGTGCCCAACAGTGGGACATAAACAAGGGCTGGTATTATTTAAGTAATACGGTGAAACTGCTTGATACCTATAATTGTATGTAATACACTGGCCGTAAATACGTGATCATCAAATAATTGCAAGTTAAGTACATTTCGGTGTTTAGTGTCCACCAGAGCGTGCTGCGTCGGCCACACTCCTGCTTTCTCCGAAAATGTGACGTAATTGTTCACGTGGCAGCAACAAATACTAATTAAATTGACAGACTTGTTATTCAGAGAAATTGTATCATTTCACAACGGTATGGCGTGTGTTGCTAACTTGCTTGCGATGCGGCGGCCACTTCAAAGTATTACCTGAATGAGAATTACTATTATTATACATACATTAACGATGAATCGAGCATTAAATGTATTTTTCAAAATGTCTATATAAGATTTCCTTTGATGATTTGAACACCAACTGGTCTTATCTTTTCCCTATAGATAATTTAAATTTGAGATTGAATTTATCAATAGATATAGGTATGTAAGTATATATATATATATTTTATATTGCATTGATCATTTCATCAAGTCACTGATGATAATATAAAAAAATATCGGTTTGTAGTTATTAATACGACTAACTAAACTTGAACTCTATCTTATAGATTAGATCAGTGAGTTATATAAGTGATCGGCTGATGGTTAAACAAAGACCAGTCGTTGAACTCGAAATCTTTGTATTTTTTTTGTAATAAACACTCCAATGAATGATTAGGTACTGTAACAATTAAAAGTATGATCGTTCAATTCAGACGTTAATTGTTTTTTTTTTTTTAATGATTGTTTTTTACACGTTCAATTAATAATATGTCCCTTGTTTTCTTTTACAACGAGAATCTAAATATAGTTAGCCTATATAAACTTTATAGCAGAATACAAAAGACAGAAATACAGACAGTTATTCTGCAGGAAATAGCAGTATGTCAACATTGTAGAGTGTTGGTGTGAAGGGTAAGACGTAGCTAGAAAAATTACTGAGCCCAAGCGGCTAAAGGGTCTTTAATAGTTACATACAAGTAGTTTTTTTTTTTTAACATTTATAAGCTAGTGCTTGACTGCAGTCCCACCTGATGGAAAGCGGCGACGCAATCGAGGATGGCAAAACACACTAGCTTATTAAAAGCCTATTCACTCTAGTCTTAAACAACTAGTCTAGTTTGTTAGATCATCTAACAATACACTAACCGAATCAATCAAAATAAATAATAGCTTATTATTTGACTTTCTTTTTAATTTTCATTCAATCAATTTGAAAATATAGAGTTCGTTTCGCATTCTGTTTGGATTAATTTAATAATTGTGACTAAATACTAAACTAAATATATATAGGTAGTAAATTTTATATAATCAAAAATACCAATGTATATACAGCAAATGAAGTAGTTCTATTATTTGATGATGCAGAAAATTACGCCAGGCCCGTACAGTATGAAGTAGTTTATATTTATCGTCTAAATATAGCAATTAACAACTTCACAACTACTCCTTTTTGTATCTAATCCCATAACCAGATATCACGACAAAATGACGTAATTATCTAGAGTGGTTCTAAAATTATGATATCAGCGTATTAAGAGTAAATTAATTACAATGTGTAGTATTCGCGTAAATAAAAGACAACATTATAATAATAATATTCTGGGACAATCTACACATGGCCATACGATCCCAAATTAGGCAGAGCGTGTACTATGAACAAATGATACTAGTACTTATATACTTACTAGCTGACCCACGCAGCTCCGCCTGCGCTATGTTTACGTTAACTAAACTTTTAATAACAGATATTCGCATCGAATACATAACCTCCTTTTTTTATAGTTGGTTAAAAACTGGGACCCACTTTTTACTTGCTCTCCGAAGTACGGACCCGTTTAGTTCAAATGGCGTTAAACGGTCACCCATCTCTTTAATGCCCTCACCTAACGTTGCTTAACCCGATCGATTACAAAACCTTGATAACAACTCTCTATGAGTGTTCCCTTACTAATATTTATTATATTGTAAAGAAAAATTGATAAAATCGGACCAAGCGTATAACCAAGTACCCATTTTGACTTTAATCCCCTCTCCCAAAAGAACCGTGCTAGATTACGGGATAAAAAATATCCTATGTCTTACCTCGTAGTAAGATCTCAAATCATGCCAAGTTTCATTTGAATCCATTCTGTAGTTTCGGCGTGATGCTCAGCCGTGATACAGACAGACAGACAGACAAAAATTTAAAAAATTACATTTTCGGCCTCAGTATCGGTTATAGAATGCCCTCCAAATATAATTTTCAAAATATCTTCAATGTACAGAATTGGACCTGTTACAGTTTTATTATAAGTATAGATAGATTTTTGTAAATACTCGAGTCGTAACTGCTCGAGTCAACTCGTGCGCGGTGCTGCTTGGGGGTAAGCATGTACTGGTCCTACTACTATCCCTTTAGCCCTTTAGTTTGTTGTGATTTTGTCGTAATTTATCTATTGTTTTCTTCTATTCTCCCTTGTTCTATGTTTCGAACGGCAGGACACACTATCGCTAATGTTGATCCAATTGTAACAGGACAACGTTTAAAAAAATGAAAGTTGCCCGCTGAGTTTCTTGCCGGATCTTCTCAGTTGAGGCGAGCGGGGGCTCGCGTTGTGATCCGGTGTTAGCTTTTAAATAATGGACAATTCAAAAGTGCTAGCGTTAAGCCTATTTAAAATAAACATTTTTGACTTTGACTTCGACTCGAACCCACGATCTATTGGGTAGCGGCCAGGGTGTCTTACCACTAGACCAACAGGCCCGTTATCTATTAGGAGTACTTATTTATTTTTCAATTCTTGTACACTCAATAAACAAGAAAGGAACGAAGAAATAGGAAAGAATAGTTCAAAGGTACTGCTTATTACTAAAGCAACTTTCAGCCGACCTGCGAATGAAAAGCACAGGTGGAAATTGTATATTGATTTCCTGTGAATAATAGGCACCGTAAATTTTAGGTATCATAGTATACGACGGGCGTCGCGACAACGCGTGGCGCGTGACCCACGCGTCCATGTACCCCGACCCTGACCTAGGAGAGTACGATATCGGCGGGGAGAAATTCACCCTTATGGACGGCATCGTCGGCTTAGCACACTCACCCGCCCAAGGACTGCTGTACTACCAACCGTTAGCTACAGACAGGTAAATATTAGTGAAGCTATTATACTTATTACTAGCTGACCCGCGCTTTTTCCGACACTTCTAACAATTATCGTTATATTTCTTTATATTTATACTCCATCCCAAATAAGCTTGGAGGCGATTACAAGTTCGTTTGCGGCTCAATAACTACATAACGCATACATTGACAACTAGGCGCGTCAGCAAAAACAACTTTGTATTACCAACCTTTTTTTGCTGCCGCGTTATCGGTTAAATACAGCGGGGGTGTTTTATGACTGCATAATAAAGTTGTAATCGACTTCAAGCTTATTTAAAGTGTAAACAATTTTAAATGAAACTTTGACAAATTATCTATGTAAACCTTTCTAAAAAATCACTTTATCTATTGGTGAAAATCGTATGAAAACGCATGAATTTCGTTTATAGTTTTTTATTGGTGAAACAGATACTACTAATACTACTCTGGTCGAATAAATTCTTTGGCATGCCCAGTTTACAACAAAAATTTCCAGTATTATCGATGCAGTCCGTACCTATATCATTGCTCTGTCACATTAGTAATTTATCGGCACCAATTAAAATGTGTTATCATGCTGAACAAACATCCGTCGGAATATTGCATGTTAATTACAGTAGTACCCAATTATTTCCGCAGATACACACGAATGTAGGTAACAATTTATAATTCAAATGATTAGGGTTCCGCTTTTGCGTACAGCTATGCAACTCTAAAAAATGCTAAAACGTAGATACAATGTATAAACATATGGTACCTACTGAGACGTGGTCCCTAACTGTTGGCCTTTTAGAGAAGCTCAAAGTCACACAATGAGCTATGGAGAGAGCTATGCTCGGAGTTTCTGTGCGCGACAGAATCCGTAATGAGACGATTCGCCGAAGAAGCAAGGTCACCGACATAGCTCTTAAAATCGGCAAGTTGAAGTGGCAATGGGCAGGTAACATCGCTCGGAGAACCCATAACCATTGGAGAAGAAAGGTTCTCGAGTGGCGACCACGAACCGAAAGACGCAGTGTAGGTAGGCCTCCCACTAGGTGGACAGACGACATTGTGCGCGTCGCAGGTAACCAACTGCCAATTGTCGTTAATTGTAGCGTTCGAAGGAGGAGCCCTATGTACAGCAGTGGACGTCTTCCAGCTGGTGATGTGAGTGTATAAACTGTTCCGGTGTGTGAGAGAGTGGGACTGGAGGATTAGCGGGCTCTAGTGACTTAATAACGAATGTCTCGCGTGACGTGTACAGGCAGCCGCGTCGCTTAGCATCAGGGGAACATCTTTCTTGTCTTGTATAAATAAATTGATAAATAAGTATAAATAAATATATTTGAATAAATAAATATATTTTTTTCACTGTTTGTCCGAATGCCCCAGGCTATAGTTTTTCTAGAGTATGTATGTCTATTTCCTTGGCACGGCCTACAGCCCCAAACGGCGTGATGAATTTTGACTTATAATATGTCTTTAAATTCGTCTCAGTTTTTTTTTTAAAGTCTTAGCTCAAACTAGATAATAAACCTGTATCTTGGATTCTGGAGTACGAAGTTATACAGTTTGATTAAAAGTGTGTACTAGCAAATGCAGGATTGTAGGCTGAGACTAAAATATGCAAAGAAAATAAGTTAAGTTGTAGGAGTGACATAGGTGGAGTTGTTATCTTTTCAAATAAGTTAACATGGTGGTCATCAGTCACAATTTTGTATTTTTTTTATTTACAAAAACATCAATATGGGTAGCGAATAATAAGGTCATGAGACGAGGTCAAATATATATCATCATCATCAGCCGGAAGATGTCCACTGCTGAACATAGGCCTCCCCCTTAGAACGCCACAATGAACGATAACGCTGCGTCTTACGGTTCGTGGTCGCCACTCGAGAACCTTTCTTCTCCAACGGTTATCGGTTCTTCGAGTGATGTGGCCTGCCCATTGCCACTTCAACTTGCAGATTCTGAGAGCTATGTCGGTGCCTTGGTTCTTCGGAGAATCTCCACATTTCGGATTCTGTCACGCAAAGAAACTCGGAGCATAGCTCTCTCCATGGCTCGTTGTGTGACTCTGAACTTCTCTAAAAGGCCAGCCGGACAAACAAATATATATACATGTCTATAATAAAATTTAAGTCCATTTTGTTTGTTCGCAGTCGGCCTTTTTATACTTTTATAATTTATTTAACAGTTTATGTACACATAGGAAACAGATGAGAATGTATTTATACTTGTTATTGCAGATTATTCAGCGTATCAACAGCAGTCCTAGCGTCGGGCCCACCGGCTGAGGGTACAGACCTGCCCGTGAACTTAGTGGGCCGCAAATCCTCTCAAGGGTTGGGCGTCGCCGTCGATCCGCGGGACGATACCATCATCTTCAGCCCAATGACAGAAACTGCCATTGCAGCGTGGAACCCACTCGCTAACACACATAAGTAAGCCTGACACACACTTTTTTTAGAAACAGTAGTATTCTTTTTGAGTAGACATAAATACCACCCACCATTCATATCGTAGTGTAAAGATAGGCCAATTTGCAAGATCTTTTAGGGCCCGGCAACATTTAATATTACACCATTGGAAGAGGCTCCTTCCGCGCGCCATATACCTAAAACTGCTGTTTAACCGCGATTTCATCTGATGGAAGGTATGATGCTAACGACGAGGCAATATTTGTACATGGAAAACTTCCTTAAGTAACCTTCTGCTTTATTAACCTACGTCGACCCTACCGACGGCATACTTACACTAATCTGTCAAGATTGGTACTTCTTGACATGAATACTGTAGGGTTAAATAATTGGAGACCCCCATGATTACCCCGTGGGGTGTCCGGGTAAGAATAGCACCCACCCATCTCCTCCCGTTGGGTGTTCGTAAAAGGCGACTAAGGGAAACAAGAAGACGGGCAGCGTGTTTTTATGGGATTACCTACCACCTATACTGCGATCCCCAAGCCGCCTGTCAAGGGGCATTATGGCAACCCCTCCCTTCTAAGGGAGAGGACGAGATGGGTTCAGCAGTGGACGTTTTGGCTGCTGATGATACCGTTGGCATACTTCCTTACACTAATCTGTCTAGATTGGTGCTTCTTGACATGAATACTGAATACTATAGGGTTAAATAATTAGGGTCAAGCAGTAGTTTAATACCGAGTAAGCAGAATCAATTTTATTACATTCAGTGTAGGGTAGATAATAGCATGTTGCTATTGTTTGTCAGGGTGCTGGCGCAGGACACGGAGAAGCTGCAGTTCTGCGCGGAGGTGAGGTGGGCGGAGCGCGACAACGGTGCAGTGTGGGCACTCTCCACTAGATTCCACAAGTTCTTCCGCAGGGCAGCCTCTAAACACGAGGTAAGCCTGTTGGACTAGTGGTTAGAAACGTCGGCTGCTACCCAATAGGTCGTGGGTTCGATTCCTACCACTTAGTGTCTGGGTGTTTTATCTATTTCATTATGAAGTTACAAAAAAAAGTATTAGTATCAGTTGTCTGGTTTCCATAGAACAGGCTCTGTTTAGTTTGAGATCGGATGACCGTATGCAAATTCTCGTAGTATTATTTATTTCATACACATAATAAGAAGAGTGCAATAGCAGGCTCAAATAAGTACCTACTCAAGTAGGTCCGACTGGAGAAATACCTCTTTCTTACAATAGGTAGCAACTAAAAAAATTACAACTTTGTGTCTCATTGTGCTCATAGAAAGTGGTAAATGGGATGAAGAGATGGATGCAAATGGTGAAGAGCACTGAATTATTGGTATATAAATATTAAATAACTAAACTTGTGTACTATAAAACAAACTTAATCCTAAAAGATAAGTCTAGGAATACTTATATATAATGGGCGTTCTTATCACTGGTTGCGATATCATCCAGACAACCTTTTGATGGATAGGATTAAAAATATTAGGTACCTATATTAATTAACAACAAAGTGCTTGCTTATACATATTCGAAGGCAAAGGTGCCTGTGTCGCAGTGCTGCGCAGCTACGTGAGCAAATGTGGGTTTTATAATATTTAAGACATCGTCTGAACACCTTGTGTTAAATCTATGCGATTAATATAGGTATAGAAAATTAATGAAGCAGGAAACTGTGAGGAGCCGGATAGATACTTTTTATAGAGCTCAACACTAGTAGACGTTGGCGTTATTTGTCTATGGTCTTTTGTACGGTGAAAGAACTTTCTCAGTTCGGCTGATCTAAGTTATGTTAGTTAAGTCTATACGAGTATAATAATAATTTTCTGGAGCAATCTCACATCTGATCCCAAATTTGGCAGAGTCTGTCTGTCAATCAGACAACAATTTGCAATACTGTAATTTTTTGCGACTTTTAGGAAGCAGACACAACGACAACCGTTAATGTCCTTCTATAATTAAAGATATGGATACCTAGCAACTTTCTACGTATATGCATGAATTTCTTATTGTTTAACTTATGATATGAGATTAAATATGTATAACCTTGAATGTGTTCCAGATAAATATACGTATTTTGCGTGTGGTTGAAAACGGATTCGTGTCCCTGCAACCCCACGTGCTTCGTCGCGCCGCCAGACAAACTAACGCTACTGTTGTTTAAGTTTAATAAACTTTGTCCTCTGACTATTGATCTACCTAACAAAATACCAGATAAGCAATCAGACACTATCAAAGTAGTTTTATTCTTTCATAAGTTTTATAAGTATGTATTGGAGTCTTATATATTTAAATACTTACACCACACCTGGTCGGGTCGGTGTTCCGTCCCGTCGGATTGTGAGGGTAAAAGAAGAGAGAGTGCACTCTTGAACGCATGCACTTGTGAACTATAATAGCTCCCGCGTATATGAGCTACAACTCCAAAAACTACTAGCTTATAACAGGCAGGTAAGAACTACATTAGGAAGAGATATAAAACTAATGGTTTGCTTAGAACTTCTTTAGAACAATTTTAAAAAATCAATAGCTATTTGTGCAACTGTATGTAAGTAACGCGTGCTTTTAAGCTAAACACCTGAATCGACTGCATGTGTGTTACCATGACTAAATACGTACAGATTTGGATATTAAATACCTCATCTAAAAATCTGAATATAATTTAAAATTTAGTAAGTACCTCGTCAAAATAAGAGTCAAACTTGCTAAGATTTCCCGCACAACGGCTTTTTTCCAAGATAGCACGCAAGCGCATTGTTTATGCCATAAATCGACAGTGAATAGGATCAATAGTCTTTATAATAAGGAAGACCATAAAGATTCTATATTATCAAAATAAGAAAATTATTTTGTACGATAAAAGCAATATTGAAAATATATTAAGTTTCGAATATGTATGCATATATACATTTTATAAATAACATATATACAAAATTACCTATATGCAATCAATAAGAGTAAAATTTATATTACACGCATGTATATTTGTAAGTATATTTAAACATTGTCTCCCAGTTACTGTTATGTTTTTATTGAAGCCATTCTATTTGGTTCTGACAAAAACATAACTATATACTTAATTAAATGCTAAATATAATTATTCATAGTGTTCTTCTGTAAATACTAAATATTCCTTTGTTTCACGTAATTTAAGAAGTCTGTAGCTATATTTCTGCAATGGTTATTTTTTGTCTGTCCTTTAATCTAAGACATCTATCCTATCGCATCATTTCGTAAATTGGGCAAGAAAAGGATAAATGAATATATTTGATGTATGATAGTGAAGAGGGCAATAACATAGTAAGTAGGTAAATATAAAATATGACACATACGTTGAAAAACAATCTCAATATAGGCTAAGGATTAACTATGTTCACAGAAAGAAGCTAAAGATAATATACCTACATAATTACGTTTTTATCATTCCTTTGTCCCATGTAGTAAAGTGACTATAAACGAGTATTGCACCTATTATTATACTTATTATATATTAATTTTTGAATGCCTGGTTAGGTATATTTGCTTGTAAGCCTAGTCTAAATGCGTGGCAGAGTGTGTTGTATGATATTATTTATCTTCACGCGTCAACACCACATTAAGAAAACGCAATCTAACGCAATAATATGCGGCCCTTATCTAAATACTTTTACATTTCTTATTATTGGTAGGTTGGAACATTAGTGACTATAAAGTGAATATAATATGTTATTTAATTCATTTATTTTATATTATTTGTTAAGAAAAACATATATTCTAACATTTATGAAAGAATATCATTGAAATGAAACTAACTTTACGGATTATATGGCGGTTTTTTTTAAAGATTTTTTTAACCGACTTCAAAAAAGAAGGAGGTTCTCAATTCGTCGTGTATGTATATTTTTTTAATGTATGTTCATTTTATTTTACTATCCCGACTTTTCGACCACTACAGCATTCATGGTCATGGGCGGACTGGGGTTGTAGCTGTCCATACGTCATAGTTGTCTCAGGGTACCCTCAGATCTTCTAATTATTATTATTAGTCCGATCTATACAGAAAGAGCTTACAACATGTTGAGGTCTTGCAGTGGAATGCTTGTCTTTGGATTTAATTATATTTACCACGGGATCCCAAGCTGGTGGAAGCACTCAGCCTTCTTCACTATTCAAATTTAGTATGTCGTAAAGTTGGTTTAAAAATATCAGAAAAGAATAAAAAACAAAATTAAAGCAGTGGTAAAATTAATCCTTGTATAATGTCATTAGTAGGTAGACAACAGCCATATACTTACAATTGTACATATAATTAGTAAACGTCTTTTAACTTGTAGACATTGTATAAACTTAAACATAAATCCTCTACGTTGTATTTAATAGTAAAATCGTAAACACTATAGGTCACGATCACGGTCATCACATGTTATAAATAAGGCGATACATGTATACGTACGTTATAAGAAATAATGATTTTACTAAAATAATATTTTCTATGTTGTGTTTAAATAAAAAAGGCACATTATTGCATCATAGTCAAATATCACAATGAAAGACATCATTGCCAAAATGTAACGCTCGCAAATATAAGCAACGGAGGAAATAAATCACATAGATTATAATATTAAATTTTTTATAAATTTGTACTGCGATATTGACTCTGGCTGGAGTCCATCCATGCGCAACTCATCTCGTTAGATAATTCTTTTACTCACGGTATCCTCGCTAAAGTTAATAAAGGGCTTTTTCATAGCTTCCAGCTTTTGTAAATTCACGCAATTACAGGATCGTACTTACGACCGAATTCACAAATGTTTGTAAAATATTTAAAGCCACATCAATACTAACAATTAATGGATCATTAGATTGGTAATTGAAGATAGCAACAGTCATTCAAACGGCTCATTACAATTAAGAGTGGCTTCACATATTTATTAGATGTTTCTGAATTCCGTCGTTAGTTATTTTAAAATATACAATGTATAGGTATGCTATTTTTATATTTTAATAAAAAAAACATAAGTATAAATCGACACAACTTTTATTTTCCTGATCCTGTCCATCCTGTTCATGAATTACACTGACGAGAATTATCTCCTTATGTAGTAAACATACAGCGTGTTAGCGAATTAATGCATACTTGAAATTAGTTATACTTGAAACTAAATAGTTCAAGTGCCTAAATAGGTCTTTCACCCGAGGTATTTACCCTGCTCTGCAGTTCCCATTGTGCCATGGAGGCAACAAAATGAATACAAATAGTACCTACATAGGCACTTAAAACACTGTATAGGTAACTGGGATTTGCATAATAAAGAAGAAAAACGATGATGTATAAATTCATTAAAATATATGACCTTCTAGTCTTGACGGGTACCGAAATCATGCGGTTAGAGTTTCAAACAAGAGAATAGAGCTTGGGACAATTTATAGTAGAAAGACAAATCTGTAGCACGTATGGACAGACTGGACATGGCTGCGGATTTGACTAGACATGACTCGAAGTGACCAGATAATAAAGACTCTCGCGTTCCATTATCAAACTTTATTTTAATCGGGAATTAACGTGATTTACCTTATATTTTGGCTTGACGTTTAGGCCGGGTTGCACCAGCCGTGGTCACAAGTAGACAGATATAAATATAAGGTAAATCGCTTTAATTTCCGATTAAAATAAAGTAAGGTAATAAAGACAGGGTTAAGTTGCACTAATTATTAGAGATGTAATAGGCTTATAGATCACCACCACATCGCATAACCCTGCGATAGCAATGCCTGTGGCCATGCTCTTGATATTAATATTCAAAGTTACATTATCTAATCAAAGTTACATTGTCTAAACCGATAACATCAAAGATGAACTTAGCAATAATACAGCAAAAATGATTTTTAATCGTGCTGCTATATTGCAGACTAACCCACTCTTAAACCCAGGCTTGCATGTACATTTTGGTAAAAGTACTCTCGCGGTCACGAACGGTGTACCACCGGTTTACGATGACAATTGCATGCACGAGCCGACCTAAAATACGTGCGGGCGGGGGTAAACGCATGTAACGTTGTTCAAACGATATGTGTATACGATGTGTCCGCTACATACCTACGGAAATTTGTATATTTTTAGGCAATAATGTTTTGCTGACTTGTCCCATATCATCATGGGGCTTCCCATTTTCTTAGAATGACTAATGGTGCCATATTCAAGTTCATAGTGCACATTGCACCTGATAAGAATCACGGATGATGTACGCCCGACGTCTCGTCTCTACAGGTAATAATAACTTTTTTCTAAGTTAATCGAAATCGTGACTGCGATGCCCGTATACAAGCGTTAGTTGTGTGTAAATTCCCGATATGACTGTCCAACTACGTCATAAATATGATTTTCTAAGTTGAATCGGAATAATTATAACCACATAGGTACGTACGCGTTAGTCGCGCGTTAATTGTAATGATCATGCTATAGGGTGTTGCAACCCTACAAGCCATATGGCACAAGAAATCTGTGCAATGATAGATGAGGTTTATTAACCTTACCCGATTTTTTAATTTAATATCTCAGTCGTTTGAGCTACCAGTAGCGCTATTCTCTAAGCAACACAACCTCTATCTCGACGCTGCGGCAGCGATGAGTTGCGTTTTCGTATGCACTAAATAAATTAAAACTGTTTATTTCATGTTTTGTTCATTAAATTTACATAAACTCACCGCTTAATCTACTAAGAAAAGATTATGTGCTTGAGTGATTCATTACACGCTCGATACATCCTACTTTACCACAATTCAAGAGTACTTACATTACGTTATGTTACTTAAGCAGAGGCTGGAAGGTTTGGAAGTATATATTGTCCTACAGTAAAATGGTGTTTTAATATATTTTTAATTTGTTTGGGGTTCTTATCTCTTAATTTACTGATTTACTGTCTTTGGTAACGCGTTTAAACTGTAAGGTAGAGTATACTTCCAAGCCTTTTTTTTATAACTTTGCTTCCGTAGCACCAGCGTCACGAGAATTTACGGTTTCCGGTGAAACAGTTCGTCGTCGAGCAGAAATGCGATAGTAAATAGCATAGACAGGTGAATACGGATTAAAACAGCGTTAAGCTCGACGTTGTATTGAAGACTGGCTCAACGTTGAGCTCGCCATCGAGCACAGCTACGATATGTTACGCTACAGAATAACATAGCAGTACAACTGTAGTTCGTTCCTCAATCGTACCGCCAATTCAATCCATACCAATCAATGACCACACCTAGACGGTGTCTAGTAGAGCATGTAATGTACCTAGTCACCAAAGATGTAACGCTAAAGAAATAGTCATCGAGCTTTAATTAATATAAGATTAATAATCATGGTTAAAGTGAAGTTCAAAACATTTTTAATTGCGGTCGGCCCTTCTCGTTCGTAGACGCCAGTGCAGTCCGGCTTTCATTTTAGTTTAGTTCTACTTCATCTGCTTCCGAATCTTTATCTTCTAGTATCATCATCATCATCATCAGCCGGAAGACGTCCACTGCTGAATATAGACCTCCCCCTTAGATCGTCACAATGAACGACAATTGGCTATTGACATCCACCGGTTACCTGCGACGCGCACAATGTCGTCTGTCCTCCTAGTGGGAGGCCTGCCAACGCTGCGTCTTCCGGTTCGTGGTCGCCACTCGAGAACCTTTCTTCCCCAACGGTTATCGGTTCTTCGACCGATGTGGCCTGCCCATTGCCACTTCATCTAGTATAGAAGGATGTAAAGCCGCTGTTCTTTTCTTTACCGACAACATGACGTATGATCTCTCCAAGAGATTGAATTTGACTGATCGGAACACGATTCAATGCAGCTTTTGTCTGCCTAGCTCAGCTCAGCTGCACTCCGCCTCGCTCGGCTTCAATGGAAACATTTGCCACTTTTCACTGATCTTCTCTCCACTCCGCCCAGTTGCGGAACTGGGAGCGCGCGCTGACGCAGGTCAGTGAAAACGGACCTTAGGCTCCCATACTAAAGATGCGCGACTGTTACTAATCCGACGATTCGAATCATCTGCAACTACTAATGTACGCATTCGACTTGAATATTAGTAATATACTAATGTTCATAGTCGAATAACCACTACTAATTAATAACTACTAACGGCGTTTGAACTAGACTATTCGCGACTCAGTTGGCAGTTTTTCGAATGAAAGATGAATGAATTATTTGCCGTTCCGGTCCCGGAACGAATAATGTCAGTGCGCCTGACAAATCACATCATTCAATTGGCCGATAACCAAAGTCAAGCGAGTATCAAATTAGTTACTAATTTTAAAAAATCATTCGAATAAGTCGAATGGTTTATAAAGTCGAATAATTCTAATGAAATCATTCATAGTCGCCCATCTTTATCCCATACCCGCTCTAAGTTATGTCAGGTCACTGGCCGCTTTTTTTGCTCTTGACCATGTTTTGTGCAGGTTATTTGAAGTTAGAACTATAATTCGAAATAAGAACGTGAATAAGAATACTTTGTGGTCTAATTTCTGTAACCGTTTTTCGAGTAGTCTATAACTAACCTAGGCCCAAGTGCACCGACAAAAAAACGTCCGTTAATTTTAGCAAAGAATCGATTATCTATTTTACCATTTAACAGTCCTTAACGGTGACCGGGGGCGTCGAGCTAGGTTAAGATAATGGAGTGTTAAGGGTCCATAACCGGGGTTACGGTGGCGGTGAAAAATTGATAACGGATGTGTTTTTGTCGGTGCACTTGGGCATAATCTAGTACAATAATAGTAATAGGTATAACGAACCGATGTATAGGTATAACGCGCGGCACCACCGCCCCTGTCGCAGTATCAAGGTGTAAAACAGATTCGTAGATTTGTAGAGAGAGAGAGACAGGCAGAGATGACACGTTCGTTACGTTAGAAAATCTATGAAGTCGAATCCATCTATCCATTGCACAAAATTTAAAACTCACTCATTTATTATACGGTGGATAAATGAACGCTTTTCCATTAAATAGTTGAATACAGTTATTGAAATATTTAATCAACCATTGCTTTTTGTGGTCACAAATTGCTGCATTTTGGAGGGTGATCTTTCCTGCAAAATGAAAAATGACACTGAAGTGGAATTTATTTAACATTTCTATTTAATTTCTTGACCTTAAAGCCTCCGCTGTGAAATTACTTGTAAAACGAAAACAAATTATTAGACGTTTCCAAGTACCTATCTATTTACTTTGTTATAAACATTAAGACATTTTGCAAAGGAATGATTGTGGTATACTTATTAGTGTAAAACGAATAATCTCTAATGATGTTCATCCTATTTGCAAGTGGGGAAAACCGCAGTAAACGTACGAAACGTCACGTAAACAGATACATACATAGTAGTACCTTCTATTCTGACTAGTGTAGATAAAGTTATGTTTTATTTATGCACTGCTTATTTAGTACCTTTAACTTTTTTGCTACCACCGAGATGATAGCGTTTACATTTTTTTTTTATCGTGTTAAGTGCTTGCATTTCAAATCAAAAATGGAATTTCATGACTGTCTTTTTTTACATTTAAACAGTTGTTTCATGAATATAATTTAAGAGATATCTTGTTTTTGGTGTCGAGGAGGAAACATGAAACGGTACCTGGTCTCCGAGGGGACGGAGGTTGAGTTATGTAGGACATTTTCCCACGTGACGCCAGACGTTCGCTAGGCCGGGCGTCCCGGGTGAAGCAGAAATTCACGCTCCCCGGCAGTACCCGCGCCGTACCTCTCGCGGTTCTCACGACGACGCAGGGCCTTTTTTTGTTTTTTCGCGGGGGAAACTTTCAAAAGGTCCCCGCGAGCTGTGGGGCTCGACCGGGGTATGTGGGATTCTTATCCACTAAATCCACGGCTGTCGCATCGGCACATGAAACCCCATGGTTCTCCGGTGGGATCTGCACCAGGGACCCCTCAGTTTGTGATCGCCTTTGAGCCTGCCACCAGGTGGCGCATTGTAGCCCCCAGGGAACCAGTCACGGTGCTCATGGGGGCGGGGGTCGCAACCCCACCGCCGTCCTCCACGCAGTCGCCGCCATACTGAATGGACGTCCTAGGGACCACAGCCCAAATGCCTAGCGACTCCAAAGGACGAAGCAGGACCTCCACTCCACGTCGTCGCCCGCCTCGGGTTTGCATTTAGTAGTGACGCACAGAGCCCCCACAGTATGCATCCTAGAACTTGTCTAATTACTGCATTCTAAATCATAATTAGAAGGGAGGAGTTGCCATAACCCACACGCTTAGCAGGTGTCTTGGAGATCACAGTATAGGTAGTATAATAGAAAGACGCGTCTTCTTGTTCCCATTAGACGCCTCTTACGACACCCAACAGTAGGAGATGGGTGGGTGCTATTCTTACCCGGACATCCCACGGGCTACCTTCTAAATAGGCACTGATTACCTATTTCTTGTTCTACATTTTGTAGTTTATTAATGAATATATAATTAGTATTTAATGTTGTCTTTTACTTACGCGAATATTATGCATTGAAATCAAACTACTTTTACGGATTTTTATCGCGGTTTATTTTTTGATTTTACTATCCCGACGTTTCGAATGCTTTGCAGCACCCATGGTCACGGGAAGACTGAGATGTTGAACGTCCTTATGTCACAACTAGCTGACCCACGCAGCTCCGCCTGCGCTTTAATAACAGACATTCGCATCGAATATATAACCTCCTTTTTTATAGTCGGTTAAAAACTGGGACCCACTTTTTACTTGCTCTCCGAAGCACGGACCCGTTTAGTTAATGGGGCGTTAAACGGTCACCCATCTATTTAATGACCTTACCTAACGTTGCTTAACCCGATCGATTACAAAACCTTGATAACAACTCTCTATGAGTGTTCCCTTAGTAATATTTATTATATTATAAAGAAAAAATCGGACCAAGCGTACAACCAAGTACCCATTTTGACTTTAATCCCCTCTCCCAAAAGGACCGTGCTAGATTACGGGATAAAAAGTATCCTATGTCCTACCTCGTAGTAAGATCTCAAATCATGCCAAGTTTAATTTGAATCCATTCAGTAGTTTCGGCGTGATGCGCAGCCGTGATACAGACAGACAGACAGACAGACAGACAAAAATTAAAAAAATTACATTTTCGGCCTCAGTGTCGGGTATAGAATGCCCTGCAAATATAATTTTCAAAATATCTTCAATGTACAGAATTGGACCTGTTACAGTTTTATTATAAGTAGGTATAGATTATGCCGGTGTACCTTCAGGTCTTCTTAGTTATTATTGTTGGTCCAATCTACGCAGTAAGAGCTTACAGTATCTTGAGGCCGTGCAGTGTTTTGATTGATATTGGATTTAATTAATATTTATCACAGGATCCCAAGCCGGTGGTAACATCCAACCATCTTCTCTATTGAAATTAGGATGTTTTTTGATTTCAATAGCCTCACGAATCATCCTAGGTAGGAATCGGTGTTCTTTTGCGAGGATTTGTGGTTTATCAAATCTAATATAATGGTGGGCAATTTCAATATAATTAGTATTTTTTTTTACCGCATATAAGCTAGTGCTTGATTGCAGTCCCACCTGAGGGAAAGCGGCGACGCAATCGAGGATGGCAAAACACACTAGCTTATTAAAAGCCTATTCACTCTAGTCTTGAAGACAGCCACATTATAATCGGGCGGGAAAACCGACGCAGGCAAACTGTTCCAGTCCTTAGCTGTCCTTATTATAAATGAAGAAGCAAACCGCTTAGTCCGGACTGAAGGCACTTTCACCACAAAAGGGGACAAAAACATATAATTAGTACAATTATAATGGAGAAAAGTAGATATTGCTCCAGTAAGGAACATCTTTATATTGATCTTAGTAAAATGTATTTAAAAGTAAAAAACAGTAATATTTATTTTATTTGTCAGTAAAGCTGAAGTTAACATTTCCAAGAATTTAATAAACTATTAATAATTAATTCTCTGTACCGTGAAGTGAATTGTAAACGATTGATAACAATTCATAGACATAAAGGATCTATTAATAGGCTCTGCACTACTATGTCCATTTGGTTTATTTTAGGCGCTGTTTCCTACCTTAAAATGTGACGTCAATTTTTTTTGTAAACCATTGATTTCTTTCAGATTCTCGAACTAAGTTGGCGATATAACCTTTAGTAACAAATCTTGGTACATCTCTATAATAATTGCAGTAATAAAATCTTTTAAAAACAAATTGAACCAACTTCAATATCACTGAAAAGTATAAAATAATTTAAATATTATTGAAGTTGGTGTTAGCCTACCGGCTGTGTATATTTGGCACCAACTTCAATAATATTTAAATTTTTTTATACTTTTCAGTGATAATGAAGTCGGCTCAATTATTTTTTAAAAATATTTTATTTTAAATTTTTTAGTGATATTTTCATATTTAAAGATTGAACCATCGAAGACCGTAAAAATATGATCTAGGTAGGTTATGATCACATTATCGTCTATATAGTTTTACATTATTCATGTTTCTTCAGAAAAAATATATCCGATCGTAATGAAATTTGCATGGAATCATCATAGTAGTTTATTCTCTCGAATAAAAAAAGAATCATCGAAATCGGTTCATATTTGTCAGAGAAATGTAAAGGAGAACATCAGTTTTATGGTTTTTACCAGATAAATTCCTCCATATCATTCATGGTCCTCCAGGAAGTTCTTATCCGGTTGTGATAAAATTCATACAGGTTCATTACAGTGGTTTCTTCTTTCGAATAAAAAAAGAATTATTGAAATTGGTAAATATTTGCCAGAGCTATGACCTTTTTGTCCTTAAAAAGCGACATAAAGTTATCTATATAGGCTTTCCTGCAGCTTTCCTGCACAGTCAACATTCTTGTTTTTTCAGGAACTACTTATTACTAAGCAATATATTTTTTATGGGACCCAATTAACGGATTAAAGAATGTATGGAAGAAAGATTTTTTCAAATCGGTTCATAATTGCCAGAGTTATGCGTGAACATACATAGAAAAAAAATCTATACTATAATAAAACTCAAAGAGCACTTTTTCTGTACATAGAATATTTTTCCAAAATTTCTATGTGGGTATACTATACTATCGACATAGAGGCAAAAACAATTTTTTTTGGAATTATTGTCTGTCTGTCTGTCGTTCTGTTTGTCCAGGTATTATTTGTTGATATGGTTCATGAAATTTTAATGGAACTCCCCAAGTCTAGGTAGTGTATAGGTATTATATTACAGTAGCAACAATAAAAGATGCGAAAACTTAGAACTTTCATTATCGAATATCATTAGACAGTAATTTACGATGTTAGCGTGATTTACATTATGAACAGCGCCATCTATCGGTGAAATTGAACATACAATCACTATAGAACTTTAATCTATATATTATATCAAAGAAAGTCGTGTTAGTTACACTATTTATAACTCAAGAACGGCTGAACCGATTTGGCTGAAAATTGGTGGGGAGATAGCTTAGAACCAAGAAACGGACATACAATACTTTTATCTCGGTAAGTTAAGGTTAAGCAACATAAGGCAAGGTCATTAATTAGATGGGTGAACCGATTTGTATGAAATTTTGTTTGCATATCGGGTAGGTCTGAGAATAGGTCGTAAAGTATATTTCATGCCGATAGGTTAAGGTTAAGCAACATAAGACA
Source organism: Furcula furcula (assembly GCA_911728495.1). Lineage (NCBI taxonomy): Eukaryota > Metazoa > Arthropoda > Insecta > Lepidoptera > Notodontidae > Furcula > Furcula furcula. The sequence continues at coordinate 14,347,228 of OU452250.1, forward strand.
AGTTCATTAACTAGATGGGTGAACCGATCGATATGTATTAAATTTTGTGTACATATCGGGTAGGTCTGAGAACAGGTCATAAAGTATATTTTATGCCGCTGATAACATGATTGACGAGGATATATAGAACGAGAGGACATGAGAGGAGGAGGAGAGCAAGAGAGGAGAGAGACTGAGAGGGGATTTGAGGAGGGGGTGATGGGGTGAGGGATCGGGGGAGTTAGGTGGAGCAAGTTGGGAGAAGAGAGAGGGAGAGGGTTCAGAGAAGGGACAACGGGGAAAGGAAGAGGGCGAGTGTGACGAGGACCGAAGTGGGAGGGAAAGAGAGACGAGCAAAACGTAATAAAAGTGCGGGCGGAGCTGCGCGGGTCAGCTAGTTATTAATAAAATTCAAAACTTGTATTTATGTATCACACGGCAGAACCAAACAGGTACTCAGATCAGCGATACTGCCAAACGTAAACAGTACAGAACAATGTGATAAATAATAAAAACACCGGTCAAGTGCGAGTTGGACTCGCGCACCGAGGGTTCCATACCATCTTTGTACGTATTAAAGTAATTGTAATATTTATGTAACACCTCAGGTAGCAAAAAAAACAAACCGCGAAACTTAGTTTGTTTGTCGAGGTTTTTTTAGGAGTACTAAAAAACTATACTACTTAGAAAGATCATTTTATTTTTCCTATAAAATATAGATAGTCGTGTATTACCCATAATTATTTGAATTTTTTCCCTCCACAAACTTCGGAGATAAGGGAGACGGTATTTTTTTGACATTTTTAATTAATATAATAAAATAATAATAATACCAGCCCTTGTTTATGTCCCACTGCTGGGCACGGGCCTCCCCCCAAGATGAAGGGGATTAGGCCATAGTTCTCCACGCTGGCCAAGTGCGGGTTGCTGGGTTGTTGGCATTTTTAATTATCAGCCTAAAACTGCGTGACTTAAACCAAAATAAAAATCTGTTTTTAGATGTGCACATTAAGCCCTTTCATATGATAATATAGTTGTCTCACATTGAAATTTTGATGACCCATTCCGACCCCCATTATAAAAAATTTATACAAAAAAATATTTGTTTCAAGTGCGATGGGGTTGGGTTAGTAAGATCTAAAACTATTCCAAGTTTCAAATTGATAGCATCAGTGGTTCCTGAAATATATAGGTGTGACAGACAGACAGACAGACGAAGTCTGACCATACGGGTTCCTTTTTTAACTTTTAGGTATGGACAGTGGCGTGCACTGAAAGCAGGCAAAAATATCTGCGAGTTGTTAATGCTTTATGCTATTTGTTCCAGTGGCGTGCACAGAAAGCAGGCAAAAATATCTACGAGTTGTTTTTGCTTTATGCTATTTGTTCGTGATCCATCACAAATATCCTTATATTAATTAATATTACCAACATATCCATTTACATTCAAAAAAATTACGTTAATTCATGTCCGAACTAAGATTTTTTTCAAATTAAGATTGGTTAGAGAAATCCTAGGGTAGGCAAAGTATTTTTGTCAGTATGGAGCCGCTGAATAAACTTATTAATGTTTTGAAATGCAAATTAATATGTCTATAGATTTGCTTGCTTATGAATATTTGAAATAGTACATACCTACATAAAATAGGTTAAACAAGCCGAATACATTTTTTTGCCTACCCTCTGTGCACGCCACTGATTTGTTCGTGTTCCAGAACAAATATCCTTAAATTAACCAATATTACCAACATATCCATTTACATAAAAAAAAATTACGTTAATTCATGTCCAAACTAAGATTTTTTTAAATTAAGACTTTTTAGAGAAATCCTAGGGTAGGCAAAGTATTTTTGTCAGTATAGAGCCGCTGAATAAACTTATTAATGTTTTCAAATGCAAATTAATATGTCTATAGTATTTGCTTGCATATGGATATTTGAAATAGTATAATAACATACTTAAAATAGGTGAAACAAGCCATATACTTTTTTTTGCCTACCCTGTGTGCACGCCACTGGGTATGGACCCTAAAAAGGTGAACATTACATTCGCAAAACGATACCAGCTGGTATTGGGTATCACGGTGTGCTAGCACCTACTTTAATATTTTTCATATTAGATTTTAATTTTTTTCTGGAAATATTTTATTATTCTCTAAAGACAATTAATTAACTTGATAGTCTCGTTTATGCAAAACGTTATTACATTATTCGTGTAATGACATTATCACTCATAGATTGTAATTAAACATTAGTTAAGGCCTAGGCTGGCCTTGACGACTTGCCTAGACACCTATAAAAATAATCTATGCATGGATCTTATCAGGTTGGTTGTACATACAGGCTACAGATACAATAACTTAACTGTAATAGGTCTGTATCGTTATTAACATTATTTTATGACCGTCATGTAACCGATAAGAATTTCTTGATCATGCTGGTTCTATGTACCTATTTACCTTAAAAAATGAATACAAGAATTTGGGTTCCCAAATTTACAGTACCTAAGTACATATATGGTACCATGGTACGCGTAGAAGGCAACGTACCAAAGAAGAAGAAGAAGAAGAAATAATATTTATTTGCTAGAAAAAACGACGTACACAATTAAACTATGGTAAAATGCATAATTAAATGTTATGTTTACAGCCAGATTAATATTAATTATGTATGTACAGAGCGAAATTTAACCCCACAATTCCAGCAAATGAGGTTAGCCACTCAGCTTATAGCTGAACCGGAAGCTGTGCTACCGGTCCAGCACTGGTTTTCAGTGCCAACCTCCGTGACTCCTAGATGCCGTTCTGACCTGACTGTACAGTAAAGATTTTACAAAAAAAAACATTAAAAAGGAAAATAATATATATAAAACAAAACATTGAATAATTGATTAATACATGACTACATATCTAGATCCAATACATAATAAAGAGATTTAGTATAGGCTATAATGAATCCCTATATTATTTACCCTAGCATCTTGAATTCAAAGAATTTGCATAAGTCTTACTCGTATTACTGCTTGCTTTTCATCATGTAACCTATCATCTTGTATTCTACTCGTGCCAACAGGCATTTTTCCTAAAAATTGGTATTGATGACACAATTCAGAATTCAAATTGTTTCTAGTTAACGTACACGTCTATAATTTTAGCAGCTATTAAAATAAGTCATGGAGGATTTTCAAAATGAATATAACGGGTGTAAGGGACATCGTACCGAAAACCGGTACCAGGGATCGAGTACATGATTCTGAACATCCTAGTGTTGAAATTTTCATCGGCTTTTTCATGAATTTCCAAAAAAAACCACTTTTTTAAAATTAGTATAACATCATTATTGGTATAATAATAGAGCCTAATTTAAATTTAAATACAATAAATTAATTATATACGGATTTTTTATTTATTTATTATGCACAAAAACAGTGCATAGGCAATTAATTAATAGACAATTAGCTATTATTATTTTAGAAAATTAGCAATGTAATTTGAAAAATAAATATTGTTAAAATTAACAAGTTAGTCATTTGTCATTTACCATATAAATGGTTACTGTATATAATCAAAGCTGTAATGTTGTAACGGATTATTTGACGTCTTATTTAAATTTTTTCGGTACGTGGTCCCTTACACCCTGTATAAAATGCCCAAATAGGTTTCTTCAACATCAACACCGAGACATGGACGTATGTTTGTCGAGTTAAAGTGAGACTGCTATATTAAATAGGGTATCATATAAAAGGGCTTCATTTGTTTATCTCAAAACAGATTACTATTTTATTTTACGTCACATATATTGTCTATCTGATATTGTGTTTCCATTCTTTTCTACACTGTGAACCTAACAATGATTAATGAAGGGTGCCGAGATGGGAACGTTTCGTAGGAATTACAAATAAATTCATGGGTGCCGAGATGGGAATAAACCCGTAGTTTTTGGCTGTTAATCAAAAATCACCAACACCATAAGTAAGTTGTACAATTTTATAATTTCTAAAATACGATATTACAAATCGAATTTCAAATTCTCCATCTGATTGATTTTAGCTTATACCTAGCAGTATACGTATTACTTTGGTACAAAACAATTGTTATGGAAAGCTGAAACCATTCATGCGTTTAGCCTTTAACTATCGAAGTTTTGTAGACAGGGGACAAAAGTAAGCGCATTTGTTATAAATTGAACGTGTTGTTGGAAATGTTTTATTTACTATTCCATCCGGCTTTTGTTAATTATGTATGCTTAGATTCGAGTACTATTTAATGCAAATATAGCGTGGTGGCTGACCGTGGCTTTGGAGTTTGAAACACGTGTAAAATTATTGTGATTTTTTTTCTGAACTGATGTTTGTGCTTAAGCGCATTTAATGTGTTCTTGTTTTAAATATTATTAGTCAAAATGTACATTATATTTAATCAGTTCTTAACACCATTAATGACAAATTTCATTTACAAGAATTACGTTCTGTAATGAAACTAATATTACAGATTATAATATCGTACGGTTTTTTTTTTCATTTTCCGTAATGTTTGGAACAATTTACAGCATTTGAGATGTCCTTCTGTAATCCGTAAAATTAGTCTAATAGTCAAGTCGTCAGATGTAGTATACCTACCCGTTTAGATCTTATCGTATTACTAAAACATGTATGTTTTTCTTTACAAGATCAAAGGCGGAACAATGCCTTTGGCTGGCCACCGGTCCGCCATAACTCCTGTGTTCATACATTTATGGTTCTGATTTTGATCTTGTAAAGAAAAAAAGTTTACATAGTGTCGAATAAGCAAGTGAGCATTCAAGGGATTCCTCGCGTTCCTGAGCAATACGCATTGAGCATACGTCACCGGTTATCATTTGCTGAAGATCCTTTCCGGTCAAATGCGTATTTATTGCGCTTATCTGTAGCATTATGTCCGCTTTCGCAACAGTTCACCCGCGTCTCTCTAGAGAGACACTCGTATTTTTTAAATACCTATTATTATGTCATAGGTATTCATCCAAACAAGAATCTATACGAGTAGTGCACGTTTATTTTACGAGGTATGTTAATGAGTTTTTTTTTTTAATTAATTATCCTCTTATTCATGTAATATTAAAATTTTCAAAGTTAATTGTGCTATATAATTAATTACATGACTACTAGTTTTTTGATTTGTAGAATATTTGGGAAGTCATAGCGAGATTTTTTCTGTATAAGCACTTACTTATATCATTTTTATTGTCACACCAAAACTCGAGACTAGCAGTTTTTGTTAGAATCTATATAAATTCATTACGTAATTTACACTCATACTTTTTTAAATTTATGAATTTATTTTATTTACTTATCCTAAAAGTACATTATTATTGTTAGCGATTCTGTTTTTAACACGCTTTTTTTAGCTTTATACAGGTAAAACATATACAGATATGCATGTAGGTATGCATACTGATGCATGATTGATTGTATAATGGAAATGGAATGGAATCTTACTTCCAAAATGTTGAAATTTTGCACATGTTGATACATGCGTGTGTTTAATCAAAAGACATGTAGTCTTTGACGTCAATAATATTTTATACAATAGATACATATGTCATGCGCACGAAAAGTAAAACAGTAAAATTCACCCCAATTGAGTGTAGTTGTTCACGCGTCGGTAAAATGTAACAAACGTGACGTGTGCCTTTGAAAATCGAAGAAAAATGCCGTATTTATAAAATGCACAAAGCACTGTACAAAAGTAAATAATAAGGAAATGATAATATTAACTTAACTATAATGAGAAAATATTTTAATAACATGAGTCACAATATTTGGGGCGCATTAGTGTGGGTATAACATATCTATGATTAAAAATATCATTGCTTTGACCTATAAAATTGTTGGCGTTTACAAAATACATACATACATATCACACATACATGTCATTGTATGTATTAAAAATTAAGAATCGTACAACCAACACAGCTTAGTTTATGGCTCTTAGCTTAAGTACTTTTAAGTCCTTATGATCACGGTAGTACTTTAGTTTTAGTAAATCGCTGTTATGTATGAAAAAATATTACATCGCGGAGTATCGCAATCGCAGCGTACGAGCACAGCAGGCTTTATGGAGGGCATTGACCTCTAAAACATTGAACTGACAGCTGATTGTAAAGCCTCCAGCGTTTCCAGCGCACATTTCGTCATTATACACTATACTAAAACATCTAGGTACACAAAACACTGTTTCGCTGCAAAAACATGATGTCAACAATGTTTTTGCTTTCCATGTCCGATGGAAGACATTTGCACCTTTTGCCTCGTTTTGCCCCCGGCTCGCGGGTAAAGACCCGCGAGCCGGGGGCAAACGTGGGCAGGGTACAATATTTTTGATAAAATATACCTGTTGTGTGTTATATTAGTGCAACAAAATACGCGCGCGCTGAGGACGCGAGACGCGGTATTGTGTATCGAAATATTGTTTTGATTTCGATGTTTGTGTGTACACTATGTGTGTATGATAAAACACGTAGGTACCTACGCACATCGACTGGATTCACGACCATCACACTGCTACATAACTTTTTTTTTACATTATTAATCATAGACTTAATAGCATACAGGGTCACTTAGAATAACATGGTATGGTGGCTTTAGGTATCTTAACTTAATGCCAGTAACAGATTCTTGCTATTTAATATCATCAGTTTTATAAAGAGCTCGACAATTCAGCAACTCTTAATGTAGAAATAAAATATGTGCGTGTGTGCAAAAATACACTAAAGAGAACACAAAATGAAAATGAAAATAATTTTATTCAGAAAAAAAAAATGATAACAGTTACAATTTTCTGCGCTCCCACATTAGGTCACCCTGTGTTGTGGGAGACACGCTCTTCCATAGGTACAAGTAAATAACTTTTACTGAATAAAAATACTTCAAATAATTACATTTACATACAGTGGTACATATGTATATTGAGCGGTATTATCTTGCTAGCTGCACTTCGAGACAACCTTAATTACGATGGAGATGATTGATTGGTTAGTTAGAAGACCTCAAAAAGCATAAAAAAATGCACTAGAAGAGCTCTCTTGACTAATAATATAGTAACAATATTATGTTCGCCCCTGCTCAATCGGATTAAAGATCTTGCGGATCGATCGATATACCTAATTATTTGGGCGTCTAATTACAACTGAATGGCTCATACTTAGAAAAGGTACATGTTTTAAGTACCTAGGTCATTTAGTCACATCTGACCTAAAAGACGACACAGACATGGAGCGGGAGCGGAGGGCGCTGTCGGTTAGAGCGAACATGGTAATCCGCAGGTTTGCACGGTGCTCAAATGATGTTAAAATAACTCTTTTTAGATCCTACTGCACGTCATTCTACACATGCAGCTTGTGGGCAGACTATGCGCAAAAATCGTACAGTGCTCTTCGTGTCCAGTTTAATAATGCGTTCAGGATGATGTTGGGGCTCCCCCGCTACTGTAGTGCATCGACAATGTTTGCGGAAGCGCGCGTAGATTGCTTTTACGCAACTATGCGCAAAAAGGGCACTTCGCTGGTACGACGGGTGCGGGGGAGCACTAACAGCATGCTGGCCGGGCTGGGGGATAGGCTGGACTGTCCATATGTGAATCACTGTTGCCGACTGCACGTTGTACACAGGGAACGTTGAAACGGCTTGACTTATGTAGAAGTAATGCATATATGAATTTTAATTTAAATGTAATGTGTCTAAATTAATTAATTATTTTTAACCGGCTTCAAAAAGAAGGTTCTCTATTCGATGCGTATGTATGTAATATTGATAAAAATGCGTAATATTAATATATGTTAGTCTATGTGGGCTTCTAAACAAATTTAGCAAATTTTATGAGTGTATGTATGTAGGTTTGTCCACGGATTTCTCAGAAACTGCTAGTCCGATTTTGAAAATTCTTTTTGCAATGGTTAGAGTATTTTTCAACTTAGGGTAGAGTACAAGTTTCATCAAAATCGGTGAAGTAGTTTAAGAGATATACACTTTTTATGTTTTCAGTAAATTACTGTAACGTAGCCGTTCGAGTTGCGTGATAGTGCTGGTACCTATCATGGTAAAATAAGTCACTAAAAAGTGTTAAATAAACTATTAAAAAAAACGACTTCAAAGTAAATTATCTAAAAAGCATAAAATAACGAAAATATATTGAACTCGGTGTCAGCTGGTGATAGTGTTAGTTAACATGATTAGCTAGCACCGACTTCAATATATTTTCGTTATTTTATGCTTTTTAGATAGTTTACTTTGAAGTCGTTTTTTTTTTATATAGTTTATATTGTAATGTAATTTAATATTGTGTTTAAATGAGTTGTTGTAACTTGACATAAAAAAAAACTAAGTTTGTAGTAGTATACCTATCTATTAACTCAAAAATAAGTGCATTTAATTTAGTAACAGGTATATGACTACAGTCGAATGGTATATCATTATTTGATCATGAGACAAAGGCAGGTTATGACGGAAGTACTTAATACATCTAACAAGAGATTAAAAAATAAATATAAATCTAATCATCTAGACAGATAGGTACAGGTTAATACTTTAAATGGATAATATCTAGGATTTTTTGGAACTAACAATCACACAAGACGTAATAAACTATTTTCAAAAAAATATAAACCGACTTCAAAGTAAATTATCTAAAAAGCATAAAATAACGAAAATATTATTGAAGTTGGTGTTAGCGTACCTGCTGTGTATATTCTGCACCAACTTCAATAATATTTTCGTTATTTTATGCTTTTTAGATAATTTACTTTGAAGTCGGTTTATATTTTTTTGAAAATAGTTTATTTAACACTTTTTAGTGACTTATTTTACCAAGATAGGTATCAGCACTATCACGCAACTCGAACGTCTACATTACAGTAACTTACTGAAAACATAAAAAGTTTATATCTCTTAAACTACTGGACCGATTTTGATGAAATTTATACTCTACCCTAAGTTGAAAGATACTCTAACTATTGCAAAAAGAATTTTCGAAATCGGACTTGTAGTTTCTGAGAAATCCGCGGACAAACCTACATACATACATACATACATACATACATACATACATACATACATACATACATACATACATACAAACACTCGTGAAATTTGGTAAATTCGTTTAGAAGCCCACATAGACTAACATATATGAATATTACGCATTTTTATTAATATTACATACATACGCGTCGAATACAGAACCTCCTTTTTTGAAGTCGGTTAAAAAGGGAATCGTGTGAAGGGGGAGGCCTAACTTCAGCAGTGGACGTTTTCCGGCTGGTGATAGTGATGCTGAAATAAAAAAATATACCGAATTAAACCTATACAAGTCGAATGAACAATCCAACATAATTCAGTCATAATTCAGTTTAAACGAAGTCTAAAACGGGATGGTAGAGAAGTGTGAATGGGTATAGATATGTTACTGCTGAATCTACAAACGTCAATTGACGGGCTCGTTGGTCTAGTGGTCAGACACCCTGCCTGCTAACCGATGGGTCGTGGGTTCGGTTCCCGCCAAGTGTCTGGGTGTTGTTTATCTATTTAAGTGTGTATTTACAAAAAAATAAAAATGTATTAGTATCAGTTGTCTGGTTTCCATAGTACAGGCTCTGTCTAGTTTGGAATCGGATGACCGTGTGTGGATTGTCCCAAGATATTATTATTATTATTTTGTATTTACTCACGGGCTTAGCCCGGTCTTTTAGAGGCTTGCGTGGGGACGGATCCAACACGTAGAGGCCCGTTTTAGAAGAAGTAAATGGTGTGTAAAACACCTCCCGGGGTCAAGTGCCACAATGATGACCTTACAGCAGTTGACCTCGGTAGGTGGTAGGGACTATTGCAAGCATGTGAAAAGAAGTCTAGGTTTATGGGGTTGAGCATTTGGTGGACTGGCGATTGGGTTATTGCAAAGGCCGGGGTCACTTGCCATAATTACATTCATAATTATTAATTATAGTTAAAAATAGGAGGTATATAGTTATTAATTATAGTTATACTAGGTGGTAGGTTCCTTGTGCAAGGAACCGTCCAGATAGGTACCACCGCAGTGTCAGATATTCCGTCGCCAAGCAGCAGTGTGTAATCATTGCTGTGTTCCGGCGTGAAGGGCACTGTAGCTGGTGAAATTACCGGACACAAAGACTTAACATCTAATGTCTTAAGGGTCGGCAACGCGCTAGTGATTCTTCTGGTGTTGCTAGCGTCTATAGGCTACGGTGACTGCTTACCATCAGGCGGGCCGTACGCTTGCTTGCCACCTTGGTAGTAAAAAAAAAAAAAAAAAAATTCTCATTAAGCCATTTTTTGGAATTTTTTTATTTCGACTCTCGAAGCCAATTAATACTTAATTACGATCAGAGTAGGTTGATATATAAATAATCTCGTAATAATTAGTAAAAATAGTAAGAGGCGCTGAAAGTCAAGATAAATAGATTACAAAAAATGTCTTAATTTGATGTTAAGTTAATTATCATTTGTGAGTGCGGCAGTTAATGTATTACGTACTAAGTTAAAGATTCGTCCAGATAAGAATAGCACCCTCCCATGTCCTTCCGTAGGATGTCCGTAAGAGGCAACTAAGGGAAATCAAGAAGATAGACCGCAGCGTCCTTCTATTGAATTAACTACCACCTATACTGCGATCTCCAAGACGCCTGCCAGGCGCGGGGATTATGGCAACCCCTCCTTTTTAAAGTGGAGGCCTTTGTTCGGCAGTGGATCTCTTTCGGCTGCTGATGATGAAGCTAAAGATTCGCCATTCACAAAAGATGATGGAAAGCATAGTCAAAGAACCCAAACAAGTGCCAGAATTTTTTCGACAGACTACAGGTCCATTGTCCATGTGCGCCATCTGCATCTCACCCAGCGGCATTTTACTGCACCTACCAACTAGGTACTGACCTACAAACGTCAATTATAGTTAATTATCATTAACCCATTTTATTACGGCTGGCCTTTTAAAGAAGTTCAGAGTCACACAGCGAGCCATGGAGAGAGCTATGCTCGGAATTTCTTTGCGCGACAGAATCCGAAATATGGAGATTCGCCGAAGAACTAAGGTCACCGACATAGCTCTCAGAATCTGCAAGTTGAAGTGGCAATGGTCAGGCCACATCGGTCAAAGAACCGATAACCGTTGGGGAAGAAAGGTTCTCGAGTGGCGACCACGAACCGGAAAACGCAGCGTTGGCAGGCCTCCCACTAGGTGGACAGACGACATTGTGCGCGTCGCAGGTAAAGTGCGATTTCCACATAGTATAAAACAATGGCGCAATGTGTGTCCGTTTGTTCTATTAATGCGTATGAAGGATACAATGGATTTTGATGCGGTTTTGTTCAACGCTCGTCCGGAAGCTTTATGTGTATAATGTTATTTACAAATACCACATTTAGATTTTTAAGGATTAAGTTAGGGTCGTTAGTATTTATTCATTGTTAACATGATGTAAACATAAAATATGTGAAGTGTTATCCAATAAAATCATGGTTCCACCCTACCGAACCTGCCTCTACATCTAAATAAAAATCTCTCTATATTATAAAAGTATATTTTTTGCAGTGTGAAATACAGTTCAGAATTAAAACAGGATGTCAGGTGTACCTGTTTGTGAACTAGAATGAAATGTAGCAAAAAATCGAAAATCTAAGCACTGTATTAGGATTAAATTAAATAAACTGGCCTTGAACTATTTTAGCATTGCAAAGTGCAACATATTCTAGTGGCAGGTTGTTTTTTGTTAATAGTAAAAACATGTCTTGTGATATAAAAATAATATAATTACATTAAAAAATAATAATTTGTTAATCTTGCGCCGATCGTAATCGCTACGATTATATCCGTGTCAAATTGCGAATTGGTATACTGACTGTATTTTTTTTTAAATAAGCATATTCAACAGACTATACATAACTATTTTAAATCCACTTGTAATTATAGATAACTAGCTGGCCCGCGCAAACCCGCCCGCGTATTATAGAATTTTCTGCACAACTTTCTTAATTTTGTTTCCCTCAGAAAGCATTAGAAATAAAAAGTGGATGAAATCTGCAAAGTCGTTCTCAAGTTATAGCTTGACCAAGATAGGGATTCGTTTTTATATAGATAATCCGTATATAAACAACTAGCGAATCATAGATCATATTATATAGTATTAAACAAGTTTGAAACTACACAATTCGGAAAGAAGAGCCTTAAGAAGGGGCATAAGAAAGGCCTTCAATTGCACATCTCAAAACAGATTTTTATTTTGGTTTATGTCACGTAGATTTTGGTTTATGATAAAAAAAAAAAAAAAAACTGTGCAATGAAAATGAATTCATATTATTATGCATTGGCCTGTATATTGATATTCCATCTCTTCGGAAAGACTAAATTTTTTCTACAATTCTGTTAATGAAATGATACCATTTAATTTATGTATCAAAACACACATGCGTACATATACTTAATTACTTTCGTACATTTAAATTAACCTAAAAGGATAACGTCGCCTCGAATAGGTAAGTAACTGATAAAATAATTAACATAAAAACCGTAATTACTTTAAAAAAAACATTACAGAAGATACTGTTCCGTAGTAATTACAAATTGTTTTGTTGTCCCAGTATCACGCTTGGTTGATTTTTAAACTTTTCCATCTTTCGGTTGTACGACTAGAGAAAGCGGGCCTCGGAAAAACCAATACTCCATTAGTTATTTGTTGTTAAGTTCCGTAACAGTGAGTTAGAATTGTGTCGGATACATAAAAAATATAAATTGAACAAATTATTTAGGTTGGTCACGATGGAGAAAATTGAAACAGGTAAAGAAATGATCTGTAATCTGTAGCCTTAGAGCATTAAACCAATCTAAGGTAGTAACGGGTTCGGATGGTTTACCGACAATTACGTTATTTATCACAAATCCAGTTCTTGAAATCGCAATATTTTGGCAATCGTAGCCTAATAGGTATAAATATAAGAAACGTATCGTAGCTTAAGCATAAGAGACTTCAATGGCTTGGTCATGTACAACGAATGGATAGACAGAGATTGTCACGTCAGATTATGCTGAGTCAGATTGCCCACGCCAAAAGACCTGTTGGCCGACCTCGCCTTCGCTATAAGGATTCTTGTAAGCGTGACATGCGTGACTATGGAATAGACCCGGACAATTGGGAGGCATGCGTATCATCAAGATCAGAATGGTGGAGACTAATCAAGAGTGGAATTTCTAAGCACGATGCGGCTTGGCAAAGAAAGTTCGGAAATCTACCGCGCCACCTCCAACTTCTGTATTTGTGTGTGATAAGTGTGGAAAGATTTGTCGTGCAGCAATTGGTTTGTTTAGTCATAAACGCAGATGTTTCCAGACAACGTAGACAGGCGCTGCAACAAACATCTGTAACGATGCTGTGGCCAATGATGACGTAGCCTAATTAATACGTACTCTATTCGCTGTTACTGAGTAGTACTGAATAACAGAACATAAGAATAGACTGCTCCGAAATTCGATATAATCAGATAAAAAAATGGCTAAATGAGACTTAACGCTAATTGACGTTTAAGAGTGCGGAAGTAAATCTTTCTTCATATATTTCACAGCAGTGACTTCAGCGGCATCTGCCATAAACTAACTAAATATAGGTAACAGTTAAAGTGTGTAGAGCTAAGCTAAGCTAACTGTATGAACATTTTCGTTATTATATAGATTACCTGATCTGTAAAACCTACGGATCCGGACTTTTATGTTTTTTTTTCCACGATTTCTTTACTATGTTTTTTATTTAAAAGTAATATTTTTATTTATTTCACCATAAGTGCTTATACCGTGTGTGAATGGTCCCAGGATATTATTTATTATTATTATTATCGTTTATTTAAATATTTATCACGGGTTATATACCCGGTCATTTTAGAGGCTTGCGTGGGGACGGATCCAACACGTAGAGGCCCTTTTTAAGAAATAAATGGTGTGTAGAATACCTGCCGGGATCAACTGCTAATATGGTGAAAAAATGGCAGTTGACCTCGACAGGTGTAGGAACTATTGTAAGTATATGGAAAGCTTATATAAGTCTATGTTGTTGAACATTTGATGGGCTAGAAGCTAGGCTATTGCAAAGGCCGGGGTCACTTGCCATAATTACATTCATAATTATGTTGTGGCAAGTGGTGGCTTGCCACCCACTAGATGGGCTCCCCAAATAATCGTCCGATGACGACAGAGAGCAACACCGGTGTGAGTGACTCAGGGGTGTAGAGAGGTGTGCTGCGCTTTCTCCGAAGTTACTCGCGGCGTTATGCCCTTTAACACTTCCACCCCTGGAGCATTTAGCTCTAGCAACTCCTCTCTGGACGGCCAATTAAGGCAAGCCAGAGCTGAGAGTCCTGCGGGTCCCCTTGGGTTCCACTCGGCCGACGAAGACACGCCGAGGTGGGGGCCCTGACCGACTCTCTGGAGCACTCGGGTCCGTGGTGTCGCTACGCACCAACAGCTCGCCACAAGCTGCCCTGCGGGCTTATTATTATTATTATTATACCTACTGTTTTTGTAAAGCATTAAATTAATTTACGGATTATAGCGGGGTTTATTTTAGATTTTATTTTGTAAAAGTAGTAGGTGAATAGCGAGGGGGTGGGGGGTGGAGGTCGTAAGAGAGAGAGGAGGGAAAGAGGGTGTGAGAGGGGGCGTGAGAGGCAGGGGGATAGCGAGAGGAGAGTGCGAGATAGGGAGAACAAAAAGGAAAGGCACATAAGAGGAGACACCAGGGTTCTCCGGTGGGATCTACACCAGGAGTCCATTCAGTGTCTTGCCTATGAGCCCACCACCGGGGAGCGCTTTGTAGCCCCCTGGGAACCAGACACGGTGCTCACGGGGACGGGGTTCGCAACTCCGGTGCCGTCCTCTTCGGAGTGGTCACCGTACGCAATGGACGACCTAGGGCCCACACCCCGAACGTCTAGCGACTCCGAAGACTCCAGAGTGCCTAACCTAGTTATAAATTATACTTATGTACACAATTTTTAAACAGAATTCACTACCAACCAGGTGCTGCATAAGTACCTATCTTAATAGATAGTTTTACTTAGTCACATTTTTATAAAAGTCTAATAGCTTTTTTTCTCACTTTTTTAATGGCACACTGTTTGGCCGAACAGCGTTTCCGAGTACATTGTTAAGTCATTTTCATTACACCCTCGGTTAGGCTGCCTGATAATTTAGCTGCCTGATGATTATTTCTAAATAATTGCAACGAAGTATTTGCAATCGTTCACCGTCTTCAACCATTGGGTTACGGCCGCCACAGTATTTTAGTTCTAGATAATTTGCGTATAGTATTTCGTGGCGTCGGGCAGTTCGGGCTTCGGATCCAATTTGAACAGATTCGATTTTGCCGCTTTTTAATTATGTATTTCGAGTCAAAGTTGTGTGAAAAGTGGGCTGATGAGAATGCTATGTTGTATCGAGATCATCGTCGAAATGGATCTAAACATTATTCAGGTACAGTTTTCCGTGTTTTTTTTCCACTTGTCACAAGGTTCTTCGCAATAATTAAAATAATAATAATTGTTTCTATTAGGTTAAAGATTAATTTTATTATTTAGGTTCCGTAGATAGTATTTGTAAGATGTTAAGACAATACTTAAAAAAAAGTGATTATGCTGAATCTAATAAAATCAATGTAGAGCACATCGTTGGCTTGGCAAGGATCATCTACATACTTTCTCTTTTTTTTAATGCTTTCGATTGATTTCGTATTTTATTTATGTTACTATAATGATTTACATACCATGTGTTATTCGGTAAACGTGTTTTCCTCTCGACAGAGTACAGAAAATTGTTTACAGTAACTTATTTTAGACATTTTCTCAGTTTTATGTATGGAATAGTGCTATTCATATATCAGCAGTGGATGTTTTGCGGATGATGATTTAGGAAATTAAAAACTATTACATAAAAGTCAGCGCTTAAATCAGTATTGAATAGTGATAGGTACGTGGTTAGTAAAGAATAAAAAAATAAGTGAACAGAAAGAAGATATTGCCTAAAAGTTTAAAAGCAAAACCAGCCTTGTAATGTTGTGCTGTAAAGTTACGATAGCGACTCAAGGTCAATATCATTCTCAGCTGCAGTGATTTGTTCGTAATTATATGTTTATTGATACAGAGGCTTCAACGCTAAAATACGATATGTTTCATAACATCTAATGATTAGTATTCTGGGTAAGATGTTTTAAGTATATTGAAATAATAAAATCTATTCAAAACTTATGTGTAGTATATTATTATGATATATTATATTTTATTTATCATGTATTTAATATAAAACGGACAATAGTATTTTTTTAATACGGATTCCAAAGAGATAGGTCATTACGTCTAGGTTATTTGTTATCATGTCAATAATTTTCCTCACATTGTTAGCGATTGTGGTGACTTCAGTTGTATAGAGAGAGTCACATCTTTCAGTTCAATGTAGTGTACCGCACAATTTTTTTATCATTTTTATAATACTACAACAGATTATTTAGTTTTCAGAAAGAGTACAAAAGCCGTTATGTAATTACGGTATTTCTGAAAGAAACTCGAAAAAACAGCACTTTAAAGTATTTTTAACTGTTTTCGGAACGCGTATTGAAATAATTTAGTGCTAATTGGTTTTTAAAACGAAACTAATGTATTTTAGTATTACACCTTCGTATTTATTGTAAAAATAAATAACCGTAAAAGTAATTTGTTAATGTTCAAACAGCACTTTCAATTTTCATTCATTGATAAGTTTTTAGATTTATAAAATATTGTTATATCAATGACTCGCTCTATAAAAATGTTATGTAGAATCAACATTCGGTCATTGAACTATTAATGTGCTACGAGTATCATCAGTTTCATCTGTACGCCAATGTCAGTGTTCGTTTCCCATTTAAATAATATTAAGCATTCGAAAGGTTTCTATTAGTACTTTTTTAAATTTAAAATGTAATATACTTAATAATGTACCTATTACAGATCGTTTTAATAATAATTAGTTACAAAACTAGGAACTCTCCGTTCGAACGTAACTGTTTTTTTTATTAGTACTTTCACAGAACTGTTTTGGTGATCGGCTTATCAATATAATATATTCATAAAATATGTAATACGTGTTTTAAAACTAATATAGATCACGAAAGTTCATACGCGGGACGTTGTAAAATAATATACATAGGTGTTCGACATCTATCGATACTCAGTTTTGAGTGAAAATAGATTAGAGCCACACGCTTCGCGCTTGGATTTTTTTGTACGAATATTTTTATATTCATATTTTATTATTTTAAACTACAATAGATCTAAGTTGTTAGAGGCACGACGTTGAGTTGTAGTTTCATTGTTAATATACTTAGATAATGACTTTTTAATGACAATAATCTGCAATTTAGATGACAAAGTTTTAAATACAGATTAAACAGGTTGACAAGATCGCGTCAAAATCTTTTATATTTGACATCATGCTCCCAAGGGAGCGGATAACGTGTTTATTTGAAGTTTGAAGTCTTTAGTTTCCTAGAACTAAATTAAACAATTAATCAGTATATTTGTCAGTTGGTAGGAAACTTGTTTATCAATTTAAAAAAAGTGTTAACCAAATGAATCGAGTGGCGAATCAACAACGGGCTTACTGTGGAGCATTGCTTAGTCAATATGGTAATTTGAACTTTCTTTTTATTTTATCTTTTTATTGTACTATAATTGCACGTCACTTTATACATATAAATATTATAGTTTGAAGTTTTTAAAAATCAATTTTAAAGTGTTTTTTATTACATATTTAAACATATATTTTTGAGTTTCGATAATATGTATACAGGGTGTCCCACGGCGATGCCACACGGAGGGAAAGTACCTTAAATATTAAAGATAGGATATTTTACTGAAAGAAGACATCGTTTTATTTTTAATAATAAGTAGAACTGCATTCACAGATTTTTTAAAAATCGCCTACCTCAACCGGGAATCGAACCCGCCAAATGTGATTGAAAAATTACATGTATTTTATAATAGCGTTTGAAAGGGCTACTCATAAGCATTATTTTTTCCTAAATAACCTAGCATATTAAATGAAACTAAGATCATAAAATTTTACATTTTATTTAAAATTTTGTTCAGGGAAATTTTTTAAAATTTTCTTCATGAGCTCACTATTACCATGCAACTGGCTGGTATTAGTAAAAATAAATAATTCGAAAATGGAACACGTAAATTTACAAGCGTCTGTTCTTTTGTTTATTGTGAATTTCATTTTCGTTTATTAGCAATTTTTGTGTTAATTTACTTACCATGGCGTACCAAAATAATTTGAATTTAATAGAAGCATACTTTTTAAATCACAAAGACATTTCATTAGCTTTACGGTGGTACCGTGAAAGATATCCCGATAGACACACACCATCTCGATTTGTGTTGAAAAGATTGGTGGATAATTTAACAAATTTAGGACGTTTTGATCATCGCTTACAGCAACCACAGCAGCAGATAATAAACGTCAGCGATGATGAACTCAACATTCTGATTTACTTTGAAGCGTACCCGAAGAGTTCAGTGAGGGAAGGTGAAGAAGAAATTGGAGTTTCAAAGAGTAGAATACATCGCGTTCTGAAAAAATACAAGTTTAAAAGTTATGTTGAAGGGCGATTAGTGCAAAAATTACGGCCGGGAGATGCTGAAAGACGACTTAATTTCTGTCAACATATCGAGAGACTCATCCTTGAGGATCAAAATTTTTTGAACACCATCATTTGGACAGACGAGTCAAACTTTAGTAACAACGGTATGTACAACCGGCGTAATAATCGCATTTGGTCCAGACAGAATCCCTTACGAATCCGCGAGACTAATGATCAAGTGCGTTTTTCTTTCAACTGTTGGTGTGGGATTGTAAGTAACCGGGTTCTCTTAATACATTTTTACGAAGGAACTCTGAACACAGAAAGATATCTAGAAATACTTGAGATTTTAAGAAATGAGATTAATAATCTTCCTGATGCAGATCGACGAAATCTCATATTCCAGCAAGATGGGGCTCCGGCTCATAACAGTAGAAGAACAGCCGAGTTTCTTAATGAATATTTTCCTTCCTGGATTGGCACTTTTGGACAAATTAGATGGCCACCGAGATCCCCAGATCTAACCCCACTTGATTTTTTTTTATGGGGTTATGTAAAAGATTTAGTTTACAGGAACCGGTACAACAGTGTGCAGGAGTTACAAAATGAACTTAAACGTATTATTTCAAACATCCACCATGCAAAAATAAGTAAATCGACAGGGAGAGAAATTATTAAAAGAGTGAGAATTTGTATACAACAGAACGGATCACACTTTGAGCATTTGATAAATTAATTTTTTTTTTAAATAAAATGTAAAATTTTATGATCTTAGTTTCATTTAATATGCTAGGTTATTTAGGAAAAAATAATGCTTATGAGTAGCCCTTTCAAACGCTATTATAAAATACATGTAATTTTTCAATCACATTTGGCGGGTTCGATTCCCGGTTGAGGTAGGCGATTTTTAAAAAATCTGTGAATGCAGTTCTACTTATTATTAAAAATAAAACGATGTCTTCTTTCAGTAAAATATCCTATCTTTAATATTTAAGGTACTTTCCCTCCGTGTGGCATCGCCGTGGGACACCCTGTATACCTATATATATAATAAACATTGTAGAGCTGCATGTTTAAAACAATGTTAACTTTTCTGCGGTTCATAAAACTTAAAAAGCTACAAAGGTAGGTATGTCACTTTTGAAATATGTATTCATCTAAATACCTACTTCAATTTTTTTAAACATGGTTTTCAAATATTCATTGTTTTTATTAACTACGTAAGTATATATATTTATTTATATTAACTTGAAAATGTTGTTAGTTAAAAACTGTCAAAGTTTGAACTGATTTTAGTTTCATACTACATAACCTACGTGATGCGATTTTAATCACATAATAATAACGGCTAATTTATTGTAATAATGTAATAAAAAAAAGGTACGCTGACAAACAATATGGAAATTATACTTATGCATAAAATCTATTCACGAGCGTAATTATATATTTGAACTCGTCTCGTTAAGATCTTTTATTTGCTACCTCTACATAAATATTGATCTTTTTTGTCATTAAAAAATGCGAGTTATGACCGCCATAGTAGGTTTTTTTTTAATATATAGCCTATGCCAGTCTCACAACTTAGAAAAATATAATGACTTGCATAAGTTAAAATCAAAAGTTTAGGCGAGGTTCTGAGGTATCACATGAAAAACAGAGTAAATTATATAGGTAGGTCTAAAGATGTTACGGAATCCTCGGTACGCGAGTCCGACTCGTACTTGACCGGTTTTTTTTCAAGTTTGTTTTACTTAAATATGAAAATGGCTTTGTTTGTTAGATCAATATTAAATATCTCTTTTCAACGAATGTTTTCTTTGCACACATAAAAGTGTGCTTAAAAGCAAACAAGGCTTATGATTATTGAGTGTATGTATTGAATATATATTTGTATATAAATATATATCTATTTCTATGGCTTATTCTATAGCTCAATGGATTTATAGGTTTGAACTGAGCTTATATTTTTAGAAAAAACATCAATAAGTAATCGGTTTTCAAATGAAAAGTATGAAATAGAGTTTAAATAGTATATGTTTATGTATATAACATAAAAAATGAGGTTTACTAGCAGTCGTTCCATTTGTATTTACCAATTCTATACGTTCTAAGTACTTACATGTTTCGTAAAAGTCAGTTTTATTATGAATCAAATGAAAATTATATTTTGTTTCATACGATGCTTTTGTTTTATTTCGTTTAAACAATCGCATTCATTTGTTAAGTTTAAATTAACTTAAATGAAACTATGTTTCGTACTAAAGCTTACTGGATATGTTTGCATTCCCCAGATCCTCAGTTGTTGGACACCTTCAAATTGGAAATGTCGCAAGGCATCGAACGGTTTTTCCTGCTGACGTACTGTCTGGCGTGCTGTTGGCCAGGTCTCGGCGCCAGGTCCCAACTGCGCGTGGTTAAGCAATGGTCCGAGTTAGAGTTCGTGTTCCCGAGTGAGGCGGATAGGCAGAAAGCTATTGATAACCGCTACTACGTGCCTGGCTTCTCTGTGCCTATTGACGTTGACGTACAACATAGACGAGGTAAGCAAAGATATGATAGTATTTTTCGAGGTAAGTTAATTTATATTAGATTTTTTACAAACTGTAATAATATTATCTGGCAACAATATATTTTTAATTTTCAATGAAAAGGTGCAGTTACTTCCTTCGAGTTTAGCAAAATCTAAGCTTCTCGCGCAACCACTCGCTCCTCCTTCAAAAACTTTAGCAGACTCAAAGTTGTATCACAAATTCACACATAATTCTTAATTTTATTTTTATGTGTGTATAATAAAGAGTATAAATAAAATAAATAAATAAATAATTGGGATATATTGTTCACTATAAACCCACCTCCTTTGCGGCAAAATTGATTGAAACGTTATATATATACCTAAACGTGACATAAAACGACACCTTTAATACGCATGTAGGTACCTATTGTATCATCATACATTGAGTTTTTCGATCGTGCCTCATCATGCAAGATTTCATTTAAACTTTTGACACACACACACATACTGTTCAGTAAGTATAATGTATGACATAAACTATTTATACCAGTTTAAAAAAATGTTATGGTAAAAAAACTCAGAGTAAACCGTTGTTAGTTAAATTAGGTTAGTAAGTTAAATTAGTCTAAATAAGAAATTAACAATCCGGTCATAAATAAAATTATCCTGTAACGTTCATGTTGACACGAAAAGAGGATTTATGCGCGATTCAGCGCATAAATTCCGAAGTATAGCACCAAATTGGATAATTCTTTTTTTTTGTTTTTTATTTATTTATTTTATAATTTTGTACACACAATAACATTAAAAGAAAACGGAAATATATGAAAGAATAGTACCTACAAAGGCACAGCTTATTTCTAAAGAAATTACTTCCAGCAGGCCTGCAGTGGTAAGTTGGAAGAAAGAGATGGGACATAGTGCGTATCTAAATAAACTACATACACAGACATATATACCCTGTATGTTTGTTATTGTAAGGAGAAGGTTCTTATGGAAAAAAAGATACGCAAAAAATTAACAAAACACGCGGGCGGAGTGGCGCGGGGCAGTTATATATACAGGGTGGCCAGAACAGTGACATCATAAAAAATTTTTTGGGTGCCTCGTGTTTTTTGTTTTTATGTTAAGTGGGTTATCATTTAAATTTTCATCTTAAAATAAAAAATCTAAACTGATAGCGCATTCTCTGAAGCTACTTAGAAACTAAGAAATTATCAGTTTAGATTTTTAATTTTCTGTTGAAAATTTAAAATGATAACTCACTTAACATAAATTCTCAATGTTAGTTCAATTTTGTAGTAATTTCCATAAAATTTATGAGGCTGTTTATTTTATGCATAAATATACAGTTCATAGAGATTTAGCTGCAAGAAAAAAAAAACGAAAAAACCTACTTTTTTTTTAGAAATGTTTCAAACTGATCCGGTCGCAATTTTGCAAACATTCATAAATAAAATCGTAACTCGAAAGCTACGAAAAATCGTAGAACATACATAGGGGTGATTCAGATACCTCTCAACACGAGGCACCTAAAAAAAAAATATGACGTCACTGTTCTGGTCACCTGTATATTTTAGGATTTGAAATAGTCAGTTTCTTGGTAGGTATGTTAAGTTATTGTTATTATGGAATGTTTCCAACATGTATGCGCCACGCCCGTCATCGTCAAGTGAACTTTGCCTTCCTTCCAAGTTAATTACACGAGCCGTCAATCAGAATTTAGCGAGCAGATAAAGAAATAGTTAATTATATTCTCTATACTTTAGTATTTTTTGCTCTAGCGGGGGTATCTTACATATACAGGGGGTTAACCCCCATGTTTCTTACTCATTAAAACGCTAGCGGTTGTTGCATTGGCACACGAGACGGGGCCTGGGTTTGCTGGTGGGGTTTTCACCAGGAATTCCTCTGTGCATTTCAATTCCTCGTTAGAGCGCCTCACAACCCCGTCGCAGTGCTCCTCGGAGTCGCCACCGAATTCAATGAACGTCTAGAGCCCACACTCTAAACGTCCAGGGAATCTTAAGATGATATCTATACCTACTATCAATGGATCCATTCAATGGTTTCGTAACTATTCAATGGAATATGGGCATATTAAAAAGTCATTGCTAATTGTCCGCAATGTTTGGTTACAATGTGACGCCCACGTCCTAACTTTTAGTAGATATAAGAAATTGTTGCATATATTGCGAGAGTCTTTGGCAGAGAAATAATTTGTAATGGAATAACACACACTACCGATTCTTAGTTACTATTTTTGTACATTTACTATGGACAAAAATAATGGGGATTCAAAATACTTCCCTATTTCAGTTATGTATGTTAAATTTTATGTAATAACACGGATTTTTGCTTAGTATGTAGATGTTTATGTCCTAAATATATGTCTGTCAGATAGACTTGATAGTGGCGTCCTTCTCTCTAGCGTTTGAGATAAATTATTAAAAACACACAAATAGTAGTAGTATATTGGTTGGCATTTTTCGTGAATGGGACGTTAAGAACCCTTTAATAAATATACACTTTATTATCTATTACTTACGCTTTGTGGAGCATTTATTTAAATCTTTAATTATTTTCTGGCACCCCCTGAGACTGCCGCCCCGGGCGAGCGCCCCGGTTTGCTATTGTAAATATAATTAAGAACTAGTAAGTTGCAAAAAGACATAAGCCCATTATAGAAATTTTACATATACATTATACTATTGGTGTAAGTATTATTAATTAAAAACAAATAAAGCATTGTCAATTAATAAAGAATTCACTTGGTCAATCCATTAAAATAAAGAGATAAGAATCTATTTAGACCGGATTTTTCCGTGACAATTTGTACAAAATATTCTTGAGGACCTGTAAAAGACTTCAACGAAATAGGTATTTACGCTCTATAAATAATTGACAAATTCAATAGTAGCGCAATCGGAACTATGGCAGGAAGACAGGTTATACATTGTAATTAAAAGCAATTTATGAAACTAAAACTGATGGGATTTTAAGAATAAACCTTGGAGGAAGGAATTAACTGTAGAATAGTTTTTGATACACTTTACTATTACTCTACACTTCAATTCAAGTGATTGTAGTTACTTATGTTCTTTAATTTAAAATTACTCCCCCAGTTATTTAAATATGTATACCTATATTGCCGGCACTTTTACATATTTGTGGTCCACCGAAGGGGCTGCGAGGGTACGTGGGCACGTTCGCAGTCCTTGCCATCACTACTACGAACCCCATTCGCGTACAGAGCGCCGTCAATTACCTACGTTTAAAAAATAATTAAAGCATTTTATATCAATTTTGCCTAATAAATCTGTTAATTGTGAAGAAGTCTGTGTTGTTTCTTATATTCATATCGAACATCTCAATATTTAAAATACAATAGCACAACTATTATCGTTTTTTGTTGTTACGATAATTTAAAATTGAATATTTTTTTTTTTGTGGTTTTAATTTTATATACTTACTTGTTTTGGTGTTTAATGAACGGTTTCTTATATATTCATCATCATCATCATTAGCAGCTGATAGACGTCCACTGCTGAACAAACGCCTCCCCTTTAGAAGGAAGGGGTTGCCATAACCCCCACGCTTGGCATGAGGCTTGGGGAACGCAGTATAGGTCGGAGATAAATTCAAAAGAAAGACGCTGCTGCACGTCTTCCTGTTCTCGCTTAGTCACCTCTTACGACACCCAACGAGAGGAGATGGGGGATGCAATTCTAACCCGGCACCCCACGGGCTATATACATATACTAACATGAAAATATTTGCTACATCTTGTTAGCTACAGATATGAAACAGATTATGTATACGTTCTTTATTAATTCATCTCGCAATTTCTGTAGGGTAAAAGTGGGATAGTTGCCCCAGGAGTATAGTTGCCTCGATTGTAATTTCTCTAGTTTGGCGGATGATCACATGTTATTTATCTTTCGAGAGACTCTACAACTACGACTCTAGTACGAGTAGACGACTACAGTCTCTGTGCGATTTGATTATATGGAAGGGCAAGGTGAAATCAAAGTTTTTGCGGGATAGATGGCCTCTTTTTCAGCGGGGCATCTATCCTAAACGTAATTTACATAGATTAGGCAATTATCCCCTGGGATGGATGCCCCAAAATTTAGAGGTCCGCAAAAATCGCTAATACTCTGGAAATATCAAAGATGATGGTTTTTCCTTTCATAAGTTTGAAGATAATAAATCAAAGTACCTACCCGTATTACAAATCAAGAATTTTGCTTTTTTCACTGAGAGATATAAAGTAATTTTAAAAAGTGTGGCAACTATCCCACTTTTACCCTATGTACATACTTCATTAATACACATACTGTTGTTATGTGTTGTATTTTATTTTATTTGGTTTTCTGTACACCATTGGCTAGCTTCTTTTGCTAACTGTTCGTTCCTTTCCATCCTAAGGTTGTCTGGAAGAAATCGCAACTTGCGATAAGACCGCCCAATGTATACCATTGCATATTTTTTGTTGTACTTTTTTTTCTGTACTTTTGGTGTGCAATAAAGAGTTCTCTATCTATCTATGTTCATTCATTCTTATTAACACTGTTATGTCCATTTGCTCAAACATGATATCATTATTCCACATTATTCATAATAATATATCAATCCACATTTTGTTGAATCGTATGCTTGTTTACGGGTAATATAATTGCAGACGCGTGGATCGTTTTCATGCCAATTATTATAGGATGTATATAAGCTTAGGTAATCTTTGTTGACTGGTTTACCTTGCGAATACTGGCTCTAAAGGATGACCCTTGTATATCATTTAAAGAAAATAACTATACTAAGACAGCTATAACTGTCGGCTTGCTGCGTGACCATTATCAAAACAATGGAAAATAAGCAGCGCGACAAAAAAATTAATACTTCAATTTGTTTTTTCTTAACTCTTAAAGCTATGGTAGGTATAGTAGTTGTATTGGATAGGTAGGTATATTAAACGAGATTTTGGGTTGTTTAGTAAACTCCGTGGCGCAGCGGAAAACTGCTTGCTTGCAAACCAGCCGTAGCGGGGTCAAATCTTGCGAGGAGCAATAACTTTGTGTATTTGTTCCGCAATGGTTAGGAAAATTCAGGCCAATCCTGATTGTCATCAAATAGTGGAATTTAAGATGACCCATACGTTGAATGGGCATTTAAAAAGACTGTCCTGCGCCTGACCTCTGCGGTCGTGTCCGTTTTCCGTCCTATCAGATTATGAGATTTGTAAAGAGACAAAGAGAGTACTTGCGTCTACTTGCAGACACTTGTGCACTATAATATCTCCAGCGTAGATGGCTGATACCCGTGGGCTGCTGGGTAAGAATAGCACCCTTCCATCTCCGCTCGTTGTGTGTCCGTAAGAGTGTAAGTTACCTACCACCTATACTTACTGCGATATCCAAGACGCCTGCCTGCGTGCGTATTATGGCAACCTCTCCCTTCAAAGGGGGTGGCCTTTGTTCAGCTGTGGACGTTTTCCGGCCACTAATGATGATGAGACGACTGATCTTGTAAGAGATTGGCCGCTGTGGTCATATCCGCCAAGAAGACATTATTATTATACGAGTAAACAAGGTGTGGTTACACCACTTTCCCGAAAATATATTGGCGTAATTGAAGAACTAATTATATATTAAATTTCTTGTTTAAGCACCTCTGCAGTCGAGGATCTTCGTGACAATACCTCGGTTCAGCGAGGGCCGGCCAATCACGCTTGGCACCGTCGATGAGCAGGGGAAGATAGTCGCGTACCCTGACTACTCCTGGCATGATAACCAGGGCACCAACTGCAGAGGGCTGACTTCAGTGTTCAGAGTGGCTGTAAGTATAGATCACCGGTATTCACAAATGTATGGACTCTATGCACTGAATACATCGCTGTGATTGGCTATAGCCTGTATTTTAGCCAATTGCAGCGCCACCTTTCCAAGCTAAGCAAGCGTTCGCATAGCAAAGGATTCGTCAAGGGTAGTTTTTGAATCATCAGCAGCTGAAAGATGTCCATAGCTTTGCCATGATCCCCAAGGTTAGCAGGCGTCATGGAGATCGCAGTATACCTAGGTGGTAGGTAATCCAATAGAAAGACGCTGCTGCCCGTCTTCTTGATTTCCCTTAGTCACATCTTACGGACATCTAACGGAATAATAATCAATAATGGGAGTTAAAGATTTTTAACAAATGGATTTTACTTAATCCTTTAGGGAAATTCCATGCTAGTATAGCCTCGGGCGAAATACTTAGAATTACGAGGAAGGATCTCATATTCTCTCTACGACTTAAAAGCTGGTAATATTTGAACTACACCTATTAAACTCACATTTCATCCGAGAAGCTGTTTGAGAATAATTACTTATGTATAATATATTTTGTTGATAGAAAATTGGTAAATTAAAACTGTACATTCAAACGTAGCGTAGAGCTGATAAAATTCAATATTTTAATGGTTTATTACTTTATTTACTGTTATGTAATATGCGTCTTCAATGGGAACGGTAACTTATTGCCCGAATGTGTTTAGGACTCGGGTATACTTGAATGAAAACGTTTTTTTATATATATTTACTAGCTGACCCGCGCAGCTCCGCTCGCGTTCTTTTTACTCAGAAACCTTCTTGGCACAACACTTTGCTGAAGATCATGACGTGATCAAATGCATAGTTTACGATTCTATAAAGGACATACAGACAAACATTCATTTTTTATATATATAGAACACTACACAACATTAGAAAAATATAAAACACCAGCGGGCTTAAAAAGGCCACACGCTGGTGGCCTTTTTAATTCTTCGAAATTCCTCTAATTTTCGTTAAATTGTCACACATTTTAGGTGAATTCTACTCAATTCATTAAGCAGATTCATGTTTGATGTTAATGCTGCCATACGAGAAAAAAATTAACCGTAACTTAATCATATTATGATTCACCGAATATGGCCGTTTTAGAACCCAAGCAAACAACTTTAATATTAAATTCTTGAATATCTAGTATTATCATGTTTTGACTCACGAATTTACTGCCAGGATGATAAATATGGCGCTTGCAACAGCGTCGAAATATCGGAAAGACATAAATTATCTAAATTTTTCTCTCCTGTTTAGATAATATACATTGTTAATTCAAAATAATTTAATTATTTTATAAATGATTTCTAATTAATATTCAATTTATTTTAATGATGTCTTTTCTGTTCTTTCCTACTATTTCAACTTGTTTTTTATATGAATGTTGAACGTCTTTAATTGAAATAAGATGCTTTGTTGAACATTTGAAATTGTAAGTGTGTAATATGTATGTTGTTGATGTACCTTAATAAATAAATAATAATAATCATCTTGGCAGTAAACCCGTGAGTCAAAACATGATTGTCAATCGCCATGAAAGTTTAAAACAGTATCTAGTATTATGTTCATTTAATGTACACTATAAAATTTTCATTATTAATTTCAAACAAAGACATGGCTAGTATTGGCTAGATAAAACTGCTGCAAGATGGGACATTAGACACTAAAGAGGTACACCTTGACCGTTTTAAGATTATGACATGACATTTCCATATGAGACAAAGGAATCGAATCGAGAACATTATGAATACAGACATGTATTGGTAAAATGCAGTTTTATCACGACGAGACGAAAGAATGAACACTGAATATAATATTTGGATGACTGTCACGATTATAAAGTCACGGATAATAGTTATACATTATTGTATTGGGGATGTATCGCGTAACCATGCAAATCGTACGTAGGTACACTTCGATACAAATGAACTTGTAAACTATTACAAATTCGCATCAATATAGTATTCGCACCGCACGCAACCACCGTACATTGTTAATCTGGTGCGGTGGCAAAAACCACTTGCGTATTACCAAGCTGTTTTTGGGGCCGTCTTGCGTGGCAAATTATTATTATTTATTTATTTATTATATTATTCAATTTACTCTATTACATGTTTTTTCACTATCAAAACTACACAGCGCAAAACTCAATGGGTTTATCTGCATGTAATCATTCGTCCAATATGTGTTGAAATAGATATCTAATGAGCAATTTGGTCTTGTACACCCAGATAATAGCACTTAAGGTTGCTCTTAACAATATCTTTGCTACAATTATTTAGGGAATCAATAATGTTATTACCTGATAACATTATTGATTCATAAGTTTAGGCAATACATAATCCACTGTTCTTGTACCATATGTGTTATTGTATTTAGGAAGCACAAATGTTCGAGGAAGTAGTCTTAGGTTTTCTGGACGTTTTCTAGTCTTTACTTCTTCTTCTAAATATAGTGCGGGCGAGTTTTAGGACTGCTTAATAAAGTTGTAATCGTTTTCACGTTTATTTGAAATGCAGTATACGTCTAACACGACCCGAAATAACTATATGTAGACTATATATACTTTTTACTGCAAATCTGATGAAAAGCGGCGATGCAATCAGTCAAATTGTAAAACACACTAGCGTTTTAATTTAAAGCCTATTCAGTCTTGCTTTGAAGACACCTACATTATAATCGGATGGGAAAACCGACGCAAATTATTCCAGTCCTTAGCTGTATATATTATAAATGAAAACGCAAATCGGTTAGTCCGCACTGATGGGATATTCATAACGTAAGGGTGTAGTTGCTGTGCGCCTCGTCATCCGATGATAGAAAGGGGATGGCGGAATCAAGTCATTATAATTTTCATTCAGGTGCAATATTTACAATGGCTGTGTTCCGGTGTAAAGTTAATATCTAATCTCTCCGTTAACGAGCAACAGCGCATTACAGCTGTCTATAGGCGGTTATATCACTTACTATGAAGCAAATAAAATAAAATAAATAAAAAATATTGATATTAATGTGACGCAACAGGACACACTCCGACACCAAAGTGCACGTGTCTACCATAATACGCAACTAAGCGTGTTGGTTGGGGGCTTTATATGCTATATTATCTTTTTTCAACAGTCTTCACCCTATTTTACGGCGGTCTGCTCTTATCACTTCTAACGTCTAGTACGAGTTCCGATAGTTTACGAGCTCGATCAAACTGACAAGAACTAAATGTAGAACTACTGGGAATAGGCCAATTTTTGCCCGTACATTTTACTAGTTCTTGATAGTTACCGCAGTTTAATCGAGCACGTAAACTATCGGAACTCGAACTAGACCCCCAGGACCTACTAAACAAAAGACAGTAACTGTTACATATATTTTTTTATCAATGAGTCGCGCACTTTGCAGTCTTGTATAGTTCAAGAACATTCGTCTAGGGGTTAGCTAGACAATTTAAATTTTAAATTCATGCAGGCTGCAAAGGTCAAAGTTGTTCTGCTTAATAAATTCCATAGATCACTAAAACACGTCATATTGTATCCGAAAATACCTGTTGTTATTATTTAGGATAGCTACAATTATTAAACAAGAGAGAGTTAAGATATAGTTTTTTGACTTGTATGATTAATTGGTATATCTATTTACAAATAGAGCTTAATATTAGGCTTCAGGTAAAAAAATAGTATGATTTAAAAAATGCCTAAATGAAACTATATTTTTTTTGGTGAACTACGTTTGTTCTTTACAAAAGTTTATAATTTTTTAACCGACTTCAAAAAAGGAGGAGGTTCTCAATTCGTCTGTATATATATATTTTTTTATGTATGTTCACGCATAACTCTGGCAATTATGAACCGATTTGAAAAAATCTTTCTTCCATCCATTCATAAAAAAATACCGGTCAAGTGCGAGTCGGACTCGCGCACCGAGGGTTCCATACCATCCTTGAACGTATTAAAGTTATTTTATAATTAATCTAACACCTCAGATAGCAAAAGTATTAATATTTGATAATTTTATTGTAACTTTACATGGTCGAACTTTTTATAGAGCATAGCGTAAGATGTCTTTATATTTAAAAGGTCTTGTTAGTACATTCTGTCATTGTGAAAAATAAAGAGACGTGTATATCCTTACTTGTTATTACTAATTAAAATATATAGAATCTGTGCATCTGCTGAAGTTGTTAGATTTCCAAAAAAAATGAACCAAACCGCAAAAATAAGTTTGATTGTCGAGGTTTTTTAGGATTACTAAAAAGCTAATAATTAGAATTAGATTTATTCCTGTAAAATATCTATTGACATGTATTACTCATAATTATTTTAGATTTTTCCCTCCACAAACTTTGAAGACAACTCGGAGACGAGTATTTTTTATTTAATGTTTGACATTTTTGATTTTAAGCTGGTTAAAGTACCGGACAAAAAGACTTAACATCTAATTTCTTTTATATGATCTCAGCATCTAATGTCTTGAGGGTCGGCAACGCGCTAGTGATTCTTCTGGTTGTGCTAGCGTCTATAGGCTGCGGTGACTGCTTACCATCAGGCGGGCCGTACGCATGCTTGCCACCTTGGTCGTATAAAAAAAACCAATAACTAGGTACATACTTATCAAAAACCAAAATATAAATCTGCTTTAAAATGTGCAAATAAAGCCCTTTCATATGTACCCCAATCGATATAGTAGCCTCACTTTGATATTTTCAGACCATATTTCAGCCCCTATTAAAAAATAACCATGGCATATTTTCAAAATAAATATTTGTTAAGGTTGCTAGGCAACCATAAAAGTGTTTGGAAGATGGTTCTTGTAATTTGACTTTCATTAAAGAACAGAATTATTACGGCATGCTTTACTTTTATTTGTACTTTAGTAACTGTACTACAAGTATAAATTTAATAGGTAAACGAACTCTTAAAATGATTTTCATGTGCTATTATCAGACCCTGATCAGTATCTGTCCAACTACTCGTCAAGATTTAACCATAGATTTATAATTCGGTGGGTCCTACATTTAATGGAGCCGAATTCCTGTTGCCACCTACCTGCCTGTTCCTATCACCAGACTCTGATCAAGTTTTTCTACCTACTGCTCGCAGCAACCTATCCAACTAATCCAAATTCGGTAGGTCTACGTTTATTAGTGCAGAGATCCCGTGACCACCTTCCTGCTCCATCATCAGACTGATCACAATTTTTTCTAGGAACTACTCGTCGAGACCTACCTAACGAGACCAAACTCGGTCGGTCTACGTTTATTGGTGCAGAGAACCTGTGACCACCTTCCTGCTCCATCATCAGACCCTGATCAACATTTTTCTAGCAACTACTCGTCGAGACCTACCTAACGAGCCCAAAGTCGGTGGGTTTACGTTTATTTGGGCCGAGATCCTGTTACCACCTTTTCCTGATCATCATCAGACCCTGGTGAAGGTTACCATTTTATTTAATATCATCGGATTTACATATGTTCTAAATTTCAGATCATTCAGACTAATAGAAGTAATGAAAAATGTCTATTGTATACAAAATATCCCAACCTCGGCTCGTTGGCGAATTGCGATCTAACTGTGGCAAAAATAAACAAGGCTGTATGCTATGAGTACCTTTGCCTGTCTTTCGGCGAGGTGTAATAAAAATACCATATATTCACAGAATATTTACGATTTTGTTTGTAGCAAAGTTTGTGGTATGCCCGGAAGGTTATAAAAAGTTAATTTTTATTGTTGTTCGTATTTTTAAAATTGTAGTGATGTTGAGATATACTATCTTGTCGCCATAGTGATTTTATCCCAATTGGTTGTTGATCGTAGTATCTCTTAGTTCGGTTGTTATCGATTGTTTGTTTGTTAATGAAGTTAAAGTGCGAGAACTTCGTGAAGTGTAAATATACTTTAAAAACCAGTCAAGTGCTAGTCGGACTCCCGCACCGAGCATTTCATATTATCTTTGGACGTCTTAAAGTTATTTTGCTATACGTCTAACGCCTCAGATAGCAAAAAAAACAAACCGCAAAACTAAGTTTGTTAGTCGAGGTTTTTTTAGGATTACTAAATAACTGTACTATTTA
The DNA here is from genome assembly GCA_911728495.1 of Furcula furcula. Classification (NCBI taxonomy): domain Eukaryota; kingdom Metazoa; phylum Arthropoda; class Insecta; order Lepidoptera; family Notodontidae; genus Furcula; species Furcula furcula. The sequence goes on from OU452250.1 coordinate 14,380,288, forward strand.
GAAAGATCATTTTATTTTTCCTGTAAAATATAGATAGACATGTATTACCCATAATTATTTAAGATTTTTCCCTCCACAAACTTCGGAGATAAGGGGGGGGGGGAACGGTATTTTTTTTGACATTTTTGATTATCAGCCAAAAACTGCGTGACATAAACCAAAATAAAAATCTGTTTTGAGATGTGCAAATGAAGCCCTTTCATATGATACCCCACTCAATATAGTAGTCTCACTTTGAAATTTTGATGACCCATTTCGACCCCCATTGTAATAAAAGTAAAAGGAAAAATATTTTTTTTTCATTTGCGATGGAGTTGGGTAATTAAGATCTAAAACTATTCCAAGTTTCAAATTGATAGCATCAGTGGTTCCTGAAATATATAGGTTTGTGACAGACAGACAGACAGACGAAGTCAGACCATAAGGGTTCCTTTTTTACCTTTTAGGTATGGAACCCTAAAAAAAGTTATTGCTTAGTAATAAGTAGTTCCTGAAAAAACAAGAATGGTGACTGCGCAGGAAAGCTGCAGGAAAGCCTATATAGATGACTTTATGTCGCTTTTTAAGGACATAAATGGTCATAACTCTGGCAAATATTTACCAATTTCAATGATTCTTTTTTTATTCGAAAGAAGAAACCACTGTATTCAATCTGTATGAATTTTATCACAACCGGATAAGAACTTCCTGGAGGACCATGAACGATGTGGAGGATTTTATCTGGTAAAAACCATAAAACTGATGTTCTCCATTACATTGCTCTGACAATTATGAACCGATTCCGATGATTCTTTTTTTATTAGAGAGAGTAAACTGCTATAATGATTCCATGCAAATTTCATTACGACCGGATATTTTTTTCTGAAGAAACATGTATTATGTAAAACTATGTAGACGATAATGTGATCATAACATACCTAGATCATTTTACGGTCTTCGATGGTTCTATCTTTATATATGAAAATATCACTAAAAAGTTTAAAATAAAATCTTTTTAAATAAACTATTTAAAAAAAAATGAAAACCGACTTCAAAGTAAATTCTCTAAAAAGCATAAAATAACGAAAATATATTGAAGTAAAGACCCTAAGTAGACCTTAGGGTAGACCCTAAGTTGAAAAATACTCTAACTATTGCAAATCATTTTTGAAATCGGACTTGTAGTTTCTGATCGGGCTTCGTGTGGCGGGTCACCCCCTTCCCTCCAATATGGTTGAGGGGAGTGATGGCTGCTGCTCGAGTCAACTCGTGCGCGGGTGCTGCTTGGGGGGACTGGTCCGACTACTATCCCTTTGGCTTTTTAGTTTGTTGTACCTACTTTCGTCGTATTTTATTATTTTTTTTCCCTGTATTATTTGATCTTTTGAACGGCAAGACACACTGTCGCTCTGATCTAACTGTAACATGACACACTGTTTAAAAAAAAAAAAGTGATAAAATGACAAGCCCGCTGAGTTTCTTGCCGGATCTTCTCAGTTGAGGCCGCGTTGTGATCCGGTGGTAGCTTTTAAAAAAAAAAAAATACATGACCTTTCAAAAGTGCTAGCGTTAAGCCTATTTGAAATAAACTATTTTTGACTTTGACTTTGACTTTGACTTGACTTTGAGAAATCCGTGGACAAACCTACATACATACATACATACATACATACATCCATACATACATACATACATACACTCATAAAATTTGGTAAATTTGTTTAGAAGCCCACATAGACTAACATATATTAATATTTCGCATTCTTATTAATATTACATACATACACGTCGAATAGAGAACCTTCTTTTTGAAGCCGGTTAAAAAAAATTTAACTGACTTCAATATCACTGAAAAGTATAAAATAATTTAAATATTATTGAAGTTGGTGCCAAATATACACAGCCGGTAAGCTAAACACCAGCTTCAATAATATTTAAATTATTTTATACTTTTCACTGATATTGAAGTCGGTTCAATTTAAAAAAAAAATTTTTTATTTATCTGGCAGGAATAGCTTCTTATCTAATTTCGTGCCTTTTAAAATACAATCATTGTTCATTAGTAGAGTTAGTTTCTGCTAGTAGCTAATACTATCTCCTGCTACTAGCTCTAGAGTTAGTTGTTCATTAGTTAATGAGCATTTTGCATTATTTAAAGATCTAGTGGATACAATGCAACTTTGACTGGGACGAATGCTACATCGACCAGTCTTTTAACCCTATCGAAAAATGGCGGAGTGTTCGAATGTTTGACACCTGTGTCTGTTTGTTAGTCTGTCTAAGGCATCGTAGTTCCTAAGTGAAATGTCTGATTTAGTTGGGTTTAGCTGGTTTAATCAGGATAGGTTTAATCTAAAAACGGCTTGAAAATGGATTTATTTCCTGTTGAAGAAGTTTTATACTGATATTATTATACTTATGTAGGTATACTAATAACTGCGTCTTGATGTTGCCAAATATTTAGAAGGTTTAATATAAATTCGATACTCTAATTGCAGATAGATGAATGTCAACGTCTGTGGGTGATGGATGCCGGTAAGATTGCGGAGACGCAAGTATGTCCACCTCAAGTGCTGGCCTTCGACCTTGCCACCGATCGACTGATATACCGACACGTCGTAAACGAATCCAACTACATATCTGAGTCACTGTTTGTTACGCCTGTAAGTATTTTGGTTCACACTATTAGTCTCTATCTATAGTTTTAAATAAAATATAGAGGGGTCTGCACCAGTTACCAGTGCCTTGCCTACGAAGGGGACGGGTTAAAGTCCCCCGGTAAAGGCTTACAGTGCTCATGGAGAAGAAAGTAGCAATCCCACCGACGACTTCTACCTAGGGCGCAGCAGAAAGCCCTCGCACGCTCGAAATTGAGTAGTCATATTGAGCCTATGAGCCCGCCTCCAGGGGACGGGTTATAGTCCCCCATGAACCTGTTACCGTGCTCACGGTGACGATGGTAGGAACCCCAGCACCGTCTTAGAAGACGGCGCATTTGGGCTTTCTAATGGTCCTCCAGGTAGACCTAAGGTACAGGAAAGAGCGCCCCACACGCGCTCAAAATCGAGAGCAGTCTTACTGAGAAAAGACTTCCACCATTAGGTGGCATCGTTTTTCTTTGTGTTAAGTGCCAATTTTGGGGTGTGTGTGTCTAGGACGGCGGCGAGGTTGCGACCACCGTCCCAGTGATCACCGTGTCTGGTTCCCGGGACCCTTTCCACGCGGCTCTAATATTCGGTATACTTTATATGTATACACGATGTGGTTTGCATTTTTGCCATATTTGTAGACCTAACAGTTAAGGATTATGTTAATTGATTAAAAATAGTTTAATAATTCAGTGGTTAATAACTAAAAGATAATTAATGATTCACGATTAACGTTCATCCAGAATAAGAGCTCTCGAGGGCTCAGAATCGGTCCCAAGGTTGGCAAACCGCGCGTACCCTTATCTAATTTGCGCGAAGAGCGGTGCCAGACAGGGTTATTTTATAGTGACGGTTGCACACGGGATTTCTTGTCGTACCAAACATAAAAAAAATTACGTCTATCATTTAAATATTGATTTATTTTCTTTAAAAGGTATATATCAACCTCCGTAAATATGGCAAGAATGCAGAACCACATCTTGTATACGGGATGCAAGGGACATCGTACCGAAAACCGATACCAGGGTACATAATTCTGAACATTCTAGTGTTGAATTTTTTCATAGGCTTCTTCATGAAATTCCAAAAAAAAAAAATGCTGCTTCTTTAATAAAATTAGGATTACATCATTTTTGGTGTAATACTAATTTCAATTTAAAAACTTTAAATTACTTATTTGTGCAAAATTAGCAATCATCAGCAGCCGAAAAGGCTGCTGAACAAAGGCATCTCCCTTAGAAGGGAGGGGTTGCCTTAATCTCCACGCTTGGCAGGCGGCTTAATTGAAATTGGCAATGTAATTTGCAAAAATAAATATTATTCCGCACGTATTCATTACATGCTCAAAAATTAAAAAGTTAGCCATTTGTCATTTTCCATATGGTTTCTGGATAATATGAGAAATCTTATATAAAAGTTTTCGGTACGTAGTCCCTTACACCTTGTATATAGACAAAAATCTGCTATTTATACAATCCATGCTTGTCAACCTTATCTCTATCGCTAGGAGATGTTCTTACAAAACTCATTAACAATGCCCATTATCATATCGTTGTCATGATTAACAAAAAATGGCGAGCCTTATAAAAAATATTGGCCGTTTCTCACTAGCTCTTCGTATGCGATTGGCACCTAAATCTTGGAAACAAAATATACATTTACTATGGTGACGTCAGACACCAACCGGTTTCCAGTCTCGTGTTTCGTTGACCTTGCCTAATATTACACAAATCAGAAAATATCTAACCCATCTATAATACCATTTAACATCATAAAGTTAGTCAAAAAATAATCATATTGATTAATAATTAGGGTACACCTAAAATGGTGTGCCTAACTACAAAATGAAAGTTTATTTTCTTTATTTAATTTATTTATTTGTTTACACACGTGTTTTACGCCCGTGGGGGGTTGGGTAAGAATTGCAACCCTCATCTCATCTCGTTGGGTGTAGTAAGAGGCGACCAAGTGAAAACAAGAAGACGGGCAGCAGCGTCTTTCTATTGGATATATTCATTCACCTACAGTACTGCCAAGCGTTGAAGGGGAGGCCTATGTTGAGCAATGGATGTCTTCCGGTTGTTGATGTGATCAGTGTCGGATTAGCTATATAGCAGGGGGTCAGGAAATGCTACGGGCCCCACGCCTCGGGGGCCCCGCACGACCACATTATACCTTTAAAGTTTAATACCTAATACAAGTCCAGAGCCTTGCGGGAGGCCTCAATATGTGTTTCGCTACGGGCCCCGCGCTTGCTTAATCTGGCACTGGATGTGATATGTGTTTTATTTAAGTTAGAGACGAGACAAGAACGACGTTCGCTTGATAGTAAGTGACATGCCGGCCTATAGACAGCTGTATTGTCGCTTGTCACCTGATACATTAATTATTAAGTCTCTTGTGTCCGTTAATTTCAACAGGTACAGTGCTCTTCACACCGAAACACAGCAATGTTTACACTGCTGCTTGGCGGCAGAATATCTGAGGCTACCGTAATATCTTAAAGGAACCGTCCAGATTGCCTGCGACTTACACAATGCCGTCAGTCTACCTAGCAGGATGCCTATACCTTGATTTTCTTTAAAAAATCGTATTTGGCTGGAGATCACTCCTGGGTTCATACAGTCTTGTAAAGAAAAATAGGGTATACCTACAGTACGCGATAGGTCGACCATGGCGATCGGGGAAGTAACACCCCGCACCCCCACTCGTCGTCTAAGACGTTATCGTTCGTATAAGACGGGCGGGGGCAATTTTCGAGTATGCTGGGTGTCCCCTCCCCACGTCTCAACTCAAACCACGATTTCCATGTCAACCTGTCGCGTACTATACACTGCACTCTGTATGCATTTTTTTTTGACGCTTGGTAAATCTTTGAAAGATTCCCGGGTGCTGTGGGACTCGACCGGGGTATGTGGGATTCTTACCCAATAAAACCCCCGCGGCTGTCGCATCGGCACATGAGACCCAGGTCTCTCCGTTGGGATCTGCACCAGGGGCCCCTCAGTGCCTTGCCTTTGAGCCCGCCGCCGGGGAGCGCATTGTAGCCCCCCGGGAAGCAGTAACGGTACTCAGGGGGACGGGGTTTGCAACCCCGCCGTTGTCCTCCTCGGAGTCGCCGCCGTACTCAGTGGACGTCCTAAGGACCCACACCCCGAACGTCCTGTATGCATGTTCTACCTTAACATTAATTCTGTTGTTTTTGTCAGGTTGTAGACATCCGGCCCCGTGGTCCCAGAGACTGTGCTCTAACGTACGTCTACGTTGCCGACGTGACTGGCCACGGTCTGTTGGTGCTGGACGTGCTTCGGGACAGGTCTTGGCGCACCTCGCACAGATTCTACTACCCCTACCCTAACAGAGGAAACTTCACTATCGATGGTAACAATTAGCAATTGAATACATGATATTGACTGATGAGTAGAAGAATATCTTCTCAGTATGACTTACAGTTCAATAATTAAAAAATAAATAAAAATCTTTTATTTCTGACACCATAGCCCATATATTGATAGTTTTTTTTTTATTCCACCAAGTTGGCAAACAAGCATACGGCCCGCCTGATGTTAAGCAGTCATCGCAGCCTATGGACGCTAGCAACACCAGTAGGATCACTAGCGCGTTGCCGACCCCGTAAAAATTTGTTAACTCCCTTTTTAAAAAACCCCATGCTGTAATTATTCGGGAAAACCGCGGCAGGCAATTCATCCACAACTTCAAAGTGCGGGGAAGAAAACTTCTTTGAAACCGCAAAGTGCGGGATGACATTGTTTTTAAGATGTGAGGATGAACTTCCTGCCGATGGCGAGAGGTGCGATGGTAAAAAGTGGCCGTGGGCATCATGTCAAACAATACTTCAGAGCACTGTCCGTTATACAATCGGTAGAAAACACACAGGGAAGCAAAATCTCTTCTCACCCGTAGTGATTCTAGACCCTTCGAGAGTTCAGGATCGTCGACAATCCTGATGGCTCGTCTCTGCACCGAGTCGAGTGGTCCAAGTTGGTATTCAGGCGCTCCCGCCCATAGGTGACAGCAGTACTACATATGCGGCCGAACTTGCGACTTATAAAGTAACAACCTATTGCGCGAGGTGAAGTACTTCTTCGCCCTATTAAGCACACCTAGCTTTCTAGACGCCAGCTTGACCTTGTCCTCAAGGTGCTCTCGGAACTGCACATCAAAGGACAACAGTAGTTATAAACCGTTACTTATATTTATAGAGAATGGCTGAGTCCATTTTGTTCGCGAACACCTTCAGGATTGTATTGGCACTCCCCCGTAGTCCGTGCACAATATTATAATTTTTAGTAATAATTTTTAGTAGTAAGTGTAATATATGGTCCGCAACATTATGATGATGATGTATTAATACTTATGATAAAATATGAACGAAGAACGAGCGCCAAGCAATTTGCTTCATTTCATTATTTCGAAAGAGTAAGTGACAGAATGGGTGTGGAAAAGAGAATCATTTAATTTAAATGCAGTACTAAACATTATAGCTAAAAAATATTCTAATTTCAAATATAATTCTATTTCAGGGGAAAGCTTTGACCTCATGGACGGGATAATAGGCTTAGCCCTATCGCCCTACCAACTAGGCATGGATAGGTCACTGTACTTCCACGCCCTTGCGTCCACCACTGAGAACGTGCTCAACACGAGGGTCATAAGGAACAACTCTTTAATACACAACCCGGACCTGGCCTCTGACGCTGCTCGCGTAAGTTTTGTTTTTATGCATGGGTTACCTACTAAACAGCTCAGTGGGCGAGCGCTTGCCTTGGAAACAAGGTGCGCAGATTCGAACCCCGGATCGCACCTCTGATTTCTTTAATTAATCATGTGCGAATCGTCTTTGTGCGATTGTTACTAGCTTTTGGTGAAGGGAAACATCGTGAGGAAACCTGCATGTCTGAGAAAGCCTAACTAGCTTTCGAATAACGTGTGAAGTCCGCCAACCCGCACTTCGTCAGCGTGGTGGACTATGGCCTAAGCCCCTCCATGTTGAAGGGAGGCCTATGCCCAACAGTGGGACCAAACAAGGGATGGTTTTATACCTACTAATCACGCGTGTCAATTTTTATTCACTAGTAGAGCCATCGACGCGAGGGGAGGTAGCAGTGTCAAATCCTATGAGGATTTGTGTCTATGTTAGACACAGACTATGCGTCGAGAGGGCATGTAAAAAGTCGGTCGTGCGCTTGATATCTCCTATTTTCATATAAAACTCCGTTCATTTATTAGACACTACGATCCCATAGATAAGACGTTAAACTTATAACCCCTCTCTTGCGTGTATCACCATTGGTGATCTTATGTCAAATAAAACTACAAAGAACTTGGGTCCCTTTTTCGCCCATTCAGTCTTTTATGTTCGGTAATTTCACCAGCACTCTACACTGGAACACTGCTGCGTGGTGACATAGTATCTGACACTGCTGTGATACCTACCTGGACCATACCTAGCACAAGGAACCTACTAGAAAAAGTAGCATCTACCATAATCTGTATGTTCGACATGCCGAATTTATCACCGCCCAGCAAGCTCGTCTGGGTGTAGACGTAGATGGGATGTCCAAGTAATCTTGATCACCCGTCATTTACAATATGTAACATATGGGGCGTATTATTGCTAGTTTAAGTCATGCATACTTTCAGGTATTCCCTCACGAGCGTCCAAGTCAGTCAGCAGCTGAGGCCATGGACCGCAACGGCATCCTATACTTCGGCATGATGGACCCTCCCAGCATTTGGTGTTGGAACTCCGCTACCGAATTCCGCCGAAACAACTTTCATCCAGTCGCGATAGACCAGGAGACGCTACAATTCGCCAGCGGCGTCAAAGTCGTCACCAACTTGAATGGCGAAGAAGAATTGTGGGTATTAACGTCGAGCTTCCAAAGGGTTATGGCAGGCACGCTCACTTCGAGTAGAGTCAACTTCAGAGTCCACGCGGAGAAAATATCTACGTTAATTGCAAACTCACCGTGCAAGCAGTCCCCAAATGGCCGAAAGCCTGGGTACTACTCCAATCTCGTCGAACAATCGGGTTAGGGTCGTATGCAACGGAGGTATGGCGCTGCGTCGTTTCTCAAGAAATTAGTGCCATGTCTGATCGTTTGCTTAAAAGCTGGCATTACTCGCCCTAATGTAAATGTTTTTGTGTTTCTAAGTCCATACCTGCATCGCTGCATCGTTATTAATTTTATACGAGTTGTTTTTTGCCATAGTTTATTTCAAAGCAATGGGAGTGGGTCAGTTTAGCCTAATGCAACTAATAAAAATACCAGTATAGCAAAATATACAATAATATACTTAAAACACTGTACCTCACTATTGAATATTTTGTACTACTCGACTATTAATTAATATAAGTAGGTTGTATATAAATAAATAATAATTACGGAAGTCGTACTTTCAATTTATATTATAAAACACTATATTGTTTCATACAAAGCTTTTCTTTATCCGAATTAGACAGCCTGTTTCAATAATTCTGTATACATTTGTATCTTTCTGGCGATACTCAAATCTATGTGTTTATCCTCAATGCCTACAATCATACCACCGATTATAGATGGATCAACTTTCTCCGTCAGCTGTATTTTCTTATCATCTTTAACGAATTTCTTCAGCGCATCCATGAGAGCGTTACGGTTATTATCGTCTAGAGGGTCAGCAGTGATCACTTCGCAGAGTGCCTCATTCCTATGTGCCACCATCACGGCCAGAAACATGTTTACCATTCGTCTCAGCATTTTCAAACGTCCATTTTCAGCTACCAAAGCGAGAAAATTTGTTGTGGCCTCTGGCATACCTACCGAAAAATAATACGTATAGTTATATAATATAATAGTAGCTGTTGAGTCCATAAATTCTGCAAAGACGCGAGTACATCGTTTCTATAGAAAAACTGTAACGAAAGCATCGTTGCATTGGCACACCACTTAATAAACACAAAACTAGTGTTAAAAGTCATATAAATATAGCTAACAGCTAAGACCTTTTGTACAAATCTTGGATTACCTAAAGCTGCGTGGGCTTAAACTGTATGATACTCGTACAAGTTTATCATTTAATAGCATAGCTCTATTACACAGATTTTTATACTTAGCTAAATAATAATAAAAAATACTGGGAAAAACAAGTCTAATGAGTATAATGCCGTATTTTAGGAGGGCCGGAGAGCCTTTGAGACCTCTAAATAATAGTAAATAAAAACCGTGTGGTGTCGTGGGACACCGGATAGGAACGAAGTTCCATAATATAAAAAATAATTTTAAGTTCTAACGAGGTTAAACGTTAAGCGTTAAATTTGTTAACCTTATGAAAGCGCTCACGTGCCGCAGTCATTCTGTCATTCAAGATAAAATAACAAAAAAAATTGAAAAAAAAGAAAAAAAAAATTAAAAATTAAAAAAAATGATAATAATAAAACACACACACACAAACACAAACAAACACACACACACACACATACAAACCACCACACACACACACACACACACACTATGTTTTGTGGAAACTAAAATAAGATATGTAATATAAGATATAATGACCGGATGGTCACATTACGGACATTTTTTCCCGGCTACCCCTCCGCATCGTCCCATAAGGAACTTCGTTCCAAAAGTTCCTTGAATATTGCTCCCAAGTATGGAATCCAAATTACAACATCGAATAACTTATTTTCACAGACTAAAACTAACATAAAACAATTTACAAATATTTGTTTACGTACAACTATTTGACTTACAAACGCAAAAACAAGCTCGCGTTTTCCTCTAATATTTTTTTCTTTATGTTTTGCCACAGACGTGTAAAAAAAATTGAAGTAAGTACATTTATTTTCTACTAGGTATAATTTTATCGCCTTATTGTTAAAGAGTTAATTCAATATTTGCAATCCCTAAAAAAGAAATATATTTAAAGTAAGCTACTTACTAACAAGTTAAAAAAAATATATAAAGTACCAGCTTCCTTGCCAACTTCTTGCAATAACTTAGCTTTAGCAGCTCTAGATACTATACTGGTTTCCACGAAGTCCACCATTTTGGGTTTAACAAGTTCCTTTTGCAAATCTCGCAAACTCTGCTCTACTTGGTCAAGCTGTTTCATTTGTAGGGCAGCGCTGTACAGAGCCGTTACGTAACGCCCTTCCACTCCTGACATTTAATGAATAAGAAGTATATACAATAGCAGTATAAATAAGCAGTAAATTAGATGACACGGACCATGGAGGTATAGTTGCCTAGGTAATGGGCAGAAGCTTTCCAGATAAATGACTTTAAATACAAGCGTATCATCATCATCAGGTGGTTGCTGTGAGCATGTGTATAATTTCTGTCCGTGTGGGTGAACGTAGTATTTACCATCAAACGAACTTCTTACTCCTCTCTCACTCAGATGCAGTGCTTTAGTGGTAAACTAGTTACCTTTCAATCAAGTACAAGATAACTGCTTTACGAAAGTTTTTATTGATTTGATAGTAGGCTCGACCCTCTGACATGTAATCAAGGGTAAAGTGGATGATGTGGGATCTGCAGGAGCCCCTCAGTGCCTTGCCTTAGCGCCTGCCGCAGGGAACCAGACGCGGTGTTCATGGGAACGGGGGTCGCAACCCCGCCGCCGTTCTCCTAGGAGTCGCCGCCGTACTCAATGACCGTCCGAGGCCCACACCCTGAACGTCCAGGGAGGATGTATACATGTTCGCCAACCCCGGAAATGGTTTGATATATTCTAACTGTAGTACATAAACTGCAACAGCAGGAGGGTACAATTTAATAATTGAAGTTTTGTTGCTGCTTTGTGGCAGCATATCTGACACTACAGAAGAACATCTACTGTTCTTTTGATAAGAGTAGGTATAGAATAATATAACTTACCAAACACAGAAACTGGTGGTTTGTTTGACTGAGCAACTAGACACATCTGTCTTGTAAAAATACGCAACATTTAAAAAAAATTGTACCTATATTTTCATTTACCTATAACTTTTTTTGTGATGAGAAAATAAAAACCACTGGTATAACAGATTTTTTTAATACCTAAACCACGACCTAAATGACACAAACGCACAAACATAGATTAAAGTCAAAACATACGTCATTACAGAAAAAGAATAAAAACCATAATGAAACAAAACAGAATGCATACACAAATGAATTTTAACTAACAGACAAGTAAAGTTATATTAAAACGTCGTATTGGAACGCTTGATCGGTTTCGAGCAAAGCCCTTACGTACACCACTAAGGAGCCCAGTGCCATCGCAGATGTTAATGAGTTGCAGGAACCACCTTCGGATGTTGCCGCCTTTTTAACGCGATATTCCTCCTGGAAAACATATTTTTCATAGCTTGTCATCGCTGTCATGGAATTATGTTTTTCTAGATGCTTTCTAGGCGGTAAGTCCACCTAGCACAATTGCCTAGCCTGACCGCACTTCTTAAGCAAAGACGTTTGCGTTGGCTAGGGCATGTGCACAGATTGGATCACTCCAGATTGCCACGACGCGTTATACTGAGTCAAGTGGCGAATGCGAAAAGAGATGTTGGAAGGACATTACTTCGCTTTAAGGATTGTATCAAGCGTGACATGGTTGCTTTTAAAGTCGACCATCGTAACTGGGAAAGACTCGCTGGGAATCGGGCTGAATGGCACAGCAAAGGGGTTGACGGTTGCAAGTTTGCTGATGAAGCTTGGTTCGGGACAATCGGTGTAGGGGACACAAAGGTCACCAAGGGGATTCTGCACCGTATAGCAAAAACTTCTCTTGTCAGCGCTGTGGCAGGTTATGTCGCTCTCGTAATGGCTTGTTTAGTCACCAAAGGTGGTTTCTCACAGAATTCCGCCATGAATAGTTTGTAATAGACGCAAAAGCCATAGTAAAAGGGATTATCCTTTTTTTATTTTTGACGCTTGGGTATCCTTCAAAAGATAGCTCCCGGGGACAGCTGTGGGGCTCAACCGGGATATGTGGGATTCTTACCCACTAAAACCCTCGCGGCTGTCGCATCGACACATGAGAGGGGACCTAAGGGCTCTCCGGTGGGATCTGCACCAGGGGCCCCTCAGTGCCTTGCCTTTGATCTCGCCGCCGGGCGGCTAACTAAAATGCAAATAAAAACATTACTTCTCTCTCTTTTTGACTGGTGGTTGTACTTGGTCCAATGAAACCGGTGAGTTTCATAAAAGGCTGGCGATCATCTGCGTAACAGCCCTTTGGTTCCTGCCACGACAGTATTTTGTTCATCCACCGAGGTTTTATGAACTCGCCGTACCCTTGCAGCGCACAATACATTACTGAAATATCATTAAAATATGAAAGTGTGCGGTACGGCTATGATCTTTTTCTTACAAATTTCCAAACTATAAAAAATACAGGTTAAGTAAAAGGGTAATTTATTAGGTACCTCAAGTTACAAAGCAAAAATCGCTAGCATAGCAAGTGAAAATCCTTTTACTGATTACATAAATATGTTGGTTTAGAATTTTACTTTCACGACGTTTTTAATGCTTTTGCAGCACTTGCAGCACCCATGTTTACGGGATCAGTGAGGTATTGAAAGTCCTTATATGTCACAATTATCTAGGTGGATCCCCAAGCCTTCTTGTTATTAGGTAGGTACTGTTCGTCCGATCTATGCAGTAGGTATTTCAAATACCCAGTGAAACAGATGTGTCACTGTTTACATGTTGAGTTTAAACACGATTTTCAAATCATATACAATAACAGTATATACATACTACAGAACAAGTATACGATAGTACCTAAGTACAATAGACCTAATTTTTTACTCAAATTTTAAACATTCACTAAAAGCCTTGGGCGTTACCACATGAATTCACACTCGAAAAAAACTAAACATTTCTTACTCTGTTGCATAAACAACGTTCGTGTTCCTGCGGGATGGTCCCAAGCTTCCAGAGACTTGGCCTCTTTATATACTTGTATACAGAGTTTGTATATGTGGGAGGGGACGTCGAAACCGTCTAAGCAATCGAAAAGATGGGCTAAAGCGGCCGCACGGATTCGGCTGGTCTGCTGAAAGGCGAGGCCCGAGCCCTTTATAATTTGGGCGGAGCATTCCGGCGACAGCTCGCAAGCGCCGTCCGTGTTCGTGGTTTGCGTCTCCGTCACCGATATCAACAGCTGCATAGTACACGCATCTGAAATGATATTGCACTTGAAATCGGTACTGGGGCAGCAGGCTTTCACCACATTTTCATTTTTCGCAATACTACCAACCAGCGCCACATAGTGATCGAGCAAGCAATTAAATAAAAGGTCGGCGAGAATCCAACCGTGACTAGGTTTACAATGAAAAGTTTTAAACATATTGTACGACAAAGCAGCAACGAACTCAATGCGAAATATTTATTTCCGTTCATATGCAAAATAAATTAGCATAACATTACTTTTCATAACTTTTCATTTGTAATTTAGAGTTCCGTAAAGAGATTGTAAAAATCATAATAAATTAGCTCAACGCAAAAAATTAATATCTCTACGGTCAGAGCCATCTAGCGACAGCAGAACACAAACTTTTAGAAACCCAGAAATAGTCATTTTAATTAATGATTTGATTCAAAATGTAGCAGTACCTGCTGCTTTCCTGGTTGGCATTTTGTTTCTGGCCTCTTGCACGTACTGTTCGAACGTGAACCGGTAAGGTTTCTGCGTGCCCATCGTGCCCAGAGTAATTGGCTCCATCAGGGTTGATAGCACGTCCATGTTTTGGAATATAGCTTTTGCCACTGTCAAACATATTTAAAAAAAAATTACTTAATTTTTAACTACCATTATCCTAATGCAATGCAAGTTTCATAGGCTGGCGAATGACTGGCGACAGATCTAGCTGGCTGGCATTACCTATATTGATGTTTTTTTGATACAAGCAACTACAAAATGGCTATTGATGGTAGTCATATTGAATTTTTGAATAATTTTACAGCGTTATACACTTTTAGTTTAACGTTCACTCCCACTGAGAATCTAATAACATGTCGTAAGGCAAAAAGTATAAAGTAGTAGGTACTTGTAGGCTATACATAGGCTGCACCAAAGAACATTCCTTCTGGGGGCCCTTGTGGTAAAAAGGTTCAGAACCGCTGAGATACACAAAGTTGCTCAATCCCAGACAGGAGTGGAAGATACCGAGTTGAGCTTCGGCATGCGACCCCGTTACAGGCTGGGTTATTGCTCAAACAAACGTGATTGGATCATTAATTATTTTTTATGCTTGAAAGCAAATTGGAGCAGCTAGGAGCTAGAATCTAAGCACAGCCTTAGCAAATTAATGGTCTTGGGTTTTTTTCTAGTCGTGTTTGATTGCTAATTGTAGCGAATAAATCTTAGTGATATAAGACCTCGTGTGTGGGCATAGTTTGAAGTATGAATCAAATCAAACTGGTAATTTTTTACATCGAGTTTTAGCCGGAAAAACTGTCATGGAATTAAAGTCAGGTATTTTTCAACAATAACTCAATGTTAGGAAATCTGCCTACTAAGTTGCGATAAGTCACTCCTTTTTTAATATCGGAGTCGCTGGACGTTCAGGATGTGGGCACTAAGACGTCTATTGAGTACCCCGGTCGAGGCCCACATGTCCCGGCTCCCGGCCACTGTTTTTTCTATTGAGGTGTGTGGAGTACTGTAGTCACATATGGGCTGGTGCTGCTAAATGTCATCTTGCAGCTTTGGACTCAGTGGAGAGGCGTGCTAAGAGGCTTATTGGTGACGCAGAGTTAGTAGCGGCCAATTTACAAAGCCTAGAGCACAGGCGCAGAGTAGCCAGCCTCTCGGTATTCTACAGGATGCATTTTGGAGAGTGTGCACAGGAATTGCATGACTTGATTCCACCATCTCCCTTTCATCATCGGACGACGAGACGCACGGCACGTACACACCCTTATGTGGTGAAAGTGCCTTCAGTCCGGACTAAGCGGTTTGCTTCTTCATTTATAATAAGGACAGCTAAGGACTGGAACAGTTTGCCTGCGTCGGTTTTCCCGCCCGATTATAATGTGGGTGTCTTTAAGACTAGAGTGAGTAGGCTTTTAATAAGCTAGTGTGTTTTGCCATCCTCGATTGCGTCGCCGCTTTCCATCAGGTGGGACTGCAGTCAAGCACTAGCTTATAAGTGTTAAAAAAAAAAAATTTGGTTTAGCATATAAGTACATATATAATACCTACGAAGGGGAAATGTCGTAATAAGTCTATACCGACCCTATTCGGGCGTTAAGTTATGTTGTTGAAGTTATTGCAAATTGATTGATTATTTAGGCCTTTAAAAATATATGGGCCATAGTCCACTTAATAGTCCCCGTAATATTTTGGTACGTATGTTAAATTTATACAAACCGTATTCGTAATCTTTACTCCGGTACACCATACTGCTGTAGTCTGTGTTATTTCTAATGCGGTCCATTCGTCTAGTAATGTTTTGGAGATTTTCCTTCAACTTCACCGGCACGGACTTGTCCAGCTCATTTATGGTGTACTCCAATTGACCTGTTTACGTCATCATTTCGATGTGAATGAAATGTAGATATTTAATATCAGGCGAGGCACGGCCACTTTCTCCGTAGGGTGTCCGGGTAAGAATAGCACCTACCCATCTCCTTCCGTTGATGAAAACAAGAAGACGGGCAGTCTATTGGGCCAACTATTACTTTAGCTGCGATTTCGTCCGTATAAATCACCTGGATCTGATGATATATATCCGATATTACTACAGGAGGGGAAAAATATTCTTATACCTCACGTATGCAGATTGTACAGGGCATGCCTAGCCTTTGGGCATGTCCCATCAGCTTGGAGACAGGCAAAAGTAATCTTCATTCCCAAACCAGGGAAAGAAAGTTATGAGGATGCCAGATCTTATCGTCCTATCAGTCTCACTTCATTCTTTCTTAAGACTATGGTGAAGATGATAGACAGATATATAAGAGATGACCCACTGAGGAGACGACCGCTCCATAAGATGCAATATGCGTATCAACCAGGTAAGTCTACGGAAACGGCACTGCATTACGTAGTCAACCGAGCAGAACATGCATTGGAGACTAAAGAAATAAGCGCTGCAGCGTTTTTAGATATTGAAGGGGCGTTCGACAGAACGACCTTCGATTCAATAAGAACCTCAGCACAAAGTCATGGCACAGAAGTGCCAATTGTTAAATGGATTAGCACTATGCTACAGGAACGAGTTATTGAAACCAGTTTATTAAATGATAAGGTTACCGTAAAGGCAACTAAAGGATGTCCACAGGGAGGCGTACTATCCCCACTACTGTGGAGTCTAGTGGTGGACTCGTTGTTAGTAGAGCTGAACAGTGGACCACTTCAAGCAATAGGCTATGCAGTTGATATAGTCATACAAGTAAATGGAAAATTTCCAAACGTAGTAGCGGATTTGCTGCAAGGTGCTTTGGGTAGGGTGAAAAGATGGTGTACAAATACTAACCTTTCCATAAATCCAAGCAAAACTGTTATAGTGCCGTTCACGAGGAAAAGACAAATGTCAAAGATAAAACCATTTACATTCTCAGTGACAGTCAGGCAGCTCTGAAGGCTCTAAACTCCTTCCGAGTTGTCTCCAAACTGGTTAAAGAAGGTGTCACAGGTTTGAATAACTTGGGAAGACACAACAGCGTCAGCCTTATCTGGGTACCTGAAGGCGTCGAGGGTAATGAGAAGGCAGACAGACAAGCGAGGGCCGGCTCACAGAGACATTGGGTTGGCCCCGAACCATTTGTAGGGATTCCGTATGGAACATATCACCAAGCATTATATGCACATGCTACGAATGAACACATGAAGGAATGTAGGGCAGCGTCAGGCCTAAACCACTCCAAAGCGTTCTCTAGCATAAGGGTGGACTGTGGGGTTAAATTATTAAACCTAAGCAGATCACAAATAAGGCACCTAATAGGTGCACTCACGGGACATTTTGGTACCAATGAGCACCTTCACAGAATGAGGCTAAGTACTATTGATACTTGCAGATTTTGTAAAGGTGGAAAAGAGTCAATGCGACACATATTGTGTGGCTGCGAAGCTCTTGCGAGACGTTGGTTGGGTCATCTGGGAGTAGCATATCCTACACCAGATGATTATGTACAGCTCCAGGCTGGTGCAACCGTTGTGTACCGAGGGAACTCTTCGACACGCCAGCTACAGAGTAAGGGCAGGGCTAGGGCATGCACAATGGTTCCAACTGGGTCGAAGTGCGTTCCGGTGGTTTACCGGGCCCGATTCTTAGCCACCAACAATAGAATAGAATAGAATAGAACTGCGATTCGAAGACCTTAAGAGGGAGGCCTTTGTTCAGCAGCGATGTATTTTGGCCGATAATGATAATGACGATAACGGCTTGAAACTGGGGCGGCTAAAAGGGAACTCATTCATGTGACATAAGGTTCGTGTTGTTATAAGCCAGCACACTTTCCCACTTTCAGCGGGCTTGTCATTTTTTCACTTTATTTTTTTAATCAGTGTTTGTCATGTACAATTAGCTCAGCATCAGCGACAGTGTGTCTTGCCGTTCAAAAGATCAAATAAGAGAGAAAACAGAAGACGACGAAAGTACAACAAACTAAAAGGCCAAAGGGATAGTAGTCGGACCAGTCCCCCAAGCAGATCCCGCGCACGAGTTGACTCGAGCAGCAGCCATCACTCCCCTCAACCATATTGAAGGGAAGGGGGTGACCCGCCACACGAAGCCGCCACAAGCAAAGACTTTTCAAGTTGCGAGTCGAGCACTAGCCTTTATTTCATTAAAAAAATATAACGCATGATACTTATTTAATTGAAATTTAATTGAAATATTTTAACAGATTAATGTATACTATACTATATATCAAATTTTGATAGATACTATATTTGATAGATAGTAAATAGTTAGTATAGAAAATTGGCTAAAAAGTATTATTTGCACAACATTGAACTTAGAAAAAAATTATCAAATCATTAAATCCAAGCGGTTTGAATGATAAACAGTTTGCGGTTGGCAACTTGGCACATAATAACCAAAAGTTAACGATCTTTCTTTTTTGTTCCAGACATTGAAATTACAATTTTATCCGTGTTTTTTAATATGGTTATTAATATTTCATACCTCTTGCAATACCTAATGCGATGTACCACTCTGGATCTTTGGAAGGCTTCCTTTCATAGTAATCTAATAATTTATCCAACGTTATCGATATCCTGTAGACTTTTGGTACATTGTATATGAAGTCCTGCGTGTCGAAATACGGGTAAATGCCCAGAACACCGCCCACCACCACGCTAGTCCACAAGGCGATGTATTTTATGTACATTTTGTAGGAAACTGACCGATTTAAAAAGTGAAAAGTAATGGCTATCGTAAAAACTATAAAAGTGGCCACACGGTAACCACTGATTGGACCATTTGTCGGAGCTTGATTGTACTTTATCTCCGGGTTATATTTTTCTATAGGAAACAAAAAATAGCGAATGCAACCAGTACTATAATTTTAACCTACATTTTATCGGCCACCCCTCGTAAGTATAAAAAATATTTGAGGAAGAGGAGGAACAAAATAATCCTCAAAAAAATTAAAGACTAAACATAAATTGTAATTGTTACTTGATTTTGGAAATCTTTTAGTAGGTACTATTCTAAAGTTAGTTATTGTTTGCTTAATAATTAAATAATAATACCAGCCCTTGTTTATGTCCCACTGTTGGGCACGGGCCTCCCCTCAAGATGAGGCCGTAGTCCGTAGTCCACCACGCTGGCCAAGTGCGGGTTGGCAGACTTCACACGTCATTCGAAAACTAGTTAGGCTTTCTCAAATATGCAGGTTTCCTCACGATGTTTTCCTTCACCGAAAGCTAGTAACAATCGCACATAGACAATTCGCACATGATTAATTAAAGAAATCAGAAGTGCGACCCGGGGTTCGAACCTGCGCACCTTGTTGCTAAGGCAAGCGCTCGCCCACTGAGCTGTTACCGCCTAATTGTTTGCTAAATCAAATAAAATGTTTCAAAGAAAATTTAACTCATGAAGTTTTCAGTGTAGAATGACGATTTGTGTATGTAAGTAGGAAGTAGTAACCACGTTATTAGTTAATAAAATTGTTTTGTTACGAAAGTCCCTACTCGTACCTAATCAATTTAATTATACATAATTATATGCAGTTTCCGTGGCTCTTAATTAATGTATTGTGTGATCCCAAGTAGATATTATAGTAATAAACCCGTGCCCGTGCCGTACCCGTGGGGTGTCCGGGTAAGAATCATCATCATCATCATCATCACCAGCCGGAAGACGTCCACTGCTGAACATAGGCCTCCCCCTTAGAACGCCACAATGAACGACAATTGGCTACTTGCATCCACCGGTTACCTGCGACGCGCACAATGTCGTCTGTCCAATAGCACCCTCCTATCTCTTCCCGTTGGGTGTACGTAAAAGGCGGACGTTGGGCTGATGTTGCGGGCATCACAAATTTCAATCATTTTCTTTCTATCGTTTCTTTTTAAGCAACTTGTGACAAGACAAGCAGGACGTTTGTCTGATAGTAAGCGACACACATGCCCACAGACAACTGCAATACACTGTTGCTCGTTACCCGAGATTAGTTAAGTCTCTTGAGTCCGGTAGTTTCACCAGCTACAGTGCCCTCCATATCGGAACGCAGTTATGATTACATAATACTGATTATACTTTTAGACTTTCGCGTTCCATTATCAAACTTTATTCTAATCGGCAATTAACGCGATTTACCTTATATTTTGGCTTGACGTTTCGGCCGGGTTGCACCAGCCGTGGTCACATCACAAGCAGACTGGTTCAGCGAGACGGCTCCAAGACGGCAAAATATAAGGTAAATCGCGTTAATTCCCGATTAGAATAAAGTTTGATAATACTGATTGGCGGCAGAATAAATATCTTATGACGCTGACGTAGAAGATTCCTTGTTACATTATCTGTTGTCCAAGTGACCCAATATACCTATTATGCAGTCGCTAAGACAGAAATATTAATTAACTTACTGAATAATAATGATTCCAAACATACAAATCCGCTATAATGTACGCAAGTAAGCAGAACACGATTTGTACGAAACGGACTCAATAAAGATTTTGCAATAGTAAACTTTGAAGTTCGAAGTTACCCGTAACGCTCCTTTGTTAGTATTACGCAAATTGGAATGAAGAAGCTTAGTATTTCAAAATCATGAAAGCTAAGCCGGAGGGGCTAGAACATGTTCTTATGGAAAGGGCGCGATACACCACATCGACAGACAAATTCAAGTGGCGCACTTGCTCTCACGTATTTTTTGCGATGCGGAGTATTGTATCGGGACCGTTCTGCTTTCTTTTTCATTACAGTGAGAAACGCCTTTGTCGGAGTGAGACGGGAGATTTATAGTTTTTTAATTTAATTGATATTTTGCATGTCTGGTCAGCCATGGCTGTGTCACATCAGTGGTTTGTTCAGTGGTCGGCGCCACCGGCGTTATTTGCGGATATCACTAGCCAATACAACAATGTGAACGAACAGTGGAACAATGTGAAGCCTGAATGGAGTGATCCTTTGCGAGTGCCGGAACCTAGTGGAGTTAATAATAGATTTCACGATTACCAAGTGTATGAAAAACAGACAGATGACAATTATGATTTAGAGTCATCGGATAAATTGAAGAACAGTGGTGAGTTGATTGTGATATTTTAAAATTAATAGGCAAATAATTTTTTAAATACTATCTACTTAATGTTTGTTTATTTAATAACAAAACATATACAGTAGGTACATTTGTAAATATATTAAAGTATGAGTAAAAAATATTTTTGAAAAAAAATTGAACCGACTTCAATAACACTGAAAAGTATAAAATAATTAAATTATTATAGAAGTTGGTTAACACCAACGCGTTAGCGTACCTGCTGTGTATATTCTGCACCAACTTCAATAATATTAAAATTATTTTATACTTTTCAGTGTTATTGAAGTCTGTTCAAATTTTTATCAAAAATATTTCATTTTATACTTTTTTGTGATACTTTTTTAATCATAAAGATTGAACCATCGAAGACTCGAAATCGGTAAAATGATCTATGTAGATTACGATCACATTATTGTCTACATAGTTTTACATAATTCATGTTTCTTCAGAAACGATTTATCCGGTAGTAATGAAATGTTCATGGAATCATCATAGTAGTTTACTCTCTCAAATAAAAAAAGAATCATCGAAATCGGTTCATATTTGTCAGAATAATGTAATGGAGAACGTCAGTTTTATGGTTTACACCAGATAAATTCATTCACATCGTTCATGGTCCTCCAGGAAGTTCTTATCCGGTTGTGATAAAATTCATACAGATTTATTACATGATCTTTCGTATAAAAGAAGGATCATCAAAATCGGTATATATTTGCCAGAGTTATGACTATGTCCTTAAAAAGCGACATAGTCATCTTTTAAGCTTTCCTGCAGGTTTCCTGCGCAGTCGCCATTCTTGTTTTTTCAGGAACTACTGATTCGTAAGCGATAATTTTTTTATCAATCAACGGATTGAAGAATGGATGAAAGAAAGATTTTTTCAAATCGGTTCATAATTGCCAGAGTAATGCGCGAACATAGATAAAATATGTGTATGAAAAAATAAAAAATATAATATATTATAATAATATAAATAAGTAACATAATAATATAATATATTATAATATATTTAAAAATATATTAATTGAGAACCTCCTCCTTTTTGAAGTCGGTTAAAAAAAGGAAGTTCACCGCACTTAGCGGAGCCGGAACCCACCTAAAATGAGATATCTAAAAATAACTTCTCCTAAATAATTCTTAGTCACTGGTTTTACTAAGGTACAACTTACAAGATTGCACATGTATCAGTCTCATTATTAAAAAAATTAACGTGTCTGCAATATATGGTTACTTTGTTCAATCTACGTATCCCGTAAGGAAATTAACATAGCATGATACCACTTACTCTTTTGTAACCGGAGAAATTGGCTTCGTTCCAGTTATTGCGAAAATAGGATATAAATCGACCCCACATAATACCTTTAAATGTATGCACTATCTATGTAGTATTTATTGTCTGAAACCATAATCTAATACAACGGTTTATTTGTGGTATCTATAAATAATGAATGAATGAATATATTGTATTGTACAACAAACAATAATACAATCAAAATAATAGTACCTATCTAATGTACAAACGTTGAGGCAGCGATGCGACATATTGCGCTGGTCAGTCCCGCAGTTCCTCCGAACTTCCGGTACAAAATTCCCTTCGGTCAAAACTTATTCTTCAGAAGATCTCCAGCTCATATATATCCATACCTACATATCTATATATACACATACAGTATGTATATTAATTTTAAAAACCTAAAAGCTTGCAACCGCCGCCGCCGCTGTACCGAGTTACCTACTAGTTCATTAAGGACGCACACATTCATTTATTCCAAAAATGTAGATGGATTTCCAGCGGCACAAACCCTCTTCAATATTTAAAAAAAAATACATCTTGGGGGATAATTCTAATACGCACTATTGCGTAATGACATCATTACGCACGAGTGTTTTATAGCTAGGTCCTAAAAACGATGTAATAAGACTCACTTTATGGGCAAGTGTGTTGAAAAATATATTATATCGATGTCCCAAGGTAAAAAATCTCATTATTAACTGGTGGCCTAGATAGGGATGAAGGGAAAGGTGGTAGACCTCCATCTAACTAGTGAATAATAAAACCTGCCAGTTGTGAAGACCAATATAAACTACCTAAGTACTCAAAACAATATAGGGCCCACCCCGAATTAACACGAATTCTTGCTTATAAATAACTCATATTATGGTAATCATTGGTGAAGTGACGTGCCCTAACATAAAGTAGTCATATTTATGAGCCCTTATTAATGTTTTCAGTGACAACTTTAATGATATTCTCAAGTGAGTGGAAAGACAAACTGAAGTGCTTGAAATTTTTGTATGCATTTTTGTTCACTTGTGTTCGCGGTCTCCCTGTTAACGCTGCAGTCAAAAGCTGCAAATTTTAACTGTTTAGTCCCGATTGCTATATCTGGTTTTCGCCGACATATGGATATGGAAACGGCTACAAGAGCGGTTGCGGAGCTTTACTTCAAGAGGAAGAATCTCAGAGATCTGTAGCGATATGACTAGGAGAATATTTTTTTTTGACGAGCTCAAGGACACCTCAGTGAGGCACGGCCTCGGCTTGGGCTGTCGCTTAGGGAGGGCTGATTTTACCACCGGTTCACAACGCGCCCCCACTGAGAAGAGCCGACAAGAAACTCGGTGGGGCGATGCTCGTCGTTGAGGTCGCATACGTACGACCCTTCGGCCTCGCCGTCGAGACCGGTGTCCGGTGAATTTTTGAAATCTGACATGTAGTTTCTGAGAATTCCGAGATCAAACCTGCATACATATATACATACATACATACACTCGTTAAATTTGGTCAATTTGTTTAGAAGCCCACATAGACTAATATAGGGTAAATGTGACTGTGTGAATGTGTGTGTAGACTGTAGAGTCTACAGTCTCTCGAAAGATAAATAAAATAACATGTGATCATCCATCACCAAACTAGAGAAATTACAATCGAGGCAACTATACCCCTAGGGCAACTATCCCACATTTACCCTATATGAATAGTACGCATTTTTATTAATATTTCATACATACGCGTCGAATAGAGAACCTCATTTTTGAAGCCGGTTAAAAATGACGTCATCTTTACTATACCGCCATCTCTCGCGTTACCAGGTAGATAGTCCCCATAAACTTATACCCTGTTTTTCTTTACTTTTTTTGTTTTGTGTAATTCTCCAGGAAGAGGATTATGTTTTCGAGAGTATGTATGTAACTATGTATGTATATTTCTTTGGCACGGACTACAGCCTGAACGGCTTCGTATGTCGTTGGATTCATCTTAGTTGTGCTATTTATTCTTCCAACAAAATTAATATGGGCATCATGACCTATTGTGTATAGGCCAGCGTGTCTGACCACAAGACCAACGGGGCCGTCGATCTCTACATTTTCTTTTATAACAAAATTTGAACTTGTAAGAGGCAAGACGCGCATTGCACTATATTGCTGCAGTTGCATTTAACCATGGTTTTGTTACCCGTTAAGTTCAATCGTATACTTTCACCAGCCTCTGGCGTTGCTTAACCGCAGCGTGTGTTATGTGAATTACTTGTGTGTGTGGTGCGTTGTAGCATATCGATAAAGGCGTGGATAGAGTGTAAAGAAAAACAAAAAAATAATACCGTTTGATAGTTTCGTTTTTAACAACCATAAATTTTAATATAACTAGCTGACCCACGCAGCTCCGCCTGCGCTATTTTTACGTTAAATAAAGTTTTAATAACAGACATTTGCATCGAATACATAACCTCCTTTTTTATAGTCGGTTAAAAACTGGGACCCACTTTTTACTTGCTCTCCGAAGCACGGACACCCGTTTAGTTCAAATGGCCTTGACTCACCGTTGCCGGCAACGACTTCCCCTTCAACATTTAATCAGTTAAGTACCTGTATTTAAAGATAATATTCCGAAAATTTCAATATAAACTATATTAAAATTTTGTACTAAAAAATACACGTGATTTTGGATAGGGGGGGGGGGGGGTAGTTTAAAACCTCACCACATATCACCAGGAGGGGGGGAGGGGTTAATAAGTTGCTAAAAAACATCACGTGATTAATGGACGACCCCTATACAGAATGTGTTTTGCATTTTTTTCCATATTTGTAGACCTAACAGTTAAGGATTATGTCAATTGATGAAAAATAGATTAATAATTTAGTGATTAATAACTAAAAGATAGTTAATGATTCATGATTAACGTTCAACCAGAATAAGAGCTCTCGAGCGCTCAGAATAGGTCCCAAGGTTGGCCAAACCGCGCGTGCTCTTGTTTACCTACTTTGCGCGAATATCGGTGCCAGACGGGGTTATTTTATAGTGACCTTTGCACACGGGATTTCTTTTCGTACCAAACATAAAAAATATTTCATAATTTTAAGTCTATCATTTAATGATTGATTTATGTTCTTTAAAAGGTATATATCAACCTCCGTAAATATGGCGAGAATGCAGAACCACATCCCGTATAGGCAGACCTGTCGCTTACCATTAGGCGACCCTGATAACAACACGCCTGCCTATAAACAGCTGCATTACACTGCTGCTTATCAGCCGAGACATTACCTCTTAAGTCCGTTGAGCCCGGTAATTTTACCAACTCCTTACAGTGCCGTTCTCACAGGAACATTGAACAGCCTACCTAACTCTGCGGTGATACCTACCTAAATGTTTCCTATACAGGGTGTAGGGGACTACGTACCGAAAACTTTTTTATAAGATTTCTCATATTGTCCGTTACAACATTACAGAAACCATTTATATGGAAAATGACACATGACTAACTTGTTAATTTTTGAGCAGGTATTGTGCGGAATAATAAAATCAAGCCGCCTGCCAAGCGTGGAGATTATGGCAACCCCTCCCTTCTAAGGGAGAGCCTTTGTTCGGCAGTGGACTGTTCGGCTGCTGATGATTGCTAATTTTGCACAAATAAGTTATTTATTGTTTGTAAATTGAAATTAGTCTTTATTATTATACCAATAATGATGTTATGCTAATTTTATAAAAAAAGCTGCAATTTTTTTTTTTTCATGAAAAAGCCGTTGAAAAATTTCAACACTAGAATGTCCAGAATCATGTACTGGATCCCTGGTATCGGTTTTCGGTACGACGTCCCTTACACACCGTATACATATTTATCTATGGCTAAATGGTCTCTTGCACAAGGGACCTGCCACCGTATGTGGCTATTACTTTCTCGCGCGCAACTATTAATTGATATACGGGTATTTATTGATTGCGCACTTGCAAGCCATTTTCAGTTCAGACAACATACCTATTAGGTACCCGTAGGGGCCGTAGGTATTGCAGTAACGAGTAAAATTAAATCAATATCTAATATATATTTTTGCTATTGTGTTATATTAACTTTACGAACCGTACTACACCCGTAACCGTACAAACCTCAACTTCTCGCTGGGATTCGCACTAATAATGTAGATACTTTATTTAACCGGCTTCAAAAAGAAGGGTCTGTATACGACGCGTATGTAAGTATGTTATTATCATAATAAAAATATTAAAAAAAAAATTGAACCGACTTCAATAACACTAAAAAGTATAAAATAATTTAAATATTAAAGAAGTTGGTGTTAGCGTACCTGCTGTGTATATTTGGCACCAACTTCAATAATATTTAAATTATTTTATACTTTTTAGTGTTATTGAAGTCGGTTCAATTTTTTTTTTAAATATTTTATTTTATACTTTTTAGTGATATTTTCATACATAAAGATTGAACCATCGAAGACGGTAAAATGATCTAGGTAGGTTATGACATCATTATGATTTCACATTATCGTCTACATACTTTTACATAATTCATGTTTCTTCAGAAACTCAGAAACAATTTATCCGATCGTAATGAAATTTGCATGGAATCATCATAGTATTTTACTCTCTCGAATAAAAAAAGAATCATCGAAATCGGTTCATATTTATCAGAGAAATGTAAAGTAGAACATCAGTTTTATGGTTTTTACCAGATAAATTCCTCCATATCATTCATGGTCCTCCAGGAAGTTCTTATCCGGTTGTGATAAAATTCATACAGGTTCATTACAGTGGTTTCTTCTTTCGAATAAAAAAAGAATCATTGAAATTGGTAAATATTTACCAGAGTTATGACCATTTTTGTCCTTAAAAAGCACCATAACGTCATCTATATAGGCTTTCCTGCAGCTCTCAGTGCGCAGTCACCATTCTTGTTTTTTCAGGAACTACTTATTACTAAGCAATAATTTTTTTATGGGACCCAATTAACGGATTAAAGAATGGATGGAAGAAAGATTTTTTCAAATCGGTTCATAATTGCCAGAGTTATGCGCGAACATACATAGAAAAAAAAAATATATATATATATACAGACGAATTGAGAACCTCCTCTTTTTTTGAAGTTGGTTAAAAATGCGTAATATTCATATAAATGTTAGTCTATGTGGGCTTATAAACAAACTAGCAATTTCCTGCGGCTACGCCCGCTATTATTATTTTTATCTTCCCCATTTAACCCCTTTAGGAGTTGAATTTTCAAATACCCTTTCTTAGTTGATGCTTACATCATAAGAAGAACCTACTGTACAAATTTCAGCTTTCTAGGTCCAGTGGTTTGGCCTGTGCGTTGATGAATCAGTCAGTCAGTCAGTCAGGACAAGTAATTTTGTATAGATGTACCAAATCTCATGCGTACATAATGTTCTCCATGGCGACGATTTTTTTTTACTATAAGGCAAAAACGCAGCAGTTTATAGTGCAGAAGCGTATGCGCAGGCTGATAGGTACACCTGTCTTCCCTTACTCTCACAATCCGATGGGACGGAAGAACGACACGACCGGGGAGAGGTCAGGAGCAGGAACGACTTTTTACATACCCTACCCATCTGATGCATTGATGGATCATCTTACTTTTTAACCGACTTCAAAAAAGGAGGTTCTGTATTCGACGCGTATGTATGTAATATTAATAAAAATGCGTAATATGTTAGTCTATGTGGGCTTCTAAACGAATTTACCAAATTTCACGAGTGTATGTATGTATGTATGTATGTAGGTTTGTCCGCGGATTTCTCAGAAACTACAAGTCCGATTTCGAAAATTCTTTTTGCAATAGTTAGAGTATCTTTCAACTTAGGGTAGAGTACAAATTTCATCAAAATCGGTCCAGTAGTTTAAGAGATATAAACTTTTTATGTTTTCAGTAAGTTACTGTAATGTAGACGTTCGAGTTGCGTGATAGTGCTGATACCTATCTTGGTAAAATAAGTCACTAAAAAGTGTTAAATAAACTATTTTTAAAAAAATAAAAACCGACTTCAAAGTAAATTATCTAAAAAGCATAAAATAACGAAAATATTATTGAAGTTGGTGTTAGCGTACCTGCTGTGTATATTCTACACCAACTTCAATAATATTTTCGTTATTTTATGCTTTTTAGATAATTTACTTTGAAGTCGGTTTTTATTTTTTTTAAAATAGTTTATTTAACACTTTTTAGTGACTTATTTTACCAAGATAGGTATCAGCACTATCACGCAACTCGAACGTCTACATTACAGTAACTTACTGAAAACATAAAAAGTTTATATCTCTTAAACTACTGGACCGATTTTGATAAAACTTGTACTCTACCCTAAGTTGAAAAATACTCTAACTATTGCAAAAAGAATTTTTGAAATCGGACTTCTAGTTTCTGAGAAATCCGCGGACAAACCTACATACATACATACATACATACATACATACATACATACATACATACATACATACATACATACATACACTCGTGAAATTTGGTAAATTTGTTTAGAAGCCCACATAGACTAACATATATGAATATTACGCATTTCTATTAATATTACATACATACGCGTCGAATACAGAACCTCCTTTTTTGAAGTCGGTTAAAAAGCATAAAATAACGAAAATATATTGAAGTCGGTGTCAGCTCGTGCTAGTCTTAGTTAACATGATGTGCTATCACCGACTTCAATATATTTTCGTTATTTTATGCTTTTTAACCGACTTCATTAACCGACTTCAAAAAAGGAGGTTCTGTATTCGACGCGTATGTATGTAATATTAATTAAAATGCGTAATATTCATATATGTTAGTCTATGTGGGCTTCTAAACGAATTTACCAAATTTCACGAGTGTATGTATGTATGTATGTATGTATGTATGTATGTATGTATGTATGTATGTATGTAGGTTTGTCCGCGGATTTCTCAGAAACTACAAGTCCGATTTCAAAAATTCTTTTTGCAATAGTTAGAATATCTTTCAACTTAGGGTAGAGTACAAATTTCATCAAAATCGGTCCAGTAGTTTAAGAGATATAAACTTTTTATGTTTTCAGTAAGTTACTGTAATGTAGACGTTCGAGTTGCGTGATAGTGCTGATACCTATCTTGGTAAAATAAGTCACTAAAAAGTGTTAAATAAACTATTTTAATAAAAAATAATAACCGACTTCAAAGTAAATTATCTAAAAAGCATAAAATAACGAAAATATTATTGAAGTTGGTGCAGAATATACACAGCAGGTACGCTAACACCAACTTCAATAATATTTTCGTTATTTTATGCTTTTTAGATAATTTACTTTGAAGTCGGTTATTATTTTTTATTAAAATAGTTTATTAGATAATTTACTTTGAAGTCGGTTTTTTTTTTAAATAGTTTATCAGACAATCAGGTGATCAGCCTGCATTGTACTAGCCAGTAAGGAACAACTAACACATAGTTGTTTCTCCCCGGGGTTTCCCCGTTGCGCTACGGAGGCTAATAAACCCGGACACCCTACCATACTCGTAGGGTGTCCGGGTAAGAATAGCACCCCCCATCTCCTCCCGTTGGGTGTCCGTAAGAGGCGAGTACGCGAAAACAAGAAGACGGGCAGCAGCGTCTTTCTACTGCGACACCCAAAACACCTAGTCAAGCTATTGGGGATTATGTCAACCCCTCCCTTCTAAAGGGGAGGCCTTTGTCCAGCAGTGGACGGGTTTCGGCTGCAGATGAAACAGCATAGAAAAGGCAGGTATTTTGTAGAATTCCATTTCAATATTTTTCTCTTGTGTTATAAATGGACAATGTCCAGTAGTTGCCTTTAATAATCCTCCTGGCCGAATCGACCACAGCGGCCAATCTTTCACTAGATCAGCCATGTACGCAGGAGATATTATAGTGCACAAGCGCTTGCGTAGACACAAGTGCGCTCTCTTTTCCTTTAATTTATTTTATTTACTTATTTTATTATATTTTATTTTATTAGGGGAGCTTACGGCTACATTTACAAAATAAGTAACATTATAACTTAATACATGCCAGTTACAAGCTTCCACAGATAGGTTATACCTCTCATAATCCGATGGGACGGAAGACCGACACGACCGGGGAGAGGTTAGACGCAGGACCGACTTTTTACATGCCCATCCGACGCATGGATCATCTTACTTTACAGACAATCAGGTGATCGGCCTGCTTTGTTGAGTTGCGTTTAATAGCATATAATAGTCCTATTAATATATTAGTTCAGCAAACGACGACAATGTCTTTCAAGTAATGATTTTAAACGATAATTATAGGTACCCAGTTCAGTAGTAATTACTTTCACTTAAAACAATTTGTTTCTTTCTGTCGCGAGGTAGAAGATATCTTCTCTAAAATACCGTAATTAAAAGATAAGAAAAAGCTTAAATTTAGTAAGCAAAACGCTCCACGAAATAGAAAGGGTACGCATGTAATCAATTGGTTTTGCTTAAAGAACAGACGATCGAGTTTTATCTGCGACGGCGATGCTTCAATATAAATGTGGTAGGTAGCGTGGTTTGACACAAATCTTAGTTCATTGTGTTGCTAGCCTTAGATTTCTTGCGCTCAGGATATCGCCGCTCACACAAGTACAGCTGCAAGTTGGCAGGAAATCAAAGTTAGTATTATTATTTTATTTTTTTTATTTCTACGGGCTTTACCTGGTCTTTTTATTGCGTGGGGACGGATCCAACACGTAGAGTCCATTTTAGGAAATTTAAATGATGTATCAATCACCTCCAGGGATCGACTGCCACAATGGTGGAAAACCAGTAGTTGACCTACGCAGGTATAGGAACTATCTATACTTATAATAAAACTGTAACGGGTCCAATTCTGTACATTGAAGATATTTTTAAAATTATATTTGGAGGGCATTCTATAACCGACACTGAGGCCGAAAATGTAATTTTTTTAATTTTTGTCTGTCTGTCTGTCTGTCTGTCTGTCTGTCTGTATCACGGCTGAGCATCACGCCGAAACTACTGAATGGATTCAAATGAAACTTGGCATGATTTGAGATCTTACTACGAGGTAGGACATAGGATACTTTTTATCCCGTAATCTAGCACGGTTCTTTTGGGAGAGGGGATTAAAGTCAAAACGGGTACTTGGTTATACGCTTGGTCCGATTTTGTCAATTTTTCTTTATAATATAATAAATATTAGTAAGTGTACGGTGCAACCGTGCATTTCTCAAGTCAGCAGTTTACGCGACGCACACATTTTATAATTCAGTAATTATATTCAGTTCGCATCGGACCGCCAAGGGAACCGTGTGTACTCACTACCAAACAAGTGGTATCTTAGCAAAACCGCGTTTAGGCCAGCAAGTGTGCCTCGTGTGTTCATTTCATTTCTTCCATAGCATTCATTAATTCTCATTTACTTTAAGGACATTTTGGACATTATACATATTTTACAATCTATCTAATTATTTCTTTCCCCACTTCTCATATCAAAAGAGTGTACAGTCAAGCAAGGACCGTACATCTCTTTTTGGTCCTTCTCAAAGTGCTTCTCACGCTATAGTTCTCGTGTCGCGCCGCGTTACGTGGACCATTGCCGTGTGAAGTGAACCAGTGACTATCGGAACTAATCAGTGTCGAAGTGACAATACAGTGTATTACCAAGGATTACAGAGGATCACCAAGGATTCGTAAGCAGCACAACTAATTCGTTGGAGATACACAAGTAAGATCGTTTTATTTTACCGCTTACACAAAAGCTTGTTTTCAACATGGAGAACTTACACGCGAATCAGCACGAGCTCTTTGAGGCTATGAACAAGTTAGCTATCAATATCAGGAAAGACTCGATGGAACGCAAGACGGTCGACTATTTTAAACGACGTTTAGAAACGTTGGAAGCGTATTGGTCAGATTATCAGTACAACCACGAACAATTATTATCAAGGGAAAGCAGGTCCCATCCATATTTTACAAAGCAGCAGTATGAACAAGCAGAAGAATCATACAAGGTAGCAAAAGCTCTCATCCAAGAACAATACAAGGAGTTACTGAAACGGATGAAGCTAGAACCAGTAGATGTCTCTGGACCAAGACCATCTCACCAAGGAGACCAAGGTCAAGGAACTTCTCAACAGGGAGAGACAGCTGCGGCCAGTCCTGAGCATGAAATACAAGAAGGACGTCAGTCGCTGCCAATCCAGATGCGTTCTACAGGTTCTTCAAGTAAACTAGATGAAATGCTTAAGAAACAAGCAAGCAACTTTCGAGCATTTCAGCGGATATCAGCAAGAATAGATTTAGGTCTCGTCTCAGAGAAGTGGGAATGGGAAGATACCTTACGTACTTTGCAATCTCGCTGGTCTATAATAGATTCTTTACACTGGGAATTGGACAGTGAGTTGGAAGGCAGCAACGAAGAGTATGAGACAACCTATAATAAACAAGAAGATATCTACAACAGCTTAAAAAAGGCAATTAATAGTAAAATATGGTCAGTAGCTCACAGGGAGAACAGCACACCAAAAATGGACATACCCATTTTCAATGGCAATTACCAAAACTGGGTGTCATTCAAAGATTTGTTTACGGAAATTATTCACAGCAACACGTCGATTTCAAGCGCCCAGAAGATGCAGTTCCTGAAAAGTAAAGTCCGTGGAGAAGCAGAACGTCTAATCCAGCATCTGCAAATTAGCTCAGAGAATTACTCAGTGTGCTGGGATATATTGAATAATAGATACAACAATATTAGGCTTATTTTCACTTCCTATGTTAACACTTTACTAAATCTATCAGCAACTCAACAAGCAACCGTGAATCATATCAAGAATATTCACGATACGACTTTAGAGTGTTTAAACGCTATCAAGAACCTTGGTGTGGACACAGACAGCTGGGATCCATTAATCGTGCATATTCCTTTGCAAAAATTAGATACAGACACACACAATCAATATTTGGAATCTCTGAAGCATCCAAGGGATTTGCCTAAACTGCACGAATTTCTCAGTTTCTTAGAAAGCAAATTTACTACCCTAGAGTCATCTAGCAAGAAGCAGGAACCTAAATTCATAAATATTAATCAAAATCATTCAACAAACAATTTAAAATATAAATCTAAATACATTAAACATTCATTTCCAGCAAGCAAACCCAATGCATTAATACCTAATAACAACTCAGCAAAAAATGTAGCGTGTCCATTATGCAAGGAATGGCACGGGTTATATTTCTGTACAAAGTTTCTCAACATGTCGCCACAAATAAAACGACAAACAATAACAAGATTACGTGTATGCCAAAACTGTCTTTGGGGTCATAGCGAAAAAGAATGCAATTCGGAAAAACGTTGTCGTGTATGCAACGAAAAACATAATACGCTCTTACATGAAGCATTCGCCAATTCAACTTGTAATTTGGTGATCGAAGAGAAGCAAGAAAGTCTCGATTTGCAACAAGGGAACATCGGGGCTGAAATATTATTGGCAACCGCATTGATCAAGATTCAAGCAAGAGATGGATCATATCACGTCATGCGAGCGCTTATAGATCAGGGGTCACAAGTGTCGCTTATATCGGAGAGAGCTGCACAGGTGCTAGCTTTACCAAGAAAACATTGCAAGGGCATCGTCTCTGGTATAGGAGCTAAGGAGAGCACCTGTAAAGGCGTTATGAACATAACATGTTGTTCACTATATAACGAATATTCTTTTAACGCCGAGGTACTGATTATGAACGCACTTATAAACAAATTACCTACTTACACATTCAACAAGCCATCATGGGCACATCTGGACGGCATACAACTCTCTGATTCAGAATTTTATGTAAGTAGAGCTGTGGATATCCTGTTGGGGGCGGACGTCTACCCTTACATTATTTTAGATGGCATAAGCAGAGCAAATGAAACCCTCCCCATAGCACAACAAACTCGCCTGGGATGGATTTTGAGTGGCAATGTCAAAACTCTTCATTGTAATGTAGTCATTAATCAGATGGACGACATTCAAAAATTTTGGGAAATAGAAGACATCACAGAGTCTTCGTCACTATCCACTGAAGACCAACGGTGTATAGATTATTACAACGAAACTACAACCCGGCGTATCGATGGTTCGTATGAAGTCAGAGTACCTTTTCAAGAAAACTTTGAGAACCAGTTGGGATCGTCGAAACCTAAAGCAATTGCGCAGTTTCGCCAGTTGGAGCGAAAATTCCACAACAATGAAAACATTGCACATAAATATAAGTTGTTTATTAATGAATATAAAACCTTAGGACATTTGAAGCCGTCATTTAGTAATCAGAAACCGGAGTTTTATTTACCGCATCACTGCGTGTTGCGAAATGATTCGAGTACGACAGCACTTCGTGTAGTCTACAATGGGTCTATGAAAACAAGTACAGGATGCAGCTTAAATGATCTCATGTTAAAAGGTCCTAATTTACAGCAAGATCTTCAGTCTTTATTGGTCAAATGGAGGCAATATCGTATAGCTTTCACTGCAGACATAGAAAAAATGTTTCGGTATATCTGGGTGCATGAACATGATCAAAAACTACAGAAAATCGTTTGGCGGGATTCTCCCAACATGCCCTTACAAGACTATCAATTATGTACAGTGACCTATGGCACAAAAGCTGCGCCATTCTTGGCTATGATGACGTTAAAAATGTTAGCAGAAGATGAGAGACAGAATTATAGCCCTGAGGCCATCAAGGCCTTAGAACAACATTTTTACATGGACGACGTGCTTTACGGTTCTCAATCAGTCGAATCAGCATTACATTTACAGCAAGAATTAATTACATTACTAAAATCTGGCAGGTTTAATTTAAGAAAGTGGTCATCCAATGCCCCCGAATTACTACAAGACGTGACCGGGGAGAAAAATATGCAAGAAAATTTAGACTTCAAGCAAGCGGAGTCAACAAAAACATTGGGACTACGATGGAACCCTAAATCAGATTCTTTTACATTTATATCCACAATCGAGCCTACCAACAAGCACCCGAGCAAGAGATCGATGTTATCAGACATCTCTAAACTCTTTGATCCTCTTGGCTGGCTGTCACCAATATCTACCAGTCTCAAATTATTATTTCAAGAAGTTTGGACCACAAATATCCAATGGGATGATAAACTGCCTGAAGATATTTGCAAGAAATGGACGAATATAAGGGAAAACATGCACAAAATAAACAGGTTCGAGTTGACAAGATGGCTCGGAACTGGTGAAAATGATCAAGTGGAACTGCATGGGTTCTGTGACTCGTCAAACAGAGCTTACGCGTGCGTCATTTATTGTAAGCAAGTTGGCAAGACTGGCGCCGAAGTAGTGTTGATAGCAGGGAAGGCGAGACTTATTCCAGCAAACAAAACGGTCTCGTTGCCTAGATTGGAGTTAAGTGGAGCTCTTTTACTAGCAAAATTAATGCATAAAGTTCAACAATGCCTTATAAACCATAACATCCAAATATTCTGTTGGACGGACTCCAAAGTGGTTCTTGCCTGGATACAAGGAGACCCAGGCAGGTGGAAACCATTTGTATCAAACCGTGTAAAACAGATTAAAGAGTTACTCCCCCCGCACAGCTGGTGCTATGTCAAGTCTGCAGAAAATCCAGCGGATTGCGCTAGCCGTGGAATGAGTGTCGAACAGCTGGCAGAACATCGGTTGTGGTGGGAAGGACCCTCTTGGCTATCGGATTTTATCTTGAACAAGGAAAATATACAAGAAGTGTTCAATACAGAAGAAGAAACAAGAAAATTAAAGCAAGTAAACTATATTTCAAAGCAAGAAAAAGCTGACAGCGTTATTTATGAATTATTAACAAGATATAGTTCATTTACAAAACTAACAAGAGTTTTAGCGCTGGTATTTAGATTTATTACACAAATAAAACAAAAACAGTTCATTAAAAAATCTTATATTACATTACAAGAAATAAAAGACGCAAAATATACTATAATAAAATATGTACAACAAATAGAATTTACTGAAGAAATAAGTCAATTACAGCAAAACATCAAGGTCAACGATATTGTGACAGTCAACGACGCAAACTTACCACCAGGAATGTGGGCTATGGGTCGCGTCGTCGAAATACATCCCGGTGCTGACGGCCACGTCAGGGTGGTTACTTTAAAAACAAAAAGCGGACTTATCAAGCGTCCCATAATTAAGTTGTCAGTTCTCCCGGTAAATGACCGAATCGCTCAACAAGAGCAGCGATCACACGAACAACAATCTAGCAAAAATCACAAGCATTCTGTTAAAAAATCAAGTTATAGCCTACTATCGCTGGCTATGTTACTACTGTCCTTCATGAACTTATTTACAAATGCATACTGTACTTATAATGTCACACAATTAAATGACAAACAAGGTCTATACTTTGACAAAATTTCGAATATGCAATTAGTGCGCGATGAGTGGAAGATCATCACGTATTATGACATGGATCCGTATTGGCAAGGGAACGCAGCTTGTAGTAAATACATAGATTATTTAGAAAAGTTATGTAATACTTTAAAAGATTCTTTACATTGCGATGCCATACAAATACAACTGCAGCAAGAATACTCAGAACTCGTGTACTACAATCACCTGTTGTTGAGTCAGCATTCCAGCACGCGTCGAGCGCAAGCCATGCGCCGACGCAAGCGAGGTATTATCAACGGCGTCGGGTATCTCGCGAACACTCTATTCGGCGTACTCGACGAACATTTCGCTGAACAATATAGACACGACATACAAGTTATAAAACACAATGAAAATCATTTGGTTTCACTTATGAAAAATCAAACTTCAGTCATGGAAGCCGAGTACAACATTTTAAAGAGAAGCGAAGTTGCTATGCATAAGCAACACAAAATGCTAAATCAGTTATCGATAAAATTAACCGAAACTGATAATAAGGTGCAAAAGGAGTCCGAAAGAAATCTAAACATGAATGATTTTAGCTTAGCAGCTATAGCAACAGGCAACGTACTAAGGAACTTAAAAACAATTCAAAACACAATATTAGACACTATAACAGATGTTTATCACGGCCGACTAAATTTTCATTTGATATCTCCTGAGCAATTGAAACAGACGTTGAATATCATTTCTAGTCACCTAGCAAAGGACATTACTTTACCCGTAAATGACCTGCAGAATAACTTTAGGGAAATTTACAGTTTATTAAAGGTCAAAGCCAGAATGTTAAAAGATTATTTAATTTTCGAATTAAAATTGCCATTGGTTACCAGAGATTCATTCGAGATAATGAAGATTTTACCAGTTCCTAAAGTAATCGGTGACACAAACATGGCTGTCCTTACACCGATTGCTGAATATGTTGCGATCAATTTGAAGAAAGACTCATATTTAACAATGTCTACTTACGACATTCAGTCGTGCCTGCGTGATAATCCGGACACATATTTATGCTACGCGCAAAGTCCAATCTATCATCTCAAAAATGAAGACAAATTATGTCAGCTACAATCCAACACCAGACAATGCAAGATCAGCATTACATCATGTTTAAATCAATGGACAGAAATTAGCAAGTTAAACATGTATCTATATTTCTGTTGCGGTCATTGTACTATACGAGTACTATGCGAAGATCAGATTTTGGCTGGAAATCTAGAGAAAGCAGGAATATTAACAATTGAGCCTGGATGCATAATCAAGACAGAAAACTTCACGGTTTATTCACATAGTAAAGGCTTAATCAACCTGAACACAAAGGCTTCTATTACAGTACCGAATATAGAACCGATTAACCATATCATTGATGCCAGCATCCCGATGTCGCTTTTACAAAATTACTCACTACTGTCTTCGGAAAAGGAACTGGAAGCAATCAAGAAACAGATAGTCAATCTCAAAGCCAATGAAGGATTGTCTCAGCAGATTTCGTACCATGATATTCACCATTACACAGCCTTGTATGTGGTAATTGGGATCATGCTGATTATTGGAGTAGTCTTCATGGTGCGTAAGATTCGCACCAAGCAGGCGGCGCTTCAGGCGGTGGCGAGGATCGCAATGGCGAATTCAGAGGCGCGGCCTACGCAAGCAGCAGAAGCCGAGGCTGGGCCCTCAGGCTCGCTGTCAACCGTTCAAGTGCACAGTGCTAGTGAAAGTGATAATAAGACAGACATTAACGAACTTAAAATACATAAAGTGGACAAATGCACGACACCTATTCCTAGAAAAACAAAATTCACATACAATCATCATCAAAACTAACATTTAATTTAAGAAACAAGTGAAATCATCTTGTTATCTCACATCTTCATCTCTCATTCATCTTTGCGCTTGGGAGCATGTACGGTGCAACCGTGCATTTCTCAAGTCAGCAGTTTACGCGACGCACACATTTTATAATTCAGTAATTATATTCAGTTCGCATCGGACCGCCAAGGGAACCGTGTGTACTCACTACCAAACAAGTGGTATCTTAGCAAAACCGCGTTTAGGCCAGCAAGTGTGCCTCGTGTGTTCATTTCATTTCTTCCATAGCATTCATTAATTCTCATTTACTTTAAGGACATTTTGGACATTATACATATTTTACAATCTATCTAATTATTTCTTTCCCCACTTCTCATATCAAAAGAGTGTACAGTCAAGCAAGGACCGTACAGTAAGGGAACACTCATAGAGAGTTGTTATCAAGGTTTTGTAATCGATCGGGTTAAGCAACGTTAGGTAAGGTCATTAAATAGATGGGTGACCGTTTAACGCCATTTGAACTAAACGGGTCCGTGCTTCGGAGAGCAAGTAAAAAGTGGGTCCCAGTTTTTAACCGACTATAAAAAATGAGGTTATGTATTCGATGCGAATGTCTGTTGTTCAAAGTTTAGTTAGCGTAAAAATTGCGCAGGCGGAGCTGCGTGGGTCAGCTAGTTGTAAATATATGGGAAAGTTATTAGTCTATGTGGTTAATTATGTTGACAAGTAAACAACTTGAGGTTATGTTGTTGAAGTAGCGTATTTGTTTTTTCATTGTATTTACTAGAAATTTAATTGCTTTGCATTACAATTTGTCTAAAGTTATTATTTTTAACCGACTTCAAAAATAGGAGGAAGTTCTCAATTCGTCTGTATTTTTTTTCTATGTATGTTCGCGCATAACTCTGGCAATTATGAACCGATTTGAAAAAATCTTTCTTCCATCCATTCTTTAATCCGTTAGTTGGGTCCCATAAAAAAAATATTGCTTCCCAATAAATAGTTCCTGAAAAAACAATAATGGTGACTGCGCAGGAAAGCTGCAAGAAAGCCTATTTAGATGACTTTATGTCGCTTTTTAAGGACAAAAATGGTCATAACTCTGGCAAATATTTACCGATTTCAATAATTCTTTTTTTATTCGAAAGCAAAAACCACTGTTATGAATGTGTATGAATTTTATCACAACCGGATAAGAACTTCCTGGAGGACCATGAACGATGTGGGGGAATTTAATTGGTAAAAATCATAAAACTGATGTTCTCCATTACATTACTCTGACAAATATGAACCGATTTCGATGACTCTTTTTTTATTCGAGAGAGTAAACTACTATGATGAGTCCATGCAAATTTCATTACGACCGGATATTTTTTTCTGACGAAACATGAAATATGTACAACTATGTAGACGATAATGTGATCATAACCTACCTAGATCATTTTACCGTCTTCGATGGTTCAATCCTTATATATGAAAATATCACTAAAAAGTTTAAAATAAAATATTTAAAAAAAAAAATTAAACCGACTTCAATAACACTGAAAAGTATAAAATAATTTAAATATTATTGAAGTTGGTGCCAAATATACACAGCAGGTACGCCAACTTCTATAATATTTAAATTATTTTATACTAATGTTGTCTTTTATTTACGCGAATACTAGACATTGTAATTAATCTATTCTTACGGATTATATCGCGATTTAATTTAATTTTCCCGACGTTTCGAATGCTTTGCAGCACCCATGGAACGTCGAACGTCGAAACGTCGGGAAAATTAAAATAAATCGCGATATAATCCGTAAGAATAGATTAATTATTTTATACTTTTCAGTGTTATTGAAGTTGGTTTAATTTTTTTTTATTAAATTTTTTTATATAACCTGAGTTCTGCGAAATCAGAATATTTCGAAGCACTGTTTGAAAATTGTTGGTTTCTTTGTTTACCTTTTATTTTTTTGGAATAGTGGATAGGGTATAGGCTATTGCAGAAGTCCGATGTCACTTGCCATAATTATATACATAATTATTGTGTGGCAAGTGGTGATTAACACCCACAAGAGGGCTGCCTAAATGATTGTCCGATGACGACAGACAGCAACACCAGTGTGCGTGGCTCAGGGGTATCGAGGGGTGTGCTGCGCCAACTCCGAGGTTACTCACGGCGTTATGTTCTTTAACATTTCCACCCCTGGAGCAAATAGCTCTAACGGCTCCTCTCTGGACGGCAAATTAGCAAGCCAGAGTTGAGAGTCTTGCGTTATTATTATAATGTAATACGTGCGTTTCTATCTGCTGATGTTAAGGTCAGTAAATGAGTTGTTATGTCATTTCTAATTCTTTATAGCTATTGATCTTGTATCTACACTTCCAAATGATAAAAATTATCAGATCTCTACTACTTATATAGAAAGTCATTACATGAAAACTTTTTAGGTATTAGATGCACTTCAATTAGAAAACCGCTGACACTTAACCGGGTCGTATTACAGAACCATACTCAAGACTCAAGTACTACTTAAATCTAGTTTGAGTTGAAGTTTTA
This sequence comes from Furcula furcula, assembly GCA_911728495.1. NCBI lineage: Eukaryota > Metazoa > Arthropoda > Insecta > Lepidoptera > Notodontidae > Furcula > Furcula furcula. Next base: position 14,421,672 of record OU452250.1, read on the forward strand.
ATTTTAGAACCTTACTTGAGCACTGTCAAGTCAAACAAGAATCACCTGAGCATTGTCAGTGCGTGATGACGTTTATGATTTATTTTAGAACATTACTTGAGCGTCGAATACAGATTCCTTTATTATTGAATCGTAATCAACTCAAAATCTCTGCTTGAGTCGAGATTTGATCTTTGTTCTCGTAAGTATGGTCTAGACCACGCTTGAGTAGAGATTTTGCAAGTAAAAAGGATATTTTTGATGCAATCGATTCTATGAAAATAGATTCAATGATTTTAATATTAGAATTCTGAGAAATATATTGAAGGACGCGCCAGATCCATATAACATGGAAGTACATATATTAAAAAAAAAATAAGTTCAGCCAAGACATAGTCAAAACATGTGATTTTGGAAAAAAATACGCAGGCATTTAGTAAAGCTAGACCAGCGTGGGCTGCCTATAGCGCTCCTGTGCTCCAAATACTGGAGGGTCTGGTACGAGTTCTGATAGTGTAGGAGCTCGATCAAACTGACAGCTTTCTCCGTACATTTCACACCAGCGTTCCTAGCGGCATCTATCAAAAACTAGTAAGATGTACGGAAAAGAACTGAAAGTTTGATTGAGCTCGTAAATTATCAGAACTAAACCCCCCAAAAATTTACTCCGTCTTTTACAAATTGTGTTTGGTACCTAACTTGTTTCGTTGTAATATACTGGCGAGGGTATCCAAGTTACTGGTTCAATTTCATAGTCAACTACAAAATAAGATACCCAGACGACATGACGGCCCACAGCACAAGTTGCTAATAATCTGTGGGTTGCAGTCATGGATGTAATATGTACCTACTGCCGTTGCAGTTCACGCACAGGCTATTTGATGTCAATTAGTTGGTCAAGCGTCCGATCCGTTCAACGAATTTTCCTTAAATTTACCGGTATTGTATTTTACTTTTAATAAATTGATTACCTACTTCTAGAAATATTATTTAAACAGAGCAATTAATATAAGGTTTAATAATTTTACTAAAAATCTTAAATTATTGAAGCGCCAAAATACAAGATCATTGTTTATTTTTATACATTTTCAAATAGGTGTTTTGTGTCAAATATGTATGAAAGAATAAAAAATATAATATATTATAATATATTTAAATAATATAAATAAATAACATAATAATATAATATAATATATTTAAAAATATATTAATTGAGAACCTCCTCCTTTTTGAAGTCAGTTAAAAAAGGAAGTTCACCGCACTTAGCGGAGCCGGAACCCACCTAAAATGAGATATCTAAAAATAACTTCTCCTAAATAATTCTTAGTCACTGGTTTTACTAAGGTACAACTTACAAGATTGCACATGTATCAGTCTTATTATTAAAAAAATTAACGTGTCTGCAATATATGGTTACTTTGTTCAATCTACGTATCCCGTAAGGAAATTAACATAGCATGATACCACTTACTCTTTTGTAACCGGAGAAATTGGCTTCGTTCCAGTTATTGCGAAAATAGGATATAAATCGACCCCACATAATACCTTTAAATAAATGTATGCACTACCTATGTAGTATTTATTGTCTGAAACCATAATCTATTACAACGGTTTATTTGTGGTATCTATAAATAATGAATGAATGAATATATTGTATTGTACAACAAACAGTAATACAATCAAATTAATAGTAAGTACCTATCTAATGTACAAACGTTGAGGCAGCGATGCGACATATTGCGCTGGTCAGTCCCGCAGTTCCTCCGAACTTCCGGTACAAAATTCCCTTCGGTCAAAACTTATTCTTCATGAAGATCTCCAGCTCATATATATACATACCTACATATCTATATATACACATACAGTATGTATATTAATTTTAAAAACCTAAAAGCTTGCAACCGCCGCCGCCGCTGTACCGAGTTACCTACTAGTACTAGTTCATTAAGGACGCACACATTCATTTATTCCAAAAATGTAGATGGATTTCCAGCGGCACAAACCCTCTTCAATATTTAAAAAAAAATACATCTTGGGGTATAATTCTAATACGCACTATTGCGTAATGACATCATTACGCACGAGTGTTTTATAGCTAGGTTTATGGCCCTAAAAACGATGTAATAAGACTCACTTTATGGGCAAGTGTGTTGAAAAATATATTATATCGATGTCCCAAGGTAAAAAATCTCATTATTAACTGGTGGCCTAGATAGGGAAAGGTGGTAGACCTCCATCTAACTAGTGAGTAATAAAACCTGCTAGTTGTGAAGACCAATATAAACTACCTACTGAAAACAATATAGGGCCCACCCCGAATTTGCATGGAATCATCATAGTATTTTACTCTCTCGAATAAAAAAAGAATCATCGAAATCGGTTCATATTTATCAGAGAAATGTAAAGTAGAACATCAGTTTTATGGTTTTTACCAGATAAATTCCTCCATATCATTCATGGTCCTCCAGGAAGTTCTTATCCGGTTGTGATAAAATTCATACAGGTTCATTACAGTGGTTTCTTCTTTCGAATAAAAAAAGAATCATTGAAATTGGTAAATATTTACCAGAGTTATGACCATTTTTGTCCTTAAAAAGCACCATAACGTCATCTATATAGGCTTTCCTGCAGCTCTCAGTGCGCAGTCACCATTCTTGTTTTTTCAGGAACTACTTATTACTAAGCAATAATTTTTTTATGGGACCCAATTAACGGATTAAAGAATGGATGGAAGAAAGATTTTTTCAAATCGGTTCATAATTGCCAGAGTTATGCGCGAACATACATAGAAAAAAAAAATATATATATATATACAGACGAATTGAGAACCTCCTCTTTTTTTGAAGTTGGTTAAAAATGCGTAATATTCATATAAATGTTAGTCTATGTGGGCTTATAAACAAACTAGCAATTTCCTGCGGCTACGCCCGCTATTATTATTTTTATCTTCCCCATTTAACCCCTTTAGGAGTTGAATTTTCAAATACCCTTTCTTAGTTGATGCTTACATCATAAGAAGAACCTACTGTACAAATTTCAGCTTTCTAGGTCCAGTGGTTTGGCCTGTGCGTTGATGAATCAGTCAGTCAGTCAGTCAGGACAAGTAATTTTGTATAGATGTACCAAATCTCATGCGTACATAATGTTCTCCATGGCGACGATTTTTTTTTACTATAAGGCAAAAACGCAGCAGTTTATAGTGCAGAAGCGTATGCGCAGGCTGATAGGTACACCTGTCTTCCCTTACTCTCACAATCCGATGGGACGGAAGAACGACACGACCGGGGAGAGGTCAGGAGCAGGAACGACTTTTTACATACCCTACCCATCTGATGCATTGATGGATCATCTTACTTTTTAACCGACTTCAAAAAAGGAGGTTCTGTATTCGACGCGTATGTATGTAATATTAATAAAAATGCGTAATATGTTAGTCTATGTGGGCTTCTAAACGAATTTACCAAATTTCACGAGTGTATGTATGTATGTATGTATGTAGGTTTGTCCGCGGATTTCTCAGAAACTACAAGTCCGATTTCGAAAATTCTTTTTGCAATAGTTAGAGTATCTTTCAACTTAGGGTAGAGTACAAATTTCATCAAAATCGGTCCAGTAGTTTAAGAGATATAAACTTTTTATGTTTTCAGTAAGTTACTGTAATGTAGACGTTCGAGTTGCGTGATAGTGCTGATACCTATCTTGGTAAAATAAGCCAAAAAAATATAAAAAAAAAAAAAATATAAAAAATTCACGAAAAAAAAATCATACCTATTTTGGTAAAATAAGTCACTAAAAAGTGTTAAATAAACTATTTTAAAAAAAATAAAAACCGACTTCAAAGTAAATTATCTAAAAAGCATAAAATAACGAAAATATATTGAAGTCGGTGTCAGCTCGTGCTAGTCTTAGTTAACATGATGTGCTATCACCGACTTCAATATATTTTCGTTATTTTATGCTTTTTAGATAATTTACTTTGAAGTCGGTTTTTTTTTTTAAATAGTTTATCAGACAATCAGGTGATCAGCCTGCATTGTACTAGCCAGTAAGGAACAACTAACACATAGTTGTTTCTCCCCGGGGTTTCCCCGTTGCGCTACGGAGGCTAATAAACCCGGACACCCTACCATACTCGTAGGGTGTCCGGGTAAGAATAGCACCCCCCATCTCCTCCCGTTGGGTGTCCGTAAGAGGCGAGTACGCGAAAACAAGAAGACGGGCAGCAGCGTCTTTCTACTGCGACACCCAAAACACCTAGTCAAGCTATTGGGGATTATGTCAACCCCTCCCTTCTAAAGGGGAGGCCTTTGTCCAGCAGTGGACGGGTTTCGGCTGCAGATGAAACAGCATAGAAAAGGCAGGTATTTTGTAGAATTCCATTTCAATATTTTTCTCTTGTGTTATAAATGGACAATGTCCAGTAGTTGCCTTTAATAATCCTCCTGGCCGAATCGACCACAGCGGCCAATCTTTCACTAGATCAGCCATGTACGCAGGAGATATTATAGTGCACAAGCGCTTGCGTAGACACAAGTGCGCTCTCTTTTCCTTTAATTTATTTTATTTACTTATTTTATTATATTTTATTTTATTAGGGGAGCTTACGGCTACATTTACAAAATAAGTAACATTATAACTTAATACATGCCAGTTACAAGCTTCCACAGATAGGTTATACCTCTCATAATCCGATGGGACGGAAGACCGACACGACCGGGGAGAGGTTAGACGCAGGACCGACTTTTTACATGCCCATCCGACGCATGGATCATCTTACTTTACAGACAATCAGGTGATCGGCCTGCTTTGTTGAGTTGCGTTTAATAGCATATAATAGTCCTATTAATATATTAGTTCAGCAAACGACGACAATGTCTTTCAAGTAATGATTTTAAACGATAATTATAGGTACCCAGTTCAGTAGTAATTACTTTCACTTAAAACAATTTGTTTCTTTCTGTCGCGAGGTAGAAGATATCTTCTCTAAAATACCGTAATTAAAAGATAAGAAAAAGCTTAAATTTAGTAAGCAAAACGCTCCACGAAATAGAAAGGGTACGCATGTAATCAATTGGTTTTGCTTAAAGAACAGACGATCGAGTTTTATCTGCGACGGCGATGCTTCAATATAAATGTGGTAGGTAGCGTGGTTTGACACAAATCTTAGTTCATTGTGTTGCTAGCCTTAGATTTCTTGCGCTCAGGATATCGCCGCTCACACAAGTACAGCTGCAAGTTGGCAGGAAATCAAAGTTAGTATTATTATTTTATTTTTTTTATTTTTACGGGCTTTACCTGGTCTTTTTATTGCGTGGGGACGGATCCAACACGTAGAGTCCATTTTAGGAAATTTAAATGATGTATCAATCACCTCCAGGGATCGACTGCCACAATGGTGGAAAACCAGTAGTTGACCTACGCAGGTATAGGAACTATTGTAAATATATGGGAAAGTTATTAGTCTATGTGGTTAATTATGTTGACAAGTAAACAACTTGAGGTTATGTTGTTGAAGTAGCGTATTTGTTTTTTCATTGTATTTACTAGAAATTTAATTGCTTTGCATTACAATTTGTCTAAAGTTATTATTTTTAACCGACTTCAAAAATAGGAGGAAGTTCTCAATTCGTCTGTATTTTTTTTTCTATGTATGTTCGCGCATAACTCTGGCAATTATGAACCGATTTGAAAAAATCTTTCTTCCATCCATTCTTTAATCCGTTAGTTGGGTCCCATAAAAAAAATATTGCTTCCCAATAAATAGTTCCTGAAAAAACAATAATGGTGACTGCGCAGGAAAGCTGCAAGAAAGCCTATTTAGATGACTTTATGTCGCTTTTTAAGGACAAAAATGGTCATAACTCTGGCAAATATTTACCGATTTCAATAATTCTTTTTTTATTCGAAAGCAAAAACCACTGTTATGAATGTGTATGAATTTTATCACAACCGGATAAGAACTTCCTGGAGGACCATGAACGATGTGGGGGAATTTAATTGGTAAAAACCATAAAACTGATGTTCTCCATTACATTACTCTGACAAATATGAACCGATTTCGATGACTCTTTTTTTATTCGAGAGAGTAAACTACTATGATGAGTCCATGCAAATTTCATTACGACCGGATATTTTTTTCTGACGAAACATGAAATATGTACAACTATGTAGACGATAATGTGATCATAACCTACCTAGATCATTTTACCGTCTTCGATGGTTCAATCCTTATATATGAAAATATCACTAAAAAGTTTAAAATAAAATATTTAAAAAAAAAAATTAAACCGACTTCAATAACACTGAAAAGTATAAAATAATTTAAATATTATTGAAGTTGGTGCCAAATATACACAGCAGGTACGCCAACTTCTATAATATTTAAATTATTTTATACTAATGTTGTCTTTTATTTACGCGAATACTAGACATTGTAATTAATCTATTCTTACGGATTATATCGCGATTTAATTTAATTTTCCCGACGTTTCGAATGCTTTGCAGCACCCATGGAACGTCGAACGTCGAAACGTCGGGAAAATTAAAATAAATCGCGATATAATCCGTAAGAATAGATTAATTATTTTATACTTTTCAGTGTTATTGAAGTTGGTTTAATTTTTTTTTATTAAATTTTTTTATATAACCTGAGTTCTGCGAAATCAGAATATTTCGAAGCACTGTTTGAAAATTGTTGGTTTCTTTGTTTACCTTTTATTTTTTTGGAATAGTGGATAGGGTATAGGCTATTGCAGAAGTCCGATGTCACTTGCCATAATTATATACATAATTATTGTGTGGCAAGTGGTGATTAACACCCACAAGAGGGCTGCCTAAATGATTGTCCGATGACGACAGACAGCAACACCAGTGTGCGTGGCTCAGGGGTATCGAGGGGTGTGCTGCGCCAACTCCGAGGTTACTCACGGCGTTATGTTCTTTAACATTTCCACCCCTGGAGCATATAGCTCTAACGGCTCCTCTCTGGACGGCAAATTAGCAAGCCAGAGTTGAGAGTCTTGCGTTATTATTATAATGTAATACGTGCGTTTCTATCTGCTGATGTTAAGGTCAGTAAATGAGTTGTTATGTCATTTCTAATTCTTTATAGCTATTGATCTTGTATCTACACTTACAAATGATAAAAATTATCAGATCTCTACTACTTATATAGAAAGTCATTACATGAAAACTTTTTAGGTAATAGATGTACTTCAATTAGAAAACCGCTGACACTTAACCTAAACTCTAAACTTTACTTCCTGTTAACCATAGTGACTTGCAATACTACATTGTATGGGTGCGTGACTGCGATTTACGTTTTAATGCCGGCGCCCAACTGTCGGACGTACAAGCCTCTTCTTCTCACAGATGTCAAATCGCACCAGCAATGAAGCATGGCGATTCGGTCCATTGAGAACTATTTACTTACTATCGATGAAAAAAAAAACAATTTTACGGAATAGTAAACAATACGTTGTTTACCTAATACAAATGCATTATGCTGTAATGAAATAAACCTTATACAAAATAACCGGTACTTAGAACTCCGGAGAGACCCGAGGAGATGACGAATTATTTTTACGACTGCAAACCAGACATGCAAATTTTTTGCTGGAATCCTAATGCATGTAAATCGCTTATTTTATCATCCGAGAAAATTATTATAATTTTGATTAATCATTATGAAACTACTTTTACGGATTATATCGCGGATTATTTTTAGGTTTAGAGATAAAATGCTCCAATAACAAACAGTATGACGAGTAATGTAAACCATAACATTTAAAGATATAAACTGTATAAGTCGATATTTTACAATTTCTTTACGTTTTGTATTAATTCATAACAACACCATTGTTCTTATACAATTTGCTGCTAGTAAGTCATCAAATGAATGAAATATTTTATATGTTGATAAAACACGTAACAAGACGACTTTATTAATCATACTTAATTCAGTTTACATGTCCTTTTACAACCGGTCAGAGTGAAGTACTACCTTGTAATGTCTATACATCACACATCTATGTGCCAAAATAAAACTTTTGGATTTAATCATGTTTATCAGTAAGTACATATCCTACACAAGTATAAATCAAAAATAAATAAATAGCCAAAACACGAATAAACGGCAAAGTCTATATTTTCCATTTTATCAAACATAGTCCCCAATTACCTAAATCGATTAAACCACCTAGCTAGGGTAACGTACCTGCTTTGCACGTGTACGAGTATAAGCTAGTTAGGCATCTTCGTTAGAAATAAAAAAAAACCTAGACATACAAACTTGGCTTTGCGGTTTACTTTTTTTGTTAACTGAGGTGTTAGATAAATGTTAAAACAACTTTAATGCGTTCAAAGAAGGTATAGAAGGTAAGGAAGGCATGGTCCAACTCGCACTTGACCAGTTTTTTATTTTTCCTTCAGTATGAGTACTATTTACATAAAAATTTAGTAATCCTTTCTGTTAACTGTTTCGGTTAATTATACCCCAAACACTTTTATATATAGCCCACTTTATAATATACCTACTAGATACACAAATAGGCTCTCACTTATTCTTTTAAACCCCTCGTTTTCTGATTATTTCAAAATGATAATTTTGATAGAAAATGGATCACCTTAAGGCACCATAACATATTATTTACTAACCCAAGACCGCGGGCATGAAAAATGTTTTGATAGTGGTTTATTTAATAAATGTATTCAAATATCAATTAAAATCTCAAGGAGGTTATCATTAACTCAAGCACCATATCAATAATAATTATTATCTTTGAGTGTACTCAAACTAACAGTGTGTGTGTAGTGTTATTGATCATTAATCCAGTTCTTGAAATCGGACTATTTCGACAGTCGCAGCCAAAAGTAGACATTGATTAGCTCTTACTCTAAAATGGGAAATAAGTATAAACGGCTCCGAGAGCTGAAATATTTCGATCCAAAAAATGGCTTACTTACTAAGAACTAACGATACTGACGCTTGTACTTAAGTGCTAGTAAGTAAAGCAAACTGTTGAAAAAATAAATCCTTTACAATGTTCGAGAAAGTGTTTTAATTTCTGACCTAAAAAGTGAAACGCACAGACAGGTGTTTCACACTTTATTAAAACCAAATAATTTTGTTCAAACATCTCTGATCAGTGTTTATACGGTAAATTGTCATGAATGATCATTGAACCAGAAAAGAGAATTGGTTCTCATCAGAACGACTGGTGTAATGGCATAATGGAATAGACTGAATACAATAGACATACCTACTTCAATAATATACACACAACACTCTTAAAAGACAGTGGGGTGTCCGGGTAAAAATAGCAACCCCCCGTCTCCTGCCGTTGGGTGTGCGTAAGAGGCGACTAAGGGAAAATAAGAAGACGGGCAGCAGCGTCTTTCAATTGGATTACCTACTACCTATGTTTACTGTGATCTCGAAGCCGCCTGCCAAGCGTGGGGATTATGACAATCCCTCCCTACTAAGGGGGAGGCCTTTGTTTAACAGTGGACGTCTTTCGACTACTTATGACGATGATGACTATTAAAATGCGAATAGGGACTACAATCAAAGACTTTTTTACTTTCTTAATATCTATACTTATAATAAAACTGTAACAGGTCCAATTCTGTACATTGAAGATATTTTGAAAATTATATTTGGAGGGCATTCTATAACCGATACTGAGGCCGAAAATGTATTTTTTTAAATTTTTGTCTGTCTGTCTGTCTGTCTGTATCTCGGCTGAGCATCACGCCGAAACTACTGAATGGATTCAAATGAAACTTGGCATGATTTGAGATCTTACTACGAGGTAGGATATAGGATACTTTTTATCCCGTAATCCAGGTTCTGTCGGGCACAGTTCTTTTGGGAGAGGGGATTAAAGTCAAAATGGGTACTTGGTTATACGCTTGGTCCGATTTTATCAATTTTTCTTCATAATTATAATAAATATTAGTAAGGGAACACTCATAGAGAGTTGTTATCAAGGTTTTGTAATCGATCGGGTTAAGCAACGTTAGGTAAGGTCATTAAAAGATGGGTGACCGTTTAACGCCATTTGGACTAAACTGGTCTGTGCTTCGGAGAGCCAGTAAAAAGTGGGTCCCAGTTCTTAACCGACTATAAAAAAGGAGGTTATGTATTCGATGCGAATGTCTGTTATTATAAGTTTAGTTAAGTTTAGTTAAATAGCGCATGCGGAGCTGCGTGGGTCAGCTAGTTCTCTATAAATCTGTGAATTAAATATAAAGAGCTGCCTTTGGGATATGTTAGAGTTCCGTAGTCAACAAGAAACCCTGATAGTTTTGCCATGTCTGTCTTCAGCTTAGCTCAAAGACACTCTGTACTAGAAAGCGGTAATTTGGCATGGATATAAATTTTAGTCACGGCGACAAAATGGGAAAATTAAATCCAAAAATATTTCGCACTATTGAGTGTAGAATGTAATGCTTTGCAGTGCTGTTCTCACCGGAACACACATGTTCTTGCAATAGATAGACAATTCTTTATTGCGCTCAAACAAACAGATACAAAAAGAATAAGACACAAATTAAATGCAATACAGTAATAGTTATTATGTCATTGCATTTGCTCACAGAAATCTTAAAACATACCATTCTGGACGGTCGATTGTCACACTTCTGCATGGGTTGCACCTTGCTTCTACCTAGCACCTAGTATAATTAGATTTCTATTCTATCGTTGGTGGCTGTAAATCGGGCCCGGTAACCACCAGAATGCACTTCGACCCAGTTGGATCCATTGTGCATGCCTTAGCCCTTACTCTGTTTCTGGCGTGTCAAAGAGTTCCCTCAGGTACGCCACGATTGCGCCAGCTTGGAGCTGTACATAATCATCTGGTGTAGGATAGGTTACTCCCAGATGACCCAACCTACGTCTCGCAAGAGCGTCGCAGCAGTAGTTTATTTAGATACTGCATTTAATATTTAGTTGTATTAATTTGAATGAATTATACATTTCAGATCGAAGTCGTGCAGCCGGCATAACCCTATGGCTAACGATGTTGGGCGTTGCGCAGCCGCAGTCCATGCCGGCGGATACTGACACTCCGCCCTTCACCACCCTTTACAAATGGAAGCACGTTGACTTTGAGTTCCCCTCGCAGAGACACCGGAGACTCGCTATCACCACCAGGTATTAGATCAAGACATATTTACGAGTCCGGAACTATGCTTCACCTAGGTTCTACTTTTAAGCTTGGCTTACTACTGAAAAGTTAGTTGAGATTCGGTCGACCTAAATGCCTTAAAAATTCGCGAAGTAATATGCCTGACTTTAGGTTGACCCTTTCAGTGAAGCGCAAAATCGGTACATAAAAATATTGAAAATGCGTGAGCGAGCATACAATAAAATATATATATTAGAATTGAGAACCTCTTCTTTCTTTTTGAGTCCGTTAAATATATTGAAACCAATTTCGGTCGGTTAATACACTGTTATTTTTTAACAAATAAGAAAAATAGTGCCAACACTGTGACTTTGTACTTGAATATAAAGCCACGCATCCATATCGAGAAAGTTGAGCAAGGTTAATGCTGAAAGTTGACATACATTTTCATACCTAGCATGATTACATTACTACGAACTTCTTTATAATTGTTTTTATAATAATAAAAAAAAATATTTTCATTAAAAAATCTATAAACATTATACATAAGTATAATAAAAAAAAAACATGTTAAATGTAGTAAGTTCTAACTAAAATTCTATCTGCCTTACGTACATAATCTATCTGCACAAGCACGTTACAAATTAGGCCACACCTGGCCACACACACGTTAGATTTCAACAAATAGACATGTACTTAGATTCTATTCTATTCTATTGTTGGTGGCTAAGAATCAGGGCTGATAAACCACCGGAACGCACTTCGACCCAGTTGGATCCATTGTGCATGCCCTAGCCCTTACTCTGTAGTTGGTGTGTCAAAGAATTCCCTCAGGTACACAACGATCGCACCAGCCTGGAGCTATACATAATCATCTGGTGTAGGATATGCTACTCCCAGATGACCCAACCTACGTCTCGCAAGAGCGTCGCAGCCACACAATATGTGTCGCATTGACTCTTTTCCACCTTTACAAAATCTGCAAGTATCAATAGTACTTAGCCTCATTCTGTGAAGGTGCTCATTGGTACCAAAAAGTCCCGTGAGTGCACCTATTAGGTCCCTTATTTGTGATCTACTTAGGTTTAATAATTTAACCCCACAGTCCACCCTTGTGCTACAGAACGCTTTGGAGTGGTTTAGGCCTGACGCTGCCTTCCATTCCTTCATGTGTTCGTTCCTAGCATGTGCATATAATGTTTGGTGATATGTTCCATACGGAATCCCTACAAATGGTTCGGGGCCAACCAAATGTCTCTGTGAGCCGGCCCTCGCTAGTCTGTCTGCCTTCTCATTACCCTCGATGCCTTCGTGTCCAGGTAAGGCTGACGCTGTTGTATCTTTCCAAGTTATTCAAACCTTCAACACCTTCTTTAACCAGTTTGGAGAGAACTCGGAAGGAGTTTAGAGCCTTCAGTGCTGCCTGACTGTCATTGAGAATGTAAATGTTTTTACCTTTCACATTTCTCCTATGTATTTCTTTAATGCTGGCAATTATGACATAGGCCTCCGCTTGGAATACCGATGCATAATGCCCCATGCTCTGACTGACCTTGCAGTCCTTGGAATAAATTACTACCCCTGTACCTGACTCCATTTTAGAACCGTCAGTGTTGGTACACTGACGGTACAATCAGTGGTACTCACCTCATATGGTTATGAGGTGAGTTCCACCAACCGGTTTGAGTCCCCTCGTCCACTCGTCCCTTGATGGTATGTGTACTCGGTACCTCTTATTAAACATGTACACTGGATGATAAGTGTGTATGGGCATGCCCTGTGATAAGATAAATCACAGGGCATGCCCATTAGATCATCCAGTTGTTTCACGGGATCCAATAAAGCGTGTTTTGTACATGGCTTGATACGATTCGAAACTCCTGCTTTTGCAAGTCTATATAGGGACTTCCTTGCCACTGTTTGTATACTAGTATAAGTGTGTAGTGGAGTTAGTTCCAGTGTCCACTCAAGAGCCTGTGTAGGCGTTGTTTTGAAGTCACCTGTAATTGCCATGCAAAGTACCCATTGCACCTTCCTGAGAGAATCTTTACAGATCTTTAGTTTAGTCCTAGGCGATACGACGCTGCCTTATGTGAGAATAGGCCTCACTAGTACTTAGTTGCTTTAACCCTATAAATTATCCGGCCTATATATAGATAGATAAATACTTTATTGCACACATTTTGTTAACCTAATACACGAAACAGTAACTTAAATTAATGTCAGCAAAGGCGGTCTTATCGCTCAAAGCGATCTCTTCCAGATAACCTTTGTAAAAGGAGCTATTTAATAAAACTGCAGTGTAGTGCACAGTAATAATACCTACAAAGTGAAAACAATGTAGACAAATAATATGTATACAACACATTATGCATATATTACCTACGTATAAAATATTATTATATACTAATACATATTTATGTGAATATATATACTTCTATATAAAATACTATACTTATATAAATACCTATTTCACAAAAATTATCTTTATTTACATTTTAATACCTATAGTTCATAAATGGCAATTGCAGTCACGATATTATTTGCACGATATTAAAATTATATGTTTCCTAAGCTAGCTAGCAGTAGATAATTCGTGATCCAAAACCTATTTATGTTTAGATAAGTAAATAATATTGGTTACAGATTGACTTACAAATCTCTAAAATACACACATTATGCAATCGTCAAGTCAATAGCGCTTTAGAAAGAGAAAACCAACGAATGATGCCATTGTGTCTAAGTGTGCATTTACTATTTAAGTGATAGAGCATAATTTATCACTAAGCGTCATTTGAAAAGAGCCTACCATTGCTCACGAGCAACGCTACGCTCTTGTAAGTGCTATAGCAATTCTGCTAGGCGTAACCGCTAGGCTATGAGGCAAAAACGCTAAAAAATATTCGTTTTGCGCTGCAAGCGTCAGTGACGAGCGACTAAGCATATATATTGTTTATGTCCTTCCTAGGCGAACCCTATAAGATGTATATTGTATTGTGAGATAAGATACTCAATAACTCCCCTGAGCAGCATGTTTAGTGTTTCAGATTATATCAGTTAACTTTTACGTATTAAAAAAATATGAAGTCGCTCATTTAGAATTGGAATCATTAACGGCCGGTCCCAATACTCTACCGCCGATAGCAATCTCAGTTAAAAAGTAACAATATGACACTTGACATTAATTTTCTTATCTCTAGTAAGCTTTAAGGTCTCGAAGCTAGGCCAATAGATAGTAACATCGATATACTATACCAACTAGATTAGCTGTCACGACCCGAAAAGTGGTCACGAACATAGAGCTACGGAGACGGCTGTCGCTCTATTTCAAATTAGAACGAGCCGACAACAGGATGTATCGAAATTCCTTATTGCGCGTTTATAAACTGCCCAAATAATATAATACTTATCGTAATACTAAAATTGCAGACGGAGAATTTTTTTTTCGTTTCGTGTTCTTATTACTGCTAGTTTAAATAATAAATATAAGTAAGATATCATTATAATACGAAATAAAAATTATTTATTTGATATTTTCTCCGCTAGAGACTGACAAAATTAATGTTGCCGATAGGCGTGTCGCCACTGTCTATACGAAACTGTTAAACTACACGTCATTACGATAATAAAAAAGTTAGTTCTCATTTTTGCCACCAGCACGGATAAGTTTGTAAGTCAGTACACACACAATGGAAACACACCTGTTTTGAACCTTATTTTATAGTGGTTAAGATTTTCTTTTATATGAGTACATTTTTGTTTAAGTCAAAACAACTACTTTTTTTCGTATAGCTTTGGCGGTTTTATTGATTTTTCTTTGTCTCCGATGTAAAGGTTTTATGTGCCAACATGACTGCATACAGAATTAGACTTTATTACTACATGTGAAGGCTTCTATTAGTCCGACGTTCCGAATTATTTAAAACTATTTTCTACAATTTCTAGCTACGTGTATAGTTGTGTAAGTATATGTAACCGCGACCACATTTTCGATGTCATTTTGTACGTGACAGCTAATCTAGTTGGTATAGTATATCGATGGATAGTAAGGACAGATATTTCCATCTTTGTTTATTGTAACGGAAATCAATACATATAAAATTACTTGTCCTGACTGACTGACTGACTGATTCATCAATGCACAGGCCAAACCGCTGGACCTAGAAAGCTGAAATTTGGACAGTGGGTTCTTCTTATGACGTAAGCATCCATTACGAAAGGATTTTTGAAAATTCGCCTCCTAAAGGGGTTAAATGGGGTGTTTTCTTTTGTATAAAACTTTTTATTATATGGTTCGATTGACTTGAAATTTATTGAAAAGATTCTCTAAATAAAATAAATCAACACGTGTTTCGCGAATTTTCAAAAACAACCTTTGGGGTTGTGTTAGGGGTTGGTAAACTCTGTAAAAAAATTAGCGGGCGAAGCCACAGGAAATTGATAGTATGTCATAAAGCTATCGATGGTAACTATTTTAACTGATAGTAAGAGGTAGATAGAAAATTGGGACCGGCAGTAAAATGCCTCACTTTCGCTTCATTGTTTTGAAAAATAATCATTTTTGAAACCATAGAAATATGCCTACATGCTTTGATTATATAATTAAAGCCTATAATGCAGTACTTATGAATTTTATGCCTAGAAGACAATAATACAAATTCCGTATCTTGAAAGGAAGTTCATTTCGTACATTAAATCTTATAAGACTGGTCTGAAAACACGATAGTTGCAGTATTTAAAAAGTATAATGGTTTAGGCTGATCTACTATCAAATGGGTTTATATTCAGGACTAGCTGACCCACGCAGCTCCGCTCGCGCTCTGTTTACGCTAACTAAACTTTCATTAATATACATTCGCATAGAATACAAAACCTCCTTTTTTAAATTCGGTTAAAAACTTGGACCCGCTTTATACTTGCCCTCCTAAGCATGGAGACGTTTAGTTCAAATGGCGTTAAACGGTCACCCATCTATTTAATGACCTTACGTAACGTTCCTTAACCTAATCGATTTCCAAGCATTGTTAACAACTGTCTATGAGAGTTCCCTTACAAATATTTATTATAATTATAATGAAAAATTGTTAAATTCGGAGCAAGCGTATAACCAACTACACATTTTGACTTTAGTCCCCTCTCCCAAGGGAACCGTGCCGAATGTCGGGATAAAAAGTATCCTATGTCCTACCTCGGAGTATTAACTCAAATCATGCCAAGTTTCGTTTCAATCCATCCAGTAGTTTCGGCGTGATGCTCAGCCGAGATACAGACAGACAGACAAAAATAAAAAGAATTACATTTTTGGCTTTAGTATCGGTTATAAAATGCCCTACAAACATAATTTTCAAAATATCTTCAATGTGCAGAATTGGACCTGTTACAGTTTTATTATAAGTATAGATTAATTATTAAGTAAAATAATAATGTTATCATTTTATATCAGCAAGCAGCTGCGGTTATTTTTAATTATTATGATTTCAGAAAATTCGTTCCTGCTAATGTCCTGCCCTTGGGGTTAGAGGTGTGGGGCTCCCGGGTGTGGGTCACCCTGCCAAGTTGGCGCAGAGGGGTACCTGCCACCCTGGCGACACTGCCTAGAGCTGGGGGACCTCCATCTCCGCCACTCCGGCCGTACCCAAACTGGAATTTCCATAGAGCTTTTAGTAAGTATTTCATACGCATTCTTCTACATATTATGCAATCGACATTTACTCAACAATACATAAACACATTGGTTTAATCTAAGTGCTTAAAATGGTTTATATAAAATTTCTCAAATTGTACTCTTTCAGGCGAATCGAACAACTGTTCCGGACTTACTTCAGTATTCAGAGTCAACGCAGATCCATGCGGTAGGCTTTGGGTCCTTGATTCTGGACAGATAGACTCCCAAGATGACCCTAAACAACTCTGTCCACCGAGCATTGTAGTATTCGACCTTCATACAGACTCACTTATCGCAAGGTATCCAATACCTGAGGAATACGTACTACAGGATTCGTTATTCGCTAATATTCTAGTGGACACACGGACCTCTGATTGCTCGGACCTTCATCTTTACATTGCGGATACATGGCGCTTCGGCCTCATTGTTTTCCGAGAGAGAGATGAAAGCTTTTGGAGGTTTACTCATGCCCTGTTCTACCCTGACCCATTGGCCTCCAACTTCACGCTTCACGGGTTAAACTTCCAATGGACTGACGGTCTATTCGGATTGGCATTAACTCCACCAGATTCGTACAATGAACGAGTGTTATTCTTCCACGCTATGTCTAGCTACAGAGAGTTCTACGTATCCACTGAAGTCTTGCGGCAACCGTCGCGTGTCAACAACAGTGCACTAGAATTTCATTTACTGGGAGAAAGTAGAGGACTATTTGGGCAGTCCTCAGCCTCTGCTGTAGACAAACGGGGTGTTATGTTCTACGGTTTGGTCACTCAAGACAGTGTTGGATGTTGGGATACGCACAAGCCTTATAGAAAGAAAACTAACGGAGTGGTGGCCTTTAATTCGGAAACGTTGGTGTTCCCCAACGATATAAAGATAGATCAAGAGGAAAAACAAAGTGTTTGGGTGATATCGAATAAGTTGCCGATGTTCCAGGCTGGATCACTAGACCTTAACGATTTTAACTATCGAATAATGTACGCAGATACAGTTGAGGCTGTGCGAGGCACAGTTTGTGATACAACTATCAATACACCAATGGATACCCGAATGCTGCAAAAGAGATGGCTGCCATAAATTTTATGTCAGTGATAAGAAAGTGTAACTATAACAACTGTGTTGGTCTATATGAACCTAGTGACTGTGTTAGCTGTATTTGTTGTAAAATATAAAATTAAAACCTTGTAAATGACTTCCTCATCGCAAGGAAAAGGACACTGGCTCGATCTTTAAATTAAGTAATTTAAACATTTTATAATTAGTCACATTAGAAGGCTTCTTTGGCAATTGATTATACTTTTATGACCATGTTTTTAATTACATTCAATAAAATGTAATTTGAGTTTCTACACCTAGTATTTATAACAAACATACCTACTAACATATGTATTACGCTGTTTTACTTTAGAAGATCACTCCTGTGTTCATTCACATTGTTCTGAATTTGATCTTGTAAAGAAAAACAGGGTTTATAGTGTATCGTATAGTTGTAAAACTACGCCACATACTTACAAAAAATATTTGTGTTATCATTAAAGTAATATGCATTCAGTAAGGTAGACTGGGCACGGTTGTAACAATTTTCCTTTAATCGTTCGAAGCGCGGCCAGTATGGATAAACATAATAAATAAAATATTTCAGGTGAAAGCCTAAATATTATTCTTTAATAGTTATTGAAATTAGGGGCGTAGGTATACCAGGTTTCCAGAATTTAATCATTTTGTTAATTGTCTGCTACTGTTATAACCGACCCATCCCAGGGGCGGTAGGTATAAGATATCAGCGACAAATTAAAGGGCTAGGACATGCGCAATGGATCCAAGAGGATCAAAGTGCATTCCTTCGACTACCGAACTGAATTTATAACAGAAAGATTAAAGTAAAAGCTCGTATTTTAATTATTAAGTGCTATACATATATGTCATTTACTTTAACAGTTTTCCTAGGTATAAAAACAACACCATCCACCATAAACGATAGAACCAGAAAGCACTGAAAATACCTTTACAAACCTAGCTTATTTTCCTGGTGGCTTTAACACTAAATAATTAAATAAATAATAATAAATAAAACCTTTATTGGAACATTAGTTTTACATTTTATTGTAACCCGCCAAACTGCGTAACAGTTTGTGAGCGGGATTAGCGCTCCATTTACTATAAAAGATTGATAGGTATACAAAAAGTTCGATTTACGAAAGGTCCTGCGATATAATTATTAAACCTATAATTATGGACTTACTGACAGTCAATTTTTTTTATTTAATAAAGACGAGTAGGTATCGTATTTAAGCGATTACAAATAGTATTTTGTAATGAACTCAGCAAGCAACACCTGTCTTAGTTTCCTTTTAAGGGATAATTTATTTAAATTATCCTGATCTTTTCTAAGCCAGTCAATTTCAATAAATAGTGTGTAATAGTATATGTAATTGCATAAGGCGTACCCGTAGGGTGCCGGGTTAGAATTGCATTCCTCTCGTTGGGTGTCGTAAGAGGCGACTAAGCGAGAACAGGAAGACGGGCAGCAGCGCCTTTCTTTTGGATTTATCTTCCACCTACACTGCGATCCCCTAGCCGCCTGCCTAGCGTGAGGATTATGGCAACCCCTCCCTTCTAAGGGGAGGCCTTTGTTCAGCAGTAGACGTCTATCGGCTGCTAATGATGATATTTTGCATAAGAAGTAAATCACTAATGTTATAAGTTTTTCCGCCGAAACCAGTTTCAAATGTAGGATATGCTCCTACCACGCCCCGGAGACCACGCCGTGAGGTAATTCCACCGGTAAGCTAAAATTGTTTATGTAACACCTAATCATGTAGGTCTGCGTGTGTTACAAAATTAAATGCATTAGTAGTCCACCCAGCCTGTTGGACAGACGTGTTTCAATATAAATATATTTAATAATAATGATTTAAAGGTGATTTTGTGTCAATTAAAATGTATATGGTAAGTTTATTGACATATTAGTAATTATCATTAACGCAGCTCTTGCGCTCGCTAAGATTTGATAAGGATTTTTATTGTGAGAACATTTTAATTCGCCTTGAGATATTATACATACAAAATACCTTTACCACTTCGAAAACTTTTTTCCTTGAGTTTCGTCATTACCTGCTGCTATAACGTAACCTCGATATACAGTATGTACTTAAGGATATAGAATATTATTTTTCTAGTTTTAGTTCTACCAAAAACTTCAAATAGTGCTGAGTCGGCTAAATAAATAACTATCATTTCCCGCTATTCCATTTGACTGCAAATATGGTAACATGCTTAGCGATAGTTCTATCTTTTTTAACCGGCTTCAAAAAGAAGGTTCTCTATTCGACGCGTATGTGTGATATATTAATAAAAATGCGTAATATTCATATATGTTAGTCTATGTGGGCTTCTAAACCAAATTCCCAAATTTTACGAGTGTATGTATGTATATATATATGTATGAAGTGGTGCCAGCTGGTGTTAATATTAGTTAACATGATGTGCTAGCACCGACTTCAATATATTTTTGTTATTTTATGCTTTTTAGATAATTTTCTTCGAAGCCGGTTTTAATTATTTTGTAAATAGTTTATTAACAAGGGAAATCCATACAATAATCATAGCATAAACTCCATTCATGTTCCTGCACAAGACCCGCGACCTTCTTCTTCGAACGTATCAGCTTAACTAAGCCTTGTGGATTTTTCTTTGGCTGTTTGTAAATACTCTAGAGGCCTACTAACTGGAGTGAAAGGGTCCTAGGTCCGATTTGGAAAGTCAGACTAGAAACAAATATCTTAACTACGTTAACCAATCATATTACTAACGGCGGATGTTATCTTTTGTATACCTACGTACGTGATAGAACAGGGCAACGTGGTGTTTAGTTAAGGTTACTAAACACCACGTTGCCCTGTTCTATGGTTACTCTCTTCATGGTTGCTCTTAACTAAACACCAATCTATAAAAAGAACTAAAATCTTAATTCAAATGATTTTCGTAACAACTCTAATAAATTAATTAAGCTTTGATTAAGAGGATAGGAAATAAAAAGCTTTTTTATTTTTATCCGACTTCAAAAAAGGAGGAGGTTCTCAATTCGTCTATATATATAGTTTTTTCTATGTATGTTCGGCGAACATACATAGAAAAAGTTATGCGCGAACATTGTTCGCGCATAACTCTGGCAATTATGAACCGATTTGAAAAATCTTTCTTCCGTCCATTCTTTAATCCGTTAATTGGGTCCCATAAAAAAAATATCGCTTACGAATAAGTGGTTCCTGAAAAAACAAGAATGGTGACTGCGCAGTAAAGCTGCAGGAATGCCTATTAAGGACAAAAATGCTCATAACTCTGGCAAATATTTACCAATTTCAATGATTATTTTTTTATTCGAAAGAAGAAACCACTGTGATGAATCTGTATGAATTTTATCACAACCGAATAAGAACTTCCTAGAAGACCATGCATGATGTGGGGAAATTTATCTGGTAAACACCATAAAACTGATGTTCTCCGTTACATTGCTCTGACAAATATGAACCGATTTCGATGATTCTTTTTTTATTCAAGAGAGTAAACTACTATGATGATTCCATGCAAATTTCATTACAACCGGATATTTTTTTCTGAAGAAACATGAATTATGTAAAACTATGTAGACGATAATGTGATCATAATCTACCTAGATCATTTTATGGTCTTCGATGGTTCAATCTTTATGTATGAAAATATCACTAAAAAGTTTAAAATAAAATCTTTTTAAAAAAAATTGAACCGACTTCAATGTCACTGAAAAGTATAAAATAATTTAAATATTATTGAAGTTGGTGCCAAATATACACAGCAGGTACGCTAAAACCAACTTCAATAATATTTAAATTATTTTATACTTTTCAGTGACATTGAAGTCGGTTCAATTTTTTTTAAAAGATTTTATATTTATCCACTTCACATACGTACAGATGACTGAAAAAAAGATCTTCCAAATATAATATTACTTAAGAAAATTAATTTACCCACACTCGCAAAATTTTACTATGTTTAATTTCTTTTATAACATAGGGACAAAACACAATTTCAGAATAATGTTTATGCAAGCTGTAACAAATGCAATTTGAACATTTTAAAACCCTCTGAAATTGGAGAACAAACTCTTGAAATGAAATTCCTGTCCTATTATCAGACCCTGGCCACAGTCTGTCTACCAACTACCTACTCGTCAAGGCCTATCCAACATCATAACACAATACGTTCACGGAATATCGCTAAACACCGTATGGATTAAAGCAGAATACAAATAAAAAACCGCATTCAAATCTGTCTACTCCTTGGAGAGCTTCGATGCCACAGACAGACATTTAGTGTGATGGACATAAGATTCAAACTTATACCACCCCTCGTTTTGGTCGGGGATTGAAAATATAAGTACAGAAATTTAAAAGTGTAACCCATGAAATATCCTCATACTCAGAAAGAAACTAGCACTCAAAATGTTATGTCGTCGACGACCATGACGGGAATACCGGTATAGTACGTCATTACTTGATTACAACATACACACATCAAAAGTGTCTAGGGATCAAGCATTTTTGGGCAAAAAAATGGGCAGAAGAACAATGGCGTTTCGTGTGCTTTTCTGATGAGTCTCGTTTTGGTATGAGACCGGATACAAGACGTATACGACACTGGAGAACCCCTGGACGCCAACAGCGATTAAAATCCTGCCAGGAAGTCCATCCTTATAGTGGTGGAACCATCATGGTATGGGCGGGTATTTGGATCGGCGGAAGAACTGAGTTGATTTGGATCAGAGGCAACCTCAACGCTCAAATTTATGCTGAGACGATTGTATCAGACGTCATCGTTCCTCTACAAGTGCAAATCGGTCCCTTATTTCAGTTAATGCATGATAATGCACGACCGCACACCGCAAGAGTTGTAAGACAGACTCTCGCCGCAGCTAACATCAATGTCCTGCCCTGGCCTGCTCAGTCGCCAGACTTGAACCCGATTGAGCATGCATGGGATATGCTACAGAGAAGAGCTCTGCCGAATATGGAGGGTATCCAGTCGCAAGAAGACCTTTTTTTGTTGTTGCAACGAACATGAGCGGCCATTCCACAGCGTGATTTGGATGAACTCATTTTGAGTATGCCAAACCGATGTTCTTGTGTTGTTAGTGTTCGCGGTAGAAACACGGATTATTAATTGTTTAAGTTACCCAATAAAATTTTAAAGAAAACTGTTATTTCATTTTTTTTTTCGAACTTTTGTGTTAGTGGTTCAAATGTCAAAAATCCCTTTATTAGGAAAATGGCAAATTTCTTTATTAATGCAAAGGTGACTTGGTTTATCGTTACTGTGACAAACGAAAACACTTTATTTGATGAATCCTTAAAGAAAATTTTAATTAATATCAATCAGGAGAAAAGTTATTGCAAAAATATATGTTGATCCCTAGACACTTTTGATGTGTGTAGTAACTACATATATTAAATATCTTCGTAAACAAAATTGTTAAACCAGTTTAGACGGGTGACCTCGCGGTCAGACCGTATTATGTCAACCCCAATAGTAACATAAGTGTAACGAATGTCACCGTTCAAAAATAAATGATTTCATTAATTGCCTTGAAGTCTGCGAGGTGACAAGGAGCGAAGATTCAGGTAGGAAGATCATCATCATCAGCCGGAAGACGTCCACTGCTGAACATAGGCCTCCCCCTTAGAACGCCACAATGAACGACAGTTGGCTATTTGCATCCACCGGTTACCTGCGACGCGCACAATGTCGTCTGTCCACCTAGTGGGAGGCCTACCTACGCTGCGTCTTCCGGTTCGTGGTCGCCACTCGAGAACCTTTCTTCCCCAACGGTTATTGGTTCTTCGAGCGATGTGGCCTGCCCATTGCCACTTCAACTTGCAGATTCTGAGAGCTATGTCGGTGACCTTAGTTCTTCGGTGAATCTCCACATTTCGGATTCTGTCGCGCAAAGAAACTCCGAGCATAGCTCTCTCCATGGCTCGTTGTGTGACTCTGAACTTCTCTAAAAGGCCAGCCGTTAGAGACCACGTCTCAGTACCATATCACTGGCAATACACACTGGACAAAAACCTTCGTCTTCAGGCACTACGGTATATTGGACGAGAAGATATCGCATAGTTCCCCGAACGCTGCCATCCGAGTTGGATTCTTCGGGCGACCTCTTTGTCGAAGTTGGACCGTCCTAACTGGATAGTTTGTCCTAGGTATACGTAGTGGTCTACAACTTCGAGTGTATCGTTCCCAACAATTACCGGTACGGGTGTAACATGGACATTAGACATGATCTTCGTCTTGTCCGTGTTCATTTTAAGACCCACCTGTTGGGAAACGCTACTGAGGTCGCTGAGCATCGTATTGAGGTCCTCCAGCAACTCTGCCATAATGACTATATCATCGGCAAAACGAAGGTGAGTGATGTATTCGCCATTGATGTTGATGCCAATCCGTACCAGTCCAAGAGCTTGAAAACGCCCTCCAATGCGTTCGTGAATAGTTTCAGAGAAATGACATATCCTTGTCTTACGCCTTTCTGCAATCGGATTGGTTTAGTAGGCACTCTCGTCCTGTAGTCGGATCGACATGGTGGCGTTGCTGTACAAACACTTCAACACTTCGATGTACCTATAGTCAATATGGCACCGCTGGAGGGTCTGCAATACTGCCCAGGTCTCGATTGAATCGAAGGTATATAGGAAGATACCACTGCAAAATACCACAAAGCAACAGTGTACAATTCATCATTCATTTTTCAATATATCTCAATATCGAATATCATCTCAATATTATTGAAGAGTTCTCTCTGCCGAATAAAAACAACATCTAAATCGGTACATATGCCTGTATTTCTTTGAAAAATACATACGGGGCGAATCGAGAACCTCCCTCATTTTGAAATCGGTTATATGAATAAAGACTCTATCAACAGGCGCTTGCAATTCACCAGCAATTTTTATCTAATTTATTCTTTGATAATCTGAACCAATACCCAAAACGCACAGTTCCATATTATGTGAATTGCCAACAAACAAAACCTGATATAAAAAGAAATTACGTAAAATATTGTATCATAAAACATTCTACTTTAAACAAGATATTATGTTTCTCAATCAGTCTATTCATAATAACGACATGGTTGCTCTATATTCGTGTATATTCCATCTGCATAATATTCTTGCGTCAGGAATTAATATACATGATAATACATATGAATGAATGTAATCAAAAACCAAGTATCCCACTATAATGCCATAAACCTACTTTAAGACTACATTACATAACGACTAGTTAAGCCTACCCTTCTACGCAGAGCAGAATTAATTAGGAGTTCTGACGGTATCCGTATCCCAAGACAGCAATGATTGGACACTAACGTTCTCCCGTGCATGACCCACCCTCTTTGCCGTGATCATGGATGCTACAAAGTGTTCGAAACGACGCGCTTTGGGAATGAAAAATCTATGTCTATCTATCTATATCTATATACTTATAATAAAACTGTAACAGGTCCAATTCTGTACATTGAAGATATTTTGAAAATTATGTTTGGAGGGCATTCTATAACCGATGCTAAAGCCAAAAATACTTTTTTTTATTTTTGTCTGTCTGTCTGTCTGTCTGTATCTCGGCTGAGCATCACGCCGAAACTACTGGATGGATTGAAACGAAACTTGGCATGATTTGAGTTAATACTCCGAGGTAGGACATAGGATACTTTTTATCCCGACATTCGGCAAGGTTCCCTTGGGAGAGGGGACTAAAGTCAAAATGTGTACTTGGTTATACGCTTGCTCCGATTTTAACAATTTTTCATTATAATTATAATAAATATTTGTAAGGGAACACTCATAGACAGTTGTTAACAATGTTTGGAAATCGATCAGGTTAAGCAACGATAGGTAAGGTCATTAAATAGATGGGTGACCGTTTAACGCCATTTGAACTAAACGTGTCCAAGTTTTTAACCGACTTTAAAAAAGGAGGTTTTGTATTCTATGCATATTATTGAAAGTTTAGCTAACGTAAACACAGCGCAGGCGGAGCTGCGTGGGTCAGCTAGTCAAAAATAAACTACAAATTTATTTCAATGTATAAACTTAGCTCGTAGTATATTTATAGTAAATTAAATAAATATAAAGAATTATAGGAATATATTAATGAATATAAAATATAGAGAGCGCTTTGCAAAGCTAAGATTCGTACGTGTTTTTTGCATGATTGGGTTTTACTTGCTTAATCACGATTCTAATTTGTAGTTCCCTTTATAAAATGATTTCCATAAAGTTTCTCTTTTCAGTTTGCGTGCAGTCTGATTCTATTGAGTATCGCAGCAACATGTCTCGGATACGTGCAAATTGCCAGCCAAAAACCGGTAGGCACTTTGTACAGATGGAAGCAAATTGACTATGAATATCCGACGAGCCAACAACGTCAGGAGGCTATCATCAATGGGTAAAAATCTCTTTAGTATTTAAAATAAGAACTAAATACGATGTGTATGTGTTGATAGTGGGCACGGTAGAGTATTTCCCAGAAAAGGCAAGAAACCGCGTAAACACCTGCTAAATTAGTAAGAGCATTCTGACTGGGAACGTATCTTTACCTTACGGAAAATCATTAACAAACTTATTACCTATAAAAAAAAAATGACCTTAAACATTTTAATATTATTTTAATGTAAACACTGTTTCACTTTCCTACAACAGCCTTGTTTAAAAATATTCTTCAGGAAATAATCAAAATACCTATGTAAATAAGCTGTAGTCTTATTGTAGTAATTAACCGCCGCGTACCGCACCACGGACAAAATTGGGCACATTTCATTTAAAAAAAAAATAACAAGGGCTGACTTATTACTGTACTGAGACGTGGTCACTGACTGCTGATCTTTTAGAGACGCTCAAAGTCACACAACAGCTATTATAATGAGTTTCTTTGCGCGACAGAATCCGAAACGTAGAGATTCGCCGAATAACTAAGGTCACCGACATAGCTCTCAGAATCTGCAAGTTGAATTGACAATGGGCAGGCCACATCGCTCGAAAAAGCGATAACCGATAGGGAAGAAACATCGATATACTAAGAAAGGTTCTCGAGTGGCGACCACGAACCGGAAGACGCAGCGTAGGCAGGCCTCCCACTAAGTGGACAGACGACATTGTGTGCGTCGCAGGCAACCGTTGGATGCAAATAGCCAACTGTCGTTCATTATGGCGTTCTGAAGGTGAGGTCTATGTTCATCAGTGGACGTCTTCCGGCTGAGGATTATGATGACTTATTACCACTGGTAGTAAGGGGAGAAAATTTTGCTCAAATGTTTTCGGCAGTAGGTACTCTATGAGTTGTTACACGGGTGGATGAGGTTCTGTTTTTCGACCTTGTAGCAGTAAAGTCAAAATAAAAGCATAGGTTTATTAGATCGGAATGGAAATTGCTTCACTGACAAGAGCTTAGAGCTCTTTAATTGGAGAGAGAGAGAGAGAGAGAGAGAGAGAGAGAGAGAGAGAGAGAGAGAGAGAGAGAGAGAGAGAGAGAGAGAGAGCAGTAAAAAATTGCCGGTACAGAGATAACTGAAACACAGAGTCCTTTTGCTTGAAGATGAAATGCACAATGGTTTTATTATGATAAGGCTTTAAGCTATAATATCCCCATTAATCAATGACTGATATTAAAATATTGTATTTTTACAGAAATTTCATTCAAGCTAACGTGATCCCTCTCGGAGTGGAGCGATGGAGAGATCGCGTGTTTGTGAGCACTCCTCGATGGAAGAGGGGAGTACCAGCCACATTATCATCGCTACCAATTATTCCACAGTCGGAATCCCCACCGTTAGCACCATACCCTAGCTGGGCTTGGCATAATGCTGGTAAATATTCTTTGTGCTTAAATCATTTAATAATTATTCTAAGAGCTAAGACTACTCTTTTCTCTATACTCTTTTCAACTAACTCACCTCCTTATTTAACTTCGCAGTTTACTTATCTATGCTCTACTCATGATAAAATTCTTCGTTCTTCTAATAATCGTCTTCTTCTATGTCCTTCTCACAGAACTGATTTTATACATTCTTCTTTTTACGTCCACTCCATTCTCCTCTGGAATGCGCTCCCTCTAGAACTCAGGATGGCTACAACACGTTATACATTTAAAACAAAGTTACAGGAATACTTGCGCATTAAAATGGCAGATTCTTCTCGAAGATAATTATGTATATAATATATATATTAAAATATATATTAGTATATTTTATTTTCTAATATATAAGTATCAGTATTATATTAATTATTGTAAGTTAAATTATAGTTTTAAAATATTTATCTATGATTATTTAGTTTCACTTGTTTTGTTTGCACCTACCACGATTTGTCTCTGCGTCACCCTAAGGTAGACTGGTAGAGAATGCCTCTGGCATTAAGTCCGCCTATGTACTGTTTTGTGCATAAAGAATAAATAAATAAATAAATTATTTGTCAAGTGTGAGTCGCATACACGCACCCAGGGTTTTGTACCTTCTTTGGATGTATACAAGTTAGTTTCGGTATTCAATAAACAATTAATAAAATTAGATAGCACAACGACCAAATCACTTAACTAAGTTAGTTTGACAGAGAAGCTGGTTACAGACTACGCTATAATCTAATAGCATATATGTAGTATATAGCTCATAGCATAACAATATCGCGCACCATACATTGTTAAGGACACGTTCACACTGTACTGTACTATATTTTATTGGCTTACTATACGCTATAAATTGGTGCGATGTGCTGAGTTCATGCTGTGCTATATCACGCGCCGCCCTCTTCTTCCTCCCCCACCCCCGGCCGCCCCGCAAGCGAAACGAGTGACACAACGATCTTGCTTGCGATAATATCGCGTAATGTGAACGAACGCCATGCTATATAGTATAACATTAGGTCCTTCTTTGCTATACTATATAGCACAATAGTATATCGTAGTCTGAAACCAGCTTTATTTGAAGATTTCTAAAAAACTATGCTCCTTAGAAACTTCGTTTCATTTTTCTTGTAAAAACACACACCCAAACATCGGAAATAAGAAGAGAGTATTTTTTCTGACAACTATGTACTTACGATCACATATCTCTAACTATTTCAAGTCGATAGCATTATTGGTTTTTGAAATATATCAGTGTGACAGACAGACAGACAAAGCACAATAAGGTTTCCTTGGTCTCAAGGTTCCCTCCTCCAAAAGAGGAATGTGTAACCTATAATACCCTTTCAATACATCTCTTTTGAAGTAATTTCTTTTTTCTCTTTACAGATAACTGCACAGGTTTTATTTCAATATTCCGAATGAGCATCGATCACTGTGGCGTCATGTGGATCCTTGATTCCGGCCAAGTGGAATCCTTCGAGACCCCGCGTCAACTGTGCCCACCCACGTTATACGCTATACACCTGGAAACCGACACGGTATTAGGTCGCTATCCCATTCCAAGCGAATTTGTCCTGCAGAATTCTCTAATCACGAACCTCGTCGTGGACTCAAGAGATGCGCAATGCAGAGATCTGCACGTGTATATAGCGGACGCGTGGCGATTTGGTCTCATCGTGTTCAGAGTTGCAGACACAGCATTTTGGCGGTTCAGTCACTACAGTTTCTATCCTGAACCGTTATTATCGAATTACACATTACACGGTCTAAATTATCAATGGTCCGACGGTTTATTCGGCATGTCGCTAGGCAAATATCATCTAGGTGAACGACCATTGTATTACCATTCCATGTCATCATCTCTAGAGTTTGTAGTTAAGACGTCAGTTATACGTGATCCGGCTCGCGTCAATGATGCCGTGGGCGAGTTTATGCTGCTCGGTGAGAGCCGAGGCGCCAACGGGCAGGTATCAGCCGCAGCCGTCGACCGCAACGGTGTTATGTTCTTTAACCTCATTTCTCGAGACAGTATCGGGTGTTGGGACACGCGTAAACCCTACGCAAACCATAATTTGCTTATCGTAGCCCAAAACAACAACACAATGATATTCCCTAACGATCTGCGACTAGATCATGAGGTACCGCAAATGGCCTGGATAATAACGAACAGACTTCCGATGTTTCAATTTAATTTGATAAACCCAAACGAATACAATTATCGTGTTATGTATTTGGATCCGACGAGAGCGGTGCAAAACAGTGTGTGTCAACCAGCTGCTGTTTAAGTATTAATGAAAGAAGAATTTAGTATAGATATAATTTAATTTCTTGGGTAATAACTTTTATACTGTGTGATTAATAAAAATAATTACATTTTGTTAATTTTGACGTTATCATTTTTCACTTAGTTTTAAGTTTCTTACGGCGGCGGCGGTGGCTTATTCTTTTTAGATTTGTTTAACGAATCTGTTTTTGATGTTTTACTTATCTTATTTTCCTTGACTGATTTATGACTTGTGGAAGCACCGTCTGTCCTTTTGTTTTTATCTTCTTTTGAAGACTCTTTAGATTCAGACTTAAGGTTTTTCTTACCACCATTCATAATTATTTCTTCAGATCGAGATTTATTATCATTCCTCAACTGTTGTTCTTGTTCTTTTAGAGTAGAATCTTCTTCACGTTTAATAATTTCTTGTTTTTCTGTTGACAGTTGTTCTGATTCGGGCTGATTAGGTGTTGTCAAATCAATCTGTAAATTCTTTTGTGGTGCAAGAGAAAGGGACATTCTCTTTCTATTACTTTCGAGTAAAACAGACTCATCAGACAAAGCAGATACAACTCGTTTTTTAGATTTAGCTGGATCTGTATTTTCAATTTGACTGTGAACTGTTTTAATAGAACTTGGTCTACGTTCTGAGGAATTAACGTCGGAACTTGCTTTTCTATTAAATATTTGCGGGTACTCTAACAGGTACGAGGCAGTATTTCCTTTGCTGCCCACCAGTGGAGGCGTTTCAGTGCCTTCTGCCGGAATAACAGGGCCGTCAATACTTTCATACCTACCCCATGCTTCTGCTGCTGACGTACTTAAAATCTGATTATTAATAGATTCCATTCCTTCAGTCTTCAAGTAAGCACCAATGCGTAACAACATCAAAACAATTTGTTCTAAAATACGGTCAGTATCACGCGGTATCGCTACTTCACTTCCTGACCAGTCCTCATAGGACTGGGTCATATTTGTTGACATGGGTGGCAAGGTATCTGTATCAATTGGAAGGTCATCAAGGCTCATGTCTGTAGAATGGACCATTCTTGATGATATTTCGATTTTAGACCTGGCGCTGATTTCACCTTGTGCATGCAAGTTAGCGTCTCCGTAACTGTTGAATAAATGCATACAAGGAGTTTCTTTTTAATTTGATACTTAATAGAACTATAATTAGGTAGGATTTAGAAACTTACTAATTCGCAACCAGTTTCTTGCGGAGCTGTTCCTCACCCAACAAAGATTTAGTGCGTCGTCTTCGGACAGCCAGTTCGAGCCCATAGTCGTGATCGCTAGTAGGGTGTACTGCTGGAAACGTTTTGAACGCTGAAGCCACTTTCAGAGCATGGTAATAGCTGTATGAGAAAAATATAAACTATGAAAATTTCCGTATTAAAATGGTATAAAATATAATAAATAATAATAATCGTTCTAGCCTCCTGGCGAATACTACCACAGCGGCCAGTTTTTCGTAAGATCTACGCGGGAGATATTATAGTGTACAAGTGCTTGCATACACACAAGTGCACTCTCTCTTCCTTTTACCTCTCAAAATCCGATGGGATGGAAAACCGACACAACCGGGGAGTGATCAGGCACAGGACTGACTTTTTACATGCCCATCCGACGCATGGATCATCTTACTTTACAGAAAATCAGGTGATCGGCCTACATTGTCCTAGCCCGTAAGGAACAACTACACAAAGTTCCCGCGGGATTCAAACCCGCGACGTCCGGTTTGCAAAGCCAGCGTTTTCCCACTGCGCCACGAAGACTGGTATACATACAATATACAGAAACGATGGTTGTCCATCGTAATGTACAGAAAACATAGTCTTGTAGGGATATATAATAATTACATAGAATAATTTGTAGATAACTGCATTTATAAAATCCATTTAAAGCCCACTCAAAAACTTTGAGCATTCCAACTGGTTGGTTATCCACCACCTTAATGTCTGCTACATATCGCAGCCCGATGACTTCACCCCGAAGTTAAGTGTCGCCGCACACGGGCCACCGGCCACATCCACAATCACCGCCACTTGAAGCTAGAAGCGGCTACAAAAGAAGCTGACGCGCGTGACTGCCACTTGTGGCCCATGTTTGACACGTGTGATCGGTGGCCGCTACTTTTTTTAACTCGTGCTTGCAGTGAAATGAAGGCAGCCACACAAGCCACTCGCGCGTTTTGTGGCCGAGCCGACCACTAGAGGCAAGCAGTGGCGATTTGTGGCGTGTGGCCACCACCGGCGTTTACAGTGTGCGGCGTCTCCATGCAAAATGTATGAAAACAACAGGAAATAGGTCGGTGGCTGCGTTTTGTGGTTGTGGCCGGTGGCCCGTGTGCGGCGACACTAATAGAAGATCAATGACAATAAGTCTCAATGACACATATTACTCTGGCGTTATAATTCCTGCGTTGATTAGGTATAGTTGCCAGTACTAACATGAGAAAGCAATTTGCTGACATATAAACCGCCACTGGCGGCACGCTATAATGGCCGTTTTGAGATGTGTCTTTTCTACTCGTTCTTTTGTAAAAGTTGGCAGCATAGGGTGAAGTAATAAATTGGGATAGGAGCAGTTATTATTTTTTCAAAGGTAGTGAGCATTTATTATTTTTTCAAAGGTAGTTGTCAGCTTTTTCTATTCAACGAGGATACGAAACGGATATCTGGATTTGGGATTGCAATCCTAGCGGTGGTTTTTGCTACCTTAGAGCCTGTGCACACTGTGAATTTTGAACGTGCCGTTGACGCGCGTTTGTATCATTACAAGGACAAACAAACTAATAATGTGGAAAAAAAACGCGCTGTTGACACGCGTTCGTAAAACGGTGCGTTCAAAAAGCGCAGTGTACATAGGCCCTTATAGGTATTTAAAAGAAACAGCATACTTATAAACTCCATCCCAAATAAGCTTGAAGGCAAGACAAGACAAGTTCGTTTGCGGCTCAATAACTACATAACGCATACATTGTCAACTAGGCGTGTCAGCATGTTTTTGCTGACCTTTTTTGCTATACAGCGGGGGTGTTTTATGACTGCATAATAAAGTTGTAATCGCCTTCAAGTTCATTTGGTTTGGAGTGTACACCTTTTGCATATGTACAAATTTACATATTTGATAATAAAACACTAACCTAAAAACGAGCATCCACATATAAAATGCTGGCATTATGGAAGCCACTTTGATGATGACGAATTTGATGCACGGTGGCTTCGCGGGGCCCAGAAGCACACAGGTGCCGAGCCCCAGCGCCAGACTCGTCAGCTCACACAGCAGTTTCCTTATGGCAGCTAGAAGGAGCCACGGCAACACCAAGGTAGGACGTTCTTCCTGAGTAACCAATTCTCTTAATTTTTTAATGGAAATACATACAGTTGATGAACATGTGACACTTTTTGGCCACAATGCTAGGTGACGGGTGAGTTACAAAACAGACTAGACGGATATTGAGCTGTTTTAAGGAAAATATGATATTTGACAAGAAGACAGGCAGCAGGTATGTCTATTGGATTACCTACCACCTATAACGCGATCTCCAAGATGCCTGCGTGGGGATTTGGCAACCACTAAGGCATAGACCCTTGTCCAGCAGTGGAAGGTTTACGGCTGATAAAGATGATGATAAATTTTTGTAGTTTATAACGGTTAATCACATGAGAATCAAATGCTTGTAACTGAATCTTCGTTATATTTACTTAATGGAAATACGTTTGGCTGAGATCGCGCCAGATGTTAAGTGGTAGCTACACAACCACAGCTGTATCTACAGCTGTAAATGGATTGCACTAATGAAAACAAGGAAAAGAAACCTCTTTCAGAGGATGTTGATAATGATGCAACACAAAAAATTTTTTTCAACTACCATTGCTTTTGCTTTTTAGCAGCAGCCGAATTGTTTACTGCTGAACAAAGGCCTCTCCCTTAGAAGGGAGGGGTTGCCATAATCCCCACGCTTGGCAGGCGTTTTGGGGATCGCAGTATAGGTGGTAAGTACTTAATCCAGTAGAAAGACGCTGCAGCCCGTCTCCTCGTTTTCCCTTAGTCGCCTCCTGCGGACACCCAACGGGATGAGATGGGTGAGTACTATTCTTACGCCGACAGCTCACTGGTCATTCTTGTTTTTCAATTAGTTAAAAATAAAATAAAAGAAGCTTTGAA
Source organism: Furcula furcula (assembly GCA_911728495.1). Lineage (NCBI taxonomy): Eukaryota > Metazoa > Arthropoda > Insecta > Lepidoptera > Notodontidae > Furcula > Furcula furcula. The sequence goes on from OU452250.1 coordinate 14,455,825, forward strand.
TGTCATTCTACGTTAAATATGAATAATAGGCAGTATACCTACAATGATTTACAAGCGTGATGACATTATTTGTAATAAGTAGTTAATCATAGGATGGAAAATATTGTTTGAACAATAGTGTATCTGTTTAGTCATACAATGACATATTACAAGTATATATATATTATATATTTCTTCAAACAGATTCTTTTAATTAAACAATAAACCATATTAATCTGTGTATTCGTTTGGGAGCTAAGATGTCACAGACAAACGCTGTCAAAATTATAAAACTCATCCCTGGGCGTTAGCGGTTGAAAATAGATAGTAAGTTTCGCCACAATAATAATACATACACCTATTCCATTATATATTCAAAAGTAGTGTTTATTTTTTTGCTTAGATTGCAAACCTACAGATACAGACTAAATTACTATAAAATAAAAATAACAGGTATCTGATATCAGCCAGTGTAAAGCAGAACATGAAAAGCAGGTTTAACAAAAGATTAAAACAAAACAAAAACTACACTAACTACCATAGAATACCTACCAGAAGGATGTATTCAGAATAGAATGCATACCAAGAACACAGGGTAGAGCAGCACTATGTACGAAGCGAGGTAAACGTAGACAGTGAAACACTGCACCAGCATCACCCCGGAGATCATTGTGCGAAGGACGCGCTGCACCGGCATCGAAATCTCCGAAGGCATCGTCATTTGCCACACCTAAAGAGTCAAAAACCTTAAAGTGTTAATCATTCCCTCTACTTGGGCCTTACAATGAACTCTCATAGCAGGTGTCAACACAAAAAGTGACCTGTTTTTTTTTTTTTGGGAATGATAGACGCTGTTAGCCGCAGATGGCTATTGCAGCTTCACCGGACAATATGAGGCGAGCGCTTGAAGCGCTCTAGCCTTTACGGCAGAAGTAGCGACGAGCACCAGGGCACCTCAGGGAGGCACGGCCTCGGCTTGGGCTGTCGCTTAAGAAAGGGCTGAGTTTACCACCGGTTCACAACGCGCCCCCACTGAGAAGAACCGGCAAGAAACTCAGTGGGGTGATGCACGTCGTTGCGGTCGCATACGTACGACCCTTCGGCCTCGCCGGCGAGACCGGTGTCTGATAGCTAGTGTAGCATACGGTTGTCGGGGAGGGGTCGGCGCATCCCGGCCCAATAGGACCGTCATGGGGTCAGGAGGGTAAAAAGTGACCTGTCTGAATACCATAAGCGCACTAATTAGCGTCACAATAATATTGTCATGTGACCTATCACCTGCTTAGGTGACGTCATAGCTGGATGGCCTGCTAATTATTACGCTCATTGTAAGTACACATGTCACTTTTCTTGTTAAACTGTCCGGCTATAAGTGGTAAGTCCCCTGAACTCTACATTGTTAAGCTTACTAAAAAAGCTAGAAACATTGTAGAAACCACAAAAAAGAAAATTAGCCATGTAGCTTAGCTTATTAAAGTGATCTTGGTAAAAAATAAGTAATCTCGTCTTATCTTCTATTAACGGAAGAAACAAAGATAAATCAAAATAATTGCCCATTATATTATTATCAAAGCAATTTTGTTTGCCGGACTATTTCTTGTAGAAACGTGAACCAGAGGAAAACCATGAAAGAGTGATAAAATACTAATTTAATATAATGATTATATTCATGAGTTCCATTTTATACTTTAAATACGATATATCAATACTTATAATACTTATACAATACTTATACTGATTACTAAAACTAGTTCATATAAGTAGTACATACATGTAAATTTAATGAAAGTTATTACGATAGCTGAAGTTATATTACAACTATTTATCTGTATAAGTACCTATGTATTTACAAGCAACTATAAATTATAAGACACTGCTGCCCGTCTTCTTGTTCTCGCTTAGTTGCCTCTTACGACACCCAACGAGAGGACATGGGGGGATGCAATTCTTACCCGGCACCCCACGGGGAAAAAAATTTAATAATATATGTACTTATAACATATTATATCGCGTTGTGATCCGGTGGTAGCTTTTAAAAAATGACGATTCAAAAGTGCTAGCGTTAAGCCTATTTGAAATGAAGATTTTTGAGTTTGAGTTTGAGTATAAGTCAACATCCATCGAGCCGTTTAGGTTGTAGGCGGTGCCAAAGAAATAGACATACATACATAATCACTCATAATCTCAAAAAACATAGCCCACCTTCTGGGCTATTCGGACAAAAATTAAGTAAGTATATTTATATTATTTGTATCAATTATCTGGTTACAATAGTTTAGGATCAGATGGCCGTGTGTGGATTGTCCCAGGATATTATTAATAAACTAAGTACCCTTTTCGGTTTCATAGCCTTGGGGGCGCTATGAAATTAGGACTCCCGAATGTATTATTAGGCATTGTTTTAAGTCTTATTTTTCAAAGCGCCCCAGGGCTACACATTGATCCCCTTTTCTTCTAATATGACAAGAGTTATGGTTGAAAATGCGTGGCTGTGCATTTATGTTGTTACACTAAACACTAATAGCACACATGAGATCACCTGCTATAGTAAAGTATACGGTGTGGTGTAGCTCTACAAGATCTACATAATAACAATCTGCTTTGAATACTCAATCTTTCATCAATGAGTTGTGCACCTGTTTTAGATTGGCGTTCACTTTGAACAGTGTAGCGTCGAAGATGGTTCGCACGAGCCCCAGCAGCGTCCATAAACATACTTCCGACTGCATGTTCATGCCCAAATATGACAGTATGTTTATCATGTTTAGTGATTTATTATTTACTTTACGATATTTTTTTTTTGTTTACGTTACGTTCATTTCGGTGGTTGCATTGTTTAGATTTTGTTATCTTTGTGCCTATTTATCGTTATTTCTATTTCATTTATATATGAGGTGAGGTTATCGAAACGTCAGTTTGATATACTACTTGACAGTTTTTTTATAGGGATTGATTTATGAAGCTTATATTCTATTGGATTGATCATACACAAATATAATATCTTTGGAATAAAAACGCTGAATCTATGATCTTTGATCATACCAGACTTAGGGCTCCCACACATAATTGCGATGCGATGCGATGCAGCGTGAAACAAATGAATTTTCGATACAAGTTCCCACGCCGCATCGCAGGAATTTGTATGGAAATATTCATTTGTTTCTCGCATTATTTGCGATGCGATGCGAATTCACAGTTATGTGTGGGACCCCTTAAAGTTTAAACAACTTACTTGACTAGACTAAAATATTATAATAACAAATTATTAATCAATAATTAACGGAATACTGAACATATAGATAATTGTAATCAGCTTGCTGTAAAATTCGGATTGAGTTCATTAATAAAACTACTTATTTAGGCTACATTTTTTACGTCCTCCGATTCACGATCTTCACTCAAGAACTCGAGTGTATATTTATATATTATTAAAATAAAATCTTTTTAAAAATTGAAATAAATGTATGCATGTATTTTTTTCCATACATCACGAATTTGAAAACCTTATAAATTGAATCTTATATAGCTAACAAAAGAAAATAAAAGAAATTACATTGTACGATACGGAAAACCAAACAAGAGTCGCTTATCACAAAGTAGGTACCGTTACACACAACCTAGTTTCATTGTCCGCAATACTTTACCAAGTCAAACAGAATAGGACATTGTTTATTTCAAGATAATAATAATATAGGAAAATACCAATGCGATATCCAAGTATACTCCCAATTATTGACGATAATCGCACCACCTTTCATTGATACCATGGATTTTATATCCATGTTGATACTTAGTAAATTACCGCGATGAACTTCTGAACTCCTTGGGAGAGAAAAAATACATTTTACGAGGGTTTACTTCAAATTTGCAGTGTTGCAAATGGTATTTAATCTCTTTAGGTTATCTCTTTACTGGTCGACATTATAAATCGATATAATAAATCTTTAAAATGTAAATTAATTTTTAAAATGTGATTTACAGCATTTTATTCCCAGTTTACATCAAATAAAATATACTTACTTAAAAACATTTTTATGGTTACATTAGTATTCATTTTAACGGAACCTTATTTTTTTAAATATATATTTTTAATACAGCATTTTTTGTCTTTAATTATGTAAAAAAACCCTAACCTAACCTAATCTTACATTACCTACTTCACGTTTGTAAAATGAAATCTTTTTTTGCTGTAAGTTGAAAAAACCTATTTCTATTAACTTTAGGTTTTAACATTTAAGTGCTATTTGTGGTTACATAATAATAAACAAATATAAATAATATGTCCACAAAATCTTTTTATTCGGAGCCGTAGTTTTTGTGAGAAGAATTTTTTTCTGATTTTAAATAAGTTTTCTGGCTTAAGGGGGTAACAACGGTAAAATTGCAAAAATAGCCTTTGTTTAAAGAGTTCGATGGATCAATCCGCTATTGCATTAGCTATGAAAATTATATGTACTTATACCTCAGATCTTCAGCAAATAGTTTTATTGATTAGATATTGGATTAAATATAACGTTTTCAAGCAATATGTATTTAAAAAATGTACTACGTTGGATATGAATTGTGTTAGCGTTCAATATCCGTTTATCGGATAGACGTCAAACTTGGACTATAAAAAGCATAATAACCTATTCTACAATTCGTATTGATTACATTTCTTAATTTCATTCATGTTTTACAAGAAATTATAGAAAAACCAAGTACGCGATGCATTTCCCCTTGCAGCGCCCCCGCGATCGCCGTTCATCAGTCTTTCGTGGACTGTTATGGAGGGTGGACGTGCTCGATTTTTTTTTGACAAGACGAATTTATTTTAAATGATTTTGAACATATTTTTAATTAAGATATGTTACATATGGTATAATTATAACATTATAAATCATTTCAAATGAAATCTATACTTCTATATTTAATTAAAGACATTTTTATAGTAATACCATATTTTTGGTTCATCATAGAGTATGCGAAAGTATCGTCGCTGAGTATTATGCCTAACTGTTAAAGCGTATCAGAGTCATATATGATCTTATTAATTGAAATCGTATTTAATACTGTGTGGGTCGACAAAATGACATACATTATGATATCCTTTACATTATGATTTTTTTTGTCAAAACATTAACGGTGTTATTATTACTATCATGTTGGTTTTTGCAACTTAGCAACGAGTCGAGTACCTGGGTGGTTGGCTTGATGGTGAGCGACACGCTTACCTACGGACAGTTGCATTGGACAGTTGCTCGTCTTTTGAGACATCTGGATGGTTAAGTTGGAAGGGTACTCGTGTGCTATCTAAGGGGCGCCACTTTAATCTTAGATTTCTTCCGCTATATAACATAAGTAGAAGGTCACTGTAGCTGGCAAAATAACTATCGAACCAAAAGGCTATAATTATAGTTTTGGATGACAGGGACAGGAACAGACTTTTCTATGGGTGGGTGCTTCGATTACTATCAGGTAATACCTTGTTACTTAACTAAGATGCGTAACAATAAACTGATGGTGTTGTTGGTAGGCACGAGAAAAAATACCACCACGTTAAAATGTTAGTTACTCTAAAACCATAGCTAATGTAAAATTTAAATATCTATTTAAATTTTACATTACCTATGCACCTACCACTATTACCCTCTGCATCATCCAAAGGTAGACTGGCAGAGAATGCCTAAGGCATTAAGTCCGCCTTGTACATATTTAAGTGTGCTAAAGAATAAATAAAATAAAATGTCAAATGCTCCACGTAGTTCAAACCCCGCGATGGGTACAGAACTCAAGATGAAGTTACGTTACGTACTCTCGCGGTCACGAACGGTCTATCACCTTTAGGACGACAATCGCTTCCACGTGCCGGCCTAAAATACATGCAGTTGGGGTAAGCGCCCGGAACGTCGTTCAAACTATTAACATTTGAAACTGAAACTTACACTAAAAAGACTATTACTGAATTCGTGCGTTCAAACAAACAGAGCTACGGATTCCTTTGGCAGCCACGTATATTGAATAACAACACAGGTCCGTTGATTTTGTAGTTTGCTACCCTGGCAGCTGACCTTAAGATCTTGGGGTCGATTCCCACACAGGACAAACATTCATGTGCATGACCATAATCTGTTTGTCTTCGGTCTAGTTCGTTTTTACCTGTACTTAATTATGGAAAAAGTTAAGTATCTTATCATAGTTTCAGTTCGATGGCCATTACGGAGTCGATCACGGAACTCATCTACATCATCATCAGCAGCCGAAACGTCCACTGTTGAAAAAAGGCCCTCTCTCCCTTAGAGGGGAGGGGTCGCCATAATCCCCACGCCTGGCAGGCGGTTGGGGATCGCAGATAGGTGGTAGGTAATCCAATAAAAAGACGCTGCTGCTCGTCTTCTTGTTTTTCGCCTTTTACGGACACCCAACGGGAGGAGATGGATGGGTGCTATTATTCTTATCATGAAACTAATTGTCACAATAAAAATAATTTATGATTTTTGGGTCTGCACGACTTGGGTCGACGTTGGGTATCTGGTCTTGAGTAAGGTTGGAAGCTAGCAAGCTTCCAAGATTCGGGTACTTGTGCCCCTCTTAAAGATAATATACGCATTAGAATAGGAAACATTACACGCTTCTTTAATAATACCGCTAGCATCTCATCAGAGCCACTGGCATGCATTGCAGCATCTTAAGTCACTCTCTTTGTTATACTCGAACATCGCAATCAATCATCAATTTGTTTTCAGTTCATTTTTCCAGGAATCAAAAAGCTCAACTATCAGATGGATGTTTATTGGTTAGAGAATTTGGAACTAATTTAGGAAATATATTAAAAGGTCCCTTTTAAAAAAAACTATATTTTGAAGGCTCTGTTAAACGCTTTCGTTTTGACGTGCAGAACAGAAACCTTAGAACTTTGTGCATAGTTTCATTTCAAGTACGCTTACAGTAGTCACGGCAAGACGCTGCGCAGTAGATATTTTTATGTTTATGTATTAAGAACTCGCAACTGTACTTGCGCAATGGTTCGTCAACCCTAACTTCAGACACACAAAAATCCGCTGTGACTGTAAGTTATAAGTAGTACGAATGTATATGGATACCGAATGGCAGGCACAATGTATTCAGCTGGGTCGAAGTGCGTTTCGGTTGTAACCGGACCTAATAACCACCAACAATAGAACAGAAGTATGTATAAGTCTCGCTAGTCAGGCATTGGCCATTCTATAATAGACGGACTGAACCTTTGATATGAAGTTTGGAATATGAAATGCAATAATCCGTATCCTGATGCAACACGTCAACTACGTTACCACTGTAAGTGGTTGGGTTGTCAGATTGTAATTAGGTGGCACGCCAAGGTATAAATCAAGATATAAAACAGTGGGTTACCGTTATTAAACTGCATCATTTCATTCTATAACGGAATAGGCAAAATTAAAAAACTCCATTCGACACATCTGCATATTTTTAGTCTATGATTTTTCAAATGTAATATTCATATCTGCTGGTAGCGCCCTCTACGATGACAACTCTCGGCCGGAGCGGCCAGATTCTCAAGGTCATTGGCGCATGTTACCCCCTTAAGTCTTAAAACTGTTTCTAGGCAACCCTGTGTCATCTTGCCTGCTCCTATGACTGCTTTTTATTGATTGCGTGCCTGCCTGTTAAGGGGGTAACAACGGTAAAATTGCAAAAATTGCCTTAGTTTAAAGAGTTCGATGGATCAATCCGCTATTGCATTGGCTATGAAAATTATATGTACTTATACCTCAGATCTTCAGCAAATAGTTTTATTGATTAGATATTGGATTAAATATAACGTTTTCAAGCAATATGTATTTAAAAAATGTACTATGTTGGATATGAATTGCGTTAGCGTTCAACATCCGTTCATCGGATAGACGTCAAACTTGGACTATTAAAAAGCACATAATCTATTCTACAATTTGTATTGATTACATTTCTTAATTTCATTCATGTTTTACAAGAAATTATAGAAAAACCACGTACGCTATGCATTTCCCCTTGCAGCGCCCCCGCGATCGCCTTCTATCAGTCCTTCGTGGACTGTTACGGCGGGTGGACGTGCTCGATTTTTTTTTGACAAGACGAAATTAATTTAAATGATTTTGAACATATTTTTAATTAAGATATGTTGCAAATGGTATAATTATAACATTATAAATCATTTCAAATGAAATCTATACATGTATATTTAATTAAATATATTTTTATGGTAATACCATATTTTTGGTTCATCATAGAGTATGCGAAAGTATTGTTGCCGAGTATTATGCCTAACTTTTAAAGCGTATCAGTCATATGATCTTACTAATTTAAATCGTATTTTATACTGTGTAGGTCAACAAAATGACATACATTATGATATCCTTTATCCTTTACATTATGATTTTTTTTGTCAAAACATTAACGGTTTTATTATTACTATCATGTTGGTTTTTGCAACTTAGCAACGAGTCGAGTACATGGGTTGGCTTGGTGGTGAGCAACACGCTTACCTACGGACAGTTGCATTGGACAGTTGCTCGTCTTTTGAGACATCTGGATGGTTAAGTTGGAAGGGTACTTGTGTGCTATCTAGGTGGCGCCACTTTAATCTTAGATTTCTTCCGCTGTGTAACATAAGTAGGTCACTGTAGCTGGCAAAAAAACTATTGGACCAAAAGGCTATAATTATAGTTTTGGATGACAGGGACAGGAAGAGACTTTTCTATGGGTGGGTGCTTCGATTACTATCAGGTAATACCTTTTTATTTAACTAAGTTGCGTAACAATAAACTGATGGTGTTGTTGGCAGACACGAGAAAAAATACCACCGTATATGGTTTTAGAGTAACTAACATATTAATAATAATATATTAGTTAGTCTAAAACCAGATTGTTTATTACAATCAATGTCAAATGCTCCGCGTAGTTCAAACCCCGCAAGAGGTACAGAACTCAAGATGAAGTTACGTTACGTTCATAATATGACGTTACACTAAAAAAGACTATTACTGAATTCGTGCGTTCAATCAAACAGTGCTACGGATTCCTTTGGCAGCCACGTATATTGAATAACAACACAGGTCAGCTGATTTTGTAGTTTGCTACCCTGGCCGCTGCCGTTAAGGTCTTGGGGTCGATTCCCACACAGGAAAAACATTCATGTGCATGAACATAATCTGTTTGTCTTGAGTCTGGGTCATTTCGACCTGTACTTAATGATGTAAAAAGTTAAGTATCTTATCATAGTTTCAGTTCGATGACCATTATGGAGTCGATCGCGGAACTCATCAACATCATCATCAGCAGCCGAAACGTCTACTGTTCAACAAAGGTCCTCTCTCCCTTGGAGGGGAGGGGTTGCCATAATCCCCACGCCTGGCAGGCGGTTGGGAATCACAGTATAGGTGGTAGGTAAACCAATAAAAAGACGCTGCTGCTCGTCTTCTTGTTTTTCCTTAGTCACCTTTTACGGACACCCAATGGGAGGAGATGGATGGGTGCTATAATTCTTATCACGGAACTAATTGTCGCAATAATAATAATTTATGATTTTTGCACGACTTGGGTCGACGTTGGGTATCTGGTCTTGAGTAAGGTTGGATGCTAGCAAGCTTCCAAGATTCGGGTACTTGTGCCGCTCTTAAAGAGAATATACGCATTAGAATAGGAAACACTACAGTTACACGCTTCTTTAATAATACCGCTAGTGTCTCATCAGGGCCACTGGCATGCATTGCAGCATCTTAAGTCACTCTCTTTATCAAACTCGAACATCTCAATCAATCATCAATTTGGTTTCAGTTCATTTTTCCAGGGATCAAAAAGCTTAACTATCAGATGGATGTTTATTGGTTAGAGAATTTGGAACTAATTCAGGAAATATGTTAAAAAGGTCCCTTTTTAAGAAAAAAATCTACTTTTTAAGAAAAAAAAACTATGTTTTGAAGGCTCTGTTAAACGCTTTTGTTTTGACGTGCAGAACAGAAACCTTAGAACTTTGTGCATAGTTTCATTTCAAGTACGCTTACAGTAGTCACGGCGGATCTTTGTGTGTCTGAAGTTGGCTGCAAGACGCTGCGCAGTAGCTATGTTTATGTATTCAGTACTCACAACTGTACTTGCGCAATGGTTCGCCAACCCTAACTTCAGACACACAAAAATCCGCTATGACTACTGTAAGTTATAAGTAGTACGAATTCATATGGATTCCGAATGGCAGGCACAATGTATTCAGCTGGATCGAAGTGCGTTCCGGTTGTAACCGGAACTAACTAATAACCACCAATAATAGAATAGAAGTATGTATAAGTCTTACTAGTCAGGTATTGGCCATTCTATAAAAGACGAACTGAACCTTTGATATGAAGTATGGAATATGAAATGCAATAATCCATATCCTGACGCAACACGTCAACTAAGTTACCACTGTAAGTTGTTGTTATCAGATTGTAATTAGGTGGCACGCCAAGGTATAAATCAAGATATTAAATATTGGGTTACCGTTCTTAAACTGCATCAGTCTTGTTCTTTTCGTGTCACTATGAAATGACAAAAAGCTTTGAGTTAAAATCGGTTTTTATCATGCATTTAAATAATTCATCAGTCATTTATTTTACGTATACATAATCAACAAAACATTCAAAAGTGATATTATTAAGTATATTTGCAATAGATATAATTTTATTGAAATTTCATTGTATAACGGAATAGGCAAAATTAACAAAACTTCATTTGACACATCTGCATATTTTAGTCTATAATTTTTCAAACGTAATATTCATATTTGCTGGTAGCGCCCTCTACGATGACAACTCTCGGCCGGAGCGGTCAGATTCTCAAGGTCATTGGCGCATGTTACCCCCTTAAGTATTAAGTTTGGTTATCTCTACTTACTACTGCAAATATGTTCTCTGCTATCGATAATACAGGGTGTAAGAGACATCGTACCGAAAACCGATAGCAGGGATCCAGTACATGATTCTGAACACTCTAGTGTTGAAATTTTTCATCAGCTTTTTCATGAATTTTCAAAAAAAAATACACTTTTTTTAAATAAAATTAGTATAATATCATTATTTGCATAATAATAAAGCATACTTTTTAATTTAATAACAATAAATTACTTATTTGTGGAACATTTATTTAATTATTTATTCTTTATGCACTAAAACAGTACATAGGCAATTAATTTATAGGCAATTAACTATTATTATTTTAGAAAATTAGCAATGTGATTTAAGAAATAAATATTATTCCGCATATATTCATTACATGCTCGAAAATTAATAAGTCAAGTCATTTGTCATTTTCCATATAAATGGTTTCTGGAATGTTGTTACGGACATTATTTGACATCTTATAATTTTTTTTTCGGTACGATGTCCCTTACACCCGTTATAGTGAGAAATCGGGAGGCAGTCTATAGCGTCGTCATCATCGTCATGCGTTAGGCTTAGGATTGTGTCAGTGTGGATCGGCGCGATCTCCTTCAGACGATCTTTGACGGGCGGGCGGCAACACCGCACCACACGGCTCTCTGTGTTTCATTTCAATACAGCATTCGCGTTTTCCCTCCAGTGACTTATATCTTTGTTTATGTGATTGATTATACGTGATATTGTGATAGTGTTTTTTTAATTATTCTGTGCTTCGGAACCAAGGTAATAATTATTTTATCATGCAAATAAAATTAAAAATTGTTTCAATTTTTTATTTATTTATAATGTTTAGGTAATGAATGTGCTGAATTTAATGCGTGGATTTGTGCTCAATGGCGGAGGCCTTGATTTTGTTTTAGAAATATATTTGGGTTACGCTACGTCCTTACCTTGAACGGCGTGAGTCGAGAGTTATTTTTAATATTTCGTACTTTACGATAGCGAACGTCGTCATTCGTAAATAAAATACTGACAAACCCAAAAAAAAGAATGCATCTTCTTAGAAACCTCAAAACAAAAGAATAAAAAATCTACTAGAGACTATCAATAACATTGACCGAGGTGAAATGTCGCATTACTAAGCGCGATATGTAAAAACTTTAAAACCGGCCAACGAAACGTGTACAACTAAACAAACATAAAAATATCGGCTTAACACATCTATGTGTACATCATGTAGGTGCGTACTAATGTACCCACCAAATGTGTTTAACATAAGTCCTTTTTAAATTCATTTTTAAGTAGGTACATATTTTATATTATACAATTTTTGAAGTGAAAACTTCTTTAGCGGCGCTGTGCAGTTTTTTTGTGATGGGGAAAAAAATTTAAATTCGCCTCAGGACACGTGACCGTAGGACCTGATCGAAAAATCATAACGTAAGACGTAGGTGGCGCAGGGCGCTTGCGCGAATGTTCGTGTGTGTTTTGTTATAGCGTGCCACGCGCATCCATGGATGGTGACTGCTGATGGTCAACCGTCTACGAGTATGTAGTTAATGTAAAATAATTGTAATACTTCTGAAGTGTTAAATTTTTATTGTAATATAAATTGTCATGTTTGTGTACGATAGCGCATATGAATATTGTATTTTACCACATAAATGATAGTACTTTTATACTGATAATTTAAGCAATTCGTGCAAAATTATTCCCTAACCATTCCAGAATATCAAAAATGCACAACGTTAATATTCAAGTTTTCACTTCTGCCGGCACTCCCGGAGTGCATTTTTTTAAATGCTGCTGGATCGTTACATACGTAATAAAAAATAGAGATAGCTACTCGTCGAGAAATAAATATACTTACTAAAAAAAATAACATTTAAAATGTTGATGCGAAACGAAGCACGACGAATGCAAGTATAAAATGATATCATAAAACTCATATACATAAAGAACCGCTTGATACCTAACATACAAGACAATTTATTCATGGATCTGTTTCTATTTTTGCAACGCTAGATCAACAGTAATGTTTTATCTCGATGTAGTTTCCTACGAATTAATTAAAAGCATTTAGTAGAGCCGTTAGGCTAACTTTTAATTTGGATGATAAAACGTTTTAAAATTAAAAGTTGTACAGCTTCATTAACTTATACCTACGTACAAAATGCATATTGATATGAATTAATTCTAAGTTTTGAAATGGATAATCTTCTCATGAAAGGGACAATGGGAAAGGCATTTAGTATAATCTGAACAGTTATATTCGAATAGTTGTCTGGTGATCTTTATAATTTTAATCTCCTGGTGCATCCGAATTATTGGTCATACTATCATTGTTAATTCATTCATTTTTGCAGCATTACTGGATTGACGTTATTATGAATAAGTGTTTTCATTAAATTATAAATGTAAGCGGAAGCATAATTTCCGTATGCATCAATCAACTCATGGTAGTTAATACAGAGATAAACAAGTAATTATTAAGAAAAACTTGATAACGGAAACACGTGTATGCTCAACGAAGCGGAATCACGCGCGGACACAACTCTACCATGTAATTAGTGTGTTCATCTGTACATCAAAATACTTTTTTTTTGTTTATTTAGTTAAAAATATTTTCTTTTTATTAAAAACGTAACAGAATAGTTATTCGCACACATAACGTGTCTTAACTCAACGCGTATAAGGGTGTATCCAAACACAAACAATAATAATTAGGTACCTTATATAAGTAAGTACAGAGTGTTAAAATAAAAACCCAAGTTCAATCCGTAAAGGAAAATTCGCAATACTGGTACATTTCAGGAAAAATATATATGAGATTTTCTACAAAAGAGTTACATACATAGTTACGTATAATTGTATTGCGGACCTAAAAAATACCCTCAGTAATCAGACAGGGGTTTTAAAGTAATTTAACATAATAGGTGCCTTATTAATGCATGACTAAACTAGCTACATTTCAACCACAAAACTTTATCAAACTCAGTTCAACTACAAAAAGAAAATAATGAACTACAAACTTTAAATTACTATTGAAGTCTAACAGCAAAACCAAACTAGATAAATATAGCCTTAACATTTCCAAAACCCCGTAACTTTAGTAACCAGTCAGTGTTGTATCGAATGAAAAACAGAATACGGCTGACATTGTTGATGTACGTGAGAACATGTCTATGTACCCGGTGCTGGCTTGGCCCATACATGGCACAGCTACATATGGTACTGCTAACATGCCTTGGCAACATCGCCAAGTATCCTCGCTTTCCCGCGCTTTCTATTATCCGTTACACGATAGACAGGAGACCTACTCTTAATATACTAGACAATTGTATATTACGCGCGCTTATTAAGCTCACACGTAACTTTTTCAACATCATCGATCAGATACCGCCACACTCATAGTCAGTTAACAAATCATTATCCTAGTGACGAGCTCAGATAGTAAGCGACATGCTTGCTTATAGACAGCTGTACAACACTGCTGCTAGTCTTCTCAGTGGGTACGCATTGTGATTCGGTAGTAAAATCAGCCCTTAACAAAATTTATTATAATCGAGAATTAACGCGATTTACCTTATATTTTGGCTTGACGTTTCGACCGGGATACACCAGCTGTGGTCACAAGCAGACTGGTTTAGCGAGACGGCTCCGTGCGCAAGGTAGAAATATCTTCCTCTACCCCCGTTCTTTTACATGTAACGTTAATCCCGTTGTAATATAAGGTAAATCGCGTTAATTCCCGATTATAATAAATTTTGATAACGGGACGCGAAAGTGTAAAAGTACCTATATTATTGCGAATCAGCCCTTTCTTAAGCAACAGCACAAGCAGCAGAGGCCGTGCCTCCCTGAGATGCTCTAAAGCTCATTGATCCCCTGCCCTTAAGGCTGGAGGGCTATAAGCGATAGAGCACTCACCTTTTCTTGTACGGTGAAGCAGTGATGGCCATCTGCGGTCAATAGTAAGCATCATTCTTAAAAAAAAACTGCCGCTCGTCATCCGAGACATAATTAATTATTTAAGTCTCTTGAGTCCTGTAATTTCATCAGCTACAAGCCGGGGCATAAGAAATATTGCTGCTTAGCAGCAGATATCTGAAGCTAACACTATGGTGGTTATACCCGGACAGTCCCTTGCACAAGATACCTATTACTTAGAAAAAATACTGAAGATTATACAAACTACTTTCCCTTACTTACACACGACTTAGATTTTTTCAGCGTTATTTAAAGGATGACTTGGAATATACTCAAGTAAGGTGTAAGGATGAACTCCTTAATAGGTACAATGCCCTCGTCTACCGTATTATATACTCTAAAACAGTTAACAGTAATTAGTATAAACGGTAGTACAGGTATGTTGAAACATTGAACTCATTTTCATTATTGACCAATCTTTTGAATCATTCATTATCATCCATCTCAAAAGCTGGCTGAGTTTTTACATGAGTCATCTTCCTAATTTGAATGGTATGTATATCCTTTCAATAATTATTACTTTTGTATCAGTACTTTTGACCCTTTCTTAATGCATTTATTGTTTGCAGTTCAATACTAAACAGCCTCACTTAAAACTAAAAAATGCATTAACTATAACTGTAGGTACTGTCAATTTTTTTTATAGTGTAAGGACCTTCTAGGTACTATAGAATCTCAGAATCAAGACCCAAAATATAGCTGAGTTGGCTTGAACTTCGATACTCTAGCATGTTTATAAATCGGGTCTTATTATAAATTGCATAATTATAATTATTCAAAATTATTGAAAAAAATAACAAGGCCGTGGATTTTTTTGGCCAATTCTCTCAGCGGAGACCGTAGTACGATATAGCCGTAAGACCAACAGCACCATTTAATGCTCTTTGAATATTTGTTAGTTGACTTAAGCCTCTCTATCTGAAAAGAATAAAGGTCCGATTGATCCCTTATCAATCCTATAAAAATCATATTACTTAATTCCAAGTAAAAGTTTATTGAATAAACCAGATTTAAACTTTGTGACTCAGCTGTTGCATATTGCATTACACATCGCCAAAACATAGGCGCTTTGATGATATCATCGTATTATTAAACAAGCGACCACACTCGGATTATTTTGTAATCGGTACGGGTCATTTGCCAATGTACAAAATTATTCAAGGTCAATTGTAAGACGGAAATCGCAGTTATCACAATTCGCAGGTTGACACCTAGGCAGACTAGTTAATCAGGGTCTAGGTATTACGTCATAACCCAGTACAGAACCTTGACCGAATAGTGTGTAGAAGGTAAAACAGAGGGTCGTCGTCATGCTCAAAATGACGCACTGACATTTTCTTTGTATTATTAGTATTAGTTGATGATGCGTTAAAGGGAATCACATTCTTTATGTTGTTGACAACTCGGCGAATCAAGAAAATTGTGTCAGCACTAATTTGGAGAATTTAGAAAATATGTACTGTATTTTCTACAACAATAGGCAGCATTTGGAAAATTTCGTCGAATCTCCTCGTCACCGATATCGCAATGCTATAAGAATAAGTCTTTAATCGGTGCATCCTACCCGTGATGATGACATACGGAGCGGAGACGTGGGCGCTCACGGTTCGACTAGTCCACCGATTAAAAGTCGCTCAGCGTGCTATGGAGGGAGCTATGCAGGTGATTCTTTATGGGACTGAATACGGAATAAAGTGATTCGTCAGAGAACTAAAGTGGGCCACATAGCTCAAAGAATTATCCAGCTGAATTGGCAGTGGGCTGGAAATATTTGCCGCAAAACCTATGACCGGTGAAACTGGAGTGGAGACCGCGAATCGGGAAGCGTAGTGTAGATCTTGTGAAGCGACGATATTCGCAGAGCGGTTGGCAGAAACTGAAATGAAGATCGGGCTCAGTCAGTGGACTGATGTGGTCCGATGATGATGATGATGAATGCAATAATAATATACACTCAGAAACATACGGGTTCTACATATATAACTAACTACCACTTAATCTACAAAGATCATCTGGATCGGACACCTACATACCTTGAATACCGATACAGAATGAATGTGAATATAAATTTATATTTTTTAATATCAGTAGTGAATAGCTGTTGACCTTGGTGACTCCCGCCAGTATTCGTTAAGGTCCTGTCATGGCCATGACCATATATAGGTTTTCCATTCTGAACAGTAATCTATCAACCTTTGACACTGACATTGTGGTTTATAGGTTTCTACGTACAGTGGATAATAGCTATGTCACTTGTATTAGTCATTCTTCTTGTTTATAATTAATGGCAAATGGATTAATTAGAAAAACAATCTTGAGGCATGCATGACACATTGTAGTTAAAAAGACCTAATACTATCGGCTATTTTTGTTCCTTTACTACATTGCTTGCCTCCGCACTCAAAGTGCATTAATACAATCATTAAGTAAGTAGTGAAATTAACACTTGATGTAGAAATGATGAGGTAGTGATTCATTAACAAATTAAGGGCAGCAGTAACCGGCAGTTACTGACTTTATTTTATTTTACAATACTAATCTAAATATCGTAAATGTTTTCATGGAAAACGTCTCTCAATTATATTAAACTGTTTTGTATAGCAATAATATCTATATTGGCATGATAGCTACAGGTGCTTTAAAATCTTTCCAATAATAAAAGCCAATTGTTTTTACGTAAATCGGTTAAACTGGAGGTAAGTAACCGTAGTACATTTTCGATAATATATTTATCAAGTTAGAATTTACATTTTATTATGACTGTGTCAACACTCTTTTAGTTTAAAAAATATATTCTTGAAACTAACACTGCATACTAATGTTCCCAGCGGAGATAAGTTATGACAATTTACATGATGGCAATTTATTACCATGTTGTTTCAAACATTGGTTATAAATAAGTCAGATGAAAAATAGGTAAGTATCATAAAGCATCAGATCAATGTTGAAATAGAATAGTTTCGGAGTATCCAAAACATTTTGGAATGTGATACATTTGAAGTAACCCAAAACTGAATATGTATATGTTGTGTACAGTAGAACCTTTTGTGTCAGCCTGAGGACCCGAGGAGGAGGCGTATTGTTTACAATTTGCATACTTGTACAAATACGTGAGCGTCACACGGCTTTAACCCGGTGACGTCATGCCACCTACAGCGGCTGCGCGCGCGCCGGCCTTCGCCATATCTGTTTCTGTCCAAAGCGAGGTAAAACAGCGCACGCTGTAGCTGTCACCGACGAGACGCCTGTTATCATTGCCTTATCTTTACAATTATGTATGCTCATATATAGTTGTATTCATTAACGTTTTTTTTATATCTTAAAAATGATAACTCCCTATTTGTTTGTAAGTCTGAATTATTCTATTGTCGTTGAAATATATGAATGATAGGTACAGTTCAAATAGAACAGATGGGGTAACATTCAAGTCGGTAGATAAGAAAAAAAGTAGAGCGGTAGTTAATTTATATCTCATATCTCTTAGCATTACAAAAGTTACATTCATACGCACACATATATCAACCAAAAAAGAATAGTGTTTGATTGCCTGAACGTGCTTGCTCCGTAAGAAATTTGCAAATTTGTTCTATCCCAATTCCACATTCTAGGTTTATAAACTCTGTTAGTGTCAGTCTAATATTATCTTGTTTGAGGAAATAATGCTACTCCACTTACCTATTACATTTCCTTAATATTTTATGAAGTGTAAAGATAATGAAGGTATAAATTATGACACCTTTTCTTCGAGTTTTATACTCAACTTTAACTACGACGAAAAAACAGATTGGTAGGTTTCTATATTATGTATTATACATATAAACTTTCCTCTTGAATCACTCCTAATCTATTAAGAAAAACTATTTAAAAAAAAATAAAAACCGACTTCAAAGTAAATTATCTAAAAAGCATAAAATAACGAAAATATTGTTGAAGTTGGTGTAGAATATACACAGCAGGTACGCTAACACCAACTTCAATAATATTTTCGTTATTTTATGCTTTTTAGATAATTTACTTTGAAGTCGGTTTTTTTTTTAAATAGTTTATTTAACACTTTTTAGTGACTTATTTTACCAAGATAGGTATCAGCACTATCACGCAACTCGAACGTCTACATTACAGTAACTTACTGAAAACATAAAAAGTTTATATCTCTTAAACTACTGGACCGATTTTGATGAAACTTATACTCTACCCTAAGTTGAAAAATATTCTAACTATTGCAAAAAGAATTTTCGAAATCGGACTTGTAGTTTCTGAGAATACGCGGACAAACCTACATACATACATACATACACTCGTGAAATTTGGTAAATTTGTTTAGAAGCCCCATCGATATATCGATGAGAAGCCCACATAGACTAACATATATGAATATTACGCATTTCTATTAATATTACATACATACGCGTCGAATACAGAACCTCTTTTTTTGAAGTCGGTTAAAAACCAAATTAACATCCGTTGCGCATTTCTAAAGATCTAAGCATAGATATGGACAGACAGCGGGAAGCGACTTTGTTTTATACTACGACGAGTATGTAGGGATCGGGCGGTTACTAAATTGCTTTATTTTCCCACAGAACTGATAGTAGGTAGTTTTGGCCCCGACCGAGCATTACACACTCCTCGCTCGGTCAGAGGATCCTACCTTTACCTCTTCGCATCACTCCGCTAAAGTGAGCCTGCGCAGTATGCAACGTGTATCAACTCGACTCTATATCGGCGCGCGCGTAGTTACGCGATGCGGCAAGGTCTCCTGTTTTAATTAGTTAATGACAATGAAATTGCTCTACATCTACCAATGTCCACAATTTAACCTTCCGTTATCGCGTTTAAAGTTCGAGCTTTGCTCTGAATATTTTTAAAACATATAATAATAGATAATACTTGTTTAAGCCGCGCCACTGTTTCTTATATCATGACTTTATCTGTTACTAAAAATTAAATAATATGTTTTGTTAACCGATATTTCTTTTTTACATAAATATAATTTAAATTATGTTCAAATTTACGGAATCACGATATGGTTTCGTTTATTATATGGACCTCATAAGTAGACTAATATACTGAGAATGCAGATTATAGTTTCGTTGTTTTTCAAAAAAAATATTCTTTAATGCATACTTGCGAACTTTAAAGAGTTGACTGGGACGACTACGTCTTCGTATGTACGGCCTCCGTGGTGCAGCAGAAAACCACTTGCTTTGCAAACCGGAGGTCACAGGGTCAAATCCCGCGGAGAGTTTGTTTACTTGTTACTTACTGGTTAACACAACGTAGGCCGATCAGTGGTTTGGAAAGTAAGATGATCTGTACGTCGGATGGGCATGTAAAAAGTCGGTCCTGCGCCTGACCTCTCCCCGGTCGTGTAAGACACCCGGCCCATTTTGTAAGTGTAAAGGAACAGAGAGCGCACTTGTGTCTACACAAGCACTTATGCACTATATCTGCCGCATGGCCGATCTTTTGATAGACTGGCCGCTGTGATCGTATCAGCCAGGTGGACAATATTTATGGCTAAAATAATTTAATAATCAAATCATTTCTGATATGCGTTAGCATGTGGCATATAAATTCGATACTCTGTATTATTAAACTGTTATTTGACATTAATAACAGTTTATGTTATTTGACATCCATTTTAAAATATCACGTTATTTTTAATTTCTAGAGAAATAGATTTTAATCGAAACGGTTTTGACCATTCACAATAAAATAAATTTTATACACGACTAACATTTTAATCTTTTTATGGTCAAATGGCGTTATAACAAATGAACGAACCTAACAGTAAAATAATATCTGTGGGATTGGTAAATGGGCGTTGTAATCGGGAGCACCACATATTGGAGGTCTACTTACGATATTCGAATACAGTCAAATAGTTTTGTAACAAAAATCTACTACAATTAAAATTATTTCAACGAGGTTATATTAAGGTGGAAATTGACTAAGGTTGGATGGGAGGAAGAGAGGGGTTGCCATAATCTCCACGCTTGGCAGGCGGCTTGGTGATCGCGGTATAGGTGGAAGATAAATCCAAAAGAAAGACGCTGCTGCCCGTCTTCCTTTTCTCGCTTAGTCGCCTCTTACGACACCCAAGGAGAGGAGATGGGGGGATGCAATTCTAACACGGCACCTCACAGGATGTTCCTTACAATTCTATATTATGCTTCACGTTATTTTTTTAGCGACGCGACAAGCAAGACGCCATCTGATTACCTGACGGTAAAATACACGCCTGCCTATAATATGCAGTTGCAATGCACTACCGATCGTCATTCGACCAATAGTTATTATGTCTCTTGAGGCCAGTAATTTCACCAGCTACAGTTCTCTCGCACCGTAACAAAGAACAATGATTACACATAGCTGTTTGGCATTATAATATTTGACACTGCGGTGGTACCTGGCAAACCACATCAAATAACTAAATTTACTCAACGTAGTAGTTATGTTTTTATTGAATTCTTCTAATAACATTAATCAGCAGTTCTGAGGACTGTAAAATTTATCCTATTGGTAGTAGATATTAAACCCTCTTTGTATTACTGCAATCATTCAACTTTGGTCTCAAATTGTTTCACTACGATTCGGTATGGTTTATAGTTTAAGTAATATTGTTCACGAGTCAATAGTAGACCCCATGTAGACAAGTGGAACGCCCGGATCAATTGCATACTGATGCCCTCAGATGTTCTGATGGGCTTTAGATTGAGGTACTTGACCTTGATTAAGTCAGTTTTCTCAAAATGGGCAAAAACGCGCTCTTCAAAGGGGCGCGCGGTAGAAGTTCATATAAATAAAAATATAAAACTGAAAAATCCTACAGTCCCTCAAGAAGTAGGTAATAACCACTCATTGAAAATCTACTACTACTACTAAAGGAAAACATCGTGACGATAAACAGACATGGGCATTTATGTTATTTAAATAACTCTTATACAATATAAATTGGCGATTAAATTATTCGATTTCTAACATATTCCTACTAAAAGGTTTTAGGATAGTTCAAGCCACTCAAATTTTTAACAGCAGTTACTAAGTTTAATAATTTAAATACACTCTAATAAGTTACTAAAATAAGGCTAAAATTGCAAATGTTATACAATAATATAGATAGATAGATAGACAATTCTTTATTGCGCACAAACAAACAGATACAAAAAGAATAAGACACAAATTAATAAAAAATGCAACAATGGGCTAAAAGCGATCTCTTCCAGGCAACCTTTGGATGGAGAGGAAAA
The DNA here is from genome assembly GCA_911728495.1 of Furcula furcula. Lineage (NCBI taxonomy): Eukaryota > Metazoa > Arthropoda > Insecta > Lepidoptera > Notodontidae > Furcula > Furcula furcula. The sequence continues at coordinate 14,477,915 of OU452250.1, forward strand.
TAAAGAAGTTACAAAGAGCAGAGGAGAGGAGTTGCAAAGAGAATATACAAATGTTTACACTATTTAATTATACTTACCTTTGTCTAAATACCATCCCAATTCTTTTAAAAACCGTAGGCCTACCTTGAAGCCTATCGGCAACCTTTACGACCAAGCTGGTTATTGTTAGACGTATAGTTTATAGTTGTAACCTACGCAAAAAAAAAGTTTCCTTGTTGCCTTCTTGGTCGCTGCCCACGTGGACAACCTCGGAATGTTACCATACTAGTAAATTGGGGAAAAAAATATAAAGTAGACGGAGCTTAACCATAGCTCATACAGTCAGCTCTTTAATGGTTTATTTCACGCGGCAAAAACAAGAAACAGACTGTATACAAATTAAATGAAATATTAAATAATGTCGAAAATCAAGGATTATGAAAGATTTCTCAGCCACCCCAGAGGGCCTAGTCAAGTTGTCAATCTACAATACGAAACATAAAGTTTATTTACAAAAAATGGATAACATCGTAAGGGATACGCTCACCGCTATTTTAAATACCCCATTGGATGACCGTTCTTGGGCTCAGGCCTCTCTTCCTATACGGATGGGAGGTTTGGGCATACGCAAAATTTCTAGCGTTTCTCTCCCTGCATTTTTATCTTCGGCCCATGCATGCGACAATCTAGTTCGGGAGATTTTAGGACAATCTAATTGCTTTTCAGGTATAGCTTGTTTGACCGAAGGTAAAGATGCATGGACTCAGGCCTGCCCTAGCAATAGCTTGCCCACAATTCTATCCTCGCAGAGGCAATGGGACGAGCCCCTCTGTGAGTTGGTACGGGAAAATCTTCTCAATACCGCCGCCAACTCTACGGAGCGAGCCCGTCTCCTTGCTGTCTGTGTCTGGGAATCCGGTTTGTGGTTGCAGGCTCTTCCGTCTTCCAACATTGGAACGCTCCTAGATTCCACTTCTTTTAGACTAGCTGCGTGCCTACGACTGGGTACCATGTGCTTTGTACCCCATCGCTGCCGCTGTGGTGAGCATGTTGACCAGCTTGGACACCACGGGCTCTCGTGCCTTCGTAGTGCAGGAAGGTTTTCGCGGCACTCCAGTCTTAATGACATCATCCGTAGGGCTCTTAACACCGCTAACGTTTCTGCAGTTTTAGAGCCTTGTGGCCTTTCACGTAGCGATGGTAAGAGACCAGACGGAATGACTCTCATCCCATGGAAGATGGGTCGGCCCTTGGTATGGGATGCAACATGCGTCGATACCTTGGCACCGTCCCATCTTTCAGAAAGTTCTGGCAAGGCTGGAGCTGCCGCTGCGTCAGCTGAAAGCCTCAAACGGCGCAAATATAGTAGCCTCGATCGCGGCTATATGTTTGAGCCGTTTGGGGTTGAGACATTGGGTCCGTGGGGTCCTAGCGCTCATCACCTGTTTAATGATATATCAAGAAGGCTAGTAGAGTCAACTGGGGACCAGAGGGCTGGCACGTACCTTGCTCAGCATATTAGCATTACCATCCAGAGGGGTAACGCTGCCAGTCTTCTGGGTACATTACCAGGTGACAGCGATGCACCAACATATTTATTGTAATTTATTTGTTTTTTTTTTTTTTTTTTGTTACTTGTGTATATATTATTATCTTTTTCTTTTCTTTTATACATGTATATAAATGTAAATACTTATTTGTTAAATTAGATGCAATAAAGAAGTAAATATATTTAAAAATTCATACGAAACGCTATAAAAGAAATGTATGGAAATTACACATATTTTCACGTGACTTAGCGAAGAGATTAATATGTCATTTCCATACATTTCTTTTCTATTGTCTCGTGTTGCGAATTTTAGAATGACAACTTGACTAGGCTCTCAGTGTAGACTCCATGTTCACTGCTATATCTTTCTTAAAATATTATATTTTGATATAGTATAATAGTGTATTTTTATGAAAAAAAAAAACAAATACACAAGAGATATACCAACTGTTGATATAAATTTTTATGACTTCATTAAGTTTAACATCGGTTAGTGATGCAAAGCGGTGCAAATATGAAGCCTAGTTTCACAGACTCATGAGACACAGTTTGGTAAGATTTTCATCCAAACTGAACGAATCCTCAGAAGTCCATTGAGTTAGTCTCTGCAAGGGCGTATTTATTAGTTTGATCTTCCAAAGAGGAAACTCCATCAGCTAATGACTTTTGTGCTTGATTGTAATTTTGCATCAGAACCCCTTTTAGGTTCTCTACCCTCCCGATGTTCGTCTATTTGTTTCCTGTGCCTCAAAGCCTACATCAACAGACTATGTGCGTACAATCTTATAGGTGTTGTTCACGAAGCAACGACCTTCGATTGTTTAATGACCGATAGTCAAGATCACAAGTTGTTTGCCAAAACTCCGCGCCGCTTACAATATACCCGATATATCGAATCTATTTATATATTTATGACTCAGAGAGAAGAACACCTATCTTCTTAATAAAACTAACACTGACTGACAGACAACGTTTATTTTAACCGGTGGGTCTTAAAGTATAAATTATTGCACAGCAGTTTTCTTTAACAGAATTTTCAAGAACACAAAAAAGTATGTATTTTTAAATACTCACAGCATTTAGATTTTTTTAAATGTATCCCTTAAAAGGGTTGTATGCCGGACGGGAAATCCCATTAGGCACATGCCTGGTGTATTTATTTAAACAATAAATTCAAAAATTCATTTTTTTTTTCTAATAGGCTTAGCGCTAGCCCTTTTGAACGGTCAATTTTTTAAAAGCTACCACCGGATCACAACGCGGCCTCAACTGAGAAGATCCGGCAAGAAACTCAGCGGGCTTGTCATTTTTTCACATATTTTTTTAAACAAAGTTTGTCTTTTTTTTTACTTAATAGTAAAAAAAGCACCAGCGACAGTGTGTCCTACCGTTCAAAATATCAAAAAAAAAAATACGACCAAAATACAACAAACTAAAATGCCAAAGGGATAGTAGTCGGACCAGTCCCCTCCAGACCAGTCTCGAGCAGCAGCCATCACTCCCCTCAACCATATTGGAGGGTGACCCGCCATACGAAGCCGCCACAAGCAAACACTTTTCGATGGCGAGCATGACCGATCCAAAATCACAGTGGCTCACGTTTAACATTTACCTTCTGCTGTTAAGCAGTGCCTCGTCAGGCAAGACACAAAGCACTTTAACATGGTATAGTACTAATAAGGTCTTATTATTACTATACCATTCATTACAATACATATCACAAACTCCTAAAGCGACTTACGAAATTCCATTCATTACGAACCATGTTTTCAATGACTTTGATAACATAACAAACATCACACATAAAGTATGGCACGATTAGACTTATTTATTTTAGTTGTTAAGAAAGCACGTGAACTATGCCATATTGAACTTTATTTTCTTCACCATTAGATTCATACAAGGCGCATGAACAACATGTTGTATGCGTTGTATGTAGTCACAGTAATCACTTCAAGATGTAACAAAGAATGAACGTGCGTTCTTACAATCGCGCCCAGCGTAGCATGTCAATCAAAACAATGAGTTACCTATACGGACTACTGCTTACTATAAATAGAAGTCAGTGATTCTCAACGACTTATCTAAAAAACATACCTATTTTTTTTTAATAAACATACATATGCTTATATTTTACTGCTGAGCAAGGAGCCAAGAATCCACCACGAGCTAAGTGCGGATTAGTGAAACAAATCAGATACACTGTTTCCATAAATGTCGAGACATGCGATGCTTTCCTCGCAATGTCTTTCTTCATGATGACTGCGCAAATTATGACGCGAATTGTATGATTGCTCATCATAGTCATAACTCATAAGCCACCATTTATTTGATCTAAACCTTAATTAGTTTGCTAAAACTGTCCGTGATATAAATGCTTCGTAAAAGCTTTTAATGACATTGCAAACTTTATGTTTAGGTTTAAGTTACAGCCCATTAAATAGGGTGCGCTTAGGTGCTCTAGGCGTGGCCTTGTACTGTGTAGGTGAGGCATTTTGTTCTAAAGGGGTCAATCTGCAAAACAGGCCAGGTCAATGCCAACGATAATGGAGCGTGGTTTATCGTCAACCCTGCAATGATTACTCGCCATTTGCGAATCAATTATCCTCTATTCAACCACTTTTAGTAGATAATGGATTGTAATAACCCAATCCCCTATATATCATTTCATAACCATTAGCCACCACTGGATATAACGCGTTTTATTATCTTGGAAGTATTTTTAACAAGGGATTTATTGAATGACGGATACAGTTTTGATGCATACGGGCATTATGTAAATTGTATGTGGGTACAAGTACAACGCCGACTATACATATAGCCCATATAGTACCCTGGTGCATGCGGTATTCTGTGACTCCTATATTTGTTTTCAATATATAACTCTAGGTCTAGGTGGGCGCTCTAGGTAGAGACGGCCCTGGCCGGGTAAATACATCAAATTGCTTTAAACAAAATGTAAAGAAACAGGAAAATCAAAAACTTGTCATCATCATCATCAGCCCACATCAGTCCAGTGCTAGACATAAGCCAATGCACGCCATTGAGTCCGATCTTCGGCTCTTCTCATCCAGTTTCTGCCAACCGATTTGCGAAAATCGTCGCTTCATCTGGTCATAGGGCGTCCTACAATACGCTTCCCGATACGTTTCCCAACTTTTGAAATACCCAAATGTAATAATGCTTACGGTGAAAGAAATTGGAAATGTTTTCTGCCCAAAATACTTAATAGATTAAGTACCTAAATCTGTTCTTCTGTACCTCTAACTCCTTATCTTTTATTTTAATTAAGATTTAGTTAAGATAAATGTAAGTTGTGTAATTATTTTTTTCGAAATAAACAGTTCATTTTTTTTTATCCGCGATTCACTTCAAAACCAGTTTACCCCAAAGGTCATCGGTTCTGCGGTATATCATCATGGCTAATCCTTTGAGCTATGTCGGTCACTTTGTATGAAGAAATTGTACCATGAATATTTTATTAAAGAAATTAATTATTTTATTTAAAAACAAAATGCATGGTATGGTAATATCGTGGGTAAGGAACTACAGTAGATAACCTTCTCAAAGCATAGTTTGTTTAGATAATATCAATTTTCTTACGGAGGCCACACGACTAAGCTCTAGACATTTGCATCGCAAAACGTAACCATAGACTTGCCAATAAATGTTGCTACCGTATTCAAGATGGTTATGGACTTAAGTACTGTTTTATTTCAAAGTTTGTAAAGTACCTTTCATTTATGATTCGGCTATGAAAAATTAAAATGACACTTGAAGTAATGGTTTATAAGGGAAGCGAGATTATCCGACGTGAGCTTTTACTATCCAACCAGTAATTTTCTCGTAGTACACCTCAATAGATATCAATAAAATTCCCAGATTAGAAATAAACAAAATATTATTGCAATTTCAAATGCGCGGCACAATCAGAACTTGGGTAATGTATTGCTTCTAATTCTGGCTCACATACGTTACGTACCTACTACTGCGGTCGATCACCGATTGCTATTGCGAAATTTTTAATGCTCAAGCCCCAGAGTCGAGACCGGCCAGTCTGATTTATGTCGGTAAATTAAATTGATTTGATTAGAGTAGTTCGTTTCTTTCTGGTAGTTTTAATAGCGCGAGTTCCACACACGAGAACAGCAAGGTAATTCGAGTATCAGGTAGTTTTAAAGACAATCATCATCATCATCACCAGCCGGAAGACGTCCACTGCTGAACATAGGCCTCCCACTTGGAACGCCACAATGAACGACAGTTGGCGATTTGTATCCACCGGTTACCTGCGACGCGCACAATGTCGTCTGTCCACCTGGTGGGAGGCCTGCCTCCGGTTCGTGGTCGCCACTCGAGAAGCTTTCTTCCCCAACGGTTATCGGTTCTTAAAGACAATAATAATTTGTATTCAGTACTCGCATCAGCTTACGAGTTTCACTACGTTACTACTCTGTAGCCTAGAAATTGTAAGAATTCAACAAATATACCGTTAAATAGATCTATTACTAATTTATTCACGTATCGCGCAAGCATGCCGACACTTCACGACTAACTATTCTTCTTTAGTTTTCTTCGTACAACAAAATACATTGACGCACAAATAAATTTTAGTCTTTGCGATTTTGTTGTACTATATCCACCCTGTGGGGTGTCCGGGTAATAATAGCACCTTTTCATCTCATCCCGTTGTTGTGTTGTGTCCGGGCGACTAAGGCAGCGTCTTGCTATTGGTTTACCTATACCACTTATACTGCGATCCCCAAGACGCCTGCCTAGGGGGTTGATTATTGCAACCCCTCCCTTCTAAGGGGGAGGCCTCTGTTCAGCAGTCAACGTCTTTCGGCTGATGATGATATATCCTTGCACCTAGATTAAAAAAAAAGAAGAAGAAGAAGAAGAAGACCAATTTATTTGTGACACACACATACCATTTACAATACAAGCAAAATAAAAAAAAAAAAAAATAATAATAAAAAAAAGGAAAAATGCTTAATACCTAGTAATTAAATATATGTAAGTATAACAAAAAGTGCGTCACAAAATGGTCCTAACTCAGCAAAATGCTGGTTTTCAACAACCAGCGCTGATCTTCCGTTGGGACCTTTAAGTGTCGTCACGAACATAAACCACACAAATCCAAAAAGAAAAAACAATTAAATAAGAATAAAAATTACAGAACAAAGCTAACAAAACAAAACCCAATTCGTTCATGAGCTGAATCCAACTCGCGGCACATTACATTACGTCAAGGGTTAGAAGTATGCGGGCGCATTATGTGGGGTGGTCCAAGGCCAATCAGATGCTACATACATACACTCCAAACCAAATAAGCTTGAAGGCGAATACAACTTTATTATGCAGTCATAAAACACCCCCGCTGTATAGTTGAACGTCAACGCGGCAGCAAAAAATGGTTGGTAATACAAAGTTGTTTTTGCTGACGCGCCTAGTTGACAATGTATGCGTTATGTAGTTATTGAGCCGCAAACGAACTTGTAATCGCCTCCAAGCTTATTTGGGATGGAGTATAGTACGATGTACACAAGTGATATTTGCATATACGAATTTGTTCTTCACTACCTACGCAGATTTTTTCCATACACAAACCTCAAAGTCAAAGTCAAAATATTTTAATTATGTATTAGGCCTTACGGAGGCACTTACACAAAAATCATTTTATACATACTACCACCAAATTACCAATAAGATATTTTATGAACTATTGAGAATATCAAGACCTTACAACAGATTTTGTCTATATTTATCTACTATCTACAAACTCTATTAACATTTCTTCCGTAAAACCATTGGGCACGGTGTTGCACGTCATAATGAGCCACGGCCACGTGTCACAAGATCAAAATAACCGCCTGCCTCACATTGCGAAGCCGATAACGGCCGGCGGATCGTTTGAAACTTCGGAACGAATTGCGAGCGGAAGTCGTCGGTCCGTATGATGCAATTTGCTTTCTTCTGATTCTTCGACATTGCCGACTTTTTTTTTTAAGTAGTCTTCATCCGGTATTTATTCATTGTAGTAGTAGAGACACTCATAGCCAGTTGTAAACACTGTTCGGTAAGCGATCAGTTGGGTAAGCAACGTCAGTCCTTAGATGGGTGGCCAATTAGTGGCATTTGAACTGAGCGTCTCCGTGCTTCGGAGGGTACGTAAAAGGTCGGTCCCGGCTATTGTCATCTAGACAGCAGTCGTTAAGCTAAGTCAGAGGCCTAAGGGCAGCTTGAAATCTATGACACCAGGTCTACCACTAAGCTACAACAAAAAAAATTGTAAGTAGTATTTATTTTCATCCAGAATAGGGGGACACATCGATATAATATCAATACGGATGGGGAGACTGAATAATTAAGTGCTCTAACCGTGGCTCTAACTAATGAAAAGCTTATGTACACTTCAAACCAAACCAAATAAGCTTGAAGGCGATTACAACTTTATATGCAATCATAAAACACCCCCGCTGTATATAGCTGACCGTTAACGCGGCAGCAAAAAAAAGTTGGTAATACAAAGTTGTTTTTGCTGACGCGCCTAGTTGACAATGTATGCGTTATGTAGTAAGCCGCAAACGAACTTGCAATCGCCTTCAAGCGTATTTGGGATGGAGAGTATCATTAATACGATGTAGACAGATGAATCGTCACTATCACTAATATTCTGATTGATATCCGCACCCACAAGATCGCTTTATTTAGTAATTTCTATCTTCGTAAAATCTTAGTATGCATATTCACTCCACGCGTCAAACGGGTTTCAAAGATCATTGAACAATATTATCTAACATTGACGAAGCCATGACAAGTCAATGGAGATAAGATGTAACGGGTTGAGCCAAAATTAAAATACGCCCACGACCCTAGTTATTTCACATAATTATGCTGACAACATCATTTGAAATAGTGAAAGAACAAGAGGAAAATACGTGAATTAAATAATAATCTTCGCTAAGTCACATGAAGAGATATGTCATTTCCACACTTTTGTTTCTAGTCTCTAGCGTTTCGTATTGTAGAATTACAACTTGTCTAGGCCCTCTGTTATTGAGTAGAGATATCGACTATCTCGTACCTACTTAATAACGATAAATGCAGTCGATTTAAATAGATTAAAAGAGGCTAAATGAGAAAAATAACGCTATTTGACGCTATTCAGCACTAGTATTACCCGCGTAGATAGCTGATTTTGATCTTGAAAGATGGCCACTGTGGTAGTATCGGCCAGGAAGACATTTTTTTTTTGTTAACCTGTTGTGTCCCACTGCTGGGCAAAGGTCTCCCCCATACACTTCCACCTACCCCGGTCCATAGTGATATCCGACCACTGCGTTTCAAAGACGTTCAAGTCGTCACACTATCTTTTACGTGGCCTGCCCCGGCGTCTTCGCCCATTTGCAGGAGTCCACTGTGTGACAATTTTTGCCCATCTGTTACATTAATCATTATTTATTTATATTTATCTATTAATTATCTTTATTGCAGAATGAAGCGGTGATATAATCTGAATTAGATCCAAAAGATAAGTAAACAAAGACCATGAGGAGGCTACAGTCATGTTGCTGCGTCGCGTCTACACGTACGGGGACTCTGATCACCGCATTCCTGGGCATATTGCTCTCAATAGCCACAATCATCTTGATATGGGTGGTGAGGGGGGAGAAAATTGTATTTACGACATTTATCTTCGATAAGGACCTAGACAAGAAACTTTCAGATTTAGAGAGTAAGTAACTATTTCCAAAATACAGACTTAGCGTTATAAAGTTATATGACTTTGGTGACTGAGATTTAATAACAGTTTATTCGAAAGCCCTGGGTGTAAGTAACATCTATTTTATAAATGAGTGGCCTATTATATTCTTTAGATATCTCAGAAACCAAAGTAAGTTTTTAAGTAACAAGTTATCTTTTAAAGAATCTTCTTAATTCTCAAGTTTTAACCGCAGATCTGTATGTATATGTATCTGTAAAAACATACATACATTGAAATGGTTGAGATGTGACTACTAGGATAGAAAGTCCATAGATAATCCATGGGGTTTAGTAATTTCCTTAAATCCAATGCCTTTTACAACGGAAGTGCTGGAGGCTTACACACTCCTGCTTAGCGGCAGAATATCACTGCGGTGGTATTTTTTTTGCTATTAAGTACCAAACTTTTAGGTAAAATCTAAATAGTATTAAACAATGTCACTCTCCGCGTCTGTATGTCCACTTACTTTTACTTACCTACTTACGTCTCTAACATAGTAATTTCTTTTGCAGTTCCAAGAATCGTAATAACTATCAACCTGTGCTTCACCATTCTGCTATGCGCACTACTCATAGTAGCAGTATACAAGGTAAGCAATAACATAAGATTAAATGTATGAAATATGTAGGCACTAGGGATAGTCATGGGTGTGGGCTATGGTTGCAATTGCACTAATTGAAAGCCACTCCCTTAGCCCCCACTCAATACTCAAGTTTCTCAGTAGACTCTCTACTGAAGGAATCAATTCTGAATTAGGCTCGCCTTAAAAGTTGACGTTCTAAAATATTTTACTATAAATAAATAGCATATCTTATTAAATTTTAATTTCTTATGCACTCTTTTTGCTGCCTAAAGACGTCATACTCCGTAAGTAACTGTTATTTGTTGTTCGAATTGTTAGCAAAAAAATACTTTCTCTTCTCTTTATCATCTATACTTATAACTAGCTGACCCACGCAGCTCCGCCTGCGCTATTTTTACGTTAACTAAACTTTGAATAACAGACATTCGCATCGAATACATAACCTCATTTTTTATAGTCGGTTAAAAAATGGGACCCACTTTTTACTTGCTCTCCGAAGCACGGACCCGTTTAGTTCAAATGGCGTTAAACGGTCACCCATCTATTTAATGACCTTACCTAACGTTGCTTAACCCGATCGATTACAAAACCTTGATAACAACTCTCTATGAGTGTTCCCTTACTAATATTTATTATATTTTATAGAAAAATTGATAAAATCGGACCAAGCGTATAACCAAGTACCCGTTTTGACTTTAATCCCCTCTCCCAAAAGAACCGTGCTAGATTACGGGATAAAAAGTATCCTATGTCCTACCTCGTAGTAAGATCTCAAATCATGCCAAGTTTCATTTGAATCTATTCAGTAGTTTCGGCGTGATGCTCAGCCGTGATACAGACAGACAGACAGACAGACAGACAAAAATTAAAAAAATTACATTTTCGGCCTCAGTATCGGTTATAGAATGCCCTCCAAATATAATTTTCAAAATATCTTCAATGTACAGAATTGGACCTGTTACAGTTTTATTATAAGTATAGATAAAACTGTAACAGGTCCAATTCTGTACATTGAAGATATTTAGAAAATTATATTTGGAGGGCATTCTATAACCGATACTGAGGCCGAAAATATATTTTTTTTAATTTTTGTCTGTCTGTCTGTCTGTATCACGGCTGCGCATCACGCCGAAACTACTGAATGGATTCAAATGAAACTTGGCAGGATTTGAGATCTTACTACGAGGTAGGACATAGGATACTTTTTATACCGTAATCTAGCACGGTTCTTTTAGGAGAGGGGATTAAAGTCAAAATGGGTAGTTGGTTATACGCTTGGTCCGATTTTATCAATTTTTCTTTATAATATAATAAATATTAGTAAGGGAACACTCATAGAGAGTTGTTATCAAGGTTTTGTAATCGATCGGGTTAAGCAACGTTAGGTAAGGTCATTAAATAGATGGGTGACCGTTTAACGCCATTTGAACTAAACGGGTCCGTGCTTCGGAGAGCAAGTAAAAAGTGGGTCCCAATTTTTAACTGACTATAAAAAATGAGGTTATGTATTCGATGCGAATGTCTGTAATTCAAAGTTTAGTTAACGTAAAAATAGCGCAGGCGGAGCTGCGTGGGTCAGCTAGTAATAGATAAGAGCTAACACATGCGATACTTTTAACATCAGTGATAAGCGAATTTATGGCTACATTGATGCTGCATAGTTTGGGTGACTCGCTCAATGGCTACGTTGATGATGCATTGCATCACGTTTGAACGACTCGCTAGATCGGTAGTTCTATTCTTCTTGCTATTGATTGGCAATTTTTATTTTGGCCACTCTATAAACTGTAACCCCGTGCTAATTTCAATGTCTAAGATTGTTAAGTAAGCCAAGATATCCCACATCGGAGCCCTGTGATCCAATGATTGGTTTGATCGAATTCGCGCATTTTAGCGAATGCTTCTTTGGACGATTAAACGGCCAGCGTGAACGTGCTACATTAATATAGTTTATTTTTTATGAGTAAATACGATTACTAAATCGGTTATCGCTAATGCTAAAACTATATCTCTTACGGTCAGTGTATGTCCAATGTCCATACACACGGGCCAAAATCACAAATGCGGATTTGTGGATCAGATACGCTTTCATATAAATGAGTAAAGAACTGAAAGAGACTCGTGCTATACCTGCTAAGCTACTATCGCAAAAAAGACACTGTAAGGTTCATCAATGATAATTTCAATGCAAACTAATTTTGAACTAACCAAGAGAGAGGCTTTTACATATTTAGTTTCGGACTGCTCCACCGGGCAAGAGGGCGAGTGCTTAGTACTGCCACTGCTTTACGGATTTTAAATATGATTGTTACACTATTTTCCAGAATAATCCTACAGTTCTTTCTAAAAATCAATTTAGATACTTAGATATATAAATATATTGTGTAATAAATAGAGTTTATAAATATTTCAGCGGCGGTCATGGTTGATGCTGCCCTGGGTGGTGCTAGGCTTAGTGCTGGCCATAGGGCTGCTCATCACTGTGTTGCACATATCTATTACGTACTACCTCGGCGAGGATGAGAACAAAATCCTGGTCGCTACGACCATACTCGTCGTTGGACTTCTCTATTTATGTGAGTTTCAAACATTAATATTTATGTTATAATAGTAAACGAAACCGTTCATATTTTTAGTTTTTATCCATACATTTTACTGTTTTCGATAGTGACTACTAAAAAACAAATGAATAACTCAAAAAAATGTACTTATATAATTAAAGACCGTGGTTAAACTAAGTACCTACCTAGTAAATAGAGACCATTATTTATTCCCAGTAGTTCCATTGCTGCAGCTAAGCATTGCATTGCTGAGTATATTTTTTCCCAGTAGGTGGTATATAGTCTCCACCTGGGGATCTAGTACGAGTTCCGATAGTTTACGAACTCGATCAAACTGACAGTTTTCTCCATACATTTCACACCAGCGCCCCTAGCGGTAACTATCAACAACTAGTAAAATGTACGGACAAAAACTGTCAGTTTGATTGAGCTCGTAAACTATCGGAACTCGTAATTTAATTGGAAGAAACGAAGAAAAGCCGAGTATTGGCTCTGTGTAGGTTGTACATTGTGGTCACACATGTACTTACTAGAGATCAAAGAGTATCTAAGCACATACAAATGCTATACATATTGTGGTGTACCTACATAGAAATCAACACAGAATTTTGAACCCTTTTCAAGAAACTTAGCGAGGGTTTCCGCCTGATAGTAAGCGACATGCCTGCACGTTTCTTTACATTCACCAGCTACACTGTCCTTCACATCAGAATACAGCAATGTTAAACTTTGCTACTATTAGCGTACAATAACAGACACTGCGACGCGGTGGTAAATATTTACCTATATTAATTGTAATGTATGTACCTAACTGTGTGAATATTGTCTGCAGTAATCTACGTCTACCTATATGCTGTGGTCTACAGTCACTTCCTGGACGTGCGCGAAGAAGAGGTCCGGGGTCGCTACCGCAAGCCGCCGTACAGACGATAATACGAGAAACAACAAACGCATCATGCATTTCTTTATCAGAAATACACACGATAAACATAACTCCCGCACTATACATAGAGGGAAGTTAACTATGTATGTACCTACCTAAAAAGTACGCAATTTTTAAGATCGTACTTTTCATATACTTATATAAAAAGAAGTAGGTATTTATTATTGAGATAATACGTACATAATAACAGCGGGGCTAGTGCGGGTGGGTTTAGATAGTTTACGATCGAACTGTCAGCTTTCTCCCTTACATTTTATTAGTTTTTGATAGTTACCGCTAGGGGCGCTGGTTTGAAATGTAAAAAAAAACAACTCATGAAAACTGACAGTTTGATCTCCCCCCCCCCTCCTCTCCCTCTCCTTAGCACTTATTAATCCCTATCACTATCGAGTTCGTTAATTATCTAAACCCGTAGGTAGTAGAACCCCTAAACTCAACCTAAGTTAATTTACTTCGTTTGACACAGATAACCACTGAACTGAACATACGCTATTGACGAAAATTCTTACATTTTCAATGTAAGAATTTTCGTCAATAGCGTATCACAACGAATTAATTTTATAGACCTTTTTACAGTTTGTTTACGGCTGATTCGGATTTACTCGTTAAGATCTTTCTCAAAATCAGTCTTCGTTGTAGGTATATTATACATAAACCTAAGTTGCTATTTTTTATACGCAATTCGAATGATCTGATTCTGTGAATGATTCTCGCATGGTTGAAATTCCATTTTTATTACATGCAATGTTTCACAAGTGCATTTACAAGGTATCTAAATTTAAAATAACTGATGATAAATATTGGATAGGCAGAGTTTATTGAAGTAACGTTGACACGTTACGTACGCGCACGTTGCGTAGGTCTTTGGGTGACCCCAATAACAGTTTATGATTACACTTTTTGATTAAATAAATTAACAGATGCCCTATTTTTGTAAGCAGCTTAAGAGGTAGGTAGCTAATCTTTTAGCTAACCAAAAAACTCAAAATCTCGGAAAGTAATCTCTTGAATCTTATCTAGAAGAAGAAAGGAGTAACAGTTTAACTAAAATAAGTTTACAAAGTAGGTACTAATTTAGTAACAACCCTGCACTAAGCCTAAGTATCTGTAGGTATCGCAGGCGACTAAAATGTTTTACTAAATCATTGTTTTTCATAATAGGAAGACAAGACATATAAGGTATCTAAAAGACTCAAGTCTCTACGTCACCTAAATTATGTTAATGTCAACCAACCAACCCTTTTTGTAAGCCCGGACATGGTTTTGCTAACTAAAAATAATAAGGTGTGCAAAATAAAATTGGTGTTTCTGGCAACCCTCAAGCATATTTGTTTTGTTTTTAAGATATAATAAAGTTACCAACTGTTAATATTTAACAAATTGCTTTTTTAATCTGCGAGATGGTTAAACTCTAAAGTCATAATTTATTTATTAATTTAGCTGTATTTTATACAAGAAGATATTATAGTAATACTTACTAGACTTATGTACGTAGCTAAGAGTACCTTTATTACCTATAAATAAGTAGGAAGTCAGTTAGTAACCGCTTGCATATTTTTACGAATTGTTAATATTTTTTAAATAATATCAGAGATGTCTATCTGCAAACGCTATCGGGACATTATTAATCCTATAGCTTAGTTTGTGCAGCTGTCAACATATCTACCAAACTTAGTGTACTGTACAAGGACGTATTGGAATTTATGAATAAAAAAAATAATGAATAAAAATTAAGAAAGAACAAATCCATAGTTATGTACCAGATAATGATTCAATTAGGTATCTGACTATGTCCATAATTATGTACCTACCAAATAATGATGCAATTAGGTATGAACTCTGAGTGCGGCGGATTTGTTAGCAAACAAGTATAAAAATATAAGTACAATAGAAATAAGATTTAATACTTAAATAAATGTCACGAAATAATTTATTGACCATTATCTTTTTTACTTCTTAGGTACCTATCCCTAACCACCTCCCATATGCTACAAAACACAAAATATCCACCTCACGTGTAGAGAAAGTGGACCGGATGTGTTTGTGATAGTGCCACGTTAATACTTCCGGTACTCCTTATTGGACCGACAAGTACTTACTAAGCATGTACTTAGTAAGTTTCTTCTAGTCTCGGACTATAGTCTCTTAATTTTTATGAGACAAATATGTGAGGATCCTGCCGTGTCCGTTTCCACTGCTCGGCCACAGTGTCTTAGTGTTGCCGCACACGGGCCACTAGCCACATCCACAATAGCCGCCACTTGAAGCTAGAAGCGGGTACAAAAGAAGCTGACGCGCGCGACAAGCACTTGTGATCCATGTTGGACACTTGCGGTCGGTGGCCACTACTTTTTTAACGCGTGCTCGCAGTGAAATGAAGGGAGATAGGGGTGGGGAGTCGTGCGAGTGGCTTGTGTCGGCGTTTTGTGGCGGCGTTTTGTGGCCGAACCGACCACAGGCGAACAGTGGCAATTTGTGGCGTGTGGCGACCACCGGCGTCTACATTGTGCGGCGAGTCCATGCAAAATGTATGAAAACAACAGGAAATAGGTCGGTGGCTGCGTTTTGTGGTTGTGGCTGGTGGCCCGTGTGCGGCGACCCTTAGAAGAAAAACGACTACGTCAACATTACGAAGGAATTTGCAAAACACCAATAATAAGTCGCAATTTCACAGATCCAAAGGTTCAACCATGGCCGCGCGGTCGAAATATGGAGAACCGCGTAGCCGTTTCATAATCGTACATGATCAAAATAAATCAGAGGTGCGAGCCGGGGTTCACCTTGTTTCCAAAGCAAGCGCTCCCCCACCCACTGAGCTGTTACTGCTGTGTGTGTGTGTGTGTGTGTGTGTGTGTGTGTGTGTGTGTGTGTGTGTGTGTGTGTTCACCAATGCTATGGCGGCGTGGTACGCTGTCAAAATTTGGTCAAGATCTTCATCCTAAATCGATACATGCTCATAAATAGCAGCCATGACGGCTTCGGCCGTTTAGGAAACCAGAGTTTGGAAACCAGTTTCCTAAAAGGCTTTTTTTATACCTCTACGTAACTGGTTTCCTATAAGACTTTTTTTATACCTCTAAGTAACTGGTTTCCTAAGAGTACTATGCTATTGTTGTTTGAGCCGCCTACGAAACTAATAACCGGATTTCGGGATAAATCTTTATTGGAATAGAGTATTGTATTTAATTAATGGTTTTTGTAAATCCATATTTGTACATTTATGTGTGATTTATTTCAGATATTTGAATTTAATAATAACATTTATAACATAATAATAATACCAGCCCTTGTGTATGTCCCACTGTTGGGTTGGGTTGGGCCTCCCCTCCAGATGAGGGAGCTAAGGCCATAGTCCACCACGCTAGCCAAGTGCGAGTTGGCGGACTTCACACGTCATTCGAGAGCTAATTAGGCTTTCTCAGACATGCAGGTTTCCTCACGATGTTTTACTTCACCGAAAACCAGTAACAATCGCACAAAGACGATTCACACATGATTCTTTAAATAAATCAGAGGTGCGAGCCGGGGTTCGAACCTGCGTACCTTGCTTCCAAGGCAAGCGCTCGCCCACTGAGCTGTTACCGCTATAATAATAAAAAATAAAGAAATATTGTTAACAATACAAACATTGATATAAGCTCAGTGCTTATTCCACGTTATTTTTACAAATATTAGCAACTTTAGTCTCCTTAATCAAAATTTCTAGTAAATTGGCTACTGTAACAGAATAGTTATTCAGTGACATGAATTATAAACTTTTTCGGAAACTAGTTATGTAGAAGTGTAAAAAAAGACTTATAGGAAACCAGTTACGTGGAGGTATAAAAAAATACTTATAGGAAACCAGTTACGTAGAGGTATAAAAAAAGCCTTTTAGGAAACTGGTTTCCAAACTCTGGTTTCCTAAACGGCCGAAGCCGAAAAATAAGTACCGTTTGTTGTTTGCTAAATATAGTAATCCCCGTGATAAACTATCTTTTCAGTTATTAAAGAAGCGTTGCAACGTCCTTGCGTCTATCTGTTATAAAAACTATCTACATTCGGTGGAATCCTCGTTAAAAGCTAACCCTAAGTTACTGTGGTCGTTTCTCAAGCAGAAAAAAGGCAATCGTAGTGTCTATCCTTCTAAACTTAATTTTAATAACGAGCAAGCTTTGAGTATTAAACCAAAAGGAGACGACACGCGCACTATTCGCTATGAGAAAAAGTCTGTCACTTTCTGCGCGGGGGACGAGGTAACTCACACAAATACTATCTACTACTAATGCATTCTTCGCCACGTCGCTACGCAGGCACACGACAATATTATCAAACACTAACATAATCTATACGCACACAAGTAAATTCACACACAGTGACAACACCGTCTGTACACGAGATGACGTCAATTTTAAGTAAACGAGGATAGTGCATGACACTATCGATATTTTATTGTCGATGAGTTCCGATAATATTTTTGGTTAAAGTTAAATAGGTATAAGGTATTTTTAAATTTAGGATCATAGGAAAAGAACCTTGGGTTGTCGTCAAAATCCGATTAATTAGGATAAGTCAGTATGGTTAAGTCTGATACTTCAAGAAATACCTAAGCTGCATTCTTACTCTTATATTATGAAAAGTCTGTCTATATACAACTTTGTGCAATAAAAAGAAATAAATATCTTTACTCATTCCTATGATAAAATTTTAACGGCTAATAAACTATTTAAAAAAATATATAAACCGACTTCAAAGTAAATTATCTAATAACGAAAATATTATTGAAGTTGGTGTTAGCGTACCTGCTGTGTATATTCTGCACCAACTTCAATAATATTTTCGTTATTTTATGCTTTTTAGATAATTTACTTTGAAGTCGGTTTTTATTTTTTTTTAAATAGTTTATTTCACACTTTTTAGTGACTTATTTTACCAAGATAGGTATCAGCAATATCACGCAACTCGAACGTCTACATTACAGTAACTTACTGAAAATATAAAAAGTTTATATCTCTTAAACTACTGAACCGATTTTGATGAAACTTGTACTCTACCCTAAGTTGAAAAATACTGTAACTATTGCAAAAAGAATTTTCGAAATCGGACTTGTAGTTTCTGAGAAATCCGCGGACAAACCTACATACATACATACATACATACATACATACATACATACACTCGTGAAATTTGGTAAATTTGTTTAGAAGCCCACATAGACCAACATATATGAATATTACGCATTTCTATTAATATTACATACATACGCGTCGAATACAGAACCTCCTTTTTTGAAGTCGGTTAAAAATAAAAATGCGTAATATTAATATATGTTAGTCTGTGGGCTTCTAAACAAATTTACCAAATTTTATGAGTGTATGTATGTATGTATGTATGTAGGTTTGTCCACGGATTTCTCAGAAACTACAGGTCCGATTTCGAAAATTCTTTTTGCAATAGTTAGAGTATTTTTCAACTTAGGGTAGAGTACAAGTTTCATCAAAATCGGTTCAGTAGTTTAAGAGATATAAACTTTTTATGTTTTCAGTAAGTTACTGTAACGTAGACGTTCGAGTTGCGTGATAGTGTTGATACCTATTTTGCTCAAATAAAAGTCACTAAAAAGTGTTAAATAAACTATTTTTCAAAAAAATAAAAATCGACTTCAAAGTAAATAAAAAAATATCTAAAAAGCATAAAATAACGAAAATATATTGGCGCACTATGGACGGAACAACAAGGTTCCCTTTCATAGGATTTTTAAAAAATAAAATATTTTATTTGATAGTTTCAAGTATACAGTTTTGTCGAGTACATTAAAACATTGAATAAATTAGTAGTTACCGGTTTTTTTTCCAAGTCTATATATATGTAAAACCTAAATATTTTTACGACTGAAATGCCAGTTCACTATATTCGGCATTTCAGCCGTACAAATATTTATGTGAAACCCATATATTTGAAGAACTTGTGTTAGCTACCTATATTCTTGCAAATAAATATAAAATATCAGTCATTCATATCGCATTATTTGTTGTGTTGTGCATACGTTATGAATATGTACGCTTTTCGTCAAGATCGATAGTCATATAGGTTTGTTGTCTATCAGGGATCAATAAAGGGTAAAAAAAATAAAACAAAACTTATTTTTGAAGTACATTACCGCGTGTTAAAACATCGTCCAAATATGCATTTTTAATTGATTCATATCTTTTGAACGGGGAAGTTCGGGGTCAAGGACAAATGTCAAGTGGTTTTTTAATAGGCTCGGCAACAATACCTAAAAGTTTCAGCTTTACAATCCTAGACAGAAAAAAGTTATGAGGAAAACTAATTCCATTTTCATACATTTGAAATATATAAAGTCTTTCTTTGATGGTATAGACTCGATAAAAAAAACCGGTAACTACTCATTTATTCAATTTTTTAATGTACTTGACAAAACTGTATACTTGAAAGTATCAAATAAAATATTTAATTTTTAAATAATCCTATGAAAGGGAACCTCGTTTTTCCGTCCACTGTGCGGCGGCGGGGACCCTATCCCCGTGAACACCGTGTCTGGTTCCAGGGGGGCTATAATGCATCCCCCGGTGGTGGGCTCAAAGGCAAGGTACTGACGGGCTGCTGGTGTAGATCCCACTGGAGAGCCCGGGTGTCTCCTTTCATGTGCCGATGCGACAGCGATGCGATAGGTTTACTTGCGCTTGACCACAATCTCACATAATGGTAAGTGAAGTTAAGATGTGGTCTAGGATGGACCGCGCTTACCCATAAGATGCCTGTTCAATCTAGACTTGTAAACACCCAAGTTATATTTATCAGGGAAAACGTTGTCCGGGAGGGTATTCCACAGCTTGGCCGTGCGCATGAGGAAAGAAGAAGCGAAACGCTTAGTTCGGCAAGTTGGAGTGTCAACGTTAAAGCGGTGGAGACCCTGCTGCCGCCTGGCAGTCCGTTAAAAGAAAGGGGATGGTCATGAGTGCCGCCAGAGTTACTTTCAGGGGGGTGCATCTGCATCTACACATTTTACTATTAACTTAAACTATAGAATTATACATGTATATGATGTAAATAAATGTAATGTCAAATTCAAAACACGCGGATATTTGATTGAGTATGTTTCGCTAATCAAAAGCGTACTTATGTATTTTTTCTATGTATATTCTTCCGTGACAGGGGGGGTGCAAGTGCACCCCCTTGCACCCTGCTGCCAGCGCCCATGGGGATGGTGGTACAAGGTCAAAAAGTGCTTGAGCGCATTCACCGTGGAACAATCTGTAAAAAACCGATAAGCATGCAACTAGGTGACGATGATCCAATTGTTGCAGTTTTTCATTTGTTAGGTCATTATCGTCAATTATCCTGAGAGCGCGTCTGTCTAGCGAATCCAAAGAGTCAAGTTGATATTTGGCAGAACCATCCCACAGCTAAATTACAGTACTCCATGCAGGGTCGAACCTGAGCTTTGTAAAGATTCAACAACTGTACCTTTGTGAAATACTGCCTCACCTTATTCAAGATACCAAGTTTTTTAACAGAGATTTTGGCTTTTGACTCAATGGATCGTCCGAAATTAAGGTCGGAGGATAAATTGAGACCTAACAAATCTAGAGGATTGGATGTCGGTATAGATACACCACAAAAAGCAGGGGTATAGATGTATTTCATGTATTGTATGTATAGATGTATTGTATGATCATTTTATAAAATATATAAAAAGATTGAACCGACTTCAATAACACTAAAATGCATAAAATAATTTTAATATTATTGAAATTGGTGTTAGCGTACCTACGGAGTATACATATTTGCATTTTTTTACATCATTCATGTTTTTTCAGGAACAAATTATCAGGACGTAATGAAATTTGCATGGAATCATTATAGTAGTTAACTTTCTCGAATAAAGAAAGAATCATCGAAATAGGTTCATATTTGAAGTTAGGCTCAATTCACACCAAGATGGCAGCGGCCGACAGCGCACTTTCAGTGTGAAAGAAGGACATTTGCCAGAGTTATGACCATTTTTTCCTTAAAAACGACGAGTCTCATCCTTAAGGCGTTATTACTATTTTCTGACGCGACATTCTTATTTTTTTTAGGAACTACCTACTTATTCGTAAATCGTAATCGTTTTTAATGGAACCCGATCAGGGAATCGGCCAATCCGTACAAAAAAAAAAATTTCATATCGGTCTATAATTGCCAGAGTTATGCGCGAACATACGTAAATGTAAATATATATATAGTCGAATTGAAAACCTCCTCTTTTTTTGAAGTCGGCTAAAAAGTGACACGGCATGCGGTACACTACACAAACTCTTTTGGATATCTGATTAATAAATAGTCAGAATAACATACTGATAGTCGATATCGATATTTGATTATGAGCTGTCCCAGCGCTAACTTTGCTGCGGTGTGGCCAATGTATTTAAAAATAAATAAAAGTATTCGGAATAAAAGTGACGACCGTAAATATCTTATAATAATTAAGTACACCCAAACATAAACATACAGTTTCATAGAATCGATAATTTTTAAAGTGTTTAGTAAAAAAATATGTAGAAAATTCAAGTAAAGATACTGAATTTCAAACAGTAATCTTTAATTAATTAATTATGCATCTACAGAAATAAATGGTATTAACAATAATTTACGTGAAATAGAAGTCTTAAACTAATGTCAATACATTCAACTTTTAAAATTACGCTAGTTACGCTTTTGTACGATTTAGTGGCAACACTTATTGATTAATAATATTTTTTAGTTTTTTGCAAATTTAGTGCATTATTTGACAATTTATAAACGAAATAATATTTACAGATGGAAAGTAACGTTATCCTTGGGTACACTAGATAAGTCTTATATTTTTTTACACGAAAACGCGGTGGCATTCGGCATTTTTAGCTTACGTCGTTCCGCGCGCACCGGGATTTGTTGAATGGCGTGGAACGCGGGTCAACTAGTTTTATATAACGGGTATGACCGGTGGTCTCGTACTTTAACAGAGGGGAACGCCTGACAGTGGGCTCTCCGGTTGGTTTAATACTCAAAGCGAGCAAGCGTCCGAAGGAAAAGATATTTGCGATTTGTTCGCTAAATGCTTCTCCTGAGTTTTTGACACCAGCAGGGAAAATTTGCTTCACTTGAATGATCACACAAACACAGCACGTTGTCTCAACACTGTCACATTTGACCCGGATGAAATTTTGTCTTATGCCAGAAATCTTGAAGCTCGTAAGGGTGCGGGTTCTGATGGCATCCCCACGATATTCGTGTTAAAATGTTGTGAAGTTTTGGCATATCCTCTATCATTGATATTTAACAAGTCCTTGAGTACTGGAACGTTTCCGTCAGTATGGAAAGAAGCTTTAGTAGTACCAATTCATAAATCAGGTGACTTCACGGTCGCCAACAATTATCGTCCAATTTCATTATTACCTGTTTTTAGCAAGTTATTCGAATCAATATTATACTCTTCACTGTCTACCCATTTTAAACATATATTTCTTTCCAACCAGCACGGTTTTATCAAATCTCGGTCTACTGCTACTAATCTCGCATCTTTTTTATCTACTGTTACTGACCTGGTCGATAGTGGTACCTCTGTTGACGTCATATATACTGATTTTAGCAAAGCGTTTGACAAGGTTGATCACGGTTTGCTTGTGAGTAAATTATCTGAACGGAATCTCAGGAAATCTCTTAAAATGGTGCCACTCTTATCTCTCAAGTCGTACATTCAAAGTGGTAGTCAATGGCTACCAGTCTGACACTAATTTTACTTTATCTGGAGTGCCACAAGGTTCTCATCTTGGGCCTTTGTTTTTCAACGTATTTATTAATGACGTTAACACTGTCTTTAAGAACTCTGCTATTTTTCTATACGCTGACGACCTCAAAATAGTAAAACCCATCCGTGATGACCAGTCTGATCCCGTACTCTTACAAAAAGATCTTGACGGCTTTGAAATTTGGTGCCTTAGAAACAAAATTTCCATCAATGTTGATAAGTGCCATCATATCCGTTTGACAAGAAAAAAGAATGTTGCACCCATTTCCTACTCGCTTAATAATCACGTTCTACAACAAAAAGATGTTGTTAAAGATCTTGGCATATATATTGATGCTAAACTGAATTTTAATTTCCACATTGATCATATTGTGACGAAATCTTTTAAAAATTTAGGCTTTTTACTTCGTAACTGTAAAGAATTCAAAGAAATATCTACCAAATTTTTAATTTATAACTGTTACATAAGGTCTACTCTTGAGTACTGTAGTTGCATTTGGTCGCCTAAGTATGACATGCACAAAAAAAGAATAGAAAATGTACAGAAACGTTTCTTGGGACATATTGCTTATTACTCTAATAGGCACCGAGAACTCTCCTCTTATCGCAGGAGACTGAAATATTATCATCTAATTTCATTGGAGGATCGTAGAATTCTTTTGGATTTTATGTTCTTATATAAAATTTTAAACGGCCAGTAGGATTGTCCTCAATTACTTAACCTTGTAAAGTTTCACATTCCACATAATTTACCTCGTAAATCAAAATATACTCTCTTTAAACCTAAACCATTTAGAAGCAATTTAGGACATTTTTCATGCGTCGACCGTCTGCAGGCACAGTACAATTCGCTTAGTAAGAATCTAAATATTGATGTATTTGCTATGAGCCCCGCACAATTTAAAAAGTGTATATGGAATCACTTATATTCTAATTGTAAATTGTAATTGGTGTAGCCTACCAATGTAGATATACATTGGTAGGCTACACCTTCTCATCTACTATAAGCTTTTGTTAGTTAACTATCTCATCTCTTATCTCGTCTGCTATTCAACTTTTATATTGTACAATCCATGGGCACCTGTAATTAAGGTCTTGCTTGGCTACCTATAGTCTATTTATAATAAGCATCATATTTTGTAAAGCTTGTATCTTGTTGGTGTCTTAATAAATAAAAAATTAAAAAAAAAAAAATTAAAAATATGAAAAAAAAAAGAAATGATTGCGGGGTGTAACTGGTGCTGCTTAGAAAAATGAAAATATTGAAAGTGATACCGTATTTATTTAACTAATAGAATTGATTATGTACACAATTTATACTTATTTATAGGACGGAATGGATATTAAAAGGACGGATATTTAAGAAGTAGCAAAGTTTGTAGGAACTGCTATTCTCTTATACTAAATAACTTCTTCGATGCTTTGATCAGGTGATTCAGGGGCCTGACTTTCATCTTCATGTGGATTTTGTAATGCATGCAATTGTTGTTGAAATCCTGCAAAAAATAATAAAAAAATATAAGTAAGTATGCACCTACAATAAGAACTACTAGGCAAAAAATATCACATAGATAGATTAAGATGTTTTTTGAGTGTTTAAGTGTTATAAGTTCGACGTCTGTGCCATTGTAGATGCTTAACGATCCGACGGATTTTAATAGCTATTTTTTAATGAAAGCCGTGTCGGGGTTAATTCATTAATTTGTTTATAAGCAATACAGGACGAGTACGAGTTTTGGACGAAAAGACACCTCCTCTTTTTTGAAGTTGGTTAAACATAATATTAGCTTACGCGGTGCTTCGGTATGGTTCGGGGCGTGATGCAACAATAAACGGAGTACTCTCTCCTCTGTAATCAAACCAGGTCGATTACTAACAGCGCGGAAAAGTTGCTGTCCACCCGTGACACCTGTTGGATGGATTACTCCTTTAATTAACTATTGGACAATAATTAAAAATAATCGAACTCATTTAACAGTATATACTTACCGGTATTAATTTCGCCAGATTCTAACGTTTTCTTGACGTCTAAGAATCGTTTGACAAGGGTGCTCTGTTCTTGAAGAGCTGTTGTTTGAGCAGCTGGAATATTTAAATTGGTAGGTTAATATTATATTATTTAAATAGTAAAATAATAATAACTGTTTTAGTGATTGTACCTATTTATTACCTGTATCGGCATCTGAAGACTTCGCTAGACATTTTAGCGCTTCCTTCAACGATTCTAAAGCTTTACCGTAGTTCTGAAAACATTATTTTAATTAACATTGTATAGCCAGAATATACTTACTATTAAAGAGTCACAAAAATTGAAGGATTCTAGGGTGGGCAGTGAATATAAATATGTTTGAAATACTAGAGTTAGGTAAAGTCTACAAGTTTTTCCATCAGCATTCAATGTTCATAGCCTTGCAGCCTTTACTTGCACCACTTACTGCCGGTAACAATATCCTATCGATCCCTAACTATAAATTAAAATCATGGATCAAGTCATCGATATCCCGCGATAAACCTCAGAAATGGAGCGATAACTAAAACCCTGACAGACTGTCATTTGAACAACCAACAGTAAGCTGCTAATATGTTAATATTGAAACGGAAATATGTCATTAAAGTTATCGATGGTAACTATTTTAACTTATAGTAAGGGATCGATAGGATATTGGGACAGGCAGTTAGAAAAGTAGGAAGTGAGATCAAATTGAAGTATTGGAATTGTTAAAACTCTCAACTCACACAAACTCTTTCTAAACTCACTTCATATTCGTCGATTTCCATTTTGGCGCATTCCGCGTAGAAGGCGACGAGTTTCCCATAGGCTTTTGCTCTAGTGTAGAAGTGTAGAATATGTCGCAACAGGTCGGGCCTGGTCTTCCAGTCTGCACGTCTGCGCAGGAAGTCGGCCGCCATCAGCTGCGCGTTACGGTCTCTCGTCGCCGCAGCGAACGTGGCAATTCGGTCCGAATCGCCGGACCGCATCAACCAACGCATCGCACCTGCCTATACATATAAATATAATAATAATATCGTATATAAACTATATAATACATGATTCTTTGATCCCAAACTAGGCAAAGCTTGTACTTTGCCAACCTGACAACTGATCGATTTAACTCTGTTTCAAATGAATTTGCATTCGATTACAATTTTCTGTTGCGGTCGAGAAACACGCCTATTCTGTTATTGGGAAATGCAACGTGTTAACACTGATTGCGTGGTAATACTAAGTTGTTTTTACTGCTACGCTAATTAAAGTGCAATTGAATTTATAATCGCTCTCAAATTAATTTGAAATAGAATAGGTAGTTTTCAGATGCTGAGGATAAATAACATCCAGAACGAAGACAAACAGACACGTTCTTGGTCACAAATGTTTATTTTGTGGGAATCGAAACCCCAATCGTTAATATTTTTAATGCGACTACAAATTATTTTTTTAATCCACAAAAACAACACGCGGTCCAAATGCGGAATGATTAATAAGAATCGCTTTTGGAAGAAACTCTAACTGCCGAACCTACAAACGTCAATTAATGTTATTGGTGATTAATTCATTTTTTGAAATCGGATTATTTCGACACTCGAAGCCAATTAATACTTAATACGCTGATAGTGAGTAGCGATAACAATTATCTCGTGTTCAATAATCGAAATTAATCATAAATAGATTTTTAAAAGTAACTTAATCAGAATCAAAGTTAATTGGGGTTTGTGAGTGCGGAAGTAAGGGCCTAACTTTCCTAACATCTTCCATAGCAATCATCATCAGCCAGAAGACGTGCACTGCTGAACAAAGGCTTCCCTTTTAGAACACCATAATGTACGACAGTTAGCCATTTGCATCCATCGGTTGACCGCGACTTTTACAATGTTGTCGGTCCACCTAGTGGAAGGCCTGCCTACTCTGCGTCTGGAAGGCTTGTTTTCGCCACTTTAGACCTTTCTTCCCCCATCGGTTATCGGTTCTTCGAGCAATGTGGCCTACCCATTGCCAGTTCAACTTGCAAATTCTGAGAGCTATGTCGGTGACTTTCTTCGGTGAATCTCCTCGTCACTCTCTGTCGCACAATGAAACTCCAAGCATAGCTCTCTCCATAGCGCGTAGAGGCACACTCTAAACTATCTCTAACTACGACCACGTCTCATAAGCGACAGTTTCTGACTCAGAGTAATTACAATGGAGCTAGTATCGCGTCGATTCCCCGAACAAATTTTTCGTGGCACTTTTGCGGGGTGCGGGAGGCGAAGTAAACACACACAGATACAATTTCACGCATACCCACTGTTATGTATGTGATACACATACATGTAGGTAGGCGTCTTGAATGAGCCAATAAACCAGTCTGTTACCAGCTAGCTTGTGTTTCACTCGTCTCTGTACTCGCATATCCATTAGTGGCGACGTATAAATAAAGTACCCGCGTCTTAAAATATTAAAGTAAAAAATGTCTCACTTTGGGATTTTAACGGCTTTTGACCATAATATAAATTCGTGGCAAAATTACAAGCAAAGGTATTCCCAGTGGTGCATTGCGAATAATATTGACAGTGGATCTGATCCGTCGGGTGTAAAAAGACGAGCAATATTGCTGAGTGCGTTCACCGACAGCGCTTACAAACTGGCAGCTGACTTGGCGTTACCAAAAGAATTAACGCAAGTGCCCTACGAAGATATATTATCACTTCTCGATAAGCATTTTACACCGAAAAAATGTGGATTCGGTGAGCGGTATAATTTTTATGCTGCTACACAAATGCCAGAAGAAACATACTCGCAGTGGGCCGCTAGATTACGTGGGCTAACAACACACTGCGCATTCCTGAACGTGGGAGAGGCACTGCGCGATCGGTTTGTCATGGGAATGCTACCGGGTCCGGAGAAAGACAACCTGTTCGCCCGTGATCTTGAGGAGCTAACACTGGCAAAAGCGGTGGAGCTGGCCGAGAGCGTGCGCAGTGCACGCAAGGGAGCAGCAGCGTCGTCGTCGGGGGCAGCGCAGGGGCCGCCGCCGAGTGAACAGCTGTTTAAGATCGCGCGCAGCACCAGTGAACTGAGTGCTAATAAGGAAAAGTGTTCAGTGTGCGGTTATAAAAATCATAAAGCGTCTCAATGTCGGTTTGCTGGTTACAAATGTAAAA
The DNA here is from genome assembly GCA_911728495.1 of Furcula furcula. Classification (NCBI taxonomy): domain Eukaryota; kingdom Metazoa; phylum Arthropoda; class Insecta; order Lepidoptera; family Notodontidae; genus Furcula; species Furcula furcula. The sequence goes on from OU452250.1 coordinate 14,506,209, forward strand.
AATGTAATCAAAAGGGTCATTTACGCCGCATGTGTAAAAAAATTAATTTTGTAAGTGCCGAACACGAGTCGAACGAGAGTGACGACGACGACGGTAAGTCCTTTAAAATATTTTCAGTTAAAGGTGAACCTATGACTTTAGTAGTTTATGTTCAAGGCATCAGGCTAAAGTTCGAAGTTGATACCGGGTCGGCCGTCACTGCGATCTCAGAACGTGCATATAGAAAACATTTTGAAAATGTACCCTTATCCACATCGAGCGACCACTTACGAACGTATACAGGACGTTTAATTGATTGTTTGGGAATCATACAATTGCCTTTTACATATTTAGAGGAAACCCACCTAATTAATGTCCGTGTAATTCGTGATGGTGGGCCCCCAATTCTAGGTCGAGATTTTATAAGTTTGTTTCGCTTACAAATGTCACAAATTAATTTTCTTGGACAAAATGACAATTTACTCGAACAACTAAAATTAAGATATCCATCAGTTTTCTCAGACGACCTAGGTATGTTTACCAAGTATAAAGTGAAATTACAATTGAAAGATGACGCTAAACCGGTATTTTTTAAAGCGCGACCCATCGCCTTTGCATTAAAAGATAAAGTGGACTGCGAAATCGATCGGTTAATACGTATAGGTGTATTAGAGCCGGTGCAGTATTCAGATTATGCTTCTCCTATCGTGCCAATATTAAAGCGGGACGGAACAGTTAGGCTTTGTGTTGACTATTCCGTAAGTGTTAATAAGCAATTGGTTGTCGAACAGTACCCACTACCCACAGTACAAGAGTTGTTCACTAAATTACATGGAGGACAGCAGTTTACCAAACTAGATTTATCACAAGCATACTCCCAATTTTGTTTAGATGAGGCTTCACAAAAGGTAACTTGCGTCAACACTCATCGCGGTCTTTTCAAATTTACGAGATTGGTCTTCGGTCTAGCAAGCGCGCCTGCTATTTTTCAGCGAGCAATGGAATGCTTGCTGTCGGGACTGGATGGAGTAATGTGCATGCTTGATGATATTTGTATTACTGGAGAAAACAAATTAGTACATTTAGAGAGGCTTAACGCAGTCCTGCAAAGGTTACAAGATGCAGGACTAACACTTAGAAAAGATAAATGTGTATTTTTCGCGAACCAAATTGAATATTTAGGTTATACTATTGACAAAAATGGATTGAGGAAATCTCCGCAAAAAATTAAGGCTATAGTCGATGCCACCGTTCCCACAGATGTAAATAAATTGCAGTCTTTCCTAGGACTGGTTAATTATTACAGAAAGTTCGTACCGAACGCGTCGTCTATATTGAGTCCTCTTTATTCCTTGTTACAAAAGGGCAGCAAGTGGAAATGGGAGTCCGTACATAATGATGCATTTAATACAATAAAACAATGTTTAGTTTCTGATCAGGTTCTTGCTCATTATAACCCAAATGCTAAAGTCATTTTAACCGTAGATGCATCACCTAATGGATTAGGGGCAATTTTATCGCAGATAGGATCTGACGGAGTGGAACGTCCCGTGTCATTTGCCTCGCGTACGCTGAATGCAGCGGAAAAGCGGTACTCACAAATTCAAAAGGAGGCTACGGCAATTATATTTGGAGTGCGGCGGTTCCACCAGTATTTGTATGGTAGGGCGGACCCGTTCGTACTCCGTACAGATCACAAGCCTTTGCTGTCAATTTTCGGACCTTATCGTGGAATACCAGAGGTATCAGCGAATAGACTACAGCGCTACGCTATGTTTCTTAGTGGCTATAATTACACTATTGAATACATACGTAGTGCTGATAACAGCGCGGACTACTTGTCGCGCGCTAGCTTGCCCGACGAGCCAGCCGCGGCAGCTACGAGAGGGGTGTGCGGCCACGAGAACGACGTTTCGGTAGCACCTATAGATCGCGCTTCATACGTTAACTTCGTTACTGATGGTAGTTTACCGGTGACAATTGACCAAATTCGTAACGAAACTAGTAAAGACGTTATACTTAGCAAGGTCGTAACCTACATTACAAATGGCTGGCCAAGGCGATTATCAGATATAAGAATTAAACCGTATTTTCTCTGCAAAGCGCAGTTATCATATGAAAACGGGTGTATTATGCGAGGTCATAAGGTAGTCATCCCAGAAACGCTCAGAAATATATTATTGACCGAACTTCACAAATCACATTTAGGTATTGTGAAAACGAAAGCGGAGGCGCGTAGTAGATTTTGGTTTCCAGGAGTGGACAGCGCCGTAGAAAAAATGATCGCAGATTGTGAGATTTGTACACAACTGAGACAACACCCAGCGCGTGCGCCGCTAGCGTTGTGGCCACACCCGCCGCAAGCATTCTATCGCGTTCACGTTGATTTTCTCGGGCCTATACATAGTCGCTCGTATTTAATTATTGTAGACGCATATACTAAGTGGGTCGAAGCGTATGACATGGGAGCTTGTACGACGACACTATCGCTTATTAACAAACTGTACGAGTATATGGCGAGATTCGGCTTACCACATACTATAGTTAGTGATAATGGCACGCAGTTCACTTCGCTTGAATTCAAAATGTTTTGTATATCTAACGGGATATCGCATGTGACGTCACCGGCATACCACCCAGCGAGTAATGGGCAGGCAGAAAGCTATGTGAAGGTCGTTAAGAAAGGTATAAAATCCTGTATCATAGGTAGCAAAAATATCAGGGACATGAATAACAAATTATTTAAATACTTATTTGATTACCGTAATTCCATACATACAACTACGGGATTTTCGCCTGCTCAATTAGTTTTTGGACATAAACTACGGTCTCGATTGGATTTAATTAATCCTAAACCACCTTCGCCGTCGTCCGTCTCTCTCGCTCAACACGTCGAAAATAAACAGTGTTTGCAGTCTAATGCGTTCAATAAGAAAAAAACTCAGTGTTTTAAGACAGGAGACCTTGTTTTATATAAAAAACACAATGTAAACAATCAAGGATCCTGGAACAAAGGTGTAATATTAAAAAAAGTTGGCAAAGTAATTTATATTGTTAAAGACTGTATCACATCCTGTAATATTAAAAAACATAAAAATCAATTGATACCCTATAAAGGTACAGGCAGCGATTTCCGTCAAGTTTATTGTCCTATTGAATTAGAAGATATTACTGCACAAAAGACGTCATCGCCGCAGTCGCCGCCACCGCCGTCACGGTCACCGCCGTCGTCACCGTCATCGCCGATGCATTCGCCACCGATGCCGTCGGCACCGTCACAGCTACCATCTCCACCACCGGACACTAGACCTGCAGATTCTGATGCCAGGTGCAACCAAGGGGAGGAAAGAAGTAGGAATGCGATGGCATCGCCTACACAATCCGAAACTTCAGAAGTAGACGAAGAGTTTCGAGATGCTAACGAAGGAACTGATGATGAAGGCCACCAATATTTATCCCCGCAGCAGCAACCACAGCCAGAAAGGCAAACACGTACCGGGAAATCATTGCGGCCTGTATCTAGGGTTGATTATAGGAAGTTCTATTAAAATTATACGATAGCATTGAACCATAATAATATGTTGTCTTATATGAATTGTACCTAGATCGTAAACATAAGGGGAAGGAGATGTTATGTATGTGATACACATACATGTAGGTAGGCGTCTTGAATGAGCCAATAAACCAGTCTGTTACCAGCTAGCTTGTGTTTCACTCGTCTCTGTACTCGCATATCCATTACCCACACTCACTATAGTAAACTCGCAACACATTCAAAAAGATACGCACACAAATAAAGAATGACCTGAACATATGAACAAAATTTGGCAGAGGGGTTAGCGCATCATGATCTCTCCAGTGGTATCTCCTCTAAGGTTTCTGATGGGTTCAAACCGCCACAAATCATCCTATACGTTCTAGGTTGGTCCTTAGGACCGGCTACCGTCTCATTTTGTATAAGAACATACTTTATCTCCCGCGTGAGCCAGTCGTTTAGCAGCTTGGTGATATAGCCCCCGGGCGCCCAGGACATCAGCAAGTCGCCTCAGTAGAGCATCACGGCCGCTCGTGCCGGCGGGCGCTGCCAACCGTTCGCTCAACTCTTCCGATAATGGAGTAGGGGACTGCTCCACTATATCTAACGCTTCTTCATACTAAAAAAGTATTCGAATTTCAAAAATCAATTAGATTGTGTAGCAAATCGCTGGTTTAGTACTAAACAAGCAAGTGATGACATTTTTGATGTTCAATAGGACAAGTCCTTACGAAGGAATATAGTAAGTCCACTGACCGCTTAGTAGCTGGATTGGAGATACACGACGTACCAATTTTTCGCCACTTTGACGTTAATAGCAGTAGTCATGCAGTATTACGTGTCAACTGATGATAGTAATGGGATTTTAGTGTTTTCGACGCTCAAGGGACGCTTCAATAGTAATATGGTAATAATTTTATACTGTAAAGCTGGCCCGGCAGATATTATAGTAGAAGACAGTGATTGTACCTAACAAAGTAGAAGCACGTAGAAGGTAGGTATTACAAATAAATACCTTCCCGGCGGTTGCCAAAAGCGCAGCTGCGTGCGAATGGTGATCGGCTTTGCGGAGGTGGGCAGCAAGAGTGTTGGCTAATTCCGGGTCCACTCGATTATCCAGCGTTTCTACCGCGGCTATGATCGCATTCGTGTCTCCGCTACTGACCGCTAGCTTTAACGCCATATGGACTTTACCTAGACGAATAACAATATTTATAATCGTAATTTTCTACACCTGTATTTAGCTGAAAGTTTGATCGAATTTAATTGAGATTATCCATCTTCTGATGTTAAAATAGAAGCACCAAAATTATAAGATTATTTTCATTATTCATCGGAAACACGGGCCCATAATAATGAATTTACTTTTAAATATAATAATATGTATCTCCTATCTATGCAACTCATCGGTTTTAAACTGTGTTGTCTGTTAGTCAGCGTAAGAGTTTTATTAAGTAGATTTGTGTACGTTTTTTTCGGGTACCTAATGTTTTTGTTTTCGGGTAGATACCTGCTTTTTGGTAAAGAGCGATTGCTTGTTCAGTCTGCCCGGCGTTCTCAAGGATAGTGGCGGCATGCAGTGCGTGGGTTGCAGAGGTGCCCCCAGCCCGCCACACGAGGTTCCACGCGCACGCTTCAGCAGCCACGCGTATGGCTGACGCCACAGCACCGCATTTTATGTAAAGCTGGTGTTTAGAAATATTATGTAGGTAAGTATATAACTTATGTACTTATTTATATAAGTACAATAATCTATATTAGTGTAAAGGGACATCTTTAAAAAATAAAACATAGTATGTACTTCTGTACTAGGTAGCATCGGCTGTGGCGCCGGTCGAATAGGCAGAAATCAACGGCAATAAATGGCGGTATGTTGGCGACTGGCTGGTTTTAGAAATACCGCATCAAGCTCCATAGCGTCGTGTAAAAACAAGGATGAAGATAGAGAGATAAATAAGTATTTGTATTAGAAAAACCAAATACGTTGCACTATTCGAGTTGTGTGTGCGAACTTAGGTATCCAGCTTCATTACCTACACGTCATACCGATGCACAGCAATGTTTACACACTTCCGCCTTACGGCAGAATAGTTTAATCTGCGATTATGCTTATTTGGACGGTTGCTTTGCACATAGTCCTTCTTATGGGACTACCAGCTATATAAATAAAATACACGACAAATAGAGAACCGCCTTCTGTTTGAAGTCGATTAGAAATATATATTATATCGATGACTACCAGTACCCGCGGCTTTGCCCGCAGCCTGTATTTTTGATGAGCTCAAGCAATGTTAACGTCATTGCCAAGCAAGCAAGTGGTACACCGTAAGGCGCTCGTTTAAACCTCACCTTGGGGTGAGCCAAGGCCTTGGCTTGATTCAACTTAAGCAATTCCTTTTTTTAACGTGGAGAAATCCCAAGGGTTGCCCATACCATCACGGGAGTGACAGTGTGGGTTCAGTATGACTCCTACTGACTCAAACCCTTTGTGTCCAAATTCCGCTATGTTGATGGGCACCGGAAACGTGTCTATCTGTATACAATTTCGAGTCCCACCAGCGGCAGGCCAGCCCATCATCTTCCGTGGGTGTAAGTAAAGCCCACGGACCTGCCTGTCGCTATAAAAGGCCCGCAGAATCTCATCAGGTGGCATGCCGGAATACTTTAGCACGCCATATTAGCGAGAGTGTAATATAGTGGTGCACAGGTAGCAGTTCCCCCTCGTTTCTGCTTTCTGCACATTCTCGATACGGGGGCATAAGGTTGGCTTTGGTCCGCCTTTTGCCCTTCAGAGTCGCGGAACGTTCGGGGTGTGGGCCCCAGGACGTCCATTGAGTACGGCGGCGACTCCGAGGCGGAAGGCGGCGGGGTTGCGTCCCTCGTCCTCCTGAGCACCGTGACAGGTTCTCGGGGGCTACAATGCGACCCCGGCGGCGGGCTGGTGCAAGGCAAGGCACTGAGGGGTTACCCTGGAGCAGATCACTCCGGAGAGCCCTGGGGCCCCTATCATGTGCCGATGAAACAACAGCGGGGGTTTTAGTGGGTAAGAATCCCATATACACCGGTCGAGCCCTACAGCTCCTGCGAACCTTTTGAAAGTTTACCCGCGTCAAAAAATAAAATGGTCCGCCTTCTGCGCCCGGGCCTCTTGCTATGTTCCGAATCCGCTCTGTTACATGAAGTTCGAGCTGCCTTTTTTCCTTCAAAACCTCAAACCTTTAAAGGTCCCTGAGTTACTGTGGGGAATCAATCGATGAGATTTGTACAAGGGGCCCCGGGTACCTGTCAAAGTGTTCACAGGGACGGGATTCGCAACCTCGCCGCCGTCCTCCGAGTCACCGCCGCCGTACTCGATGAACGTCTAAGGTCCACATCCCAAACATCCAGCGACTCCTAAGAGTAACTGGAGCCATTCGACCCAGTTCGACCGACATGCAGCCTTCAGTGTCTGTCCCTGCAACTTTTTGATTTGAGAACCATACGCTTACAGAAAAATTGTCATGTTCGTAGCCAGTTATTATCACTGTTCGCAAACGATCAGTTGGTTAAGAAACGTCATTCCTTAGATGGGTGACCGTTAAGGTATCATTTGAACCGAGCATTTTCATGGTTCGGCGGGTACCTAAGTAAAAAGTCAGTCCAAGTTGTCAGCTAGACAGCAGTCGATAAGCCAGGTCAGATGCCTAAGGGTAGCTTGAACTTTTAATTAAACTTTGCGCTTGACTCGTGTGTGTCATTTGAAAGGTGAATTAATAAATTGGGATGCTGACCTCTTGAAAACACTACAGACTTTTGAAATTTCCAAATCTTCTTGTATACGTTAGCGAAACGTATAACTCATGCTTTTGGGCTGCTCTCTCTTTTTTCATGGTCAGTGAAGTTAATAAGTAACATACCTATGTATGTAGATAAAAACCCACTCCTAACTTTCTCGACCACTTCTCTTCTTCAACTTTGACTAAGGTTAGCCATCCGAACGACGATACTTGGATTCATCATATGATGTCCACGGTAAAGAGTGTAATACTGTGCACATCAGATGACTACTGCCAATGTCTATAGTATAGACATAGGCAGTAGTCATCTGATAATCTGCAACGTATTCTGTTTAGACTGAGTATAACGCAGAGGGCCTTAGACAATTTGAACTGGACACGTCATTGTCACGTTCTTGTAACAGATAGAACCCTAGTAGCGTCGACTGACACGCGTATGGCGATAATAATGCTGTGCTGCGGCACTATGGTGCTCACGTTGACAGGGAAAACTATGAACTGAAGTGCGCGGAAATAGCCTCTTCAAATGGCAAAATATTATATTCAGTTTAACGGGCGCAACCTGGCCAACAATCTAAGATATTTTGGTGATTGAACATTCCTTTCACTAAGACATGCAATTGACCGTGGCGCTTTCGATCATAACTGAGTTAAGCTCCACACTCGCCACTGTTACCAAGGAATCGATAAGTAGGTACACAGTGTGTACCGCTTAGCAAAACAGAAGGTGCTTGTCCTTGTGAGGAGATGTTACAGGCGCAAGCTTCACTGTAGCGTTCCCAATCGCTTATAACTTACAATTTCCTTACTTGGTTACTTACTTTCTTTAAATCGAGATGCAGCAGTGGGAACTCATATTTTATAATCTAACTGAGACTATTCAAAAAATGAACATTTTATTTTATTAAAAATTGAAAGCAATACCTATCGATTTAAGTTGTAGAAGTACCTCGTAATGTACCGGTATGTCGTAATAGTACTATGAAAAGTAAAATAAAAAGGAAAAAAAAGAAGTGTTCATCCGGGATCGAACCCGGAAACACAAAAATGTCGGAAGACCGTTCAACCGCTACGCTGTATCAGCCGTTAGGCTACATCTCGAAATTCCCTTCCTTATGTAGCATTATAGATAGTTGCTGCTTAGCTCCTTATGTTAATATAGCGTAATGATTTTAATTTTGGAGTTTAAATCCACAATTATTCTGTTATATTGTAACATTACTCTAGTTTTTTTTACAATTCCGCGGAAAAATTAAGATGAAGAAGTGCTTATTACAATATTGCTCATTCCCTGTAACAAATAGCTTGATATTATTTATATTTAAGTCTGATCAGGTCTATAGTAAACATGTCCGTTAAATATCAACTAAATCTGTTGAACAGTATGTGCACAAATCTTCAACACAAAATAATTTCACGGCAAATTTTAGTAGAAAAAGTACATATTTCGACACTGCTCATTCTCCGTAACAAATAGCGAGATAATTTATATCCTATAATTTTTCTAGGTTATCAATAAATATTTTTGCCAAATAGCAACTAAATCTGTTCAGCGGTTTTGACGTCAAGTCTACACAAAGCCACAGACATACAGACAGACAAAAATTCTAAAAATCATATATTCGGAATCAGTATCGTTCCTAGAACACGTAGCAATAAAAATTTTCAAAAAATATTCAATGTACAGTTTTTACTTTTCTACGATTTTATTATATGTATAGATTAGAAATGATTTTTATAATGTTAAGTTGTTTCTGTTTACTCATCGTCATTATCGTTAGCTGGAAGTCGTCCCCTGCCGAACATAGGCCTCCCCTTTGGCTATTTGTCTTGTTTGTTAGTTTGACTATCTACTCACGATAATTAAACTCACCTTCACAGCGCTTTCGGTTTTATCTGGTTGCATTTCCAGATATCGTGCCATTTGGTACAATGAAGATCCATTCTTCTGGCACAATTTCTCAGCCTCTTCTATTCTATCCATGTGACATAGCAGTCGTGTCTGCTCGCCGAAATCGTTGGCCCGAGCATACGCTTCCAACGCGCCGTCCATATCCCCAATACTTTCCAAGTAGTGGCCCCACCAAGTTATCAGATTTGTGTCATTGGAATTAGCAACGTATTGGGCTAACACAGGAGCCTGACCTTGAGCTATCAACATTCTGGGAACGTGCGGTACTAGAGTACCTGCACTCTCGAATAGTTTCAACGAAGCCGCAGTCTCTCCGTTCGACCACAGCACTTTGGCTAGTTTGTGTTGAGCGCTTTTTATAAGTAAAATATTTTCCCCCTCATGACTTCCATTAATGATATCGTTTAAACCACCATCCTTCGCTGATATTAGACGTGTCACCAAATCCGGCCTTTGAGCCTTTCGAAAAAGTGTTTCCGCCTCTTCAAGCATGCCGATATTGACTGCAAGTACTCCCACTTTACAATTGTCGTCCATTTTACTGTCACTCATCACTTTTCGCATCATCAAAGCACCTTTTATGTTACCCATTTTACCTAAACACACTGCTCCAACGTCGGGTCGCTTAAGTGCAACGCAAACTTTCGCTAAACTATCCCAAATAATAGAATTCTTACTTCCCGACAGGCTAGACCCCACAACGACAGCTTTTTCTAAATATCCTGCTGTCATGTAATATAGAAAGTCTAATACTTGTTTTAAACTATTGGAATCGACATCAGAGAGATCTTCAAACTCATGCATCAGTATTTTTCTGATGTTCTGCTGCGATAATACGACAACGTACGGGGCATATAACGCGCACAGCGTAAAGTCGGACATAAAATAGTCTTCTGACGGGGAACACCAATTTTTATATTCAAAAAGTTTGCCTTCGTGGCAGAAAAACAAGTGCACTTTATCTAAATCTGCTGATCTCATATGAACAGCGATCACTCTCGGATCGTTGGAATCCCAAATTATTGCTATAGGCACACTCTGGTACGGTGGTGTGATGTTTTCAGATATTAATGTATTTGTTATGACGTCATTAGCCACGTCCCAGAGATAAAGTCTAGGGTCAGGAGCCAAGCCAGCGTTAGCTATACTGAGGCAAATGTAACGACCTGTGCAATTGACGGATGCCCTCATAACTTCACCGAAATCTTCGATCGTCTGATAGCAGTTTTTTGGGGGATAAGGCATTCTAAGGCCTTTCTTCGTAATCTCTGCCAATTTAAGGGTCCCGTCCATAGTCGCGATCACTATAAACTTATTAGTATTTGTTACTCCGATCGGTTCACCTTCGCCTTCAGTACTTGGTAATATTCCTAAACTAGTTCCTGTTATAGAACAGCATTCTATATGAGGATTAACTACACCAACGAGTATATCGTTGTAAATAATCAGAACGTCAGTTTTCCACGAAAAAGTGCGTATAAGGGAAAATTTTAAGTCGCTCTCTTTATTGCACATCCAAATCTGTAAAACAAGACTCCAACTTGAATAATCTACAAGTTATTATGAAATTAGAACATCATCATCACCAGCCGAAAACACGTCCACTACCTGAAAAAGGCCTCTCCCTTAAAAGAGAGGGGTCGCCATAACGCCCATGCTTGGCAGGCGTCTTGGGGATCGCAGTATAGGTGACAGATAAATTCAAAAGAAAGACGCTGCTGCCCGTATTCCTATTCTCGCTTAGTCACCTCTTACGACACCCAACTAGAAGAGATGGGATGAGAAGGGATGCAATTCTAACCCGGCACACGCGGGGGAAATTAGAACAATTTGGTGTAAATAGCAATAAAAAGTCGATCGTAATTTTACGACAGCCACTTTAAGTAAGTGTCTTTATTACTTTAAATAAAATTTAATGAAGTGTCGCATCTATACCAAAGCAGGCATTTATTCTTACTTTAAGATATATTTGCCTATGCCTAAATTGATTATACAGGGTATCCAGTGGCAGATTACAAACTTTGAGAAAGTGTGAAAAATAAATTACACATCACATACGTACCAAATAAATGTTCATTGAAAACTGTTGTTTTTTAAGTCAACTTCTACAAATGGTTATCGTCAAGCCTCACATAATATTTAATTCTAGCACGCTTGTTGAGAAAAACGCATTTGTAGTGCGCCTGAGAAATCACGTTGATTTCAAAGCGGCCCTTTTTATTCTGTAACAGTGACCGGGTTACCATGTTCCTGGCTTCTAACAGCTTCCATTAGGCACTGATAGTCGCTGGCGGGTCGGCTGCAGTCCTACCACAGCTCTCATTTCTCAAAATAGATAGACGAGAACCATACATACTGAGTAATAGGATATTATAGATTAAAAAAAGACGTTTACCTGAACCTCCTTGCCATCTCCTAGTGCTACACACTGATCCTTAAAAGCAAAAGCCCTAATTGTTATTGAAGCAGCTATACTTGATGGTATATTACTCTTGTTGGTAATAGCTACTTCATTAGCTGACTTCTGTACCATATGTAAACTGGGAGAGTATCCCCAACATACTGGCTGCTCCCGAAGAACAAATGCACTTGTGATACAATTAACATACAGCAATGGATTCATCAGCCCTTCAGATCCCCAGCCAACTTCCTTAACAGTACCTTTGATGGAAGTACTGCTGATAAGTTTCCAATTATTTCTGTGATCCCGTCTCCATAAATATAAATTACCCTGTGATGTACCACAGCAGAGTGTATCACTCAAATTACAATAGTTTATGCTTGTAAATATATCTCCAGCCACTACCTCTTCTTTTTCAGTTGGTAACACGTCATTGTCACCGGTGTCGCTATCCCAAACTCTAATCAAATTATCCCCCGTTATTACAGCCACATAGAAATTTCCAGCAAGCACAATACACTGACCATTTCTTGCTGCCATCCTTACATGAGTATCAGTCATCAGGGAACCATCGTCTGATATAATAAATCTAGTTAAACTGAGAGCTCCACCAGACTCCCATGCAACAAGTAGGTATATATTACTTATTATACCCATAAATATTATATTCCCTGGAGTATTCAAGACCTCAGAACATGCTCCATTGTGGTCTATGTATAATATAGTTCCATTGTCTTGGGCTGCATAGCAACAGTGATTGTCAGGTTGCGTACCTTCTCTCATCCGAGCTGTTGTCCGAGGTCTCCATGCAGCAAGTGCATCTAAGGCATTCTCGTCTCCGGCAACTGCTGCTCGTGCCAAACCTCTAATAGAAGTCTCAGAGCTTGGTTGTGGTGTGCAAAATGTTATATGTGTGATAACATCCCCAAGTTGATGGTGAAATGATGTTAATGGTGCGCCAGACCCAGATTGCCATCCCGAGAGAGAACCTGCTGCATCTGAAGCTAGCAGTCTGCCTCCGCCAAGGCTAAAGGCTACAGTGGTTAGAGCAGCATTGTGAGGTGCTTCTAAACGAGCCCATGAGTATTCAAGCCAAATATACAGCTCACCACCATCCCAACCCACGACTAGCAGACGTCTCGTTGGATGCCAAGCCAAGGCTGTTACTTGATTGGATAATAATATAGGCCATTCACATCCTTCTAAAGGGAACCCCTGCAATATGCAAAATTGTATCCATTAAGTTTAACAATATATATAGTGAACTAATCATATTGATGGTTAGCGACCCGCACGATCCTCGCCCGGGTAAAAATTCATTGACGTACTTTATAAAATCGCATCAAAATCCGTTAAGTAAACGAAAAGCTTTAATCGACTCGGATATCTTGGCTTTATACTATTTACTAGTAGACCAACTTACAGTTTCCTGGAATATCGTAACGAATCCTCCTTTTTCTTGATTATATGAACCGACAGCTAGAAGAGGTAAGGACGGGTGCCATGATCCCACGGTTGAAACAACATTACCATCATTGAAACTAAGTTTTGTATCTATGTACAAAGTCATTACTTTGCATTAGAAATCCGGAATTACAAAACTAGAAGCTTTAGCTATTCGTTTGAAACAATTATAACCACCGATAGACATCGGCTTTTTGCAGGTACCTACTTGTTTGTAAACATATCGTTGCTATGGAAATTGACAAAGAGAATGTAACATTCTACCAGAGTCAAACACCTTGGTGGGGGTCAAGTCAAAGACCAAGACCCTCAGAGTAATTAGAATGTAATTAGTGGTATCTCCTCTAAGCCAAGACCAGACACGTAGACAGAATATGTATGAATTGACCAAGATGAAGCTTATAATTTACCTATTAAATTTAAGCTTCTTGTGTATGACGATAAGCATCTTGATGACAATTGACATCATGCATGACAACCTTAGAGGAGATGACAACTCTTTGACAACTAAGGACAGGATATTGGCTTGCGCTATACTTTACCCATGAGACGTGTGTTTCGTGTAAGAATGCAATAAAAAACACCAATGGTAGACGAAAATCTTCAAAAGTGATAGGCACCACTGGTGCTTTTTTTTATGAAGTCCGTGACAGAAGCTGGAGGAAAAAAATCATATGCTCTATTTCTTTCTATCACATTGTAACCTATATAAATGCATTTTTTTCTTGTGCGAATGAGATAGAAAATATCCTTCAATCAAGAGATCCTTCCTCTATGCAGAGTTTCTAGAAAGGAGGTTATATCCATAGAGAAATCCTCTTTGTCAAGCAAGACGCGTCCGTCAGTTGTGCGACCGGCGAAAAAAAACGTAAAAAAGTTTTTAGTGTGTGAGCGAGTGGAATTGAAATTAACCATAATTGCGCATAAAAGTTTTCTTTTACTGATAAAATACATGAAAGATGTGGTACTTAACTTCAGAGAATGATAATCGTGTCATATATATTGTTCCACCGCTTGAAATCGTGATTGGTCGAAGTGTTGATGCACAAGTGTGTAACTTTGCCGTTCCTGATGATCCTTCAATCAGCAGAAAGCACGCCACTTTAATGGTTTTGGATAACGATTTGGTAGTTAAGGATTTAGGCTCAAGATACGGAACCTTTATAAATGACTCGGTTGAGAAAATTGAGATAAATACTGATATCAGAGTAAACAACAATGATGTTGTGAAGTTTGGAAAAATGAACAGTATTTGGAAGGTTCATGCAGTTTCTCATATTACATGTGCATCAACTTTGAAAGGAGAAAACCTTCAGAATTTGAAGTCAGTTTTATCTAATATTGGAGGTGTATTTAAGAGTGATTGGGATGATACTTGCAATTATCTAACCATGCCAGCTATTACTTTGACAATAAAAGTTGTGCTGGCTTTAGTCCAAGGATCATATATAGTAACCACAGAGTTTTGGAAGAAATGCCTTGATGCTGTTAAAAATTTAACTCCATTACCAAATCCTGAAAAGTTTACTCCTCAGGTAGTGGAATCTACTCTAAATAAAGAGATTGTTTCTTTTTTGCCGGATGCAAGGCGAAAATCATTGTTTTCTAGCAAGAAGTTTATTTTCTTTTCAAGAAGACAATTTGAGATGTATAAAACAGTCTTGGCCAAATGTTCTGCTTCTCCATTGTTATTAAGTGAGTCAAAAATGACTATGTCTATGCTGTGCGAAGAAAATGTCATTGTGATTCAATATTCGCAAATTTCCCTTAATCAAGAGACACAAACTCAAAAAAATCAAATTAATGACATTGTTAACCACTTGAAGAACAAAGGTAAAAGAGTTGTAGCTGATGCTGAGATTGGACTAGCTATATTATATTGTTCAACACAGAAGTATTGCAATCCGAACTTTAGCTTTACATCTGAAGTTGTAAAAGGAACATCAGAACAAAATAATAAAACATCAAACATATTAGCACCAGAAACTCAGGAAGCTAATGATGATGTAAAAAAGGAGAATGTGGTAATTAATGAAAGCTTAATGGCTGATAAAATTTCGGATGTGGAAGGAAAAATTTCAACCAAGAGAAAGTTAGATGAGACTGCAAGCGAGTTTCAGGAAAATCCAAACAAAAAGATTGCTACTACTTGTCCTATCGAGGCTACCATACCAAACGAAAGCACCAAGAGGAAGCTTACAGATGATGATGATAATTGTAATCCATCTAAAAAATTGGCCTTAACTGACAAACCGGAGGATAATGGCTTATTTAATTTTGTAAATGCAAATACTACTAAAAATGATAATGAAAGTAAGAAATTGAATTTATTAAGACCACAGAAAAGGAAGATGGACAATGAAAAAAATGGTGGGTTGTTTAATTTTGTTCAAAATGATGATGACCAGCTTCCTACAAAATCATCCAAAGAGAGCATGTTTACTATTGACAAAAAGAAGCAGGATGACACAACTGCTATAAGTGTTAAAGTTGAACCTGTTACAGCTGAGGATATAGCAGCTATGAGAGGTATAAAACTAAAGGAATTGATGGAGAGTAATTTGTCCTATAACAATACATTGGAATATAAAGTGAAAAAGGAAAAGGAGGATGATCTTGAAGAAAAAATGAGTGGTCTGGACTTAGGTTGTACAATTGTTATAACTAGCAATGATTTGATTGTCAAGAAAGAACCTATTTCAGATCAGAGTGAAACTAATTCAGTAAGGAACTTCAAGACATTTAAGAAAGTATGGCCATTGAAGAAACAAATGACCATTACCCCTGCATCCTCAATGTCTATTGTAGCATGAGTAATAGATGCAACTTCAGTAAAATTTCATATTAATAGAGGAAGAAGCAAATTAATTCTTTACACTTACTTATAATGTTTATTAATGAAGACATTGATTTTTACACAAAATGTATAAGAAAATAAGAATAAATGTTATTAATCAGATTAGTCTGATTCCTGGTCTTCTTCCTGTTCCTGATCTGAATCATCTTCTTCATATTCCATCTCTTCTTTTTTATTTTCACTGCAACAAACATTAATAAACTTGTAACAAGTATATATTTAAAAATAAACTACCACGAAAAACATCCATGACTAGAATTTCAGCATATTTTCTAAAACTAATACCTAATCAAGCTTGACATTTTTTTAATAAATATGCTGGTTTCTTATTCTTAGATATTCTAAATTAAAATAGTTCCCAAAGCATACAGCAAAATCTATGATAGACCTAATAATATCCTAATGTTATTAATATAATCAAATTGGGACTTTAAAACTATGATTTGAACTTCAAAATGTATCAACCCACAAATTATCAAAATATTCTGACTAATTTAGTGGTCAATAACACATTATCATCATGATCCGGTGGTGGCGACGGCGACGGGTTCAAAGGCTAGCCGCACACTCAATAATATTGTCAATATTCTACAACCCGTGCAACTTAACTGTGCACCTGACGCTGTGACGTCGCATTCTTGCGAGGTGCATAGTTAAGTCAGGCGGGTTATAGAATATTGACAGTGTACGGCTAGTCAAAGGCAAGGTACTAAGGGGTACTCTCTCATATTATGCGAAAACCGTGGGGGTTTTAGTGCTTAAGAAACCCACATATCCCCGCAAAGACCCCACAGAGTCCTGGGGATCTTTTGAAGGTTTCCCCCGCAATTAAATAAAGAACCTTGTTTGTGGAAAGCAAAATAAACAAAATCTAGCGTTAATTCACTATTCTAATATTATCGCGTACTCGCGTCCTATTAGGACACCCAGTTATTACTATCGCGCAAACGGACAATGGTCGCGGCGTCAATTAGCGCGATGATCGCGTTGTATTAGGAACTGAACTAAAACAGTGGCATAATACAAAAGTAAATGCAAATGTGTTACTAATGTTGATTTTAATTTTTAAAGCAGTTTTATTTACCTGATATTTTTAATTTTCTTCACTTTCACAGTGCCATCTGGAGCCACACATACAGTTTTATCATGGATGGTAGACAATTCATCTTCAACAACCATAAAGTTTTTAGGCCTGTTTTGAGTCAACTTTGGTGGTTGAATAGTATTGGATGGCCCTAAAACAAGTAAACAATATCTATATTTTCAGAGTTCAAGAATATTTCAGTAATGAAATCATAGTGAATAAAATTAGCAATCTTATGTTTGTTTGTCTAGTCCAATTTCAGAATATTTTTTCCTAATGTCACCAATTACAATACATAAGTTTTAAGTGCATAATAGTCTCTTGTTGTTTCTTTTCCATGCCTGATATATTCATAGCATGGTCATGGTATGATAGGAGTACCGGGCACACTACTTTATGCAAACATGTTTTTCTAAACTGTTTAATGACGGACTGTTTCATAGATTTGTTAAATATAAAAATCATACTCACTTAATGTAAAGTATATAGGTAAAGATACAGAAAGTGGTAGTTTTATAGAAATAGATCTAATGTTGCCTTCCCCTCCAGGAAATTTCGTTTTTAATTGTTGTGTCATAGATAATATATTATCTTTCACTTTCTCATTAGGCATTGCTGTGTGGCCCACAACAACTGTTGATGTTTCTCCTTCATTCAGACGCAATATAGCCGTGCGCAATCCAATGTCAATAGCTTTCTTTATATCCCCTTCTTCATTCAGCCTTACTGGTACTAGCATGTTATGTTTTTTGAAGAACATCTTTCCAAGTAAATGTGAAGCATGGCTGAGAACTCTGGTGTCTACTAAAATGAAGTCATGCTGTGTCAATAGCCTACGTTTTAATTCAAATTGATCATATTCTACTTTTAATTGTCGCAGAGGAAGTACAGTTTTCACCTGTAAAATAAAATATTATTATTATTATTTAGTTAGAAAAAGTACCAATGAATAAAGTGCATAACTTAAAAAAACATTTATTATATAAATATATTAATAATGTATTATGTTGTAGTGTTTGTGTTTCAATAGATCATATTTTTGGAATAAGTCTTATTAATTTCTTCTACTAATACATGTTTATGGTAGTTTAGTTAATCAGAGTTCAAACTCACTGTAGTTACACCAGCTTTTCTCAAAATTTCTTCCCAGCGGTCAACTGTCGGTTCATGGTCATGTTTCCTTCCCTTTTTAATATCTGGAGTGATCAAGCACACTTCACCTGTTGATGCAACTGTGCTGTGTGGAAGCACACTGTAAACAGAGCATGATAATTATTCATAAGAAAATACTAAAAAGGCAAAATGACTAGGCTGTACGCCCTTGTTCAGGGGAGTCCACCTAAGCACCAATACCAGATATTATTCTATAATTTACACATTCCTGTGTTCTGGTGGGTGATGTAGCTGGTGGAATTATCAAGTTCAAGAGACTTAATAGCTAATGTCTCAGTTGATACATTTGCTTGCACTGTAGCTGTTAATGGCATGTATGCTACTTACCAGGCGAATGACTCGGTTACTTCATCACTAAGTTAAAAAAAAAACATGATAAACGGCACAGGGGATAAAAATATGCTTTTTATTACAAGCTACTTACAATTTGACATTTACTGTTGAATTCTGAATTTTCATACTATGGAGTTCTGCAAATATTTGCTTCTCATCATCAAAGATAGAATTCTTTTTCTTATTTTCTGCTGCAACAACAACTTGTAAAGCGTTTAAACAGGAACTTACAACTTCCTCTGTAACACTTTCTGATGGCATTATGTATTTGACCTTCTTTTTACCAGTAACACCGATATCAGCATTTTTTATTTTCTGTTTATTTTCTTGAATAGCTTTAACTATCGGTGTACTAATTTCTATTTTCTGCAGTTTTGTTTTTTCGACCATATTGGACTGTTTCGTGTCAAATTTCCTTTTTGGCGTTTTCTGTTTCAACGAAACCATTTTGATGTGATTAATGTAGTACAAATTTATGTTAGTATTAAATTTATTTTACATAAAGTTGCTTGTTTTGCCTGTCTCTGCTTTGGAAATTAAAAATCTAACCTCAATTTTTCATGCCCATGCCAGTCAGTCAGTCAGAGTCAGTTAGGCCGAGTCTATTTTAATGATTAAACCATAGAGTAAAGCAAGGTGTTGCAATAATTTGTTCGTCATGTAATCTTATCTGTCAATCCTGGATATAGATGATAGTTGCCAATAGTATTTTTTTATATACGTAATCGCAATTCGCAAAAGGAAATAATTGAAGGATAGGCCAATGCTGGAAACGTAGACAGAATATGACAGGAAAGTTGCCTTTCGAGTCTGTTGGTGAAGATCGGTGAAATGGTGACGGATGCAAGCTGTGGATGCAAGGATGGATCCTTAGAGGAGATACCACTGGAGAGATCATGATGCGCTAACCCCTCTGCCAAGTTTTGTTCATATGTTCAGGTCATTCTTTATTTGTGTGCGTATCTTTTTGAATGTGTTGCGAGTTTATTATTGTGTGGGTGTGCGTGAAATTGTATTGTTCGGGGAATCGACGCGATACTAGCTCCATTCTAATTACTCTGAGGATGGATCATATGTTGTATGTTGCAGTAAATAATTTTTTTTTTTTTTTTTTTTTTTTGGCACTGCGCTGTGTGCGCGCATTCAGCCAAAAAAAACGAGGAAACGTGAATTGTATCAATAGTATGTGGAATACGAAATTTAGAAAATAAAAATCAGTTACGTATGTGCACATAAAAATAAAATACATCTACCTATGTACAGAGCTTACAGAGATATTTGAAAATATATAGTATGTTGTAATGATGTTGTAGGAAGAAGTGAAGTGTCAGTGTCAATAATAATGACAGCTGACGTAAAATAAATAAATTACAATAGGTACAAACATAAGAGACGTTAAATTAAAATATAAAATTACAATTTAATATCATTAAGAATAATGAAAGATGCCAATGCTTTATATACATTAACATCTTTTGCATATAATAAACTACGAATGGAAAGAGGGAAAGGTACACCAAATGTGAGAAGATTAGATAATAAGATGGAGCGATCGTAAAGTGGGCAGGCAAAGAATATGTGATTCAGATCACCAGGATCAAAACCACAACTGCAAGCGGGTGAGTCTATGATGTTGAACCTAGCAAGATGCGCTGGAGCACAAGTATGACCAAGTCTCATTCTAATTAAAACTGTTGTAGCATGCTTGCTAAGTCCCATCTTCACAAACCATGGTCTGGAAAATTCAATTTTAGGCTGTATCGCTCGGTAAAATCTGCCAACACTAGTATTGTTATTTTCCCAATGGTCTTCCCAAGTATCTCTTAAATAAGATGAGTTTGAGATCAAATCAATACTGTAATTTTTGTATGGGAACATATCTCCAGATTGTACTGCATCATTTGCCACGGAGTCCACCCTTATGTTACCAGAAATTCCGCAGTGGCTAGGTATCCATGCAAAGGCTACAGACAACTCTTTTTGTGAACATTGATATAATAGGTTGCGAATTTCATAAATTACAGGATTTAATCGACTACTGAATGGATTATTGTTTAATGACTGAAGAGCGCTTTTACAGTCTGTAAAAATAATAGTTTTACCAAGTTTGGCTATTAATATATACTCAACAGCTTTCAGAAGACCAAGACATTCACCGGTAAAAACAGAAGACTCTGGTGGAAGTTTTACTTTTTGGACAATATTGTATTGAGAATGGTAAACTCCGATACCAACACTGCCAGTGGGAGAATGTTTGGAGGCATCGGTAAATATGTGATGCCAATCAGACCATCCAGAATCAATAATGCAATCAAAAGAGGAATCATGTTGGTGATCTTTTTTACTTAAACCTATATTAAGATGTATTACTATAGGGAAAACTAAAGAACTGTAATTATTATGGAATATACTAAGTGTTTGGTGCTGATGTAGAGGAGCAGAAATGGATTGTAATTTATGGAAACTGTTAATTAAACAAGGTACTTTTTTATTAGTCCAGTATGTAGATGATACAATAAGACTTGACAGAAGTTGTAAATTCATTACTAAAGGATGATTGGAGAATTGGGCACATCTAAAAATAAATCTGTTTGAAAGGAGTTGACGTCTTAGTGTTAGTGGAGGTTCTTGACACTCTACTTGTAATGCATTTTTGGGACTAGATTTCATGGTGCCTGTAACAATTCTTAAAGCTTTAATTTGAACATCATCTAGTTTTTTTAAACCTGACACACTACTAGGCTCCAAGAAAAAGGTGCCATAATCCAACACACTTCTTATTAAAGCATTATATAATAATATAAGAGAAGCAGGGTGAGCACCCCACCAGACTCCTGAAACACACCTGAGGATATTCAACCTTTTCTCACATTTCGCTGCAACATAATCACAATGTGGCAAACCAGTAAGTCCAGAATCTAAGATAACACCCAAAAATATAATTTGTGATTTTATGGGAATAGGAGTATTATCATATATAACTGTAAAAGGGGGAGGGGACCGTTTTCTACTGAAAGGAACAACGGCACACTTAGGAACTGAAAGCTCGAGACCATTGTCATCAAGCCATACTTTTAGAAATTTAAGATGCAGAGATAATTTTTTGCTAGCTTTCTTATATGATTTGTCTTGAGTATATATTAATAAATCATCTGCATACTGCAATACCTTTACTGAACTACCAAGGGTAGCCTCTAGATCATAAGTGCAGATGTTATACAATATTGGACTAAGTACAGATCCTTGTGGCAAGCCCTTCCAGACTAACCGTGTTAGCTTAGTGTTATCATCCAGAGATAAACTAATAATCCTTTCAGATAACATATTAACAATAAAATTTGTTAGTAATATGGGTACCCCTAATGTTATTAATTTCTTTTTCAGGACTGAAAGTAACACATTATCATATGCAGAGCTTATATCAAGGAAGGCAGCAAGCACAGATTCATTATTAGAAAAGGAAATACGAATATCGGTTATAAAGATACCTAGACTATCATAAGTACTTTTACCCTTTCTAAATCCATATTGAGTCTTAGCTAACAATTGGTTACTTTCTATGAACCACTCAAGACGATTTTTCACTAAATGTTCAGATAGTTTGGCAAAAACTGAAGATAATGCAATTGGCCTATAGGAGGTAGCTTCGTGAGAAGGTTTAGTAGGCTTTAATATTGGAATAATGGATTGTGTTTTCCAAGAATCAGGAATGTTACCAGAATACATAATTGAGTTTATGAGGTCAAGAAAATAGGACAGCATATTATCACTTAAATTCGACAAGAAAGAATATGGCACACCATCTTCACCTGGAGCAGAATCTTTCACGGAAAATAATACACCCTTCATCTCATGTAGTGTAAATGGCGAATTAAGAGTTGTCTTAGAAATGGAAGTAGGAAAAACAAGAGGGCAGATAGCATTAGCATCAGGAACTGATGGAGGCGCTAAGTGGTCCATAAAGCTTACAGCTAACTCACGCGGTAAAGATTTAAATGGTTCTTTAAAGGCAGATCTAAATCTTTTAATATGCTTCCATACAAGCGAAACCTTTATGTTGGGAGAAATTGAAGCGCAAAATTGTCTCCAACCGTTAAATTTTTTTTTTCGTAATAATTTTCGAGTCTTACGGGCAACTTGAGAATATAACTCAAAATTTTCAGATGTCATACAGCTTCGATAACGTTTTTCTGCCTCCCTTCTCTCTTTGACAGCTAGTGTACATTCATGGTCCCACCAAGGCGGAGATGGAATTTTACCAGATGCACCATTTCTAATCGGAAATACGGAATTTGCAATCTCTACTATGGCATGAACAAGAGCATTAGAGCAATCTATCTCATTTCCTTGAGTGATTTCTGGTAGTGAAGCGACCTTCTGTTCAACTAACTGTTTGAATGTATCCCAATCTGCATTACATAGATTATATTTTAACCGTGGGCTATGTTGAGGAACCGGGCGACATGTAAAGGGAAAAGAGATAATTAACGGGAAATTATCACTGCCATGAGATGAAGATAATGGGTACCATGTCAAAGAGGAGGCAAGAGAAGGCGAGCACAAAGAGAGATCTATTGCACTTAGGCCTTCAGTGGGATGTGTAAGACGGGTAGGTAGACCAGTATTCAATATACATAAATTATGTTTGTCAATTAGTTCCAACATTTGTTCCCCATTATAACTTGTCGCAGAACAACCCCAAGATATGTGATGTGAGTTAAAATCTCCCAGCACTAATGTTGGATGAGGAAAAGAAAGCATAAGTTGATCAAGCTCTGAAAAAGTAATAGAAGAAGGATGAGGCATATAAATGGAAACTATATTTACATTATTTACATTAACCGCAACAATAGAAAAATTGTCACTGTGTGATGGTACATTAACAATAGAAAAAGTATATGAATTATTTACAAGTATGGCGACTCCACCATACCCATCAGGTCTATCCTCTCTGACACATGTATAGCCAGGAATCTTAAATAAGATACCCGGTCTAAGCCATGTCTCAGAGAGACAGACCACAAATGGTTGAAATTGATTTATCATATCAATCAAATCATTCTTTTTATTTATAATACTTCTACTATTCCATTGAATTATTTTGGCGTTCTGGTCCATTATTGAACGATATGATTTTTTGAAAAATTTCTAATATTGGGGCAACGCTGGACGGTAAATCAATGTTCAAATTATGTTTATTACCAGAAAGCAGCTGTATCAAAGCTGCAATAATATCTGCAACTGACACTTGCGAATTATCCTTTTCTTTACTGCTTATAGCCTGGCCATTAGAAGACGATGGTAAATCACTATAATCTTTCACTAGCTCGTTATGTGAAGCCCTATCATACCCTTTAGAAACTTTAGGAGGCGGACGAGGTTTAAGAAATACTGTTTTTTTATATGACACACTACTAGATGGTAGCTGACTTGGAGAAGAATTAGAATTATTAACGTCTGACCTAGTTTTTAAAGTATCCGAATATGGTCTTTGGACTGAGGCATGAAGTTTCGATGCCTCCACGTAAGAAATGCAACTGTGCGCCATTGATTTCTTAATGTTTAACTGTCTATTATATTCGGGACATATTTTATTTATTGCAGAGTGATAGCCTGAACATATACAACAAACAGCATCCTCGTCATCAATGTTACAAGAGGATCCTGTGTGTTCTTGACCACACTTGTAACACCGAGGTCGCGACCTACATTTTGACTGTGTATGACCGTATCTACAGCATTTGTAGCATTGTATAGTAGGATAAATATATAAGTCTACAGGCAATGCAGTGTAGCACAAGTATACTTTTTTGGGTAAGACCTGTCCATCAAAGGTGAGCACAACAGTTTGAGATGGATTCCATTTTGGTATGTCTCCTGTAACCGGAACTTTGTAGTTAAGACGCCTAGTTTTTACAATTTTACCACAACCGACTGGAAGAGAAATGTTGGAAACAATTTCATCATCAGACATGTCCGTTGGGACACCACGAACGAGACCCATGCGTGTAACATTTGATGTAGGAATGAAAGCTTTAAGATTGTCTGAGGCTAGGCGCGAATCAGAAATAAAATTGTTGGCGTCAATAAACTGTGAAAAAGATAATGTAATTTTATTTCTACCAATTTTTTTAACACTCCCATTAACTATATTTGAAAAATTATATTTTTTTAATAATTTACCAAATGAAACCGGGTGAAAGCTGGTATTTTCGGGCATCAATGTCTTAATCACATGAACAACATATGGAGCGAGATCTGTACTTTCATATGAAGTTCTGCCAACATTGAAGGTGGACTCTGAGGATACTGGTGGCGGAATGGTAGGTATCTCTGAGGCTTTCAGGGAAGTATTAGTAGTTCCCCGTGAAGTCTCAGAAGGCAAAGTAGTGCTATAGACAACTGGTTGTTCACTAACAGTAGTGTTTTTATTTAATTCCTGGTCAATGCAAATACAATCAGAACTATTTGTAATTTCAGAACTGGTATTTTTCCTTTTCTTTTTGTTGCAATGCTTGCAAATTTTATTTAACCGACTGCGTTTTAATTTTCGAGAAGAAATGTCACGGCTACGAGTTGAACAATCAGTATCCATCTCTGATTCATTTGAAATGGTGATAAAGCATGACGCCGGGGGGGGCGTGCCCCCCGGGTCAGGAGGCTCCATGGAAAGGGACAATATATAAAAGAAATAAAACTTACCACTAAACTGAAGATATATACACACTAACTATTGTAACATATATACTAAATGATTAAATACTATTATACAATACCTAACTGATCTATATTACAAGAATAAAATTAATTATAAAAATCTGTTTAAAAAACGCGCCTGCACTTTTCAACGTTTCCCGCGCTTTTTTCTGCAGTAAATATGTATGTATATGGCCGGCTGGTCGTTCTATTTTAATGATTTAACCATAAAGTAAAGCAAGGTGTTGCAATCATTTGAAAAATTGCCCCCTAAACTGAAGTCAACAAAATACCCGTAACCCTACGGCCACATTATCAGACGAAAATATTCGTGTTGAGTTGTCGCGAAAAAAAGTTCGTGTTCGGTCATCGGCGATGTTGCTGTCCACATTATCGTCCTAGCAAATGCACGTGGAGCTCAAGCGAGAATTCGTCTGAATTTAACACTGAGAAATTTAAAAAAGAAGAAGAAAGAGGGGGTGGATGACTACTATTCATAAAAACCGAAATTGTATTGCACCCAAATTGCAAATTGCACCATTAATCATACGTCAGACACAGTCAAAGTCTACGCTGCAACTGCAAGTGCGAAATGTAGGCAGTTAAACGAAGTTCATCACGACAAAACCCTTTGATGCGTGTCAATTTGCCGACAGCAATTCGTATTCGCCCGAATACATCGCGACCTAACGGACTGTTCGGCCAGACTTATCGCAACAACGCGAACCTTTGCTGAATCTCAATAAAACCCAGAAAAACATTTCTCTTGGAGTAGGTTGGAGTAATCAGGGGGGTGAAACTCCCATACATTTGTTAGTTCCAAAATTGATGCTAAAATTTCGACCACCTCTCTGGAAACTTAAACTTTGACTACAGTTTTATATAAATGCCGAAGATGGTGCTCGTTAATAAAATCCCATGATTTACAGGCGGACTAAACTGTGGCTTTGAAATAAGTTGACATTTTACAAAACCTGCATCCGTCCCATTCTAGCTTACGCCGCCAGTGCCGTATTCGCACACGCGGCTCCCACTCACGTTAATATCCCCCAGGTTATTCAAAACAGATTCCTTCAACATGCCGTCGGTGCCCCGTGGTACATGCGGAATATCGACCTACATTCCGACTTCGGTCTAGTCCCTATCCGCAATTTTTTCAAAGAAACATTACTTTGAAAAAGCGTGCGTCCACCCAAACCCGCTAATCGGCGCCGCATCCAACTATATCCTCGATCCCGACCCTGGTCCCTCAGATCGTCGAAGCGCCGCGTCGCGCCGTAGGTACATCACCACCGACCGCAGCCTGGTACTGCTCGACCCACCCGACCCTATGTCTGTCCTCCTGGACCACGACACAACCCCGACAACGACGTCACGAGTCACATAAAAACTAACACACAAACACCGGTCTCGCCGGTGAGGCCGAAGGGTCGTACGCATGTGACCTAGTCATGCTCATGCACCCCCTCGCTGAGTTTTTTGCCGGTTCTTCTCAGTGGGGGTAGGGGTGTTGTGAACCGGTGGTAAACTCACATTCTCTAAGTGGCAGCCCGAGCCGAGGCCGTGCTACCGTGAGGTGCCCTTGTGCTAGTCGCTACCCCAGCCCTTCTAGCTGGAGCGCTTTAAGCGCTCGCCCTTGTCCGGTGAAGCTGTCATGGCTATCAGCGGCCAACAGTACTGCTCATACTAAAAAAAAACGTTAAAATTATTATCACGCAAGTAAAGTTTTTCGTATAATCTATATATTTATAATAAAACTGTAACAGGTCCAATTCTGTACATTGAAGATATTTTTATAATTATTTTTAGAGGGTATTCTATAACCGATACTGAAACTAAACAAGTATTTTTTTATTTTTGTCTGTCTGTCTGTATATCATGGCCGCGCATCACGCCGTAACTACTGACTGGATTTAAACGAAACTTGGCATGATTTGAGTTAATACTATGAGGTAAGCGTAAGACAGAGGATACTTTTTATCCCGTAATTCATTACAGTTCCCTTGGGAGAGAGTTCCCTTCTTCTTCTACTTCTTCTCCTACTTACTTGTCTTCTCAGTTCCAATATTTATCCTCTAATCACAATAAATGCCTTCGCTCTTCGAGCAACCTTCTTCTCCAGTGCCCCTTGCACCGATCTAATTTTGTACACTCTTCTTTCTTTGTCCAATCCATACTACTTTGGAATGCACTCCCTCAACACATAAGGATGGCTAAAACAACTTTATCTTTTAAAAAGCTTCTAAAATATCACATAATTAGTACCCCTTTGGAATCATTACTTCACTAGTCTGTTATTATATATAGAAATATATAAGTATATATTATTATGTGTTTTAATTATAATTATGTATTATTATTTACGGGGACAAGCGAGATATAAATAACTACAGGCCTATAACAGTACTTCCAGCAATCTCTAAAATAATCGAAAAATTAATAAACAATAGACTCTTGCAATATTTAAAGAATTATAATTTATTATCTAATACCCAATATGGTTTTCGTGAAAAATTGAGTACCGAAGATGCCATCCTGGAACTTACACAAAAAATAACAAAAAATATTGACGATAAAAAAAAAAACCTGTGTATTTTCCTTGATATAAAAAAAGCATTTGATTCTGTATATCATCCTATCTTACTAAGAAAACTTGAAAAAATGGGCGTAAGAGGTGCCTTCTTAAACTTACTCACAAACTATCTTAGTGGTCGCGCCCAAATGGTTAAACTAAATTCGAACACTACTAGTGATGACACCATATCATCTAACTACTCAATTCCTCAAGGAAGTGTACTTGGCCCAACCCTTTTTTTAATATACGTAAATGACCTATCTAATCTTAAACTCACTAATGGAAAAATTATCTCATACGCAGATGATACCGCCATACTTTTTCACGGAAATGACTGGAACCAGACCTTTATTATGGCTGAAAACGGACTACACCACGTCGTAAAATGGTTACAATTAAATCAACTTACTTTAAACATAAACAAAACAAATTATATAACTTTCTCTATTAAAAATAACACCCAGCCCGATAACGACCTTACTATAACGCCACACTCTTGCACTCCTAATTTAACACAACCATGTGACTGTCTCAAATTAAACAGAGTAAACTCCGTTAAATACCTCGGCATTACGCTTGATAGAAACCTGTCTTGGTACCCCCAGCTAGAAACCACTATAAATCGTGCCCGAAAATTAATTTGGTTATTTAAATGGCTAAGACATATCTGTGACAAACAACTTATTACATATATCTACAAAACACTTGTCCAATCCATTCTACTTTACTGTGTATCTGTATGGGGAGGAACTTTTAAAACTAAATTCATCAGTATTGAACGTGCCCAACGAACCATATTAAAAATTATGTTGAATAAACAGAAAATCTATAGCACATCTCAATTGTATAGTGATGCTAACGACGTACTCACAGTTCGTAAATTATATATCTTACAATGTGTTCTTAAAGTGCATAAGAGTAAAACCATAAAACCTGAAATAGCGAAAAAACGTAATCCGTATTCTGTAATCAAGCAGAAAATTGTAAAATCAGTATTTGCGTCTAGACAATACACCACACAATCTATACACTTGTATAACAAAATAAATAGGACCCTTAACATCTACAGCATGACGTATCAAAAATGTAAATTAGCGATCACTACTTGGTTGAAAACCTTATCATACGAACAAACAGAAAACCTTCTTGTATAAACGTTATTACACTTTTTAAAGGATACTTAGGTACTTATATTGGCAAGCACCGGAACATTGTGTAAATCAATTGTAATTTTTGTATATTGTTTGTTGCCAGACTCTTTGGCTAATTACTCTAATTTTTCACTTATTTGTGTAGTAGAAGTAAAAAATAATAATTTAGTTTTTATTTCCTGTCTATACCTACCTACTAAGTACTAATAACTTAACTTTTATATTTATTTTGCTATTTGTATAAAACCTATTGTAGAAAGAGCGGGGCTGCCCTAATACAGGTTATCTTTAACTTAAAAGGGGAGCTCCAACAAATTGTAATTATGTAACCTGTAGTACAATAAATAAATTTTGAATTTGAATTTTGAATTTGAATTATTTATGTTATGGTAATTATTTATATATTATATTGTTTTGTATATTTATATAGTTTATTTTTCTTTGTATTAATAGTTTAGTATCATAATTATTTATTGTGTTGTAGTTTTACATTCATTTTTTTTTAATGTAGAATTTCAATGAATTTTTTTTTCCTTTTATTGCACCTACCTTTGTAAATTTTCTGGACTACCCTAAGGTAGACTGGCAGAAAATGCCTTAGGCATTAAGTCCGCCTATGTATTAATGTGCATAAAGTATTAAATAAATAAATAATAAATAAAGTCAAAATGTAACTTGGATAAACGCGTGGTCCGATTTTATACTTTTTCATTATAATTCTAATAAATAATAATAAGGAGGCACTCATAGACAGTGGTATCAATGTTTGGCAATCGATCAGGTTAAGCAACGTTAGGCAAGGCCATTACATAGATGGGTGACCATGTGGCGACTCGACACAACCAGATGGCGCCACATGTGGTACAGTGACGCGAGGAAAAGCAAGCAGTATCACATACAACGCGATAAATGGCGACACCTCCAAATCCTAAATCTCGCAAGCAAAGTAGTTTCTCAAAACGTTGAGAATATATACAACATCCCGACAGCAACTGTCGAGGGATTCGACCCTGACCGAGAATTACACCTCGGTCGGTCGGAGGATCCTCCCTATAGCGCCGCCGACGCATCGCTAACACTGGTGACCCCGCACAGAACATTGACGCAGCCTTCGAATCGGGCATCAGCGCAGCTTCGCCATCGCTCTCTCCCCACAGCAGCAACTCTCCAGCAACAACCAGCGAGTCACAAGCCAGCCTGGTCAACCTTCGGCCTCAACATGGCACAGCACCCCTGCACTACGGCCGGTCCACGTAAGAAGAGCGCATCTCCTCTCACCGGCACATCTAGCAGCCGCCAGTCATACGCACTGCATACCTTGACTCACTAAGGACGACGCAGTATCAGCCCCGACTCACTAGGACTACAAACCGCAGTACCGATTCACTGGAACTGCATCCACTGGCACTGGCACAGCGACTGGAGCGCAAGGACGAGCTGGCACATGAAGACATGCATCGACTTCCAGTCTTCGGGGGGAGTGATGTGGTGGCTTGACATACAATCAGATGGCGCCACATGTGGTATGATGATGTAGCGATGCAAGTGTAGTACCGCATACAAGATAACAGATGGCGCCACCTCCGATACTGAATCTCGAAAGCGAAGTTTCTCCAACTTGAAGAATATATACAACATCCCGACAACAACTGTCGGGGGGCTTCGGCCCTGGCCGAGCATCACACCTTTACCACAGCCGTCAAGTGCCGTCGCTTCGCTAAAACCGTTTAACGCTACTTGAATTAAGCGTCCGAGCTTCGGAGGGCAAGTAAAAAGTGGGTCCCAGTTCTTAACCGACGCTAAAAAAGGAGGTTATGTATTTAACGCAAATGTATGCTATTCAAAATTTGCGGGTTGGCTAGTCTAATTAAGTATAAGATTATACGAAAAGACACAAAACAGACATGCACAGATCACGTGCCTGTCTGTTTCGTGTTTTTTCGATTGAACGATTGATTTTTTCGAACCATGAGATTCGGGCATCTTTAGGCATAGGCATGAGTCAATTACAATCAATCCTACACAAACATTTGGAAAAGCTGTGAAAGCTGTGCTCTCAGTGGATCTCACACAATTTGCCTGAGGCTCAAAAAACGGATCGCGTTACATGGTGCAATGCCATGCTCACCAGATCTAACGACGACGGGACGTCAAATTTGGTGTGGGACATAGTAACAGGTGACGAAACTTTATTGCTACGATCCCAAAACAAAGCAGCAGTCGAGCGTGTGGGCCTTTCAAGATGAGCCGAAAGCAACCAAAGTGGCGCGAATGCAAAGTAAGCGATGATTGCTTCTTTTTAACCGACTTCAAAAAGGAGGAGGTTCTCAATTCGTCTGTATATATATTTTTTTTTTAATAAAACTGGACACACGGTTACTGTTGCTTTGGAGAATCGTCGTACCGTGAATAGTGATTGGTACACGACCATTTGTTTGCTGGAAGTTATTGGAGAATTCCGAAAAATAACCGTAAACGCCGTATCATCTTGCATCACGATAATGCCAGTTCTCACACGGCCAGACATTACTCTGAGGGCCAGGCCAGACAGACAAAATAATTTTTGAGGGTGAAACCAACGTGTTTCACCTTAAAAAAACCTTACGAGCCATCCTGCATACAGTCCCGATCTGGCACCTTGTGAACCAGTTACGCGATCAACGATTTTCATTGAATAAAAGTTCTATAGTTCTAGTAGTACTTAGACGATTTTAATTCAAAATTTTTGGTAAAAAATCTCCCGATTCATTTTTACTCATTTGGACACCTAGTTTCCATATCTGTTTCAGTTTTTGTCATACACTAGAATTACGAAAAAAAACCATCTGTTGACACTTAACGTTTCCACATCCACCTGTATAAGGCTTTTTTTGTCTGACTTATTCTGATTGAACTGAAACGTTCACTGCTGAACAAAGGCCTCACCCTTAGAAGGGAGGGGTTGCCATAATCCCCACACTTGGCAGGCGGCTTGGGGATCGCAGTATAGATGGTAGGTAATCTAATAAAAAGATGCTGGTGCCCGTCTTCTTGTTTTCCCTTAGTCGCCTTTTACGGACACCCAACGGGAGGCGATGGGTGGGTGCTATTCTTACCCGGACACCCCACGGGGAACCCCAAATCTGACTTATTAGTACGATGTTATTACCTAAGTTCTATGTACGATTTGCCTAATATTTTGCATTCTAATTGCCAGTCCCAATATCCTATCGATCCCTAACTATACGTTAAAATCATCTATCAAGTCATCGATATCCCGCGATAAACCTCCGAAATGGAACAATAACTGAAACCCTGACAGACTGTCATTTCTAGTAAAGGTAAATTTCTTATCTGTCTTTGTTTTTGAAACGGAAATAATATGTCATTATAGCTATCGATAGTAACTATTTTAACTTATAGTAAGCGATCGATAGGATATTGGGACCGGCAGTAAGTAAAGAACAGACTGCAATACCTTGTCAGGTACCTATACTAACAGGTATCCAAAATTTAGCTCGTAAAAGTGTCCGACGTAAATAAGTAGTCATAGGTAAAGTAACATCTGTTTTATCAAGTCTCTTGGGACTAGAATCCTTTGGAACGAATAGAAAGCAAGGCTGTTTTCAACACCTACTACGTAATTTTACTTATTTATAAAAGTAGAATTGCGAGCTACATTTGGACTTCAGGCTCATAAAATACCACAATTTATTTTATGTTTTTCAACGAACTATGTAAGGTCCAGTGTTCGTTTAAAATTTAATACACACACACGAACACACACAATGAACTTTTAATTATATCATGTGTACCTACATAAAACATATTGTCAGACCTTATTAAATAATTATATCTATAGTAGGTATTTGTGGGCTACGAGAAAGCCTTTGATTGAATGTATTGGAAGTTTCCGTATCCGAATCCGATGAAAACATTTTCACTCATGTCCTACAAACGCTATTCACGAACACATAATCGAAGTGTTTTGACAATTCTATTGCGTATCATAATGTAATTTCGTAGAAGCTATGGAATTTGTGAAGAAAACGTTTCCGGCGATATCTTGTAAAACTTAAATTTTAAAAGATATCGCCGGAAACGTTTTGTTTGGATTCGAAAACGGAAACTTCCTACGTTTGTGAATAGCCCACCTGGGCGGCATTGCAGTCACTCCATCCAGCCATCCCATATTGACATTATGTACCTATAGGTATATCGAAGTGTTGAAGTTTTTGTATAGTAACGCCACTACGTCCATTAAACGTCCACTAAAGAATAGGGGCACGAAACCAAACCCTTCACAGAGAGGTGTGGAACAGGGAGACGCTGTTGCTCCCAAATATTCACGAACGCATTGGGAGCGTTTTCAAGATCTTGGACTGGAACAAATCTGGCTTCAATATCAATGGTAAATTTATCACTCACATTCTCTTTGCCGATGATATAGTCGGAGGCCCTTAATACGATGCTCACCGACCTCAGTAATATTTAACAACGGTTGGTCTTAAAATGAATAGGGATAAGACGAAGATCATCTCTAATGTTCATGTTGACTCGTACCGGTAGTTGTTGGGAACGATACACTCGAAGTTGTTGACCACTTAATGTAGACATTACCTTGGTTGCCTCGGACAGAATGTCCTGTAGGGTTGGTCCAATTTCGACAAAGAGGTTGCCCGAAGAATCCAACGCGGATGGGTAGTGCTCAGGAAACTACGTGGCATCTTTTCGTCCAAAACTCTGCAGTGCCTGAAGACGAAGGTTTTTAATCTGTGTGTATGGCACTGAGACGTGGTCTTTCGAGGAAATTCCGTAGAACCAGAGTTACCGACATAGCTATCAGAATCTGCAAGTGAAGGTGGCAAGGCCACACCGCTCAAAGAACTGATAAATGATGTGGTAGAAAGGCTATCGAGTAGAGACCACGAACTGGAAGATGCAGTCTAGCCAGGCCTCCTATGATTAAACAAAAAAAAAAAAGAAATTATGACAAAAAATGACAAGCCGGCTAAGTTTCTTGCCGGAGTAGCGACCGCGATACGATCTAACTGGAACCATTCGGTCAATGCTGAAACAACACTGGGTTCTATTTTTTAACCGACTTCAAAAAAGGAGGAGGTTCTCAATTCGTCTGTATATATATTTTTTTTTTTTTTTTTTTTTATGTATGTTCGCGCATAACTCTGGCAATTATTAACCGATTTGAAAAAATCTTTCTTCCATCCATTCTTCAATCCATTGATTGGGTCCCATAAAAAAATTATTGCTTAGTAATAAGTAGTTCCTAAAAAAACAAGAATGGTGACTGCGCACTGAGAGTTGCAAGAAAGCCTATATAGATGACGTTTTAGTCGCTCGGACTCGCTCGGTCGGACAAAAATGGTCATAACTCTGGCAAATATTTACCAATTTCAATGATTCTTTTTTTATTCGAAAGAAGAAACCACTGTATTGAATCTGTATGAATTTTATTACAACCGGATAAGAACTTCCTGGAGGACCATGAACGATGTGGAGGAATTTATCTGGTAAAAACCATAAAACTGATGTTCTCCATTACATTGCTCTGACAATTATGAACCGATTTCGATGATTCTTTTTTTATTCGAGAGAGTAAACTACTATGATGTTTCCATGCAAATTTCATTACGACCGGATATTATTTTCTGAAGAAACATGAATTATGTAAAACTATGTAGACGATAATGATATACGAGATTATGTAAAACTATGTGATCATAACCTACCTAGATAATTTTTCGGTTTTCGATGGTTCAATCTTTATATATGAAAATATCACTAAAAAGGTTAAAATAAAATCTTTTTAAAAAAAAATTGAACCGACTTCAATATCACTGAAAAGTATAAAATAATTTAAATATTATTGAAGTTGGTGCCAAATATACACAGCAGGTACGCTAACACCAACTTCAATAATATTTAAATTATTTTATACTTTTCAGTGATATTGAAGTCGGTTCAATTTTTTTTAAAAAAGATTTTATATAAATTACTAGCTGACCCACGCAGCTCCGCCCGCGCTGTGTTTACGTTAACTAAACTTTCAATAATATACATTCGCATAGAATACAAAACCTCCTTTTTTAAAGTCGGTTAAAAACTTGGACCCACTTTGTACTTGCCCTCCGAAGCACGGAGACATTTAGTTCAAATGGCTTTAAACGGTCACCCATCTATTTAATGACCTTACCTAACGTTGCTTAACCTGATCGATTTCCAAACATTGTTAACAACTGTCTATGGGTGTTCCCTTACAAATATTTATTATAATTATAATGAAAAATTGTTAAATCGGAGCAAGCGTATAACCAACTACACATTTTGACTTTAGTCCCCTCTCCCAAGTAAACCGAGCCGAATGTCGGGATAAAAAGTATCCTATGTCCTACCTCGGAGTATTAACTATAATCATGCCATGTTTCGTTTCAATCCATTCAGTAGTTTCAGCGTGATGCTCAGCCGAGATACAGACAGACAGACAGACAGACAGAGAGACAGACAGACAGACAGACAAAAATAAAAAAAAATACATTTTTGGCTTTAGTATCGGTTATAGAATGCCCTCCAAATATAATTTTCAAAATATCTTCAATGTACAGAATTGGACCTGTTACAGTTTTATTATAAGTATAGATAACATGGGCATCTAATAAAGATATTCCCCGATATCAAAACATATTTATGTAAACGTACATAATTTAATGTTGTCTTTTACTTACGCGAATATTACACATTGAAATGAAACTACTTGTTGATACTGTAAGCTCTTACTGCGTAGATCGGAACAACAATACTAACTAAGAAGACCTGAGGGTACACCGGCATAATTGTGACATAAGGACGTTCAACATCTCAGTCCACCAGTGACCATATGGGTGCTGCAAAGCATTCGAAACGTCGGGATAGTAAAATCAAAAATAAACCGCGATAAAATCCCTAAAAGTAGTTTGATTTCAATGTACATAATTTATTTATCTCGTAAACATATTTGTCTAATTTATGAGAGAGTCTAACTTAGAATAACTGTCCTACTCGTAAACTACCTTTTGCACGTCCTCAGCTAGCTATTTTTCACGTTATTCTTACATTTATCCGAATAGACCATAATGTATGACATAATCCCGACTTATTCCCCCGACTATTTCTTTACAGCAAAGCACGAAGGTAGATTTGGCAGAAGATAAAGTGACGTGGCGCGTCCCACGAGACATGACGGAATACTTTGACCAATTTTATTTGATACTTTGTGTATTACACATAAATAGGATAGTATATTCATTATTGGATCATGTAATTAATGGAGTGAAAGTCCGTGTTTGTTGTCTATTTTTTGTACACACTATATATATTATTAGGAATTATAGTTGTCGTCAAATAAATTGTGGGTAGGAAGGATAGCCGAACGCGTATATAAGTCACTGCTCTAGCGGCACCGTGGTCATTCGATCTCATACAGTGCGGAAGTCTTAGTGAAGTAGCTGCGTCTTAGTGATTACAATGTATTCCTGTTACAGGAGTGTGGTAATAATACTTCAGAGGTATGTTCAGTTCTTGTTATACTAAGGTGGTCCAGAGACAATGGTTTCTGGACAGCTTCTCTTTTTTTTTTTAAGTAATCCTACCTAGGATTGCTAATATCAGAAGTGGGATTGGATTCTGCCCTATCCTCTTCGCTTTCTGATGCCTTTTGTTATATTCGTTTCCATTATTTTCACGTATTGTTTTTCACGAAAAAAAAAAAAACATATGCGGGTAGTTCGTGTTTCGAAAAAAATATTAATGATGCCCACGGTACGGTCATGTTGGAACACGAATAGGATAAGGATTATTACGATCGATCGTTAGATCAATCGATCATATGTACTACTTCAGTTTACAGTTGTAATAGTACTGTTGGTAGTCCAGTAGTACAGTAGACATACACGATGGTTGAACGATCGAGTCAGTGAATCCATTTAGTGAGTTCGTTCATAGAAGTACCAAAGGACAGGCAAAGTCTAGTGTTACGGCTAGATTAGTACAAATGAACTAGATGGATTTATTTCGTTGGTTCGTATTATTTTAAGCAGTGGGTTGATTTGAGTTCTGACTGCTAGTTATAATAAAGTGCGATTACTAATAAATCTGGCAGTAAAATTGTATTTCGTTAAGATGTTTTGTGGTTAATCTTGATGAGTCATCGCAATTTGTAAAGTGTTGTTTTGGCTTATTGTTTATTTTCTCGGTCGATGACTAATAATCGTATTTGAATTCTGGTTCGATCTGGATACGTTTTTTGAAGTAAGGCCGAGCGGTTACTGTCCGGTCGGTCGAACGGGCCTAATATATTGACGAGTGCTGATTGTGTCTGTGTACTTGTTGATTTAACTATGTACCTACCTGATTTTTACATCAAATTTTTAATTCGGTTTCTGTAGTTATGTTCACAGAATGTGTAAGTGCGAGTCGCCATGCGCAAGGGCGATTGTGGCGTTACTGGCTGCATTGTGGCGCTGGCCGCTGCTGCATGAGTGGCTTTATGCGCCATACAGTGGCGTTGCCACCCAAACGGTGGCATGGCCGCCCAGATGGTGGTGTGGCCGCCCAGATGGTGGTTTGGCCGCCTAACGGTGCAGTGGCCGCCCAACGGTGCAGTGGCCGCCCAACGGTGCAGTGGCCGCCCAACGATGCAGTGGCCGCCCAACGGTGCAGTGGCCGCCCAACGGTGCCGTGGCAGCCCAAAGGGTGCTGTGGCAGCCCAAAGGGTGCTGTGGCAGCCCAAAGGGTGCTGTGGCAGCCCAAAGGGTGCCGTGGCCGCCCAACGATACAGTGGCCGCCCAACGGTGCAGTGGCCGCCCAACGGTGCCGTGGCAGCCCAAAGGGTGCCGTGGCCGCCCTAACGGTGGCGTGGCCGCCCTAACGGTGGCGTGGCCGCCCTAACGGTGGCGTGGCCGCCCTAAAGGTGGCGTGGCCGCCCTAACGGTGGCGTGGCCGCCCTAACGGTGGCGTGGCCGCCCTAACGGTGGCGTGGCCGCCCTAACGGTGGCGTGGCCGCCCTAACGGTGGCGTGGCCGCCCTAACGGTGGCGTGGCCGCCCTAACGGTGGCGTGGCCGCCCTAACGGTGGCGTGGCCGCCCTAACGGTGGCGTGGCCGCCCTAACGGTGGCGTGGCCGCCCTAACGGTGGCGTGGCCGCCTATACAATGCGCTGTGCCGTGGCGTTGGTCGGTACGCCGTGGTCGTGGCCGGACATCGAAACAAGGAAACAGCTACTGATTTAATTGTGTGGTTATAACAGCCGCACTGGCGTGAGTTTTGCACATTTTGTTGTGCTTTTCATCAGTAGTTGACTGTATGAGCTTATAAATCTACTAGTAGTGATAATAATTATCCCGAATTCAAATTTATGAATCTTAGTGAGAAAAGCAAAGCTTGCCCACCGATAGTGGTCTCTTAGTGTATGGTTGTAAAAAAGCTAGATCCTTATAACTACTTTCGTGGTCCTGGAGCTTGTAGTAGACGCAGGGTCATGCCACAGGTTGGCCACTGACTAGCCGTGGTGTATCCGACGTATTATTGATAGTTTGGGTTGAAATATGCTTTTATCTGGAACCGATTCACACACGCAAAGTTACGTCTCACGTAGATCTCTAACGAGTCGTGAGGTGGCACTCCCCGACGGGACCTGCCCCGGGTGGTCGGTACAGTTATCAGTTTATTTTATACCCTTGTGCTTAGGGTGAGTTAGGTGAGCTTAGCTTTCATATAATGTCCGAGATTAGGTGGCATTGAGCTTCGGTTCTGCCTGGACATGCAAACTTGGCGCCTCTGTCCACGATAGGGAGGCATTGAGCTTCGGTTCTGCCTGGACATGCAAACTTGGCGCCTCTGTCCGTGATAGGAGGGCATTGAGCTTCGGTTCTGCCTGGACATGCAAACTTGGCGCCTCTGTCCGTGATAGGAGGGCATTGAGCTTCGGTTCTGCCTGGACATGCAAACTTGGCGCCTCTGTCCATGATAGGGAGGCATTGAGCTTCGGTTCTGCCTGGACATGCAAACTTGGCGCCTCTGTCCGTGATAGGGGGCATTGAGCTTCGGTTCTGCCTGGACATGCAAACTTGGCGCCTCTGTCCGTGATAGGGGGCATTGAGCTTCGGTTCTGCCTGGACATGCAAACTTGGCGCCTCTGTCCGTGATAGGGGGCATTGAGCTTCGGTTCTGTCTGGACATGCAAACTTGGCGCCTCTGTCCGTGATAGGGGGGCATTGAGCTTCGGTTCTGCCTGGACATGCAAACTTGGCGCCTCTGTCCGTGATAGGGGGGCATTGAGCTTCGGTTCTGCCTGGACATGCAAACTTGGCGCCTCTGTCCGTGATAGGGGGGCATTGAGCTTCGGTTCTGCCTGGACATGCAAACTTGGCGCCTCTGTCCGTGATAGGGGGGCATTGAGCTTCGGTTCTGCCTGGACATGCAAACTTGGCGCCTCTGTCCGTGATAGGGGGGCATTGAGCTTCGGTTCTGCCTGGACATGCAAACTTGGCGCTTCTGTCCGTGATAGGGGGCATTGAGCTTCGGTTCTGCCTTCCTATCTACCTATGTCATCTACCTATGCCATCTATCTATGCCATCTACCTATGCCATCTACCTATGCCATCTATCTATGCCATCTACCTATGCCATCTACCTATGCCTTCTACCTATGCCTTCTACCTATGCCTTCTACCTACGTTTTTTGTTGTCAGTCGATGGAAGACACCCATGTAAAGCCATGCAAACATGGTTTTGGAATAACCATGACATGTTCTTACATATCGTTATTTCTTATAACAGGTTGCGTCAGCGGGACCCACGCTGACTAGACATGCGTAAAGACTAGAGACTGATATAAAGCTTAGTGGCATACAAGATATCGGTTACGCAGGAAGAGACCTGATTAAAGCCTATGATTATTTGTTTTCTGTAATTATGACTACTTCATAACTTGACTGTGTTTATGTGAGCGCTTATTGCTCGCTGCTTATTCTGTTTTTCTTAGCCGCGTGCCATGCCATGCAGACAGCTGCAGGGCGTGTCCTAGCGTGACCTGTTCAACAGCGAAGATCTGCGCACCGGGTATGACTGCCTAACTGGTGCCATGCAGTGGGCGCAGTCAAAGAAGCACAAGGATATGAGTAACAGCACTAACTTTTTATTCTTATTTTTACTTTCCTATTTTTTTAAAGATTTGTTTTTGAGAAAGTTTAAAATCTTTGTATGGCAAGCCGCCCCTTGTGCACTACTTGCTTTACTGCACAGTAGTAGTAACTATACGCCTTATTTGTAATTCAGAGTTAGACATTCTTACGTTCGAATTGAGTTGCATTCTTAAAATGTAATGTTATGTGCACACTTTGTTTGGGTGTTGTTTCGTGTTTTGTGCAGGACCAGCAAACGCTCCTAGGCGGTGCTCGTGGCAGCCTAGACTCCGGGATTTCCTGTGAACGATGGATCCCCTTCGTGTTGCTCTCGGGAAACAGCGAGCCCGAGGACGTGCTCATGTCAGGAGAGGCCGTATTAGGAATTATAGTTGTCGTCAAATAAATTGTGGGTAGGAAGGATAGCCGAACGCGTATATAAGTCACTGCTCTAGCGGCACCGTGGTCATTCGATCTCATACAGTGCGGAAGTCTTAGTGAAGTAGCTGCGTCTTAGTGATTACAATGTATTCCTGTTACAGGAGTGTGGTAATAATACTTCAGAGGTATGTTCAGTTCTTGTTATACTAAGGTGGTCCAGAGACAATGGTTTCTGGACAGCTTCTCTTTTTTTTTTTAAGTAATCCTACCTAGGATTGCTAATAATATATATATATATATATATATATATATATATATATATATATATATATATATATATATATATATATAAATTTTAATACATATGAGCTCATAGTACCTAGGTACTATTTGTCTGTGTCTCAGAATGATTTATTTTACTGTTGAACGAACCGAGAGAGCATGTGATTATTCATTACACTGACACTCGCTAACACCAAATTATACCAAATTACATTCGTATTACTCCGAACGGAGTATGAGCATTTGCTGGGTGGGGCTAAATTAAGAAACTTACTTATGTAGGTATAAATATGTTTTTTAATGTAATTTTTCGTTACTTACTTTAAGCACCATCAAAGTTTTTTTATTGGATTAATACCTGCGAGTCTGTCTACACCTGCGAGGATCCTGGCAAAATTTGGTTGAAATCAAAATGAACAATTTTGCTATTGATAAAGTTTTAGGTTGGGGCAAGTGCCCAACCCTCTGCGGAGTCGCTGGACGTTCGGGGTGTGGGCCCTTTGAACGTCCATTGAGTACGGCGGCGACTCCGAGGAGGACCGTGTCAGGTTCCCGGGGGACTACAATGCGCCCCCCGGCGGCGGGCTCAAAGGCAAAACACTTAGGGGCCCCTGGTGCAGATCCCACCGGAGAGACCTGGGTCCCTCTCATGTGCCGATGCGACAGCCGCGGGTGGTTTAGTGGGTAAGAATCCCACATACCCCGGTCGAGCCCCACAGCACCCGGGGATCTTTGGAAGATTTCCCCCGCGTCAAAAAAAAATGCCCAACCCTCTTCGCAGTCGCTGGACTTTAAGGGTGTGGGCCCTAGGACTTCCATTGAGTACGGCGGTGACTCCGAGGAGGACAGCGGGGTTGGGACCCCCGTCCATGTGACCATCGTGTCTGGTTCTATAATGCACCCCCCCGCAGCGGGTTCAAAGGCAAGGTACTCTCAGATCCCACCGGAGAGACCTGGGGGGAAGAGACCCTCTCATGTGCCGATGCGACAGCCGCAGATGTTTTAGTGGGTAAGAATCCCACATACCCCGGTCGAGCCCCACAGCTCCCGGGGACCTTTTGAAGGTTACCCAACGATAAAAAAAGGGCCCAACCCTCCTTCGGAGTCGCTGGACCTTTGGGGTGTGGATCCTAGGACAACCATTGTGTGGGTAGGCGCCAACGCCGAGTAGCAAGGCTCCGTGGTTGCGGCCCCCGACCCCGTGAGCAAGGTGACGGGTTCCCGGGTGGCTGTAATGCGCCCCCCCGCGGCGCGGTCAAAGGTAAGCCATTGAGTGGTTCCTGGTGCAGATCCCACCGGAGAACCCCTGTCTCCCCTCTTATGTGCCGATGTGACCGCCGCGGTGGTTTTAGTGGCTAAGTATAATAAATCCCACATACCGCGGCTGACGCCCACTGGTCGAAAGTTTGACCTCGAAAAAATAGAACAAAAATAAAGTGTACATAGGTACACATTACTGCCTTATTAATGTTACATAGGTACTAATTTTTGTTACCTCATCATCATCATTATCAGCCTACATCAGTCCACTGCTGGACATAGGCCTCCCCCAATACACGCCATTGAGCCCGGTCAGTCTTCCCCACCGGTCATCGGTTCTGCGGCAAATATGACCAGCCCACTGCCACTTTAGCTTGCCAATCCGTTGAGCTATGTCAGTAACTTTTGTTCTTTTGTTTTGTTTGTTTGTTGTTGTTTTGTTATTTTTGTTACCTATGTAACAATAAACTATTTTAAAAAAAATAAAAACCGACGTCAAAGTAAATTATCTAAAAAGCATAAAATAACGAAAATATATTGAAGTCGGTGCTAGCACATCATGTTAACTAACACTAGCACCAGCTGACACCGACTTCAATATATTTTCGTTATTTTATGCTTTTTAGATAATTTACTTTGAAGTCGGTTTCTATTTTTTAACCGACTTCAAAAAAGGAGGTTCTGTATTCGACGCGTATGTATGTAATATTAATAGAAATGCGTAATATTCATATATGTTAGTCTATGTGGGCTTCTAAACAAATTTACCAAATTTCACGAGTGTATGTATGTATGTATGTATGTAGGTTTGTCCGCGGATTTCTCAGAAACTACAAGTCCGATTTCGAAAATTCTTTTTGCAATAGTTAGAGTATTTTTCAACTTAGGGTAGAGTACAAGTTTCATCAAAATCGGTTCAGTAGTTTAAGAGATATAAACTTTTTATGTTTTCAGTAAGTTACTGTAATGTAGACGTTCGAGTTGCGTGATAGTGCTGATACCTATTTTGGTAAAATAAGTCACTAAAAAATGTTAAATAAACTATTTAAAAAAAAAAAACCGACTTCAAAGTAAATTATCTAAAAAGCATAAAATAACGAAAATATATTGAAGTCGGTGTCAGCTGGTGCTAGCGTTAGTTAACATGATGTGCTAGCACCGACTTCAATATATTTTCGTTATTTTATGCTTTTTAGATAATTTACTTTGAAGTCGGTTTTTTTTTTAAATAGTTTATTAAAATAGTTTATTTAACACTTTTTAGTGACTTATTTTACCAAAATAGGTATCAGCACTATCTCGCAACTCGAACGTCTACGTTACAGTAACTTACTGAAAACATAAAAAGTTTATATCTCTTAAACTACTGGACCGATTTTGATGAAACTTGTACTCTACCCTAAGTTGAAAAATACTCTAACTATTGCAAAAAGAATTTTCAAAATCGGACTTGTAGTTTCTGAGAAATCCGTGGACAAACCTACATACATACATACATACCTACATACATACATACATACATACATGCACTCATAAAATTTGGTAAATTTGTTTAGAAGCCCACATAGACTAACATATATTAATATTACGCATTTTTATCAATATTACATACATACGCGTCGAATAGAGAACCTTCATTTTGAAGCCGGTTAAAAATAAGGCAGTAAGGTCAAGTAAATAGGAGGTGGAACAATGCTAGTGTTACAGCAGTAAAAATGCATGCAATAAATGCACATTTCTGTACTTACTTGTAGATGTAGATTGCTACCGGCTTACCGTACCTGCTTACTTGCAGGTAAAGTAATCTGCATAATGTAGCCGCACTATCCAAGTAGGTACATATGTAGGTACTTTTTAGGGTCCAATACCTAAAAGGTAAAAAATAAACCCTTATATGGTGAGACTTCGTCTGTCTGTCACATCTATATACATACATGTTTCAGGAACCACTGAAGCTATCGAGTTAAAACTAGGAACCTAAATAAACTATTTAAAAAAACTATTTTTTTAAAAATAAAGACCGACTTCAAAGTAAATTATCTAAAAAGCATAAAATAACGAAAATATTATTGAAGTTGGTGCAGAA
The DNA here is from genome assembly GCA_911728495.1 of Furcula furcula. Classification (NCBI taxonomy): domain Eukaryota; kingdom Metazoa; phylum Arthropoda; class Insecta; order Lepidoptera; family Notodontidae; genus Furcula; species Furcula furcula. The sequence continues at coordinate 14,550,309 of OU452250.1, forward strand.
TATACACAGCAGGTACGCTAACACCAACTTCAATAATATTTTCGTTATTTTATGCTTTTTAGATAATTTACTTTGAAGTCGGTCTTTATTTTTAAAAAAATAGTTTATTTAACACTTTTTAGTGACTTAGTTTACCAAAATAGGTATCAGCACTATCACGCAACTCGAACGTCTACGTTACAATAACTTACTGAAAACATAAAAAGTTTATATCTCTTAAACTACTGGACCGATTTCGATGAAACTTGTACTTTACCCTAAGTTGAAAAATACTCTAACTATTGCAAAAAGAATTTTCAAAATCGGACTTGTAGTTTCTGAGAAATCCGTGGACAAACCTACATACATACATACATACATACACTCATAAAATTTGGTAAATTTGTTTAGAAGCCCACATAGACTAACATATATTAATATTATGCATTTTTATCAATATTACATACATACGCGTCGAATACAGAACCTCCTTTTTTGAAGTCGGTTAAAAAAAAAAAAACCGACTTCAAAGTAAATTGTCTAAAAACTATTTTAAAAAAAATAAAAACCGACTTCAAAGTAAATTATCTAAAAAGCATAAAATAACGAAAATATTATTGAAGTTGGTGTTAGCGTACCTGCTGTGTATATTCTGCACCAACTTCAATAATATTTTCGTTATTTTATGCTTTTTAGATAATTTACTTTGAAGTCGGTTTTTATTTTTTTTTAAATAGTTTATTTAACACTTTTTAGTGACTTATTTTACCAAGATAGGTATCAGCACTATCACGCAACTCGAACGTCTACATTACAGTAACTTACTGAAAACATAAAAAGTTTATATCTCTTAAACTACTGGACCGATTTTGATGAAATTTGTACTCTACCCTAAGTTGAAAGATACTCTAACTATTGCAAAAAGAATTTTTGAAATCGGACTTGTAGTTTCTGAGAAATCCGCGGACAAACCTACATACATACATACATACATACATACATACATACATACATACATACATACATACATACATACAAACACTCGTGAAATTTGGTAAATTCGTTTAGAAGCCCACATAGACTAACATATATGAAAATTACGCATTTTTATTAATATTACATACATACGCGTCGAATACAGAACCTCCTTTTTTGAAGTCGGTTAAAAAGCATAAAATAACGAAAATATTATTGAAGTTGGTGTTAGCGTACCTGCTGTGTATATTCTGCACCAACTTCAATAATATTTTCGTTATTTTATGCTTTTTAGACAATTTACTTTGAAGTCGGTTATTTTTTTTTTTAAACAGTTTATTTAACACTTTTTAGTGACTTATTTTACCAAGATAGGTATCAGCACTATCACGCAACTCGAACGTCTACATTACAGTAACTTACTGAAAACAAAAAAAGTTTATATCTCTTAAACTACTGAACCGATTTTGATGAAACCTGTACTCTACCCTAAGTTGAAAAATACTCTAACTATTGCAAAAATAATTTTCGAAATCGGACTTGTAGTTTCTGAGAAATCCGCGGACAAACCTACATACATACATACATACATACATACATACATAAACTCGTGAAATTTGGTAAATTTGTTTAGAAGCCCACATAGACTAACATATATGAATATTACGCATTTCTGTTAATATTACATACATACGCGTCGAATACAGAACCTCCTTTTTTGAAGTCGGTTAAAAATAAATATAAAATATCGGGGTATCGAAATGAAATCGAAATTTCAAAGTGAGACTACTACGTATATTGAGTGGTGTATCATATGAAAGGGCTTGATTTGCACATATCAAAATGGATTTTTATTTGGTTTATGTCACGTAGTTTTTGGCTTATAATCAAAAATGTCCAAAAAATACCGTTCCCCTCCTTTTTCTCCGAAGTTTGTGGAGGGACAAATCTGAAATAATTATATGTAGATAATAAATGTCTATCTATATATTATACAGGAAAAATAAAATAATCTTTCCCAATATTACAGTTTTTTAGTAATTCTAAAAAAATCTCGACAAACAAACTACGTTCAGCAGTTTGTTTTTTTTTTGCTACCTGAGGTGTTAAGACTAATAGTAAAATTAGTAAAATAACTAGGTCCAAAGAAGGCATAGAGCGAGGCTGGCGATCCCGACTCGGACTTAACCGGTTTTTATTTTAATTTAAAAGCTAAATACTTAGTTCGATCACAGAATCCGGGTTTGTGGTCCAAAGTCATTACCATATTTTTAGATGAAAATAAAACTTTGCTTCCTAAGAAATCAAATTACATACCTACACTGCTGCGCTGCTTAAAGTAATTACTTTAATAAGAGCAGGAAAAGTCGATACTATGTTGAATAATGTTGATTCGCCCGTAGAAGGTCGAGTTGTGTTTCCCCGGGGTATGTCTCGCGCTGTGAGCTCTGACCGCAGCCCGGGGCGCTAGGCGCGGCGCTCCTTTTATTCAGACTTCGTACTGTCCATGGGAAATCTACCAGCTGCAAGAATTGTTTAACTTTGTTGGATTCAAGGCAACACGTGCCTATTTCTTCTTATTCCTATTTTAGAGAAACCTTATTGTATGTATCTTTTATGAAGATTAGGAGCGGAAAATGAGATTATATAAGACTGTTTTACATATTTATAGTGCATGTATGTACCACGTATTTTCATGGTATGAATATCTAGCAAACAAGGGCTGATCGGTGAAAAATGATGTATGTATGTAATTGTTTGTATGACAATTCGCTTGCGCTAAATGCATCTGTAGTTCTGACAATAAACTGAACATAAATATTTGCACTGTACGTTCGTGCGGGAATGCGAGAGACTATGCTTTTTTTCACGGAGTATATTCATATAATTAGTGATATCATTTATTTTATTCTCCCGTTCGTTCCAGCACAAACTTGTATATTTAACCCTTAAACCGCCGTCAGGCAACACACCAATAGAAAAATCCATTGCGTGTCAGGCATTTGGCGTTCTATGTGTTAACATAGGCCACCTTCAAGCTTTGCACAAACTGTTAGAAATTACTTAATTCGATATTTACTTGTCTCCGAACTTCTAATTGTTATGGAAATGAGCTAATCAGTCGTTTCATGAAACAGAACAGTAAAAACACATATATATACAAGCAGTGCATCATCTGTTACTGTGTTTTCATATTCTCATCTTGGTATTTAAATCTTTAGGTTATTTACCACAATTCCCTATTGTACAGATTTATGGTCGCGCTATACTATTATTTTCACTTCTAGAGTAACCCAGCAGATTAGAACAGTGATCGCAGGGTATTAAACAATATTGTCAATATCGTTAGCTTAGGTAAGCTTAATTTTCTTTTTTGCGATATCTAAAAGGAATTGGTGTTCTAGTTGTCGCACTGTTGGTCCTCTTACCATATATATATGTTCATGAAATTCTTTGCTTGTAAGATTATGGGTTTGATTGGTAAACAATTTTAATTTTAAGACTTAATTAATTTATTGTACTAATATACATATAATAATAAATGTTGAGACATATTTAGCACTCAACTTAAAACTTGCGTAAAATAAAGGAACTGCACTTCCAAATACATTTGTAGCGCGTCAGATAAAACAATATAAATTCACGAAACTCGTGCTTGTGTGAACAATTTATAAGTTATTGTGGCCTCGGATAAACTGGCTTATTTATACGCGTATGTTCCCCACCTTTTATCTCTCTATAACTTATAGTTTTATATTTATTACATTGGAGACCGTGACATATCCAACTATAAAGCACTCGAGTGTTATTTAGGAACGCGGTCCGTATATTTTATCTGTTCCAGGCTCCAGTAAGACTTAGGGGTCTGCTAGTGTGCTGCTTTCTACATCTAATGATACGGAATTGCAGTATTCTTCTATTAGTTCTCAATTATTGTTTATTTGTTTGCAATGGTTTTTATTTTTATTTCGCAGCGTCTTTCTATTGCTATCTCCAATCCAAGACGCCTGCCAAGCCAGGGGATTATGCAAACCACTCCTTTCTAAAGGGGGAGGCCTTTGTTCAGTACTGTACGTCTATCAGCTGGTGATGGTGACAATTTTGTGGTGTTTTTTTAAGACCGAGGCAGTGTCCTTCATTGCTTAATCTTGTATGGTAGTAGATATTGGCTTTGTATGTATTACCGATTGCTAAGTACACATTACGCGTTATCTAGTTTTGTAAAGTACATTGCATTATTCAACGATAAAGTTATAATTGTATCAGTTACGGATCAGATAACAAATAAGGTAAAACATTATCAGGTGTATCATGCATATGGGATATCAGCTTAAATATTTTATCTATAGTAATTAAACTCGCCTTTTTTAAACTACCACTGGATCACGACGCTGCATGAAGTGAGTAATCATGTTAGAAACTTAGAAACTCAGTAGAATTGTAACTTTTTAATCTATTGAGTTCACAGAAGAATCTTAAATCTACAAGAGTTCACTAGAATGTTGGCCAACAGGCAGTGATGTGAGCCATCGTGGGGGTAGCTAAATTTGGCACAGCAGCACGTCATAATAACTACTTGTAGTTCATAGCAACAGACCAAAAAGCTAATAGTAACTAAGTAAAACCTTTTTAAAAATTACATGCAATATTTATATTTAAAAATATTTACTTTTCGTATTAATAATATAACAATACGGGTTCCAAGGCAATTTAGCGTTTCCCTGTGACAAGCCGAGGGTCAAACCACGGTGTCTTCACTGGTGGGATTAGACCAAATATTTTTGTATCATATACTTCCCTAGTTATATAAAACATATACCCAAGTATATTTAAAAAAACTATAGCTGCCATATCTAGGCTGTATATTATTATACCGAACAGCGGAAGCAGGATCACGTTTAGTTTTGCCGTCTGTTTTAAAATTTTCCTAACAGAATTATGCATCTGAGTTGGCAGCTGCAACTACGCCGCTTAAAGTGATACCGACGTACATAAAGTAAGTCCTATTCAAAACTGGTATTCCGTAGCTTGCAGTGAAATATACTAGCCTTGTTATATTTTATTTATATCCTATAATAAACGCTTATCTACGCTCGTTTGTAATATAATATGTCGCGAGTTGTTTTGAGCATGCATAAATCTAAAATGGTAGATACCATCTACTATGAATTGAAAAGTTTAGGATTAGCATTCATTTCTCAATTCATATCTCGGTATTATTTAAATGTCTTATATAAGTAGTTTCCATCCCACTGTTTTACAATGGAATATCTTATTTTTTTTACTAAACTTAACTAGTGGTATGTAGTTTCTTTTTGCCTGTTTTTGTTGTTTCGCAAAATTTTATTTATTTTTAGTTTATACAAGTTTTGACACGTTAAACGTGATTTGATACATCGTGCCTGTCAGTCCAGATAGGAGTTTTTGTTTCGCATTAGGTAGGAGTTATTTGTTTGTACCATTGAATTCCTTCAGCCGATCTACTATTGAGCTGCCGAACCGGATGAAGGACTTCAAGGCATGGGAGAGTGTGTAGTTTATCTATTGTATTTATGTAATCTGTAGTATAATGGATGTATGTGTATGTGTTTACTAGTAGCCATTCCAGGGTTCTGTTACCCACCTTCCTGTTCCATCATCAGGTCCTCATTAATGGTCAAAGTGAATAGAACGCTTTAAAACAAATCAAATGAGCCCAATCTCGATGTGTTTTCTAGTAGCCAATCCAGGGTTCCGTCACCCACCTTCTCCAGTTCCACAATCAGGTCCTCATTAATAGACAAAGTGAAAAGAACTCTTTAAAACAAATCAAATGAACCCAAACTCGCTTAGTTTACTAGTAACCATCCAAGGGTTTTCTTATCCACCTTCGAGCCTCATAATCAGACCAGCTCGATGATACCATATTATTGTATTGTCACCGGTCCTTGATACATGTGCAAAATTTCAAATTATTGGACGTGTAGAAGTGGGTCAAAATTGCATCGCAAGATTCCGTTACCATCATACATACATCTTATTATATAAAAGAGTAGACAAAAACCCACTCATCACGAAATCTCAGAAACTACAATTGCTAGGAGTCTCAAACTTTACATGGGGGTTCCTTTTAGGACGTAGGTGCTCACTAAGATTGGATTTTGCGAAATTCAACCTTTAAGGGGGTGAAACAGGGGGGCAAAGTTTGTATGGGAGAACGCGATTCCTTGGTCCTATTGACTTGAAATTTTGCACAGACATTCTTTAACAAAATGAATTGAATTTGTATTTCATATTTTTTTTAATTTGTCTCTGATCAGAGTTAAAAAAGAGTATTATTACTCAACCGATGGCGGTACAAATATATTACAACAATAAGATACGATAATTCGAACTTTAAAACATAAGTTCCTTGGCCAAGTGGTTACGGAAGCGTCCTCTAAGCGCGGTCTGTCCGGGTTCGCTACCCGCGTGCGGATTTCCTTTTTGTATTTTTAAACTTTGTTTTTGATGTTTTTATTTATATTAAGATTCAATGTTTTAAACAGTTTTAAATATTTAACTCATAATTATTAACTCCAGCATTTTTATCTCTACTATATTTTTATATTTAATTCTTTTATTTTTATTTAAAATCAGGCATACGTTTACGATTTAGTTATTAGTTAGGAAACTTAATTGATATATTAGTAATAAGTGGTATAATTTGTTTGTTTCCCAAATATATTTCCAAAATGTCTGTTTCGGTAGGAATACAATATGCATGTATTGTACGTATGATATTTATGACGCCAAAACTTTATTGGAATTATTGTCTGTCTGTCAGTCAGGGTTTTTTCTACAGGTTGGCTGGTGTTGTTCCCTATCGACGTCAAAGTATCTTTACATAGTGTGAAACAAAGTCACTATCCGAGTCTGTCTATATCCGATAGCACCTCCTAAACCACGCAGCGGTTTTCACCATCGGTTATATAATTTTTCATTGAAGGTTTACCTTATGTACTTATATAGAAAACTTCAGTTTTATGGGACTCAGCAGACATAATAACAATAATATGATCAAGTAATTCGATTAATTAAATAAGAGTAGCCGTGGTCTGGAGGTTACGGAAACGTCTTCTAAGCACAGCAGGGTCCGGGTTCAAATCTCTCTTTGGGGTTGTTTTTGTGTACTTTTATACATTTTATTTTTGATATTTTTTTTTATTTTTTTTATTAAAGTGAAACTTCTTATGTGACTTCCAAAAATGTTATCATTTAACGCGTTTGACGTTAAGCGTTAAATGATAGGTGTTGAACGTTAAGTGTTAAACGTTGAGCGTTAAATTTGTTAAGGTTATGAAAGCGCTCATGTGACGCCGTCACCGAGTGAGTGAGTAGGTGAGTGGGCGAGTGGGCGAGTGGGCGAGTGGGCGATTGGGCGAGTGGGCGAGTGGGTGAGTGGGCGAGTGGGTGAGTGGGTGAGTGAGTGGGTGAGTGGGTGAGTGGGTGAGTGGGTGAGTGAGTGAGTGAGTGTGTGAGTGTGTGAGTGTGTGTGAGTGTGTGTGATTGTGTGTGAGTGTGTGTGAGTGGTTCGGTGTGGTTTGGTGTGGTACGGTGTGGTACTCGGACTGACCGGGACTGAGCGGGACTGACCGGGACTGAGCGGGACTGACCGGGTCTGAGCGGGACTGAGTGGGACTGAGCGGGACTGAGCGGGACTGAGCGGGACTGAGCGGGACTGATCGGGACTGCCCGGGACTGAGCGGGACTGAGCGGGACTGACCGGGACTGAGCGGGACTGACCGGGACTGAGCGAGACAGACCGGGACTGAGCGAGACAGACCGGGACTGAGCGGGACTGAGCGGGATTGAGCGGGACTGAGCGGGACTGAGCGGGACTGAGCGGGACTGACCGGGACTGACCGGGACTGAGCGGGACTGAGCGGGACTGACCGGAACTGACCGGGACTGGCCGGGACTGACGGGACTGACCGGGACTGACCGGGACTGACTCGGACTGACTCGGATTCAGTCAGTCCGAGTCAGTCAGTCAGTCAGTTAGTCCGAGACAATGAAGTGAAACTTCTTAAGCGACTTACGTTCAGCGCTCCTGGGGAGGGGGAATAGAATGAGACAGAGCTAGAATGAAGTTTCACTTCTTCCGCGCGGAGGGACTCCACGCACGCACATTTTTTTTTCACTGAAGGTTTATATATTAACTGAATTTATTTAGAAGTTTTATCTAAGTAAATAAATTTAATTAGCTTACGTTGACTAAACCTAATGAGGTACATACATACTTAACAATCAAGTACTAGAGAAGTTGATCTATATATCATTGTATCATTCCATATAATATATGTAAGTTAAATCTGGGATATAATATGCTTGCCCCCCGGCGGCGGACTCAAAGGCCCAGGCACTGAGGGACACCTGGTGCAGATCCCACCCGAGAACCCAGGTTTCCTTCTCATGTGCCGATGTGACAGCCAGGGGAGTTTTAGTGGGTAAGAATCCCAAATACCCAGGTTGACTTCCCCACAGGATACTCACCTATTGAAGGTTTCCCCCGTGACCCCTGTAACCGTGAACACGGTGACAGATTCCCGGGTGGCTTTATTGTGACCCCGGTGGCAGGGTCAAAGGCAAGCCACTGAGGGTATCATGGTGCAGATCCCACCGGATAGCCCAAAAGGGGTTCTTATGTGCTGATTGCACGGCCGTTGGGGGTTTAGTGTATAAGAATCCTACATATCCGTTTGACCACCAACAGGGTCCCATAAATCCCATTAAAGGCTTCCCCCGTGACCCATGTAACCGTGAGCACCGTGACAGGTTCCCGGGGAACTATAATGTGCTTCTCCGGCGGCGGCTTCAAAGTCAAGGCACTGAGTGGTATCAGCTGGTGCAGATCCCGACAGATAGCCCAGGTCTGCCCTCTAATGTGCCGATGTGATAGCTGCGGGGGTTTTAGTGGGTAAGAATTTCCCGGTTGACCCCCGTTTACGTCTTAACGATGAAACCGAACAAGGAAGCCCGTATTGTTTCCATAAATTGGTTTTAAAGAAATGGTGTCCTGTTCCTGTCCTTAATCCACCCAAATTGTGCACCGGTACACGTCTGCAGTTTCTAATAAAATTATAAATACAATTAACAAATCACAAGCTCAGAGATCCAACGTTACAGGTTTAACCTAAGCGTTGAGTTCTTTGCCCATGGACATACAGCTATACGTAGCCCTCTTCTAAACAAAATTTGTTCATATTGCGTTACGAAAAGTCAGCTACAAACATTATTTATGAAGAAATTCTATAATCAAGGGCAGTAACTTTAAATTACCTATTCATTTTTTTATTCTCAATTACACCCGTGCGAAGCCGGGGCGGGTCGCTAGTAGTTACATACATACATACAGGTCAAGCTAATAAAAGCGTGTTAAAAAGACTTTCAGGTTGCTAAAAAGAAAATAAAAAAAACCCTCGGTTTGCGGTAGGTATTATCTTCCTGTAGTTTTCCACATGTATGTGAGTGAATATAGGTAAGTACCTAAATAAAATAAGTGCGCTGAAATGCGCGTGGATTTCTAGAAAGAAAACGCTATAAATATCAGTAGGTAGGTACATCACACGTAGTTCTCGGTCCACTCTTAACACGGGGAACAATTACAAATTTAACACTTCTCGTCTGCCTTTTTGCAGTGTAGGGCGCGAGTTGCCGCAAACCCGCGCGGCACTCACCCCCTGCCAGTCTTCTCAGCGTTGAGTGCTTCACTCACATTCTATTGCGAGCGTTTAAAAATTTAAAACCGCCATTCACAAAATTTGTATTCAGAAAAAAACATACTTTGTGAGATGTAAGTAACGGTAGGTATCATAAAAAGGCTGTTTTAGACGTATTTTTATTGTCTACCAACGTAACTGAAAACAATTTTGTTCTTTATTTGTATTTGTAGTTTACAAGAAAAAAAAAAACAAAATAATATACAAACCCATTTGTTTACGTCTGCGGATTTGAAAGCTTGTATTGCATTAACTTAAATAAGTTTAACTTTTTTTACATAGGTAAGTATAAGTACTTTTATCTACTAACGTATGTCTGAGGTTTACACTTGGTTATACTTTTCCAGAGATTAAATAGCGGAAAATTGGATGGAGAGAGAAAAGACTCATTGATAGGTATTTGTTTCAACATGATTCGGTGAAATAAATCCAATATGTGACTGATAACAAACAAAATGGTCCTAAATTGTATTATACTTACTTAAATAAAACATATACACATGTGTACCCTATACGTAATGTACAGCTCTGGACTAGCGTCGAAATATCACACTACAATACAATACAGTAGTGAGACCAGAAGAGAACGATCTTGTGGAACAAGCAGATACCAGCACTTCGCCTTCAAACAGCAACTGGCCAGTCAGTCTCCGTGATCGGCGACACCGAAGTGGAGCTTAGTATCGGTGATAAAGTTTATCGTCAGTCGGTACTAATCGCTAACATTACCGATGATTGCATATTGGGTTTGGACTTTCTAAAAGATCACCGTTGTATTGTGGACATTGCGAGAGGAGTGCTGAAATTTTCGGACCAAGAAGTATGTCTACAGGGATCACGACCTTGCAATTTATACTGCTTGAAGAACACAATATTGACTCCGAGATCAGAGACCTTGATACAAGTGAAGTTTCCTCCGAATATAAAGCATGGACGCTGTGTTATTGCTGAAGATGATGGTCATCACCCAAATTGGATAACCGCAAGAACACTACTTGTGACAAAAAGTGTAACGCAAATAAGAATTCTGAACCTCAGTAACAACGAGATTCACCTGAATAAAAACTGTGTTATTGGAAAGTGTCAAGAAGTCAAGTCCCTTCAACGCCTTAGCGATTCTAACAGTGCAACGCATACCTCCGAAGAACATGTTGAAGATCTTATGGAATCTTGCAAAGGAACATTAACGACATCGGAGTATTCTCAAGCAAAAGATCTTCTTCTACGGTATAAGGACATATTTGCATCAGGAAACGACTGTGGAAGGACTGGACTGGTGAAACACATAATCGACACAGGAGATGCCAGACCAATAAAACAGAGACCTCGTCGTGTACCATGGGCCAAGGAAGCTGAAGTTACAGAGCTGGTGAACGAAATGGCCAAGAATAAGATCATCGAACCGTCGACGAGCCCTTGGTCATCACCAGTAGTCTTAGTGAAGAAGAAAGATGGCAGTACCAGGTTCTGCGTAGACTATCGGATGCTGAATAATGTCACCAAGAAGGACAGTTATCCTCTGTCACGGATAGATGACACACTGGACATGCTCAGTGGCATGAACTGGTTTTCAACGGTGGATTTGAAGAGTGGCTATTGGCAAGTGGAGATAAGCCCTGAAGACAAAGAGAAAACTGCGTTCTGCACGGGAATAGGAAACGGTCTCTGGCAATTTAATGTCATGCCATTTGGACTATGTAATGCTCCAGCGACGTTTGAGCGTCATGGTTGGTCTGCTTGGAGACGTATGTCTAGTGTACCTCGACGATGTCATCATAATGGGGCGTAACTTTAAGGAGCATTTGAGAAATTTGGAGAAAGTCTTCACCCGGATCAGAGACGCCAATTTGAAGCTAAGCCCGAAGAAATGTGAATTATTTAAGAAGGAAGATAAATACTTGGGTCATGTGATATCTACGGAAGGCGTGCAAACTGACGTTGACTGCTTACCATCAGAGCGGGCCGCATGCTTGCTTGCCACCTTGGTAAGTAGTATAAAAGATAATATGTCCAAATCCATCGAGCTGATTAGGCCGTGCCAATGAAATAGACATACATACACTCTCGAAAAACTTAGCTCTCCTTCTGGGGCAGTCGAACAGCTGGTAGTATAGCAGTATGTAGATTAATTAATCTACTTACTGCTATTATTGCAGCCGTATATGTTCTTATTTACGTTGTGCCCGCGATATAAGAGAGAAATTCCATTTCAGTGCAAGGAGAACGAAGTTAACAATGTAAATGTAGTGACACCAGATCTTTTTAAAACTATGTCTACGAAGTTGCTCCTAGGCACCGTCCCCGAGCGGGTAGACATAGGGGCGCGAACTAAATTTAATTTCCTGATTGCGCAGACGAAAACCAACGAAGAATTTCAGTATGTATATACAGGTCTACATAAAATATATTTTTACTCGGTTGCCCCAGAAGGAAGGTTATGTTCTTCGAATTTATTATTATAATATTCAGACAGAAAGCTAATAATACTAGCCCATGTTTATGTCTCTCTGTTCGGCACGAGCCGCCCTTCAAGATGAAGGGACGTAGGACACAGTCCACCACTCTGGACAGAAAACTAAGCAAAACTAAAAGAAATTACCATAAAACATAATAGTAAGTCCGTAGCTTGTGGCGAGCTATTACCGAATAGTTACTCCACGACTCCGATTATTCCATGAAGTCTGTTAGGGCAACAGAAAAAAAAAGCCAACTGCCAGAGGTTAGGGTTGGTTGGGGGAGCCCGATCAGCTCGATTATTCCCAGTCGTCACCACTGGCAACGTCCCCTGCTCGATCGTTCCCAGCTCGATTATTCCCAGACGTCACTGGTGACAAACGGGAACAAAATCCCATTTGTCGCCAGTGGTGACGAATGAAACATTAAATTCCCAGTTGTTACCAGTGGCGACAATTGGGCCTTTTAATTCCCAATTGTCCGCAGCTTTATCCTCCAGGTAATCCGAGATTTTATAGTAGCCTTTTTTAGATAACCGGCTTTTAATAATAATACCAGCCCTTGTTTATGTCCCACTGTCGGGCACAGGCCTCCCTTCAAGATGAAGGGGCTTAGGTCATAGTCCACAACGCTGGCCAAGTGCGGGTTGGCGGACTTCACACGTCATTCGAAAGCTAGTTAGGCTTTCTCAGACATGCAGGTTTCCTCATGTTGTTTTCCTTCACCGAAAGCTAGTTACAATCGCACAAAGACGATTCGCACATGATTAAATAAAGAAATCAGAGGTGCGCTCGCCCACTGAGCTGTTACAGTTATCCGTTACAGCGGCTTTTAATAGTGCTTTTAAACTTATTTATTGGTAGGTCTCGGATATCCTGTGGCAGTTTATTATAGAATCAACTTGTCTTCGTCGGTCGAGTGGTAACTGAAGGTGGTCGAGGAGAAGACAGGACTCTCAGGCTTGCTTTAATTGGCCATCCGGAGAAAAACAATATTAGAGTTGTATGATCCAGGAATAGAAGTTATAATTGTGTTTCACGCCGCAAATAATCATGGGTGTGTGCACAGCTCTAGACTCATTTACAGAAATTGATCTTGCACACCCTTTTAATTCTTACATAGAACATCATTAACATTATATCAATAATTTAAAACCAGACCTTTCCTGGATTGCTTGGAACTTGAACTATCTAAGAGAAAAATTCCTTGGAAACTGAGTATAATAATTTTCTCAGTTAGCTGAGAAATGGATGGCGGCGATTGTAGATCCTGATGCTGTTGACTAGATACTGACGAGACGTTATAATGTGTTGCATCTGTCCATCTTTGACGGGTCCGTTGGTCTAGTGGTCAGACACCCTGCCTGCTAACCGATGGGTCGTGGGTTCGATTCCCGCCAAGTTTCTGGGTGTTGTTTATCTATTTAAGTATGTATTTACAAAAAAAAGTATATAAGTATTAGTATCAGTTGTCTGGTTTCCATAGGCTCTGCCTAGTTTGGGATCGGACAACCCCCTATCATGACTTACGCGAGTGTAGTTTTCGCGCACGCCGCCCGCACCCATATCGATAGCCTCCAGGTTATCCAGAATCGTTTCCTCCGTCGCGCCGTCGGTGTCCCGTGGTACATGCGGAACGTAGATCTGCATTCCGATTTCAAATTAGATCCCCTTCGTAAGTTCCTCAAAGAAGCGTCGAAACGCTACTTTGAATCCGCGTCCCGTCACGCGAACAGTTTAATCCGCGCTGCCGCCGATTACGCCGCTAGTCCTTCTGACTCGCGCCGCAGACCACGGCACGTACTGCTCGACCCTCCTGACCCCATGACGGTCCTATTGGACCGGGATGCGACGACCCCTCCCCGACAACCGTATGCTACACTAGCTATCAGACACCGGTCTCGCCGGCGAGGCCGAAGGGTCGTACGTATGCGACCGCAACGACGAGCATCACCCCACTGAGTTTCTTGCCGGTTCTTCTCAGTGGGGGCGCGTTGTGAACCGGTGGTAAACCCAGCCCTCGCTTAAGCGACAGCCCAAGCCGAGGCCGTGCCTCCCTGAGGTGCCCTTGTGCTCGTCGCTACTTCTGCCGTAAAGGCTAGAGCGCTTCAAGCGCTCGCCTCCTATTGTCCGGTGAAGCTGCAATGGCCATCTGCGGCTAAAAAGGATCGGACAACCGTGTGTGGATTGTCCCAAGATATTATAAATTATAAAAAAAAAACTATTCTAATATTACCAAAATCGCAACGCGCCGCCCGTGCTAGCATTAAGCCTATTTGAAATAAATTATTTTGAATTTTTGAACAAACCTGTCAGTCTGAAATCTCTCCAATTACAATTCAAAATGATTGGGAGATAAAGCTACGAGCACAGAGAATATGCATTTTCATTAATTTATCTCCAGTTTGTTAACAGCTTTGCTGGACAAGTTGTTGACGCCAGCGCCAATGAGCGTAGACACCTCATGACAGATTAATTATTCCGTTTGTCTGTACCCACTCACTACCCACCCACGACCCCATCCTATTTCAAATTGGCTCATTCAACAGAAATAAATAATGTTTTCCAGTAGTATTCTCACATTCCCTGTTATCCAAACCAAGTAGACTTTTGATTACACTCATTATATTCGATCTCTTCGAGATTTTCTTTTACGATGTGACTCGTAAAACGAAGATTTTATTTGTAATTCGAGAGTTCTGATAGCTCAGAAAGTTTCCGTAAATCTATTTTAAATTGTTATCTCATTTGAAACCATCTAAGCGAGAGACAGAGTTTCGTTGACCGGGACTTCGTCTTAAGGCTTACAAAAGCTAGATAAAAGATACACATTATACGTTTTGGCTGAAGTGATTATGTGCAAAAAGTAAGTTGGTATAACGAGTTCGCCATCGTTTATAAGACTAGCACGCACTGAATCTCCTAATATCGTCATTTAGAGCACGTTCATATTTCAGCATTGTCCTCCCGGTTTGAATATTCCTTAGTTCACATTCAGACAAAAAGCAAATAACTTATTCATGAAATGTCAATCTTGACCTCTTGATTCGCCTTTCTAGAACTAGTTTGACTTGCGTGTTTACTCCATTAATCCATTTTTTTTTGTACTGTTGTGAGTGATGATTAGACAAAAAATTAAAATCCTTATCTACAGATAGCATAACACTAACATTTACACAAGTAATATATTTTGGTCAAATAGTTTCATTCCAGTGTCGTCAGGATAAAGAAGTTGCCAGACAAACTCAAAACGACTGGAGGAGCTTTTGGTCGATTTATTTTTTTATTAGATTTTAATTGGTTAACAAACGTACATTAGGTATTACAAAGAAAAAGGTGCAACATAAACTCATGTGAATTAAAGAACAACTTAAAGGGAACCTTCCAATTTCTATCAAACGAAAACTCGTGGACATGTATATCCTTCCAATCCTCATATACGGTGCCCAAACTTGGTCCTTGATAAATGCACAAAAACCCAAAGAAACCCGAACTCAAGATTTGCCAACGAGCCATGGAACGCAGTATGTTAGGGCTCAAGCTCAGTGACCGGGTGAGGAATACAGTACTGCGTTCTATGACACATATATCTGACGTTTTCATCTCAGCGGCCAAACTGAAATGGGACTGGGCTGATCACGTTTGCCGCATGCCAGAAAACAACTGAGCCAAAGTCACTACAATTGGAGCCCTAGGGGATTTCGAGGTCGAAGTAGACCGAAGAAACGATAGTGCGATGAGCTGCGGGCGTTTTGTGGGGATTGGGAAATGAATGCCAGAAATTGGGGTGAATGGAAGAGCGGAAGGGAGGCCTTTGCCCAGCAGTGGGACAGTGTAGGCTGGTAAGAAAAGATAATCATGAATGATGCCGAGTCGGATGCCTATCGAAAATTGCATTGCTCTGCTGCTCGTCACGTCGTGTTCTTTACACCGGAACACGACAATGTTCACAGACTGCTGCGTGATTATTGAGCTCTATGTGGCATATATTGGAACATTACTGGGAATATTTAAAGTGATGATAAACGCTGTGAAACATGGCAGGTGCGGATCAGTTAGTGATAAATAAAACAAGTTCAGCTTTATTTCATTTCAGTCATTACGTCTGTTTGTCCGTCTTAGATTGGACATGAATGATAATAATTATGTTCTCCAGGACAATCCAGCCATGGCGACCAATCTTGTTTTTTTTTGTAACGTTTAGCCAACTACGCATGAGATATTATAGTGGACAAGTGTTTGTGCAGGCACAGGATCGACACGACCAGAGGTAGGTCGGCAGGACCGACGTATTACATGCCCGTGCGAGTGCGACACATGGATCATCTTAGTTTAGAATACTCAGTTAGACGGGTGGGAACCCCCTTCCCTCCAATATACAATGATTCTTTTTTTATTCGAAAGAAGAAACCACTGTGATTAATCTGTATGAATTTTATCACAACCAGATAAGAACTTCCTGGAGGACCATTAACGATGTGGAGGAATTTATCTGGTAAAAACCATAAAACTGATGTTCTCCATTACATAACTCTGACAAATATGAACCGATTTCAATGATTTTTTATTCGAGAGAGTAAACTACTATGATGATTTCATTACGACCGGATATTTTTTTCTGAAGAAACATGAATTATGTAAAACTATGTAGACGATAATGTGATCATAATCTACCTAGATCATTTTACCGTCTTCGATGGTTCAATCTTTATGTATGAAAATATCACTAATAAGTTTAAAATAACATCTTTTAAAAAAATAAATTAACTGACTTCAATATCACTGAAAAGTATAAAATAATTTAAATATTATTGAAGTTGGTGCCAAATATACACAGCAAGTAAGCTAACACCAACTTCAATAATGTTTAAATTATTTTATACTTTTCAGTGATATTGAAGTCGGTTAATTTTTTTTTTAAAAGATTTTATATCATTGTCTGGATGCTGTTTGTGATTGCGCTTTTAGTGATAAGACTATTATTATACATTATGTGGCGGGAATGTTTCTACACAAAATTGCATCCAGATTTCAGTTTTGAATGTATTTTTTTTTTGTGAACAATATATAGTTTTCTTTTTGTTTGAAAAGCTTATTAAAACAAAAAACAAACAAGAGTTTAATTATAAGACTAATTATAGTTATGAAAAGACTTAAATTTTCTCTTCGATATAGCACAGGAATCACGCCATAGTAGGCACATGGAAAATTAAATTCATGAGATGGGTGGGGCTGGTGTATTCACTGTGTTTTATTTTTGTTCTGTAATTCGGGAGCGTTGCGTATGATAAAGAAAAATAAACAAGGCCCCTCATAAAAATCTGTACGTTATTGCAAATTATATCTCTGCGAACGCGGCCGCGGGCATTTTATATATGTTTATAATATTATTTATTACTAGGTGATCCGCGCAGCACCACCCGCGCTTTTTATTATTATTATTAAACGCTTAAGCGGTTTTATTCTGGTTGCTTTTTGTTTGTGTCAAATTTACTGAATTAAATTTTACCCCCTTCCGGTTAACAGATTCATCTGAAGTGTGTACCAAATACAACTTTAGTTCTGATGTCAATACAATTGAATATCTATCTGGTCTAGTACGGGTCTTGATAGTGTACGAGCTCGATCAAACTGTCAATTTCCTCTTTAGAGCATTAAAGTTTAATGCTATAAGATTTCCTCCCGTACATTTCACTAGTTTTTTATGGTTACCGTTACCGCTGGCTAGTGTGAAATGTATGGAGAACAGTTTCATTGAGTTTGTACACTATCAAAACCCGTACTAGACCCTCAGTATCATTGTCAATCCAAGATGGCCGCCACAAAAAATGGCGGACTACATATTTTTGCACAACCCCCTAAATCATCATCAATATATATAAAAGGAGATGTCCTGACTGACTGATTGACTGACTGACAGACAACGCACAGCCTAAACCGCTGGTCCTAGAGACTTGAAATTTGGCAGGGGTATTCTTCACAATACGTAGACGCGCACTAAGAACAGAATTTTCAAAATTCGCATCCTAAGGGGTCCAAATAGGGGGTTTTATGTTTTATAAAAAAGCGTTATCATTCATGAACGGTTGGTACTAGAGCCTTGAATTTTCACACGCAGACGCCTCAAAGAAAATAAACAATTGCGTGTTATTGCATTTCTCGAAATCTTCTAAGTAGAAGTCACAGGACCTCAACTTTTGAAAAAAAAAATTTTTTATCATTTCTCAACACATTTCACTGTTTTCCGATACAATATGATAGATAGGATTAGGACGAAGACAGGTTTAAGATACTATGAGGGTTTTAAGGTCAAAATAGGACCCCTAAGTTAAAAATCTCGCGTGTGGTGTCTTTTAAAAGGTAATTTTAAACCATTTTTTTATGATATAAGCGGTAGGTATGAGATATATCATGAGTTTTAAAACTAAAATACGACATCGATGTTTAAAATTTGAATTTTCTATAATTTTAAAAGTGATGGGAAAAGATTATATTGTTCATTTATACTATTTTGCTAACTGCTGCGTTAGCGCGGGTGTGGCTTCTAAATGCAAGCAAGGTTTCAATTCAATAAGATTCTGTCGAGAGTGTTTGCAAACGCACGTATCCTGCAGCGCGCGCAACCGCGTCGAGCAGCCGCCTAAAAAAAAACCTGCCGCCTCGCTCCTCAGCTATAAGCCCGGACAAATACCGGGCAACCTTCGGAGTTGTTGGTTGGACGGTTGGGTTGTGGGACCTAGATGTCCATTGAGTACGGGGCGATTTAGTAGGTAAGATACCTACTCCGGTTCGGAGCTAGGTACCGAATCAAAGCAAAATAAAAAATCCGGTCAAGTGCGAGTCTGACTCGCGCATCGAGGGTTCCATACCTTCTTTGAACCTATTAAAGTTATTTTAATTATCAATATATATAAAAGGAGATGTTCTGACTGACTGATTGACTGACTGACAGACAATGCACAGCCTAATCCGCTGGTCCTAGAGACTTGAAATTTGGCAGGGGTATTCTTCACAATACGTAGACGCGCACTAAGAATGGAATTTTCAAAATTCGCATCCTAAGGGGTCCAAATAGGGGGTTTTATGTTTTATAAAAAAGCGTTATCATTCATGAAGGGTTGGTACTAGAGCCTTGAATTTTCACACGCAGACGCCTCAAAGAAAATAAACAATTGCGTGTTATTGCATTTCTCGAAATCTTCTAAGTAGAAGTCACAAGACCTCAACTTTTGAAAAAAAAATATTTTATCATTTCTCAACACATTTCACTGTTTTCCGATACAATATGATAGATAGGATTAGGACGAAGACAGGTTTAAGATACTATGAGGGTTTTAAGGTCAAAATAGGACCCCTAAGTTAAAAATCTCGCGTGTGGTGTCTTTTAAAAGGTAATTGAAAACCATTTTTTTATGATATAAGCGGTAGGTATGAGATATATCATGAGTTTTAAAACTAAAATACGACATCGATGTTTAAAATTTGAATTTTCTATAAGTTTCAATTCAATACGAGGCTGTCGAGAGTGTTCGCAAACGCACGTATCCTGCACCGCGCGCACACGCGTCAAGCTGCTGCCTAAAAAAAAAAACTGCCGCCTCGCTCCTCAGCCATAAGCCCGGACAAATAACGGGCAACCTTCGGAGTTGTCGGTTGGACGTTTGTGTTGTGGGCCCTAGATGTCCATTGAGTACGGGGCGTTTTTAACCGACTTCAAAAAAGGAGGAGGTTCTCAATTCGTCTGTATATATATATATATATTTTTCTATGTATGTTCGCGCATAACTCTGGCAATTATTAACCGATTTGAAAAAATCTTTCTTCCATCCATTCTTCAATCCATTGATTGGGTCCCATAAAAAAATTATTGCTTAGTAATAAGTAGTTCCTAAAAAAACAAGAATGGTGACTGCGCACTGAGAGTTGCAAGAAAGCCTATATAGATGACGTTTTAGTCGCTCGGACTCGCTCGGTCGGACAAAAATGGTCAAATATTTACCAATTTCAATTATTCTTTTTTTATTCGAAAGAAGAAACCACTGTATTGAATCTGTATGAATTTTATTACAACCGGATAAGAACTTCCTGGAGGACCATGAACGATGTGGAGGAATTTACAAATTATACAATGTATTTGCTATGATAAATAATGTGAAATATGTAAGTTATGTACGCTTATCTTTTAAGTTTATACTACACAGGGTAATATTTATTTTGTTTACTAATGATTAAAAATAAAAGCTTGAAATTTGGTCTGCTAAATGCAGGCTCTCTGGGGACCAAACACGACGAGTTTATAATAGCTATGAATAAGTATGCAGTAGATATCATGGCAATAAATGAGACATGGTTACGTTCTGGAGAGGAAGGTCGCGCACCTGTAGTACCAGGCTATAAGCTAAGACATGTACCACGACCATTATCTGTTAGAGGTGGAAGGAGAGGAGGCGTAGGTTTTTATATTAAAGATGGTGTTCATGCAAGACTAAAAACACATCCGGAAAATTTGAATGTTGAACAATTATGGTTGACCCTCAAGTTGAATGGCAAAACCATTATAATTGGAACTGCCTATAGACCACCTTGGTTCGATTTTGACACGTTTCTTAATGGAGTAACCGAGAGCATTGTATCCATGGCACCATATGATAATATTATTTTATTAGGTGATTTTAATATTAATTTGTTGGATGTAAATGCTAATTACTCTAAAAAATTTAATGACTTTATAGCATATATGAATCTTCAGCAAGTTGTACAAGCACCCACACATTTTACGGAACAGAGTCAGTCACTCATAGATATCATATGCACAGACATTGCGTGCCAAAAAGTGGAGGTAAATCACATAAGCGAGCTTAATCAGCACTCATTTATCACATGTGACACAATATTAAAAAAGGAGAAGCCAAAACCTAGACTTGTAACATATCGACCATTGAAGGATATATTAACAGATTTCTTTGACAGTGATCTGGAATTGATTCCCTGGGATGCAATTTGTGAACAGTCAGACGTAAATGATATGGTCAATACATTAAACACACATCTTTTACAGCTATTTGACATGCATGCGCCGGTGAAAACTAAGTTGTTTAAAATGCATCAAATACCCTGGATCACAGATAATATTAAACTTATGTTCAAGCTAAGAGATGAAGCAAGATATAGATATCACCACACTAAGTCTCATAACCATAAAAAATATTACTTGGAGCTAAAACACCAGGCATCCACAGCTTTACTAAGTGAGAAAAAAGCTTTTTTCACGCAGCACATAAATTATAATAAAAATGATTCGAAGCGACTATGGAAAAATCTCAAAGCAAAAGTTCTTACAACACATGATGATCGTGTACTCCCAATGCACTTAAATGATCCTGATTCAATTAACAAGGCATTCTTAGAAGTACCAGGGACAAATAGTGTAGGAATTCAGCAACTGACGTATTTTGAGTACCATCGCCACGGTCAAGCTAGTTTTTGTCTACATGAAGTGACGCAAGACCAAGTGCTTAAAATACTAAAGTCGCTCAAGTCTAATGCTTTAGGGGTGGACAAAATAAATATTGACATGATAAATCTAACATTACCCAAGTCGCTAAAAGTAATAACGGAAATAATTAATAGGTCAATAGCGTCTAACACATTTCCTGACGTGTGGCGCCAGGCGGTAATTAGTCCAATTCCCAAAAATGCTAACCCAGTAGATTATAAGGATCTGAGAGCTATAAGTGTATTACCTTGCCTATCAAAAGTACTGGAGCGAGTGGTATACATTCAGGTAATGCAGTACTTGGAAAGAAATAATATATTACCGGAGTTACAGTCAGGGTTCAGAAAAGGACGTGGTACAGCTACAGCGTTGTGTGATGTTGTGGGAAATATGGTTGAGGCTCGTGACCAAGGACTGGGGTCAATACTGGTGTTGCTGGATTACTCACGGGCATTTGATGCCATAAATACAACACTTCTTCTATCTAAGTTGGCATTTTATGGTTTTTCTGCAGATTCTATTAAATGGTTTGACAGTTACCTCTCAAATAGGCAACAATTGGTGGAAGTACGGGCAGATGATGGAACAACAATATCGTCAAAGACAATGAGTCTTACACGAGGTGTGCCACAGGGGTCTATTTTAGGGCCGCTTTTATTCATATTGTACAGTGCTGATGTTATTAATTGTATCCAGCACTGTAAGTATCACATATATGCAGATGATATTCAGCTGTACACATCATTCAACCCAAAGGATACTTACAGTGCTGTCAACAATATTAACGATGACCTCCAAAGTATTGTAACATGGTCACAACAAAATTCCTTAGTTCTAAACCCATCTAAGTCAAAATTTATAGTAATAGGCAGCCGTCAACAAGTAAAGGCCATACTAGAAGAAAAACCTATAATAAAAATTCAAGATAAAGAAATAGATATGGTAAAAGTTGCTAGCAGTTTGGGCCTTACCATTGATTCAGAACTTCGTTTTGAAACTCACATAAATAAGGTTGCTAGAAATTGTTTCTATAGACTAAAGATATTATACTCCATACGGGAATACATTGATATAGACATTAGAAAACAACTAGTTGAGAGTCTAGTCTTATCAAGGCTCAACACTGTGACATAGTTTATGGACCATGTTTACTGAAGAGAACAGAAAAATTAATACAACGTATACAAAACGCATGTGCTAGATATTGTTTTAAAATTCCAAGAAGAAGCCACATTACCCCTTACCTAAATAATAACAATATTTTGAAGATGACAGCAAGGAGAAAATTACACTTATCTAGTCTGTTATTTGGACTAATAGCTACGCATAAGCCTGAATACTTATATAAAAAGTTAAAATGGAAACAAAGTAGATCACAACACCATGCAATAAGGTCTGTCACAAATCCGCTGGTGAATTTCAGGCATAGAACTGCCGCCTTCGCAGGATGTTTCAAGCATGCCGCCACTCAGTGTTGGAATGACATCCCACCACCCATTAGAGACCTTAAATCAATAAAATCGTTCAAGTATTTGCTCAAAAAACATTTCATACAGTTACAGAAAAATGATCCTACTTATATGTGAAAAAATGTATTACGTGTATTCTGCCTTTATTGTATATAGTCGTTTCGTTATGAGAATAAAATCATATTAGTTTATAGACATGGTGATGGGTTTTTAATTATTTACCGATTTGTTCAATATTTTTATTATTTTCCTCATTTATTTTACATTATCAAACAATCAATATTTTAAGTTATTACAGTTTATTTTATATAAGTACTTAGTTTACATTATTATCTATAATAACAACATAATAGTTATGATGGAGGTAGGAAAATACTAAGATTGTAAATATAATGGAACTTACCCGCAGATTATGGCTAAGCCAACACAATAATGTAGAAGTAGGCAGGTCATTTCATTTCGTGGCGCAGGATTTGAAACTTTTTATACTAGAACTCTTTAATAAGACAGTTCTGAAACATAAATATACTTAAATAAAATAATGTTTGATAGTAAAATCAAAATCTATATCTATACTTATAATAAAACTGTAACAGGTCCAATTCTGTACATTGAAGATATTTTGAAAATTATATTTGGAGGGCATTCTATAACCGATACTGAGGCCGAAAATGTAATTTTTTTAATTTTTGTCTGTCTGTCTGTCTGTCTGTATCACGGCTGAGCATCACGCCGAAACTACTGAATGGATTCAAATGAAACTTGGCATGATTTGAGATCTTACTACGAGGTAGGACATAGGATACTTTTTATCCCGTAATCTAGCACGGTTCTTTTGGGAGAGGGGATTAAAGTCA
Organism: Furcula furcula; assembly: GCA_911728495.1. Taxonomy (NCBI): domain Eukaryota; kingdom Metazoa; phylum Arthropoda; class Insecta; order Lepidoptera; family Notodontidae; genus Furcula; species Furcula furcula. Next base: position 14,574,279 of record OU452250.1, read on the forward strand.
AAACGGGTACTTGGTTATACGCTTGGTCCGATTTATTAATTTTTCTTTATAATATAATAAATATTAGTAAGGGAACACTCATAGAGAGTTGTTATCAAGGTTTTGTAATCGATCGGGTTAAGCAACGTTAGGTAAGGTCATTAAATAGATGGGTGACCGTTTAACGCCATTTGAACTAAACGGGTCCGTGCTTCGGAGAGCAAGTAAAAAGTGGGTCCCAGTTTTTAACCGACTATAAAAAATGAGGTTATGTATTCGATGCGAATGTCTGTTATTCAAAGTTTAGTTAGCGTAAAAATTGCGCAGGCGGAGCTGCGTGGGTCAGCTAGTCTAGATATAAATTTCTTGTACTACTGTAAGATAAATTACGTAAGTAGCCTCACCTGGGGTTATGAATGATGATACAGTCTAATTTCACTCAATACCAATAAATACCTAGTTGAAGATCGACATCTCGTGAATTTTTACAACTTACACCGCGTTTTGCTTTTGCTTGCTTTCGCTCAAAGAGATGATGACAATGTGAGGTTAGAATGGCATCTAAGTGTCACGGAGGTTGGTACTGAAAACCAGTGCTGGACCGGGAGCATGGCCTCCGGTTCAGCAATAAGCTGAGTTGCCAACCTCGTTTGCTGGAACTGCGGCGTACGATTTAAATAAGTACATTATTATATTATCTAGTTGTAAAGTTTGTGCTATAATTTATCATTTTATTGTATTATTATTTGTGTACGTCGTTTTTTTGGTAAATAAATATTATTTCTTTCTTTCTTTCTTTCTTTCTTTCTGAATTTATCTGGTAAAAACCATAAAACTGATGTTCTCCATTACATTGCTCTGACAATTATGAACCGATTTCGATGATTCTTTTTTTATTCGAGAGAGTAAACTACTATGATGTTTCCATGCAAATTTCATTACGACCGGATATTATTTTCTGAAGAAACATGAATTATGTAAAACTATGTAGACGATAATGTGATCATAACCTACCTAGATAATTTTTCGGTTTTCGATGGTTCAATCTTTATATATGAAAATATCACTAAAAAGGTTAAAATAAAATCTTTTTAAAAAAAAATGACCCGACTTCAATATCACTGAAAAGTATAAAATAATTTAAATATTATTGAAGTTGGTGCCAAATATACACAGCAGGTACGCTAACACCAACTTCAATAATATTTAAATTATTTTATACTTTTCAGTGATATTGAAGTCGGTTCAATTTTTTTTTTAAAAGATTTTATTACCTTTTAGGTATGGAAACCTTAAAACATACTGAGTGCACACGGCATAGTGTTCTTGGATGCTTTAAAAACACAACTACCTGTATTTTAGTTTATTATTTGCAAAAATATTCCCGTTCTATTAACAAATTTCACTGTTTGACCTCAAGTTTCCTCCCAAGTTTATTGTCATTTAAAAGTTCATGGGAAAATATTTAATTTTACATTTTTATTTTGACTGCCTCGGTGACCATGGGCGCGAGTACGACCTTTGATCGTTTGGACCTGATTTTGATTCCCAAGTCGTGCAAAATGTTATCGGGTTGCGTTTCTTTTGCCAGGACTTTATCAGTACGTATTAGTCTACTTCTTAGAAATTTGGTCGGTATTTTTTCATTAACTTACCTTTGCGCGAACGAAGTCGCGGGGGACTGCTAGTATGGGTATAAAATGAAATAGGTATACTATACGACTGGTAGAATAGGTAGTTACAATACAATACAGTAAAGTAGATATTTCATATGTAGCTAAGTATGTAGATGTATATGATGATGTATCAAAATACACACATCAAAAGTGTCTAGGGATCAACATATATTTTTGCAATAACTTTTCTCCTGATTGATATTAATTAAAATTTTCTTTAAGGATTCATCAAATAAAGTGTTTTCGTTTGTCACAGTAACGATAAACCAAGTCACCTTTGCATTAATAAAGAAATTTGCCATTTTCCTAATAAAGGGATTTTTGACATTTGAACCACTAACACAAAAGTTCGAAAAAAAGACTGAAATAACAGTTTTCTTTAAAATTTTATTGGGTAACTTAAACAATTAATAATCCGTGTTTCTACCGCGAACACTAACAACACAAGAACATCGGTTTGGCATACTCAAAATGAGTTCATCCAAATCACGCTGTGGAATGGCCGCCCATGTTCGTTGCAACAACAAAAAAAGGTCTTCTTGCGACTGGATACCCTCCATATTCGGCAGAGCTCTTCTCTGTAGCATATCCCATGCATGCTCAATCGGGTTCAAGTCTGGCGACTGAGCAGGCCAGGGCAGGACATTGATGTTAGCTGCGGCGAGAGTCTGTCTTACAACTCTTGCGGTGTGCGGTCGTGCATTATCATGCATTAACTGAAATAAGGGACCGATTTGCACTTGTAGAGGAACGATGACGTCTGATACAATCGTCTCAGCATAAATTTGAGCGTTGAGGTTGCCTCTGATCCAAATCAACTCAGTTCTTCCGCCGATCCAAATACCCGCCCATACCATGATGGTTCCACCACTATAAGGATGGACTTCCTGGCAGGATTTTAATCGCTGTTGGCGTCCAGGGGTTCTCCAGTGTCGTATACGTCTTGTATCCGGTCTCATACCAAAACGAGACTCATCAGAAAAGCACACGAAACGCCATTGTTCTTCTGCCCAATTTCTGTGTTCAAGAGCCCATTGATATCGAATCCTACGATTGTGCATTGCTATAGGTGGTACCCGTAGCGGTCTTCGGGAATGAAGGTTCACTTCATGCAAGCGGTTTCTGACTGTTTGGTCGCTAATTAAGTTCCCTGAAGAGTGATGAAGCCTCACGGCTAACATCATGGCAGTTATTGTTGGAGCTCTTCGAGTTAAGATTTGAATATATCGGTCTTGTCTCCGTGTGGTGCAGCGATACCGTCCTCCATGGCGCTCAGCCACGGTACCAGTGCTTCGGTAACGTGTCCAAAGTCGACTGATAACACTCTGACTTGTATTCAGAGCTAAAGCCACAGTACGTTGCCGGGAACCAGCTTCTATCATTCCCACGGCTCTGAGCATTTCTTCCCTGCTTAAATGACGTCGCCGCTCCATAATAACGTTGGTTTTAATCAGTAGTAGGGAAACAGTAGCACTAATAATGTCTTCAATGCGTTGTATGTTTTTATAGGGAAAATATTGACAGCTGATTTTCATCTTTTACTCGAATTTGATTCACAGTTCCTGATTCAAATTATGAAATGCACCAAAAAGGATCCATATAAATTTATAAAATCATAAATTTATTACAAAGCCACATCTCAATCTCAAGAAATCCGCTTAAAAATGCTTGATCCCTAGACACTTTTGATGTGTGTATAATAAGTCCTAAAACTAGCATCACCTGTAATAGTTGTATGCCTATAACGACGAAAGACGGATGTGAAAACTGAAAAAATCCGGTTAAGTACGAGTCTGAGCACCGAGGATTCCATACTATCTTTGAACCTATTAAAGTTAATATTCGTCTAACACCTGAGATAGCAAAAACATCGATTACATCAATATGCAACTTGTTGATGTAACTCATTGATCATTTCTTCAACGTCCATCCCTAACGAACGTGGACGCGTGACGCTATTGGCAGCACTGCTTGTCTCACTGAATTAACACTAGTTTTTAGGTTAGCCAACATAACTTATTGAAATGTATATATTAAAATTTATTATGATATGTAAACTTATAGGTACTTCAACAAAAAATTAAAATTTATATTTGATTAATAGATAACAAAATATTTACAGTTTATTTACAAATATGTATACTTAAACTAGGTAAAAAACTTCGTCCAAGTTGTCGCTGCACTGGGAGGGAAGGGTACCTAAAAGACTGGCGGCAGTGTTTCTTTGTATAGCCAAGCCAACGTATAAACGTTGGCAAAAAAAGCTACCAGCCCGACGGTCTCCTGATTAATAGATTAATTTTTTTTTTCATTATAAAACTAATACAAATTAAGAGAAATCCAAATGACTTACAAGGCGATGAAGGACGACCACTTTTTTCGTTGCCTAGTAACAATGATAAAGTAGATAATAGTTTCTAGTCTTCTATTATTTCATAAATCAATTTTAATTATAGTATCAATAAAATTAGTATTTGTCGTTATAGTGACAAAATTTTAACTCTCCACCTATTACGGTTCATGAGATACAGCCCGCTGACAGACAGACGGACGGACAGACGTATGGACAGCGGACGCTTAGTAATAGGGTTTCGTCGGCATCATTCGGGTACGGAACCCTAAAAACAAAAGCTTTTAGGTAGTTGCTTTCACATCCATTGAGATTCAGAAAGTGTAACAGATAGGAACACCTTTAGGACATTGTATACAAAAATAATGTGCGCCTTAAAAAATATTCTTGGTGCTTCTCGTTCTCAGGACAGTAAGCAAATTAATCTCGTAGAAAGGTCGGCTGGGGGACGAGACGTCGCGGCACGTGCCGGGCCGTGAGTCGGTATACTGAGCCAAACAATGGCTCTCATGCAAAATGCAAACGGCAGCCACCACCGGCCCCGGGCACTGCCGCCGAACGGAACTACGAACCGCTCCACTCAACTAACACATATAAACAACGTTTTACTTTTACCTATTTAAAATTTTAAAACCACCGCTGGACTTTTATACTTCGACGGAACGATATATTTTCGCCGAGCGTAAAGGAGTAGGTCCTTTAATATTTTATCTCTTCATTTGTTAACATAAGGAAACGAGCATCCGAAACTTTACGATCAAAAAAGGCGAGTGGCTAACGAGACGCGAGATGTCCTATTATATAATTTGGCGCAGGCACAAAAAAAGGGAATGTCAATATTGCGTGCAGAGGGAATACGAGTTTGTGTAATGATAGAAACGAGCGCACCGCGCAGAAGACGCCCAAATCTTGCAAGGCTTTATTAATTTAAACTGGATGGATATTTTTCATGTCTTCATCGTGTCCCTTTATGTATTGTTTAGTACCTATTTAAGTTTTAGTTAAACGAGTATTTTGTTTTTTATTAGTAGTAACTAACTGCCATATAATAAATCAATACTACATACATTTATTGCATAGGCATTTATTATAACAATCCTATACACCAGCATTAGGTAAATCGAACAGAGATTATTTAGCATCATAACTTGCGAATATTTCGCACCTTGCATGGACTTAGAACTATGTACTTTATTTTTGACTTCAACTTGCCCAATACTGGGCAAGGGCTTCTTTAGGCTCTATCATAAAAGATGAGTGTACACACCACCGACTCATGTACGAATTCTTCCGAAAAAAATATTAATCTCAATGGTATCCTATTGGGATTATTGGGGTACACATCGGTGTACTTAATTTAAACATTGTAAAATCCCTCACTCAGCACATTTCATATGTGTTTAAACGCTTCTAAGCGCTAATGAAATTCTATGAATATTGGGCAAATTGAGCTTCTGAATTCTCTAGACTCGAATAATGGTTGTCGAGCTTGACTAAGATTTTGTTACAAATACCTATACTTATTTTGCTTTACAAACGTTGCTATAAATATAATGCAGAACATAAAATTTACAGTTTTACCAATAAACATCATATAAAAAAGAATCTTCCTCAAAGTTGTGCTTTTCTTGTTTTCATTATTTGTGTTCATTTCTTTTTCAAATTGAAAGTAAGTGTTGAAGAATTATCAAGTAGCGTCGCTTTTGACACACTTGACAAAACATTTAAATGTAAAATATTTTGGATACACGACCGACGTCCTGCTCAGGTTAACAACAAATTATGAAGCGTATCAATGTTTTGTGTGTAACCAGCAGTCTTAGCACGATGTGCCAATCTTGACATACGAGTGTGAGTATGACGTCACTATGACGTAGCATTTCACATTTTTGTATAGAGAACTGACGTTTTGGTGTTGAAAACTACGTCATACTCCACACCGATCTGTCAAGACTGTAAGTCGTGCTAGGCCTGCAGTTGTGTTAGTCCACGCGCAGGTGACGCGGCTTAATGTAGATACTGCGCGGCTGAAATAAGTATTGTTGGCTTTTTTTTCAAAAACCATTATATATTGATATCTTTGTAATTTCAAAGCTGGTATATCGGCAGTGATTCTTTGAGCCTCATGTTGGCCACATCCACATGGCACACTGGCAGTAACGATTTTAGGGCGCTGCGGTGTCATGTTCTTCGCAGTTCAAAGTGTCAATTGCCATTGTAATATTTCGCCTAAAGATAATTAATTATCTGTGCAAAGTTTTTCCATTACGTAGAACCTGCAAGCGCCACTTAAGTAGGCTATTCAGAACTTTCATACTGTCCCAAACTGAAAAGTCTTCAACAACTTATAGTTACTTAAAATTTAAAGACTTAGCACTGAAATGAGTATGGTACCAGTACAAAGTTTAAAAAAATACCAAAATAATGATACCTTCACTGCCTTTTCATGGCAGTGAAGGTGCCATATTGTGCTTAGCTACGATGTGAATAATATTTTTTATTACTAAATTGTGCCGCTTTTACGCTTAGCACAGCGGTATAGCAGCTATCAGCAGCTGCCTTCTCTTCCATATCCGCAATGTACAAGATTCTCCGCATTTCTATTATGGTATTAACACATTATTTACTAAAGGAAATTGCGGTGGCAATGTTAGATGTATAATAATGTTTCTTTTTGGGACTAATCCCACCACTGTGACTCCTGTCAGCCAGGATCTACAGTGGTCACCAGTGAAGACACCGCGGTATACCCTCGGCGAGTCCCGGGGAAACCTTAAATTGTCTTTATTGTGTAATAATGTTTACAAAATTAATTATCACTAAGTCTTTGGATGACGTAAAATGACTATTAACAAAGCTGGGTACTACTTCATTTAATTAAGCATCAGCCAGGACCAACTCTAGAATTGCGGTAGTTTCCGTACAACTTCGTTGAATTATTAGTTGGTGCCGCAGCTATATTTATCGTTACTCGTGACGTGACTGAAATATCTGCGTTTCGGTATTTATACTGGTATTGGCTTTAAGAAAGTTTTTATATCCACTTTACCGCGGTACAAAAATGTATCGAGTGATGTCAGACATTTATATCAGGGGGAGAGTTTTTGAGATCTTCTATACTATAATAAAACTCAAAGAGCACTTTTTCTGTACATTGCATATTTTTCCAAAATTTCTATGTGGGGATACTATACTATCGACATAGAGGCCAAAACAATTTTTTTGGAATTATTGTCTGTCTGTCTGTCTGTCTGTCTGTCTGTCTGTCTGTCTGTCGTTCTGTTTGTCCAGACATCATTCGAAAACCCGTGGATGGTTTTTGATAGGACTTTCACTGATGTGTTGTGTAGATTTAGGGGTATAAATTGGTATATAAAACATCACGCTATGTTTCATAGGGGCTAAGCAGTGAAACATTATTTGCACATATTACCACGTAATTTCCGTTGTATATGAATAGGGTAATTAAAGACTGATCAGTTAATCATTAAGATATTATTACGCTATATACAATAGGGACTGAGCAGACATTTAGTTTGCGTAAGATATGGCAGTGGCGAAGGGTCAATTTTTGTAAGGGGTAAGCCGTTCCGGTACACCCAGGAAATTTTCATTAGATTTCTGTATTGTTCTAAGTACTTTGCTGATAGCAATATGACATTATATATCTTTGAAAAGTTAAAATCCGTAATTCCCGAGCGAGTCCAAACTAGATTAGGAATGAAATAGGCAAGGGAAAAATAACATTTCATTTTATTTAAAAGCCAGTTCATGAAATTTTAATGAAACTCCCCAAGACCAGGTAGTGTATAGGTATTGTATCACATCCGCAACAATAAAAGATGCGAAACACTAAGATCTTTCATTATCGAATATCATTAGACAGTAATTTACGATGTTAGCGTGATTTACATTATGAACAGCGCCATCTATCGGCGGAATTGGACTTACAATCACTATAGAACTTTTATAACTCAAGAACGGCCTATCCGATTCGGCTGAAAATTGGTGGGGAGGTAGCTTAGAACCAGGAAACGGACATAGGACTTTTTATCCCGGTAGGTTAAGGTTAAGCAACGTTAGGTAAGGTCATTATATAGATGGGTGAACCGATTTGTATGAAAGTGTGCATATCGGGTAGGTCTGAGAATAGGTCATACAGTATATTTCATACCGCTAGGTTAAGGTTAAGCAACATAAGGCAAGATCATTAAAGAGATGGGTGACCCGATTTGTATGAAATTTTGTGTGCATATCGGGGAGGTCTGAGAATAGGTCATAAAGTATATTTAATGCCGCTGATACCATGATGGTATTTAGATAGCTAAAGTAACTATTGTCTTCATTGTTTTCCTTGATCTTCGTTTTGCGCTGTATCGATGCACCTACTTACCTTTTATTATATTATAGCTTACTACATGTAATACAGAGCAAAACCACATTATTACTATAAGTGAACTTTCCATTAATTGTCGTGGAACTCAATTCTGGCTTAGTGTACCGTTAAAGACACCTATAATTGTTTTTATAAAAAAGCTGTAGAGTTTCCTAAATAAAATAAAAATAAAATAAAATAAAATAAAATGATTGACGAGGATATATAGAACGAGAGGAGGGTGCAAGAGAGGAGAAAGAGGGAGAGGGGATTCGAGGAGGGGGTGATGGGGTGAGGGATCGGGGGAGTTAGGTGGAGTAAGGGGGAGTGAGAAGGAGCAAGTTCGTAGAAGAGAGAGGGGAGAGGGTTCAGAGAGGGGACAACAGGGAGAGGAAGAGGGGGAGTGTGACGGAAACCGAAGTGGGAGGGGGAAAGAGAGAGGAGAGAAAGAGCATATAATTAGATTTTTTTATAAGAGAGAGAGATATGGATAGAGATTAATCTAGGGAGGAGGGAGAAAAGGGGAGCAAAATGTAATAAAAGCGAGGGCGGAGCTGCGCGGGTCAGCTAGTACACAATATGTTTACTATCGAAGTTTGTTTCTTTTGACAAACTTTTGACAGTAAGTAAATATTGTCAAAAATCTGTGAAATTTGGAGAGCGTTCGTATATAGTAGGTATTAATAGCATGGTAATAGCGTGGCATGGCACCGGTTACCAATGAGTTTCATTAACAATTTAGCTGAATAATGAATTTTACCAAACCGCGAGCTGCCCCATCTTTAGCGAAGGAGCCGTTCACGTCACCCTAATACAAACCTACAATATTTAAAGGGTAATTTGTCTGATTTATTTTAGCCTGTTAGAGAGTAAAAGCGCTCTCCGTTCTTCATTTTAAGAATTCCAAACAATGAGTGAATAGGGATTTTGTCAGTGTCGTTTGCACAGGAAAGAAATTAAAATTCTTTGAGATTATATTCATCCTTACCATCTATACCTAGTGCAAATTCGGGCAAGTATACCTATAACATGCATGCGAGGCTAAAATTGTAGAAAACTGTACCTTCTAAGATAATTTTAATTTTTGACTTTCAATGATAGTATAGTTATCAATCAATCAATCAATCAATCAATCATTTATTGTTCACAAATATGGGTATTATACAGATAATATACATTAATAAGTCTCTCCATATTTTGCCAAGAAAGAAAGCATGTAAACACTACAACATAGTTAAGGGAATCACAAAAATTGCATATAATTCACTGATCTGCTAAAAAATCGGACACTTTATAGTAACATTTATCTACTAAATATTTTTTAAAATGCTTTTTAAATAGGTTTAATTCCATGTTTTTAATTTCTTTTGGAATCTTATTGTATATCTTAGGCGCCATGCAATAAATACTTTTATGTAAAAGAGCTGTCCGAGACGATCTTAGACATAATGTGTTATTATTTCGTCTATTCCTATCGCAGATATCATTTTGTTGTGTAAATAACTTTTGATTCATTTTTACAAAAACTGCTGTTTCAAATATATATAGAGAAGGTAAAGTTAAAATTTGGTATTTGATGAAGAATGGTTTACATGAGTCAGTACATTGTAGATTAAACATGGATCTAATGCACCTTTTTTGCATTTTGAAAATAATGTCCCTATTTGTTGAAAACCCCCAGAAGATTACACCAAATCTTAAAACAGAAGCTACGACGCCGTGATATGCTGTAATTAGAGCATCCTTGTTTAAAATTGGGGCGAGTTTAAATAACAAGTATGCAGATTTGCTTATTTTTTTGCTTAGAACCTCTATATGAGCCTTCCAGTCTAGTCCTTATCATCATATCATTAGAAGTTAGTAAGTGTTCTTTAAAAAAATACACTTTGTAACAGTGGCGTGCACACCGTGCATCAGGGTAGGCCAAAAAAGCCATATTCTTTATAATCATTTAGAGAAGTAGATAGTCATAGGTTAGGTAAAGTTTACAATAATTATATTACCAAACAATGAATATCATATTATTTTATTCACATGGAAATGGATGTTTGGTTAATTACAGTACCTACTAGTATATTAGTCAAACGTGCCAATAACTCCTAGTCTTAATTTTTGTGATAAACAAAACTTGTTCCAGGGTTAGTCGTAGCTTGTCTCTCTAGTCTGCATCTTTACTATAATATAAAACAAAGTTCCTTTTTGCGTCATGCACGCATGATTCACCATGTAATCGGTTTTCACGATCAGTTAAATATTTTTTTTTTACTGAAGATTTATGTAAGTATAATTATGTAACAAACCTAATTATGTTTTTTTTTGTAAGTATAGAAACAGCAATATCTTGGAACTAAGTCTTCTAAATTACACCCGTGTGAAACCAGGGCAATTGATGCTTTAAATTGTTCTTTGCTGGCTGAACGATCTTTCAAAATCATAGGATTTCCGCCCGCCTATGATGAGATGACTACGGGTGTGTGACTCGCGACGGCGAGGTGGCTCGATCACAAAAAATATATTATTTAGCACTAAGTATGATTGTCTTGTTCCAAATGTCACGATTTATGTGGAAAACAATATACTTAATAGAAGTAAAACCATTTAATCCAGGTTTCTGTAAATTGAGGTCTAAATTAAATATCGTATCTAAACTAATAACACCATGTCAACCTATCAGGATTCGCCTTTACACAGTTAATTTTGTAACGATCAAAGTCGGTAACGTAATAATTAACTTGAAAAACTTTAAGAGATTCTCAAATCTATTCTTATCTATACTTATAATAAAACTGTAACAGGTCCAATTCTGTACATTGAAGATATTTTGAAAATTATATTTGGAGGGCATTCTATAAACGATACAGAGGCCGAAAATGTAATTTTTTAAATTTTTGTCTGTCTGTCTGTCTGTCTGTCTGTATCACGGCTGCGCATCACGCCGAAACTACTGAATGGATTCAAATGAAACTTGGCATGATTTGAGATCTTACTACGAGGTAGGACATAGGATACTTTTTATCCCGTAATCTAGCACGGTTCTTTTGGGAGAGGGGATTAAAGTCAAAATGGGTACTTGGTTATACGCTTGGTCCGATTTTATCATTTTTTCTTTATAATATAATAAATATTAGTAAGGGAACATTCATAGAGAGTTGTTATCAAGGTTTTGTAATCGACCGGGTTAAGCAACGTTAAGTAAGGTCATTAAATAGATGGGTGACCGTTTAACGCCATTTGAACTAAACGAGTCCGTGCTTCAGAGAGCAAGTAAAAAGTGGGTTCCAGTTTTTAACCGACTATAAAAATGGAGGTTATCTATTCGATGAGAATGTCTGTTATTAAAAGTTTAGTTAACGTAAAAATAGCGCATGCGGAGCTGCGTGGGTCAGCTAGTCTCAAATAAAACTCGCATATTAAGATTTCTTATTCGCGCCGAAGAGATCATTTCACATTATTTGCAACGCAATATGAACATTTTGCTGTAGAGTAATGCAACGGCTTTTTACGCATACATATGTAAGTATGTCTACGGTAGGTATATGCATAAGTAAGGTTGGCTTTCATAAATATTCAAATCTCAGATACATACGTTCATTCGTAGCAGGTTTATTCCGATTATGGTAAAACTTTACAGTACGGTGTATCAAACATTATGTTTTATTTTTAACCGTCTTCAAAAAAGGAGGAGGTTCTCAATTCGTCTGTATATATATATTTTTTCTATGTATGTTCACGCATAACTCTGGCAATTATGAACCGAATTGAAAAAATCTTTCTTCCATCCATTCTTTTATCCGTTAATTGGGTCCCATAAAAGAAATATTGCTTACGAATAAGTAGTTCCTGAAAAAACAAGAATGGTGACTGCGCAGGAGAACTGCAGGAATGCCTATATAGATGACTTTATGTCGCTTTTTACGGACAAAAATGGTCATAACTCTGGCAAATATTAATAATGATTCTTTTTTTATTCGAATGACAAAACCACTGTATCTGTATGAATCTCTGTATCTGTGTAATCTGTATGAGTTTTATCACAACTGGCTAAGAACTTACTGGAGGACCATGAACGATGTGGGGGAATTTGTCTGGTAAAAACCATAAAACTGATGTTCTCCATTACATTACTCTGACAAATATAAACAGATTTTGATGATTCTTTTATTATTCGAGAGAGTAAACTACTATGATGATTTCATGCAAATTTCATTACGACTGGATATTTTTTTCTGAAGAAACATGAATTATGTAAGACTATGTAGACGATAATGTGATCATAACCAACCTAGATCATTTTACCGTCTTCGATGGTTCAATCATTATTTATGAAAATATCACTAAAAACTTTAAAATAAAATCTTATTAAAAAAAAAATTACCGAATTCAATATCACTGAGAAGTATAAAATAATTTAAATATTATTGAAGTTGGTGCCAAATATACACAGCAGGTACGCTAAAACCAACTTCTATAATATTTAAATTATTTTATACTTTTCAGTGATATTGAAGTCGGTTCAATTTTTTTTTAAAACATTTTATATGCATGGCAAATGTATTTTTTGTCACATTAAATGTTTCTTCTTCTTTTTCGATTTGTATGCGCTACGATGACGTAATTATTGCCGAAAAATAGATGCCGTGCTAAAGACACATTATTATGTAGGATATCGATATGTATATATTCTAAAATATGATTTTACCTTTCTGTTATTGCTGTTTTTTTACCTAAAACGGAACTTAGACTGATATTATGGTATGCTATATGCATTATATTATGTGCTACATGTACATACTTGAAAACAATGTGTATTTAATATAACACTCTTAGTAGTACAATAAGCGCGTTTGGTAATCCATTTAACGGTTTTATTGATGTTTCCTTTAAATCTATCATAATCTGGGGCCACGTAAGTGACTACGCCTTACCCGGTGAACAGTCCCCGGTGAAGCTGTCATGGCCATCTGCGGTCAATTACAGTACTCCTCACTAACACGAGGCAAACCAAGAAGACGGATACCTTAGTAATATTTCTCAAAGTGTATTATGATAGTGACACTTAAGTTGATACATGATTTATAATAAATTATGAAGTATCTATTATTTTGTGTGTTTTGACAAAAGAGCTGTTTCGAATGGAGTGTATTCCGCTAATTGAGCGCCTGGTGCAAACAGGCGTCCTCAAAGATATGTTTATGGCTCTGACTTTGTAGTTAGTAAGTCCACGTACAATTGTAATTAAATGTGTTTTCATTGTTCATTGGATCATAAAGAGTCTTTGTGTGTAACGCTATAGAAATTTTACTACAAACAGACACTGCGCTGAAATTCTATAAAATGTTAGTACTTAATTTGCTAGTGGCCGCCACCAGGGATGTATGTAAATTATTAATTAGAACAACGTACTATAAATATTTATTAAATAGTTTCATATTCTTTACTTTTACTAATTGATTGATCGTAGTTTTTTATTGACCCAAGTCCTTACCAGTGGCGGTCCGAGAGGGGGGTAGGGTTCATGACCCCCCCCAAATCCATATTCGTACACGGCAAAATTAGGTAGCGGCTAGGCCGTTGGTCTTGTACCTAACAGGATACCAAGACTAACGAGACCGTCACATATGACCCCACCCAAAATCGTTACTTACTCAAGTCAATAAAAAAACGAGACCTACAACATTACCGGATTTTTTAGTTAAAGTTGTCAAAATACGTACGGCGATGGCCGAAACGGCTTCAAGTACATCTATTTAATAGCAAGAAATAAAAGTGCCTGTGGTTAAATTACTGCACATGACATACTTACTTAGGGGACGTCTTTGGTATGACAAGCTTTAATATATTATGTGGTTTTCCGTCATTATGCCGTCTTATTTCCTTGTCCCGCCGTCGCCGCTCGTTTCACGGTTGTTTAGATTTGTATTGGTTTTCCGGCACTCGAGATCCAGTTTTTGTCATCATGTCTCTTACGTGTTGTTTGACGCCGGCCTGAATCCTGCGAGTATCCGACAGTGAGCCCACGATAAAGTAACTAATCTTACTTGTCTACGGGTTTTCCTTGTTGCTTTTGTGTGAAAATGACGTATAACTGCGTGTATTGTAGTTTTAGTGCTACATTGTTCGTTTTATGTACGTAATATATGTTTAATTTCTCCTTTCTCCCTTGATCATAGTTATAGTTTAGATCATTTTCATAAAAATGGTAGAACACCATACATAGTAACAAAAAAAAACTTTAATTATGAATTTGTTATTTTTTTTACTTTATATTTTAGAGATAGTTTAGTACATAGTTGCCATATACTTATACAAAATATGTACTAGAGTACTAGGTAGGTATTATGGAGTTGATGTTATCACTATTCGTTTTGATTGGTTTCTTATATGTAATCAAATTTTATACTTAATGTACGTAAGTTGTGATTATTGATTTAATATTTTCTAGTACTTATCTCCTCTGTATTTTAGATCAGGATCAGGCTAGATATTAAAGTGGCGTTTCCGATCAAAAATCATCTGCTCCGAGCCAGAAGTTAAAAAGCATTTTATTATTCACAATGAATATTGCGAAGTGTTGTAAGCTTGGCTTACATTTTAAGAGGTAGTATGCGTGTGCAAAATCATCCATTTTGGAGTGATATTTGGACTTCAAGTGGATTTACAAAGCAGCGCTGCAGCCGCGCTGCAAATTTTGAAGTCACCCAGTTCCGTAGGTATTTATGTACTTATAGTTTTTTTTATACTACCAAGGTGGCAAGCAAGCGTGCGGCCCGCCTGATGGTAAGCAGTCACCGCAGAATATACACGCTAGCAATACCAAAACAATCACTAGCGCGTTGTCGACCCTTAAGACATTAGATTTTAAGTATTTGTGTCCGGTAACTTCACCAGCTACAGTGCCCTTCACACCGGAACACAGCAATGCTTACACACTGCTGCGGTAGAATATCTGACACTGCGGTGGTACCTACTTCGACGGTTCCTTGCACAAGAATCTCTATATATTACTAGCTGACCCGCGCAGCTCCGCTCGCGCTCTTTCACTTGTGAATCTAAACCATTCTCGAATCCCCTTGAACACACACAAACAATTTCATCAACATCGGTCCAGCCGTTTAGGAGGAGTTCAGTGACATACACACGTACAGTAGAATCTATACTTAATTATTATATAATTCTGTGTGAAATAATAAAACTGTAACAGGTCCAATTCTGTACATTGAAGATATTTTGAAAATTATTTTTGGAGGGCATTCTATAACCGATAGTGAGGCCGAAAATGTATTTTTTTTTAATTTTTGTCTGTCTGTCTGTCTGTATCACGGCTGAGCATCACGCCTAAACTACTGAATGGATTCAAATGAAACTTGGCATGATTTGAGATCTTACTACGAGGTAGGACATAGGATACTTTTTATCCTGTAATCTAGCACGGTTCTTTTGGGTTTAAAGTCAAAATGGGTACTTGGTTATACGCTTGGTCAGATTTTATCAATTTTTCTTTATAATATAATAAATATTAGTAAGGGAACACTCATAGAGAGTTGTTATCAAGGTTTTGTAATCGATCGGGTTAAGCAACGTTAGGTAAGGTCATTAAATAGATGGGTGACCGTTTAACGCCATTTGAACTAAACGGGTCCGTGCTTCGGAGAGCAAGTAAAAAGTGGGTCCCAGTTTTTAACCGACTATAAAAAAGGAGGTTATGTATTCGATGCGAATGTCTGTTATTAAAAGTTTAGTTAACGTAAAAATAGCCCAGGCGGAGATGCGTGGGTCAGCTAGTTATATATATAAAGATGTCAATTTAGTGATATTTAAGAATTAAAGCATGTGTCGTGAATAGGCGATCCGTAACAGAGACCGATATAGCCGTCTCGATATGGGCCATCGCGTTTACAGCCCGACTAGAATATACGACCTTTACTTTTAGACCGCTCTACTCACCCGATAGGTCATGTTAGAGTGGCGAACGATATACGACATTAACGACCTGTGTGCTGAGAAAAGCGATACAATGATTGCCCTATAGACAATTTGTCTTACATTTTAAGAGGTTGTATGTGTGTGCAAAACATCTGTGCAAAATCATCTATTTTGGAGTGATAATAGTCGGGTGACTTCAAATTTGATTTAATATGAACCAATTGATCTAGCTGTTGGATACTGCTACCTAAACGTCGTGGATTCTTTTCTTAATATAAAATAAACATTTGTAGGAACCGTTTATTTTGTGTCTGATTATTAAGTTATATACCTACTTGTAAGTGTAAACCAATTGTCTGGTCGTTGTAGTACACCCTCTCCCTTTTTTTGCGAGGGAAACCTTTAAAAAGTCCCCGGGAGCTGTGGGGCTCGACCGAGGTATATGGGATTCTTACCCACTAACACCCCGTGGCTGTCGCATCAGCACATGAGAAGGGACCCCCGGGCCCTCTGGTACAGGCTCCCCTTATTATAAGATAAAATTGATGTGTGTGGGTAGACCCAGGGCATTTTAATATAAAGAATGATTGCAATCTAATCGCGCCCTGATGGTCGAATACAACAGATGTAGAGTAGGCGATTCCTTCCCGCGGTGACCATTTGTTTCATATAGCGAGTATCTTTTTTTGGTACTGCCTAAAAATTCCATGTTAAGCGTGTTGACAATAATCGGAATCGTTTACATACATACGCTGTGCTATACGATCTCATGTAAAGCCTAGCCCTAAGTAAACACGTAGTGTATTATGCGTCAGACTCAGGGTTCATAATCCATAATGCATCAATCACCAGTCACACTTGTAACCATCCAAGTACTACGGCCGTAGTCCGTAGACTACTTGCGCTTACATAGGCCGCCGCGTAGCGCGAGCGCTACGTTGCTACATAGGTAGTATAAGGGTCAATTCATATCAAGATGGCAGCGGCCGGAAGCGCACTTTCTGTGTGAAAGAATTTTAAACTTTATCTACAATACGAAACAGACCACTATCGCTTAAGCGGTACTGGTCTTTTGCGTAATGTAGATAAAGTTTAAAATTCTTTCACACTGAGAGTGCACTGCCGGCCGCTACCATCTTGGTGTGAATTGACCCTAAATCTGACTAGAACGGCAATTTATTTTAGACATTTTTAATATAATAATAATATTCTGGGGCTGTGTAGATTATACATGGTTATCTGATCCCAATCTAGGCAGAGCCTGTAACTATGGAAACCAGACAAATGATACTAATACTTGTAGATATACTTTTTTTTTTGTAAATACATACTTATACTCGTATAGGTAAACACACATAGACACTGTGTGGGAATCGAACACACGACCTATTGGTCAGTGGCCAGGGTGTCTAACCAACAGGCCCATCAGGTCCCACCGCGGCATGTCTTCGTCAGCCATCATCATAATCATCAGCCGGAAGACGTCCACTGCTGAACATAGCCTCCCCCCTAGAACGCCACAATGAATGACAATTGGCTATTTGCATCCACCGGTTGCCTACGACGCGCACAATGTCGTCTGTCCACCTAGTGGGAGGCCTGCCTACGCTTCGTCTTCCGGTTCGTGGTCGCCACTCAAGAACCTTTCTTCCCCATCGGTTATCGGTTCTTCGAGCGATGTGGCCTGCCCATTGCCACTTAAACTTGCAGATTCTGAGAGCAATGTCGGTGACCTTAGTTCTTCGGCGAATCTCCACATTTCGGATTCTGTCGCGCAAAGAAACTCCGAGTAATAGCTTTCTCCATAGCTCGTTGTGTGACTCTGAGCTTCTCTAAAAGGTCAGCAGTTAGAGACCACGTCTCAGTACCATATGTCATCACTGGCAGCGCACACTGGTCAAAAACCCTCGTCTTCAGGCACTGCGGCACTTTGAACTAGAAGATATCGCGTAGTTTCCCGAACGCTGCCCGTCCGAGTTGGATTCTTCGGGCGACCTCTTTGTCGAAGAAAAAAAAATATACTTGTATGTAGGTTAATAGGCTAGATGACTATTCATTTAGATTATAAAAAAATATTAGACACGTATAAGAATCCCCTTTAATAAATTAAACGATTCGTTTGAGTTAGTGCTACTTAACTGTTTCTTAACAAGACGCTTCCGCTTAGTGCTATCGACTTAAGACTCTCCACTGGAAACAGAAAGCATAATAAACCCACTCGCCGGTGAAAGTCGCTTAGGTACTTAGTTGCCCTTCGAGTGCTTCACGTGAGTTTATTAAAATTACAGCTTTAATAATAATTTACCTAATATGCTAAGTAACACGACACACATTATTCGATTCGTGAGACCGCTTTTAAGTCATATGTCTGTCTTCATAGTATGCATTAGGTACAATAAGTATGTAGGTACTCGTATTGCATTAGTATGTTTAATATGAAGGGCCCATTGGTCTAGTAGTTAGACACCCTGGCTGCTACCCGATGTGTCGTGGGTTCGATTCCCACCAAGTGTCTGAGTGTTATTTATCTATTTAAGTCTGTATTTACAAAAAAAAATGTAAATAAGTTTTAGTATCAGTTGTCAGGTTTCCATAGCACAGGCTCTGCCTACTTTAGGATCGGTTGATCGGACGACCGTGTGAGGATTGTCCCAAGATATTATTATTATTTTATGTAGGTATTTAGTATTTAGATTAGCTTAATTTTTCTAGATAATTATAGAGTTTACTGCAATATAGAGATTTTCTTCACGAAGGTTTTTGTATAATACGTACCTACCTGAAAATTATAACTTTTAGATTCGAAATCTCCTTATTTCGAATAACTATAGATTATATACCGTTAAGTATATTTAAATCAAAATAATTTATATGGGACATGGATGCAGTCTTAAAGGCGACGACCTATGCAGCAATACGGTAAGACCCACCAGTGGGGAGATCACAGAGAATCCGAGTTTACACGTATACCTTTTGCATATTATCATAGATTAAGTAGGGATTCTGGTCTAAACACAATAGTGCCCATTTAGTTCTCGGTCTCTTTATCGATATGCCCTTGGACTATTTCGTATACATAATTATAAGAAACACATAAACCAAATTAAACTGTCACTTTCAATACAAAGAATCTTGAAATTAAATCTTGATATCTCGGCTCGTGGAAGCTCTTTAATAACGCAAATGACTAAAGTATAGATACCTACATGACTGCAGCATAGGGGTGTAAAGCGAGAAAGCCTTTCTGTGTCACCCCTCGCTTCGCGGAGAGCGCCATGCCCTATATTTTCTATGAAAACTGTTTTCTTCTTTTTGTCATGTATCAATTTTGTAGCAATGCTGATGGTTATCGTGAAATAAAACAAGATTACAATGAACTTATTACATTTATTCGTGACAAATAATGACAATACCTACATCAATTATTATTAATTAATTACTAAGTATTATTTTGAGCTTATGTGTTCTTTCAATTCCTAAATCAGCCAAGCCGACCGGACCTCGTGAGCGAAAATCACAGGACACGTCCAATATTTACAATATTCACATTAAACGTGTAAAGGTTTATTGAAGAAATCTTGAATACGTCGTCTGGCAGCAGGCTTAGCACGACTTGCAATTCTTGACAAGTTGGTGTGGAGTAAGGTAGTTTTCAAAACCGAAACGTCATTGTTTATACATAAATGTGAAATACTATACTGTTTTTCTTCGGATGACTTATATATAATACATACCAATTTTCTTTGGCTGGCCATCGGTTAGCCATCACGCCTGCGTTCATACATTTATTGTTCAACTAGCTGACCCACGCAGCTCCGGCTGAGCACGTGATACAGACAGACAGACAGACACAGACAGACAGACAGACAAAAATTTAAAAAAATATATTTTCGGCCTCAGTATCGGTTATAGAATGCCCTCCAAATATAATTTTCAAAATATCTTCAATGTACAGAATTGGACCTGTTACAGTTTTATTATAAGTATAGATTTTTGATGTTGGTAAAGAAAAACAGGGTATCTGGTTTCGTATGCGGTCGAAGCGTATACGCCATAGTGACGTCATACTCACAGTATTCTGTCAAGATTTGCGTATCGTGCTAAGCCTGCAGGTTAATTAAGGTTTGTAATCAATGATATTATAAAGTTTATAATATAGTTAATACAACCCTTTGTTTTCGTAAGTTATTGATTTTGAATGGTAAGAGCAGTTGCATGCGGTGTTTGTTGAATACTAATTATGTTCCGAATTATTTAAATAGCCTAGCGATTATCAGTTGAAGATGATAAATGTTCACGTTTGTTGCACAGTTAACCTATGCTCATTAACAGTAACTTATGTTTACGAGAAAATAAAAATAAATGAGTGATAGATTCATAAAACTTTATAAGTGTGCAAAATGTGTAAATCAAATGTACTCACAGCAATACTTACAATTAAAACAGTTAATATAATACCCACTAATCATAAAATGTATGAACAAACATTGACATTGGATTGGCACTGAGAAACATTCATACAAATAATAATATATTATTTATATTTTGTTTTTTATATTTAAAAATGTTTATAAATGAATAAATGGCATAATAATATTCTGGGACAATCCACACAGGGTCATCTGATCCCAAAATAGGCAGAGTCTGTACTAAGGAAACCAGATAACTGATACTAATACTTACATGCTTTTTTTTTGTAAATACATACTTAAATAGATAAATAACACCCAGACACTTCCACGACCCACAGGTCCGTCTATGAACGACTTTAAAAAAATTCTAATTTTTGTAATGTGTATGATGGCTGGCTTTGATATATCATAGGGGCTTACTAAATTATCCAGTCGTTCCCATTTATCGACAAAAAATTAAAAGTAAGTTAAATTATTTTTACCGTTTTTTAGGATACCTACCTACGTACAGGTTTGCAGGATTTGTATTAAGTACAACATTAATGACTATAATTACTTAACGTTATGTACTCGTAGTATAATGCAAGATAAACTTAACGGGCGTTTGATCAAAATTTTACATTTTCTATTGTCAATTTTACATAATGATGTATAATTGAAACAGCGATGGTGTAACGTAAATAAATTATTATAAAGATACACGAAAAACGCCTCCAAGCGTCACGGTTCACAATCCTAGACTATGTGAGTAATATGTTAGTCTATAATCTACTACCGCCTAAATACAATGTACATTGATGCTTAAAAATGCTGACTATTCAGTCGGGTTCCTTAATTCTATGACGGGTACTTCGTTAACGGGTATACTATATACCGTATCCATTATCCCAAAAAATAAAAGGTAAACAAAGAAACCAACAATTTTCAAAATGTGCTTCTAAATATTTCGCAGAACTCAAGGTATAAAATAATAAGTTTAGACAAATTGTAATTCAAAGCAATTAAATATCTAGCAAATACAATGAAAAAACAAACACGCTACTTCAACAATATACTTAACCTCAAGTTGTTTACATTTTATTTTTTGGGATAATGGATAGGGAATAGTTGCTATATCCTGTTTTTCTTTACATGATTAAATTCAGAATTCATTTATGAATTAAGTAAGTATAACCAAATTAAATAAATTATTATAGCCAAAGAAAATTGTATTTGGCATTACTCGATTGTTCATTCAATTACTGCTCAGAATTTGATCTTGTAAGGAAAAACAGTACGCTCAACTTACATACTACGTGTCTTATACACTGCAAACTAAACAATAATACTGCAAACTATACGATATATTACACGAGTAATATACAGTAATATAGTTTTTCCATTTGCATTTATTAGGTACTAGCTGACCCACGCAGCTCCGCCTGCGCTATTTTTACGTTAACTAAACTTTTAATAACAGACATTCGCATACATAACCTCTCTTTTTATAGTCGGTTAAAAACTGGGACCCACTTTTTACTTGCTCTCCGAAGCACGGACCCGTTTAGTTCAAATGGCGTTAAACATTCACCCATCTATTTAATGACCTTACGTTGCTTAACCCGATCGATTACAAAACCTTGATAACAACTCTCTATGAGTGTTCCCTTACTAATATTTATTATATTATAAAGAAAAATTCATAAAATCGGACCAAGCGTATAACCAAGTACCCATTTTGACTTTAATCCCCTCTCCCAAAAGAACCGTGCTAGATTACAGGATAAAAAGTATCCTATGTCCTACCTCGTAGTAAGATCTCAAATCATGCCAAGTTTCATTTGAATCTATTCAGTAGTTTCGGCGTGATGCTCAGCCGTGATACAGACAGACAGACAGACAAAAATTAAAAAAAAATACATTTTCGGCCTCAGTATCGATTATAGAATGCCCTCCAAATATAATTTTCTAAATATCTTCAATGTACAGAATTGGACCAGTTACAGTTTTATTATAAGTATATAGATTCTAGCGGCGGATAAATGAAAATGATGAGATACGCAGACTCATTTACTTGTGGTAATAACTGACGATAGACTGGGCAGCATTTCTCATTGTAATGTTTTGTCTATTAGCTATTCTGTATTTTGTTCAAAAACATGTATTTATACATACTAAAATAAAATAAAAATGAATCTGTTATAAATATAGCTGATAAAATGTGTAAACAAATTCGTACTTACATGCCTTTTTTCACCATGTATTATATAATTGTATATAATTAATTTTTTTATGTCAGCAACTACATATATCTATTTTGATTTATAAAAATGAAAAACTGTTATGCAATTATATGCTGCGTATTTTGTAACGTATTTTTGACATCAAATTAGGTACTTACTAGATTTATTTTAAATCGTGTGCTATCATCTTACAGTACATAGTATATATCTCGTATATATATACATCAATCGAACGGCGGTGACAAATGGCGCGAAAGCTTCTAACGTTAGGTAAAACGGGCTGGTTTCCGCAACTCCACGTCAAAGCGCGTATTTTGCGTAGCTTCTAACGTTTTTCTACCGGGTTTAATTCGACGGTACTAATCTAAGCGTTCACCCTTACAAAATACATTACATATACATATATACAATACACGTTCGTAGGTTATTTGGCTAAGAATAGTGTGACACATAAGCAATACAAAAAGATATACAATTGGATGTGGACAATAGGTATAATACTAATAGAATGCATCGATGTTAATTAATATAAAACTGACAGAAATTTCGTAAAGGTGAGTCTACACTAGACGAGCCAAGTACGAGCGGAGCCGTTCTGGGCGTCGTCGTCGCGGTTTCGAGTGTGGACTTACAACGAATTAATACCATCACTGTCCTCGCGTGCAATGCAAATCCCCTTGTGTTCGTCAAAAAACCGACCATTGGCGAAGCACAGCCGAGCACGAACCAAATGCTCGAAGCGCGATCGTTCAAGCCTTGCAAGTCATCACACACTACACGAATTTGTGCTCGGCTCATGCTCTGCGCGTGCTCGGCTCGTCTACCGTAGACGCACCTTAAGAATTTTGTATTCATTTATGTCGTGTGGTTTACAAACAGTGACGAAATATGTAAGTGACATATCGCGGGCGTGGTACAACATCATTGACATTTTCAATACCTTTGAGTACCTTTCTCATCTAGTACTATCTATTTTATTTGATAATGCCTAGTCTCCACAGCGTCGATAGAGACCACCGGGGAGGTATTAGTGCGTAAAAATTCCACATTACCCGTTCCCCACCCCTACAGAGAGTAGTAACTTCTGAAGGTTTCCTCCCTGAAAAAAACAATACCTACCCCTGATTAATTTTCATTAAGTCTTTAAAGTTTTGATAAGTCTACTGGACCGGTTAGTTGTTTCGAACGTATGTGATGAAAGAGAAATTATTATACGTACAAGTACAGTACAACGTAGTAAGTACTTATTTATTTTGAGTATGAAGTATTAATTGAAGAGAAAGTTGCCAAATTAACTATCAAGATTCTTATTTAACTTCATATAAACATGTCGTTGTCTCTCAAAGTTGAATCTTATCCTATTGTGATGATCATTTCGAAAAGTTATTATTATCCAATTGACGCACGTTTATAAAGACAGTTTGGTCCTAACTCGCTTTCCTCTAATATTTGCTGCGACTTAATTACCATAAAATAATAAGCCGGACATTTTACAAAATTACAAAATGAATCGCTGGTAGGTGACCCTCCATCGAGGAAAGCGTATTTTAAAACCTATTGTTAATTACGTCCCTCTCAAAGTCTATAGAACGGTAAAGGCACGGTCATGATGTGTATTGCACTTATGGGATTACTTGTCCGTACAGACAGAGAGAAGAAATTTCTTCTAAATGGTTCAAAACACGCTCTAAACTACAGTCGAGGAAAGCATTTCAAGGCACATACTTTTAGAAAAAATAGTGAAGTGGTACAGATGGAAAACGTAGCTGCACCCCTTCAGGTAAGGTTACGTCAGATGAGTCAAATTAGAGCGACCGCTAGAAGCGTAGCCTACGTTACAAGATTCAGTAATACACAACGAATTTTCTAATTTACTAATCCTGCGCGATCAGCTAGGCTACCAACGCTAGTGAGTCGCCACGTGCCTACCATTATCGGAATTATCCTACGATCTTCATTGAGTATATCATAATTAAAAAATGCACTAATACATACTTTAAAACAAAGCTCCTCGAGTTTTTCCGAATTTAACTTGACACCCGTACTCTAACGTCACCGATGCGAGTCAAAGAACACTTCGCACATACACAACACACTATAAAGAGAGGATTCGTACGGCGCTAATTATCGCACACTCCACCGTTCGCGATCGTTGGAATGTAATTCCCATTAGTCTTCTCGTGAACGCGGCAGGAGCGCTGCGGGGTCTCCGGTCAAAAAACGGGAGGTGGTCGTGTGGTGTCGCAGGGGAGCACGAGGCAGCCGGCCCGGCAGAGGTGTCTCGCGGCGTGCAGGAGCGTGTGTGGCGGCGCGGGCGGCGGCAGCACCGGCGACAACGAACCGTCGCCGGACGGACTCTCCCTGTCGGCCGCGGAGGGCGGGCGCTACACGTGCGTGCACGCGCCCGCCGCCACGGGTCACCCGCCCGCCAGCACGTCCTCCGGCTCCGGGGACCAACAGTTGTCCGACAGCCAGCACCCCACCACCACCGTCACGAAGCCGATCAGCAGTGCTAGTATTATGTACACCTCCGCGTTCCCTATGAAACATTATAACCACAAATCAGATTTATATAATTGCTGTTACCGATAATCTGCAGTTTCTGAGTCCAATCCACGGCTGTAATTTTTAACTTATGCTTATATTAAATAGTTATTGTTGTTCGATCGATCTAACCGAGCTGCTTCCGAATGCCGAGTGGCTGCCGACTGCGCCAGAGCGAGTTGATGAGGGTGGGATCGCCGCGCGTGCGCCAGTCGCGGTAGCCTCGCCCCCTGGTATATTGACTGAATCTGCGGATCATACACACCGCGTTAACGTCATCCCTCACCATTCAAATAACACAATACCTACGAAGATAGCTAATACGATGCGACGAATGAGCAATAAATACCTACATTGAACATTACCTATAAGTACATAGATACAATGCTAAATATTTCTACTTAAACAAAAGAACACGTCACACCACTGCTGTAATGAGACAGCAAAGCCGCCGAAGGTGCTTTGAACGCAATATTGGCGCAAAGCCAAGCCTTCAATGCTGAAGCTCACTGCCTATACAAATTTTACCTCAATACTGACTGTAGCAAAAAAGCGAAATTGAATTGTTGCCATTTTCCGTCCAAAGGAAATTTCTTTGCGGTACGTGCAAATGCCTAGTAAATAAGTGGTTCATGCGAATGCAAATTAACTACCGTGATAATATATAAAGGTAAATATGTATAACGACACTAGTTACTGAAGCAAATTCAATTTTGTATCATGAAATCTGAAATGAAAGCTTGTCATGGAAACGGATATGGGTTGGTTGATGATGGGGCTGACTCTGAACTGCCTATGAGCGATATGACGCTTCTATCGAATGCTCGAATAAACAATTCAATTTCGCAACTAGGTATTATAAGTTAATAGTACATTATAAAATAATAAGGTTTCAATCTATGATCAAAAAGTGTGTTCTTCGTTCATAGGGAAGTCCTCGAGTGTTGTACTAATATTAGACATAGGTCATCAAAGATAAAAGGGGATTTGAGATAAGATGCCTATTAAATCAGAACTTCTAAAGTAATACAATTATATAACTGTCATGTCAAAATCCCTAGGTAAAGTTCCTACAACTACAGTGAGTCAAACGTGCAAAATGTTAATCATGTAACGTCGTCGTCATGCAGCGGAACTCCTTCCAGTCGACGGCATTTAATTAACGAACTCTCATTTTAGCTCCTAATAAATATTCAGACAGAGGCAGACACCTAATAAATATTAAAAAGAAAATTTTGACAAACACTCTAAATAACAAATCACTTACATTATCTCGTCGCACCGGTAATGTAGCGGATAATAAAATATTACAAACATATAACTTTGATTTTGTAAGCTAACCAATTAATACACATTAGATAAAATTTTATGAAACAATGAATATTAAAGTAGGTACTCATGTAGAAGTACATAAAAGTCCAATTGCAATAGCGTTAGAGAAGAAAATAGACCGTTCATCGCAACGCGGCCTGTTCTCATTTAGTCTCAACGAGCTCATTGATTATCGTGTCTATATGGGATATCTGGGACTATATACGTTCACTTACTGCCACTTATGGCTCACAACGTCCTTGTTATCTACTTATTTATAATCATTTCACTTATTCATATTATAAGGTTTTCACAAAAACTTACGCTAAACCACTTATTGAAATGGATATGTGAAATAGATCATAAAAATATTTTTATGATACCTACCTGTCGTAAATTAAAACCGTTTTATTTGATAAGATACTTTTTTACTGTACACAGCTGAATCCGTAAGAGAGCGACGTACGATGACCTCTAAAAATGTATCTCTAGGTATGCTTAATAGAGGTTGTAATTCAGACAGAGAAAAAAATCACTATACTATGTTTTTCTTTACAAGATCAATATCGTAGCAATAAATATCTGGACACAGGAGTGATGGGTTCATATTCAACCACCGATATACTTTTAGTATATTGATGTATTCAACCCTCCTGTTCAACCCATAACAACCCATCACTCCTGTGTTCATACATCTGTTGTTACGATTTTGATCTTGTATAGAAAACCAGGGTATACGTTTACGTTCGTACGATATTCTCCCTGATTGGTTTTTAACGTCATCATTACAAAAACTTTGTAGGTAATGTCTGTTTAATTGGAGATTTTTGGGCGTAACGATGATTAAAATCTGTTTAGGTAAAGACCAATGTCTCCTGGAGTCATCCAGTCTCGACTTTATTTGTGTAATGTGTTTGAACCAGTTTTTGGTATCTATTAGTGACAGTTTATAGTGAGCACCTACGCTACAGTTACTCGTAGCCATATTGTAATAGCTGGACGGATAAACCTCAATTTTAGAATACATACTTAGTTCTTGTCACAATCACGTGACGTCACCAAGAAGGTCACAACGGAAGACCAGCATTATGCTTGAGTCCTTTTTGTGACACATGTACTAAAATAGTTATGTTTTTTTTTGTTTTTCTTTTGTTTTATTTGTGTGTCACGATTAAAATAAAATGTTTTGTTTCCTTTTTCTTTCTTACTTATTGATTTGTGGACTTTGAAAACCACAGGCTCTGTTGCCATTTTTCACAATAAGATTACACAGTAGAGAAGAGCACTCGATCAAAGACCTCGTATTTTTTATGTTCTTAATCATCTGTATGGCATTATAACATGGTATCCTCGTAAATCATAATATCTTGTGTAAAAACTTGTACTTAAATATGTATTTTTTTTTATCGTTGGCGCGCATATTCATATTGTCGCGTCATATTATGTGCTCACAGGGGTGCCCTCAAGGTATCGTTTGCAGACTCAGTGACTGGAATTAATTTATTGGTGCAACGGATACGAATGAATGCTATCTACGTGCGAATACTCTATCTTACGTGGTTTATTGCCACAGGAAATAAGGGAATACCGATAACAACAATCTATACCTATACCCAAATTTTCAACTTTTTTACCGTACTGGCTGGCGCTTTAAATTTTTAAAATATGGTTTTCAAGAGTAAAATATAAACTGTTGGAAACTAATGTAACAACATTGTATAAACAATTTGAACGAAACAGCTATTTAATAACTACTAACCATTGACAATAATGATAAATCGTTATTTATTCAGGTAAATTTACAATAATCGGTTTGAGTTATCAATTGGTTTTTTTATTAAATTCATTTTCTCGGTAAGGCGAACGCTGCTGGATAACACTGTAAATTGTTAATTTCATCAATTTTCATCTATTAATCAATGAAGGTTATAGTGACTGGGTATTATATAACCTCAGACTAATTGGTCTGAGTTATTATAAATAACTTTACTTATTTCTTATTCCTAAGGCATTTTGTTACTAGTTATAATATCCAGTTATAATATTAGTTACTAAGTATACTTATTAACTGACTCAGAATCTTTTGAAGGCGGAAATATAGGTGGCAATACTTGCAATACACAGTACGATGTTTGTTGAATAAGAATGCCCATTAATATCTGTAATTATTATTATATTATGGTCTCGTTCTGAGTATTTACAGTTATCAATTATGTACTTGTACGTCAACGTGATACACATTCATCATCATCATCACTTTAGTACTCTCTATATTTTGTGCTTTAGTTGTCAGTCTTATTTGCTTACATTTTGACTTATTATACTTGAATGTATGATAATAAGAGAAATTAAGTCATTGGTGTCTTGAAAATTCGATTTTACAATGTGTTCTTTATGTCACGAGACAAGCAGGACGTTTCTTATATATATGTTAAGCAACACACCAGCCCATCAATTATTCTTCTCTACATTGTCATGTATGTACTTAGATAAAAATAATTTAGTTGACAAAATTACTACGTGACGAATTTCAATTATTACCGATACCATCACGTACGTATTATTAAATCTTAATAAAAATTGCCGCTTATTTTGTTCTGACAAAGCTGAGATTTAAATAACTAGTAGGTAGTAGAGCTAACCTTTGTAATAAGGAATGGTTATGGTTAAACTTGCAATAGTGGAACTTAGCACTTGGTATAATAGAGAGAGAATTAGACTTAC
Organism: Furcula furcula; assembly: GCA_911728495.1. Lineage (NCBI taxonomy): Eukaryota > Metazoa > Arthropoda > Insecta > Lepidoptera > Notodontidae > Furcula > Furcula furcula. Next base: position 14,603,795 of record OU452250.1, read on the forward strand.
TCTGAATAGGTTATGTGATATCATATTTTAAATTTTCTGCTCGTTTTTCCAGGTATAAATAAAGAACTCATACAAGTAGACTTAGTAGAATTCGTAAGTAATACAGGACTAATATTATTCAAAGAAAAATCCTAGTATAATCCTGGTGTACCAACTAGAATTTAGTAGGTATATTATTAGATTAAAATTAGTTATCCACTAAGTGCTTTCTAGTTTGCTTACCGAGTGAAGTGCGGTCTACGCCTTTCAGCAGAATGTTGTGTTCTTATGGTACCTATATGAGTGCAGAGGATCGCTTTGCGACCTCTATAGAGCTGGTGAGTGCTCTTAACTGTTACCCGTACTTGTATGGAAATGGTTCTTTCTTCATTGACTGACGCTGACCCGACGGCGATGTCAAGATATTTATTGTGGCGGCGAAAGGCGTCCGAAAATTCTTAAGCACGAATATGAACTCTAATACTTTTAGTCAAGATTCATTTGTATGTAAACTATGAAATATATATCTGGAGCGAGACGGGCTCTGTCCGGTTTGAATTATCAATAAGTCATCTACATATTGGGTCAGAGACGGGACGAACGCTCGGAGGGGTTCTTTACACTTCACAGATATGTATCACGTGGCGGTTTTAATCTACAGCTCCTATTTGAAGTGTGTCTGGTACATGAAGTAACTCATGCCCATACTTAAAATCCTTTAATTAGTGTAGTTTCATCCCTTAGTATAGATTTTGTAATTTGATTACAGACTACTCAAAAGTCAATGACTGAACCACTATGGAATTGTAACCAATAATTTGTCATTTAAGAAGTGTTGATTGTGTTTGATGGACCTATCCCTAGACCGAGCTTTGATCGTAATTATAAACATTTTCAGTTTGTCTCCATACATTTCACACTGTTACAAACGAGTAAAATGTATTAAGGAAACTGAGGTCTTAGTGTATTCGTATAACAAACAATACGTTATCACTTGAGTTAGCGTTTCTCCATATGGTTTATATGTACGTCTCACTTACGCGATTGGTACGTATTTTTATAAAACGAATACACTCAGGCCTCTGAAAGTATTCGTTAACGATCAAGACTCGGATTTAGGATTCTTGTGAAAGAAGTTTGCGTTAAGGAATAAAAATGTAGGGTTTCGTACCTTCGGACGCCGCCGACGCCGGCCGGCGGCGCGGTGGAGTGTGGCACTCCGGGAGGCACCTGCGCCCCGCCTTGCACGCCGCCCTGCACACTGCCTTGCGGCGCGCACACACAACACCCTGCATACAATTAACTTCACGTTAACTACAACCATTATCTACGATTTTTTCGAACTGGTGCAGAAACTTGATTGTGGCGCTCTAGCTAAAAAAAAACTCACAAATATAGGTGGTAAGTATAATAGTTGGCATTTTTCTTGAATGGGAGAGTGAAGAACCCTTTAATGAATTTGTACCCTTTTAGATAATTACTTACGCTTTGTGGAGAAAGTTTTGTTACTTTTATACATATGATTATCTTTCTTTCTAGACCTACACAATGTATTGAATAACCAGTAAGGAACCAACACAAAGTTGTTGCTCACCGCAGGATATGAACCTGTGACCGCCGGGTTGCAAAACAAGCGGTTTCCCGTTGAGCCACGAAGCTACAATAATAGTAATATCTTAGGACAATCCACACACGGTCATCCGATCCCACACTAGACAGAGCCTGGGTGGGAATTGAACTCACGACACATCGGCTAGCAGCCAGGGTGTCTAACCACTAGACCAACGGGCTCGTCAATAATAATCAATAAGAGTCCAGACAAGAATTTGGGAAAATGATTTATGTAAGTACTATTTAACTTTTGCACAAAAATCAGCCTACCTTTGGGTAGTGCCGTAATATTTAGCAATGGTAGGTACCAAATTAGTGTAGAAAAGAAACTGCTGAAAAGCAAAGAAACTGAACTGAATTATTATTGCTACCAACCGAATCGGATCAGATCAGTGTTTATAAACCTTTACAAGTAAGTTATACTTTACAAGTTTTTCAGTATTGTGGAGGTGTAAAAGACAACAGAACAGTGATATTTATAAACATTATTTCCTTGTAAAGCCAGTGATTAAAGCTGATGCGTTCAAAACAACCATCAATCAGGGATATACTTATGACAGCGGCGCGCTTGTTGCCTTCACCGAAAAACAAACTTGTAAACTTTGAACTGAATGTTACGACAATGATATACATTCCATGGATCCGCGCAAGTTGACAAATTGTAAATCTTATCAACCGAGCCCGTTTGTGCTGCGTGATTACGTACAATTTAAGCTAACGTTTGGTTTTTGTGCCATATGATTGATGGATTTCCCGCTATCCCTGGTGGAGAGCGGCGCATATGGTGCAGCAGGCTTAGCACGATTTGCCAAGACTTCGTAATCTTGACAGTTCGGTGTGGAGTATGACGTAGTTATCGACAAGTTCTCGTGGAGCACGCTAGCGTGCGGACGTGTACTTAAACTGTGCGTTAAAGTAAACGAGTGCTACCCACATCACTATGCAAAATGCCGAAAATCCGTAGAACACCTCCTAAATCTCAGGAAGAAGAAACACGTAATACGTCTTCGGATGTTGCAGTGAAAGCAGCACCAATAACGAAATGGGCTGTTCCACGGCAAACAAAAAAAAAAACAAAATGAGGAGTCCGATAGCGACTCATCTATTACTAAAGAACCGAGAAGACACAAGCTAACGTGCTGTTCTAGTGAAAATATGAACGGGACGCTTAAAGCTGTCCAGGAAGAGATCAAGGCAATGCATAAGTTGTTAGGTACCATGAAAGAAGAACAGGATTCGCGATTAATTCTGCTCCAAAAAGAAATCACGGATATAAAAACACAAGTTAATGAAATGAAAAAATCAAATGAAGACATTGAAAAGTCTTTGGAATATCTTGGAAATAAATATGATGATCTGGAAAATTTCAAAGAAAAAACAAATGAGTGCAATAAAAAAATAGAAAACCGGTGCAAAGATTTACTACAGAGAAATATTAATTTAGAAAAGTGTAACAAGGCATTGGAAGAGCGAATGGGATATATAGAACAAAAGGAACTAGATAAAAATGTTGAAATTATGAATTTAAAGATGCAAACTGGAGAAAATACATTGGAACTAACTAAAAAGCTCGCTGAAAAACTTAACTTAAAATCATCAGATATAGATAACGCCTGGCGGGCAGGACCCGATAAAAAAGATATACGACCTATAGTAGTGGCGTTGAAAACAAAAACTGCACGAAACGAATGGATTAAAAGCCGCAAAATACCCATTACAAATGATACACTTTACAATAACAATGACAATAATCGTATATATATAAATGAACACATAACACGGCAAAACCGCCAACTATTTTGGTCAGTTAAAACCAAACTGAAAGACACTTATAAGTACATATGGATTCAAAATGCAAGAATATTGATAAAAAAAGATGACCAAGAAAAGAAAGTATATCAAATCCGACATGAAAGAGATATCGATAACTTTATAATGCAAGAAATAAAAAACTAAACCTGTAAATAAACCTAGTATATAACTTTAACTTGATGTTATGTGCCTGATAACCATTTCACAATACAAATGGCTCTAAATATGAATACACGATTGTTACAAGACATAGAATATATTAAGTTTACAGAAATAAAAAAATGGTACGATTACATAAACACAAACGGCACTAATCTGCACATTATACACTTGAATATTCGATCCATCAGAAAACATTTCAACGAGTTGCTTATACTCTTAGATAAGGTGATAGCTCAAGTGGATGTGATATGTCTGACTGAGATAAATATTAAAGAAGAAGAACTGCCTCTTTACACTGTGAATGGTTTTGATTTATACTCTTTTACTCGACAACATAAAAGAGGAGGTGGAATATTAATATATGTAAAAAATGATATCCAGTACAACCCGAAACAATGCCCAAATACATCTACATGTGAACTGCTATACGGCCGCCTAACTAAACATAAGTATAACACTGATCTATTAGTTATCTACCGGCCTCCGCACACAAACAAAATACTATTTACGAGCGAGATTAAAAATGTTATTCAAACACTGGCTACGAACACTGAACTTATAGTAATAGGAGACTGTAATATTAACATAATGCAACACACACTGGATAATACGGCAAATATGTACCTAAACACATTAGCACAATTAGGACTACAATGTGGCATCCAAGATATTACGCGAGAAGTTATAACTGGGGAGCGGCGAGTGACATCCTGCATTGATCATGTCTTCGTACGTAATGTCGGTCACAGCGGCAGTGGCGGGGCGCGTGACCTATGCGCTTACACACTTACGACGCAGGTAGCGGACCACTACTTAACGGAAGTCTCAGTGAGTATTGATCAAGAAAGGAACTGCACTCAGGTAAACAAAATAAAGTACAATGCGAATATACTAAGGAATAAATTGCAATGCACGGATTGGGAATCATTGTTACATGTACAAGATCCTATACAGTTGTATAATAAAATATGTGCCATTTTGAAAGATAGTTATGATGCGTCTAAAGAAGAACAACCGCAGAGGTATAAACGTTATACACAAAGCTGGGTGGACAGCAAATTGACAAAACTACTAGAAGAAAGAGATGCCCTTTTCAGAGCGTGGAAAAGTGATCCGAAAAATTACAATTTACGTTTAAAATATACCAGGTGTAGAAACCGTACACAAAAACTTATAAATAAGGCTAAAAATAAATCCAAACAGCAAACATTAGTAGACTGTAAAGGTGATATGCGTAAAATATGGAATAATGTTAACAGCTGGACTGGACGCACAAAGCCCAATGTAGATACTGTCATAGAAAAATATATGTTAAAGATAGAACCTGTGCAGACTGTTTGTGATAACTTCTGTAATACATTTACGAGTGAAATTGATTTAATTAAACATAAGTGTAAAATCACGTTCTTAAAGAGGGATACCTATGTAAAAATGTGTGATGTAAGTTTTAGATTTAGGCAAGTTACACCTATAGAAGTCCAAAAATTGATTGATAGCTTAGACTGCAACAAATCTTCGGGGTCAGATGGTATAAGGCTTCAAGACATTAAACTAATTAAAGAAAAAATCAGTCCAATATTAGCTAACTTTGTTAATATGTGCATCAAAACATGCCAATATCCCGATGATCTAAAAAAAGCCATAATAAGACCTATTTATAAACAAGGATCGCACTTAGAATATACAAATTATAGACCAATAGCTATATTAAATACAGTAAATAAAATTTTTGAAAAAATTTTGACATCTCAAATAACAAATTTCCTAGAAAATAATAATATACTAAATGATGTTCAGCATGGGTTTAGACCAAATAAAAGTACAGCAACGATTTTACAAAAGTTTACAGAAGAAGTTAATAATTGTCTAAATTAGAAAAAGATTGTTGTAGTTATATATATAGATTTAAAAAAAGCTTTTGATACCCTTGACCACGATGGTCTGTTGCAGGCTATGGAGGAATGTGGGATAAGGGGTCCAGTGAATGCATGGTTCAGAGAATACTTAACAAATAGGACTTTAAAAGTAAAAATATGTCAAAATGAAAGTAATGTTAAATTCGGAGTGCCAACCGGATCAGTATATGGGCCTCTCGGCTATATTATACATGTAAATAGTATGACTAACGTACTTCAAAATTGTAAAGCATATATGTACGCAGATGACACATCTCTAATTTTTAGTCATAATGATCAAAATTCTATACAGGAGGCATTGCAAGCTGATTTTGATAATGTGATAAAGTGGGCCCATGATAATGGAATCATAATTAATATTAGTAAGACTAAATGTATGATCATTAATTCGCCTTACCACCATAACAAGCAAATTTCAATAAATGTAAAGGGTCATACATATGAATGTTTACACAACAATAAGCGCGACTGCCAGTGTCCCAATCTGGATGTTGTGAAATCATATAGGTATCTGGGGCTTTTAATTGTCAAAACATTTACATGGAATTTACACATTGACAGTGTTTGCAATAGGTTACGGTCTATATTGGGTAAATTAAACAATCTAAAATATATAGTAAGTAGAAAAATTATGTACATGTTATATTATGCCCTGGCTGATGCAACCATTGCGTATGGGTTGGGTAGATAACTACCCAACCCATACGGTCAAAAATTTATTACTCATTTAAACAAAATAAAAGCGATTCAAATTAGATTATTAAAACTATTAGTAGACAAACGTACAAAAAATAAATTACAAAAGGAGTATGAAAAGTTATTTAAACTTACTAAGATATTGCCGATAGATCAAAAGGCCAAATTAACAGTATTATTGGAACAATTCGGTAATACAGAATATTTAAAGAAAAACATTTATAAATACCCAACCCGTACAACTAAAGTAAAAAAAATATATTATGTACCCAGAACAAATAATTATTATGGCAAGCGTACGAGAAGATTTATTGTACCGCTACTAATGAATGAGCTACCAGAGGGCTTAATGATAGGCATTAAATCTAGAAGACATTTTAAAACTACACTAAAAAAGCACTACCTATCATTATGTCCATAGTGAGGCTTTAACTAATTTTAATTTTTGGTGTATAACTTTTAGCACTTTCAAACTAATAGTATTGCTATTTTCATGTTTAAATAAACAGTATGTCAGATGCTAGCGTTGTAAAACGAGAACGACTGCCGACAAACTACTATGTAGTTTGGCAGAAGATGAAATATGTCAAATGTACTGTTCTTTTGTATACAATAAATAAAAAAAATAAAAAAAACCTAATACCGAAAATGACGTTTCTATGTCGCTAACTACGTCATACTCCACACCGAACTGTCAAGATTACGAAGTCTTGGCAAATCGTGCTAAGACTGCAGTAGTAGTACGATGGACCCTGAGTGGTACAAGTACAAGGCTTAAAAACGTTACAAAGTAACATAAAGAATCATTACCATCAGCCGGAAGAGGTCTACTGCTGAACAAAGGGGGGCCGGGTTAATATAAACCCCACGCTAGACTGGCACCTTGGGGATCGCAAAAAAATTAAACTATCAATATATTTATGAGTTGTATACCCATTTTGGCCGTTTTGGTAACGGAGTTTCGCAAACGTAGTAAACAGGTCTACCCGCGACCTGACAACCGATAATACTTTTTTAATCTATCTATCTATCTATACATATAAAATTACTTGTCCTGACAGACTGACTGACTGACTGATTCATCAACGCACAGGCCAAAACGCTGGACCTAGAAAGCTGAAATTTGGACAGTAGGTTCTTCTTATGACGTAAGAAAGGATTTTTGAAAATTCGACTCCTAAAGAGGTTAAATGGGGTGTTTTCTTTTGTATGAAACTTTTTATTGTATGGTTCGATTGACTTGAAATTTACTGAAAAGATTCTTTAAATAAAATAAATCAATACATGTTTCGCGAAATTTCAAAAATTACCTTTGGTGTTGTAAAAAAAATAGCGGGCGAAACCGCAAGAAATTACTAGTATTTTAATAAAATATTTTTTTATTACGGTTCTAAATCATTAACCTATCATCATCATCAGCAGCCAAAACATGTCCACTGCTAAACAAAGGCCTCCCCCTTAGAAGGGAGGGGTTATATTAACCTATATTTAAAGTAAAACGACCCGTCTATTGATTACCTACCAGCTATACTGCGAACCCCAAAACGCTTGCCAAGCGCAGGGATTATGGCTACCCATCCCTTCTAAGGGGGAGGCCTTTGTTCAACTCGTCTTTCGGCTGCTGCTGCGGATGATGATAAAATCTTTTTTAAAAAAAATTGAACCGACTTCAATATCACTGAAAAGTATAAAATAATTTAAATATTATTGAAGTTGGTGTTAGCTTACCGGCTGTGTATATTTGGCACCAACTTCAATAATATTTAGATTATTTTATACTTTTCAGTGATATTGAAATCGGTTCAATTTTTTTTAAAAAAGATTTTATTTTAAACTTTTTAGTGATATTTTCATATATAAAGATTGAACCATCGAAGACCGTAAAATGATCTAGGTAGGTTATGATCACATTATCGTCTCCATAGTTTTATACATAATTCATGTTTCTTCGGAAAAAAATATTCGGTCGTAATAAAATTTGCATGGAATCATCATAGTAGTTTACTCTCTCGAATAAAAAAAGAATCATCGAAATCGGTTCATAATTGTCAGAGCAATGTAATGTCGAACATCAGTTTTATGGTTTTTACCAGATAAATTCCTCCTCATCGTTCATGGTCTTCCAGGAAGTTCTTATTCGGTTGTGATAAATTTCATACAGATTCATTACAGTGGTTTCTTCTTTCGAATAAAAAAAGAATCATTGAAATTGGTAAATATTTGCCAGAGTTGACCATTTTTGTCCTTAAAAAGCGACCATAAAGTCATCTATATAGGCTTTCCTGCAAGTTTCCTGCGCCGTCACTATTATTGTTTTATCAGGAACTACTTATTACTAAGCAATATTTTTTTTATGGGACCCAATCAATGGATTGAAGAATGGATGGAAGAAAGATTTTTTCAAATCGGTTCATAATTGCCAGAGTTATGCGCGAACATACATAGAAAATTAAGAAATATATATATATATACAGACGAATTGAGAACCTCCTCCTTTTTCTAAGTCGGTTAAAAACAGCGAGAAACAGTTCAGTCGCAAGTTATTACCTATGTATACAGTCCACATAAAACTAATACCAGTTTTATGGCACAAAATTATCGTTTATACAGCTTTATTTGCTATAGTACGTTAAAATATTTATGATCGCTGACTTGCCTACTGTCTGTTTATTACCAACATCAGAATTATGTTTGTGCCAAACCAACTTCTTAATACTACTCATGAGGAGGTTGATTTGTATTATATTTATGTAAACGTTGGTGTTACTCGAAATATGTATTTCATACTGATTCATATACATATTTTACTGCTAGCGCGCGTTGTGACTGATACAGCGTTTGTATCTTGATAAGCTTACCGAATAAGAAATCAAGAGTTCAGTGAACTTATGTCTTGGGTGTAACAGCTCAGTGGGCGAGCGCTTGGCTTGGAAACAAGGTGCGCATGTTCGAACCCCGGCTCGCACCTCTGATTTCTTTAATTAATCATGTGCGAATCGTCTTTGTGCGATTGTTACTAGCTTTCGGTGAAGGAAAAAATCGTGAGGAAACCTGCATGTCTGAAAAAGCCTAACTAGCTTTCGAATGACGTGTGAAGTCCGCCAACCCGTCCTTGGCCAGCGTGGTGGACTATGGCCTAAGCCCCTTCATCTAGAAGGGAGGGACATTAACAAGGGTTGGTATTATTATATTAATATTATGTCTTGGGTGACGAGCGGCAGTTAATCTATAGACAAGCACGTCGCTTACCATCAGGCGACCGTATTGCTTGTCTCGTTACTAAGTTGAATACAAAAGTAAATTATAAGTTATAAAAATAACTAACTAACTTGTTAATTTTTGAGCATGTAATGAATAAGAGCGGAATAAGATTTATTTTTCAAATTACATTACGGTTATAGAATCTTTATTTCCTCAAAAGAATTACAAATTCACTTAAAGAGAAAATATAAAATTACAAATATAAACAATAAGCTATTAAGCGGGACGAGAAGATAACAATATTTTTTTCTTAACCTAAGTATGTAAGTATTAAATAATTTAACAAAACTGCTGTGAGTATATCTAATAATATTAGTGGGTAGTTGTATTAAAAGTGTTGGTCGTAGGCTCCGCGACCGGTTACGCCTCGGATTTGTTGCTGCAAGTAAATTTATAAGGCTTATAACATAGTGTAAAAAATAGCGATATTTGTAAATATTTATCACATTGGTTGTTATTAAAATATTTATTAGTGTATGTAAGTATACAGCATTGTACCTACTTATTTATTCTTAATTTGTTACAATGTTATATGTATTTTAGGTAAGTATATTATTGCTGTTCTGTATGACAATTAACGTTTACTTGTTATGTAGTTTATATATACGTATTTTTTTTTCCACAACTATGTATATAGGATATAAATATATATTTTTGCTTATTAATATTTTACATTTATTTTACTATAGTAGCAATTAATCTTGCAATATAAAATCTTTCGTTGTTAAACGATGTAATTTCTCTTATATGTTTTGGAAGTTTATTGTAACAATCTGCCCCTTCATACAAGATATTTCTTTTTCCGTAGTTTGTCCTAGGAGATATAAGGGTGATATTATGGGCTTGTCTCGTGAGAATTTTTTGTGAATGGATTTTTTTCGTAAATATCAGCTGCGAGTGTATGTCTTTAGTAAGGATTTTCCGAACAAGAATACATGTGTTAAACCTATATATTTGAGAGAGATTCATAAGTTTTGTCTCTTTGTAGACTTTTACAGTTGGTGTTAAATAATGGTAATGGAATAGCGTTTTAATAATTCTATTTTGAGCTGTTTGTAGCGCTTTAAGGTTTGTTTTAGCAGCTGTGCCCCAAACTTCAACTAAATAATTTAAGTGGGATTTAACCATCGAGTTATAGATAGTGTAGCGCACCTTCTTTGGGAGACATCGTACTATGCTTCGAACTTTACCGGAAAGTGATATGATTTTTTTTCGTATATTTTCTATGTGAGGCTTCCAGGTTAATTTATTATCTAATATAAGGCCAAGATATTTTTCGGTATGTACTTTGTTTATAACCTCACCGTTAATTCTTAAATGATCATGATTCTGTATTTTTTTATTCTTTGCGGCAAATATGATGTAATTTGTTTTAGCTATGTTTATAGTTAGTAAGTTAGACTGCAGCCAGATATATATAAGATCCAGGTCATGTTGTGCTTGCTCTATTATTGATACTATTGAATCACCGGTGTAAAAAAGACTGGTATCATCGGCGTACAGTGAGATATCCCCTTTTAAGCCAATGTGTTGAATGTTGTTAATATAAATTAAGAATAATAGTGGGCCAAGAATCGAGCCTTGGGGAACGCCGTAGGTAACTAATTGAGGTTTACTCTTGACTTCACCGATTTTGACAATTTGATGTCTATTAGTCAAATAGGATTTAAACATTTCTAGAGCAGAGCCGGACACACCTATGTTTCTTAGTTTTAACAACATTATTTCGTGGCTGACTGTGTCGAAGGCTTTTTTTAAATCGATAAATATTCCCAATGTTATTTTCTTTTTATCAATATTTAGTTTAATTTTAGTAACTAGATCGGTAGTGGCTGCAAGTGTGCTAGACTTATGTCGAAATCCGTATTGTTTATTGTAAAGAATTTTATTAGCTGTAAGGAATTCGCTAAGTCGGTTATGTAATATCTTTTCAAACACTTTTGACAATACCGGTAAAACAGATATCGGTCTATAATTCCCGGGATCAGATTTATTCCCTGCCTTATGTATTGGATTAACCTTAGCTAGTTTTAATGAGTCGGGAAATCTTCCCTCAATCAGACACTTATTAATACATAGCGTCAGATTTTCAGCAATAAGGTCTTTAACACATTTAAGAGCCTTTGTACTTATTCCATCGATGCCAGCACTTGTGTTGGAATCTAGGTTATTAATTATCTTGAGCACCTCAACCATTGTGGTTGGTTTTAGTTGTGTCAGTTCAGTTGTTATTGTGCCTCCTGTGATTTGTAGAGATTGATCAGTATGTTGTGATTTTGGAATTTTGTTAGCAAGTTCCGCGCCTATTCTGGAAAAGAATGAGTTAAAACATTCACATATTGCGTGGGTATCTGTTATCTGTCCTGAGATCGTGCATAGTTTTGGCACAGTAGGAATGTTGTTGTTTATTTTATTGTTAGCCAAGTCGTTTATTAATTTCCACATTTTTTGAGGATCTTTGTCACAATTATTAAAGGCTTTATGGTAGTACTGATGTTTTGCTGTCTGGATGTCTTCGTTAACTGTGTTTTTCTGTTGTAGAAATTCTTCTTTTAGTTCTTTATCTCCTGGTGTTCCTTTCAGATTATGCCATAGAGTATTTCTTTTATTTATTGAAGAAATCAACTGTTTGTTTATCCACTCCGATCGTGGTGGATTTAGTACTTTAGTCTTAGTTATTTTACTTTTGGATATGGCCTGTAGTAAAAGTTTCTCCAGCATCACAAATTCTTGATAAATATTTGTTTTTGTAGCTTCATTAATAGTCTTGTATAAGTTGCTGTAGTTAACTGCTTCATACTGTACTCTTTTAGGACGTTCTTTTATGCTTCTATGTACCTCAAAGTAAATTTGTTTATGATCTGACATAGAACTTTCAACCAATGCCATGTAGTGGGTGTTATCCCGTAAAGTTGTACATACATGGTCAATAATTGTCTGAGAAGTGTCGGTAACCCGCGTGGAGTGCGCTTTATCGATTTTATTTAATATCCTGTATCCATTTTCTTTTAACATCATTCTGTATTCCTTAATAGAATTTTCTTTACTGAGTAAGTTTAAATTTAGATCTCCAAATGTTATGACTCTTTTTCTTTTTTGTAGGTGATTTGCGTATGTGTCAAGAAATTTTTGTATATTAGCGGATGGCTGTTTATATATAGCCCCAATGTCTAGGGAGAGTTTGTTCAGGTGAATCCATAAATAATGATTTCCATCCTCACATTTACTGTCAATTAGTTCATGTTGTAGATTATTTTGTACGTATATTGACACACCTCCACCTCTGGAATGTGTTCTATAGTTGTAATAGTGAGTATAGTTTGGTAATTTTAATGTTTGGGCTTGATTTTCATCTTTTATCCACGTCTCAACTAATACAACGACATGTGGCGTTGTTTCCAGAGATTCTATGATACATCGAATTTCATCAAGTTTACCTGGCTTAACAAGACTGCGAACATTTGCATATAGGAAGCGTACTGAGTTTTTTGTGGTTTTAATATCTGTATAGTTACTTGTAATTTCATAAGTTATCGTGTTTTGCTGATTAGTTGGTTCTTCAGTACTGTTTAGTTTTTTGTCTCTTGCTTTGTGATTTTTGGTGCCCCTTTAATATATTTTATTATTAAGTCTTTTTCTCCATTAGCTTGCCTAAGGTGTAGTTCAGCTTTCAGATCTTTTAAATATTTTTGTTGTTGTGGTGTCTGATCGGAGTAGATCCGAACACCGTCTACTTTTAGTTTAGTTTTGCTTCGCAGTATAGCTTTTGCTATTTCTTGGGAAGAGAAACATATTTTCAATGGGCGTATTTTTTTATCATCGTATTTACCGAGACGAAATACTCTGTCTGATTCTGGGCAGTTCGGATATATAGTTTTCAAGATCTTATCTATTTCAGACCTATCATTTTCCCTCCTTTCTTCTATATTTTCAGTGTGTTTCTCAGGAATGCCTGTCATAACTATATTTTTGCTTCGCTCTGTTCGATCCTGGAATTCAGCATATAGGTTGTCATAAGTGGCTAGTGGTGTATCCTGAGTATTTTTATACGTTGGTGAGTCCGTTCTAAGGTTATTTAGTTCACTCTGGAGACAGGTTATTTTTTCTGCGTTTGTTGTAACCGTATCCTTTAGAGACTCCACCTGAGTTTTGAGATTTTTATTTTCTGCCATTAGCTGTTCGGTTGTTGTCTTCATATTTTGTAATGTTTCGTTGATAGAACATATATTATCTTTAATGCTTTTTATATTTTCACTTTGGTGACTGTGAGATTCCTGTAGGACTACCAAAATCTCTTTTTTAAATTCATTTTTGAATTCATTAAATTGGTATGCAAAGTCGTTTTCGGGCATTTTTCGCTTTCGTACATTTTCAGAGTATAATTCTTTAGATAAGTTCGATAGATCTGGCTGGGAGCTACTATTTCCTCCGGAGCATATTAATTTAGCCTTAGCTAATTTCTTAGAAGGAGAATGCATGATATTCATTTTGGTTACCTTGCGAGATCAAAGTTAGATATCAATTGTAATGGTTCCGCTAGTCGCTCCGCTTGTGCTACATACACACTACCTTTATGATGCCACCACCACCACGCGTGCTGTCTGTACAGACTGCGAGAAGCCTTTACTCTCCCTTTCACTCCGAGGTATGGCACCAAACAGGTTTTTCACGAGCACTTTAACTAGTACGTTTTGCTATTGTTCAAAATTACTTTGTCAAGAATTTTTATATTTTAATATATTTTGAAACACGTCCACTCGCCACACTAGCAAGCTTGCGATCGACATTGCTAATTTCAATCAAGCCGCCTGCCAAGCTTGGAGATTATGGCAACCCCTCCCTTCTAAGGGAGAGGCCTTTATTCAGGAATTTTCGGCTGCTGATGATTGTTAATTTTGTACAAATACGTTATTGTTTTTAAATTGAAATTAGGCTTTCTTATTATACCAATAATGATGTTATCCTAATTTCATTTAAATAAAATCTTTAAAAAAAAAATTGAACCGACTTCAATATCACTGAAAAGTATAAAATAATTTAAATATTATTGAAGTTGGTGTTAGCTTAGTTGGTGTTGGCTGTGTATATTTGGCACCAACTTCAATAATATTTAAATTATTTTATACTTTTCAGTGATATTGAAGTCGGTTCAATTTTTTTTTAAAAAGATTTTATTTTAAACTTTTTAGTGATATTTTTCATATATAAAGATTGAATGATGATCTAGGTAGGTTATGATGACATTATCGTCTACATAGTTTTACATAATTCATGTTGCTTCAGAAACTCAGAAACTATTTATCCGGTCGTAATGAAATTTGCATGGAATCATCATAGTGTTTACTCTCTCAAATAAAAAAAGAATCATCGAAATCGGTTCATAATTGTCAGAGCAATGTAATGGAGAACATCAGTTTTATGGTTTTTGCCAGATAAATTCCTCCACATCGTTCATGGTTCTACAGGAAGTTCTTATCCGGTTGTTATAAAATCCATACAGATTCAATACAGTGGTTTCTTCTTTCGAATAAAAAAAGAATCATTGAAATTGGTAAATATTTGCCAGAGTTATGACCATTTTTGTACTTAAAAAGCGACATAAAGTCATCTATATAGGCTTTCATGCAGCTTTCCTGCGCAGTCACCATTCTTGTTTTTTCAGGAACTACTTATTACTAAGCAATACTTTTTTTTATGGGACCCAATCAATGGATTGAAGAATGAATGGAAGAAAGATTTTTTCAAATCGGTTCATAATTGCCAGAGTTATGCGCGAACATACATAAAAAAAAATATATACAGACGAATTGAGAACCTCCTCCTTTTTTGAAGTCGGTTAAAAAGCGGCATTTTTGTTTTGTAAATATCATGAAAAAGCCGATGAAAAATTTCAACACTAGACTGTTCAGAATCATGCACTGGATCCCTGGTGTCGGTTTTCGGTACGATGTCCCTTACACCCAGTATAATATCTAGTATAACAAGCAATAGGAGTATTTAGGAAAAAACCGGTCAAGTACAAATCGTACTCGAACGCCGAGGGTTTCTCAACTTCTTTGGATGATTAAAGTTAGGTTGCAATTTATCTAACAGGCAGCCGCAAAATGTCCAAATCTCTAAGTTGGTGGAAGTTTTTTGATGATTTTCCCCCACACAAACTTTGGTGAGGATGAGGGGAGCGGAAACGGGATTTTTTTCGTCATTTTTAGTTTTATGCTAAAAACTGCGTAACATAAAATAAAAAAAGTTTTGAAATGTGCAAATGAAGCCCTTTCACTTGATACGTACTTCACTTGTTATATCTAGTAGTCAGAAATTTTGGAAAATAAAAGAAGAACGATAACTATTCCAAACAAATCGATAGCATCAGTAGTTGCTAAGATAGAAAAGCGTGACTGACTTTTTTCGCTTTTAGGTACGATACACTAAAAATGATGACCCTAGAAAAGAATCCCTTTATGAATGATTTTTTTCAGTTCCAGTTTAGAACAGCTTTACTTTAATATCAATCATGAATTGTTTTATAACATAGGCCTGACGGCGAGGTACAAATAAAAAAACAACTATCAAAATTACAAGTTATTTATTGAAACGTACTACCGTTCAAATAAAAAAAGTATCCCGACAAGAATTAAATTTGCACTAAATAACTAGACAACTCTAATGTCTCCAATAAGACGGCACTACACACGGGTGTGGATTCGCGGCACAGTGAAGTTAACTGGTCAATCAAAATGCACAGGTGCCTGGACTTAAGTCCACTTAAGACTTAAGGCTTTAGTTAACTAAAGCCTGTCCAACTCCTCGACGCTTGGGGGCCTTCGGGTAAGTGATTTCCGCTGACTCGCGGGTTACTCGGAGGGGACCGGTGGCTCGGGTGTTTCAACGGCTGCCCTCGGTCGCTGAGGTCAGCTGGCGTTGGCAGGCTGAAGCGTCGCCGCTCGTACACTTCAATCCGTACGGTGAACTTGACTCTTCTAACCCTTACGGTGGACTCCGTACGGAGGACTTGTCTCTCGCAACCCGTACGGTGGACCCCCAATTCCAAGGGGGTTCAATCCGCTTATTTATACCACAAGCACAAACTAGGTCACATTTTGAACTACAGAACAACACCTTACTATATAAAATCTTTTTAAAAAAAAATTGAACCGACTTCAATATCACTGAAAAGTATAAAATAATTTAAATATTATTGAAGTTGGTGTTAGCGTACCTGCTGTGTATATTTGGCACCAACTTCAATAATATTTAAATTATTTTATACTTTTCAGTGATATTGAAGTCGGTTCAATTTTTTTTTAAAAAGATTTTATTTTAACCTTTTTAGTGATATTTTCATATATAAAGATTGAACCATCGAAAACCGAAAAATTATCTAGGTAGGTTATGATCACATTATCGTCTACATAGTTTTACATAATTCATGTTTCTTCAGAAAATAATATCCGGTCGTAATGAAATTTGCATGGAAACATCATAGTAGTTTACTCTCTCGAATTTAAAAAGAATCATCGAAATCGGTTCATAATTGTCAGAGCAATGTAATGGAGAACATCAGTTTTATGGTTTTTACCAGATAAATTCCTCCACATCGTTCATGGTCCTCCAGGAAGTTCTTATCCGGTTGTAATAAAATTCATACAGATTCAATACAGTGGTTTCTTCTTTCGAATAAAAAAAGAATCATTGAAATTGGTAAATATTTGCCAGAGTTATGACCATTTTTGTCCGACCGAGCGAGTCCGAGCGACTAAAACGTCATCTATATAGGCTTTCTTGCAACTCTCAGTGCGCAGTCACCATTCTTGTTTTTTTAGGAACTACTTATTACTAAGCAATATTTTTTTTATGGGACCCAATCAATGGATTGAAGAATGGATGGAAGAAAGATTTTTTCAAATCGGTTAATAATTGCCAGAGTTATGCGCGAACATACATAAAAAAAAAAAAAAAAAAAAAATATATACAGACGAATTGAGAACCTCCTCCTTTTTTGAAGTCGGTTAAAAATAAACAAATGACCAATCTTTCGCGAGCGCGGTAATATATACAAGAGCGACACCCTACGGCACGTGCGGCGCGATCCAGACTAAATTCCGATTCCAATACATTCCATCCGACACCACTACCAGGTGCGACGGAGACACAAATAATCAACATTAATATATCCGAGCGAGAAGGAGCATACTTAGATGCATCTGGAACCTTAAAACGTAGCGTTTGTTGACATATGTTCTCGAAGGTGTCTCGCTCCCGGCACCGAACAATACCTTATTTGGCCGTGGTGTCGGTAACACTAGTTACGGCGCGCGGATTCAGTCCGATAGTAAAATTTTGGTTGAACTGTTCGTAAAGTTTTTTTTACTAATTTTATAATTTTAACCTTGTTACAACGTAACAATAGTCTCACAGAAGTTGTGAGCTGACAGGAGGAAAAAGGAGAAAACACGATGTCATTCACTTGGCAAGACGCGCTGTTTCCGCGAAGCTATCTCCGCCTGCCCAACCATTGTTTGGTTGCACGAGTATCGCGCATCGTAATTCAATAGACGCACATCTCAGTGACTTGAGGGCCACAAGCCGCAGAGCGACAAAAGCATTTGTTTTTGTCGTATCTATAAAGAGGTAGGCCTTTGTCGCGTGACTGACTCATCAATGCAGAGCTGAAACTACCGAAGCTAGGACTACAGAATTTGGAGAGAAGGTTCATTTTATGGCGTAAAGTACAATCAGAAAGGATTTTTGGAAATTCTAACTCTAAGGGTGTAAAGTAGGGGTTGAAAGTTTATATGGGATGGGTGTAAAAACATTGTCTTCTGACTTGAAATTTTGTACTTAGACTCTTTAACAAAAATACTGAAACTCGTATATCAGTATTTTTCACAATTCGCCAGTTAAGGTTGTAAAATAGGCGATGAACGATTTTTAGGTATAAAGAATTTTTGTTTGACTATTTTTTATGCATAAACGTATGTACCCACACCGACACCTAATTCTATTTTTATAAAAAAAATCATCACTTAAAGTAAGATTTGAAACTTTTTATGGTGCTTTATTTTGCTTAAAGATTCAATGATTGATAAAAACGATACATACACAGAACTAAATATACTTTTCAGCACCTTCAACTGAGTAAAATTAAGGCATGAAATTTGTGTTATCTGATAAAATACCAGCTGAAACTAAAAAATATAAATGAATTGATACGATTGTAGACACAGAAGACACAGCTGGTACACTAGAGTTTTTGAAACCCCCAAGAGTTTTTGAATTCCCCCAATCGGTGAGGACGTCCACCGCACAGCCTCAAAATAAAAGTTGGATTTTCAAATATTTGAATCCCCCAAATATATGCAATGGGACAAGATTAAAGGTTAAACTATATACTTATATAATAATTATATTCTGGGTCATCATCCCAAACTAGGCAGTGCCTGTACTATAGAAACCAGATAACTGATACTATTACTTTTTTTAAGTACATACGTATATAAATAAATAGCGCCCAAATACTTGGTGGGAATATTGCCTTGGGTAGCAGCCAAGGTGTCTAACCAGTCGACCAACAGATATCGCGATTCCCTGTCCTGTTGAAATCCCTACAGATTTAGCTTTCTAATATAACGTCAGCAATTTCCGGTGAAAATTCTTATGTTAACTAATTTCAGTCATAATTTAAAGGTTAAAAACCTTAAAATATGTTGCGAATAAAATATCTACGAAAAGGATATTTTTCCCATGGACTGTTACCTATATATTTGGTCTCTTTAGAGCAGAACATGCTGAACCAATATGTACAACTTTCTTGTTTCCTTTAATGTTATTGTGTGTACATAAATTATAAAATAAATAAATAAATGAAGTCGGTTAAAAAAATACAATCATTCTGGAATGAGAGTATTTCCATGGCCCACCCGTGGGGTAATTATACCTCTACGTTTCTATTAGTACACACGGACATCAGAAGGTCTGCTGAATTATTCATCTCAGTTAGTCTCTGCGAATTACGAACGCTAATCCTTGCTTATACTTTCCGACAATTTTCCGACGGGAATTGTAAATATTGTATTGTAATGAGAGATTTCTAGACTGTATCTGTATGTAATTCCATCGGAGTGCTAATACAGTGTTTGTTAAAATTATTGTTAAATGGAAAGCTTAAATTTTATAGAAAGAGACATGACTAATAAAATTATGTGTATTTCACTAAGATATTTTTAAGAACAAATTAATTCGGTCCTACAAGCAAGTATTACAAGCACCATCTGCTTCTATTAAAAAAATGCTTGTCTTCTAAGAAGTGTAGTTATAACAAAATTCCTTTAAAGCTTAACATGGACTTATTCTGTAACAGTTCAGAAATTAAAATGTAGGTAGATATTATTGAGACACGGAACGGCTGGACGACTGTTTAACATTATTTTTTACTGTTTATCTACAGTACTAATAAATATATACTAAGTAATAAATCTAGATATTTATGTGATATTGTTATAAGCATATGATGAAATGATTAAAATAAAGTAATCACGGAAACTAATGCTCCTATTTCTATTGTAGCGATCGAGCTCGAGGCATTTGTATTATACACGGCTGCAAGTATTGACCGTAAAGTACCTGAAATAAATAGACCAGCGGGTCTATAACGGGCTTTGAAACTTTACGAGCTCGATCAAACGTTTTTGATAGTTACCGCTAGGAGCGCTGGTGTGTATGTAGATAACCTTAGGAGAAAACTGACAGTTTGATCGAGTTCAACAACAGTTATCGATTCTATCTGGACTAGACCCCTAGTTTAATACCTACACTTGACAAACATATGCCTCCTTCTAAGGCAGATGCGGATGAAAAAAAGTTTCAATTCAATATTTTATTAATAATTATGTCAAATAAGGACTTAAATAGAGTAACATATTAATATTCCTCTTTTGCCTTCTCTCAACTTTATGGCTATCAAAGCATACGACTTACGTTCGCAGTTTCAGAGACCTTGACTCTCCTCCAGACAAAACCGATCAATTTGATCGCAGAGGAATCACCGGGACTGGCGCCGTCAATTTCGCATTGTTGCTTTAACGTCTATTTTATGAAATTCTCCTCGGCATTCGTTAAACATGCTCGATATTATTCAAAAGAGATAATGATAACTCTGGCTAAACATGTAGAAGCTTAACCGGAAATGTACTATTACAATATATCACTGGCAACAAAATTATAACAATCGTTGTGCTTGCATTCCCTGTCCACGTCATTTACGTTAGCGGCATTTTTATTAACCGGCTTCAAAAAGAAGGTTCTCTATTCGACGCGTATGTATGTTATATTAATAAAAATGCGTAATATTAATACTTATATGTTAGTCTATGTGGGCTTCTAAACAAATTTACCAAATTTCATGAGTGTATGTATGTATGTAGGTTTGTCAGCGGATTTCTCAGAAACTACAAGTCCGATTTTGAAAATTCTTTTTGCAATAGTTAGAGTACTTTTCAACTTAGGGTAGAGTACAAGTTTCATCAAATTATTTTTTTATGTTTTACACCTATTTTCCTAAAATAAACGTCACTAAAAAGTGTTAAATAAACTATTTTTAAAAAAATAAAAACCAACTTCAAAGTAAATTATCTAAAAAGCATAAAATAACGAAAATATATTGAAGTCGGTGTCAGCTCCTGCTAGTCTTAGTTTAACATGATGTGCTAGTTTTTGGCTTATAATCGTAAATCTCAAAAATAATACCGTCCCTCCCCCTTATCTCCGAAGTTTGTAGAGGGAAAAATCTGAAATAATCATGGGTGATACATGTCTATCTATATTTTACAGGAAAAATAAAATGATCTTTCTAAGTAGTATAGTTTTTTAGAAATCCTAAAAAAAATCTTGACAAAAAAGTTATTTTATTTGCTTTTCAATAGGGGCCGAAATGGGACGACGAAATTTCAAAGTAAAACTACTATATCAAGTAACATGTATACAACCATCGAAAACCGTAAAATTATCTAGGTAGGTTATGATCACATTATCGTCTACATAGTTTTACATAATTCATGTTTCTTCAGAAAAAAAAATCCGGTCGTAATGAAATTTGCATGGAAACATCATAGTAGTTTACTCTCTCGAATAAAAAAAGAATCATCGAAATCGGTTCATAATTGTCAGAGCAATGTAATGGAGAACATCAGTTTTATGGTTTTTACCAGATAAATTCCTCCACATCGTTCATGGTCCTCCAGGAAGTTCTTATCCGGTTGTAATAAAACTCATACAGATTCAATACAGTGGTTTCTTCTTTCGAATAAAAAAAGAATCATTGAAATTGGTAAATATTTGCCAGAGTTATGACCATTTTTGTCCGACCGAGCGAGTCCGAGCGACTAAAACGTCATCTACACACATCAAAAGTGTCTAGGGATCAAGCATTTTTAAGCGGATTTCTTGAGATTGAGATGTGGCTTTGTAATAAATTTATGATTTTATAAATTTATATGGATCCTTTTTGGTGCATTTCATAATTTGAATCAGGAACTGTGAATCAAATTCGAGTAAAAGATGAAAATCAGCTGTCAATATTTTCCCTATAAAAACATACAACGCATTGAAGACATTATTAGTGCTACTGTTTCCCTACTACTGATTAAAACCAACGTTATTATGGAGCGGCGACGTCATTTAAGCAGGGAAGAAATGCTCAGAGCCGTGGGAATGATAGAAGCTGGTTCCCGGCAACGTACTGTGGCTTTAGCTCTGAATACAAGTCAGAGTGTTATCAGTCGACTTTGGACACGTTACCGAAGCACTGGTACCGTGGCTGAGCGCCATGGAGGACGGTATCGCTGCACCACACGGAGACAAGACCGATATATTCAAATCTTAACTCGAAGAGCTCCAACAATAACTGCCATGATGTTAGCCGTGAGGCTTCATCACTCTTCAGGGAACTTAATTAGCGACCAAACAGTCAGAAACCGCTTGCATGAAGTGAACCTTCATTCCCGAAGACCGCTACGGGTACCACCTATAGCAATGCACAATCGTAGGATTCGATATCAATGGGCTCTTGAACACAGAAATTGGGCAGAAGAACAATGGCGTTTCGTGTGCTTTTCTGATGAGTCTCGTTTTGGTATGAGACCGGATACAAGACGTATACGACACTGGAGAACCCCTGGACGCCAACAGCGATTAAAATCCTGCCAGGAAGTCCATCCTTATAGTGGTGGAACCATCATGGTATGGGCGGGTATTTGGATCGGCGGAAGAACTGAGTTGATTTGGATCAGAGGCAACCTCAACGCTCAAATTTATGCTGAGACGATTGTATCAGACGTCATCGTTCCTCTACAAGTGCAAATCGGTCCCTTATTTCAGTTAATGCATGATAATGCACGACCGCACACCGCAAGAGTTGTAAGACAGACTCTCGCCGCAGCTAACATCAATGTCCTGCCCTGGCCTGCTCAGTCGCCAGACTTGAACCCGATTGAGCATGCATGGGATATGCTACAGAGAAGAGCTCTGCCGAATATGGAGGGTATCCAGTCGCAAGAAGACCTTTTTTTGTTGTTGCAACGAACATGGGCGGCCATTCCACAGCGTGATTTGGATGAACTCATTTTGAGTATGCCAAACCGATGTTCTTGTGTTGTTAGTGTTCGCGGTAGAAACACGGATTATTAATTGTTTAAGTTACCCAATAAAATTTTAAAGAAAACTGTTAATTCAGTCTTTTTTTCGAACTTTTGTGTTAGTGGTTCAAATGTCAAAAATCCCTTTATTAGGAAAATGGCAAATTTCTTTATTAATGCAAAGGTGACTTGGTTTATCGTTACTGTGACAAACGAAAACACTTTATTTGATGAATCCTTAAAGAAAATTTTAATTAATATCAATCAGGAGAAAAGTTATTGCAAAAATATATGTTGATCCCTAGACACTTTTGATGTGTGTATATAGGCTTTCTTGCAGCTCTCAGTGCGCAGTCACCATTCTTGTTTTTTCAGGAACTACTTATTACTAAGCAATAATTTTTTTATGGGACCCAATTAACGGATTAAAGAATGGATGGAAGAAAGATGTTTTCAAATCGGTTCATAATTGCCAGAGTTATGCGCGAACATACATAGAAAAAAAAATATATACAGACGAATTGAGAACCTCCTCCTTTTTTGAAGTCGGTTAAAAATAAACCATTACGTTTAATTACCATTTAAAATTCGTTGTACAAAATGAAATTACGTCCTTCTATACAAAAGTTTCTACAAGTAATGGCATAGAGTTTCATAACAACGTTGCACATCGCTTGCCACATTACGACGTTGGGGAATACCCTCCGAATTCCAGCCAAATATTCTTTTTGTGTGTGTGTAATGTAAAGCGTTTGCGAAGGCCCATAACCAGAACGCTGCCACGTAAGGAGGGTGAAACGGGGGCATGCCATTTCACTCAACTGTATCTATTGCGACAAGCAAAAACTTAATATTATTGTAGTACGATTTTAGAGATAGAACCATCCCGATGAAAGTATCTTTTAGATAAAAAAAAAGCCGTATTTAATCCGTTTATTCGTTTAGAAGCTACTTTGTTACAGGCTGTGAATAGAAAAAAATAGACAGAATAGGTGTCCAACATTAAATTCGGGCTTTTTCGAGCGTTAGGGCTTAAATATGTTTACTTCCTCACACATCTTACAATTGACCAGTCAATATTGTAAATAGTATATCAACGAAACGACTTGCACAGGTCTAATTAATTTGATTGTTATTTGTTTCTTGTGAAATACTGACGGACGAAGATTTCGTCCGCGCGTGTGTAGTTATTCCCAAAGGAGTCGGTGGAGATTACCAGAAGTAGCGTTTCGCCAGCAACGTTAAATTAAATTCTATGTAATTCATTGCCATTTAGCAGACACATTGCCAATAATCATGTCATAAGGACGTCAAGCATCGCAGTATTTACGAGATGGTTTATATTTGAAATGTAGCGTATATAAAAACTGAAATAAGACGGGCTAGAAAATTTTTTATTATTTCGCTATGGATGGTGTAAATACTTCTGTGTGTTGGTGTGTGCGCTGTAATTGAAAAAATTACTGAACTTCAGAAACCTAATAACTAATGTCTCAGGTGAAATGTGAGGGTAATGTCATAGGATGCTTTACCAGCGAGTGCTGCGATGGCTGCCAGCGTAAGGAGGGCGGAGCGGCTGCGTGCCATGTCAGCAAGGCATGCCGCGCGCCGCGGAGCGCGTCATCGCCGCGACATGCCGCGCAGCGCCCTCGCTACCACACCTTGGCCTTCTTGCTTTCTAATCGCCACTTGAAACAAACATTGAACACACTTCAATAATTATGATAAAGCTTAAAAAGACTTTTATCGTTTGTTTGGCTTCACGCTCTACCTCCGATACTTTGGGTCAACTCTAGTTTAAAATCTTTTTTTATCAAGAGTGTCGAGACGAGGACTTGTTAAATGCCACGTCTATTGACAGCTGCATCGCACTGCTACACTTTACCCTAAGCATTAGGTAGGATTAATCGGATTGGTCTGAAAAATAATATTTGTGGGCATGTAATAAGTCCTGCTACTAATTTCTTTCCGTTTGCGTCGGTAAACCGTCTCATGATCTCATCCTCATAATAGAAAAGATTGTGCATTTGAGTTGTGCTTTATGAACATATGCATAGGTATATACGGGATACGGGGTATTGACGGGCCCGTTGGTCTAGTGGTTAGACACCCTGGCTGCTACCCAATGGGTCGTGGGTTTGATTCCCACCAAGTGTCTGGGTGTTATTTATCTATTTAAGTATGTATTTACAAAAAAAACTGTATATAAGTATTAGTATCAGTTGTCCGGTTTCCATAGCACAGGCTCTGCCTACTTTGGGATCGGTTGACCATGAGTGGATTGTCCCAGAATATTATTATTATTTTCGGTTTATTTTATTTTCTCGGGCTTTTACACTCGGACTTTTAACAGGCTTGCGTAGGGACGAATCCAACACGCAGAGGCCTGTTGGAAGGTATTAATGACATGAAACATACCAGCCAGGATCAACTGCTGGAAATAAATACTGATATAAACAGCAGTTGACTCTGGCAGGTGTAGGGACTATTGTAAGTTTGTGGAAAGATTACTAGATTTTTTTTAGTGAGCATTTGGTGGACTGAACACTGGGCTATTGCAAAAGGCCGGGGTTATGCCCTTTAACACTTCCACCCCTGGAGCATATAGCTCTAACAGCTCCTCTCTGGACGGCCAATTAAGGTAAGCCAGAGCTGAGAGTACTGCCCTTCAGTTTCGCTGAAGGGGGCCCTTCAGTTTCCACTCGGCTGAAGAAGACACGCCGAGGTGGAGGCCCTGACCGATTCTCTGAAGCACTCGGGTCCGTGGTGTCGTTACGCACCAACAGCTCGCCACTTGCTGCGCTGCGGGTTTATTATTATTATTATTATTATACTTAGGTAAACCACCGTACAAGTAGACATTAGGTATTGTTACATAATAAGTATAGGGTAATGACGGTTCTTATCTGAATTTCTTCCATATAAATATAACATAAAATAAGTATGGTTTAGCTATAATAATATTGTCCTAAATAACAGGTAATAACATACCCTTGTTTAGTTTTATTCTATGTTAATATTGGAATGTTCTGTGCCACAGTTTATTTTATATTATATAACAAAAATGATATACATTTTACGATACAATCTGCGTGAGAGTAGGGCGAAGCGATATCTCAAACTTTCGTTATTATGAACATCAATACGCCACTCGCGTCTCCGAAGACAAAGTTCCGGCCACAACAGGTGGTCCATATTTAATAGTTATGGCTCCAGCTGCAATTAATTTGTCAAGATCGGCCAACGAGTTCATTTGGATTGCAGTGAAGTAGTTGGTAGTCAGCCCAGCGCGTAGCGAGAGTCCTCTATCGGCGCGTCGAGAACGGGCGCACTACGGCCGCTAGACAGCCCAACAGACAAGGGTTACGCTTGCCAAAACATCCGACCCGATGATATCCGGGAATATCTCCGTTGAAGATTTATTTGTTCCGCCAACAGAGGTTTATTTTTTGGTGACTCGTCACGTTTTTATTTTAGTATAGGTCTGCGGGGCTATGGCGGTATGACCTAGACTATTAAGTAGATACTTGGAATTCCCATGTGTCGACAGTCGGACATGAAATTGTAGGGTTAATTTCAGGAATTTTGGCACTGGTGAGGAAACAGAACAGTAATAAAACAATTTACCCAACCTGAGTTTTTTTAGTTCGCTCGTATTGTTGCCCGAATGCTCCAGGAGGTGGGATATCCCACCTCCTGGAGCATTTTTCGATAGTTTTTCGAGAGTATGTATGTGCCTATGTCTATTTCTTAGGTACGGCCTGTAGGCCTAAAAGGCTTGATGGATTTTGACTTACAATATGTCGTTAGATTCGTCGTAGTTTAACCGGCTTTAAGAAGAAGGTTATTTTTAAAAACACACACACACACATAAGAATTAGGGTCCATTTTCGACCACTGAGCGACCACTAGTATTATATTTTCACACACTAGTATTAATATTATATATATGTATATATTTTTTATATAAAATCACGTTAGGATTATATCAGAATTAGTAGATATCGAAACAAAATGATATATTTACGAATTACTAAAACAATTCATAAAATTAATTTTATGAATCTAGGTTTGAGCAAAGCTATTATAGACAAAATAATAGGTACAAGACATAACTGCTTACAAATTAATTTTCGTAATTTTTTAATAATATCAGTAATTTTTTTTAGAATATCTCCTTACAATTTCTAACTACTGATTATTTTCAACTAATTCCCGACCCTGAAATATCTCCATCAGCATCCACACTTCCTATCTATCAGACCATCGTTATGTAGACAAATAAGCATTCACTTACATGTCAGTTAATAAAATAGAATAAGAAAAATATTGGTCAGAAATAAATTCATAAGCTTTATTTAGGCTTACATAAATAAACTAGCGACCCGCCCCGGCTTCGCACGGGTGTAATTGAGCAAAAAAAGAAGTGAATAATTTAAAGATACTGCCTTTGATTATAGAATTTCTTCATAAATAATGTTTGTAGCTAACTTTTCGTAATGCAATAATTATGAACAAATTTTGTTTAGAAGTGACGCGTAAAAGGGCTACGTGTAGCTGTCTGTCCATGGGCAAAGTACTCTACGCTTAGGTTTAAGCCTGCAAACGTTGAATCTCTGAGCTTGTGATTTGTTAATTGTATTTATAATTTTATTAGAAACTGCAGACGTGTACCGGTGCCCAATTTGGGTGGATTAAGGACAGGAACAGGACACCATATCTTTAAAAACAATTTATGGAAGCAATACGGGCTTCCTTGTTCGGTTTCATCGTTAAGACGTAAACGGGGTCAGCCGGCGATTTCTTACCCACTAAAACCCCCACGGCTATCACGTCCGCACATTAGAGGGCGGACCTACCGGGCTATCTGTCGGTATCTGCACCAGCTGATACCACTCAGTGCCTTGACTTTGAACCCGCCGCCGAAAAGGCACATTATAGTACCCCGGGAACCTGTCACGGTGCTCACAGTTACAGGGGTCACGGGGGAAGCCTTTAATGGGATTTACGGGACCGTGTTGGTGGTCAACCGGGTATATAGGATTCTTATACACTAAACCCCCAACGGCCGTGCAATCAGCACATAAGAACCCCCTTCTTGGGCTATCCAGTGGGATCTGCACCATGATACCCTCAGTGCCTTGCCTTTGACCCCGCCACCGGGGGGCACAATAAAGCCACCCAGGAAACTGTCACCGTGCTCACGGTTACAGGGGTCACGGGGGAAGCCTTCAATAGGTCCCCGGGACCCTGTTGGCGGTCAACCGGGTCATGTAGGATTCTTATACGCTAAACCCCCAACGGCCGTTAAATCAGTACATAAGAAGGAGACCTGGGCTATCCGGTGGGATCTGCATGAAAATCCTACAGACTCAGTCGCTTGCCTTTGAGCCCGCCACCGGGGGGCACAATAAAGCCACCCGGGAAACTATAATCGTGCTCAAAGATACGGGGATCGCGGGGGAAACCTCCAATAGGCCCCCAGGATCCTGCGGGCAATCGACTGCGGTATATGTCCCCACGGCTGTCCGCATAAAAATGGGGCTGCACCGTGTACCCCCCTCAGTGCAACGCAAGGGCCTTTGAAGCCGCTGCCGGGGGCGCATTATAGTCCCCCGGGAATATGTCACCGTTGTCACAGTTAAGGGGGTGGTGGGGGAAACATCCATATGTCCCCGAGATCCCGTGGGGAAGTCAACCTGGGTATTTGGAATTCTTACCCACTAAAACTCCCGTGGCTGTCACGTCGGCACATGAGGGGGAAACCTGGATTCTCGGGTGGGATCTGCACCAGGTGCCCCTCCCAGATTTATCTTATATTATATGGAATGAATGATATATAGAAAGAAATTTTGAATTGTAACTGACGTGTAAAACAAATTTACCAATAAATGATTATGATTATGAACTTCTCTAATACTTGATTGTTAAGTGTTATACCTCTTTAGGTTTGGTCAACGCAAGCTAATTAAATTTATTTACTTAGATAAAACTTCTAAATAAATTCAGTTAATATATAAACCTTCAGTGAAAAATAAAAAAAATTATAAAATGATCAAAAATAAAAAGTTTAAAAGTACACAAAAAAAACCTAAAGAGAGATTTGAACCCGGACCCTGCTGTGCTTAGAAGACGCTTCCGTAACCTCCAGACTACAGCTACACTTATTCTGTTATTCGAATTACTTGATCATATTCTTGTTATATGTCTGCTCAGTCCCTAATGCATATAGCGTGATATTTTGCCTTATGTATTAGTTATCAGTACCTAATTTACGTACTAAGCAAATCTAAGTGGGAATATCTGTACCGCCATCGGTTGAGTAATAATACTGCTTTTTAACCCTGTTAAGGGATAAATTTAAAAAAAGATCCCCTCAGTGGCTTGCCTTTAAGCCCGCCACCAATAAAAAAGTTACCTGTCACCGTGCTCAAAGTTTCGGGGATCACGGGTAGACCTCCAATAGGTTCCCAGGATCCTGCGGGCGGTCGACCGCGGTGTGTAGGATTCTTACCCTCTAAACCCCCCACGGCTGTCCGCACAAAATATGGGGCTGCACCGGGTACCCCTCAGTGCAAGGCAAGAGCCTTTGAAGCCGCTGCCGGGGGCGCATTATAGCCCCCCGGGAATCTGTCAATGTTGTCACAGTTAAAAGGGTGGCGGGGGACACGTTTAATATGTCCCCGGGATCCTGTGGGGGACTCTTACCCACTAAAACTCCCGTGGCTGTCACATCGGCACATGAGAGGGGTTCTTCGGTGGCATCTGCATAAGCTGTCCCTCAGTGCATTGCCTTTGAGTCCGCCGCCGGGGGGCGGGTATATTATATCCCGGGTATATATATTATAACCTACCTTATAATATATGGAATTAATGAAATTCTCTAGTACTTGATTGTGAACTATGTAGGTATCTCTTTAGGTTTAGCCAACGTAAGCTATGTAAGTTTATTTACTTAGATAAAACTTAAAACCTTCAATGATAAATTATCTAACCGATGGTGAAAACCGCTGCGTGGTTTAGGAGGTGCTATCGGATATAGACAGACTCGGATAGCGACTTTGTTTCACACTATATAAAGATACTTTGACTTCGATCGATCGGTATCAACACCAGCCAACCTGTAGAAAAAACCCTGACTGACAGACAGACAATAATTCCAATAAAGTTTTGGCTTTTATATTATACGTACAATACATGCATATTTATTGTATTCCTACCCAAACAGACATTTTGAAAATATATTTTCATTATTTTATTTTTAGTTTGTTATATTTGCGAAACAAACAAATGATACCACTTATTACTAAATTTAAGATCCAATAGTACAAATATCAATTCTGTTTCCACTAATAACTAAATCATAACATTAGAGAGAAGTTAACTACGTATGCATGATTTTAAATTTAAAAAAAGTATTAATTATAAAAATATATTAGAGATAAACAGTGCCGGAGTCAATAAGAGTTAAATATTTAAAACATCGAATCTTAATATAAATAAAAAAATCAAAACAAAGTTTAAAAATCCAAAAAAAAAATCCGCACACGGGTAGCGAACCCGGACAGTCCGCACTTAGAGGACGCTTCCGTAACCACTTGGCCAAGGAACATTTCTTTTAACTATCGAATTATCGTAACTTATTGTGGTAATATATTTGTACCGCCATCGGTTAAGTAATAATACTTCTTTTTTACCCTGTAAAGGGATAAATTATAAAAAATATGAAATACTAATTCAATTAATTTTCTTAACGAATGTCTGTGCAAAATTTCAAGTCAATAGGACCAAGGAATCGCGTTCTCCCATACAAACTTTGCCCCCCTATTTGACCCCCTTAGAGGTTGAATTTCGCAAAATCGCGTCTTAGTGAGCACCTACGTCTTAAAAGGAACCCCCATGCAAAGTTTGAGACTCCTAGCACTTGTAGTTTCTGAGATTTCGTGATGAGTGGGTTTTTGCCTACTCTTTTATATAATAAGATAATAACTTTGGTGTGGTTATAAATAACAGTGCCAGTATCGATAACTTCGGTGAAGGCTATTCCCGGCTTAAGACTCCCGGCACGTCTAGACTTTTCACTTTGCCTCTTTTACTGGCGGGCTTTATGGCATTCTTGTTGTACTTGGCGCACTAATACTTTCTTTTTATTTTATTTCTTAAGAGTGGAGGGTGTGCGCAGGAATTACATCACTTGATTCCATCATTCCCCTTCTATCATCGGACGACGAGACGCACAGCGAGTACACAACCTTACTCGGTAAACGTGACTTCAGTCCGGACTAAGCGAATTGCTTCTTTTTTAATGCGGACCGCTAAGGACTGGAATAGATTGCCTGCATCATTTTTAAGGCTAGAGTGAATAGGCTTTAATAAGCTAGTGTGTAGCGTAGTCGCTTTCTATCTGGCTGCAGTCAAGCACTGGCTTATATAAAGTAAAACTATTATATCCCGATAATTTCTACAGCTACAGCGCATGATGGACGCTCGATCGGTATATGGCAATGGTTACATATATTCATGACATGTGGACTGCAGCAGAATGACTGACCGCTGCCTGATAGGTCGTGGGTTTGATTTCCACCATGTGTCTAGGTGTTATTTATCTATTTAAGTATATATTTACAAAATAAAGGCAAGCCTGCAGGCCTGTTGGAAGAAATTTCTTTAGAAATAAGCTGCGCCTTTGTACTATTTTTTCCTATATTTCCGTTTTACTTTAATGTTATTGTGTGTACAAAAATTATAAAATAAAATGAATAAATAAAATAAAAAAAGTATATAAGTATTAGTATCAGTTGTCTGATTTCCATAGTACAGGCTCTGCCTAGTTTGGGATCAGATGACCGTGAGTGTATTGTCTCAGAATATTATTTATCTATTTATTAAATTATATTAATTAATATAATAACTATATTAATTACTAGCTGACCCCCCGCCTGCGCTATTTTTACGTTAACTAAACTTTTAATAACAGACATTCGCATCGAATACATAAGCTCCTTTTTTATAGTCGGTTAAAAACTGGGACCCACTTTTTACTTACTCTCCGAAGCACGGACCCGTTTAGTTCAAATGGCGTTAAACGGTTACCCATCTATTTTATGACCTTACCTAACGTTGCTTAACCCGATCGATTACAAAACCTTGATAACAACTCTCTATGAGTGTTCCCTTACTAATATTTATTATATTATAAAGAAAAATTGATAAAATCGGACCAAGCGTATAACCAAGTACCCATTTTGACTTTAATCCCCTCTCCCAAAAGAACCGTGCTAGATTACGGGATAAAAAGTATCCTATGTCCTACCTCGTAGTAAGATCTCAAATCATGCCAAGTTTCATTTGAATCCATTCAGTAGTTTCGGCGTGATGCGCAGCCGTGATACATAGACAGACAGACAGACAGACAAAAATTAAAAAAAAATACATTTTCGGCCTCAGTATCGGTTATAGAATGCCCTCCAAATATAATTTTCAAAATATCTTCAATGTACAGAATTGGACCTGTTACAGTTTTATTATAAGTATAGATAATAGCTTATGCTGGCTCGAGTATCAAGTATCAAACCGTATCTACATAATATATATACGAAGACAATTCCTCAACCGTCAAAGCATTTTGGACAATGCTTTTAAAGATGTCATCAAGTCTTTTGTAAGTAAAAGGCATTAGAGTAACAGGAAAAATAAGATTCTCAATCATAATGTTTTTTGCTAATGTTCTAACTTTTCTTTGGAAAAAATATGATGGAGCAATAACATCGGCGACACCATGATAAATGGGATGATAAGAACAGTGGGAGAACTCGCGTAACAATAATTGTTGCTATATATTTGGCACCTTGCTACCATCGATCAGGTACTATTTATGGTAAAATATTGTTAATTTCAGAAAAACTTATTTATTTCTGTTCTATTACACTCCTTATTTTCACTACTACTTTTTCTGTTTAGGAAATAATTTTGTACGTTAATCCTGAATAACGATTCTTTTATTTAGATTTGCATCCATACGAATCTTACGTAGTCGTACATACGTAGTCCTGATTTATCCTTAAGTAAATGAAATAATAAACACGTAATTTAATATGACGTTTTGAAGTTTAATTTGTGCATGTTATATTGTCGATGAGTAATTTCTCTTTCTTTCTCTTGAAAGACGTGCATTGAACTCTGAATAAATTTGACAAACATTAGTACCTAGATGTAATAAATGATGAATGAGCGGGCACAAAAGTCATTTGGAAGGCATTGGGGATGCAAATGGAGACGGTTTATGTGTAATTTCATGGCAATAAAATAAAAACGGGTTCTTGATTGTTTAAGGCATTTTAAGACAGTATGGATTCTTTCATTCTAGCTATCGTTTATTGTAAAACTACCTACATATTGTATTGTAAATACTAATGAATTATTATTGATTTCGGTGAAGGAAAACATCGTGAGGAAACCTGCATGTCTGAGAAAGCCTAACTAGCTTTCGTATGACGTGTGAAGTCCGCCAACCCGCACTTGACCAGCGTGGTGGATTATGGCCTAAGCCCCCTCATCATGAGGGGAGGCCCGTGCCCAACAGTGGGACATAAACAAGGGCTAGGATTATTATTCATTAAATCCTACTTGAAATGTTTCAAACCATGTTGCAGTATTAAATAAGCATATATATATATAATATTCAGCCCATGGTTTGTTAATTGGTAATTAATGTCATGTAAAGGAAGTAAGAGGATTTTAGTCATTACGCACGGAATAAGTCAATTAGCGTGGTAAAGTATGGTAAATATTGTTCATAAAATACTTTTTATTTATGAAAATGAAGTGTTGACGTTTATCTACTTGGTTGGTTAATATTGCTCCCTTTCGTTATAAAGAGACCATCTTATGAACGACTTTCTCGTCATGTCATTAAGGTGGATAAAAAAAACGGGAAACGAGCTATGTCTCGTTTGGCATAGGCCTTTTAATTAAAGGGTACCGTTTTCCATTTAGTATAAGTACTTACAGCAATGTATCTAAGTAGCAGCGCTCCAGATTGACCCAAATACTTCTACTGGGTCTATCTTTACGGACGCCTTTTGCGATTGAGTAAGTGAAAGAATTCATAAAACTTGTAACATTAAATTTTCGCACAACCTGAAAGTAGTTTTTTTTTTCAGAATTAACTGAAATATTTTTTACTATTTTTGTGAAATTGTAAACATAAACACTAAATTCTACATTAGATAAATTAAAAAAAAACTTTTTATCAATAGCAATCAAACGTATTAATTATATATCTATATATATAATAAACTCATTATTGAGAAATTCAATATAACTCTTTAAGACAAATATCCAGTTCAAACTCGACAGGCTTACTAGTAGCCATTCCAGGGTTCCGTCAACCACCTTCCAGTTCCATCATCAGGTCCTCATTATTGGGCAAAGTGAATAGAACTCTTTAAGACAAATAATGATTTCTGATATTTACGCGAATACTACACATTGAAATGAAACTAATTTTACGGATTATATCGCGGTTTATTCTTGATTTTTTGAGTGTAAACAGTTGATGGCTGGCCTAATGTTTATAAATAAATAAATATAAATAAATAAAATTTTAATTACCCGACGTTTCGAATACTTTACAGCATTCATGGTCACGGGCGTACTGAGGTGGTAGCTGTCCAAATGTCATAGTTGTCTTAGGGTACCCTCAGGTCTTCTAATTATTATTGTTAGTCCGATCTACGCAGAAAGAGCTTACAGTGTCTTGAGGTCTTGCAGTGGAATGCTTGTCTTTGGATTTGACTATGTTTATCACGGGATCCCAAGCTGGTGGTAGCACCCAGCCATCTTCTCTATTGAAATTTGGATGCTTAAACCGCGATAAAATCCGTAAAATTAGTTTCATTTCAATCTTTAAGACAAATCAAATGAGCTAAAACTCGATGTGTTTACTAGTAGCCATTCCAGGGTTCCGTCACCCACCTCCTCCGGTTTCATCATCAGATCCTTATTAATGGTCCAAGGGTTCTCTTATCAACCATTGAGCTCCATCATCAGACCATCTCAATGACACCATATTATTGTATTATCCCAGGTTCTTGACACATGTGCTAACTACCAAACAATTCGAACATGTAGAAGTGGATTCAAATTGAGTCGCAAGATTCCATTACCATCATACATACATACAGGTGAAGCTAACAAAAGCGTGTTAATTTAAATGAAACTGATTTTACGGATTATATCGCGTTCTGCATAGATCGGACTAACAATAATAATTAGAAGACCTGACGACAAGACAAGACAACTATGACACATGGACAGCTACCACCTCAGTCCGCCCGTGACCATAAATGCTGTAAAGTATTTGAAACGTCGGGTAATTAAAATCAAAAATAAACTGCGATATTATCCGTAAAGTTAGTTTCATTTTAATGTGTAATATTCGCGTAAATTTCAGAAATAATATAGCGTGTTAATAAAAAAAGAGCACTAAAAGGCAAGTATTGTTTGTTATTGTGTACACATGTTTACTATGTGATAGGTCCCTTGTGATTGATTGATTGGGTCCGTCCAAGTATCAGATATGCTGCCCCCAAGCAGTATTGTGTAAACATTACTGTGTTCAGGTAACAAGAGCACTGTAGCTGGTAAAATTACCGGACACAAGAGACTTACTGACGTAATTAATAAATTCTTTAAATATTATTTAAGTTGGTGACACCAAACTCAATAATATTTAAATTATTTTATACTTTTCAGTGATATTGAGGTCGGTAGAAATTAAAAAAAAAAAAAAATATTTTAGTGATATTTTCATACATAAAGATTTGAACTATTGAAGACGGTAATATGATCTAGGTAGGTTATGCTAACATTATCGTCCACATAGTTTTACATAATTCATGTTTCTTCAGAAAAAAAATATCCGGTCGTATTGAAATTTGCATGGAATCATCATAGTAGTTTACTCTCTCGAATAAAAAAAGAATCATCGAAATCGGTTCATATTTGTCAGAGTTATGTAATGGAGAACATCAGTTTTATGGTTTTTACCAGATAAATTCCTGATAAAATTCATACAGATTCATTACTGTCGTTTCTTCTTTCGAATAAAAAAAGAATCATTTAAATTGGTAAATATTTTCCAGAGCTATGACCATTTTTGTCCTTAAAAAGCGACATAAAGTCATCTTATAGGCATTCTTGCAGGTTTCCTGCGCAGTCATCATTCTAGTTTTTTCAGTAACTACTAATTCGTAAGCAATATTTTTTTATGGGACCCAATCAACGGATTAAAGAATGGATGGAAGAAAGATTTTTTCAAATCGGTTCATAATTGCCAGAATTATGCGCGAACATACATAGAAAAAACATTATATATACAGACGAATTGAGAACCTCCTCCTTTTTTGAAGTCCGTTAAAAACGTCAATTATCCAGTTTAAAAATTGGATTACTTTGACACTCGAATTTAATATTTTATGCTCTAATAGTGAGAAGAGATATCGACCATCTCGTACTCAAGAATGGTAAATAAGCAAAAACGGCTCCAAGAGGCGCAATCAATTAGATTAAAATCATTACTTAATTAGATAAAAATAAATAAATTAACTATAACTGGCGTTAGTGAGTGAGGCATTTAATAACTAAGGTCTCGGGTAAAGAGCAGCAGTGCTTTGCAGTGTCGAATAAAATAAAAATAGCACGCATATACTTGTACTACTATACTATGACTACAACAGTTCCGGTTTTAAAACTTCTCTGAGATTTTCCCACGCATTATTATTCAGTTTTTGTCTGTGCTCTACAAAACTAAATGTCTTGTATGGCGTCAACCGGGACCGGAGACGCCGGAGACTAAAAGCGCAAATTAAATTCTACCGATCCAACATAACGTGACGTGGCGTAGGCTAAATATAAAAATCTCGACGGTAGTCAACCGCCTCTCGGTTAAATTTTGTAAATCGTGGTCAGGTTATTATTGTAAAACTGACCAATTTATTAGAATAATATGTTTGTGTTTAAAAAAATAACACTCCGTATTTAAACGTAAATATTTAAATAATCAAATACTTTTGGTAACGATATTTTATTCTATAAAATCACAGCCAGATTTAATCATCATCATCATCATCATCACCAGCCGGAAGACGTCCACTGCTAAACATAGGCCTCCCCCTTCGAACGCCACAACGAACGACAATTGGCTATTTGCATCCACCAACTGGTGGATGCAAATAGCCAATTGTCGTTCACCTGCGACGCGCACAATGTCGTCTGTCCACCTAGTGGGAAGCCTACCTACACTATGTCTTCCGGTTCGTGGTCGCCACTCGAGAACCTTCCTTCCCCAACGGTTATCGGTTCTTCGAGCGATGTGGCCTGCCTATTGGCACTTCAACTTGCAGATTTTAAGAGCTATTAGCGCCAGATAGAGCTAGATTTAATAAGTCTTTTTAATTGGCTTTATTATATACATAAAAACTGAGACTAACTAATAACCAGAAAGAACGTTTTTTAATTTATGATTTTTCTGCGCAAATTTTTCACTCAAATTCAAGCGAACGTTTTTAATCTCTTGCGAACGCCGCTTATCTTTAATGTTCGTAAAAATCTTTATGAAAAGATAATAACGAAGCTACGGTATCTTGTGGCTATCCGTGGAGAGAGGCACGGATGCTGTAAGTTTACACAGAAGTAATGATTCTTGTTCCATAAACGTTTTTGAACTTAGAGTAGATTTTCATGTTTCACGTCCTAATTTATGATAGATGAAGCGGACAGATAGGGTTGGATGCCGCATATTTGCGTAGGAAGGTTTAAATAGGAGGCTCTTATATACATATGTACAAAATGGATGAGTACCGCACAAAGCTTGACACATAATCTCTCTTAGAACTGTTCGTACCCTACTTTAGCTTATTAATTATTATGGCTCGTACCTTTGGATTGCGGAAATTACAATAAAGATTACGTGTTGCTTTATACAGCTCTTTCCGCTTCTGTTTCGTATGCTGCACGTTTCTAGGGATTCATTTTTAACAAGAACTGCGATTTTTATACAAATAAGATTAAATACCTACACAAATGAAAAATATACAACAAACTTATATTTTAAGTCAGTGATGATCTACATGTTATCGCCCTGAAATCCACATAAAAAAAACTAATTTAAACTACGAAGACTTTCACTAAAGGTTATTATTTTAAAATCAATTAAGAACGGTCACTTATAATGGCCAGGACCTCTTAACCACATACTTACAGCGTTTCATGTAAACCCGTACTTTCAAAACTCGATAAAGTTCCGTAGCATTTTAGCACTAGAAACACACATTTTCTTGTATAATAAGTATTAGCACTACACAGTGATTTACAGACGACACGTATTATTAAAGTTTCATGGTAAAGCCGGTCGTATAAATTTTATCGTGCGGAGGCGAGTGGGTCGAGTCGCGGAGATGTGCGCGCAAGCGGCGGGCGTCGGCGCCACCTGTCGCTGAGTAACGTCTCAGGCGTGAGACGGGCGGGCGGCACGAGACTACGGCGGCTCAGCAGCGACTGAGCCGCCGAGCGCCCGGGCAGTGTGACCAGATTAAAATTGATCGTTATGCTAAAATCTGCTAAATTCTGCTAAAATTTTTGAAAAAATGCTAAGTTTCTAGTAATTTATTTTCATTTCCTACTTTACCTTGACTTTACTTATGGAAAATAAATAAAAATACTTAAAAAAAATATTTTTTTAAATCCAGAATATCCTATATTACTTTTTAATGTTTATATTTATTTAAAACATATAGGTACTCAAGGGTTGCCTGTTACCACAACAAGAAAAATCAGATATAAATGTGGCAGATTTTATTACGTGGTTTGTGCAAATATCCAAGTAAAATTCAGTTAGTATGTTCAGTTATTACTAAACCATAGTCTGCTAAATTTCTGCTAAGCCCTAAAATGCGGGCTCAATTCTGCTAAAATAGCAGAATTGTGTTAAATCTGGTCACACTGCCGCCCGGGCACGTGGGGCCGGGCGCCGGCCGCCGCCCAGGTGCACCTGCACCCACCCCCCCGCGCGCCGACGCACGACCCCGCACCACCCCCGCACGCCCCGCCGCCGCCCTACACTTCGGCTGACGACGCACTATCTGCCTGCACCCGCTTGCACTTCGTCTGCACGCGCACTGACTAATAACTCTCTAAAATAATAATGCTGATGAATCTATCAAAGTTACTACATCATCACCAGCCGGAAGACGTCCACTGCTGAACATAGGCCTCCCCCTTGGAACGCCACAATGAACGACAATTGGCTATTTGCATCCACCGGTTACCTGCGACGCGCACAATGTCGTCTGTCCATCTAGTGGGAGGCCTACCAACACTGCGTCTTCCGGTTCGTGGTCGCCACTCGAGAACCTTTCTTCTCCAACGGTTATCGGTTCTTCGAGCGATGTGGCCTGCCCATTGCCACTTCGACTTGCAGATTCTGAGAGCTATGTCGGTGACCTTGGTTCTTCGGCGAATCTCCACATTTCGGATTCTGCCGCGCAAAGAAACTCCGAGCATAGCTCTCTCCATGGCTCGTTGTGTAACTCTGAACTTCTCTAAAAGGCCAGCCGTTAGAGACCACGTCTCAGTACCATATGTCATCACTGGTAACACACACTGGTTAAAAACCTTCGTCTTCAGACACTGCGGTATTTCGGTATTAAGTTACTACGCATGCCATCAAAATATTATAATTACTAGCGACTCGCCCCGGCTTCGCACGGGTGCAAAGTAAATTATAAAAAATGGTTATTGTGGGTTATCCCTAAGAGATAACCATATACCATCGCGGACTTTTTTGTAGAACTAGTTAAGGTGTATAGTACTGTAGTACATTATTTTGATCAATCTCGTAGGGTTCAGCCAGCGCTTGCAATGTAAGCGCAAAAAAATGTGTTTATTTACGACCTCACATTAGAAACCTCTAAAATTATCAGTGTTTCTTTACTATATTATGCATATGTTATATATATAAACATTCCTCTTGAATCACTCTATCTATTAAGAAAAACCGCATCAAAATCCGTTGCGTAGTTTTAAAGATCTAAGCAAACATAGGCACAGACAGACAGTGAGAAGCGACTTTGTTTTATACTATGTAGTGATAGTGATGATGATGTATAAACACAATGCCAGCTTTCATGTTTGGTAAAACTAATATACAGTGAAAATGGAGTAATTTGGAACGGGAAAGTGGTGCGTATATTTACAGAGCCCGCAAGGCACCGTGAGTAAGATGTAAATGAATTAATTATACTACGAACTCCTAGTTTTTACCGGGGCCTACGGCGTAGCGCGGTCGTACCAGCGGCGTAGCGCGCACGTAGCAGCGGCGTAGATAATGTTTGCACTGTGACATTGAGATTGTGTGTACGGCAGGAAATTTTGCGTAGGGATGGTAAGTACGATTCAAATTTATGACATAATATGTGAATTAAGATTAGTTATAAATAACTAGGTTATCAAGATG
This sequence comes from Furcula furcula, assembly GCA_911728495.1. Taxonomy (NCBI): domain Eukaryota; kingdom Metazoa; phylum Arthropoda; class Insecta; order Lepidoptera; family Notodontidae; genus Furcula; species Furcula furcula. Next base: position 14,644,375 of record OU452250.1, read on the forward strand.
TACGAGTAGGTATCATAACAACGTTAGCACAATTAATAGCCATTTCTTTTTGCCCGAATGCCCCGAGCGGAGGGTTATGTTTTTCGAGAGTATGTATGTATGTATGTATGTTTGTATGTATGTATGTCTATTTCTTTGGCACGGCCTACAGACAAATCTTTTTTTGTTCAAAAAATATCAATATATCAAATAAAAAATCTGAACGAGACGAGTTGAGCCAGCCGCCGGCGGGCGCATTTGGTAGCCCCCCGAGAACCAGCCACGGTGCTCACGGAGTCGCAACCCCGCCACGTCCTCCTCGGAATCACCGCCGTACTCAATGGACGTCCTGGGGCCCACCTCTTAACGTCCAGCGACTCCTAAGGACGGAAGACACCTAGTGCAAGATTGCACATTATTTATTACATTTAACTTTTCATACGTTACTTACGACCTTGAAATGCTATAACATTGAGTATGTCACATATTTAATCAGTCAGCCCATATAGAATCTATCGTACCACAGTTTGATAAGAAAAAAAAATGCGTTTAGCGATATCACTGCCATTTGTACATTATACATAATTTATACTTAAGCCTTCAAATATAACTATTATACTACAATTAAGGAGTATACTTGTTTATTCTATTTACTGTGGAACTACTTTCTGAATCTTACAGAGTTCTGTTCCTCTCTCCTTCCCTCAATTTTAATGATTTAGTCCTTAGCTGTGATGAAATTTTGTAAAAAAATTACTGGGACAACACCTATGTACCTAAAATGCATACGTATTGTCAAAGTAGTAACGTATCAAAGGTTGTCAATCGTAAATCACGTTGTTGTCAAGTCTCTTATAATTAAATTGAAAAATCTGTTTATAACGCGCAACCGAAGTGTTATTAGTATTGTGCTTGGAGATTGACTCACAGTCTATGTTTTTTACCTCAATTCAGTGTTTTTGAGTGAATTATTTAGAAGATTAAGTGTGATAATAAAAGCTATTGACAGTTCTTCAATCAAAAGCGAATATAACAATCTAAGCCTACCCACATAATTTAAAATGGCTAAATGTTTTAAGTGTAATACTAAAGTTGATGATAAGGCTCCGATCACATGCAAGGGTTGTAAACGTGTAATATGTACAAAATGCAGTGGGCTAACAGCAACCGAATTGCGTGTTATTGGGTTGCAGACGCCTAAGTTAGCATATTTGTGTGATGATTGTGAAGAAGGCCTCAGGCAGGTGCCGCAGCTTCGTAAACTAGTAACTGAACTCCAACAACAGGTACAGGAGCTCAAAGCCAACCAGGTTAATGCAGTTAGTTTAGATGCTGTAATAGGAGAAATGGAGGAGCGAAAATTTCGCAATCGGAATGTTATTGTATTTGGCGTCCCGGAATCTGTTTCCAGCATACCGGATGAGAGGAAAGATCATGACAAAAATAATATCACCCAAGCGTTTGCATCATTATCCATCCCTTCTCCTGAGATAATTACTGCCTTCCGCCTTGGGAAACCAACACAGGACAAGAACAAACCGCGCCCAATCAAAGTAGTATTATCGCAAAAACAACATGCTTTTAATATTTTGAAAAATAAGACCAAATTGCAAAAACCCATTAAAGTTCAGTCGGATATGACGCCATATCAGAGAGATCAACTGAAGAAGCTCCGCGAGGAGCTGGCTGCTAGAACCGAACAGGGTGAGGCGAATCTTACGATAAAGTACATAAATAAAGTGCCAAAAATCGTACCCATCGCAAAAAACTAGACAGGCATCACATCTACGAACTCCGTATGCTTTACACGAATCTGGCATCCTTAACGGCAAAATTTGATCTATTTACAGTTGAAATTAGTAATTATAAACCAGCTTTTATCCTTATAACGGAAACCCATCTTCACTCTGGCATAAGCGACAGTATAATATCTATACCGGAATACTCACTCTATCGGTTGGACAGGGTGGGTAGGAAAGGAGGTGGTGTAGCCATATATATAGCACATAACATTGACGGTGTAAAAGTTATTTCAAAAGTGAACAACTCATATCATAACTCATCGGTAGAAGGATTGTGGCTTGATGTACAGTTCAGAGAACTGAACCTATTGCTAGCATGTATCTACAGACCACCCTCGAATACACCTACAACCTCAGATGATGTTTTATTTGAAACCATTTCTAGAGCAGCCTCAGAGAGAACTGTCATTATTGCAGGAGATTTCAATTTACCTGGCATTAAATGGCCACTTGAGACGATGAGTGTACCAGATAAACTAAGTGACAAATTCATAACAATGTACGCCAACAGTAATCTAAACCAACTAGTTACAAAGAACACTAGAAAGCGAAATAATGAGGAATCTCTACTGGATTTGATACTTTGCAACGACGATACGTTAGTCTGTGATGTTGGATATGACTCACCTATTGGAAAAAGCGATCATTTAGTTTTAACTGCGTCTATACAGCTAACCGGTATCCACAAATATAACAAGGCTCAGAAAGCAACTCAGTACGACTTCTATAAGGCGGACTATGATGTGATAAACAAGTATTTAGAAGAAAATTTGAAGTTAATTAACAATGGATCGGTACAGGATATGTGGCTAGAATTTAAAACCCTTATGCACTCTACGATCGAAAAATTGGTCCCAAAAAAAACAATGAAAAAATCAATAAATATTCGTAAACCATGGATTAATAATGAAATATTAAAATTAACTAAAGAGAAGAAGGAGCTGTGGCGTATTTATATGTTGGACAAAGAGAGCCGCTCATACCAGAAATACAGAAATGTTAATCATCAAATTATAAAACTAACACGAAAAAGGAGAACTCTATTTGAATCTAATGTCGTAGATACAGGACCGAAGGCTTTTTATGGACATATAAGGAAACAGCTCAACTCTAAAGTTAGTGTCCCCAGTGTCCTTAATAATCCATCAAACGAACTTGTTGTGGATCCGCAACAAATAGCAGAATTATTTGCAAATCAATTCGAATTAAGCTTCGTCACTGAACCTGATGGACCATTGCCTAATATTAATGCAATCAGGACGCTTAGCTCGCTTGATGAACTTCAGATCAATAGTGAAATGATACGCAAGGCACTACTTACCTTCGATGATTCCACGGCTGCTGGTCCTGATGATATTCCTGCAATAATGTTAAAGAAATGTTCCCATACCCTTGCTGACAAATTGGCCAATATCATGAATAAAACAATAGAAGAAGAATGTCTCCCGAATGATTGGAAAGTCGCAAATATTGTGCCTATTTACAAAAAAGGAAACAAGCTTTTGCCTGCTAACTACCGCCCCATAAGTCTCACTAGTGTGGTGTGTAAGACCATGGAAAAGATTATAGTGAACAAAATTAAAGACTTTCTAGAGATTGAGCACATAATTATTGATCAACAGCATGGTTTTGTAGCAAAGCGTTCAGTTGTAACAAACCTGATTAAATGCATATATGAATGGGTCAAAAATGATAATAATAAACAGCCTACTGATGTGATATACCTGGATTATGAGAAGGCATTCGACCGCGTCCCATTAAAACGCTTAATACTTAAATTGGAACACCTTGGAATACGTGGGAAGCTGTTATCATGGATTAGCAACTTTTTAAGCGACAGAACCTTCTGTGTGCGTATTGGAGATATTGTATCACAACTCCATCCTGTTATTAGCGGGGTGCCCCAGGGATCTGTCCTTGGTCCCTTAGCCTTTATACTCTACGTAAATGATCTACAAACAACGCTAAAGCTTCCATTTGCTCTTTTTGCTGACGATACAAAGCTATTTGGAAATCCATATACTCAATCCCAGAATATACAAGATGATCTCGATTCCATATATAACTGGACCAAAGAATGGCTTCTAACACTAAATACAGACAAGTGCACTGTATTACATATAGGGAAAAAGAACCCACGGAAAATTTATACTCTGGGTCACCAGCAACTTGCATCTGTTGATTCGCAAAAGGATCTTGGTGTGCTCATATCAAGTGATTTGAAATGGGAAGGGCACATCACCACCATAGTGAAGAGAGCAAATTCCATGTTGTACTTAATTCGCAAAGCTTTTCTGTGCCTCACGCCTAAAACCTTTGTTAAACTTTACAAGACATATGTAAGACCTTTGTTGGAGTTTAGCTATGTTGTATGGGACCCCTACTTTAAAAAAGATATAACTCTATTGGAAAATGTCCAAAGACGAGCAACAAAGTTGGTAAATAAATTACGTGATAAATCCTACGAGGAGCGCTTGAAACAGTTAGGCCTTACAACACTTGAGCTCCGAAGGCGGAGAGGAAACCTAATAGAGACATATAAAATCCTCACTGACCACTATGACGTCCCAGGTATGAAGGACATCTATGTACGGGATAGAAATACCCACCTTCGTGGGCATCCTTTGAAATTATGGCCATTACCATCCAAAAGAAAACCCTTGAAACATTTTCTATCAAACCGTGTTGTAGCTGAATGGAACAAACTACCAGAAAACGTTGTGATGGCTCCAACGTTAAATGCTTTCAAGAATAGACTGGACAAAATACTTCAAGCAATATGATACACACGCATCAGCTCTATAAGCTGCTAGTGTGCTTACTAAATAATAATAATAATAGTATTGTAATTTGCTTAGAGTACGTACTGGATTTATGCCCTTGCAAACCGTATTAAATGACTTATTTAAATTAAAAAAAAAAACTTTTATTTAGGAACAGTAACAGCTCAGTGGGCGAGCGCTTGCCTTGGAAAACAAGGTGTGCAGGTTCGAACGCCGGCTCGCACCTCTGATTTCTTTAATAAATCATGTGCAATGCGAATCGTCTTTCCGCGATTGTTAATAGCTTTCGGTAAAGGGAATAATCGTGAGGAAACCTGTCTGTCTGAGAAAGCCTAATCAGCTTTCGAATGACGTGTAAAGTCCGCCAACCTCCAACGCCAACCGCACTTGGCCAGCGTGGTGGACTATGGCCTAAGCCCCTTCACCTTAAAGGGTGGCCCATGCCCAACAGTGAGACATAAACAACGGCTGGTATTTATTTTTATTTTACTGGCTAGATTCGAAAAAAGCTAAATCATTAATTTATACAGTTACCAATTTAGGAATTTGTAACTTCGGGCATTTTTAATCGTCTATTTAATTTATTCCAGGTAATCTAATCCATATACAACATTATTACACACAAATTAAATAATACAAACATACAAGTTACGCAAATAGATAATAATTTGATACTAGATTGCGTCTTGTCGTCTATGGTATTTTAGTTTTGGCCGGGACTGGTAAAGTGAATAGCTTTGCTATACGAGCGTGTGCACGCCCACAGAAGCGTGTGCAAGCCGAAGTGGCTTTTATTTCAAACACTCAAAAAAGGAACACACATATTCGCACATATCTCTCTAACAATCATTAGATAGATAGATAGATAATACTTTATTGTTCCACCATTATTAAAAACACAAAAATACAAGAGAAAAAAAAAAACAGTAAAATAGAATGAAACAATGGGCGGCCTTATCACTAAAAGTGATCTCTACCAGGCAACCTTTGGATGGAGAGGAACTATGAACTGCAAGGCGGGGTTGTTTATACAAACCAATTATAAAAGAGAAAAAAAAAACATAACTTTAAACAATAAAATACGTAACAGCAAAATAATATATATATAAATATTAGTATAATACATAAATATTATATTTGAAAGAATCAAATATAAATAACCAACAATAATAAATAAATAAATGCAGCCGGCTAATATCAATATAAAATTCATAGGGACAAATAAAATGCTTTCAAACGATCTTTAAAGATAGGCAGAGATGGTGCATGTCTAACAGTGACCGGTAAGGCATTCCACAGACGAACAGCTTCTACTGTGAATGACTTATCGTAAAACGAACTATTATGAGAAGGGAACATAAGAGTGAGATTTTCTGATGACCTCAAACAGTGGGAATCATTGCCGAGAAAAACAAAACGTTCCTTTAGGTAACGCGGAGAAAAAGAATTAAATAGTATATTATAAAGAAGAGACAGGATGTGCGTATTCCGACGAAGACGAATAGGAAGCCACTTGAGCTTAGAACGAAATTGAGAAACATGATCATATTTGCGCAAACCAAATATAAATCGTATACAAACATTTTGAAGACGTTCAAGTTTATTAAGCTGGTCCTCTGTAAGATCTAAATAGCAGATGTCAGCATAATCAAGAATTGGAAGTAATAGGGATTGAGCTAGAACAATTTTAGTGGCAGTGGGAAGAAAGTTACGGAGTCTTTTTAACGAGGCTGCAGCAGCAAACAACTTCTGGCTAGTAACTTGGAGTTGAGGAACCCAAGTCAAGCAGCGATCAATTAAGATTCCTAAATTTTTACACGATTCACTAAAAGGTATTAATTCCCCATCTAAATTGACACTAGGAATCGTTCTCCAGTTTACCCTTGAAATCAATCGCGAACTACCCACTATCATCGCCTTAGATTTTGCAGGATTAACTTTTAAGCCAAATTTTTTGCTCCACTCGGTTATAAGGAATAGATCATTATTAACTACCCTAATACACTCTGGTAGTTCATCCAATGAAGCACTAGAATAAATTTGTAGATCGTTTGCATATAGGTGGTACGAAGAAGATAGATTTTGCGAGACAGAGTTTATAAAAATTGCGAAAAGAAGTGGAGAAAGGACACCACCTTGAGGGACGCCAGCAGTCGTATCACACCAAGAAGAGAAATCCTCATCCAGGCGAACTCGCTGCCATCTCTGATCGATCATTCGTATGAGAAAAAAGTACGACCACTCTCAATCACCGCATATATCATTGCCTGAATAGTTGCAATTCGCCGCCGCTCGTCACATGTAGTGACGTTAGTTATTATGTAGTTACTAGCTCAATATCAAGAGAGCTAGTCAGCCCCGGATCTACGATTTTTTCGAACCGGGACAGAAACTTGATAGTGGCGACTAGGAGTGTTCGCAACGGCTATATATTAAAAACGCGTTATAACGATATGCTACTTATAAAACGCATGTTATTTTTTACGCTTTAATATATCAGTTAGCTTCCTAACGTCGCGTTTGGATTATCGTCGCGCCGTTCGTTAAACGTTTTTTAATAGCTATGTGGACTTAAGAATAACAATATGTTCGAGCTGCGGCTGCTATTCGAGCGATTAGCGGGCAGTATTTTTTTTAGTAAAGAATATGTATATTCTAGCCCCACTTCTAACTATATCTACAAAAAACTTTTTACAAAAATTGCCTAACCTATTATTATTTATATTATAAACACTTAACTAAAACTAACTTTAATTTACAGTTTTAATACAGTAAACAAACCAACACGATGCTTTATTTGAAAAAAAAAACACAAATCGGAATCGCTTACAAACACGACGATAATCGCGTACGTAAATAAATACGTCATACAATGTCAAGCCAGTAAGCCGCACTGATTGATTCAACGAAACGAAAATAAACTAACGAACGTTATTATAATTATGATACGAACAAATAAGATAAATATCGTTGGAAATCATCTAACGTGCAAACGTTAGATATTACTGGACACTGATTTAAATATAGTTCTTAAGCAGTTGTATTAAAGTATTATTTGGCATGCAACTCGTGACAAAATATTATACGGCAAAGTGACATTGACCGTGGTCCTTGAGTCGTGGCCCACGATGACGAGTCACGTGCCAATTAATACTCTAAGACAATTACTTAAGAACTATATTTGAATCAGTGTCCAGTAATGAAATGAATAAAATAGTTTTTACGATATTTCGTTAGTATCGTCGCCGCGTCGTGGCAGGCGGCTGTGGTCATGCGGCGTGCGTCCAATACCTATGTAATTTAAATAACGCTTGCCTAAGATATCAAATAATAAGCGATTTGATTATTTCTAAATAGTGGATTATTATATCAGTTATATAATATAACGAACACTCCTAGTGGCGACCCGGCCAAATTACTAAAAAAATCCCAAATTCACTTGTGGTGCCTGCCCCCTAGACAATGTAACATTCTAAAGCGTTATCGCTAATAGAAAGTATAAAAATGTATTAGAATGACATAAGTCATCGCAAAATCACGTGACAAATTATAGGGAATTGACACCGTTAGCGAATGAAGAAATAGATTCGCTATGAAGCGATTGCATCTTGTCTAGGCTCTCTGTGTGGCGCCTTTTTCTTACAAGTCGAAGGTGAGCCAACCAGGCTTCCGTCCGTATGCTAGGCGCTTTTTGGAGCAAGTTTTTATATTTAATCATATTATATTATGATTTTGGCGCCCACTGAAACTGCCGCCCGGGACCGGTGTCCCGGTTTGCAACCCCTATAGATCCGGGGCTGGAGCTAGTATTCAGTAGTAGTCCTACTAGAACATAAATAACGTTTATACACTGATGCTTTATGTTTTAATAAAAATATCTAACACTCCAGTAAGGCCTCTGCCTCGAATTTTGCGGGCAGCGGGGCGGTGGCGGCGGCGGCGGCGGCGCGGGCGAACAGCGGCCGCGCCGCTACCGCGCCGCTTTTTTCGAGAACCGGTCCATTTGACGCATAAGATCCGGCCGGTCCCGCGCCGCCGCCGCCGCCCCGCTGCCCGCAAGATTCGAGGCAGAGGCCTAATAACTCTGTGACCGTTATTTTGGTTAAGGAATCTACCACCTAGGGTAGATAAAAGGTACCCGGCTTACATATGGGCAGAGGCCGGGTCTTGTGGGGTTCCGTGTCCTTCATCGACGTAATGACTATGAGCACTTCGTTCGAAAGGTACCTATGTAGAGTTAAACTTAAATCGAAATAATAAATACAGCACCGCTAACTGAATGTTGGAATCTTGGTAACTTATAAATTTACAGATATAAACTACTCCCTACACAAGGACCTAATAGAATTAGCTACTTGCCGGAGGAGTTGAACATGCGCCCGCCAGTGTGGCCAGCGAGGCTGGAGACGAGCCAAGCAAGCATTTCACCCACTTGCGATATAGTGGACTGCGCGTGACTAAACTATTAAATTGTTCCCAAACTTAACAAACTACCAAAATAATATAGGTACTTATTATTTAATGGTTTGATTTTTGTATAAAAAGTGTATAGTATTTACTGTGTAGTAATATCATATAAGCAGCAGATACAGACAAGTTTAAATAATATAAGGACATAAAGCCTGACTGCGAAAAAACAAAATGGACTTGCATTATACTCGTAAACACATAACAAACACCTTATAGGTACATATATAAATCGTATACATAATATGTATATATATATAAATATATATTTGAACACATTACTATTTTTGGAAGTAAAAAAATACAAAATGGCGGCTGACGGCCACCATTTTTTTTTTATATTTTTTGAATAAAGAAATACCATCTGGGGATGGACAATTTAATACGACAGTAAATTAAACCTCGTGTGCAGAATGACATTCCCAGTCAAATGTCTATTAGGTGATTAGAAAAAGTGATTGTGATTAATCTCATAAATAATTACTACAGGGGTTGCTTTTCGGTGTGATCGCGTCGAAACATACAAACATTAAGTATTTCTGCCTGCGCCGTACCAGAGTTTAGTGACCCAATATTTACAAATGGTGTTTTGTTTTGATTACGGCTTTCTGCAGTATAGTTTGTTCCAAAATAACATTTTTTAAATTTGTATGTAAGGATTTCTTTGACGGTTTCATAATATTCCTATGTAGCGGTATTACCAAATTTTTCATTAATTGTCGTATCATATTCCCCACATTGTATATAGCCTATAACACTCCCACAACTAAGACGAATCTAACGACATATTAGAAGTCACAGTCCATCAAGCCGTTTAGGCCGCGCCAATGAAATAGACATACATACAAAAATACTCTCAAAATACAAAACCCTCCTTCTGGAGCAATCGGGCAAAAAGAGTAACGATAGTGTACACAAGGTTCAGATGGTATGTTACCGGGGTTCGCCTTTTATGTTTCAGTCACTTCGCACAATTGTCTACCTTCTTGATACTAAGATTATTGGCTGTCGTGTCGGCTTTCATAATGTTTTCACAGTAAACAGTTTTAGTAGTGAGATTTGCATGTATAGGATAAGACGACGAACATAGTCGGCAGGCGGCGCGCGGTGCGATGTCGACGCAAATCCGATTACCCTTTAATACCTTGAGTTTTCCCCGGAAGCTGTGCTTCTGCATAGCAAAAGTTATCCAGGAAACTTTTTTTAACAATTAATAATTAATGTCCATACAGAAATTAGAAGTTTATGAAATTTATAGGAAAGAAATGTACAAAGATACTTCTTGTTTCTACAGTTTTTGTTGTATAAACTTTTCTATCTGATTTGTTACTGAATTTAATGGTTCTATATTGAAGTTGAAAATAACAACAGTGGTAAGTTTTTCTAGGCACGGATCCAATTGACGTGAAAATACCTAAAATCGGTAATATACAGACACAAAAAAAAATAACAGTAAGCAAATTATTAAGCTAAGAAAGTGAAAGGAAACATTTGATATTTACTTTGTTCTGTTTGTGTATCCACGAATACTTAGTTTCATCAGATAAATGTGTATTTAGTCACTAACTAGTTATATAAGTAATAAATTTTCTGACGCATATTCGCTACGATACCATATCTAAATAAGAACATATTTATTTAAATTTATGTATGGAAGCCTGGGGACGCGGTTCTATTACAGCTTCTTGATGTTGATACGGAAATAAAGTGTGAGCCTTTTAAATCCCCTCGATATTATGTTTTTTTTCTGCAAGTTATCTAGCAGAGGCTAAGTTTTGAGTTTTATTACGGTAGAAGATATACGTCTATCTTTGGTTACTGTATTTGGCTATTGGAATTTACATACAGGGCGTAAATATAATATAACTTCTACTAATTTCAAGGCTGCTGAGGCCTTTTTTACAAAGAAAACGTAACCATTGCGTTAACGTTTCTCCATTTAGTTTATTTGGACGTCTCACTTACGCGATTAGTAAGTATTGTTTACTAGCTGTCCCGAGCAGCTTAATTTTCTAATTTTCTGCAAAACTTTCTTTTTTTTTTGTATAAACCTTGTAAGAAGTATTAGAAAACATTTTTAAAAAAAGATGAATTTAATCGGTAAAGCCGTTCTCAAGTTATAGCGTGACCAGGAGAAATAGGTTTTAATTTTTATATATATAGATAAAACAAATACACTAAGGCCTCCGTATTTACCTAATCATGTAGTTGCAGAACTTTTTTCAAAAGAGAATCATATAAAAATTGTCAACAGACAATTGTCAATTGTTTTTGTTGCTCATTTTGGTAACAAAATAGGATAAATTGATCGTACACATAATTGTGTGGGAAGATTAACCATGGAGAATGGGAAGCGGTTGATTTACTGCTGCAATTTATCAGCATTAGATCGCGTTTGTTGTGATGAGCACAGTGGTGGTGCTTTTTACACCTGCCTCGTTATCATGGCTAGAAAAAATCCAAGCCATTCATATTCATTTCATTCAAATTTATTTTTTGTTAACAGCTTAACATTTCGTGTCGTTTTTGTTTCTGTGTGCGTGTGTGTGTGTGCTAAACTTTCACATTTTCGTACGTGGGAACATGCCATGCCTATATCGAATATCTGAGCATCGCATATACTTAGTAATACTTCCAAACACATTTGCAAAGTTTTCGTTAGAAAGTTGTTCATCTGGCTGAATAAGATCTGGTCATCTAGTCAGTAAGATTATTTATATACTACCTAGAATACACTCCGTATTAGTAGCAAGCATGCTGGAGATGAGAGTAATGAAACATTAAACTAATATTGCATCTTCAAATAGGTAAAGCTAGAATCCTCTGAACTTTTCGTGGGTATTTTCAATTATGCACACAGAGCAATACTTATTCGATATTTACAGGTATATACGTATTATGTAAATACTAGTTTTTGGGCTTGTAGTTTTTAAAATTGATTTCGAATAACCAAAATAGGTATCTGGACTACTAAACAGAATGCGGATACTGGAATAATTCCCATCGGAATTATATTGTTATGATATTCATACTGAAGGTACACGCGTTTTCAACATGAATTCATTCATGTTGAAAACGCGAACGAGAACATATAACGACTTTTGTTTTGTTGATAGAATATGTATCTTCAAAGCAATTGATATTCATGTGCATGATAAACGAAAATAGTTGTTATAACGTTATTTCTACTATTTGAACGTGCAAAAATAAGTGAATTGCAAAAATGTAATATCGTTTTATGTCTTGAGTTACCATAACAATGTTAATTTATGAATCAAATTGCATACCCATAAAAGTCCTCTTTTATATTCCTGCGGCAATTTTGTATTTGTAGCTAAATAGAGACAGGACACTACACAATTTTATGATTGTTATTTAGCTAAATGTTTTAATGAGTATGGTGAATATGATACGGCCTTCATAGTCCTAACCAGAAAGGAACAACTATACGAAGTTGTGACCCCATGAGAGTTGAACCCAAGACCTCCGATTTACAAAGCAAGCGGTTACCCGCTGCGTTTGCAGGTAGCTTAACACAAAGTTATATAAATGTATTGTAATGTACCTACAAATATTCTGTTAGTTGTGTATAAGTCGATTTTGATACCTATACATATGTACATATGTTTGAAATATTACCAGAATCAATAACCCGTACAAAATCAATGTCTAGTATGCCAATTACTAGAATTAATTTGAAATTTATTAAAGCATCAAGGTTTTCGATACCTAGATATCCTACCAGTTCGAGGTCTTTGTTCTCATAAACAAAAGCTCTTCTAGAGCTTGGTATGGACATAAGAAAATTAAATACCTAGAGTTTAATAAATTGTAATTAATTACGGATTATATCGGGGTTTATTTTCGGTTTTTATTCCCAACTTTAACAACAACAAACAATAAGGAACAAAAAGGGAAATTAAAATCTAAATTAAACCGCGATATAATCCGTAACAGTAACTTAATTACTATGTGTATTATTCACGTAAATACAAGACAACATTAGTTTAATACATTTTTCTTAAGCATTATCTAATGAAAAGCAAACTGTGATTAATCAGGTTGAATTTAATACTTAGTACACCTATTTAAAAACTTTCTTTTCACATTTCTATGCAATATACACATAGGTAAACATAATTTACATTTATAGAACCTATGCATACTTACAAATACCTACCTATATTATATACTCTAAAGGGGGTCTCATTAGAGAACGATACAATACGCAGCCTGTTTTATTTATGGAGGTAAATGAACAAAAATAATTACAAACAACAAAGAGCTATTGTACGACGTTGAGTTGTTTTGGATTCCTTAATGATTAAGCTTAATGAAGTCGTATTTGCAACGGTCTATTGTAGGTATTGATTTTTAGAGCGCTTTAGTGCTAGCGGCTAGCGCGACGACTTTTGGTGCCGTGAGAGGACTTTTTTGTTACGTGATAGTTCTGCTACGACTAACTATATTATGTTTAAATCTATCTAGATACAAGAAGGTAGACTGACGAAAATGCCTAAGGCATTAAGTACTTCTATGTCCCGTGCACGTAGAGTTAAATAAATAAATAACTTATACTCAATACAAATTAGCGCTTTAACACGATCCTGTCCGATGGTAAGTGATGCAGCAGTCCGAGCTTATCAACCACACAATAGAAAGAAGGTACCTACTCAGTGTCAAGAAGTATTCCTTAATTGTCGAATGTCAAAAGGAGGGTCAATGACCTCTTAGCAGCTAGCGCAAATCCTCCTCATAGAGTATCGGCAACCTTCCTGAACACAACGCCAACTGAAAGTAGCGTTAAATTGAAAAATTTCTAGATATTTGTTCTAACTTAAAGATTATTACATTACTACCAGATTAAACGACTCATATAAAACAAATAAAGATATAAGTAACAATCATATATTTTCTCCATGATTCTATTATTTACGCAATTAAAATAGAATTCCATTTCATAACAGCTCCCTAGAAATAGTTATAATACTGAACTCGAAAATAGAAATATCTTCGTCTTGAGTGAACTGAACCTTCAAGGCAAAGTGAGTTAGCAGTGCAATCAAGTTTAAGAAGAAAACTAAAAAAAAAACCCTTGCTACAAAGCTGAAATAATTTATCAAAGATAGCTGAATATCATAAATGAATAAAAAAAACTACATTCAAATCTACAATGCCATTAACAGATTTCAAACATTAAACACTCTTTCTGGCTTTGATCAAAATTAAACATGTCTTTAACTACTTATGCCTTTAAATTACAAAATGTTGTCGTGACCATTTTACCACAGGATGTACTAAAAGCAGGATACAAGTGCACGGAATGGTAGTCATCTTAACACAAGGCTTCCATTTTGCAAAGCTCGTAAATCCGTTCATCGTTCAATTTATGTTTCAAACTCTATGCACCATATTCAATTCCAAGATGCCGAGAACCGATCGGCGTTCGAATAATCACACGGCTAGATAAATTAGTATCACAAGCGGTTACCACCTTAGTGCATATTCTCGGAAGCTATTTATGGGATAAGTCGAATAGTTATTTATATATCTGAGAGGCTTACGTACGTTTTACGTACGTTACGTACGGCTTACGTACGTATTGCGATATTCGAGTTTTGTAATCACATTTCATTCTTCATCACATTAAAATATAAAACTTTTAGTGTGATAAAGAATGAAATGTATAGTCCTAGTAGAGCTACCACAGTGTGGGATAAAAAAAAATGCCTTTATTCTACTACTATCTACAATTACATTTAATTAATTACATTATTCGTAGTAGTCGCCTCCTCGGCGTAGGCCTCCCCCATTTTCTTCCATGAATTTCTGTTCCGAGCCTTTGTAATCCACTGCGATCCTGCCTTTTGTATAAAAATATCTGTCCACGTTTTCTTTGGTCAACCCTTACATCTCGTGCTGTTTCTCGGTATCCATTCTGTCGCTCTTTTTGCCCATCGACTATTTTCCATCCGACAAACATGTTCTGCCCACTGCCATTTAAGCGATCGAAGCTTTTTGCTACATTTGTAAGTGTTTTCTCTCTAATTATTTTATTTTTTGACTTTTTCCTTTTGTTTTACTCCCATACTACTTTCCATTTTTCTTTGGCAAATTACTAATCTCTTCTCATCTTCTTTTTCAAGGACCATGTGAAAAAAAGACTTATAGTTAATTAAATACAATACCCTATTCCAATAAACATTTCTCCCGAAATCCCATTAGTAATTAGTTTCGTAGGTGGCTCAAACAACAATAATATAGTAATATATAGTACTTTTAGGAAACCAGTTCCGTAGAAGTGTAGAAAAAGTCTTTTAGGAAACTGGTTTCCAAACTCCGGTTTCCTTAACGGCCGAAGGGGTTGAATATGGTCCAGTGTCGGATATTGTTCCGCCTAACAACAGTGTGTAAAAATTGCAATGTTCCGGTGTGAAGGGCACTATCGCTTGTGAAATTACCGGGCTCAAGATACTTAAATACTAATGTCTCGGTATATATTGCTTACCGTCAAGCGAATGTCTTGCTTATCTCGTCACCAGGTTCAATATCCCATTGAGGTTGCCATAATCCCCAGGCTTGGCAGGCGTCTTGGGGATCGCAGGTGACAGATAAATTCAAAAGAAAGACGCTGCTGCCCGTCTTTCTGTTCTTGCTTAGTCACCTCTTACGACACCCAACCAGAAGAGATGGGGGATGCAATTCTAACCCGGCACTCCGCGGGGACCGTCGTGTAGATATGCCTAATGATATTCTTGGATAATAATACCAGCCCTGGTTTTATGTCCCACTGCTGGGCCCGGGCCTCCTCTTAAGATGAAAGGGCTTAGGCCGTAGTCCACCTCGCTGGCCAAGTGCGGGTTGGCGTATTCTTGGATGAACAGCATAAAATAACGGAAGCTTATAAAGCTCAAGAACTATCGATTTGTGTATTTGATGCAGGTTATACGCAGTTTTTATTTTCAAACCAATAAGCTTTTGGCTCTCGCACTGGATCTCAGCCAATAGCTTTCCGATTTAACTCTGATTTTATCAAGATATTGTTAGGTACGTGCGGGTGGGTATTAAAATGCCGATTAACGTAGAAGAAGAATTTATATCACGTACACACACTTTACACTCTACAATATTTTTAATAGAATTAGAAAACTTAAGTGTATCCTTAGTTCTAATTCAAAATTAGAAAAATTGTTTGCATACTAACTACTTCTTGTATAAGTAGGTACTATTAGTCAAAAAAACATTAACCTATCCTTTTGTCTAATACCTCGTCAATTAATATGTACTAATACTAGGATAGCCTGTTGCTATAGCGGTTATCCACGCCGTTACCTACCCGTGTGTTTGATACCCACCAAGTGTCTGGGTGTTATTTATCTTCTTTTTGTAAAGTCGAATTTACCGTATTTTTTATATAAAATGCTTGAATATATTACTTTCTCTTCATTCTAATATTTCTTTTTCGATTAGAATTTTTCAGAGAGCTCAAGTCGTAATCAATTTCAGTTTTGTGTCCTATAATGTAACTAGGTACCTCGATATTCAAACAGCATAAAATACATTAACCCTAATGTGTTTTACGACGTGTGAATTTTGAGATATTGGTATTATAGATAGTTCCTCGTTATCAAATAGACGAGTGGAGTTTTGAATGTAATTGCTAAGAGAACGAACTAAGTGGTAGGTCCCTTGTGCAAGGGACTGTCCAGGTAGATACCACCGCAGTGTTAGACAACCGCCAAGCAGCAGTGTGTAAATATTGCCGTGTTCTAGTCTCAAGTGAAGTCCAGTGACGAGCGGCCAGTGGCCGTCCGAGGGGGGGGGGGTAGAGGTCGTAGAGGTCATGACCCCCCCAAAATCCTTTATTCGTACACGGCAAAATTGGGTAGCGTCTAGGGTGTCTAGGTACAAGACCAACGGGACCTTCACATATGACCCCCCCCCCAATCGTTGGCTGCTACCGTACCTGCGAGCGGCACTGCAATGTAGCTGTCTATTAGGTGGGCATGTTGCTTACCATCAGGCGAACGCCTGGCTTTTCTCGTCTGAATAAAAAAAATTAGAGCACATCCAGGCACAATATCACTAACTACTTAAATACAGGAGTAATATGAGGAAAAGGGTGGGTGTTATTACCATAGCCCGGATGTATTTGATTTTCATATGAAAACGATGTATTCATGGGGAGGCGGAGTGCCTATTTTGTTTTCTTCCCCAATTTATCACAATCTTGGAAATGGTTACAGATCTGTTTTGAATAACTGAATACCGATTATGTGAAATAGCAGGCCGCATTAGTAACATAATGACCCACTATTTCTTGTTCATTTATAGCATTAACTAGCAATTTCCTGCAGCTTCGCCCGCTAATTTTTATACAGAGTTTACCAACCCCTAACACACCCCCAACGGTTGTTTTTGAAAATTCGCGAAACATGTATTTATTTATTTTACTAGCTGACCCACGCAGCTCCGCCTGCGCTATTTTTACGTTAACTAAACTTTTAATAACAGACATTCGCATCGAATACATAACCTCCTTTTTTATAGTCGGTTAAAAACTGGGACCCACTTTTTACTTGCTCTCCGAAGCACGGACCCGTTTAGTTCAAATGGCGTTAAACGGTCACCCATCTATTTAATGACCTTACCTAACGTTGCTTAACCCGATCGATTACAAAACCTTGATAACAACTCTCTATGAGTGTTCCCTTACTAATATTTATTATATTATAAAGAAAAATTGATAAAATCTGACCAAGCGTATAACCAAGTACCCGTTTTGACTTTAATCCCCTCTCCCGAAAGAACCGTGCTAGATTACGGGATAAAAAGTATCCTATGTCCTACCTCGTAGTAAGATCTCAAATCATGCCAAGTTTCATTGGAATCCATTAAGTAGTTTCGGCGTGATGCTCAGCCGTGATACAGACAGACAGACAGACAGACAGACAAAAATAAAAAAAAATGCATTTTCGACCTCAGTATCGGTTATAGAATGCCCTCCAAAAATAATTTTCAAAATATCTTCAATGTACAGAATTGGACCTGTTACAGTTTTATTATAAGTATAGATTTAGAGAATCTTTTCAGCAAATTTCAATTCAATCGAACCATACAATAAAAAGTTTCATACAAAAGAAAACGCCTCGTTTAACCCGTTTAGAATTCGAATTTTCAAAAATCCTTTTTTTGTCACCTTGGTAATATAAAAAAAATACCTATAATATATGTCTTAAAATTTTAAACTTGCATGCGTTTGGCCGTTCAAGCCCACGCAGCTTTATCCTCCAGGTAATCCGAGATTTTAATAAGCCTTTTTCGACAAACGGCTTTGTATCAAAGTCTTAATTTTTTTTATAGGAAGATCTCGGATATCCTGTGGCAGTTTGTTATAGAAGCGTACTATGATAAAAACCTTTGTACACTACATAATTACTATTAAAGTACTAAACAAATCAATGTATCTTAAAGCATTCTGAGTTAACTGTACATATGTATGTAAATAATGAGTAATATCATATCACTAGGATTATGACAGTATTCTCGGAGTAGAAGTCAATAAACTCTTCTGGTGCACTTACTCGTAGTAGACAATATAGTATTTATAACATATCGATCAGTCTAACCATATCTATTTTTTTAGAAATAGCATTGACATTTTAAAAATTACATACAATTTAAGCTTACAAAATTTCAAGTACAGTGAGAACTCTCCTTAAAGGCATTTATTAAATTATAAAATATCACCTACGGTAGACATATTACACAACTAGATTATGTATTATTTGGTTTAATATGACAAATTGAAGTTTAATTAAACACTTAGCTGCTAGTTAATTAAAGGTACAGAGTACGCAACATTTCCACGTAATCTTATTTTGTTTTTGCTATCGACTACAATTGCTACGAGCGTAGCACTTTGCTACGAGCGTAGCACTTATGTGACTACGAACCGTAGCGCTTTGTGCCTACGAGGGCGGCATGTAAATACGTGGACACACATCCGGCAAAGTAGCAATTATCTGCGGTACTTGGGGTTTTCTATCAATCAACGAGGCAAGTTCATGTGTATTAAGAAATAAACATTCTAACGGTTATATCAGAATACATTTATGAAAATTTGATGTATGTAAAAAAGAATATAACTACTTTCGCTAAGGTTAGTGATCGACATAATATAAATACTCGGAGCAAACACAATCTTGCTGTACACTCCACGCGTCTCCACAGAATTAGCAATTCCTTTATGGGCCAAGGTATACGTTTTTATAATAAACTGCCCCAGGATATACGAGATCTACCAATAAAAAAATTTAAAATTACCATTAAGAGCCATTTGTCTAAAAATTATAAAATCTCGGATTACCTGGAGGATAAAGCTGCGTGGGCTTGAACTGCAGTACTCTTACAAGCTAATATAGTAAATTTGTTTTAAAAAAAAATTGTTTTAAATAAAATCTTATATAATTGAAAAAAGACAAGCCCGCTGAGTTTCTTGCCGGATCTTCTCAGTGGAGGCCGCGTTACGATCCGGTGGTAGTTGTAAAAAATGACAATATGTAAGAGCCCCCGTGAGGCCTATGCATAATAAAGAATTTTGAATTTGAATTTGAATTAATTGTGTTTGCACTGAATTACGAAGAAAATAAAATACATCCAAATGTGGTGAAAGTGCCTTCAGTCCGGACTAAACGCTTTGCCTCTACGTTTATAATAAGGACAGCTAAGGATTGGAACAGTTTGCCTGCGTCGGTTTTCCCGCCCGATTATAATGTTGTCTTCAAGGCTAGAGTGAATAGGCTTTTAATAAGCTAGTATGCTTTACCATCTCCGATTGCGTCGCCACTTTCCATCAGGTGGGTACAGTCAAGCACTAGCTTATGTTGGATAAAAAAAAATATCCATAAACTAATTTTTACCGACTGCCAAGAAGGTAGGCAAACAATAAGTCGCGTCTTTGCATGATTCATTTCGAACTTAACCCGCGTAGTGGGTAATGGTATAAACCCTTTTAGCCTTGATGGCAGAAAAGGTAAGAACAACTTTTTCTTGCAATAAAACAGTAAAAGGCACAATGCAAGACGTTTCTGCCTAGATTTTTTTCGTCAGTACGCCCTTGGCTTCTGTAGATTATACAAAATAATATAAAAACTCTGCTTTATTTTTCAGACTGCTTATTATTTATCTCTAGACGATATCAATGCTAATGATACCATCCCTTGAACTACGTCCATTAATAGATCGTCATCAAGAGGCAGTCGCCTCCAGAATGGCAACATTAAGCGGCGTCGTGACCTGCGATTATTAAGGGCACTATGACGTCACATCAACTAATGTATCCACTGAATATGTATTGAAACGACACGCTCACTTACCTGCAGACCATTTTACATTAGACCCCATTTGCGAGTTCATTCTAGAACACGTGACTCATTTAGTACAGAAAAATAAAACAGAGCTTTTGGCCTAAACGTTGTCTTTCCTTGATGCATTTCCTCTCGTAGCTTCGTCGTACTTATTTGCATTCGAAATAAGATATTATAATAATTTATGGACTAGAACTAAAAACTTCTATAACTACTACTACCACCAACCACCACTACTACTACTGCTATACTATAACCAATGGGCCAAGTTGATTCTGCAATATTGAACGCTAAATATAGAAAAGAAAATGTATAGGAATGACATTTATTTTCGATAATCGCTAGGTCTGGTGAAGAGATATATGTCTTTTCCATAAAAAAAAAATCTATTCTCTGGCGTTAATTATTGGAGAATGGCAATTTAATTAAGGCCTTAGTTACCTATATACACAAATAAAATATATTTGATACGAAAACTTATCAAAAGAACAATCTTTACCACAAATGAAACCACTTTTGGATAAAATCACGATGTAAAAATGTTCTTCATTCTCTGAAGAGTGATACTGTGTAAAATATTACCTTATTTCCATTATAAATTACAACTCAGCTCGTTACCATCTACAGACTCAGTACCATTAGCCGGTGGTTCAACTAAGCATGCATAACTGTAAAGTTATGTCCAAACTTGAGTGTATAAAGCATCTGCGTACTGGTAGCGTTCATGGCTGTAGCACTTACTGTATAAACTCGCAAACCTTTGCAACTGCTAATTGGGAAGAAAGGTAATAGCGCAATTTTTCCTGGCAGTACGTTCGCACACGGCAATCCTCTAATAAACTGTCTTGAAATTTAATAATAATGATATTTAATATTAAATCGGAATACTACAGTCAACACACGAAATTTGGCTGCTTACTGGGCTAATGCGATTTAGTTTTTGACATCGACACGATAAGAAGAAGAAGAATAAGATATTAAATTTGTATGATGTCTTCCATATTTAGATGAAAATACAATGTAGTATTAATTATAATAATATGTATGTAAGCATTATCAAAACATTTATTGAAACTAAATATTTACAGTTTATTTACAAACATGTACACTTAAACTAGGTAAAAAACTTCTTCAAAGTTGTCACCGCACTGGGAGGGAAGGGTACCTAAAAGACTGTGGCGGCTTTACCCCTTTGTATGGCCAAGTTGGCAGAAAAAACTACCAGCCCGGCGGTCTCCTGAGACTTCCGATAAGTTTGGATAAAATTTCTTTCACCAAACCGTGCGTCTCATGAGACCAAGGCCCCATGGTCTCCACCGCAAAAGGCGCAAATATATAGCTCGAACCTAGAGCTGCATACTTGCGTCGCTTTACATTTATTATCTACTTAAATTCAAAATTAAAACTATACGTCCTCTCTCATTCCAGAGATAATATTTGTGGTAAGTATAGATGTAGTAATTTCACTTCACACTTCACTAAGTATAGTAGTGTATGCCCCATCCATTTCTAACTCTCTACTTTGGCACAAATAATATTTCAGATGGTCATAATTATCAGCCGAAAGACGTCCATTGCTGGCAAAAGGATCCTCCTTATAAGGAAGGGTTGTTATAATCCCAAACTGCAGGCGTTTGGGGGATCGCAGTATAGGTGGTAGGGAATTCAATAGAAATACACTGCTGCCCGTCTTCTTGTTTTCTCTTAGTCGCCTCTTACGACACCGAACGGAGACCAAGACTAAGGTGAATAGGCTTTTAATAAGCTAGTGTGTTTTACCATCCTCGATTGCGTCGCCGCTGTCCATCAGGTGGGACTGCAGTCAAGCACTAGCTTATAAGTAGTAAAAAAAAGAAAAAAGAATATAATCTCTGGGTGCATATTTTTAAAAGGTGCGTTTTTAAAAATACCGCTAGGAAATTATGCTACAAATCTAATTAGAACATAATCAGTTTGTATACTCGTAATTATATTATTACCTGGAGCTGAACGAAGACATAATAATATAAATAAGGATGTATATATGATTACATACGACATTTTTGCCATAGCTAATATGTCGGATATTTAAATGGAGTGTAAATGCATTTTTTTCAGATTTCGTTGTTGTTTAATGCGGTACAAGGCAAAGGTGCAAGACCTTTTGAACTAAGAATGACTGAAAGATCAACACAGTTGTTATCCTTCTATTTAGCCTTTGTTTTTAATACAATATCTTGTGTGTACACTATGTACATGTTCTTATACGAGTCTACGTTTACTGTATGCATAGTGAATAGATATATTTAAATGTGTACCTACACAAACTGCGGTGACACTGATAAATTGAGCCCACTCAATAGACAGACCCACTTATCCATCTACTAAAACGTTCATGTCCTATCAAATATAGGTATTAGGTACCCAAAGTGATGCCTGAATGTTCAGTCGATAGATATTAGCTATTATTACAATGTAGAGGTATTGTAATTTATTATCAATTTATGAGCTTACCTGAATAATACGATCACAAAATTCTTTTTCTTCCTTGCCTTGTCCCTTTATCCCCATTTGTAGGCGCCTATAAGGTATGTCCGGGTTGTTTGAGTATTCAACTGTGCTCGCTCAAAGTTATTGCTAACGGTTGTCCACCAAGTGGAGTCACCGTTCGCCCCCTTTTTTCGGAATGATCAAAGCTTTTTGGAAAGCGTATTCTTTGTCTCGCCTCATATTACATGTTTGAACCACCTCATTCGGCTCTCGACCATCTTTTGCGTAATGGGAGTTACTTTGAAGGATCCTCTGACATACCCTCCCACCGTAGCATCTTCATCTCATTTGTGTCACTAAATAAAGTTTATTACAAAATTAATTAAATCTGGGAATCTATAACGGGTAGTTATCAATCAAAATTATATATAATCGAAAATAATAAAAAATCATGTAAGTATTATAGTTTCGTTTTAAGGGATTTGTGTTAAATACAAACATCACACAGTTTCAGTAAATAGTATTTGTCTAGGTACATCTATCATGTCTAATTACGCACAGATATGTAGAAGAAACTTCTTATTTAATTAAGAAGTTTCTTCCCCCACAAGACCTATCGAAAATGTATTCGTCGTTCATTCGTTAACAATAGATAATGCAGATCAAGTGTGAATCTTGAATGTTACTAATTTTTATTACATAACTTTTCACTATAAAACGTAGAAACGCTTTATAGTATATTGAATAAGTGATCTTTAGCCGATCTTAATTTACGACGATTAACTTAGTGATTTACGATATTTTTGAAGTATTTACTTTGGTGAATTTATTGGCACTGTTCCAAACTAAAGTACAGCGAAGTGAGGAGAACTGGAGACCCTGCAAACGTGGCGAAATCCACCTATGCTGATCCAGCGATCAGTACAGATATGATAAATAAAATATTGAGATTTATTTTATCTGACTTAGGTATTTCATCAGTTACTCATTATTTACTTAACCTTGAAAATCTTAGATAGTAGAGATACTAAATTGAATTGAATAAGAATAGAATAACAATATAAACAGTTTGAGACACTCCATGGGACACTGAATATCAGGAGTTGAAAGAAAATGCCACAAAATAATCAGGAAATAACCTTCACTATCACAGCGGTGTCCCAACCCCGTGGTCG
The DNA here is from genome assembly GCA_911728495.1 of Furcula furcula. Taxonomy (NCBI): domain Eukaryota; kingdom Metazoa; phylum Arthropoda; class Insecta; order Lepidoptera; family Notodontidae; genus Furcula; species Furcula furcula. The sequence goes on from OU452250.1 coordinate 14,668,419, forward strand.
TAAATACTGTTACCGTGATTGAGAGGGTGTGTGTTTGATTGTCCGTTCGAACAAAGCGTTATTAGGTTTTTCTGTCAGGAAATTTTCAGTAGCAACCCGGAACTTGGGACTATGCCCGATGCTAATACATATAAATGTAGTTGTTGAAACGTGTCTGGTCACGCCTTATAGCCCCTTTGCGAATAAAACATTATGTGTAAGGTGAGGTGTGTTGACGAGTATAATCAGTAAAAAACATATTAAATGAACTTTACCACCACACTATCACTGGATTACCACAGAAATCTAAATAACTTAGATTCCTGTGCCGACTACTAATTAATGATAATAATGACAAACAGATGTCTGTTTGTCATGAACATGTGTTCATGATTACAAATGTTTGTCCTGGGTGGGAGTCAAACCCACGACTTATTGGGTAGCAGCCAAGGTATCTGACATCAAGACCAATGGGCCTGTCTCTTATTAATGTTATTTAAAATACAAGATCTTTTGAAAGAATTCAAATGAATACAATACATGAATGTTTACGTATCTTTAAATTTTATAAAATTTTAACCATTATTATATTGGTCGCAGTTAGAAGTTTTTTTTATAATGATATTAGTCAAGTAAGACTTTATATACTTACAGTTCATTTACAAAGATATTTAAAGTAAGTAAAAAACTTCCTCCAAGTTTTCGCCGCACTGGGAATCAAATCAAATCAAATAATTTATTTCGTGTACATAGGTAAAAAAATATTAGGTGTTAACAAATAGTTCTGCGTCCTCTATGTACTACCGCCAGGCGGCATACGAAATGTATAAATATATGTATTATTCAAATTAAATCATACCGGAAGGGTACCTGAAATTCTAATTATATCCGTTGTATATTATAATGCTGAATGTGTTTCAAAAAGGGTAACAAATTGAAAAATCCTTTTTAATACCCGAACGAAAACCAACTATAAATTTACGAAATACTAATCTCAACAAGGTTACTCACTAGTAGAGTAGAGTAAAATCTGTCTCTCTAAAGCTCAACACTATTCATAATAAAGTTTATAGTAAATTTTCCGACTTAAGTTATTATTTTCTTAAGATAACTTCACATCAGTCATATTGAATCAGTTACAAACTGTAAGCCTCTAGCATTATCTCCGCCCGCACAGCCAACCGTAACCCTTTGACAGATGAAAAAGCAATTCCACACCTCTCTTGTATATTTAATTTGCCACCTACAACGCAAATGAATACTCAACAAAAAAACCTACCCCAAATGAAGAGTTTTGCACCCTGTAATTATGTAGGTAACACAACACTACAACGTTGCCGGTAGGGATACCCTTGGTTTTTTAATTAAACGGGGTTTTACGTCTTTTATAACCTTATAATAAAATGTAGTCGGTCGGCCGCCTCCGTCTGTATATCTGGGGCTTTGGTAAATCAACGAGTTTGGTACTAAAAACCTGCTGAAACCTGAAACTTAATAACGTTTTAGTAATTTGTACATTAAACAAAATCTTAATTAAAATCTGTTTTACTTATTATGTTTATTTTTTATATATAATTTAACTTGGTGACTAGACTAGCAAGGCATATTACATGCGACTCGCCTGCCTTTTTTAACCGACTTCAAAAAAGGAGGTTCTGTATTCGACGCGTATGTATGTAATATTAATAGAAATGCGTAATATTCATATATGTTAGTCTATGTGAGCTTCTAAACAAATTTACCAAATTTCACGAGTGTATGTATGTATGTATGTATGTATGTATGTATGTATGTATGTATGTATGTATGTATGTATGTATGTATGTATGTATGTAGGTTTGTCCGCGGATTTCTCAGAAACTAGAAGTCCGATTTCGAAAATTCTTTTTGCAATAGTTAGAGTATTTTTCAACTTAGGGTAGAGTACAAGTTTCATCAAAATCGGTCCAGTAGTTTAAGAGATATAAACATTTTATGTTTTCAGTAAGTTACTATAATGTAGACGTTCGAGTTGCGTGATAGTGCTGATACCTATCTTGGTAAAATAAGTCACTAAAAAGTGTTAAATAAACTATTTTAAAAAAAATAAAAACCGACTTCAAAGTAAATTATCTAAAAAGCATAAAATAACGAAAATATTATTGAAGTTGGTGTAGAATATACACAGCAGGTACGCTAACACCAACTTCAATAATATTTTCGTTATTTTATGCTTTTTAGATAATTTACTTTGAAGTCGGTTTTTATTTTTTTTTAAATAGTTTATTCTTCACGGTGGAAACCTCGACCGGGGTATGTGGGAATCCTACCCACTAAAACCCCCGCGGCTGTCGCATCGGCACATGAGAGGAGACCCCAGGGCCCTTGAGCATCTGCACTAAGGGCCTTGCCTGAGGGCGCATTGTAGCCCCCTGGGAACCTGTCACGGTGCTTATGCGGACGGGGGTTGCAACCCCGCCGCCGTCCTCCTCGGAGTCACCGCCGTACTCTTATTTTTTTTTTTTTTGTGTGCTACTACTCCTAGTAGTACTGTTAGCCGCAGATGGCCATTACAGCTTCACCGGACAAGAGGGCGAGCGCTTTAAGCGCTCCAGCCAGTTGGGTAGCGACTAGCACAAGGGCACCTCAGGGAGGCACGGCCTCGGCTTGGGCTGCCGCTTAGAGAGTATGAGTTAACCACCGGTTCGCTGCGTGGGCTTGAACTGCTCAACTTGCAAGCTTAGAATTGTAGGCTTACAGTTTGTAACACCTCTTAATCTGGTGGATTACCGATGGCTGTTTCACAAGACAAATAATTGATAATATAAATACTATGTGAAAGTGTTTTGTGTCTTGCCTGACGAGGTACTGCTTAACAGCAGAATTTAAATGTGAGCCAAGGGTGATTTTGGTTCGGTCATGCTCGCCATCGAAAAGTCTTTGCTTGTGGCGGCTTCGTGTGGCGGGTCACCCCCTTCCCTCTGATATGGTTGAGGGGAGTGATGGCTGCTGCTCGAGTCAACTCGTGCGCGGGTGCTGCTTGGGGGGACTGGTCCGACTACTATCCCTTTGACCATTTAGTTTGTTGAAATTTTTGTCGTAATTTATTGTTTTCTTCTTTTCTCCCTTGCTTTATGTTTCGAACGGCAAGACACAATATCGCTAATGTCGATTCATTTGTAACAAAACAATGTTTAAAAAAAAGTGAAAAAATGACAAGCCAGCTGAGTTTCTTGCCGGATCTTCTCAGTTAAGGCCGCGTTGTGATCCGGTGGTAGCTTTTAAAAAATGACCATTCAAAAGTGAAGTTAAGCCTATTTGAAATAAAGATTTTTGAGTTTGAGTTTGAGTTCACAACGCGCCCCCGCTGAGAAGAACCGGCAAGAAACTCAGCGAGGGGATGCATGTCGAGGTCGCATGCGTACGACCCTTCGGCCTCGCCGGCGAGACCGGTGTCTGTGTGTTGATGTGTTTACGACTCGTGACGTCGTTGTCGGTGTTGGTGTTGGTGTAGTGTCATGGTCCAGGAGGACGGACATCGGATCGGGTGGGTCGAGCAGTACATGCCGCGGACGGCGGCGATGTACGGCAGTTCGACGATCTGAGGGACCAGGACCAGGGTCGGGGTCAGGGATATAGTCGGCAGCGGCGCCGATTAGCGGGTTTGGGTGGACGCACGCTTTTTCAAAGTAATGTTCGGACATTTCTTTGAAAAAATTGCGGATAGGGACTAGACCGATGTCAGAATGAAGGTCGACATTCCGCATGTACCACGGGGCACCGACGGCATGTCGAAGGAATCGGTTTTGAATAACCTGGAGGCTATTGATGTGAACGGGAGCCGCGTGTGCGAATACGGCACTGGCGTAAGCTAGGATGGGACGGATGCAGGTTTTGTAAAGTGTCAACTTATTCCTAAGCGACAGTTTACTCCGCCTGCAGATCATGGGGTAGAGCCGACCGAGGACGAAGGCCGCTCGGTTGCGTACTGACCGTATATGCGGTCCAAATGACATGTGGTGGGAGTCTAGGGTGACGCCTAGATATTTGACCTTTCTGGTCCAGGGGATGGGACGCCCATAGAGGGTGATCGGACCTAAACGACGACTGGGATGGCCCGCAGTGTGGGATCTGATGGTACCCCGGGAGAAGAACACCGCGGCGCTCTTTTCCGGGTTCACATTGATGAGCCACTTACGGAACCATTTGCCTAGGGCGTTCATATTCATATTCATTTATTCACTTTTCCATAATGTATAATTAGGTGACAATGCAAAGTTGAGGAACAATTATGGACCCTGTTGGGCACAGTGAAAATTAGGAGAGAGGAAGATACCATAGTTCAACATATAGGTAGGTATATTGTTGTTGTTTAATTACAAAGATTTAAATTGATTTTATGTATGTTACGATTTTTATAATGGATTGGTAAGTATAATTTTATTAAATGTAAAATATTATTATGTAAATTATGTTCACTGCATAATTAAAATTAACGGCGCTAGTAGCGTTGACGGCGACTTGAAGAGTGCGCGTCAGGAAAGCCTTATTTCTGTGTGAGAAATATAGTGCGGTGTCGTCCGCGTATAGGGCTAGTTGCACCCTGTCCGAACGAGGGATGTCGTTCGTGAACAGGCTGAACAGGAGTGGAGAGAGCACAGAGCCTTGAGGGACTCCGGCCTGAATAGGGTGGGGAGTGGATCGCGTACCTTCGACACGATATCGAAAAGTACGATTCCTGAGAAAATCTCGTATGATGAGAACGAGACGGTCTGGCACACCCATGAGGTAGAGCTTGTGAAGCAAGCCATTGTGCCAGACCTTATCGAATGCCTTGGCGACATCGAAGAATAAGGCTCCGGTGTATATAGGCCTGGGCTGGTTGAGCCCGGAGAAGACATGCTCCGTGATGCGGTGCACTTGATGGACGCAAGAGTGTCCAGCTCGAAAGCCGAACTGCTCGTGTATGAGTATGCCCTTCGAGATGACAAATTCTTTGAGTCTTGCGAGAAGCAAGCGCTCGTAGAGTTTGCCCAGGGCGCTAAGGAGACTTATGGGGCGGTAGCTCGTGGGATCATCACGTGGCTTACCGGGTTTGTGAATGCCGATGACGTCTGCTTCTTTCCACTCCGAAGGGAAGATAGCGTGCGTCATGGCGGCATTGAAGATGGTTACCAAGAGATAGATCAAGTGGTAGGGAAGGATTTTTAGTACGCGGTTCGAGATGCCGTCAGGGCCGGGGGCTTTCTTAGGCTTAAGGCCTTTGATGAGGTCTTCTACCTCGGAATGGGTGACCGGGGTGAGTGTGTCAGATGGCGGGGCAGAAACCCTGCGCTCTACTTCCCTATCTACGTGATCGCGATGGGGAGGGTCGGAAACTACTCGGTAACTCGGTTGTGACACTAGGAGAACATTGTCTCTCTAGATAGTCTGCTAGGACCTCGGCGTTCTCCTCGTCATCAAAAGCTGGAGGGGCGCCTGAAGGGCGGGTCAGGGGAGGCATGTTGGCCACCGCCGTACTCAATGAACGTCCTAGGGCCCACACCCCGAATGTCCAGCGATTCCGAATGGCAAATCGCCTGCCTATAATGTCCCAGAAAATGGCAAATTTTATATACTATTGCTTGGCGGCAGAATATTTGACACCAGTGGCGGGTGGACAAAAATGTTGCTGAATCTCTCAATAGCGTCGATGAAGCCCACCGGGGAAGTTTTAGTGGGTAAAAATCCACATGGGTTTGAAGGTTGGTAGGCAAGCCACGTCAACAAAAAAATATAGGTGTGACAGACAGACAGAAAGACAAAGTCAGACCATAAAGGTGCGCGTCCATTGGCACGCGCCGGACGCACCGCACGCACGGCATGCAACGGATTTTAGTTTGCTTTCTATGATTTTGACGGCCCACATCGGAAAATGCCGGTGCGGATAATGGACGCAGCGCTATGTAAAATCATACAAAGCAAACTAAAGTCCGTTGCGTGCCGTGCGTGCGGTGCGTCCGGCGCCTGCCAATGGACGCGCACCTTAAGGGTCCCTTTTTTACCTTTTAGGTATGGAACCCTAAAAAGGCTGGCTGAGATTAACTCTACACGATGAATATGAATGTAGCTAATTTTTATTTAATTTTCTTCAATTTGTTATTTACTTACATAAAACCGTGCATTTATTTTCTCTCAATAAGGCTCGTCGCGTTATTTATAAATCATCCCGTTAATTAAAATTTGACAAGCAATTAATCATGTTTAGGAAGAAGCAGACGATTGATTACACACTGAAGCTTTGGGCCGCTGAAAAAGTCACCAGTCGTGATTTAATTTGGCGCTATTCATAAAATATGTGAACGGTAGTCCACTATACGGATATATGTATTAGGAATACTTCAGAAAATATTTAATGGAACAAATTGAACATTCATTCGTTGCATTAATTATGTGTTTTTGTTGTAGCCTCCGTGGCGCAGTGGGAAACCGCTTGCTTTGTAAACCGGAGGTCGTGGGTTCGAATCTTGCGGGGGGCAACAACTTTGTGTAGTTGTTCCTTACTGGCTAGGACAATGCAGGCCGATCACCTGATTGTCTGTAAAGTAAGATGATCCATGCGTCGGATGGGCATGTAAAAAGTCGGTCTTGCGACTAACCTCTCCCCGGTCGTGTCGGTATCCCGTCCCATCGGATTATAATAATAATAATAATAATATCTTGGGACAATCCACACACGGTCATCTGATTCCAAACTAGGCAGAGCCTGTACTATGGAAAACAGACAACTGATACTAATACTTATATACATTTTTTTTTTGTAAATACATACTTAAATAGATAAATAACACCCAGACACTTGGTGGGAATCGAACCCACGACCCATCGGTTAGCGGACAGTCACTAACCACTGGACCAACGGGCCCGTTATGGACTATGGCTTGATGGATAAAGATCCATCAAGCCATAGTCCATAACGGGCCTCATTCAAAGGAATGAGGACTCGTTAGATCTGTTTTAGTTGAGAATCCAGCAAATATAGCAGTCGTAAGCTAACCATTTCGTATTTTTTTTATAAATCATTATGTTTATTTTTTAAAATGGTATCAATAAATTAATTAATAACTTCATTGTGTTTGCAATTTCAACTGAAGTATTAGCATATACCCTCCCTTCCTTATACCTTTCCTTAGGTGAAGACCTTTGTACAGCAGTGGGCGTCTTTTGGCTGATGATGATGATGATGATTAGCATATACATACTTACTACACAGAGAAAAAAAACTAAATCTATGGTACTAACGCAGACATAGCACAATAACATGGCAAACGGCCAACCCGACCGACAGTACTACATGTTTAATGGAATTGAGTGCAACATTTAACACGTACTAAACTTGTAGTAAACAGCTTAATAACTAGGTATTGTTACAGTGGCAAGCCTTGCTACATTCACTAGCTCTATAATAACCACGCCATACATAATCACATGAGATTTGGCTCGACGACAATGAGGAAAAACGGCCAAGTATTGTAGCCGCGTAACGATTTTATCATATTTGCTTGTTGTTGAGATACTCGTAATAACAATATATTCTACTTGGGTAAAGTCATGTTCGTATACGTACTATACGTTACGAAATGAAATAGAAATATTACTTATATGTTTTCTATTGAGTATTTGAAGAAACAAAGTTTAGACATTGTACCTATTGTAGGTAAAAATAAAGAAAGTGAAATGTTATTGTCTACAGAACACTTTGATAGCATTTTCTATCAATTTACCTTGATAAAGCTTTGACAAATATCATAAAGGTATAGGTCATTAAACATTTAAAGTCTTTTGAGGTCGAAGATTTAAAGGTCTCTTGTGAAAAAGACTGCCCAAGATTGTATTCGTATTACCGCAGTTCAGACTTTCGATCGCTGAACAGCAGTGTATGTATATAAATATAGCTGTTCCTATAAAGGGCTCTGTAGCTGGGGATCTCACTGTGCTTAAGAGAGTCTTGGGTAAGGAGAGGTTTTGCCATTATCTATGAGCGCAGGCGTGTCAAGATAGACCTAGGTAACGATATCGAAACAATAAAATTAAGATTGTTATAAATATGCTGGAACTAAGTAATAAACTTCCTTTATTTTGTCGCCGCAATGGGAGGGAAGGGTACCTAATAGTCTGCGGGCGTTTCCTCTTTGTATAGCCAAGCATAAAGATAGGTACCAGCCCAACGGTCCTCTGAATTGTTATAAATAGAAATATATTTTTAAAGACAACAAAATTGAAAATAAAACACCGAAGCGGTGAAAGATCTTTTTCATAATACTTTCACAACAAAGAACCGAACGGCATAAAATAATAAGCTCATTATTTTTCCGTAATGAAGTCGTTCAGCGGCGAGGGAGGTTCAAATAACTGCACAGACAAGTAGCTCGTCTTCAGACATCCATTACTCAGGCACTTTATACGCAAACTTTGCGGGAGACCGGGAGTGATTTTGTTCTCTACTTAGATACCGATACGCCTAATACTTACATGTCATTATCAATTCTTCTTTGGTGGACTATTACCAACTAAGGCCTAAATGCACCGAAAATAAGACGTCCGTTTATTTTAGCAAAGAATCGATTATCTGTCGAGCTAGGTTAAGATAATGGCCTTAGGAGTCGCTGGACGTTCGGGGTGTGGGCCTTAGAACGTCCATTGAGTACGGCGGCGACTCCGAAGAGGACGGCGGCGAGGTTGCGACCCCCGTCCCTGTGAGCACAGTATCAGGTTCCCGGGGGGCTACGATGCGCCCCCCGGCGGTGAGCTCAAAGGCAAGGCACTGAGGGACCCCTGATGCAGATCCCACCGAAGAGACATGTGCCGATGCGACACCCGCGGGGGTTTTAGTGGGTAAGAATCCCTCATACCCCGGTCGAGCCCCACAGCCCCCGGGGATCCTTCGAAATTTCCCCCGCGTCAAAAAAAAAAAAAAGTTAAGTTAATGGACTGTTAAGGGTCCATAACCGGGGTTTATGGTGGTGGTGAAAAATAGATAATCGATTCTTTGCTGAAATAAACGAACGTTTTTTTGTCTGTGGGCCTTAAAGGTGTATAAACTAAAATTGATTGATCTCAAATTGTGTGCAAACATCATTTAGCGAATTTCAGGGTGTAAAATGTACAAGTCATACCTAGATTAGGTACCACACATGATTTGTACATACATACATAATTGAAAATATACCTACGAATATTGTTAAGCTAAAAGTAGTTTATTACATTAGTACCTACAGAGCACCACAATGGTTTATTACCAGTAGTTATATTTATTCAATAATTTCATTTAACTTTGTAGACGGTAATATAAAACAATTCTGTAATTAATTATTAGAGGTACTTACCGCTATCACAACATAGCGAGTCTAAAAACCACATCCGCGATACAAAACGGAAGACGTGGTGAACACAAGGTACAACCAATATAGGTACGTGTTCGTGCAAAGTTTTGATCTTATAAATAAGGTATAAGGCCTCATTTACGGAGACGCGGGGCGTCGCGCGTCGCGTGTGGCGGCGCGGCCCGCACTAAATTCAAATGTAGGGCGTTGTATGAGTGTGTTTACGGAGAAGCGATTTTACACGCGTTTGCGCGTGTTTTACGGCGGCGCCCGCGGATGGCATCGCCGCGTCTCACGCGGCGTTCATCGCGGCGGCGCACGCAGCGGTGATTCTCGATGAAGCGATGCCTGTGGCGGAACCTTCTGCCAGTCTATTTGGTAATCGTGCAACACAGACGTAGTCACCATCGCAATGGAGTATGATATGATCGATTTTTTTTTTAGAAGAAAATTGTATGTTAAAAAGTGAGTTGCACCGCCGTTGCACGCGGCGGTGCACGCCGCGGGCGCAGCGGCGGGCACCGCCACTCTTCCCGCCCCGCGTCTCTATAAACAGCATCATATATTGCTATAAGTTTGTGTTTACGCGTGCGATGATACGCGCCGCTTCACGCGCCGCCGCTACGTAAACAATAAAAACGTCCGACGCGCCGCGAGACGCCACGCCACACGCGACGCGCGACGCCCCGCGTTTCCGTAAACGAGGCCTCAGGCCTCATTTACGGAGACGCGGGGCGTCGCGCGTCGCGTGTGGCGGCGCGGCCCGCACTAAATTCAAATGTAGGGCGTTGTATGAGTGTGTTTACGGAGAAGCGATTTTACACGCGTTTGCTTGAAATGGAGCGTGTTTTACGGCGGCGCCCGCGGATGGCATCGCCGCGTCTCACGCGGCGTTCATCGCGGCGGCGCACGCAGCGGCGATTCTCGATGAAGCGATGCCTGTGGTGGAATCTTCTGCCAGTCTATTTGGTAATCATGCAACACAGACGTAGTCACCATCGCAATGGAGTATGATATGTTCGTTTTTTTTTTAGAAAAAAATTGTATGTTAGAAAGTGAGTTGCACCGTCGTAGCACGCGGCGGTGCCACTCTTCCCGCCCCGCGTCTCTATAAACAGCATCATATATTGCTATAAGTTTGTGTTTACGCGTGCGATGATACGCGCCGCTTCACGCGCCGCCGCCACGTAAACAATAAAAACGTCCGACGCGCCGCGAGACGCGACGCGCGACGCCCCGCGTTTCCGTAAACGAGGCCTAACTTGTTTTACCCCATTGAGATGATACTCGTATGTATAATGTATAATACATCAATGTCCACCCGTGAGATTCGCCGAAATGTAGACTATTAATCTTTTTGATAAAAGTCTGCGTTGAAATTTAATAATAATTTTCTTTTTGGGAAACATCTACGAGTAGAAAGCGACTTAGGAATAATGTGTGAAAATAAACGTCTCTAAAAGGTATTATAAAGAAAGACCGACAGTTTGTTTGCAACTTTTTAATGGCACAATAGATTTGATGCGGATTTCAGTCATTTAGAGACTTACTTTGGTGTCTTAGAGCCCAGAAATATAAACGACACTGAGATCCTGTGTCAGAACGGAAAGTGCACTTCGTCCTTTTGCCGCTAGAATAGTGACCAAAATAGTGACACTACCAATTTTATACAATGGATATGCCATTAGCGTACGAGTGAAATAACGAAATTCACCTAAATTGGGTGAACTAGCAGTAAGTCACGCGTCGGTAAAATGTAATGAACGTGACGTGTGCCTTTGAAAATCAAGTAAAAGGCTTTCATGCGTATTTAGAAAATACACAAAGTACCACCACTGTACGAAAGTAAATAATAAGGAAAGGATTTCATAACTTACCTATTTAACAGAAAATATTTTAATTACATGAGTCACAGTTTTTGGCGCGTATAAGTGCCTAGGGATAACATATCCATGGTTTATATTATCATTGGACACTACATTAGGTATAGAGTCTACAATGAGATTTACAATACCGTGAATTATGTGTGTTTCCTTCAAAATTATGTTTTTGTCGGATGAGTGCGAACTGAAATAATTTTTACCACTGGTAACAAGTCTTTTGGGCGGGTAAGTGGCTAGGGCATGCTTTGCTTGCTTTCCTATGCTTGCTTAGTTTCCTTTCCCTTTCTAATGCACTAGCTGCTTGCCTACTTTACACACTAATCCCGTGTGTAATTTGGCAAACGGTCTTGGAGGGAGCGCAACAGTCGTGATTGATCTCCAGGGCAAGCCCGATGATCTAGCCTTCCCGAGGTTGCCGCCTGTTATTGGTTTGATTCCTTCAGAAACAAACGCAACAAAAAATCGTTGGGCGAATAACTCTTTCACCCCAATCCTCACCCATCCCTCATCCCCACCTTATATTTATATAGTATGAGTTTATGTATAACTAGCTGACCCACGCAGCTCCGCTCGCGATGTGTTTACGTTTACTAAACTTTCAATAATATACATTCGCATAGAATACAAAACCTCCTTTTTTAAAGTCGGTTAAAAACTTGGAACCACTTTGTACTTGCCCTCCGAAGCACGGAGACGTTTAGTTCAAATGGCGTTAAACGGTCACCCATCTATTTAATGACCTTACCTAACGTTGCTTAACCTGATCGATTTCCAAACATTGTTAACAACTGTCTATGAGTGTTCCCTTACAAATATTTATTATAATTATAAAGAAAAAATGATAAAATCGGACCAAGCGTATAACCAAGTACCCATTTTGACTTTAATCCCCTCTCCCAAAAGAACCGTGCTAGATTACGGGATAAAAAGTATCCTATGTCCAACCTCGTAGTAAGATCTCAAATCATGCCAAGTTTCGTTTCAATGCATCTAGTAGTTTCGGCGTGATGCTCAGCCGAGATACAGACAGACAGACAGACAGACAGACAGACAGACAGACAGACAGACAAAAATTAAAAAAAATACATTTTCGGCCTCAGTATCGGTTATAGAATGCCCTCCAAATATAATTTTCAAAATATCTTCAATGTACAGAATTGGACCTGTTACAGTTTTATTATAAGTATAGATATATAGTATGTATATTTAAATCCCGCTATGTATGTATATATTCGTGTATGTAAGTTTATGCGTCTCTGTATATGTGTATGTTTATAAGCATATGTATGTATATGTATATATTTATTCAATACTGCGGCGTCATGAGGTCGGGCGTTGCGGTCCTACCATCTCAACAAACCAGCAGATGGTAGGAAGTAGGTAAGACCTCCCGCGTGTTTTTGCCGTGCGCGGGGACCCGTAATGAGGGGGAAGGGAGGCCTGGAGGATGAGCTGCACAGTGGGCCTGCGGACGCGGTCCCATGCGGCAACACGACTCTTCGGTCCCGGACTCCTATAACACGGGCGGTTGCGACTGAGCCGGTCGCAATCAATCGGCTGTTGGTGGTCCTTAAGACCAGCCGGCTAGTCTTCTTGGGTGATGGGGTCCGCAGTCAGCAATGTGAGCCGAGAACGTGGCGCGGCGCGGCGCTGCACAGGCGAACGTTGTGTGGACTCGTGGACAACTCACTTGGGAGGACTATATTTCACTGATAGCCCTGGTGCTTAGAAAAGCATCCCCAAAGGTGCGGGCTCCGTGGAGGGTGGGGAGTCAGTGAAATGAAGTTACGAATAATATTCGCATGGATTCGCACAAGAAACCGCGCACTGTCCCTAGGGATGACGGGGGTAGCCCTTCCAAGGGTTGCTCTAGAAATATGACGGCCGGTGGAACTACTGCGGGACCTGGTGTGTCGGTAGTGACAGGGAACAGGAATGGGACCGGAACTCTGACCCGATGGGCTCAAGGTGGCAAAACTGAGCTGGCAAGTAAAGGTTTGGCCCTGACTTCGGCTGGCGGAGCAGTCACTGGAGAAGGCTCGTCAGAGCCTGGTTTCAGGACAGCGATGCTGCTGGGAAGGGCCACTACCAATAACTTGCCGGCTGGTGGAGCTACTGAGGGACCAGGTGTGTCGGTAGTGACTGGGAACAGGAATGGGACCGGAACACTGACCCGAGGGGCTCAAGGTGGCAAAACTGAGCTGGAAAATAAAGGTTTGGCCCTGACTTCGGCTGGCGAAGCAGTCACTGGAGAAGGCTCGCCAGAGCCCGGTTTCAGGACAGCGACGCTGTTGGGAAGGGCCACAACCATTACAGCGCAAACGCGCAGAAGCAAGCCTGGAGCCGTTGAAAGGAGAGGCAGGCGTGATCAGGCCATTGGTGTTGCCTCACCAATGGGTTATCTAAGATGTATACAAATTAATCTACATCACAGTAAGGCGGCTACGGCAGTACTCTGCCGGTCGCTTAATATGGATAAATATGATGTCGCTCTCATACAGGAACCTTATCTGTACAAGGGCGTCATCAGAGGTCTAAACGTTCGTGGAGGACAGCTTCTCTATAGATGCCCTACAAATAATATGAGGACCTGTGTCTTTGTCAGGAATGGCATAATGGCAATGCCTCTATATGACTTCTGCTCCAGAGACCTCACTACTGTGAGGATTAAGGGGTTAACGGGAGGGGGCAGTAAAGATACTATTATATCTTCTGCTTACCTACCCTATGAGAATGAGGACCCGGTATCAGCACTGCTGCAAGACCTGGTTAACAATTGCGCTCACGACGACCTCATCATAGGATGCGACGCGAACGCTCACCACGTTGCCTGGGGTAGCACAGACAACAACAAAAGAGGGGAAGCACTATTGGACTTTCTGGTAAGCTCACCCTTACAAATTTTAAATAAAGGCAATAGACCAACCTTTGTGAATAGACGCAGGGTGGAGGTCATTGATATAACGCTTGCATCCAATAGAGCGAGTAAAGCGATCCGTAATTGGCATGTGTCGGAAGAGGTCAGTCTATCTGACCACAACTACATCTGCTTTAGGTATGTAACTTCCAATAATTATGGCAAGGTACGAAGGAGGAACCCGAGGAGAACCGATTGGGAATCTTTCAGGAGAGACCTTAAGGAACACCTCGGGGATCCTACGCAGTGACTCAACTCAGTTATAGATATCGAGTTTGAGTCTGACAGAATTACCCAGGCAGTTAAGACCAGCTGGATCAAGAACTGCCCGGAGAAAGAGGCGGCGACGCAAAAGGAACCGTGGTGGTCACCTGCCCTTGAGAATCTAAGGCAGGAGACGCGACGTGTTTTCAACTGGGCGAAGTCAAATAATGACTTTACGGTATATGCCGAAGCTCTTACACACTATAGTAAGGAAGTGCGCAAGGCGAAGCGGAGATCATGGAGATCTCATTGCAGTAGCATCAATAGCCTTCCAGAGGGCATGAGGCTCAGTAAAGCAATGAGCTCTGCAAAGGTTAATCCACTTACATCTATCCAGAATGACCAAGGTAAGCTCACTGTAACTGGGAAGGAAACTCTTACGCATATGCTAAGAATGCACTTCCCGGACTCAGTGGAGATACAAAATGTGACTGATAATGTCATTACCATGGAAGAACAAATTACAAAAACTTCCAAAGACGACTGGCGTACAGCAAAGAAAGTAGTTGACGCAGACAAGGTACGATGGGCAATTGATAGTTTCAGTCCGTATAAATCACCAGGACCTGACGATATATACCCCATCTTACTACAGGAGGGAAAAGGTATTCTCATACCTCACTTGTGCAGATTGTACAGAGCATGCCTAGCCTTTGGGCATGTCCCATCAGCCTGGAGACAGGCAAAAGTAATCTTCATTCCCAAACCAGGAAAGGAGAGCTATGAAGATGCCAAATTCTACCGCCCTATCAGTCTTACTTCATTCTTCTTGAAGACTTTGGAGAAGATGATAGACCGGTATATAAGAGATGGCCCATTAAGGAGACGACCGCTCCATGACATGCAATGCGCGTACCAACCGGGTAAGTCTACGGACACGGCACTGCACTATGTGGTCAACCGGGCAGAACATGCATTGGAGACCAAAGAAATCTGTGCTGGAGCGTTTTTGGATATTGAAGGGGCGTTCGATCGAACAACCTTCGCTTCAATAAGAACCTCAGCACAAAATCATGGCATAGAGGCGACAATTGTTAAATGGATTAGCACTATGCTGCAGGAACGTGTTATTAAAAGTAGTTTATTAGGTGATATGGTTACCGTAAAGGCAACTAAAGGATGTCCACAGGGAGGCGTACTATCCCCATTACTGTGGAGTCTAGTGGTGGATTCGTTGTTAGTGGAACTTAACAATGGACCATTTCAAGCCGTAGGCTATGCAGATGATATAGTCATACAAGTAAATGGCAAATTTCCAAACGTAGTAACGGATTTGCTGCAGGGTGCTTTGGTTAGGGTGGAAAGATGGTGTAAAGACAATAACCTTTCCATAAATCCAAGCAAAACGGTTATAGTGCCTTTCACGAGGAAAATACATTTAGAGGGCCTTAGAGACCCAGAAATGTACGGCACCAGACTAAAATGGGCTACGGAAGTGAAATATCTTGGGGTAACTCTCGATTTTAAACTAACGTGGCATAGTCATGTTGAAAACATAACAAGAAAGGCCTTACGTGTCTTCAATATGTGCCGTTCTGCGTATGGCAAAACCTGGGGACTCAAACCAAAGGTAATGTATTGGTTATATACCACGATGGTGAGACCTATTCTCACATACGGCAGCGCTGTATGGTGGCCTAGGACCAAACTAAAGATCTGCAAGGATTTTCTTAGGAAGGTACAAAGAGTAGTTTGCATGGCAATTACAGGTGCCTTCAAAACAACGCCTACATTGGCTCTTGAGTGGATACTGGGACTAACCCCACTACACACTTACATACAAACAGAGGCAAGGAAGTCGCTATACAGACTTGCAAAAGCAGGAGTTTGGAAACCTAACAAGCCCTGTACAAAACACACTTTATTGGATCCCGTGAAAGAACTGGACGATCTAATGGACATGCCCTGTGATAGGATAAATCCAGTGTACATGTTTAACAAGAGGTACCGAGTACATATACCATCCAGGGAAGAGTGGACGAGGGGACTCAAACCGGTTGGTGGAACTCACCTCATATGGTACACTGACGGTTCTAAAATGGAGTCAGGTACAGGGGCAGGGATTTATTCCAAGGACTGTAGTGTCAGTCACAGCATGGGGCATTATGCATCGGTATTCCAAGCGGAAACCTATGCCATAATTGCCAGCATTAAAGAAATGCAAAGGAGAAACGTCAAAGGTAAAACCATTTGCATTCTCAGTGACAGTCAGGCAGCTCTGAAGGCTCTGAATTCCTTCCGAGTTGCTTCTAAACTAGTCAAAGAAGGTGTTACAGGTTTGAACAACCTGGGAAGACACAACAATGTCAGCCTTATCTGGGTACCTGGACACGAAGGCGTCGAGGGCAATGAGAAGGCAGATAGACTAGCGAGGGCCGGCTCACAGAGTCATTTGGTTGGCCCCGAACCATTTGTGGGGATTCCGTATGGAACATATCACCAAGCATTATATGCACATGCTAGGAACGAACACATGAAGGAATGGAGGGCAGCGTCAGGCCTAAACCACTCCAAAGCGTTCTCTAGCGGAAGGGTGGACTGTGGGGTTAAATTATTAAGCCTTAACAGATCACAAATAAGGCACCTAATAGGTGCACTCACGGGACATTTTGGTACCAACGAGCATCTACACAGAATGAGGCTAAGTACTGGTGACATTTGCAGATTCTGCGAAGATGAAAAAGAGTCAATGCGACACATATTGTGTAGCTGCGACGCTCTTGCGAGACGTAGGTTGAGTCATTTGGGAGTAGCGTATCCTACGCCAAATGATTATGTACAGCTCCAAGCTGGCGCGATCGTTGCGTACCTGAGGGAGCTCTTCGATACGCCAGCAACAGAGTAAGGGCTAGGGCATGCACAATGGATCCAAATGGGTCGAAGTGCGTTCCGGGGATACCGGGCCCAAATTTATAGCCACCAAGAATAGAATAGAATAGAACAAGTCTTTTCCTAAGCCGTTTTGGCTGTAGGCCGTGCCAAAGAAATAGTCATACTAACATACATACATACTCTTGAAACATGAAACTCCTTCTGGGGCAGTCGGGCTAAAAAAACAACTATTTATAGGTAAGCGTGTTAAAATTCATAGGAATTTCTAATCTCTAGAAATAAAGCGATTCTTTTGATCCACCGGTGGGTAAATAGGCATGCTAGTAGAAATACTCGAAATTTTAGTTACCCAATACTTACTAATATTAAAATTATCATGACAGGTGGCGTCGGATCGCAGCAGGTAGAAGGTAATCTAATAGAAAGACGCTGCTGCCCGTCTTCTTGTTTTCCCTAAGTTGCCCCCTTGTGGGCACCTAACTGAAGGAGATGGGAAGTGCTATTCTTATCCACATATACCCGTGGGATGTCCCCTACGGGTAAATGTGTTAGCACAATATGTTGTACCTAAGTCCTTTATTCTAGGTGATACGGACGCTAGATGTGCAAAAGTTTACATTGGTGGAATTTAGGTACTTATGGTAATAATAGATTCATTGATCTACTATTAGACTAGGTAATAATCATTACTAAATTAGGTTTGTTTTATATATGTCGTTTAGTAAGTATAACTAAATTTGCATAGAAATTGAATGCTTTCATTAGTATTTCTTCAAAGTCGAAAACAATTATTCTCAATTAAGTACCCTGTTAGTATATTTATCGAAACATTCCGTTTTATATATTAAGTATTTTATATGATATTATTCGCAGGGGGCTTGGTATTGGAATGAGTCGGTATAACGCGTGATGATGACTGATGGTATGACATTAATCCCATGGCAACATGGAAAGCTGTTGGTGTGGGATGCGACATGTATCGATACGCTTGCTGCGTCCCACACCCCAGCAACTTGTAGGGTAACTGGAGGGGCTGCGGCGACAGCTAATGATAATAAACTATTTAAAAAAAAAAAACGACTTCAAAGTAAATTATCTAACTATATTGTAAAAAATAAAAACCGACTTCAAAGTTAAACTAAAAAGCATATAAACTATTTAAAAAAAAAACCGACTTCAAAGTAAATTATCGGTTAATAAAATATTTTCTATCAAGAAAGGACAGAGTAACAATAAAATATGTGTTCATAAATTTTCTTTACGCATACATACGGGGCATAATAACAAAATACGTATGAAGTATACTTATAAACATATTTGAAAAACAACGGACACATCTGTTAAATTCATCATGCGGACAAACCTACATACATACATACATACATACATACATACATACATACAAACACTCGTGAAATTTGGTAAATTCGTTTAGAAGCCCACATAGACTAACATATATGAATATTACGCATTTTTATTAATATTACATACATACGCGTCGAATACAGAACCTCCTTTTTTGAAGTCGGTTAAAAAGCATAAAATAACGAAAATATTATTGAAGTTGGTGTTAGCGTACCTGCTGTGTATATTCTGCACCAACTTCAATAATATTCTCGTTATTTTATGCTTTTTAGATAATTTACTTTGAAGTCGGTTTTTTTTTTTTTAAATAGTTTATTTAACACTTTTTAGTGACTTATTTTACCAAGATAGGTGCACTATCACGCAACTCGAACGTCTACATTACAGTAACTTACTGAAAACATAATAAGTTTATATCTCTTAAACTACTGGACCGAATTTGATGAAACTTGTACTCTACCCTAAGTTGAAAAATACTCTAACTAATGCAAAAAGAATTTTCGAAATCGCACTTGTAGTTTCTGAGAAATCCGCGGACAAACTTACATACATACATACATAAATACATACACTCGTGAAATTTGGTAAATTTGTTTAGAAGCCCACATATAGACTAATATATATGAATATTACGCATTTCTATTAATATTACATACATACGCGTCGAATACAGAACCTCCTTTTTTGAAGTCGGTTAAAAAGCGGCGTAAGTATACAGACCTAGTGACCTAGGTTCCAGCAATATATTTGCGTCCTTTGCGGTGGAGACCTTGCGGGACCTTGCGCCTTGTTCTCATGAGACGCACGGTTTGGTAAAAAAAAATTCATCCAAACTTATCGAAGTCTTAGAGGACTACTACATTGGCTACGTATGTATTCGGCTATGCTTATGGTATATATACCATAAGCATGGCTATACAAAGAGGAAACGCTGCCAGCCAGTGCGGCGACAACTTAGAGGAAGTTTTTTACTTAGTTTAGGAAGTATATTTTTGTAAATAAACTGTATAAGTACTCTTGCGGTCACCAGCGGTGTATCACCTTTAGGACGATAATCGCTTGCACGAGCCGGCCCAAAATACGTGCGGTCGGGGTAAGCGCACGTAACGTCGTTCAAACGATTTTCATTGAAAACGGTACACCGTTCGTGTCCGCGATAGTAAGTACATATTTAGTAATATGGAAACAACGTTTGTGTGATATTAATTATTTATGAAAGAAATTATCTCGCTGTAATTACCAGTTTTGAAATGAAATATCTGGAGTCCTGAAATGCACTTGTACCCCCTGTCAGTAAAGAAAATACATAATATTTCATTTTTTTATTAACTTCTTGTTTAAATAAAAACTGAAGACGTCTTAGTTGTAGTCTTAGGTGTAGTCCAATCGGACTGCACGATTTGACTCTACATTTATTTGCATAATCATAATACACATGTATAATTTTATATTTTGCGAGGTGCATCTCCATCTACACATTACATGGAGATGCACCTCCCTGAAAGTAATCCTGGTGGCACCCATGCTCGGGAACATTTGTTGTGAGAGACTAGGTAAATAACATACTTACATTACTTAGGGTTGATTCGACCAAACTAACATCTTCGAAAAATTTGACTGCACACGAATTCTTCGAAATGGCCTCAAGTACTTAACTACTTAAGGTGGAAATGAATAACGATTTTACTCAATTAATTTAGTGCTGATCTAATATCAGTACGTTGGATTAGATTTTACTGCCGATTTGAGAGAAAAATCAGTCAAGTCGAAATATGCTAGTACGTGTCGACGAACAACACAGCATAAAATTTTCAATACCTTGGGGAGAAAAGTAATTTTCTCTCGACAGTAGCCTACTATTGGGCTGAAAGTATGGGAACCGTATAAAGAAGTACATTACTCTTATTGCTAGTATGTTCTAGTCTATAAATTCAATTTAGTCCAAATTTAAGTATATCTAGGCAAATTTTTTAATCATTTTTTTTTTTGCTATTCGATGGACACACGCATTATTATGTGTTCTGCTCTGTACACACACTTTGCCCACGTATAGTGCGTATAAATACTTAAACTAGGGAATTACCACACCTTTTTTAACCCTCGAAACGAGGGGAGTTATACTCGTAAGTTTGACGCCTATGTCCGGAAGTCTGTCTGTATGTATGTCTGTCTGTGGCATCGTAGCGGTCCAACCAGTGAACGGATTTGAATGCGGATTGTTTTATTTGAAAGCTAGTTTAAGCGAGATGGTTCTTAGCTGTGTTTCATGAAAATCGGTCCAGCCGTTTGAAGACCATCAGCTTATTTCCGAGTTGAGGTAGGGATATTTTGTATACAATAGACATTTTTCATTACTTCTATTAGTCTGAAAGATCCGAAATTTAGAACATATGTAAATCCGATGATACTAAATAAAATGGTAACCTTCACCAGGGTCTGGTGATGATCAGCAAAAAGGTGGTAACAGGATCTCGGCCCCAATAAACGTAGACCCATTTAGTTTGGGCTCGCTGAATAGGTCTCGACGAGAAGTTGCTAGAAAAATGATGATCAGGATCTGATGGAGCAGGAAGGTGGTCACGGGATCTCTGCACCAATAAACGTAGTATCACCGAATTTGGATTCGTTGGATAGGTTGCTGCGAGTAGTAGGTATAAAAACGTAGACCCACCGAGTTTGGGCTCGTTAGGTAGGTCTCGACGAGTAGTTGCTAGCAAAATGGTGTTAAGGGTCTGATAATGAAGCAGGAAGGTGGTCACGGGATCTCTGCATTAATAAACGTAGACCCACCGAATTTTGATTCGTTGGATAGGTTGCTGCGAGTAGTAGGTAGAAAAATGTTGATCAAAGTCTGGTGATGGGAACAAGCAGGAAGGTGGCAACAGAAACTCGGCTCCATTAAATGTAGGACCCACAGAATTATAAATCTATGGTTTAATCTTGATGAGTAGTTACAGATACTGACCAGGGTCTGATAATAGCACAGGAAAGTCATTTTAAGAGTTCGTTTACCTATCCGGGGGTTTTTTTAAATTTTTAAATTTGTACTCGTTAATATCGTTTATAGATGGAAACATAATGGTAAGTACTTGAGACATGAAAATTGTAGATCTGTATGTAATGGACACGACACGGCTCGCGATAATCCATTTAGAATATTAATGGTTCTCCGGCTCTCCATTTATAAGGCATGTATCTATAGATATGCTCTGTGGTATAAACGTGGTACAGCTACTTGCTACGTAAGTGACTGTCGATACCAGACATCCGAGATTCAAGACGTACGACTCCTAGCCACGCCGACGCTTTCACAAAACTTTCTCAGAGCTAGCAATACCTATACATGTATACATACATAGCATATTTATTATACTAACCTGCTATTGGTATATACTACTGCTACTGAAAAGTTGCACTAGTCCAATCAACCGGACTAACAACCGGACTACTGCTACTAAAGATTATCAGTAGTCCGTTGCTATATTTCAACCGAACTACTGCTACTGAAAAGTTGCACTAGTCCGGTCAACCGGACTAACAACCGGACTACTGCTACTAGAGGTATAAATATGTTTTTATATTTTACTAATGACTCGTGCCGGCTTAGCATGGATATAATTAAGAAAACTCGGTTGCAATTTTTTTTTCTACTTGGTTAAAAACTCATTAGGTTTTGTATATACTGTTTGTCCCGAGAGGGTATATCAAGCCTAAAGGTATGTATAGTATTGCTAATAAAGTCTAAAGAAAAAAATTTCAAATACGGCAAAAAAAATATATTTTGAATGTCATACAAAATTTATTTATCAAATCAAATTAATTTATTTGTTAAACATAGGTATTTTACATAAAGGTCTTATCTATTACTAAAAGTGCGCTATGTAATTATTCGTTCGTTTATATCGTCTTAAAATAGTTTCTAAGTATGTCTGTGTCATCGTGCCTACTTCCAAGGAACTACTGTTTTTATTTATGCGTGCCTGCCTTGTTTAATAAGAAATTTATCTAGTTTCGGTTAAATAACGAATAAAATTTTGAGCTCACTGAAATAAAACTGTTGATAAATTTCATTATTTTCTTTTACAAAGTGATTGCTTGTGGGCTACATAATGCGAATGCTTAATATCCCATTTCTGGGACGCCGTGTATGACCTTCAGTGAAAAATTATCTAACTGATGGTAAAAAAATAGAAAAAAAACCTAGGAGTTAGCGGATATACAGACAGACGCGGAAAACGGCTTTGTTTATACACCTACTATGTAATAGTAGATAATAAAGAAGATATTTGATAAATCCTCTGAAAATGCCCTCATTAGGTATTTAGTACAACGCGAGACCGTGTGCAAACCGAGTCGGTGCTACAAGTTTTCTAAACTCTTCTTGGGATAAAACATTTTTAAAGTACACACATCAAAAGTGTCTAGGGATCAAGCATTTTTAAGCGGATTTCTTGAGATTGAGATGTGGCTTTGTAATAAATTTATGATTTTATAAATTTATATGGATCCTTTTTGGTGCATTTCATAATTTGAATCAGGAACTGTGAATCAAATTCGAGTAAAAGATGAAAATCAGCTGTCAATATTTTCCCTATAAAAACATACAACGCATTGAAGACATTATTAGTGCTACTGTTTCCCTACTACTGATTAAAACCAACGTTATTATGGAGCGGCGACGTCATTTAAGCAGGGAAGAAATGCTCAGAGCCGTGGGAATGATAGAAGCTGGTTCCCGGCAACGTACTGTGGCTTTAGCTCTGAATACAAGTCAGAGTGTTATCAGTCGACTTTGGACACGTTACCGAAGCACTGGTACCGTGGCTGAGCGCCATGGAGGACGGTATCGCTGCACCACACGGAGACAAGACCGATATATTCAAATCTTAACTCGAAGAGCTCCAACAATAACTGCCATGATGTTAGCCGTGAGGCTTCATCACTCTTCAGGGAACTTAATTAGCGACCAAACAGTCAGAAACCGCTTGCATGAAGTGAACCTTCATTCCCGAAGACCGCTACGGGTACCACCTATAGC
This sequence comes from Furcula furcula, assembly GCA_911728495.1. Taxonomy (NCBI): domain Eukaryota; kingdom Metazoa; phylum Arthropoda; class Insecta; order Lepidoptera; family Notodontidae; genus Furcula; species Furcula furcula. The sequence goes on from OU452250.1 coordinate 14,692,038, forward strand.
AATGCACAATCGTAGGATTCGATATCAATGGGCTCTTGAACACAGAAATTGGGCAGAAGAACAATGGCGTTTCGTGTGCTTTTCTGATGAGTCTCGTTTTGGTATGAGACCGGATACAAGACGTATACGACACTGGAGAACCCCTGGACGCCAACAGCGATTAAAATCCTGCCAGGAAGTCCATCCTTATAGTGGTGGAACCATCATGGTATGGGCGGGTATTTGGATCGGCGGAAGAACTGAGTTGATTTGGATCAGAGGCAACCTCACCGCTCAAATTTATGCTGAGACGATTGTATCAGACGTCATCGTTCCTCTACAAGTGCAAATCGGTCCCTTATTTCAGTTAATGCATGATAATGCACGACCGCACACCGTAAGAGTTGTAAGACAGACTCTCGCCGCAGCTAACATCAATGTCCTGCCCTGGCCTGCTCAGTCGCCAGACTTGAACCCGATTGAGCATGCATGGGATATGCTACAGAGAAGAGCTCTGCCGAATATGGAGGGTATCCAGTCGCAAGAAGACCTTTTTTTGTTGTTGCAACGAACATGGGCGGCCATTCCACAGCGTGATTTGGATGAACTCATTTTGAGTATGCCAAACCGATGTTCTTGTGTTGTTAGTGTTCGCGGTAGAAACACGGATTATTAGTTGTTTAAGTTACCCAATAAAATTTTAAAGAAAACTGTTATTTCAGTCTTTTTTTCGAACTTTTGTGTTAGTGGTTCAAATGTCAAAAATCCCTTTATTAGGAAAATGGCAAATTTCTTTATTAATGCAAAGGTGACTTGGTTTATCGTTACTGTGACAAACGAAAACACTTTATTTGATGAATCCTTAAAGAAAATTTTAATTAATATCAATCAGGAGAAAAGTTATTGCAAAAATATATGTTGATCCCTAGACACTTTTGATGTGTGTAGGTACTGTGACAAAAAAGAGATAAAACATATAGTTACCTATATCTATTTGTCAAGTCTATCCAGTCACCCGTATGACAAGAGATAATGTTATAATCGCTGAGGCATAATTAAACGACCCCGTAAAATTGGGGATAACATGTTTTACGGGCCATAATTGTTGATTTATTTATGCATGCATACTGGCCGATGCATTGGTAGCAAGTTAGCACAGCTTGAACACACATTTACATAAATAGCATGGCGTGTGTAATATACAGTTTCTTGCAAATTACAAATATTGCAAAACGAGCAATTGGTTGAAGTTGGGACTTGGATTGGGTTATTATTAAGTATTCAGATAAAATTATTACTGCACAAGTTCATAAAATACTCGTAGTTATTCAAATAGTAAAAAAATAAGCAATTGAACAGTCCACCACCAATAGCGATTATTTACACAGTAGCGGTGGCAACTCTGGCGTAGCGCCAACGCGCTATAACGCGCGACCAATTTCATCACCCGTACCTACCCGTTCGTACCCGTGGGGTGCTGGGTTAGAATTGCATCCCCCCATCTCCTCTCGTTGGGTGTCGTAAGAGGCGACTAAACGAGAACAGGAAGACGGGCAGCAGCGTCTTTCTTTTGGATTTGTCTTCCACCTATACTGCGATCCCCAAGCCGCCTGCCAAGCGTGGGGATTATGGCAACTAGGGTTGCCAACCCTCCCGGATTGCCCGGGAGACTCCGGTATTAATGGTTAATCTCCCGAACTCCCGGAGTGCAATCACTTCTCCGGTTTTTCTAAATATTATGTACGCAGTCGTCGCTCGCACGTGTCGCTACCGGTGTAAACCTGTTCGTCTCGCCGTCGACGTTGTCGATTCCTTGGAGATCAATTCGGTGGTTTCTCATGCCTCCTCTACACCAGACCCTCTACACAAGACCCTCTACACACAATACAATAAAGTAAGTAGCATCTCGCCCTCTACAGTGGAGGGCATACAAGAGTCATAGACATACTTTTACTACTTTATCATAGTGTTTCTACAATCGATTAAGTACTTAATCCAACACAATGAGGTTGGACTTTTGCGTGAGATGCAACCATAGCTCGTTGAAGAAATTCGAGTGGATTTACGCTGGGTTGACTTTACGAAATCGAGAGACGTGTGTTAAAAGTTGAAAAGTAGAGTTACTAATACTTCGATTTTTCATGAAAAAGCTTTTATGATTTTGTGGTGAAAAACACCGACAAGTATTAGATGCTGCTCGAATCCAAGGTACATTATAAATTTAGAAATTAATAAATGATTGAGATTTTCGTAACAAACATTCTAAACATACCTAATGGCCGATTATACTCTTCATTATCACATAAAAAAACACTACTTACTGTTATTTAAATAAAATGGAAGCAAGCGCAGCACAGCACAATTTTGCTTTGTTCGATATTTGTCTGTTTGGAAACGCTGAATAGCAAAATTTCGAATAAAAATAACGGAATAAATTTGCTACCAGTGAGCGGTCTGTCTGATATTCGAACGTCATGGTGTATAATGTCTGGTGCAGCATTCGTATGCAAATTATCCTATATGATGCTCGAACGTTGAACTACGATGGGTATTTGCCATGGCCCCTCGATCCTCCCGGCGTAGGTAATACCTACTCGACGCATGTCTGACGTATACTGACGGGATATTTAACTCTAATTAAATGAGTTAATGGGTTAAATGGGTTCCGACCCATGTTACAATTCTGATAGGTACATGAATAGACAAACAGTTTACGCTTTATAATTCGGGTATATTTAGAAAATTAATGATATATTGACGTACCTACTAGTTTTTAATAGGTACACGTTAAAGTCTGTGGGCTTAGTTATGGGCTAGGACATGGCAATATTCAGTTAACACTCAATTATTGTTACTGGGTGTCTGGGTAAGAATAGCACGCACCCATCTTCTTCCTTGGGGTGTCGTAAGAGGCCACTAAGAGAAACAAAAAGAGGTAGCAGCGTCTATCTATTGGATTACCTTCTACCTATACTACGAACCCCAAGACACCTGCCAAGCGTTGGGCTTATGGCGACCCCTCCCTTCCAGGGGAGAGGCCTTCGCCCAGCAGAAGACGGCTTTCGGCGCATGATGATAAAGAAACTGTAGTGAAAATCCGCCTACTTATCTATTATAATCTGCGCTAAAGATTCTCATTATGCTACATTTGTTAGGTCTACACGAATTTCCCGGACCATTAAAGGTTTTTTTTTATATTTTAGCAGTAGCTAGGTTCTGCAGTGAACTGTCGAGGATTATGGACGAGGTAAGTGTGACCCACTCACAATGAATGTAGTCATTATACTCTCGCCATTTCCATTCTAAAATAGGGCATAATTTTCCTTATTTGCGAACTCGGTGGAACTCTGCATAAAAACGAAGATTTCAGGCTTTCAGCCTACTTTTGTAAAATATTTTTGTTTTTGACGTAGGTATGTAGTTAATCCATGAATTTTCTTTACGAAGCCATTTTGATGGCTACAAAGAGGCTACACATTTTGTTTCACAAAAAGCATCAAATTTCGGCAGGTTTTGCCCATAATAACGTAAATAGCACTAACACGTTTGTTCTTTAAAGAGTAGGATTTCATTACGGCACTCACATTTAATCAAGGATGTTGAGGACATCTCGCCTTTGTGTAAGTTGCCATCTGCCATTTCAATCCGTGTGTGTCTAAATGTCATTAATTGGCTCGTCCAGGCACAACAGTTATTCCAAACTCCAAGCGCAAATTAAGAATTTACAATACAGAAATCTGATTAGGTTTATATTCGATATCCGAAGCTTTGGTACAACCACGGCACACGTAAATAAGTACCGAGGCAGTCCAAAATACATACATTTAGAAGTAGTCATATTTTTCTTTAGAAAATATGGAAAATATACACATTAATGACCGAACGAATAAATGTTTCACTGTACTTACCAAAAGTCTGACGTCATCGACGGCGAACGCAGTAATCATGTTTATCCTAAGGGAAATACTTCCTCGTTTAACAACGAGCTCGTATTTTGTTTCCAAGGGAAAGATTACGCTAGCTTGTTGAGAAAACACATTATATAATGATTTATATGCTTTATACGACAAAATTAATGTACTTATATTAGGTGTAGCTAGTCAAAATTATGTTGGATTTGTCGTTTGTGATTCTTGCAATCCTAGATTAGATAGATAAGTTATGGAGAACTCTTTATTACCACCAAAATTACTATAAAAAAACAGCAATAATTTCTTTTAATAAAGTACAAATGGATTAAGTATAATAATAAGTAGGTATAAATTATAATAGCTTCAAAAGTCCGACTGCGAACATATAAAATATACCTACATAGATAGATAGATAATACTTTATTGTTCCTCCATTATAGAAAAACACAAAAAATACAAAATAAAAACAGTAAATATATTTTTTTTAAAAATTGAACCGACTTCAATAACACTAAAAAGTATAAAATACTTAATTTAAATATTAAAGAAGTTGGTGTTAGCGTACCTGCTGTGTATATTTGGCACCAACTTCAATAATATTTAAATTATTTTATACTTTTTAGTGTTATTGAAGTCGGTTCAATTTTTTTTAAAAATATTTTGTTTTATACTTTTTAGTGATATTTTCATACATAAAGATTGAACCATCGAAGACGGTAAAATGATCTAGGCAGGTTATGACATCATTATGATTTCACATTATCGTCTACATACTTTTACATAATTCATGTTTCTTCAGAAACTCAGAAACATTTTATCCGATCGTAATGAAATTTGCATGGAATCATCATAGTAGTGTTACTCTCTCGAATAAAAAAAGAATTATCGAAATCGGTTCATATTTGTAAGAGAAATGTAAAGGAGAACATCAGTTTTATGGTTTTTACCAGATAAATTCCTCCATATCATTCATGGTCCTCCAGGAAGTTCTTATCTGGTTGTGATAAAATTCGTACAGGTTCATTACAGTGGTTACTTCTTTCGAATAAAAAAAGAATCATTGAAATTGGTAAACATTTGCCAGAGTTATGACCATTTTTGTCCTTAAAAAGCACCATAAAGTCATCTATATAGGCTTTCTTGCAACTTTCCTGCGCAGTCAACATTCTTGTTTTTTTCAGGAACTACTTATTACTAAGCAATATTTTTTTTATGGGACCCAATTAACGGATTAAAGAATGGATGGAAGAAAGGTTTTTTCAAATCGGTTCATAATTGCCTAAGTTATGCGCGAACATACATAGAAAAAAAAATATATATATACAGACGAATTGAGAACCTCCTCCTTTTTTGAAGTCGGTTAAAAATAGAATGAAACAATGGGCGGCCTTATCACTAAAAGTGATCTCGGCAACCTTTGGATGGAGAGGAACTATCAACTGCAAGGCGGGGTTGTTTATTTTATTTTATTTATATATGTTATATTTGATATAAACACATATAAATAACCAACCATAATACATAAACAAATGCAGCCGCTAATATCAATATAAAATCATTGGGACAAATAAAATGTTCAAACGATATTTAAATATAGGCAGAGAAGGTGCATGTCTAACTGTGACCGGTAAGGCATTCCACGGACGAACAGCTTCTACTGTGAATGAATTACTGTAAAACGAACTTTTATGAGAAGGGAATATGAGACTGAGATTTTCTGATGACCTCAGAATGACAGTGGGAATCATTGCCGAGAAAAACAAATCGTTCCTTAAGGTTACGCGGAGAAAAAGAATTCAATAGTATATTATAAAGGAGAGACAGGGTGTGCGTATTCCGACGAAGACGAATAGGAAGCCACTTGAGCTTAGCACGAAATTGGGAAACATGATTATATTTGCGCATAACAAATTTAAATAGTATACAAAATTTTTGAAGTCGCTCAAGTTTATTAAGCTGGTCCTCTGTAAGATCTAAATAGCAGATGTCAGCATAATCAAGAATTGGAAGTAAGTAATAGGGATTGTGTTATCTAGAATAATTTTAGTGGCAGTGGGAAGAAAGTTACGGAGTCCTTTTAATGAGCGCTACCCATAAATCTATGGTGCTACGTATACCCTATCCATTGTACGAAAAAATAAAGTACCTATAAACAAAGAAACCAACAGTTTTCAACCTGTTCTTCGAGATATTCTGATTTTGCAGAAGTCAGCTTATAAAATAATAACTTTAAACAAATTGTAATGCAAAGCAATTAAATATCTAGCAAATACAATGAAAAAACAAACACGCTACTTCAAAAACTTAACCTCATGTTGTTTGCACTTTATTTATTGAATAGGGTTTAGGCATCTGGAATAAAAATAAAAGTTACAACCGTACCCATACCCACTTTTTACAAAAAGATGACTGTAACCAATAGGCAGAATAGCTTAAACGAAAATTAATCAGTGCTGTATAATCTCTAAAGTACAAATAATCAAAGATACACAACACAAAACACTTAATACCACCACCACCATACCACATAATACTATGCATTAAACAATAGATAGCTACGTCGTAAAGAAATTTGTCAAAAATACCTACTTTTGGTTGTTAGAACACAATACGCCCCTCTGGAAACGTATTCAGCACAACGTATTCAGCACGCGTAGTGCGACGAAACACTGGGACTCATGTCCGGACCTATGAGCCGCGTATACTTCCCCTTGATAGGTACCTTTCGCCACACTTGTATAGTTTTGAAAATATTCAAGTTGTTACAATCGTACCCCGTTATAATCGTACCCAGTCTACCCTACAGATTTTGAGAAAAACGACTAAAGGTACGCGTCCATTGGCCAGCACCGCACGCACGGCACGCAACGGATTTTAGTTTGCTTTCTATGATTTTGACGGCCCGCATCGGAAAATGCCGGCGCTGATAATGGACGCAGCGCTATGTTTTGATACAGGTGTACATTTAAGATAGAAAAGGGAGTCAAACAGGGTGACCCATTATCACCGAAACTCTTTACGAGTACCCGAGAAGAAGTTTTCAGAAAGCTATCAGTGAGATGGGAAGAGCAAGTTATTGCACTTGGCGAGGCAAGATTAACGAATCAATGATTCTCAGACGACATTGTGCTATTTTCCTCATCCGCTAAAAACTTAAGGCAAATGCTGCAAGATTTGAGTTGTGCTAGTCTTGAGGTTGGACTGAAGATGAATATGTCAAAGACCAAAGTTATGACCAACTGCACACCCTGTACAGTACAGGTAGATGGGGAGAACATACAATACGTCCAAGAGTATATCTATCTGGGGCAAGTAGTTTCTTTCCAGGCCAGGCAAAATAAAGAAATCGCCAGACGGACTGAAAATGCCTGGAAGAGCTACTTACTGGTCAATGAAACATCTCATGAAAGGTGACTTACCTATGTCACTCAAGCGAAAACTCATGGACGTGTGCATTCTCCCTATATTAACATACGGTGCACCGACATGGTCTTTGACTAACATCCAGAAGTCCAAACTCAAGGTATGCCAAGGAAATATGGAGCGCAGTATTCTTGGTGTTAAATTAACAGATCATATTCGAAACACCATTCTGTGCTCGAAAACACAGATCACCGACGTAGCACGAAGAGCTGCAAGTCTGAAGTGGGAATGGGCAGGTCATGTCTGCCGCATGTCGGACGAGCAGTGGGCCCACAGAGCGACATTTTGGAGCCCCGATACAGCGACGCGAAAACGCGGCAGGCCTCGAAAAAGATGGCGCGACGACCTAGATGCCTTCCTTGCAGATTGGCCGATAGAGGCGGGTAATAGACCAAGATGGAGGGAAAGGAGGCCTTTGCCCAGTAGTGGGACAGAACAGGCTGACATAATAATAATAATAAATAAATAAAATTACGGCCAGTTAATGGGAATATATATTTTGCTGTAACAAAAGATATTTTTTATAGTTACATTTAAACGCAGCAATTGTTGCAGAGTTTCTTAACGGTGGAGGCATATTATTCCAACATTTACTGGCCGCATACAGAAAAGTACCACGAAATAAAGCCGTTTTATGTCTAGGACAAGCAATGCGTGTAGCCGATTGGCTACATTTAACCATTTTTTCTGGTTAGATTTAACCAGACGTTGTGAAAACTGGATTTTATTAAACAAATACGAAGGCGACTTGGTTTTCACAACCCCGAAAATGAGACAGGCAAAATGAAGTGAGCGTCTAGCCTCCATCTTCATAAGATTACCTTGGTTGAGAAAAGGTGTCACGTGTGTTCTAGGAGGTGTGGGAAAACAGAAACGTGCACATGCGTTCTGGACACGCTGTATCAGTTTCTTTGTGTGACTCAGAAGACACTCACCTATTACTGTGTCAGCATAATTCAGCTTAGACAGAGCCAGACTCTCGCAAATGCCAATCCCAACTTCGAAATCGAAATCTGGTTCGATCTGGATGTTTTGTGAAAGAAGGCCGAGCGATTATAGTGCTGTGGGTCGTACGGGCCTAATATATTGACGAGTGCTAATTGTGCCTATGTACTTGTTGATTTGATTACCTACCTGTCAAATTTTTAATTCGTTTTCTGTAGTTATGTTCACAGAATGTGTAAGTGCGAGTCGCCAGAGCAATTGTGGCATTAGCGGCTGCATTGTGGCGCTGTCCGCCGCTGCACGAGTAGCGTTGGGTGCTAAACGCAGCGCTGCCGCCCTAACGGTGGCGTGGCCGCCCTAACGGAGGCGTGGCCGCCACACCATGGTGGCGACGGGCTGCTACACGAAGGTGGCGCTGGCTATGCAGCCCCACTACGGTTGCCCTGTGGCGTTGCCGCCCACACGGTGGCGTTGGTGGCTACCGCTTACATCGTCGGTCGCCGAGCTGCACACTGGTGTTTGTCACGCCATGGCTGTGATGGCCAGTCACCGAAATAAGAAAAGCAGTTGCAGGGTTGACTGTGTGGTAATGACAGCTACACTGGCGTAAGTTGCACACCTTTATTTGGTAAACGCAATGTTCTTTTGAAACTATTTATTGGTCAGGAGTAGACTATGGGAGCAATACGCTAATCATTTACAAGAAGCGTGGAATTTATGGTCGATGAGGTGAGCAGAACAACACATGCCCTCCGAAGTGTTGGGTTCGATTCCCATATCTAGCAGTCTATGGTATTGTGATCACTAATAATCGCTATGGTATTGTGATCGCTAAGTCTTGGGTTTGATTCCCAGATCTGGTAGTTTATGATTTTGTTGTCTCTAAGTCTTGGGTTCGATTCCCGGGTCTGACAGTGCTGTTGTACTTTACTGTTGGTAAATTCTTACTAACAGGCTAAGTGCGATATACGTAGATGTCAGACATCTATGCCTTGTTTAGTGTGTCACTGATATTTTCGGTTGGGGCTGCGCCGATAGGGTGCTGTGGACCCTAAATCCAAAGGAAAAGTGCTTGCGTTCTATTGTTCTGTTCGCAGAGGAAAATTCAGACACGTGGGTGCTAGCTATGGCGTGCTGAGGCCTGGCTTGCGAGGCGTGCGTGCAGAAGGATGATGGCGTTTGACGCCGTATCCTGCGAGGTGCACGGTGTCCCGAAGCGTGCGGGGAACATCGGCGTCTGTCGCAAAGTGTGTAAACAGTCGTTGGGAGACCCATGTAAAGCCATTCACGTGGTTTTGGGATGACCACGATGTGTTCGTATTCACCGTTGTGGGAGAGACTCATGTAAAGCCATGTGCACGTGGTTTTGAGGTGACCACAATGTGTGAGGGTGACGGGTTGCGTCAGCGGGGCCCACGCTGACTAGAGACCTGTGTAAAGCCTGTACGATTCGTGGGTTTCGGGGTGACCTGTTAGAGACCGATGTAAAGCCTGGTTGTGCACAAGGTATCGGTTGCGCAGGAAGAGACCTGAGTAAAGCCTATGACTGAATGTTTTCTGCTATGACTGTATATGTTTTACGACTTCTTTGTGTTCATCTGTGTTTTGTGCAGGACAAGACAAGTCAATGAAACTGGGCCGTGTTCGTCGCAGCCTAGCGGGATTAGAAGTCATTAAAATTTAGCGAGCCCGAGGACGGTCTCATGTCAGGAGAGGCCGTGTTAGACTTCAAAAACCGATATCAAATAAATTGTAGGTAGGATAGCCGAACGCGCTCAGCGAACGCGTACATAAGTCACAGCTCTAGCGGTACCGTAGTCATTCGTTTCTCAGATCTCGTACAGTGCGGAAGTCTCAGTGAAGTTGCTGCGTCATGGTGTTTACAATGTATTTCTGCTGCACGAGTGTGGTAATAATTCTTCAGTGGTATGTTCAGTTTTTATTTTACTAAGGTGGTCCAGAGACAATGGTTTCTGGACAGATTCTCTTTTTTTTAGGATTCTCTTCTCTAAATAATCTTATTTAGGATTTCTAATAATACAATAATCTTCTTCAATAAACATTATTCAAAAATGAGATGTCAATCAGACAAACAAGGCACTGCACCTTTTTTTTTTTGTCGCGGGGGAAATCTTCCAAAGATCCCCGGGACTGTGGGGCTCGACCGGGGTATGTGGGATTCTTACCCACTAAAACCCCCGCGGCTGTCACATCGGCACATGAGAGGGGGAGCCCAGGGCTCTCCGGTGGGATCTGCACCAGGGGCCCCTCAGTGCCTTGCCTTTGAGCCCGCCGCCGGGGGGCGAATTGTAGCCCCCCGGGAACCAGTCACGGTGCTCACGGGGACGGGGGTCGCAACCCCGCTGCCGTCCACCTTGGAGTCGCCTCCGTACTCAACGGACGTTCAAAGGGCCCCCACCCCGAGCGTCCAGCCACTCCGAAGGATGGCACTGTACCTAGCAATTTTTCATTTGACCTGTTGTTTGAAAAGGATCCCAAACTATACAAATGCAATCTTCGCTGTCTGAACCTTCACTATCCTTTATTATTTATATGGAGTATCAATAAAATAATATGTCGACGAGTATACTTAATTGGCCAAATTTGAAAATCGACAGCAAAGAGAAGTTGACAGACGTATTGAAAACCTCCTCTAAGATTGAAAACGCGTACGTATTGAGCGCAACATACCTACTTAGAAACATCACTTTCCGCTCTACCCAGATTACAGATGTGGGGGAAAAGTCGGCAAAGCTGAAGTGGGAGTGGGCAGGCCATGTCGCAAGAATGAATCGGCAGAAGTGGGCTAGAAATGCCACGTTCTGGATACCACGCAACGGTTGTCGAAGACGGGGTAGACCAAGGCGACGCTGGAGACTGGCGACATAGACGCCTTTGCGGGTCTGGCGTGGCCATGTAGGTATTGATCAGGATCGAGAGTCATGGAAGGGAAAAGAGGAGGCCTTTGCTCATCTTTGGGACATAGTGGGGTAATGAAAAAAAAATGGAGTATCAGCATTTTTTTTTTATACTACTAAGGTGGCAAGCATGCGTACGGCCCGCCTGATGGTAAGCAGTCACCGCAGCCTATAGACGCTAGCAACACCAGAAGAATCACTAGCGCGTTGCCGACCCTTTAAGACATTAGATTTTAAGTCTTTGTGTCCGGTAATTTCACCAGCCACCACAGTGCCCTTCACGCCGGAACACAGCAATGCTTACACACTGCTGCTTGGCGGCAGAATATCTGACACTGCGGTGGTACCTACCTGGACAGTTCCTTGCACAAGGAACCTACCACCTAGTAAAAGTAGTAGTAGTAGTATTATTGCAGATTTTCTACATTTCCTTCCCTTTCCATTATTCTTCCTGGGTCCTGCTTTTGGTAAGAATTTAACTTCAAAGGGGCTAAACGATGGGATTGTGATGTTGGGATGAAAGTAACAGATTTTTACTTTCATGAAAGTTGGGATGAAAGTAAAAATCTGTTAACAGATTGTTACTTTCATCCCTAGTACGTTTAAAATTTCCAGAATACGACAATCATATGCCTATAATCTTAAAACTACTTTAGAAAGATACCATTCAAACACTGAAATAGACAGATGAATAGTATAGATTGAACCTACTATAATAAAAACAAAAGCAGTTGAAAAAATGGTTAAATCTTAAGTAGGTACTTTGGAGGTATTTTTGACGCACTGACTCGCTACGTCCACAACCTGACGGCACAGCATCGATTTGGGATCTAAAATGGCGCATATCGGTGAAGCAACCATCAATGCAGTCAACATAACTCTTTCAAAAACTCATTTGTTACCATTTGTACAGCAATGACCTGTTATTTTGTTACGTTCATCCCGTGTTACTTTTATATCTGGTCTCCCCTCAGAGTAAATAGAATTTGAGTGTCTCCCCTATACCTATATCACGAAGTCAATCACGAAGTTTTATCGAGCCGACAAGAAGGTAGATAATATGGCCGCAGCATAACAATAAAAATAAAACGTTGTCTTCTTCATCCCCTTTAAGGTACCTACATTCTGTGTCTTAATCTCTCTCGGAATCAGAAGTAAACAGTTAACGTTCTCCAAATTAATATTGGAGCGTTAAAGGATCTGCTAACCGAACCGGTTAGCACTATTACAAGACGCCTGCAGAGCGCGCCCCGATCGATGCAACCCATTAGCATGGGTGCACGCTTGGTGCACACCCACCATCACAACACGACACTACAAAATTGTATTAGATTGTATGTTTCTGGCTTTACTTTATGCACAGACTATATAACGCTTTATATATAACTCGTCATTCATTCCTCATCGCTATTCATTCATAGTATTTTTTTTCTGTGATGATTATGTCATGCTATTCATTCATTCCAAGATTCATTCATTCATTCGTCATTTTAATTCATTCAATTTATTCGTGGTTTATGGTTATGGTGTAAATTCGTGTATGTGATTAAAAAATTAGAAAACAGATTGTTCTAGAAAATAAATAATGGCTACACGAGGAGAAAGAGGAGTTGTAAGAGTTTTAGACAAGTTAGAAGCATCTGTAAATTCTGGACAATATTATGAAGCACATCAAATGTATAGAACGCTTTATTTCAGGTGCCACAACTACCTACGTTATTTAGCGATCAAATTTAACATGGGGAAGTGTTTTCTATTATTATGTTTACTATTTGCAGATATTTAAGTCAAAAGAAGTATGCGGATCTATTAAATTTGTTATATAAGGGATCAACTTTGCTGCTACAACGCGATCAACAGGGAAGTGGAGCAGACCTGGCTATATTGCTCATAGACGTATTAAATAAGTCTGAAACTAAACCATGCGAAGAATGGATTGGGAAAATAGCAAAGTTATTCGAACTAATGAATTCGACTATACCTGAAAGAGAAACCTATCTTACCAACTCTGTTAAATGGTCAATGGATAATAACAAAAAAGGTCATCCTTTACTTCACAAGGTAGGTTATACACAGTTATTTGGAGTAAAGAAGTTATCTTAGTGTAATAATTTTATTTTTTCATCATAGCCATCATTACAGTGCTCATGAAATTGTGGCATTCAAACAGTATGTTAATTAATAAAATATAAAACATATTGATAGGCCTGTTGGTCTAGAGTTTAGACAGCCCACCATTTCAGCCTGTTTATCTATTTAGGTATGTATTTACAAAAAAGTATATGAGTAGGTGTTAGTATCAGTTGTTTGGTTTCGAAAGTAGAGGCTATGCCTAGTTTTAAGATCAGATGAATGTGTAGAAATTGTCCCAGAATATTATTATTATATCAGATAAGTAAAGTATGCATGTTACATCATTCATGATAAACATCTGCTCATCATTATGAACTGCAGATTAATCATTTATATGTGGTGCAGAACTTATTGCCTATTTGTATAGATATGAGTCACAAATTTAATGCTTATTTGAATATAGGAAGGGACAAATGCCTCTAAATTGGGAATGGCCAATTTCTCAATTGGCAGCATAGAAGTTTCAACATTAATAGAAAAGTCTAACAGATGATTAGTATTAGGTACAACACTTTTACTGAAGTAATATTTTTGCTTTTCAGAAAATTGCTGAAGTTTATTGGAAGGAAAAGAAATATACAGCTGCTCACAAGCACTTCTTACACTCTTGCGATGGCTCGGCATATGCCAATATGCTTGTTGAACTGCACACAAGTAAAGGACTTAAATCAGAAATAGATTTGTTCATTGCACAGCCTGTGTTGCAAATACTTTGTCTACGTAACATACAAATGGCAACAGAAACATTTGATAAATACACAGGCTTACACCCAACAATCAACAATAATAAAGGGCCACCTTACTTATTTCCTTTATTAAATTTTCTGTGGTTTTTATTACGAGCAATTGAACAGTAAGTATTTATTTAATCAATACAGGTAATATATTAACGATTTTGAGTTAATGCTTGTTTCATATTGATTCTCAATGCCCTATGTAATAATAAAAGTAATAGTTTGATGAGTTAATAGTTTAAGCTGTGGTTAAATACTACACAACTAGTATTTATCACCTTAAAATTTTATAAATCTTTTTGAACTGATTGATTTCTCTCACTCAATTACTTCATTAATTGTTTTTTTTTATTTTATTGCAGGAGACATGTAAATCAATTTAAAATTTTACGAAATTGGTACGCAATAAGTATAAAAAGGGATCCAAACTACTCAGTGTATTTAGACAACATTGGACGCATTTGGTTTGGTATTGAAATACCACCAGACACGAGGAATCCAAACTCTGTGTTTGGAGGATTACTAAAGTCAATAATAGGCGATGCTGATAGTTCTGATGAAGACGGAGAGTTTTTGAGCCGCAACGCCACTGCACCAGACCTAGATTGAAAAAGCGAGAACATCAACAAAAGCATAATTTGTTTCATTACAGACATATCAACTCAGTCTGGAATAACATTACTCATACATGTTCCAACAATTGATCATAATAGGTATTGGTTTTATGTGATGGACTGTGAAATAATTTGTGTTGATTTGACTGTCTTTACTAAGAAATAAAATAATAATGTATATAGCAGGTTCAATATTTTCAATCATTCAAGTGTATTGTTTATATGAGAGGAGTACATAATCAATTATGAAATGAAAGATCAATCTTGTGCTATTGACCATGTCTGTTCACTGAAAACCAATCTGAAAGTAAATTCAATGCAATTTTGCTTAGTGCTTGACTGTGGTCCAACCTGATGGTAATGGGTGTAGCCTTGGATGGATGCGCACTAGATTATTATTAACGACGCGAGGACTGAATCAGAGGTATCGCTGAGTTTAAGCCAAAAGGAAGGAATAATGGTGGCCAGAACATTGAGGACTTAGAACACTGGTAACTATCGCGCTAAAACACGACGCCGCACGAAGGTTTCAATAGGGGTACTCCAATCTTGAGTGGAGGGCCTCTTAAATTTTGTACAGTACATCAGGTTTTCATAATGAAAACGCTAGGTCTGTTGCGGAACAGGAAAATGATATTCCCTACTTAATGTATAAATCATCGATCTATTATTACTACTGGATTAGTCATGAACAAAGTGAACTCATTTAGACATATTTAGATTTATATAAAAATTAGATATCATAAAGTTTTAAACATTAGCAGGCAATTAAAATAACGCGCGTACTTTGTGCATGTTTTTTTTAACATGCTGATGTAATCTAGTACAAAAATAGATTGATGGTAGGTATAATATGTTTGAGAAATTTTACATTTGGTTGTGCTAAATCTAGTACCTATGCAGTCTCGAGAGTTGATTATGTGTGAGATATCTGTCTGTGTAATGGTAGATGTATGGTAATGTTGAACTTGCTAGATAAATGTTTGTATTTGCTTTTCGTAGCTTTGACATTTTAGAAACATTGTAAGTTATATAAGGTGGAAAGAAACTATGTAAAAATTGTTTATATACTATAATTTATTTAATAACCATTTTATGGCAATCATAAAATCACTTACATTTTTATGATAGGAATTGATTTTATAATTTATATACTTAATGCCTTTAAAAACACTTAGAATGTTGCAGTTTATTTTGTTTGTAACACTCAATAACAATAAGATGTAAAAATAAAACGTGTTACAAGCAGTTACGCAAATACTTAACCTGGATTTAAATAACTTGGAATTTAATATTACCTAATTAATTAAAGGTGCTCAAAATGTGCATTTCGCAGTAGATGTACTATCGCGGTAACGAATGCTGTACTAGTTTTCAATCAGAATCGTTACAACGATTTTACGTGTGCTTGCTTACCCCACCAGCACGTATTTTAGGCCGGCTCGTGCAAGCGACTATCGTCCTAATGGTGACCAAGCGGTCGTGACCGCGACTGTACTTTTTCATGGCATGGCATGGTTTTTCACTATAGGCACTTTTTAAAGTTAGCATTTCTCTGGTCGCCATATCTAACGTACCCACTTAAAGGTGCTGTTTTAAAACAACACAAAGGCACATAAAATAACAAAAAAAAACATAAAATACGAAAAAAAAAAAATATAATGTGAAATACCTGCTCTTAAAAAAATAATTTAAGGTCATATCTGTGGGAATGTATGATACCTATGGCAAAATGCACATTTTGTGTCAAGTACACATTCTGCACCTTATTATAAACCCTGATTAGTATGGCCATGGACTAATATCTAAGGTATGGATAAATAATAAAATGTTGATATTTTGACCACATCCGTCACCTGATGTATATTAATTTATCACTGTGTCTATGTATATCTTTGATTTTCACATAATGTTGAGGATAATAATTAAAGAATATTTTAATCTAGATCTTCTAAAACTAATATCATTTTCTTAAAAAAAAAATAGCCAATTTCCTATACTTACGTAGATCGGATTCAGAATTAATTACTACCTCAGCGGTCGATGATACGTCGAACAGGCGTGGCGGGTCGGCCGTTGAGGTGCAATTCGAGCATTCGGCAAATATCTCCAATTGCGGTGAGGTCGGAGGAGAGCTTTCTGAGCATTTCGCTCGGACACTATTTGCCATTGATTCTGGTGAGAAACCCTTAATTTAAAGGGACAGTCATTCAGGGGTGTTTTCTCGTGGACCCACTATTTTGTCCCACCAGTGGGTCCACGAGGGAGAACTATTTCTCGTGGACCCACTGCACTCTACGGTTATTAAATGTTCCTCCTGTATAATAAAGATGTATAGCACCTTTTTGCAGTGTCAAAATTTATCTATCGTATAGTGATGTGACAAGTGGCAGACAAAAAATATGCGCTTCCGCTGGTCGGTGTAAATCGTTTCATAGTTTTTTAGGCTTTGGGTGTGCCATTTTGTCACTACAACTGTTCGATCGTAGAAAATTTTTCGTCCATAATTCCTGTCTGTCCGACTGACAGACGGGAATTTTGGAAGAAACATTTTTCCCATCTGTCTGATGATCGAACTACTAATCGGATTAATTGGTACGGATAATCCAATAGAAAGACGTTGCTTCTTGTTTTCCCTTAGTCTGTTGTCTAGTCTTACCTGGACATACTACGGGTATAATAATCCATAATCATTAAACAACTCATACCAGAGCCGATTACTGGATGGCAAAATACGCGAGGCCTCCTTGTATCTTATGCCGCCCTGGTACTTCTGGTGTAATATTATATGGTGTATATAATGTCCGATGATATAGATTTCATTTAATAAATTGTAGTTAATATTTTTGTATTCATATGATAATTTCATACCATTATCCCAACCCTTGCTATAACTATATAAAGGATGTTAATAAACAACAGTGGGTCCACGAGAAATAGTTCTCCCTCGTGGACCCACTGGTGGGACAAAATAGTGGGTCCACGAGAAAACACCGTCATTCAGTTCATTCAGAACGACTTTTACGCTTACTGGTATCTTGTTCGGCTGAGTTAAAGCTTCAGTAAGGTATATTATGCTAGATTCCAGCCAGATAAGAAGGTCCGACCGATTTCGGCACAACCAGGGGGTACAACTGACAGTTTGATCGAGCGCGTAAACTACCGGAACTCGTACACCCCCAGGTAGTCAACTAAGCGACTCCAATGAGATCATTCTGTTATAGGTATGCCTGTAAAGCCATATAAACTGGATGCCACTGGAGCTACCTACTAGGTGTTGTATCTGCGTACGACAGAACGGGAGGATGTAATCTGCATACGACAGAATGAGCGGACAGACTCGCTAGGAGGGCTTTTAGTCTGCCTGCATCAATATCTGATCGTAGCCTAAAATATGTATGTTATACCCACACAATAACCTGTAGTAAGTACACACATCAAAAGTGTCTAGGGATCAACATATATTTTTGCAATAACTTTTCTCCTGATTGATATTAATTAAAATTTTCTTTAAGGATTCATCAAATAAAGTGTTTTCGTTTGTCACAGTAACGATAAACCAAGTCACCTTTGCATTAATAAAGAAATTTGCCATTTTCCTAATAAAGGGATTTTTGACATTTGAACCACTAACACAAAAGTTCGAAAAAAAGCCTGAAATAACAGTTTTCTTTAAAATTTTATTGGGTAACAAACAATTAATAATCCGTGTTTCTACCGCGAACACTAACAACACAAGAACATCGGTTTGGCATACTCAAAATGAGTTCATCCAAATCACGCTGTGGAATGGCCGCCCATGTTCGTTGCAACAACAAAAAAAGGTCTTCTTGCGACTGGATACCCTCCATATTCGGCAGAGCTCTTCTCTGTAGCATATCCCATGCATGCTCAATCGGGTTCAAGTCTGGCGACTGAGCAGGCCAGGGCAGGACATTGATGTTAGCTGCGGCGAGAGTCTGTCTTACAACTCTTGCGGTGTGCGGTCGTGCATTATCATGCATTAACTGAAATAAGGGACCGATTTGCACTTGTAGAGGAACGATGACGTCTGATACAATCGTCTCAGCATAAATTTGAGCGTTGAGGTTGCCTCTGATCCAAATCAACTCAGTTCTTCCGCCGATCCAAATACCCGCCCATACCATGATGGTTCCACCACTATAAGGATGGACTTCCTGGCAGGATTTTAATCGCTGTTGGCGTCCAGGGGTTCTCCAGTGTCGTATACGTCTTGTATCCGGTCTCATACCAAAACGAGACTCATCAGAAAAGCACACGAAACGCCATTGTTCTTCTGCCCAATTTCTGTGTTCAAGAGCCCATTGATATCGAATCCTACGATTGTGCATTGCTATAGGTGGTACCCGTAGCGGTCTTCGGGAATGAAGGTTCACTTCATGCAAGCGGTTTCTGACTGTTTGGTCGCTAATTAAGTTCCCTGAAGAGTGATGAAGCCTCACGGCTAACATCATGGCAGTTATTGTTGGAGCTCTTCGAGTTAAGATTTGAATATATCGGTCTTGTCTCCGTGTGGTGCAGCGATACCGTCCTCCATGGCGCTCAGCCACGGTACCAGTGCTTCGGTAACGTGTCCAAAGTCGACTGATAACACTCTGACTTGTATTCAGAGCTAAAGCCACAGTACGTTGCCGGGAACCAGCTTCTATCATTCCCACGGCTCTGAGCATTTCTTCCCTGCTTAAATGACGTCGCCGCTCCATAATAACGTTGGTTTTAATCAGTAGTAGGGAAACAGTAGCACTAATAATGTCTTCAATGCGTTGTATGTTTTTATAGGGAAAATATTGACAGCTGATTTTCATCTTTTACTCGAATTTGATTCACAGTTCCTGATTCAAATTATGAAATGCACCAAAAAGGATCCATATAAATTTATAAAATCATAAATTTATTACAAAGCCACATCTCAATCTCAAGAAATCCGCTTAAAAATGCTTGATCCCTAGACACTTTTGATGTGTGTATGTACCTTGGTACCCCCTCAACCAACCAACCATTTTTTTTGGCAAGGCTAACTATATGTACCTACTATATCTCGAGAACTAGAAGCACATAGTGAAGATCTGATTGCTCTCAGAATATCCTGGAATAATTGTAGCAAGGGGTCCAGTACGGGTTCTAATAGTTATCGAGCTCGATCAATATGTTAGTTTTCTGCTTATATTTCACACCAGCGCCCCTTGCGGTAACTATCAAAAACTAATAAAATGTACAGGAGAAAACTGACAATTTGATCAAGCTTGACAAAAACCATACAAAAACATTTAAGTGAATTTCTATGAGAGGAACACATATGTCTGATCGTAAAATATTTAACCAGACTACAGATACTTATTGTTTCTGTAAATATATAGGTACATAAATAATACATACATACATAATTTATATAGGTAAATTGATTCCCAACGTTTGTATTAACGTTGGGAATCAAACCCACCCCCTAATTGGTAGCGACCACGTTGTCTAACCAGCAGTCCTGTAAAAATAAATTAGTTGCAAATTTGCCCAAACCATACGATAAGACTGGCCGCGTAATATAATTTTAACCAATGAGCAGCCTCAGCTCGACCCAGGAAGTAGTTTGACCTTTGTATACACTATTTATGAATACATTTTTTTAAATAAGCATGACATTGTGAGGTTAAGAAGCCCAGATAGAAGCAAACCATTATCAATTGACCCTTCTGAATTCATATGGGTTCATGTTACTTTTTTTTTGTTTCGTAAGGTTTGCAAAGTAAATAGGCGTTATGTACTGCACCATGGAGGCTACTACAGTATAATATTATATTATTATTAATTTTGTCTGTCCGGTTGCCATAGTACAGGCTCTACCAAGTTTGGGATCTGTGGATTCTAACTCAAATGTGCTATAAATTCTAGACAGAATAAAAACTTAAATGAAATGAAAACCATAACCAACATAAAAATTTTATTGATCATAACCATCACATGTCATAAAAACCTATTCTTAAGATATAGTTTATCACTGTAATTACTGTATCACATGACATTAAAGATAACTATACTACATTGTAATCATTCTATATCTTCTACCACCAAAGAGGTCATTACTTTAGTAAGATGTGGTAATTTTAGTGTATCCTTAGTAAGATTGAACTTCAACTTTCTAGCCCTCAAGTCCAAAGCTCTTTTTACTAAATCACGATTAAAGTTATGTACATGTGGGTGCTCCAAATACTCTTCAATGTTCATCCACTTGCAGGCCTTTATTTCGATATCTGACTTTTTGATAACCGTCTCTGATTTTGCCTTTAACACCACAACTACGTATATATCAGAGTTGCCAAACATCATTCCATGTGAGTGCCTAAATGTCACCATGGTTTCAAAAGTAGCATCTATTCCTGTCTCCTCTTTTACCTCTCGCACAGCAGCATCAATTAAGTCTTCACCTAAAACCATTTAAAAAATCAACTGCATTGCATGCTATCAAAATTTAAAAAAGAATATACAGATACCTAGCCCACCTGTACCTGTACTGTGTGTGTGTACCTGTTTACCTGTGTGTTTGTGTGTGTATTTAGGTACTTAAGTTGCCTGGAAGAGATTGCTTTTTAGCGATAAGGCCGCCTTTGTACATTGATATCTTCAACATATTGTTCAATTTACATTTAAGTTTTGGTGTACAATAAAGTGTAATTATTATTATTACAGATTACCAAACTATAAGCAAATTTACCCCTTTCTACATATCCTCCAGGGAGTTTCCAGTGTGGGTATTCATAGTGCTTCTCAGTAACAACCAACAGCTGATTTTTTTCATTAAATACTATTCCACCAACACCAAGGTTTGTGTGGCAAGCAGGTGGTAAATTAGATGAACTATTTTTTTCCAACCATTTGTACATCATCACAAAATTATCTCGGGAGTGGTGAAAATTGAAACCCTCCTGAAATAAGAATGAATAATAAATGTAAAAACAAGAAAGTTAAAATTAGTCTTCTTTTTAAATCATAGGAAAATGTGAGACATAGACCAACCACCCATGGACAGGACATTATTCATGAGTCAGTGGCTTTTCCAACTAGTTGTCAGTGGCTTTTCCGACTAGTTACTGAGACCAAGAAACTATTTGGAAATTCAAAAACCTACCTTTGAAGTACTATGTAAGTATGTACATATAAAAATAAAATTTTATACAATCTGAAATAATCATAATCCATATCACGTAACTTACGATATTAGCTAAATAAATTTCACTACAAAAACGATAAAAAATACATGTACTTGCACGTACTAACGTTGGCAAGAATAGGCACCCATGCAGCATTCTTAATATCCACTTTAAACCATATGCATCGTTTGTTATCCTCAAACCATTTTTTTAGGGAGACTGAAATGAATGAAGTCAGTTAAGATTAAAATATTCATTATCTATACTTATAATAAAACTGTAACAGGTCCAATTCTGTACATTGAAGATATTTTGAAAATTATTTTTGGAGGGCATTCTATAACGGATACTGAAGCCGAAAATGTATTTTTTTTAATTTTTGTCTGTCTGTCTGTCCGTCTGTCTGTATCACGGCTGAGCATCACGCCGAAACTACTGAATGGATTCAAATGAAACTTGGCATGATTTGAGATCTTACTACGAGGTGGAACATAGGATACTTTTTATCCCGTAATCTAGCACGGTTCTTTCGGGAGAGGGGATTAAAGTCAAAATGAGTACTTGGTTATACGCTTGGTCAGATTTTATCAATTTTTCTTTATAATATAATAAATATTAGTAAGGAAACACTCATAGAGAGTTGTTATCAAGGTTTTGTAATCGATCGGGTTAAGCAACGTTAGGTAAGGTCATTAAATAGATGGGTGACCGTTTAACGCCATTTGAACTAAACGGATCCGTGCTTCGGAGAGCAAGTAAAAAGTAGGTCCCAGTTTTTAACCGACTATAAAAAAGGAGGTTATGTATTCGATGCGAATGTCTGTTATTAAAAGTTTAGTTAACGTAAAAATCAGCCAGCTAGTTATAAATAAGTACAAATTATTCACGTAGATAAAAATTTAAAGATAAAATAAAACTTACTAGTCAGCCTATTTAAAAACAGATTAGGATCACAAGGTTCTTCCTGGGAATCCACTGTAATGCCCTTATATCTATCTTCGATGCCAATAAATGTAATACATTCCATTTTTTAATAACTAAGTGTTTTTAATATAATTACGATAGGTAATAATTTAAATTCTCCACATTACACTTGTGATTACACTTTTCGACAAAGTGACAAAACGTCCACCATAGATAAGAATAGACGTCCACTCTCCACTCTCCTCCTTGAGTAATAGCACAGACGTATTAGGGATGCTACGCAAGTAATAGCATCGATATACTATACTAACTAGTATATCGATGAGTAACAGGCTGGCTACACGGTTATAAACCACAGGCACTAACTTGATAAAGTGGCTATGATACCAGGAAAAATATCGATATGTCGATATTTTATGTTTAGTAGTCTTGTGTACTACAAGAACGGTGAACGGTTAGGAACCGTTGCGCAGTGCTCACCGAATAGATTCGATTCCCTAATCATAATCTTACATCGGACACTTGTTCTTTTAGTTCAGCTTGAACGATGAACAAGCAACCGTACGAAGTACTACGTACGAAAGAGTCCGGTCCTCATCTTGCGGATGTTGTGTGTTGCCAGGGCCAAAGTTCGGTGGGGGTGGTAGCGGGGCATCTGCCGGAGATTCTTAGCACCCCCTGCTCGACCGTTACCCCGCCTGCTATCAAGGCGAAGAATAGAGGAGCCGCCGGGGACTGGGGCCCATTTGCAAGTCGTGTCTGTCATTGTGTGTTTAGGGGGGAGTTGCCATAATCCCCACGCAGGGGCAGGCGTCTTGGGGATCGCAGTATATATGAAGAGATGAATCTCAAACAAAAGACGCTGCTGCCCGTCTTCTTGATTTCCCTTAGTCGCCTCTTACGATACACCCAACGGGAAGAGATGGGGGGATGCAATTCTAACCCGGCACCCCACGGGTATTTTATACTACATATACAAAATTCCTGTGACCAGCCCCAAACCATGTGATGATAATGATGATCGTTGTGTGATGATGATCTTCATCACCAAGATATGAACGAAGTTGATGATGTGTGATAATGATTTATCTTTTAATGTGTACTTATGTATACATGAAAAATACACGATATATTTATTTCAATTTGTAAATAAAATTCGTTTATTAATCGGTTGGTAAAAGTAAACAAGAAGACTAAACTAGTGTAGAGGTTGAAAAAACGACGGATGCATCGTCAACGATTGACAATGACGTCCACAGCTAAAAACATTCTGTTTACGATTTAAACTAGTCGAAAATTTTCTGTTTTTTTTTTTATTTTATTGTTTTTCGGGGCTTTTACTCTGGTGGAGTACACCAGCCCTATTTAGACTGTTTTATAAAACAGTTTATCGTGGACGATATACGGTCTTGTTTTGTCGAATGAAAATGCGTCGACGATAGACTTGTGTAGTACATGAGAGAACTATTCCTTTTCATTTTTAGTACAACACTCTTTTAGTACTTCGTCTTTCAGTATGTATTCGACTATTCGTAGTCTCTAGCTTTGTAATAACTGGTCAGCTATTCCTATTCGTTTTTAGTACATCATTCATTTGGATTCATTTAGTACTTCGTCTTCCGCTCGAGATTTATTCGTAGTCTCTGGTTCTGCACGAACTGGTCCGATCAGTTACTCGTTGACACACTCAGAACGGGACTGAATGAGCGGGAATGATATGTACTAAAAGTACTAAAATAATAAATTATTACATTTAAAAGATTATACTAGTACGTAGCGCTCCATTCAATGTCCGAGCAAAAACAAGCCTAGAAGATATGCATACCTATATGAATGTTAAAGAACATGAGGATTAGGTTATTATTGAATATTAATTATGTAACGTTTGTGATTTTAATAGTTTTTGAAATATTATTGTTGTATGACGCAGTATGTAAACAAATAAAGCTAACAAAAAAAAACAAGATAATTAAATGGCTGAAATGCGTGGGGTGGTGGCGTCTTCAATTCGAACAATGATGATGATATAGATGATGATGGTGATGATTATGATGATAGTTGTGTGATGCACGTGATGAAAATGTGATGAAGATATGAATGGTGATGATGGTGTGAATGATGATGAATGGTGATTATGTGTTATAATGGTGATGAGGATGTGAATGATGATGAATAGTGAAAATGTGAGATGATGGTGATAAACATATGAATAGTGTTGATGATGATGAATGGCGATGATGGTGTTTGATGATGATGATGAACGGTGATGAATATGTGAATGGTGATGTAGATGTGAATAATGATGATGATGATGTGTGATAATGCTGATGAAGATCCGCCAGCTAGGTCTCTCAGGAAATAAGATAACTTCCTCTTTTAGTTATACAAATCCAAAAAGGGGCATATCCTTAGTCTGGAAGACAAAGGAAAAGCAAATGAGTATATTTTATTGACTAAATGATTACGAGTTGTTTGTTTTGAATCAATACAACTCATCCCCTTTGTGCATAATAGCTACACACATCAAAAGTGTCTAGGGATCAACATATATTTTTGTGCAATAACTTTTCTCCTGATTGATATTAATTAAAATTTTCTTTAAGGATTCATCAAATAAAGTGTTTTCGTTTGTCACAGTAACGATAAACCAAGTCACCTTTGCATTAATAAAGAAATTTGCCATTTTCCTAATAAAGGGATTTTTGACATTTGAACCACTAACACAAAAGTTCGAAAAAAAGACTGAAATAACAGTTTTCTTTAAAATTTTATTGGGTAACTTAAACAATTAATAATCCGTGTTTCTACCGCGAACACTAACAACACAAGAACATCGGTTTGGCATACTCAAAATGAGTTCATCCAAATCACGCTGTGGAATGGCCGCCCATGTTCGTTGCAACAACAAAAAAAGGTCTTCTTGCGACTGGATACCCTCCATATTCGGCAGAGCTCTTCTCTGTAGCATATCCCATGCATGCTCAATCGGGTTCAAGTCTGGCGACTGAGCAGGCCAGGGCAGGACATTGATGTTAGCTGCGGCGAGAGTCTGTCTTACAACTCTTGCGGTGTGCGGTCGTGCATTATCATGCATTAACTGAAATAAGGGACCGATTTGCACTTGTAGAGGAACGATGACGTCTGATACAATCGTCTCAGCATAAATTTGAGCGTTGAGGTTGCCTCTGATCCAAATCAACTCAGTTCTTCCGCCGATCCAAATACCCGCCCATACCATGATGGTTCCACCACTATAAGGATGGACTTCCTGGCAGGATTTTAATCGCTGTTGGCGTCCAGGAGTTCTCCAGTGACGTATACGTCTTGTATCCGGTCTCATACCAAAACGAGACTCATCAGAAAAGCACACGAAACGCCATTGTTCTTCTGCCCAATTTCTGTGTTCAAGAGCCCATTGATATCGAATCCTACGATTGTGCATTGCTATAGGTGGTACCCGTAGCGGTCTTCGGGAATGAAGGTTCACTTCATGCAAGCGGTTTCTGACTGTTTGGTCGCTAATTAAGTTCCCTGAAGAGTGATGAAGCCTCACGGCTAACATCATGGCAGTTATTGTTGGAGCTCTTCGAGTTAAGATTTGAATATATCGGTCTTGTCTCCGTGTGGTGCAGCGATACCGTCCTCCATGGCGCTCAGCCACGGTACCAGTGCTTCGGTAACGTGTCCAAAGTCGACTGATAACACTCTGACTTGTATTCAGAGCTAAAGCCACAGTACGTTGCCGGGAACCAGCTTCTATCATTCCCACGGCTCTGAGCATTTCTTCCCTGCTTAAATGACGTCGCCGCTCCATAATAACGTTGGTTTTAATCAGTAGTAGGGAAACAGTAGCACTAATAATGTCTTCAATGCGTTGTATGTTTTTATAGGGAAAATATTGACAGCTGATTTTCATCTTTTACTCGAATTTGATTCACAGTTCCTGATTCAAATTATGAAATGCACCAAAAAGGATCCATATAAATTTATAAAATCATAAATTTATTACAAAGCCACATCTCAATCTCAAGAAATCCGCTTAAAAATGCTTGATCCCTAGACACTTTTGATGTGTGTATATATATATAGCTAAATTATTATCTCTCGCAAAATACGACCTCTCGCAAAGTACGTACATACCCACACCGCTTTATATTCTATTAAATAATTTAAAAAACATTACAAAAAGTAACTTCGATTCTAAGAGGATACGAACTCGCGTCTCGCGAATTGTTTCCGAACACCTTACCAAATATTCTACGGTTGCAACAACTGAGCATGTGAAATTAGCATTCATGTCGTAACATAAATATTTATCGGGACTAAACTATATTGAAATGTCACTTTTGGTAGGCAGTGTCTCTCTGTGCCTCTGTCCTTTGTCTGTGTGCGTGATATTTCTTCTATTATACAAGTCAGATTATTTATGGGTGCGTGTATCGGTGTGAGTCTGTGTGCAATAAATCTCTTTGAATGTGTGAAAATTCAGGCCCCGCCGTGTCGTGTCTTTGCGTGGCCCGCGCGCGAAATCTATTTATGAGTAGATATAGTACAGTGAATTTATAAGTTCGTCGCGCATAGGTGATTGCATTGATTTCAAACATTTTGTGTGCTTTTGTTTAATTACAATGGTGAAATAATTGAAAAGAAAACGAAATATTACTATGCACACTTTATATTGATATGTCTGATAGGGGAAATCACAGGGTAGGCAAACACTTTTTGCCTATATGGACTGCACGCCACTGAATGTATATTCCTTTTTTAAAGCCAGAAAACAAGATCATGAATCGATATGAATATTAGTGACGAATAGTCCTATAAAATTTTTATCTGTGGTTAAATATTTCTTAAACGGAGTTAATTATTGTTTTATGATTTTGTACCTATGAAGCTATTATAAAATATTTGTAAAACTTAAAAATAAATACTTAAAAAAGATACTTATTATTTTATTCTTTACCAACAATGTCTATCTCGAGATAAATCTTTGGATTATTGACTCCGTGTGTAGCGTTACCCGCCCCCGCTCCCTTCCTCTGCCTGCGTTAAACGGTCGGCCTATAACTTTAGTATTCAATTACATACTTGTCATTATTCACCTGAAATAAATTGCAATTGCTATACAATTAATAAAGTAGCTTCGACTAAATACCTAGGTGTAATGATTATCATGGCACAGTCATATAGATTTAGTTTCTACCAGAATAAGAAAGTTAATGTGGATTTTTAAAACATTAAGATATGTAGCCTCTGAATCACTTTTGAATAGAATATATTTAGCATTAGCTCAGTCTGTGTTAGGTTACTGTGTCTCTGTCTGGGGTGGGGCATCCAAAATAAAAATTTTGGGAGTGGAACGAGCTCAAAGGGCGCTCATATAAGTGATGTATTTCAAGCCGTACATGTACCCCACAAATGAGCTTTACATGGAAAGTAATTTATTGTATATTTTATTTGTAGTACTGAAAAGGCATAAATCTGTTGTCTTTGATCCCAGTATTTTAACTAAAAGGAGGAATGATATCGTTTTCACTATAGACAATGTCAAAACTGTTTTTGCTCAACGACAGTATATTAAACAATCGGCCCTCTTATATAATAAAGTTAATAAAATCTTAAACATCTATCCTATGGATACTCGTACTTGTAAATTAAGGATAACTAATTGGTTAAAATCTTTAACATATGAAGATACAGAAACATTATTACAATCATCTTCGTAATTTATATTGTAGTAAGTGCCTATAATAAAAATTAAAAATCATGAATTTGAATCATTCGTATGAGACGTTTTTGGATTATATTTATACTTATACATAGTTAAATATCAACACTCTCTCTCTCACACAACTACACAAACAGTCACACACACACACACACACACACCTACACACAAACACACACACGAATAGGCAAACATACATTCAGATACAGAATACAAAAAAAAAACTTAACTTTTCTTTATTTTTTGTCTGTTAATGTTAATATTTACAATAACACACAATTTACTGCTAGGTTTATTGAAATGTATAAATACATATGGCTATGGGAGAGCGGAATCGTCTGGCACAGGTGTTACACTTAAAAGGCGATTCCAACCTTGTTTTGAAGTTTGTAATCATTCTGGTTAATGAATAAAGATTTATTTATTATTTTGCTCGGACATTGAACGGAGCGCTACGTACTAGTATAATCTTTCAAATGTAAAAATTTATTATTTTAGTACTTTTAGTACATATAATTCCCGCTCATTCAGTCCCGTTCTGTGTGTCAACGAGTAACTGATCGGACCAGTTCGTGCAGAACCAGAGACGAATAAATCTCGAGCGAAAGACGAAGTACTAAATTAATCCAAATGAATGATGTACTAAAAACGAATAGGAATAGCTTACCAGTTATTATCTGTAATAACTGGTCAGCTATTCCTATTCGTTCATAGAGCCAGAGACTACGAATACATACCGAAAGACGAAGTACTAAAAGAGTGTTGTACTAAAAATGAAAAGGAATAGTTCTCTCATGTACTACACAAGTCTATCGTCGACGATAAACTAGTAATATCGTCCACGATAAACTAGTTTATAAAACAGTCTAAAGTTTCGACTAGTTTATATCGTAAACAGAATGTTTTTAGCTGTCGACGTCGTTGTCAATCGTTGACGATGCATCCGTCGTTTTTTCAACCTCAAAACTAGTTTAGTCTTTTTGTTTACTTTTACCAACCGATTAATAAACGAATTTTATTTACAAATTGAAATAAATACATCGTGTATTTTTCATGTATACATAAGTACACATGAAAAGATAAATCATCATCACACATCATCAACTTCGTTCATATCTTGGTGATGAAGATCATCATCACACAACGATCATCATTATCATCACATGGTTTGGGGCTGGTCACAGGAATTTTGCATATGTAGTATAAAATACCCGTGGGGTGCCGGGTTAGAATTGCATCCCCCCATCTCTTCCCGTTGGGTGTATCGTAAGAGGCGACTAAGGGAAATCAAGAAGACGGGCAGCAGCGTCATCTCTTCATATATACTGCGATCCCCAAGACGCCTGCCCCTGCGTGGGGATTATGGCAACTCCCCCCTAAACACACAATGACAGACACGACTTGCAAATGGCCCCCAGTCCCCGGTGGCGCCTCTATTCTTCGCCTTGTTGCAGGCGGGGTAACGGTCGAGCAGGGGGTGCTAAGAATCTCCGGCAGATGCCCCGCTACCACCCCCACCGAACTTTGGCCCTGGCAACACACAACATCCGCAAGATGAGGACCGAACTCTTTCGCACGTAGTACTTCGTACGGTTGCTTGTTCATCGTTCAAGCTGAACTAAAAGAACAAGTGTCCGATGTAAGATTATGATTAGGGAATCGAATCTATTCGGTGAGCATTGCGCAACGGTTCCTAACCGTTCACCGTTCTTGTAGTACACAAGACTACTAAACATAAAATATCGACATATCGATATGTTTCCTGGAATCATAGCCACTTTATCAAGTTAGTGCCTGTGGTTTATAACTGTGTAGCCACTCTTTAATAGTGTTCTGTGTCTCCTCCAGTCTCAGTGTTGCCAGCAGACAGTTTAAGAATGGGCCGAAAGCAGTGCTGGCAGGGGCCGATTTTAGGCAGTAAAGGCCGAAGTACGACTTTCCATTGACGTCCGTTGAATTGAGGGGTGGGAAATGGTTGGGGGAGGCAGGGGGACTTGTACAACCCCCACCCCCTTTAAAGGAAAAGTTGTGGAGCCCCCCCATTTACGACATTTAAAATTTTTAATTCTGAGGAAATTTTCCTCATTTTATGAATTATAATTAGTAATATTTGTAAAAAACAAGGGTTACCCCCTTGTTTTTTGAGGGAAAGGGGGGAGCCGTCTCCATCAGAAACGGTACTAGAAAACGGGGGAAAAAGAGATGAAAAACATCGAAAATTTTCGTTTTTCTGTTTTACAAGAGCCCATCCTTCATCTCTAACTTTTAATCTTTAATGTTTAGAACGTAAGACTTATGTCTATTTCATTTTATATAAAGTGCTATGCTTTTAGAATAGGAATTGGTCAACCGAACCAATGATTTCTATGGATTGGCTGTCGGAGGTTTGAAGGCCGATGAAGGGCCGATGGCAGCTAAAGGCCGACATAGTTTCGAAAAGGCCGAGAATCGGCCCCCCAGGGGCCGATCTGGCAACACTGCCAGTCTTTGGCAATGAGTATTTAAGGTCTTTGGTAGGGACTTAGAGAAAGAAACCAATAGAGAGCTGGCACTTTCTTTCTCATTCGCGCAAGAAAAGGATGCATTTATATATATTATATGTGATAGAAAGAAACAGAGCATATGATTTTTTGTCCCTCAGCTTGTGTTCAAAATCTGGCGCAACTACGGTGCGTTTTCTTCGAGTACTCATGAAATATTCTAGTTCACAACCTAGCTTTGGAGTTTCAAATTGAAATATCGTTTAAACTACATAATAGGCGCATTTTAATAAATATCCATAACGTGTGTTAAGTGTACGAATGATTATTTTCTGTCCTTATCGGCGGCACGCTAGCTAGATGTCTTGTTTTATTCTGTCTACGAATGATAATGATACATACAACCATAGAGTAAAGCAAGGTGTTGCAATCATTTGAGTAAAAATCTCCCTAAACTCAAGTCTGAATCTTAGAGGAGATACCACTGGAGAGAGCATAATTTGGTACTTTCTCTGAGGTCTGAATACCCCTAAAAACCCACAATAAACATATTCGTTACAGTAATTTTAATACTCCAACGTACAGAGTTGAGCAGAGCATATTCCGAAGTTTATTTTTTAATGTACGATTTTACATATAAAAAGCACGTTCTAAAAAGCGCCATGAATAAAATCAGCCCAAATTTAGACTATTGCAATCATCGATATAATATTTAAACTAGATTATTTGCTAAGGTCCGAAAAGTGGCACACAGAAATAGCGTCCTTGTGTCGCTATTTCTTTACAATCCACAGGCTGACAAAAATATTTTTGCTGATAGGAGTGTCGCTACTGTCTATATGAAACTATATATATATATTTGTTTTTTTTTTGTGTAGGAGTTGTACTGTTGGCCGCAGATGGCCATTACAGCTTCACCGGACAAGAGGGCGAGCGCTTTAAGCGCTCCAGCCAGTTGGGTAGCGACTAGCACAAGGGCACCTCAGGGAGGCACGGCCTCGGCTTGGGCTGCCGCTTAGAGAGTATGAGTTTACCACCGGTTCACAACGCGCCCCCGCTGAGAAGAACCGGCAAGAAACTCAGCGAGGGGATGCATGTCGAGGTCGCATGCGTACGACCCTTCGGCCTCGCCAGCGAGACCGGTGTCTGTGTGTAGGTGTGTTTACGACTCTTGTCGCAGGGTGCATGGGCGCACTGGGAACATGGGTGTTCCATGCGTTGGGATGCGGAGCAGAGGGCACGGGACGGTTGAGCCGTGGGTCGCGGAGCGCAGAAGGCGCGACGCTTTTAACGCATCGGGGAGTGGCGTGGCAGTTACGAGGAACGACTCCCCGGCAAGGCGGGGAGAGGGTGAGTGCCTAACGTGTGGCCCTAGTGTGTGGGTGAGTGAGTGTGTGTAGCCTAACAGCCCCGGGGCAGAGGAGACGAGACCGGCAAGCCGGCTCGAAACCAAACAGCACCCAAGGAATAGGATATAGGGAGCGGAAGGGTTGGGAAGGCGACGATCAAGATCGACTAGGGGGTCACTCCCAGGGCCGGTTGCCTTGATCCCGTCCGAGTTGCCGTTTCCTGAAGGGAACCGGGAGCGCTCGAGTCACGCTCCGCCTAGGTGCGTTAACACCGCAAGGATCCCCTAGGCGACCACTAAAAACACGTGGTTTTTAAAACGCGAAATGACTGTTTGTTATTTGGAAACAGGAACCTGTTTTCAAATAACAAAGAGTCACGGGCGGGTGCGCGTGACGCAGGTACGCGGCGCGCAGGTGGCCGGGCGTGCAGGTAGCCAGCGGCACAGGCCGCGGCGGATCGGTGGGCCGTCACGAAGCGACTGCGGTGACGCCTGGCGGCGAATCTGTAACACACAGAGCGTGAGAGCGTAGTGACAGCGCACGTCCGACCGGGACCGGAGCGCGCGGTGGAATGATGAAACTATCAAAATACTCGTAAGTATCATAATAAAACCATTAGTTCACGTTTCCGCCACCAGCACAGATAAGTCCGTGACCCCCGTGACCACATATTAGATGTAATTTTGTTAGTGAACGTTTATTTAGTTTATATATTATATCGATGATTACGATCAATCAAATATAGCTGGTAATTTTATTTTTCACTTAATTTCATAGTTAAGAAAACCAAATCAAACTTTTTTTCCTAAGCCTAGGGGTAAAACCCCC
Source organism: Furcula furcula (assembly GCA_911728495.1). NCBI lineage: Eukaryota > Metazoa > Arthropoda > Insecta > Lepidoptera > Notodontidae > Furcula > Furcula furcula. The sequence continues at coordinate 14,725,167 of OU452250.1, forward strand.
AAGTTGGTAACCCTGAATCTTGTTTTCGTATCTGTCATTCCTGCCCCGGAGACCCTATAAATAACTTGGAGAATGAAACCAATAAAGAGTTGGCACTTTGTTTCTTTCTCATTCGCGCAAGAAAAGAATGCATCTATATATATATATATATATTCTAAGTGATAGAAAGAAACAGAGTATATGTTTTTTTGTCCTTCAGCGTGTTCAGCACTTAGAGGAGATACCACTGGAGAGATCATGATGCGCTAACCCCTCTGCCAAATTTTGTTCATATGTTCAGGTCATTCTTTATTTGTGTGCGTATCTTTTTGAATGTGTTGCGAGTTTATTATAGTGTGGGTATGCGTGAAATTGTATCTGTGTGTGTTTACTTCGCCTCCCGCACCCCGCAAAAGTGCCACGAAAAATTTGTTCGATTACTCTGAGCATGATTGGGACACTTTCATTGACATCAAAGTTCGGTGGCAGTGTGACCAGATTTAGCAGAATTCTGCTATTCTAGCACAATTGAACCCTCACTTTAGCAGATTATGTCGCAGAATAGAAAATCTTAGCAGAATCTAATGAGCTTCAGTAGACATTAGTTGAGCAATAATTAACTTCACAGCGTCGCCACCATAGCCCCCAAGGATACATAGTTTATGTAGGTTTACTCCAACCAAATACTTTCTATAGGTCACAAAAAAAAGTTATAATCCTTCGAAAATAGTTGACACATTTTTACCTACGTTGTTATTGCTTTTAGTCAACATTTCAAATAGCCGGATAATAGTGTCGATCTCCTTCAAGAATATAAAACACTGCTCCTTTTATTTGCTTTTACGATGGTCATCGCAACTTGCGTGACCATCAGTTTGATGTACACTTTACTTACATAATACCAATTATAGGTTATCGATACAGAAACATCTGTCAATTATTGACGTCATTTCAGTTGGTCACCCAAGTTAGGCAATACCGAATGCATCATTTGACAGTTATTTGATAGCCACTTTGGTGATCATCACTTTAGTTATCAAACGAGATACGCAATAGCCCCGCTGGCCTGCCCTGCAGCTGGTCTGAGTGCACGAATGTTTCTTTTGCTCACGAAGTCACGAGTACTGACTGAGGGATCAATAGAATCATTTTGTCCTTCACTATTTTTTTCATCTGATTCTGATACTGCAGGCCTAGCACTTATCCACTGCAGCCTTAGAGTAAGTACCAAAGGAGAGACCATGACGCGCTAACCCCTCTGCTAAATTTTATGTCATATGATCAGGTCGTTTTATAAAAACTAGTTCACGGGCGATTTTTGTCCAGTCCGTATCAGGTCGTCATGCATTATACAGCTCCGTGAAAATGGATGTTTGAGCGAGCGTAGTGAAAAAATCTTAAATCTATGGTTTGAGCAATATTTGGCTGTTAAAATCGATTAGGTACCATAAATCGGCGAGAGAATGGAGTTTTGTATCATTTGTAACTATTATTTTTTACGAATATGTTAGTATTAAAAAAATAGAAATCAAATATCTCTGAATCAAAATTTCGCGCCATGTCTTATCCTAGTTACAGCATAGTGCGAGGACAGGATTGAATGTACGAAAAAAATGTTGTTCATTCTAGGCTAATGGAGGAAATTCTAATAATTATGAATGATGTTTATTATAATGAAGTTATTGTTATAAAAATAGATTAATGTATCGAGAGTATCGTGATAAATAACAATAATCTTCTTCTCCTTTTCTTATACATAAAAATCACGTGTCACGGTGTTTGTGGTCAAAATCCTACAAAACGGCTTGATTTTTATGAGATTCTCTTTTTATGTACATATATACCTCCTCCTCCACCTCCTTCTGGTCGATATGACCACAGTGGGTATTTTGAAAAATCTCAGTCTACGCAAAATATATTATAGTGCGCAAGTGCTTGCGTAGACACAACTGCACTCTCTCTCTCTCTCTTCCGTTTACCTCTCAAAATACGATGGGATGAAAAACCGACACGACCGGGGAGAGACCAGGTGCAGGATCAACATTTTACATGCCCATCTTACGCATGGAGCATCTTACTTTACAGAAAATCAAGGGATAAATAATAAGCTAATGGTTGTGAAAATAAAAGCATATGAAGTTGTGATTAAAAAAAATATTGTGCTATAAAATCATTTATTCAGTATATTTAACGATCTCCGATTAATCACAAGATACTGAATAGCAATTTGCATTATATGCAAACAACTAAAACACCTTTTAACCTACACATTAGACGAAAGAAAAAGCATTCGCGGTACATTTAGTTTTCCATTGGACCAACAGCAGATCATTGCAGCTTCATCAAATTTATTTTCCAATGGGACAATGGATAGTCATAGGAACATTCCTTCACTCAATATTTTTAGGAAATCTACAAGAAAATAAAAAATGTATTAATATTGAGCAGGGGTAAATAAAACAGTATGTATATTTATGGAATGATATAGGTACTCTCGCCGTTACGGCCAATCCAACCACAGCGGGTAATCTTTCGCAAGATCAGCCATCATCCAGTGCACAAATGCTTGCGTAGACACAAGTGCACAAGTGTACTTTACATGCCTATCCGACGCATGGATCATCTTAATTTACAGACAATCAGATGACCGGCCTGCATTATCCTAGCTAGTGAGAAACAACTACACAAAGTTGTTGCTCCCCGCAGGATTCGAACCTGCGACCCCCGGTATGCAAGCAAGCGGTTTCCCACTGCGCCACGGAGGCTACTAGACGCGACAGGACTAGGAGGCGACAAGAATAAATATGATTTTAATAATATGTATCTAATAAGTTACAAAACTAACTGTACCTAAACTTAACCTACACACTTGTAAAATTAATGAACATACAATATGTTTTCAATATCAATCCTTTGAACTAAATACATCGTTTATTTTTTGATCATTAAGTGGCGGTAAATAAATCCCCAAAACGGAAAGTCTTCAAAAAATCTTTACCATGGTTACTCTATTAAAACAATGTGAAATATTTTAAAATTAAATAATTCAAGTACAAATTAATAGAAACTTAAACCCAATACTAAAAAACGAACTGAAAACGTGTTATGTGCCTATCGAAAGAAGAACTGATCGAAAATATGGTGCATAATGCACAGGGATCAACGGTAGGTAATTATTGAACAAAATCGCACTTACGAGTGATATTCGGTATTAAATACTGGATACAACATATTTTTGCAACCAAGTACTGCACATTTTATCACCATTTTTATGATTTTAATTCACTTTATCGGGAAATTATGGTATTTAAATGTTTGATCGATTTAAATGACAGACAGTTTCATGCTGACAATAAGCGACAGTGTTGCCACAAAATACGAACCCTTAAAATCGGTAATTACAATTGCATTTGAGTATAATTGGCGAAAACACAATAGAGCATTATTCTAATCGAACTCGCAGAACAGTACCAATATTTTTTTTATTAGACATGATTGTCATCGTATTTTAAGTTTTCGGGTGGAAAACATTCTTTTGATGTGTAAGTAAAGCATTTCTATATTAGGGTATCCATTTCTCGGGTAATTTCAATTATAACATGGACCACACATCGGACCTCAATGAAAGGGATAGCGTATGCCTCAATCAAGTATTTGGACTCCATTGTTGGCCTATTAGCTTCATGGTCATACTCCACACCGAGCTGTCAAGTTTGCAAACCTGCTGGTTGGGGTCTGGATGGCGGGAAATCACATCGGATAGGCGCGAAATTTTAAAATATTTTCATTAATATTTTTAAAACTTGTATTTACTTGTAAATTTGTATTGTAAAGTTAATTAGGGGTTAGTTAAATGGGAAGAAAATGGGGAAAAGAAAAAGGCACAAACCTGAAGCGGTAGATCTACCGCCAACTGAGTCAGACTCTGATGATTCAGGAGCTGACAAATATCTACCTTACAAAATTGAAAATTATTCAAGGCAATATCCAGAAGATGGGGGAAACTTTGAATACTTAGTTATTTATGAAAGTATTGTTGACTCTAAGCCTATAGGAGACCGGGACCTTATGTCCTTAGGTGCAGTATTGAAGCGTCACCACAAAGGAATAAAACGTTTTAAACGGCTCAATAGATATAAAGTTGCAGCTATTTTTGAAAGACCAGGGTTAGCGAACATGGCTCTGAACAATGCTAAGGTTCAGAAGGATTTAGAATTAAAAGCCACTATTCCTGCTACACTCACTGAAATTACAGGGGTCATCCGCGGTGTTCCCACTTATATGTCCAATCTTAACATTTATAACGGCATTTCCAGCTCCAAAGATGTAGTGTCCGTGCGACGCCTGATGCGCCGCGGAAGAGACGACGACGACAAGCTTATCCTGCTCCCAACCCAGACGGTAGCAATCACTTTTTCCTGTCCTACACTTCCTGATAGCGTTGATATCAATAGCTGGTATTTTGAGGTAAGCGCATACATTCCTCCTATCAGTCAATGTTTGAAATGTCTGAGATATGGTCACATTGCCAAATACTGCAAAAATGCACAGAAGTGCTCAATCTGCGGTGAGGATCATCATTACAGCAAGTGTACAAAAACAGCGAAGGATGCAGTGTGCGTGCATTGCAAAGGCAATCACATTGCTATCTCCAGCGAATGCCCAAAACGAAAAGAGGAAACTGAAAAAAATAACTTGAAATATAAACAAAAAAAAGGATATGCAGATTTATTCAATGACAAACATTTTCCAACTCTGAACAATAACTCTGATAACATACAGAAATTTTTAAAGTCCGACCGCATTCTTAACTTAATTATATCAACTATATTAAAACTCAGCTCACAAAAAAGTACAAATGATAGTCCTATTACTTCGGAGGCAATTAAATCTATGTTACTGGACACATATAATAACAGTAAAACAAACACACCCACCAAACATGGATAAGCTCAATATTGTACAGTGGAACGCTCAAAGTTTACTAAGTCATAAACATGTCTTTCAACAATTTTTATATCAAAATGATATACACATTGCAATCATTTCTGAAACTTGGCTACAGCCAACTAAAACTATATGTATCAAAGGTTATAATTTAGAAAGATTAGATATTGGTTCTAAACATAATGGTGTAGCCATATTAATTAGAAACTATATTACATATACAAAATTACAAACATACACACATCAAAAGTGTCTAGGGATCAAGCATTTTTGGGCAAAAAAATGGGCAGAAGAACAATGGCGTTTCGTGTGCTTTTCTGATGAGTCTCGTTTTGGTATGAGACCGGATACAAGACGTATACGACACTGGAGAACCCCTGGACGCCAACAGCGATTAAAATCCTGCCAGGAAGTCCATCCTTATAGTGGTGGAACCATCATGGTATGGGCGGGTATTTGGATCGGCGGAAGAACTGAGTTGATTTGGATCAGAGGCAACCTCAACGCTCAAATTTATGCTGAGACGATTGTATCAGACGTCATCGTTCCTCTACAAGTGCAAATCGGTCCCTTATTTCAGTTAATGCATGATAATGCACGACCGCACACCGCAAGAGTTGTAAGACAGACTCTCGCCGCAGCTAACATCAATGTCCTGCCCTGGCCTGCTCAGTCGCCAGACTTGAACCCGATTGAGCATGCATGGGATATGCTACAGAGAAGAGCTCTGCCGAATATGGAGGGTATCCAGTCGCAAGAAGACCTTTTTTTGTTGTTGCAACGAACATGGGCGGCCATTCCACAGCGTGATTTGGATGAACTCATTTTGAGTATGCCAAACCGATGTTCTTGTGTTGTTAGTGTTCGCGGTAGAAACACGGATTATTAATTGTTTAAGTTACCCAATAAAATTTTAAAGAAAACTGTTATTTCAGTCTTTTTTTCGAACTTTTGTGTTAGTGGTTCAAATGTCAAAAATCCCTTTATTAGGAAAATGGCAAATTTCTTTATTAATGCAAAGGTGACTTGGTTTATCGTTACTGTGACAAACGAAAACACTTTATTTGATGAATCCTTAAAGAAAATTTTAATTAATATCAATCAGGAGAAAAGTTATTGCAAAAATATATGTTGATCCCTAGACACTTTTGATGTGTGTATTATGACACTTCTTTACAAAATTTAGCTATTCAAATACGTATAAACAATGAAACTATAACAATAGTTAGTTTTTACAGTCCAACATCTGCTTATCCTTCTAATTTTAACTATGTAAAACTTGATAATTTTATAAAGTCCTTACCACAACCTATAATATTAGCAGGTGATTTTAATGCTCATCACTCCGTATGGGGTTGTGCAAACACAGACACACGTGGTTCAACACTTTTAGATGTTATAAATGACAACAATTTAAGCTTGCTAAATGATGGATCAGTTACAACTACTGGTTCTCATACTTGGCAGCCAAATGCATTAGACCTCACAATAGTTTCACCTTTGTTAGCATTGAGATGCAATTGGTATGTGCATGATGATCCTCTTTGTAGTTATCACCTTCCTGTTGTCACTACCCTTTTATGTAAACCTGTAAATGTAAATAATGACAATTTTTCTAGTGCAAATTATATACGTCCTAATTATAAGTGTGTTGATTGGCAAAAATATCAAGATATAGTAAGTGTAAAATTACATAATATTAATTTTAACTCTCTTGATCCTGAGACATGCTATGAATTGTTGTGTAAAATTCTGCTAGTAAGTGTTACTGAGGCCAATGCTAATGTCAGAGTTCACTCCCCGAATTCCTCTGCATCAAGGTTTTACAGTAGACCAAAAAAAAAATTATGTTTACCTTGGTGGAATGATGTTTGTACACAAGCAGTTAGTAAATGTAAGGCAGCTTATTTACTTTTTAAATCAGATCCCACAACTGAAAATTATTTATCTTTTAAAAAAGAGCAAGCTTTAAAGAAATTAACATTAAATAAAGAAAGACAAACCTCATGGACAGAACTTTGTAATTCATTTAATCGGCAAACACCTTTATCAACAATTTGGACTAAAATTAGAAAATTCAATAAAACATATAGCATTTCAACTAATAATACGAATAGCGATAATTGGATACAACCTTTTTTAGATAAATATACATCTGACAACCTTCAGCAACCAGTGTTTAATCTTTGTGATGATAACATTAATTCTAGTGGGAATGAATTTTTCAAGAAGCCCTTTTCTCTGTCAGAATTATTAAGTGCCATATATTCTCGTCGCGATTCTGCATTTGGCTTAGATCATATTTCTTATAAAATGTTCAAAAACCTCAATTTATTTAGCCAGCAAATAGTTTTATATATATTCAATTCCTTGTGGGATAACATGGTAATACCTGAAACATGGAAAACTGCTTTGATTATATATACGTCTAGATACCTATTAGTCTTGTAACGTTACGTTAATAAGCATAACAACCTCATTATTCGTGTGTGCGTGCAGGCCTCGTTGTACACTCGCGTCATCTGTGGTTGTGTGCGTGTTTGGGGATCTCCAGTTATAAATATTTTTCCCATAAATAGCCATAGCCGTTATCGAAATAAAATAAAATAAAGTAAAGTAAAATAAAATAAAAGATTTGATTGGATTGGATTGGATTTGATTTGATTTGAGTTGATTTGATTTGATTTGAAAAGAATTTAATTGAATTGAATTGAAATTAAATTAAATTAAATGGCGTGTCCCTTACCATCAGGTGAACGAAGTACTTACCTATATAAAAGTAATTAATTTATCAAAAAAATACATTAAAATTATTATAATTGATTTATTTCATGTGTTGGTCACTAACTACGTATTAAGTTTCATTGAATTCATTTTTGTCAAAAGAAAAATTACCCCAGACTTAAGATATATTCCCCCATTATTACCTAGCCACACCAGTCTAGTCGGACAATGTACAAATTGTCGTAAAAAACAATCGAGTTTTTATAATAATCCCTCACAGAATCTTAAGACTTATGAATGGAAAATTAAGTTAGGATCTTTATTAATTTTACTTAGTTAATATTTTCACGATTTGATTACACAATTCGGCAAAAACTTTTTTTTTTGCGAGCACAAACCATTGGTAGAGTTCTAGTGATACTAAACAACCAAGTATACCAATTTGATGTTTTGGTATACTTGATATTGTCAAGTGTTTGAACATCGAACACGCTATCTAGACGTATATATAATCAAAGGAAAACTGATTGTCTTATCCCTATTCTGAAACCAGGTAAAGATAAAAATCATCATGATTCATACAGGCCAATAGCTTTAACATCTTGTGCTTCTAAATTATTCGAACAATTATTAAAACAAAGACTTGAGTATTATATTGAATCTAAACAATTATTACCATATAATCAGTTTGGTTTTAGAAGAGGGCATTCTGCTGCAGAAAGCTTGAATCATTTATACTTGGATATTCATAATGCATTTGCAAACAACAAGTTTTTAGTCAGCATTTTCTTTGATATCACTGGTGCATTTAATAATGTAAATCATAATGTCCTTGCAAATGAGTTACAGTCTCTTGGTCTGCCTGTAAAATTAATAAAATGGATTATTAGTTTTTTAAGCAAAAGACATGTCTATGTTAAATATCAAAATAACTTGTTTGGACCCCAAATATCAAGTAAAGGTGTTTGTCAAGGTGGAATATTGAGTCCTCTCCTATTTATTTTGTACATACATAGGTTAAATAATATATTAGGTAAAGATGTAAATAGCCTTCAATTTGCAGATGATTTAACTATCTATTGCACAGGTACAAAAATAAGAGATGTTGAAAACAAATTGAATAAGGCATTAAAACAATTGAAAATTTATTTTAATTATTTAAAGCTGGAAATTAATCCAAGTAAAACAAAGGTTGTAGTATTCAGTAGATCTAGGACAATACTTACCAATATTATTTATGATGGCAACACACTACCAGTAACCGATGAGGTTAAGTATCTGGGTGTTACTTTTACAAAAAATCTATCTTGGCAGAAACATGTTTGTGGCTTAGCAGACAGAGCTCTGAGAGCATTTAATATATTAAAATCACTTGCTAGGACATCTTGGGGTGCTGATCCTAAAGTTTTACTGATGTTGTATAAGTCTATAGTTCGGTCTCATTTTGAATATAGTTTTTACTGCTATGCCTCCAATTCCATCTTGGTTAATAAACTTGAAAAAATCCAAAATAAAAATCTTCGCTTGATCACAGGGGCAATGAACACTACCCCAATAGTCTCAATGCAGGTTGAATGCAATATCCCTCCCTTAACAATAACATTCAAGTATTTAAAATTCAAATTTATTTTAAAACTTTACTCTCTTAGTAATCATCCTCTTCTGTTAAAGATAAGACAACATACATTTTTGGCGTCTTCTCCTCTTTCTTCTAAATTCCCTTTTATTCTCCATGACTTGACTGAAACATTAGCATACATTGACAACTGCAAAATTTATCATAATGGAAACTGGGCATGTTATAATGGCAGATTTGATGGTAAATTTATTCCACCTGATATAATAGAAATAGAACATGACTTAAGATCTAATCAGGATGTGTCTAGGAAGCTCTCATGTTGGCCAGAACATCAAATTATATACACAGACGCGTCGAAATGTGAAACAGGTGCATCAGCTGCTTATTATCATACAAACAAAAAATATGGTAGGGGCTTTCGCTTACCTTCAATTAACACAGTTTTTTCGGCTGAAGCTATAGCAATTTTGTTGGCGTTAAGATACATAGAAAGGCCTTGAAGAGTAATGGTTTTGATAGTAACACTCGTTATATCCTATATGAAATTAAAGAAATGATAGTTATATTAGCCATATCACAGAAATCAGTAAAATTTGTTTGGACACCAGCTAGGGATGTACGTTACGATCAGTGTTGCCAGCAGACAAATTAAGAATGGGCCGAAAGCAGTGCTGGCAGGGGCCGATTTTAGACAGTAAAGGCCGAAGTACGACATTCCACTGGCGTTCGTCAAATCGAGGGGAGGGAAGGGGTTGGGGGAGGTGTACTACCTCCCCCCCCACAGGGGTAAATTAATTTTCCCCCATTTTTTTTGTAAGGAAAAGTTGCAGAGCAAATTATAAAATTAAAAACTCGAAAATGGGGCCCATTTACGAGTTTTTTATTTTTTAATTCTGAGGAAATTTTCCTCATTTTATGAATTACAAATTAGTTATATATTTATTTATAAAAAAAAAAACAAAACTGGAGTAACTAGGGAATAATAAATAAAGTAAAATCAATTTTACAATATATACAAATCGTCCTCACTCTTTGGTGGCAAAGTCCCCAGAACGCTGGCAGCATTGCCACGCTGGATGGCAATGCTAATCTGCTGACCGAAATAAAAGCCAGCGTTCCGGTCTCCAGATGTTCCTACGAGGATTCCGGAAATTTTTTGGAACACCTGGTGGGCTCCCGGACCCCACGGACCCAACGTCTCTACCCCAAACGCCTCAAATATGTAACCCACTCCAAGACATTCATATTTGCGGCGTTTGAGGTACTCTGCGCTGTGTGCAGCAGCACCAGCCTCAGTCGACGTTACTGGAAGATGAGACGGCGCGAGTGTATCGACACAAGTTGCGTCCCATACAAGGTGCCGTCCCATCTTCCAAGGAAGGCGGCCATGTTGACAGTGGCAAGAGCCCGATATATTAGTTGGTTGAGACTGGCGTGGCGTGCTGCTCTTCCCGCACTTCTGCAGCAAGACAGTCCGTGGTGTCCGAGCCGGCAAACATTATGGCCACACCGACAAGAGTGAGGAGCGATGCAAGGTGTTCCTAAACGAAGGCAAATAGCGATCCGAAATGCAGTAGGATCTAACAGTGTTCCGATGTGTGTTGATGGTAAGGCCTGTAACCATAAACCTGACTCCCATCTAGATACTGCGAGAAGGCGTGCGCGGTCTGTGGAATTAAGAGCCGAATCTTCAAGACTCTTTAGTGTGATGATGCAAGCCGGACGGTCCCACTGGCTCTGAGAAGTCATGTCTGAGGGGTAAACCGCATTCGGGCAGGCTATGGACCATGCATCCAAGGCTTCGGTACGGAACGGCACTTCAAAATCTGAGAAGCTTGTAGACAATATTTTTTTAACAAGACCATGAGTGCCGTGAACCGAAGACAAGAAAGCTGGCAGTGCAACACTAGAAATTTTACGGACTCCCAAACCACCAAACCTTATTGGAAGAGTGGCTTGTGTCCAGGCGCGATCATCTAAAGGAATGTTAAAAATGGAGGTGATACTATCTCTTATAACGTTGTCCAGTCTTTGTAAAATATCATTACGTTTCCAAAGAGGACAACATCGAAGAGTATAGGTAAATTTTGACACGAAAAGGCAATACTTAATTATGTGATAAGCCATGTGGGAATTTATTTTATGCAAACGTTCCAAAACTGTTTTAGATGATTCAATTTTATCTTCGACAAAATTGTCGAAGGCGTCATCAAAAATAGGAGTTCCTAAGAGCTGAAGAGAACTTTTGCTGATAATTTTGATACCGGGTGCTAATATATTAAATTCGTTCACAATAGAATTGATTGTGGCAGAAATTTCGGAGATAAATAGTTCGCATTTAGAAAAGTTAAGTTCTAGGCCAATGGATTTCAGTTCACAAATCAGCAGCCGGAGATCTCGCAAAACAGTGTCTGCGTCACCACCTAGAGTCCCATCATCGAGATACCATACATTAAATTTTGATTCCAAACGCGTGATGATTGGATGAATTGCTAAACTAAATATAGCCGGCCCGAGAGGATCACCCTGCTGACAACCGACATCTGATACAATGCGGTTGCCTCTGTACATTAGGTTAGATGACATCATCAGCTGTACGATTGCCAAAGAAAATTATAAATTTCAGGTGCTTTTAGTTAGTTATGTGTAAAAATCAAGGGTTTCCCCTTTGTTTTTGGGAGGAAAGGGGGGAGCCCTCTCCATCAGAAACAGTACTAGAAAATGGGAAAAAAGAGATGACAATAAAAAAAAATCGAAAATTTTCGTTTTTCTGTTTTACAGGGGCTCCTGTCCTTCAACTTTATTTTTGTGTGTTTAGAACGTATGACTTATGTCTATTTCTTTTTATGTAAAGTGCTATGCTTTTAGAATAGGAATTGGTCAACCGAACCAATGATTTCGATGGATTGGCTGTCGGAGGCTTAAAGGCCGATGAAGGGCCGACGGCAGCCAAAGGCCGTCATAGTTTCGAAAAGGCCGAGAATCGGCCCCCCAGGGGCCGATCTGGCAACACTGGTTACGATTCGATTTTTATGAAGATCGATTCAATTGGATACGATCTAGCGATTTTTTTAATCGATTCACTTCAATACGATCTTCATTCGAATCGATTCATAAGTTAAGTGAATCGAATCCTTTAGATAGTAGGAATTATAAAAACATTGTTAAGAAGTTAGATAGATTACAAACGAATGCCGACGCTATATTATTTACGTTATCCGTTTGCAATGTTTATGACGGTACAAAACGAAGCAAGTCGATAGGCAAAAATAATGAAACATGATCTCGAGAGCTACCTGCAGTTCTAAAAAGTCCTCGTTGATTTTATTTTGCTTTGGTCGTGTGTGCCGTACGTATCACCGTGTTTTAATAATTGTGCTTTTCTCTCTCGCTAACACAACATTAAATGAAAATGAAATGCAATAGTCTGTTGTCGGAAAGGCTTTCAAAATTATTATTTTTAATAAGTTTGGACGTGCAGGATTGGCATTTATAATTTCGAAATTGTTTCCTTTTATAAAGCCAATTTTCAAGGCCAATGTTTTTTTCCCTATTTTTTTATTAGTAAATTTCATTAAAATTTGTATTTAATAAAAATAAATGTTTTATTTGTTCAAATTATTGCAAATTTTGATTTGTTTTTTGAATTGATTTTTACGAGATCGATTCAACAGAATACGATCCGATCCTAGAATCGATTCAGAGGCTTACGATTCATTACGATCCGAAAAATCGATTCAAAAAGAAAGATCGTGCATCCCTAACACCAGCACACGTAGGTGTGACAGGCAATGAAAATGTGGACTACCTTGCCAGACTAACAAATTCACTGGGTGGCAACATAATGAATAATATTCCAATTCCATGGCAAGACGTGGTACCAGAATATCGCAGGGTTCTAATCAAGAAATGGCAAGACGAGAGAGATATAGTGGTTCAATCTAAAGGAGCATGGTATGCCGGTATTAATAGGGAAGTGGGTAAAACACCGTGGTTTGTAATGGGTAATACATATCTGAAGAGGAAATTCTACACACAAATAATGAGATTAAGATTCGGACATGGCAAATTTAAGGCTCATTTAAATCGCATGGGCATGATTTCTTCCCCATTCTGTCTTGAATGCACATTGCAAGAAGAACAGACTCTAGATCATATTTTCTTCAAGTGTACTGCTTATAATATCCAACGCCTGATATTAATAGATAGTCTATTGAGTAAATATCAAAATATCCCGCCGTCACTTCAGGATCTTTTAGCATGTCCTGATAATTTTACTATTATATTTGACTTTATCAACTCTACTATTGGAGAACTATGACAACATTACAATGAATGAAGACAAGTAATTATAATGAAACTACTATTAACTGGATAATGAAGAATTATACAAGACTTGGCACTTTTGCCTTACTGAAACTACTTACCGGAATGAAGAACTATGCAAGACTTGGCATTTCTGCCTTATAAAATATCTCGGACAAGACACATTACTTCATGGAATAACAATACGTATATCGGATATTCTATAAAAGATTTGGCAGTATGGAGAAATTCCTTCGCCTGTCCTGCATATGGACGAATAAACTATCATCATCATCATCTGCTGGTTGGTAACCTGGTAACACACACAGTGACACACAGTAAACGTCAGTTTGTTTATAGTCTATGTAGGTTTACTGAGTTTACTCCAGTGAAATCATTTATTATAATTATAGTGTTCAATATATGTGTGAAATAATAATCCGACTCTGATTTTGGATACACTAAAATGTACAAATTGCTGAGTAATTATCGTTTGGTACAGCTTAGTACAAGAAAAATATTTTTCGGGTTAGTATATTTTAAATGGATATAGCATAATAAAGCGTAAGAGGATATCTTGCTTGGTTGTTGATTTCCCGCAACAGAAAACATAGAATACAATTGCTACAAGATTAGAATACTTTTCTTCGATAAACAGACAGTTTCGTTACTTACATAAACATGTTCTAAGCAGCAATTTTCATGTCTGTTTTTGGTTTTGTTGGTCTAGGGCAGTCATACTCAACCTGCGGCCCGCTAGACTTTTCTATGCGGCCTGATATGCGATATTTAATATACTTAGGGTAGTTATAATTAAGCATACAATTTAGGCTAGATTATTGCGGCTCGCAGGGTGAAGCAGAAGTGACTATGTGTCCCAGGGGAAAAAAAGGTTGTGTATGGCTGAGTCTAGGGTCTAGGTTATATTTGCCTACTAACCAACTTTATTGTGGAGTGATTTGGTGAACCTTGAATCAGAAACCTACTTTTAGATGACTTCATATATAGGTAAATCTGTTGCATACCTTAGAACAGCTACAGTTAACAGAAACTTTTATGTAAGCGAATCTTATCATGTTGAGGCAATATGTTATGTTCAGTACATATGTACATGAATAGTTTATTTTCTCATAGTACATTCTCTGCCTTTTTTTTTGACGCAGCGGAAATTTTCCAAAGATCCCCGGGAGCTGTGGGGCTCGACCGGGGTATGTGGGATTCTTACCCACTGAAACCCCAGCGGCTGTCGCATCGGCACATGAGAGGGGGACCCCAGGGCTCTCCGGTGGGATCTGCACCGGGGCCCCTCAGTGCCTTGCCTTTGAGCCCGCCGCTGGGGGGCGCATTGTACCCCCGGGAACCTGACAAGGTACTCACAAGGATGGGGGTCGCAACCCCGCCGCTGTCCTCCTCGGAGTCGCCGCCGTACTCAATGGATGTTCAAAGGGCCCACACCCCGAATGTCCACCGACTCCGAAGGCATTCTCTGCCTAGTTTAAGATCGGATGACTGTGTGTGGATGTATTTGGACAAGAATTTTACAACAGGATTTGTTAGGATTCCAGCTGGACCATATATGATATGAAGATTTTTTATTTAATTGGCCAAAACAATTTTTTTTAAAAGTATTTGATTGGGTTGTTATTATTTTAGTATGTACATACATACATATGTATTGTGTTACTAAGTCCATCTGGAAGCACTGATCAGTTTTTTTTTGGATATTATTATAGTTGTGTCACAATAATTTAAACACTAATGAATTGCAGGTCAATTTGCGAGTGCAATTATTCAAAGACTCCCCCACAACCAACATTTTTAGGCACGAGAGACAGGTATAATGGTATTACTGTGGATTCAGTTCAAGAGACCTGCAACCAGAAATTATTTATCACAAAACTGGAAGGTAATATTTGTTTAAGTACCTATATATTTATGAACTATTATGTATATAAGGCATGACTTTCTTGAGCCACAAAACCAAGGGCTTTAATGACTGACGGTTTGATAAAATCAACAAGTGGGTATTTTTAAAAGTGTTTCAGAATTTATTCATTTCATAGTATTAAAAAATCTAATTGACAGGCTCATTGGTCTAACGGTTAGACACCCTGGCTACCATCCACCAGATTCTGTGTTTTGATTGATGATTTGCAACCTAGACAAAAAAATTGTGCATTAATCTGTCTGTCTTGTCCATCTATTTATATAATAGTAGTAATAGTACAATAGTAAATATTGATGTATTTGGAAAAAAACAATCCAAAATGGCAACTGACGCGCCATATTAACTTTTTTGAAAAATAGCCTCACTCTGCTGACACTCACAACTGAGACGAATCTAAAGATACAAGTCAAAATCCATCAAGTAAACGGCTTGATGGCTTTAGGCCATGACAAAGAAATAATACATACTCTCAAAAAACATAACCCTGCTTTTGGGGCAGTCGGGCAAAAATCAAAAAATCTTTTACTATATTATGTGTTTTTTTACGTTCTAGAATCATTACATAAATGGGCAAGAGATGGACACAGATGTATATGGTTCAAAGTGAACATAAAAGATGCTATATATGTACCCATTTTAGCCCAAGTGAGTATTAGTAGTTTCATGTGTTGAGAATGCATGAATTGATTGTATTTATTTAAAACTAGTAAGCATAATTATTCTTAGAAAGGTTTTAATTTTCACAATGCCAGAGATGACTATGTGATGATGTACAAATGGCTGCCTAGAGATTCTGAATCAAATCTACCACCAGCCTGCCACACGAATCTTGGAGTTGGTGCTATGGTGTTCAATAACAAAGACCAGATTCTGGCAATCTCGGAGAAGCACTATGAATATCCTCATTGGAAACTACCAGGAGGTTATGTTGAAAAAGGTGGGTGTAAAGTTGAAAATGTTAAATTAAATTTATTTTAATCTAAATAAAACAGTCATGAACCTCAAAGTGGTAGAATGTTAAAAGTGGTAAAATTATCCCCTCCTTTCTAAGGGACAGGCCTTTATCTAACAGTGGACGTTTTTCGGCTGGTGATGATAACTACTATATAATCTGTGCACAAAGAGATTCAATATAAGCTATAATGTCCTCCTGGCCGATACGACCACAGTGGCCAATCTTTCAAG
Source organism: Furcula furcula (assembly GCA_911728495.1). NCBI lineage: Eukaryota > Metazoa > Arthropoda > Insecta > Lepidoptera > Notodontidae > Furcula > Furcula furcula. The sequence goes on from OU452250.1 coordinate 14,741,834, forward strand.
TGCTTGCATAGACACAAGTGCACTCTGTCTTCCTTTAACCTCTCACAATCCGATGGAACTGATAAACTTCATTACCGGCGAGAGATAAGGAGCCGAACCGACTTTTTACATGCCCTGGTGGTTAGTTAAACATAGGTCAAATTTTGCTATTTATTAGGTACTTTTTTTCAACATAGAAGTGATCGGACAGTTGTAATATCCTTCTCCAATCTGACTTATCGTATGACATTCGCGTTATCGTATCAAATTTTGAGACTACGCGGTAACAGGAAAAGTTATCTCTTAATTATGATCAGGATCACACACACATGCAATACTTGTCAACGTCCTAAATCAATTTCGTCCATTCATAATTAATTAAAAAAAAAAACACACAATTTTGATAACTCACGAAAATTATTCATATTCAGGAGAAGACATTATAGCCGCTGCGGTGAGAGAGGTGAAAGAGGAGACAGGCGTCGACGCAACGTTTCAATCAATTGTCACATTCCGGCATTCGCACAATATGATGTTTGGTAACTCGGATATTTACTTCCTACTCATGATGAAGGCCACCACGGACAAAATAACTGTATCCCAAAACGAGATTAACGATTGCAAATGGATGGATACCGACGAATATATAAACCACCCGCACGTTCATAAATTTAATCGTTTCGTAATACAGGCAGCGTTAGACTATAAAAAGAGAAAATTAAGACTCAATTTCCAAAAGAAAACCGTCAAATGGGCGTCTATCGTTAGAGTAATGGATTACTTGACAGTTGAAGAATACGACTATGAATAACTTACTCAAAGTCATTGAGATTTCAAAGTAGTGCCTAATCTACATTATTTATTATATTTTTAGAATATGCTAACACGATAAATGTATGCGGAATTAAATCGAGTGTATTTTTGTCTGAGAATAAAAAAATATTAGGCTATTTGGCACTATCTGTTACTTCATCAATCGCAGGCCGTTATCGTGATAGCACTTTTTGTAAATTGTGAATATTATGATTATGTAAATAATGTAAATGGTATATGTTGATTAATATTAAAGGATTTTTAAATAATATTTATTTTATTATTAAACATATCAATAAATATAGCAAATATAAGTAATTACCATACAGTGCCAAAAACTTAAAGCTAATAGGTGTTATTAATCACACGATAGATCGAACTTGCAATTCCCGATTACATCATAGTTCACTTATCTTCATAAACGAATTTTACTAATTACAGTTTTTAAATGCAAATAATAAGTAAGTACTTATATACTATATCAGGAATTATTTGTGATACCCTTGTTAGTTTCTGGGCAATATAATGACCGAGGTAGTAAAATCCGCGGTATTTTCGTCCAAGATATTAGTAGCGACTTGTTGCTTTGTTTTTGCGGCATCTGTAATAGAAAAAAAAATGTTATGACATTATTTTATTAGCTCTCCAGTCTTGAGAAGATCTGTACAAGGCCCACGTGACAGTCCACTAGACGTTTAGGTGACATTAAAAACCGATTAGAATATTTCAGACTATAGTTTTTCTGCTGCAGGCTGTTTTTATACCAACTCATAAGCGAGTTATAATTATTTTTGAAATTGTGATTCGCACACAAACTTTTGTTAAGTCTCAATGTTATAATGTACTGGCGGATACGACCACAGACACCACACACATTCGTTCATTTATGCTCACAATCCGATTGGATGGAAGACCGACACGACCGGGGAGAGGCCAGGCGACAGTAGACTCTTTACAAGCCCATCCGACGAAAGGATTATCTTACTCTTCACACAATCAAGTGATCCGCCTGCATTGTCCCAGCCAGTAAAGATCAACTAAGTAAGTACATAAAAATGTTAGCGGCCTTCGGCTTGCAAAGGTAGCGCCTTTCCGCTGCGCCACGGAGGTGACCCTTACATACATACACACCTATACATCTCACTTAAATAGTATATGGACTAAAATAACCTAATCAAAATGCCTTCCTGAGCTAAACGGTTACAGTATCCAATCTTTGAGAATTGCTGATCAGCAATCTAAACCGTTAGTTTTGTGCAAGAAAAGTTCCTTGTGCAGACATTCCTACGCTAAATAGCAATGTGTAAACATAACTGTTTTCCGGTGTAGTTGGTTAAATTACCGGGCTCAAGAGACTAATGTCTGTTGACGAGCGTCAGTTTAGTCCATGGGAAGGCGTGCCGCTTACCATCAGGCACACTTCTTAATTTTGTCGTCCTAAATGTTCTTAAAATAAGAGATTGGGTAGCATTGAATACGTAAAGATTTTGATATCCAAAGGCAAACGAGTTTAGTACAGTACTTAAGTAGATGCTTAATTAAAAATGTTATCACTTGCTGTTGATTATTTATTAAAATACAATGGCGTTTCATGGCCTTTCACTTGAAAATTGATACCAATGTTACGATGATGTTATGATAATGTACGTTTGAGATTAGCAACAGCTACTTCAGTTGATCGTTTTTATGTTCTCCGCTAAAGATATTTAGCGATTTTTTTAGGGTTCCGTGCCTAGAAGGTAAAAAACGAACCATTTTGTAACGACTTCGTCTGTCAGTCGTCACTCACAGCTATACCTACATATATTTGATCAACTACTAATGCTATCGGTTTGAAATTTAGAACAGTTTTAAACATCGCTAACCCGACTTACCAACCAACCTTAACGCAAATGAGAAAAATGTTTTAATTTTATAATATTGCCAAAATGGGGCTTCGTCAAAATAACACTGATTATACCTATCGAATCGGGTATCATAAGAAAGAATTTCAAAAATATTTTAATTTTTTTATGTTGCTTGGTTTTCGACTTAGTAAGTAATCTATACTTGAAATTGACAAAGTCTACTGTTTTCTTATTTCCGGAGTTTATGGAGGCAATATCCTGAAATAATTACATGTAATAAATGTTTATGTAGGTATATATTACAGGAAAAATAAAATGACGGTTATAAGTAACACAGTTTTTTTTAAATCATTAAAAAACTATTTTTGTTATGTACGCGGTTTTGATCTTTTGCTACCTGAGGTGGTACAAGGATAACTAATACGTCACCAAAGAAGGTACGGAATCCTCGGTGCACGAAACTGGCTCGCACTTGACCGGTTTTTGTTCTCCCACAACTAACTGACAAGTTAAATCTAATAAAACATAATTCCTAGTAAATAGCTACAGTAGGTATCTTTAGTTTCAAATTCAAATTGCAAAGGCTTTAAAGATCGTGTTACATTTTCATAGGAAATTGCACGCAATTATAATTATGTACTTACACGTTAATTTCCAGCCAACACTGCACGTTTATTCTATGTTTGGGCTTTATAGCAATATAAGTATGTATATTTTTTATTTATAAACCGCTATCAGGCTGTGAGCTTGACACGCAAAACAGATATTTATAAAGAGTATTGTATATTCTGGGTGGGAATCGAATTTGCGACCTTCAGGCAGCATTCAGGATCTTTAACCTGTGCTTTAACCGATGCACTAACGATGACAACGGCGGACCAGGGTAAATAATGTCAAAATATGTTTTTATTAGATACTAACTGACCCACGCAGCTCCGCCTGCGCTACTTTTACGTTAACTAAACATTTAATAACAGACATTCGCATCGAATATATAACCTCCTTTTTTATAGTCGGTTAAAACTGGGACCCACTTTTTACTTGCTCTCCGAAGCACGGACCCGTTTAGTTCAAATGGCGTTAAACTGTCACCCATCTATTTAATGACCTTACCTAACGTTGCTTAACCCGATCGATTACAAAACCTTGATAACAACTCTCTATGAGTGTTCCCTTACTAATATAGACTATTCTATAATAGCCTACTCTTTATTTGCACACCAAAGTAAAACATACAGAAAACTTAGAAAATAACTTAAATTAGGTACAAATGGCGGTCTTATCGCTAACAGCGCTTTCTTCCAGACAACCAAAACTTAAATAAAATCTTTTTAAAAAAAAATTGAACCGACTTCAATATCACTGAAAAGTATAAAATAATTTAAATATTATTGAAGTTGGTGTTAGCTTACCGGCTGTGTATATTTGGCACCAACTTCAATAATATTTAAATTATTTTATACTTTTCAGTGATATTGAAGTCGGTTCAATTTTTTTTTAAAAAGATTTTATTTTAAACTTTTTAGTGATCTTTTCATATATAAAGATTGAACCATCGAAAACCGTAAAATTATCTAGATAGGTTATGATCACATTATCGTCTACATAGTTTTACATAATTCATGTTTCTTCAGAAAAAAATATCCGGTCGTAATGAAATTTGCATGGAATCATCATAGCAGTTTACTCTCTCGAATAAAAAAAGGATCATCGCAATCGGTTCATAATTGTCAGAGCAATGTAATGGAGAACATCAGTTTTATGGTTTTTACCAGATAAATTCCTCCACATCGTTCATGGTCCTCCAGGAAGTTCTTATCCGGTTGTAATAAAATTCATACAGATTTAATACAGTGGTTTCTTCTTTCGAATAAAAAAAGAATCATTGAAATTGGTAAATATTTGCCAGAGTTATGACCATTTTTGTCCTTAAAAAGCGACATAAAGTCATCGATATAGGCTTTCCTGCAGCTCTCAGTGCGTAGTCACCATTCTTGTTTTTTAGGAACTACTTATTACTACGCAATAATTTTTTTATGGGACCCAATCAATGGATGGAAGAAAGATTTTTTCAAATCGGTTCATAATTGACAGAGTTATGCGCGAACATACATAAAAAAAAAAAATATATATATACAGACGAATTGAGAACCTCCTCCTTTTTTGAAGTCGGTTAAAAACAAGAAACTGAACTATTTGGGTAGCTGGTGGTGTACATACTTTGGTACATACCTTAAATTGTACATCTTATACACATTATATATATATGTGTATACGTAGTTATATATAACAACTAGCTGACCCACGCAGCTCCGCCCGCGCTGTGTTTACGTTAACTAAAGTTTCAATAATATATGTACACTAGCTGACCCGTGCAGCTCCGCCCGCGCTTTTATTACATTTTGCTCCCCTTTTCTCCCTCCTCCCTAGATTTATCTCTATCCATATCTCTCTCTCTTATAAAAAAAAAATAATTATATGCTCTTTCTCTCCTCTCTCTTTCCCCCTCCCGCTTCGGTTTCCGTCACACTCCTCCTCTTCCTACCCTGTTATCCCCTCTCTGAACCCTCTCCCCCTCTCTCTTCTACGAACTTGCTCCTTCTCACTCCCCCCTTACTCCACCTAAATCCCCCGATCCCTCACCCCATCGCCCCCTTCTCGAATCCCCTCTCCCTCTTTCTCCTCTCGTTCTATATATCCTCGTCAATCATGGTATCAGCGGCATTAAATATACTTTATGACCTATTCTCAGACCTCCCCGATATGCACACATAATTTCATACATATCGGTTCACCCATCTATTTAATGACCTTGCCTTATGTAGCTTAACCTTAACCTAGCGGTATGAAATATACTGTATGACCTATTCTCAGACCTACCCGATATGCACACTTTCATACAAATCGGTTCACCCATCTATTTAATGACCTTACCTAACGTTGCTTAACCTTAACCTACCGGGATAAAAAGTATCCTATGTCCGTTTACTGGTTCTAAGCTACCTCCCCACCAATTTTCAGCCGAATCGGTTAGGCCGTTTCTTTCTTTGATTTATTATATAGATTAAAGTTCTATAGTTATTGTATGTTCAATTTCACCGATAGATGGCGCTGTTCATAATGTAAATCACGCTAACATCGTAAATTACTGTCTAATGATATTCGATAGTGAAAGTTTTAAGTTTTCCGCATCTTTTATTGTTGCGACTGTAATACATACGTAATCTAGTTTGGATCCGCTCGGGATTTACAGATTTTAACTTTTCAAAGATATAATGTCATATTGCTATCAGCAAAGTACTTAGAACAATACAGAAATCTAATGAAAATGTCCTGGGTGTACCGGACCGGCTTACCCCTTACAAAAATTGACCCTTCGCCAATGCCATATCTTATGCAAACGAAATGTCTGCTCAGTCCCTATTGTATATAACGTAATAATACATATCTTAATGATTAACTGATCAGTCTATAATTACCCTATTCACATACAAAGGAAATTACGTGGTAATATGTGCAAGTAATGTTTCACTGCTTAGCCCCTATGAAACATAGCGTGATGTTTTATATACCAACTTACACCTTGACTTCTACACAACACATCAGTGAAAGTCCTATCAAAATCCATCCACGGGTTTTCAAATGATACCTGGACGAACAGAACGACAGACAGACAGACAGACAATAATTCCAAAAAAAATTGTTTTGGCCTCTATGTCGATAGTATAGTACCCCCACATAGAAATTTTGGAAAAATATTCAATGTACAGAAAAATTGCTCTTTGAGTTTTATTATAGTATAGATATCTAATAGTAATTAATATATATACATATATAAAAAAAAGTAAAAACAGACTATCAGGAATTTATAGGCTCAGATAATGGTCTTTGACCATTTCTTTAAAAGACAGCAAGGATTGAGCACTTCTTATCGAAACAGGCAATGCATTCCACAAACGAACAGCTTGTACGGAAAAGGATTTATCAAAGAAGTTTGTGGAATGCATTGGCATTTCCAACATCAAGTACTCTGATGATCTTAAAATTCTAGCATGCGCTTCACGACTAAAAATGAAACGATTTTTAAGGTAAGAGGGTGTAATTGGATTAAATAGAATACTATAAAGAAGATATAGTATGCGAGCATTCCGGCGAAGTCGAATGGGTAACCACTTGAGCTTAGTACGAAACTCAGAGACATGATCATATTTGCGAAGAGCCGAAGACCAAATATGAATCATAAACAGAAATTTTGGAGTCGCTCAAGTTTGTTTAGCTGTTCTTGTGTAAGATCAAGATAGCTGGCATCGGCATAGTCAAGTATCGGAAGGAGAAGGGATTGAGCAAGTGCAATTTTAGTGGTATGAGGAAGAAAATTTCGTAATCTTCTCAAACTGCTTGCAGACGCAAAAAGTTTGCGACTTACTTCCCGGATTTGTGGATTCCAGGTTAAGTTAGAGTCAATATAAATGCCTAAATTTTTAACTGTTGTACTAAAATTAATTATGCTACCATCGCAAGTAATAATATTTATTATATTATAAAGAAAAAATAATAAAATCGGACCAAGCGTATAACCAAGTACCCATTTTGACTTTAATCCCCTCTCCCAAAAGAACCGTGCTAGATTACGGGATAAAAAGTATCCTATGTCCTACCTCGTAGTAAGATCTCAAATAATAATACTGAATCTTTATTACAACCAAATGGGATTGTAAGTAGTATATACTTACACGAGAATAATATCATTAATCACTAAAGTAGGTTTTACATTACACGATATAAACATACTTATACTTATTCTACAATTAGCCGGTGGGAGCAATGCACTTCTAGCTAGGTTGCTGAACAATTTGTATTAAGGAATGCAGTGTGGATCCTCCTTAGATGAGGGATCCTCTAAAAAAGGTGATTACCGAATTGTGAACGTACGTGCCATTAAACACTAGACTACAATTACCTCAGTTTGTAAAAAGCCTTGAGTAGAAATCTTCAAAGTAGACATGAAACGTCGAGTTACAACGAACAATTGCGTAAGATTCAGTTAGAAATATCCCTGGCTGGCGGCCCTTGCTTAACCGACATAATCAATAGTTGCAATTGTGTTCAAAGAATGTACTTACCTACTCGTCAAGCTTATTTATGTAATTAGGTAAGTATAGGTAGGTAGGTTTGGCTGCCAAACCTACCTACTGACACGGCGCAGCACACATTCGAGGTCTGCCCAGCGTGGGAGACGGAACGCAGCTTGTTGCGCGCTGTGATTGGGCGGCAAAGCCATGGCTGGCAGCGAGAGATCATGGGAGGCGGTGGTCTCCTTCTGCGAACGCGTCATGTCGCAGAAGGAGGCGACGGAGCGGATTAGGGAGAGCGATCCCCTCGCTTATCCGCGTCGTTGCAGGAGGCCCGGGCGCAGGAGGCGAACGAACGCTGACCTCATGCCCCCGTAGCGAGGAAGTGCGGGCAGCAGAAATGGGTGGACTGCTGCCTGCGCACAGCAAGCAATTGCCCTCGCGTAGGAAAGCGTGCTGAGGTGTCCCGGCACGCCTGCCGGAGGAGTCCGCGGGCTTTATACACCCGCGGACGTGTCTGTGGGTCTCATACACCCACAAACGAGGAGGAGTTCGCCGCTAGGCAGACAACCGCTGTCGGGAACCGGATGAGTACTATACGGTCACGGGGCCCGCCACAAAAAAGCGGAATGAGGACACCGTGGGGTTTTAGTTGGTAGGAGTCCAACATAACCTGCGCTGCCACCACCCGGCGGTGCAGGTACCCATGAGGATTTCCCCACGAAAAAAAAAGGTAACTACTTATAGGTAAGTACTAAAATAAGTACCTACTATCCGTTAAAATCAAACTTCTTTAACGGTTTTTTTTTGTAGTTTGATGTCAATCTATACTTTACTTACTTATAATAAAACTGTAACAGGTCCAATTCTGTACATTGAAGATATTTTGAAAATTATGTTTGGAGGGCATTCTGTAACCGATACTAAAGCCAAAAATGTAATTTGTTTTATTTTTGTCTGTCTGTCTGTATCTCGGCTGAGCATCACGCCGAAACTACTGGATGGATTGAAACGAAAGTAGGCATGATTTGAGTTAATACTCCGAGGTAGGACATAGGATACTTTTTATCCCGACATTCGGCACGGTTCCTTTGGAAAAGGGGACTAAAGTCAAAATGTGTACTTGGTTATACGCTTGCTCCGATTTTAACAATTTTTCTTTATAATTATAATAAATATTTGTAAGAGAACACTCATAGACAATTGTTAACAATGTTTGGAAATCGATGAGGTTAAGCAACGTTAGGTAAGGTCATTAAATAGATGGGTGACCGTTTAACGCCATTTGAACTAAACGTCTCCGTGCTTCGGAGGGCAAGTACAAAGTGGGTCCAAGTTTTTAACCGACTTTAAAAAAGGAGGTTTTGTATTCTATGCGAATGTATATTATTGAAAGTTTAGTTAACGTAAACACAGCGCGGGCGGAGCTGCGTGGGTCAGCTAGTGTGTAATATTCGCGTAAGTAAAAGACAACATTACTATCAGTTAATTTGTAATTATACCCAGGTACACTTAATTTAATGCGATTTAAACTCTAACGAAATTCAACCTTCTATCAGCTACGTTTCCAGGTGAAGGTGAGATTGTTCTCGCGTTACAAAAATTCGGCTTCATATCACCTCCTACTAAATGCTCCATTGTTAGCATTTCATTATTATACCGATTTCAAGATTGTGTGATAAATGTGTTTAATCCGTTTTCTTGTGTTAAATCCATAGTTAAAACTGTTTTTAACCGACTTCAAAAAAGGAGGAGGTTCTCAATTCGTCTGTAAGTATTTTTTTTTATATATATGTTCGCGCATAACTCTGGGAATTATGAACCTATTTGAAAAAATCTTTCTTCCATCCATTCTTTGATCCGTAAAAAAAATTGCTTACGAATAAGTAGTTCTTGAAAAAACAAGAATGGTGACTGCTTAGGAAACCTGCAGGACTTTATGTTGCTTTTTAATGACAAAAATGGTCATAACTCTGGCAAATATTTACCAATTTCAATGATTATTTTTTTATTCGAAAGAAAAAATCACTGTAGATAATGAATCTGTATAAATATTATCACAGCCGGTAAAGAACTTCCTGAAGGACCATGAACGATGTGGGGGAATTTATCTGGTAAAAACCATAAAACAGATGTTCTCCTTACATTACTCTGACAAATATGAACCGATTTCGTTGATTCTTTTTTTATTCGAGAGAGTAAACTACTATGATGATTTCATGCAAATTTTATTACGACTGGATATTTTTTTCTTAAGAAACATGAATTATGTAAAACGATGTAGACGATAATGTGATAACCTACCTAGATCATTTTACCGTCTTCGATGGACCAATCTTTATGTATGAAAATATCACTAAAAAGTTTAAAATATAATCTTTTAAAAAAACATTGAACCGACTTCAATATCACTGAAAAGTAGGTAAGTAAGTATAAAATAATTTAAATATTATTGAAGTTGGTGCCAAATATACACAGCAGGTACGCTAACACCAACTTCTATAACATGACGGGGCTGTTGGTCTAGTGGTTAGTGACTCTGTCTGCTACCCAACAGGTCGTGGGTTCGATTCCCAACAAGTGTCTGGGTGTTTTATCTATATAAGTAAGTATGTATTAACAAAAAAAAAGTATATATATATGTATTAGTATCAGTTGTCTGGTTTCCATAGTACAGGCTCTGCCTAGTTTGGGATCAGATGACCGTGTGTGAATTGTCCCAGGATATTATTATTATTTAAAATGTTTTATACTTTTCAGTGATACTGAAGTCGGTTCAAATTTTTTTAAAAAAGGTTGTATTACACTTACGCTATTGCCTGATATCCATGGACGTATCAGCGTACTACGATTCGCGTCTTCAAAACAAAGTCCAAAGGCACGGCAACTGCGTACGAAATATTTCAAACAACGTAGCACTCACCTGCGTTACTTCTGCGGTTTCCTTATTCTTTAAAGTGAAATATAAAGACAAACTCAAAAACAATAGCTTCATAGTTATAGCCACGGACACCACTATTATAAATGCGTATGTCATTGTAACTATAGCAGATGTAGTGTTGGAATAATAAATATTATAAGCTGCAGTGCCGTGAGGCGGCTTGCGACGTTGAACCAAAACTGCACGACAAGTCGAGAAACACTTACAAATACTTACAACATCAGCGGTTGAGTTGATTTTTTTTTTATCAAAGTCAACCTCGGTGCCGCCGCTGCGAGTGACTCATGATGAATTTAACAGATGTGTCCGTTGTTTTTCAAATATAAGTATATAAGTATTTATGTATATAAGTAGTTTATAAGTATACTTCATACGTATTTTGTTATTATGCCCCGTATGTATGCGTAAAGAAAATTTATGAACACATATTTTATTGTTACTCTGTCCTTTCTTGATAGAAAATATTTTATTAACCGGTTTCAAAAAGAAGGTTCTCTATTCGACGCGTATGTATGTAATATTAATAAAAATGCGTAATATTAATATATGTTAGTCTATGTGATCTTCTAAACAAATTTACCAAATTTTATGGGTGTATGTATGTATGTATGTAGGTTTGTCCGCGGATTTCTCAGAAACTACAAGTCCGATTTCAAAAATTCTTTTTGCAATAGTTAGAGTATTTTTCAACTTAGGGTAGAGTACAAGTTCGGTTCATTAAAATCGGTCCAGTAGTTTAAGAAATATAAACTTTTATGTGTTCAGTAAGTTACTGTAACGTAGACGTTCGAGTTGCGTGATAGTGCTAATACCTATTTTGCTAAAATACAAGTCACTAAAAAGTGTTAAATAAACTATTTAAAAAAAAAAAACCGACTTCAAAGTAAATTATCTAAAAAGCATAAAATAACGAAAATATATTGAAGTCGGTGTCAGCTCGTGCTAGTCTTAGTTAACATGATGTGCTAGCACCGAATTCAATATATTTTCGTTATTTTATGCTTTTTAGATAATTTACTTTGAAGTCGGTTTTTATTTTTTTTAAATAGTTTATTTTGTACTTACTTACTTGAGTGATAATTTGTTGAAATGAAACACCGATGTCGGTACACTTTTGTTGTAGATTTATATACTTACCTAAGTACTTACTTGATTGTTTCAGTCACTGAAATTGACAGTAGATAATGCACACTGAATTAAATTCAGTGTGCATTATCAACTGGACCGGCGTTATTCCATTCAGTTATTTTCAGGAAGTATTAAGTAAGACTGACTCTGATAACATTTATTAGGAAACCATTGTAGGAGTCCACTCTCTCTTGGATAAAAAAGGAATCGAAATGGGTGCATGTTTTAAATTCTGTTTTTTTTTTAACAGACTTCTAATAAAAAGGAGGTTCTGTCTGTATAAGACGATTTATTTATTAATAGAAATGCGTAATATTTTCTTAGAAAATATAAATATGATTGCGGTAATTGTTTTTGTAATAGTTTGAATATCTTAACTTCCGGTTTAATATTTATTTTCTCAAAGAATACAATTCACTTGAACTGAGAAATACAATAAATATTCTTATAACGTAACATTTTTTTATCATTGAGCACAGTATAGATGTACTAGTGATATAATTAAAGCGGGTAGTTGGAAAAGAAGTAACCTATTACGTATAGATTTCCGATAGGAATAAGTAATAGCAATTGCGATCACAATACTATGTTAAAATCTAGTAAAGTCTTTGGTAGATGTGGTATTTCAAAACTTTTTTGAATAAGGCAAAAGACTGAATATCTTTAATATTATTGGGTAACTTATTATAAAGCTGTGCTCCTTCATAAAGTATATATTTCTTTTCCCATAATTAGTCCCACTTCTCAAACAAATATCATTCATCCGTCTAGTTAGGTATTCTTTTTTGCGTTAATCCCTGCTTAGTAAAATATATTTTAGTATGTATATTTTTATTTAGAATTTTGCGTATTAATACACATGTTTTATATTTGTATAACTGCGATAGTGTCATTAATTTGGATGCTTTAAATACTTTCTATGTAGGGGTCAGGTAGTTGTAGTGGAAAAGAAGCTTAATGATTTTGTTTTGTGATATCTGTAAAGATTTTAAATTAGTTTTCGTGGCAGTGCCCCATAACTCGATTAAGTACTCTAAATGTGGCTTGACCATAGTGTTATATATTAAAAACCGAATGGAATTTGGAAAACATCGAATAACTTAGGGGAGAGTACAAGTCTCATTGAAATCGGTTCAGCAATTTTAAAGATATGGACTGGTTTGTTTTTACTAAGTTATGTACACATTTCACAATAATGCATTTAAAACAGCCCACGTACCTACTATTGGTATCTTGGTCAATATTGGTAACATGTAACTAATTTTTTCAACCATTTTTAGCTAAGCGTAGCATGTAAACAAACACCAACACCAGCTGACACCGACTTCAATATAAGTAAGTATATTTTTTGATTATTTACTTGAATTTTCCTTGAAGTCTGTTTTTATTTTTTCTAAAAATAGTCTATTTACGTTTTAGGTTCGGAACCCAAAATATATTAGTACAGACGAAATGAGAACCTCCTGTTTTGAAATCGGATAATAACGTGACCAATGCGTGTATTTGTATAAGTACAAGTTATCATGCCACAAGTCTAGCATTCAAGGAATCTGCATTGCCTACGCATTACCTAATAATTAGATAACATATTATTTTGTTCAATTTGATATCATCTTTAAAGATATGGTTCAGTCTTGACTAAAACTGATAAACTTTGCCTATCAAAGATATTTAATGAGTAGAGTACGGCCGTTAAAATCTGTTTTCTTTAAAAAAAAACAATCCAATACTTAGATAGGTACTTCTATTAAGTATGTAGGTAACAAAATATACGCTTTGCAAGAGCGTACTGTATACTTAGCCTGTATATAAAATGTTTACAATGAATATCTGGTTGCACCGTATAGGTAGGTATTTACCTACCTAGTAAAATAATAGGTAGGTACTCCTAATATTGTTTGCGGCTCAGAACTGTAAAGTAATTAGTTTGCGATCAAAGAGAATAAATTATAATATGATACAGAGCGGGCTTTGAGCCTTTCTCATACAAAAACTCATAATTTTTTTCAACTTCCTCCATTAATATATTCTGCAGTAAATATTCAAATTACGTTGATAAATAATAAACTGTAGAGTCATTCTATCATTTTATCATTGTGATATTTGCAATCAAATCAAAAATATTTTTTATCGGCTTAGAGCGTACGCACGTTTCTATTGACTTATTACACATGTAACAAGTTTTGTGATGAAAATATTGCTCGCTATGGCCGGTCCATTCCTAAGTAGGTAATTAAATGTCTTTTATTTTTTTTATTTTTTTTTATTTATTTATATACCAACAGTACACTTATGATTAATTAAGTAACATTACAACGTTCACAGTTAATATAATTTCTGATAAGTGAACCTATTACAGGTATAAACAACATTGTCTTTGATTGCGGTACATCCTGATAGGTACCTACTAAATCAATATCCTCTCAACCTCAGCGGACATAGGAAATATTCGCTCACGTCTCGTTTTGTAATGGAACAAGGAAATAACTCCAATGTCGCCGGAGAAATAAGATCCTGTTTACTATGAAAATAATGAATGTTTTTTAACAGATACAACAAACATTGTCATAAATGTGGCCTGTACCATCACCTCTAATAGCAATATTATTTCCTCCTTACTTTCTCGATAGAAAGTGACAGAGCTTTAAACTACGTATATTGACGTCTCTACCTCATATCCAGTAAGATGATAATAATACTGCTAATAGAGGTGGTGGTAGGGCCCCAGATCTACGTTTACCAGCTTCATTATTCCTATCTAATAATTAGGTAGGTATTATATCCGAACATCTAGATATAGTGAGTAAACTCGAATAATACATACTACACGTTGGAAGGGTTGACTGATGATTGTGATGACTAGGGACCGGATTTATATGTTAATACATATTTTTAATTTCTGTAGTGTTTGCCCAGTATGTTGTTTTCTTCACGAATCATGACATTTGGAATGAGAAAATGCAAGTTTTACGTTCCATATTTTGGCATATTTCAAAGATAAGTCCATATTTTTTGAAAAATGAATATATTTCTGTTAAAAGGGTAGCAAATAGATGTATACGAAACAAAGTACTTACGATAAGCGTAGGTAAATAACAAAAAAAAAATCATACGGGGTAGGAACAATTTGCGAAAGAGCAAAATATTTCTTTTTCTGTAAACGTGTCACATCGCAGTCACGGGTCGTTACAGTAAGCTATCGGCACTGAATGTATTTCCTTATCAATACACCTTTAAAAATCACTGTCGCGAATAGCGGTCCGTTCGTTCTGTATGCAAGTACTATGTTCCAGTCACATAAATAAAAATAATGTCGTCCTTACCGATATGACCACAGCGGCCAATCTTTCATAAGATCAGCCATCTACGCGGGAGATATTATAGTGCACAAGCGCTTGCGTACACAAGTGCACTTTCTCGTCCTTTATACCTCTCATAATCCGATGGGACGGAAGACTGACACGACCGGGGGAGCGATTAGGCGGAGGACTTTTTACATGCCCATCCGACGCATGGATCATCTTTCTTTACAGACAATCAGGTGATCGACCTGCATTGACCTAGCCCGTAAGGAACAACTATACAAAGTTGTGCCCCCCATGAGATTCGAACCCGCGACCTCCGGTTTGCAAAGCAAACGGTTTCCCACTGCACCACGGATGCTACAACAGGAGGCTAGTCACACACTGTGATGTTGAAAGATTATTCAGCCAGTACAAAGCCTCATTTTGACCAAACGGACAGAACTTGAATTTTCATCCATCCATTTGTTAGGGAGCTACGATGCCACAGACAGACAGAGAGAGACATAAGCGTACAAACTTAGACATGCCTTTTTTGCATTGGGGGTTACAAAACATGAGATCCGTGTACTGCAACAACACAAATACTGAAAAGAACTGCCATATACCTGAAACTTATGGTTTTTTTTTTAACTCCATATTTTTCCATATTTTCGTTTTGTAGTCCATATTATCGTTTTTTAGTCCATATTATATGTACATTTTTCGGAATTTTAAATACATATAAATCCGGTCCCTAGATGACGGTCTGTGTGTGACCATAGTTGCTGCAAGTCACTCGAAATGTGGGGAACAGGGGCGTACTATCGCCGTATCAGTCGTGTCAATGATACAGGGCTCGGGCTACAGGGGCCCCGAACATATTGTGTAAGCAACAATTCGTAAAATCCATGTTCTCACATAATCTGTTAGGCCGTAACATAATTGGGGCCCTCAACAAATTTTGATACGGGGCCGATCTAAGCCAAGCTACGACACTGGTGGGGAAAGTAAAAATAATAAAATTTTTATAAAAAATAATAAACCGACTTCAACAGACACCATGCACACTAAAAAGTGAAAAATAAATTAAATATTATTGAAGTTGGTGCTGGTCAGACGATTCGAGTGGTAGCGTACGTATCGTGTTTATTTGAGCACCAACTTCAATAATATTTAATTTATTTTTCACTTTTTAGTGTGCATGGTGTCTGTTGAAGTCGGTTTATTATTTTTTATAAAAATTTTATTTTATTCTTTTTAGTCATATTCTCTTGAGTAGTCTATTCAACTATATACCGATTTGGATAATATATAGTTTTATCACTAACGGGTATAAATTTAAAATTTCTAAAAACCCCCAACCATAGATATAAAATTCGGTGTATCCTACATTTAATGGAGCAGAGTTCCTGTTACGACCTTCCTGCTTGCTCCTATCACCAGTCTCTGAATATAATTTTTCTAGCAGTTACTCGCCGAGACCTACGCATCGAGACCAAATTCGATGGGTCTACGTTTATTGGTGCATAGATCCCGTGACCACCTTCCTGCTCCATCATCAGACCCTGATAACCATTTTTCGAGCAACTACTCATCGAGACCTACCTAACGAGCCCAAACTCAGTGGGTCTACGTATATTGGTGCAGAAATCCTGTGACCACCTTCCTACTCTATCATCAGACCCTGATCACCATTTTTCTAGCAACTACTCGTCGAGACCTACACAACGAGCCCAAACTCAGTGGGTATACGTTTATTGGTGCAGAAATCCTGTGACCACCTTTCATGCTCCATCATCAGACCCTGGTAAAGGTTATCATTTTCTTTAGTATCAACGGATTTACATATCTTCTAAATTTTAGATCTTACGGACTAATAGAAGTAATGAAAAATGTCCATTGTATACGAAATATCCCTACCTCGACTTGGAAAAGAGCTGATGGTCTTCAAATAGCGAAACCGATTTTCATGAAATATCGCTAAGAACTATCTCGATTAAACCAGCTTACAAATAAAAAAACGCATACAAATCTGTCCACTCGTTTGAGCGGTGTGTGTGATGCCACAGACAGACAGACAGACACGACATTATGCCCCCCCCCCCACCGCTTTAGGCGTCAAACTTATTGTACCCCTTGCTTTTGGTCGGGGGTTCAAAAGGAACCATTGAATTCGGTAGGATGATCTGGATGGTGTATGACCATTTTGTAGACGAAGACATCATCTATTTTATGGTTTCTACCAGTTATATCTCCTTCCCATCACTCATGTTCTTCGAAAAAGTTCTCATCCGGTCTTGATGAAATTCAGACTGAACCATCCTAATGGTTCATGCTTTCGAATAAAAAAAGAATCACCGAAATAGATAAATATTTGTAAGAGTTATAACTATTATTGATTAGAACATCATCTATTTTTAGGCGTTTTACCAGATAATTCTAACATTCCATTCATGTTTCTTCAGGAACTACTGGTTCATAAGGGATAAAAATTTTATGGGACCAACTTGATGGAACGTCCATTATGTACAAAAAAGAATTATCCAAATCGGTACATATTTGGCGGAGTTATGAGGGAACATACATTAAAAAAAAAAAAAAAAAAATACATACACGATGAATTGAGAACCTCCTCCTTTTTTGAAGTCGGTTAAAAAATAAACTGCCTTTATAATAACTTATGTACTAACGTAAATATAATTTTAATTTTTGAAATTTCGCAATTCATAAAATGCACAGGTACAACACAATTTGTCCAATTCTGCGACTCTCCGACGACGCTTAGATTAACTTGTTATTTTAAGCCAAACCAATTCCAAACAAATGTCAAATTGTGGAGAATTATGTATTTAACAAAGTCAGTGTTACATGTATAGCTGAAGGTCGTATAGACAATTTGAATATCTGAAAATAGAAATACGTATACATACGTACGTAATGAGTAGGTAGCGATCATGTCTGTGATAACATGACATATATTTTTTTATTTTATAAAAATAATTTTTTTTTAGTATTTATAATTAACTACTTACGACTTCATCCGCGCTATTATTATGAAGTGATTAAAGGACTATGTTTAGAAATGTTCTCGGTATTTCTGAGGGAATGCCACAACTCCACAAGGAATGTGTTGACAGAAAAATCCAACACCACTTTTCTTTATATTTGACTAACTGACCCGCGCAGCTCCGCTCGCGCTCTTTTTACTCAGAAACCTTTTTGGGCTCATGCACAACACTTTGCTGAAGATCAAATGCATAGTTTACGATTCTTTATAGGACATACAGACAAATATTCATTTATATATATGTATAGAGATCCCTTTACGGTAAATGTTGATCAGACGCGACTTCACGCGAGCACTTTGTTGATCCGAAAACACATGTTGATCCGGCGCCTTTTGTTGATCCAATATGCATCTCTGGTAACTAATGTGGCTCCGACCGGATCAACATCTACACTCACGGGACTTCTTACTAGCGTTCACCTAAGTTGATCCGATATACAAATCCACCTTGCGATGGTTACAGAAAATGTTGATCCGATTTAAATGAGCCAATCAGAGCACAGCAAACGCTCGGATTGGCTGAAAGTAGCCGCGACGTTGCCGTTCCGTATCTTTGGCCGTACAAGCTACAGATTTAACGGATAACTCAACAACTCGACAACACCACTACTTGTAGCGGATTTCTGGTAGTCATACTAATTTGTCATATCAATATGTCAATAAGGACATACATAACATCCTGTAGGAAAAACGAATGCCTATGCAATAATGCGTTAAACGTTAAGCGTTAAATTTGTTAAGGTTATAAAAGCGCTCTTAAGGTTATGAAAGCGCTCACGTGACGCTGTCATTCAGTGTCGTTCAGTGTCTGACTGACTGAATGACAGTCTGACTGATAGACTGACTGATAGACTGACTGACAGATAGACTGACTGACTGTTTGATAGACTGACTGATAGACTGCCTGATAGACTGACTGATAGACTGACTAATAGACTGACTGACTGAT
The DNA here is from genome assembly GCA_911728495.1 of Furcula furcula. Lineage (NCBI taxonomy): Eukaryota > Metazoa > Arthropoda > Insecta > Lepidoptera > Notodontidae > Furcula > Furcula furcula. The sequence continues at coordinate 14,760,914 of OU452250.1, forward strand.
GGACTGTTTGATAGACTGACTGATAGACTGACTGATAAACTGACTGATAGACTGTTTGATAGACTGACTGATAGACTGACTGATAAACTGACTGATAGACTGACTGACTGACTGATGGACTGTTTGATAGACTGACTGATAGACAGACTGATAGACTGACTGATAGACTGTTTGATAGACTGACTGGTAGACTGACTGATAGACTGACTGATAGACTGACTGATAGACTGACTGATAGACTTATAGACTGTTTGATAGACTGACTGATAGACTGACTGATAGACTGAGTGACTGACTGACGTCCGGAAGAAGTGAAACTTCACTACTTCCGCGCGGAGGGACTCCACGCACGCACATTTTATTTTCTCGGTAGGAATATATGCATTACGTTGTTGAAATAAGGTCAAATTTGCTACGATACCACCACCACCTCCGCTGCATGCCCCTCCACCTCCACCATACACTGCCCTCGCTCTACACCCCCGCCTCCACCACTGTCTCCGTTCTCTCCAGGCGAAGAGAACGGAGACAGTAGAAGAAGAAGAAGAAGAAGAGGCGGCCGGAGCGGAATTCGTGGTGAAGTTGGAGATAGCGGAAGCGGGGAGAACGGGGTCGGAGGTGGACCAAGCTGAGTTTGTGGTGGAGGCGGAGGTAGCGGAATTTATGGTGGAGGCGCAGGTAGCGGAGGAGGAGAACGAAGGCTTTAGAGCGGGGGCGGTGCATGGTGGAGGTGGAGGCAGAGGCAACGGAGGTGGTGGTGGATGCACTGGAGTGCAGTACAGTGGGGACCGCGTGAGGGCAAGTGGGGCTCACATTAAGGACAGGTGTTTACATACGATACTGCTCCATCATCAGACCCTGATCACCATTTTTCTAGCAACTGCTCGTAAAGACCTACCCAACGAGCCCAAACTCAGTGAGTCTACGTTTATTGGTGCAGAGATCCTGTGACCACCTTCCTGCTCCATCATCAAACCCTGATCACTATTTTCCTAGCAACTACTCGCCGAGACCTACCCAACGAGCTCAAACTCAGTGGGTCTACGTTTATCGGTGCAGAAATCATGTGACCACCTTCCTGCTCCATCAACAGGCCCTGATCACCATTTTTCTAGCAACAACTCGTTGAGGCCTACCCAACGAGCCCAAATTCTGTAGTTCTACGTTTATTGGTGCAGAGATCCTGTGACCACCTTCCTGCTCTATCATCAGACTTGCTTGGTGAAAGGTTACCATTTTCTTAGTACCAGTTTTTTAGTATCATCCGATTTACAAATGTTCTAAATTTCAGATTTTTCGGAGTAATAGAAGTACCTAATGAAAAATGTCCATTGTATACAGATTGTATACGAAATACTCCTATCTCGACTTGAAAAAGAGCTGATGGTCTTCAAACAGCTAAACTGATTTTTAAGAAACATCGCTAAGAACCATCTGCATTAAACCAGCTTTCAAATAAAAAAAACCGCATACAAATCTGTCTACTCGTTTGAGCCCTGCGATGCCACAGACAGTTATACAGACAGACAGACAATTACCGCCCGGCATAGGCGTCAAACTTATAACACCACTCGTTTTTGGTCGAGGGTTGAAAAGAAACCATCGAATTCGGTAGGATTATCTGAATGGACTATGACGAATTTGTAGACGAAGATATCATCTATTTTATGGTTTCTAGCAGTTCAATCTCCTCCCCATCACGCATGTTCTTTGAAAAAGTTCTTATCCGATCATGATGAAATTCATACCGAACCATCGTAATGGTTTATTCTTTCGAATAATAAATTATTGAAATACGTAAATATTTGTAGGAGTTATAATCATTTTGTTGCTTATAATATCATCTTTCAGGCATTTTACCGAATAATTCTAACATTCCATTCCTGTTCTTTCAGAAACATTTTATGGGACCAACTTGATAGAACGTCCATTAGGTACAAAAATGAATCATCCAAATTGGTTCATATTTGGCAGAATTATAAGCGAACATACATTATAAAAAACACGACGAGTTGATAACCTCCTTTTTTGTAGTCGGTTAAAATTCCGCGCAAACGTTTTTAACCGACTTCAAAAAAGGAGGTTCTGTATTCGACGCGTATGTATGTAATATTAATAAAAATGCGTAATATTCATATATGTTAGTCTATGTGGGCTTCTAAACGAATTTACCAAATTTCACGAGTGTATGTATGTATGTATGTATGTATGTATGTATGTATGTATGTATGTATGTATGTATGTATGTATGTATGTATGTATGTATGTATGTAGGTTTGTCCGCGGATTTCTCAGAAACTACAAGTCCGATTTCGAAAATTCTTTTTGCAATAGTTAGAGTATCTTTCAACTTAGGGTAGAGTATAAATTTCATCAAAATCGGTCCAGTAGTTTAAGAGATATAAACTTTTTATGTTTTCAGTAAGTTACTGTAATGTAGACGTTCGAGTTGCGTGATAGTTTTGATACCTATCTTGGTAAAATAAGTCACTAAAAAGTGTTAAATAAACTATTTTATAAAAAAATAAAAACCGACTTCAAAGTAAATTATTTAAAAAGCATAAAATAACGAAAATATTATTGAAGTTGGTGCAGAATATACACAGCACGCTAACACCAACTTCAATAATATTTTCGTTATTTTATGCTTTTTAGATAATTTACTTTGAAGTCGGTTTTTATTTTTTTATAAAATAGTTTTCCGCAATAAAATCTGTCAAACAAGTGAGTGAAGGTAATTCCCAAAGTTTGATCCGCAAACGCAGCAGCTAACGCATCTTTCTTACCTTATTACTCTAACGAAGTTTTCTACTGGGTTCTCTTTCACACGCAGAACGCGACGTTGCCGCTTTGTGTTCGAGTACCTATCCGTCAATTTTGGCTCCGGATCAACTTTCTCTAAGTAAATGTCGCATATAACTTAAATATACACTGGATCTAAGAAATCATATTCAGTATGATTTTTTCGGCTGTTAATGGATCAACAAATTGCGGTCGAATCGCTGACGAGTAAGTTGAAATCTTGTCAGTGCAGATCCACCGACGTCACACGCGCATCAAGGACGGATCAAAGTATATCAGTTTGCACGACGCAGAGCTGAGTATACACGTGAAATAGGTGGATCAACAATTGTTCTAACTTTTCACTGGATCAGCATTTACCGTGAAAGGTTGATATATATATATATAGATAATTGAATTTATACCTCGCCTTCAGTAGCCAATTCGCGCCTACAAGACCACCGATGCCGCCGAATAGAAATATAGAATAATCTATTTTATAAAAAATAAAAACCGACTTCAAAGTAAATTATCTAAAAAGCATAAAATAACGAAAATATATTGAAGTCGGTGCTAGCTAATCATGTTAACTAACACTATCACCAGCTGACACCGACTTCAATATATTTTCGTTATTTTATGCTTTTTAGATAATTTACTTTGAAGTCGGTTTTTATTTTTTATAAAATAGTTTATTTAACACTTTTTAGTGACTTATTTTACCAAGATACGTATCAGCACTATCACGCAACTCGAACGTCTACGTTACAGTAACTTACTGAAAACATAAAAAGTTTATATCTCTTAAACTACTGGACCGATTTTGATGAAACTTGTACTCTACCCTAAGTTGAACAATACTCTAACTATTGCAAAAAGAATTTTCGAATCGAAATCGGTGGACAAACCTACATACATACATACATACATACATACATACATACATACATACATACACTCATACACTCATAAAATTTGGTAAATTTGTTTAGAAGCCCACATAGACTAACATATATTAATATTACGCATTTTTATCAATATTACATACATACGCGTCGAATAGAGAACCTTCTTTTTGAAGCCGGTTAAAAAAGTAGGTATAAAATTCAATTTCCCCGACTGCGTCACAGGAGAAATGCGTTCTATGTAGGCGTTGTAGGTATGTAGCTATGTCCTATGTCTATTTCTTTGAATCCATCTGGAGATAAACGGTTTACTAACGTTAGATTCGACTTTAGTTCTTACAATAAAAAAATAACATTTTGTTTTTATTTTTAAAACATTAATACTTGGAACCGCGGTCAATCTTTCAGAAGATCGCGGAAGATATAGTGCACAATTAAATGCTTGCGTAGAGACGAGTGCACTGTCTTCTGGGACGGAAGACCGACACAACCGGGAAGAAGTCAGGCGCAGTATCGACTTTTATATACCCGTCTGACTGTCATCTTACGTTCCAGAAAATCTGATGATCGGCCTGTATTGTCCTCATAGTAGAGGATCCCGTCATAGAACGACCTTCACCGAGCTGGTTAATGGATAAAACGTATTTTATATTCAATTTAATATGTCAATAAGTATATTGCATATGGGTTGTCTAAAAAAAATCAGTCCAGGATAGGATTAATTAATAATTAAAAAAACTATTTTTTTAAGTTTTTCACCGGTTTGGTTAATAGACAAATTCCATACCAGTCGAAAGTTTATAGCCCATAGAATATGAAAACGTTAGGTTGCCTTATCTTTTCCAGTCACAACTCTAGGGTTGGCAGGTATAAACAGGTAAATCGATACTAGTACTAACTTGCACCGGTCTGGTTAATGAATTAAAATTAAATGAATATAAAGATTATTTAATTACGAACACGGTGCTATAGGGTTGTCTGCGAAAATTCAGTCCTGAATTCCGGTTGTCGATTTTTAAAAAGCATACAGTCTTATTACAAAAAGCAGTTTAAAGATAAACCCAGGTTTAGACTCAGGTTTAAGGAACGATTTCCTGAGTCTAAACCTGGGTTTATTGTTAAACTGCTTTTCGTAATAAGACGGATACAGTCTTATTACGAAAAGCAGTTTAACAATAAACCCAGGTTTAAACTCAGGAAATTGTTCCTTAAATCTGAATCTAAACCCAGGTTTAACGTTAAACTGCTTTTCGTAATAAGACTCATAGAGTTTATATATTATGAATAGAGTACGCGTTAGTCTATGGTCCCTTTAAACAAAGCGTAGGCAGATTTTCCTCTACGAGGCAGGTAAATTGAACTATTTAAAGTTATATTATGAGGGTTATATTGATATGTAAGTGACATGTAGTGATGAGTTTGATCTGTCACAAGCGCAAATGTCGATAAATACAGCTGACGGTATGGTACCTACTGTCGTTTACCTGATATTTATGTATTTTGATGTTCTTACCCGTGCCTACTAGTTCTTACTTGAATTAAGCGTTCTATAGTACTTGTACTGATTTTTGTTCTGTGTTTAATGACGAATGGTATTAAGGATGGTTGGCTGGGACCTCTCAGTAGTACATATTCACTCGCAGCAGTATTTTACTTTTTAAAATTCGACAACCGGAATTCAGTTCTGAATTTTCGCAGACAACCCTATACCACCGTGTTCGTAATGAAATAATCTTTATTTTCATTTAATTTTAATTAATTAACCAGAGTCAAAGTCAAAAGTCAAAATATCTTTATTATGTATAGGCCCCACGGAGGCACTTACACAAAAATCATTTTTACAAACTACCACCGGATCGTAACGCGGCCGCTACTGAGAAGATCCGGCAAGAAACTCAGCGGGCTTGTCTTTTTAGTCAATTTTTTTTTTGTTTTACAATTTATACATAAGTCAGCATCGATATACTATACTAACTAGATTAGCTGTCACGACCCGAAAAGTGGTCACGAAAATAGGGCCTAGTAGCAGTAGTCCGGTTGTTAGTCCGGTTGACCGGACTAGCGCAACTTTTCAGTAGCAGTAGTTCGGTTGAAATATAGCACCGGACTACTGATACTCTTTAGTAGCAGTAGTCCGGTTGTTAGTCCGGTTGATTGGACTAGTGCAACTTTTCAGTAGCTGTAATTCGGTTGAAATATAGCACCGTACTACTGATGCTCTTTAGTAGCAACAATTCGGTTTGTAATATTAAGAATAAAATGGTACACTTTGTTACTTTATTGTTATTTTAAAATGAACACACAGGAGTTGCATAATGTTGTGCCTTATCTTGTGTGAGCATATGAATGTAGTTTAGAGCTAACATGTTTATAGAAGAAATACCAGGGAAGCATAGGACATAATATGGAGTATAGGACATATGGAAGGGTCTTGATATCCAGAGTAAGTCTGGCTTACTGGTTTTGGTGTCGCGTATTAAGAGGTGAGGGCCGGGAGGGTAAAGGATGTATCAAGAGGCGAGATATCCTTGTATCTTGTGCTTCCATGGTACCACTGCTATAAATAATATGTTAGCTACTACTCAATAGGTACCACATCCTCAGTAGGTAGGTATATCCTGGGCGTAGTTAAAAATCACATTGGACATTGGATTGGAGATGGACTTGAAGACTCTTCCTTATGTTTCCCCGGTACGTCTACTATAAACATGTTAGCTCTAAACCATATTCATATGCTCACACAAGACAAGGCACAAGGTTATGCAACTCTTGTGTGTTCATTTTAAAATAACAATAAAGTAACAAAGTGTATTGTACAATTTTATTCCTAATATTACAAACCGAATTGTTGCTACTAAAGAGTATCAGTAGTCCGGTGATAAATTTCAACCGAACTACTGCTACTGAAAAGTTGCACTAGTCCGGTCAACCGGACTAACAACCGGACTACTGCTACTAGAGGGAAAATAGAGCTACGGAGACGGCTGTCGCTCTATTTCAAATTAGTACGAGCCGACAACAGGACGTAAGGACGTATCGAAATTCCTTATTGCGCGTTTATAAACTGTCCAAATACTTATCGTAATACTAAAATTGCAGATGGAGATTTTTTTTTTCGTTTCGTGTTCTTATTACTACTAGTTTAAATAATAAATATCAGTAAGATATCATTATAATACGAAATAAAAATTATTTATTTGATATTTTCTCCGCTAGTAGTTCGCAACTGCCATGCCGAGACTGGCAAAATTAATGTTGCCGATAGGCGTGTCGCCACTGTCTATACGAAACTGTCAAACTACACGTCATTACCATAATAAAAAAGTTAGTTCTCATTTTTGCCACCAGCACGGATAAGTTTGTAAGTCAGTACACACACAATGGAAACACACCTGTTTTGAACCTTATTTTATAGTGTTTAAGATTTTCTTTTAAATGAGTACATTTTTGTTTAAGTCAAAAAACTACTTTTTTTTGGCGATTTTATTGATTTTTGTTTGTCTCCGATGTAAAGGTTTTATGTGCCAACATTACTGCATACAGAATTAGACTTTATTACTACATGTGAAGGCTTCTATTAGTCCGACATTCCGAATTATTTAAAACTATTTTCTACAATTTCTAGCTACGTGTATAGTTGTGTAAGTATATGTAACCGCGACCACATTTTCGGTGTCATTTTGTTCGTGACAGCTAATCTAGTTAGTATAGTATATCGATGTAAGTCAGCCTTAAACATCTAAGCTTGCATGAGTTGAGCAGTTCAAGCCCACGCAGCTTTATCCTCCAGGTAATCCGAGATTTTATAATAAACCTTTTTTGACAATCGGCTTTTTATCAAAGGTTTAAATTTCTTTATTGGAAGAGGTATTTGGATATCTTTCTTTATATGCGTTTTCTGGGCACTGATAGGCCTTATGACCTTGCTTATTGTACTTATAACAGGCATAAAATACATTTTCTGGTGAATTCGTTTCTTCAGTATGCTTTTGTTGAATTTTTAACTCAGCGTCTAATAATTTACTTTTAACATACTGCATTGTCAGTTCCGCATTTGTTGTTTCTAACGCGGCAATCGTAGTTTCATATGAATCAGGCAGAGTAAGTAATAAATGACATATTTTATCTCGCTCGACAACCTTGCTGCCGGTTTCTTCGAGTTGGCGTACTAAGCTATCAAATTTATTGAAATGTTCAAGAAGGTCATCAGTCGCTGTGAGTTTTAAAGTCAATAGTTTCTTTCTAATATATAGGGAAGATAATATACTTTTTCTTTCAAATACCTTTTCTATCCTCGCATTTTTGGATTCCCTCACATATTCCAAATGCTTGTCGGATAAACTGCACACAATTAAGCTTCTGGCTTTCGCGTCTTTTTTATTCAAATCTTTTACATTTTCTGCCTTTACATCTTTTTCGATCGCTTCCTTGCAATCTTTCTCCTCTAATAAGCATGTAATTCTAAATAACCATGTACTAAAATTGTTACCTAAAAATTGTGGCAATTTTGTTTCGCCCGACATTTTTCTTTTGTTTTTGCATTCACTGCGCTTCCATTTCTTTTTTATATTTTATTTTATTTAAACTATCTATTCTTTGCCCATCTGGCTTACAGGGCTTCTGGGCCCATAACCTACTAGAAATTACGAAGTATTGCTTAGTGAAAAGCCATTGAAGTATATTATAAATTTATTCATCAGACACACATCACGCAATTATTCTATATATAAGGAACAGAGACTATCTGCAAAAGGTGAACATAGACTACTTAGACAATTATACAAACGAGTTTCTAACAACCACGACCTTACCTCAAAACCGAAACATTACCTCCCCCAAAAAATTCAGCGGTCTGTCGAAAGGAAACAAGCGTGAGATACCTCCCTCAGGCCCGGAGACCTTCGGGTTTTGGGGGAGGTAATGTTTTGGTTTTGAGGTAAGGTTGTGGTAATGGTACGTACATGCGGTGAGTATGGTACCCTACAATATATTAAATTTTAATATAAATGTTTACGTTTATCACGGACTTTGCCTAAGTGTCACTATTTAAGCACGGTTCATGATATATGATATCGACCGTCAAGGTATTTGCGTCATTAATAAATACAACTGGTACCATAACATGATGAAGAGATAAGACGATTGATTTTTATAGTTATCTACTTACCCACGTCTATGATTGATAATCTCAGTGCTGATAAAAATAATACAGATATACCTACTTATTAGAGCGATTCCGCTGTAGACAACTCTGGACATTCATTTTTAAAACACATTAGGGGTCGTCCATTAATCACGTGATGTTTTTTAGCAACTTTTTAACACCTCCCCCCCCCCCCTCTTGGTGATATGTGGTGAGGTTTTAAACTACACACTCACCCCCTACCCAAAATCACGTGTATTTTTTTTTGAACAAACCATATTGAAATTTTCGGAATATTAAGTGATCAAACGAACTTACCTTAAGTGAAGTTCGATCCTAATTATCCAGTCCTTGACGAAAGATTACTTGTAGTCCTTGTACATATACGTTCCGGTCTAGTCGCACAAGTTTAGAGAGGTTTTATAGAGAAAACAATATTATTGTCTCCCTCTCAACCACCCCGCTCCAGCAGAACGGCAGACACCTCATTATCTTTAGAGTAAAATGAAATTCAGCTGCAATGCAACATTGATTCAACAGGGACATTTAGGGTAGGGAGGGACCTTAAATCTTTCGTCAAGGACTGGATAATTAGGATCGAACTTCACTTAAGGTAAGTTCGTTTGATCACTTAATTATCCCGTCCTTGACTTCAAGATTACTTGTAGATGTTTAGAGATAAAAAATCAATGTTGCACTTAATGAGATTCCAGGATGAGATAAAGTTTTCTTAATTTGATGATTAAGCTATTAGTTATAATAAAACCAGAGTAGAAATTGCAAAATGCATACATACATTTAAATTAATTACTATAGTTATGTTTATATATTTAATGATTTCTGATATTTATATTTATATATTTATTTTAATTATTTATCTATTCAATAGTTTAAACTTTTACCTTAACATTGTTGAACAATTAATTCCGACATTGTTACCCAAGTAGCAATTGAGGTCCATTATAGAAACTTAGAGACTGCTTGCTAATTGTGCAGACCATCCTGAAAACAGTTTTATAATGGTTTTAATAATAAAGCCTTTCTGGACAGCCGCTGAAGTCATGACTTCATTTCTCGTATCTACTGTAAGTAGTAAAGATAGAAGCATCAATTGTGCTGTTTAATAATATCACTTTTTTATATGTTCATCGTCCCATGGTTTGAGAAGATGTTGATAAATTTATTATATAAATTAATAATATACTTAAAATAATATTTTGAGACAATTCAAATACGGTAGAGCTTGCGTCATGGCAACCAGACAACCGATACTAATAAGTATTAGTAGTGAAGGTATATAACTATATACCTTTCCTCCTTGTAAATATAAACTAAAAAGATAAACAACGCCCAGACACAAGCTAGGAATCGAACCCTCGATACATAGGACAGTGGCTAGAGTGACAAGATAAGACCATATCATGGAGGATATAACTGAAAAGTTAGTGTTGGTGCCAGACAAATATCAGATCTTCGAATGAATTGATGCATATTTAAAATGGTTTGACATCTACTTACAAATTCCTAAGGTTTTAAGTCTCTAACTGGCCTTACGTTTGATATATTCTAATAGTTTAGCTTTTGTTTATTCTACAGGCAGAGAGTTAACGGTATAGCTATGTACTTTTAAGTTTTGAATAATATTTTCTAAACTAATAAAATCAGCTACTGTAAGTAATGTTTTATAAGTAACCAAAGATATTATGGTTGTATGTAATATAGTAATTAGATTCTATGCAATGTCATAGCGAGGAAATATTGGTTTCAGTTTACAGATTCCTTGAAAGAAACATTTATAACTTTTAATAATATTGCCTATTTTGTTTATGTATATCAAAGAAATTGCTAATTTGTTACTCTTCAAATAAGTATAGAATTTATAAAAACTACTTATTAACGAACTTATCAGAGATAAGACGTTAATATCATTATAAAATCAATGTTCTTTGCTTGAAATTTGACTTATTTTACAAGTTCTCTGTGAAACAAGAGAGAATAACTTCTGCAAAAGCTGATCGTTGTATGTGTTGTCTTCGAAAACATACCAGAACAACAAATATGCTGCTAGAGGAAGATGGCAGTGTAGTGAATGCTTTGGAAATAATTTCTATATAAGTAAATATTTTCAGGATTTAAAGATGGTGTACCACTGTTAAGACGACTATAATAGGAAAACTCCTAATCAAGTTATTAGGGTTTATCCTAATCAGGTTATTAAAGGCTTATTAACGTTTCCAACATATAAGATGGAAAGATTTTACTAGGCATTTAATTTCATCCGGGCAGAGTATAGAAAGCAAAAAGCCTGAGACTGCAGATAATATACGGGAACCGAACACAAGCGTAGATATTAATTACATTTGAGGCTCATAATAAAAATTATGTCTATAATAGTAGGTAATAATATAACTTTTAAAGGCAGAACTTTCTGAAATAAGCTGTGCCTTTGTAGTAAAGAATAGTAACTTGCCTATATTTCTTCTTTCCTTTATTGTTACTGTGTGTACATAAATTATAAAACAATAATATAAATGCCCTTCTGGTTGATACCACAGCGGCCGATCTTTCACAAAATCAGCCTTCTACGCGAGAGATATTATAGTGAACAAGTGCTTGCGTAGACACAAGTGCACTTTATCTTCGTTTACACTCACGATTCGTTAAGATGAAAAATTGGCACGACTGGGGAGAGGCCAGACGCAGGACTGACCTTTTACAAGCCCATCCGACGCATGGATCATCTTACTTTACAGACAATCAGATGACCGGCCTGCATTGTCCAACCCAGCAATGAACAAGTATATAAAGTGGTTACTCTCCACGGGATTTCACGGATTTGAACCCGCGACCTCCGGTTTGCAAAACAAGTGGTTTACCGCTGCGCCACGGAGGCTATAATGAGACTCATAAAATAAGATATAAGATAAAGGCCCCTTAGAGGTCAACTTTTATTATATGACAGCCCTTTGTAATAATTTTGGTAATGGTTATTACGATTCCCAGCCTTTTTTTTTTTTTTTTTTAAATCTCCATCTGCAACTAACTGTGAGGATCATGAATATGGCCTATATTCGATATATAATAAATGCCTCATTTCGATCGTCATCGCTAAAAAATAGTCTTGGAAAAAAATTTACATTTGTATTTTTGTGCCCTTACCTTAGTTTTTTTTTTTTTATATGAGGGTACCCTATGTTATTCAAAATATTTTTTCTTTTAATATTATTCTTTTAATGTTGTTATACATATAATATTATAATTGTTTACACCCGATCTCTTGTTCTGTGTCTTTGTTTATCCTATTACTATTATATCGGCCTGCATAATATAATAAACTTATACTTGAACTAATGAGTTTGTTAATATGTGCACCTCACTTCCAAATATTAGCCTATCCTAATACTAGCTAGGGTAAAAAACTGCTTATTCTGTGTTAATAAGAAAAGGCAGTGGTATTAGGTATACACACGATAGTCACAATTTTTCTTGTCTCCAGAGACTAAATCAATGGATTACCATTCGTTTTAACACACTCAATGTGGACCAATGCTCACCAGTTTTTCAAACCAATTGCTACGCTTCAACTTTAAGGTTTGAGTGCAGAGGAGTATGCCACTCGTTAGAAAGGCGTCCGTGAAAATCTGAAGAATATATTCATCTAAAAAAATCAAAAAGTTCACACATTTCACACAGTTAGAACATTCATTTAAGCAGGAGCTAAGTATCTAACTTGCTCAAGCGACATAGTACAACGTACATTGTCACAATGTAGTGTACCTACATAGTGTAATGGGACTTGCCGAAATAAGTCTAAAAAGGTGCAGACTCATTTTTTTTTTTTAGTATTATTATTATTTTAATTGTTTTTATTCTGTATTTGAGTTTAACTGTTGCGGGAAAAAACAAGCAAAATTATGGAGCCCAGAATAAAACTTACTTTACTACAAGTTTTCGAAATAAACATTTATATTAATAATAATTAGTGATTAAACTGAGAGATAGATTGAGTTGCATAACGGTGCTGTGACTCGTGGCGGACACGGTCGGCAATCAGTCAAGCGGTGAAGATGGCAGTCCTCGACGCCGCGCTGGCGGCGGTTAGAGTGCTCACTAAAAACCTCACTGGTTTCAGTCCACGGACTATGTCAGTGTAGATCTGGCCATCATGCTGGTGCTAGGATTCAACTTAGGTCTTCGGAGCCTTTCCCGTTTAAACTTACAGTAAGTATGAAATCTGGGCAAGTATTAACTTAACTTACTACTGGTTTTTAATCATATATCTACCTCTGTTTTTTTTTTTTTTTGTATAATTGCCTAGATATTCTCCATAAAATCTAACAAAAAAGAAAGAAATCTGTTACACTATCTTTAAAGGGATCTGTCAAGGGTTGATCGATCAGTTGAATGATAACCGACCTACTGGTATCAGTTTCGGCATAGTGAGAATAAGCCAAGAGTTGATAGTACGGATATTATTATTATAATTTTTTTTTTTTTTTTATGATGCTTGTCCACCTTCGCTGAAGCCAAAAGAGCTTTACTGACTAATTATACTTACAACTATCAATTAGCATGGTACCAATCTCCAGGTTCAGAGTAGCTATTACAAATTGAGGAATAAAGATTCATAAAACCAAGTGAATCAACTTCGTTAGAGATTCCTTCCGCCTCACGAACAAAAATCTCATCTGATCAGGGACTATTATGTGACATTTGTTACCGTGCTTTGTTGCGGAGGCAACCTTCGAGCACAAATCCCGTTTCAGCGCGAAGCTTACATTTGACCAATGAATACCATTAGGTATCTTTGCATAGTTTTTTTTTTAAATCATTATTGAGGGTACAACACCAGCGAATATTTATTCGCTTTTATCTAAAATAGATATACTTACTTACTTACTTGTAGTAAATAATGCGGGTAGTTAGGACACGAAGAAAAAATGCATTATCTGAAGAATACAACAGATAAGCTGCACGATTTGCGATGAATCCAATTGTCATATTGATAATTAGGCAAAATAATATCCGAAGAATACAACGGATAATAAAAATTAGTGCTTCCCAATGAATGCAAAGGGTACACAAACTCAACTCGAGCATAGAAATCTTCGCAGGTACAGGAGGTACAGCAGTGCAGCAGCAGCAGGCAGGCAGGATGATATTTAGACACAATCATGGATGAATTCATCCATGGGCACAATAATATCCGAAGAATTCAACGGATAATAAACATTAGTGATTCCCAATGAATTCAAAGGGTACACTTTAGCTCGAGAGTATAAATCTTCGTTAACAGCGACACGATCAATGTTCCACTATTAGTTGTATGACTTCCTTTACTTTTCTTATTTATTTTAGTTTTTTTTTCATGATTTCAAAGATCTTTTGTATTTGAACTCGTGCGAACGCCGTGAGCGCACGGACAAGAATGAGGTAGCGTTATATTCTCTTTGGAATGAGGTGTCTGCCGTTCTGCTGGAGCGGGGTGGTTGAGAGGGAGACAATAATATTGTTTTCTCTATAAAACCTCTCTAAACTTGTGCGACTAGACCGGAACGTATATGTACAAGGACTACAAGTAATCTTGAAGTCAAGGACGGGATAATAATTTTAAATACAGGTAACTGATTAAATGTTGAAGGGGAAGTCGTTGCCGGCAACGGTGAGTCAAGGTCACGTGCTGCTGTTTGGTTTAGAAATCGTGTATTCAACGAAAAATAAATACACGTGATGTCTCATTATACCCCTCCCCCCTCCTGATGAATTTCGTGATTTTTTCGGATACCTCTCCCCCCCCTTTCGAGCCTCACGTGATTAATGGACGGCCCCTTATTTGTTACGTTTTTTGACACCAGTGCAAAGAAAAAAGTCTAAATTTAATACTGAAACTATTTTTTTTTCGATTTTACATCATATTTCACTTTTTGGCGCACTTGGAAATATCGCCATCGAAGAATTAGGTAGACTCTAGATTCCAATATCACGTGAAGTGATACTATTCTTTTATTCATAATAGCCAAAAAATTTAAGTAATTATTGTTATTTCTTAAGTATCATTGACTACAAAGAGACTCTGTTAGCTTGTTGCACCCGCGATAGAAAATATATAAATGGCGGGTCACCCCCTTCTCTCCAATATGGTTGAGGGGAGTGATGGCTGCTGCTCGAGTCAACTCGTGCGCGGGTGCTGCTTGGGGGGACTGGTCCGACTACTATCCCTTTGGCATTTTAGTTTTGTTTGTTGTATTTTCGTCGTATTTTTTATTTTTATTTGATATTTTGTAACGGCAGGACACACTGTCGCTGGTGCTGATTTAATTGTAAAAAGACAAACATTGTTTAAAAAAAAATGTGAAAAAATGACAAGCCCGCTGAGTTTCTTGCCGGATCTTCTCAGTTGAGGCCGCGTTGTGATCCGGTGGTAGCTTTTAAAAAATTGACCGTTCAAAAGTGCTAGCGTTAAGCCTATTTGAAATAAAAATTTTGAATCTTTGAATCTAAAAGTTTATTTTTTTCGCAGCAATAAAGTGTTAACGTTTTCAGACTTTGTAAAAGTAAGAAGAAATCAAAGAAGAAGAAGAAGAAGAAGAGAAGAAGAAATACATTTATTTAGTCGGAAAACTACGCACATACAGAGACAGTAAACAATAAAACTAAACATTTCAATCATAAAAAAAATAAACAAGCTATATAACTAATAATAAAAGTAGCGACAGTGCGCCGCATTTCCGCCAAATGAGGTTGACCGCTCAGCATTATGCTGCGCCGGAAGACCAGCCCCGGCGCAGCGCTGTTTTTCAGTGTCAACCTCCGTGACATTTCAATGCCACTTAGATCCTAACCTAATAAATAACACCTTACTTCACGCGCAGTCTATATAAAAATAAATGTGTGCTACGGATATAAAAAAAAGAAACTCATCCGGCAGTTATGGACACAACTATTACTAAAAACTAAGTACTTTAAATAAAACTTAAAATACACCATAAAAGTAATAATAATTAATAAACAAAATAATAAAAAGTAAAAAAAAAAAACAAAAAAAGTAAAAAAAAATTAAAAAAAAAACGGCCATGTAATAATAATAACTTATTTGCAACCACGGACTAATGGTCTTAAGATCGATCATAACGCCTACGCATAACGCATAGGATCGATCATAACCGGAACGCACTCCGACCCAATTGGGTCGAAGTGCGTGCCGGTTGTCACCGGGCCCAAGTTATTACCACCATCAATATAATAGAATAGTCTAATGAAAGAGTTACAATCCGCCTCGCTTTAATGCAACTTTACATGTTACAACACTGAACATTATAAATCCTTGTAACAATATACAGTTATAACATTATTATTACAGTCAATATGGTCTAAGTAAGAAGATAAAAGAAAAAAGAAAAAGAAAAATACTCACAATTATAACAAAAATAAATTATAAATTAAAATAAATTAAATTAAAATACTTATTATTTTACATTTAATATGGCACTCACTGACAAAGGTAATCTTAAATCAGTCGTTTTAAAGAATGTAATGTTAACTGCATTAAAATAAACGTTTACCCAAATTGGTTGCCCCCACGATCGCGTTGTTAATATCGCGGGTGCAACTCTTTGAAAACTAACTTTACTGTCTGATTTATTATATACATATTTTAGTTTTTATATGCTGTATATGGTTAATTTATTTGTATTTAATATGTGTGTTATATTCTGCTTTTTTTTATAGAAACATCGGGTAAAATAACAAAAAGTCACAGAAAGAGACTGCTTTACAGAGTTATAGGGAAAATTTATAGAAATCGTAAGAGAAAAGTAATAAAAAGAAAATGGAGGTTGATTAAGATTTTAGAATACTGGCTGGCTTATTCAATATCGATATTTGGGGCGTCCCCGTGGGGTGTACGGCTAAGAATAGCACCCTCCCATATCCTCCCGTTGGGTGTCCGTAAGAGGCGACTAAGGTAAAGCAAGAAGACGGGCAGCTACAGAAAACGAAATCTCAATCAAAAAGTGGTCAACAGTCAGCGGATACTATGGTATCCGCGGGCGCTGTACACGCCTTTGACCAATGATACCATGGTATCCGCGGGCGTTCCAGTGGATAATAAAGAATTTTGAGTTTGGGTTTGATGACAATTGTGGCAAATTTTCAATTGACGTTAATAACATAGCCGACGTGCCGATTTTTTTTGAATCTTTAGTGCTTATCTGCGATCAGTACATATACTATAAGCAGATGAGGGGAGAAGAGGAACGTGAAAGGGTCTCAATCCATTGATGGAGCCCTTTTATGACTATCTGGATGCAAATCTTTCATCCAGTTCAAGGATCTGTGCTCGTTTCAGTTTTTTTATAGGACAGAAGCTACAAAACTAGAACAGAAGCTACAAAGTAGCTTCTGTGCTAACTCGTTTGGGTGAACGTCGAGACGTGCTTTGTACTTGGAGCAGGTTTCAGAAATTTCTTCTCTTACTGTTGGAAGGTTAGCGAAACGGTGAACTTCAGCATTGGTTATGAACCAAGAAGCTCTGAGTATGGTCTTTAATATAGAATTTTGAAGGCGTTATAAAATTTCTATGTTTGAGTGACTGGCGCTTCCCCAGAGCTGTATGCCGTAAGCCCAGATCGGTTTGATAGCGGCTTTATAAACAAAGAGCTTGTTTTCAGTTGATAAGTTAGAAGTTCTACCTAGAAGCCAACTTAGGCTTCTAACTAAATCTCATGTTGATTTCATCTCTCTTAGCCCTTATGTGATTTCTCCAAATAAGGCGACGATCTAAGTGGATACCCAGGTATTTGACAGAGTCATTATGCGGAAGAGGCACATTCGCCAGGGCTACGGGAGGGCAATTGCTCTGGCGGAGGGTGAATGTTATGTGCGAGGACTTCGTGGCACTTGCTTTAATTCTCCACTTTTTTAACCAGCTATCTATTTTGTCCAATTGAGTTTGAAGGAGTACAGATGCTACCTCTGGTTTTGAGTGGCTCGCTAGAATGGCGATATCATCAGCGTAAGTGGCTGTGGTAACTTGTTCTGTATTGGTCAGCAGTGAACAAAGTGTACAGATACGGGCCTAGGACGGCTCCTTGTGGAACGCTAGCTTTACATTCGTAAAACTCAGACCTGATGTCGAGATAATTTGCGGATATATGCCTTTTACAATATAGAAATCAAGTAGGTCCGCCTGTAGATATTGTTCTGAGATTCAAATTGTCTAAACTCTGTTTTAATTCTCTACCTCTGGTTGTTGTCAACCTAGAACCCCATTGGTTATGCTTAGCATTCCAGTCGCCCCCTGATACAAAACGGTTACCTAAGGCTTGGAAGTAAGTAGTAAACTTATCCTCTGTTATATTATGTTTAGGTGGACAGTATACTGCAGATATGGTTAAGTTTCCCATTTTGTCCACAATTGTTTCTGTTGTTGCTTGAAGGTAATCCGTTTTAAATCCAGGTTCCTGGTAATGAGTGATAGACTATTTTATAATACGTGCCGAATTTGAATACATTATTGCGACGTTGGAAGCGCAAAAGGAAGACTAATGGAGATAAGACTAATGGAGTAATATGTTCATAGACTTCTTGGAGATTATTTACGTATTTAAAAAGAAATAATTAATATAAGTAAGGGGTCGTCCATTAATCACGTGATGTTTTTAGCAACTTTTTAACCCCTCCCCCCCCCCAGCCAAAATCACGTGTATTTTTTTTTACAAAATATATTATCGGAACATTCACATTTGAAAATATTGCATCACAATCGCTCTTTATGTTACCTGTTACTAGCAATGACATTGTAAAAATAATTAGTAACCTTAAAAATACAAATACTGTTGGTTATGATGGTGTTTCCACTAGTGTGATCAAATACGTTAAAGAAATTATAGCACCACCACTTATGCACGTAATTAATACGTGCATTAATACTGGTGAATTTCCTAGGAGTCTGAAAAGATCTATTAATAAACCACTTTTAAAAAAAAACGATAAAACAGATGTCAAAAATTACCGACCGATAGCCAAAATTCCTGTATGTTCTAAAGTCTTTGAAAAACAATTTTATAACTCTATATACGGTTATTTTGAGAAATATAAGCTATTCTGTAATGAACAGAAAGGATTTAGAAAAAAATCTACGATTGCTATGGCAATATTTGACTTGCTCTCCCATATTATGACATCTGTTGATAATAGAAACCCAGTGTGTAGTATATACACTGACATGACCAAAGCGTTTGATTATGTGGATCATAAAATTCTATTAATAAAACTATATGGGTATGGTATCAGGGGGAATGTCCTCAAACTCATAGAATCATACCTAAGTGATAGGTGTCAACAAACAGAGATCTCTAGAATATGTCCTAAACGTCATATGGAAATAACTTGCAGGTCCGAACCAAGGCCAATAAAATATGGCGTGCCTCAGGGTAGTGTGCTGGGACCGCTACTGTTTTTAATTTATATAAACGATCTTCCGAAAATCACAGAGAATAAAATGGTTCTTTTTGCTGACGACAGCACAGTTATAATAAAATGTAATAACCCTAATAATTATGAAATTGACATTAATAACACTCTTTCTGACATTATTCAATGGTTTAGTAATAATAATTTAGTAATTAATTTAAATAAGACAAAAATTATGCACTTTCAGCAACGGACTATAAAGGCATCAATAAATGTTGGGTATAAAAATTACAAAATAGAGGAAACTAATAATAATAAGTTTTTAGGTATTACGATTGATGATAGACTAACCTGGAAGCCCCACATCGAAAGCATCTGTAAACGTTTAAGCAAATCGTCATACGCATTGTTTCGCCTCTCGCGAAAAGTAAATATTGACACACTGCTAATAGCATATCATGGTCTAGTAGCATCAGTCCTGAGATATGGTATTGTTTTTTGGGGGCGGTCGACAGATAGGGAGCTTATTTTTAAAATGCAAAAACGATGCATAAGATCAATGTGTGGTCTCAAACAAACTGATAGTAGTGTACCTTATTTTAAGTCTTTAAAAATTCTAACTCTACCAGCATTGTATATACTAGAGACAGCAGTATTTGTCAAAACAAATATGCATTTATTTCAGAAGGTATCTGCAATGAAGAAGACCCCTATGCGTAGCCAATACGAAAATCAATTGTGCCATATTAAATGTAAAACCTCTTTAATGTATAAAAGCGTCTTTGGAAATGCTCCGAGAATTTACAATAAATTGCCTCATGTACTAAAATGTATGCCTCTATGTAAATTCAAGAAAGAACTAAAGAAATTATTGATTAAGAAATGCTATTATGATGTAGAGGAATTTTTAAATGATGATGTATCTTTATAGTAATTTTATAATAATTAAATAATAATAAATGGCTAATTTAAATATTTTTTTTTTTGACATTCCATTCTTATTTTCTGACATTCATAATATTCTCTTGACATTCCTTTTTTATGCCTATTTATTATTATTATTATTTAATATTGTTATTATTTTATTTAATGATTTAAGTAAAACTATTTAATATGATTTTTATTACTTGTCAGTCAGTTTGTCAACAATTTATATTTGTATGTCATAATGACAAAACATAGTGCACTTTTATGTAACATATTGTATCATCTTATAATACCTATGTTTAACAAATAAATTAATTTGAATTTGAATTTGAATATTATCTTTAAATACAAGTAACTGATTAAATGTTGAAGGGGAAGTCGTTGCCGGCAACGGTGAGTCAAAGCCACGTGCCACTGTTTGGTTTAGAAATCGTGCATTCAACGGAAAATAAATACACGTGATGTCTCATTATAGACCCCCCCCCCCCCCCCTTTCGAGTCTCACGTGATTAATGGACAGCCCCTAACAAAGAAGTGTCCTAATTAGTAGTAAACGTTGTTTGATCTCTTATTTTGTTTATATATATTTATTATCGATGTTTATATTCAAGAATAGGTTAAAATGTAGTCCGACTAATTTGTTTAAAAATGTTTTTTATTTTCTTATTATGAGTCTTTACAAGCGTCTAAATGTTGCACCCGCGATAGTGGAATGGCCCATTATGTATAACAAACAAGGTGTACAATGTTCCATGCCTACGTTTGTTAAGGAATGGTAAAGGATAGAAGACGTAATTATCATTGGAAACATTTTACACTCTTAAGAAACGTTCGTTTGATTGTCCACTGTAGGACATAGGCCTGTTTAGACACATACCTACTCAAAACAATTCTAGCTAGCCTTCTTGGGAAGATCATCGCTTCTGCCAGCCCAAGAAGACAGTGGCTGCAGTCTGCTCAGTGGCTAGGCTACATTAAGTATTCCCAAAGCGGACGACGACGCAGTGTAGGCCCGGCGACCCGTCGCGAACACCGCAAATGCCGGGGGGGTGTGAATTTCTGTTTCTCCCGGGACGCTAGCGAGCATCCGGCGCTGGCGATACTGGTGAGGTCCAACCGCAGTGCCCACTCTGGCCATCGCGTCGATCAAGTCTGGCTGGAGCGCTTCAAGCGCTCGCCCTCGTGTCCATCTGCGATCAAGAGCGACAGTCCTCCCAAAAAAAAAGCGTCGATCAAGGCCAATGGGGAGGTTTTAGATAAATCCCACTTAACCCGGCCTCCGCCTTTAAAACCGGGTTATAACCTGCGCCAATAAAGAAACGAATCATAAATGGCGACGCTTATCATTTCCTCTCACTCGCACATTATTTCTGTCTTTAGTCACACACGTTGGTACTGCATGCAAAAACAAAACAGACTGGATCTGTTTGCACGCTGTCTCGACGTCCTTTCAAAATTGTTTTGCTGACGGTCTGAACTGTAATTACAAGTACAAACCGCCATTTTAGATTCGTTTCTTTATTGGCGCAACTTATACCTACCTTTTAAAGGTTTTCTCCCCTATAGCAGAAAAAGATACAGCAAGTTACATTTACCGCAACCTGCGGTTTACGCTCGGGGTTACCACTAGCTCTTAAAGCAGTGCTAAAGCAATTTCACTTTGACGCGCAAATATGTATAGGTACGTAGTTGGCAGCCCCGTTCCTTTCTCACACAGCAATAAGAACAGATGGTGGTCAACCGTAAAACGTTTGCTCTAACGGTCTATTCCACTTTGATCACCTGGGTGATATCACCTGGGTGATTAAAGTGGAACAAGTTATTCCACTTTGATCACCTCAAAATCACCTGGGTGATTTGAGCTGGGTGATTTGAGTGGAACAATTTATTCCACTTTCATCACCTCGGAATCAAATCACCTGGGTGATTTGAGCTGGGTGATTTGAATGGAATTAATTAGTCTACTTTGAGCACATCGGTATCAAATCACCTGGGTGATTTTAGCTGGGTGATTTGAGTGGAATTAATTAGTCTACTTTGATCACCTTGGAATCAAATCACCTGGGTGAATAGTAGCGACTACGATTTTTATTTTTAAATTTTGTGTTTTTAAATCACCCGACCGATGAATCCAACTCGGATCGTTCGATCGTTCGGGAAACTACCTGATATCTTCTCATCCGAAATTCCGCTAACCGCAAACTTTTTGAAGGTTTCCGCTTGTCAAAAAAAAGAAAAAAGTGCGTGAGTGTGTCAAGCACTACATTATTAATTATTGACGACGTGCAGACGGAAGACGACCACTGCTGAACAAAGGCCTCCCCGTTAGACCGCCACAATCAACGACAGTTAGCCATTTGCATCCACCGGTTGCCTGCGACGCGTCTTCCAGTTCGTTGTCGCAACTCAAGAACCTTTCTTCCCCATCGTCTATGGGTTCTTCGAGCGATGTGGACTGCCCATTGGTACTTCAACTTGCAAATTCTGAGAACTAGGTCGGTGACTTTAGTTCTTCGGTGAATCACGTCATTCGGGGGTTTATCGCGCAGAGAAACTCCGAGCATAGTTCTCTCCATAGCTCATTGTGTGACTCCGAGCTTCTCTAAAAGGCCAGCTGCTAAGGACCACGTCTAAGTACCATGTGTTATCACTGGCAACACACATTGGTTAAAGAAATTCATCTTCAGGCACTGCGGAATTTCGGATGAGAAGATATGAGGTAGTTTCCCGAACGCTGCCCATCCGAGTTGGTTTCATCGATCGGATGATTTAATGACACAAAATAAAAAATAAAAATCGTACTTAGTCGCTACTATTCACCCAGGTGATTTGATTCCAAGGTGATCAAAATAGACTAACTAATTCCACTCAAATCACCCAGCTAAAATCACCCAGGTGATTTGATTCCGAGGTGCTCAAAGTAGACTAATTAATTCCATTCAAATCACCCAGGTGATTTGATTCCAAGGTGATCAAAGTGGAATAACTTGTTCCACTTTAATCACCCAGGTGATCAAAGTGGAATAGACCGCTCTAACAGTTAACTCCGGCAATAATAATAACGTGATATTAATAAATAACTTCCTACTCGTTAAAAGAGGTAGGACAGAGAGCGGGAATGCCCGAACCGACTGGGAAGGTATCTTCTTACAGAAGATTGCAGCCAAGTAACGATCTAGACAAGATGCAATCGCTTCATAGTGATTCTATTTCTTCATTCGCTAACGTGATTTTTCGAAGTCTTGTAATTTTCATACATTTTTATGGTTTCTATCCTCGTAAACGCTTGTAGAATGTTACATTGTCTAGAGGGCCTGGGCCTGTACCATCGCCTCTAATAGCAATATTATTTTCACCTTAGGTACTGTATCGATAGAAAGTGACAGAGCTATAAACTACGTATATTGACGTCTCTACATCGTGTCAAGTAAGATGATAATAATACTGCTAATAGAGGTGGTGGTAGGGTCCCTGGCCGCTACTCAGTAGGTCGTGGGTTTCATTCCCACCAAGTGTCTGGGTGCTATTTACCTATCTATTTAAGTACTTATGTACTTATTTATTTTTAAAAAGTATATAATTATCACCCGTGAGGTGTCCGGGTAAGAATAGCGCCTACTCATCTCCTACCGTTGGGTGTTCGTAAAAGGCGACTAAGGGAAAACAAGAAGACGGGCAGCAGCGTCTTTCTATAGGATTACCTACCACCTATACTGCGAGCCCCACGCCGCCTGCCAAGCGTTGGGATTATGGTAACCCCTCTCTTCCAAGGGAGAGGCCTTTGTTCAGTAGTGGACGTTTCGGATGCTGCTGCTGTTGATGATGATATACCTAATTAAAGTATTTGTATCAGGATGACCGTTTAGGATTGCCGCAAGTTATTATTATTATGTGGTCGCAGGCAACCAATGGATGCAAATAGTCCTCGTCGGGATGAAGAAAACCTATGTTCAACAACAAGACAACGTATCTATCTACTGAAGTTGCAGCTGTTGCATTAAATAAACTTGTGTAATATCAGTCGTACCAAACATTTATTTATTTGTATCATTACATACACAGCTACTTTTACGGAGTATCTTGTTATCAATATTTCACTTCTTGCTACTCGTTGGCTAGTTGAAGTCGTGGAGCCTTCCCGCCGCTGAGGCGGACGATCATCTCATACATCGCGTTTTGGGGAACGAGACTCATACGAGCACTCTGCTGTCCGGAAATAATCGACGGTACGGATCTAATACTGGACCTTGTATCCTGAAAAAAATATAGCAAAGTAGGTAATCGTTTCAGCCTTGGCATTGCCTCGTTGTTGTTCATAACCGTAGATACCTAACGTAAAAGATTCATCATCATCATCATCAGCCGGAAGACGTCCACTGCTGAACATAGGCCTCCCGCTACAATGAGATTGGTGTGCAATTGAATGTGTATTCAATAAAATCTTTTTTTTTTTAAATTGAACCGACTTCAATATCACTGAAAAGTATAAAATAACTTAAATATTATAGAAGTTGGTGTTAGCGTACCTGCTGGGTATATTTGGCACCAACTTCTATAATATTTAAGTTATTTTATACTTTTCAGTGATATTTTCATATATAAAGTTGAACCAATGAAGACCGTAAAATGATCTAGGTAGGTTATGATCACATTATCGTCTACATAGTCTTACATAATTCATGTTTCTTCAGAAAAAAATATCCGGTCGTAATGAAACTTGCATGGAATCATCATAGTAGTTTACTCTCTCGAATAAAAAAAGAATCATCGAAATCGGTTCATAATTGTCAGAGCAATGTAATGGAGAACATCAGTTTTATGGTTTTTACCAGATAAATTCCTCCACATCGTTCGTGGTCCTCCAGGAAGTTCTTATCCGGTTGTGATAAAATTCATAAAGATTCAATACAGTGGTTTCTTCTTTCGAATAAAAAAAGAATCATTGAAATTGATAAATATTTGCCAGAGTTATGACCATTTTTGTCCTTAAAAAGCGACATAAAGTCATCTATATAGGCTTACCTGCGCAGTTACTATTCTTGTTTTCTCAGGAACTACTTATTACTAAGCAATAATTTTATTATGGGGCCCAATGAATGGATTGAAGAATGGATGGAAGAAAGATTTTATCAAATCGGTTCATAATTGCCAGAGTTATGCGCGAACATACAGAAAAAAAAATATATATATACAGACGAATTGAGAACCTCCTCCTTTTTTGAAGTCGGTTAAAAAATTGCGGCGGATTTGCAGTTAGGGCCGCCCTACATTGTTTAATACTAGCTGCTCTTTTTAGCTGATTTTGCAGCGTATTCCAAATGAAATTACGTTAAACGTTACTTGATTGCTATTTTATTTCAGCAGGCATGTCTAAATGTTAGTATTTTATTAGACTACTTTTGTTTTCAAGATCGAATTCGGAACAATATTCTATGAACACAGAAGTCTAATAAATATCTCATATTCAACTGTAGCAATTGTATTTGGAAGGTATTAGGTCGGTTATCACCCCTGTATTCATTTTATTGATTGTTACGAATTTAATCTTGTAAAGAAAAACGGGTATTTATTGTAGTAGTGCGTGCAGTATGAGCATATGATTGTCAGAACTTATTAATTTTACCCATTTGTCAATTAATATCAATAAAGCACTTACTACTTTATGAAGAATTTCATGCGATTATTTTTATTATTAGTAAGCTATATAAAATACTAGCCACCCACCCCGGCTTCGCTCGGATGTAATTTAGAAACTAGTAATAAGTTTTAAAAACTAAAACCCGACTACGGATAAAATCGCAGTCTAATAATGTGATATTATATAGCCTATAACCAGCGGACAATCAAGACGCTTCTAACGACACCCTACTTGTTAAATTATGTTAAGTAGATTAGAAGATATACGGGAACAGATGAACATACATAAATACATATATTCTTGTTAAAAACATAACCCTCCACATTAGGTATCATTAGGCAGAATCTACATTAGGTACCCCCTCAGTGCCTTACCTTTGAGCCCCCCCGGGCCCCACACAATACTCCTAATTAACCCTGCCAAATGAAATATATTTCAAAAAAATATGAAACACGTAAGTATTTACTTAATTAATTTTGTGAAAGAATGTCTATGCAAAATTTTAAGTCAATCGAGCCAAGCAATCGCGTTCCCCATACAAACTTTGCGACCCTGTTTCACAGCCTTAGACATTGATTTCGCAAAATACCGTCTTAATGAGCATCTACGTCTTAAAAGGAAACCGCATGAAAAATTTGAGTCCTAGCACTTGCGGTTTCTGAGATTTCGTGATGGGTGAGTCAGTGATTTTCTCTTTTATATATGGGTTCGCACGGGTAAAAATATAGTTTTAGATTATAAGACAAAGAAAAATAACTTAAAAGTAAATCTAATTAAAATAAGATTTTCCCTAACAATTATTCCATAACTACAAAATTTTTGGGTTTCTTTTAAAACCCTTATAAATTGAATTATGTTTCTTTTAACCTACCCCAAGATGAAGAGGTTCAGGCAATAGTCAAGCTGGCCAAGTGCGGGTCGGCGGACTTTACACGTCATTCGAAAGCTAATTCGGTTTTCTCAGATATACAAGTTTCCTCACGATGTTTTCCCTTATTGAAAGCTTGTAACAATCGCACAAAGACGATTCGCACATGATGAATTAATAAAATCAGCAAGCCGAGGTTCGAACTTGCGTACCTTGTTTTCCAAGGCAAGCGCTCGCCCACTGAGATGTCACTGCTATGAAACGCTGTAATTGCTGTGTCATTAATCGAATTATGTATAACGCGTTGTAAATACGTGTTTTAATGATTTTGTTGAAGAGTATTAACGACATTTATTAGCTAAGTTTTGAGTAAATTCTACAAAGTGCATACTTTCATTTTCCATTTTGCCTTAGGAGAACAAATCCAAAAAATAATTACGATAGCGATAACTCTGGCGACGGATGATATAAGTACTCGTAAGTACACAAAGTATAGCAAAAAACTTCAGGTTTCTCCACGGAAACCATAGATATAGAAATTGTCCTATATCATAGTCTGGGTCATGGGTGTACTAAGTAGAATTGAATCAGCTTTGAAGTAGACTATAGTTTTTGAACATAAAGGAAGGAACCAATCAATAAAGTAAAATTACTGAATCCACGACATTTTGTGTGCCTATAGGGTTCATCAATATGTATTTATTGGTTCAGCATGGTCTGCTCTAAAGAGACCAAACATATAATAATAATAATATCTTGGGTTTTATTATTTTTGTTAAAGAGTC
The DNA here is from genome assembly GCA_911728495.1 of Furcula furcula. Taxonomy (NCBI): domain Eukaryota; kingdom Metazoa; phylum Arthropoda; class Insecta; order Lepidoptera; family Notodontidae; genus Furcula; species Furcula furcula. The sequence goes on from OU452250.1 coordinate 14,788,374, forward strand.
TAAGTCCAAAATTTCAAGCCAAAAGATAAAGTTTACACCCATCCCATACAAACTTACAACCCCATTTTACACCCTTAGAGTTTGAATTTCCAAAAATCCTTTCTTATTGGTTCCCTACGCCATAAAATGAACATTCTCTCCAAATTTTGTTGTCCTATCTATGGTAGTTTCGGCTCTGCCATAGATAAGAATAGTAGGACTCTGTGTTGTCGAGTCAGTCAAGCGAAAAAGGCCTACCTCTATATATTCTAGTATAGGTATTATGTAGATAGTACAGATGATAAAATAATTTTAAAATCACCCACCTTATTTTTATACTTTATAGAGAACACTAGTGATGCAGCAAGAAATATTATATTGGTTATGATAATAACAATTGCAACAATAAGGAACGGAGCCATTTAAAAAAAAACGTTGGCACGCTTACTGATACACAAACACTGCACTGATAATAATAGTCTTAAAAATGGAATAAGTAAATAATCACAGATTTTCAATTATCACAGATCGACACTCAGTTAATGATATATGATTATCTGTATTATTATGATTAAAATAGCACCTTTACATACCTTGTGATTTTGATAAAAAAACAGTACATGAGGCACAAAATAACGACAAATAAAGACAGAATAAGTCAAAATCTATCAAGCCGTTTTCGCTGTATAGGCCAATGATGTTATAGTAAAAAGAGGTAGTAGGTTATGCCATAACCTACCTACCTCTTTTTACTTAGCTGACCCGTGCAGCTCCGCCCTTGCTTTAATATAGACATTCTTTGTAATACTATATTATCAACTGAATTTCAATATATGCTATTAAATTATAATCAAACAAAGTGTAACTCAGCCAACACGATTATCTAGTGGAACATGTAATGATAATAATATATTCCACAATGTTAAGGGAGGTCGTGCAGAAATAATGGAATTAGCATTATCTGATCACACAGCCCAAGCTTTTAGAAGTCATGTTAAAAAAAAACAGGTTCCATAAAACACTGGTACACGTGAAATCGTGATTTAGTTCTGAAAACAAATCTAAATTTTCTGACAGTATTGCAGGGCTCCATTTTGAAGAAGTTTATAATTGTACCGATTCCGAAAAAGCGTTTAATGCTTTTCATGATACATTCCTCCATGATCCATACCTGTATAGTATAATTCAGAAACAACATGCTGAACTCACATATGATCCAAAAATTCTGACAAAACGTATAAAATATGCTGTATGTACCCGCAAACATGTCCCAAAAACTGCCTTTATTAAAAGATTCTATGCCTTTTTTGGACCGTACATCTATGAAAAAATTATAAAACCAACAATATATATCCGTTAAACAGGACGGACTGCAAAAAGAAAGTCCAAGAATATCTACTATGACTTGCTTATGATGAGATTGAGGAGTTGTTAAAGATTAAAGATAATATAGACAAAAAGAGTATATGTATATATGTATTTTCATATTTATAATCACATTCACACACTCAGGCACACAAACACATACACACAATTACATACACTCACATACACGCACAAACTTGCTCGGAGTTAATGGCAGTAATAACGCAAACCTATTGATTTAATTTAAACATGTAATGGCAAAAAAACCTTCATTTCTCTAGGGGTTGGCTGCATTTCGAGATACAGGGTAACACGTAGTTCGGATGCAGATGTTCCCAATTTTATATTTAAGTATTTAGCCTTTTAGTGCATAAGGTTTACTTTGTAACGTTCATTACTTTGTTGTACATTTTAATTGCTTAATACACAATTAATTAATTTGGCTTTACTTTGTTGTACATCTTTTGGTGAAATAAATATTATTATTATTCAAGCTCTTTTATGCTTCGCCAACTGATCCAAATGGAATAAGTAACATTATTAAAACATTGAAAAATACCAACAGTACTGGATACGATGACATTAACACAAAAATAATTAAGCATGTATGTCAGATAATTGAGCCTGATCTGAGTTTTATTATTAATTTGAGTATTGCAAATGGACATTTCCCTAGCAGACTGAAACAAACATTATTAAAACCATTATATAAGAAAGGCGATAAAAATATAATGTCTAACTATAGACCGATAGCCTTAGTACCAATATTAGCAAAAATATTTGAAAAAACAATTTACAATCGCCTATATGGAGTTTTTTGAATTCAACAATATATTTGCTACAGAACAATATGGATTTCAAAAAATAAAAATATAAATCAGGCAGTATGTGTTTTTTTTTCTAAAATTATACAAAACGTTCACAGGAAAAATCCTATTGCCGTAATATTTATGGACATGTCTAAGGCTTTCGATCACGTGGATCACGAGATATTATTAATAAGTTAGAGAGATATGGTGTTGAGGTCATATAATATTAAATTTAATAAAAACGTATTTTGATGGCAGAACTCAAGTAACAGTTGTAAACAGACTGTGCGCCAAGACAAAAGTTACACTAGCTCACAGGTCATCTATAGAGAAAACTAAACATGGGGTTCCTCAGGGACGTGTACTAGGACCTCTATTATTTTTAATCCATATAAATGATTTGCCAAAATGTAATATCAGACTATCTTATTTGCTGATGACAGCACTTTGATTGTTCCGAGCAGGAGTTTGGAAACATTTAAAAATGATATTGAATTGTCCCTTAAATGTGTAATGAATTGGTTAAAAATGAATAATTTAATAATGAACTTAGATAAGACTAAAATAATGACATTCTATCAACGCACTAATAATAATTTAAATCTTGACATATCACATACTAATGGAATTTTAAATCAAACTAATAATATACCTAATGTTCTTGAGACTATTTTTGGACAGCAATTTTAAATTGGAAACACCATATTGACTCCATATGTAAAAAAATAAATCAATATTCCTATGCATTATACAACCTAACAAAAGTTGCAAATGTGGCTACTGTGTTGGTATCATTCAATGCTTACGTAACTTCAATATTGCGTTTTGGACTTATATATTGGGGAAATTCAATTGATAAACTTATTGCATTCAAAGCTCAAAAGAAATGTTCGAAACGAGAAGTTTGCCAATTAAAAACCACTGACAGTTGAAAGCCATTTTTTAAGAAATTTAATATTTTACCACTAAGTACCATGTTTATATATACATATATAGGGGGTCCCTTGCATAAGGGCATATCATCTTTTTCCCAGGTAGGTATCAATGCAGTGTAAGACAATCTGCCAGCAAGCAGCAATGTGTAGACATTGTTTTGTTCCGTCTTGAAGGGCTCTATAGCTGGTATAACCCTCCTTCTAGGGCAGTTGGGCAAAAATTAAATTCTATTATTGAATTTCCATGTGTTTTGACATTTACTTAATTTATAATTTTAATGATAATTTATATGACATAATTTTTAGTACCCAATTTTTTAACTTTTGTAAGTCATTTATGACCAAACATAGCGCAGATCGCCCTAATTTTAAGATCTTGTACACCTATGTTTTACAAATAAATGGATCTGATTTCTGATTAAATTTTGCTTCTCCTTTCTCCTTCCTCCCTTGATTTATTTCTCTCTCATCTCTCTCTTCACATCACCCCTCCCTCACTCTCCTCCACCCTCCTCTCTTTCTCTATATCCCTTCCCCTCTTCTTGTCTTCCCCTCTCTCTCCCTCCCCCACTCTTTTTCTTTCTTCTCCTCTCTCATATACATATTTTTTAAATCTAAAATACGCAATAATCTGAATATTGTGGATATGTCTTGCCGATTTGAAACCCTAAGTATTAATATGCGGTTAACCGTATCGGCCATAGATTTAAGATTTTTCGTATCGACCACAGGCATCGACCGACGAGATGAACATGAAATGTTTGACAGGTACGAAACCCAAAAACATTTAGGATAAATTATTTTTCTTTCAAAATATCTTTGAGTCAATTTTTCATTGTTTTTAATATTTACTTTGTTATTCGAGGAGGAGACAAATCCAACAAATCAAAAACAATGAAATGACCCGACTTTGTTTTATATATTTTGCCACAATAACTAACTGTAAATAATCTATTATCTCTTTTAAATTTGAGAAATGTTAAATAGTAATTTATGAACTGTTGCATAATCAGGGGTTATTATTGCACAAGTGTGTGTTTATAAACCTCGCCTACGGCTCGACAGATGGTCTCACCGGCGAGGCCGAAGAGTCGTACCCATGCGGCCTCAACGACGAGCACCACACTGAGTTTCTTGCCGGCTCTTCTCAGTGGGGGCGCGTTGTGATCCGGTGATATCTTAGGCGAGAGCCCAAGCAGAGGCCATGCCTCTCTGAGCCCGTCGTCTTTCCCGTTAGCTAGCGTTGCTCCCCTACCCTAAAATTGGAGTGTTATAAGCGTTGGCCTCCTATTGTCCGGTATAACTATCATGGCATTCTACGGCCAACAGTAGGTAATTATCATTCCCATAAAAAAATCCGTCTGCCACCATGAGCTTAAGACTTTCGCGACGCAAACTGTCAGTTTTTAACAGACTTAAAAAAAGGAGGAGGTTCTCAATTCGTCTGTACTTATATATACAATGTGGGGAAGACGATACGACAATTAATGAAAACTCTGGTAATACCACTACACAGGAGTATTTTGGAACCGTTAAATAAATCCTTACAAAGAAATTAAAAAATGTTACTTTTGAACAAAATATACTGCAGAAAGACGTAATCAAAATAAAACAGCATTCGTAAATATTGGGTCATTAACCTCTGATACGGGCAGCAACAGTGCGGGCGGAAATACCTACTCGTTCGTATGTATCGACACGATCACATCGAATAGTCACCTCTCTAGTAATTATTTATTAGATTAATTACAATCACTTTTTCTAATATGTTATTAGGCATTCGACTAGGAACGTCATTACGCACATGATGTTTAATTTATTGTCGTATTATCCACCCCAGATGGTATATTATATTTCTATGTATTTTCGCGCATAACTCTGTCAATTATGAACCGATTTGAAAAATCTTTCTTCCATCCATTCGTTAATCCGTTGACTGGGTCAAATAAAAAAAATATTGCTTACGAATAAGCAGTTCCTGAATAAAATCTTTTTAAAAAAAATTGAACCGACTTCAATATCACTGAAAAGTATAAAATAATTTAAATATTATTGAAGTTGGTGTTAGCTTACCGGCTGTGTATATTTGGCACCAACTTCAATAATATTTAAATTATTTTATACTTTTCAGTGATATTGAAGTCGGTTCAATTTTTTTTTTTAAAGATTTTATTTTAAACTTTTTAGAGATATTTTCATATATAAAGATTGAACCATCGAAAACCGTAAAATTATCTAGATAGGTTATGATCACATTATCGTCTACATAGTTTTACATAATTCATCATGTTTCTTCAGAAACTCAGAACCTATTTATCCGGTCGTAATGAAATTTGCATGGAATCATCATAGTAGTTTACTCTCTCGAATAAAAAAGAATCATCGCAATCGGTTCATAATTGTCAGAGCAATGTAATGGAGAACATAAGTTTTATGGTTTTTACCAGATAAATTCCTCCACATCGTTCGTGTTCCTCCAGGAAGTTCTTATCCGGTTGTAATAAAATTCATACAGATTTAATAAAGTGGTTTCTTCTTTCGATTAAAAAAAGAATCATTGAAATTGGTAAATATTTGCCAGAGTTATGACCATTTTTCTCCTTAAAAAGCGACATAAAGTCATCGATATAGGCTTTCCTGCAGCTCTCAGTGCGCAGTCACTATTCTTGTTTTTCATGAACTACTTATTACTACGCAATAATTTTTTTATGGGACCCAATCAATGGATTGAAGAATGGATGGAAGAAAGATTTTTTCAAATCGGTTCATAATTGACAGAGTTATGCGCGAACATACATAAAAAAAAAAAATATATATATACAGACGAATTGAGAACCTCCTCCTTTTTGAAGTCGGTTAAAAAAAACAAGAATGGAGACTGGGCAGGAAACCTGCAGGAATACTTAAAAGATGACATTACGTCGCTTTAAAAAGCGACAAAAATGGTCATAACTCTGGCAAATATTTACTAATTTTAATTATTCTTTTTTATTCGAAAGAAAGAACTACTGTAATGAATCTGTATGAATTTTATCACAACCGGATAAGAACTTCCTGGAGGACCATGAACGATGTGGAAGAATTTACCTGGTAAAAACCATAAAACTGATGTTCTCCATTACATTACTCTGACAAATATGAACCGATTTCGATGATTCATTTTTTCGAGAGAGTAAACTACTATGATGATTCCATGCAAATTTCATTACGACCGGATAAATTGTTTCTGAAGAAACATGAATTATGTAAAACTATGTAGGTGATAATGTGATCATAACCTACCTAGATCATTTTACCGTTTTCGATGGTTCAATCTTTATGTATGAAATTATCACTAAAAAGTACAAAATAAAATATTTAAAAAAATATTGAACCGACTTCAAAATCACTGAAAAGTGTAAAATAATTTAAATATTATTGAAGTTGGTGCCAAATATACACAGCACGTACACGAACAACACGAACACAACACGAGCTATAGAAGTTGGTATTTAAATTATTTTATCCTTCAGTGTTATTGAAGTCGGTTCAATTGTTTTTTTTTTTATTTTTTATTTATTTATACTCTTTATTGTACACGCATAAATGAACATAAGAAAAGGAATTGAAGAAATTTGTACAAAGGGTGGCAGGCCAGTTCTTCCAGGCAACCTTGGGATGGAAAAAAGATTGCATGGAATACAAAAAGTGGGGATGTGTGAGACAAAATATACTAGTAAAAATATGTATACTTATGATGTGTACCTACTTAAATCTTATTATATAAAAGAGTAGGCAAAAACCCACTCATCACGAAATCTCAGAAACTACAAGTGCTAGGAGTCTCAAACTTTGCATGGGGGTTCCTTTTAAGACGTAGGTGCTCACTAAGACGCGATTTTGCGAAATTCAACCTCTAAGGGGGTCAAATAGGGGGGCAAAGTTTGTATAGGAGAACGCGATTCCTTGGTCCTATTGACTTGAAATTTTGCACAGACATTAGTATTTCATATTTTTTATAATTTATCCATTTACAGGGTAAAAAAGAAGTATTATTACTTAACCGATGGCGGTACAAATATATTACCACAGTAAGATACGATAATTCGAAAGATAAAATAAGAGTTCCTTGGCCAAGTGGTTACGGAAGCGTCCTCTAATTGATTGCGGACTGTCCGGGTTCGCTACCCGTGTTCGGATTTTTTTTTGTATTTTTAAACTTTGTTTTGATTTTTTTATTTATATTAAGATTCGATGTTTTAAATATTTAACTCATATTGACTCCGGCACTTTTTATCTCTAATATATTTTTATATTTAATACTTTTTTTAAATTTAAAATCATGCATACGTAGTTAACTTCTCTCTAATGTTATGATTTAGTTATTAGTGGAAACTGAATTGATTTTTGTACTATTGGATCTTATATTTAGTAATAAGTGGTATCATTTGTTTGTTTCGCAAATATAAAAATCTAAAAATAAAATAATGAACATATATTTTCAAAATGTCTGTTTGGGTAGGAATACAATATGCATGTATTGTACGTATGATATAAAAGCCAAAACTTTATTGGAATGATTGTCTGTCTGTCAGTCAGTCAGGGTTTTTTTTACAGGTTGGCTGGTGTTGTTCCCTATCGGCGTATCTTTACATAGTGTGAAACAAATTCGCTATCCGAGCCTGTCTATATCCGATAGCACCTCCTAAACCACGCAGCGGTTTTCACTATCGGTTAGATAATTTTTCATTGAAGGTACTTATATAGAAAACCTAATTATATTTTATGGGACTGAGCAGACATGTACACATAACAAGAATATGATCAAGTAATTCGAATAATAGAAAAAAGATTACTTAGCCGTGGTCTTGAGGTTACGGAAGCGTCTTCTAAGCACAGAAGGGTCCGGGTTCAAATCTCTCTTTGGGTTTGTTTTTGTGTACTTTAAAACTTTTTATTTTTACAGAAAAAGTTTTAAAGTATCCAGTTGAGAGGGATCTCATGTGCCGATGTGACAGCCACGGGAGTTTTAGTGGGTCCCGAATAAGAATCCCGAATACCCAGGTTGACTTCCCCACGGGATCCCGGGGACATATTGGATGTTTCCCCCGCCACCCTCTTAACTGTGACAATGGTGACAGATTCCCGGGGGGCTATATATAATGCACCCCCGGCAGCGGCTTCAAAGGCCCTTGCCTTGCACTGAGGGGTACACGGTGCAGCCCCCATCTTTTGTGTGAACAGCCATGGGGGACACATACCGCAGTCGATCGCCCGCAGGATCCTGGGGGCCTATTGGAGGTTTCCCCCGCAATCCCCATATCTTTGAGCACGATGATAGTTTCCCGGATGGCTTTATTGTGCCCCCCGGTGGCGGGCTCAAAGGCAAGACACTGAGGGATCTTGGTGCAGATTCCATTGGATAGCCCAAGTCTCCTTCTTATGTACTGATTTAACGGCCGTTGGGGGTTTAGTGTATAAGAACCCTACATAACCGGGTTGACCGCCAACAGGGTCCCGGGGACCTATTGAAGGTTTCCCCCGTTACCCCTCTAACCGTGAGCATGGTGACAGGTTGCCGGGTGGCTTTACTGTGCCCCCCGGTGGCGGGCTCAAAGGCAAGACACTGAGGGATCTTGGTGCAGATCCCACCGGATAGCCCAAGTCTCCTTCTTATGTACTGATTTAACGGCCGTTGGGGGTTTAGTGTATAAGAACCCTACATAACCGGGTTGACCGCCAACAGGGTCCCGGGGACCTATTGAAGGTTTCCCCCGTTACCCATCTAACCGTGAGCATGGTGACAGGTTCCCGGGTGGCTTTATTGTGCCCCCAGTGGTGGGGTCAAAGGCAAGCCACTGAGGGTATCATGGTGCAGATCCCACCGGATAACCCAAGAAGGGGTTCTTATATGCTGATTACACGGCCGTTGGGGTTTTAGTGTATAAGAATCCTACATACCCGGTTGACCACCAACAGGGTCCCGTAAATCCCATTAAAGGCTTCCCCCGTGACCCCTGTAACCGTGAGCACCGTGACAGGCTCCCGGGGATAATGGGATAATGTGCTTCTCCGGCGGCGGGTTCAAAGTCAAGGCACTGAGTGGTATCAGCTGGTGCAGATCCCAACAGATAGCCCAGGTCCGCCCTCTAATGTGCCGATGTGATAGCCGCGGGGGTTTTAGTGGGTAAGAATTTCCCGGTTGACCCCCGTTTAGGTCTTAACGATGAAACCGAACAAGGAAGCGCGTATTGCTTCCATAAATTGGTTTTAAAGAAATGGTGTCCTGTTCCTGTCCTTAATCCACCCAAATTGTGCACCGGTACACGTCTGCAGTGTCTAATAAAATTATAAATACAATTAACAAATCACAAGCTCAGAGATTCAACGTTGCAGGCTTAAACCTAAGCGTTGAGTTCTTTGCCCATGGACAAAACAGCTATTCGTTGCCCTTTCACGCGTCACTTCTAAACAAAATTTATTCATATTGCGTTACGAAAAGTCAGCTACAAACATTATTTATGAAGAAATTCTATAATCAAAGGCAGTAACTTTAAATTATTCACATCTTTTTTTATTCTCAATTACACCCGTGCGAAGCCGGGGCGGGTCGCTAGTATAATATATATGAACATATACAAATATATATATAAACATACAAAGAAAACCATTAATATATGTATATTATATATATAAATGAATTCTTATAAATATACTGATAGCACTCTGAAATCAAAATAAGGGCCAGCAAAATAACAATAAGTTACAAAGAGAGGTAATGTGCTTTTAAACGATTTTTAAAAATGTATATAGATTTAGATTGCCTTATCGTTACAGGTAAGGTATTCCATAAACGTACTGCCTGTGCTGAAAATGATTTGCCATAAAAATTTGTTGAATGTAAGGGCATAGCTAATTCAAGGTTTTCTGACGATCTTAGACCCCGTGAATGCGTCTCATGAAGGAATTTGATACGAGCTTTAAGATATGGGGGTGTAATAGGATTAAAATGAATATTATAGAGAAGATGAAGAATATGTGAGTTCCGGCGAAGGCGAATAGGTAACCACTCGAGCTTTTTACGAAAAACAGAAATGTGATCATATTTGCGTAAACCAAATATAAATCTAATGCAGAAATTTTGAAGTCGTTCAAGTTTATCAAGTAGGTCTTCATTTAGATCGAGGTAACTGACGTCTGCATAGTCAAGGATTGGAAGTAGAAGTTATTGAGCAAGCGCAATTTTTGTGGCAACTGGAAGAAAATTCCGCAATCTTCTTAATGAGCCAGCAGAAGCATAAATTTTCCTACTGATTTTCTGAACCTGTGGTGCCCAAGATAAAGTTTTATCAATGAGTATACCTAAATTTTTCACTTTCTCGGTGACTAGAATAACGTTGTTATTAAATAAAACTTGAGGAACTTGCGACCAATCCACTCTGGACATCATCCTCTGACTGCCAATGACAATAACCTGAGTCTTTGAAGGGTTCACTTTAAGACCATAAGAGTTACTCCAGGTGCTAATTTTAGATAAGTCATCATTTATAATATTAATGCTGTCAAACCACCTACTTGGAGAAGCATGACGGTAAATCTGCAAGATCATCTGCGTAAAGGTGGTAGGAAGAATCAAGTTGACTGGAAATGGTATTAATAAATACAGCGAAAAGTAGAGGAGATAGTACACCGCCTTGCGGCACGCCAGCAGACAAGTTACACCAAGTATCTTCAATGCGTATTCGCTGCCGACGGCCAAAAAGATAACTATGAAACCACTCAATTGCTGCTGGAGATATGTGTTTAGAGAAGCAAGAATACCAAGCAGGATATCAAAATCTACAGTATTTTTTTTGTAGTTTTAGTAGTTTTTTTATATTTTTTTTTCCTACATTATTTTTCGTTAGCGGTGTTGGCGTTAGTTTGAAATGTATGGAGAAAACTGACAGTTTGATCGATTTTGAACCAGTGTTTATACAGAGTCGATTGCATGTAAAGTCTACACCAAAGTTTTCACTGTGTAGACTTCCACGAAAACTCTAGTTATTCCAGTCTCCGTACATATGTCCGTACCATCACCTAGCCTAATAATGTTGTGCCTTTGACGGGCAAGCAAAGACGACTATCGTGTCGACCTAGTGTAAACGAGCCATGAAGATATTTATTTTCTCCTCAGACGATAGACAGCTCGGTGGGTGGGTAGGCTATAAGTGGGTGGGGGTGACCGACGGGAGGTCGCCACTTGTTGCTAAGCCACGCGTTGCCTTATCTCAACAGGTTGATAACATTTAGTAATAAAACAATATTCTACAATGTATTGTGTCTGCCAAACACGACCATTACTTGCACTTGAAACTGTAATTCGATATAGGTATTATCCGCAACTCTATTAGCGTAGATTTTATTGGAAAAGATAGGTACCTTGATTTTATGCAGTTCATTTTATTTCTTGTCAAATTTCTTTGCCGTCATTTAAGTCACTTGTTGAAAAAAAACAAACTATTGCAAAAAGAACCATACATATAATCACCATATAAATCAGATATTTAAACTAAAATTTAATTGCCAATACCCGATACGGTACTCGGCGTACGTTTAGTGCAAAGATCAGGTGATCTTTGCACTAAACGTTCGCCCACATATCCATGCCAGTCACCTGAGACCTGAGAGCATACCAGAGAGTGGCAACACATAATAGCTCTCCCAATTAACTGGAGCGTCTGAAACAGTTGCTGTAGCCGAATACGGCTGTGAGGCTACTACTACTATAGTCACAAAAAACGTAGCCTTCTTTCTGTGGCAGCCGGACAAAAATGCTAACTTATGGCTCCATTTTTGATGGTTTTTTTTAAACTACATAGCCTATGCCACTCTTACAACTAAGACAATAACATCATCTCGTATATTAAAATCCATCAAAACAGGCCACAGAGCAGATTTATACATACCTACACTCGAACATTACCCTTTTCTGGGACAGTCGGGTAAAGATTAAATGATGTCCATGTGCCGTGACATGGTCGACACTTAGATGGTTGCGAACTCGTGCCTCAAAAAGTTCCAATATCCGAACGGATCTGAAAAACTAAATTCTTGCTAGAGGCGTTCCAGGCACACGCCCCGAGCCCCCGAAGTGACGTAAATTAAAGGTCACAAATGACGTCATAGATTGCATTGCACCCTTGTTGCCTCTAAGTATCTAAATCAAAGCTGACAAGACTGATGAATAACAGAATTCTTTAGAAAATGGAATTGGATTAAAATGTAGCCCGTACACGAGGTCATCCTACGCCTATAACATGCCATGACCGTAAAGATTTTTGATAGGCACAATATAAGATTAAGCCTTTGACTGCCGTCCGGTCACATTACAATAGAAAAATCCACTGTGTGCCGGACACTTGGCGTTTAACGTGTTAAATTATAACAATCACCTAGGTTCAAAATAGGTCACCCGTGACGCAATCACGATGTATTCGTTTCGTGGAAATTGCAAGGCTGTTATTAAAAATCAATACCGCTCAAATGTAATTACGACAACAATGGAGCCTCTTTAGTTGTTCGGACTTAACTTTCCCGTACAATAACGATAATTATGCAGTTTTCCAAATTCGTTCATATATGTTTATGCATAGCAGGTTATGTATGTGGCCAACAAACGGGGCATATAAAACAATAAACTCCTATAATCACGATGTTCACTAGTTATTCTCTACATGAAATATTAACACGTTAAACGCAATGGCAGACCACGTATTTTGCCCATACAGCCTGTATGGATCCGGGTCCTATTGAAAACGAGAAAACGGCCAAAATTGTTTGTCTTGTATAAATTATATTGTTTATTAAGAGGTTTATTGTAGACAATATCCTGGAAAAGCGTGCGGGTGGTGACGCCAACGGTAGACGTCAAGGGGAGTCGTCGAGGCTCGAGCCTCTCGCGTCAGGCTTCGCTTGGTGCGTGTTTAGGCAGCCCTGCCTCCGTGGCTCGGCTCGGCTCCACTACGCGCCGAGTTCCCGCGGCGAGTGCAGGCGTCACGCGTGCAACCACGCCGACTCACTCGAACCGAGTTCGCTCGCTACTCACCATTACACGGAAACTATCACTTTCGCTTCAGACGATAAACGAGTGTCAACTATGATAACACTGTGAATTTATTACTGTGCACCGTTCGGCTCGTACTACGCACCACGGCAGCATCGCAAGGTAGGTGAGTTTATTTGGTCTATACTTCCATGGTCAGAAACAAAATCGAGTGTACGTGTCAGTTCCGAATGCTAAGTGAAAGGCACAAACTCTTTGTTAAATTACGTGGATAGGTTGACAACGAATTCCATAGTGCATCTCCGAAAGGGGTACACTTTCCTACATCCGTGATTTTAATAGATTGATCAGGATATGAAAATTGATAATCAGATGAAGCCAGTTTTTCAGGCAACTTACATGTTAGTTCTTATTTATAGGTAAATACATGTTCTCTGCTAATTTTACGTAGGTATAGTAATTTTGATTGTATTTGCAAAATGCCGTGATGTGTTTGTTGCGTTACAAAAATTATTTATTTCATATAGCCTAGTGTAGCGTATATATGTCAGGCTTCCTTTTGCCCTTGATATTTGAGCTCTTGAAAATGCGTTTTCGACTAAATGTCGAATACAAACAATCAATGTAACACATACATATTATGCAAATTAAAAATAAACATACCTACCTATGAAGCCTGCATTAATGTGATATTAATAATGATTAGCTTTTATTTGTTGCACACTTTGGTACAGAAATTTCATAAATCAGTGATAGAATTTGCTTTTCCCTTTGCAATGACTCTACCAAGGTTTATAATCAAATTACGTGTTTGGATTTAAAAAAGAACTCGATACTTATCAGCTAAAAAATCGTACTAATTTCGTAGTAGGTACAATATTTTAAACACTTCTTCTACGTGAATTTTAAACGTGTGTTTTCATTAAGACCAAAGTTGTTTAATATGTGATTTCAATCGGATGTTAAGGTACATAACGTTAGTACTTAATTCATATTAATAGATTACAAGAAACGAGTGTTATTGAGACTTTCAAGCTTGTAGAGCAGTTTGCATAATAACGATTACGCGCAGGAATGAACACTCGACATGCGATCGAATTGTTCGCATATCTTTATCAGAAATATATATTTCTCAATAATCTAATAAGGATTTTAAAGTTAGAAATAAAAGGTATAACATTGAATAAATAAAAATAATAATAATACCAGCCCTTGTTAATTGTCCCACTGCTGGGCACGGGCCTCCCCTCAAGATGAAAGGGCTTAGGCCATAGTCCACCACGCTGGCCAAGTGCGGGTTGGCGGACTTCACACGTCATTCGAAAGCTAGTTAGGCTTTCTCAGACATGCAGGTTTCCTCACGATGTTTTCCTTCACCGAAAGCTAGTAACAATCGCACAAAGACGATTCGCACATGATTAATTAAATAAATCAGAGGTGCGAGCCGGGGTTCGAACCTGCGCACCTTGTTTCCAAGGCAAGCGCTCAACATGTAACGTTGAATATATTGCGATAATTTACTTAGATTATCGCCACGGTATTAACGCCGCGCCGCGCTGGTCGTAAAACACCACTGCATTACGTTTTATTATTATTTATTCCAATATTTTAAGTCTATAAGTTAAGAAGGCTAAGGTACATTACATATACTGAGTACATAATTTATCTTGGTCCAACTTATTGTACAAATAATACATAATCGACGCTTGTTGCCCACGACTATCCTAAATAGGCCTGGCTATAGGTAAGCCAAAGACTATCAGTCTTCATACTTTTTTAGTGATGATACAAACAAGATGTTCGATTGATGGTAAGCAACAAGCCGGCCTGTAAACAGCTGCAATGCACCGACGCTCATCACCCGAGACACGGGTAATTTCACCTGCTACACACTTAGACACTACTGCTTGGAGAAGAACATCTGACACTATAGCATACCGAAACCTGGGCAATCCCTTTCACAATGTGCTACCTATTACCTACTGGGTAAGTATAGATTTTAGGATTGGTTGCGTGACTAGTAGTCTTCAAAGAACTTAAATATTTACGTATCTCTTGTCCAACGTCTCGCTAACTACCGGACTAGACACTGTTAAAAGCCGGAAATTCTGGAATTTAATAAAATATAAGTCGGTAAGTTAAGTGCTGATAATCCGTTTATATCTAGCTTGTTTTAAATATCTATATCCGAAAGATAATAATATTTTAGATATAAGTATAAGTGCATTTGCGATTGTACTGTTTATATTTATAAAACATAACCTAGCCTTAGTAAGCATTTATATTTGCTGATATATATATATACACAAGATACAAAACTAGGCATTTCGCATAAATTATTATAGGTTCAAAGCCCTCGTTTGCGTACGTAATATAATATATTTTAGTATAAAATCTATACTAAGGCTAAAGTGATTAAGTTCACTTAATAACTTTAGCCTTACGTACGTGCGTAAGGCAGTACGGTAGTTTTTCTTTTTCCCCATATAAATGAGGCACCAAAAAGGTATATTTCCTATCTATCTATCTCTATGGCATTCGGGTTACAATACTACTGTTAAAGTGTTTTTATGTTTATCAATTATTTTTTATTCAACTTCTTAACAGATATCAGTTTTATATCCAGGGACAATAAAGTTAATCCGCACGCGCGGTGTACATATACTTTATTACGAAAACTACTAACATATACCTACGGCTTTTCAGTCGCAATCTTACAAACAAGCGAAATGTTAACAATTACATGTACAATATACATGCACAAGATTATTAGTATATAATAATAATAATATCTTAATATATTAATATATATCTATATTATATATTAATTCTCTTTATGTTATACCATGTAATTCTCCAGTTAGGAATTATTCGTTTTGTACTCAAGGTATGTAGATTGAAGTATATTTCGTAATAAGTAGTACCTACCTAGTAAGAGCCCGTGGCTTTATTATACATTATTTACTTTTCGGAACATTAATTTTTCGGGCTAGCTGGTGACGATAACTTAACTTAGGTACATTTTAGCCTTGCCAAAGGTCTCGAACTGTGATGTGATGATTGTGATACATATTTGACAGGATACTATAGGTATATATATTAATAATGTGTATTGAATTTACATACAGTAGTAAATCAATTAGTATTACTAGAGAACTGCCGCGGTTCCGTTTTTTTTATAATTTTCAATTTTCATAAGTAGTGTATATGCATTGGGCCCTCAGGTCTTCTGGGTATAAATTTCCGAGCTTATGGTGAGAGCCTCATAGGAATCCATTGTAATTTGCGTTACAAGAGGCGATCGCGCCCTGCTCAGAATAAATTTCGATAATTTGATTTCAAAATTCTGCTCGGTGTAATTAACCTTCTTTCGCTCTGCTCAGATCACTGCTTCTAGTCGTTAAACTTACCTCAATTAGTTTTATGGATTATGAAATAAATTATGTTGCGGCCATTTGAGGAGGTTCTTACCGCGCTTCTTAAAATTATTAATAATTAAATTGTGTCACTCACTAATTTAATTAATGTATAGGATATATAGGGCAGACAGGTTCGACTGTCCTCTGTTGAGACATTGGGTCTCCCTCCATGTCTAGTTACTTGTTCCATTGTATATTACCTACTAACATAGATTTTAAGTGTATACTAACAAATGATGAATCTTGGTAATTTGAAATAATTTGAAATAATTCATATTTTTTTTATGTAGTTAAATGTTTTTGTTTGGCTTATAAAGAACCTAATAAGAATAACTTTACAACGCGTCCTTTGAAATCCTTTCGCGTAGGTCAATGCCCAAGCCTTTATTTTTGAAATTAAATGGAGTGCATGTATATGATATCAACTATCAACTATGTGAAAAGAAAGAAGATATGCCCAAATGTTTTTTTTTTACGATGACTTACCATCAATATAAGAGTTATTTTTATAACCTGGATCCTTTAGACGATTGCATGCATCTATTAATCCTAATTGAAATAAGCAAAACATCTTCATCAATAAATTATATTTTTTAGTAATATACACGTGTTTCTACTCTACTTCGCTTATATATAGATAGAAAAAGAAAATGCTAAGAAATTTGGGAATGCCAGTCCGAACAATAAAGACGTCATACGTTAATTACTTTTTAACCGACTTCAAAAAAGGAGGAGGTTCTCAATTCGTCTGTATATATATATTTTTTTTTTTATGTATGTTCGCGCATAACTCTGTCAATTATGAACCGATTTGAAAAAATCTTTCTTCCATCCATTCTTCAATCCATTGATTGGGTCCCATAAAAAAATTATTGCGTAGTAATAAGTAGTTCCTGAAAAACAAGAATGGTGACTGCGCACTGAGAGCTGCAGGAAAGCCTATATCGATGACGTTATGTCGCTTTTTAAGGACAAAAATGGTCATAACTCTGGCAAATATTTACCAATTTCAATTATTCTTTTTTTATTCGAAAGAAGAAACCACTGTATTAAATCTGTATGAATTTTACTACAACCGGATAAGAACTTCCTGGAGAACCATGAACGATGTGGAGGAATTTATCTGGTAAAAACCATAAAACTGATGTTCTCCATTACATTGCTCTGACAATTATGAACCGATTGCGATGATTCTTTTTTTATTCGAGAGAGTAAACTGCTATGATGATTCCATGCAAATTTCATTACGACCGGATATTTTTTTCTGAAGAAACATGAATTATGTAAAACTATGTAGACGATAATGTGATCATAACCTATCTAGATAATTTTACGGTTTGCGATGGTTCAATCTTTATATATGAAAATATCACTAAAAAGTTTAAAATAAAATCTTTTAAAAAAATAATTGAACCGACTTCAATATCACTGAAAAGTATAAAATAATTTAAATATTATTGAAGTTGGTGCCAAATATACACAGCCGGTAAGCTAACACCAACTTCAATAATATTTAAATTATTTTATACTTTTCAGTGATATTGAAGTCGGTTCAATTTTTTTTTAAAAAGATTTTATTTTAAATCGTCTCAGTATGGTAGCTGTAATAAAAATTTGCACAATGCTATGCACAAATTCGCATGAAGTTTCTTATCAGATAGTTATTAAGCTACTGACACAGTGATTGTGTAATATCAATATTTAAAGTTCTTTAGTAGTATTGTTAGTAATTTTGAAAATAAATCAAGCGAGATTACGTTTCCATCCTGTGTATGAACGTTTTGCAAACAAAGTCGACCACATGTGGCCGAGTAATTCCCAGAATATATACCTACTCTTTTGTTATTGAATAATTTTATAAATGAATGATTCTTGTAAGATAAGATAGAACAAGTCGATTAATAACATAAATTATGTATATTCGTGCCGCGTTAGGAAGTGAAAACTGAGTGGCCAATCCTCACACGGATCTCTTGTCACCTTAACGTTCATTATGTATGCTTCTATTAAACTTGTTAGCCGATTCTGTAGCCTCAAGATAAACAAATTTATATTTAAAAATGTTTTTTTTTTTGTTTTTTTAAAGTTAAATCAACCATTTTTTTTTGACGCTAGGGAAATCTTCTAAAGATCCCCGGGAGCTGTGGGGCTCGACCGGGGTATGTGGGATTCTTACCCACTAAAACCCCCGTGGCTGTCGCATCGGCACATGAGAGGGGGGACCCCAGAGCTCTCCGGTGGGATCTGCACCAGGGGCCCCTCAGTACCTTGCCTTTGAGCCCGCCGCCGGGGGCGCATTGTAGCCCCCCGGGAACCTGTCACGGTGCTCACGGGGACGGGGGTCGCAACCCCGCCGCCATCCTCCTCGGTGTCGCCGCCGTACTCAATGGACGCTCAAAGGGCCCACACCACGAGCGTCCAGCGACTCCGAAGGGAGTTAAATCAACCATAGCCAACCTATGCATAAAGCAAAACTACTAATTCCCGCCAGTAAAGTTTCATACAGCCATTGACTTACTTTATTATTGCAGGTAGACAACAGTGTTCTGCTCCTTTATTTATTTATTTTATTCTTTACCACACTTAATATGTCCATAGGCGGACTTAATACCTTAGGCATTCTCTGCCAGTCTACCTTTGGATGATGCAGAGGGTAATAGTGGTAGGTGCATAGGTAAATTTAAATAGATATATAAGTACTTAGATATGGTAAATAAATAAATATATATAGATATATCTATATATATATTCTATATATATATAGATACTCCTTTAAGGTCCCGTCTTAGAGTCACAGCTGCACTGCGGCCTCAGATATGTAGCTACACAGATAATAAAATAAATAAAGAATACTCTGTGTAACACGAAGGTTCTTGCACGTAAAACGCACCCGCTCATGACCATTATTTATATTCCAGACTCACGTTACGGAATTATTTTTATTGGAGCTCTACAAACATCTAAGTTAAAATTTTTATTTTATTTTTATACTTTTCTTTTTATTTTTTTACACTTTTTTATTTGGTTACATATAGCAAGTGATGCAGCTGATGACGTTTTACTTGGGTTTACATGGGTTATCAAATATTTTCTATGACCAAGATTATCTTAGACAAATTGATGGCGTGGCTCTACCTGAAATCTTATAGCTTGTTACGAACAAAAGCGTTGCGAGTCTAGGCTTATTAGTGGCTTTGTTTATTAATTTTCTTGACGTGGATCAAAAGTTTGTACTTACCTATACTTACTTAAATTATGTAACGGCGTTTAAAAACAACTCCAATGGTAATTGTTTGTGGTACGTATTTTCCTTACGATTTAAGGCGTATAAATATTTTTTTTATATTAATAAAGTAATTCAAAACATTATAAGCATAATTATATAAATACTTATAAAGTATTGATGTAAGTACTTACTTTATTTTTAGTTAACTATTCGATAGGAGATACTTTACTTATATCACGCGTTTGTCGATACTTGATACGATTTTCTTGATAATAAAATCTTTTTTAAAAAAAATTGAACCGACTTCAATATCACTGAAAAGTATAAAATAATTTAAATATTATTGAAGTTGGTGTTAGCGTACCTGCTGTGTATATTTGGCACCAACTTCAATAATATTTAAATTATTTTATACTTTTCAGTGATATTGAAGTCGGTTCAATTTTTTTTTAAAAAGATTTTATTTTAAACTTTTTAGTGATATTTTCATATATAAAGATTGAACCATCGAAAACCGTAAAATTATCTAGGTAGGTTATGATCACATTATCGTCTACATAGTTTTACATAATTCATGTTTCTTCAGAAAAAAATATCCGGTCGTAATGAAATTTGCATGAAAACATCATAGTTTACTCTCTCGAATAAAAAAAGAATCATCGAAATCGGTTCATAATTGTCAGAGCAATGTAATGGAGAACATCAGTTTTATGGTTTTTACCAGATAAAGTCCTCCACATCGTTCATGGTCCTCCAGGAAGTTCTTATCCGGTTGTAATAAAATTCATACAGATTCAATACAGTGGTTTCTTCTTTCGAATAAAAAAAGAATCATTGAAATTGGTAAATATTTGCCAGAGTTATGACTATTTTTGTCCGACCGAGCGAGTCCGAGCGACTAAAACGTCATCTATATAGGCTTTCTTGCAAGTCTCAGTGCGCAGTCACCATTCTTGTTTTTTCAGGAACTACTTATTACTAAGCAATAATTTTTTTATGGGACCCAATTAACGGTTTAAAGAATGGATGGAAGAAAGATTTTTTCAGATCGGTTCATAATTGCCAGAGTTATGCGCGAACATACATAGAAAAAAAAAAAAAATATATATATATACAGACGAATTGAGAACCTCCTCCTTTTTTTGAAGTCGGTTAAAAAGCTATACTTATACTATTTTAAAACCAGCAAGAATTTAAAATATAAAACAACTGCTAAGTGTGAAACTAGAAATAGATGTTTCTTTCTAGGTTAAAACTGGTTAATAAATAAAAATGAAAGTCCACTGGTTAATATAGTTATTAAAATAATTTTGTTGTAACGAATATACCTACATAATATTATGTAGTAGAGTATCTTAATTCTGAGTGCAGGGTTCATTGAAGTATTGTTTGTTTGTTGTGTGGCTAGTAGCCAACCTACCACCCGCTCTACTGCTAATAAGCAGTATTATTATCATTTTACTTGATATGAGGTGGAGACGTCAATATACGTACTTTATAGCTCTGTCACTTTCTATCGAAAAGTATGGTGAAAATAATATTGCTATTAAACGTGATGGTACAGGCCCTGTTGTCAGAGTTGTTCAAACTGAATTAAAAAAAAAACAGAAGTAAAAAATTGTTTATTTCAAGTATAGGCTTAACGCTAGCACTTTTGAAAGGTCATATTTAAAAAAAAAAGCTACCACCCGATCACAACGCGGCCTCAACTGAGAAGATCCGGCAAGAAACTCAGCGGGCTTGTCATTTTTTCACTTTCTTTTTTAAACAGTGTGTCATGTTACAATTAGATCAGAGCGACAGTGTGTCTTGCCGTTCAAAAGATCAATTAAGACAGAAAAAAAAATACGACGAAAATACAACAAACTAAAAGGCCAAAGGGATAGTAGTCGGACCAGTCCCCCCAAGCAGCACCCACGCACGAGTTGACTCGAGCAGCAGCCATCACTCCCCTCAACCATATTGAAGGGAAGGGGGTGACCCGCCACACAAAGCCGCCACAAGCAAAGACATTTCGATGGCGAGCATGACCGATACAAAATCACAGTGGCTAACATTTAACTTCTGCTGTTAAGCAGTGCTCGTCACGCAAGACACAAAGCACTTTAATATATTATTAAGGGTTCTGAATTGGCTTTACGAGTGCTGTTTAGATGATAATAATCGGGAACTACTGTTTACGTGTCTCCGAAGCACGGAGACGCTTAGTTCAAATGCCACTAAACGGTCACCCATCTGAGGACCGTGCCTGACGTTGCTTAACCAACTGATCGTACGAATAGTGATTACTACTGGCTATAATATGCAAACTGGATATTACATTGTTTACTGAAATATCCAGTTTGCAAGTAGCAGTATTGCAGTAAACTGCGTCTTGTTATATCGTTCTTGACCACGATCTGACCTGGTTATGCAGCCGTGAATGGGAGCGCACTATCTTAATAAAGACTATGTAATACTAAAAGATACTTTGTGGCAGAGGTATCACTGTGCTATCACCAAAAATTATGAACGATAGTACCTCAGCAACCAGCACAACGCAACACAACGACTCCGGCTTTACACAACACTGGCAACGTTTTTTTTATGTTCTTGGGTGAAACTTCTCAGAGGTCCACGAGAGAGAGGTAGGACAAAATTGCTGACCCAACCCTTACCGCCGCACCCACAAACCTCAATTAATTCTAATTATCACTAACCCAGTTCTTGAAATTGGATTATTTCGACACTTCAGCCAATTAATACTTTAAAACCATTTATAGTTTACTAGTGAGTAGAGATATCGATTATCCCGTACTTAGTGACGGAAAATAAGCATAATCGGCTCCGAGAGTCGAAATAGTCAGATTAAATAAAAATTACTAAATGAGAATTAACGCTAATTGACGTGCGGCAGATAAACTACATCTTCTTCAGAGTTGTTCTTATCTATCGTAACGCTCTTGATAGAGCAGTCGTGGGAGTTATGTTGTGTTATTAGGGGCAGATGTCACGCGGTCCATCGCATAGGTGACTGCCCGAGCGATCTAGTAGCTTCTACCCTGCACGACCAGGCGCTCTATGAAATCTTTGCTTCTTCTAGAGACGTGACTGAAGAACTTTAGTTTGCTGAAATGTGCAATTTTCAGCAGACGCTGCTTGATGCCGAGCTCTTCGAGAGACACGTTAGTTCTAAATTCGATCCACATTTCCAGAGCATCAATCTTTTTCGTATCAATTTTACGTATGGTCCACGTTTCTGCAGCGTACAATAAAATGGGGAACACGAGTGTTTATATGAATGGTTGCTGCTCGAGTCAACTCGTGCGCGGGTGCTGCTTGGGAGGACTGGTCCGACTACTATCCCTTTTAGTTTGTTGTATTTTCGTCGTATTTTTATTTTATTTGATCTTTTGCAGGCATAACGGCAGGACTCACTGTCGCTGATGCTGATCTAATTGTAAAAAACAAACATTGTTTAAAAAAAATATGTGAAAAAATTACAAGCCCTCTGAGTTTCTTGCCGGATCTTCTCAGTTGAGGCCGCGTTGTGATCCGGTGATAGCTTTTAAATAATTGACCGTTCAAAGGTGTAAGCGGTAAGCCTATTTGAAATAAATAATTTTGAATTTTTGTTTTTATTTTAATGTGATCTTGGTACTTTTAAGTGTGTTTTCAACTGAACAGAAGAAAATATGGAGTAACGGCTCCTCCTTTTAAATTTCTTCAGAATTAAGTAAAAGTAGTTGACCAACTTAGTGTTTGGTTTTACACAGTGCAGAATCTTGAGTAGATCAATTAGAAGCATATGTGTCACGCAAAACTACTTATCGGAGTCACGTTTTAATTATAGTGGAAACGAATGACAGAAAGAGAAGGCAAATCGGGAAATCGTTGATTGCAAAAGTAATTGCGTACATAACAAATTGTTATCACGGCTCTATTAGACGTTAAGTATGCGTGAACTATAATTGAAAAGTAATAAAAATACTACTACCGTTTATAGAAAGTGTTCTTCTTAATAGGACGCATAAAAACGCTGAAGTAACAAGGCACTACTTCGCGGCAACGCTAGCGAAAGTGGTACCTTCACTTTCAGACCGCTACTTGTTTAGAGCCAAATGTATCTGTTTATTAGGAAAAATCTGCAAAAACAGCCTTTTGTTATATATTTTACGGTTTTTCTATTTTAAACACGTGACCGACCGTTATGTCATACGTAGAAACCACAATCTATTATTCGTGTTCGATTTTTGCATGATCACAAAAACTGCGGCAAAAAGTAGGGTACCTTAGTTTACCGGATGTAAACAATGGGCACTGACAGCCGCACCTACAAACCTCAATTAATTTGAATAACAATTAAGTAATTTTTTGAAATTGTATTATTTCGACACTTGAAGCCAATTAATACTATACGCTGGTTGTGAGTAGAGATATCAATCAATATTTTCGTAATTACTAATAAAAAATAATCATAAGAGGCTCGAAATAAATAGATTAGAATAAATGACTTAATTCTAATTAAAGTTAACTGACGTTTGTGGGTGCGGCAGTAAGACAACGCAATGAGTTAAGTTTTCTTTTTATATCACCAAAGTGGAAAGCGAGCATGCGTTCCATCTGATGGTAAGCAGTCACCGCAGCCTATAGACACTAGCACACCGGCGAAACCGTGCCGCGTTGCCGACCCTTAATATTTTAGATGTGTGTGTGTGTTTCGTGTCCGGTAATTTCACCAGATACAGTGCCCTTCACACCGGAATAAAGCAATGGTTACACACTGTAGCTTGGCGGCAGAATATCTGACACTGCGGTGGTACCTACCTAAACGGTTCCTTGCACAAGGAACCTACCGCCTAGTAAAAGTATTAAAGTAAGCAGTATGCTTTGATTATATAATCAAGTAAGTGTCATAATAATAGTAAGTATTTTCGTATACCTTCGCTGTTTTTCTTTACAAGATAACATCGGAACAATAAATGTATGAACACAGGAGTGATGTGATGGCTGACCTGTGTGCTGACTGTCGAACCGACATATGTTAATTAATGTTAATAATCATTAATCCATTTTTTCAATCGGATTATTACGACACTCGAAGCCCATTAATATTTAATACGCGGATAGTGAGTTAGATATATCAATAATCTCGTAATTAATACTAAAAGTCAACCATAAGAGACTCGGAGAGGCGAAATGATAAGATTACAAAAAAGAACTTAATTGTAATTAAAGTTAATTGATGTCTGTGAGTGCGGCAGTGTGTGATTGTATGGTTGAATATGACATATTAAATAGTTGTATACCTGCCTAAACGGTCCCTTGCACAAGAGATTTACCATGCCTACATAATTTAATGAAAAGTGTTAAATATACATATATTTCTAGATTTGATGTTTCCACGCTTTATTTTATCTATTAATATAAATATTTAATACAGCAATAGTTATAAAATACTTGTCAGTAAAACACATTAATATTATATAGTTTACATACTATAACGTCATTAGTTTTATATTCACGACTTTGTTTTATTGCAATTGAAAAATTTGTCACGAACAATGGATGGATAATATTTTAACATTTCCTTTTTTAATATATAATTATAAATATTATATCAGAAATACAAAAGCTCAGAGTTATTGAGGGACCTATTTACCATCTAGTAAACAAATAATTTATAATAAGGTATATTCAAAAACAACGCTCTTTCTGGAGCAGTCAGGTAGGAAAACGTCATATCGCATAATAGTGTCGTATGTATTATAAACATACTAATGGCCGCCTTGAATGAATGTTATATTAAAAAAAAACATCAAAATTAACGTGGAATTTTTTGAGAAAATCGCGAATACACTCTTTTTACCTAGAAGAAGGGTTGTAATATGTTTTTCTCAGAAATTGATTATTATAGAGCGTCCAACCGTTTATTTTCTTTTTGACAGCACCAATAGAACGTTACTGCATCATGTTACACAAAAGTTCACTTTTAAAAGTTCACTTAGAGTGAAGTTCACTTTTAAAAGTTCACTTTAAGTGAACTTTTGCGTAACATGACGCAGTTACGTTCTATTGGTGCTGTCAAAAAGAAAATAAACGGTTGGATCTATTATAACTAGGCTAACCGTATTCTCTCATCAAGAACATAATCTCACGTTCGCCGGTTTTTAGTTCGGTAGTGTTTATGAGTTTTTTTAAGCCGTGACTATTATTATAGCACGATTGGGCTCTTGTGTCAAAACGTAACAAACAATGAATGAAACTTGTCCAACCAGTCATCCATCATTAAACTCGTTGATATCGTTCCGCGTAACATTTCATGCGTTATAAATACCTACATAACGAAATATGTGGAACGAAAGAAAAGTTAAACTTGATAACATATAATTAAGTTTTATACGGTCTACGTTATTAATATGTACATATATTCATGTATTACGGTATATATTATTTTTATAGACAAATATGTAATAAAAAAGTCCTGATTAACAATTAATAATAATAATTGAAATCAAACTACTTTTACGGATTATATCGCGGTTTATTTAGATTTTACTATCCCGACGTTAAAGTAGTTAGATTTTGATTTCATTTAAAGTAGTTTAGTTTAAACCCGCAAAATAATAATAATAATATTCTGGGACAATCCACAACGATCATCTGGGCAAAGCCTGTACCTGTATGGAAACCAAACAACTGATACTAATACTTATATACTTTTTTTTAAATACATACTTACTTAATTAGATAAATAACACCCAGACACTTGGTGAGAATCGAACCCACGACCTATTAGGTAGCGGCCAGAATGTCTAGACCAACAGGCATTCAGATATCTTTTAATTATGCATAGGACTCACTTACGGGGACTCTTACACAGTGTCATCTTTTGTACAACTACACCCGCGGCCTCCACTGAGAAGATCCAGCAAGAAACTCGCCAGGCTTGTCTATTTTCAATATCATAAATATGTATTATGTTTATAAAGTAAATATGCCTAAAGTTATATAACTTGCGTGGGTACGGTACACATATAAACCTAATTAAACCAGTCGCGGCTATAAATTAGAGCATTGTGTTTTAGGACCTTGTAACCGAAAGACCAGAGAGTAGCAAGCCATGAACACGATAAAATTACTTCAATTGTTTAATATTTGAACAGCTGATACAACGTGCTATATGTGACATTCAAAACAGCTTACGTAGTCAAATTAAAAACACGATAATACACGTAGCTTGTAACTTTTACTGCGATTAATTCTTAATATCTGTATAGGTATGTGACGCTATGCAAGAATTGAAAATTTATTACATAAGATGATATTGTACGACTATTGCCTACGCAGAGTGCTAGCGCGATAATATAGTTACGTTGTATGTCTGAACGTGGGAGGCAGCAATCAATATATTTTATATCGATGGTGGCAGCGATCGGAACTAAAGTTGTTCATCAATAGCAAAATTTTCACAATCCAGCTACATAGGTACCACCGTACCGGAGTAGTATCCATTTTATACTGCAGCTATGTGTAAACATTGCTGTGATCTGGTATGAAAGCCAATGTTTACATGCTAGTGATATTAAGTACCAGGCTTACGAGACTTAATAACTTATGTCTCGGGTAACGAGCGGAAGTGCAAAGCAAATGTCAATATTCAGGCGTGACGTTTACCATAAGGAGAACGTCCTCTTCGGAGTCGCTAGACGTGCATCGAGTATGGCGGCGGTGACTCGGAGGATGACGGCAGCGGGGTTGCGACCCCCGTCCCCGTGAGTGACGTGTCAGGTACCTGGGTACCTGTGCCCCTGGGGCTAATAATGCGCCCCGGAGCGGTGGACCCAAAGGCAAGGCGGTGAAGGGTTCCTGGTTCAGATCCCAGCGGGGAGCCCAAATTCCAGAACAAAAACAAAAAAGGTGAACGTCTTGCTTGTCTCGTCTCTCATTAAAAAATGTAGCCGATAGCAATTTAATGAAGAAGAGAACTGGCCGATTGTCAGTGTCCTAGGATCGTCGCATTTGGCCTGATACTAGGCGTATGCTAGCTTGTCGCACTAACTGACGGTCCCAATATCCTATCGATCCCTTACAAGTTAAAATAGTTACCATCGATAGCTATAATGAAATATTTTCGTTTCAATAAACAAAGACAGATAAGAAATCTACCTTTACTAGAAATGACAGTCTGTCAAGGTTTTAGTCATCGCTCCATTTCGGAGGTTTATCGCGGGATATCGATGACTTGATAGATGATTTTAACTTATAGTTAGGGATCGATAGGATATTGGGACCGACAGTAAAAGCGTTAGTATCGGCGATTTTGCGACATCACTGATGATACTGCATGTACTTTTGACGACGCGTTAAATTTTTATTGCTTCGTGAAAAATCGAGTGATTTAGCCTTTAAGTTACTGCCTGTTCTATCATCGGGCCCTGGTCACCATCCATCTCTATTCGCCGAGACCATTTCAACGTGTCTAAATTCAGTAGGTCGACATTTGATAATAATGGTTCTCTGTAACCACCTGTTCTGTTCCATCATCAGACTCTGATCTTTCTACCGCATACTCATCAAGACGTATTCAACAAGTCCAAAGTTAGTGAGCCTACGTTTAGTAAAGCTGAGTTCTTGTAGCCACCTTCCTGCTCCATCAACAGACCCTGATCATATTCAAACATTATTTTTATCTCATAGCTTATGGCCACAAGTAAGCCATTATTAGTAGCTAGCTGCTAATTGACGATATTTGGCATCAATTTCATCGCGGGATGGTTTCCGGGTTTAAAATCAATTGTACTTAAATTTATTATGTAAATGTATTAGTCGGACCAGTCCCCTCAGAATGATAGATACATACTATCATACTGAGGGGACTGGTCAGACTACTATCCCTTTGGCATTTTAGTTCGTTGTATTTTTTATTTTATTTGATATTTTCAACGGCAGGACACACTGTCGCTGGTGCTGATCTAACTGTACAAAAAATAAATAAAAAAAAGTGAAAAAATGACAAGCCCGCTGAGTTTCTTGGCTTATTCCACTTTTCCCCCTTAAAAATCCCCCTTAGGGGGGAAAAGTGGAATCTAATGTGAATAAAAGTTCAGTAATCCCCCTTATAGTTTTGTATATATATTCCAATTTTCCCCCCTACGGTAACAGAAAAAAAAAAATACCTAATCATGTTTATTTTTGATACTAAATATTTGCAGTTTTTTTACAAATTTGTACCCAAGCTTATACGTTGGCAGAAAAAGCTACCAGCCCAACGGTCCCCTGAGACCTCGATAAGTTTGGATGAAATTTCTTTCACCAAACCGTGCCAAGGCCAAGGCCCCATGGTCTCCACCGCAAACGGGCGCAAATATATAGCTGAAACCTAGCATCACTAGCGGTCGCCGCAGCCCCTCCAGCCAACATCTAATGCAAAAATCTCTGTATCTTTCACAGAATTAACTAAGCGTTAACTAGATACATAAAGTGAAATTAAAATGACTGAGAGGGAGGGCTACCATTACCCCTGCCTACATTAGTTGTGATGAGTTGCAAACAATAACATATTAAAAATATTTTATAAAATATTTTTAATATGTTATGTTTGCAAAAAGTTTTTTTTTGCGGCGTGGGCGCACGTGTTTTATTTATTTTATTAATTTTAGGATGACTTACAGCTAATACAGATATAAAAGTATATTATGATAATTATAGGAAGGCCATTTACAAGTCTCGGCCTATAATAATAATAATAATATCTTGGGACAATCCACACACGGTCATCCGATCCCAAACTAGGCAGAGCCTGTACTATGGAAACCAGACAACTGATACTAATACTTATATACTTTTATAAAAAATATAGAAAAAGAACCTTATCAATTGAGTACAGCAGAGTGATTAATTTATCACTCTGCTGTTAAACAAACGAAACATGCAGATAGATCGTTACAGTGTGAGATTACAATTCATCTAAGAAAAAAACTCTTTGATAATATATTCCTTAGAACATATGCACTTGTATTAAATAAATCAATATAGATATACCGTATTATACCTCAACGGTGGTTTTCGGACATTAAGGGGGAAAACTGGAACCCAACAAACACTCGAATCCATTTTTCCCCCTTAAGGGGGAAAACTGGATGAGCAGGGGGGATTTCTGAACTTTTATTTTTAGATTCCACTTTTCCCCCCTAGGGGGGATTTTTAAGGGGGAAAAGTGGAATAAGCCAGTTTCTTGCCGGATCTTCTCAGTTGAGGCCGCGTTGTGATCCGGTGGTAGCTTTTAAAAAAATTACCGTTCAAAAGTGCTAGCGTTAAGCCTATTTGAAATAAAGTTTTTGAATTGATTTTTTTTTTAATTTTGACAACGCGTACAAGCGAGTTATTTTGTTCAAACGTTGACATTTACGTGACATTTAGAATGGTAATGTCAGTGACGCCGGTGCGTGTGCGCAGGCCGCAGCGCACGCCCCGCATTGGTCGCCAACCATGAGCATGTTATGCTACGCGTTCAACGCCGACCGCGGACCCGGCCTGGCGGCGTGGTGGACGACCTTCACTAAGTGGCCGCTCGGACACTTTCACCATATTCACCACCAGTATGTGGGCATACGCTATTTGCCACCATTGTTACTGTACTAGAGCAGTTGCGTAATACGAGAAGGTGAATTGAGCGGCGAATACCGATCTATGTCAAAACAGTTATTTTAATTGCGTTTATTATTATCATAATTGGATCTTAAAGTTTAGAATCAATACGATACGTTGTGTACGCTTATTGATGCAAAATGTACGTGGGAGATGCAAGAGCTCTACCACTGTAACGTCTACTGTAACTATTCCAAATCAAATTCAGGATAAATTTAAAAGAAAATGCCCTTCAATTGATCATAATGATAATTACTTCTTCCGCTCTTCATAAATATAACAGCATGATTTAACAAAAATAATAACTGCAAGACAGCTTCTTTTTAGTGCAATTCTACTAGGTGGACCTACCACCTCCTTGTGAAATAACCGTCCAGATAGGTTTGCTGCCAAGCAAGTGTGTAAACATTGCTATGTTCCGGTGTGAAAGGCACTGTTGCTAGTAAAATCACCGGACACAAAAGACTAACTAATGTCTTAAGGGTCGGCAACAACGGCAACGCGCTGTTGATTCTTCTGGTGTTGCTAGCGTCTAAAGGCTGCGCTGACTGCTTATCATCAGGCGGCCTGCATGATTGCCACATTGACATTGGTAGTATAAAAAATACTAAGTTAACTTTTTACAGGCAGTTTTGTTCTTAATTTTATTTTTGGCAGTATCTTAGCAACTGCTTGACCGCAGTCGGCCTCAGTAGTAGCCGGTAATGCATTAATGGATGGTAAAGCGCTCTAGATTATTAAGAGGCTGACAAGAGCCAAATAGGCTTCATGGATGTCGCTGCTACGCAACCTCCTTGCTACGAAGCAAGGAGGACGAAGTAGTGCGTTCTTCAGCAGGTAATATGCAATGGCGTTCAGTCCATGGAGGCAACAAGTATAATTTATAAAATCATAGAAACGACTGCGAAGAAACAAAATGGTCCTAAATTACATTATACATACATAATACGTATATATATATATATATATACAGGGTTACAGGAAAAGTCGTGCTAGATCCGTTGAGGGCGTGGAGTACCCATCATTTCTGACTTATTTCACTATGAAACACCCCACCCTAAACTTAACCAAAATAAAAAAAAGTAAAAAATATATAAACTTAAACTTAACTTAAACAAAATAAAATTTAATAGCTTAAAAATCGGCAATTTTCAATAAAAAATTTTAAGTCGAAAATCTCGAAAAGGGTTAAGTTTAGGATGGGGTGTTTCATAGTGAAATAAGTCAGAAATGATGGGTACTCCACACCCTTAACGGATCTAGCACGACTTTTCCTGTAACCCTATATATATATATCACCTCGTCTCATTACGACTTTTCTTTTGATACCCATATTGATGTTTTTGGAATAAAAAAAAAGTATTTTTTGTGGAAAAATATATAGCCTATGTCACTCCTACAACTAAGACGAATCCAACGACATATTTTGCGTCACTGTCCATCACGCTGTTTAGGCTGTAGGCCGTGACAAAGAAATAGTCATACACAGTGCCGGATTAGCCATATAGCAGAGGTCAGCAAATGCTACGGGCCCCGCGCCTCAGGGGGCCCCGCACATATAGAAATGAAATAAAATTTTTATAAAAAAAAAAATAAACCGACTTCAATAGACACCACACTAAAAAGTGAAAAATAACTTCAATATTATTGAAGTTGGTGCTGGTCAGTTGATTCTGGTGTTGGGGTAAGTATCGTGTTTATTTTAGCACCAACTTCAAGAATATTGAAGTTATTTTTCACTTTTTAGTGTGGTGTCTATTGAAGTCGGTTTATTTTTTTTTTATAAAAATTTTATTTTATTCTTTTTAGTCATATTCTCTTGAAAAGTCTTTATTCAACTATATACCGATTTGGATATAAAACTTTAATACCAACAGGTATAAATTTATTTTAATTAAAATCTCCCAACCCAACCACAGATCTAAAATTCGGTGGGTCCTACATTTCATGGAACAGAGTTCCTGTTAACATCATACTGTTTGCTCCCATCACCAGACTCTGAACATCATTTTTCTAGCAGATACTCGTCTAGACCTACACAACGAGCCCAAACTCAGTGGGTCTACGTTTATTGGTGCAGAAATCCTGTGACCACCTTCCTGCTCCATCATCAGACCCTGGTGAAGGTTACCATTTTCTTAGTACCAGTTTTTTAGTATCAACGGATTTACATATGTTCTAAATTTCAGATCTTTCGGAGTAATAGAAGTAATTAAAAATGTCCATTGTATACGAAATATCCCTATCTCGACTTGGAAAAGAGCTGATGGTTTTCAAAGCTAAACCGATTTTCAAGAAACATCGCTAAGAACCATCTCCAATAAACCAGCATACGCCAATCTGTCCACTCGTTTGAGCGCTGCGATGCTACAGACAGTTATCAGACAGACAGACACGACCCCCCCCCCCCCCCCAAGCTAATAACACCTCGTTTTTGGTCGGGGTCAAAAAGAAACCATCGAATTCGGTACGATGATCTGGATGGCGTATGACCATTTTGTAGACGAAGACATCATCTATTTTACGGTTTCTCCCAGTTATATCTCCTTCCCATCACTCATGTTCTTCGAAAAAGTTCTTATCCGGTCTTGATGAAATTCATACCGAACCATCCTTATGGTTCATGCTTTCGAATAAAAAAAGAATCACTGAAATTGGTAAATATTTGTATGAGTTATAACCATTATTGATTAGAACATCATCTATTTTTAGGCGTTTTACCAGATAATTCTAACATTCCATTCATGTTTTCTCAGGAACTACTGGTTCATAAGGAATAAAAAATTTATGGGACCAACTTGATGGAATGTCCATTAGGTACAAAAAAGAATCATCCAAATTGGTACATATTTGGCGGAATTATGAGTGAACATACATAAAAAAAAAAAAAAAAATACATACACGATGAATTGAGAACCTCCTCCTTTTTTGAAGTAGGTTAAAAATATCAAGAATATAAGATGAGGTCAAGGGCCCTTTGCTTATATTTGCTACGGGCCCCGCGCTGGCTTAATCCGGTACTGGCATACATACATACTCTCGAAAAACATAACCCTCCGCCTGGGGCATTCGGGCAAAAAGACTGCTTACCCTATGATTTCTCCGACTAATTTTTATAATATAATATATAATATCCTGGGACAATTCACACACGGTCATCTGATCCCAAACTAGGCAGAGCCTGTACTATGGTAACCAGACAACTGATACTAATACTTATATACTTTTTTTTTGTAAATACATACTTATATAGATAAAACACCCAGACACTTGGTGGGAATCGAACCCACGACCTGTTGGTTAGCAGACAGGGTCACTAACCACTAGACCAACGGGCCCGTCAATTCTTATAAACAAAGTCTTATAATTCATCATCAGCATCAGCTGGAAGACGTCCACTGCTAAACATAAGCCTCCCCCTAGGGGAGGGGGGGGCCTTGCCACAATCCCCACGCTTAGCAGACGCTTGGGAACGCCTTACTACTGATAGATAATCCTATTGAGGACGAGAAGACATGCAGCAGCGTCTTTCTATTGAAAGACGCTGCTGCATGTCTTCTCGTTCTACTTTTTTTGTCGCCTCTTACGAAACCCAACGTTGGGGGTCGTGATGGGTGCTATTATTTTTACCCGGACCCGGACACCCCACGGGTAAACTGAGTATTAAAGTTTGGTTAAATATAATTCAAATATCAGTTTCTTTATGACTCTGCTATACAAGTGTACGCACGCCACTGCTAGTACGTTAGTTTATTATGAAGTCTCAGGAGACCACCGGGCTGGTAGCTTTTTCTGCCAACGTATAAGCTTGGCCATACAAAGGGGTAATGCCGCCAGCCTTTTAGGTACCCTTCCCTCCCAGTGTGGCGACAACTTCAAGGAAGTTTTTTACCTAGTTTAAGTGTTTGTAAATAAAATGTAAATATTTAGTTTCAATAGATATTTTATATCTGTTATTATAATGTTGCCAACGCCAATATATAGCATGAGAAAAGTGAAAAACCCACTTGGTTTCTTGTTTTACATTATTTTAGACCCTCGGATAGTTGACAAATCATTATTTCCTTCCTTCCTGTAGATTTCAAACAAGCAACGCTCACAGTTGTTAATGCATCATTACCACTTGTTAGCTTATGATCCTTAACACGAACCCTTTGCCTTATGAACTGTCGTTAACTACAACCTTCAGATGCTCCTCAGGTACACCTTATGTTAACTCTATTGGAACAGGTGCGGTTGATGCGAGAGTGACGCAAACCGGTGATTATAGGTATACACATTATGTTTGATTTTGAACAATGCGTTTTTATCACAATCACTTGCAAAGTGTACTTACATTGACAATGAAATATGAACGAGTTTGTTTTTCAATAATGTTTACAATGATCTACATATATGTAGGTGTATACGTACTAGATCGTAAAATTTATATAGCTGCCAGCGTGATTTATTAAAATTTTATTTTAAATCAGTTTTGTAGAAACTCTTCTGATTAGGTTTCCAGGTTTGAATCCTATTTCATAGATTTAGAGCAACAAAAATACCATTTTTATCGCCTTTTTTGGAGAAATTACGTAAACGGTATCTTAAAAGGCTGGATGAAGGCGCGACTCTTAAGTTCTAAAAAAGGATAGACACCTTTAGATTGATTTAATTAGTTTTAGTAGGTATTAAGCGAGCATGGAAAGTAGAGTCGGGTATTTATTTAGAAATGGCTAAGTGAACGTAATTCTTCAACGCGGGAACTGTTACTGTTATTATATAATGTGATGCTGGTAGTGTGTGTATAAATTGGTGTGTTCAGTCACAAAATACTGAGAGTACAGAAGGCAAGCTCATGTATGTACCTCGCTTTTCATACCTACGCTCGGCGGTCGCGCAAGGGTTATCAACTCTGGGCTTATGTGAAAAAACTATCGTGATAGTGGCACTCGTATCTAGTTTTTTGATTGATTGTTGAGAATTAAACTGGAAGATCGGAAATAAAAACTAATAATAACTAAAATAATTCGCTCGCACTAAACCGAGATATCGTGTCCGTGAGCGCTGTCTATGTGTGCGTTGCTTCGCCCGTTGTATGAAGCTTGCCTTCTGTACTCTCAGTATTTTGTGATGCGGTGCTGCGTGCAGTGCACGTGCGTCGTGCACGCGATGAACGGTCGGCGACGTAGTGCCTGCGCCGCTACCTCCGCTGGCTATTGCAAAACATCCGGATGTACTACAGTTTCTTTCACGTTTTGCGTGTTTTACCTTCATTATTACTAATTGTATATTCATTATTGTATCTAGCTAAGTGTTAGCTGCAAAGATGCTTGGTTTTGTTATTATTAACTTAAATTAAGATTCTTTTACGTTATTTACTTTGCTTAGGAGTAATAATTAATTTAGAAATTAGTATACTTAACATTCACCAGAGTCTCGGATTCGGCCAATTAGCTCGTGACTGGTGCGTCACGAGTGAGTTGGCCAAAAACTCAATAGAAATTATAATTGTAATGTAAATCGCGTTTCCCAGTCTTCTTCTTTCAATGCCTCTCCATTGCTGTTTCAATTTATCTATGGCTAGTCTGAATAGCTATTCTACAGACTTGATTCCGGTCCATTCTCTGATGTTACGTAGCCAGGACATCTTTCGTCTTCCAACTTTTCTTTTCCCTGCTATTTTGGTGGAAACAGATAAGTAATTGATAGCGAAGGTATAAATATATACTTAAAGTGAAATACAATTAAAAAGGGCCATCTAGATTACCTCCATCTCCTAGAACCTCAATGTTAAACTAGTGTACGTATAACATTATTATTATTTCACTTGATTCTTATAATAAACACAATCAATCATTATTAGAAACCGTTGAATACTCACAATGTCAAGAATATTTTAAATCAAAATAATTAAGTTACCTCACCTATTCAAGTGATTATTATGTTTACAATTAATCGCATTCGCTTTTAGAAACCGGTCCGTTTAAGTGGAACGTACTCATAGCGATTGGTTGACGTGTAGAGACTGTCCACTCAATCTCGAAACCAGGGCTATGGCCCGAATATTAAGGCTGGTAGCTTAAAATGAATAATTAAACACGTGTTCGCACGAGTCTGTATGACATAAAATAAAGTGAGAGTAGACTGGTTTTTGTTAGAGGTAGCCCTACCTACACTACACCGGGAAAGCCACCTTATAGACGCTTCCTGTCCTTGCAACGCAGTGCTGGCATCTGAGGAAACCGCACTGCGTCCGCTCGCTGCTCTTAGGACTAAAATATCATAAAGCCCGTGGGGTGTCCGGGTAAGAATAGCACCCACCCATCTCCTCCCGTTGGGTGTTCGTAAAAGGCGACTAAGGGAAAACAAGAAGACGGGCAGCAGCGTCTTTTTATTGGATTACCTACCTACCTAACTATACTGCGATCCCCAAGCCGCCTGCCAAGCGTGGGGATTATGGCAAACCCTCCCTTCTAAGGGGGGGGGGGGGACTTTGTAGCAGTAGACGTTTCGGCTGCTGATGAAACTAAACTATTATTAAATTGGATTGAGATATTGATGGCTATGTAGAGTCGTTTATTAGTACAAAACTTCCTTACATGTAAAAGAAACACGCACTGCTTGAAAACGCCAAACATACCAACTTAAAATTAATCTTGTTAAATCTTAAGAATTCGCTTTTATGTCAAATTGTGCAATTGCACAATCAACGAAAGTCTTTGTTGGATACGAAGCTCATTCAGGGTCGAAGCGTTAGTGCGGTAAGTAGTCCAATGTAATCTCAGTAAGCGTATCCAGCAACACATCTCAAAGGCTAACAGTTACTCATCAAAGATTACCAGCTAAGGATCAACCCGATAAAACGAGATGATTTCAAATAAAAAGGCATTCAATACTGTCCATTCGTTTGACAGGTATGTACGATGCCACAGACAGACACATACATGGCGTCAAGCTCATGACGCCCTTCCTTTTTGCGTAAAGGAAATTAATTCCTGCTGCCTACGCATAGTATTTGAACACGTTAATATTTATTCAACACGTGGGCGAGTCTGTCTATACTTTTGTCTGACCGAACTTAAGCTCTGGAAAATTATAAACTTCAATTACCTACTAGCGGTTAAGCACTGGTAAATGATCTAGATTTTTTCTAAAAATATAACTACAAAATTTTTAAACATAAGTAGGGTCGGAATAGTTAAAGAAGGTGTAAAGTTTTGTGTGTCTGTCTTGTGTCGTCTTGTAAAGTTTTAAATTATGTATGTATATATTTCAAGGTATATATAGAAGTGGAAGTATGTCTATATACATATGTGTGTAAAATTATTTGGGTGCCGCAGTGCAGTCTCTGTCCAGTTTTGCGTTAGACGGCCATGCGTGTGCTGTCCCAACTTGGGATTCCCAAGATGTTACTGTTATTTAGTATCGGTAATTTAGTTTGTATTTAGTAGGTATATTAGTAGTATCGTATATTGATGTGTTCAGAACAGTTAAATAGTGTCGATATTATTAGATTTTTGATAAATTAGCTATACCTACAGCGGTACAATGAATTACATGGATTATTCCCTCACCTGTATACTATTAACAGTCGCTATTGTAAGCTATTTAAAGTACCATCGTACGATATCTTTAGTTTAAATACTGTTATTATAGAGCCAGTTTCCAAAACGTAATGTTATAGAGACAGGTTGCAAGCCTTTCTCCTGCAACGTAATAGAAACTAGTTATTGTAGAAAGGTACGACTTGTCTTGTGGCGAACACCACGT
The DNA here is from genome assembly GCA_911728495.1 of Furcula furcula. Classification (NCBI taxonomy): domain Eukaryota; kingdom Metazoa; phylum Arthropoda; class Insecta; order Lepidoptera; family Notodontidae; genus Furcula; species Furcula furcula. Next base: position 14,826,512 of record OU452250.1, read on the forward strand.
CATGATGCATATATTATAATATACTAACAGTAGTGACATATTATACAATACTGCCCTCGAACGTAAGATCTGCTGTATCTACATATTATTATGCATATACTTCACATAATTATGGATAATGTAGAGTTTGTCCTTTTGTTTTTAAAAAAATTAACCAGCAAAAAAGTATATATGTACGAGTAAGTGTTTTTATCAGTTGTCTGGTTTCCATAGTACTTATACTTTGTCCATTTTATTATTGGTTTTTTGACAGTTCGACGTTTGAAGTTTATAGGAACGTGAACATAGTAAGTAAACAAAAGAATCGATATCGAAAAATGTACATTCGATTAAATATTTTTTTGATTCTGACGACTCATGTTAATGTTTCAACCTTAAAATGTTGTCTTTCTTTGTTATATTATGCATGAGGCCCTCAAAATAAAATGAATGAAAGTAATGAAAACATATTACACCTTATTTACATTTTAGCATTTATTTCTATTGATTATTTGTAATCTGTGGCACAATCGTAGTAATCGTTATGTGTGGCAACTCGCTAAAGTGCGGTACGCGTCCATGAAGTACAATATTATTTCTGTGAAATTGTAACTTTAACAATACCAAACTTTATGGGCGTCAGCTGTCAAAAAGGCAATAATAAAATGGACAGTGTATAGGCTTTGTCTAGTTTGGTATCAGATGACCGTGTGTGGATTGTCCCAGGATATAATTTCATTTATTATTGAGTCCTCCATCTACTGCTCCACTGTATATATAAATTACGCCATCTTTGATTCGCGTTATTTTTCTGTGTGTAAAGTGCCAAAACTGTAACAAGAAGATGTTGTGCTGGCCGTCCAAGAAATACCCGTTTTGCTTCTGTTGCTACTATCTGTTTTAATAACATGCCAGTGTCATTTACCATGCACAATTGCACTTCTGCTTAAGGTCTGATCTCCTTCTTCTCTTTCGATACAAATAACTCGGGATTTACATGTCGTACGTAACGGAGCACCCCGTAGGGTGCCGGGTTAGAATTGCATCCCCCCATCTCCTCTAGTTGGGTGTCGTAAGAGGCGACTAAGCGAGAACTGGAAGACGGGCAGCAGCGTCTTTCTTATGGATTTATCTTCCACCTATACTGCGATCCCCAAGCTGCCTGCCAAGCGTGGGGATTATGGCAACCCCTCCCTTCTAAGGGGGAGGCCTTTTCTCAGCAGTGGACGTCTATCGGCTGCTAATAATGAATGAATGTAACGGAAATTGGGTCAATTAGCAATCTTTAGACTAGAGTGCGATCGACGAACATATTACGCCAATCATTCGAATAAGTTTTGAGCTAATTTACCAATAAAATAAAAAGTTAAGAACACACAAAAACACTAAAATTCAACCAAATAAGGGTTGATTTTTCTAAATTCCGTTCTTAGTACACCCCGTCCCATACAAGTTTTATGTCTACTAGCTGACCCACGCAGCTCCGCCTGCGCTATTTTTACGTTAACTAAACTTTGAATAACAGACATTTGCATCGAATACATAACCTCGTTTTTTATAGTCGGTTAAAAAATGGGACCCACTTTTTACTTGTTCTCCGAAGCACAGACCCGTTTAGTTCAAATGGCCTTAAACGGTCACCCATCTATTTAATGACCTTACCTAACGTTGCTTAACCCGATCGATTACAAAACCTTGATAACAACTCTCTATGAGTGTCCCTTACTAATATTTATTATATTATAAAGAAAAATTGATAAAATCGGACCAAGCGTATAACCAACTACCCGTTTTGACTTTAATCCCTTCTCCCAAAAGAACCGTGCTAGATTACGGGATAAAAAGTATCCTATGTCCTACCTCGTAGTAAGATCTCAAATCATGCCAAGTTTCAATTGAATCCATTCAGTAGTTTCGGCGTGATGCTCAGCCGTGATACAGACAGACAGACAGACAGACAGACAGACAGACAGACAGACAAAAATTAAAAAAATTACATTTTCTGCCTCAGTATCGGTTATAGAATGCCCTCCAAATATAATTTTCAAAATATCTTCAATGTACAGAATTGGACCTGTTACAGTTTTATTATAAGTATAGATAAGACCAGTGATTTAGGTTATGCGTTGCGGTAAGTAAGTGAGTGAAAGTCAAGACTTAGGATTCTCAAATTCTAATAGAAAACGTCATCCTAACCGATACGACCACGGCGGCTAATCTGTTACAATATCAGCCAATTTACGCAGAATATACTATAGTCTACCATCGCTTGCACAGGTGCACTCTGTATTCTCGTCCTTTACTCTCACAAAGTCACAACCAATTCGGATGGAAAGCCTTTATGACTAGGGAGAAGTCAGGTGCAATCTTACTTTTCAATGAACACATTAGGTAGGTACACAAAGTTTTTGCACCTAATTCACATGAATGATAATGTAGGCATATATAAATATATCTAATTAATATATAATAATAATAATATATTTTTATTGATCTAAATACATTTGACAGAGTTCTCAGATCGAAATACAAGATTCTGTACTTAACTATATATTAACATCAGTGATCGCTATCGCTTAAACTAGGCCGAGCCTGTGTTTTAAACGCAACGCAACTGTATTTTACCCTTCCAATGACACATAACACACACAATTTTACTGAGAAATACGTGGCATATATGTTAGATTTAAATAATATAGACGGTTATCAACTATGGTTACACAAATTACTGTTAATGCACTTAAACTACCTTCATACAATTTATAATGCTCAACGAACAGTAAGACTGAAACTGTGAACTTATAAAATCTATAACTTGAGTATTCCTTTTTTGTTTTATAGTAGCGGTATATAGTAATTAACGATTGCATATTATTAAAATAATATTATATGCAAGTAATAAGGAATCCGTTATGAATACGAACGAACGTAGCAATGTCCGTAACCACGTAGCGCTACGTAGCTGACGTGTCATTGTAGACGACTAAAGATAATATTATAGCTATTTACTGTTTCGTATTACATGTCACTACTACTATTTTTATTCTTAGTAAGATTTTGAGCAAGTAGTGGATAATCTTTAATCATTTTGAGTGTTTTCGTTAAACTTTTCTTAGTGGGTCTAATGGCACCACATTTACTTCTGTATAGAACATGTATGTTCTGTATCCACTAGTAGTCACTTTTTAAGAAAAAAAAAGAAAGATATGGCCTCAATCGATGATTTTGCTAACAACAGAGTTCTTTATCAACAGGGTAGTGATGATGGATTTAATGCGTGTGGTAATGACACTTTTACGGTGAACAAAATTTTATATAATTTTGCAAATCTAGTGGTGAAATTTACCTTGAGAACGGCGAGTTCCGGGTAAATTGTATTGAAAGTAGGCAAATGGAATAGGTAATATTCACTTATTTCTTTTAAGGACTTGAGAGACAATACTTACTTTGACTGGTTCAACTACAGAAAATAACTTTTTATAAAACAAAACTAGCTAAGGCATTTTCTTCACAGCTATATCTAGGTTATATTTTATGGTATTTCGTCTTTATATATTTCTCTTCTCTCTTACTTGTGTACGTCTCTTCTACTCAACGGTCTTATATAAATATAAAAACAAATGCAGCGCTAACCCTTGCTGTTCCTTTAGTGGAAGCTTTCGGCAGGTGAACGGATTATTTTGATTACTCATGTCCACAAGTGGGATGCGTTATGAAAGAAATAAAGAGTGTCTGGTGTTTGTCACCAGACTCGCTCGCACTCGACTCGCTCATCCGATCCTCTCATCATTATCAGCTCACATCAGTCCACTGCTGGACATATGCCTCCACGCCAAGGCACGCCACTGAGCCCGATCTTCGGCTCTCCTCATCCATTGTCTGCCAACTGCTCTGCGGATATCGTCGCTCCACCTAGTCACAGGCGTCCTACGCTTCCCGATTCGCGGTCTCCATTCCAGAACCAGTTTATCCCAACGGTCTTCGGTTCTTCGGCAAATATGATCAGCTCACTGCCACTTCAGCCGGCTAATCCTTTGAGCTATGTCGGTCACATTGGTTCTCTGGCGAACTACTTCCGATCCTCTAGCACTGTATTATTCATACTACGCGATAATTGTTCCTTGATGTTGATCTCCGCGCCGCCTCTACTATGTTCGATACCTACACATAGATAACGCAAATGCATGTACTTACCTACTTCGCGTGTCTGAACCCCGACGAAGCGTCGGGGTTGGTCGCCGCTAACTTACAGTCCGCGCGCGTCTGTTGTTGCAGCCTTGCAGCTGGTCAGCCGCAAAAACTAAAAAATATCGGCGGTGCATCGGCGGCATCGGTCTCTTTGAATCGGTTTGGACTTCCCGTCACTAAATTTCGACCGTGACGTCACAGAAGGTGTTAAAAACTTGGTTAAAAAGTCGCCACGCTCGATTTCAATATAAATCGTGATACTTGCGTTATCTATGTAAATCTATATCTGTGAGACCTACAGTATATATTTAAGAGTAGCGTGTCATTTGTCGCTCGGTGGGGCGCCGAGCAGGCGCCTCCGGCGTTGCCCAGCGACCGTTGGCGCGTTGGCGCCGCTCGCGTCACAACCCCGACGACAGTATATTTCGCTATCATTAGTATCAACTAGGTGCTGCCCACGACCTCGCCTACATATATGATTTAACGGTTATTCAAATCCAGAACATAGATAGATAGTTCCTAGAATATAATGGTTTATACTTAGCTTCATAATTACAATTATTATAAGTATGTAAATAATTAATAGTGAAACGTCATCATATAGCGAGAATTATAAGATGGCAATGTAGGACTGATTTAGCTTTTGGTTTAGCGCTTACTTATATATCTATACTTATAATAAAACTGTAACAGGTCCAATTCTGTACATTGAAGATATTTTGAAAATTATATTTGGAGGGCATGCTATAACCGATACTGAGGCCGAAAATGTATTTTTTTTTAATTTTTGTCTGTCTGTCTGTGTATCACGGCTGCGTATCACGCCGAAACTACTGAATAGATTCAAATGAAACTTGGCATGATTTGAGATCTTACTACGAGGTAGGACATAGGATACTTTTTATCCCGTAATCTAGCACGGTTCTTTTGGGAGAGGGGATTAAAGTCAAAATGGGTACTTGGTTATACGCTTGGTCCGATTTTATCAAGTTTTCTTCATAATTATAATAAATATTAGTAAGGGAACACTCATAGAGAGTTGTTATCAAGGTTTTGTAATCGATCGTGTTAAGCAACGTTAGGTAAGGTCATTAAATAGATGGGTGACCGTTTAACGCCATTTGAACTAAACGGGTCCGTGCTTCGGAGAGCAAGTAAAAAGTGGGTCCCAGTTTTTAACCGACTATAAAAAAGGAGGTTATGTATTCGATGCGACTGTATGTTATTAAAAGTTTAGTTAACGTAAAAATAGCGCATGCGGAGCTGCGTGGCTCAGCTAGTATTAATTAAAAATAATGTTCATATTGAAAAATTCATATTCGACGTAGTTTTTATTGCCCGTGGCTCCAACTACCTGTTGATATATGTAGATTAGCATTTGTTTACTACTTTCATACACTACAGGAATACCTCCGGTTACTTGTAGATCATACATACATAGTTCTATAAATCTAAACCATTACACCTTTGTTAAGGCACTTGGAGTGCCAACTTAGGTACCTACTCCACGCTCATACAGTACGGTGTAAAGAAATAAGAAAAAAAACACAATTATACTATGATGATACTGGATGTGCTACTTACAGGAATACATAGTCTTTTTTGCCCGACTGCCCCTGAAGGAGGGTTATGTTTTTCGAGAGTATGTATGCATGTATGTATGGCCTACAGCTTACAGGAAAATATCCAATTAGATTACTTATTAAATAAATATTTTATTTTTGACAATTCGTAGTTTTATGAAAATCTATTTAGCCATTTATTATGAGTTCGACTTTTTGGGTATTTTCAAACCATACCTTTAATCGTCTGTTCAATTGATATCACAGGCACCTGCCTGTGATATCCCTACTTACCTAGGTAGGGTATTCAATTTCGTATTGAACCTTCTTAATAAATATATCGTCTTTGTTAGGATTATTTAATATTCCATCAATCTATGACGATTTTGTGGTGACAACTTTTTTTGTATACTCCAGATCTGAAAATGCCTCAATGGGCAAGCGCAGAAGGTGGTGGGTCGGAGGCCGAATCGCCGGATCAAACGATGCTGTACTACGAAGACGAGGCCTCAGAGTATTACGATAAGCCAGATATTGCAGACAAGATAGAACAAACTGGAGGTGAATAGATTTTTTAATTAAAAATACCTACTGACGTTTATGTAGCTTGACTAACAAATCGTAGCACTCTTATTACTGTATGTGTATATATCGATGTAGGTTATTGGCGATTAGTTGTTAAATGTCCTATTTAGTTAGTGTATAAAAAACTCTGTAGCTAGGGAAATAACTGGGCTCTAGTAGAGACATTATCTTATGTCTCAGGGGACGAGCGATAGTGCAAAATTGCAGCTGTCAGGCATGGCAGGATTGTCGGTTACCATTAAGCGAACGTCTTGCTTTTGTCGTCATTAATTTGAATAAACAAAGTCCTTTTCCTTGTGTTGTTAGAAACTATCAATAAGCTATTGCTATTTTCAATCCATGGCCAAATCATCACCAGGTATCTCCGGCCCCATCATCAAAGTCCCTCTAGAAATGTGAAGAGGTATTCCCTGCCTTATAGGGGTCTTGTGGGTCGTGGACGCACAGGATGGGGGCTCTGGGCATCGCTACTAATTGCGACCCCGAGGCGGGAGACGACTCAGTGTAGGACCTGCGTGGTCGTGTGTATCGCGAGGGTGCCAGTTGAGCTCCCCCCAAGTGTCGGACACTGGAGTGTCCGACACTCGCTAGAGCACAACCGGGACATACTCGTACTGACGAGGTCCGAACGGAGTGCCCAGAGTCTCTTGAGCGCAATCCTTCAGACTTGCGCTGCCATCCGCAGCTCGTATTGTTCGATCCCCAGACTTGGGTCTGGGGATCTAACAATACGAGCGGCCCTATTGGACTATGACATTGAGCCTCCCCCTCCCCGACAACCGTATTCTACACTATCAAACAGGCACCGGTCTCGCCGGCGAGGCCGAAGGGCGTACGTATGATGACCTCAATGACGAGCATCACCCCACTGAGTTTCTTACCGACACTTCTCAGTGAGGGTGCGTTGTGAATCATTGGTAGAATCAGCCCTCTCTAAGCGACAGCCCAAGCCGAGGCCGTGCCTTCTTCAGGTGCCCTAGAGCTCATCGCTCCCCTGTTTTTCTGGCTGCAGCGCTTTAAGCGCTCGCGCGACTGTCCTCCAAAAAAAATCTCTTGAGCGTTGATGGCCGCCGGCTACCGGGGCGGTTTTAGTGGGTAAAAATCTCACATAAGGTACCTAAGGTTTTCTCCCCGACCGCAAAAAAAATATTTTTATTTTGTTTATCCTAAGTAATAAAATAGATGTAGTGATAATTTTAAATGTGATTGAACAACTAATACCTAAAAGAATATTAAATTGAAATATTATATTACGTTATACCACGAAGCAGATAAGGGCATTACGAAAATCACCCGTAGCCGTGCGTACAAATCGATTAGTCTGCACTCGCGCTCTTACGCAAATACTTTATCAAGCGTGCAGTCGCGTCACGTAATGCCCAAGTTTCGTACAGAGCAGCTGACTTGTTGCACAAATGTATAAGGGGCTGACATCCAATTAGTTTCACTTGAAACTGGTGTGTAGCAACATCCGCATTTTATATCTGATCTTCTAAAAAGAAACAGTTTGATATAAAACAATTTGAAAAGCTACGAGTATATCTACCTATACAATAACAGCGGGAACAACGGGAAGCGACTTTGTTTTTAGATGCGCCGTAAAGTCTGCCACATTTGTGCTATAAATAATTGTTTTTCCGCAAGACCAAAGAAACCACGTCAAACGTTATTCCTCGCGCACTTGCAACAACTCTTAAAACCTCGACAGGTTTTATGACTGATTTGTCCTCACCTACAGTTTCTCAGTGTTCATTACTCTGTGCATTCACTAAAGTTCTCTCTTCGACGTGTCGTGCCGAGCAAATGTTCGTGAGGTTACCACTCTACATATTTGCCTAATTGGTGAAGTATGCAATATAAAATAAGTAACCTCAGCAGGAACGTGGGATCAGGCCTACTACCAGCTCTGATAGCAGTGAGTAATATTAGTTTTACGTAGAAAAGGGACGCAGATATTCGCAGTTTATAGCTCCGTTCCTTTTCCTCACGAAAATAAAGTTACAATAGTAACTAAAAGAATATTAAATTAAACAAGTAATGCTTACGTTTTACGACGCGCTAAAATAATATGACGGTAGACCTCGGATGGGATCAACAGCCATCCACCTATACCCTATTTTTCTTTACAAGATCAAAAATTTAACAATAAATGTTATGAACGCGTAAAAACAGGGTATACGTACTACAGCGTACGTACCCAACTATTCCGTCTATTATAACTACGTGTGTGTTTAAATTCCCCAAGTGTGACTATCAGTTAAAAAAACCCCCGTACAAAATCAAATCACAACCCGGTGTGATAAATTGGTGTGACTTCGATTTAGTCGCTAAAAAGCCAAAATAATTTAAGTTTACTGTTCGTTTCATAAACAGTAGAGAATAATACCTATCCGAATACCGATAATAGAAGTTATTCAGGCATTTAATTAGTTACATACATGATAAACTTGAAATACCAATAAGTAGGTATGATACAAATAGGTATGGTCTGTATTTGTTTTCAAGTTATTAGGTACGCGCGCATTATCAGTGTAGGTACTTACATTGCTGCCACGAAACATGTATTTATTATCTAAGTACTAGAGTGGTAGTTATGGCGATGCATCCTAATTAGAACAAACTGTAATATCCTACCAATGTTTATCTATAGAAATACTCAAACACAAACTCAAAAATCTTTATTTCAAATACGCTAGCACTTATCAATGGTTATTTTTTAAAAGCTACCACCGGATCACAACGCGGCCTCAACTGAGAAGATCCGGCAAGAAACTCAGCGGGCTTGTCATTTTTTCATTTTTTTTAAACATTGTTTTGTTACAAATGAATCGACATTAGCGATAGTGTGTCCTGCCGTTTGAAACATAAAGCAAGGGGAAGAAAACAATAAATTACGACAAAAATTACAACAAACTAAAAGGCCAAAGGGATAGTAGTCGGACCAGTCCCCCCAAGCAGCACCCGCGCACGAGTTGACTCGAGTAGCAGCCATACTGCGTCATACGTTCACGTTTTCACCGATCGAACTAACATCAACTTCACGATAGTTTTTGATTTTTTTCTCAACCTCTTTTCAAACATTTGCTACCACACTCAGAGTTAATGACTCATTATCGATTCACATAGATACCTACTACTACATTTTGTATTGGAATTGTCACTTTAATGGCGAGATAATTAATCATTAAGAAATTATTTTAACGACTGATTAGTGTCCAACTAAGGTATGTACTATACATAAGTAAATCACAATGAGCAGTTGGGATTCGGACGTTCTTCGGAGTCGCTGGACGTTCGGGGTGTGGGTCCTAGGACGTCCACTAAGTACAGCGGCGACTCCGAGGAGGCGGCGGCGGTGGCGGGGATGCGGCCCCACGTCCGTGAGCACTATTTCTGGAGCGGCGGGCTTAAAGGCAAGGCACTGACGGGGTCCCGGTGCAGATCCCACCGGAGAGCCCTGGTGTCTCCTCTCATGTGCCGATGCGACAGCCGCAGGGGTTTTAGTGAGTAAGAATCCCACATACCCCGGTTGACCCCCACAGGTCCCGGATACTTTTAAAGGTTTCCCTGCGGAAACAAAACAAAAAGATTTCTGACGTTAGCCACATTTCTGATTATAGACTTCTACGACAGCGGCAGCGGCAGTGATGAGCAGTTGCCGCGGCGGGGCAGCAGGCCGCGGCGTGCCGCTGCGGGCTCGTCGTCGTCTGCAGCCAGCAGTAGCGGGCCCACGGGCCCCGGCCGGCGGCGCCGCTGCGGCATCTCCGCAAGGGAACGCAACCTGCGCAGGCTGGAGAGCAATGAACGGGAACGGATGAGGATGCACTCCTTAAACAGAGCTTTTGAGGTAAGCATATGTGATCACAGTATAGTTATTGTTCTATTAAAGTGGTCACTGGTCATTTGAACGCATTGTAACTTGTAGCAAAGTGAGCATTTGTATAGTTTGTTGCTACCACCAAGATGATGGCCGCGGATCAAATCAATCAATACTTTACTTGTTTTGGTGGTTTATTTAAAATATTTGAAAGTAAGACGAATAGGAAAGAGCATTGACGAATATCTACATAAGTACCTCACCGATAAATTAAAATGAAATCTATCTAAGTTGCCTAGGTATGTGCATGACCCACATTTTTCTGTATATGTACCTATTACTAGTACTAATTCGGTTTAGGGAAGAAGTTATTATAAATGTCCATACAATGACTTCAAACGCTTCAAGTTTTTTGGTTTGATAAGCGTAACATTCAATTTCTTAAGAACTGCAAGAGATATTAGAATGCTGAGTAATAATACGGGTTTTATGATACATGTAAATTATGTGATTTTATCTAACCTTTGAAGTAGTTGAGGTTGAAAATTCATCGACCGGGTTAACCTTATTCATACCCGACTGACCTAGAAGAAGCCGATAAGTACCTAGGTATCCTAAACGGCTTGATGTATCTTGGTAGATACCCCTCATAGGTGGTGGTCCACCTATGAGGTATCGTTAGATTCGTCTTAATTGATTGTAGGATTAAAAATCCTTAATTCTTCAACAAATCATACATTATTATGTATGGCCACCATCATTTGTTTTTAATTTATTTTCGTAAACAACAGCAATGCCATTGGTGTTATGGTCTTTAGAATAGTAGAGACAGAGACGAGTGTGTTTTATTTGCATACTACATTAAAAATCCATGTCATTTTAGTTCATTTTATTCGCGGTATATTTGGTCGGTAATAATAATTTATGTATACATACCACTGGAAACCAGGTTGCTATGTCTAAGAAAAAAGGTTGTTGATGACGGGAGATAATAATTTAGGTAATCTTCTTTTCAGGACCTTCGACGGGTGATCCCGCATGTTAAGAAAGACAACAGGAGTTTATCAAAAATAGAAACTTTGACACTAGCCAAAAATTACGTCAAGGCACTAACAAATGCAATATGCACCATGAGGGGGGAAGTACCTCGGTACCTGTAAGTATTAAATCTCTTTTATTTTCTAAAACATAATAGTTTGTAAATACTTCATCATCATCATCATCAGCAGCCAAAAGACATCCATAAAGGCCTCTCCCTTAGAAGAGAGGGCCATAATCCCCACGCTTGGCAGGCGGTTTGGAAATCGCACTTTAGGTGGTAGATAAGCCAATAGAAAGACGCTGCTGCCCGGCTTCTAGATTTCCCTTAGTCGCCTTAGTCTTACGGACACCCAACGGGAAGAAATAGGTGGGTGCTATTCTTCCTCGGACACCACACGGATAAAATAAATACTTAAATAGGAATAATTAAGTATTTTTAATAGCTGAAGCTTGCAAATCTATTTAAAACGTCATATATTGCATTGCTATTGCATATCCTAATGTTCCCACCGATCTTTGTTTTTAACTTGGGGAAATCCTCATGGATACCTATCCGCACCGCTACGGTGGTAGCAGTGCGAGTTATGTCGGACTCTTACCGACTAAAACCCCACGGTGTCGTCAACCCGCTGTGTCGACGGGCCCCGGGAACGTACCTCGTACTCGTCTGGGTCCCGCCAGCGGCCGATCGCCTTTCGGGCGAGCCCTTTCTTGTCCATGGGTGTAAAGCCCACGGACTTGTCTGCGGGTGTAAAAAGCCCGCAGACTCATCGGATGGTGTGCCGGGACACTCCGGCACGCCGTCCTCCGCGAGGGCGATAAATCGCAGTGCGCAGGCAGCAGTTCCCCCGTTTCTGCTGCCCGCACTACCTCGCTACGGGGGCATCAAGTCGGCGCCCGGGCTTCCTCCGGCGTCGCGGGTCAGTGAAGGGATCGCTCTCCCTGACCCACTCCGCTGCCTCCTTCTGCGACATTACGCACTCGCACAAGGAGACCACTGTCGACCACGGCCTCTCGCTGCTCACCATGGATTAGATCACGGCGGGCAGCGACAGGTCGGCCCCAACCACGGCGCGCAGCAAGCTGCACTCCACCGGGTGCACTTGGGCCTAAGTCACCCCAGTTTTCCATCTTCAATGTCTTTTATACCACAGCAATGTTTCACAGTTCTGTTTTGTCGCACAATACAAATATTGTATTGATGTCTATTAGACCTCTGCAGTGTTTTGACACTGCGGGGGTCAAATAGTAGTCCCCAGTCCTTCCCAGTATAGGCTGACTAATGATTAAGTATTCAATAAAACAGTAGGCCTAACCTATCAGATTACGCTTACCTATATTCTAAGTTCCTATACCTATATTCTATATTCTAAGTTGTAGTAATCTAAGTTTAAATGTATTTTTGTTATGGTGTGCAATAAAGTGTATTTGTATTGTATTGTATAATAAAAATTGTAGGTGTGTTGTTACCCATGGATTGCCGGGTTAGAATTGCATCCCCCTATCTCCTCTCGTTGGGAGTCGTAAGAGGCGACTAAGCGTGAACAGGAAGACGGGCAGCAGCGTCTTTCTTTTGGATTTATCTTCCACCTCTATTGCGATCCCCAAGCCGCCTGCGAAGCGTGGGGATTATGGCAACCCGTCCCTTCTAAGGGGAGGCCTTTGTTCAGCAGTGGACAATATGTATACGTAAAACGTATTATTTCTTATTTCAGATTCAATAGTGATGACGAAAATGTAGAGCCGGTGTTCGTTTTGAATCAAGAACAAAACAATAATGTGCCAAGCGATGGAGATCAAGAGGAGATCCTAGGGAGCCGGCGGTGTCTTTGACAACGACCCCGACAGTCTTCGGCTCCAAATTGACCACGGCACCGCTCCTAGTCTCGACAAATGAACGGTGATCAACTTCTGCTCTACTTAAAGTCAAACACATTAGGCTGACGTGTCGTGACTCAACGCGTCAGCAGCATATCGGTTACATACATTTTGTATGGTTAGAGACACACTATTATGGCGTGTCGTGGCGCAGTTTGAGCTATCTGATTGGTCGCTGACGCGTTGAGTCACGACGCGTCAGCCTAATGTGCCGGCGGCGTTACATTCTTAGTACTGCCAATGACCAAACGCACGGTGACGTGCCTACGTCAACATGCGATGTATCCCACTTGATCTTGATCGTATATATTTCTAGAATACTTAGAATTTTGTGTACAGAAATATTGAAGTGTATAACGTTCCTTAGACAAGAAAACAATTTCTGGATGTAAAATTACCATTACTTGAAATAAATTATTAATGTAATTAATTGACACGGAAAAATGTACTTAACTATATGTCTCATCTACATGTTAGTTTGTATGATGTTATATAATGTAGTCAATCACCCTTTTGGCCAATTAATTGTTTAGGTTTACGATTTATAACTGAGTATACATACAACATATATGAGCACCCGAAGATCTGTAGAAAAGATTAAATAAATATGTTATTTATGTGGGTAAAATAAAAAAAAACTTAAAAGACAGGGTATACAGATGAATTACAAACAAATGAGTTGCTTAAATAATAATAATAATATGTCCCTTTGTTATGTACTTACCTAATAATAGACACTTTCGAATAATGATGTAGACTCCTACTAACTAAATAAAAAAGATGTAAACTACTAAGGCCCAATTGCACCGACAAAAAAACGTCCGTTAATTTTAGAAAAGAATCGATTAAGTATCTATTTAACTACATAACAGTCCATTATCTTAACATAACTCGACACCCCCGGTCACCGTTAAGGACTGTTAAGGGTCCTTAACCGGGGTTGTGGTGGTGGTGAAAAATAGATAAAGGACGTCTTTTTGTCGGTGCACTTGGGCCTAAAGCATTTATAAAATTAATTGCAATACCAGTCTACTGCCGACTGACTCCTTATTTAAAATTAAAGCACCTATACTTTATCTAAGCTATAGGTAGGTAGAATTCATTTATTGATCTACCTAACGTCTATTATTTCCAACTCACCTTTATTTATGTTGCCAAGGTGACACTGTATATAACTATGTAAGTGTTGTTTCAATACTCATGTAACAACAGACATTATTGCTATAGTCGTGGCGTCAAGACTTGCAAGGTCTTTAATAGGGGCGTATGTATTTATGACGATAAACTGCAGAATATGTTAACAGTTGCCATTCTAATAAATAACTTTTAAAGCAAACCTATTTCCGGCAAGTAGGTGGAAAGATTATGTACTTACCTCTAAGTACTCAGATCTCATTACTATTGCACCCACTAAATTAGAAGTAGGTCTACTAATTTATCTACCTACCTGGTTATTTTCGACTCTCTCGTGGTGCCAAAACTGACCGCTAATGCCAAAACATTACGAATTGCTAGGTAGTAATTTGTGTAACAATTATTATTACGTGCTATTAATTATTAGAGTAATTTCTACGTACTACGCGTTTCAACTAAGAATGTGGCCGCCATGATGATCGCGACTGCGGAACTTCACTCGTTTTTTACGATTTTTGTACCGCCAGCAGAGTAAACACAAAATGAAAATTTCGCCCCGGTTTTGATTATTTATTGTAATGTTTTATTTTGCTATCTATTTTTTATCAAAACATCATTTTTAGTAAATAAATATTTGAAATGGCAAGATGGCGGCCACATTCTTAGTTGAAACGCATAGTACAGGTAAACAGTCAATTCTATTTTTGAAAAATTTCAATAGGGACACTTAAAAACCTGTCTTGCGTCCACAAAACACGATTTTTGTGGATTTTTTTTACAATAACTACATATATTCTAATGATGATAATTATAATCAATCTAATGAAAGATCTTTGAATTTACCTATCATTTTGATAATGTCTAATGTCTATCTCAAAGAAAAATCCGAGTTAAATCCAAAGATTTTGCATTACTACCAACCTTGATTATAGGGCATAGTCATCATTCGTGCGATGTTAGATTAATTTATGTACATGTTACAGAAGAAGGAAATCTCAACTTATAGTTACCTATCTACCTTTGATTTTATTGTAAGTTTAGTTGTATTAAGTGTAAAGTAGGTATAAGTATTTACATATTTCTATAAGTACATAGCTTCAATGTGAATGTTGAAGAAATGCATTTAGATGGTTTATATAAAATACCTATGCATTTTTATAGTCATCATGACTTAATTTTATATTGTTGTATTTTGATTACTTATATGAAACCTTAGACTATGTATGAAACGTAATAGTGAATATTTTGTATTCTATGCAATTACATACGTTTTGTGATTAAATTATATTATGACAATTATATCTGTGAGAACATTGCATATTATGGTATTTTAATTTTCGGACTTCACATCCAGGGGGCACAACCCAATGAATGGGTATGTAATTACATTATACAGAGAGTAGTATATTCTTTGCATTATACATGAAGCTAACGTCGAGAGAGGAGCACACGTAGTCCGAATAGGCTCACAAACAAAGAGATTTAATACAGGCTTAGAGGGTAGAAGTATTTTCCATACAAGCGCTGTTTCATGTTTTATAGTGTCATCTTGCAAGAAGTAGACGAAACATTTAGTACTATTAGGAATTAAAACTAAATTCTGCTCTTACTCAATAGATGGCGTTTTTAAACATTTATGTGTGAAATATTCACAGATGTGTTCCGACTAGAACTCTTAAAATCCATAGACTCAACAGTAGATTTCCATACTTTTTCCCGAGCATCATCCAACGACTATAATAGTTTTGATAAAATGGCATGATCTCCCGAGTTCTGATACATCTTATATAGGTAGCATAGGTAGGTCATCCCTCTCGGCGCTCCAACCAGGTATGTACTCTTTTCTAGAACGCCGAGGGATGCTTGTTTTAGCGGATTTGATGATAAAATCTGCAAATTTTCCATAATTAGAGGCTACAGGATCCAGATGGGCGGCTGTCAAATCGCGGTCAAGCGTTTCTTTAAAAACTTTCCAATTTGCTCGATTAAAGTTCCAACGTGGTAATGGCATAGAATTGGTTAAAGGAATTTTGAGGCCAATATTCAGAAAAACAGGACGGTGTTGGCTATTTTGTAGCAGGAACCGGCTAACTTGTAAGGGTTGTTACAAATGGTCTTTTGAGACAACTGTGCGGTCTGGGTTGTACTCCTTGTCCCATCAGGTGGAGTGAAAAGTTCCCTTATCCTTAGCATCGAAGACTAAGTGTAGATCGAAAGTTTCTGCCCATTGCGCCAATGCTTCTCCATTATCAACAGTATCTCGGTAAAGCCAACTTGTGTGGTGGCTAAAAGCCAAGTTTCCGGAATAGACACATGGGTGCGGGTATTTCGTTGGTAGTCCATTCGCCCACTTCACTCTTGGGGGCTTATAAATGTTTGTTATTATCAAGTTTCCGATCTTAATGACAATTGTGAAGATTGAATTCTTGTCACATGAACTTAAAAGATGTACATCGGTAAGGCTTGATTTAGTGTAGGTGGCTATACCATATTTTGGATGGTGAATGGCTTTTACTAGGGTGTATCCTGGCAGTCGCCCCCTTTTATCAAGGTCCAGATCATCTTTAGTATGTGTCTCCTGGATATTAACTACGTCAATTTTGTTCTCATGCAATGTTTTGAGTAAATAGTCGCTTTTCGCTGCGCTAATTCCCTCTATATTATTCTGCAAGATGCGGACTGAAGGCCCGACATCTCTAGTCAAAAAGCCATGTCTTTGTGAGCTCTGAGAAGAGCTTTTCGCATTTGGGTTTACATTCATTGTAGATCAGTACCTATTATTGTCTTGTCTCAAAACTTGTCACTCATTTAGTACCACCCAGGGGACACGTGCAGGGTTGTGGTAGGTCATACCTGCGGTTTGAGCGTCCATTGAGTACGGCGGCGACTCCGAGGAGGACGACGGCGGGGTTGCGTCCCCCGTCCCCATGAGCACCGTGACAGGTTCCCGGGGGGCTACAATGCGCTCCCCGGTGGCAGGCTCAAAGGCAAGGCACTGAGGGGGTTTTAGTGGGTAAGAATCCCACATACCCCGGTCGAGCCCCACAGCTCCCGGGGATCTTAAGAAGACTTCCCCCGCGTCAAAAAAAAAAAATTCATTCCTGCGGACGCGAGTAACATTTGTCCCCCAAGATGTATTGTTACCAAAATAGAAACAATAGTACTGATACTGAACAATAGACGGCGCGGCGTGAATTACAATAAATATTATAATTGAAAAATTGTAGAAAAGAAAAATATATTAAAGGAGTTGTTCCAGAAATGTATGAAGCCTGGGCCAACACCATGTACACTTGTACATATAACTATGCAATGTATATATAACTATGCAATATAGTAACTGTTTTGTAATGTTCTCTTATTTTAATATTGCTTCGTTTTATTGTACATTTATATCTTAAATGGTCAAGGAGAGCAACACCAAAGAGAATATAATACTACTGTAGCACAATAATATGATGGATCGGAAATACGCAACTAAAATGTCATTTTGACAACTGACTATACCTGCGATTGAACTTGTTGTGAAATAGTACTACGACGGATTCCAATCCAAATCACAGGCGATAATCAATACAGTTAGGCCCCGGGTCAAGAAAGAAACAGTTGATGAATGTCCGTAAACATAAATAATCACTGTATACTCCGAAAAACATTATGTACTCCACGCGTAAACAATCTATTACGAAACGTCACTTATAGCATTACCTGTCAAGTAGTAAAGCAACGTCAAACGCAACTGTCATGGCTGCCCTAAAAACAGGGTGGACAGTAAATAACTCCATAAGTAATCATTTATGTACAATTGTACTCTGCTTCAAATTAATTTATAAGTATTTTTATGAAACTCTCCTATGTTTTTCCTATTTTTCCATGTAGTGTACATAGTGTTGGCCCAAAATGGAACATCTCCTTTAAATACTAAACGGAAGTAAGTACCGTTTATTATTTAAAATTACTAAAACTACGTAACATAAACCAAAAGAAAAAAATGGTTTTGAGATGTGCAAATGAGGCCCTTTCTTAAGATACCCCACTGAGCCCCAATCGATATAGCAGTCTCACTTTGAAATTTTGATGACCCATTTCGACCCTTAGGGCTCCCACACATAACTGCGATGCGATGCGATGCGGCTCCGCATCGCAGGAACTTGTATCGAAAATTCATTTGTTTCTCGCAGATATTTGCGATGCGATGCAAATTCGCAGTTGTGTGCCCTTAATAAAAAATAATTAAAGATAAAAATATAATGTTTCATTTGCGATGAGGTTGGGTAGGTAGATAAGATCTAAAACTATTCCAAGTACGCTCGTTCGAGTTATCTCGTATCTCTGGGGGTCTAGTACGAGTTCCGATAGTTTACGAGCTCGATCAAACTGACCGTTTTTGCCCGTACATTTTCGCTCTTAATAACGACACGTTATTAATGTTAATTAATAACATAATCGTTAACATCCGAATAGTAATTCACATAAACCTTAAAAATATATATTAAATTTAATACTTCATGAGTAGAAGACAGATAAACAACACCATCGATATAATATATAAACAGATTTGGTGTCACGGTTCACAAAAAGTGGTAGCGAGAAATAGAGCCCTTGTGTCGCTATTTCTCTAAAAGCCACATCCTGACAAATTTATTTTTGCCGATAGGAGTGTCGCTACTGTCTATATGAAACTGTCAAAACTACAAGTTATTATCATTATAAAATCGTTAGTTCACGTTTCTGCCACCAGCACAGATAAGTTTGCAACCTCCGCGACCACATTTTAGATGTTATTTTGTTCGTGAATGTTTATCTAGTTTATATATTATATCGATGAACAACACCATCTAATTTAGCGAACTATAGGGTAAGCTTAAAACAGCGCCATCTCTCCGTTACGCTAACGCTAACACACATCAATTTCCGTATGTCTATGCCGTATGTAGTGTATTATCTATGGCCGGAATGCAGAACCGTTCGTGAATGGTGCACTTTAGAATGACAAAGAATGAACTAGATAGAGCGAATGAATGAGCGAAGTGATTGAGACCGAGACTCGAGCTGACTGGAATAAATTGGATCTAATTCTTTTGATTCAGGGCTGCCAGATTAGGCGATTTATCGCCATTTAGGCTACCTTGGGGGGTCAAATGGCGACCAAAAAATCCAATCGGCTACCAGTAGCCATTTAGGCTACTTATGAAAATAGGAACGGGCGCTTTAGGCTACTTCAGGATTAAATAATTATTATCTCAAAATTAAATAATTTCTTGTTATTTGTATGCTTAGACGAAACGTAATATACAGATCCAACGTTCTTTCGTCACTGAGGAAAGAAGTCTGAGGAATCCGCAGGTTCTTTCCATACTACTTGCTATCTTCTATGCAATTGACAGGCCTGTTGATCTAGTGGTTAGACAGGCTGGCTGCTAGCCACCATGGGTTTGATTCCCACCAAGTGTCTGGGTATTTTATGTATGTAAGTATGTATTAACAAAAAAGAAGTACGTAAGTATATAAGTATTATACTTAATCAGTTGTCTGGTTTCCATAGTACAGGCACTGCCTTGTTTGAGATTTGATGACCGTGTGTGGATTGTTCTTAAAAAAACCTATCCTTGCCTAGAAATCCCACAATGGGACGTCATGAATCTAGGGTCTGTATTCACAAACCGAAAATATCTACATAATACCCGGTCGAGTTAAGTTGCACCTTTAGGCGAAGACGTTCTAAACTAGCGAGGTGCAAAGTTCCCGAAAAGCTCGAAAAAGCGAGCTTGTGTCAATTTAAGTTACTCATTCCAACTCGCTGTATGACAGAGATGGTTACATGTTTTTTTTTTCAGTGTGCTCTCTATTTTCGGCTAAATATACTATACAATATTTTAGGCGAATTAGGCTATTTGTCAAGAAAAAATACATTGGGCGATTTAGGCTACTCGGTAGGCAAAATTAGGCGAATTGAGTTAGCAGATATCTGGCAACCCTGTTTTGATTGTCTACGAATGAAAAAAAAATCCTCATGTGCGTGTAGTTGATTCTATGTAGATAAATTTTCAGAGTAATTTTGTGTAAGAAATTAAGTTTTCAAATGGTTTAAAGTTGAACAAATTAAGTTTAAAGTGATTTGGCTTATCAAAGGGTATCAGTTTGAAATAAAGTCCATCCACATAAGATAGACACTTACTCAAATACATTCTGCGTCTATCGCAATATGGCCGTCCTGTAATGATTCGGTGGTCACTATTATTGTGATTTCGTCGTATGCTAAATACCAAAATGGAGCTTCGCGTCGGTAATAAGTACCGACTAGGCCGCAAGATCGGTTCAGGATCATTTGGAGACATTTATCTGGGTGAGTACAACTAATAATGATCGTAAACAAAGAAAAGTGGTCACTTGGTTGGTAGGCCAGCTGCAGTTTTTTTCGTTTCGAAATATCCAGGATTTCTACTTATAACGAAATATTGGTGCTCGTAGGTTAATTCTATTGTGTTACCTTCACTGCATTATTTGTTTTGGGTCGTTTAGTCAGTTTCATCAATTTGATAAATTCAAGGGTTTTTGAGAATCAGCGTAATCACAACGCTGTTGAATCCTTATTACTGTTGAGAATGTTCTGATCACCTACGCAGGTTTTCGCTTATGATTGGTAGTACCTGTATGTGAATGTATGCTTTAGTGATGTTGATATTGAGATGTCTGCTGATACCACATAATTGTAATTGCTATATCTTTCAGGAACTAACATTGTTACTAAGGAAGAGGTAGCTATCAAACTGGAATGTATAAAAACAAGACACCCGCAGTTACACATAGAGAGCAAGTTTTACAAACTTATGCAAGGAGGAGGTAATTATTTATTTTGCCTATACCAAATCTATCTCTTCTCTAAACAGTAGAAAACAATATTGATTTTGATGTCCGATTAGCTGGACTATAAAGCTGAGCAAAGACCCAGCAGCTCACTAGTTAAATAATATTTACAGGACCTAACCTCAATCTTAACCTGTGTTTTTTGTTGCTATTAAAATAGTGAAATATGAAATAGGTTATATAGTCAATTGCCATTCTGTTATTAAGTATATTCCTAACTTGTAATAGTTGGTATTCCTGCCATAAAATGGTGTGGCTCGGAGGGAGACTACAATGTAATGGTAATGGAACTGCTCGGTCCATCCTTGGAAGACCTCTTCAATTTTTGTTCACGGCGCTTTTCCCTGAAAACTGTACTGCTCCTGGCTGATCAACTAATTACCCGCATTGAGGACATTCATTACAGGAACTTCATTCATAGGTAAGGATCAATTTATAACCGATACATTACACAATGCTATTATCATACTGACTGGCAGACAACGCACAGCTTAAATAGCTGGTGGAATTCCATATACATTATGAGAATGCCTGATGGTTATAAAACATAGTCAGTTTCAGTGTCTGTCTGTATATCTGCTAACTCCTAAGCCACACAACAGATCTTTAAGCGGGTTTCACCATCAGAGAAATTATTCATTGATTATTTATGTATATAGGGTTACAGGAAAAGTCGTGCTAGATCCGTTAAGGGCGTGGAGTACCCATCATTTCTGACTTATTTCACTATGAAACACCCCACCCTAAACTTAACCCTTTTCGAGATTTTCGACTTTAAATTTTTTATTAAAAATTGCCGATTTTTATAATATAATATAATATCCTGGGACAATCCACACACGGTCATCCGATCCCAAACTAGGCAGAGCCTGTACTATGGAAACCAGACAACTGATACTAATACTTATATACTTTTTTTTTGTAAATACATACTTAAATAGATAAACAACACCCAGACACTTGGCGGGAATCGAACCCACGACCCATCGGTTAGCAGGCAGGGTGTCTGACCACTAGACCAACGGTCCCGTCAATTTTAGGCTATTAAATTTTATTTTGTTTAAGTTAAGTTTGCTTATTTTTTTTTTTACTTTTTTTTATTTTGGTTAAGTTTAGGGTGGGGTGTTTCATAGTGAAATAAGTCAGAAATGATGGGTACTCCACGCCCTCAACGGATCTAGCACGACTTTTCCTGTAACCCTGTATATTAAACTGTTTACATCGGTGCAAAACTGGGGGTATTTGTTATAAATATAAAAATATATGTTTTTAAAAAGATGGTTGCAATAGTACAGAGGTCTGGCTAGTTTTAATGGCTGTGTGTATCTTCCCAAACCTGTAACATCTTATCTATAACAATATACTAACAAATAAATTCTGATTCATAGAAATAATAACCATTGGCTAGCAATAGTTATGTAGTTTATGTCATGCTATTAAACCAGTTTTCAATTTATATTACCATGCCCTTTTAAATAAACTAGCAAAGGGCAAGTGAAAGTCAATTTGGATACAAAATTTCCATAATTCATGACAACTTCTGTATCGCTACTAGTGACTTCTTATCTATACTTATAAATTATAGAATTGATGTGAGGCGTATAAAGTTATTAGTGCCTTAAAAATATTACCATTTAACTGCTTTATTTCTGCTAAGTTTGAAGAGCTTGAGATATCTTGTGATTTAGAAAAAGGTTGCTCTAAATGACTATCATTGGTAGTATAAACTGATATTAGTATGGTTCAGATAATTATAAGGATGGGTGATAAATAAACTATCAGTTTACATAGGTAATCATTACTTATACTTTATTATGACCACACTGATGCCCTGTGTGGTCATTAATCACCTAATCAAACAATAATATAATGATTACTGTACTGTTTATTTGTTTATATAATATTGGTGCTATTATTTAATAATATATCATGTTTGTTTGGAAGATTCTGGTGAGGCAAATTATCAAATAAATCATGTCTCAATACAAATATCATTCATAATCATATGATTAATTATGAAATATGTGCCTGTGAATACCATAAAGTAATGCTAGTGACAACCATAAGGATAAAATAGTTATACATAATAAGGATAGAAGATTGTGTATGATATAATATTGTTGTGCAAATAAACAAACCAATAGCTTTTCTCACAAGTGGTTTTTCTGAACTCAAGGTTATGCAACCTTTATTAGTTTTATATCCTGTGTGTGCTGGTTTTAATATCTTTGTATATCTATTTCAGAGATATAAAGCCAGATAACTTTCTTATGGGACTAGGTAAAAAAGGGAATTTAGTGTACATAATAGACTTCGGCTTAGCGAAGAAGTACAAAGATACCCGCACTCTGCAACATATCCCGTACAGAGAAAACAAAAACTTAACAGGTAATACAGATTCACTTTTGGTTAATTAATTACATGTAGTGTATGTCTTATGTAGGTAGGAATATATGTAATTTTGATATTACGAGAGGATTTATAAAAGAATACACAATATATAGTATTTGCTGCACTTCAAGTCTGTTGATGAGTCATTATCTCCCTTGATTTTTTATTAAAATCCACACTTCAGTTACGAGATATTTAATCATTTGGCTATGTCTAACCAGTTTGTCTTAAAATTATGATTCTTAATTGACATCTTAAACTGTCTATAGTCTGCCAATGACTATGGTTTTGTATAATGTATTATTCTTTAGTATAAAATAAACATAAGGTTATAATGTTTAATGTTTTAAGTTTTACTACAGTATGTATTGTATAAATTACTCCTTACTTGATGTAAATGCTAAGGGATGAAATAATTACCCATTTATGAACCCTAAATGTAGCAGTTAGTACTGATTCAAGTGTTATAAATGCTTTTATATTTAATTAAATAAAGTTATATACAATGAAATCGTCTTTGTGCGATTGTTACTAGCTTGCGGTGTAGGAAAATATCGTGAGGAAACCTGCATGTCTGAGAAAACCTAACTAGCTTTCGAATGATATGTGAAGTCCGCCAACCTGCACTTGGCCAGCATGGTGGACTGGCCTAAGCCCCCTCATAATGAAGGGCCCGCCCGTGCCCAACAGTGGGACATGGGCATGGGCTAAACAAGGGCTGGTATTGTTATTATTTAAAGTTATAAGTTATACACGAAAAGATGTACTAAAGAATATATTGTTGTACAATTACAGGCACGGCGAGATACGCGTCAATAAACACTCATTTAGGCATCGAGCAATCGCGTCGTGATGATCTCGAATCATTGGGATACGTACTCATGTATTTCAACCGCGGAAGTCTGCCCTGGCAGGGACTAAAAGCAGCTACGAAACGCCAAAAGTACGAAAGAATATCTGAAAAGAAACTATCTACACCTTTTGACGAACTTTGTAAAGTAAGTGTCGTTTCTCTCTACGGACGGGAATATTTTCAGATATTACTATACCACGAGAACGAAACTGAAATAGGTGCTTGACTAATTAACTGCGTATTTAGTGAGTTCGCAGAAACTGCTGCTGGCTTGTTAATAAGTAATATGTAGCCTCCGTGGTGCAGCGGGCGGTTTCCCGCTTGTTGTCGCGGGTTCGAATCCCGCGGGGAGCAACATCTTTGTGTAGTTGTTCCTTATTGGATATTGAAGACCAATCACCTGATTGTCTGTAAAGTGAAATGATCACGCATTGGATGGGTCCTGCGCCTTACCTCTCCCTGGTTGTGTCTGTCATCTGTTCCATCGGTTTGTGAGATATTAGGAAGAGATAGCACACAGCGTGGCTGATCTTGTGAAGGCTGTGGTTGTATTGGTCAGAAGGGCATTATTTTAATATGTAATTAAGTTTTTCTACATTTCAGCAAGCCTAGCATGACTTGCAAGTCTTGACATATTGGTGTGTGACACATTTTTCAAGACCGAAACCTCATTTTCTATACAGAAATGACTAGTGGATTTTATACTCACAGTAATGTGACATGACTTTCAAGCAATGCCTCTAGGACAGACAACTCAAGCTTTGAGTGGGTTTGGTCCTGAGGTGAAGGTTGTCTGTACTATAAGTTTAGACAAACTCAGCTGTGTTGCTGTGTTCCGGCCTGAAGGGCACTGTAGCTGGTGAAATTTCCGGACACAAAGACTTAAAATCTAATGTCTTAAGGGTCGGCAACGCGCTAGTGATTCTTCTGGTGTTGCTAGCGTCTATAGGCTGCGGTGACTGCTTACCATCAGGCGGGTCGTACACTTGCTTGCCACCTTGGTAGTATAAAAATAAAATTTATTTCGACTGTCGGAGCGGTTTATGATTATTATTGATTCTTGAATCCAAGTTAATTGATATCTTTACTCACTATCTGCGTATTAAGTTCTAATTGGCTTTGAGTGTCGAAATAATCCGATTTCAATTATTATTAATGATCATTAACTTTAATTGCCGTTTGTAGGTTCGGCAGTAAGTTACGTGAAGAAATATGTCATTCCTATACATACATTTGTTTTCCATTCTTCTAGTGTTCCGTATTGTAAAATGACAACTTGGCTAAAGGGGCTTGGCTTTTTGTGTAGTGAGCCATATGTATTAACATTTTGTTAATAAACTTTGCAATTTATTTATATATTATGATTTGTTACACAGAATCACCCAATCGAGTTCCAGTTATATCTGAAATACTGTCGACGGTTGCGCTTCGAGGAGAGACCTGACTACAGCCACTTACGCCAGTTGTTCCGTACGCTCTTCCACCGACAAGGCTTCACTTACGACTACGTTTTTGACTGGAATATGCTCAAATTTGGTATGTATAATTATTAATTGAATATTACAATTAACAAGGATGAGCTATTCATCTAAACCCAGCCTGGGGTCTGTAAAGAGATCGCGGGGGTGTGTTATGATTAACGGTTTCAAATAAAATTCAAATAGTTGTAAATCATGATCATCGTTAGCAGCCGAGACGTGCACTGTTGAACATAGGTCTCCCCGTCAGAAGGGAGGGGTGGCCATAATTCCCACGCTTGGCAGGCGGCTTGGGGATCGCAGTATAGTGGAAGACGCTCTTTCAAGACATACACACATCAAAAGTGTCTAGGGATCAAGCATTTTTAAGCGGATTTCTTGAGATTGAGATGTGGCTTTGTAATAAATTTATGATTTTATAAATTTATATGGATCCTTTTTGGTGCATTTCATAATTTGAATCAGGAACTGTGAATCAAATTCGAGTAAAAGATGAAAATCAGCTGTCAATATTTTCCCTATAAAAACATACAACGCATTGAAGACATTATTAGTGCTACTGTTTCCCTACTACTGATTAAAACCAACGTTATTATGGAGCGGCGACGTCATTTAAGCAGGGAAGAAATGCTCAGAGCCGTGGGAATGATAGAAGCTGGTTCCCGGCAACGTACTGTGGCTTTAGCTCTGAATACAAGTCAGAGTGTTATCAGTCGACTTTGGACACGTTACCGAAGCACTGGTACCGTGGCTGAGCGCCATGGAGGACGGTATCGCTGCACCACACGGAGACAAGACCGATATATTCAAATCTTAACTCGAAGAGCTCCAACAATAACTGCCATGATGTTAGCCGTGAGGCTTCATCACTCTTCAGGGAACTTAATTAGCGACCAAACAGTCAGAAACCGCTTGCATGAAGTGAACCTTCATTCCCGAAGACCGCTACGGGTACCACCTATAGCAATGCACAATCGTAGGATTCGATATCAATGGGCTCTTGAACACAGAAATTGGGCAGAAGAACAATGGCGTTTCGTGTGCTTTTCTGATGAGTCTCGTTTTGGTATGAGACCGGATACAAGACGTATACGACACTGGAGAACCCCTGGACGCCAACAGCGATTAAAATCCTGCCAGGAAGTCCATCCTTATAGTGGTGGAACCATCATGGTATGGGCGGGTATTTGGATCGGCGGAAGAACTGAGTTGATTTGGATCAGAGGCAACCTCAACGCTCAAATTTATGCTGAGACGATTGTATCAGACGTCATCGTTCCTCTACAAGTGCAAATCGGTCCCTTATTTCAGTTAATGCATGATAATGCACGACCGCACACCGCAAGAGTTGTAAGACAGACTCGCCGCAGCTAACATCAATGTCCTGCCCTGGCCTGCTCAGTCGCCAGACTTGAACCCGATTGAGCATGCATGGGATATGCTACAGAGAAGAGCTCTGCCGAATATGGAGGGTATCCAGTCGCAAGAAGACCTTTTTTTGTTGTTGCAACGAACATGGGCGGCCATTCCACAGCGTGATTTGGATGAACTCATTTTGAGTATGCCAAACCGATGTTCTTGTGTTGTTAGTGTTCGCGGTAGAAACACGGATTATTAATTGTTTAAGTTACCCAATAAAATTTTAAAGAAAACTGTTATTTCAGTCTTTTTTTCGAACTTTTGTGTTAGTGGTTCAAATGTCAAAAATCCCTTTATTAGGAAAATGGCAAATTTCTTTATTAATGCAAAGGTGACTTGGTTTATCGTTACTGTGACAAACGAAAACACTTTATTTGATGAATCCTTAAAGAAAATTTTAATTAATATCAATCAGGAGAAAAGTTATTGCAAAAATATATGTTGATCCCTAGACACTTTTGATGTGTGTAGTTTGGGTCATCTGGGACTAACCACCACCAGACCACACCAGATGATTATGTACAGCTCCAGGCTGGCGCAATCGTTGCGTACTTGAGGGAACTCTTTGAAGTGCATTCCTGTGGTTTACTGGGCCCGGTTCTTAGCCACCAATAATAGAATAGAATAGGTGGAAGATAAATCCAAAAGAAAGACGTTGCTGCCCGTCTTCCCGTTCTCGCTTAGTCGCCTCTTACGACACTGGGGGAGATGGGGGGATGCAATTCTAACCCGGCACCCCGCGGGTAAAGTCATAAATGCCAGTCACTATACGCAAAAAATCGCAAGTTGGATACAAAGTGAGGGTTGAAAATGTAAGCTATGTTCCAGGAGGGCGTTGAAAAGGTTGAGAACCTCTGATTTAAAGTAATGTCCAAGCGGTCTAGTACGAGAATAAGATCAAACTCATATTGAAATCACATACTGTCTTATTAATAAAAATCGCTTATTTTTCTCTTACTCCAAAGCTACATCGGAAGTAGTTAATTCTAGACTAGTCACGGAATAGCTACGTCTTAATAACGTTATTAATAAATACGAAGTAGGTTCGGACTAACAATACAATTCTTACACTGAGACTAAGGTGTATGTTATGGCAACCCACTGAAATTAAAAGTAAAAAAAATTAACAAAATGACTAAAAAGACACTGGCAGTTAGGTAAATTGTGATATTTGACACTTTTATGACACTTTTATTTGACAATCACAACTTTCACTCTATATTTATCTTACATCATAATATTCTATATTTCTCTTACATCATAATATTCTGTATTTCTCTTGTTGAATTCAAGATAGTGGTTTTAGAATTTGTGTTTTTTTATTAGCAGAATATTATCTATAAATCAAGAAAGTATATAACAAGTAGGCCGGGGATCTAGCCTGTTACACACCGTCCCTAACAAGAAACTACAGTGCACCTCAAAAAACGCGTGTAAGAGCAGAAACCACGGTGGGCCTCAAGCACGAGCCGGCGCGTGTAATGCAAAACTTGCTGACAATGCAACCTATCCAAGAACAGAAGGGCTATAGTATGGACGCATCCAGCATGTGTACCGAAAACCAGCTGACGGCGCACAACTAGATCCATTGTATGGACCCATAGCGACGGAATCGGCTCTTCACTTAGCTTCTAACATCGAAGCGGTCACTACATATTTAAATTAGATATTAAAAATGTAATTTAAATTAATAAAAATTAGTTTTAAAATCTGTTCTAAGTTATTTCTGAATCATCCGGCTGTAGCCTACATAACTAGCCTAATAGTTTAGTTTATTTGACGGGCCCGTTGGTCTAGTTGGCAGACACCCTGCCTGCTAACCGATGGGTCGTGGGTTCGATTCCCGCCAAGTGTCTGGGTGTTGTTTATCTATTTAAGTATGTATTTACAACAAAAAAAAGTATATAAGTATTAGTATCAGTTGTCTGGTTTCCATAGTACAGGCTCTGCCTAGTTTGGGATCGGATAACCGTGTGTGGATTGTCCCAAGATATTATTATTATTGAGATAGTTTATTTACCTCTCCGCGAGCCCAAGTCCTTTTTGCAGCTAAAACTTTCAAGTGAGGTGGTATAAAGCCTACTGCATCTCCAGCCAAATCATTCTACCATTTCAGTAATGTAATATGCAGTTGAGCGTGTAAATCTATATTTATATTTAAACTCGTCTTCAAGGTCTTCAAAAGGGATATTGCGAGGTTTATACAATTAGGTTATGTTTAGTATATATAATTATCTCAATGGAAGTTAGAAATACAATACAAATCTATGCTTACTCAAACGTTAAACCATGGGGCTCCGCGGAGTAACTTTTACTCCGGGACTACATTTTGATTAGTTAACTCCGTCCTTACTACTTGTTTATTAATACCATAATTGCCTAATCTTTGCGTAAGTCTTGGAGTAAAGTTGTTCTGACGCTAATCATAGTTTATTAATAAGGCTGTAAGAGTATATTTTATTTTGCTTTGTGATTGTCTGAAAGTGTTATTCCTATTACATGATAATTAGAAGTGGTTAATATAGCACATAACATTTTAACTTAGCGCGCTATATTCACTCAACGTATAGCGTATGCTATATTTATTTCCGTTAGGTGCTTTATATCGCACTGCGTTATTTAATCGAACTAAGCGCGGTCTCGCGCAACATAGCAGTTAGCATCAAGTCGTCGGTCAGCGGTCAGTCAGCGCTCGCGTAACGATGTACGTACGTATATGCTTATCACGACATCGCGCGCTATTCACACAGCGCGCTAACTTGCCAGACATACGCTAAATATGCAACATGCTATAACATAGCGTGTAAAATAGCATGCTATAAAAATATAGCTTATAGACTATACATGCTGCTATAAAATAGCAAATTTGGACAATACTAATGATAATGTCTCAATTGTCAGGTGGACAGCGCGGCAACTATCAAGCGGGTGCCAACGACCGTACATTAAGACGTCACGAACAAAATCAGGATCAGGAAAATAGTAAGTAGTGTTCTCTAAGATATTTACGTAGCGTAAAGTTTACATGGAAGGCTGACCTGATATTGTATACATATTACATCTTCTGCTACCAGATAATAGGGATGTTGCCTGAGTTAAAAAAAAAATCATTCTAATGGGGAACATGCACAAATTTTGTTGTTAGTGTAAAACGAAGGTAAATATTATACAGGGTGTAAGGGCCGATTTTTTTTTATTAGATTTCAAATAATGTCCATTACAACATTACAGAAACCATACGTTAAGCCCTACATTGCTAATTTTCTAAAATAATAATAGTTATTTGCCTATTAATTAATTGCCTATGTACTGTTTTTGTGCATAAAGAATAAATAAATATTTCACAAATAATTTATTTATTGTTTTAAATTAAAATGAGGCTTTATATACCAATAATGATGCTATACTAATTTTATTTAAAAAAAGTGGTTTTTTTTTGGAAATTTGATGAAAAAGCTGATGAAAAGTACTGGTATCGGTTTTTGGTACGATGTCCCTTACACCCGTTATAACAAAAGTTGGTGTCTCAAAGTTCACTCGGAAACGCTCACTTACGTGATGTGACGTCACTCCGTAATAGGACTGTACAAGTTGTCATGGCCATAGAGAAGATTATGGATGGCAACGTCAAGTGTTGTTTAAAATTACGTTTCAATTTACGTAAGATTATAAGGAAATAAGTAAATAATTATAAAATTTAGATTAAATGTTTCAGTAATGCATTTTGTAGAACTACTATTATAGAATTATAAAGAAAATTTGTTAATATATTTTCATTCATGTCCCTATTAGTCCGTTAGGTTAGATTATCAAAAAATATTTGAATACATATTTTTGTATTCATGTAACAAATCAATAGAAATTGACAAAGATAAAAAGCGCGAGGCTCAGTAAAAATTGTACTTAGGCATGACGTCACACAGAATTTCATAGCGCATCTTCTTTTTTTTTTAATTAACAAAAAAAAAATACGTGTACAATATTTTTGACGTAATTATGGCAAATGACTGAACTAAATAGATTTTTTTTAGGCATCTAGCCCATTCTGTAAAGAGACTATGTTTTGTGTATTATGTAAGAAAAACGCTCAGAAGATGCATCTTCTTTCTTTCTTTCAACCAAGGAGATTGAAGATACTATAGGGAGTGTCTTGGATCGCCTCGCTAATAATCACATACACTTTGTTACTCATATTATATTATATTTAAAGTGATAAAATGTCAAGCCCGCTGAGTTTCTTGCCGGATCTTCTCAGTTGAGGCCGCGTTGTGATCCGGTGGTAGATCCTTTTTAAAAAAAAAAAAACATTACCTTTCAAAAGTGTTAAGCCTATTTGAAATAAACTATTTTTGAGTTTGAGTTTGAGAACCCTTTTTCTTCCGTTGAGTGTCGTAAGCGGCGGCTAAGCGAAGTCAAGAAGACGGGCAGCAGCGTCTTACAATTTTTTTTTTTTTTTTCTTTCTATTGGGATTCCTACCATCTATACTGCGATTCCCAAGACGCCTGCTAAGCGTGCAGATTGCGACAACCCCTTTCTAAGGGAGTGGCTATTTTTGTTCCGCAGTAGACTTCTATCGGCCGCTGCTGATGATGGTGATGTATTTGCTGTGTGTGTTATGTGTAAACACTGTTGTGTTCTGGTCCCTCGGCACCATCGCTGTGCTCGCGACGACGTAGGGCCCACATTGCATCGCCCGCTTTAGGGTTGTATCTATTAGCCTTACTTGCACTCACCCAGTTGGGCGTCCGTAAGAGTCGATTAAGGAAAAATTCAAACACGGGCAGCAGTGTCATTTTATTTAAATTAACTATAATCGCAGTATTCCCCGTGGGGTGTCCGGGTAAGAATAGCACCCACCCATCTGCTCCCGTTGGGTGTTCGTAAAAGGCGACTAAGGGAAAACAAGAAGACGGGCAGCAGCGTCTGTTTATCGTACGTATGCGACCTCAACGACGTGCATCACCCCACTGAGTTTCTTGCCGGTTCTTCTCAGTGGGGGCGCGTTGTGAACCGGTGGTAAACTCAGCCCTCTCTTAAGTGACAGCCCAAGCCGAGGCCGTGCCTCCCTGAGGTGCTCTTGAGCTCGTCGCTACTTCTGCCGTTAAGGCTAGAGCGCTTCAAGCGCTCGCCTCCTATTGTCCGGTGAAGCTGTAATGGCCATCTGCGGCCAACAGCGTCTATCATTCCCAAAAAAAAAAAAAACGCGTCTGTTTATTTTATTACCTGCCACCTATACTGCGATCCCCAAGCCGCCTGCCAAGCGTGGGGATTATGGCAACCCCACCCTTCTAAGGGAGAGGTCTTTGTTCAGCAGTGGACTTTTTTTTCTCAAAACTACTACTTTAGTGGGTGGTAGGTTCCTTGTACAAGGAACCGTCCAAGTAGGTACCACCGCAGTGTCATATATTCTGCCGCCAAGCAGCAGTGTGCAAACATTGCTTGTTCCGGCGTGTAGGGCACTGTAGCTAGTGAAATTATCGGATACAACGTCTAATGTCTTAAGGGTCGGGGACTCGCTAGTGATTCTTCTGGTTTCGCTAGCGTCTATATAGGCTGCGGTGACTGCTTACCATCAGGCACGCTCGCTTTGCCACCTTGGTAGTATAAAAACGACCTTTCTATGATGTTGGTCGCGTTTTGTGGTTGTGGAGCATGAGTGTTATCGTGGGTGTTGCAGCGGCGGTAGCGGGGGGAGCGGGCACGGGTACGGGCGCGGGGACAGGGGCGGGGACCGCAGTGGCCGCCATCTCCGAGTGGCGGTGAGGCGGAGGCGTGCGCCTCCCGAGAGCCGCTCGACCGCGCCCGCGACAAACGAACTGAGTCGCGAGCCCACCCGCACACCGATCTGTACCCCTAGTACCAGAACTTCACCTCGACCTACATAGCACACCGGCGCCCCTAGCGTTATCTATCGGAAACGTGTCACCACTCTAGTATTGTAGTGGAGCGTTCTTTTTAAAACTGTACATACGGCTACACGTCAAGTTCGACATAACTATAACTACGCTACACTTGTTGGAAAGGGACGGGGCACGCGCCATGTGGGACGAAATATCAACGATATATTGCACCCTCTCGCGAGATTCATAGCGCTCAACTTCTAATAGTTCAAAGTCCAGACAGTCTAGGTTGAGGTGTCGCCGTGTGTACTACGGGTACCGGTAATCGAGTTATGGAAACGATTTTGTATGCATTCGTGTTAACGTTCATATGATTGTAAATTATTTAATTTTAGACTAAGCGCGACGACGAGTGTGGCGTGTTCAGTTGGGGGGATGTAGCCGCTCGGTCGCGGGGTCGCAGCGGTCGGCCCACCCGTTCGTCTGTTGTACTTTATGCTCAGTTATATTTAGGAGTAAGATACGAGATCATATCGGTGGAGGACGTCGGTGGTCAGTCGGTTGTAGTAGAAACCGACCGACCAATCACCGCGATAGTGTCTCTCTCGAGTAAAATAATAAAAGCAAATTATAAAACGATTTACCACTGAATGTGATATGATTAACATCGAGAAGTTTCGCTTTCGGTTTTGTTTGACTATTCTTACGTATCGATTAGACGATCGACTAATAAATAAATCTCAACATTATATTTCTTTTCTTTCGTACAAACATGTATGTAATAAAAAGGAATGGAAACTAAAACCGGTTTAGTTGTTGAATCTTATATGACAAGCTCGATCCTTCATCTGAGCGTGTTTAGTTAATTAGTCCCATCGATATAATATATGAACTAGATTTGGTGTCACGGTTCAAAAAGTGGTAGCGAGAAATAGCGCCCTTGTGTCGCTATTTCTTTACAAGCCACATCCTGACAAATTTATTTTTGCCGATAGGAGTGTCGCTACTGTCTATATGAAACTGTCAAACTACACGTAATTATCATAATAGAACTGTTAGTTCACGTTTCCGCCACCAGCACAGATAAGTTTGCAACCTCCGCGACCACATTTTAGATGTCATTTTGTTCGTGAATGTTTATCTAGTTTATATATTATATCGATGATTAGTCCAATTAAATTGACTCTACAGTTAATTTAGACCAAACATAACTCTGAACCTGTTTAATATTTACATAAAACTCTTTTCAAATTAAACCTTAAAATCAAATACTAAATACCGATGCATATATTAATCAATGGCGTTGCTGATTTTCGGAAAAAATCGGATAGTATAAGTATATACCTACTGGCTTTTATTAGTTGACTTAATTGGTCACTTGTGTTAGGATTTTTATTATGTGAAATTTAATCGACCGTGTTGTTTCCGTGCAATATAAATATATATTTTTTTAGATTTTTGATAAGAACTAATTGGTTTTAGAATTTGTCTTCCAAGTTGATTGAGACGAATCAGCTTCCACATTCTTTGCTGTAACAGCTAAAATTTTGTGTTGAATATTAATGTGGTAATCTAATTATCATTTTATAAAAGTGTCCAGCCACTGCCATAGTTGTATCTAGTTTAAGTTTTTTTGGAAATAAATTTGTTTCGGCTTGATGCTTGATGAAATCCCTGCGATTCCTTTTAAACACTGTCATTAGTTCTGCATTCCCATTAGTTGAATTGTTTTTTATTTCTTTCTACCACGTACACCACACCAGGAACTGTAAGCAATCTGTGATCTCATTTAAATTACCAAAATTTGTAATGATTTAGATCAATATTATTGGTTACCATTTTACGTTCACACTACATTTTTTTTTTATTAATTTGCTTCAACAGCAGAAAAAAATGTGATCTGCCAGTGTCCGTTTATAAGTACACATTAGTGAACGATTTGCGAGAACTATTTGTAAATATTACATAGTAAATTTTTAAGTGAAATTCCTAGAATATTTGTAATGGATCGCAACATATTTTACCGCCAACTCTTAATATGACTGAGAATTAGGTTCAATTTTGTGTAAATAAACTTAATATATTTTAATTTTCAATGGTTCGTATTGCATGGCTCTTGAGATTCGAAGTCAGTGTGGAGACTACTGTATAGAGAGTTAGTTTAACATAGATATCGTAAGTGTTGTTATAAATCAGACACTGAGGATAAGTGACATTGCAGAATACTTAGCATCGATGCTTACAAGTTTTTAGAGATCCATGTCAGATGTCATTTGTTGTACAAAAATGACTTCTGTGTTGAAAACTATGTCATACATCTTTCAAGACTTGCAAGCCGTGCTAAGATTGAAACTATATTATCGACATGAGGGCCTAACATACACGATACTTATAGCATTGGCGATCAGCGATTTTGGCGTCTGCATCGATGGTAGCATCGCGATGTCAATGTTGCATCAATATCGCATTTCGGTGACTCGTTGCATAATGAGCGTGGTTTATAACTGATCGCTGATGCCAATAGTGTGGTTAAAAGCTCTGTAGCTGTTTCAAGCTTCCAAGGACACTATATTGCTTGATGCTAAATGTATCGTGTGTTGAGGCTCTTATAAAAATCTTTTTTATAGATGTACTTTCGCGGTCACCTTTTGGACGATAATAGCTTGCATTGCAGGAGCCGGCCCAAAATACGTGCGGGCGGCGTAATCGCACGTAATGTCGTTCAAACGATTTTGATTGAAAACTGGTACAGCATTCAGCGTTCATGACCGCGATAGTACCTACAACCTGCACATAATTCTATGTTTTAATACAGTTGATTAGACTACAGGGTATTTTTTAGCATTTCAACAACATTTATAAGTTCAAAGTGATTAATCAAAACCGACGGTAGTTTTCATTATTATCAACGCTGCTGTGCCAAGGTGATGTATTTTTAGCGTTTACAACATTTAACATGAGTGTCTTTAGTTAATTACTTCATTTAGAAGAGTTCATATCGTAAGTGTCCAATGATAAAATGATATTGTGTTACTAATTCTAATGAATTTATATGGATCATTATTATTGTAATATTAGCTAATGTTTTCGTGTTGGAATACATGAAGGCTACGGTATGTTGGACGTGAGTGTATCCGAGTGTCCTGTACATGTCACTGTGGAGTGCTGCAATAGTGTTTATCAAACGCTTTTGGCGAGGGAAGGTCGTGGCTTGCTCCTAAAGTTAAGTGTATGCTATAAACGACGAAAGACTTTATGGACTTAATTTTGTAAATATTAGCTGTAAGGTACTTAGGTAAGCAGACACACTGTTTTTTACAATATTCTAGGTAATGGAATAAATACATACATAACTGTTGTAGCGTTAATGTCATTCAAATTAATTTTGCCGTTATCATTTTGTAGATTTGTATCACTTTATTGTTCGAGAAAACGATCCAGCCTGATACCCTGTTTATTTAACGAGGAGGGAATATATTGTCTAAATTAGTAGCTTTAGAGTGCTTAAAGGACTTAGAAAAGGATTGTGGCTTTTATTGCGTATGGCAACATTTTAAATTTAAGAAGCCAATATTTTGTTCCCTCCGGTAACTAAAGTGAATTGCATTAATAATAACAAGAGACTAATTTTATTGATAGTGTAACTGTGTTACTTTATATTTACCAAGTGATATATTTTCTCTACAAATACATTATGTGCTATCTTAGCATATATACGCATTATAAATAAAGAAATTGTTATGCTTGCATTGTTTTCTATGTCCAGTATGTATAAATTCCTTTGGCACAATAAACAGTAAAACGAAACGTTGTCTTTTTTTAAAATCTCTGGTACTATATTGAGATGTAGAGTGAAACTATGTGGCCGTGAAGCCACCGTCCACAGGCAGTTGGACCCCTGAGATCATGCTTGCATTGTCACTGAGCAGAAACAAAACAGCGTCGACGACCTCTTGTATTTCTCCAAACCTGTAAATTTATAGTTATTAAACCATTTTACAATATTTAACACTTAAACTTTCATGGCGATTTACAATAAAGTAGGTACACATCACTCAGACACATATGAGTTATCCCGTAATCATGATGGCGCTTGCAACAGTGTCGAAATATCTGAAAGTGTAATCATCCTGGCAGTAAACCCGTGAGTCGAAATATTATTTTACAATATTGCTTTACTTTGTATCGTCCCGCAGTCCATCGAGACTAATCGCATGGCATTCAGCAAAGGCTCTTGAGTGTCTGTAACTTGGTATTTTTCTCTAGGGAAACTAGGTAGGTGCGTGTCGCTTGCACTGCTAATGGGCTGGGAACTGTGACAAGTGACAGTGCTATGCAACTGCCTCTGAGCAAGCGTCTTGCTTACCACCAGACAAAAGTCCTATACGAATTGTAGATAAATTGACTAAAAATGAAAATTATTTCTCAATAAGCGCCGCGCCGCTATCTTGAATTCTCAGCAGAATTGCGCATGCGCACTCAGACACGTATTAAAGCTATTAGCTGACATTTGTACTGATTCATGGCTGATATAGTATATAGTACCTATTTTACATCATTCGAGGTTCAAGCCGCATAATGTTATATCCGAAATAAACGCAGCACTTTAAGCAAGGCAAAACATGCTCCCCTTCGGAGTCGCCGGACGTTCGGGGTGTGGGCCCTTGGGACGTCCATTGAGAGCGGCGGCGACTCCGAGGATGGCGGCGGGGTTGGGATCCCCGTCCCCGTGAGCACCGTGACTACAATGCACCCCCGGCGGCGGGCTCAAAGGCAAGGCACTGAGGTATCCCTGGTGCAGATCCCACCGGAAAGACCTGGGTTCCCTCATGTGCCGATGCGACGTACAGCCGCGGAAGTTATTGGGTAAGAATCCCACATACCCCGGTCGAGCCCCACAACTCCCGGGGATCTTTTGAAGTTTTCCCCCGCGTCAAAAAAAAAAGGCAAGACATGCTCCATCCGATACCTATGTATGTTTGCATAAGTTGTTCGCGTACGTCTGCCTACCACGTTGTTACATATAAAATGTATGTGTGTGATGTTCAGACGTATTAAGTAACTTTCATACGTCTGTTGCGGGTATTCTTGACCGTATTGACTTACCTTCCGAGTGGTATCTTCGACAGCATACCCTGAGACTTCGAGGGTTCAGACCACACTTTGCGGCCCATTTCTGTCATTATAACTGTAGGGTTGATAGAATTAACACGGATTCCGTGCGGTCCTAATTCCATTGCCATGACCCTAGTCATGGAATCAACAGCGCTTTTTGAAGCGCAGTATGCAACGTGGTCTTTTAAAGCTGCCTGTGGGAGAAAATATGCTTCTTTTTACCAAAAATTTTGTCAAGATAAAATAGGTACAGTAAGTATACAAAACATAAAGAGAGTCAGGTTCACTCCATTTTCCCGGAGGGGTCGGCAGAGGGTCTAGTACGAGTTCCGATAGTTTACGACTCGATCAACCGTACATTTTACTAGATTTTGATAGTTATCGCTCCCTAGCGATCAGCGCCCCTGCGCTGGTGTGAAATGTATGGAGAAAAAGTTTTAAATAAAATCTTTTAAAAAAAAAATGAACCGACTTCAATATCACTGAAAAGTATAAAATAATTTAAATATTATTGAAGTTGGTGTTAGCGTACCTGCTGTGTATATCGCCACTGTCGTAGAACAAAGTCGGATCTACAAAATAGCTAGTTTACAGGAGAGCACTTTAAAGTTTTGAATTCAAAATTATCAGTATAACTTTTTTATAAATCATATAAATGAAAAGAAAATTAGCAATAGCCTTTTGCCTCTTAAGAAGGGTTATTAATAGATAACAATAATAAAAAAATATATATTAAATAAAAAAAACGCCTTCACATATAACAATCCGCCGTTGTACTACGTGACTTAGGATGTTTCTTATGACTTCCCGACGTTCTTCTACGGAAACTACTACCACGTATGTATACATGCCACACTATTCTATGGAATGACTTATCGATTTGATGTCATATGTGATTTCTAGGTAAAAAAAAATTGGTAGGTATGAAAAAATCTTTAATGAACAGTGAGTTATGAACAATCTTTTATCAAAAATATTATAGAGATAAACATAATAATTATTACAATCACCTTTTTTATTTTTTATACAAATATATTTTGAAAAATTGGTAATTAAAAATCTTAATATTAATACATAATATGGAACTTCATAGTCTCAATAGGTAACAAGATAATCAGTCTGAATCAGTTTTAAAAGTGACATAAAATAATCTTACAAAATTGAGATCAATCATAGACACAATACTATTTTAAATATCTGTCCTAAGATAAAACAATAGGTTACAGTATTTACCAACTTACTCTTATTATTATAAAAAAAAATAAACCGAACTTTTTTAACTAACAACATGATTATAAACTTTTATTTTAATACAATAGAAAATAACAATTATGATTTAAAAAAGTAGGTAATATTGAAATATTTATAATATACTTATACATTTCTAATACTAACAAAAACAAAAATCAAACTTTAGTCATTTATTCTCCATACCTATCGCCAAAAATATATTCTATGTAGGTAATTATTGTACTACACCCAAAGTTGTCTGAAATCTCTATTTATAATAAAACAACATGAACGTGAAATTTTGTTTCGAATAAAATCAATCATATGTTATAACTTAAAATGAAATGTCATTACGAGTAAATTAACATGGGAATGGGTAAGGAAAGAAAGAATGTAGTCACTCTTCATTTGTATCTCTATCATTGTTATTAAGACCACGATTATTTTCAAAAGGTAGGGATTTGAAATAATTAGTATGTCCAGAAATAATTACTCCAGTTTTGCACATATGAATAAGGTCATTATATTTATCTTTCGATATTTTATACAAACTGTTAGAAATTGGGTCTAAATTAGGTAAAGACGACGAGTGTCTGGACTAGATCCAATAATTCCAAAATCTTTTAAAACAATTCAGTCTTTGTTCATGAGTAATTTTATCATTACATTTATAACGACATTTACGATTACAAGGCTCACCCATAACCTTTTCGTCAACAACTTTACCCCTCTTTGACACGTATTTGTTTCCTACGTTTGTCAAATATTTTCTTTTGACGTCGGACCATGAATCTTAATCTTACGCTTCTTTCGTCCTGCAAGTCGTGCTAGACTTGCAATCTTGACAGATCGGTGTGGAGTATGACGTAGTTTTCAACACCGAAACGTCATTTCTCCATACAAAAATGTGAAATACTACGTCATAGTGACGTCATACTCACACTTACCTGTCAAGATTTGCACATCGTGCTAAGCCTGCTGGAGAGGGGACTGAATTGCTATCTGATTCAGACAAAAAACTTAGTCCACTTACAGTACTCTGGTGAAGATGGTATTGCGTCTGTCCAGTGATCGTTTAAAGCACAAAATAAGTCATTGCAGTTTCTATGACTATTAGTCGGTGAAGGCATAGAAGTGCGAGTTGTTAAGGCTGATTTAGGTGTACCCGCAATATCATTTTGGAATTCTTCAATGACCACGGGTGGGGAAGCCTCAAAACTCGTGTTAGCATAATCTATGCCAAGTGGTGACAACCACTTGGCATATATTATGCATTGAAGAATTCCAAAATAATATTGCGGGTACAACTAAATCTTGTCAGACTTCAACTAAATTTGAGTGTTCCTCACCAACTCCAAATACTTCCTGTGATACTTCGCTTAACTGATTGGCTATGTTTTCGGCTCCTGGTGGTAATGGTGATTCAGGTTTTTCAACCCCCGGACCTGCAACGCGGTAGAATAT
The DNA here is from genome assembly GCA_911728495.1 of Furcula furcula. Lineage (NCBI taxonomy): Eukaryota > Metazoa > Arthropoda > Insecta > Lepidoptera > Notodontidae > Furcula > Furcula furcula. The sequence continues at coordinate 14,867,354 of OU452250.1, forward strand.
TTAAAAATATATGTATATAACGTAAATAAATAAAAATAAAATAAATCGGGCAATTTATATGGGTTTTACTGCCGTTTGGATATGCTGAACAAAAACCTATGTGATATTATACCGAAGTACATAGTTAGTTCTCAATATGCTTCATCCAAAATGTCATAAAATTTCGAAGAAAAACGTCGTATGTGCACATACAATCTATATAATAGAATTGAATTTGGAAGAAAATGGAACTATAATTACATACGTGGTCAGAAAATTCTAGTCCTTGAAAACATAGAAAATGAATTAGGTAAAGAAAGTACATAAAGAAACAGCTTAAAAAAATATTTTATTTATCAAATTCCTTTTTTTTTATTTCCGTAGTACTCTGTCGGTTGATAAGATACGACACGGAATTTGAATGATCCGGCATAAAATGTCAACCAATGGTTAAAAAACAAGAAAATCGAAAATAATGGCACTGTTAATCATCACAGTAAATATTTTATAAAATAACTTACCAGAATTATGTGCGTGTTCCGTAGATTTTTTTTAAATACTGGAGTCCTCCGCGAATCTCTTTCTTATTTCTTCATTATTTACAACTAGTTTTAATATTTTTATGATCGTGTCATTTTTCCATGTCGATTTTAGTTCAAAAAGAAAAAAAAATATCATAAAACAAGCAATAACACCTAAATTAATCATCAATCATAATAATGTTGATAAAAAAATTCGCTTTCCGCCAGACATCGCCGCTTGTGACGAACGACGCACGGCGCGCAGTGCAGGCGGAGCGGTCACAGCGGCGCTATTGACCATCCGACGATTTTCTTTGGAACGAATTTCAAATACAACTTTGTTCGATTCAATATCTCCGAAAGTACCAGGCATATAATTTTTTTTCTTGCTTATATCGATAGATTATACTTAGTTAAAGCTGATTTTGATAAAATAGCGATTTCATTGTATTATCACATCTGACTTTGTTCTACGACAGTGTCGATATTTGACACCAACTTCAATAATATTTAAATTATTTTATACTTTTCAGTGATATTGAAGTCGGTTCAATTTTTTTTTAAAAAGATTTTATTTAAAACTTTTTAGTGATATTTTCATATATAAAGATTGAACCATCGAAAACCGTAAAATTATCTAGGTAGGTTATGATCACATTATCGTCTACATAGTTTTACATAATTCATGTTTCTTCAGAAAATAATATCCGGTCGTAATGAAATTTGCATGGAAACATCATAATAGTTTACTGTCTCGAATAAAAAAAGAATCATCGAAATCGGTTCATAATTGTCAGAGCAATGTAATGTAGAACATCAGTTTTATGGTTTTTACCAGATAAATTCCTCCACATCGTTCATGGTCCTCCAGGAAGTTCTTATCCGGTTGTAATAAAATTCATACAGATTCAGTACAGTGGTTTCTTCTTTCAAATAAAAAAAGAATCATTGAAATTGGTAAATATTTGCCAGAGTTATGACCATTTTTGTCCGACCGAGCGAGTCCGAGCGACTAAAACGTCATCTATATAGGCTTTCTTGCAACTCTCAGTGCGCAGTCACCATTCTTGTTTTTTTAGGAACTACTTATTACTAAGCAATAATTTTTTTATGGGACCCAATCAATGGATTGAAGAATGGATGGAAGAAAGATTTTTTCAAATCGGTTAATAATTGCCAGAGTTATGCGCGAACATACATAAAAAAAAAAAAAATATATATACAGACGAATTGAGAACCTCCTCCTTTTTTGAAGTCGGTTAAAAACTGACCGTTTGATCGAGCTCGTAACTCGTAAACTATAGGAACTCGTACTAGACCTCCAGATCTGTTACCCTGCTACACAGTAGAAACAAAGTCGAATGAAAAATTATCACAAGTTTTACTTGGTGGCAGGTTTTTCGTGCAAGGGACCATCCAACAGACGGGTTTTGATAGTTTACGAGCTCGATCATACAGTCAGTTGTTTCCCGTACATTTTTCTAGTTTTTGATAGTTACCGCTAGGGGCGCTGGTGTAAGATGTATGGAGAATACTGACAATTTGACCGAGTTCACTAACTATCAAAACCCGTACTAGACCAGGTGGGTACCACCGAGGTTCATTGCTATGTTCCGGTGAAGGCCACTGTAACTGATGAAATTACCGAACACAAGAGAATAACTAATGTAACTGGTGACGAGCGGCTGTGCAATGCACGTGTATTGCTTGCCATCAGTCTTGCTTGTTTTGTCAATAGGTTAGATGAAAAAACCCCGCGGCTTAGCCTTACTACGCCTACGTTTCACCAGTTATATCAGACTATTACATGGTACATGGCCTGTTTCAATTTATCGGCGGGCGCATTTGTAAACCCCGGGTTGCAACTGAGAATTATTTCTGACAGGAAACCCAATAAAAAATTTCCTAACCTGGGTACAGTTTCACTTTAGCGACACCGCGGCGCTACAAGTTAGCACTAGGCATGACATAGTAGGTTCTTCTAATTGAGCTAGATCTTTTAAAAACTTCTACCTCTGGCTTCGGAGTCGCTGGACGTTTGGTTTGTGTGCCTTAGGACGTCCATTGAGTACCGCGGCGACACCGAGGAGGACTGCGGTGCGATTGCGACCCCCATTCCCGTGAGCACCGTGTCTGGTTCCCGGGCTACAATGCGCTCCCCCTGTGGCGGGCTCAAAGGCAAGGCACTGAGGTCTCCTGGTGCAGATCTCACCGGAGATCCCTGGTGTCCCATCTCATGTGCCGATGCGACAGCCGCGTGGGTTTTAGTAGGTAAGAATCCCAAAAACCCCGGTTGACCCCCACAGATCCCGGGGAACTTTTGAGGGTATCCCCGCGAAAAGAAAAGTCTTTTAAAAACTTACAATTGCGGCCTGCGATGAAATATTTACTATAGATCCCTTGATATTGGTTTCAATCATCTTATTTGCGATGATTTGGCTCACATTTAGGGTAGCCCTAACATTCACAGCCATCGTTCTAAAAAAATTTTAGCTATTAACAACAATGATTAAATGATACGTAAGTACTTATATTTTTACTGAAATTTACTCGTTTTATCAAATCATTTATAATGTAAGTATTTGTCGACCAGCAAATTATATCGATTATGTTGAGCCTTTTTGATTTTCCCTTGTAGTAAGTAGGTAACATTTGGCAGAAAAAGTGTAAAACGATAGTATTATACTTAGTACCATAAAATAAATTGATATTGATTGCCTCTGGTAAGAATACCATTTATAAACCTTCTACGTTAACATAACTATACGGCTTTCAGTCCTCGTGAGCACCGGGACCGGACTATGTACCTACTATATAATGAGTGGTGGGCTTGAAGGCAAGGCACAAAGGGTACCTACCTGGTACAGAACCCGTGCAGGTCTAATGCGCCGATTCAACAAACACTGGTGGGGGATTTATTAAGGTAAGAATTCCAGATACCCCAGAAGATCGCCCACAGGGTACCTTATGTCAGTTTACCCGCGAGATCACATAATAGATAAGAGATTTGACTGCGCGTAGGCAAATGGGTAACTTAATGAACATGGTAACTTACTCATCGAAGCTTGTTGGGGAGCACTTTAAAAAGGGTTCAATGATGGCGACGCCTGCATTGTTAACTAGACCGTCAAATACTCCGAGGGAGTTGACAACTTCTCTGGTTTTCTCCCAATCTCGCAGATCCACACTCACGACTTCTATAGAGGGATACTCCTTTTTCAGTTTCTCCAAATTTTCCGGTTGATTTGATAGCGTGACCACGTTTGCGCCTTGTCTCCATAACTCAATAACTATGCCTCGCCCTATCCCTACCACAACAAACGAGAAAGTGTAATCCTACTATTATTTTGTATAAATCGCTAGCCGAAAAGTTTATTTTTGGGAAATTATAAAATGCATTTCGTAAGTATGTTACCAATTCCAGAAAATACTATAAGCACCAACATCGTTCACTTAGGAGTGGAGATTTTATCGGACTGCTGAGCAAGTATCTCCCGGATCATTGCTCCCAGCCCTCTATCAAGAGCTGAGAGGGTTTAATCATTTATTTTATTAGTAGGTATACCTACTAGGAATTCCCTGGGACTACGTCCGCTATTATTTTTATTCCATCCCATTTAATCCCTTGAGGAGAGGAATTTTTAAAAACCCTTTCTTAGCGGATGCTTACATCATAAGAAGAACCTACTGTCCAAATTTCAGCTTTCTAGGTCCAGCGGTTTGGCCTGTGTGTAATGTGCGTTGATGAATCAGCCAGTCAGGACAATAGTAATTTTATTTTATATGTCTTATAGATTACTGCACAGGTGGTAATAGATGCCAGGTTCATTACTCGCTATCTAAAAAACTAAATTCTGCAAAGTTTATGTTTACATTCATTATGAGCGAATGGTAAATCGTTCGATACGTATATTAAAATTGAAAGTAATATAAGTTTAATAAGTTCTTACCTTGACATCCACCAGTTACAAGTATCCGCTTTCCTTTAAAATATTTATCCATCGTTATGTATGAGCTCTTATATTCGTCAAGGCTTGTTTAAAACAAAATTGTTTCTTTAGCTATCTGTTTTGTCAAACCATTTCATATCTTTAAACACCGTTAATGTAAGTTGATAAGGAGAACTGTTGTCATATGATTACAGTATAATCGTTATAAATTAAAATTGACGAATTCCAAATAAAAACAACTTCGGTAGGTAGGCAAGTAACTCCACTATCTTGCTATATTTGTTGGAATAACCTCTTTATCAGAACGATTACTAACTAGCCCCGACTTCGCCTACTCCTAGCGGGATTTCTCTCATATTTGAAGCGCTATTTCATAATAGATTTTTTTCCCTGTCGGTATATGGATGAGGCATACCTTTTTACCTAATTAGTAAGTATTATGCATGAACCACATTTTCTGTATGAGAATAAAATGTTTTATCAAATTACTGTTTATTTGCCTGTGGGGTTTGCCTTCCGCAATCTCTATACTGCGATCACCAAGACACCTGTCAAGCGTGGGAATTATGGTCGTTTAACCCTTCCCGTCTAAGGGGAGGCTAGTGATGATGAAATCGTTTTTCCCAAACAATTTTATAATCGTGATAGAATCCAGTGTAGCTCAATGAAAATAAACTTTAAAATAGCCTTTAATAATTACAGATCATTTTCTATGCCCTCGGCGGCGAATTATTCTCTCCGTATATACACCAGCGCCTCTGGCGGAATCAATTGAAAAAAATTGAAATGCATGGAGATATCATTTAATTTTGTAACTTGGATAGATACTTAGGTATAATCAAGGAATTTGCATATGACTTAGCACATCGCTGAGTATAAATCAGCGTGTTTTTAGAGGTAAAAATCATACTACTATTCTTTTTGTATGTGCGCAATAAAGAATTGTCTATCTATCTACTATGCGTTTCAACTAAGAATGTGGCTGCCATCTTGCCATTTCAAATATATAATTACTAAAAAATATATTTTAACAAAAATAGATAGCAAAATAAAACATTACAATAAATAATCAAAACCGGGGCGAATTTTTCATTTTGTGTTTCACTCTGCTGGCGGTACAAAATTCGTAAAAAACGAGTGAAGTTCCACAGTCACGACCATCATGGCGGCCACATTCTTAGCTGAAACGCATAGTATCTATCTACTACTACTGTTTATATATTTATCAAAATTCAACAGGTTCAAATAAAATAAAAATTCAACAAATTGCATTTATTCAACAAAAGTCTAATCAATTTTTTGCCGTAGTACCTGTTTCAAATATGCAGACAAAAACCTACTTACATAGTTTTTATGTATTTTATAATACGAACCTAAATATTAGCTTAATTAAAAACAGATTTGTCTACTTTAAGCTAATTACAATTCACGCAACACTATAAAAGTATAGGCAAGTAATTATGCTAAATGGAGCTCTGCATTATATTTGCATAATTTAAAAACAATTCCATCTATAAAAGTCGAAGGCAAAAAAGTTAATAAATATGATTAAAACATACAGATCTTTTTTATGTTGTAGAAAAAAAATCAAGCTCACAGATAATCTTTTAAATTATGATTTCTACAAAATGATGTTATTTCTTAGATGAAAATGATAAGGGTTATTATAAATTGATTTATTACAAGAACAACATACACTGGAGTAATGAAACATGATTATGGTGTTAAATATTTGGAATTATATTACAAAAATAAATTAATTTGGTTATTGTTTATGACATTACATCGTAATAATATACTACAAAGGTTATTTTTATGGCAATGCAAAATAACATCCATCTTTGGTTCTCGTCACTAACTAAATATTATACTTCAATATAAGGTTCTTACTTGCAATTGTTAAAAAAATAATTCGAATAAAAGCCTTAATATATCTATGCTATAGTTATATTGCTATGGTAGGTAGGTACAACATTATGTTGCCAGGAAGCCTCCATCAATGGGCAACTCAACACCGTTAATCATACTAGCCTTTTCACTCAATAGAAAAACTACAGCATTCACAACCTCAGACACTTCTCCAAACCTGAAATGTAAATTAGTGTAAATGATTTATTTTATTTCGTGAATTGAGACTTGTAGATAAAATTATCTTATCACTTGTGTGTTTACACTCAAACAGTCGTAAAATATTACGCAAATTGACATGTCACGAGTGTATAGAATATCATTCGCGAAGTCCCATTAATTACATAAGTCATAGTTTTTTATATTTTATTTCTGAATAATACAAAATCCGCGTCGATCTCAAATTTTCTGTATTATAAATGATAGCTGCTTCAAAAATGTCGTAGAAATAAGACTAAACCAGTGCCCTTACTACGATCTCATTATATGTACCTACTAGACGCTTACTGATCGCAGGACGAGTTGGAAGTACAAAGAGCTAAACAGTGTAATTAAACTGTGCATAAATTTACACTCAAACTAGTTAGATAACAAAATACAAAAACAATTAAACACAGTAATGTTATTTTTCTATTTCAAAATCTATTGAAGTTATTTTGTCTACAACTTTGTCTGCAATCTGTGACTCTGATCACCTTGAATAAGAGTACTTTTTGCTCATTTATTTTCCGTAAAAGCATAAATATGGTTCAACAACAAACTAGAGCCCTGATTGGTACTTAGGTAAATTTTAATATGTGTACCTACAATTAGTTAATTCAAAACGCGATATTTATTTAAATGTAATTAGATTACTAGTCACTTAATCATTTATAATAATCATTATAGTTATGTTGATAATTTCTTCTATTTTTTAATTTTCTTTTACATAAATACTATTTTTATACTGCATTATTACAAATCAATTTCAAAAATTGTTAAGGCCATTAAAGTTTAAATTACATACCTTCTAAGTGGAATTTTGGATAGCATATCATTTGCTTTAGCTGGGTCAGACCATCCGACTTTAGCCATCTCTGTCATTATGACAGTTGGGTTCACAGCATTCACTCTAATATGATGGGGTCCAAGCTCCAGGGCCATGGCACGCGTTAGTGCATCCAAAGCGGCCTTAGATGCACTATAGATAGCATGGTCTTTCAAAGCAGCCTAAAAATACATATTTATAGGAATTATTGCTTAAATAGCTATTGCCTTTGAGATCAAATTTGGGAACAATGTGCTGCAGTTGTAGATGATAAAACATAACAGATTTCTAAAAACACAAACAAGAATAAAACAGCCCCCTTAAAAGAGAACATGCAAACTAAATGCAGGAACACAATGCCACTTGAAATAGGCATTTGGTTGGGAACAGACTTTATTAATTTTGAGTGAATACGTAACATTGTTGTGCTGTAAGTTTTATTATACTTTGGTACCTAACGATTATGTAGTTACATACTATGCCGTTGGGAGATATGCTGACACATGTAATAATAACACACATGACATGCCTATGATATATAAATATTATTTTTTGCCAATGGCTTTGCTCCCATGAATTTTTCAAAGATTAGTCTGTTGCTGACGGATGCAATAAATCATATTGATCAATTTGCTGCATGAAAGAATACCCAAACTTGTGATATGAGTAAGAATAGATAAGAAATACATGTGTAATCCTGTTTGATATGTACAGATAAATATATATACTGATAAATGATCAAGCTTAGATAATCTTGAAATATTGATTTCTTTAGCAAGTATAACTGTTTAATATTTAACTTAGCTGTATATGAAAGTGATGGACAGTTTAACAATCTATGGTGAACTATTAAACTGTATGAATTAAAGCTAATAATATATTTACCTTTGAAGCCTGTGAGGAAATGTTAACGATGGCCCCATGAGTTTTATTTTCTACCATTTTTCTTGCTACTATTTGACTGATGTTGAGAACAGCTTTTACATTAACATCAAATGTTCTGAAAATATATTACAAATAAAATATTACTAAAAACCAAAATAACTAGCTAGCTAGTTAGCTTAGAATATCTATTTATAACATTCAATTACATTTATCCTTGGAAGGTCATCCTGCTAACAAAATAGTATTCTCAGTAAATATGTTACTACCTATCAATCACATGACCGGCAAATTTAGCAATGACAAAAAGACAATAACAGAATAGATACCTAATATGAATTCAATTTTATTTTTATAAAATTTAACATGTGGATGTTCAACCTAATTGGCATAATATAGCATACTTATCGAAGTCAGTTGGTGTGCAGTCCAGGAATGGTTCACATGCTGCTACCGCAGCGTTATTTACGAGCGCGTCAAAGTGCCCTAGGGACTCGACCACCTTCCGAGTTTTCTCCCAATTGCCTATATCCACATCTACAATGTCTATAGACGGATATTCACTTTGAAGAGCTTCTAAATGTGATCTTGTTCGCGATAATGCGACTATGTTTGCCCCAGCACGCCATAATTCCACAGCAATACCTCGGCCGATCCCTGTGACAATATTGTAACATTCGTAACATATGGTCTGTTCATTCAACTGTAGGCAGGTTACACATTTTTATGATACGGAAATTGTAACGTGTCACTGATTAATTGGGATAAAAAGTATAATTAGTAAGAATCGCGTAAAACATGATTTAAAAACTAACCTTGCCCCGCGCCGGTAACGAGAATCCTTTTGCCTTTAAATGAGATTTCCATTGCTTACGTACAGGGTATTTGTATTTTTTTTCTAGAAATCTAGTTTGTTGTGTTAAATAAATTAAACGATTAAATCAATTGTACAAACAAGCCTTCTTCCAATCATTCAAACAGAAAATCAAGTGAATTCAATGCGAATTGCGAAATTGATTGAATTAAAAATTGACATTTGACTTGACACTGACATTGACAATTCGTTCGATTGACTTGCGTTTCGTTCTACAGTCCGACCTTAGAGAAAGAAACCATAAAGAAACCATTTTCTAGTTCACGACCTAGCTTTGGAGTTTTAAATTGAATTGCATTATGAAATATCGTTTAAACTACATAATAGGTGCATTTGAATAAATATCCATAACGGGTGTTATGTGTAGGAATGATTATTTTCTGTCCTTATCGGCGGCACGCTAGCTAGATGTCTTGTTATATTCTGTCTACGAGTCCGACTCTCAGAGTAACTCCTTCAAGTTCCGACCCTTATAATATATATTACAATATATATATATATTACAATGAAATTTCAAGTACCAGTATAATATATATTACAATGAAATTTCAAGTATAAAAGTAACTTTTCTTAAAAAAGGTCAACTAGAAAAGTCACTTTTATAGTCTTGAAACATTGTAGAAATCGGTGCGTATTTTTTGAAAAATACTATACCGTAATCTTGCGTAAAGTGAGGTGTTAGAGATGCAGTTGGAAAGGACATTTGTTTTGAAGACCGTGGCGCCACAGGCGCGCCAAGTTATACTGGTCGGACTGAGTACCTTGGACGTAGACAGAATATAACAAGACATCTAGCTAGCGTGCCGCCGATAAGGACAGAAAATAACGGAAAATAATCATTCGTACACTTATCACACGTTATGGATATTTATTCAAATGCGCCTATTATGTAGTATAAACGATATTTCATAATGCAATTCAATTTAAAACTCCAAAGCTAGGTCGTGAACTAGAAAATTTCATGAGTACTCTAAGAAAACGCACCGTAGGTGCGCCAGATTTTGAACACACGCTGAGGGACAAAAAATCATATGCTCTGTTTCTTTCTATCACATATAATATATATAAATGCATCCTTTTCTTGCGCGAATGAGAAAGAAAGTGCCAGCTCTCTATTGGTTTCTTTCTCTAAGACCTTGGAGGAAGGGACTGTACTGGGCTAAACACAGAGTAGTACAGAGAGGGTCTCAAAAATAAGCTAAAAGCGTTAACCAAAATGAATATTTATCTCGTTTACTCTTATGGGGAATGAGCATTAGAAAAAAAGAGACAGATAATGTTTCTCACGTCCCACTTTTTCAGCCGTACACTTTTTTTAAACGTCAATGGACCCAATGGGACCACAATACTACTTTCGAATACTACAAAATTTAAAAGTCAATATTTGTCTATGGTGGAACCACTAGTATCTAATCTGTGGGTGGAACTTATAGTGATAGACTTTTTAATTTAGTCATATAAATTGACAGCATTGTTTACTTTCTCGATGATGTTTTGATTTGAAAAAAAAAATGTGTTTATTATAATAATTACATTAGTATTCATATAAAAACAACTTGTATATGTCGTGTGTTGTGCGTGGATGTCGATTCCTTACGGGGCGAAAGCGAAATGAAGTTGAATATGTAAGTTTTCATCGGTAAGTACATTTCATGATTTTACAATAAAAGTGCAAATAACAAAGCGTTATAACTTCATTAAAACTCTTTAAATACATTAATTATCATCGAAGGATAAAGCATATTTGCGAAATGCGCAATATTTTGAGATATTTCGATCAGAATAGTTAACCTTTTAGGTTATAAAATTTTATCGTAGTGATGGATTTTTTTTTATCGATACTTATTAATCCGTCGACGGTCGACGCGTGATCGTGCTTAAGCGGATCCCGTGTTAAACATGGTGCAGAACGGAATCACCGTCCGTTGTGAGCTTAATTAACATTATGTATTAATTTAAAGTTAAAATGTTTATTACGAACTAAAGTTATATGGAATGAATCCAAATTTAGGAGTAAAGTACTTATAAATTGTTTACAGTTATACTCTGGGAGAGCCACACACGGCCATCTAATCCTAAACTATGCAGAGCCTGTACCATGGTATCAAATCAACTGATACGAATACCTGTATAAATTTTTGCCTTCACTGCCTAAGGAGGAGAGCTATATTTTTCGAGAGTGTGGATGTATGTATGTCTACTGTGATGATATAGAAACTCGCTAGAGTTTCGACATTACATATTGTCTATGATTTTATTGTTCTTTTTATACGACATTCAATCTGTCATTCACTACTGTCTAATTCTCTTTTAATTTGCTGATTAAAACCATATTAAATTGTAATGGTTTATCTTTTAACAATTTAATCAGCAAATTACGTAAATAAAATGGATAAATTTCTACGTCCCGATAAATTGGATATTGATCCATCAGACAGCTCCGCTTCGAAGGAATGGGAGCACTGGAAGAGGACATTTGAAAGTTTCCTATCATTCTGCGTCAAAGTTGAGGAAGCAGATAAGAAATTGGATTTACTTATAAATCATATCTCAGCAAGAATTTACACGTATATCAGTGAGTGTAGTACTTTCGAGGATGCTTTGAGCATCTTAAATAAAATATTCATCAAGCCGAAGAATATTATTTATGCCCGGCACATGCTGGCTACTCGCAGGCAACAAAGTGAGGAAAGCATTGACACGTATGTGCAGGCACTAAAATTATTGTCAAAAGATTGTCAATTTGAAGCAGTGGATGCGGAGACAAATAAATGCGACAATATACGAGATGCATTTATTTCGGGTTTAAAATCAAACCACATTAGACAAAGATTACTTGAAAATCTGACGCTGTCACTTGACCAAGCCTGCAATCAAGCATTATCGTTGGAAATGGCTGAATCAAGTTCACAGAATTATAATGCTTTGAATTTGAATGCTGTTCAAGACCAAGAAGGTCCCAAGGGAACAATAACAGCAGCCTCTACATCCAATCGCAAATGTTTCTTCTGCGGTGGGCGCATACATCGAAGGAAGGATTGTCCTGCACAAGAAGTTACCTGTCAGATTTGTGACAAAAAGGGACACTTTGCCAATGTTTGTCGAAGTAAGAAACCTAATACTGCTGCAGTCATGGAAAAGGAAGCAATGACTAGCAGTTCAGCATGTATAACCGCAGCTTCATCGGATTCCCTAAAAAAAGCTATTGTAACAGCCTACATTCAAGGGATCCGTGCTCAAGCATTGATTGACACAGGTAGTTGCATCAGTTTTATAGATGAGGATTTTTTCAAGTTATGTCGGTTGAAGAAGAGACCTAGTAATCAGATAATTTCAATGGCTTCAACTACACTTACGTCCCAGGTAGAAGGACAGACTTGTGTCACAGCTAAAATTGGAGATCATCATTACAATGGCTTGAATCTACTTATTGTCAAGAATCTATGCACTGATCTTATCATAGGTCATGATATACTAGAAAAGCATTCTTCCCTAGAGTTTTCTTTTGGTGGACCTAAAGATCCTATTAAAATATGCAGCGTTGCTGCGGCTTCTGTGCCTGCAGTACCTTTGTTTTCAAATGTATCCCCTGACTGTAAGCCTATTGCTATAAAATCTCGAAGATATAGCGAGGACGACAAGAAATTCATCAGCGATGAAATAAGAAAACTATTGACTGATGATATAATCGAAGAGAGTACGTCACCCTGGAGAGCTCAAGTTCTTATTACAAAGAATGTCAATCATAAGAAACGACTTGTTATTGATTATTCTCAAACAATAAATAGATACACTCATTTAGATGCATACCCACTTCCAAATATGGAAGAGCTGGTGTCACATATATCAAAATATCGCATATTCAGCGCTATAGATTTGCAAAGCGCTTATCATCAAGTCCCAATCCTGCCGGAAGAACGCATTTTCACTGCTTTCGAAGCTTTGGGAAATCTTTACCAATTTCGGCGTATTCCATTTGGTGTCACTAATGGTGTTTCGAGTTTTCAAAGAACCATAGATTGGGTAATCCGACAAGAAGGGCTTAAAGGAACCTATGCGTATTTGGATGACATAACGGTCTGTGGAAAAACTCAGGATGAACATGATGAGAATCTCACAAAATTTTTGGCAGCTGCCCAGAGATATGGCATGGATAAATTTCTACGTCCCGATAAATTGGATATTGATCCATCAGACAGCTCCGCTTCGAAGGAATGGGAGCACTGGAAGAGGACATTTGAAAGTTTCCTATCATTCTGCGTCAAAGTTGAGGAAGCAGATAAGAAATTGGATTTACTTATAAATCATATCTCAGCAAGAATTTACACGTATATCAGTGAGTGTAGTACTTTCGAGGATGCTTTGAGCATCTTAAATAAAATATTCATCAAGCCGAAGAATATTATTTATGCCCGGCACATGCTGGCTACTCGCAGGCAACAAAGTGAGGAAAGCATTGACACGTATGTGCAGGCACTAAAATTATTGTCAAAAGATTGTCAATTTGAAGCAGTGGATGCGGAGACAAATAAATGCGACAATATACGAGATGCATTTATTTCGGGTTTAAAATCAAACCACATTAGACAAAGATTACTTGAAAATCTGACGCTGTCACTTGACCAAGCCTGCAATCAAGCATTATCGTTGGAAATGGCTGAATCAAGTTCACAGAATTATAATGCTTTGAATTTGAATGCTGTTCAAGACCAAGAAGGTCCCAAGGGAACAATAACAGCAGCCTCTACATCCAATCGCAAATGTTTCTTCTGCGGTGGGCGCATACATCGAAGGAAGGATTGTCCTGCACAAGAAGTTACCTGTCAGATTTGTGACAAAAAGGGACACTTTGCCAATGTTTGTCGAAGTAAGAAACCTAATACTGCTGCAGTCATGGAAAAGGAAGCAATGACTAGCAGTTCAGCATGTATAACCGCAGCTTCATCGGATTCCCTAAAAAAAGCTATTGTAACAGCCTACATTCAAGGGATCCGTGCTCAAGCATTGATTGACACAGGTAGTTGCATCAGTTTTATAGATGAGGATTTTTTCAAGTTATGTCGGTTGAAGAAGAGACCTAGTAATCAGATAATTTCAATGGCTTCAACTACACTTACGTCCCAGGTAGAAGGACAGACTTGTGTCACAGCTAAAATTGGAGATCATCATTACAATGGCTTGAATCTACTTATTGTCAAGAATCTATGCACTGATCTTATCATAGGTCATGATATACTAGAAAAGCATTCTTCCCTAGAGTTTTCTTTTGGTGGACCTAAAGATCCTATTAAAATATGCAGCGTTGCTGCGGCTTCTGTGCCTGCAGTACCTTTGTTTTCAAATGTATCCCCTGACTGTAAGCCTATTGCTATAAAATCTCGAAGATATAGCGAGGACGACAAGAAATTCATCAGCGATGAAATAAGAAAACTATTGACTGATGATATAATCGAAGAGAGTACGTCACCCTGGAGAGCTCAAGTTCTTATTACAAAGAATGTCAATCATAAGAAACGACTTGTTATTGATTATTCTCAAACAATAAATAGATACACTCATTTAGATGCATACCCACTTCCAAATATGGAAGAGCTGGTGTCACATATATCAAAATATCGCATATTCAGCGCTATAGATTTGCAAAGCGCTTATCATCAAGTCCCAATCCTGCCGGAAGAACGCATTTTCACTGCTTTCGAAGCTTTGGGAAATCTTTACCAATTTCGGCGTATTAATAGAATTCATGCATACTTTTATTAAATTTAATTTATTTCATTTAATCTAATTAATTATTTAATTCTTATTACGATGACATAATGATGATATCTCATTTATATTTAATGTTTAGTTTTAATTTTAGTATATATTTTTTTTTGTAAATCACTGCTAATGTATAACTTGTTCTGCAAATTTTATGTACGCCAAAATTGTCATATGCATCAGATACTTTTTTTTTCTAATAATAGTTTTAATGTAATTTACTGTATATGATGTGGCTGTGCTCAATAAATAAAATAAAATAAATATTCCATTTGGTGTCACTAATGGTGTTTCGAGTTTTCAAAGAACCATAGATTGGGTAATCCGACAAGAAGGGCTTAAAGGAACCTATGCGTATTTGGATGACATAACGGTCTGTGGAAAAACTCAGGATGAACATGATGAGAATCTCACAAAATTTTTGGCAGCTGCCCAGAGATATGGCCTAACTCTGAACAAAGAAAAAAGTAAGTTTTCCCAGAACTCTATCAACATTCTGGGATATAACATAAAAGACCATGTCATTAGACCAGACGCCGATCGCTTACGGCCTTTATTAAGCTTGCCTCCGCCATGTGATTTGCCATCATTAAGAAGAATAATAGGGATGTTTGCACACTATTGTAAGTGGATTCCAAATTTCTCTGAGAGAATCCATGCTCTCACTCATGCTAAATCATTTCCATTAAACAAAGAGCAAATACATAATTTCGAAGAACTGAAATCTGATATTGCAAAATCTGCAATTCATGCTATTGATAATAATTCACAATTCACAGTAGAAACGGATGCATCAAATCATTCGATTGCAGCAACTTTATCACAAGCTAATCGACCGATTGCTTTCTTTTCAAGAATGCTAAATAATAGCGAAAATAACCACTCGGCTATAGAGAAAGAAGCTTACGCTATAGTGGAATCTCTCAAGAAATGGCGTCATTTTCTCATTGGCAAACCATTTCGTCTCATTACTGACCAAAGATCGGTATCTTTCATGTTTAATAATAAACTGACGAGTAAAATCAAGAATGAAAAAATTCAGAGATGGCGTTTGGAGCTGGCTCCGTTTAAATATGACATTGTGTACCGACCTGGGAAGCAAAATGAAGTTGCTGACGCTCTCTCACGTGTGTGTGCTTCGGTGCCAATACGAACGGAAAGACTGATATCATTACACGAAGCTTTGTGTCACCCGGGCGTGGCGCGTATGACCCATTGGGTAAGATCGAAAAATTTACCTTATACTACGGAGGAAATTAAAAATATGACTAATTCATGCCGAATATGTTCCGAAATAAAGCCGAGATTTTACAAATCTACTTCGCCTGATCCCGTTTTAATAAAAGCTACTTCGCCTATGGAAAGATTAAGTATTGACTTCAAAGGTCCGGTACCTTCTAATACAAGGAATAAGTACATACTAACAGTAATCGATGAGTACTCTCGCTTCCCATTCGCGTTTCCGTGCGCTGATATGAGCTCTACGACGGTTATAAAACATCTAAACGAAATATTTATGCTATTTGGCATGCCGTCTTACCTTCATTCAGATCGAGGAACTTCATTTATATCAGCGGAAGTAAAGAACTTCTTGAATTCTCGTGGGATTGCTTCAAGTAGAACCACTCCTTATAATCCAAGATGTAATGGACAAGTAGAGCGTTTTAATGGAACTCTTTGGAGAGCGGTTCAGTTGGCACTACGTTCACACAATCTAGCGATAGAAAACTGGGAAAAAGTTCTTGATCAAGCATTACATTCAATAAGATCTTTGCTGTGCACAGCTATTAATTGTACGCCACACGAAAGGATGTTTACGCACACGAGGCGTTCTTCGAATGGAGTATCTATACCCACCTGGTTAACAGAATCTGAACAAGTGCTAATGCGAAAATTTAACCGCACTAATAAATATCAACCAGTCGTTGAAGAGGTGACACTGCTTCATGTAAATCCAGATTACTCCTATGTTCGCCTTGCCGATGGACGTGAATCGACTGTCTCGAACCGACACTTAGCACCATTGGGTCAAGATAGCGAGGTTGTGCAAGAAATACCAGAAACGCTAAACGAGACGAGAGAATCAGATGAGACAAGTGAAGACGGCGCAGTATTTTATGATTCGCGGACTACGAACATAGATGAGGAAACCGAGGAACCGCCAACAGTTGAGGCAGAACTTCCGGTCATGGAACAACCAGCTGAGATCCAACGTAGATCAAATAGAGACCGAAGGCCTCCGAGTCGTTACAACGATTACGTCCTGAATAGCTGTTCTCACTAGCATGGAAGAATGTGATGATATAGAAACTCGCTAGAGTTTCGACATTACATATTGTCTATGATTTTATTGTTCTTTTTATACGACATTCAATCTGTCATTCACTACTGTCTAATTCTCTTTTAATTTGCTGATTAAAACCATATTAAATTGTAATGGTTTATCTTTTAACATCTACACATTTCTTTAGTACGGTCTATAGCCTAAATGGCTTGACGGATTCTGACATAGGCGAAGTATACACTTTTCGAAAAATGTTAATAAGGCCTGTCAAACATCAATTGATAATGTCTATCATTGAATGGTACGTAGGTACTGCAATTCATAAGTCTAATAAGTGTATACTTTGTTGCCAGTTTACCAGTGCGGAACCCATGGACATCAATGAAAATGTGTTTCCTCTGCGAGTACGTTCTGCAACAGCTGTTTGGCACTACAGGATGGGTACAAATGTTATCGAAAAGGCCAATATATTATTATATTAAATAATTTAATATAAGTTTGTTTTTATTTATCACTACATTTTCCTATAATTTATGTATGTTAGATAAAAAAAAATGCCTCCCTGGCCGAAACGACCACAGCGGCCAATCTTTCACAAGATCAGCCATGTACGCAGGAGATATTATAGTGCACTAGCGCTTGCGTAGACACAAGTACGCTCGCTCTTCCTTTATGCCTCTCATAATCCGATGGGACGGAAGACAGACACGACCGGGGAGAGGTTAGGCGCAGGACCGATATTTTACATGCCCATCCGACGCATGGATCATCTTAATTTACAGACAATCAGGTGATTGGCCTACATTGTCCTAGCCAGTAAGGAATAACTATTTTTTTTTATACTACCAAGGTGGCAAGCAGGCATGCGGCCCGCCTGATGGTAAGCAGATACCGCAGCCTATAGACACTAGCAACACCAGAAGAATCACTAGCGCGTTGCCGACCCTTAAGACATTAGATATTAAGTCTTTATGTCCGGTAATTTCACCAGCTACAGTGCCCTTCATGCCGGAACACAACAATGCTTACACACTGCTGCTTGGCGGCAGAATATCTGACACTGCGGTGGTACCTACCTGGACGGTTCCTTGCACAAGGAACCTACCACCTAGTAACTACTCAAATACTATAACTATTCAAATTTGTTGTCCCCCGCAGGATTCAAACCCGCGACCTCCGGTTTACAAAGCAAACGATTTTCCACTGCGCCACGGAGGCTATAATATATACAGTGACGCATTGGAAGCTACAATGTATGTATGTTAGAACCAGAGCAATGCACCTCCTGTTTTATGCTACCCTAGTACTTCCAACCCAGATACCAAGTAAACGATAACAAAATAAAAGAAAATAATAAAATATTATTGAAATCGAATTAATTTATTTCTGGTAGTACCACGGAGTTGTCCGTGGTACTGGTGGTACCACGGACAACAAACGCTTGCTATAATCCCCACGCTTGGCAGGCGGCTTGGAGATCGCAGTATAGGTGGTAGGTAATCCAATAGAAAGACGCTGCTTGTCCGTCTTCTTGTTTTCCCTTAGTCACCTGTTACGAATACCCAACGGTAGGAGATGGATAGTTGCTATTCTGACACCCCACGGGTACCAATAATTATTTTTAATATGATTCACTAATAATCTGGCTATTGAAATTTTTAAATACCTGGCCACCGTCACCTTTTTGCCTGTATTGCATATTTATTTTCTTAGATAAAAATAATAACAAAAAGAGTTTTATTTTCCATCAACATAGATAAAACTTAATTACTTACTAATAATAAAAGAAAAAGACAAGCCCGCTAAGTTTCTTGCCAGATCTTCTAAATTGAGGCCGCGTTATGATCCAGTAGTAGCTTTTACAGAAAAATATAACAATACGAAAGTGGTAATTTTACCCTATTTGAAATAAATTATAACTTTCATTAATTAAACATACTAACAAAATATATTGATTCAAAACATTAAAGTACTGAAACGCTGCATTAAAAATGGTTTCGATGACATTGTCTAAATATCGATATGCGTATCCTTGCATGGACACCACTAACTTTTATTTTTTAAATCTAAAAGTGTGTTCAACCTTTCTAAATGACGCATTAAGAAATATATAGGTGTCCTTGTTTGTCTTGATGCATGTCCTATATGGGGAAAGAGGATGGATACTAAGTGGTTGGTTTCGAATTCCTAGAACCACTCCATTTTATTCCTTCCTCCAAGGGGCTAAATGCAGGGTTGCCAGATATCAGCTACCTCAATTCGCATAATTTTACCTACCGAGTAGCCTAAAATCGCCCATTTTCTTTTTTTTACAAATAGCCTAATTCGTCTAACATAAAGTAGAATATATTGAACAAAAAAATAAATAAAACAAGTCCTCCTAACCGACTGACATACAGCGAGTTGAAATAGTACGTAACTTAAATCGACAAAAGCCGCTGTATTCACCAAGAAGCTTTATGTATTCACAAATCTGGGAAATTTTCCACCTCGCGAGCTTATTCGAACTTGTCGGCAGTTTTGCAGCTTCCAGCAAGCTGCAAAACAAAGAATCTGTTGATCCAGTTTTTATCCTGCTAATGCATACAGGATCACCTCGACCGAGTAGTAGATTTTTTCGGGATCGGAACGTTTCCGAGGTTTGTGAATATAGGCCCTAGATTCGTGACGTCTCATTCCGGCAGCTCTAGGCAATAACATAGAAGAAAGAACGTAAAGAACCTGAATTCTTCTTCAGATTCTTCAGACTTCTTTCCTCAGTGACGAATGAACGTTAGTCGTGCATATTACGGTTCGTCAAAGCATAGAATTAACAAAAAAATGTGTACTTACTTAATAAATTCGGAATAATCCAAAAGTAGCCTAAATCGCCCATTTCCATTTTTCTAGGTAGGTCGCCATTTGACCCCCCAAGGTAGCCTAAATGGCAATAAATCGCCTAATCTGGCAGCCCTGGCTAAATGGGCTATTCAAGCAAGTTATTTGTCTTGTCGGTTTGTGACTTTTATTAGGAGTTATATTACGTCGTTAGATTCTTCTTAGCTGTGGCAGTGGCAAATGCTAAGATTAGATGTTATCTCTTTGATACGACGGATTAATGTGCCATATGTGTGAACCATACTGGATATTTATTCGATTTAGGTTTTTTCAATGGCACGTGTTCTTTAATAGTGGCAAACAAAATAGAATAAAATTTAGCTACCATACTATCTACAGTAAGACATTCAGAGAACTCTTTATCCCATAGTATCGTTTTCAGGGAATCGATAATCGCAGTATAGTTAGCTTTGTTGAAATTATATTGTAAGTTGTTATTAGGGATTAAGTTTTGTGTTTCGTGGCAAATAGATATAAAGCATTCTAAAGGAGGATGATAGAAATCCACATTTATTAGCGGTAATTGACAACGTGACAGGTTACAAGCAAAAGAGCTGTTAGTTAGGACTAGGTCAAGTATTCTATCTTTCTCGTTAAGTATGTGATTGTATTGTTGCAGGTTGTTAACCTTAATAAAGTCAATAAACAATGCGGCATATGTGCTATTGCTAGTTACGCTAGGGACGAGAGCAGAAGCCGGGTCACCATTCCAATGTAAATTACTCATAGTGAAGTCACCAAATATAAAATAATTATCTATATTTTCC
The DNA here is from genome assembly GCA_911728495.1 of Furcula furcula. Lineage (NCBI taxonomy): Eukaryota > Metazoa > Arthropoda > Insecta > Lepidoptera > Notodontidae > Furcula > Furcula furcula. Next base: position 14,888,183 of record OU452250.1, read on the forward strand.
AATACATTATTAGTGTTGACTATATAGTTTTCCAGGATATGTTTTTGTAAAGGCGGAGGTAGATATACACAGCTGAAAAACAATTTAGAATTAGAGTTTGTCTAGTCAAACTTGAGACTGGAAAAGGGCGGCAAAGTTAAAAAAATTAGGTGGTGCAACCCTGTTCAAACTAGGAATAATCATACTTGATACTTTAATATATTTGTTATTCTTTAGAAGTCCAAGGTCTCTATTGTGTCGATGAAGGCCACTGTGGTGGTTTAATGTTAACGTGTAAAGTCCCACGTAACCCGGCCTCCACCCCTACGGAGACCGGGTACCTTTTGAAGTTTTCCTCCCCGACAAAAAAAAGATGACAGGTCCCTTATGCAAGGGACCCTCCAGGTACCAATGCAGTGTATGACAATCTGCCAGAAAGCAGCAATGTGTATACATTGTTTTGTTCCGGCTTGATGGGCTCTATAGCTGGTATAACCCTCCTTCTGGGGCTGTCGGCCAAAAATTACCGCCTCAAAAGACTTAATAACCCATGTCTCAGTTGATAAGCGGCAGTTCCTTAGTAAAACATTTATATAAGTACTGAGAAGCAGTGCAGTGTAGCTGTCTATAGGCACGTATGTCACGTACCATCATGCAAACGTCTAACTTGTTTCGTCATTAAATCGATTAAAATAAAAGAAATAAGCTAAATAAAGGTTAAATATTATTTTTTAAGTACTTGATTGCACCGTATACTTATTGTTTATAATTATTCTTTGCATAGAATGAAAAAAATAGAATAGAACAGTTGTATAAGTATTTGTTTAATTTATTAATCACAATATCAAATTACAGGATTTTAAACTGGATTATATTATTAACGAGGCACAGTTTTATCATAATATTTTCTTTTAATCTTGTCTTCGCAATTTCATAAAACTCCTTTTTCATTTACCCTAAAGTGCTTATACTAACGCCTGCAAAAAAAGATGAAATCATACTTTATTATAATTATAACACATCATAACCTTATTTGTAATATCTCATTCCATCAAAAGATGATATACTTTATCTCAACAATGACATAATAATAAAAGAGGACTAGAAAAAAATACTATAAGCATTCTGTATTTTTCATAAATGTATATCTTTGTCTCCAACATAAATTATAAATTGGTAGGTACTCTTTCTTAATAGCAATGGTTTACTTTGATTACCACTTCATTTTTTTATCAGAATTCTATGCCAATCTCTCTGCACAATGTGCAGTCGTCGAGGTTGCATGTATCTGGTCTGGTTGTAGTGGACAAATCAGCAGGCGTAAAAGGTTGTAAAGGGAACTCGGATACACTTCGAATACTATCCAGTCATAGAAGCGATTATAAAGTATTGCTTTATATAAAAAGGTCAAGTTGATTCTTGTAAGTCTTTTAATTTATCTTTTAGGGCGCGGACTGTCTGCAACATTTTAAGATTAGTAGTACATTACGCTGAAATAAACAAGACGATAACGATGTAGGTGGACAGACGACCGGTGGATTCAAATAGATAATTTTATTGTCGTTCATTGTGGCGTTCTAAGGGGGAGGGGGACGTCTTTCGGCTGATGATGATAAGTATCAAGAAGAATTCAGTATCGTACCTGAAATTTCCCATACCGATGTAAACAACTTTGCGTTTTCATGAAGAACAGCATTGGCTTTACTTTTTATTAGATGGTGTTTACTTATCAAGTCTTATAACATGTTTTTGACACTGCTTTTCATAGTTTCAGGTAATATTTCATTTGAAATATGCAGAAATATTTACAAACTGATTTAATCTTGGGGTTATGTAAACAACAAATGACATTTATCGCAATGTTGTCAGTTTCTAAAACCGCAAAACTAGTAGTGTCAACAAAAACTAGACAGACTCTAGTATTGGTATGCGGAACGTCAACGGATACCCACAAATCTTCGCATTTAGTTTCAAGATTCGAATGACGATACGATAAGAAACGTTTGGATACTGCAATTAAGACCCCGCCCCCTGATTTGTTAGAATGGAAACCACTTGATTCTCGGTCACGTCGATAAACAGAGTAATTATCTCCAAATAATTCAGAGTCCAATATACAATGGTTAAGCCAGTATCGTAGCCAATATCGTAGTCACTTGTTATAGCATTAACATACAGATCATGGGTCTTTGTTCTTAAACCTCTAACGTTTTGAAAATAGATTTTGAGATGGTCCGAGAATGTGAGTAATAACCGATCAAAACAATAGTATGACTACAACATAATGATGAAAATTACTTTAATTTCTTCAAGAAATCGTTGTTAATAATATGAATTGGATCAGAATTTTCAGTTTTGCGCATATATATGCGACCTCCACGAACCCATACAAACTTATACGATAATTCCTTCGCACGTAGACGAGCGGCATAATGAAGCATTTTATTATCCGGTGACAGATTCTCAACAATCTAAATACTCTGCTTCTTGCCTCCGATACCTAGGTCGCTAGAGGAGAGCTTCTCTTGCTGGTGTTCCTTATTGTAGGTAACTGAAGCGGCCAGTAACCCATCACGAGTGCGGGGCGAGTTAAATTTTACCAGTATGGATCTCGGCCGTGTACTGTTATTATTAAATTCATATCATTTATTTACCAAACTTAAAGCTATTTTTTACAGGTTACCCTAATTAAATAGCAGCAACTAAACTATGTACTATTAATTTTATAACACAAAACAAGTAATCCTATCCTTGTGAATTCACTCAGAGCACACGAGAATAGATCCGTTTCCTCAGCAATGAGGTTGAGTGTGCGAAGTGCGCGCGTCAGCGGCGCCTTGCTCAAGAGCTGCGTGCGCGCGCGTGGGAGCGCCAGCAGCGGCGGCCGCTGGCGGCGCCGCACGTACCCGTCCGGGACACACAGACGCACCTGCTCCAGGATTACCGCATTGTGTACCCTCCCCCTTACTATCTTGAAGAGGTACAAAATGAGTGTGAGATCCCTCCTGACGCTCAATTCGTTGTATCCGACCATCCCCAAAATAAAAAGAGTTGGGTACATCAATGGGTAAAATGGATACACGCCGTACAATCGCAAATACAAAAACCTAACAAACTTATTTTGTACTCGCTCCAACATGACTCTATACTTAGTCTCATGTGGAGCCCAGATCACCGCATTCATCTCTAACTGGCTCCGGACCAATGCGTTATAGAGGGACACAATTGCCTTAACGTTATTGAAGCCTTTGACCGTACGCAAAACAAAGCCTAGATTCCTAAATGCCCGCTTACAAATCCCACTGACGTGGTCCCGGAACGAAAGCCCCGCCGAGACCCAAACTCCGAGGTCCCTAACCGTGCTAACCCTACTACTCAATGGAACTCCGTCAATGTTGTAGTCAAATTGGATGGGAGTGAGTGCGCGCGATAGTGTGATTGTTACACACTTCGAGGTATTGAATGACAACTTATTGTCGTAACACCATTTGACCACTGCATTGATGTCGTTTTGGAGTCTCTCACAATCCGCTGCTGCTCCTATGGTATAGTACAATTTGAGATCATCAGCAAATAGAAGGCAATCGGCAGAAGAGACAACATTAGGTAAGTCATTTATCATAAGTAGGAACTGCAGAGGGCCAAGGTTACTGCCTTGACTTATTCCCGACCTTGTAAAATATGGTTCCGACCTACAACCCGCATACTCCACGTATTGCTGACGATCTCTCATATAGCTAGCAAAGAAGGTCAATAAATGCGGGGTAAAACCGAAGGCCGCCAACTTATTAAGCAATACGTCGTTATCGACTAAGTCGAACGCTTTTTTAAAGTCAAAGTAAGCGGCATCAGTCTGTCCCCCACTGTCGACAGTCGGTAGCACATGAGCCATGTAATTGAGAAGGTTGCTCGTGGTGCTCCTTTCTGGCCGGAATCCGTGCTGGCAGTGGCGTGCACAGAGGGTAGGCAAAAAAATGTATTCGGCTTGTTTAACCTATTTTAAGTATGTTATTATTCCATTTCAAATATCCATATGCAAGCAAATACTATAGACATATTAATTGGCATTTGAAAACATTAATAAGTTTATTCAGCGGCTCCATACTGACAAAAATACTTTGCCTACCCTAGGATTTCTATAAACAGACTTAATTTAAAAAAATCTTAGTTTGGACATGAATTAACGCAATTTTTTTTAATGTAAATGGATATGTTGGTAATATTGGTTAATTTAAGGATATTTGTGCTGGAACACGAACAAATAGCATAAAGCATAAACAATTCGCAGATATTTTTGCCTGCTTTCAGTGCACGCCACTGCGTGCTGGGCATCCGAAAGCTGTGCATTTACCTGTGCGAATACGCTTGCATGTATTGTTGACTCCAAAACTTTGGCTGGTGTAGACAGTACTGCTATCGGCCTGTATCCCTCGACACTCGTGCTCGATCCAGCCTTTGGGACGGGTACAACGCGGGTGATTTTCCATCGCTCGGGAAACACAGCTGTCTGTAGGCACTGATTAAATATGTACAACAGTGGCTCCGCTATAACATCTCGGCAATCCCTAAATATGTAGGGCGGGATGCCGTCTGGCCCCGCGCTCTTTTTTGGCTTGAGCTGCTGCAACGCACGCTGCACGTCCTCCAGCTGCAAGCAGTCAACGTGGACCCGCGCTGCTCCATTATCGCCACCAGCGTTTGCTACAGCTGCACTTACATCTAACACAGCACGCTCTGAACTGTACACGGAGTGAAAGTATTTGGCAAATTCCCTCACAGCCTGGTCGCTAGTCAAAACTTCTCCGTCCTTAATAATAGATTTTGGACTTCTACTACCTCTTTTTGACTTAGCATAGTTCCAGAGAGACTTTGGGTCTGAAATAAACTGCTTTTGAACCCGCTGCCGATAGTGTTCATGCGCACATTGGATCTTATTTTTGACTGTTGTCCTACACTGAGCAAAAGCTTCATAATCGGTTCTCGACCGACTTGCTTTGTATCGTTTGTGAAGATCTGCTTTCAACCTTATGTCGCGAATTATATCAAAAGTGTACCACTCGTGATAAGTATATCTCGAGTTTACACTACTTCGCTTCTTTTTCGGAACGCAGTCATCAATAATCGAGTTAACAATATCATAAAAGTAGCATAGTGAGTCCTCTAAATCTAATACATACATTGGTGACCAATCAACGGCGGCTATGGATGCGTATAGTTGCGGAAAATCCGCCTTATTGAAATTCCAACACGTAGGCACATGCTGTGTGTCCGGGTCGGTCACGGGCAAGCCGGCCAGCAAGCTGCGGCGCGCGCGCGGGTGCGGGCTCAGCGCCACCGCTAGCGGCGGGTGATACGCGTCTACAGCCACAAGCGGGCACTCCGCAGCGCGCACACTCACACACCCCTCACCTCCGAACGTACACAATACCAGGTCCAGGTACCGACCGTTACAATTTGCTATCTCGTTGCTCTGAGTGAATTCACAATACGATTTAAAATATTCATAATAACTACTTACATTTGAAGAACATGAATACAAATTGAAATCTCCAACAATAACAACATCACTATATTTATCACAGTACTGTTCAATAATACGAAACAGTAATAAATACTCATTTTCGCTACTGTTAGGAGGAATGTATAATTGTATACACAACAAAAACATAAACTTATTGCGCAAGAATACAGCACTACAAACTAACTCGGATGTGTGATCGGCTATATTCACATCGCTGTTTATTCGACGTAGCTCGAAGCGCGGTGTGGCCACTAAACACGCGCCACCCTGCTTGCGTCCATCCGCTCGGTCACATCTCAAAATAGTGTACCCTGGAGGAATAATCTCTGAGTCATGTATGGATTCATTGCAACAACTGTCCAGTTTTCTTCCTTTTCGGTGTCTTTTCTCTCTTCTACTGTACTGGACGTGATTTTTTTTACCCGTAAGTTGTTGCTTTCCAGGACTACTTCTTGTTGCGGTGTTTCGTTTGTCAAACCATGGCCAGTCTTTTCAAAATTCAACCCGGTAATTGTGGGTGAATTTTTTGCAGCAACAACTTCAGTGGGAGGTTTTGTGGCCCCACTGTCATTTGTTGACGTTGTGGTTGTACCTGCAGTCTTTTTACTTTTCTTCACGGCGTTTACAAACGACACACACCCATTATTTTTCGGCACTGACTCCGTAAAATCCATGGTGCGATTGCCTAAACCCTTAATAAAACCTTCTAGATACTCATTTTTTTCCAATAGCGTTTTAAGTTTCCTTTCTAATTCATCCACTTTGTTTGCTTTTTCTTGAACTACCTCCATAATTTTTCTCAGTTGTTGCAACTCAGACTCTGTGCTGTTATACCTATCCAGGAGCAATGTATACTCTCTTGTTTGCATATCTAAGCGACACAGCACCTCCGTGCGAAACTCACGTATTTCTTCCAAGACGTTGTGATTGTCAACCACAGACAGATCAGGATTTACACAGGCTCCGCGTTCGGTGTTTACGTAGAAACCCGGTGTGAACGTTTTATTCATAACCACCGATCTTACGGGTGTGTTAGTGTTATTTCCTTTTCGAGCAGTGCACATACACTCAGGGCACTTCCAGCTGTCCTTATATTCCTGCGTAAGCCCGGCGAACTCTTCGGACGCCATGGCTAGGCATTTCAGGTGATACAACTACTTGCATTGTTCCCGGGAGCACTCCATAAATGAAATATCATAAATGACGGCATTGCAGCCGCGACATTTTGTATCCATGCAGGTGTTTCAGGCCCGAGAAATAATTTAAAACAATATTTAAATATGACACGATTTAGAACACGTCCGCTCGGTAGGCAGTTTTTTATTTTTTTTTATTTTTTTTATCACAACCCACTTCTATAAAATCTTTTTAAAAAAAAATTGAACCGACTTCAATATCACTGAAAAGTATAAAATAATTTAAATATTATTGAAGTTGGTGTTAGCGTAGATACCTGCTGTGTATATTTGGCACCAACTTCAATAATATTTAAATTATTTTATACTTTTCAGTGATATTGAAGTCGGTTCAATTTTTTTTTAAAAAGATTTTATTTTAAACTTTTTAGTGATATTTTCATATATAAAGATTGAACCATCGAAAACCGTAAAATTATCTAGGTAGGTTATGATCACATTATCGTCTACATAGTTTTACATAATTCATGTTTCTTCAGAAAAAAATATCCGGTCGTAATGAAATTTGCATGAAAACATCATAGTAGTTTACTCTCTCGAATAAAAAAAGAATCGTCGAAATCGGTTCATAATTGTCAGAGCAATGTAATGGAGAACATCAGTTTTATGGTTTTTACCAGATAAATTCCTCCACATCGTTCATGGTCCTCCAGGAAGTTCTTATCCGGTTGTAATAAAATTCATACAGATTCAATACAGTGGTTTCTTCTTTCGAATAAAAAAAGAATCATTGAAATTGGTAAATATTTGCCAGAGTTATGACTATTTTTGTCCGACCGAGCGAGTCCGAGCGACTAAAACATCATCTATATAGGCTTTCTTGCAAGTCTCAGTGCGCAGTCACCATTCTTATTTTTTCAGGAACTACTTATTACTAAGCAATAATTTTTTTATGGGACCCAATTAACGGATTAAAGAATGGATGGAAGAAAGATTTTTTCAGATCGGTTCATAATTGCCAGAGTTATGCGCGAACATACATAAAAAAAAAAAAAAAAAAAAAAAAAAATATATACAGACGAATTGAGAACCTCCTCCTTTTTTTGAAGTCGGTTAATAAAATGGTCGTAATTTCCACCTTAGTACCTACCTACCTAATTGGGATTACCCGTGGGCGTCCCGTTGAGAATGGGTAAAAAAAAAACTAGATCAGATGTCCGTCAGTTAGATTATCAAAAAATATTTGACACGTATTTTTTTATTTAACAAATCAATAAAAATTACCAAAGATATATAGCGTCTAAGTTCGGGAGTGGGGGCTTTTGACGTCACGCCTCAGTAAAAATTGTATATCGGAGTGACGTCGCGCGACATTTCAAAGCACTAAGTATATCTTCGTCATTTTTTGTTTTTGCATCAATACGAGTGCAATATTTTTTGATAATCTAAATGACGGGCAAGTCATCTAGCCTATTGTTATGCTGAGGCGACTAAGGGAAACTAAGAAGACGCAGGAGCAGCGTCTTTCTATGGGATTACCTGCCACCTATACTGCGATCACAGAACAATACTACAAGACAATGACTGCGATCCCTAAGACGTGACCTGCCAAGCGTGGGGATTATGGCAACCCCTCCCATCTAAGGGAGAGGCGTCGTCGCTACAGCTTCATGCATATGGTCATTTGAATTTTAAATTCCACTACGTAAAAAATAAATCACTCCCAGACTTAGAGCAAAATAACTAACCTCCCAGAACTGAAACGAAACTCGACATATAACATAACATATAAGTCAAAATCCATCAAGCATTTAGGCTGTAGACCGTGCCAAAGAAATATACTTACATACATACTCTCTAATAACATAGCCCTCCTCCTGGGGCAGTCGGGCAAAAACATAGCCCTCTTCCTGGGGCATTCGTAGTAAACAAAACGTACGTACTATCGCGGACACGAGCGGTGTACCAGTTTTCAATCACAATCGTTTGAACGAGGACGCGATGCTGACATGCTGACGTTACGTGCGCTTACCCCGTCTACTGCACATATTTTGGGCCAGCTCGTGCAAGCGATTATCGTCTTAAAGGTGATACACCGCTTCTTGTCAAACCGCTTGTGAGCGCGAAAGTACCACTGATAATACTTTAGATCTCTGACATTAATCAGCTGACTGTCAGATTGACATACGTACGTACGACCAACATAACCTCACTTTCAACTTCTATCCGTTGTTTCCGTTCGTTTGCAATAATTAAATATTAATATTTTCTGTGTTTATCATACCATACATATTAAGTGGCCTTAATCATGTCGTCGTTTTAAAATATATTTGAGCTTCGACCATTATTTGAATTCGAATATTTGGTCTGAGCATTAAATTACTACTATTTACTTTAAGGTTTGAAATGGTCAGATTTGTAAGCAGCATAAAAAGTTTTCTAGTGGCAGAGCCTGCCAAAATACAGAGGTAAATAAAATCTGCATACATAACAAGTACCTATTTAACCATTGATAATAATAACATTCTGGGACAATCCACACACGGTCATCTGGTCCCAAACTATGCAGAGCCTGTACTTTGGAAACCAGACAACTTATACTACTTACTTACTTGCTTACTAACTTATACTTATACTTTTTTGTAAATACATACTTATATAAGTATGTAGATAAAACTCCCGGACTCTTGATGATACATATTACTCATTTCAGGCTTTTAGTGAGACGACTGAATAGCACCGATGCAACAACCAAAGATGTGATAAATGTGAAGAAAATTAGAAACTTTAGTATTGTTGCTCATGTGGATCACGGGAAAAGCACCCTTGCTGACAGACTACTGGAAATAACCGGTGTTATTAAACCGGGCTCTGACAATGCTCAAGTTTTGGATCAATTGCAGGTGACGTTATTAATATAATGTAATATGTAAGAAGTTGGCGGTCGACGCATGAACGAGGGTACTTCGCATGTTAACATGGTTTAAATGGGAATCATCCGTCGTTAAGCAGTTAATAACCTGGGTCAAGCCACATAGCCATCTGAGACGATACCAGCAACCAGCAAACCATAAGTAATCTTATGTTTGCATTGGAAAGATGCAGAGTATGCAGTTTATATCTGTTTCTTTTACACATGAAAATAAAATTACAATAATACACCTCACACAAATGGTGGTAGACACTCATATCCAAAACTAGGTAAATCCTGTACTGTGGTAACCAGACAAAGACAAGTGATTAATAATAATATCTTGGGACAATCCACACACAGTCATCTGATCCCAAACTAGGCAGAGACTGTACTATGGTAGCCAGACAACTGATACTAATACTAATATACTTTTTTTTGTAAATATGCACTTAAATAGAATAGATATAACACCTAGACACTTGTTGGGAATGGAACCCACGACCCATTGGGTAACAGCCAGGGCGACTAAACACTTTTTTTTTTTTCGACGCGGGGGAAATCATCCAAAGATCCCCGGGAGCTGTGGGGCTCGACCGGGGTATGTGGGATTCTTACCCACTAAAACCCCCTGCGGCTGTCGCATCGGCACATGAGAGGGGGACCCAAGGGCTCTCCGGTGGGATCTGCACCAGGGGCCCTCAGTGCCTTGCCTTTGAGCCCGCCGCCGGGGGGCGCACAATGCGCCCCCCGGGAACCTGACACGGTACTCACGGGGACGGGGGTCGCAACCCCGCCGCCGTCCTCCTCGGAGTCGCCGCCGTACTCAATGGACGCTCGAAGGGCCCACACCCCGAGCGTCCAGCGACTCCGAAGGGGGGTGTCTAACCACTAGACCAACAAGCCCACCAATTGTTTCATACTTACCTGTATATACTTATACATACATATATTTGGATTAGTCTCTAGGCAATTCTCTATTCTTAATTATGTTCTAATCTTTGTAGGTGGAAAGAGAAAGAGGCATCACTGTGAAAGCTGTAACAGCATCATTGAATTACACCTATAACAATGAAAATTATCTACTTAATCTGATTGACACACCTGGACATGTTGACTTCTCTAATGAGGTAATAATGTAATTATATTAACTATGATTTATGGACTAAAGTACGATCGCCGAGCAGGAAGAACTTGTTACGTTGACCTGTCATTACCTGTCTCTGTCGCTCCTGGGTGGGATGTGTTGTTCCGTCACGCTTGCACAGATGCAGCCGCGCGGTCATTGCATCTGTGCGAGCGTGACGCAATGTATTTTGCTCGGGAGCGACAGAGACAGGTAATAGCAGGTTAACGTACTAAATTCTTTCTGATCGGCGATCGTACTTTAGTAATATTGCAATTCTTGTGTCGCTTCTTTCATTTTGTCTGTAAGGTAAATTAGTAGATACTGTGAGAGCACCACTAAGTGCTAATCACAGTATGCAATAGCTGTAGTTGTGCCAAAATATTCCAAGAGCATATTTTAATCTCTTTTATGGAAGTTATTTGGATTACCTTCAGCCAATGATCATTGTTTGATGGTACTCAAAAGACAAGCCTTCTTATATAGGTTGATCTGTTAAGATTTCTTGTACTGAAGATTTAAATTTACACATCTTCAGAGAGGATCAAATTTAAATGATATCCTTATTTAATTTTTAATTTACATTTCATTCATGCATTATTGTAAAGATGTTTCCAGTTGGAGGTAGTTATGCAATTTATGAAGTGCTATTTAATTTCGTCCAGGTTGTTAGAAGTGTCACAGCATGTCAAGGAGTAATTATGCTAGTTGATGCCAATGAAGGGATCCAAGCTCAAACAGTAGCAGTACACTCCTTAGCCAGGAGGAACAACCTAGTCATAATACCCACACTGAACAAAGTGGATCTACCTCGAGCCAACCCTGATAAAGTAAAATCTCAATTAAAATCACTTTTTAATATAGATCCAGATACTGTCATGACTATATCGGCCAAAAAAGGTTGGGGAGTTGAAGAATTATTGCAAGCAGTTATAACTCGAATACCACCACCTCCAGTAGATTTGGAAGGTCATTTTAAGGCCCACATTATTGATACATGGCATGATAAATATAGAGGGATAATGTGTTTGGCATATATACACTCAGGGAAGGTAAAAGTTGGTCAGTCTGTAAGGTGGAAGTCTGATTTGAAGCAGCAAACAGTGAAGCACCTGGCTTTGTTGAGGCCTACTGAGGAACCTATTGAAGAGGCTGTGGCTGGACAGGTTATTATGGTGGGTAAGTTGATATACAGATAAAAAAGTAATAAGTGTTGCAGTTATAAAAATAATCTTTTCTCATTGAAATGAAACTAATTTTACGGATTATATCGCGGTTTATTTTTGATTTTAATTTCGTAAAATTAGTTTTTTTTCAATGTGTAATATTCGCGTAAATATCAGAAATCATTATAATCTTTTCTTTGAATTTTTGATATAAAAAGTAATTGATAAAAACGAAAGAGTGTGGCGGGCAATAATCTAAATCATGCAAGCTGTATGTGTTTGTCCGCTCTGTGTTTGGACAACCTTACTTCATCCACAAATATGTGTACTTTTTGGATAGATATAAATATTATTGAAAATAATAATGTAAAAATAAACAAGATTCAATAAAGTTTTGCTAATTTCATGGTTTCTCATTAAAATTTCATTTATGTCCATTTATTTTTCCTAAAGGATGTGGTCCAAGAGGTGGTGGCAGTGTAGGCGACCAATTAATAGCCAAGGAACTATCGGAAAGTGCTGAGGAAACATCTGCACCGCCTGTCAAACACATGGTATATGCTGGCATTTTCCCTTCAGACCAGTCTCAGCATCCCCAACTGAGCGACGCTATCAAGAAGTTAGCGTTAAACGATTCGGCAGTGACCGTAGCTGCTGATTCTAGGTATTAATACAATCCGTTATGAAAATATAAGAATTTAATGATATTATTTTATGTTTTAAAGTAATGTACTCTTGCGGTCACGAATGGTGTACCTACCACCTTTAGGAAGACAATCGCTTGCACGAGCCGGCCCGAAATAAGTGCAGGCGGGGTAAGCGCGCGTAATGTTGTTCAAACGATTTTGATTGAAAACTGGTACACCATTCGTGTCCGCGATAGTACAATTTGTTTTGCTGTTTCTATTTGCAGTGCAGCATTAGGGCAAGGATGGCGTGTGGGTTTCTTGGGACTATTACATTTGGAAGTATTCAAGCAACGTTTGTTTCAAGAGTACAAAGCTGATGCAATATTGACCGCGCCTTCAGTGCCATATAAGGTTAAGTAAGTGTTGTAACAAACATTTGGTGTCTGTATTACTCGTTTTTTTATACTGTAACATATGGTATATTTAATATTTCAGGATCAAAGGAGCGAAACTCATTAAACACTACAAAACTGACGAGGTTATCATAACGAATCCTTTGCAGTTACCCGATGTTAAGAACATAGTGGAGTATTACGAGCCTTTCGTAATTGGTGAGAGTGAATTTTTTTAAAACTTGCCCAAGGAACCTACCATTGTCCAAGAGACCGTTCCGATAGGTACCACCGCAGTGTTAGATATTCTGCCGCCAAGTAGCATTGTGTGAACATTGCTGTGTTCCAGTGTAAAGGGCACTGTAGCAGGTGATATTACTGGGCGCGAGACACTTAGCCTAACGAGCGGCAGTGCAATGCAGCTGTATATAGGCAGGTGTGAGACAGACAGACGAAGTCTCACCATAAGGGTTCCTTTTTTACCTTTTAGGTATGGAACCCTAATAAAACGAATTTCTCGTTACATATTGATGGTCTTATGCCACGCCTGGGCAGCCAGGCTATGGCAAACTGCTGGAGTGAACTCACATACATATTCAAATTTTATCATTATCCTATTTAAACAGAGTAGAAAATCGTATGGCTGGTAATATACCGCGATTTTTTTTGCAAGAGATAAAAAAATCGTATTTATTTCAGGTACGATAATAACGCCAGTGGAGTACATAGGCTCAGTTACAACTCTATGTATAGACCGCAGGGGCAATCCGCTGCCGTCCAACGCTGTCGACGACAATATGACCATGTTGCAGTTTATCCTGCCACTATCAGAGGTCGTTATAGACTTCCACGATACACTGAAAAGTATAACTTCAGGATTCGCCAGTTTCGATTACCAAGACTACGGATTTCATGCCAGCGCGTTAGTGAGAGTAAGCCAAATGATTAAGTGTAGGTAGATACACATAAGTATGAGTTACGTAAGATAAACCAAAATTGCACTTGCTCAATCTTTGCTTCTTCCTTATCTCGATTACGCAGACATCAGCTATCTAGATCTTACAGAAGATCTATTAAATAAACTTGAGCGACTCCAGAATTTCTCGATCCGGTTCATTTTTGGTTTGCGCAAATATGACCATGTTTCAGAGTTTCGCAACAAGCTCAATCCTCATACTCATATCCTTTCTCTTCTTTACTCTACTCTTTATAACCCTAGGACACCCCTCTATTTAAAAGAGCGCTTCAAATCATCACACTCTTCGCCCATCTGTCAAATTGAGTCTTTGTACCCCGCTCATTCATCTCATGCCTATACGGTGCAAGCTGTCCGTCTATGGAACTCCTTATCGCTACATATAAGACGAGCTCAGAGTTTAGATTCCTTTAAAACTCAAGTTGCTTCTTACTATCTATCTCTTCAATAAGCCATTTTTCTATATACCAGGTTGCCTGGAAGAGATCGCTTTAGCGATAAGACCGCCTAAAATTGTAACACGAACTTCACGAAGTTGTACCATTCTAAGTTTAAATGTATTTTTGTTATGGTGTGCAATAAAGTGTATTTGTGTTGTATTGTATAAACTTCTCATGTAATGCTGCCAAGTTTCTGAATTCGAATCCATTTTCTTTGTAATTACATATTTTTTTTATATTTCTAGTTGTTTTCTATATGTTTTATTTGGTATTCAAATAAAGATTATTCTATTCTAAATCACTCAATTGTTTACAGATGGACATTCTAATTAACGGCGTTCTAGTTGACGAATTATCGACTATTGTGCACACAAGTCGCTTAGAATACAACGCTAGAAGGTTGACTGAGAAACTGAAAGAAATGATACCACGGCAAATGGTGCAGGTAAATTATTAGCAATTGATCAATATTAGGTACCAGTAGTACTAACCAAAATTTTGTTTTGGAATATAATATTACGTTATTGTATCATAATCAGCTAACATTTGTCCACGGCTGGACATAGATAGGCCTCCCCCAAGGCACGCCACTAAGCCCGATGGTCGGCTCTCCAGTTACCTACTCCCAAACGCTCTGCGAATAAATTCAATTTTTTTATTTCAAATAGGCCTCGCTAGCACTTTTGAACGGTCAATTTTTTAAAAGCTACCACCGGATCACAACGCGGCCTCAACTGAGAAGATCCGGCAAGAAACACAGCGGGCTTGTCATTTTTTCACTTTGTTTTTTTAAAACAAAGTTTTCTTGTTACAATTAGATCAGCACCAGCGACAGATATCATCCCTTCACCTAAGCACAGGGCGTCCTACGTTTTCCGATTCGTGGTCTCCGCTCCAAAACCATTTTACCCCAACAATCATCGGTTTTGCGGCAAATATGACCCGCTGACTGCCTTCAGCCTTTTTCGGCTGGATAATCTTTTGAGCTGTCAGTCACTTTGGTCCTCTGGCGAATTTCTTTATTTCGTATTCCAACCCTTAGAGGAACAACGAGCATAGCTCTCTCTCCATAGCCCGCTGAGCGACCATGAATCGGTGGACAAGTCGTACCCGTGAGTGCCCATATCTTAGTTCCGTATGTACACACGCATTAATTAAAGATTTTAGTATTTTTAAGCATTGACAGATGACGAGAAGTCGACGAAGCTTTCGCAATGTTGCCCATTTCAACATTATATAATTTTGTTTTAAGGTCGCTATACAAGCGGTCGTTGGTGGAAAGGTCCTCGCAAGAGAAACATTGAAAGCATTTAGAAAAGATGTTACTGCGAAATTGGTAAGTATTTTTTTTCCCACAAAATACTCTACATTCATGTTACAATATTACCATAAAGAAAACAACACATTTAGATACTTTGTTTTTAGTATGGCGGGGACGTGACACGCAGAAAGAAGTTGTTAAAGCAACAAGCAGATGGGAAAAAGAAAATGCGTAGTGTGGCTAACATAAGGATACCTAGAGATACATTTATAGATGTGTTAAAAAGATAGTAAAATTGCTGAATAAAAAAAAATTAAAACCTTGCAGGCTTTTTATTAGTTCTCTCGCACCAACATTAGTATGGGAAACTTTTTATTGGTAACTAACATTACCAAATAGAATATCGAAAAGTATGTTGTTGATAGAAAAATTATAGTCTTAGAAATATATACGGAATTTATTTAAAAAATACTTGATTAAAACTACAAAAATCACAACAAAATTAAACAAATGAAATACATTAGAAAACAGCAGAAGTCACTATATAATTAATGTATATTGGTAAATTATTATAATTTTAAAGCGGCGAAATATATAGAAAATACGTAATATGAATAATTTTTTTTTATTATTTGGAAGGTTATTTACGTGTTACAAAATACCCCGTAAAAAATAAATAAAATATTTTCACTGATGTGCAAACCCTATTTCATAATTCAAAAATAAACTACGCAGAATGTACCTACATTTCTACCTAATTCGCGGAAAGACAAAAATTTTAAAAGGCCTAACCTTACTAGGGTTGACAAAATTTTTGGTTTCGATAATTAATTATATTTCTTACGGGGTATTTTGTAACACGTTGTATAAATGAAAATATTGAGCTGCCACTCATCCCCGGTAAATTATTTACCCTTCAGGACCCTAATTCTCTATGACCATTTTCAGATTTCACGCTTAAATCACGTTTATACCGTTAAAATCATACTTATATTTTTTAGTAAGTCTATCGTTAAAATAGAGTAACTTTGCTTTGAATTTATAAACGTGTATAACTACCGGGTTTTAATTTATAAAACATTAAATATTGCTCTATTAAGCGATTGTGACGTTAGTTTGGCAGGGCAAGACTTGTCGCCGAGCGAAAAAAAATCAGTACATTGATCTGTGACCGCAGTCTGTGCGAGCGTGACGCAAATGTATTTACGGAAGAGCGACAGAGACAGTTATAAACAGGTCAATGTACTGAATTCTTCCTGCTTGGCGACCGCACTTTAAAAGGGTTGGAAAATTATGAATAACCTTTAATATGGTACTAAACGTTACCGTATGATCACAGTAAACTATTATGCACAGTAGAAACACTAGGACAAACGACGCACGCACACAGACTTGATCTTACTACATGCTCACTACTAAAACGTGCTTTGATTGAATCCTTGCCCTGTAGTGAGTGGCGTTTGATTTATTAAGTATTGTAATTAGATCAGTTTGTTCATAGTGTATCTACTGTATATTGACACTGTAGTATAATTAAATATTCAGGTTTCATAAAACTATCAATTAAAAAAATATACATTTTAAGTAAATATAAATTTATTGCAATTATGTCATAGTGATTGAAATGAAAATAGGTTCACTTAAATACATCTTAAGTAAATAATATCTTGTTTTGTGATATGATTATAGACTATAGCTAAGACAAAGAGATCCACTAATGTTTTTATTATTTTTCATATGTAAGTCAATCTATGTAACTTTACTCAGATTACAGAGTATTTTTGTTAATTCAAACAAGTAACGAGACAAGTAAATGTTCTGTGGTAAGCGACATGCCTGCCTGTAGACACACCATTGCGGCTCGTCGTTACCAGATACAAGAAATTAGTCTGCAAAACGATTTTTTTCTGTTCCGAATATTTTTAATAAGTAGCTTGTCGAAATATTGAATTCCATTCGATAGATGGTATAATGGATATTGACTGATATAAAAAAATCCAACAATAAAAAATCAAATAATGTGTGAACTTATTAAATTATGATTCAGAGAGAAAAAAAGAAGTATTAAACTATAAACATTCGATTAAACGTCAATTTTAAAAATATCATAATATTTTAAAAACTAGTAACAAGGTTCAAAATAATAGCCGATTTCCAGCCATATTTGGTATTATTTAAATATTTTCAAATTACAAATTTACAAAATAGGCTTTAAATTAGCTTCTACTCATTCCTAGCAGCAACATGACATGGAACATAAAAAAAACACTTGTCAATAGAAATAGATATAACTATTAACAATAACACACAGAGTAAAAAGTATTGCAAAAATAATAAATTAAATGTGTGTACATACATACATACGTACATTGTATCTACCCTATAACAGGGATGGCGAACTTTTATGTATCAACGTGCCATTTTTTTTAAAAGAAATGTTTAATAAGGCCATAGACGTGCCGTCAAATTATTTTGATTTCGTGATTATTAGGAAAAAATAATACTTAATACTCCCTATTATAATAATACTAAAGAAATCGGAAATCGGAATCTAACATTATTTATATTATTATTGTTAAGTATTTTTTCAAAAATATACTTTCTTGTTTTGAGTATATTTTCTTAATAGCATGCGCAAAATATTATGTCGTGCCATTGGTTCGCCATCCCTGCCCTATAAGTTAGTTTTATGAGTCAGTGGACAGTACAATAAGTACAGACTTAGACCAGTTGTTGAATAAGAAAGTAAAGAGTTATTGGATTTAATCATGAACGATGCCAAAATGCTGCAAACCTTACCGTGTCTTACTTACATTTAGTCCACCATGGTTAGTAGCCTCAATGTGTTTATCTTAATTCGCACTTTGAATTGATTACAATCCAATAATATCTAGTATTATGGATCATCTTTACTAGGAATGATTCATTTCCAAACATTATTGTTATCAGTTTATACAATCATTCTCTGTGCCTTCACATAGTAGGCACTTATTGTTGAATTTATAATAAAATGAAGTTGTCTCGTTATAATGTATTGCCAACTTTAAAGACAAACACCAGTCTCACCATGGGTTAACGACGTTTTTGGACACATTTGAAACCTTTCTCCTTTTAATCTACTTCCGCCATTCTGGTATAAAACGATCTCATTTCTACACATTGTTTCCAGGTGACATTAATGACTAATTTCATACAATTCTCATCCTCCGACGATGACGTAATACATTTATCTGTCTTCGGATGTTTCCAGGAATTGAGCATAGACATCTCTAGTGCATTCACCTTTTTCGTTGAATTTGTATTTGTAATATGAGCCATCAGCGCAAATAACTGTAAGTAAGGACAAGTATTAATATCTACAGACTTAAGATTTATCGGTTTCAATAACAGGTGAATTATGCACACAACAAAATTTTTTTTTTTTTCACTATATTTGTCGCAATCAATCTGTTGGTTAGGTCAGCAAAGGTAGAGCACATTAGGCTTAGCATAAACGTTGGGCGCAGCCAAATTACCCCAGTCATACTATAAAAATGTCTACAATAATGTAAGTATGGATATGTCCGGTCTTTGGATAATACAAAAGTGTTTTAGTAAATATTAGTCACTAGCTGACCCGTGCA
Source organism: Furcula furcula (assembly GCA_911728495.1). NCBI lineage: Eukaryota > Metazoa > Arthropoda > Insecta > Lepidoptera > Notodontidae > Furcula > Furcula furcula. The sequence continues at coordinate 14,907,343 of OU452250.1, forward strand.
GCTCCGCCCGCGCTTTTATTACATTTTGCTCCCCTTTTCTCCCTCCCTAGATTTATCTCTCTCCATATCTCTCTCTTTTATAAAAAAAATCTAATTATATGCTCTTTCTCTCCTCTCTCTTTCCCCCTCCCGCTTCGGTTTCCGTCACACTCCCCCTCTTCCTACCCCCCCCCCCCCTTTATACCCCTGTTATCCCCTCTCTGAACCCTCTCCCCCTCCCTCTTCTACAAACTTGCTCCTTCTCACTCCCCCCTTACTCCACCTAACTCCCCCGATCCCTCACCCCATCGCCCCCCTTCTCGAATCCCCTCTCCCTCTTTCTCCTCTCGTGCACCCTCCTCTCATTCTATATATCCTCGTCAATCATGGTATCAGCGGCATTAAATATACTTTATGACCTATTCTCAGACCTCCCCGATATGCACACATAATTTAATACATATCGGTTCACCCATCTATTTAATGACCTTGCCTTATGTAGATCAACCTTAACCTAGCGGTATGAAATATACTGTATGACCTATTCTCAGACCTACCCGATATGCACACTTTCATACAAATCGGTTCACCCATCTATTTAATGAAATTACCTAACGTTGCTTAACCTTAACCTACCGGGATAAAAAGTATCCTATGCCCGTTTACTGGTTCTAAGCTACCTCCCCATCAATTTTCAGCCGAATCGGTTAGGCCGTTCTTGAGTTAACTAACACGACTTTCTTTGATATAATATATAGATTAAAGTTCTATAGTTATTGTATGTTCAATTTCACCGATAGATGGCGCTGTTCATAATGTAAATCACGCTAACATCGTAAATTACTGTCTAATGATATTCGATAATGAAAGTTTTAAGTTTTCCGCATCTTTTATTGTTGCGACTGTAATACATACATAATCTAGTTTGGATCTGCTCGGGATTTACAGATTTTAACTTTTCAAAGATATCATGTCATATTGCTATCAGCAAAGTACTTAGAACAATACAGAAATCTAATGAAAATGTCTTGGGTGTACCGGACCGGCTTACCCCTTACAAAAATTGACCTTTCGCCAATGCCATATCTTATGCAAACTAAATGTCTGCTCAGTCCCTATTGTATATAGTGTAATAATACATATCTTAATGATTAACTGATCAGTCTATAATTACCCTATTCACATACAAAGGAAATTACGTGGTAATATGTGCAAGTAAAGTTTCACTGCTTAGCCCCTATGAAACATAGCGTGATGTTTTATATACCAACTTACACCTTGACTTCTACACAACACATCAGTGAAAGTCCTATCAAAATCCATCCACGGGTTTTCAAATGATACCTGGACGAACAGAACGACAGACAGACAGACAATAATTCCAAAAAAAATTGTGTTGGCCTTTATGTCGATAGTATAGTACACCCACATCGAAATTTTGGAAAAATATTCAATGTACAGAAAAAGTGCTCTTTGAGTTTTATTATAGTATAGATAATAATATTAGTTATACATGTCAAACTTACCAATAATAGAACTTTTATCTACACCAAATGCACAGATGCAAGGTGGACCATTTGGTATGGTAAATTTACAGAAACTCCAATTGCTTGAGAAATATTTTGGTAGGAAATTAACTGTGGCCAAGCTGGACTGTTTGTTTAGTTTCTCGTCTTCCAAGCTAAACACATGCACAGTCCCATGATCCGATGTTACGCATAAATTTGTGCTTGAGTGATTAAAGTTTATGCAGTAAATTGTCGCCTGGAAAAATAAATTTTTATTAGAACTATAACATGAATTTGATATTACTATATATCCCATTAGCCCCGTTTTTAAGTTGGATTCCTACCTCCCCAAGACGCCTGCCAAGCATGAGGATTATGGCAACCACTCCCCACTAATGGGGAGGCATTGGTCTAGTCTTTCAACTAATGTTTGATATATCAATTTTGTATATACCTGATGTGCTCCTCGTCTCAATTCAGCCAATTTCTGCCCAGTTGCTGTGTCAAAAACTCTAATAAGTGTCCCCTTTGTGGAAGCTGTCGCAAGTCTGGTGCCACCGACGTTCAAAGCTAGGCAACTAAGTGGTGCTTCGTGCGCAGTAATCAGATGTCCTTCAGGAGCAGTACTTGGGCCGGCGTGACTGCTTAACTCAACCAACTTAAAAAAATCATAAACATTGAATTTAAGATAACTGTCAGGGCTAAGAAATAAAATAAAGGAAAATTGTAATCTTAATTCTATAACCATCACAAGCTCAAATTCAAGTATTATACACATCGATATACTATATGATTATACATTACTTAAATGTAAATTTTTTTTTATAAAAAAGAATGAAATTTATCTGTAGGACTGGAGATGGAACATAAAAGTTGTACATGTAAAACAATTATCTATTCTTCACTAAAATAATATTAGACCTAAATAACACAATGTTTTGTATAGAAATGTAAGTACTTCACCAAAAAGCAGTATGGAATAATGGTCAGCCATTCAAATGTTGTAAATGTTCTATAATAAATAATAATTAAAAGAATAAACAATTTAATCACCATATTATACTTACTTGGACATGTCCTGTTTTGCGACTAGGATATGCAAGAAGTGCATTATTACTGTTGGGACAGACCACACACAGCCCTCGCAGGTTTTGACAGGTCTCAAATACATGCAGTAACTGTGGTTGGGCCGTAAATGTATACACCTTTATTAAGTTCTCTGAAAGAAAATTTACTTTGATATGTACAATTCTTTTTTACTCAAAGTTGAAATGCAATCAAGTATCAGTAAAACTCACTAACTTCATAAAAGCTTATTCACTCTAGCCTTGAAGACACCTACATTATAATTCAATAGGAAAACCAATGCAGGCAAATTGTTCCTGTTCGTAGATAATAACAGGAACAATACGCATATTAAAAATAACAAAGTGTATCCAGTGTTCATCTTGTAGACTGATGATAGAAAGGGTAAGGTGATTAAGGTGGTAATAATCAAACCATTTAATTCTTGTACACACTTTCCAAAATGTATCCTGTAGAATACAAAGAGACTTGCTACTCTGCATCTGTGCTCTAAGCTTTGTAAGTTAGCTTGCACTAAACCAGGGTCCCTAATCAACCTCTTAGTATGTCTCTTGACCTAGTATAATGCTGCTAGAACACCAAGCACTACCAGACCAGCATATATATATGTGTAGGATGTACCCATAAAGTGTCAAGTCCCACTAAACATTCACAGTGACTCCTAGTTTTCTTGCAGTTTCTTGGCTTTAGACTCAATGAACCATCCATAATTAAAGTTAAGTAGTAGTTACTTAACCTTAATCATAGATGGTTATTCTATTTAGTTTATATGTACATTTACTTTATTTTTATTTCCAATATTACAGAAATTCCAACAAACTGATGGAGTTCTAATTAGTTATAGATATATATATTATAAATCTAATGGAAATGTGTTTTAAAAGTATTGCTTTAGTTATTAGTGCTTTGTTAAATTTGAATAAGATAACGTAAACAATAACTGTTGAACTTACCCAATACAACAACAATGCGGTCTCTTCGAAGCTTTACAGCTTTTACAGGGCTATTAAAATCGAGTGATATAGCAGAATCCTTCTTCAAGTCATCCCATATAATTACTCTATTCGGAGGATAGACGGGAGTTTTACCACCTCCTACTAAAGCCATATAATTGCATCTAAACAACATTTCCACGTATGAAAGTCCACCTTCAGCGAAGTTCTGTCGTTCTTTTTCTTTAAGTGGGTCGCTGTTAAACACTCGAAATCCATTCTCCGTACCGCAAGCAAAGCAACCTGCAGATTGCAAAACAAAAAATGAAATAGAAACATTAGAAACTATTCACGAGGTGCAAGAAAATGGTAAAAACAGTACACCAGCGTCATGTATTTCACCTTGATCTTGATTGAATCCGACGTATAAGAGTCCATTCCCAAATGTGTTATCATCTGATAAATTCATGCTAAAGGACTAATCCAGAATATGAAGGTATGAACTAAATAAAACAGCAAAACAAAGATATTTTCTCGCAAACACAACTTGTAGCGGCGTTTGACTTGACAACAAATTTTAAAATTGTGTTGCCACTAAAAAAATAATAAGTCAATTTATTTCATTAATTATAGAGCGCGTTCCACTTGGCGCCCACAACGATCAGGGAGTGTAACTAAACGCGAACGAATCTCAAACATGGACGTCGAACGAGTGTCCTAACTGGCGGTCGCGCAACCACCGCCAGTTAGGAATCTCAAACAAACTTGCGATGATCGCGTTTAGTTAGGACAACGCCTCTCGCTCACGACCGCAGTTTCTCCCGGTCCACTTGCTTGTGAGCGTTACCGTCGTAAACTCAAGTGGAACGATCACTATGACCCACCTTTTTAGATGGGTCGTCGAGAGCTTCGCGTGAGCGTAAGTCATGACGTCATGAGTGACGTTTTCGCCGCGACCACAACGACCGCGGTCGCTAAGTGGAACGACTAAAAGAGCGTTTTGATCGTTGTGGACCCCAAGTGGAACGCAGCCATAGGAAGCTGAAGCCTCTGAGGCTCAAGCCACAGAGTACATTTACTAGGCTCAAGCTGCGATTTGAGCAGGCCATCCACTGCAACTCCCTCCATACTATGATGGGAATTCCAACTTTTCTTATTACGTCATGAACATATCGATGTAGAAAATGACCATCGATATAATAAAGTAGGTATATCGATGAGAATGACAGACATAGAAAAACACAGTAATGTGTGACACCACCGAGCTTATATTTACACCATATAAGCTCCTTGGACACCACAGCAGGCTTAGCACGATTTGCCAAGACTTCATAATCTTGACAGTTCGGTGTGGAGTATGACGTAGTTATCGACCTAGCTAATACCGAAAATGACGTTTCTAAGTTATGTACTTCATCATCAGCCGGAAGACATCCACTGCTGAACATAGGTCTCCCCATTCGAACGCCACAATGAACGACAATTGGCTATTTGCATCCAGCTGCTACCTGTGACGCGCACAATGTCGCCTGTCCACCTAGTGGGAGGCCTGCCCACGCTGCGTCTTCCGGTTCATGGTCGCCACTAGAGAACCTTTCTTCCCCAATATACTTAGGTAGTTTTAAATTATGTGGAAGAAAAGTAATAACCACTTATTTAACAAACATACCTTTTAAATCTTTATTAAAATTAATTATACAGAAGTCAACATGAATATTTTCATCTTAAATAAAGCAGTATAATTTATGTACAATAATAATTTTGAGATGATTATGCACAGAGAATTATAATTTATAACCATGTGACCTCCTTAACATAAATGTTTTAGATACATACATTCATACTATCTATTACATAGTTCTTATAATATTAACTGTATGTATTCTACCTTAACATTATTATGTGCTAGTATAACTCCACACAACATAAATCAGTACATGGTCTGTCAACAGCATAGCATAAGGCAAAAAAATGCTTAACTCTGACCAGTCAGGAATATCTCATGTGGCACTAGTTACATGCAGACTTAATGTGCCAAGACTCCACAATGAACTCGAAACTAACCTAATAATATACAAAAGGAAGGAATTAACAGAGTTGTTATGAGCTGGCTACTTGTTTCAAAGGTCCTTCAAGATACTGAGCAATAGCATTAATTTTCTCCTTCAATATTCCAAAGCCGACTGTTTCTTTAGCATAAAGGCATAACAATAGGTTTGCTACTTGTGTAATAGCTATCTTTCCGTTTAAACAATCAACCAGTATAAGATGTAACTTGTCCTCTTTAAAAACATTTCTTCCTTGTTTTTCGTATGCAGACCACACGTTACTAGCGATTGCTGCTGTAACTCTCGCGTCCTTATCATTATAACCTGAATATGCTAGGAGTGCCCCTTGATGATTTAACAGCCTGAAACAACATAGTACTTTTAATATACAACACGCTCAAACGTACGATGATGAACTGGTAATCAATATAGTAAGTAGGTAAATAATATTAACAATGTATTTTCAACACCCCCTGTGTTCGCTTGGCTTAGCACTTGCGTCAACGCTTTTGGTTTTAACATTTTCACTCGCGAAATAAAATAATTTATTTTGGAGGTGTTTGTTGCGATTTGCGGTTGACAATTTGTTTGACTGACATTGACATTGACATATTATTCAGTGAAAGACTGAATGTGTTGCCATCAGTAACAAAAACTGACCGTAGTAGCTGTTCTATTGCTTAAATTATATGGAAATAAATATTACGGCACTACGGTATATTATACGGTTTTTGAACTTTTTTAGTGCGATTCAGATCCAGATAGCGCCTCGGTCTGGCGCTATGTTTCCATAAACTGCCCAGGAGCAGAGAACCACCCGACTCAACGTTTCGCGTAGGTGATTCGCAGGTCCGGGTGGGACGGTACATGAAGTACCTAGATCGAGAGGGTAGCGGGTGCCATGCACAGACTGCTGCCAAATCTCGGGGGACTGAGTGAGGAGGTACGCCACCTCTATGCGGGGGTCCTGCGATCCGTGGCCCTCTATGGGGCGCCCGTGTGATCACACCGACTATCTATTACATCCTCTTAGACGTGGGTCGTAACGTCTTTTGGGCGTAATCGGTTATACGTAGTTTCGTGGATATGCGTAACTACATAGTTTCAAAACCGATTATTTTTGTAACTAGTTACTTCTGTATACTGTATAGCGTTGGTTAGTTTTGCGTTTCTAGTTATGATTACGAAAATGTTACAGGTTATAGTTATTATACTAAATTAGTTTTATTTTTGTGTTATGATTACGAATATGTAACATATTTATAGTTATTTTAATAGTATGAAGAAATGCATGATAAAAACCGATTTTAACTCTGGCAAAGCTTTTTGTCATTTCACAGTGACACGAAAAGAACAAGACTGATGCAGTTTAAGAACGGTAACCCACTGTTTAATATCTTGACTTATACCTTGGCGTGCCACCTAATTACAATCTGATAACCCAACAACTTACAGTGGTAACATAGTTGACGTGTTGCGTCAGGATAAGGATTATTGCATTTCATATTCCAAACTTCATATCAAAGGTTCAGTTCGTCTATTATAGAATGGCCAAGGCCTGACTAGTGAGATTTATACATACTTGTATTTTTTATTTACTACCTACAGTATCGTGCTATCGCGCTTTAGCACTCACGGGGCTTTGCAACACTTGCAACATAGATATCACTCCAACACTTGGGTGATTTTGGCACAGATTGCTAATAGTCCGAAATGTCCGATTCACAGTTGACATTCAGAAATGTTCTTTTAGTGCAGTCTCAGAATGTAGTGCCGAGCAACGTCATCTGTACGTATACGTACATACGATACGTATGTACGATATATCGTACATGTATTACTTGTGTAGTACAAGACTAAGACTTACAATGGCGTATAATCCAAAGCGAACAGCAAGTCAGTTATAGCACTTCACTGTCACGATGAAGGAACTAGGTCAGTCCTTCTGAACCTAATTTAATATATTTTTTTTTTCCAAATTTTGAATACCTTTTGATTTACATCAGGCATGCCTTCTGCCATGGTTTGAGACTCCGGGCGGCCCCGGAATGGTTTCTTGATCCATGATGCACAAGAAAAATATTTACCAAAATAGCGATTCCGATAATCGATTTATTTTCCTCCAGCCAGACTCATATAGTGTCAGTTAACTTATACCTGGATCAGACCAACTACCAAGCTTTGGGCCACGTTCTTTCCTGGGCGTGGAGTTCTAGCCTAGATTTTCAAGCCTACGTTTCTTATTTCCAAAGATATTCGACTTGAATCGGGCGAATAGAACTTATATACTTAGTTGAAGTTCCTTGATGAGACCGTATTCCTTTTTGGCGTTTGGATATGCAATCACGGGCTCTGCTTGGGTGTTGCGTTGCGTTCACAGACTAGTAAGAGATACTACTCATGCCAGTGGCACTCTCCTTAAAACAGCTGACAAAATTTTAATGTATGGAAACTAGCACAATCTTCAGGCAAGGGAAGGAACTAAATTTTAAGATTCTACTATAATTTGCCTAGATGGCGTTAAAAATGCAGTTTATATATTTTAATTTAATTAGTTTAATATTGTTATTGTATATCTTCAATTTATTTGAGTAAATCTGATACATTTCGTATATTTTTAGTAAACTTCCATAATGTAATAAAACCTATGCAACAGCCGGCCTTAACGGATGCCTAATAAAACACTATGGTTTTACTCAAGGAGGTTACCAGGTACTATTGTAAATTGCCTTTGGTGGTTACTATGGTAACCTAAGTTGTTATGTCATTTTTTCAAAATAACTTGTCTCATTGAAGATAAACACCTTTTATAAATTTTATTGAAACTAAATATTTACAGTTTATTTACAAATATGTTTTTGAAGAATTCTGTTTGGTCTGTGTCTGGGTGTTATTTATCTACTTATGTAGGTATGTACTTATTTACAAAAGCTTAAACAAACAAGTCATTATGCACCTAGCATAAGTATATAAATATAATAATATTTATACTACTCGTGAACTATTTCAGGTCCACTACATCATTGTCTTTAACCACAATGGCTTGAATCGGAAAAATTTAATGCAAAGCTGTACTGAAACAAGAAACTCAAGGGAGGACTATATAATTAATAGAGTATGATTGTGCTTCAGATATGTTGAATAAAGTTATTGGTTACCAAATAAACTTTTAAAATAAATATCTCTTTGGTTTGCCTTTAAACATGTTCCTTACAAATATTCATGCTTCATATACCTATACGTAAAGTGATTATTTTAAAAAACGCCATCTGTTGGCACATTTTGGATTCTTGTAAAGTTACGCCATCTTTAGGCGAGGGTAAAATTAGTTTATTAAAAGATGAACCAGAGTGACCCATCTATTCTTAAGTATATAGTGTATTATCTATGGATACTACGGTTGCGTTGTAACAACCATAGATAAGAGTATATTACTTAGAAATAGATAGGTAACTCCTTAGAGGAAGAATACCAATAGAGAGCTGGACACTTTCTTTCTCATTCACGCAAGAAAAGAATGCGTTTATGTAGGTTACGTGTGATAGAAGGAAACAGTGTATATGATTTTTTGTCCCTCAGCATGTGTTCGATTTTTCCGCACCGTGGGTGCGGAACAAATTTGACGTTTGCTCCAGGACCCGACCACCAGGGGTTAACGTGCTTTTAAAATTAAATAAATTACAAAAAATACAATTAAAAACTAACTGGGAAATTACTGTGTGTTGTGGAAATCTTATAAGAATGGTGCAGTGCAGTAATAAAGGCTGTAAAACTAACAGTGAACGTGAAATTTGTGAAATATCGTTTCACAGGCAAACGTGAATTATTATGGCCAATTTAGAGATTATATTTAGAAACTAATACATGTAAACGACTTATTTAGATCTTATTGCTCTAAATTAGTTACTATTTTACTTGAAAGTTACGTGTAAGATCGATAAATTCTTGTTTTTCATCCATAACCTAAAATTTTCCGTTTATTGATCGCCATTATCAGTGTTGCCAGTGTATAAAAGAGAGACTACCATAAATAAGTGGTAAATTATTATTAAGTGCATCATACACGATCCCACATGCTGGGTGCATGCGTAGCGTTATATTCTCTTTGGGTGCATCGAAGAATTTCTCAGATTTCCCGAATATATTTTTATGATTTCCTGAAAATATGGATATTTGTATACTGTGGATAGCAGCAACAAAAATAATTAATTAGGTTGCTAAAAGTTATTCCCGAATGCTTAAATATTCAGAAATAACGTAAGCGCTCAAGTAATTCGTCCAAGGCTGCGCAGGACGTATATATACGTTATTTATAGGCACAATGGTCATTGTACATTTAATCGTGCTTTTACTATATGCATGTTGTTTAAATATATGTATGTATGTTGTTGGTTACAATTTATTGGTAAATTTGTCTGAATTATAAATAAATAGTACCGACGTTGAATAGTTTGTTTCATTTGCCCCCCTATTATGTACCTATCTCGTTTGACTGAAGTGAAACTGAAGTGATGATCAATAAAGCAAAGTGACTATTAAATAACTATCAAATGATTCATTTGGTATTGCCTAACTTGAATCACCAATAAATACCAAACACACTTTCAGTAGACATCAAAGTTTGGTGGACAACTGAAGCTTGATAGTCACTTGGGTGGCTAAAGATACGCAATAGCCCTGCTGGTAGGTAACAGTTGTATTTACTATTGTCTGATCGTGAGGAGGTTGTATGTTCCCCAGATTTTTTGTAGGAGTAGTACTGTTGGCCGCAGATGGCCATTACAGCTTCACCACCGGACAAGAAGGCGAGCGCTTAAAGCGCTCCAGCCAGAAGGGTTTGGGTAGCGACTAGCACAAGGGCACCTCAGGGAGGCACGGCCTCGGCTTGGGCTGCAGCTTAAGAGAAAATGAGTTTACCACCGGTTCACAACGCGCCCCCGCTGAGAAGAACCGACAAGAAACTCAGCGAGGGGATGCATGTCGAGGTCGCATGCGTACGACTCTTCGGCCTCGCCAGCGAGACCGGTGTCTGTGTGTTGATGTGTTTACGACTCGTGACGTCGTTGTCGGTGTTGGTGTTGTCATGGTCCAGGAGGACGGACATCGGGTCGGGTGGGTCGAGCAGTACATGCCGCGGCCGGCGGCGATATACGGCAGTTCGACGATCTGAGGGACCTGGCCGCTGCCCAATAGGACATGGGTTCGATTCCGAAGGATTCCGAACAAGTGTCTGGGTGTTATTTATCTATTTAAATATGTATTTATACAGTTTACAAGTATTTGTAATCATTTGTCTGGTTACCTTACTAGAGGATCTGCGTACGTGAGATCAGGTGGTCATTGGTCAAGCGTAGATTGTCCCAAGATACTAGTACTATAGATTTGTATATTGGAGAAATTTACTAAAACTTACCCGGTAAATGGCCATAGGCCTTATTATATTAAGTTATAAGAAAGCTTATTTTTGCCTACCTCTCTGGGAAATAGCATATTATTGATTTTATCTCTTAACTTTTTTGTATGAGGCTAATAATTATCTACAGCTCTTAGCCACTTTAATCACCACGTGATATCACCCTGGTGAACAATATGGAATAGACCTTAGCTACAGCATATTATGATATTAAGTGTACATTCACTTTGTAGCCTCCGTCGTGGGTTCGAATCCTGCGAAGGGCAACAAATTTGAGTAGTTGTTCCTTACTGGCTAGGACAATGCAGGCCGATGACCTGATTGTCTGTAAAGTAAGATGATCCATGCGTCGGATGGGCATGTAAAAAGTCGGTCCTGCGCCTAACCTCCCCAGTCGTGTCGGTCTTCCGTCCCATCGGATTATGAGAGGTATTATAATTATAAAGGAAGAGAGAGTGCACCTTGTGTCTACGCAAGCGCTTGTGCACTATAATATCTCCTGCGTACATGGCTGATCTTGTGAAAGATTGGCCGCTGTGGTCGTTTCGGCTAGGAGGACATTATTATTACAACCACTTTTTTACTTTTTGCAGACTGTCATAGATTAATACGATATAATGTAAGAAAACTAAATGTTGTGTCAAAAAAGTGGTTTTCGGTTAGGAAAGAAAATATATTATTTACAACAACCTCCGTATTTGCTTTACACAAAGGGTAAAATTTCCCTTACGTGGCAACTCTAAATTTAGTATGTACTTATTTTTCTGTCCTTATCGGCGGCACGCTTGGTATGTGTCTTGTTCATAGATAATACACTATATACTTAAGAATAGATGGGTCACTCTGGTTCATCTTTTAATTAACTAATTTTACCCTCGCCTAAAGATGGCGTAACTTTACAAGAATCCAAAATGTGCCAACAGATGGCGTTTTTTAAAATAATCACTTTACGTATAGGTAAATGAAGCATGAATATTTGTAAGGAACATGTTTAAAGGCAAACCAAAGAGATATTTATTGTAAAAGTTTATTTGGTAACCAATAACTTTATTCAACATATCTGAAGCACAATCATACTCTATTAATTATATAGTCCAATCCCCTTGAGTTTCTTGTTTCAGTACAGATTTGCATTAAATTTTTCCAATTCAAGCCATTGTGGTTAAAGACAATGATGTAGTGGACCTGAAATAGTTCACGAGTAGTATAAATATTATTATATTTATATACTTATGCTAGGTGCATAATGACTTGTTTGTTTAAGCTTTTGTAAATAAGTACATACCTACCTAAGTAGATAAATAACACCCAGACACAGAATAAACAGAATTCTTCAAAAACATATTTGTAAATAAACTGTAAATATTTAGTTTCAATAAAATTTATAAAAGCTGTTTATCTTCAATGAAACAAGTTATTTTGAAAAAATGACATAACAACTTTGGTTACCATAGTAACCGCCAAAGGCAATTTACAATAGTACCTGGTAACCTCCTTGAGTAAAACCATAGTGTTTTATTAGGCATCCGTTAAGGCCGGCTGTTGCATAGGTTTTATTACATTATGGAAGTTTACTAAAAATATACGAAATGTATCAGATTTACTCAAATAAATTGAAGATATATAACAATATTAAACTAATTAAATAAAAATATATAAACTGCATTTTTAACGCCATCTAGGCAAATTATAGTAGAATCTTAAAATTTAGTTCCTTCCCTTGCCTGAAGATTGTGCTAGTTTCCATACATTAAAATTTTGTCAGCTGTTTTAAGGAGAGTGCCACTGGCATGGTCTTGTTATATTCTGTCTACGGGTAACTCCCACGTCAAAACGCGCCCCCTAACACCAGCGCCTCCAGCGGTGTGATTTGAAACTTTAATAGCCTCGAGAATTTTTAATAAACAAAATAGCTAAAACTTTGTAGTATTCGATATAAAGTACGCGGACGTCAATAGTATATTGCATTAAGGAATGAAATAAAAAAGAAAAATTATTTCGAACTCCATCCACAGCCCCACCCATGGGTTGAGGTTCGAACCCGCGCCCCCTAGACTTCGTATTAATTTGATTCCAACCTATTTACCGCTACCGCTGTAAGTCATATGACGTCAGATGCAAAATACTGATCTACTATCTCAGTTTCATTCCGAACAGAGAAAAGTTGCAAATCACGTCGCAAGAGGGTGCTACTGGTAGCTTTTTCCATTTCTTCTAAGATTGAGATACCATACCATGAACAACGTCCCCAACAGTTGGGGAATAAATATTGCGTGAATCAATGATTTTAAAAATCATAGATATGAACCCCTATTAATGCGCGCCAAAATTTGTGAATCACGTAATTTAAAATATTTTCTTAAATATAGTTAGGGTATGATATCCTTTCCTTTTTGTGTACAGTACTTTGTGTATTTTCTAAATACGCATGAAGGCATGTTACTTGATTTTCAAAGGCACACGTTACGTTCGTTACATTTTACCGACGCGTGACTTGCTGATAGTTCACCCAATTTGGGTGAATTTCGATGTTTCACTTTTCGTGCACTAATGGCATATCTATTGTATAAAATATAGTTGTGACGGTATGAATATCAGCATTGGTACGTTTTTTCAATACCAGACATCCGCGTTTAAAAGACGTAGTAAGTAACGTGTTCTTCAACGACTAAAAACTTTTATAAAAACAGCATTTTAAGCAAAAAGCTCTTTTAAAAACGCGCTTACAATAAAATCTTGTTAAAAAAAATTGAACCGACTTCAATATCACTGAAAAGTATAAAATAATTTAAATATTATTGAAGTTGGTGTTAACTTACCGGCTGTGTATATTTGGCACCAACTTCAATAATATTTAAATTATTTTATACTTTTCAGTGATATTGAAGTCGGTTAATTTTTTTTTAAAAGATTTTATTTTAAACTTTTTAGTGATATTTTCATATACACACATCAAAAGTGTCTAGGGATCAACATATATTTTTGCAATAACTTTTCTCCTGATTGATATTAATTAAAATTTTCTTTAAGGATTCATCAAATAAAGTGTTTTCGTTTGTCACAGTAACGATAAACCAAGTCACCTTTGCATTAATAAAGAAATTTGCCATTTTCCTAATAAAGGGATTTTTGACATTTGAACCACTAACACAAAAGTTCGAAAAAAAGACTGAAATAACAGTTTTCTTTAAAATTTTATTGGGTAACTTAAACAATTAATAATCCGTGTTTCTACCGCGAACACTAACAACACAAGAACATCCGTTTGGCATACTCAAAATGAGTTCATCCAAATCACGCTGTGGAATGGCCGCCCATGTTCGTTGCAACAACAAAAAAAGGTCTTCTTGCGACTGGATACCCTCCATATTCGGCAGAGCTCTTCTCTGTAGCATATCCCATGCATGCTCAATCGGGTTCAAGTCTGGCGACTGAGCAGGCCAGGGCAGGACATTGATGTTAGCTGCGGCGAGAGTCTGTCTTACAACTCTTGCGGTGTGCGGTCGTGCATTATCATGCATTAACTGAAATAAGGGACCGATTTGCACTTGTAGAGGAACGATGACGTCTGATACAATCGTCTCAGCATAAATTTGAGCGTTGAGGTTGCCTCTGATCCAAATCAACTCAGTTCTTCCGCCGATCCAAATACCCGCCCATACCATGATGGTTCCACCACTATAAGGATGGACTTCCTGGCAGGATTTTAATCGCTGTTGGCGTCCAGGGGTTCTCCAGTGTCGTATACGTCTTGTATCCGGTCTCATACCAAAACGAGACTCATCAGAAAAGCACACGAAACGCCATTGTTCTTCTGCCCATTTTTTTGCCCAAAAATGCTTGATCCCTAGACACTTTTGATGTGTGTATAAAGATTGAACCATCGAAAACCGTAGAATTATCTAGGTAGGTTATGATCACATTATCGTCTACATAGTTTTACATAATTCATGTTTCTTCAGAAAAAAATATCCGATCGTAATGAAATTTACATGGAATCATCATAGTAGTTTACTCTCTCGAATAAAAAAAGAATCATCGAAATCGGTTCATAATTGTCAGAGCAATGTAATGGAGAACATCAGTTTGATGGTTTTTACCAGATAAATTCCTCCACATCGTTCATGGTCCTCCAGGAAGTTCTTATCCGGTTGTGATAAAATTCATACAGGTTCATTACAGTGGTTTCTTCTTTCGAATAAAAAAAGAATCATTGAAATTGGTAAATATTTGCCAGAGTTATGACCATTTTTGTCCTTAAAAAGCGACTTAAAGTCATCTATATAGGCTTTCTTGCAGCTTTCCTGCGCAGTCAACATTCTTGTTTTTTCAGGAACTACTTATTACTAAGCAATATTTTTTTATGGGAATTGAATGGATGGAAGAAAGATTTTTTCAAATCGGTTCATAATTGCCAGAGTTATGCGCGAACATACATAGAAAAAAAATATATATATACAGACGAATTGCGAACCTCCTCCTTTTTTGAAGTCGGTTAAAAATAGTTTAGTTTTCATCGGAATACATGTAAATTGTTAGGAACTCGTTTGTATAATTATCTATGTAGTCTATGTTCACCCGTTGCAGATTGTCTCTGTTACATATAAGTATATAGAAGGTTGCGTGATGTGTGTCTGATGAATAAAGTTATATAATACTAGCAGTACCCGCGGCTTTGCCCGTAGCCAGTATTTTTGATGAGCTCAAGCAATGTTAACGTCATTGCCAAGCAAGCAAGTGGTACACCGTAAGAAAATAATTGAAAAAAACTCCACCCTAGCGTCCGGCGCTACAGGACTAAGATCTTAAGTCTGCAGCGCAAGATGGCCATCCGGGTCGCGAGAGGGTACCGCACCATCTCTTATCGGCAACCATCCTGGCGCGCTTTTCGCTCCTGAACATCCAGGCGGAAATGGATACGAGGGTCTATGACCGGATCGGCGTCCTCCGCCAGCGGGGTAAAAGTGCGCCCGCGCTCGAATCAATCCGGCGGGAAGAAAGAAGGCACGCGCTAGAACACTGGCGCTTGCGGCTCTCAGATGAGCGGTACGCGTGCAAGCGCGTTGTTGGTGCTGTCCTGCCGGTCTTCGAACCCTGGCTGAGGCGAAAAGGTGGGCGAATCACCTTTAGAATTACCCAGATAATCACTGGACATTGTTGTTACGGTGATTATCTGAATAAGATAGGGAGAGAAGCGACGACGACTTGCCATCATTGCGGCGGTGCCCGGTAATCCGCCCAACATACGCTCCAGGAGTGCCCTGCGTGGGGCTCGGAGAGGCGGATCCTAGTTAACCGGATCGGACATGATCTCTCTCTGCCAGCAGTAGTGTCGGCTATGCTGGCGGAGGAATCGGCGTGGAGGGCCGTAGCCTCCTTCTGTGAGACCGTTATGTCCCAGAAGGAGGCCGCGGAGTGGGATCGGGAGAGGGCTGATCCTGCTCGGCGGAGGCGACAGCGTCGGGGCGGCGGCACTGTACGTTCCAGCACTCCGGCCCCATCGTCAGGGGCATAATAGAAATGTGACGAGTTTCACTTGCCTTAAAGAGCTCGTGGGCCGCGGACGCATAGGGTGGGGGAGACGCCACGGTGTAGGCCCTGCTTTGTCGCGAGCACCGCGTGGGTGCTGGGGGGAGCGTGCATCTCAGCTCCCTCCCCGGGGCGTGCTCTAGTGAGCATCTGGCGCTGGAGAGACCTTGGCGAAGGTCCGAACGGAGAGTCTGCGTCGCAGGTAACCGGTGGATGCAAATAGCCAATTGTCGTTCATTGTGGCGTTCGAAGAGGAAGGCCTATGTTCTACAGTGGACGTCTTCCGGCTGGTGATGATGAAATCTGCTGATAGGACTTTTTAAGGTAGGTAGGTATCTAGTAAATTGACAAAGCGCACGCACCGGTCCGTGGCTAAACAGAAAGAGAGAGATAATGGTAGTTTATAAAACTACCTCTTTTAAAAATATCTTCCAAAATTTTATATCGTCCACGTGGCATTATTCTAACAAAACAGAATACAAAACAAAGAATTAACAACATTAAATATACTTATGTAGGTAGGTACTGAACATGTCGCAGCGGACGGGAAATGTTCACTGAACCATGTTTTCTTCTAAAATTGGCGCAGCATACATCACTATACTATACTCATTGGCTGCACTTACAAACGTCAATTATTATCGTTAATCCTAATTAAGTCCTTTTTTGAATCTAATTATTTCGGTTCTCGCAGCCGTATTATGACACAGTATAAATATTTTAACTGTGATTATGATGTTTTTTTTTTTTGGGAATGATAATAGATACGGCAGAAGTAGCGACGAGCTCAAGGGCACCTCAGGGAGGCACGGCCTCGGCTTGGGCTGTCGCTTAAGAGAGGGCTGAGTTTACCACCGGTTCACAACGTGCCCCCACTGAGAAGAACCGGCAAGAAACTCAGTGGGGTGATGCACGTCGTTGAGGTCGCATGCGTACGACCCTTCGGCCTCGCCGGCGAGACCGGTGTCTGATAGCTAGTGTAGCATACGGTTGTCGGGGAGGGTTCGGCGCATCCCGGTCCAATAGGACCTTCATGGTCACCACATGGTCAACAAATAGTCACCAACGCCGTGGCCTGCGCCGCCCCACCGTCTCTCACCGGATATATACAAATAAAATCTTTTTTAAAAAAAATTGAACCGACTTCAATATCACTGAAAAGTATAAAATAATTTAAATATTATTGAAGTTGGTGTTAGCGTACCTGCTGTGTATATTTGGCACCAACTTCAATAATATTTAAATTATTTTATACTTTTCAGTGATATTGAAGTCGGTTCAATTTTTTTTTAAAAAGATTTTATTTTAACCTTTTTAGTGATATTTTCATATATAAAGATTGAACCATCGAAAACCGTAAAATTATCTAGGTAGGTTATGATCACATTATCGTCTACATAGTTTTACATAATTCATGTTTCTTCAGAAAATAATATCCGGTCGTAATGAAATTTGCATGGAAACATCATAGTAGTTTACTCTCTCGAATAAAAAAAGAATCATCGAAATCGGTTCATAATTGTCAGAGCAATGTAATGGAGAACATCAGTTTTATGGTTTTTACCAGATAAATTCCTCCACATCGTTCATGGTCCTCCAGGAAGTTCTTATCCGGTTGTAATAAAATTCATACAGATTCAATACAGTGGTTTCTTCTTTCGAATAAAAAAGAATCATTGAAATTGGTAAATATTTGCCAGAGTTATGACCATTTTTGTCCGACCGAGCGAGTCCGAGCGACTAAAACGTCATCTATATAGGCTTTCTTGCAACTCTCAGTGCGCAGTCACCATTCTTGTTTTTTTAGGAACTACTTATTACTAAGCAATAATTTTTTTATGGGACCCAATCAATGGATTGAAGAATGGATGGAAGAAAGATTTTTTCAAATCGGTTAATAATTGCCAGAGTTATGCGCGAACATACATAAAAAAAAAAAATATATACAGACGAATTGAGAACCTCCTCCTTTTTTGAAGTCGGTTAAAAATACACGCGCAACAACGTTGAAAGTGAAACATCCCGGATTCCCGACTGGTTCAACCAAATGAGTTTTAGTTTAAGTTAATCATGTAGGTTTTTTAATCCTTCAATCATATATAAAACCAAAAAAAAAGACGCACATACTTAATAAGCGAGGTGCGGCTCGCGCCGCCCCTCGAAGCCTGCCGCCCCGGGCCATGGCCCCCTTGGCCCTAGGGTAAATACGCCCCTGGTTATGGGGTCAGGAGGGTCGAGCAGTACGTGCCGTGGTCTGCGGCGCGAGTCAGAAGGACTAGGGGGGTAATCGGCAGCGGCGCGGATTAAACTGTTCGCGTGACGGGACGCGGATTCAAAGTAGCGTTTCGAGGAACTATGATTTTCGGTTATTGAGATCATCTCTACTCACTATTAGCACAGTATATAAACCAATATTAGTAATTATGTATTAATGGCAGTATGGCTTCGATTCGAGTGTCGAAAAAATTCGGTTTAAAAAATTAGTAAATGATAATTAAGTATAATTGACGTTTGTAGGTGCGGCAGTTAGAGAACATAGATTAGGTATTGTATCGCAGTGAAACAATTCTAAATCTAGAGTTGTATAGTCAGTGCCGTACTCTCAAACATCAAAACGTAATTGATGGACGGACGCCATAATTTATGACCGACTTCAAAAAGGAGATGTTTCAGAATTCTTCGTGTATCTATATTTTATAACCTCCCTGGCGCAGTGGGAAACCATTCGTTTTACAAATTGGGTTTAAGTCCAGGAGAAATTTTGTGTAGTTGTTCCTTCCTCCTGGCAAGTACAATGCAGGCAGATCACTTGTTTTTTTTTTAACCGACTTCAAAAAAGGAGGTTCTGTATTCGACGCGTATGTATGTAATATTAATAGAAATGCGTAATATTCATATATGTTAGTCTATGTGGGCTTCTAAACAAATTTTCCAAATTTCACGAGTGTATGTATGTAGGTTTGTCCGCGGATTTCTCAGAAACTACAAGTCCGATTTCGAAAATCTTTTTGCAATAGTTAGAGTATTTTTCAACTTAGGGTAGAGTCAAGTTTCATCAAAATCGGTCCAGTAGTTTAAGAGATATAAACTTTTTATGTTTTCAGTAAGTTACTGTAATGTAGACGTTCCAGTTGCGTGATAGTGCTGATACCTATCTTGGTAAAATAAGTCACTAAAAGGTGTTAAATAAAATATTTTCAAAAAAATATAAACCGACTTCAAAGTAAATTATCTAAAAAGCATAAAATAACGAAAATATTATTGAAGTTGGTGCAGAATATACACAGCAGGTACGCTAACATCAACTTCAATAATATTTTCGTTATTTTATGCTTTTTAGATAATTTACTTTGAAGTCGGTTTATATTTTTTGAAAATATTTTATTGTCGTATATGGTCAGTGGCCAACCTGTTGTCAGAGTTTTCAAGCTGCCCTAGCCCTCTAACTTAGCTTAACGACTGCTATCTAGATGACAAGCACGGAGACGGTCAGTTCAAATGCCACTTGATTGTAAAGTAAGATGATCCATACGTTGGATGGGGATGTAAAGTCAGTCCTGCGCCTTTTCTTTCCCTGGTCGAGTCGGTATTCCGTCCTATCAGATTGTGCGAGTAAAAAAAGAGAGAGTGCACTTGTCTTTATGCAAACAATTGTGTAATATTTCTCGCAAAAGATTGGATGTATCAGCCAGGACATTATGATATAATAAAAAATATTTAAATGAAAAAGTGATAATGAATGAAACACAGCAACCATTCTTTCATGATATTTAATTCTGCTCTCTTCATATAATAATTGTAAGTACATACTTATATCAATATTTATCGCATTTTCTTCTGTTTGATTAAATAGTTTCTAAATGCAATTTGTTTATCTTTAAAAGATCTTTTTATTTTACCCTTAGCCTTATGTTTAACCATCTGATAGTTTTTGGTTTTCCTCTTTTCTCGATTGGTTTTTGAGCAATGTATGTTCTTTCGTCTATCTTTGTACCCATATTTTTCTCTATCCTCTCTCCCCTTGAGAACAGTTTCCCATCTTGCATTTTTATCATGTTTCTTCTTTTTATGAATATTCTCTATGGCAGAAAGCTGGACTAAGTCTCCTGATTCATTTGCTTCTTCTTCATCAATATTGGTCTTACGTTTAACGCCACTTATACTCTTTTTTATTTGGGCTGATTCAATCCGTTTAAAATCTTCATCTGTGAATATTTTTTCCATGGCTATTTCACGTGCACTTTGGAGTGTTTCCTCCATATTTTTCTTATCGACTTTTCTCTTAGCTTTCAAGATCTTTCTATCTTTGGTGTTGCTATCAACATTTTCTTCTTCTTTTGTTGTGTCAGTTGTTTCATTCTGTACTTGCTCTTTTTCATTTTCAATGACACTCTCTTCTTCATCTTCTACTTCCTCTTCATCTAATCCATCCTCTTCATCACTGTCACTTATATTTAGTTCAGAATCAGATGAAGCAACATCCACCCACTCTTCACTATCTGAATCATCTCTTTTCTTACTATTCTTATTCACTTTATTTTTCTTTGTATCTTTAATGATCTCTTTCTCAAGCAGTACTTCAGAACCAGGTATATGGCTTTTGATTTCTATTTCACCATATTGTTTAGTTTTTAATTCAATGGATGCCTCTGTTGGTCTCCCTCTGTCTTTTTTATGCAAAAGATCAGGCATGGATTGCCTATACAATTGGATGAGTGACCTTGCAGCCATCATAACAGACTTTTCCTTATAATTTTTGTATTGGACCAAGTCTCTTAGTAAATCTTCACCTATAGCTAATGGACATCGCGCACAAATCTCCCTGACTGCATTTAAGCCCACAGCCATAACATCTGTTGTATTCCGTTCTGTTATAAAATTGTTAGCAATTGCTTTCATTACTGGTTCAATGACTTCGGGGGGTACTAACTCATGTGCAGCTTGAGCTGCAAATAGTAAAATGCGAGTAACTTCTCTCTGATGAGGAAGAAGCAGTCTAGAAATAAATGGATAATAGTTAAACAAAAATAGACTGTGTAAACCTATTAATCTTGATATTACATCTAGCAACATAAGTTTCACTTCAAATCTATCATTTGATGATTCCAACTTCTTAAATAGTTTCTCAGAGAATCCTTGAGGATTGTTAATGAGATGTAGAGCTGAGAAGTTAAATATGGGAGCTTTTTGTTTCTTTTTCTTGAATTTTTTTGCAGCTTTCTTAACTTTTTCTACCATCTTTTCTCTTTTTCTAGTTTTTTTATTGAATTTATTAGCTATCATAGTATCCCTGGGATCTATTTCATCTTCACTATCTGAGTTTTCTTCTTTTTCTTCTTCATCTCTCCCCAAAAAGAATTTCAGCGAAGCAACCATAACTTTAGTAAATTTTGAAAAGCAACCAATATCTGCAATTATGTTTACAGTTTTCTGATCATTCCAAATATTTTTGTGGTATAAATCAACTAAGATGTCCAGAGATAATTTGGCTGCTTTGGGATTTGAATCTTGCAACATTGAAAACATGAAATTCTGTAGAGTTGAATTAAATTTCATATCCTTATGTTTCATATTCATGTTCTTGATATCTGTTATAATGTGGGTTTTTAAGAACTCTCTCAGATTTTTATCTTGACATTTCAATAACAAGAAAAACAGCTCCAATAAATCAAATGGTGTAATAAAATTCTTATTTCTCAATAATATCAAACATTTGCATAAAGAGAGTCGCATTTCATTATGCAGAGTAGTATTGTGCGTTTTTAAAACATCTACGATTTTCTGTGGGAATAATTTCATTTCATTCAGATAACATTGTGCTACTTGTGCTAAAAACATGGCCTGTTCGTCCAATTTCTTGTTGTACTGTGTAGGGTTCAAATTGAAGATTTCAAGCGTTGTTTCAAAGTGGGCAAGTTGCTGATGGAATTCCTCTTTATAGGATTCAGGATCCCTTTTGATTAAATTTTGTAATTGCGTTAGATTATTAGGCAATTGGTTGTTATGTCTTACCATTTTGGAAGTTAATCGTTTTCACAGCACTAAATGTGTAATAATTATTTATTGCTTTATCTGAATATATAACTTAATTCTGTGATGACTTCGAAGGATATTATGAAAATCTTACGTAAATTAAATAATATAACATTGTAACCTCAAATACAACACCGCATTGCAATTGCATGCGTTTGTCGCTGTCAAAGTGTCAACTGTCAATGTGATTGAGCACGTCAAGCGTCAAGGCCGTAGACAGAATATAATACAGACACATATACTCGAATTCAAGTATTCCGTCGTAAAAAGTAAATAAACATGGCGGTATTGCAACCATCGACAATATTAGGGAGGTGACGCCTCATGAACGAGTGAATCTGACCACATCATAGATGTACTTAGAGGAGATACCACCGGAGAGAGCATGATGCGCTAACCCCCTCTGCCAAATTTTTGTTCATATGGTCAGGTCATTCTTTATTTGTGTGCGTGTATTTTTGAATGTGTTGCGAGTTTACTATAGTGTGGGTATGCGTGGAAGTGTATCTGTGTGTGTTTACTTCGCCTCCCACACCCCGCAAAAGTGCCACGAAAAATTTGTTCGGGGAATCAACGCGATACTAACTCCTTTGGTACTTTCTCTGAGTAGATGTATGATAAATCCCTTAGAGGAGATACCACTGGAGAGAGCATGATGCGCTAACTCCTCTGCCAAATTTTGTTCATATGTTCAGGTCATTCTTTGTTTGGCTGCGTATCTTTTTGAATGTGTTGCGAGTTTATTATAGTGTGGATATGCGTGAAATTGTATCTGTGTGTGTTTACTTCGCCTCCCGCACCCCGCAAAAGTGCCACGAAAAATTTGTTCGGGGAATCGACGCGATACTGGCTCTATTCTAATTACTCTGAGGATAAATCCATTACAGTATCGATATTTATGTCAGCAACGGTAGGATTAAAAAGAATACATTATTACTGTGAATTATTTTTATTGATAATTTCACCTTTATTTAAACAAATAACAACTCGAAACCCTTTAATTCAAAATAATTAACAAATGCGTCAGTATTAAAATGTTAATTTAATAATCTTTTCGAGTACGTGAAATTCATACTCTTTAAAAGTCTATAAAAGGTGGTTTGAGAGAATGAAGGAAGATCTTCATCACTTCCACCAATACTTTTTTTTCAGTCGGAATTTCGTTGCTAAAGTAAAATTGGCGAACTTTTCTTCTAATGGCGCTAATTGTAAAATCGTCCAAGGTTTTTAGTGAAGAACAGTGATTTTCTTTCTTTTTGTGTTGAGGTGAAACTACATTTCCTGTTATTTTGTATTCATGTACAATTCTCTCCACAGTTCTTTTAGAAATGCCCATTACTTCCGCAGTAGCCTGCGAAACCTCCGACTTATACGGATATGTGGGCATAGCTTTAGCTACAAATTTATAAATATTGATTGCAATATTTTTTTCGTTGGAAGTTAACTGTGTAGGTCTTGGCCTTTTTTTCATGGGACTACTCAAAATTGTCGGGGAGTTACGTCTCTTCCTTTTTGACGATGTAGGTTCAGATGGCCCAGGACGAGGTTCGCTCATCTTCAAGCACTAAAAACACATTTAGTGATTACTTATAATTCTTGTAATAAAGTCACCCATTTTATTTTGTTCTCACGAGAAAAAAGTTTAAAAGGTACCTGGTACCTGTGGGGACGTGGGGTGATAGGGGTCGCAACCCCGCCGGAGTCATTACCATACTCTATGGGCGTCTTAGGGCCCACACCCTGAACCTGCAGAGACTCCGAAGATTATCACCAATTGAGCTCAACCCACTGGATGGTTCAACAGAGTGAAATCTATATACATTTTGTCAAGCCATACAGTGTGTGGAGCGAACTGATTTATAATGGGTTTTAACCCACTCGTGAGTTCCACCCGGGTAATTACCCATTTATATTTTGGACTCAAACGAAATAAATGGATTTATTGACTTGTTGTAATTACTAATAAAAAGTATTGACATAATTTATAAATTAAATATTCAAGCTTATAAAATAATGCTCATTGAAACAAATGAGTGCACGACAGTGCAAATGTATAATAGCTTTGGAGACTTAATCGTCAACACTTAGTAAAACTACATGTAAAAAAAATGGATGGAAAAAAGAACCTGTAGTGCATGTATGTGAATTGAATTTTTTTAAACGATGTTGTATATTTCTATTGATAAATGTATTTTTTTTACGTTATCATAATTTTTTTTTTCAATTTACTTAAATTACTTTAAACTAAAATAATCTTATAAAATCTTACCTTATATACACACAAACACTTCAATTGAAATCTAATCGAGAGTATTAAAATCCTTAGATCGTAGCAATAAGTCGTCAGTCCAATCGAAAACACGGTCCAAATCACAAAGCAAACACAAAACCAAAAATCGAAAGCAAAGTCGTTAAAGAAAAGACACCAGAGAGCATTCAGTACGTACGACATCGATACGAAGCGACGAATGAATGACTATGAATAACACAATGAGGGTGTTCAAAAATGACGTGCACCAGGTGGCAGCACTAAGGCGTAAGTCCCGGAACCTGTCAAACCGCATACATTTTCATATTCGGCACTCAATTTTATTGATATTTATTTAAATAAATAATTAAATACGTAATATATAATATTATCTTACAATCAACATAATATAATCCGTGTAGACGTGGGCAGAGTAGCGATTTACTTTGAAATAGGGACGGCGGACCTACTGTTTATGTTGAATCTACCTCAGTTTAGTCTGAGTTTAATATAATACTTTTTATTTTATAAAATGATTGGTTGTGGATCAATTTCAAATCATTCAATATCGAGATTTAGATCTTTAAATATTGGACATCACTAATTTCCATAGACAAAGTGTGTGTTCTATATATTGACATATTTTATCTGTGGCATTGTCATGTCAAAAATATTTTATTTATTCGTATATCTTAAGATTTTAATTATATTTTCAGTAGTTTAACTAGTTTTCTGAATCAGTTGGATGTTTTACGTGTGTGTGGTGATAAATGGAAAGTTTTCATCTTGTATTGGTGAAGAAATTTAGGTTTGTTTTGAAGTACCCGGTTTGATTACAAAAAATGACTTTATATCTGGTTTTGGGTTACTACAAAGTTTTAGCTATTTTGTTTATTAAAAATTCTCGAGGCTATTAAAGTTTCAAATCACACCGCTGGAGGCGCTGGTGTTAGGGGGCGCGTTTTGACGTGGGAGTTACCCGTAGACAGAATATAACAAGACCATGCCAGTGGCACTCTCCTTAAAACAGCTGACAAAATTTTAATGTATGGAAACTAGCACAATCTTCAGGCAAGGGAAGGAACTAAATTTTAAGATTCTACTATAATTTGCCTAGATGGCGTTAAAAATGCAGTTTATATATTTTTATTTAATTAGTTTAATATTGTTATATATCTTCAATTTATTTGAGTAAATCTGATACATTTCGTATATTTTTAGTAAACTTCCATAATGTAATAAAACCTATGCAACAGCCGGCCTTAACGGATGCCTAATAAAACACTATGGTTTTACTCAAGGAGGTTACCAGGTACTATTGTAAATTGCCTTTGGCGGTTACTATGGTAACCAAAGTTGTTATGTCATTTTTTCAAAATAACTTGTTTCATTGAAGATAAACAGCTTTTATAAATTTTATTGAAACTAAATATTTACAGTTTATTTACAAATATGTTTTTGAAGAATTCTGTTTATTCTGTGTCTGGGTGTTATTTATCTACTTAGGTAGGTATGTACTTATTTACAAAAGCTTAAACAAACAAGTCATTATGCACCTAGCATAAGTATATAAATATAATAATATTTATACTACTCGTGAACTATTTCAGGTCCACTACATCATTGTCTTTAACCACAATGGCTTGAATTGGAAAAATTTAATGCAAATCTGTACTGAAACAAGAAACTCAAGGGGATTGGACTATATAATTAATAGAGTATGATTGTGCTTCAGATATGTTGAATAAAGTTATTGGTTACCAAATAAACTTTTACAATAAATATCTCTTTGGTTTGCCTTTAAACATGTTCCTTACAAATATTCATGCTTCATTTACCTATACGTAAAGTGATTATTTTAAAAAACGCCATCTGTTGGCACATTTTGGATTCTTGTAAAGTTACGCCATCTTTAGGCGAGGGTAAAATTAGTTAATTAAAAGATGAACCAGAGTGACCCATCTATTCTTAAGTATATAGTGTATTATCTATGAACAAGACACATACCAAGCGTGCCGCCGATAAGGACAGAAAAATAAGTACATACTAAATTTAGAGTTGCCACGTAAGGGAAATTTTACCCTTTGTGTAAAGCAAATACGGAGGTTGTTGTAAATTATATTTTCTTTCCTAACCAAAAACCACTTTTTTGACACAACATTTACTTTTCTTACATTATATCGTCTTAATCTATGTCAGTCTGCAAAAAATACGAAAGTGATTGTTATAATAATGTCCTCCTAGCCGAAACGACCACAGCGGCCAATCTTTCACAAGATCAGCCATGTACGCAGGAGATATTATAGTGCACAAGTGCTTGCGTAGACACAAGTGCACTCTCTCTTCCTTTATATAATAGGTACCTCTCATAATCCGATGGGACGGAAGACCGACACGACTGGGGAGAAGTTAAGCGCAGGACCGACTTTTTACATGCCCATCCGACGCATGTGTGGCGTATCTCGGATCACGGTTTCGGAACGCCAAAGGGGCTGTCAAAAAAGATGACAGCGCGCTAGTATCTATGGCAGAGACATGTTTTAATTATTACGATTACTCCACTGTATTATAAGTTGTTCTCTCTCAATTTGATTATAAGTGTTTATTACCAAAGCTCGGCGTTTTAATTTGACGGACAGGAGTCGGGCATACGTCCTATCGCAAATCCCGACACATGGATCATCTTACTTTACAGACAATCAGGTCATCGGCCTGCATTGTCCTAGCCAGTAAGGAACAACTACTCAAATCTGTTGCCCTTCGCAGGATTCGAACCCACGACGGAGGCTACAAAGTGAATGTACACTTAATATCATATATGCTGTAGCTAAGGTCTATTCCACATTGTTCACCTGGGTGATATCACGTGGTGATTAAAGTGGCTAAGAGCTGTAGATAATTATTAGCCTCATACAAAAAAGTTAAGAGATAAAAACAATAATATGCTATTTCCCAGAGAGGTAGGCAAAAATTGGCTTTCTTATAACTTAATATAATACATACTATGGCCATTTACCGGGTAAGTTTTAGTAAATTTCTCCAATATACAAATCTATAGTACTAGTATCTTGGGACAATCTACGCTTGACCAATGACCACCTGATCTCAATCTACGCAGATCCTTAAGGTAACCAGATAAATGATTACAAATACTTGTAAACTGTATAAATACATATTTAAATAGATAAATAACACCCAGACAATTGCTCGGAATCGAACCCATGTCCTATTGGGCAGCGGCCAGGTCCCTCAGATCGTCGAACAGCCGTACATCGCCACCGTCTGCGGCATGTACTGCTCGACCCACCCGACCCGATGTCCGTCCTCCTGGACCATGACACAACACCAACACCAACAACGATGTCAAGAGTCGTAAACACATCAACACACAGACACCGGTCTCGCCGGCGAGGCCGAAGGGATCCGTACGCATGCAACCCCTCGCTGAGTTTCTTGCCAGTTCTTCTCAGCGGGGGCGCATTGTGAACCGGTGGTAAACTCATTTTCTCTAAGCGGCAGCCCAAGCCGAGGCCGTGCCTCCCTGAGGTGCCCTTGTGCTAGTCGCTACCCAAACCTTTCTAGCTGGAGCGCTTTAAGCGCTCGTCCTCTTGTCCGGTGAAACAGTACTATTCCTACAAAAAAAAAAGTGATGATCAATAAAGCAAAGTGACTATCAAGCTTCAGTTGTCCACCAAACTTTGATGTCTACTGAAAGTGTGTTTGGTATGTATTGGTGATTCAAGTTAGGCAATGCCAAATGAATCATTTGATAGTTATTTAATAGTCACTTTGCTTTATTGATCATCACTTTAGTTGTCAAACGAGATAGGTACATAATAGGGGGGCAAATGAAACAAACTACTCAACGTCGGTACTATTTATTTATAATTCAGACAAATTTACCAATAAATTATAACCAACAACATACATACATATATTTAAACAACATGCATATAGTAAAAGCACGATTAAATGTACAATGACCATTGTGCCTATAAATAACGAATGAATACGTCCTGCGCAGCCTTGGACGAATTACTTGAGCGCTTACGTTATTTCTGAATATTTAAGCATTCGGGAATAACTTATAGCAACCTAATTAATTCTTTTTGTTGCTGCTATCCACAGTATACAAATATCCATATTTTCAGAAAATCATAAAAATCAATTCGGGAAATCTGAGAAATTCTTCGATGCACCCAGCATGTGGGATCGTGTAAGATGCACTTAATAATAATTTACCACTTATTTATGGTAGTCTCTCTTTTATACACTGGCAACACTGATAATGGCGATCAATAAACTGAAAATTTTAGGTTATGGATGAAAAACAAGAATTTATCGATCTTACACGTAACTTTCAAGTAAAATAGTAACTAATTTAGAGCAATAAGATCTAAATAAGTCGTTTACATGTATTAGTTTCTAAATGTAATCTCTAAATTGGCCATAATAATTCACGTTTACCTGTGAAACGATACTCCACTAATTTTACGTTCACTGTCACTTTTACAGCCTATAATACTGCACTGCACGATTCTTATAGGATTTCCACAACACACAGTAATGTCACAGTTAGTTTTTTATTGAATTATTTATTTAATATTAAAACCACTATAAAATTGTCACGGAGCAAAGTGGGAGCAAACGTCAAATTTGTTTCGCACCCACGGCGCGGAAAAATCGAACACATGCTGAGGGACAAAAAATCATATACACTGTTTCTTTCTATCACACGTAACCTACATAAACGCATTCTTTTCTTGCGTGAATGAGACAAAGTGTCCAGCCCTCTATTGTTTTCTTCCTCTAAGGTCAAGGCTCAACGTCGATTAATCACGAACCTGTATTATAACCATGAAGCTATTAGGGTCAAAGTGGAGGAAACACTCCCAAATACATGCCTGAGGTCAACGCTATCCCTTTCATTGAGGTCGGATCTCTCTTTCTAAGAGGGCAACCTTAATGTTTCATGAAAAATCAGGACATCTTTTTAACTTCGTCGCATAATACGACTTACTTGGCTTGTTTACCAAGTGTCTGGGTGTTTTATCTATATAAGTATGTATTTACAAAAAAAAAGTATATAAGTATTAGTATCAGTTGTCTGGTTTCCATAATACAGGCTCATGCGAAACTGTAAACAAACAAAACATGAAATTCTTATGGGGAAACAGGGAACGCGAACAAATAGAATTGTATTCAAAACTTTGTGGGGAAGATTTTAACTCGTTACATTTCACTAGGCATGACGTTTTTAATTTGACATGTGTAGATAAACCCGTTTTATGCGATAATTTATGCCATAATAATTATATTGACGACTTTTATAGTAAAATTGTTCATACGTTGCAGTTATCAGCAGAACGTAGCTTTGACTGTAGAAACTATAGATCAAAACGAAAAATAGTTGGGTGGAATTTTCACATTAGGCAACTTCACGTCAAGTCTAGAGAAGATTTTTTAACGTGGGTCCATTTTGGCAGGCCCCGTTCCGGCCATTACTACGAGAATATGAGTGCCTCGCGCAGGGAATTTAAGGCAGCACTTAAATACGTTCAGAATAACCAGGACAAGATTAAGATGGACATTTTAGCCAGACATAGGCATGTTGGTAACTTTAAAGATTTTTGGAAACAAGTTAAAAAGTCTGAGAATAAGCGTTTTTTACCTGGAAGTATAGAAGGAGAGAAAGAAAAGAAAAACATAGCAAATTTATTTAAAAATCATTTTATAATAAACCAGAAAACTCCAAATAATGACATAAGCTGTTTCAAGGAAAGGATGGGTCCTGACCTGGAGACCCACCGAGTAACAGTTACGCCTGAACAAGTTGCGGCCATTGTTAAAAATATGAAGCGCGGTAAGTCTCCGGGTCATGACGGACTTAGCGTTGAACACCTGCTACATGCTGACCAACGTGTCTATGAGCTATTAGCGCGGTTTTTTAATCTCTGCGTGAGGCACTGCTATTTACCGGAGGAACTAACACGGACACTGGTTGTTCCCATCGCGAAAAATAAAACTGGCGATATATCGAGCTTGTCAAACTATAGGCCTATTTCCTTAGCTACAATACTGGCCAAGGTACTTGAACGTGTTGTTCACCATCACATTAGCGATTTGAATATTGACGACGGACAATTTGGTTTCCGCTCGCAGGTTTCTACAGATATGGCAATATTCTCCCTGAAACAGGTTGTAAATTACTATAGGCGCCGAGGCACGACAGTATACGGTTGCTTTTTAGACCTAAGTCGGGCTTTTGACACTCTCAATCATGACTTATTTTGGAAAAAGCTTTATAAGACGAAAGCTCCGCCTGAAATTGTTGATCTCATGGCTTACTGGTACAGAAACCAAATAAACAACGTAAGGTGGGGCTCTGAGCTTTCGGATCGATACCAGCTTTCTTGTGGCGTAAGGCAGGGAGGGTTAACCTCACCTGATCTATTTAATATATATCAGAATGAATTGGTCGTGGAGCTGAGCAGCACTCCAGTCGGTCTTTTGTTAGATGGCAGATATGTCAATAACCTAAGTTATGCCGATGATATGGTGCTGCTCAGCCCCTCGATCAAAGGTTTGAGAAAACTTATTAATATTTGCGAGAAATACGCGGCATCACACGATCTTACTTACAACGTTAAGAAGACGGAGATGGTTATCTTTAGATCGGGAAAGGGACCTCAAAACGTGCCCGCGGTGTTTGTGGATGGACAACCTGTTCAAATTGTCGACCAGTTCAAGTACCTTGGCCATATCGTAACTTCTAGCCTAAAAGATGACGCCGATATAGAGAGACAACGAAGAGCTTTGTGTATTGTTGGTAATATGTTAGCAAGAAAATTTTACAGGTCGTCTCTTGACGTTAAAAATACTTTGTTCAGGTCTTTTTGCCAATCTTTTTATACTTGCCATCTGTGGACAAATTATACCAAAAAGTCACACGATAGTATCAGAGTTACATATAACAATATATTTAGACACATTATGGGCTTAAAGCGCTTCTGCAGTGCTTCCGAAATGTTTACGGAGGCTAGGGTCGACTCGTTCAATGCTATCCAAAGAAAACGAGTAGCATCATTTATGAATAGGGTTAGCTCATGTAATAATTTAATTATTAGAAGCCAAGCTGACAGACTGCTGCTAACTGCAACTTACAGACGTTGGGTGGAAATTGCCACCGAAAAATATGTAAGTATTTTAACTGTAGATATGTACTTATCTAAACATTTTTATTTCTTATTGTTAATAATAATCTATTTATTTTGATACAATTATTATTAATCATAACAATTATTTAATTTAGTTTAATTTAATTTATAATTTTGTAAATGGATCCTGAGTCTGCAATAAAAAAAAAAAAAAAAAAAATTATTAGATTTCATATCTTTAAATAGTGACAAGAAATTAGGTTGACTTTTAACATTGATGGCTTACCTCTATTCCATAGTTCCAATGTTCAATTTTGGCCCATATTATCGTATATTGTTGGTTACAAAGATAGTGTATTTGTAATTGGTCTTTTTTGCGGCACATCAAAACCAGATCCGCTTGAAAGTTACTTGGAAGATTTTATACGAGAATTAAATTTACTTTTGCGATTTGGAATATCTCATAATGACCGACAGATATCAAATATCTGTGCACTGTTTCGTATGTGACATGCCAGCACGAGCATTTTTAAGGAGTGTCAAATCACATAATGGATATGCAAGTTGTGATAAATGCACCTGCCATGGCAACTACATTCAAAACCGTATAGTTCTAGATAACTTAAATAGCCCCATAAGAACAGACGAGTCATATAAATTACAAACTGATGAGGACCATCATATAGGAACATCTCCTTTAACTGAACTACAAATTGGTTTAGTTTCAACTTTCCCAATTGATTACATGCATAGCGTATGCTTAGGCGTAATGCGAAAAATGCTTTATTCTTGGATAATTCCAGTTAAAAAAGATGTTAGACATGTTAAATTTGACAGTAGAAATATAAATAAATTAAATGAAAGATTGGTATATGTACGCCAGTTCATCCCAGTGGAATTCAATCGTAAACCTCGAAGTGTTCAAGAACTTCCTCGTTGGAAAGCAACTGAATTTCGTACATTTCTCCTGTACGTAGGCCCTTTAGTATTATATGGGATATTAAATACTTCTGTTTACGAACATTTTTTGATGCTGCACTCTGCTATATATATATATTGGTGTCAAATATATTGATATCCCAATATTCTGATTATGCCAAATATTTAATAAGAATTTGTAAAAGTTTGTGTAACCATTTAAGGTAATCAATATCTTATATACAACATACATTCACTCATTCATCTTGCAGATGATGTAGATAGGTTTGGTGTTTTAGACAATATATCTGCATTTCGATTTGAAAATTTTTTGGGGTCACTAAAGAAATTAATTAGAACTCCTTACAAACCATTACAACAAGTATGTAAAAGACTTGATGCAAGGCAATTTGCTCCAATCGAATCCGAATCAATACATTGTTTAGATCAATATTTTAATGGGCCCATGCCCTCAAATAGTAATTCAAAGCAGTACAAGAAAATAAGATTACAAAATTTTGTGTTATCTATTAACTCTCTGGCTGATTCAATATGTATGTTAGAATCAAGAAAAGTTATGAATAGTGTATTATCTATGGTTATGAAGCTGTTTAATATTATTGAAATTGACAACAATGTTATGCTGTATGGCAAAATGTACACCAAATATGAAAACTTTTTTGTTTACCCTTGTCCATCGAAAAAATTAGACATAATTTTAGTTAGTGAATTATCAGAAATGACACTGATACCTCTTTAAAATTTAAATGTGTCATGGTGCCGTTTAAAAAAAAAATTGTTGTCATGCCACTGCGGCATATTCAATAAAGGTTGTTTTCAATTATACTTACAATTGTCTTTGTAGGACATTGCAGGGGTCAGTCGATTTCTTTGCTCGTAAGTGTATTTATTTTATTCTACTGTCTTGAAATTCTGAATGAGTACCTACTTTTTCTACAAACAATAATGATAATGTTGGAATTTGGTTGTAATGTTTAAAAACAAGCAATAAATTCAGTTTGTAGGACATTGCAGGGGTCAGTCGATTTCTTTGCTCGTAAGTGTACTTATTTTATTCTACTGTCTTGAAATTCTGAATGAGTACCTACTTTTTCTACAAACAATAATGATAATGTTGGAATTTGGTTGTAATGTTTAAAAACAAGCAATAAATTCAGTTTCTGTAAATATGTATCCTGTTTAATTGTATTATCGCCTTGTTACAGATTTTGGGCAGTATTATCGTACAGATTATTACAGATTATCGTACAGATGTGCCAGAAAAACACGAAGCCGTGTCATTCATAACATAAGGAGTACGTGAGATTCGGCCAACACGTAAAAATAAACGTCCACCTTATCCCGGAGGCGCTTAAGCGGCATATCGATGTGCTTAGCTAGCATGTCAACTATGAATGACACAGCTACGTTCTGTTTTGGTTGTGGCATATTGTATATTCTAAGTAAGGGACTCTGTCAAGTGGACAGTTAAGTGAATCGAATAGAATCTCAAGCTACAGGTTATCGACCAATGCCAACACAAATATTGCAGTCACGTGACCTCGGGCTAATGTCATTGATCGATAAGTTATCGATAGCGATTCTATTCAATTCGCTTGTCGACTTGACTAAGCTCCGACTGCTGAATTGACTACGTAGTAAACTCATCTGACACGGAAATTATGACATTTATACGATAACAGTTGTCTTCATATATGACCAATATTGGCGTCCTATTCGACTTATTATAGCAGCCAATATGACGTAAATTTTGACGTTAATATTACGATAAATCACGTGATAAACCCCTTAAATTAACGGCTTATAAAGGTACGCGTCCATTGGCCAGTTGACGTCATATAAACCGTTAATTAACGGAGTTTATCACGTCATTTTTAACGTTATTTGACGGCATTATTTACGTACGCGTCCATTGGCACGCGCGGGAGCACCGCACGCATGGCACGCAACGGATTTCAGTTTGCTTTCTATGATTTTACATAGCGCTGCGTCCACTATCCGCGCCGTCAATTTCCGATGCGGGCGGCGCGGATAACACAGCGCTATGTAAAATCCTAGAAAGCAAACTAAAATCCGTTGCGTGCCGTGCGTGCGGTGCTCCCGCGCGTGCCAATGGACGCGTACGTAAATAATGCCGTCAAATAACGTTAAAAATGACGTGATAAACTCCGTTAATTAACGGTTTATATGACGTCAACTTAGACGATAGACAACGTAAATTATACCGTCAAATAACGTTAAAAATGACGTGATAAACTCCGTAAATTAACGGCTTACATGACGTCAACGTTGACGTTAGGCGACGTAAACTATGTCGTTAAATAACGTTAGTGACGTGATAAATCCCGACAATATTTGTGACATCGTCACGTTAAATGGACGTAAACTATGCCTTTAAAATCACGTCTGCCCAACGTCATCTTGCTGCCTGGGTTAGGAATAAGTTGACACTTTACAAAACCTGCATCCGTCCCATCCTAGCTTACGCCAGTGCCGTATTCACACACGCGGCTCCCGTTCACATCAATAGCCTCCAGGTTATTCAAAACCGATTCCTTCGACATGCCGTCGGTGCCCCGTGGTACATGTGGAATGTCGACCTTCATTCTGACTTCGGTCTAGTCCCTACCCGCAAATTTTTCAAAGAAATGTCCGAACATTACTTTGAAAAAGCGTGCGTCCACCCAAACCCGCTAATCGGCGCCGCTGCCGACTATATCCCCGACCCCGACCCTGGTCCCTCAGGTCGTCGAACTACCGTACATCGCCGCCGTCCGCGGCATGTACTGCTCGACACACCCGACCCGATGTCCGTCCTCCTGGACCATGACACTACACCAACACCTACACCGACAACGACGTCACGAGTCGTAAACACATCAACACACAGACACCGGTCTCGCCGGCGAGGCCGAAGGGTCGTAAGCATGCGACCTCGACATGCATCCCCTCGCTGAGTTTCTTGCCGGTTCTTCTCAGCGGGGGCGCGTTGTGAACCGGTGGTAAACTCATACTCTCTAAGCGGCAGCCCAAGCCGAGGCCGTGTCTCCCTGAGGTGCCCTTGTGCTAGTCGCTACCCAACTGGCTGGAGCGCTTAAAGCGCTCGCCCTCTTGTCCGGTGAAGCTGTAATGGCCATCTGCGGCCAACAGTACTACTCCTACACAAAAAAAAAAAAGATTTCAAGAAAAAGCACCAGTAGTGCTTTTTAGTTAATTTTTGAAGTTTTTCCGTCTCGATCTAGATTTGGTGTTTTTGTATTGTTGTCGAAACAAATCCGATCCTATCGAACGAAACTAAAACCAATCCGTAGTGCCGGTGTGTACTATCAACAAAATTATTACAAGACGCGAAAATTATGTAATTACGAAATGTGTCAGTTATGTGTCATGTCAATCAGCCACGTCATTTTTGCTTGGATGATAGTGTACGCGGCGTAACTGCGATAAGTAATTCGGTACAAAATGAATATTTTCCGTTTACTTGGTGATTTGTCCCATCTTTTAGCTATTATAATATTGCTGCTTAAAATCTGGAAAACGAGATCATGCGCGGGTAAGTAATCTAAGCATGATTTCCGATTTGGTCAACCGGCACATTCATGTGTATTTTTCTTGGTACAATATTGCGGTTTATATTTTCAGGCATTTCTGGGAAGTCTCAGATACTGTTCTCTGTCGTGTACACAGCCAGGTATTTAGACCTGCTGACGAATTATGTCTCGGCGTACAACACGGTCATGAAGATGGTGTTCATCCTGGCGTCGTTTGCAACTGTTTACTTGATGTATGTAAAATTCAAAGCAACGTATGACCACAATCACGACACCTTCAGGATTGAATTTTTGTTGATACCATGTTTGGTATTGGCATTGTTGATAAATCATGAGTTCACTGTGATGGAGGTTAGTATGCATTTGTGACTTCAGATATGTGTAAACACAAGATTATTAGATGATTACATGCTTTAACAAGATGGAATACCAATTTGTTTCAGATACTATGGACTTTCTCAATTTACCTGGAAGCTGTGGCTATCCTGCCTCAACTGTTTTTGGTGTCCAAAACTGGTGAAGCTGAAAGTATTACATCTCATTACCTGTTTGCTCTTGGCTCATACAGAGCCCTATATCTCTTGAACTGGGTATGTAATTATTAGTACATGTTTATATAAAGGTACTGGATAATATTTTTTAAGTTTACAGACCTCTTAGACGTAATTTAATTAATCATATACTATATAGGATAATCATAGTACATGCAACATAGTACATGCAACGGGACAACTGCTAAAAATTCTTGATACACTTTTTTATGAATATGTTATATTTAGGTGAATAGACAAATATCCAGATACTAACAGATACCAGACCTGTCAAAAGTATCTCTGTACCAGATAAAAAAGGTACTCACCTTACTCAGTATCACTATACTGAGTAAGGTGAGGAGTCACTACTCCTCATCTCTTAGTGACCTTCTATAGAACTGCTCAGTTCTATTTTTTTGTGCCAATAGGATCTATCCTGAATGCTTTTTTTTATCAAGTATTGTAATAAGAATGTATAAAATTTAAAGAAGTAAATAAACATGTTATAGATTAAGCAAGCTTGGAACTGAATTTAATCCCTACATTGCTTAGTTAAGGCACAAAAATAACAATTCCCAAAAAAAACAAAAAACTAAAGCTTTAGAGAAAATTGTGCTTTTTTAATGTTATTGATTTATATCATAGCATAGATGATCTTTTGTAAAATACAAAAATTTCCAATAAGCAGTGTTAATTAGTAGATTACAGATACAGATATAGATATGGTATCAGCCAGTAAAAGAGTGATTTGTTAATATAGCTATATTATTTTGTTCTAGGTATACCGCTATGTAGTAGAGGAGCATTATGAGTTGATTGCGATTATATCAGGAGTTGTGCAAACAGTGCTATACTGTGACTTTTTCTATCTTTACATCACAAAAGGTAAACAAATTACTAAATACATATTCTATTCTTGGTGGCAAGATGGGCCCGGTAACCACCGAAATTCACTTTGACACAATTGGATCCATTGTGTATGTACAGTGTTAAAATAACTGTCTGATCAATGAGAGTATTATTTGGTGTCGCAATACTGTAATGTATATAACTTATATTTTAAATATCTCATAAATATTTTTCCTGATATGTACCAGCAATGTAAATTATTTATTTTTTTCTATCTTATTTGATCTTTTGAACGGCAAGATACACTGTCGCTCTGATCTAATTGTAACATGACACACTATTTAAAAAAAAAGTGAAAAAATGACAAGCCTGCTGAGTTTCTTGCCGGATCTTCTCAGTTGAGGCCGCGTTGTGATCTGGTGGTAGCTTTTTTTTTTAAAAAAAACATGACCTTTCAAAAGTGCTAGCGTTAAGCCTATTTGAAATAAACTAAGTTTGAGTTTGAATGCAAATATTTACCGATTGGACAGGTTTATTTTTAACACTTGTAGAATAAATGAAAATTGATAGATATTATATGCTTTAAATGAGGTAATCATTCTACAAGGTCATTTCTAATAGAAAATTGCCTAGCTGCATAGCCAGTATAAGAAAAGACAATTTAATTTCAATGGTTTTCGTTTATTTTCAGTATTGAAAGGAAAGAAACTACAGTTGCCTGCATAAGGAAAGAAGCGGGATTGTACTAAACCAATATGACACTTGTCGGTGTATGTACTTTGTGTGAGCCGATATATTACCTAAGATCTAGTTGTACAAACATCTATACTGTACTATTGTGAAGATGTTGATTACTAATAGCAAATGTGTGATTGTGTATTTCCATTAAGATTTACAGCCACAAGCAATAAAAAACGGTTGGACATTAAAATTTGATATCTAACATAATTACCTGGTAGCTATACATAATTAGTTTGTATTAATTATGATAACTTAGTTGGTAAACAATTACCTCATTTGTATTTTTTTTGCAAACACTATGTATTGTTTACAGTGTTGTAAACTAATTCTTTAACTTTACAACTTCCAAGTGTATTACTTAATAACATAGTTAACTTTTAATGTTTGAAAAAATAGAAAACAAAATAGATAACTTGGGTTTGCCTATAGAGGCTACATTCCTTTGTGTAATTAAATAAAAGATATTTGATTTAATATATCTTAATCAAAGCTATGTAAAATATCACCTTTTATTGTTTGTGACTGTACTGAATATTTTAATTAAATCTATTAGGCACGCTGTCCACGGATGCGTCATTTGACGAACGCATGCAACGTACGAATGACGATAGGCATATTTTGCATATTTGGTATGTCCACGTTATCGTCATGCAATCGTCAAACACGCTGCAAAACGTTTCAGTGCTGTTTCAAGTAATATCGCGAAAGCACTTCCCTTCATTGCGAAAATGTCATGCGATTATAACATGCAACTTTTTTAGAAGACTACGAACCAGGCGAATAATGTATTGACATCATCCATACATCGAAGGAAAAATAATGTTTTTTGAGCAACATCACTCCAATCTCTGTCCGTAACATCTTTTCTTGAGTATTCCGGTAATTTATTATTATATAAACAATGACATTGTTCAATAATGTAAACAAAACAGGTGTTTGAGTCTCGCAAGTCGCTTGAGTAGTGACATGCTGCCGCGCGAACCGCATGACGACAACCAGACGCGACGTTACCGCACCGTGGACAAATTCTAAATCTGGTAGATTTTTTTTTCACGTGGACACAGTGTTCATTGTTTTTACGCAAGATGCAAGCAATCGTCATTTGACGATAGTGTATGACGTGCGGTTTACGTGGACAGTAGGCCTTTTTATTGACAAAATATTTTCAGTGCAATTTATTTTTTAAAAGCCACCTATTGACTTTCCAAATAATTAAATTAGAAACTACTTTTATTATTATTTGCTGGGGTTACGATTTGCTTAAACAATTAGTTGACATTGTTGAGTTTTTCCTAAATTAGTATTAAAAGATTCACATTTTGGCATGTCTAATACTATCTATATCTATTTTTATGTTACGATTTATTATTGTATACATCCCATTCCTGTAATTATCTAAATGATGAGTTAGACTTTAACTAAGACCAAAATTAGTTTTATGTGTTCTATAGCTACGGATTTGTGTGCAGACCATGTAAGGGAACCTTAAAAATGTATCTGTACATGGTTCATCAATGTATGGGATGTCAATTATTCCACACATGTTAAACTCCTTCCATACATTGTCACACAATTACATAATTATCCATTTATGGGTATATATATATATATCGCTTTTTTAAAATATTGATATATATGGTGACAGATTGCGGTATGTGACAACAAGGAGTTGTCTTTGTCTACTACAGGTATATCATTTTTTATATTATATTTAATATCAAATGTTTACTATTATTGTCAATAAGCTCCAATTTGAAGTATTTACAAACATAATTTCCTCAAGCTCTTAGACTGTATGGGGTAAGAACTAATTAAAATAACTCAGTGACATTGTGTGCTTTTCCAGATAAACTAATCTTCATTCTTCAATAGAAGTCTTTGGCGTAATAATTCGATAAAAGTAGATCAAATAATATGTATTTTTACGGTTTAGTCCTAAGAACCTACTGTAAAATCTTGATATAAGAATATCTGAATAAATAAAATTGGAAGTACTAAGTTGTATAATTTAAAATCCTAGATAGAATAAAAAGCATTTAATAAAACTACTATATATTTTTTAATCTATAAAATGAAATATTTATACAACTTTATACTAGGGAACAACTGTAGGTATGTGACTATTTCCCAAATATAATTTCTGCATATGAATGAAAATCTGCCACATGCACTTGTTCCTGAAAAATAATTTGGACATTAGACAAGTTTATAAAGGCACAAACACCCGAATGCAAACGCTATATAACATAAAACAATATACACGCGTATACATATAAAACTTATCTCGTTAAGTAGATTTTGGAAATAAGAAACACAAAATCGAGAATGTTTTTTTTTTAAATTATACTTAGACGTCCCGGAAATGTAGTAAGAAGCCGGTAACCAATGATAAACAAAATAATTAAAAACTTAAGTCATGCAGCTCCTAAAGCTTCAACATTTTTCTAAAAATGAGTGAACTTGTCATACGTGGCTGACGCTCAATTAAAGAAAAAAAAACCGGTAAAGGCGAGCCGGACTTTTACACAGAGGGTTCCGTACCTTTGGACGTTTTTAAGTTAGTTTGCTATCATTCCTACACTTCAAGTAGGTAGCAAAAATACCAAACCAAATAAATGTTTGTACACGTTTTTTTGAGATTAAAAAAACTATGCTACTTATAAACTTCGTCTTATTTCTCCTATGAAAAATAGATCGTACATTATCCTGTAATTATTTCAGACGGAAAGCGTGTTAAAAACAACACTCATACTGGGGTACTCAGTAAATAAAAGACTTTTAAACATTAACCAAGTCGTGATGTAGTATGTAATGTAACAGACATCTTGGGTTTCGTTATACCATGGATAAATGAACTAAAGGATAAACAACCTCCATAGTAAACAGCGTACCACGTTTTTTAGTTCTCAATTTGTGCATAGATGGCACTAAGCGTCTCAATTTTGTAGAATTTACACAAATTTTACATTTATATTGGAAAATCAGCGCCATCTAGTACATTTATTTACAAATAACTAAAATACTAATTGACTAAAACTTGAGATCGAGTTTGCGGAACTATTCATAATCTTATAAAATTATATACATATGTATTTAATTTAATGTTTCTGATACTTGAAAAAACCGTTTTGTGTCCGTAAAAGGCGACTAAGGGAAAATAAGAAAATGGGCAGCAGCGTCTTTTTATTAGATTACCTACCACCTATACTGCGATCCCCAAGCCGCCTGCAAAGCGTGGGGATGGCAACCCCTCCCTTCTAAGGGCGAGGCCTTTGTGCTAAACAAAGGCCTCGCCTCGTGGAAGTTTCGGCTGCTGATGATGATGATGAACTAGATAAAACACCCAGACGTATGGTGGTCGGTAATCGAACCCAAGACCTATCGGTAGCAGCCAGGGTGACTAACCACTAGACCCGCCAAATTAAAACTAAGCGGCTGTCGCATCGGCACATGACCGCCCGGCCACGAACATTTCGCTACGAGCGAAGCGCTCCGGACCAATGGAACAAATCTACAAACAAAAATGTATGAAGCATGTCACGATCTGCCTGCCACTCACACGACGCGACCGACGGCGGCGGCCGGCCGGCGGTGCGTACAGAAGGCAAGCTCATACCTCGTTATACCAGTACCTCGCTTTT
This sequence comes from Furcula furcula, assembly GCA_911728495.1. Taxonomy (NCBI): domain Eukaryota; kingdom Metazoa; phylum Arthropoda; class Insecta; order Lepidoptera; family Notodontidae; genus Furcula; species Furcula furcula. Next base: position 14,949,530 of record OU452250.1, read on the forward strand.
CATACCTGCGCTCGGCGGTCGCGCTATATTTTCTTATGGGTGAGTGAGTGACCTAGTGGTCCATCGATATACTATCTAAACGTTTAGATAGTATATCGATGTAGTGTGGTCACACTTTTCCGACTCGAGGTAGGGATATTTTGTATACAATAGACATTTTCCATTACTTCTATTAGTCCGAGAGATCTGAAATTTAGAACATAATTTGTAAATCCGATGATACTAAATAAAATGGTAACCTTCACCAGGGTCTGATGATGATCAGTAAGAAGGTGGTAACAGGATCTCGGCCCCGATAAACGTAGACCCGTCGAGTTTGGGCTCGTTGAATAGGTCTTGACGATGAGTTGCTAAAAAAATGGTGATCAGGGTCTGATGATGGAGTAAGAAGGTGGTCACGGGATCTCTTCACCAATAAAGGTAGACCCACCGAGTTTGGGCTTGATAGGTAGGTCTCGATGAGCAGTTGCTAGAAAAATGGTGATCAGGGTCTGATTATGGAGCAGGAAGGTGGTAACAGGATCTCCGCCCCGATAAACGTAGACCCGTCGAGTTTGGGCTCGTTGAATAGGCCTTGACGAGTAGTTGCTAAAAAAATGGTAATCAGGGTTTGATGATGGAGTAAGAAGGTGGTCACGGGATCTCTTCACCAATAAAGGTAGGCCCACCGAGTTTGGGCTTGATAGGTAGGTCTCGATGAGTAGTTGCTAGAAAAATGGTGACCAGGGTCTGATGATGGAGCAGGAAGGTGGTAACAGGATCTCCGCCCCGATAAACGTAGACCCGTCGAGTTTGGGCTCGTTGAATAGGTCTTGACGAGTAGTTGCTAAAAAAAATGGTGATCAGGGTCTGATGATGGAGTAAGAAGGTGGTCACGGGATCTCTTCACCAATAAAGGTAGGCCCACCGAGTTTGGGCTTGATAGGTAGGTCTCGATGAGTAGTTGCTAGAAAAATGGTGATCAGGGTCTGATTATGGAACAGGAAGGTGGTAACAGGATCTCCGCCCCGATAAACGTAGACCCGTCGAGTTTGGGCTCGTTGAATAGGTCTTGACGAGTAGTTGCTAAAAAAATGGTGATCAGGGTCTGATGATGGAGTAAGAAGGTGGTCACGGGATCTCTTCACCAATAAAGGTAGGCCCACCGAGTTTGGGCTTGATAGGTAGGTCTCGATGAGTAGTTGCTAGAAAAATGGTGACCAGGGTCTGATGATGGAGCAGGAAGGTGGTCACGGGATTTCTGCACTAATAAACGTAAACACACGGAATTTGGTGACCACCGTGATTCGTTGGATAGGTTGCTGCGAGTAGTAGTAAAAAAATGTTGATCAGAGTCTGGTGATGGGCGCCAGCATAAAGTTGGCAACAGAAACTCGGCTCCATTAAATGTAGGACCCACCGAATTATAAATCTATGGTTAAATGTTAACGAGTAGTTAGACAGATACTGATCAGGGTCTAATAATAGCACAGGAAAGTCATAAGAGTTATAAGAGTTCGTTTACCGTCGGGGGATTTTTTTTATTTTTATTTATCCTTGTTAGATGCCCGCATAGGTCTATTATGTGGATAACACACATTTTTAATGGTACCTACTAGATACATAGGTACTCGTCTTATACATAACCTCCTTTTTTAAAGTCGGTTAAAAACCAGGGCCTATCTTTAACTTTATCCCCAGTAGTTCTACATTTTGTTCTACAGTCGTGTAGAACTAGTAAGCACGATTAGAATGGAATTAGATGGTCACCCATCTATGTAATGACCTTACCTAACGTTGCTTAACCTAGCAGTTAGCGGCATCAAATCTACTTTATGAGCTATTCTCAGACCTACCAGATATGCACACAAAATTTCACCTCACCCATCTATTTAATGACCTCACCTAACGTTGCTTAACCTAGCGGCATAAAATATGCTTTATGACCTATTCTCATACCTACCGGATATGCACATGACTGCAAATAGAGATGAATGGAAGGATAAAACATATTGCGCCGACCCCAGTTAATGGGATAATTTAAGGAGAATGATGACCGGATATGCACACAAAATTTCATAGAAATCAGTTCAGCCGTTTCAGAAGAGTTTGTAACACACCGCCACACGAATTTTATGTACCTAAGTATTAGATTATTTGGTTGGAATGTTTTTATACCTATGATACATTCGAAATTAATGTATGTGATAAATGTAATTAAAAAAAATGTGCGTACGTGGAGTCCCTCCGCGCGGAAGAACTGAAACTTCTTTCTCGCTCTGTCTCTTTCTATTCCACCTCCCCGCGACTGAACGACACTGAACGACACTGATCGACACTGAACGACACTGATCGACACTGATCGACACTGATCGACACTGATCGACACTGATCGACACGAAGTCAACGAAGTCAACGAAGTCAACACGAAGTCAACACGAAGTCAACGAAGTCAACACGAAGTCAACGAAGTCAACACGAAGTCAACGAAGTCAACACGAAGTCAACGAAGTCAACGAAGTCAACACGAAGTCAACACGAAGTCAACGAAGTCAATGAAGTCAACACGAAGTCAACACGAAGTCAACGAAGTCAACACGAAGTCAACGAAGTCAACACGAAGTCAACACGAAGTCAACGAAGTCAACACGAAGTCAACGAAGTCAATGAAGTCAACACGAAGTCAACACGAAGTCAACACGAAGTCAACGAAGTCAACACGAAGTCAACGAAGTCAACACGAAGTCAACGAAGTCAACACGAAGTCAACACGAAGTCAACGAAGTCAACACGAAGTCAACACGAAGTCAACGAAGTCAACACGAAGTCAACGAAGTCAACACGAAGTCAACACGAAGTCAACGAAGTCAATGAAGTCAACACGAAGTCAACACGAAGTCAACACGAAGTCAACGAAGTCAACACGAAGTCAACACGAAGTCAACGAAGTCAACACGAAGTCAACACGAAGTCAACGAAGTCAACACGAAGTCAACGAAGTCAACACGAAGTCAACGAAGTCAACACGAAGTCAACACGAAGTCAACGAAGTCAACACGAAGTCAACACGAAGTCAACACGAAGTCAACGAAGTCAACACGAAGTCAACGAAGTCAACACGAAGTCAACGAAGTCAACACGAAGTCAACGAAGTCAACACGAAGTCAACACGAAGTCAACACGAAGTCAACACGAAGTCAACGAAGTCAACACGAAGTCAACGAAGTCAACGAAGTCAACGAAGTCAACACGAAGTCAACGAAGTCAACACGAAGTCAACACGAAGTCAACACGAAGTCAACGAAGTCAACACGAAGTCAACGAAGTCAACGAAGTCAACACGAAGTCAACGAAGTCAACACGAAGTCAACGAAGTCAACACAAAGTCAACGAAGTCAACGAAGTCAACACGAAGTCAACGAAGTCAACACGAAGTCAACACGAAGTCAACGAAGTCAACACGAAGTCAACGAAGTCAACACGAAGTCAACGAAGTCAACACGAAGTCAACGAAGTCAACACGAAGTCAACGAAGTCAACGAAGTCAACACGAAGTCAACGAAGTCAACACGAAGTCAACGAAGTCAACGAAGTCAACGAAGTCAACGAAGTCAACGAAGTCAACACGAAGTCAACGAAGTCAACGAAGTCAACGAAGTCAACGAAGTCAACACGAAGTCAACGAAGTCAACGAAGTCAACACGAAGTCAACGAAGTCAACGAAGTCAACGAATTCAACACGAAGTCAACGAAGAATCACACCGAACCACAACGAACCACACCGAACCACACGTCTAACGCGTTAAGTGATAACATTTTTGGAAGTCGCCTAAGAAGTTTCACTTCAAAAAAATACATTCGAAAAAATATGATACATTAGAAAAATATGATAAATTAGAATTTCCAAAAATCCTTTCTGGAGTCCATACATCATAACTGGAATCTACTGTCCAAATTTCATGTTTCTCGGTTCAGCCGTTTGGCCTGTGCGTTTATAGGCGTAGGTATGACTGATAAGTCCACCCGATGTACTCTCCACTCGCGCGCAAATGATGCGCGTATATCCGCCGATTGAGTGTTTGATTACAAGTACATTTTATATGATGTGACCTTGGGTGTAAACGCTATTTTTAAAATATCGCCATCTATTGTTAATCTTGATAAAACTGGTATTCTTTCTAATTTATCTGCTATACTAGCGCTTGCGGAAATTATGGGCAAATTCTAAGGATCAGTGCACAGTGGCGCACCCTGAATCTAAGGATTTTTTTTGCAAAACTTCGAGGTACGCTCGAATGTATAGAGGTTGTTTATCCTTTAGTTCATTCATCCATGGTTATACATAACTTCAATACATTACCCCTAATGAAGTGCTACTGCTCACTAATTTGAAGATTCCATTACTAAGCGTACTCTCATTCAATACAGCCGTATAATTTACACCCATTCTTCTATTTTCATTGATCTGCAAAGGCAAGTACAAGGTTAGAAAAAATACAGTTTTATCATGCAACGCAATACATCGAGATGTTCAAGTGCAGGTGTGTTGCTTAGTATCAGGCAAACGTCTTGCTTAAAATTATGGTCGAAGACGAAATGTCAAATTAGGCCGTGCCAAGGAAATAAACATACATACTTACATACAGTATGCGACAAGTCGACATAGCAATCGGGGTATGAGTTAGGACGCGGGGAGGGGACACCCCGTATACCCGCACGTCGCCCGCGCCATCATAAGGTGGAGATTGACTTGTAACATTTTGGTGTAATGTATCGCGTTCGTGTAACAGAAACCAAAGACTGACTTGTAACCTTAGTTTGTAATGTATCATTCGCGGCGAGCGCCGCGTGCTCCACTCGACTGTCGGTTTTTTCGCGAATCCCTTTGAGTGTTATATTACATGTCAGTGCACGACGCACGTCGCGTCGCCGCGAGAGCAAGTCGCAAGCGGAATCCATCTCGTTTTTCACTCACGATTTTCGATAGTTAAACTGCATCGGGACAGCGGAAAAACCCTTTTTATTTATTGACAAATACAAAGACAAATTCCACACGTCTCCACAGAACAAGCAAATCGTTTATGGGCCAAAGTATACGCTTCTATAACAAACGGCCACAGGATATCCGAGATCTTCCACTGAATAAATTTAAACCTTTGATAAGAAGCCGGTTGTCGAAAAAGGCTTATTATAAAATCTCGGATTACCTAGAGGATAAAGCTGCGTGGGCTTGAACTGCTCAACTCATGCAAGCTTAGAATTGTAGGCTTACAGTTTGTAACATCTCTTAATCTGGTGGATTACTGATGGCTGTTTCACAAGTCAATTAATCTATACTATAATAAAACTCAAAGAGCACTTTTTCTGTACATTGAATATTTTTCCAAAATTTCTATGTGGGGATACTATACTATCGACATAGAGGCCAAAACAATTTTTTTTGGAATTATTGTCTGTCTGTCGTTCTGTTTGTCCAGGTATCATTTGAAAACCCGTGGATGGATTTTGATAGGACTTTCACTGATGTGTTGTGTAGAAGTCTAGGTATAAATTGGTATATAAAACATCACGCTATGTTTCATAGGGGCTAAGCAGTGAAACATTACTTGCACATATTACCACGTAATTTCCTTTGTATGTGAATAGGGTAATTATAGACTGATCAGTTAATCATTAAGATATGTATTATTACGCTATATACAATAGGGACTGAGCAGACATTTAGTTTGCATAAGATATGGCAGTGGCGAAGGGTCAATTTTTGTAAGGGGTAAGCCGGTCCAGTACACCCAGGAAATTTTCATTCGATTTCTGTATTGTTCTAAGTACTTTGCTGATAGCAATATGACATTATATCTTTGCAAAGTTAAAATTTTAATGAAACTCCCCAAGTCCAGGTAGTGTATAGGTATTGTAGCACAGTCGCAACAATAAAAGATGCGAAACACTGAAAACTTTCATTATCGAATATCATTAGACAGTAATTTACGATGTTAGCGTGATTTACAATTATGAACAGCGCCATCTATCGGTGAAATTGAACATACAATCACTATAGAACTATAATCTAGCTAAATAAAAGAAAGTCGTGTTAGTTACACTATTTATAACTCAGGAACGGCCTAACCGATGCGGCTGAAAATTGGTGGGGAGGTAGCTAAGAACCAGGAAACGGACATAGGATACTTTTTATCCCGGTAGGTTAAGGTTAAGCAACGTTAGGTAAGGTCATTAAATAGATGGGTGAACCGATTTGTATGAAATTTTGTGTACATATCGGGTAGGTCTGAGAATAGGTCGTAAAGTATATTTCATGCCGCTAGGTTAAGGTTAAGCAACATAAGGCAAGGTCTTTAAATAGATGGGTGAACCGATATGTATGAAATTTTGCGGGTAGGTCTGAGAATAGGTTATTAAGTATATTTTATGTCGCTGATACCATGATTGACGAGGATATATGGTTAGGTGGAGCAAGGGGGGGGGGGGGGTGTGTGAGAGGGAGCAAGTTGGGAGAAGAGAGAGGAGGGAGAGGGTTCAGAGAGGACAACGGGGAGAGGAAGAGGGGAAGTGTGACGGGGACCAAAGCGGGAGGGGAGAGAAAGGGCATAGAATTAGATTTTTCTTATAAGAGAGAGAGATGGAGAGAGATAAATCAAGGGAGTAGGGAGAAAAGGGGAGCAAAATGTAATTAAAGCGGGGGCGGAGCTGCGCGGGTCAGCTAGTTGATAATATAAATACTATGTGAAAGTGTTTTGTGTCTTGCCTGACGAGGTACTGCTTAACAGCAGAAGTTAAATGTGAGCCACTGTGATTTTGGTTCGGTCATGCTCGCCATCGAAAAATCTGCTTGTGGCGGCTTCGTGTGGCGGGTCACCCCCTTCCCTCTGATATGGTTGAGGGGAGTGATGGCTGCTGCTCGAGTCAACTCGTGCGCGGGTGCTGCTTGGGGGGACTGGTCCGACTACTATCTTTGGCCTTTTAGTTTGTTCTAATTTTTGTCGTAATTTATTGTTTTCTTCTTTTCTCCCTTTCTTTATGTTTCGAACGGCAGGACACACTATCGCTAATGTCGATTCATTTGTAACAAAACAATGTTGTAACAAAAATGACAATCCCGCTGAGTTTCTTGCCGGATCTTCTCAGTTGAGGCCGCGTTGTGATCCGGTGGTAGCTTTTAAAAAATGACGATTCAAAAGTGCGTTAAGCCTATTTGAAATAAAGATTTTTGAGTTTGAGTTTGAAAAAAAAAAGAAAAAACAATTTTATGGGATCCTACTCACGCAAATAATTTTAACAAATTCCAATATCGTTTTGTTCTTTTCTTCTTTTTCAAATAACAATAACTTAGTAAAAATTAATGAAGCACACACAACCTCTACGTCTGACATTATGAAACAAAATGGATGGAGCACACTTGAACCAAGAGTTCGAATGATACATTACAAACACACGTTACAAGTCAGTCTGTGTCGCCGTATTGTAACAAGATCGCTTCGAATGATACATTAGAAGCAAACGGTATAAGTCAATCTTCACCTTTAGGTTGGCGATGTGTCCGTGTGCGGTGTCCCTTCCCCGATTGCAATGTCGATCTGTCACGTACTATACATACTCTCGAAAACCATAATCCTCCGTCTGGGGAATTCGGGAGGTAAGGAAACCACACTTAAACAAGTTTCACAAGAGACATCCTATTATACTACTACTAACATTCCTTCTGCCTAAGTACATTCGCGACAAATTTTGACTCGTCTTATTAAAACGAAAATAAAAGCTTATATAATTAATGCAATCATGCAGTGGTACCTGCGAGTCCAACGGTAGACAGAAGTCTGGAAGCCAAGTTGAAATCTTCTTTGATTGTAGTTTATTGTGTAACAATGTTGCTAATTCAATTAAAGTACTTTTATTTTCATCATCTATAGAAAAGATTTGAAGTTTAATTTATAGCTACTTATTTATTACAAAAATAATTTGAACTGCTTCAAGCATTTGTGTATCGCTAGAAGTATTGACGAAATACAAGAATGCTGTAAGTATACATTTTTCTTCATACATTAACTTGTTTCCTACAGTTTCCGCTGGAAGCGCTAGTGTGACATGTATGAAGATATTTTCTTTAATTTAATTAATTTTAGGCCCCTGCCTTATGCCCTTCCGCATAGTCCTTCCCCCTGGAAGGACTATGCGGAAGGGCATAAGTTTTGCTAGACTCGAGGTGGGAAGAAGGGTCGATTGCGCCCGGAATTTAATTTCAAATTAGAAAAATAATTGTTTTACCTTTTTTGAAATCGGCCCTTCTAACTTAACTCTATCCTTAACGCCCCCATTTTTTTTTTGGAGTTTTATATCGCCTGCCGCCCCCTGACAGCCTCCATCGCCCATAAGGAGCGTTATGTTATCACCCACTATGAGTAAGTATGGTACGGTAAGTGTACATCAGTCTCTAGCTAAATAAGTTAAGCACAGAGTGGTTAAGCAATACATAAATGCGCCAGTGAATTAGTGTGTATTTTCTTAAATATCACGTCATAAGTCGGGGTCCCACGGCCCGTTGTACGATAGGCCAGACTGCGCCGGGACCCACGGCCTGTCGCATCCGTTGAAGCCGATAGTGGCCTGCCGTCGCCCGTCCGATCCATCGGGAGTCGGTATGTTAAAAGGTCTATATCATCATCATATAACCCATATTCTTATATGTACCTTTATAATCTAAAGCAAATGATATTTTAAATGGTGCAATTTTTCTATGGAGTCTCAGATATTCGTCTTTATTACTGTTAGTTAGACCATCCAGTAACAGAGTGAATAATGCAACTTCTAAACTCATTTTGCAGCTTAAGCAGGAAGTACTTGTTGATTCCTGTAAACAATTAAAGAAAACTTAGCTTTGCTAGTCTTATATTGTATATTTTAAAAATATCTATTCTAATGCATAAAAGCGTTCGTAGCCTTGTCAATTATGAGAATATGTTAAAACAGCGTATATTTAAACTACCTACAATTAAAGTCAAATCAACTTTTGCGCAACGTTTTCATCCTTTCATTGGGAATTATGTTTATAATAAGATTGTCAATGTAGCAAACATCAAAATGTGCTCGCTCCAAGAGGCTAAGTTAGCAATTTTTACATGGCTATCTTCTTTATCATATGACGCAACGGAACAATTGCTTGTTATTTATTAATTTTATAATAGTTTAATATTACATTTTTCTATGATCTAAGTATTAATATTATATTTCTCAATATTTATAGTATTTTATATTAAGAACATATTACACACTATATTATACATGCAGTGTCACAATAATCACTACTTGTTTTGTGTCTACTATTGTATTATTAGCCTTGATATGTACCCCTAGTTTTAAATTTCTAAACTTTATGTTAGCTGTAGCCGTAACAATTACTGGTAGTCGTACCGATGGCCACGATACAGGCTTGCCTAGTGTGGACATCAAAAGCAATGTATTTGGTAGGCAGTTTTAAGAAAATAAATAAATTGAATTGAATTGAATTGAATATTATTATTTCATATTATTGTCTTGTGTTCAAGAGAAAGCAGGGTTGATGGATCCTAAGAAAACCCTGCTTTAATATCTGGCAGTATATGAATTTATCTTACATTTGCAATGTTCCTAATGGCTATACTCTCCACAGGCTGCTGACCACTTGGCAGTTGAGCTATCACATCAACATTGGCTGAGTCATTCTCGTATTTAATGTCATTTATAAGGAACAGACTTGGTGTAGTTGATATCTGAAAAAAAAATAGCTTGCATCAGGTGTTTTCAGCCTTGGATATGTTGGATAACTTGATAGTTGGTTTTGGTTCAAAATAGCAAAATCCTTTATCCCCCTGCATGTTAATACTGATTAAATTGCTATGACAAGGTATGAAAGTATTTAGATATATTTTGAACTGTACATATAAGTATTGTATCAGTTATCTGGTTACCATGCTCATGGCATTGTACAGATTCTGCCATATTTGGGAACAGATGACCATGTGTGTACTCCCTTTGGCCTTTTAGTTTGTTGTACTTTCGTCGTATTTTTTTTCTCTCTTATTTGATCTTTTGGACGGCAAGACACACTGTCGCTGATGCTGATCTAATTGTAACATTACAAACACTTTAAAAAAAAGTGAAAAAATGACAAGCCCGCTGAGTTTCTTGAAAAAAAATTGACTGTTCAAATATGCTAGCGGGAAGCCTATTTTAAATAAATGATTTTGTCTGACTTTGATATTATTCCAGCATGTAATAAAAAATAAATTTCATGTAAACACTTACTGAACTCCACCAATATTTCCTGTATCTCTGCCATTTTATAAAATATTGCATCACATCTTGCTGTGGAATATACAGATCAAATTGTAGATCAGATCTTCTGTCTGGTGAATAGTTAGATAAATTGTGTTCTACTATGTTTTCTTTATTATAATCATGTAGGCATTGCTTTATAGTTCCAAATACTGATGTGTAGGAGACATTACTATTATAATTGTTTATGTAAACAGGGATTTGTTTATGGGTTTTGGCATAAATGTATTGCAGCCAATTTATATGAATATTATTAATTAATATTTGACTTGGTTTATTAAGTGTATACTTAATACAATTATCTGTTACTGGCTGTAACACTTTAAAAAAATGTTTCATGTTTATAACAGTTTCAATTTTCATTTTGTTTTAATTTTGATGCTATTTTTTCAGGTTCAACTTCAACTTCATGTAGCGGTATGTTCCCTACGGGTGCCACAAAATAATCATCTTCTTTTACAAATGCATTCTTTAATATACTCTTCTGGCAATTTCCCTGGGTGATTTTATCTTCTCTTAGAGTCAAATTCCTAAAAAACAATTTTAAAATGATTTACTGTTGTTAACCTCTATCTGAACAGCAAACACAATACAAATAAATTGTAAAGCCTCTATACTCCATCCCAAATAAGCTTGGAGGCGATTACAAGTTAGTTTGCGGCTCAATAACTACATAACGCATACATTTTCAACTAGGCGCGTCAGCAAAAACAACTTTGTATTACCAACCTTTTTTGCTGCCGCCATCTATATACATGTTAACGGTCAACTATACAGCGGGGGTGTTTTATGACTGCATAATAAAGTTGTAATCGCCTTCAAGCTTATTTGGTTTGGAGTGTATACTCTGTGTAGTGTTGCATAGGTATTAGTAACATCAGACAAACTATACACTAACAAACACACACATTCATACCTGGTCACTACAATAGGTTGTGAGTTTGATTCACACAGTGTCTGGGTGTTATTTGTCTATATAAGTATTTGTATCAGTCGTCTGGTTACTATAGTTCAGGCTCTGCCTAGTCTGGGATCAGAAGATTGTGTGTGGATTGTCCCAAGATATTATTATTTATAAAAATTCAGCACAGGTTTATGAAGTTCCATGCATATGTATTTGCAGCAAGCCTTGAATGCCACTGTAGTTTGTAACATAGGTAAAAACAACTCTTATAATTAAATAAAAAGGTAATCAAAGTCTAGCAGATGAAGTAGTTACCTTTCTTCCAAAACAGAATAAAGGGGTTGTACATTATCAGTGTTAATATGAAGAATTTTGTTGGCAAATGTAATAGAGTCCTCTAATATTTTCACCCCTTCAGCTGTATCGTACTTTACTAAAGAAAGTCTTTCCAAAAGCGCTATTGTATTCGGATCAACTTTAACACCGGACTTTTCTTCCTTTTCCAAAGTAATGCTTGGTGAGGTTGGTATTTTAGTATTTATGTTTTTATACGAATTATAAATGCATGCAAAATGATAAATACGCCTTTTTCCAGCCAGTTTACACAACATTCTTGAAGCGTACTGAATAAATAAATCACTTTTTATTACTTTTCTGTCGAGGTAGGTAAACAAATAAATGTAAAATAAAACGCCCGAGCCTATTTTAATGATTGATTTAGTAAATGTACTCTGTGATTGATTGATGATGATAATTCGTCCATATACAGGACAGGCGAAGGAATTTCTCCATACTGCCAAATTCTTTATAGAACATTCTATATTCGTTGTCCGAAATATAAATTTATAAGGCAGAAATGCCAAGTGTTGCATAGTTCTTCATTATCCGGTTAGTAAGTTTCAGTAAGGCTCAATTCACACCAGAACGGCAGCGGCCGGCAGCGCACTTTCAGTGTGAAAGAATTTTAAACTTTATCTACAATACGTAAAAGACCAGTATCGCTTGAAAAACGCGACGCCGCTCGAAGCCGCTCGAGGCCGTTCGGGGCCGCCCGCGCGCTCCGGTCCCGATCGGACGTGCGCTGTCACTACGCTCTCACGCTCTGTGTGTTACAGATTCGCCGCCAGGCGTCACCGCCGTCGCTTCGTGACGGCCCACCGACCTGCCGGGTGTTTGGACTGCCGCGGCCTGTGCCGCTGGCTACCTGCTCGCCCGGCCACCTGCGCACCGCGTACCTGCGTCGCGCGCACCCGCCCGAGACTCTTTGTTATTTGAAAACAGGTTCCTGTTTCCAAATAACAAGCAGTCATTTCGCGTTTTAAAAACCACGTGTTTTTAGTGGTCGCCTAGGGGATCCTTGCGGTGTTAACGCACCTAGGCGGAGCGTGACCCGAGCGCTCGCCGGTTCCCTTCAGGAAACGGCAACTCGGACGGGATCAAGGCAACCGGCCCTGGGAGTGACCCCCTAGTCGATCTTGATCCTCGCCTTCCCAACCCTTCCGCTCCCTATATCCTATTCCTTGGGTGCTGTTTGGTTTCGAACCGGCTTGCTGGTCTCGTCTCCTCTGCCCCGGGGCTGTTAGGCTACACACCCACACACTAGGGCCACACGTTAGGCACTCACCCACTCCCCGCCTTGCCGGCGGGGAGGATCACTCACCCGTGTTCCGTCCGGAGAGTTTCCCTTCGGACGGTAAAATGTCGTCCTCCGCACTCTCCGCAGTGCCTCCCGAATTCGCGGTGAGGCTGGTGGAGATTATCTCAGTCAAGTATCCGACGATCTTGACGGAGTTAATCTCAGCCATGAACGCCGCCGCCACCTCGAGCGATACCCTTTCGCCGACCCCACCCGACCTTCAGTCGCAGCCCTCCGTTGCGTTTACCGCACCGACCCCAGCGGCGCTTAGCCCGCCACCCTCCGCCGCGATTAACTCGCCGCAACCCACCCCGGCGCACCTGGATGTGCCAACCCAGTTCCCTCCACCGGGGTTCGAGGCCGACCCTCAGTCAGCCTCGGACATGGAGGTCGAACACGAGTCCGCCAAGCGTCCCATCTCCTCCTCGGAGGACGAATGGACGCTGGTTAGCGACAAGAAACGGGCGCGCCAACCTCGGGACCAGCGCCCGTCTAAGCACCAGTGTGTTGAGGAGGAGGCCTCTGCGTCCTCCCCAAACTCCCTGCGTGCCTCCGTCCCCTCGCACCTCACCCACTCCGCGCGTATCAGCCGCCCCGGTGAGCCAACCCGAAGGCCGCAAGCCTCGCCCGCCTCCTCCTGTAATTATACAGGACAAAGCCGCATGGCCGCGCGTCACTAACGCTCTTAAAGCGAAGAACATTCGCTATACTAATAATGGATAATTGACGATAACGACCTAACAAATGAAAAACTGCAACAATTGGATCATCGCCGCCTAGTTGCATGTTTATCGGTTTTTTATAGATTGTTCCACGGTGAATGCGCTCAAGCACTTTTTGACCTTGTACCACCATCCCCTTTCTTTTACCGGACTACCAGGCGCCGGCAGGGTCTCCACCGCTTTGTCGTTGACACTCCAACTTGCCGCACTAAGCGTTTTGCTTCTTCTTTTCTCATGCGCACGGCCAAGCTGTGGAATACCCTCCCGGACAACGTTTTCCCTGATAAATATAACTTGGGTGTATTCAAGTCTAGAGTGAACAGGCATCTTATGGGTAAGCGCGGTCCATCCTAGACCACATCTTCACTTACCATCATGTGAGATTGTGGTCAAGCGCAAACCTATTTATTATAAAAAAAAAAGAAAGAAAAATACCAAGGCCTCGAATACGGCCAATGGTATCAGCGTAACCGCTATGTCCACCGACGACCACCGTCAACTGACATCCCACTTAAGGAAGGAGAAGATCTCCTTCCATACTTACACCCTCGAAGAGGACCGCACTCTTCGAGTGGTCATTAGGGGAGTTCCTAAGGAATTCTAGCCCTCTCTCATCCTTCAGGACCTTCAGTCCCAAGGATTCCCCGCCCACGAAGTCCACCGCACGGCGAGTGGCCGTGGTCTCAAAGGTAGACCATACAGTATGGTCACCGTCATACTCGACCGTACCCCCGAAGGCAAGCAGATATTCAATAGGTCGCATATCTGCGACCTCACCGGGGGTTTCTATGTCGAAGCCCCCCACAAGCGTGGCACTCCCGGTCAGTGCCACAATTGCCAGTTATACGGCCACTCGGCTCGTAACTGCCACGCCACTCCCCGATGCGTTAAATGCATCGGGGACCACCCGACATCCACCTGCTCTCGCAAGCAGGAGATCGCGACCGAGCCTCCCGGCTGTGTTCTCTGCGGGACCGTCGGACACCCCGCGAATTATCGTGGCTGTTCGAGGGCCCCAAAGAGAAATCGCCGAGTGGCGAGGCGCAACGGTCTCCGTGCGCCCAGGAACCCAGCGCCTACAGCGCCCATCTTTTCGGCACCCATTGTGCCCGGGCCCTCTGCTTTTCCTGCGCCTTCTGCGCAAAAAGTAGTCCCGAAACCGACTGGTTCGGCACCCTCCTTGCCGCAGGCTCCTCATGACCTGCACCCAGGTCCACAAAGAGTTTCTTGCCGGTTCTTCTCAGCGGGGCGCGTTGTGAACCGGTGGTAAACTCATACTCTCTAAGCGGCAGCCCAAGCCGAGGCCGTGCCTGTTAAGTATTTACTTTGCTCTTAGCCTAGCGTTACTCTGTGTAACATTACTCTACTCTGTGTGTACTCTGTGGAAAAGAACGCAATGGACGCTTGTGTGTTTTGTCAGTTCAGTAGTTTAATTAATAAGGAATAAAGAAGATAGTTAATTAATAATGTGTTTGACCTCCTGCCCACCTGACTCTCTTACACACATATAAAATTCATCAGGTCATGGGCTCAGGAGACAGCTAAATAGCATAGTGTACGCGTCCTGAAAAGTAACAAAGGAAAAAATGGCGTCATCGTACAGTGGAGCACCGGCAATAGTCCCGATATTTAATGGAGAAAATTTTACAAGCTGGCTCTTCAGATTAAAAAGTTTTATGGAGTATAAAGAATGTGCGTCAGCGTTATCACCGAAAACCGACGGTAAAACAAATGAAGATATTGAGAACTTTAAAAAGATAGACGCCAAGGCACGCAATATAATAATACAATCAATAGCGGACAGTCAATTGGAATATATAAAGAACGAGAACACAGCATTCAAAATGATTGAAAAACTGGAGGCAGTTTACCAGAGGAAAAGCACAATGAGTAATATTTATTTAAGAAAAAAACTTATGGGCATGAAATGCAATAACGAAAATTTAAAGGACTACTTTTATAAATTTGACACAGTTATCAGAGAAATCGAAAATATAAATAAAATGGAAGAGACTGACAAGGTAACATATTTATTGATGTCATTACCACTAATATATGAGCCAATAATTACTGCACTGGAAACATCAACGGAAATATTAACAATGGATTATGTGAAAAATAAGTTACTTGACGCAGAGCTAAAGTTTAAGAATAGTAGTACTGAGACACCAACATCATCATATAGTTACACTGCACTAAACTGTTTTTCGTGTGGAAGACCGGGACATCTTGCACGGGATTGTCGCACAACAAAAGGACGAGTTCAAACACAAGGTACATATCAAGGACAAAGGCAATTTAGAGGACGAGGACAATTTCAAGGAAGAGGACTACAATTTCAAGGAAGAGGACTACAATATCATGAACGAGGACATCAGCATTACGAACGAGGACAACAATATCATGGACGAGGTCACTTTGCAAGTCGAGGTAGAGGACAACAACAGGACAGAGATCGAGGACAATCACACCGAGCAACTGCAGCAGTCAACAATGAAGATAAGTTTATGTTCCTAACAGGTATTAACGATTATAATTGTAATATTGTAAATGATAATGTTATTGAATGGGTAATAGATTCAGGTTGTACAGAGCATTTAATAAGGGAAGATTTTGAAAAATATATGACTGATATTTGTTTAATGGATAGGGAAATGAAAATATATTTAGCAAATGGAGAATTTATAACAGCAACAAGAAAAGGAACAATTGAATTAAAATGTAATGGAAACCCAGTAGCTATCAAAGCAGTTATTGTTAAAAATTTGAAATTTAATTTATTATCAGTCAAAAGAATTATAGAAAATAATTATAATGTAAGATTCAGTAAAGATTATGTAGAGATTTGTAACAATAAAACAATGAAAAAGCTTATAGGTAAAAGTATAGGGAAACTGTTTATTTTAGAAACTGAAATATGCTCTTCTAATAATAATTTTTGTAACAATACTTGTAATTCTGACTTATGGCACAGACGTCTAGGCCACCTAAACTCAAAAAGCCTAAAACTTATGAATCTACCTACCAGCGAGGGAACCTGTGACTCTTGCATGAAAGGCAAATCAACTCGTTTACGATTTAATCCAGTACAAAAGCCAAGATCACACCATATTGGAGAACTTTTACATACGGATGTGGCAGGACCAATGTCTACACCCGGAATCAACGGTGAGTTGTACTATCAGTTAATAATTGATGACTTTTCACACTTCTGTGTGGTATATCTATTAAAACGAAAAAGTGAGGCTACGGACAACTTAATTGATTATATTAGGAGATTGGAAACAGACAAGGAAATAAAAGTGAAGAAGATTAGATGCGACAATGGTGGAGAGTTCAAGAATTATAAGATAGATAATTTTTGTCGCAACAAAGGTATTGTAATACAGTATACACAGCCGTACTCACCTCAATCCAATGGCGTTGCCGAGAGAATGAATCGTACAGTTTATGATAGAGCAAGAACACTATTGATTGAGACAAAGCTTCCGAAGCATCTATGGGGTGAAGCAGTGGCGTGTGCTACTTACCAGTTGAACAGATGCCCATCTTCAGCAATAAATTTTCAAATACCGGCAGAAGTAATGTATGGAAAATTAGATTTATCAAGACTCAGAACGTTTGGAAGTAAAGCATGGAAAGTTGTTATACCAAGAGGAAATAAGTGGGAAAATAGAGCAATTGAAACACGGATGCTGGGATATTCTACAGCAGGTTATCGATTATGGGATCCAGAGAAGAATGTAGTTGTAACCTCAAGAGATGTAAGATTTGATGAAGATGACTATGTATACGAAGAGGAAAAGAAAATTAACAAAGAAAATACTTTAAAATACTATGATGAGGAAGATGAAACTGCTAAATATAATGAAACAAGGAGAACACAAGGGAGACAAGAAGGTGATAGAAATGAAGAGAAACAGTCTGACGAACAAATATTGGAAGAAAATAAAAATACAGAAGATAATATGGATGAAATTGACACAGATAGAGAATATATAGAAAGAGATAATACATTACCAAAAACAACAAGAAGTGGAAGAATAGTAAAAGCGCCTAAGAATCTAAGTGATTATGAAGCCTACACAGCATATTGTCTTTACACTGGAGATCCTATAGATTACAATGATGCAATGAATAGAAAGGAAGAATGGGAAGAACCGATTAGGAAGGAAATAGAATCTCATAAGCAATTGGGAACATGGGAAATTGCAGATTTACCAATAGACAAGAAGGCAATTGATACTAAGTGGATATTCAAGACTAAACAAAATAATGTGAGAAAGGCAAGGTTAGTTGCTAAAGGATTTCAAGAAGAAAATACATACAATTGCTATTCACCAGTAGCAAGACTATCAACAGTAAGGTTACTGTTAAGCCATGCAGTTCAAAAAGATCTATGTGTAAACCAATTAGACGTGCCAACAGCATTTTTGAATGGCGATTTAGATACAGAAATATACATAAAATGTCCACAAGGAATACAGGTACCAAAAGGAAAAGTACTAAAATTAAGAAAAGCATTATATGGATTGCGAGAAGCTCCAAAATGTTGGAACAAACGTTTTCACGATTTTATTTTAAAACAAGGATTTGTACAGTCAAAATATGATTGTTGCTTATACACAAAAAATGAGACATGGTTACTTTTATTTGTAGATGATATTTTAACTACAGGCAAAGATCAAGGAATTATCTCATTATTGAAAAGGGAATTTAACACAAAACATATTGGAGAAGTAAAGGAATATTTGGGAATGGAGATTACTAGAACCAAGAATACACTTGAAATAAAACAAACAGATTTAATAAAGAAAATTTTAATTAAGTTCAATATGCAAGACTGTAAACCAATAGATACACCAATGGAGGCAAACTTTAATGCAAGTTATACAGATAAAGAAATAATAAATGTCCCTTACAGAGAGTTAATTGGATCACTATTATACATATCATTAACTAGCAGACCAGACATCACATTCTCAGTTACATTTTTAAGCAGATTTCTAGACAAGCCAACAATAGAACTATGGAAAGCTAGTAAGAGAGTCTTACGTTATCTTAAAAACACAATAAATAAAGGATTAATATACACTAAGACGGAGGTCAAAAATATAACAGCTTATTCAGATTCTGACTGGGCATGCGACAGGATTGATAGGAAAAGCACAAGTGGATGCGCAATTTTCTACTGTGGTAATTTAGTTTCATGGTTTACTAAAAAACAGTCTACTGTAGCACTTTCAACTGCAGAAGCAGAGTATATATCAGGTGCACAAGCGGTATCAGAACTAATTTATACTAAAGGCATATCCAGTGAATTTAATTGTAATAGTTTAGAGTCTTATTTGCTTATAGATAACCAAAGTGCAATAAATATGATACAAAATAATGAAAACAGTAAACGAACTAAGCACATTGATATCAAGTACCATTATATTAAAGAAGCTATGAGATAAGAATAAGATTAATTTACAGGTTTATAATCACAGTAAAGAATATTTTTGTATTGAGTATTTTGATAGTTGCAATTACAAGTTAGTGTTTTGCATTTAGAAACTTGTGTAACCAATATGTAATGGATAAATAGAACAAAACATAACTTTGTAATTGAGGGGGAGTGTTAAGTATTTACTTTGCTCTTAGCCTAGCGTTACTCTGTGTAACATTACTCTACTCTGTGTGTACTCTGTGGAAAAGAACGCAATGGACGCTTGTGTGTTTTGTCAGTTCAGTAGTTTAATTAATAAGGAATAAAGAAGATAGTTAATTAATAATGTGTTTGACCTCCTGCCCACCTGACTCTCTTACACACATATAAAATTCATCAGTGCCTCTCTGAGGTGCCCTTGTGCTAGTCGCTACCCAACTGGCTGGAGCGCTTAAAGCGCTCGCCCTCTTGTCCGGTGAAGCTGTAATGGCCATCTGCGGCCAACAGTACTACTCCTACACAAAAAAAAAAATTGTGTGCGTATCTTTTTGAATGTGGTGCGTATCTTTTTGAATGTGTTGCGAGTTTATTATAGTGTGGGTATGCGTGAAATTGTATCTGTGTGTGTTTACTTCGACTCCCGCACCCCGCAAAAGTGCCACGAAGTTCGGGGAATCGACGCGATACTAGCTCGAACAGAATTCGCGTGAATTTGCGATGATCGCATGCATGATCGCGTTTGGTTAGGACATCGCCTATCAGTTACATACATTTTGTATGGTTAGAGACACACACTATTTTGGCGTGTCGTGGCGTAGTTCGAGCTATCTGTTAGGCTGCTGACGCGTTGCGTCACGACACGTCAGCCTAATATGCCGTCAACCTAAAGAATTGCTTCAAGCAAATTCTTCAGTCAATTTTTTTAAAGGCGGCGTCAATAATCAGGTTGACCCATAGATATAGATTGACCTGACCTCGACCCATGAAGCTAGTAGGTCAACAATGGAGCCCAAACTCCAAATACTTGATTGCGGCATACGCTATCCCTTTCATTGAGGTCCGATGTGTGGCCCATGTTATAATTGAAATTACCCGAGAAATGGATACCGAAGTTAAAAAGATGTCCTGATTTTTCATGAAACATTAAGGTTGCCCTCTTAGAAAGAGAGATCCGACCTCAATGAAAGGGATAGCGTTGACCTCAGGCATGTATTTGGGAGTGTTTCCTCCACTTTGACCCTAATAGCTTCATGCCTCGACCCGTAGACAGAATATAACAAGACATCTAGCTAGCGTGCCGCCGATAAGGACAGAAAATAACGGAAAATAATCATTCGTACACTTAACACACGCTAAGGATATTTATTCAAATGCGCCTATTATGTAGTATAAACGATATTTCATAATGCAATTCAATTTAAAACTCCAAAGCTAGGTCGTGAACTAGAAAATTTCATGAGTACTCGAAGAAAACGCACCATAGGTGCGGCAGATTTTGAACACACGCTGAGGGACAAAAAATCATATGCTCTGTTTCTTTCTATCACATATAATATATATAAATGCATCCTTTTCTTGCGCGAATGAGAAAGAAAGTGCCAGCACTCTATTGTTTTCTTTCTCTAAGCCTCGACCCCTCGACCTGACTGATCTCGACTGACAGACGTCAACACAGAGTACATTACAGACGTCAACCTTCTGTCAGTCAGTCAAGCAATGTAACCTCAAAATTCATAAAATAAATAAACCAAACAAGATAATAAATTGTATTGAATCAGGTAGGTAAATTTTGTTACTTTCATATTTTAATACTTATGCAGAATATTTGCACTCTTAATGAATAGAAGAACATAATTTTTTAAGATACTTGAATATTAAAAAGATTTTTTGCCTGTTCTTTCTTCTTATATAAAAAAAAGGTTTATCTGATATATAATATTAAACAAACGATGGAAATTGCTGGAAAAATGTATATTTAGTTTGAAGTACCTAGGTAGGACCTAAGTTAGGGCTGCCAAATAGTATAAGTAATTTTCTTTTTTAATATGGTAGTGTTATAAATGTATTATTATGTATTTTATCTATTTTTCTGGTATGGATACACTATAGCTCGACTTGTATAATTAAATACAATAGGTAAAGGAAATGTTTATAGTGTGAACTCATTTTTACATTGAACTTCATTCATTTAAAAAGATAAAACATATTTTTGTGATCAAATTACAGGATCACCAAATTTTTTAAAATTCAGCCTTATTGGTAAAACATCAAATTCTCATTCTTTCCTTTTTTGATATATTCTTTAGTATTGTATAAATAATAAGATTTGATTTGATTGTATGTGATTTCAGAGACACATCACATGATCTATATAATGTTAGGTCTAGTGGTAGCCCTGCATTAAATAACAAATGTGGTAAATTCTACATTTTAGATAAGTAAAAACAAAATTGTAGGTAAAATGTTTCCTTTTTATTTTTATATTATTTTAATACAAAAATATAGATAAAATTTTAGATGTTAGAGTATAAATCATTTCAGTATGCCAAAATTAATCAAACAATATTTTGTATTTTCTCTTTCAGACAAAATGAAAAAGTATGCACGCAACATGTTATATGATAAATTGCACAGAGGAACTGTCCTAGTTTGTATTGGCCTAACATTATATGGTTCAGTACTAATAGGGGATCACTTCTACAAATATTATAAGTATGTCAAGCCCCAAATCCAAGCATCAAAGGCGGCTGCTGAACAAGAACTTTTAGCGGAAGGATCTTCTGACAGAATGCTATTAAAAGAATAAATTTATTAAAGGCATTTCTATGTAAAGTTAATGTTAGCATAAGTTGTAAAGTATGTAGTACCTAGATTCTTTTGTTTAATATTATTTAAATAAATCAGTAAATAACTACCAATGACTGCATTTGTTTTTTTTAAATGGTAGAATTCTTTACTGTGTAATGTACGTAATGTTTGCATTCTACTTATTTTCTGGTTACCAAATGTTGTTGGAAGCAGTTTGAGTCAGGGTCCCTAGATGGCGTTAGTAGTAAGCAAGCGCATGGAGATAACTAATTACATCAATACATAGAATTTAATACTAGTTATTATTATTATTAGCCTGGTTTGTCCCACTGCAGGGTAAAGGCCTCCCTTGCCTGCTGCACCATCTCCGCTTGGGTCTGCTGCTCCGCCGTCTTACGTTCTGTGGAATCCAATCGGTGATTTATCTAGCCCACAGTCCGCTCGGCATGCGGCAGACACGTCCGGTCTAGTTCCACTTAAATTTCACAGCTTTATGCCCAACGTCTAAAGCTCGAGTTCTACCCTATGTTGTATGCAGTGCAGGCAGACAACACTGACTTACTACAATTAAAAAAATATAATAATTATTGCATATAGGCACAGAATACATAATAGTACAAACTTAACTACATTATCTATACCAGGGATGTTGCGGATGCCGATTTTTTCACATCCGCGGATGTGAATGCGGATGCGGATTTTTTAATGCTCACATCCGCGGATGCGGATGCGGATGCGGAAGTTTAAGATCTTATATAAATACTAGCTGACCCACGCAGCTCCGCCTGCGCTATTTTTACGTTAACTAAACTTATAACAGACATTCGAATACATAACCTCCTTTTTTATAGTCGGTTAAAAACTGGGACCCACTTTTTACTTGCTCTCCGAAGCACGGACCCGTTTAGTTCAAATGGCGTTAAACGGTCACCCATCTATTTAATGACCTTACATAACGTTGCTTAACCCGATCGATTACAAAACCTTGATAACAACTCTCTATGAGTGTTCCCTTACTAATATTTATTATATTATAAAGAAAAATTGATAAAATCGGACCAAGCGTATAACCAAGTACCCATTTTGACTTTAATCCCCTCTCCCAAAAGAACCGTGCTAGATTACGGGATAAAAAGTATCCTAAGTCCTACCTCGCAGTAAGATCTCAAATCATGCCAAGTTTCATTTGAATCCATTCAGTAGTTTCGGCGTGATGCGCAGCCGTGATACAGACAGACAGACAAAAATGAAAAAAATTACATTTTCGGCCTCAGTATCGGTTATAAAATACCCTCCAAATATAATTATCAAAATATCTTCAATGTACAGAATAGGACTAGTTACAGTTTTATTATAAGTATGGATATATAGATATAGATAGTACATATATGAATGAAGAATTAAAACATTGTTAAAGTCATTATTAACATTTTTATTAACGAGTATTAAGTAAAATACTCCAATTTTTATTTAAGTACTAACTTACCTGAAGATTTCCCAATAAATAATTATTTAAGTACACACACAATGATCACTGTATCACAATAACATTCAAAATCTTATAATATAAACGTTATGATTTATTTACAATAAACAAACGATGCACCAAAACAAATGCGTCGGATCTTGTCCACCAATTTCTTCGCTTCCATTGGTCATTCATTGTCACGTGCGAACGGCACGCGCCACTGGGCGGCCCTGCCCATTTCTTTCTCGTCGCAACTTGTGCAACATTCGCATTCGCATGAAAATCCGCATTGATTATTGCGGATGCGGATGCGGATGCAGAAGTCCAATTCTATGCGGAAGATCCGCATTTGCGGATGCGGATGCGAATATTCGCAACATCCCTGATCTATACGAATCTGTTAACTACAGATGATTATTGATTACTTATTGCTTTCGTATATAAATTGGTAGGTACTTACTTAAATGTCCACGAAATCGGAGGTCGGTTTTAAATAGGTTTTATCAGCATTTTTGCGGTCGAAGAAACTTTTAGAATGTACGCGGTTTTTCGTATGAGCAAGACCTCACTAGAGCAAGTCCTGGAAGGATTTGTATTCGCGTATGTTTGTAACGAATAAACTCAAAAACTACTGAACCGATGTCAAAAGATCTTTCATCATTAGAAAAGCTACATACATAACTCTGAGTAACAATGGCTATATTTATTATCTACTAGAAAAACAAATTCTACCCGTGGTACGCCGGGATGGAGTGCTAGTAATATAAAAATATATTAAGTAAGTTTCATAAACACAATGAAAACATTAAAAGGCTTATTTAAGCTGCACGATTATCGTAAAATCTGAACTAAACAACACATACTGCTAACGAAGGCGTACCTACCTGAGCGATATCTATGAGGCAGACGTGGCTGTAATAAATAGCTAGATAGGGTTGATCACGTGCAGGTCGTCCCATTTATTAACCGACTTCAAAAAAGGAGGTTCTGTATTCGACGCGTATGTATGTAATATTGATAAAAATGCGTAATATTAATATATGTTAGTCTATGTGGGCTCCTAAACAAATTTACCAAATTTTATGAGTGTATGTATGTATGTATGTATGTATGTATGTATGTATGTATGTATGTATGTATGTATGTATGTATGTAGGTTTGTCCACGGATTTCTCAGAAACTACAAGTCCGATTTTGAAAATTCTTTTTGCAATAGTTAGAGTATTTTTCAACTTAGGGTAGAGTACAAGTTTCATCGTAATCGGTCCAGTAGTTTAAGAGATATAAACTTTTTATGTTTTCAGTAAGTTATTGTAACGTAGACGTTCGAGTTGCGTGATAGTGCTGATACCTATTTTGGTAAAATAAGTCACTAAAAAGTGTTAAATAAACTATTTTAAAAAAAATATAAACCGACTTCAAAGTAAATTATCTAAAAAGCATAAAATAACGAAAATATTATTGAAGTTGGTGCAGAATATACACAGCAGGTACGCTAACACCAACTTCAATAATATTTTCGTTATTTTATGCTTTTTAGATAATTTACTTTGAAGTCGGTTTATATTTTTTTTAAAATAGTTTATGCTTCTTGTGAACACTGAAGGAAGTGCTGCAATTACCTGTGATGGATAGTGAGAGTTGGATGCGGCCGTACCTAAGGGTCGCACCATCCATATAACTTCTTATCTACCTGCGTAACTTTATGACATCTTTACGGGAATCGAAAAATATGGAGGACACTAAAACGGCAGGCCATGACCCATATCCAATAATAACTTAAGAACTAAAGTGTGTTCCACACACACTACACTGTGCGAGTACCTAATCGTCGATTAAGTGGCATCGTGCATAGTTTATAGCCGACCGGGAGTTAATTGCGGCCGCCAGTTTGGAAGTTTTCTCGCACCTAATTTGGCGTCCACTTTCCAGGGGATTGTAAATTTTTAATAACTTTTAATAAGGAAAGGGGTACTGTTGGGGGGTTAATTTTGTTTTGCGAATTAGTTTAGAAAATTTAACGTATAAAATAAAATTATTACTAAATATTACTAAAACAAACTTCGAGACAAAAAGGTGTGTAGTATCCCATGTCATGGAAGGAATGGACAAATTCCCTATTTAAGCACATTATACTTTAATTTAGAACTTCAGAAGTGGGTGTTTCCACCAACATAGTGTCACCAATTAACCTCTTAGCGCGCCTCTCTGCTGGATCCACAACTACTAGATGGCATTTTGCATCATCAGTCCATTTATGGCTACAGTACTTACTTCACACACGACCGGACTTGGGCTTTATAATAATATCATAAGTTGTCCCGGTGTGAAGTACCACCGGACCTAGGACTAGCTTTCTTGCCGTTACTTTGGTCTTGGACTCAATGAACCGCCCAAGGTTATGGTTTGAGAAAATTTAAACTCCCGACAACTGAACAACTTAAGGAGAACCTCAAAGTTGAAACAGATAGGTACATCGGTACTTCACACCGGTACAGCTTTTGATGTTATATAAAGCGCAAGTCCGATCGTGTGTGGAGTACTGTAGTCACATATGGGCTGGTGCTGCGAAATGCCATCTTTCAGCTTTGGACTCAGTGGAGAGGCGCGCTAAGAGGCTTATTGGTAACTCTGGGTTAGTAGAGACCAATTTACAAAGCCTGGAGCACAGGCGCAGAGTAGCCAGCCTCTCGGTATTCTACAGGATGCATTTTGGAGAGTGTGCGCAGGAATTACATGACTTGATTCCACCATCCCCCTTCCATCATCGGACAACGAGACGCACGGCGCGCACACACCCTTATGTGGTAAACGTGCCTTCAGTCCGAACTAAGCGATTTGCATCGTCATTCATAATAAGGACAGCTAAGGACTGGAACAATTTGCCTGCGTCAGTTTTTCCGCCCGATTATAACCTGGGTGTCTTCAAAGCTAGAGTGAATAGGCTTTTAATAAGCCAGTGTGCTTTACCATCCTAGATTGCGTCGCCGCTTTCCACTAGGTGGGACTGCAGTCAAGCACTGGCTTATAGGGAGTAAAAAAAAAAAAAGATAGAGTTGGCAAAATCTTAATTTAAAAAAAATAAATTATTTGTTGGTTCTGTTTCTTTACTTTGGGAGTCTGCATATTATCTGCATATAGATCAGTGTCGTTAGATTTTAGATTTGTTTTAATTGTTATTATGGAAGTGAGAAGGAAGATCTTTACAGGACGAGTTTAAAATACACATAGGTACTTACCTACATATATATTTTAAATATGATTATGTATATTTTATATACTTACCTAACTTTATTAAAATTTGAAATTATGGTGTTCGCAGTCGGGATTTTTCACCTTTTATACCAACCAATTTACTTTAGTAGCAGCAAGTTTTAAGCAGTTTGTTACTAAGTTATGAAATACTTATTTAAACGAATCTTTCTTATCTTCATGTTTCTAAATGATGCCGGGCCATGACCATGAATAACCGTATAATTTTACTGACCCAGACCAGTCACACAGCACACAGTGTGCTGTTCAGACGTCTGTTATTTTTAAGTCATGGCTGCGAAGGTCCCTAAAGTGCAGTTTAATAACGGACAGACTTGCCCTATCCTCGGACTAGGGACATGGCAGGTAAGATTATACTTATGCCTAGTAGGTAACCTATTCATACAAGTGTTTACTAGTGTTCATCACATCCTTTATTTCAAGTATGATCACTACTTTTATCAGAATGTCGACTTCGACCTTGGAGGAAGTAGCTTTTATTTATGTATTTAGTTAGAAGTTTTTATCGATACGATTACCTAACTAATAATTAAGTAACTAGTACAAAGACCCTGAGCACGATTATTGCATAATTTGAAACGGAATTTTAATTTAACCAGTATTGTAGATCTTGACTATCTACCTAATTTGAAAATGATGTGCAGAAAGATGTCGATTTAAAAATCTTCAATCACATGTCTTTCGTACTTGTCAGCCAGCTCTTAAAATAGTCTTTATAATACTATTAACATCCTGAACGTATGCTAGGCTGGCTTCTTTCTCTTGTGCGGCTGCCCGTTACCTGACTTACAGGTTTGTTCCTAGTTCTGGGACGAAACTTCGCGCGGGGAGAGGCGTATGTCTACTATTTATGACCTTCTACATAATTTATAAATTGATAAGCTATGTGTGCTATGTAAGTGTTTTAATTCAATAAAAAAGAATATTATTATTATAAGTAATTTCATTTATTCTTTAGACATGCAAGTATTAATGAGCCGGATAGTCAAGTGGTTAGACGCCATGTCTACCCAATGGGTTGTGGGTTGGATTCCCACAAATATTTGTGTATATAAACATTTGTTCCTCTTGTGTCTGAGTGTGATTCATCTATGTGCCTATGTGATATGGATATTTATGAAAAGATTACTAAACATTGTATCAGCTGTTTGGTTATGATAATACATATCTAATAAAGGCTATTGGGATAAGATGGCCCTTTTTGGATTTTATCAAGAGTACACACCCTATACATAAGGTAGCTTGGGTTCTCCTATTCTAGCAATTTTGTGAAGGTATCTGCCGAAGCAACCGTACCCAGTCTGGCACTGCGTGAACCGAAACAAAAAAATTGTCCGTGGTAACACTAGTACCAAAGTGGTGGTACCAAACCACGGACAACAGACGGAAAGGTCAGGGTGCCATATTTTCGGTGCACCTGGTCCTTTACGATGGGTATATTATTGAAAGATCTCTTTATAATCAATAATTTTGGTGATCCTATACAAGTAAATTTTCTCGGCACAAAAGTAACATCACTTTTTATTTCTAGTCAAATCCAGGAGATGTGGCTCGAGCCATCAGTTATGCCATCGACACCGGCTACCGGCACATTGACTGTGCGTATGTCTACGGCAACGAAAAGGAGATCGGGGACGCGATCAAGGAGAAAATTAGACAGGGCGTCGTAAAAAGGTCCGAATATAATATGTGTATCTATTTACCCTGTATCTTTTAAAACCCCATTCTATTCTAGGTCAAGTTGGTTCGTTGTGACTGAACCTTTTGGCAGCGGCGGATTTCCGAATAGGCTAATAACTATAGCCTACGGCGGCAAAAGGAGTACAACTTCGCTAAAGTACTTATATCTCTCTATTTGATTCTCTGTAACACAGTAGGTAGAATATACACTTTACTTATATTTGCATATTCACCAGATAGGTATCAGCACTATCACGCAACTCGAACGTCTACGTTACAGTAACTTACAGAAAACATAAAAAGTTTATACCTCTTAAACTACTGGACCGATTTTGATGAAACTTATACTCTACCCTAAGTTGAAAAATACTCTAACTATTGCAAATGGAATTTTTGAAATCGGACCTGTGGTTTCTGAGAAATCCGCGGACAAACCTACAAACATACATACACTCATAAAATTTGGTAAATTTGTTTAGAAGCCCATTTAGACTAACATATATTAATATTACGCATTTTTATCAATATTACATACATACGCGTCGAATAGAGAACCTTCTTTTTGAAGCCGGTTAAAAAGCATAGGCGGCATATTTGCCTGCCTGTTTAAATCATTATTATAATTAGATATTTTGGTACATCATTTGCTTTTGAGTCGGTGTCAGCTCGTGCTAGTCTTAGTTAACATGATGTGCTAGCACCGACTTCAATATATTTTCGTTATTTTTAACCGGCTTCAAAAAGAAGGTTCTCTATTCGACGCGTATGTATGTAATATTAATAAAAATTCGTAATATTAATATATGTTAGTCTATGTGGGCTTCTAAACAAATTTACCAAATTTTACGAGTGTATGTATGTATGTATATATGTATGTAGGTTTGTCCGTGGATTTCTCAGAAACTACAAGTCCGATTACAAAAATTCTTTTTGCAATAGTTAGAGTATTTTTCAACTTAGGGTAGAGTACAAGATTCATCAAAATCGGCCCAGTAGTTTAAGAGATATAAACTTTTATGTGTTCAGTAAGTTACTGTAACGTAGACGTTCGAGTTGCGTGATAGTGCTGATACCTATTTTGCTAAAATAAAAATCACTAAAAAGTGCTAAATAAACTATTTAAAAAAAAATAAAAACCAACTTCAAAGTTAATTATCTAAAAAGCATAAAATAACGAAAATATATTGAAGTCGGTGTCAGCTCGTGCTAGTCTTAGTTAACATGATGTGCTAGCACCAACTTCAATATATTTTCGTTATTTTATGCTTTTTAGATAATCTCTTTTGAAGTCGGTTTTTTTTTAATAGTTTTTCATTACCCTGTCGTAAGTCGTACTAGAGTATGGTAGGAAGGTACTATTGTAATCGAGCTGCACCGATATTCTAATATTTTCAAATCCTAACTCTCCTTTAGTAAAAATGGAATAAAATTTAAACTTTAATAAATTAGATATCTTCATAACTAAAAGCGGATAACCAAATTCCGTTCCAAATATTTCGGGAACGTTTTCATTGTCATCGATTCATAATATGCACGGTGGAAGCAGGTTGCAAAAAGATATAAAAAATGTTACATTCCAAGTTAATATTTCACAGGGAGGATCTTTTTATAACATCAAAATTATGGAATACGTATCACCGGCCGGATTTAGTGGAACAGGCTGTAAAAAGGTCCTTGTCTGATCTCGGATTGGATTATTTGGATTTATATCTAATTCACTGGCCTATGGGTTATAAGGTAAGTCCATTTTTTATAATGAAGATATCTGAAGAACTACTCTGCGCAGGACTTTATTTGTCGGATTTAACGGTGATTTGACTGGCCCGTTGGCCTAGTGGTTAGACATACTGGCCGTTAATCAATAGGTCGCGGTGCTATACCCACCATGAGTCTGGGTGTTATTTATCTAATATACTGTATACTTTTTGTAATACATAAGTACTTACACCTATGTGTTACAAAAAGCTTTAGACTCTGCCTAGTTTTGGAGCAAATGACCGTGTGTGGATTATCCAAGGGTAGGTAGTATTATTTAAAAGACTATAAAATCCGTTAATACAGGAGACAATAAAGAATTACAAATATATAGGAACATCAACTCCTACTCTTTATAGGCACTCTATGACTGATAAAAATGATCATTGCATAATCATTACTAATTATACAATGTGAGGAAGACGATACGACAGTTAATGAAAAATCTAGTCTAATACCGCTACATAGGAATATTTTGAAACCGTCAAATAAATCCTTAGATAGAAATTAAAAATAGGTTTGTTATTTTCGAACAAACTATACTGCAGAAAGTCGTAATCAAAATAAAACACCATTTGTAAATATTGGGTCTCCAACCTCTGGTACGGGCAGCAACAGCGCGGTTGGAGATACCTGCTCGTTTTTATGTTTCGACGCGATCACACCGAATAGTCACCTCTCTAGTAATTATATATGAGATTAATCACAACCACTTTTTCTAATCACCTAATAGACATTCGACTGGGAACGTCATTACGCAGACGAGGTTTAATTTATTGTCGTATTATCCATCCACACATGGTATACACAGTACACTAATAAATGCTTATTAGTACGTGTACACTAATCAAATACCAATTAATAGATATTTCAGATTGAAGGAATATTAATATATAGACTAAATTGAATGTCTTTACACCTGTGTAAACCTTAGGTAACTACAATACCTATTTAAAATAGAATATTTGAAAATATTGTAAATAATAATAATAATATCTTGGGACAGTTCACACACGGTCTTCTGATCCCAAACTAGGCAGAGCCTGTTATGGAAACCAGACAACTGATACTAATAATTATAAACATTTTTTTTGTAAATACATACTTAAATAGATAAATAACAACCAGACGCTTGGTGGGAATCGAACCCACGACCCATCGGTTAGCGGACAGGGTGTCTAACCACTAGACCAACGGGCCCGTCAAATATTCCAAGGGATTCAAAAGGATTTAAAATGTTTTACTTAAATGTGTTAAAACTTATATGTGTTTCCGTTTTCGTTTTGTCAAATATTATATTTGTCACAAACAATTAGCATTTGTCACGAACAATTAGCATTTTTTTTTTATCGAAAACAAAACAAATACATATCTGATTTCAGGAAGGCGATGATCCGTTTCCTTTAGATGCTAACGGCAAAACGATTAATTCTGACGTCGACTACTTGGATACATGGAGAGCCATGGAGAAACTCGTTGAGAAAGGATACACAAAGAGCATTGGCGTCAGCAACTTCAATTCAAAACAAATTGATCGTATTCTCAAAGAAGCTACTATTAAGCCCGTTGTTAATCAGGTAACAGTTCAAACTTAGTTAAGTTAATCGATTGATTTACTAGAACTACTCTTTGTTGAAAACTGAATTGATAGATCGGATCCGAATTTTACGAGGTATAGGTAATATACATAGAGAACTAAAGTGGACGTGCTGAAATTAGATCGCTTACAGCCTAGCTGATAGGTAGTAGGTAGATACAGCCCCTATTGTAGCCTAGTCGGCGAGCACAAGAAATAATACACAAAAAAAAGGGCTACACAAATTTATTAAATAATAGAAACGAGAAGGAAGTTACGTTACAGGGGGAGGTCGATTACTAGTTAGCTTGTTCGCACGTATAACAAAAATAGCTGTAACTTAACTAGGGGTCGTTAGGGAACGCAACGGCGATTCCCGCGGTCTTCGGCGTCCTCCTTCTCCTTGGAGTGGCCAGGCACGCCACGGATGCGGAGTCTGGACTAGACCCGGTCGTCAGCAACACAGCCACGAACTTGTGGCCGGCAAAAATGCGAAGCCTTTCGCCCGAAAGGGGGAACACTCTTGCCCGAAGGGAGAACTCTTCGCCCGAAGGGAGAAACTTTTCACCCGAAGGAAGAAACCCTGGAACGCCACATAAGCGTTCCTGTAGACGCCGTTCCCTAACGCGACACCCTCCAAACCAGCTTTCAGTTGGTGGAGGCTGCCTCATTATGGAGACGTCTACAGGAATAAAAGGTACACCCTAACAATATAAAGTAAAACATGGCCTAATAGTACCTAGTCACATATGGAAAGATTACAATTAAAAAATCCTACAGCAGCAATTACATAATTTAAACAACTTACCAGTAATACTGGGTTTTCTGGTTGATATTCACTTTAATAATAGATTAGAATAGAAATAGAATTTTATAAATAGACTTTAGCAATTAAGAATTCCGTAGAACCCGCTGGCAGTATTGGACTAACACGATAATGAGGCGTGATGATCGTAGCTCAGCTGAGATGGCAGTGGCTCGCTCAACTTCTGAGTCAAAAACGAAACCTCTCGAGTGGAGATGGCGTCGAACCGTCTAGAAAAGCCAGTACCTAATTCGGTGGCCGCCTACGATTGGTCGTCACTTTTAGAATACGGGTACTGAGCATTTATCGCATCGGCTCGCCCTCGGTAGACTCCGCCTATTTTAAATCAAATACCCTCTATTAAAAAGTGATTCTTACCTAGGTATCTAAATTTTACCTATGGTTCTATCAATGAAAATACACACATCAAAAGTGTCTAGGGATCAAGCATTTTTAAGCGGATTTCTTGAGATTGAGATGTGGCTTTGTAATAAATTTATGATTTTATAAATTTATATGGATCCTTTTTGGTGCATTTCATAATTTGAATCAGGAACTGTGAATCAAATTCGAGTAAAAGATGAAAATCAGCTGTCAATATTTTCCCTATAAAAACATACAACGCATTGAAGACATTATTAGTGCTACTGTTTCCCTACTACTGATTAAAACCAACGTTATTATGGAGCGGCGACGTCATTTAAGCAGGGAAGAAATGCTCAGAGCCGTGGGAATGATAGAAGCTGGTTCCCGGCAACGTACTGTGGCTTTAGCTCTGAATACAAGTCAGAGTGTTATCAGTCGACTTTGGACACGTTACCGAAGCACTGGTACCGTGGCTGAGCGCCATGGAGGACGGTATCGCTGCACCACACGGAGACAAGACCGATATATTCAAATCTTAACTCGAAGAGCTCCAACAATAACTGCCATGATGTTAGCCGTGAGGCTTCATCACTCTTCAGGGAACTTAATTAGCGACCAAACAGTCAGAAACCGCTTGCATGAAGTGAACCTTCATTCCCGAAGACCGCTACGGGTACCACCTATAGCAATGCACAATCGTAGGATTCGATATCAATGGGCTCTTGAACACAGAAATTGGGCAGAAGAACAATGGCGTTTCGTGTGCTTTTCTGATGAGTCTCGTTTTGGTATGAGACCGGATACAAGACGTATACGACACTGGAGAACCCCTGGACGCCAACAGCGATTAAAATCCTGCCAGGAAGTCCATCCTTATAGTGGTGGAACCATCATGGTATGGGCGGGTATTTGGATCGGCGGAAGAACTGAGTTGATTTGGATCAGAGGCAACCTCAACGCTCAAATTTATGCTGAGACGATTGTATCAGACGTCATCGTTCCTCTACAAGTGCAAATCGGTCCCTTATTTCAGTTAATGCATGATAATGCACGACCGCACACCGCAAGAGTTGTAAGACAGACTCTCGCCGCAGCTAACATCAATGTCCTGCCCTGGCCTGCTCAGTCGCCAGACTTGAACCCGATTGAGCATGCATGGGATATGCTACAGAGAAGAGCTCTGCCGAATATGGAGGGTATCCAGTCGCAAGAAGACCTTTTTTTGTTGTTGCAACGAACATGGGCGGCCATTCCACAGCGTGATTTGGATGAACTCATTTTGAGTATGCCAAACCGATGTTCTTGTGTTGTTAGTGTTCGCGGTAGAAACACGGATTATTAATTGTTTAAGTTACCCAATAAAATTTTAAAGAAAACTGTTATTTCAGTCTTTTTTTCGAACTTTTGTGTTAGTGGTTCAAATGTCAAAAATCCCTTTATTAGGAAAATGGCAAATTTCTTTATTAATGCAAAGGTGACTTGGTTTATCGTTACTGTGACAAACGAAAACACTTTATTTGATGAATCCTTAAAGAAAATTTTAATTAATATCAATCAGGAGAAAAGTTATTGCAAAAATATATGTTGATCCCTAGACACTTTTGATGTGTGTAATAGGAATGCCTGATGCAGCTTTCATCGCCTATTACCAGAAATAACTAAAATAAGAACATAGTATTCCCCAATCGATGTAAACAGGTCGTATATTAATATAAACGCCTCGTCAAAAATTATTAGTAATAAGTAAGATTACTATGCGTTGCTATTACTACCATTATAGGCGTAATTCAACGTCCTGTTAAAACAGCTGTCTTTTACTTATTTATTAACGAAATGAGTTTAAAACAATGTAGCTATGCTACATATCCCCCTCGCTTACCAAGAGTTTTGTTCTATACTATCTAAGGAACAAAACTCCAGAAAAAAAATTACTCTGACAGTTTACGGCAAACATACATCTCTTTCATTCATTCATCATTCATGGTAGCGGCAGCAATCTTATATAAAGCGATTCCTGTCGCCCGCAGTCGAATTAGAGATCAAAATCATATAGATTTTGAGCTCATACTAACAGTGCAATGGTGTTAAATATATAGATATATATTGGAGATAAGTATCAAGCTAATACTAATAATGAACATTGACCAAATATTTTCTTAATGTAAATAGATCAACGGTATAATGCCTCATTAAAAAAACTGCGTCGACACAGCGCGACCAGCTAACGGTGTATAAAAGATACCCAACAAGGTGTATAAAAACACCCCAAACACGGTGTATAAAAGACACCAAAACGAGTTTAAATACACATCGATTTAAAACTCCCCCCAAAATAAGACACCAAAACAACCAGTTGACTATACAAAAGAAAGAAAAAAAAATATTTAGTCAATATAGGATCTTAGTGAGAACTTCTTCATTGATATGAGTAACCCCTAAGAAAACCCCTAATAATAAAAATATATATATCCTATGGCCTAAGGCTTATTTGAGAAGTGGCCTTACCCCGCTTCCTTACTTTTAGTGTGGCACGAACACTCTGCTAAAAAAAATATATATGTCCCCATAGTATAAGCTTAGAGGAAAAGAAAAGATAATGTTGGCTTATTTAGACAGTCATTTATCCGCTGTATATAGAAAAGACGTTACGATGGCTTATTTTTATTTGGAGTCCGTAACCCCCGCTCCAGAAAAATAAAAAAGATAGAATCAAGAGGAAGAAGAAATCATTAATACCTCGTAACAAAAAAAAAACAACTACCAAAAATTTTGTTTATGAGTAAACATTATCCACACAAACATAAAACACCCCATAGCATTCACTCATTAGAGATGTAATGCTATATAAAATATTAAAAATAAATTGTTTATGAGAAAACACTAAACAGACATACATACAACAACCTAACGCCGTATTAAGTCCTGTCTGCTAATAAAAAAATAAAAAAATGTTTGTGTGGAAAAAAAAATAATAATAGACAGACATACATACACCGTAGTACCTGTTCTAAACTACTATTAAATCAATCACATATGTGAAGAATAAAAAAAAATATTTATGAGAAAAAAACTAACATGTGTACATACATGTACTTACCTACTATTGGTAATTCACTGTAAAACAGTATCTAAAATTAAATTTAGTGAGAAAAAAAAATTATGTACACTCGCAGTCAGAAATGGTGTATCACCTTAAGGTGATAATCACTCGCACGAACCGTCCTTACATATGTGCTAACTGTTAGCGCACGTAAACAAAATAAAAAAAAAATTTGATTGTAAAATGGTACCCGTTCGTGACCGCGATGGTACCTGTCCTAAACTACGTGCGAAGTTAATGCACACGAGACTATGATTAAAAAAAATGATTGAAAATTTGGTACCTCGTTCGTGACCGCGATGGTACCTGTCCTAAAATACGTGCGAAGTTGATAAGTGCACGTAACTATGTTAAAAAAAAAAATCGTTTGAAAGTTTGGTACCCCGTTCGTGACCGCGATGGTACCAACCATAACCACAAAAAACTAAGTGCCAAAATTCCTAAAAAAAATAAACACTACATTCTACTACGAATTACTAACTTTCGTACTAGCGTTACTACGTCTGTACCTACTATTGGTTGACCTAGTTTTCCAACGGAATGTAAACAAACCTAATGGACAACTGTGAGTGACTATTACCGCAACCGGAGTTAAATATGACTGATAGCAGATAACAAAATATCAGTCAGAATGTAGGTAGTTCTGTGTCTTAGCCGCATTCCTGTATGGCTGAGGCGCGCTACGGCGACCGGCTCGATACATAATGGCGGTTATAGACGACATTCCTTAATTTGGAAAAAAGAATTGTAAAAAAATAATAATAGGTGATGAAAAACTGCTCAGTATAAGAATGATAAAGAATAATATTATAAACTGACTAGAATTGTGCCCCCAGTATAAGATTTGTAAAATAAATATTATTCCATTTAAAAAATTACCTTTATAATTACGTCAATGAATTTAAATGTCAAGTATTATATGCTATAAAATTAAAAAAAAATGCTATAAAATATGCCAAAATTCAATACTATATATGTTACATGTACAAACTGTCATGTTAGAAAATATCAATCTATAAAAATTACTTGACATTATAATAGTACTGATTGTGCTAAATCTGAGCTGATACCTTGCCTTGCACCTTACCCGATGTTTAAAGGAATTAAAATTACTATCAACGACCATCTTTGGTATAGATTAAAAAAAAATAAAAAGCTACGTTAGGACTCGGCCTTATGGCTTTGCCAATGAGAAAAAATAAATTACTAAAATCGGGTAGGAAAATAATTTTCTGCCAACGTGTTCGATATACGGATTAATACAAAAATAAGATATGCTGCAAAATACACAGTACATACAAGAAAAAAACACACGAAACAATTAATGGTCGTGGTTGGGTAAAAAAAACACTGAAAATAAAAATTAAATTAAATATTATGCCAAGAATGTACTACGTTAAAAAAAATCAAAAATTTGGAAAAGAAAATACAACAAAACACAGCGTAGGTGGTGAGCTGTGGTGTCACTAGGCCCCCTTCTAGTGACGCTAAATCTGCGGCAGAAGGCCTGCAGACCTAGTTTGTGGAAACCTGTCACGGTATTTCCGTTAGTCGCCTTTTACGACACCCTAGGACGAGTAGGGGTGGACCGATTCTTCCCAGTAAGCCGGGTACCACACGGCGGAGAGGCAAAAGAAAAAAAAAAATCTCCAACCACGACACAAAAGAAAAAAAAATGATGACAACCGCCACCAAGAGAAAAAAAATGCGAACAAGCTAAAGTAAAAACCGCGTTGGCGCCAGTGTAGCCTTGTCGGCGAGCACAAGAAATAATACACGAAAAGAGGGCTACACAAATTTATTAAATAATAGAAACGAGAAGAAAGTTACGTTACAGGGGGAGGTCGATTACTAGTTAGCTTGTTCGCACGTATAACAAAAATAGCTGTAACTTAACTAGGGGTCGTTAGGGAACGCAACGGCGATTCCCGCGGTCTTCGGCGTCCTCCTTCTCCTTGGAGTGGCCAGGCACGCCACGGATGCGGAGTCTGGACTAGACCCGGTCGTCAGCAACACAGCCACGAACTTGTGGCCGGCAAAAATGCGAAGCCTTTCGCCCGAAAGGGGGAACACTCTTGCCCGAAGGGAGAACTCTTCGCCCGAAGGGAGAAACTTTTCACCCGAAGGAAGAAACCCTGGAACGCCACATAAGCGTTCCTGTAGACGCCGTTCCCTAACGCGACACCCTCCAAACCAGCTTTCAGTTGGTGGAGGCTGCCTCATTATGGAGACGTCTACAGGAATAAAAGGTACACCCTAACAATATAAAGTAAAACATGGCCTAATAGTACCTAGTCACATATGGAAAGATTACAATTAAAAAATCCTACAGCAGCAATTACATAATTTAAACAACTTACCAGTAATACTGGGTTTTCTGGTTGATATTCACTTTAATAATAGATTAGAATAGAAATAGAATTTTATAAATAGACTTTAGCAATTAAGAATTCCGTAGAACCCGCTGGCAGTATTGGACTAACACGATAATGAGGCGTGATGATCGTAGCTCAGCTGAGATGGCAGTGGCTCGCTCAACTTCTGAGTCAAAAACGAAACCTCTCGAGTGGAGATGGCGTCGAACCGTCTAGAAAAGCCAGTACCTAATTCGGTGGCCGCCTACGATTGGTCGTCACTTTTAGAATACGGGTACTGAGCATTTATCGCATCGGCTCGCCCTCGGTAGACTCCGCCTATTTTAAATCAAATACCCTCTATTAAAAAGTGATTCTTACCTAGGTATCTAAATTTTACCTATGGTTCTATCAATGAAAATAATAGGAATGCCTGATGCAGCTTTCATCGCCTATTACCAGAAATAACTAAAATAAGAACATAGTATTCCCCAATCGATGTAAACAGGTCGTATATTAATATAAACGCCTCGTCAAAAATTATTAGTAATAAGTAAGATTACTATGCGTTGCTATTACTACCATTATAGGCGTAATTCAACGTCCTGTTAAAACAGCTGTCTTTTACTTATTTATTAACGAAATGAGTTTAAAACAATGTAGCTATGCTACACTATGCCTGAATATCTCAATTATCTTTTGCTTCACTCCGAAATATACTTTCTAAAATGTAAATAGGATATTATATATATCAATCACAATAGCCTTTATAGTTAGCGACGTCTCGTTAACACATAAAGTTAGGAAAAGTTTCCAGTAAAAAAGACACCAGGTCTTTTTTATGTTTTCGCAGGTAGAATGTCACCCATATCTCACTCAACAAAAGTTACTTGAGTTCTGCAAAGCGCGGGGCATCGCGCTGACAGCGTACAGCCCCCTCGGCAGTCCTGAACGCCCGTGGGCCAAGCCCGGCGACCCCTATTTGTTAGACGACCCAAAAGTGACGGCTATAGCAGCGAGCCTGAATAAAACTCCAGCACAAATTTTAATTAGGTAAGGAACTTTTAGATAACATATTAATGGGTATGTGGGGGTTGTGTGTGAATTTTGAGAGAGACGATTAGGGGTTAACTGAAAGATTCTTCTTTAAAGCGAAGTTTTATTATATTATTATATTTTCGTAGCTGTATGGACTATTTAATATCTACTATCCTGATTTTGAGACAAGATTAATAATTTTTTTTTACAGTTACAAAGAGCATTACGATCGATAATAAAATCTGGGGATTGCAGGGTCAATCAAATATTAATATGCTTTACCTCTCATCAGCAGCCACTAAAATTCAGGCCAGCGATTGTTTTGCTTATAGTCAATTAGACCCACCGTGATCAGGATTGAATCGATAATATAATAGCTATTTGCATTGGCCATTATTACCAGACTAAATTGTTAATTGCTTTTACTTTCATTCAGCGGAAAAATATTTACTTTGCATAAATAATTCCGATAAACCAGGTGGGAATGATGAAAATTCAATCGGTAGCATTTAAATGATAGATTGATTTCAAGGGATATTTAAAAATCTCTGTATACTTACTATTTTTCTATTAACTTTATAGTGTATATATTAGGTACATGCCGAATGTCGGAATAGAAAGTATCCTATGTCCTACCTCGGAGTATTAACTCAAATTATGCCAAGTTTCGTTTCAATCCATCCAGTAGTTTCGGCGTGATGCTCAGCCGAGATACAGACAGACAAAAAAAAAAAATACATTTTTAACTGACTTCAAAAAAGGAGGAGGTTCTCAATTCGTCTGTATATATATATATACATATTTTTTTTTTCTATGTATGTTCGCGCATAACTCTGGCAATTATGAACCGATTTGAAAAAAACTTTCTTCCATCGATTCTTTAATCCGTTAATTGCGTCCCATAAAAAAAATATTGCTTAGTAATAAGTAGTTCCTGAAAAAACAAGAATGTTGACTGCGCAGGAAAGCTGCAGGAAAGCCTATATAGATGACGTTATGTCGCTTTTTAAGGACAAAAATGGTCATAACTCTGGCAAATATTTATCAATTTCAATAAAAAAAAATTTATTCTAAAGAAGAAACCACTGTAATGAACCTGAATGAATTTTATCACAACCGGATAAGAACTTACAGGAGGACCATGAATGATGTGGAGGAATTTATCTGGTAAAAACCATAAAACTGATGTTCTCCTTTACATTTCTCTGACAAATATGAACCGATTTCGATGATTCTTTTTTTATTCGTGAGAGTAAACTACTATGATGATTCCATGCAAATTTCATTACGATCGGATAAATTGTTTCTGAGTTTCTGAAGAAACATGAATTATGTAAAAGTATGTAGACGATAATGTGAAATCATAATGATGTCATAACCTACCTAGATCATTTTACCGTCTTCAATGGTTCAATCTTTATGTATGAAAATATCACTAAAAACTATAAAATATTAAAAAAAAAATTGAACCGACTTCAATAAAACTAAAAAGTATAAAATAATTTAAATATTATTGAAGTTGGTGCCAAATATACACAGCAGGTACGCTAACACCAACTTCTTTAATATTTAAA
This sequence comes from Furcula furcula, assembly GCA_911728495.1. NCBI lineage: Eukaryota > Metazoa > Arthropoda > Insecta > Lepidoptera > Notodontidae > Furcula > Furcula furcula. Next base: position 14,990,325 of record OU452250.1, read on the forward strand.
TTATTTTATACTTTTTAGTTTTATTGAAGTCGGTTCAATTTTTTTTTTAAATATTTTATTGGCTTTAGTATCGGTTATAGAATGCCCTCCAAACATAATTTTCAAAATATCTTCAATGTACAGAATTGGACCTGTTACAGTTTTATTATAAGTATAGATATAGAATACTTTTATATGTACTTCTTATGATAAATAATGTTTGCTCCTGATGATAATTGCTACTCCTTCGCCGGATGAACATTATAGTTGCGACTCATTATTCCGCTATTATCGTTGTAGATTGAATAAACTCACTCCACAAAACAATTTTGGAAGGGTGGCCCTTACATTATATGAGTATCTAAAAGGCGTATGTTATTCTAGGTACGCGATCGATCGTGGTATTATTGTAATTCCGAAGTCAGCTAGCAATACTCGTATAGTTGAAAACTTCGATATTTGGGACTTTAAGCTTTCGGAGAAGGACATTGAGGCAATCTGCAGTTTGGATTGCAATGGCCGCATCATGCCGCAGCCAGAGTAAGTTCTAAAAGTTTGTCTTTGTAGTAATACTCATTAAAGATTTTCCGATGTGTCCACCGCGGTATATGTTAGACAAAACTATTCAACTACACAAGATAAAGTGCGCAAGACCAAGTGCAGACTCAAGTGCACTCTTTCTCCCAGTACTTTGTTAATCCCACGAAACGGGAGACCGATACGACCGGGGCTCTCCCCGATCTCTATCAATTAATGTATAACGAGTTTTACTTATAAGTCGATTATAATATGACGATGAAATAACTTGATACATATTGTCCTAATCATTAAGGAAATACTACACAAAATTGTTATATCGCTGCCCGTAGTAATGCTAGCGGCTATCTATATGTTAGGTAGTATGTGATAAAAAAAAATTGATGTAATAAGAAACGATTTGCATTCAGGTACATTCATGTAGATAAATGTATTTTTTGCAAGCTAAGCGGTTGATTTATATTTTGCTTGCGTTACACAGGAAATGATTCTACCACCATTGTTGTCTATAACCTTTGATGTATCATAATGCCTATTGAGTTATACACATGGGCGACAGCCTATTACCATTTATTTGCTGTTCGATTTGATGATGTTTGAAATATTCATTTGCTGACATATTATTTTTCTTTTCAGGGGTCGAGACCACAAGGATCATCCTTTCTATAACGACGAATTCTAAATCTATTCTAAATGTATCTAAAATAAATTTATTAAGATGAGTATAAGACATACTGATGGGTTTTGATTGTATTTATCACATCACATTATACACTTTTAGACTTTTGCGTCCCATTATCGAACATTATTTCTTCCAGTAATCAACCCGATTTACCTTACATAGGTATGTAATTTGTCTTGAGAGAGCTTTGCTCGGAGTTACTTTGCGCAATAAACTCCGGAATGAGGAGATTAACCGAAGAACTAAAGTTACCGACATAGCTCTCCGAATCTGCAAATTAAAGTGGAAATGGGCAGGCCACATCGCTCGAAGAACGGAGAACCGATGGGGAAGAAAGGATCTCGAGTGGCGACCACGGACCGGATGACGCAGCGTAGGTAGGCTTCCCACTAGGTAGACTAACAAAACTGAGTGAGTCGCAGGTAACCGGTGGATGCAAATAGCCAATTGTCGTTCATTGTTGCATACGAAGAGTAAGGCCTATGTTCAGCAGTGGACGTCTCCCGGCTGAGTATGATGATGATGAATTTGTCTTGACGTTTCAGCCGCGTCTAGCCGCGTTCTTCAGTCGTGGTCACAAGTCGAGATATTTATCAAGTGCAATTCATCTATATATATAAAAGGATAAGTCCTGACTGACTGATTGACAGACAACGCACAGCCTAAACCGCTTGCCCTAGAGACTTGAAATTTGGAGAGTAGACTCTTCACAATACGTAACCGCACACTAAGAACGGAATTTTCAAAATTCGCATCGGAAGGGGTCCAAAAAGGGGGGTATTATGGCTTATAAAAACGGGTGGTACCAGAACCTTGAAATTGTACATGTAGATTCCTTAAAGAAAATAAAGAGTTACGTGTTTTAGCATTTTAAAAAAAAATGTATGTAAAAGAAGATACAGGACTACAAACTTGCCTGACTGACTGATTGACAGACAACGCACAACCTAAACCACTGACCCTAGAGACTTGCAATTTGGAGAGTGGATTCGTCACATTACGTAACCGCAGACTAAGAACGGAATTTTCAAAATTCGCATCGGAAGGGGCCCAAAAAGGGGATTTTATGGTTTATAAAAACGGGTGGCACCAGAACCTTGAAATTGTACACGTAGATTACATAAAGAAAATAAAGAGTTACGTGTTTTAGCATTTAAAAAAAAAAATGTATGTAAAAGAAGATACAGGACCACAAACTTGCTAAAAATATATTATTTGATTATTTTTTTAGTAATTCTCATTGTTTTTCAACCCAACATGAATAGAATAGAATGAAGAATAAGAATGAAGTGAGGTGTAAGAAATGATGAGGTTCTTAAAGTCAAAATATTACCCCTAAGTTAAAAATCTCGCGTATGGTGTCTTCTAAAAGGTAATTGAAAACCTTTTTAGGGTTCCATACCTAAAAGGTAAAAATGATCTGACTTCGTCTGTCTGTATGTCTGTCTGTCACACCTATAATATTTAGTTTTTTTAAAGTCGAAATGGGTCATTAAAATTTCAAAGTGAGATTACTATATCGAGTGTGGTATCATATGAAAGAGCTTCATTCGCACGTCTCAAAACAGATTTTTATTTTGGTTTATGTTACGCAGTTTTTGGCTGATAATCTAAAATGTAAAAGAAATACCACCAAAAATCCCATATCTCCGAAGTTTGTGGAGGGAAAAATCTGAAATAATTATAGGTAATAATTATATGTCTATCTATATTTTAAAGGAAAAATAAAATGATCATTCTGAATAGTACAGTTTTTTAGTAATACTAAAAACACCTTGACAAACAAACTCAGTTTTGCGTTTTTTTTTTTGCTATCTGAGGTGTTAATAACATTAATACATCCACGGATGGTATCCTGCACCACGCGCACAAACGTCAAGCTGCCGCCTAAAAAAAAAAAAAGCTGCCGCCTTTCTCCTCAGCCAGCCCGGACAAATAACGGGCAACCTTTGGAGTTGTGGGCCCTAGATGTCCATTGAGTACGGGGCGTTTTAGTAGGTAAGAATCCCATATACCCCGGTCAAGCCATACAGCTCCCGGAAACCTTTTGAAGATTACCCCCGCGAAAAAAAAAAAGTACCGAATCGAAACAAAAAAAAAACAAAAACCGGTTAAGTGCGAGTCTGACTCGCGCATCGAGGGATCCATACCATCATTGCACGTATTAAAGTTATTTTAATACGTGCAAAGAAGGTATGGAACCCTCGATGCGTTGTCTGTCAATCAGTCAGTCAGTCAGGACTTATCCTTTTATATATTGATTGATGATGATGATAACGTTTTTTTTTATAGTAACCCATTTTTTGTCCCTGAAATATCCCACATATTTATCATGAAAAACATATTTCAATTACCTTTTAAAAGACACCACACTCGAGATTTTGACTTTGGGTCCCATTTTGACCTTGAGACCCGCAAAATTTCTCAAATTCAACTTCGTCCTGTTAATACTCTTACATTTTAGTAGTGCCACCTAAAAAAAAAAAGCTGTCGCCTTTCTCCTCAGCCATAAGCCCGGAGAAATAATTGGCAACCTTTGGAGTTGTCGGTTGGACGTTTGAGTTGTGGGTGCTAGATGTCCATTGAGTAGGGGCGCCGGGCGTTTTAGTAGGGAAGATACTCCGGTTCGGAGCTAGGTACCGAATCGAACCAAAAAAAAAATAAAGCCGGTCAAGTGCGAGTCGGACTCGCGCACCGAGGGTACCTACTTAGCACATATAAATGTTTTTTTTACTATTCTTTTAATACCTCAGATAGTAAAAATCCGAACTGAACCCAACCAAATTTATCCAAAATAACCCTTTTAAAGAGCTTAACAAAAAAAACTCATTTATTTTATGACGCTGAAGCTAGGTACCACCAGAGAGCCCGGGGTTCCCTCTCAGACCTTTTGAAGGCTTCCCTGCGAAAAAAATGTACCGAATCAAACCAAAAAAAATAAAAATCCGGTGCGAGTCTGACTCACGCATCGAGGGTTCCATACCTTCTTTGTACGTATTAAAGTTATTTTAATATTCCTTTTATAGCAAAAACCCAACCGCAAAACTAGGTTTGTATGTCGAGGTTTTTTTAGGATTATTTTTAATGGGACTAATCCCACCACTCATTCGCACAACTGTGACTCCTGTCAGACAAGATCTCTCACTTTTTTTAGGATTACTAAAAAACTGTACTACTTAGAAACATCATTTTATTTTTCCTGTAAAATATGGATAGACCTTTAATACCTATAATTATTTCGTGCGTTTTAGTGGGTAAGATACTCCGGTTGACCCCCATACGTCCCGGAGACCTTTTGAAGGTTTCCCCCGCGAGTAATAATAAAGATTGGATAGGCAATAGAACGGAACCGAAACAGAACTGAACCCAACCAAATTTATCCAAATTAACCCTTTAAAAGAGTGTAACAGAAACTAATTTAGTTTATGACGTTGAAGCTAGGTACAGAATCGAACAAAAAAAAAATACCAGTCAAGTGCGAGTCGGACTCGCGCACCGAGGGTTCTATATCTACTTTGCACATAATTATTTATGTTATTTTACTATTCCTCTAATACCTGAAATAGCAAAAAACCCAACCTAAGTTTGTTTCTATAGTTTTTTTTAGGATTACTAAAAAACTGTACCACTTAGAAACATTATTTTTATTATTTCAGATTTTTCCCTTCACAAACTTCGGAGATACGGGGGGGGGGACGGTATATTTTGTGACATGTTTTGTTATAAGCCAAAAAAACACGAGACATAAACCAAAAAAAAACTGTTATTATGAAATTTGCAAATGAAGCCCTTCCATATGATACCCCACTTGATACCCCCTCTTTGAAATTTTGACATCGGCCCCCATTATAATGAAAGTAAAAAAAATAAAATATTTTTTAATTTACGATAAGTATTCTTACCCAACAAGTAAGATCTAAAACTGTTCCAAATATCAAATCGATAGCGCCAGTGGTTCTTGAAATATATACATGTGACAGACAGACAGACAGACGAAGTACCACCGTAAGGGTTCCTTTTTTACCTTTTAGGTATGGAAACCTAAAAACATACTGAGTGGATTATGGTGTCATTCGGCATAGTGTTACTACATGTATTTCAGTTTAATAATTGGAAAAATATTCCCGTTGTATTAACAAATTTCACTGTTTGACCTTAAGTTTCCTCCCAAGTTAATTGTCATTTAAAAGATCATGGGAAAATATTTTGTATTTAATTTTAGATTTTTATTTGGACTGCCTCGGTGACGATGGGCGCGAGTACGACCTTTGATCGCTTGGACCTGATTTTGATTCCCAAGTCGTGCAAAATGGTTATCGGGTTGAGTTTCTTTTGTAGGTATTTCTTCATTAACTACCTTTGCGCGAACGAAGTCGCGGGGGACTGCTAGTTTAAATATAATATTCCTTTTAATTTCACATAACACCTGTATGTAGTACTCGTAGGCTCTTTGTGTGTTCAGGCAGAGGTAATGAGGCGCGTGGTTGGTGCGGCGCTGTGTAAAGGACCTGTGAATTGGCGTGGCCTACGTAATATCCGGCCAAATACCATTCGCTGCGTGTGTTTCCGCCAAACCTTTTAGACAGTTTGATTTCGGTAAATCGTTCGCATTCCGGTAAACGCATCACGAAATCTGTCAGCGAAAAATACTGGCATTTCTGTGGCATCTGTTTGTCCTATTCAGTCGGGTAAATAAACAATATGTTATCATTAATATGTTAAATAATAATATGTAGGTATACTTTAAATCAATGGTTGTTATAATAAGAAGAATTGACAAATGTAGAGGTAATATTTTTGGTAACATGGTATCTAGTAAGTATTTAGCTCGGTCAGTATAACCTTACAATTTATTTATATTTCTTTATTTAAGAAGTTGGCATAAATTATAAAAGCAGAAAAAGCCCAACTGCGAACAAAAAAATGGTCTTAAATTGCATTAAGTATAATAATAATACACAACTACTACCTACTTATTTACTTGTAGGTACTTATATAGAAATGTGTTTGTTAAAGCCACAATGCCCTTTAATTGTAGCTGAACAGATCTTAAATCAGCAGTGATGTGTTGTGCGATACATTCTTCTTTATTTTAGTGACTTACCTATGGTTTGAAAATAGATAGATAGATAATACTTTATTGTTCCACCATTATAGAAAAACACAAAAATACAAAAAAATACAGTAAAACAGAATATTATTTAATAAGATGAACGAAGGTTCTTCTTCTTCTTCTTTTTCTTTATAAAATAATTCTAAAGAATGTTAAAGGTCCTTTATTCTTCTATCACGACTCTTATACATGTCTTGTGGCATGTATTATTTCATTACTTAAGTAAGTATGGATTTAATCAAGTAAACAATGCCGAAAGCGTGTCTTAATTATATTTATTAGGTTTTAGAGGATTATAAAGAGGTATATTTACGTAGTAATAACAGTTCACTGTTTATTTATAATGATTTATATACACGGACATGTCGTGCTTATATCACGAAATAAGAATGCATACTATTATGTTGTCTTCATAAACCCCATACTAAAAGTACACATAATTTAACTGCAACCTACTATTCAAATAGTTCCATAATGTATAATTTAAATAACAATTTAACGCACAATAACCAGACAGTAGATTATGTGTGGCAAAATTCAATTTGTTGAAACCACATACAAATATCGTTACTAATACAAAAGCGACCGTAGAGCCTCGTCCTGTGCACAGTCCAACGATTATAAATTCACAGTCCATTATTCACAATTGGCTTCCACGCCGGCTCTGACAGCGCACCCGATAATTCGCTAAGTCCTGCGACCGCTGCGTGCACCCGATAAACGCCCCGATGCGACTCAACTAAATATCTATGCCCCCCACAGAAAGGGAGAGTCCAACATGGCATAGTGCGCACTTGCCTGTTTGTTAATCGTTAACGTGAAAACGCACTATGCAGAACTGCACTGCAGAAGAGCGACGCACGTGCAACACCGTGGCTTATACTAAAAGAGTATTATGTATTGCATTTGAACTACAACAACGCGACAAGAAGCGGCAATGTAGAGTTTCAATTTAAATGACGTGCAGTGTCGTGTCACTTGCCACACTAGCCAACGGGATTATAGATAGATAGATAGACAATTCTTTATTGCGCACAAACAAACAGATACAAAAAGAATAAGACACAAATTAATAAAACATGCAACAACCGCAAGGGCGGCCTTATCGCTAAAAGCGATCTCTTCCAGGCAACCTTTGGATGGAGGGGAAAATAAAGAAGTTACAAAGAGCAGAGGGTGCGCGCACTCGACATGAATAGGTAACATTAACACAAAGACACATAAAAGCACATATGTTGTAAACTATAATAATATATATTCATATGAGTATAATATATAAACATACATCAAATAATACTATTATAAACATACATAAATCAGTACGTACTAATATAACAAGAAAATTACACAAATACCGATTAACTTATTCCGCCAAATAAAACTTCTTCACCAGATCTTTGAAAATTGGCAGTGACGAAGCACGCCTTATAGAAACGGGCAAGGAATTCCACAGGCGAACCGCCTACACCGTGAAGGATTTGTCATAGAAGGAACTGCTATGTAAGGGAATCGTAAGACAAAGGTTTTCCGAGGACCTAAGACTATAGGTGCTAGAATTCGACAAATAATCGAAACGTTCCCTAAGATAAGAGGGGGTGGACGGGTTAAACAATACATTATAGAGAAGAGATATAAAATCTTTAAAAAAAAAAATTGAACCGACTTCAATATCACTGAAAAGTATAAAATAATTTAAATATTATTGAAGTTGGTGTTAGCTTACCGGCTGTGTATATTTGTCACCAACTTCAATAATAATTAAATTATTTTATACTTTTCAGTGATATTGAAGTCGGTTCAATTTTTTTTTTAAAAGATTTTATTTTAAACTTTTTAGTGATATTTTCATATATAAAGATTGAACCATCGAAAACCGTAAAATTATCTAGGTAGGTTATGATCACATTATCGTCTACATAGTTTTACATAATTCATGTTTCTTCAGAAAAAAATATCCGGTCGTAATGAAATTTACATGGAATCATCATAGTAGTTTACTCTCTCGAATAAAAAAAGAATAATCGAAATCGGTTCATAATTGTCAGAGCAATGTAATGGAGAACATCAGTTTTATGGTTTTTACCAGATAAATTCCTCCACATCGTTCATGGTCCTCCAGGAAGTTCTTATCCGGTTGTAATAAAAGTCATACAGATTCAATACAGTGGTTTCTTCTTTCGAATAAAAAAAGAATCATTGAAATTGGTAAATATTTGCCAGATAACAAACGTCAGCAAAATCTAGTATAGGGAGAAGAAGTGATTGTGCAAGCGCAACTTTAGTGGCAGTGGGTAGAAAATTACGAAGCCTTGTTAAAGAGGCTGCCGAAGCAAACATTCTGCGACTAATGGCATCCAACTGTGGGCCCCAATTAAAACACCGGTCCATTATAACACCAAGATTCTTGACGGAACCACTATAAGGAACAGCAATACCGCCAAAATTAATTTGCGGAAGTGTCTGGTAATTCACCAAATTTCTGGTAATTCTGGTAATTATACCCTGTTTTTCTTTACAAGATCAAAAATGGAACAATAAATGTATGGAAGTGATGGCTGGCCACCGGTCTGCATTCATACATTTATCGATCTTGTAAAGAAAAACAGGGTATACGCGACGGGGCACGGCGCGTTATCTGTAAGTTGGTCAACTTTGCGGCGCAGTGTCGCGCCGCGTAGTTCGGTTTAGATTATAGGATTTTACAAAATAAAATCTTTTTAAAAAAAAAATTGAACCGACTTCAATACACTGAAAAGTATAAAATAATTTAAATATTATTGAAGTTGGTGTTAGCTTACCGGCTGTGTATATTTGGCACCAATTTCAATAATATTTAAATTACATATTTTATACTTTTCAGTGTATTGAAGTCGGTTCAATTTTTTTTTTAAAAAGATTTTATTTTAAACTTTTTAGTCATATTTTCATATATAAAGATTGAACCATCGAAAACCGTAAAATTATCTAGGTAGGTTATGATCACATTATCGTCTACATAGTTTTACATAATTCATGTTTCTTCAGAAAAAAATATCCGGTCGTAATGAAATTTGCATGGAATCATCATAGTAGTTTACTCTCCCGAATAAAAAAGAATCATCGAAATCGGTTTATATTTGTCAGAGTAATGTAATGGAGAACATCAGTTTTATGGTTTTTACCAGATAAATTCCCCCACATCGTTCATGTTCCTCCAGGAAGTTCTTATCCGGTTGTAATAAAATTCATACAGATTTAATACAGTGGTTTCTTCTTTCGAATAAAAAAAGAATCATTGAAATTGGTAAATATTTGCCAGAGTTATGACCATTTTTGTCCTTAAAAAGCGACATAAAGTCGTCGATATAGGCTTTCCTGCAGCTCTCAGTGCGCAGTCACCATTCTTGTTTTTCAGGAACTACTTATGTATTACTACGCAATAATTTTTTTATGGGACCCAATCAATGGATTGAAGAATGGATCGAAGAAAGATTTTTTCAAATCGGTTCATAATTGACAGAGTTATACGCGAACATACATAAAAAAAATATATATATATATATACAGACGAATTGAGAACCTCCTCCTTTTTTGAAGTCGGTTAAAAATATACTTATTTGGTCGCGTCGAGTCGTGTCTTGTCATGCCGCCGCCGCCACCTGCAGTGCAGTGCCACCTAGTACGGTTTCACCATTAGGTGAATATGTATGTGTAATAAATATTCAAATAGGTTACGTTTAAGCTACTTTAACGTTTACTATAAAGATCCCTTGTACCGTCTAGGTAGATACCATCGCAGTGTCGGATATTCTGCCACCAAGCAGCAGTGTGTAAACACTAGTATGTTCCGGTGTGAAGGGCATTGTAACTAACGTCTCTGTTCGGACTTGTGGCAGTGCAACAAGGCATCAGGTGAACGTCTTGCTTGTCTCGTCACTAGGTTCTATAAAAACCACGGTAACCCGTTTGAATATTTGATTTATGGGCGTGTAAACAACAAAAGATTTTGAGTGTGAAAAGAGAGGGATTCAGAGCGGGGTCGGCGTGCACCGACCAGGCACTGACTCGTTAGTGAATCCGGTTACAGCTGTCGTTCATAGAACCAATGTGTGCTCTTTTCCTTTTGCCTGACCAATTTTGAACTGTACCGTTTTCTGTTTCCATCTTATGTTCAAAATATTAGGTTAAAATACTTTTTTTTTGGTATTATAAACTCAACAGGCAATGGTTGAATACTGTTGTATTCAAGAAATAAAATTGACACAATCCTCTATCTTCAATATATCCGATACTAACTATCATTTATGTTCGTATAGTTGCTTAATTAAAATGCTTATGATCGTTCATTGTTCTCGCCGATACCGTTGACATCGATTGTGCAAGTATGACCTTTCATAATTTGTTATTGACGATAAGGATAGAAATAATATGAACTCAATTAAATTCTGGTATTAGAATAGCTTATTATCATAACAAGTTGTACCACCTATTTAATTATTATTATAATACTCACAGATGACACTTTGATTGAGTTTAGCTTTAACCTGCAGAGTCAGGGAATTGAAAAATTGTATAACTAATAAGGAATAAGTTCATGTCCTTAGGAAATTATGTAAATAGGAGGATTATGTATTTCCCATTACGGTGTGTAGTGTGCCGTCACTCATAAGGCAAAAGTCCTCTTGTCACTATTTTGCTTAAAAAAGGATAGGATAGAGGAAACTTTCGATACAAAACCGATAACACATTATAAAGAAAATCAGAGAGACATCTAAAACTTTCTACACAACTCTAGCATACTCTTGAATACACATCAAGACTAGTATTAAAGATCCAAGCGAGTGGTTTACCTAATGAGTCCAGCCTTACTTAGTTGGCTTACGACTGCCGTAGTGAAAAATCCGCTCGGCAAGTAGTTTTGAGAATAAAGCCCGTCTTTATACTTGCGAAATTATTTTACTTTGAACGTTATCTTTTCTATAAACAGGAACACTAATACCTTCCTTTGTTAGGAAGCTGTTTAAACAAAATACCCTTTAATTAAATAATAATTGGACGGGCTATTAATTAAGGTACTAATTACGCTAACTCGACAACGGGGGTATAATTAGGACGAAATCAAAACTACCTTTCCTTGCGATTTCTATAAAATTACGTCTAGAAACAAAGGCTCTGCAGAAGGACAGTAAGTAAGTATAGCTAAGCCTTATTAGATGGTAGATAATACTAGGAACAATGTCTAAATTAAATACTAACTGTCTGAATAAAAATATAATTATATGTTTTTAGATTATTTGGTAAGTATATTAATATTATTAATGTATGATAATTACGATGATATATTTGATTATAGGGTTAAAATTTATCCTTAATATTCTTATAATTTATACACACAAAACCATACAAAAAACTATTTAAACCATAACAGACAGCCATAACAGGCTCCTACTTTTTTATGCCAAAAATGAACTTTTACACAATAGGTGGTAGGTTCACTTCTGCTAGGGTCCGTCGTGGTTGGTAGGTACCATCACAGTGGTGCAATCACCGGGCTTAAGAAATATATTAACTTACCCACCTGTTTGTGTCACTAACTGCCGCACCTACAAACGTCAATTAAAGTTAATAATGATTAATCAATTTTTTGAAATTGGTTTATTTCGACACTTGAAGCCAATTAATACTTAATACGCTGAAAGTAGAGATAACAATTATCTCGTATTCAATAATCGAAATTAATCATAAATTGCTCCGACAGTCGAAAAAAACAGATTTTAAAAAGTGACTTAATTAGAATTAAAGTTAATTGGGGTTTGTGAGTGCGGCAGTATATTACTTAAGCACACGGATTGCATGGTGGTAAGCAGTTCCCGCAAGAATCAAATGCGCTTTGCATAGTGACTTTTCTCTAGTCACTGTGCTGGCAGAAAGAGGGACCCAGTACATCGTTAGCCCGCCAAAGCAAGCCGCTGCTAAAGACTACTGGTAACTTTACATACTCATCGTAGGTACTGAAGGTCACTGGAGACTAACGTTATTTGGGTGTGGTCTTCAGAAAGGGTATTCCATCCAGGCTGCTCCAATTATTTTAACGAGCGTTACCCTTCTGTACCTATCTCATATCTGCTAATATTTTAAAAAGTCCATTAAAACAGACAAATTATTTGTTATTACAACAGTCCCGTATGTAGGTATGCGGGCAAAACACTAAAAACCTTTTACACGATCATATTCTACTGTCTGACAGAGGGCCGCAAGGCCGGGTTCATGTAAATATTGACCGAAGTACGTAGTTGGTTCGAGCGCTGCTCAATTGGGTGGTCAAAACACGGTCGGTTGCAGGAAATATGGTTTATAATTGAATGATCAAACGAACTTACCCTAAGTGAAGTTCGATCTTAATTATCCAGTCCTTGACGAGAAGATATTCCATCACTAGTACCCCGTGGGTACGATCCGGAGATATCGCACAAGTTTCAGAGGTTAGAAAGAGAAAACAACATTATTATCTCTTTCGTATCCACCCCGCCTCAGCCGAGCGACAGCCACCTCATTATCTTTAGAGTAAAATGAAATACAGCTGCAACATTGATTTAACAGGGTCATTAATGGGTAGGGAGGGACCTTATATCTTCTCGTCAAGGACTGGATAATTAAGATCGAACTTCACTTAGGGTAAGTTCGTTTGATCATTCAATTATCCAGTCCTTGACTCCAAGATATTCCATCACTAGTAGATGTTTAGAGATACAAAATCAATGTTGCAATTAAAGAGAATAAAACAAAGTTAACTTAACTTGTTGCTTAAACTATTAGTTATAATAAAGCCAAATATATTTTGCAATTTTTTGCAGAATACATAAACACGTAAGTACGTATTAATTAATTTGATATAAGTAATTATGTTTTTATACATATTATTTGATGAATTAAACTTATTTAATATACAATTATTTAAAATTTTACATTAACATTATTGAACATGTAATCCCAAATAGCATAGTCATAGCCTGCTAATCGTGCAGACCATCTTGCGACCAATTTTCTAATAGTTTTAATAATAAAGGCGTTCAGGACAGCTGCTGAAGCCAGGGCTCGTCTTGTATTGTAAGTAATCAGATAGAAGTATCGATTGTGTTGTTAAATAATATCTCTCTTATACATCGTCCCATGGTTTGAGAAGACATATACTTATAATAATATACCATTTATTTTGTTTGCTGTATAGCAAATAATATACCATATTTGGGACAATCCACACGCGGGCATTCGTCCCCAAATCAGGCAGAGCCTGCACCACGACAACCAGACTAACGATATCAATAGGTACTTATACCTTAAATACCTTTCCTTCCTGCAAAATATATCAACCCAAACAGACAAACTACACCCAGACAAGGTGGGAATCGAACCCACCACACATCGGGCAGCGGACAGGGTGTCAAGATGTGAGCCATGTCATGGAGAATAAAACTGAAAAGTTAATGTTGTTACCAGACAAGTGGGAAATCAATAGGTCTTTGAATGAATTGATGCAGATTTAAAATGGGTTAACATCTACAAATTCCGTACCTAAGGTTTTTAGTCTGTGTAAACCTTACAACACATTTGGTAAATTCTAATAGTTTAATGACAATTATTTGCATATTTTGTTTACTCTTTATGCAGAGAATTAAAGGTATAAATATGTAATTTTTTGGTTAGAATAATATTTTCTAAACTAATAAAATCAGTAACTTTATGTAATGTTTTTTAAGTAACTAAAGTTATTGTAACTAAGTAATCTAGTAATTAGATCCTATGCAATGTAGAACATAGCGAGGAAAGATTGGTTTCAAATTACAGGTTCGTTGAAATAACCGTTTTTGCTTCTAATAATATTGCCAATTTTATTTGTGGATATCAAAGAAATAGCTAGTTGTAAATAACCATACAATATTCAAAAAACAATCTAGTCCAGAACTTGTTAAAGAAATAACGTAATTGTCATCATCAAATCAATGTTGTTTGTTTGAAACTAGACTTATGTTACCAGTAATGGGTGAATTAGGAGAGAATAACTTCAAAAGCTGATTGTTGTATGTGTTGTCTACGAAAATGTACCAGACTAACAAACATCCTGCTAGGGAAACATGTCGATGTAGTGAATCCAATGCATTCACTACTTGAATGCGTTGGATTTTGAGGAAGAAAGAAGATATTTATTCGAAGGAAATTACTGTATTGTCTCGAGAGATGTAAAGTGTGATACCAGGTTAAGACAGCTATAATAGGATAACTCCTAATCACGTTATCTACAGGTTAATAAAGGTTTATTAGCGTTTATAAAATAATCACAGCATTGGAAGATTTTTCCATGACATTTAGTGTCATGGAATAACATACTCTGCCCGGCAGAGTATAAAAAGAAAAAACCCTGAGACTGCAGACAATATACAAAAGGTTGCAATATTTTGAAGGGTTATGAGCAATATTTAAACAACAGATTACTGAGAATTAACTGGATTTATTTTATATATAAATACACGACAAGGCAATCAATGGCGCGACACAAGATGGAGATTCGGAAGAGTATAATATGTGACGTAGTAAAAGACATAGAGAAAGAAAACGTCAGTCAACTTGACATTTACATAGATGTAGTACAATTAGTTTACCTTCACATCACTGGCCCTTAAACTAATAGTACTTAATGAAACTAAAGTACATTAATGAATATACAATTATTATATCAAGAATGAGGTTTACAATTTAAATAACAATTGTGATGTAAACTTATTATGCTTCTCTGTACATAAAGGTTTTGTCATTACATCTGCTAACATATCTGATGTATTTAAATATTCTACATCAATTAAACCATTATGTATGTTTTCTCTTATAAAGTGGTGCCTTATATCTATATGCTTAGTTCTACCATGGAACATGGAACTCTTACAAAGTTTTTGGGCTGACTGATTGTCATTATAAATGGTAACTTTAAACGTCCTATTTAGTACCTCCTGTAACAATTTACGAAGAAAAAGACCTTCTTTACATGCATCTGAAAGACACATGTATTCAGCTTCCGTACTCGACAATGCAACTGTCTTTTGTTTTCTGCTTTCCCAGGAGACGATGGACTTTCCTATTTTAAAAACAAAACCGGTGTAAGAACGTCGGTCCACCTCATTTCTACCCCAGTCAGCATCTGCATACGCAGATATCTGCAGGCCGCCTTTCTGATAGGTTAAACAATAATGTTTTGTGCCTTTAAGATAACGAAGGACTCGTTTTGCTGCCTTCCAGTGTGTTTCCGTATAGCACTCATTAAATTGACTAAGGTAACTCACGGCGTGAGCGATATCTGGACGTGACCCCACTGCTAGGTACATGAGAGATCCTATCAGACATCTGTAATTAAAATTATTACTACAATCTTTATGACCTTTAATTTTATCAAGAGTCACACCTGTTTCCATGGGAGTACTAGATGGTTTACAGTCTTCCATTTTAAATTTAAATAGTAGTTTTTCAATATAATTACATTGATCCAAAGTGATCAAATCTTTGTGTTTACAAATTTTCATACCTAAAATATATGTAGCTGGCCCTAAATCTGTAATATCAAACTCAGTTTTTAACCTACTTATTACTTCTAATTTCTCAGTTGAGTTTGGTGTAGAAAATAACAATATGTCGTCAACATACAGAGCTATTATCATAAGTGAATCCTTGTTTGATTTATAATAGATACATGGTTCTGATAATGATTTAGTGAACAATAGTTTTTCACACATAACACCATTAATCTTATCGTACCAGGCCTTTGAAGCCTGCTTTAAACCATAAATTGCTTTGTGAAGTTTATATACTTTATTTTCATTGCCTTTCGAAATGAAAGCTTCTGGCTGCTCCATATATACAGTTTCTTCAAGGTCTCCATTTAAAAAGGCAGTCTTGACATCAAGGTGGTCAATTACCATGTCATATTCAACTGCAACAGCCAATAATGCTCGAATACTAGAGTATCTTACGACAGGGGAAAAGGTTTCAGTGTAGTCAATCCCTTCTTTTTGAGTGAAGCCTTTAGCTACTAAACGGGCTTTATACTTAGACAGTACCCCATTGACCATTTTCCTTTTAAATACCCATTTGCATTTGACTGGCTTATGACCTTGAATTCTATCACATAGAGACCAGCATTTATTAGTGACGAATGATTTATACTCATCTTCCATTGCTCGTTTCCAATGATCGGCTTCTGGACCGTTCAGCGCCTCTTGCACGGTTAGTGGTTCGCTATTGCTTCCGGAACTGCACAGGTGTGCTGACATCATGCTGTCATCACTGCTTTCGGGCGTCTCATCTGGAACATATGTTTCATCCGCAGCATCATATGACTCAAAGCTTTCTTCCTCGCTCTCAGAATCATCCACTGTGATAACACTGACTCTCTGTGTACCTTGCCTTGTATTTATAGTGTCGTCAGAGTTCGTGGCAGATGATTCTGTTAGCTCACGAGGTTGGTGATCATCACTACTTTCACACACATTGAATTGAGTGATAGTATCATCACACTTATTATCATCATGTGACACATAATTCTTATAGAATTTATCTTCTAAGAAGGTGACATCACGAGCCTTTATACATTCAGTTGGATTTTCAGGGTTTATTAGTCGATAGCCCTTTGTGTCTTGGCAATACCCAACAAATATGTACCGCTTAGCCTTTGGATCCAACTTTGTTCGGATCTGTTTATGAGCATAGGCAATACAGCCAAAAATACGTAAATGAGAGATGTCTACCTTTGTTGTAGTCCACTTCTCCTCAGGAGTGTAGCCCCGAACAGCAATGGTGGGTGAACGATTCTTGAGATAGACTGCTGTGTTGACTGCTTCGGCCCAGTACTTATTTTCTAGACCAGCATCCCTCAACATGCAGCGGGTCTTCTCCATTATACTTCTATTTGCCCTTTCTGCCACTCCATTCTGCTGAGGAGAATGCGGCACTGTGGTTTCATGCCGAACTCCACTCTCCTTCAGGAAGTTCTGAAATTTAAAGTTCACATATTCACCTCCATTGTCACTCCTTATAGCTTTTAACTTTTTATTAGTTTGGTTTTCTACTAGTAATTTCCATTCTTTGAAAACCTCAAACACTTCACCCTTGTTTTTTAAAAAATACACAAAGGTTTTCCGGCTAAAGTCGTCAATAAATGTGATAAAATATTTTCTACCACTTATTGAACTGCATGGCATAGGCCCACACAAATCTGTATGTACTAACTCTAAAACATCTGTAGCTCTACTAAATGATCTTTTAGGAAAAGGTAAGCGAGTCTGTTTACCTTCAATACAGGGGACACATTGCTCATAACCACTACTGACATAAGACATACCTTTGACCATACCTTGTCTCATTAACTCCATACTCCGATGGTTAAGATGTCCGAGCCTACGATGCCAAACCTGCTGTGAAGTTGCATCATCTGCCAGAGTACCAGTCATTGTACATGCTTCAGCTGTCACCAGATCATTTATTGCGGAAGCACTGCAGCTAGCATTAGACTTGTTTGCTGCAATAACTGTCTCCGAACAACACACCTCTGAAACATCTTTAGAAATATCTCCTGAAAAATTACACTTCAAGGATTGAATAGTGTCTAATTGATAGATACCATTATAAAGACTACCAGTCGCAATGATAATATTATTATCATATATTTGACAACCCTTAGCACTAAACACCACTTTATAACCTTTTTGAACCATTGCATTAACTGACAATAAATTAGTAGTTAAACCAGGTACATAGTAAACATCACTTATTGTCTTTACAAAATTATTTCTCTTCATTTGTATCTTAACGGATCCTTGACCTGCAGTGTATAGCTTTTCACCATTGGCTATATTTATTTCTAATTGCTTATTATTCACAAAATTATACATTATGTTTTTATCGTGACACATGTGCGCTGTGGCACCGCTGTCTATGTACCACACACTACTGCTGATGTTTACTGATAGTGCTGTAAGTAAAGCCTTGGATGCACCAGTATGTTGCTCACTAGAGTTAAACTTCTTTGTTCTAAACTTAGGGCAATTCTTGATATAGTGTCCTACTTGCTTACACTTATAGCATCGCGGTTGCTTACGAGCAACTAAAGCTGTAGTATTCTCTGTCTTATCATCACGGCGAAGGTTTTCTTGTAGCAACTTTCCCTTCACAAGTTCACTGGACAGTTTGATGTTTGTGTTTTCAATTGCCATAATGAATGGATCATAATCCGCTGTGAGGCCACTCAACATGATAACAGCAATGAAATCATCTTCCAGGGGAGCTCCTATCTCATTCAGCTGTTGTGATATTTCAGTGATTTTGTTGAGATATACTTCCATGTTTTCACATTCACTGTATTTAGTAGCGAATAAAGTCCTGAGTAGGCCAAGTCTGCGACACAAGCCCTTATCCTCGTAGGCCTTTTGTAAATTGTTCCAGGCTTCTTGGGCTGTCTTAGCATTACGGATATGTGGAATTGCAGCAGGGTGTACTGATAAGGCTATTTTGGCTTGAGCCTTATTTTTCTTTTTCTCATCACCTTTGTCCTCCTCTACACACTCCCATAGGTCTTCGTGTATTAGCATCATTTTCATCATGAACTTCCATGAACTATAATTATCGATACCTCGTAATTTATCAATTGCAACGAGATTTGACGAGGAGCTTGTAGATGCCATCGTGGTCTGATTGCAAAGGCTGAAAAAAAACAATAATCCTACTCTCAGCGCGCAGTAAACGTCTGTGCCCATAACCTGAAGGGTTATGAGCAATATTTAAACAACAGATTACTGAGAATTAACTGGATTTATTTTATATATAAATACACGACAAGGCAATCAATGGCGCGACACAAGATGGAGATTCGGAAGAGTATAATATGTGACGTAGTAAAAGACATAGAGAAAGAAAACGTCAGTCAACTTGACATTTACATAGATGTAGTACAATTAGTTTACCTTCACATCATATTTTTGTAATAGGAACGGAACACAAGCGGAAATATTACAATTGTGACACATAATAATGTCTATAATAATAATAATGTAATGCCTGCTGGAATAACTTTCTTTAGAAATCAGCTGTGCCTTTGTATTAAGAATAGTATCTTGCCTTTATTCCTTCTATCTTTTATTGTTATTGTGTGTACATAAATGATAAAATAAATAAATAAATGTCCCCCTGGCTGATAGGACCACAGCCGGCGATCTTTCATCAAATCAGCCTACTACACGAGAGATATTATAGTGCACAAGTGCTTGCGTAGAAACAAGTGCACTCTATTTTCCTTTACTCTCACAATTCGTTAAGACGGAAGATCAACACGACTGGGGTGAGGTCTGGCGCAGGACTGACTTTTTACATGCCCATGCGACGCATGAATCATCTTGCCTGCATTGTCATAGCCAGCAAGGAACAACTACACAAAGTGGTTGCTCTCCACGGGATTTCAACCCGCGACCTCCGGTTAGCAAAGCAAGCGGTTTACCGCTGCGCTACGGAGGCTACAATAAGATTCATAAATAGAAAATAAAATAAAGGTCTCTTTGAGGTCAATTTTTAATAAAAACCGCCTTATGTAGTAATTTTGGTAGTGGTTATGGCGCTTGCTCGCCTTTTCTTTGTATAATCTCCATCTCCAACTCACTTTGAGGATCATGAATATGGCTAGGTAAATCTTTCCCCTTTCATAAAGATTAAATTTTAATACATGCCTCATTTCGATCCGTATCGCTAAAGAATAGTCTTGGAAAAAATTACATTTTTAGTTTCTTACCCTTGCATTAGGTTTTTTTTTTTTTAATATGAGGGTACCCCCCTAATTAAGTCAAATATTCACAATATTTTTTGGTTTAATATTATTGTTTTATTTATTTATTTATTCTTTATGCACAAAACAGTACATAGGCGGACTTAATGCCAGAATGCCTTTTAATTGTATTATACATAAATATATATATTAATTATGTATACATAATTATTTTTTACACAAGATCTCTCGTTCCGTGTCTGCATTTATCCTATTATTATTATATCAGCCTCAATAATATAATAAAGAATGAATATATATATGATGCAAATATGAATTTGTTAATATGTGCACCCCAATTCCAAATGTTAGCCTATCCCAATATTAGCTAGGGTAATAAACTCTACTTATTCTGTGTGAATAAGAAAAGGCAGTGGTATTAGGTATACACACGAAAGTCACTTTATTTTTTTTTATTTTTTTTTCTCCAGAGACTAAATCAATATAACAATGGATTACCATTACTTTTAGCACACTGTATGTAGACCAATGCTCACCAGTTTTTACGAACCACTTGCTACGCTCCAACTTTAGAGTTTGAGTACAGAGGAGCACGCTACTCGTTAGAAATGCGTCCGTGAAAATCTGATGAAAATATTTATCTTGATATCAAATTAACGACTAAAGTAAACGTAAACTATGTGTCAACGTCATAATGATATCACAGTTATCATTCATATAAGCAGGAGCTTAGTATCTATCTTGCTAAAGCGACATAGTACAATTACATACTAATGGTAGTTAATAGTTATAAGTCGTAATGAAATTAATAATTATATATATAGTATATATATATAATTTTTTTAGAATATCTGTTGCGCGCCAAATCAAGCAAAAGTATGGACCCAGCATAAAACTTACTTTACTAGAAGTTTTTGAATCAAACATTATACTGGTAATTAATTATGAAACTGAGAGGTTCATTGAATTGTTGCGACGCTTGGACTCGTGGCGGACACGGTCGGCAATCAGTCAAGCGGAGGCGATGATGACAGTCCTCGACGCTGCGCTGGTGGCGGTTAGAGTGCACATTAAAAACTTCACTGGTTTCAGACCACTGACTTTTCACTGGTTTCAGACCACTGACTTTGTCAGTGTAGTGTGTGACTTTGTGGTCATCGCGCTGGTGCTAGAATTGAAATATAGTTTTTCGGAGCCTTTCCCGTTTAAATTTCCAATAAGTATGAAATGTAGGCAATTTTTTAATTTTTTTTTTTTTTTTTACAAATCGCCTACCTACTTGTTCTAAAAAAAAAGAAATCGGTTTTACAATCTTAAAAGGATCTGTCAAGGTTTGATCGATCAGTAGAATGATAACCGACTGACAGGTATCAGTTTCGGCATAGTGAGAATAAGCCAAGTGTGGCCCCTTCGTTTAGAGTACGGATATTATCCGGCATATAATGTTTTTTTTTTTTAAAGATTTAAGAGGCTTGTCCACCTTTCATGAAGCCAATTAAGCTTTACTGACTAATAGCCTTATAACTATCGATCAGCATGGTGCCAAACTCCAGGTTCAGAGTAGCTATTACAAATTGAGTAATGAAGATTCATAAAACTAAGTGAATCAACTTCGTTAGAGATTCCTTCCACCACACCAACAAAACTGATCAGGGACTATTCTGTGGCAACATTTGTAACCGTGATTTGTTGCCTCCGCACCTTCGAGCACAAATTCCGATACCACGCGAAGCTTACATTTGACTGATGATTACCATTAGGTATCTATGCATAGATTTAGAATTTTTCTTTCGATCATAATTGAAGGTACAACAACAGCGAATATTTATTCGCTTTTATCTAAAAATAGACGGACTCACCTGTAGTAGTAAATAATGTGGGTAGTTGGGCCAAGAAAAAAAATGCAATATCTGAAGAATACAACAGATAAGCTGTATGATTTCCGATGAATGCAACTGTCGTATTTAGGACATTGTGATAATTAGGCCAGATAATATCCGAAGAATACAACGGATAATAAAAATTAGTGCTTCCCAATGAATGCAAAGGGTACACAAACTCAGCTCGAGCGTATAAATCTTCGCAGGTACAGCAGCAGCAGGCAGGCAGAATGATATTTAGGCACAATAATATCCGTAGAATTCTACGGATTAAACAGTAGTGATTCCCAATGAATTCAAAGGGTACACTTTAGCTCGAGAGTATACATCTTCGTTAACAGCGACACGTACAATGTTTCACTTTTAATTTTATGTCTTCTTTATTTTCGATTTTTCATGATTTCAAAGATCCCTTGTATTTGAACTCGTGCGAACGCCGTGATCGCACGGACAAGAATGAGGTGGCTGTCGCTCGGCTGAGGCGGGGTGGATACGAAAGAGATAATAATGTTGTTTTCTCTTTCTAACCTCTGAAACTTGTGCGATATCTCCGGATCGTACCCACGGGGTACTAGTGATGGAATATCTTGGAGTCAAGGACTGGATAATTATTTACTAGGTGGTAGGTTCCTTGTGCAAGGAAACGTCTAGGTAGTGTTAGTTATAGTTTCTGAGTAAAACACTGGAGTACGTGGTACATCTTTATTCCACCACGCGCACAGATTGAATGAATAGAATACAATGAGATTCCACCTTCAATACTACTAGAAAATTTCCCCCACCACATTGAATGTCATTCACAACAACAAATTCATAACACATTACAAATACTACCTTCCAGATTGTTATTTTTAAAATACATCTCAAACTATTTTGAGTTGCATACCCTCAACAAGTTCACAATTTTAAAACTACTTCCCACAGAACTTTAAATCTGTGGTCTTAAAAATACAGTTTTACAATCACACTAACAGTAGGTAGGTACGACCACAGTATCGGATATTCTGCCGCAAAGACTGTGTAAGCATTGCTGTGTTCCGGCGTGAAGGGCACTGAAGCTGGTGAAATTACCGGATGCAAAGACTTCTAATGTCATAAGGGTTGGCAACGCGTTAGTGATTCTTTTGGTGTTGCTAGCGTCTATAGGCTGCGGTGACTGCTTACCATCAGGCGGGCTGCACACACATAAAAAAAATGTTCCTACTCGGCTTTTCAGCACACAACCTATTCCTCGTAATCACGAGGGCATGGGTTCAGCCTATTTGTCTTTTAACGAAAAGTAACACTATTTGTCTCATTGCGTATCTATTATTAAAGAGGTGAACCTAAAACACTGTAAGGAGGATGCGACAGACAGATAGGAAGAAACGTAATAATCAAAAAGACGGTGTCCTGGGGACTGGCAATTACGAATGATGGATTGTTGAGTTCTCCCCCGGACAGAAATGACCAAATGCTTTAATATCGTCTTGTTTCTTTTCTTAAGCTCTCCAGTAATTTGTCACTAAGTAGAGTTTGGAATAAGAAATCTCATGACAGTCAATGCGTTTGAAATATGGGGCACCTGCATTTCACAAATAGGTACTCCCGGGAAGATAGGTATTTTTATCAGGACACTATGAGAGAAAAAAAAATCTCATATCATGCATGAGATGTTGAGTAAAGGCGAGGTTGTAACTATAGTGACCTAAACTTACTTGAATTTAACTCTGAAAAATATAAGGGTCGTTAATACGTAATACAACAGCAATTATTTTAATTAATTTAAACGGGCTTGTGGGTCTAGTGGTAGGAAACCCTGGCCGCTACCCAATAGCTCGTGGGTACGATTCCCACCAAGTGTCTGGGTGTTTTATATATTTATGTATCTATTTACAAAAATAAGTATATAAGTATTAGCATCAGTTGTCTGGTTTCCATAGTACAGGCTCTGCCTAGTGTGGGATCAGATGACCGTGTGTGGATTATCCCAGAATATTATCTATATTAATAAATAAAAGAGCAGGGTGTTTTCTAGGAATCACGATACAGCAAAAACCATATTACGTACAATCTTGAAATTTGGAACCAACATTATTCAAATAGTCTAGGTGAACAATAAGAACGGATTTTTCGAAATTCCATACCAAAGTGGGTCAAATGGGCTCCCAAAGTTTGTATGGAAAAAAAATGTTTTTTCCTCACACGGACATGAAACTTGTCAGTGTACTAAACAAAAGAAATAAAGAAACACGTGTATATATCACACTTTTTGAAAATCGATTGATTTTAGCCTGGTTTTTGAGTATGCAACGAGGAAAAAAAATTTCATACTGCATTGCTGAAACTTTGCGAATACATTAATCAAATTATAGCAATCCAAGTGCAAATAATGATTTTTAACCGGCTTCAAAAAGAAGGTTCTCTATTCGACGCGTATGTATGTAATATTAATAAAAATGCTGTAACACGCGCCACTTGCCTATTCCTTTCGCGCCTGTCCTGTAGGGGGCGCCTTATGCCTATCCGCCGGTCGCGAAACGATACCTGATTGGCTAACTATCGAGCTCGCCAATCAGGAACCGCGAATACTTGTTTTGTAAGTGTTTTATTATCTGTGCGTGTGACTTTCCGTTTCTGTATGTATATCATTCGTTCGTCCATTATCTATTCTATTATATACTTCCTGTGCAAGCAAGCTGTTTTATTTTCTCTGGTGCAAGATTTGGATAAAACTCGCCACCGAATCCCAAAACCCAACTTAGAGGCGAAATTGGACGCCCAACTTAGGGGCGAGAAATATAACCAATGCCACGCACCAGACGAGACGAAGAAACATTTGACGACGGGGACGCAACCACAACGGCGTCGTATACAATGGAACAGGTCGCCGCCATGATGGCGGCGATGCAAAAGTCCCAAACGGAAGCCTTTGAACGCCTTATTGAGAAAGTCGCACGGCCTACGTCAACGCCATCGCCTGCTTCGGCGGCGATACCGTCATCTTTCGCCGGCCAAGGGACATTCACCTTCTGCACCGCCCGGTTTGGCGGTGACGCCGACGAATGTGTGGACGCGTTCATCGACGCAGCAAAGAGTTATAAAGATTGCGCCAACGTTTCAGAAGAAAATGCGCTGCGAGGACTCTCGATGCTTCTAACACGACAAGCTGCTACATGGTGGCAGGGAGTCAAGGGCGAGACCAATACATGGGAAAGTGCCTTGAAACTACTACAGAGTACCTACGGCGATCGCCGACCTCCTCATAGAATATTTAGAGAATTATTTGACCAACGGCAAGGCGAGCAAAATACCCACCTTTTTGTAGCGAAATGCCGTGCATTGCTGGCAAAGATACCGGCCGGAGACGTTTCTATAAACGCCCAACTTGACATGGTGTACGGGCTTCTCGATCGCCGAGTCCGTGAACGTCTTAGAAGGGACGATTTCAAAACATTCGACGAGATGCTACGATGTGCACGTATGATAGAGGAATCGTACAGTGAGTTGGACGACACAAAAGCGTCTAACATTGCCGTGGTTGGGAACCGTGGAGGAAGCGCGGCCGAAAGCGCGCAGCGCCCGCCGCGCCGCTCAACAGCATCTACATCGCCGAGTACGTCATCGCCACCGCCGCTCGGGGCCCGGACAGCGAGTTCAAGACGTTTTACGAGCAGCGCGACGACGATTGACCAGCCAAGTACTCCGAGTCCGTCGCGAGTCAAACATTGTATATATTGTAAACAATATGGGCACGTTCGTGATGATTGCAAGAAACTTCCGAATAATAAGAGTTGCTACGGATGTGGTGCGAAAGGAGTCGTGCGTTCGCAGTGTGGTAAATGTAATCAGAATCTCTCATTTTCTGCCATTGATACTTACAATAATACCATGGTAAGTCTAAGTCATCAAAACATTTCACATACGCTATCTCCTACAAGTCATGATAACACCCCCATTCTTTTTAATCAACCATCACGTGATCAGTCTTGGAATTTCGAATCTCCTCATTCAGCCATTCGTTCCTTTCAATCACACTCTCATTCACTCACTGAACCGATCGCTCTTAACTCTTTTTCCTGTCAGATCCGGAATTGCTCGCGTTGCCAACGTAATAGCAAACGTCAAACCCAAATGACAACTACGGGTTGTCAAACTCAATTGACAACTACCAGCCGTCAAACACAAATAACAACTACCGGCTGTCAAACTGAAGTGCGTTCCGAAAATATTAGCGCGGTTTCGTCTTTGTTTTCTAATAACGTAAACAATAAAACACTTGGCTTTGTTAGTGCGGACTTATCTACAGTAGTTCCTTGTGCAGCGCCTAATGTGAAGGTGACTACTACTGTCTCCCCTGGTAAGGATGCATATTATCTTTTTATGTCTTCTGATGTTGAGGAACTGCCCCCTGTGTCTGTACAGAGGCGGCCTATCCTGAGTATTAAGATTCTTGGCATGCGGGGTACCGCACTGATAGATACTGCTGCAAAGTGCTCAGTAGCAGGGTACACTCTCTATAACATATTTAGACAAAAGGGACTTACCTTTCAAACCAAACAGGTGAGTGTAAAGCTTGCAGACGGTGTTGTCCGTCCATGTGATATCCTGGTTTACACTGTAGATGTCACCATTACTATGGATAGGAGTGTTAGGCTAGACTTCGTTGTACTTCCTGATGCAGACAACAATGATACTCTTTTAGGGATTGATTTTCTCCGTGCTGCCGGAATGATAGTAGATTTTGCTGATTCTTCTTGGCATTTTGCAGGAAGTGAACTGACTTACCCGCTCGAGTATGAAACCGGGTCCTCAAAGCAAAATATACCAGTCGCTGTGTCTTCTCTACTGTTACGGGACGATGAAGGACGAATGCTTACCGGTCATCAGCGCCAGATGCTCTCGGATCTTCTCCATCATCATGAAGATATCTTCAAGCCAGGAGGAGGGCCTACCTCATATGCAGAGCACCATATTGATACAGGGAACCACCTACCTGTTGCTGTTCCTCCCTACCGCCTCACGCCTGCGAAGAAAGCTGCTATGGAAGCTGAGATTGATAAGATGCTGAAGGATGGAGTCATTGAGGAATGCGAATCAGCATGGGCTGCTCCTGCTATCCTCGTGCCCAAGAAAGATGGTATGTACCGTTTTTGTGTTGACTATAGGAAACTAAACTCAATCACTAAAAGTGATACGTACCCGCTACCTGTCATAGAAGATCTTCTACACTCTACGAGGAGAGAAGGATACATGAGTACCATTGATCTTCGATCTAGTTATTGGCAAGTAAGCGTTGCGCACACCGACAGAGACAAAACTGCCTTCATATCACCGCTGGGAACATATCGTTTTGTCCGAATGCCCTTCGGTTTGAAAAATGCGCCTGCAACGTTCCAATGATTGATGGACCGGTTCCGTTCTGGCTCTACATTGAAGGATGTTACTCTTCTTAATTTCATTGACGATTTGCTTCTGCTGTCAGATGGGTTTGAACAGCACCTGCAAGACTTGGAAGCCGTATTTGACCGCTTACGTTTGTTCGGTCTGCATGCCAACAGGGAGAAATGTTCATTTGCATGTGAGAAGGTGAAGTATCTGGGACACCTTATCACTCCCCAGGGGATCATGCCTGATGACTCCAAGGTCGAAGCAATCCTAAAGATGAAGGAGCCCAATAACATTAAACATTTAAGAACATTTTTGCAAACTTGTGCCTGGTTCCGAAAATTTGTTCCAGGGTTCTCTGCTATAGCCCAACCACTGACAAAACTCACCAGGAAAGCTGAAGCCTGGACATGGAACGAAGAGCAGCAACGTGCCTTCGATGAGCTGAAGAAGAAACTGACTACAGCTCCAGTCCTGGTTCAGCCAGATTATAGCAAGCCTTTTATCATCCGCTCTGATGCAAGCAACTATGCATTGGGTGCCGTCCTTCTACAGGGCGAGGGCCACGACGAGCATCCCATCGAGTACTCTAGCCGTTTGCTCAGCCCTGCTGAACGAAAGTACAGCACTACAGAACGTGAAGCACTCGCCGTAGTCTGGGCAGTAGAGAAGTATAGGCCTTATATCGAAGGTCATCCTGTGGTTGTCAGAAGTGACCACCAGCCGCTGAAATGGCTTCTTACATTAAAGTCACCTAGTGGTCGACTGATGCGATGGGCACTGAAGCTTCAAGCATTTGATATACACTATGAGTATGTACCTGGTAAAGCAAATGTTGTTGCCGATGCACTGAGTCGCCCTACATGTGATGAAGGTTCGCAAGAAGACTGTGGTGTCTGCTCGGTCATTGTGGATGTCCCGCAAGTCAATCCAGCTGAACTTCGGTCAGCACAACTTGAGGACCCGGATGTCAACAAGATCATTCAAGACCTGGAGCACATTACTGATCCATTAGCCCCTGCTCGCTGGTTGGAACGAGGCTACCTCATGAACCAGGGAGTGCTATATCGCCATGGACCTGAGTCCGACTCGGAAGAACCCCAGTTAGTGGTGCCAGCCTCAATGATGGATGCTGTCATCAAGGAGTTCCACGACGCGCCTACGGCTGGTCACCAGGGAGTGGACCGTACACTGGATAGAATCCGCCAACGATATTTCTTTACTGGAATGCGAAAACGCGTTGCTGAGTACCTTAAGAATTGCATAGACTGCCAAAGATACAAGTATACAAACCTGAAGCCTGCAGGTCTACTGCAAACGCCAATCCTGCAACAACGTGGCGAAGTACTGGCAGTTGACCTGTTTGGACCACTTCCTGAATCCGCTTCTGGTGAGAAGTGGGTTCTTCTCATCGAAGATACTGCCACTCGCTGGGTGGAAGTGTATGCACTTCAAGATGCCACTGCCGAAGCATGTGCCAAGATCCTGATCGAGGATTATTTTCTGCGCTATGGCTTTCCCCGGCGTATCATCTCTGACAACGGCGTGCAGTTTATATCCGCTGTAATGCAACAGTGTATGCACGTGTTTGGAATCAAACAAAATTTAATACCTCTCTATCACCCTGAGGCCAATCCTGCTGAGAGGAAGAACAGGGACCTCAAGACCCAGCTATCCATCTTGGTGCAGAATGAACATCGCACCTGGCCTTTGTTCCTGCCACAGATACGCTTCGCTCTCAACAGTGTGACCTGTTCTACTACTGGACTGACACCTTCCTACATGATGTTTGGACGAGAGATGCGAACGCCTTTCGATGCTCAACATGACTTACGCGCTATCCTGGATAAGGATACGTTTGTGCCACAAGTAACTCCCTATCTGGCCCGATTTGTTACTTCCTTACAGGAAATCCAGGAACGCGTTGAAAAGCGTCAAGACCAGCGCAAGGAGTATGCTGACGCGTCCCGTCGTCCCGGTGCTGTATATAAGGTCGGTGATCAGGTTTTGCTTACTACTCATTCGTTAAGTAACGCATCTAAGGGACTCACACGTAAATTTATGCCACAAAGAGATGGACCGTATATGGTGCGAGCCGTATTAAGCCCAACTACGTATGAGATCGCAGACAGACAGGGCCAAGTGTTAGGTAGGTTTCATACTTCCGACTTAACTGCGGTAATAGGTGGACAAACGGAACCACTTCAGCCTGTGCAACCCCGTCGTCGGCGGGGTCGCCCACGTAAAAACCCACTGTAAGTAGGCGCGTTTCTTTTGTGACAATTCACCATCGGGTCGATGTTGTGACTTGTAGGAGGAGTATGTAACACGCGCCACTTGCCTATTCCTTTCGCGCCTGTCCTGTAGGGGGCGCCTTATGCCTATCCGCCGGTCGCGAAACGATACCTGATTGGCTAACTATCGAGCTCGCCAATCAGGAACCGCGAATACTTGTTTTGTAAGTGTTTTATTATCTGTGCGTGTGACTTTCCGTTTCTGTATGTATATCATTCGTTCGTCCATTATCTATTCTATTATATACTTCCTGTGCAAGCAAGCTGTTTTATTTTCTCTGGTGCAAGATTTGGATAAAACTCGCCACCGAATCCCAAAACCCAACTTAGAGGCGAAAATGCGTAATATTAATATATGTTAATCTATGTGGGCTTCTAAACAAATTTACTAAATTTTATGAGTGTATGTATGTATATATGTATGTATGTATGTAGGTTTGTCCGCGGATTTCTCAGAAACTACAAGTCCGATTTCAAATTTTTTTTAATTGCAATAGTTAGAGTATGTTTCAACTTAGGGTAGAGTACAAGTTTCATCAAAATCGGTCAAGTAGTTTAAAAGATATAAACATTTTATGTTTTTAGTAAGTTACTGTAACGTAGTCATTCGAATTGCGTGATAGTGCTGTTACCTATTTTGCTAAAATAAAAGTCACTAAAAAGTGTTAAGTAAACTATTTAAAAAAATATAAAAACCGACTTCAATGTAAATTATCTAATAAAAAGCATAAAATAACGAAAATATATTGAAGTCGGTGTCAGCTCGTACTAGTCTTAGTTAACATGATGTGCTAGCACCAACTTCAATATATTTTCGTTATTTTATGCTTTTTATTAGATAATTTACTTTGAAGTCGGTTTTTATATTTTTAACCGACTTCAAATAAAATATTTTTAAAAAAAATTGAACCGACTTCAATAACACAAAGTATAAAATAATTTAAATATTAAAGAAGTTGGTGTTAGCGTACCTGCTGTGTATATTTGGCACCAACTTCAATAATATTTAAATTATTTTATACTTTTTAGTGTTATTGAAGTCGGTTCAATTTTTAAAAAAAATATTTTATTTTAGACTTTTTAGTGATATTTTCATACATAAAGATTGAACCATTGAAGACGGTAAAATGATCTAGTTAGGTTATGACATCATTATGATTTCACATTATCGTCTACATACTTTTACATAAGTCATGTTTCTTCAGAAACTCAGAAACAATTTATCCGATCGTAATGAAATTGGCATGGAATCATCATAGTAGTGTACTCTCTCGAACAAAAAAAGAATCATTGAAATCGGTTCATATTTGTCAGAGAAATGTAAAGGAGAACATCAGTTTTATGGTTTTTACCAGATAAATTCCTCCATATCATTCATGGTCCTCCAGGAAGTTCTTATTCGGTTGTGATAAAATTTATACAGGTTTATTACAGTGGTTTCTTCTTTCGAATAAAAAAAGAATTATTGAAATTGGTAAATATTTGCCAGAGTTATGGCTATTTTTGTCCTTAAAAAGCGACAAAGTCATCTATATAGGCTTTCCTGCAGCTTTCCTGCGCAGTCAACATTCTTGTTTTTTCAGGAACTACTTATTACTAAGCAATATTTTTTTTATGGGACCCAATTAACGGATTAAAGAATGGATGGAAGAAAGATTTTTTCAAATCGGTTCATAATTGCCAGAGTTATGCGCGAACATACATAGAAAAAAAATATATATATTGTTAGACTTCAAAAACTCATATCAAATAAATTGTAGGTAGGATAGCCGAACGCGCTCAGCGAACGCGTATATAAGTCACAGCTCTAGCGGTACCGCAGTCATTCGTTTCATAGATCTCGTACAGTGCGGAAGTCTCAGTGAAGTTGCTGCGTCATGGTGATTACAATGTATTCCTGCTGCAGGAGTGTGGTAATAATTCTTCAGTGGTATGTTCAGTTTTTATTTTACTACTAAGGTGGTCCAGAGACAATGGTTTCTGGACAGATTCTCTTTTTTTTTAATTAATCTTATTTAGGATTTCTAATATCAGAAGTGGGATTGGATTCTAGCCTATCCGCTTCGCTTTCTGATGCATTTTGTTATATTCGTTTCCATTATTTTCATGTTTTGTTATTCTCGAAAAAAAAAATACATATGCGGGTAGCTAGTTACGTCACCCGACTCTACCAATGATCCCACAATAATCAGTCGTCAGCCAGTTTTCTAACATAAAGAATCTGTCATCAACCCCTCAATTAAATAATGTCACGGTCTCACGGATATTTCCTATTAGTAATTATTTATGTTTAATATAGACTTCATCGCCTTCAGTTAGCACATCCGCCCTGCGTGGCCAAACGTTTATATAATAGAGCACCAAACAATAACAGTTAATCTTCAGCGGTTCGCGATAGAGCTCACTTGTATTAGTTGTTAAATAAGTTAAGAATATTTTATTCACAATTAAATATTAATTTTATACATTAAAGATATATTTTTTAAATTCAAATACTTGTCTGCGACTTGACTGGCGCAGCCGGTAGGATCGCCGCGTCGTTTTAGTGCTTAAAATTAGCATAGCGACGAGCTTTTTCTTAAGCTAAAACGGTGATCCGCGAACCAAACAAATTTGTCAAGCATCGAAGAGCCGCAACCACGCCAAGCTGAGATTCAACCATCCGAGGGCCATGGGCAGTCTGTGAGTAGACCCAAATCGCTATTCCTTTCTATCCATACCTTTTCGTGTTATATAATTGCATATAAGTGTTTTGAAATTAGGAGTGTTTTTCCAAACATCGAAAACTATTCATTAATTTCACAAACATAGTCAGGTTAGTAGTTAAGTCAAAATTTACATAGTTAATTTAAAATAAAACCGTATACAATCACAAATTTAATTAAAAATATATAAAATAAAAATGCTTAAAATTACACAAATACCGCGTGAAGTGACTGGAGTCATCCCCAAATTCGACGGTGACGAAAAGTTACTCAATTTATTTATTAGAAAATGCGAATATGTCATTAAAATTTGTAGAACAGAAGGAAATCCTGAACAGGATCTCTATGTGTTTCACATAATTACGTCAAGACTGATAGGTAGAGCAGCCGCGCTAATAAGTGAACGCCAAGATT
Organism: Furcula furcula; assembly: GCA_911728495.1. Classification (NCBI taxonomy): domain Eukaryota; kingdom Metazoa; phylum Arthropoda; class Insecta; order Lepidoptera; family Notodontidae; genus Furcula; species Furcula furcula. Next base: position 15,023,088 of record OU452250.1, read on the forward strand.
TAGATACTTGGTCGGAGTTAAAAAGAGCATTAGAACAGCACTTCGGTGATCCGCGTTCTGAAGAATGCATTGCAATTGAACTAGAAACATTAAAAATTAACAGTGGCGAATCTTATCTAGATTTTTGCAACAGAATACAGCACGTTAAAAGCACATTGATTGCAAAAGTAAATTTGAATCCTGACCTAAATTTACGACAGAGTAAAATTACTATTTATGATAATATGTCAATGAATGTATTTTTGTATAATTTACCGGAAGACTTACTTAGAATAGTCAGACTGAAAGGGTGTAATTCGTTGGAATCCGCGTTAACTATAGTGCTAGAAGAAGTCAACTTCTTATACCAGTATAACTCGCGTAATAAAATGAATAAATCACAGAATATAATACATAATAAACCGCAACATGTATTAAATAACCCATTTATCGAAAAATTTGGTATGAAACCATTTATTTCTCAAAACCAACAACAACCCCAACAATATAAATTCGGAATAAATAATAATAATTCACCTAATATTTCACGACCTACATTTAAATTTGGCATAAATCCGAGTAAAAATATTAAGTTACCGCATAATCCGCAACCACAGTTCGGATATAAACCACAACAATTCGGATATAAACCGCAATTACCACAACAACAATTTGGGTATAAACCTAACTTTAATCAACCGAAACCTCAATTTGGATATAAACCTAACTTTAATCAAACACCGCCTCAATTCGGTTATCGTCCTCAACAAAATATAATACCACAAAAATCAACGGACGTGAGCATGCGTACGGCACCACCGTTAAAGCCTCAAGGTTTTCGCATAAACGAACTTTACAACTTAAACGAGACTGAAAATGAACATTTCGACGACAACTGTGAAAATGACCAACAATTCGACGACTGTCAGAATTTCCCGGAAAATGATACCGACGAAACAAGTGAATGTTATGACGACTCGACTTACCAAGACATGAATTTACAATCCATTGAAAATTTTCACATAAATGCCTCAACCAGAAACCTGAAGTAATAAACATTAACTGTAATACTTTAAAATTACCATACGTTAAAATACCTGAAATAAATGCTAGGTTAATGATAGATACAGGAAGTTCCCGTTCTTTCATTAGTCCACGTAAAGTAAATGAATATTTTCAGAATTACAGATTATATGAACCTTTTGAAGTGATTAGTACTCACGCATCGAGTCAACACAATGAGGTTATAGTAATTCCCCTATTCCCGACCTTTAACACAGACGAGACACATAAGTTTTACATTTACGACGTCGACGGACGATACGACGGACTTATAGGTAGCGACCTTTTAAAACAATTAGACGCAAAAATAGACATGAAAGACCAAATACTTTATACGAAATTTACATCAATACCGATAATATATAACCCTAGTAATGAAATAAAACTATCCCCGAGATGTGAACAACGAGTTCAACTACCTACTAATTTACAAGACGGAACAGCTATTTTAACTTATAAATTATTTTGTGACGGAGTTAGAATGCCTTCTGCCTTAGTAAGATGTGAAAATGGTTACGCTACAACTGTAATACAGAATCTTAGAGACGAGGAAATGACTTTAACAATTACACGACCATTTTTAGTGACTAAACACGACTCAGAACAATGTGAACTCAACACGACAAGACTTAACGACATTAATAACGTAGAAATAGACCAGATTTTAACCGAAAACGTTAGCAGATTACGACTTGACCATATGAACGACGAAGAAAAGGATTCTATTAAAAAACTTTGCTTAGAATACAAAGACATTTTCTATTCGGAAAAATTACCTTTGACTTTCACGAACGATGTAAAGCATCACATAAGAACTCGCAACGAGGACCCAATTTTCATTAGACCGTACCGACAACCACAGATAATTAATGACGAAATTAACAACCAGGTTAATAAAATGTTGGAAAATGACATAGTAAAACCTTCACACTCTCCATGGAGTGCACCAGTACACTTAGTACCTAAGAAATCAGACGCAAACAACGAAAAGAAATACAGATTAGTTGTAGACTACCGACGACTAAATGAGATAACCATTGACGATAAATACCCATTACCTAATATTACGGACTTATTCGATAAACTAGGACGTAGTACTTACTTTTCGACCCTAGATTTAGCCAGTGGCTACCATCAGTTCGAAGTTTCGGAACAGGATCAGCAGAAAACGGCATTTAGTACGAACGCAGGACATTACGAATTCACTCGTATGCCGTTTGGATTAAAAACAGCACCTGCGACTTTTCAGAGGACAATGGACAATGTTCTCCGCGGTTTACAAGGAATTCATTGTCTAGTGTATCTGGACGATATAATTATTTATTCATCTAGCTTATCAGAACACCTAAATAAACTACGAATAGTGTTCGAAAGACTAAGACAAACCAATCTAAAAGTCCAACCGGATAAATCAGAGTTCTTACGAAAAGAAGTGTTATATCTTGGGCACACCATAACAGACAAAGGACTAAAACCCAATAATGATAAAATAAAAGCCGTGCTAAAATATCCCTTACCACGCACAACAACAGAAATTAAAAGCTTTTTAGGTCTCATAGGATATTACCGTAGATTTATAAAAGACTTTGCCAAAATAACACAACCAATGACAGTGCGATTAAAAAAGAAAAGTTCAATGCCCGTTAACGACGAAAAATATATCGCAGCTTTTCAAAAGTGTAAAGAATTATTAGTAAATGCCCCTATTTTGCAATATCCAGACCCAGATAAACCCTATATATTAACAACGGACGCCTCAGAATACGCTTTGGGAGCCGTCCTTTCACAAGGCGCGTTAGGAAATGATAGGCCCGTAGCTTACGCTAGCCGAACGTTAAACGACGCCGAAACCCGCTATAGCGTTACGGAAAAGGAACTACTTGCTATAGTGTGGGCTGTAAAGCATTTCAGACCATATCTATATGGTAAGAAATTTATTATAGTAACGGATCATAAGCCTCTTGCCTGGCTTAATTCCCTAAAAGAGACAAACAGTAGACTTACACGTTGGCGCTTGCGATTATCGGAATATACATTCGAAATAATTCATAAGAGTGGTAAACAAAACAGCAATGCAGACGCTTTATCACGCATTAAAGTGAATGCTTTAGGTAAAAATGATAATATTTCCACAAAAGCTAACATAGATAAACGCGAAGACAGAAATCGTTATATAAAACAATTAACAAAAGACTTAAAACAATTAGGTAAACAGCAAAAGAAAACATTAGGTAAGAAAATCGAAGCTATGTCTATTTCTGATACAGAGTCTGAAAAGGCAATACTTATTTCAGATTCAGATTCAGACAGAACAACAAGATGTAAATCCCCTTATTCGATACCATACCCTTCTAGCTCAACTTTAACAGCATCTGTAAAATCATCTATTGAGACGGCTCATTCCGCACAGGACACGGAATCAAAAGGAATACCTATTTTACAAGAAGCTATAGATACAAAGCCGAACCAAATATTAGTATATATATGGTCAATTGATAGATTAGCAGTTAAAGATTTATCTAGAGAAAAACAAAGAATACTTGAAGTACACCTACCCTTAAATAGAATCGATCTCGTAAAACAGTTTCTGAAAGAATATATTAAAAATAACGCTAAATATTTCATTTATTTTGAAGACGAACAGCATAGACAACAGTTTACAAATATGGTTATATTTTTATTTAAAAAGGAATTAGTTCAATTTTTCGAATGCACGAAACGAGTAGTTTTCATAGAAAATGAATCGGAACAAAAGGAAATTGTAGAAAAATATCATACAGGTAAAACATGCCACCGTGGCATTAGGGAAACCCTAGCACATATTAAACGTACTTATTTCTGGCATAATATGGAGCAAACCATCTCAAGTTTTATTAATTCTTGCGAAATCTGTAAAAAAATTAAATATGACCGGAAACCATTAAAACCTAAACTTCAAATGACTCAGACTCAAACGAAACCGTTAGAAGAAATTTTCATTGACCTGTTTTCTATAGAAGGACATTATTATTTAACAGCCATAGACGCATTTAGTAAAATCGGACAAGCATTTGAGATAAGTAATCGATCCACCCCCGAGGTAGTGAGAGCCCTTATAAAATACTTTTCATTTTACGGTGTACCCCAAAAAATAAGTTCAGATCCTGGATCTGAGTTTAACAATGCCCTTTTAAAGGAACTATTAGACCTATACAAAATTGAACTTCATATTGGCACGCCCAATAACCCAAACTCTATGGGACTCATAGAAAGGTTTCACTCTACAATAATAGAGATCTACAGATTAGCAAAGTATGAACAAAAATATACCGATGCCGCCTCTATAATGTCATACTCTATTATGGCGTATAATAACTCAATCCATTCCACCACTGGTTTTACCCCGTTTGAAATCCTATTTGGACATACAGACGCGAAAAATCCATTTAACGTAAATTACGAAAAACAATACACTCAACAATTAATTAAAGAACATGCAAAAAGGACAAAGGTCCTATACAAACATATTGCGGAAAAGGCAATCAAACAAAAAGAGAAAATCTTAGAAAAACGTGGCGGAGAGGAAAAATTTCATATTAAGCCCGGTGATACAATTTTCGCCAAATATACAAATAAAAGGAGTAGTAAAGATAAGCCCCGCTACCAAAAAGCGTTAGTCACAGAACAAATACTTAGAAATGTAGTACCCATAAACGTGAAAAACCGAGATACCAAAGTACCTCTAAAAAACATTAAACGCCCTTCGCAGGCACCTCCACACCCTCCTGGCAGTAGCCATGGTGAGCCAACTGCAGGCCCTTCAACTGCAGCAGATCAATAAGAATCCCGGAGTACTACCGCTGAAAAACGGCGTAGCAGTCGTACGAAAGGACAAGTGGATAGTGGCTAAAGTACTAGATCTTCAAACAATACAAGAGGAGTTAAGGTTTAATACTAAATCACTAATAGAATTAAATATGTTAGTTAAATCTAATTTCGATAGTAATTTTACGTATAATTTTATAGATATAAGTCAACAAGTAGAGTTTATAAAAGAACTGACGCACAGAAAATTCCAACAAATAATACCCACAGTTAGAGTTAAACGAGGATTAATAAACCCAATTGGATCATTGATCAAACTTATTACTGGAAATCTCGATAACGAAGACGCCATTAAATATGATAAAATTATTAGTGAAGTAAAGTCCAATCAAAGTTACATCAACCATAAATTAACGGTTCTTACAGAAATTGTGCAAATCCTAACGAACTCTACAATTAGTATTAATAATAATCTTATCTTACTTAATAAGGAAATAGCAACTACAATTAGTAATTTTAGTAAAGCCTTAAAGAAAGAACATTTCGAAGTTCAAATTATAAGCACATATAATCTACTCATGCACTCTTTTCAAACTATATATATTAAGTTAAATGAAATAGAAACTAGCTTTGCTTTTAGTAGATTAGGAATTTTACACCAATCAATAATAGAATCTAACAAGTTATTATATTTACTATATAAAATAGATAAGACAGAAAAACTAGTATTTATTCCTAGCCTAGAAAATCTAATTAAGATAGAGCAAACTATAGAGTTAAAAGCTTATTTTAAGGAAAATCAGATTACTTATGTTCTGGAAATACCGCTTACTGAGAAAAACACTTATATGTATTATACATTACTTCCCTTACCTGTATTATCCCACAATTCCACTGTCGTCATTTTACCTAAATATCCCTACCTGCTAGCGAAAGGGTCGAAGATCAGGCTGCTCGCCAACCCATGTAAAGAAATAGACGAGTCCAGTTTCCTGTGCCTCAACGAGGAAACTCTTCAGTTTATTCAAGACCCCTGCATCACAGAACTGATGACGTACGCTGAAAACGTAACGTCGTGCATACAGATTCCAGTTATTTTGGAAAACGTTAAAGTCCAGCTTTTGAAGCCAAACCGCTGGATTCTTTACAGTAGAAATGAAGAATTACTTACCAGATCTTGTACTAACGAGGCGTTCCACGAGAAAATTCAAGGCACTTATATACTTACTCTCGACGATCCCTGCGAGGTGAAAATCCGAGATATAACTCTGAAAATGCATGAAATAAACACAGAAAATTTAACATATCCGAAACTGCCAATAATCAACTTACCTTTGGTACATTTACCCGTGGGAACAGAGGCTTCGAATCCAGTGAACATCGAAGGAATCGAGCTGAATGATCTGAAGTATTTATCTGCAACACTCAAGAAAAGTTACAGTGAGAATAGTGAGAGTGAAAAGACGATAATTGAAGTGTATAGAATAAGCATTTGGACAATTGTAATTTATTTATTAATGTTTGTAACACTATGTCTGCTAGTATATAAGAACCGTATTAAAATATATAAATTATGTACTCGAAGTTCTTCCCAGATAAATAACTTCGATCTTAAGGCCGGAGGAGTTACGTCACCCGACTCTACCAATGATCCCACAATAATCAGTCGTCAGCCAGTTTTCTAACATAAAGAATCTGTCATCAACCCCTCAATTAAATAATGTCACGGTCTCACGGATATTTCCTATTAGTAATTATTTATGTTTAATATAGACTTCATCGCCTTCAGTTAGCACATCCGCCCTGCGTGGCCAAACGTTTATATAATAGAGCACCAAACAATAACAGTTAATCTTCAGCGGTTCGCGATAGAGCTCACTTGTATTAGTTGTTAAATAAGTTAAGAATATTTTATTCACAATTAAATATTAATTTTATACATTAAAGATATATTTTTTAAATTCAAATACTTGTCTGCGACTTGACTAGCTCGTGTTATGAAAAAAAAATATAATGATGCCCACGGGTTGTAAGATTCATGTTGGTAATGGAAGACGAATAAGATAAGGATTATTACGATCGATCGCTAGATCAATCGATCAAAATGTAATAGTTCAGCTTATAGTTCTAATAGTACTGTTGTTAGTCCAGTAGACACACACGATGGATGGTTGAACGATCGAGCCCGTTAATCTATTTAGGTCTATAGTGAGTTCGTTCGTGGAAGTACCTAATGACCGGCAAAGTCTATTGCTACGGCTAGATTAGTACAAATGAACTAGATGGATTTATTTTATTGCTTTGTATTGTTTTAAGCAGATTTGAGTTTTGACTGCTAGTTATAATAATAAAGTGCGATTACTAATAAATCTGGAAGTAAAGTTGTATTTTGTTAAAAGATGTTTTGTTGTTAATTTACAATTTGTAAAGCATTGTTTTGGGATAGTGTTTATTTTCTCGGTCGATGACTAATAATCGTATTGGAAATCTGGTTCGATCTGGATGTTTTGTGAAGGAAGGCCGAGCGATTATAGTGCTGTGGGTCGTACAGGCCTAATATATTGATGAGTGCTAATTGTGTCTATGTACTTGTTGATTTGACTACCTACCTGTCAAATTTTTAATTAGTTTTCTGCAGTTATGTTCACAGAATGTGTAAGTGCGAGTCGCCAGAGCGTTTGTGGCAATAGTGGCAGCATTGTGGCGTTGCTGCCGCTGCACGAGTGGCGTTGGGCACTAAACGCAGCGCTGCCGCGCCCCAACGGTGGCATGGCCGCCCTAACGGTGGCGTGACCACCACACCATGGTGGCGACGGGCTGCCACACGAAGGTGGCGCTGTGCAGCTCCACTACGGTCGCGCTGCGGCGTTGCCGCCCACATGGTGGCGTTGTTGGCTACCGCTTACATCGTCGGTCGCCGCGCTGCACACTGGTGTTTGTCGCTACGCCATGGCTGTGATGGCCAGTCACCGGAATAAGAAAAGCAGCTGCAGGGTTGACTGTGTGGTAATGACAGCCACACTGGCGTAAGTTGCACACCTTTATTTGGTAAACGCAATGTTCTTTTGAAACTATTTATTGGTCAGGAGTAGAATATGGGAGCAATACGCTAATAATTTACAAGTGGCGTGGAATTTATGATCGATGAGGTGAGCAGAATAACACATGCCCACCGAAGTGATACTTGATGCGTTTATAGCATACCTACCGTTGTGGAGGACTGGATCTTTATTTGACATACCCCTATGGTACTGTGGTCGCTAAGTCTTGGGTTCGATTCCCATATCTGGCAGTTTATAGTATTGTGATCGCTAAGCCTTGGGTTCGATTCCCTTATCTGGCAGTCTATGGTATTGTGATCACTATGGTATTGTGATCACTAAGTCTTGGGTTCGATTCCCAGAAGTGGTATTGTGGTAGCTAAGTCTAGGATTCGACTCCCAGGTCTGGAAGTCTATGATTTTGCTGTCGCTGAGCCTTGGGTTCGACACCCAGATCAGGCAGTTAGTTTCCAAGGTTTATTCAATTTCTGGGTCTGACAGTGTTGTTGTACTTTACTGTTGGTAAATTCTGACTAACAGGTGTAGGAGTTCGAACACTCTTACGGGAGATTATCTTAATAATTCAATAATAATCAAGGTATGTGATACATTAACAAGCCTATAAAAATGTGGGGACCTCCCCAAGTGGTCTCCTCCAGCCCCTACAACCACACCAAACGCCAACTCTTGGTCATCATCAGTTATTCAGTTATCCACTATCATCAACTATCGCGAATTAATTAACCATCATCAATTATATCACACAACAATAAATAATAATCTACATATTAATCATAAATCAATAGTTATAATACTGGGTTGTCACTTACTCAGCGAAAGCACCAAACCTCATGACGCTCGTCGGCTGCATCTCAATCATCAACGCAGTTCCTCAGGTGGCACGGCACGTCTTTGACAACCTGTCAATCAAGCTCACAAACACATTATAACACAGCAGCCGGCCCACGGCCGCTCGCCACATAATCTCACAATCACTATTTCACTATTCGCTACAAAGTCTCACAATCGACTGTTCACCATGAAATCCTACCGTTGACTGACTAAACTATTCCAGTCGCCAACGACTATCCGACTTGCACTGCTTTGTCGACGTAGCAACGTCGACAAAACAGTACAAGTCAACTAGCGCCATCTATTAAACACGATGTCAAACTACCTATTCTACCTTTACAATATCATGATAAATACTTATTATAGTTTAACAAAGTATTAATAAAGATATATTCTTACATTCGGCCATCCGACTAAATAACACGTCCCCGTGTTCCTCGTCCAAGAGAGTTATACAATTTAAATAAATTATCAAACATTAAGAGAGATATTACCAAGTTATCCACTCATGCGCTGTGCATCAGCGCAATCTAGACCGCAAAGCGGTGCCTAGATGAACCAATCACCAACCGCAAAACTTGCCGGCGTGGCACCTTCGCCTTCTCATTTTTACCGAACCTTAACAAACAGACTGACCAGTACAAAGAATAAATCATAAATATTAAGCAAACACCCTGCTTAAAATCGTTAATATTCCAACCACCTGCAAAATCTGTGCTAACAACACATTTTAAATTTATCAGGTCATCTCAACATTTGTACAATGACAACACTTATCACACATGAAACCAGACAAAAGTCCTACAAGTTAAACTATTACACTATTCACAAGCAGCAAAAGAAACCACAATAATTTGCCAAAATACTCGACTGGTCGACACGACAAACCGGGTAATCATCGACGCCCGACAACACCAACCTCGGCCAATTCTCTTTTTCTTCTATACCTTATATATTTCTCTTCATAGACATTCTACATGATTTAACCCTATCGGAAAGCTTAGGTTTTGGACCATTCTGTCTGAACCCATTTAATACATAAGTCGCTTTTTGCCTACTTCTTGTTAGCTGTGGGATCAAGGCCACTCTGCTCTGAAAATAACTTCATCACACTGTATAGGACTAAGGCTACCTAGCGATCACCATAAAAATAAGCTAAAGTTACACTATATAATATTCATAAAAAGATGTTATATATACATATTGTAGTATATACTTCATGCTACACTATCTGAACTAGTAGGTTTTGGCCACTCTGCCTGAAACCTATCCAACAAGTCACTTTTCAGCTGTTTCTGTCAGTCGTGAGATCAGGGCCACTCTGCTCTGAAAACCACCTCCTCAGTTATCACAATATTATTATATATATTAGCTAAAGTTATACCATATAATATCCATAAAAGATGCTATATTGTATACATATACTTCAACACTATCTGAACTAGTAGGTTTTGGCCACGCTGCCTGAACCTATTCAACTAGTCACTTTTCACCTGCTTCTGTCAGTCGTGAGATCAGGGCCACTCTGCTCTGAAAACCACTACCTCAGCGATCACAATAATACTACTATATATATTAGCTAAAGTTATACTATATAATATACATAAGAGATGCTATATTGTATACATATACTACAACACTATCTAGACTAGTAGGTTTTGGCCACGCTGCCTGAACCTATTCAACTAGTCACTTTTCACCTGCTTCTGTCATTCGTGAGATCAGGGCCACTCTGCTCTGAAAACCACTTCCTCAGCGATCGCAATAATATTACTATATATATTAGCTAAAGTTATATTATATAATATTCATAAAAGAGATGCTATATTGTATACATATACTTCAGCACTATCCAAACTAATAAGTTTTGGCCACGCTGCCTGAACCTATTCAACTAGTCACTTTTCACCTGCTTCTGTCAGTCGTGAGATCAGGGCCACTCTGCTCTGAAAACCATTTCCTCAGCGATCGCAATAATATTACTATAGATATTAGCTAAAGTTATACTATATAATATTCATAAAAAGAGATGCTATATTGTATACATATACTTCATTCCACACTATGTAAATTAGTAGGTTTGGCCACGCTGCCTGAAACCTATTCAGCTAGTCGCTTTTCACCTGTTTCTGTCAGTCGTGGGATCAGGGCCACTCTGCTCTGAAAACCACTTCGTCACACAGTATCGGACTAAGGCTAATCCTGCCTTTGTCAACTGTAGCAACAGTCTGCTTCTGCACTGAATACTACATGTGACTGGAATCTTTGACCAAGGCTACTTAGCGAAAATAAATAAATGACAATAATAAATAAATGACATTCATAATAATATTAATAGTATATAATTAATATACATTTATACTTCATTCAACAATATCTGAACTAGTAGGTTTTGGCCACGCTGCCTGAACCCTATTCAACTAGTCGCTTTTCACCTGTTTCTGTCAGTCGTGGGATCAGGGCCACACTGCTCTGAAAACCACTTCGTCACACAGTATCGGACTAAGGCTACTGCTGCCTTTGTCAACTGTAGAAACAGTCTGCTTCTGCACTGAATACTACATGTTACGGGAATCTTTGACCAAGGTTACTTAGCGATAACAAATAAATGATAATAATAAAAAAAAAATATTAATAATAAATATATGATAATAATATTACATATATAATATTAAATATATAATATATACAATAATTAATAAATAATATACAGAATTATATACTTCATTCAACACCATCTGAACTAGTAGGTTTTGGCCACGCTGCCTGAAACCTATTCAACTAGTCGCTTTTCACCTGTTTCTGTCAGTCGTGGGATCAGGGCCACCCTGCTCTGAAAACCACTTCGTCACACAGTATCGGACTAAGGCTACTCCTGCCTTTGTCAACTGTAGAAACAGTCTGCTTCTGCACTGAATACTACATGTTACGGGAATCTTTGACCAAGGTTACTTAGCGATAACAAATAAATGATAATAATAAAAAAAAATATTAATAATAAATATATGATAATAATATTACATATATAATATTAAATATATAATATATACAATAATTAATAAATAATATACAGAATTATATACTTCATTCAACACCATCTGAACTAGTAGGTTTTGGCCACGCTGCCTGAAACCTATTCAACTAGTCGCTTTTCACCTGTTTCTGTCAGTCGTGGGATCAGGGCCACCCTGCTCTGAAAACCACTTCGTCACACAGTATCGGACTAAGGCTACTCCTGCCTTTGTCAACTGTAGCAACAGTCTGCTTCTGCACTGAATACTACATGTGACGGGAATCTCTGACCAAGGCTACTTAGCGATGATAAATAAATAAATAAATAAATTACATACATGATCTGCTATGATCTGCGGCCATCTACAATACAATACAATACAAATATTCTTTATTGTACACCAAAAAAGAAGATACAACATAAAATGGAAAAGTAAAATTGCAGTGTGACAATTTAAGGCGGTCTTATCGCTAAAGCGATCTCTTCCAGACAACCTTGGGGTACAGGACCGAATATGAAAGGGTAGGTGTGTCATACATATTCAGTACATATAAATATATATATATATATATAAAACAATAACATATATAACCATACATATATATATATAACATAATATAGAAATCTACGTGTGCAGACACCACCGTCCACACACGCTGGTCGCTCATAGCTCATGTAAGTCCATCCAATGAATTCCCTCACGATGACTCGCGCCAACACGACGGATAAGCTCCCGGCACGACGGCACAGCTCCCGGTACCACGGCGCAGCTTCCGGCACCACGGCGCAGCTCCCGCACCACGGCGCAGCTCCCGGCACCACGGCGCAGCTCCCGGCACCACGGCGCAGCTACCGGCACCACGGCGCAGCTCCCGGCACCACGGCGCAGCTCTCGGCACCACGGCGCAGCTCCGGCACCACGGCGCAGCTCCGGCACCACGGCGCAGCTCCCGGCACCACGGCGCAGCTCCCGGCACCACGGCGCAGCTCCCGGCACCACGGCGCAGCTCCCGCACCACGGCGCAGCTCCCGGCACCACGGCGCAGCTCTCGGCACCACGGCGCAGCTCCCGGCACCACGGCGCAGCTCCCGGCACCACGGCGCAGCTCCCGCACCACGGCGCAGCTCCCGGCATCACGGCGCAGCTCTCGGCACCACGGCGCAGCTCCCGCACCACGGCGCAGCTTCCGGCACCACGGCGCAGCTCCCGCACCACGGCGCAGCTCCCGGCACCACGGCGCAGCTCCCGACGTCATGTTGCAGCACCTAATGCCATGGCGTGGTGGACAGAGCCATGGTGTAGCAAACCATGCCCGACAAACACCTGGGCGACTAGCACTTTACTATCTGTGAACACTACAGACTACAAAACCCAAACCATTTATTTATCAGATTGCAAAAAGAGAACAACTGGTTTGTAACTGGCAAATATTTAGAAACCATCGAACCTCATCAGTCATTAAGGATTACTCGGTCAATCGCCCGACCTTCCTCCATAACAAAAGATGCGTAACGGTTAAAAACATAAAAACGCTCATACTAATATTAGTCGGGACGGAAATCCACGCCATTGAACCTCGCTTACCAAATCGACCCTACCAACTCACTTGATAATTACCACCATACAGAACTCAAATCTACCCATAGCCCAAAATAATAATGAGGCAACAAAACGAAATCATAATCATATCAGTTCTTACAGTTAAGGTTATTTTTCCACCTTGTTGGAATCATAGAGACCTACAATTCATACCGAGAATACTGCTCTCGACGCAAATGTGAAATGTCTGGCCAGATCTCTCCAAAACGTTTGGCTCTGTCTGACAAACTAGAGAGATTGGGAATTACAGTCATAGCATTAGCCATTTTTAAAGATTACCCTACCAATCGCTGCCAGCACGTAAATATTGTTGTCATGTATAGCGTCCATATGTACACCTATTACAGGATACCGCAGGGCAGCATTTTGGGCCCAACGTCGTTCCAAATCTATGTGAATGGTTTATGTAAACTATCCTTACCAAATTGCAAAATATTCACTTACGCAGATGACACTGCTTTGGTTGCCTCTGGTAGTACTTGAAGTGAGAAGCAAAAGTCAGCAGAATATGCACTTCAGATTGTATCACATTATCTACTCATATATTTTAACTCTGAACGTTATAAAATCAAAATACATTACTTTATCTATAAAAAAAAAACAGAACCTTTACAACATTGTTAACCCAAAAAAAAACACCAGCGGACTCCACAATACTTCTTCTTGCTCTTGTATAGGGCTAGAAAGATCAAGTTGTATAACATACCTAGGTATTTATATTGACAGCAATCTAAGCTGGAAACAACATTTCACGTCTTACAGCAAGAATTAGGAAATTAATCTGTCTTAAAAATCCCACACTTGGCTGACAAGAAAATCTCTGCATATGGTTAACTGTTCTCTGTGTAAAGTCCCTCTTACAGTATTGTATTCCAGTCTGGGGTGCAGCGCCTAAACGCGACCTTATCTGCTTAGAAAGAGGCCAACGAGCTTTACTGAGTTACATAATATTTTAAACCTTTTTGTTACTCTGTTACATTATTGCATTGCGACACACGAACACCAACAGGACAACTTTATATGTGACTCTGCACAACAAAAGGCACATGCTAAGAAACTATTTTATAACAACCTCATAAAGTAAATGAAATACTAGTATATATAGGCTAGATAAATTTCTCTGTAAAGATCAAGCAAACAACTGTTTACTTACATTAACTTACAAAGTACTGAAGAACTTTGGCAGTTGTTGCCTTATAACCCATCGCTCTACATTCGCACTTTACACTAGACTTCCACACACTTATTCCCGCACAAATTCACACACACACACGCATAAATAGAGTCACTTGCACACATATATCTTCAATTAATCTCATGTCTTACAGAAAGACAAGAATTCCTAGTTTCTTTTTATTTTACCTTTAGTTTCTTTTCCCTTTTTTTTTTGTTCTTTCATTAGTTAAACGTACACGATTGTAACAAAATTCATAAATTTGTCAACTTAGCTGTGTAGAGCGCTGCCTTCCAATATAAATTGCCTTGCCTAGCTTAAAACCAGAATTTTCCTGTACTTTATCAGTTAAAAAAAAAAAAAACTTGTAAGTCATCAATTATGTATGATACCAATTGTAGCTGTGCACAGACCATAAGTTAAAGATTGTAATAATTAAAGGTGACCACGACATGCACAAATACCAGTGCGACAACCAAAAGACCCGAGGGCACACCGGCGCAACAGCGACACAAGGGCGCCGAACACCTCAGTCTCCCCCGGACCGCGGGCGCCGCAAAGCACCCGAAACGCCGGGACGGCAAAATCCAAACAAACCGCGACAAAATCCGCAAAAGCAGCTTGATCTCAATACTAAAACTACTTGTAGAATCAGAGAAAGAAAAAAAAAGACACATATATACATACTTGAATGAAAATGTCACACTGTCTGCTAAATGACTGATCATGAAACCCAGTCACACTATTTTGGTCGACTGCGATACAGGTATACCTGGCGCAGGGACCGTTCGTTACTAAAAACCATGCAAACCTATTATTTTGATTTAATAAACTTTACTTACTTTACTATCAGGAATATCGATATCAGTTGCAGCCCTATGCAAAATGTTATATTGCTCAAACAAATGACGGATAGATGAATTAAGACCCAGTTTAGTGTAATAATTGCGAACATAAAATGAAGCACGGGATACTTGAATTAATAAAAGATTTATATCCGCACACAACCAAGCAGTAATTTTGTAGTCAAACAATAAGTCCTTTGGTCTACAAAATATCAATAGAACTCAAATTAAAAGCAATTCTTATTCCAGAAAGTACTATCAAATACAAACAACTACAAAGTACCGACAAATCCTACAACCTGTAGGTAGGCATCTTACAATTTTATTAAAACACTAAGTACCCCACACTGATGTGGGTTTATTTTTCAAAACTACGAGAAAAAGAAAACATATAATTTTGACAAAATGCATCAGAAAGCAAAGCGGATAGGCCAGGATCCAATCCCGCTTCTGATATGTAGGAGTTCGAACACTCTTACGGGAGATTATCTTAATAATTCAATAATAATCAAGGTATGTGATACATTAACAAGCCTATAAAAATGTGGGGACCTCCCCAAGTGGTCTCCTCCAGCCCCTACAACCACACCAAACGCCAACTCTTGGTCATCATCAGTTATTCAGTTATCCACTATCATCAACTATCGCGAATTAATTAACCATCATCAATTATATCACACAACAATAAATAATAATCTACATATTAATCATAAATCAATAGTTATAATACTGGGTTGTCACTTACTCAGCGAAAGCACCAAACCTCATGACGCTCGTCGGCTGCATCTCAATCATCAACGCAGTTCCTCAGGTGGCACGGCACGTCTTTGACAACCTGTCAATCAAGCTCACAAACGCATTATAACACAGCAGCCGGCCCACGGCCGCTCGCCACATAATCTCACAATCACTATTTCACTATTCGCTACAAAGTCTCACAATCGACTGTTCACCATGAAATCCTACCGTTGACTGACTAAACTATTCCAGTCGCCAACGACTATCCGACTTGCACTGCTTTGTCGACGTAGCAACGTCGACAAAACAGTACAAGTCAACTAGCGCCATCTATTAAACACGATGTCAAACTACCTATTCTACCTTTACAATATCATGATAAATACTTATTATAGTTTAACAAAGTATTAATAAAGATATATTCTTACACAGGCTATAAATGCGATATACGTAGATGTCAAGACATCTTTGCCTTGTTTAGTGTGTCACTGATATTTTCGGTTGGGGCTGCGCCTATAAGGTGCTGTGGACCCTAAATCCAAAAGAAAAGTGCTTGCGTTCTATTGTTCTGTTCGCAGAGGAAAATTCAGGCACGTCGGTTCTAGCTGTGGCGTGCTGAGGCCTGGCTTGGGAGGCGTGCTCTGCAGAAAGATGATAGCGTTTGACGCCGTATCCTGCGATGTGCACGGTGTCCCGAAGCGTGCGGTGGAGGACGTCGGCGTCTGTCGCCAAGTCGTCGTGTACATCGGGATCTTGTATAAACAGTCGTTGGGAGAGACCCATGTAAAGCCATTCACGTGGTTTTGGGGTGACCACGATGTGTTTGTATTCACCGTTGTGGGAGAGACTCATGTAAAGCCATGTGCACGTGGTTTTGAGGTGACGGGTTGCGTCAGCGGGGCCCACGCTGACTAGAGACCTGTGTAAAGCCTGTACGATTCGTAGGTTTCGGGGTAACCTGTTAGAGACCGATGTAAAGCCTGGTTGCGCACAAGGTATCGGTTGCGCAGGAAGATACCTGATTAAAGCCTATGACTGTGTATGTTTTCTCACTGCCCTTGTATGATTTAAAATGTACACTGATTGCTATGTCTTGTGTATGCGTGTGTTTGTGAGCGCAGTGCTCGCGGTTTATTCTGTTTTTCTTAGCTACGTATACCTGAGTCCTGAGATTGACTGACGTGCAGACTGCAGGCAGAAGCAGACACACTGCGAGGCATGGGGCGTGCCCTGGCGTGACCTGGTCACCAACAGCGAAGTTCTGCGTAGCGGAAGCTGTACTACCGAAGACCATGCAGTAATCACAGTCAAAGAAGCACAGGGATATGAGTAACAATACCTTTTTACTTTTACTTTTTATTCTTATTTTGACTTTCATAAATATATTTTGATTCTTATTTTGACTTCCTTAAATTGTTTTGATTTTCTCAAGTCTTATGTTCGAGAAGGGCTCAATGTTTAACCGTTGCAAAGCGAGCCAACCATTGTACGTGTGAGACGACCCTTATAGCTATCAGTTAATACAAGACTCCCTTATAGTTTACCGATGTAATGCAAGACTACTCTTATGATCAATGCAGAGTAGTGTACCGTAGGTCTTGCGTTGAACTGCAGCGATGTAGATCTTATCATTTCATATTCAATGCAGAGTAATGGTAGCGTACGTCTTGCGTCGAACTGCAGCGAGGTACACCTTAACATTTTATGATATGTGCATACTTTGTTTGGGTATTGTGTTTTGTGCAGGACAAGTCAACGCAACTGCGCTATGTTCGTCGCAGCCTAGCGGGATTAGAAGTCATCAAAATTTAGCGAGCCCGAGGACGGTCTCATGTCAGGAGAGGCCGTGTTAGACTTCAAAAACTCATATCAAATAAATTGTAGGTAGGATAGCCGAACGCGCTCAGCGAACGCGTATATAAGTCACAGCTCTAGCGGTACCGCAGTCATTCGTTTCATAGATCTCGTACAGTGCGGAAGTCTCAGTGAAGTTGCTGCGTCATGGTGATTACAATGTATTCCTGCTGCAGGAGTGTGGTAATAATTCTTCATTGGTATGTTCAGTTTTTATTTTACTACTAAGGTGGTCCAGAGACAATGGTTTCTGGGCAGATTCTCTTTTTTTTTTAAATAATCTTATTTAGGATTTCTAATAATATACAGACGAATTGAGAACCTCCTCCTTTTTAACCGACTTCAAAAAATCGGTTCAATTTTTTTTAAAAATACTTTATTAAAATAGTTTATTTGAAAATCATCTCGTAAAGAGGTCCAATTGGGGCCCAAAAAATGTTTCTCGACCTACAGTCATAAAACTTAGTTTATATCTAAGAATCTAAGAAAGAATCTAAGAAACCTATTTCCAGCATTTTTCAAAAAACTACCCCTAAGGTTTTTTAATGGGGTGTCAAAGTTTGCACAAAGAAGGATTTCCATTTCATCCATCATGCAGCTAGAGTAACGAAACTCGGTAAATAAACTCAACACAACAATTGAAAAAACTAATTTTGATCATTTTTGTAAAATCAACCCCTAAGTGGGTCAAATGGGCTCCCAAAGTTTGTATGGAAAAAACATTTTTTTCGTCACACAGACATGAAACTTTGTCAGTGTACTAAACAAAAGAAATAAAGAAACTCGTGTATTACAACTTTTTGGAAATCCACCCATAAAGGGGTTTTAGAGTATGAAACTTAAAAAAAACATACTCACTGCATTGATGAAATTTTGCGAACTTTTCAAATTATAGCAATCCATGTGTAAATACACACATCAAAAGTGTCTAGGGATCAACATATATTTTTGCAATAACTTTTCTCCTGATTGATATTAATTAAAATTTTCTTTAAGGATTCATCAAATAAAGTGTTTTCGTTTGTCACAGTAACGATAAACCAAGTCACCTTTGCATTAATAAAGAAATTTGCCATTTTCCTAATAAAGGGATTTTTGACATTTGAACCACTAACACAAAAGTTCGAAAAAAAGACTGTAATAACAGTTTTCTTTAAAATTTTATTGGGTAACTTAAACAATTAATAATCCGTGTTTCTACCGCGAACACTAACAACACAAGAACATCGGTTTGGCATACTCAAAATGAGTTCATCCAAATCACGCTGTGGAATGGCCGCCCATGTTCGTTGCAACAACAAAAAAAGGTCTTCTTGCGACTGGATACCCTCCATATTCGGCAGAGCTCTTCTCTGTAGCATATCCCATGCATGCTCAATCGGGTTCAAGTCTGGCGACTGAGCAGGCCAGGGCAGGACATTGATGTTAGCTGCGGCGAGAGTCTGTCTTACAACTCTTGCGGTGTGCGGTCGTGCATTATCATGCATTAACTGAAATAAGGGACCGATTTGCACTTGTAGAGGAACGATGACGTCTGATACAATCGTCTCAGCATAAATTTGAGCGTTGAGGTTGCCTCTGATCCAAATCAACTCAGTTCTTCCGCCGATCCAAATACCCGCCCATACCATGATGGTTCCACCACTATAAGGATGGACTTCCTGGCAGGATTTTAATCGCTGTTGGCGTCCAGGGGTTCTCCAGTGTCGTATACGTCTTGTATCCGGTCTCATACCAAAACGAGACTCATCAGAAAAGCACACGAAACGCCATTGTTCTTCTGCCCAATTTCTGTGTTCAAGAGCCCATTGATATCGAATCCTACGATTGTGCATTGCTATAGGTGGTACCCGTAGCGGTCTTCGGGAATGAAGGTTCACTTCATGCAAGCGGTTTCTGACTGTTTGGTCGCTAATTAAGTTCCCTGAAGAGTGATGAAGCCTCACGGCTAACATCATGGCAGTTATTGTTGGAGCTCTTCGAGTTAAGATTTGAATATATCGGTCTTGTCTCCGTGTCAGCGATACCGTCCTCCATGGCGCTCAGCCACGGTACCAGTGCTTCGGTAACGTGTCCAAAGTCGACTGATAACACTCTGACTTGTATTCAGAGCTAAAGCCACAGTACGTTGCCGGGAACCAGCTTCTATCATTCCCACGGCTCTGAGCATTTCTTCCCTGCTTAAATGACGTCGCCGCTCCATAATAACGTTGGTTTTAATCAGTAGTAGGGAAACAGTAGCACTAATAATGTCTTCAATGCGTTGTATGTTTTTATAGGGAAAATATTGACAGCTGATTTTCATCTTTTACTCGAATTTGATTCACAGTTCCTGATTCAAATTATGAAATGCACCAAAAAGGATCCATATAAATTTATAAAATCATAAATTTATTACAAAGCCACATCTCAATCTCAAGAAATCCGCTTAAAAATGCTTGATCCCTAGACACTTTTGATGTGTGTATGATGTTTTGAGAATCAACTCCGAAATGGGTCCAATTGGGGTCCAAAACATGTTTTTCGACCAACAGTCATAAGACTTAGGTTTCTTTAATTCTTGTGTACAATATATAAACTATTTCCGGCATTTTTCGAAAGACAACCCAGAAAGTCATATCAAGGGGTTGAAAATTTTGCACAAAGAAGGATTTCCATTTCATACTATGATGCAGCTAGAGAAACGAAACTCAGTAAATAAATTTTGTCAATGTACTAAGCCAAAGACATTAAGAAACACGTGTATCACATCTTTTTCAATTCGACCCGTAAAGAGGTGTTAGAATGGTTTTTGAGTATGAAACGCGGAAAAAAAATATCATGCTGCATTGATGAAACTTTGCGAGTACATTTATCAAACTAAAGCAATTATTGTATAAATAATTTTTCTTTTAAATCCCCTTTTTAGGGGGACCCCCTAAAAAGGTGAACCCAGAAAAAAACTGTAGAAATATGTTTTTATCGCTTTTTAAGGACAAAAATGGTCAAACTCTGGCAAATATTTACCAATTTTAATGATTCTTTTTTATTCGAATGAAGGAACAACTGTAATGAATATGTATAAATTTTATCACAACCGGATAAAAACTTCCTGGAGAACCACGATTGATGTGTAGGAATTTATCTGGTAAAAAAAGAATATATACAGACGAATTGAGAACCTCCTCCTTTGAAGTCGTTTAAAAAACCACGAAACTGATGTTCTCCATTACGTTACTCTGACATATATGAACCGATTTCGATGATTCTTTTTTCATTTAAGAGAGTAAACTACTGTAATGATTTCATGCAAATATCATTAGGACCGGATAAAGTGTGCAATGTTTTATTCGAAAATCAACCCGTGGGACAAATGAGGTTAGTATCAAAGTATGTATGAAAAAAAATATTTTTTCAGAGACACGAAACTTTGTCAGTATACTCAACAAAAAATTGAGAAACACGTCTAACACATTTGTTTTGAAAATCAACCCTTAACGGGGTTTTAGCACGGATTTTGAGTATCAAACGCGAAAAAAAAATTCATGCTGCACTAATGACAGTTTGCGGATACATTTGTCATATTGAAGTAACCCATGTTTTTTTTTTAAATTACCCCCTAAAAGCGTTCAATTGAGTTCCAAAAATATTTTATTCCTACAGCCACACGACATATTTTATGTATTACATACAAGAATCTAAGAAACCGTTTCCGTCATTCTTCGAAAAATCCCTAAAGTTTTCGTGAAGAAAGATCTCCATTTACCTAATGCTATAATGCAACTATGGTAACGAACTCAGTGAATGAATTAAACAAAACTATTGAATAAACTAATTTCTAGCATTTTTCGAAAATCACCGCTAAGGGCGTCTACCAATGGGGTTACCAAATGGTTTCCAATTAACAACCTCATAAGTTATTTAATGGAATTGCAAAATAAGTACAGTATCTTTATAAATAAAGAAGCAAATATTTAAGAATTCCATTTCTTACACATATAATAATAGCTTGATACCTATTAGATCAGAGTTAATAAAAGTGTGAACAATATTGTTACATTAGTGTAAACAATATTTTAAAAACCTCGATCCATAATTCAAAACACGCTTGAGTAACAAACTAAACGCGAGCGAAGCCGCGGGCTACAGCTAGTTTATTATTATTATTGTATAAGTACTAATTCTCGTGTACTTATATTGATTGCTTACTAAAATTACCTAAATAAAAAGTAAGTGACAGAAATTTGGTTTAATCATAATTATTATTGTTACCTACCTCATAGCTGAAACACGCCTGAAATCTAACAAATGTTGTTAGCAATAGTACACTACAATACAACAAACAAAACGTAGTGTTTACCTGACATTTTAATTAACCGTCATCGCATGCATATGAGTAACTTTGCGTATACCTGTTCACTGAAACGCGGTGAATAATTTAGTTTCTCTAATATCTCGTGTTGCAACGTTGTATCATATTTGGAAATTACATTAAGTAATTTGTGGCAAGAATTCCCTCGTTCCGAGGATACGTTTTCAGAGAATATTATGTTCAGCGCGGGAGCTCGGTGCGGGTGCACAGTTCTGTGTATTTTCATATTGAAAATGTTTGTGCGAAAATTAAAATTCCCCCCAGTATAGACTGCTAGGCAAGAGAAATATGATCTAGAGTTTTCATATTTCATTTACGACTCACGTCTACGTGCTTTCTAGTTTAAATTTTAATAGATACCTCACCGTTTCCACTCTTATTAGATTAAAAAAAAAAGTATTAAAGATATGATCTGTCAATTGCACGGTTTATTATTAAAACGAAGGAAGCATTTGTTTTCTAAATTAGATATTCAAGATTGCAAAAACATGCTTATAAGCTGTGATATACAAATGTTTTAACTTTGCACGAACATAAGTATTTATTAGACTTATGCTCGCGTGATTCTATTTGCGTACACCTATACCTTCTCAAGAGAAAAAGAATACGCCACATCATCATCATTAGCAGCCAAAAGACGTCCACTGCTGAACAAAGGCCTCTCCCTTAGAAGGGAGGGGTTGCCATAATCCCCCACGCTTGGCAGGCGGCTTGGGGATCGCAATACAGGTAGTAGGTAATCCAATAAAAAGACGCTGCTGCCCGTCTTCTTATTTCCCTTAGTCGCCTTTTACGGACACCCGACGGGAGGAGATGGGTGGGTGCTATTCTTACCCGGACACCTCACGGGGGTTATTAGAATACGCCTATGTGTATATTTTTATAGTAGCTTAACGCATTAATTTAGTCTTGCATCTGATTACAAAGAACATCCGATCCCATACATTAAGTAAGGGTTAAGGGCATTTAGGTAGGTACATTTTATTGGCAATG
This sequence comes from Furcula furcula, assembly GCA_911728495.1. Taxonomy (NCBI): domain Eukaryota; kingdom Metazoa; phylum Arthropoda; class Insecta; order Lepidoptera; family Notodontidae; genus Furcula; species Furcula furcula. The sequence continues at coordinate 15,046,394 of OU452250.1, forward strand.
TTTCGTTAAAGTGTCCAGTGACGTGCCATCTATCTTGCGCGCCCCGCACCGGGTCACCTGCGCCGAATCAACCGGATGTGATGAACCGGCCCGGTCATGCCTGTAAAATGCTCGCGCCGCTCAATCACCGTGTAATGCCGTATTGGGGACTAACATAACCCATCCGTATTATAACCCGGTTATATTTTTAACCGACTACAAAAAGGATGTAGCCCTCTAATTGTCACGTTTGCATGTGTTATTGTGAATCGTGACGCGCGACGAAATTATTGTAACTTTAAGTGCGATATTGTTATTAATTAACTTTAGGAAACTGTAATTTTATCAATTTTTATTTTACTTCACAATGTAAGTATATAATAATATGTAGCTGAAATTGTTTTATCAAGCTTCCGATTAAATAAACTTCATCCGAATCAGTCTACGGAGAGCAGCGATGCTGCCAATAGCCACACTGACTTTCAAAACCCTTATGTAAGGGTTAATTAACAAAAATGTATAAATTCTGGCCATTAGTTACGCCATTTGTTGGCTCACGTAAATTACAAGAGTAAATGTGTGTATGTTTGTGAAAGACTCTAAAACTATTGAACTGATTTTGATGAAATTATTACGATTTCAAAGGATATCAAATGAAATTTATCGAGGTATACATTTAACTTTTTTTTTTGAAATTTCATATCAATCAACAAATTCAGGATGTCCATGGGCAGGCGTGTGTTGCTCACCATCAGTCGAACATCCTGATTGGCTCGTTACTAAGTTCCTTAAAAACACAGGCAATAATTTCAGTTGTTATGATTCACAACTGTTTACTGTTTTATTTGATTTTTGATTTGGATACACTTATGGTATCTGCTGTAGGCTACCAGCAACAACAGGTCGTATTACAGAACCATACTCAATACTCAAGTACTACTTAAATCTAGTTTGAGTTCAAGTTTGAATTTTAGAACCTTACTTGACCACTGAACTGTCAAACTAGAATCACCTGAGTATTGTCAGTTCGCGATGACGTTTATGATATTATTTTTAGGTGTTTTGCGTAAAACGATATTATCAGAAAGAATTTGTAATAGAAAACAGACTGATTGCAGTGTTGCTTTATATATTCAGAACTCAAGTAAGCAGAGATCAAAATCTCTACTCAAGACTAGACTCAGTTGATTTGAGTTTGAGGATTGTGTTGTAATACGTTGGGTGCTCAAGTCTTGATTCTTTGCTCAAGCAGTGATCAGTTGAATGCAGTTTAAGAGCTACTTGAGTCAAGTTCTGTAATACGACCCTAAGATGTGTTATAAGATTCTGATTTATCCATATACTGTAAACTTTGCTGTTTGGATACCTCAATAAAGAAAATAAAAAAAACAATTGACATGACAGTCTTGAAATCACTATAGCGAATTATTGTGTTAAAGGAATTCAAATTTGCAAGTGAGCTAGCATTTGTATCTGTTTGAATTAATCCATGTTTGTGTACAAACTAAAGTTATTAAGCTTCCTGTAACGGTAGATTAAGGTATTAAAGCGTGTGTGTACGTTGCTGTCTGCTCAAGTTTCGTGCATTCTAAAGCTTATTCAGTAGAGTCTGAGCTTATCTAACTGCCTGACCCTTCTCCAAGGGTTTACTTAATACTTTTCACAGCAAATCCAAAGAACACCTTACCTAGGAGTCGAAACTGTTACTATCTGAACAACTGTGAACACTTTACATTACGAGTTTATTAGTCTCATTATCCCCAAGAATAATACAGAAGAATTATTAAAAAAAATTCAATAAAGAATTACGGCCTTTAAAATCTATATCAGTTCTTTGCGCCATTGCAGGCAGCATTGGAAATTTTTTGACGATTTCGGACCCGGCATAATTAATTAACCCAGATAGATATAAAATTAATTTAAAAGTCATTCCATCGTCGAGTTGCGAGGGCAGAAGTAGATTTATCAGCTGCGTGAAATGCTGAAACAGCGGGCGACGTGACAAGCGCGCGTTCATTCTTGCTCATTACGAGCATTCTAAACTGTCAAGTATTGTACGCATTATGCGTGCTATTCGCAAACTTGTTGCAGGCTTTATTATTATTTGTATCGACGAGGGATTTTTTAGAATCAGCTAACCAGATAATTCGAGTTAGATTGTTAACTTAACCACTATGCTTAGTGTGAACGCGGCTTTATTCAAATAGCGGCGTATTGTGTTTCTTTGGGGTTAAGTGAGACTACTTTAGTATTAGTTACTGTACTACTAAATTAAGAACTGAACTCAAGTATCTGTGAATAAGACATTTATTTATTCACAGATACTTGAGTTTATTTCGGTAATTTCATAAAATCTTAGCTGAAAAGATTCACAAACACGAAACTGTGGAGACTGGCTGGGCAGCACCGTTAAGAAAAGGAGATTCACATGCGCAACTAGAGTCGGCTGGGAAATTTACTCTCGGACGATCGGAAACCTCTCGGATTTATCGAAACGAGGCTTAAATTGGTGTGCCGCAGGCAAAAGAACATCGTCCTAAAACAATATAGCGCCGTTCAGCCAAACGAGAATTTAAAGCCCTAAATATGACTTGGCAGACAGCTAACCAAATAGCACATATTCGTGTCAAATGGAGAGCCGTGATAAGAGCCCTATACCTCAGCGGAGGGTAACAGGAATGAGAGGGATTCTATGCAATAGCCTGAATAGGACGGGCGCTATACCGATTTTGGGAATTTTGCGATCGGTATACATGAAAATTGGCTATAAGTACTCGTAATAAAAATGATAACAAATTATTGTTTTAGTTGATTAGTATTAGTAGGGTAGTGTATATGCAGATCGAAGGCATAGTCGGGTGGGTACTCATAGTCCGTACTTGGCTTTAAAAGTGTAAGGGTAATTAAGTATGATGGATATTCCGAGTTATCGCGGGTGGCAGACGCGGCCATTCCCAACTTTCTTATCTTTCCCTGGACGAAGTTTACGACGTCTTAGCGTCGAGCGAACAGCTGATTATGTCGTGTATGCCCATATTGCGTCTCATTTTAGTGTTATTGTGATTTACGCACTGCCATTTCGTTGACGGAGAATATGATTCCTTAAATAGACACACACACATTATCACATTAACATGGCGACTCGTAAACAAAGCTCTGGCAACTACTGTTATAGCTTTTGCTAAGAAAAATACATACGGCAGAAACATAATGCCATCGAAGGTGGCCTTATGGGGTCGCGGTCTCTGTAATGGGGAGGTACACTCCCAGCAGTGCTAGCCCACTTTTATGCCTGGTGTTCCTACCGTGGCTTGCGTATCTTAAAAAAAATATGTATACTATAACTAAGTATATAGGCACCTACATAGATGTACCTCGCACTGTTTTTAAATCAATTAGGGGAAGGTGAGGTAATACGATCCCTGGAGGTCAAATGATCCCCCGCTGTAAGTCAGAGAAAACTAGTCCCATCTATCCAAATGCGCATGAAACATGTTCCCCACACCTCTTCCAGTTGCCTCTCCAAGTGTCCTGGCAGTGCGAGCGCTTGGTGTGATTTTATTCAAAAACAATAAAAAAGTGTGGTTCCGATCTAAGGTAAGCCTGTTTTTGGACTTTCATTACTTTTTACATGTTCGTGTTTATTGAAATGTTGTTTTATTCGCGTGTATTAATAGCAGTTATCTAATATTTAAGCAATTTTCGATCACCGCACGCGGTATTTGAAGCTTAAGTTTTGATCGATATATTGAAATTTGGTGTTTGGGGCGAAATGATCCCTTTCTGTGTGTTTAAAATGATCCCTGGAATCATTTTACCCCGTTAGTATTTGTTATTGTTCCAGATCATGCCGAGAATTTATATACGCAAAACTAATTGCCAAAGTTGGCCTGAAGCATGCTGTTGGATTCTACTGAAGAGGAATGCCTCTTCTGTACTGAAAACAACTCCAAAGCCAATAAAGGCGAAAGCAACACCTACTCCACGTAGGTGCGTTGTGTGTCTTAAATGGGGACATGAGGCTTGTGCGGGAGTAGATAGTGACGATGAAGGCGACTTTACTTGTGATATTTGCCTTTCTAGTAATCAATTTGATAGTGTGAGAAAAAATTAAGACTATAAGGTCTATTTCTAAGTTCCTGATAAGAAAATTATTATTTTTTAAGCGTAGAGTAGATTTTTCTATTGCATTTTGACATTGATAAAAAAACCTTTGATAGGGATGGGTATTATTTGTGTTTTTTTTTATTTTGAAGAAGAGTTTATTTGTTTACCTATTGCTTGACTAGTTATGTTGTTAATTTTGCAAACATTTTATAAGTTTGTTGATATGTTTAATGTTTAGTTTGTCGTTTGAGTAGTAAATAATTACAAAAAAAAGATCTCGAATGAAACTAGAAGACTGCAAAAGTTTTGTGTAACTTGCTTACATACTTAATTGTTATAAACAATACATATGATTAAAATAAACAGCTGAGTGTTTTATTTCACTGATATTTATTAACATATGGTATAAAATGATCCCTGGGATTATTTTACCCCTACCCCAGGGATCGTTTTAAACATACGTGTGTATAAAATGATCCTTTACAAAACTTTAAGAAAAACCTCTAATACAAAAAAACTACATACATATAATGAAAAATAAGTGTGCAGTTACAAAGTTAAGTAAATTCACCACCTCCAACAACAGAAATCTGGCGATTTTGCCTTCAACTTTAGCCACAATTAAGTTTTTCCCTTAAGGGGATCATTATACCTCACCTTCCCCTACATCATTAACGCGTCATTCACCACTATAATTATTATGTTGTGGCGTATTGCCGATGCGTCATGTAAACGATGTAAGCTGTAATCGTGCTTATGGGCCACTGCGATATACTTATGTATTATTACGATATAAATATTTTTATTATAGTAGCGTAGCTTAGTTAGGCTTGAACGATTCGATGTAACTCTTGCACCGAACTACCGACAAATACACTGTACACAAGCTTCAGTTTTGACTGTTAACAAAGAGAGTTAGTTATTAATTTGAGAAATTTAATACTATTATTATGAAAACGTTTAAAGGACGGAAACTACTCTCTGTAATTAAAATATAATAACTTAATATAAATATTTTGTTATTATGTAAATAAAGAATAGTTCATAACTTAATTTGCAAGTTATCAAAGAGATTCCAAATAAGTTTTGGCGTAAAGAAGTTTTACTACTAAGAACAAATAAAACTGATAAAGTCATTGAGGTAAACAATGGATAAAGTAGTAAAACTAATATGAAAAGCTAAGGGTAGTGTAATCTTAAGGTCAGGGAAATTAAAGGAAAGATAGACTTTGCGGCTAGTAACTCTGGATTGTCCATAAAGAAAGTTGCGCAAAAAATAGAAAATTACGCGCTCGGAGTTACGCGGGACAATCAGCCAGTAAGTTATAAAATCAGGGCATGTGATAGTGTATCTGATACAAAAATATTACACAACGTTTTCGAAAACTAATATAGCGTTTTTTTACCGCATTTAATCATTCTTAATATTATATAGGAACTGGTTTGGATAGTTGAGAGTTGTAGACATAAGTAGCTAAGGTTATATATCTGATATCAATTTGTTAAATATATGTCAATGCATTATATATAAAACAATGTCAAGAAAAACCAAAAAAATACTTTTGACCCCAAAAAACTTTACAACAACCTTACTCTTCACTTCACGCCGGATTGATCACGCCACTCACTGGCGCTACCAACTAAATAAAATGCGACTGGTATGGTAGAATTTTATAATTTTAACTAGCTGACCCGGCAAACGTTGTTTTGCCATATAAATAATTTGTGGACTACCCCTAACATTTAGGGGGATGAAAAATAGATGTTGGCCGATTCTCATCGATACCGGATAAGCACAAAAAATTTCATCAAAATCGGTCAAGCCGTTTCGGAGGAGTATGGCAACGAAAACTGTGACACGAGAATTTTATATATTAGATGTAGACAGTTTTTGAAATATAAGCGATGTCCCTAGGTACAAGCGTCCCAAGGTACATTACATGACCCTACCTTTATAAAATTGACTGGTAAACAAATAGTGCAGCGATGTTGACTGCCGTACAAAACTACAAAACTATTACTGTCATTTACGTAGAGCCAATATTTGTCATTTTTTTCTGATAGAAATTATATTTTTTTGTAGTGGAGCAAAGTTGTTCAGTTTAATGTAAAGAAGAAGAAGACTTATCACTTGTATCACTTAATTGGTATATTATTGTGATATAATACGTATACTCTGCGAAATATACCTATTTCACAAAGTAGGTATATACGATTTTTACAACATTTGTAGGAACGGGTTACATTTCTCATGGCTATGTAGATCTCCGGTACCGCCCGGAGCCACCGTTGTCATGGAAGATTTGTAAACGAAAAAGCTTCTCATTTGGGTTTTTGTTTTGACAAGTCATCTAGAGGTAAATTGACTTTTCGGGAGAAAGCTCTTGAGTTGAATTCAGTTTTATCTTCGTCGACATATTTCATTAGTCTCCGTTACTGTGACTGTTTTCATAAGAAATTGTTTTTCGCTTTCATGAGCTTTGTAATGATATTTTAGTTCGGTTTAATAACTGTGTACAGAAATAAAGCTTTTCCTAAGTACGAGTATATAAGTATTTTCCTTATCAGTAAGTAAAATAAAGTCATAATAATTAACATATTAAGCCTGTATCATCAACAGCAGCCAAAAGATGTCCACTGCTGAACAAAGGCCTCCCCCTTAGAAGGGAGGGGTTGCCATAATCCCTAAGCTTGGCAGACGTCTTGGGTATCGCAGTATCGGTGGTACGTAATCCAACAGAAAGACGCTGCCATGGTATGGTATCTTAGAAGAAATGGAAAAAGCTACCAGTGGCACCCTCATGCGGCGTGATTTGCAACTTTACTCTGTTCGGAATGAAACTAAGATACTATATCAGTATTTTGCAACTGACGTCATAAGACTTACAGCGGTAGCGGTAAATAGGTTGGAATCAAATTAATACGAAGTCTAAGGGGCGCGGGTTCGAATCCCAGCCCGTATGAAATCATTTTTGTTTTATTTATTTTATTCCTATAATTCTTATGCATATACTATTGACGTCCACCTACTATACTACAAAATCGAATACTACAAAGTTTTAGCTATTTTTTTATTAAAAATGCTCGAGGCTATTTAGAGTTTCAAATCACACCGCTGGAGGCGCTGGTGTTAGGGGGCACGTTTTGACGTGGGAGTTACCTATCTATTTCTATGTAATATACTCTTATCTATGGACCTAAAGATGGGCGACTATGAATGATTTCATCCGAATTATTCGACTTTATAAATCATTCGACTTATTCGAATGATTTTTTGAAATTAGTAACTAATTTGATACTCGCTTGACTTTGATTATCGGCCAATTGAATGATGTGATTTGTCAGGCGCACTGACATTATTCGTTCCGGGACCGGAACGGCAAATAATTCATTCATCTTTCATTCGAAAAACTGCCGACTGAGTCGCGAATAGTCTAGTTCAAACGCCGTTAGTAGTTACTAATTAGTAGTGGTTATTCGACTATGAACATTAGTATATTACTAATATTCAAGTCGAATGCGTACATTAGTAGTTGCAGATGATTCGAATCGTCGGATTAGTAACAGTCGCGCATCTTGAATGGACGCTGCTGCCCGTCTTCTTGTTTTCCATTAGTCGCCTCTTACGGACACCCAACGGGAGGAGTTGAGAGGGTACTATTCTTACCCGGACACCCCAAGGGCACGTAAAAACTGTCATTAAGTCTAGCCAAAATTAGGCTTTTGGCTACGCTTATTGACAGGCAAGCCTGTATAAAATTGTCAAATTAGATTTACATATTATAAAACTAACTGCATACACACACTGTAGTAGCATCCGTACCGTAGTCAGAGCTCATTATTGAAGCCTTATCTCTTTACTGAGTGTAGTTTATACCCCGTAGTGCAGCCGTAAGTGACCAATAAAGTGCAAATTAATCAATTATTTTTTTGCACATTTTCAAAAATTCAAAAATTCAAAATTCAAAATTTTTTATTTCAAATAGGCTTAACGCTAGCACTTTTGAACGGTCATTTTTTTTTTAAAAGCTACCACCGGATCACAACGCGGCCTCAACTGAGAAGATCCGGCAAGAAACTCAGCGGGCTTGTCATTTTTTCACATTTTTTTTTAAAACAAAGTTTGTCTTTTTACAATTAGATCAGCACCAGCGACAGTGTGTCCTGCCGTTCAAAATATCAAATAAAATAAAAAATACGACGAAAATACAACAAACTAAAATGCCAAAGGGATAGTAGTCGGACCAGTCCCCCCAAGCAGCACCCGCGCACGAGTTGACTCGAGCAGCAGCCATCACTCCCCTCAACCATATTGGAGGGAAGGGGGTGACCCGCCACACGAAGCCGCCACCTTATGGAATTATGTTGTGTGCAACGTAAAAAGTCGCACAACTATGTACATATGTGTTTACAGTAGGGTATCACAATGTAGTGATAACGGTCACGGTGAAATGTGCGCTGTAATTGCACAGTTAGTTGGGGATCAATGGGGATTGTGTGGCCACAGTCGGCTTCCGACTGATGAAACGCTATCGACTCGGTGTACGGTCCCTGCGTGGCCAATCAAAACCGATAGATGATTTGAACTAGCCCTACATACATAGAAACTAAAGAGTAATCATTTGACTAGATGGTATACAAATCGGTAGGTACCACTGCAGTGGCATACTTTATCGTTAATTCAGCATTATGGAGGTTGGTTAAACTACTAGGCTTAAAAAACTTTTTTTTATACTACCAAGGTGGCAAGCAAGCATGCGGCCGCCTGAAGTTAAGCAGTCACCGCAGCCTATAGACGCTAGCAAAACCAGAATAAGCACTAGCGCGTTGCCGACTCTTAGACATTAGATATTAAGTCTATTATGTCCAGTAACTTCGCCAGCTACAGTAACTTTCATTCCGTAACACAGCTATGTTTACACCATGCTTGCTTAGCGGCAGAATATCCGATACTGTGATGGTACCTACCTGGACAGTTTCTTAACTTCCAGACTTAATAATATCTGTCGCAAATATCAATATTGAAAAGCCACTGTCTATGGGACCACTGTTTATGGGACCACTGTCTATGGGACCACTGTCTATGGGACCACTGTCTATGGGACCACTGTCTATGCCCCATGGGATGTCCGGACAAGAATAGCACCCTTCCATCTCTTCCCGTTAGGTGTCGTAAGAGGCGGCTAAGGGAAAACAAGAAGACGGGCAGCAGCGTCTTTCTATTGAATTACCTACCACCTATACCGCGATCCCCAAGACGCCTGCCAAGCGTGGGGTTTATGGCAACCCCTCCTTTCTATGGGGGAGTCCTTTGTTCAGCAGTGGACGTCTTGAGGCTGATGATGATGATGAATGTCTATTGGTGGACGTGGCCCTTACCATCAGAAGAATGTTCAGCTCGTTCATCACTGTGTTATATTAAAGTCAAAGTCAAAAATATTTACTTCAAATAGGCTTAACGCTGGCACTTTGGAATGGCCAATTTTTTAAAAGCCATCACCTAAAAAACATAACGTTAAACTGTATCCGTATTGCTTCTGGGTGAATTGCGCAAACAGAAAAAACACACGGCAAATGTGAGAACGGTGGTACAAGATGCTGTTATAGGATTGTATATATTTTTCTTAGTAAAATAAGACCTCCTTCTACCTTGGCAAAAAAAACTGTTGAGTTACAATAAGGATAACATGCAAAAAAAAAATTACAAAATGTCATTTTATCATAACAGTGACCTGTCCTAAACTGTATTCGACTCACAAAATAAGTTTTCCTACAAATACGATTTATTAATTAAATGTAAGTATAGTTTAATTTCATTGAAGTATATATTATCTATCTACAAAAACTATTTTTGTTTATTTAACTACGTTGTTATAGATTTGACAACCAGTCAACTTTTGTCCGGCGAAAAGTTATCATTTTAGAGGACAGTATTTTTTCGTAGAATAGTTCCGTCAACATGGCGTGTTGTGCTCCCCTTTCCTCACCCCAATTCGGATCAGTGCGGCTCAAGCCCGCGGCGCGAACGCACCGCTCGTGACGTGTTGTGGTGGTCCGCCAAAAACGTAAGTTTATCATTTCAGTGATGTGGGGACAAAAAAAAAATCATTTCGGTAGCCATTATAACTCGTGTTAGAATTATTTAATTTATTTCAAAGTTGTGTATTAATCTCGCAGTAAGGACTGCTAGTTTGAGAAGTGTTGATATTTTGATACTGATTTTGGTTCTAGAGATAATGTAAATTGAAGGTACATTTTATCATTTCACTTTTATCATTGCAGAGGATTCGGTGAACTGTAATACTGTTATCAGTCCACGGAAATGAAATGCATCTCTGAAATATGATAAATTAGGGATCCCAGTCTCAAATATTTATTCATAGTTCCGAAATTTATTTTAACGTAGAAGTCATAATTTTTGTGTTTATTTTGTTCGTGACGGGCGTTTTTGGTGTTTGTTAGGTATCTTACTAATAATGAAAATGTAAATAATTATGTCTGTTTGTCTGATAGTCTTTCTCTATCTTTGTAATATCATATTGGACCTAATCTGTTAAGATATTACAAATGTTTTTATAAATATCTATTTATTATTTCAAAGAAGTTTGTCTGTATGTATGTGGGGGTGTCCAGAGCCTACTCCGCCTACAGTTTTTATCGTAGATCAACGATATTGGGCTCAAAAGAACGGCTGTAAGCCATTCACTGCGTTGTTCTACTTTTTTTTTTAATTTAGCTACCCCAATTAGACGCGGGCGAAGCCGCGGGTAAAAGCTAGTAGATAAATAAAATAAATCGTTGTTCATCTTTGCGCTGTTTTGTATGTGAAGGTAGGTAGGCAGTTATAGTACCTATAGGAGTGGTAAGGTGTGTGTGTGTATGGTAGTAAATAGGTAGGTATGTGTGTTTATTATTACCTTACTGTAAGTAAGTGTAGATACTGAGTGATTGTGTGTGTGTGATGTGATTTTGCTTTTAGGATGGCGCGGCCTAGGCAACAGACTAGAGAACAAAGGTTGGAAAAGAGGAGGATGTACGAAAGAAGAAGAAAAGAGAGAATTAAGAGCAATGCAGCTACACGGGAAGAGTTTCTAAGAAAAGACAGAGAAAGATATGCCAAAAAAAAAGCGGCAGGATTGATTGTGTCAAGATCCCAAATGCCCCAAAATAAATTAAGAACTTTAAGAAGTAAGAATAAGATAAGTGCCGCAGCTTATTACCAAAGGAAAAAACAGAGAGCAGCTGCGGCTTCTGTAGTTGCTCGTGCTGACCCTATAGATGAAACAAATGAGGACATTGATGAAGGTAATCCAGAAGAAATCCAGGAGAATCATAATCCTACCCAAAGTACTTCCCGCCCAGATTCACATTCATTAACTGCAAGAACTTCCCGTCGTAATACTTTACGGCGCAGCTTACGATCGAACAACAGTATTAGTTTGAATATCCAACCACGAAGTGTTAACGTACACATAAGCAGTCCACGACAAAGCCCGCTAACAATCAATCGACCGCTAATAGATAATAACTCTGCTGGTTCAAGCACTTCTCGACAAGATAACCCATCTTCGACTCCAAGAGTTTCGCGTCGCAGCGTTTTACGGCGCTCCCTACGGATGAATTGCGACCATAACGTCAGTTCCAAATGTTCCAATATTCAAGATAATATTGATGATAATGTAGCAACTATATCTCGCTTTGTGCAACCTTGCGATCCACAGCCAATAGCACCTTCTCCAAATCTGAGTAGTATCGAGTCAACATTATGCCCCAATAGCCCTGTTTCAGAATCATCAATTACATCTATAGAATTCAAGCGAGGGCTTAAAGATAAATTTAGAAAATATCAAAGAACTAAATCAAAGCTCATTACAGAATTAAAAAATAAATTATCACAGGTCACAATGGAAAAAGAAATGCTCAGAAAAAGATATGCCAGATTACGAACCAATAACGATATTAAAATGAGAAAAAGCACTGAAAAGGTAGAAACACAATCAGTAAAAGTCATGAAACCTAAACCTATTAGAAAAAACCCAATTCACACCAGGGTTGTAAAATTTTTGGAAGACGACGAAAATTCTACACTTTGCCCTGGAAAAAATGATACCGTATCAAGACACGGATTAAAAAAACAGAAAAGACTATTGACAGACACACTTAAAAACTTACACCTCAAATATTTAGAATCAGGTGAACCACCGATAAGTTACTCCACGTTTTCAAGATTGAAACCTTTTTGGATCACTCAACCAGACGTTAGGGCACGTAACACATGCCTGTGTGAAAAGCACGAAAACATGAAACTTATAATAGAATCTTTGAAGAGAAACCGCATTATTAAACAAAACACAATATCCGAAGTATTAAACAGCCTTTGTTGTAGAAAAGATAACGTAGATTGCCTGCAAAGAACATGTCCAAGCTGTAAGAGTAAAAACGTTGATTACCAAGAGTTTGATAATGGAGTCACTGTTACTTACTGGAATTGGGAGAAAAATAAAAGTACATACGTCAAAAATAACGCAGAAAGATCTGCTGTCAAAGTTGATAAGGTGAAACACACAGTAAAACCACTAGATTTAATAAAGATATTTGAAACCAGTCTCGAACCATTTTTCAAACATTGTGCCAATAATAAAAATCAAATTCAAGCTTTTCGGACTTTGAAAGACAATATGACTACACAAGACTGCATCATACACGTTGATTTCAGCGAAAACTATAATGCTAAATACGGTTCTGAAATTCAATCAGTTCATTTTGGTGGTAGCAGACAACAATTTACTTTACACACTGTTGTAATCTATTTCAAATTGAGCGATGAAACTTCCAAAACCCAGTCTTTTTGTACAGTGAGCACTTCTTTAAGACATGATGCTGCTGCAGTATGGGCACACCTTGTCCCTATTTTACAAGAAATTGAGGTAACTGCTCCACTGGTTCGTAATCTTTACGTTATTTCTGACTCACCATCTGCGCAGTATAGAAATAAAAAGATATTATATATAATATCACAGTTGTCTTCCTATTGCCCAATGCTGAGTCACATAGTTTGGAACTATTGTGAGTGTGGTCATGGAAAAAGCGCAGCAGATGGAGTGGGTGGTGTACTAAAGAGATCGCTGGACAAACAAGTCTCCTATCAACATGACATTACCAATATCGAAGCACTGGTACAAAACTTGAATACTTCGGTTAAAGGTGTCAAAATCGAAGTAGTTGAAGATTATCAAGTGTCAGAAAAAGATTGGCTATTGCCTACAAACTTGAAGCCTTTTGCAGGAACTATGAAGGTTCACCAAGTGGTATGGTCTAAAGAATCGAGAAACCGTTTAGCACTCCGTCATCTTTCTTGTATTGAAAGAGAATGCCGCAATCAAACTATCAGGTGCCCTCATGGCAAACATTTAGGTTTTCATGATTTAAGTGAGACTAATTCGTCTGCTTTGGTAAATAATATAAATATCGCACAATTACGCACAATCCAACTATCAGAAAGATTGGTACTACGGCCAAAATCGTCTCAAAAGCTTCCGTCAGAATCATCTACATCATTAGCACAAAATAGTGTCACAAATAAACCAAAGATCCACTCAATCCAAAACATTGAGATACCAATTATTAAACCGTCAACATCCCAATCTCATGATAGAGCTAGTAACCAAAAAGGAGAGACTGGTCAGGAAACATCAATGCTACATAAATCACTACTAGATGGATGTGGAAACTTATTTGATCTTAGTACTCCAACGTGTTCACTCTTTGAACATCCTGATTTTGCAACTATTGAGAACTATGAAAAGACAAGGCATGATGACAGCGACGAAGGAATCAAGATGAAACCGAAAAGGAAAGTAAAACGGTTATGGTCTTCTTCTTCTTCAGATTATAATATTTTTGATTGATTATTTTAAATATTGACATGACTTTATTATAATACCTGTGTTAGATATTAAGTGTGTACGAATCAAATTCGTACGGATCAAGCCATTGATTTTATAATTCTCCTAAGAATTATTGATTAAGTTCCTTATAGATATTAAGTATAAACTATTTTAAAAAACTTTTTTATGAAGGTATCATCATAATAGTAGAAGTTAATCATTATCTTAATCTTGAGACTTTATTTTTTATATAGAAGAATTTCACTTTTTATTTCTTTTGATACTTTTTAGGACTTTGAGTAAGACGTCATTTTAAATTAATAAGTATTTTAATTAAACTGTAGACTGATTATTATAAATAAGAAGTCAACTAATTTACGAAAGTCTATTGAAAAAGACTATTTTGAAATTAAGAAGAATTTTAGTTAGAGTAAAGATTCGTTCTGATGATTATTAAAATTAATACCTACCTATGTTAAAGAAGTGAACTAAATATGATGAAATATTTTTTAAGACTGAGAAAAGCGTTATTTTTAATTTAAAAAGGATTTTAGTTATAGTAAAGATTCGGTCTGACATGATTATTAAAAATACTATGTAAAAAGACTTTTTGAGAAAGTCTATATTATAAGTTAAGAAGGATTTTAGTTAATCACTTAAGAATAGTAAACATTTATTCTGAGAAAATTATTAAAAATAATGTGTTAACTATTATAGTAATTATAAAAGAGGATTTTACTTACTTATAGGAAAAAATAGTTTTGAGCTGATTATTGAAATGAGTATGTTAACTAATCATGAAAGATTTTTGAGAAAGACTTTATTTTTTATTAAGATTTTAGTTAGTACCTACTTACCTAAAGATTTGTTCTGAGGGAGATGATTATTAAAAAGTACAAGTGGGCTTAATAATTAAAACGCGACTTTTTCTTGATTTTTTTGTTGTAATGAAGAAGGATTTTAAATAATTATAGTGATTTGATTGTTGCATTATTGTTAAAAATAGCAAGTCTATTAAATTAAGAATGGATGTTTTGAGAGAGACCATATTTTTTAATTAGGAATCATTAGTTTGTGATTCTGACGCTCCGGTTACCCCTATTTAAGGGATAATAGGCGTGACGTTATGATGATGATGATGATTTTAGTTATGGTAAAAATTCATCGTGATATGATTAACAAAAAGAACACTTGCTAAGTAGGATTTATAGAACATATTATTAAAGCATTATAATACTTGCGACTTACCTATCTATAAGATAACGAGTAAATAATAATACATACGAGTACGTACATACCTATATGTAAGGTGGTACCTTATTAGCTGCGGACACATTAAGGGGATGTTACATTGACCTAACTGAAAACGTTTATCGAAAAAAAAAGGGAGTCAAAATTTGTTTTAAAAATATTTTTTTTTTTTTCAAAATTGAATTACATGGACTAGCGAAGACATTTTTCAATATTTTCGCATGCTATTGCTTAGTAATGCACATAGAAAGGCCGTGAGTGTAAAAAAACAACACAGGGGGATGTTTTCTTGAATTTAGGTACTTTAGGTATCAACATAATATTGTGTCAAATTCTCAAAAACTTAATTACAAAAAATCTTTTTTTTTCGATCATCATGTTTGTTTGGGTGCATATAACATCCCCCAAAACATCCGCAGCCAATAAGGAAACATCCTCTATAGTAAAAAAAGGCTGATTAGTGAAATAAAGTGATAATTGCTGTGATTAAAAATAAAAAAGTTGATTTGATTATTTTAGAAGTTTTTAATTATACCTATCACCTACCTATAAGAATAGTTTATAGTACATACCTGTTAAAATCGTACTTTTTATCAGAGCCTTTTAGTATAAACTGAATAAATAACAATGTAAGGAACCCTCCCAACTTTCATTTCGGTCGCTCCTAGCTATATCATTCCAGTGGTCATTATTAATATCGGTGTACAGTTAAATCATTTCAGTGGACGAATTTTCATTTCTGTGGACATTTTTATCATTTCGGAGGATACTTTTAATTTCGGTGGACCTATAAAAATTCAATCTTGAATATTTCTCTGAATTTTAATGATATTTATTGCCCGCTCTCACAAATGTTATAAAATGGGTTAAACTTTTATTTGTCATCAAAAATCTGTAGAATAGCATTGAAATAAAAAATCTCACCGAAGTGATAAAAAAAATCCACTTGTTGAAATTCACCCTTCTATGTTACGGACTTATTATGCCCTCGAACAAAGACATCAATCATACGACAGAATATAGCTTTGTTTGTTTTATGGACTGGAGCTATCCGGGGAACATCAATAGAAGTTATGTGTACAGGAAAACATACAATATGTTTTATAATGGTTTTACTACAAGGTACAAAGTGGGATCTTCATGTAGAAGCAATCAAATAATAAGGCATTTATGTAACACTATTGCTGCTCATATATTTATGTTATTTTGTGGGGTATACAATAGAGTGTCTCTAGGTTACCGCTATATCTTTTTTTTTTTGACGCGGGGGAAATCTTTCAAACATCCCCACTAAAACCCCCGCGGCTGTCGCATTGGCACATGAGAGGACCCCAGGGCTCTCCGGTGGGATCTGCACCAGGGGCCCCTCAGTGCCTTGCCTTTGAGCCCACCGCCGGGGGGCGCATTGTAGCCCTCCGGGAACCTGACACGGTACTCACGGGGACGGGGGTCGCAGCCCCGCCGCCGTCCTACTCAATGGACGTTCAAAGGGCCCACACCCCGAACGTCCAGCGACTCGGAAGGTACCGCTACATCTATGTCAAGTCGGCTAATACACAAATATAATAAAAAAATAGCGACGATATTTACGTTTTCCATTGTCTGAAAATCCACATAACGCATTTAAGCTTTAAAAGTTTTAAGACGTACTTAAACTTATTTACCTATGTTTATGAGTGTTGCAGATTGATGGTCCTTGATGCGAAATCCGTTGTTACCCTTAAAATGTTCTCTTGCAAACGAGCGTTTTTCATTGCCCACATATCTCGATCAGGTGACGCTACAAAACATAAAAACCAAATTGTACATCTTTTTTTCATTTAACAAATCCGTCTTGACGAGGGTTTTCTGTTTTTTTTTTGTTGGTATACGTGGAAATAAGAAAGATACAACAGAAAATCCTGCTAGATCACGTTTAGGAGCTCGATTTTTTCGATTATTTAGAAACAAAAGCCGGCGGAGAGCTTTTGTTACGGAAAATATGGAGCACACAGACTATTGACGCCAGGAAAATTGGTTTGAACACACACATTAATTAAAAATACGTTCGGGTTCATGAAAGCTATTGTTTTGAGTTTACTTGAAAGGGTTTTCGCAGTAATATTTAATTGACTACGTTTTCTAGTTATTTTGCAGTATTTTTACCATAAGTTGGACGGCTTAGTAATTACTAACGAAAACTAGGATTTATGGATTCGTTCTTTTTTTGTGATTACTGTAGGAGTTGCTTTGCTAGGTTGCTTTTAAAATAATACATAATTTTGCAATTATGTAGAATAGAATAGAATAGAATAGAATGCATTTTATTCCACACAGAATACAACAAATTTAATTATAGTACATTATTAAATACACGACGTCTGTGTGAAACAGGGCTCCCACTCAGCTTAATGCTGTGTTGAGGAACAAGCCACAACACAACGTTGGTTTTCAGGGGCAAGCCCTAAGTGACCCCACGAACGCAACCCTAGATCACCAAAAACAATAACTTAAACTAACTAAGAATATTTAGTATGATAACTTAAAACTAACAAGACAAATGGATCAAACAATTAATTTAAAAAACTGTCTAAATAATAAAAAGTAATAAAAGTAAAAATTATGTAATTAATGTATTATTTTACTAACAAAGAAACTCTACGTATGATAATATTGCTATTATCATTATCATCATCAGCTGGCGAAAGACGTCCACTGCTGGACAAAGGCCTCCCCTTAAGAAGGGATGGTTTGCCATAATCCCCGCGCTTGGCTGGCGTCTTGCAATATTATAGAGTTTATAAATGCAAAAACGTGCAAAAACTTTGGGATCTGCCATTGGTACAGTCAGCCGCTGAAAGTTTGATCCAAAATTGTACCGTGACCGTGATCGTGCCCGGCTTCTAGCGTTAGGTCGTAACGAATCAGGCCATTGGCTTCAGGCTCTACCCTCTTCTGCAATAGGTACATTAATCGATTCGGAAAGTTTTCGCGTGGCTGTGGCGATCCGTCTCGGGGCTCCGGTGTGCTGCGAGCACACGTGTCCATGTGGGGTGGAGGTGGACAGTTTTGGTCTTCATGGTCTTTCATGCAGGGGAAGTGCCGGTAGGTTCTCTCGCCATGGCTCCCTGAATGACATCGTAAAAAGGGCTCGTGCCTCCATCGACGTACCATCCGTTTTAGAACCGGCTGGAGTGTTACGCGATGACGGCAAGAGGCCCGACGGCATGACGCTGATCCCCTGGGAGCGTGGGCGTGCCCTTGTCTGGGATGCCACATGTGTGGACACCCTCGCACCCTCACACCTCAGTGAGTCAGCGTCTGCAGCGGGAGCTGCGGCTGAGCGGGCTGCTTCTGCCAAGCGGCGCAAATATGTAGCTGGTACTAATAGTTACATATTTGAGCCGCTTGCTTTTGAAACCTTTGGACCCTGGAGTTCCTCAACGAGGAACTTCATAAAAAAAATAAGCCCAAAACTGGCCTCCTCCTCGGGCGACAAGAGGGCTGGCTCATTCCTCGCTCAACGGATCGGCATAGCGATTCAACGAGGTAATGCAGCCAGCATTCTTGCCACCATCCCACGTGGACAACATTTTTTATTTTAAATTGTATTTGTGTTTTAAATTGTATTGTAATTGTATTATTATGCAAAATGGTTGTCTGGAAGAAATTGCTTATAGCGATAAGACCGCCATTTGTACATTTTATGTTTTAGTTCTAAGTTTATATTGTAAACTAGCTGACCCTCGCAGCTCCGCCCGCGCTGCGTTTACGTTAACTAAACAATAATAATATACTTACATTCGCATAGAATACAAAACCTCCTTTTTTAAAGTCGGTTAAAAACTTGGACCCACTTTGTACTTGCCCTCCGAAGCACGCAGATGTTTAGTTCAAATGGCGTTAAACGGTCACCCATCTATTTAATGAACTTACCTAACGTTGCTTAACCTGATCGATTTCCAAACATTGTTAACAACTGTCTATGAGTGTTCCCTTACAAATACTTATTATAATTATAAAAAAAAAATGATAAAATCGGACCAAGCGTATAACCAAGTACCCATTTTGACTTTAATTCCCTCTCCCAAAAGAACCATGCTAGATTACGAGATAAAAAATATCCTATGTCCTACCTCGTAGTAAGATCTCAAATCATGCCAAGTTTCGCTTCAATCCATCCAGTAGTTACGGCGTGATGCTCAGCCGAGATACAGACAGACAGACAGACAAAAATTAAAAAAAATACTTTTTCGGCCTCAGTATCGGTTATAGAATGCCCTCCAAATATAATTTTCAAAATATCTTCAATGTACAGAATTGGACCTATTACAGTTTTATTATAAGTATAGATATCTTCTTGGTGTACAATAGTTGTATTTAATTTCTAGATAAGTATTATATTTGTTAAGTTAATTTTTAGTTATATTTTAGTATAGACTATACTATAATAAAACTCAAGTTTATAAATAATAACAAATATACATTAACGTGACTCTTGGGGTGTTCAGCTAAGAAAAGCATCCACCCATTTCCTCTCGTCGGGTGTCCGTTAAAGGCGACTAAGGGAAAACAAGAAGACGGGCAGCAGCATCTGTTATTGGATGCAGATGACTGCCACATATACTGTGATCCCCAAGACGCCTGCCAAGCGACGATTATGGCAACCCCTCCCTTCTAAGGGTGGAAGCTGATGGTTCTCGATATTACTTATTACCACTGGTAATAAGTCGTTCAGCGTAACTAAGTAATCCGACAGAAAATATTTTGCAGTATTGCAAATCTCAGTACGATGAAATCACTGAATAAGTCTATAGTTTATTTTCATCATCATCATCAGCCGGAAGACGTCCACTGCTGATCAAAGACCTTCCCTATAAGTTAGGTATCTACTATTATTATTAGGTTACATTCATAAGTATATTGTATTCTTACTAAAGAAGGGGTACTGCTTTATTTATTGAAACAAAATATTTACAGTTTATTTACAAACATGTACACTTAAACTAGGTAAAAAACTTCCTCGTAGTTGTCGCCGCACTGGGAGGGAAGGGTACCTAAAAGACTGGCGGCATGGCCAAGCTTATACGTTGGCAGAAAAAGCTACCAGCCCGGCGGTCTCCTGAGACTTCGATAAGTTTGGATGCAATTTCTTTCACCAAAGCGTGCGTCTCATGAGACCAAGGCCCCATGGTCTCCACCGCAAAGGGCGCAAATATATAGCTCGAACCTAGAGCTGCATACTTGCGTCGCTTTGCAACACTAGCGGTCGCCACAGCCCCTCCAGTCGCCCTGCAAGTAGCCGGGGTGTGGGACGCAGCAAGTGTGTCGACACATGTCGCATCCCACACCAGCGGCTTTCCATGTTGCCATGGTATTAAAGTGACACCATCAGGCCTCTTGCCGTCATCTCGTGTAATGCCGACTGGTTCCAGTACGGCAGGAACACCGGCAGTGACAAGCCCCCTGCGAATAATATCATTAAGGGCGGCATGGCGTGACATACGGCCAGCGCTACGCGCGCAAGACAGCCCGTGGTGACCATATTTATCTACGTACTCCCCACAGCGACAACGATGAGGAAGGTTAGTCCTGGCACCCACCCGCAAACAAACTGCAAGACTAAGTGTGGTATTGGTCAATAAGGTACCAACATGAGACGATGGCAAAGCCTGCAGCCAGTGACCGGACTCCTTCGCAGAGACAGCTAGCAACCGCGCACGATCCAAATCGTTAACGCTGGATGTTAAAAGTGAATGCCAAATTGAATTACAAAGCGATTTATCCCACTGTCTCTGAGAGTGAGTTAAGATTGAAGGGTCGGAACCCGGGCAAGCCAACAGCCAGGCATTTCTGGCCTCACTCAAATACGTCACCTCAACAAATCCTAAGGCTGAGACAATAATAGACCTGCTAAGGGTTTCCGTACTATATACTGAGGACAAAAATGCCGGGACTGCTAGATCGGAAATTTTGCGGACACCCAGACCACCTAAACAAATCGGTAAAGTAGCCTGGGTCCATACCCGATCCTCTTCAAAAGGACAGTTTAAAATTTTTGTTAAACAAAACCGAATTAAATCATCCAAGGTTGTTAAATGACTTTTAAATTTAAATAGTTGAGAACAGCGAAGAAAATAAGTGAATTTGGGCACATAAAGGCAAAAACGCATAATGAAGAATGCTAAATGTGAGTTAATTTTGAAGATTCGATCAGAGGAATCATGGAATTTTTTAATTTTTTCATCCACGAAACTGGGTATGGTTTTGTCCAGAACGGGGCCACCGAGATTCCAAACAGTACCTTAATATTAGATGCCAAAATACTAAATTAATAACTAAAGAATATATTAAAGTCGGCAGTTCTTGGAAGAGGGAAACTAAGAAGAAAGAAACAGTTTATGCCTCAAAATGTTCGCAACGGGCGCTCTATGGCCCGTATACATGTATAATACTTGTATTTAATTATTTGTAGCCTCTATAGCGCATTGGGAAACCGCTTGCTTTGCAAACTGGAGGTCACGGCTTTGAATCCCGCGGGGAGCAACAACTTTGTGTAGTTGTTCCTTACAGGCAAGGACAATGCAGCCCGATCACCTGACTGTCTGTAAAGTAAGATGATCCATGCGTCGGATGGGCATGTAACAAGTCGGTCCTGCGCCTCATCTCTCCCCGGTCGTGTCGGTTTTCCGTTCCATCGGATTGTGAGAGATAAAAGGAAGAGAGAGTGAATTTGTGTCTACGCAAGCACTTGTGCACTATAATATCTCCCGCGCAGATTGCTGATCTTACGAAAGATTGTCCGCTGTGGTCGTATCGGCCAGGAGTACATTATTATTATTTTATTTAGTTATTATATTATAACTATGTGTTTTCGTCTCGTTAAGGGATTGTTCAGGATACCTTATTCAAGTTTAACGAGTTAAAAAAGGGTGTTGTTAATGCGTTAGGTCTCTAATTAGCAGGTAAGGCGAGGTCTCGACCGACCCGTTATTGTGGTCAAAGGGCCCGCACCCAGGGACACCTGCGCCCATTTATTATTACATGTTAAATATGTGAAATTAAGCAAACATATTTTATGTGTAACTTTTTTGAAAAGTAAAGTGCTATATTTTGATATATTCTGTAAATGCTTTTTACTCTTTGTGACTAAGCAGTATCGCAGATATTTATGTTAAGTTTGAAAATATTTCGCATCGGTTCACCACTGTTCTGCAAACGAGCCGTGGGTATTATCTGACAAAGTCAGTCCATACATGGGTGAAGGTTTAGTGGCATAAGAAATCAGCGTCTCAGTCCTTAGGAGGGTACTTAAGAAGTCGGTCCATGTTGCTGTCATCTAGACAGCAAACGTTAGCCAAGTCAGAGACCTAAGGGTAGCTTCAACAACTTTGGCGAAACGACTAAAATGGTTTATGAAGTTAATTACTTCACGTTTCTGTTATACTTACCTACTTGTTATGAGTATTAGTGATTCTCTCCTCATTGTAAAGGGCTTCAAAAACTATCCTATTGTTGGGAATAGCTATATACTAGGTGGTAATAAGACATTTTTTCTAAGAGACTAAGTAAGAACTACTGCTTTGTAAGATATTCTACTGCCAATCAGCTGAGTGTTAAAAACGCTGTGTTCCAGTATGAAGGGGACTGTAGCTGGTAAAGTTATGACAGACTCAAGAGACTTAATAACTTCGCTCGTGAAAGGCGCATTTTCAATCCAACGGACGAATTTCAAGCATGTCTCCCTTAATTGTTAAATAAATATTCTAATACATAATTCATCTTTTTTCTCAAACGAAGCCTCATTTATAAGGAATGTCACAAAGAAAAATGAGTAAGTAAAGTTTGTTAAATGTTTACCAACAAAATTGACGTTATAATTTGAAAAGGATAAAAACAGACCATCTTTAACAATATAACAATAGTCCTCGTTAGTCATACTGTATCTGAATACGCCTTGTTTGTATTAGATTTTATGACGGCGTATACTCTAACTATTGCAAAAAGAATTTTCGAAATCGGACTTGTAGTTTCTGAGAAATCCGTGGACAAACCTATATACATACATACACTCATAAAATTTGGTAAATTTGTTTAGAAGCCCACATAGACTAACATATATTAATATTACGCAATTTTATCAATATTACATACATACGCGTCGAATAGAGAACCTTCTTTTTGAAGCCGGTTAAAAAGGATACCTATATTAATTAATGATTACCTACAGTTATTAAAAAACATATAAGTAAGTACGTACTCTTGTGGTAACTTACAATTGTTGATAGATCGACAGACTAGGTAGTATGGTTATTACTATAATCAGCTTGGATCTAATAATAGATGCTGTTTCAGTTAGGTAAAATGACTTCCTGACTGGTTTCCCTTCAGCAGCCAAAAATCCGATACATTTACATAAAGCATACCTAAATTTTCTTGCTTTTCCGAGACCTCCACTTTCTATAACAAACCGCTTTACCCGCTGTGCCGCGGAGACTATGAAACATTGAATTATGGGTTACCATAAGTAGTAGTGTTCTTCGGAGTCGCTGGACGTTCGGGGTGTGGGCTCTAGGACTTCCATTGAGTACGGCGATGACTCCGAGGAGGACGGCGGCGGAGTTGCGACCCCCGTCCCCGTGAGTACCGGGACAGTATTCCCCTTGGGCTGCAATGCGCCCCCCGGCGGCGGGCTCAAAGGCAAGGCACTGAGGGACCCCTGGGTCAGATCGTTGAGCCTTGGGGTCACCTCTCATGTGCCGATGCGACAGACGCGGGGGTTTTAGTGGGTAAGAATCCCACATACCCCGGTCGAGCCCCACAGCTCCCGGGACCATCGAAGGTTCGAAAAAAGTAGTAGTGTTACTGTTAAGTAATATTCTTAACCTTAATCATTATCATAACAGTATTGTCAGCCGCGGATATGTCCACGCTTCGGCGCAGTATGCGGTCCGCACAGACGCACAGCTTGTGCAGCCACAAAACGATTGCGGTTGTCATCCTCATTCATGATATAGCTCGCTGCTGGCATCTGAATAGCCTCAAATTGCAATTATGTAGTCAGAATTTGTATAGAACTACAAAGGAGGCGGGGAGAACTATTTAAAAGAGAATCCTTAAATGTATGCATAGGTTAATCCTGAATCAGCTTGCGAAAATAGCTTCTTCTAAATAGAAATAAGTAATAAATAATAAACCGTTCCTATAATGACACTAAGTTTAGTGGGATCTTTGAATAATGTACCAACTCCATCAAAAACTGCAAGAAAACCACTACAGTCATCAACATAAAGGATTAATGTTAATATTATTCGAGACTATTATGGTGCAATTGCGTGGCGCCAAGCCAACTGTGTCGCTAACGATGTGTTGATAGAACGACAAACATTTGTCTATATACCTCTAAATAGGTTCTAATGCGCCTTGTGCGTGTCACGATCTAATCTATGAGCATAACAGAGAACAAATGAAATACAAGGATGTTAAACGACATATTAATCAGCAGCTTATAATTGTGACTTGAATTTGCACTTATTTGCATGCTTTGTATTTTTCTATGTATTTTATTGTTCAAGATTGTTCAAGAAGACCATCTCACGAAGCGGATAGGAAGTAGTAGATATACAATGTACATCTTTGTCATTTAGGGAAGCCTGCTACTATATTAATGCTATGGATTTGAAATTTAAGACAGTTTTATAAATATTGCACAAATTTTTTTTATTTTTTTTCAATGGGGACCAAAATTGGGCGTCAACAAATTCAAAATTGAGACTACTCACTATATCAAATGGAATATCAATTAGCTTCATAAATATATCATAGCTTATTAGCTTCATTTGCAAATTTCAAAACAGATAAGAATTTTAGTTTATATCGCGTAACTTTTGACATGTCTAAATAAAAAATAAAATTAAACCGCTCTCCTTTATCTCCGAATTTTGTGGATGGAAAAATCTGTACGTTTACAGGTACATGTGTGGGTGTGTGTGTGTGTGTAAAACAGGAAAAATAAAACTATGTTTCTAAGTTGTTCAGTTATTTGTAACTTATCAAAAATCTTTGATCCCCAACTTAGTATTTTTTTGCTAATTGAGGTGTTAAATTAATAGCAAACTAACTATGGTAGACAGAACAGAAACCTTCTGCTTCGTAAATCTTCTAGTATTAAATTTTAGACTTTTGCAATCGTAGAGTAATTCTGGCTGTACATAAGTATACAAATGCTTTGACGTCACACTAAACTGTACCTATTATTCAAAACCAGATTTAACATTTGCCGCTAAACAACACAATCTAGTCTATCTGTCAAATAAAGGTTACATTGTGTGAATATAAGACTATCGCGTTAGCAAATTACCATCCAAGCTAAGATAATATTATTCAAACAACTAAATCCTTCACTATTAAACTACTGAGGATTACTATTAATCACGTCAAGATGTTTACCCTCATCCCACGTCAGTTCGGAGGAATTATCTAAGTCGAGATAGATAGAAGCGTAGCTTTCTGGCAGCGTTCGATGCCGCTCGGCGGTGTTTCGATATCTCTTTGGTTCGTTATAAGGTTAGTGGGAAAAGACCTGAGTAATGTCATTTTCAAATTATTCAATTTATAAACGATCAATGGGAATCAGGATGATGAGTGGTTTGTGGTTGTGCCTGCTGCGTAGGCCTCTCAAATTTTCTTTTAATCAACGTTAGAGGTTTGGTTAGTATCCTCTTCAGATGGTCTTAAATATTTTCATTGTCTGTTAGTCAACTGGTATTTAAAACATTACTTTATTTTTCGGTAAAGGGATATACTTGAGTAAAGTGCAGCCATCTAATAAAATATCTTCAAATTACTCATCACTACCAAACATAAGTAAACATTTTGTGAAATAAGTCTTGACTCTGTGACCT